>OY728133.1:1366950854-1376950854 GCA_963277665.1 Viscum album | reverse complement strand
AATACTCCTTGTAAAATCCTGGTGATGCTTTTTTAGATACTTTTTTAGATCAGAAAGGGTAATATTGCAGACATCATAGTAATCATGCCCGATGAATTTCATCATATCGTCAATTCGCTTGATAGCTAATTCATCAATAGTTCTAATTCTATTGGGATCTATTGAACCTGAAAAAGAGTTCAAAACTAATTTAAAAGCAGGATCATTTTGGAAAATTTTCTAAAAAATTATGAAAATTTGACAAAGCCATTGCAGCGTGTAAGTGTAATTGTGGAACGCGACTATGTCACCCCACATTCGGCATGCAACTCAAAAATGTATAGAAGAAGTGTGACCAGAATTTTTAGCAAAAGAGTCTTAACAAAAGAACTTTCATGTGTAGATCCAAGATTTCCTAAGTCATTTGTGATTTTTTCTTAAGTTAAGGGACTATATATAGATTCTGGAGTCAACTTGCACTCTACTACCTTACGTGCCACTACCTTGAATAGCATACCCAGAGTGATCCATCAAACTTTTTCATCACTTTATCCTAAGGAATAGAACCTATTTTCATTCAAATCCAATCCTCATGGGGGCCTTTTGTTGACACTTCATTCCATAACATGGATAAAAAAGTAACAAAGGGAAATTCCTTAGAAAAATTAGAATAAAATACATAAAGAATTTAAAGATTTACAAAGGTTCATATTTGAATTTTCACATGGTAGGCCAAAGCACCTATGGTGTGCAAGCACTTGTGCGCCACTATACTAGCATGAAACCTACTTGAGCGCCAAACCAACCTTCACCCAAGGTACTATTTTTCCTATAAATAGACCCTTTGTGTCTTTATTTGTACGAATGAATTTCCCTAAAGCCCAATTTCTACTATGTTTTCCCTAGTGATTCACCCAAGAATTTTGAAACCTCCAAGGATGATTTATAACACCTAAGGTGAGGGAATTAAAGGAGGATCATAAGACTTAATTCCATTCAGTGGTAAAAAAAATAACACTTTCACACCTCAGGCGCCCAACCCCCTTTATTCAAGAAGACTTGTACGCCTCCCATTCCACATATAGAAACTTGAGCACCCCACTTCCAAGAATACCTATGAAGACTCTTAAAGGCTTGAGCCATGTATCTCACAAGTCTAGTCATCTAGTTTGTTCATCACTTAAGGTGACATCAAGTCACCCAAGCCTACTTTCATGCCCCATACCTATGCGCCAGACACTTGAGTGCCCCTCTTTGGTTTGCCTCGCCTCTTTATCCTCCTCAATCCTTTCATGAATCCTCCTTCAAATCCATTCATGGAAGGAATTGTCCTTAATTGGATCCCTTTTCTAAAAGGGATCATGTTAAAACCTCCACAAAGACCACTTAATTTACCAATTCTTTGGTAAATACACATCAGCATGTCTCCCATTTCAGTTTCTATTTCTACGGTCAGAGGTTTCCCACATTTGTTTTATAGGGAATTCAGAGTCTTGAGGATGTCTGTAGGTTTATATAACTATGGTCACATGGAACCTTACTCCAAAAACAATGTTGGGAAGTTCTTGATTTGGAGGATTAGGGTTCAATCCATTCACATTCCATGTCTCTAAAACTCGGAGCCTTCGGTCCTTGGTAGGGAAGGTACAGTTCACACCTGATTTTCCTTCTGAAAAAAATGACGTATCCCTCCTCTACCAGGATCAATTTTAGGGAATTTATCCTAGAGTAATCACCTAGGATTTCATGAAGGATCTAATGAATTTCACATTATTTTCACATGTAAAGGTTCATTGCTATGTGCCATCATCCACTGTTGGCTCAAACTCTTCCACCATAGGCCCATCCTCTTCATCAGAAGAGGAAGGATAATGTATTACTTTGTTAAATATTTCACATCCTCTTGTTTCTCAAACTGAGCATGGATCACGTGATCTTACAGGTTTGTAATTATCATAACAATTCCACAATCCACCTCAAATAATGAACTATGAGAAATTTTATTCTCACCATAACTGGGATATGTAGGAATCCTTCCCAAGGCCTGACATCCACATCATCTCATCCATAAAATTAGAAACCATGCTCCCCTAAATGGTCCTCCTCCTAGGTGTAAGCCCTAATATTAATTCTCTTAATCCATGAATCCACCTTAGAAGTAAGCCCTGAGTTAAATCCCCAAATCTCTATGAACTAAAATATCCTCATAGACCCTGTCAATATTTATACTGGGAATCCTCCTTAAGAGTAAGCCCCAAATTAATCTCCCATATCATCTTGAGTCAACACATTACTCATGATACATTTTTTAGGGAATCCTCTTTAGGAACAAGCCCCAAATTAATCCTCTCAAAGGGACATACTCCCCTAAAAGACTTACCAAACTATCAGGGATTTGATTCCCATTCAAATGGGATACGTAGGAAGCCTCTTTGGGGTCCAAACCCAACTCCCCAAAATCAACTCTATTATCTCTAAGACACATTCCAAATAGGGTCTAATACAACTTGGAAATATATATCATTTCCATGTTCCTTGGGATGCTTTAGTATAATTCCCACACCAAACTTTAACTAGGAACCTTCCTCCTAGATTTCCTTACCACATGATGTTAAACTGTATGGTTGAGTCTTTGTCACACAATCTTAAAAGATATGATGTGTCCCATTAAGAAGCACTGAACTGCGTGGGTTATGATTCCTTTTACAAGGATACATAGGAAGCACATTTATGGATTTGATCCCAACATCAAAACAACTTCTATCTCCCTAGATGATGATAAAATACAGAGTAACTTTTTTTGACCTATATGAAAATAAATTACAGAGCACCCCACTAAGTGGGTTAGAAACCATCATCATCATAATAACAACCAAATAATATCTAAGTAGTATATGAGAGGATACCATTGATGGAGAACCTCAAAAGCATATAAATATCTCCATTAATGAAGAACCTAGAATATATACAGATGATTCTGATTTCCACACATGCTAAATAATTGATTGCAATTTTCAAGGGAAACCTACATTATGCTTGTTAAATTAATAAATATTCATGAACATATCTTAAATCTATAAGAGAGTCCCAGAGTAAGAAATAATTTCCTCCCAAAAGGGTACAATGTGCCTGACCTCCCATCAGCTCGACCAATGTGAGTTATTAAGAGTCATAGGTCAAAACACCTAATGAATGTCTGACTTTAGAAATAAGGTCCCCTATAGATATATAACTATTTGTTGTTTCTAGTTCCATAAACAAATCCTTTGGAAACCGTTTGAAAGTAGAGATTCCTAACCATAACACATGTTTCGGGAGAAACAACCACCCGTTATAAATTGTCCTAACTTAAAGAGGAATTATTATTAGCCCCTAAAATATGAGATGTAATTTTTATTCTCTACCCACCCATCAACTAATCCCCACCATTAAGGTTTAACCTAACTCTAAGATTCTAAAATCTACCCACTAAACTTCCTAGGGTTTGGGAACCCAAATCAAGAATGAGAGTCACCTAAAGAAAACTATGTAATTATCATAGTTTTCACAACCCAAGTATATGTTAGTTATTTATCCCATAAATAATCAAAGATGAAGCCCTACATTCACCCTTCACCTAACAACATGTGAGTTAATTCATACAATACCTAATAGATCATGAAGGGTCAAACATAATTAGAGCAGTCCTTAATAAGACTGGACTTGAGAAGACATAAACATGGAACTAAGAATAACACACTATGCACAAAGGGTAAGAATATTCAAGATTTCTAAAAATGATACCATACACTCATTTCAAGAAAATTCCTCATATATTTCTAAAGTCACAGACATGACCATGTACTCACCCATACCATGGAAAATTTAAAAGAGTTTACTAGTATTGAAACTACTCTTAATGAACCACACCTAATTGAGAATGTCAACCCAAGTTGGTTCCTAATAAGGAAGGTGAATCTTGTGTATTAGTCCCCCCCAGATTTAATTTAATTTTCCACTTTTTAGTGCGAAAAAGGTAAGAGATAGTTCTGACCTATCTTAGAAACTCATGTTTGATTCATGTCCAAACCCCATTAAAAAGATAAACAACTCCTTCAGATGATGAGTGAGTGATTCTACAAGTGTATAAATCAATGTGACATTGAATTATAGAAACCACAACATTCTCAAGGTCATATCAATAACAATTATAATAGAATAAAACCTACTAAAGCCAGACAATGTCAGGGGTAATTGATCATGGTGACTAATCTTGATCCCAGAATCTACCATTACCCATGAGGTGTCATGATGCTCATCCCATGAGACATCATTTCCATATAAAATCTATATTTCCCCACCTTCATTTATCATGTATACCATTGGACAACAACATCTATCCCAACCAACAAAACAATCACAAACAACATGGAAACACAACCAGTACAAAAATCGCAAAACGTTCAATAAAATAAAATCATAACTAACATATCAAGTAGACAACATAACTAACACAGCAACCACAAAAACACAAAAATTACATTTAAAATATATTCAGCCATATATTTCCTTATAACAGTAACTATGTACTTTGAATTCCAGAAAGACATTTTAATTCTTCCATCCACCGGTTCACCACATTAAAATAGTCTTATAAAACCATTTTCAAAGTTCAACAATTTCCAAGATAAACACAAGGTTTCCAATAAACATTTTTCTTTCTTAGAAACCTCATTAATGAAACATTTTAAATCCTTCATAGAGATTAATTCTCAAAAAATAATTCAGAAATCCATTTATAAAATCCCTTTAAAAATGGTATTCAATGATTTCACCTTTATAAAACAACACTAGCTAAAAACCTCACAATAATAGATTTGTAAACAATGCAAGATTTCCTTTCAACAATTATTTCCCCCATGGCACATTTAAAGGGAACTCTTTAAATATTTAATCAAATCAACATACCAGAAAACTTTCATAAAACATCCTAGAAATTATTTTTTGTAAAAACTATTTGAAATCCCAAAAACATTTTTAAAAAACCACCAATGACATTTTTAATTTTAAAACCTCTTTATCAATAAAACATGGCTCATCAAACTAGATAACATAAACACCATCAAACAAATCACATTCATTCTAATAAGAAACAACTCAACAATATACACACCATATTCTATTTCACTATAAGGGTTACTACATCCAACATAAAATTAATAAACTTGTTTAACATAGTGGATAATTATGTCATGTTCTAAAAAATCTGAAGCATATTCATTTTTTTCTAACTTGGGATAAAATAGTTTTTTATTTTATATTATTTAATGGGAATATTTCATGTCATAATGATCTATCTTGAATATTTTATCAATAATTTTCTACAATATATCCAATATGATCAATTAATTAATAATTTGATGACCTAAGTTAAAATGAAAAATATTCATGGCATGTATCAAAAGTAGTACCTAACAACCGTAAGAGCTTTATTACAATTTAACCATTTTAGAAGGCTATCCCAAGTTACCTATAACAAATTTAATTTTTATACAACTCATTATACTAGATATGTTTTACTAATTATTTATAGATCATGGGATAACAAAAACATGCTATTATTTTAATTCCTTAACCCAAAACAAAAATTATCAAACTTCTAGCATGCTTTTTGGTCTTATTACAGTTATCATGAACCCAATTTCAAATTATCAACTTTATATCAACACGTGGAATGTTATAAAAACATAAAATATAAGGATGAAATAAATAATTTTCTTATATTTTAAAGGTTTTCTATGTAATAAACATGTCATCTATCATTAGGAAACTAAGAAAGTAACATGTAATCATTCATTTATATAATACTCTTGAAATTGTTTACATGTTATTCGTGTAATAAGGAATCCACTTATCATTTAATTAATCATATCCCATAAGATTCATTACTAATACATGTTTTGGTTCCAACCCAATTCAATTATCCTTTAAATGATAAAAGCACACAAAATATATAAACACAAATCAATGCCATTAGGAATCAACATACAATACAAAACCAAACCATATTTTACCATGTTCAGAAAACTATTACTTAGAAAATATATGTTTCATCCATAATCAAAACCATCCATTTATGTGGTTTTAATCTTGTGTTGTGGTTGTGTTTTTTGGTTAGGGTATAGATTGTGAGCCATAAGGTTTGTTTCAACCTTTCGTAGGGTGTGGTGTCTTTATGAGGATAGGAGTTATCCTTTATTTGGGATATTCTATCACCACAACATATAGATTCATGTTTTGGAATGCATGGTGCTATGAAGATGCACTTGTGAAAAATGGGTGGAGCAGCATAGGTGTGGTGGTGACTGTGGCAGGGGGTATTGAGCTTGGGAATGTCGAAGTAGAGCGGGTGAGTTGGGAAATGCATAGAAGGTCTCAACATTCCATGGTATTGGGAGTAGAGATAAAAAATGTATAGTGACTTATCTATATGACATGGTAGATTCTATTAGTG
This sequence comes from Viscum album, assembly GCA_963277665.1. Classification (NCBI taxonomy): domain Eukaryota; kingdom Viridiplantae; phylum Streptophyta; class Magnoliopsida; order Santalales; family Viscaceae; genus Viscum; species Viscum album. The sequence continues at coordinate 1,376,944,382 of OY728133.1, read as the reverse complement.
GTTTTTTGGATTTTTCCATCATAAGGTTGTCCAAAATGGCATGGGATAGTAAACCATGTCATGGTCCAAGGTGTGGTATCAGTCAACATGTTTTTAAATGGATGAAACCATCACTTTTTTAGGGGGAAGATGTGAATTTGAGGGGAAATAACTGTTATTGTTTTTATGGAATATTGAATTCTATTTTTACCATATTTAATTTTGGAAAAAGAATAATTATTTCTATGGTTTCAAGAGATCTCAAACCAAATGATTTTCAGAGAAAACTTTAGGTGATTCCCCCTTTCAGAGCTTCTTCCTCCTGGTCTCTGTTGGATGAACTGGTTAGAGGTGGGTAGATTCTATCACGATCTTATTTTATTAAGAACTTTAAGCCTATGGTTTTTAAATTAAATTATTGTGGATCTATGGTTTATATATTTTTCACTATTTAACTATTTTGGAAAATTCTTGAAAGTGATGCATTTTCATTGATGAAAGATTCTATAATAATACTCCTGAATGTGATACTCTTGTTATTTAATTTTTAAATATAGGTTTTGGTGTGCATAAATATTACATATATATGGGTGCTTATTGGTTCAGACTTGGTGATGCATACTGAAATTAGGTGCATGGTGGATTGGAATGGGTTTGTGTGTGTTCATGAGGTGTTGTTAGATTAATCCTATTTCACTACACTTATGATTTCTGTGGGGGCACTCCAAATTAAGGGAGAAATCAGTAGAGAAAGGGTTATTTGTTAGCAACAGCCTATTGTAGGTTTTATTCAGTTGGAAACCTACCCATCCATCACAGTGGAAGTGAAACATGTGGCGTGGAAGGATTCAAGGGTTTATGAACCACCCCAAACCATCCTTGGACTACAGTAAATCTTTACACTGTAAATCATGATTGAATCCCATGAATTTTGAAATCAGAGAATATCCTACTGTAATATGTGTTATAATCCCTTGATGTTATATCCAGAGATAATAAATAAAGAAAGTCCCCCTTCTCCCATGGACATAGGCACCATTTTTGGACCACATTAAATATTATGGATTATTAATTTTTCCTTTTGTTTGTGTGTGTTTTTTATCTCCCTGAACCTCCATTTCCCCAACAATGTGGTATCAAAGGCATCGAGACTGAAAAATCAAAGCTACAGAAAAGTTTTCCTATGATCATAAAATTGAATTTGGTTAGAAAAATTTTTGAGGCTAGATCCTTGAAGAGATCGATAAGACGATTTCAACAGTGCAAGAAGCATAAAAAACAAAGTTGAAACGAAGTCGATAGAGCCAGTCAAAGTTTTGGTCAAACCCTAAGTGCTATAGTACCACCTTATCAAAGAAGACGACATTGATCATGTTGATGGAGACTTTCTGGTGAATTTTTTTAACACTGTCTCGGTGATCCACATCAGTGCCAACTCATCGGTTGATCTAAATTTTTGAAACTATTTTGGCTGTAACTTGGCCAATAGGAATCTATTTTCAGTGATCTAAGATACGATTCTAGATATTTCGATCATTATGGACACATCCATATAGTTAAATTTTTGAAATTATGACTACATGAATGGAAGAAAATACTAGTAACATGATTAAGCTTACCTCTTTTAATTATGTCATTCAAAAACAAAAAATGGTGGATCATTTGTATATTAAAGATTTATGTAAAGAAATACTAGAGACCACTAAGCCAATTACAACACAAGTAGATGATTCTTCAAAAAATAGTCAATCCAGTGAGAAGAAAACAATCGATACCCCACCAGTTGATACAGAGTGGGTCATACTCAACAGAATGTGTACTACCCAAATTAAAAAATGGATCAACAAAACTGTCTTCTAGAATTCTACCAATGAACACAATGCTTCTATTCTTTGATAAAAATTGGAAAAGATTTATGTGAGGACAACCTCACAGAATAATGAAAACCTGATATGTCATCTTTTCAATTTGAAGTACAAAGACGGGACCAACATATCAAAGCACGTGAGTGAGTTCTAATTTACTGTTGATCGGTTGAATTACATGAAAATGATTATTGATGATGAGTTGTAGGAACTATTGATGTTGAGTTATTTACTAAAGATGTGGGACACAATAGTTTTTTTGGCTGCATTTCAACTCCAGATGGAACTCTCACCATGGAGATGGTGAAAGATAGAATGTTAAATGAAGATTCTAAAAGAAAATATGAGGGACATACACCTGAATCAGAGGCTCTTGTCACTTAAAGACAAGGTATGTAGAAATGGCAGGGAAGAAGTAGAGGAAGAGAACCCTGTGACCAAATTCTTTAAAAAATGAATGATCAAAATCTCGATCAAGATATGAAAAGAAGTTCCACCACTATGGAAAGACTAGAAACTTCATTTGGGAGTGTATAATGTCAAAGAGTAGAGAAATCAGGATGGTAAGACCCAAAATAATGATGCTACAGTTGTCAATAAAGAAATTTTTATTGTTCTAGAAGATAATCAAGTCTGTTTTGCAAGACAAGACTCGACATGGGTGAACTATTTCGTCGCCTCCTACCATGTCACAACCAGAAGATATTTCTTCTCGTCTTATATTTCAATGAGTTTTAGACATGTGAAGATGGGAAATGACGGTGCATCCACAATTAATGGTATTGGAAATATTTTTCTAGAGACTAATATTGGATATAGGTTACCATTGAAAGATGTGAGGCATGTTCCTAGTATTCACTTCAATATGATATCCACTGGAATGCTTAACAGTTATGGATATATCAGTTCCTTCGATGATGGGAAATGGAAACTTAACAAAGGTAACTTGGTAATTACTACAGGAAGGATAGATTCCTATCTTTATCTCATAGATGTCAGAATGTGTGGTGGACAAGTAAATGTAGCCAAAAAAATATCTTCCTATAGAAGTTTGGCACAGGAGGCTTAGTCACATTAGCGAGAGAGGAATCAAAATACTCTCTAAGAGGGATTTATAATCAGGACTAAAAGGTACACATTTGGATATTTTTGTTGATTTCATCACAGAAAAACAACAAAAGTATCATTTCATGGTAATATATCATCCAGAAAATAAAATGTTTTAGATTTCATTCACATTGATGTCTACATGATGTGCACTAATTTGATAGAAGGTGCTATTTATTTTTTACCTTTATAGATGATCATTCTAAAAAAGTCTAGTCCTTTTCTTTGATAACTAAAGATTAAGTATAGGATGTTTTCAATTAGTTTCATGTGAAGGTGGAAAGAGAAACTGGCATACAGTTAAAGTGTGTGCAAGCGGACAATGGAGGAGATTATCGTGGTCTTTTTTAGGAGTATTATAAGAGTTTCGGCATGAGGATAGAAAACTAAATACCAAATATGCCTCAATATAATGTTATTTCTGATAGGATGAATAAGATAATTTTTGAGAGAGTCAGGTGTATTCTCTCAAATGCAAATCTACTAAACACATTTTAGGGGGAGGTAATGAGGACCATGGTTGATCTTATCAACCTTTCTCCATCAGTTCCACTAAACTATTATGTTCTAGAAATTGTCTTTATAGGTAAATATGTTTCATACAAACACTTGAGAGAATTTGTATGTAGGGAATTTGTTCACATCCTAAAATATGAGCGGATGAAGTTGGATGGAAAAGGAAAGTAGTGTATATTTTTGGGATACGCACATGAGGATTTTGGATACCAACACTGGGATCCTATTAGACTAAGGATCATCAGAAGAGGAGATGTCGTGTTTCTAAAAGATCAGACGATTAAAGATTTTGAGAAGTGAAAAAATGAAGAGAAGTTGTAGTTTGAAGAAATTATAGCCAATCTAAAACCAGTCTCTCCACCATCAGTTCCAACTAGTGTAAGATAGATACATGAAACTGATGATACATCACTACTAGGTAATATTTCACTATATGTTGATATATCTTCATCATATGATATTTGAGAACATATCCCCCCAAATATTAGTTGAGTAGATCCACCAGAGAATGACAGTCAAGTAATAGATACTCATAACATGAGTATGTGATTCTCACTGACAGGGGAGAGCTAGATAGTTATGATGATTTGATTAATCATCAGTAGAATATAGAATGGAAAAAGTCCATACAAGAGGATATGAGATCCATGCACAAGAACCACACACTTGATTTTTTGGAATTACCACATGGAAAGAAAGAACTCAAGAACAAGAGGGTGTATTGAATTAAAGAAGAATATGTGAGATCCCAGTCATGCTATAAATCCAAAATCATTGTAAAGGGATTAAGTTAGAAGAAAGGTATTGAATTTGATGAAATTTTTTCTTCTGCGGTTAAAATCTATTCTATCAAAGTTTTTCTTGGATGTTCAGCAAGGATAAACTTGGAGGTTCAACAAATGTATGTAAAGATATAGTTCTTACATAGCGATCTTGATGAGAAGATTTACATGGAGCATCCAGAGAGATTTCAAGAAGAAGGAAAATAGAAAACTTAGTATGCAAGCTTGAGAAAATCTTATATGGTTTGAAATAGTCACTAAGGCAATGGTACAAAAAATTCAACTCGTTCATGGGGAAAAATGATTACAGGAAGATAACTGATGATCATTGTATTTTCATCAAATGTTTTCTGATGGTAATTTCATTATCTTATTTCTTTATGTTGATGCCATGATAATTATTGGTAAAGATATCACCAAGATTTATAGGTTGAAGAAGGATTTGAACAAGTATTTTAAAATAAAGGAATTGGGATGTGCTAATTAGATTCTTGGTATAATGATTACTCGTGATAGAAGGAATCATAAGATTTGGCTATCTCAATAATGGTACATTGATAAGGTTCTTGAAATATTCAACATGAGAAAGGAAAAAATAGTTAGTACTACACTTGCGAGTCATTTCAAGATTACAACAAGTCAGAGTCCATCAACTGAGCATGGTAAATAAGAAATAGAAAAAATTCCTTATTAGTCGTTAGTTGGAAGTCTTATGTATGCCATGGTGTACACCAGACCAGATATTTCTTGTGTTGTTGGCATTGTGAGTAGATTATTATCAAATTTAGGAAAGGAACATTAGACAGTGGTTAAATGGATATTGAGGTATCTCTGAGGTATATATAGTCATTGTTTATGTTTTGGTAATGATAAACATGTTTTAGAAGTATACACAAATGAAAATTTGGATAGAGATATAGACATAATGAAATCTATATCTGGGTACCTGATATCATTTTCAAGGTGATCAGTCACATGGAAATCACAAATTTAAAAGTTTATTTTCATATCAACCATAGAAGCAAAGTATATTGCAGTCACTAAATGTTGTAAGGAGATACTATGGATGAAGAAGTTTTTACAGGAGCTGGGATAGAGTCAGGAGAATTATATTCTCTATTGTGATATTCAAAGTGTTATTCATCTCAGTAAGAACCCAACATTTCATTCTAGGTACAAACACATTGACATGTGATGAAACTAGATCCATAATTTATTGGAATAAATATTGTTGAAAGTTGAGGAAATCCACACCAATGATAATGGGGTAGACAAGATGATGAATGTTCTACTGAAAGAGAAGATGGGTTCCTGTATGGAGACTGTAAGCCTAGATTCTACCCCAAATTGGTCGTGAGGGGGGAATTTTTGGGGGTCACTCCTAATCAAGGGATAATTCAGAGGAGGAAGTTTTCTTTGTCAGAAATATCCTGGTGCAAGTTTTCATCAGTTGGAAACCTACTCAACTGTCACAGAGTAAGTGAAACCAGCAACGTGAAAGAATTCATGGGTTGATGAACCACCCCAAATAAACCTTTTACTATAGTAAATCTTTAATCTATAAAACGGTATTGGATCCCATGAATTTTTTAATCATAGAGATTCTTCTTGTAATATGTGTTTTAATCATCCGATGTTATATTCAGAAAGAGTAAATAATGGAATCCCCATTATCCCATGGACATAAGTTCCATTTCCAAACCATGTTAAATATTTTTTGTTCTTCTAGTTTTCTCATCTGTTTGTGTGTTTTCGCCTCTATGAACCTCTGCTTCCCCAACACTTTTTTATTCAAAATCACTCTAAAAGATGGGTGGATTATACTTTTGTAACTAAACTAAATGATTCACTTTCCTTGGTTCATTCCTTCTATACCATCTATCTATAACCTAAAAATCTTGGACAATGCTCTAAACCAACTATTGGTTCACCTATGGCTCAAGTGCAACCACATGCTCATCAGTCTCTTCTAGTTGGTTCCTACAATTCCTAATCAATGTAATTCTCTATAACCAAAACAAACTCTATTTAGTATCACAATCTAGAAACTAAATTCCTATTAATTTAAATTTAGTACATCACAAATATCACAACAGGTCTTTCCAAAATTCAACAAATTCCACTTTCAAACCATTTTAAAAAAATTCACCATGATTTTATAAAATCAAACCATTTTCAAATATTTTAAAAAAACAATGCTTTTTCAACAAATCATAAATCATTACTCAAAATTAAGTATTCACTCCTAGTGGTAATTCATTTCTATCAATGCATGTTATGCACTTCTCATCGGCTAAACCCATGATGATTAGGTGACAACTCATAAAAGTGTCTCAAAAGACTGATTTACTCAAACTCCATAGTGTATAACTTGAAGTTCAGTATAAATATTTTAGTTATGCCTTTTTATGCTCTACATTTCAACTTCTGACAATCCTACTCCTTGCTGCCATCCCAAATATATTTGATCTTACCAAGACTAATACTATATTATCGAACAAATTGATACCATTTGTAATATCTTTCCCCTCACCCATTGGATTGGGAATAGGTGGTAGGTGCTACATCAAGTACCCAATGGATTATAAAGGTACACTGGGGGTGAATCAGTGTACATAATATTTTACCAATTTTCTTTTCTTTTCTCTTTCCCCTTTTTAATTTGAACTTATTCACTTGTTAGAGTGAATGGATATTTCTTGTTTACAAACATAATTATACCACATGAAAGAAAAAAAGTAAATGAATCACAACACATAATATTTTTAAAATCTTCCCCCTCAATATGGGTGACTACATCCTTATTGTGTTCGGGATGATCCAACACATGAATTCTCGACTATGAATCAATCAATAACTACAAGTGGGTTGGTCAGGAATCACCTTGAAATCATGGTGGGTAGGTATGAAGCTTTTCCCAAATTATACTATAATTCCACCAGTGTTCTTTATATTGGAATCCCACTAGTGTTTCACAATTACAACACTTAAAATAATGGGAAATATCATAAGTACTTAAAGCCACTACAGCAACCCAAAACCGGTCTTCCTCATTGTGCCACTGAGAATAAACTATTACAACACTTCTTCACTTCAACTGAAAAACATTGAATTCCAATGAATATAAACAACAATACTCCATGCATGTCTAGTCAATATAATCTTATTAATCTTTAAGGATAAAACTTCCAATTGAACTCACTGTTATAATAGAATGAAAAACTGACTATATATCAATAGACAGTAAGTTGTCTTCTTCACTGATTCACTAAAATATAATCCCTCAGCTCTATTAAATTATTGCACACCTTAACATCACGTTTTCTTCATGAATGTAGATGTCATCATCACATTAAAATATTTAATTCATATAATTTTCCCGACTATTTTTATGTCTTCTTTGTGCAATGAAAAATGCACAACACTTTATATTTTTTCTCTTATTTAGGAAAGAACACAATAATTATTACTTTTCATTAAATGTTCTATGTCATGTGCATGTAAACAATGAATCATTCAATCACACACATAGAGTCTCTTGTACTCATATAATGTAGGAACATATGCACAAGCACAATGCTAAACTTCTACTTCATGCCTGCTACACCTTCAAAACATAACACTGTTCACTATTATTTTTCTTCACTTACCTTGTATGAAAACATTGTCCACTACTTTTCACTATTATACAATGCATGGACACACTGAATACTTTATCTATTTTTTGAGAAAAAATCATACATATACCAACTCACTTTCATGCAATCACTACATTGTAAGTGTTTAATGCATGATTATTTTGTTTTTCCTTTTCTTCTTGAACACATAACCAAAATGGATGTTGGTTGTTGATGTGTGAAAATCAAATGTAATACTATTCTTCACGAAACACACTATCTCATAGGTAAGTATGATGCCTTCTAAAACAAATCAGTCAAACCAGATATTTTTTAATGCTCTTCCGACAATAATGTGAAACACTATCTTCATGAAAGAATGTGAAATCATGGATTCTATATATCTTATAAAATAAAATATATGGAATCAAGTGAACTTCATATAATTAAAGGAAGATGCTTAAAGCGTTATCCAGTTACTTCATATATTATATATTCACGAAGAAATATGATTGTGCTAAGCACATATTGAATAGTTCATGGTGTACTGGTTCTTCTTTGTGTAAACTAGAGGTTTCGCAGAAAGTTGTTATTCTATGTACTTTACGCAAACCAGAAGATATGCACGTAATGTATTGTTTAACCTCATGTAACTATGTAAAAATAGATCTTCGCATGGCTGCTCCGAGATTATGAAATACTTGTTTAAGGCCTATGGTATCCTCTTCTTCTTTACATAGGATTGTCGTGAAAGAATACATATCCTTCACATAAGAAACAGCTACACAGGACTTCTTCCTTATGAAAACCAGAGTGTTTCCATGGCTCAGTTTCTCTCTCAATCTCTCACAAATTTTCTTAGATAATAGAAAAGCACACAACTGCAAATGAGTTCCACTCAAGTATTTAAGGACTATGGTATCCTCAATGTGGGTGACTAAATCATTATTGTTTTTGGGATGTTCTGACACATGAATTCTCTAATATGAATCAATCAATAACTATAAGTGGGTTGGTCAGGTATCACCTTGAAATAATGGTGGTTAGTTATGAAACTTTTCCAAAATTATACTATCATTCCACCAATGTTCTTTATATTGGAATCCCACAAGTGTTTCACCATTACTACACTTAAAACAATGGAAAAGATCACAAGTACTTAAAGCCACTACTGCAATAAAAAACTGGTCTTCCTCTTTGTGCCACTGAGAATAAACTATTACAACACTTCTTCACTTCAACTGAAAAACTTTGAATGAAAATGAATATAAACAACTATACTCCATGCATGTCTGGTCAATATACTCTTATTAATTGTTAAGTATAACACTTCCAATTGAGATCACTGTTATAATAGAATGAAAAACTGACAATATATCAATAGAATGTAAGTTTTCTTCTTCACTAATTCACTAAAATATATTCCCTCAGCTCTATTCAATTATTACACACCTTAACATCATATTTTCTTCATGATGTAGATGTCATCATCACATGCGAATATTTAATTCATGTAATTATCCCCGCTATTTTTATGTCCTCTTTGTGCAATGAAAAACGCACAACACTTTATATTTTTTTTTCTTCTTTAAGCAAGAACATAATAATTCTCACTTTTCCTTACATGTTCTATGTCATGTGAATGTAAACAATGAATCATTCAATCACACACATAGAGTCTCTTGTACTCAAATAATGTAGGAACATATGCACAAGCACTGTGCTAAACTTCTGCTTCGTGCCTGCTACACCTTCAAAACATCACTCTGGTCACTGTTATTTTTATTCACTTACCTTGTATAAAAACACTATCCACAACTTTTCACTATTATAAAATTCATGTCCACTACTTTTCACTATTATACAAATCATGGACATAGTGAATACTTGCTCTATTATTTGTGAAAACCTCATACATATACCAACTCACTTTCATGAAATCACTACATTGTATGTGTATAATGCATGATTATTTTGTTTTTCCTTTTCTTCTTGCACAAAGAACCAAAATGGATTTTGGTTGTTGGTGTGTGAAACTCAAATGAAAATATACACACACTTCCTACTATTCATCCCGAAACACACTGTCTCATAGGTAAGTATGTAGCCTTCTAAAACAATGCAGGCAAACCAGATATTTTTTAATGCCCTTCCCGCAATAGTGTCAAACACTATTTTCATGAAAGAATGTGAATGCATGGATTCTCTGTATCTTATGAAATAAAATATATGGAATCAAGTGAACTTCATATAATGCAAGGGAGATGCATAAAGAGTTTTCCAGTTGCTTCATATATTATATATTCATGAAGCAATATGAGTGTGCTAAGAACATGTTAAACAGTTCATGGTATGTTGGTTCTTCTTTGTGTAAACTAGAGGTTTCACAGAAAGTTGTTATTCTATGTACTTTACGCAAACCAGAATATATGCATGTAATGTATTGTGAAACCTCATGTAACAATGTAAAAAATAGATCTTCGCATGGCTGCTCCGAGAGTATGAAATACTTTTTTAAGGCCTATGGTATCCTCTTCTTCTTTACATAGGATTATCATGAGAGAATACATATCCTTCACATAAGAAACAGCTACATAGTACCTTTGCCTTATGAATACCAGAGTGTTTCCATGGCTCTGTTTCTCTCTCAGTCTCTCAAAATTTTCTCAGATAATAGAAAATCACACAACTGCAAATGAGTTCCACTCGATTATTTAAGGCCTATGGTATCCTCAATGAGGGTGACTACATCATTATTGTGTTTGGGATGTTCCAACACATGAATTCTCTACTATGAATCAATCAATAACTACAAGTGGGTTGGTCAGGTATCACCTTGAAATCATGGTGGTTAGGTATGAAACTTTTCCCAAATTATACTATCATTCCACCAATGTTCTTTATATTGGAATCCCACAAGTGTTTCACCATTAATATACTTCAAACAATGGGAAAGATCACAAGTACTTAAAACCACTACTGCAACACAAAACCGGTCTTCCTCTTTGTGCCACTGAGAATATACTATTACAACACTTCTTCACTTCAACAGAAAAACTTTTAATTCCAATGAATATAAACAACTATAAACCATGCATGTCTGGTCAATATACTCTTATTAATTGTTAAGGATAAATCTTCCAATTGAACTCACTGTTATAATAGAATGAAAAACTGACTGTATATCAATAGACTGTAAGTTGTCTTCTTCACTAATTCTCTAAAATATATTCCCTCATCTCTATTCAATTATTACACACCTTAACATCATGTGTTCTTCATGCATATAGATTTCATCATCACATGTGAATATTTAATTCATGTAATTATCCCCACTATTTTTATGTCTTCTTTGTGCAATGAAAAATGCACAACACTTTATATTTTTTCTCTTCTTTATGAAAGAACACAATAATTATCACTTTTCTTTACATCTTCTATGTCATGTGCATGTAAAAAATGAATCATTCAATCACACACTAAGAGTCTCCTGTAGTCCAATAATGAAGGAACATATGCACAAGCACTGTGCTAAACTTCTGCTTCGTTCCTGCTACACCTTCAACACATCACTCTGGTCATTATTATTTTTCTTCACTTACCTTGTATGAAAACACTGTCCGCTACTTTTCACTATTATAAAATACATGTCCACTACTTTTCACTATTATACAGTGCATGGAAACAGTGAATACTTGCTCTTTTTTTTGTGAAAACCTCATACATATACCAACTCACTTTTATGCAATCACTACATTGTATGTGTATAATGCATGATTATTTTGTTTTTCCTTTTCTTCTTACACAAAGAACCAAAATGGATGTTGGTTGTTGATGTGTGAAACTCAAATTTAAATATACACACACTTCCTACTATTCATCACGAAACACACTATCTCATAGGTAAGTACGTAGCCTTCTAAAACAAAGTAGGCAAACCAGATATTTTTTAATGCTCTTCCCGCAATAGTGTGAAACACTATCTTCATGAAAGAAAGTGAATGCATGGATTCTCTGTATCTTATGAAATAAAATATATGGAATCAAGTGAACTTTATATAATGCAAGGGAGATGCATAAAGTGTTGTCCAGTTGATTCATAGATTATATATTCACGAATCAATATGAGTGTGCTAAGCACATGTTGAACAGTTAATGGTATACTGGTTCTTCTTTATGTAAACTAGAGGTTTCTCAGAAAGTTGTTATTCTATGTACTTTGCGCAAACCAGAAGATATGCACATAATGTATTGTGAAACCTCATGTAACTATGTAAAAAATAGATCTTCGCATGGCTGCTCTGAGAGTATGAAATACTTGTTTAAGGCTTATGGTATCCTCTTCTTCTTTACATAGGATTATCATGAGTGAATACATCTCTTTCATATAATAAACAGCTACACAAGACCTCTGCCTTATGAAAACCAAAGTGTTTCCATGGCTTAGTTTCTCTCTCAATCTCTCACAAATTTTCTCAGATAATAGAAAAGCACACAACTTCAAATGAGTTCCACTCGAGTATTTAAGGCCTATGGTATCCTCAATGTGGTGACTACATCATTATTGTGTTTGGGATGTTCCGACACATGAATTCTCCACTATGAATCAATCAATAACTACAAGTGGGTTGGTCAGGTATCACCTTGAAATCATGGTGGTTAGGTATGAAAATTTTCCCAAATTATACTAGCATTACACCAATGTTCTTTATATTGGAATACCACAAGTGTTTCACCATTACTACACTTCAAACAATGGGAAAGATCACAAGTACTTAAATCCACTACTGCAAAACAAAACTGGTCTTCCTCTTTGTGCCACTGAGAATAAACTATTACAACACTTCTTCACTTCAACTGAAAAACTTTGAATGCCAATGAATATAAACAACTATAATCCATGAATTTCTGGTCAATATAATCTTATTAATTGTTAAGGATAAAACTTCCAATTGAACTCACTGTATATTAGAATGAAAAACTGACTATATATCAATAGACTGTAAGTTGTCTTCTTCACTGATTCACTAAAATATATTCCTTCAGCTCTACTCAATTATTACACACCTTAACATCATGTTTTCTTCATGCATGTTGATTTCATCATCACATGCTAATATTTAATTCATGTAATTATCCCCACTATTTTTATGTCTTCTTTGTGCAATGAAAAATTCACAACACTTTATATTTTTTCTCTTATTTAAGCAAGAACACAATAATTCTCACTTTTATTTGCATGTTCTATGTAATGTTCATGTAAACAATGAATCATTCAATTACACACATAGAGTCTCTTATACTCAAATAATGTAGGAACATATGCACAAGAACTGTGCTAAACTTCTGCTTCGTGCCTGCTACACCTTCAAAACATCACTCTGGTCACTATTATTTTTCTTCACTTACCTTGTATGAAAACATTGTCTACTACTTTTCACTATTATACAATGCATGTCTACTACTTTTCACTATTATACAATGCATGGACACAGTGAATACTTGCTCTATTTTTTGTGGAAACCTCATACATATACCAACTCACTTTCATGCAATCACTACATTGTATGTGTATAATGCATGATTATTTTGTTTTTCCTTTTCTTCTTGAACAAAGAACCAAAATGAATGTTTGTTGTTGATGTGTGAAACTCTAATGTAAATATATGCACACTTCCTACTATTCGTCACGAAACACATTGTCTCATAGGTAAGTACGTAGCCTTCTAAAACAAAGCAGGCAAACCAAATATTTTTTAATGCTCTTCCCGCAATAGTGTGAAACACTATCTTCATGAAAGAATGTGAATTCATGGATTCTCTGTATCTTATGAAATAAAATATATGGAATCAAGTGAAATTCATATAATGCAAGAGAGATTCATAAAACATTGTCCAGTTGCTTCGTAGATTATATATTCCCAAAAAAATATGGGTGTGCTGAGCACATGTTGAACAGTTCATGGTATACTGGTTCTTCTTTGTGTAAACTAGAGGTTTTTCAGAAAGTTTTTATTCTATGTACTTTGCAAAAACCAAAAGATATGCACGTAATGTATTGTGAAACCTTATGTAACTATGTAAAAAATAGATCTTCGCATGGCTGCTCCGAGAGTATGAAATACTTGTTTAAGGCTTATGGTATCCTCTTCTTCTTTACATAGGATTATTGTGAGAGAATACATCTCCTTCACATAAGAAATAGCTACATAGGACCTCTACCTTATGAAAACCAAAGTGTTTCCATGGCTCAGTTTCTCTCTCAATATCTCACAGATTTTCTCGGATAATATATAAGCACACAACTGCAAATGAGTTCCACTCGAGTATTTATAGGCAAATTTCATCACCCATAACCTTAGAAAATCACAGAGACCCATTCGACTTATTGGTTAAGATCTAGCTGAGATTCGTAAACATATCACGAACCATCATCATCATTGAAGAAAAAGTAATTTCTTATATGTTGCGTAACTTCGTTCTAATCTTCATTTTCACCTACAAACAATTCTACAAAGAATTTTGATCACCTTCATATTTTCAAAACACTCAAAAGATGATCAGTAGGATCATAGTGATCTTCTTTCAACATCACTAATGGAGATATCCTTCAGCGAACATAAATCTTCAATAGCTTAGGATAGAGAGTTTTTTTAAATACGTTTTTATAAAAAAAATTGAAAAACTACCTAGGTCAATTTTTTTTTAAAAAATACGCTACAAAGGAGGCATCTATGATGCCTCCTTTGCTCCCCCACGCCGCCTTTGGTCCGGATCAATAACATGGCAAAGGCGGTCGGGGGGAGGTCGCCTTTCGCCTCAGGGTAAGGCAAAAGGATGCTTCTGTGATGCCGCCTTTGGGAATACGCAGAGGCGAAAGGCAACTTCTGCGATGTTGCCTTGGCCTGAACTCCCTATAAAAGGGAAGTCACCCCCCCCCCCCATCATCACTTGATCATTGCCTTCCTCTCTCCCTCCTCACTTCCTCTCTCCGAATTTCTCTCTCTATCTAAAAAATTCCTTTGTTGTGTGGGTTTTTACGAAACTTCATTTAGAGGTATGTTTCTTTATTTAATTTAATGTTTTTATTTAATTAATTTAATTTTTTTTAGTTTTAAATATTTCATTTGTTAAGTAGTTTAGGTAGTTCTTAATATTTGGTTATTTAGTTTCTGTAATTAGTTATATATAGTTTTAAATAATAATTGTTAGGTAGTATAGATTAAGTATAGATTAACTTAGGATTAAGTATTTAGAAATTTTGGTAGCTTAAAGATTATGTGGTTATCTATGCAATTAAATTCCTGTCTGGATACAAACAAATGGATGTGGATCTAGCACAGATGTACATAGGGGTAAAACCCGAAAACACCGCTTTGATCTAGACTCGAATGGGAACTGGTGCACGATAACGGGCCTTGTTGCATCTTGGTTTGACACTCCCAGGGAATATTCTTAAGATGATTCATATTTTCTTTATAAATTACTAAAATATATAAGAGAAGAAAAATCAAATCAGTATATTTATCAATGATAAATGATAAATATAATGTTATAGAATCAAATAAGGACATAAGAATTAACGAATTAAAGTTATTATTAGTTAATTATAGAATAATAGAATAATTAACGATTAGTTATTATTAGTTAATTTTAGAATAATTAATAAATAAAATAGGATTAAAACATGGATCCACATGATGATTAGCTAACGATAATGATGAACATATAAAGTGAAATGAAGAAGAACAAAAACAGTAAATAAAAGGGTGCTCTAAAATTACATTCTAATAAATATTATATGGTCAAACATCAGTAGCTTAGTTTAGGGTATAGCAAGGTGCCCTAAAATTACATTCTAATAAACATTATATGGTCAAACATAATTGTTAATATTTGTTACACTATCATAATTTTGATGAAAGAAACATTTTTGACGTAGAGAGCCATGTTTTCTTGTGTGTACTGTTATGGGGAGATTATTCAAACTGAGCAAGGAGATTCTTATAGTACACAACCAATTATGGTGGTTAGTGCAGTTGATTGTGTTACCATAAGTGACCTTCAAGAGAGAATTCGTGTTTCCTTAAATCTGGGACCTGATCAAGAGATCATGTCTATGAGCTATAGGCATTTGCAATTTTTGACAACACTGTGGCATATAGCTTTTCCATTGGCTGCTGATGCGCAGTGGGTCCAGAATATTAATTTATTTTCTCAACGGTTAGATGGTACTATGATGGATTTATACATTGGTGTTGCTACTGTACAACAACAACGTCCACTTGTACGAAGACGTAGAATTACAAGAGTGGTTGAAGACAGTCTACCCCATGAAATTGAGCATATTCCAAATGATGCAATAGAAGAGTACAACCTAGATGATCTCCCGGATATTCATGTCAATCCGACTTCTGATGAAGAGTTTCATAATGATGGATTAGATATTGACAACAGTGCTGATGAGGAGGGACCAACAGAAGATAGAGAGGAGGTTTTGAGAAATGCAATTGTTGTACATCAACCTCGGTCAATAAATCATCCACCACTCTTTTTATCTTGGTCAGAATCAATGACACATGTTCCTGAATTCAATAATACTGTTCTCACACCAAAAACTGAGTTCCCTGGAGTTGTACCAGATAGGTTTCGTGAGGTGGACAAAACCTTATATATTGGAAGTAATTTTCCTAGTAAAGATGACTTAAAAAGCACGTTAAAGAGATTTCATATTGAGAGACACTTCAACTATGTAGTTCACGAATCATGTCGTAGTAAATATTTTATACGGTGCGTGAAGTATGGGGATGATTGTAGATTTCACTTAAGGGTTATTCCAAACATTACATTTGGAGGTTGGAGAATCTCAAGGATTGAGGTGGCTCATACTTGCATTCAACCAAGTCTCACACAAGATCATACTTCATTGGATGATAAATTTGTGTCATCTATTGTTGTTGAGATGATTAGGACATGTCAAGATGTTCAAATATCCCTTTTGCAAGAGAGGATTCTACAGACATTTGGTTATAGGATTTCCTATAATAAGGCATGGATGGTGAAACAGAAGGCAAATGTGATAGTATATGGTGATTGGGATGACTCATATCGAGTATTGCCGAAATTGATAGCCATACTGAGGCATCATAACCAAGTTGTCTTCCATATGGATACAAACAAACATGTGTCTCATGATAATCGACTTGATCCATCTCATGTTCAATTTCATCGATTGTTCTGGGCATTCCTTCCTTGTATCTTCGCATTTCGTTTTTGCAAACAGTTTATTCATATTGATGGAACATTTCTATATGGAAAATACAAGGGCGTATTGTTGATTACGGTAACCCAAGATGGAAACTGTTCACCTCTTCCGCTTGCATTTGACATTGTAGAGAAAGAAAACTATGAATCATGGAGTTAGTTTCTGGCATGTATCAGCAACCATTTCACCAACATTCAAGGAGTTAGCTTGATATCTGATCTCCATCGAGCAATTAATAAGGAAATCAATGCAGATCCTGATACATGGAGATACCCAAATGCACACCATCGGTTCTACATTAGACACATTGCTAGAAATGTTCTTAAAAAATTCCACAACAAACCGATGAAGAAGGCAATCACAAGGCTTGGTACGTATTTTATTCATTCTGTTTTACTGTTTCAAAATAAAGATAAAATCAATTTATGTGAAATATCATCTATGTTTTGTAGCATATGAGTCAGACCAATGACGATTTGAAGAATGTTTTGAACAAATTAGTCAGGCTAATCAAGAATTTTATGATTATATGATGCGGATGCCGCCTTTACCCGCAGTGCAAAGGCAGCATCGCGGATGCCGCCTTTAAGGCTCATTTTTGAAAATATTTTTAACCTGGCTAGTTTTTGTAAAATATATATTTTTTAAAACGTAAAAAAAAATCCTAGGATATAATACAGCCTCATCATTCAAATTGTGTGGAGATTGGATGTTGCAGAAAAGATGATCGGACCACTTAGAATGTTCAAATGAAGCTCGAGAGCTCATATCTAGTTGACTGCCAGTGTTGTTGGAGATCCCAATGAAGAGGAGTCCTTGATAGATTGCTGGAGAAGACAACGTGGTTGGATGGAACAGATGACCCTGATGAAAAAATCGAATAGATCAGACAATGGGAGTTTATTCAGACAGATCTCACAGTTTCAAAGCTCAGATTAGACGATCAGATAACTGTGCTTATTTAGGTGTAGATACTCCCTTATCTTCCTGGCACTAACCCAAGCTCAACGCCTACCTCCACCAACTTTTCATGCCCTCTATGGGAACCCTAACTTATCATTCAACTGCCCCATGACTTTCCTACTGGCTGGCTTGTATGTAGTCCCCTTTTTTAAAACATTCAAACCATAAAAAAACATTTCACCATAGTATAAAGACAAATTAAAATCCAACCATACACAAAAATTATTCATACAAAATAACTACTATTTTGCATGGTTCCTATTCTTCTTCAATCATTTCGAGGATCAATCATTCGGGATTATCAAAATATGATCCATTCTCACTTTTTATATTTCCTCAACAAACTGATGATTGATAATTATCATCATAAGGCCATCTTCAATTGTGGTAAACAATGTGAACTCTCCTAATGAAATTTCCACATGTTTTAGTCAATAAGAACACCTATGAAATCGTTACATTTAAAAAAAATATTTAAAGAAACTTCTTTAAATCAAAATAGCCTTTCCAAAACATAAATAATTCTCAATAATAATTCAAAGTCAGAAAACCAAAATTAAATTAAAGTCACATTGACTTTTTATCATACAACTATATTGAAAACAATTACAACACAAATATTACTTTCAATAAATTTGGGTTCTTCAATCTCCCCCTTTGGATTTGTTTTCAATACCCATTTCACATTTAAATTCAATGTATTCTTATCCGCCTTACTTGAAAATAAAACCAAAGAGATAAGTATGAGAAATAATTCAACTTATTTTATTCTATAACAATTGAACATTTCTTCTTCTCTCTCTTAATCTCCTTGTTTTATAAGAAATTCCACTTATCAAAAATTCAAATTGATCTTCTTGAGAAAAGGAAAGCATCACTCTTTTTTAAATACAATGAGTCATTAATTAATCAGCTCCAAGTCTACATGTTCTAACTCAGTGTACAAAACATGATTCATCAATCTATATATCAAAATAGTCAATAAATGTTTTAGAATATGATACCAACATTGAAACCTTCTTTCAAGGGATATTCAATGTACATTCAACTAATCTACTATATTTATCTCAATAAACAGATTAAAAATATTCAACCACAATAATGAACTTCCCCTTTATCAATCCATTTTACTTTTTTCATCAAATTATTAGATTCTCATTTTCTGATTAAGAATTTTTATTCATATAGAGATAAAAGAACATACCTCTTTAATGACAAGCTTTAATTTATATAATTTTAAATCATCAAATAAATCCATTAAAAAACTTCAAATATTCAATGATACTAGTTGAGATATTCAACTCAAGTAGTTGTTCAGCTTTACTCCCCATAGAGGGATGATCTTCATCCATTTTCTTTACCATGATTGACTTTCTTCACGAATAATCTTCAAGAACAATTTTTATAGCAATTGAAATAAAGAACTCTATGATAGATAACCTCCTGGGTGTTGTAAAATATTTTCACAACACTCATATCTTCAGGACTCCCCCTGAATATATGCCTCACCTTCAATTACATACATAGATGAAACAAACAAAAAATATACATGGGGATAAGGTTGTTCATCAATTATTTTTAGTTAGAGTAGGAGGGATGAGATTTATTTCTCAACCCAAATACTTATTTCAAATCATTTCTAAATTTATGAAAACTCATCATGCTTTCTCCTTCTTTGACTTTCCAAATTTTATCATTTAAGCGAATTATGGACTTCTGGATTTCATAAGCTTTCATCTTAGATGGAATAGGCTTCTTTACATTATCAAGTAGTGAACTTTCATTCTTTTGTTCCTTTTCAAACTTCTTATCCAATTCCAGCTACTCTGGCTATATGGATAAGAATTCTTTTGGTACATGCTCATACTTATTCTTATGTTTAGACTCCTTCTTCACATTAGCATTTTTAACATAAGAATTCATTGGTGATTCTCCTTTTTTATTCACCAGTTCTATTTGTTCAGGCAACCATGTCATGCATTTATCAGCAATATGCCCTCACATTTTGCACCTTCTACACAAATCTCCAGCAATCATAGGGTTATCCATTTTAGAAAACTTCTCCTGAAATTCAAATTATTAATCTTGATTATCATACACCAAATCAATCATGTTATTTGTTTTTTAGATTGATTTACTTTTCTGCTTCATCTTACTTCCACTAACATTGATATTTATAACATGTTTGCAACAACCCATGATATGACCTTTTCTTCCAGAGTAGAAGCATCTTATCACTGGTGTGACATTCATAACTTCATTCTTCTTAGGTGTACCTTGATTCAAACTTTTCTTAACATTATCCTTCTACATATACCCTAAAGAATATTTTTCTACATTTTTTATTTGCCTCATAATTTGTTGTGGTATTTTTTTAATATTAGCATATGCACAGTGGATGGTTGGTACATACCAACACTCATCATAATTGTGACCGCTTCTGTTGCATTAATCACAGAATTATTCAATACATTCAAATATATTCTTCTTCAATGAATTATAATTTAATTCTATAGGATTTCTCTGCACATCAGAACTACCCCCCCCCCTAATTCCGAACTTCTATAATCATCATGTATTGACAAATTATGTCAACATTCAATAGCTTGATGCCCAAATTTCCAACAACACCAACAATAGCCAACAAATCTTGATTTATTCTTCTGTTCTACAACTTGGCTAGATTTGACATCATGTTTCTTTTGAGTAATGTGATTCTTAATTTGAGCTCTTTGTAGGGAAAAAGAATTCATGTTCTTATTCATATCCACATTTGATGATATGGTGGATATAACATTAGTCTTCTTCACCCATGTTTGAATAGAATTCATTTTTGGAACATGTACTTGTAGATGAAACAACATTAGTACTAATAGAAACTTCTGGATCAAGGGTTACCTATTTTAATGAACTTGCAACTAATTTATCTTTAGATAATATCAAAAAATTTCTCTCCACTGGAATGTGTCTTGTTATAAGTAAGACTCTTTTCAGAATTACTCTTGGTATCTATCTTGATCTCAAAATTCTGTGAATATTCCGCTTGAATATTCTCAATATTTTTGAACTTGACCTCCAACTCAAGATATTTTAGATTTAGACAATTCTTCTGATATTCAAGTGATTTCACCCTATCTTTATATTCTTTATAGGGAGTATTTAATTGTGTTTCCTTCCAGTTTTTAAAATTTTCTCCCATTTCAAGACACCTCAAGGTGAGGAAATTTCTCTCATCTTCAACAAATTTTAGTTTTTCTTCCCATTGACTCTTCATTTTCTAAACTTGATCATCGTGCATTCGACTTACTTCTAGTAGATAATTATTCAACTTATTAATTCTCTTTGTCTTAACCTCTAGATGAGCTTATTTAACATTCATAGAGGTTTTTTGTAGTTTCTTCAATGCATAGATCACTTCTTTATGAACTATCTCAGTCGCATCATTTTCACAAATGATCCTATGTAATTAATCTTCAATCAAGGTGAATCTTTCATTGAAATGTAATGCAGACTGTTCTTTTGATTCCAAATGAGAGTCCTTAATATTCATGATAGCTTTATGAGATTCTTTAAGTGTATGTTTCATCTCTATAAGTACCTTCTTAGTAACTTATTTCTCACACAAATTTCTTTGCAATTGTTCTTCGACACAGGAGAAATGTTCATTGCAAAGTGATATGGTTTCTTATTCGGCATCAATAATTTGTGAGAGAAGTTTACATATTTGAAACTTCTTTGCCAAAGCCTGCTCTATATCCTCAGCTTCCTTTTTAAGCTGTGACTTTTCATCATATAGTCACTTGATAAAAGAAAATATATAAGTGACAAATTCGGTAGGAACATTCTTTAGATAATTTTTGATTTTTAAATAAAAATCACAATGTGATTCAAAAAATTCTTCTTCATCACTACTTGAACTGTACTCATCAAAAGGATCTTTATCAACTGATTTAACATATTTGACTGATAGACTATCTCTATGACTATAATTAGATTTTGATGAACCCAGTTTATTCTTTAAATTATTTCTCAGCATTCTTGCCTCTTTCTTCAATTTGTTCTTCATGGTTTTTGCAGAAAATTCTTTGTTGACACTAATAGAGACAGGAACTTAATTATTCATCTGAGACAACTATGTTACTTCTTCAACTTCAAATCTGCACTTCTTATATGTCTAATACAAATATCTAGGACAATAAGATAGATCTAATCAGAGGTGTACCCTATACTCTGATACCAATTGAAGTGCTTAGTGGATCATGCAGTTACATTGAGAGGGGGGTGAATCAGTGTACGCGTGTTTTTAACAATTTTATTTTCTTTTCTCTTACCCCCTTTTTAATTCGAACATTTGCATTAGTTAGAGTGAGTGGATCTTTCATGTTTACAAAAACAATTATACCACATGCAAGATAGGAAGTAAATGAAGCACATCCCATAATATTTTTACAAGGCTCACCCCCGATGTGGGTGACTACATCCCTGTTGTGTTCGGGATGATCCGAGACACGGATTATCCGCTATGAATCAATCAACAATTACAAGTTGGTTGGTCAAGTATCACCATGAAACCATGGTGGTAGGTATGAACCTTTTCTCAAATTATACCTGCATCCCACCAGTATTCTTTATATTGGCATCCCACCAGTGCTTCACAATTACAATACTAAACACAATGAGAAAGATCACAAGTACTTCAAGAAACTATTGCAATACAAAAATTGATCTTCCTCTTCGAGCTACTGAGAATAAACTGTTACATCACTTTCTAACTTCAACTGAAACACTTTGACCGCCACTGAATATAAGCAACAACACTGCAATCAATTCTGTTCAGTCTACTCTTCTCAATTTTTCAAGATAACACTTCCAATTAAACTCACTATAATAATAGAATGAAAAAATGAATATATATCAATAAACTATAAGTTATCATCTTCACTACTACCCTGAAAAATATTCTCTCAGCTCTATTAAATTATTACACACATCAACATCATGTGTTTTTCATGCATGTAGATCTCATAATCACATGCAAATATTTAATGCATGTAATTATCCCCACTATTTTGATATCTTCTTTGTGCAATGAAAAATGCACAACACTATATTTTTTCTCTTATTTTCATTGATGTTCACAATAATGCTCTTCCTGCAACAGTGTGAAACACTATCTTCATGCAAGAATGTGAATACGTAGATTCTCTGTATATTATGCAATATAGTATACGGAAACAGGTGAACATCACAGAATGCAAGGCGGACACTTAAAGATTTATTCAGATGCTTCGCGGATCAGATCATGATGAAGGAATCCGAGTGTGCTAAGCACATGTCGGATGGAGATCGGATGTTGTGGCAAAGACGATCGGCCTGGTTAGAATGTTCAAACGAAGACCAGGAGCTTGGATCAAATTGACTGTCCGCGTTGCTGGAGATCCTGGTGAAGAGGATACCTCGACAGCTTGCTGGAGAAGACAATGTGGCAGGATGGAATGGACGGCCCTGATGAAAAAATCGAACAGATCGGACGGCGGGAATTCATTCGGACAGATCTCACGGCTGCAAAACTCGGATGAGATAATCAGACGGCGCTTATTTAGGCGCGGATACTCCCTTCTCTTCCTGGAACCGCCCCGAGCCTGGATCCTGCCTCCGCCGCCTTTTCATGCCCTTCGTGGGTGCCCAA
Source organism: Viscum album (assembly GCA_963277665.1). Taxonomy (NCBI): domain Eukaryota; kingdom Viridiplantae; phylum Streptophyta; class Magnoliopsida; order Santalales; family Viscaceae; genus Viscum; species Viscum album. The sequence goes on along the minus strand of OY728133.1, from coordinate 1,376,920,599 downwards.
CTTGTCATTCGGCTACCCCACGACTTTCCTATTGGCTGGCTTGTATGTAGGCCCTTTTTTTAAACATTCAAACCATAAAAAAACACATTTTAGTATAAATTCATATTCAAAGCCAACCATACACACAAATTCTTCATACAAAATAACTACTATTTTGCATCGTGCCTCTTCTTCATCAATCATTTCGATGATCAATCATTTCGATGATCAATCATTCAAAATTATCAAAATATGATCCATCTCACTTTTTATATTTCCTCAACATACCGATGATTGATACTTATCATCATAAGGTCTTCTTCAATTGTCATAAACAATGTGCATTCTCCTAATGCAATTGACACATGTTTTAGTCAATAAGAATAGATATGCAATTGTCACATTTAAAATGTTGCTTTATTTAAAGAAACTTTTTCAAATCAAAACATCCTTTTCAAAACATGAATAATTCTCAATAATAATTCTAAGGCAGAACACCAACCTTCAATTAATCTAACATTGACTTTTTATCAAACAAATGTATTGACAAAAATTACAAAAGAAATATTACTTTCAATAAATTTAGGTTCTTCATTTCTAGCCTTAGGGGACATCCCCAAGACACCAAAGGTTGGAAATAAATTCAAAGTGCTTCATAAACATTTGGAGGATGATTTTACCTTTGAAAGAAATAAACAAAACACAATTCAATAACTAAAAAATCACTATATGATGCATGAGTTCAAGGAAGTACAAGCCAGTGTATAACCAAACCAACAACTACATTAGAGTAAAAGTGAAAACCAAAACCAACAAACTCAAAGACACAAAACAGAAACTCCCAAACTGCCCCAAGATCCAAATCCACATACCTAACCTAAGGTATTAAGAAGAATCACTAAATAAATGGGATACCTTTCCTTTACCTGTGTCTTGATATATAATATCTATAAATGCACAATAGTGCCCAAACAGGGGGTGAGTATAATACTCAGTAGGACTTCCCCAATGCCTTCCCAACTCATGCGACTAAGATACAACATGTTATAACATTTGTAAAAATAGTTTAAAAAATGTAAAGTAGTTTATAACAAAGCCAGAATTGTTTTCCAAACCAAAACAGTCCCATGGAAAGCAATCAAGCAACAAAAGAAGCCTTTAAAACCATTTCTCAAATCCCATCTGGAATACCCATTCTACACATCCACACATGAATGCCTAGGTGACAGTTCCAAACTCATGAGTAGTCTCTCGTCAATCTACCAAGTCAACAGAAGGTAACTAATACCGGATGCCCTAATGGCACGTGCCACTTCCACAGGGTCACATCTAATGAAAACGAACTCATACCAACCAAATATGCTGAATACCATGCCAAACCAACCATGCAAAGTCATTTCAAGAAAACATTACTTTTATTTAAAACAATTTTACAAAAAAAAAATTCCATGAATCAAAACAAAACCATTATTTTAAAATTTCCATTTTAAAATCATGAACCAAAAGCACATTCCACAAAACCATCCAATTTACACTATTTCAAGAAAACATTACTAAAGAGGTTTCCATCAAATTACACAAGGGTTTCACAAAAATTCCCTGAAAATAAATTAATTTGAAACAAAGCCTTCAAGTTTTAATCAAGTGGAATTGAGAGTGAATAAACCTACCTCTCAATCTTGGGTGAAAAGGAAGAATGACACAACAACTTCCAAAACATTGCTTGAAACTCCTAAATTAATCCTTATATCTCATTACCTTCAATCCAAACAATCATAACCCATTAATATTGACATCACGCAATATGGATCTATCCCCAATGGACTAGATCCATGATTCCAAGAGAGGGAAGAAGTGGGGATCTAAGGAAAATGATGTAGAACAAAAACTTACTAGTGAATCTAGATCTCCAATGACTTTGAAATGCCTAAAGATTTCTCTCATATCAAAGGAAATCACCTATCAAGCCTTGGGAGGAAAATGAATTCAGGATTAAGATATATTAGGCAATTAAAAGGGGAAACTGAGCATAAACTTAGTTAGATCTACAATTTTTGGATATGAAACTGCCCGGTGCATGGTTAGACTGCATATTTTGGGAAACTGTGCGTTAACCATGCAGGTGCTACTACCTTAATCCACCTCTCGCATGGTTGGATTGCACAGTTAGACAAACTGTGTTCTAACATTGTGTTATCCACCATCCAAAATGAAATTAGGCTAACCGGATTTCTCTTGGGTATCTTCACAGTTTTGAAAAACTATGTGCCAATCAGGAGCCTACCCACTACCCACTATTTTCCCTTGAACGATTTCTTAGAGGTGTTTCACGGTTTCTACTAACTGATATCAAAATGGGAACATCTAAAGAAGACTATGAAAAGTGTTAAAACCTCACAAAACCTCCTAAAAATCAACCTTATCATTATATATACTTAAAATACATGAAAAGGGGTCAATTACCTAAAATCGAGGGTGCTAAACTAAAACTATATCTAAAATTATTCTTATAGCAGGGAACAAAATTCTATGATTATGATGTAATATTATATTATACCCTCATGTAAGGACCAAGGGAGCACACCCTAGTGAAACTTGTCCATGCTAAAGATACAAATGACTCTAAGTCTTCTTTGAAAAAGTACTCATTTAGTACTATTAATGAAATGTGTGACGCTTTGGCACTGGGTTAGCTCATGTATCATGGCTCATGACCATGTACACCTATTCATGCTTGTGTACCAGGCCAAAGTACACATCTCAACCCGTGTACTCTAACTGTGTCTTTTACCTGGTCATATAGCGTCCCATGTATCCTCTGAGATACATTCCAAGCCACCAAGTTGAGTTATATAGTATGTGACATGGTTCACATAGTGTGTGGTACTTTTCTTCTCTATGAAAACCCTAGAACCACAACCCGGGCCCCACACTATTTGTATCTCTGGATGATATGTCATGTAGTTAAGAAATTTACAGAATATGTGAATATTTATGAGGATTCATCCTCCACCACTACTATCCATGATTCTCACCACTAATATCACCAAGGGTTGTGGATCTCATCTAACTAAGTCTTTATATTGATGTAGATATGATTCCAGCCATCTGAATTGATCAAGAAACCATCCCTCACTAATTAGTCCCATCGTTGCACGTTAAACCACAAATGGACATCCCAGATCTGATCCTGATCCATCGTCATCACTACCTTAGATAAATTCCATCATCAGACTCAAACATGATCCATAGTTTCAATCCATTTCTCCATATAATTGGTGTACAATGATTGATTTCTAGGTATTTTTTCAAACCACTGGTCAAATGAAACACTAACAATGAACGCATGAAGAATGGGGATAGAAATGCACAAAACAAAAACATAAGAAATGGACCTTAACCAATTTTTGTGTTATCCTCGATTAATCACAGTTAGAATAATTAATTAATAGATATAATTAATCATTGAAAGAAATCCTCAAATCCCAAATAAAAAACTTATACCACAAAACAATCAACCTGCAAATAAATATGTTGGTTGATTTATTTGCATCTATCATGGGAGAAATAAATAAGGAAGAAATCTACACTCAAAAATTTTCTACCTCAATATTGGATTAGTTTTTGATGAAGAATGGTTTTTTTATATTTTCATTGATGAGATCCACAGGTTTCGATGGTGCACCTATCTCCAATGCATGATCCATCGATGATTGTCCACAAAATTCCCTTCACCCTTTCCTCTATCAAATTCCATTATTATACAAAAAACCCGGAAATTTGGTTAAAACCAAGTTTAAATAGAGATTCATTTGGTATCTATGTAAATACTTGATAAATAAATAAAGTTAATTTATTTATTTTATTATTTTTTGTCATGATTATTTTTAACAAACACCCAACACTGAAAAATATTATATCAATCCTAGGGTAAATCTTGCATTTTGGTTTAGGATCTGAGACTCCATTTAAGTGTTGTTCCACTTTTCTTAGGAAAAATACACATGTGTGATATTAATATATTTAATGTTTTAAAATATCAATTCCAGGATCATTGAGCCTGATTATCTCACGCCATCATAGTGCATGTTTCCAAAAATATTGCAAAATATATTTCAACTATTTATATGGAAAAAACGAGATACTACATTCTCCCCACCATTGAGATTTTCATCCTGAAAAAAAGGACTACTCAAAAAGATGTGGGTATTGAGCTTGAATTTGGGTCTTCTGCTCCTAGGTGATCTCCCAAAGATTCTCATGCTACCACCAGACATGCATCTAAGGAACCACTCACCCATGGAGGATATTCTACCACAAATCCTCGATCTACACTGGGTATTCTGTAAAGGTAGCATTAACCTCGATATCCATCTTGACCTAGTTGATAACATGTGATGGGTTGTGCACGTACCTCCTTAACTATGACTTGTGGAATACTTCATGTACCCGACCTAACTATAGTGGTAGAGCCAAGTGGTACATCACCTCATCGACTCTATGCAGTATCTGGAAAGGGTTAATGAAACTCATAGATAATTTTCTACCTAGGAAAAATATCTAAAATACACATTGAGGTGATACCTTTAAGAACACATAGTCTCCCTCCTCAAAATCCAAAGGTCTTCATCATTGTACCGCATAAGACTTTTTATGGATTTGTGTAGCCCTCATCCGCTTCTGGATGATTTGCACCTTTTTTGTCATAGCTCACACCAACTCTAGGCCCATTAGCACAGACTCGCCAGGATTAGTCCAACATAGTGGCGAGATAAAAGGTCACCCATAGAAATCCATAAATGGTTCCATAATTATGGTTCAATAGTAGTTGTTGTTGTATGCAAACTCCACCAAGGTTAAGAGTTACTCTCAACTATGGCCAAAGTCCAACACACATGCCCATCAAATATCTTTTAAGACTTGAATAGTCCACTTTGTCTAGCCTTTAATCTATGGGTGAAATTCCATGCTCAAACATTACCAAGTCTTAGAGGTTTTTGGTAATCCTCTCCATAGTCATTATGTGAAGGGAGCATCATGATCTCAAATGATCATTGAGGTAACTCCATGGAACCAGACTATCTCTTTCACATAAAGGTGTCTAAATCTTGCTACAAAACTATACTCTTGAATAGATAGTAAGTGGGATTACTTGGTGAGTCAGCCTATGATCACATAGATGGAAACACGTCCTCTAGGCTTATGTGGTTACCCCATCATGAAGTCCATAGATATCTAATCCCACTTCCATTATGGAACCTCAAGGGGCTATGCTAAACTCAGTGGAATTTGGTGTTCAACCTTCACTTGCTAACAAGTAATCCATTGAGAGACAAACTCTGATACCGACTTCTTCATGCATGGCCACCAGAACTAATTTCAGAGGTCCTTGTATATATTCACCACACCTGGATGTACCACCAAAGGGGATGTGAGAAAATCCCTCAACACCTCATCTTGCAACGTCACTAGTACCATTGTCCATCATCTAAAAAGGATAATTTGATCATCACCATCATGAAATCCATCAGGAGCACATAAAGTGGATATCTGAGTACGTAAGGTCTTATAATCAATATCTCCATGATGAGTTTTCCTAACACACTATAAAAGATGTGGGGTAACAACCATAAAATGAAGATATGAAGCACCATCCTTATCCACTAAGTAAAACTGCAATGAGGATAACTACTTTGATGCCTCAGCCAATAACTTTGAACAAGATCTCCTGGTGAGATAATATTCCACCAGATTCCCCTTCCCATGAGTATAGATTATCTTGAAGTCATAGTAATAGATGAACTCTATCCACCACCTCCGTCTCAGGTTAAGATACTTCTGAGATAATATATACTTGAGACTATTTTGATTAGAGTATATGATAAACTAATAACCCATAAATTAATGTTTCCACATATTTAAGGATAATACTACTGCATCTAACTCAAGGTTGTGGGTAGAGAAGTTCTTCTTGTGCGGTCTCAACTATCAAGACCCATATGAATTCATATCCTGCCTTTGCATCAGTGCACAACCAATTCTAGTCCCTAAGGAATCCCAAAACACTATGTAATCAACACCCTCCCTTGGAAATATCAATATGGGGAGCTCATCAACCTCTTCCGTAACTCTTAAAAATATTGTTGGTACCTTTATGTCCACACAAAAGGCTTCCCTTTCTAGGTTAAATAAATCAAAGGTGTCGATATCCTAAAGAAAGTGGGAACAAATATCTTGTAGTACCATAAAAACCCAATAAAATATCTCACCCCCCCATCACACTCTTGGGTTTCTTCCAAGATAGCACTACCTTGACCATTGTTGGGTCCACTACAACACACCATCAGCTCAATAACATGTCTCGGAAAGTGGACCTTCTGAATCAAAAACTGATACTTTCAGATCTTCCCATAAATATGGTGTTATTAGAGTGTATATAGAACCATCATAAAGTATCGCACATGATCATAATTGGAAACTAAGTACATTAAGATATCATTGATGAAGAATATCGTGAACCATTCTAAGATAGTCTGAAATATCTATTTCATGAGTCACATGAACACTACTGGGGCATTCATCAAAATGAAGTGAATCAACAAGTACTCATAGTGACCATAGAAAAATCTGATTACAATATTCAGTATATCCTCATCGCATACTCATAGCTTGTGATAGCATGATCTAAGGTCAATTTTTTATAACAATTGCACCCCTCTCAACTATTCAAAGAAGTCATCGATCCTCGATATTAGATGCTTGTTCTTCACTGTGTTGGTATCAGGGTATGTAGAGAATCTAGTGGGAATGGGATTTTAATTTTTTATCATTGGGATGATGGAACTTATCATCTTCAATGATTCAAGCCATAATATAGTATGAGGATCTGTAACACCATGAAAACTTGTACCTCTCGTATTGATAAGTTTAAGTTTTCATTTTGTTTGAGTTATTTAATAACTGAACAAACTTGTTTCTCTTGAGGAGTAATAACATGGTCTTAATTTATATTAGAATGCAACTGAGTAAAACAGAAAAATGGACACAAGTCTTTTCATAATAAAAAGAACATAATAGTGTTTACAATGTGTTAAAATCATAAGGAAACATCCTAACCAAAAATGCTTAATAAAAATCCTATCACTATAGGAAAAACCTATTATTGCGATGGGTTATTTGCGACGAGCTTTATTCCCGTTGCAAAAACTCTAACAAAAAGCGTATTTGTGACGGGAATATATTCCCGTCGTAAATGGTCAGTTATTTGCAATGGTAATAAAGGACCCGTCGCAATATCTATGGCATGGTTTGCACGCCAAAACGTTGGAAGCATATTTGTGACGGTGGCCTTCTACCTATCACAACTACCCGGCGGTGGTAAATACTATTTGCGACGGGACAATTGTCCCGTTGCAAAAAATATTCAGATGGTCTTATTTGCGACGAGTCTCGTCACCAATACTGGCGGCGGTAAATAGGATTTTGCGATGGGAATATCCGACCGTCGCTAATGGTATGTCGGCAGGAAGCTATTTGCGACGGGTCTGTCGCAAAAACCCTTTTAACTGCTGCCTATAATGAATGCGGGTGATGATATTTGTGATGGGGCCCGTTGCAAATAGCGGCGGCGGTAAATAGAAATTTGCGATGGGGATATCTGCCTGTCGCTAATCGTATGTCGGCAGGTAGCTATTTGCGACGGGCCCGTCGCAAAAACCCTTTTAACCGCCACCCCTAATTAATGCGGGCGAAGGTATTTGCAATGGGATCTTGTCGCAAATAAGACCGCCGCAAATAATCTAACCTATATATACCCCCACCTGTTTTTTTCCAAATCATTCAAATCTCTCTTCCTCTCTCTGTTTAACTTCCATTTCTAAGTAGAAAATTTCTTTCATTTTAATTTTTTTTTACGAGAAGAGGAGATAAGGAGTTAGGAGGTGCAAATTACTTCAAAATATCGAAGGTATTTATATTTTTTTATTTTTTAAATTATTTTTAATTTTTAAATTATTTTTAATTGTTAATTTTAATTTTTTTAATAGAATGTTTAGTAGCTATATAGTATAATTAGATTAAGTGGTTTTACCAAATAATCCTTGTCTGGATACGAACAAGTAGAGGCGGCTCTAGCATAGATGTACCTAGGAGTAAAAACTCTAACAATGTGTTTCGAGCTTGACTCGGGGTAACCTGGTACACGACAATGGGCCTTGCTGCACTCTTGGTTCAACACTCCCGGAGGATGTTTTGGTAATAATTAGAGATACATATATTTAATTAAAATAATTAGAAATATTTATATTTAATTAGAAATAATTATATAATTATCAAATAATTAAGAAATAATTAGATTTATTTATATTTAATTAAAATAATTATGAAATAATTAAGAAATAATTAGATTCAATTGATTAGAAATAATTAAAATAATTAAAATAATTAGGAAACAATTAAAAATAATTAGGAAACAATTAGAAATAATTATAATAATTATAATAATTAGGAAACAATTAAAAAAATTAGTAAACAATTAAAAATAATTAAGAAACAATTAAAAATAATTTGGAAACAATTAAAAATAATTAGGAAACAATTAAAAATAATTAGGAAACAATTAAAAATAATTAGAAAACAATTAAAAATAATTAGGAAACAATTAAAAATAATTAGGAAACAATTAAAAATAATTAGGAAACAGTTACAAATAATTAGGAAATAGTTAAAAATAATTAGGAAATAGTTAAAAATAATTAGGAAATAGTTAAAAATAATTAGGAAATAGTTAAAAATAATTAGTAAATAGTTAAAAATAATTAGAAAACATTTAAAAATAATTAGGAAACAATTAAAAATAATTAGGAAACAATTATAAATAATTAGGAAACAATTAAAAATAATTAGGAAACAATTAAAAATAATTAGGAAACAATTAAAAATAATTAGGAAACAATTGAAAATAATTAGAAAACAATTAAAAATAATTAGGAAACAATTAAAAATATTTAGAAAACAATTAAAAATAATTAGGAAACAATTAAAAATAATTAGGAAACAATTAAACATAATTAGGAAACAATTAAACATAATTAGGAAACATAATTAGGAAACAAGTAAAAATAACATAATTAAGAAATAAGTAAAACCAATTAGGAAAATTAGCAAGCGTGATTGACTGCTCATCTGCCTCAATTTTTTTTTCATTTGTGTATTGAGGCTTGACAGGAAACTTCTACCTCCACATGTAATATTTGCTTTTACTGTCAAAATTATCAACCTCCTCGCTAGCATAGAGGTGAGGAGGTTTATAATTTTGACAGTAAAAGCAAATATTACATGTGGAGGGAGAAGTTTCCTATCAACCTCAACACACAAATGAAAAGAAAATTGAGGTAGATGAGTGGTCAATCACGTTTGTTTTTCTATTCAATGATTGATTAACCACCTGACCTATATGCATATTTTCACATTACTAATTAGTAACATAATTAGTAATATAATTAGTAACATAAATTGTAATATAAAATAAAATATTATATTACTCTAATATTAATACTTAAATAATACTAATAATATAATTATTTTATTATTATATGTTTAATATTTATAAAAAAAATATTATTATTATTAAAATTATAAAAAATTTATAAAATATTACAATTATCAATATTTTCAACAAGTTTTGCTCTATTATTAACATGTTCAAATCTTAAAGGGTCGCCAATTTTCAGGTCATGCCCAATAAAAAGTTTGCGTAAGCAATGTCAAATATAAACTCTATAATTGTCCTTGCTTGGTTGATCACCTCGCAAGTAGCGTTGCAATAGGACAACCCAAGTCATGTCTTTCTCATTTATAAGAATCATATCAGATGACTTTTTACATAGACCATTTTTTCTTGAAAAATTAAGGGAAAGATACTGAATTTCTATTAAGTTTTCAAGGAAGAATGATCTATGTAAAGGGTCATGCGAAATGATTCTTAAAGATGAGAACGACATTACTTGTGTCGTCCTATTGCAACACTACTAGCGAGGTGATCAACCATGTAAGGACAATTATAGAGTTTACATTGGACATGGCTGAGGCAAACTTTTTATTAGGTATGACCTAAAAATTGACGACCCTTTAAGATTTGAACATGTTAAGAATAGAGAAAAATCTGTTGGAAATAATGATATTTGTAATAATTAGTAATAATTATTAATAATTAATCAAATATCAAATAAATTCGAGTACATGGTTATATATTGGAACAATTTCCAGCGGATTGGCGGCTACCTTTTGTTCAACGTCTCATATCTTTGCTACTTTCTCCCACTAAAATCAGGATGAAAAATGTGCTCTAACGTATGTCAGAGCAAGTTTTTCATACTGATTTCAGTTGGGAGAAAGTTAAAAAGAGATGATTCGTTGGACAAAAGAGGCTCTTTTCCCTCATGACTCATCTCCTTGCAAAGAGATGAGTCGTCAGGCAAAAGAGCTGCCGCCAATCTGCTGGAAACAAATAAGAATAATTAGTAATATAATCTCCACGACGATGATTACAAAATTTTATTTCATTATTCATGAATATTTCATTTTTCCAAGTATTTCTAAGTATTGCTAAATTAATAATAATTAGTTGGGATTATTACAAACTAATTGTGTCGCCTATAATTATTGGTAATTATTAAGAAATAACTGTAATTATGTATCTTCTCTTTTTAGGATATTGTTTTCCTTATATCAAATTATTTAACAACAATAATGTTTTTAAAATTTGTAGAAACATATATATGAATATGGAACAAGGAAATCGATATCATTCATTATTAGATGATCACGCTTGGATAAATCAGAGCATAAATCCAAAAGGTTCTAGTTTAAATCCTGTATATGTTGATGGTGTTGAATCTTTCTTATCATTTGCATCATCAAACCTGGAATTTGTTTCAGAAGGGACAATTAAGTGTCCTTGTAAAAAATGTGCTCTGATAACGTTTGAGACCTTTGACATCGTTGGGCAACATCTCTTGCGTTATGGTTTTCAATCAGATTATATTTTTTGGTATCAACATGGTGAACGCAGTTCTAGAGAACATACTAATAATTTGATTCCGGATCCACCACGGTTTCAGAATTTAGTACATGATGTTGCAGGGTCATCCGTTCAACAAACTGAAATCGAGGATGATATTGATTTGCCTCCCGAGTTGGAACCATCTAAATTTGCTGAGTTGTTCAGGTTTGCTGAGGATGCATTATATCCTGGTTGCAAGATAAGCAAATTAGAAGCAGTTGAAAAATTTATAGCTTTTAAATCAGATAATGGAATGTCAAATAACTATTTTGATTAGATATTTTCTTTGGTTAAAGCACTGTTACCTGAAGGAAATGTGCTACCTGTTAATTATTATGAGAGCAAGAGACTGGTTCGTAATCTGGGCCTTAGTTATCAGAAGATCCATGCATGTTCAAATGATTGAATCTTATATTTTGGTGAAAATGAGTCATTGGATAGTTGTCCCACATGTGGAAAATAGAGGTATAAAGAAGCTCAATCAGGGAAGTCTGGATTGATTCCTATAAAATAGTAGAGATATTTCTCGCTTATACTCAGGTTGCAGCGTTTATTTATGTCTCAGAATACAGCGACAATGATGTCATGGCACAAAACCAATATTTCAAATGGTAAAAGCTTGATTCATCCATATGATGATGATTCATGGAAACATTTTGATCAAGTGCATCCGTCTTTTGCTTTAGAATCTCTGAATGTGCGATTGGGTCTTTCTAATGACAGTTTTTGTCCATTTGGATCTTTTGGTAGTCAGTATTCCTGTTGGCCTGTCTTTATTACTCCGTACAATTTACCTCCATGGATGTTGATGAAAGAGCCTTATATCTTTTTGACATTATTAATCCCAGGACATCCGAAAAATAATATTGATGTTTATTTGAAACCATTGATTGATTAGTTAAATTTATTGCGGAGTCATGGTGTTGGTACATATGATGCTGTTGCGAAACATAATTTTGCAATGAAAGCTACTTTGATGTGGACAATTAGTGACTTCCCGGCATATGACATGTTATCTGGCTAGAGTACACATGGTCCAAAATCATGTCCTTACTTTATGGGAGACAACAAAGCATTTATGCTTGTGAATGGAAAAAAACCTTGCTATTTTGACTGTCATTGCAGATTTCTTCCAATCGATCATCCTTTTTAGAGGAATAAATCTCATTTTAGAAAAGGCAGAATTGAAAGAGATGAACCTCCAAAAATGATCTCAGGTACAGAGTTACAATTAGTTGTATTTTCATTACCTTCCATCACTTTTGGACCGACAATAAACCAACAGAAAATTCCTGGCTTTGGGAAAGAACACAATTGGACAAAACGAATCATTTTTTGGAAACTGCCATATTGGTCTGATTTGTTGGTCTGACACATGTTGGATGTCATTCATATTGAGAAGAACTATTTTGATAATTTATTTCATATAGTTTTGGATACACCGGGTAAAACCAAAGATAATGTAAAGGCACGATTAGATCTTGCCCAAATTTGCAGGCGACCAGAACTTGAATTGTTTGAAAATGTCAGATCACAGAGATTAATGAAGCCAAAAGCAGCTTATACACTGACCAAAGAGAGTCTCTTATTATTTTGTCATTGGATTGCAGATTTGAGACTTCTAGATGACTATGCTTCCAACTTGGGCAGATATGTTAAAAATAGTCCTATTACCGGATTAAAAATTCATGACTGTAATGTTATAATGGAAAGAGTTATGAATATTGGATTTAGAGGTGTGTTGAATTATAAGATTTGGTATTCGATAACAGATATATCATATTTTTTCTGAGACATGTGTGCGGTGACAACAGACTACGATACACTAAGAAAACTGGAAGAAGCTGTTGTTGTAATTATATGAAAACTGGAAAAAATCTTTCTGCCAGCTTTCTTTGACTCAATGGAACATTTGATATTACATTTTCCACATGAAGCAAAATGTGGAGGTCTGGTTTAGTTTCGATGGATGTACTCATTTGAGAGATGCATGCAGAAATTGAAGAAAAAAGTACGTAACAAAGCATCAGTTGAAGGCTCAATTGCTGAAGCTTATTTGTAAGAGGAAATTGCTTTATTCTTCTCTCATTATTTTGAATCTGAATATCCCTCAAAATTTAACCGCATGGGCCAGAATGAGGGGAATGTTGATGATGATATGAACAATCAATTATCAGATTTCAATCAGCCCGAACTTGGCTTTGGTGGAGTTCATGATAGATGGCTTTCAGATGATGAAAATCATAGAGCTCATACATATGTTCTACTCAACTGTGAAGAAATGCCACTAATTTTACAGCGAGTGATCCTATGCCTTATTCTATAGATTCTATTATAGTAAATTAATCATATTTTATTTGTAGGTTATATGATGATCATATCAAGAAACAATTTCCACAAATTACAGCAGTTGGCTTATAAGAACGTCGGCAAAAAAAAATTCCAACTGGTTTAAAAAATTGGTAACATACATTCTTTTTTGGTTTTACATATAAAATAAATTTATTACTTCTAACAGTGATAAATGTTTTACAAATTTTCAGGTATCTGTACAAGCTGATAAGATTGATAGTTGATTGCGTATATTGAGTAGCCCACCATCCAAAATGGTTAAATATTATAATGCATATGTGGTGAATGGTTATCGATTTCATACACGTGCATATGGGGAATCAAAGAAAACAATGAATAGTGGTTTTTTTTGAAGGGATCACATCATAGAGATATTGAAGTTGACTTTTACGGCATGCTTAAAGAAATTATTGAACTGTGTTATTTGGGACAGAATTATGTAACAATGTTTAAATGTCAATGGCTGGATACTGAGAGAGGCTTTCGTATTAATCCGACTCATGGAATTGTTGATATTAAACATAAAAGTCTTCTTGCAGTAAATGAACCATTTTTATTGGCTCATCAGGCACATCAAATTTATTATGAAAAATATTGTGCTACTGAAAAAGTGTTGGATGATTGGTGGAGTATAATAAAAGTTAAATCTCAAGAAAATCAGTTTACTCAAACTGAATGTGGTTCCACTGAAGTGCAAGGAAATGAAATTTTTCAGGACACTCCTCAAAACACATCTTTTTCACAAAGAGACATGAATATCGAGGATGACACCCCATAGTTAAGGGTCGATGGTGACGATATTGTCAATGATGTTACAACTGAATTTGAAATGACAAGAGATGATGAAAGTGAAACTAATATGGAAATTGATGATGTTGATGAGGAAGATGAAGACATTGACATTGACAACTATGAAGATGATGATGAAGATGAACATTGACACAGTAAAATGCTGGTTAGAATCATAACAAATATATATCTATACATAATAGTTATTTTCAACTATTTGCTAATAACAATCATTTCATGTTTCAGATGGACTCATAAACGTATCGTCAGTTACTGGAGGCTGATCTACCTATGGATGATGAGGTTCTTGAGTCATATGACCCTCAGTCTATTGGCACTATAGGGAGAACTCGGAGGGAGCGTGGTCTTTCCAGACTGATGATTCCAGATCCTATCCCGGAGCGACGTCCACCTCTTGGATTCGATGCGCACATGCGGTGGTATGGTAGCCTGTGTATTTTAGTTATCTTTCATTATAATTTATTTATATTCTAATTGTTTGATTATTTGTTCTTTTTCCACAATTTTACGCATATATCTATTGGACAGGGGAGCGCTATCTTGCACAATTATTTTTCTCAACCTTGGCTCACATGGGATCAGATTCCCGCTGATGTGCAGGATGACATGTTTGATCATTGGCTAGTACATAATTAAATATTATTAATTTTTAAATTTAATTCATTAATAAAATTATATTAGGGTTTATGGTATCCCATCGACGAGAGCATGCGTGCCACTATCCACGCGGCATGGGTGGTGTCTATGTGTGACAGTTTCCATCATTTTTTGCATAATTTAAGAAAGGCGGCTGTGAGGAAAGCCGGAGTGATAGAATTTGATGAGTCCTGTAGATCCCACCGACCAGAGTACATTTCATCTCATGTTTGGGATGGATTATGTACACACTGTTTGGGTGGTGGGTTTCAGAGGAGATCTCCATTGGGTCGACCAAATCGGGGGAGACAAGATGTGACGCATCGAGCCGGTAGTCGTACATTCAGTGCGCATAGAGAGCATCTGGTAAGTACTTTTTTTTAATATTTTATACAACTTTAAATATAAATAGTTTATTTTATATTCATATAGGAAGTCGAGCAGCCCAGTATTACGACGTATGACGTTTATCAGAGGATGTACACTGATCCGGCTACTGGAGAGATTAGAGGTGACCGCCAGTGTTAGATTGTGGTCAGTATTATTTTATTTTCAGTTTGCAAATTAAATGCATATAATATTTTCATTATTTTAATTTCTAATTGAAACTTACGGAGTCATATGAGGTCGCGACCTCTTAGACACAGGCTGAGAGTCAAGATGAGATGGGTGATCAGACTAGTGCCCACCATTTTGATGAGACGACATGGATGTAGGTGACCCAGAATGGCTTCGAAAAGGGCCGAGTAGTTGGTATCGACTCTCATTTGACTCCTGCAGCTTATTATGGTACTGTTGTGATGTCGACGTCCGACTCGAGAGGAGCTCGTGGAGAGACATCATCTTCTGCCTCACAGTATCAGGAGCAGCTGCGTGCTCAGAGTCAGCTTATAGACGATTTGTGTTAGGGGCAGGAGAAGATGCGTCAGCAGCACGATGAGGAGATGCATCGATGGGAGGAGCAGATGCGTCAGCAGCAGGATGAGGAGAGGCGTCCATATGAGGAGCAACATCAGGAGCAGATGGAGTATATGCGTCGTCTGACTCATTGTTTAGGGATGGAGTTTCCTCCACCACCTCCTCCAAGTCCTCTAGATTATCCACCCCCATTGATTTTTTACATGTAATAAACATTTGAGTTCGTAGTTTATTTTTATATTAACTATTTACAATTCCTCTTTCATATTGGTACGAATATTGCATGATTTAATTTGTTTTTATTTTTTGTAATATTTTATTACTTATTAGTATTATTTTTAATGTCTGCTTATTTTAGTAATATTACTTTTAATATTTTTTATTTATTGTTAATATTGAGAAGTTTATAATTTTATAATTTTATTAATATTAATATTATTAATATTATTTTTTCATAAATATGTATGTTTATTTTAATAATAATAATAATATTATATTAATTTTTTATATTATTAATATTAGTATTATTATTATATAGTGTTATATTATTTATATTCATATTATTATTATTTTTTGATATTAATATTTCATAATTATATTATATATATTTTTTATTATTAATATTATAATAATATAATTTATTTATATTATTAATATTAATATTAATATTATATACATAATTTAATAATATTATTATTATATTAATTTTTTATATTATTAATATTAGTATTATTATATAATATTATATTATTTATATTCATATTATTATTATTTTATATTAATATTTCATAATTATATTTTATATATATTTTTATTTATATTATAATAATAGATTTTTTTATATTATTAATATTATTTTTATTTTTATATAATATTATACGATTTGTATTAATTATTTTATTTTATTTTTATTTTTTTTTAGTATTTGCGACAGGAGTATTTGCGACGGGGTGTCCCGTCATAATTTTTTTTATTGTCTCATTTTCGACGGGAAGAATACCCGTCATAAAATCTATTTCTGCGACGGTCCGTCACAAATACCTACGTCGTAAATATTTTTTAAATTTCCCATTTGCGATGGGTCAGAAACCCGCCGCAACTAATATATCTGCGACGGTCCGTCGCAAATACCTTTTTTATATATAAATGAAAAGCAATTTGTGACGGGGGAATAATACCATCGCAAATACTTTTTTTGCAACGGGACCTCTACAAAAACACCTATTTGCGACGCCGTTTTCGACAACGGGCGATTTGCGATGGAGCCCCGTCGCAAAAGGTATTTTGCGACGGGATCCCGTCGCAAATATCCTGTTTTCCTGTAGTGTATCAAAACTAAGGGAAGGCCCCCTACAAAGACAACAAGACACGATAAATAAAGAAGATCCTTCAGGTCAGTGAAAATAAAGAACAACACCACCATGATCATATAAACCGGGTTGAGCATCAACGGCATGACAAGCACCATCTCCTTCTTCTTCTTAAGTGTAGGACACCCTGAGGCATGGTTTTATAGGGAATCAACCTGACTATTGCTCTGGTGACCATTGAAAGCTAACGGTTATAATTATAGTTGTTGTACTTTTTTAAGATAATTGAAAACTATTTAAATATTCATTAGTTTCCAAATATTTAAGTTATGTTTAAAATTATAATTAAACCATCATTTTTAAACTCTAAAAGGATATGAGTTAAAACTTCGTTTCACCCTTAAGTAATTCTGAAAAGTATTAAGGAATTCAAAACACTTTGTGAATATTTCAAATATAATGTAACAATTTTCATTTCATAAATAATGTTGTAAACTATGTTTAAATTCTTCAAATTAAATTATGTTTTCGAATAAATTATGTATTCTAGGATACTAGCACAAAAATCATCATATAGGTTTATTAAAATATCTTTTTTATAACTTTTTTTGTTAAAAAGGTTTAGTGTTTATAATTTTAGAAATACTTTTAACTAAGAAAAATTTTATTTTTTATTCATTAATGTTTAACAATATAAATTATATATAGTTTTAATAAATGAATAGTTTTCTCTTCTTCAAAACTTTTAAATTTTGAGTATAGGCTTTTATAAAAAAAATAGGTCCACTAGGGCCAGACATTTATGGCTAGGGCCAAGGGAGGAACCTCACACGAAGTGGATGACCCCTAAGCCCTTAGCCCAAGCCAAGGCTGGTCCGATCTCGGGCAGAGGTCCCCCGAAGGGCGCATGGGAGTGGGAGCGCGTAGGTGCACCACTGTGGGGGTGAGGCCGCGAAGGAGCATGAGTAGGCCAAGGCCTACAGGGGTGCGGTGGGAGCCCATGGATAGGGCCCCCTTCGTGTGTGTTGTGTGTTTTCTGAGCAGTCATTGGGAGGATCAGTCTTATAAGGGAGGTGAAAACAACTCACCATTTTGATGTGGGATGTGCTTTTTTCGGGCGAAACGTGATCTGGGCCATTGGATCGCGTCGCGCGCGATCTGGACCGCCGACCATGATCTCGTTTTTGACCTTCAGCAACCACGGTTTTCCACCACATTTTTCTATTTTGTTCGACCTACCACAGATCTAATTGCGGCCATCAGTGTGTTTTAAAATGATGTGTCAAACAGGGACTGTCCGATGAAACTCAGATTTAATCAGAGCCGTATGTTTCTTTTTTAAATCGCGAACACACCTCAGCCCTTGGATCAAGATTAGGATTGATTTGGACAATCCGTTTTTCTTTGGATTTCCCTTTTTGTCGCGTTGTCTTCTTCCTCCTTTACATGGGTTTACACCAGTAACCCTACACCTATGGAACCCTCTCGTTTTCTTCACCACTGACCGTCGGGGACCCTCCTTGTCTCCCCTTTTCTCAAGCACGACACCACCCATTTAATACACCGCAAGGGGGTACGTTTTTTCATGAAAAATTTTGTTGTATTTTAGTATATAAGTAACCATTTTCACCCCAAAAAACGGTGGGTTCTTCTCCCTGCTCAAGCCTCCAACAAGTCCCAACTAACCTCCATCGAGTTCTCCTCCCCCTGGTTTCATATTAAGCGTTTATTTTTGCCTTGTTTTGTTGTTTTGAATATACACACACACACATATATATATATATATATATATGTGTGTGTGTGTGTGTGTGTGTGTGTGTGTGTATACTCATAAAGCTATGTATTTTAAATAACCCTACGCGTTAGTGGAGATCCTTCTTATAACCGAACCTATGTCTTTAAATCTTGTATTTTCAGAGTATTTGTAAGTTGTTTAATGTTTAAAAATTTTAAGACGTACTATATATATATATATATCTATATATATGGTTATATGTACTTCAGTTATATATATATGAATAGGCATGGCCTTTCGTTTTTTAGTATATGCCCACGAACACTCCATCCATCAAGAAAAGATTTCAAGATAATAACTTCAAATGAAAGAGTAGTATTTGCGTATTAAGTTTTTATATAATTTACTATACACTACGCATATACATATACACATAATTTCATATATATATATATATATGTGTGTGTGTGTGTGTGTAAGATGTTATATATGTTGGGTTTTTAATATAATTGTATGGGTAGGTATTCATAAACAAAATTTTATGACCAAGGGCATGACCTTCCCTACATTAAACATTTTTTATTAATATCCTTAGGGGGGTTAATGCACATGGATGTGACAATATTTTTAGTATCAGTGCGGTTACATACATATTTCTTATATGTTGCATGAACATTTATTATACCAAGTTTTGAGGTCTTTACACATTAAGTCCCGAGTTTAAGTGGAGATTTAAAACATAAGAAATGTTGTGTTATTCAAAACTTATAACCAAATTTAAGATTCGCTTATTTTCTTATATTTAAAATAATGTTGATTATGGAGAAGATTCATGCTTTCTATTATGGACATTATTCTGTGGTATACAAAGGCTTATCATCATTGAATGATTTGTCATCTCCAAGACTAAAACCCTACATGAATTTTTGGTTTACTTTTAATGAATTGGACAATAAGGTTTTAGAATTATGAGAATAATATTGCATGTGACTAATTCTATTTTTTTTGTTTTAGTAACTTGGATGTCAATCTATGTTCCATAATCTTCCTTTATTTTACCATTTAATGATAGTCATATAATTTTTAGATCAATTTTTAAACATCTAGATGCATGTATAACTTTATAATATATGTAAATGCTAAAGGATGAAATACAATTATTATGACCAATTATGTATGAAGTTATCCAAAGTAGTATACTTTGAATAATTAGAAATGACTAATTAAATATTCAAAATGGTATAATACATTTTGAATATACAATCCTTTTTGGCATATGAGGAGTGTTTTGGACTAGTAAGCTCTAGGTTTGGGACCGGTGTAAGTAAGCCCTCCAGGTTGGAGTCTGGTTACAGATACTCTCCGGGATAGTGTCTAGTTACAGATGCTCTCCAGGTTGGGGTTCAGTTACAGTTATCCCAAGGTCTTGGATTGAGGCCATGACATAGAAGTCCAACTTTTTACATTCCAATATTATGCTTATGATAATTAATTAACCTAATGGGTATTAGACTAGTAGAATATCCAAGGTTAAGAGCCAGTACTTATGAGTATTAGAAAAGTAAGAGTTTAGGGTATGACTTGTGTTAAACACTCAATGAATTAGTTTCCAATATATGAAATTGAAGTTCTTTTCATTATGCGAAACTCTGATTATTCATTTCTCTTAGCTATTTAATTTGTGCTTACATATTCTTAGGTCTTACATGTTTAGAATGTCTTTTATTTGTTACACCAAATAAGAATGCCTATATTTGAATCATATATCCTTATAAATCTATTAACATGTTTTTAATTGAGCACTTTTTGACATGTTACATATGTTAAATCTTTTCATTAAGATAAATGTTCTATGGAAAGTTTTAAAGACTGTTTTCAAATGTTACATTGGTTTATTTTAAAACCACTTACTGTGCATTCATATGATCACCCTATGTTTTGATCTAAATTTTTCAGGTAACGAATTTTAACAGATGAAAAATTTCAGAAGTAGCTGATTATCCAGAGCCCGAACCGAATTTTATCATCTGTATGGTACATGATGTGTAGTTTATAAGTGCATATTTTTTTTGAACATGACACATCATATTCTGAAGGCACCTACTCCTAGTTTTCTGCAGTCGGGTCTTCATAGTTGGTATCAGAGGATTCGGTTCAGATAACCCTAGAAAACCAAAACCAAAACAAAGAAAAATTTACTTAAGCATTACAAAATATGAAGTTTTATAATTTTCAGAAGGAATATGAAGGTGCTAATATTCTGTCTCTTCCCAATGAGGACCTAGAAACCATAATTTCAATAGCCATCCATGAGAATTATATAAACTATACCCATATCCATATGTCATGAAAACATCTCTATGATATATCTAATTCTCCCCGAGTCCTTAAACTCCAATGAAGAGCGGGTCTGGATTACATCTTTATGATGCAAGCCCAATTTCTGTCCTTCGCACAATGGGGAAAGTACTACAAGGGACTTTTCAGATGTTTCACCGCAGTGAAAGGAATCCAGTCCCTCATGGCCTTCCCCAAAGCTACAGCAACGGGAGACCTTTTTGCAGCTTATATGTGTCTAGTCCTGTCCTATGGCCATTACCATCAATTAATGGACTTTAGAGTTATTGAATACGAAGCCACCCGATCGGTGTACATACATCAAGTGCATACTGATGTCTCTCAACTATACACCCCTCATGTCAGACTATGGAGACACCATAAGTTCTCCCATGATATCGAACCTGATTGCTCGGGATGCTTATGGTTTAGGGAGATTGAGAGTTTTGAACTTGATATGGGGATTCATGTATTAGGGAAGTGGGGAAACCAATAACCTTTCTCTTTTTATGAACAAGTGGTGGTATGAGAACACAATTTGTTGTTTCTTCTTTCCTTCTGATATCTTTTCTTTGTTTATGTTTCTGAATAGGTTTCACCGATTAAACTTTCATCATAAATTTTCAGATGGAAGGACAAACTCACATGTTATCTCTTCCTGTAGAGACACTAGAGATTATTGTGATCAAAACTTGTGAAGAAGAATATCTTCCCTTCGCAAATCTACAAAGAACTTGCAAGTAACTATATGAGGTGACAAAAAATCCAGATATTCTTTGAACCTGTCAAAGGAATGCTTTCATCTACTACTGTATAGGCTTTGCACAATTGGTCGAGTGTAGGTGAAGAGGAAAATACCACAAAGGACGTTTCCTATGTTTCACCCTAGGCCGAAACAATACGGCCATGGTAAGATTTCAAGAGGCTTCTTTAGAGGGAAATGTTTGTGCGACCTACATGTACCACCTCCTTAGTGTTATCCTATATGACAACATCTATAACTTAGATGTTCTCGATCGAGACATAGTTCAGCGAGTTCTTTGTGTGTTGGTCCATTCAAACATTTCCAAACTTCCTACCATTCGAGCCTCCTTCTGTAAGCCTGAGTGTTAGATTCATGAGTTCAACCCCTTCTATCTGAGGTGTTTCTATATTTGATAACTAGAGGAGTTGTGTATCAATTTGGGTTTCCCACTGAACACACCTAAGGATTATCTATGATGGGGGATGGGGTGATAACATCGGAGAACTTATATGGTTATATAAAAAGAATTGCGAGGACGCAATTCTTCGTAGTGGTGGATAATGTAACACCCTAAAAACTTGTACCTATAGTATTGATAAATTTAAGTTTCCATTTTGTTTTAGTTCCTTAATAAATGAACAAACTTGTTTCTCTTGAGGAGTAATAACATGGTTATAATTTATATTAGAATGCAATCAAATAAAACACACAAATGGACACAAGTATTTTCATAATAAAAAGAACATCATAGTGTTTACATTGTGTTAAAATCACAAGTAAACATCCTACCCAAAAATGATTAATAAAAATCCTATCAGAACTAAGGGAAGGCCCCCTACAAAGACAACAAGACATGATAAATAAAGAAGATCCTTCGGGTCAATGAAAATAATGAACAACACCACCATGATCGTATAAACCACATTGAGCATAAACAACATGACAAGAACCATCTCCTTCTTCTTCTTGAGTTTAAGACACCCTGAGGCATGGTTTTAAATGGAATCAACCCGACCATTGCTCTGGTGACCGTTGAAAGCTAACAGTTATAATTATAGAAGTTGGACTTTTTTATGATAATTGAAAACTATTTAAATATTCATTAGCTTCCAAATATTTAAGTTAGGATTAAAATTATAATTAAACCATCATTTTTGAACTCTAAAAGGATATGAGTTAAAACTTCATTTCACCCTTAAGTAATTTTGAAAAGTATTAAAGAATTCAAAACACTTTGTGAATATTTCAAATATAATGTAACGATTTTCATTTCTTAAATAATGTTATAAACTATGTTTAAATTCTTCAAGTTAAATTATGTTTTTAATTAAATTAAATTTTCTATAATACTAGTCCAAAAATTATCATATAGGTTTATTAAAATCTCTTATTTTTATAATTTTTTGTGTAAAAAATGGTTTAGTGTTTGTAATTTTAGAAATAATTTTAACTAAGACAAAGTTTATTTTGTATTCATTAATGTTTAATAAAAGAAATTCTATATAGTTTTAATAAATGAATTGTTTTCTCTTCTTTAAAACTTTTTAATTTTGAGTGTAGGATTTTATAAAAAAAATAGGCCCGTTAGGTCCATCCCTTTATGGCTAGGGCCAAGGGAGGAAAATCAAATGAAGTGGCAGAGCCTAAGCCCTCAGCCCAAGCCAAGGCCAACCCGAGCTCGGGCAGAGGTCCCCCGAAGGGCACACATGAGCAGGAGCACCACCGTGAGGGTGAGGACACAGCGGAACATGGGTAGGCCAAGGCCTACGTGGGCGGGGCGGGAGCCCATGCATAGGTCCCCCTTCATGTGTGTTTTGTGTTTTCTAATCAGTTTTTGGGAGGCTTGGGCTTATAAGGGAGGCGAAAACATCTCGCTGTTTCGATGTGGGATGTGTATTTTCAGGCGAAAAGCGATCTGGGCCATTGTATCATGTCGTATGCGTTCTGAACCGCCGATCATGATCTCATTTTTGACCTTCAGCAACCATGGTTTTCCATCGAGTATTTCTACACCATTCGATCTACCAGAAATCTAATCGCGGTTGTCAGTGTGTTTTAATATGCCGTGTCGAACTGGGACCGTCCGATGAAACTCAGATTTAATCTAACCCGCCTGTTTCTTTTTAAAAGCACGGACACACCATAGCCCTTGGATCAAGATTGGTATTGATTTGGATCGCCCATTTTTCTCTGGATTTCCTTTTTTTCCACATCTTCTTCTTCCTCCTTCGCATGGGTTTACACCAGTAACCCTACACCTATGGAACCCTCTCGTTTTCTTCACCACTAACCCCCAGGGACCATCCTTGTCTCCCATTTTCTTCAAGCACGACACCACCCATTTAATGAACCACAAGGGGGTAAGTTTTTGCGTGAAAAGTTGTGTTTTCTTTTAGTATATAAGTAACCGGTTTCACCCCAAAGAACGATGGGTTCTTCTCCCCACTCAAGCCTCCAGCAAGTCCCAGCTAACCTCCCTCAAGTTCTCCTCCCCTTGGTTTTAAATTAAGGGTTTAGTTTTGACTTGTTTTGTTGTTTTGAATACATATATATATATATATATATAAATATATATATATATGTGTGTGTGTGTGTGTGTGTATACTCATAAATCTATGTATTTTAAATAACCCTACAGGTTAGTGGATATCCTTCTTATAACCGAACCTAAGTCTTTAAATTCTGTATTTTCGGAGTATTTGTAAGTTGTTTAATGTTTACAAATTTTAAGACGTACTATATATATACCTATATATATGGTTATATGTACTTTGGTTATATATATATGAATAGGCATGGCCTTTCATTTTTTAGTATAGGCCCACGAACACTCCATCCATCAGGAAAATATTTCAAGATAAGAACTTCAAATGCAAGAGTAGTATTTGCGTATGAAGTTTTTATATAATTGATTATACACTACTCATATACATATACACATAATTTCATATATATATATATATGTGGAAATTTTTTTATATGTTCAGTTTTTAATAGAATTGTATGGGTAGGTATTCATAAACAAAATTTTATGACCAAGGGCTGGACCGTCCCTATATAAAACATTGTTAAAATAATATCCTTAGGGGGGGTTAATGGACATGGATGTGACAATATTTTTAGTATGAGTTCGGTTACATACAAATATATTATATGTTGCATGAACCTTTATTATACCCAGTTTTGAGGTCTTTACACATTAAGTCTCGTGTTTATGTGGAGATTTAAAACATAATAAATGTTGTGTTATTCAAAACTTATATCCACATTTAAGAGTCGCTTATTTTCTTATATTTTAAATAATGTTGATTATGGATAAGATTCATTCTGTCTATTATGGAAATTATTCTGTGATATACAAAGGATTATCAGCACTGAATGATTTAGCATCTACAAGCTTAAAACCCTAAATGAATTTTTGGATTACTTTTAATGAATTGGTTAATAAGTTTTTAAAATTATGATAATAACATTGCATGTGAAAAATTCTATTTTTTTTGTTTTAGTACCTTGGATGTTAATCTATGTGTCATAATATTCCTTTCTTTTACCATTTAATGACATTCATATAATTGTTATCTCAGTTTTTAAACATCTAGATGCATGTCTCACTTTATAAGATATGTAAATGTTAAAGGATGAAATACAATTACTATGACGAATTCTGTATGAAGTTATCCAAAGTAGTATACTTTGAATAATTAAAAATGAGTAATTAAATATTCAAAATGGTATGGGACATTTTGAATATACAACCCTTTTTGGCATATGAGGTGTGTTTTGGACTAGTAAGTTCCGGGTTGGGGACTAATATAAGTAAGCCCTCCATGTTGGAGTCCGGTTACAGATTCTCTCCGGGTTGGGGTCCAGTTACAATTATCCCTGGGTCTTGGCTTGAGGCCTTGACACTGAAGTCCAACTTTTTTACATTACAATATTATTCATATGATAATGAATTAACCTAATGGGTATTCGACTAGTAGAATATCCAAGGTTAAGAGCCAGTACTTATAAGTATCAGAAAAATAAGAGTTTATGGCATGACTTGTGTTAAACACTCAATGAATTAGTTTCCAATATATAGAATCGAAGTTGTTTCCTTTACACACAACTTTGACTAATCATTGTTCTTAGCTATTTAATTTGTGCTTACATATTCTTAGGTCTTACATGTTTAGAATGTATTTTATTTGTTAACCAAATAAGCATGCCTATATTTGAATCATATATCCTTATAACTCTATTATCATGTTTTTAGTTGAGCACTTTTTGACATGTTACATATGTTAAAGATTTTCTTTAAGAGAAATGTGTTATGGAAAGTTTTAAATAATGTTTTAAAAAGTTACATTGGTTTATTTTAAAACCCCTTACTGGGCATTCGTATTCTCACCCTACGTTTTGATCTAAATTTTTATGGTAACAGCTTTTAACAGATGAAACATTTCAGAAGTAGCCGGTTTCCCAGAGCCCGAACCGAATTCGATCCACTGTATGGGACATGATGTGTAGTTTATCAGTGCATGTTTTTGTTTGAACATGACACATCATGTTCATAAGGAACCGACTCCTGGTTTTCTGGGGTCAAATCTTCATAGGATCTCATGTGAATTAAATAGATCATGGAGAAATAAAAATAACATCTACCTTATACGATTCGGCTGTGCATTTGACTACAACAAGTCTTTGGTGATCATTTCTCAAAGGAACCAAACTATAACCCCTCTATATCATCCACACATGATCCAAGAATCCACACACACATCATTAATTGAATTCCATGAATTGGCATGGAGCTCGATAATCTCTTTGATGTCGTGATGATCATTATGATCCCTTGCCTTTGATCTAAGAAGGTGTACGTTGATTGGTTCTCAAAGAGAGACTCTATATATATATATATATATAAGGTGGGAGGAGAGTGAATCTGTCATTTTTTAGCATGAACTTCACTCACTTGGGCTTCTCTTCTCCACTTTTATAGTGGGTCAAAAAAATACCCAGAAGGGTTCCCTAGCCCCCAGAAATAAACACCCACTAAATAAAAAATAAATAAATAAATATGGATAACTAAACTATGTCATAAATATTTTTCATATTTTATCACATACCTATAATATTTATTAAATATATTATGTAATAAAACTAATTCATTAACTTGACTGGTAATTCTTGCTTAATATTAAGCGAACCTATAATATAAAAGTAATATCCGTTTGTATAATATTTTAATTGTATTCAAAACATACCTCGTGAATAATTTTAACAAATAAATTCAAAAAAAAAATTATTTACATGAATAATAATAAATTTATTTATTTATTGGTGATCTTTAATACTTAGAAAACCTTTGGACCTCATGGTGGGTCCCACCATGTCCTATGCACTAGAATAGAGAATATTCTTGAATATGTTATTGTGTGTAACCCTCTAGGCCCTTACCTCGATAGCGGTGAATAATATTTACTGACCAATAGTAGAGTATAATAACCCATCAAGGACCGTAAAAAGATAAGGAGCATTCATAGAAATAATAACAAACTTACAAACATATAATGTGTAATATAATTTATTTGTCTTTAGATTTCCTATAAAGAAGGATGTACACTTGTTTCATCATCATTTATTTCTTTATTATTTGTTGATCTATCTAGAGAGACATACCTCCGAATACCTTGGCCAACGATTTATGGAGTTACTACCATCTTGACCAACTAGACCCAAGATATATTACTTCTTCAACATAGAAGCAACAAATTTTATCTTGATCATTCAACCAATGTTTTACCCAAATGGCCCAAAGGCCTTCTTTATTTATTTATTTTTGATAACCCCCCTTTCAAGGGATGAGGGGGAACCCTTACAAGGACCGTAAGCTCAGGGATTACAAGGCCCATAGGCTTAGGATGTTACATGACCCAAAGGTCTTAGGGAATTCAACCGGACTATCTACAAGGAATTGCCCCTCCCCAGCATCTACATCATGATAGTAGCTCTCCCCCTTCGTATTGCCGTCTGACTAGGCTTCCCATGCAAGAACAGGCTGGTCCTGATGGCATATCCAAACCCTCTCATTTTGACAATACATTTGGCTCTACTCTGGTGAGTGCACCTGCTCTGAATCCTCTTCTGGGACTGCTCATTTTTTGTAGTCTGTCTGGGAAAACTGCATGCGGCCTGAAGGCCTTGAGGTGGCCCGAAGGCCTTAAAGGTGGCCCAAAAGCCCTACTAACCAGAAGGCATGGGTGGCCCGAAAGCCTTAAGGACTCCATGACCAAACTGATTTCCCAAGGTGAATAGTTCCAGCTGCTATAGTACCGAAAATTAACTACTACAGTAACTGTTATAGTCCTTCTATAGTACCCACACAGTGTACAGTTCTACTATAGTACCAGCATAGTGTATTGTTCTGCTACAGTACCTGTACAGTGTACAACGCTACTACAGTACCTACAAAGTGTACAGTACTGCTACAGTGCCTACTACAGTACCTACTGCAGTACTGCTACCATACCACCTGAAATATGCCTCTACCTGATTTTGAACCTGGGTCTTATGGATGCACTTAAGGATACCTCACAAACTGGGATGAGGCTCATGTGCATTCAACCAATGTCATACCAACAATGATGCACCAAACACAAGCTACCTTGATATTATTTTATTATCATGGTTTTTTCCTTACAGCAAAGTATGAAATAAAATGGAACACATTGATAATGATCTCAAGTCAGGTGACCAATACACATGTCCATAGATAGGAACTATGAATGACACCAAAAACAAGTGGTGTTCCTATTAGTGGGTATGTCCTTGTGATCTCACCAACTAGAGATCACCAAGTGTGAACTTCATTAGAATAAGTCTCAATGCTTATGATCCCCCAACACCTGATAGTCATACTTTAACTATGTCTAGTTAGTATGATGTATCTATCCCATAGGACATATATTTAAGATTAATGTCATAATATCTTTGGGTTCTCATTATATCCTGGTATATTCTACATTTGATAAGATAATTAATCTATAGATATTACTATTTAAATAGTGTACGCAGAAATGTATACACTATAATGTTAAGAATACATCATGAAAATATCACTATATAGATGAAATGGTTATCAAAAATTAATATTTAGTTGGGTCTAGGGAACCCACTATTAAAACACTCTCACTTGCACTAGATCCAACTTTCTAACCATACTTGTTAGATTTTACATTATTAAAATCATGTTTATATTGATTCATAGATTTAATAGCTGGGTCTGCCACATCTCTACTGCATGACTATTCTGCTATGTGCGACCTCACCTCTCTGAATAAAACTCCGGGAGAGATATAAACCCTAAGTATATTCCTTTTTTCCATAGTTAAAACATGAAATCTTGTGTAGTAATTGTTATATAATTATTATAATAATAAAAATTTACTTACTAGGTACAATTCCAAGAACCGAAACAAAACTGTTCATTGTATACATTTCTTCTTAGCTACCTAATAATCTCCAACATACTTGGTATTTGTAGGTATGGGTACCACTAGATTGTATGAGATTATCTCACTCATTCATGAATCCTGACTATGATTTTAGATCACATTGATCTAAGGAATATTGGTTTGTGTCCCCTAAAAACTAGTACCCCTTCCTCTCCACATACCAAGTACATATCCTCTGTACTTTCTCTAGTACTATTGGATAGTTCTGACTACTTTCCTTATAGTTCTCCTAGAAATAACTAATATTTTCCTACCATAAAGTATCTGTTGGAAATATGAATTCTTTTACATATCATGGAATACATGATTAATATATCACTGAAGTGTATAGAATTCAACTCGCCATTTTAATCTCATCCTATGTCTATGCATGTATTCTTGGAAAGATATATGTCATGTGACACTGGTAACAATTCTCGCTCGAATTTTCCAACTTGTATTTTTTAAATACCATTTCAGTATATGTATGATTGAATAAGTCTAAGAAACCATAAAATCTACCTTAGTAGATATTTTTCCCGAGAAATTAGATTTCTACTTTAATTCAATCCATAGAATATTTCTTTTATTCTGGTATTAACTAACTATAAGACCAAAAGTTATCTTACATATGTTACAAAACATATTTCACATGGAAAATGATGATACTCCCACTAACCTCTTATAGACATAAGTAGAATTTTCATTCCAAATTAATGTTTTAAGATCTTATTGCTTAATTTAATCCTAAATAGGATTTCAGTTTCCTACACCCCTTATTGTAATTTTGTCATGTTACCATCCCTTTCTAGTTGTTTCATATAAACACCTTCAATGATTGGTGATCTTGATATCCCATGCTCAATAATTTGACCTTTGAAATTGACTATGATAGGTAAAATTATAATGGCATGGTATAACCAATCAATCCTCATTTTTACCACACTTGTACCACTCATGTATCGTCTCACTTGAATACCCACTACAGTATTAAAAATAATAAGCCCCTGAACTTTGATACATGGAATACATCAATGGATTTTAATTGATCTTTTAATCTTAGTTTAATTCCATATATTTCTTTTTTGTAGGAATTATTATTCTTAATGAATAATGTGTCACCAACCATTTTTAATATAAAACTATAACTATAGTTTTATCTTTCATACACAATATGTGTCTTTGGAACATACCTCTTCCATGATCCCTTGTGTAATTTGTTTCAATTTCAACCATTTGTGCATCTCAAGATTTGACTAAAGCCAAGTCAATCATGATCCCACTATCTCAAGTAGAGATATGTACCCTTTTACGTAAATTTATTCTATCACTTGAATACAGCCTTTCCATCATAGGTATTTCTGTAATATCCTAAGAAACTTTTGGATAATTAGTCTAGATGCACATTTTGATTTTATTGATGCAAGTTTGTTTATATCCTCAACAAACTCTTTGCATCTAAACACATTTTCTTATGAAATTATGGATCTCCATCACACTATGACTTATATGATATCTATTTTTCATGATAGTTGGAATATTTTTATGGGGTTTCAGCATTATTTTCAAATCACAACATAAAATATAATGGAATTTTATGCAATATATATATATATATATATATATATATCAATATTGATGCTCTTTATACTTACATCACGACTCTGGTGTATATAAGTAAATGTGTGTTTAGGAATTTCTCCACACTATATTTTTTATCAATTTAAACATGTAAGAATCATCATCAATCCTCCTTATAAGAATCATAACCTTAATGTAGATAAAGTAATGTGCATTTAGAAATTACTCCACGCTACATTATAATGATAGATGAATGTTGGGTCAAGATTTTCATCTCCATTCCAGCCTAAAGTAACTCATATATTATGACCTATATATACCATATATCACTTTTACATTACTTAAAACAGTTAAAGGAATCATATGATGTATATTTAACACTACCTTATCCTTATAATAGTTCACTCTCTGTAGCTGAACAAATTCTTAAAGCTTTGTTGTGTACCTTTATTTCTAAAGGTTTATTTTTCGAAAACAAAATAAGTATATACATCAATAATACCTGAGGTGTTATCTCCATTGAGTATAAATATGATACGGAGTATATCCTTGATGTCTACTTTAAGTTTTAATTTACATAGAATTATCTTTCCACATCTGGGTATATAGGTCTTACATTATATATTCATCAAGTATTTCCTATGAATCATGTACCACTGAACTATTTGTTGAGTATGAAACACCACAAAAAACATTCATTCCAAAATTAGAATAATGACTCCCTGTGTCCAAAGGATAATGAGATAAATGTTTTTGTTATACCCAATAAATGTTTTTCTTGAATCAATGACTTAGAAATTAGAATTTGTCTGTTTCTCATCACTGACATAGAAATCACCCATTCTCAACCACTTGGAGAATACACCTTACTTCTTGTAATGTTTTTATACTTACTTGGCTACTGTATTTTGATACACATATGTGATAAAAATATTATCTTTAATACCAAATAAGTATACCAGAATCTATACTTGTAATGATGAATATACTTGAAGAAGAAATGACTAATTGATTCTTCGATTTAGTTTATTACAATTAAATATCCATATATTTATTTCATTATATGTGAAGAAAATAAACTCTTATTTAATACATATTTCACTTGAAGAAATTTCCAAGCTTCCTATGATTTTTCTCCTGTCATTTTCCTTTTTACCTTGTCTTTAAACATGTTCACCGTAAGAGTTAAAGGTTATACTTTCTTTAATGTTCTTATTTGTGACACCCCAATATTACATTGTATGTTATCTCTTTAAAGTAATTCAATAGCTTACGCTACACACAACACCAAGTTCAAGTGCATCACGACCTATCAAACTAGCCATTTAAAAAGAGGTTATGAATAGTATTAACCAAGTTTTGAATTTCATATATATCCTATATAATTTTAACATTCATATTTTTTTGTTTCTTAGACATAATATAAGAAAAAAATCCAATTTTTTAGATAAAAGAAGTATTTTTCAAAAAATGCAATTTTACAACCTTTTAATGGTAAACCATTTTTAAATCCAATATTTGACACGTATATATATTCAATTTGACAAAATAAACATCTTCTTTAGAAGAAGAACATAAAAATTTATTTTGGATAAATTTTCGTTGCTTTTCTAAAAACTTTGATATTTTGATGAACAGTGGAAAATACTAAATTTTAATTGAAAACAAATTTTTTAATCCAAATAATTTATAGTGTTAAATTATATATTTGAATGGTTTTGATGTATAATTAGATTATAAATTTATCAATTAATCTAATTTTGGTCATTGGAAGTAATTTTTCATTTAAATTGGACATATTCACATATAAATCTTTTGATAGTTTTTACTTCTAAAAACCTACTTTCTGGTTTTGACAACGAGAATATTTTTTAAAATTAATTAATACCACTTATATGTTTTGAATTTGGTAAAATATACATCATTTTTTATTTTTTTAATATCAAAATTATCTTTGGGTTAATTTTTTGTATTTTTCTAAGACTTTCAATTTTTGATGAATAGTGAAAAACATTGCGTTATTGTTTAAAGTCGAATATTTATTAAAATAATTGTTTTTAATTTAAATTTATTTTAAAGTCAAAATAGATAAATAATACCTATATTATCCCAATTCTATTCACTAAAGTCATTTTATAACATTATTATATACTTAAAATGTTATTAAATGTTTTACCATCGTTTACCCACCTTTCAGGCACATTTGAAAATTTCCATAAAACATAATTTTACTGTTTCTGTGAATTGAATTTAAAAAATATGAGAGACACATTTTACATCAATAAGTAAAATGTGGTTTAATAGGATGTAAATAATTTTTGGTGAATAGTAACTTTTGAATTTTATTTGTCACAGTTAAAAGTAAATAGGGTAATTAAAGGTAAAACATGATAGTATAATTACCCTAACACATGTCGAAATTCTATTGGATAAGTGTATTTCTACCAAAATAAACCTTATGAAAAAATATTATCCTTTTTTATCTACTAGGATTAGATTAGGACATTTATAATATTTTATTTAAAGAAGAGTTAAAAGTGTTAAATTCAATGTTTAATAACTAAAAAAATGTTAATATAAGGTTACACATAAGATAAATAATACTATAAATATTAATTATAAATATAAAATTATTTAATACATAATGGTATTTTATTTATAATTTTTATACATTAAATAATTAAATTTATTTATGACACAATGATGATGGATTAATTGCCTTATTAATGAAAGACTAAAATAATTGATGTTATAAATATTCAAAATAAGTGTAAATTGATACTTTTGATGAATTAAAATAATTTTCTAGGTTAATATGACATGATAGGGTTGATTTAATGTATTTTTTAGAATTAATAAAGTTTTTTTGACTTTCCCAAAAACCAACTACTAAATAGTTTCAAAATTGACATAAATGAGTTTTTTAAAACAAATACTATATTATTAAATGATATAATATTCCAAAAAATATAAGGTTAGGCCAAAGGACTTACATAATGATATATATGTCATTAATGAACAACTTGAGGTTCTCTTGTAATTTTATAGTAAGTTTATTAACCATGAAATATAAAAATACAATAAGACATGGTAAAAGTTGAACTATTTAACTAAGAATTAAATCTAAAAGATAAAGTTAATATGGTGACCTAAACTTGTCTAAAACCTATTGGTTGAGAATCTTTTGAACCATCCCTACATTATCCTTTAAATAAATCTATTTTAAGCCATTATAAACCGAAAATGAGTTTATAATAAAATAATATTTCAAGTGTTTCCTAAAGTGACCCTCACCTCTTTTATAAAACGGTATTTTCCTCTCTCAAATTCACACATACAAAGACATTTGGCTCGGCTGAACCCTTATCAAGTATCCTCCCAACTACACTCAATTAAACCAAGAGGCATTACTTTCATAATAAAACCAACCTAAGGATCCCTTTTAATCAAATCAAAAGGAAGCACCTGAGGAAGGGGTAATTATTTTATCACCTCTTTCAAAGTTCTTTTCTTCTTTCACTTCCTCTTTATTTGTTATTTCCATTTCAAAATAATTACTCTAGTACCTTCTACATACTATGATGTTATTATAAATATAGTACAACCATATTAATTATTATATCTATCCTATGAATGAAAAAGTCACCATACATGCGTACGTACGGATTACAGTCTCCACGTCGTGGTGTAGTTTGTTATTCAACACTTCATTATTTGGATGGGTATAATAATTAGTATAATTGATTTAAATAATAAATATAACATGATAATTATTCTGTATATATAATATACCATACAATTACATATGATTTCACCATCAATAGAATGATATTGTCGCTCGTGTGTACGTATGGATTACCGTCTCCATGAACGCGATGAGATTCATTCCCCATCGTCACCATTAAACAATAATTTTAATTCTATGATTAAAAATAATGTTTAAGAACTTAATATCATTCTGGATATAAATCAAATACATCCTACCCAAAACAAACATGACTTACGTAACAAAACATATAAATGAAAACGAATCAGTTAACACCCAAAATAATGATAATACTAAAATATTATTAACAATGAAATATTTTAAGATCATATATGATATCATATTTATGTATGTTGTTATTGTATAATTTAATAACTATGATTTAATTATTATACAAGAGGTTAATGTACCCTTGACTAAGGAAAAGTACAAGGTAAGGGTTAATTCTTCAATCTCATTATTATTCGAGATTGTTTATGTTTATGTTTTTAATGGGACATATTTATTATCCATGTCCATATTTCATAAAAGAGTTTTTAAAAGGATTATTTTTATGGTACTCTTTAACTAAAACATCATTTTAAATGGTTTAAATATTTATACTTCTAAATAATTTTCATTAATTCCCATGTTTTCAAAATGGTTTTAAGGATTTATTTATATGTACATGATTGTTTTAAAATGTTAATTCCTTTAAAAAGTTTCAAAGTGGTATGGGAAACTTTGATTTAGAAAATGTATTTTAAATTTCTTCCTTTATAAATTGTACGACTTTTAAATGATTTCATGAAAAAGGGATATTTCTCTTAAAGAGTTTTACTGATCATTTTTAACTATTTCAAGATCCTTTGCTGGATATTATTCATGATTGAGGTTTATTTATTATAATACAATGTTCTATATTTTATTGAATGAATTAGGATATGTTTGACTATGGATGTGTTGTTTTTATACCATTCATGGTTTATGGTTGAAGTATTGACATTTCGATTGCTAGTTTTAAACCGAATGTTTTTGTTATATTTCACTTTTTTTCATATGAGAAATTCATTGGACTTAGTAAGTGATGAGTGAGGCACGCTATAGCCCCTCGATGCATCAGTAGGTCTCATGAGACAAACTAGTGTCTTGGAATAAGTCCTTGACAAAATATTTTTTGTAGTATTTGCATGAGGCCTTGACTATGTGGTTATGATGTCCGACATTATGCATTCTATCATTATTAAATTTACTATTGATATTACATATGAAAATTTTACTAGTAGAATATCCATGTGAATAAGTAAATGGAATTACTTGATTTATCATTGCTATATTATACTGAAGTTTAGGTTTCAAAGGCTTATGTTTTAGTCTTATAAATTTCTTTAAATATTTATACTTATTTATGATAGTTTCTGCTATATTTTTATTATTACTGAGCATTTGAGATCACCCCTTTCTTATGTTTTATTTTTCCTAGGATGTGAAGAAGTATATTATAATTATCCTACAGGGATAGGCAAAAGGATATAAGTGTGTTCAAAGGGGACACAATGTTTTTGTTTTTCATTTCATGATGTAATGTAAAACTTATGTATGTATCTAGTACTTCCAAGGATACTAAACTAATCAGTCTTTCGAGACTTGATCTCTTGTGATCATGCCAATGTTATGTAATAATGCGCCGACTATGGGTAACTAAGGTCGAGGTATTACAATTGGTATTAGAGAAAGTTAATCACAAACCTTGGAAACAATATTTAGAAAAACTCTAATTATAGAACATTACCTTAAGATAAACTTTGAGGATTAGTATAGAAGAACATCCAAAAAAATTTTTTGTGTAAATATTATGTTGATTTTACAGGAAAATAATCCATTTCTGGATACAAACAGGTAGATGTGGCTCTAGCACGGATGTACTTAGGAGTGATAACTTCAACAAGGAGTTTCGGGCTTAACCCGAGGTATCTTGGTACACAACAATGGGCCTTACTGCACTCTTGGTATTGACACTCCCAGGGGATATGCTTAGGATAATTCAAATTTTCTTTACAAACCATTATGAAGGATTTATGAGTAAATAATTCCCCAAATAAAACATTTTTTTGATTATTTATTATATGCATAAACTTTTCAATTTACATTTGGTATTTTACAAGTTTTGAACTATGAATTGTGATTCATAAACTAACCTAGTGAATGTCATTGTTTAGAAATGCTACCCAATAAAAGTAATTAGAACTCTAGCAATACGAATGATCCAAAGGGTAAGAAAGATCATATCTTCCATGGTCTTAAGACAAAATTTAGAAGGGAAATAGTATCCCACGTATTCTCATCATATGAATAAATAGTATCATGTGTTAATAAGATAAGTAAAGAATTCTCTAAGTCTTATATCTTTGAAGGGAAGCCGGAGAAGAAAAGGATGGTAGAGAGAAGGATGGATAAAGAGATGAAGAGAAAGAAGGATTTTCCCATATGTGATAACTATGGAAAGAATCACCTTAGTAAATACTTGAAAAGAATTAGAGTTTGTTATAAGTGTGGAGAAAAATGACACCAAGTATGTGATTGCAAGGGTAAGAAAAGGGTTTCAAATGTACAATGCTACATCTACAAGGAGTTAGGACACTACGTGAATCAATGTCTCAATCATAGAAGTATACCCCAAATGATGTTATTGGATAATAATCAAGTTATGATACTACTATATATGAAAAATAATAATTAGTGTTATTATATTTTTTTATTAATTAATTATGTCATTTGAGTGTTGTATCAATGATGTACTGGTTATATTAATTATGGAAATAAATATGGATTGTACTGCAGTATTATTTCATTGAGGATTTGAGATTATATGGTACCTAGAAAAGAGACTCCACAACATGTTAAACTTTTTATAATATACATGGTTGAAGGAAAGATAAACCTTAATATGGTCCTAATACTGAGTTAGTAATTTTGGTATAAGATATGGTTGATTTCAATAAATAATATTGGATATTATTGAATACCTTGGAACTGATTAATGGTTTGATTATTCCATTATTGTTAGAGTATTCAAAATTTTTAGATATAAGGAATATATCTAGTATTCTATAATCAATAAGAGATCATGAATGTAATCAATAAGGTTTTATGGTAATTCAGGGTGTTACCATGTTTTAAGATAATACATGATGAAGGTACTCACATGTTATTATGTGGAAAAAAGAGATCTTCATTATGTTATATTGACCTTTCTTATAAATTTTTGGACTATGAGTTTGGACACAAGTATTTTGGATAAGTCTAAAGATTATAATGGATTAAGTTGGACATTGGATACTATGGTTTAAGGTTAAAACATTTCTTAATATTATTTTTGGATTTTTTATAAAAAGGGAAACCTAAAGATCGGGTGACAACCCGTTGCATCCGGCGAGGCCGCGATACATGAACCCACAATCGAAGGGCGGAAAGGTTGTATCACATACAACTAGCCTATGTGATGTCTTGGTTTGTATAATTTAATTTTTTAAAATTATTTGATAGATGAATTATAAATTCATTTTTTCAAAACCCTATATGATTAGGATAAATATAATATTTTTGAGTTCTATTATCTTTTGGAGTGAAATATGAGTTTTTGGTAGAAATTTGTTAAAGGATGGAACTATAATTATCAAATATTCTTTTATTTTATGAGGAAATTAATTCTTAAACTTTTGGGAAAGGATCTTAAAACCAAAAATATTTTATCCTAATACCTTATGTTTTGATGAACCAATGTTATTTTAAGTCATTATAGATTTATGGCTTTGAGGCCCTCAATTTTCTATTTATCATTCACTTGTTTGTGATTGATGACCTCAATCACTCCCTATAAATATTTAAATTTTTCCTCTAATTATGTGTCTCAATTTTTCACAAATTTTCTCGTATTCAAAATCCTAATTTTTTGGTGACTTTTTCATTTCTCTTTCCCTCTTATTAAGACTAAATTTTATTAACCCTATTTTTTATGTGGATTTTCCACAAAGGTATTTTCTATTTTGAAACTTATATTTTAGAAAAAATAATTTTAAATTTTGAGGAAGAAATTCATTGAATGAGGGGAGAATGTAACACCCCATGATTTCATAGTATGATATCTCTTTAAAGTAATTCAATAGCTTGCATTACACGCAACACTGAGTTCAAGCACATCATAACCAATCAAACTAGTCATTTAAAAAGAAGTTATGAATGGTATTAAACACATTTTGAATTTTATATATATAATATACAATTTCAACATTGATATTTTTTTTCTTAGATATAATATAAGAACAAATTCAATTTTTTAGATAAAAGAAGTATTTTTCAAAAAATGCAATTTTACCACCTTTTAATGGTGAACTCTTTTTAAATCCAATATTTGAAATTTTTATATATTCAATTAGACAAAATAAACTTTTACTTTAGAATTGGGACATAAAAATTTAGTTTGGATGAATTTTCGGTGCTTTTCCGATAACTTTGATATTTTGATGAATAGTGAAAAAAGTAAAATTTAATTGAAAACAAATTTTTTAATAAAAATAATTTATAGTGTTAAATTATAAATTTGAATGGTTTTGAAGTATAATTAAATTATATTGTTATCATTTAATCCAATTTTATTCATTGGAAGTAATTTTACATTTAAATTGGACATGAACACATATCAATCTTTTGATAGTTTTTACTTTTCAAAAACCCACTTTCTGGTTTTGACAACAAGAATATTATTTTAAGTTAATTAATACAACTATTATCTTTTGAATTTGGTAAAATAGACAAAAATTTTGAATTTGGAATATCAAAATTATATTTGGGTGAATTTTTGGTATTTTTCTAAAAACTTCCAATTTTTGATGAATAGTGAAAAGCAATGTGTTGTTTAAAGCCGAATTTTTATTTAAATAATTATTTTTAGTTTAAATTTAATTTAATGTAAAAATAGATACATAATACCTATATTAGTCCAATTTAATTCACTGAAGTCATTTTATAATAAGATTAGATATGTAAAAATTTATTTAACTTTTTACCTTCTTTTACCCCACTTCTAGGCACATTTGCAAATTTGCATAAAACATAATTTTACCACTTCTATTAATTGAATTTAAAAAATCCAAGAGATATGGTTGAAATCAGTAAGTAAAATTTGGTTCAATATGATGAAAATAATTTTTGGTGAATAGTAAATTTTGAATTTTATTTACCACGGTTAAAAGTAATTAGGTAATTAAAGGTAAAAATGATATTATAATTACCCTAACACATGTCCTAATTATATTTGATAAGTTTATTTAGACCAAAATAAAACTTAGGACAAAATATGATCCTTTTTGATCCACTTGGATTATATTAGAACATTTATTATATTTTATTTAAAGAAGAGTTAAAAGTGTTAAATTCAAAGTATAATAACTAAAAAAAAATTAATATAGGGTTACACATAACATAAATTCAACAATAAATATTCATTATAAAGATAAAAATATTTACTACATAATTTTATTTTATTTATAATTTTATACATTAAATAATTAAATTTATTTATGACACAATGATGATTCAGTAATTACCTTATTAATGAAAGATGAAAATAATTGATGTTATAAATATTTAAATAAATGTAAATTGAACCTTTTGATTCATTACACTATTTTTATAGGTCAATATGACATGTCAGGGTTTATTTAATTTATTTTATCAAATTAATAAAGTTTTTTTAACTTTCACAAAAATCAAATACTAAATACTATGAAAAATGACATAAATGTATTTTTAAAAAAAAATACTATATTATTAAGTGATATATATTCCTAAAAATATAAGGTTCATCCAAAAAGATTATATAATGATAGATATGTCATTAATGAATCACTTTAGGTTCTATTGGTATTTTATAGTAAGTTTATTAACCATGTAATATAAAAATACAAGAAGACATGGTAAAAGTTAAACTATTTAACTAAGAATTAAATCTAAAAGATAAGGTTAATATGGTGACCTAAACTTGTCTAAAATCAATTGGTTCAGAATATTTAGACCCATACCCACATTATCCTTGAAATAAATCCATTTGGATCTATTAAAAACCAAAAAATATTTTATAATAAAATAATATTTCAAGTGTCTCCTAATGTGACCCTCACCTCTCTTATAAATGGGTACTTCCCATTCTCTAAAATTCACACATACAAAGCCATTTGGCTCGTCCATCCCTTGATCAAATATCCTCCTAACTACTCTCATGTTAACCCAGAGTCCTTACTTTGAACAGAAATCCAACCTAAGAATCCCTTTTGATCAAATCAAAAGGAATCACCTGAAGAATAGGTAATTATTTCATCACCTCTTTCAAAGTTCTTTTCTTCTTCCACTTCCTCTTTCTTTGTTGTTTCCATCCCAAAATAATAACTCCAGTACCTTCTACATTCTTTGATATTATTATAAATATGGTATAACCATATTCAGTATTCTATCTATCCTATGAATGACAAAGTCACCGTAGATGCATACGTACGGCTTACCGTCTCCACATCGCGGTGTAGTTTGTTATTCAACACTTCATTATTTGGATGGGTATAATAATGAGTATAATTGATGTAAATAATAAATATAACATGTTAATGATTCCTTATATTTAATATACCATCCAATTACATACGATTTCATCATCAATACAATGATATTGTTGCTCGTGCGTACATACGGATTACCGTCTCCGCGAACGTGATGAGATTCATTTCCCATCATAACCATTTAAGAATAATTTTAATTTTATGATTAAAAATAATGTTTAACAACTTAATATAATTTTTTATGTGAATCAAATACATCCTATCCATAACAAATATGACTTACGTAGAAAACCAAATAAAGTAAAACGAATCAGTTAACACCCAAAACAATGATACTACTGAAATATTATTAACAAAGTAATATTAGAATATCATATATGATATCATATTTATGTATGTGGTTCTTGTATGATTTAATGACTATTATTTAACTATTATATAGGAGGTTAACGTACTATCAACTAAGGAAAAGTACAAGGTAATGGTTATTTCCCCAATTATTATCTGATATTGTTTATGTTTAAGTCTTTACTGGGACATAGTTATTATCCATGTCCGTGTTTCATAAAAAAGTTTTCCAAATGATTCTTTTTAAGGGAATCTCTAACTAAAACAATATTTTAAATGGTTTAAATATTTATTCTTCTAAATCATTCTCATTAATTCTCATGTTTTCAAAATGTTTTAAAAGATTTATTTATATGGAAATGAATATTTTAAAATGTTAATTCCTTTAAAAAGTTTCAAAGTGGTATGGGACACTTTGATTCAAAAAATGTCTTTTAAATTTATTCCTTTCCAAATTGTGTGACTTTTAAATGATTTCATGAAAAAAAATATTTCTCTCAAAGAGTTTTTTTATTAAAATACAATGTTCTATATTATTCATGATTTAGGTTTATTTATTAAAATACAATGTTCTATATTGTATTGAATGAATTATGATATATTTGACTATGGATGTGTTCTTTTTATACCATGCATGGTTTATGGTTGAAGTATTGGCATTTCGTATGCTATTTTTAATACGAATGTTTATGTTATGTTTTACACTTTTCATATGAGGAATGCATTGAACTTATTAAGTGACTGGTGGGGCTCATTGTATCCCCTCGATGCATCAGTAGGTCTCATGAGACAAACTAGTGTCTTGGCATAAGGCCTTGAAAAAATATTTTTTGTAGTATTGGAATGAGGCCTTGACTTTATGGTTTTGATGTTCACCATTATGCATTCCATCATTATAAAATTATATATTTATATTACATGTGACTATTCAACTAGTATAATATCCATGCGAATAAGTAAATGGAATTACTTAATTTATCTTTGCAATACTGTGATGATGTTTAAGTCTAAACAGCTTGTGTTTTATTCTTATACATTTCCTTACCTTTTTATGATTATTTATCATAGTTTCCTCCATATTGTTATCCTAACTGAGCATATGATCTAAACCCTTTCTTATTTTTTTTTCAGGATGTGAAAAGTATATTATTATTATATTGTAGGGATAGGCCAAAGGATATAAGTGTGTTCAAAGGGGACACAATGTTGTTGTTTTTATTTCATGATGTAATGTAAAACTTATGTATATATCAAGTACTTCTAAGACTACTAAACTAATCAATCTTTCAAGACTTGATCTCTTGTGATCATGTCAATGTTATGTAATAATGCACCATCTATGGGTAACTAGGGTCGGGGCATTACAGTTGGTATTAGAGGAAGTTTAGTATAATCCTTGGAAACTAGTTTTAGAAAAACTCTTATTATAGAACATTACCCTAAGAGAGAATTTGAGGATTAGTATAGAATAACATCAAAAAAATTTGGTAGTGTAAATATTATGTTTTTTTTACAAGAAAATACATCCCTGTCTGGATAAAAATAGGTAGAGGTGGCTCTGGAACAGATTTACCTAGGAGTTAAAACTCTGACAAGGAGTTTCGGGCTTGACCTGGTGTATCTTGGTACACGACGACCAGACTTGATGCACTCTTGGTATTGACACTCCTAGGGGGATATTATTAGGATAATTCACTTTTTATTTAAAAACCATTATAAAGGATTTATGAGTAAATACTTCCTCAGAGAAAACATTTTTATGATCATGAATTATATGAATAAACTTTTCAATTTACATTAGTTATTTTACAAGTTTGGAATTATGAATTTCCATTCATAAACTAACCTAGTGTATGCCATTGTTTAGAAATGTTTCCTAATAAAAGGAATGAGAACTCTAGTAATACGAATAATCCAAAGAGTAATAAGGATCATATATTTCATGGTCTTAAGATAACATTTAGAAGGGAAATAGTCTCCCACATATTCTCATCCTATGAATACATAGTATCATGTGTTAATAAGATAAGTAAATAATTCTATGAGTCTTATGTATTTGAAGGGAATCCAGATAATAAAAGGATGGTAGAGGGAAGGATAGATAAAGGGAAGAAGGGAAAGAAGGATTTTTTCACATGTGATAATTGTGGAATGAATCACCTTGGTAAATTTTTGAAGAGAATGGGAGTTTGTTATAAGTGTGGAGAAAAAGGAAACCAAGTACATGATTGCAAGGGTAAAAAAAAGTTTCAAATGTAAAATGCTTCATCTGTAAGGAGTTGTGACACTAAGAGAATCTATGTCTCAATCTTCCAAGTATACCCGAAATGATTCTATTGGATAATAATCAAGTTATGATACTACCGCAGATGAAGAGGAATAATTAGTGTTCTTATATTTTTTTTATTAATGAATTATGTCATTTGAGTGTTGTATCAATGATGTATTGGTTATATTAATTATGTGAATAAATAAGGATTATACTTTAATGCTATTTTATTGAGGATTTGAGATTATATGGTAACAAGAAAAGTGACTCAATAGTAAGTTAATCTTTATATAAAATACATGTTTTAAGGAAAGATAAAACTTAATATGGTTATAATACTGAGTTAGTGATTTTGGAATAAGATATGTTTGATTTTGATAAATTATATTGGATATTCTTGACTACCTTGTAACTGATTAATGGTTTGTTTATTCCATCATTGTTGGAGTATTCAAACATTTTTTTATATAAGGAATATATTTAGTATCCTATAAGCAACAAGGGATCATGAATGTAATCAATAAAGTTTTATGGTAATTCAGGGTGTTACCATGTTTTAAGAGAATACATGATGAAGGTAATCACGTTCTATTATGTGGAAAAAATAGATCTTCATTATGTTATATTAACCTTCCTTATAAATTTCTGGACTATGAGTTTGGACACAAGTATTTTGGATAAGTCTAAAGATTGGAATGTATTAAGTTGTACATTGGGTACTATGGTTTAAGTTTAAAACATTTCTTAAGGTTATT
The DNA here is from genome assembly GCA_963277665.1 of Viscum album. Lineage (NCBI taxonomy): Eukaryota > Viridiplantae > Streptophyta > Magnoliopsida > Santalales > Viscaceae > Viscum > Viscum album. The sequence continues at coordinate 1,376,875,931 of OY728133.1, read as the reverse complement.
TTTGGATTTTTTATAAAAAGGATAACCCAAAGGTCGGGCGACAACCTGAAGGTCGGGCGACAACCCATCACGTCTGGCAAGTCCGCGAGACTTGAACTCGCAACCGAAGGGCGACAATGGTGCATCACCTACCACTAGACTACATGATTTCCTGGTTTGTATAATGTAGTTTTTTCTAAAATGATTTGATAGATGAATTATAAATTCATTTTCTTGAAACCCTATATGATTAGGATAAATAGAACATTTTTGAGTTCTATTATCTTTTTGAGTGAAATATGAGTTTGTGGTAGAAATTATTTAAATGATGGAACTCTACTGGTCAAGTATTTTTTTTATTCTATGAAGAAATTAATTATTAAACTTTAGGGGAAGGATATTTAAACCAAAAATGTGTTATCCTAATACCTTATGTTTTGATGAACCAATGATATTTTAAGTCATCATAGATTTATGACTTTGAGGCTCTCAATTTTCTATTTATTTTTCACTTGTTTATGATTGATGACCTCAATCACTCCCTATAAATATTTACATTTTCCTCCAATTATGTCTCTCAAATTGCCACTAATGTTCTCCTATACAAAATTCTAATTTGGTGGTGAATTTTCATTTCACTTTCCCACTTATTAAAACTAAATTTTATTAAACCTATTTCCACTGTTGGTTTTCCACAAAGTTATTTTCTATTTTCAACCTTCTATTTTGGAAGAACAATTTCAAATTGTAAAGAAGCAATTTATTGAATTAGGGGAGAATGTAACACCCCAAGATTTCATAGTGTTAAATTATACATTTTAATGGTTTTAAAATATAATTAGATTATATTTTTATCATTTAATCTAATGTTGATCATTGGAAGTAATATTACATTTAAATTGTACATAAACACATATCAATCTTTTGATAGTTTGTACTTCTCAAAAACATGTTTTTTGGTTTTGACAATGGGAATATTTTTTTAAATTAATTAATACAAATTCTATGTTTTTAACTAGGTAAAATATAAATCATTTTTGAATATGGAATATCAAAATTAGATTTGGGTGATTTTTTGGTATTTTTCTAAAAACATTCAATTTTTGATGAATAGAGAAAAACACTGTGTTATTGTTCAAAGATGGCATTTTATTTAAATAATTATTTTTAATTTAAAATTATTTTAAAGTCAAAATAGATACATAATACCTATATTAGTCCAATTCAATTTACTAGATTCATTTTATAAAAATATTATATATAAAATTTTATTGAACTTTTTACCGTCCTTTACTCTCTTTCTAGGCACATTTGCAAATTTGCATAAAACATAATTTTACCACTTCATTTAATTTAATTTAAAAAATCCAAGAGACACGGTTGACATAAATAAGTAAAATTTGGTTCAATAGGATTAAAATAATTTTTGTAGAATAGTAACTTTTGAATTTTATTTACCATGGTTAAATGTAAATAGGGTAATTAAAGATAAATATGATATTATAATCACCCTAACACATGTCCTAATTTTATTGGATAAGTGTATTTCGACCAAAATCAACCTTAAGAAAAAATATGACCCTTTTCGATCCACTTGGATTAGATTAGGACATTTATTATATTTTATTTAAAGAAGAGTCAAAAGTGTTAAATTCAAAATTTAATAACTATTTTTTTTAAATATAGAGTTAAACATAATATAAATGTGACTATAAATATTAATTAGAAAGATAAAACAAGTTACTACATAATGATATTTTATTTATAATTTTTAGACATTAAATAAATAATTTTATTTATAGTGTTAAATTATACATTTAAATGGTTTTGAAGATGCTGGAAAACAAGCTAAGGGTTATTTGACTATATTTTATTTTCCATGAGGATTGTTTGATATCAGGAGCTCGCTCCTCACTCTTCCTTGCCCTGCGATGTCCTAGGTCAATGGTGGAGGCGCTGTCGTCCCCCCCCCTCCTCCCCTGGAGCGGGGGGAATATCCTTTTCTTCCTCCACCCTGCCCACCCCCTTTCCTCCCCTTCTCTTTTCTGGACTTCCTTCCCCCTTTCCCTACTATCGATCTCAGCCCGAAGGTGCAAGATCTCTACAATGGCTCGCCACAACTTTTTCTCTCGACTTCGGAATTTTCGGAGGCTTCAGGTATTCATCATCTTACTTTGGTGGCTCGATTTAGTCGTTGTAGGCCCTCAGTTGACTCCTTTGACAGGTACGTCTTCGGATCATGGGGACTTCAGGACCGTGCAGTAGTGGGTATCCTTGACAAATGGCACATTCTGGTTCGATTTGCATTTGAAGAAGATTTGATCCTAGATTTTTTCAGAGCCCCGAGAGTATGCAACGGGTGCCCCTTCTATCTCTTCCGCTGGTTGTTCAACCTGCACATGGAGCATGATACTCCAATTATGGATTTGTGGGTAAGGTTACCAAACCTTCCACTACCCTTTCAAAACCCTTCCATCTTACGCATGCTAGGGAACATGGTAGGATGTTTTTGTGCTCTGATAGTAGGACCACTGCTCTGTGTCACCCGATCTCACCTCGAATCTGTGTTGAAATTGATGTGTTGAGACCACCAGTGGAGTGGGTTTGGATCGTTGCTAGGGAAGAAGTTAGACGGAAATAGGAGGTTGTTTTTGAATCTTGGACTGAGTTCTACTCGGTATGTAACCTCTTAGGACATTTCTACCAGTCTTGTCGTCGAGGACCCAGGAACCGGGATGCTGGACAATCTCCTGTGCCAGTGGCCCCCTCGACCAACAATATGAATAGCATGGATTCAGTCGGTTCCAACGCCCAGAAGGTGAATGAGCTGAGAGTTATGGCAGGATTGGGTGAGCATGTGAGGGTACGTGGGGCTATTCCAGAGGAGTTGGAGCCTTTCAGCCAACATGTCTCTCCAGGTGTGGAGGCTCCCCAAAAACCAGCAACGGTCGCCTTGTGTGACCCTACTGTTTATGGAATCTTTAGCAGCCTGAAATATGATTTGGGTGTTGGATTCTCATCTGAGGCAATGTGTACTGCTGGAGGTGATGGTGTTAGCATGAATGCTAGTTTGGTTCGGGAGAAGGAGGCAGGTCATGAGGAGAGGGAGCCACACTTGAATGCTGATTTGGTAAGGCGTCTTGATTCAAATATATCAAGTGGAACCACGGTGATTGATGCAGTGGATGTGAATCTAACCACTAGTGAAGACACTTCTCTAGAGTTTCAATATATGGGTCGTGGATTTGTCCAACCAAGGGGCTTAGACATGGCTGCGCAGGACATGTAGGCTCAGCCTTCTTATGTCGAGAAGTTTAAAGCTTGAGGGTTGCTTAAAATTTCTCAGAACCGGTTTGAAGTCTTGGGAGAAGAAGAAAGTCATATCCTTGGGGAAGGACTCGAGAAGGAGGATGCACATGGCAAGGACCCTTCTCTGGTATGGGGGGCTACCCGAGAGGAGGCATATCTAGTCTCGGACTCACCTGTTGAGCCTGTGGAAGCGGGCTTGGCAGAAGAATACTTTCGATCCTTATCAAGGAAGGGAAAGAATATAATTATTGTTTCAGAAGGCTTTATTAAGCATACCAAGAGGTCACAATGGAGGAAAGACTACTCTAACTTACCGAGTCCTCCTGTTACACGCTCTTCAAGTAAAGGTAAACTCCTTCTGATGGGTACTAATAATGCGAGCAATAATGACACGAGCAGGAGGAAAGTCTCTGTCGGGCATGGGGATGGGAAGCGTGCAGGGGGCTCTCAGACCATCGACCGAGTTTCTGATGAGTCTGAGACTTCCACAAGGACAGCTGATCTGCATGACAAACTGCAAATGCAATATTAATAGGTGATGTCAGCGATGGAGGATTCTCTTCAGCATCATGTGGAAGGACCTCTTGTTGGTTGGCACTGCCTGGAGGCCGTTGATTCAGATAAAAAGATGGATCTCCTCGTCCACTCGGGTGAGGAGATGAAGGAGGATTTCCTAGTGATTACGGTGACAAAGGAAGATTTTGATCAAATGACGAGCAGATATCTTTGAGTGGAAGGTACCAAGGAGCAGGAGGAGTGGATTCAAGGCAAGATCGTATTTTGGTTAGAGGCTTTAACATGGGGAAAATTAGCAAAGAATAGTATATGGAAGCTTGGGAGTACTTGGAAACTTATTATGAAGCATTCCTAGAAGATGATCCCAACACCCAGGTATTCCCCTAGAAACTGGCTAGAGAAGTTGAGTCCAATTGTCTCAATTTAGTATGTAACAAGTCATTTGTCTCCTTTGATGTTGGATCTGTAACACTGTGAGGGTTCTCACTTTCCCTTTAAAAGTGTTGGAAAATAAAAAAAGTAAATTTGGAGGAATGGTTTTGAAGTATAATTAGATTATATTTTTATCATTTAATCTAATGTTGGTCATTGGAAGTAATTTTACATTTAAATTGGACATAAACACATATCAATCTTTTGATAGTTTTTACTTCTAAAAAACACATTTTTTGGTTTTGACAATGGGAATATTTTTTTAAAATAAATTAATACAAATTCTATGTTTTTAATTGGGTAAAATATAAATCATTTTTGAATATGGAATATCAAAATTATATTTTTGTGATTTTTTGGTATTTTTCTAAAAACTTTCAATTTTTGATGAATAGAGAAAAACACTACGTTATTGTTTAAAGTTGACATTTTATTTGAATAATTATTTTTAATTTCAATTTATTTTAAGGTAAACCAGATACATAATACCTATATTAGTCCAATGCAATTTACTAGATTCATTTTATAAAAATATTAGATATAAAATTTTGTTGAACTTTTTACCGTCTTTTACTCTCCTTCTAGGCACATTTTCAAATTTGCATAAAACATAATTTTACCACTTCTTTGAATTGAATTTAAAAAATCTGAGAGACACGGTTGACATAAATAAGTTAAATTTGGTTCAATAGGATTAAAATAATTTTTGTAGAATTGTAACTTTTGAATTTTATTTACCATGGTTAAATGTAAATAGGGTAATTAAAGATAAATATGATATTATAATTACCCTAACACATGTACTAATTCTATTGGATAAGTGTATTTCGACCAAAATCAGCCTTAATAAAAAATATGATCCTTTTTGATCCACTTGTATTAGATTATGACATTTATTATATTTTATTTAAAGAAGAGTTAAAAGTGTTAAATTCAAAGTTTAATAACTAAAAAAATTTTAATATAGAGTTAAACATAATAGAAATGTGACCATAAATATTAATTATAAATATAAAACAATTTACTACATAATTATATTTTATTTATAATTTTTAGACATTAAATAAATATATTTATTTATGACACAGTGATGATACATTAATTACCTTATTAATGAAAGACTAAAATAATTGATGTTATAAATATTAAAATAAATGTTAATTGAAACTTTTGATGAATTCCACTAATTTTATAGGTTTATATGACATGTTAAGGTTGATTGAGTGTATTTTTTTTGAAGTAATCAAGTTTTTTTGACTTTCACAAAAACCAAATACTAAATAGTGTCAAAATTGACATAAATGAATTTTTAAAACAAATACTATATCATTTAAAAATATAATATTACTAAAAATATAAGGTTAGACCAAAAGAGATATATAATTATATATATGTTATTAATGAACCACTTTAGGTTCTCTTGGAAATTTATATTAAGTTTATTAACCATTTAATATAAAAATACAATAAGATAGGGTAAAAGTTAAACTATTTAACTAAGAATTAAATATAAAAGATAAGATTAATATGGTGACCTAAACTTGTCTAAAACCTCTTAGTTAATAATATTTCTACCCATACCCACCTTATAATTGAAATAAATTAATTTTAATTCATTATAAACCGAAAATTATTTTATAATAAAATAATATTTCTATCATTTCTTAAAGTGACCCTCACCTTTCTTATAAAATGGTACTTCCCCTTCTCTCAAATTCACACATCCAAAGCCATTTTTCATGTCCAACCCCTGGTCAAATATCCTCCCAACTAAGCTCAATTAAACCTATAGGAATTACTTTGATCAGAAATCCAACCTAAGGAGCCCTTTTGATCAAATAAAAAGGAAGCACCCGAAGAAGTGGTAATTATTTCATCACCTCTTTCAAAGTTATTTTATTATTAAACTTCCTATTTATTTGTTGTTTCCATTAAAAAATAATAAATCCAGTACCTTATACATACTGTGATGTTATTATAAATATCTTACAACTATATTCATCATTATATCTATCCTATGAATGAAAAAGTCACTATACGTGCGTACGTACGGCTTACCGTCTCCACATCATGGTGTAGTTTATTTTTCAACACTTCATTACTTGCATGGGTATAATCATGAGTAATTGATGTAAATAATAAATGTAACATGTTAATGATTTTTTATATGTAATATAATATCCAATTACATACAATTTCACCATCAATAGAATGATATTGTCACTCGTGTGTACGTACGGATTACCGTCTCCACGAACACAACAAGATTCATTCCCCATCATAACCATTAAAGAATAATTTTCATTTTATAATTAAAAATAATATTTAAGAACTTAATATCATTCCGGATATGAATCAAATACATCCTATCCCTAATAAACATGACTTATGTAACAAAATATATAAAAGAAAATGAATCAATTAACACCCAAAACAATGATACTACTGAAATATTATTAACAAAGAAACATTAGAAGATCACATATGATATAATATTTATGTATGTGGTTATTGTATAATTTAATAACAATTATTTAACTATTATACAAGAGTTTAACATACCCACTACTAAAGAAAAGTAAATGGTAGGGTTTAATTCAACAATCTCATTATTATCTGAGATTGTTTATGTGTAAGTTTTTATTGGGACATATTAATTATCCATGTCAATTTTTCATAAAAGAGTTTTCAAAAGGATTATTTTTAAGGGACTCTAACTAAAACATCATTTTAAATGGTTTAAATATTTATTCTTCTAAATCATTCTTATTAATTTCCATGTTTTCAAAATGGTTTTAAGGATTTATTTATATGGACATGAATGTTTTAAAATGTTAATTCCTTTCAAAAGTTTCAAAGTGGTATGGGACACTTTGATTCAAAAAATGTATTTTAAATTTCTTCCTTTCTAAATTGAGTGACTTTTAAATGATTTCATGAAAAATGGATATTTCTCTCAAAGAGTTTTACTGATCATTTTCAACTATGCCGACATCCTTTACTAGATATTATTCATGATTGAGGTTTATTTATTATAATACAATGTTCTATATTGTATTGAATGAATTATGATATGTTTGACTGTGGATGTGATTTTTTATACCATTCATGGTTTTTGGTTGAAGCATTGACATTTCATATGCTAGTTTTAATATGACGTTTTATGTTATGTTTCACCCTTTTCAAATGAGGAATGCATTGGACTTAGTAAGTAACGGGTGGGGCCCGTTATAGCCCCTCAATGCATCAGTAGGTCTCATGAGACAAACTAGTGTCTTGGAACAAATCCTTGAAAAAATATTATTTATTTTCTTTTCATGAGGTCTTAACTATGTGGTTATGATGTCCGAAATTATGCATTCCATCATTATGAAATTAGCTATTGATATTACATGTGACTATTCAACTAGTAGAATATTCATGTGAATAAATAAATGACATTACTTGATTTATCTTTTCCATATTATGTATATGTTTAAGTTTAAAATTCTTGTGTTTTAGTCTTATACATTTCCTTGAATGTTTATGCTTATTTATGATAGTTTCCTCTATATTGTTATCTTTACTAAGCATCTGAGCTCACCCCTTTCTTATGTTTTCTTTTTCCCAGGAAGAAGTATATTATGATTAACCTGCAGGGATAGGCCAAAGGACATGAGTGTGTTCAAAGGGGACACAATGTTGTTTTTTATTTAATGATGTAATGTAAAACTTATGTATGTATCTATTACTTCCAAGGATACTAAACTAAACGGTCTCTCAAGACTTTATCTCTTGTGATTATTCCAATGTTATGTAATAATGCACCGACTCTGAGTAACTAGGGTTGGGGCGTTACATTATTTACTTGGAGAACCTTACCTAAAAGTTAATGAATCATTTAATTCATAATATTGATTTTTTAATCTTTAACTAAACCACAGTGATCAAATAAAAATGATACGAGAAAGGGATCCATTGAAATATCATGATCCTTCTTTCAATTTACACATATCAAGTGTAATAATCACTTTTTATATATGTGCTTCACTTTCTCCTCGCTAGAATCTCATAGATGAGACAAAATGTAAAGTCATCAATGTCCCAATATTTGTATTCAAAACTAACATCGGACTTTGATGATAGCATTATGACATATCCATAATACGCTACATACATGAGTCTCTTGTAATAAATTTTACACCCTCACTTACTTTGGTGGCTTAATAGGTATTGGGGACACCAACACCTTGAATTTCTTATATTGTAGTATTGTTTGAAAGATACTATACTACACTTGGAAGTTTTTTCTCATTTGGACATTTAGTTTTTCCAAGATTATCACAGTGTATCTTGTGGTATTACTTTCCATTTTCTACAAAAATAAAATCTATGAGATTTCACTTTATTCTTGATTATTGATTTAGACATTATTGATTAATCATTTAATGTAGCCCATTTTTTTATCGAATTATAGGAGCCCTCTGTACTAGAATCAGAATTATATGATGCTTGAGTATTCTGGTGATAAAGATCCTTGAACCTCCACGTATAGACTACAAGTTTTGGCTATGTCACTACTTGAAGAGTTCATGGTAGGCGTCTGACTAGAAAACTGCATTAACTCACGGATCCTTGATCTGTTGAGTGAAGTCCTAGCTTCTAAAAATAATAAATATAATTTACTCAATGTTAGCTTACAAATTTGAAGAAAGATAGATTTGGATACTTCTTTTCTACCAACTTCAGATAAGTCAACCCATCAATCTCATAAGAACTCTTTGGTAGTAAGAGGCACCCTCAACTTTGGATGATGGGCACCCCAAATACCTGGTTTTGTTCAAATTAGAATGATGGATGGTGTTTTTCAACTTAATATTTATTTGAGGGTTTTTATAGATTTTATTTCAATGAATATAACCCATTTCTATTAATCTGTTCATTCTATTTTGTCTCTCTCACAACTGAACATTAATAGAAAAAAAATTCATAGCTTATTTATGCATTTTACTTGTTTATTATTTTTTGTGTTTCCCACTATCACGAAAATGTATAAAATAATGAAACAAATGTATAAAGAAAATAAATAGCTGACAATTCTTGGGAATCTAAAACTGGTTGATCCATTTAAACTCAATGGATCAACCACGACCTAAGGGTATCATGCCTAAGTCCCATCTTGAATACTGATGTAGCTCATTCTCATCCAGTGTGTCCATTGCTCGTCTGGATTCTACCTTGACTCGGTATGGTCTGCAACTTACTTCATCCCTGTCATAGTATAAAAATACTCACACATAGGTGAGGGGGTCTCAGGAGTACAAAATATAGAATTATAAATTGGATGTGCAAGCCCTTATACATATTGACCAAAAATGAGATGATGTGAAAACCATCATATTTAATTACAATCACCACACAAAAATAATTAATTAATTAATTAATTAAAATGGACATACACATGGTTGGTCAAATTGCTAGAGACTAGTCAGAACAACTAATTTAAAGCATGATAAAAATTATTCTAAAATAAATTAAGTACGATGGAATTAATTAAATTAAAAAAATTATTTAAATGGGAATAATTTAATTCTATTTGCTTCGTTGTTAATTTAATTTTAATTCAAAAAATTAAATTAACTAATTAATTTAATTTAATACCAAAATTCAATTAATTATCCAGCATATTAAAATTATTATTTTTTTTTGAAAAATATTATTTTAATAGATTTAATTTAATACTAAAATTAAATTAATTAAATTAAATTAATTTTTTGTTAAGCCAGACCCCGAAACCCTATGTAGGGTTAAAGCGAGGATTTTGTTTTACGTTTTTCAAAAAAAATATTTTCTAGAAAATGCTTAGGATAGAAATATTTTTAAAAATATGCCTCAAAGGCAGCATCCGGGATGCCGCCTTTGCATTTCGGGGGCAAGGCGGCATCGCGGATGCCGCCTTTGCGCTGCGGGTGAAAGGCGGCATCCGCGATGCCGCCTTTCTCCTAAAATTTGTTTTTTGAAAATTTTTATTTTTATTTTTTGTTTTGTTTTGTTTATATATATATATACATATATACATATACATATATATATAAACAAAAAAAAATTTCAGCAGAATCTTTGCTATTAAAGATCCAGCGATATAGCCATTACAACAATCTAGATTCTGACAGAAGTTCTCACCCAGACCTCCCTTTTATAAGAAATCTTACCCTGGGAAATCATTCTGCATTTCTGATGTGGGATTCTGGTTCTTCATTTCCTGCACAGAACATTCTGCATTTTTGATGTGGGATTCTGTTTCAAGTACGTGACTTTGAAAGACTATAAAATATAAACTATAAGACCAATATAAATGAAACTTAAAACATGTATTAAACATAAAACAAATAGTTGAAAACAAAAAGAATTTCCTCAAAGATGTTGATGAAAAATAATCTATAACCTCTCAGAATCGCCTACTTGAAACTTAAAAATGTTTCAAGTACGTGACTTTGAAAGAATATAAAATATAAACTATAATGCCAATATAAATGAAACTTAAAACATGGATTAAACATAAAACAAATATTTGAAAATAAAAAGAATTTTGTAAAAAATATTGATGAAATATAATTGATAAGCTTTTAAAATGACCAACATGAAACTTAAAAATGTTTCAAGCACGTGACTTTGAAAGCCTATAAAATATAAACTATAAGACCGATATAAATGAAACATAAAACACAGATTAAACATATAACAAATAGTCAAAAATAAATATAATTTCATAAAAAATGTTCATGAAAAATAATTTATAAGCTTTCAAAACCGCCTACTTGAAACTTAAAAATGTTTCAAGTACGTGACTTTGAAAGATTATAAAATTATTACTAATTAACTGATTAATTATTATATAATTAATAGTTAGATTAATAATTTACTAATTAATTATTATATAAGTAATAATTAATGAGTAATAATTAATAATTAATAATTTACCGAATAGTTATAATTAATATTAATATTACTAATTAACAAATTAATAATTACTAATTACTTATTAATAATTATTAATTAATAATTACTAATTATAATGAATAATTATAACAAATATTTATATTACTGATTAACTAATTAATAATTACCAATTACTAATTAATTAGTTATAATTATTAATTATATTTCTAATTAACTAAATATTTATTATATATGTAATAATTAAGTATTATATAATAGATAATTTTATTACTAATTAACTAATTAGTTATTATATAATTAATGATTAATAAACACTAATTACCAAAATTACAAATTATATACAAATTAATTAGGTATTTCGTAATATAAATATTAATTATATACTAATTAAATAGTTAATTAGTAATAGAATTATTAATTATATAATTTGTAATTAGGTAATTAGTAATTATTAATGTTTTATTATTATGTTCGTATGGTTATAAAAATATATAAAAATAAAACCTAATTTACCCCCTCCTGAGATTCCACTCTGACCAACAAGTAAAAATAGTATTTTGATTTCAGTACACATAAAACATGTAAACAATAATGTACAATCAATGCATATGTCTGTGGCGAGGAGATTCCATCCCACATGGTGGTCTGCGAATAGGACTTCCACGTTGAGTGCGCAGTGGAGTCTGATGACCTGGAGAAGGCTGATCCTCGGGCACTGAAACGTCGACTATCGCATCCTCCATCTGTGTGTCAGTGAGAGGAGCTGTCAACTGCATCTCGTACTGCCATTCGGATCCTTCTCCCACTAGGGTGGTAGAAGGACCTGCCTCCATCGTAGAGTGGAACGAAGCCTGTGATGGAGCTATACCCCAAGATGACAACGACTCTAGAATCCAAGGTTGTGAAGGATCTGGAACCCAAGATAGAGAGAACTGCGGATATCCTGTCAGGAAAGACGAATCCCATGCCACCTGAGGCACATCCTGAATAGGCTGATCCTGGACTACTAGAGGCCCAACCTCTGCCTGTGGAACAGGCGAGGCCGCACGTGCAGCACGACGCTGTCTACGTCGCCGTGGTCATGGCTCCTCAGCACCAACAGCAGCTGCAGGATGTTCTTCTGGGGCAGGAACCTCCTGTCTCCGAGCCAGGCACGTGAAGATGCTCCCGGAAAGCGCTTGAAAAGATTCCCTCACCTCCAGCGTTGTAGCATGGACAGCTGCCCGGCTAAAGACCCCCTCCTCCTCTTCATCACTCATGCGAAAAAGCTGCTCTGTGTGACTTCCCTGTAAGTAGATTCAAATGGAATTAGAAAATAATTCAATAAACAAACTAATAGAAATTTATTAACTTACCATCCTCTGCATCTCTATGCCAGTTTGGGTAAGATACAGTATAGACTTTAGTCTATACCATGGTGTATAGTCAACCTGCTCTGAAAGAGAGAATCGATATGTAGGAACACCCTGAATACGTAACTTTGCACGTCTGTGCCAGTAGTCGATAAAAAATGCATGTACTTGGGACCAGTCATCATCCTGCCTCCCTGTCAGCTTCATACCATGAAGCTTGTCTGTCTGTCTAGATGGTAATGGAATCGGCTGAGTACGAAAAAATTGGCGCATGACCCTGTCAGGATGCTGCCACTCAATAATATGAAAGTGAATGAGGGGCACTACAACCATAACATCCTCAAGACCAACAGTGCAGTATGCTGGCAACTGGTCCATAATACTCTAGTATGGAAGCCATGAAATCTGAAATGACAAGTGATTTTTTCAAAAAAAAACACCCAACTAAAAACCAAAATTGATGTTATTATTAAAAATGTTAGACAGTGATAGATTGTATATACATACCTGATCAGGTAAGAGACAGTCCAACTGTAGCCGATATACGCCCAAATGCTGTCTCAGAACCACTCCAAAATTGTGTCGCTGACACCACCTGTAAAATACAATGATAATGACAAATAATGAGAAATTATAGTCAATAACTCATAGTAGAATCAAAAACCAATAGAAATGACTTATCATACCAACGTCCACACGGAGCGTCATGCAGCACCTCCATCTCGACCGGTGGAACAGTAAGGTCAGGACGGAATGCTGGGATGCGCTCCCATTCCCACATATGAATAAGGATGACGCATCCTCCAAGACCTGTACGGTCCCTATGGGATAGTCTGCATAATGATCTGTACGTGTATGCCAAGAAGGCTGATCCCCAACTGTACGTCCCAGCCCGATCAAAGTCCTCTAGTAGGGGTAGATACATCATATGCACGTGCATCCCTGAGTGATCAGTACACATGGTCCCACCAATGAGTCGTAAGATATATGCACGGGCGTAACGCATGACGGTCTGCTCATCATTATCATCTTGTAAATGTGGAATCTGCGACTCCAACCAACGCATAGATATGGGTGATCCATCTGTAGCCCTACGGTCGGAAAAAATATCAACACCTAACAAGCATTGAGCAAGGTCTGGCCAAGCTGCATGAGTGGGTCCAATAATGGGTCTCCCCTGGATAGGCAGACCGAGAAGCACTGCGACATCCTCGAGGGTGGTGGTCATCTCTCCCTTAGGCAAGTGGAATGTGTGTGTCTCTGGTCTCCATCTCTCAACGAGGGCAGCAAGTAGGTAATGATCTACAAATGTGAAATTTGATACGGCAAGGCCATAGAAGCCAGCACGACGCAAGTAAGGTCTAATGACATGTGGATGCTCCATGTAATGAAAATGGTGCACTCGACACACCTTCACAAATCGATCTGGATGAACCTTTAACACGACCTGTGAAATATGGGTAGGCTGCTGAGTGAGTAGTATGGTATCATCCATCTGCATATAAACAAATAAAATGAGTCCTAAGTGTAAAATGTAAATATAACATTATGATGTTTTTAGAATTTAACTAACTGTATGTATTCAATATCTTATGCTAATTATTATGATACTATAAATTTGTTATAGAACAGTTTGCTAAAATATACTGCATGTTTGCATTGGGGTTTAGGTTGGAGGGTTTAGGGTTAAAATTTTTAATATTAATGTCCAGGAAACATGTTAATGGGTTAACTGACATTTACTTTTCAATATGGGTTAAGTGTTCCGCTTTCGGAGTTTTGAAATAAATTCTATTATCTCATATTTAAAGTTATTTCTTAAAATCATGAATATTAATATGAAATAAATTATATTATCTAAAATATTGAGTCTTGAATTTGGTTACACATATTTTTGGGGAGATTTATGATTAACTACTTATGGATTGGATTAAGATAAACCATGCCAATTAGTAATGATGTTTTTATAATTTATCTAATTGTATATATTCAATATCTTATTCTAATTATTATGATACTATAAATTTGTTATAGAACAATTTTCTAAAATATCTTGCATGTTTAGATTGGAGTTTAGGTTGGAGGGTTTAGGGTTAAATTTTTTAATATTACTATCCAGGAAACATGTTAATGGGTTAACTAACATTTACTTTTCAATATGGGTTAAGTGTTCCGCTTTAGGAGTTTTGAAATAAATTCTATTATCTCATATTTAAAGTTATTTCTTAAAATCATGAATATTAATATGAAATAAGTTATATTATCTAAAATATTGAGTCTTGAATTTGGGTACACATATTTTGGGGGAGCTTTATGATTAACTACTTATGGATTGGATTAAGATAAACCATGTCAATTAGTAATGATGTTTTTAGAATTTATCTAATTGTATGTATTCAATATCTTATGCTAATTATTATGATACTATAAATTTGTTATAGAACAGTTTGCTAAAATATCCTGCATGTTTAGACTGGGGTTTAGGTTGGAGGGTTTAGGGTTAAATTTTTTAATATTAATGTCCAAGAAACATGTTAATGGGTTAACTGACATTTACATTTCAATATGGGTTAAGTGTTCTGCTTTCGGAGTTTTGAAATAAATTCTATTATCTCATATTTAATGTTATTTCTTTAAAGAATGAATATTAATATGAAATAAGTTATATTATCTAAAATATTGAGTCTTGAATTTGGTTACACATATTTTGGGGGAGCTTTATGATTAACTACTTATGGATTGGATTAATATAAACCATGTCAATTAGTAATGGTGTTTTTAGAATTTATCTAATTGTATGTATTCAATATCTTATGCTAATTATTATGATACTATAAATTTGTTATAGAACAGTTTGCTAAAATATCCTGCATGTTTAGATTGGGGTTTAGGTTGGAGGGTTTAGGGTTAAAATTTTTAATATTAACGTCTAGGAAACATGTTAATGGGTTAACTGACATTTACTTTTCAATATGGGTTAAGTGTTCCGCTTTCGGAGTTTTGAAATAAATTCTATTATCACATATTTAAAGTTATTTCTTGAAAGCATGAATATTAATATGAAATAAGTTATATTATCTAAAATATTGAGTCTTGAATTTGGTTACACATATTTTGGGGGAGCTTTATGATTAACTACTTATGGATTGGATTATGATAAACCATGTCAATTAGTAATGATGTTTTTAGAATTTATCTAATTGTATGTATTCAATATCTTATGCTAATTATTATGATACTATAAATTTGTTATAGAACAGTTTGCTAAAATATCCTGCATGTTTAGATTGGGGTTTAGGTTGGAGGGTTTAGGTTTAAAATTTTTAATATTAACGTCCAGGAAACATGTTAATGGGTTAACTGACATTTAATTTTCAATATGGGTTAAGTGTTCCGCTTTCGGAGTTTTGAAATAAATTCTATTATCTCATATTTAAAGTTATTTCTTGAAAGCATGAATATTAATATGAAATAAGTTATGTTATCTAAAATATTGAGTCTTGAATGTGGTTACACATATTTTGGGGGAGCTTTATGATTAACTACATATGGATTGGATTATGATAAACCATGTCAATTAGTAATGATGTTTTTAGAATTTATCTAATTGTATGTATTCAATATCTTATGCTAATTATTATGATATTATAAATTTGTTATAGAACAGTTTTCTAAAATATCCTGCATGTTTAGATTGGGGTTTAGGTTGCAGGGTTTAGGGTTAAAATTTTTAATATTAACGTCCAGGAAACATGTTAATGGGTTAACTGACATACACTTTTCAATATGGGTTAAGTGTTCCACTTTCGGAGTTTTGAAATAAATTCTATTATCTCATATTTATAGTTATTTCTTGAAAGTATGAATATTAATATAAAAACTTATCTCAGATGTTTGGGGTTTAGAAAACCGAGGAATAAAGAAGAGATAACAACATTTAGTTTACAATATGGGAATGTCACAATGAAGACAATACATCATTATGAATGAGACTGTGAAGTCGACCCAACAACGTTAGGGCATCGCTTCTGGTTATGACCTTCTTTATGACATATTGTGCATCGCAAACTCTATCCTTGTTCTTGAGGCCAGTCCATCTCATTACGCATCCTACTCGCCTTTGGTCTCCCACAAGGATGTAACTGATTCATGTCAGGTATCACTATCGGTTGGCCTTCATGCATTGGGAAATAACGATACTCCCTAATAGGTGTCCATGGTGCAGCATAACAGTTGGCAATGATATCCATCCGGTACACTGGATCAACATATGCTTCCCATGAGATGTTCATAGAGGCACATGTTGTGATGGTGTGTGTACATGGAAACCGTAAGGCCTGAAATTTTCCACATTGGTATTGCCTTGTTTCCAGTAATACCACTATTTTTTCACCGATGCAATTTGTGATGGTTTCTGAACGCTCTTGAACTTTAAATCGAGAGTCTTCTCTTCGAAAGATACAGACGTGATAACCAGAAGCTTCTTCAATATTGTTTTCAATCTCTCGTTGAAAGTGTCTTCCATATCTTAGCCCTTGATGTATTCCGTATGATGCTAGTTTTTGTCTATCCACAAAGTACTTCACGCATCGATATAATTTATCCTAAACTAAGGCGGTTATAGGTAGCTTGTGAAGTCCTTTGAAGATACCATTGATGCACTCCACAATGTTTGTCGTCATGTGTTCGTACCTCTTTCCTCCGTCGTATGCCAATGTCCATTTCTCTTTTGGAATCTGCATCATATAATCATAAACTTCTTGATTAGCCTGACGAATTTGTTCAAAACATTCTTCAAATCATCGTTGGTCCGACTCATATGCTACAAAACGTAGATGATATTTCACATAAATTGATTTTATATTTATATTGAAATAGTAAAACAGAACGAATAAAATACGTACCAAGCCTCATGATTTCCTTCTTCATCGGTTCGTTGTGGAATTTTTTATCCACATTGCTAGCAATGTGTCTAATGAAGAACCGATTATGTGCATTTGGGTATCTCCATGTTTCAGGATCTGCATTGATTTCCTCATTAATTTCTCGATGGCGATCAGATATCAAACAAACTCCCTGAATGTTGGTGAAATGGTTGCTGATACATGCCAGAAACCAACTCCATGATTCATAGTTTTCTTTCTCTACAATGGAAAAGGCAAGCGGAAGAGGTGAACAGTTTCCATCTTGGGTTGCTGCAATCAACAATACTCCCTTTTATTTTCCATACAGAAATGTTCCATCAATCTGAATAAATTGTTTGCAAAAACGAAATGCGGAGATACAAGGAAGGAATGCCCAGAACAACCGATGAAATTGAACACGAGATGGATCAAGTCGATTATCAGGAGACACATGTTCGTTTGTATCCAGATGGAAGACAACTTGGTTATGATGCCTCGGTATGGCTAGCAATTGTGGAAATACTCGATATGAGTCATCCCAATCACCATATACCTTCACAATTGCCTTCTGTTTCGCCATCCATGCCTTATTAGAGGAAATCTTATAACCGAATGTCTGTAGAATCCTCTCTTGCACAAGGGATATTGGAACATCTTGGCATGTCCTAATCATCTCAACAACAATAGATGACACAAATTCTGCATCCAATGAAGTATGATCTTATGTGAGACTTGGCTGAACGCAAGTATGAGCCGCCTCAATCCTTGAGATTCTCCAACCTCCAAATGTAATGTCTGGAATATCCCTTAAGAGAAATCTAAAATCATCCCCATACTTCACACACCGTATAACATATTTACTATGACATGATTCGTGAACTACATAATTGAAGTTTCTCTCAATATGAAATCTCTTTAACGTGATTTTTAAGGCATCTTTACTG
Source organism: Viscum album (assembly GCA_963277665.1). Lineage (NCBI taxonomy): Eukaryota > Viridiplantae > Streptophyta > Magnoliopsida > Santalales > Viscaceae > Viscum > Viscum album. The sequence goes on along the minus strand of OY728133.1, from coordinate 1,376,857,556 downwards.
GGAAAATTCCTTCCAATATATAGGGTTTTGTCCACCTCACTAAACCTATCTGGTACAACTCCAGGGAACTCAGTTGTCGGTGTGAGAACAGTATTATCGAATTCAGGCACGCGTGTCATTGCTTGTGACCAAGATGAAAATAGTGGTGGATGATTTATTGACCGAGGTTGATGTACAACAATTGCATTTCTCAAAACCCCCTCTCTATCTTCTATTGGTCCCTCCTCATCAGCACTGTTGTCGCCATCTGATCCATCATTACGAAACTCCTCATAAGAAGTCGGATTGACATGTATATCCGGGAGATCATCTAGGTTGTCCTCTTCTGCTGCATCATTTGGAATAGGCTCAATGTCATGGGGTAGACTGCCTTCAACCACTCTTGTATTTCTATGTCTTTGTACAAGTGGACGTTGTTGTTGTACAGTAGCAAAAAAAACGTATAACTCCATCATGGTACCATCTAACCGTTGAGAAAATAAATTAATTTCTTGGACACACTGCGCATCAACAACCAATGGACACGCTATATTCGACAGTGTTGTTGGAAATTGCAAATGTCTATAGCTCATAGACATGATCTCTTGATCGGGTCCCAGATTTAAGGAAACACGAAATCTCTCTTGAAGGTCACTTATGGTAACACAATCAACTGTACTAACCACCGTAATTGGTTGTGTACTATAAGAAGCTCCTTGCTCAGTTTGAATAATCTCCCCATAACAGTACACACAGGAAAACATGGCTCTCTACATCAAAAATGTTTCTTTCATCAAAATTATGATAGTGTAACAAAATATTAACAATTATGTTTGCCGATACGATGTTTATTATAATGTAATTTTAGTGCTCCTTTCTATACCCAAAACTAAGCTAATGATATTTTACCATATGATATTTATTAGAATGTAATTTTAGAGTGCCTTTTTATTTAGTTTGTTTGTTCTTATTCATTTCACTTTATATGTTCATTAGTATCGTTAGCTAATCATTATATGAATTCATGTTTTAATCCTATGTTATTTATTAATTATTCTAAAATTAACTAATAATAACTAATCGTTAATTATTCTATTATTCTATAATTAACTAATAATAACTTTAATTCGTTAATTCTTATATCCTTATTTGATTCTATAACATTATATTTATCATTTATCATTGATAAATATACTTATCATTAGTATCGTTAACTAATCATTATATGAATCCATGTTTTAATCCTATGTTATTTATTAATTACTCGAAATTAACTAATAATAACTAATCGTTAATTATTCTATTATTTTATAATTAACTAATAATAACTTTAATTCGTTAATTCTTATGTCCTTATTTGATTCTATAACATTATATTTATCATTTATCATTGATAAATATACTGATTTGCTTTTTCTTCTCTTAGAAATTTTAGTAGTTTATAAAGAAAATATGAATCATCTTAAGCATATTCCCCGGGAGTGTCAAACCAGGATACAGTAAGGCCCGTTATCGTGCACCAGTTCCCGTTCGAGTCTAGCTCGAAGCGGTGTTTTCGGGTTTTACCCCTATGTACATCTGTGCCAGAGCCACATCCACTTGTTTGTATCCAGACAGGAATTTAATTGCATAGATAACCACGTAATCTTTAAGCTGCCAAAATTTCTAAATACTTAATCTTAAGTTAATCTATACTTAATCTATACTACCTAACAGTAATTATTTAAAACTATATATAACTAATTACAAAAACTAAATAACCAAATATTAAGAACTACCTAAAATACTTAACAAATGAAAGATTTAAAACTAAACAAAATTAAATTAATTAAATAAAAACATTAAATTAAATAAATAAACATACCTCTAAATGAAGCTTCGTAAAAACTCGCACATCAAAGGAATTTTTTAGAGAGAGAGATAAATTCAGAGAGATGAAGTGACGAGGGAGAGAGGAAGGCAATGAGGAAGTGAGGATAGGGGAGGGGGGGTGGCCGCCCTTTTATAGGGAGTTCAGACGAAGGCGGCATCGTGGAAACCGCCTTTCACCTCTGCGTATGGCCAAAGGCAGCATCGTGGAAGCCGCCTTTCGTCTTACCCTGAGGCGAAAGGTGGCCTCCCCCCGGCCGCCTTTGCCATGTCATTGATCCAGGCCAAAGGCGGCGTGGGGGAGCAAAGGTGGCATTGCAGATGCCACCTTTATGCGCTAAAACAAAGGCGGCATCTGCGATGCCGCCTTTGTAGCGTATTTTTAAAAAAACTGACCTACGGAGTTTTTCAGAATTTTTTTTTTAGAAAAACGTATTTAAAAAAAATCATTAAAGCGACGCGGGATGACCCCACACGAGCCCATTCTAGGTGGTTGGTATCTGATGACCTCCGTAGTAGCAGATGTAGACAAGGGAGAAGTTGGTTGAGTCGGATGCAGCATAGGGGCTTCAATGAGGGTGATCTGAGACCCCAATTGTGGTGGGACCATATGACGAGGGAGGCGACGTTCGGTCGGTACCCTGCGGCGGCCGGCACTCGGTGGGTTAGTGAGAGGCCACAGCGGGAGGACGGCATCGCCAGATCCGAGTAGTGACGTGAGGGTGGCCCGAGGTAGAGAGGGGGGGCCAATAGGGAGCTCCACGAATAGAAGTAGGCATTGCCTCCCTATGGTCATTTGATGAGAGGTAGGTTTGGCTGGGCCTTAGTGGTAGATGAGGGCGACGTCCAAGAGGATGTGTGGCGATGACAACTAGGGTACAGGTGGGGACCATGGACGGCTGGGTAGGAGGAGTGGTTTCCTTCTCTCAAAAGGAAGGAGGAGACAAGCGGATCTATGCAAACCCATTTTTTTATAAACAAATTTTTTTGTTTTTGTTTTTGTAAATAAGTCATGCCACCCCATGACTTATTTTTTGGTTATATTGTTACATATGTGGATTTTTCCACACCCTCCAAACCCATCCCCCACTTGATTAATTTGAAAAATGGTCCTGGTTTGTGGAAAACCACAAAGTAAGCCTCTCATTTTTTCACTAGACAAAAATGACTTTAATTTATTGTTCATAAAAATTGGTTCCTTATAGGGTGTGAAAATGAGGGCGCATGTCGGAGAAAATCCGATCATTAGACTCCGACAAGACTTGGATGGAATAATTTTCTAGGTCGCTTGTAAATAAATTTATGGTGATTCATTTAAATTTAATACATATAAAAAATATGTTCTTTAATTTTAATACCTGAATGAAATTTGTAAACGATCCATATCAAAAAAATTGGATAGCCATATCTTGGCCATATGACATCGGATCAATTTGCGCTTTTTTTGTTGGGACCGAATCAAACCCCTATAATTAAATTTAATGCTAATTTAATTTTCTTGGATTAGAAAATCCATGCATCCCTCTAATACCATTTTTGGTACTAGGGTGTGCAGTGGAAGTCGATGGACCGGTGATTTTAAATTTTTCATTGACAGGAAGACAAAACTTGTTGTATCTAGTGATCTAAGCCTCAGTATGATCCCGATATCTCACATGAATTAAACAGAGCATGAAAAAATAAAAATAAAAACATGCGCATCATTCGATTTGGAGGTGAGTTCAACTACAACAAGTTGCTGACAATCTTTGCTTTAAGGATAATAAGATGAAACCCTCTAGATCATCCACACACGATCTAAGAATCCATGTGTATGTTGTTCATCAAATTTTTGGTGCTAGTGCGGAGCTCCGATGATATCTTAAATGTCGTGATAATCACTATGATCCCTTACCTTCGATCCATGAAGGCATACTTAGATCAGCACTCAGAAAGAGAATCTCTCTCTAAAAGGTGGGAGAGAGAAGCTCTCATTTTGTGGTCATGACAAACACTCACTTGAGCTTCTCCTCTCCTGGTCATATAGTGGGTCAAAAAAATACCCAAAAGGGTTCCCCAACCCCTAGAAATAAAATGACCACTAAATAAAAAATAAATAAATAATGATGATGAACTAAACTACATCATAAATATTATTTATACTTTATCACATACCTATAATATATATTAAATATATTTTGTGATATTCCCAAGTCATTAAATCGACTTGTAATTCTTGCTTAATATTAAACAAACTCGGAAAAATAAAATAACATCCATTCATATAATATTTTTCTTATATTCACTAAATACCTCATTAATACTTTTAATAAATAAATTCAAACAAATTATTCTTTACTTGAATGATAATGAATTTATTTATTCATTATTGATCGTTAATACTTGGACAACCCTCAGAACCCTTGGTGGGTCCCACCATTTCCTATTTACCTATTCACCATAATATGGAAGATTATTGAATACACTATTGTTTGTGACCCTCTAAGACCTTATCTCGATAGTAGTTAATAATATTTACAGACTAATAGAGAGGTCTAGAAACCCATCAAGGTCCCCAAATAGATAAGGAGTGGTCATGGAAATGACAACCAACCTACGAACACGTATGATGTAATATAATCTATTTGTCTTTAGATGTATTATAAAGCAGGATGAACACTTGTGTCATCATCCTTTTTTGCTTTATTATTTGTTTTATCTATCTAGACGGACTTACCTCCAACTACCTTGGACAAGGATTTATTTCTTGATCATTCATCCAATGTCATACCACTAATGATACACCCAACACAAGCTACCTCTCTATGATTTCATTATCATGTTTTTTTCCTTGCATCAAAGTATGCGATCAAATGGCACACATTGATAATGATCTAAAATTAGGAGACCAATACACATGTATATATATATATATAACCAATGACACATAAAACATGCGGTGTTCCTATTAGAGGTTCTGTCCTCATGATCTCACCTACCATAGATCACCAAGTGCAAACTTCATGAAAAGAAGTACTAATGCTTATGAGCTCCTAACACTTGATAGTCAGAAATCAACTGTGTCCAGACAATATAATGTATCTAAACCATAGGATATACATTTAAGATTAATTTAATAGTATCTCAAGGTTATCATTATAGCTTGGGATATACAGTAATCTTTTAATATGATAATTCATATATGGACATTACCATTAAAATAATAGATGCATAAATTTCTACACTATAATGGTAAGAGTATATCATGTATATATCACTATATAAATGAAATGGTAATCGAAAATTATTTTTTAATTGGGTCTAAGGAACCCACTATTTCAATAAACAGTCACCTAGGTTAGGCACTGATAATCTATGCATAACCTTAACCTCTCATATTCCTTCTTGGAGAAAAAATTGGGACTGACCAGGGGGAAACACAGAGTCTCACAAAGCCCTTCATCTATAAATCCTCCAACTGCACCATCATCTCCCAAAGATCTACGAGATCCATACAATATGCTGTAAAAGATATTGGGGCCATCTTTGTGTGTAAGTCAATGTATAGATCTATCTCTTGGTATGGAGGTAAACTTATAACATCCTAAGGAAAAAAGTCCTCATACTTTGCCACCGTAGTAGAAAACTGATAGCCAATAGCATCTTTTGATCAAAGAGACACTAGTGAGTAATCAGTTGAACTCTTCTACATATAAGTCCATTCTTCTCTTCCTAGGTATCTTTCTCACCTATGAAGGAAAACCACATCCCATCAAACGAACACACTGCATCCTCAACCTAAAACAACCAATTTTTTCATGAACAATGTATAGTTATTTGACCGTGCTGTTGTGAAATGTCAAATTGATTATGTTTTTGAGGATGATATATAGTCTAGGGAAGACCCTAGGTCTTCTCTCAAGGAGTTTTGGTAGGTTTAGACTATGTGTTCTTAATAAAAGGGACTAAAAAGGGGGGTATTTTTTAAAACAGTTTAAAGAAAATGAATTGATTTAAAGAGTTTAATAATTGAAAAATAAAAGAGGTGTTTTACAATTATGTGATAAAGGAAATCATTTCAAGTTCACTACACAACTTGGATAGTTCATTGTTCTGAAAATATTGACATGGTTTTGTTCAATTATTTGGTTGAGGGTTGTCAAGATCTTGGTTCCCCTCTTGCCTCTTAAAATGTTCACAAAGCACCAACCCTTGACAAAACAATCGTGTTGTCAATGTTTGGATATCAAAAATAGAGTTAAGGATACCAAAACATACTGAAATCTTATGTATTTGTGATATTAATAGGGTTCATGCCTTGTCCTATCAGAACAAACCAAGATCCCCACTTGAAATCTCAACCCAATCGGTGTTGAGATAAAAAGTGTTTCACTTAAATTAAACCACACAAATGAATTCAGAAGAGAAGAGCATAGAGATTAATCATAAGTGAAATATTTAACACACAAATTATACAAAACCAGTGGAATAACAAGTTCTATAACTCCCTCCCAAGTAAGTGTAGCTCCCTCGAAATGATCTCCCACCGTTTAGCTCGCCATCGTGAGGAGGAGGAGGCTCGGGTGAAACTCCTTCTTCATCCTTGATCCCCCTATGAGGATAGGGGACTCCAAAACTTCTTGGATGATGAGAGTACTACCTTGGGTCTCCAAAATACCAGAGCTTTGCCTCCTGGTCGAACTTAAAATGAGGAGCCCGAGGTGCCCTTTTATAGGAAATGTGGGAGGTGGTTTTGGGCACACATATTTACTAAAACCTCTTGTCATATTGTTTTATCCTACTAGAAAGTCTTAAAACGTTTTGTGGAAAACTAAAAAGTTTTATCCCCACGTCTTGAATAACTCCACCGAATGTTTGGAATCATTTAAACAAGTGGAATGCGAGATATGAACAGATCACAGCACACAACTTTTGACCTCGAGCAGATTGGGTGTGCTGGACAGATCAGGTCGACTGGGCCCCTTAATGGCCTAATATCTCTTGGGTTATTAAATGAAAGTTGTATCCCAATGGGTTTTGGATATGACCACAAAATATCAGCCCATTTGGATGCACGGTGGAGTATCAGCATGAATTTGAGTCCACTAAACTTCTTGGATCTTGCGCAGTTTGGCCCATTTTTCAAGGACTTCATCATGGGCACTCCAAATCACCTCCACCTACATTGTAATTTTCAAAACAAGTATCATTTCCCTATTTAACAGTGATAAAAACAAAATTATTTAATCAAACATGAAGCAAAATTTGATAATATTTTTATAATTTTTAATACAAAATATGTTTAGCACAGCGGTGTAAGGGTGAAAATGAAACAGTGAATCGTGGTACGATCACACCCCCACACCTAAACATTTGAACTCCTGGGAAAATTCACATTTCTAAAAATTATGCATGTAGATATTCCCAACTTCATGAAGATTTAACATTCTTGATAAATTAATTCTTGATAGAATTGTGATCAAAGCACAAATCACACCGAGGAGTTATTCTCAGTGATCATGGAAAAAGTCATCTCAAAAATTGTATCCAAATGAAATTAGAAGAGACTAATGATACCAATCAAAGAAAATAATTCAAAATTTAATCATGTCACAAATTCTCCACGTGTGTGTGTGACAACCATTTCATGCTATTCTTTCCACTTTCTATTAAATAAATATAAGTTATTTTAAAATTAGTCTACTGAATTGATTCTTTCCACTGAACCTGCCTTACATCATTTGCAATCAAATTCCAAGACCCACTCAATTAAGCATTCCCAGAAGTCAAACCTAAAGCTCCCAACCTAGATATCCCCATATGCTGTACATTTCATCACTCCCCTCAATATTTATTTTTTTCAAAAGTTGCACTTGGAACAAATCTCACACTCTTATCTCAACCCATGTTTGATGTCCTCACGACACTAATTGTAATAGTTATAACAACATAAAAAGTCGAGAAAGGGTGGTTTTTGACCTGCCAAAAATACAACCACATTTTTTTGTTTTTTTTGAGGGCGTACAACAGTCGAATAACTGGTACACATGCGTAGGTCAATCTGGTATAGTAATGAAATAGATCGGATAAGGAAAAAACGTATGTAAATATCATTTGGAAAGTAGAGAAAAATTAACCTAACTTATATTTAACTTCAATAAAGTAAGAGATATTCACACTTCATGGTTGGGTGAAAAAATTTGTGGAGAGATTAAATGACACAATTTTCCCTTAAACTATTCCCAAAAAAGGGTACCACTCTTCTTAATGGCTTCAAAATGATACAACCATTCATATCATCGACCAAAAACCAATTTTCAAGAGAAATTCACACCACAACGTTGAATTCATGCTGAAATTAACATTTCATCAGATTTTTTTTGAATGTTAAAACAACTTGAAAATGGGAAATTCCTCATGTATTTTCAATAAATTCAATGATAAAATGGGCATCATTTTCCATGATAAATTAGGCATAAAAAATTATCATTTTAGCACAGAAGTGAGGGGGGGAAATAGGGGGGCAAGTGACAATACCATGCAATAAGAGAAAAAGAGAACAAAGAAGAGAGACAATGAAAAATTCCTAACAAATATAGGGATGTACCCACGAGGGGGGGAAGTGACAATACCATGCAATAAGCGAAAAAGAGAAGAAGAAGGAAAGATAATAAAAAAAATTCCTAACTAACCCAGGAATGTACCCATCCCCCCACACCTAGAGAATGCAGTGTCCTCATTGTAATAAAAGAGACTGTGGGAAGGAAGGATAAAACCTGGTGAGTGTTATTCATAGACCGCTTCTTGAACATGGAGTTCCTCTATTGGGGACTCCGGAATTGCTTCATGGAAGTGCTTCAACCGCTGCCCATTGACAGTGAAGGTTTGCTTGGTGTCTTTATTTTGAACCTAGACAACACCAAATGGAGAGACATTAGTAACAATGTAAGGTCCAATCCAACGGGAACAAAGCTTACCATGGTGCAACTTTAGCCTTGCATTGTAGAGGAGGACCTTCTGCCCGATGTGGAATTGACGATGAAGGATGAGATGGTCATGGGCAGCCTTGGTTCGCTCCTTATAAATCCAAGAGTTCTCATATGAATCTCTTCTCATTTCCTCCAACTCCTGAATCTGCAAATTCCTTTGAATACCTGCACCAGAAAGATTAGAATTGCATTGTTTAATGGCCTAGTAGGCCCGGTGCTCTACCTCAACAGGGAGGTGACAAATCTTCCCAAAAACTAGCTGATATGGTGACATGCCAATTGGAGTTTTGAATGCAAAACGGTAATCCCCTAATGAATCATCGAGTCTAAGACTCCAGTCTTTTCTTTTTGGCTGAACCGTTTTATCAAGAATATGTTTTACCTCTCTATTTGACACTTCGGCTTGACCATTTGTTTGTGGGTGATAAGCAGTATACACTCAATGCCCAACCCCATACCTATGCAAAAGAGATTGCATTGTGCGGTTGCAGAAATGAGAACCCTGATCACTGATGATAAACCTAGGTAATCCAAACATACAGAATATTTTGGTTCTCAAAAATTCCACAACTGTCTTGGAATCATCTGTCCTTGTGGCTCGTGCCTCTACCCACTTTGAAACATAATACACTACCAGAAGAATGTAAAGGTTCCCAAATGAGTTGGGGAATGGTCCCAAAAATTCAATTCCCCAAACATAAAAACTGTCATGGAAGAGCAAGGGTTGTTGGGGCATCTCATTTCTTTTAGAGACATTCCCCATTATTTGACAGCGAGGACAAGATTTTCAGAATTCATGGGCATCCCTAAACAATGTGGGCCAAAAGAGACCAGAATCTAAGACCTTGCGAGCAGTCCGTTGGGGACCAAAGTGGCCCCCACAAGCAAGTGTGTGGCAGAACCTAAGGACAGACTGAAACTCACTATCGAGAACACAACGCCTAATAACTTGATCACTACATGTGCACCATAGTTTGGGGTCATCCCAAAAATACCAACGAGACTCATGTTTTAGATGATCGGCCTGGTTTTTTGTGAAATCAGTAGGAATGCAAGACGCTGCCAAATAATTTACAATTTCAGTATACCAAGGAATAACATCTTGCACTCGGTACAATTTCTCATCAGGAAACAATTCATTTATGGGAATACAGGGGGATGAGTCAATGTCCGTGGATGGGAGAATCCTACTGATATGGTCAGTAACCATATTCTCTTCTCTTTTTTTATCCCTAATTTCTAGATCAAATTCCTGAAGGAGGAGCATCCAGCGAATGAGACGTGGTTTGGCTTCCGGTTTCATAAGGAGATACCATAGGGCTGCATGGTCTGAGAACACAATGACTTTGGACCCTAGAAGGTATGACCTAAATTTATCCAAGGCAAACACAATGGAAAGAAATTCTTTTTCAGTTGTGCTATAGTTTCCTTGGGTAGGGTCCAGAGTACGTGAGGCATAAGCTATGACATGTGGAGCTCGGTCGACCCTTTGTGATAAGACTGCCCCAACTTCATAGTTAGAGGCATCACACATGAGCTCAAATTGTAAATCCCACCGAGGTGGTTGGATTATCGGGGGTGACGTGAGACTCCATTTTAACTTATTGAAAGCTTCCTCAAATTTTTTATCAAAAAAAAAATCTTTTTCTTTTTTGAGTAATCAGGAGAGGGGGAGTGCAATTTTACTAAATTCATGAATGAAACGATGATAAAATCCAGCATGAGCCAGGAAATACCGCACATCCCAAACATTTTTAGGGAATGGTAGGGAGGAAATGATATCTACTTTTGATTTTTCCACTTGGATACCTTCCCCAGAAATGACATGTCCCAAAACTATGCCTTGCCGCACCATCAAATGGTATTTATCATAATTTAATACGAGATTCTTTTCAATACAACGACGTAGGATAGAAGCAAGAATACTCAAACATTCATCAAAATAGGATCCATAAACAGTAAAATCATCCATAAAAACCTCCATGCAATTATCCATGTAATCCGAAAAAATACTAACCATACATCGTTGGAAAGTACCTGGAGCATTGCACATACCAAATGGCATCCTTCTATAAGAAAATCTACCAAAGGGGCAAGTAAAGGTTGTCTTTTCCTAATCCTAAGGGGCAATATGGATCTGAAAGTATCCAGAATACCCATCAAGGAAACGGTAATGGGACTTCCCTACTAGCCCCTCTAGTATCTGGCCAATGAATGGAAATGGGAAATGGTCCTTCCTAGTGTGTTGGTTTAGTCGGCGATAGTCTATACAAACACGCCAACTATTCTGCACATGAGTTGGAACCAATTCATTGTTTTCATTTTTAACTATAGTAAGACCAGTTTTTTTAGGAACTACTTGAATGAGACTGACCCATTGGCTGTCAGAGATAGGGTAAGTGATTCCATCAGCCAACAATTTTGTTACTTCTTTTTTAACAACATCAAGTAGGTTTTAGTTTAGTCGACCTTGTGACTGCCTCACTAGTTTAGCCTCATCATTTAATAAAATATGATGTGTACAAATTGATGGGCTAATTCCAGGAATGTCAGAAAGTGCCCATCCCAAAGCTTGTTTATACTTCTTCAAAAGATCAAGTAGTCGCAATTCATGCTCAGGAGGGAGTGAACTAGCAATGATGACGGGCAACTTGTTTCCATTCTCAAGATATGAGTATTTTAAATCTTGAGGCAGTTGTTTCAGTTCCAATTCTGGGGGATTTTGGATTGAAAGAAGTGTGTGCAAAAGTGAGAAGTCACTGATCTCATCTAACTGCTCAATGGTAACATCCTCAGATGAGGAATGAGCTTTTACAAGCTTAGAAGTATCATCGATGGTCATGTGATCCTCTGTGTTCAAGAAATCATCAATTAACAAACATTCATGACATTTCTCTAGACCTCTACAAGAATCAATGCATGATTCATTACCTAACATTTCAATCAATGAAGAAAACTCAGAAATGGGATCAGGTGAATGAAAATAAGTTGTTTCAGGGTAAAGGAGAACATCAATTGAATTGACAGAGAGAGAGGATTGTTCTTCTGAGGGGTGCTTCATGGCATCAAGGATATTGGAGTGGATAGTATTACCACCAAACTCCATAGATAATGTACTATTATGGATATTAATTATGGTTTTGGTGGTTTTCAAGAAAGGTCTCCCCAATATAATTGGGGCATGTCAATTCATCCTATCATCTTCCATTTTAAGCACGTAAAAATCAGCAGGAAAAATTAAATTTTTCACCCTCACAAGAACATCCTCTAACACACCAGAGGGGTGTGTTGTACTCTGATTTGCTAGCTGAACGAAAATACCAGTGGGCTTCATTTCACCAACCTGCAATGAAGAGTAAATAGAGTGAGGCATCACATTAATAGAAGCACCCAAATCAAGCATAGCGTTGGAACATGAATACTCCCCTATGGTGCATGGAATCGAGAATGTCCCAGGATCATTGCACTTGGTAGGAAGTTATGGCTCTATCAATGCTGAAACATTCCTCCCCAGGCTCACCTTCTCATCACCACGAATCCTCCTTCAGTGTGTACACATATCCTTCAGAAACTTGGCATATCTTGGAATTTGCTTCACAACATCAATCAAAGGAATGTTAACCTGTAATTTCTTGAAAGTTTCCAAGATCTCTTTATCAAGTTCGGTTTCTTTTTGTTTCCTAGGTTGGGAATCCCTTTGAGGAAATGTAAGAGGAATGGTTGGGATAGGTGGCTCATCAACAGCCATAGTCTTTCCTTTGGAAGGGCTTCTCTCAGGAAAAAGGGTTTTCTTCTCTTCGACCATTTTCAGCAGTTGGGATGGTGGTTTCCTTTCGATGGGAGGACTCTAATGGATGGGTCATTTTTCTTTTAAGTTGTGTCCCAATCTTAAGGGTGATGGCACTAACATTTCCTTTATCCCTAGGGTTTACTACTGGTTGATATGGTAGTTTAACCGACCCATGACTTTGGATTTCCCCCACCGAGTTGGCAAGTTGGCCTAGTTGGGTCTTTAGGTCTTGTATGGCTACTTGGGTGGTTTGTTGGAATTGGATATTATTGGCAGCCATTTGCTTCATCATATCTTCTATTCTAGGCTCGGTTTTTGGAGGGGGTGGTTGGAATGGCCTTTGGGGTGGTTGAGGATTTCTGGGTGGTGGTGGATGACTACTCTGACCCTGTTGGTTCCATTACTGTTGAGGTTGGTTTGAATACCCCCCTTGCCTATAGGCTTGGTTGTCCTTCCACCCTTGGTTGGATGGATAGTATGGTTCTTGCCTAAAGGGTTGGTTAAAGGGGCGTCCTGGAAATATTGCCTCACAACTCTCAGAAGTTTCTCTCAATTGAGGACATTGGTCAGAATAGTGGGTGTCAGAAGAGCAGATTCCACAATGGATGGGAGGAGGAGATTGAGATTTCCCTTGGGAGAGAGAAAGTTGTCGTAGAAGGGTACTTACCTCTTCAAACTTCGTGTCAACCTTCTTCTCAAACTCAGTACTTTGCACCTCATGGACTCCTCAAATGGGAACACTGGACCGTGTACCGAATTGTTGAGTGTTCTGTGCCATGTTCTCAATGAGGGTTCTTACAACAATTGGGGTCTTATCTACCAATGCACCACCTGCAACAGCATCAATCAGATTTCGATCAATAGGTATCAAACCTTCATAAAAATATTGAATTAAAAGTTGATCACTTATTTGGTGGCGTGGGAAACTTGAACATAACCTTTTAAAGCGTTCCCAATATTCATGTAATGTTTCCCCTTGATATTGTCTTATACCACATATTTCTTTCCTTATAGTTGCAGTTCGAGAGGCTGGGAAGTATTTCTCAAGAAAAAGGCATTTCATGTCTTCCCAGCCCCTAATTAGTGAATTGACATAGTATAACCAATCTTTTGCAGTGTCTTCTAATGAAAATGGGAATGCCCTAAGATTCACTTGTTCTTCATCCACATTAGCAGGTTTTAAGGTTGAAAACACAGTATGAAATTCTTTTAAGTGCTTATGAGGGTCTTCTCCAAGAAATCCATGAAATCTTGGTAATAAATGGATTAGACCGGATTTTAGTTCAAAATTAGGTGCCTTGCCTTGAATTTGAATGTAAGTGGGTTGGATATCAACATCAGGCAAGGTTAATTCTTCTAATGTTCGATTATTTTCAGCCATGTTATTGAAGATTATTTTAGGTTCTAATTTGGTTCTAGAAGAAGATGAGTTTATAAGAGTCTCGAGTGGTGTGTCCTCCTTCAAAAGGGGGTCTTGTGAGTCTCGGTGTCGCTGACATAGGATCCTCTCCGGTTCGGGTTCGAAAGGTGGTAAGTCTCCTGAAGTAGAAAGTGTCATCCACAGAACCTACACAAGATATGGATTAGAACACAATAATAAATAAAAAGGTAGAAAAAAACAAACAAACAAATATTCACAAAATTTACAACTACTTTATCAAAAACACGCACTAAAAACCAAAGCGCTCCCCGGCAACGGCGCCAAAATTTGACCGTGCTGTCGTGACACGTCAAATTGATTATGTTTTTGAGGATGATATATATTCTAGCGTAGACCCTAGGTCATCTCTCAAGGAGCTTTGGTAGGTTTAGAGTATGTGTTCTTATAAAAGGGACTAAAAAGGGGGGTATTTTTGAAAACCGTTTAAAGAAAATGAATTGATTTAAAGAGTTTAATAATTAAAAAATAAAAGAGGTTTTTTACAATTATGAGATAAAGGAGATCATTTCAAGTTAACTACACAACTTGGATAGTTCATTGTTCTGAAAATATTGACATGATTTTGTTCAATTCTTTGGTTGAGGGTTGTCAAGATCTTGATTCCCCTCTTGCCTCTTAAAATGTTGCAAAAAGCACCAACCCTTGACAAAACAATCGTGTTGTCAAGGTTTGGATCTCAATAACAGAGTTAATGATACCAAAACATACTGAAATATTATGTATGTGTGATATTAATGGGGTTCTTGTCTTGTCCTATCGGAACAAACCAAGATCCCCACTTGAAATCTCAACCCAATCGGTGTTGAGATAAAAAGTGTTCCACTTAAATTAAACCACACAAATGCATTCAGAAGAGAAGAGAATAGAGATTAATCATAAGTGAAATATTTAACACACAAATTATACAAAACCAGTGGAAGAAAAAGTGCTGGAACTCCCTTCCAAGTAAGTGTAGCTCCCTCGAAATGATCGCCCACCATTTAGCTCGCCATCGTGAGGAGGAGGAGGCTCGGGTGAAACTCCTTCTTCATCCTTGATCCCCCTATGAGGATAGGGGACTCCAGAACTTCTTGGATGATGAGATTACTCCATTGAGTCTCCAAAATACCAGAGATTTGCCTCCTGGTCGAACTTACAAATGAGGATCCCAAGGTGCCCTTTTATAGGAAATGTGGGAGGTGGTTTTGGGCACACAGATTTACTAAAACCGCTTGGAAAATTGTTTCAGCCTACCATACAGTCTTAAAACGATTTGTGGAAAACTAAAAAGTTTTATCCCCACGTCTTGAATATCTCCACCGAATGTTTTGCATCATTTCAACAAGTGGAGCGCGAGATATGAATAGATCAAAGCACACAACTTTTGACCTTGAGCAGATTGGGTGTGCTGGACAGATCAGGTCAGCTGGTCCCCTTAATGGACGAATCTATCTTGGGTTATTAAATGAAATTTGTAGCCACATAAGTTTTGGATAATCCCACAAAATATCAGCCATTTGGATGCATGGTGGAGTATCAGAATGAATTTTAGTCCACTGAACTTCTTGGATCCTGCGTTGTTTGGCCCATTTTTCAAGGACTTCATCATGGGCCCTCCAAATCACCTCCACCTACATTGTAATTTTCAAAACAAGTATAATTGCCCTATTTAACAGTGATAAACACAAAATTATTTAATCAAACATGAAGCACAATTTGATAATAATTTTGTAATTTTTAATACAAAATATGTTTAGCACAGCGGTGTAAGGGTGAAAATGAAACAGTGAATCGTGGTACGATTATTATTCCCTGCCTAAGATGATGTCATGAGGCCTCCTTGACACCAAAAGGAAATTACATGATAAAATATCTCCTCCAAGTGTCAAATAATATTATCTACAAAATTACATGATTGTTGAGTCGTCTTCGAGAGGAGTCTCCAAGCGTAAGGGTTGAGCCAAGGGCTCAATAAAAATTTCTAGGTCTCAAACTAGTGATGTAACAAGAAAAGTGTGGCTCACAAAAATGTCTATAAAAACTGTACCTAAATAAGAAAAACAAAAATCGTACCACTAATCATCCCCAAAACATCAAGATCATAGGAATCTATGGCCTGTATCTTCTCTCTCCCCTGTCCACTAGCTCCCTAAGCCCAGCGAGGACCACCTAGGGGTGGTGGAGGCAACAAGTCAAACAAGATACCATCTCCCACTGCTCTCCCTGCTCATATTCCATTTCCTATACCCTATAGACCTCCCTCATCCTATCACTACCTCTTCTTAGGAGGCCCATACACTATCTCCCTATCATCCACAAGATAGGTTGGACAATACCGCATGATATTTCCCCAACTTTCACAAGAGTAGCACCACATCTCCTTAAGATGACTAGAACCATCATGAGAGCTCCGAACCTTAGACCCTATATCCTTAGATCACCTCCTAAAACTTCTCACATGTATAGATCCCTATATCTATCATCAAATACCTTTCAATAAAGTCTTGTCTCCTATTTACCCACTACTGGAACCCACTACTCGTGTATGCTCGGTCGAAATTCTCTTTATCAATAAATCACACTATAGAATCCCAGTATAGGTGGGAATGAATAAAGGTATCATGCTAGACTGGATGTATCATCCTATAACTCTCTCAAAGTATCTTTTATAAAAGAATAGATCCCAAACCATATCCATCAAGTATCATGAGAGGTTGTAAAACCTCAACGAATACTCATACATAGCCATGCTTCCCTATTGTAGCTATAGAAGATCATGGATGTGCACTGCTCACATATTATCTGGAGAATACTCCTCTCTAAAGAGATTATAAAATTGTATCCATGAGAGAGTTGACTCATCATATGACAGAACCAAAAGGCTCCCCCAAATCCCTATAGATCCATCAAGAAGACTCACCTCTAAGAGCACAAAAAAATTCACTGGTGTCGTGAAGAGATAAAATACTTATGTATCTACCTTGATCCAATCCTTGTCCATTTATGGTTCTAGATCTCCCCTAAACCTGAGGATACCTTGATGCTAAAAATCATGAAGGGAAATCATCCTATGTGCCTTATCCACTGGTACTATTGGTACCATCTATTTCTCAATGGGTCGAGGTATGGCTAGAAAACCACTTGAAAGAACTAGCTCCTAAACAAGTCCCTATATTGAAACCTAGTCACTAAGGGGATCATCCTTAGGATTAATCTGCTGAATCATAGATAGAAATCATTATGGAGGAATCCTCAAACAGAAAAGTTTTACCATGTTCAATGAGTATATATGGAGAGTTGACTCAAGAAGGATATGGACAAACAAACCATTCCTATATGATGCATGAACCGATATTTTTCCCTGGAACCAATGTCTATATGTACCAATTCTAAAGGTAGGTAATCAAAGTCCTAGTTTATAGATATGTCTGCCACCACACCAACATTGGAGTCTCTAGCCTAAAATCTGAACTCGAAACACTTAAAAGTGTTTCCATAAAATTCAAATGAATCTCACTGCTAGAAAAATATCTATACTATGATCCTAAGATGAAACACTCCTTTGATACAAATATGTCACAACCCAAACCATCGAGACCTTCCTGGCTGGTGATGAGTCAAGTGTGTAAGAACCTGGATCTTTGTTGTAGGTATGTTTTTCCTTTTAAGGACGTTTTTTAGAAAAAGAGGAAAATCTGGAAATTTTCAAAGTACACACCGTGTACCTTGTTTCCGCACAAGGCTGTGGGCTGGCCATGTCTAGGCCACACACACGATGTGTACGGGTGATGTGGAGGCTGCTTAAATCAGAGTACGGAAAAGCCTAATACATGTCGTGTACCCCAGAAGTACACACCATTTACTATCTTTTTTTCATTAAATAGACTGGGGTCGCGCCTAATCGACATAATCATCTTCTTCTCCAGTTTTTTTGACCGAGAGCATGCTGTACAGTCGAAAACATATTATGAGCCCTTGAGCCTCAGTCTTTTTTTCCAAAAAAACAGTCGTAGATTGCGTTGGAACCGTATTGGTTAGCTCTTCCTTCTTCTTGAGTTTCATTCCAGGATTTTCCCTCTTTCTCAAGATATCATGGGTTGAACATTTTGTGATTTTTCATAGATCTACACTGTTATAAGTAGAATCAAGACTTGTGGTCAAATTATATTGATCTCCTAGAATCCAGGTAGGTGTTTTGTGCCTTACCTTTTGAATTCTTTGGGTTTTATGTGCAAATTCCACCATTACCCATGAAAAGGGTATTGCGTGTTTATCATTTTTCCCCTATTGTTTTCCTGCCTTTCTTGTATGCTTGTGTAGAGGCAATTTGATCATGTTTGATGATAATTTTTGTGCTTGGATGTTTTTTCATGCCTTGTTCTATTTAAAACCTTTGGGTCTTGTTACCCTTTGGCCGTTATACCTGTTTTTCATGCCTTATGACCATATGATGGAATGATATTCTTGACATGCTTGTTATGTTGTAGACTAGTTAGCCAAGTAGCTCTATAAGTGTACTTTGGCCTTATAGAATTATTATGCACTGACTGGCACAAGACCACGAGAACCTGGTGTTATAGACTATAAGGGATAGATTGAGTGAGCTTCCCAGAGAGTCTTGGACATTATAGACTAGAGGGGATAGACCGAGTGAGCTTCCCAGAGAGACTTGGATATTATAGACTACACGAGGGTAGATCGAGTGAGCTTCCTCAGAGAGTCTTTACATTATTTTAATTTCTTTATAACCTTTCCAGGATAGATAAGTAATTGACTAAGTGATCTTCCTTAGAGAGTATGTGATAGACCTGAGACTATAGGAGGATTGACTGAGTGAGCTCCTCAGAGAGTTTCTAGACCTTGGGGCTATAAGAGGGTTAGACCGCGTGATCTTCCTTAGAGAGTCCTTGACTACCCTATAATATAAGGGGAATTGACCGAGCGATCTTCCCCAGAGAGTCTTATAATTTTTTTAGGACCAAACCAGAGGGTTTAGGCTGAGTGCACTGCCCATGGGGTTGTGGGTACTTCTTGGATAAGACCAGAGGGGTTGGCTGTGAGTATTTTCCAGAGGGGTTCTTGTTATGGTTAGTTGTTTTCTTCATTGATTCTTGTTGTTCTGTGGATTTATTACTATTATATATCATCCTGTTACTACTTACTAATTACTGCATGCTATTTACTGTTACTGTTTACTATTTACTGTAATATTACCTGCCATATGCTCACTGACTGTTAGGCACAGATCTTCGGGTGGTTGCCTACTGGGATTTAGTCTCACACCCAGTTTGGCACATTCTTTTGGGCCAAAAAAAAATATGTTGTCGCAGGTATAGACAAGGTAAATAGCCCTTCGACTTCTGGCACTTGATTACTTTGAAGCAGGAGAGCATGGGACCAATCTTAGGCTTACAATGCTGAGGAGATGTTTATCTTTTCTTTTGTGCTTGTTTTGGTACTGTTTGTATTTCCAGCATTGTGACCTGTTTTATTGTTTTCCTAGATATGTATCATGCATCATTTCATATATACATATGTGCTCCAGTGGTTTATTGTTTTAGTCTTCCGCTGTTACTTGTGCATTGTTGTTAGATATTTACTGCTTCCACTATTGCATGTTTTGTTTACTTCCATTGTGTACTCTGCCAATGAGGGCATAGTTTCCCCACTATCACACCCAAGGCCCGCGCTACTAGTCGATATCCTCTGGCGTTTGGGAAAATGTTCTTGAGGCCATGTGACCAACCGGGTACGGGGTTCCTCTGGGTGGCTTTCGGAACTTGGACATTACAAAGTGGTATCAGAGGAATTCCTTTCTCTTGATTTACTGTTTGAATCCTTTAGCCAGGGATAGGATGGATTCAGTACTTGGTAATAATTTGTGCCTGGGAGTAGCCAACCCTTGTACTGGGAAAAGCCAATCTACCTCGTTTATTGCAGATTTATGGTTTTTAGATTTTATGGTTGATATGATTTCACCTAGAGTGATTCACATGCCTTGTGTTGTTATTGTTGTGCTACTGCAGTTCTATTTCTATCGCAACCCGATGAGATGAGGGTATGAAATCTCATACATCATATATGCACTTGTTAGAAATCACATGCCATGCATTCTTACCATGCCATCTAGGGTAAATTAGTGATTTCATTTTGTTGTGATAGACGTTCTGTAGACTATGCATGCTGTTGTGATAGATGATTTGATAGAATCCCTACAGTTTGATAGAGAAATTGTTTGTATTTTGCCTTGCTTAAATGAATGCCAAATTTTGGTTCTTGTGGTGTTATGGGCCCTCATGAATCGAAACTTGGTGGATGATTGGCTTGTTCCCTTGTATATGATATGTAGGAGATGCCAGTCTTTGATTTGTGGGGAGTATGGGCCCTCACGGATTGGAATTTGCACCTTCATGCTTGTTTTTCAGTGTTTTCTGGGCTTCACTGTAGTTTTTGAGCTACTGCTTGGAAAAACCCAGAATACACAGCATGTAATTTATGACTAAAGTCCATGTAGCTTTTAGACAGTGTCATTGACTATGTGAGTAGAAACACGGTGTTGTGAAAAAGTTCTCAGGAACACTTCGTGTACGGTAGGTACACGTCGTGTAGTAATGAGTCATATACCCAGCTGTGTCACTAACAACACGGGTTGGGGAAACTCATGTAGTACACGCCGTGTTTGGTACGCACACACCATGTATCCTTGTTCTAGGTACTCGGCCATGTCACGAACAACACAGATCCGTGTTATCTTCTCCTATACACACTGTGTTTGTTCGGAACATGCCGTGTAAGGGTCAGCCGTGTAGTTGGCCATGTAACTAGCATCACGGGTCACCGAGGCCTTGTCTAGTATACTTCGTGCTCTTAGTGAACACTCTGTGTAGTCTAGGGTGAAGAAGACTGTGTGGGTTAGCCGTGTAAAGAGACTCGAATAGGAGACTGGAGTTCAAGTACACACCGTGTGTGGGGACAACACGCTGTGTAGTCTGGGGTGTTACACGACCAGTTATGGCAGAAGTACACGCCCATGTGTATGGAATTAAGGAACATTCCATGAAGTTTTTATACACGCCATGTAGTAGTGTTTAGTAAACTTGAGTGTTTCTTTCTCCTGTTCCCATTTTGTACTCTTGTGTTCTCTTTCCTTGATAATCCTGATCTAAGGTGTGCTTTTTATCTTTCAGAGATATGCCTCCGAGACAACCTCCGATTGTACGTCATCTGCCAAACGATGATCAGACACCAGATATGGTCGAGCTGGGACCTCCTATAGATCCTCCTGCTATTCCAGCCTTGGAACCAGCAGTTATACCCATTGCAGGTGCCGATGCGTAGTTTAGGGAGGACTTCCTAAGGATGATGTAGACCTTTTAGGGAGCGTCGCCTCCTGCCCCGTCGATGGCTGAGTTGACGTGGGTTTTCCAGTAGCAACATACTCTTATTTTATCAGGGGATGGAGGACCCTAGGCTGAAGAGTCGTGGTTAGAGTCCACGCTGATGATCTTCGAACACCTGGAGATACCTCCAGAGAAAAGGGTAAATCTTGCTACTTATATGCTCTAGGACACCGCCAAGAGGTGGTGGGAGGTGATCTCACAGTCAGGGCGCCAGCAGAGTATGACTTGGGATGAGTTTTGGTGCATCTTCTACGATTACTTTTATCCTGAGACCTTGAGGGCCGACTGATCTCGGGAGTTTATGAGTCTCGAGCAGGGTACTCTTTCTGTTATGGAGTACTCATCTTGTTTTATCGAGCTGCAGCGCTTCCCGCCGATTCTAGCAGGTGATGAGTTGTTCCTTGCTAGGAAGTTTGAGGATGGTCTCCGGTAGGAGATTCGTTCCCAGGTGAATATCTTTAGGTTGAATTTGATATCATCTATCATCAAACAATCACTAATCACTGAGCGCAACCTGAGGGATTCTAGGGTAGTGAGCCAGGGCGGTTCGACACCTAGAGTCAGTGTTCCTCCCACTAATAGCAGGAAGCACCGCAGGGAGTCTGGTCGAGGAGATCAGGGTAGGTAGAGTGTGTCTTTGGGCAGCTAGGTTGTATGCTACTAGTGTGGTAGTAGTGGTCATACTAGGCCTCTGTGCCAGAGATACCGGATGGAGTGCCGATCTTGCGGCAAGATGGGCCATCTTTAGCGTTTTTGTCAGATTTTCTCACCTACAGCTGGTGGTAGGGGTTCTTCTATGACCCCACATATAGGAGATGTATCACCAGTGTCTCAATAGTCTGAGAACTGGAGTTCTTCTTGCCGTTCAGAACGAGGTGAAGGTCGCGGCTATGGTGGTCAGTCACCAGGTTACCAGCGACAGCAGAGTGGATCCGCTCAAAGTGGTCAGCCAGGGGTGCAGGGCTGCGGTACAAGCCAGAATTTCGCTGTGGAGCAGACCCATTAAGATCAAGATCTCGTCCCTTCTACAGTTATAGGTACGATCTTAGTATCCTCAGTTTTGTCTTCATCCCTTTTCGATATTGGTGCTTCGCATAGCTTTACGTCTATTTCTGTTGTGGGGAGCCTTGGGCTCTGTATCTTTTCATCTGCCGACATGTTGACTCTTGATACACCATTGGGAACAAGGATGTCTAGCATACATCAGTGAGGAGAGTTCCCTCTTGAGGTTGCAGGGTGTCACTTATTATGGGATCTCTATGTCCTAAAGATGACAGGCTATTATATCATTCTCGATATGGACTAGTTAGTTCCCTTCTAGGCAGTCATCGGTTGCTATCGTCGTAGGGTGAGCTTTTTATCACTAGAGGGTGGATCTTTTCTTCATAGAGGTGAGTGGGATGTCCAGGCGGGTAGAGCTAGACCAGAGCATCATGGTCTATGAGGAGTTATAGCCCAGATTTCCAGTCTTTATCAGGATGACTAGGGGACTTCCCAGTTAGACTTTCCTCCAGTGGTGGATCGTTTCAGGAATGTCTTTCTAGAAAATTTTTCAGGTTTTACTCTGGAGCATGAGGCCTCAGTGACCCATGTTGTTAGTTACACGGTCGGTTACACGGTTGACCCTTACACGGTGTGTTCCAAACAAACACGGCGTGTATAGGAGAAGATAACACTGACCTGTGTTGTTCGTGACATGGATGGGTACCTAGAACAAGGATACACGTCGTGTGCATACCAAACACCGCATGTACTACACGAGTTTCCCTGACCTGTGTTGTTAGTGACACAGCCGGGTACACGGGTCATTACTACACGGCGTGTACCTACCGTACACGGTGTGTTCTTGAGAACTTTTTTACAACACCGTGTTTCTGCTCACACAGTCAATGACACAGTCTTAAAACTACATGTCATGTAGTCATAATGTACACGCTGTGTATTCTGGGTTTTTTCGGGCAGTAGCTCAGAAACTGCACCGAATCCCAGAAAACACAGAAAAACAAGCATGAAGGTGCCAAATTCTGATTCGTGAGGGCCCATAATCCCCACAAATCAAAGCTTGGCTTCTCCTACATATCATATACAAGGGAACAAGCCAATGATCCACCAAGTTCCAATTCATGAGGGCCCATAACACCCCAAGAACCAAAATTTGGTGTTCATTTAAGCAAGGCATAATAAAAACAATTTATCTATCAAACTGCAAGGATTCTATCAAAGCATCTTTCACAACAACATGCATAGTCTACACAACATCTATCACAACAACATGAAATCACTAATTCACCCTATATGGCATGGTACGAATTCATGGCATGTGATTTCTAATAAGTTCCTATATGATGCATGAGATGGCATACCCTCATCTCATCGGGTTGCAACAGAAATAGAACCACACTAGCACAAAAATAACAACACAAGGCATGTGAATCACTCTAGGAGAAATCATATCAACCGTAAAATTTCAAAACCATAAAACTGCAATAAACGAGGTAGATTGTCTTTTTATTATACATAGGTTAGATACTCCCAGGCATAGCTTATTACCAAGTACCGAATCCATTCTATCCCTAGCTAAAGGCTCCAAATAGTAAATCAAGAGAAATGAATTCCTTTGATACCACTTTTGGATGGATTGGAATCACTTCTTGGGTCATGTTATCTCAGAGATGAGAGTGTCAGTTGACCTAGAGAAAGTGAGGGTTGTAGTTTCCTAAGAGCAGCCAGAGAATATCTTTGAGGTGCAGAGTTTTCTAGGGCTGGATGGATACTACAGGCGTTTCATATATGACTTTTCACACCTTGTGGCACCGCTGACAGTTCTGACCAAGAAAGGGGTGAAGTTCTTATGGTCAGATTCCTGTGAGTCATCCTTTCAGGAGCTGAAAGGGAGGTTGACGTCAGCACCGATACTAGTCTTTCCAAAGCCGGGAAAGAGCTATATTTTTTACTATGATGCTTCAGGTATTGTGATAGAGGTTTTTCTTATGCAAGGAGATGGGGTCGTTGCTTACGGGTCTCGGCAGTTGAGGACACACGAGAGGAACTACCTGACGCATGATCTGGAGTTGGAAGCTACTGTTCATGCCTTACGTTGTTGGAGACATTACCTTCTAGAAGAGCACTTTGTAATTTTCACTGACCACAAGAGTCTCAAGTACATCTTCACTCAGCGTGATCTGAATCTGAGACAGTACAGGTGGTTCAAGTATCTTCAGTCCTTCAACTTTGAGTTTGGCTATACACCGGAAAAGGGCAACGCAGTGGCTGATGCGTTGAGCAGGAAAACTCAGATTCAGGCAGTTCAGGAGGCCAGTAATGAGTGGAATCTTATGGCTCTGTTTTCTGAGATTCATTTGGAGGTGCACGACAGTTAGGGACAGATGTTTCTTTCTTCTATGGTTGTTACCTCTACTCTTATCGATCAGGTACGGATGAGGCAGCTATCAGACTCAGAAGGCCTAGTCCTACGGGAGAGTGTGTCAGGAGAGGACCCTCTTTTTGGATGGACAGTGGGTGAGGATGAGATCTTGTGTTTCCAGGGACGCGTATAGGTGCCAGTAGACATACGCGAGGAGCTGATGCGGGATTTTTATTCTTCAGTTTGGGCAGTTCATCCTGGTGTCACCAAGATGTATCATGATCTACACTGCCAATATTGGTGGCTAGGTATGAAGAGATATGTCGCTAGGTTCGTCATGAGGTGTTCCACTTGTCATTAGGTGAAAGTGGAGCATCAATGACCAGTGGGGCTTTTTCAGAAGTTACCCATTCCTAAGTGGAAGTGGAACGATGTCGCGATGGACTTCGTGACCTAGTTGCCGGGGTCACCTTGAGGGAGTGATGCTGTTTGGGTTGTTGTCGATAGGCTTACAAAGGTTTCTCACTTCTTTCCGATCAAGGAGACCTTTAGTGTTGATGAGATGGGGCGGTAGTACATCCGAGAGATTTTACGTCTTCACGGAGTTCCACACTCCATTGTTTTAGATAGGGATGCGCGTTTTACTTCTCGGTTCTGGTAGGGGCTTCAGAAGGCTTTGGGTACACAGGTACTTTTGAGTACAGAATACCATCCTCAGACAGATGGACAGTCCGATCGTACGATACAGGTGCTTGAGGATATGCTATGATCTTGCATTCTAGACTTTATAGGTTTTTGGTAGAAGCATATCCCTCTTGTGGAGTTTGCCTATAACAACAGTTTTCAGGCGACCATTCCTATGACACCTTATGAGGCTTTGTACGGTAGGTCATGCTGATCTCCTTTGTGCTGGATGGAGGCAGGAGAGGCAACTTTACTTGGAGATCTTCTTGTTCAGGAGACCTCGAAGCAGATAGAGTTGATTCAGAAGAGGATGGCTACAGCATAGTCTCGACAGAAGTCTTATGCTGATCAACGGAGATGACCTCTGGAGTTCAAGGTCGGGGATCCGGTTTTCCTGCGTGTCGCACTGAGGTTGGGACACAAGAGGATTTTAAGATAGGGTAAGCTTTAACCGCGGTACGTCGGGCCATTTGAGGTGTTGGAGAGAGTTGGTTCGGTTGCCTATCGGTTACAGTTACCTCAGATGTACTGGGATATGCACGACGTCTTCCACGTTTCTTAGCTCTGACGTTACTTTTCAGACTTGTCTCATGTCTTTCAACCCGAATATGTTGAGCTCAAAGCGGATGCGTCGTTTGAGGAGAATCCTATCCGGATTGTCAATCTTAGTATGAGGGTTCTTTGTGGCTAGTTTGTTCCTCTGGTACGGATGCTATGGCATCATGGGTGAGTAGAGGACGATGCCTGGGAGAGGGAGGCTGATGTATGATCACAGTGGCCAGAGCTGTTCGGGGTTTCTTCTTCTACACCTCGCTAGGGAAATTCGGGGATGAATTTCTTTAATGGGGGAATTTTTTAAGAATCTCGATCTTCATTTCAGGTATGTTTTTCCCTTTCTAATAGTTTTTGAGAAAAAGAGGAAAATCTGGAAATTTTCAAAGTACACGTCGTGTACTTTATAAGTACACGTCGGGTACCTTGTTGTCGTGCAAGGCCATGTTCTGGCCGTGTCCGGGCCACACACATGGTGTGTAGGGGCGATGTGGAGGCTTCTTAAAGCATAGTA
This sequence comes from Viscum album, assembly GCA_963277665.1. Classification (NCBI taxonomy): domain Eukaryota; kingdom Viridiplantae; phylum Streptophyta; class Magnoliopsida; order Santalales; family Viscaceae; genus Viscum; species Viscum album. Next base: position 1,376,831,016 of record OY728133.1, on the reverse strand, counting down.
TGGAAAATCCTAGTACATGCCATGTACCCCAGAATTACACACCGTGTACTTTCTTTTTTTTTTCATTAAATGGACTGTGGTCGCACCTAATCGACAAAATCATCTTCTTCTCCAGGTTCTTCGACCGAGAGCATCCCGTACGGCCGCAAACTTCCTCTGAGCCCCCGAGCCTCTGTCTGTTTTCCGAATTGACTACTGTCAATTGCGTTTGAACCGAAGTGGTGATATCTTCCTTCTTCTTGAGTTTCATTCCAGGATTTTTCCTCTTTCTCAAGATATCGTTGGTTTAATTTTTTGTGAATTTTTGTAGATCTACGCCGTTCTAAGGAGAATCAAGCCTCGTGGTCAAAGTATATTGATCTCCTAGCATCCAGGTAGGTGGTTTGTGCCTTACCTTTCAAATTCTTTGGGTTTTATGTGAAAATTCCACCATTACCCGTGAACGGGGTATTGCGTGTTTACCATTTTCCCCTATTGTTTTCCTGCCTTTCTTGTATGCTTGTGTAGAGGTAATTTGATCATATTTGATGATAATTATTGTGCTTGGATATTTCTCCATGCCTTTTTCTATTTACGAACTTTGGGTATTGTTATCCTTTGGCCGTTATACCTGTTTTCCATGCCTTATGACCATAGGATGGAATGATATTCTTGAAATGCTTGTTATGCTATAGACTAGTTAGCCAAGTAGCTCTATAGGTGTACTTTGGACTTATAGCATTATTATGCACTGAATGGAATGGGATCGTGAGAACCTGGTGTTATAGACTATAAGGTATAGAATGAGTGAGCTTCCCAGAGAGTCTTGGACATTATAGATTAGAGGGGATAGACCGAGTGAGCTTCCCAGAGATTCTTGGATACTATAGACTACAGGAGGGTAGACCGAGTGAGCATCCTCGGAGAGTCTTTACTTTGTTTGAATTTCTTTAAAACCTTTCTATTCTAGAGAAGGAATTGACTGAGTGAGCTTCCTTAGAGAGTATGTGATAGACCTGAGACTATAGAAGGATTGACCGAGTGAGATCCTCATAGTGTTTCTAGACCTCGGGGCTATAAGAGGGTTAGACCGCGTGATCTTCCTTAGAGAGTCCCTGACTACCCTAGACTATAAGGGGAATTAACCAAGTGAGCTTCCACAAAGAGTCTTATAATTTTCGTATGACCAAACCAGAGGGGTTAGGTTGAGGGCACTACCCAGAGGGTTGTGGGTACTTCTTGGATAGGACTAGAGGGGTTCCTGTTGTGGTTATCTATTTGCTTCATTAATGCTTGTTGTTTTATGGATTGATTACTGTTGTATATCATCCCGTTACTGCTTACTAATTATTGCCTACTGTTTACTGTTACTGTTTACTGCTTACTATACTATTACCTACCATATGCTCACTGACTGTTAGGCACAGATCTTCAGGTGGTTTCCTACTGGGATTTAGAAGCATGTATGGTCTATATGAGTATACGGTCATGTTGTTCGGTCTCACAAATGCTCCAGTCATTTTTATGGCACTGATGAACCGAGTGTTCCATCCACACTTTGATTCCTTCAAGGTGATTTTTGTGGACGACATCTTTGTGTACTCTCACACTCGACACGACCATGCTACCCATCTTGAGATCATTCTGAGTACACTAAGAGAGCATTATTTATATGCTAAGCTTTCAAAATTACACTTTTGGATGGATCAGATTCACTTATTGGGTCATGTTATCTCAGAGAAGGGAATGTTAGTTGACCTAGAGAAAGTGAGGGTTGTAGTTTCTTGGGAGAAACTGAAGAATGTCTTTGAGTTACAGAGTTTTCTAGGGCTGGATAGATACTACAGGTGTTTCATACAGGACTTTTCACACCTTACGGCACTGCTGACAGGTCTGACCAAGAAAGGGGCGAAGTTATTATTGTCAGATTCCCGTGAGTCAGCCTTTTAGGAGATGAAAGGGAGGTCGACTTCAGCACTGATACTTGTCTTTCCAGATCCGGGCTAGAGCTATACCGTTTACTGCGATGATTCAAGTATCAGGCTGGGATATGTGCTTATGCAAGGAGATGGGGTTGTTGCTTACGGGTCTCGGTAGTTGAGGCCACAAGAGAGGAACTACCCGACGCATGATCTGGAGTTGGAAGCTGTTGTTCATGCCTTACGCTGTTGGAGAAATTACCTTCTGGGAGATCAATTTTTGGTTTTCACCGACCACAAGAGTCTCAAGTACATCTTTACTCAACGTGATCTGAATCTGAGATAGTTCAGGTGGGTCAAGTATCTTCAGTCCTTCGACTATGAGCTTGCCTATACGTCGGGAAAGGGAAACACAATGGCTGATGCGTTGAGCAGGAGAACTCAGATTCAGGCAGTTCAGGAGGCCAGTAGTGAGTGGCAGCTTATGGCCCTATTCTCTAAGATGAATTTGGAGGTGCACGATAGTCAGGGACAAATGTTTTTTTTTTCTGTTGTTGTTACCTCTACTCTTCTCGATCGGGTACGGATGAGATAGCTATCAAACTCAGAAGGCCTAGTCATGTGGGAGAGTGTGTCTGTAGAGGACCCTCTTCCTAGAACGACAGTGGGTGAGGATGAGATCTTGTGTTTCCAGGGACGCGTATGGGTTCCAGTAGACATACGCGAAGAGCTGATGTGGGATTTTCATTCTTCAGTTTGGGTAGTTCATCCTGGCGTCACCAAGATGTATCATGATCCACACCACTAGTATTGGTGGCCAGGTATGAAGAGAGATGTCGCTGGGTTCGTCATGAGGTGTTCCACTTGTTAGTAGGTGAAAGCGGAGCATCAGTGACCAGCGGGGCTTTTGCAGTAGTTACCAATTCCTGAGTGGAAGTGGAACGATGTCACAATGGACTTCGTGACAGGGTTACCGAGGTCACCTCAAGGGAGTGATGTTGTTTGGGTTGTCGTCGAGGGGCTTATGAAGGTTTTTCACTTCTTTCCTATCAATGAGACCTTCAGTGTTGATGAGCTGGGGTGGTTGTACATCTGAGAGATTGTACGTCTGCATGGAGTTCCACACTCCATTGTTTCAGACATGGATGCACGTTTTACTTCTCAGTTCTTGAAGGGGCTTCAGAAGGCTTTTGGTACACAGGTACTTTTGAGTACAGCATACCATCCCCAGACAGATGGCCAGTCCGAGCGTACGATCCAGGTGCTTAAGGATATGCTTTGAGCTTGCATTCTAGACTTTGGAGGTTCTTAGGAGAAGCATATCCCTCTTGTGGAGTTTTCCTATAACAACAGTTTTCAAGTGACCATTCAGATTACACCTTAAAAGGCTTTGTACGGTAGGCCATGCTGATCTCCTTTGTACTGGCCGGAGGCAGGAGAGGAAGCTTTACTAGTACCTCATCTTGTTCAGGAGACCTTAGAGAAGATAGAGTTGATTCAGAAGAGGATGGCTACAACACAGTCTCGATAGAATTCTTATGCTGATCAGCGGAGATGACCTCTAGAGTTCGAGGTCGGGGATCAGGTTTTCCTATGTGTCGCACAAATGTTGAGACACAAGAGGATTCAGAGACAGGGTAAGCTTTCATAACGTTACGTCGGGCCGTTTGAGGTGTTGGAGAGAGTTGTGTCGGTTGCCTATCGGTTGCAGTTACCTCATAGGTACTAAGATATGCACGACGTCTTCCACGTTTCTCAGCTCCGACGTTACTTTTCAGACCCATATCATGTCTTTCAACCCGAATAAGTTGAGCTTGAAGTAGATGCGTCGTTTGAAAAACATCCAATCCAGATTGTCGATCGCAGTACGAGGGTTCTCTATGTCCGGTCTGTTCCTCTGGTACGGGTGCTATGGCAGCACGGGTGAGTACAAGACGAGACCTGGGAGAGGGAGGCCGATGTAAGATCACAGTGGCTGGAGCTGTTCAGGGTTTCTTCATCTACGCCTCGCTAGGGACATTCGGGGACAAATTTCTTTAAGGGGGGAATTTTGTAAGAACCCAGATCTTCGTTTCAGGTATGTTTTTCCTTTTCTGGTCATTTTTGAGAAAAATAGAAAAATCTGGAAATTTTCAAAGTACACGCCATGTACTTTATAAGTACACACCGTATACCTTGTTTCCTCGCAAGGCCTTGTGCTGGCCATGTCCGGGCCACACACACAGTGTGTAGTGGCGATGTGGAGTGTAACACCCCGAGCTTCCATGATACGCTTCTCATTCAATAAGGCAATAGCTTGCATTGTACGCAACTTCGAGTTCTAAAACACCGCGACTAATCAAAGTAGCCGTTATGAATAGTAATAACCACTTTTTAAAATTATAGAAATTTTATATTTCAAAATGGACTTCATTTTTGTATTCGTAATATCGAAATTATCCTAAGTTGAATTTTTTGTAATTTTTCGAGAACTTCCAATTTTTTATGAATAGTGATAAATACTTAAAACAACTTTTTTAATCAAAATAATTTATTGTGATAAATTATACTATTTAGTGGTTTTAAAGTATAATTAGAATATATTTTTACCATTTTATCCAATGGTGGTCATTAGAATTAATTTAACATTGAAATTGGACATAAACAATTGCCAATCTTTTGATATAAATTGTTTCTTAAAAACACGCTATTTGTTGTGACAGCGGGAATTGATTATAAAATTAATTAATGAAACTTATATGTTTGAAATTTTGAAAAATAGACATCATTTTTGAATTCGGAATATCAATTATAGCTTAGGGTGAAATTTTGGCATTGTTTTGAAAAACTTCAATTTTTGATGAATAGTGAAACCACTAAGTGGAAGTTAAATAACTGATTTTTCGTTTAAATGAAATATTACCACTTCTGTGATTTGATTTTAAAAAATCCGACATACATGGTTGTCATTAAGATTTAAAATTTGGTTCAATGAGATTAAAATAATTTTTTGGTGATTAGTAACTTTTAAGTTCTTAATCGCGATTAGAGGTAATTAGTGTAGTTTAAGGTAAAAATAATGTTTTAATAATATGAGATGAGCTTGACACTTGTCCTACTCCTATTGGATGAGTCATGGCCGACCAAGACAACCCATGGGTCAACTTGGGGACCCCATGAAGCCACTTTAGTTAGAAAATGACATAAATACCTTTTATTTAATGTTAAAGTAAAAAATGACCCAAACATAAAATGTTTTACTAAAACAATTTTTATATGGGGTGATACAAGTCATATTTTTGACTATAAATATAAATTGGAAAACTAAAAATATTTCCTACATCATAGTATTTTTTTTATAATTTTTAGACATTAAATAAATTAAATTATTTATGACATCATGATTATGCAGCGATTACCTCATTATTTAACGATTTAAATAAAATGAGAAGATAATGTAAAATCCAAGGCTTACACTTGTCCAAAGCCTATTGGATGGGTATATTTAGAACCCTTATCACCTTAGGCTCTAATTATATAAGTGTGGGACCTCTAAAATCCGAAACTCATTTTATAATAAAGTGACTTTTCTTTACCTTCCAAGAGTGCCCCTCCTCTCCACTTATAAAAGGCCCCCACCTCTACCACCTTATTCACACATTCAAGCCATTTGGCTCGGCCAACCTCTGCCCAAATACTCTCCCAACTTCCCCCTATTACTCCTAGAAGCCTCACTTTGGGCAGAACTCTTCCCAAGGAAGCCTTTGGCTCAAATCAAAAAGAGTTACCCGATTTTGAGGTAATGTCTTCTCTAATGTTGTTTTGTTTTATTTTTTTTCTCCAACCCCCTAAACTCTTTTTATTCATTTCTTTTGTAACAACACCAGTATCCTCAATATACTAGGATGTTGTTATAATAAGTATTTGAGCTACACTTACACAAACCTACATCTAATGGTTAAAGAACATACGGTTTCTGTGGATGGCGAATTTCTGCCTCACGAAATGATGATTGTTCAACACTCATATAACACCTTCAAAGGTGGCCATTAAGATGTAACTATTTTTATATATGATATATAATATGTTTATGTTTTACTTATGCTTCTGTATTTCTCATTTATGGCATACTTTATGATTTCCATTAAGGGTAAAACGCGATAATTTCATTTTAGGAAGTGCGGACTACCGCCCCCTCAAAGTGATTTGAATCGTTAATGCCATATGTCGGATGTATAAAGGATGGAGTAAATGGTATTATACACTATATTATACTGGAAATATATTATACATTTATATCATTATGATTTCATTCCATTAAATATGAAATTGAAATGAAAGTAGCGTTCATGCGTACGTACGGCTTACCGTCTCCATGAACGGTGCATTTCATTTTTACCTCTAAATGTTATGTAATATTATAAATTAATTTATGTACTGGATATATAAGATATATATGACATCTAAATCATGAATATAATTCTGGAGATAATGGATATTCTACCACATAAACAACTCGTAATTATAAGAAGTTTATTGTTGACTCAAGTACCAAAGATCGACAAAACGACCGTTATTAACTTAAATAATTACATAATGTTCATATCATTGTAATAAGTGATATAATAAGGATAATGAAATTGAAAATGGTTCTTAATAAGGTATATATTAACTCTAGTTTATTATTCAGGAGGTTAAAGAATGGTTGAGTCAAGTCAGACACGAGGTAAGGGAACTTCTTAACCCAATTTCTATTCTTTGGGTTAATCTCCTACTTTCAAATTATGTCATGATATTATTATGTCCTATCTTGTATTTTTACATTATTTATGTGTAATTATAGTGAATACACATTATATATGTACTTTATTTAGAAAAAATGATCTTTTTAAGGACTTCGTCTCAATCCCCTTTCATTGAGGCATATTTGGTTTTATACACAACTTTCTTTTATACGGTGTATAAACCCCTTTGACTTTTACGTTTATTCAAAAGGAATCTTTTTTATACGAAGCGTTTTGATAAATGAAAAAAGGGAATGTTTTTCTTTCCGTACTTATGCAGCGACAACGACTTCTCCGCCGCCGTGACCATTATTTGAGTTTCGGCTTCCTCTACAAGCCATCATTTTTTTAATGAAAAATAAATACAAAGTTTTAACTTTCTTTTATTTTGGTATTGAAAATGGTTTTGAAAGTGTTTTTATTATATCAATGTGTTGTATTGATATCTTGTGATTGAAATGTGGAAATGTTATGTTTCCTTTATGCATGTTTTATGTGATACGATTATGTTATGGTTTATGATATGTTAAAACCTATTCATATGAGGAATGTATTGGACTTAATAAGTGACGGGTGGAGCCCGCTATAGCTCCTCGATGCATTGGTAGGTCTCATGAGACAAACTAGTGTTTGGCACGAGGCCTTGACAAAATCTAATTTGTGGTCTTGGCACGAGGCCTTGGCTATGTGGTTATGATAGTCTGGCATTATGCATTCCATCATTATGAAAGTGGTTATTGATATTGCATGTGATTATTCGACCAGTAGAATATCCATGTGAATAAGTAAATGGCATTATCTCATTTTACTTTTGCCATATTATGTTGAAGTTCATGTTTAAAAGGCTTTTGTTTTAGTTATACATCGCCTTAAATGTTAATGTTTATTTATGAAAGCTTCCGCATTATTGTTATCCTTACTGAGCATCTGAGCTCACCCCTTTAAATGTTTTAATATTTTCCAGGATGTGAAGAAGTATTTTATGAATGACCTACAGGTATAGTCAGAAGAGGATATGAGTGTGGACTATGGAGACTTTGTTATTGTAGTTTTTGGCTTTATGATGTAATGTAACGTTTACGAATGTATCTAGTGTTTCCAAGGCTACTAAACTAATCGGTCTTTCGAGACTTGATCTTTTGTGATCATGCCAATGTTACGAAGTAATGCACTGACTCTGGGTAGTTGGGGTCGGGGCGTTACAGTTGGTATCAGAGGCAGTTTAGTACTAACATTAGAAGCTAGATTTAGATAAACTCTGATTAGAGCACATAGACCAAAGATAGACTTTGAGGATTAGTATAGAAGAACTTCCTAAAATTTTGGTATTGTAGAGATGTTGTGAGTTTTCCGAGAAATACATCCGAGTCTGGATATGAGCAGGTAGAGGCGGCTCTGGCACAGATGTACCTAGGGGTAAAACCCGAAAACACTGCTTTGAGATAGACTCGAACGGGAACTGGTGCACGACAACGGGCCTTGCTGCACTCTTGGTTACGACACTCCCGGGGGATATGCTTAGGATAATTCTCATTTTATTTACAATCCACTATGAAGGGTTATGAGTATATACTTCCTCAAAGGAAACATTTCTTTTTATGATTATGGATTATATCCATAAATAGTTCAATTTATGTAAAGTGTTTTACAAATATGGAATTATGTATTTTAATTCATAAACTAATCTAGTTTATGCCATTGTTTAGAAATGGTGCCTAGTGGAAGGAATGGAAACTGTATCAATGCACGCACTCCGTGTAGGGATTTCCCTCCTGCTCAAGATAATTATTGTGGAGCTAGTGATACAACTGGTGCTGATCAACTTATTACCATACTGGGATAACTCACTCAGGTTATGAATAATAACCTTACTCATATGGAGCACCCTGATCCGCAATGTGGAGGATCAATGTTAGACCGCTTCATGAGGCAACAATCGCCAACATTTAATGGGGGTACAAATCCATTAGTAGCTGAGCAATGGATAAACTCCTTAGAGAAAATATTCCATGCCTTGGGCAGTAGCAAAAGGGAGAAGGTTGTCATGGCAGTTTACCGCCTCACTGGAGATGCCGATCAGTGGTGGTCGCTGATTCAAAACACAAAGGAAGATGATGACGTATCGAATATGGAATGGAGGGAGTTCAAAGAGCTTTTCTTAGAAAAATACTTTCCTCGTGACCATCGAGCAGATATGGAAAGGCAATTTCTGAGTCTGAGGCAGAAGGAGGTTGAGAATGTCGCAAAGTATGAGGCTAACTTTACAAGGTTAGCGAGGCATACTGCCAATTATATACGTAACCCAAGGAGTAAGATTGATCGTTTCTTTGATGGGTTAAAACCATTTCTCCGTCGAGCTTTAGTATCACAATCCTTCTTATCATACGAAGATATTGTCTCATGTGCTATCAAGACAGAAAAGGAATTCTCTAAGTCTTATGACAACAAAGTAAAGCAAGAGAAGAAGAGAACGGTGGAACAAGAGACAGATAAAGGGAAAAAGGGAAAGAAGGATTTTCCATTATGTGATAATTGTGGGAAGAATCACCCTGGTACTTGCCTAAAAGGAATGGGAGTTTGTTATAATTGTGGAGAAAAGGGTCACCAGGCTCGTGATTGCAAGGGAAAGAAAGAGGCTATCAAAGTTGAATGCTACAATTGTAGGGAAATGGGGCATTATGCAAATGAATGTCCTAAGCGTTAGGGAAACTTACCTCAGAAAAGGCCAAGGGATCAAGGACAATCTTATGCTGTTACTACAGTTGAAGCGTAATAATTAATGTATTGGTGCTTTTGGACTCATGGATTATATTCTGGTTATTAGAATAATGTGATATATATATAAGGATTGTACTGCAGTACTTGTTGTTTCATTAAGGTTTTAATATGATGAAGGTAATTATATTTTTAGTATGTGACAATAAGAGAAACTTTACTTTGTTTGGGGAATCTGATAAATTGATTTTGGAATTAAGAGACCTTTTAGAGAAAGTCTGGACAGAGGTATTTTGGATAACTATAAAGGTTGGAGTGGATTAAGTTGATCTTTGGATAGTATTGTTTAAGGTTAAAAAATTTATGAAGATTATTTTTGGAATATTATGATACTATAGTTTTAGGAAAAGGACAACCTGCAGGGTGGGGCATAACCCGTCGCGTCGGAAAAAGCTGCAGGAATCGAACCCACAATCATAGTGCGATAGGCCTTTATTTCCTACCACTAGCCTACAGGAAGTCCCTGGTTATTACAAAATAGTTTTACTAATCTAAATGATATGTGTTAATATTTGGAACCTTATAAAATTAGGATAAATTGAATATTTTTGAGTTGTATTACATTTTAGAGTGAAAGATGGGTTTGTGGTAAAAAATTTATTAAAGAATGAAAGTCTACATGACAAGTATGTATATTCCCTTACGTTCTTAGTAAATCACCTAAATAAATTCCTAAACTTTATAAAAGGTAACTCAAAACAAAAATGTTGTCGGTTAACTTTTCCTATTGGGGAATCAATGATCGTTTAACCAATCACAAGTTTGTGATTTTCTTGTAGTTAAACTTTCTCCTAATCCTGTTTTCTATAACTCTCCACCAGACCTTGATGGTTTGTTTCTCCTCCATATCCATATTTTCATAGAATCCTAGAATGGGAAATCTCGGGTGACCTTTGTACTTATCTTCCGTTCTTTTAATGTTATATTTTTATTAACCTTATTTCCAATGTGGGTTTTCCACAAAGGTATTTTCTTTTTTCAACCTTTTACTTTCAAAGAAAAATTTCAAATTGCGAGGATGCAATTTATTGAAGGAGGGGAGAATGTAACACCCCGAGCTTTCATGATATGCTTCTCATTCAATAAGGCAATAGCTTGCATTTTACGCAACTTTGAGTTCTAAAACACCGCGACTAATCAAAGTAGCCGTTATGAATAGTAATAACCACTTTTCAAAATTATAGAAATTTTATATTTCAAAATGGACTTCATTTTTGTATTCATAATATCAAAATTATCCTAAGTTGAATTTTTTGTAATTTTCTGAGAACTTCCAATTTTTTATGAATAGTGATAAATACTTAAAACAACTTTTTTAATCAAAATAATTTATTGTGATAAATTATACTATTTAGTGGTTTTAAAGTATAATTATAATATATTTTTACCATTTTATCCAATGGTGGTCATTAGAATTAATTTAACATTGAAATTGGACATAAACAATTGCCAATCTTTTGATATAAATTGTTTCTTAAAAACACGCTATTTGTTGTGACAGCAGGAATTGATTATAAAATTAATTAATGAAACTTATATGTTTGAAATTTTGTAAAATAGACATCATTTTGGAATTTGGAATATCAATTATATCTTAGGGTGAAATTTTGGCATTGTTATGAAAAACTTCAATTTTTGATGAATAGTGAAACCACTAAGTGGAAGTTAAATAACTGATTTTTCGTTTAAATGAAATATTACCACTTCTGTGATTTGATTTTCAAAAATCCGACATACATGGTTTTCATTAATATGTAAAATGTGGTTCAATGAGATTAAAATAATTTTTTGGTGAATAGTAACTTTTAAGTTCTTAATCGCGATTAGAGGTAATTAGTGTAGTTTAAGGTAAAAATAATGTTTTAATAATATGAGATGAGCTTGACACTTGTCATACTCCTATTGGATGAGTCATGGCTGACCAATACAACCCATGGGTCAACTTGGGGACCCCATGGAGCCACTTTAGTTAGAAAATGACATAAATACCTTTTATTTAATGTTAAAGTAAAAAATGACCCAAACATAAAATGTTTTACTAAATAAATTTTTACATGGGGTTATAAAAGTCATATTTTTTACTATAAATATTAATTGGAAAGCTAAAAAGATTTCCTACATCATAGTATTTTTTTATAATTTTTAGACATTAAATAAATTAAATTATTTATGACATCATGATGATGCAGCGATGACCTCATTATTTAACAATTTAAATAAAATGAGAAGATAATGTAAAATCCAAGGCTTAAACTTGTCCAAAGCCTATTGGATGGGTATATTTCGAACCCTTATCACCTTAGGCTCGAATTATATAAGTGTGGGACCTCTAAAATCCGAAACTCATTTTATAATAAAGTGACTTTTCTTTACTTTCCAAGAGTGCCCCTCCTCTCCACTTATAAAAGGCCCCCACCTCTACCACCTTATTCACACATTCAAGCCATTTGGCTCGGCCCACATCTACCCAAATACTCTCCCAACTTCCCCCTCTCACTCCTAGAAGCCTCACTTTGGGCATAACTCTTCCCAAGGAAGCCTTTGGCTCAAATCAAAAAGAGTTACCCGATTTTGAGGTAATGTCTTCTCTAATGTTTTTTTGTTTTATTTTTTTTCTCCAACCCCCTAAACTCTTTTTATTCATTTCTTTTGTAACAACACCAGTATCCTAAATATACTAGGATGTTGTTATAAGAAGTATTTGAGCTACACTTACACACACCTACATCTAATGGTTAAATAACATACGGTTTCTGTGGATGGCGAATTTCAGCCTCACGAAACGATGATTGTTCAACACTCATATAACACCTTCAAAGGTGGCCATTAAGATGTAACTATTTTTATATATGATATATAATATGTTTATGTTTTACTTATGCTTCTGTATTTCTCATTTATGGCATACTTTATGATTTCCATTAAGGGTAAAACGCGATAATTTCATTTTAGGAAGTGCGGACTACCGCCCCCTCAAAGTGATTTGAATCGTTAATGCCATATGTGGGATGAATAAAGGATGGAGTAAATGGAATTATACACTATATTATACTGGAATTATATTATACATTTATATCATTATGATTTCGTTCCATTAAATATGAAATTGAAATGAAAGTAGCGTTCATGCGTACGTACGGCTTACCGTCTCCATGAACGGTGCATTTCATTTCTTACCTCTAAATGTTATGTAATATTATAAATGAATGTATATAATGGATATATAAGATATATATGAAATCTAAATCATGAATATAATTCTGGATATAATTGATATTCTACCACATAAACAACTCATAATTATAAGAAGTTTATTGCTGACTCAAGTACCAAAGATCGACAAAACGACCGTTATTAACTTAAATAATTACATAATGTTCATATCATTGTAATAAGTGATATAATAAGTATAATGAAATTAAAAATGGTTCTTAATAAGGTATATATTAACTCTAGTTTATTATTCAGGAGGTTAAATAACGGTTGAGTCAAGTCAGACACAAGGTAAGGGAACTTCTTAACCCAATTTCTATTCTTTGGGTTAATCTCCTACTTTCAAATTATGTCATGATATTATTATGTCCTATCTTGTATTTTTACATTATTTATGTGTACTTATAGTGAATACACATTATATATGTACTTTATTTAAAAAAAATGATCTTTTAAGGACTTCATCTCAATCCCCTTTCATTGAGGCATATTTGGTTTTATACACAACTTTCTTTTATACGGTGTATAAACACCTTTGACTTTTACATTTATTCAAAAGGAATATTTTTTATATGAAGCGTTTTGCTAAACGAATAAAGGGAATGTTTTTCTTTCCGTAATTATGCGGCGACAATGACTTCTCCGCCGCCGTGACCATTATTTGAGTTTCGGCTTCCTCTACAAGCCATCATTTTTTTTAATGAAAAATAAATACAAAGTTTTAACTTTCTTTTATTTTGGTATTGAAAATGGTTTTGAAAGAGTTTTTATTATATCAATGTGTTGTATTGATATCTTGTGATTGAAATGTGGAAATGTTATGTTTCCTTTATGCATGATTTATGTGATACGATTATGTTATAGTTTATGATATTTTAAAACCTATTCATATGAGGAATGTATTGGACTTAATAAGTGACGGGTGGAGCCCGCTATAGCTCCTCGATGCATCGGTAGGTCTCATGAGACAAACTAGTGTCTTGGCACGAGGCCTTGACAAAATCTAATTTGTGGTCTTGGCACGAGGCCTTGGCTACGTGGTTATGATAGTCTGGCATTATGCATTCCATCATTATGAAAGTGGTTATTGATATTGCATGTGATTATTCGACCAGTAGAATATCCATGTGAATAAGTAAATGGAATTATCTCATTTTACTTTTGCCATATTATGTTGAAGTTCATGTTTAAAAGGCTTTTGTTTTAGTTATACATCGCCTTAAATGTTAGTGTTTATTTATGAAAGCTTCCGCATTATTGTTATCCTTACTGAGCATCTGAGCTCACCCCTTTAAATGTTTTAATATTTTCTAGGATGTGAAGAAGGATTTTATGAATGACCTGCAGGGATAGTCAGAAGAGGATATGAGTGTGGACTATGGAGACTTTGTTATTGTATTTTTTCACTTTATGATGTAATGTAACGTTTACGAATGTATCTAGTGTTTCCAAGGCTACTAAACTAATCGGTCTTTCGAGACTTGATCTTTTGTGATCATGCCAATGTTACGAAGTAATGCACCGACTCTGGGTAGCTGGGGTCCGGGCGTTACATGGAGGCTGCTTAAAGCGGAGTATGGAAAATCCCAGTACACGCTGTGTGCCCCAGAAGTACACACTGTGTACTTTCTTTTTTTTCATTAAATAGACCGTGGTTGTGCCTAATCAATAGAATCGTCTTCTTCTCCAGGTTATTCGACCGAGAGCGTCTCGTACGGCCGCAAACTTCCTCCAAGTCCCTGAGCCTCCATCTGTTTTCCGAATCAACCGCCGTCGATTGCATTGGAACCGCAGTGGTGAGCTCTTCCTTCTTCTTGAGTTTCATTCTAGGATTTTCCCTCTTTCTCAAGATATCGTGGGTTGAATGTTTTGTTCATTTTCGTAGATCTACACCATTCTAAGGAGAATCAAGCCTCATGGTCAAAGTATATTGATCTCCTAGAATCTTGGTAGGTGTTTTGTGCCTTACCTTTTGAATTCTTTGGTTTTTATGTGAAAATTCCACCATTACCCGTGAACGGGGTATTGCATGTTTACCATTTTCCCCCTGTTGTTTTCCTGACTTGCTTGTATTCTTGTGTAGAGGTAATTTGATCATGTTTGATGATAATTGTTGTGCTTGGATGTTTTTCCATGCCTTGTTTTGTTTATGACCTTTGGGTATTGTTAGCCTTTGGTTGTTATACCTGTTTTCCATGCCTTATGACCATAGGATGGAATGATATTCTTGAAATGCTTGTTATGTTGTAGACTGGTTAGCCAAGTAGCTCTATAGGTGTACTTTGGCCTTATAGCATTATTATGCACTGACTGGAATGGGACGGTGATAACCTGATGTTATAGACTATAAGGGATAGACTGAGTGATCTTCCCAGAGAGTCTTGGACATTATAGACTAGAGGGGATAGACCGAGTGAGCTTCTCAGATAGTCTTGGATATTATAGACTATATGAGGGTAGACCGAGTGAGCTTACTCAGAGAGTCTTTGCTTTGTTTGAATTTCTTTAAAACCTTTACAGGATAGAGAAGGAATTGACTGAGTGAGATTCCTTAGAGAGTCTGTGATAGACCTGAGACTATAGGAGGATTGACCGAGTGAGTTGCTCAGAGAGTTTCTAGACCTCGGGGCTATAAGAGGGTTAGACCGGGTGATCTTCCTCAGAGAGTCCCTGAATACCCTAGAATATAAGGGTAATTGGCCAAGAGAGCTTCACCAGAGTGTCTTATAATTTTCTTATGAACAAACCAGAGGGGTTAGGCTGAGTGCACTGCCCATAGGGTTGTGGGTACTTCTTGGATAGGACAAGAGGGGTTGGCTGTGAGTACTTCACAGAGGGGTTCCTGTTGTGGGTAGTTGTTTGCTTCATTGCTGCTTGTTGTCCTGTGGATTGATTACTGTTGTATATCATCCTGTTACTACTTACTGATTACTGCCTGCTATTTACTATTACTGTTTACTGCTTACTATACTATTACCTTCCATATGCTCACTGACTGTTAGGCACAGATCTTCAGGTGGTTTCCTACTGGAATTTAGTCTTTGACCTTATTTGGGCCATGATTTTGGACCCAAACTGACTATGTTGTTGCAGGTATAGACAAGGGAAAGTGCCCTTAGACTTCTAGAACTTGATTACTTTGGAGCAGGAGATCATGGGACCAAGCATAGGCTTGTGATGCTGAGGAGATTTTTATCTTTTCTTTTGTGCTTGTTTTGGTATTGTTTGTATTTCCAGCATTGTGACCTGTTTGTCTATTTTCCTAGATATATATCATGCATCATTTCATATATACATATGTTCTCCAGTGGTTTATTGTTTTGGTCTTCCACTGTTACTTGTTCATTGTTGTTGGATATTTACTGCTTCCGCTATTGCATGTTTTGTTTACTTCCGCTGTGTACTTTGCCAATGAGGGCATAGTTTCCTCACTATCACACCCAAGGCCCTCACTGCTAGTCGGTAGCCTCTGGAGTTTTGGGAAATGCACTTGAGGCCATGTGACCAACCAAGTACATGTAACCTCTAGGTGGATTCCGAAACCGGGATGTTACAGAGTGTGACTACCGCAATTCCACCACTAATAGGTTAAGGGTTGGAGACTAGCACCGAGTAGGAATAAGACTCACATGGGAGACCTTTTCCCAAGGGACCTACACACACACACACACATCCAAGCCCATAAAATATTGAAATGTAAAATACAACTAATAAAAAATTCATGTATACATATAAATCCCACAATCAAAGTTTGAAAAAAATACTGCAAAGCATATAGGGATAAATACAAGCCCACCAAAAAATGTAAAGAGGTCCAACCTACTAAAAGAGGGGACAAAAGTAAAATGTGACTCTTGGTATGAACCAAGGTCTATATTGAAAAATATAATATCTATCTTCTCTTATTCCACTAATAACCCCATCAATTGGTCGATTGTCTGTATAAGACATACCATGTTGGGGAAGATCCCATGAAGGGGTGAGTATAAAAATACCTAATTTCACACCCCAAAATCACTAGGCATAAATAATAAATATGATAGTAGTTATCTCATCATAGTTATATTTCAATAAGAATATGAGACATACAAAAAAAATCCATATATACTCAAATTTGACACTAAATCTCAAGGTAAGGTCACAATTTCATTTCAAACCTAAGATTCTACTTGAGAGTTTTTAACCACACTCGCCTGGGAGAACTCACTCTACGAGTATGATATCACTAATGGAATCCATCCAATATGTCATGTTCATCAGGTATCACCATAATAAAGTATGCATTGGAAGTTTGAAGGGATTGATACACATATAGGAAATCACATACAGGGCCATAGGGGACTTTAACAACCTTAACAAGATTTCTCCACTAATTAGGGGATTATAAGATCCTAAAATATTCTGAAGATGTCTTGGTCTTGTTTTCAAGTAATATTTTTCTTTTTTTGAGCATACTTTTAGTAGGTTTTTTTCTTTGGGTTTGTTTGGGTAAAAAAATGATAGTTTTGGAAAGAAAGAGGGTAGTGCATAGTTGGTGCACACTTTTCCCTAACTGTCCGCCCATATCCAACAAACTGTGTGAACACAAACATAGGGGATTTTCATGGCTGACACATGGTTCATCAAAATGTGGACCCTATTAGAAGAAAATGTCCACACCCCCATAAAAGAGGCACACAATTAAGGCGCATTGTTTGGGGAAACTATGCACTCGAGCAGCAAACTGTGCGTACAAGATTTTCATCCCCCAAATTTTATTTAAAAAAATTCATGATCCCCATCTTATACCCTTTAGCACCCAATATCAACCCATAACCATTTTATCTAGATTCAAGAGCCTCCAAAAGGGATTATAAGGCCCTTATACCTCCTTTATTGGTGAATCGAAGGGTGGATTGAAGATCTGCACCTCTTCAGATATATAGTTCCTTCTCGATTGATTTCCCATCTATCTCCCATTTTTTTGGTGGGTTGTTGTTCATGTTTTGGGTTAGATCTATATCTAGTATTATTAATCTAGATTTATAATTAATGGATCTTGATTTGTTCGATCTTTGATTTAGGTTTTAGATCTGGATCTCATGATATGTCGTAATTCTATTCAAATTGGGGATTTTCGTTGGGAGATCATTTATTAATGAATTGAGGTAAGTGGTCTATAATTCAAATCCCAAAGTCTTGATTTCAGTTATGTATATGTAATTATATAATTTATATTGTATGATTAAAAATTAAGTTTTCCTAAATTGAATTAATTAACTTAGTGAATTAATTAATTATGGAATTGTGAAATCAGGGATATTGGAATTGTAGATTGGAGATAATTAATTATTGAATTAATTATAGATATATTGAATTGTTTGAATATATATAATTAATTATTGAAGTAATTATCAAGATATTAAATTGTTTGAAAAGAGATAATTAATTTTTGAATTAATTATAGAGATATTGAATTATCTGAATAGAGATAATTAATTGTTGAATTATTTATAAAGATATTGAATTTTGATTTGGGGGTAATTAATTATGAGTTAATTATAAGAATATTGAATTGGGATTTGTGGATAATTAATTGTTGAGTTAATTATCTAAATATTTAATTATGGAATAATAATTAATTATTAAATTAATTATGGGATGTTGAGTTTGTGGGTATTGATTAATTAATTGGTTAATTAATTGTTAGGATTGATGTGCTTAATTAATATAGGAATTAATTAAGGGGGTTGATGTGATGAACTAATTATTGAATTAGTAATGAGATTGATAAGATTAATTAATTGTTGAGTTAATTAGTAATTATATTGAAGAAATTAATTAATTGTTGAGTTAATTTAGGAGATTGAAAAGATTAATTAATTATTGAGTTAATTAATGAGATTGACATGATTAATTAATTTTTGAGTTAATTAATGAGATTGATATGATTAATTAATTATTGAATTAATTAATGGTATTGATATGATTAATTAATTATTGAATTAATTAATGGGATTTAGATGATAAATTATTTTTTAAAATAATTAATGGGATGATATTGAAACAATAAATGGTAACAATGGAATTCATGAGTTAATTTAGACAATGGATGGTATAATGGCATTTATGAGTTAATGGAGACAATTAATGGTAACAATGGAATTCATGAGTTAATTGAGATGATGAATGGTAACAATGGAATTCATGAGTTAATTGAGAAAATGAATGGTAATAATGAAATTTATGATTTAATTGAGATAATGAATCAAAATAGTGGCATTCAAATATTTGATATCACTTATAATAGTTCAGACTCTGTCATAGGGTGAAGTAGGTATTGAGAATTCGGGTTTCCACGTGAACTCAAGAGTTTATGAGGTTAAATAAAGAATAATCTATAATGTGATAACTATTTACTTATTCATTTTACTAATTTATTTATACACATGCATAAATTGTTTTTACAGGATATTTCTTGGATGTCGTTAGTGGTTACTTATTGAGTTTTACTCACACCATACTTGGTTTTCCTGATTAGTACCCAAATAGATTTCATGGTTATGGGAAAGCTTACACCACTACAAAACTAGGTTTATCTAGTGCAAGGGATTTAACAGTGCTAGGTAAAAATGTTGTTAAAGACCCCCTTTGTCAAAACTAAAAAAAAGCACTGTTAAATGGGGGCCTTTATCAGTGCTTGTTTACAATCTATGAAAAAGGCCCTCTCTTTATCATCACTTTTAAAAAAGCACTGAAAATAGGGACTTTTATCAGTACTATTTTACCAGCACTGTTAAAATTATAATTCAAAATAAATTAAATTTCATTAAAAATAATATATTAATATATAAATATATTTATATTGATATAACTATAACACATATTTTTTAAAATATGTTTTAGATAAGGTAAATTGGTATTTACACTTAATATATAAAATATTTAGTGGAAATAACTTAGAAAATAATTAAAAAAGTATTTTTAATTAATAATTTTATAATTTTTATCGAGTAATAATCATTTAATAACAATTTGAAGTCACAAAAAATCAAAAAATTAATAAAATAGCTAAAATAATTTGAAAGCGTAACTTAAACTTCAAAAAACCATAAATTTTGATCCGGATGTCCATTTAAGCCCTACCACATATATAATTGAATTCTTTGATGAGATCTATGACCTTATTAAGACAAGTAAACCTTTTTCAGAATTTTAGAGGCCAAAAAAGGCTTAGATGGCATCTAAAATTAAGTTTTTTGTCAGCGTACCCTGATTTTTTAAAATTTGATGGATTTTTTGGCTCATTTATTTGGGTCTTATTTCCCCTTTTTGGTGCGTATTGAATTTATTCCCAGGTCTTACATTAGTATTGATAATATGGTTTTAAAATTTTATCATTTTTCACAATGTACTATTATTAATAATCAAATATATAACAATATATACATATTTTTTTATATATTCACACATAAAAATTTAATTTTAAAAATATATAATTAAACATATTTACATATAAAATATATTTATTAATATATAAACATTAATATAAATATGTGGATAAAAAATGTAATGAAATATATATATAAATATATAAATATATCGTAAAATGGTAAAAAAAACATTATAGGGGAGTAAAAAAGGGTTTCATGTATATACATTAGGTCTAATGTTAGAAAATCACTAGAGTAAAGGGCACATGTAGGACGGTGGGATTATCTAAAGCATTGATAAAGTGGGGGGGATCACTGATAAAGGGGTGGGGGTGGGAAGTGCTGATTAAGGGGGTGGGTGGGGCATGGAAAGAAATTTATATACCCTTTATCAGTAGGACCTTTATCAGTGCTAAAAAAACGGACAAAAGGGGCCTTTAATAGCACTAAAAAAATCTTTGTTAAAGGACCTTTTTAATAGTTATTTTTTTAGTGCTATTAAAGTGGGGATTTAACAGTGATTTTTAAGCATTGATAAAAGCTTCAGGCCTTTAACTGTGCTCAAATTATCAGAACTTTTTAGCGCTGATAAAGGCCTATTCTAATGCAATTAAAGGTCATTTTTATAGTAGTGTTAAGGGAAAGGACCATGTGTAATATTATTGACTTGGTATAGAGAATGGATTAAGGAAATGGACATGGTTTGGGACTCGCTTGGGTTTCATTAGTGACTTTAATTTTGAGTTGCATTTTGACACTTGGCACATACTCTGGCATGACATATCTACTGTTTAGTTTTGATAGTGTATTCCTCGTTTTTCTCAACTTATGATACTAGTTTTATTATGGTTATGATTATATCATTCATTGCTATTTTTTATTATTTTCATAAGTTCATTACTATGAATAAGAGGATATAGTCTCCTCATGATTGACATATCAGACCCTTGCTTCTAATCAATAGTCTCTAACGTATGGGGAGGCACGCTTGAGGTCATGTAACTGATAAGATCAGGGCATCATTGTGTGGAAACAAGGTCGAGACATTAAAAAGTGTTATCCGATTCCTTTTTTATTTTCTTTTATTTTGTCTTACTATTTTGGGAATGGTATATTATAGACTAAGAAGAGTTGCACCATTGTTACGAGCTCATCTGTGAGAGTTACAAACCTATGTATGGGGGGAAAACTTAAGTAACCAAGGAGGGATTCTTGTTATTGTTATTTTTTATAGTCGAATATTATTTCGCCTTTGGGTGATGCACTTTTTGTGCAATGTCATTTTTTTTAGATTTTATGAGTTTTGACTCATGGCTTGGTAAGGCACGAGAGTTGAGTATGCATGCCTCCTTCTAGGCACTCAGGATTATTTTGGGACATGCATCATTTTAGTCACACATGGGAAAATAGGTTCTAGGTAAGTTGTTTAACATGAAATGATTTTACTTTCTTGGGAAATTGAATTTATAAAATAATGGGTGCCTAATTTGTAATTGAGAAAGATTGTGAAATGATGAAATATAAGAATAAATCGGTTTCTACTGAGAAACTTGAATAATGAAAACAATTTTACCCTTTTTTAACCATGACCTGGGTGTATGATGGTTAAGGGTAGTGATGGAACCTCAATTTTGACTATGTGGAAGAAAATAGGAAATGATTAGTTGTGTATTATTATGTTTTCTGTAAATGTGTTACCTTTGTGAAATTTTTCCTAAGGTGTGTATTTCACATCATAGAGATATGCCTCCACGGAGATGATTATTGAGAGGGAGACATGGGGATATGTCCAGAGATGCTCTACCAATATTAGAACCTAAGGCACTGATAATGTCAGGTCAGGAAGAAAGAGAGCAGTTTCATGAGAACTTTGGATGCTTCTTGAAGTTTACGAAGAGAGGCCCAGAGCGGGTTGTGAAGAGTATGACTGGCATTTCTTGGGAGTTTTAGTTACAAGACTATCAATATTTCAATAGAAATGGTGGACCTAAGGTATTAGAGTTCTTAATTGATTCTATTCAGATGAAACTTGAACATTTGGAGACTCTGACTGAGAAGTGGGTCAAGTTGGATGCTTATATATTACGAGAATCAGTGAAGCACTGGTGAGATGTTTAGGATTGAACTAGAAAAGTTTATGGTATGTTATAGAGTGACTTTTTTTGAGAGGTTTCTGGGGAAATTTTATCTAGATATGCCGAGGAATGAGAGATTAGCTAAGTTCATTTGGTTTACTCAGGGGAGCATGTCCACGATGGACTATGTGGGATGCTTTACAGACCTATAGTTCTTTACTCAAACGATGAAAGAGGATGAGATAGCTATAGAAAAACATTTCTAGGATGGGTTTAAATTTTATATTAAGTCCTAATTTAACCTTATAAAGACCCAGGGAAAACATACATGGATATTACATCATTTTAGATGAATACTCAGTATATTACAAAAAATACATACCTGAGGACTGAAATAGTTTAGTGCCTTTGGAAACTTGGAAACAAAATCTTCTATCCTGGATAAATATCTTCAATATCTCTTTTAAACATATCCACATTTATAAATTATACCTAAAACCTTTCTTCATAACCTAGGGAAAGGAAACAAAAGAATGTGGTGAGCTCAGATACTTCATAAGTTAAATAAAGGGAATGTGTAAACATAACATGAACAAAAGGGCATGGAACTTGATAATTACATTGGGAGATAATACCCTATATATTAGAGATTATAATAGAGCTTGAATGTTCAAAAGACATAAATCATAGAGAAATAAATAAAACAATCCATGCAAGCATAACATTGGAATAAAACATGGAATTGTGGAAATCACGTAAGTATATAATATGATTTCAATAGTACCCAAGTCATCACTGCCAACACCATATTTGTAGTATGGGTTTACTCCCCATACCATCTTTAAAGTCATGGTTCACTACCATGTTTATCTTATTAGTATGATTTCACTCCTTATACCATCTTGGTAGTCATGGTTCACTCCCATGTCTATCTTAGTAGCATGAGTCCACTCCTCATACCATCTTGGTAGTCATGGTTCACTCTCATTGCCATATTAGTGGTCAAGGTTCATTCCCAAGACCATATTAGTCTATATCATGATATAAAAACCTTTACCCATAGAATTGGAGGGAGATATAGGTCCATCCATGTCATAGTAAAATAATACATACATGCGCCATAAAATCATAAACAATCATATCAAAAACCATGAAATGAAATCATATCATAACCTGTAGAAAAAGGAAAGTTTCATAATCATTTCATAAAAAGCATAACCTGTGAAGGATAAAAATATTTCATAAACATATAACCTATGAAAGAGAAATGGGTTCCATATAGACCATGAATTTAATAATAACCCATTCATATAAAAAATATGAATGGAACTTTTAGATCATTTCCTATAAGGGAATGAGTAACATCAATGGATGTCATCTTAGATGGAAATTATTTTTGAAATACCTTTTAAAAATATTTCTTGAGGAAAATATCCTTTATTTTTTAAAAGGATTTTTAATACATAAAACCATTTGAAAAAAAATTCTTGGAAAATACCTTGAAAACTTATAAAGAATACTTGAAACCATATTGAAAACCTTTTTCCTTGAACCTTATAAAATAAGCATCAAAATAATTTAAAAACCTTCTTCTTTGAAAACACTTTGAAAAATTATAAATAAAGCTTGAAAATGTTTTGAAAACCATTTCATTGAAAATAATTTGAAAATTTATAAAGAAATCTTGAAAATGTTTTGAAAACCATTTCTTTGAAAATACTTTGAAAACTTATAAATAAATCTTGAAATTTTTTTGAAAACCATTTCTCTAAAAATAATTTGAAAACTTCTAAAGAAATCTTGAAAATGTTTTGAAAACCATTTCTTTAAAAATAATTTGAAAAATTATAAAGAAATCTTGAAAATGTTTTTAAAACCATTTCTATAAAAATAATTTGAAAACTTATAATTAAATCTTGAATGTTTTTTTTGAAAAATACTTATTTGAAAATGATTTGAAAACTTATAAATAAAGGTTGAAAAAAAAATTTGAAACCCGTTTTCCTTGAAAAAATCTAAAATGATCATGAAAATGTTTTGAAAACCATTTTCCTAGAAAATATCTTATAAAAATATTCTTTAAAAAATTAACCTTTAAACATGAAAAAAAATATTTAAGGGATTGATGGTTTATAAATTCATACATGTCGTATGAGGTAAAAAGAACAATCATTTTCCATGGTAAAAAGTTCAGAAAAAATTCCTCATTTGGAAAGTGACAAGAAGATTCCTTTAAAAACATTAGTAAAAGAATAAAAGGGTAAAAATATTTTTTAATTATCATAGTATATTTTTATAATATTCTTGGAAAACCTTTTTAGAAAACATGTTTTTAAAGGAACACATATTTCTGATCGAAGAGAGGGTAAATCGAGATTTCTTAAAAAACACTTTCTTAACTATATTATGTACCAAAGAGTGGAATAAATGGTACCAATATATGAATAAATCTTGAATAAAAAAAGGAGAAGAAAATTTGTGAATTTTATTGAGATATGTATCATAAAATTTAATCAAAGTAATCATAAACATATACAATCTCGAAAAGTGATGAGATTGTTTCAATAAACTCTTATAACTTGGTAACTTGGTATCATACTCTCCATGTAAGAAAATTAAATTACATGAAACTTAAAATATCATGAAAAGAAGTAAAATCATTATATAAAATTTAAAATGGAATTGTATATACCTAGAAAGATAATTTAGGTGCATAGAAAAACATGATTCTCAAAGAAAGAAAATTGAGACAAAACTATTTCAGTGATTTGGTAACATTGGAAAATTAATCCCCATAGAAGAAAGATCATAAAATGGATATGTGAATACCCATAAATTTAGGTATAAGGTAAATCGAATAAAATCATGGGTAGTACATACACCACACAAAAAGAAATATTCGAGAACAAATCATTTATCTAAAAAAAATAAAAGTAAGATTAAATCCCCTTACCTTGTGCCTTGACTCTTGTCATACTCTTTCAAACCACCTCTCAATCAGGTAACTCCTTTTGGTTTGTGACAAAAAAAATTACTTGGAAGAATTTATTCCCAAAGGGATGCTTTAAGGATTAAGGTAAGGTATTTGGGATATTATTTAAGCAGAGTTTGGGTGAGCCAATCCACTTGAGAGGTGTGAGGAATTATGAGGAAATAATCCATTTTTATAGTGGAGGTGGAGTGACACTCTTGTAAATTTTTGAAGAGAGAATTAAACCCAAGTTTTTTATGTTTAAAGTGGATCCAATAATGTAACATAGTATATCCAAGTGATGATAGGTTCTAAATATGGCCAGATAATGGGTTCTAGACAAGTGGCTAGGTCATTTGGCCCCCTAAAATTAAGGTTTAGTTTCTAATTAAGCTTAATTTGACCTTAATAATTGTGATTAATTTTTATCACTTTTACTAATCATTTTGGTCAGAAATCATCATGATATAATTAGACAATAAATATTATACTGATTAAAATGGTGTATTTTTCCTTTTCAAAATTCAATCTACAGAAGCAGAACATTTAATATTAATGTTAATCTCATAAATGAGATAAAATTAAGGGTTTTTAAAGTAGAAATAAATTCAAATTTTTATTAAGTTTTTATATTCAATTACTAAGATAAATTGATTATAATGACCTAAATTGTATTAATATATTTATAATTGATCTAATGTCTCCTTAAAACAAATTTAAAATATAATTTAACATTAAAAATTATTTAAACTAAAATTTCGTTTTTAACTAAAAAGTAGTATTTATCACTATTCACAAAAAAAAGAAGTTTCTCATAAAAATATTAAAAATTAACCATAATATCATTTTAGTATTATAAATTAAAAAATGAATTTTATTTTATCGAAAATAAATTTCTAAATGTTTCTAAATTTAATTTTATTATTAAAAGTGGTTAATTCTTAAAAACTATATATTTAAACATAAAAGGAATTTACCAAAAATTATATATTTCATTATCAATATGTTTTATTTCAGTAAAACCATTATAAAAAATATTTTAAAAATAGTTATTAATATTTATATCACTATGTTTAACAGCCAGGTTATAATTATATCATTTAAAAATTATAATAAAATGATGCTTCGTAGAAACTCGTTGTTGCGTGTAATGTACGCTACTACAAAAACTGTCTTTATCAGTGCTCAAAACGGGCTTTATCAGCACTAAACAAGTCATGTAAAGCTCAGTGCTGATAAAGGGGGGGGGGGCTTTAACAACGCTTATTGATCACTGATAAAGGGGTACTTAATCAGCGCTAAAAACGCGCTGATAAATGTGTGTTTTATCAGCGCTCTTTTAGCGCTGATAAAGGTGGAGTTTATCAGTGATGTGTTAGCACTGATAAAGGTGGATTTTATTAGCGATTTTTTAGCACTGATAAATTCCCTTTCTGCTGCTATGAAAAATCTACAGCATCACACCCAGCACCTATAAAAAATTTAGCTTCTCAATAAGCTAATTAGACCAAGTATACCCATACAAAATTAACACATAAATCATAAGCTAATTAGACCAAGTATACCCATACAACAAGTATACCTGTACACCATTAACACATAGTTCATAAGTTAATTAAGTACATAAATAATTCAATTCAGAATTCAGGGGGTTGGGGGGCTGTTCAGGGGTTTGGGGTGGTTGTCCAAGGGGGGGTAGGGGGTGTCCGGGGGGATGGGGGTGTCTGGGGGGAAAGGGGTGTCCAGGGAGGTGGGGGAGGTCCATGAGATTGGGGGGCTGTCCAAGGAGGGTGGGGGTGTCCAGGGGTTGGGGGTGTCCAGGTGAGGTGGGGGTGGGGGCTGTCCATGGGGGTGTTCAGGGGGGTTGGGCTGGTGTCCCAGGTGTCAGGGGGGTTTCCAGGGGGTGGGGTGTCCGGGGGTGGGGGCGGTCCGGGGGGTTGGTGGGGTTGTCCAAGGGGGGTGGGGTGGTGTCCAAGGAGGGGGGTGACCAGGTGGGGGCTGTCTATGGGGTGTCCAGGGGGTGGGGTGGTGTCCAGTGTGTCAGGGGGGGCTTTCCCGGGGGATGGTGGGGTTTTCCAAGGGGGTGGGATGGTGTCCGGGAGGGTGGGGATGACCATCCATGGGTGGGGGTGTCCAAGGGGTTGGGGTTTCTAGGTGGTGGGGTGGTGTCTAGAAGGGGTGGGGGTGCCGTCCAGGGGGATGGTGGTTGTCCAGGGGGTGGGGGGTGTCCAGGGGGGTTTGGGGTGCTGTCCGACGTGGGGAGGGGCAGTCCATGGGCGTGTCCAGGGGTGGGGAGTCTAGGGGGTTGAGGGGGATTTTCAAGGGGTGGGGGTGTCCCGAGGGGTGAGGGGTGTCCAGGTCATAGGTCAGTTGTTGTTTTCACTTAAAATTGTGTCCATTTTTAACAAAATAAAGACACTTTGAGTGATACTAGCCACACCATGGCTCAGATTGAGGTGGGGTTGACTCTTATACATCGAAAAAGACCCATGGATCATTCTATTATAGGATCAAGACAATACGAATGCGTTTGGTCAGATTTTCGTACGTCAATTGTTGTTTTCACTTAAAATTGTGTCCATTTTAAACAAACGAGAGACCCTTTGAGTGATACCAGCCACACCGTGCCTCGTATTGAGGTTGGGTTGACTCTTAATTGTCAAAAAGGTCCCATGGATCATTATCCTAAAGGATCAATACAATCTGAATGCGTTTGGTCGGATTTCTGTAGGTCATTTGTTGTTTCACTTAAAATTGTGTCCATTTTAAACAAAAGAGAGACACTTTGAGTGATACCGGCAACACCGTGCCTCGTATTAAGTCGGGGTTTACTCGTACATGTCTAAAAAGATCCAGGGATTATTCTACTATAGGATCAATATAATGCGAATGCGTTTGGTCAGATTTTCGTATGTTAGTTGTTGTTTTCACTTAAAATCGTGTCCATTTTAAACAAACGAGAGACCCTTTAGGTGATACTGGTCACACCGTGCCTCAGATTGAGTCCGGGATGACTCTTACACGTCCCAAAGGAACCATGAATCATTATAATAAATGATAAATACAATCTGAATGCATTTGGTCAGATTTCCTTAGGTCAGTTGTTGTTTTCATTTAAAATTATGTCCATTTTAAACAAAAGAGAGACACTTTGAATTATACCAGCGACACCGTGCCTCTGATTGAGGCTGGGGTGACTCTTACACATCACAAAGGACCCATAGATCATTATCCTATATAATAAAGACAATATGAATGCGTTTGGTCATATTTCTGTAGGTCAGTTGTTGTTTTCACTTAAAATTGTGTCCATTTTAAACAAAAGAGAGACACTTTTAGTGATACCGGCTATACCGTGCCTCAGATTGAATAAAAGTTGACTCATTCACGTCACAAAGGACCCATGTATTTTTCTCATAAAGAATCAAGACAATCCAAATGTGTTTGGTTGGATTTATGTAGGTCTGTTTTTGTTTTCACTTAAAATTATGTCCATTTTAAACAAAAGAGACACTTTGAGTGATACCGGCCACACCATGCCTATGATTGAGGTGGGGTTGACTCATAAACATCGTAAAGGACCCATTGATCATTATCTTAAAGGATCAAGAAAATCCAAATGCGTTTGGTGATATTTCCATAGGTCAGTTGTTGTTTTCACTTAAAATTGTGTCCATTTTAATCAAAAGAGAGACACTTTGAGTGATACTGGCCAAACAATGCCTCGGATTGAGGTGGGGTTGACTCATACACATCTCAAAGGACCCATGTATCGTTATATTAAAGTATCAAGACAATATTAATGTTTTTGGCTGGATTTCCCTAGGTCATTTGTTGTTTTCACTTAAAATTGTGTTCATTTTAAACAAAAGAGAGATACTTTGAGTGATACCAGCAACAATGTGCCTCATATTGAGACGGGGTTGACTCGTACACATCAAAAAGGACCCATGGATCATTCTCATAAAGTATCAAGACAATCTGAATGCGTTTGGTCATATTTCCATACATCAATTGTTATTTTCAATTAAAAATTTGTCCATTTTAAACAAAAGAGAGACCCTTTGAGTGATACTGGTCACACCAGACCTCGGATTGATTTAGGGTTGACTCAAACATGTCTCAAAGGAATCATGTATCTTTCTACTAAAATATCAATACAATTTAAATGTGTTTGGTCAGATTTCCATAGGTCAGTTGTTGTTTTCACTTAAAATTGTGTCTATTTTAAACAATAGAGAGACATTTTGAGTGATACCGGCCACACTATGCCTCGGATTGAAGCAAGTTTAACTAGTACACATCACAAAAGACCCATGTATCGTTATCCTATATAATCAAGAGAATCCGAATGCGTTTGGTCAGATTTCCATAGGTCAGTTGTTGTTTTCACTTAAAATTGTGTCCATTTTAAACAAAAGAGAGACACTTTGAGTGATACCATCTATACAGTGTATTTTATTGAGGCAAGGTTGACTCTAAAAATCCCAAAGGACCCATGGATCTTTCTCATAAAGGATCAATACAATCCTAATGCATTTGGTTATATTTTTGTAGGCCAGTTGTTGTTTTCACTTAAAATTGGGTTCATTTTAAACAAAAGAGAGACACTTTGAGTGATAACAGAAACAACGTGCCTCGGATTGAGGATAAGTTGACTCTTACATGTCAAAAAGGACCCATGGATCGTTATCATAAATAATAAATACAATCAGAATGCATTTGGTCAGATTTCTGTACGTAAGTTGTTCTTTTCAATTAAAAATCTGTCCATTTTAAACAAAAGAGAGACCCTTTGAGTGATACCGGCCACACCGGGCTTTTTATTGAGGTGGGTTTGACTCTTACACGTCTCAAAGTACCCATGTATCATTATCCTAAAAGATAAATACAATCAAAATGCATTTGGTTGGATTTCTGTATGTCATTTGTTGTTTTCACTTAAAATTGTGTCCATTTTAAACAAAAGAGAGACACTTTGGGTGATATGAGCCACAATGTGCCTCAGATTAAGGAAGGGTTGACTTTTACATGTAAAAAATTACTCATGGATCGTTCTCCTATAGGATCAAGACAATCTGAATGTGTTTGGTCAGACTTCCATACGTCAGTTGTTGTTTTCACTTAAAATTGTGTCCATTTTAAACAAAAGAGAGGCACTTTGAGTGATACCGGCCACACCGTGCCTCAAATTGAGGCCAAGTTGACTCTTACACATTGAAAAAGACCCATGTATCATTCTCCTATTTGATCAACTCAATCCAAATGTTTTTTGTTGGATTTACGTATGTTGGTTGTTGTTTTCACTTAAAATTGTGTCCATTTTAAACAAATGAAAGACCGTTTGAGCGATACCGGACACACCGTGCCTTGGATTGAGGCTGGGTTGACTAATTCACATCACAAAGGACTTATTGAGAGTTTTTCTAAAGGATCAATACAATCCTAATGCGTTTGGGTAGATTTTTGTTGGTCAGTTGTTGTTTTCACTTAAAATTGTGTCCATTTTAAACAAAACAGAGACACTTTTAGGGATATCGGCCACACCGTTCCTCATATTGAGGTGGTTTTGACTCATACACATCAAAAAATACCCATGGATCGTTATCATAAAGGATCAAGACAATCCGAATGTGTTTGGTTGGATTTCCATACGTCAGTTGTTGTTTTCAATTAAAAATCTCTCCATTTTAAATAAAAGAGAGACCCTTTGTGTGATACCAGCCACACCGGAACTCGGATTGAGGTAGGGTTGACTCTTACATGTCTAAAAGGACACATGGATCGTTCTCCTAAAGGATCAATACAATCCAAATATGTTTGGTCAGATTTCCATAGGTCAGTTGTTGTTTTCACTTAAAATTGTGTCCATTTTAAACAAAAGAGAGACACTTTGAGTGATACCAGCCACATCGTGCCTCGGATTGAGGCAGGGTTAACTCTTATATGTCAAAAATGACCCATGTATCTTTATAATATAGATTCAAGACAATATGAATGTGTTTGGTAGGATTTCCATAGGCTAGTTGTTGTTTTCACTTAAAATTGTTTCCATTTTAAACAAAAGTGAGACACTTTGAGTTATACCGGCTATACCATGCCTCATATTGTAGCGGAGTTGACTTTTACACGTCACAAAGGACCCATGGATCATTCTCATAAAGAATCAAGACAATCCAAATTCATTTGGTTGGATTTCTGTAGGTCAGTTTTTGTTTTCACTTAAAATTGTGTCCATTTTAAACAAAAGAGAGACACTTTGAATGATACCGGCCACACCGTGCCTCAGAATGAGGCGGGGTTGATTCGTACACATATCAAAGGAACCATGGATAATTATCCTAAAGGATCAAGACAATCCTATTTGTTTGGTCGGATTTCTGTAGGTCAATTGTTGTTTTCACTTAAAATTGTGTCCATTTAAAACAAAAGAGACACTTTGTGTGATACCGGAAACACCGTGCCTTTGATTTAGGTGGGGTTGACTCATAAACATCAAAAATTACCCATGTATCGTTCTAATAAAGGATCAAGACAATCCCAATGCATTTGGTCAGATTTCCGTATGTCAGTTGTTGTTTTCAATTAAAAATCTGTCCATTTTAAACAAAAGAGAGAACCATTGAGTGATACCAGCCACAACAGGCCTCGTATTGAGGATGGGTTGACTCATACATGTCTCAAAGGACCCATGGATAGTTATTCTAAAAGATAAATACAATCTTAATGCGTTTTATCAGATTTATGTAGGTTAGTTGTTGTTTTCACTTAAAATTGTGTCCATTTTAAACAAAAGAGAGACACTTTGAGTGATATCGGCCACACCATGCCTTAGATTGAGGCGGGGTTGACTCGTACACATCACAAAGGACCCATGTATCATTCTCCTAAAGAATCCAAACAATCTGAATGTTTTTGTTCTGATTTCCGTAGGTCAGTTGTTGTTTTCACTTAAAATTGTGTCCATTTTAAACAAACGATAGACCCTTTGAGTGGTTCATCATTCTTGCATGTTGCGGGGGCATATCATATGTTAAAAAGGGAAAAATGAATCATTGGAGAAAGGATGTTTTATTTAATAACAATTACAATTTTCCTACGAACATTTACATACAATAATGTTTCATTTTTTTATCCCCTTCACCCCTCTCAAAAATGACCTCCAATTATACACATCCCCAAGTCAGATCTTCATGCTATTTGTGTAGAATCTTCCATCAGGTGTGCGGACCACTCGTTTCTAAAAAAAATCTATATCGTTTTGTGAGTATGAGTCTTTTCGGTAGTCAGAGTAGTACTGCAAAATATAAAAATAAAGAATTAATATATAAATTAAATGAAATAGTAGTTATTTTTGAAAATATCTCTTTAGGGATGCTAGTTTGTTGATGAAAAATGATCTCTTTCATAAATTTACAAACGTAATAATCGGAATCATTATCATTTTTTTGTTTTGGAAACTGCAAGAAAATTGATCTTTAGGAGAATAATTAACTTGTATTGAGATGTGTTTGGGTAGTTAAGTTTTATTATATATACCCTGATATTTGTCCATATGTAGTACTTGCTCGCCTCCTTATGCTTAGCCCCTATCCTCATTACTTTTTAGACAACAATTATACACCTCCTTATCATAACAGAATCCTCAGTAAAAGATAATATAAATTATATTAATTGATGTTTAAACCTAAAACATAGGATGTAGTGTCTAACAGATTCACAAACTCTATAATGTGTTGTCATTTTGATGGATATCCTTGCTTTGAATCCAGAAAATAAATCTTTGGAGTATCCAAGTTCACCTTAATTATAATCCAATGATTCCTAAAAACACAAAAAGGAATAAGTAATAAAAGAAGTGAAAATATAATTGATATGCTTTAATTGTAGAGTTTTACCCCTGCATGGTTGGTATTAGGAAGAGTTTTTCATCTGTAATCTTGATTTCAAATGTTTTCAGCAAGCCGTTCACTATTTTATTCTTTTTTGATGGCTCTAATTTTGTTAGATGTGTTGATGTGGTATGAGGACTAACGAGTCTGAATTTTGGCTCATGAGAAAATTCCTTCAACTATTTTTCATATATATGTCTGTCAACAATATAAAATGCATTTAGTAATAATTTTCACATTAGATCAGCTTTTAGAAAATCAATTCATGAAATCATGCCTCATTTATATATTTACAACTGTGATGCCTAGCCAACCGTTTTCAAGGATCTCATTTACATTTTCATAAGCAATGAAATATTGACTTTCCTCTCTGTGTATATTCTTTTCAAAAACCACTATATGACTACTACCACCTCATAGCTTCGTATCCACATGAGTCTTCAATGCCAGTAATAGTGGATAGAGAACAGGTGGTGTTATTGTGCTTTCAGTAGCTCCTTGGGATCTATTGGTCGATCCTTTAGATGTTTTTGAGCCGACGTTTTTCACCCCCTTCCCTTTCTCCATCTATAATAACATTCATTGGTTCAAACCCTTTTTTCATTAATTGTTAAAGGTTTATCTTTAAAAAAAGGAAATAAATACCTTTTTATCCACATGTACTCTTACAAGTTGTGACGACCATGCAATGAATGTCCCAATAGCCTTTTCGATCATATGAATATCATCATCATCAAGTGGAATAGGTAGCTCTGCATTTGTCTCATGAGCTACAGTAATCGTCACTTTCAGATGATCTTTTGGAAGTGGTCTATTATGCAGCGTGTCATCTGAGATGTTGAACACTTTATCCCTTACTACAAGGTAATAGGTGGGTGTTGACAGATATAAATCACAATCATTATCACCCTATAGAAGATCAGTATAGGAAAAGTATCAGTGTTTGTTTGATTCAGATTTCATGAGAACAATTATTAGAATATTAATTACCATGACTAAGACATCTCTTTGAGGGGAATGGATCGCCTCAAAGTTGGTGGGGAGTGGGGGGGGGATCTTCATGCACTTGTTGTTCCTGAGTTGCGACTTCTCATTGCTTCTCACCTATAAAAGTTTCTAACAACTCTCCCTGACATTGCAATCATTCTTCTAGGGTTGCTAGTTTTTCGCTCATATGTTTCAATTTTTCATCTCTATCATTCGTTTTTTTTTCTTCTCAAAATATACTTGGGGTTTCACCCTAAACCCCGCACCTCTGACACAGTCGTATTGTTCTGGCTGCTTCAAAGCCGTCGAAAATAGGTCTGCATCCGCTACAGGAGTAGCTGATTTTTGTGACTTTCAGATATAGAAAAACAACTGATTATTTTTATGTAATAGCAATTTAAAACAAATCTTTTTATCTTCGTGTCCTACTTACACATATTTCCCGCACTTTTTGTGTGTTCTCATCTACTAGATTCCCTTCCTTATTCACACTTGCCTCCTTCCATAGCACATTATGTGGGATGGAAGTGTCTTTGGTTTTAGACTCATCAATCTATATATAAATGTAGAAAGATAATTATGATGTTTTTTATTGGTACCTAACAATATTACTATAAATTTAAAATATGTACCATTTTTTTCTAGTGAAGCGTACCCCATACTTACTTTACAATAGGGGTATGTTGTTTTTAATGCACATTCCTTATTTTCAGTACAGAGTTGTTGTTTCATAAATGAAATATTGACAATCAAAGTGATGAATACACATATCCTCAAACAACGTATTATCACCCACAATGTACCTGAAACTTCTCATCCCCATAGCGGCCAATAAATGCATCCCATGCTTCTTGAGATATCAGGTGAGCGTAGACAATGGGTTGGTGCGGGTTTATTTTACCTTTGGAATCTTTTAGGTGACATCTTGTTAAAATAGTGTGAAAATATCAATGAATCCTTCCTGAAAGCCTTAGTACATAATCCTTGTGTGAATAATCTACTATAAATGTACTCTACTAGAGATTGAGAAGATTAATAAATTGTTTCATTATTTTATTTTCTAGTAAATTAATGAAAAATAATAATAATGTTACCGTAATTTATTCCCAGATCACGGCCTTCATCCCGGACACAATATGGTGCCATGAATCTATGTCAATCGACACATGTTTCTGAGTGAGAACTCCAATGTAACTACTAAACATAGCCTTGTTGGGATTCACATGTTTTACTTGTGCATTCCATCCGACATCAAATTTTATGCCTTTGCTTTTCTCCTTAAGAACTTTGGCTAACACCGTCAAACTACGACGCACCTATGTTTTCTGTGACGTCAGTCCTTCATTCCAAACCATTTCATCGATATCAACATCATCTATATGTTCATCTGAAATGGTAGCATCAGCATGTGATGATGATTGTTGGACCTCAACACTAGGAGCAACAACAGGTTCAGAAACTTATTGTTTCTCTGCACTCTGAGCAGCCGCAGTAGGAGCAGCAGCAACCGCCGCAGAAGCAGCAGCTTGAGAGACTTGTTCAGCCTCAAGGTTAGGAGCACAAGAATGTGCAAAAGTCATTATCTGTAAAAGTGGTTGAACAGTATATTTATATTACATAAATTCAATAATGATAAGATAATAACATGATATAACAAGATCTATATTATAAAAAAATATAAACTGTTTATTGAACTCTATTTCTTTTTTTCAAAGGATGAAGGGATTTAACACCTCTATCGATTATCCAAATCCCTTCATTGTGGTCTCCTCTAACATAAAAAACATCATATACATTGGGATCGCTGCGAAATGATTGCAATGTACCACTAAAAAGATCATCCTCAACTGAATTTTCATCGGACCCTTCAGTAGTTTTGGACGACAAAAGAACAATCGACCACTTTCGGTTTTTGGGATCTGGAACATAAAAAACTTGTTCCACTTGTGATGCCATTATAAATTGTTCGTCTTTGTACCCTTCTTTACAAAAATCAACTTTTACAAATCCCATTCATCTATTTTAACACCACTGTTGTTATCAACCCATTTGCATTGAAAAATTGACAATTGGAATGTCGTATAATCCAACTCCTATATTAGTTTGATAATGCAAAAGTATGACATATTTTCATAAATTGGATTCAGGTCTTTACTACCAAAAACATGCATCGCTTCAGCCACTAGTGTAACTACACTATTTTTCATGGTACTATCTTCATCATTTTCATTTGTATAGAATGTATAACCATTAATTATATAACCACTGTAAGATAATACATACACACTTGGTCTGGAGGCTAGCCATTGAATTCGTTCTGAAATTGAATTCGGATTTTCATCCAACTGCTTAAAAATATGTTCCTAAAACCATCCTATAAACTGGTGATTATGTGTATTTGATAACCATTTTTTATCCCTTGATGGATTCAACTACCTAATAATTTCTTTGTGAGTTTCAATATATGAAGAAACCTCCCAACTGTTATGAAAAACATAAAGGTGGTCCTGCTCCTGATCTGTAATACTGATTGTCACAACATCTCTTCTAGAAATTCCCTCACCCTCAATGTGTCCAGTGTGAAGAGATTTCAAGAGACCAATGATTTCCACATCAGATAGGTATTTGGTACAAAATTCAATAGCTTCCTCAACAATATATCTCTCCAATATATAACCCTCTAGATGACTTCGATTTTTGACATACCCTTTCAAAATCTTCATATACCATTTAATAGGATACATCCATCTATAGTGCACAGGACCACAAAGTCGAATCTCTCTCACCAAGTGAATCATCAAATGAACCATCATATCAAATAATTTTAGTGGGAAGAACATTTATAATTCACATAATATGATGAAAATTTCTTTTTCCATAGATGGAAATTTCTACGAGTCTAAAACTTTTCTACATATAGCTTTGAAAAGGAAACAAAGTTTGGTTAACCTATGATGAACATTCTTGGAAAAAATGCAACGTAAATCTATAGGAATTAGATCTTTCATCAAAACATGACAGTCATGTGATTTCAAACCTTTTAACTTCAAATCATTCATTGACACAATGTTCTTGATATTTGATGAATACCCCTCTAGAACCTTTACATCATTGAAGAAGTTACAACACTAATATCTCTCCTCCCTAGAAAGAGTATAAGCAGCTGGAAGAAGAAACATTTGATTTTCACGCTTCATGGGAGCCAACTCTTCTCGTATTCCCATGTCAACCATGTCCAAACTTTCCTTAATTCCATCCTTTGTTTTTCCAGGAGAATTTAGAAACGTTCTGATAACACTGTCACATACATTTTTTTCCACATGCATCAAATCAATAAAATGTCTAACATACAAACAATTCCAATATGGTAATTCAAAAAAAATGACCTCTTTTTCCAATCGATTTTTGTAAGGTTTTTCAAAAATGGTTTACCAAAAACAGTGTTCACATATTTTACTTTCTCAAATAGCTGATAACCTATTAGTTGAGACGGTGATGCGCATTGTTCTGAACTTCTATTGAATGATATTGTCCAAGATCAGTACTTATGTCAACAATGTAGAAATATACGATGTCTTAGAAACACAGATTTCGATGAATTTTTCAACCTAATTGATTCTGTATCTTCTTCGCACACAGGACACCATTGAGTTACTTTAATGCTATAGCCTGAAAAATTTCCATAAGCTGGGAAATAATTTATTGTCCAATAAAACATCACTCTCAACGTGAAGTATTCACTTTTATAAGCATCATACACCATAACACCTGAATCCCACAATAACTTCAAATCCTCGATCAAAGGAACCAGATAAACATCAATATTGTTACCTGGTTTTTTTGGTCCTGATATAAGCATAGATAACATGATGAATTTCTGCTTCATGCATAACCAGGGTGGCAAGTTATAATTTACCAACATAACTGGCCATGTACTATGAGTGCTGGTTTGAAAACCAAAAGGATTCACTCCATCTATAGATAATGCAAGATGAAGATTTCTCGTCACTTTTCCAAATTTAGGATACTCATGATCAATTTTCTTCCATTGAGGAGAGTCGGCTGGATGACGTAATTTCCCATCTTTATTTCTTTTATCTGCATGCCACGACAATTGTCTTGCAGTTTCTTCACTTCCATATAGACGCCTAAACCTTGGAATGATTGTAAAGTACCATAAAACTTTAATAGTATTGGATTTATCTTTCTTGTATCAAGGGGAACCACAATTTGGGAATTCTGTAAGTGATTTTTTCTCCTTGTGAAACAATATACAGTCTTTCGGGCAAGCATGTATTCTTTCAGAAATCATACCCATCGAGCGTAGCATTCATTTAGCTTCATATGTCCGGCTTTAGAGCTCATTATCTTCCAGGAGAATGTCATTCAAGAGAGAAAGTAGTTCTGTAAAACTTACATCACTCCATCCATTTCCAGCTTTCAATTTATACAACTTTAGAACAACTAACAATGCTGTATATTTAGTGCAACCAGCATACAAGGGCATCTTTTCACAACTCTTTAACTTCTCAAACAATTTTGGGAAATCATGGAGTTCATCTTCAATTGTATTTGTCATTTCCTCAATACAATCTTCATCATCATTGACATCTGTAATCACATCCTCCTTACGGTCTTCTTCATTATCCATATTTGTATTCATATATGATGATCCATAAAAATAGTTTTATCCTAGCCAGTAGCTACATTCGCTTTTTCTTTATGTTTATTCCAACATTTATAACTCTGATCTATTCCGTGACATATCAAATGTTCTTCCAACACCTCTAGAGTAAGTATTCTATAATAACAACAACGTAAACACAGAAAAAGGATTTGAGAAGGATCCTTTGCATGATCCTTTTCAAACTTGATAAACTCTTTCACTCTGTTCCCATACTCTATTATCAAATGATTAGAATCCATCCAATCATTATCCATATCCATCCTATTTGAATCTCAAATATTAGTATTTATGGTTCAAGTACACAAAATAAGACTTCCAAATACAGTACAAGAGAACCACTTACTTATAAAAATAGAGATTAATATAGCCTAAACATTTCCAATAAATATTTGGAAATCCACAGAACCAGGATAGACCCCCCATCAAAATCAACACAGTTTCCAAACACAAAGGGGTTCGCGGGGATAATCACTTGTGTCATAGATGGTAAAACTCACATAACATTATCCTCTATGGTTCATCTTCCTCTATCGGGTCAACCCTTCAATGGTCAACTAGTCCATCCTTTTATACCTCACCAACCTAAAATACATATGGATGAAAACCAGTATCCAAATATATAAGTAAATAAAGGCTCTACAGTATGGAATTCATTAAATATAATTACTTTAGATTCATTTTAGTTTCCTCAAATCACACCAGTACAAACACAAGAATAATCAAGAATGATACATCTACCACTCCTAGGTCTCTTCCCTACATTCAATATCATCATGCCTAAATACCCATATATCCACACATACACATGTCACAAACACATAAAAAATCATATCCACATTAGAACCAAAGTACCCATATGGATTTCAATCAGGTTAATCAACTCAACTACTGGTGTGTAATAAATAATAAGAAAATATAATAAGTATATAGTCACACATAAATCTCAAACTCATTGATCCTGATCTGGTGTTAAACAAACTAAAGACCGGTCTTAGAGAACCACTCCCCCCTTTATAAGATCTAATAAATCATAAATATAGGCCAACAGATACTTTTTATTGATCATAACCCGATTGAGATTCTGGTAATCAACACACAAGCGAAGGGTTCCAATGACCTTCTGGGTGAAAAGCACCAGTTCTTCCCAAGGCAACACACTAGGTTAAATAATGAATTTGGAAACCAATTCATCCCACTGATTATTTAATTCCTTCAATTTAACTAGTTATATATGGTAAGATAGAATAGATATTGGTTTTCTACCCATCACCAAGTTGATAGAGAACTCCACCTCCCTCTCTAGTAGTAGACAAAAAAAAGACTAAAGGAAACACTTTTGTAAATTCAATAGCTACTAGGGTAAGTTCACTATAATAGGCTTCCTACTCCAGTTCAATAGCATAAAAGGATATCATCCCACTCAACTCTGGAATAAGAGGTCTAGCTTGACTAGACCTCAGGTCTGATTCTCTATGGAAAACATGGAATTCCCCATTGGGGGCAGTAAAGTACACCCACTGATGATAATAGTAAATCCAAGATTTATTAGAAACTAGTTAGTCCATTCTGAGAATAACATATAGGGGAATCATTTTAAGAACCAAAAAATATCACATGATCTAAATCTCTGAAAAAGAGAAAGCATGATAGGGGAATCAGAGACCTTAATCCCTCTTTATCTAGAGAGATGTTACAATCTATATCACATAATCCATGACCTTTATTATAAGTTTCAATAGTTCTATATTGAGGTTTGATATGAAATAATGATGGGAACCAATATCAAATAAAACATACACTGAAGAAAAAGAAATGGAAATGGTGCCTCTCACTATCTCATGACCCACATCAGTTCCTACTGAAGATTAATACACTGCATGAAGTTGTTTCGTTCCTAATACATGTTTCTAGGATCCCATTGTTATTGAATAATATTACAATGATTTGGTACCTCTCAATATTTATGATTCCATTCCACTACATAGGGTAGTAAAAACATGTAAAACCCTCTTCAAGTGGGTTTAATGTCTGTATGAGATGTAAATCTTCAATGCTTCCATGCAATAATGATTTGAGTGTTCAATCTTTCCACATTGGAAAAAGTAATTTGGCCTTTACTAGACACTAAAGATGATCTGGAGGAAGTTTTCTATAAAATACCACCACCACTATTTTCACTATGAGGCTCATTCTACTTTCTATTCCACTTATTAGAGCCACTAAAACCACCACTGGGAATATAAGTAACTCTAATTAACCCTGACATAATAGTCATGCCAATTTCTTCCATCACACCCATATTTAGAACATCATTGGTAAACTTTAGCATAAATACATGATATTGGATATCTGATCGAAGACCCATATAAAACCTCTGAGACTTAAGATTCTTGTTTGACCCCACTTCAAGTGAAAACTAAGCATGTTTAGAAAAATTATTAGTATATTGAGTCAATGTCTAATAACCTTAGATGAGGTTGAGAAACTCCATGGACTTACCTGATACCATCAAATATAGATATAATTGCTCCGTAAAAAATTTCTTGAAGTATTTTCAATCTAAGACCCCATTTATCTTAACTATAACTATATCACCACTTTCACATACACATTCCAAGAATCATAATCACATAAGGATATCACCACTTTCACATTTTCACATTTTCACATGGATCCAATGATCGATATCTCACACTAAACCCACTATTTTACACAAAAAGTCACTTTTCATTTCACATACACACTAAAAAAATTTAGAAACACATTTCACACCACTTTAAAATTTTATGAAACACATTTGGAAACACAGCAAGAAGAACACATATGGAATCCAACCATTTCCTTGTGAAAATCCCCTTTCAAATTCATACTCACATAAAATCCATTTTATAACATGTTTCAAATCACATTCACAATTCAAAGACACATATCTGGTTCAAAAAAAATACAACATGCAATAAAAAAGAATTTCTCTTATAAAATACACATTCAACACATTCAAACCATTAATTCTCTTTGAAAACACATTTCATTTCACACCTTTCATACAAGACATAAAATATATTTAAGAAACACCTCAACAATGATAACATGAAACATAAAAACATTCCTTTAGAAAAAAAAATTCTTCACATGTGGATCTGAAAACCTTTCCAAAACATATTTCACACAAAAAAAGTAATCCATAGAACACATTCATGAAACTAAGAAAGCATATAAAAATCATCTAATAATGTGAAAGATTTGAATCACTTACCACACACTTGGAAACTTCTAGAGGTGGAGGTGCATGAGAGGAGGTGCACGGGAGGAGCTGCCAACCGAAGAGAAATGGAGGAGTAGGGTCAAGTGAAGAGGAGGAGAAGTAGGGTTTGCAGAGAGGAGGATCTGCCGAAGGGGTTCGAGGGGGAGGATTAGGATAAGGGCTCGCAGTGGAGGTCCTCCAATGCGATGATCGGGGGCGGCTGAGGTCCGACAACATGAAGATCGGGGATGGAAGAAGTCCAGCAACAAGAAGATTAGTGGGCGGAGGAGGGTAGTCATAGGGTTACAATACCGTGAGAGCTTTAGGTAGAGATAAACCGAGGACACTGTGTGACCGATTTTATAAAATATGGGACTATGGTTTTATCAGCGCTAAAAAAGCACTGATAAATCATTCCTGTATGAGCACTAACATTTTCTCACTGATACATGCATTCTTTATTAGCGATTTTTTAGCTTTGATAAAGGTTACCCTATATCAGTGCTAAAATTTTTGCGCTAATACTGGGAATCTTTATTAGAGCTTTTCTAGTGCTGATACAGGGTAACCTTATCAGCACTTTTCTAGCACTGATAAAGAATCCCTTTATCATCGCTATAAAATCATTGATAAATATTCCCAGTATCAGTGCTGATATAGGGTTTCTTTATCAGCAGTTTTTTCTAAACACTGATATAAGGTGGCGCTTCCCTTGCCCATTTTTGTAGTAGTGAATCCAAGTCGGTATTGCATGTAGCGCAAGCCAAGTCGGTTCCATGTGAAAGGAATTTTTGACTTAATGTTTTAATATATATATATATATATATAACTAGTTCTGGTGTCATTTTAAATGAAAAAAATCAAAAAGATAAATTAATTTTGAAAAAATAATTCAAAAAATCTCAGGTTGTTACATTCTACCCCCCCCCCCCTTAAAATTAATTTTACCCATGAAATTCGTTAGGGTTATCAAATGTTTAATACTTTAAAGTTTCATTCATAGAAACTAACATCATAAAAATGAATACTAAAACTTCCCTTAAAAAGGGACATTTGGAACCATAACGGTTACCCAATGTAACAAATAATTAGGTTTTCACATAGAAGAACATAGGTTGGGAGTGAAGATTGGACACAGAGGAAAACCATAAATATTTATAGGGAGTGATTGTGTTCGTCAATAAAAAACATTTATATGATCAAATAAAAGTTAAGGGCCTCAAATTCATAAGTCTACGATGATTTATAAGGCCATCAGTTCAAAAAAAATAAAGGTATTAGGACGACACGTTTTCTTTTAATCATTATCCTAATGTTGAGTAATTATTTTATTCACCAAGAATATAATAAAATATATTTACTTGATATATTTCTATAAACAAAATTTCATTCTTTATTTGTGTTTTTATTAATTTCTAATTCATCCATTACTTCATGTAATAGATGTATAGAAATTAACTTTGATGCCTCAAGTGATAAAATACAATTTTAGTAGATC
This sequence comes from Viscum album, assembly GCA_963277665.1. NCBI lineage: Eukaryota > Viridiplantae > Streptophyta > Magnoliopsida > Santalales > Viscaceae > Viscum > Viscum album. The sequence continues at coordinate 1,376,787,601 of OY728133.1, read as the reverse complement.
TTAAGAACAATAAAAAATGAAAAAGCATAACTATTTATCTATAAATAATCATAAAAATAAAATTGTTTAATACATTAATATCTAAACATAGAAATTAACACTACTATTTCATAACAAATAATTATTCATTATAAATAATTATACATTAACAATGATATTGCATACGCCAGTGGTAGGTATGAAACCCTTATCTTCCTTCGGTCATGGGTTCAAGGCCCATGTCCTTTCCAGAATTGATTGGCTGTCACCCTACATAAATTATGTCCTTTTATAAAACCACACTAAAATAATTTCAAAAATATTATGGACATCTATAAAATAAGGTTAATCACTAAATATCCATTTCACCATGGTTTTCAATAAAAACACAATGAATAAATACTTCCTACAAAGTTTAAATTAAACTTTTCATGAATGGTTAACCATATAGCCCTTTCAAAATATAAAAATAAAAAACCTTAAAAATAAATTCATGAAATCATATTAACATTTATCCCTTATATATCACAAAGTAGCTCTTTTATTCACATTACAAACTTGTGAATACCCTTGTTGAAAATTCTCATAGAACATGGTGACAACATGAATTACCAAAAATAATTTTTGAAAACATGCATGCTTCCTTATTCCATATATTACTGAATATATTCCCTAAATCCAATAAGTTTTAGACTTTATACATGATAGCATGAACTACTTGTCAACATGTACTTAATTAGTTCCAAGGTAATTAGTGAAGGTTCTAAGCACAATAGAAGCGTGGTTGGGACGCCCCCCAATTTTGATTTTTATCATGATCAATGATTATTCTGGGATAAATACGACGATGAATGCAAGTCTCCAAGGAATATAATCAAAGATTTAGATAAAGAAAAAAGAGGCATGAAACCTTTAGATAAGATCTTTCAAATCATGTTTATAATTAATTTAATTAATTTCATAAAGAAAAATAATAGCTGGATCATTGGTATTTTTATTCGTTGATGATGTTGATCGTCCGAAATGACCCTTATGTATTATCTCGTTGCGATTGTAAAGATCCAAAATAGAATCCCTCTATTGGTGATCCACATGTGCTCTGATGGCCTCCGATTGACACTGCTCGTTCTCCAGGTGCTAGTGCGGAGAATCAAGTGTCTTGTGTTGGTCGTTCTTGATTGCCTATTCTTCAGCCTTGAAGAACGTCTCTCCTTGAGAGGGGTGAGAATAGGATTCAAGAGAGAAATTGTTTGGCTCAAAAATTATCAATTCATCAAGTGTGTGGTGTGGTGTATGTCACAATAGGCGTACTTGCCTATTTATATACACGGAATTTCAGTTACAATATTTAACTGCATAGCAATAATTAAATACATTCGTGAACTTAGAGAAAAATCATGCCTTTAATAATAATACCACGTCATTATTTATGGTGCGCCAACTTGCGCAAAATAGAATTATAAAAAAAATTCTGTATCACAAAATAATAGCAACGTTATTTTAATTTGTTCCAACTAGTTAAATAATTATTTATCATCTTGCAAATAATTATTTTACTATCGGACCGACCTTGGTCTACTCGAAATTCACATCCATTTATTTGGAACCCAAATAAATAAATAAATAAATTATTCTCTTAAATAAATATTTTATTTACAAACTTGTAAAAAAATATTTATTAAATGTTCAATAAAATAAATAAATATGTTTTATTTAATTTATGTGATCATTTTAACTTGAATAAAAATTTTCCATGGTCTTAATATTTATTTCATTAATTAAATTCAAATATAATTTAACCGAGACCACAAAAAACACTTAGTGTGCAACCCTCTAGGATTATTTCTTGTTGGCATTAGGTGGGCTTACCTAAAGTCCAAGAGTACTGTCAAGAAACGAGTCAAGGCACCCAAGAGAATAACGTAAAGTCGCCACAATGACATCCACATAAGAATTCTCACTATGTAATATAATTTCTTTGTTACAATATCTCATCAGGAAGGTTTCATGACTATGTCAACAACTTTTATACTTGATACGTCATTCTTTGACTACCTAAAATAAACTCATCGTTACACCATGGCCATGGAATTTCGCATGACGGTTCTATTTCAATCAAAGGGCCGAGATGCCAACTTCTATAAATGTAAGGTAAAAATACTTTCTCGAATTATCCATTAATAAAATGCCACTTGTGATTCACCCAACTTACCCTACTTCCCGCCAACTGTCTGCATGATGGTTTTTGTCAGTAAATCAAAGTGCGTAAGTTATGACACATATTACTGATAATCTTAAAGTCTAAGGATCATTACACATACTCATAGATAGAAATATCTAATGACACCAAAACATGTGGAATTCCTACTAGCAGGTCTGTTCTCATAATCACCTATCTTAGAGATTACCAAGTACGAACTTCATGATAGGAAGTCTCATATGCTTACGAGTACTCGCACCTAACGGTGTGGATGCTATGTGTCCCATCATAGCATGTCATCCAACCATATAACTATATTTAAGAATATTGTTATAGCATTTCAAGGTTCTCATCATAGCGGAGAACTTCCATGAACTTATCATTGCAAGAAATACTCTAGCACACTATTATAACATAATCATGCAGAACAATGAACAATATGTAATAATACATTAAAATCCATGTAATCAAAGTAAAACCAGTTGGTTCTAGGACCCAACTCTTACAAACTCTCACATGGACTAGAGCCAACTGCCTACAACTTTTAGTATGCTAGACCTCACATGATGATCATGTTTCTATTGAGTCAAGGATTTAGTCAAGGGGTCTACCACGTTGTATTCCATGGAAATAATTCTCACTGCAACTTCACCTATCTGAGAAAAATCCCTTAAGAGATGATACTTCTGAAGTATGTGCTTCAACCACTGATGTGACCTTATCTCTTTTGTGAGATCCACTGCTGCAGTATTATCACAGTACAGTGTGATGAGATCTTTAATGCTAGGTATCACATCTAGCTCCTGGATGAAGCTTCACATCTAAAATTTTTCTTCAGCTACCTCAGAAGCTACGATATACTCAGACTCTACTGTAGAATCTGTGACCACACTCTTATTTGAGATCTTCCAACTCACTGAACCTCCATTCAAAGTGAAGATATATCTCTTTTTAATCTTCATGTCATCTTGATCAGTTTGGAAGCTAGCATCTGTATATCCTCGGATGACTAGTTACTCATATCCTCCACAAACCAGGAACATATCCTTAGTACACCTCAGATACTTTAGGATAGTCTTGATTGTCATCCAATTGTGGTCACCTGGGTTAGCTTGATATCTGCCTACTGCACTCAATGTGTAGGCGACATCTAGCCTAGTACATAGTGAGTCATACAAGACTGACCCAATCACTAATGTGTATGGAGTCCTTGCCATTATCTTTCTTTCCATCTATGTCTGAGGACAAATTTTATTGGAAAGATGAATGTTATGTGATGCTGGAAAAAATCCCATCTTGGATTGTTCCATACTGAATCTCTTATGTATCTTATCAATGTATATACTTTGACTTAGGCCCAGTAATCTCTTGGATCTATCATGATGTATCTTGATCCCAAGAATATACGCTGCCTCTCTCATGTCTTTCATGGAGAAGCATTGATTCAACCATGCCTTAACTGATTATAAGATTGGTATCTCATTTACAATAAGTAATATGTAATCAACATATACTATTAGAAAAATGACTACACTCCCACTAAACTGTTTGTAGACACAAGTCTCGCATTAATTCTTTATAAAACCAAATTCTTTTATGGCTTCATCATAATGAATGCTACATGACTTGGATGATTTCTTTAATCCATAAATTGATTTATGCAACTTGCATACCTTATTGACATCCTTTGGAGTCACAAACCCTTCAGGTTGTGTCATGTAGACATCTTTCTAAAGGTTCCTGTTAAGGAATGATGTTTTGTCATCCGTTTTCCAAAATCTCATAGTCATGGTAAGCCATAATGGCATGTACAATTTTGATGTATTTAAACATTTCAACTGGTGATAAGGTTTAATCATAGTCAATTCCTTGATGTTGTTTAAAACCTTTTGCAACTAGTTGTGCTTTATAGGTACTAAATTGTCCTTCCATGTCTAGTTTCTTCTTGAATGCCCATTTGTAACCAACAAGATTTACATCAACTGGAGGATCTACCAAAATCTAGACTTGGTTTTGGTACATAGAATCCATTTCAAAATTCATGGCTTCTTGCCACTTGGAAATGTCTGTGCCACTTACTGCTTCCTTGTAGGTTATAGGATCATTATTACTAACTAATAAGTATTCACAATCCTCGATAACTAAAAAACCATACCATTTCATTTCTATAACCTCTCTTGTACTCATAAGTAGTACTTGTGTCTCTGGAACAGATTCTTCTTCCACGGGGCTTTGTGGAATTTGTTCTTATACCAACTCTTGTGTACCTTGAGCCTCGACTTCATCGAATTCTATCTCTCCCCCACTATCTCTTTTGGATATGTGCTCCCTCTCAAGAAATATGGAATGTCTTTTCACTATAAACTTTTTGCCCAAGGGGTTGTATATGTAATATCCTCTTATTTCCTTGTGGTATCCTATAAAGGTATACTTTGTTCCTCGGGGTGTGATTTTGTTACCTGAAGAGGCCTTAACAAATGCTTTGCTACCCCACACTTGTAAATTTGATAACATGAATTTTCTTCCACTCTAGAACTCATATAGAATACCATTTATCGATTTAGTTAGTATTTGGTTTAGTATGTGTGCCTTTGTTTATAACTTATATCCCCAAAAGGATAATGGAAGACTCGCATGACTCATCATTGATCTCACCGTGTCCAACAGGGTGTGGTTTCTCCTTTCTCTCACACCATTCCACTAGGGTGTGTTTGGAGGAGTGATTAGGGATATGATCCCAAACTCCCGTAAGTAATCAATGAAGTCTTGATTAAGATATTCTCCACCTCGGTCTGAGCGGAGTTTCTTAATCTTCTTACCAAGTTGGTTTTAAACTTCATTCTTGTATTCTTTGAACTTATAAAAAGAATCTGACTTATACCTTATTATGTAGATATATCCATATCTACTAAAATCATTAGTAAAAGTTATGAAGTATGATTACCCTCCCCTTTCTTCAATTGGAAATGGTCCACACACATCGGTATGAACCAATTCAAGAAGTTATTTAGCCCTTTCACCTTTACCAATAAATGGGGATTTGGTCATTTTTCCTTGTAAACATTTATAACATACGCTAAGTGGTTTTAGTTCGAAATAATCTAAATATCCATCTTGATGTAACTTTGTCAAGAATTTCTCATTTACATGACCTAACTAGTGATGCCAAAGTTGGGTGTGGTATGAGTCATGTGAAGTATCTTTGTTATCAATTGTCATTACTTGGTTTGTGTAATCCAATATGTAATGTCCGTTATATAAATGTGACCTACCATAACAAATTCTATATTTTTAAAAGAAGCAACATTCATTTCCAAACTTGAAAAAAATCCATTTGTATCTAATCTAGATATAGAAATAATGTTTTTAGTAATAGAAGGAACATAATAACAACCCTTTAATTCCAAGATCATCCTAGTTGGAAATGTGAGGCAGTAGTCCCCGATAGCTACAACAGCAAGTCTGGCTCTGTTGGCTGCTCGTAGATCTACCCCCCCTCGATCAATCTTCCTGAATCAACTTGGTTATTGTATTTTCATACATATGTGAGCACCAAAATCTATATCTAATACCCAATTTATAGAAACATATAGATTTGATTCGATAACAAACATACCTGAAGATTCCCCTTGCTTCTTAGGCTAGGTGCAGTTCTTCTCCCAGTGTCCCTTCTTGCCACATGAGAAACAAATAGCCTCATGTTCCCTTGCTTCCCATTTGATCTTCCTTTTATTATAAGTCCACGAAGAAGCTTTGGGATTAAATCTCTTCGCCTTCCCTTTCCTCTTATTCACCATGAGAACAAAAGGATTTTCACGCTTTATATATTTTTCCACTTGGAAAATGAGGATAAGAATATCAGAAAGAGACTTCTCAATGTTTTTCATATTGAAATTGACAACAAAGTTAGAGAGGCTCTGAGGGAGTGATGTGAGAATGAGATCGGTGCCCAGTTCTTCAGAGAGTTTAAACCCTAAAACGTCCAGGCACTCAATGTAGCTAGTGAACTTGACAACATGAGGCCCATCTGGGGAACCTTCTCCAATATTAATCTGAAAGAGTGCCTTAGAGATCTCAAACCTTTCATGTCTTTCTATCTTCTAGTAAATACCACGGAGGTGCTCGAGAATGCTATAAGAATCCATGTTTTCATGAGACTTCATGAGCTCACTAGACATTGATGATAGCATCAAACATTGAATGTTGACTACGTCGTTCATATATTTCTCATAGAACATGAAATCCTCATTGCTCGCTTCTTTTTCATGGATCAGTTAATGTTGACTCCAACACATAAGACTTCCGTTCATGGTGTAGGATAACCCGAAGGCATCTAAACCATTTTTGGAAGTTAATTCCGGTGAGGATGTTGTCTTTATCTAGAATTTATCGTAGGGATAATGTGGTTGATGAGTTTTCCAATTTTATTATACAATTAAAAGAGTAGATCATTGGTACTTTCTTGATTACATTTTATAAGAAATAATAAATTTTATTAAGTCTCCCACTATTTTATCAAGTCCCACTAGCCTTCACCATTGAACTCGGAATGTCCAGTTTCCATGACATTCTAGTTTCAAGGATCCATATTCCCCTTCGCATAACCCCAACAAGGTCTATTCAAGCTATTAAAAGGTATTTAGGTAGGCAGGTCTTTGACAACTATAGGATTTCAGCTCCTTGATATGTTTAGCGGACTCCCCAATTCTAAAATCATGACTTTGGATTTCCTCAACTCTTGCATCCAATATTACACAAATTCTAGCAAGGGATACTCCTCTTGATGTAATATGGTTAAGTAAACTTGAAACCTTTCATAAGGGCTTCCTATATAAAATTAAGTGTCCCAACAAGGGTTGGTCAAACACATAGTTTTATTGATTTTTGCCCTTAATCATGTAACGGAAGGCTTGTTCTGACTTACTATTTTATTTGAGGTATTTTTTATCTCTTATGAATGAATTTATTTTTATCATTATCATACACTTGTTAATATTAAGTGGAACTTACTTAAGTGATTAACCATGTCTTGATAATATTTATGCATAAGTCTAGTTTATTTTAGTTCCATCTTTAATTCTTGTTTAATTCATTAATTATGAGATCATGACAATACATCCATAATGATAAACCATGAAACTGATAGAAATAAAATAAAGTAAATTTAATAATCATGAGCTTTTATAATGGTTAGTTTATCTAGTAGTTGATAAACTAACCCTAACCTAGGTGAGAAACACCTTGAACCTTTTGGGTTCGTATTTACATCTTCCACCTATCCACCTCTATATCTCCTGGGATTGGTTTCGTCTTAGCTCTAGCTTGAACCACCTTCACTATCTTGGGAGTTCCATCCATTATATATTCCCTTTTTAACTCATGTATAGGTGAGGGGTAAAAGGGGGTTTTATATAAAAGAAACCTTGGGAATACAGGCCCTACATATTAATGAGAAGAAGGCTCGCAGGCCAAAAAATTTAATTTATATAAATAAATTAAAAGAAATCATCCACATACAAAGGTCTTGGTCTAGCTCATGATCATCCATAAATGCAACAATATTTACGCATAAATAAAACTAGAAATCAATTCTTTAATCATTCTTTTTTAAGATAAATCGCACTCAAATCAATTAATTATCATCCTTAATTAATCAGTCCTTTTATCTTAAACCCTTTCTGAATTTCCTTGAGATTATCATCCATAATAATTTTAAACAAATAAATTCCTTTAAAATTATCTTTGTACGTAACTTGTACCTTGGAGTCAACCCGTTGAATTCCTATTCATAACTACCAAATGAGTAAAAATGAACATTACACAGATGTTAAATTAAACACATATATATAAAACACCTATCGTGTATTGTGCCTCAGCTTTATGATCGCACGATGGTACACATATCAAGGGTTTGTATAATATAATAATAAATTTTAATAAATCTGCATAATTTGGATGAGTAAATGATGTGTAGTTCCAACTACATGGCATGTACTATTTTTCACCATCTATATGAAATACACACCTAGGGAAACAGCGTGTGAGTATACTTCAGAAATATTTAGAGTATATAGCATGTCCAATGGGACACATGCCGTGTAGTTCCTAGTTACACGATCTCCATCTAGGCAATCCATGTACGGGGTACATGGTCCAACCCTAACCCGAAGGGACTACACGCCGTGTCCATCATGCCACACAACGTGTAATCTGGAAACTGCATGCCACCTATTCCTGGTTAACACATGGAGTCATTTAAGACCTAGAAAGACTCCAACACATGGATTGGTTTGGCAGACAGGTCAGATGCATTGAATCTGGACTACATGACGTGTAATGCGGAATACACACCATGTGTTCTGGTGTTGTACGACCATGAATCTTTGGAACCTCCGGATGAGATCCTCTATTTTATTTTAATCAAAATTAAAAGAAAATATCATTTATATAAGGTGAACGAGAAATGAAAGAGGAGGAATAAATCTCAAGATTCAGATTTTCAGAACGATTAACTTGAATTGAAACAACTAAATTATTAAATGCGTAAGTCATCAACGAAATATTTAAATAATTATAAACTATGATGTAACCCCTCCGATACCATTTGAATGTTCTGAGTGTAGTGAAAGCGTGGTTGGGATGACACCCGATTTTGATTTTTACCATGATCAATGATTATTCCAAGATCAATATGATGATGAACTCCAGTCTCTATGGAATATAATCAAAGATTTAGATAAAGAAGAAAGAGGCCTCAAACCTTTAGAGAGGATCTTGCACATCATGTTCAAAATTAATTTAATTAATTTCATAAAGAAAAATAATACCTGGATCTTTGGTATTTTTCTTCATTAATGATATTAATCATCTTGAATGGCCATTACGGATTATCTCGTTTCGCTTGTAAGGATCCAAAATATAATCCCCATAGCGGTGATCCACATGTGCTCTAATGTCCTCCAATCGACACCACTCGTTCTCTGGGTGCTAGCGCAGCGAATCGAGTGTCTTGTGTCAGTCGTTCTTGATCACATGTTCTTTGGCCTTGAAGAACGTCTCTCATTCTTGAGAGGGGAGAGAGGAGGATTCGATAGAGAAATTGTTTGACTCAAAAATTCTCAATTAACCAGGCATGTGGTGTGGTGTATGCAGGAATAGGAGTACTTGCCTATTTATATACATGGAATTTCAATTACAATATTTAATTGCATAGAAATACTTAAATACATTCATTAACTTAGATAAAACCCATGCATTTAATAATAATACAACATCGTTATTTATGGTTTTCCAACTTGAAAAAAATAGAATTATAAAAAAAATTCCGCATCACAAAATAATAGCAACGTTATTTTAATTTGTGCCAACTAGTTAAATAATTATTTACCATCTTACAAATAATTATTTTACTACCGGACTGACCTTGGTCCACTAGAACTCCACATACATTTATTGAGCACCTGAATAAATAAATAAATAATTTATTCTCTTAAATTAATATTTTATTTAAAAACTAGTAAATAAATATTTATTAAAAGTTAAATAAAATAAATAAATATGTTTTATTTAATTTATGTGATCATTTTAACTTGAATGAAATTGTCCACAGTCTTGAGAATAATATTTATTTCATTAATTAAATTGAAATAAAATTTTACCGAGACCACCAAAAATACTTAGTGTGTGACCCTCTAGGATTCTTTCTCATTAGAATTAGCTGAGCTTGCCTAAAATCCAATAGTACTATCTAGCAACGGGTCAAGGAACCTAATAGAAAGAACGTAAAGTTGCAACAACGAAATTCACATATGAACGCTCACTGTGTAATATAATCCTTTTTTCACAGTATCTCATTAAGCTGGTTTCATGACTCTGTCATCAACTTTTATGCTTGATACATCATTCTTTGACTTCCTGAAATAAACTCGTCATTACACCATGGCCATAGAATTTTGTGTGACAGTTCTATTTAAATCAAAGGTCTGAGATATAAACTTGCATAAATGGAAGGGGAAAATCCTTCCTCGACTTATCCATTAATAACATGTCACTCATGACGCACCCCACGTTCCCTACTTCCCGTCAACTGTCTGCATGATGGTTTTCATCAGTAAATCAATGTGTGTAAGTCATGACACGTATTACTGATAATATTAAAGTCTAAGGATCATTACACACGCTCATAGATAGAAATATCTGATGACACCAAAACATGCAGAATTCCTACTAGTGGGTCTGTTCTCGTAATCTTCTATCTTAGAGATTACCAAGTGAGAACTTCATGAGAGGAAGCCTCATCTTCTTACAAGTACTTTCACCTGACGGTCTGCATGTTATGTGTCCTATCATAGCATGCCATCCAACTGTATAACTATATTTAAGAATATTGTTATAGCATTTCAAGGTTCTCATCATAGTGGGGAACTACCCGGACCTTATCAATACAACAAATACTCTAGGACATTATTACATCATAATCGTGTAGAATAATGAACAATATGTAATAATACATTAAATATCCATGTAATTAAAGTAAACCAGTTGGTTCTAGGACACCAACTCTTAAAATCAATACCATCTGATTTACTTATTCATAACAATATTATCTTAACATAAAAAACATATTAAGGGTTACCTTACCTTTGTCAAAATATCACCTTGTCATTAAATCACTTCACCATTCAATCAAAAACCTTCAATATAAACTTTTAAATACCGAGAGAAAAACTTAAGTAGAACAATACTTGTATATTTAATTGTTCATATAACATAATTTTTTACTCCAAACACATTCAAACTTTGATTATTACACTTCATCTATATGATATTAATAAGTACACCTTATCCTATTACATAATACCACTTTCATTTCACATTTCATCTGTAGTCTCTTCATCATCAACAATGTAACCATTAATCGAACCACCTTGATGATTATATTCAGGATCTTTCCTATTGGGGTATTGAGTTTCATAATGACCATTTAATCCACACTTAAAACACTTAACCTTCAATGATGACTTAGGGAGGAAAATATTCTCATCCATTTTGTTAACCGAACTCTTTATTTTCCCCTTATATTCACTTGCTTTTTATCCTTATTTTCCTCATTCAAAACATATTCTTGTTCTTATAAGACATTCTCTTAGGCAATTATTTCCACATTATTGACACAAAGGAAGCCAAATCTTCTTTCCTACATGTTCTTCATTACCTAAACTCTCAGAAAACTCCTTCATTCTCTTCCTTGGTGAGTCCGAGAGTTGGTTAAGGTACACATTGTTAATCATGTTCCATGAAAACTTATTAGGCTTGATCATAATATCTTTCACTCAAGTGATCATCCCACTTGAATTCTCATCATAAAATCATCCATCACATTAAATAGTAATCCTCTTCCTTCTAATTATTTCCATTGACTAAAACTAGATGCATAGTGTGAGCATTACTTATCATGGTATAAAACCACATAGTCATGAAAATAATTACTTATAGGATTTATAAATCATGACACCATCCCTAATCTGTGACACCCTAGGTTTATCCTAGGTTATTCATAGCCAACTTATATTTAAATCCTTCATGATGGTTCATGAAGAGTTTGTGAATTTCCAAAGCATGTCCCCTAGGAATGTCAACCAGGTGTGCAATAAGGCCCATTTTTGTGTATCATATTACCCTGAGTCAGGACCAAAACATATTTTCAGAGTTGTTACCCCGAAGTACATATGTGCCAGATCCACATCCACTTTTTGTATCTAGACAAGGATGTATTTCTAGGAAACCAGTCACTCTATCCTTTACCAAAATTCCAAGACATTTTCCTAAATGTTAACTCATCCTTATAATTATCCTTAGAGACATCCCTATACATATACTTAGAAATATACCTAGGGATATCACTAAAGTTTTCTCATCTTGGTTTCCAAAGTTTGACTAAAACATTCCTTTTATACCAACTATAGTTAATCAGGCTTAACATACAAGGATATTACATCATTTTAGATAAATACTCTATACATTGTAAAAATACACACCCAGGGACCATAATAGTTTAGTGTATTTGGAAGCATGAAAACAAAATATTATATCCTAGTGAAAGATCTTAAATATATCTTTTAAAGATCTCCACCTTTATTACCTATACCTAAAACCTTTCTTCATAACTTGGGGAAAGGAAACATAAGAAAGGGGTGAGCTCAGATGCTCAGTAAGGTAGATAAATTAAATGCGTATGAATAACATGAAAAAAGGTTATGTAACTCGAGAATAACATTTGAAGATCATACCCATCATATTAGATATCATAAAAGAGATTAGAAGTTAATAAGACATTAATAAAAAGTAAATAAATAACATAATCCATGAAATCATAATATAGGAAGAAAACATGAAATTGTGGTAGTCACATAAGTATATAATAAGATTTCTATAATAGCTAAGTAATCGCTACTAAGAAAATCTTGGTAGTATGAGTTTACTCCTAATACCATCTTGGTAGTCATGGTTCACTCCCATGGCCATCTTAGTATCATGAGTTCACTCCTCATACCATCCTGGTAGTCACACTTCACTCACATGGCCATCTTAGTAGCATGAGTTCACTCTTCATACTATCTTGGTTGTCATGGTTCACACTCATTGCCTTCTTAGTAGTGAAGGTTCATTCCCAAGATCATCTTAGTCTATCTAATGAGATATAAATATTTACCCAATGCATTGTAGGGAGATATAGGTCCCACCCATCTCATAGTTAAACCATACATACATGTTACAAAAAAATCATAAACAGTCATATCATAACCCATGAAATGAAATGGGTATCATAAACATGTAATCATATCATAACATATGAAAAAATATAGGTTTCATAATCATTTCATCAAATGCATAAATCATGAAAGAGAAATGTATTTTATAAACATATAACTCCGGAAAGAGAAATGGGTTTCATAAAGACCATGCCATTAATCATAACCCATTAAAAGAAAGAATATTAATGGAACCTTTAGACCATTTCTTAGAAGGGAATGAGTATCATAAATGGATGTCATCCTAGATGTAAATTAATTTTAAAATATCCTTCAAAAATATTTCTTGAAAAAAATAACTTTTCTTATTTGAAAAAGTATTTTTAATACATAAAATCATTTTAAAGTAATTTTCTTATAAAATACCATGAAAAATTATAAAGAAGACTTGAAATCATTTTGAAAATATTTTTCCCAGAAATTTATAAAATAATCTTCAAAATATTTTAAAAACCTTTTTTTTAAAACACTTTAAAAACTTATAAACAAATATTGAAAATGTTTTGAAAACCATTTATTTGAAAATACATTGAAAACTTATAAAGAAAGATTGAAATTTTTTTGAAAACCATTTCATTGAAAATACTTTCAAAACATATAAATAAATAATGAAAATGCTTTGAAAAACATTTCTATGAAAATAATTTGAAAACTTATAAAAAAATCTTGAAAATTTTTTGAAAATCATTTCCATGAAAATACATTTAAAGTTTATAAATAAATTTTGAAAATGTTTTGAAAATGATTTCACTGAAAATACTTTGAAAAATTTAAGGAAAGATTAAAAATGTTTTGAAATCCATTTCTTTTAAAATAATTTTAAAACTTATAAATAAGGATTGAAAACATTTTGAAAACCATTTTACTTGAAAACATATAAATTAATATTGAAAAAATTTTTAAAAACAATTTCCTTGAAAACATATAAAAGGAGTCTGAAAACGTTTTGAAAACCATTTTCCTTGAAAGTATATTTTTTAAAAAATATTTTAAAAATCAACCTTTAAACATGAAAAGAATATTCAAAGTATTTAAGGAAGATAAATCCATGCATGTCTTACATGGTAAAAAGAACATTCATTTTTCATGATAAAAAGGTAAGAAAAAATGGATCGTTTGAAAAGTGACAAGAAAATTTATTTGAAAACATTGGTAAAAGAAAAAAAGGGTAAAAAAATCTTTTAATGATCATAGTATATTTTTTGAATTTTCTTAGAAAACATTTTCATAAAGCATTATTTTAAAGCAACACAGATTTCTGACCGAGGATAGCATAAAGTCGAGCTTTCTTAAAAAACACATTATTAACTATCTTATGTACCAAAGAGTGGAATAAATGGTATTAATATATGACTAAATAATTAATAACCAAAGTAGAAGAAACTCCATGAATTTTCTTAAGATAAGTATCATAAAAATTCATTAAAGGAAGCATAAACATAAACAATCTCAAAAATTGGTGAGATTGTTTCAATAAACTCTTATAACTTGGTAACATGAGATCATACTCTCCATGTAAGAAAATGAAATTTCATAAAACATAAAATTTCAGTAAAATAATTAAATTCATGATATATCATGTAAAATGGAAGTATATACACCTCAAAAGATAATTTAGGTCCATAACAACACATGAGTCTCAAATATGGAAAATTGAGACAAAACTATTTCACTGATTTGGTAACTTTTGAAACTTATTGAAGTGCACTGTGTTGCATTTGTTGTCAATGAGGTATGTTGTTGTCAAGGAATGAATGGATGGATGTCAAGGAGTTTCAATATGTGAATGACAAAGGATGTGATGGTGATGGTGATGAATGGAGAATGGCCATGGTACTTAGAGACATGTCACTTAGGAGATTCACTAAGTGACATAGGATGTTGTGGTTGAAACATTCTCATACTACATCAGACGATTGTTGAGCTGTTCTTTAAGTTCCAAGAACTTTTATCAACTGGATACAATTTCACAACAATGTTAGAAGACCATGTATTGTATTGACAAGGCATTGGAGAAGCTTGCTGATCCTTTGAGAAACGTGAGTCCCGTGAGAGCACCCTTGTGCCTCGCGAAGAATTGAGCTGCGCGTCCCCTGCGCGGCAGAGAAGCCCGGAGCCATTTTTGGCTTCGTGAAGTCCCTTTTGTGCACTCCTTGCGCAAAATAAGAAAGGGAGTCCCCTGCGCGCTAATCTTTTGCGCAGCAGGAAGACCTCGTGGCCGCAACACCTTGCGCGCCCGAGGCTTGTTCCCTCTCTGCCCGCACCCTTGCGCGGCAGGAGGAAGACCCTGCGGGAGTTGCACTTGCGCGCCCCGCGACAGGAGGAGCTTGCGCGCCCGCGACTGCCTTGCACCCGAGGCTTGCGCGGTTGTTGAAGTGAAGGAAGGTTGAGCCCCTTGCATTTTTCAGTGTGTGCTAAGTGCAAAGAATACCCGAGGCACTTTGTGTGCAAAGGAAGGAAAGGCCGTAGCCTTGTGCAACCAAAGGAGACCCGAGGCCTTAGTGCATTTGTGTGTGCATTCTTGAAGAGTGAAGACCACCACACTTTGTGTGTGTGTGCATTTGAAAAGAAGGCCGAGGATAGCTTGGGTGTGTGAAAAAATAGTGGAGGCCAAATACACACTCATTGTGTGTGTGCAAAGCAAAGAACAAAGTTGTGTGTGCAAAACAACAAAGTGAAGTGGCCGAACCTATGTGTATGCTCTAAGTGGAATAGACACACTTAGAAGAAGAAGAAGACTCACACAAAGTATAACACACATTTAAGTGTGTAAACACATTGAACAAAAGTGTGAAGTTCAAGTGAGAAGGTGTGTGCTTGAAGTTATTACACCCTTTGTGGGTTTATTGCACCAAGAAGAAAGAAAGGGGAGTGCATGCTTACATGCATGCACATGCACACGTGAACAAAGCCAAATCTGGTTGCGTGCATCTGAGTTGTCCAAGACAGAAGATCTTGAAGTATTGAGAAGGCCATGCAGTCAGTGCATGAGGAGGCAGAGTTTCCATGCACTCAGTGCATGAAGATGATTTGAAGTGAGACTGGACCAGACTGAAGTTAAAGATATCAGTTGTCTGAGTATTCAGTAGTTGGAGAGAAGCCAGGTCATCCTTAGAAGAAGGTGATAAAGCCTGAGCAAGACGAGAATACCTGATCAACTCAAGTGATCAGAGGTACAGAGCAAGGCCAGCAGTCTTTATCTCAGACTGCTGAAGATACTTGAAGAAGCTTAAAGTGAAGAAGAGCTACTCGTGTGACTCGAGCAGCCAAGAGAAGACCTTGTGGGACTCAGGGAGAAGAAGTCTTCAGTGGGATTCTGGAGCATGCCAGTGGGACTCTGGTAACACTGTGTGAAGCAGTATAAAGACCCTCCTGTGGGACTCAGGAGAGATACGGTGGGAAGCTGTATCGACCATTGTAATACTAACAGATTATAATGGGAGAATCCATGCTGGGAGAGCATGGCAAGGATGTAGGCATTTGGTGCCGAACCTTGTAAATCCTTGTGTCCTGTGCCTTTTCATTACTGCATTATCCGGGAAAGGTTGAGAGACATAAGAAGAGTGGATCGAGGCCTTAACAAGCCATAGAGGTTTAATTGATTAAGAATCAATTAGTAAAAAGTTTTAAAGGATCACTGATTCACCCCCTCCCCCTCTTAGTGATTCACACTGATCTGGGCACTTCACTTATTCCCCATGAAAGAAATATCATAAAGTGGATATGTGAATACCCATAAATTTATTTATAATATACATAGAATAGAGTTATGGGGAGTACATACACTCCACAAAAGGAAAGAGTGGTGAACATAGATTGTATCTCATGTAAATAAAAAGTATGATGAAATTACATGAGATACATTCTTCCTTGGAAGAATTTCTTCCCAAAGGAAGGCTTCAAGAAAAAAGGGAGGAAATTTGGGAGATTATTTGAGTAGAGTTTGGGTGATACAAGGGGCTTGATAGGTTTGAGGAATTGGAAGTAAAGTATCCCTTTTTATAGTGGCGGATGCATGACACTCTTGTAAATTTTTTAAGAGAGAATTACACCCACGTTTTTCATGTTTCAAGTAGATACAATAATGGTCCATAGTAGATCCAAGTGACTATAGATTCTAAATATGTCCATCAAATGGGTTTTGGAAAAGTTTCTAGGTCATTTGGGCCCCAAATATTAATGTTTAGTCCCTAATTAAGC
Source organism: Viscum album (assembly GCA_963277665.1). Taxonomy (NCBI): domain Eukaryota; kingdom Viridiplantae; phylum Streptophyta; class Magnoliopsida; order Santalales; family Viscaceae; genus Viscum; species Viscum album. The sequence goes on along the minus strand of OY728133.1, from coordinate 1,376,770,411 downwards.
TTAATTTGAACTTAATTACTATGATTAGATTTAATCACTTTTACTAATAATTTTGGTAAAACATCAACATGATATAATTAGAATCTAAATATTATACTTATTACAATGGTATATTTAATTTTTTCTAAATTAAATCCATAGAAGCGGAAAATTTAAGATTAATGCTAATCCTGTAGACAGGATGAAATTACAGGTTTTTAAAGTAGAAAGAAGTTCAAAAGTTTATAAAGTTTTTATATTATATTTCAAAGTAAAATAAATTCTAATAACCTAAATTATATTAATAGATTTATAATTTTTATAATGTGACCTTAAAACAAATTTAAAATATAATTTAACATTAATAATTATTTAAACGAAAAGGTAGTTTTTAACTAAGAAACTGTATTTTTCACTATTCATCAAAAAATGAAGTTTCTCATAAAATATTAAAAAATTCACCCTGAGATAATTTCAGAATTATAAATTAAAAAAGAATTTTATTTAATCAAATTAAATTTCTAAATGTGTCTGAAATTAGTTTTATTATTAAAATTAGTTCATTTGAGAAAACAATATTTTTAAACATGAAAGGACTTTACCAAGAATTATATATTTCATTATCAATACGTTTTATTTCTATAAAACCATTATAAAAATTATTTGAAAGTAGTTATTGATATTCATATCACTATGTTTAATATCTAGGTTATAATTATATCATTTAAAAATTTATAATAAAATGATTCTTTGTAGAAACACGGTGTTGTGTGTAACGTATGCCAAGTCAGTGTTGCGGGTAGCACAGGCCAAGTTGGTATTGTGTGTAGCACAATATAAGTCGATGTAGTGTGAAAGTAATGTTTGAATTAGTGTTTTAATATATATATATATATATATAATGATCTATTTTTAGTGTAATGTGAAATGAAAAATATCAAAAAGATAAATTAATTCGGAAAAAAACAATTTACAAAATCTCAGAGTGTTACAAACCTATTTATGTTAAATAAGTTTGTTGAGGTGGTGGATTAGGATCTCATAGATGAGGGGAACATGAAGGTGGATTACATTAAAGGAAAAGTATTTTTTGTTGGATGATCAAGAGGTTTGTCTTTTGAGAGTAAGAAGCATCGCTACAAAGGGGTAATTTGTGATAGTTGGAAGAGTGGCCAGGGGAAGGTCCAGCTACTCAGGACCGTACCTGTATTGTCTATCATTATCATGGTAGGAAGGGCCACTATAATAGACACTCTCTCTAACCACTAATATAGTGTTGATCTTTTGGCGGGATGAGACATCTACAGAAGTTTTGTCGGGTCCCATGATAGACGGGTAGTGATGGACGATCTAGATAGAACTAGGGTATGGGAAGGGGATATTCTACACCATATCATTCTGGAAGTTAGAGTTCTACTAGAATATGTAGTATAGGTAGTGGATGTGGTGCTTCTAATAAAGAAGTCCCATATCAGTAGAGTGGTGTAGCTCAGGGGAGTCAGACTACATCACATGGGAGAGGGGAAGGACAATTGCATGTGGTGCAACATGCACTTTTGGATATCAATGTTGGACCATTGATAGTGAGTGGTACTATTATTGTAGCTTCTACATTATCTAGTACCTTATTTGATACCGGTGCCTCTCATTCCTTTATATCTACAAAACATTTTAATGGTTTTTTTTCTGGTAGTAGAGTTTGTGAGTGGGGTTATTACAATAGATACACCATTGGGAGTACGATCTAGATACATCTACTTGTGCATGGAATGTTCTATTGAGGTTGGGGAGTATCTATTTCTATGGGATCTCTATATTCTTGACATGTAAGGCTTTGTCCTAATTCTAGATATGGACTGGTTAGTGGCATACTGATCCCACGTAGACTTTTACCTAAGGGGAGTGACCTTTACGTCTCCCGAGGGTGACAAGTATATCCACCATGGAGAGTGGGATATCTAGGTGGGTCATGTAGGGCTAGTTCATCCAAAACTAAGGGAGATTACTACCTAGGTTGCAAGTTTTTTGTTGTATGTTGGATGTGTAAAGAAGTGATTCTTTCCACTTGTAGTGAAATGGTTCTTGGATTTGTTTCCTAAAGACTTCCCAAGGATTCCACCTGAGGTATATGTGGAATTTACTATTGTGATTGTGTTAGGGGAAGATCTAGTTTATATTACACCATACATAATAGAATCTATAGAACTTCAAGTGCTTAAGACTCAACTAGAGGATTTGTAGGATAAGGGATTTATCCGTTTGGGTACGTTGCCTTGGGGTTCACCAGTGTTGTTTAAAAAGAAGGCTAAAAAGACTTTATGCTTGTGTGTTGATTATTCAAAGTTGAACCAGATTAATGTGAAGCATTGATATCCTCTTCCATGTATCGATGATCTATTTTTCCAATTGAGATGAGAATGAGTCTTTTCCAAAATTTAATTGAGATTAGGGTATCATCAGTTGAGAGTTCGAACTTATAATATACTGAGGACTACTTTCAGAATCTGGTATGGACTATATGAGTTCATCATAATGTTGTTTCGGTTGATAAACTCACCAATAGTGTGTATGACCTTGATGAATATAATCTTCCATACACACCTAGATAAATTTTTGGTAGTGTTTGTGGATGACATATTGGTGTACTCTAAGACTCACGATGATCATTAAAAACATCTTGACATCGTCCTGAGTACACTGAGAACGCATCAGATATATTCCAAGCTATATAAGTGTCAGTTTTGGATTGATCTGATACACTTCTTGGGTAACATCACCTTAGAGGAAGGTGTGTTGATGTACCTAGAAAAGGAACAAGCATTTGTTTCTTGGGAGCAGCCTAAGAACACATTCGATATCTGTAGAATCTTGGGGTTAGATGGATATTCCTAGAGATTAATACATGTCTTTTAACATTTTTTAGCATCAATTTCAATATTGAAAAAGAAGGGGATAAAGTTAGAATGGTAAAAATCATGTGAGAATCCCATATAGGAGTTGAATTATCTCTTCACATTAGCACCGATCTTGATCCTACCCGAGCCGTGTGATGAGTATATAGTTTGTTATGAAACTTCTGGGATTGAAAATGGAGTAGTGTTTATTTAGGTGGATTTATTTATAACATATGGGTCTAGAAAGTTGAGGCCACATGAACAGAACTACCCTACACATGACCTAGAGTTATTTATAGTGGTTTATGACTTGAAGTGTTGGTGGATTTATCTAATGGGAGAAAATTTTACTATGTATACGGATCACAAGAGTTAGAAGTATGTCTTTTCACAATGAGAATTGAATATCCAGTTGTAGATATGGGTCGAGTATATACAGTAATTTGATTTTGAGCTAGCATATACGTCTGGGAAGGGGAATAGTTTGGTTGATGCTTTGAGTAGGAAAACTCAAAATCGGGCAGTTTAGAAGTCTAGTGTTAAGTAGAAGATGATGACTTTGCTGGATAAAATGCATGTGGTGGTTCAAGAGAGTTAGGATCATATGAAACTCATATCAATTTCAGTGGATTCTACACTTTTTAGATATATTGTGGGTAGAAAGTATGACAATATGGAATGCTTGACCTTGAGGGAAAGCCTTAAAGGTGTAGAGTCACCTTCTGAGTGGATCATAGATGAGGATAAGATCATCCATGTTGAGAATTAAATTATTGTGCCTATGAGAATGAGAGAGGATATGATGTGTTGATTTCATGCCTTGAAGTGGGTGGTAAATCAAAGTGTGAAAAAAAATCATTGTGACCTGCGATGATATTTTTAGTGGTCGGGCATGAAAAAGGAGATAACATGGTTCATGAAACGATGATATGCCTTTCAGTAGGAAAAGTATGAGGATCAACGACCTGGAGGTTTATTACAGTTGTTTCACATTAAAAAATTGAAGTGGGATGACATGTCCATGGAATTTTTGGTGGGTCTCCCAAGGATGTCTCTGAGGAATGATGTTATTTGGTTGATTGTGGACAGACTAAAAAAGGTTTCACATTTCTTACTAATAAGGGAGACTTTCTCTATGGAGCAGTTGGGAGATATGTATGTGTGGGAGATGGTTCATTTGCATGGGGTTCCATGGAATATAGTTTTAGATAGTGACTCATATTTTACTTATAACTTTTATAAGGGCTTCCATAAGGTTCTTGATACATAAGTTTTATTGAGTACAAATTTCAACCCATAGATAAATGGGAAGTCAGAGCATACTGCACAAGTGCTTGGGGATATACAATGAGCATGTGTTTAGACTTTAGTGGATCTTGGGAAAAGCACATGGATTTAGTGGATTTTTTCTATAACAATAGTTATCAGGCTACGATATAGATGGAACCATATGAGGCTCTTTATGGTAGGCTATACAGATCTCATCTATGCTGGATGGAGGTAGGTGAGTTAGAGTTGCGGGGACCGAGTCTCATGAAGGATACTTCAGAACACGTTCAGATAATTTGGAAACCTATGGATACAACATAGAGTATATAGAAGTCATATACAGATAGAAATCGATGGACCCTATAGTTTAAAGATGGTGGTCATGTATTCCTTCAGCTATCACCTAGGTTGGGTAACCACATGATATAGAGATAGGGTAAGTTGGTGCCAATTTTTGTTGAACCATTTGAGGTTTTAGAGAGAAGCATGTGTCATACTGATTGGTGCTTCCAAAAAGATATAGTGTGATGCGTGATGTTTTCCATGCATCGCAACTTTGGCAGTATCACCCTGGCCCTTATCATGTGGTTTATGTGGATGATGTTGAGCTTGAGTTTGATGTGTCCTTTGAGGAGCATCTAATACTTGTATTGGATCGCAGTGAAAAAGTTTTGTGGGGAAAGACCATGCCAATAATTCATGTATTGTGGAAAAATGGTCATGTGAAGGAGGATACATGGGAAAGACAAGCAGATATACGGGCTTAGTGACCTGATATTTTTGACTCAGAATCTTTGAGATGCTGGGGAGTGCTACTTGAGTATTAGAAGTTATAAAGTGAGGATATTGTAAGATCCCAACCATCTTTGGAGATGTCTCAGGCTTGTTTATAGGTAATATTTTTCTATATTTTAGTGTACTTTGATTCTTATTTTCTCTAGGGTGGTTTTGGGTGAAAAATTGAGAATTTTGGAAAGAAAGAGGGCAGTGCATGGTTGGAATACATTTTTCCATAATCATACACCCTAGACCAACAAACCATGTGAACTCAAAGAGAGAGGATTCCCATGGATGACACATATTTCATCAAACTATTCACCCTATTAGAAGAAACTGTGCACCCCCCCCCCCCTCCAAAAAAAATAAAGAGGCACATGGTTAAGTCACATGGTTAGAGGAAACCATGCACCCCAAGCATCAAACTGTGCATATGGGAATTTAATCCTCTAAATTTTATTAAAAAAATTATGAGCCCCCATCTTATACCTTGAGAAACCTAGCACAACCCATAATAGTTTTATCTAGATTCTAAAGTCTCTCAAAGGGATTCTAAGGCCCTATGACCTTCGCTCTTGGTGAATCAAAGGGTGGATTGAAGATCTGCACCTTTTAGAGTATGTAGTTTCTTCCCAATTGATTTCTTATCTCTCTCTTATTCTTCTCTCATTATTTTAATGGGTTTTTATTCCTATTTTGGGTTATATATAGACCTAGTATTGTGGATCTAGATCTATAATTAATGGATCATGATTTTTTCAATCTTGTATTTAGGTTTTAGATTCAAATATCACGTTACATCATTATTCCATTCAAATTGGGGATTTCCATTGGGCAATCGTTTATCAACGAATTGAGGTGGGTGGTCTACAATTCAAATCCCAATGTATTTATTTTGATTATGTGAATGTAATTGTATAATTTCTATTGTATGATTAACATTAAATTTTTCCTATTTTGAATCAATTAACTTGTTGAATTAATTAATTAGGGAATTATAAAATTGGGGATATTGGAATTGTAGACTAGAGATAATTAATTATTAAATTAATTATAGAGATATTGAATTTTTTGAATGGATATAATTAATTTTTTGACTAATAATAGAGAAATCTAATTGTTTGAATGGAGACAATTAATTTTTAAATTAATTAAAGAGATATTGAATTATTTGAATTGAGATAATTAATTTTTGAATTAATTATAGAGATATTGAATTTTGATTTGGGGATAATTAATTGTGAGTTAATTATTAGAATATTGAATTTTATTTTGGGGATAATTAATTATTGATTTAATTAGTAGAATATTTAACTGTGAATTAAATAATTAATTTTTGAATTAATTTTGGTATATTGATTTTATGTATATTGATTATTTAATTAGTGAATTAATTAATGGGATTGATGTGATTAATTAATTTGGGAATTAATTAATGGGATTTATGTGATGAACTAATTGTAGAATTAGTTATGAGATTGAGAATATTAATTAATATTTGAGTTAATTAGTAATGATATTGAGAATATTAATTAATTTTTGAGTTAATTAATGAGATTTAGAATATTAATTAATTATTGAGTTAATTAATGAGATTGAGATGATTAGTTAATTATTGAGTTAAATAATGAGAATGATATGATTAATTAATTATTGAATTGATTAATGGGATTGAGATGATTAATTAATTTTTAAATTAATTAATGAGATTATTTTGAGACAATGAGTTGTAATAATGGAATTCACATGTTAATTTAGGCAATGGGTGGTAACAATGTTATTCAGGAGTTAATTTAGATAATGGATGATAACAATGGCATTCGTGAGTTAATTGATACAATGAATGGTAATAATGAAATTCATGAGTTAATTGATACAATGAATGGTAACAATGGAATTCATGAGTTAATTTAGACAATGGATAATCACAATGGAATTCATGATTCAATTGAGATAATGAATGTTAAAAATTGAATTCATGAGTTAATTTAGATAATGGATGGTAAAAATGGAATTCATGAATTAATTGATACAATGAATGGTAGTAATGGCATTCATGAGTTAATTGAGATAATGAATCATAATAGTGGCATTCAGATATTTGATATCCCTTCAAATAGTTCATACTCTGGAACTGTCTGAAGAAGGTATTGAGAGTTTGGGTGTCCATGTGAACCCGAGAGTTTATGTGGTTAAATAAAGAATAATTAATAATGTTATAACTATTTACTTATGCATTTTACTCATTTATTTATACACATGCATACACTATTTTGACTGGATATTATTTTAGACATCATTGGTAGCAGCCTATGTTAGATGGTTGATTTGGGATGGAGCATGGTTAAGGGAATCAAACGTGGTTTAGGATCCTCTTGGGAGTTGTCAGTGTCTTTACTTTTGAGTTTCAATTTGACACTTGACACGTACTCTAGCATGACATATCTACTATTTAGTTTGGATATTGTAATCCCAGTTTTGTTCATATTGTGATCCTAGTGTTATTCTAGTTATGATTATATCATTAGTTGTTATTTTTTATTATTATTTTTTGGTGTATTACTTTGAATAATAGGGTATAGTCTCCCCATGATCGACATATCATACCCTAACTAGTATTCGACAACCTCTAGAATATGGAGAGTCACACATGAGGTCACATAATTGACCATCTCATGGCACCGATGTGTGGAACCTAGGTCAGGACATTGTAAGGATTGATTCTCATGTATTTTTGGTCATTCTGATTCCAAATAACCCACTTAGGTAGAAGAAGATTGAAAATTCCAATCCCAGCCTCATAGAGGAATACAAAAACTCTATCCAAAATGAGTCCTATATAGGGGATCACAATCCTATGATTAGGACACAATTCCATACTATACCCTCATGGAAGAAAGAACGAGGGAACAAACCCTAAGGAAATTGGTCCATTCTAAAGAGATGAAGTGCACCAAGACTTATCTAAATAAGTACATGATGTGTCCCTTTGGTACTGAGTTATCTCATGTTCTACAACCTATTCCCATGTTTGTACTCGTGTACACCTGGTCGTTCCCATGTACCAGGTCATACCCGAGTACTAGGTCGTGTTTGAGAACATAGATCTGCTAGTGTACTCTATTAGTGTCTTGCACCAGATTGTTATTGATCCTGTGTATCCATGGTTCATCAGGTAGATTCTTTCTCTACTACTTATATATGTGATTCTCACCACCAATCTCATCAGGGGTCTTGGATCTCATCCAAACAAGTCCCTCCATTATCCACCACTAATTTTTTGATTTTATAAAATAAATCACTTTGAGGAAAAGTGAGAACCAGCAAACATACTATGCCATGAGAAGGACCCATTGGCGGGCTGGGCAAAGAACCCTATCCAGGACCAGCCACACCCAAAAAACACCACAAAACAGCCCACGAAAACAGCAAGAAAACCAAAAATGAGCCGCCAAAGGAGGACCAACCTCATCTTTCCTCGAATGTAGTGCCACCGCACCAGGGACCATCCATCCATGATAGCCGGACCACCGACTCCGGGAGCAAGAGGAGGACCACCAGAGACAAAATGAAACCCGAGTAGGCAAGATTGAACCAGAGCAAACACAGCAAAAACACCAAACCACACCAGAACCACTGTGGAGGATGACCGATGGGAAGATCTTCATCGTCAACACTCAAGAACCGCAAATCATCTGAAACCAATCCAAAATCGGAGAGCATACCCAACCTTCGCACCACCGAGAAATCCATAAGGGAAGTAACAATGCCAGAGTAGGGATGCAGATAAAACAGAACGCGGAGCCACTCTAACGCAGAACCGATAAACCAATAAACCTACAAGACGCACGCTGCTGGGCCCAAAAATCCAACACAAATACCACGAAGCAAACCTGAAAGATTGGGAGGAGAACTGGGAAGGGGATGCCACTAAATCTGGGCTTTCTTTAGTTCATCACTTGCGGCCTCATAGTGACCCGAGAAGGAGATGAGGACCCTTCCACATTCTGACTCCATTGAATCCAACCGGACGAACACCCGATCTTTGAGCACAACCACAACCGAACAGAAGAGAGGGGGAAACGATGGAGAAATCGGTCGAGGTCGGCGCATGAGTGGGGGTGTAGATATTCCAACTAGATCGTCAGAGGAGGTTGAAAAGCTCTGGATCCGCGAAACCATGGGGAAATCGACACCCTCATGCCACACCGCCTAGCCCAACCCTCATCGGCATTCCCAGCAGAGTAAGAGAGTGGGAGGGAGGGGGAATATGGCGAAGAAACCCAACCATCAGAATCGATTGGGAAACCACCCCCCATTAGGTCGTCTTGTTGTTGCATGTCAAAACATGAACGAAAATTTATAATCCAGTCTCGATCCATTTCCTTCGCTTCTATAGCTTTCTCTTATCATCAAACTCAAACCTAGTCCATAATATCAATCTATTTCACCATAGAATGGTTGTGAAATGATTGATTTTTAGGTATTTTGTTAAACCATTAGTCAAAAAAATACCAATGATGAATGCACAAAGAATGAGGGAAAAAAATAAAAAAAATAAAAACATGAGGAACAAACCTTGACCAATGTTCAGGTTGGCCTTGATTCATTTCCATTATAATTAAGAACAAATAAATATAATTAATCAAGGAAAATGAATCCCCAAATCCCAAATAATAATCACATACTTGTAAAACAATCGACCTGCAAATAAATCTGTTGGTTGGTTTATTTACATTCATCATGGGAGAAATAAATGGGGAAAAATCCATAGAAAACAAATATCCTACCTCAATATTGGATCAGTCGTTGATGAAGAATGGTTCTGATCCTTTTTCATTAACAAGATCTATAGGTTTCATTGGTGCACCAATCGTCAAAGCACAATCTATTGATGATTTTCCATGGAAGTTCCTTCATGAGTTCCTCTCTCAAATTCAAGGATTATGTGGAAAACCCTAAAGTTTTTTTACAAAACTATTTAAATAGATCTCCATTATGTTTTTTGTTTCATTACTTAATAGATAATTTAATTTAATTTATTTATTTTCTTATTTTCATCCATGATATATTTTTTACAAATGCTCAACACCGACAAAGATTATGTCATTCCTAATGTAAATCCCACAATCCAGACTCAATGTTGGTCTTAGATTTGTAGTCTGGGACTTTATTTAATATTTATTCAAAAAATTTAGGAAAACTACACACATGTGATATTAATATATTTAATATTTTTTAAATATCAATTTCAGGATCGTCGGGCCACAGAATCTCATACCGTCTCTATGCCTAGATCTAAACATATTACTAGATATATTTAAAATATTTACATGTAAAAAATGATACATTACACATGTACGGTCATTTTTATTAATGATGTAGGTAAAGGGGGCTCTTATGTGCTAATGGGAAGTATTTATGCTTCAAACAAAGATAGATCTAGGTGCTTGGTGGTAGTTTTCTTGTAGAGAATGAGATTGTTCATTATGGGAACCTTGTATTTATTTTTGGGTATGTTAGTCCCATAGTATTTGTATTACTGATGGTTGTTTCACTTTGATTATTATAGATGGATATATTCTATATTAGAGTTTGAACTTGTTTCATTCATACATCATGTATATACATTATCTTAGGGTGTTTTTCTATGAGTTAATTTATATATATATGAGTAAATTGTTTCCCAAGATATTACTATACCATAATCATTTATTTCTAACCTTTAGTGTTTGGGGAATTTCACCTAAGTTTAGTGGAATTTATGTTTTTCTCAAGCCAATGGGACATGGCTCAAATGTTACAAATGGTATAGGTTTGGAATAGTCCATTAGTTAGCATGGTAAGTGTGGTGATAGTATGTGTCATAACTTGAAATGTAGAGAATAAAAAGGTACATTCAACCTCTTAAAGTTGATAGGATGAACTTTGGTGGTTTTTGGATTGGTTGTTAACTCTTTCAAAGTTCTAAAAGGTCTTCAGTATCGATAATTATTCATATGGAACTATTTGAAAGGTTATATGATTATTCGAGTTGGTCACCAATTCCTTTGATTAAGGACTGATCATTTTGGGTAATCATGTGTCATGAACTATCCCAAGTACCTTGGTAACCTGATAACTAATTCGGACCTGACATGGCACGAAGGGCATTCCCAGTCCCCATGGGTTGGCAACTAGCACCTGGCATCATACAATATGAAAGTGGTAATGAATTTTCCACAAAAAATAGCTGAAGTAAAATAGATAATACAATATGAATAACAAAAGGAAGCTCCGCTGGGAGTAAAGTACCATAATACAACAAGGAATAACAATACCAAAGTACTACAACCAAAGTACCAAATGGGAAAAAACATCCCAGTGTACCTAAAAACACAACTCACCACAAATAAGGTTCAAAAGTTGGATCCTCCTCTAATATATCATTTCCCCTTGCTCAAACCCAGAATAAGAAAGTCTACAGACACCCGAAGTCAAAAGTATGGTGTGAGCCTAAGCCTAGTAGGATACCACCAAAGATTCCATAATAGATTCCAAATATAGATTATCCAAATAAAATATTTAAATTTTTAAAATAAATAGTTTTGGAAATTCAACATCATATTTAAACAAAACTTGTTATACATTTTCCAAATGATTGAAAATACTTTTAAATCACATGATTTAATTTACAAGGGATAGAATATATCTAAAACAATCAATTAAATAAAAAAGTTACATAAAAGATTTTATGTAAATCTAGTAAAGGCATATAAAGAACTTTTACAACATTGGCATACATTTATATCTCAAATATAAATAAACAAGCGAGAAACATGATCATCTGTCAAAAGGTACAATAGCATTAACTAGCTATATGATTACTCGCACTCTAAGTAATATCAGAAAAATGAGTATACTCACATCCCCCTAACACTGTCTAGATGTGATCCATCACCTTCACATGGGGGATGTGACCCACCGCAGGTATGTTTTAGAACATTGTAATAGCATAGAGTGTGTCAAAATAACTCACCAACTACCTAATGCTTACATGCAATCTTAAATGTTGGGAAATTTATTTTATGAATGCTTAAAATAAAATTAACTCTCATTCTTCAATTTAAAAAAATTTTAATTCCTTTCCATTTAAAACCAAAATGGGTTTTAATAAAAAAATGTTCCCTTTCCATAAGATAAAACAATTGTATTTCTATCAAATAATTTTTAAACAATTTTCACAAGTTTGAAATCTATTAAAAACCAATTACATACTTTCCTCAATTCATTTTCCCAATTATATTCAAAATTTTAATTGAAAATATTTCCATCAAATCTAGTATTTAAATTCAACAATTTAAATCATCCAATTTCCATAAACACACCCTAATTCAATGGAATTGAGGGTTTCCCAAATTTTTGTGCCAAACCATTTCAAATCTCCTGATTCACTAGAATGTTTTTTTATTAATTTAATTGAAATAAAGTTTGATAATATGAATTTAAATTAACAATTGAAATAAATCATGATATTTAGGAATAATTAATTTGGAAATTCAAGACAGAACCACCTACCTCTTCCTGAAACTCAACACTCTAAAGGACATCTGTCAATGAGAACAAAGGTGTAGAAGACCTCTAAACTCAACCTAGAAGCAAGATCCAACACCACAAGGCATATGATCCATCAATTCCAAGATGATCCATTGAAATTCCAATAGAGGATAAAGAGAGAAATATGAAGAATGATGAAGAACACTTTCTCGGATATCTCCCACTAAAGAAATGATGATTGATCACCAAAGGAATGGATCCAGAAGAGTTGGAAGGCTCCAAGAATACTTGGGGAAGGATTTGGGTTGAGGGAGAGGAAACCAGAGAAGAGGATGAGGGAAATTACAAGCACACTTCTACTTTTATAGGCTACTGTCGAGGCATTACATGACATGTAAACCAGTTACCCATCGTGAAAGATTTAATTTTCATAACGATAAAGACGCATAAAATATATAACACCCCTTTTAAAAATGGGGTTTTATAAGATGTGTAACCCCTATTAACATTGGGTAATTTCTAATATTTTTAAATGATGAAACCCCCATTATTAAACATTACAAATCAATATGAAAATACTTTACGTCATGTAAAGGGGATTCTCAGCGTGTACTCACCACACTGTGAACCACGCTTCATGACTTTCACCCATATGTAGCTACACAAGATTTAATTTCTTGATATTTTACAAAAACACTCTATTTAAAATTGAAAAATACAACAAGTTTTGGAATTTACCATTTTAGGTATCCTCGCAATCCAAACTCACCCCTTACCCACTTAATGAAAAGGAAAATCATGAAAAGTTTTAAGATGTACCTATTTGAGCGGTAATGGGATGTTACAATCTCTCCACTATAAGAAAGTTTTGTCCCTATAAATCCTACGAAGAAGCGTCTATGACAAAAGTATAAGGACACTACTCTCTCATCAGTGTCTCACATTACCACTTCTTGTGATTATCAAAATCATGCTGCCATAGCACACGAACCAAAGGTATCATCCTTCCATGAAGTACCTTGGTCTCAGAATCAACTACCATGACTGGCCACTCAGTCAAAGATAAATTAGGTTCAATCTCAAGATTACTCTATCTCAAAACATGAGATGGGTTAGAGAGATACTTTCTCAATTTTGAAACATGCAATACATTATGTATCAACGTCAACTATTGTGGAAGTTCTAAATTTTAAGAAACTTTCCCCGTCTTCTCAACAACCTCAAAAGGCCCCATAAAATGAGTACCAAGCTTCCCTTGTCCCCAAAAATGTCGATGAACTAACCTGGGTGAACTTTCAAGAACACCGGATCACCAAATGAAAACTCTAAAGGTCTATATTGTTGATCAGCATAAGACTTATATCGGCTCTGTGTTATCAACATCCTCTGATGAATCGAGTGAATCTTTGTTGTCGTCTCTTGTACGAAACTTGTTCCAACCAAGGAACTTTCACCAACCTCTGACCAACACAATGAAGATTTAAAAGGTCAGACATACAAGGCCTCAAAAGGTTTCATCCTGATCATGGATAGGTGAATATTGTTATAAGAGAACTCAACTATCCCCAATTGATCATTCCAAGCCCCGCTGAAGTCAAGAACATAGGGGCGAAGCATATCCTCAAGAATCTATATATGTCTCTCTGTCTTTACATCTAACTACAAATGGTATTCCATGCTCAAAATAACCTAAGATCTTAGTTCCTTCTGAAGTCCTATAAAAAAATGAGAAGTAAAATGGGGATCCCTATCAGAGACTGTAGTAGATGGAACTCTGTGCAAATGAACAATCTCTTTCATATAGAGATTTCTTAACTCCTAAACTTGGGTCGTATCATGAATGGGTATAAAGTGTGCTGACCGGGTGTTCCTATCAATCACAACCCATATCACATTCTTCTTTATCAAGGTATGAGGCAACCCAACCCCAAAGTTCATAGAGATTACTTCCCACTTTCAAGTAGGAATAGAAAGTGGCTGAAGAAAACCTGAAGGTTTTTGGTGCTCAGCCTTAACCTTCCGGCATGTATAAAAATGGGGAAAAAACTCAGCAATGTCTCAAATCATCCCTAGACACCATAATTACCACTGCATATCATAGAATATTTTCTTGATTTCTGGGTTCACTTCCCACTTGGAATTATAAAAATCCACCATCATAGTCTTCTTTGTCGCTAAAGGCACAACAAAGCAATACTGATAGAATAGAATACCCTATTTATAGAATGAACAATGGGTAACTATCTACCAACCATAAAGAGAGTCCCTAATGATATGGAATTCATCATCAAGCTATTTATCTTGAAGAATCATATCGAGAAGAGCAGATGATAACTGAATGCTGGTTAAAGAAACTTCAACCCCTTTCTCTTGAACTCGGATACAAAACTATACAAAGAGAGCCATCAAATTCCACTCTTCTGAAGATTATTTCATTTCCTAGGTTAGAAGTTTTCTTATTATCACATCTACAATGACATTCCATTTCCTATGGGTATAGGTGATTTCAAATTCAAACGACTATAGGTACTCCACCCAACATCTCTGGCAGATATTTAAATATTTTTTATAAAATATATAACTCAAAATTTTGTAGTCTGAAAACATGGTAAACCTTTCACCATAAAGGTAATGCTTCCAACTCTAAAGTTTGTGCATCACAACTACAAGTTCAAGATGAGGGGCATTATAATTCTTCTCATGTGTCCTAATCTGACAAGATCCATAAGTAACTCATGATCACCCTGCATAAGAATGCAGTCCAAGCCTGAACCCAACGCATCACAAAAGATCACATAGACCTTCCAGACCTCTAGAAGATTCATCATCGGTGTAGTAGTAAAAATATGTTTCATCTCATCAAAATAATTTTTACGTTTATCATCCCAAAAAAACTTCACCCCCTTTTGAGTTAGAGCAGTCATCGGAGAAGCCAAATTTGAGAAGTCCTTCCCAAACTTGTAGTAAAATCCAGCTAAGCTTAAGAATCTCTGAATCTCTAAGACATTCCATTATCACTCCCAAGTCATAAAAACCTTCACCTTCTCAAGATCAACTTATATTACCTATTTAGTCACCACATTTCCCAATAATTTTACTTTTTAAATCCATAAATCACATTTTGAGATCATGTTATAGAGTCAATGAATTCTTAGAAAACTCAGAACTATTCCCAGATGATGCACATGTTCCTGTTAAAATTTAGAGTAAAAAAGGATGTCATCCACAAAGACCACTATAAAAGTATCCAAATACACATGGAATGTCTTGTTTATCAAATCCATGAAAACTATAAGATAATTTGTCAGACAAAAGGGAATAATAATGGTCATACCTGCTCTAAAAGTTGGTTTTCTAAATGTTATATTACTTTATCCTCAAATTATAGTAACCATACTAAAGGTCGATATTTGAAAACACTTTGTACCTTTCAGCTAATCAAATAGATCATAAATCCATGGAAATGAATACTTGTTCTTTATCGTGGCTCGATTGAGTTTCTGATAATCAACACATAGGAAAATGGATCTATCAGCCTTATTAGCGAAGAGAACCAACATTGACCAAGGTGGCACACTCATATGTATAAATCCTTTCTCGACAATATCATCCAGCTGGTACTTCCACTATTTTAGTTCAACTGGTTCCATGCGGTAGGAGGAAATTGAAACTAGTTGAGTGTCAGGTATTAAGTCAATAGAGAACTCAACTTCCCTTATTAGTGGAAAACCAGATAAATCTGAAGTAAACACGTCAAGAAACATGATGATGACTAGAGGGTGATCATTTCTCAAAGATTCCCACTCTATATCAAAATCAAACACTGTCGTCACTTTTCCTAAATCTAGATAAGAATTTCTAGCTCTACTCGACCTTGGGTCCCAATCTCCTTGGAAGAAAAAAGTTGCACCACTGGGTGTTGTAAGGTAGACCCATCAAATATAACAATCAATCTAGGATTTATTTTCAATGATACAATATATCCTGAATATGGTGTCAAGATATTTGATGTTGAGAACCAGAAAAATCCAAGCAAGCTTGACATCTAAAAGAGAGAATACATAAGCGGGGCTACAAAGGCCCTACTCTCTCTTCATACTAATGGGTGTAGTAATATCCATTGCATAAGATATTTGATCCATAGGAAAAATAAGAATATTAATAGTACATGTTGAGATAAATGAATGAGATGCACCAGTATCAAATAGAGAAGTCACTAATGTTGATTCTATAATAATGGTACCTCTCACAATTGTTGGACCTATGTCGACTTCCTCTGGAGACTCTTCCATGATGTGAAGAAGCTTCATTCTAGATGCATTTGGCTGAAACCCTTTTTTACGTGAAGTATTTGATTTCCCTATAGTTTTAGGAGGAGATGATTATCCCATTACACTATGTAGAGTAGAGAAGTGATGGCAGAATCTATGTAAGTTCCCTAAATGTCTATATGAGCTATAGTTCTAAGGTTCCTAAGTACAAACCCTCTTATAATTTTCTAGATTTACACACTAATTTAAAGTCAAAGAACTTACTCCCAGAGTTATAGGAGTTCTAAAAATACTCTGCCATCAAGAACCATCATGATTCTGCTTTCCTTTGAAGGAACCAATGCTGTCATTAGAAGAAAAAGAAACTCTCGTTAACCATGACTTCTTATCCAGATCCATTTCAACCATCATCACCCTATCCAACCCATAAACATAATTGGGAAGCTTCAGAAATAATACCTAAGAATGGATATCTGATCAAATAACCAACTCAAAATATCAAGCCTGCATCCATTCATTAGATACTATCTGAGGAGAAAACTACAGAAACTCAGCAAAGTGATTTGAATATTCAGTCACAGTTCGGTCAGAATGCTTAAGATTAAAAAACTCCACAACCTTATCCAACACCATTAACTCTAGATAAAACTGGTGGGTGAAAAGAACCTTGAATTCCTTCCACTCTAAGCCATCGTGCATCCCTTTCGTCACTATCATGTCCCACCATCTCCTTCTTGGTCCTTCCAGCATGAACATGGACCACTTTTCCTTGATCGTGTCTGGTGTTTCCAAGAACTCAAAAATAAGTTCTATCTTGCTCAAACATTCTTCAGCATGTTGAGGATTGGTGGAGACTATAAAAACAGATGGACTCTAGCGAAGTAACTCTTGAGAACAATTTCGAAGAACATCCCCCCTAAGGATCCATAGCTAGAACCTGAATGGGGACTGAAAGTGGTTCCTGTCCTAGATCTTGGATGGTTCACATGATCACCTCAATGAGATCTAGGTCCACCAGAGGATTCCCTCATTGTGGTTTAGTAAGAACTTCCTCCAAGATCCATGTTTTGCATCTTCTTAGAGGCATGATTCTACACAACATCATCAGATAGAAAGAAGACATTAGGTAGTTCTCAAACAAAGCAATGAGTGAAATTAATCCTAACAAATGGAAAAAAAATATTTGGATTCCACTCTATACAAATAAGAATAGGAAAGTACTAGAACTAATCCATAATATTTCCTTACCTAACCACCCCTGGTTACATAAGGTTTATTTTGGTGAGGAAGGTCCTGGAACTCAATAGAAACTACCTCCTAAGTCCCGAAAAGATTTCAATAATACATATTGACTTAAGGAAAAAATCTCAACAAACTCCTTTGATACTACTTTGTCATGAACTATCCTAGGTACCCTGGTAACTCGATAACTGAGCCAGCCCTAATATGTCCTAAAGGATTTTTCTGATCCCCATAGGTTGGAGACTAGCACCTGGCATCATACAACATGCAAGTGGGAATGAATTTTCCACAAAACATAGCGTAAGTAAAAAAAAGATAATACAATATACATAATAAAAGGAAGATCTACTATGAGTAAATTACTAAAATACAACAAGGAATAAAAATTCCAATGTGCTAAAATCAAAGTACCAAATGGAAAAAAAATATCCCAAGGTCCCTAAGGAAACAACTCACCATGACCAAGTTTCAACAACTGGATCCTCCTCTAAGAGATCCTTTTCCCTTGCTCAAACCTATAATAAGAAAGTATATAAACACCCAAAGGAAAAAAGTAGGGTGTGAGACTAATCCCATTAGGATACCACTAAATATTTCATAATAGATTCCAAAAATAGATTATCCAATGAAAAGATTTCAATTTTCAAAAACAAACAGGTTTAGAAATTCAAGATCATATTTAAAAAAATATTCTATACAGTTTCAAAATGATGGAAAATACCTTTTAAGCACAATGATTACTTTACAGGAGATAGAATATTTATTAAAAGAATGTATTAAATAAAATAGTTACACAAAATAGTTTATGTAAATCTATAAAAGGAATGTAATGCAATTTTAAAAAAAATTCATACATTTATATCTCAAATATAAAGAAATTGGTGAGAAACATGGTTATCTTCTAAAAGGTATGATAGTATCAACCAACTATAGGATTCTGAACTCTATAAGTTATCTCAGCAAAATGAGTATACTCATGTCCCCATGACACTAGCCAAAGGTGAACTATCACCCTCCCATCAGGGATGTGACCCGTACAGTTATGTTTTAGAGCGTTGTAATAGCATAAACTGTATCCAAATAACTCAACAGCTACCTAAGGCTTTCGTGCACTCTTACATGATGGGAAATTTATTTTACGACTGCTTAAAATACAATTAAATCCCATTATTCCATTTCAAAAATTTCAATTTCTTTCCATTTAAAACAAAAATGGATTTTGATCAAAAACATGTCCTTTCTACAAGATAAAACCAATGTGTTTCTATAAAATAATTTTTAATCCACTTTAACAGGTTAGAAATCCATTCAAAACCAGTTTCATCATATTCAAAATTCATGTCCATGGTTAAATTCAACAATTTAGTTGAAAACATTTCCATAAAATCCACAATTTAAATCATCCAATTTCCATAAACACACCCTAGTTCAATGGAATTGTAGGTTTTCTAAATTTCCATGACAAAATAATTTCAAATCTCTTAATTCATTGGAATTGGGTTTTTATCAATTTAATTAAAAGAATGTATGATCAATTGAATTTAAATAAATAATTGAAATAAATCAAGAAATTTAGGAATAATTAATTTGGTAATTCGGGATGGAACCACCTACCTCTTCCTAAAACTCAACACTCGCAATAACACCCATCAATGAAAACGATGGTTTATAAGACTTATAAACTCAACCTAGAATCAATATCCAACACCACAAGGCATAGATCTATCAAATACAAGATGATCCATTGAAGACCCAAGAGAGGAGAAAGAAATAAACATAAAGAATGATGAAGAACACTTACCTGAATATCACCTACCAAAGAAATGAAGATCGATCATCAAAGTAATGAATAAAGAAGAGTTAAAATGATCTAAGAATAACTGGAGAAGGATTTAGGCCGAGTGAGAGGAAATCTGGGAAGAGGATGAGAGAAATACCAACCGCACTGTTACTTTTATAGGATATTTTTAGGGAATCACACGATGTGTAAACTAGTTACATGTTGTGAAAGATTTAATTTTCATAACAATAAACACATGTTTAATCTATAACACCCCTTTAAAAATGGGTTATTACATGACGTGTAACCCATATTCACGTAGTGTAATGACTGAGATTTTAAACAGATGAAACCCCCATCGTTACGTATTAAAAACTGATTTGAAAATACTTAATGTCATGTAAAGGGAATTCTCGGTGTGTACCCATCACACTAGAAACCATGCTTCTTGGTTTTCACCTAGATTCAGTTACATGGCATGTAACCTAGTTACACTATGTGTAATTTCTTAAAATTTTACAAAAATTCCCTATTTAAAATTGAAAAATAAAAAAAGTTTCAGAATTTACCATTATAGGTATCCTCCTAATCCATACTCAACCCTTACCCACTCAACGAAAAGTAAATCCATGAAAAGTTTTAATGTGTACCTATTAGAGTGGTAACATGATGTTACATCATGGGTACTTAACTCCTTAGTGTATGGGGACCTTTGGGATTTTAGACCATATCTTTGATCTTGTTGATTGGTTATCATTACCTCTCCAATTCATAAATTTGAATGTTATCCTTCCTCTATTTTTTTATAGTAAAAGGGTGAGTCTTATTCTATTTATCTAGGTAGTTGTAATCTTGTTTCCCTTGAGTTAGATGCTTCATTGAGTTTTCCCAATATTCATATCTTGGTATAAGAAATATAATCTATTATGATACTAATTAATACCTCTTGTATGTGTTTTATAGTATCATAGTTGGGTTTGTGAGGAGTCATGGGAAGGGGATTCTGTTATGCTGGACCAGTGTCTTAAGCTTTTGTCTAGACACTATTATCATCCAGTTTTCCTATTATTTAAATCTTAATGGGGGGGAGAATGTGACACCTGATTTTATGGATTACTTTATTTATAATATTTTTAAGTTATTATGGGTCTTGGGTTGGTATCATAAGTTTTTAAGTACAACATGTTTGGATAAGATATTTTTGGCTCACTGGGCTTCACTAAAATGTGGTGGAGACCGTATATAGTTTGTGGTTCAAGTCATGTGGATACAGTGGGCATCAGTTAGTATATTGGATAACAAGACACAAGGTATGCTATGTTGTTTGAAAGTGTGTGGTGTCCTCATGAATATGGGAGCTATCTTATAATAGGGAGAGGCCATCACCACCACACGTGGATTCACATTTTGGAAGCCATAATTCTTGGAGGATGAACCTATGGGAAATGGTTTGAGCATCATGGTCATGGTGGTGACTGCGGTGGGGGTGAAAAGTATGTGCATGTTATAGCTGAGTGGGCGAGTTGGGAAATGACCATCAAGGTCTCAGCATGTTTTGGTCTTGGGAATAGAGAGGCAAAATGACTATGGAATTATCCCTTTGTAGTGTTTTTTTTCATGGTTTCCCTTGACTGAAGTATCTAAAATGTCCCGGTAGAGTACATGACTTCATGACCAAAGGCATGGTGCCAGTCAACAAATTTTTAAACCACCAAAACCACCATCATTTTTTGAAGGGGGTGTGATTTAAATTATGAAATTATAGTCCATATTTTTAGGGGAAATATAATTCTATTTTTATTCCATTTAAATTCATAAAATCATTCATTCTTCCTCTAATTTCAAGGTCTCTCAAACTAGAGGATTTTTAATGGTGGATTTGGGTGATTCTCCCTCCCATATCTTCTAATTCTTGGTATCTATTGAAAAAACTAATTTGATATTAGTGTATTCTTTATCATTTTTCTTTTGATAATAACTTGAAGGCTATGAGTTTTAAATTAAATTCTTGTGCATCTATGGTTTACATCCTTTGCACTATTAAATGATTTTGTAAAATTGTCTAAATTTTTTTGTTTTTTATTTAATGAAAAATACTCTTGATTGTACTACTCTTATTATTTAGTTTTCAAATAAAGGTTTTGTTGTCTTTTCAGTGAAAAAATTAGAGGTGTTTAGGATTGGCATGGGTTTTTGTGTGTTCATGATGCATTCTACAGGGCCTTTTTGGTGTATATTTGGATTTTGGTGAACAATATAGAGGACACATGAAGTTACTCCACCAAGTGATGGCTTAGGTCAAAGGAGATGCATTACACTAGTGAGTTTGGGTATATTCTAGGAGTTCCTCATTGGTAGGGAATGCATGCATTTGGTGTTTGGGTTCATGGAATGTGTGGGTGAGTTTTGTTTTTGTGTGGTTTTGTGGAAAGTATGGATTTCAAAGGAAAATTGGTTTTGATGTGGGTTATCTTTATGATTTCTTAGCTTGTGTATTGTATTACTCTTCTCTCTAGTTTTATAAAAATGTGAGTGAACTTGTTATTTTTTAAGTGGAATGTGTTGGAATTATCCAGTGGATTTTCTACTGAGTCAATATACACATCCTCTATATATAAACTTCTGTGTGTATGTAGTCATTGTTCTTGATGATACTGGTAATGGGATGACCTCTTACATTATAGTGGGATATACTGATGTTTTGGATCAATATTTAGATAGGATCTTAGTGGTAGTTTTCATTTAGAGCATGGGAGTGTGCCATGTGGGAACCTTGTCTATTTTTTTGGGAATTTCAGTCCTATAGTTTTTGTATTATTTATTCTCAATGAACTTTGATTATTATATATGGATTTGATACTTATTAGAGTTTGGTTTTATTTAATTCATGGATCATGTATATACATTGTATTGGGATGTCCGGGTATGATTTTTTTTATATGTAAGTGTAAATGATTCCTCACAGTATTACTAAACCCTAGGAATGTATTTCCAACCTTTAGTGTTTAGTGACTGTCACCTAAGGTTAGTGGCATCTCAAATTTTTTCAAGTTGTGGGGTACAAGTTAACATTACATACACAATAACCTACAAGATACATCCCACAAAAACATATATATGATGCATGATCCAACACAATACCAAACTATAATAAATAATATCTATTTACTATAATCAAAGTTATAGTAGAAAATAATGCATACAAATAATATTACAAGACCAAGACTCAATGGAAGGAAACCCTACCAATGTGACATGCTCCCATGCTCTACAAGACTACTACATCAAATATCCCAACTCCACCCCTAAGGACCCCATCCACAGAGAAATCCTCTATAAAGGTAAGAGGTCACCCCTTACCTACATCATACCAAAAAAATACTACATACACACCAAGATGCATATATAGAAGGTGATTTTACAAAATTGCTCGTAAATCCTTCAAATAATTCTCACACATGCCACTTAAATAAGAAAAAGTTAGCTAAAATATTATATAAAACAAGCGAGAAGAGTATTAAAATACACAACCCAAGAAAATCATATAGTTTACTCACACTACAACCCTCTCTTCTTTTGAGATCCACAGTGTCTAAAAAACCACCCACACTTATCTCACACACACTTTACATGAAATCACACACCCAACGCGTGAATCCCTCCAAAAAACAGACCAAAACTCACAAGAAGAAACCCATTATTTTGACCCAAGGCATCACTTGGAGGAGTAACATCTCAATGTGACTCAGATAGAATGAAATGCAAGTCTAAATCAATAAGGTACCATTCACATGAATCATTAACAAACACAAAACCATGTTAACCCAACATTCCCCTTAAGTTCAGTACTAGAAGCCAAGTCAAACCAACAAGTCCCCACACATGCAAGATATGAATGTACCCTAAACCATGAAGTCATGTTTAAACATAACAAACTTTTATTTTGAAAATAAATTACCAAGAATGATAATTTTAAGATATTTCAATTAGAATATTTCATTAATAAAAGCATCAAACTTTAGATACACAAGCCTTCAAGTTTGAGATAGAAGTGGAAAGGAAGAGAGGTTACCTACCTCTAATTGGTTCATCCAGTGGAGATCAAGAAGAAGAAGCTTTGGGAGGGTGGATCAAGTAATTATACTATAAAATGTTTCTAGTTCGAGATACCTCAAAATCATAGGAATAATGAATGCTTTTATAGTAGTTAACCAGTTCATAAATGAGTTAATATCCACCTAAAATTATTGCATAGGGTTTCCCTTCAAAGAAAATAACTCCCTCCCCTCCCCACCAAGATACGATGGTTGATTTGACCATTTAAAAAAATTATTATAACCACACCTTAGTCTATGACATGGTATATTCTCCAAGTACATTTTAGATAGACCACATGAAGCTATCCCCAGAAAACCGCCATAGGAATCTACCATGACATAGGGACATTGTTGTAATAGTGGGTTCCCTAGAATCAACCAAACAATACTTTTTGATTACTATATAATGTATACAGTTATTGATACATGATTGTTACTTACTATAATAGTTTTGATATTTTTTCATCTACTATTTATATGGTAATTACCATATATTATTTGTCATATCAAAAGGTTATAACAATTATTAGTCTATAATGAGAACCTAGAGATACTATGACATTAATCTTAAACATGTGTCATATGGTCTAGATACATCATTCTAACTAGGCACAAATGATGTCTAACTATTAAGTGTTGGGTGCTCATAATCATTGAGACTTATTCTCATGAATTTTTATCTTAGTGATCTTGAGTTGATGAGATCATGAGGACTAATCCGCCAATGGGAACACAACATGTTTCAGGTGTCATTGGTAGTTCCTATTTTTATACACATGTAATGGTATCCTTACTTGAGATTATTATTAGTGTATATAATTTTATCAATTACTTCGATGAAATGAAAAATCTATTCCATTGAATTAATGGGAAGGTATATTGCATTGGGTGTGTCATTGGTGGTATTAAATTGATTGAATAATCATGAAATAATTTTTTTCTTCTAACACAAAGATATATCTTGGGCCTAGTTGATCAAGAAGGTAGTACCTTCACCAAATTCATGACCATGGTAGAATAAGTTAAGTCTATCTAGTAAGTTAAATGAACTATAATTCAATAAAGGATGATGAAATAAAGTGTACATCCTGATTTATGAGATATCACGAGACAAAGGGATTATATTATACTTTGTGTGTTCATGTGAAGGTTATCATTGCTATGAATACTCATTATCTCTTGAGGGTCCTTAATGGGTTTATAGAATCCAATCTTGGTCTATGAATAGTATTCAATGCTATTGAGATAAGGTCCTAGAGGGTTTCACACTAAGTGTATTAAAAATTCATCCCTATTGTAATGAATAAGAATATAAGACATGGTGGGACCCACCACTAGGGTCTAAGTGATGTCCAAGAATTATCAATCACTATGAAATAAATAAATTTATATTTATTTGAGTTTAGAATAATTGGTATTGAATTTATTTATTAAATTTATTTACAAGTATTAAAATAAATACATGGAAAATATTTATGAAAGAATATTATATTAATATTCAAGTTTTGTTTGATATTTTTGAAAATAAAGAGCCAAATTAATGACTAGATTTTATCATGTGATATATTTATTATATTACAAGAAATGGATAAAAATATAAATGATGTTTATGACTCGGTAAAGTAGTCATAAGAATCCATTTATGGATTATTTAGTAGGTAACAAATATTTGGGAGTCGAGTCTCCTTTTATAGGTAATTTTATAACTCACTATATATAAGAGGAGGGAGCCTATCATATAGTAACTATTCATTTCTCATTCATTGATATCATCACTCTCCTATAATTCATCCTAGAGAGATAAACTCTCATTCCAAGTAATCATATTGATCTCTCCTTGATGCATCATTGGAACACTGATGCAGGGATCATTAGGACATCAAAGGCATCATCGGATTACCATGAAAGCAATTGAAATTCGATGATCGACACTCCAACAGAATTTTAGAGAGTATTTGTATGATCTTAAGGGAATTATATTTGTCTCATTTTAAAAAACGATCATTAGTGATGACAATATTTTGAGCATGGATTCATATTGAATGAGGTATGTTTTGTTTTTAATTTTGTGCTTAAAATTCATTACGTGGAGATCCTCAGGCCTTTATCGACGCAGTTCTTTTCTGGTGATGATGTAGTTTCTTTGATATTCATAGAAAAATATTTAAATCTCCCACCAATTTACTTCCACTGTGTGCCCTAGTAAATTTAAGTGGTATCAAAGTGATTTCATGATTTATTAAGGTGATGAAAAATTAAATTTGTAATGAATTAATGTAGAGGGAATCATTAAAGTTCCAATGTCATAGATGGTATTTCAATCCAAAATTGGATGAACAAGTTGTGGTCCTTTGAAATTTTTAATAAAGATTGAAATCGATTTTGTGGGGTTAAATAAAAAACACATAGACACACACACACGTGTGTGTGTGTGTGTGTGTCGTTTTTATTCGAATTCAATGACTAGTGGAGTTTACCGAAAAAACCCCATTTTCTAGTCGGATTCTGGTAACTAGAATAGTATATTCTAGCCATGACATTTTCCTTATGGTAGAAGGAAATTCCACACACCTGTGGAACTGAATAAAATAAAATAATTTATTTTGTTATTTTATCAAATTTTTTAATATCATAGGCATGAATTTTTTAGAAAATAAAAAAAATAAAAAATGGGTAGTTGGGTTATGGTCAATAAAATACAACTTAAAATTTTAAAAATAGAGGCCAACATGACCTACAAAAGGGTATTTTACTAATTAAAAAAAATAAAAAATGGGTGCTTCTACAGGATTCCACCTACTACATCCACCATTTCCCCCCCATGGTTGCATTCTACCCAAGCCATCATCGACCTCCTTGTAACCACTTTCACCACCATGGTCCTCTTCCCTTAGCATCCCATTGGTCGTCGAAACCTAGAGGCACACCCCACCCTTCCCAACCCTTATCCAATGTCAGATCCTTCACTCTTCCATGATTTAATTTTGTCTACCCTCTCAATCATAAAATAAGTTAGGTAAATAAGACTTCAAGACCAAGACTTAATGGAAGAACAATGTGACAATGTGTCACACTCTGATGCTCCACAAGACTGCTACCTGAAATCTCCCAACTCCATCCCTAAAGAACCTGGCCACAAAGAACTCCTTTAGAAAGGTAATAGGTCTCATATTACCTATATCATATCAAATGAAGACTGTATACACACCAAGAAGCATATAAAGGAGGTGAGTTTACAAACCTAGTAGAAAATTCACCAAAGAATTCTCACACACACCACTTAAATAAGATCAATTTTGGTAAAATACTATATAAAACAAGTGAGAAGAGTATTACAATACACAGAACAAGAAAATCATATAGATCACTCATGATAAAACCCCATTTTTCTTTGAGATCCATAGTTTGCACAAAACCATCCCCACCACATCTCACCCACATATTCTATGAACTCACACACCCAATGAATTCATCCCTCCTAGAATAGACCCAAAATTACATGTATGAAATTTTTTCTCTAACCCAAGACATCCCTTTGTGGAGTAACATACCAATATTCCTCGGATGGCATGAAATCTGAGTATGAATGAATAATACCCCTTCCATATGAATCATGAAAGCACACTAACCCATGCCAACCCAACTTGACCATTAAGTTTAGTACCAAAAGCCATGTAAAACTAACAAGTCCCCAAACATGAAAGATATGAATGAACCCAAACCCATGTAATCAAGTTTACACGTAGAAAACTTTTATTTTGAAAATAAATTATCAAGAACAATACATTAAATAATTTTAATTAAAATATTTCATCAAACAATAGAATCAAACTTTAGATACACAATCCTTCAAGTTCGAGATAGAATTGGAGATTTAGAGAGGCTAGATACCTCTAATTGGTTCATCCGGTGGAGACCAAGAGGAAGAAGCTATAAGAGGGATAATCACCTAATTCATCCTAAAAATTGTATGGTTCAAGATAAATCTCAATCATAGGAAGAATGAATGTTTTTATGGGAGTTAACTTGGTGAAAAATGATTTAAGATTCCCCCAAAATTATCACATAGAGTTTTCCTTAAAAGGGAATAAATCCCCCCAAGATATGATAGTTGATTTTAATATTTTAAAAAAATATTTGACCAGAACCATGACTTGGTCTACGATGTGGTATATTCTCCTAAGACGTGTTAGACATTCCATATGATGACAACCCCACACAACCACCATAGGAATCTACCATGATGTGGGGACATTATTGTAATAGTGGGTACCCTAAACTCAACTAAATAGTACTGTTTGATTACTATTCATGTATATAGTGAGTTATGAACAATTCTTACTTACCATAATAGTGTTAATATTTCTATATCCACTATTTACATGGTAATATCCATGGATTATTTATTGTATCATAATTTTATATTAATTCTCAATCTATAATGAGAACCTTGAGATACTTTGACATTAATCTTAAACATATGTCTTTTGGTCTAGATACATCATTCTAACTAGACACATATGATGTCTGAATATCAGGTTCTAGGGTATCATAAGCATTGAGACTTCTTCTCAAGATTTCAAAACATTTTGATCTCTATTAGATGAGATCATGAGAACTAACACTACAATAGTAAAATCAAATGTTTTAGGTGTTATTGGTAGTTCTTATTTGAAAACATGTGTAATGGTCTCCTGACATGAGGTTATTATTAGTGTATACCATTTGATTGCGTACTTAAACTAAAGAAAAAAACTATGGAATTGAATTCATGGTGAGATATTTTGCATTGGGTGCTTCATTAGTGGTATGACATTGATTGAATAATCACAAAAGAATTTGTTTCTTACAAGAGGAAGAGATATCTTGGGCTAAGTTGATCATGATGGTAGTGAATTAAAAAAAATCCATGATCGTGGTATAATAAGGTAAGTTCATCTAGTAAGGTCATTGTAAAATAATGAAACAAAGGTTGGTGACACAAATTATGCATCCTACTTTATGAGATATCGTGAGACAAATAGAGTATATTACAGTGTGTGTGTTTATAAGAAGGTTTTCATTCCTATGACTACTCTTTATATATTTAGGGGCCTTTATGGGTTGATAGACTTCACACTTGGTCTATAAATAGTATTCAATGCTATTAAGATAAGGGCCTAGAGGTTTACACACTGAGTGTATTCAAAACACTTCCCTATTATGATGAATAAAAATATATGAAATGGTGGGCCCCACCACTAGGGTTCGGGTGATGTTTGAAAATTATAGATCCCTAAGAAATAAATAAATTTCTATTATTTGAGTTTATAATAATTGGTATTGAATTTATTTATTAAATTTATTTATAGGTATTAAAGTAAATACATGGAAAATATTTTATGAATGGATATTACATTAATATTCAAGGTTTGTATAATATTTGCGAGAAATATGAGCCAAATTAATGTCTCAATTTTATCTTGTAATATATTTATTATATTACATTAAAGGTATAAAAATATAAATGATGTTTATGACTTAGTGAAGTAGTCAAAGGTATTATTTTTTGGATTATTTAGTGGGTAATAAATATTAAGGGGATGAGATTCTTTTTTTGGGTAACTGTATAACTCACTATATATAGGTGGTGAGAGGATCTCACATGGTAACTATTAATTTCTCATTCATTGAGAGAATCACTCTCCTCTCCTACTTCCTAGAGGGATAAACACTCGATCCAAGCAATTGGATCGATCTCTCCTTCATGTATCATTGTAACGTTGATGCGGTGATTGTTGGGATGTCAAAGGCATTGTCGGATTGTCATGCTAACACTCAAAATTAGATGATACATGATCCTAAATACTTTTGAAGGATGTGTGCAATATACAGAGGGAATCATCTTTCATTCATTTGAGTAACAATCATCGACAATCAGAATATCTCGATCATGGATTCAGATTGAAAGAGGTATTTTTTGTCTTAAATTTTGTGATTAAAATTTATTTTATAGAGATTATCATGCCATTTACAAGGTTGTGCTTCCCCAATGATGATGTAGATATATCAATTTTCAGATAAAAAAATTAAATATTCATCCCATAATCTTTAAATGTTCACCCTGGTACCTTCAAATGGTATCAAAGCAATCACATGATTTATTAAGATAATGAAAAAATAAATTTGTAGTTAATTAATGTTGATGGAATTGTAATGGTAACAATGCCGCAAAATACATTTCAATATGACATTGTACGGCCAAGTTGTGGTCATTCAAAAATTTTAAAATGGATTAAAATCATTTTTGTGGGGTTAAATTGAAACACACACACACATAGGTGTGTGTGTGTGTGTTATTTTAATCTGAATTTAGTGACTGGTTCCATTTACTAGTGAATCCCCATTTTTAGCCAAATTTCAGTAATTATAATATGATATTCTAGCTAGGTATTTTTCATTTCAATATAAGAAAATTCCAAAAACCATTGGAATTGAATAAAATAAAATAAGTTACTTTGTTATTTTTTCAAATTTCCTAATATCACAGTATTGAATTTTTTTGAGAAGACAAATTTATAAAAAGGGGTAGCTGGGTGAAGGTCAGTAGAAGAAAGACTAAAAAATAAAAAAGGTAGACCATTGTGACCTAAAAACGGTATTTTAATAATAT
The DNA here is from genome assembly GCA_963277665.1 of Viscum album. NCBI lineage: Eukaryota > Viridiplantae > Streptophyta > Magnoliopsida > Santalales > Viscaceae > Viscum > Viscum album. The sequence continues at coordinate 1,376,739,914 of OY728133.1, read as the reverse complement.
AAAAAATTAAAAATGAGGGTGCTTCCACAGGAAGCCACCTATAGTAGCCACCCTTTCCCATCCATGGCCATATCCTACTCGAGCCCTCATCAGCCTCCTTGTAACTATCACTGATACCACGTTCCTCCAACCCTATCATCCTACTGGTCATTGAAACCTAGCGGCACACCCTTCACTTATTGACCCCTACTTGATGCCATATCCCATATGCCTTTACACTTCCCTTATACCAACCCCGTCGAGCACTATCGACTGTGACATCCAGTCATCTGGCCCCACCTACTTCTGCTACTCCATGGTCAGGTTGTTCTCTATTAGTTGAGGTGACCCACCACCTTCGGTTACCTCATATCCATCCTATAGTTTCCTTTCCTGCTTCCCCTGAAAGATCTTATGCACCACCTAACTATCCTAGTCCATCATTCATGCGGCTTTCAACACACATCTTTCCCATACCTGACCAGTCCAGTAGCTCAAACGGCCTCCTACTAAGCCTTATTATCCCCAAATGGCCTCCCTCTACTCAAGTGCGTGTTTTCTAGCCCACTCAGCCTAATCCAAGTGACCCGACCCAAAATGGGCTAGGGTGGATTTTTCTAACCAAGAATGGGTCGGGACGGTTCAACCCGACCCATATGACCTAATTTGGGCTATGCAAGGTCCCAATAACAAAAGATTATATATATATATATATATTTCAAAATTAATTTATAACTTTTGAAATAAAAATTTAAAAAATTAATTTACAATTTTTGGATTAAAATTTTTAAATGGGGACAGAGTGAATTTTATTTCAATTAAAATTTTAAAATAATTATTTTAATTAAAATAACTCCTTAGACATAAATTCATTGAAAAAATTAATTATGCATTTAAAATTTCATGTTGACTGATCTTGAGCAATGGTCGGTCAATGTATGTATGGGTTCTTAATTAGTTAATTAATTATTTAAATTGCGTGTGATGCATGTAATTAATTATTTAAATTATCTTCACATCACCAATATTCATAATTATATGTATAATGGATTCTGAACCCAAATAAAAGTGATTTGTTTGTATTCTACACACTCGAGATCTCCTCACCTGCATGAAGGTATTTTTTTATTATGAAGAAAATGAAGTAAGACATGGATCACATCAAGATAAGGTGGTATTCTAGATGAGAAGGTAACACATTGGATCGAGGTGAGAGCTGTTATATGAGTCAAGACCCAACTCATGTATTATAACTCGTAGGTCACAATTGATCCATTGAGTATAAATGGATCGACCAATATCAAATTATCAATATCTGTCGCAAAATTTATTTAATTTATGGATTGTTTATTATTTTTATGAATATGTAAGATTACATAATCTTTTAAAATAATAAACACAAACAATTCATATAATTTATGATGGGATGAATAGTTTTTTATTTCTTTCATAGTTAATTGTGAGTGTGATAATAGTGAATATACATATCAGATAGAAAATGATTTCATTATCCAATAAATAATAAAAAAACTCAAAGAAAATTTAATTTATAAATTTCTTACACTAGTTTAATTTGAACAAAAACTATGTGTACGGGGTACTCATCAACCTTAGTTGAGGCTCCATCCTACTACTATAGAGTTCTTATGAGAATGACTGGTCGAATTAACTAATGATAGAAGAAAAAAGTTACAAAATATAGATTACTTCATCTTTAGATTAAAGTCATTATGAAATCAATTTTTTAATTTTAGAACCCTCGAATTCACTCAATAGATCTAGGAGCCCTGAGTTAATGTGGTTGGCCTATCAGACTTCTACCTTGAAACTCTCTAAGTAGTGGAATATCCCAAGCTTAGATTATAAGGATATATTTTAGGTATCATTTCCACTAGAATACTATAGTGACAGAGTATTTCGAATCTAGTAGTGATGGATATAGGGGTTTTATAGAATAGTGGGACGTATTTAATGATTTAATCGGTAATGTCTAAATAGTAATCAAGATAAAAGTAATAATCTGCTAGATTATTGTTTTTATAGAAAATGGAATGTGATACTACAATCACTCTGAGATTAATTTTGGAAAAAGTAAATGTCCCATCTTTTATGAATTTCTTATAATTTTATAGGATCTTATTAATGGTACTATGATATAATAAATTCAAGGTGCTAGAGTCCCCAATACCTGTTGATCCACCTCATGAAGCGAAGGTGTGAAAGATTCTTATAGGAGACTCATGTATAATGCATTTGATGTTTATATAATAATGTCATCATCAATGTGCAATGAGTTTTGGATACTTCGTGAGTATGTGGATGATATTATATGTTGTCTCAAATCCAAGAAGTTGGTGATGAGAATGTAAAGTGAGATACGAATCAGATGATTATTACACTGGATATGTGTAAATTTTAATATGAACCATGATATTTCAAAACATTCCATTCATATATATTTATACCATAATTATTCCAATTTAATTTAAGATTAAAAAATAAAATAGTATGAAAAAATGATTCATTACCTTTGGGTAAGGTTCACTAAGAAAACAAGAACATAAATAAAGTTTAATCTTTAGTTCTTATGGTGAACAAGATGAAAGAAAAGAAGAAAACTATAATAGAGATTGTGATGACAATGTAACCTTTTCAATGTCCTCAAAAAAGAGTTTGTTCATCATACAGGAGGTTTTTTTTCTTTTCATATCATGAAAATAAGTTTATGGAATTTTAAATGTGATGAATTAAATTGAAAAAGCAAGTAATCACTTCTTCTTTGGGTATATTCTTCATTGTATGTAATTTTTCAGTTGTACTTCATTAGTATTGAATACAATATTCCTATCACATATGTTTATTCAAATATAGTAACAAATTAAGTATATAAACATTACAAGAATAAATTTTAATTCTCCAAGAGAATGAGAAAAAGTGATTCCTAAGTCAACGGTGAGAATAACAATACTTATAATTTCCAAGATTAATGATTCTAGTTGGAATTTTATTGAGTACAACCAAAACTTTTATCTCACATTTAATTTTTATATAAGGATAAATTATTTAACTTCTATAATTAATATTTTTATGGTTTCTAAATACACAATTAAAAGTTTATTAATACTCGAATCATTATAAATACCTGATGAATATAAATTGTACAACTTTGTAATACCCAGTTGTGGAAAGATGCATCTTTGTCTAGTAAAAATAAGTAGTTGGCATGGATATAATCCATATGGTTTCAGTCTCTTTAGAGTTAAAAACATTAGGGATTATCAACACACTTACATAATTGTTTTTCGGAAAAAACACCTTTAATCATAGAGGTAAGTCACAAATCTTTTAGAATTAGTACAACTAGAGAGTGTGAACTGCTCCAAGGTAAAGATAGCAGAAAATATACCTCATAAAATTAATTTAAGATATTTAAGGAATTTAAAAGTGAATTATGAAATATGAATGTTCATAAGGTATGAGTTTTTTTGGGGCCATGTGTCAAAGAATATCTTGACCAAGCATTCATCAATTATAAAATTTAGCATGGAGTAATTCCTAAATGCACATTTCCTTATACCCATCAAAGTTATGATATTTCTAAGGAGGATAAATGATGAGTCTTATATGTCAAAACCAGTCATAAAATGTTTCATGGACTAATTCATAAACATAAATTTACTTATAAACATTAGGGCCATGGTGTAAGTAAAAAGAGTATCAAGGTTGAAACTAATAAGCATTATAGAAACTTATATTATATTTCAAGACATGATTCACAAATAACGATGTTATCCCATAATCATATGCCAAAAATAATGAAAAATGGATATCATATGAATAATATTATGACATAAATCCATCATGTCATAATAACATATGTTTAGATGCAAATATTTTATTAGGGTATAAAAAAAATCATAAAAAACCCAATGTGCATCTAAGTAATTATCCAAAAGTTTTTCAAGGTTATTACAGAAATACCTATGATATAAAGGTTATAGTCAAGTGATATACTATATTTCTATAAAAGGGTGAACATATATATTGGAGACAGTGGGAGAAATATTGACTTGGATTTAGTCAATTCCTGAGAAGCACAGATAGTTAGAATATGAATAAGTTCCATAAGAGTCTATTGGAAAGGGTGTGTTCTAGAGGCACATACTGCGTAGGAAGGATAAAACCATGGTGATGGTTTTTTATTCACCATGGATGGTGATACATTATTCATTGAGAATAAATCATCTTTCCAGAAATAAATGGAAACAAGATAAAATTGACACGATCAATTTCAATTCAATAATGGGTTTCATGTATTAAAGTACATGGGATTATTATTTTGAATATTGTGGTGGGTATTCATTTTCAAATATACATGGGTAGTACAAGAGTGGTATAAATAAGTATTTATTTTTAATAATAATTAATTATTCCTAAATCCATTAGAATTTTACATATCATAGATAATTTGTATGATCATTATATTGGGAATTTGATGTCAAGACCACTAATCTTGGAAGGTGTCTATACGATATAACCAAAAAGGGTTGGTGACACTATATAATACCAGTAAGGGGTGAAAGTTACTAAAATGAAATTTTGGATTGAAGTAAACAATGATATCAAATAATATTCATTTGGAATGATTTTTATCATGTGTCTAAAAGAGGTTAGTGGGAGCATCATTGTTTTAATGGGAAATATATTTGATAACATATGGAAAACAACTATTCGTATTATAGTTAGTTAAGACTAGTGATGAAAGTAGCTCTCCAAAGATTAACATAAATTAGAAAACTAAATTATAGATAATGATATCTAATAGGGTAGATTTAACAGCTTCTTAGACCAATTCAAAAGTACATACTGAAAAGTTATTGATAAAATAAAAGTTATAATAATTCGAGAGAGAGTTGTTACCAATGTAACATGGAATAAATATATCCAATAAGACATGCATAGAGTATAGGAGGAGATTAAAAATATGAGTATAATTGCATAAGTTCTATAAATGGATATAGAAAATATTCCATGTTATGCATGATGTATGATATTTCCAACATATTCATAATGGTAGGAAAATATTAGTTATATCCTTGAGAACTACATGGGAAGTAGTCAAAAATATCTAATTGTACTTGAGAAAGTGTAAGAGGTTTATTCATAGTACCTATAGAGGAAGGTAAACCAGTTTTAAGGGGTCATATACTAGTATTACTTTGGATCAATATGATCTTATATCATAGTCATACTAGGATAATGAGAATGAAAATATCATTTAAGCCGGTTGTAGTCATATCTACAAATACCGAGTGCATTGTGGATTTTGAGGCAGCTAAAGAAGAAATGTTAAATACACAACAATTCATTATATTTATTAGAATCACAATTAGAATGTAAATTTTTATCATAATATAAATTATAATAATTTTACTACTAGTACTAGCTAAGATGTCAAATTTTGATAGTGTAAAAATGGAACATGCTCAGGGATATCATCTCTTGAGGAGTTTTACTCAAGGAGGTGAATTCACATATATCAGAGTATCAGTGCAGTAGGGGAATGTAAGGCCCATTAACTAAATCTATAACTCAATATAAACATGATCTTACAATGTGAGATCTAACAAGATTTGTTAGCAAGTTATCTCTAGTAGAGGTGAGAGTGTTGTAATAGTGGGTGCCCTATACCCAACTAAATAGTACTTTTTGATTACCATATCTTATATATAGGGAGTTATGAATGATTATTACTTACCATAATAGTGTTTATATATCTTCATTTACTATTTATATAGTAATTTTTATAGATTATTTATCATATCTAAATTTTATAGAATCTCCCAAGCTATAATTAGAGCCTTGAGAAACTATTACAATAAATTTAAACATATATACTATGGTCTAGATACATAATTTTTACTAGATATAGATGATTTAGGACTATTAGGTGATGGAGGATCATAATAATTGAGACTTCTTCTCATGAAGTTATCACTAAGTGATATCAAGTATATGAGATCATGAGGACCGAACTTCCATTAGGAATACTACATGTTTTAGGTGCTATTAGTAGTTCCTATTTTTGAACATGTGTAATGGTATCCTAACTTGATATTATTACCAGTTTATACCATTTGATCATGTACATTGATGTAAGGATAAATCTATGACATTGAAGTCATGGAGTGATATCTAGCATTAAGTGTGTCATTGATGGCATGACATTGATTGAATAATCAAGAAATAAATTTTCGCTTCTGATGGGAAGAGTTATCTAAGGCTTAGTGGATATGGATAGTAGTACCTTTACTAAATCCATGGACATGGTAGAATAAGGGAATCCCATAGAGTATGGTCAATAAAAAATTAATCAAGAAAATACAATGAAACAAAGTGCGCATCTTACTTTATGAGATATATCGAGATAAAGAGAATATATTACACGACGTGTGTTCGTAGGAAGGGTGTAAATTTTTTCTTTACAACTATATTTATGTACCTGTGAATTTATGAAAATTACAATATATTGGTGATAAAAAATATATTAAAGATTTTGTTGATGACTTGATATAGGAATTTGTATTAATATTGAAAATTATTTAAAATATCACTTTTTCACACATAGAATAAAAAACTCAATACAATTGTTTTATAGACAGAAACTACGTTTTTAATGGTATAAAACCTTACTATCCTTTAGTTTATTAATTAATAATTTAATCAAAAAATTTAAACCATATAAATAGTCCTTAAACATTATTAATTTATATCAATCCCCTTTTAATTATGCTTATAAACTCCTATAATAATTAGAAAAACATTATTGTAACTCAAAGGCATACCTAAGGAATTTTAAGAAGATTATACGACACAATTTATTAGTTTACATCATTGAATATTGCAGAAATTTCCACATTGAACCCTTATATAAACTCTTCTTATGAACATTTAATAACTCATTATCTCCCTTAAAACTCACACATTATTTAATCACATATACCACTATTAATATCAAATTTTAATAAAATTCCAACAACACACACAATTTATTCAACCCAGACAAGAAATTACATCCTATAAAATCTCTTTTACTTGTAAAAATTCCAAATGGTGATTTAAAAAAATCATAACAGATCATTAATGATCACTCGCTACACAAAAAAACACTATTAAAACAAAAAAATCTAACACATTAATATGATTTAGTGTTATTAATTCAATAAGTGACAGATTTATCATCTTTAAAATTATTCCATCAATTTACCCCATTAAATCACATGGAATGATTATTAAATTCCATATAATCAATTTTTAATATCAGAAATTCAATAAAATGAAACATCATAAAAAAACATTACACCCCTTAAAACTGACATTTTTATCAACTTTAAACATTATTCCATAAATTTCCCCATTTAAATCACATGTAATGATTATTAAATTCTAGAAAATAAAATTTTAATAGAATAAATTCAATAAAATAAAACATCATAAAAAAATTATTCCACCCCAAGTCTATATTAAATCACAACTCATTTTATTCCATAGAATACATAATTCCCTACAATATTATAATCAAAACATAACAGAATTTCACATGTATTCTCATTATTAATCAATAAAAATCATGTTAGAACATACTTTTTTTAATTATTATCCAATGTCATTTCAAAAAAATAGAAAATAACTAAATTCAATTATCATATTAACTATAATACACTAGATTAGTGAATTATAATCTCAAAGAAGTTCACAACCACTTACCTCAAGGTATGTTACCATTCCTCACAAGGATTAAAAGCCTAATTATCACTCTAATTACCAAATATCAAGAATACACTATGAACTAAAATAAAAACTAGAATTAAAACATAACAAAACTAAACCTATTTTCCTTTTACCTAAAGCATAAGAAAACAAATATACACAATATCCCAATTTCAACATAACAAACAGATTGTTAATATTTCTATATATGAAGGAGAAATCACTAAGAGTAGTTGACATGAGTTTGAGATGAATTTGAGAGAGTAATGTTTTCCCAAATGTCCTTTATAAAGATAAAAAATTAGATTAGGATGCAAAAACCTTAACAAAAAAAGATAGAAATGATTTTAAAAAAATAAACTTTTAATAACTCCACCTTGTACCCAGTTAATGACCATTGGAGGTCATCCTAAGAATCCCCCTTCCATGACTCCTCCACCATGAACCCAGTACCCCACACTAGGTACTCGGTGATTTTTTTCTAGTGTTTTCCAAAATTAACCACCACCAACCACTCCTCCCAAGTCATTTATCTACTCTAAAACCTTAATACCAACTCAAAATATATTCAAAATAAATTCAAATACATCAAAATTAAAATCATGTCATACCTCAAAAACCCTATATTATTACAATCTATCCACTATAATGTTTCTCATCTTTGAGAATAGTCTTTGATAATCTCCAGTGACTGACTATGTCCTCTAGAACTCACTTTACTTTATGTTCTCAAACACAAATTCAAATATCTCATACTCAACCATGAATTTAATCCATAAAAGTTTCCCCTAATATAAATTCCCATAAAAAAATTAATACTCAACCATATTCACTTCCCATATGAGAAAAAAAGAGTAGTGGTACCTCATGAAACCATGTTAACCCTAAGGATAACATAATAAAAATTCAATGTGAATGTTTAATTCATCAACAATATCATCGTAATAGGTCTATATCCAATAATTTATATGGTTTTAACAAAAATTACTCAAACTCAACATCATTTAAAACTCATGAAATCGTTATCCTGACTCATGGAACATACACCTCACTAATCCTTAAAATAAACTAATAAAACATTATAAATGATAGAATAACTTAAATTAATCACTTAACTTTAGTTAAATGATATTCGAAATTAATACAATAAAAAAATAACCCCAAACTGAATTTGATGATTTAAATCAAGGATTAACTCATTACAAATCAAAACAAAACATCAAAACAACCACAATCCAAGAAAATTTTGATTCAACCAATAAAACCATTTACATAAGAAAGATTGTTTTAAGAATTAAATAAACATCAAAAAAATATTAGAATTAATTATCTCAATTTAAAATTCCCTTTAATAAGATAATCATACCATGTTAATTGAATTTTTATTAATAAAATAGCCCCAATCAAAACACATGATAGAACATAAAATTTTAATTTTACATACTCTCATTATAACTAAACATTAACATTCTTTAACCAAATAAATAATAAATCCAATTATTTCATGTGTCTTTTTAACAAAAACAAATACCAATTCCTTTTTTCATCTTTATCAAAACAAAAATTAAATATTTTATCATTTAAATAAAACCTTTAACACAAACCATAGTTCCCATTATGCCTTCTTTATGAAAAATAAAAATCATACATTTCAACATTAAGATTTCATTTCTTCCCATTTTATTTTATAACAAATTACTTTCACTAATTCATATATCTAAAATATTCTTAATCTAAACAACACAATTCATACTATCATTCATTATAAATTTATTAAAACTATAGGCTAATAAACACAAAATTATATATAAAAAAATTTCATTTAAATTCCAATTCACATTTAAACATGCCTCAAACATCCATTAATCACCTCAATTTTAAAACTAATCATTAAAATAATATTTTCTTACCTAACAAAAAATAAATGGAATTTACTTTCAACCAAATAAAAATACACACATAAAATCCATATTGACTATATGCTTTCATAAATATCCATCAATGAAAAATTTACCTTTCTTTTTCCTATTTTAACCACATTCAAAATAAATAATAGAAACATAGAAATGACCAAATATGAACACATATAACATACATTTAAACTTTCAATTTTACTGTATTAGACATGGATTTAATCTTTAATAGTTTTCGTTAATAAGGCATCCCATTTTCATTATTCTATAATTACAATACCCTTATATTTCATGGAAATAATATATACAAATAATAATCCTTAAATTATATGTTAAGTTAATTTATCAAATCATTATTTAATCATATTCTAATCTTTCCCAATATATTATATAAAATTTGTTTTGTTAACCAACTCATATCATACTCACATAAAGTAATAAATCATTGTAAAAAATCAAATTAAATCATTAAATATATCCATTTGATTTTATTTATGAAATTAATTGTTAATAACCTAGTTTTAATAATGGTTTTTTACATTCAATGGTGTTGTATAAGGAGGATTTGAATATTGAGGGACATGTACCTCAAACAAAATTTTTTTTCTTGAGCAGAAAGAAGAAAGATGGAATCACGGTAAACACACAAACACAATGACATATTTTAAGTTTTAATCTGTAAATTTCAAATTTTAATATCTATTTTGTAACTAAATTGTTCATTTATATTTGTAATAGTGTGCTTTGGAGGATCTTGATGAGTGGGGAGATGAAAGTTTTTGGTCAAAGGATCATTTGAATCAGGTATTAGGAGATAAACACCATGGGAGAGTATGTTATCGAACAAGGAAGAGTATTTTACCCACTATATATTGGTCCACTTTAGGTGACAATTCTGGTAGAATTGAGTTGGAAACAACTCATTCTGAGGCATCATGGGATCATACTGAGGTATAAGAGGCCAAAAAATGTTCATTTAGGTGCATGAATGGAATCAAAATGCCAATGATGAATTTATGAAATTTATTCTAGCCTTATTTACATCACTTCTACTAGATACCATTGTGGGTTGTGATACATATATGTTGATGATGCATACATTATATGGTGCATCAACAAATGGTCCTAGTGTTACTCAGGATGATGAAGCTCCTAGAAATAATGATGGCGATGATGATGGAAATGGGGATGACAATGGTAAGGATGATGGTGATGATGACGATGTTGATGATGATTACTATTATGATGATATTGGTTATGATGAGAGAGATTGATACTTTAGATCTATGACTGATATTTATGACACATGATTTTGATGATTGGTTGTGAATAAATATATGTGATGTTATAAATTTTTGTTATCATTGGTTGAATGCATTAAATTGTTTATTATGTTATAAATTTTTTATATTGGTTGGTCATGTTTTTTGCAATTGTTTAGTGAATTTTATAGGTAATTGGCCAAGGTGGGGGTGCTACTTCTTTTTTGGTGATTTCTACAGGTGATCTATACCAATGGTTTCATACAAACATTAGTTTACCTTGTAGTCAGGAAACACTATTCTAATGATTTATAAACATTATTATAGGTATTTTGAAACTATTTTTCAAACTGTTGGTAATTACCTATACAAATGGTTGCATCATAACCATTGGTAAAATGAAATTCTAGGAGGCATATACCAATTAATTATTATAAATAATTAGTATAAGCCTATACCCATGACATTATATCCAAAAAGTTTGAGAACCATTGTTACATCCTATACCAATGGTTTTGAACCATTGGCATAACCCCATTTTCCAGTAGTGAGAAAAGATATAAAAGAAATAAAAGATAAGGTTTGGGATGAAATTTGGGTATTATAATTTTTTGTAAATAATTTATAATTTCTTTATAAAGTATTATTGATAAAAAAAATTAATATTAAACTCTGGTATAAATTTTTAGATGCCCTGCAAGTAAAGACACCTAGGTTAATGGAACTAGGTGAGATGCGGTAGGCCTACAAGCATGACTTGTATCTTGGATGCAAAAACAGAAGAGGTTCTAATTTTAAAAATATATCAATCTTCAACGAATCTACACTTACACAATACAAAGACCTAATTGAAAAATTGAGTAGTTATTATTTTAAGTTAATTTACTGAAATGTATATTTAATTTTTTTTATATCATGATTCATTACTTATTTATAAAATATAAGATTTTTTGTATTGAAACTGTAGTTTTTCAATAAATAATCATATTTATTTGAATTTTTTTAATAAATAATTGTGAAAATAATGTATTTAGAAATCCAAATCCATGATTCAATAAATTTATTATAAACACACACAAATATAAAAGATACATGGGGTTGTGAGTTCATGAAAATTTCTAAAAGGGGTATGGGAAGCATGTGCATATCTCAAATTCTATGTATACACATACATAGTGTAACACCCCAAGATTTTATGAAAAATATTTTTTTAATTTCATTAATGTCTTGTGTTGTACGCTACACCAAAAGGATCTTGCACAACACGCATCCTTGACTTGCCTTGCATTACACGCAAGCGTGACCTTCCTCGATAGCGTGTGTAGTACGCAATACCGAGTTTCACTAAACAACGATATGCTATTAAAATATTATTAAAACTAGCCGTTATGAATAGTAATAACCACTTTTTGAAATTTTGTAAATTTTATTTTCAAAATGGACTTCATTTTTGGATTCGTAATAATGAAATTATCTTAGGGTGAAATTTTGGTACTTTTCGGATAACTTTCATTTTATGATGAATAGTGAAAATTACTAAATTTTAATTAAAAACAACCTTTTTAATAGAAATAATTAATAGTGATAAATTATTAATTTGAGTGGTTTTAAAGTATATTTAGAATATATTTTTACAATTTAATACAATGTTGGTTATTGGATGTAATTTCACATTTAAACCAGACATAAACAACTGTCAATCTTTTGATAGTTATTATCTCTTAGGAACACGCTATTTGTTTTAACGACGAGAATTAATTTTTAAATTAATTAATGCAACTGATATGTTTTGAATTTGGTAAAATAGACATCATTTTTGAGTTCATAATATCAAATATAGCTTAGTCCTAATTTTTTGTATTTTCTGGAAACTTTCATTTTTTGATGAATAGTGAAACGACTAAGTGGTAGTTAAAAAAATGAATTTTTCATAAAACTTAATTTTACCGCTTCTGTGAGTGGAATTTCAAAAATCTGAGAGACACGGTTGATTTCAGTAAGTAAAATGTGGTTCAATGAGATGAAAATAATTTTTGGTGAATAGTAACTTTTTACTTTTTTTTACCACGGTTAGAAGTAAATAGGGTAATAAAGGGTAAAAATGATATTATTATTACCCTAACACATGTCTTAATTCTATTGGATAAGTGTAATTCGACAAAAAACAACCTCAGGAATAAAATATGACCATTTAGGCCCACTTGGATTAGATTAGGACATTTATTATTAATTTATTTAAAGAAGGGTTAAAATAGTTAAAATCAAAGTTTAATAAGTATATCATTTTTAATATAGGGTTATACATAAGATAAATTCAACTATAAATATTAATTAGAAAGATAAAAAGATTTCCAACATAATGATATTTTATTTGTAATTTTTAGACTTTAAATAATTTAATTTATTTATGACACAAAGATGATGCAGTAATTATCTTATTAATGAAATATTGATATAATTGATGTTATAAATACCCAAATAAATATAATTTGAGACTTTTTATAAATTCCACTAATTTTATAGGTTAATATGACATGTTAGTATTTATTTAATTAACTTTTTTCGAAAAAATCATTCTGTTATAATTTTCACAAAAATCAATTACTAAATAGTGTCAAAATTGACATAAAAAAGTTTTTAAAAACAAATATTATATTAGTAATTGTTATTTTATTCCTAAAAATCTAAGGTTCGTCCAAATGACTTAGATAAGGTTATATATATTAATAATAAACAAATTGGGGTTCGTTTGGCTGCTTATAGTAAGTTTATTAACCTTATAGTATAAGAACACAAGAAGACACGGTAAAAGTAAAATTATTTTACTTAATGTTAAATCTAAATGATAAGGTTAAAATAGGAACCTAAACATGTCTAAATTCTATTGTATGAGAGGATTTCGACCCATCCCCACCTTATCTTCGAAATAAATCAATTTGGAGCTATTTAAAACCGAATTTGGCTTTATAATAAAATAATATTTTTAGTTTTTTCAAAAGAGCCCCTCTCCTCCCTTATAAAAGGGCACCTCTTCCCTCTCTTTATCACACCACTTTGAGCCTTAAAGCTCGGCCAATCCCTTCCAAATTATCTTCTCCACTTCCTTAGAAACATCCTAGAGGTCCTGGTCTTCTTCAAAGACCAATTTTAGTGCCCTAAGAGGAGGACTCAAAGAGGTGCTTCAAAGAAGAGGTAATGTCCGTTACCAATTCTTTCAACTTTATTTCTTCTTCCACTTCTTCTTATTAGGTTGTTTCATTATGAAGTAATAACATTAGTATCTTTAATATACTGATATGTTATTATAAGTATGAAACAACCATATTTCACCATCTATCCATCCTACGGAAAACGAAATCACTGCGCGTGCGTACATACGGAATACCGTCTCCACGCCGTGGTGTAATCTATTTTCCACCACCACCTTACTTGGATGGGTATAATGGTGTGCATAATAACTATATATGATTATTTTAAATTTATATTGATTCTTAAATAGTATACATACACTCCAATACAATTCCACGATCGTGAGAACGATATCATCGCTCGTGCGTACGTACGGACTACCGTCTCCACGACGCGATGAGATTCATTCTCCACGTTAACCATTCATGAATGATTATAAAGTATATATAATAAGTAATCATTAAATATATGAAATAATAATGATACTGGATTTATGTGTATATATATGTGTATGTCATCTACTTAATTCCATTCAACTCAATAAGGAAACGAAAACAGCGTTCATGCGTACGTACGGCCTACCGTCTCCATGAACAGTGTATTTCCTTCCATTTATCATAAATATTTATATTATGAATATATATTATATATAAATCATGTTTTATATTCTGGAATTAAGTAATCATGATCTAATTAATCATATAAATAATTACAAGTCAAAACACGGACGACAATTGAAATGATTTTACCCAAAACACTCTTTAACATGGAATTTACAAAAGATGGGTAATATAAAGTCATAAGTGAACCATATATGATATAATAACAATGAATATGATTCTTTAATAAGTCAATGACATTATTTAAATCATTATACAGGAGGTTTGGATACGTACAAAGCATATTGGACCTAAGGTAAGGGATAATTTTGCAAATCTCATTTTTTATCTGAGATTGCTTATTCGTACGTATTTACTGGGGTTATTTCTATCATCCATGTCCATGTTTTATAAAAGTGTTTTAATTTATTTTTAAAGTCATTTTTACCCATTTTTGACTTTTACTACATGGTATGTAAGGAATCTTTCTTTTGTTTACGTTACGAGGTACTTTTTTGACTTTTCCGGCAAAAGTACGAGAAGAATGTTTTTTTTAACTTATGCGGCATGAAAGGATTTTTACAGTTTTATAAAGCCTTATTTTCATGAAGCTTCCTACAAAATATTTCATGAATATTTTCAACAAAATCCTTTTCTTATAAAATTTCATGACATTTTGTTAAAAGAAAATGATTTTGAAGAAAAAAGGATATTTTTATCAATAATTCATTTCAAGTGTTTTATCAAAACCATTTTCATCTAAGATGACATTATTTCACATTTGTATGTTTCAAGTATCATGTCTCTATGATTTAAATGGTTTCACTTTTCTTATTATTAAATGATATCCATTTCTTTTATATGAATTATGTGATGATGGGATGATGTTTATGAAACCCATTTTATTCGTTGGGTTATTATGAATGATGTATGATTATTTTGTGGCACAAGTAAGAATGATTCTATTATGAGATGGGTGGGACCTATATATACCTCAAATGCATTGGGTAAAGATTTATATCTCATGATATAGACATGGCTGGAATGGAAAGTTAAACCGGTTCAGTAATACAGGACTGGAACGAGGAGTGAACTCGATTCAGAAAGGGACGTTGTCCACTAAGATGGTCTTGGCAGCAATGCCTTGGCTACTATGGAAATCATGACATGTGATGAATGATTTCCACAATTACATGTTTTATTCCCATGCTATTTTATCATTATTAATGTTTCTTTATGATCTATTCCTTACGTACTTCCATGATTTATTTCATTGCTCAAGATTTTGATGTTTAAACATTATGTTCATGTTTTTAAGTTCAAATGTATATGGTATGTTTTATTTTATCCATGCTTACCCTTACTGAGAATTTTAGCTCACCCTTTTTATGTTTTCTTTTCCCCAGGATATAAATAAAGGTTTTAGGTAAGAAAAAAAAGGGAAGATCTTTATGGGAGATGTTGAAGATCTTTCACCACGATTAGAAGATTACGTTCCAAGTTTCCAAAGACACTAAACTATTACGGTCCTTGTGTGTCTTTTTCTGTTATATATTAAGTTTTTCTCAAAATTAATGTAATGTTCATGTATGTCAAGCTTTGGGTCTCTACATTTGGTATCAGAGGAAAGGTTTAGTCAACCTTTGGAAACTAGGATGCGAAAACGTTAGTGAGATCCCTAGAGATATTTCTAAGGTATGTCTAGGTATGTCTCTAAGGTTAAGTATACGTATAGTTTATAGTCCTAGAATTGCGCTAACGATCTTAGAATTTAACCTAAGATGTTAGATATTGAGGGTACTCCCCCTTTACTATGTTGTTTTCCTTAGCATGATTTTTTCCTCTCACACTATTCTTTTTGGGTTTTAGAAAATGGCTGGAAACAGGAATAATGGAGGATATGACATACAATGGAATGATATTCTTCATGAGAAACCAAATGAAACGGGATTTGGAAGTCCAAACATCGTTATTATGCCTAATCAGCAATCTCATAATATCATCAATAATCTCAACTTTGGTAAGTTTTCCGATTCAGATAATAAGAGAAAGATGGAGTTTCATGATGATCATAGAGGAAAGAAAGTTCACTTTCCCTCATGTAAATCATGTGGGAAGAGGCATCGGGGAGATTGTTTCAAGGGAACTGGAAGATGATTTGGGTGTGGAAAAGAAGTACACAAAGCCAGTAAGTGCAAAGGAAAAGGTTCAGTTAACACCATGGATGAGGATAATGGTATTGGTACGATATCAACAATGGTTAAATGTTTTAAATGTGGAATGTATGGGCATTATGCAAACCAATTCCCTAAGGGAAATTCTCATAAAGAGAATCAGTATGGTCATATGGGTAGTATTTATGTTGATAATGATGAAGAGACTACAAATGATATGTGAGATGAAAGAATTGTTGAAGCTCGGTCAATGGTTTAAGAAGGTAGTGGAATGATTACATGTTTATCAAGTGTAATGTTGTATAAGTAATCTCATGGTACTATGGAATAAAGAGACATCTAAGGATTGTTACACTGTTGTCTTTCCTTGAGTTTTGAAAGTGTATGATTAATGGTACCAGTATCCGTGAAAGGTTATTTAGATATTTTTGGAATTTAGATGATATGCCATAATGAAGGGATAAGGAGAAAATTAAATGTTTGATAGTATTCATGAGCTCATGATTGATATAAGGACTAAGTGATATCATGGTTTGAGTATATAGAATTTTGAGGATTTTGGTATGTGGAAAGAGTTAACTTTTAACAGCATTCATGTTTTCAATAAGGTTCAATGGGTATTCATTCTTCAAGAGAATACATTATTAAGGTATTCACATGTTTATGGGGGATAAATGATGGCATTCACGTGATCATTTTCTTTATACTATGAGCTTGGACCAAAGTATTTTAGATAAACTTAAAAATTGGAATGGATTATGTTGTACATAAGTTAGTATTGTTTAAGGATAGAACTTTTTTGATATTATTGATGGGATGTTATAGTAATATAGCTTTAGGAAAAGGACAACCTGCAGGACGGGCGACAGCCCATCGCGTCGGGCAAGGCTGTGGGAATCGAACCCACAACCGAAGTGCTACTGGCCTTTATCGCCTACCACTGGCCTACAGGAAGTCCCTGGTTAGTAGAAACTAGTTTTATTTTATTACGCGGTATGATATATGAAGTATAAGTTCATTTTTTGAATCGTATACGATTAACCTCACCATAGATGGATTTAT
Source organism: Viscum album (assembly GCA_963277665.1). Taxonomy (NCBI): domain Eukaryota; kingdom Viridiplantae; phylum Streptophyta; class Magnoliopsida; order Santalales; family Viscaceae; genus Viscum; species Viscum album. The sequence goes on along the minus strand of OY728133.1, from coordinate 1,376,721,966 downwards.
GTATATTTGATAACTTTTTCTAAACTTTTGTTTGAAACAGATGGAATGACCCATCATTCTATCACATGATCTATTAACACTTCATGAATAACATATTCAACTTCATTTCTTTAAGAGTTGAAGTGGAAATTATTCAAAGCACGAACAACAGTGAGATTGTACCAAAATAATGTAAGTATTTATTGTAATTCAAATTCTTCAACTTTAGGGAAATGATCTTGAAAACCAAAAATGTTGTCCTAGTGCCCTTATATCCGATGAATTAGATGGTACCCTAGATCATCATAAATATATGGCTTTGTGATTGATGGTTTTTTCATAGCCATGTACTCTACCACTCTCCATCAGAACATGATGGTTAGATTTCTCTTCCATATCCATATTTTCACTTATGTTCTCCTATGTCGAAACCCAGTGATTAGTTAATTTGGGTAACAGTTACGTTTAATACTTTAGTTTTTAAAGCCAGGTTTTGGTATTCCTTTGGACGATGTGGGTTTCTATTATAGAAAATTTCAAGTAGTAAACCATTTATTACCCCGACGAATTTCGAGGTCGAAATTCGTTTTAAGGGGGGTAGAATGTAACACCCCAAAATTTTATGAAAAATATTTTTTTAAATTTCATTAATGTCTTGTGTTGTATGCTACACCAAAAGGATCTTGCACAACACGCATCCTTGACTTGCCTTGCATTACACGCAATCGCGACCTTCCTCGATAGCGTGTGTAGTACACAATACCGAGTTTCACTAAACAACGATATATTATTAAAATATTATTAAAACTAGCCGTTATGGATAGTAATAACCAATTTTTGAAATTTTGTAAATTTTATTTTCAAAATGGACTTCATTTTTGGATTCAGAATATCAAAATTAGCTTAGGGTGAAATTTTGGTACTTTTCGGATAACTTTTATTTTCTGATGAATAGTGAAAATTACTAAATTTTAATTAAATACAACCTTTTTAATAGAAATAATTAATAGTGATAAATTATTAATTTGAGTGGTTTTAAAGTATATTTAGAATATATTTTTACAATTTAATACAATGTTGGTTATTGGATGTAATTTCACATTTAAACCAGACATAAACAACTGTCAATCTTTTGATAGTTATTATCTCTTAAGAACACGCTATTTGTTTTGACGATGAGAATTAATTTTTAAATTAATTAATGAAACTGATATGTTTTGAATTTGGTAAAATAGACATCATTTTTGAGTTCATAATATCAAATATATCTTAGGCCTAATTTTTTTGTATTTTTCTGGAAACTTTCATTTTTTGATGAATAGTGAAACCACTAAGTGGTAGTTAAAAAAATGAATTTTTCATAAAACATAATTTTACCGCTTCTGTGAGTGGAATTTCAAAAATCCGAGAGACACGGTTGATGTCAGTCAGTAAAATCTGGTTCAATGAGATGAAAATAATTTTTGGTGAATAGTAACTTTTTACTTTTTTTTACCACGGTTAAAAGTAAATAGGGTAATAAAGGGTAAAAATGATATTATTATTACCATAAAACATGTCCTAATTCTATTGGATAAGTGTAATTCGACCAAAAACAACCTTAGGAATAAAATATGACCATTTAGGCCCACTTGGATTAGATTAGGACATTTATTATTAATTTATTTAAAGAAGGGTTAAAATAGTTAAAATCAATGTTTAATAAGTATATAATTTTTAATATAGAGTTATACATAAGATAAATTCAACTATAAATATTCATTAGAAAGCTAAAAAGATTTCCTACATAATAGTATTTTATTTGTAATTTTTGGACTTTAAATAATGTAATTTATTTATGACACAAAGATGATGCAGTAATTATCTTATTAATGAAATACTAACGTAATTGATGTTATAAATACCCAAATAAATATAATTTGAGACTTTTTATAAATTACAATAATTTTCTAGGTTAATATGACATGTTATTATTTATTTAATTAACTTTTTTCAAACTAATCATTCTGTTATAATTTTCACAAAAATCAATTACCAAATAGTGTCAAAATTGACATAAAATAGTTTTTAAAAACAAATATTATATTAGTAATTGTTATTTTATTCTTAAAATCTAATGTTCGGCCAAATGACTTATATAAGGTTATATATATTAATAATAAACAACTTGGGGTTCGTTTGGCTTCTTATAGTAAGTTTATTAACATTATAGTATAAGAACACAAGAAGACACGGTAAAAGTAAAATTATTTTACTTATTGTTAAATCTAAATGATAAGGTTAAAAAAGGAACCTAAAATTTTCTAAATTCTATTTAATGAGAGGATTTCGACCCATCCCCACCTTAGATTCGAAATAAATCAATTTTGAGCTATTTAAAACCGAATTTTTCTTTATAATAAAATAATAGTTTTAGTTTTCTCAAAAGAGCCCCTCTCCTCCCTTATAAAAGGGCACCTCCTCCCTCTCTTTATCACACCACTTTGAGCCTTAAATCTCAGCCAATCCCTGAAAAATTCTCCTCTCCACTTCCCTAGAAACATCCTAGAGGTCCTGGTTTTCTTCAAAGACCAATTTTAGTGCCCTAAGAGGAGGACTCAAAGAGGCGCTTCAAAGAAGAGGTAATGTCTGTTACCAATTCTTTCAACTTTATTTCTTCTTCCACTTCTTCTTCTTAGGTTGTTTCATTATGAAGTAATAACATAAGTATCATTCATATACTTATATGTTATTATAAGTATGAAACAACTCTATTTCACCATCTATCCATCCTACAGAAACCGAAATCACCGCGCGTGCGTACGTACGGAATACCGTCTCCACGCCGTGGTGTAATCTATTTTCCACCACCACCTTACTTGGATTGGTATAATGGTGTACATAATAAATATATATGATTATTTTAAATTTATATTTATTCTTAAATAGTATACATACACTCCAATACAATTCCACGATCATGAGAACGATATCATCGCTCGTGCGTACGTACGGACTACCGTCTCCACGACGCGATGAGATTCATTCTCCACGTTAACCATTCATGAATGATTATAAAGTATATATAATAAGTAATCATGGAATATATGACATAATAATGATACTGGATTTATGTGTATATATATGTTTATGTCATCTACTTAATTCCATTCAACTCAATAAGGAAACGAAAACAGCGTTCATGCGTACGTACGGCCTACCGTCTCCATGAACGGTGTATTTCTTTCCATTTATCATAAATATGTATATTATGAATATATATTATATATAAATCATGTTTTATATTCTAGAATTAAGTAATCATGATCTAAGTAATCATATTAATAATTACAAGTCAAAATACGGACAACAAATGAAACGATTTTACCTAAAACACTCTTTAACATGGAATTTACAAAAGACGAGTAATATAAAGTCATAAGTGAACCATATATGATATAATAACAATGAATATGATTCTGTAATAAGTAAATGACATTATTTAAATCATTGTACAGTAGGTTTGGATACGGACGAAGCATATCAGACCTAAGGTAAGGGATAATTTTGCAAATCTCATTTTTTATCCGAGATTGCTTATTCGTACGTATTTACTGGGGTTATTTCTATCATCCATGTCCATGTTTTATAAAAGTGTTTTAATTTATTTTTAAAGTCATTTTTACCCATTTTTGACTTTTACTACATGGTATGTAAGGAATATTTCTTTTGTTTACGTTACGAGGTAATTTTTTGACTTTTCTGGAAAAAGTACGAGAAGAATGTTTTTTTAACTTATACGGCATGAAAGGATTTTTACGGTTTTGTAAAGCCTTATTTTCATGAAGTTTCCTACAAAATATTTCATGAATATTTTCAACAAAATCCTTTTCTTTTAAAATTGAATGACATTTTGTTAAAAGAAAATGATTTGGAAAAAAAATGATATTTTTCTCAAGAATTCATTTCAAGTGTTTTATCAAAACCATTTTCATCTAAGATGACATTATTTCACATGTGTATGTTTCAAGTATCATGTCTCTATGATTTAAATGGTTTCAATTTTATTATTATTAAATGATATCCATTTCTTTTATATGAATTATGTGATGATGGGATGATGTTTATGAAACCCATATTATCTGTTGGGTTATTATGAATGATGTATGTTTATTTTGTGGCACAAGTAAGAATGATTTCATTATGAGATGGGTGGGACCTATATCTCCCTCCAATGCATTGGGTAAAGATTTATATCTCATGAGATAGACATGTCTGGAATGACAAGTTAAACCGGTTCAGTAATACAGGACTGGAACGAGGAGTGAGCTCGATTCAGAAAGGGACTTTGTCCACTAAGATGGTCTTGGCAGCAATGCCTTGGCTACTATGGAAATAATGACATGTGCTGAATGGTTTCCACAATTAAATGTTTTATTCCCATGATATTTTATCATTCTTAATGTTTCTTTATGATCTATGCCTTACGTACTTCCATGTTTTATTTCATTGCTCAAGCTTTTCATGTTTAAACATTATGTTCATGTTTTTAAGTTTAAATGTATATGGTATGTTTTATTTTATCCATGCTTACCCTTACTGAGCATTTGAGCTCACCCTTTTTATGTTTTCTTTTCCCCAGGATATAAAGAAAGGTTTTAGGTAAGAAAAAAAAGGGAAGATCTTTATGGGAGATGTTGAAGATCTTTCACCACGATTAGAAGATTACATTCCATGTTTCCAAAGACACTAAACTATTAAGGTCCTTGTATGTCTGTTTTTGTTATGTATTAATTTTTCCGCAAAATTAATGTAATGTTCATGTACATCAAGCTTTGGGTCTCTACACATAGGGGTATGGTAAGCATGAGCACCCAGATCTCCAACCACCCTTTAATAATCTGTAGAGGCCTTCTGAAATATTGGTATAAGAACCATTCCCTAGACTATTGGTCTAGAAACACCATCTTTCATTTAGATACTTTGGAAGCAACCAATGTCCATTTCTTCAATATGATTTACCTATTGAAATACGGGTACAATCCATTAAATGGTTGCATCTAGAATTTTATTTTAAAAGTTTTTAGTTTATTAAAAAAAATGTTTCGAGATTAATTATCATTATTTTCCTCAAAGTCCTTTATATTCCATAAATTCCTTATAATCTATTCTTCTAAAATAATTTATAACATGTCTTTATTCTTTTTACTACTACCTATTTCATATAGAATATTAAGGTATATCATTAATATGATTACCTATTTTATGACTATCATAACACCCTTTGAATCATTATCTACTATGTATTCTATACATTGTTAAATATCACTCAACTATGAGTTTTAAACATATAAAATGACCAAGATCAATTCTAAGCAATAAGGATCTCTATAAGTATCCTACAACTTCTTCAATAAAACATTTGTTTTATATCCTAAGAAATTCTTGACCTCCTAGTATATTTTTGAAAAAATAGAATCATTATTTTTATACTTCATTCCATTTTTTCTTTATAATATAAATAAAAATATTATACCACATATGAGTGCACTAAATATATAATATATTTAAAATAAACAAAATAAATAAATTTTCTAAACAATATGTTGATTTTTGTTAAAAACATGAGGCCTCGTGATTTGTACCATAATAAAGAATATATAATACATTAGTATAAATAGAGGAAGAAGATGTTTCAACAATTCAGTTATGAGATATTGAGTATGGAAATGTGGAAAAAATTATAATAAAACTAGAGAAGAGGAGAACCCATAAAATTATTATGTAAAAGATATGGGGAATAATATCACATCCATTCTAGCTACCAGTGACTTGAGCTTTCATGTTAATTATTATTCAGGAGATCATCTTTTATTTTTGTGTGACAAGTTGATTCTTATTTTAAACTAGATAGGTTAATTGGTATTATAAGATAGGTAAATTTTTTACATGACATTATGCATGTGTTATAATTTCCTAAAGAGATAAAATTATAGTAAAATTTATGTGTTTTAGATTAAAAAAATCTGAATTTAGTCATAAAAAATCAAGAATAATTTAAACAGTATTTTTAAAAAAAATGTTAAACAATATATTCAATATCTCATCCTATATTAAAAATTAAAGTAAAATATATATTACTCATCATACTTTAAGACATTAAAACAATAAACAAGGCATACTTATGATGTGTGAAAATCAAAACTACATACTCATACCAAATAGGTAATGAAAAAAATTAAAAAATAAAACTATATTTAACTTGATTAAAATGTATCAAATGTACATATATAGAGTTCACTTGCTCATTTTTGTATCAAAAATAGATTTATTTTATCTATTAAATCAATGATTAATGATGGTATAAATAATATAGTTTTATTGTTCTTTTTTCTATTGTCCAATGGTGACTTTTTTGGATGACTAGAAGCTAATATATTAATTTCATAATTTAATATAATTAATTAGTTGGTATGTTAATTTAATTTAATTTTTTTCTTATTAGTGTTTTGTTTTGTGAATTTGAAAAACATTAATATTTGAGTTTTATCTCAAAAACGTTGAATTATTAAGTTAAATGGTGATGTTTTATCCCTTGTGACTTGTTAAAATGTTAGTATATTTTTTCCTAATAATAGGAATCATCTAAAAGGAAAAAAATGAGAGAATCATAAAATATATTCATACATTAGGGTTAAATTTAATGTCATATCATGAATTTTCATAGGTAATGTAGCATCCCATTACTTGTTTTTAGGTACTTATTTACCCTGTTTTGATCTCCTATTTGTTGTATCTTGTTTTAGGGTGATTTGTATAAAATTTGGAAAATTGTGGAGGCTTTTTGGGCTATGTACAGTTGGCTCATGGTTTTCCCAAACCATGCGCCCCCGGTGAAAACTGTGCAACCATGAATAGTGGTGGAATCCATGGTTGGTGCACAGCTTCCCAAAATATGGGCCCACCTAGGGGAAACTGCGTGACCATGGATAGTGATTCCATAGGGGGCGCATGTCTAGGGCACATGGTTTGTTACAACCCATCCCTCGGGGCCCGTGTCGAGACAACCCCAAGCCTGCCTCTCGAAGGACAGGGGCTGACGACTTACGCCGAAGGTGTCAACCTGCAAGTGGGGTCCATTTTTCTAATTATCTATATGCACACACATTCCCACCACATCCCAATACACGGAAATGGGGGGGTAAGTACCACTAAAACAAGGATGAGTGCAAGTAAAACTGAAAGAGAGTGGGCCAGAATACAAACCCAATAAATAACTGAAAACATCAAGTACAGAAAGGAAACCCTGATGGACATCCATAGAAAACCCCACATGATCATGAGAGTAGTGAAACTACTGGAAGCCAAAGTATTATGGCATTTCCTCCCGGTCCTACTAGGCCTCGCCTGGTCTTAGGCCAGTAAGTCCATTGTCACAGCATCCATCAGTCCTCTCTCCCGGATCACCCCCATCAGAAAGTCGGTCTTCTGCACCAAACACAACACGTGAGGGTGAAGCCTGTTTAGGGGTGAGTAACACAGTACTCATTAGGTACCCCAAAACAAAAAGGAAAGAACACATAGAAATTCCTCAAAATAAATCATGAAACACAAGACAGCTCACACCAGGTATATTCGAGGGTAGTAACAGTATCATCATCAGTCACATCGTCTAACACCTCAGCTGCTAGAGAACTCCTCCTATAACGAGTACAGTGGTCCTTCCATGTCATAAAGAAGTGTTTCCCACTAACTTTTTACTACTTAGGTACACATCTCCATCGCGTATCGTGGGCCTTCTAAGTCATAGAGAAGTGCTTCCCATCGTGGGCCTACAAAGTCACTTAGAAGTGCTTCCCACTAATCTTGGCTAACTGAGTTACTCCTCCTCGCCGTATACCGTGGACCTATAAAGTCACAGTGAAGTGTTTCCCACCATGGGCTAGTAAATTTATAGAGAAGTTCTTCCCATTGTTCCATAGTTGAGTCATATAGAGTCGAAAGTCAGCAGTCCATAGGTGTCAACCAACCACAGGGTTCCATAAGTAGCGCACCAGGGAGAACCACTCCTCAAGTAATTATTTGCAACTCAACTTCCATGAAATTTACCATAGAGATTTAAAAAAATATCTACCTTGTCAATAGGTTCCCAACGCCACAAACAGATCGTCAATCGGACGCACGGTTTTCATGATACATGCATTTTAGTAAAAAGGGATCAGTTGGATTCAAGTTTGATCCAACTCGGCCATATGAAAACCCCCTCCAAAACAAATGTCAAGTATCTAAAAAGGACAGCCTCGTTGCAAGGGTCCTCATGTCATACACGGCACATCAATCAGACACTCGGTCTATGAGTTATTAGTGTTTCAATAACCAGGGACCGGTTGCGTCTGGGCCCGGTCCAACCCGGTCCGACCAACCCGACCCGGGGGTCCCACATACCCTAGTTTAAAAAAACTGAATCAACCTGAACCAATTTGGGTCTGGTTCGGTCCAATATGGTCTGGCCAATGGGCCAAGCCCTATGGGCCTCACTGGACCCAACACGGTTTGGCTGAGGGTCCAACCCATCGGGTTGTCCGACGATCTGGTCTAATCCAGCTCGATCCAAAGAGCACGAGTTAGGCCTGCCAGCATGGGTTCGGCTCATTGGTGTGGATCCAGCTTGTTGGTGCAATTTCACCTCGTCAGTGCAGGTCTGGCCCGTTGGTGCGGGTCCCGCCTGTCGGTGCGGGTCCCGCCCATCGGTGTGGGTCCATCCCGTCGGTGCAGGTTCCGCCCGTCAGTGCGGGTCCGACACGTCGGTGCAGATCCACCCATTGGTGTGGGGCCAACCCGTCGATGTAGGTTTGGACTATTAGTGCGGGTTCGGACCGTCGATGCAGGTCCAACCCACTGGGCACGAGATCAACTCGCTGGGTGCAGAATCGGCCCTTCCAGCTGGGTACAGAACCAGCCAAACCCATTGGGGGCTCAGACCACCCACCCGAGTCCTAGCCATATGAGGCAGCCGGGGTGCACTGCCTGAGCAATATGCGGAAGTCGCATCGCGTTCTGTCCCCTCTACCCCACGGGATGCCGAGGGGCATCTACCTCCAGCCATGGTCAACGGATCACGACTCATCCATCTGAACTGGGTGGCCAAAATGTGGGCCACCGTCCTCCACATGGTGCCCCACCTGGCACCACGTCCTCTATTTCCACAACCTGATCACCGTGGCCTCCAGCCGATGGGTGCACCCCTCCACCCGGCCGCCAGCATGGTCGGTGGCCCTCCGTCCTGCTGACCAGCACGTTGCTGGCGCGTGTCACTGCCAATGCAGAGGTGGATCCATCATTGAACCACCAGACGTGCACTGGTGGTCCATTCTACACGTTGCCTTCATCTACGGCCTCTAGAGTTCGCCTTCTTCCCTGCGAAGGCCTTAAATCACCCTCATCATCATTTTGAGAATGTGACCATCAAGAATGCACAAGAAGAGGTGCTCGGGCCTTGTTCGTGTCGGCCCATGCCCTCTGTGTTAGAGGTTTATAATCAAGGGGGAGGCTCGGGGATTTGTTGTTTGATCATACAAGAATAATCTTAATTCCGGATAAATAAATCCCCAATAGTGTTACCGTCTCTCATAAACACATGAAGCGCAGGTCAACCTATTCGTGGGTTGATCCGCGTTCTTCATTTCTAGAAAATAATGGGAAAGAACATCAAAATTATATAAAACCACTATCTCTTTGATGTTCTATGTTGAAGTGTTAATTCTCAAGGTTTCAAGGTGTCGATATCTCTCCCAGCTCCATTCTTTGAGGTACATTGAAGTTGGTGGAGTCTCACCGGCATTCTTCGTCATTATTCATTGGAGAGGAAATTTGACAGAGTTTCGTCAGAGAATCCTCCAAGTTTAATTCCCAAACCCCACACATTGGATTATTTAAAGAAAAAAAGTGTAGCGATGTTGTGCCCATTAATAATGCCTATTAAATTATCCTCATTTAATGAGCCGCATTTATCTATTAATTAAGGTATTAGAACCGCGGTTTCAAACGATCCATTATTTACCCTCCATTAATGTGTATCACTGCCACCTCATCGCTGCACCACAGCGTCGTCGTCCGCCACAAAACGGTGAGAAAAGAAGTAAAATAATTCTTTTAAATTATTTTATTATTTTTCTTGTATATTCTAAAAAATAACATTTTCGCTCGGCCCTTGTCGGCCAAAGTTCAGTCATTTCTAGGCAAATCCAGGCATTTCGAATTCAACGGTGCCATCAGATTTTTTATTTGAGCACGAGTTCAAAATTTAGAAAATCCCACTCGCACATTTACTAAATGTACCTAAAAAAGTTCAGAAATTATCTTTCACCCTCGACCCACACCGATCAAGGTTAGGCTCCACCTAAGAGGAAAATGCCTCAACTAGTTCCATAGTAATCTCATATTTTCAATCCGAGTTATGGTTTAGAAGTTATAAAAAATTGAATATAAAATAATTGTTACTTAATTATTTTATTCACGACCAAAAACTAACTTCCACTATTATCCCACACTAGCCAATATTAGGGTCCACCTAAGGAAAGCATACCCTCATGAGTTCAGCAATGGTCTCGAATTTTTAATATGAGTCACCGTTCGTTAGTTATATGTTTTTGAAAAATAAAATAATTTTATTTACGGTTATTTCATTTATGGGTTTTCTCCCTCGAGGCCTATGTCGACTAAAATTAAGTAGCGCCTAAGGTAAAACCACCATCCTTAACGCAATGATTCACTTAGGTTTCTGATCCGAGAAACCATTTAGAATTTATTCCACTTTTTCAATAAAATTTCTCACACGTGCTATTTAAAGATTAACATTTCTCGACGGATCATTTCAGGCACATCAGGCCTCAGAATCACGTGTTGTTAGAGTGTGTAGTCTTAAAATAATTCCATATATAAAAAAATTGCACAGAAATTTCAGTACATTATATTCTCCCCACCTTAGTGATTTACACCCCTGAAATCCAAAACAAAGGAAAATAAAACAAATGGGGGGTACGGAGCATGAATCTGAGCCTCCTGCTCCCATGTGCTCTCCTAGGGGTTCGTGTTCTACCACCGAACACACACTAGATGAATCGACCATCCACAAAGGACCCACTCCAGTCAATCCTCTATCTCCACCAGGAACTCCGAAAATGTCACCCCATCGTCAATGTCCATATCGACCAGTCGATGACGTGTGATGGATCGTGCATGTACCTCCTCAGTTGCAACACATCAAAAACATTGTGCACTCGGTGCATATGTGGGTGAAGAGCTAGGCAGAGTGCCACCTCGCCAACTCCACTTAGAAACTGAAAAGGTTTGATAAATCTTAGAAATAACTTGTATCCCAAACCAAAACTCCTCAATCCCTATCAGGGCTAGAACTGAAGGAAAACATGGTCTCCCTCCCCAAAATCCAAGGGCCTAAATCTCTTGGCCACTGGTACTTACATCGTAGGTATTTTTACATCTTCACCACACTTGGAAGTTATAACGACCCAAACTTTTGAATAATTTTTATTTCCTATTTTTGTGTGTTATTTTATTTTATAATAAAAAAATATATTTCATTTATTTAATGAAATGAGTATAATTAAAATGATACTGTTAGGTTTCGACTTTTATACGACCATTGGTCAATATGACCATTGATCAATATAACTATTGGAAACTAAACTCTTAATGTTGCGATTATTGTTTATAAATACAAGTGAACTTGGTTACAGAAAGAAGATTTGATGGCCTCAGCCAGTAGTCTCGGGCCATTCGAAGCCCATATGATGGAACTTGGGAAGGAGGTAGCACCACTGGTCTTTGCTCTGGACCAAACCCAAGCTGAACTTTATCGTGTAAATCTTGAACGGAATCACTTATGGGAGAAGTTCAAGCTAATAGAAATCACCACTCGGACAATGTTGTCTGAGTCGGCCCAAGATTTTATCACCTTAGCACACCTTACACTTAGTTCCTATGCTGGTGTTATAAGGGGATATGTAACGAAAACTTAGCTGCTTTATGTAATCCTTTGATATAAATAAAAATTGTTATTTCTTTTTATGGTGAAGTTTTTTAATCTTAAATGTCTAGATAAATATAGGATGTATATTATTAATGAATTTTGGAAAAGGGATATTTTAATATATTTATATAATCCTTAACTAATTAATAATGTGTAATGATTTTTAAAAAATGGTCTTCTACAGTTATGTTCAGTAAGAAACTTAGATTCTAATAAGACCAACTTAATTTTTGATGAATTGTAAATTATGAATAGTAATTTTATGCTTATTAATAGTAATATGACCAAATGGATTCGTAACCTCACTTAAGAAAGTATTAATATAATTTAGTCACCTTGACTAAGTAATGCGATTCAATAAAATAAGTAAATAACTGTTTTAGAAATTATTAGATAAGTATTAATTTTTTCGGGTGAATAGTGTTTTTATTTAAAAATTAAATTGAAAATATTTAGAAAATTATTTTCATAAAATTGAGTTCATTTTTGAATTTAGAGCATCGATATTAGGTTAAGGTTAATTTTGGGGATTTTTCTGAAATAGTTGAATTTTAAAAGGATGGTGTTTTTACATAAAAATTAAATATCTCATAATTAAAAAAATATTTTTATAAAATGGAGTTCATTTTTGAATTCAGAGCATCGATATTAGGTTAATATGAATTTTTGGTATTTTTCTGAAACAGTTGAATTTTCAGTGAATAGTAAAAATACAGTTTTGAGTTTCGGGTGTTTAATGACATCATTAATGATGTAATAAGTATGTAATCATTCTGGTCGACTTATGAATAGTAATATATTCTATGAGGTGTCCCAAGTGGCCAATAACATGGGAAAATACCATGGGTAAGCCCATGGTTTTTCCAATACCACTGATGAGGTGTCCCTTGGAAATTAATAATTTATTCCCTCACTTATCCTATAAATACCAAGTCATTACCTCATTTATTTCATTTCCAAATCCTCCCCAACAAATTTCTGGTCTCTTTACCCCCTAAGGATTCCTCCGAAGGTTCCCTCAAGCCTCCCAAGGTCTCAACCTTCAAGATTTCTAAGTTAATCTTCAATGTAAGGGAATCTTTCACCCTCCTCTTTTATGCCATGACTTCATTTATGTTGTGTCTTCTAGTTTCCATCTATTTATGTTGATGGTATGTTCTTATATGTTCTCATTAATTTCCATTTCATGTATAATTGATGAGAGACCCTTTCCTCTCTCATCAATTTTTTCTGAAGTTTTAAGTGACGTCGTTAGGCTGCTGAATTTCTCAAAAAAGAAATTGCATCTTCTCTTTTCTTTCATGTTTCCTTTTCATGTGTTATGTCATTAAAATATCCATACCATGATCTTATTATGTACCCATACTGTATTATGAATTATTTATGAGTTTGTGACCCTTTTCCCCTCTCTTTTCAATGTTTTCTAAAACCATGTTATATAGCCGTCTGCTGCAGAAATTTCGCTTCAAAATTTCTATCTATTTCTCTCAAGAAATTCTCTTGTTTTATTTATGTGAATACCCAAACCTATTTTATTTCTATGGGTGTTCATAAATATATAAATATAATATATTTTATTCTTTAATTGACATACATATAACCCTCACTCCCTTTCCATGGGTTATAAATTACATAATGATCTTATTTTTAAGAACTTTTAAAACGTCAGGATATTGAAATGAAACCCATTTCTTTTATTCTCCATGGGTTATTTATGAAATGTTTGATTATGATATATTTGGATCACATGAAAGTAAATACATATTAAGGGTGTTCCCTGATAGCTCTCCAATGCATTGGGTAAAGAAATTAATCTCTATAGATGACAAGTTTCACGATACCTTGGTGAATAACCTTGGTAATTTTTATGACACCTCTAGTATAAACCTTGGTGATATGTTCATGAATGTCTAAATGAAATGTTGTAGCCACATATTCAAGTTATGTTTCAAGTTCTTTTAATTATGATATTCCTATACTTCCATTTCTCATGTCTTTATGTTTTTATTCAAGTTCTTATTGATATCACAAGTACATTGATTATGGTGTTTACACTTACTGGGCCTTCTTCTCACCCTTTACTTTGATGTATATCTCTAGGATATGAGACACAATAATTTTACATAGGATGAACATATTATGAAGCCTTAAAAGTGGATTAGAATAATGTTTTATGTTTTTTTTCATGTTTCATGTCCCTGATTTTTCAAGACACTAGACTTTAAAGATCATTTTTTGGTAAAATGTAATGAAAAGTTATGACAAAAATGTGGGATGCCATATTTGGTATAAAAACTTCTTCGTATTTTGGTGAGTATTGAGTAAGTGTCATTGTCCTGCTCTGTCCGGTTCCCGCCAGTTTTGGCGTTTCCTGTTAGTGCGGCTCAGATCCCTAGTTGGAAATGCTTCCGGGGTGCGGTGCCTGGCCATCCAGTCCTGGGTGACGATGGTGTGGCTCTGAGTGCCTTGTCTAGCCTTCCTCTTCGGGTGGTTCTATGGTTGGTTGAGAATGTCTACGGTTGGAGGTGGGGTGTCTTCTGGCTGTGGTTCTGGCGATCGGTGAATGTTTCAAGGTGAACAGGGTCTTCGGTCATGCGTGTGGTGTATGAGTTTTGATTTTGAATTTGTTCATGCTGTGATTGGAGTAAGCGACTATTTTGAATGGTTTGTTCTTGAAGGTGTAAATTCAGTGCTCTCGGAATCATCTTTATGGAACAGGCCCAATGGAGGATTCAGAGCAAGCAATTCATTTTTGCTAAGCCTTATGAATTTGGTTGATTGAGATGGTATGGCTTCTTCCATGGATCGGGCCTGTGCTTTGACATACGACACTTGTTTGTTGGATTTTCTTTCAATGGTGGATATCTGCATCATGATCATATGCTGGGGAAGGGTATCTCTATATTATCGGTTCAGTTTAACTCTTTTTCTCCTTCTAGTGTGCTTTGTTCTTTGTCCCTGAAGTCTTTATGTTTCCCCCTTCCTCCCTTGAAAGGGGTTTATCATATTAAAAAAATTGAGTCCTTTGGGCCATTGGATGAAGTAAGTGGTTTATCAAGCAAATATGTCCCTGTATGGATATGAGCAGGTAGAGGTGGCTCTGGCACAGATGTACATAGGGGTAAAACCCGAAAACACCGCTTTGAGCTAGACTCGAATGGGAACTGGTACGCGACAACGGGACTTGATGCGCTCTTGGTTACGACACTATTGGGGGATATGTTTGGCTAATCAAAAGCTTTTTATGAATCATTATGAAGGAATTATAAGGAAATGTAATTGTCTAAGCATGAAGTTTTAAGACATAAAATTCTTTATAGTTAAAAGATTAATAAATAAAATAAGTTTCTCACTAAGGTTTTATTCTTTTAGAAAATGGTGGGCAATAGGAGGAACCGTGCAAATGGTGATCGTAATGGACCATGCGCCCAGAATAGAAACATTCATGTGAATGATGAACCAACTAACTCAAGTTATAGGAAATAACTTTAATCAAGCTGAGAGACAAATCTCGCCGTGAAGGGAACAACATTCTGTTGAGTCCTTTATGTGTCAATGACCACCAACCTTCAGTGGATTGATTGACCTATTGATTGCTAAGTAGTGGATCAGCTCCATCAAGAAGATATTTTCTGTGCTCCGATGTTCAGAGCAAGAGAATGTCACTCTGGCTGTCTATCGCTTAGAAGGAGAAGCTGATCAGTAGTGGGAACTGATTAAAAACACAAGGAAAAGAGTGGAAGTTGAAGCTATGGAGTGGGAAGAGTTCAGAGGGATATTTTTCAGTAAGTATTCCCCTCATTCCATGAGAACAATAATGGAGAAGAAGTTTCTCGAGTTGAAGTAGAAGGAGAATGAATCTATGGGAAGCTACAAAATGAACTTGACAAGGCTTTCACGATATACCTCTAGCTTTTTCATGGATCTAAATGGTAAGGTTGATAGATTCTTTGGTGGACTGAGACCTTATCTACAGAAGAATCTAGCTAACTGAGACTATGATATCTATGAGGAGATCGTACAGAGTGTGATGAAAGTCGAGCTGGAGTTTGTTGAGATGTAGTGGTCTCATAAATCCAATGACAAGAAGAGATTAATGGAGCCCGGCTTAAGGAGAAACTTTAATTAGGGAAGATGAGGCAAGAAAGTGAAACTTCCCACGTCTAATAAATGTGGGAAGAATCATTCGGGGAACTGCCTGCTCGGGAGTGGGAAATGCTACAAGTGTGGAAGAGATGGACATATTGCGAGGAATTGTCGTAGTGAGGTAAAACCTCAACTTCCAAACACTAACAACAAGGGAAATATGGTGTAGGCCCTACCTAATTATCAGTGCTTTAAGTGTGGACAATGTGGGAACTTTTCCAATCACTATCCAAATCCAAGGGCAGTGGAAGGGAACCACCATCAGCCTCAACAAAGGCCAAGAGAGCAAGGTCGTGGTTTTTCTATCACGACAACTGAAGTTGAAGCTCCGAATGTTTTGGTAGTAGGTACTCTTGTTTTCCTCTCAAAGCTAGCAAGTACGTTGATTCTGGTTCTACGCATTCCTTTATTTTCTCCAAGTTTTCAAAGAATTTATATTCAACCCTCGATTTTTTAAAAGTAGAGTTATCAGTCAAGACT
The DNA here is from genome assembly GCA_963277665.1 of Viscum album. NCBI lineage: Eukaryota > Viridiplantae > Streptophyta > Magnoliopsida > Santalales > Viscaceae > Viscum > Viscum album. The sequence goes on along the minus strand of OY728133.1, from coordinate 1,376,705,333 downwards.
CCTGGTGGGATTATCCAAGCATCGTCAGTGTTTAGAAACTCTAGTATTTACTTTAGTGAGAAAAATAATATCACAAATCTAGTAGCCATTCCCATGATAGAATTCGACATTATACTAGGGATGGACAAGATCTCAAAGTATAATGCTAAGATCAATTGTAGAAGAATGCAAATATCAGCATTCTTGAATGGAAAATCTACAGTTATCTTCCAAGGAGAGATATCTCAACCTGATCATTATCTAAATGAACCCCCTATATCCTTCTTTATGGAGTTGATCAGTGAAGAAGAATAAGGAGAAGAGAGTTTAAGGATAGAAAATTTCCACACCGTCTAGAAATATGTTGACGTATTTCCTAAGGAGTTACCCGGACCTCCCCCAGAAAGAGAGGTAGAGTTATGCATTGAACTCATACCTAGATCTCATCCGATATCAAAGACCCCATATAGGATGGAAAATGTGGAGATGGAGGAATTAAAGAAACAACTCCAAGATCTTTTAGAGAAGGGGTTTATTTGGCCGAGTGTGTCTCCATGGGGAGCACCAATTCTCTTTGTGAAGAAGAAGGATGGATCAATGAAGCTATGCATTGATTATAGAGAACTAAATGGGATTACAATAAATAACAAATACCCTCTTCCAAGAATTGATGACTTATTTAAGCAACTTCGTGGGGATCAATTCTTCTCTAAGATTGATCTTTGATCTGGTTATCATCAATTGAGGGGAATAAAGAAGGTATTCCAAAAAATGCCTTTCGATCAAGATATGGGCATTACGAGTTTGTTGTAATTCCCTTCGGACTAACTAATGCACCTGTTATTTTTATGGATTTGATGAATAGATTCTTTAAGGACTACCTTGATAACTTTGTGGTAGTTTTTATTGATGATATTCTGATATATTTCAAAAGTCGCGAGGAGCATGAAGATCATCTAAGGGTTATTTTGCAACTCTTCGGAATGAGAGGATTTTTGGAAAGTTTATTAAATGTGAATTCTGGTTACAACAAGTTTCTTTCTTGGGGAACATTGTTACCAATGAAGGAATTACAATTGACCCTAAAACAGAAAAATTTGTAGAGGAGTGGACTCAACCTACAACAATAACTGAGATTCAAAGTTTCCTTGGATTGGCAGGATATTATAGGAGGTTTGTGAAAAACTTTTCATGAATTTATAATCCATTAACCAAGTTAACTCGAAAAGGGGTCAAGTTCCTCTAGACAAAGGAGTGTGAGGAAAATTTACAGGAGCTGAAGAAGAGATTGGTTACTGCACCCATGTTAACTCTTACCTCAAGTGGAGAAGGATTTATTATTTTTAGTGATGCGTCTCTCAAAGGGATTGGGTGCGTCCTCATGAAAAATGAAAAAGTCATTGCTTATGCATCTCGGTAGTTGAAGACTCATGAGTAGAACTATCCCACGCATGATCTGGAGCTGGTTGCAGTCGTTTTTTCTCTGAAGATATGGAGGCACTATCTCAATGGGGAGAAATGTGATATATACACAGACCATCAAAGTTTGAAGTATATTTTCACTCAAAAGGAATTTAACATGAGATAAAGGATATGGTTGGAACTTCTCAAAGACTATGATTGTTCAATTAATTATCATCCTGGAAGAGCAAACAAAGTTACTGATGCATTAAGAAGGAAAGACCCAGTTGTTCTTTCCATGATAAGGATTCAAAGAGATCCTATGATCAATGACCTAATAAAGCTGGACATGGGAATTATAAGGGAAGTTACATCATCAACCCTAACCCAAATGATTTCTCAACCATCATTACTATATAAGATCAAGAAATCTCAGAAAGAAGATCCTTTCTTACAGAAGAAGTTTGAGGCTATAAAGGATGAGAAGTCTCCTGAATTTAATATTGATCAAGAAGGTGTACTGAAATTTCGTACAAGATTATGTGTTCTATATATTCTGGAAATAAATAAGGATATGATGTATGAAGCTCATAGATCTACTTTCACTATACATCCTGGGAGCACAAAAATGTATAGGGACCTTTGTGATCATTTTTGGTGGGATAATATGAAAAGGGAGATTGCTGACTACACTATAAGGTGCCTAGTATTTTAGCAAGTGAAGGTAGAGTGACAACTTCCTAAAGGGGTATTGCAACCACTATGCATACCAGCATAGAAGTGGGACAATATCACTATGGACTTCGTTACTAGTCTCCTGAGAACTTCCAAAGGAAACAATACAATATGGGTTATTGTGGAATGTCTCAATATGACTGTCCATTTTGTCTCCATTTAAGAAGATATCTCTCTTGATCAACTTGTCAAGATTTATGTGAAGGAAATGGTAAGGTTGGATGGAGTTCCACTTTCTATCGTATCTGATCATGATCCAAGGTTCACATCAAAATTATGGAGAAGTCTTCAAAATGCTCTAAGAACTGAATTGAATTTTAGTACGGCCTATCACCCCCAAACGGATGGCCAATCTGAAAGGACTATTCAAACACTCGAGGACATGCTGAGAACATGATCAATGGAATTTAAAGGAGGATGGGATCAACATATCCATTTAGTTGAGTTATCTTACAACAATAGCTTCCACTCAAGCATTCAAATGGCACCCTATGAGGCTATATATGAGAAGTGATGTAGAACTCCTACTTGTTGGGATGAAGCTGGTGATAGAAAGCTTCTTGGGCCTAATCTTGTCCAAGAGATGACTGAAAAATTCCATGCCATCTAGCAACACATCAAGGCTTCTCAAAGTCGGCAAAAGAGCTATGTTGACAACCGTCGAAGGGACTTAGAGTTTGATGTTGTTGACAAGGTCTTTCTTTGAATTTCACCTTAGAAGAGATTCATGAGGTTTGGGAAGAAAGGTAAGCTCAGCCCCAGGTACATTAGCCCCTCTGAAATCCTTGATCGCATAGGAGCAGTGGCCTATAGGATTGCACTCCCTCCAAATCTAGCAAAATTTCATGATGTCTTCCACGTATCCCTCTTAATGAAGTACATACCTGACCCTTAACATGTACTAAACTCAGAGGTGGTACAACTAGAACATGACTTGTCTTATGAGGAGTAGCCGGCGGAGATCTTGGATTGAATAGACAAGGTTCTACACAACAAGACTACCCACCTTATTAAGGTGTTGTGGAGAAACCACAAATGTGAAGAAGCCACGTGGGAACCTGAGGAATCTATAAGGTAGAAGTACCCATGCCTTTTCTCTTCTTAGGGTATGAGTTAAAATTCCAAGGATGAAATTTCTTAAGGGGGGAAGAATGTAACAACTCAAACTTTTGAATAATTTGTGTTTCCTATTTTTGTGTGTTATTTTATTTTATACTCAAAAAAACTATTTCATTTATTTAATGAAATGAGTATAATTAAAATGATACTGTTAGGTTTCAACTTTTATATGACCATTGGTCAATATGACTGTTGGTCAATATAACCGTTGGAAACTAAACTCTTAATGTTGCGATTATTGTTTATAAATACAAGTGATCTAGGTTACATAAAGAAAATTTGATGGCCTCATCCAGTAGTTTCAGGCCATTCAAAGCCCATCTGACAGAACTTGAGAAGGAGGTAGCACCATTGGTCTTTTCTCTAGACCAAACCCAAGCTGAACTTCATCATGTGGAGCTTGAACGGAATCACCTATGGGATAAGTTCAAGCTAATAGAAATCACCACTTGGGCAATGTTGGTCGAGCTGACCCAAGATTCTATTACCTTAGCACACCTTACACTTAGGTCCTATGATGGTGTTATAAGGGGCTATGTAACGAGACCTTAGCTGATTTATGTAATCCTTTGATATAAATGAAAATTGTTATTTCTTCTTATGGTGAAGTTTGTGAATCTCAAATGTCTGAATAAATATAGGATGTATATTATTGATGAATTTTGGAAAAAAAGATATTTTAAAATATTTATGTAAACCTTAAATAATTAATAATGTGTAATGTTTTTTAAAAAATGGTCTTCTATAGTTATGTTTAGTACTAAATTTAGAGTCTAATAAGATCAACTTAATTTTTGATGAATAGTAAATTAGGAATAGTAATTTTATTCTTATGAATATTAATATGACCAAATGGATTAGTAACCTCACTTAAGAAAGTCTTAATATAATTTAGGCACCTTTATTAGGTAATGTGATTCAATAAAATAAGTAAATAAATTTTTCAGAAATTATTAGATAAGTATTAGTTTTTTTGATTGAATAGTGTTTTTATTTAAAAATTAAATTAAAAATATTTAGAAATTTATTTTCATAAAATGGAGTTCATTTTTGACTTCCGAGCATCAATATTAGGTTAAGGTGAATTTTGGAGATTTTTCTGAAATAGTTGAATTTTTAGTAAATAGTGTTTTTACTTAAAAATTAAATATCTCATAATTAGAAAATTATTTTCATAAAATGGAGTTCATTTTTGAATTCAGAACATTTATATTAGGTTAAGGTGAGTTTTTGTTATTTTTCTAAAACAGTTGAATTTTTGGTGAATAGTAAAAATACAATTTTGAGATTCGGGTGTTTAATGACATCATTAATGATGTAATAAGTATGTAATAATTCTGGTCGACTTATGAATAGTAATATTTGCTATGAGGTGTCCCATGTGGCCAATACCATGGGAAAATACCATGGGCAAGCTCATGGTTTTTCCAATACCACCGATGAGGTGTCCCTTGGAAATTAATAATTTATTCCTTCACTTCTTCTATAAATACCAAGTCATTATTTCATTCTTTTAATTTACAAATCCTCCCCCAATGAATTTATGGTCTCTTTACCTCCCAAGGAGTCCTCCCAAGGTTCCCTCAATCCTCCCAAGGTCTCGACCTTCATGATTTCGAAGTTACTCTTCAAGGTAAGGGAATCTTTCACCCTCCTCTTTTAAGCTATGACTTCCTTTATGTTGTGTCTTCTAGTTTCCATCTCTTTATTTTGAGGGTATGTTATTATATTTTCTCATTACTATACATTTCATTTCTAATTTTTGAGAGACCATTTCCTCTCTTGTCAATTTGTTTTCTAAATTTTTAAGTGACGCCATTAGGCTGCCGAATTTCTTATAAAATAAATCGCATCTTCTCTTTTCTTTCATGTTTCCTTTTCATGTGGTATGTCATTAAAATATCCATACCATGATCTTATTATGTACCCATAATGTATTATGAATTATTTATGAGTGTTTGACCCTTTTCCACTCTCTTTTCAATGTTTTCTAAAACCATGTTATATAGTTGTTATGCTGTAGAAATTTCACCTCAAAATTTATATCTCTTTCTCTCGAGAAATTATCTTGTTTTATTTATGTGAATTTCCAGACCTATTTCGTTTCTATGGGTGTTAATAAATATATAAATATGATATATTTTATTCTGTAATTGACATACATATAACCCTCACTCCCTTTCCATGGGTTATAAATGACATAATGGTCTTATTATTAAGAACTTTTAAAACGTCACAATCTTGAAATGAAACCAATTTATTTTATTCTCCATGGGTTATTTATGAAATGTTTGATTATTATCTGTGTGGATAACATGAAAGTAATGACATATTAAGGGTGTTCCCTGATAGAGCTTCAATGCATTGGGTAAATAAATTAATCTCTAGAGATGACAATTTTCACGATACCTTATTGAATAACCTTGGTAATTTTTATGACACCTCAGGGATAAACCTTGGTGATATGTTCATGAATGTCTAAATGAAATGTTTTAGCCACATATTCAAGTTATTTTTCAAGTTATTTTCATTATTATATGCCTATACTTCCATTTCTCATGTCACTACAACAAAATCCGGTCCTAGCGGCGGTTTTTTTCCTGTTTAGCGGCGGTTTAAACCGCCGCTATATTGTGTGGCGGTGGTTTACAAAAACCGCCGCTAAGTTTGGCGTCGGCAATCTATTAGCGGCGGTTTTTTCGATTCCGCGGCGGTTTTAGAAATGTGTCGTAGATCCGTCATTTAGCGGCGGTCTCTCTTCATTTAGCGGCGGTTATATGGGTATCTGATATTTTTTATTCGCGGCGGTTTTAACCGCCGCTAAATTCAGGCGTTTGATGCGCCTATTCTGCGGCGGTGAAAACCGCCGCTACATATCAACATAATATATTTAGAGGCGGTTTTAACCGCCGCTAAATGCTCACAGGTATGGCATTAGCGGCGGTTAAAAAGCGCCGCTAAATGTTGAACTGGAAAAAAAAAATATGTTGGATCTGCTCCACCACTGCCCTAAATTTTCCAAATCCCTGCAAACAAATTAAGCACAGTCGATGCCTCAAAAGACTATCTAAACAAGTGTAAGTGAAGACTGAATCCAAGATTGAGCTATGGCTTGGTAGACGCATCATAATTCATTAAATTTCAATATTTAATTATAATTAAATGTCAAATCATGACATATAAATGGTTTCCAATAGAGACCATCTTTGGTGTCCCTTATTGGAATCAAGATTCTCTCGGAATTTAATAGTCTTCATGATCCCAACCACCCTGTCCTCATATTTCTTGGGCATGTTATTCGTCGAATTAAGGGGTGAGTTTCTGTTCATCTAAGAAAAACGAAGCTAATGCCTAATTTTAAAAAAAGTACACAGTGTGTACTTGAAACTACTTGTCGTGTAGTGTATGTTTCTATACAGTTCCTAGCCAGAACACTATATGGTGTGTATTAAGATTATAGTCATGTAAACCCAATTACACAACATGCAACTAGGTTACACGGCATTTAGACCTCTTTTTCCTCCACTTACTTAAGAATAACCTTAAAAAGGACATATTCATACCTCAAATGAAGAATCATGTTCTTATAGTTTCTTAGTTTTCACAGACCCATATGCCCTTCACTAATGATTGGAATTTTATAAATTATACATTTTTTAAGGATTTCATACTCTAGGAGAGATAAACCTTGGCCCACTCCAGATCTAAATAATAGAATTGATCATCGATGGGGTATTCAAGGATGGAGAATGATTCTAAGAGGAATATGTCTTTTCATCTTCTTGTGAGATGGAACGAGGACCAGTATTTGGTATGAAGAATTAGAATCATTAACTTGAAACTAGTCACTCTTCAAATTTATGAATGGGATATAAATTTAAATCCCATAAACCAATGCAACTCCACCACTCATGTCTAGGTAAGACTACATGGTTTAAACTGGGTATACTAGAAACTAAAAAATCTTTGTGATATGTCATCCTGTATTGGTATACTGATGAAGTTAGATTATATGAATATATCTAGGGAGTGTGGTTTATATTCTATAATTCTAGTTGATTCTATCACTGAATATATGTTCCTATAAATGATTAATTTTAATGTCAATTATCATAACATTTAAGTTAAAATTAATTATGAATATACTCCACCTTTTTGGGAGTTATACAGGATTTTGGGACACTCTGTTTCAAACTGAAGTGTAATTCACAAGTGCGAAAATACACCCATTGATTATAACTCTTTGAAAGAGGTTAAAACATAAAATAAAAGAAAATCACTTCCATTGATATAGGTGAGCCCTCAAAGAATAATGATTCAACCAAATTGGTTAGGAAGCATTCTAATTCCCTTAACTTCAAAACAATGAAGGGTAAAACATGGGTTTCCCTTGTTGATGAATAAGAAAGGGAATGTGAAATGGAAATTCAATCTTCAAGATACCAAAATTTTTATATCCCCACTATAGATGGACCAAGTCATAATCCAATATGTGTGGATGATACAATCACAACTGATCTTACCCAGGAGATAACCTTGCTTTTTATATCTTTGAAAATAAACTCCTCTATGCATGCACCTGATATGAATGAGGAATCCCTCTCGTCTCTCTTGAATGGAAGAAAATCATCCAGCCCCCCCCCCCCCCATTAACATGAAATCATAAAAAATAATATATGAATGGGTCCTACTATGTTTCTTATGAATGACACATGAATTTCCATCATAGTCCTATAGAAAATATCCCAACATGATAACATAAATCTTGGGTTATTTAGAGACTAATATATACATGTAATCATTAAGAATATTCTACACACCCCACTCGAGTTGGATTAAAATCCAACTCTTAGATAACCATAGAATGTGTTCATTAAAATCAAGGATGGGGAGGATATGTATTGAAGACCACCACATCTCTTATACTCCCCCTATATTAGTATCTTTCATTGATACAAGTAGAGGATGATTACATAAGGATTGGTATAACGCATTGAGGGATGGTTTTATTAGGTGGATATCCTATGAATTAATTATATCATACTTCCCTAGTTCCCTAATACAAGATATTTTGTTTGTTCTAAAATATATGACAATATGTTGGTGTATTTATTGGTGGATTTGATAGGGATGGGTTCACTATTTATCTCCTCTAGTTTTAAATGGTATTTTTAAATAAATATTCATTTATTAAAATAGAATGTTGTAACCGGAAGAACGAAATGTTATGAAAAATTATTTTAGTCTCCAATATGATATGGTATCATCACATGCATATTGCATTAAGAATATTTTTGTCAACACATGAGGAATCCAGAACACAATAAATAAAATGCATAGAAGGAAACATGAGAAATCAAGAAAATGTTAGGACATAGAAATGTTTGGTGGAAACTATGTGCCATAAATGTTACATATACAAACCAACTGTTATCATACTTGTTCAACACATCAACAATACTACTACTCATCATCTGATGCTGCATCGTCACCCTCTCCACCTTCATCTCCACCACCTGCTGCCACCTGTAAGAACATTATATTGAAAATTAAATATTGTTGCATATTTATAATAAAAATTAAAACCAATAAAAGTTTGAAAACTAAATGATTTTGATTTTTTGGTGATTTACCTGCTCACCACTACCCAATGCACTACCACCGGGGGCATATCTGCTCATATGCTGACGTATTTCAAGCAACTCTTTCTGCAAAGCAGATATCTGATCCCCCTGCTGGTGAACTGTGTTTCGTAGAGCAGACATCTCCCTATGAGCATCTTCAGGTATGGAATGACTATAACCAGGAGTAGATGAGGCCGAAATCCCTGATGGCATGCGAAAGACCTCAGATGGTACGGGTCCCAAACCCATCCTGCGCACTCTACCAGGATGCTCCTTCCCAAGGACTTGACCAACCGGGTCATCCTGGGAGACTGAGTAGGATTGCCCAGGATTGGCATCCCATATTTCTTTAATTTTTACCTATAAATCAAATATCAATATATATTAACACAGTAAAAACTGATATTAAGTTTTTATAATAAATAATTGACTTCATACCCCAACTTCTCTGGCAGGTTCATTAACAAAACTTCCATCTGTTTTTTTATGAACATCCAGCCACAGTTCTGTTCTGGATGCTTCATGCCCTAAACTCTGTGACTGCATTAAACAAAGATAAATCATCAATCAAATATTTTAAATAGATAATATTATCTTATAAATATTTAAACTAATTAAAATATTACCAATGAAATTCGGCTTCTTGAAAATCTTTTTGAACCCGCAGTGTGCGGGATTACCTGCTTCGCCCGGTTTGAAGCATTCTTTCTTGAGAGATCCTGAAATAAATAAAATTCAATTTAACAGTATTGTATTCGATGTCTATCTCCTCTTCATGTACATGTATAAATGTAAAATGAGGATAATATAATAATATATATTTCAATACCATCTGCTTCTCATCACGATGTCTATCGACAAAAACCTTCCACTGTTCTTTCGGTACCCCACTGGGTATCTTCTCATACATCTGCTGCACAGTCAACGAAGAATCGTTGACATCACACCACAACCTCCATTTGAAATCTTTCCATTTTTTTCCAAGATTTTTCAATGTCCACTTCCGTGCTATCACATCAGCAACGGTAAAGTGGAAGAACATCTGTATACAGAAATTCATTTTGAATATATTAGTAAAATGACATTCAATTAAACCATAAAGTAATAAAATTACCTTTATCTGAGAATCATAAACTTCATTTTTCCAGTTTGGAGGCATATGCCTCCAATCATTATACGAAATAGGCAGGGAAACGGGCTCCGCTGCCAGCTGACCTATAATCTGACCAAGTAAACTTGCGGCGTCATCCGTCAGGACCCCATAAGAATCAAATGGCACCACTATCTTCTTGCCATGCATGTTCCAAACATCAGAACTTTTTATGTCTTTTTCCACGGTTCCATTGTCTTCATCTGCAATGAGCAAACAATTACTATAAACAAAATGCAATAAATTTATTTAATTAAAATTTGTACCTATGACTGCGACCCTCCAGAATGTCCGTGATGAACTGGAGGGGGCGTGTCGCTGCCCCACTGCTGAAGCTCCTGTAGGGGGAGGTGATGACTCATCCTCTAATGAGGCATCCACTGATGGTGTCAGAGATGGTGCAGCGGGAGATGATGCCGTGGGGACAGACGGATCGTCATCTGTCGTAGAAGAAGAAGGAATAGTGTACCGCTTCTTCCTTGGCATTCCTGTCATTTAATCAAATAAAATTAAGTTCAGAATATATATTTCAAAAAAATTATGCAGAAAAAAAATTAAAAATGATAATAGATGCCCAGTATTAACAAACAAAATATATATAACAATGATAATGAATGACTACAGAAATGAAACAAGTAGTTGCTGAATGAATAAATAATTGTACATACAATCATTTTCCCCTTCAATCATGTCGGTTTCCTGCTCCATTGCTTCATCCACTTCATTCATCCTTGCTAGACCAATATTTTCAATATCATGATGGACAAATAATTCTGCTTCCTGTTGTTGATGAAATTCAATTGCAGAGGTCAAATCTTCCACTTCATCACCCATATCGTACAAATCTCTTTGTATTACGTGAGTAACTACACTCCACCCTTCATCCACAACATCATTCACATAATATACCATTTTTGCCTGCGATGCTAAGATATATGGATCATGCAGTTCACGATCACCAACATCCATCAAGCGAGAGAAGTTTACAGAAGTAAATTGCAAGGAATCTCTTTTAACACCTCTGATAAAATCGACTCATTTGCATTTGAATAAAACAACAGAAAAATGCCCGTGGTAGTTTAATTCAATAATATCATGCAGCTTTCCATAGTATTCCACTTCAGCAAATGTAAAAATACCACTATTCTGTGTTTTCAAACCCACTTCTCGATCGACTGTACGAAATCTAAAACCATTCACATTATAAGCGTTGAACTTTCTAACTTGTTTTATAGGACCTCTAGCAAGAAACTTCAAATCTTCTGAAAAGTCAGCTCGAGTATCAGTATTCATGATCTGAAAAAAAATATATAATTTAATAGATTTTCAAATTGTATGTGTCAAAGTAATATTCGTATTTATTGCAATATTTATAAACTTACACGTCGTGCAAACCATTCTACCAGCTCTTTATTCACAGCTTTCGTTATATCTTTTTCATTTCGTGTTCAGCTTCTCATTCGTCTCTTTTTTTGTATCCTCAACTCTTCAATAAATGGATCTGCAATTTCACTATTCAGCAGCACATATCTATGTACCTGTAATAATTCCAATTCTGTTAGTGTCGCGTATGAGGTCCTCCCAACTGATCGGCCAATAGCAGGAAATATTTTTGATTTCTGATGCATTTGAGATTGAGTTGATGTGTCATCAACACGTCCAACTCGAGTAAATCTTGTCTCAATATCATCCAAATATCTGGAACAAAATGTGAGACACTCCTCGGCCAAATAGACTTCAGCAATAGAGCCTTCTGGTTGAGCTTTATTTCTCACGTATGCTTTCAAATTCCCAAGATATCTGTGAAAAAAAAATATTATGCATTTATTTAAATGCCAAAAAATGTTTACTTAACTGGAAACATATAAATAAAATACCTCTCAATTGGATACATCCATCGATAATGAATGGGGCCTCCTAATTTAGCTTCGTCAACCAAATGCACAGTTAAATGCATCATGACAGTAAAAAACGATGGAGGGAAGATCATCTCCATTGCACAAAGGGTCAATACAAACCTCTCCTATAGGTTGTCAAGCTGAAATGGATGTAGAGCTTTCTCACATAACTATCTGAAAAATGTGCTGAAATGGAGTACAACAGCAGTAACTTTTTCAGGTAATAATGTACGCAATGCCAATGGTAGTAACTGTTGTAACAAAACATGTGAATCGTGACTTTTCAATCCATATAACTTACGATTCTTCAAGTCAACACACCTCGAGATGTTACTCGAATACCCATCAGATACCTTCACATTCTTTAAAATTTGAAGGAACGTATCTTTATCCCTATTTTTCAATGAAAAAATGGCCGGAGCATACTTTTCATTCTCATCTGGCCAGAGATCACGTTTTATGTTCATTACTTGTAAGTCTTTGAGAGCATTGAGATGATCCTTTGACTTTCCATGCTCATTAAGTAATGTGAAAATCAAATTATCACATACATTCTTCTCAATATGCATCACATCAAGATTGTGGCGCAAAGAATTAAATTCCCAATACGGAAGTTTGAAGAATATACTTTTTTTCTTCCATTGTTGCGTTCTGATTTCACTTGACGATGCACTTCGCACTCGTTTTCCACTATCATTCAAATGATGAACCTTCCCATATTCTATTTTAACATTTTCAAGCTGTGTCAATATTTCAGAACCGGTTAACAACTTTGGAGGTGGTCTACGATCAATGCAACCATTAAATTTTGATTTGTTCAGCCGAAATCTATGAGATGCATCAAGAAATCTTCGATGGCACAAGAAGCACCATTTTCTACTGTGAGGTAGCCGTTTGGGCTCAAAATCAAAGTTACAAACGGGACAAGCCAAACCCGTATAAGTTTTCCAACCAGATAAATTTCCAAGCCCAGGGAAGTCACTAATGGTCCACATTAAAGCAGCATGCATTTTAAACATTGTTTTAGAAGAAACATCAAATGTCTCAACACCGTTGCTCCAAAACTCCTGCAATTCTTCAATCAAAGGCTGCAGGTATACATCAATATCATTTCCAGGCATTTGTTTTCCAGGAATAATCATCGAAATGATAAAAGATGTTTGTTGCATACACATCCACGGAGGTAGATTATAAGGGATCAAAACAACTGGCCAAATGCTATAACTCGTACTCAAAGTCCCAAATGGGTTGAATCCATCGGCAGCCAATCCCAATCGAACATTCCTAGGATCAGCTGAGAAATATGGATGTAATGAATCAAATGTCTTCCACGATTGGGAATCTCGTGGATGTCTCATTAACCCATCATTGTTATTATCTACAGCATGCCACTTCATGTGTTCGACGGTTTTTGATGACATGAATAATCTTTGCAATCGAGGCTTCAAAGGAAAGTAACGCAAAACTTTTGCAGGTGTGTTCCTTTTCTTCTTCTCCGTGAAATTATGTTCAGTCATACTTCCAACATCACCCTTTGACTGCCATCTAGAAGAAGAACATTTCTTACAATTCTGTCTACTTGAATCCTCTCCCCAGTAAAGCATACAATCATTGGGACACGCATGTATTTTTGTATAATTCAGACCAAGCTTGTTAACAACTTTTTTCATATCATAAAATGATTCTGGGATTTTTGCTTCAGGAAATGCATCACGAATCAATTCCAATAACATGGACATTGCCTTATTTGTAATTCCACATAGACATTTGATATGGTACAACTTCAGTAGAAATGAAAGCTTTGAATATTTCAAACACCCACTATACAACTCTTGATTTCCATCGTCAACTAAATCATGAAATGCATTTTCCTCACTGAAGTTTTCCCTTACATTTGGCTCCACAGAATCAAGAGGATCCAATGATATGTTACAATCTTGATCTGCTTGTGTTACAGTCTCAGAAACATCACTTGTCACGTTGCAATTTGTAGCACCCTCTTCTGGTTGTTCTGATATGTTTTGATGCTCATAGTGGTGTCTTGCAGTGCCGAATGCATCATTTATGAGGTTTTGCATTTCATTTTCCATTGTCGAAGAACTTGGGACCTCATTCTGTGGATTAACATCAGTCCTCAATCTTTCTGTATTGTTTGATTCTCCATGCCAAATCCAACACAAATATTTCTCAGGGAATTTCTTCAGTATTAAATGTTCATAAACTTCATCTCTCTTCAACCATGTTCTAAATTTACATTTAGGACATGGACATCTTATTCTCCCTTCAACGGATCGATTAGAAATTGAAAAATCTAAAAACCCATTCAAACCCTTAACATATTGAGGTTTGTTCCTCGGTAATGTGATCCAGCTTTTATCCATGTATATCACAATGTGCCTACACAAAATATACGATAGTGTAAGATTACAGAAACATAATATAATAAAGATTAACCATTGACCATAAATTATGCATAATATAATAAAGATGATTCATTGACCACATTTACCATTTCAGTCCAACTGAACAAGTCTGGTCCATAGGAGACAGCGTCAACACCTCATTGAGGAGCAATAAGAATATCGGGATACACACTTATCATAACACCATCGATCACACATTTATGTTGCCTCAAACAACACCCCATTGATGTGTGATCGAAACTGATCATAATGCATTTTAAATCAAGTTAACTACATTCACTGAAACCATTTTCACAATGGGTAATGTTTGTTTTATTGTTCTAGGGAAATCTAAATGGCCACATTTAAGTTTTGGGGTTCATCTTGTGATGGAAGCATGAGACATGGTGTTTGAATTTCTTGAATAAATTAGTGATAATGACCCTCCTAAGGTGGAGAGAATTATGTTAGTCATGGAAATGTGGAGAAAACTGTAGAGTGGATGTGGAGGAATCAAGGTTCCAAATAGAAACCTATAAGGGACATGTTTGGGGGTTCTTAGGGAAGGCCAGGTGGAACTTGGATATGGTGTGTGTAGGTGATGGAGGTATACCTTAAGTGAGAAGGCTTCGTGTTTGGGTAGAGGGGCGACATGCCAATAGGGGATGTTGGGAACCAACGGAGTGAGTTAGCAGGAATGGAAAGACATAGTTGGATAGAAAGGGAATGGATGTGGTGGGCTGCGAGGCACCTCAAGTTAATGTTGAAATGATAAGTTTATCCTAGTAATGTGAATGAGTTTTGAAGAAGAACCAAGTAGTCCTTGGTTGATATATGGATGGTGAAAGTGTGACAAATCTGGGTAGTTTTGGCAGAAATAATGAATGCTAGAATTGGGTGGAGTTTTCATGGATGTTGTGAGTTGGAAAACATGTTAGGGAAGTTTTGAAGGTTGAGTTGAGGTTCTGTTGACCTCTTTTATGATGAGTGAAGTTCTCAAAACTAGAAAATTGTGGTGACGAAGTAAGTAATATGGTGTTGAGAACCATGGAAGGAAAGTAATCGATTAATGGTGTGGCTAGAGTTTCAAGTTGGATGGTCTCAGGTAGGAACCATATTAGTGTATTAGTTTTGGTCAACAGGGTTAGACATCTGAACATTACTACCTATCAAACTTAGTCTAAAAAAATAAGAACCCTAAGTGTTTTATTAGAAAAGAAAGAAATCAACCTACCTATATCGCAAAAACACAAGTATCTCCCATACATCGATCTCAAAACGAGTATACAATAAGCTCACCACCTAAAAATAAATCCATAAACCTAGGACAACCCCTCTCACAGGTTTCCCTAGATCAATAAAATACTGACTAATAAGGGTATGATTCACAACTAAGGGCCTCTAAGTCTCCTACCTATCCCTACCAATCAAGTCTCATATGAAGTTTACTAGGTATGACCACCTAACCCATAGGTCAAACTCTCACTAAGGTCTTATCTCATGAGGCATCATATATGAACCCATATCAATATAGGGATTCTAAAATGCATGAAAAATATCACTAAAAGAGGTAAAAATAAGTTAGGTAAAAAGAACATTGACCTACAAGGGTAAAAAACCTATCAAATTAGCCTACCAAGTCCCAATCCTCTCTAAGAATTCTGATAAGGGACTTCTCCCTATAGGGTAATGACATCAAGTAAAAAGATAATGAATAGATCTTCACCAAGAATCTGTATATGATAATACCCCCTTGAGGTTTCTATTTACTATAAATGTATATGTACCTATCAGAATTACACTAGATGACCTGACTAGATAACCATAAATAAAGGCTAGTTATGTAAAATATCATAGCAAGCTAAATGGGAAAACTCCATGTAGGTTATTATAAATATTTAGTTAACCACACATGAAAATTATACACCCAAAAAGTATCTACTGAAAGGTAATTAACTTACAACATTTTATCTACAATGGTAAACAGTAAACACACATTATTACCTCAACTATCCATGTCATACTATACACACACAGTTTGGTTAAGTAGAATTTCACTCCAAGTTATGTGGGAAACACTATATAGGTGATTAATGACACTTTAAATAAATAAACCTAAGTAAACATTCCATATGAGGGGTAAAACACTTGGGTATCACGACCTATCGGCCTACTAGGGTCACTTCACCTCCCATACATGAGGACGGAGTCATCATCCTCATCATCAAACATATCACTATAGATCAAAAAAGGCATACCATAAGAAGGAAATATATATAAAAGTTGGCCCAATTGAGTGTAATTCCATAAAGAAACAATATGGGAAAAAAACACTTAGGTTTTTGTTGAATCTTTTAAAAAATAGCCTATGTTGTCAATAAAATCACACACTAAATGGCTTAAAACATATGTACCCTATGTGAAAAATATGATTCCTAAATACCTCTAACCTCTACCATCCAAGAGTCAAAATCAATCATTGGCCTCTCACCAATGGGAAAAGATCCAAAAATCTACAATAAATCATAAAATATACATCACATATGCATTTTTAAAGGTAGAAAACCATATAAAACTATGACATCGCATATCAAGAAAAACAATACCATACCCCTAACAGCCTGAAATTCATACCAGAAAAAGTATTCTCGATGCAACGGTATTATATCCATCCCAAATTATAACACATTATATATAATCCTATCTATCATGTCCTAAATAGCAAAACAACAGGAATAGAACAACCTCTTATACCACTTAGTTACATCCCTACACGTTTCACTCTATAAAAAGTAACCGAACTGGTTGGTGATAAGGCCTCAAGTGTGCCTACCCATATCTAAGAGGCTACTGAATAAGAGTGAGGGCCTATGGTGTGATAGTGGGGATAATATTCCCTCACATTAGAGTAAATGTAATATTGGAAATAACCAAAAATCATCCATATTAGTAAATAAATAGAGTGTGGAAGAAATAAATATAAACATGGATGTAATAAAATGGAATGAAATAAAGGCTATAAAATTCATGTAATACATAAAACATTGATCCCCCACCAATCCAACCACACATACATGAGAAAATAAAATAAAAAAAATAAAAATACAAGGATTTACTGCTAAGTTCATGTTGAACCACATACATTATCTCCACACACACATTCTTGTTTTACCACTTGATCAGTCTCAAGCCTTAGCCCTACCTGTGATTGCAACCAAGTGAATTTCTTCTCAGGTACCCTATTACAATGGTGTCCTAATCTGGGTGTGAGTAAAAAACTTAGTAGGGTACCTCCAATGCAGTCCTATACACAATTTGTAAATTCATTATATGTATACGTGAGCTACTCATCAAGATAAAAATAATAATCATATATTACTGCTGAAAATATTTGAATAAAAAAGGTTGTATCAAGGTATGTTTCCATAAGGCATGCTCAAGGTAAGCGGTCATCCTAGCCGAGATACAATTAGAAATAAAATAAAAAAGTGAATCCATAGTTGATACTTGTATTCATGATCCTGATCACTTAGACATCCTATGAATATGGGGATTGGGTTGGATATCATACAACTAAATCTGTATAAACCTATAAATCCTTGGGTCCATGATCCCAATCTACAATACCTGCTCATCCAGCACCAAAATCTATTTTGATCATGTTACATCACCAAAGGGGGATATATGAAAAAAACTTTAATCATCTGTACTCACCTCCAATAAATATGATGAAGGATTCTAGGTATCAAATAAATATCCTATGAATATGGAATTGATATAGATTTCATACTACTAATTTCATGCATAATCCATTTTGATGTCTAATTACTAGGTCTAGTCCATATACAATCATGAAATCCAAAATTAGATAATCCCTAAGGGGGATGACCCTTAGGTAATCTGTAATGAATTATCTTTGGATCTTGGATACCACTCAGAATCCATTCAATAAATAGCTCAACATCCCACTCTCAGACTAGTTTGGTGAGTACTATAATGGTGAATCCACCTGATACTAGGTACCATTCTAGGAATAAAATGAGAAGATCATCGTTAATCCTTAGGGAGATCATCAATATCCCAATACTCAGGGGAAGTGCACCCACCTCACAACCTTTATCATCCCCTGGGTTCTAGTGAACTATCCATCCTTAGATTGACCCAGTATAAGAGGGGTTTTGTGAAACTGTCATCGACATAATTTTCTAATCCCTCAATAAAAAGGAATCCCAGTAAAAATTTGTACTTTTGGTAATAGTAATAGTACTATTAAATCAAAGAGGCTTATAAGCTAGATCCCAGGAAGCACCTTTGGGCATAACTGTCATAACATCACATCATGTTAGGCCCTATGGTCCAAATTCTAGAAATAATGTATGGAAATCATAGTTTCATCAATAGTAAATGAGTGAAATCATAAATAAAAGAGTGAGTATGGTTGAATGCCTAAAACCACCACCACTACCTCATCCCATTCAGCTTATATGTTATGTGTGGGTTCTAAGCCTGGAACCCTATATTATCTCTACTTAAACCCATTATGCACTAGCTCAGGGTTTGTCAACTATTAGAGAACCCACTAAGGTCCCCAAGCCTAATACACTGGAGAGGTACCCATATTCGAATCCTCCAAATTAGATTAATGGTCTTAGGTGAATAACCAATGCACCAATACATTACATCCTAAAACATAATGAGTATGGTAGAACAACCTTGTTAGCTACATGGAACCTTTCCACTATGGAAATAATTAGAAGATGGTTTATGATCTAATTTTAGTGCCAAGTTCTCTCTGGGATAGTTCAAACATTAAACCAAATCTTGGTTGCCTAAGGTCTATCTACCTAGTCTTGTACAAGGCTGACATGCCTAAAAAAGTGTAGTATCACCACCTCAATGTTTTGAAGGATACTTGGTTTCTTAATAAACTAAGTCCCAACCATGTAGGTACAAGGTGTGAGACTAGTGCACTGGTATTGTTAGTGACCCCTAACATTCATCCATTACAATAAGAATCCAATTTAATTAATTAAACAACCATTGGTATAAAATAAACAGGTTGCGTTCCCCATAGGTGAGATCTTAAGAATACATATACTAAATAAACATGCATAAATAAAAAAGGGAAGGTATGACATACCACCTACCTTTAGTAAGTTTCCCATATAATTCTACAGGGGTTAGCAGCAGCCACCAAGGCCAGTCCAAGATCAAAAAAGATATGAAAGGACCCATCTCAATCAAAAAAATAAAAATTAATTAATTATAACAACATAATATTTAAATTATAAAACCCAAAAATTTATAATTAAAAGAGAACATATTATTTAAATAGGAATAATCCCCAAAACCTCCCCTATATATCTCGTCGCACCTAAACTACAACCTAAATCTTTCCAAAAACTAGTGGAACACCCTCAACCATGAACTAATCCTAATCCCTAAACAACAGTGTTAAAAAAAATACCCTAGTGATCATCGGGGGAGGTCGCGGGCACCGCCGGAGGAGGTCGCGGGGTTGCCGGAGGAGGTCGCGGGGTCACCGGAGGAGGTCGCGGGATCGCCGGGGGGTCGCGGGGGGCTGCGGGCGAGGGTTGCAGCACGCAGGGTCGGGGGAAACGGGGGTCGGGGTAGGGAAGGGTCGGGGTTTTTTTTAAAAAAACAAAGGTTTAGCGGCGGTTTATTAAAAACCGCCGCGAAACGTATTTTGGAAAACGTTTAGCGGCGGTTTTGTGAACCGCCGCCACAAAACCGCCGCTAAACACTGTTTATTTTGTAGTGTGTCTTTATGTTTTTATTCAAGTTCTTATTGATATCACAAGTACACTGATTCCCTTGTTTACCCTTACAGGGCCTTCTGCTCACCCTTTACTTTGATGTATGTCTCCAGGATATGAGATGCAGTAATTGTACATAGGATGAACATATGATGAAGCATTAAAAGTGGATTAGAATGATGTTTTATGTTGTTTTCATGTTTTATGTCCCTGATTTCCAAGACACCAGACTTTAAAGATCCTCTGTTTGTAAAATATAATGAAAAGTTATGTAATAAAAAGGCGGTATGCTATAGACATACCACCAAAGGGGATGTATGAAAATACCTCAACACCTCCTCATGTAACTTCACTGGTACCATGGTGTATCCTCTAAAAAGGATTCTGTGCTCCCCACCTATCAAAAATCCATCAAGAGCTTGTCCTAAGGATAACTGAGCACATCGGGTCTCGCAGTCAACATCCACACATTGTGCCTCCCCGACTCGCTTCAAGAGTGAGGGAGTGATAGTCATTGACTGAAGGTAAGTTGCTTCATCATCATCCATGAAGGATATCTACATTACGGCTAGCTACTCTATTGCCTCACTCAGCAACTGTAAACCATACCTCCTGATGAGCATGTCTGCCACCACGTTCCCCTTCCTAGGATTATAGACTAGTTCAAAGTCATAGTCCTGAAGGAACTCTAGCCATATCCACTTTCTCAACCGCTAAAAATCCTATGGTCACCTTTCCATCGACGCAAAAGGATACCCCTTTTAAATTATTGATGTTTTCATCGACCCTTTGGTAGTGGGTACTCGTTCTCCATGACCACTTGATTAAAGTGATGGTAATCTACACATAACCTCAAACACTAGGTCTTACTAAACCCTTCCTCTGCAAGTCCCCCACCTACAACCCCTACTTTCAAAGCTATACTAAAGCCATCTAATATATTGATACTGATATTAGTTCCATCTTAGGGTGTATAATGATACAAAATTCCCTCCCCCTGGAGGGAGGTAACCCTGGAAATATCTTTTGAAGGGATGTTCCCACACTCTGCCTCTACTATTGAGAACTGAAAACTCAAAAAAATTATTACCATGAGGGTAAGGCCGACCGACTTAAGAGTGATCAGTTGCGCCCTCCTATGCATGATTTTATCCCATGCTACTTGGGTTTCCCTTTTTTCACCAACCAAGGAAAACCCCATTCCAACGCTACAAATATACCGCATCCTATTTCCCTAAAATAGTCAATATTAGAATGAAAAGTGGATGACTAGTCCATACCCAAACTAACATTTTAAGGCCTCAATACTACCACCAAGACGTTCCAACCAAAACTCTCATCTCAAGGGTCAGATCACTCTATTGGCATAAGTGTGATTATCGTGTCTCCCCCCATAGGTATCTCTAGATGTAAAGATCAAGTAAATGGTTTAACCAGGAACTCTAGGTCTTAAAAAAGATTTGTGATAAGGATTCATGAGTAGCACCTATGTCTATTAATATGACCACCATTAGTAGACACAGACCATACCTCGAATCATTCATAGAGCCCTTGGGTCATACTCTTTGACCGCATGCAGTTAATCCCTTACCCTATCCTCCAATCGTACCCTCAATTCAAAAAGCTCCAGAAGAGTAATCTGATATGCTTGTGTGTATATTAGTGTATTCACAGGGTACAGATCAAAGTATAAGTTTAACTCTCAATAGAGATGTAATCATGAAACATCTTCAAGGGAGACGTTCTTATACTCTACTATCACTAAGGAACTTGAGGACTCATTAAATTCACTTCATTGAGGGTCGAACAAGCCAACTGAATTGGATTTGGTTATACCCTCCTCTACGTGAGTCCCTCAAGAGATGTAAGGATTTCCCCTCTACTGATAAAAGGTAAATATGGTTCCATCTATGCAGATGAACCACATTCTTTGCCTAATATAGTCAATCCTAGCATGAATAGTAATATTCCATACTAAGAATGACATCATAAAGCCTCGATGCTACTATAAATAGATCCAAACCGATAATCTCACCTCCAAGAGTCAAGTCATGCTATCAGAACCAGTGTGTGGTCATTGGGTCTCCTCAAGTAGGAGTATATTAACGTGAGGGTCAAGTCAATAGTCTTAACCAGAACCTCTAGGTATCAAATAAGAAGAAGTGGAAGGAATGGGAAAACTATAGTAAATGTGTCTATCAATACTGCAACTAAAGTATAAATACACACATCGTACCTTGATTCATCTCTGGAGTCCTGGGGTCATAAGCCTCGATAGTCTAAAACTGTCTCCTCTCCTACCCTGCAGCATGAATGGTGGGACAATCTCACCCAAGATGTCCCTTTTCACAACTATCATAGAAAATCCTTCCCTTCTGGAAACTAGCACGTTCCCTTCTATGAACCCTCTAGTTTCATGGATTACTTTTCACACCTGTAATCCATAGGACCTACTGACCCTACATCTTGGGTGATCGTTTCCTCATATGTTCGTGACACACATCTGAACCATGTTACTCATTGCTAAATTCCAAAAGAGTCATCCATGACTTGGTCTGGAAAGCTTCATCCACTTGAACCACTAGAGGTGTGCCTTCTGGTTGATCAACGAGTCGTGGTAACACTAGTATACCACCCGATGGGGCCATCTCTAGAACTGGTTCCTGAAAAGATGCCTTGTCTCTGGGAAAACTGTCCTCACGACTGCATATCGGGATCCTGTATGGTCTTCCACATGGAGGCATCATGAGGTAGATCAAGATGTACCATTTTTAGAATGTTATACATGGTGAGATGAGAATTATTCAAAAGAAAATAAGGTGACACTTATGCAACCCGTGTTTTAATGTATAGATCCAAAAAACAAAACTCAACATCTTGGTGTATGGATATGTTGGCTATCGCACCAACACTGGACTCCTCAAATCTAAAATTCAAACTCGCAACACTTAAAAATGTTTCCCCAAAAAAAACAACAGACTCCTAGTCTTTTTATTAGTAAAGACCACCCTATGATACCACTTTTTCATGACCCATCCCTTGGGGATCGTTCCGTGACTAACCCAAGCTCGCCTCTCGAAGGCAAGGGGCGGGCGACTAGCACCGAAGGCATCAACCTGCAAGGGGGAGGCATTTTCCGGAGTACCTATACACACACACGCGCGCCTAACCATATACCAACACACGGAAAGGGGAAAAATTACCAGTAAAACAATGCTGATTGCAAGTACAATTTAAAGTGAGTGGGCTAGAATAAAAACCAAACAAAGTACTGAAAACAGCAAGTACAAAAATGAAACACTGATGGCCATCTACAGAAAACCCCACCTGATTGTGAGAGTAGTGAAGCTATTGGAAGCTGAAGTAGTATGTCTTGTCCTCTTAATTCTGCTGGGCCCCACCTGGTCCTAGGCCACCATGTCCACCATCATAGCGTCCATTAGTCTCATCTCCCTGAGCACCCACGTCGAAATGTGGGTCGTCTGCACTAGACACAACATGTGTGGGAGAATCCCATTCAAGGGTGAGTAACACAATACTCAATAGGGACCTCAAAACAAAATGGAAATTCCACACAATAATTTCTTAAAATAAAGAATGAAACATAAGATAGCTCACACTAGGTATATTCTAGGGTAGTAACAGTAGAATCATCATTCACATCACCGAACACCTCGGTTGTTGGAGAACTCCTCCTATAACAGGTATAGTGGGCCTTCCAAGTCATGAAGAACTGCTTCCCACTAACCTTTGACTTCTTAGGTACACCTCCCCACTACGTACCATGGTACTTCTAAGTCACAGAGAAGTGCTTTACACTTAGGCCTGCAAAGTCACAGAAAAGTGCTTCCCACTATTCTTGGCCAGTTGAGGTACTCCTCCTCGTTACGTACTGTGGGCCTAAAAAGTAATAGAAAAGTTCTTCCCACCATGGGATTTCAAATTCATAGATAATTGCTTCCCACTGGGCCATAGTCAAGTCATACAGAGTCAAAAGTCAGTAGTCCTTAGGTCTCAGCCAACCACAGGATTCTGTACGTAACATGTCTAGGAGAACCTCACCTCAATCCATTATTCACATCTCAACTTCCATGAAATTCATTTTATATTGTGTCAAAATGTCTGCCTCATTGATAGGGTCCCAAAGCCACAAATAGCTCATCAATCGGATGTGGGGTTTGCAAGATACATGTGTTTTAGTAAAAAGGGATCAGTTGGATTCGAATATGATCCAACCTAGCCATACTCCAACCCTTGCCAAAAATCCCATAGAGTGTCTCAAAAATACCACCTCATCTCAAGGGTCATCGTGTCATAGATGGCGCATTAATCAAGCACCCGGTCAGCGAGTTATTAGCATTTTAGTAACCAGGGATTAGTTGTGTTCGAGCCCATTATGACTTGATCGGACCGACCCGACCAACCCGACCCAGGTGTACCACATACCTCGGCTTAAAAAAATATACTGACTCAAATTGACCCAGTTTAGTTCTGGGTCAGTCCGGTCTGATCTGGCCAATGGGCCTCGCTGGACCCGACCCAGTTTGGCCGAGGGTCCAGCCCGCCGGGTCGTTTGCGGACCTGATCTAGTTCGACCTGGCTCGAAGGGTGCGGTTATAGCCTGTTGGCATGGGTTTGGCCCATCGGTGTGGGTCCATCCCATCGGTGTAGGTCTGGCCCACTGGACATGGGACCAGCCTGTTGGGTAGGGAACAGGCCCAACCCACTGGGGGGTCAGCCCGAAGGCCTGAGACCTGGCTTCCTAAGGTGGATGGGGTGCGTCGCCCGACCGGGATGCGGTCGTTGCACCGCATCCAGTCCCCTCTTCCCTGTGGGACACCATGGGGCCTCGACCTCTAGCTGTGATCAACGGACTGTGGCTTGTCTAGCTGAACTGAGTGGCCCGGATGCAGGCCACCCCCATCCACAGGATGCCCCACCTAGCATCGTGTCCTTCGTTGCTGCGGCCTGATGACCACGGTCTCCAGCCACCACGGTGTACCGATGGGCATACTACTCCACCTGGCTGCTGGCACGGCTAACAGCTTTCTGTCCCACTGACCGGAATACAGCTGGCGTGAGCCGCTACCACCGACGCGACGTCTGATCCTTCAGCGGACCACCGAATGTGCACCGGTGGTACGTTCTTCACGTCTCTTGCGTCTATGGCCTCTGGAGTTCACCTTCATCGCTACAAAGTCCTTAAATCACCATCACCATCATTTTGAGAATTCAACCATCAAGAAATCACAAGCGGAGGTGCTCGTTCCTTATTCGTGTCAGCTCGGGCCCTCCGCATTAGAGGTTTATAATCAAGGGGGGAGGCTCGGGGATAATTTGTTTGATCAAACAAGAATAATCTTAATCACAGATAAATAAATCTCCAATATTGTTACCCTCTCACATAAACACATAAATCATAGGTAAACTTATTTCTAGGTTGATTCGCATTTGTTTTTTCTTAAAAATAACGGGGATGAACATCAAAATCATATAAAACCTCTACCTCTTTGATATTCGATACCGAAACGTTCATTCTCGAGGTTTCAAGGTGTCAATGTCACTTCTGGCTCTGTTCTTTGAGGTTTGTCAATGTAAGTGGAGTCTTGTTGACGTTCTTCATTTTTCATCATTGGAGAAGAAATTCTATGGAGTTTTGTCAGAGAATCTTTCAAGTTTAATTCCCAAACCCCACACATTTGATTATTTAAAGGAAAAAAAAGTGCAGTGACATTACACCCATTAATAATGCTCATTAAATTAGCCTCATTTATTGAGCCACATTTAATGATACATTAAGGTAATAGTGTCGCGATTTCAAATGATCCATTATTGACCCTCCATTAATGTGCCTCGTTGGTACACCACAATATCGTTGTCTGCCAGCCAACAGTGAGAAAAGAAAGAAAATATTGTTTTTAAATAATTTTATTATTTTTCTTGAAAAGTCTGAAAAATAACTTTTTTATCATCCCCTGTCGGCTGAATTTATATCATTTATAGGAAAATCCCAGAATTCTAAATTCAACGGTGCCCTTTTATTTTCTATCCGAGCACCATTTCAAAAGTTATAAAATACCTCTTGCACGTTTACTAAACATACCTAAAAAAGGTTCAAAATTTAACTTTCACCCTCGACCCGCACTGGTCAAGGTTAGGATCCTCTTAAGGGGAACATATCCCCATGAGTTCAACGGTACTCTTAGATTTTCAATTTGAGTTATGGTTTAAGAGTTATAAGGATTTGAAAATAAAAAAATTGTTACTTAATTATTTTATTCACGACCAAAAACAAACTTCAATTGTTGGACCGCACCATCCAATATTAGGGTATTTATATGGAAATAATAGCCTCATGAGTTTAGTAGTGGTCTCATATTTTTAATATGAGTCACTATTCGTGAGTTATAAGCATTTGAAAAATAAAATAATTTTTTTTTAATTATTTTATTTACGGTTATGCCATTTCTGGGTTTTCTCACTAGAGACCTATACCGACTAAAAGTAAGTAACACCTAGGGTAAACCCGCCATTCTGAATGAAATGGTTCCCTTGGATTTCTGATCTGAGAAACCATTTAGGATTTATTCCACTTTTTCAAGAAAACTGGTCACACATGCTATTTAAAGCTTAACATTTCTCGACCGATCATTCCGAGCACTCTAGGCCTCGGAATCACATTTCTTCAGATCATGTAGTCTTGAAATAATTTCATATATAAAAAATTTTCATGGAAATTTCAGGATATTACATGGTTTTTCTAATCATGTGTCCCTCCCCAACCATTCTTGTGGTTTTAAATTAATCCAAGAATTGTTTTAGAAATTCTCAATCCCATGTTTAAGATTCCTAATCACCCTTATTGACACTAATATAATTTAAAGAGTTGTAAAGGCTCCCTAAAAGATATTTTTCCCCCTCCGGCCTACTCCTTTGGAAAATCAAAGTGTCGGTGGAGGATCTGATCCCTCTCTAGTAAGTGGATATCCTATCTAATAGTTTCTTTTGATATCTCCTTCCTTCCTCCTAGGAGTTTGATGGATCATCACATATTGGATAGATATAAACTCTTTTTGATTGGATATTGACTCTAGGATTGATTTCTAGATCTCTTTCACCTTTAATATATGTTTTTGTTCTCTTTTGGGGTCTTGATCATTTTATTTCTATGATTTAAAGGTAGGTGGTTTTTATAATTCTTTTCCCTATGATTAAAATATCAAACTTATTGATTAAATTGAAATGTGTTTTTAATTGACTTAAAACCATGGAATTGTGATGATTTGATCCTTGATTTGGTATTGGAATGGAAATTGATAAAAAAATCAATTTTAATGGAATTATATTATGGGATAGATTTATGGAAAATGATGGGTTGATTTTTGAAATTGTTTTGATGAAAATTATTTTATGATTGATCTTGAGAAAATATATATAATCAAAAAGTGATTTGAAATGGTATGAAATGATGAAAACCTTTGTTTTGGTTTTGAAATGAGAAGCCATGTTGAAAATTGAATTTTGGGAATTATATTTTAAATTATTTTAAAATGGTTGATTTCTAAAAAAATTTGATGTAATTTTCCCTTTACACTACTAGAAATACAGGTATTTGCGACGGGTCATTTGCGACGGTATCTCGTCGCAAATGGCCTTTTGCGACGGGGGTCCGTCGCAAATCGCCCATTGCGGAAAACGTCGTCGTAACAACAATTATTTGCGACGGGCCCATCGCTACAGATATCTTTTTGCGACGGGGATCCTTCCCGTCGCAAATATTACTCCGTATATTTGTAAAAACTTTTAAAATAGTAATTGCGACGGGTCCCGTCGCAACAGGTATTTGCGACGGGCCCGTCGCAATTATGTTTTAAAAAAAATTAAAAACTATTATTAAATTGTTTTAATGGATATAATAATATTATTTGCGACGGGCATAGTATCCCGTCGCAAATACTATAAAAAAATAAATTATTAATAAATTATTTTAATTAATATAATAAGAATCCAATTATAATTCAAAAATAAAAAATAATAAAATATTAATAAATGATTTTAATTAATATAATAATAGAATTATAATTCACAAATAAAAATAATAAATTATTAATAAATTATTTTAATTTATATAATAATAATAGAATTATAATTCAAAAATAAAAAAAATAGAATATTAATAAATGATTTATTTAATATAATAATATTAGAATTATAATTCATAAATAAAAAAATTATTAATAAGTTATTTTAATTAATATAAAAATAACAGAATTATTTTATTTTAATAATAAAATATACTAATAATGTAATAATTTTATTATTCCTAATTATTGATAATTATTCCTAATTATTGGTAATTATTACTAATTATTGATAATTATTACTAATTATTGGTAATCATTACGAATCATTACTAATTATTGGTAATTATTCCTAATTATTGGTAATTATTCCTAATTATTGGTAATTATTCCTAATTATTGGTAATTATTCCTAATTATTGGTAATTATTGTTAATTATTGGTAATTATTGGTAATTATTGGTAATTATTGGTTATTATTGGTAATTATTGGTAATTATGGGTAATTATTCCTAATTAGTGGTAATTATTCCTAATTAGTGGTAATTATTCCTAATTATTGGTAATTATTACTAATTATTGGTAATTATTACTAATTATTGGTAATTATTACTAATTATTACTAATTATTACTAATTATTGGTAATTATTACTAATTATTGGTAATTATTCCTAATTATTGGTAATTATTGGTAATTATTACTAATTATTGGTAATTATTTTTAATTATTACTAATTATTGGTAATTATTATTAATTATTACTAATTAGTGGTAATTATTACTAATTATTACCAATTACTACTAATTATTAGTAATTATGGATAATTATCGGAAATTATTACTAATTATGGATAATTATCGGAAATTATTACTAATTATGGATAATTATTGGTAATTATTTCTAACTAATGGTAATTATTGGTATTTATTATTAATTATTGGTAATTATTACTAATTATTGGCAATTATTAATAATTATTGGTAATTATTACTAATTATTGTTAATTATTACTAATTATTGGTAATTATTACTAATTATTACTAATTATTACTAATTATTGGTAATTATTACTAATTATTATGAATTATTGGTAATTATTATTATTTATTACTAATTATTGGTAATTATTATTAATTATTACTAATTAGTGGTAATTATTGGTAATTATTACTAATTATTACCAATTATTACTAATTATTGGGAATTATTGGTAATTATTGGTAATTATAGGTAATTATTGGTAATTATTGGTAATTATTGGTAATTATTGGTAATTATTGGTAATTATTACTAATTATGGGTAATTATTACTAATTATGGGTAATTATTACTAATTATTACTAATTATCGGTAATTATTACTAATTATCGGTAATTATTACTAATTATCGGTAATTATTACTAATTATGGATAATTATTTGTAATTATTACTAATTATTGATAATTATTTGTAATTATTACTAATTATTGGTAATTATTACTAATTATTGCTAATTATTGGTAATTATTACTAATTATTACTAATTATTGATAATTATTTGTAATTATTACTAATTATTGGTAATTATTACTAATTATTGCTAATTATTGGTAATTATTACTAATTATTGGTAATTATTGGTAATTATTGGTAATTATTTCTAATTATTACTAATTATTGGTAATTATTACTAATTATTACTAATTATTACTAATTATTGGTAATTATTGCTAATTATTGTTAAATTATTAGTAATTGTTACTAATTATTGGTAATTCTTGGTAATTATTGGTAATTAATACTAAATATGGATAATTATTTTTAATTATTACTAATTAATGATAATTATTTGTAATTATTACTAATTATTGGTAATTATTACTAATTATTGCTAATTATTGGTAATTATTGCTAATTATTGCTAATTATTGGTAATTATTGCTATTTATTGGTAATTATTGCTAATTATTGGTAATTATTGCTCATTATTGGTAATTATTGGTAATTATTACTGATTATTGGTAATTATTAGTAATTATTACTGATTATTAGTAATTATTAGTAATTATTACTGATTATTACTGATTATTACTAATTATTACTGATTATTACTCATTATTACTAATTATTACTAATTATTACTAATTATTACTAATTATTACTAATTATTACGAATTATTACTAATTATTGGTAATTATTACTAATTATTACTAATTTTTGGTAATTATTACTAATTATTACTAATTATTAGTAATTATTGGAAATTATTACTAATTATTGGTAATTATTGGAAATTATTACTAATTATTGTAATTATTATGAATTATTTGTAATTATTACTAATTATTACTAATTATTGGTAATTATTGGTAATTATTACTAATTATTGGTAATTATTGGTAATTATTACTAATTATTGATAATTATTGGTAATTATTACTAATTATTCCTAATTATTGATATTTATTACTAATTATTAGCATTTATTCTTAATTATTGGTAATGATTACTAATTATTCCTAAGTACCATTAACTATGAACAAAGAATACTAATAATTTAAATTTATTAAGTAACAAAACAATGTAAACATAATTAAATTACAACTAATTAAGAATAATTGAAAGTAATAAAAAATTTAAAATAAATATTAAATTAAAAAGAACATAAATACCTTTAAAATTGATCTGAGGTTGATCCCTGATCGTTGTTCAAAACTTCAATATCAACTCCAGAAAAAAAAAATAAACTGAAGAAACGCTGAAATCTAAAAATAGAATTTTGAGAGAAGGAGAAGATTGAGTTTGAGAATGAATGAAAAAAAACGGATGGGGGGTATTTATAGGTTAGATCATTTGCGACGGGTCTATTTGCGACGGGTATCCCGTCGCAAATCGTAGTATTTACGACGGCTACCGTCGTAAATCGTAGTATTTGCGACGGGTACCGTCGTAAATCGTAGTATTTGCGACGGGTACCATCGCAAATACCTTAGCCCTCATTTATTACGGTCAACGGTTAAATAGTTATTCGCGACGGGTCCCGTCGCGAATAATAACCTGCCGACATACTATTTGCGACGGGGGTAGATTCCCGTCGCAAATAGCTTTTACCGCCGCCGGTTATTTGCGACGGGGTAGATTCCCGTCGCAAATATCTTTTACCGCTGCCGCTTATTTGCGACGGGCGGTAACCGCCCGTCGCAAATAACTTTCCCGCGATTTGGCGCGCAAAGCGCGCCAGTCCTTTTGCGACGGGGGAAGCTAACCCATCGCAAATAAGTAGTTATTTGCGACGGGTCAATTCCCCTGTCGCAAATAAGTTTCTAACGGGACTATTTGCGACGGGGATAAATCCTGTCGCAAATACCCATTTTTCTCGTAGTGTTAGTGGGAGTGGATGTAATTTTCCCTTAAGTGGGAGTGGATTTAATTTTACATTAAGTGGGAGTGGTTGTAATTTTCCCTTAGGTAGGGGTGTAGTTTTTTTATTTGATATACAAGAAATTGATTTATGGAACTATTTTATTCATGTCAACTGATTTATATAAACTGTTTTTTATAAAATGTTCATTTAAGCTTGTTTAAAATTTGTTTGATATATCTGTTATATTTTTAAAATGAAAGCATGTTTTGGTTTTAAATATGAAAAATAAAATTCCTTAACTTACCTTATTTTATTGAAGTTAATATAATTAATGATAAATTGTTAGGTTATTGATTATGGAACAGTTAGTGAGACTCTATTGGGCCTTATATCTCACACCCTACCTTTTCCTTTGGGTGTTTGTAGATTTTCTTATGTCTGGTCTGAGTAAAGGGAAAGCACCACTTGGATATGGTGGATGTTCTTGATCCTTTGGACTATGGAGTGTTGATGGAGGTGACCTATGGAGATGTTATCCACTTACTACATGGGGTGTTTGAGTTTTTATATTGTTATATTATGAGTACATTGATGATGTACTGCTTTAGGATTTATTATACCTGTTTGGTTTTTGGTACTTCTCACTTAAGAGTGTTGAGCATACTGACTTGTAATATTTTTTCTTCTATTGTTTTGTGGAACATTCATTCCCTCTTTATTCTTGTATGATACCAAGTGACATTCTCTAACCCATGGGGATCAGGAATTCTTTTCAGGCTATGTCAATGTCAACTTGGGTATCAAGGTACCAGGGTATCTTGGCTAGTTGATGAAAACGTGATATCAAAGGTATAGGTTAATAATCTTCCCTTGATGTCAGTATTTAGTTTTGGATATCTTTTCAGGACTTAGAAGTTATTTTTGAGTGAGTGCATGTTCAAATATCATTGTAATGATCCTTAAGTCACCATGGATGTTTGGACAAATGCATATCAAGGAATAATTTAACATGATTATAGTCATTTACCTTCTTTTGATTTGGATAGGGTAAAATCAAAATATTGATATCTTATCTTATGGGATTGATATTCCAATTGTACTTTTTGAGTTTTTTATTTTAGTAATATTATGGTGAATTTGGTATTGTTTATTGATATTATGTTACATCATACCTCTGAGAATATATTTTAATAGTCTCCATAAGGAAGTTGTTGGTCAACAACTATGAGTGGATCCTCCCGTGGACTAGAATCTTGTTGAGATTATTGTGTGTGTTGTCTAAGATTTGGGAAAGGCACCTACACCTATTCCCATTCATGCTCTAGTTGTGGAACCTCAAAGAGATTAATCTCAAAATCATGCTCAAGAGTTTCTTCACTAGAATCAACTAGTATTACAAGGCTTTAATGATCCTAAAAAAGGATGAGAATTTGTTGAGAAAGATATATATTCTATTTGATTCATTAGAAAAACTTGATTCAATTAAGGTGAAATGGGACACCTTCAAGCTACAGGGACCTAGAAAGAGATGGTACGATATAATGGTGGTGGAGAATAAGAACGAAGGTTTAGAGTGGATGGAATTTAGGGTTCTTTTCACTAATCAGTTCTATCTAGATTCTATGGTGATGGCTAAGGCTATAAGTTTTTCAAACTCGAACAGGATGACAGGACCATGATGGTGTATACTTACCACTTTTCTAAGCTTCTGTAGTTTTCATCTAAGATTGTATTGAATGTGAAGATGAATACTCGATGGTTCGAGATGAGTCTTTGACTTTATATTATTTCTTAGGATTTCTTACTAAATATTTCTTCTTATTCTAATGTGATAGATAGGGAATTAATGTCTGAGATTGATCTGGATGGTAAGTCAGGATTTAAGGGAGTTCCTTTTTCTCCCAGTGGTGGTTCTATGATTTGTCTTAATTTAAATATGAATCATGGTGAGTCTCATAGTTTTTCTCAATGGTAAAAATCCTAAAGACCTACTACAGTGCCTAGAATAGGCCCTTGACTTGCTTCCTATGTGGAAAGGTTGAGAATTTGAGACATGTTTGTACTGAGGCACCAAAGATATATAGTTCTTATGGTCACTCAAGACACCTATAGAAATTCTTTCATTTCTTTTCTACCCCATATAGTGGCATGATCTCATCATCACCTAAAAGTACTATAGTGAAATTAGATTCTTTGAGATCTAAGGGGTTCTAGACATAGGTATTCAGAATGAATATTTTTCATTCAATGGAAGAGTCTCCATAGGATGTTGATACAGTTTGGGTGATTGTGAGAGGTATCATCACTATAGCTTCATCTTTTGTGATTGATTTATTTGATAATAGTGTATCTCACTTATTTATATCAACTTGTATTGTGAACCTATTAATTCTTCCTACATATATTTTTTCTTATGTGATAGATATTACTATACCCATTGCAAAAAAGAGAGATCAGGGTCTTAATTTTTCTACTTTTTTCTATATCAGATATTGAACTTATCTGAGATTTTATGATTCACAACATGAAACCTCTTGATTTCATTTTTAGGATAGATTGGATCATTACAAATAAGTCTTGAATTGATTGTTATCTTCAATGTGTCTCCTTTACTATACCTGATGGGGTGTGATGTTTATTTTAGGGAGAATGAGTCTCGAGTTTGAGTAGAGATGGACCTTATTATCTGGAGTTGGGTAAAGTAATATCAGTTTTTTCTTTTTATCTGGAGAGGGAATTTTTGAATAATGATATCATTCCTATTGTCATCTATTTTCCTGACATGTTTCCTTCTCATTTATATTGTTTTCCACTAGTAATAGTGTTATAGTTCTCTATTGATTTATTGATTGGTACTCAATTGGTGTTTATTCATTCATACCATATATCTCTAATTGAACTAAAAGAGTTGAATACCTAGTTGGACAACTTTCTAGAGAAATTATTTATATAACCAAGTGTATCAACATGGGCGGTGTTTATTCTCTTTTCTAATAAATCCAATGAAACATTATCCTTTATGTTGATTACAAAAATCTAAAGTAGTTTATGATAAATAACAAGTATTTGTTTTCTTGGATAGATGATATTTTTGACCATTTGAAAGGGTTCAAGTGGTTATTGAAAATTGATCTCCGATCTGGTTACCACCAGTTGCGAATAAAAGAATTTGATATTCATAAAAATTCCTTCTTGAGAAGGTATGTCCATAATGAGTATCTATTCATGCCATTCGGTCTAACTAATTATCATGCAGTAATTATGGATTTGATGAAAAATAAATTCCATGAGTATATTTATATGCTCATGGTAGTCTTTGTGGATGACATCTTTGTTTACTCTTAGAGTGAGGAGGATCATGTGCGTTATCTAAGAGAAGTTTTGGAAATGGTGAGAAATCACCGAATTTATGCCAAGCTATTGAAATGTGACTTATGGATTTAGGAAGTAAAGTTATTAAGACATGTGGTCTTGGAACATGTAATATTAGTTGACCTTTATAAGGTAAAATCTATCATTACATGGGAACAACCATAAAATGTTTTTGAGATTCTGAGCTTCTAGGGCTAAGTGGGGTATTATTTTCAGTTTATAAAGTATTTATGAAATTTGGATTCTCTAATGATCATGCTCACTTTAAAGGGGGTTAAGTTTGCATGGAATAATAAATTTCAGAGTTATTTTTTTTATTTGAAGCATACTTTGACTTCTACAATGGTTTTTAATATTAAGGTTAGTAAGGATTTTTGGCCTTCTGTGACACATCAAGTTCAAGTTTGGGTTTTTTTCTTATAAAGTTTGATCATATGGTAGCTTATGGCTCTATAAAACTTATTACACATGTGAATAATTATCTAACACATGACCTTGAACTCATATTCATGATGCATTCACTTAATAATTAGTGGAATTACCTTTTTAGATAAAGGTTTACCATGTATTTAGAGCATAAGGACTTGAGATATATCTTCTCCCAAAAATATTTAAACCTTTAGTAGAGGAGTTGGGTGGAATACTTGAAGTCTTTTGATATCAACATCACCTATACCCAGGGGATGGTAAATGTAAAGGTTGATTCTTTGGGTATGAAACTTCTAACCTAGGTTGTAGTTCCCTTATTTTCATGTAATTAACCCTTTATTTGTGTATTTTAAGTATATAACATATTTAGGTTAAGTTTGGGATGTTTTGGAGGGGTTTTTTACAAGTTTTTTCATATTTTATTAAGTTTCATGGTTTAATAATGGTTAGTAGAAACCATGAAACACCTCTAGGAAATCATACAAGGGGAAACAAAGGTCATTATGAAGTAGCACAGTTGGCATACATTTTGTCCAAACTGTGCAGCCACCCCGGAAGAACTATGTAAGTATGGGTAGAAGGGTTGAGCATGGTTGGTGTATAGTTTCTCTAACCATAAAATACAACTATGTTAAGGGTGTTTTAGGGGAGTGGTTGGCACATGGTTTGTTCATGATTTAGCTAATAATGCGCTTAAACCATGCAACATTTAAAATTACATCGGTATTTTGTCGATTTAATATGATTCACCTCCTTAATCCCTTATTTTTTCCTAAAAAGACCATAAATAAAACTCATCTCCCTCCTAAGGCTATGAATAACCTTCCCTTTTATCTGAGAGTGACCTGTTGGTCAATCTTAGTGTGTTAGAGGCCAAATTCCTTGGTAAGTGATCATTATTTGTGGTTTTAATTAGTTTTCTTCTTATTCCCTCTCTTGGATTCATGGATCTAATCTATTAGGGATAGATCCATGATTTTTTATGCTAATCATATTGAGATATGATTGTTTGGATGATGGGGAACAAGACCTAAGGTGGGTTTTGGAAGATCTAAGACATGTTTTTGGGTAATTTGTGTCATTCTTCATTTTCACCTAAGTTGTGAGGTGGGTGGCTTCACTCACAACTCCTCTTATTATAAATTAAAGGATTTATTTCAAATTTATTGACTTTATTGATTTGAATTGTGAAATTGATCTGAAATTATTATTGGAAACCCTCTTTAGTGATGATTTGTGGAATTGTAGAAATTATATGTTTTTTGGAAAGAGAAATTAGTTTACAAATTTTAAAATTATGATTTAAAAAAATGGTTTTAATGCATGGAAATTTATTTGGAAAGTTTTTTTTTAAAAAGGATTTTTTTTATTGAAATGGATTGGCATAATTGGTTTGGATTGGTTTTTTTCATAAATGGTTGGTGCGTGTTCATGTGCATTTGGAATGGATAAGGGTATGAATTTTCCCTCATCAAAAGTGGGACGAATAAGGGTATAACAATTCCCACATAAAAATGGTTCACCAAGTGACCGCTTGGTGAAAGGATGACTCACCACTCATAAGTATAGGGAGGTCCATGGTTTCAAGCATATATTAATGTGTGGATATGTATAATGTAATGGGTTGTTCCAAAATGGTATTTGAGAATTATTTTTAAGTAATTGTTCGGTTTATTTCTATGGAAATGGTTTTGGTTTGGAAAACAACTTTTATGATTTTATATAAACTATTTTCAATTGTTTTATATAAAAGTGCTAACATGTTTTATCCTAGTGGCGTGAGTAGGGGAGTCATTTGGGGAAACCTACTAAGTTTTATAATCACCCAATACTTGGGAACTTTTGTGTATTTTTAGATGTTGAATACCATGAAATAGGTAAACTTAAGGTATCCCAGTTATTTAGTGATGCATCATGATACCTTGGGAATGGATTTTTACATTAGAGCTTAGATCTTGTTGGGAGTTGATGTTGGATGCCTTGGTTGTCTTTGGTTTATTGGTTTTAGTTTCCTATTTGTACTCTAATATGGTTCTTGGTTGTATTTTGGTATTTTTATCTATTGGTATTACATTGAGTTGTACTACATTGTACTCATTAATCATATATTGGTTTTTTAGTTATGTTTATCTTGGTTTGGTTGTTTTATTTCCAAAAGGGAAAATCATCCACAAAATGTTTATGAATCCCTTGGAATTTATTTCCAACATTCAATGTCTTAGTGATGTCACCTAAGTCCTAGTAATGTATCCTCCTTTTCCCAATCCAATGGATGAGGGGTGGGATGTTATAAATGATATCATTGTTGGTCAGTCCAAATATCTTATTGGGACAAATGGTATCAGTTTGTTCCATCTTAGAATTGAAAATCATTATTTTTAGTCCTTGATTTGGATATTATCAAGGAGATAGAATCATTAGAATTTGAAATGTAGATCATAAAAAGGTTTAGCAAACCTATTTATGTTGAACTTCAAGTTACCAGGGAGTTATGGGTACATGATT
This sequence comes from Viscum album, assembly GCA_963277665.1. Taxonomy (NCBI): domain Eukaryota; kingdom Viridiplantae; phylum Streptophyta; class Magnoliopsida; order Santalales; family Viscaceae; genus Viscum; species Viscum album. The sequence continues at coordinate 1,376,667,514 of OY728133.1, read as the reverse complement.
ATTTTGATACACTTCTAGGAGTTGTTACCTCATTAACATGGGTTTATCCAATGAGAAGAGTGGGACATGCATTGATATAAATTACTTCCCACTAAGATTACATAATTAATTTTGAGTAATTATTTATTATTTTGTGAAAATTTTTTGATTTTTTAAAATATTTGAAAATGGTTTCATTTTCAAAGGTTATGGTGGAATTTTCAAAAATAGTTTCAAAGAGGAAAATGGTTCAATTTTGGGAAATCCTTTTTTTGATATGTGTGATGTGGTAAATTTTAAATTAATAAGCCTTCAGTTTCCTGAGAGTGAGAATAAATGGAATTTTATTTTTATTATAGAAGATGACACATGGAAGATGTCATAGAAACCAACCAAAAGAAGCAACTGAGAATGTGGTTGCACCTAAGCTATAGGTGAACAAATAGCTGGTTTAGAGTATTGTTCAATCTTTTCAAGCTATGGATAAATGGGATAGAAGGGATGAACTAATACAATTGTATCATTCTATTTAGTTTTAGAATACTAATCCACACAACCTTCATGGTGATTCAGAACTATAAAAACTAGATGTGTGGATCAATAGGATAAATTGAATATTTTATTTCCTAGGCACATTATCTAAGCTAAAAGACAATTTTTCAATGTACATGGTAGAAGAACTAGCACTCCAGTGGTGGGATTTAGTAGTATAGGCTTAATTATACCAATTCATTGCATGGGAGGATTTTAAATAATTGTATAATAAAAAATTATATCCTCACATGTTTAAGATTTCTAAAATTACAAAAAAAATTATCTTGAAGCAAGAAAACCTCACAGTGATAGAGTATGCAGATAAATTTAAGAATTTAGTCTTCTTTTCACCTGAAGTTTCTACAAGGGAATCGTTGAAGGCCTATATTTTTTAATTGTTTTTGAGGATGGATATTCACTCTAATATTTTCATGATTTTATAAAGGAATATATAGAGGTGTTCAATAGAGTGATGGTGGAAAAAAGGTATATCCCAATAACTATAGGTGGAGGAAGCATGTTGATACCTTTGAGAAATGGTGGGAAATATAATTCTAGGAATAATAAGAAGAAGGAAACCAATTTACAAGGTAGTAGTATTAATTAAAATTAGATAGTTGGATCAGTGAATATTCCTTCTAACCCAAAGAGTATAACTGGATGTTTTCAATGAGGTTATTTTGATCACATGAAGAGAGATTGTACAAAACCACCTAGATCATGCCACAATTTCAACTAGTTGTGACATCTTCAATTCTATTGTCAATGTGCTCCAAGGTAGGGTTATAGGGACACATCTCATGTTTCTCGAATGTCGTATTCTTTGATGGGACACGTTTAGTAGAATAATTCTCATCAATATAACTGATCTGTCCATGGTGATTCTAGGAATACCATGACTTCTTAATGAGTGAAATCTCAATAGGATAATAAAGAACACAGTTCAATGAGTAAGATATTATATGGATCTGAGAAAGTGATTATGGATTATCAATCTATACCATCGATGGTAAGAGGTACAAATATTTTAAATTCTACCCTTATGAAATATATTTTTTATACAGGTTCATCCCACTAATTTATTAATTCTTATGCTATTGATATTATAGTTTTTCATGTTGAGATGATTCCTTATGTTTTGATACTTCAAACTCCTCTTGGTTAAAAGGAATATCAATCCTTTATGTACAAATCATGTTCTATACCTATTGATATAGAAGAGTTAATATGGGATTTCTCTTTTCTCGATTTATATTTCTATGACATAATCATGGGTATGGATTGGTTGTTGTGTTTTAATATTACATAAACTATTATACCCAAAGGGTTTGTTTTACGACCGATGATGGTGTCAAACATATATTTAGAAGATATTAGAATATAAAGATAGATGCTTTAGGATTTTTGGCACTAGAAGTTGGAATTATCTAATACCAGTTGGAATCTTTGACCTTGTAATTACTGGATGAGATCCGAAATAGCGGTTTTCTATCAATTTTTGATTCATTTCTTGATGTTTTTTCCAAGAATTTCTTAGGGTTTCCATCCAAAATAGAAGTGGAGTTTATGATTGATCAATTACAATAGAATAGTCCTATCTCACTTATGTATTATTGGATAGAACCAATAGAATTAAGAGAAGTGAAACTCTATTTGGAAGATATGGAAAGTAAAGGGTTCATTCGGTCTAGTACGTCTATGTGGGCAGTTCCAGCTTTTTTTATAAAAAAAGAGGATCAAACTCTTAATATTCATGTAGATTATCATAATCTTAACTGATTTATGGTAAAGAATTAGTATCCACTTCCATTCATTGATGATTTGTTCGATCAATTGACATGATCTCATTGGTTCTCAATAATTGATCTATGTTCAGGATATCACCAATTACAGGCTCAAAAGAAGGATATTCTGAAGAAATATTTTAGAAGTATGTATGGACATTATGAGTATGTGGTTATGTCTTTCGGTTTTTCAAATACACCAGTAGTCTTTATGAAATTGATGAATCAGATATTTAAAAGGTTTTTAGATTTTTTGTGGTGGTGTTTTTGGATGACATATTGGTGTATTCAAGGAAACAGGAATAGAATGAGAAACACTTGGAAATAGTTCTGGGAATTTTTTTGAGATCATCATTTGTATGCCAAACTTTCAAAGTGTAATTTCTGTATACAAGAGTTATATTTCCTTGGCTGTGAAATCTTTAAAAAATGTGTTTTTGTCGACCAAGAAATGATATAGGTTTTGTGATATAGGTTTTATTTGAGATAAATAGTTTTCTTAGTTTGGCTAGTTATTATCGACATTTTTTCATGACTTTTCATGACTAACATCACTAATGACAACTTTGACAAGGAAATTTGTTCCATTTCAATGGAATGATGAATGTCAATAGTATTTTCAAGAGACTAATGTTTTCCTTACATAAACATGAATATTTATATTGTCGAAATCAGAACAAGGATATGTGGTGTATTTTGATGCTTTGGGATATGGGTTAGACTATATTCTCATATAGGGATATCATATTGTCACTTATGGCTCAAGGCAGTTACGGTTTCATGAAAGGAACTTTCCAACACATGATTTGGAATTAGCTGTTGTATTCCGTGATTTGAAGACTTGTCATCATTATTCTTTGATGATAAATTTATGGTGTTTATTGATCATAAGAGTTTGACACACATTTTCTCAAAAAGATATTTGAATATGAGACAAATAATATGGTTGTAGAATATCCAAATGTTTGAATTTGTCTTCATGTATATACCGAGTAAAGGAAATCCAATGGTGGATGCATTAAGTAAGAATTCATATAGTTATATGGAAAAAGAGCCTTCTGATCAATGGAAGCTAATGTCAGTGATAGACAACATGAAAATGGATTGTAAATATAGTGGTAGTGTTTTGGTTTTATTTTTGGTTTCTTTTGTTCCTAATTTGGTTGATAAGGTTAAAGAGGCATAAAAATATTATGAGAAATTTGTTGTGATGAGGTCAAAACTGAATGATGGGGAGACTATTGATGGATGGAAGCTAAATGGGAGTTCAGTTTTTTGGTTTTGGGATCATATGATTGTATCTAGGGGTTTTTAGGAACAAATTCTTCATTCTTACCACCATTAAAGATGGGGTGTTCATCTTGGAATACAAAAGATGTATAAGGAATTGAAATCACAATTTTGGGGGGCTAGCATAAAAAGAAGAGTGGTTGAGTTTTTTATGAGATGCCTCGCCTATCAAAAAGATAAAGTAGAGAACCAATAACCATCATGTACGTTTCATTCTTTACCTATTCCTATTTGGAAATGGTAGCAAATAGTTAAAGATTTCATGAAAGTTTAAGGATGGTTCAGAAACACAATTCCATATGGGTTATAGTGGATTGTCTCACAAAGTTAGAACATTTAATTCCTATTCATGAATCTTATATAGTGGAGTAATTGTCTAAAATCTATATCTAAGAAGTGGTAAAGAGGCATGGCATAATTTTTTCAATATTATCAGACTGAGATCTAAGGATTATGTATTATTTTTTGAAATCTTTACTAAAGTCCCTTAGGACATAGAAGACTATGAGTATGGAGTATCATCCTCCGACATATGGACAATATTAAATGATGATAAAATGTTAGAATACATTATTTGGTCTTGTGTAATGGATTTTGGTGGCTCATGGGAGGAGCACATATTGTTAGTGGATTTCTCATATAAAAATAGTTATACATCCTTGATACAAATGGATCCTTTTGAATGATTGTATAGGAATCCTTTTAGTTCTACACTTTGTTAGGTGAAAATAGGTGAGACTTCATTGGTTAGATCAATCCTTGTGCAAACGACTATAGAGAAGATTCGGTTGATCAAGAAGAGAATGGAAATGGGTCAGAGTCATCAGAAATCATATGAATATCATCATCGATGGTCGTTATCATTCAAGGTGAGTGACTATTTGTTTTTGATAATCTCTCCAATTGTTGGGAATCATTATTTTGGGAAGTAGGGAAAGTTATCCCCTTGACACATAATGCCTTTTAAGATACTTTAATGGGTTGGTGAGGTGTCTTATTAGTTAGTTTTTTCACCAAAGTTCAGTTCAGTTCATAACATGTTTCATCTATCTCAATTGACGAAGTATCAACCTGATCCTAACCATATGATTCAAAGGGATCACATTGACCTAGATTCAGATGCTTCATTATTTCATGTTCCAGTGTGGATTGTGGATAGGCAAGAGAAAGTATTACATGGGAAAAGCATTGGTATAGTGTGGGTTTTGTGGAAACATGATCAGATTTAGGAGGAAACATGTGAATGTGAGAAGGAAATGGTTATGTAATAACCTAAAATATTTCAATATAATGGTGGTTTTTAGCTTTTTTAGGATGGAAAGACCAATGGTAGAGAGAATGTATCACCCTATATTTTAGGTAATTAACCCTTTATTTATGTATTTTACGTATAGAAATTATTTGGGTCTAGTTTTGGATGGTTTGGAGGAGTTTTGGAAAGTTTTTTTGGATTTTATAGAGGTGAATTTCTTGAGGAATGTTAATAGAAACTGTGAAACACCTCCAAGAATTGGTGCAAGGGGAAATATAAGCCACTAGGAAGGCACATGGTTGGCACATGGTTTGACCAAAATGTGTAGACACCCAGGAGGAACCATGAATGTGTGGACAGAGGAGATAAGCTTGGTTGGTGAAATTTTTTTCTAACTATGTGAACCAACCATGCGAGGGGTGCTTGGAGTTAGAGGATGGTGCTCAGTTTGCGCATGATTATCCAATTTGTGTTCCTAAACCGTGTAGTGTTAAAAAATAGATATGGATTTTTTGGATCTAATTTGATTATCCTCCTTAATCTCTCATATTTCCCATAAAAAGATTGTAACTTGAAATATTATCCTTTCTAAGGTAGTGGATACCCTTCCCTTTAATCTAGGAGTGATCCATTGGAAAATCTTGAAGCATTAGAGGTTAGATTCCTTGGTAAGTGCTTGTTCTTGGTGGTTTTCAATATTTTTCTTATTCTTCCCTATATTGGATTCATGTATCTAATATTTTGGGTATATAACCATGTGATTCCAATAATGTTGAGATATTATTGTTTGGATGATAGGTAATAATATATATGGTGGGTTTTAGAAAATTGAATATAAGTTTTTGAAGAAATTTTTTTGTTCTCTATCTTCACCTAAGTTGCATGGTAGGTGGATTTACTCTCAACTCATATTATTAGAATTTGAAGTCTTTATTTAAAATTGATTTAATTTCTTGGTTTTAATTATGAAATTGTTGTGTAATGATTTTTGGAAACCCTATTTAGTGATGGTTTATGGAATTATTGAAATTGGTTGTTTTTTGGAAAAATAAATTGGTTTCAAAATTTTAAAATAATCATTTTAAAATAGTTGTTTGGTTTTGATGAATGAATTATTTTTTGGAAAGTGTTTTTAATAAAAGTATTATTTTATTTAAATGGTTTGACAAAATTGGTTTTGCTTTTTTTGGAATAAATGGTTGGAATGTGTTCATTTACATTTGGGATGGATAACGGTATGAATTTTTTCTCGTCAAAAGTGGGATTGATAAGGGTATGAACTTTCCCCCATAAAAATGGTTCGCCAAGTGATGTCTTAGTGAAAGGATGAATCACCGCTCATGAGTATTATGAGGACCATGGTTTTATGCATATATAAATGTTTGGATATGTGGAATATAATGGGTTATTCCAAAATGAGATTTCAGAAATGGTTTTAAAGATTTTTTTGGTTTCTTTACATGGAAATGGTTTTGGTTTGGAAAAATATTTTATGCTTTGATATAAACTATTTTCAATTATTTTATATAAATATTTTTATATAAATGTTCTAACATGTTTTATCCTAGTGGAGTGAGTATAGAGGTCATTTGGTGAAGTCCTACTGAGTTTTATACTCACCCAATTCTTGGGAACTTTTGTGCATTTGTAAATGTTGTATATTAAGAAAAAGGTAAAGTAAAAGTATCCCAATTCTTTAGTGATGCACCCTGATACAATGGGCATGCATTGTTGAGTTAGATCTTGGAGATTTTTGGGATTTACTACTAGATGTCTTGGTTGTCATTGGGTTGTTGGTTTTATTTTTCGATTTGTACTCTAATATGGTTCTTGGTTGTAGTTTTATATTGTTTTCAGTTGGTATTACTTTTAGTTATACTACATTTTACTCATGAAATGTATATTAATTTTTATGGTTATATTGGTTTGGTTGTTTTATTTCCAAAAGGTAAAATCATCCCCCAACTATTTATGAATCCCTTGGAATTTATTTCCATCCATTAGTGTCTTGGGGGTGTCACTTATGGCCTCATAATGTCTCCACCTCTTCCCCCAATCCAATGGGTGATGGGCAGTATGTTACATAGGTCATGAAAGAATCATAATAAGAGTATCTATCTACTTGAAAAACTACATTTATAAGTCTAAGAAAATGAGTCTAAGGATGTTTTGACCAGTGTTCAGTTTACCTCCTCTATAGCACCCCTGGTTTGAGGTATGTGGCCCTTGTTTATGAATTTTTATGTATTTAAAGTGAATGGAATGAGTTGGGAAGAGGTTGGGAGAGTTTGGAATGGTTTTGGATGAGTTTGGAGGCATTTAAAGGGGTGCATGGTTTGAGCACAATTAGTGGAAACCGTGTGGGTTCCCCAAGAAACCGTGCGGACCCTTGTTCTCGAGACAGTAGACCTCGCACGGCCTGCACACGGTTTTCCAAACCGTGTGAGGAAACCATGCGGACCCTGGCTCTCGAGGCAGTGGTGTGCGCACGGTTAGCGCACAGTTTTCCAAACCGTGCGGGCTAACCTTGTGGCCACTTAAAGTTAGGGTTATAAGTTCCAGGATCACTTAGGATTGCCTCATTTACTCAAAAATCTTCTCCCACTCGAGTCTCACTCGGGATTTTCGGTTCTCAAGGGTTGGAGGGGCTCTCCCACTCGTTTTTGAAGCGATTATAAGGGGTTTCAAGGTAGATTCAAGGTGGTTTCTCCCGGGTAAGTATCTCCTTTTGGTTTCCTTGTGTTTTCCTCTAGATCTACATCCCTCTCTTTCTTGGTTTTCTAGATCTACACTTTTTGTGTGTAGATCTAGGTTTGGGGTTTCCTTGGATGATGATTTTGAGTCTTGTTATGGTTAGGTAAGGGGATCTAGAGAGGTGTCGGTGGTGCATTCTCCAGATTTGAGGCGCGGATGTTCGTGGGTCGATTTCTCGGGAACCCTAAAGGTAGGTGGATTCTCTCTTGACTCCACTTGGTTAGAACTAGTGGTTCCTTGTTACAATTATTTTTTTTTGATTTAAATGAATTGTGTTTTGATGTTCAAAATTGGTGGAAAATACCTTGGGTGATGTTTTGGGGATTTTTGGGGAAAATAGGGTTTTGTGGTGAAATGCTTTTGTTGTGGATTTTAAAATGGAGATTTTAAAATGGGATGATATGGTTGATTTGTGAAAATGATTGATAGAAATGGTTTTCAATAAAAAGTTTGTTTTATTGATATAGGGTTTGGCATGAAGAATTGTTTTCAATAAATGAGTGATTTATTGAAGTGAATTGACATGTAATGGAATTGGTTGATTACATGATGTTGTTGTGACCATGATGGATTATATGCTTGGTTGTGATTGGTTGAATTGTTGTGTGGAAGTGGGAGGGAAGTACCACTATAATGAAGGGGTATGGATAGTTGATGTAAGTGCCACCATTAATGATAAGTGGATGGGAAGATCCACTAGTTGTAAATGGATGAAACGGGTTGGACGGAAGCTCCACTGTTATGATTGTTTTGTTGTGTACTGCTTTGCAAGATGGAATTGTTGTGCTAATGGGTAAATGTTGGAATGGTTGTGGCTTATCGGTTGGATTTCCCTTGATTTCTTGGGTTGGGTGTGATGGCTTGGTAAGAGCATGGTTGGCTTATAGTAATGGTTTCACTTGTGATTATTTTATATAAACTATTTTATATAAATGTGATAACGGTTTTATCCTAGTGGAATTTGTAGAGAATCCATTTGGGGAAATCCTACTGAGTTTTAGTACTCACCCCCTGCTTTGGCACGTTGGTTTCTTTGCAGATGTTGTGTACCATGACGTGGGAAAAGGTAAGGCATCAACCTCCTTTAGTGGTGCGTTGTGATGTCTTGGTGGGACTTAGATCTTGGAGCTTGGTGTAGAGTTGTGGTGGTGTCATGGCTCATGGTGTTCTTGTTGAGTCTTTTTCATTGTACTCTGATGTTGTTTTGGGTTGTGTTGGCATGTGAAATTATGGATTATCTGGTTGTCTTTGGTAATGTATGAGTTGGTTTTGTTGACATGCATCATTTAGTCATGGTTGTTTGGTTGGTTTTGTCTCAAGGGAAAATCATTCCCCAATTTTTCTCGAAGCCCTCGACATTTATTTCTAGCCTTTAGCACCTTGGGAACATTGCTTGAGGCCAAGTAAACCTCACTTCCTCCTCAAGACAATGAGGTAGGGGCGGGGTGTTACATCATCCCTTATTGAGATGATTCTTTGGGATCATAAATGTGATGATCAATCTTGTGGAATTATTAACTATCTTTATGATGGGGGAGACTATTGGTCATAATTCGTTCTTTACAGAGGGTATTCTATGTTTCCAAAACTGATTCATTGTGCCTTTTTCCATGAGGAAGTTTTTTTATGGGGAAACGTCATATTTCTCAATGTGTAGTGCACCCAAGTACCACAAAGATGTTCTATGATATGAGGAAACGATTTTGGTGTCCAAGTATGAGATGGTACAACACTAACTTTGATTCACATTACTATACTTTCCAACATGTTAAGGCTGAGCACCAGATACCTTCAAGATTTTTTCAACCACTTCCAGTGATGACATGTAATTGGTATGATATTTTGGTGGAATTTGTGGTTGGGTTTCCACGTACCCCTTAAAAGAATAAGTTGATATAGGTTGTGATTGATAGGCTGACGAAATAGACTCACTTTATACCCATTTGAGATGAAATCAAAGTTGAGTATTTTAGAAACCTCTATTTAAAAGATAATTTTTATTTTCATGGAGTGCCATCTTCTATAGTCTTCTATAGAGATCCCCATTTTACCTATCACTTTTTGTGAGGCCTTCAGGAGGTTATGGGATATTAGGTTCATTTGAGTATGGAATACCATTTACAAAGGGATGGAAAGATAGAGAGTGATATATAGAATCTTGAGGATAAGATACATTCATATGTTCTTGACTTTTTTGGATCTTGGGATGACCATTTGGGACTATTTGATTTTTCTTATAATAATTGTTACCAATCTTCAATTAGAATGAATCCTTTTAAGGAATTTTATTGTCGACCTTGAAAATATCTATTGTGTTTGTTAGAGATTGGTGAAATATATTTTGTTGGAATGAGATTGGTCTAAGAGATGGAAAAAAAATATTTATTTGATTCATTTAATAATATTGATGGCACAGATCCAGTACAAATATTATGTTGACTTTTGTAAGAGACTATTGTATTTTTCCATTGGTGACTTGGTGTTTTTGATAATTTCACTTTAGTTGTATCATTGATGACTTGGAGGGGAAAGATAATCTTGATCCTTGTTTTATGGGACCTTTTAAGGTTGTTGAGAAGGTTAAAAAATCTTCCTACCATTTATCACTTCCATCGTAATTGGTGTTGGTACATAATGTATTCCATGTATTATATCTCTAGAAGTATCTTTCTGACCCATCTCAGGTTCTGAGTTGGGGGGATCTTTATGTTGATCCTTATTTATCTATGACTGAGCATACAGTCATAATATTTTATTATTTAAAAAAGGTTCTTTGTGGGAGGATGATACCTTTGGTACATTTTCTATGGAATTATTGTTATTATTTTCATGATACATGAGAGTGTGATGCACAGATGAGAGAGCAGTGTCCTCATCTCTTTGATATGGAAATTTCTTGACATATTTTCTACGGATAATAGTTTTTAAGGTAGAGAGGTTTTAGAATCCTATTAATTTTTTTCGGGTGATTCTTGACCCTATTCTGATATCCATTTGGTTGGGTCCTATTTCAGGGTTATTTGGGTGAAATTTGGAAAATTGTGATGTATTTTAAGGCTGTTCACAATTGGTGTATAGTTTCCCAAGCCATGTCCCCCCCAGTGTAAACTCTGCATCCCTAGAGAGTGTGAGAATGCATGGTTGGAACAAAATTTCTCAAACCATACAACCACCTTGGAAAAACCATGTTCCCTTTGATAGTGGGTCCAGATGGAGTTCATGGTTAGGGTGTATGGTTTTTCTAACCACGTTTTCCTTCCCAAGAAACTGTGCGTATAGTTTTAAATTAATCCAAAAAAATTAAATATTCTCAAGCCTACATTTAATATTCCTAATCACCCTACTCAACCCTAGTACCATTTCCAGGATTTTGAAGGCTCCCTGGAAGTAATTTTGGCTCCTCCAACCTCCTCCTTTTGCAAATTAAAGTGATAGTGGAAGATCTGGTCCCTCTATGGTAAGTGGATCACCTCTCTAATAGTTTATTATGATCTATCCTTCCTCCATCCTTAGATTTTAATGGATCAACATATATTAGATGGATATAAACTCCATTTGATTAGATCTTGATTCTAGGCTTGATTTTTAGATCTCCATCACCTTCGATCTGTGTTGGAATTTATGTTGTAGGTGTTGATCATTTTATTTTCATGATTTAAAGGTAAGTGGTTCCATAATTATTTTACCTACAATTAAAACATTGAATATCTTGATTAAATTAAAATGAGTTTTTAATTGATTTAAAAACATGGAATTGTGATGATTTGATCCTTGATTTGGGTGGGTATGGAAATTGATAAAATTCTCAATTTCAATGGAATTGAAATTGGGGATAGATTTATAGAAAATGATATCTTTATTTTGGAAATAATTTTGATGAAAATGATTTGATGATTTATATTAATAAAATAGATTAACTTGAAAAGTGGTTTAAAATGGTATGAGATAATGAAAACATATGTTTTATTTTTGAAATGAGAAGGCATTTTGAAAATTTAAATTTTGAAATTATATTTTAAACTGTTTTAAAATGATTGATTTCCAATTTGTTTGATGTAATTTTCCCTAAAGTGGTTGTGGATGTAGTTTTCCCTTATGTGGGAGTGGATGTAATTTTCCCTTACGTGGGAGTGGATGTTATTTTCCCTTAATTGGGGGTATAGTTGTTTGATTTGATATACATGTTGTTGATTTATTGAAGTGGTTTATTCATTCCAACAAATTTATATAAATTGTCTTATATAAAATCACTACTGGAAAACTAACCTTTACCAACGGTTTGGAACCATTGGTATAGGCCTCCAAACCGTTGGTATAGCCTATACCAACGGTTTGGAGAACCGTAGCCAAGTAAGCCGTTGGGATAGGTCTATACCAATGGTTTTCCAAAAACCGTTGGTATAGGTAATATGAAATCTATACCAACGGTAATGGAACCGTTGGTATATAAATTCCAAAAATAAAACATCCGCTGGGATTTGATCCCAGGACCCCTCGTTTATAATCGAACGACTTAACCACTAAGCTGACATCACTTTTGTAAACATAATTTCATAAATATATATATGTATTATCATAATTATTTAAAATTTTGATTTATATAATGTTCTCGGGTAGTAGATCTGGAAAAAAATTAAAGAACCTATCCCAATGGTTTTCAAAACCATTGGGATAGGTTAGGGGTGGGTTGAGTTTTTTTAGGTCAAAGGTTGGATTTTGGGGTGTTTTTTCCCAACGGTTTTGGTGAACCGTTGGGAAAGGTCACTCTTTCCCAACGGTTTTGGTGAACCGTTGGGAAAGAGGCTCAAAACACACCCTTTCCCAATGGTTTATGCTAAACCGTTGGGAAAGAGTGACCCTTTCCCAACGGTTTTCCAAACCGTTGGGAAAGGTGGGGAAATCTATGGCTTTCCCAACGGTTTTGGTGAACCGTTGGGAAATGGTAGCTATACCAACAGTTTTTACAAACCGTTGGTATAGAAGTGTTGGGAAAGATCATCTTTCCAGTAGTGAATGTTCATTTAATCCTGTTTTAAAGTTATTTGATATATATGCCATCTTTTTTAAATGAAAGAATGTATTTGTTTTAAATATGGAAAATTAAATTCCATAAATTTCTTTTTTATTAAAATTAATATAATTAATGGTAAATTGTTATGGTATTTATTATGGAACACTTAGTGAGACCCCACTAGGATTTATATCTCACAACCTACCATTGCTTTTGGGCATTTTTATATTTTCTTATGCTAGGTCTAAGAAAAGGGAAAGTTCCACATGATAGTGGTGGATGTTCCTAATCCATTGTACCATATAGTGTTTATGGAGGTGTCCAATGGAGATGTTATCCACTTTTTTCATGGTATTTTTTCGTTTTTATCTTGTTAGATTCTAAATACTTTGATTATATATTGATTTGGGATTTTTTATTTTTGTTTGGTTTCTGTTAATTTCTCCCTTAGGATTATTGGGCATAGTGACTTGTAATATTTTTTCTTCCATTTTTTTATGGTAAATTAATTTCCTCTTTATTCTTGTATGATTTTAGGGGCTAGTTTCCAACCCATTGTGATCGGGAATGCACTTTGGTCTATGTCAGTGTCAGCTTGGGTATTAGGGGATCAAGGTGTCTGGTATGGTTTGTGACATGTAATATATCATTTAACATTGAATATACATATATTTTTCATTGATTTATTTTTAATTTTAATATAGAAACGTACAATTAATATTGGTGGATGTGTTCCTCGATCAAAATTGTTTTGTACCAGTAGAAAAAATAAAGATAAAAGCATTATGAATCGGGAAACAGAGAAGAAAATTGTAATGTTGTTTTAATGTTTTAGTTTGTTTATATTTTATTATATTCATGTTTTATGTTATAATTTTTTGATTATATACTAAAATAGTTACCTTTTTCTCTACTATATCTTGTGGATAAAGAACCAAACATATTTTAACCAAACAATTATTTACACCAGGTCTTAGGTGATGACCACAGTGAAAGATTTCATTTTAAAGTTGAAAAAAAATGAATCTTCTAGATATTGTTATTTGGGTATTGAATCTTCCACCAACATTGTGGGTATGGTTACCTAAGAACAGTTAAATTCCAATATAAATAAAATAAAATAAAAATTTTGACAAGAGTCTCTACATAAGAAAAAATAGAAAAATAACTAATTGTTCAAATTGATATCAGTTATATGCTATTTACTTTCTCCAGAGAGTGAAGTGGTAATGGATGAATTTTTATCAAGACTATTATTTATTTATGAGGATGGTGATTATTTTTAATCAGGTGATGGTGGTGGTGTTAGTGGTGGTGATGATGGTTCTGGTGGCACACATGTTGATGATGATGGTAATGTTGTTGATATCAACACTGATAATGATGGCGATGATGAGTATTTCGGTGAAACTATTGAGAGAAATTATTAAAAATTTATGTATTTACATATATATCATTTTTCAGTTTTTATTGAATATAAAAATGAAAATTTTATATGTGGTTTTTTTTTTGTTTTTTTTTTTGTGTTTTATATCTATTTTAATTTTGTTGCAAAATGAATGGTATGTTGTATTATGGTGATTTTGTTTTGTGACCTGAGTTTAATTGTTTTCATGGGTTAAAATATGGATTTATAAGTATAATTACAAGGTTTTAAATATGTATACAAATAGTCTGTTGTCGTGGTTCAAATTGTGGCTCTATAATTCCATGGTTTAAACCATTTTTATAAATAGTATACTGTAATGTTTTAAACCATGAATATCGAGAATACCTATTTAAATGGTCATAACATCCCTGAATAAGAAAACATTGTCTATAACATATAACCAAGGTTTTTTGGCCTAATTTCACTATTTGAAATCATGGTGATGGGTTCATTTTCTAGTTGTGATTATTTTATTTAAGTCATTGATTCATTTAAGTTTTTCCCCTTTAAGATCAAATTTCATTTCATTTTTGAATATAGATATGATAGTATGTCTACATACCTAATCAATGAGTTCTTAAACAAGTAACTTCCAGTTATATCAATTTTGAATGAAATATAATGCTCTAAGAGCTTCTTTAGATATTCTCCCATAGAGGATGATCTCCACTTTCACTTCATCAAGATGAATATTTTTATTAGTTTTTCTTTTGAAAACCAATTAATGTGAATAAAAATTATTATGATCTCATCCATGGTGGTGACTTCAATTTTTTTGACTTTTTATAGTAGGTTTTTATAACGACCCATACTTTACATACATTGTTATTACTTCAGAATTGAAGCACACTTATTAAAACATATAACAAAACCAGGAAAGGACCGTATAGGTATAATGTCTTTAGAAACTGGGAAACATAAACAACTAGTTCATAAAGTGTCTACACTGTCTCCCATTTATTTCATCATATCTATAGTCCCTTTTGGCATATCTTACTTAATAACCTTTTTCCTGACCTGGGGAAAGAAAACATACAAAAGGGTGAGCTCAAATGCTCAGTAAGGGTAAACAAAAGAAATATCAATCACATCATATACATAAGAACATAACTTTTGGAAATCTTAACCTGCAAAAGAAATCATAATCTCATAACATGGGATAAATCATAGTAGTGAAATGTAATCCCAATAATCATAACTTAAAACATGAAACTTTGTGGAATACACACAAAATCATAGAGAATCATTTCTTATTAGTCAAGGCTCATTTCCAAGACTATCTTAGTGGATAAAGTCCATTTTTGAACCGAGTTCACTCCTCGTTTCACTCTTGTTTCACTGAACCGGTTTAACCTGCCGTTCCAGCCATGTCTATCTCATGAGATATAAAATCTTTACCCAATGCATTGGAGGGATATATAGGTCCCACCCATCTCATAATGATACTATTATTATGTGTTCCACAAAATCATAAACCATACATCATAGCATAACCCATGTAATAAAAATGGGAATCTTAAACATCATGACATCATAAAACAATTCATATAAGATAAAGGAATTCATAAAAATAATTTCAACACAACATAATAAAACAAATGTAATAATAGGGATAAAAACAGAACCCTTTATTATCTTAGATGTAAAATAATTTTGATAAAACACTTGAACTTCATTCTTGAGGAAAATATCCTTTCTACTTCAAAAACACTTTTCCTTTCTTAATATGTCATACAATTATAAACTAAAAGAAGTTGATTACAAATAAACTTGAAAAATTGTAAAGGAAGATTCTTGGAAATATTGTTTTAAAAATCTATTCATGTCGTATAAATTAAAAAAACATTCTTCTCGTACTTTTGTCGGAAAAGTCAAAAAGTACCTCGTACGAAAAAAACGACAAAAGATTCCTTTAATATCTTTTACTAAAAACTCACCAAAGGGTAAAACTGGATTTAAACAATTGTAGGTGGATGGAAATAATATTACATATTAAGGAAACATGGATGTGGATGATAAAATACACCCTAGTAAATACCAAAGTATAAACAATCTCGGATAAAAATGAGATTGTGATATTTTCCCTTACCTTAGGTCTGATTTTCTTTGTAAGTGTCTGAACCTCCTGTATAATGATTTAAATAATGTTATTGACTTATTCCAGAATCATACTTATTTTTATGATATCATATATGGTCATATTCTTAGCTTCTTATTAGTAATATTTCATTACTACTTGTTTATTCGGGTGTTTATTGCTTTTTGTTCTTATGTGTGTTTTATCGAATAAATTCTTATACTTCTTTTTAGGTTATAGATACCTCATTTTTATAATGGTATTAGTGTAATATATATCATATTTATTCACTCAATTCATTTATATAATCATTATGCAATGAAGATCATGTAGAACGAGTCGCATCACATCGTGGACACGGTATTCCGTACGTACGCACGAGTGATGATATCATTCCCATGATCGTGGAATTGTATTGGAGTGTATGTATACTATTTCAGAATCAATATCACTTTATAATAGTCATATATAGTCATTATTTACACCATTATACCCATCCAAGTAAGGTGGTGGTGGAAAATAGATTACACCACGGCGTGGAGACGGTATTCCGTACGTACGCACGTGCGGTGATTTCGTTTTCTGTAGGATGGATAGATGGTGAAATAGGGTTGTTTCATACTTATAATAACATATCAGTATATGAGTGATACTGATGTTATTACTTCATAATGAAACAACTAAATAAGAAGAAGTGGAAGAAGAAATAAAGTTGAAATAATTGGTAACAGACATTACCTCTTCTTTGAAGCGCCTATTTGAGATCTCCTTTTAGGGCACTAAAATTGGTCTTTGAAGAAGACCAGGACCTCTAGGATGTCTCTAGGGAAGTGGAGAGGAGAAATTGTCAGGGGTTGGCCAAGCTTGAAGGCTCAAAGTGGAGTGAGGAAGAGGGGGTGGAGGTGCCCTTTTATAAGGGAGGAGAGGGGCACCTTTGGAATAACTAAAACTATTATTTTATTATAAAGTCAAATTCGGTTTTAAATAGCTCCAAATTGATTTATTTCAAAGATAATGTGGGGATGGTTCTAAATCCTCTCATCCAATAGAATTTAGACAAGTTTAGGTTCCTATTTTAACCTTATCATTTAGATTTAACATTAAGTAAAATAATTTTACTTTTACCGTGTCTTCTTGTGTTCTTATACTATAAGTTTAATAAACTTATATACAACCTTATCTAAGTCATTTGGCCTAACCGTATATTTTTAGGAATAAAAAAACAATTACTAATATAATATTTGTTTTTAAAAACTATTTTATGTCAATTTTGACACTATTTAGTAATTGATTTTTTTAAAAATCATAACAGAATGATTAGTTCGAACAAAGTTAATTAAATCAATACTAACATGTCATATTAACCTATAAAATTAGTTTAATTTCTAAAAAGTCTCAAATTATATTTATTTGGGTATTTATAACATCAATTATGTCAATATTTCATTAATATGATAATTACTGCATCATCTTTGTGTCATAAATAAATTAAATTATTTAAAGTCTAAAAATTAAAAATAAAATATCATTATATAGGAAATCTTTTTAGATTTATAATGAATATTTATAGTCTAATTTATCTTATGTATAACCCTATATTAAAAATGATATACTTATTAAACTTTGATTTTAACTATTTTAACCCCTCTTTAAATAAATTAATAATAAATGTCCTAATCTAATCCAAGTGGGCCTAAATGGTCATATTTTATTCCTAAGGTTGTTTTTGGTAGAATTACACTTATCCAATAGAATTAGGACATGTGTTAGGGTAATAATAATATCATTTTTACCCTTAATTACCCTATTTACTTTTAACCGTGGTAAATAAAAGTAAAAAGTTACTATTCACCAAAAATTATTTTCATCTCATTGAAACACATTTTACTTACTGACATCAATCGTGTCTCTCAGATTTTTGAGATTCCACTCACAGAAGTGGTAAAATTAAGTTTTATGAAAAATTTAGTTTTTTTTAACTACCACTTAGTGGTTTCACTATTCATCAAAAATTGAAAGTTTTCAGAAAAATACAAAAATTTCACCCTAGGCTAATTTCGATATTCCGAATCAAAAATAAAGTCCATTTTGAAAAATAAAATTTATAAAATTTCAAAAAGTGGTTATTACTATTCATAATGGCTAGTTTTAATAATATTTTAATAGCATATCGATGTTTAGTGAAACTCGGTATTGCGTACGACGCAAGCTATCGAGGAAGGCCGTGGTTGCGTGTAAAGCAAGATAAACTAGTGTTGTGTGTAGTGAAAGATTCCTTTGATGATTTATATAACATAAAAACAAAATATTTCTCATAAAAGTCTCCGGTGTTACAGTTTTTCATCTTCATCAAGGTCTATATTTGATCCTTTTCAACAAGTTATTTTCACGGTAGTAGTAGATAGATTATCCCAGGATGTAAACTTCCATAAATCTTGGAATAAATATTCTATCTTATAGATCAATATATTATTCATCATCCCCCCCCCCACCAAGATATTTATATCACCATCAATTCCCTATAAATAAAGAAAAATCACAAAGTAGATTAGAATAAAGTGGAATTTCCTTTAATTTTTAATGAGATAAAGAAGACTAAAATTTCTTCTCCATCCTGATACTCCTTTATTTTCTACTCTATGTGAGGTTTAACTATTCATGTTAACTCTACTAGATTTCTTAACAGTCTTAGATAATATGAAATCCTTACTTTCATAGGTAGTAACTCTGTGTTTACTTTTCTTGTTAATACTAGCTATCAAGGAATATTCATACCTTGGTTTATGTTCATTGGTGTATATGATATCAAGGCATAGTAGTTAGAAGGCCCATAACAACCCTAGGAATCCTTATAAAACTCATGTGGGTTAAGGTAGAATAATTCAATTAGTTTTAAGGTCAATTGTATATGCGTGGAAATATTATGTATCAAATATCATATAAAACAAGCATAAACCATTGGGAATGGTTAATAACCACCTACCTTGGTCTAACAGAAGCCCACTTGTCGAGTAACATTGTAAAAATATACTCCAATCGATAGAAATTATAAAACCAATCAAAAACCATAGGATTATTCATAACCAAAAAACAACTAAAATCACAAAAGGAACACTAAAGGGAGGGACGAGGATGAATAGACTCACCCATTATGACTCTAAAGGACTTATAACACTTGAATCAGGTGAGAACATAGGAGAACCTAACACTTGTAAGAAAATATGGATATAATAGGGAGAGGGGAGTAAAATATGTTGATGGAAAAAATGAGAAATATTTATCATATTTAATAAATTAATACCATTAATTAATTAAATTAAAAATTAATAAAATAAAAGGAACCCATTGGGAACCTACTCTCAATCCACTAAGTCCCAAATGGGCACCATTCACCCACTATAGGGTCACAAGTAACTCAGTGGCCCTCCTAGTTCTTGTGATCCCTATACCACCTCCATGAGGTACCCATTTCTAAGACACTAGGTGCCTGGTGGCATCTGTGAAAAGGTAGATGTCTTGACACCTGACATGGTCTCCCAACCCCATGTCGACATCTTCATAACTCATAATTCAATTAAAATACATGTGTTTTGGTGAAAAGTAAATCGAAATCATACTTTTTATATATGTGGGTTGTTACAACCTCCCCACCATAAGGCAAATCATCCCCAAGATGCATTGTTGAGCATCATTGGGCCTCATTAGTGAATAATTCTAGCCATTGTGCCCATATATCAGACTCTCACTCCCACCTCTCATCCTAAATAGACCCATGATTCAACTGTACACATACTAGAGGGACTATATTATTGTTAATATTCTTTTCACACTGATCCACAATAAAAAATCATTATTCCTCAAATGACACATCGGGACCCAACTCAACCTCATTGATGTTGATTATAAGAGAAGGATAAAATTAGAATCTCTTGATATAAGATGCATGAAATACATCATGCATAACACGAAAACTTTAGGGAAATGTTAATTAGTATACTATGTTACCAACCCTCTTAAAAAACTCAAATGGATCCATATATCAAGTCACCAACTTCCCCTACCTTCGAATACAGTGGTTTCCTAATCAAGGTGACACTAATAATAAAATAAAACTACCTACCCTAAACTTAAGAGGATGGGTGACATAGCTAATATTTTCATTAATTTTACTTGAATTTTAATGTTTTAAATCCCATAAAAATTTTAATTTTATGGTAATTTCAACATTTTTAAATTCTAGGAATAATTTGGGGTGAATTATAAAAATGTATCAATTATCAGTTTCTAATTTTTTTTATTATTCCTTAGTATTAATTTGTAAATCTATATTTTTTAAGTAAATTATTTTTTAGGAAGAGTTTTTAATCCTAAAAATTTAGTCCAATTGGCCTTGCACCATAGGAAGAAACTGTCCAATCTTGACTGTGGAACCTAGAATGGGTGAGCATGGAGGATAGTCAACATAGTTTGGCACTATCCTAAGGAGATCTCACCCAACATGGGTCAGTATTGAGTGAAGATAAGAGATACACCATTCAAGGTGACATGATAGACTCTTAAAGTAGGTAGGACCAAAGATATTGTCATGGTGGCTATGGGAAGCACTCTCGTTAATAAAAAAGTTTCCTCTCAAACTAATTTTTTATGTGGGATGGGAAAATCGTGGGTATTATTCACTTAAGTCAAACACAAAGATGTATATTGGATGAAATGATGTCATGGGTGTTTTCTTCTCTACATATTAGGGTTTCACCTTGATTTTTTCTTTACACCACATGTGAACCACAATGGGAGATGATGAGAGAGATCAAACTTTAGATGTTTGGGAAACTATGAAGATTGATGGCACTAATAGAGCCTAAATGGGGATTTTTTCTCCTTAAAGTTCCATGAGCATCAAGGATAAAGATTTCCATTACCTCTATGATTGAATGTACATGCCATGATTTTAAAATCTTGATGAAATTCCATTCTTGCATGATAAATCTTGGTGTTTCCTCTGTGAAAGACATAAAATTATATGAACCACCATGGATGTGTGGGTAATCTTACCATAAGGTAATTTCTACCTATGTAAAGTTGTACATGCCTGCAGAACTACTATAGACATGATTAGATACAAGCTCAATGCTATATTAGGCAACATTATCTCTCTAAGGATATAATTCCACTGTGAATATAGGGAATGAAAAATCTTGAGGACACTAAGGGAGGTTATGCATGGAATTTTGAATGTGAGGAGTTTCCACTCCAATCGTTGCATGAAAAGTAAACAGATTTGAGGATGACATACCATGAAAAGTTTTCATGTACCATGAAGTTTGTAACAATGATATCATATTTGAGTAAGGATAAGCTTCTGTTTGAATAAGGATGATGATGTTTATAAGAATAATATTCTATTTTCGTAAAGATGAGGAAATTAATAAGGATGACACACTATCTCTATAAGGATGATTAGGTAAGTTCATAAGGATGAAATCCATTTTCAAATTTTGGGAATTCATTCATACCATGGGGTTTCACTATCGCAATTGTGTTATTATCATCATGTAGAGGAAGTAATGAGGGTTTTAACTTCCACCATGAAGTACCTATTACACCGCAACACTTAAAATCAAATAAAAATAAATATATAAACATATGATATTTTTGGGAATATTTATACCAGTTTGAAAACAAATTTCATGCATAGTTTTGGAGGAATTATTTGATGGAAATTCAAAACCCACAGAGGGATTTTATATTTATAAATACAAGGAGAGTTTCATGTGGAAAGGGGATGCAGAATCATATTGGAGGATTCACATTGGAAGTTAGTTTAGGAGTTTATTATAATTCTATTTGTCCTATATTTACAATTTAAACTATTTTATTAATTCGTTTCTCTCTCATTTTCTCTCTCTTAAACTCAATTCACTATGATATATCTCACACATGATGGCGAGTGACTAACTTGAGGATTGACTCAGTGTTCCTGAATTATTTATATTTAATTATTTAAGTTTATTTTCTATTTGTAATAGGTTAGTTATTGTATAACATTACCTAACCCACTAGGACCCACTTGGTCGGTTGAAGGTTGATCCACATCTACCCCAAGCCCACCTATATAGGCTAGGGGATAGCAACAAGTATTAAAATACATAACTAATATGGGAGTACTTTTCCAAATTTACATATACATACGCACCCAACCATATCTTTAAATAAGTGTAGAGGAATAATAATAAAATATAGTAACATCAAGAGTAGAAATCATGCAAGAAAAAACCTCAAGGAAATATAAAAGAGTATGGAAGAATAATCTAAAATGTGTATGGAAAAAATACATGCCCAACCATAAAAAGATATCCCAACCTAAAAACATCTTGAAAAGAAATTCTTAGAGATCCCAAATCTAGATCACCAAGACACAACCACCATATGTGGTCAAATACACCAGAGTATCCCTATAATACTCTGAAATCACCATCGCCCTATCTTTTATCTTCATAAGACACAACATGTGTAGGAAAATCCCATGTAGGGGTGAGTATATACATACCTAGTAGGATTCCTCAAAAACCGGAGGGGGAGAAATAGGATACATAATAGAAGTAGTCAACTCAACCCAAATCAAGAGGGAAACAAAACCCAAATATATATATATATATATATATATATATATATATATATATATATATATATGCTCATATAAGAAACCCCTACAAGAGATAAAATAGGATCTCTATATCATTGATCCCAGCTCAGGATGATGAGTCTACCTATAGTTCCAACAGATCAATCAATGATGCCCAACATCTTATGTGTCAATGTGAATAAGTAACCATTTGAAGGAACCAAAGTTTTTCATTGTGTTTCACATTCGAGGAGGCACAATATCTAAGTAGAGGACTCATGCCCTAGTGCATCATGGGGTTCCACTCAGTGGGTAGAGTATTTGTGCCCTAGTATGATATGGGGATTCCACTCAGTATATGGAGGACCAGTTCCCTAGTCCATTAGGGGGTACCACTAAGTAGATATGGTACCCATTCACTAGTCTATTAGGGGGTGCCACATAGTAGATAGAGGAACCTCACCATAGTCTATTAGGGGGTAACACTCATTAGATAGAGGACATGTGCCCTAGTCTATCAGGGGGTACCACTCAGTAAATAAAGGACCCACACCCTAGTCCATCAGGGGGTACCACTCACCCTGAGATTTTGTGAATTATTTTTTTCGAATTAATTTAACTTTTTATATTTTTCATTTCACAGGACACTAGAAATAGTTATTTATATATATATATATATATATATATATATATCAAAACACTAATTCAAACATTCCTTTCAAACAGAACTGACCTAGCTTTCTCTACACTCAATACTGACTTGGCTTGAGCTACACGCAACACCGACTTGGCATATGTTATACAAAACATCAAGTTTCTACAAAGCATCATTTTATTATGATTTTTTTAAATAATATAATTATTACCTAGTCATTATAATTAGTGACATGAATATTAATAACTAGTTTTCAAATATTTTTTATAATGGTTTTTTATAAATAAAACATATTGATAATGAAAGATATAATTTCTCGTAAAGTCCATTTTATGTTTAAAAATACCATTTTCTCAAATAAACCAATTTTAATAATAAAAGTAATTTTAGAAAAATTTATAAAATGAATTTGATAAAATAAACTTCATTTTTTAATTTTTAATGTCAAAATTTTATTAGGGTGAATTTCTGTTATTTTTCTGTGAAACTTAATTTTTTTGATGAATAGTAAAAAATACTGGATTTCAATTCAAAACTATTTTTTCATAAAATTTATTTATAAGGTTAAATTATATTTTAAATTTTTTTGAAACTTTAATTAGATAATATTTTTATAAATTAATCCAATTTAGGTAATTATAACCAATTTCACATTGATATTGGATATAAAAACCTAGCAAACATTTGATCATTTTTACTCTAAAAACCTATATTGTCGACCCGACTACGGGATCAATTTTAAATTAATTTATACCACTTATATATTTGAAATTAGAAAAAATTTATTCCATATTATGAGTCATTATAATTTATAATGTCTAATAAGTTTAAATTAGTTTTTTACTAAAAATATTTGTGAATTTAATTAAAATTAATTACATCAATTAAGGTAAAATTAAGCTTAAATAAGGACTAAACCTTAAATTTAAGACCCAAAACGACCTATAAACTTTTAAAAAAACCCATTTTATAGCCATATTTACACCCTATAATCACTTTAATCTAATTTGGACCCTTATTGAATCCACTTTCAAAATGAAAAATGTGGCTGGAATTCTCTCTTCAAAAATTTACAAGAGTGTCACTCCTCCTCCACTATAAAAAGGGGTCCTTTACTCTAAATTAGTCACACATCTCAAGACAATTTGATAACCAAAATTATTCTAAAATAAGATCCAAAATTCCCTCCCTTTCTTATTTAAGCCAACCTTTGGTCAAAAATTCTTCCAAGTGGCACAAACCAAAAGGAGTTGCCCGATTAAGAGGTAACGTCTTCTCTCAACTCCTTTCATTTATTTTCCCTCTCCATCCACTACACTCTATTTATTTCATTATTGTATAAAAACCCAGTATAATCAATATACTAGTATGTTTTTATGCTAATTTTTCAACCTAAACATAGACACACCTCCATCTAATGGGTAAATAACATATTGTTTATGTGTACAGTGAACTATCGCCTCACTAAATGATGATTGTTCAATTTTCCTTACCGCATCTCATGGGGGAAATTATGATGTAAACTCTATTTATATATATTATATATATTATAATTATTATTTATTTAATCTTATCTATTCCTTTTACAACATATAGCTTTTTAATATAATAATTTTGTTTGTGAAAGTATGGACTACTGTCCCCTCAAAGCAATGTGATTTGTTCATGCACTACATGGAATGTATTAAGAATGTGTTTAGTGAAATTATATAATATATATTATATAATAATGATGAAGTAATAATGATACACATATAAATATTTATATATATATATATGCACATGTTATTTACCTTCTTTCTTTCAATACGACAAGAAAAATAGAAACAACATCCATGCGTATGTACGGCCTACCGTCTCCATGAACGGTGTTTTACGTTTCATAATTATATATTCTATAGATTATTATAATAAACATATACTGTATATAAATAATATTTATATAATTATTTAAATTCTCTAAATCATGATATAAATTACAAATATCAACAATATATTAAATTAAAACACATGTGAAGAATAAAGAAAATATTACCCTAAGTGAAACCTTAACATAAGATTGTTAACAAGAAGGTAATATAAGGTAGTAATAAAAACATATATGGTATTAGATATAAGAATGTGGTTATTTAAAAGATTTATAATAAATTTATATTTATTATATAGGTGGTTTTAATGAGTATAATGAGAGTCAAGACATGAGGTAAAGGGATTTCATCTCCTTTTCTATTTTCGTGAGATAAAATCTATGTCCACCACTCTTTAATTTTTTGTGGTGTATGTGCCTCACATGATTGTATTATATGTATATTATACTTAAATTTATTGGTATTAATATATCCATTATATGATCTTTATTTCATGGGGTTTAATTTTCAAAATTTACCAAATCGGTAAAATAGTTTTTTCTCAATTTGCCTTCTTTGAGACTCATGTTTTTTTATGCACCTAAATTATATTTAGAGGTGTATATATTTACATTTTAAATGTTATATAATTAATTTATTTATTTTAATGATATTTTAAGATTCATGTGATTTTCTTTTCTTACATTGAGAGTATGATCCCAAGTCACCAAGTTATAAGAGTTTATTGAGACAATCTCATCTCTTTTCAAGAATGTTTATGTTTATGATTACTTTGATGAAATATTATAAACCATATCTAAATATGTTCATGAATTTTATTCCCCTATATTTATTCATTCTATACTCATGTATTGGTATCATATTTATACTCTTTGGTACATAATATTATTATGAAAGTGTTTTTAAGAAGGCCCAACTTTATCCACTCTTCAGTGGGAAAACCATGTTCTCTAAAAAGGGTTTCCAAGTATATTATAATAATATCCTATGATCATTAAAAGAAATTTTTACCCTTTTTTTCTTTTACCAATATTTTCAAAGGAATATTCTGGTCTATTTTCGAACAAGGCATTTTTCTAACCATGAAAAAAGAATATTATTATTACTACGTATGATATGCATAGATTTATCCGTCATCAATCCTTTGAATATTTATTTTCATGTTTAAAGCTTAATTTAAAAAAAAATTAAAATATATTTTAAAAGAAATGGTTTTAAAAAAAATTCAAGGTTATTTTATAATTTTTAAAGGAAATTGATTTTTAAAATGTTTTCAAGCTTCTTTTATAATTTTTCAAGGAAAATGATTTTCAAAATGTTTTCAGGCTTCTTTTATAAGTTTTCAAGGAATATTATTTTCAAAAAAATTTCAAGATTATTTTATTCAAAATATTTTCATGAATTATTTATATGTTTTCAAAGTGTTTTAAAAGAAAAAAATTAAATTTTCTGAATCTTATTTTATATGTTTTCAAGGAAAAGGTTTTCAATATTATTTCAAGTCTTCCTTATAAGTTTTCATAGTATTTTCTTATAAAACTATTTTTAAATGGTTTTATGTAATAAAAACATTTTTAAAATAATAAAGGATATTTTACTCAATAAATGTTTTTAAAGATATTTCAAAATTATTTTCCATTTAAGATGACATCTGTTGATGTTACACATGCCCTTATAGGAAATTATCTAAAGGTTTCATTCATATTTCTTCTATGAATGGGTTATGCTTAATTTCATGGTATTCATGAAACCCATTTCTCTTCCACAGGTTATATGTTTATGAATTTTTTTTCTTTCATGGGTTATGCTTAATGTCATGGTCTTCATGAAACTCACTTCTCTTCCATGGGTTACATGTTTATGAAATCCATTTCTCTTTCATGGGTTATGCTTTTGATGAAATGATTATGATAACTTGTCTTTGTCCATAGGTTATGATATGAGTACATGTTTATAATACCCATTTCATCTCATGGGTAATAATATGATTATTTATGATCTTGTGGAACATGTGGGTATGATTTCATTATAATATGGGTATGACCTATATCTCCTTCTAATGAATTGGGTGAAGATTTATATCTCATGAGATAGACTAATATAGTCTTGGGAATTAACCTTGACTACTAAGATGGTCATGGGAGTGAACCATGACTACCAAGACGGTATGAGGACTGAACTCATGCTACTGATTAGGCCATGGGAGTGAACCATGACTACCAAGATGGTATGGGAAGTGAACCCATACTACCAATATGGTATTGGAAGTTATTCTTTGGATACTATGAAAATAATATAATATGCTTATGTTTCTTCTACAATTCCATGTTTTATTCCTATATTATGCTTTTATGGCTTATGTTCATTATTTTATTAGGATTCATGTCTTATGAATTGACCTTATTTATGCCATGATTCATGTATATAATATTTGATATGCAAGGTATGATTTTATAATTTCATGATCATGTTCTCATATCCTTATGCTCATGATTATGCTTACATATCTCTCTTATTTACCCTTATTGAGCATTTGAGCTCACCCCTTTCTTATGTTTCCTTTCCCCAGGTTATAAAGAAAGGTTTTAGGTAGAAGTAATAAAGGTGTAGTTCTTTATGTGATATGTTTAAGATCATTCACCAGGATAGAAGATTTTGTTTCCAAGTTTCCAAAGACACTAAACTATTACGATCCTCAGGCATGTATTTTTTTAATGTACTAAATATTCATCTCAAATGATGTAATATCCATGTATGTTAAAACTGGGTCACTATAACCACTCATTAGATAGAGAAACAGTTCCCTAACACTATATTTAATTTTTCATTAGTAAAAAAAACTCATTCTCCAGTTATAGGGATGATCCATTATGTTTGTTTTCTATCAAACCAACTCAATCAGTTTTCAATCATAGTTTGATCTCAATTCAAAAATTAAGGATGAAAAAACCTCCACTAAGTAATCCAAGGTTATGTGGATAACCCTTTATATTTTCCACAACCACATATTTATAGTCTAGATAAGGTATTGGGCATTAAATTAGTTAATTAAATAATTTAATTCATTTATTCATTTTATGTACCAACCAACGGCTGCCACATCCAAATGTCTGAATCCGACCAACTTTATGTCAAGGCTAGGGTAAACCCCATGCTATGGATTCAAATATGGTCTTAGATTTTTTATCCAATACTCTATTTAGGAGTTATTCTATTTTCTTTGAAAAAATATGTGTGCGTGATATAAAATATATTTAATATTTTTATAAAATTAATTTTGAGCTCATTTGGCCTCAAAATCGCACGTCCTCTCAGTGTCTGACTCCAAAAATATTTATTAATATATTTCAAAGTATTAAAAGAAAAAATAGAGTCTCTAAATTATTCCATATTTCAATATTTTCATCCCCAAAAAGAACAAAATAAAAAAAATGTGAGGATACTGAGCCACCCACATCTCAGTATCCTACTCCCAGGAGCTCGTCTTCATGATCTAATACTGACAAAGTACATAAACTAAGGGAGTGGTTTTTACATGTATAATCCTCTCCTTCCAATACTAGATCAACTGTGAGTGCTCTGTAGAGGTGGATCCATCCTCAATGTTCAGTTATCCCTAGTCAATAATGTGTGTAGGATCAAGCATGTATATCCACACCTATGATACATGGAAGATTTCATGCACCTACTTCTACTATGGTGGTAAGGAAAAGCGATAATAAACCTTTATAACCCTATGTAAGATATTGAATGACCCAATTATCCTTGAGTATATCTTTCCTCCCCAGCTGAATCTGCACAATCCTCATCAAGAGGAGACCCTCAGGAAAATATGGGCTCCCTGATTGAAATTCAAGGGCCTATTATGTAGGTCTTCATAAGATTTATACATGCATTGGGTTTTCCTAATTCACTCACAAATCACCTAGACATTTTTTGTCATTTCTTGTGACATCTCTGGCCTAATAAGAGATGCCTCACCAATCTTAGTCCAGCATAAGGCTGACCTATAGGGTCTTCCATATAGGGCCTTGAAAGGTTCCATTTTGATAGTATATTGATAGTTATAATTATAAGAAAACTCCACTAATGGTAAGTGGTCCTCCTAGATTCAACTTAAGTCTAACATAAAAGCCCTTAGAATATCCTCCAACACTAGGAAAGTTGTCTCAATCTTCCCTTCCTTCTGGGTGTAAAAATTTGTACTTATTCTCAATTGGGTCATGAACGATTCCTGCAGTCCTCTCTACAACCATGAAATAAACCATATATCATGGTATGAGACTATCATTGAGGAAAACTCATTGAGCCATATGATATCCTTCATGTAAAACTACTTGAAACTCTCTACCAAACTCTTCCCCATAATAGAAAGGAAGTGTGTTGACTTGGTAAGTTGTTCAAATATCACCCAAATGGCATTATGGAATATTTTCTATCTATGGAATACATGTCAAAAATTCCATGTATATACTATCTCATTTCCACTTCTAGATCTCAAGAGGCTGCAATAAATATATTGGAACCTGGTGCTCAACCTTCACTTGCTGACATATGAGACACCGAGAGACATAATTTTCCATGATATGCCACATGATAGCCCAAAAAACTATCTTTGATGGTCCCTTTAACATATTACCTACATTGAGATGTACATCCAAAGGAGAATTATGAATCTACCTCATCTACTACTCTCATATCACAAACAGAACCACCATTCATCCCTAAAAAAGGATATCGTGATTCCCTCATTCAGAGAATCCATCTAGTGAATATCTTGAGGATATCTGGTCCAGGAGGACCTCATAGTCGATGTCTCCCAACTCATCCTCCCTCATACACTAGATAAGAGGAGGATTAAACACCATTAAATAAATATAAGTTTCACCATCCTCCTTTATTAGGGTCAGCTGCAATGGAGCCAAATTCTCAAATGCCTCCTCGACTTGGTGATAAAAACACTTCCTACAAAGGGAATATTATGCCATGTTTCCATTCCTAGGATTGTAAACTATATCAAATTTATAGTCCTATTGGAACTCTATCTATAACATCTATATTAGTTTTAGGTCTCTTTATGTGAATACATACCTAAGACTCTGATGGTCTAAGTAAACAAAAAAGCACTTTCCTAGAAGATAGTGCCTCCAAATCCTCAGAGAGAAGACTACTGCTTCTAACTCTATATCATGAGTCATGTTGTTATAATTATGGGATCCCAACTGCCTCGAACCATATTTGATCACTAACTACCACTACATCAACAAATAGTTGAGATTAGCTCTAGAGGTATCACAATTCAATACGTACTCTATGACCTCCTTTGGTAGTTGCAAAAAAGAATCACTCTTTGGGATCAGCCTCAACTCCTAAAAGGATCTCTAAAACTAATAAATTCAGGTAAATTAATACCATTTTAGTGTCAATTTAGTTAAATGGGATGAAATCCTGGATATTTCCACCATGAAACTCTTATTATACCATCACCAAGATGAGAAAACTTTGCACCTATGACATGCTCTTGGGTGGATCCCAAGAAAGCACTACATCAATATTTTTAAGTTCCACATCTAATACATGATCAGAAATTAAATTACCTATATATTTAACCTAATGAATCTTAAATTAGTACTTTGAAAGATTACCATAAAGTCGGTCCTCCCAAAGAAACTTTAGGACTATCCTCAAAGTGCTCTGCATGATCTTTTTCTAACATAGAGTAGATAATTATGTCATCAACAAAGACACTAACAAATTGGTCCATGTATGGTTACAAGATTCAGTTCATTAAATACATAAACACAATGGGGGAATTCATCACACCAAAAGGCATAACCAAGAACTCATAGTTTTTATAGTGAAATTGGAATTTCATCTTTAGAATATCAGTCTCATGAACTCTCAACTAGTGGTAGCTGGACCTGAGATCAATCTTTGAGAACAATATCACACCTCACAACTAGTCAAATAGATTTTCAATCCATATAAAAGGGAACTTTTTATTTATCATGGCCTAGTCAGTGTGGCGATAATCAACACAAATTCACAAGCTCGTATCCACCTTTTCATGAAAAAAATCAGAGCTACCCATGGGGACACACTGAGCCTGATAAAACCTTTCTCTTGAAGGTCCTCTAACTACACCCTTAGCTCCCTAAGATTAGTAGGGTCCATATGAAATGCCACATAAGATATCATAGTGATCCTAGGATTCAAGTTGATGAAAAATTCCATATACTACCTCAAAAGTAGTCCCAAAATGTCCTCAGTGAAGACATCCATATAATCCTCCATGATTAAAGGAATCCAGATGCTTGAAGATCCTACTGCTATAAGGGATAAACTCTCCAACTGATGGGTGATGGGTTGTAGTTTCCTGATTGCAAGACCCACTCACTCCACCATGAGATCTCTCTTACCAATGAAGGAGAATATCGTCCCATCAGTTTGAAGGAACCTAACTCATCTATGGGGACATTTGATATAGGATTAGACCATGGACAACCAGTCTATACCCAAGATGATGTCAAATGGTTTCATCTTGATGACCAATAGCTCCCACAAGAAACTATACTCACTAATAGATAGATCATACTATTGGTATATAAACTATATCAAAGAATAATTCCCCCTATAAACCTCAAGGAAATTTAGTTGGGCTAAAGTCTCAACTGGGATCTTCATCTATCACACCAGGAGTAAGGAAATGAAGGAATAACTTGCACCTGTGTCTACTTGTACTAAATTAATAGTAGAATAAACATATATTGTACCTCTAATCATCTCATGAGTTGTTGGGCCATAAGAATTCATAGCATGTAGCTACCTCTAGCCCTAACTGCTAGCTCCATGATCCTGGAATGGGCCAAATGGTGGTGGTGGTGGTGGTGGAAATATATCATAATATCATCCACCAATATTAGAACCTCCTCTTAGATCCCCACATACTCCTTTTATAGCCCCACCTCCTTGGGGTCCACCTTGGGCTCACCTTGTAGATCCATGATCAAGGCTCTACCTATGATCTCGTGGTCCATCTACTATATATCTTCCCTCCTCATCACATCAGGTTATAAAATCACATTCCATGTGACCTCACTCGATACTTGCGTAACATTTCCCCTCTCCAAGATACCATGGTCCTCTATATAGTCCCTGAGCCATATGAATATCTACCTGAGTTTGGTCATGAGGAGGTCTCCTACATCAAGACCCTACTGAATGGAACCTGTTAACCACTACAAAAGAATCAGTCCTATGACACCCAATTTCAAACCTAGTTGCATGGGTTACCTTATATAGGAAGATCTAAATCACCAAAACCTACTATAACACTCCAAAATATGTGGTAATTTATAGCAGTACCACACTGGTAGGGATGTCTCTATAGAGACCCTTCTCAAACTTCCATGTTGGAAAGTAACCATCCTGAATCATGTCAAGGGAGTATTGTGTAAGGTCAGTAAACCCCATGGAATACTCAAAAATGGTCATCCCTCCCTGATGAAAATTCAAATGATCCCAAATCTGAGCTAAGAACAAGAATGGGGGACAAAACTCTTCAAGAAATACTTGTTGTAAGTTGGACCATGTGAGTACTGACTCATCATGTATTTTCATGACTAAAATCTACCAGCTCCCAACTACTCAGTGGAAAAGGATGGATAACATAGAAACTATCTAATAAATTAGGGTCCAAACAAACCTAAAAACTCAGATCATCAACTCAATCCAATCCTATGTTTCATCAGGATATGCCTCATTGCCTAACCTCGGTGGCCTCTAACATTGGAACTTGTGGAGTGTGCTAATTTTACACGAATCATCTGCCTGCTCTGTCAGTATAATTTATTGTTCGATAGGTGTGGGTGCTGATACCTATTCACCTAGATTAAAGATCTTGTGTGATGGACCCTAGACTAAGGAATCACCCCTCATTGAATCTTCATCATGATCCTGAAGTAATAAACTGATTGGGTGTCTATATGGAGGCCTATTGAAAATTTAATCAAGACATACCACTGTTAGATGAGAATATATATATAGACATGTGAATCAAGAAGGACAGTCATAGGAATAAATATTATATGATGCATGTACCAATTTTTTTCAACAAATTTCTTGGTATGCTGAGTTGAAAAGCAGGTAGTCAGAGTCCTAGTGAATAGATACAATGGTCTCCATACCAACACCAGGTTTCTTATCCTGAAATCCACATTCAATACACTTTGATATTGTTTTCCTAAGTTCCCAACAAAACCTCATAATGAGATAAAACCCCAAATACAGTATTGAGGTTAAACCACCTTAGATACCAATCTTTCATGACTAGACCAACTAGGTTCATCCTGGCCGGAGGAAGGTTGATCCACAAATACCCCAATCCCACCTCCATAGGCCAGGGTATTGCGACAAGCATCAAAATACATAACTACTATAGGCAGATTTTTTCTAATGTGCCTATATAAACACACCTAACCATATCAATAAAGAAGTGAAGATGAATAATAATTAAATACAGTAACATATAGAGTATAATCCATGCATGCAATAACCTCTAGGGAATAAAAAAGAGTTTGATAGTGTTATATAAAAAGTAAAGCGGAAAAATACATGCCCAACCAAAAAATATTTCCCAACCTGATAACAACTGGAAAAGAGATGATGAGA
Source organism: Viscum album (assembly GCA_963277665.1). Classification (NCBI taxonomy): domain Eukaryota; kingdom Viridiplantae; phylum Streptophyta; class Magnoliopsida; order Santalales; family Viscaceae; genus Viscum; species Viscum album. Next base: position 1,376,633,589 of record OY728133.1, on the reverse strand, counting down.
GAGATAGGATCTATATCTTCAATCCCCAACCATCATACGCTATCAAATTCATCCATGTATCCCTATAATCCCTTGAAATCACCACTGACATGTCAGTCATCTTCATAAGACATGACATGTGCAGGAAAATCCCATACAGGGGTGAGTATATACATAATACCCAATAGTATGCCCCAAAAAACTATAGAGGGATCAATAGGATACATGATAGAAGTGTTCATCTAAACCCAAAGAAATAGGGAAACAAAACCCAATAACAAAGATATATATGCTCATATAATAAACTCAGTCAAGAGAGAAAAGGGGGTCTCTATCTCACAGCTCCCATCCTAGGATTATGAGTCTGCATGAAGTTCCAATAGGTCTATAAAGGATGCCCAACATACCACATGTCTATTGGAATAAGTAACCATGTAGAGGAAACATACCTCAAAACTTTTTCACACAATCAAGGGATCATAATATTTAATTGGAGAACCCACACCCTAGTGCATCAAGGGGGGCCACTCATTGGGTAAACGACCTGTTCCCTAGTATGATAGGGGGACTCCACTCAATTTATGAAAGACCCACACCGTATTATTCTAGGGGGGACCACTTAGTAGATAGGGGTTTTATCCCCAAGTCTATTATGGGGTACCACTTAGTAGATAGAGGACACACTCCCTAGTTCGTCAGTGGGTACTACTCAGTAGATGGAGGACTCGCACCTTAGTCTATCAGGGGTACCACTCAATAGATAAAGGAACTACACCCTAGTCCATCTATGAGGCACCACTCAATAGATAGAGGAAATGTACCCTACCTCAATATTGGATTGTTCATTGGTAAAGAACACATTATCCATCAATAGGGAAGATCCATTGCATTTTTTGTCTTTCAAACTAACTCGATATGGTTATCAGTCATCATATGATCTCAATTTACCAATGAAGGATGATAAAACCTCTTATAAATGATCCTGAGGATATGATTCTAACCCTGGATATTTTCCATAACCACATAATTATATAAGAGTTTAAGTATTGGTTATTAAATGAATTAATTAAATAATTTAATTCATTCATTCATTTAACATACCCATCAATGGTTGTCTCATCTGAACATCTATCACCAACCAACTTTAGTTCATTCCTTGGGTAAACCCATGCTTCAGATTCAACCATGGTCTTATATTTTTTTATCTAAGACACTATTTAGTAGAAATTAAATTTTATTTGAAAAAATATGTGTGTATGATATAAAATATATTAATATTTTTATAATATTTATTCCAAGATAATCAAGCATTGTAATCATAGGTCATCTCATTACCTAGCTCCAAAAATATTTCTTAATACTCTCCAAAGTCTTACAAGGAAAAAACATAGTCTCTATAGTCTGTTGAGGGTTTATTTGGTAATTTTCAGTAATTTAAAGATAGTATTCACTACTTTATTCTATTACCTACCAAACACCATTCTCTAAATTATCCTAGGAATAATATTCATATTATGTAGTTCAGTGTGTTCAAGGGATGAAACGATATACAATAGAGTTGAGTCTTGTGAGGTTTCATACTCTCAGTCAAGGTATGTTCATTATTCTTGACTATTGAAGGAGGTGGGATTTGGTGTACCAAATGGATATCCTAGGCATTCTAATTTTTTCACTAAATGTAGGAGATAATAGTTAATTTGTGATGGGATGGACAATCAATATAGCTGGTCCTTGGAAGGTTTCACACTCTTGATCAATGTGTGTTCATTGTTCTTAACTATTTAAGGAGGTGGTATTTGGTATACCAAATGGATATCCTAGGTATGATAAGTTTCACACTCAATGTAGGGGATAATAGTTCATGTATGATGGGATAGACTGTCAAATATAATTTACATAATAATAATGGATAATTATGGAACCTAAATACCCAAATTAAGGACCAATTTCTTTCTTACTAACACATTCATTATGTCTGTATTTTTCATATGCATGTTTCTTTAAAATATTTTATTTCAATTTCAAAAACCCCCCATATTTTCATTACTTTTAATAAAATATAAAAAACTCAGAATACAATTAGTGATTATATTAGTTTATTATTTATTTGGAAACCAAATACTTCTCAAGGGAGATGACCTTGGAAAAAAACTATACTGCACTAGAAAAAATATAAATATTATTTTGTACCATCCCATGATAGGTGTTTCAAAAACAAGTAATAATTACTAGAAATACAAGATAATCAATTACTTGTAATACCTTTTATAGTTTGTGAATAAATTTTCCTAATTTTGAAAAAAAATCTAAAAAGTCATTGTTTAACTCAGCCATACCATAGATGAGATTTTTTCTTCACTTTTTATACAACTGAGGGGATACTAATGTTTATCTTATATAGAATAGAAGCTTGTGATGATTGTAAAAGATCTTTAATAGGACCTTGAGCACCCAATTATAGAATATTTTTCTAGGGAACTAACTACTTTCTCCCGCTACTTTCCAAAATTCTATCAGCAAGTGATTGAGGAACCTGAAGAGTCTCTCTCATTCTCTCCCAAATTCCAAGAAGATATTGAAGATATTGATGTTTCATAGTATGATTACCCACATCCCTCTCCTAATAAAATCCTTTAAAAGGAATTCATTTGAAAGTTATATATTGATGTAGAATCACTCAAGGGAGTAAACCTTTCAATATATTTACTTAATTTATCTTTACTGGAATAACTTTTATCACTCTATTTATGATGAAATTATAAATCCGATTGAGTTATAAAATTCCCTATAAAGTGATAAATATTTTGAAGAAGTTAAAATTGATGAGAAATTTATGATATAATTTGAAGATAAAGGGATTCATAAGGCTGCACATTTTGAAACATCTTCTAAATATGATATTAATAAGGGAGAATCATATCTAAATTCATATTTATTTAATTTTATTTAAATATAATTATTATATGAATTTAATTTGGTTGAAATTTTTCATGAATCACATCATGAGAAATCCTAATATGATGGAGTGGTTTATGTGGAAGTAGTGGAAGAAGTGGTAGAGGGGTTGTACATTTTCCTCCCCCATTAGGAAATAAGTACATAATTGCTAAACGGGTGGATCTAATATACTCTATAAATGGAGTCCTCCCCAAGAAATGAAATATGAAAATCACTATAAAAACTTTATTTTGGTGGTTCCTATTAAAAACCCACATCCAACTTTAGATTGGTATTAACCACAATATTGTATAGCTATAGGTAGTATAAACGCAACCCCTTTTGGGGGATTACCAAAGTTTATCTTTACTTTTTTTTAAATTACCACTTTCTTTATTTTTTAGTAATTATATTATTTTATTTTATAGATTGTAAGAGGTGGTACTTAGGATATTAACACATTCCATAAAATTCAAGAAAAAATATATTGTATCTCTTCCTCTTATTTGATTCTTATCCTATATCTTAGAAGTATGTTGTTTGTGCTTCAATTCAAATAGGATGTTTCATTTAAGTGTGGGGGGTGTAACCTACTTAGGAAATTTTTGTTTTGATTTTTTATGTTTTTAGGAAATTTAAGTTTAATTGAATATTTACTAAAATTTTTCACACTTGAATGGATTTTGAGATATGTGACTATATTTTTGAAAAAAATGATTTTTGAATGATTGTTGTTATAGAAAATTTACCTATAATTTTATTTTCAATGATTTTTATGAATTCGGACAATATTTTAAATCCATTCCCATGAATAAATAATTAAAATTATTTTTCTATATACTATGTGGTATTCTAAACCATTTACTACATATTATTTCCAATACACTCCATTTCTTAAGATAAAATTGGATTTTATGTGATAATATAAACATTTTATTATTTATATTCCAAATATTTGGATCTCATTAAATATTTTTGAAATGATTTAAAAACTTAATTAGATATCCATGTTTTTAGACTTGATACATACCCTTTATATCAAACCTTTTTTATCTCTTAGAATCCATGAATTTTCTGATAGGTTTAAGTTTTATTATAAGTTGATTTATATTTACCTATATTAACTCGTAATATTTATTGCATGCATATTTCAAGTTTGAGTGTGGGGGAAGAGAATTTTGTATTATTTCTTTTGGAATCGACGCATTGTTAGATGTGTGAGGTGTGTTTCTATTTGGGGAATTTATGATAGGAATGGGTACAAGTATATTTTATCCTTGTACTTCATTTATTCTCATTGTTTTTTGTGACAAAAATAAAGAGAAATAATAAAATAAATAAAATAAAAAATGGATATGAGATTAAATTATAGCACTTACTTTTATGACTTGTGTCCCTCTCAAAAATCAAATGCAAGGTCTTTTATTCATTCACTGCATTTGTTTTAGTTTTATCTCTAAATAAAAAAGATATAAAAAATGGGGATAATTAGGATGAAATAATTAATTAAATTTATTGCTTGACTCTTATCCCATAAAATTCAAAAAGTGGTGTGGTGTTTTACACTTATGAGGGGGAATTGGTGAGGAATTTCTAATGTTTCACTTGAATATTCATGTAATGGTATTTAAGATTTAAACCTCCTCTTTTCAGCCTTAATTTTTTAAATGTTTTTACCCAAAAACCCTTATACACCTTGTCATTTTCTCATGATTTATAACATTTTAATGTCTTGTGGTGTAGAGGAATAGATTTTTCAAAACCCATGGTGATAAATGCATTTTTTAAGTATGAGCATGACCTTAGATTGTATATCTCTTGAGTGAATAGTGTCATAAACAAATCCAAGTTAGGTAGGTTGATATTGGGTTATAGATGAATTTTTAATGTTGAAAAAATATAAATATAGGAGAAAAAATGAATGGAAAATTATTTTTCATAAATGTGATGTGATAAAATACCATTGGGTTTAGATTCAATCAACATAGCACCATAGGAGATCAGGACAACTACTAAGAGGCAGCCTACCAATCATAATTATGGCTTATAACATGAGCAAGTATGGAGGAAGTGTAGCAACTCATGTTTTTTGACCTGTTAGACTTTGGAAAATTCCTAAGAATAATTCCAGAGCTAGGTGTGATGGCGGTGTGCGATTCTGAGGCCTGGTGTGCCTGGAATTAATTTTATAAAAATATTAAGTATTTTAATACTATGCTCATAGTGGGGTGCATTTTCTCCAAAATAGTAGCTTAGAACAGAAATCTGAGGGTACGGTTGCGTCCGGAGTGTGTTGTTTACCCTATGCGAGGTGTAAACTTTTCTGGTGCGGGCCTGCTGTGGAAAAAGCCATCAGGGGCCTTTTCTTAAATAAATGGAAAAGTTTATTTATGAGCATCAGGTAAAATAACTTCTGAACAGAGTCTCAGATCGAAAATACAGGCCCATTGTTGCATTCAGAACTGCACGTTTACCCTAGGGGAGAACTAATCTCCTCCTCGCTGGGAGGTCTGGTCAGGGGAGTTATTTTAATCAATTAAATTAATTAAATAATCAAGGGGAGCCAATCAAGCCTCCCTACTCTTCTCCCACCTCCTATATGCACGAAACCCTCCTCCCACCTCTGTTATACTCACCCTTGCACGGGCTTTTCCCACACATGTTTGTGTCTTATGCAGACTACAAGCCTTTCGACAAAGTCCCAGGAGGACCCAGAGCAGGAAGAGCTTTGTGAGTGAGACTGACCAGGGTGTTTACCAGAGCTGTGCCGAGGAGCTTACCGGCGGTTTCTTTTGACAGCAATCCCCTCCTTCTTAGTAAGTTGGATGCTTTTTCAGTTTTCTTTTGGTGGGCCCTATTTTTTCCCTTTTGTACTTCTGTTGCACTCTGGTTTGGGGTAGATCTATGCATGCACTTTCTTTTTAGTTTTATATATCTCTACATTGATGCATGGAGGTGTATGTGGGTGCGTGTGTAAAGGTACCTTAGGCTAATGCCTCTCATGTGTGTGATATCCTACTCAGCGCTGAGTCACGGCTCGAGCCTCGTTGGGTCAGGTCGCGACAGAGTGGTATCAGAGGAGGTTCTACCTTTGGGATCTCAGAGCATAGCCGGTCTATCTGTGAGCTTGGTTTGGGTTTCATAGCGGCAGTGTTATGATGTTTCGAGTTCATCTTTTAGGTTAGGGACTCCAGTGTTGGTACAGCGGCCAACGTATCTATTCACTAGGACTCTGATAACCTGTCTTTTGACTCGGGACATTAGGAAACTATTCATAGGGACATAACAGTACATGAATCATATAGGAATAGGTTTTGGGTTTTTCATGTTCTTCTTGAGTTATCTCCCCAGATATACTCTTTGACTATGGTGTTTCTTGATTGTATTTTGGGATGCCTCCACGATGACCACTAGTATGGGTTCCGTAGTGTGGTTGTGCTAACAATCCACCCCAAGTAGAGGCCTTGGGGCAGGGTGCAGGTTCTGAGGCTGGACCTCCAGGTGGTCCGTTCGAGGGGCCACCACCTTTTGAGCAGCTGGTTGTTCCGGTAGGGCAGGATGAGGTTGTGCTCAGGCTGAGTGCACTACATGAGTTCCAGGGGTAGCAACCTCTGAGGTTCCGGGGTGATCCAGACCCCCAGGAAGCTATTGACTGGATTGAGGTAGTCACCCGAGTTTTCCACCTAGTGAGGACACCTCCTGATCAGATGATGGTCCTAGTGAAGAGCCTTCTACATGGTTCATCCAGGAGATGGTAGAGCCTAGTGATGCAGTCCCACGATGAGGAGACACTCAGATGGGAAGAGTTTGAGCAGCTCTTCAGGGAAGAGTTCTATCCAGTGACGCTGAGGTCAATGCAGATCCAGGAGATTCTGTAGCTTCGACAGGAGGGCATGACCATGTCGGAGTACTCAGCGAGGTTTAAAAACCTATCGTACTACTCCCTGGATATGGTTTGGGATCCGTTCTTTAGGGATCAGACCTTTGAGCAGGGCTTATGTAGAGACATCCGAGCAGGTGTGGTTTCCTTGTACCTTCCCACCTATGTCGGAGTGCTGGAGTAGGCCTTGGTGTTAGAGAGCTTTATGGTCGAGCATATCTCGTCTGTTAGTGCTAGGAACATGAGATTTGTGACCTCATTAGCTGGTTCTATAGTTGGTATCCAAAGACAGACTCAGGGTTCCAGACGTATGCGATGTTTCAGGAGGCGACCACAGGATGGAGGATCTGAAGCTCAGGCCTCTTAGGGCTCTCAGGATGGTTTTGTTCAGCCGTAGGAGAGGCGATGATATGCTTGAAATGGCCGAGGACATCTTGCTAGAGAGTGTCTGACCCACCATGCAGCTGAGAGGGAGTCGGTTGGCAGACTGCCTTAGCAGAGGTAGCGTCTCATGTATGGCAGTCTGCAGGGCGGTGGATGAGGCGACAGAGCGGGTGCTGTAGTGGGAGGTGGGAGGTGGTATCAGGTTCCACCACCACCACCCCCAAGTGGTCCATATCGAGCTTAGGGAGCTGGAGGGCGAGGGCGAGGATAGTTGTAGGCCTTGGAGGTTATTGACCCAGAGGATCCATGAATGGATGGAGGTACGCTCTGTGTCCTTTCTACTTTCTATAGTATTTTTGATCGACACTGTTAGGTTGTACTCTCTCCTTTCCGTTGCTTGTTTGAGGTTTGTTCAGGGAATTGGTAAGACCCTTTGTGGGTGTTGTTCTACATGCTTCGAATGCATGAGGAAGGGTAATCCTTCCCCCCACCGAGATGCATTTTTATGACATGATTAAAACCATGTGGGTGAGTCAGTGCTACCCAAAGCGGATAGTGTCGAGGTGTGGTGGACGGGCCCCTCTGACTTGTGAATCCGGGCATGGTTGTGTGTTGGCAAACTCGCTGGTGTGGTAGACCCAATTGAGATTTCAGTTTCTTTCACCCGTACTTATGGATTTTTGGGGATGAAAAGTCCTAAGGTGTGGAGGATGTAGCGACTCATGTTTTGGCCCTGTCAGACTTTGGAAAATTCCTACGAATAATTCCAGATCTAGGCATGATGACGGTGTGTGATTCTGAGGTCCGATGTGATCATAATTAATTTTATAAAAATATTAAGTATTTTTATACTATTCAAATTTAGTGGTTGTGTTTTATCCTAAAAGTTATCTTAGAATAGGAATCTGAGGGCCCGGTTGCATCTAGAGCATGTCGTTTACCCTAGGCGGGGTTGAAAATTTGTTGGTGCGGGCCTGCTGTGGAAAACGCCACTAGGGGCATTTTGATAAATAAATGTAAAAGTTTATTTATGAGCGTATGCTCATATAACTTCTGAACGGAGTCTTAGATCAAAAATCTGAGCCCTCCTTTGCATTCAGAACAGTGTGTTTACCCTAGGGGCGACCTAATCTCTTCCGCGCTGGGAGGTCTGGTCGGGGGAGTTATTTTAATCAATTAAATTAATTAAATAATAAAGGGGAGCCAATCAAGCCCCCCCTCTTTTCTCCCACCTATCATATGCACGAAACCCTCCTCCCACCTTCGTTCTTCGCCGAAGATCCGCCAAATCAAGAAAAGGATGTGTCGCTAGTCTCTGATCTTGACGGCGGATGCTCCGGGGTCGTGCAACAACAGCAGCGGAGCGTGTGAAGCTTCAGCAGTTTGAGTTTTAAAATCCCAAATCCCATTTTTGTGTTTTTGTTTCTTCAAATTTTTTTATGTTTTGTGTAGTTTGGGTCACAAGCTTTCCGAAACATGTTTCGGATCTGAATTTGGAGCACCGGGGTGCTCCCAGTGGCTCCCGGAAGTTTTCCGGTAGAAAACCCAGTTTCCAACGGCGAGGGCGGCGGCCATGGCAGATTCCGGCGAGGCAGCGGCGGAGCGGCAATTTATGGTGGTGGTGTGGTAGAATCTGGCGGCGGCGCAGCAATTTCTAGCGGCGGCGTGGTGGTTTCCGGCGAGGCAGGCGGTGGTCCGGCTGGGTTTTTCTGAGGGTTCATTAAACCCCTGTAACTCGCAAACCGGAAGTCCGATTTGAGATCCATTTATGGTTACGCACATATTGTGTCGAGACGGAACTCTTGAGATTATTTAAGGAATTTTGTGCATCGGGTTTTTGGCTCGGGGCCATGAAATGTTGAAAATAATAATAATATTTTATTATTTTCAACTTTGATCCACCATAACTCCTGCACGGAGTGTCCAAATGATGTGACGTCAGTGGCATTGAGACCCTAATGGTATGACAGACTTTTCAAGATATTTTCCGCATGTTGGGACTGAGAACAAGGTGTGGGCCCCTGAGGTCGGGTTCTGATGTTCATAGAGAAATGCGACTTTTCTGCCGGGTGTCCGTTTTGGATGATTGAGTACTCGATCCCGTGTGTTTTTCCAAGGGGATCGCAATTGTGTGATCCACTTGAAGAGTTTCAGAATCGTGGTGTGGGCCCCACCCAGGATGTCTACATTGAATAGTAAATTTTTCACCGGATGTCTATTTTGGACGATTGAGTAGTCGATCTCGTGGGTTTTTTCGAGGGGATCGAAATGGTGTTATCTGCTTGATGAGTTTCAGGATCGTGGTGTGGGCCCCACATGGGCAGGCTATAGTGAATAGTACCTTGTTCACCAGTTGTCTATTTAGGGCGAGTAAATATCCTATCCTGCATGTTTTTTTGTGTAGACCGTGATGGTGGCCTCGATATCGGCCTAGGAAGTGCGTAGTGTAACGATGTTTCATGTCACTCGGGTTTGCGAAGTTTGGACCAGCAGTGGTTGGGGGTACTCCCTTGGTTCACTTATATGAGGGTTAGTGTGGAATCACAACCATGGTATGGGTTTTTGATCCCCTCCATAGGATCTCTAATCTGTTAGAGTTGTGGCATCCCTCTGGTGGGCCTGGGGCGGGATCCTCTAGCTTCACTATCCTAGATCGGGTTATTGGTATCATTGTGACCGATTATCCATGGGAGGAAATCCCCTATCTTGTAGGTTAACCCTCGTAGGGTTTGTGGCATCATCGGGAATATGATCCCATATGCATTGGGTCGTTCCCAGTAAGGTTGTGGCATCATCGGGTATATGATCCCCTACTCAGCATGTGGTTTATAGTATGGTTGTGTCACCCTGGTTATACGATCCCCTACTCAGCACGTGGTTTCGGTAGGGTTGGTTCATCGTTGGTTTGATCCTCTACTACGCAAATTATACCAAATGGGGTTTTGGATTCGTCGTGACCACCCTAACGGGTGATAGTCCTCTATCTAAGTGATGTGATTTTGTGGAGCGCCATATCGGGTTGTGGTATCCCCCAGCGGATCCTGGGAGTGATCCCCTATCTGTGAGATCTTAGAATACTGGTGTGGGTTCTAGAATCCCCTAGAAGACCCTAGGAGTGATCCCCTATCTGTGGATTTTGGTGTTTTTGCTATTTCAGCGTGACTTTCTCAGTGATGATATTCGACGAGTGTGATCTCTCGGGTGAGCATCTGGGATGTTTGTGTGGGACCCGATGGAGTGTATCTCTTGGACGAGTGTAATCTGGATGGCAGTGCTCATGGAGTGTGTTCTCCTGGCTGTGAACCGTTTCTGGTGATGAGGTTGGTACCTCTTGTGGTTTGGTGTGTGTATCGAGTATATCTGGATGTTCATGGTATATGTGTGAATGTATATCTGTGCGGATGCTCTTGGAATATGTATGGGTGTATACCTGAGTGAATTTTCATGATATATGTATGGGTGTATACCTGAGCAGATGTTCAAGGTGTATGTATAGGCATACACCTGAATTGAGCTGACTAGTTGTGTTAGCTGAGGATGGTCTCGAGATGGGGTTTCTCTCTCATCTGCGTTCCCTCTGGCTGGGATGAGCTGACTATTGCCTTTAAGTTTCTCTCTTTTGTTTTGGGTTTTTAGGGTGCCTACTGAGTATTTTTATACTCACACCTGCACGGGATTTACCTGCACATGTTTGTGTCTTTTTCAGACCACAGGCCTTTCGACGGAGTCCCAGGAGGACCCGAAGTAGGTAGAGCTTTGTGAGCAAGACTGACCGGGGTGTTTACTAGATTTGTGCCGAGGAGCTTACCAATGGGTTATTTTGACAGTGATCCCCTTCTTCTGAGCAGGTTGGACGATTTTTTAGTTTTCTTTTAGTAGGCCATGTTTTTTCCCTTTTGTACTTCTATTACACTCTGGTTTGGGATAGATATATGCATGCATTTTCTTTTCAATTTTATATATTTTTGCACTGTTTCATGGAGGTGTACGTGGGTGTGTGTGTGTGAAGGTACCTTAGGCTAATACCTCTCCTGTGTGTGATATCCTACAAGGCGCTAGTCACCAACCCCTGGCCTATTGGAGGCGGTCTTGGGGAGTCACGGCTCGAGCGACGTTGGGTCGGGTCGCGACAGGAAGGCCAATATGGGTTGCAATTGGACCAAGGAGAATGCACCCAGAACGACTCACCACTAGTTAAAGAGGTGATAACAACTATGTGGGGTGGTATGGCTGACTCCATGAGTGAGGCGACCACAAGATATTTTCATGATGATCATAAGAAGCGCTAAGGACAGTAAAACCTCCCAACACCACCACCTCTCTAATTCTATCTCAATAGTGATTTCCCTTTGTTTTTATTCCCACAATATAGTAATGAAATGATTCCATACTGTCATATCATAAATTTTTTTAATAATAATAATATCATTACTTTAAATTCACTGTTAAATTTACACAAAGTGGATTCAAGTTTAGAAGTTTATGTAGAATTGATTGACATAAATCTGAAACTAATTGTTATTAAAATAGAACTATAATGATGAATAGAATGATATGAAAATTTAAAGAGATTCTAAAAATAAAAATAAAAATGGTACCAATCATTATTCAAGAAAAAAACATATTGATTGAACATAAAAAACATCATATAAATCATGAAAATAGTACACTAACAATAAAAGTGAATGTTTATGATAATAGTGATGACTATAAATGATAGTAGTGAGTGATCACTACAAATTAATAATTAGATAAATACATATATATATATATGTGTGTGTGTGTGTGTGTGTATGTATGTATGTATGTATTGAAATATAAGATGTCGAATGATACCACTTCTACTGGTATAATTCAATCCTACTAAGAGATTTTTAGACAATAAATTCCTATATGTTATTTTGAAAAAAATGAATGATAAATGAGGTGTTGAAACAAACCAAGGATTATGTGAATATCCTAGTTGATTTTTCACTCTGAATTCATTATTAGATATATTTGAAGTATTGGATGTAGAAAATCAGAGGATAAACCAACATTACTATTTATCAAATCAAATAAACATGAATAATAAAAAAATAGAAATATGTTATGGTAATGATATAGTCAACATTATATAGAACAATGATTATTTAGTTCACTACATGGGGGTAGAATGTTTTCTAACATGATTATCATTCATTTTTCAAATATTTTACTTGAAAGCATAGTGAATCTTTTATTTTGGAAGCTTTCAATAACCTTACTACCTAAAACAACATCATAACTAGTAAGAATAATATAAAAATTTAGACAAATTATTTTAGGTTAACATTAATAGAAATAAGAAGACTAAACATTCTAAAACAACCATGATAAAAGAAATATGTTCAAAATTTCTTCATTTATGTTTGTAAAGATCATTCTTGTCCTATTTTAAGTGGGTTTTTTTTAGAATAATAAGGTAAATTAGTTGAGGCAATAGATAAAACTATAATGTGTGTGAAAAATTAAACAAAAAAATATATCATGGAGATAGGAAAGTGAAATAAAATAACAAAAATTAATATTATGAAAACATGTAAACAATAATAATACTATTTATAACCTTATCTATTTCTTGTTTTCTTTATTATTGGAAGGAATCTATTCCATCTTTGTAATCATATAATAAGATATTTCATTATAATAATTTTTATATTGAAAAATATATTATTAATTAATAAAAATTATTAAATAGAAGATCATGTAGCTAAAATTAATATTAAATACATACTATAATTAAATATAGATATTATTACTGATATATTAAAATATAATCAACATATACCGATAAAAGTGTAAGAAATATAAATACATGTCATTGGAAAATATAAAACAAGAAATGCCTTGAATGAAAACATATCATAACATAATAGAAACCGGTTTAAAAGATCTATTTATAAGGGAGGGAAATTCACATAATAAAATAACCATGAAATATTATTCTTTCACCCATGAAAAATAAAAATAAATACAAAAAACAAATGAATGTACAAAATACAAGTCATATTAGAAAATAAAATTTAAATGATGAGATAAGAATGACTTAATAGTCATATAGATTATATTTCAATTGATGATGTTTATAATAAAATGGTTATAATAAGTTTTCACATTTCATAAAAATTATTATGTTTGACTAAGAGTATATTTGAACAAATCATGTTTTAATAGATGATAATTTCAAAAACTCATGGCAGAATTGAATAAAAATGCATGTCTTATAAAAAAACCTAAAAAAATCACAGTATGAGAACCTACTAAAAATTAAAATTCAATTGATAATGGTTTTAATAAATGGTGATTTCAAACACTCAAAATAATTGTCATTGTAGGATAAAACATATTTTTTACATGAAAATAAATCAAAAAATCCTATGAAAATTTGATGAGAATGGAAAAAAAGAAAATTGAAATAGAAAACATATAATTAATGAGGAATGTAATCATTTTAGAATAATTGAAATTAGTTTAAAAGAGTTGATAATTATCATTGTAGGAAAAATTATATGAATAATGAAGAAAGATAAGATTACGAATATGTAAAATTACCAAAATACATAAATTAGAATAAGAATAATTACCTAAATACTTTTATCCCTCATGATAAATTGATGAGTCAAGTAATTAGACCATAATAGTGACCACAAAACTCTAGAAATATGTTGGTAATGCTTCTTGAGTCTCAACGGAAACATGAATAACTAAATTTTTCTATGCATGCATAATATGAAATAATATATTTATAACAATAAAATTAAAATCAGAAGACTAATTGAAACATGAATAACTAAATTTATAAAATCAAAAGTTTAATGGAATCATTATTATTAAAATAAAACTAAAAATAAATCAAAACTAACCTTCAAGTGGTGGTAAACTTCACCCATTTTCATGGCCTCTTTTAATAATGAAGATCCTATAGTAAAATATATAATGGTGATTAATATATATCAAATGAAAATGAAATATTCAAATAGTGTAAGACATTAATAAAAAGTAAAATTTGAGGGCATTCTCTTTTTTTAGAGGCATGAATTCAAATTTAATTGTTATGAGAAATTATAGTAAATGATGTCAAATAGAGCCATAGTAATTCACACTAACATCACCATTTTTTCAATTGATGAAACTAAAATAAACTCATTATATCATAGAGGGTGATAATTAAAATATTAAAATACAAAGGAATAATTTAGTATCATATAACAATAGATGAGTTTATGTGAGTCTAGTAAAAATCATGCCAAAATGTTGTTGCTCTCCAACATTAGTAAATTGGAAGACACTGAATCATAATTTTCCATTATACTTCTATGTATCCTGCTCCAACATTGAAAAATAAATAAACATAAAACTATAATGATGATTATATGCTACTATGAACATATTTAAAAAATATATTTTATGTAAATATAGTCGAATGTTATTGAAAACCAAAAAAAGGAAACAATAAAACTAATAATCATTTTTTTTGTTCCTAATTGATGAGTGCACTACAAAAAAATAACTTATACTTATATAAATTTATTGACAAATAATTTATCTATTGGTAAAAATGAGAAATTCCAACATATATTAAGTTTTATTGGAATTAATTAAAAATAAAAACACTTGTTTTCACCAACAGATATATATTTTGATATGGATCGTTTAACACCAACAAATCTTGTACCAATAGTTAAATATATTGCTTTATTATATCAATACTAACATTTTTTTACCAATAAATAAATCTATTACTATTAATTATTATTACTAACATATTTTTTTACCATTATAAAAACCATTTTCAATAAATTATTTAATAAAATAAAATATTTTACCAAAAAAAGACTATATGTACACATATATATTATTTTAAATAAGTATTAAAATTTATAAATATTTTAATAAACCAGTATAATCAAATTTATTCATTGGAAAATTATATGTTTGTGGTATATAATATACATATATAATATAATATGATGATAAATGATTATATATACATAATATCATTATTTTTATATAATATAATTTTTTATTCAATATATATATAAATTTTAAAAAAATCATTATACATTCATTCCCCTCCGAACTGCGCCCCTCTTCCACCGCATCGACCCACTCGTGATTCCATCCATTTTTCAGACTCTCCTATAATCCTCACCATAGAAAATCGATGATATTCAGTTCAACTTTTCAACCATTTCCCCCAAAAATTAGTAGTAGGTTTTCCTTATCTACTTACCATCATTGTTGTGCAGGAATAAGGTTGGTGTTGTGCATCTATTCCCTTAATATCACATTGGCACACCTAAAATTCAGCAACCCTAATCATTTTCTCCTCTTCTTCTTGTATGTATCAGGTTGCCAGGATTTGTTATCCTTCATTTTGGGTTCTACTTTGTATTACACTGTACATGAAACCTGAGATTGATTCCCTAATTTCATTACCTAATTTAATTTCCTCTCAATTATTGGTTGATTTATGTAATATTTATTCATCGCTGCTTGTGTTTTTAGGTTTGTTCCTTTTTTATCTTCTCTACTAGTATTCAAATTTTATTTCCAAAATGACATTAAATTGACATTATAATCATCTACTATATAATTAGTATTCAACTTCCAATAGCTTCATATTTTCCGTATGTTACGTTCATTTCTAGTACTTTCATTTCCATTACCAATCTCTAATAATTCTGAGAAAACCATATAATTACTTTTATACCTTATTTAACTATTTATTACATTTATTTACTCAGACTTATTTCTTTTTCCCAATAGCTTATATGTTAAAACTTCTAATAATCTTTGCATTGTACTCCTTGACATACTACAAGTATCCCCTTTTTCATCTGCACGCATTTCTCATATTCCTAGGTATTAACTTCTCCTACTATGAAGCTATGAGCCTTATTCCATATTTTCCACATGAAATTATACAGAACAGTGATCTACTACTAATAGGAATGTTTCCTTTACTCCTTTATACCATTAAATCATACTAAAATTTTGAAATACATTGGATGCATGATGTTAGTATTGCATACTGTAAAATCTAGATATTACATATATGTCATATGAAATCTGTAAACATTGTATATGAACACCATAAATTCCCATCTAATGATTATATTTTCTGTATATGAACCCTACATATTAACACTACATATACATAATCGATACACATTATTAACCACACCACAAATAGATTTTTTCATACCATGCCTATGTTGTACTGTTTATCATACCATAATTTAGTTATGTCACAAATGGATTTTAACTACCAAAACACTTCTAAAGAGTTCAAGTTGCAATGAAAATTAACTAGGTTGCAATAGAAACATGATTATTTTACAATTTATCTAAACTTTTACGTTTATAATATTAAAAAATATCTTTTTTCCTTTATTCAATTTTTTCTATTATTAACTGACAGGTTTATGTTTATTTATTTATTAACTAACTAGTACATGTCTCATTCATTATTCAATAACTTCTACTTCCATTATTAACTGATAGGTATATGTTTCATTCTTTATTTGAAAAAATATGTTTCGTTCTTTACTTTTCATGTCTATGGTGGAACTTCAAGCAATAACATTCAAGAAGTCGAACCCATTATTACATCTTCATCAACTAAAACAAATAAGGTATAATCTTCTACCATCCTCATCAATTAAATATTTCTATTATTATTTACAATTTCCATTATGTTGCATTTATGTTTACACTGAAATATATTATAATCATATGTTAATGAGTTACATATATTCTTGCACATGAGAGAGTCTTACTACTCAATACAGAATGATATGTAATACTCTTCAATATTAAACTACAATATGCAGACACAGCCATATGCACTTTGTAATATTTATATAGTGAAAAATTTACATATAACATGCAAAGACACTTGAAATATGTAAAATTGATAGAAAAATTCATATATTACAAAATTGTGAGAAATTCAATTGTAGCGGTCTTCATTTTTTTCAAAAAACATAATAAATTTATATGAGTTTCCTCAATCACATAAATAATAGGATGCACATTTAGATAAATAGCTACTATAAATCAACTACACAATTTGATTCCAACATTATAAACTACTTTAGAAAATCTAATCATAACATACATGGTTTTTTTAACTCAGTGAAGAGAAACAAAAATGAAAATATTGATAATGAATTCAAAATGAAACTAGACACCTACTCTCTTTCTTTCTGAGTTTTGATGTTTCCTTACATTCTATTGAAAATACTCAAATTTCCAAGATTTTAAGGAAGAGGTATGACAACCTATTTCCATCCAAATCATGGGAAAAGCAATTTTTCCATCCAAATCACTGAAGAAGCAAATAAACAATATGAAAAAAATCAACTGTCAATTGGAGTTCATATATTCACAAAATTTGAAACACTTAATGGTCTTAAACTGTAGCAATGCCCCTAGTTTTCCTTGGTAATATCACCAGTAAGATATTTTCCCATTAGATTTCAATCACATGTTAGTAATTATATTTTCATGGTCTATGAAAATACATATATAATTTGATCATAGGATCTTTAAAACAGATTAATAAAAAATATATTAACAAAAAAACAAATAATTTGATCAAAGGAGCTTTAAAAAATTTTTCTATTATTAATCCATTGATATAAATTGAATTCAAGTCTCTACAATGAAAAAAAGTATACCTGTAAGGTTTTTTTTATTCCTTTCATTCACCCCCGAGAGCACAACTAAATAATAAAATGTGACAGAACCAATATGTATTTATCAGAACTAATATGTATTGATCAAAATGTCAGTTTCCGAACTAATATTTGTTCATAACATACATGTATTCTATTCAATACATATTATAAAAGAGTTTATTTATGTATTTTTATCAATAAATTTCAGTTATAAACAAATAATGTGATCATACATTGAGAAGTGATATGTGTATAGTGAAAAAATAGTTATATTGTGATCAATATATGTATCAAAACAACTATTTTTTTTCCTAGAAAATCCAATTTCATAGTAGTTGTGAATTAATATTACATATTACATTTCTATATTTCAGTTTATAACTAATATCTAATACTTAGAACTCTTGTGCGTTTACTAGTACTATATATACTAATCATAATAATAGTTTAGAACAAATTTTTATTTTGATCAATATATATTAGAAAGATGATCAATTATGTATTCTATTTAAAATATGTATTAATTCAGAACTAATAAAGTTATCTAAAATATGTTAGAACTAATATGAAGATAGAACAATATATGTATTCCATCATAACTATGAGAGTTTTTCTTCATACGAAAAAGCAGATGATTTATTTTTTTTAGAAAATGGTCATTGTCTTAGATTTACTCACATTGGTATTCCATGATGCTTTCAAAATTGACTAATTCCTTTATGAGATATTACTATAGTGGTGGAAATTTAAAGATGGTATGGTTACTTAATACCTCATACATATATTAATAGATAAACTTAGCTTGAGGTGTTTATAGTGGGAATCATGATTTTATTGTTACACAACTTCTCTATAATAGTATATTTGATTTCTTTGTTTTTTAGCTCACTCACATGCTTTGTCTTGTTTTTTGTCCCTTTGAACTTGTACAAGATAGAATGTTGTTTTTGAGATGGTATGGTTGTTCTAAGGCACCTTTTTCATGGGTTTTGGAATAAATTTTTATCTTCGAGAGTTCATACATGTTGGTTATTGTTCTTTAGTTTTCCAGGTGATGCGTATCCTAATAGAGGTAATTTCAGGACTTCGATGGATTTTTTCACACATGAAGAAGCTATTTTTACTAATTTTAGTGAATTTTTAGTTTATGTTATGATGTTTTGGATGGATTTTAGGCTGAATTTTCACAACCTATGCGTGGATCAACAATGGATGTTTATTATCTTGATGACTTTTTTGTGCGTGAATCTTTGATGACGTGTGAATTCTTTTGGTTTTCTACTTGGTCTATATACTTATTTATGATAGCGTTTTAGAGCTGTTAGATCTAGTGTCTTCTTGGATAATTCTATTCTTTCTCATATAGTTTTAATATGGTTTGATATCTATGTACCTATTAGCTACTGATCGGGGAGGATGTTGTTACTTTTGGAAAAAAATCTAATTGATGTTTTATCTGTTCTGGACCTGTTGAGATTTTTTTGTCACTAGAGAATATTTTTTCATGATCTGGTGGAAAACATTATATATTTCTTGTGTTTTCAATCTAGGATTCTATGAAAGAAGACCCGGAGCTGTTGAGATATTGTGCCCCTATAACATTGATGGCTATTAAGATATTTCACAAGATTCAATGGTTTTTATTGGTCCTTAGCTGGCTGGACAATGCATCATTCTTTCAAATTCTATAGGATGGATTCTTTTAGTGGTCAATTGTTTTAAATTTTTGGATATTTATCTGTATGTCTATGAAATCATATTTAATTTCTTGCTGGTGTAATCTCATTACACCTCATGTATGCCTTTTAATTATTGCTTTTGTTAATAAATTCTGCAAACAATATTTACCAAAAAAGTGGAAATGATATTTTGGGGTATGATAGAATTTGGGGTGTTTTTGGAATATTTTTAGAGAAATGATTCCTCAATATGAGTTATTCGGACTACCGATCCTTGATATTTCAATAGGTATGATAAAAATTATCACTATGAAAATCATTTTTTTATACTTTCATTTATTTTTATTCTGGTTTCATTTTGTGTAGATATTTTTCACTGATTTTTGTGTATTCTATTTGGTTTCTTAGGATTTAGATATTCAAGTTTAAGGGTGTAACATAGATTGGAGTTTATTTGATTTGTTTCTTTCTTATACCGGAGTTGGATTGTTTTTGGGTATATTCTTTGGTTGTGTGTGGAGTCTTTGAGCTAAGGGTATTGGTAATGCAGCCACATGATATCTCTCTAGAGATAACTTTCTGGTCATGGGGAATGTATGGGTCATTATTCTCCAGGAGGTGGCTTTCTAGCATGGATGAGCTAGTGTTTTAGCTAACTCTCTAGCATGGATGGGTTGTTGGTACTCGCTGGTCACTGGAACTGGATCATTGGCATGGATGGACTGGAGCTAATGGTACTTGAACTGCCTTACTATCAATGATAGGCTGGAGCTGTTGGTGCTGGAGATGACTCTATGGATCTAATGGTGTTGGAGCTGACTCTTTGGGGCTGGAGTTGGGTCACTGGGTGGAAAGGGTGGTGGATCATGTTTGGGGATCCAACAATGGGGGGTGTCTAACATTTTTGTATTGATTGGTTTTGTAATGAATTTCATTATTAATATAATTAATCTTCTTTTCACGATTTAACATGTGTTAAAATCATATTCATTTTAATAATTAAAATATATTTATTATATATGATAAATTAATAAATATAATATTACATTTTACTGGTAATAATATAATTTATAAACAAATATTATATGTTGGTAATATTATTACCAATATAAAAATTTATCACCAAAACCTATTGTTAAAACTTTAACCAAAAAAATATATTATCTGGTGGTATTATTATAATTTCAATAGAACTATTTTATCTATCATAAAAACATTTAGTGACAAAGTTTTTACCAATAGTTTAGTGACAGGGACATATGTGTTGGTAAAACATTTTCCCAATAGAAAATGCACTTTTACCAAAAGATATGTCCCCATTGGAAAAAGTGAAATATTTATTAGAGGTTGTTTTTTTTATATATTTATTTAAAAATGATTTAACATATATCAAATAAATTAAGTCAAAATATTTATATCTTCAATGGGTTAAAATTAATTTAATTTTACAAAATCTGAAAAACAAAACTGGTTACAGTAGTAAATGATGTCAATTATTTCAAGCGAGGCCTTAGAAATACAGTCCTAAGGGTTGAATTTTAAAACAATTCTTAATCATTATTCTATTACATTGTTTTGTATATAATTAATTCAATGAACATGAAAAAATGTGATTAGTCAATAATCAACTGATAAGTAATGAAAGGAAATCATTGAATCAAATATTTTTTTTGTAATTAATATGCAGAAACTGGTTGTCCAGTACTCAAAATATTAAAAAAAATTAAATTTTACTAATAAAGAATAATTAAAGATAAAAATTATAGATAATATTTAATGTAAAAAAAAATCTATGGATAAAGGGTAGGAAATAATTTTAAATATTAACTGGTTTTAATGAAATTGAATTAGGGAAAAATATTTCTGTGACTTTGGAATAGATAATTAAACCCTAAAAAGATTAAATAGAAATATTTATTAACTATCACATAGATAAATAATATATAAAACAAAAAAATTAAAAATTCCAAAGTTTTTCATGTCATTTTCAAGGTAATAGAAGTGGAATGAATATTGATTACAACAATTAGATCACTACTACCTGAATGGCTGAAAACAATGTTCTCATGGAGGCATAAGATGAAGGATGATATATGATAGATAATTCCAAAATATGATATAATGGTGTGGAAGGATTCATAGGAATATATTATGGATATGGTAAAGTAAATAGGAGGATGAAAATGGAGGAAGAGTAACTATAAGAGAGATGTGCAAATATGGAGCCTGATTTGTGGTGGTGAGCAGTACAATTCGCATAGGTTGAGACAAAGGTGGATATTTGAGAGGCATGAATATGGATGAATAATCACATGAGGAGGTAGATTTATGAAGTAGAGGATCAAAATTTTCTAAGGGAATGAAAAAGGTGGATATTTGATAGCAATTGGAGGATGAAAATAGAATAATAATTGTGAGGAGCATGATTCGTATAGGGAGAGATGAAAAGAGATATGGAGATAGAAATTGTAGGGAACCCTAGTGTAGAAGTTAAAAAATGGGGGAGATACATGATCCCTATGTCAGTTAGAGAAGATAAACCATGTAGTGAAAATTTTGGAGGGATATGGATGCAGGAGGTGGAGACATGTGTACAGGAAGAGCGCCTAATTCTAGTAGAATTAATAGATTTCAAAAAGCATCATGGTTATTTCACAAAATCTTAACACATAAAATAATTCCATTTGATCCTATAAAAATGTAATGAAATAGTTATTCCTGAGTTATACAAAGTATCCCTTTGACCATTATATCAAACTAACCAACGATCCAAACTAGGTTAAGCTTGTAATCTATATATTTCACCATTTAAAGACCCACTTTACCATTTTCAAGAATCATCACACCCCATGAGAAGTTTTAGGTTTAGTCTTAAAAATATCTAATAGAATTTATGGGATCCATGGAAGGTTTAATGAATCAATTTAAAGCCCAAATCTATTTTAATAAACCAAGGAAGAAAACTCACTACACATTTCCTCTATTGTACATACTACATAAACATGAAAATTATCAAGACTGGCAAATAACTCTTAGACCACCTACCTCATATGGAGCTTTACCAGTTAAACCCAAATCCCAGTGGCTCTTTCAAGGAATTTCTAAGCCTCGACCAAGATTATTAACATCCAAACGATCTCTCTTCAACCTCCTGAGCTCTAACCACATGTCAATCAATCATAAACATTTAATTTCATCACTTAATAATTAATTTAACCATTTAAATTAAAATGTAATAAAGGTATACAATCTCAATGGGCACCTTCCCTTATCAAAACTCCATGAAACCACTAAGTTAGGTCCATAATGGACTCTTAAAACTATTATTGATAAAATCCATAATATGCAACACAATTACAATAGTTAAATTAATTTATTTTATTATAAAAGACCTAATAAAAATCACCAAGGATGTAAACCAATCAAGAGATGGACAAATCCAAAAATTGTTACAAGATGTCCTCAAGCTAGACAGAGAGCAATCCCCAATAAAATCTATTGATTCCACCATGATCTTATGGAATTGGAATTGAAACCCTAAACCAAAAAAACCAAAAATTATAACATAACAAGGGAGATGAGTGGGGGAGTAAACTGGACGAGTAACTCACCTCAAATACTGAATAATTTCATCAAAATACCTATTAAGGAGGTGGATCAAAGGAGGGGAGTGGGAGGAGTTGTTTTGGGTCATATTAGAGGTAGAGAAAGTGATGAGGGGGTTTCCCCCAAAAGGGTTGAGGGATCAAAATGAAATATTTTCCCTTTAATGACCCACATGGTTTGGTCGTACGATTTACCAAATCATGTTCCAATTGTGTGACCTTCACTTGGTAACCCAAAGTATCTCTCATGGTTTTACCACATGATTAGACAAACTGTGTGCTAACCATGTTGTCAGCACTACCTCCCACCTACAATTCCTCATGTGTTTTGTCTCCAAACATGAAGAGGTTATGTACCAACCCCCAAGTCTCTACCAAGGTTGCTCGGTTTACCTGGAGCACCACATAGTTAGGCATTAACCATTCACCTAAACTATTCTCAATCAAAATTGATCTATGAATTACTAAATATTCAGGGTGATTCATGATTTAATCTAAACTATGTGCCCCAATACCATGCTTTTGGGAAAACCCATCCCAAAACTTTCTGAATTCAACCTGAAGTTCCCAAGATTTTACAAAACCCTTGAGGAACCTCCCATGCCTCAAAACATGTATGAAAACATTTATTTAAGACATTTCAACCTTCATAATTCTAATCTGAATTCCAAAAGTCAAAATTTCCAACCAATGGAAAAAATCAAACTCACCCATAAAATTCAGCCTGACCCTAACACAAGATCTTATAGATATAGAATTTCAATAAGGGGATCATGTTTTCTTAAAGTTATCTTCATGGAAATTTTTTATAAGATTCAGAAATAAATGGAAACTAATTCCCAAGTACATAGGGCCTTTTGAGATTTTTGAAATAATACGAGTTATGTATTACCAATTGGTAACGCCACACAACCTCTCTAAAGTGCATGATTTGTTCTATATCTCATTATTGATGAATTATATGTCAGAACCAATGGATGTAATCACTTATAAATAAATATAATTATAACATGATTTATATTATTTCAAATATCCTATCCAAGTTCATGACACTTGAGAACAAGTGTTGCAGAATCAGACGCCTCAACTAGTAAAGGTATTATGGAGATATCAGAGGATAAAGGAAGCAATATGGAAACCTAGGAAATATATGAAAAATAACTACCTACATTTTTTAATGAGGTAGAATTTTTGAAATTTATGGGAAGAAATTTTTTAATGGGGTAGAATTTAAAACTTGAGCTTCAATTATAATAAGTAAATATTTCTTTATAAAGAAACTATAACACAATGCACATAACATTATTCCAGAATGTGATTAAAATATAAATTCCCAAATTTTATAATTTTAATTTCATTTAATGAGTTATATTTTTGAATTAATCATCTAAAAATTATCTTAGGGTGATTTTTTGATATTTTTCAGAAATAGTTGATTTTTAGGTGAATAGTAAAAAAATATTGATTTTACAAATAATGTCACTTTTATAAAATTATCAGGATATAATAGTGACTTGATATTTTATGAAACCATTTTTATAGACCAAATATACATTTAATAAGTAATATAATTCATTTAAAAATATTATTTTGAACTTAGAAATCTATGTTTGACATTTTGAAAATTTAAGTAATGTGTTATCCAAATAAAAGACTATTTTTTGTTCCTTTCACTAATTAAGTAATTAAAAGCATAAATTCGGTTATTTATTTGTTTTAAGGAAACAAATATATCCTTTTACTGTAAATAATTCAATTAATACCAATTTAAACAACATTAATCTATATTTTGGTGTAAAATCTTTTTTATGTTTAAAACCGAGATTTTTTTTAAAAACGATTTCTCGTTGTGTATTGTGTTCTTATATTAAAATTAATTTCTACCACTTGTAAAAATTAAATATTCAAAAATGAATTAAATAATTATAATTATTAGGTTTTAATTTATTAATTATTTAAATTTCATTTTTAGTCATAATGAATAGTAACCAAGGTAAAAATTTATTACTACAGTAAGCGTAAAAAAGGATTAATGTGGGGTAAAACTAAAGAGATAAGAGTTAAAATAACCTAAAAACTATATATATACTATTTGATGAATTTATTTAGACCCTATATCATATTATGTTATAAATTTAGTCATATTGGAGTCATTTTACCATGAAATTTACCTTATATTATTTTAAAGTTTAGAATAATTGCAAGTGTGTTACCCACCTCACTTATAAAATGGAGCCTCCTATTATCTCTTATTTACACATTATTAAGATATTTATCCCCATTAAACTCTACCCAA
Organism: Viscum album; assembly: GCA_963277665.1. Taxonomy (NCBI): domain Eukaryota; kingdom Viridiplantae; phylum Streptophyta; class Magnoliopsida; order Santalales; family Viscaceae; genus Viscum; species Viscum album. The sequence goes on along the minus strand of OY728133.1, from coordinate 1,376,608,123 downwards.
ATACCTTACCAATATCCCTATCCATTTCCTATAGGTCTTGGTCTCACCAAAATACAACTTCGGGAAGACTTAAGGTGCAATTCAATGGAGTTTTCCTAAAGGAGAGGTAATCATCTTAACTGACTCCTTTAAATTTATTTCTTATTCTACCTCCTTAGAATCTATTTTATACATCCAAAAATAATGAATTAAGAATCATAAATATACTTAAATTTTAGTATGTTAATGTAACATTAATTATCTACATCATTTCCATCTAATGGGAAATGAAACCATTGTTCATGTGTGCGTACGAACTACCATCTCTATGAAGAGATGTATTTCATTTCCCATCACTGCCTTTCAGGGATAGTTATTATGATGTATTTTAGATATATATATATATATATATATTATTTATTACAAAATTATTTTCTTTAAAGACAATATATCATCTACCTCCATACCCTTTTATCTATTGGAAAATGATAATGTTGCTCGTGCGTATGTGTGGACTACCACCTATACAAATCGATGTAATTCATATCTAATATTTTCCTTAAATTTATGGTCATAAGGATAGATTTTATGAATTTATATTATATTTATGATATAAATATGACTCTATAAAAATTAATCATTATATAATTTATTTCCTTTCCAACCATTTGGAAAATGAATTTGTCACCATGTGTACGCGCGAACAACCGCCTCTATGAATGGTGTATTTTGTTTTTATATTAACACGTTGAGTGGATAATTAAAAAATTATACAATGAATAAAAATGATATTCATGACATTATCAAAAAAATTTGGATAATGTAACCATTTCATAACACCTTTTACCATGGTAAACATACATAAGTAGTTTTTGAAAAATTGACTAAACAACTTTAAGTTATTGACGTATGCAAGAACTATATAATGAATAGATATAAAATAATTATAAAATAATAATAAAATATAATATAAATGAAATTCTTTCACAATAATGTTACTAATAAATTTAATTTGATTATTCATGAGGATATAATTAATTTGACCAAATAGGAATCTAAGGTAAGGGTTTTCAATCTCAATTTCACTATATTTAGACATATTTTATATCATAAACCTAATTTAATTTATATAGTGTATATATTACCCATTTGATATATAATATCATGAATTTATCTTTATTCATGGTATTTATTATTTCCATTCAATTTTTCTCATTTAATGGGTTTTAATTCAAAAGTTATTAAATATATAAAGTTTAATTTTACAATCTCACTCCTCTTTGGGATTATTCTATATAAATTTACATTGGAATAATTATATCATATTTATTTATAAAACCCCATATATTTTCTTATTCTCTAGTTATTTCAAGGGTTTCCATGTTTTTCTTCCAACTTTTCCTCTCTTTAGTACTCAAAGATCAAAATAATGTTTTAAAAATAAAACTGACCTTATTTCTCTTTTTTGACTAGGAATCTTTCTCTTCCATATCTGTATTATTCAAAAAAAATATGGGAAAATTTATCTAATTTTAAATGATTGTTAATGGAATTTTTATACTACCATTTACTTTATTTATAAAGTTTTAAAAAATATTTTTAAATTTTTTCCGAACAAGACTTTTTTGCTTTTTACAAAAGTGTGAAAGGAATTTTCTTTTTTAACATATATGGTGTGAATGAATTTTCCAACCATCATGGACATTATTCTCTATTTAGTTTCCACTAAAAGTTTTTATGGATGTTCAAATAAAATTATTTCCCATTATTCTATGATTTTTTATATTTTATATTAGAATAAAAAGGCATTATTTTTTTAAAAGTTGAAAATAATTTAAGAAATAATCTATAAATTTGTTTTTAAAATAAATGTACAAAATATTTAAGGAAATTTATTTTTTTAAAATTTATCTTCCATTTTCCTATCTAATTCTCAAAATAATTTTATTTATTTAAAACCTTTATTTCTAATTAATTGATGTTCTTCTATCATCCTTAACTAATTTATGGTTTATACCTTATTTTGAGATCATTCACTTTATTGTGATCATGTTCTCTATCACTATCCATTATTTATTATTAATTATTTTTCTTCTCTATGTGCATGTTTTTAGTATCATGAATATATTCATTATCATTTCTACTACTTCAAAGTGTTATTTACCATGTACTTTTTGAATATATGGTGTTAGTTGAAGGATTGTTATTAAGTGATTTATTTCATTTACTTGGGAAATATTGATGTTCTATGTTCTTGATTCAATACAGATATTTATTAATTAATAAGTCATATTGATTATATATTATATTTTTCTTTAATAAATGAGTAATTCATTGCATATATGTAATTTATAGGTGGTTTCTAGTTATAGATAGCCCCTTAATTCAACGATAGGTCTCATGAGATAAACATATATCCAAATTAGCTGGGTATTTTTTGTGTACCAACCCATTCATTAAAATGTTTTGGCATAAGGGCTTGACAGTATGGTTCATGATGTCTTGTCATGAGGCATTGATAAAAATATCATGATGTCTAACAATATGTGTTTATTTAATTAATATTTTAGTTATTATTATCCATGTGATTATTATGTTTATATTTTCCATGGATATATTTTGAAGATAAAGTTATTGGTTGAATGGAATAGGTATTGATTATCCACTTTGTTATATTGTTAAGCTATATCTACTCATGATATCTTTTTTGTACACTTTCCCTTACTAGGCATTTGAGCACACCATTTTTTATGTTTTCATTTTTCTAATATATGAAGTAGGAATATTTGAATGATTTTTAAGGATTTAAGAAATTTTTTCTTGATATTTTTTATTTTAAAAATGTTATATAGAAATCATGTATGTATTTTGTTTTCCAATACTGTTAAACTGATCGATCTTTGTTGGTGTGATCCTTTGTATCTTGTATTAATATAATAAACTATACATCGACTCTGGGTTACTAGAGTTTGGTTCATTACACCACACACACCATATCTAACCCACACTTTCCATGAATTCATGCACCCAGTTCATGTATCCCTCACCATTGCATAACTCCTAGAACAGACCTAAACTTGTGAGATGAACCCTATTCCTATGACCCATGATTTCACTTTATAGAGTAACATTCTAATTTTCTTTATATGGCATGGAAACCAAGTCCAAAATAAAATGGCTCCTAAAATATGCATATTTAATGCACACAACCCATGTCAGCTTAGCATGCCCCTTATGTATAGAAGTAATAACCAATTATGAACCAATAAGGCCCTGTACATATAATATATGAATGAACCCCAACCCATGTAGTCGAGTTTATGCATGCTAAACTTTTTTTTGAAAATAAATTAGAAATATAATTACTTTCAATTTATTTTAACTTGAATCTTTCATTAAACAAAAGAAGAAAACTTTAGATACATGAGCCTTGAAGTTTTTGATATAAGTGGATGGGAAGAGAGGAAGACTACCTATAACCATTTCTTCTAGAAGATACCAAGAGGAAGAATTTCTGGAAGGTAGAATCACCTGAATTTTCCTTAAAAAATTATCTGGTTTGAAATACCTCACAATCAGATGTAGGGTGAATGTTTTTCTACTAGTTAATTAGCTCAAGGGTGAGTTAAATCCCCCCCCCCAATTCACACACAATATCCCTTCAAAGAATACAACTTCACCCCAAGATACAGTGATATATTCAACCATTTTAAAAATGAATTTGACCAACCCCACACCTTGGGATATGAATTAGTGTATTTTCACCATGCAGTTTTGGACAACCTATATGAAGCCAACCCTATATATCCACCATGGGAACCCTCCACAGAGTAGGGATGTCTCCTTAGTCATTTTGACCTACCATTCTAAAGAAAAAAAACTACCCCTGAGTATTTCAAGGATCACCATTTTATATGGATGACCCTCCATAGCCAAAAATGCCCTCAAAAACAGTCTCCCGAGCCATTTCACTCATCTTGGTGCGCCCAGACACCAAACAAACAACTCCAGTCACCCTTATGTGAGATAAAAAGAAGCAGATTAACCCTCCTATGAATTTTAATTGACCCTCATGTGAGATAATATCACCTTAATTTGACTAAGATATTCTATGAAATGATCCTAAAACCACCCTTATAGGACTATAATCAACCATTATGTGAATTCTGGTTACACTAAAATAGAAAATGAAAAAGTGGATTACCCTTACGCTATACGCCACACCTAGAAAACCCCTTGTATGCCTAGGTATAGTGTTACCTATGCTAAGGTAGACACACACCAATATCCTTATAACACCACACCCACTCCCATAGCATATTGATCCTCCCCAAAACTAATGAAAACCACCACAAGACTTAATGATTCATTTAAAAAACCCCATAACTCAAAAAAACAAGGGGTGTCGCATTCTCCTCACTATTAGTATTTTTGTCTTAAAAAATATGGGTGTGGTTGTCTAGACACATCTTATCTCACTGATTCAACAGAACACTATCCGAAAATTCCTCATAAATCCAATGATGCCACTATAATAGACATACCAAAAATATATGTTATCCTATAAAAATATTATCATGTCCATACAAAGATACAATACATGGTGAGAACCCAATTGAATATCTAGTTAAAGGAAAAAAAATACTTCAAACACCTAAATAATAGATTCTAACTCTAAATTTTACCATTACAACATGAAAATAATCATATTATACACTTTCTAAATTATAGAGGTGGTGTTGATTGAGAAGCAACCTATGTGATATAATCATAAATAAAAAAGTGTCCAACGAACTGAGGAGTTAATTACCCCATCTTACCTAGATGGAAACTCCCTGATTTTGGATATACTCACTAGAATAAATGATTTATTACTATTAAACACCATAGAAAACAATGATGGTTCAAATTAGGTATCCACCAGCTCCAATACATAGTCATGATTCTCCATAAAGTCAATATTTTCATAGCCTATCACACAAGACTCATCCCAAGGAAAGGGATTATTTGAACCTCTAACTGAACATTGGGGTATGAAACGGAAGACCATAAAATGATCTAATTAGAACCATATGAAATATTTTTGTATAACCCACAATAGAAAACTAGGGTATCTATTAGGGATGGAGGAATTTTGTACACCATGAAACTACAACACTTCCCAGATATAAAACCATACTAAATATTTTATAGAATTCATCTCCCAAATTGGAATGAAATGTGATGACTCAAGGAGTAATTCAAGTGTCACCTCGATATCTAAATTGACCATCCACTAGAAATTATCCTAACCTAAGGAGGAACCATAATTATCCCCTGAAACACAAGAGGGAATTTTTATCCTCTACCCACCCATCAATGAATCCCCACCATTAAGGTTTAACCTAATGCTAAGATTACAAAATCCACCAACTAAACTTCCAAGGAATCGGTCACCCAAATCAGGAATGATATTCACATATCGAAAACTATTTAATTATCCTATTTTCACAACCCAAGTACATGTTAGTGATTTATCCCATAAATAATCAAATATGTTCACCCAATGACATGCAAGTTAATTCATCCACTGCCCAATAGATCATGAAGGTTCAGACATAATCAGATCATTCCTTGGTGAGACCGAACTTGATAAGACATAAATAATGAACTAGGAATAACACACTATGCACAAAGGGTAAGAATATTCAAGGATTCTAAGAATGATACAATTAAATTGTTCCAAGAAAATATCTCACACATTTCTAAAGTCACAGATATGACCATATACTCACCCATACCATGGAAACTTTAAAAGAGTTTACTAGTCTTGAAACTACTCCTGATGAACCACACCTAATCGAAAAATTAAATCCAAGTTGGTTTCTAATAAGGAAGGTGAATTTTATTTCTCAGTCCCTCCCCCCAACCTGACTTTCATTTTCTACAATTTAGTAGGAAATATGTAAGAGATATTTCTAAACTATCTTATTTACTCATGTCTGATTTATGTCCCAACCCCATTTAAAATATAAACAACTCTTTCAAAAGATGTGAGAGTGATTCTCAAAGTGTATAAATCAATGTTTCATTGAATGATAGAAGCCACATCCTTCTTGAGGTAATAATAATAATAATTCTAATAGAATTAAACCCACTAAATCTAGATTATGTCAAGGGTAATTGAGCATGGTGACCAATCTAGATCCCAAAATCTACCATTACCCATGAGGTGTCATGATTCTCATCCCATGAGACATCATTTCCACATGAAATCTCAATGCCCCCCTTTCGGTTATCATGTCTACCATTGAACAACAATAACCATCCCAACCAATACAACATTCACAAACAACATGGAAACACAACCAGTACAAAAATAATCATAACTTCAAAAACATAAAATCATAACTAGTATATCAAGTGGACAAAAAAACTATCACAACAAAAACAAAAAACACAATAATTCCACTTAAAAATATTCAGCTGCTTATCTACTAAGAATAGTAACTATGTACTTTAAATTCTAGAAAGACACTATAATGATTCCATACACTTATTCACCACATTAAAACAATCATAGAAAACCATTTTAAAAGTTCTATAATTTCCAAAATAATCACAAGGTTTCCATTAAAAAAATTATTTCATAGAAACATCATCAATGAAACTTTTTAAATATTTTATAGATATTAATTCTATAAAAATCATTCAAAAATACATTTATAAAATCACTCTAAAAAATAGTATGAAACAATTTTAGTTTTATAAAAAAAACTTACTAAAAACCTGAAATTTTTATATTTTAAAACAATGCATGGTTTTCTTTAAACAATTCTTTCCCCCATGGCCCATTTAAAGTGAAATCTTTAAATATTTAATCGAACCAAAATACCAAAAAAAAACTTTTTTAAAACATCATAGAACTTTCTTTTTGTAAAACCTATTTTAAATTCATAAAAAAATTATAAAAAAACACCAATGACATTATTTAATTTGAAAACCCTATTTATCAATAAAACATGGCTCATCAAACCAGATCACATAAACACCAATAAAAAATTACATTCATTCCAATAATAAAAAACTCAACAATATGAACAACTCATTCCATTTCACTGCAAGGGTTACTACATTCAACATAAAATTAATAAACATGTTTAACATAGTGGATAATTACACCATGTTCTTGAAAATTTGAAGCATATCCATTTAGTTCTAACTTGGGAGAAAACAGTTCTTTTTTTTAAAGGTTGGGGCCGAAGCCTCAATTTATTATTACAGCAAAGACCTATTTAAGTGTGGGTAGAGAGAGACCCATTACATAGCCCAAAGTCCCAAGGCCAAGTGGTCTGAATATAAGGCTTGAAATCCCATTTGTTTCCCAAAGGACCCCTCGGTGAACAAAACTGCTACAGTACCGCGCTACTATATTACCCGCTACAGTACCGTCGTCGCTACAGTGCCTCCACTGCTACCATGCTACCCCTTCTATAGTGTTTCCATAGTTCCCTACTACAATACTGCAACAGTACCTGGAAATTCGTCCCTTCCCAGAAATAGTTCTTTATTTTATATTATTTTATGGAAATATTTCATGTCATAATGCTCTAGCTTGTATATTTTATCAAGAATTTTCTATTGTATATCCAACCTTATCAATTAATTAATACTTTTATGACCCAAGTTAACATGTCAAAGATTTTGGGCATGATTCATAAGCAGTACCTAACAACCATAAGAGTTCCAATACAATTTAACCATTTCAACAGTTTATCCCATGTTACTTATAAAAAATTTAATTTTTATATTAATAATTATACTATATGTGTTTTAATAATTATGTATAGATCATGGGATAAAAAAATCATTATATTATTTTAATTTCTTAACCTAAAACAAAAATGATCAAACTTATATCATGCTCTTTTGTCTTATTACAGTTATCATGAACTCGGTTTTAAATTATCAAATTTATATCAACACATGGAATATTATAAAAACATAAAATATAAGGGTGAAATAGATCATTTTATTATGTTTTAAATATTTTCTAAACAATATACAAGTCATCAATAATTATAAAACTAGAAAAGTAACATGTTAGCATGCATTTAGATAATCCTCTTGAAATTTTTAACATGTTCTTATTGTAACAAGGAATCCACTTAACATTTAATTAAACATCTCCCACAAGATTCATTACTAATTCATGTTTCAGTTACAACCCAATTCTATACTCCTTTAAATGATAATATCACATAGAATATATATACACAAATTAATTCTAGTAGGAATCAATAGACATTACAAACCCAGACCATATTTTACCATGTTTGGAAAACTATTTCTTAGAAAATATTAGTTTCATCCATAATAAAAACCAACCATTTATGTGGTTTGAATAATATTTTGTGGGTGTGTTTTTTGGTTTTTATATTAGATGGTGACCCACAAGATCTGTTACGGCCTTTCAGAGGGTGTGGTATTGTCATGTGGATAGGACTTGTCCTTTCATTAGGAGAGTCTATCACCACAACATACATATTCATGTTTTGGTAGTCATGGTGATGGGAAGATGCATCTATGAAAAATGGGTGGAGCATCATAGGAGTAATGGTGATTATGGTAGGGGTTATTGAGTTTGGGAATGTCTAAGCAAACTAGGTGAGTTGGAAAAAGGACAACAAGGTCTCAACACACCATGGTCTTGGGTGTAGTGAGGAAAAATGGATAGTGACTTCTCTATATGCCATGGTGGATTCTCTTGGTGGTTTTGTGGAGTTTTCCTTTATAAGTTTTTCAAAAATTTCATGGTATAGTAAACCATGTCATGGTACAATTCATGGTATCAGTCAACACATTTTTATATGGATGAAACCACCATTGTTTCTTGAGGGGGAAGATGTGAGTTTGAGGAAGAAACCATGGGTGATATTTTTATAGAATATTGAATTATATTTTTACCACATTTACTTTTGGAAAAAGATTCATTAATCTTATGGTTAAAAGGGATATCAAACCAAATGATTTTGAAAGGAAACATTAGGTGATTCCCCCTTTTGATGCTTCTTCCTCTAAGTCTCTATTGGATGAACCCATTAGAGGTTGGTAGATTATCTCACTCTCCTTTTACTAAGAACTTTAAGGCTTTGGTTTTTAAATTAAATGATTATGGATAGATGGTTTATATATTTTTCATTATTGAACTATTTTGGAAAATTCTTGAAAGTGATGAATTTTCTTTGATGAAATATTATAGAATAATACTCTTGAATATGCTACTATTATTATTAAATTTTTAAAGATTGGTTTTGGTGTGCCTGAATATTACATATATATGGGGAATTTTTCGTTTGAACTTTTCTATTCGTACCAAAATTGATTTCACTATGGATTGTAATGGGATGGTGTGTGTTCATGATGTGTTTTTCAAGGGATTATTGGATCAAATTTGGTTTTAGTGAAAAATATTTAGGGAATTTGAAGTTACTCTTCCAAGTAATACTTGGGTTACAGTAAAGGGTTTGTGCTTTTAAGTTCTAGTCTATTTTGGGAGTTTCTCATTGGTATAGAATGCATGAATTAGGTTTGTGGGTTCATGACATGTGTGGGTGAGTTGTGGTATGGGTGGTTTTGTGGAAACTATGGATTTCACAGAAAAATATATTTTTGTGTGGGTTTTCCATATGATTTTTTAGCTTGTGTATTATATTAATCTTATATCCTATTTTATATAAATGTGAGATAAATTATTCTTGTTTAAGTGTCTTGTGTGGGAAGTCTCAGATGGATTGCCTACTGGGTCAATACACTCACTTCCTACATATGCACTCTAGTGCATATTGTCACGACTCGACCCACTGAGGCCCACCTCCACTACTACAAATACCCCTTTTATCAGCGCTAAAAATGGCCTTTAACAGCACTAGAAAAGCATTGTTAAATCCGGCGAAGATAAAGGGGGGTCCCCTTTATCAGCACTCCAAAAAGCGCTGATAAAGACCCCTTTTATCAGCGCTAAAAAAAGAAATGATAAAAGGGGTCTTTTATCAGCGCTAAAAAAAGTGTTGATAAAAAGGTCATTTATCAGCGCTTTCTTTTTAGCGCTGATAAAAGACCCCTTTTATCAGTGCTTTTTTAAAAGGGCTGATAAAACTAAAAAAATCAAAAAAAAATACTGCCAATCTCGGGGGGGGCTTTTTACAGCGCATGAGCCCTCCCTTTATTAGTGCTTTCCCGCACCTCCAGTGTCTGCACTCACTGCCTCCACCCTTTATCAGCACCCCTTTAATTCACCCTTGCGCGTGCGCCCCTGCCTCCACCTGGATTTGATCTCGAGACCCCCCCCCCTACGCGCCAGAAGCCTTTGCCACTCCCCTATATTTATTTTTCCTCTTATTTATGATATATCTATTTATTTATATATATATTTAGTTATATTTATTCTTATAGTAAAATATATTTATATTAATATATATATATAGTTATATTAATATATTTATATTTTTATATCAATATATATATAGTTATATTAATATTTATATATATATAGTTAAATTAATATATATATATATATATTTATATTAATATACATATTTATATTTATATTAATATATATATATTTATAGTTATATTAATATATATTGTAACGCCCCGACCCCAGCTACCCAGAGTCGGTGCATTACTTCGTAACATTGGCATGATCACAAAAGATCAAGTCTCGAAAGACCGATTAGTTTAGTAGCCTTGGAAACACTAGATACATTCGTAAACGTTACATTACATCATAAAGTGAAAAACTACTATAACAAAGTCTCCATAGACCACACTCATATCCTCTTCTGACAATCCCTACAGGTCATTCATAAAATACTTCTTCACATCCTGGAAAATATTAAAACATTGAAAGGGGTGAGCTCAGATGCTCAGAAAGGATAACAATATAGCAGAAGCTTTCATAAATAAACATTAACATTTAAGGCAATGTATAACTAAAACAAAAGCCTTTTAAACTTAAACTTCAACATAATATGGCAAAAGTAAAATGAGATAATGCCATTCACTTCTTCACATGGATATTCTACTGGTCGAATAATCACATGAAATATCAATAACCACTTTCATAATGAGGGAATGTATAATGTCGGACATTCTGAAACATTTTGTCAAGGCCTCGGCCAAGACGTCTAAAATGATTAAGGCCTCGGCCAAAACCATAAATCAAATTGGGAAAGGGCCTCAGCCAATTCCACGTCTAGTTGTCTCATGAGACCTACCGATGCATCGAGGAGCTATAGCGGGCTCCACCCGTCACTTATTAAGTCCAATACATTCCTCATATGAATAGGTTTAAACATATCATAAACCATAACATAATCGTATCACATAAGACATGCATAAAGGAAACATAACATTTCCACATTTCAATCACAAGATATCAATACAACACATTGATATAATAAAAACACTTTCAAAACCATTTTCAATACCAAAATAAAAGAAAGTTAAAACTTTTTACTTATTTTTCATTAAAAAAATGATGGCTTGTAGAGGAAGCCGAAACTCAAATAATAGTCACGGCGGAGGAGAAGTCGTTGTCGCCGCATAAGTACGGAAATAAAAACATTCCCTTTTGTCATTTAGAAAAACGCTTCGTATAAAAAAGATTCCTTTTGAATAACGTAAAAGTCAAAGGGGTTTATACACCGTATAAAATAAAGTTGTGTATAAAACGAAATATGCCTCAATGAAAGGAGATTGAGACGAAGTCCTTACAAAGATAATTTTTAAAATAAAATAGATATATTATGTGTATTCATTATATTTACACATAAAGAAAGTACAAATACAATATAGGACATAATAATATCATGACATAATTTTAAAGTAGGAGATTAACCCAAAGAATAGAAATTGGGTTAAGAAGTTCCCTTACCTTGCGTCTTGTCCTGACTCGGCCGTTATTTAACCTCCTGAATAATAAACTAGAGTTAATTTATATTTACTTAAGAACCTTTTTAATGTTCATTATTCCATTTATATCACTTATTACCATGTTATGAACATTATTTAATTATTTAAGTTAATAACGGTCGTTTTGTCGATCTTTGGTACTTGAGTCAAAAATAAACTTCTTATAATTACAAGTTGTTCATGTGGTGAAATATCCATTATATCCAGAATTATATTCATGATGTAGATATCATATATATCATATATATACAGTATATACATTCATTCATAATGTCACGTAACATTTAGAGGTAAGAAATGAAATGCACCGTTCATGGAGACGGTAAGCCGTACGTACGCATGAACGCTACTTTCATTTCTATTTCGTATTTAATGGAATGAAATCATAATGATATAAATTTATAATATAATTAAAGTATAATATAGTGTATAATACCATTTAATCCATCCTTTATACATCCCACATATGGCATTAACGATTCAAATCACTTTGAGGGGGCGGTAGTCCGCACTTCCTAAAATGAAATTATCGCGTTTTACCCATAATGGAAATCATAAAGTATGCCATAAATGAGAAATACAGAAGCATAAGTAAAACATAAACATATTATATATCATATATAAATATAGTGACATCTTAATGGCCACCTTTGAAGGTGTTATATGAGTTTTGAACAATCATCGTTTCGTGAGGCAGAAATTCGCCATCCACAGGAACCGTATGTTCTTTAACCATTAGATGTAGGTGTGTGTAATTGTAGCTCGAATCCTTATTATAACAACATCCTAGTATATTGAGGATACTGGTTTTGTTACAAAAGAAATGAATAAAAAGAGTTTAGGGGGTTGAAGAAGAAAAATAAAACAAAACAACATTAGAGAAGACATTACCTCAAAATCGGGTAACTCTTTTTTATTTGAACCAAAGGCTTCCTTGAGAAGAGTTCTGCCCAAAGTGAGGCTTCTAGGAGTAAGAGGGAGAAGTTGGGAGAGTATTTGGGCAGATTTTGGCCGAGCCAAATGGCTTGAAGGTGTGAATAAGGTGGGAGAGGTGGGGGCCTTTTATAAGTGGAGAGGAGGGGCTCTTTTGGAAAGATTGAAATGTTACATTATTACACAATGCTTTTCGGATTCCAAAGGTCCCACACTTATATAATTCGTGGCTAAGGTGATAAGGGTTTGAAATATACCCATCCAATAGTCTTTCGACAATTGTAAGCCTTGGAGTTTTCATTATCTTTTCATTTTATTAAAATCGTTAAATAATGAGGTCATCGCTGCATCATAATGATGTCATAAATAATTTAATTTATTTAATCCCTAAAAATTATAAAAAAAATACTATGATGTATGAAATATTTTTATCTTTCTAATGAATATTTATAGTCAAAATTTGGACTTGTGTAACCCCACTTAAAAACTGTTTTAGTAAAACAACTCATGTTTGTGTCAATTTAATTTTAACATTAAATAAATATATATTAATGTCATTTTCCAACCAAAGTGGCTCCATGGGGTCCCCAAGTTGACCCATGGGTTGTCTTCGTCGGCCATGACTCATCCAATAGGAGTAGGACAAGTGTCAAGCTCATATCATATTATTAAAACATTGTTTTTACCTTAAACTACACTAATTAACTCTAATCGCGATTAAGAACTTAAAAGTTACTATTCACCAAAAAAAATATTTTAATCTCATTGAAAAAAAATTTAATTCTTAATGACAACCATGTATGTCAGATTTTTGAAAATCAAATCACAGAAGTGGTAATATTTCATTTAAACGAAAAATCAGTTATTTAACTACCACTTACTGGTTTCACTATTCATCAAAAATTGAAGTTTTTCAGAACAATGCCAAAATTTCACCCTAAGCTATAATTGATATTCCGAAATCAAAAATGATGTCTATTTTAAAAAATTCCAAACATATAAGTGGCATTAATTAATTTTATAATTAATTCACGCTGTCACAACAAATAGCGTGTTTTTAAGAAACAATTTATGTCAAAAGATTGTCAATTGTTTATGTCCAATTTCAATGTTAAATTAATTCTAATGACCACCATTGGATAAAATGGTAAAAATATATTCTAATTATACTTTAAAACCAGTAAATAGTATAATTTATCACTATAAATTATTTTGATTAAAAAAGGTGTTTTAAGTATTTTTCACTATTCATTAAAATTTTGAAGTTCTCAGAAAATTACAAAAAATTCAACTTAGGATAATTTCGATATTATGAATAAAAAAATGAAGTCCATTTTGAAATATAAAATTTCTATAATTTTAAAAAGTGGTTATTACTATTCATAACGACTACTTTGATTAGTCGCGGTGTTTTAGAACTCGAAGTTGCGTACAATGCAAGCTATTGCATTATTGAATGAGAAGTGTATCGTGGAAGCTCGGGGTGTTACATTCTCCCCTCCTTCAATAAATTGCGTCCTCGCAATTTGAAATTTTTCTTTGAAAATAAAAGGTTGAAAAGAAAAAATACCTTTGAGGAAAACCCACATCGGAAATAAGATTAATAAAATTTAGCCTTAATAAGAGGGAAAGGGAAATGAAAAAGTCACCACCCAATTATGATCTCGATTAGGAGAACATTGGTGGCAATTAGAGACATATAATTGGAGGAAAAACGTAAATATTTGTAGGGAGTGATTGAGGTCATCAATCACAATCAACTGTCAAATTGAGGGCCTCAAAGCCTTCAATCTATGTTGATTTAAAATATCATCAGTTCCACAAGACATAAGGTATTAGAATAAAACATTTTTTTTTGTTTTAATATCCCTTTAATAAAGTTTAAGAATTAATTTATTCATTGAATAAGAGATAGGTATAAATATATTTATGGTTGACAATTAGAGTTTCAACCTTCAACTCATCTTTCACTCAAAAAGTTAGTAAAACTCAAAAATATTATACTTATCCTAATTGTATAAGGTTCCAAATGTTAACACATAACATTTAGATTAGTAAAATTATTTTGTAATAACCAAGGACTTCCTGTAGGCTAGTGGTAGGAAATAAAGGCCTGTCGCACTATGATTGTGGGTTCGATTCATGCAGCTTTGTCCGACGCGACGGGTTATGCCCCACCCTGCAGGTTGTCCTTTTCCTAAAACTATAGTATTATAATATTCCAAAAATAATCTTTAGAAATGCTTTAACCTTAAACAATACTATCCAAAGATCAACTTAATCCACTCCAACCTTTATAATTATCCAATATACCTCTGTCCAAACTTTCTCTAAAAGGTCTCTTAATTCCAAAATCAATTTATCAGATTCCCCAAACAAAGTAAAGTTTCTCTTATTGTCACATACTAAAAATATAATTACCTTAATCATATTAAAACCTTACTGAAATCAACAAGTACTTCATTAAAATCCTTATATATATATCACATTATTCTAATAACCAGAATATAATCCATGAGTCCAAAAGCACCAATACATTAGTTATTCTGCTTCAACTGTAGTAACAGCATAAGATTGTCCTTGATCCCTTGGCCTTTTCTGAGGTAAGTTTCCCTGACGCTTAGGACATTCATTTTCATAATGACCCATTTCTCTACAATTGTAGCATTCAACTTTGATAGCCTCTTTCTTTCCCTTGCAATCATGAGCCTGGTGACCCTTTTCTCCACATTTATAACAAACTCTCATTCCTTTTAGGCAAGTACCAAGGTGATTCTTCCCACAATTATCACATAATGGAAAATCCTTCTTTCCCCTTTTCCCTTTATCTGTCTCTTTTTCCACCGTTCTCTTCTTCTCTTGCTTTACTTTGTTGTCATAAGACTTAGAGAATTCCTTTTCTGTCTTGATAGCACACGAGACAATATCTGCGTATGATGAGAAGGATTGTGATACCAAAGCTCGACGGAGAAATGGTTTTAACCCATCAAAGAAACGATCAATCTTACTCCTTGGGTTACGTATATAATCGGCAGCATGCCTCGCTAACCTTGTAAAGTTAGCCTCACACTTTGCGACATTCTCATCCTCCTTCTGCCTCAGACTCAGAAATTGCCTTTCCATATCTGTTCGATGGTCACGAGGAAAGTATTTTGCTAAGAAAAGCTCTTTGAACTCCCTCCATTCCATATTCGATACGTCATCATCTTCCTTTGTGTTTTGAATCAGCGACCACCACTGATCGGCATCTCCAGTGAGGCGGTAAACTGCCATGACAACCTTCTCCCTATCACTACTCCCCAAGGCATGGAATATTTTCTCTAAGGAATTTATCCATTGCTCAGCTACTATAGTATTTGTACTCCCATTGAAGTTTGGTGGTTGCTGCCTCATGAAGCGGTCTAACATTGATCCTCCACGTTGCGGATCAGGGTGCTCCATACGAGTAAGGTTATTATTCATAACCTGAGTGAGTTGTCCCAGAATGGTAATAAGTTGATCAGCACCAGTTGTATCTCCAGCTCCAAAATAATTATCTTGAGTAGGAGGGAAATCCCTACACGGAGTGCGTGCATTGATACGGTTTCCATTCCTTCCACTAGGCGCCATTTCTAAACAATGGCATAAACTATATTAGTTTATAAATCAAAATACATAATTCCATACTTGTAAGATACTTAACATAAATTGAACTATTTATGGATATAATCCATAAAAATGTTTTCTTTGAGGAAGTATATACTCATAACCCTTCATAGTGGTTTATAAAGAAAATGAGAATTATCCAAAGCATATCCCTCGGGAGTTTCGTAACCAAGAGTGCAGCAAGGCCTGTTGTCGTGCACCAGTTCCCGTTTGAGTCTAGCTCAAAGCAGTGTTTTCGGGTTTTACCCCTAGGTACATCTGTGCCAGAGCCGCCTCTACCTACTCGTATCCATACAGGGATGTATTGCTCGGAAAACTCACAAAATCTCTATAATACCAAAATTCTAGGAAGTTCTTCTATACTAATCCTTAAAGTTCATCTTAGGTCTACGTGCACTAATCAGAGTTTATCTAAATCTAGCTTCCAAGGTTTGTACTAAACCGCCTCTGATACCAACTGTAATGCCCCGACCCCAGCTACCCAGAGTCGGTGCATTACTTCGTAACATTGGCATGATCACAAAAGATCAAGTCTCGAAAGACCGATTAGTTTAGTAGCCTTGGAAACACTAGATACATTCGTAAACGTTACATTACATCATAAAGTGAAAAACTACTATAACAAAGTCTCCATAGACCACACCCATATCCTCTTCTGACAATCCCTACAGGTCATTCATAAAATACTTCTTCACATCCTGGAAAATATTAAAACATTGAAAGGGGTGAGCTCAAATGCTCAGTAAGGATAACAATATAGCGGAAGCTTTCATAAATAAACATTAACATTTAAGTCAATGTATAACTAAAACAAAAGCCTTTTAAACTTGAACTTCAACATAATATGGAAAAAGTAAAATGAGATAATGCCATTCACTTCTTCACATGGATATTCTACTGGTCTAATAATCACATGCAATATCAATAACCACTTTTATAATGAGGGAATGTATAATGCCGGACATTCTGAAACATTTTGTCAAGGCCTCGGCCAAGACGTCTAAAATGATTAAGGCCTCGGCCAAAACCATAAATCAAATTGGGAAAGGGCCTCGGCCAATTACACGTCTAGTTGTCTCATGAGACCTACCGATGCATCGAGGAGCTATAACGGGCTCCACCCGTCACTTATTAAGTCCAATACATTCCTCATATGAATAGGTTTAAACATATCATAAACCATAACATAATTGTATCACATAAGACATGCATAAAGGAAACATAACATTTCCACATTTCAATCACAAGATATCAATACAACACATTTATATAATAAAAACACTTTCAAAACCATTTTCAATACCAAAATAAAAGAAAGTTAAAACTTTTTACTTATTTTTCATTAAAAAAATGATGGCTTGTAGAGGAAGCCGAAACTCAAATAATAGTCACGGCGGTGGAGAAGTCGTTGTCGCCGCATAAGTACGGAAATAAAAACATTCCCTTTTGTTGTTTAGCAAAATGCTTCATATAAAAAAGATTCCTTTTGAATAACGTAAAAATCAAAGGGGTTTATACACCGTATAAAATAAAGTTGTGTATAAAACGAAATATGCCTCAATGAAAGGAGATTGAGACGAAGTACTTACAAAGATAATTTTTAAAATAAAATAGATATATTATGTGTATTCATTATATTTACACATAAAGAAAGTAAAAATACAATATAGGACATAATAATATTATGACATAATTTGAAAGTATGAGATTAACCCAAAGAATGGAAATTGGGTTAAGAAGTTCCCTTACCTTGCGTCTTGTCCTGACTCGACCGTTCTTTAACCTCCTGAATAATAAACTAGAGTTAATTTCTATTTACTTAAGAACCTTTTTCATGTTCATTATTCCATTTATATCACTTATTACCATGTTATGAACATTATTTAATTATTTAAGTTAATAACGGTCGTTTTGTCGATCTTTGGTACTTGAGTCAAAAATAAACTTCTTATAATTACAAGTTGTTCATGTGGTGAAATATCCATTATATCCAGAATTATATTCATGATTTAGATATCATATATATCATATATATACAGTATATACATTCATTCATAATGTCACGTAACATTTAGAGGTAAGAAATGAAATGCACCGTTCATGGAGACGGTAAGCCGTACGTACGCATGAACGCTACTTTCATTTCTATTTCGTATTTAATGGAATGAAATAATAATGATATAAATTTATAATATAATTACAGTATAATATAGTGTATAATACCATTTAATCCATCCTTTATACATCCCACATATGGCATTAACGATTCAAATCACTTTGAGGGGGCGGTAGTCCGCACTTCCTAAAATGAAATTATCGCGTTTTACCCATAATGGAAATCATAAAGTATGCCATAAATGAGAAATACAGAAGCATAAGTAAAACATAAACATATTATATATCATATATAAATATAGTTACATCTTAATGGACACCTTTGAAGGTGTTATATGAGTGTTGAACAATCATCGTTTCGTGAGGCAGAAATTCGCCATCCACAGGAACCGTATGTTCTTTAACCATTAGATGTAGGTGTGTGTAAGTTTAGATCGAATACTTCTTATAGAAACATCCTAGTATATTGAGGATACTGGTTTTGTTACAAAAGAAATGAATAAAAATAGTTTAGGGGGTTGGAGAAGAAAAATAAAACAAAACAACATTAGAGAAGACATTACCTCAAAATCGGGTAACTCTTTTTTATTTGAACCAAAGGCTTCATTGAGAAGAGTTCTGCCCAAAGTGAGCCTTCTAGGAGTAAGAGGGGGACGTTGGGAGAGTATTTGGGCAGAGTTTGGCCGATCCAAATGGCTTGAAGGTGTGAATAAGGTGGGAGAGGTGGGGGCCTTTTATAAGTGGAGAGGAGGGGCTCTTTTGGAAAGATTGAAATGTTACATTATTACACAATGCTTTTCGGATTCCAAAGGTCCCACACTTATATAATTCGTGGATAAGGTGATAAGGGTTCGAAATCTACCCATCCAATAGTCTTTGGACAATTTTAAGCCTTGGAGTTTTCATTATCTTTTCATTTTATTAAAATCGTTAAATAATGAGGTCATCGCTGCATCATAATGATGTAATAAATAATTTAATTTATTTAATCCCTAAAAATTATACAAAAAATACTATGATGTAGGAAATCTCTTTAGATTTCTAATTAATATTTATAGTCAAAATTTGGACTTGTGTAACCCCACTTAAAAACTGTTTTAGTAAAACAACTCATGTTTGTGTCAATTTAATTTTAACATTAAATAAATATATATTAATGTCATTTTCCAACCAAAGTGGCTCCATGGGGTCCCCAAGTTGACCCATGGGTTTTCTTGGTCGGACATGACTCATCCAATAGGAGTAGGACAAGTGTCAAGCTCATATCATATTATTAAAACATTGTTTTTACCTTAAACTACACTAATTAACTCTAATCGCGATTAAGAACTTAAAAGTTACTATTCACCAAAAAAATTATTTTAATCTCATTGAACCACATTTTACTTCTTAATGACAACCATGTATGTCTGATTTTTGAAAATCAAATCACAGAAGTGGTAATATTTCATTTAAACGAAAAATCAGTTATTTAACTACCACTTAGTGGTTTCACTATTCATCAAAAATTGATGTTTTTCAGAACAATGCCAAAATTTCACCCTAATCTATAATTGATATTCCGAATTCAAAAATGATGTCTATTTTAAAAAATTCCAAACATATAAGTGGCATTAATTAATTTTATAATTAATTCCCGTTGTCACAACAAATAGCGTGTATTTAAGAAACAATTTATGTCAAAAGATTGGCAATTGTTTATGTCCAATTTCAATGTTAAATTAATTCTAATGACCACCATTGGATAAAATGGTAAAAATATATTCTAATTATACTTTAAAACCACTAAATAGTATAATTTATCACTATAAATTATTTTGATTAAAAAATTTGTTTTAAGTATTTTTCACTATTCATAAAAATTTTGAAGTTCTCAGAAAATTACAAAAAATTCAACTTAGGATAATTTCGATATTACGAATACAAAAATGAAGTCCATTTTGAAATATAAAATTTCTATAATTTTAAAAAGTGGTTATTACTATTCATAACGACTACTTTGATTAGTCGCGGTGTTTTAGAACTCGAAGTTTCGTACAATGCAAGCTACTGCATTATTGAATGAGAAGCGTATCGTGGAAGCTCGGGGTGTTACATTCTCCCCTCCTTCAATAAATTGCATCCTCGCAATTTGAAATTTTTCTTTGAAAATAAAAGGTTGAAAAGAGAAAATACCTTTGAGGAAAACCCACATCGGAAATAATATTAATAAAATTTAGCCTTAATAAGAGGGAAAGGGAAATGAAAAAGTCACCACCCAATTATGATCTCGATTAGGAGAACATTGGTGGCAATTAGAGACATATAATTGGAGGAAAAACGTAAATATTTGTAGGGAGTGATTGAGGTCATCAATCACAATAAACTGTCAAATTGAGGGCCTCAAAGCCTTCAATCTATGTTGATTTAAAATATCATCAGTTCCACAAGACATAAGGTATTAGAATAAAACATTTTTTTTTGTTTTAATATCCCTTTAATAAAGTTTAAGAATTAATTTATTCATTGAATAAGAGATAGGTATAAATATATTTATGGTTGACAATTAGAGTTTCAACCTTCAACTCATCTTTCACTCAAAAAGATAATAAAACTCAAAAATATTATACTTATCCTAATTGTATAAGGTTCCAAATGTTAACACATAACATTTAGATTAGTAAAATTATTTTGTAATAACCAAGGACTTCCTGTAGGCTAGTGGTAGGAAATAAAGGCCTGTCGCACTATGATTGTGGGTTCGATTCCTGCAGCTTTGTCCGACGCGACGGGTTATGCCCCACCCTGCAGGTTGTCCTTTTCCTAAAACTATAGTATTATAATATTCCAAAAATAATCTTCAGAAATGCTTTAACCTTAAACAATACTATCCAAAGATCAACTTAATCCACTCCAACCTTTATAATTATCCAATATACTTCTGTCCAGACTTTCTCTAAAAGGTCTCTTAATTCCAAAATCAATTTATCAGATTCCCCAAACAAAGTAAAGTTTCTCTTATTGTCACATACTAAAAATATAATTACCTTAATCATATTAAAACCTTACTGAAATCCACAAGTACTTCAGTACAATCCTTATATATATATCACATTATTCTAATAACCAGAATATAATCCATGAGTCCAAAAGCACCAATACATTAGTTATTCTGCTTCAACTGTAGTAATAGCATAAGATTGTCCTTGATCCCTTGGCCTTTTCTGAGGTAAGTTTCCCTGACGCTTAGGACATTCATTTGCATAATGACCCATTTCTCTACAATTGTAGCATTCAACTTTGATAGCCTCTTTCTTTCCCTTGCAATCATGAGCCTGGTGACCATTTTCTCCACATTTATAACAAACTCCCATTCCTTTTAGGCAAGTACCAGGGTGATTCTTCCCACAATTATCACATAATGGAAAATCCTTCTTTCCCCTTTTCCCTTTATCTGTCTCTTGTTCCACCGTTCTCTTCTTCTCTTGCTTTACTTTGTTGTCATAAGACTTAGAGAATTCCTTTTCTGTCTTGATAGCACACGAGACAATATCTTCGTATGATGAGAAGGATTGTGATACCAAAGCTCGACGGAGAAATGGTTTTAACCCATCAAAGAAACGATAAATCTTACTCCTTGGGTTACGTATATAATCGGCAGCATGCCTTGCTAACCTTGTAAAGTTAGCCTCATACTTTGCGACATTCTCATCCTCTTTCTGCCTCAGACTCAGAAATTGCCTTTCCGTATCTGCTCGATGGTCACGAGGAAAGTATTTTTCTAAGAAAAGCTCTTTGAACTCCCTTCATTCCATATTCGATACGTCATCATCTTCCTTTGTGTTTTGAATCAGCGACCACCACTGATCGGCATCTCCAGTGAGGCGGTAAACTTCCATGACAACCTTCTCCCTATCACTACTCCCCAAGGCATGGAATATTTTCTCTAAGGAATTTATCTATTGCTCAGCTACTATAGGATTTGTACTCCCATTGAAGGTTGGTGGTTGCTGCCTCATGAAGCGGTCTAACATTGATCCTCCACGTTGCGGATCAGGGTGCTCCATACGAGTAAGGTTATTATTCATAACCTGAGTGAGTTGTCCCAGAATGGTAATAAGTTGATCAGCACCAGTTGTATCTCCAGCTCCAAAATAATTATCTTGAGTAGGAGGGCAATCCCTACACGGAGTGCGTGAATTGATACGGTTTCCATTCCTTCCACTAGGAGCCATTTCTAAACAATGGCATAAACTATATTAGTTTATAAATCAAAATACATAATTCCATACTTGTAAGATACTTAACATAAATTGAACTATTTATGGATATAATCCATAAAAATGTTTTCTTTGAGGAAGTATATACTCATAACCCTTCATAGTGGTTTATAAAGAAAATGAGAATTATCCAAAGCATATCCCCCGGGAGTTTCGTAACCAAGAGTGCAGCAAGGCCCGTTGTCGTGCACCAGTTCCCATTCGAGTCTAGCTCAAAGCAGTGTTTTCGGGTTTTACCCCTAGGTACATCTGTGCCAGAGCCGCCTCTACCTACTCGTATCCAGACAGGGATGTATTGCTCGGAAAACTCACAAAATCTCTATAATACCAAAATTCTAGAAAGTTCTTCTATACTAATCCTTAAAGTTCATCTTAGGTCTACGTGCTCTAATCAGAGTTTATCTAAATCTAGCTTCCAAGGTTTGTACTAAACCGCCTCTGATACCAACTGTAACGCCCCGACCCCAGCTACCCAGAGTCGGTGCATTACTTCGTAACATTGTCATGATCACAAAAGATCAAGTCTCGAAAGACCGATTAGTTTAGTAGCCTTGGAAACACTAGATACATTCGTAAACGTTACATTACATCATAAAGTGAAAAAATACTATAACAAAGTCTCCATAGACCACACCCATATCCTCTTCTGACAATCCCTACAGGTCATTCATAAAATACTTCTTCACATCCTGGAAAATATTAAAACATTGAAAGGGGTGAGCTCAAATGCTCAGTAAGGATAACAATATAGCGGAAGCTTTCATAAATAAACATTAACATTTAAGGCAATGTATAACTAAAACAAAAGCCTTTTAAACTTGAACTTCAACATAATATGGAAAAATTAAAATGAGATAATGCCATTCACTTCTTCACATGGATATTCTACTGGTCTAATAATCACATGCAATATCAATAACCACTTTCATAATGAGGGAATGTATAATGCCGGACATTCTGAAACATTTTGTCAAGGCCTCGGCCAAGACGTCTAAAATGATTAAGGCCTCGGCCAAAACCATAAATCAAATTGGGAAAGGGACTCGGCCAATTACACGTCTAGTTGTCTCATGAGACCTACCGATGCATCGAGGAGCTATAACGGGCTCCACCCGTCACTTATTAAGTCCAATACATTCCTCATATGAATAGGTTTAAACATATCATAAACCATAACATAATCGTATCACATAAGACATGCATAAAGGAAACATAACATTTCCACATTTCAATCACAATATATCAATACAACACATTTATATAATAAAAACACTTTCAAAACCATTTTCAATACCAAAATAAAAGAAAGTTAAAACTTTTTACTTATTTTTCATTAAAAAAATGATGGCTTGTAGAGGAAGCCGAAACTCAAATAATAGTCACGGCGGCGGAGAAGTCGTTGTCGCCGCATAAGTACGGAAAGAAAAACATTCCCTTTTGTTGTTTAGGAAAACGCTTCGTATAAAAAAGATTCCTTTTGAATAACGTAAAAATCAAAGGGGTTTATACACCGTATAAAATAAAGTTGTGTATAAAACGAAATATGCCTCAATGAAAGGAGATTGAGACGAAGTCCTTACAAAGATAATTTTTAAAATAAAATAGATATATTATGTGTATTCATTATATTTACACATAAATAAAGTAAAAATACAATATAGGACATAATAATATCATGACATAATTTGAAAGTATGAGATTAATCCAAAGAATGGAAATTGGGTTAAGAAGTTCCCTTACCTTGCGTCTTGTCCTGACTCGACCGTTCTTTAACCTCCTGAATAATAAACTAGAGTTAATTTATATTTAATTAAGAACCTTTTTCATGTTCATTATTCCATTTATATCACTTATTACCATGTTATGAACATTATTTAATTATTTAAGTTAATAACGGTCGTTTTGTCGATCTTTGGTACTTGAGTCAAAAATAAACTTCTTATAATTACAAGTTGTTCATGTGGTGAAATATCCATTATATCCAGAATTATATTCATGATTTAGATATCATATATATCATATATATACAGTATATACATTCATTCATAATGTCACGTAACATTTAGAGGTAAGAAATGAAATGCACCGTTCATGGAGACGGTAAGCCGTACGTACGCATGAACGCTACTTTCATTTCTATTTCGTATTTAATGGAATGAAATCATAATTATATAAATTTATAATATAATTACAGTATAATATAGTGTATAATACCATTTAATCCATCCTTTATACATCCCACATATGGCATTAACGATTCAAATCACTTTGAGGGGGCGGTAGTCCGCACTTCCTAAAATGAAATTATCGCGTTTTACCCATAATGGAAATCATAAATTATGTCATAAATGAGAAATACAGAAGCATAAGTAAAACATAAACATATTATATATCATATATAAATATAGTTA
The DNA here is from genome assembly GCA_963277665.1 of Viscum album. Classification (NCBI taxonomy): domain Eukaryota; kingdom Viridiplantae; phylum Streptophyta; class Magnoliopsida; order Santalales; family Viscaceae; genus Viscum; species Viscum album. Next base: position 1,376,582,826 of record OY728133.1, on the reverse strand, counting down.
CATCTTAATGGACACCTTTGAAGGTGTTATATGAGTGTTGAACAATCATCGTTTCGTGAGGCAGAAATTCGCCATCCACAGGAACCGTATGTTCTTTAACCATTAGATGTAGGTGTGTGTAAGTGTAGATCAAATCCTTCTTATAAAAACATCCTAGTATATTGAGGATACTGGTTTTGTTACAAAAGAAATGAATAAAAATAGTTTAGGGGGTTGGAGAAGAAAAATAATACAAAACAACATTAGAGAAGACATTACCTCAAAATCGGGTAACTCTTTTTTATTTGAACCAAAGGCTTCCTTGAGAAGAGTTCTGCCCCAAGTGAGGCTTCTAGGAGTAAGAGGGGGACGTTGGGAGAGTATTTGGGCAGAGTTTGGCCGATCCAAATGGCTTGAAGGTGTGAATAAGGTGGGAGAGGTGGGGGCCTTTTATAAGTGGAGAGGAGGGGCTCTTTTGGAAAGATTGAAATGTTACATTATTACACAATGCTTTTCGGATTCCAAAGGTCCCACACTTATATAATTCGTGGATAAGGTGATAAGGGTTCGAAATCTACCCATCCAATAGTCTTTGGACAATTTTAAGCCTTGGAGTTTTCATTATGTTTTCATTTTATTAAAATCGTTAAATAATGAGGTCATCGCTGCATCATAATGATGTCATAAATACTTTAATTTATTTAATGCCTAAAAATTATACAAAAAATACTATGATGTAGGAAATCTCTTTAGCTTTCTAATGAATATTTATAGTCAAAATTTGGACTTGTGTAACCCCACTTAAAAACTGTTTTAGTAAAACAACTCATGTTTGTGTCAATTTAATTTTAACATTAAATAAATATATATTAATGTCATTTTCCAACCAAAGTGGCTCCATGGGGTCCCCAAGTTGACCCATGGGTTGTCTTGGTCGGAAATGACTCATCCAATAGGAGTAGGACAAGTGTCAAGCTCATATCATATTATTAAAACATTGTTTTTACCTTAAACTACACTAATTAACTCTAATCGCGATTAAGAACTTAAAAGTTACTATTCACCAAAAAAATTATTTTAATCTCATTGAACCACATTTTACTTCTTAATGACAACCATGTATGTCTGATTTTTGAAAATCAAATCACAGAAGTGTTAATATTTCATTTAAACGAAAAATCAGTTATTTAACTACCACTTAGTGGTTTCACTATTCATCAAAAATTGATGTTTTTCAGAACAATGCCAAAATTTCACCCTAAGCTATAATTGATATTCCGAATTCAAAAATGATGTCTATTTTAAAAGATTCCAAACATATAAGTGGCATTAATTAATTTTATAATTAATTCCCGTTGTCACAACAAATAGCGTGTTTTTAAGAAACAATTTATGTCAAAAGATTGGCAATTGTTTATGTCCAATTTCAATGTTAAATTAATTCTAATGACCACCATTGGATAAAATGGTAAAAATATATTCTAATTATACTTTAAAACCACTAAATAGTATAATTTATCACTATAAATTATTTTGATTAAAAAATTTGTTTTAAGTTTTTTTCACTATTCATAAAAATTTTGAATTTCTCAGAAAATTACAAAAAATTCAACTTAGGATAATTTTGATATTACGAATACAAAAATGAAGTCCATTTTGAAATATAAAATTTCTATAATTTTAAAAAGTGGTTATTACTATTCATAACGACTACTTTGATTAGTCGCGGTGTTTTAGAACTCGAAGTTTCGTACAATGCAAGCTACTGCATTATTGAATGAGAAGCGTATCGTGGAAGCTCGGGGTGTTACATTCTCCCCTCCTTCAATAAATTGAATCCTCGCAATTTGAAATTTTTCTTTGAAAATAAAAGGTTGAAAAGAGAAAATACCTTTGAGGAAAACCCACATCGGAAATAAGATTAATAAAATTTAGCCTTAATAAGAGGGAAAGGGAAATGAAAAAGTCACCACCCAATTATGATCTCGATTAGGAGAACATTGGTGGCAATTAGAGACATATAATTGGAGGAAAAACGTAAATATTTGTAGGGAGTGATTGAGGTCATCAATCACAATAAATTGTCAAATTGAGGGCCTCAAAGCCTTCAATCTATGTTGATTTAAAATATCATCAGTTCCACAAGACATAAGGTATTAGAATAAAACATTTTTTTTTGTTTTAATATCCCTTTAATAAAGTTTAAGAATTAATTTATTCATTGAATAAGATATAGGTATAAATATATTTATGGTTGACAATTAGAGTTTCAACCTTCAACTCATCTTTCACTCAAAAAGATAATAAAACTCAAAAATATTATACTTATCCTAATTGTATAAGGTTCCAAATGTTAACACATAACATTTAGATTAGTAAAATTATTTTGTAATAACCAAGGACTTCATGTAGGCTAGTGGTAGGAAATAAAGGCATGTCGCACTATGATTGTGGGTTCGATTCCTGCATCTTTGTCCGACGCGACGGGTTATGCCCCACCCTGCAGGTTGTCCTTTTCCTAAAACTATAGTATTATAATATTCCAAAAATAATCTTCAGAAATGCTTTAACCTTAAACAATACTATCCAAAGATCAACTTAATCCACTCCAACCTTTATAATTATCCAATATACTTCTGTCCAGACTTTCTCTAAAAGGTCTCTTAATTCCAAAATCAATTTATCAGATTCCCCAAACAAAGTAAAGTTTCTCTTATTGTCACATACTAAAAATATAATTACCTTAATCATATTAAAACCTTACTGAAATCAACAAGTACTTCAGTACAATCCTTATATATATATCACATTATTCTAATAACCAGAATATAATCCATGAGTCCAAAAGCACCAATACATTAGTTATTCTGCTTCAACTGTAGTAACAGCATAAGATTGTCCTTGATCCCTTGGCCTTTTCTGAGGTAAGTTTCCCTGACGCTTAGGACATTCATTTGCATAATGACCCATTTCTCTACAATTGTAGCATTCAACTTTGATAGCCTCTTTCTTTCCCTTGCAATCATGAGCATGGTGACCATTTTCTCCACATTTATAACAAACTCCCATTCCTTTTAGGCAAGTACCAGGGTGATTCTTCCCACAATTATCACATAATGGAAAATCCTTCTTTCCCCTTTTCCCTTTATCTGTCTCTTGTTCCACCGTTCTCTTCTTCTCTTGCTTTACTTTGTTGTCATAAGACTTAGAGAATTCCTTTTCTGTCTTGATAGCACACAAGACAATATCTTCGTATGATGAGAAGGATTGTGATACCAAAGCTCGACAGAGAAATGGTTTTAACCCATCAAAGAAACGATCAATCTTACTCCTTGGGTTACGTATATAATCGGCAGCATGCCTTGCTAACCTTGTAAAGTTAGCCTCATACTTTGCGACATTCTCATCCTCTTTCTGCCTCAGACTCAGAAATTGCCTTTCCGTATCTGCTCGATGGTCACGAGGAAAGTATTTTTCTATGAAAAGCTCTTTGAACTCCCTCCATTCCATATTCGATACGTCATCATCTTCCTTTGTGTTTTGAATCAGCGACCACCACTGATCGGCATCTCCAGTGAGGCGGTAAACTGCCATGACAACCTTCTCCCTATCACTACTCCCCAAGGCATGGAATATTTTCTCTAAGGAATTTATCTATTGCTCAGCTACTATAGGATTTTTACTCCCATTGAAGGTTGGTGGTTGCTGCCTCATGAAGCGGTCTAACATTGATCCTCCACGTTGCGGATCAGGGTGCTCCATACGAGTAAGGTTATTATTCATAACCTGAGTGAGTTGTCCCAGAATGGTAATAAGTTGATCAGCACCAGTTGTATCTCCAGCTCCAAAATAATTATCTTGAGTAGGAGGGCAATCCCTACACGGAGTGCGTGCATTGATACGGTTTCCATTCCTTCCACTAGGCGCCATTTCTAAACAATGGCATAAACTATATTAGTTTATAAATCAAAATACATAATTCCATACTTGTAAGATACTTAACATAAATTGAACTATTTATGGATATAATCCATAAAAATGTTTTCTTTGAGGAAGTATATACTCATAACCCTTCATAGTGGTTTATAAAGAAAATGAGAATTATCCAAAGCATATCCCCCGGGAGTTTCGTAACCAAGAGTGCAGTAAGGCCCGTTGTCGTGCACCAGTTCTCGTTCGAGTCTAGCTCAAAGCAGTGTTTTCGGGTTTTACCCCTAGGTACATCTGTGCCAGAGCCGCCTCTACCTACTCGTATCCAGACAGGGATGTATTGCTCGGAAAACTCACAAAATCTCTATAATACCAAAATTCTAGGAAGTTCTTCTATACTAATCCTTAAAGTTCATCTTAGGTCTACGTGCTCTAATCAGAGTTTATCTAAATCTAGCTTCCAAGGTTTGTACTAAACCGCCTCTGATACCAACTGTAACGCCCCGACCCCAGCTACCCAGAGTCGGTGCATTACTTCGTAACATTGGCATGATCACAAAAGATCAAGTCTCGAAAGACCGATTAGTTTAGTAGCCTTGGAAACACTAGATACATTCGTAAACGTTACATTACATCATAAAGTGAAAAACTACTATAACAAAGTCTCCATAGACCACACTCATATCCTCTTCTGACAATCCCTACAGGTCATTCATAAAATACTTCTTCACATCCTGGAAAATATTAAAACATTGAAAGGGGTGAGCTCAAATGCTCAGTAAGGATAACAATATAGCGGAAGCTTTCATAAATAAACATTAACATTTAAGGCAATGTATAACTAAAACAAAAGCCTTTTAAACTTGAACTTCAACATAATATGGAAAAAGTAAAATGAGATAATGTCATTCACTTCTTCACATGGATATTCTACTGGTCGAATAATCACATGCAATATCAATAACCACTTTCATAATGAGGGAATGTATAATGCCGGACATTCTGAAACATTTTGTCAAGGCCTCGGCCAAGACGTCTAAAATGATTAAGGCCTCGGCCAAAACCATAAATCAAATTGGGAAAGGGACTCGGCCAATTCCACGTCTAGTTGTCTCATGAGACCTACCGATGCATCGAGGAGCTATAGCGGGCTCCACCCGTCACTTATTAAGTCCAATACATTCCTCATATGAATAGGTTTAAACATATCATAAACCATAACATAATCGTATCACATAAGACATGCATAAAGGAAACATAAGATTTCCACATTTCAATCACAAGATATCAACACAACACATTGATATAATAAAAACACTTTCAAAACCATTTTCAATACCAAAATAAAAGAAAGTTAAAACTTTTTACTTATTTTTCATTAAAAAAATGATGGCTTGTAGAGGAAGCCGAAACTCAAATAATAGTCACGGCGGCGGAGAAGTCGTTGTCGCCGCATAAGTATGGAAAGAAAAACATTCCCTTTTTTTGTTTATCAAAACGCTTCGTATAAAAAAGATTCCTTTTGAATAACGTAAAAGTCAAAGGGGTTTATACACCGTATAAAATAAAGTTGTGTATAAAACGAAATATGCCTCAATGAATGGAGATTGAGACGAAGTCCTTACAAAGATAATTTTTAAAATAAAATAGATATATTATGTGTATTAATTATATTTACACATAAAGAAAGTACAAATACAATATAGGACATAATAATATCATGACATAATTTGAAAGTAGGAGATTAACCCAAAGAATGGAAATTGGGTTAAGAAGTTCCCTTACCTTGCGTCTTGTCCTGACTCGACCGTTCTTTAACCTCCTGAATAATAAACTAGAGTTAATTTCTATTTACTTAAGAACATTTTTCATGTTCATTATTCCATTTATATCACTTATTACCATGTTATGAACATTATTTAATTATTTAAGTTAATAACGGTCGTTTTGTCGATCTTTGGTACTTGAGTCAAAAATAAACTTCTTATAATTACAAGTTGTTCATGTGGTGAAATATCCATTATATCCAGAATTATATTCATGATTTAGATATCATATATATCATATATATACAGTATATACATTCATTCATAATGTCACGTAACATTTAGAGGTAAGAAATGAAATGCACCGTTCATGGAGACGGTAAGCCGTACGTACGCATGAACGCTACTTTCATTTCTATTTCGTATTTAATGGAATGAAATCATAATGATATAAATTTATAATATAATTACAGTATAATATAGTGTATAATACCATTTAATCCATCCTTTATACATCCCACATAAGGCATTAACGATTCAAATCACTTTGAGGGGGCGGTAGTCCGCACTTCCTAAAATGAAATTATCGCGTTTTACCCATAATGGAAATCATAAAGTATGCCATAAATGAGAAATAAAGAAGCATAAGTAAAACATAAACATATTATATATCATATATAAATATAGTTACATCTTAATTTCCACCTTTGAAGGTGTTATATGAGTGTTGAACAATCATCGTTTCGTGAGGCAGAAATTCTCCATCCACAGGAACCGTATGTTCTTTAACCATTAGATGTAGGTGTGTGTAAGTGTAGCTAGAATCCTTCTTATAACAACATCCTAGTATATTGAGGATACTGGTGTTGTTACAAAAGAAATTAATAAAAAGAGTTTATGGGGTTGGAGAAGAAAAATAAAACAAAACAACATTAGAGAAGACATTACCTCAAAATCGGGTAACTCTTTTTTATTTGAACCAAAGGATTCCTTGAGAAGAGTTATGCCCAAAGTGAGGCTTATAGGAGTAATAGGGGGAAGTTGGGAGAGTATTTTAGCAGAGTTTGGCCGATCCAAATGGCTTGAAGGTGTGAATAAGGTGGGAGAGGTGGGGGCCTTTTATAAGTGGAGAGGAGGGGCTCTTTTGGAAAGATTGAAATGTTACATTATTACACAATGCTTTTCGGATTCCAAAGGTCCCACACTTATATAATTCGTGGATAAGGTGATAAGGGTTCGAAATCTACCCATCCAATAGTCTTTGGACAAGTGTAAGCCTTGGAGTTTTCATTATCTTTTCATTTTATTAAAATCGTTAAATAATGAGGTCATCGCTGCATCATAATGATGTCATAAATAATTTAATTTATTTAATGCCTAAAAATTATACAAAAAATACCATGATGTAGGAAATCTCTTTATCTTTCTAATGAATATTTATAGTCAAAATTTGGACTTGTGTAACCCCACTTAAAAACTGTTTTAGTAAAACAACTCATGTTTGTGTCAATTTAATTTTAACATTAAATAAATATATATTAATGTCATTTTCCAACCAAAGTGGCTCCATGGGGTCCCCAAGTTGACCCATGGGTTGTCTTGGTCGGCCATGACTCATCCAATAGGAGTAGGACAAGTTTCAAGCTCATATCATATTATTAAAACATTGTTTTTACCTTAAACTACACTAATTAACTCTAATCGCGATTAAGAACTTAAAAGTTACTATTCACCAAAAAAAATTATTTTAATCTCATTGAACCACATTTTACTTCTTAATGACAACCATGTATGTCGGATTTTTGAAAATCAAATCACAGAAGTGGTAATATTTCATTTAAACGAAAAATTAGTTATTTAACTACCACTTAGTGGTTTCACTATTCATCAAAAATTGAAGTTTTTCAGAATGCCAAAATTTCACCCTAAGCTATAATTGATATTCCGAATTCAAAAATGATGTCTATTTTAAAAAATTCCAAACATATAAGTGGAATTAATTAATTTTATAATTAATTCCCGCTGTCACAACAAATAGCGTGTTTTTAAGAAACAATTTATGTCAAAAGATTGGCAATTGTTTATGTCCAATTTCAATGTTAAATTAATTCTAATGACCACCATTGGATAAAATGGTAAAAATATATTCTAATTAAACTTTAAAACCACTAAATAGTATAATTTATCACTATAAATTATTTTGATTAAAAAAGTTGTTTTAAGTATTTTTCACTATTCATAAAAATTTTGAAGTTCTCAGAAAATTACAAAAAAATTCAACTTAGGATAATTTCGATATTACGAATACAAAAATGAAGTCCATTTTGAAATATAAAATTTCTATAATTTTAAAAAGTGGTTATTACTATTCATAACAGCTACTTTGATTAGTCGCGGTGTTTTAGAACTCGAAGTTGCGTACAATGCAAGCTATTGCATTATTGAATGAAAAGCGTATCGTGGAAGCTCGGGGTATTACATATATATTTATAGTTATATTAATATATATATATAGTTATATTAATATATAGTTATATAAATATTCATATATTGGTATTTCAAATAAAATGAATATTAGTTATTATTTATATAAATAAAATATATTTTATATGTAAATATGTTTAATTATTTATTTAAAAAATTAAATTTTTAGGTGTGACTATATAAAAAATATGTACATATAGTTATATATTTGATTATAAATAGCAGTGAATTATAAAAAACGATAAAATTTTAAAGAAATAATATCAATATGAATGTAATAACTTGGAATAAATTCAGTCCCCAGCAAAAAAAGGCAATAATACCCCTTTAAACGCGGCTGAAAATCTACAAAATGTTAAAAAATTGGGGTACCCCGACTAAAAACTCAGTTTTAGAGGCCTTATGGGCCTTTTTGGCCTCAAAAAAAACCTTGAATGGGGCCTCCCTTAGTTTCAAGGGTGTATATCTTGTCGCAGGCTTCGATTTGATATGTGGTAGAGCTCAAACGGACACCCGGATCAAAAGTTATGGCCGTTTGAAGTTCGAGTTGCGTTTTCAACATATTTTGGATCTTTTTTTAATTTTTTTTATTTTTTTAGTCTTCAAATTATTATGAAATGGCTATTCCTCCATAATAATTAGAAAATTATTAATTAAAAATATTTTTTATATTTTTTTATAAGCCATTTTCACTAAATATCTTATATATTATGTATATTAAGTGTAAATGTATATTTATACTTATCTAAAATATATTTAAAAATTATATATTATATTTATATCAATATAACTATATTTATATATTTATATATTAATATATTATTTTTAATTAATTTTTTTTTGAAGTCGACTCTTTATCAGCGCTACTAAAAAAAGCGCTGATAAAGGGGTCCCTTTATCAGCGCTTTTTCATTAGCACTGATAAAGGTTGGTGCCGAGAAAAACTATTTTCGTGGTAGTTCTCGCTGGTGATGAGCTGAGTGTGACTACCCCAATCTCACCTCTAATAGTTCTGGGGATGACAACTAGCACCAAGTAGGCATAACACTGACATGGGAGGCCTTAGCCTAAGGTATCTACACACACACACACACACATCTCCAAGTACATACAATACTGAAATGTAAAATACAACAAATACCAAATGCATGCATACATCTAAATCCTGCAACAAGAGTATGATAATAATACTAGAAATCATAAAGGTCCAAATACAAGCCCACAAAAAACTATAAAGAGTTACACCCTGTTAGAAGATGGGTAAATAGTCAAATGTGACTCTTATTATGAACCATGGTCTATCTAGCCTGATATAATATTCATTTTATCCTAGTGCACTAATAACCCCATCGAATGGTCGGTCGTCTGCATAAGACACAATATGTGCAGGTAGATCCCATGTAGGGGTGAGTATAACAATACCCAGTAGGACACCCAGAAATCACTAAGCATAAAGAATCAAGATAAAAGTAGTCATCTAATCACAATGACATTTTAATCGAAATATGATACATACAATTAACATACAAATATAATCATATTAGACACTAAGTCTCAAGGTAAGGTCACAATTGCATTGCCAGCCTAAGATTATGCTTGAGAGTTTGTAATCACACTTTCTTGGTAGAACACACTCCAAGAGTATGATAACACTAATGGAATCCATGAGATTTAGTGCTTGTCAGGTCTCACCATAATGAGAATTCACTGGATGTCTGAAGAGATCAATACACAGATAATGGATCAAACCCATGGACATGGGGGAATCTGACAACCCTAAATGTATTTATCCATGGAGTAGGGGATCGATTCCCATGTAGTTTTGATCACACCGATCCTAGATTCCCCACTTAGGTAGTTAATGATAGAGTATACAACTCTGGGCCTCATGGAGGGATACTAAATGTAACATCCCACCCCTCACTCATTGGATTGGGAAGTAGCAGTGGGTGTTACTAGAATTAGGTGACATCCCCAAGACACCAAAGGATAGAAATAAATGTTAAGGTATTTATAAATATTTTGTGTATGATTTTTCCTTCAAAAAAACAATCGAACCACAATCAAATAACTAAAAATCACTATATGATGCATAAGTACAAGTACAACCCAAAGTATAACCAAACCAACAAAAACATAAGAGTACAAGAAGAAACCAAAACCAACAATACTCAAATACACCAAAAGAAACTCCCAAACTTCTCTAAGATCAAAATCTACATTCTCGACCCAAGCTATCAATAATAATCACTAAATAACTTGGATACCTTTCATTTACTTATGTCTCGATAAATAACATATGAAAACACATAACAATTACCAAGAAGGGGAAAATTATAAAACTTATTTGGATTCCCCCAATGACTTCCCAACCTATACCACTAAGATAGAACATGTTAGCACATTTATAAAAATAGTCTAAAAACAATTTAAAGTAATTTATAAGAAATCCAAAATAGTTTTCTAATGAAAAACAGTTTCTATAGAAAGCAACCAAATAATAAAATAATCCATTAAAAACTTTTCTAAAATCCCATTTGGCATGCCCATTCCACACATCCACACATTAATTTCAAATTGAAAGTTCCATACTCATTTTTGGTCTCTTGTCGATATACCAATTCATCACAAGGTAACTAATACTAGGTGCCCCAATGGTACATGCCCCTTCCACAGGGTCACGTCTAATGAAAATGAACTCATGAAAACCAAAAATGAAAAATTCCATTCCAAAACAACCATTAAAATTAATTTAAATAAAACATTCCTTTTATTGAAAACAATTCTACAAACCTTTTTCCATGAATTAAAACAAACCCATTATTTCAAAATTTTCATTTTAAAATCATGAACCAAAAGCACTTTCCATGAAACCATTCAATTTACACAATTTGAAGAAAATATTAATAAAAAGGTTTCCATAAAATCACACAAGGGTTTCACAATAACTATAAGAAATTAAATCAATTTTAAAGTAATACTTCAAGTTCTAATCAAGTGGAATCAAGAGAGAATCCACCTACCTCTCAATCATTGGCAAAAATATAGAACAACGCAACAACTTCAAAAACCTACTTGAAACTCCTAAAACTATCCTTAGATCTTGTTCCCCTCAATTCAAAAAATCATATCCTATCAAGATTTACATCATAAATATCTATCCCCAATTTAATATATCCATGATTCCAAGAGAGGTAATAAGAATATATCTAAGGAAAACAATGAAGAGTGAGCACTTACCAGAGAATCTAGATATCCAAAAATTTTGGAATGCCTAAATCTAGCTCCTGGATTGAAGTAAATAACCTCTCAAGACTTAGGAGGAAATAGAATTTGAGATTAAGAGGTATTAGGCAATTAAAATGGGTCTTAGGACTTAAAATGAGTTAGATCCACAATTTAATATATGAAACTACATTGTGCATAGTGAGGACACATGGTTTGGAAAATCACGTGCCAACCATGTGGGTTATACTACCTTAATCCACCCCTCATATGGTTGGATTACATGGTTAAAAAAACCATGAACCAACCATGTTTTATCTACTATCCCAAAATGATATTAGGCATACACAGTTTCTCCAGGGCATCTGCATGGTTTGTCCAACCGTGCACCTACTTATTTCCCAATATTTTACCTTGCACGTTTTCCTGGAGGTATTTCATAGAACCTAATAACCATGATAAAATCATGCACCTCCAAAAAACCTTCATCAAGTTTAAAAACCCTTCATAACCTCCAAAAATATTTAATTCATAGATTCCATGAATAAGGATGGTGTATTAATAAGACCAAAAGGAATAAAAATCAACTCATAAGGGCCATATCAGCTTATGAAAGTTTCTTTTCTGAATATCCTTTTTCTAAACTAAAATTTGGTGATATCCCAAACACAAGTAAATTTTAGGGAACCACTAGGATCTTCTCAATTGATCAAAAAAACATCAATTCATAGAATAGGGTATTGATTCTTTATTATAACTTGGTTAGGCTTATGATAATCTATACAAAGCCAAAAATTTCTATCCTCCTTCTTCACAAAAATAATTGATGTTGTCCATGGAGACATGCTCGTTTGGATTAAACCATTACTTTCCAAATATTCCAACTAATCCTTCAATTCCCTCAATTATGTTATTTCCATCATATAAGATAGAAGGGATATAGTATTGGTCCCTGATAAGAGATCAATTGTAAACTCCGCTTATCTTTTGCATGGAAACCCCAAGAAATTTTTAGGAAAGGCATCAATAAACCGATCCACTATGGTTATAAAATCACTATTACTAATACCATCTACCAAATCCAAAGAAACTGCTATCAACTCTAAGAGATATTCCCAACCAACTGTACCAAGGGTTCTATTCTGCTTGAATCCAAAACCCAGTCTCCTTTAAAGAGATGTCTAACACCATCAGAAGATTTGAAACTCGCCTACCATGTATAATAATCTATATGGACCTCAAATTTTGTCAGCCAAAACATTCCCATAATTAAGTCATAGACATCTATCTCTATCACATAGAAATCCAATACCAACTTGGTCCCATCGATTGTTATTGAATAAACATCACATTTAAAATCTATACATTATTTTTCTCCCAAAGGTGTTTAGAGTTTCAAAATATACAGAATCATCTCAACATGTAAACCTGTAATATCAACATCATGAGAAGAAATAAATGAATGGGATGCACCCATATCAAAAAAATCATGCACAAGGGTTGAATTTAGAAGAGTCATACCTCTCACTGTCAAAGTTCTCAATTTATCATCCATGATCACTTTTTCAGCTCTATAAAATTGCTTATCTTCTTCACCTTGATCTTTATTACCCTATTGAGAATGCACTGGTTGAAGATTCATGGTAATCCTAGAATAAACATGGCTTGATCAGTTCTACTGATAAGATCTATTATGCTACACTCGTCCCATTAAAGCATATGATTCCTAAGAAGCATGAGATGTTTCCCTAGCACTCAAACTTTGATCACTTTGATAATAGAATTGAATATGTCCCATATAGTTTCAATTATGACATACTTTAGGTGGTTTTGTACCATCTTGCTTCATATTCTCAAAAGAACCACAGTGAAAACATCTCGGCTTACTCTTTAATCTAGGAGGTCAGTTTAATGATCACATAGTCTGATTCTGAGATATCACACCCCCTTGAGAATAGTTATACATACTCTTATTATTCCTAACATTGGGGTTCCCACCCATTCCCATAGGAATAAATATAATTCCTACAATCATGATTCTTTATATGTCTCTTTTTTCCACCATCTCTCTATTGACCATCTCTATCTAATACATTATATAAAGCACGATAATCTTGGAGTGAATTTCTAGTTTCAACCCTAATTCAAAAATATGTGACTTCAAGTAATCACTTTCAACAAATTTCAATGAAAATTAGATTAAATTCATAAATTTACCTATATGTTCTATTACCGAGAGATACTCATGCTTCAAACTGAATAAGTCTATTGTTCTTGAAATCCTAATGGTGTGAGGATAGAATTGTTTTTTTTTGAATAATTCTTCAAATTATCCCATGAAATTAATTATTCTAGTGTATCCTAAACTACTAAATTCCACCACTGGAATGCTAGATCCTATAGAATGTAGGTTGATAGTGTCTCTTTTATCTTAGTTGGTTTTCCAAGGAAATCAAATATTTGATTCATCTTGTTTCATTACACTTCTTCTTTTTTTGATTCAAAATTACCCCGAAAGGTGGGTGGATTTTACTTTTGGAAAAAAACGAAATGATCCACTTGACTTGTTTTATCCCTTTTATTCCCTCTATCCACATCCTAAAAATCATGTACAATACTCTAAACCAACTATTGGTTCACCTATAGCTCAGGTGAAACCAAATTTTCAATAGCCTCTTCTGATTGGTTCCTACAATGCATACCTGGTGTCATTCTCTATAACCAAAACAAACTCCATTTAGTATCACTATTTAGAAACTAAAGTCTTATCAATTCAAATTTATGACATCACACATATCACAACAAGGCTTTCTAAAATTCAAAAAATTCCACTTTCAAAAAAAATTTGAAAATCCCACCAGGCTTTTTGAAAATCAAACGATTTTCAAATATTTTCAAAAATCAATTCATTTTCAACAAATAATAAATCATTACTCAAAATGAATTATGCACTCCTAGTGGTAATTCATTATTATTAATGCATGTTATGCTCTACTCATAGGTTAAACCCATGATGATGTTTTGAAAACTTCTAGAAGTGTCTAAAAACACTCATGTACCCAAACTCCCTGGTAACTTGAAGTTCAGCATAAATAGGTTATATATGCCTTTTTATGATCTACATTTCAAGTTCTAACAATCCTAATCCTTTCTTACATCCCAAATATAGATGATATTACAAATAAAAATACTCAAGGATCGAACAAATTGATACCAATTGTAACATCCCTCCCCTCACCCATTAGATTGTGAAGAGGTGGTAGGTGTTACTAGCATTATGTGACATCCCCAAGACACCAAAGGTTGGAAATAAATTTCAAGGGATTCATAAACATTTGGGGGATTATTTTATCTTTGAAAAAAACAACCAAACCACAATTCAATAACTAAAAAATCACTATATGATGCATGAGTACAAGGAAGTACAACCCAAAGTATAACCAAACCAACAACAACATCAGAGTAAAAGTGGAAACCAAAACCAAAAAACTCAAATACACCAAATAGAAACTCCCAAACTGCTCCAAGATCCAAATCCACATGCCCAACCTAAGATATTAAGAATAATTACTAAATAACTGGGATACCTTGACTTTACCTATGTCTTGATAGATAACATTTGAAAACACACAACAATTCCCAAGTAGGGGGTGAGTATAAAACTCAGTAGGATTTCTCAAATGACTTCCCAACTCATGACACTAAGATAGAACATGTTATCACATTTATAAAAACAGTTTTAAAAAAATAAAGTTGTTTATGATGAATCAAAAATAGTTTTCCAAACCAAAATAGTTTCCATATAAAGTAATCGAACAACAAAATAATCCTTTAAAAACATTTCTCAAATCCCATTTGGAATACCCATTCAACACATCCACACATGGATTCCTATGTGACAGTTTAATACTCATGAGTGGTCTCTCATCGATATACCAATTCATCATAAGGTAACTAATATTGGGTGCCCCAGTTGCATGTTCCCCTTCCATAGGGTCATGTATAATGCAAATGAACTCACTCTAACCAAATATACGAAATACCATTCCAAACCAACCATGAAAATTCATTTCAATAAAACATTACTTTTATTGAAAACAATTTTATAAACGTTTTTTCATGAATCAAAACAAAACCATTATTTTAAAATTTCTATTTTAAAATCATGAACCAAAATCACTTTCTATGAAACCATCCAATTTCCACCATTTCAAGAAAGCGTTAATAAATAGGTTTCCATCAAATCACACAAGGGTTTCACAGTAATTCTAAGAAATTAAATCAATTTAAAACAAATACTTCAAGTTATAATATAGTTTAATTGAGAGAGAAGACACATACCTCTCAAAATTTGGAAAAAAAAGGAATAATGGCACAACAACTTCAAAACCCAGACTTGAAAATCCTAAATTCATCCTTAGATCTTGTTGACTTCAATCAAAAACATTATATCCCATCAATATTGACATCACACAACACAAATCTATCCCTAATGGACTAGATCAATGATTCCTAGAGAGGTAAGAAGAAGAGATATAAGAAAAATGATGAAGAAAAATCACTTAATGATGAATCTAGATCTCCAACAACTTTAGAACACCTAAATCTTTCTATCATATCAAAGGAAATCTACTATCAAGCCCTGGGAGGAAAATGAATTCAGTATTAAGATACATTAGTATATTAAAATGGGTCCCTGAGCTTAAACTGAGTTAGATCCATAATTTTTTTATATGAAACTTTGTGGTTCATGGATAGGCTGCACGATTTAGAAAATTTTGTGCCAACCCTGCAGGTGCTACTACCTTGATCCACCCCTCACATGGTTAGATTGCATCATTAAACAAAATGTGTGATAACCATGTGTTAGTCACCATCCCAAATGATAGTAGGCTATCATGATTTCTCCTGGGCATCCACATGGTTTGGCTAAACCATGTGCCAATCATGCACCCACCCACTGCACACTATTTTCTATTTCATGGTTTCCTGGAGTTGTTTCACAGTTTCTACTAACTGATTTCAAACTATGCACCTCTATAAAATCCTCCAAAAAGTGTTATAACTTCCCTTAACCTCTCGAAACATAACCCAATCATTATATATACTTAAAATACAAGAATAAAGGGTCAAATAACTAAAACTAAGGGTGCTACACCAAAAATATATTTGAAGCAATTCCTATAGTGGGGATCACAATCATGTGATTAGGACGTAATGTCGTATTATACCCTTAAGGAAGGACTAAGGGAGGACACCCTAAGGAAACTAGTACATGCTAAAGAGATGAAGGGATCCAAGACTTCTCTAAAGAAGTACATGGTGTGTACTATCGGTGCAATTCCTGACACTTTAGCATAGGGTTATCCCATATATCATGGCCTATTCCCATTTCCATACCCATGTACACCTAGTCATGCCCATGTACTAGGCCATGCCCAGGTTCTAGGTCATGTCTGAGTACACAGCTCAAACCATGTACTCTGACTGTGTATTTTACTTGGTTATATCCCATCCCATGTACCCTCTGAGATACATTCTGAGACACTAGGTTGAGTTACATAGCATTTGACACATGTCACATGGTGTATGGTACTTTTCTTCTCCATTGAAACCCTAGCACCACAGTCAGGGCCCCACATGGTGTATATCTATGGATTATATGTCAGGTACTTTGTAAATTTATAGAATCTATGGATATTTATATAGATTACTCCTCCACCACTACCATCCATGATTCTCACCACCAATCTCACCAAGGGTTGTAGATATTGTTTGACTAAGTCTCCTTGTCACCAGATATCCAATTCAAACTATCTGAATTAATCGGGAAACCATCCCTATCAAGTTTTCCCATCTCTACACGTCAAACCATGAATGGACATCCCCAATCTACCCATCGTCATCACTTCTTTAGATCAATACCATCATCAAAATCAAACTTGATCCATAGTATCAATCCATTGAACCATATAATGAGTGAACAAAGATTGATTTCTTGGTATTTTTTCAAACTATTGGTAAAATGAAACATTGACGATGAACACATGAATAATGGGGAAGGAAATTCATTAAACAAAAACATGATGAATAGACCTCATCCATTGTTTTTTTGGTCATGATTCATCACTATTAGAATAAATAATGAAGATATATAATTAATCATTGAAAATAAATCCTCAAATCCCAAAGAAAAATCTCATACCACAAAAAGATCAACCAAAAAATAAATCTGTTGGTTGATTTATTTGCGTTTTTCATGGAAGAAATAAATAAGAAATGAATCCACATGAAAAAATTTCCTACCTCAAGGTTGGATTTTTTTTATTAAGAATTATTCTGTTTTATTTTCATTGATGAGATCCACAAGTTTTCTGGTGAACCTATCACCAAAGTATGATCCTTCGACGATTTTCCATAGAATCCCCTTCACCGATTCCTCTTCCAAATTTCATTATTATTCCAACAACCCTAAAATTTGGAAATAACCAGGTTTAAATAGAGATCTATTCAGTATCTATGTCAATACTTGATAAATAAAGTAATTTAATTTATTTATTTTATTATTTGTGACTGTGATGACTTTTAACATACACCTGACACCAAAAAATATTATATCATCCCAAGGTAAAGCTTGCATTCTGGTCTCAATGATAGTCTAATATTTCTGATCTGAGAATCCATTTAAGAGTTATTCTAATTTTTTAGGAAAAATACACATGTGTGATATTAACATATTTAATATTTTTTAAATATAAATTCCATGATCATTGAGCCTCAAGATCTCACCCCATCTCAGTGCATGGATCTGAAAATATTGCTAGATATATTTCAAAGATTTACATGGAAAAACTGAGATATTACATTCTCCCATTTTTTGTCTTTTCATCCAAAAAAGAGAAAATTAATACTCAAAAACATGTGGGTATTGAGTTTGAATTTGGGTCTCTTTCTCCCAAGTGTTCTATCAAATATTCTCATGCTACCACCAGACATGCATTAAAGGAACCGCTCACCCACAGGGTATCTTCTCCTACCGATCCTCGATCTACACTGGGTACTCTGTAAATTTAGCACTATCCTCAATATCCAGCTCACCCCAATCGATAACATGTGATGGGTTGTGTACGTACCTCCTTAGCTATGACATGTGGAAGATTTTATGTACTTGGTCTAACTATAGTTGTAGAGCCAAAAAGTACACCATCCCATAAACTCTATGTAGTATCTGGAAAGTGTCAATGAATATCAGGGATAAATTTTCAACCTGGCCAAATCTCTACAATCCACATCGAGGTGAGACCTTTAGAAACACATGGTCTCCCTCCTCAAAATCCAAAGGTCTTCATCATTGGTCCACATATGACTTTTTATGGATCTGTCCAGCCCTCATCTACTCCTGGATGATCTGTATATTCTTTTTCATATCTCACACCAACTCTAGTCCCATGAGCCCAGACTCACCCAGAATAGTCCAACATAGTGGTGAGATGTAGGTTCACCCATAAAAATCCTCAAACGGTGCCATAATGATAGTGTAATAGTAGATTGTTTTTGTATGAAAACTCTATAAAGGGTATGTAATCTTCTCTACAATGGAAAAATTTCAACACACAGGCTCCCTAATTTCCATTGAGACCTAAATAGTCTACTCTTTCTAGCCATTAGTCTATGGGTGAAGCACCATGCTCAAACATAATGAATTCTCAAAGGCTTCCAGTAATACTCTTCATAATCATGATGTGGAGTGAGCATCATAATTTGAAATGATCATTGAGGGAACTCCATATAGCCAAAATATATCTTGCACATAAAGGTGTCTCAAGCTCTCTACTTAACTCTACTCTTGAATAGCTAGTAAGTGGGATGACTTGGTGAGTCAATCTAAGATCACTGAGATGGCATCACATCCTATGGACATACATGGTAACCCCATCATGAAATCTATATATATCTCATCCCACTTTCATTTTGGAACCTTAAGGGTTGAGCTAAACCTATAGGAACTTTGTGTTCATCCTTCACTTGCTAACATGTAAGGCATCGAGATATAAACTCTAATAATGGATTCTTCATTCCCATCCAACAAAACTAATGTTAGAGGTCCTTTCCCACACATAGATTTACCACTAAATGAAATGTATGAAACTCCCTCATCACCTCATGATACAATGTTACTAGTACCACTATTCGTCCTATAAAAAGGATAACGTGCTCTTCACCTTCATGAAATTTATCATGAGCATGTACAGTGGATATCTAAGTAAATAAGGTCTCACAGTTAGTATCTCCATTCTGATTTTCCCTAACACACTATAAAAGAGGTGGGGTAATAACCATAAACTGAAGATATGAAGCACCATCCTTGTCCACTAAGGAAAAATACAATGAGGATAAATGCTCTGATGCATCGGGCAATAACATTTAACAAGATCTCCTACTAAAATCATCTTCCACTTGATTCTCCTTCCCATAAGTATAGACTATCTAGAAGTCATAGTCTTGGAGTAACTCTATCCAACACCTCTATCTCATGTTAAGATCCTTATGAGATAATATATACTTGAGATTCTTGTGATTAGAGTAGATGATAAACCACTCACCCATAAAGTAGAGTCTCTGTATCTTTAGGTAAGACCACCACTGCCAACTCAAGGTCATGGGTAGCGTAGTTCTTCTTGTGTGGTCTCAACTACTGAGACCCATAGGCAATCACAACCTACCTCTCCATCAGTGGAAAACTAAGTCTGATCCCTAAGGCATCACGGAACACTACATATTCAACACCCTTATTTAATAATGTCAAGATGGGGGAGCTCATCAACCTCTGTCGTAACTCTTGAAAATATTCTTGGTACCTTTTCATCCACACAAAAGGTTTCCCTTTCTAGGTCAATGAAATCAAAGGTGTCGATATCCTGAATAAACTAGGAACAAATCTCTTGTAGTAGATTACCAACCCAAGGAAACCTCTCACCTCTTTCACACTCTTGGGTGTATCCTAAGATAACATTGCCTTGAACTTTTTTGAGTCCACTACTACACACCATCGGCTAGATTACATGTCTCAAAAACTGGATCTTTAGAATCCAGAACTGAAACTTTGAGATCTTCCCATAAATCTGGTGTTCTCAAAGTGTATCTACAACTATCCTAAAGTGTATCTCATGATATTACTTTCAATACAAGTACACTAGGATATTTTTTATGAATACTTCCATGAATCAGTCTAATAAATGCGAAAAGATTCAGTTCATGAGTCCCACGAACACTAATGGGGTGTTTGTCGTGTTGAAGGGAATCACCAAGTACTCATAGTGACCATAGTAACATCTGAATATCGTCTTCATTATATCCTTATCTAATAATAATAGCTGGTGATATCATGATCTAAGGTTAATTTTTAAGAACCATTGTGCCCCTCTCAACGAGTCAAAGAGGTCATCGATCCTCAATAGTGGATTCTTGTTCTTCACCGTGTTGGAACTTGGGTGCGTAGTAGAAGCCAGTGGGCATGGGATTTTAAATTTTTAATTATTGGGATGGTGGAAGTTGTCATCTTCGGCGATCCAATACCTATTATATTCTAAGGATCTCATGTGAATTAAATAGATCATGGAAAAATAAAAATAACGCATACCTCTATTAGCACCCATAATTGTGCATCTTTCACTTTTTCATCAAAGATTTGAGGAACGAGAAGACTATGCAAAACATTGAATTAATTTCCATAAAGAACATGTAAATGGAATGCATGGAGGCTTGTGCTTGATTTTAGGGGATATACCTTGGGCCCTTGTTGTGCCCATCCTAGAACATTACTTCAAGTAGTTTCCCATGCCTTTGCCAAAAAATTATTGTCAGCCACTAACTATTGTGGAACCAGTTTGTTCAATAGATTATAAATGAACAAAATAGAAATAGAACTAAGACGTTTGATTTACAGAGTCGCAAGAACAAAAAATAAACTTGCAATAAAGTAAAATAGACAACGATATTTACGTGGTTCGGACCACTTGGTCCTACTCCATGGTAAGAACACCACCACAGATCCTTTTTTATTATGCAAAACGAAACAGAAACAGAGCATACAATCATAGAAGTAATAAAGAAAAAATACCACACACACAAACCATAAAAACTATCCGATAACGAAGACCTATGCACCCCAAGAGCCAGTGGTAAAATCTGTCTCGGAGCTAGAACAGTTCTCTTCCGAACTGGATGGACTCATACATGCAACCCTGACTCAAAAAATAGACCAACAAAAGAAACTAGAACATAAAACGAATAGATCTTAACAAAAAGAACGGGATCACAAAAAAGAAACACTGAAGGCCATGGATCTCTGCCAAGTTTGAGGTTCTGATCTCTAAAGTAATCTCCAAAGAACTCGCAACAACTGATTTCTCCACCAGGAATCACCAGAATGGCGTCGAGATGGCGGCGTATAGACGACGGGTCACAGAACCAGTAGGGGCTCTCCTCCTCAAATATCTCTCAGCATAAAAAGAAACAAGATGACAAACCTCTCTCACAAAAAACCAGAGGCCACTCAAGAATTGTGGAGCAGTAGAGACGAAGTGACACCTTGACAGGTGCAACAGAAGAGGGCCACGCGGCGCACATCAGACGGGCAGAAGAGTCTCGAAGCAGTGGCGGTTCAAACAGATCCCGAACAAACTGGCACACTTGAACGGCTACGAACATGTGGTTGGTGCGGATAGGATCACCTAAGAAACACAAATGGGAGAACTAGTGTCGTAGGATCAGGGTCCATCAATGGTCAGAATGAGGCAGAGAAACAGGATCTCCCCTGTGGAAACGCAGTAACCAAGTGGTCCAAGTGAACAGGAAGGCCGAATAATAAGCGGGCCACAGCACAGAACCAGCCCAGTGAACAAGTAGCCCAAGGAACAAACAACAGGCCATGGTCCAGAAGCCCCAAAAGCATAACAATCAGCCCAAATTCATAATAATAATAAAAGAAAAAAACAATTCTAATTTTGCATGGAAAAACCAAATTAACATTTTAATATTGGAAACATAAATTCAAAAATATCCACCTTTTCAATATTAAAACCAAAAAATCATATGGTGTTCTTGTAAACAACTAACTACCAATAAAACCTATCACTAGTGTGGGCAGATTCTCTATAACAGAAAAACCTAAGTCTACAAATGTTCACCCAGCATTAACATTAATTAGTATGTGTTGGTAGTAGCACATGTTCTACCCACACTATTGTTCTACTTCTAGTAAAATTACTAACATTCTTAGAAGAATTTAAAAAATAGACTAATCAAAATTAAATTAAACAGATTTTACCCAATACATTTTTTTATCCATAAACAAACTCTCACAATGCAAGCAGACCTAAAATATAAACAATCTTTCCTGGGGGTAAAGAATAGTGAATGATAAAACAAAAAAAAAACTCAACAGAATTCAATTGTAATTAAATCAGTAGAACACAATACACAGCAACCACAAACAGGAAGCAGATAGGAAAACAAACTCTCCACCTAAGCCCGAACAGCTTAGACCAGCCCACACAAAACCTTTTTCTTAACCGCGATTCCTCCACAAAGACAAGTGGAGCCAGTCCTAGGAACACAAGAAAACAACTACAAAGAACCTATGTCTAGTTATAATGAAGGGGCTTCTATAAAACTAAAGGACTTCTATAGTGTCAAAACCGGGGCATACCACATTTTTCTGGGTCATACAATCTTTTCCTTTCAGATTAGGAAAGTAACGTTTAATGTGGCCGATATTACCGCACCCAAAACACCGAAATCCTTTAAACCGGTTCTTATATTTCCTACCCTTGTTTTGCATCATACCATTAGTATAAAACAATTGGGGTTCACTCTTAACAGAACTAGACTCTTCTTTTAAACCATGCGTTCGAAGATCACGGGACAGGGCAGCTGACTTAACCTCCTCTAACGTAATAGAATCCCGACCATACATCATATAATATTTTAATGAGTTAAAATAATCATCAAGAGATGTTAACAAAATAAAAGCCTGGTACTCATCCTTAAATTCAATATCAATGTTTGCTAAGTCTAACAAAATTTTATTAAATTCATCTATATGAACATGCACAGAAGAACCAGGCGACATTCTAAAATTATACAAGCGCATTTTTTTATACAGACACCCTAACAGAGACTTCATCATGTACAGATGTTCAAGTTTAACCCATAACGACTTATCAGTGGTCTCATGTGAAACTTCACATAAGACCTTATCACTTAGGGTTAACAAGAGAGTGCAGTGAGCCTTTTCTAATACAATAGGGTCAACATATACATAGGCAGTGGTGGACTGACCGTCAGCATAAATAATCACAACAGGTTTCTTATTACCATAAAAAGCATCATCAAGACTATTATGAACAAGTAAATCACGCATTTTAACTCTCCACAAACTAAAGTCATTTTCTACGTTAAATTTATCAATTTAAAACTTGACAGACATTGTAAATAAAATGAGTAACAGCCTCTGATACCACTTTTTGTGGAACAAATTCATTTAACAGATTATAAACGAACAAAACAGAAATGAAACTAAGACGTTTTATTTACAGAGTCACAAAAATAGAAAATAAACTTTCAAGAAATTAAAATAGACATCGAGATTTACGTGGTTCATACCACTTGGTCCTACTCTAGGGCAAGAACACCACCACATATCCTTTATTATTATGAAAAACGAAACAGAAACAGAGCATACAATAAGAGAAGCAATAAAGAAAACAGACCACGTACACGGACCATAAAAACTATCTGAGAATAAAGACCTCTGCACCCCAAGAGCCAGTGGTGAAATCTAGCTCAGAGCTAGCGCAGTTCTCTTCCAAACTGGATGGACTCATGCACGCAACCCCGACTCAAAAAACAGACCAACAAAAGAAACCAGAACATACAATTCATAGATCTCAACAAAAAGAACGGACTCATAACAAAGAAGCACCGAAGTCCATGGATCTCTTCCAAGGTTGAGGTTCTGATATCCAAAGTAATCTCCATAGAACTCACAATAGCTAAGTTCTCCACTAGGAATCACCGGAATGACGTTGAGATGGTGATGTATAGGTGACGGGTCACAGAACCAGCAGGGGTTCTCCTCCTCAAAGAGATCTCGGCATAGAAAGAAACAAGACGACGAACCGCTCTCACAAAAAACCAGCGACCACTCAAGCATTATGGAGAAGCAAAGACGAAGAGACGCCTTGAAAGGCGCAATAGAGGAGGGCCACGCAACCCACATCAGATGGGTGGAAGAGTACCGAAGCAGCGGTGGTTCAAACAGATCCCGAACAAACTGGAACATGTGGACGGCTACGAACATGTGGGTGGCGTGGATAGGATCACTGAAGAAACACAAACGGCAGAACCATCATCGTAGGATTAGGGTACATAAACGGTCAGAATGAGGTGGAGCAACAGGATCACCACGGTGGAAACGCAGTAACCAAGCGGTCTAAGTGAACTGAAAGGTCGAATAATAAGCGGGCCACAGCACAGAACCAGCCCAGCGAACAAGCAGCCCAAGGAACAAACAACTGGCCACGGTCCAGAAGCCCCAAAAGCATAACAAGCACCCCAAATGCATAATAATAATAAAAGGAAAAAACAATTCTAATTTTGCATGGAAAAACCAAATTAACATTTTAATATTTGAAAACATAAATTCCCGCTAACTGTCCAGAACAACTCTACCACAGACCCATGTGGGACTCGAGGTCAACCACACCCAGTGGGAGTCAGCCTGGGCTATCCATCGGACCACTCCGATCATGCCTCCCGATGATCCACGCCATCTGATTGCACCTTCTGCCAATCCCAGTCATCTGTTTTAGTCTTGTGAATTGCATGATCAAAACAAATCAACCAATCCCGCACAACACAATACCTCCATCTTCAACATCCCACACCATCTGATTGCACCTTCCGCCTTCGCCATATTTTTTTCATCTGAATTAATTTGGATTTATCAAAAAACGTGAATTTGTGGGAGAAAACCAAAGGAATGAGGATCCCGTGAAGCCACCTCATGGTCGTGTGATGTTGATCTGGAAAATCTCCACCGCCTCAATCAAAATATGCAGCATCCTCCCCATGAAAATAAGCATCAAAATCATCCTCCCATCACCTATAAAAACCCAACTCCCATCAAGAAAAACACATTTAAGAAGGGGGAGGAGAGAGATCTCAAAATAAAGTTGGGGGAGGAATAGAATGCACTGGTCACCACATTCGGAGATCCTCTATAAGTAAATCAGGAGGATCCCTCTTGAAAGAATCCAATGCGGGATATCATCGAAAAATCTCATCATGTGATCTTCATAAGATTACATGATGGCATGATAGGATGATCATGGGATTCCCTTATGGAGCAGTACCTCCAAGAAGCCATGAACTCCCCTATGAAAGTGTTTTTAGGCTGTGAACCACCCTCATAGACATGTAATTGTGATGTGGAGTTTTTTTAATACATTTTTAAAAAATTATATTTTTCAAAAACCAGTTAGGTTGAATTTGTTTTTCAAAATGCGCCTCAAAGGCGGCATCCGCGATGCCGCCTTTGCATTACGGGTGAAAGGCGGCAGCGCGGATGCCGCCTTTGCACTACCAGTGCGGATCGGTGACATGGAAAAGGCGGCACCCGTGGGGACGCCTTTTCCTCCACACCCTATAAATGGGCAGCTCCCCCCTCCCCTTCTTCTCACTTCCAAACATTCATTATCTCTCAATTTTTCACTTTTGTGGTGGCGTTCTGCGGTTTGAAATTTTTGGAAAGCTTTTAGAGGTATGGTTTTTAATTTAATGTTTTTTATTTTGTAGAATTGTTTTTAGTTAAATATTTTTATAATTTTAATGTTTTTTATTTAGTTGAATTGTTTATAGTTAAATATTTTAAATCTTTAATAGTTTAGTTAGTTTTAAATTTTTTTGTTTAATAGATTGTTTATATATATTTAGGAATTATAATTGTCATTAGTATAAATTAATTTAAGATTCTTTTAATGAAATTTTGGTAGCATAAAGACTATGTTATGTAAGCAATAAAATCCTTGTCTGGATAAAAACAAGTGAATGTGGCTCTGGCACAGATGTACCTAGGGGTAAAACCCAAAAACACCGATTTAAGCTAGACTCGAACGGGAACTCGTGCACGACAATGGGCCTTGCTGCATTCTAATTTGACACTCCCGGAGGATATGCTTAAGATATGAATATTTCTTTATAAACTAATAAAATATCTAAGAAAAGAACTGATAAATTGATAATTTAGTAATGATGTTGATATTTATTATTAGGAATGATTAATTAAAAATTAATTAATAAATAGAGTTAAAAATAAATAAGATGGAGTTAAAATATAAATAACATTGAGTTAAAATATAAATAATAACATGTTAAAATATAAATAATAGCATGTAAAATATAAATAACATAGAGTTAAAATAAAAATAACATGGAGTTAAAAAATTAATAACATGAAGTTAAAAAATAAATAACATGAAGTTAAAATATAAATAATAGAATGTTAAAATATAAATAACATGGAGTTAAAATATAAATAACATGGAGTTAAAATATAAATAACATAGAGTTAAAAAATAAATAAGAGAATGTTTTGAGCTTCTTTTTTTTCTTGCAGTGAATTGAATATCAAAATTTAAGAAATCACGGGTTTTCTGAAATTTTGATATCCAATTCACTGCAAGAAAATCTAGAAGCTAGAAACATTCTCTTATTTATTTTTTAACTCTATGTTATTTATATTTTAACTCACTAATTATAAAGTGTACTAAGAAATATCCTAGTTTAGGATATAAGATCTTTTAAAATTTAAGTATCATAAAGATTGTATAGTTAAGAAGTAATAGTTATTATTTGAACGTGAGGTAAAATCCAACATATTTTTAATAAGTTGTTTAATTACAGCTTCAAAGTATAAAATCCAACTTATATTGGTAACCATCATTCTGAATGTCACTTACATTATCAAAATCTTGATCAGAAAACTTTATTTACGTAGAGCGGAATGTTTGCATGTGTGTACTGTTATGGGGAGGTTATTTAAACTAAGAAAGGGGCTTCTTACAGTACACAACCAATAACAGTGCTTAATACAACTGATTTTGTAACCCTAAGTGACCTTCAAGATAGAATTCATGGCTCATTAAATCTAGGACCCGATCAGGAGATCAAGTCAATGAGTTATATACATTTGCAGTTCCCTTCAAGATAGAATTTATGGCTCATTAAGTGAGTGTTTGGAATGGATAGATTAAAGAGGTCCTATAGTGGCCTTTTGAAGATGATAAAAGATAAATATTTGTTGATGAAGAGTTCAATGAGATATGTGTAATCGTTGGTTTTTTCATCTGATCAACTGGACGTGCGGAAATGGGGTGACAATTATAGAAGAAATTATAATGGTTGGATGTGTGGTGGTGTTAAAGGGGTTGATATTTACAGGAATGGGAATGTATGAGAATTTCATGTGGCATATCTTTGAACATTCCCTTATGCGGCCGGATGTTGATATGGATATGGACATGGTGGGTGGAAGAATGGATTCTGTTGTTCCATGAAAGGAGATATAACATGTTTTCATGCATCAAAGATTATAGATGTATATGATACTAGCGAAATCGTGAATCCTATTGATGAGAGGTTGAATCATATATGTTTAATTAATGTTTAAAGTTTAGTTTAGATTGGTCTTATGGTTTATATTTTATAGTCTTTCAAAGTCACATACTTGAAACATTTCTAAGTTTCAAGTAGGCGGTTTTGAAAGCTAATAAATTATTTTTCATGAATAGCTGTTATGAAATGATTTTTGTTTACAACAATTGGTTATATATTTAATGAATGTTTAAGGTTTCGTTTATATTGGTCTTATGGTTTATATTTTATATTCTTTCAAAGTCATGTACTTGAAACATTTCTAAGTTTCAAGTAGGTGGTTTTGAAAGCTAATAAATTATTTTTCATGAATAGTTGTTATGAAATGATTTGTGTTTACAACAATTGGTTATATGTGTAATGAATGTTTAAAGTTTCGTTTAGATTGGTCTTATGGTTTATATTTTATAGTCTTTCAAAGTCACATACTTGAAACATTTCTAAGTTTCAAGTAGGCGGTTTTGAAAGCTAATAAATTATTTTTCATGAAAAGTTGTTATGAAAAGATTTTTTTTTACAACAATTGGTTATATGTTTAATGAATTTTTAAATTTTCGTTTAGATTAGTCTTATGGTTTATATTTTATAGTCTTTCAAAGTCACATACTTGAAACATTTCTAAGTTTCAAGTAGACGGTTTTGAAAGCTAATAAATTATTTTTCATGAAGAGTTTCTATGAAATGATTTTTGTTTACAACAATTGGATATATTTTTAATGAATATTTAAAGTTTCGTTTAGGTTGGTCTTATGGTTTATATTGTATACTCTTTCAAAGTCACGTACTTGAAATATTTTTAACTTTCAAGTAGGTGATTTTGAAACAAAATTTTAAAAACTAATAATTTTTTTTGTTAGGTGAAAGGCGGAATCCTCCTGAACATTTTTTATGAATTATGTATATAAATAAATATATAAACAAAAAAAACAAAAAAAATTCAAAAAAAAATCTTAGGGGAAAGGCGGCATCGCAGGTGTCGCCTTTCAGCCCTAGTGGAAAGGCGGCATCCGCGATGCCGCCTTTCACCCATAATGAAAAGGCGGCATCCACGATGCCGACTTTGAGGGGCATTTTGAAAAAAAAAACGACCTAACCACTTTTTGATTTTTTTTTAAATGTATTAAAAAAACCCTTGTAATTTTTATTTGAACCAGTAGGCATGTTCCTCATGGTGTAGTGAACCCTATATCTTGCAGTGTTCCTCTACTCGGCCTCATGATGTAGACATTAGGACATTCACCACATATTCCATGCACTCCTCTTTTCCATGAGATACAAACCCTCACCCTCCGTCCATGATTATAAAACCCATTGCGATACCTCTTTGAGGTTAGGTGGGTTGTGAACCTTCATAATAAGCCTTGTGCAGACCCTCTATAGTGTGATCCATTCTCGAAAACTTGTGATCATGCGAGATTCCACCTTTTTATTTGACATCCAAGACTGATAGACCCCAATGCTTTCCCTTAGTCAAGTTCGAGAAGCCTCTATGTCTCACGATTCCTCCATAGGACCTTAGAAGTGGCTGTTTTGAGATGCGCCACTCCCACATACACCCCTTCCTTGCAAAGAAAACGATAAGGGTTTGAGACTCATGTGTCATGTATCTTCTCTATGTAGTGTGAACCCATGCATACAGAGGCCTTGATATGCAACTCTTGTGCATGAGCAAAAAATCAATCACAATACGTATTTGAGGTCATGCAAGTCGGGAACCTTCATAAGGAGCCATCACGCGAGACCCCAGGAGGGAGAAGACCCTTTCCGATTCATTCTTCTGCTTAGAAAAATTGGTGCCCATATGAACTTGAGGCATGGTTCCCTTTGGACATGCATGTCAACACTTGGACGGGTGCAAGATCATAGACATGTCCATGAAACCCATCCGCGTGAATGGTTTAAGGACACGCGATCACAAGACCCTTCGGTGGTCTCACGATGACCTTAGGTGACCTTGGACATGTCATGTTGGTCACAAGGCAAGCCTAAAACAATTCATATTGATCATGTGAAGCCTATTGGGGTTGTATGTTTGGTCATGTGAAGACATCCAAGAAAATTCACTTTGATCATGCAAAGGAGTTATTAACATGTTTCCATGATCATGTGATTGTCCGTTGACATGTCACCATTGTCAAATGATAGTCCAAAGACAAGTCATTTGGTCATGAACAAGACACCATACATGTCCACTCTGATTCATGTGAAGGAATCTGATACATTTTAGTTGTCCGTGTGCAAGATCCCAAACATGTCCACTCTGACTCATGAAAAGGCACCTGAGACAAGTTAGTTGATCATGCGAAAGACCCTGGTCATGTACACTTTCATCATGTGGAAGATCTTATACATGCCAACTTAGGTCATGTGAGGAATTGTGAACATGCTGGGAAGACACCCTTTGATGTGTCTTCCATAACATATTAACACTCCAAATATGACAGGCATACAATCGGGACATGTTCAACAAGCACCCAAGACATGTCATTTATTCAGGCAGACACCCTTGGAAGTACCTGTCTTGTTAGGCTGATTCCCCAACATATTAGGTAGACAATCAAGACATGACAGGAAAATATCCTAGGACATGTCAACCTCATTTGGAAGACTCACTTGGACTCATACCGTGTGGACCCCAACCAGGCACTTTTAGCCGCATCCCCCTTTTATAAGGGAAGTGTCTTTGATGATCTTGGGATACGCACCCACACAACACTATTGGTTTAATTCTCTTAGAATTAACTTTTATGGTTTTCATCTCTCATTATCTATAGGAAGACAAAGGATGAGTATAAGATAGGGCAGCCTAAGTGTGTAAGCCCCGATTACCGACATAATATAATATGTCCCCAATCAAAGGGTAGACTCAGTGTGTAAGACCTGCTCACTAGGGCATCCATCCTGGAGTAATCCTCTAACATTCATGAAACCTCAAGGATATTAAAAATGTCTCTGGGCATGATCATCCACCTTAACCTATCAGTTGGTTAAGGGATAAGTGAACTATGAGAAATCGGATTCCCGAGCTCCAACGAGCATCCACTTTGGTGTAAGTCCCTTCATGTTCCAAATATTCCTAGCTCATGGGATCAATAATCTCTCATAATCCCACCATTATTCTTCCTCATTCATCAATTAATGAGAAGTGGGTTCATACACGGGCATCATTTTATGTGTCAGTCCTAACCATATCCCCAAGTACCTCAAGCCCATCAACAGGTTATGTATGAACTAAACTATGAGAACTCTAATTCCTATGACAATATGGATATATAGAATTCCCTACCAAGGCCCAATATTTGTACCATATCCTCCATGATATGGTTAATCATACCTATAAAATGGAAAATTTAATTTGTAAGCCCTGGACGAATGTCCTCCCGTGCATTGTGTCCAGTCTTCTATCATTTCTTATTTCTCACACCGGGTATGAGTCGTATGGGATTAGAGATTGGAGATGATGGTACCAGTAGCATGATGAAAATCCCTCAGTGGAGGATCCCCATTGGGATGTAAGACTTATTACATCTCATCCTTACTCAAAGGGCCATATTCCTAATCGGTCAATCAAAGGTAGTCATATATGTATAAGTCCCACCTAGGGCCTCTATTATTGTATCTCTCATGACACAGATTCATGTTATAAGAACTTCATAGACTCTGATTAGTGTATCAACCAGGATACATAGGATGCATCATCAAGGTCTGAGCCCGATATTTACATCCTTACCATATGATGTTAAACTGCATGGATGGGTACAGTCACATGACTTTAAACTATGCCAGGAGAACTATGTGGGTTTTGATTCATGTTTTCACAGGATATGTAGGATGGATCGTAGAGGTTCAATCCCATCTACAAGACACCAACCACCTTCCTAGATGGAAATAAACTCTATAGTGCCCGAATTTGGCCATAACCCAAAGAATCATAAATAAATAAGATAGTGGTAGAGATCCCATGATATGTGCACAATAATTGTTCCTATCAATACATATTCATAATAATGGGGTTGAAATGAGGGTAACCAACTATACATCAGAGGCTGGGAAAATTTCCTGAACATATCTTAAATCTTTAATAGATACCCAGATTAGGAAATAATTCCTCCCAAAAGGGTGCTATGAGCATGACCTTCCATCCTCTCGACCAATGTGAGTTCCTAAAAATCATTGGATCTGAAACCCCAAAGGACCACCTGCCTTTAGAAAGTCGTTATGTACTCATCTATAGATGTGGGAATCATTAGGGTTTCTAGGGAAGACTAAACAAATGTTAAAACCTGGATTTGAGATATTAAGAAATGTATTGAACCCCCTCACAATCAATAAAACCATAGGAATGAATAAACACCATCTAGGTCTTAGATCTTAAAGAAACAAAATGGTGAACCCGGTGTGAAGTTCTTTAACTATGTCACCCCTTTCACAGGTTAAAAAGGATAGATTTTCCAGTTTCATTCAGAGCCAATTTCTTCCGCACTCATCAAAAAACAAAACAGAAAACCCAATGTGTTTCTTTTAACTCCACTGAACCTTTAATAAAAATAAAGGACCGCCTCTTTATCCTTTAAAATGTGAAATTTATTGATCAAACATGTACTCTTATATATGATACTACACTAATAAGGTGTATTCTCTCTTATTCAGGATTTTCTAGATTCCTTTCCATCAGGATGACATCATCAAATGTGCCAATGTATTCTGAGATCGCTGGACAAGATATGCTTTGGCCCTGAGGCCCCGACATATGATGTCACCAAAACACCACTTCTAGTATCGGTTGGTGAACATCTTCAGTCATGAGTACCACATCGACATCTCCATCCCAACTCTAGAATTGGCTCATGAAATAATTTAGAGTATGAGTTCCCACTAGCCATATTTCCCATGATAGGTCTTAGGAGATAAAGTGGTCCTTGTTTCCATATTCAACCACTTTGGGAGCCTATCCCTAGAGCACAGAAATACACACATTCCCTACCTTATGGAGGTGGATGAGGATGGTCATCATGACAACCCAATCACTCAAGAGATTCCTTGGAGGGATCTCATCTACTCTGTACATCATCACCATCATGTGACCATGATTCCACAATGAAATATAGAGGAGGTTTTTCCTACACCAACTGTCAAAGTTGGGGCTTCCAATAGGAGAGACCACTAAGGGTATCTAAAAAATGTAGCTCTAGAGTAGGATTATATCCCTGATACTGCCAATCTGTCTAAATCCCACTAGTACATCCTGACAGTGGCCCAGAATCGATTTCATATCACTGCTATCTAGGAGCCTCTGACTTCATCACAGCTATCCTTGGTAACTGTGGAATCCAAGGGAGCACCCCAACCCACAAGTCTGGGTCATTTTTATCATATTTTACCCTGGGATCATCTTTATCATGGAAACTAAACCCTCAAATGGTATCATGGGTGCCGACCCACCAAATGGTATATTATTTCAAGGAGAATCACTAGCTCACATGTGTCTCAGTTAATATGATATCAATCAGATCTGAATACTCATCATCAGATCTAAGAAAGCACACTCTGGAAGAGTTTGAACATATCCTCTTATAGTCAACTGAGTCTCATCAAGTTGTCCTACCCTCTACCATTGGTGTGTGAAATGAAAGGCTCATAGGTATCTTTCAGACATCAATGGAAGGTGTTACTGACCATGTTGGTATTTTAGAGGTTAAAAAAATAGAACACATGGATAGTGGTGGTGGAGGATTTAGTATCTGGGGTCCACGTCAGAAATCCCATTACCACCCACTCACCCTACCACTGACAGAGGAGAGGGTGTTTTCATGGATCCTTCCAACCAACCCCTTGAGGATGATAAGGTAATTTATGTAGAAGAATAGATCATTCAACTCCAACAAGAGAATAGGAATCTCTAGGAAATAATTTTGGGAATACTTCTGAGATCTCTACCTTGAGGTGATGCACTGATACCTACCTATAAAATTTTGCCTTGTACTGAAGTTCCCCAACCCACAAGGTTGAGGGAATTTTTATATTTTTCATCCCCTCAGCGGATGAAATTCAGACATTGTTCCATCTCTCCCTATCCCACAAGGCTGGGGGAATTTCCATATTTTCCACCTCCTCATTGGGGATATTCTAGAAACCATCTTTCCTTATATGTATTCACAAAGCCTCCAGGAGGGTTGGGACCTCTTAATTACTGGGGAGAGTCTATGTCATCCAAGACCACCAATGCTTTATAACCTACCCCTAGACTAATAAAGACCGAGACCTTATTCCCTGGGCTTCAGACTCAATCATGTTCCCATACCAATGGAGGTATGGATAACATGTGAGAGAAGCAGCATGATCACCCATCTCTTGAAGACAGAAAGCGAAGGGAATATTCTTTCCAATCAAGACATGTTCCATGGTATTTCATCTATGCCATGTAAAATGGTTTGATAAATCTGCCAACAATGAGGAAACCAAATGAGGTAGGGTTGGTAGGCCATGATGATTATTTCCCCTACCATCGACGTCTCGATCATACAATAGTAGATTATTTTTCCTTTAAAGACTGGCTTCAAGAGGAAATAGACATGGAAATATTGTAACAACCGACACCTGAATCCCCACCTCAGTAATTCGATCACTCTAAATAGGACTCACCATTTTTGAAGAAGAGCATGAGACACATACCTCCTAGGTAAAAGCTACCACATTTTAAGTCGAGATTGTAAAAATCCTATTCTTTCCAAAAAAACATGTCCCCGGGTATTTTTACCGTGCCCTAGAAAATGGTTTGATGGAACTTACAATAATGAGAAAGTAGAATGAGGTAGGGTTGGTAGTCCATGAGAATCATTTCCCCTACCATCGATGTCTCAATCACACAATAGAGAACATTTTTTTCTTCAAATATTAGTAGGAGGGGTAGGTAAGTGTAAGCTTAATAGAGTTGAAGGATCCCCAAACTCATGCATTATTCATAAGAGTTATCCAACCTCCATCAAAAGAGATACTCTCTTTATAGTCATATAATTCATCCTTATTTCAAGACATTAAAGTACACATCCCAATATCCTTACTACAAGATTTTAAATTGTATGGCCCCTCATCCTTACTACAACACGTTAAACTGTACATCCCCACATCCTTACTGCATGACATTAAACCGTATGGAAAATGTCTTTTCCTCTTGACATTAAACTGCATGGGTTTTCTAGAACTACATACTGATTAATTCTCATCATAATGAGATATGTAGGGATGTCATGATCCTATGTCTTGGCCCAGCCACTCTTATTCATGTCCTTACCGCATGAAGTTAAAATAAATGGAAAATGTCCTTTCTACATGACATATAAATACATGGGTTTTCTATAACTATGTACAAATTGATTCTCATTCCTAATAAGATACGTATGGATTCTAGGATCCTATGTACCGGCACAGCCACCTATATTCACGCCCTCATCTCATGACGATAAACTGCATGGAACATATATTGATTTGAACCCTACGACATTTGGGATATGGTGAAGGGGATTTGTATCCCACAAGGATAATCATTCAAGTTAATTATAGGAATGAGAAAAGACCTCTTGGGAAGATCAATATTGAAGATCGGTTTGGGGATCTCAAATCTAATGCTGATTTTATGGTTATCTAGTAAGACACCACATATAATGTCCTAATCAGAAGGCCCTGTATCCATAACCACTTGGCGGTACCTTTATCATTCCATAAATTTTTTAAATACCCCATCAATGGAAAAGTCAAAATATTGCATGGCGATTGTTCCCCCCTTCGATACTTGTGGAGACACATATGATGAAGTAGATTTCTACAAGAAGGGAGACAAACAACCAATAATGGATGGTGATATACTAGTTGTAGCCCCCAATGGATTAGGAATCACCCTTGTGAATCCATGGAGTATGCTCTAAAGCGACTATGTGCTCCCCATAAATCTAGTTGAGGTGATATAATTTGTAAAGACCCGTAAAATTCAAGGGAATTTTTTTCTTAATTTTCTTTAGAATTTTACAAGAGCGCGGTTTCAGACGGCACCTGATTCCGAGGCCCGGAGTGCCCGGAATTAATTTCCGAAGTTTGGCTCGGGTACGTTCAGTGAACGAACGAGCGGGAATTCCTAACTTTTGATCCGGTGCTCGGAATTGAAATCCGAGGGCACCGATGAACTCGCAACGCCGATATTCGCTTAAAGAGACCTTTTCGGGAGTTGCGTTTGTTGCGGGTTGTAAGTTAAGTTTTGGGGTTTTCAGTTGAGTTAAATAAAATTTGTGTAAGACAAATTTTATTTTTAGTTTGTTAAAATCCTACCAAAGGGGGTTGGAAGTGGGACCCACACCCACTTAACCTCCCTTGGGAGGATTAAGTGTGGTGGGGTCCACACGAACCCCTAGACTTTTCAAGTTCCCTTAACCCCCCTCTTAATTGACTTAAGTTACTTAATTAATTTTGGGGGTGAACTCTTTTGAATTTCAAACTTTTGAAATTCTTTTATGTTTTGTAATAATAAAATAAGATGTTATCTTATTTTATTATGGGTTGTTTGTTTGTCCCCTTGAGAGCTTTTTGAGAGCTTCCTCTTCATC
Organism: Viscum album; assembly: GCA_963277665.1. Lineage (NCBI taxonomy): Eukaryota > Viridiplantae > Streptophyta > Magnoliopsida > Santalales > Viscaceae > Viscum > Viscum album. Next base: position 1,376,546,132 of record OY728133.1, on the reverse strand, counting down.
TTCAAGCTCTGACGAAGAACGAAGAACGCTCAAACTCCGACGAAGAACGACGCCTCTCTTCTTCGTCCTCGGTGTCAACAAGAGGGAACGCCGCTTCCTCTTCGGACCTTCTTCGTCGGCATACGAAGATTCGACAACGACTCTTCCTCCGCGACACCGATATTTCACGACTACGTCAACGTGCCACTATCGAGGTAGAGGTTCTTGAGTTCGTTGTTTTCTTTATATTTTGACTTTCCTCAAGACTTGACGAGGAACGCTCTTTTTCCGACGAAGAACGCCGCACCTCCTTTCTTCGTTCACCGTGTCAACGAAGGGGACGCCACCTCTTCTTCGGACAACCTTCGTCGGCATACGAAGATTCGCCAACGACGTATCTCTTCGGGCATATCTCTTCGTCAACGGATTTGACGAACGACGACCGCGACGCCCGACCTCCGCGACGCCGTCTTCCGCGGAACGTAGACGAATCTTCGAATCTTAAACCCGAGGTAGGGGTTGTTGATTTAATATTTAATTATTTCATTCTTGCCCATGGTTCGTATGACTAACGTGAGGATATTGATTCTTTTAAGTTGTGTAATTCTTTAACGTGAGGGGGGCCGGACCGCATGAACACGGCCGAACCCCCCCTCCATCGTTCATGTTTATTCATGCGGGTGGAAGCAAGTGGCGTGGTGTCGTCGCACCACGCGGATGATCGTACAAATAATTTACGCGGCGCCGTCGCACTACGTCAAGGAAAAATCTTCAAGAACACGACGTCGTCGCGCCGCGTTGAAAAGAATCATGGCACGGCGAAAGGGGCGCGGTGCCGTCGCACCGCGCCGGATGACGAACACCGCGGCCGGTTCCGGGCCGTGGCGGGACGAGAAGACCGCGGCCGGTTCCGGGCCGCGGCGGGACGAGAAGACCGCGGCCGGTTCCGGGCCGCGGCGGAAGAGAAGACCGGCGGCCGGGCCGCCGGCGTCGGAAGCCGAGGAGGGGACCGGAATTTCCGGTCCCGTTGGAGAAAACCGGCCGGCCAGCTGGCCGGCCGGATGTCTTTAAACCGGGGGAAATAATTCCCCCGGCCAGCACATAAAACCCCCCTCTTTAAGAGGGGGGCGGTTCCATGAAAGGGGGGGCAGCAGCCCCCCGGTTTGACCCTCCAAAACCGGCCCCCACGTGGGGCCGTTTTGTTACCCAGGCGCGGCACAAAGGCCGCGCCACCTTGAAGAAGCGGGGGCTTAGCCCCCCGCGTGCCACCCACGTGCGGCGCCAGGCGCCGCCGCCGCGCCACCCCGAGGGGGGGGGGGTCGGGCCGGGTCGGCCCGGACCCGGACCCCCCCGTTTCGAACCAGATTTGGTTTTTGGACCATAACTTGAGCCTCGGACCTCCGATCGACGAACCGTCTGCGGCAACGCGATCCTTAGATCGAGACAGTCGTTTCGGTATATCGCAATCAAGGTTTCGGTTTACTTTGAGTTTGGCCGGGTTGGTTCGTTCACGAAACCAACCGGGCCTTCGGAGCGGAAACGCTCATATCTTGAACTACGGACGTCCGATTGACGTGCCGTCAGTCGCGTAGAGTTCCTCTTAGTGAGACGGATCTTTTGGTATACTCCGCCCGAGGTTTGGACGCAGGTGGAGTACGGTCGGGTTGGTTTAGCCTTAAAAACCAACCGGGCCCCGGAGACGAAAATGCCAATAACTCTCAGACCGGGCGTCCGATCGACGCGCCGTCTGTTGTGTTGAGTTCCTGTTGACGATACGGAACTTTTGGATACATCAACTCTGGTCTTTGTGACAGTTGATGTATCAGCCTCTCGGCTCGTGGAGCGGACCCTCCGTACGAGCTTGCTGTGTGCGGGAACCCTAGTGCTGGCTGCGACTGTTCTACTGCTACGACTGCTACTGTGACTGCGACGACGACAGTACAGAGATCTTGTGTGGATTCGACGACGACAGTACAGAGATCCTGTGTGGATTCGACGACGACGACTACAGCACTCAGCGATCCTACGTGGATCAGTGCTACAGGTCCTGTGTGGGCCCGATCCTGTGTGGGTCCTTGCGCTCAGCGGTTCTGTGTGAGCCAGCGCCTACAGGTTCTGTGTGAGCCCGATCCTGTGTGGGTCTTTGCGGGGGTTAGTTACCTATCGATCCTTCGTGGGTCCGACGACTTAGATGGATCAGTGATCATCTTTATCGTCCTTGAAGAAGTATACCTGTGTGAGCTGAATCCTGTTGCTTTCCTGTGTGGATTGTGTTGTGCTATCCTGTGTGGATTATGTTTACTTTCCTATGTGGAATACGTATACTTTCCTGCGTGGACTGAGTTGTACTTGGGCTCGAAGGTTGGAGCGTATTTGAATTGATGACTTAGGTATATGTATGGGCATATACCTAAGCAGTGTCGGTTGTTACTTCGTGATTGTACTTTTCTTCGTGTTTTATCCTTTGTGGATTTGAGAGACCTTCAGGGGTCTCGGGGTTCCTACTGAGTAGCTTATACTCACCCCTGCACGGGCTTTGCCCGCACTACGTTGTGTTGGTTGCAGACGACGGACAGCGTTGACCTTAGCTGAGGCTTGCAGAGCGGGACGGTACCCGGAGGTGGACCACTGGGCGGGACGTGCTCGGAGCGGACGGCGGGACCCGTGGAGCAGAGGAGCTATCTGTACCCACCCTTCAGGTGGGATTTCCAGTGGACAGCTCGGAGTAGCGGCTTTTACTTTTCAGTTGCTATTTTTTTCCCTTTTCGAGTTGTACTTTACTTTCAGTTTGGGCTTGTATTCTGGCCCATTTACTTTTCCGCACTTTCAGTCGTACTCTGCTTGTTTAGTGTTTACTTTCCGCTTGTTTACTCTGTGGTGTGTGTTTACTTTTCAAAGGCAATGCCTTCCCTTTTTACCGGGATTTACGCCTTGGTGCTAGTCGTCAGCCCCTGGCCTATGGAAGGCGGGCTTGGGGTAGTCACGGCACGGACCCCGAGGGCGGGTCGTGAAAAATTGGTATCAAAGGAGTTCGGTTCTACCGCGAACTCTGATCTTTTCTATGTGAAGCAATAATGTTTAGCGTATTGAGTGTGGATATCAGTCCAGGGAGTCCAGTGTTGGTGCGGCGGCCGACGTATCCGTACACCAGGACCCTGACTTCTGATTTCCGACTTAATGCACGAAAACATTGATTGCGTGTGTGTTTCAAAGTTTTCTTTGTGATTACTTATATCAGCTCACCAGGTATACTGTTCTGACCGTGGCGCACCTGTTTCCTTTTCAGGATGGCCCCACGACGGCAGTCAGCTAGGGTTCCGAGAGTCGAGCGAGACGACAGCCCACCGAGCGACGAGGCCTCGGTGCAGGGCCCTTTTTCAGTAGTGGCACCGGCGGTAGCTTTACCCGCCGAGCCCCCGATGCTTCCAGCAGCAGCCGCTGACGATGCACGTCGCCTCAGTGCACTGCATGAGTTTCAGCCCCAGCGACCACCCAGGTTTCGCGGGGAGACGGATCCCTAGGCAGCAGAGGACTGGCTGGAGGCAGTGGTTCGAGTGTTTAGGCTAGTGAGGACACCTGCAGACCTCATGGTGATCCTCGCTGCGAGCCTACTACACGCAGCAGCAGGACGATGGTGGAGCCTGATGCTCCAAGTGCACGATGAGGCATCCCTACTTTGGACGGACTTTGAGAGCCTCTTCTGCTCGGAGTTCGTCCCAGCCACCCTTCGTGCGGTGCGTATCCAGGAGCTTCTACAGCTGCGGCAGGGCAGCATGACGGTCGCTCAGTACTCGGCGAGATTTACCGATCTCTCGCGCTACTCGACCGACATGGTACGGGACCCATTCTTCCGGGCCCGGACCTTCGAGCAGGGTTTGAGACACGAGATCAGGGCATCGCTGATCTCCCTCAGCATACCGACTCAGACAGGAGTACTGGAGCGGGCCCTTCTGATCGAGAGCTTCCTTGCTGAGTCTACACCAGCACAGAGACCCACCGCAGGGCGGCACGTGGCAGAGTCATCTGCAGCAGGCAGTCGACGGATGACTCAGGGGTCCAGGCAGACCAGACCTTCAGGCAGACGACCTCAGGGCACTGGCTCAGCAGTGCGGGGCACACAGCGCGGAGCCAGTCTTACGAGAGGCAGACAGTGCTACTCGTGCGGCGGGCAGGGCCACATGGCTCGTGACTGCCCGACCCGCCGTGCCGAGGAGCAGCAGACGGTTGAGGGACCACCGAGGCAGAGGCAGAGGGTCGACCGTGGCGGTCCGCAGGGAGGAGGCGGACGAGGCAGAGGAGCTGGACGAGCAGCTGGTGGTGGCCGACGCTTTGAGGCTCTACCACCACCACCACCAGGAGGTCCACCCCGACCACAGGGAGCTGGCGGGCAGCGACAGGCATAGCTCCAGGCAGCAGAGGCCTACGACCACGGCGCACCTGAGATGATTCGAGGTACTATCTGTGTCTATTCCACCCTTTCTGCAGTTCTTATAGACACGGGAGCGAGTCATTCTTTCATAGCCGCTGCCCTTGTTCGGAGCTCGGAGATTCCGACAGAGCCGTTGGCTTGATCCTTACGGCTAGAGACTCCTACGGGAGCAGACTCGATGATTACGCACTGGTGCCGGCAGTGTGAGCTTACTCTAGGAGGCGAGAGCTTCGGCTGGGATCTTCTTGTAGCAGCGTCGAGGCCTTACGACGTCATCTTGGGCATGGATTGGCTGTCTACGGTCCATGCACAGATTGACTGTTTTAGGCGCAAGGTGCGATGTGTACGCACCGACGGGAGCAGGTTCACCTTCACCGGCGAGAAGGGAGCCTTAGCAGCACAGGATGGACTTCCGCGGAGGAGAGGACAGCCCATCACTCATCAGTTGGCTAGCCTTATCCTTGGAGCAGTTGACGTGCAGAGTCCTGGTTTTCCTGCAATGGTGGATCAGTTTGCGGACGTTTTTCCCAACGACGTTCCAGGGCTACCTCCTCGCAGAGAGGTAGACTTTTATATTGACTTGTACCCCGGGACAGCCCCTATATCCACTCCAGCATATCGGATGGCCCCTGCCGAGCTTCGAGAGCTACGGGTACAGTTGGAGGACTTGCAGGGCAAGGGGTTCATCCGACCCAGTGTTTCACCCTGGGCTTCCCCGATATTGTTCGCCAAGAAGGCGGACGGGAGCTTGCGACTTTGTGTTGACTATCGTCGCCTGAACCAGGTGACAGTGAGGAACAAGTATCCGCTGCCGAGGATTGATGACCTCTTTGATCAGCTCAAGGGAGCACGGTGGTTCTCGAAGATAGACCTCAGGTCAGGCTATCATCAGCTCAGAGTCAGAGACGAGGATGTGCAGAAGACGGCCTTCAGATGTCGGTATGGCCACTATGAGTTCTTGGTTATGCCTTTCGGTGTAACCAATGCTCCAGCAGTGTTCATGGCTCTCATGAACAGGATCTTTCAGCCATACCTCGATCGGTTTGTCGTGGTCTTCATCGACGACATTCTGATTTACTCTACGACAGAGGAGGAGCACGCCTATCACTTGCGAGTTGTTCTTGACACACTCCGAGAGCAGCAGCTTTATGGTAAGCTCTCGAAGTGCCAGTTCTGGATACGTGAGGTCCACTTTTTGGGACACGTTATCTCTGAGGCGGGAGTTGCAGTGGATCCCGCGAAGATTGAGGCTGTGTTAGCATGGGAGCCACCCAGGAGCGTGACTGAGGTTCGGAGTTTCTTGGGACTAGCTGGATACTATCGGAGATTTGTGCCGAACTTCTCCAGAGTTTCGGCATCACTCACAGCTTTGACGAAGAAGGGGAAACCCTTCGTGTGGTCAGACAGATGTCAGCAGATCTTTCAGGAGCTGAGACAGAGATTGACTAGCGCACCTATCTTGAGGTTTCCTGAGGAGGGAGTAGGGTACGTAGTCTACTGCGATGCATCAGGGACCGGACTCGGATGTGTTCTGATGCAGGAGCGGGCAGTGATCGCCTATGGATCACGACAGTTGAGTCCGCATGAGCAGAACTACGCTACCCATGACCTGGAGTTAGCAGCAGTGGTCTTCGCTCTGAAGACATGGCGACACTATCTGATGGGCGAGCGCTTTACAGTCTTTTCCGATCATCAGAGTCTCAGGTATATCTTCTCGCAGAGGGACCTGAACCTGAGACAGCGTCGATGGCTCGAGTTCCTCCAGGACTATGACTTTGAGATAGTCTATACTCCTGGGAAGGGGAACGTAGTAGCCGATGCCCTCAGCAGGAGGACGGGCATTCAGCTACTTGAGGAGGCGACGGAGCAGCTAGCCTCTTTGCAGATATCCTTCGTGGATAGGGATGGAGCAGCCTTTCTTCAGTCTCTCACAGTCACCCCTCCACTACTGCAGCGAGTCAGGGAGGCACAGCACGGGGACGCTGACTCTGAGACACGGCGTGCACAGATATCCTCGGGACAGGCACCTGATGGTTTCTCCCTTGGAGCAGAGCACGACATCCTTTTCAGAGGACGTACCATGGTACCAGTCGCTTTGCGAGAGGAAGTGCTGAGGGAGTTTCACACTTCTCCTTTGGCGGTACATCCTGGAGTGGCGAAGATGTACCAGGATCTCAGACGACAGCACTGGTGGCCGGGCATGAAGAAAGTTGTAGCAGAGTTCGTTTCTCGATGCCTCACCTGTCAGCAGGTGAAGGCAGAGCATCAGGTACCAGCAGGCTTGGTACAACACTTGGAGGTTCCGGAGTGGAAGTGGGACGGCATATCTATGGAATTTGTGACTGGACTTCCACGCACTTCCAGAGGTCACGACTCCATCTGGGTGATTGTTGACCGACTCACCAAGTCGGCACACTTCTTACCGATCAGAGAGCAGGGCTCAGTAGAGAGCTTGGGACGTCTCTACGTTCAGGAGATTGTGCGGCTCCACGGCGTGCCATCATCTATCGTTTCCGATCGAGATGCCCGCTTTACTTCCCGGCTTTGGAAGGGGTTACAGGAAGCGTTCGGGACGCAGCTACGTCTTAGCACAGCTTTTCACCCTCAGACGGATGGTCAGACGGAGAGGACCATTCAGACACTCGAGGACATGCTCCGCGCATGTGTCCTCGACTTTGGTCGTAGCTGGGAGGAACACCTACCCTTGGTGGCGTTCGCTTACAACAACAGCTACCACTCCACCATCGGGATGGCACCATACGAGGCGTTGTACGGCCGACCATGTAGATCTCCTTTGTGCTGGACAGACCCTGGGGAGTCAGCACTGGTGGGACCGGAGATGGTCCAGGCCACGACAGAGAAGGTCCAGGTCATCCAGGAGCGGATGAGGACAGCTCAGAGCCGGCAGAAGTCATACGCTGACAGGAGGCGGAGGCCACTGGAGTTCGAGGATGGCGACCACGTCTTCTTGCGGGTCTCACCTCGACGTGGTATTCGGAGATTTGGCCGAGGCGGCAAGTTATCTCCGCGCTTCATCGGACCCTTCCAGATTCTCAGCAGGATTGGCGAGGTGGCTTATCGCCTGGCTCTACCACCTCAGTTGCACCGGGTGCACGACGTCTTCCACGTATCCCAGCTGAGGAGATACGTGCACGACCCGACGCACATCATTGATCATGGGGAGCTTGACGTTGACGATGGGGCGACTTTTACGGAGGTCCCGGTGGAGATAGAGGATCGACAGGAGCGGGTCCTGCGTGGGCGATCGATTCCTCTTGTGCGCATCAGATGGCAACACGGGAATCTCCAGGAGAGCACATGGGAGCGGGAGGCTCAGATGCGTGCTCAGTACCCTCATTTGTTTCCCTAGTTTTTGTTGTATCTTTACGGGGACGTAAAGCCCTGAGGTGGGAGTAATGTAAAGACCCGTAAAATTCAAGGGAATTTTTTTCTTAATTTTCTTTAGAATTTTACAAGAGCGCGGTTTCAGACGGCACCTGATTCCGAGGCCCGGAGTGCCCGGAATTAATTTCCGAAGTTTGGCTCGGGTACGTTCAGTGAACGAACGAGCGGGAATTCCTAACTTTTGATCCGGTGCTCGGAATTGAAATCCGAGGGCACCGATGAACTCGCAACGCCGATATTCGCTTAAAGAGACATTTTCGGGAGTTGCGTTTGTTGCGGGTTGTAAGTTAAGTTTTGGGGTTTTCAGTTGAGTTAAATAAAATTTGTGTAAGACAAATTTTATTTTTAGTTTGTTAAAATCCTACCAAAGGGGGTTGGAAGTGGGACCCACACCCACTTAACCTCCCTTGGGAGGATTAAGTGTGGTGGGGTCCACACGAACCCCTAGACTTTTCAAGTTCCCTTAACCCCCCTCTTAATTGACTTAAGTTACTTAATTAATTTTGGGGGTTAACTCTTTTGAATTTCAAACTTTTGAAATTCTTTTATGTTTTGTAATAATAAAATAAGATGTTATCTTATTTTATTATGGGTTGTTTGTTTGTCCCCTTGAGAGCTTTTTGAGAGCTTCCTCTTCATCTTCAAGCTCTGACGAAGAACGAAGAACGCTCAAACTCCGACGAAGAACGACGCCTCTCTTCTTCGTCCTCGGTGTCAACAAGAGGGAACGCCGCTTCCTCTTCGGACCTTCTTCGTCGGCATACGAAGATTCGACAACGACTCTTCCTCCGCGACACCGATATTTCACGACTACGTCAACGTGCGACTATCGAGGTAGAGGTTCTTGAGTTCGTTGTTTTCTTTATATTTTGACTTTCCTCAAGACTTGACGAGGAACGCTCTTTTTCCGACGAAGAACGCCGCACCTCCTTTCTTCGTTCACCGTGTCAACGAAGGGGACGCCACCTCTTCTTCGGACAACCTTCGTCGGCATACGAAGATTCGCCAACGACGTATCTCTTCGGGCATATCTCTTCGTCAACGGATTTGACGAACGACGACCGCGACGCCCGACCTCCGCGACGCCGTCTTCCGCGGAACGTAGACGAATCTTCGAATCTTAAACCCGAGGTAGGGGTTGTTGATTTAATATTTAATTATTTCATTCTTGCCCGTGGTTCGTATGACTAACGTGAGGATATTGATTCTTTTAAGTTGTGTAATTCTTTAACGTGAGGGGGGCCGGACCGCATGAACACGGCCGAACCCCCCCTCCATCGTTCATGTTTATTCATGCGGGTGGAAGCAAGTGGCGTGGTGCCGTCGCACCACGCGGATGATCGTACAAATAATTTACGCGGCGCCGTCGCACTACATCAAGGAAAAATCTTCAAGAACACGACGCCGTCGCGCCGCGTTGAAAAGAATCATGGCACGGCGAAAGGGGCGCGGTGCCGTCGCACCGCGCCGGATGACGAACACCGCGGCCGGTTCCGGGCCGCGGCGGGACGAGAAGACCGCGGCCGGTTCTGGGCCGCGGCCGAAGAGAAGACCGGCGGCCGGGCCGCCGGCGTCGGAAGCCGAGGAGGGGACCAGAATTTCCGGTCCCGTTGGAGAAAACCGGTCGGCCAGCTGGCCGGCCGGATGTCTTTAAACCGGGGGAAATAATTCCCCCGGCCAGCACATAAACCCCCCCCCCTTTAAGAGGGGGGCGGTTCCATGAAAGGGGGGGCAGCAGCCCCCCGGTTTGACCCTCCAAAACCGGCCCCCACGTGGGGCCGTTTTGTTACCCAGGCGCGGCACAAAGACCGCGCCACCTTGAAGAAGCGGGGGCTTAGCCCCCCGCGTGCCACCCACGTGCGGCGCCAGGCGCCGCCGCCGCGGCCCGCCGCCGCCGCTCCACCCCGGGGGGGGGGGGGGGGGGGGGGGGGGGGTCGGGCCGGGTCGGCCCGGACCCGGACCCCCCCGTTTCGAACCAGATTTGGTTTTTGGCCCATAACTTGAGCCTCGGACCTCCGATCGACGAACCGTCTGCGGCAACGCGATCCTTGGATCGAGACGGTCGTTTCGGTATATCGCACTCAAGGTTTCGGTTTACTTTGAGTTCGGCCGGGTTGGTTCGTTCACGAAACCAACCGGGCCTTCGGAGCGGAAACGCTCATATCTTGAACTACGGACGTCCGATTGACGTGCCGTCAGTCGCGTAGAGTTCCTCTTAGTGAGACGGATCTTTTGGCATACTCCGCCCGAGGTTTGGACGCAGGTGGAGTACGGTCGGGTTGGTTTAGCCTTAAAAACCAACCGGGCCCCGGAGACGAAAATGCCAATAACTCTCAGACCGGGCGTCCGATCGACGCGCCGTCTGTTGCGTTGAGTTCCTGTTGACGATACGGAACTTTTGGATACATCAACTCTGGTATTTGTGACAGTTGATGTATCAGCCTCTCGGCTCGTGGAGCGGACCCTCCGTACGAGCTTGCTGTGTGCGGGAACCCTAGTGCTGGCTGCGACTGTTCTACTGCTACGACTGCTACTGTGACTGCGACGACGACAGTACAGAGATCCTGTGTGGATTCGACGACGACAGTACAGAGATCCTGTGTGGATTCGACGACGACGACTACAGCACTCAGCGATCCTACGTGGATCAGTGCTACAGGTCCTGTGTGGGCCCGATCCTGTGTGGGTCCTTGTGCTCAGCGGTTCTGTGTGAGCCAGCGCCTACAGGTTCTGTGTGAGCCCGATCCTGTGTGGGTCTTTGCGGGGGTTAGTTACCTATCGATCCTTCGTGGGTCCGACGACTTAGATGGATCAGTGATCATCTTTATCGTCCTTGAAGAAGTATACCTGTGTGAGCTGAATCCTGTTGCTTTCCTGTGTGGATTGTGTTGTGCTATCCTGTGTGGATTATGTTTACTTTCCTATGTGGAATACGTATACTTTCCTGCGTGGACTGAGTTGTACTTGGGCTCGGAGGTTGGAGCGTATTTGAATTGATGACTTAGGTATATGTATGGGCATATACCTAAGCAGTGTCGGTTGTTACTTCGTGATTGTACTTTTCTTCGTGGTTTATCCTTTGTGGATTTGAGAGACCTTCAGGGGTCTCGGGGTCCCTACTGAGTAGCTTATACTCACCCCTGCACGGGCTTTGCCCGCACTACGTTGTGTTGGTTGCAGACGACGGACAGCGTTGACCTTAGCTGAGGCTTGCAGAGCGGGACGGTACCCGGAGGTGGACCACTGGGCGGGACGTGCTCGGAGCGGACGGCGGGACCCGTGGAGCAGAGGAGCTATCTGTACCCACCCTTCAGGTGGGATTTCCAGTGGACAGCTCGGAGTAGCGGCTTTTACTTTTCAGTTGCTGTTTTTTTCCCTTTTCGAGTTGTACTTTACTTTCAGTTTGGGCTTGTATTCTGGCCCATTTACTTTTCCGCACTTTCAGTCGTACTCTGCTTGTTTAGTGTTTACTTTCCGCTTGTTTACTCTGTGGTGTGTGTTTACTTTTCAAAGGCAATGCCTTCCCTTTTTACCGGGATTTACGCCTTGGTGCTAGTCGCCAGCCCCTGGCCTATGGAAGGCGGGCTTGGGGTAGTCACGGCACGGACCCCGAGGGCGGGTCGTGACATAATTGGCCCCAGAGGTCCATTCCCCTCCTATCCCCAGTGACAGTGTGAAGCACAACCATCTCTAACATCTTTCTACAATGACTCAGAAAACAGGGGATGATAATATCTCTTCTCATGGTCTCTCTCACCCTGATAGTGATAGTGATGCCCCCAGATTATCATCTCCATATGAGGATGTCTCCATGGACTTAGAGGTTGAAGAGTATGAGGATGACCATAGGAATTCCCCTCCTGTATTTGAGGAAGACATCTCCACCACCATCAATGAACTCAGGAAAATAAATTTGGGGACAAAAGAAGAATTTTATCCTACACTGATTAGTGTTTCCATTCCCCTAGAATATAAAGACATTTATATTACATTTCTAAAGCAACATTGATATGTGTTCACTTGAAATTATGCTGAAATGATCAGTCTGAATCTAGATGTGGTTATGCACCATCTCGGCTTACCTGAAGACAATCAAGGCTTCGAGCAAGCATCCTGGAGGATGAACCCCTCTCATGCCACCAATATATAGGTGGAAGTTAATAACTTGATCAAAGATAAATTTTTCCAAGAAGTGAAATACCCAATATTTCTTTCCAACATCATCCCCATCAAGAAAAAGAATGGGAAAATTAGGGTATGAATTGATTTTAGAGACCCAAATCAACACTTTCAAAATGATGACTTCCCATTACAATTCACAAAACTCTTGATCGATGCAACTACTACCTTACAAGCCCTTTCCTTCATAGATGGGTACACAGGGTACAATTAGATAAAGATGTTCCTTGAAGATAAAGAAGCCATAGCCTTCATAGCACCTTAGGGGATCTTTTGTTATCAGGTCATTCCCTTTATCTTAAAGAATTTTGGAACCACTTATCAATGTGTAATTCATCATATCTTTAATCCATTACTAGTAAGTATAGACGGATGTTATGTAGATGATCTGCTTGTTAAAACCCAATATCGATGTGATCACTTCACTGATATTCAAACAATCTTTAATAATCAGAGAAAGCATGGTCTGAAGATGAATCTACTGAAATGAACCATCAGGGTAACATTAGGGAAATTATATGTATTTGTGGTGTGCCACCACTTCATTAAGGTAGACCCAAAGAAGACTAATTCTATTTTAGTAATGTCACCCCCCAGAAATCTCAAATAATTGAGGGGATCCAAGGTTACCTCACCAACAATCGGTTTTTCATAAACAATTTGGCCAACAAAGCTCTCCCCTTCACTAGGATGATGAATAAGGTAATCGCCTATCGGTGGGACAATGACTACCAAGAAACCTTCAAATGTCCCAAGCAATACCTTCTTCACCCACCGGATCAGATGCCACTAGTGGAAGGGAGGCCACTCATCTTATATGTGGCCTTCATGGAATGATCACCAGGCACCCTCCTCGCACAAAAGAATGATTTAGGGAGCAAGAATAGTCTCTACTACCTCATTAGACCAATGATAGATACTGATACCCAATACTCTAATGTCGAGAAGAACTGCCTTGCACTCATCTTTGCAATGAAAAGGATGAGGCATTACTTGCAACACCATGAAGCCTATATGTTCTCTTGTATTGATCCACTAAAGTATATCCTTGTCCATATAATGTTTATTGGGAATCTATCCCAATTTTTAGACATTATTCAATAATATGAAATTTATTTTGTATCATAGAAATCAGTGAAATGGAAAGCCCTGATTGATTTCCTTGCAGTACATCCTACCTGGAAAAAACACTGGTGGACACCAAGCTTCTAGATGAAGAGATATTTTATGCTATTGACACTCCCTGGACATGGGATATTTATTTTTATGGTTCCTCTCAAAGTCCCATTAGAAAAACAATAGAAAACATGAAGTTCAATCAGGTTTTCTTAGGGTTTGTATTTGTCTATCTTGATAAAGTGGTTTTTCCCTACTCTTTCTCATTATCTGATGGCTGAACAAATAATGAGGAAGAGTACTAAGAACTCATCATTGGCTTGTAATTGGACCTACTGTGACAAATATCCTACCTGAATATCAAAGTGGAATCAAAGTTAGTGATAAAGAAGATCAATGGAGAATATTCTATCAAAAAGGAAGAACTGGCCCCCCTCGTTGGCTATGTCAGAGGACTGATAATTGATCCCACATTGCATCATGTTCCCCAGTCATAGAATTATTGTTCCAATATGTTGGATAATGTAGCCAAAGTTCTGGCCGACCCTGGTCATGAGGAATCAATCTTCTGTATCACACACTGAAGAATGGTCTCGATAATCATCATCTATGATATGGAATAAATCAATAAAGTTAACATCGCACCAAATCATGATGAACCCATGTCCAGCCCTAGATAGATAGAGACCATAATTGGATATCTTAAAAATGGGACTCTCCTAACAGATAAAGCTGGAAGGGAACAGATTCAGTGCCATGCAGTGAATTTTAACCCATAGAATAGACCAAATGAACATAGGGACCTCTACAAGTGTGACTTCAATGGAATCCTCCTTAGATGCATATTAAAAGGATATATCTCTCCATCATGGAAGAAGTCCACATAGGCTCCTGCGGTTCTCATCAATCTAGAACCATACTCTCCCATCAAATCAAGAGGCTGGGTTACTACTGGCATACCATGATACAAGACTGAGTGGAATTCACTAAGAAATTTCACGTGTTCTAGATCCATGAAAACTTCATCCATCAACCCCCGTAATTTCTACATATAATTAAACATTCATGGCCTTTTTCCATTTGGGGAATTTATGTTGTTGGGTCGTATCCCCCAGCTATGGCCAAGTAGTTCAAGTATAACCTTACTGTTACCAACTTCTATTCCAAATGGGATGAGTAAATACCCCTCAAGGAAGTCAGGATGAAGAATATCATAATCTTTGTGAATTCCAATATCATCACTAGGTTTGGATTCCCTCTCAAAATATTGATGGACAACAACGCTAACTTTTTTTTACAAAAAATGAAGAAATTGTGTCAGGAATACAGCATTGAGTCTAATCACTCATCCTGCTACCATGTAACGGTAAATGGATAGATATATTCCCTTAATAAGATTCTATCAAATATAATCTAGAAGATTGTGAATAGGGGGATAAGAATTCGTGGTTGGAAAAACATCTCATGATTTATGGGCCTATCATACCACCATATGTACTGCTATACAAGAAATTTCATACTTATTAGTGTACGGGACCAAGGCAGTGCTACCCATAGAGGTTCATCTGCCTTTTCTCCAGATAGCCTTTTGTGGATAGCTCTCAGATGATGAGAAATCAAAAAACTTCTAGATAAATTATAGTAGATTGATGAGAATAGGCTATGCACATAGCACAACCTTGAGGTCCACCAGAATTGGATTGCACGAGTCTTCAATAAAAGGGTTTTCCTCTATTCATTCCTCTAAGGAGAGCTGGTGTTGGATCTCAGAACCCTAATGATACCCAGGATGAATCCTCTGAAGATGGAACCCAAATCATAGGTAACTTACATCATACATAAGTTTTGTCACAACGAGGCTTACTTATTGGCCACAATGGATAGGGATCATGTCACACCCCCCCACACCAATGTGAGGTTTCTCAAGAAATACTTTTCATATTCATCACTTTTCAAGGGAGTATATATCAGTGTAAGTCTCGTCACTCGGCATGGGCATCCACATTAGTATAAGTCCTTCCATTCATCATGATGAAATGACATTAAACTGTACAAATTGTCCTAACCACATGATGTTAAACTGTACAGATTTATCCTAGAAGTAAGATGTTAAACTGTATAGCATCTCTCAACCTTACCAAATGATTTCAAATTGCATAGATAATGTCCTCACCATGTGACGTTAATCTGCATGGACACCCGACATCCATCTTCATTCACATCAGGAAACCCACATCCTTACTGCATGACATTAAACTACATGGTTCCTCAAGAAATATTTATGGCCTGATTCCTTCCATTACAAGATACTTAGTGAAGCTCTAACCTTTAGTTTTGGGCCCACCCACAATGATTCTTTACATCAGGTGACCCACTCCCTGGCCACATGACTTTAAACTTCACTATTCCATAACATCCCTCCTCTTTCACATTGAGTCACCCACATCCTTACTGCATGATGTAAAATTGAAAGGATCCATAATATTACTTTTCTTTAACGTTAGGTGATCCACAACCTTACCGCATGATGTTAAACCGCATGGTAGATTTCCTTTCTGCATGACATTAAGCTGCACAGGTTTCCTAGAACTACGTATGGATTGATTCTCATTTCCAATGAAATATATAGGGATTACTAAATCCTATATCTTTGTCCATCCACTATAGGATACAAAATCCTCCTATAAAATCCTTAATTACTTATAAATGATTCTAGGGATACTTACTATTCCTTATTTCTCACACTGAGCGTAGATCATGTGATCTTGGGAATTTCAATAAGGAATTAGCCACACAAACAAGGCATGGTGGCCCCTGATAGGCTCATCGTTGTCCTAAATGCAAAACCTTAAAAGGAATATTATGATTCATTTCCATATGATGATAAACTGCATGGATGATGTCCTTACCGCATTAAGCTAAACTACATAGTTTCTTAAGAACTATGTGTGGCTTGATTCATGCCATTACATGATACATAGTAATTCCCAAATATCTAGTCATGGGCCTAGCTGTAATATTTAATAGAAACAATGCTCACCCCTGTGTACAGGTCAGACTTGCGTAGGGAATTTCCCATTCAAGAAATATGTGTGACTTGATTCCTGTCCTAACAGGATATGTAGTGATTCCCAAACCTCCAACTCTGCTCCTAGTCACAAAAAATAAATATAATAATACCCCCTCCTTGTGTACGAGTTGGACCTCTATAGGAAACATCATTCAGAACAATGTATGGCTTGATACTTATCCCCATGAGATATGTAGTGACACCCAAACTTCCACTCTTAGTCCTAGCTAAAATATCTTCACATTTTCATGTTGGTTCATCCTTTTCCTTATCGCATGACACTAAACTACATAGACCCTCAAGAACTATGTGTAGTTTGATTCTTTCCATCATAGGATATGTAGTGACACCCAAATCTCTAATATTGTTCCTAGCTACAACAAATGATAAAAAATGCACCACAACTGTATAAGGTCTGAGTTATAAAAGATCATTTGGCCTACATATGATTAAATTCTACATACTTCCTATTAGTTTATATAATATGCCTCACATGATTTTTCACATTGATTCCCATGTCCTTACCACATGACGTTAAACAGCATGGAAGTACATCCTTACTGCATAACATTAAACTGCAAGGAAAATATCCTGATTGCATGAAATTAAATCTAAACAATAGAAACATCCTCACCACATGAAGATAAACTACATGGAAATCGTCCTAATCTCATGACATTAAAACTACACAACAAAAATGTCCTTATCAAATGATGTTAAACTGCATGGAAAATGTCCTTACCATGTGGCATTAAACTGCATAGAAGAAAGTGTGTCCCAACTTCCCTATGATAAAATGTGTAGTTCATAACTCATTATATTTTCTTATCAAAGGACCATAAGAGATTTACCTCATTCATCCAGAGTATGGGGTGATTCCTCCATATTTTAAAGCACCTCAATCCATATACCACACTTCATGTATTGTGCGCCTTCGGTCACCATAATTATCTCATTTACATTGTAAAGTAAAATAGATCTCTCGGTTTTTCAATGATATTGATGAAAAGGTGATTAAGACCCATCGAACAATGACATCTCGGTCCAATATAAAGTGCCTCTTAATCCACAAGAGCTGATGTCACCACGGTGGAACCCAACACTTGAGGGTGTTTTGGTTCATCCCTGATAAGATTGTCCCATATCATTACTCATGACCTAAGAACCTTTATCCATAATTTACAATATTTCCATCCCCCACTCAGAAGGATGATGGGGTACTCTTGACCCTAGGTATCCTAATTGGGATCTTGTGTAACATTTCCCATATTAATTCCATGTGTTTCAGGACCCTAAAATTTCTTCACTATTGGTAAAAATTGAATGGCCTTAAACTCTATCCTCTAATAGTACAAACCAAAATACTTAAAACTTTTGGTGAAATTGACACAAACCTTGTCATTTTGAAACCCTGTAAAGGGTGTTCTGAGAAAAAGTCTAGTATTTTATTACTAAACTCTTCATCTTCAAAGTTTTGGCAAAAATTAGGGCAAAAATAAAAAGAAATCATAAAGCTCATAGGGTCTAATTTTTAGCCCTAGTAAAATTCAATCTATGATTGTTGGACCCCCTGGTCTAGGAAAAAGTTAGAGTAATGATTTTTCGCATCCTCTCACTACAGGAACATGTTCACTACATGGTGACGCAACTTTTAGGGTGCTCAAACCCTTCTTTGATATTACATTTTATATGAACCACACTTTATGATTTGAGTGATTTTGGTTGCCAAAAACCTCTCAATACCCTGGAAAAGAAAAGATATCTCTTGGTTTGGCCATATTATTGATGAAAAATGAATTCAGACCCACTAAACAATGAAATTTTGGCCCAATATAAAGGGCCTCATAATCCTCATGATATTGACTTCACCGCGATAGAACCCAGCACCCAAGGGTGTTTTGGTTCATTCCCAATATGATTGTCCAATACCATCCTCACAATTTGGGCACTTTGAACCGGTATTTACAATCTTAATACCAAACTATCCAAGTGTATTCGACATCCATGACATTATGTCATTGTTTTTTACCCCTTCTCAAAGAAGGAATTCCACAGTTCATTCCCAAACATTTCATGGCTTGCGCCCCCTGATTTGAAACCACAAGGCATAGGGATCAATATTCATGATTAGAAGCTAAATTTACCTAGGGTGCTAGATCCCTTATTTTATATCTTTATTTCCATACCCAAATTCATTGATTAGATTCTTGAGTCTTCATAAATATTTCCTGAACCTCTAAAAGGATTGGAGGTCAGCTTTTTCCAGCCATGCTATCGATGTATAAGAGGTTTAACCCACCAACTAAAGGCATGTACTCCTTGGAAGAAAGGAACTCCAATCCTTGTGAGCCTCAGGGGAACCTTGGTGGAACTTAACACCCTGAGGTGTTATGGGTCATCCTTAACATGTCTTCCCCATCCCATATTCACAGACTCAAACCTTTGAGTTATGATTTACATCACTCATATTCCAACTATGCAGGTGGACCTAGTATCACCAGTATTTTTACCTCAATCATATTTCCATCCATAAATCTTCCATGACCCTTGGAAAAGAGTGAAGATCAACTTTGCTTGCCTATGTTATCAATGCATAAGGGGTTTAACCCACCAACTAAAGAAATATTATCCTTGTAAGAAAGCAACTCCAATACTCATGAGCCCTGAAAACACCATGGAAAAACCCAACACCCCCAAGTGTTTTGAGTCATCCCTGGTCTGTCTTCCCCATTCCATATTCAGGTCCAAGTTGAAAAACCATAAACTATAGAAAAACAAAGGTCCAGTCTATAAGACCCTAAACTATAGCACAATAAAGTTCCAAGATAGAATACTCTAAACTACATCACAACAAAGTTCCAGTCTAAAATTCATTAAAATAAAGTGAATCTGATGTCTGATCTAGAAGACCCTAAACTAAAGGACACGTAAGGTCCAAGCTAGAAGACCCTAAACTAAAACACAACGATAGTCTATCTTGAAAGACCTTAAAATAGCCAACTTAAAGAGACATAAATATCTCCATCTTGAAAACATGATAAAGGAATCCTAGGAAAAAATTTGTTCTTTTCTCACTGGACATGCACTTTGTGTGATCATTGAGCATTTATAAAATATAAAAGGAAAAAAAACTTGTCAATTAGAAAACCTGTAAGAAGGAATCCTGAGAAAAATCCAAGTCCATGCCTGATAATTCTTCCTCTATATAAAGCTTAGGAAAAATTTAGGCCAAAATAAATAAAGAGATAAAATGCTTGTGGGTCCTTCCATATGGCCTTTGAAAAAAATAATGTTATTCTCTCTGAGTCCCCTGATTTAGGAAAAAATTAGAGCATTCTACCTTTGGAAAGGATACCTTCTTAGAACTGTCCTTGTAAATCATACAATCTCAAGAATACTAGAGTAGGTGCATCAATGAATAATTTCATGTCAGTGGACATTCATGAACATTTCTCAAAGAGGAACCTATTGTAAGTTAAGAACTCGATTCCAGGTGATTAAATTTATTTAGTTTTACACAAAAAGGATGGGTATCGTGGATGATATAAGAAAAATCTACACCAGAACATGGATCCCTACTTGGGATTTCATCACAAAATAGTGACATTCCCCCTTCTACGTATGATCTAGATCTATGTAAGGAAATTCAGCATAGAGTTCTTTATCCATGAACCTATGTTCCAAGTGCATGAGTTTGAATCACATGGTGTTATATTCTAGAACTACGTACAACTTGATCCTAATCCTCATGGGATATGTAGCAACTTCTAAAGTACCTTACTTCATATCCATCCACAAGTTTCATCCCACCCAATCCCTATTCCATTTTGGAATTCATACACATTCCAATTTTAGGTTATTCATGCCCCAAGTCAAAGCCACTTCCTGTCTCAGATTTATCTTGGCACTCATGATTAGAAACCTTCTATGGATAGCACCTCAAATTCTTCAGTGACGTACTTGGGATAGATCCTCTCAAGTAGTTCAATATCAATGATCATCAGATATTCAGATATGTGGCAAAGTGATCTACGTTTACCTTAGAATAAAATTATTTTCATTCCAAATGAATATCATTCTAATGGGGAGAATTTTGTTTCACACATCCTAGAACATTCCTTCGAAAGTAATTGCACATGTCTTTGTAAAAAATTATGTACAGCCAGACATGTGGGGCCAACGGGCCACACCTAGTGGGAGTATAGTGCATATTGGGAGTATAGTGCATGAGGTTGAAGTTGTACATGGGATACGTAGCAACGTCTAAAGTAACTTACTTTGGATCCATCCACAAGTTTCATCAAACCCAATCCCTATTCCATTTTGGAATACATACGCATTCCAATTTTAGGGTATCCATGCCCCAAGTCAAATCCACTTCTTTTCTCAGATTTATCTAGGCACTCATGATCATAAACCTCCTATGGATAGCACCTCAAATTCCTTAGTGACATACTCGAGATAGATCCTCTCAAGTAGCTCAATATAAAATATCGTTAGATATTTAGATATGTGGAAAAGTGATCTACGTTTACCTTAGAATAAAATTCATTTCATTCCGAACGAATATCATTCTAATGGGGATTTTTTTTTCTCCCGTCCTAGAACATTCCTTCGAGGTAATTGCACATGCCTTGTGTCAAAAAATTATGTTCAGACATACTTTTGGGGACCTCCATCTTCAACCCCCATGCCATTAGTTCAGCATATCAAGACAGCCGCTCGACATCACTACCATATCCATACCTTCGCGAATAGCTACACGGGTCCAAGAAAACCAACAGAGGCCACTGTGATCTCCAATCAAGAATGCTAGTGGCATTTCATGACAGCTCCCACCAATGATCGAGGCCATTTCATGATCATCCTTTGATCATGTGATCAAATTGAAGATAATCGACAAAGGAGTCATGACCAGATTACAACCATATACCCTTCCTGCTTCGGCATATTTTTTTCATCTTAATTAATTCGGATTTATCAGAACACATGACATCATAGAAGAAAACCTATGGAATGAGGATCACATGAAGCCACCTTCCAGCTGTGTGATATCGATCTGAAAAATCTCTTCTGCCATAGTAGGAATATGTGGCGTCCTCCACATGAAGAGAGACATCAAAACTGGCCTCCCATTACTTATAAAAACCCTACTCCCATCAAGAAAAGCACACACAAAGAGGTGGAGAAGAGATCTCTAGAAAGGAAGGAGGGAAGAGGAATAGAACACACCAGTTACTAAAATTGGAGATCTTATCTGGGTAAATCAGGAGGCTCCCTCTCGTGATAATCCACAGTGGGATGCCATCACAAAATCTCATCGCGTGATCTTCATAAGATCATACGATCACATGATAGGGTGATCATGTGATTAGATTATTAAGTAAGGCCTCTGTGCAGCCATGAAATCCCTTGTGAAGTAGTGTTTCTAGGCTGCAAACCTTCCTCATGTACATGTAACTATTTTTGGATATACAAGCTGAGAAATATGAGAGGAAGAAAATTGAATAGGAATAAAATTGGCACACAACACAAAGGAGCTTTTAAGATTTTTATTTCATGTATTTTTCTTACTACAATTGACAACAATTTATAGGCATTTATAAAGGAATGAAACAAACAAATTAAATGCACACATTAATGAAATAAAATATCCACATTAAATGGAAACATTAATGAAATAAAATAGCCACATTAAATGGACATGTGGGGAGAAAAAACATAGGGGGAACGCATGTAATTAATACTCTGTATGGAAAAAACAAAATTCGGTGAAAATAAATGTTTCTTGATGCATGGGTTTTGTTTGTATTTCCAACACTCCCCTTCAAACCAAAACCAGCTTCATCCTGAGCACCATTCTGAGTTTTTTGAATACATCTTCCAGTAATGCCTTTGTGAAAATATAATCCACTTGTTTCGTAGTATGAAAATATTCCAATTTTATCATTTTATGTTTCACATGATCCCTGAGAAAATGAAAATGAGTATCAATGTGTTTTATTCTTCCATGAAGTACTAGATTTTTAGAAAGTTCAATTGCCAACTTGTTATCCACATATATCACTATGGATCCATCCTACGGATGCTTCATCTCCTTTAGCAGATTTCTCAACCATATTCCTTCACAAAAAATGGATGATGACACCGCGTACTCTGCTTCACATGTGGACAAAGAGACCACACTTTCCTTCCTTTAATTCCATGGTAAATCAGTCGATCCAAGAAAAAATACATACCCAGTGGTGCTTTTTCTTTCATCTTAGTCTCCCCCCAGTCATTGTCTGAGTATCCATGCAGATTTGCTTCTTCATTGTATCCATCATTCCTTTAATGTACCTAAGGATACATTTTTCCGCTATCCAGTGTGACTCTTTTGGAGTTTCTATATACCTACTTAGAATCCCAACACTATAGACAATATCATGCCTTGTGATTTTGAGATACATCATCCTTCTAACTATACTCTTGAATAGAGTCGAGTCAACACTTCTTTCTTCTCCATCTTTTTTCAGTTTTAATCTCATTGCCACAGGTGTGTTTACAGCATTGCAATTGGCCATCCTGAATTTTTCAAGAAACTCTTTAGCATACCTCTTTTGAGAAATATAGATGCCTCCATGTTGTTTCTTTACTTCTATGCCCAGAAAGAAGGACATGAGACCTCTGTCAGTCATCTCTAACTCCTTGAACATGGCCTCCTTGAAATCATCGAACATTTTTCGACTATTACCTATAAACAACAAATAATCAACATATAATCATGCAATAAGTATATCTCCATGATCATTCTTCTTGATCTAAACTGCATTCTCATATGGACATTTGGTGAAGCCATTCTCTCGAAGATAGCTGTCAATGTGTGAATTCCAAGAACGAGGAGCCTACTTCAACCCATAAAGATATTTATTCAGTCGATACACTTTTTCTTCCTCCCCTTGTATAAAAAAGACTTCAAGCTGGTCAATATAGACCTCTTCTTCTAGAATTCCATTCAAGAATGCAGACTTCACATCCGGTTGGTAGATCATCCAACTCTGATGAACATAAAGGGAGATAATCATCCCCACAGTGTCAGGGCGAGCAATAGGAGTGAATAATTTTTCATAGTCCACCTTGTACATCTTTTTGTACCCCTTTTCTACGAGCCTTGCCTTGTAGCGATCGATTTTACCATCATCATTTTGCTTGATCTTGTACACCTATTCGACACCAATGGTTTTCTGGCTATTAGGAAGTGTGGTTAGCTCTCATGTGTAATTTTTCTTTGTGGAACAAATTTCTTTCTTCCATAGCCATTCTCCAACATTCTTTCCTTGTGGATTCTTGAAACGTTAGAGGCTCATGATCTGCATACAGGCAAAAAAGATTTACCTCTTTGGTTTGCTAATAAATGTCTCTTAAGTTTTTCATTATTATGGGTGACATGGGTGAGGATGATCTCACCAAATTTTAACTTGAGGGATTCGTTTCAGAAGTGATAGAATGTTATCCTAGACTCTTGTGTACTAACGATGTGCCTGGGGAAGGTGTTGTTGGTGTTTGCTCCTGATGATCATGCCTTTCTTCAGGATCTTCTGTTTTGACTGGAATTTCTTTGTTTGGTTCTTCATAATTCCATTTCCATGCTTCTTCTTCACTAAAGACCACATCTCTACTCACCATGAATTTATTATTTAGTGGATTATAGAGATTAGAGGCTTTAGACTCTTCACTATATCCGATGAAGATGCACTTTTCACCAAAATAATCAAGCTTCCTTCTTCTCACTTATAGAACTTGAGCATAGGAAACACACCCTAAGATTCTTAGGTGTGATACGCTCAGTTTTTAGCCCCTCCATGCCTCTTGTGGTGTCAAGTTTTTGACACTCTTGGTTGGGAACTGATTGAGTGGATAGGCAGTACATGCCACTGCTTCTGCCCAGAAGTTCTTTGGCGGGCCTTTCTCCTTCAGCATGGTCCTTGTCATGTCGAGGATGGTGGGGTTCTTCCTTTATAAAATGACATTTTTTTATGGTGTGTAGGTAGCAGTATATTTTTTCTTGATGCCTCGTTCCCTTTAAAAATCTTGAAATACATTTGAAGTGTATTCTCTACCTCTTTTAGATCTAAGAACATTGATTTTATAACCACTTTCAGCTTCAACACAAGCTTTTAACATTTTAAAGATCTCAAAGGCAAAAGATTTTTCTTTTATGTAATACACCCAGAGTTTCCTACTAAAATCATCAATGAGGGTAATAAAATACATATTACCTCCAAGTGAGGGTGTTTCAAGTGGTCTGCAGATATCAGTTTGAACCAACTGAAGTGGTTCATTTGATCTTATGGACACTCCACTTGGGAAGGAGTTCCTTTTTTTCTTGTTGAGTGTACATGCCTCACACACATGATTTAGAAATTCAATTGTCGGTAATCCATGCACCATGCTTGATGAGGATAGAATTTTAAGCCTACTAAAATGCAAATGTCCAAACCGCAGATGCCATCTCCATGAGTCATTCTTCATGAGTCCCAAGAGACACTCCTCAGCCTTTGTGTTGATATACAACTGAAACATGTGATTCTTCTCCATTTGTACTTGAGCAACAAGTCTCCTATGAGCATCCCTTGTAGACAAAAAAGAATTCTCCATGTGTATAACATATCCATTCTTAAGGAGTTGTCTGAGACTAATGATATTGTTTTTCATGTTTGGTACATAATACACATTATAGATGTAATTTTTCTCACCAATCTTCAAATAAATTTTGATTTTACCTTTTCCAATCTCGGGTACCTTTGATGAGTCTCCAAATCTCACATCACCACAAACTTCTTTTGTGAGTTCCTTGAACAATTCTTTATTACCACTCATGTGGTTACTTGCACCTGTGTCGAGATACCACACATCGGGGCATTCACATGCCTTTTCTTGTGCGAGTAGGAGTGTGGTGCCTTCTTCTTCATGATGAGATATTTTAACATAGTTGTATCATTCTTCATGAACCACTTTTCTCCAACAATCAGAGGCATAATGGCCAAATTTCTTACAATTGTGGCATTGAATATTCTTTTCATTTCCACGTCCACGCATGAATCGACCTCCACCATTCCCTCTTCCATGAAATTTGGTAGGATTTTTTTGCTTTTGTTGATGGATTGGATAATATCCATGCCCTCTTCCTCTTGCACGATGACCGCCTCATTGCGTGTGGCCATTATTTTGTTCTTGTAGAGCCAACTTAGACTCTAAGGCATACTCTATTGTTGAACCGATATTCTTTTGCATCTGTTGATCATGCACTTGAAATGACCCCATCAGTTATTCAATGGATATTTTCTCCAAATATTTTGATTCTTCGATTTCCACAACCACATGCTCAATATTGGTTGTGAGAGATCGAAGTGATTTTTGAATAACTTGAATGTACTCTACTTTTTCACCATTCCTTTTTAAATTGTTAACAATAACAATTAATCTTAAGAAATAATCAGAGATACCCTCACCATCTTTCATGTGTGACACTTCAAACTCTGCTCTTAATGTTTGAAGACATACCCGCTTTACTCAATGAAAACCTTTGAATATGGTGGAAAGTTTATCCCAAGCTTTCTTTCTTGATGTTTCTTCGACAATCTTTTCGAATGTTGATTCATCCAACCCTTCATAGAGGAGGAACAATGCCTTGTTGTCTTTTTTTCTTTGATTTTTTAGGCCCGTCTTTTCTTCATTTGTGATGGGCACTTCTTCCTTCATAGAGGGTTCAATATAATCATCGATGATGATCTCCCATAATTCTTGTGACCCGAATAACACCTTTATTTGGATGTACCATCTTTCGTAATTGTCCTTAGACAGCTTCAGAACCTGCAGCCATCTTAAAGAAAATTGGAGGATCTTGGTAACTAGCCTCTGATACCAGTTTGTTGGCTATAAAATCCAAGAAATATAAGAGGAAGAAAATTGGCACACAACACAAAGTATCTTTCAAGCTTTGTATTTCATATATTTTTCAGACTGCAATTGCCAACAATTTATAGTCATTTACAAAGGAATGAAACAGCCAAATTAAATGCGCACATTAATGAAATAAAACATCCAAATTAAATGGACACATTAATGAAAGAAAACATCCACATTAAATGGACACGTGGGGAGAAAAAATGCAGGGGGAAATGCGTGTAATTAATACACACTGTATGGAAAAAATAAAATGTGGGGAAAATAAATTATGCTTGATGCGTGGGTTTTTTTTTCATTTCCAACAATTGTGATGTGCATATGAACCAGTATGCATGTTCCTCATGGTGTCACAAACCCTTGATCTTGTAGTGTTCCTATGCTCGGCCTCTCGGTGCAGGAATTAGTACATGTGCCATATATGTCATGAGCTTCTCTTCTCCATATGACGTGAACCCTCACCCTCGACACATGATCAGAGAACCCATCACGAGACCTCTTTGAGGTCAGGTAGGCCACAGACCTTAATAAGAATCCTTATGTGAACCCTTTATAGCGTGAACCATTATTACAAACTCATGATCATACAAGATTCCACCTTTGACTTTAATTTTCAAGATAGATAGACCATAATTATTTCCTTTAGTCTGGTACGAGAAGCATCCATGCCTCGTGATGCCTACATGCAGCCTTGGAAGTGGTCACTTCAAGACACAACACTCCCTTGGAAACCCCTTCCATGAAAATAAAACGATAAGGGCATGCGACTCATGTGTCATGTATCTTTTTCATGTAGTGTGAACCCCAGGCATATAGAGGCCTTGACACACATCTTCTGCGCATGAGCACAGAATCCATTGCAATACCTCTTTGTGGTCATGAGAGTTGTGAACCTTTATAGGGATCCCTCATGAGAGACCCCAGGAGGTGTAATCTAGAGAAAACCCTTGGAGTTGCATAATTATTCCTGGACAAATTAAGGTCCATATGAACTTAAGGCACAATTCCCTTTATACATGTACATCAACATTTGGACGATTGCAAGATCATAGACATGCCTGCGAGACCCCAGCACATGACTGGTTTAAGGAAATTCAGTCTCAAGACCCTTCAGTGGTCTTAAGATGGCCTTAGGTGACCTTAGACATGTCATGTTGGTCACAATACAAGCCTAGGAAAAGTCATATTGATCATGATAATCACCATGGAGTTGTCCATCTTGGTCATGCGAAGACATCCAAGACAATGCACTTTGATCATGCAAAGGATTTATTAACATGTCTCCATGATCATGCGATTTTCCATTGACATGTCACCATTATTAGGTGACAGTCTAAAGATAATTAAGTTGGTCACATGCAATACCCCAGACATGTCCTCTTTGATTCATGCAAAGGAATCTAAGACAAGTTATTTGGTCACATGAAAGATCACAGCTATTTCCACTCTGACTCATGAAAAGGTGCCTGAGACAAGTCAGTTGATCGTGAAAAAGACCCTCATCATGTACACTTTCATCATGTGGAATATATTAGGCATGCTAACTTAGGTTATGCGAGGTATCATTAACATGTCGTGCATACACCCTTTAGAGTGTCTTCCATAAAATATTAACACTCCATATATGTCAGTAAAATAGTTGGGACATGTTCAACAAGCACCCAAGACATGTCATTTATTCAAGTAGACACCCTTGGATGTGTCTGACTTGTCAGGAGGATTCCCCAACATATCTGGTAAATAATCAAGATTTGTCCAACCAATAGTTAAGACATGATAGGGAAATCTCCTAGGACATGTCAACCTCGTCTAGTGGACCCACTTGGACTCATACCATGTGGACCCCATCTAGGAACCTTTGGTCTTATTCCCATGTTATAAGAGAAGTTTATTTGATGAGTTAGGGTTACACACTCACACAACCCTATTAGTTTCATACTCTCGGATAGACCGTTTATGGTTTCCATCTCTCTTTATCTATTAAAAGATAAATGATGAGTATAAGATAGGTTATCCTCAGTTCGTAAGCCCTAATTACTGACATAATATAATATGTCACCAATCAAAGGGAAGAATCAGTGTGTAATCCCCGATCACTAGGAAATCCATCCTAGAGTAATCCCCTAACATTCATGAAACCTCGGGGGTAGTAATAACTTCTATGGGTGTTATCATCCACCTTAACCCGTATGTAGGTTAAGAGATAAGTGAACAATGATAACTCTAATTCCTACCATAACTAGGATATGTAGGACACCTTCCTATGTTCTGAGCTCCAACAGTCATCCACTTCAGTGTAAGTCCCTTCATGTTTCAAATATTCCTGGCTCATGTAATCAATCATCTCTCATAATACTACCATCATTATTACTCATCCATCAGCGGATGTGAAGTGGGTTCATAGACAGGCATCATTTTATGCGTAAGTCTTGACCATGTCCCCAAGTACCTCAAGACCAACAGCAGGTTAGGTATAAACTGAACTATGAGAACTCTGATTCCTATGATAATCAGGATAGGTAGGATGCCTTACCAAGGCCCGATATCCATACCATATCTTCCATGAGATGGGTAATCATACCTATCAAAGGGTGACATTAATGTGTAATCCTTATACGAATGTCCTCCCTGCATTGTTTCTGGTCTTTTATCATCTCTTATTTCTCACACCGAGTAGGACTCACATGGGCTTAGATATTAGCGATGATGGTATCGACAACAAGATGAGAATCCCCCAGTGGGAGATCACCATTGGGATGTAATCTTGATTACATCTCATCCTTTCAAAAATGGACATATTCCCAATCAATCAATCAATGGTAGTATTATATGCATAAGTCCCACCTAGGGAATCTATTTTTGTATCTTTCATGACACAGATGTCTGCTATAAGAACTATGTAGTCTCTGATTCATGTCTCAACTAGGATATGTATAACACCTCATCGATGTCTGAGCCTGATATTTATGTCCTTACCACATGACATTAAACTGCATGGATTGGTCCATTCACATGACCTTAAACTATGTCAGACAAACTAGGTGGGTTTTGGTTTTTATTTTCATAGGATATGTAGGACGCCTCATAGAGGTTCAATCCCATCTCTAAGACACCTCTTCCTTACTAGATGGAAATAAACTCTATAGTGACTAAATTTGGCCATAACCCAAATCATAATAAATAAATAAGATAGCGATAGATAATTCAGGATATGCACACAACAATTGTTCCTATCAATACATGTTCATAATCAAGTGGTTGACACGAGGGTAACCAGCTCTATATCGAAGCCTGGGAAAATTTCATAAACATGACTTAAATCTATAAGAGAGTCCCATAGTAGGAAACAATTCTCTCTAAAAGGGTGCAATGATACTGACCTCCCATCCTCTCAACCAATGTGAGTTCCTAAGCGTCATAGGGTCTGAAACCCTAAAGGACCACCAACCTTTAGAAATCAGGTTTGTACTCAGCTATGGATGTGGGAACCATTGGAGGTTTCTAGGTAATACTAAAAAAATGGTAAAACCTGGACACAAGAAATTGAGAAATGCATTGAACCCCCTCACAATCAATCAAACCATCGGGCTAAATAAACACCATCCAAAGCATGGATCCTGACGAAACAACCTTGTTTGATTCGGCGGTGCATTCGACTATAGCATGTCGTCGGCAATTGTTAATCAAAGGATATGAAGTTGAACCCCTCTAGATCATCCACACGTGTTCCAAAAATCCACACGCACATATTTCATCAATTTATGGGTTCTAGAGTGGATCTCGGATAATCTCTTTGACGTCACAACGATCATTACGATCCCTTACCTTTGATCCACAAAGTCATGCTTGGATTGGTGCTCAAAGAGAGACTCTATTTCTATCTAGAAGGTGGGAGGAGAGAGAATCTATCATTTATTTGGTATGAATAGAACTCACTTGAGATTTTTCTCTTCTTCTTATATAGTGGATCGACAAAATACCCAAAATGGTTCCCCGACCCCCGAAAATAAAATTCCCACTAAATAATAAATAAATAAATAATTATAGAGAAATAAAATGTATCATAAATATTATTTATATTTTATCACATACCTATAATATATATTAAATATATTATATAATAAACCTAAGTCATTAACTCTACTAGTAATTCCCTCTTAATATTAAACAAACCTGGAATATTAAAATAATATTTGTTCGTATAATATTTTTCTTGTATTAAAAAAATACCTTATAAATACTTTAAATAAATGAATTCAAAATAATTATTCTTTACTTGAATAATAATTAATTTTTTTATTTATTGGTGATCGTTAATACTTAGACAACCCTTGCACCCCATGGTGGGTTCCACCATGTCTTATTTACCTATTCACCAGAATTGGGCATATTCTTGAATACGCTATTGTCTGTGACCCTCTAGAACCTTATCTCAATAATAGTGAATAATATTCACAAACCAAGATCGGAGTATAAAAACCCATAAAGTCCCTTAAATAGATAAGGAGTATCCATATAAACAATAACCAACCTACAAACACGTAGTGTGTAATGTGATATATTTTCCTTTAGATGTCTTATAAAGAAGGACATATACTTGTGTCATTATCCTTTCTTGCTTTATTTTTTGTTGATCTATCTAGATAGACATACCTCCAACTACCTTGGCCAAAGATTTATGAAGTTACTGACATCCTGACCAACCAAGACATATATATATTAATTCCTCAACTTGGAAGAAACATATTCTATCTTGATCATTCAACCAATGTCATAACAACAATGATGCACCCAACGCAATCTACCTCACCACGATTTCATTATCATGGTTTTTGCTTGACATAAAGTATGCAATTAAATAGAACACATTGATAATGATCTCAATTGAGTAGACCAATACACATGTATGTATATAGGAACAACCAATGACACCTAAAACATGTGATGTTCCTATTAATAGGTATGTCCTTATGATCTCACCTACCATAGATCACCAAGTACAAACTTCATGAGAATAAGTCTCAATGATTATAATCCCCCAGCACCTGATAGTCAAACATTGACTATGTCGAGTCAGTATAATGTATCTCAGCTATAAGACATATATTTAAGATTAATGTCATAGTATCTTGAGGTTATCATTGTAGCATGGGATCTTATACAACCTTTTGATAAGATAATTCATCTATGGAAATTACCATTTAAATAGTGGGTGCAGAAATTTATACACTATAATGTTAAGAGTACATCATGTAAATCTCACCATATACATGAAATGGTTATCGAAAAGTACTATTTAGTTGGTTCTAGGGAACCCACTATTACAAAACTACCACTAGCACTATATCCAACTTTCTAACCATCCTTGTTATATCTCACGTGATTAAAATCATGTTTCTACTAAGTTACAGCTTTAGTTTTTGGGCCTACCACACCTTTGTCGCATGGCTATTCTACTATGTGTTCCCTCATCTCTCTAATTAAAACTCATCAAGAGATGTAAACTGTGAGTATATTCCTTTTTTTACACTGTTAAAACATGAAATATTTTATATTAATTGTAATAGAATCATTATAATGATAAAAATTTACTTACTAGGTGTGATTCTAAGAACTGGAAAAAATATTTGTGTTTTATACACTGCTTCTTATCTACCTCAGAAGTTGCAACATACTCAGTATTTGTAGGTATGGGAACCAATGGCTTTTATGAGTTTGTCTCACTTGTTACCTTATCCTGACTGCAATTTTAGATCACATTGATCAAAGGAAGATTAGTTTGTGTCCTCTCAAAACTAGTATCCCTTCCTCTCCACATACCAGGTACATATCCTCTATACTTTCTCTAGTACTATTGGATATTTCTAACTACTTCCCTTGTAGTTCCCCTTGATGTAACTTATATTTTCCTACCATAAAGTATGTGTTGAAAATATCATTTATTGTACATATCATGTCATACGTGATTGATCCATCACCAAAGCATATAGAATTAAACTCAGCATTTTAATCTTCTCATCTGAATATGCATGTATTCTTGGAGAGATATATGCCATGTGACACTGGTAAAAATTCTCTCTTGAATTATTCCAACTTAAATTTTTAAATACCATGTCATTATATGTATGATTGACTATGTCTAAGCAACCATTAAATCTAACTTAGTATATCCTATTCCCTAAAAATTAGGTTTCTACTTTAAGTCAATCTATAGAGTATTTATTTTATTTTGGTCTTAACTAACTGTAAGACCAAAAGTTGTTTCCATATATTACCAAACACATTTTAGTTGGAAACAATGATGCTCCCATGAACCTCTTGTAGGCAGAAGAAAATTTTTCATTCCAAACGAATGTTATAAGATCTTGTTCATTACTTTAATCCTAAATAAGATTTCAATATCATGCACCCATTATTATAATTCTAACATGTTACCATCCCTTTCTGGTTGTTTCATATATAAACCTTAAACAATTGGGGGTCTTAACATCCAATGCTCAATAATATGACCTTAGAAATTGGCTATGACCAGTAAAATTTTAATGGATTTAGGCATAATGACTTGGTATGACCAATCGAGCCTCATTGGTACCATGCTTGTACCACCCATGTATTGTCTCACTTGAATACCCACCACTGTATTAAAAATAATAATCCCCAACACTTTGATGCATGGAATACATCCATGAATTTTAATTGATCTTGTCAGACTCATCTTAATTCCATATATTTCTTTCTTGTAGGAATGATTATTCTTAATGAATAATGTTTCACCAACCGTGATGAATATAAAACCATCATCGTGTTTTTATCTTTACAATGTGGTATGTGTCTCTAGAATATACCTCTTCCACAAGATCTTGTGGAATTTGTT
This sequence comes from Viscum album, assembly GCA_963277665.1. NCBI lineage: Eukaryota > Viridiplantae > Streptophyta > Magnoliopsida > Santalales > Viscaceae > Viscum > Viscum album. The sequence continues at coordinate 1,376,513,135 of OY728133.1, read as the reverse complement.
CCAATGTCAACCATTTGTTCATCTCAAGCATGGAATAAAGCATACTGAGTATATCCTTTATGTACACTTTTAGTTTTACTTGAAAAAGAATTATCTTTCCACAACTTTGTATATAGGTCTTACATTATATATTCATCAAGTATTTCCTATGATTCATGTACCACTTAACTATTTATTGAGTATGAAACACCACAAAAACATTTACTAATAAACCAAAATAATGAATCCTTATATCCAAAGGACATGTGAGATAAATTTTTTGGTTATACCCAATAAAATTTTTACTAGAATCAATCACTTGGAAATTATAAGTTGTGTGTTTCTCATCACTAACTTAGGAATCACCCTTTCTCAGCCGCTTGGAGAATACACCTTACTTATTTCAATGTTTCTATACTTACTTGGTAACTATATTTCAATACACATGTGTGATAAACATATTGTATTTAATACAAAATGAGTATAACAAAATCATTACTTTCAATGATTAATATACCTGAAGAAGAAATGACTACTTGATTCTTCGATTCAGTTCATTGCGATTAAACTTCCATAGATTTATTTCATGATATCCAAAGAAAATAAACTCATGTTTAATATATCTTTCACTTGATGACATTTCTAAGGTTCCTATGATGTCACTCTTTTTATTGTCCTTTTCTCCTTGTCTTTCAACTTATTCACCATAAGAATTAAAGGCTATAATTTATTTAGTGTTCTTATTTACTTAGAGAACCTTACCTAAAAGATAGTTAAGTGTTTAATCCATACTATTCATTTTTTAATCATAAACTAAACTAGATTAATCAGATGGAAATTATATGATAAAGGGATCTATTGAAAGATCGAGATCCATCTTTCAATTTACACATATCCAGCATAATCATCAATTTTTATATATGTGTTTCAATTTCTCCTCACTAGCATCTTGAAGATGAGACAACATGTAAAATTATCAATGTCTTAATGTTTGTATCCACAAATCACATCGGTCATTGATGATAGAATTATGACATAGCCATCATACACTACATACATGAGTCTCTTGTAAGTAATTCTACACCCTCACTTCCTTAGGTGGTTTAATAGGTATTAGGGACACCAACACCTTGAATTTTCTATTTCATAGTAGGGGTGTCCAGACCTAACCCAACCCGATGGACCTGACCCAAACCGACCAGGTTGGGTTGGGTTGGGTCGGGTTTAAAAATTTATAATCACATGTTAGGTTGGGTTGGCTTGATCCATGGTCGGGTTGGGTTAGGTCACGAGTTGGGGGAAAAATGACCCAACCTGACCCAATGAACCCAACTTCTTCACTCCACTGCGCTTCGCCTACCAAACCATCATCACTATTAGACCTTGATGTCGGTCGCCTCTCTCTACCATGATCCCCACCCTCATTTCCTGGTTTGGCTCCTCATGGGAAGCGAGCGAACCCCATCATCGATGTTTCCTTGCCTCTCTAGACTCCTATCGTGATCCCCACTCTCGTTGCCTCTCCACCCAGCACCGCGATCCCCACACCTGCAGCCTCATCTCGATCTCCACACATGCTCCCTCACCATGATACACACACACACCACCTCACCATGATCCCCACCCCCACCGCCTCACTGTGATCCCCATACCCAGCACCTCGCTGCCATCCCCACCCTCGTCGCCTCGCCGGAGATCCCCACCCCCCGTTGCCTCACCTAGGATCCCCACCCTCGTCACCTCATCGACAATCCCCACCCCCCATAATCTCACCCAGGATCCCCACCCTCATTTCATTATAGTGATCCCTACCCCCATAACCTCACCACAATCCCCACCTACGTCCCCTCACTGGGGATCCCCACCCCCCGTTGCCTCTGTGCGATCTCCACCCCCTCGCCTCTCCACTAATCCCCACCCCTATCACCTCTCTGTTGATCCCCACCCTCCTATATCTGAATCAAATAAAAACAATCAGAAAACGTCACTATAGGTTGAGATGATTGAATGGTCGGTGTTGCTTGCTGGTGGAAGTGGTGTGGAAGATGAATCTCACAGGGGGGAGGAGAGGTCACTGCATCGGGGTGAGAAATGATATGGTTTGGTTCGAATCAGTTCAGGATAAGCGAGCAGTGACAGATTTTTTTTCAGAAACCCAATCAAACCGACTCAACCCAACCCGATCAGAGACGGGTTCGGTTAGGTCAGGTTCGAAATGGGAATCATCTTTGACCCGACCTGACCCAACCCAATGTTTTTTATTGGGTCGGGTCCAAAAAATCCCCCAACCCGACCCATGGACACCCTTATTTCATAGTATTATGCACAAGAACCTATACTAAACTTGGAAATTTGTACTTGTTTAGACATTTACTTTGTCCATGATTATCATAGTGTATCTTGTAGTATTACTTTCCATTTTCTATAAAAAAACAAGGAGATTGTACTTTTTTCTTGAATATCGATTTGGACATTATTGATTAATCATTAAATGTATCCTACTATTTTATCAAATTATAGGAACCCTGTGTACTAGAATCAAAATACTCTATCGCTTGAGTATTATAGTGATAAGGATCTATGAACCTATTCTATTAGTCTATAAGCTTTGGTTACAACACAACTAGAAGAGTTAAAGGTAGGCGTCTAAGTGGCCAACCACATTAACTCATGGCTCCTTGATATGTTGAGTGAAATCTCAGCTTCTAAAAATCATAAATATGATTTACTCAATGCTTGTCTCTAAAGTTATAGCAAGCTAGATTTGGATACTTCTTTGCTACCAAGTTTAGTTAAGTCAACCAATCACTCTCATATGAACTCTCTAGTAGTGAGAGGCATCCTCAACTCTGGATGACGAGCACCCTATAAACACTCAGTTTTGTTCAAATTTGAACGATAGAAGTCGTTTGGAAACCTAATATTTCATTGGGGGTTTTATATATTTTTCTCGATGAATGTAATCTATTTCTATTAACCTGTTCATTCTATGTTGTCTCTCTCAAAAATGAACATTAACAAAAAAACATTCATCACTTCTTTATGCATTTTACTTGTTTATTATTTTATGTGTTTCCCACTATCATACAAATGCATAAAATAATAAAGAAATGAATAAAGGAAAGAAATATTTGACTGGTCTTGAGCATCTAAAACTGGTTAATTCATTTAAAATTGATGGATCAACCAAGACCTAAGGGTATCATGCCTAAGTCACAGCTTGACTCGTGATACAGCTCGTCCCCATCTAGTGTGTCCACTACTCATCTGGATTCCACTTCTACATGGTGTGGTCCATGAATTACTTCATCCTCATCATGGTATAAAAATACTCTCACGTAGGTGACGGGGAATCGGGAGTACAAAATACGAAATGATAAATTGGACATGCAGGCCCATATACATATTGAACAAAAATGAGATGATCTGCAGACCATCATATTTAATTACAATCATCTAACACAATTAAATAAATAGTCAAATAAATAAATAAAATATAAATACACATGGTCGTTGAAATTGTTGAAGAACAGTCAGCATAATTAATTTAAAGAATTATAAAAATTAAATTGTAATAAATTAAGTATGAGGGAATTAATTTAATTAAAATAATTATTTAAATTCAAATAATTTAATTCTATTCGTTCCACTGTCAATTTAATTTTAATTCAAAAAAAATAACAAATTGATTTAATTTATTACCAAAATTAAATTAATTATCTAGAATATTAAAATTATAAATTTTAAACAAAAAATATTATTTTAATTAATTTAATTTAATACTAAAATTAAATTAATTTTTTGTTAACTTGAACCCTAAAACCCCATGCAGGGTCAAAACAGTGTGGGCCGACCCCACGCAGGCCCATTCTGGGCCAGGAAGAGCCCGTGTGGGGATGTTCTAGGATAAAAAGACCCATCATTACTTATTCCGGGTCAAATGAATCCACCCAAGCTCATGCAAACCGATACCAGGCAGGTAGAACTTGGTTTAATCTTCATATTTCCAAAATAGCCAAATGAAAAGTAACAGGGGTTACTGGATGTAGAAACTAGCTAGAACCACCATGGAAGGGTCGTCCAATGGAAGTGGAAACTTGAGACGTTGGCAAGTACTACCAGCGATAGCGGTGGTCCTTAGGTGGAATCCGAAAGGGGGCCCTATGGAAGTGGTCAGCTCGGTCGGGAGCTAGGAGGAGGGAGGCAGCCTCATTTGAGGAAGATCTAGGCAATTGGTATCTGAAGACCTCTATAGCAGTGGATATAGAAAATGGAGAAGTCGGCTGAGTCAGACACAGTATAGGGCCTCCGACAAGGGTGGTCTGAGACCCTCCAGCTACCGAGGGCAGTGGTGTTCAGTCAGTACCCCGTGGCAGCGGATGTGAGGTGGGTTGGTGAGAGGCCACAATAAGATGGTGGTGTCGCCAGATCTGGGTAGTGGCACAAGGGTGGCTCAAGGTAGAGAGGGGGTCCGACAGGGAGCTCTGCAACTAGGAGGAGGTGGTGCCTCGCTATGGGCATACGGTGTTAGGTAGGTCTTTCCAAACCTTGACGGAAGATGAGGGCGGCATCAAGGTGGGAGTGCGGTGGTGACAGCTGGTGTACAACCGAGGAGTGATGATGGCTGGGTAGGAGGAGGTGGATTCCTTCTCACGGAAGTAAGTAGGAGACAAGTGTGTCCATGTAGAACCCTTTTTTTAATAAACAAAGTTTTTTGTATTTTTTTTAAATAATTTATGTCTCCCCTAAACTTGTTTTGGGGTTTTTTTTGTTTCTTATGTGGATTTCTCCACACTCTCCAAAGAGTTTTTTTTTACATTTTTTCAAAAAAAAAATTTGAAAATACATCTAGGTTAAAAAAAATTATTCTTTTACCCCTCAAAGGCGGCACCCGGTGTGCCGCCTTTGGGTGTTTTTTTGCCCAGCGCAAGGCGGCACATGGCGTGCCGCCTTTGCCGAAAAATAAACCACAAAGGCGGCACTCCAAGTGCCGCCTTTGCATAAATATTTTTTTTAAAATTTTTTATTTTTGTTTTTGTTTTGTTTTGTTTTATATATATATATATAACAAAAATTTTCAGCAGAATTTTTCTGCTATTTAATATCCAGCACCACTGTCATTACAGCAGTCTGGATTCTGAAAGAAACCCTCACCCTGGACTCCCTTTTATAATGGGGCTTGCCCTGTAAATCATACTTTATTTCCAATGTGGGATTCTGGTTCTTTTTTTTCTGCGCAGTATATTCTGTGTTTCTGATTTACGATTCTGTTTCAAGTACACGACTTTGAAAGACTATAAAACATAAAATATAAGACCAACATAAATGAAACTTTAAACAATGATTAAACATATAAGGAATAGTTGAAAACCAAAAGAATTTACTAAAAAATATTGATGAAAATTAATCTATAAGCTTTCAAAACCACCTACTGGAAACTTAAAAATGTTTCAAGTACGCAACTTTGAAAGCTTATAAAAGATAAACTATAAGACCAATATAAATGAAACTTTAAACATTGATTAAAAATATAAGAAATAGTTGAAAACAATAATAATTTCTTAAAAAATGTTGACCAAAAATAATTTATAAGTTTTCAAAACCATCAACTTGAAACTTAAAAATGTTTCAAGTTCACGGCTTTGAAAGACTATAAAACATAAACTATAAGACCAATACAAATGAAATGTTAAACATTATTTAAACATATAAGAAATAGTTGAAAACAAAAAAAAAACTTCCTAAAAAATGTCCATAAAAATTAATTTATAATCTTTCAAAATCGTCTACTTGAAACTTAAAAATGTTTCAAGTACGCGAATTTGAAAGACTATAAAACATAAAATATAAGACCAACATAAATGAAATATTAAAAATTGATTAAACATATAAGGAATAGTTGAAAACCAAAATAATTTCCTAAAAAATATTGATGAAAATTAATCTATAAGCTTTCAAAACCGCCTCCTTGAAACTTAAAAATGTTTCAAGTACGTGACTTTGAAATACTATAAAACATAAACTATAAGACCAATATAAATGAAATTTTAAACATTGATTAATGAATATTTATAATGAATATTTATATTACTAATTAACTAATTAATAATTAATAATTAACAATTACTAATTAATTACTTATAATTATTAATTTATATTACTAATTTCCGATGTGGGATTCTGTTTCAAGTACGTGAATTCGAAAGACTATAAAATATAAAATATAACACCAATATATATGAAACTTTAAACATCGATTAAACATATAAGAAATAATTGTAAACAAAAGGAATTTCCTAAAAAATGTTGATGAAAAATATTTTATAATGATTATATTACTAATTAACTATTATATAATGAATACTTATATTACTAATTAACTAATTAATTATTAACTATTTATTATATGTTTAATCAATGTTTTAGGTTTCAATTATATTACTCATATATTTTATGTTTTATATTCTTTCAAATTCGCGTACTTGAAACAGTTTAAGTTTCAAGTAGATGGTTTTGAAAGCTTATAAATTATTTTTCATCGATATTTTTTAGGAAATTATTTTTATTTTCAACTATTTCTTATATGTTTAATCATTGTTTAATGTTTCATTTATATTGGTCTTATAATTTATATTTTATAGTTTTTCAAAAGCATGTACTTGAAACATTTTTCAGTTTCAAGTAGGAGGTTTTGAAAGCTTATAAATTATTTTTCATGGATATTTTTTACAATTTTTTTGTTGTTTTCAACTATTTCTTATATGTTTAATCAATGTTTAATGTTTCATTTATATTGGTCTTATAGTTTATATTTTATTGGCTTTCAAATTCACGTACTTGAAATATGTTTAAGTTTTAGGTAGGTGGTTTTGAAAGTTTGTAAATTATTTTTTATCAACATATTTTATGAAATTATTTTTGTTTTTAACAATTTATTATATGTTTAATCAGTTTTTAAAGTTTCATTTATATTGGTCTTATAGTTTATATTTTATAGGCTTTCAAAGTCACGTACTTGAAATATGTTTAAGTTTCAATTAGTTGGTTTTGAAATCTTATAAATTAATTTGTATCAACATTTTTTATGAAATTATTTTTTTTTTGACTATTTCTTATAAGTTTAATCAGTGTTTAAAGTTTCATTTATATTGGTCTTATAGTTTATGTTTTATAGTCTTTCAAAGTCGCGTACTTGAAACAGAATCACACATCGGAAACACAGAATGTACTGCGCAGGAAAAGGAGAACCAGAATCCCACATCGGAAATGCAGTATGGTTTTTAGGGAAAACCCCCTTATAAAAGGGAGTCCTGGGTGAGGGTATCAGTCAGAATCCAGACTGCTGTAATGGCAGAACCGTTGGATATTAAATAGCAGAAAAATTATGCTGAAAAGTTTTGTTATATATATATATATATATATATATATATAAATAAAACAAAACAAAAAATAAAAAAAATAAAAAAAAATATTTATGCAAAGGCGGCACCTGGTGTGCCGCCTTTGCGGTTAATTTTTGGGAAAAGGCGGCACACCATGTGCCGCCTTGCCCTAGGTGGAAAAACCCCCAAAGGCGGCACACCAGGTGCCGCCTTTGGGAGGTAAAAAAATAATTTTTTTTACCCTAGTGGTATTTTAAAAAATATTTTTTTGAAAAAATGTAAAAAAAAAACTCCTCTCCAAACCCATCCCCCACTTGATTAATTTGAAAAAATTTCTCGGTTTGTTGAAAACCAAAAATGAAGCCTCGCATTTTTTCACCAGACAAAAATGACTTTGGTTTTTTATTAATAAAAATTGATTCCATATAGGGTGTGAAAATTTGGGTGTTAGGTGGAGAAAATATGATCATTAGATTCTGGCCGTACTTGGCCAGAATAATTTTCTGGGTCACCTGTAAATAAATTTATAGAGATTCATGTAAATTGAAAACATATAAAAATATGTTCTTTAATTTTAAAACCTAAACAAAATCCATAAACGATCTTTATCAAAAATTTCTGATGTCCATATGTTGGCTATCTGATATGGATCGACACGTGGTATTTTTTTTATTGGAATTGAATCAAACCCCTCTACTTAAATTTAAATCTAATTTAATTTTCTTGGATCAAAAAATTCACGCATCCCTCTAATGAAAATTTTTGGTATCGGGGCATACAGCAGAAGCCAGTGGGCTAGGGATTTTAAATTTTTCATCATTAGGACAATGGAACTTAACATCTTCGGTGATCCAAGCCCCAATATGGTCTAGGGATCTCATGTGAATTAAACAGGTCATGAAAAAATAAAAAAAACATGTGTCTCGTTTGATTTGGAGGTGCATTCGACTGTAGCAAGTCTCCAGTGATCGTTGCTCAAAGGATCTGAATCTAAATCCCTATAGATCATCCACACACAATCCAAGAATCTTCACACACGTTGTTCGTCAAATTCTGAGTGATATCATGGAGCTTTGACTATCTCTTCAATGTCATGACGATCACCACGATCCCCTAACTTTGATCCACGAAGGCATACTTGGATCGGTGCTCGGAGAGAGACTCACTCTCTATAAGGTGGGGGGGAGAGAGAAGCTCTCATTATTTTGGAATGAACAACACTCACTTGAGTTTCGTCATTCCTGGTTATATAGTGGGTCTAAAAAATACCCATAAGGGTTCCCCATCCCTCAGAAATAAAATGTCCACTAAATAAGTAATAAACAATAAATTATGATGAACTAAACTACATCATTAAAATTATTTATATTTTATCAAATACCTATAATATATATTAAATATATTACGTGATAAACCTGAGTCATTAACTCGACTTATAATTCCCTCTTAATATTAAACAAACCTAAAATATTAAAATAATATTCATTCATAAAATATTTTTCTTGTATTCATGAAATACCTCATGAATACTTTAAATAAATAAATTCAAACCAATTATTATATATTTTAGGTTATTGGGGGAACAATTACATTTAAACACATGCACACCTCACACATAGGCCAAAAAGGTAGGTCATACCCCCCCTCAAGCGGATAACCTACCCATAAAGCCGTATTTATTCAGTACATGGCTCGTAGGCCTAGTGGGCATGAATCCCACTATATGGAACATAGGCTCTGTGGGCATGAAAGTCCATTACATGGCCTGTAGGACAAATTTTTTAACCCAAAGGCCCATTGGTGAATAGTACTGTTATAATACTAGCTACAATGATGTCGCTACTACAGTTCCTGCTACAGTTCCCACCACTGCTACAGTAACACTGGTGCTATAGTTCTGTTTCTACTATAGTTATGCTATAGTACTTCTACAATAATTGTGCCCAATGGGTTTTGAACCCCCAACCTCCATTTAGTATTACGGGGTACTTACCACTGATCCAAACCCCAACTATATCAAACCAATTATTCTTTATTTTAATAATAATGAATTTATTTATTTATTAGTGATTGTTGTTACTTGGAAAAACCTCAAACCCCTTGGTAAGGCCCACCATGTCCTATTAACCTATTGACCAAAATAGGGTAGATTCTTGAATATGCTATTATGTGTAACCCTCTAATCCCTTATCTCGATAGTAGTGAATAATATTCACAAACTAAAAGTGAAGTCTAGCAACTCATCAAGGCCCCTGAGGATATGAGGAGTAGTCACAGAAACGACAACCAACCTACAAACACATACTATGTGAATCTCTTTGTCTTTAGTTATATCTCATAAATAAGGATGCACACTTGTGTCATCATCCTTTATTATTTAATTATTTGTTGATCTATCTGGATGGACTTACCTTCTACTACCTTGGAAAAGGATTTATGAAGATACTATCATCTAGATTAACAAGGCCTGGAATATATTACTTACTCAACTCGAAAGAGAAAAAAAATTCTTGATCATTCAAACAATTTCATACCACTAATGATTCACCCAAAACAAGCTACTTCTCTATGATTTTGTTATCATGTTTTTTGCTTTGCATCAAAGTTTGTGATCAAATGGAACACATTGATAATGATCTAAAGTAAGGAGACCAATACACATGTCTGTAGATAAGAATAACCAATGACACCTAAAACATGTGGTGTTCCTATTATAGGGTATGTCCTTATGATCTCACCTACCATAGATCACCAAGTGTGAACTTTATGAGAAGAAGTCTCAATGCTTATGAGCCCCCAGAACCTGATAGTCAGACATCAACTGTGTCCAGACAGTATGATGTATATATCCCATAGGACATATATTTAATATTAATGTCATAGTATCTTGAGGTTCTCATTGTAGCCTAGGGTTTGTAATTTTGATACAACAACTAATCTATGGACATTACCATTTAAATAGTGGATGCAGAAATTTCTACAAAATAATTGTAAGAGTACATCATGAATATATCATTATATATATGAAATGGTAATAAAAAAGTACTATTTAGTTGGGTCTAGGTCACCCACTATTTCAACACACAGTCACCTAGTTTTGGTGTTGATAATCCAGCATAACCCCAACTTCTTTTCTTCCTTAGAGAAAAAAAATGGGGCTACCCAGGGGAAAACACTGAGTCTTGTGAATCCCTTCATCTAAAAAACCTCCAACTGCATCCTCATCTCAAAAATCTCTTTGGAATTCATACGATATGCTGGAATAGATATTGGGGTCATTCCTAGGTGTAAGTCAATGCATATATCTATCTCTTAGTAGGAAGGTATGCCTGTAACATCTTCAAGAAATAAGTACTTGTACTCAGCCAGCAAAGCATAAAAATGATAACCCATAGAATCTACTACTCAAAGAGTCATGCTAGCCAACTGGTGAGTAATCAGTTTCACCCTCATAGGCATGAGTCCATTCTTCTCTTCTCGGGTCTCATTCTCACCTACGAAGGAAAACCTCATCTCATCAACATGGACATACTACATCCTCCACATAAAAAAGTCAATTTGTGCATGAACGATGTATAGCTAGTACATGTCTAAGATGATTTAATAAGTAATACTCGCTACCATAAAGAGATTACATGAGAAAATATCTCCTCCAAACATCAAATAACACTATCAACAAAAGTGTGTAATCACTAATTCATCTTCGGTATGAGTCTCCAAGCGTAAGGGTCGAGCCAAGGGCTCAACCAAAACATCTATGTCTCGAAATAAGGATGTATCAAGAAAAGTGTGCCTCACACCTATGTCTATAAAAACTATAGATAAAGTATAAAATACACATACCGTACCACTAATCATCCCCAAAGCATCTGGATTATAGGCCTTTATGACCTGAATCTTCCCTCTCCCCTGTCCACCAGCTCCCTGAGCCTAGTGAGGACCACCTAGGGGTAGTGGAGGCAACAAATCAAACTAGATTCCACTTCCTGCTACTCTCCCTACTCATCTTCCATGTATGTTTCCCTGCAGACCTCCCTAGTCCTATCACTGCCTCTACCAAGGAGGCTCATCCAGTGTCTCTCTGTTAGTTATACAGTGGGTTGGACAATCCTACATGAGATGTCCCCTACCATCATAAGAGTAGTACCACCTCTCCCTAGGATGACTAGAACCATCCTGAGAGCCTTGAACCATAAACCCTCTATCCTAAGATCACCTCCTAAAACATATTTCATGTCTAGATCCCTATATCTACCATCATCTTCCTTTTTCAGAAGTCTCATCCCCTATGTGCCCACTACTTTCACCCACTACCTATGTCTTCTCGACCTAAAAGATCTCTATCAACAAATCATGCTCTAGAACCCCATCATAAGTGGGAATGCATAAAGGTATCATGTTGGCCCGGATGTCTCTATGTATACCTCTCTCAAAGGTTCTTTCCTAAAAGAACAGATCCCAAACCATATCCATTGAGTATCATGATAGGTTGGAAAACCTTTATGAATGCTCAAACATAGTCATGCTTCACTACTATAGCAATAGAAGATCCTGGATAGACACTGCTCACATCGTATTTGTAGAGTACTCCTCTCTAAAAATATTCTCAAACTCTATCCATGAGAGAGTCACCTCATCAAATGATATAACTACAAGTCTCCATTATTTCTCTATAGATCTATGAAGAAGGATCACTGCCAAACCACTAACTAATATATAGGTGTCCTGATGAGATGAAAGACTCACATAACTTCCTTGAGCCAATCCTCATCTTCTTATGGGTCTGGCTCTCCCCAGAACCTGAGGGTTCATTGATGCTGAAACTCATGAATGGTGCTCATCTTTCACAATTCATCCACTAGTATTTATATTACCATCTTCTTCTCAATGAGTGGAGGTATGGAAAGAAAACCACCTGAAGGAACCACCTCCGGAATAGATCCCTATATCGAAGAATCATCACTAAGGGGATCATCTTCATGATCTTTCTGTTGAATCCTATTTAGAAATAATCATAGTGACAACCTAAAATAGAAAAGATGTACCACGGTTAATGAGTATATCTGGAGAGCTGACTCAAGAATGATATTGACAAACAAATCATTCCTATATGATTCATGTACCAATATTTTTCCCTACAACCAATGTTTACATGTACTGATTCAAAAGGAAGATAAATAAATTCCTGGTATATGGATATGTTGGCCACCACACCAAGATTATTTTTCCTAAAATTTGAACTTGAAACACTTAACATTTTTTCATAAAACCCAAATGAATCTCATAAGTAGACAAATATCCACACTTTGATCCTAAGATGAAACAATCCTCTAATACCAATCTGTTATGATTCAACTCACCAGGGCCTGTCTGGATGGATATGAGATGAGTGTGACTACCCCAATTCCACCTCTAATAGGTTAGGGTTTGGTGACTTGCATTGAGTAGGAATAACACTCACATGGGAGGCCTTAGCTTAAGGGACCTGTATACACACACGTACATCTCTAAGCCTATACAATGCTGAAATGTAAAATAAAATTGATTCCAAATTCATTTATATATATAAATACCACAATAAAACTATGAAAAAAATACTATAAATCATAAAGGTCTGAATAAAAGCCCACCAAAAACTGTAAAGAGGTCTAACCTGCGATAAGAGGGGAAAATTAAAATGTGACTCCTAGTACGAAACAAGGTCTATCTAGAACAATCTAATCTCTATATTATCTTGGTCCACCAATAACCTCATTAAATGGTTAGTTATTTGTATATTACATGACATGTGCAGGAAGATCCCATGCAGAGCTAAGTATAACAATACCTAGTAGGGCACCCCAAAATTACTAAACATAACGAATCAAGATAATAGTAGTTATCTCATCATAGGGATATTTCAATCAGAATATGATATAGACAAAAAAACATCAATATATACTCAAATTTGACACTAAGTATCAAGTTAATGTCATAATTTCATTTCTAGAATAAGATTCTACTCAACAGTTTGTAATTACACTCACTTGGAGAACTCACTCTATGAGTCTGATAACACTAATGGAATCCATCCAAGATTTCATGATCGTCAGGTCTCACCATAATATAGTACTAAATGAAAGTCTGGAAGGATCAATACATATATAGGAAATCACACCCAGGTCCATGGGGTACTTTAACATCCCTAACTGGATTTATCCACTAAGTAAGGGATTGATGCCTATGTAGTGTTGGTCATGTTGATTCTGAAAACCCCACTTAGGTAGTAGATGATAGAGGATTCCACCCCCAGCCTCATAGAGGGATACCAAAACTCTATCCAAAATGAGCCCTATAGAGGGTATCACAATCCTGTGATTTGTACATAATGTCATAGTATACCCTCATGGAAGAAAGACTAAGGGAACAAACCCTAAGTAAATTGGTCCATGCTGATGAAGGGCACCAAGCCTTCTCTGAATAAGTACATGATGTTTATTTTCAGTACACGGCATGTACCTTCAGTACTGGGTTTGCCCGTATATCATGACTGGTTCCCATTATTTTGAATGTGTGAACCTAGTCGTGCCCATGTACTAATCCATGCCCATGTACCAAGTCGTGTTAGAGAACACAGCTCTGCCAGTGTACTCTAACTGTGTCTTGTACCTACCTAGTCATTACTCTTCTTGTGTATCATTTGAGATACATTTCATGCTTCCAGGTTATGTCACATGGCACGTGACACATGTCACTTGGCGTGTGATACTTTTCTTCACCACAGAAACCCCAACATCATACCCAGGTCCCCACACGATGTTTATTTTTGTATTACACTCTGTGTTGTTCATAAATTTCTAAAAAAATTTGGATCATCATGAGGATTCCTCCTATTCCAATTTTGTTTGTGATTCTCACCACCAATATCACTGAGGGTCAAGGATCTCATCCAAACAAGTCCCTTCATCCTCATAGATCGGATTCCGACCATCCAAATTGATCAGGAAACCATCCCCCATCGAGTCATCTCATCATCGCATGTCAAACCATGAATGAACATCCCTAATATAGTCTTGATCCATTTTCATTATTGTTATAGCTCGATCCCATCATCAAAATAAAACCCAATCCACATTATCAATCCATTTCTCCATATAACAGGTGTGAAATGATTGATTTTTGGTTATTTTTTCGAACCCCTGGTTAAACGAAACACTAGTGATGAATGCATGAATAATGAGGCAAAAATGAAAAAAACACAAACATGAGGAATAAACCTCGAACAATGTTCATGTTGGACTTGATTCATTTTTGTTAGAAATATGAACAAATAGATATAATTAATCAATGAAAATGAATCCCCAAATCCTAAAGAATAATCTTGTACCAGTAAAATAATCGATCAGAAAATAAATTTGTTGGTTGATTTATTTTTCTTCATCATGGGAGAAATAAATGGGGAATAAATCCACACAAAACAAACACCCTGCCCCTATATTGCATCGGTCTTTGATGAATAATGGTTCTAGGCCTTTTTAATTAACAATATCCACATGTTTCGTTGTCACACAGATCACTAAAGCACAATTCGTCAATGATCGTCCATGGAAGCTCTTTCACCAGTTCCTCTCTTAAATTCCAAGATTATATGGACAACCCTGAATTTTGTTTATAACACTATTTAAATTGATCTCCATTAAGTTGTTGCATAATTACATAATAAATAAATAAATTTAATTTATTTATTTTCTTATTTGTTCCCATGATGTATTTTTGACAAATGATCGACACCGACAAAGATTATGCCATGCCTTGTGTAAAGACCAAAATCTAGACTCAATAGTGATCTTAGATTTCTGATCTAAGACCCTGTTTAATATTTATTCCTCTTTTTTAGGAAAACTACAAATGATTGATATTAATATATTTAATATTTTTAAAATATAAATTTCTGGCTCATCGGGCCTCAGAATCTCATGTTATCTCCATGCCTACCTCTGAAAATATTACTAGATATATTTAAAATATTTACATGGAAAAATGATACATTACTCATATGTGGTCATTTTTCTTAATGATATAGGTAAGGGGAGGACCTCTTACGTGATAATGGGAAGTATTTATGCTTCAAACAAGGATAGAACTGGGAGCTTGGTGGTGATTTTCATGTAGAGAATGAGAGTGTTCCATGTGGTAACCTTCTATTTCTTTTTGGGTATCTCAGTCCCATAGTCTTTGTATTACTGATGGTCATTTCATTCTGATTATTATAAATGGATACGTTGCATATTGGAGTTTGAACTTGTTTCATTCATGCATCATTTATATACATTATCTTGGGGAGATTTTCTATGAGTTATTTTATATGTATGAGTAAATTTTTTCCCAATATATTACTAAACCATAAGAATTTACTTCCAACCTTTGGTGTTTGGGGAATTTCACCTAAGGCTAGTGGCATCTAGGTTCTTCCCAAGACAATGGGATAAGGATATAATGTTACCAATGGTATCGGTTTGTAACAGTCCATTGGTTGGGATGGTAAGTGTAGTGATAGGATGTGTAAGAACTTTAAATGTATAGAATAAAAAGTCACACCTAACCTATTTATTCTAAACATCAATTTACTAGGGTGGTCTGAGTATAAAAAGTGTTGTAATCACTTCTAGGTGTGTTATAACCTCATCATCATGGGTTTAGATGATGAGCCACTAGGATTTAAACATTCAATTAGTGTTTTATTATTTATTATTTGGTAAATGGTAAAAAGATAATTTTTTTATGTAAATGGTTGGTTATTCTTTGAATGAAATTTTGAGTTTCTAAGAAATGGTTTTCTGAATATGGTGAAATATGGTTTAGCTTTGTATTGTTTGTTTACTCCTGCAATAATTGGTTTATGTTTATGAAATCCTTGTACTTTTATCATTTAAAGGAGTATACAATTGGGTTTAAAATGAAACATTAATTAGAAATGACTATATTTGGAATATTTTTTTAAATGATATGTGAATCCTTGTGGTTTCAAGAAAATGTTAATGATTTTTAAAAAAGTATGGCTTGATTATGTCTTTATAATCCATATTTCTTAATGATTGGTGATATTACCATATCCTAGGTTATCTTTATAAATAATATAGTGATTTGTTTCGTCCTTATATTTTATTATTTATAATATTCAATACGTTGAATTAAATTTGATAATTTGAAACTGGGTGCAAGATAAATATAATTAGACAAAAATCTTGCTAGAAGATGAACTATTTTTGTTTTGGTTAATTTGAAAACTTGATAAAGAATAGAATGCATCATGTTATGTAAATAATTATTAAATAATATCTAGTATAATGAGTATTATAATTGGTAATAAATTTCTTTGTAAAATGGGATAGCTTTCTAAAATATTTAAATTGTTTTGGAACTCTTACGGTTGTTAGGTTCTGGTTTTGAAACATGATAAAAATATATAACATGTTAATGTGGGTTATCAAATTGTTCATTAATTCATCATGTTGGATAGGTAATAGAACATCCTTGGTAAAATATTAATTTGGATCATTATTACATGATATATGTATATAAAAGTATATGTAATAAAGATCTATTTTCACCGTGGTTAAAAATGAATGGATATGATTCACATTTTTAGAACATGACATAATTTCCCTCAATGTTAAACTGGTTTATTAATTTGATTTTAAATGTAATAACCCTTGTATTGAAATAAAATGAAGTGTTCGTATTGTTAATTTCGTGATTATTATCTTGTATTTGATTTGTGTATTGGTGATTATGGGAATTGTTTGTTGGTGTTTATGTGATCTAGTTTGATGAGCCATTTTTGGTTGATAAAGAGGTTTTCAAATTAAATAATATCATTAGAAGGTTTTTTTAAAAAAAAAATTATGGATTTAAAATAGGTTTTACAAAAAGTATTTTATGGGGTATTTTATGAAAGTTTTTTTTTATATTTTGGTTTGATGGAAGATTTAAAGAGTTATCTTTAAATGTACCATTGGGGAAATAATTTCTTAAAGGAAACCTTTTATTATTTTGAAATCTATAATTATCAAGTTTTGTTTTATAAAAGTGTCATTAATGTACGTTGGTTTTAAAAGATATTTTTTAAAATGAATTTTCTAAATGTTTTTACTATTGTTCATATTTTAGAAATGTTTATTGAAATGGGGATTTACACAAGGAAATTTTTGAGGAAAAACTTATCATTGTTTTGGGAACTTGAGAACTTTGAATTTGGTTTTTTGGTAAAGTTGTAATGCGGTAAAGGGCTAGGTGGAAACCTTATAATGGTTGGATATAATAGGCAGTTGTGAGTTATTGTGATTGGGAAATATGTGGATAGATATTTTCTTGGGAAAATATTTTGGGTTTTTTGTGGATATTTTGATAGTTATTCTTGGTACACTCGATAAAATGGCTATTCTTCTGTGCTATGGAACTGGTTGATCTTGTTGTACTGGTAGTTTTTTCATGATGTTTTTCTTTTCAAATTGGTTGGGATGGAAATTTTTATTGTGTGTTAGACTCAATAACCATAAGGTTTATAAATATTTCATGTGTTAATGATGTCTCATGGGATGAGCATCATAACACCTCATGTGTAACGGGATATTATGGGAACTAGATTGGTCACCATGCTCAATTAGAATTATCATAGGATAATGTAGTGGGTGTTCATGTGTCAAAAGGTGGGTATATTTTATAATTATAGAGATAGAATAGTGGTCAAAATTCAAGAAATATATTTATTTTTATACCTGGTTATTCACTTTCCCATATTTTGATTGAGTTGGTTATGGTTTAGAGGGGCATGGAACATGAATTGGGCTAGAGTATCCAGGAGAGATTGGAACCATCACTTCTTATTCATCAACTGAACTAGATGAACTTTAGGTATAAATATAGAAATTGGTAAATAAGGTTCACCTTCCTTTTATGGGACCAACCTAGGTAGAATTTCTTGTTTAGGCATGGTTCTTCAGGGGTAGTTTTAATATGGTTAACCTCCTTTGAAGTTTCCTAGGTTATGGGTGAGTATATGGTCATGTACCTATATTTAGGAATGTGTGTTCTATTTTCTTAGTGTGGTTGAATATTATCATTTCTAAATACCTCAAATACTCTTATACTCTATTCTTAGTGGGTTATTTCTTAATCCTTTTTTTCTTCTCATGTTTGTTCTCACTGAGGACTACTATGACTAGGTATGATGGTTTTAACGACCCGAAATTTTGAATAAATCTTGTTTCCTAATTTTGTATGTTATTTTATTTTTATACTCAACAAAATTGTTTCATTTGATAACATGAGTATAATTAAAATGAGACGGTTGGGTTTTTGACTGTTATATGACCATTGGTCAATATGACTGCTAGAAACTAAACATTTCGATATTTATCTCTAAATACAAGTGATCTTGGTTAATTAATATAGAAAGAAGATTCGATGGCCTCACCCAGTAGTCTTGGACCGATCAAATCCCATCTAACAGAACTTGGGAAGGAGGTAGCACTACTGGGCTTTGCTCTGGACCAAACCCAAGCCGAACTTCATCATGTGAAGATAGAACGGAATCGCCTTCGTGAGAAGTTCAAACTAATAGAAATTACTACTCGTGCGATGTTGGTCGAGCCTCCCTTGGATTCTCTCACCTTAGCACACCTTACACTTAGGTCCTATGCTGGTGTGATAAGGGGCTATGTAAGGAGACCGTAACTGCCTTATATAATTCTTTGTTTTAAATAAAAAATTTTATTTCTTCTTATGATGAAGTTTATGAATTTTCAAATGTCCGGATAAATATAGTATGCATATTTTTTGTGAATTTTAGAGAAAGGATATTTTAAAAAATGTTTATATAAACCTTAAATAATTAAAAATGTGTAATGATTTTCAAAAAATGGTCTTCTAAAATTATGTTCAGTATGAAATTTAGAGTCTAATAAGATCAACTTAATTTTTGATGAATAGTAAATTATGAATAGTGATTTTATGCTTAGGATTAGTAATGTGACTAAATTGATTAGTAATCTCACTTAAATAAAGAATTAATATAATCTAGGCACCTTGATTAAGTAACGTGAATCAATAAAATGGTTAAATAACGGTTTCATAAATTATTAGTCAAGTATTAGTTTTTTTGGGTGAATAGTGTTTTTAAATTAAAAATTTAATTAAAAATATTTAGAAAATTATTTTTATAAAATGGATTTCGTTTTTGAACTCAGAGCATCGATATTATGTTAAGGTAATTTTTTGAGATTTTTCTAAAAAAACGAATTTTTGGTGAATAGTGTATTTATATAAAAATTAAATTAAAAATATTCAGAAAATTATTTTTATAAGATGGAGTTAATTTTTGAAATCAGATCGTTGATATTTGGTTAAGGTGAAATTTTGGGATTTTTCTGAGAGTTAAATTTTCGATGAATAGTGAAAATACAGTTTTTAAGTTACGGGTGTTTAATGACATAATTAAATGATTTATTAAGTATGTAATCAATATGGTCGAATTATGAATATTAAGATAAGGTATGAAGTGTCCCAAGTGGCCAATACCATGGGCAAATACCATGGGCAAGCCCATGTTTTTGCCAAAACCACTAATGAGGTGTCCCTTGGCCATTAATGCCTTGTCCCCTCACTTTCCCTATAAATACCAAGCCATCCTCTCATCCATTCTACTCCCAACTCTCCCCCAAATAATCCCTGGTCTCATTACCTCCCAAGGAGTCCTCACAAGGTGCCCCCAATCCCTCAAGGTCCCAACCTTTGAGTTTTAAGAGTTACGTTTTAAGGTAAGGGATCTGACCTCTCTCTTTCTTTTCAAGTAATCTCTTTTATGTCATTTCTTTTATGCTCCATGTTCTTATGTTAGATGATGTTCTTTTATATTCCTATTGCTTCCCTTTTCATGTTCATATGATGATAGATCCCCTCTTACTCTCATCATTTCGTTTTATGAATGTTTAAGTGGCACCGTTAGGCTGCCGAAATTTTTGTAACATATTCTTTCACCCTTCTCATTTTCAAGTTCTATTTTCCTGTCAAGTCTTTCAAGTTCCTTTTTTTTATGTTGGGGTATGATCTCTATATCTATCATACTGATCTTTTATTTTCATATTATTAGGGACCCTATTTGATCTCGTCAATTCATTTTTGTTGAATTTTAAGTGGCGCCGTTAGGATGCCGAATTTTTAAGGGATTCTTTCACCTTTCTCATTTTTCAAAGTTCTACTTTCATGTCAAGTCTTTAAAGTTGCTTTTTATTATGTTGGGGTATGATCTCTATATCTATCATACTGATCTTTTATGTTCATATGATGAGAGACCCTATTTTTATCTCATCAATTCATTTTTGTTGAAGTTTAAGTGGTGTCGTTAGGCTGCCGAAATTTTAAGGGATTCTTTCACCTTTCTCATTTTTCAAAGTTTTACTTTCATTTCAAGTATTTCAAGTTCCTTTTTATTATGTTGTGGTATGATCTCTATATATATCATAATGATATTTTATGTTCATATGATGAGAGACCCTATTTGATCTCGTCAATTCATTTTTGTTGAACTTTAAGTGGCGCTGTTAGGATGCTGAATTTTCATAAGAGAAATCTTATTTTTGTCTTCCTTTAATGTTCTTAATTTCATATGGTATATCTTTCAAATTTCATTACCATGTTCTTAAATCCTTTATATTCTGGCCCTCTACTATTTTATGGGTCATTTATGAATGTTTTACTCATGTTCCCTCTCTTTTCAATGTTTTTTAAAACCCCAAAACATAGCCGTTATGCTGCAGAATTTCCATCTCAAAATGTCTCTCTCTTTTTCTAAAGTTATTTTATTTTATTAAGTGAATACTCAAAGATATCTCTTATATAGGGGTATTCACATATATACCAAGTTGTTATATTTTAAATTCTGGTATTTACATACATGATACCCGCTTTCCCTTTCCGTGGGTTTAAAGTGACATAAAGATCATGTCTTTAAAGCAGTTTTAAAACATTATGATTATGAAATGAAACCCATTTCTTTTATGCTTTATGTTTTGTTTATGAAATGATTGATGATGATATATTTGGCTCACATGATAATAAAGACATGTCAAGGTTGCACTCTGATATCGCTCCAATGGATTGGGTAAAGACTTAATCTCTAGAGATGACTATTTTTAATGACGCCTTGGTGAATAACCTTGGTAATTTTTAATGACACCTTGGGGATGGACCTTGGTGAAACAGAAATGATTGTCAATATTAAATGTTGTAGCCACATCTTCAAGTTATGAAAAACGTTATTTTTATTATTATATGCCTCATGATTTCTTTCTCATGGCTTAAAGTTTTTTTTCATGACATTGTTGATGTATCTCAAGTTCACATGTTAAATGTTTCCCCTTGTTTCCCTTATTGGGCCTTCTGCTCACCCTTTCTTTTGATGTATGTCTCCAGGTTATGAGATGCAGTAATGAACCTAGGATGAACCTAAGAAGAAGCATTTCAATTGTTTAATAATAATGTTTTATGTTTTCATGTTTTAAGTTCCTGGTTTCCAAGACACTAAACCTTAAAGATCCTCAGTTTTGTAAAATGTAATGAAAGTTTATGTGATAAAAAGTCAGGATGCAATAATGGACCATGATTAATTGGGTAGTGGATAATTTAATTAGAAAATATATGGGTAATATGTTAGTGTAATTTTTTATCATAGATGATTAATGTTTTAGATTAAAGGAATTACCCTGGGTTGTACATACCAATATGATGCCATGGTTTTTCATTGGGTGACTCTCAATACTAATTTGGGAAACCAAGTCCTATTAAGTTTAATATGTGTGTTTTTTTAGTCTTACACTGATGAAAAAACTTAATGGTGGGTAGTCATTGAAGTATGGACATAGAATATAAATCCTTTCTTATATTTTATATTCAATTATGGTTCATCTTTATACTAAGAGGGTTTCTTGTGGATGGCCTTTTCAAATTTTGAGGTGGAACTTGACCAAATCATCAAGTCGGTGCATTTCATTTCAATTTGGGGTATAAAGTCTATGAATATTTGGTATTAGGGTAAATTTGGGAAGTGTTGGCCTTATATGTTGTACCGATTACCATCGTCTTTAAATGAAACCCAGTTTCCTTTATGGGGTAGTGGTCATTGCATTAACTATTGGGATCTTGTTTAACCAAGATTAAAATATAAAAAATTCAATATAAGGGCTGGTTAGAGTGATCTTTAGTCCAAATTTTGTTCTTAGAGTTAATAGGATGAACTTTGGTGGTTGGTGGAATGGCCATTTACCTTGGAAGAGTTCTCAAAGGTCATAAGTATCCATAATTATTCATATGGACCTATTTGAAAGGTTGTATGATTATTCAAGTTGATCAGCAGTTACTTTGATCAGGGAGTGATTATTTTAGGTAATCATGGTTACTTAACTACTTGGTGTATTGGGACCTTTGGGGTTATCAACCATATATTCAAGCTTACTTATTGGTTAGAAGTACCTCTCCAATTCAAAAAAATGAATGGTATCCTTCCTCTCATATATTATAGTAGAAGTGTGACTCTAATTCTATTTATCTAGGTAGTTAGAATATTGTTTCTCTTGAGTCGGGTGCTTTTTTGGGTTTACCTGATAATTCATAACTTGGTATAAGAAATATAAGCTATCATAATGATAATTAATACCTCTAGTATGTGTTTTATTGTATCATAGTTGGGTTTGTGGGGAGTCTTGGGAAGGGGACACTGTTATGTTGTACCAATGGCCTGAGCTTCTATTTAGACACAATTATCCTCCAACGTTAAAGTACATAATCTTAATGGTGGGGATAATATGAAACCTTGAGCTTATATATTCCTTTATTTATAATTTTTTTTAGGTTATAATGGTTCTTGGGTTGGTCTCATAAGGTTTTAGAGGGGAACATAGTTGGAGAAGATATTTTTGGCTCACTATGCTTCACTGCGATGTGGTAGAGACCATAGTGTAGGTTCTGGTCCAAGTCGTGTGTCTATAATTGGAATGGTGGCCCATTAGTATATTGGATAACAGGAAACAGTGTTTTCTATGTTGTTTAAGAGTTCATGGTGTGATCATGAGGATGGGAGATATCCTATAATTAGGAGAGGTCGTCACTACAACATGAGGATTCACATTTCATAACCCATGGGGCATAGAGGATTCACCTATGGGAAACAAGTGGAGCATCATGGGCATGGTGGTGACTATGGAGGGGGTGCAAAGTTTGTGCATGATATAACTAAGCGGGAGAGTTGGAAAATGATCGTCAGGGTCTCACCATGTTGTGGTCTTGGGTGTAGTGAGGTGAAGCGACTAGGTAATTATCCCTATGTTATAGTGGTTGTGCATGGTTTTCCTTGACCGAACTATCTTAAATGGACTAGGAGAGTTCATGATGTCATGACCTAAGGCATGGTGTCAGTCAACAAATTTTTAAACTGCCAAAACCACAATCATTTTTTGAGGGGGAGATGTGAGTTAGAGGAGGAAATTATGGTTCATATTTTTTAGGGAAATTGAATTATATTTTGACCCCATTTAAATCCATAAAATCATTCATTCTTCCTCTAATTTCAAGGGATCTCAATCTAGATGATTTTTAGAGGTGACTTTTGGTAATTCTCCCTCCCTTATATTCTTCCTCTTGGTATATATTAGACGAACTGATTAGATGTTGGTGGATTCTATCTCATTTTCCTTTTGATCATAACTTTAAGGTTATGGTTTTTAAATGAAATTCTTGTGCATCCATGGTTTATAGCTTTTTCACTATCGAATGATTTTGGACAATTATCTTAAATTTTTTATTATTTGATGAAATATTTTGGAAAGATACTCTTGATTATACTACTCTTGTTATTTAGTTTTCAAATAAAGGTTTTGGTATGTGTTTAATTAAAAAAATAGAGGTGTGTTGGATTGGTATGGATTGGTATGGATTGGTGTGTGTTCATGACACATTATATAGGGCCTTATTGGTTCATATTTGGTTTTCGGTGAAGAATATAGAGGGCACATGAAGTTACTCCACTAAGTGATGGATTGGGTCAAAGGATCATAGTTCCACTTATGAGTTTAGTTATATTCTAGGATTTCCACTTTTTTGGGGGATGAATTCAATGAGTGTGTGGGTTCAGGGAATGTGTGGGTGAGTTTTGGTTTTGGGTGGTTTTGTGGAAAGTATGGATTTCAAAGGAAATTTTTTTTTATCCGAATTATATATATGATTTCTTATCTTCTGTATTGTATTACTCTTCTGTCCAAATTTATATAAATGTTAGTTAACTTATTCTTTTTAAGTGGAATGTGTTAGAATTATTTAGTGTATTTTATACTATATCGATATGCTCATCCTCTGTATATGAAATTTAAAGAATATTAAGTCATTGTTCTTGATGATACTAGTAAGTGGATGACCTCTTATATTCTATAGGGATATACTGATGTTGTGGAGTAGTATGGAGATGGGATCTTAGTGGTAGTTTTCATGTGGAGCATGGGAGTGTTCTATAAGGGAAGCATGTATTTTTTTGGGTATTTTAGTCCTATAGTTTTTGTATTACTGATGGTCAATGCACTCTGATTATTATATATGTATGTGATACGTATTATAGTTTGGTCTTTTTTCATTTATTCATTATGTTTATACATTGTATTGGGATGTCCTTGTATGATTTATTTTATATGTAAGGGTAAATCATTCCTCACAATATTACTAAACCCTAGGAATTTATTTCCAACCTTTAGTATTTAGGGAATGTCACCTAAGGTTAGTGGCATATCATCTTTTCCCAAGTTGTGGGGTACAATTTAACATTACATACACTATAACCTATAATAGACAATATAATAAAACATATATATGACGCATGATTCAACACAAGACCAAACTACAATACATAATATCAATTTACTATAATCAAAGTCACAGTAGAAAATAAGGTATGCAAATAAGATTGTATGACCAAGACTCAATGGAAGGAAAAAGTGATAATGTGACATGCTCCCATGCTCCATAATACTGCTACCTCAAATATCTCAACTCCATCTCTAAATACCCCATCCACAAAGAAATCCTATAGAAAGGTAAGAGGTCTCCCCTTACCTACATTATACAAAAAAAAGACTGCATACACACCAAGATACATATATTGGAGGTGAGTTTACAAACTTGGTAGGCAATCCTCCAAACAATTCTCACACATGCCACTTAAATAAGAAAAAATTAGCTAAAATATTATATAAAACAAGGAAGAAGAGTATTAAAATACACAAACTAATAAAATCATATAGGTCACTAATGCTAAAATCCTATCTTCCTTTGAGATCCAAAGTTTCCACAAAACCACCCACACCATATCTCAATCACACTTTACATGAACTCACACACTCAATGCATGCATCCCTCCCAAAATAGACCAAAACTCACCAGAAGAACCCCATTCCTCTAACCCAATCCATCACTTAGAGGAGTAACATCCCAATGATCCTTAGATGGAATGACAGGAAATTCTGAATCAATAAGGCCCCATCCATATGCATCTTGAATTCACACCAACTCATGTTAACACAACATGCGCCTTAAGTTCAGTACTGGAAGCCAAGTCGGACCAATAAGGCCCCACACATGCAAGATATGAATACGCACCAACCCATGTAGTCAAGTTTATACATAAAAAACTTTTATTTTGAAAATAAATTACCAATAACAATACTTTCAATATATTTCAATTAGAATATTTTATTAAAAAAAAGTAACAAATTTTAGATACACAAGCTTTCAATTTTGATATAAAAGTGGAGAAGAAGAGATGCCACCTACCTCTAATCAGTTCATCTAGAAAATACCAAGAGGAAGAAGATCTGGGAGAGAGAATCACCTAATTCTCCTCTGAAAATTTTATAGTTCAAGATACCTCGCAATTAGAGGAATAATGAATGATTTTATGGGTATTAACCAGGTCAGAAACAAGATAAGATCCCCCAAAAATTATCACACAGGTTTTCCCTTCAAAGTGCATAACTCCCCCCCCCCAATATATAATGGTTGATTTGACCATTTTAAAAACAAATTTGACTAAAAATACACCTTGTTCTATGACATGGTACATTCTCACAAAACATTTCATACAGACCGCATGAAGCTAGCCCCACACAACCACCATAGGAATCTACCATGACGTAGGGACATTGTCGTAATAGTGGGTGTCTTAGTCTCAACTAAACAATAATTTTTTATTACTATATCATGTATATAGTGAGTTATTCATGACTATTACTTACCATAATAGTGTTGATACTTCTTCATACACTATTTATATGGTAATTTCCATAGATTATTTTTTGAATAAAAATTTTATAGAAGTTCCTAGTCTATAATGAGAACCTAGAGATACTATGACATTAATCTTAAACATATATCATTTGGTCTGGATACATAATTCTTACGGGACACAAATTATGTCTAACTATCAGGTATTGGGAGCTCATAAGCATTGATACTTCAAGAATTTTTAGCTTAGTGATCTTGAGTAAATTAGATCATGAGGACTAACCCACCAATGCGAACACCACATGTTTCAAGTTTCATTGGTAGTTCCTATTTGA
Source organism: Viscum album (assembly GCA_963277665.1). Classification (NCBI taxonomy): domain Eukaryota; kingdom Viridiplantae; phylum Streptophyta; class Magnoliopsida; order Santalales; family Viscaceae; genus Viscum; species Viscum album. The sequence goes on along the minus strand of OY728133.1, from coordinate 1,376,486,140 downwards.
ATACACGTGTAGTGGTATCCTAACATGATATTATTATTAGTGTATAATATTTTATCACATAATTTTATGCGTTGAAAAAACTATTCCATAAAAGTCATGGGGAGGTAGATTGCATTGGGTGTGTCATTTTTGGTATGACATTGATTGAATAATCATGAAAGGGTTTGTTTCTTTCGATAGAAAGGCATATATTGGGCCTAGTAGATCAGGATGGTAGTACCTTCACTAAATCCATGACCATGGTAGAATAAGGCAAGTCTATCTAGTAAGGTTAATGAATAATAATGAAAGAAAGGATGATGATATAATGTGTGCATCTTGATTTATAAGATATTATGAGACAAAGAGATTATATTATACTATGTGTGTTTATATGAAGGTTATCATTATTATAACTACTAATTATCTCTTTAGGGGACTTGATGGGTTGTTAGATTCCACTCTTGGTCTATGAATAATATTAACTTCTATTGATATAAGGGCCTAGAGGGTCACACACTAAGTGTATTCAAAAGTCTTCCCTATTCTGATGAATAGGTATATAGGACATGGTGGTCCCCACCACTAGGGTCCGAGTGATGTTTAAGAATTATCGATCACCAATAAATTAATTAATTAATATTATTTGAGTTTATAATAATTGGTATTGAATTTATTTATTAAATTTATTTAAAAATATTAAAATAAATACTTGGAAAAAAATTACGAATTAATATTATAATATTCCAGGTTCGTTTAATATTTTCAAGAACAACGAACCAAGTTAATTGCTAGATTTTATCATGTAATATATTTATTATATTACAAGAAAGGGATAAAAATATAAATGATTCTTATGACTCGGTAAAGTAGTCATAATAATCCCTACATGAATTATTTATTGGGTAATAAATATTTGGGGGTTGAGGTGCCTTTTCTAGGTTATTTTATAACTCGCTATATATAGGAGGAGAGAAACTCTTGCATGGTAAATATTCATTACTCATTCATTGAGAGAATCACTCTACTCTCCTTCATCCTAGAGAGAGAAACTCTCAATCCAAGCAATCAAATCAATCTCTCCTTCATGCATCATTGGAACGTCAATGCGGTGATCATTAGGACATCAAAGGCATCGTCGGATTACTGTGCTAGCACTTGAAACTCAATGATCGATGCTCCTGAAGAATTTTGAAGTGCATGTGGACAATCTAGAGGGAATCAGATTCAGTTCCTTCAAGAAACTATCACCGATGATGATAAGATATTGAGTGTGGATTCAAATCAAAAGAGGTAATTTCTATTTTTAATTGTGTGCTTAAAATCCCTTACACAGAGATCCTCATGCCTTTACTAAGGTAGTGATTTGATGATGATGATGTAGTTACTTCGATTTCCAAAGAAAAATGTTAAATATCCATCTCATCTGCTTCCACTACACACCCCAATACATTCAACTAGTATCAATATTATTTCATGATTTATTAAGGTGGTGAAAATTTAAATTTGTAGTGCATTAATGTAGAGGACATCATAATGATTCCAATGTCACAGATGGTGTTTCAATCCAACATTGGATGACCAAGTTGTGGTCATCCAAAAATTTTAATATGGATTTAAATTGGTTTTGTGGGGTTAAATAAAACACACACACACACACATGTTTTTGAGTGTGTGTGCATATGTGTGTTTCATTTTTATCTGAATTCAATGACTGGTGGCGTTTACCAACGAAACCCCACTTTCTGGTCAAATTTTGGTAACTAGAATAGGATAATCTTGCCAGTAATTTTTCCTTCTAGTAGAAATAAATTCCACACACCTATGGAAATGAATAAAATAAATTAAGTTATTTTTTATTTTTTCAAATTTTATAATATCATAGGCTTGAATTATTTAGAGAAGAAAAAAAGGGACAATTGGGTGTTGGTCAGTAGAATACAACTTAAAAATAAAAAAAAGGCAGACCAGAATGACTTGCAAAAGGGTATTTTAATAATTAAAAAATAAATAAATAAAAGTGTGTGCTTCTACAAGAATCAACCTACTACATCCACTCTTTCCCCTACATGGTTGCATCCTACCCGAGCTTCTATTGGTCTCCTTGTAACCACCATCACTGTTGTGGTCCTCCTCCCCTAGCATCTCATTGGTTGTTGAAACCCAACAGCACACCCCACCCTTCCCATCCCTCGGCGGATGCCAGATCACGCACGCCTCCACACTTCTTCATTTCCAACCCCATTGAGTAGAAAATAAGGTATGAAAATAAGACTTCAAGACCAAGACTCAATGGAAAGAAAAAGTGCCAATGTGACACGCTCTCATTCTATACAATACTACTACCTCAAATCTCCCAACTCCATCCCTAAATACCTTTACCACAAATAACTCCTCTAGAAAGGTAAGAGGTTTACCCTTGCCTACATCATATCAAATAAAGATTTCATACACACCAATATGAATATATAGGAGGTGAGTTTACAAACTCGGTAGGAAATCTGCCAAAGAATTCTCACACACCACTTAAATAAGAACAATTTTGGTAAATTATTATATAAAACAAGAGATAAGAGTATTACAATACACAAACCAAGAAAATCATATATATCACTCATGATAAAACTCTCTTTTCCTTTGAGATCCATAGTTTCAACAAAACCACCCACGCCAAATCTCACCCACCCTTTCCATGAAATCACACACCCAATGCATTCATCCCTCATAGAAAGGACCCAAACTCACAAGAAAGACCACATTCCTCTAACATAAGACATCACTTGGCAGAGTAATATCCCAATGTTCCTTAGATGGCACAAAAACCAAGTGCGGATCAATAAGTCCCCTTCCATATACATCGTGAATGCACACCAACCCATGTCAACCCAACATGCCCCTTAAGTTCAGTACTAGAATCCAAGTAGAACTAACATGGTCCCACACATGCAAGATATGAATGCACCCCAACCGACGAATTCAAGTTTACACATACCAAACTTTTATTTTTAAAATCAATTATTAAGAATAATAATTTCAATAATTTTAATTTTAATATTTTATCAAACTAAAGAATCAAAATTTAGATACAAAAGACTTCAAGTTTGAGATAGAATTGGAGAAGAGAGGTCACCTACCTCTAATTGGTTCATCAGGATAGACTAAGAGGAATAATATCTCGGAGGTAGAATCGCCTAATTTTCCTTTAAAATTTGTCTAGTTCAAGAGCCCTCGCAATCATAGGAAGAATAAATGTTTTTATGGGAATTAACTGGATTATAAATGAGTTAAGATCCCCCCAAAATTATTGCATAGGGTTTCTCTTCAAAGGTAATAACTCCCCCCCCCAAAGATATGATGGTTTATTTGACTATTTAAAAATAATAATTGTAACCATGCCTTGGTCTACAACATGGTACATTCTACAAGGACATTTTATATAGACCACATGAAGCCGACCCCACACAGCTACCATAGGAATCTACCACGATGTGGGGACATTATTCTAATAATGGGTTCCCTAGAATCAACTAAACAGTACTTTTTTTATTAATATATCATGTATACAATGAGTTATGCATGATGATTACTTACCATAATAGTTTTGATATTTTTGTATCCACTATTTACATGGTAATTTCCATAGATTATTTATTATATCATAATGTTATAGAAGTTATCGGTCTATAATGAGAACCTTGAGATATTATGATATTAATCTTAAACATATGTCCTATGGTCTAGATACATCATTTTGACTGGACACAGATGATGTCTGACTATTAGGCTCTAGGGTCTCATAAGCATTGAGACTTCTTCTCACGAAGTTAGAACTCGGTGATCTTGAGTAGATGAGGTCATTAGGACTAACCCACCAATAGGAACACCACAATACTACAAAATAAGCCTTTGATAGCATTGACCTTTATCAGTTCTTTTTTTAGCGCTGATAAAGGCTACCCTTTATCAGCACTCATAAAGTGATTCTTTATCAGCACTTTTTTAGCACTCATAAAGGTATGAATAAAATGAAATAAATAAATTAATTAATTAATAAAAATATTAAATACTTTATTAATTAAATAAGTATTGATAATGTTAATAAATATTATATATTAAGTATATAGATATATATGAATGTATATAAATATGATTTATATAATAAAAAATATTTATGTTTTACATTAAATAGTTATATATTTAGTGAATAATGGTTTATAATTAAAAATTAATATGAATTAAAAATACTGACTAATTGCATCGAGTAATGAACATAATTGAATGTTGTTAGATTTTTCAATTTAACATAGATCAAATGTGCGTTATATTGATTTAACATATACATAATTAATGCATTTTTATATACAATGAACATACACAAATATCTAATTATTAATGAAATATTATATAAAAACACATACACCTAATATTTATCTAATTTATTCAAATTTTAGTATTCATTTTAGAATTTCATTGTAACATAATGTATTAAATATATCATGTATTTAATTGTAATAAATTTTATTTATATATTTTTAATTTTATTAAAGTTGGGTATTAATTCATTTTTAATATGTTTTATTTTTTATTTTTTATTTTTTATTTTTTATTTTTTATTTTTTATTTTATTTTAAAATTTAATCAATTTTTATTATTTATTTTATATTTATTTATTTACTATGTTTTGATATTTTCAATATGCATCCATCATAATCTAAATATATATCCATATTTTTTTAATAATTTATATTTAATTAATAAAACTTATCCATTTTTTAAATATTATTAAAGTGTGATTATTTTCAATTTATTCAATTTCACTCATTTTTAACGTGAATGCACTTAAGATTAAATATTCATTAAAAATATTAAAAATATACTTATAAAAAAATATTTATTAATAAATATATTTATAAATATACATTTACTATATTTATACATTTATATATTCATTATATTTATATATATATATATTATATATATATAATTATATAAATATATATAATGATATAAATATTATTATTTTTAAAGTAATTATATAATTATAAATAAATAATCATATATTTAAATAATTATAAAATTATAATAAATATATTTAAATAAATAATATGTTTACTATATTTATATTTATATATATTTATTAAATATATATATAATTATATAAATATATTTACAAAAAAATTTATTTATAGTTATAATTATAAATCCTTTATCAGCACTTATTATTTAAGCACTGATAAAAGGTGTATTTATTAGTACTTTTTTGGAAGCATTGATAAAAGTGTCCTGATCTATTTTAAGAACCCTAACCATCGCAAACCAATCATGATATTAGAATCTTTCTATGGAAGTCACCCTCTGTCGGCACTCCTCGGTGAATCAAAGCTCGAATCAAGGCTTGAACACTTCCAAGACTCAATTAAAGGCTTGAACGATTCAAGGGTTGAATGGAACCAAGGCTCAAATGTAAGACTTTCTCTATTTTCTCTCAAATTTAAGTCTTTCTCTGGTTTCTCTTGGGGAACCTGGGGTGTAAAACATCAATGGTTCTAGTTGTGGTGGAGGTTGTTTTGAAACTGTGAGTGTGGTGAGTTATCCATTTTGGAGATTTGGACATGGAGATCATCCATTTTAATGCTTTTAATTTTTAGAGTGTGAAACACCTATACTGTGAGCCTTCCAAGCTTTGCTCCTAGGATATATGAGCATCTCCTTCCTTCTCAATTGTAGTTTTGAATTAATGTAGGAGATTTTTGAGCTACACTTTTATTTATTTGAAAGTGTGGATGAATCATGATTTATTTATGTTAGATAAATAATGGAATTAATCATATGGTATAATTCCCATCCCATTTTACATCATCTATATAATTTTATATGTATCAATTTTCATGATGGTGGTTGTGTAGCCTATGAAACTACTTCCTAACGTATTAAAATGACTAGTTATTTTTGTATTTTTTTATTAGAAACTTTATATGGGGAGTGGTGTTTTATTGATCTGGTAATTTTTTTATTCCACTTAAATTTCTGAGTGAAGTAAGGTTGGTCCACTTAGAAAATGTGACCTCACATGAGTTGTTCTATCTCGGTAGAGGATAGTGTGTATAGGATAAATGTTGCAAGGGTTGGTGTGTTTTTCTCCCTTATTTGTGATATATCTTGTTGATGTATATTATTATTTTATGCCAAATTTTTTATGGACCTCCCTATAATCTTAAGGATGGTTCAATGTGTATTATATGGCCTACCTAGAATCCTTCAAATGGGTAGATCTGATGTGATGGTCTCCCTATAATCTTGGGGATGTGTCAGTGTGGTGATATGACATCCCAAGAGTCTTGAGATGTTTTCAAATATTTGATATACCATTAATATTAAATGTAATAATTGCTTATGTTGTTACATCACTTGTTCCAAAAAAAAATAGAATTGATGTTATCAAATTCTATTAATTAGAAATTATTTTTAGGTATTCATCATTTTAAGTCTACATTTATTGGTTCCACCACTAGGAATATTTAATTCCCATCCATGTATATGAAAAAACACTTTATTTATTAAAATGATTTATCAATAAATTTTTATATCTTCTAATTGATTTAATGTGATTTTATTATTATTGTTTATTATATTTGGGTTTCTTATTACTCCTTAAATATTATATTTTCCTTTGTTTAGTGGGTTTAAGAAAGACTTGTTTGTTTCAAACGATAGTTATTATTGAAATTTGTTTCTTAAGACTCATCCCCCATCTCTTTTATAGACAACTGTCATCCTCATCAGTTTTATCTACCAAATAGTTATTGAATTTTGTTACTTGAGACTCATCCCCTATATCTTTTATGTTTATTTTACTACTTTGAGTTGTAGTTATCCCATTTATGACTGTCGCTTAGAGTATTTCAAGAAACATAGGTGCATGTCCATAAGAGATGGATGATGTGTGTCAAACAACAAAATGCAATGATAAATGTTTAGGAGATGAGCTGATGAGCATGAAAGTTTTCTATAACTTTCACCTTTTAATGAATTCAGAGAATAACACCTTTCATAGTGGAGTAATTTTTTCCTTAAATTCATTACCCATTTTCTTAAAAGCATGCTTAAATTCTTTGAAACAATCAAATGTTGAGTTTCCCTTATTATAATTATCTATAACTTTCACCGTTGATAATGAATATCTTATGTGCATTTATTTATTTATTGTATAAAATTAATATTTTATAATCCTAATAGGATAGATATGAATCAGAAATGGATTCACGCTAATTGTTTGAAAAAAGAGTGTGAAGATAGAGTTAAAGAGTTCATCAAGTTTTAAATAGAGCATGCATACAACCCTTCTCAAATCCTTTGTCCATGTTTATATTGTTTTTATTCATGGAAAATTAGTCTGGGAGAGTTGGAAGACCATTTTATTTGTCATGGAATATATTAGAGCTATAAATCTTGGACTAAACATTGGGGAAAATTGAATGTGCACACCGATTGGGATGATACTATTGTTTATGGATCATTTGATATGAATACCAATGTAAATTATGATGGAGATCACATGAAATAAATGACAATAGTAATTGAATATGAAATTCATGATTGTCCAAAGTTGTTTGAGAAGTTAAATAAATGTTACAATACACAATTTTATATTGGTTTCACTAAATACATAACATTATCAGCTATGTTGAAGTTATATAATTTGAAAGATGATAGAGGATGGAGTGACGCCATCTTTACTAAACTACTTGGTATCCTGAATGATATGCTACCAGAAAAAAATGAACTACCATGTCAAACATATGACACTAATAAAATGATATGTTCAATGGGAATGATCTCTAAAAAAATACATGTTTGTCCAAATGATTTAGTATTGTTTTTAAAGGACCATGAATCACTCATAAAATTCCCTAAGTGTAGTGAAAATCGATACAAGATAAATGAATCAAGTCCATCGAAATGTGTATAGTACATTCCTATCATTCCATAGTTTAAAATATGATATGGATGTCAAGAAACTGTGAGACAATTGACATGAAATATAGATATAATAATTAATGATGGGAACCTATATCATCTAACATATTCTCCTTAATGGAATAAAATTGATTATGAGTATCCTGAATTCAGAAATGAGATGAGAAACTTTCATCATGTGTTATCTATAGATGGAATAAATCCTTTTGGTATACAGAGTAGTCCTTGTAGTATATGGCCCTTCATGTTGGTAAATTATAACATGCCTTCATCGTTATTCATGAAGCACAAATACATTATTTTGTCTCTACTTATATCAAGACCAAAGAAACCCTATAATGATATTGATGTCTATTTGGCTCCATTGATTGAAGATCTGAAATTGATGTGGGGTATAGGTGTTACAATGTATGATACTCATAAAAGTTAAGAATTCGCATTGAGGGCCATATTGTATGGGATGATAAATGACTTCCCCTATTATGAAAATTTATCTGGATATAGTATTAAAGGAATGTTTGGGTGTCCCATTTGTTAAAAATTCACACACTCAGTTTGGTTGAAATATTCCTTGAAGGCTATGTTTTTATGACATCATAATTTTTTACCTCAATTACATAAATACTGATCCTGAAAAACAACATTTGATGGGAATATCGAACAAGGTAAAACATTGTCTCCAGTAATGGGTGATCAACTGTATGGTAAAATAAAAGATATTGACACTATTTTCAGTAAACCATTTTCTAAAAACCTTACAAAATTAGGTTGGAAGAAGAGATTTTTTTTGAATTACTATATTAGATTTTTTTGTATGCCATAAATTTTCTTGATGTCATGCGTGTAGAAAAAAAATTTATTTGATAGTGTTATTGGCACATTAATAGGTGTTCCTAGAAAAATAAAATATGCCATCAAGGCAAGGTTAGACATGACTAAAATGGGTATAAGGTAATATTTGGCATTAGTGAAGGGTAAAAGGAGGAATTTTCTTCCTCCAGCAGCTTACACTCTATCCAAACAAGAAAATTTTCAATTTTGAAATTTTCTTAATAGTGTAAAAGTTCCATAGGGTTATTCATAAAATATCAAGAATGTCGTTTCAATGACTAATTTGAAGTTACAAGGACTAAAATCACACAACTTTCATATTTTGATGCAAGATTTGATGTTTGTTTCTTTCTGTTACGTTATACCTCAAAATGCACGGTATACATTAACCAGAACCTTATTCTTTTTCAAAACTATATGCAGTAAATTTATATACCCGATGATGTTTCCAATCATGAATAAAGAGGTTGCAGTCATATTATGTGAATTAGAGATGTTATTCCCACCATCATTATTTGATATAATGTTCTACCTGATGGTTCACTTGGTTAGAGAGGTTCAACTATGTAGTGTAATCTATTATAGATGGATGTACCCCCATTGAATGGTATATTAATATTTTGAAAGGGTATGTCAAGAATCAAATTCGGCCAAAAGGTTGTATTGCAGAATGATATATTATTGAATAATCTATTGAATTATGTACCGATTACCTATCAGATGTTAAAAACATTGGTCTCCCATAGTCTCATCACAACAGATGCCTTATGGGTGAAGTGATTTCTAGAATAGATTTTGTTACAATTACCTTGATAGAGCAGGAGAAAGAACACCTTTACATCTTATATAATAGTGAAGATGTTGATCCATATATTGAAGACCACAAAGAAATTCTTAGAGATTTAAATCCATCAAGGGATGAAGGATGGATATCAAATAAACATAATAAACATTTTATAGGATGGTTAAGAGATCAAATTTATAAGGAGTTATCTGAAAATATGAATTCAGTTGCTGAACGAATTCAATGGCTAGCCAGGGGACCGAATGAAAATGTTATATCTTAAACTGGTTTTGTAATCAATGGTTATATGTTCTATACAAAAGAGCACGATGACTATAATATGATGAAAAACAATGGTGTTATACTTGTGGTGGAAGTGATGCACATATCTGGTTCCAAGGATAGAAATCCAATTTATGAAAATATGACATATTTTGGCTGTATCGAATAGATATACGAATTGGATTGTACAATATTTAAAGTTTCAATATTCTGTTTCAAATGGGTTGACAGCATAAGTGTAGTGAAAGTTGATGAAATGGGCTTTGTGATGGTGAATTTTAGTGTGGAATGGGGGAAATATGATTCATTCATAATGGAATCACAAGCAGTGCAATTATTTTATGTCTCAGATCTAGTAAATAATAATTGGTCGATTTTCCTACTGGGGACTAAAACAAATGTCAGGTTAGATGAAAATTCAATCGAGGATGACCCTTTCATTGGGAGATTACAATCAGTTCATATTGATCCCAATGTAGACAATGTATTATAAATTATAGGGGATTACAAAGAGGGGATTTGAATTCTTGATTGAGGAACCAAATCCCTAAAACCATTAAAAAATCAATATAGTTCAATGATAAGGTAAAAGTGTTTTTTAATATACTATGTTTTTCCTCATAATATTATATGTTCTATACTACAATACCATAATCTAAAATAAATTCTTGACTACTCATGTAGACAATATATTCTACACATGATGATGGTACCAATCCCTCAACTGAATAAACTATAATGAAGGAAACCCTTTGGGAAGATGTAAAGGTAATGTTACAATATATTTTATCTATTTTACTGAAAAATTATATAATGAAATTTTGATTTAATTTTCATTATTCCATGAAAAGTTCATTTATTTTAGAATATTTTTGTCCAAATTTCATGCCTTTGTAAGAAGAGAAATGATTATGTATCTCCTCAATCACAGAGGTAATCTTGATCTTTGCATAGTAAAATCATTATCCATAGAATTAATTCATTTTTTAATATTTATGTTTAATTTATTTCTCTTTAATATTACTCACATAAGAATTTTCTTCTTATATAGGTGGATTCTTTTTTTTGAGTTGGGGTGTTCTGTCCATCTTTCATGCCTTTTTAGACCAAAACGTCCACAAACTTCTTCTCCCTCAAAACCTTTTCACCCCTACAGTGTTACATTTATCAATTTTCTTCAAGTTCTCTCTGCTGCCTTTTCAGGAAGATAAATGATGTTTTATCTACTCAATTTCATAGGTAATATTTATGTTTTCATAGAAAATCATTGTCCATAGAATTAATGTATTATTTCATATTTATGTTTAATTTATTTCTTTTTAGTATTACTCACATAAGAATTGATTTCTTATATAGGTGGATTATTTTGTTCGAGTTGGGGTGGTAATTCTATCTTTCATGCCTTTCTACACCAAAAAATTCACATACTTATTCTCCCTTAAAACCTTTTCACCCCTATAGTATTGAAATTTATCACTTTCCTTCAAATTATCACCACTTCTCAATCACTGAGGTAATATTTATATTTACATAGTAAAATCATTTTCAATAGAATTAATGTATTATTTCATATTTATGTTTAATTTATTTCTTTTTAATATTACACATATAATAATTATTTTCTTATATAGGTGGATTATTTTGTTCGAGTTGGGGTGGTTTGTTCAAAGTTGCTCACGCTCATGACAAATTGGACTTCGAGTCTGCAACTGAGATAATGACAACAAGGAAATTCATCAAGAATGAATACAACCATCATGAAAAAGGTGAATTCCTGCTACTTATTTAATTAATTTTGTCATTATTTTATCTACTATTTATAATTTAATTTCCTTGTCATCTTTATTCAATACTTTAACATCTCAATCCATGCTGTGATCATGATATTGTCTGCTTTGGGCCTAGTCTGCATGATTTTACTTTTCCTGGGCTTTAGACCTCAAGAATTCCCCTGAAAAAGGCTCATGATGGGAGAGGTATCCAAACCACCTTATAAAGGGGTTCTTCGTGCTCTACCTCCTTAGATGAGAGATTTCTATAATTCCCCCACCCATAAGGACCCAACGTGCTCGTTGGCACATCAAATGGACATTGGCTTCGATACCATTTGTAATGGCCCATTCTGACCCATGGTCATGATATTGTATACTTTGGTTCTAGACCGAGCAGTTTTACTTTCAATGGGATCTATCCCTCAGGAATCCCCCCAAAAAAAGACCTCATGATGGGAGAGGTATCCACACCACCTTATAAAGGGGTGCTTCATGCTCCTCCTCCTTCGATGTGGGATTTCCATAATCTTATTGTAAGATCCCGACTTTTCTAGAGATTTATTGGGATCATTTACAGGTATTATTTTTCCTTTATTTGAGTAGTTTTCATTTGGGTTATATCTTAGGGTGTGTTTGGGTGGAAATTGAGAAATTTAGGAGGAGGGAATGTGCATGGTTGGTACATGATTTTCTTAAATCATGCACCCCATCCCAGCAAACCATGAAAACCCAAACAAAGGGGATTCACATGATTTTTCAAACTATTCACCCTCTTAGGAGAAACCATGCACCCCCTAGAAGGGGCGTACAGTTAGAGAAAACCGTGTATCCTATCCTAAAAAACTATGTGCGGGAATTTAATTAACCCAAAAAATAGATTTTAATTTCCCTAACCCCCTATTTTAACCCCTATTCAACCTCAATCACCCCAAATGAAATCATCTAGATTTTGGAGGCTCCTGAATAGATTCAAATCCCTCTCGACCTCTTTTCTTTGTGAATCAAAGGGTAGATAGAAGATTTGCACCTCCTCGGGTAAGTGGTTCTTCCCGTTTAATCTCTCTTTCTCTCCCACTCCTCTTCCCAGATAAAAGAGGGATGTTTATCCGCAATTGGATCTAGATTTAGATCTATGTTTTTTAGATCTTGATTCATTTAAATATTGGATCTAGTAATTGAATCAAGATATTGTTTTGCAACATTATTCTGCTAAAATTGGGGTTTTCCATTAGAGAGCATTCTTCATCACCATTTGTGAGGTAGGTGGTCTATAATTCAAATCCCAAACTCTTCATTAAAATTATGTCTATGTAATTGTAGAATTTCTATTAGATTTTTAGAAATTGATATTCTTATATTAAATTAATTACTTTGGTGAATTAATTAATTGAGGAAAATGTGAAATTGGGGTTATTGGAATTGTATATTGTGAATAATTCATTGATGAAATAATTATGGGATAATGGAATAGAGATTTTAATAATTAATTGATAAATTAATTATAGAATAATGAGATTGTGAGTTGGAAAATTTAATTGAGGAATTAATTAGGGTATTAAAATTTATTGAGTTAGAATAATTAATTGATTAATTAATTGGGAATATTGTTTTTTTCGTTTAAATAATTAATTGATGAATTAATTATGGGGTTTTTATCATTGTGAATTGGATTAATTAATTGGAAAATTAATTAATGGAACTAATGGATTAATTAACTTTTGAATTAATTAATGGGATTGAATAAGATTAATTAATTTTGGAATTAATTAATGGGATAGGTGGGATTAATTAATTGATGAATTAATTAATAGAAGTAATGTGATTATTTAATTATTGAATTAAATAATGGAATTAACGTGAATAGTTAATTGGTGAATTAATTGGAGGAATTGAATGCGATTAATTAATTGTGGAATTAATTAATAAAATTTATGTGAACAATTAATTGGTGAATTAATTTAATGAATTAAATGTGATTAATTAATTGTTAAATTAATTAATGAAATTGGTTGGGATTAATTAATTGGTGAATTAATTTGTGGATGTAATATTATGAAATTATTGACATGGATTAATTAAATGGTTAATTAATTAATAGAATTTTGTGGTTATTAAAATGATTTAATTGGATAAATTAATTGGTGAATTAATTAATAGAACATTGGGAATAATTAATTTTTGAATTAATTATTGATTCATTGTGATTGTGAAATTAGGATAACTAATTTTTGAAGTAATTATTAAGATATTGTGATTGTGGATTTAGAAATAATTAATTGTTGAATAAATTACTGGGAATTGTTGTGAGAATGGAATTGAGAAATTGAATTTGTTAATTATTGAATTAATTATTGTGATATTGAGATTGTGGTGTTGGATTAATTAGTTTCCAAATTAATTAATGGGACATTGGGATTTTTTAATAGGAATAATTAATTGCTAAATTAATTATTGGGATTTAAAGATGATAGTATATGATTAATTAATTGTCGAATTAATTAATAGAATTGTTGTGATGAACTAATTGTTGAATTGGTAATAGGATTGAGATGATGAATTAATTTTTGAGTTAATGAGATTGAGAAGATTAATTAATTATTAAGTTAATTGATGAGAATGAGAGGATTAATTAATTTTTTAGTTAATTAATGAGAATGGGATTAATTAATTGTTGAGTTAATTAATGAGAATGATATTATTAATTAATTGTAGAGTTAATTAATGAAACTGACATGACAAACTAATTATTGAATTAGTAATGATATTGATATGGTTAATTAATTATTGAATTAATTATGAAATTATGAATGGTAACATGGTCATTCTGTAATGAAATGATGAATGGTAACATGGTCATTCAATTATGAAATAAGGAATGGTAACATGGTCATTCAATTATAAAATAAAGAATGGGAACATGGTCATCCAAATTGTGAAATTAAGAATGGGAATAAGGTCATTCAATTTTGAAATGAAGAATGAGAACATGGTCATTCAAATTGTGTAATGAAGAATTGGAACATGGTTATTCAATTGTATATGGTATGAATGGTAACATGGGCATTCAAGTATGAATTAAATAATGGTAACAAAGGCACTCCGAGATATGACCTCACTTAGGAATACTTTAGGCCCTGATATGAGCCGAATAAGGTATTGAGATATGATATCACCTTGGAATACTTTGGGCTTCTGCATGAGCTAAATCAGGTATTAAGATATGATATTAATTGGGAACACTTCATGATCCGGTATGAGCCGAAGTAGGTGTTGAGGTACGGGTGTCCTCGAGAACCTGAGAGTTAATGTAGTTAAGTAAAGAATAAATGATAATGTGATAATTGTTTACTTATGCATTGTACTTATTTCTTTATATAACTACACATAATATTTTTGACTGGATATCATTTTAGAAACTGTTGGTGGTGGCCTATTGAGTTTTACTCACACCCTACTCGAGCTGCCTAATCAGTACCTGAATATATTATATGATTGCAGGATAGGTTAAGAGAAAAGGCCCTATGTTGGATAGATGATTTGGGGATAGATCATGGATGAGTGAATTGTATGTGGTTTGGGACCCACTTGGTAGTCTTCAATATCTTTCTTTTGAGTTTTCATTTTAGACACTTAACACATACATTAGTATGGCATGTTTTCTACTTTAGTTTGGATATTGTATTTCCAACTTTAGCCATCTTGTTATATAGTATCATTTTTTTATTCAGTTGATTATTGTTATTTATTTCTTAAAGTGTATTAATCTAATGAAAAAAAGAGTTTATAGTCTCCCAATTATCGATAATATACCCTCGCTACTAGTCATCAACCTCTAGTGTATGGGGAGGCATGCCTGAGGTCACATAGCAAACAGGCTCACGGAACCGACATGTGGAACCCATGTTAGGACGTTACAAAGTGGTATTATAGCCCAGTTTTCTTTTCTTTTTCTTTAGTCTTACTATCTGGGAAAGGTATATAGAAGACTAGGAAGAGTCAGTCCTTGGTTATGAGCTCATTCATGGGAGTAGCTAACCCATGTACGGGGGGAAACCCAAGTACCTAGGGTGGTGTTATGGTTATTGTTGTTTGTTGTTATAGTTGAATATTATTTCACCTTGGGTGACATACTTGTGGTGTGATGTGATCATTATTGTTGATATTTTCATAGTTTTGACTTATGGCCCAAAATGGAATGATATTTTAGTATAAATGCATCATTATAGGCACTCAGGATTATTTTGTGACATGCATCCTTTTAGGCACGCATGGAAAACAGGTTTTGGGTAAGTTTTTGAAATTGAAATGTTTTTCCTTGCTTGTGAAATTGAACTAAAATTGTGCTTTATGTGTAATTGATAAAGATTATAAAATTATGAAATATGAGAATAAATGGGTGTCTAATGAGAAACTTGAATAATGAGAATGATTTTACCATTTTTTACCCATGACCTAGAGGTAGGATGGTTAAGGATATTGATAGTGCAGTTTTGACCATGTGGCGGGAAAAGGGGGGAAATACTTGTTGTGGTTTTTTTGTAAATCCCTTATGTTAATTTTGAAAATGTTTTGAGATGAGAATAATTTATTTTGTTTATTTGTCCCTTGATGTTGGTGGTTTGGGTAGTGAGAATGCCCTAGTTTTAGAACTTGGTTGTACATTGTGTGAGAGATTGTCTGGTTTTGGATCGATGTTGTAAGATGTTTGTGGGTAGGGAAGCTCGATACATTTGATAGATTAAGGTGTTTCCATAGTGGGAGGTAACATCGGTGATAAGGGATTTTTAGTGGTGTTCATCAAAAACTTCTTAGCGTACTTTTAATTAGTGATGATCAGGTCCCCTACCTTGACATCATCCTGGGTATGCTAAGAAAGCATTGGGTTTATGCCTAGCTACATGAATGTGTTTTGGTTGGATATGGGGCCTCTTTGAAGTTGTTCTTATGAATTAGTATGTGTGGATCTAGATTGTGGGAGGTACACCATTTATAGTTTATAAATTAGGATCTTGTAAGGAGCATGCTTAAATACCTCGGTGAAAGGTCAGGTGGACCTTAGAGGGGGTGGATGTACATCCTTTATAGATGGTTTTTTATGGAAAGGTTGAGTGCCAATGTTGGATGGTGTTATTATGGTTGTTGGGCATAATGATTTGGAAAAAACATTGGGTATGTTATGGAAGTTTAGCTTGATACTGATGTGCCCTTTGAGAAGCATCTAATATGTGTTTTGGATCTTAGTGAGAAGGTGTTGTGGGGAAAGAATGTTTCGATAATTTGTGTGTTATGGAAACATGGATGTGTATAGAAAGAAACATGGGATAGAGAAGCAAATATGACAGCTTAGTGGCATGATCCTTTTTTACTTGGAATCATAGAAATTATTAGGTGTACAGCTCGAGGAAGAGATGTTATAAGGTGGGGAGATTATAATATCCCAACTTTTCTATATATTTATTAGGCTGGTCTAGACGTATTATGTAACACCTGAGACTTTTATAAGAAATATTTTGTTTTTATTTTATATAAATCATCAAAGGAATCTTTCACTATACACAACACTAGCTTGGCTTTCTTTACACGAAATCATGACCATCCTTGATAGCTTGCGTCGTACGCAATACCGAGTTTCACTAAACAACGATATGCTATTAAAATATTATTAAAACTAGCTGTTATGAATAGTAATAACCACTTTTTGAAATTTTGTAAATTTTATTTTTCAAAATGGACTTCGTTTTTGGGTTCGGAATATCAAAATTACCCTAGGGTGAAATTTTGGTATTTTTCTGGAAACTTTCAATTTTTGATGAATAGTGAAAACACTGGGTTACTATTTAAAAACCACTTTTTATTTAAATAATTATTTATTTTATTTTTATTTTAGGTCAAAATTGATACATAATACCTATATAAGTTCAATGTAATTCATTGGAGTAATTTTATAATAATTTTAGATATATAAAAATTTTATTGAACTTTTCACCGTCTTTTACCCACCTCCTAGGAAAATTTACAAATTTACATAAAACTTAATTTTACCGCTTCTGTGAGTGGAATTTCAAAAATCAGAGAGACATGGTTGATGTCAGTAAGTAAAATGTGGTTCAATGAGATGAAAATAATTTTTAGTGAATAGTAACTTTTTACTTTTATTTACCACGGTTAAAAGTAAATAGGGTAATTAAGGGTAAAAATGATATTATTATTACCCTAACACATGTCCTAATTCTATTGGATAAGTGTAATTCGACCAAAAACAAACTTAGGAATAAAATATGACTATTTAGGCCCACTTGGATTAGATTAGGACATTTATTATAAATTTATTTAAAGAAGGGTTAAAATAGTTAAAATCAAAGTTTAATAAGTAAATAATTTTTAATATAGGGTTATACATGAGATAAATTCGACTATAAATATTAATTATAAAGCTAAAAATCATTCCTACATAATTTTATTTTATTTGTAATTTTTAGAAATTAAATAAATTTATTTATTTATGACACAATGATGATGCAGTAATTATCTTATTATTTAAATATTGACATAATTGATGTTATAAATACCCAAATAAATGTAATTTGAGACTTTTTATAAATTAAACTAATTTTATAGGTTAATATGACATGTTAATATTGATTTAATTAACTTTTTTCGAATTAATCATTCTGTTATGATTTTCACAAAAATCAACTACTAAATAGTGTCAAAATTGACATAAAATAGTTTTTAAAACAAATATTATATTATTAATTGTTATTTTATTCCTAAAAATATAAGGCTCATCCAAATGACTTAGATAAGGTTATATATATTAATAATAAACAACTTGGGGTTCGTTTGTCTTGTTATAGTAAGTTTATTAACCTTATAGTGTAAAAACACAAAAAGACATGGTAAAAGTAAAATTATCTAACTTAAAGTTAAATCTAAATTACAAGGTTAAAATAGTAAACTAAACTTGTCCAAATTCTATGGTATGAGATGATTTCGACCCATCCCCACCTTAGCTTCGAAATAAATCAATTTGGAGCTATTTAAAACCGAATATGGCTTTATAATAAAATAATGTTTTTAGTTTTTCCAAAGGAGCCCCTCTCCTCCCTCATAAAAGGGCACCTCCTCCCTCTCTTCCTCACACCACTTTGAGCCATCAAGATCAGACAAAACCTACAAATTTCTCCTCTCCACTTCCCTAGAAACATCATAGAGGTCCTGGTATTCTTCAAAGACCGATTTTAGTTCCCAAAAAGGAGGTCTCAAAGAAGCGCTTCAAAGAAGAGGTAATGTCTATTACCGATTCTTTCAACTTTATTTCTTCTTCCACTTCTTCTTCTTTAGTTGTTTCATTATGAATTAATAACATCAGTATCACTCATATACTGATATGTTATTATAAGTATTAAACAACCCTATTTCACCATCTATCCATCCTATGGAAAACGAAATCACCGCGCGTGCGTACGTACGGAATACCGTCTCCACGCCGTGGTGTAATCTATTTTCCACCACCACATTACTTGGATGGGTATAATGGTGTAAATAATGAATATATATGATTATTTTAAAGTTATATTGATTCTTAAATAGTATACATACACTCCAATACAATCCCACGATCATGGGAACGATATCATCGCTCGTGCGTACATACGGAATACCGTCTCAACGATGTGATGCGACTCGTTCTACACGATTTTCATTGAATAATGATTATATAAATGAATTGAGTGAATAAATATGATATATATTACACTAATACCATTCTGGAAATGAGTTATCTATAACCTAAAAATAATAATAAGAATTTATTCGACAAAACACGCATAAGAACAAAAGGTAATAAACACCTGAATAACAAGTACCAATGAAATATTACTAATAATAAGCTAATAATATGACAATATATGATATCTTAACAATGAGTATGATCCTGGAATAAGTCAATGACATTATTTAAATCATTATACAGGAGGTTCAGACACTTACAAATCAAATCGGACCTAAGGTAAGGGAAAATCTCACAATCTCATTTATATCCGAGATTGTTTATACTTCAGAATTTACTGGGGAATATTTATCATCCACTTCCATGTTTCCTCAATATTTAATATTATTTCCATCCACCTACAATTGTCTAAATCCAATTTTACCCTTCGGTGAGTTTTTAGAAAAAGATATGAAAGGAATCTTTTGTCGTTTTTCATACGAGGTACTTTTTGACTTTTCCGACAAAAGTACGAGAAGAATGTTTTTTTAACTTATACGGCATGAATGGATTTTTAAAATATTATTTCCAAGAAGCTTCATTTACAAGTTTTCAAGTTTATTTTTAATCAACTTCTTTTAGTTTAGAATTGTATGACATGTTAAGAAAGTAAAAGTGTTTTTGAAGTAGAAAGGATAGTTCCATCAAGAATAGAGTTCAAGTGTTTTATCAAAATTACTTTACATCTAAGATAATAAAGGGTTATGTTTCTATCCCTATTATTACATTGATTTTATTATGTTGTGATGGAATTATTTTTATGAATTCCTTTATCTTATATGAATTGTTTTATGATGTCACGATGTTTAAGAATCCCATTTTTATTACATGGGTTATGCTATGATGTATGGTTTATGATTTTGTGGAACACATAAGAATGGTATCATTATGAGATGGGTGGGACCTATATCTCCCTCCAATTAATTGGGTAAAGATTTTATATCTCATGAGATAGACATGGCTGGAACGGTATGTTAAATTGGTACAGTGAAATAGGACTGAAACGAGGAATGAACTCGGTTCAGAAATGGAATTTGTCCACTAAGATAGTCTTGGAAATGAATCTTGACTAATAAGAAATGATTCTATATGATTATTTGTGTATTCCAAAAAGCTTCATGTTTTAAGTTATGATTATTGTGATTACATTTCACTGCCATGATTTATCCCATGTTATGAAATTATGATCTCTTTTGCAGGGTAAGATTTCCAAAATGTTATGTTCTTATGAATATGATGTGATTGATATTTCATTTTTTTACCCTTAATGAGTATTTGAGCTCACTCTTTTGTATGTTTTCTTTCCCCAGGTCAGGAAGAAGGTTATTAAGTAAGATATGTCAAAAGGGACTATAGATATGATGAAATAAATGGGAGACAGAGTATATGCTTTATGAAGCAGTTGTTTATGTTTCCCAGTTTCTAAAGACACTATACCTATACGGTCCTTTCATGGTTTTGTTACATGTTGTAATAAGTGTACTTCAATTTTGAAGTACTAATAATGTATGTAAATTATGGGTCATTATATTTGGTATCAGAGGAAAGGTATAGTCAACCTTTGGAAACTAGGATGTGAAAGCCTTAGTAAGAATCCTAAGGATAAGTCTAAGCATAGAAAACATTCTTAGTGTTTTAGAAATGGCCATGAATAACCTATGATAAGACCTTAAGTGTGAAATTTTATTCTTGATTATGTGGTTTTCCTATTATAATTAGTGTTGCTCACACTATTCTTCTTGGTTTTAGTCAATAGATGGAACCCGAAGGAACCGTGTTAATGCGGAATGCGATGGGCAATGCAATGATTGTACCCCTGAGCAACCAAACGTTATGGGATCTGGAATGAAAAATCTTGTAGCCATGCTCACACAACTTTCTCAAGCTATGAATCATGCAGGACTTCCAAACGAGCAAAGGAAGGAGCAACATTCTATTGAATCCTTCATGAGACAACATCCACCTTCATTCAGCGGGTCTACTGATCCATTAGTTGCTCAACAATGGATCAGTACTACTAAAAAGATATTTTCAGTTCTTCAATGTTCTGAACATGATAAAGTCATCTTAGCAGTGTATCATTTGGAAGGTGATGTTGATCAATGGTGGAATATTATCAAGAATACGAGGCCAAGAGATGAAATTGAGTCCATGGAATGGGACGAGTTCAAGAACTTATTTTTCAATAAGTACTTCCCTCATATTATCCGAACAAAGATGGAGAAGGAGTTGCTTGAACTAAAGAAAAAGGATGATGAATCTGTTGGTACCTATGAAGCAAATTTTACAAGACTTGCAAGATACGCTTCTGGTATTATTATCCAGCCTGAGAGTAAGATCGATCGATTCTTTAGTGGCTTAAAACCAAGTCTTCGAAGGGCGTTAGCCATAAGGGACTTCAATAGCTACGAGGAAATCGTTCGATGTGCTCTCAAAGTTGAGATGGAGATTGGAGTAACCCATCAGTCATATGGGTTTGATAAGAAGAGTAAAATTTTATTCAAAGGAAAATATAAAGAGCACACTGAAAAGAAGATGATTTTTCCCTTATGCTCAAAGTTTGGAAAGAAACATGGACGGAGTTGTCTTAAAGGGACAAGTAAATGTTTCAAATGTGGAAAGGAAGGTCATCGGGCATTTGAATGTCGTAACGATGGGAAGAAGATGTCTAGTGATGCGAACAATGAAAAGGCTATACAGAGTGAACCTCCTACACTTCAATGTTACAAGTGCAAGGAAATGGGGCATTATTCCAATAAATGCCCTAATCCAAGGATTTTTGATGATGATCGACGTCAACAAACTCTTATGGCTAAAGACAAAGGAAAGTCACATGAAATTTCTATCAGCGATGTGGAGTACGATAACAAAGTGGTGAAAGGTACACTTACCATCCACTCTAAAGTAGCAAATGTTTTATTTGATTCTGGATCCACCCACTCCTTTATTTCTGAAGAATTTTCTAAGGGTATCATTGTATTCCCTCAACAATTAGATGTTGAGTTAGCTGTGACAACCCCTAATGGCACAACAGTCGCATCAAAAGTTTATAATTCTTCTCCGATTGAAGTTAGTGGGAAAGTGCTTCCTGAAAATCTTGTGATCCTTCCTATAGTGGAATTTGATGTGATTCTTGGCATGTATTGGCTTTCTCTATATGGAGCTCATATCAATTGCCAAAGAAGGGAAGTCACATTTCATATTCCAGATCAATCTTTGATCGTCTATTGATGTAAGGTTGAACATAACCTTCCAGTGGAAATTTCTTCCATATTATGGGTCTTGATTCCACTAAATTAAGGTTATTTATCTCAAATGGTTTATGAGAAACTCATGATTAAAAATATGCCCGTTGTAAGGGAGTTTGACAATGTCTTTCTGGAGGAATTGTCGGGTCTTCCACCAAATTGTGAAGTTGAGTTTTCAATAGAACTCGTACCGGGTGCTTTACCTATTTCAAAGGCACCTTATAGAATGGCCCCAATTGAGTTGCAAGAATTGAAGAAGAAACTCCAAGAGAATCTTGATAAGGGGTTTATACGCCCTAGTGCGTCACCTTGGGGAGCACCTATTTTGTTTGCTAAGAAGAAAGATGGATCAATGAGACTCTACATTGATTATCGAGAACTTAACAAGATCACTATCAAGAATAAATATCATCTCCCGCGCATTAATGACTTATTTGAACAACTACGCAGAGCTCAATACTTTTCCAAGATTGATCTTTGTTCAGGGTATCATCAATTAAGGTTCAAGAGGGAGGATATACCAAAGACGACTTTTCGTACAAGGTATGGACACTATGAATTTATAGTGATGCCATTTGGTCTTACTAATGCCCCTACTATCTTCATGGATCTGATGAATAGAGTCTTTAGAGACTATCTTGATCAATTTGTGGTAGTCTTTATAGATGATATTCTTGTATATTAAAAGAGCAAGGAAGAACATTAAGATCACTTGAGAATTATATTGAAGACCCTGAGAAAGGAGAAGCTTTATGCCAAATTTACCAGGTGTGAATTTTGGCTTCAAAAAGTTTCATTTTTGGGTCACATAATCTCAAAAGAGGGGATATCTGTGGATCCAGCAAAAAGAGAGGTTATCGAAAGATGGTCGAGACCAACAACAATAACTGAGATTCGAAGTTTTATTGGAATGGATGGATATTACCGACGTTTTGTGAAAGATTTTTCACGATTATCTAATCCACTCACCAGGTTGACTCGAAAAGGACTTAAGTTCATGTGGACGAAGGAATGTGAAGAGAATTTAAAGGAGTTGAAAAGAAGGTTATCCAGTGCACCTGTGCTCACACTGCCTTGTAGTGGAGAAAGGCTTGTGATCTACAGTGATGAATCCAAGAAGGGATTGGGGTGTGTTCTTATGCAAAATGATATGGTGATAGCTTATGCCTCACGACAGTTGAAAATCCATGAGCAAAATTACCCAACTCATGATTTGGAGTTAGCTGCGGTAATCTTTGCATTAAAGATTTGGAGGCATTATCTTTATGGAGAAAGGTGTGATATTTATACTGATGATAAAATTTTAAAGTATATTTTCACACAAAAGGAGCTGAATATGCGCCAAAGAAGATGGTTGGAGCTGATTAAGGATTACAACTGCTCAATTCATTACCACCCTGGGAAAGCAAACAAGGTGGAAGATGCATTAAGTCGACAAGACCATGCCAATTTATCCATGATGAGGATCACAAAAGATCAAATATTTATGTATTTACAAAGGATGGATCTTGGAATTATAATGAAAGGGGAAAATCGTATCTTTCTCAAATGAACGTTCAACCATCTATACATGTGAAGATTAAAGAGGCACAGAAAGAAGATGTAGAGTTACAAAAGAAGGTGAGAAATGTTAATGAATTCAACCTTGATTGTGATGGGATAATAAAGTTTAGGAATCGGGTTTGTGTTCCTCCCATCCCCGAATTAAAGAAGGAGCTGCTGGATGAGGCTCATAGTTCTTCATTCTCTATTCATCCTGGAAGCACGAAGATGTATAGGGACCTGAAAGAGTACTTCTGGTGGGATGGCATGAAAAGAGATGTTGCTGAATATGTCTCTTGATGCTTGGTTTGTCAGCAAGTTAAAGCTGAGAGACAGAAGTCTAAGGGGATATTACAACCATTACCCATACCCGAATGGAAACGGGAAAACATCACTATGGACTTTATCACAAGACTTCCTAAAACATCCAAAGGCAATAATTCTATCTCGGTCACAGTTTATCGTCTTACAAAGTCTGCACACTTCATTGCTATTAGAGAGGATTTCTCTCTGGATCAACTTGCCAGGATATATGTAAAGAAAGTGGTAAGATTACATGGAGTACCACTTTTATATTATATCTGATCGGGATCCGAGGTTTACCTCAAAGTTCTAGCGAAGTCTTCAGCATACTCTAGATACAGAGTTGCGTTTCAGCACTGCTTATGATCCTCAGACAGACGGTTAGTATGAGAGGACAATTCAAACTCTAGAAGATATGTTGAGAGCTTGCTCTATGGATTTCAAAGGTGGTTGGGATCAAAACCTACCTTTGGTGGAATTTTCTTATAATAATAGCTTTCACTCTAGTATTCAGATGACTCTTTATGAAGCTCTCTATGGAAAGAAATGCAGGACTCCAACTTGCTGGGATGAAGTTGGGGAAAGAAAGCTATTAGGACCTGATCTTGTTGATGAGATGGCAAAAAGGTCTGATCTATTCAACAACACATAAGAGCAGCTCAGAGTCGACAAAAAATTTATGCCGACAACCGAAGAAAAGACTTAGAGTTTGAAGTGGGTGATAAAGTGTTCTTACGAATATCTCCCTGGAAGAGGGTCATGAGATTTGGAAAGAAGGGAAAGTTGAGCCCTAGATATATCGGTCCTTTTGAAATTCTAGATCGTGTTGGGAAGGTAGCTTACCGATTGGTGCTTCCACCGAATCTCTCTCAAGTTCACGATGTGTTCCATGTATCTCTCCTGAGAAAGTACATACCTGATCCTTCACATGTACTCAGCTCAGAAGTTGTACCACTGGAACAAGATCTTTCTTATGAAGAACAGCCGATAGAGATTCTCGATCGTAGTGAAAAAGTCCTACGGAACAAGACCACTCGCTCGGTGAAAGTTTTATCGAGGAACCACCAATTAGAAGAAGCTACATGGGAGCTTGAGGATATGATGAGGGAGAGGTATCCTCATCTATTTGTTACAAGTGACGAATTTTGAGGGTGAAATTCATTTTAAGGGGGGTAGAATGTAACGCCCGAGACTTTTATAAGAAATATTTTGTTTCTATTTTATATAAATCATCAAAGGAATCTTTCACTACACACAACACTAGCTTGTATTGCTTTACACTCAATCGGGACCTTCCTTGATAGCTTGTGTCGTACGCAATACCGAGTTTTACTAAACAACGATATGCTATTAAAATATTATTAAAACTAGCCGTTATGAATAGTAATAACCAATTTTTGAAATTTTTTAAATTTTATTTTTTAAAATGGACTTCATTTTTTGGGTTCGTAATATTGAAATTAGCATAGGGTGAAATTTTGGTATTTTTCTAGAAACTTTCAATTTTTGATGAATAGTGAAAACACTGGGTTACTATTTAAAAACCGACTTTTTATTTAAATAATTGTTTATTTTATTTTTATTTTAGGTCAAAATTGATACATAATACCTATATAAGTTCAATTTAATTCATTGGATTAATTTTATAATAATTTTAGATATATAAAAATTTTATTAAACTTTTCACCGTCTTTTACCCACCTCCTAGGAAAATTTGAAAATTTACATAAAACTTAATTTTACCGCTTCTGTGAGTGGAATTTCAAAAATTCGAGAGACACAGTTGATGTCAGTAAGTAAAATGTGGTTCAATGAGATGAAAATAATTTTTTGTGAATAGTAACTTTTTACTTTTATTTACCACGGTTAAAAGTAAATAGGGTAATTAAGGGTAAAAATGATATTATTATTACCCTAACACATGTCCTAATTCTATTTGATAAGTTTAATTCAACCAAAAACAAACTTAGGGATAAAATATGACCATTTAGTCCCACTTGGATTATATTAGGACATTTATTATAAATTTATTTAAAGAAGGGTTAAAATAGTTAAAATCAAAGTTTAATAAGTAAATAATTTTTAATATAGGATTATACATGAGATAAATTCGACTATAAATATTAATTAGAAATATAAAAATCTTTACTACATAATAGTATTTTATTTGTAATTTTTATACATTAAATAATTTAATTTATTTATGACACAAAGATGATGCAGTAATTATCTTATTAATGAAATATTGACATAATTGATGTTATAAATACCCAAATAAATGTAATTTGAGACTTTTTATGAATTCCACTAATTTTATAGGTTAATATGACATGTTATTATTTATTTAATTAACTTCGTTTGAATTAATCATTTTTTTATGATTTTCAAAAAAATCAACTACTAAATAGTGTCAAAATTGACATAAAATAGTTTTTAAAACAAATATTATATTATTAATTGTTATTTTATTCCTAAAAATATAAGGTTCATCCAAATGACTTAGATAAGGTTATATATATTAATAATAAACAACTTGGGGTTTATTTGTCTTTTTATAGTAAGTTTATTAACCTTATAGTGTAAGAACACAAAAAGACACGGTAAAAGTAAAATTATCTAACTTAAAGTTAAATCTAAATGATAAGGTTAAAATAGTAAACTAAACTTTTCCAAATTCTATTGGAAGATATTATTTCAACCCATAACCATCTTAGCTTCTAAATAAATCAATTTGGAGCTATTTAAAACCGAATATGGCTTTATAAAAAAATAATATTTTAAGTTTTTTCAAAGGATCCCCTCTCCTCCCTTATAAAAGGGCACCTCCTCCCTCTCTTCCTCACACCACTTTGAGCCTTCAATCTCGGCCAAACCCTGAAAATTTCTCCTCTCCACTTTCCTAGAAACATCCTAGAGGTCCTGGTCTTCTTCAAAGACCAATTTTAGTGCCCAAAAAGGAGGTCTCAAAGAAGCGCTTCAAAGAAGAGGTCATGTCCGTTACCGATTCTTTCAACTTTATTTCTTATTCCACTTCTTCTTATTTAGTTGTTTCATTATGAATTAATAACATCAGTATCACTCATATACTTATATTTTATTATAATTATGAAACAACTCTATTTCACCATCTATCCATCCTACGGAAAACGAAATCACCGCGCGTGTGTATGTACGGAATACCGTCTCCACGCCGTGGTGTAATCTATTTTCCACCACCACCTTACTTGGATGGGTATAATGGTGTAAATAATAAATATATATTATTATTTTAAAGTGATATTTATTCTGAAATAGTATACATAAACTCCAATACAATTCCACGATCATGGGAACGATATCATCGCTCGTGCGTACGTACGGAATACCGTCTCCACGATGTGATGCGACTCGTTCTACATGATTTTCATTGAATAATGATTACATAAATGAATTGAGTGAATAAATATGATATATATTACACTAATACCATTCTTTAAATGAGGTATCTATAACCTAAAAAGAATAATAATAATTTATTCGACAAAACATGCATAAGAACAAAAGGTAATAAACACCCGAATAACAAGTAGCAATGAAATATTACTAATAATAAGCTAAGAATATGACCATATATGATATCATAAAAATGAGTATGATTCTATAATAAGTCAATGACATTATTTAAATCATTATACAGGAGGTTTTGACACTTACGAAGCAAATCGGACCTAAGGTAAGGGAAAATATCACAATCTCATTTTTATCCGAGATTGTTCATACTTCAGAATTTACTGGGGAATATTTATCATCCACATCCATGTTTCCTCAATATGTAATATTATTTTCATCCACCTAAAATTGTTTAAATCCAATTTTACCCTTCGGTGAGTTTTTAGTAAAAGATATGAAAGGAATATTTTGTCATTTTTCTTACGAGGTACTTTTTGACTTTTCTGACAAAAGTACGAGAAGAATGTTTTTTTTAACTTATACGGCATGAATGGATTTTTAAAAAATTATTTCCAAGAAGATTCCTTTACAAGTTTTCAAGTTTATTTTTAATCAACTTCTTTTAGTTTAGAATTGTATGACATGTTAAGAAAGGAAAAGTGTTTTTGAAGTAGAAAGGATATTTCCCTCAAGAATGGAGTTCAAGTGTTTTATCAAAATTATTTTCCATCTAAGATAATAAAGGGTTATGTTTCTATCCCTATTATTACATTGATTTGATTATGTTTTGATGGAATTATTTTTATGAATTCCTTTATCTTATATGAATTGTTTTATGATGTCACAATGTTTAAGAATCCCATTTTTATTACATTGGTTATGCTATGATGTATGGTTTATGATTTTGTGGCACACATAAGAATGGTATCATTATGAGATGGTTGGGACCTATATCTCCCTCCAATGCATTCGGTAAAGATTTTATATCTCATGAGATAGACATGGCTGGAACAGCAGGTTAAATCGGTTCAGTGAAACAGGACTGAAACGAGGAATGAACTCGGTTCAGAAATGGACTTTGTCTACTAAGATAGTCTTGGAAATGAGTCTTGACTAATAAGAAATGATTCTCTATGATTATGTGTGTATTCCAAAAAGCTTCATGTTTTAATTTATGATTATTGTGATTACATTTCACTGCCATGATTTATCCCATGTTATGAAATTATGATCTCTTTTGCAGGGTAAGATTTCCAAAATGTTATGTTCTTATGAATATGATGTGATTGATATTTCTTTTGTTTACCCTTAATGAGCATTTGAGCTCACCCTTTTGTATGTTTTCTTTCCCCAGGTCAGGAAGAAGGTTATTAAGTAAGATATGCCAAAAGGTACTATAGATATGATAAAATAAATGGGAGACAGTGTAGATGCTTTATGAACCAGTTGTTTATGTTTCCCAGTTTCTAAAGACACTATACCTATATGGTCCATTCATGCTTTTTTTATATGTTGTAATAAGTGTACTTCAATTTTGAAGTAATAATAATGTATGTAAAGTATGGGTCGTTATAGTTGGTATCAGAGGAAAGGTATAGTCAACCTTTGGAAACTAGGATGTGAAAGCCTTAGTAAGAATCCTAAGGATAAGTCTAAGCATAGAACACAATCTTAGTGTTTTAGAAATGGCCATGAATAACCTATGATAAGACCTTAAGTGTGAAATTTTATTCTTGATTATGTGGTTTTCCTATTATAATTAGTGTTGCTCACACTATTCTTCTTGGTTTAGTCAATGGCTGGAACCCGAAGGAACCGTGTTAATGCGGAATGCGATGGGCAATGCAATGATTGTCCCCCTGAGCAACCAAAAATTATGGGAGTTGGAATGAAAAATCTTGTAGCCATGCTCACACAACTTTCTCAAGCTATAAATCATGCAGTACTTCCAAACGAGCAAAGGAAGGAGCAACATTCTGTTGAATCCTTCATGAGACAGTGTCCACCTTTATTCAGCGGGTCTATTGATCCATTAGTTTCTGAACAATGGATCAGTACTACTGAAAAGATATTTTTAGTTCTTTAATGTTCTGAACATGATAAATTCATCTTATCAGTGTATCATTAGGAAGGTGATGCTGATCAATGGTGGAATCTTATCAAGAATACGAGGCCAAGAGATGAAATTGAGTCCATGGAATGGGACGAGTTCAAGAACTTATTTTTCAATAAGTACTTACCTCATATTCTCCGAACAAATATGGAGAAGGAGTTTCTTGAACTAAAGCAAAAGGATGATGAATCTGTTGGTACCTATGAAGCAAATTTTACAATACTTGCAAGGTACGGTTCTGGTATTATTATCCATCCTGAGAGTAAGATCGATCAATTCTTTAGTGGCTTAAAACCAAGTTTTCGAAGGGCGTTAGCCATAAGGGACTTCAATAGCTACGAGGAAATCGTTCGATGTGCTCTCAAAGTTGAGATGGATATTGGAGTAACCCATCAGTCATATGGGTTTGATAAGAAGAGTAAAATGGAATTCAAAGGAAAATCTAAAGAGCACACTGAAAAGAATATGAGTTTTCCCTTATGCTCAAAGTGTGGAAAGAAACATGGAGGGAGTTGTCTTAAATGGACAAGTAAATGTTTCAAATGTGGAAAGGAAGGTCATCGGGCATTTGAATGCTGCAGATATGGGAAGAAGATGTCTAGTGATGCGAACAATGAAAAGGCCACACAGAGTGCACCTCCTTACTTCAATGTTACAAGTGCAAGGAAATGGGGAATTATGCCAATCAATGCCCTAATCCAAGGATTTTTTATGATGATCGAAGTCAGCAAACTCTTAAGGCTATAGACAAAGGAAATTCACATGCAATTTCTATCAGTGATGTGGAGTACGATAACGAAGTGGTGAAAGGTACACTTACCATCCACTCTAAAGTAGAAAATGTTTTATTTGATTCTGGATCCACCCACTCCTTTATTTATGAATAATTTTCTAAGGGTATCACTGTATTACCTCAACAATTAGATGTTGAGTTAGTTGTGACAACCCCTAATGGCACAACAGTCACATCAAAAGTTTATAATTCTTCTCCGATTGAAGTTTGTGGGAAAGTGCTTCCTGCAAATCTTGTGGTCCTTCTTATATTGGAATTTGATGTGATTCTTGGCATGGATTGGATTTCTCTATATGGAGCTCATATTAATTTCCAAAGAAGGGAAGTCACATTTCATATTCCAGATCAATCTTTGATTGTCTATCGATGCAAGGATGAACATAACCTTCTAGTGGAAATTTCTTCCATCTTATGGGTCTTGATTCCACTAAATAAAGGTTATTTATCTCAAATGGTTGGTGAGAAACTCACGATTAAGAATATACCCATTGTATAGGAGTTTGAAGATGTCTTTCCGGAGGAATTTCCAGGTCTTCCACCAAATCGTGAAGTTAAGTTTTCAATAGAACTCGTACCAGGTGCTTTACCTTTTTCAAAGAAACCTTATAGAATGGCCCCAATTGAGTTGCAGGAATTAAAGAAGCAACTCCAATAGAATCTTGATGAGGGGTTCATACGCCCTAGTGCATCACCTTGGGGATCACCTGTTCTGTTTGTTAAGAAGAAAGATGGATCAATGAGACTCTGAATTGATTATCGAGAACTTAATAAGATCACTATCAAGAACAAATATCCTCTCCCGCGCATTGATGACTTATTTGACCAACTACGCAGAGCTCAATACTTTTCCAAGATTGATCTTCGTTCAGGGTATCATCAATTAAGGGTCAAAAGGGAGGATATACCAAAGACGGATTTCCATACAAGGTATGGACACTATGAATTTGTAGTGATGCCATTTGGTCTTACTAATGCCCTTGTTATCTTCATGGATCTGATGAATAGAGTCTTTAGAGACTATCTTGATCTGTTTGTGGTAGTCTTTATAGATGATATTCTTGTATATTCAAAGAGCAAGGAAGAACATGAAGATCACTTGAGAATTATATTGAAGACCCTAATAAAGGAGAAGCTTTATGCCAAATTTACCAAGTGTGAATTTTGGCTTCAAAAAGTTTCATTTTTGGGTCACATAATCTCAAAAGAGGGGATATATGTGGATCCAGCAAAAACAGAGGTTATCGAAAGATAGTCGAGACCAACAACAGTAACTGAGATCCGAAGTTTTCTTGGCATGGCTGGATATTACCGTCATTTTGTGAAAGATTTTTCACGATTATCTAATCCACTCACCAGTTTGACTCTAAAAGGAGTTAACTCTGTGTGGATAGAGGAATGTGAAGAGAATTTAAAGGAGTTGAAAAGAAGGTTATCCAGTTCACCTGTTCTCACATTGCCTTGTAGTGGAGAAAGGTTTTTGATCTATAGTAATGCATCCAAGAAGGGATTGGGGTGTGTTCTTATGAAAAATGATATGGTGATAGCTTATGCCTCACGACATTTGAAAATCCATGAGCAAAATTACCCAACTCATGATTTGGAGTTATCTGTGGTAATCTTTGCATTAAAGATTTGGAGGCATTATCTTTATGGAGAAAGGTGTGATATTTATACTGATCATAAAAGTTTAAAGTATATTTTCACACAAAAGGTGTTGAATATGCACCAAAGAAGATGGTTGGAGCTGATTAAGGATTACGACTGCTCAATTCATTACCACCCTGGGAAAGAAAACAAGGTGGCAGATGTATTAAGTCGACAAGACCATGCCAATTTATCCATGATGAGGATCACAAAAGATCAATATTTATGGATTTACAAAGGATGGATCTTGGAATTATAATGAAAGGGGAAAAATCATATCTTTCTCAAATGAATGTTCAATCATCTATACATGTGAAGATTAAAGAAGCACATAAAGAAGATGTAGAGTTACAAAAGAAGGTGAGAAATGTTCCTGAATTCAACCTTGATTGTGATGGGATAATAAAGTTCAGGAATCGGGTTTGTGTTCCTCCCATCCCCGAATTAAAGAAGGAGCTGCTAGATGAGGCTCATAGTTCTTCATTCTCTATTCATCCTGGAAGCACGAAGATGTATAAGGACCTGAAAGAGTACTTCTGGTGGGATGGCATGAAAAGAGATGTTGTTGAATATGTCTCTCGATGCTTGGTTTGTCAGCAAGTTAAAGCTGAGAGACAGAAGTCTAAGGGGATGTTACAACCATTACCCATACCCGAATGGAAATGGGAAAAATCACTATGGACTTTGTCACAGGACTTCCTAAAACATCCAAAGGCAATAATGCTATCTGGGTCATAGTTGATCGTCTTACAAAGTCTGCACACTTCATTTCTATTAGAGAGGATTTCTCTCTGGATCAACTTTCCAGGATATATGTAAAGGAAGTGGTAAGATTACATGGAGTACCACTTTCTATTATATTTGTTTGGGATCCGAGGTTTACCTCAAAGTTTTGGCGAAGTCTTCAGCATCCTCTGGATATAGAGTTGAGTTTCAGCACTGCTTATCATCCTCAGACAGACGGTCAGTTTGAGAGGACAATTCAAACTCTATAAGATATGTTGAGAGCTTGATCTATGGATTTCAAAGGTGGTTGGGATCAACACCTACCTTTGGTGGAATTTTCTTATAATAATAGCTTTCAATCCAGTATTCAGATGGCTCCTTATGAAGCTCTCTATGTAAATAAATGCAGGACTCCAACTTGCTGGGATGAAGTTGGGGAAAGAAAGCTATTAGGACCTGATCTTGTTGATGAGATGGCAGAAAAGGTCCGATCTATTCAACAACACATAAGAGCATCTCAGAGTCGACAAAAAAGTTATACCGACAACCGAAGAAAAGACTTAGAGTTTGAAGTGGGTGATAAAGTGTTCTTACGAATATCTCCCTGGAAGAGGGTCATGAGATTTGGAAAGAAGGGAAAGTTAAGCCCTAGATATATTGGTCCTTTTGAAATTTTGGATCGTGTTGGGAAGGTAGCTTACCGATTGGTGCTTCCACTAAATCTATCTCAAGTTCACGATGTGTTCCATGTATCTCTCCTGAGAAATTACATACCTGATCCTTCACATGTACTCAGCTCAGAAGTTGTACCGCTGGAACAAGATCTTTCTTATGAAGAACAGCCGATAGAGATTCTCGATCGTAGTGAAAAAGTCCTACGGAACAAGACCACTCGCTTGGAGAAAGTTTTATGGAGGAACCACCAATTAGAAGAAGCTACATGGGAGCTTAAGGATATGATGAGGGAGAGTTATCCTCATCTGTTTGTTACAAGTGACGAATTTCGAGGGCGAAATTCATTTTAAGGGGGGTAAAATGTAACACCCGAGACTTTTATAAGAAATATTTTGTTTTTATTTTATATAAATCATCAAAGGAATCTTTCACTACACACAACACTAGCTTGGCTTTCTTTACACGCAATCGCAACCTTCCTTGATAGCTTGTGTCGTACGCAATACCGAGTTTCACTAAACAACGATATGCTATTAAAATATTATTAAAACTAGCTGTTATGAATAGTAATAACCACTTTTTGAAATTTTGTAACTTTTATTTTTCAAAATGGACTTCGTTTTTGGGTTCGGAATATTGAAATTAGCCTAGGGTGAAATTTTGGTATTTTTCTGGAAACTTTCAATTTTTGATGAACAGTGAAAACACTGGGTTACTATTTAAAAACCGACTTTTTATTTAAATAATTATTTTTTTATTTTTATTTTAGGTCAAAATAGATACATAATACCTATATAAGTTCAATTTAATTCATTGGAGTAATTTTATAATAATTTTAGATATATAAAAATTTTATTGAACTTTTCACCGTCTTTTACCCACCTCCTAGGAGAATTTGAAAATTTACATAAAACTTAATTTTACCGCTTCTGTGAGTGGAATTTCAAAAATATGAGAGACACGGTTGATGTCAATAAGTAAAATTTGGTTCAATGAGATGAAAATAATTTTTGGTGAATAGTAACTTTTTACTTTTATTTACCATGGTTAAAAGTAAATAGGGTAATTAAGGGTAAAAATGATATTATTATTACCCTAACACATTCCTAATTCTATTGGATAAGTTTAATTCGACCAAAAACAACCTTAGGGATAAAATATGACCATTTAGTCCCACTTGGATTAGATTAGGACATTTATTATAAATTTATTTAAAGAAGGGTTAAAATAGTTAAAATCAAAGTTTAATAAGTAAATAATTTTTAATATAGGATTATACATGAGATAAATTCGACTATAAATATTCATTATAAATAAAAAAATATTTCCTATATAATGGTATTTTGTTTTTAATTTTTAGACATTAAATAATTTAATTTATTTATGACACAAAGATGATGCAGTAATTATCTTATTAATGAAATATTGACATAATTGATGTTATAAATACCCAAATAAATGTAATTTGAGACTTTTTATGAATTACACTAATTTTCTAGGTTAATATGACATGTTATTATTGATTTAATTAACTTTTTTCGAATTAATCATTCTGTTATAATTTTCACAAAAATCAACTACTAAATAGTGTCAAAATTGACATAAAATAGTTTTTAAAACAAATATTATATTAATAATTGTTATTTTATTCCTAAAAATATAAGGTTCAGCCAAATGACTTAGATAAGGTTATATATATTAATAATAAACAACTTGGGGTTCGTTTGGCTTGTTATAGTAATTTTATTAACCTTATAGTATAAGAACACAAAAAACACGGTAAAAGTAAAATTATCTAACTTAAAGTTAAATCTAAATGATAAGGTCAAAATAGTAAACTAAACATTTCCAAATTCTATTGGATGAGATTATTTCGACCCATACCCACCTTAGATTCTAAATAAATCAATTTGGGGCTATTTAAAACCGAATATGGCTTTATAATAAAATAATATTTTTAGTTTTTCCAAAGGAGCCCCTCTCCTCCCTTATAAAAGGGCACCTCCTCCCTCTCTTACTCACAACACTTTGAGCCTTCAAGCTCGGCCAAACCCTACCAATTTCTCCTCTCCACTTCTATAGAAACATCCTAGAGTTCCTGGTCTTCTTCAAAGACCAATTTTAGTGCCCAAAAAGGAGGTCTCAAAGAAGTGCTTCAAAGAAGAGGTAATGTTCGTTACCGATTCTTTCAACTTTATTTCTTCTTCCACTTCTTCTTATTTAGTTGTTTCATTATGAATTAATAACATAAGTATCAATAATATACTGATATGTTATTATAAGTATGAAACAACCCTATTTC
Organism: Viscum album; assembly: GCA_963277665.1. Classification (NCBI taxonomy): domain Eukaryota; kingdom Viridiplantae; phylum Streptophyta; class Magnoliopsida; order Santalales; family Viscaceae; genus Viscum; species Viscum album. The sequence continues at coordinate 1,376,449,969 of OY728133.1, read as the reverse complement.
ACCATCTATCCATCCTACGGAAAACGAAATCACCGCGCGTGCGTACGTACGGAATACCGTCTCCACGTCATGGTGTAATCTATTTTCCACCACCACCTTACTTGGATGGGTATAATGGTGTAAATAATGAATATATATGATTATTTTAAAGTGATATTGATTCTGAAATAGTATACATACACTCAAATACAATTCCACGATCATGGGAACGATATCATCGCTCGTGCGTACGTACGGAATACCGTCTCCACAATGTGATGCGACTCGTTCTACATGATTTTCATTGAATAATGATTACATAAATGAATTGAGTGAATAAATATGATATATATTACACTAATACCATTCTATAAATGAGGTATCTATAACCTAAAAATAAGAATAAAAATTTATTCGACAAAACACGCATAAGAACAAAAAGTAATAAACACCCGAATAACAAGTAGCAATGAAATATTACTAATAATAAGCTAATAATATGACTATATATGATATCATAAAAATTATTATGATTCTGGAATAATTCAATGAAATTATTTAAATCATTATACAGGAGGTTCGGACACTTATGATTCAAATCGGACCTAAGGTAAGGGAAAATCTCACAATCTCATTTTTATCCGAGATTGTTTATACTTCAGAATTTACTGGGGTATATTTATCATCCACATCCATGTTTCCTCAATATGTAATATTATTTCCATCCACCTAAAATTTTTTAAATCCAATTTTACCCTTCGTTGAGTTTTTAGTAAAAGATATGAAAGGAATCTTTTGTCGTTTTTCGTACGAGGTACTTTTTGACTTTTCTGACAAAAGTACATGAAGAATTTTTTTTTAACTTATACAGAATGAATGGATTTTTAAAAAATTAATTCCAAGAAGCTTCCTTTACAAGTTTTCAAGTTTATTTTTAATCAACTTCTTTTAGTTTAGAATTGTTTGACATGTTAAGAAAGGAAAAGTGTTTTTGAAGTAGAAAGGATATTTCCCTCAAGAATGGAGTTCAAGTGTTTTATCAAAATTAGTTTCCATATAAGATAATAAAGGGTTATGTTTCTATCCCTATTATTAAATTGATTTGATTATGTTGTGATGGAATTATTTTTATGAATTCTTTTATCTTATATGAATTGTTTTATGATGTCACGATGTTTAAGAATTCCATTTTTATTACATGGGTTATGCTATGATGTATGGTTTATGATTTTGGGGCACAAATAAGAATGGTATAATTATGAGATGGGTGGGACCTATATCTCCCTCCAATGAATTGGGTAAAGATTTTATATCTCATGAGATAGACATGGCTGGAACGGCAGGTTAAATCGGTTCAGTGAAACAGGACTGAAATGAGGAATGAACTCGGTTCAGAAATGGACTTTGTCCACTAAGATAGTCTTGGCAATGAGTCTTGACTAATAAGAAATGATTCTCTATGATTATATGTGTATGCCAAAAATATTCATGTTTTAAGTTATGATTATTGTGATTACATTTCACTGCCATGATTTATACCATGTTATGAAATTATGATCTCTTTTATAGGGTAAGATTTCCAAAATGTTATGTTCTTATGAATATGATGTGATTGATATTTCTTTTGTTTGCCCTTACTGAGCATTTGAGATCACCCTTTTGTATGTTTTCTTTCCCCAGGTCAGGAATAAGGTTATTAAGTAATATATGCCAAAAGGGACTATAGATATGATGAAATAAATGTGAGACAGTGTAGATGCTTTATGAACCAGTTGTTTATGTTTCCCAGTTTCTAAAGACACTATACCTATACGGTCCTTTCATGGTTTTGTTATATGTTGTAATAAGTGTACTTCAATTTGTAAGTACTAATAATGTATGTAAAGTATGGGTCATTATATATTATTTTGACTTTATTTGAGTACTTTTCATTTGGTTTATATCTTGGGGTGTGTTTTTGTGAAAATTGAGAAATTTGGAAGGAGGAGGACATGTGCGTGGTTGGTGCATGGTTTTCCCAAACCATGTGAACCCAAATAGAGGGGATTCGCATGGTTTTTCAAACCATGTTCCCTATTAGGAGAAACAATGCACCCCCCCCCCTCCATATAATAGGTGCATGGTTGAGGTGCACAATTAGAGGAAATCGTGCATCCCTTCCTAGAAAACTGTGCGTGGGAATTTAATTAACCCGAAAATTAGATTTTAATTTCCCAAACCCTCCATTTTAACCCCTAATCGACCCCAACTCACCCCAAATGAAATCCTATTGATTTTGGAGCCTCTCATATGGATTACAAGCCGCCACCCCCCCCCCCCCCCCCGCCTGACCTCTATTCTTGGTGAATCGAAGGGTGAATAGAAGATCTGCACCACCCCGGGTAAGTGGTTCTTCCAGTTTAGATCTCTCTTTCTCTCCCACTCCTCTTTCTGGATAAAAGAGGGATGTTTATCTATGGTTGGATCTATATTCAGATCTATATTTTTTAGATATTGATTCACTTAAATCTTAGATCTAGTAATTGAATCAATATCTCTTTTTATGTCGTTATTCTGCTGAAATTGGATTTTTTTGTTGGCAAGCATTCTTCTTCGTCGTTCGTGAGGTAGGTGGTCTATAATTCAAATCTCAAAGTATTGATTATAATTATGTGTATGTAATTGTATAATTATTATTATATTTTTAGAAATTCATCTTCTTAGATTAAATTAATTAATTTGATGAATTAATTAATCGTTACAAAATGTGAAATTAGAGTTATTGGAATTGTAGATTATGAATAATTAATTGATGAATTAATTATGGGATAATGGAATGGCAATTTGAATAATTAATTGATAAATTAATTATAGGATAATGAGATTGTGAGTTGGAACAATTAATTGAGGAATTAATTGGGGGTTTTGAAATTGATTGAGTTGGAATAATTAATTGATGAGTTAATTGGGAATATTATTTTGTTTAGTTGAAATAATTAATTGATGAATTAATTATGGTGTTTTTTTCATTGTGAATTGTATTAATTAGTTGGTGAATTAATTAATGGAATTTATGGATTAATTAATTGGTGTATTAATTAATGATATTGAATAATATTAATTAATTGTGGAATTAATTATTGGTATGGGTGGAATTGATTAATTTTTGAATTCATTAATGGAGGTAATGTGCTTATTTAATTATTGAATTAAATAATTGAATTGACATGAAAAATTAATTGGTGAATTAATTAAAGGAATTAAATGTGATTAATTAATTATGGAATTAATTAATGAAATTGATGTGAAAAAATATTTTTTGAATTAATTGAAGTGATTAAATGTTATTAATTAATATTTGAATTAATTAATGGAATTGGTTGGGATTAATTAATTGGTAAATTAATTAATGGATGTAATGTTATGAAATTGTTGAAATGGATTGATTAAATGGTGAATTGATTAATGGAATGTTGTGGTTATGCAAATGATTGAATTGGATTAATTAATTGGTGAATTAATTAATGAAACGTTAAAATTATGCAATTATTTGATTCGATTAATTAATTGGTGAATTAGTTAATGGAACATTGGTAATAATTAATTATTGATATATTGTGATTGTGGAATTAGGATAACTAATTGTTTAATTAATTATTAAGATATTATGATTGTGGATTTATAAATAATTAATTTTTGAATTAATTATTAGGAATTTATGTGAGTATGGAATTGAAAAATTAAATTAGTTAATTATTTAATTAATTAATTTGATATTGATATTGTGGTGGTGGATTAATTAATTTCTAAATTAATTAATGGGGCATTGGGATTATTGAATAATAATAATTAATTTATGAATTAATTATTGGGATTTAAATATGATTGTATAGGATTAATTAATTGTAAAATTAATTAATAGAATTTTTTTGATGAACTAATTTTTCAATTAGTAATAGGATTGATATTATTAATTAATTTTTTAGTTAATTAATGAGATTGAGAAGATTAATTAATTGTTTAGTTAATTAATGAGAATTAGATGATTGATTAATTGTTGAGTTAATTAATGAGAATGAGATTAATTAATTATTGAGTTAATTAATGAGAATTAGATTATTAATTAATTGTGGAGTTAATTAATGAAATTAATGTGATAAACTAATTATTTAATCAGTAATGATATTGATATGGTTAATTAATTATTGAATTGATTATGAAATTATGAATGGTAACATGGTTATTCAGTTATGAAATGATGAGTGATAACATGGTCATTCAATTGTAAAATGGGGAATGGTAACATGGTCATTAAATTGTGAAATGAAGAATGGTAACATAGTCATTCAATTGTGAAATGAAGAATGGGAACATGGTCATTCAAATTGAGAAATGAAGAATGGGAACATGATCATTCAATTATGAAATGAAGAATGGGAACATGGTCATTCAAATTGTGTAATGAATAATTGTAACATGTTCATTCAATTGTATATAGTATTAATGGTAACATGGGTATTCAAGTATGAATAAAAGAATGGTAACAAAGGAACTCTGAGATATGATCCCTCTTGGGGATACTTCAGGCTCCAGCATGAGCTGAAGTAGGTATTAAGATATTATATCACCTTAGAATACTTTGGGAAACAGCATGAGATGAATAATGTATTAAGATATGATATTACTTAGGAACACTTCGGGCTTTGGCATGAGTTGAAGCACGCGTTGAGGTATGGATGTACTTGGGAACTTAGGATTTAATGTGATTAAGTAAATAATAAATGATAATGTGATAACTGTTTAATTATGCATTGTACTTATTTATTTATATAAATACACTATTTTTGACTGGATATTGTTTTAGATATCATTGGTGGTGGCCGATTGAGTAGTACTCACATCCTACTTGGGCTTACTAATCAGTATCCAAATGGATTACATGATTCCATGATAGGTTAAGGGAAAAGGCCCTATATTGGATAGTTGATTTGGGGATGTAGTATGGATGGAGGAACTATACATGGTTCAAGACCTACTTGGGAATCGTTAATTTATTTCTTTTGAGTTTTCATTTTATACACTTAACACGCACATTATCATGGCATGTTTTTTTATTTAGTTTGGATATTGTATTTCCAGCTTTAGTTGTCTTGTAATATAATATCATTTGGTTATTCAGATGATTTTTGTTATTTATTTTTATTGGTGTGTTACTCTGATGAAAAAAAAGAGGGTATAGTCTACCCATGATCGATAATAGACCCTCACTACTAGTCGGAAGCCTCTGGAATATGGGGAGGTGTGCCTGAGGTCACGTAGTGAACCGGCTCAAGGTACTAACGTACAGAACCTGTGTTGGGATGTTACAAATACTTATTTATTTTTTCCACATATCTTTTGGTAATTTATATCTACTCAATGATCTTAGCCAAAAAACCTTTATCATTGAAATCTAGAAGAGTATAGGAAGCTCATGTGGTTATTATGGTGACTTATCATGATATAATGGGCACATGAGCTTCCTTTACTCTTTTGCCTTTAAACAACGAGAAATTTGTTTTGGCTAAGAACATAAAATCAATATACATTGTTGGTAGTTAGAAAAATAAAGGCAATGGAATCAGCCACACCTCAATCCTATATAGGGTGTGACCAGTATAACTCCAATTGATTCTTTTTATTTAAAATTGACATTAATTTTAGTAAAAAAGACAACTGAAATACTCAAAAAGGATAAAACATATTCATATTGTTATGATACTTTAATATAATGATCCATAAGTAATTTTTTACTTGTAGGAATCAGTCACACCTCAATCCAATACACGATGTACCCAGTATGACTCAAAGTGTCTGTTATCATTTTAAAATCAACATTTTAGTTCAAAAAGTGTCATTCATTGAAAACCAAGGAAATGGACTCTAATTTTATTAATAAATTTAGGACATAGATTCATAAATAATTTTTGATGTGTATGAATTGGCCTCATGTCAAATTGATGCATGTTGTGATCGGTATAAGTCAAAGTACATGTTTCAAGTTTAAAATGACATTTTAGTAAAAAAGAAAACTAACATACTCAAAACTAATAAAATTCATTTGGATTGTATTTATATTTTAATAAAATGGTCCATAAGTCATTTAGGATGTGTAATAATTAGCCGCACCTCAATCTGATGCACGTTGTGACCGGTATGACTCCAAGTGCGTCTTTTTATTTAAAATTGACATTAATTTTAATAAAAAGCACAACCAACCTACTCAAAACCAAGAAAACACATTATATTATTTTGATACTTTATGAAAATGATCCATAATTCATTTTTTATATGTAGAAATCAACCTCACATCAATCTGATACATGATATGCCCGATATAACTCAAAGTGTATGTTATCAGTTTAAATTCGACATTTCAGTTCAAAAAATGTCACTCATGGAAAACTAATCAAACACATTTTTATTTTTTTGATAATTTAGTAAAAATATTCATAAGTTGTTTTTGATGTATAGGAATTGATCTCATATCAAACTGATACAGGATGTGATCGGTATGAGTCAAAGTGTGTGTTTCCAATTTAAAATGACATTTTAGTAAAAAAAAGAAGTGACATACTCAAAATAAAGAAAATTCATTATTATTGATTTAATACGTCCGTAAAATGATACACAAGTCATTTGGGATGTGTAGGAATCCTCTGCACCTCAATCTGACACACGGTGTGACTGTAATGACTCCAAGTGTGAGTTTTTATTTAAAATTGACATCAATTTTAGTAAAAAGGACAACTAGCCTACTACACACCAAGAAAAATCATTCAGATTATTTTTATACTTTACATTAATGATCCATAAGTAATTTTTAATGTTTAGTAATTAGCCTCACCTCAATTTGATACACGATGTTCCCGTTATGACTCAAAGTGTCCGTTATCATATTAAAATTGACATTTCAGTTCAAAAATTATAAATCACTAAAAAAAGAATCAAACACACTCATATTTTCTTAATAATTTATGAAAAATATTAATAATTCATTTTTTACATGTAATAATTGGTCTCACATCAAACTGAGACACGACATGATCGGTATGATTCAATGTACGTGCTTCCAGTTTAAAATGAAATTTTGATAAAAAAATACAAGTGACATACTCAAAAAAAATAAAATTCATTATTATTATTTATATAATTTATTAAAATTATACATACATCATTTGGGACATGTAGGAATCATCCTCATGTCAATCTGATGCACTGTGTGACCAGTATGACTCCAAGTGTGTCTTTTTATTTAAAATTAATATTAATTTTATTAAAAAGGACAACTGACCTACACAAAACTAAGAAAAGATGTTCATATTGTATTGATACTTTACATATAATTCATTTTTAACATGTATTAATCAGCCTTGCCTCAATATGATATGCAATTTTCCCGGTATGACTAAAAGTGCTCGTTATCAGTTAAAAATCGACATTTTAGTTCAAAAAGTGCCATTCATTGAAAACTGATCAAACACATTCATATTTTCTTGATAATTTAGGGAAATTATTTATAATTCATTTTTGACATGTATGAATTATTATCATGTCAAACTGATTCATGATGTGATCGATATGAGTCAATGTGTGTGTTTCCAGTTTAAAATGACGTTTTAGTAAAAAAGAGAAGTGACGTACTCAAAACCGAGAAAATGAATTCAAATTGTTTGTATACTTTAGGAAAATTATCCATAAGTCATTTGGGAAATGTAGGGATCTTTTTAACCTCAATCTAACACACGGTGTGACCAGTATGACTCTAAGGATGTCTTTTTATTTAAAATTGACATCAATTTTAGTAAAAAGGAAAACTAGCCTAATAAAAACTGAGTAAACACATTCAGATTTTTTTAATAATTTAAAGAAACAATCCATAAGTAATTTTTTATGTGTAGGAATCAGCCTCACCTCAATCTGATACATGATGTTCCCAGTATGCCTCAAAGTTTTTGTTATTAGTTTAAAATTGACATTTTAGTTCAAAAAGTGTCGCATACTAAATACTAATCAAACATGCTCATATTTTCTCAATAATTTAGGAAAATGATTTATAAGTCATTTTTGATGTGTAGGAATCATTCTCACATAAAACTAATACATTATGTGATCGATATGAGTCAAAGTGCATGTTTCGAGTTTAAAATGACATTTTAGTAAAAAAGATGAGTGACGTACTCAAAATAGAGAAAATGAATTCAGGTTGTTTTGATGCTTTTTTAAAATGATCCATAAGTCATTTTGGACATGTATGAATTAGAATCACCATAATCGGGCGCATGGTGTGACTGGTATGACTCCAAGTGTATCTTTTTATTTAAAATTGACATCAATTTTAGTGAAAAGGACAACTAACCTACTCAAAATCGAGCAAATGCATTCATATTGTTTTGATACTTTAGGAAAAATGATCCATAAGTCATTTTTGTTGTGTAGGTATCATCTGCACCTCAATTTGATACATGATATGCTCAGTATGACTCAACATGTAGGAATCAGCCTCACTACCACATGACGCAACTACTAGGCTGCTCCTGTGGGGATTTATCTTGTACTTATTTAATTAATTTTCATAGAGATAATGCTTGAATATGAACAAGAAATGATGTTATGTGTAAGAATCAACCAAAACATAATCTGATACACAATTTTCCTAGTATGAATCAATGTTTAGTTTAAAATTAACATTTTCCATTAATTTATTTCTTTATATTATTACTAATGTAGTGCCCTGACCCCAAAAATCTTGAAGCCAGTGTCAACTACCATTACATTGGCATGATTATAATGAATCAAATCCTAAAGGACTAAAGAGTTTAGTACTCTTGGTAAACCGATACATACATGAGTCTTGTATTAAAAATTAATACACTAATTAAAATATAATTTTTTTATAAATAACTTTGAGGATAACTTTATTACATCTAGTGTATTCTTACATATCTTTCATAGTACTCTTCATGGATTCCTGGTGAAAGGAAACAAAATAAAGGTGAGCTCAAATTCTTAATAAGGGTAAAGTATAGTGGAAGCAATAATGAATCAATGAGAATAATAATTATGGCATGGTAAATAACTAAACACACATATCATGTAATAAAAAAACTGAGAAAGAAATTCAAAAAAAAATATGGAAAGGTAGTAACTGGAAACACTTGTCATTCAAATAACTAGATAAGGAAAATTCAATATGGAAAGGTAAGAAACTGAAACACAAAACATTTAATTAATTAACTGAAAATTAAATGTATCCGTAGATATATCGACACAAAATCTCAGGGATGAATAATAACTAAAACAAACTGAAGGAAATGCTTAATTATTAGACTTCATGTCTAAGACATGTGAAAACCTCTACAGTCAAGATATATCCTATAAATATTTTAAAACTATGAGTAGAAACCCATCTATTCTGCTTGGAAACAAACTTTAAGGGTTTATCTAAATATAACTTTGCCTCATGAGACTACCAATGCTTCGAGAGGCTTACATTAACCAGTCCCCAACCCATAGGAAATTCCTTAAACGGTCCCCAACCTGTTTCTTTCATGTCCTAATCATTCCTCATACCGGATAAACAATATGCTTTATCAAATATTCATATTGAATAAATGATATGGATTTATAAATATTTCTCAAATAATAAAATAGCTTTCAAAGTAAACACCATATGAAAATGGTATATGATTCGGGCAATAATCATATCCATGAAAAGTGATATAGATATTAATGGAAAATTCATTGTCAAATGATCATAGGAAATTGAATATTTAAAGGGTTATAAAATGAATTAAGTTAATGTGAATACTATCCTTAGAAAAATAAATCATAAACCATCCATAGGAAGATTAAGGATGGTATCAATACAATATATCCAGTGTGGATTAAAATAAAGGGTTTTTATCATTGATGAATGAAAATATTATAAAAATATATTTTAAAAACATTTTTAAGGAAAATATCATTTTGTTTTGAAAAAAAAATTGAATAATATTTTATTTGAAAATAAATTTGGAAAAAATTTTCTTAAAAAAATTAACCTTTTTAACATGAAAATTAAGCTTCTAAGAAATGAAAATGGGTAAATCTGTATATGTCATATGAGTTAAAAAGAACATTCCTTTTTCATGGTAAAATGGTTAGAAAAATGCCTTGTTCAGAAAGCGGCAAGAATATTCCTTTGAAAACATTGGTAAAATACAAAAAGGGTAAAAATTTCTTTCATAAATAATTTTTTAAAGGGTAAAACATTTTTTAAAACATTTTTAAAAAATAGGGTTTTTAGAATAAAAACATGTTCTCTAATTAAAGAGAGAAATAAAGTTGGGTTTTCTAAAAAATATTTTCTAAAAAATTTTGAGTAATAAAGAGTGGTAAAATTGTATTAATACTTAAAAGAGGTCATTAATAACTATATTAGAGTAAAATTAAATGGTTTATTGAGAAATTTTTATATAATTTCCTCGAATGGAAATGAAATATCAATAAATTTATTCTTAAGGAAAATAATCTTTAAACATTCCAAAGTGTCCCATACCACTTTGAAACATTTTAAATCATAAGCCTCATAAATGAATAAAATTAATTTAAAGTTATAAATACCATGAAGATAAATTAATTCATTACATAATATATCAAAATAGACAGTAGATACACCACATAAATAAGTGGCAAATATGAAATTTATCTCACATATATAAAAAGTGAGATGAAAATCCCTTACCTTGTGTTTTCTTTTGGGTGAATGTACTTTAGCTTATTATATAGTAAACTTATGTTAATTATATACATTCTTCAGAACATTTTTTATGTTTATAATATTTTATTTTACTTATTACCATATTGTATACAACTACTTAAACAATTAGGTTTACGTCGGTTGTTTTTACCAAATTTGGTTCATGTGTTAAAATGACTTTGGTAGGTTGACTATGGTCAAAGGGTTAATTATATAAACATATCCAAAAATAATAATAATCATGAAATAATTATCATATTTATACATAAATTATACTTTTAAAACCAATTATTGAATATGGTTATGAAAAATGAACCAATGTTACATTCATGGAGACAGTAGGTCGTACGTATGCATGAGCAACATTCCTATTTTTCTATGATCGTTATAGAAAGAAGTTAAGTGACATTAATCTTTCCAAAATGATCAATATATCCTAAATACAATATTATTTAATCATATATGCTTTTATATAGAATTATTTTGACATAAAAGGATTCAACTCGTGTCGAGGAGGCGGTAGTGCACATGTCCACGAACAACGTTATCACTTTTTAAGTGTGTGAAAGGGTAATAAAGAAAATGGTAAATATTATATTTACATAAAGTTAATTATGTAATGAATTTCATAAATATTTTTTTATGTATCATATGTTTAATTAATACAATCCTTTATACATTCCATGTATCGTGTGAATGAATCACATCACTTTTAGAAGGTGGTAGTCCACACTTCCACAAACGACATTATCATATTTACACAAAATGGAAAGAATAAGGGAATATGTTATAAAATAATTACATAAGAATAAATAAATTATATATATCATATATATCATATATAAATAGTGTGTCTATCATAATTCCCAACCTTGAAAGGTGGTAAAGGAAAAAACAAACAACTTTGTTTTGCGAGGCGGTAGTTCGTTATACACATAAACGGTAAGTTCGTTACCCCATTAGATGGAAGTTTGTGTGAGTTTAGGTAATAAACTTAACATAAAAACATATTAGAATATTGATAATACTGGAGTTATTATTTAATTATGAAATAAAAATAATTTATGGGTGGATAATGTAAATAAAATAAAAGATCTTGAGGAAGAATGTTACCTCTTATTCGGGTAACTCCTTTTGGTTTGCACCAAAGGGATTCCTTGGATTGATTTATTCCCAAGGATAGGATTCTAGGATAAGGTTAGGGATTTTGAGGATCTATTTGGGTAGATCTTAGTCGATCAAAAATGGCTAGAGAAGTGTGAGGAAGTGGGAGAAGAGGAGGTCTTTTTATAGTGGAGGAGTGCCACTCTTGTAATATTTTGGAAAAGGAATTTCACCCTCATTTTTTCCATTACAATTGGATTCAATAATGGTAAAAAGTATAAAAAAGTGAGGATGGGGTCTTAATATGGAAATAAAATAGCTTTTTTACAAGTTTTTATGTCATTTTAGGCCTTAAGTTTAGGGTTTAGTCTCTCATTAAGCTTAATTTCACCATAATCATTATAATTAATTTTAATTACCTTCACTAATATTTTTGGTCAACAACTAAGTTGAACTTATTAGAAATTATAAATTATTATGAATCAAAATATAAAATCCAATTTTCCAAATTCCAATCACATAAGTGGTATAAATTAAATTAAAATTAATCTCATATACGGGATGATAATACGGGTTTATAAAGTAAAAACATTCAAAAGTTTGCTAAGTTTTTATACTCAATTTCAAAGTGAAATTGATTCCAATGAACTATATTGGATTAATTGATAAATAATTTACATAAATTTTTTTTAAAACTAAATCAAAATATAATTTAACATAATAAATAAATTAGAAGAAAAAGTAGTTTTGAATTAAAATTCAGTATTTTTCACTATTCATTAAAAAATGAAACTTCACAGAAAATTACCAAAAATTCACCCTAACCTAATTTTTATGTTCTGCTTTCAAATATTAAATTTATTTTACATATAATATTTATAAAAGTGACAAAATTGGATTTAAAATAGGTTCTCTATTAAAAGGTGGTAAAAGTGTCTTTATAAAATATAGATTTTTATATGTAATATTGGATTTGTTCTTATATTATGCCTATAAAATATATTGGATGAATATAAAAAAATATTTGATTGAATATAATATATATATATATATTACATTAATATCTCTCACTAATTGTAATTAATTTAATTTATTAGGGTAAAACAGCTTTGTGAGCATAAAAATGGGTTTCTATAAAAATATTCCATATATATTCAATTGGTTCTTATATTCATTTTTAATTAAATTGTAACCAATGAATTAATTTTATATTTTTTTAAACTATAGATTTTTATAATTTAGTTAATATTATTCATAACTGCTAACTTAATGTCTAGTTTAAGTCTTATTGTATTAAATAATAATATTTTAATAATATATTAGTGTTTGGTAAAACTTTGTCTTGCATATAATGAAAGTCATTGAAGAAACTCATTATTGCATATGATGTACAATAAATCAAGGTCATGTGCATTGAAAAATATAAAATTTATTTAATTTATTTAAAATACTAAATATATTATTAATTCTTGGGTATTATATTCCCTTGTGCGCTTGGTGTTGTGTGTCATACATGTTATCAAATACAATTTTCCTACTTTAGATTTTTGGGGTGTTACAGCTAACATAAGAATTTTTTTCTTATAGAGGTGTGTTATTTGTCTTAAGTAGGGGTGGTTTGTTTGTAAATAGCATGAGTTGGGATCAGGATGAAAAGAAAAAGGAACATTGATATTTTTGAATGTATGTAATAATCTGTACTTATGTAATTGTATAAACCAATGATTAAAATGTCTACAATATAGTGTTTTTTCTTGTATTTGTGCTGTAACTTTCATTTAATTTAAATTCTATATTGGTACTTGATTTTTTTATATTTGGTGGTTTTTCTAGTGTTATGGTGTGTTGTTATAGCACATTTCACTATTGTTACAATGTGCTGTTACAGCACATTGCAGTATGCCCCTTAATTAGCGCTTTTGAAAGCACTAATAAATTATTCCTTTATCAGTGCTTTTACAAATGATGATAAAGGTATCCATTATCAACATTAAATAGAATCTACAATAAAGGACCCCTTTATCAATGATTTTTTAGCACTGATAAAAGGAAATGGATTTTAATTTCACTCTGGTAGTCAGCGCTTCTCTAGCACTGATAAAGGACATTTTTATCATTGTTAAAGGCCTATTTTGTAGTAGTGCCACATGTTTCAGGTGTCATTGGTATTTCTTATTTATGAACATGTGTAATGGTCCCCTGACATGAGATTATTATTAGTGTATATAATTTTATCATGTACTTTGATGCAAGTAAAAATTATGGTATTGAATTCATGGTGAGGTAGTTTGTATTGGGTGCATCATTGGTGGTATAACATTGATTGAATAATCATGAAAGAATTTGTTTCTTCCGAGAGGAAGAGTTATCTTGGGCCTAGTTGATCAGGATGGTAGTGTCTTCACAAAATCCATGACCATGGTAGAATGAATTAAATCCATCTAGTAAGGTCAACAAACAATAATGCAAGAAAGGATGATGACACAAATTGTGCATCTTGCTTTATGAGATATCGCAAGACAAAGAGGTTATATTATAGAGTGTGTGTTCATATAAAGTTTTTCATTCCTATGACTACTCTTTATCACTTTAGGGGCCTTTATGGGTTTCTAGACTCCACACTAGGTCTATGGTTAGTATTCACTACTATCAAGATAAGGTCCTAGAGGTTCACACATTAGGTGTATTCAAAAGTATTCCCTATTCTAATGAATAGGAATATAGGAAATAGTGGGAACCACCATTAGGGTTTGAGTGATGTCTGATAATTATCGATCACCAAGAAATAAATAAATTTATATTATTTGAGTTTATAATAATTGGTATCGAATTTATTTATTAAATTTATTTACAAGTATTAAAGTAAATACATGGAAATATTTTATGAATGAATATTTTATTAATATTAAAGGTTTTTATAATATTTTTGGGAATGATGAGCCAAATTAATGGCTCACTTTTATCATGTAATATATTTACTATATTAAAAGAAATTTATAAAAATATAAATGATGTTTATAACTTAGTTAAGTAGTCATAAGAAGTCATTTTTGGATTATTTAGTGGGTAATAAATATTCAGGGGCCAAGGTTCTTTTTTTAGGTAATTTTATAACTCACTATATATAGGAGGAGTCTCTCACATGGTAATTATTAATTTATCATTCATTGAGAATATCACTCTCCTTTCTCGCTTCCTAGAGATAGAAACTCTTGATCCAAGCAATCGAATCAAGATCTCCTTTATGCATCATTGTAATGTCGATGCGGTGATCATTGGGACATCAAATTCATTTTCATATTGCTACACTAGCACCTGAAATTCGACAATTGGTGCTCCTGAAGACTTTATAAGAATGTGTGGATAATCTAAAGGGAATAATCTTTAATTCCTTTGAGCAATGATTGTCGGTGATGAAAATATTTCAAGTACAGATTCAAATTGAAATAGATAATTTTTGTATTAAATTTTGTTCTTAAAATTCATTAGGCAGAGATCCTCAGGCCTTTACCAAGGTTGTGATTCACCAGAGATGACATAGTTAAGTCGATTGTCGGAGAAAAATTTTAAATCTCTCGACCATATTCTTCAACGACACACCCTGATAATTTAAACTGGTATCAAAGCGATCATATGATTTATTTTTTGTATTAACTCCTATAATATTATGTTTAATATTATTATAATGGGATAATAAGGGATAAACTTGTCAAATTGATAGAATTTGATAGTTAATTAAATAACCACCCATGAAAACTGTTTTGTACCTATTTAAAGGGTTGTGTCCTTTCCAATTATGTCTCAATCACAATTCCGGTACATTCTATCCAAACTACTATGGAAAAGAGAATAAAAAAAGGATATAAATACTTTTAAGTGGGAGAAAATAAAGGAGACTCAAATCCAGAAGTTCAATGGATCAAGGTATGCCTTTTATTTTTAATTTATTTATCTAGATATGTGATAAATGTACATTTTAAAGATCCTAAATTTAATTAAATTAACTTACATGTGGTATCAAAGTGGGGTTATGAAATATTTGTTTTTCCATATTTAAATTTATTATCTATTATGTTAAATTGAGAATTGAAAATCTGGATTTCATTCTTCAATCAATGGAATCTTTTGAAATCTGAATCCGTTGTGCATTTACATTATTATTATTATTATTATTATTATTATTATTATTATTATTATTATTATTATTATTATTATTTTGATAATCGGCTGTGAAATTTTGTTTAGAAATCTGAAAGTTATTGTTCATTATTTTTTAATCCCAAAACACTTCCTCTCTCCTCATGTGTTTTAAAATTTGAAAGTTATTGTTCATTTTTTTTTGGGAATCCCAAAACACCACCTCTTTCCTCATGTGTTTTAAAATTTTAAAGTTGTTGTGTGATTTTTTTAGGAATCCCAAAACACTACATCTCCTCATGTTTTAGATTTTGAAATCTCTTATTTATTTATTATTATAATTTTGAATTGGATTCAAAATCCATGGGAATCTAATATTTTATGTTGATTTTTTGAGATCAAGGCTCTGTAAAAAAATTTAAATCACTGTGTATTTTTTTATTGGCTCATTTTTTCAAAAAAAATATAATATTTTTTATAATGGTTATATAGTTTAATTAATAAATAAATAATATTAAATTGCATAATGGATATTTTCTTTGAAATATTAATATGTCATAAAAAAAATTTAACTCCTCCTCATGATTTTATAATTTGGTATTATTTATTTATTTATTATTATTTCATACTAAATGGGATGAAGTTGTAGTTTATAAAAAATGATTTTCATTATTTGAATGAGAAAATAATGATTATTGTTATAATTTTTTTCTATTTTAGACGTTGTAAAGTGTTAAATGTTGTAATTCAAAAATTTATAATATTTATTTGTCATTATTTGAAATAATTATTATAGTTTTAAGTTTTATTCCAAACAAATTAAAGAAAGAGTAAACATAATTTGGATTTATGTTTATTAAAATTTATTTGTATTTATAACTATGTTATGATTATGATGTTTTATATTTGGAACATTACTACATGAGATTTGTAAATCTCCAAAGTAGTCAAATCTTAATGTTAAAATTGTTTCAAAATTATGTTAAAATAATATATATTTATTGCTCATAAATTTGATACTATTATGATAACTTAGGAGTAATTAAAATTTATTATTATGAGATATTCATTAATTTTCCTAATACAATTTTCATATTCTTATAATTTATTAATATAATTGTTGGAAATATATATGTGCATTATGAGATTTATTTATATATCCAAATATAATGAATAAATCTAATTGATGCGTATATTATTTCCAAATAAAGTTAATTTAATTAGTATCAATTATGTTTGTGTATTGGTGTATCACCCAAAGGAGAACACTAATACACATTTGTGTTAAATAATTTGTACTAATCAATGTATTATTATTATTTAAAATCATTAATTTTAAGCATGTATTTATTACAGATAGCTTTTCATCATCATTACACTCACAAACATAAACTATTATGACCTTTAATGGATTAAATTTTTCTGATTGGAGTGAGAAAATCCAATTTCACCATGGTGTAATGGATCTTGATTTAGCACTCTAAGTAGAGAAACCCGGTACTATAATGGATGACAGTAGCGATGATGATAGAGTATATTATACAACATGGGAAAGATCGAACAGATTAAGTTTGATGTTCATGCAAATGATCATAGCAAGTAACATCAAGCTTGGTCTCCCTAAAACTGAAAGCGCAAAAGAATTTATGAAATTTCTGGGAGATCGATCTCAAACTACTGAAAAATATCTTTCTAGGACATTAATGAATACATTGAACACCATGAAGTTTGATGGTTCTCATACTATGCATTAGCATGTCATTGAAATGAAAAATATTGCAGCAAGACTTAAGTCTTTAGGAATGGAACTGGATGAAAGTTTCCTTGTACAATTTATCCTAAACTCATTACCGTATGAATATGGACCATTCCAAATAAAATAAAATGGTGTGAAAAATAAATATAATGTGTATGAATTGCATAGTATGCTAGTTCAAGAGGAAACACATTTAAAGACTCAAGGAATCCACTTCATCCATTATGTGCATCATCAAGTAAGAAAAAATCACGGTATAAAGAAGAATGGAAAAAGGAAAGGGGAATTAAAGGTTAATGAGTCCTCTAGAAAAAACTAGAATAACATAAATAAAGATAAATTCCATTTCTATGGGAAAATTGGACATTTCCAAAAGGATTTTCTAAAACAAAAGGCTTGTTTTGAAAATAAAGGTAAGAAAAATGATTATACATGTTATAAATAAAACTTAGCTAAAGTTCCACATAATACAGAGTGGATTTATTCGGGTTGTAAGAATCATGTTTCTAATATGATACAGGGATTCATTTCAACCCAAATCACAAGACCAACTAAAAAGTTCATCTTCATGGGGAATAGAGTAAAGGTTCCAATTAAAGCTATCAGGACTTACCATTTAATCCTTTATAGTGGATATAGTTTAGAATTATGTGAAACCTTTTATTTAACTAGTATATCTAGAAATTTTGTTTCTTTATCAAAACTTGATGCTACTAGATACTCTTTTAATTTTGGGAATGGATATTTTAGTTTTTTTAAGCATACATGCATGATTGGATTTGGTTTATTGTATGATGGTTTATATAAACTAAATATTGATAATATGTATGTTGAAACACTTATGACCTTTCATCATAATTCTGGTATTAAACATGGTTTATTAAATGAAAAGTTTTCTTATTTGTGACATAAAATTTTAAGTCAAATTTCCAAAGCAATATTAGAGATATTGATTAAGATTGAAAACCTTCCAAATTTGGATTTCACCGACCTAAATATTTGTGTGGATTTTATTAAAGGAAAGAAAACAAAATGTGCAAAGAAAGGTTCCACAAGAAGTACTCAACTCCTTGAGATCATACATACTGATATATGTGGGCCTTTTGATGTCAATTATTTCAGTAGAGAAAAATAATTTATCACATTTATTGATGATTTTTCGCGTTATGGATATGTCTATTTATTGCATGAGAAATATTAAGCAATAAATTCCTTGGAAATTTATGTAAATGAAGTTGAGAGGCAATTAAACAGAAAGGTTAAGGTCATAAGGTCTGATAGGGGTGGTGAATATTATGGAGCACTTGATGAAAGTGGACAAAACCCTAGTCTATTTGCAAAGTTTCTAGAAAGTCATGAAATATGTGCACAATACACTATGCGAGGTAAACCACAACAAAATGGTGTAGGGGAAAGGTAAAATAGAACATTAATTGATTTGGTTAGGATTATGTTAAGTAATTATTATTCACCCTTTTATTTGTAGATGTGTGCTTTAAAAACTACCATGTATTTTTTGAAAAGAGTTCCTGGTAAATCAGTTCCAAAGAATCCTTTTGAACTTTGGATAGGTAGGAAACCTAGTTTAAGACACCTACATGCATGGGGTTGTTAGGAAGAAATAATAGCATATAATACACAATAAAGAAAACTGGATGCAATAAAAATTAGTGGAAATTTCATTGGTTATCCGGAGAAATAAAAGGGGTACAGATTTTATTATTCTAACTATAGTATGAGAATTATTGAAACTGGAAATGACATATTTATCAAGAATGGTGAATCCAGTGGGAGTGAAGTTCCACAAAATGTGGAAATTAAAGAATTTAGAATTCAAGTTCTATTTTCTTGTATTCCAACTTCACATGTTGTTGTTCCTCAAATTATTACATCAAAAAATAATCATGTAGAACAAAAACAGAATGTTTCCCAAATTCATAATGAAGAAATGGTTGAAGAACCACAAGAAATAGTGATAGGAAGATCTCAGAGGGAAAAAAGGTCAGCTATTTTTTATGAATATGTGGTATATTTGCATGAAGTAGAAAATGATCTTGGCATTGATAATGATCTAGTATCATATTCTCAATACATCAAGTGTGATAATTCTAATAAATGTTTAAATACCATGAAATGTGAGTTGAATTCCATGGAAAAAAATACAGTATGGGACCTTATGGAATTGCCTGAAGGATGCAAGAGAGTTCGATGTAAATGGGTCTTCAAAACCAAACATGACTCTCTTGGTAACCTTTAATGTTATGAGGATAGACTTGTTTCTAAAGGATTTACTGAAAAGGATGGTATAGACTATAAGGAAACATTCTCACTAGTTTCTAAGAAAGATTCTTTTAGAATTATTATGGTATTGGTAGCTCAGTATGATTTATAGTTAGATCAAATGGATTTTAAAACAACCTTTCTAAATTGAAACTTAGATTAAGATGTATGTGTGGATCAACCAATTTGTTTTTCCATTAAAGGAAAGGAACACATGGTATGTAAATTAAAGAGGTCAATATATGGACTTAAACAAGATTCCCGACAATGGTATATTAGGTTTAATGATACCATTGTATCTTTTGGATTTAAGGAAAACATTGTTGATTAGTGTATATATCAGAAGATCAGTGAGATTAAATTTATATTCTTGATTCTATATATTGACGACATATTGCTTGTTGTAAATGATCTTGTTATATTACATGAGATCAATAAATTCCTCTCTAATAATTTAGTAATGACAGACATGGGAGAAGCCAAGTATATTATTGTAATGGAAATATTTCGTAATAGAACTCAAGGTTTATTGGGCTTATCTCAAAATTCATACATCAATAAAATTTTAGAGGGGTTTAGGATGGAAAAATCGGTACAAAAAATGAGTACTTTAAAGGGGTTTATTTTTGAGTTTAGAAGGGGTTATAACCCCTTTTAAAGACATTAGTGGTGGTTATAAGGAATTGCCACTAATGTGCCCACCTATTATCATTAGAGATGTTTTTTAGGAACCGCTGGTAAAATCATGATAACTTTAGTGGAGGTTACATTAGAGGGGGTTTAACCCCTTCTATATGATATATTTTCTAAATAAATTATATCTATATATATTTATATAATATGTATATGATTTTATATTATATATAATTAATATTATATGAAATACAATTTATACAAACAAATATATATTAATGTACATATATAATATTATACAATTATATTTATGTATAAATATAAATAAAATTAAATATAATCTTATAAATATTTTACATAATACATTCATATAATGTATTTGAATACATTTATATATAGTATTTTAATTATATATATATATATATATTATTGAATTTTTTTTTAAAACAGTAGGGGTTCACAACCCCCTTTAATTTAAAGATATTAGAGGGTGTTTTGAACCCCCTCTAATTTAAATACATTAAACAGGGTTTTCAACCCCCTCTAATTTAAGACATTATAGTGGGCTTTGAACCCCCACTAATTTAAGACATTAGAGGGGGTTTTCAAACCCCTCTAATTTAATAAATTAGAGGTAGTTTTAAACCCCCTATAATTTAATACATTAGTGGGGGTTTTAAACCCCCGCTAATTTAAGATATTATAGGGGGTTGTGAACCACCACTAATCTCATTAATTAGATGTGATTATGAACCCCCTCTATTTTCTTAAATTAGAGGATGTTGAAAACCCCCTCTAAAATTCCACCAGATATTTTACAAATAATGTTAAAAAAAATTAGAGTGGGTTCAAAACCCCCTATAATGTAAGAAATTAGAGGGGGTTCTTAACCCCCTCTAAATTTGATGATTAGCAAGGGTCACACATATCCCCTATTAATTTATACAGAAAATGAATTTAGATGGGGTTCATAACCCCCTATAAATTTGATGATTAAAGAGGGTGGTGCATGACCCCCTCTAATTAAATAGAAAATGAATTTAGAGGGGGGGTTTGCATAACCCCCTCTAATCACTCTGTTTTTTTATAGTGAATGTTCAACATCATCGATTCCAATTTAGAAAGCGATAAATTTAATCTCAATCAATGTTTAAAAAATGATTTGGAACAAAAAGAGATGTATGGAATTTCTTATGCATCTGTTGTTGGAAGATAGATGTATGCTCAAACATTTACAATGCCAGATATTTGATTTGCATTTGGTATGTTGGGAAGTTGCCAAAGTAATCCTGAACTGGATCATTAGAGAGTTGCAAAGAAAGTTTTGCAATATTTTCAAGGAACATAGGATCGCATGCTTACTTATAAAAGATCCAATGATCATGAGGTGATTGGATAATCTAATTCAAACTTTTCTGGTTTTGTTATCATGAGGTGATTGGATAATCTAATTCAAACTTTTCTGGTTTTGTTAATACAAGAAATTCCACTTTTGGTTATGTGTATCTTCTATCCAAAGGAGTGATATCATGTAAAAGTGAAAAGCAATCCATTATAGCCGCTTTGACCATGGCAGTTGAATTTATAGCATGCTTTGAAGCTACAATTCAAGGTACGTGGTTGTGAAACTTTATTTCAGGACTTGAAATTATCGACAGTATCGCCAAACCCTTGAAAATGTATTGTTACCATACCACAGAAGTATTATTTTCCAAGAATAGCTGATATTCCAAAGGTATTAAACACATGGAATTAAATTACTTTGTAGTTAAGGAGGAAGTTCGAAAAATTTAAGGTTCTAATTGAACATATTATCATAAATATTATGATTGTTGGCTCTTTGACAAAAGGGTTATCACCCAAAACATTTATTGGACATGTTAAAAGTATAGGCATTGTAACTGAGTAGGTTTCATTGTATGTATTAATTGTTATGAATATTATAGTTGACAGATGGACTTATAAATGTTTTGATCATGTTGCCTATTTTTTCATTAAGTATACATGATTGAATTGAATAATGATAGCAGGCATAGTCTTTAATAAAGACATTATCATTGGGCTAATTATGTATATCCCATTTTAATTATGATAGATAAAATGTCAATATTGTAGTACATGGAAGGGAGTATATTAATAGAGAATATACTACTTCCATGACTCATGTTGGCATTATTATGATGAATGTTGTATACATGATAGAATATATATAAATGTGCATAATGTATGATTGAATATATTAAAAATTATAAAGTAATATCACATGATTTAAGTGGAAGAATTTTGGATTAACTCCTATAATATTATTTTTAATATTATTATAATTGGATAATGAGGGATAAAGTTGTCAAATTGATGGACTTGGATAGTTAATTAAACAACCACCCATGAAAACTGTTTTATCCCTATCTAAAGGGTCGTATCCTTTCCAATTATGTCTCAATCACAAGTCTGGTATGTTCCATCAAAACCATTGTGGAATAGAGAATAGTCAATTGATAAAAATCCTATTAAGTGGGCGAAAATCAAGGAGACTCAAATCCAGAAGTTCAATGGATCAATGTATGTCTTTTATTTTGAATTTATTTATCTAGATATGTGATAAATACAGATTTTAAAGATCCCAAATTTAATGAAATTAACTTACATTATTAAGATGATGAAAAATTAAATTTATGGTTAATTAGTTTTGAGGGCATTGTAATAGTCTCAACACTACAAACGACGTTTCAATCCGACATCGGGCGACTAAGTTGCAGTCATCTAAAATTTTTAATATAGATTGAAATCGGTTTTTGTGGGGTTAAATAAAAACAAACACATGTGTGTGTGATGTTTTGATCTGAATTTAGTGATTGGTGGGGTCTACTGGTGAAACCCCATTTTTCATCCGGATTTCAGTAACTAGAATAGGATATTATAATTTGGCACACTTGTGGAATTGAATAAAATAAATTAAGTTATTTTGTTATTTTTTTCAAATTTCCTAATATATAGGCTTGAATTTTTTAGAGAAAAAATATTTTAAAAGGGGGCGGTTGGGTGCGGGTTAGTAGAAGAATTTTTAAAGATAAAAAAAAAGGTAGACAGTGTGACCTTTAAAAGGATATTTTAATAATAAAAAATAAATAAATAAAAGGGGTGATTCCATAGAAGGCCACTCATTGCAGCCACCCTTTCCCCTCCATGGTCGTATCCTACTCGAGCTGTCGTCGGCCTCCTTGTAACCATCATCGCCACTGCGGTCCTCCACCCCTATCATCTCGCGGTGCACCATGTCCTTCCCATCCCTCAGCTGATGCCAGATCCCGCGCGCTTCCACGCTTCCATGCTGCCGACCCCGTCGAGCGTCGTCGACTGCGGCATCTGATCGCCTGACCCCGCCTCCTTGTACTACTCCGTGGGCAGGTTGTACTCTGTCTATCGAGGTGACCCACCACCTTCAGTCGCCTCAGATCCAGCATGTAGTCATGTTTCAAACCACTCCTTCCATACCCTATGCATCGACCCACCATCCCGGTCCATCGTTCATGCGGTTGTCTCCATGATCCATTCCCATCCCCGACCGGTCCAGTGGTTCCAACGGCCTCCTACTGACCCTTCATATCCCCTAATGGCCTCCCTCCACCCAGGTGCACATTTTATGTCCCACTCGTCCAAATCCAAGTGACCCACATCCCGAATGGTCTAGGATGGGTTCTACTAACTGGGAATGAGTCAAGACAGTTCAACCTGATCCATCTGATCTAATTCGGGCTATGTAGGGCCCGAGAACAAAAATTTATATAAATGTGTGTGTGTATTTCAAAATTAATTTATAAGTTTTGGAATAAAATTTTAAAATTTTAATTTAAAATTTTTGGAATAGAAATTGTAAATGGGGATAGAGTTGATTCTATTTGAATTAAAATTTTAAAAGATTTATTTTAATTCAACTAACTCATTCAACATAAATTCATTGAAAAAATTAATTGTGCATTTAAAATTTCATGTCGACGGATCTTGAGCAGTGACCGGTCAATGTATATCTGAGATTTTATTTAATTAATTAATTATTTCAATTGTGTGTTAGATGATCTGTGCATCATGAGTATTAGTCATTATATGTATAAGGGTTTGTGCACCGAGATAAAAGTTGTTTATTTGTATTACGCACTCTTGAGATCTCCTCGCCTGCATGTGAATATTTTTTTATTATGATGAAAATGAAGTAAGACATGGATCATGTCGAGACGATGCGGCATTCTAGATGAGAAGGTAACACATTGGATCGGGGTTCTAGAGACAATATGAGTCAAGAACCGACTTTGGTATTATACCCCTTAGATCACGATTGATCCATTAAGTATAAATGGATCAAACAATATCACATTCTCAAGATCAATCGCAAAATTTATTTAATTTATGGATTGTTTGTTATTTTTATGAATATGTAAAATTATGTAATCATATAAAATATCAAGCATAAAAAATTCATAGAATTTATGACGTGATGAATTATTTTTTATTCTAATATTCAATTGTGAGTGTGATAACATAGAACGTGCATATCAGATAGAAAATGATTTCATCAGTCAATAAATAGTAAAAACTATCAAAGAAATATTAAGTCATAAATGTCTTCCATTGTTTGAATTTGAACAAAAACTGTGTACTGGGTGCTCATCAACCTTAGTTGAGGGTGCCTCCTACTACTAGGGAGTTCTTATGAGAGTGATGGGTTGACTTAACTAATGATGATAGCAAAAAAGCAACCAAATCTAGATTGTTTCATCTTTAAAGGAAAATCATTGAGTAAATCAAGTTTATGATTTTAGAATTTAAGAATTCACTCAACAAATCAAGGATCCATGAGTCAATACGATTGGTCTATTAAACACTTACCTTGAAACTCTCTAAGTAGTGGCATAGTCAAATATCGGACTATAAGGATATGTTTTAGGGGTCATTTCCACTAGAATACTATAACGATGGGGTATTCTTAATCTAATAGTGAGGGCTACTGGGGTTTGATAAAATATTAAGATATATTCAATGATTTAATTAGCAGTGTCTAATCTGTAATCAAGATAAAATTATTAATATGCTAGATTTTTGTTTTTGTAGAAAATGGTATGTGATACTATAATCACTCTGTGATTATTTTTGGACAAAGTAAATGTCCTATCCAACATGAATTTCTAAGAGTAGTATAGGTGTTTGTGCATGGTACTATGATATAATAAATTCAAGGTGCTGGAGTCTCCAATACCAACAATCCACCTCAGTAAGAAAGGGTGCGAAAGATGCTTATAGGAGACTCATGTACGATGCATTTGATGTTTATATCATAATGTTATCATCAATGTCAAATGAGTTTTTGATACTTCATGATGATATGAATGATATTATATGTTGTATCATATCTGAGAAGCTAATGAGGATAAATTAAAGCGAGGTCTGAATTGGATGATTATTACACTGGATATGTGTAAATTGAAATATGGATCATAATATTTCAAAACATCTCATTCACACTAGTGCAAAAATGATTTTTCACGTCGATTTTTTTTACATCAGTTATACATCGCCATTATTTATGGAGATATTTTAAATATGTATTTAATGTAGCCTAAAAAAATAGACATTGTAAATGAATAATCGAATTGGTTTTTTACATCGGTTATTTTGTAACCGATATAAAAAACCATTTAGAGGGGTTTTTTCACATTGGTTATTAAATAATCGACATGGAAAACCGTACATAGATGGTTTTTGACGTTGGTTATTTAATAACCGATTTCATTTTTTTAAAATATTTATTTTCAACCTTTCTCTCCATATCTGACCAAAAAATCTAACAAGCAGAATCAGCAACATAACAATTATTAATACATTTATAATTACAATATTAAAAATTACAATATTTAGTAAAAACAAACTAAAATCCAACCAAACCTGAAAATGATTTTCCCATTCCACTTGTAAGTTTGTGAGCACTTCTTCACTATAAGGGTGGGAGTCATAAAAAAACTACAAATTAAAAGGAAACATTTAACATGTATTATGAATAAAACAAATGAAATATTAAGCGATAGTCTATAAAGAAATCTAACCTAATTGAACTGTGTAACTATCCCACTTGAAATGATTTTATAGATAAATCTTAACATATAATATCTGCATTTTTCGATGCCTTCTTGTTTATGAAAATACTATTTCAATGAGTTTTTCAATTCAAAATAACATTTTTATGTAATATATCCAAAATTTACTAATTATAAATGAAAACTCACCTTTACTTTTACATATTTTATCTTGGTGCTCTTTTTCTTTGTGGTCTCTAGAAATAAATTCCATCCCCTATTAGAAAATATTAACAATCAAATAAATTTAAAATTCATTATAATATAAACAAGTATTAAGAAATTCAAACTTACATTTCTAATACATCCTTAAAATTTTGCCGCACTTCTCCATGGATAGAGCATAACTAGTAAAGTGTCTTCTCCCTTGGATAGAAAACACCTAACATCCAATGATCACTGATATAAAATAAAATTTAATATTATTGGTTATTATGTTGAAAAATATATAACACTTTGTGAGATAAATTTTTATTACTCTTGAAGATAAGGAAATATCCAACATTGAATAATTACATTCTTTTGAAATCTTTCAGCAATATAAATTTTTCTTTCTACTTCAGTCATTTTCCTCACTATAGGTGAAATGAAATGTGGGTCCATAAATCCAAAAACATTTTTCATCTCATTCTCCTTACATATTGTATAAAGATACCTAATACAAAACAAACATAAGTATAAATTTTTAATAAATTAAATGTAGGGAAAGATTTATGTTAAGACTTACAGGGAAAAAAATTTCATCGTGTTGATGCCCAAAATATCTCCAGTTACAAGCTCCATGATATCATTTTTCAAAATCCCCAAAATCATTGCATTCCCAAAAACATCAGATTCCATTGGAATCTCATAAACACCCAACAATAAATTTGAATATCTTGACAATCTATCAAGACTACTAAAATCTCTATCTGAAATAATAGCTCTTTGTATTTTTTGTTGACTATAAAATATTTATTTACCTTTAAAGTATTCCTGTAAAAAATAGATAAATATACAAAATTTAAAATTTTAAAACAAATTTAATACAAAAATGAAATAAAAGATAAAATATAAAATACCTCTATGGTAATATGTTGCAAAAGTCTAGATGGGAAAACTAAAAAGAGGTTGATACTTTTTTCAACTGTAGTCACCCCATATGTAGGTACCGGTACTCTGGATGATCTATCTATAATATCATGTACAGTAACCCTATGATGCTCTATCTCTATCTACTGATGATTAAAGGTATCTCTAATATAAAATATCATCCCATATGCAACAATATGATACTGAGGATCATCAATATATAATTCATAGTAACTAGGAATCAGTTGGAGGACATATTTTTCCATCACATATCCATTGGATGACTTATTTTTTCATCACATATCCACTCATCAACATGAAATCTTAACCTTTTTGTGTCATGTGAATAAACAAATAAACATTTCAAATGAGGAATTATAGGAAGATACCAAAATGCCTTGGTAGGGGTCTTTGTGACCTCTAAATCAACCTATGATTTTTCTTTCAATTTATGTCGTGATGTCCTGCATTTAGGACACTCTAAAAAATTTCATATTCCTTCCTATATAGCAAAAAGTCATTCGGGAAGGCATGTATTTTTTTCACCCTAATCCCATTGAGCATATTATTTTCTTCACTTTATAATGTGAATCGGGAAGATTACTGCCTTTATGAATAATACCTTTCAAAAATTATAGAAAATCAGTAAAACTTTTGTCACTCCACTACTATAAAAATGACTTATAGCCATGGATCTATAGCCACAGTTTTGTTATCCATGGCTATAGGTCAGTCTATAGCCACGATTTTAATTAAAACCTATGGCTATATGGTTGTTAAACCCTCCACAACTCTCTCATCTCCCCAACCCCTCACGACCCACCTTACTCACGACCTCTTATTTCTTAGCGGCCCTCTCTTCTCAGCGGCCCTCTCTTCTTGGTGGAGACTTATCCTCTCAGCCTCCCTCCTACACACTCGCAACTTATCCTCTCTCAGCGGTGACCTCTCCTCTCAGTGGAGACCCTTATTCCCCGACGGCCTTCGCGACCTATCCTCTCCAAGGTAGTTCAAATTGCGAGTTAACCCATAGAATTGGACCAGTTTATAGGTTTAGTCACCATCTTCATTTCAACTCACCTACAGATTCAGTTTTGAGCAAAATCATCCACCAAGTACCAGACTCAGAGTAAACTCATTAGACTCACTGAATCTAATGAGTGGTTTTTTTAATCTTAAATTCAGAGTTGATTTTTAAGGAAACAGCCCTCACATCACACATGCACCTTCCTAGGGTTCTAATTTCCTCTACTATGTACTTCCTCTCACACCTATGGTGTTCTTCATTGACCAGTAGTGATCTGTTGTTGTGTTCTGCTCCATCGATCGGTGATGCTCTAGACAACCATGAAACCCTGCTGGATACATCTTACCAGATGAGGAGGAAGTGTCCACCACCGCTTGTTGATGATCCACTAAAGACCTAGCATCGTCACATTTGTTTAATGTTACTAGTGACGCCTTGATTGAATCTATGTTGCCTACTCTTATTGAAGATATAACTGATATCCATCCAGAACCAAGTTTCTGCATGACCTACTAAAATAAAATATCGAAGATGGATGGAGGGAAAGAACTGAGTGTTCTACTCCTTCGACCGATGGTTCCTCACACACACCACACAAACCAATCATATCCTACACAGCTGACTCTAGCTGGACTTGCCTCTTGCTCTCGACCTCATTAGATATGGGAGTTTACAACAACCCTCTACCTTGAATATCACACAGGAGTGGGAGGGTGATTGCTTGGGATTTCTTATTTTTCAACTCTCCTTCACCTGCATCGACCGCTCCTTCAACAAATAGTGAGGTATGTTTTGGTGTGAGATAAATTCTCAATTTCTGTTTAATTTTTTTGGAGATTTAGATTTTATTTAATATGATCCACTGACTGAATATTTTTCACTGTTATGATTTTAATATAAATTACAGGTTATGTGAATTATTATTCTTGATACTGATTTGAGTTTTTTTAATTGTTATTGGTGTGATGTTAATTAGAAGTATTGAATAACTATAAAATAGTAGTGTAAATTGTTCTAATATTACATGAAAATTTGGTGTTGATGATGAAAAAAAATGGAGGGAAAAGTGAATTCCATGTTCTGTGATAAGTTTTTTTAGGTGGATTATATAAATAACATGTAATTATAAACACTCAATTCTCAACTTCCATCATTTATTTTTAAATATATTCTTCATTAACACAGTCGTGTACTATTTTAAAACATATTGATGGAATTATTTAATCAAATTCATCACAAAGAGATTGAATCATCATGTTGTAACTTCATGTTGTAAGGGTGTTTCTTATGGTGGTGTTGTATCAGGTTGAAGTAGACTCTTGAGTGTCTACGAGTCGAGTTTAATGGTCTTGAATGAGTCTGAGTGGACTCTTGAATTTAACTACCTTGCTCCTCTCCCCAATCCATATCCCCCTATAGTTTTCGGATGGCCTTCATGATGTTGCTACATCCCCATCCCCCTCGCGATACTACCTTTCGCCGCCACCGAATGAGGCAACCCCACTGTGAGCTATCATCTCTGACCCTCCTCCTTGATGCTGCCACCGAAACGTGGGACACCTAACCCCCCCCCCCCCCTCAGACTCTACTCTTAGGTGTCCTCCTAACCTTCTTCTCCCACGCACCTCCTACAGAGCCACCCCCCTCTCGGTGATCATCCTCTTCCTTATGATTCCACTACAGTCATTCATTTTACGTTAAATTCTTACTATGATTGAGTGAATATATCCATATATTTTAAACTAGTTTGATCTAGTTTGATGAATTAATGTGAGGATTTCTTCATAAGTTTCGATACAATAAATGATGGGAGTTTTCATTTTGGGGATTTGGTTCTACCTATGAAATTTCTTAGTCATACAGTCATTGTATACATGGTGTTTTATTATGATAACAAAATATGTTCCTCCAATTAGTCGCTCACTAGTAAACCTTGTTGCCCAAATCCATATCATTATGTATTTTTAGTTTTCTTTTTTAGTATATCCATTACACTTTTGCACTATATTTTGTATCATTTAGTATTTATTTTATAGTTTTCCAGTATTTCTAGTGCAATTTTACAATGTAATTTGTATAACTACATATAATTATAAACTAATTATATATCAATTAATATTCCCATAGCATTTTTATGATTTCAATTAAATTTGATATAAAATATATAATATCATGGTACAATTAAAAAAGGTGAAATATCATTGTTTCTCAATTGTAACCAGAATTTAGAGTTTAAGGTGATCCAAAAATCTAGGTAAAAATATATTTCAAGATTTGTTTCTAAGTGTGTTTGATAACTATTTCTGATATTGTATATTTTAAAGACTATTTTCCAAGTCTGTTTAAACACACTTAAAAATCATTTTTTTAAGTTTGAATGATCACTAGTGGCAGATATCTAATTCTATTTTTGCTTGATAAAACTTTCATAAAAGAAATAATTATATTGCGCTTATTTAGACACCGGTTAAAGAAGGAATTTCATTTGAAGACATTTAGAATTTTTATAGTTTCAATAGTAGAAACAATGTTATTTCACTTAGAAAACATTTCTTCTCTTATGTACCCATGGAATAAAATATCAATTTTTCTTCGATTGAAATTTTAAAAATACAGTTAAGGGGGGTGGGGGTGTCCAGGAGGGGGAGAGATCTCCAGGAGAGGGGAGTTTCCAGGAGGGGGTGTCTAAGAGGGTGTCCAGGAGGGGGTGGGTGTCCAGAAGGGGGGGAGGGTGTCCAGGAGGGGGTGTCCAGGAGGGGGTGTCCAGGAGGGTATCTAGGAAGGGGTGTTCAGGGGGTGTCCAGGAGGGGTGTACATCAGATAATTCTATAAAAAACATAATAGGTCATTTTTCAAACATCTAAGTTTTAATGTGGGTTTTGTAAGTACACAGAAATAATCTTATGTGGTCATAGAAAGGTGGTTTAACAACCCACAGATTGTCCAAAGGTTTGAAATGGTTAGAAGTATTTGGTAAATTGTTAATCAGGTACACTTCTATAGTCAAAACTTCTACTCAGTATGTTTTGGGCCACTCGAAGATTGCAATAATGATTCAGACTCACTGAAGAATATTTCTATTCATGTGCCCATCAATTCCATTCTATTGGGGTGTTTCCCTAAATTTCGAGTTTTTTCTATACCCTTGGATATGATGAACTAGATAAACTCATTAGATGAGTACTCTAATCCATTATCTATTCTCATGACTTTAATCATCATTATATCATGGTTTTGGATAAGGGTTTTACATGATTTAAAGGTTTAAAAAACATCCAATTTGTTTTTAGTATATTGATACATACTTTTCTAAAGTATTCATATATTAAGGTAACATGATAGGAACCTCCACCATGAGATGTGGTTCTAGAAGTGCCCTATAAATTAGAAAGTACATACTAAAATGATTGAGAATTCTTAAATTAAGACCTAAAAAAACTAACCCTCATAGAGTTAAAGAAAATTTATTCTTTATAAAATAAGATATTTCTTGGTGTAATAGTTTCTAAAATCCTCTATTTACCAAATTACCCTAATTCCATGTGATTTCATACCCCAGTCTATTATTCTATTATAGGGTGTTATCATTATTACTCACATACAACCTTCCTAGTTTCCTTTAATGGTTCTTCCCATTTAATACATAAATTCAATTTACTAGGGATCCTATGATTATATTCTTAGAGCCCTTGCTGATCTAACTTCATCATAATTAAGACCTAAAGATATAATATTTTTGTTCTTGGACACCCAGGTAAATAAGATTTCATTAATGGTCAGGGACAAAGCTAAAATTTAGGTGTGTCGGAAAAGAATGTTCATCTAATTATATTAGAAAAAAACTCATCCTTAAACCTCAAACTTCATATTATACCCTAATACTAAATCCCCCTACACCCTCTCGACTAACTCAAATAATGATTCTATAGAGGGAAACACATGGAAAGAGTATCCTAAATCAAGAAACCACTCATTAGTGAGTGTATTACATGATACAATAAAAACATTTGTGGTGTCATAACCATAATAAACTAAAATGGAATGGTAAATAGGTTCCTCAGTCTTATGATTTTGTTTTGGTTTTCTACACTCAGGTCTTATTTTCCTATGCTTTACACATTTGTAACAAAAAATATTCATATCATTATACATAGAACTAAACTTGGGTTGGTCATTATTCATTCCCATTTTTACCCTGATGCGGTGTTATACTCCAAGATTAAAAATCAAAAATGGAATGGCGTCCTTCAACACACTATGGTATATTGGCGTCCTTCTACACACTGTGGTATATGATATGGTTTATATTATCAAAATTCCTCTAAATTTCAATAAATATTTGTATAATTAACATCACAACTCATTGTGAATCAATCCAAACACTTTTTGGAATTGATTATTATTATCTCTTAGATTTCATATATACTCTTTTTACTATAATCAATCCTCATTCTTGGAACTTATGTGTGACTATTCATGATTTTTTATAATTTAAAACATTTATGAATTCCCTAAACCATAATATTTGTTATGATTTTTTTATTAACATATTATTGATGGTTAATTATTATCTTATTAAACAATACATATAATGTTAAGTCATTTTCTGGATTATTTATTTAATGTATGTTTAAGGGGGGGTGGTCCAAGGGGACTGTTTGATTTATGTTGTTGGGGTTTTTGTTAAAACTATGTTTTTTTGTCAGGGGTGTCTAGTAGGGAGGAGATGTGTGAGTTATGTGCCTTCAATGTGTATTTGGTGATAAAGTTAGTGCAAATATTGGTTTGATTTATGTTGTTGGGGTTTTGATTAACTCTAATTTTCTCAGGTATTCTTGATGATGAATGGTTTTTCATGTATTCAAGCAGTATTAGGTTTTTATCTTAATAGACCATTAATCATTGAAATTTTTTTACTTTAAAATGATGTATTTTAAATTTTCCTTTTTCCCCATTTCCTTTTCTAAAAAAACAAGATTGTTAAAACTGTGTTTTTTTTTGCAGGCAGACTGAGAAAACATGTCACAATTAACAACACATAATTATCCACAGGTATTTTTTTACTTTTTGGATTTTTCTATTCTTCGTAGTCATTTTCAGCATGTTATCCATTCTACATTTTTGAAGTTATTTCTTTTATATTTGTGGAATATGGATCAATTGGGTAGTAATTTTTCTTCTTTTGATATTTTTTATTGTAATTTTCTGCACCTTTTTGTAGTGGTAGGTGCATCATGTGGTAATTCTTTTGTTGATCATGAAAATGAAAGATGGATTATGTGTCCTTAAAAGGTAATGATGTAGTGTTTTAATTGGATTTAACATATTAGGTTTCAATGTACTTTATGATTACTAGTATGGAATGCATGAGTACATCGATTCAAGGAGTTGTTTGCACCTATTAATCATGTGATACTTTTTACATTTTCGAACGTATGTTTTATCTATTTGAAAAAGCTAATGGGTAGTAAATTTTATCTTTTGGCATTTTTGAATGCAATTTCCTCCATTTTTTATGAACCTATATTGCATGAATCGTCCTTAGTTAGATATAAACTACTTTATAAAATTTTATACATGACTACTCAGATTGATCATTATGTCATTTCATGGAGGAAAGGAATAGTAGAGAACCCTAGAGTTGGGCCAAGTGAGAGAAATCGTATCCCTGGAGCAAGGGGTGAAGGGGGGTCTGTAGGGGTGTAGGGGAGGGTGCAGATGGGGTGCAGGGGGGTCTACAGGGGAAGGGGGAGGGGGTAGGGGCAGGGGGAGGGTGCAGGTGGGGTGCAAGGTGGGAGGGTGCAGGGGCAGGGGGAGGGGGGAAGGTGTGAGGGGGGGAGGGGGAGGGGGAGGAGGGTGTGCAGGGGTCAGGGTGAGGGGGGAGGGGGTGAAAGGGGCAGGGTGAGGGGGGGAAGGGGTGTAAGGGGGGAGAATGGTGCAAGTGGGGTAGGGGTGTGTAGGGGGTGGGGGTGCTGGTGTAGGGTGGGGGTCTTTAGGGGTAGGGGAGGGGGAGGGTGCAGGTGGGGTGTAAGGGGGGAGGGTGTAGGGGGGTGCAAGTGGGTTCGTGTGTGGGGGGGGTCTGCAGGGGCGGGGGGAGGGGGAGGGGGGAGGGGAGGGGTGGAGGGGGGAGGGGGAGGGGGAGGGTGTAGGTGGGGTGCAAGGTGGGAGGGTGCAGGGAGGGAAAGGGTGCAAGTGGGGAAGGGGGTGTGCAGGGGGTGGGGGTGCTAATGTAGGGTGGGGGTCTGCAGGGGTAGGGGGAGGGGGGAGGGTGTAGGTGAGGTGCAAGGGGGGAGGGTACAGGGGGTCTGCAGGGGCGGGGGAAGAGGGTGGGGGTAGGGGGGAGGGTGAAGGTGGGTTGCAAGGTGGGAAGATGTGCAGGGGGCAGGGTGAGGCTGTTATCATCATCACCTATTCATAATATTGTTTTCCCGGTGTCATAATCTTGCTGATGATGTTTCATTTTGATGTTGTTATCATCATTTCCTATTCTATTATTTCCTTTCTCACTAATCATGTTCCTCCCACTTCAATTTTTTGGTTCAATTAATGATGATTCATCAGATCACTGGCATTTTGTTGAAGTCTCCTGGGACCTGTTCATGTGTGTTGTGGCAACCAGAGTCAAAGGCGACTCACCTCATATGTATAGGTAAGCATATATATAATAAATTCTCTCGTTATATGTATATCTGCTCATGGTATTGTGATTACATATAAGGGGATAGGCGTGCTTATGTACATATATGGAAAATGCATACGTGTGTGGGTGATAACGGGCACATGCATGTGATAATATATATAAGGATCCTCTTGTGCGTGTTCAAGGCCATGAAAACATGTACGTAGGGGTTAGGGAATCCTTATGTATATGCAAGGGTGCATATGCCTGGAGGATGGATGAATCATCTTAGAGTTGTTGCTGATAAAAGTGTCAAGCTCCGAGTGTGGCTTGGATCATTTGAGGTAGGGTCCCTCTCCTAGCCTCTTTAATTCAAGATTTTTTTAAATTGCATTTAGTGTCCTTCTTAATTCTGGTTGTTTATATTAAATTTTAATTCTTGAATAAGTGTTGGTTAAGATAATTTTTTTGTTTGATAAACAAATCATGGTTTTGTAATAAAACCCCTCCAACAGAGGTGCGTTGTCTGCAAAAACTCACAGTGGTATACCTTTCTTGACATTATTGCTTTGATGTTTTCCTTATACTTGATGTCTTTGTTAGTCATAAAGAACACATAGTACTTGACCCCTTTTATATCCATGTAGGGGGTTTCCCTATTTTTATTAAAATTATTGTTTGAACCAAAACACCCTTTAAGTTCCGTTATACTTTTAATATAGAATTTCCCAAGTAGGAAAGTGGTGTAATGACCAATTCACCACTAAGTTCCCCTCCTTTGATATTATAAATGGAATTTCCATGTTTTAATTAAATTGATGAGTTAAATGAAACTAAACATGGTTAACTTTCCACATGATCAGTATTGCCTCATGTAGTGAATTATGTAATGGTTATGCCTCATTTCTAAAGTTTAATTGGATGTCATGAAATAAATAGAGTGGCTTATTCATGGTGACTTGCACTCCACTTTTGAAATTTCTTAAGTGAAAGTGGTAAATGTCCAATTATAACCAAACACCTCCACTGCAGGGGGTGTGAAGGGGGGGTGGGCAGGGGGGTGTGTAGGGGAGGGGGCATGGGGTAGGGGGTAGGGGCAGGGGAGGGGGAAGGGGGCCGGGGGTGTGATGGGTTATGTTTCAAGGGGTAGGGGAGGGTGCAAGGGGAAGTGGGAGGGTGAAAGGGGTGTTAGGGGGTGAAGGTGGGTAGGGGTGTGTAGGGGAGGGGGAAGGAGTAGTGGGAAGGGGGCAGGGGTGTGTTGGGGTCAGGGGAGGGGCAGGGGGCAGGGGGTGTGTTGGGTTATGTTGCAAGGGGAAGGGGGAGGGTGCAAGGGTTAGGGGGGTGCAAGGGGTGTGCAGGGGTGCATGGGGTGTGTAGGGGGGACTGTTAATCCCACTTATGAGACTATATTATCATATTTTCTTTGATCACATAGTCAAAAAAAGTCATATTTTAGATATTTGAATACTTTTAGGAAAGACTTGTGCACAAAATTTTCATATGACATTATAAGTCATATGATCATCAATGTTGTACAACATAACCATAATTTCCATATCATTTTGACTGCTTATTAGGACTTCACTCCCAATGAAATACCCTTCTTCTTGACACCGTAGTATTGAGTAGTTAATCATCATGAAAAACTACCATCTCCATGGCCACATAACTTTTTAGTCATCCACCTCCTAAACATATATTCTCATATTTCACAACTCTAATAGGTCCACCAAAACGTAAGTAGAGGGATTCTAGTTTCTCACAATTTTGGTACAATGTTTTCTCCCAATGTTCAAGGGTGTTTATATGAAGATCATATTCAAAAGACTTGGTATCATTTCACAATGATTTTCAATGATTTGAATAAAACCTATGATGCATACATGAAAGTTGTAGATTATTTTAAATATGCACCAAAGTATATGGCATGATGTAGTAAAATCCATCATGTTGTGGTTTTTGTTATCTGGTGATTCATGATACCACTATGTGGTGTATGTATTGGATGGAATTGGATATCATTTGAAAAAAATCCTTTATTAATGATCATGTTATTTATTATTGGGATGTACATATCAATATTGAACCTAAAAACAAAAAATAAGTCATTCATGCACATCTAGGCCACTATGACTCCCTACACCTGAGGTCTCCATGTGTTAACCAGGATACCACGACACCCGATCATTCCTTCTTTAGTTCCATTTCAAAATTCTACCTGCAAGGGGTGTGCAGGGGAGTGTTGTAAGGTGTAGGGTGGTGCAAGGGGTATTGGGGGGTTGTAGGGGGGATGTGCAGGGATGTGCAGTGGGGGTGTGTGCAGGTGTGTAGGGGGGGGGGGGTTGTGCAGGGTGGGTACAAGGGGTGTCCAGCAAGGGTGTGGTGCAAGGTGTAAGGGTGGTGCAAGGGGTATGGGGGAGCAGGGTTGTAGGGGGGTTGTACAGTGGGGGTGTGTGTAGGTGTGCAAGGGGGTTGTGCATGGTGGGGTTCAAGGGGTGTCCAGCAGGGGTGGTGTAGTGGGGGTGTGCAGGGGGTGTGTGCAAGGGGATAAGGGGGTGTAAGGGGTGTGTAGGGGGTGCAAGGGGACTGTGCAGGGGGGTCTGTCCAGGAGGGGGTGTGGTGGGGGTGTCCAGCAGCAGGGGTGGTGCAAGGGGTGTCCAACAAGGGTGGTGTAGTGGGGGTGTGCAGGGGGGTGTGCAACGGGACAAGGGGGTGCAAGGGGTGTGTAAGGGGTGCAAGGGGGATGTGAAGGGGGGTTCAGGGGGTGTTGCTGTCTGGGAGGGGGGGTTTTCCAGTAGGGGTGGTACATTGGGGGTGTGCAGAGGGTGTGTGCAAGGGGACGAGGGGGGTGCAAGGGGTGTGTAAGGGGGTGCAAGGGGGGCTGTACAAGGGGGGTCTATCCAGGAGGGGGTGTGCATTGGGGGTTTCCAATAGGGGTGGTGCAGTGGGGGTGTGCAAGGGGGTGTGTGCAAGGGGACGAGGGGTGTATAAGGGGGTGCAAGTGGGGGGGGGGTTGTCTAGGAGGGGGTGTGCAGTGGGGGTGTCCAGTAGGGGTGGTGCAAGGGGTGTCCAGTAGGGGTGGTGTAGGGGGGTGTGTAGGGGGTGTGTAAGGGGATAGGGGGTGCAAGGGGTGTGTAAGGGGGTGCAAGGGGTTGTGCAGAGGGGGGCTGTTGTCCAGTAAGGGTGGTGAAGTGGGGTGTGCAGGGGGTGTGTGCAAGGGGACAAGGGGTTGTTCAAGGGGGTGCAAGGGGTGTGTAAGGGGGTGCAAGGGGGTCTGTGCAGGGGGGTTCTGTCTAGGAGGGACGGTGCAAGGCATGTCCAGTAGGGGTGGTGCAGGGGGGGGGGGGGTGCAGGGGGGTGTGCAAGGGGGTGTGTGCAAGGGGATAGGGGGTGTGTAGGGTGGTGCAAGGGGTGTTGTGCAGGGGGGGTGTCTATCCAGGGGGGGCTGTTATCCAGGGGTGTTTGTCATGGTGGTAAGGGGGATGGTGCATGGGGGTGTCCAGTAGGGGTGGTGCAAGGGGTGTGCAGGTGTGCAAGGGGGGGGGGTGCAAGGGGACAAGGGGTGTGTAGGGGATGTGCGAGGGGGTGCAAGGGGGACTGTGCAGGGGGGAATGGGTGTGCAGGGGGGTGTCTTTCAGGGGGGGTTGTCCGGGGGGAGGTCTGTCCAGGGGGTTTCTATTTAATTTATTCATTTATATTACCATACTATTCTTTGGGGCCTAATATTTTTGTTTTGGTATGGGGGATGGGCTTATTTTTTTCCTTTTTATATTCCATGTATAACTCCCTTATATTGGGTTTGGTGTTGTGAGTTTGGTTTGAGGGTAGTGGATATTATATGTTTATGATTCTTTTTATTTCCACATTGTTAGTTTTATCATGACTTTATTGTTATAATGTTTTCTTAGTATGCATATTTTCACTTATATGCATGCATGGGGGAGTCCAAGGGGGGTGTCCTGGAGGGAGGGGTGTGTCCAGGTGGGGTGTCTAGGGGGTAGGGGGTGTCTAGAGGGGGGGTGTCTGGGGGGTGTCCAGGGGGTGTTCAGTGGGGGGTGTCCAGGGGGAGGGGCATCTAGGGGGTCCAAGGGGGGGTGTTCAGGGGGTATCTAGGTGGGAGGGGTGTCTGGGGGGGTGTCTGGGGGGGGTGTCCAGTGGGGGGTGTTCAGGGGGTGTCCAGCGGGTGTCTGGTGGGGGTGTCTGGGGGGTGTCCGGGGGGGGGGGGGGTCCGGGGGGTCCAAGGTGGTCCAGTGGGGGTGTCCAGTGGGTGTCTAGGGGGTGTCCTAGGGGTGTCCCGGGGATGTCTAGGGGGTGCAGTGGGGGTGTCCAGGGGGTGTATAGGGGGTGTCCAGGGTAGGGGGTGTCCAAGGGGGTGTCTAGGTGTCCATGGGGTGTCTGGGGGGTGTGTCTAGGGGGAAGGGAGGGGATTCAGGGGGAGTGGGGGTGGTTGTGGGAGTGTTTTTTTATGAAATCGTAATATCTATATCCATGGTTTTAAATTGTGGTAATAGGCATATTTCCACAGTTTTAAAACTTGGCTATAAGCTTGTAGCCACGGTTTTAAACTGTGACTATAGTCCATGTGTGGCTTAAGTTTATGCCATGGTTTAAGACCGTGGTTATAGGTCTTTCCCTATAGCCATGCCAATACCATCCACAGTCCGTGAAACCGTGGATATAACTTATAGCCATGGTTTTCCATCTTATAGCCATAGTTTCAAACTGTGGCTATATCCTTAATTTCTAGTAGTGCTCCATCCATGTTTTTCCTTCAAGTTAATCAATATTACCATTGATAATAAAACTGTAAATTCTGTATAACTAGGATACAATGGTTTTTCAGTATCACCATATAGATGCTCAATTTTTAGTTGTTTCTCACTTGCATCAGCTTCAATATCATGAATCATTTCTTCAATTTCCTCATAGTTATCATCTAGCAAAGCATCATCATCAATAGATCTGAAATTCAGTCTAGTTTCACCATGCCAAATCCAAGGGCTGTAACTTGGATTAAAACCATGAAAAATTAAATGATCTTTGATCTCTCTACTTTTCAACTTCTTCATATTTAAACATTTCATGCATGGATAGAAAAACATGTCATTATTTTGAACATTTTTTTTTCAAATTCCAAAAAAGCCTCAACACTTTCCTCATATTCATCACTCATTCAAAGTGCCGTAATCCAACTTCGACTCATTATTACCTATAAAAAATATAAAATATATATATCTTGTTAAGATAAGCCAATTTTAAATTTATATAAAATATGTCATAATTTGAAAGTAACACGATTTTGAATATAAAACAAATATATGCATATTTGAAAAATATAATTATAAATTCTAAAAAATAATGGAAGATAAGTTTAAATATAAATGGTAAATCATAAAAAGATATGCAAGGAAATAATTTACAAAAGAAAATATAGTTAGACTATAAATTTTTGGAATCTAATATAAACTCATTGGGATATTAGATATGCACATTCATCAAGGTTGTAAGTTGTTTTTCTAACAATGAATTCAGTTAGGTAACCATATAAAATGAAAATGAAATGGTGTAGGGACCTAAAATATATGTTAATTCTCATACATTTAATGATATTTCCCTAACTCAACTAATTATTTATAGGTAGGATCTAAAATAAGAACCCATGATTGGTTTTTTGTTAATCAACTCATACCCCCAAAATGGTTTTTGATCTAGCCCCATAGTAATTTCCAATGACTAAAAACCCATAACTAATCCATCGCAATATTGATTTTCATGATCTATAAATATAATATCTTCAATACCAACAATTGGAATACTGATCCATCAGCTAATTTCCATCTATGATTCCATAGTAAATTTCACAACTCGTACTATAGTACATGATTCTCATACTAGTATGAGATACATAATGATATACATTTCTAATAAGGTTTCTATATTGAGCACAATTAAAACCGAGGTACTTATCATAGAAGAATATATAGATGTAGGGCATAAAATTGATCCCTTACTTAATTACCCTGAGTTCCTAAAACATAGTTAAAGTGGATTGATCTATCAATAAGAAACTACATGATTCATAAATTTATAAAAAATAAACCATAATAAATAAATCTCATCTCATGTCAAATGCCTTCTCAAGAAATATCCCATTTTCACGTTTATTAAAGTATCATGTAATAATATAAAACTTCTCATCAAGGTAAAAATTATATAAAATGCATATTATATACCAAGGGGATAACAAGTGATAGTATCACAACATCAATAAAACATTTTTATATGGTATCAAGGAATATTTTGAAGCCAAATTTTAAAACAAAGTTACAACCATCCATTGAAAACCAAAAAAGAGTCAAAACTTTAGAAATAAAGCATACCTCTCGTATTAGTTAGTTCAAAACCAAAAAAATCTATTTAATTAAAAATAAACCATTAAAATGAGTTATATTCATAATAAATCAAAATATGGTCAAACCCCTTATTTTATCATCAAATTCATTTGAAAATATCCTCATATTAATTTTTTTAAAAAAAACAAGGCATGCATAATGAAAGGAGATGCAAAATTATCATTAAAAACAATACACCATGATGTAAAAAGATGAAAAATTATAATTATAAGAATGGATACATGTAAAGGGAATATATGAGATAACATGAGGAGATTAAACAAGATGGTAATGCGATATTTTAGCAAATGAAATAAAAAAACAGAGAGTTAGGGAATCCGCGACAATGAATGACCGAAAGCAAGATGTGTGAGGCTTACTTGAGAGTTGAGAGTCGAATAAATAAAATGAATCAATGAAAATGAAGATATATGAAGCTAGTAAACGAGGTTTAAGGCCACCAGATCGAAGAAACAAGGTTAGGGTTCGAGAGAGAACTGAGTCTGCCTTTGCCTAATCAAAAAACACCGAAATGACTTAAAATAGGAATTCATAAAATTTTAAATGATTTATCACATCAATTATTATATAACCAACATTATAAAAAGAAATTTATTAGATTTATCACGTCATTTATATAGAAACTGATGTGATAAAGCAATGGGATTTTCTTTATCACATCAGTTATTCTATAACTGACATAAAAAACCCGTTTTATCATGTCGGTTATCTAATAACCGATGTGATAAAGTGGGATAATTAATTTATCACATCGGTTATAGGATAAACTATGTGATAAATCAATATAAATATCTTTGAAATTAAGTTATAAATAACAGATGTGGAAAGGCCGACATGATAAATACTTTTTGTACTTGTGTCATATATCTTTTTCCCCCAATTACTATAGCTTTGTTTAAGATTGAAAAAAATAGTATGGAAAAAATGATTCCTTGCCTTTAGGTAAGTTTCAAAAAGAAAATAAAAACTTATAAAGTTTAATCTAGTTCTTATGGTGAACAAGTTAAAATAAAAGGCAAAAAGGCTAATGGAGAGTATGATGCCAAAAGCACCTTTGCAATGTCCTTTAAAAAAGAGGTTGGTCATCATACAGGAGTTTATTTTCTTCGCATATCATGAAATAAATCTATGGAAGTTTAAATATAATGTACTAAATTGAATAACCAAGTAATTGCTTTCTCTTTAGGTATATTCATCATTGTATGTAATGTTTTAGTTATACTTCATGGGTATTGAGTACAATATTCCTATCACATATGTTTATTCAAATATAGTAACCAAGTAAGTATAGAAACATTACAAGAATAAAGGTTAATTCTCTAAGAGACTAAGAAAAGTTGGTTCCTAAGTCCATGGTGAGAAGTACACAACTTATAATTTCCAATATTAATGATTCTAGTTGAAATTTTATTGAGTATAACCAAAAATTTTATCTCACATTTCCTTTGGACATAAGGATACATAATTCTAGTTCTAAAATGAATGTTGTTGTGGTTTCTAAATACACAATCAATAGTTCAATAATACTTGAATCATTGGCAATACCTAATGAATATAAATTGTACAACTCAGTTATACCTAGTTGTGTCAAGATAAGTATTTATCTAATAAAACTAAGTAGTTGTCAAGGATATACCTGATATGGTTTTAGACTCTTTGGAGTTAAAGACCTTGGGTATTATCAACACACTTACATACTTTTTTTGGAAAAATAAACCTTTAATCATAAAGCTAAGTCACAAAACTTTTAGAATTAGTATATCTAGATAGCGTCAACTACTCCAAGGTAAACCTAGTGCTAAATATACTTCATAAAATTTCTTTAAGAGATTTAAGGAATATAAAATTGAATTATGAAATATTCATGGTCATAAGATATGAGTTTTTTTGGGCTCATGTGTCGAAGAATATATTAACCAAGCATTCATAGATTATAAAATGTAGCATGGAGTAATTATTAAATGCACATTTCCTTATACACATCATATCCATGATGTGATTAAAAATAGTATCAATGCTAAAACTAATAATCATTACAGAAACTTACATTATATTTCAAGACATGCTTTACAAATAATGATGTTATCCCATAATCATATGCCAACTATAATGAAAAATGGATATCATATGAGTAATAATATGACATAAATCAATCATGTCATAATAACATATTTTTATATGCAAAGAGTTTGTTAGGATATAAAAAACATGCATAAGAAAACACAATGTGCATCTAAGTAATTATCCTAAAGTTTTTTATAGATATTACAGAAATCCATATGATAAAAAGGTTATAGTAAAGTGATAGACTATATTTCTATAAAAGGGTGAACATATCTATTTGAGATAGTGGGAGAAACATTTACTTGGATTTAGTAAATTCATCGGATGCACAAATAATTGGTATAGGAATAAGTTCCACAAAAGTCTATTGGAAAGGGGATATTCGAGAGACACATACTGTGTAGGAAGGATAAAACCATGGTAATGGTTTTTTATTCACCATAGTCAGTGATACATTATTCATTGAGAATAATGAATCCTACAAGAAATAAATGGAAACAAGCTGAAATTGACATGATCAATTAAAATTAAATAATGGGTTTCATGTATCAAAGTACAGGGGCTTATTATTTTGAATATTGTGGTGGGTATTCAAGTGATTCTATACATGGGTGG
Organism: Viscum album; assembly: GCA_963277665.1. Lineage (NCBI taxonomy): Eukaryota > Viridiplantae > Streptophyta > Magnoliopsida > Santalales > Viscaceae > Viscum > Viscum album. Next base: position 1,376,405,387 of record OY728133.1, on the reverse strand, counting down.
AACAAGTGTGGTACCAATAAGGCTCGATTGGTAATACCAAGTTGTTATTCCTAAATCCATTAGAATTTTACTTATCATAGTTAATTTATATGATCATTATATTGGTCATTGGATGGCAAGACCACCTATCTTGGAAGACATATATACGATAAAACCATAAAGGGTTGGTGACACCATAGAATGACAATGAGGGGTACAAGTTACTAAAATGCAATTTTGGATTGAAGTAAACAACGAGATCATGGAATATTCATTTGGAATGCATTTTTATAATGTGTCTATAATAGGTTAGTGGGATCATCATTACTTCAAAGAAAAATATGTTTGATAACATATGGAAAACAATTATTGTTCTTATGGTTAGTTAAGACCCATGATGAAAGTAACTCTCTGGAGATTGAATTAAAGTATCAACCTACGTTATAGGAAACGAGATATACTAGGGTAGATCCAACAGTTTCTTAGACCAAGTCAAAAGTACATACTGACAAGGTATTGATAAAATACAAGTTATAACGATTTGAGAGAGAATTGTTACCAATGTAACATGGAATAAATATATATAAGAAGACATTCATGGGGAATAAGAAGTGATTAAAGAGGTGTGTATAATTATATAAGCTCTAGTAATGGATCTGTTACATATTCCATTTTATGCATGATGTATGCTATTTCCAACATGTGCTTAATCATAGGAAAATATTAGTTATATCCATGAGAACTACACGGTAAGCATTCGGAACTATCTAATTGTACTTGAGAGAGTATAATAGGTATGTTCCTAATACATGGAGAGGAAGGGACTCTAGTTTTAAGGGGTCATGTACTAGTCTTCCTTTGGATCAATATGATATAATATCAGTCAGACTAAGCTAATGAGAATGAAAATCTCATTCAAGCCAGTGGTAGTCATATCTACAAATACTGAGTGAATTATGGATTTTGAGGTAGCTAAAGAAGCAATGTTAAATACGTAAAAATTCATTCTAGTTCTTAGAATCACAATTAGTAAGTAAAGTTTTATCATAATGTAAATTATAATAATTCTACTATTGGTACTAGCCAAGATGTCAAGTTTTTACAGTGGATAAAAGGAACATACAGAGGGATATCATCTCTTGAGGAATTTTACTCAAGGTGGTAAAGTCACAAATAGCAGAGTATCCATGCAGCAGAGGCATGTTAGGCCCATCAACTAAATCCATAACTCAGTAGAAACATTATCTTATCATGTGAGAGCTAACAAGGTTCATTATAAAGTTGACTCTAGTGGAATTAGAAGTTTGTAATAGTGGGTTCCCTAGACCAAACTAAATAGTACTATTTGATTACCATATATTGTATATAGTAAGTTTTGCATGATACTTACTATAATAGTGTTTATATGTCTACATTTACTATTTACATGGTAATTTCCATAGATTATTTGTCATATTGAAAGTTTATAGAAGCTCTCATGCTATAATGAGAGCCTTGAGATACCATTCCATTGATCTTAAACATATGTCCTATGGTCAAGATACATCATTATAATTGGACATAGATGATGTATGACTATCTAGTGTCGGGGGATCATAAGTATTAATACTTCTTCTCATGAAGTTCACACTTAGTGATCTCGAGTATATGAGATCATGAGGACTAAATTTCCAATATAATCACCAAATGTTTCATGTGTCATGTGAATACGTGTAATGGTCTCCTAACTTGAGATTATTATAAATGTATGCCATTTGATCATGTAATTTGATGAAAGGAAAAAACTGTGAAAATGAATTCATAACAAGGTATCTTGTGTTGAGTGTGTCATTGATGACATGACATTGATTGAATAATCAAGAAATAATTTTCCGCTTCTGATAGGAAGAGTTATCTTGGGCCTAGTTGATATAGATGGTAGTACCATTACCAAATCCATAACCATAGTAGAATAAGGTAAATCCATCTAGTAAGGTTAAAAAACATAAATCATTAAAGTACGATGACATAAAGTGTGCATCATGCTTTATGAGATATAATGAGACAAAGAGATTGTATTACATGGTGTGTGTTTATAGGAATGTTTTCATTGCTATGAATAATCTTTATCTCTTTAGGGGGCTTGATGAGTTGTTAAACTATGCTTTTGGTATGTGAATAATATTCACTAATATTGAGATAAGGGCCTATAGGGTCACACACTAAGCATATTTACAAGTCTTCCCTATTATGATGAATAGGAATATAGGACATGGTGGGCCCCACCACTAGGGTCTGAGTGACGTATGAGAATTATTGATCACCAAGAAATAAATAAATTTATATTATTTGTGTTTAGAATAATTGGTATTGAATTTATTTATTAATTATACTTACAAGTATTAAAATAAATACATGGAAAATATTATATTGATATTCAAGATTCATTTAATATTTGCGGGAATGATGAGTCAAATTAATATATCCCTTTTATCATATAATATATTTATTATATTAAAATAAAGTGATAAAAATATAAATAATGTTTATGACTCAATAAAGTAGTCATAAGAAGTCTTTTAAGGATTATTTAGTGGGTAATAAATATTTAGGGGTTGAGGAACCTTTTTCAGGTAATTTTACAACTCACTATATGTATGAGAGAGACTCTAGCATGATAACTATTCATTGATCATTCATTGAGAGCATCTACCTCCTCTCCTACTTCCTAGAGAGAGAGACTCTCGATCCAAGCAACCAGATTGAGCTCTCTTTCATGCATTATATAAACATTGATATAGTGATCATCGGGATGTCGAAGGCATCATTGGATTTTTGTGCTAGCACCTGAAATTTTATGATCAACATTCCCACATACTTTTGAAGTATGTGTGGGAAATCTAGAAGGAATTAGCTTCAATTTATTTAAGCAATGATCATTTGTACTTAAAATTCATTATGTGAAGATCCTCGGGCCTTTACCAAAGTTTTACTCACTAGAAATGACGTAGTTACGTCGATTTTCATTGAAAATTTCTAAATCCTAGTTCATCTTCATTCATTCTGTGCTCTGGTACCTTCAGACATTTACTTTTTCATTTTTAGTTACCATTCTAATGGCCACGACTAGCCCTAGGCATTTTAAGGGTCCCCATTTTGTACAGGTGACCCTATCTAGTTGAAACATCCACTAAAATGTCCTCTCTATCCATTTCACTCATCATGGTTCACCTCTTCACCAAACAACTAACTCTAGTAACCCTTAGACAAGCTCTAAAGATGCCGAGTGAGCCTCACATGATTTCAAATCACCCTCACGTGAGATCGGATCACCTTGACATGATTGGGATTTTCCTTGATGTGATTCTAAAACCACCTTCACGTGACTAGAATCTACCCTTACGTGAAGTTGGGTTACCCTAATGCAGAGAAGGAAAAAGTGGCTTACCCTTATGCCATGCACCATACCCATCAAAATGCTCATAGGAATGGACATGGTTTTCCTCATGCCAAGGGAAACCCACACTGATCTCCCTATAAAACCACACCCACTCCCATGGCATGGTGATCCTCCCTAAAACCTATAACAACCCAGTATTGACGTACATATACATTACATAACTTTTTTGGAATACTTAAAACATAATAAAAACAAACACCCAAAGACCGTATTAGTTTAGTGCCTTTGGAAACATGGAAACATAAACACTGGTACATAAGAAAGTTACATTATCTCCCACTAGGTTCATCATGACTATCACCCTTCTTAGACGCATCACACTTAATACATATCCTCATAATCTATGGAAGGAAACATAAAAATGGGTGTGCTTAGATTCTTAGTAAGGGTAAATAATAGAGATATGTAGGCATAAACATGAGCATAGGGGTATGATAATGTTATCATAACATTATAAGATCATGCCCTGCATATCAAAAATCATAAACATGAATCATTTCATAAAGCTTGGAAGTTCATAAGATACAAATCATAAGGAAATAAAGAACATAATCTATGAAATCATAGCATAGGAATAAAACATGGAATTATTCCAAACACATAAGGATAAAAAATATTATTTCTAGGATACCTACCAAGACCTTAGTAACATGTTAGGATTGGGCTAATCACTTGTGTACTTGCTTCGGGCTTGGGATGTCATCCTATGTACCCTCTTTATTTAGGATTGGGATGTCCTCCCATGTACCCTCTTTTTTCAGGCTTGGGATGTCCTCCTGTGTACCCTCTTGTTTCAGACTTGGGATGTCCTCCCATGTACCCTCTTATTTTGGGCTTGGGATGTCCTCTTGTGTACCCTTTGAGCTCATAAAACATTTATCATTACCCAATTCATCGGAGGGAGATATAGTTCCCACCAATCTCATAATAACATCATTCATACATGTGATACAAAATAAAACTTTCAACATATCATTACCCATAAAAATAGATAGTTTTTATAAACATCAAATCATAACCCATGAAATTAAATGGGCATCATTAACATTTTATCACATCATGACCTATAAAAATAGATAGTTTTCATAATCACTTCATGAAATCATAACCCATGAAAATAAGCAGGTTTCAAAAGCATAAAACACATGGAAGAGGAATAGGTTTCAAAATAATATAACCTATGAAAGAGGAAGAGGTTTCATAAACATCAATCAATCAAAACATATATCATTCAGATAAAAAATGTGAATGGAACCTTTGGAACATCTCTTTTAATGGCATGAGTAACATCAACACATTTCATCTTATATGGAAAATAACTTGGAAAGATATTTTGAATACCTTTCTTGAGGAAAATATTCATTCTTCTTTGAAAATTATTTTTAAAACATAAACCATTTAGAAAACCATTTGCTTTGAAAATTCATTGAAAACTTAGAAATAACACTTTAAATCATTTTGAAAACCTTATCCCTTGAAAACTTATAAAATAAGCTTGAAAATTTTTGAAAATAATTTTCCTTAAAAACATATAAATGAATCTTAAAACCCTTTTTTAAAAACACTTTCCTTGAAAAATACTTTGAAAACTTATAAATAAATCTTGAATTTTTTTTTAAACCATTTCATTGAAAATTAATTTTAAAAACAGTTTTTAAAAAATTAACCTTTTAAACATTCAAAGTAATCTTCAAATAAATAACGGTGGATAAATCCCTACATGACATACAAGGTAAAAATAACAATCCTTTCACTACTGGAAAAATACCCTATACCAATGGTTTGGAACTGTTGGTATAGGCCTCCAAACCGTTGGTATAGCCTATACCAACGGTTTGGAGAACCGTAGGCAAGTAAGCTATGGGGATAGGTATATACCAAAAGTTTTCCCAAAACCATTGGTATAGACCTATACCAATGTTTTTTAAAACCGTTGGTATAAGTAATATGAAAATATATACCAATGGTTCCATAAAACCGTTGGTATATATAATTTAAAAAACAATCATTCGGTGGGTTTAGATCCCAGCACCTCCCGTTTTTTATTGAACGACCTAACCACTAACCAAACTTACTTTTGTGAACATAATTTCATAAATATATATATTTATTATCATAAGTATTTTAAATTTTGATTTATTTAATGTCCTCTGTAAGAAGATTCCATTAAAAATACATGTACATATACCAACGGTTCTCAAAACCGTTGGTATAGGTTCTTTGATTTTGGGACCTATACCAACGGTTTTAGACAGACCGTTGGTATAGGGGGTACCTATACCAATGGTTTGGCCAAAACCGTTGGTATAAGGTCTCTATAATGGACCTATACCAACGGTTTTCCCAAAAGCGTTGGTATAGGTCCAAATTAGTGAACTATACCAATGGTTTGCCCAAAACCATTGGTATAGCTCCAAATTAGTGACCTATACCAAGGGTTTTGGCCAAACCATTGGTATAGGTCCAAATTAGTGAACTATACCAATGGTTTTCCCAAAACCATTGGTATAGATCATATTTCCAGTAGTGCTTTGCATGGTAAAAAGGATAGAAAAATGCCTTGTTCAAAAAGTGACAAGAAGATTCCTTTAAAAAAATGGTAAAAGAAAAAAATGATAAAAATGTATTTTAAATATTATATGAGAATATTATAATATTCTTGGAAACCCTTTTTATAAAACATGGTTTTAAAGGAACACGGATTTCTGACCGAAGAGAGGGTAAAGTCGGGCATTCATAAAAATACTTTTTTAACTATCTTATGTACCAAAGAGTGGAAAAATGGTACCAATACATGAATATTTCATGAATAACTAGAGTGTAATAAAATTCAAAAGATTTATTAAGATATGGATCATAATATTTCATCAAAGGAAGCATAAACATAAACAATCTCAAAAAACGATGAGATTGTTTCAATAAACTCTTACCACTTGGTAACTTTGAACCATACTCCCCATGTAAGAAAATTAAATTACTTGAAGCTTAAAATATCATGAAAATAATTATATTCATGATTTAAAATTTCAAAGTTAGTATATACACCTCATGAAAAAATATAGGTGCATAACATGACATGTGTCCCAAAGAAGGCAAATTGAGACAAAATTACTTTACCAATTTGGTAACTTTTGAAACATAAATACCATGAAAGAATGATCATAAAATGGATATGTTAATACCCATAATTTTATTTATAATAATAATAAAATACATCCATGGTCATTATACACACCACACAAAAGGAATGGGTGGTGAATAAAGCGTGTATCTCATGGAAATAAAAAGTAAGATGAAATTCCTTTATCTTGTGTCTTGACTCTCATCATACTCATTCAAACCTCTTATATAATAAATATAAATTTATTATAAATATATAATAGAACCATATTTTTATATATAATACCATATATGGTTTTATTATGACTTTATATTACCCAAATGTTAACAATTTCATGTTAAGGTTACACTTCGGGTAATATTCGTTTTGTTTCTCACATGTGTCTTAATTTGTTATATATTTTGTACTTATAATTATATCATGATTTAAAGAATGTAAACCATGATATAAATATCATTTATATTATTTATATGTGTATTATAATAATCTATATAATATAGAATTATGAAATGAAATACACCGTTCATGGAGACGGTAGGTCGTACGTACGCATGAATATTGTTTCCGTTTAATTATCATATTGAAAAATGAATGTAAATTACATATATGTATATATATTTATATGTATATAATTATTCCAGTAGCATTATTATATCATATATATCATATAATTTCACTAAACGCATCCTTAATACATTCCATGTTGTGTGTGAATAAATTGCATCACTTTGAGGGGGCGGTAGTTCACACTTCCTCAAACAAAATTATCGTATTTACATCAAATGGAAATTATAAATATATGTGATGAAAAATGATTATATAAGATTAAATACATAATAAATATAATATATAATATATATAAATATATTTTCCATCATAATGCCCACCATGAGAGGCGGTAAAGAAAAAATGAACAATCATCGTTTCGTGAGATGATGATTCACCGTACACGTAAACAGTATGTTTGTTACCCATTAGATGGAATTTTGTGTAAGTGTAGTTCAAAAACATATCATAAAAAAATCCTATTATATTTATGATACTGGTGTTGTTATACAATAATGGAATAATAAGAGTTGAGGGAGTAGATAAAGAGAATAAAAGAAAGAAGTTTGAGGGAGGGTGTTACCTCTTAATCAGATAAATCCTTTTGGTTTGCACCAAAGGGCTTCCATGGAAGGATTTATAACCAAATAGGGGATTCAAGGAATAAATTAGGGATTTTGGGTGACTATTTTGTCAGATTTTTGATGAGTCAAAGTGGCTTGAGAGGTGTGAGTAATGGGTAGAGTTCTTTCCTTTTTATAGTGAAGGGGGTGTGATGCTCTTATAAATACCAAAAGGTATTCAATAATGGGAGGTATACTTTACCTAATGTTCCTAGAAAATGGACAACTAATTAATTAATTTGAATGTATGGTCTAACCAAATATACTCCACACAAAAATATGTTCATTTTAATAATTTGGTTCCTTAACTTCTAAGATTCCCCAATTTTATTATTTTGGTTTTTATTAAAGCATATAGTTTTCTAACCTAAGTAATTTAACCATTAAGACTAAACTAAAGTGAGATTTATTATAAAATATAGAGACACTAAATTATAAATATGATTCCTAATTTAAAAAATAAAAAACTCATATGTTTTGGAAATTAATTTTTAAAACAAGCGCTTGTGATGCGCAAAACACTGCTTAAACCCGAACTATGCTGACAATGTTTTTACAATCTAAAAGTCAATATGTTGATTATAAAAGATCAATTGGTCTATTAATAGACCATATTTAATATTTTTTGACCTTTAGAAATCACTTGGAATAATATAGTATTTTTATTAATTTTAAATCATTTAATAAAATATCATTTATTGTAAAATAACAATAATGTCAATTTTGACATTATTTAATTAATTTTAATTTTAAAATATCAAAATAATATTGTAATTAAAATAAATTAAGTTTAAAATTGTGTAAAATTATATACTAATCATCAAAAATAATTAAAGACAATAATTCATTCAATTCACTTCACTTTTAACATTTATAATATCATTTATTTTAGATAATTGTTGATTAAATAATTACTACGTTGGCATTTCGTAACCATTTTAAGTAACTAAATCATCTATAAAAATTATTGATAAATTATTATGATAACAATAACCAATTTATCTTTCAAAAGGATTTGTATAACCGAAAATATGATGTTTTTTACATATCTCAAAGTTTTATAAATGTTAAAGCTAAGGAAAGTTCTCCTTTTGTATTTTTCTTTACTTAACCATTTATATAGGTAAATTCCATTTAATAATATTACAATAACTCATAAAATTAGATCTAAGAGGTAATATAGTTGAATTATTAGCAGGCAGTGCCTTTTGGACAAGTGTCCAGGTCATTTTGGTCCTTCAGATTAAGGTGTAGTCTTTAATTAAACTTAATATTATATTAATCATTATGACTAATTTTAATCACTTTCACTAATCTTTTTAGTCAAAAATTAAATTGATCTTATTAGACTAAAAATATCATACTAATTTTAATGCTTATGTTTAGAATGAGATTTCTTATTTTTGACATCCAGATTTTTTTTACAAATCCTTTTTTTATATTACATTTCTTATTAAATAAATTAGACTTATCTATGCCAATGAAAAGGGAAAATAATAGTTAATTTAAAAAAAAGAAAATTAAAACCACCATAATAAGGGAGTAGACCGATGGAAGATCGGTCCAGTGGGCTGGAGCGCACATGGTATCACTTGTCCCTTGTACAATAAAACCATGATTGTGCCCCTAGGAGTGTAGTTTAGTGGTTACGATTTTGAACGGTTTCACGAGAGGTCTCAAGTTTAAGTCTCTTTGAGTTGTTGTAGGTGCGGTATAATTTGTTTTTTTTTTGTTTTTTTTGTATCTCTTAACTGACGCTATTGTAATAATAAAACCATGATTGTTGAAATATATATCCACGTCTTATCTTCTTTTGGATTCTTCCTTTTTACACTGGGGATTTTCCAAGAGGTGCGCGGGGAAAAAAAATTTCTGGATTTTCGAGGAAAAAAATTGCCTAAATGGGTTAGGCGTCATAATATTTTTAAAACTGGGTATCAAGATGCGTGAACCCCATTCACGCATTATCCTGCTTCTGGGATGCGTGAACAGGGTTCACGAATCTTTCGCTGAGTTTGGGATGCGTGAACTCTGTTTGCGCATCCTTTGTATAGTATACGAAGGATGCGCAAACGGTGTTCACACATCCCACCGTGGTCTTTTATAAAAAGGACCCCCCCCCCATTCTTGTTCTGCTTGGTATTTTGTTGCGAAGCCCTGGTAAATATCTTTCTCAACAAAATTTTCTTTCTTTTAAGAAGGTAAAATTTCTAATTAATATTTTATTTGTGTAATTGTGTTTATTTATTTCATTTGTTTGATTTATTTATTTAATTTTTAATATATAAAAAATAATATTTATGAGTATGGTTTATTTATTTCATAGTATTGATGCATGATGTGTAAATTAGTTCTATTCTGTATTATTTAATTTTTGAATGGGTGTATGTTTTATTTGAATGTTTAGAAAAATTAATCATGTAATGTCTGAAATGTTGTATGAATTCATATTGAATATTTGGGAAAATTAAGTATGTTATTTTAATATTAAATTAAATTATAATATTTTTACACTATTTATATAATTTAGAAATAATATATTACTTATATGTATCATATATAAATTTTATTAAAAATTATACAGAATTATAGTAATTTAATTTACTAATAATTATTATAATCGATGAAGTATAAAATAAATTAGGATTTGATTGTCTTATTTTTTGTATGTGGTTGTTTAATTTGTAATAAATGCATTTTTTCCGTATTGATGATCTTCGAGTCATCTCACTGGGTATGTATGGACCTGTGTGTCCTCTTAAAGAAAGTTTTGTATTTAAGACACCCCTTGATCCCCTCACATGCATGTGAGTAAATTTGTAATTATAAGACAATCACCAAGAGTCATCCCCAAAGAGCATCCCCGAAGAGACGTCCTTGAAGAGCATCCCCGAAAAGCATCCCCGAAGAGGTATCCCCGAAGAGACGTCCCTGAAGTGGTGTCCCCAAAGAGGTGTTCGAGAACAGATGTTCAAATGGCGGTTGCTGATTTGATAATAGAGACTCCAGAAGTCTTCCAGTCATAGGTTTCGTTTAGTTTATCAGAGAATGATAAACTAATCGGAAGTCTCGAAATCAAGTCATGATTATTTATTGAAAAGTAATTAAATTTTATGAAACATTATATTAAACTCTGATAAACTTATACATTAAAAAAATCTTGGTATAAAGTCAATTATGCAAATCCAGTTAAAATAATTTAAAATTTTGATGGTGTATATAATATTTTTGTAATTATTTATTCAACAGTAATTAAAATTTATGAAACATTATATTAAACCTCTTATAAACCAATTTAACTAATTTAATTATTTATTCAACAATAATTATAATTTATGAAACCATATATTAAAGCTCTGATAAACCATTGCATTCAAAAAATCAATTATTCAAAACCAATTCAACTAATTAAAAATTTCGATGTAGTATTTAATATTATTTGAATCATTTTTTATAGGTAATCATGTCTGCACAAATATATTGCAATGGTGAGGTCATTTATACCGAGAAGGGTTTTAGCTATAGTGTGCCACCTACTAAAGTGGTAAATCTATATGGTTGTATGACATTGGATGTAGTTCTCAATAAGATTCATAGTCGGTTAAAACTGAAATCTGATCAATCAATTACTTCAATAAAGTATCGGCATCTTCAATATGTTGAACGTTTTTGGTACACTGAGTACCCTATACTCAATGATTAGGATTGGATGTATGCTTGTCTGTTATTCAGATAACAACATAGTAATGGTTTGATGGAATTGTATGTGGTGTTTTCTGATATTGATGTGGTGCAACCGAATACTAAAAATCCATTTTTTATGATCTCTGTAGAAATCGGTCCTTTAGAACACTCTTATTCATTTCCTCCTCCTCATATGACTCCTGTGATAGAAGCAAATTATGAAGAAGATGATCAAAATTTGGAAGGAAATGTAGATAACATCCATCTGTGTGATAATATAGTGAATGAAAGTTTATATGAGGAAGAAGAATCTGGGGAGTCATCAGGAGATGATTTGGGTGAGGGTGGTGTGGGGAATGAAGCTTCTGAAGTTCCTTTGAGAGATAAACATCAACGACATCCATTAGTTAATAGTAATCATCCTTCAGTATTGAGATCTTTAGTTAAAGTAATGTCTCGTGAACAACATTTTGATTGGAATGTCATTACACCGGCTTTTGGATTCCCTGGCATTATAGGGAATAAGTTTTCATCAAATGATAATGTCATATATGTCGGGCAGGAGTTTGAAAGTAAACTGGTCATGAAAAATGTGATAAATCAATACCACATTGAGCGACAGTTCACATTTTTGGTTGATGAGTCAAAGAAGACAAAATATGTCATTCGTTGTGAGAAATATGGGATAGAATGTAAATTTCGATTAAGGGAGATATTTGATAAATTTTTTGTATGTTGGAAGATAACCAAATTAGAAGGTCCACACACATGTGTGAATCCAAGCTTGTCGCATGATCACTCTTCCCTTGATGCAGATTTTATATCAACTATTATTTGTGAGATGATACGAACATGTCATGATGTTCTTGTTTCCCTTGTTCAAGAAAGAATTAAACAGTTGTATAACTATAAGATATCATACAACAAATCTTGGAATGAAAAATAGAAGGCCATTGTAAAAGTGTATGGTGATTGGGATGAGTCTTATGTGATGTTGCCACAGCTTATGGAATTTTTGTCTCTCAACAATCAGATTGTTTATCAGTTGGACGCTGTTGACTATGTATCCCACACTCACCGAGTTGATCGATCAAAGATGAATTTCAATAGGTTGTTTTGGGCATTCAGGCCATGCATCGCTGCCTTTCCCTATTGTAAACAATTTATTCAGGTGGATGGCACTTTCCTTTATGGAAAGTATACAAGTGTTCTAATCATTGCTGCCACACAGGATGGTAATCGTTCTCCTCTGCCACTTGCTTTTGGTATTGTTGAAAAGGAGAATTTTGAATGTTGGAGCTGGTTTTTGGCATGTGTGTGCATTCATGTCACACAAAATAAGGGCATGTGTTTTATATCTGATCGTCATCGAGAAATTATAGAGGATGTGAATAGTGATGGGGTTTCTTGGACGGAGCCGAATGCTTATCATCGTTATTTCATTAGACATATTGCAAGTAATGTGCATAATAATTTTAGAGATGAGGCCATTAAGAAGGCAATCCTCAAGTTGGGTGTGTTTTTCTAAACATATATTTTTTAACAAAATTTAATATCCATTTTAATACATTATTCTTCTTGTGTTTTCAACATATGAGCCCCAACAAGAAATATTTGATCGAAACCTTGAAGAAATTTGATCTGCTAATGAAGATGTGTATGAATATATGATGAAAATTTCAAAGGAAAGATGGTCATTAGCATATGATGGTGGCAGAAGATATGTCCATATGACCACTAATATAGTGGAGTGCATAAATGGGGTCCTCAAGGGTGTGTGCAAACTCCCGATCATAGGGTTAGTGCAAGAGAAATTTTATAGATCTGTTCACCACTTTGTTGACCAGTCCCAAAAAGCCTACCAAAGGATGGAAAACAGAATGCATTTTACTCAGCATTTTCATAGTGATATTGATCAGATACTGAATGAGGCTTCAAGATGGATTGTTCTAGGTTTTGACAGGGAAAACAAAAGTTTTTAGGTAAGACAGTGCTATGACCGGGCTACATGCACTAGTGTTCGAGAGTTTGTGGTGATGTTGGATAACAGGTATTGTGATTGTGGTAGCTTTCAACCATTGAGATATCCATGTGCACATGTTATCGCAACTTGTGCATCGGTAAATATATCATGGGATCCATATTTTGACCCGGTGTACCACATGAGCACTTTGGTTAACTGTTACAGTGCAGCTTGGATACCTGTTGGTGACTTTCATTCTATCTCATTGCATGCTGATCACTCGACCATTGTCCCTGATATTTCCAGGTTTCATAAGTTGGTTGTGTTTTCAATTATCAATTTTTCAATGTAGTTTTTTAAAATATTAGCTTCATACTACCAGGTTGCGGCCCCGAGGAAGACCAAAGTCAACTCGAATCAAGAATGAGATGGATTGGCCTCGACAACAGGGAGGGACAATATGATGCAGTATTTGTCACGTAGAAGGACATACTCGTAAGAAATTTTCCCAAGTGATAGGACAGATCTCCACATCCCGTCATCCATGATTGAGTTTGTGTACTGTATCACGAATATGCATATTTTGTTTTGTATGTGTGCGTTTCAGTATTGAATCCTTTTAATTTCGGTTTATCTCATTTTTGGAATCTATCGTAAAGAATTTTGTGATACTAAATATATTAAAAAAAATAAACATTGAATGAAATTGAATATATCATGCTTCTACATATTCAATGTGGGTTTTTCAATACTGTTGATTTATATTAAAAATATCGGAATAAATTAAACTTCATTGAAGATCAATAATACAATAAATTTATAATTGAAACCAACAATACTTCCCATGTATATTTTCTACCTTAGTTTGCTTATTGTAGATTTTTTTTAAATAAAAGTTTACAAAATTTTTTTGAATTCCCTATAAAAAAGTGACAATGATATCATTTGTGCAGATGGAAAATTTTCCATTGCGCAAAACTCAGGCTACTCATGTCTCACGGATAGTTTTAGAGGGACGTGTTGTGCCTCCATTGAGTGTTCACAGATCTTACCATTTTCATCATACTGCACCACCTCCCGCTATTGTTCCCCATCTTCGGCGCGCTGGATTCTACAGTGTAGCGATGTGCGACTTCACCTTTCTTGATCATCAGCTCATTGCCACGCTTGTAGAGAGATGGAGGCTAGAGTCGCATACATTCCATTTGAGAGAGGGGGATAACTATTACACTACAGGATGTGGTCATTATATTGGGCCTCCCCATCGATGGTGCGCCTCTGACAGGTCAAGTTGCAGCAGATTTTCCAGAGCTTATTCATAGACTACTTGGCATAGAGGTTCAGGATGATGGTAGGACCATCATTGGTGGTAGATTACATATGACTTGGTTAGATCAGCACTGCACTCATTTACCAGAGGATGCTGACGAGATCACCGTGTTTCGATTTTCACGTGCTTATATTTTGAGGTTGATCGGTGGCACACTTTTTGTTGATCACTCCACTACTTTTGTGCACCTGATGTATTTATCATTTTTGGAGAATTTGGACCAAGCAGGGCAGTATAGCTGGGGGTCTACTTGTCTTGTATATACATATAGGGCATTATGAATTGCATGTCACATCGATAAGATGTAGATCACGGGATTCATGGTTCTTCTACAGATGTGGGTATGGGAGCACATCCCTCGTTTAGCTCCACATGCTCGTTTTCCATTACCAACAGATATTGTAGGAGAGGCTCCATGTGGATGTTGGTATGTTATTCTTTCCTTCTAATGTCTAACTTAATTGTTTAACTTTTTATTATCAAATATAAATATAACAATGTTATCTACAGGTGGAGTCAGGAACATCGACATTCAGATACCCCCAGACATGACGTCCATGCCTACAGACTTATGTTGGATAGCATTCGACCGCATGATGTAAGTGATTATTATTTATATTATTAAATCTTTATTCTTTATTGTACATCTAATCATATATTCATTGATTATTAATTTTTTTCAGATTACATGGATGCCATATACAGATGATATTCTGCAGAGTCTTCCACCATACTGTATAGCGATGCTTGCTATTGGATCCTGCACAGTTCCATTGATTCATTTTCATATAGTTGAGTGGCACCAGATTGATAGAGTCATGAGGCAGTTCGGATTCCATCAGCATGTTCCTAATCCTCCTAGTCAGTTAGATTCATTGAATTCCCTAAAGATGTTAGGGAAGAGAGATTTTGATTGGAGGAGATATCATGCCAGATATATTGAGTTATAGGACAGACGACAGGAGTCCCGGTTGCGAGGGGAGGGGACGGTATGCTTTCAATTGGTGGACCAGATGGATTATGCATCATGGTACAGCAGGTCCCCAATTAGATTTCTGAAACGACACGGACGGGGCTTTCAGGAGTTGGTATACATTATTTTTTCCACTGTTTATCAGTTTTTTTATTCATATTACTTAACAATGGAATTTGTTTTCACAGGATGCTCGTATCTGTCATCTACTTCACATGGATGATCCAGTTGAGAGAGCCGCATTTGACCTAGCATATTTTCACAGCCTTGTTGCATCTCTGCTTCCTTCGATGGACGAGATATATCATGACATTTTCTTTGATCCACAACACGCTGAGGAGGTATTTGAGACTCATATAGATGTACCAGGGGGTGATGACCCTACTGTTGTTCCACAGGAGGAGGGGGTTCGGCTTGATCAGCAAGATGTCGTTGTTCTACATGAGGAGGGTGTTCCGCATGATCAGTCAGATGCTCCTCCTACTTCTCAGGCACATGCAGAGGTAGATCTAGTCGTTGATTGGTCAGATCTAGATGCATTATTACAGCCATCCACTGCAGAGCATTCATCTTCTTCCCATGTCGGTGAGATTTCCAGTCAGCTTCCACCGTCTGCCACACAGGAGGATGTGGATGTGGCTGCTGATGATGATGTGCAGCATACGCCAGAGCGCATACAGAGACATACACGATGTGGACGCATCCTGTATTCATCTGGCTGTGGGAAAGAGGAGCATCCATGCCAGAGGCATAGATTGGATTGATTTTTTATTTATGATACATTTTGTTTGTGTCTTACTATCACGACCCCCTCCCGCCAAAGATGCCCCTCCTGAGCTGGAAATGGTGAAAGGGGGATAATGACCCCCGAGTCCCGCCTCCAATAGGCCCCAGAGTGGCGACTAGCACCAAGGGTATGAGTTTTCACAAATATGGGAGGCATTAGCCTTTTTATTATT
The DNA here is from genome assembly GCA_963277665.1 of Viscum album. Classification (NCBI taxonomy): domain Eukaryota; kingdom Viridiplantae; phylum Streptophyta; class Magnoliopsida; order Santalales; family Viscaceae; genus Viscum; species Viscum album. The sequence continues at coordinate 1,376,388,770 of OY728133.1, read as the reverse complement.
TAGGATCAGGAAACAGGATGAGTCAAACATCAAAAGAAAAAGGAACAAGTAAATGAAAATAAACCCAAACCAATCCCACATGCATGTTTAAATAAATTTTGAAACAAGTACACGTACAAGAAAACTCAAAAGTACAATACCAAAAGAAACAAGAGTACAACAAACTGTAACAACTCCAAATGTCCCGACTAGTAGGGTCCCGCACGGCCCTGGTAGTCCTCCTGGAAACCTGAAAGAAAACTTAGGGTGAGCATACAAGTATACTCAGTAAGGAAACCTAAAGCTCCCATGCACAGGTGGGGAGACATCCTAATGTCCCGTGAGAACAACAGAAGAACCATAATCTATCAAGGAATTCTATCCACCCAACCTCACCAACCACGCTCACCAAAACACAAAACAATAGGTAGTAGTATATAAGAACAAGAGTATTGGGTACCCCGCACCATTTTCCCCCACTAGTTAGCTGCTCTTCCTAACGGCGAACGTCCTGACGCTACCGCACTCTTCTTGCCCACACACACCTGGGCCTCACAAACCACATATCCCGCCCGCACACACCTGGGCCTCACAAACCACATATCCCGCCCGCACACACCTGGGCCTCACAAACCACATATCCCGCCCGCACACACCTGGGCCTCACAACCACATATCCCGCCCGCACACACCTGGGCCTCATCCCGAAGATTCTTGGGAAAACAAACATGCCCAAAGAGTCTTGGGCTATGAGTCACACCAATCGAAACCTACCTGAAGAGTCTTGGGTGTAAGGTTGCCTCAAGCCATCACAACCTATGGAAGAAGGAGCAGGAATGAGCTAGTAACTAATGGAAAAAACACCATCGCCCATAAAATGGGAGTGTTCGGCACTAGGTGCTCAACATGGGTGGGGTGCGACAAAACACAAAGATACAAATACATATATGTATACCAAACACACAGCCCAATCTATGGCTTCTAAACAGTGAAACTAACCACGTGCCTCGACACTGCTACTACGAAGCATGCATACAACAAACAAACCCAACCCCATTTAGGTTTTCATGTTTCAATAGTATTATTTTATTAGTTCCTTAACTACTGAGAAATTATCAAACCAAATCAAGCGTTTCGTAGAACAAAACCCTACCAACCACAAATCAAGTTAGATAGAACACCAACAAAACAAAACCAACCTTTTTATCATCAATAAACCCCCATTGATTGTTCCCGTGTTTAATTCATCATCTTTCCCCACATTACATTTATCAACTTTCCACTTTCTTTTAACATCGCAACTCATTACTGCAGCCCTGATGCCGCTATAACCACATCTCTACATCTGTATCACAAAACAAGGCTCGCGCCACATCATTGCACCTTTAATATCATTCACCGCAGCCCCGCTGCCCATCCTATTCGTAATAACCCAGGATTCACCCCTTTTTCACTCACCACGTAACCAAACCAACACCCACATTTTCATTATTCCATTCGGTTCAACCGGGGTGATCACACAAGGGTTTCAGATATTCATTTAATCAGTTAACTTTACATGATTAAACAATTTCCATATTCCACAAAGTTTCCATCCACAAAATGGTCTAGAAAGATAGGGAAACATTTAATTACGCAAGCAAAGTCCCCCAACAACCGTGATTTTCAGTAGGCATAAGCCTATTCAATTCACAACATAACAAGAGGATAACAATGATAAACATAACAACTTTCGCCATCCCCATTCTTTAAGCAAGTTATTGTCTTCATTAAATTGGTTCAACTATGTCTCGTGAAAGCAAGAGGACACACATCCCGCATGATGCACAAATTAGAGAGACGAAGGTAAAATCCCTAACTCAAAGGTTTTTGACGGAAACCACAACGGTCGAAGAACGCTCAAGAAACCCGGGTCGATTCTCTGAAACCCCACCTTAGATCTCTCTTACTGGAAAGATCAAGACCAAGACTCATCATAAACGACATCCACACACTTAGATCTACCCATAACGGGTGTAGATCTAAGATACCGAGGGAAGAGAAGGAGTAGATCTGAGAAGATCTAAGAACCCAACAAGAATGATCACATACCTTGAGGAACCGGCTTTGATTTGCGAAGATAAGCCTCCAGATTGCCTCCAAAATGCTTGGGAGAGGTTCTTCTACCTCCAAGGAAGGGTAATCTCGAGTTATGGCCGATTAGGGGCTTAAACGAGCAAGATAAAGGCTAAACGGTCAAGATCCTAAAATTTAGGATCTAACTTTAAGTTCCCGCACGACCTAGTCGCACGGTTAGACAAACCATGCGCTAACCGTGCGGTCACCACTGCCTTAGCCACTCAGCTCGCATGGTTTGTCGGCACGGTTTAGACAAACCATGCGCCTCCCGTGCGGTCTCTACTGCTATCAAGGCCAGCTATGCACGGCTTGGCCGCACGGTTTAACAAACCGTGCGCCAACCGTGCGAAAGCTACAGGACTTTCAGTTTTCTTAAAAAAAACACCCAAACGCGCCTCCAAGTCACCTTGATTTCCCTAAACACCTTTAGCCCCACATTTTCACAAGGGAATGGACCAGAGAGGTCCGGGCCATTACACTTACTATCATCATTTATAGAGTTCTATTCTTTTTTAATATTTGTCTTATTGTTATCAAATTATCTAACAAAATATATATATGTATAATAAATAATATGATTAAATGATAATTCATTTGATTATAAATCCAAGATATTAAAGGGTGCTTCATCCAAAATAACTACCAAGAAAAATGACACCCATAAGAACACATAAAGGAACCATAAACACAAATAAATCGAAAAATTATTGACATCCACAGAAGCACAACAAGAGTTGAAGATCAGAAGCGTAAATCTGAAGAAAAGAGCTAATGGATCATGTTGTTTTCCGAGCATGATTTCAAATGAGTGGTTGTTTATGGATAACGATTGAAGAGCTGGTCCTAGCATTGAAACCCTTGATCAAATATCTCTTGTTTTCCGAGCATGATTTCAAATGAGTGGTTGTTCATGGATAACATTGAACCCCTTGATCAAATATCTCTTGTTTTCTGCACCAGTTGAACCCAAGTAGGCTTAGAGTTGATTAACTGAAGTATCTTTGCAAAGTTATCCATGTGACTTCATCCATCCCTTAGAAACAGTCAAGAAGATATTCTTTAGAGGGAGGAGAAAAGGTTATTGACATATCAACATAAAACCATTTCATTTTGTTTCCCGAAGCCTTGAAAAGTTGTTGTTGATTCAAAGAATTGAATGCTACATTTGATCAGTTCTCCATGATGATACAATCCAGACGATTGAAGAGCTAGTCCTAGCATTAAACCCCTTGATCAAATATCTCTTGTTTTCTGAGCATGATTTCAAATGAGTGGTTGTTCATGGATAACATTGAACCCCTTGATCAAATATCTCTTATTTTCTACACCAGTTGAACCCAAGTAGACTTAGAGTTGATTAACTGAAGTATCTTTGCGAAGTTATCCATGTGACTTCATCCATCCATCAGAAACAGTCAAAAAGATATTCTTTAGAGGGAGGAGAAAAATTTATTGACATATCAACATAAAACCATTTCATTTTGTTTCCGATAACAGGGAAACAAATTTGGCACACATATTGACAATTTATGAAGTGTGCTTCATCTATTAACAACAGAATACAAAGGGGGAGATTGATGTGCATAATTGTTGCATTTTTGGTCAATAAGAATTCAATATGTGAATAAAAGATATTGATGAATAAGTTCTTGAAACCTTGAAGAATTGTTGTTGATTCAAAGAATTGAATGCTACATTTGATCAAATGAATAACTTCCTGAAGCCTTGAAAAAATGTTGTTGATTCAAATAATTGAATGCTACATTTGATCAATTCTCCATGATGATACAATTCAGACAATTGAAGAGCTGATCCTAAGTTCCAATATCTTGTATCCATGAATGATACATTGACTACACCATCATGAAAAAGACCATGCAACACTCAATTGCATGAGGAGCAGGAAGATACATCCATTGATCTTAAATGGATTATGTTTAACAACTTAGATGATTACTTGTGCTGGTCCTCAACATTCATGACATGTGTTAAAAGGAGAAAACATTACCCAAAACCTCATCCTTGGGTTGATTTTATGGTTAGTTCTTTATTATTGAAAAAGGAATGGTTTTCTAATATATGCATTATGAAATAAAATTAGATTACTATTAATGATAAGTAAATGAGTTTTCATTTTATTTATATTATTGATTATTTAATTAATATTTACTATATTTATTAATAAACATTGATATTTCATGTTTTTTTAATTGGTATATACATGTTTTAATTTTGTTTTCCCTTTAGCCTTTCTGTATGATGCGTGAACGGGGTTCACGCATCCAGTAAAAGCTTAATAAAGGATGCGTGAACCCCGTTCACGCATCATTGCAAGGGAAGATGCGTGAACGGGGTTCACGCATCTTGAGACCCATTTTTAAAAATATTTTGAACCCTAAACCATTTAAGAAAAAAAAAATTCAAAAACCCAGAAAAAAAAAATCCCCCGGTGCGCTGTCTTCCTCCGAAAGAGCTGAAACGCGCGGTCTTCCTATGACGGCTTATCCATTACCTTCATCCTTTCATCTTTCTGGTCCACTGTTACATCTACCTGTAAGGGGCATCTCTATCTCCCTCACCTTCCTAGGGTTTCAAATAGCATTGGTTTTGATTGACGGCGGTGGTGATGACTTGTAGGAATTCTGCATCTGAAGGGGTTGATCTGGAAGTAGGGGCACTGGGGCGCTGATATACAGGATGGATCGGGTGCATGACAAGATGTCCCCACCCCTTGTGGTATCGATAAAACATGATAAATTTAAATGGTTTTGTTTTAATTTTAGATAAAATTGAATCTACAAAATAAGGTTGGTTATGGTTGATTTTAATTTGGCAGAACAGTCTCATTTTCCGCTTCTTCGTTTCCTTTCCGACTCCGAATGAACTTTCTAAAGCTTTATCGTTCCGAGCCTGTCCAAAGATTGGTCACAAATCGCAAGCCCACTTCGAAGTCGACGAAAACTTTCTCAGTTCTGGAGACTCATTTACCTCAATGCCGCAATGTCAAGCAGTTCAAGCAGATTCTTTCTCTTTTAATCTTCTCTGGATTCATGAATGACGCTTACGCTGCAAGTCTAGTCATCAAATTCTCCACCGCTTCGTCCTTTATCCACCTCAGTTACACTCGTCAGATTTTTGATCGCTCTGAAAACTCAAATGTGTTCACCTGGAACACTATGATGAGAGCCTATTCACAAGAACACTATCACCATGCAGTGATCTATATGTACAAGCTGATGTTAGAGAAGCGTATTTGTCCTGATAACTTTACTTTCCCCATTCTAGTCCATGCTTCAGCTCTCCGGTTTTCAGAATTCGAAGGAAAAGAGTTTCACGACCATTCTTTGCAAATGGGTTTTGATTCAGATGTTTATGTTCGAAATACGTTAATTAATTTGTATTCCATCAGCGGGGATCTGAGAGATGCACGGAAGATGTTTGATGAAAGTTCTGTTTTGGACACAGTTTCATGGAACTCCATGTTAACTGGATATGTGCATAAAGGGGACGTTGAGGGGGCAATGTTGATATTTAGTCAAATGCCCGGAAGGAAAATAATTGCTTCAAATTCGATTATTGTATTACTGGGCAAGGTTGGACGAGTGATCGAGGCCCGTTGTTTATTTGATGAAATGCCTGAAAAAGATATGTTTTCATGGACTGCCTTGATTTCTAGCTATGTGCAAAATGGAATGTACCAAGAGGCTCTGAGTATGTTTATAAATATGAGAAGCAATGGAGTAATGATGGATGAGATCGTGTTGGTTAGTGTGCTTTCTTTGTGTGCGCATCTATCGCTTGGAGTGCGAGGGAAGTGGATCCATGGGTTTGCTGTAAAAAATGGAACTGAATCTTATGTTAACCTTCAAAATGCTTTGATTCACATGTACTCGAGTTGTGGGGAAACAACAGCTGCAGAAAAGTTGTTCAATGCAAGCCACCAGTTGGATCTGTTTTCTTGGAACTCTATGATCCATGCATACTTTGAATGTGGGTCAGCTGGAAATGCGTGCAATTTATTTAATTCTATGCCAGTGAAGGACATTGTTTCATGGAATACCATGATATCCGGCCATGCTCGAAACAACCAGTTTTCAGAAGCTTTAGCAGTGTTTGACGAGATGCAGCTTCAAGAAATCAGACCTGATGAGACAATTTTGGTGAGCGTAATCTCTGCATGCACCCACTTGGCCGCCCTTGATCTGGGTAAATGGGTTCATGCTTACATAAGGAAAAGTGGGCTAAAGCTTGATGGGTTCCTTGGTACAGCCTTAATAGATATGTACATGAAGTGTGGGTGTGTGAAAACTGCTTTGGGTGTTTTCCAGGGTATGGAGGAAAAGGGTGTTTCTGTTTGGAATGCTTTGATTCTCGGGCTGTCTTTGAATGGGATGGTTGAAACCTCACTTGAGATGTTTACAGAGATGAAGAAAAGTGGCGTGGTGCCGAATGAGATAACCTTTGTGGGGGTTATTTTAGCTTGTCGTAACATGGGTTCGGTAAATGAAGGATGGAAGCACTTCAATTCCATGATCAAGGAATATGGGATCGAACCAAACGTTAAGCATTATGGATGCATGGTTGATCTTCTCGGCCGAGCAGGTTTTCTTAAAGAAGCAGAGCAACTTGTTAATAGTATGCCTATGGCACCAAGTGCTCCTACCTGGGGTGCCTTGTTGGGGGCTTGTAAGAAGCATGGAAACAACGAAATGGGGGAGAGGATCGGAAGGAAGCTCATTGAGCTTCAGCCTGACCATGATGGGTTTCATGTCTTGTTATCCAATATATGTGCGTCTAAAGGCAACTGGGAAGATGTTTCAGAGATTAGAGGCACAATGATGCACCGAGGTGTGTCCAAAACCCCGGGATGCAGCGTTATTGAAGCCAATGGAGTAGTTCATGAGTTCCTTGCAGGAGACACGACACTTCCTCAAATGATTGAGATTGAGTGAATGTTGCATGAAATGGCTGAAAGATTGAAGTCTATAGGGTATGCCCCAGATACATCTGAGGTTTCCCTTGTCATTGATGACAAAGTGAAAGAAGCTATTTTATTTAGACACAGTGAGAGGCTGGCCATTGCCTTTGGGCTTATCAGTACAAGTCCTCCTACACCGATAAGAATTTTGAAGAATTTGCATATTTGTAACGACTGTCATACGATGGCTAAGCTCACTTCTATGGTTTTTGATCGTGAAATTGTGGCGAGGGATCAGAAACTTTTCCACCATTTCAAACGTGGTTCCTGTTCATGCATGGATTATTGGTAGCTGTCCATTAGGCATGATTAAGCTGCTTCTGTTTTGGCTATCATGGTTGAGAAACTTCCTCTTCTTTGGGACTCTATCCTCTATCAGAATTGGGTTTTGGGACTGCTTTGCAACCAATGCATAGCTTGTTACATTGGATTTGTCTTTCGCCGAAGGGATCTCCAAATTAGTGAAACTTTGTGAGCATTTACAGCCAGCTGGTTGAGAAATTTATCTGCGTAGCAAAATGGAGGGAGGAACTTTGGTTAGGAGCTTGTTGTTTTCCATGACTATGACTCTACTTCAACTACTTTTCATAACATCCATGAGCTTTGGGTGTGGATGAAAAATCTACCATGGCTTGGGGGTTTAGTTTGATTTTCTAGCTTCTGATAGAGACTTTGATTTATCCTTTCCACTGATTGTTGGCTGACTGCCTAGCGAACTGACAACAATGAGTCACCCTCTCTAATTAGGATCAAATACACATTCTGAGAGCTACTCTGGTTAACAAACCCATCGTCTTCAACCTGTATATTCTTGTTGGCACTGAAATCTGGGGGCAAATCTGAGATCTCAAGTTCAAAAGTCTTTGGAGGATAGAGAGTACCCAAGTTTGAAGATACTATTGATGGTGGAGTATGCCAGATTGGAATGAGTGTGTGGCATTGACTGACAGCAAAATAACCAAGAACAGGATCTACTGTTTCAGATTGCCTTAGAGATGCTGAATGTTGAGTTCTTTTGATGGCCAAAGTGTTCTTTATCAAAAAAAAAAAAGTGATGCTTGTCTAATTTGGCATCGCATATGTTCTAAATTTTAATGTTCAAAATTCCCATTATGGGATCTCTTGGTGGGCTGGAGGGTTCCTCTCACCAACAATTTATTTCTCACCATTGATTATCAATGAATAATTTCATTCAGAGGTTATTTATAACTGATATTTGAATACAATTTCAGTTATATTGGGTATGATGGGGTTGTTGATTCTTTCTCTAAAAATAGTTTTTTAACTTCAATATGCGCATTTTGTTTTTTGTGTTCTTACTTTTCATTGTCTTTATTCATGGGTCTAAATTTTATTGTTTTCCACCTAAAATCTTGGATTATTATTCTCTTCGAGTTCCCACTTGAACTTGAATCTTATCATATCCTGTTAAGTTAGTATTATTACCTCTCTCGCATTCCCACTTGAACTTCATCATCTCCAATTCTCATCTGAAATGAACACCCCATTTTGTGGATAAAAACAGTCTCCAGTTCCTCTCCATTTTCCCTACCGCTCCATTTTCTGAGTTACACGATCTGGTTTAGTTCCAAATACTTTATTTTTTACTCTATTCATTGATGTTTGATGAGATTGAAGATATCTCATATCCCGCTTTCTAAATTTGTCGTGGGAAATTCCATTTTGAAATTCCAAAAACATTTTTTGAAATCCCTGTTAAACTGGAAACGTACAATACATCCATTATTCCACATAAAATCTTGTTCTCAATGTAAAATTTTATGTTTTAACGACCACATGATTTTTTTCAATTTGAATTTCATGTTTGTCCTTGATGTGGTAGTCAGTGCATCTATGTTGGTGCAACTTCCATGGAAAATTTTGTGTTCCATATTAAAACTTGGAACTTTTGATCTTCTAGGATGTTTTATAAATTTGAACAGTAAGTCTCTCGGACTTGTTTGGCATGCGGGATGTAGGAAAGATATTTGATGGAAATGGAAAATGAAAAGGTTATGCATTGTAGTTTTTTTTTTTTAATTTGGGTTCTTTATTGTTTATTTTGTTTAAATTTCAGTTCTCTATTATTTATTTATGTCAATTTGTTACTCAAGTTTAATCTAGTCATTGTATAATCTCATGTAATGTTTTTTATTTCCTTCACTTTGTTAGCCTTGAGTGAACTGTACATTCTTTAATCTTTTGCACGTAACAAATATGGCTTGGATTTTCTAGATATGCCACATGCCTCAAGCTTTGGCTCTGCTGTAGCAACCATCATGTTAATGTGTGTTAATTGGAGTTGAACGGGGATGGGTTGAACAAATTAGGGCAGTTGTGGATCAGTTGAAATATTTATTAAAGATGGATCAACATCATTTTAATCAATTTAACGACAACATGTCTCATCGAAAATATGTTTAATACGATTCAATATCATTTTAACCAATTTGTTATAATGGAAACCCGAACCTTACAATGAGGTAGGGTGCTCAATATATAGACCAGAAAATGAGTACAATGGGTTACCAACATCGATGTGTGATGCAAATATTAAAAACATTTAACTCTTAACACCCTTCACGAGCTGAGACATATATTTATCATGCCCAGTTTGTTACATAAAAATTGGACACGCAGTCCAGACATCTTTTTTGTGAGAACATCTGCAAGTTGATCAGAGGTTTGAACATGGTTGAAGGTGATCTTCTTCTTCTCAAAGTTTTCTCCAACAAAATGACAATCAACTTCAATATGTTTGGTCCGCTCATGAAAGATTGGATTTGTGGCAATCTTGATACCAGCTTGATTGTCACACAAGATATGTCGGTTTCTTGACAGGATACCCGATCTCCTGTAGAATTTGTTGTACCCAAATAATCTTTGTAGTCTCATATGTCATTGCATGATATTCCGACTCTTCACTTTATCGGGAGATTACTGTCTGCTTCTTGCTTCGACATGAGATCAAATTTTCTCCAATAAATACCGCAAAACCAGACGTAGATCTCTTAGAAGAGAGACATCCAACATAATCAGCCTCACAAAATGCATCAATATCTGTATGTCCATGATCATAATATAAAAGACCTAAACTTGTTTCCTTTTTCACTTATCTAACAATTCGAAAAACAACCTCCCACTGCGTTTTTGTTGGAGACTCCATAAACTGACTCACTTTGCTAACCGCACAAGCAATATCGGGTCGAGTCATTGTTAGGTAGTTGAACTTTCCAACAAGTCGTCTATATCCATCAGGTGATGAAAATATCTCACTGTCAGTATGAAGTGATTTTTCTCCAAGTTCGAGAGGTGAGTCAACCGAGTCGGTTCGAGTCATGTCGGTCTCTTTTAGAAGATCAAGAACATACTTTCTCTGAGATAGAAAGATTCTTTTGTTGCATATGGAGACCTCAATTCCTAGCAAATATCATTGTGGACCCAAATCTTTTATTTGAAAATTTTGATGAAGAAAAGATTTGAGTTGATCAATGCCGACAACACCACTGTCAGTAATAACAATGTCATCCACATAGACCACTAAAAGGATGCTTGCTGTTGCAGAGTGATGATAAAAAACAGAGGAATCGTTTATGCTTTGGGGCATGCCAAAGCTAAGTATAACAGTGCAAAAACGGCCGAACCAAGCACGTGGTGACTGTTTGGGTCCATACAATGATCGACGAAGGCGACAAACCTTGAAGGACTCCCCCTGAGCAACAAACCCGAGTGGTTGCTCTATATAAACTTCTTCATTAAAAAAACGTGAAGAAAATCATTTTTAACATCAAACTCATGGAGAGACCAGTGAGAGGAGGAAGCAAGAGAGATAAGTAGGCGAACAAAGTTCATTTTAGCCACTTGAGAGAATGTGTCACAATAATCAACTCTTTATGTTTGTGCATAACCTTTTGCAATAAGGTGAGGCTTAAGACGATTAAGAGAACCATCGGCGTTGACGCGTACTGTATAAATCCATTTTCACTAGACCGCCTGCTTATTTGACGTAAGAGGGACAAGATCCCAAGTATGGTTGGCGTTCAAAGTCTGAAGTTCATATTGCATAGCTTGTAACCAATCGGGATGAGATATGACCTCAGCAATAGTGTGCAACGTGGAGTGAGCAGCAAGTGTCTCTACAACGCATGAGGTAGATGCAAATTTCCCTGATGAGACTGACAGGAGCAGGAGCCTTTACAAAGCATAATAGGCAACTCCAGTGATGGAGGATCAGGAGCATGTGAGTTGTCTGGTGTGGTAGCAACCTCAGGTATTGGGGTGACAGATATGCTTGATCAACGAGTATATACTTGGCCAAATCGGGAGCCAACAACATCACTAGGAAGAGGGGGGTGGTGGTGTATTGAGAAAATATGGTAAAATAACTTCGGAATCAGGAATGAGATATGGTGGTGGGAACTCAGGAATAGAAATATCTGAGGACTTAACAAAGGAAATATCGGCACAGACAACATAACAATGAAAATTTGGAGAGAAGTATTGATATCCGCGTTGGGTGCAGGAATAGCCAAGAAAGATGCATTTTAGAGCGTGTGCATCAAACTTGGTAATGGAGGGATGAATATCCCGAACATAGCATACACAACCAAAAATGCGGAGAGGTAGAGAATGAGCTGGTGATGTTGGAAGTAAAGAATGGAATGATGTCTCCCCCAAACGATGGAAGTATGTTGATAAGATAGGTGGCTGTGAGAATGACCTCTCTGCAAAAAAATGGTTGAAACTTTTTTCTGAAATAAAAGTGCACGAACAACTTCTAACAGATGACGATTCTTTCGTTCTGTAACACCATTTTGTTGAGGTGTATCAGGATAAGAAGTTTGATGAATTATATGTAGGTTCCGGGCGCAGCAGAAGAGCGTTGGTGTGAGTGTCCAACTTTAATTTTAGCGTTAACAACGATCAATCTGAGATCCGTCACGATGTAAAACGCTGGATCTTCGGAATAGAATGAAGAACGACAAACAAAAGAGGGAGTCCTGGAACCATAGAGATAAGATCATCATATGTTGGTTATAATTAATTTAATTAATTCACAAGAATTACCTTGGTGGAATTCTTACTTCGTTGATGTCTCCGGTCACGATCCGATGTGATCAGTCGTTGCGTCGTAGAATCCAAGTGTAGGATTCCTCTAGCGATGATCCACATGTGCTCCACGTATCTCTGGATATCACCGAAGGGATTTCCGGGTGCTAGCACGGAAGAACATTCGCTTGCGATGTTCGCCTTCGATCGCCTTGATCCGATGGATGAGGATCTCTCTCGGTCTTGAGAGAATTCTTGGAGAAAGTAGTTCTTTTGACCTTGAAAGAATTCTCCAGAATTGTTGTGCACAACGATTGGGAAAAAGTGTTGGGGTTGTGAGGATATTTATAATCGAGTTTGAGGTTATAGAGTTATGACAATAAATAAACGCGTTACGTGTTTTATTTATTTCATTAACTCTTATTGAAAACCCCCATGTCAAATTATTAATTCCTTGACATGTGCCCACGCTGATTATAATAAATATCATTTAATAAAACAATATTACATCCTCAAAATCCCAACTGGAAAAACTACATGGCGTGTAATCATTAATACACGGTGTGTACTCGTTTTCCATAAAACTACACGGCGTGTATATTTAATATACACGGCGTGCACTTTTATTTTCCATTTTCCTTTATTTCCTCCACCACATTTATTAGTCCTTGAGTAATGACTATTCATTTGTTAAATAAATGTAACTGCATTACTCGCTAATAAATATATATTATTTCGCCCACAATATATTCTCTCGAATAACTAGTGTCGAAATAAATGCAATCATGCATTTTTAAATAATTATTAAACCACAGTCAGGAATAATCTTTATTTAACTTGTTAAATTAATATTTAACTGAGATACATGGACACACTTAGTGTGTGACCCTCTATGCCCCTTTCTCAGTGGCATTAGGTGGAGTCTGCCTAAAGTCCAAGGTTAGCGACTAGCAACACGCCAAGGCACCCATAGAGAAAGAAGTTAACGCCGCAATGACATGTCACCTCATACAAACGTTTACCGTGTAATATAATCTCTTTGTCACGATATCTCGAATCAAGCGGGTTGCATGCTAGTGTCATCAACCCATGTGCTCGATTATTCATTCTTTGACTTTCCGGAATTGAACTCGGTCATTCCTTACCATGGTCATGGATTTATTTAGGCTATATCAATTCCATCAAATTGCCTAAGATATCTATTTCCGTTATGGAACAGAAGGGACAAATCTTTTCTCGCATTATCTATTAATGCAGTATTACTCGTGACGCACCCAACATATCCTACCTCGCTGTGAACAGTGTGTCGTCACAGTTTTCGTTAATACATCTAAGTGTGCGAGTTGTAATACCAATTAATAACAATCTTAAAGTCTAAGGACCAATACACACGTCCGCAGATAGGAACATCCAATGACACTATGAAATGTGGATTTCCTACTGGCGGGTCTCGTTCTCATAATATCCTCCTGGATATTACCAAGGGCACATACCATGAGAATGTGCCTCAAAGTTTTATGAGTCATCACCCTTAATGACCTGTATTATTTGTGTCCCTCAAATAACATCATCCGACCATAGAACATATATTCAAGAACAGTGTTATGTCACTTCCGGGTTCTCATCATAGCAGAGATTCGCTATGACCCTTTAATGCAACAGTTGTCCTTAGGACATTATCACATGCATTGTCACACAAAAGAACAATCAAGATGTGATAAGGTATTTATTAATTAATAAAGTTCAAATTAGTTGGTTCTAGGCCACCAACTCCAACAGACTCCCACTTGGACTAGAGCCAACTGCTAACAACCTTTAACCTGCTAGCTCTCACATGATATTCATGCTTCTGCTGAGATATGCCTTTAGTCATGGGGTTCGCCACGTTCTCTTCCGTGGACACTCTGCTCACTGCAACTTCACCCCTCCGATAGAAATCCCTCAAGAGGTGATACTTCCGGAGTATGTGCTTTGTTCGTTGATGTGACTTTGGTTCTTTTACAAGAGTCATCGCTGCAGTATTATCACAATACAATGTGACATGGTCTTTACTGCTAGGCACCACATCAATCTCCTCGAAAAAGTTCTGAATCCATACGACTTCCTTGGCTGCATCAAAAGACGTTATATATTCAGACTCCGCTGTAGAATCGACGACAACTGGCTGCTTTGAACTCTTTCAGCTCACAACTCCTCCATTGAGACATAAAACATATCCAGATTGCGACTTCAAATCGTTCTGATTTGTCTGAAAACCAGCATCAGCATACCCTCTGATGACAAGCTCCTCGTCTCCTCCATACACCAGAAACATATCCTTAGTTCTTCTCAGATACTTAAGGATAGTCTTAACAGCAGTCCAATGCTGTTCTCCTAGATCTTCTTGATATCTTCCTACCATGCTCAGTGCATAGGCAACATCAAGCCTGGTACATAACATGACATACATGATGGATCCTATAGCCGAAGCGTATGAGATCTTACTGATTCTATCTTTCTCCTGTTGTGTCTGTGGACACATTTTCTTAGAAAGATGTAGGCCATGTGACACTAGAACTAATCCCCTCTTGGATTGTTCCATACTAAATCTCTTTAGTATCTGGTCAATGTATGTACCCTGACTTAGTCCAAGCAGTCTCTTGGATCTATCACGAATGATCTTGATCCCTGGAATGTAGGCTGCTTCACCCAAGTCCTTCATGGAGAAACACTTGTTCAACCAGTCCTTAACTGATTGTAAGACCGATACATCGTTTTCAATAAGCAATATGTCGTCAACATATACTACTAGGATAACGATCACATTCCCATTAAACCGCTTATAAACACAGGGATCACATTCATTCTTAATGAAACCAAATTCCTTTATGGCTTTATCAAATCGAATGTTCCATGACCTGGATGCTTACTTTAATCCATAAATGGATTTCTGCAACTTGCAAACCCGTTTGGCTTCACCTGGTGTCACAAACCCTTTTGGTTGTGTCATATAGACATCTTCCTGAAGGTTCCTGTTAAGGAATGCTGTTTTAACATCCATTTGCCAAATCTCATAGTCATGCTAAGCTGCTATGGCAAGTATGATTCTTATGGATTTAAACATGGCAACTGACGAGAAGGTTTCATCATAGTCAATTCCTTGATGCTGTCTGAGTCCTTTCGCCACTAGCCTTGCTTTATAGGTGCTAACTTGATCTTCCATGTCCAGTTTTCTCTTGAATACCCATTTGCTTCCAACAGGATTTACATCAACTAACTCATCGACTAGAACCCAAACTTGAATCTGATACATGGAATCCATCTCAGAATTCATAGCTTCTAGCCATGTTGCAACTTCTGAGCTTTCTACTGCTTCCTTGTAGGAGAGAGGTTCATCATTGTCCAACAATAATGATTCACCATCCTCGGTGACTAGGAAACCAAATCTCTCTGGTTCTCTTACCTCTCTTGAGCTCCTACGCAGTACTTGTGTTTTTGGAACCTCTTCCACAGGGACCTGTGAAACTTGTTCCTGTACCAACTCCTGTGTATCTTGAGCATCAATTTCGTTGAAGTCAATCTTGCTCCCACTATCCTTTTTGAGGATGTGCTCCCTCTCGAGAAAGACGACTTTTTTGGCGACAATCACTTTCTTGTTTGAAGGGTTATATAGGTAATATCCTTTCGTTTCCTTGGGATATCATATAAAGATACACTTCGTGCCACAGGGTGCTAGTTTGTTGCCTGAGAAATCCTTAACAAATGACTCACATCCCCATACACGTTTGTGCGACAAAATGAGTTTCTTTCCATTCCATAACTCAGATGGAATTCCATTTGCCGCCTTAGTTGGTACTCGGTTTAATGTGTATGCTGCAGTTTGTAATGCATATCCCCAAAAGGATAATGGAAGATCTGCATGACTCATCATCGACCTCACCATGTCCAACAAGGTGCGGTTCCTCCTTTCACTAACACCATTCCACTATGGTGTATAAGGAGGAGTAAGCTGAGATAGAATCCCAGACTCTCGTAGAAGATCAATGAACTCTTGGTTCAGATATTCTCCACCTCGATCCGATTGAAGTTTCTTTATCTTCTTACCAAGCTAATTCTCCACTTCATTCTTGAATTTCTTAAATTTCTCTAAGGACTCTGACTTATACCTCATTAAGTAGACATAGCCATATCTACTTAAATCATCAGTAAAAGTAATGAAGTAAGAATATCCACCTCTAGCTTCTACTGGAAATGGTGCACATACATCCGTGTGCACCAATCCTAGAAGCTCTGTGGCCCTTTCACTATATCCACCAAAAGGCGGCTTGGTCATTTTACCTTGTAAACAAGCGTGTCATCTATCAAGTGGTTTTAGCTCAATAGAGTCTAAATAGCCATCTTGGCAGAGCTTTGTCAAGCGCTTCTCCTTTACATGACCGAGATGATGATGCCACAACTGGGTGATGTATGAGTCATGTGAGTTTGTTTCGTTATCGATTGTCAACACTTGGTTTTCGTAATTTAATACATACAAACCATTATTTAAATGTGTCATACTATAACATACGTTGTTCTTATAAAAGAGACAACCCTTATTTCCAAACTTGAAAATAAATCTATCCATATCCAAACAAGATACAGAAATTATGTTCTTGGTAACACTAGGCACATAATAATAGTTATGCAAAACCAAAATCATCCCAGTCGGCAATGAGAGGTGGTAATAATCAATAGCCAACGCAGCCAGCTTTGCGCCATTGATAGCTCGAAGATCCACCTCTCCTTTGGAAATCTTTCTAAATCTACTTGGTTCTTGCATTTGAATACAGATGTGAGCCCCACAAGTTGTATCTAATACCCAATGTGTAGAAATAGAAAGATTACACTCGATAACGAACACACCTTTAGCGTCCCCACGCTTCTAGATGTAGTTCCTCTTCTAGTGGCCTTGTTTGCCACATGCAAAACATACTGCCTCCCATTCCTTGCCCTGCCTCTGGATTTTCCCCTTCTTGGGAGGACGACGCTCGGGGGCTTCAGACCGTTTATAAGTTTTTGGCCCCTTTGACTTGTCCTTCCTTTTCTTATTCACCATAGGGACTGTGGGTTTGTCATGCCCCATGTCCTTATCTACCTGGAAAATTAAGGTTAGAAGTTCTGATAGAATCTTCTCATTATTGCTCATGTTGTAGTTGACAATAAAGCTTGAGAAGGCCTTGGGCAGTGATGATATGATGAGATCTGTACGCAACTCATCTGGGAACTTAATCCCTAAGATGTCCAGACGTTCAATGTGGCCAATGAGCTTGACTACATGAGGCCCAGCTGGCGCAGACTCTCCAAGCTTAGTTGTAAACAAAGCGTTGAAGATCTCATATCTCTCATGTCTCGCCTTCTCTTAGTAGAGATCCTTAAGGTGAGACATCATGCTATACGTGTCCATGTTTTCATGTTTCTTCAAGAGCTCATTATACATGGACGATAGCATGAAACACTGGACATCGGTGGCATCATCCATGTGTTTCATGTAGAGAGATAGTTCCTCATCACTGGCCTCCTTTCCAGGCGCAACTGGAATAGGCTCTTCCATCACATACAATTTTCTTTTGTGGCAAAGGACGACGCATAAACACCTCTGCCACTCTTGGAAATTGGTTCTGGTGAGAAGGTTTTCCTTCTCGAGTATGGTTCACAATGATATGTTTGAATTCATTTTTCTTGTCGTTTCTACAAATTAAGATGAGCAAAGGTTTAGTACTTTATTAAAAAAATGAGACAAATAAATAAATTAATACTTATTAGTCTCCCACTATTTTATCGAAATCCAATAGCCCTCACCATTGACTTTGGAATATTTTTTTGCCTGAATATTCTAGTGGCAAAGATCCATATCGCCCTTCGCATTACCCCAACTAGGGTTGGTCAAGCAACTTGAAGAGTTTTATGTAGACATTCCAAATTCCAATTGCATTAACTCGCAGCTCCTTGATCCGCTGAGTGGACTCCCCAATCCTGAAATCCTTTTATTTTGGATTTCCTCAACCTTTGCCTCTTGGTCACACCAAGTCCTACTGTGGAAGTCAACCCTTGATGCGAACTAAGTCAAGTCAACCCAAAACCTTGAATTAGAATTCCCCGATAATTGAAAGCACCCCAACTAGGGTTGGTCAAGCACTTTGAACTATGGTTCGATTCTAATCAAGATTATGGAAGGCTATACCAACTTAATATTTCTTTGAGGGATTTTATCCTTATACGTAAATTACCATTTTATTATCTTTGATTACATGCTTTTTAATATTAAGTGGGATATACTTAAGTGATTAACCATATCTAAGATAATATTTACGCATAAGCCAGTCTTTATTTTAGTTCCATCTTGCATGCTTTTTTAATTCATTAATTGTATGATCATGACAACACACCCACAATAAATAAACCATGCAACTGACAGAAATAAAATAATTAGTATGATCATGAGCTTGTTCTATTGGTTAGTTTATCTAGCAGTTGATAAACTAACCCAAGACCTGGGGAGAAACACCTTGAACCTTTCGGGTTCGTGTTTACAGCTTTCCACCTGTCCACCTTTGTATCTCTTTGGATTGGTTTCGCCTTGGCTCACGACTTGAGCCGCCTCCACTAGCTTGAGAGCTCCTTCCATTACATATGCATTTATCTCACACGCATGTGAGGGGTAAAAATGGGTTTTTACATAAAATAATCCCCGGGCACGCAGGCCCTACATATTATTGAGGAGAAGGCTCGCATGCCAACAAATTTAATTTAAATAAATAAATTAAAGAAACCATTCACATACAAAGGTCTTGGTCTAGCTCATGATCATCCATAAATGCAACGATATTTACACATAAATAAAACTAGCATTTAATTCTTTAATCGTTCTTGTTTAAGATAAATCACGCTCGAGTCAATTAATTATCTTTAATTAATCAATCCTTTTATCTTAAACCCTTTTCTGAATTTCCTTGATATTCTCATCCATCATAATTTTAAACAAATAAATTCATTTAAAATTATCTTTGTACGTAACTTGTACCTTGGAGGCAACCCGGTGAATTCTCGTTCATTACGCAGATGTTAAATTAAACACATATATATATAACACCTATAACGTGTTGTGCCTCAGCTTTACGCCTGCACTATGGTACACGTCTCAAGGGTTTGTATAATATAATAATAAATTTTAATAAATCTGCGTAATTTGGGTGAGTACACGACGCGTAGTTCCGACTACACAGCGTGTACTTTTCTTCACCGTCCATCCGAAGTACACGCCTGGGGACATGGCGTGTTGATGTACTTCGGAAATTTTCGGAGTACATGACGTGTTTAGTTGGACACACGTCGTGTAGTATCCGCGTTACACGGTTTCCAGCCGGGCAAGCCGTGTATGGGGTACACGGTCCAACCCTAACCCGAAGGGACTACACGCCATGTTCTATTGGACCACATGACGTGTAATCCAGAAACTGTGTGCCACCTGTTCCTGGTCAACACATGGTGTCATAAATGACTTAGATAGGATCAATACATGGTATGATTTGGCATACTAGTTTGATGCATGAACCTAGACTACACGGTGTGTACTTCCAAATACACGCCGTGTATTCTCGTGTTGTACAGCTATGAACGTTTGGCTCCTCCAGATGAGATCCTCTATTTCATTTTAATCAAGAATTAAAAGAAAAAGTCATTTCTGTATGGTGAACGAGAAATGATAGAGGAGGAACAGATCTCGAGATTCAGATTTAAAGAATGATTAACTTGAATTGAAACAACTAAATTATTAAATGCGTAAATCACCAACGAAAAAATAAATAATTATAATCAACGATATGACCCCTATGATACCACTTGTAGGTTCTGGGCGCAGCGGAAGCGTGTTAGTGGGAGTTCCCAACTTTAATTTTAGCATTAACAATGATCAATCTGAGATTCGTCACGATGTAGAACGCCAGATCTTTGGAATATAATGAAGAACGAAAAACAAAAGAGGGAGTCCCGAAACCATAGAGATAGGATCATCATATGTTGGTTATAATTAATTTAATTAATTCACAAGAATTACCTTGGTGTAATTTTTACTTCGTTGATGTCTCCGGTCACGATCTGATGTGATCAGTCGTTGCGTCATAGAATCCAAGTGTAGGATTCCTCTAGCGGTGATCCACACATGCTCCACGTATCTCTGGATGCCGTCGAAGAGATTTCCGTGTTCTAGTACGGAAGAACCTTCGTTTGCGATGTCCACCTTCGATCGCCTTGATCCGATGGAGGAGGATCTCTCTCGGTCTTGAGAGCGTTCTTGGAGAAAGTAGTTCTTTCGGCCTTGAAAGAATTCTCCAGAATTGTTGTGCACAATGATTGAGAAAACGTGTTGGGGTTGTGAAGATATTTATAATCGGGTTTGAGGTTATAAAGTTATGACAATAAATAAACGTGTTATGCATTTTATTTATTTCATTAACTCTTATTGAAAACCCCCATGTCAAATTATTAATTCATTGACATGCGCCCACGCTGATTATAATAAATATCACTTAATAAAACAATATTACATCCTCAAAATTCCGACTGGAAAAACTACACGGCGTGTAATCATTAATACACGGCTTGTACTTGTTTTCCATAAAACTACACGGCGTGTATATTTAATATACACGACGTGTACTTTTATTTTCTATTTTCCTTTATTTCCTCCACCACATTTATTAGTCCTTGAGTAATGACTACTCATTTGTTAAATAAATGTAACTGCATTACTCGCTAATAAATATATATTATTTCGCCCACAATATATTCTCTCGAATAACTAGTGTCGAAATAAATGAAATCAGACATTCTTAAATAATTATTAAACCACAGTCGGGAGTAATATTTATTTAACTTGTTAAATTAATATTTAACTAAGATACATGGACACACTTAGTGTGTGACCCTCTAGGCCTCTTTCTCAGTGGCATTAGGCGGACCCTACCTAAAGTCCAAGGTTAGCATCTAGCAACACGTCAAGGCACCCATAGAGGAAGAAGTTAACGCCACAATGACATGTCACCTCCTATGAACGTTTACTGTGTAATATAATCCCTTTGTCACGATATCTCGAATCAAGCGGGTTGCATTCTAGTGTCATCAACCCATGTGCTCAATTATTCTTTCTTTGACTTTCTGGAATTGAACTCTCCCATACCTTACCATGGCCATGGATTTATTTAGGCTATATCAATTCCATCAAAGGGCCTGAGATATCTACTTCTGTTATGGAACAGAAAGGACAAATCCTTTCTCGCATTATCTATTAATGCAGTATTACTCGTGACGCACCCAATGTATCCTACCTCGCTGCGAACAATGTATCGTCACAGTTTTTGTCAATACATCTAAGTGCACGAGTTGTAATACCCATTAATAATAATCTTAAAGTATAAGGACCAATACACACGTCTGCAGATAGGAACATCCAATGAAACTATGAAATGTGGATCTCCTACTGGTGGGTCTCGTTCTCATAATATCCTCCTGGATATTACCAAGGGCGCACACCATGAGAAGGTGCCTCAAAGTTTTATGAGTCCCCACCCCTAATGGCCTGTATTATTTGTGTCCCTCAAATAACATCATCCGTCCATAGAACATATATTCAAGAACAGTGTTGTGACACTTCCAGATTTTCATCATAGTAGGGATCCACTATGACCCTTTAATGCAACAGTTGTCCTTAGGACATTATCACATGCATTGTCACGCAGAAGAAAAATCAAGATGTGATAAGGTATTTATTAATGAATAAAGTACAAAGTAGTTGGTTCTAGGCCACCAATTCCAATATTATGCCATGATCATCAAGAAAAGACTGGAAAGGTCCAGATAAATATTCACGACCATTGTCAGAACGGAAGCAAAGAAGTTTAGAAGAAAATTGGTTTGTGATTTCTTGATAATAGGAACTGAACACAAGAAAGATTTTTGAACGATTCTTCATCAAATAGACCCAGGTCTTTCGTGAAAAATCATCGATGAAAGTAACAAAATGTCGATAGCCCGATTTGGATGGACTAGGAGTGGGTCCCTAGATATCAGAATGGACTAAATGGAAATGAGTGGATGCACGAGGTGTTGTGCAAGGAACATAAGTGATCCGATGATGCTTTGCATAATGACACAACTCATAGTTAAATAGAGGAAGGGGACCCAATCTTGGAAAAAGTTTATGAAGAATGGGGGAAAGTGGATGACCAAATTGATAATGAAGTTGGAGGGCATGAGCAGAAGTGGAAGAATAGGCAAGAACGAGGGCTGAGTCAAGCACATACACCTCACCTTGAAGTCATCCACTACCAAGCACCCGAGTCCTCAAATTCTCCTGAAATATAACCGAAACAGGTAAGAAAATGACCTAACACTGTAAGTCAGCTGTAAGTTTACTAATGGATAGTAAATTAAAGGGACAACTGAGTACAAAGGCAACAACAAATAGTGTTAAGACAGAAGTAATTGAGTAACTCCCATAACCAATAATTTGGACTGTCTGACCATCAACCACAGTAATATTACCTCCAGTCGAGGTCGATTTGTAGGATTGAAGAATACTTGCATCGCCAGTGATGTGCTCTGAGACACCAGAGTCAAGAACCCATGAGGTGGATCGTTGAGATAAACATGTTGTTGGAGTATCATTATGAGAAGTAGTGGCGTGTGATGATTCCATAGATTGGGTGCTGAAAATGCACGTTGACAATATGATGAAGGTGCACAAAATGTAGAAAAAAGGGTCAGAGTCGTTACCGACGGTGATCAATCATGACAGAGGAAGGACAAATAGTAGGTGTTGAAAATGCACATCCGGAATATCAGGGTCCCAATTAGGTCACTGACAAATGACCATGAATAGTGGAGAGGCGTTGTTGTGCAGTATGAGGCATTCCATGGGGAGTGTGTCTGCAGTAGATGCCGGTTGCAAGGGGCTGTTACCCAGGGAGGGGCGTTGTGAGGGGGCTTGCTGCCCAGGAGGGAGGGCGCCACAAGGGGGGTTCTGCCCTGGAGGGAGGGCGCTGCGAGGTGGTCTCTGCCCAGGAGGTAGGGCACTGTGTGGGGAGGGCAACACGCAGGAGGCGCTTGGGATGGGGGTCATCTGGCGGAGAGGAGGCGCTCGGGATGGGGGTTCATCCGACAAGGAAGAAGTGCTCGGGATGGAGCTTCATCCGACAGGGAGGAGCGCTCCAGGTGAGGGCGACTTGTAAGGAGTCGATGCTCAAGGAGTCAGTGCTGCTAGATCCGGCACTCAAGGGGTTTTAGTGCGTAGGAGGCGCTGAGAGGGAGGGTTGGGAAAATTAACCTAGTGCTCTGATACCATGTTATAATGGAAACCCAAACCTTATAATGTCGTAGGGTACTCAATGTATAGATTAGAAAAGGAGTACAATGGGTTACCCACACCAATGTGGGATACAAATATTAAAAACATTTAACTCTTAACACAATTTAATGACAACATGCTCGATATCTTCAAATCAATCAAATGAATTCAATTTGCATGTAGTAGTGAACACCTTCAAGTTGCTTTGAAGGCTTTTGGAATCTCAAACAGAAAATTGTTTTTGGAAATAGTTTTTATAGAGTTGTATGGGGGTTCAAAATTTAAGTGTTTTTAATATTATCAAAATTGGCATGTATTAATATATGGTATACCACTTTCTATAACAAATTATACATAGAATTAATCCTAGGGAAACTGCATTTCTCATGCAAGAGGTTAATCTAGTATTGTGAGTTTCTAGGTTTGATAGTGGTCTAAAATTATATTTCAGGATCAGAAGATCTGCACAAATGATATGAAACTTGTCGATATTGTTCCTATGGTTATTATGATCCTTAGATACGGGCTAAATGAGGTAGCAATAGACACATGGACCAAAAAAACCTACAATTATCATAAGGGCGACCACTTGGTATCCTAAAGGCTCCCATCAGATTGCAGATTTGTAAATATCAAACACAATTGCAACCTTTCAGATAATTATCTAATGAACATCAAATAAATACAAGATATGTTTTAGCCCTACCGTTGGTGGTGAGGTGGTATGAGACTGGGTGGGGTGCGGGGTAGGTCGCGGGGTCAAGTCCCCGGGCCTGTGATTTACTGCAGTTTTCTTCCTTGCGTTGTGTTCTGCGGTGACGAATGTAATCAACCTAATATAAATACAAGATATCTTTTAAATATAGAAATTGCCCCAATAACTATGCTAAAACATGAAAATCGTACTAATCACTACCAAACACACCCCATATTTTGTTTCTTCTTATTAATTATAGATGTTGATGTTGATTTTTTTTCTTGCATTTTTTTCTATTGCATTTATATTGATCAAATTGTTTGATCGAATCATCATATGTAGTGTAATATTCTTCATTTTTTTCTTCAGAAACATCTTTTAGTACCTGTAAAAAAATGCATGTTGTGTGTAATAGACACATGAAAATCATGGTTGAGTATAATGAGGACATGAAAACAAGTGGAAAAAATTGTAAAGAATTACAGAGTTTCTTGGAGATACTCAATAAACACAATAATATTATTCCATTTCAAGTAATCCAGTGGAGACATTAGTAGAAAATAGAGCTATACCAACAAATTTATACCAATGGTTTCTGAAAACTGTTGGTATAGGTCCCTCTATACCAACGGTTTATAATAACCATTGGTATAGGTTGGTATACTGAAAGCTATACCAATGGTTCCAATGAATCGTTGGTATAGAGTACTCGGTGCCCAAGGCTATACCAACGACTATGTATAATCGTTGGTATAGGATGAAAACTTTAATGGTATACCAACAGTTTTAAAACACAGTTGGTATAGAATACCCCCCAAATTCCACCCGTGACTTGCACCTCCTCAGATCCGAACCCTGTCGACATTGATCCCATACGAGTGTGTTCCATCTTCTCCAGCCGTGACGATCCATTATAATGCCCTGAGCTCGCGCTTTCGGACTCAGTGCTTAAAATACTGTGTATATTTTTTTTAAAAGAAAGATAAATAAAAATACATAAAACATTTATAATTCTAGGAACTTTTATCAGTCTAGGTTCTGGAGAATTAGATACAAATATTACATTTTAATAAAACTGTATAAAATGAAATTAACTAAACAATAGAATCTTCAGTGTGTTGCCTCCACATAGAAAATACATCACTAATAAATCTACTAAACCTGTAAAAAATGAATTTAAAACATAGGGTGAACATTTAAAATGCCTAGTAAGGGGTTTTAAAACAATTAATAAATTCTTTAAAAACATTTCCTTGAAATAAACATACATACTTAAAAATAGATTTTCATTATGTCTGTATACTAAACAAATAATTTAGAAACCATCATTTCTCAAAATAATTATAATTGACAAGATCGTTGATATTTCTCCATTGAAAATAAAAAAAAATTGTTGGGTCGTTTATGATACTTGGAAGACCATAATAAAAACCATAAGGTCACTAGTCATAACTCATATGGGACAAAGTTCTCTTAAGACTTATGACTTCACTCCCCATCACATAAAATACTAATGCCATTTTTTTTAAAACACTTTCAATGGATATGCTTTTCTCATTCATAACTCAAAACATTTCAAATATACATACATAATATTATTTTCTTTAAAAAATAAAATAACCCTTCTTGTAAGAACCCGAACCTTCTTTTTAGGTATGTTTTTCCTTTTCTGGTCATTTTTGGGAAAAATAGGAGAATCTGGAAATTTTCTAAGTACACGCCGTGTACTTTGATGCTGCTCGAAGCCGTGTGCTGACCATGTCATGGCCACACACACGTCCATGTAGGGGTGAGGTGGAGACCACTTAATGGGGAGTACGAAAAAGCCTAGTACACACCGTGTACTCCAAAAGTACATACTGTGTAATTTCTTTTTTCGTTAAACGGACTGGGGTCGCATCTTAACCCCGAAAACACCTTCTTCTCCATCTTCTTCAACAGAGATCGAGGGTACGACCGCGAATCTTCTCCGAGCCACCGATCCATCACCGGTTATCCGAATAGAATGCCGTCAGTTGCAATAGAATCACAGCGGGGAGTTCTTGGTTCTTCTTTGGCCACGTTTCCTGATTCCTTCTCTTATGAGAGTTATCTGAGGTTGAATGTTTTAGATGTCTTTGCAGATCTACTCCGTTCTAGGTCGATTCACGAGCCGAGGTTCAAGTATATCGATCTCCTAGGATTGAGGTAGGTGGTTTGTTGCCTTATGTTGAATGTCTTTGAGTTTTTGTGCAAAAGTGTCAGATACCCATGTATCGGGTATCTCAGGTTAGGGTTTTGATCCTGCATTATTATCTTCCTTATATTTCTTGTATGTATGAATCTATTAGATGAATAATGATTTCTTTTTAGCATGTTTGAGGATCACCCCATGGGTGTTTCCCTTGTTTTGGATGTTTATCGCCGTTTGGATTAGGTTGCCTGTGAGACAGACCTTGTTGCATTGATTGTCTGCCTTGATATAATTGATTGCATGTATTGCCTACTATATATATGCTTTTGATGCATTGTAGCTATTAGTCAAGTAGTTGTTGAACTTACTTAGGGCTGCTGACAGTTGATTGCGCACGACTGGACTGCTCAGGGCTGTGTGAACCTGGTGCGGTAGACTAAAGAGGGAATTGACGATTAAGGGCTTCCCTAGAGAGTCAGTTATTAATTAGTATCGTTCGCAGGACCTACAGGAATTGGACTTTGTGCTTCCTCAGAGTGTCCTTAGTTACGTATCGAGACTACAGGGGGAATTAGACGTAAGTGCTTCCTCAGAGTCTATAACTATCGTTGCAAGACCGCATCAGAATTGACAGTGAGAGCTTCCTAGAGTGTCTGTGCCTTTGTATGATTACTTGACTAGAGGGGTATGCCAGTGTGAGCCACCCAGAGAGTCTGTGTGAATTTTGTTTGGTTGGTTGTGACGAGTCCACCAAATCAAAGAACAAGCTTGGGTTTTTTACTACTTGTGTTTAGGTAGTCTGCTAAGATACCTGTTGTGTTACTTGCTATGTCATGGGAATATAGAACTGTTTGCTAGATTCCTTGGTTGATAATTAAATGATTGAATTAAATTAATAAATAAATGTAAATGGAGATTGGTAGGATTGTTTACTTTAGTGTGATCCTATTTCTCTACTGCATCTATTTCCTTTACTTTTGCTATATTGCTCACTGACAGTAGGACATAGATCTTGTGGTGGTTGCCTACTGGGATTAGTCTCACACCCTATTTGGGTCCTGCTTTTCATCCCAAACAGGTTATATGGTTGCAAGTATGGATAGGGATTGTGACCCTTCTACTTCAGGTACATGATTGCTGGTTGGAGCTGGAGAGCATAGGACCGAGCTTAGGCTTGCGATGTTGCTGGAGTTGCTGTTTACTTTTAGTACTTTGATTCTCAGTTGTATTTCAGCACGTTGTTGTGTTTGCTGCTTTCCTTAGATACTTGTACCTGCTTCATCATTATCACCATTACTATATATTCATTGCTTCCGCTATTTAGTTTCAGTTATTGTATGATGTTTATTACTTCCGCTATTGACTGTTATTTCCTCTCCCTTAATACTTTACCAAATGAGGGCATAGTTTCCCCAATGACTCACCAAGTCCCTCGCTACTAGTCAGCAGCCTCTGGCGTCTGGGGAAATGCGCTTGAGATCATGTGGCGAACCGGATATGGGGCACCAGTTGGGTGGCTCCGGATTCAGGTCATTACAAAGTGGTATCAAAGGGAGGTTCTTTTCCTTTCTTTTCTATTGACTTACTATTTAGAGACATTAGACAGGGATATGACGAATAGGTAAATGGTAAATATCTATGCCCGGGAGTTCTAGAACCCGTGTATAGGGAAAAATCTAGGTTACCTCGAATATTGCAATTTTTGAGTTTTGAAAATGTTACAGTTTAATTGATTTCACCAGGGTGGTGCACTTGTTTTGTGTTGTTACTGTTTATATGTTTGTGGTTCTATTTTGTTGCAACCCGATGAGATGAGGGCATGCCATCTCATGCATCATATAGACACTTGTTAGAAAATCACATGACATGCATTTTGTCATGTCATCTATATTGCTTTAGAAATTGCATGCTATTGTGATAGAATTGGTGATAGACTATGCATGTTGTTGTGATAGCTGCTGTGATAGAATACATGATATGTTGATAGGGTATCGTTTGTTTAGAGATTCGTTATCATGGATGCCAAACTTTGGTCTTAGAGGTGTTATGGGCACTTTTTGACCGGAATTTGGTGGACCATTGACCTGTTTACTTGTTATATGTATTGTTATGATGTCAAGCTTTGATTCGCGGGGAGTATGGACCCTCACGGATCGGAATTTGGCACCTTAACGCTGGTTTTCTGTGTTTTCTGGGCTCCGGAGTAGTTTCTGAGTCTACTGTCCGGAAAAACCCAGAATACATGGCGTGTACTTAATGGTTACATGTCGTGTAGTCTATAGCCGTGTTACTGACCGTGCGAGCAAGGACATGGGGTTCTGGAAAAATCTTGTAGTAACACACCGTGTACTATTTTAGCATGCCGTGTAGTATGAAATAGGTACCCCGACCATGTCACGAACAACACGGGTCGTGTTATCTTTTCACATACACGCCATGTCTGAATTTTACACGTCGTGTAGTTCGATCTAGGTGCCCGACCGTGTCATGAACAACACGGGTCGGTGTCATCCTTCCTCTTACACGTCGTGTTCTCCTGAAACACGCCGTGTAGTGTCAACCATGTAACCGGTCGTGTAGCTAACCAACACGGTCTGTCAGGACTTCTTAGTACACTTCGTGTCCTTCTGGAACACGTTGTGTAGTTTGACCTGGGTACACAGGCCGTGTCGCTAACAACACGGGCCAGGTGAAACTAGTAAGTACACGCCGTGTATGCCTTGAACACGCCGTGTAGTGTTGTCTTAGGAGAGCCGTGTGGCTTAACCGTGTAGAAGGACTCGGGCAGGGAAGAGGATTCAAGTACACACCGTGTGTTAGGACAACACGCCGTGTATTTGGGGTGTTACACGACCAGTTTAAGTAGGAGTACACGCCCATGTAAATGACTAAGGGAATACGCCGTGTAGTGAAAGAACACACCGTGTAGTCATGTTTTACATAACTTGAATGCCATCTTTTCCCTATTCCTTCTTGCGCCTTCAGTTTTACAGTCTTGGTTAATCCTGTATCTGAGGTGTGTTTTTGACCTTTTAGAGCTATGGAACCTAGACGTCCTCCCGTTGTCCATTAGGAACCAGGCAGCGACCGTATGCCTGATACAGCAGATTAGGGACTACCTGTAGTTCCGCCTATCTGTCACGACCCGTCCTCGGGGCCCGTGCCGTGACTACCCCAAGCCCGCCTTCCATAGGCCAGGGGATGACGACTAGCACCAAGGCGTAAATCCCGATAAACAGGGAAGACATTGTCTTTGTAAAGTAAACAACCACCACAGAGTAAGCAAGCGAAAAGAGTAAACACTAAGTAAAAACTGTAACAAGCTGTGCTGAAAGTAAAAGGGGCCAAAAATACAAGCCCAACTGTAAAGTACAACTGAAAGGTGAAAACATCAACTGAAAAGAAAAGCCGCAGCATCGAGCCGTCCTCTGGAAGTCCCACCTGAAGGGTGGGTACAGATAGCCTCCACTGCTCCTCGGGTCCACCTGGCCGCTCCGAGTACGTTCCGCCCAGTGGTCCACCTCTAGGTACTGTCCTGCTCCGCAAGCCTCCACCACGGTCAGCGTTGTCCGTCATCTGCAACCAACACAACGTAGTGCGGGCATAGCCCGTGCAGGGGTGAGTATAAGCTACTCAGTAGGGACCCCGAGACCCCCGAAGGTCTCCCAGAATCCACAAGGGAAAGATATAATCACGAAGTAACATCCGACACGGCTTAGGTATATGCCCATACATATACCTAAGTCATCAATTCCCATTCGGCTCCAACATTCGAGCCCAAGCACAACCCAGTCCACACAGGAAAGCAAAACGTATACCCACACAGGATAGCACAACACAATCCACAAAGGAGAGTAAACAGTAAATCCACACAGGATGGTTCAACACAATCCACAAAGGAGAGTAACACAAGATTCAGCTCACACAGGTATACTTCTTCAAATGACGATAGAGATGATCAGATGTAGCCACTGATTCATCTAAGCCGTCGGACCCACGAAGGATCGGTAGGTACTAACCCCCGCAATGACCTACACAGGATCGATCAGGAAGTTGAACCCAAAGCTATTGGGAAACTCCTTCTCCATCAAGTACAGTGGTTATGTCGCTACAACCAAGCGTTTCACTCTTACCTTGGACTGCTGTAGTACTCCACCTATCGGGTACTGTGGGTTTGCTGCTACAACCAAGCGCTCCTCCGTCGTGGGTCTGCCGCTACAACCAAGCGCTCCCCTGTGCCGCTACAACCAAGCGCACCTCTGTCGTGGGTCTGCCGCTACAACCAAGCGCACCTCTGTCGTGGGTCTCCCGCTACAACCAAGCGCTCCCCTGTGCCGCTACAACCAAGCGCACCTCTGTCGTGGGTCTGCCGCTACAACTAAGCGCTCCCCTGTGCCGCTACAACCAAGCGCACCTCTGTCGTGGGTCTGCCGCTACAACCAAGCGCTCCCCTGTGCCGCTACAACCAAGCGCACCTCTGTCGTGGGTCTGCCGCTACAACCAAGCGCTCCCATGTGCCGCTACAACCAAGCGCACCTCTGTGCCGCTATCCGTAACACACCGAGTCATTCGATCAGTAGTCGTCAAGTCTCAACCGGCTCTAGGGTTTCCGCACACAGCATGCTCGTTCCGGGAGGGTCCACTCCACGAGCTAAGAGGTCGATGCATCAACTGACATGTAGTCCGGAGTTGATGTATCCCAAGATGTACCGTAGTGATCACTTCCGAAAACACGGAGGATTCCCGTACTGTTTTCATCATCGTCGCAGTCGAATCCACCGAGGATCACTGTACAGTCGTCGTCGTTGAAGTCGCAGCCAGCACTAGGGTTCCCGCACACAGCAAGCTCGTTCGGGAGAGTCCGCTCCACGAGCCGAGAGGCTGATACATCAACTGAAACCAAGTCCAGAGTTGATGTATCCAAAAGTTCCATATCGTCAACAGGAATTCAACGTCGCAGATGGCGCGTCAATCGGACGCCCGGTCTGAGAGTTATTGGCTTTTTCGTCCCAGGGGCCCGGTTGGTTTTTAAGGAAAAACCAACCCGACCATACTCCACCTGCGTCCAAACCTCGGGCGGAGTATTCCAAAAGATCCTTCTCACTAAGAGGAATCCACCAAAGTCGACGGCACGTCAATCGGACGTCCGGAGCTCAAGATATGAGTATTTCCGCTCCGAGGGTCCGGTTGGTTTCGTGTACGAACCATCCCGGCCGAACTCAAAGTATTCCTAAACCTTGAGTGCGATATACCGAAACGACCGTCTCGATCCAAGGATCGTGTTTCCGCTGACGGTGCATCGTTCGGAGGCTCGTAGCTCAAGTTATGAGCGAAAGACCGAAAACAGTCCGAAGATGGGGGTCTGGGCCCGGGCCGGCCCAGCCCGACCCCCCCTGGGTTGACCCGAACCAGGTCGACCCGACCCGGTCCGGCCAGGGCGCGGCCCGGCTCGGCTCAGCCGAGCGGCCGAGTGAGATAGCCGCGGGGCGCTGCCCCCGTGGGAAGACGGTGCCGCAGCCCCGCGTGGGGCCGCGCTGGAGTCAGCGGACACGGCCTTCGCCGCGTCCCGTGCGTGTGAGCTGGACCCGCACAGCCGCGGGTCCGCTGGCCGCCGCCACCTCCGGCCGCCGGCGCCGCCGCGCTGGCGACCCGCGCCGCCGAAGGCTTCCGCGGGCCACCGGAGTTGCTCCGGTGGTCTGTTTTCCTTCCTGTCTACGCCAGTGCTCCTCCCGGGTTCCGTTCTTCACTGCGGAAACATCAAATCGCCCTTGCGTCACGTTTTGTCGTCGCCCGCCAAATCTGCACAACAACGAAGAACTGCGGAGGGTTGTCGGGCCGTGTTCGTTCGGCCCGCACCCTCCGCGTTAGGTGATAACAACTGGGAAGAATAATCAACATATCAAACAACAATTTTAATAAATTAAAATTGTTCTTATGAAACCGGGTTCTTTATTTTAAAAGAAACGTTCACGGGAATATAAATTATTTCACAACAAACCCCTACCTCGTCAAGTCGTCGCACGCGCGTTCTTCGCGGAATTGACCGTCACGGAACAAGTGGAGCGTCGCGTCGCGGAAGGGCGTCGCGTCATCACGGAAGGGTGTCGCGTCGACGATCTTGTCGTTGTCGATCGAAGGTTGTCGCGGGGCTGGATCGTCGCGGAAGAAGCGTCGCGGAGGGGGAATCGTCGGCGTCGCGGTACACGGCGTCGCGTCGTTGATCTCCGCGGGTTCAGCGTTCTTCGTTGGAGGTCGGCGTTCTTCGCGTTCTTCGCGTTCTTCACGTTCTTCGCGAAGAAGGATGAAGAACTTGAGGTTTGTCAAATCCTCTCAACGAACAACCCTTCAGGAGAAATAGCGTTGGTCTTATTTTATTATTACGCCAACGGATTTCAAACAGGTTAAGAAACGCTTAAATTAATTCATAGAATTAATTCAACGAAATAAACCGCCCAATTAATTGGTGCGTTAAGAAATTAAGAAAGCGTGTCAGTTGACTTTCATGATGACGGGTTTTCGCGGGTGCGTTACTTAGCGGAAAAGAAACGGTGGGGCTCGTGCGGGCCCCACCTCACAAATATCCTACCAAGAGGGTAGGATATTTTTGGATAATACCCTATCCGCATCAACTCAGCTTTAAGTGGTCTTTAAGCGGCTTTAAGTGGAATAAAAATAAAATTGTCGCACAACTTTATTTTATTTCGAAACTTAAAACCCAAAAATTAAAAACCACAACCGAGAAAATGCAACTCCGGAAGAGGCGTTTCTAAGCAAATATCGGCGCTGCGATTCCATCGGTGCCCTCAGAATTCGATTCCGGGCACCGGTTCAAAAGTTAGAAAAACCCGCTCGTCCGTTCACTGAACGTACCCGAGCTATACTTCGGAAAATGATTCCGGGCACACCGGGCCTCGGAATCAGGTGCCGTCAGAAGCTGCGTTCTTATAAAATTCCAAAGAAAATTAAGAAAAAAAAAATTTTCCTTGAAATTTATGGGTCTTTACACTATCGTTCTGGATATGGCACCTGCAGTGATCCCAAACACTGGTGTCGAC
Organism: Viscum album; assembly: GCA_963277665.1. Lineage (NCBI taxonomy): Eukaryota > Viridiplantae > Streptophyta > Magnoliopsida > Santalales > Viscaceae > Viscum > Viscum album. Next base: position 1,376,355,362 of record OY728133.1, on the reverse strand, counting down.
GCTCAGTTTAGAGAGGGTTTCATGTAGACCTTCCAGGGAGCTCAGCATCCTGCCCCATCTATGGCAGAGCTGACGCAGGTTTTTCAGCAGCAACATTCTCCCACATTCACAGGGGATAGAGAACCGTAGGCTCTAGAGTCATGGCTAGAAGCCATGCTATCCATCTTCGATCACCTAGAAACACCTTCGGAGAGGAGAGTGAAGCTCGCGACTTATATGCTGTGAGATTCTGCCAAGAGATGGTGGGATGTGGTTTCGCAGGTAGGGCGCCAATAGACTATGGCTTGGGACGAGTTTCAGCGTACGTTCTATGACTACTTCTACCCGGAGATGCTGAGGGCTGACAGAGCCAGAGAGTTCATGAACCTGCAGTAGGGTACTCTCACATTTATGGAGTATTCCTCTCGCTTCATAGAGTTACAACGTTTTTCTCCCGTTCTGAGGAATGAAGAGCTGTTTTTAGCAAGGAAGTTTGAGGAAGGCCTCAGACCGGACATCAGATCACAGGTGAACGTCTTTTCGTTGATTTCTTTTACTATGATAGTCAACCAGACGCTTATCCTGGAGAGAAATCTGAGGGAGATTGGAGCTATAGACCAGAGTGGTTCAACATCTAGGGCTGATTCATTTCAGATAGACAGCAGGAAGTGCCACTGAGATTCTACACGAGGTGACCTGGGGAAGCGAGGTATTCCTTCTGGTAGATGGGATCTTCCTTCTGGAAACCAAGTGGTGTGCTATCAGTGTGGAAAAAGTGGGCATAAGAAGCCTCAGTTCCCTAGAGACCCAGTGGAGTGCCGATCTTGCGGCAAGATGGGTCGTCTGTAGCGTTTCTGTAGGGTTCTCCTGCCGGCGGCTAGTGAAGGAGGATCAGTTTCGACTCCGCGTACAGGAGCAGGATTACCAGTTCCGCAGCAGACTGGGGGATGAAGTTCTTCAGGTCGTTCAGGCCAGGGTAGAGGCCGTGGATGCAGTGGTCAGGCTCATGGAGGGTCAGCTCAGGGATCTCAGGCTACTATACAGGGCGGCGGTGCAGGCCAGACTTTTACGGTAGAGCAGTTTCATTAGGATCTGGATCCTAGACCTTCTACAGTTCGAGGTACGATTTTAGTAGCCTTAGTTTTATCCTCTGCACTTTTTGATACGGGAGCTTCTCATAGCTTTATTTCTGTGCATACTATGGAAATCCTTAGACTTACTGTTTATACTTCTGAGGACATGTTGACACTAGACACACCGTTGGGGACTAGAACGGCTAGTGTACGTCAGTTCAAGGAGTGCCCTCTTGAGGTGGTTGGGTATCACTTTCTATGGGACCTCTATGTCCTAGAGATGACAAACTATGATGTCATTCTCAGAATGGACTGGCTCGTTCCCTTCCGGGCAGTCGTCAACTGTTATCACCGTAGGGTGAGTTTCACATCACCGAAGGGCAGATCTTTTCTTCATAAGGGCGAATGGGATGTCCAGGCGAGCAAAGCTGGACCAGAGCATCATGGGCTAGGCGGAGTTACAACTCAGATTTTCATTCTATATCTGGATGACCAGGGGACTTCACAGAAAGACTTTCCTCCAGTGGTGGATCGTTTCAGGGATGTCTTTCCAGAGGACTTTTCAGGTTTTCCTCTAGAGCGTGAGGTAGACTTTTCTATTGAGCTTGTGCCGGGAGCGGCATCGGTGTCCATTCCTCCTTATAGGATGGCTACACCTGAGTTGTAGGAGCTCAAGAAGCAGTTGGAGGAGTTGCAGGCAAAGGGTTTCATCCGACCCAGTACTTCTCCTTGGGGTTCGCCTGCCCTGTTTGCGAAGAAGGCAGACAACACCCTTAGCCTTTGTGTGGATTATCGGAAGCTGAACCAGTTGACGGTCAAGAACCGATATCCATTTCCACGAATAGATGATCTCTTTGATCAGTTTCGAGGATCCAGAGTGTTCTCGAAGATCGAATTGAGATCCGACTATCATCAGTTGCGTGTCAGGACATCTGATATACCTCTTACATCCTTCCAGAGCAGGTATGGTCTGTATGAGTATTTGGTTATGTCGTTCGGTCTCACGAACGCGCCATCCATTTTCATGGCACTGATGAACAGAGTGTTCCATCCATACTTAGATTCCTTCGTGGTTGTTTTCGTGGACGATATCTTAGTGTACTCTCACACTCAACACGACCATGCTACCCATCTTGAGATCATTTTGAGTACACTGAGGGAGCATCAGTTGTATGATAAGCTCTCAAAGTGCCACTTTTGGATGGACGAGATTCACTTCCTGGGTCATGTCATCTCAGAGACAGGAGTATCAGTAGACCCAGAGAAGGTGAGAGCAGTAGTTACCTGGGAGCAACCGAAGAATGTCTTTGAGGTACGAAGTTTCTTAGGGCTGGCTGGTTACTACAGGTGGTTTATACAGGACTTCTCACGCTTAGCAGCGCCGTTGACGGGCTTGACTAAGAAGGGGGTGAAGTATGTTTGGTTAGAAGCCTGCGATTCAGCCTTCCAGGAGCTGAAGCGGAGATTGACTTATGCACCGATTCTAGTTTTACCAGAGCCGAGCAAGAGTTATACAGTTTTCTATGATGCATCTGGCATCGGGCTTGGAGCAGTGCTTATGCAGGAGGATCATGTCGTTGCATATGGATCTCGGTAGTTGAGGCCACATGAGAGGAACTATCCTACGCACGACCTAGATTTGGCTGCAGTTGTTCATGCTTTGCATTGTTGGAGACATTATCTTCTGGGAGAGCATTTTGTGGTATATACTGAACACAAGAGCCTCAAGTAAATCTTCACGCAACGTGAATTGAATCTGAGACAGTGGAGGTGGGTTGAGTACCTACGGTCTTTCGATTTCGAGCTTGCTTACACGTCTGGGAAAGGCAACGCTGTGGCAGACGTACTGAGCAGGAGGACACAGTTACAAGCAGTTCAGGAGGCCAACAACGAGTGGAAGCTTATGGCTCTGTTCTCTGAAATGCATTTGGAGGTGCACAACAGATAGGGTCAGACTTTTCTTTCTTTTGTAGATGTTACCTCTACCCTTCTTGACTGAGTTCGAATGAGGCAGTTATCAGATTTTGAAGGCCTAGTCCTACGGGAAAGCATGTCAGGAGAGGACCCTCTTCCCAGATGGACCGTAGGCGAGGGTGAGATCTTACGTTTCCAGGGACGCGTATGGGTTCCAGCAGATATATGTGAGGAGCTAATGCGAGACTTTCATTTCTCAGTTTGAACAGTTCATCCTGGCGTCACCAAGATGTATCGTGATCTACACCACCAGTATTGGTGGCCAGGTATGAAGAGAGATGTTGCTGGTTTTGTCATGAGGTGTTCCACCTATCAGCAGGTGAAGGCGGAGCACCAACGACCAACAGGACTTTTACAACAGCTACCCATTCCCGAGTGGAAGTGGAATGATGTCACGATGGATTTTGTGACAGGGTTACCGAGATCGCCTTGAGGGAATGACACGGTATGGGTGGTCATTGACAGGCTCACGAAGGTTGCTCACTTCCTACCAATTAATGAGACTTTCAGTGTTGATGAGCTTGGACGATTGTACATCTGTGAGATTGTACGCTTGCATGGGGTTCCGAGTACTATCATTTTAGATAGGGACGCCCGCTTTACGTCACATTTCTGGCAAGGGCTACAGAGGGATTTGGGTACATAGGTACTTCTGAGTAGGGCATACTATCCCCAGTCAGATGGCCAGTCAGAGCGCACGATTCAGGTGCTAAATGACATGATACGAGCATGTGTCCTTGATTTTGGAGGTTCTTGGGAGAGACATATACCTCTAGTGGAGTTTGCCTACAACAATAGTTTTCAAGCAACTATTCAGATGGAACCTTACGGGGCTTTTTACGGAAGGCCATGTCGATCACCCTTGTGTTGGCTGGAGGCAGGAGAGGCAGCTATGCTAGGACCTCTTCTTATTCAGGAGACCATAGAACATGTGGAGTTGATTCAGAAAAGGATGGCTACTGCATTGTCTCGGCAGAAATCTTATGTTGATCAGCGGAGACGACCTTTGGAGTTCAAGGTTGGAGACCAGGTTTTCTTACGTGTTACCCCGAGGTTAGGACATAAGAGGATCAGGAGACAGGGTAAGCTTTCACCGAGATATGTCGGGCCGTTTGAGATTCTGGAGTGAGTCGGGCTGGTTTCTTATAGGTTGCAGTTACCTCAGAGGTACCAGGCTATGCACAACGTCTTCCATGTTTCTCAGCTTCGACACTATTTCTCATACCTGTCTCATGTTTTTCAACCTGAGGAGGTTGATCTGGAGAAGGATGCATCATTCGATGAGCATCCTATTATGATTTTTGATCGTAGTGCAAAGGTACTCTGTGGCCGGTCTATTCATCTCGTATGGGTGCTATGGCAGCACGGTCGTGTACAGGACGAGACTTGGGAGAGGGAGGCCGATATGTGATCACAGTGGCCAGAGTTGTTCGAGGTTTCTTCTTCGCCACCTTATTAGGAAAATTCGGGGACAAATTTCTTTAAGGGGGGAAGTTTGTAAGAACCCGAACCTTCTTTTCAAGTATGTTTTTCCTTTTCTGGTCATTTTTGGGAAAAAGAGGAGAATCTGGAAATTTTCGAAGTAAACGACGTATACTTTATAAGTACACACCGTGTACATTGATACCGCTCGAGGTCGTGTGTTGTCCGTGTCATGGCCACACACACAGCCACGTAGGGGTGAGGTGGAGGCTACTTAATGCGGAGTATGGAAAAGCCTAGTACACGTCGTGTACTCCAAAATTACACACCGTGTACTTCTTTTTTTTCGTTAAATGGACCGGGGTCACGTCTTAACCCCGAAAACACCTTCTCCAGCTTCTTCGACCGAGAGTGAGGGTACGGCCACAGATCTTCTTCAAGCCACCGATCCGTCACCGGTTATCCAAATCGAACACCGTTGGTTGCAATAGAATCACAGCTGTGATTTCTTGGTTCTTCTTTGGCCACGTTTTCTGATTCCTTCTCTTATGAGAGTTATCTGAGGTTGAACATTTTAGACGTTTTTGCAGATCTAGCCGATTCACGGGCCGAGGTTCAAGTATATCGATCTCCTAGGATCGAGGTAGGTGGTTTGTTTCCTTACGTTGAATGTCTTTGAGTTTTTGTGAAAAAGTATCAGATACCCATGTATCGGGTATCTCGGGTTAGGGTTTTGATCCGGCATTATTATCTACCTTAGATTTCTTGTATGTATGAAGCTATTAGATGAATAATGATTTCTTGTTAGCATGTTTGAGGATCACCCCATGAGTGTTTCCCTTATTTTGGTTGTTTATCGCCGTTTGGCTTAGGTTTCCTGTGAGGAAGACCTTGTTGTATTGATTGTCTGCCTTGATATAATTGATTGCATGTATTGCCTACTATTTATATGCTTTTGATGCATTGTAGCTATTAGCCAAGTAGTTTCTGAACTTACTTAGGGCTATTGAAAGTCGATTACGCATGACTGGACTGCTCAGGGCTGTGTGAACCTGGTGCGGTAGACTAAAGAGGGAATTGACGATTAAGGGCTTCCCTAGAGAGTCAGTTATTAATTAGTATCGTTCGCAGGACCTATGGGAATTGGAATTTTTGCTTCCTCAGAGTTTCCTTAGTTACGTATCGAGACTATAGGGGGAATTAGACGTAAGTTCTTCCTCATAGAGTCTATAGCTATCGTTTCAAGACCACAGGGAAATTGACTGTGAGAGCTTCCAAAAGTGTTTGTGCATTTGTATGATTACTTGACTAGAGGGGTCTGCCAGTGTGAGCCACCCAGAGAGTCAGTGTGAATTTTGTTTGGTTGGTTGTGATGAGTCCACCAAGCCAAATAACAAGCTTGGGGTTTTTACTGCTTGTGTTTAGGTAGTCTATTGAGATAACTATTGTGTTACTTGCTATGTAATGGGAATATAAAGCTGTTTGCTAGATTCCTTGGTTGATAATTAAATGATTGAATTAAATTAATAAATAAATGTAAATGGAGATTGGTAGGATTGTTTACTTTAGTGTGTTCCTGTTTCTATACTGCATTTATTTCCTTTACTTTTGCTATATTGCTCACTGACAGTAGGGAACAGATATTATGGTGGTTGCCTACTGAGATTAGTCTCACACCCTCTTTGAGTCCTGCTTTTTGGCCCAAACATGTTATATGGTTATAGGTGTGGACAGGGATTGTGACCCTTCTACTTCAGGTACATGATTGCTGGTTGGAGTTGGAGAGCATAGGACCGAGCTTAGGCTTGCGATGCTGCTGGAGTTGTTGTTTACTTTTAGTACTTTGATTCTCAGTTGTATTTCAGCACGTTGTTGTTTTGCTGCTTTCCTTAGATATTTGTACATGCTGAATCATTATCATCATTACTATATATTCATTGCTTCTGCTATTTAGTTTTAGTTATTGTATGTTGTTTACTGCTTCCGCTATTGATTGTTATTTCCTCCCCCTTGTATACTTTACCAAATGAGGGCATAGTTTCCCCAATGACTCATCAAGACCCTCGTTGCTAGTCGGCAGCCTTTGGCATTTGGGGAAATGCGCTTGAGGTCATGTGGCGAACCGGGTACGGGGCACCAGTTAGGTGGCTCCGGATTCGGTTCGTTAGATTTCTCATAGCATGTCATCAATATTTTCTCGATTGTTTCCAAAACCATTTTTAGGAGAATCTCATGCTTGAAAATTGCTTTACTTATTTAGATGTTATAATATAAAGTGCATCATAAAATATGTACACAATTGACTAAAATGCATAGAATGCCACTTATAAGTTAGATAATGACCATACCTAATTATGCATGACATACCAAGGGGTGCAGATACAATTTCGCACGTGAAATAATAATTTTTTTGGATTAGCACATAAAATGATAATAAATATCATTTATAAACAAAAGTTACACATAAAATATAAACTACAAAATAATAGACTAAGAGAAACTTCAAACGTTTGCATATAGAATTGAAAATGAATGTCTAATCCCTTTTATTTCTTAAAAAAAATCGATATACATTTATATATATATAGATAAAATGATAGAATGAAAATATAATCAAACCATTTGATAAAAATAGATGATCCCCTTTCAAAACATAGAATTTAAAACAAAAATCCATATCTTATAAATTCTAAAAAAACAGAAAATTTTATAAATAGATATCAATATATATATATATCTTTGTAAACATAATCTGATTTAAAGAAAATAAACCCTTACAACCTATAAGCTTTAGAAATAAAATTTAAATCATAAACCCTTATCTTATATTTTATGAAAATAGATAATCATATATGTATTTATATACACACATATATACACACACACATATATATATATGTAACACACACACACACACATATATGCAAATCCTTGTAAGATGAAGATAGTTTGATAAAATAAAATAAACCCTTACATGAATTGGATGAATTGGGGGATTAGAGCTTCTGGGCTTTGAGTAGAATGAAAATGGAGGTCTTGGGAAGATGATGGTTTGTGTTGAGTTTTTTTTAAATAAGTTTTTTTAAAAAAATATTTTTTTAAAACAGGCTAGGTTATTTTTTTTTTTGAAAATACGCCACAAAGGTGGCATCCACGATGCCGCCTTTCCCCTAAAACAGAAAAAATTTAATTTATTTTTTTTTTGTTTTGTTTATATATATATATATATATATATATATAAACAAAAAAAACAAAACAAAATAATTTTTTCAGCAGAATTTATCCATATTTAAAATCCACTAATACTGCCATTACAGTAGTCTGAATTCTGACAGAACCTCTCACCCAGAGCTCCCTTTTATAAAAGAGCTTACCCTGGAAATCATTTTGCATTTCCGATGTGGGATTCTGTTTCTCCATTTCCTGCACAGAACATTCTGCATTTCCAATGTGGGATTTTGTTTCAAGTACGTGATTTTGAAAGACTATAAAATATAAACTATAAGTCCAATATAAATGAAACTTAAAACATGGATTAAACATATAAAAAATAGTTGAAAACAAAAATAATTTCATAAAAAATGATGATAAAAAATAATTTATAAGCTTTCAAAACCACTTACTTGAAACTTAAAAAGTTTCAAGTACATGACTTTGAAAGCTTATAAAATATAAATTACAAGACCAATATAAATGAAACTTAATACATTGATTAAACATATAAAAAATAGTTGAAAATAAAAAGAATTTCATAAAAAATATTGATGAAAAATAATTTATAAGCTTTCAGAACCACCAACTTGAAACTTAAAAATGTTTCAAGCATGTGACTTTGAAAGCCTAGAAAATATAAACTATAAGACCGATATAAATGACACTTAAAACATGGATTAAACATATAAAAAATAGTTAAAAATAAAAAGAATTTAATAAAAAAATTTCATGAAAAATAATTTATAAGCTTTCAAAACCACCTAATTGAAACTTAAAAATGATTAAAGTATGTGGCTTTAAAAGACTAAAATATAAACTATAAGACCGATATAATTTAAAGTTAAAACATGGATTAAACATATAATAATTTATTTAATTATTAAATTAATATTATTAATAATTAATTATATAATAATTAATTAGTTAATTAGAAATTATTAATAATTTATTATATAATAATTAACCAATTAATTAGTAATATAATTATTCAGTATATAATAGTTAATTAGTTAATTAGTAATATAATTATAAAATATATTTATCCATTATAATTAATAATTAGTAATTATTTAAAATTATTATATAATAATTAATTAGTTAATTGGTAATATAATTATTAATTATATGATAATTAATTAGTAAATTAGTAATATAATTATAAATTAAAATTGTTCATTATAATTATTAATTATAATTATTAATTATAATTAATAATTATAATCATTCATTATAATTACTAATTATAATTATTCATTATAATTACTAAATATAATTATTCATTATAATTACTAATTATAATTATTCATTATAATTACTCATTATAATTATTAATTATTAATTATTAATTATTAATTTGTTAATTAATAATATAATTATTAATTATATAACTATTAATTGTATAATAATTAGTTAGTTAATTAGTAATTATTAATAATAAACTATATAATAAATAATTAGTTAATTATTAATATAATTAGTAAATTAGTAATATAATTATTAATTATTTAATAATTAATTAGTTACTTAGAAATATAATTATTAATTATATAATAATAAATTAGTTAATTAGTAATATAATTATTAACTATATAATTTGTAATTAGTTAATTAGTATTTATTAATCATTAATTATATAATAGCTAATTAGTTAATTAGTAACATAATTATTAATTATATAATAGTTAATTAGTTAATTTTTTTAGAAAGATAGAGTCAAGGCCCTTTTTATAATTAGTTAATTAGTTATATAATTGTAAATTATAATTATTCATTATAATTATTAATTAGTATTTATTAAAAATTATTATATAATAATTAATTAGTTAATTGGTAATATAATTATTAATTACATAATAGTTAATTAGTTAATTAGTAATATAATTATTCATTATAATTATTAATTAGTAATTATTAAAAATTATTATATAATAATTAATTAGTTAATTAATAATATAATTATTCATTGTAATTATTCATTATAATTATTCATTATAACTATTAATTATTAATTATTAATTAGTTAATTAATAATATAATTATCAATTATATAACTATTAATTGTATAATAATTAGTTAGTTAATTAGTAATTATTAATAATTAATTATATAATAATTAAATAGTTAATTAGAAATATAATTAGTTATTTACTAATATAATTATTAATTATTTAATAATTAATTAGTTACTTAGTAATATAATTATTGATTATATAATAATTAATTAGTTAATTAGTAATATAATTATTAATTATATAATTTGAAGTTAGTTAATTAGTAATTATTAATCATTAATTATATAATAAATAATTAGTTAATTAGTAATATAATTATTAAATATATAATAGTTAATTTGTTAATTTTTTGAGATAGATAAAGTCGAGGCCATTTTTATAATTACTTAATTAGTAATATAATTATAAATTATAATTATTCATTATGATTATTAATTAGTATTTATTAAAAATTATTATATAGTAATTAGTTAGTTAATTGGTAATATAATTATTAATTAGTTAATAGTTAATTAGTTAATTAGTAATATAATTATAAATTATATTTTTTCATTATAATTATTAAATTGTAATTATTAAATCATTATATTACTAATTAATTGGTTAATTATTATATAATTAATTATTAATAATTTCTAATTAACTAATTAATTATTATATAATTAATTATTAATAATATTAATTTAATAATTTAATAATTTATTATATGTTTAATCCATGTTTTAACTTTAAATTATATCAGTCTTATAATTTATATTTTATAGTCTTTCAAAGACACATACTTTAATCATTTTTAAGTTTCAAGTAGGTGGTTTTGAAAGATTATAAATTATTTTTCATGGACATTTTTTATGATTTTTTTTTATTTTCGACTATTTGTTATATGTTTAATCCATATTTTAAGTTTCATTTATATCGGTCTTATAGTTTATATTTTATAGGCTTTCAAAGTCATGTGCTTGAAACATTTTTATGTTTCAAGTTGGTGGTTTTGAAAGCTTATAAATTATTTTTCATTAACATTTTTTACGAAATTATTTTTATTTTCAACTATTTGTTATATGTTTAATCTATATATTAAGTTTCATTTATATTGGTCTTGTAGTTTATATTTTATAAGTTTTCAAAGTCACGTACTTGAAACTTCTTAAGTTTCAAGTAAGTGGTTTTGAAAGCTTATAAATTATTTTTTATCATCATTTTTTATGAAATTATTTTTGTTTTAAACTATTTTTTATATATTTAATCCATGTTTATGTTTTATTTATATTGACCATATAGTTTATATTTTATAGTCTTTAAAAGTCACGTACTTGAAACAGAATCTCACATCGGAAATGCAGAATGTTCTGTGCAGGAAATGGATAACCATAATCGCACATTGGAAATGCAGAATGATTTCCAGGGTAAGCTCTCTTATAAAAGGGAGCCCTGGGTGAGATCTTTTGTTAGAATCCAGACTGTTGTAATGGCAGCACTATTGGATTTTAAATAGCGGATAAATTCTGCTGAAAATTTTATTTTTATTTTTTGTTTTGTTTTGTTTATATATATATATATATATATAAACAAAGAAAATAAAAATAAAAATAAAATATTTTTTTTTTCAAAAAAATATTATTTTTTTAGTAGAAAGGCGGCAGCGCGGATGCTGCCTTTCACCAGAAGCCTAAAGGCGGCACCTGCCCTACCGCCTTTAGAGCTTATTTTTAATTTTTTTTTAACCTAGGCGTTTTTTTATAAAATAATTTTTTAAAAATACGTACTTAAAAAAAATCTGTCGATGTTATTGGGTGTAAATAGGGATGAGTTTTTTTTACGTTTTAAAAAAAAATTACAGAAAACGGTTAGGGGAAAAAAATTCAAAATGCACCGCAAAGGGGGCATCACGGCTGCCGCCTTTGCGCTGCTGCTGAAAGGCGGCACCCGCGATGCCACCTTTCCCCTAACAAAAAAAAATAGAAATTTTTTTGTTATGTTTTTTTTGTTTTGTTTATATATATATATATATATATATAATTCATAAAAAATGTTCAGGAGGATTCCTCCTTTCCCCTAACAAAAAAAATTATTATTTTTTAAAATTTTGTTTTGATTTTTTATTTTGTTTTGCTTATATTTTTATTTATATATATAATTCATAAAAATTGTAAAAATTATCATTTTTGAAAATTTTGTTTTTGTTTTTTGTTTTTTTTGTTTATATATTTATTTATATATATAATTCATAAAAATTGTTCAGGAAAAATAATTTATAAGCTTTCAAAACCGCCTACTTGAAACTTAAAAATATTTCAAGTACGTGACTTTGAAAGACTATAAAATATAAACCATAAGACCAATATAAACGAAACATTAAAAATCCATTAAACATATAAGCAATTGTTGAAAAAAAAATCATTTCATAAAAAAATTTCATGAAAAATAATTTATAAGCTTTCAAAACTGCCTACTTGAAAGTTAAAAATGTTTCAAGTACGTGACTTTGAAAGACTATAAAATATAAACCATAAGACCAATATAAATGAAACTTTAAACATTCATTAAAAATATAATTAATTGTTGAAAACAAAAATCATTTCATGAAAAATGTTCTTGAAAAATAATTTATAAGCTTTCAAAACCACCTACCTGAAACTTAAAAATGTTTCAAGTACGTGACTTTGAAAGACTATAAAATTTAAACCATAAGACCAATATAAACAAAACATTAAAAATTGATTAAAAATATAAGAAATTGTTGAAAACAAAAATCATTTCATAAAAATGTTCATGAAAAATAATTTATAAGCTTTCAAAACTGCCTACCTGAAACTTAAAAATGTTTCAAGTACATGACTTTGAAAGACTGTAAAATATAAACCATAAGACCAATATAAACGAAACTTTAAACATTCATTAAACATATAAGAAATTGTTGAAAACAAAAATCATTTCATAAAAAATGTTCATGAAAAATAATTTATAAGATTTCAAAACCGCCTACTTGAAACTTAAAAATGTTTCAAGTACGTGACTTTGAAAGACTATAAAATATAAACCATAAGACCAATATAAACGAAACTTTAAACATTCATTAAACATATAGGAATCAACCCCGCATCAATGTGATGCACAATGTCGCTAGTATCACATACATCTATAATCTTTGATGCATGAGAACATGTTATATCTCCTTTCATGGGACAACGAAATCCATTCTTCCACCTGCCATGTCCATATCCATATCAACATCTGGTCCCATAAGGGTATGGTGAAAGATATGCCACATGAAATGATCATTTGTTCCCATTCCGGCAAATACCAACCCCTTCAACACCACCATGCATCCAACCATTATAATTTCTTCCACAATTGTCACCCCATTTCCCCAGGCCCAGTTGATCAGATGAAAAAACCAATGATTCCACATAGCCCATCGAACTCTTCATCACCAAATATTTATCCTTTATCTTCTTCAAAAGGATACTGTAGGACCTCCTTCATCTATCCATTCCAAACACTCACATACATGTATACTATAAACATAAAAACCAACAAATATTTAGGAAAAAAAAACTTGAAAATTTGTTGGTTTTTATGTTTATAGTATACTTGCTTGTGAGTGTTTGGAATGGATAGATGAAGGAGGTCTTATAGTAGCCTTTTGAAGATGATAAAGGATAAATATTTGGTGATGAAGGGTTCGATGGGCTATGTGGAATCGTTGGTGTTTTCATCTGATCAACTGGGCCTGGGGAAATGGGGTAACAATTGTAGAAGAAATTATAATGGTTGGATGCATGGTGATATTGAAGGGGTTGGTATTTGCAGGAATGGGAACAGATGATAATTTCATGTGGCATATCTTTAACCATACCCTTATGTGGCCAGATGTTGATATGGATATGGACATGGCGGGTGGAAGAATGGATCTCATTGTCCCATGAAAGGAGATATAACATGTTCTCATGCATCAAATATTATAGATGTATGTGATACTAGCGACACCATGCATCACATTGATCCAGGGTTGACTCCTATATGTTTAATGAATGTTTAAAGTTTCGTTTATATTGGTCTTATGGTTTATATTTTATAGTCTTTCAAGGTCACGTACTTGAAACATTTTTAAGTTTCGAGTAGGCGGTTTTGAAAGCTTATAAATTATTTTTCATGAAATTTTTTTATGAAATGATTTTTGTTTTCAACAATTTCTTATATTTTTAATGAATGTTTAAAGTTTATTTTATATTGGTCTTATGGTTTATATTTTATAGTCTTTCAAAGTCACGTACTTGAAACATTTTTATGTTTCAGGTAGGTGGTTTGAAAGCTTATAAATTATTTTTCATGAATATTTTTTATGAAATGATTTTTTTAAATGATTTCTTATATTTTTAATCAATTTTTAAAGTTTAGTTTATATTGGTCTTATGGTTTATATTTTATAGTCTTTCAAAGTCACGTACTTGAAGCATTTTTAATTTTCAAGTAGGTGGTTTTGAAAGCTTGTAAATTATTTTTCATGAACATTTTTTATGAAATGATTTTTGTTTTCAACAATTTCTTATATTTTTAATGAATGTTTAAAGTTTTGTTTATATTGGTCCTATGGTTTGTATTTTATAGTCTTTCAAAGTCACGTACTTGAAACATTTTTAACTTTCAAGTAGGTGGTTTTGAAAGCTTATAAATTAATTTTCATGAACATTTTTTATGAAATGGTTTTTGTTTTCAACAATTCCTTATATGTTTAATGAATATTTAAAGTTTCGTTTATATTGGTCTTATGGTTTATATTTTATAGTCTTTCAAAGTCACATACTTGAAACATTTTTAAGTTTCAAGTAGGCGGTTTTGAAAGCTTATAAATTATTTTTCCTGAACAACTTTTATGAATTATATATATAAATAAAAATATAAACAAAACAAAACAAAAAATCAAAAAAAAATTAAAAAATAATAATTTTTTTGTTAGGGGAAAGGCGACATCCTCCTGAACATTTTTTTATGAATTATACATATAAATAAATATATAAACAAAACAAAACAAAACATAAAAAAAACTCATTTTTTTTGTTAGGGGAAAGGCGGCATCGTGGGTGCCGACTTTCTGCCGCAGTGCAAAGGCGGCAGCTGCGATGCCTCCTTTCACCCGAAATGCAAAGGCGGCATCGCGAATGTCGCCTTTTCAGTGCATTTTGAAATTCTTTTTCCCTAACCGTTTTCTATAAAAATAAAATAAAAAACATAAAAAAACTCAAAGAGGGATATATATGTGTATATTGTATCCCATGTTTCAATTAGCAAAGATGTTAATTGAAATCCGAAATTGACCAAAGCAGTAGTAAACAAAAACAATAATTAGTGAAAAATTGTAATCAATTCGGGTTGATTCACAATATATATATTTATGTAGATGACTTCTGAAGGAAGCCGTGGGATAAGATAAACATACCTGAGTCAAGGATTCGGTTTAAAGAAATGATCCATCAATGTCATTGGTGGAAAAAGAAATCGAAAAGGGGTGACGGTGAAGGGGACTTGGACAGAGGGGATGAAACGGGTGGTTGACGACCTACTGGTGTAGTGAGACCAAGTTTATGAGGAAGGAGAAGACCAGGATTTGGATGAAAGCCTGGGATGAGCCCGTGGAGATCGAACGGATGGGACAAAATGCTATCATTTAAAATGGGAGGTCCAATCGGGGAAAAGAAGGGGATAGTTTGGATCAAACGGGGTTCGATCAGATAGTCGAGAGTCGACAATGGAGGGGATTCATCAGCGCCGGTCCAGGTAGTGGTGGTTGCCGATAGGGGACGACAACGATAGCGATTGAGGTCATGGTGAGGATCGCCGGTGATTGGTGGGGAGGTGTACAGGTGGTCGAAAATGAGGTGCCGGGGTGCGGGGTTGCTGGAGGAAGGCGACACCCCAAAAATTTCTATTTGTTTCATTTTTTTGTTTATTATTATCACTATTTAATTTTTTAAGAGTTTATATTATTAAAATAAACTAATAATTAACACAAATAAAATATTCAAAAACCCAAAATTATTCATATTTTATTTATAATAATATCTATCATATTTTATTATTTATAAATCATTCACACACAGACACACACATATATATAAAGAAACACATTACTTTTCATAAAAAATATAATTTATTTAGTTAGAAATTAATATAAGTTTTGTTTAAAAACACTAGTTAATATTTTATAATAAAGTATTCTTTTAACCAAAATAATACCTCATATTAAAAAAAATTATTTATAATTTTGAAATATTAATTAGAATTTAAATCTTATCATAATAATTTATTTAACAATATTTGAAAGCTAATATATATATATATATATATACATATATATTATAAAATAATAATCAATTTTTATTAATCATGTATTTTTAAAAAAAATAATATATTTGAAAACAAATCAAAATAAAAAAATTTCATTTTGATGAAATCACGTAGTTTTTATAAAATATATTTCATAACTTTATTTATTTAAATTATAATTCATTCATTAATTACATAAAATTTCTCGGATGTTATTTCTCCCCCCCTTAAAAAGAATTGCACCCTCACAATTCGTTCATCGGATTAAAAACAATTCTGAGTTTTCATCTTTAGAATTATGAAAACTAGGACTGATAAACTTCTATATTCTACCACTTAGAAGACAACATCTAATCTCTAAAGTTGTCAAGATTGTTTCTCTAATACCAATTATAACGGCCCGAGCCCACACTTTCGGACTCAGTGCTTAAAATGATGTGTATATATTTTTGTAAAGAAAGATAAATAAAAATACACAAAGCATTTACAATTCCATGAACTTTTACCAGTTTAAGTTTTGTATAATTAGATACAAATATTACATTTCATCAAAACTATATAAAATGAAATTAACTAAACAATAGAATCTTCAATGCGCTATCTCCACATAGAAAATACATCACTGCTAAATATACTAAACCTGTAAAAAAATGAATTTAAAACATAGGGTGATCATTTGAAATTCCCAATAAGGGGTTTTAAAGCAATTAATAAATTCTTTAAAAACATTTCCTTGAAATAAACATACATACTTAAAAATATATTTTCATAACATCTGTATACTAAATAAATAATTTAGAAGCCATCATTTCTCAAAATAATTATACGTTGGGATTTCTCTATTGAAAATAACAAATTTTCGGTGGGTCATTTATGATACTTCGTAGACCATAATAAAAACCGTAAGGTTGTTAGTCATAACTCATATGGAACAAAGATCTATTAAGACTTTTGAGTTCACTCCCCATCACATAACATACTAGTGCCAATTTTTTTTGAAAACACTTTTAATGGATTTACCATTCTCATTCGTAACCCAAAACATTTCAAATATACATACATAATATTATTTTCTTTAAAAAAGAAAATAACCCTTTTCATAACATGTCATCAACATTTTATCGAGAGTTTCTAAAACAATTTTTAGGAGAATCCCATGCTTGAAAATTACTATACTTATTTAGATGTTATAATATAAAGTGCATAATAAAATATGTGGACGCTTGACTAAAATGCATGGAATGCCACTTATAAGTTAGATAATAGTCATACCTAATTATGCATGACATACCAAGGGGTGCATATACAATTTCACACATGAAATAATATCTTGTTTTGGATTAGCACATAAAATGATAATAAATATCATTTATAAACAAAAGTTACACATAAAATATAAACCACAAAATGATAGACTAAGAAAATAAACCCTTACAACCCATAAGCTTTAGAAATAAAATTTAAATAATAAACCCTTATCTTATATTTTTTGAAAATAGATAATCATATATGTATTTATACACACACACACATGCATATATATGCATATATATGTAATACACACACATATTTAAATCCTTGTAAAAGGAAGATAGTTTGATAAAATAAAATAAACTCTTACATGAATTGGATGAATCGGGGGATTAGGGCTTCTGGGATTTGAGCAAAATGAAAATTGAGGTCTTGGGAAGATGAGGGTCAGTGTTCTTGGGTGAAAATAGGTATATATATGTGTATATTATATCCCATGTTTCAATTAGCAATGATGCTAATTGAAATCCAAAATTAACCAAAGCAGCAGTAAATAAAAATGATAATTAGTGCAAAATTGTAATCAATTCGGGATGATTGAATATATATATATATATATATTAATGTATATGGCTTCTGAAGGAAGCTTTGGGAGAGGATAAACGTACTCGGGTTAAGGATTTAGTTAAAAAAACGATCCATCAATGTCATTTGGGGAAAAAGAAATCGAAAAGGGTTCACGGTGAAGGGGACTTGGACGGAGGAGATGAAACGGGCAGTCGATGACCTACTGGTGCGGTGCGACAAAGTTCACGAGGAAGGAGAAGACCGAGAGTTGGATGAAGGTGGATTTTTTTTTTGTTTACGTTTTTAAAAAAAAAAATTTGCCAGAAAACGGTTCCGGCAAAACAAATTTTAAAACTGCACCTCAAAGGCGGCATCCGGGATGCCGCCTTTGCATTTCGGGGCAAGGCGGCATCTGCGATGCTGCCTTTGCGCTGCGGGTGAAAGGCGGCATCGCGGATGCCGCCTTTCTCTTAAAAATATATATTTTTATTTTTTAATTACATTTATTCATTATAATTTTTAATTACATTTATTCATTATAATTTTTAATTATTAATTAGTAATTATTAATAATTAAATATGTCATAATTAATTAGTTAATTAGTAATATTATCATTAATTATATAATAATTAATTATTAATATAATTATTACATATATAATAAATATTTAGTTAATTAGAAATACAATTAATAATTCTAACTAATTAATTAGTAATTATTAATTATTAATTAGCTAATTAGTAATATAAATATTTATTATAATTATTCATTATAATTAGTAATTAGTAATTAATAATTATTAATAAGTAATTAGTAATTATTAATTAGTAAATTAGTAATATAAATATTAATTATAGCTATTCATTAAATTATTAATTATTAATTATTACTCATTAATTATTACTTATATAATAAATAATTAGTTAATTATTAATATAACTATTAATTATATAATAATTAATTAGTTAATTAGTAATATAATTATAATCTTTCAAAGTGACGTACTTGAAACATTTTTAAGTTTCAAGTAGGCGGTTTTGAAAGCTTATAAATTATTTTTCATTAACATTTTTTTGTAAATTGATTTTGTTTTAAACTATTTTTTATATGTTTAATCCATGTTTTAAGTTTCATTTATATTGGTCTTCTATTTTATGTTTTATGGTCTTTCAAAGTCACGTACTTGAAAAATTTTAAGTTTCAAGTATGCGGTTTTGAAAGCTTATAAATTTCTTTTCATCAACTTTTTTTTGGAAATTTCTTTTGTTTTCAACTATTTATTATATGTTTAATCAATGTTTAAAGTTTCAATTATATTCGTTTTATAGTTTATATTTTACAGTCTTTCAAAGTCACGTACTTGAAACATTTTTAAGTTTCAAGTAGGCGGTTTTGAAAGCTTATAAATTTTTTTTCATTAACATTTTTTTGTAAATTGCTTTTGTTTTAAACTATTTTTTATATGTTTAATCCATGTTTTAAGTTTCATTTATATTGGTCTTCTATTTTATGTTTTATGGTCTTTCAAAGTCACGTACTTGAAAAATTTTAAGTTTCAAGTATGCGGTTTTGAAAGCTTATAAATTTATTTTCATCAACTTTTTTTTGGAAATTTCTTTTGTTTTCAACTATTTATTATATGTTTAATCAATGTTTAAAGTTTCAATTATATTCGTTTTATAGTTTATATTTTACAGTCTTTCAAAGTCACGTACTTGAAACATTTTTAAGTTTCAAGTAGGCGGTTTTGAAAGCTTATAAAATTTTTTTCATTAACATTTTTTTGTAAATATTAATTATATACTAATTAAATAGTTAATTAGTAATAGAATTATTAATTATATAATCTGTAATTAGGTAATTAGTAATTATTAATGTTTTATTATTATGTTCGTATGGTTATATAAATATATATAAATAAAACCTAATTTACCCCCTCCTGAGATTCCACTCTGACCAACAAGTAAAAATAGTATTTTGATTTCAGTACACATAAAACATGTAAACAATAATGTACAATCAATGCATATGTCTGTGGCGAGGAGATTCTGTCCCACATGGTGGTCTGCGAATAGGACGTCCGCGTCGAGTGCGCAGTGGAGTCTGATGACCTGGAGAAGGCTGATCCTCGGGCACTGAAACGTCGACTGTCGCATCCTCCATCTGTGTGTCAGTTGGAGGAGCTGTCAACTGCATCTCGTACTGCCATCCAGATCCTTCTCCCACTAGGGTGGTAGAAGGACCTGCCTCCATCGCAGAGGGGAACGAAGCCTGTGATGGAGCTATACCCCAAGACGACGACGGCTCTAGAATCCAAGGCTGGGAAGGATCTGGAACCCAAGATGGAGAGAACTGCGGATATCCTGTCAGGAAAGACGGATCCCATGCCACCTGAGGCACATCCTGAATAGGCTGATCCTGGACTACTAGAGGCCCGACCTCTGCCTGTGGAACAGGCGATGCCTCACGTGCAGCACGACGCTGTCTACGTCGCCGTGGTCGTGGATCCTCAGCACCAGCAGCAGCTGGAGGATGTTCCTCTGGGGCAGGAACCTCCTGTCTCCGAGCCAGACGCGTGAAGATGCTCTCGGAAAACGCATGAAAAGATGCCCTCGCCTCCAGCGCTGTAGCATGGACGGCTGCCCGGCTAAAGACCCCCTCCTCCTCTTCATCGCTCATGCGAACAAGCTGCTCTGTGTGACTTCCCTGTAAATAGATTCAAATGGAATTAGAAAATAATTCAATAAACAAAGTAATAGGAATTTATTAACTTACCATCCTCTGCATCTCTATGCCAGCTTGGGTAAGATACAGTATAGATTTTAGTCTATACCAGGGCGCATAGTCAACCTGCTCTGAAAGAGAGAATCGATTTGTAGGAACACCTTGAATACGTAACTCTGCACGTCTGTGCCAGCAGTCGATAAAACTCGCATGTACTTGGGACCAGTCATCATCCTGCCTCCCTGTCAGCTTCATCCCATGAAGCTTGTCTGTCTGTCTAGATGGTAATGGAATCGGCTGAGTACGAAAAAATTGGCGCATGACCCTGTCAGGCTGCTGCCACTCAATAATATGAAAGTGAATGAGGGGCACTACAGCCATAGCATCCTCAAGACCAACAGTGCAGTATGCTGGCAACTGGTCCATAATACTCCAGTATGGAAGCCATGAAATCTGAAATGACAAGTGATTTTGTCAAAAAAAACACCCAACTAAAAACCAAAATTGATGTTATTATTAAAAATGTTAGACAGTGATAGATTGTATATACATACCTGATCAGGTAAGAGACAGTCCAACTGTAGCCGATATACGCCCAAATGCTGTCTCGGAACCACGTCGAAATTGTGTCGCTGACACCACCTGTAAAATACAACGATAATGACAAATAATGAGAAATTATAGTCAATAACTCATAGTAGAATAAAAAACCAATAGAAATGACTTATCATACCAGCGTCCACGCGGAGCGTCATGCAGCACCTCCATCTCGACCGGTGGACCAGCAAGGTCAGGGCGGAATGATGGGATGCGCTCCCATGCCCACATCTGAATAAGGATGACGCATCCTCCAAGACCTGTACGGTCCCTATGGGATAGTCTGCATAATGATCTGTACGTGTATGCCAAGCAGGCTGATCCCCAACTGTACGTCCCAGCCCGATCAAAGTCCTCTAGTAGGGGTAGATACATCATATGCACGTGCATCCCCGAGTGATCAGTACACATGGTCCCACCAATGAGTCGTAAGATATATGCACGGGCGTAACGCATGACGGTCTGCTCATCATCATCATCCTGTAAATGTGGAATCTGCGACTCCAACCAACGCATAGATATGGACGATCCATCTGTAGCCCTACGGTCGGACAAAATATCAACGCCTAACAAGCGTTGAGCAAGGTCTGGCCAAGCTGCACGAGTGGGTCCAATAACGGGTCTCCCCTGGATAGGAAGACCGAGAAGAACTGCGACATCCTCGAGGGTGATGGTCATCTCCCCCTCAGGAAAGTGGAATGTGTGTGTCTCTGGTCTCCATCTCTCAACGAGGGCAGCAAGTAGGTAATGATCTACAAATGTGAAATCTGATACGGCAAGGCCATAGAAGCCAGCACGGCGCAAGTAAGGTCTAATGGCATGTGGAGGCTCCATGTGATGAAAATGGTGCGCTCGACGCACCTTCACAAATCGATCTGGATGACCCTCTAACACGGCCTGCGAAATATGGGTAGGCTGCTGAGTGAGTAGTATGGTATCATCCATCTGCATATAAACAAAGAAAATGAGTCGTAAGTGTAAAATGTAAATATAAAATTAATGGGTTAACTGACATACACATTTCAATATGGGTTAAGTGTTCCGCTTTCGGAGTTTTGAAATAAATTCTATTATTTCATATTCAAAGTTATTTCTTGAAAGCATGAATATTAATATGAAATAAGTTATGTTATCTAAAATATTGAGTCTTGAATTTGGTTACACATATTTTGGGGGAGCTTTGTGATTAACTACTTATGGATTGGATTAAGATAAACCATGTCAATTAGTGATGATGTTTTTAGAATTTATCTATTTGTATGTATTCAATATCTTATGCTAATTATTATGATACTATAAATTTGTTATAGAACAGTTTTCTAAAATATCCTGCATGTTTAGATTGGGGTTTAGGTTGGAGGGTTTAGGGTTAAAATTTTTAATATTAACGTCCGGGAAACATGTTAATGGGTTAACTGACATACACATTTCAATATGGGTTAAGTGTTCCGCTTTCGGAGTTTTGAAATAAATTCTATTATCTCATATTCAAAGTTATTTCTTGAAAGCATGAATATTAATATGAAATAAGTTATGTTATCTAAAATATTGAGTCTTGAATTTGGTTACACATATTTTGGGGGAGCTTTGTGATTAACTACTTATGGATTGGATTAAGATAAACCATGTCAATTAGTAATGATGTTTTTAGAATTTATCTATTTGTATGTATTCAATATCTTATGCTAATTATTATGATACTATAAATTTGTTATAGAACAGTTTTCTAAAATATCCTGCATGTTTAGATTGGGGTTTAGGTTGGAGGGTTTAGGGTTAAAATTTTTAATATTAACGTCCGGGAAACATGTTAATGGGTTAACTGACATACACATTTCAATATGGGTTAAGTGTTCCGCTTTCGGAGTTTTGAAATAAATTCTATTATCTCATATTCAAAGTTATTTCTTGAAAGCATGAATATTAATATGAAATAAGTTATGTTATCTAAAATATTGAGTCTTGAATTTGGTTACACATATTTTGGGGGAGATTTGTGATTAACTACTTATGGATTGGATTAAGATAAACCATGTCAATTAGTAATGATGTTTTTAGAATTTATCTATTTGTATGTATTCAATATCTTATGCTAATTATTATGATACTATAAATTTGTTATAGAACAGTTTTCTAAAATATCCTGCATGTTTAGATTGGAGTTTAGGTTGGAGGGTTTAGGGTTAAAATTTTTAATATTAACGTCCGGGAAACATGTTAATGGGTTAACTGACATACACATTTCAATATGGGTTAAGTGTTCCGCTTTCGGAGTTTTGAAATAAATTCTATTATTTCATATTCAAAGTTATTTCTTGAAAGCATGAATATTAATATGAAATAAGTTATGTTATCTAAAATATTGAGTCTTGAATTTGGTTACACATATTTTGGGGGAGCTTTGTGATTAACTACTTATGGATTGGATTAAGATAAACCATGTCAATTAGTAATGATGTTTTTAGAATTTATCAAATTTTATGTATTCAATATCTTATGCTAATTATTATGATACTATAAATTTGTTATAGAACAGTTTTCTAAAAAAGAGATAACAACATTTAGTTCACAATATGAGAATGTCACAATGAAGACAATGCATCATTATGAATGAGACTGTGAAGTCGACCCAACAACGTTAGGGCATCGCTTCCGGTTATGACCTTCTTTATGACATATTGTGCATCGCAAACTCTGCCCTTGTTCTTGAGGCCAGTCCATCTCATTGCGCATCCTACTCGCCTTTGGTCTCCCACGAGGACGTAACCGATTCATGTCAGGTATCACTATCGGCTGGCCTTCAGGCATTGGGAAATAACGATACTCCCCAATAGGTGTCCATGGTGCAGCATAACAGTTGGCAATGATATCCATCTGGTACACTGGATCAACATATTCTTCCCATGAGATGTTCACAGAGGCACATGCTGCGATGACGTGTGTACATGGAAACCGTAAGGCCTGAAATTTTCCACATTGACATTGCCTTGTTTCCAGTAATACCACCATTTTTTCACCGACGTGATTTGTGATGGGGTCTGAACGCTCTTGAACTTCAAATCGGGAATCTTCTCTTCGAAATAGACATACGTGATAACCAGAAGCTTCTTCAATATTTTTTTCAATCTCTCGTTGAAAGTGTATTCCATATCTTATCCCTTGATGTATTCTGTCTGATGCTAGTTTTTGTCTATCCACAAAGTACTTCACGCATCGATATAATGTCTCCTGAACTAATGCGGTTATAGGTAGCTTGCGAAGTCCTTTGAAGATACCATTGATGCACTCCACAATGTTTGTCGTCATGTGTCCGTACCTCTTTCCCCCGTCGTATGCCAATGTCCATTTCTCTTTTGGAATCCGCATCATATAATCATAAACTTCTTGATTAGCCTGACGAATTTGTTCAAAACGTTCTTCAAATCGTCGTTGGTCCGACTCATATGCTACAAAACGTAGATGATATTTCACATAAATTGATTTTATATTTATATTGAAACAGTAAAACAGAATGAATAAAATACGTACCAAGCCTCGTGATTGCATTCTTCATCGGTTCGTTGTGGAATTTTTTATGTACATTGCTAGCAATGTGTCTAATGCAGAACCGATGATGTGCATTTGGGTATCTCCATGTATCAGGATCTGCATTTATTGCCTCATTAATTGCTCGATGACGATCAGATATCAAACAAACTCCCTGAATGTTGGTGAAATGGTTGCTGATACATGCCAGAAACCAACTCCATGATTCATAGTTTTCTTTCTCTACAATGGCAAAGGCAAGCGGAAGAGGTGAACGGTTTCCATCTTGGGTTGCCGCAATCAACAATACGCCCTTGTATTTTCCATACAGAAATGTTCCATCAATCTGAATAAATTGTTTGCAAAAACGAAATGCAGAGATACAAGGAAGGAATGCCCAGAACAACCGATGAAATTGAACACGAGATGGATCAAGTCGATTATCAGGAGACACATGTTCGTTTGTATCCAGATGGAAGACAACTTGGTTATGATGCCTCAGTATGGCTAGCAATTGCGGCAATACTCGATATGAGTCATCCCAATCACCATATACCTTCACAATTGCCTTCTGTTTCGCCATCCATGCCTTATTATAGGAAATCTTATAACCGAATGTCTGTAGAATCCTCTCTTGCACAAGGGATATTGGAACATCTTGGCATGTCCTAATCATCTCAACAACAATAGATGACACAAATTCTGCATCCAATGAAGTATGATCTTGTGTGAGACTTGGCTGAACGCAACTATGAGCCGCCTCAATCCTTGAGATTCTCCAACCTCCAAAGGTAATGTCTGGAATAGCCCTTAAGCGAAATCTACAATCATCCCCATACTTCACGCACCGTATAACATATTTACTACGGCATGATTCGTGAACTACATAGTTGAAGTTTCTCTCAATATGAAATCTCTTTAACGTGCTTTTTAAGGCATCTTTACTGGGAAAATTCCTTCCAATATATAAGGTTTTGTCCACCTCACTAAACCTATCTGGTACAACTCCAGGGAACTCAGTTGCCGGTGTGAGAACAGTATTATCGAATTCAGGCACACGTGTCATTACTTCTGACCAAGATGAAAATAATGGTGGATGATTTATTGACCGAGGTTGATGTACAACAACTGCATTTCTCAAAACCTCCTCTCTATCTTTTGTTGGTCCCTCCTCATCAGCACTGTTGTCGCCATCCGATCCATCATTACGAAACTCCTCATCAGAAGTCGGATTGACATGTATATCCGGAAGATCATTTAGGTTTTCCTCTTCTGCTGCATCATTTGGAATAGGCTCAATGTCATGAGGTAGACTGTCTTCAACCACTCTTGTATTTCTACGTCTTTGTACAAATGGACGTTGTTGTTGTACAGTAGCAACAACAACGTATAACTCCATCATGGTACCATCTAACCGTTGAGAAAATAAATTAACTGCTTGGACCCACTGCGCATCAGCAACCAATGGACAAGCTATATGCCACATTGTTGTTGGAAATTGCAAATGTCTATAGCTCATAGACATTATCTCTTGATCGGGTCCCAAATTTAAGGAAACATGAATTCTCTCTTGAAGGTCACTTATGGTAACACAATCCACTGTACTAACCACCGTAATTGGTTGTGTACTGTAAGAAGCTCCTTGCTCAGTTTGAATAATCTCCCCATAACAGTACACACAGGCATACATGGCTCTCTACGTCAAAAATGTGTTCTTTCATCAAAATTATGATAGTATAACAAAATATTAACAATTATGTTTGACGATATGATGTTTATTATAATGTAATTTTATTGCGCCTTTCTATACCATAAACTATGCTACTGATGTTTCACCATATGATATTTATTAGAATGTAATTTTAGAGCGCCTTTTTATTTAGTTTGTTTGTTCTTCTTCATTTCACTCTATATGTTCATTAGTATCGTTAGTTAATCATTATATGAATTCATGTTTTAATCCTATGTTATTTATTAATTATTCTAAAATTAACTAATAATAACTAATCGTTAATTATTCTATTATTCTATAATTAACTAATAATAACTTTAATTTGTTAATTCTTATGTCCTTATTTGATTCTATAACATTATACTTATCATTTATCATTGATAAATATACAGATCATTAGTATCGTTAGCTAATCATTATATGAATTCATGTTTTAATCCTATGTTATTTATTAATTATTCTAAAATTAACTAATAACAACTAATCATTAATTATTCTATTATTTTATAATTAACTAATAATAACTTTAATTCGTTAATTCTTATATCCTTATTTCATTCTATAAAATTATATTTATCATTTATCATTGATAAATATACTGATTTGCTTTTTCTTCTCTTAGAAATTTTAGTAGTTTATAAAGAAAATATGAATCATCTTAAGCATATTCCCCGGGAGTGTCAAACCAGGATGCAGCAAGGCCCGTTATCGTGCACCAGTTCCCGTTCGAGTCTAGCTCGAAGCGGTGTTTTCGGGTTTTACCCCTATGTACATCTGTGCCAGAGCCACATCCACTTGTTTGTATCCAGACAGGAATTTAATTGCGTAGATAACCACATAATCTTTAAGCTACCAAAATTTCTAAATACTTAATCTTAAGTTAATCTTAAGTTAATCTATACTACCTAACAGTAATTATTTAAAACTATATATAACTAATTACAAAAACTAAATAACTAAATATTAAGAACTACCTAAACTGCTTAACAAATGAAAGATTTAAAACTAAACAAAATTAAATTAATTAAATAAAAACATTAAATTAAATAAAGAAACATACCTCTAAATGAAGCTTCGTAAAAGCTCGCACAGCAAAAAAAAAATTTAGAGAGAGAGAGAGCAAATTCGAGAGAGAGGTTGCAATGAAGAAGTGAGGAGAGGGGGGGGGGTGGCCGCCCTTTTATAGGGACTTCAGGCAAAGGCGGCATCGCGGAAGCCGCCTTTCGCCTCTGCGTATGGCCAAAGGCGGCTTCGGCGATGCCGCCTTTCGCCTTACCCTGAGCCGAAAGGCGGCCTCCTCCCGGCCGCCTTTGCCATGTCATCGATCCGGGCCAAAGGCGGCGCGGGGGAGCAAAGGCGGCATCGCAGATGCCGCCTTTGTAGCGTATTTTTAAATTTTTTTTTGACCTAGGCCGTTTTTCAGAAATTTTTTTTCAGAAAAACGTAAAAAAAAAAAAAATCCGATGAAGGTCTGTGATGAGCCCGTGGAGATCGAATAGATGGGATAAAACCCTATCATTTAAAAGGGTCGGTCTGATCGGGGAAGTGAAGGGGACGGTATGGATCAAATGGGGTTCGATCGGATGATCAAGAGTCGACAATAGAGGGGATTCGCCAACACTGGTCCGGGAAGTGGTGGTCGCTGGTAGGGGACAACGGCGGTGGTGGTTGAGGCCATGGTGAGGATCACTAATGACTGGTGGGGAGGTGTACAGGCGGTCGACGATGAGGCGTCAGGGTGCGGGGTTGTTGGGGAAGGTGACGGATTTTTTTTTTTTTTTACGTTTTTCTGAAAAAAAAATTCTGAAAAACGGCCTAGGTCAAAATTTTTTTTAAAAATA
Organism: Viscum album; assembly: GCA_963277665.1. Classification (NCBI taxonomy): domain Eukaryota; kingdom Viridiplantae; phylum Streptophyta; class Magnoliopsida; order Santalales; family Viscaceae; genus Viscum; species Viscum album. The sequence continues at coordinate 1,376,327,124 of OY728133.1, read as the reverse complement.
CGCTACAAAGGCGGCATCTGCGATGCCGCCTTTGCTCCCCCGCGCCGCCTTTGGCCCGGATCGATGACATGGAAAAGGCGGCCGGGAGGAGGCCGCCTTTCGGCTCAGGGTAAGGCGAAAGGCGGCATCGCCGAAGCCGCCTTTGGCCATACGCAGAGGCGAAAGGCGGCTTCCGCGATGCCGCCTTTGCCTGAAGTCCCTATAAAAGGGCGGCCACCCCCCCCCCCCCTCTCCTCACTTCTTCATTGCAACCTCTCTCTCGAATTTGCTCTCTCTCTCTCTAAATTTTTTTTTTGCTGTGCGAGCTTTTACGAAGCTTCATTTAGAGGTATGTTTCTTTATTTAATTTAATGTTTTTATTTAATTAATTTAATTTTGTTTAGTTTTAAATCTTTCATTTGTTAAGCAGTTTAGGTAGTTCTTAATATTTAGTTATTTAGTTTTTGTAATTAGTTATATATAGTTTTAAATAATTACTGTTAGGTAGTATAGATTAACTTAAGATTAACTTAAGATTAAGTATTTAGAAATTTTGGTAGCTTAAAGATTATGTGGTTATCTACGCAATTAAATTCCTGTCTGGATACAAACAAGTGGATGTGGCTCTGGCACAGATGTACATAGGGGTAAAACCCGAAAACACCGCTTCGAGCTAGACTCGAACGGGAACTGGTGCACGATAACGGGCCTTGCTGCATCCTGGTTTGACACTCCCGGGGAATATGCTTAAGATGATTCATATTTTCTTTATAAACTACTAAAATTTCTAAGAGAAGAAAAAGCAAATCAGTATATTTATCAATGATAAATGATAAATATAATTTTATAGAATGAAATAAGGATATAAGAATTAACGAATTAAAGTTATTATTAGTTAATTATAAAATAATAGAATAATTAATGATTAGTTGTTATTAGTTAATTTTAGAATAATTAATAAATAACATAGGATTAAAACATGAATTCATATAATGATTAGCTAACGATACTAATGATCTGTATATTTATCAATGATAAATGATAAGTATAATGTTATAGAATCAAATAAGGACATAAGAATTAACAAATTAAAGTTATTATTAGTTAATTATAGAATAATAGAATAATTAACGATTAGTTATTATTAGTTAATTTTAGAATAATTAATAAATAACATAGGATTAAAACATGAATTCATATAATGATTAACTAACGATACTAATGAACATATAAAGTGAAATGAAGAAGAACAAACAAACTAAATAAAAAGGCGCTCTAAAATTACATTCTAATAAATATCATATGGTGAAACATCAGTAGCATAGTTTATGGTATAGAAAGGCGCAATAAAATTACATTATAATAAACATCATATCGTCAAACATAATTGTTAATATTTTGTTATACTATCATAATTTTGATGAAAGAACACATTTTTGACGTAGAGAGCCATGTATGCCTGTGTGTACTGTTATGGGGAGATTATTCAAACTGAGCAAGGAGCTTCTTACAGTACACAACCAATTACGGTGGTTAGTACAGTGGATTGTGTTACCATAAGTGACCTTCAAGAGAGAATTCATGTTTCCTTAAATTTGGGACCCGATCAAGAGATAATGTCTATGAGCTATAGACATTTGCAATTTCCAACAACAATGTGGCATATAGCTTGTCCATTGGTTGCTGATGCGCAGTGGGTCCAAGCAGTTAATTTATTTTCTCAACGGTTAGATGGTACCATGATGGAGTTATACGTTGTTGTTGCTACTGTACAACAACAACGTCCATTTGTACAAAGACGTAGAAATACAAGAGTGGTTGAAGACAGTCTACCTCATGACATTGAGCCTATTCCAAATGATGCAGCAGAAGAGGACAACCTAAATGATCTTCCGGATATACATGTCAATCCGACTTATGATGAGGAGTTTCGTAATGATGGATCGGATGGCGACAACAGTGCTGATGAGGAGGGACCAACAAAAGATAGAGAGGAGGTTTTGAGAAATGCAGTTGTTGTACATCAACCTCGGTCAATAAATCATCCACCATTATTTTCATCTTGGTCAGAAGCAATGACACGTGTGCCTGAATTCGATAATACTGTTCTCACACCGGCAACTGAGTTCCCTGGAGTTGTACCAGATAGGTTTAGTGAGGTGGACAAAACCTTATATATTGGAAGGAATTTTCCCAGTAAAGATGCCTTAAAAAGCACGTTAAAGAGATTTCATATTGAGAGAAACTTCAACTATGTAGTTCACGAATCATGCCGTAGTAAATATGTTATACGGTGCGTGAAGTATGGGGATGATTGTAGATTTCGCTTAAGGGCTATTCCAGACATTACCTTTGGAGGTTGGAGAATCTCAAGGATTGAGGCGGCTCATAGTTGCGTTCAGCCAAGTCTCACACAAGATCATACTTCATTGGATGCAGAATTTGTGTCATCTATTGTTGTTGAGATGATTAGGACATGCCAAGATGTTCCAATATCCCTTGTGCAAGAGAGGATTCTACAGACATTCGGTTATAAGATTTCCTATAATAAGGCATGGATGGCGAAACAGAAGGCAATTGTGAAGGTATATGGTGATTGGGATGACTCATATCGAGTATTGCCGCAATTGCTAGCCATACTGAGGCATCATAACCAAGTTGTCTTCCATCTGGATACAAACGAACATGTGTCTCCTGATAATCGACTTGATCCATCTCGTGTTCAATTTCATCGGTTGTTCTGGGCATTCCTTCCTTGTATCTCTGCATTTCGTTTTTGCAAACAATTTATTCAGATTGATGGAACATTTCTGTATGGAAAATACAAGGGCGTATTGTTGATTGCGGCAACCCAAGATGGAAACCGTTCACCTCTTCCGCTTGCCTTTGCCATTGTAGAGAAAGAAAACTATGAATCATGGAGTTGGTTTCTGGCATGTATCAGCAACCATTTCACCAACATTCAGGGAGTTTGTTTGATATCTGATCGTCATCGAGCAATTAATGAGGCAATCAATGCAGATCCTGATACATGGAGATACCCAAATGCACATCATCGGTTCTGCATTAGACACATTGCTAGCAATGTACATAAAAAATTCCACAACGAACCGATGAAGAAGGCAATCACGAGGCTTGGTACGTATTTTATTCATTCTGTTTTACTGTTTCAATATAAATATAAAATCAATTTATGTGAAATATCATCTACGTTTTGTAGCATATGAGCCGGACCAACGACGATTTGAAGAACGTTTTGAACAAATTCGTCAGGCTAATCAAGAAGTTTATGATTATATGATGCGGATTCCAAAAGAGAAATGGACATTGGCATACGACGGGGGAAAGAGGTACGGACACATGACGACAAACATTGTGGAGTGCATCAATGGTATCTTCAAAGGACTTCGCAAGCTACCTATAACCGCATTAGTTCAAGAGACATTATATCGATGCGTGAAGTACTTTGTGGATAGACAAAAACTAGCATCAGACAGAATACATCAAGGGATAAGATATGGAATACACTTTCAACGAGAGATTGAAAAAAATATTGAAGAAGCTTCTGGTTATCACGTATGTCTATTTCGAAGAGAAGATTCCCGATTTGAAGTTCAAGAGCGTTCAGACCCCATCACAAATCACGTCGGTGAAAAAATGGTGGTATTACTGGAAACAAGGCAATGTCAATGTGGAAAATTTCAGGCCTTACGGTTTCCATGTACACACGTCATCGCAGCATGTGCCTCTGTGAACATCTCATGGGAAGCATATGTTGATCCAGTGTACCAGATGGATATCATTGCCAACTGTTATGCTGCACCATGGACACCTATTGGGGAGTATCGTTATTTCCCAATGCCTGAAGGCCAGCCGATAGTGATACCTGACATGAATCGGTTACGTCCTCGTGGGAGACCAAAGGCGAGTAGGATGCGCAATGAGATGGACTGGCCTCAAGAACAAGGGCAGAGTTTGCGATGCACAATATGTCATAAAGAAGGTCATAACCGGAAGCGATGCCCTAACGTTGTTGGGTCGACTTCACAGTCTCATTCATAATGATGTATTGTCTTCATTGTGACATTCTCATATTGTGAACTAAATGTTGTTATCTCTTTTTTAGAAAACTGTTCTATAACAAATTTATAGTATCATAATAATTAGCATAAGATATTGAATACATAAAATTTGATAAATTCTAAAAACATCATTACTAATTGACATGGTTTATCTTAATCCAATCCATAAGTAGTTAATCACAAAGCTCCCCCAAAATATGTGTAACCAAATTCAAGACTCAATATTTTAGATAACATAACTTATTTCATATTAATATTCATGCTTTCAAGAAATAACTTTGAATATGAAATAATAGAATTTATTTCAAAACTCCGAAAGCGGAACACTTAACCCATATTGAAATGTGTATGTCAGTTAACCCATTAACATGTTTCCCGGACGTTAATATTAAAAATTTTAACCCTAAACCCTCCAACCTAAACTCCAATCTAAACATGCAGGATATTTTAGAAAACTGTTCTATAACAAATTTATAGTATCATAATAATTAGCATAAGATATTGAATACATACAAATAGATAAATTCTAAAAACATCATTACTAATTGACATGGTTTATCTTAATCCAATCCATAAGTAGTTAATCACAAAGCTCCCCCAAAATATGTGTAACCAAATTCAAGACTCAATATTTTAGATAACATAACTTATTTCATATTAATATTCATGCTTTCAAGAAATAACTTTGAATATGAGATAATAGAATTTATTTCAAAACTCCGAAAGCGGAACACTTAACCCATATTGAAATGTGTATGTCAGTTAACCCATTAACATGTTTCCCGGACGTTAATATTAAAAATTTTAACCCTAAACCCTCCAACCTAAACCCCAATCTAAACATGCAGGATATTTTAGAAAACTGTTCTATAACAAATTTATAGTATCATAATAATTAGCATAAGATATTGAATACATACAAATAGATAAATTCTAAAAACATCATTACTAATTGACATGGTTTATCTTAATCCAATCCATAAGTAGTTAATCACAAAGCTCCCCCAAAATATGTGTAACCAAATTCAAGACTCAATATTTTAGATAACATAACTTATTTCATATTAATATTCATGCTTTCAAGAAATAACTTTGAATATGAGATAATAGAATTTATTTCAAAACTCCGAAAGCGGAACACTTAACCCATATTGAAATGTGTATGTCAGTTAACCCATTAACATGTTTCCCGGACGTTAATATTAAAAATTTTAACCCTAAACCCTCCAACCTAAACCCCAATCTAAACATGCAGGATATTTTAGAAAACTGTTCTATAACAAATTTATAGTATCATAATAATTAGCATAAGATATTGAATACATACAAATAGATAAATTCTAAAAACATCATCACTAATTGACATGGTTTATCTTAATCCAATCCATAAGTAGTTAATCACAAAGCTCCCCCAAAATATGTGTAACCAAATTCAAGACTCAATATTTTAGATAACATAACTTATTTCATATTAATATTCATGCTTTCAAGAAATAACTTTGAATATGAAATAATAGAATTTATTTCAAAACTCCGAAAGCGGAACACTTAACCCATATTGAAATGTGTATGTCAGTTAACCCATTAATTTTATATTTACATTTTACACTTACGACTCATTTTCTTTGTTTATATGCAGATGGATGATACCATACTACTCACTCAGCAGCCTACCCATATTTCGCAGGCCGTGTTAGAGGGTCATCCAGATCGATTTGTGAAGGTGCGTCGAGCGCACCATTTTCATCACATGGAGCCTACACATGCCATTAGACCTTACTTGCGCCGTGCTGGCTTCTATGGCCTTGCCGTATCAGATTTCACATTTGTAGATCATTACCTACTTTCTGCCCTCGTTGAGAGATGGAGACCAGAGACACACACATTCCACTTGCCTGAGGGGGAGATGACCATCACCCTCGAGGATGTCGCAGTTCTTCTCGGTCTTCCTATCCAGGGGAGACCCGTTATTGGACCCACTCGTGCAGCTTGGCCAGACCTTGCTCAACGCTTGTTAGGCGTTGATATTTTGTCCGACCGTAGGGCTACAGATGGATCGTCCATATCTATGCGTTGGTTGGAGTCGCAGATTCCACATTTACAGGATGATGATGATGAGCAGACCGTCATGCGTTACGCCCGTGCATATATCTTACGACTCATTGGTGGGACCATGTGTACTGATCACTCGGGGATGCACGTGCATATGATGTATCTACCCCTACTAGAGGACTTTGATCGGGCTGGGACGTACAGTTGGGGATCAGCCTGCTTGGCATACACGTACAGATCATTATGCAGACTATCCCATAGGGACCGTACAGGTCTTGGAGGATGCGTCATCCTTATTCAGATGTGGGCATGGGAGCGCATCCCATCATTCCGCCCTGACCTTGCTGGTCCACCGGTCGAGATGGAGGTGCTGCATGACGCTCCGCGTGGACGCTGGTATGATAAGTCATTTCTATTGGTTTTTTATTCTACTATGAGTTATTGACTATAATTTCTCATTATTTGTCATTATCGTTGTATTTTACAGGTGGTGTCAGCGACACAATTTCGACGTGGTTCCGAGACAGCATTTGGGCGTATATCGGCTACAGTTGGACTGTCTCTTACCTGATCAGGTATGTATATACAATCTATCACTGTCTAACATTTTTAATAATAACATCAATTTTGGTTTTTAGTTGGGTGTTTTTTTTGACAAAATCACTTGTCATTTCAGATTTCATGGCTTCCATACTGGAGTATTATGGACCAGTTGCCAGCATACTGCACTGTTGGTCTTGAGGATGCTATGGCTGTAGTGCCCCTCATTCACTTTCATATTATTGAGTGGCAGCAGCCTGACAGGGTCATGCGCCAATTTTTTCGTACTCAGCCGATTCCATTACCATCTAGACAGACAGACAAGCTTCATGGGATGAAGCTGACAGGGAGGCAGGATGATGACTGGTCCCAAGTACATGCGAGTTTTATCGACTGCTGGCACAGACGTGCAGAGTTACGTATTCAAGGTGTTCCTACAAATCGATTCTCTCTTTCAGAGCAGGTTGACTATGCGCCCTGGTATAGACTAAAATCTATACTGTATCTTACCCAAGCTGGCATAGAGATGCAGAGGATGGTAAGTTAATAAATTCCTATTACTTTGTTTATTGAATTATTTTCTAATTCCATTTGAATCTATTTACAGGGAAGTCACACAGAGCAGCTTGTTCGCATGAGCGATGAAGAGGAGGAGGGGGTCTTTAGCCGGGCAGCCGTCCATGCTACAGCGCTGGAGGCGAGGGCATCTTTTCATGCGTTTTCCGAGAGCATCTTCACGCGTCTGGCTCGGAGACAGGAGGTTCCTGCCCCAGAGGAACATCCTCCAGCTGCTGCTGGTGCTGAGGAGCCACGACCACGGCGACGTAGACAGCGTCGTGCTGCACGTGAGGCATCGCCTGTTCCACAGGCAGAGGTCGGGCCTCTAGTAGTCCAGGATCAGCCTATTCAGGATGTGCCTCAGGTGGCATGGGATCCGTCTTTCCTGACAGGATATCCGCAGTTCTCTCCATCTTGGGTTCCAGATCCTTCCCAGCCTTGGATTCTAGAGCCGTCGTCGTCTTGGGGTATAGCTCCATCACAGGCTTCGTTCCCCTCTGCGATGGAGGCAGGTCCTTCTACCACCCTAGTGGGAGAAGGATCTGGATGGCAGTACGAGATGCAGTTGACAGCTCCTCCAACTGACACACAGATGGAGGATGCGACAGTCGACGTTTCAGTGCCCGAGGATCAGCCTTCTCCAGGTCATCAGACTCCACTGCGCACTCGACGCGGACGTCCTATTCGCAGACCACCATGTGGGACAGAATCTCCTCGCCACAGACATATGCATTGATTGTACATTATTGTTTACATGTTTTATGTGTACTGAAATCAAAATACTATTTTTACTTGTTGGTCAGAGTGGAATCTCAGGAGGGGGTAAATTAGGTTTTATTTATATATATTTATATAACCATACGAACATAATAATAAAACATTAATAATTACTAATTACCTAATTACAGATTATATAATTAATAATTCTATTACTAATTAACTATTTAATTAGTATATAATTAATATTTACAAAAAAATGTTAATGAAAAAAATTTTATAAGCTTTCAAAACCGCCTACTTGAAACTTAAAAATGTTTCAAGTACGTGACTTTGAAAGACTGTAAAATATAAACTATAAAACGAATATAATTGAAACTTTAAACATTGATTAAACATATAATAAATAGTTGAAAACAAAAGAAATTTCCAAAAAAAAGTTGATGAAAAGAAATTTATAAGCTTTCAAAACCGCATACTTGAAACTTAAAATTTTTCAAGTACGTGACTTTGAAAGACCATAAAACATAAAATAGAAGACCAATATAAATGAAACTTAAAACATGGATTAAACATATAAAAAATAGTTTAAAACAAAAGCAATTTACAAAAAAATGTTAATGAAAAAAAATTTATAAGCTTTCAAAACCGCCTACTTGAAACTTAAAAATGTTTCAAGTACGTGACTTTGAAAGACTGTAAAATATAAACTATAAAACGAATATAATTGAAACTTTAAACATTGATTAAACATATAATAAATAGTTGAAAACAAAAGAAATTTCCAAAAAAAAGTTGATGAAAAGAAATTTATAAGCTTTCAAAACCGCATACTTGAAACTTAAAATTTTTCAAGTACGTGACTTTGAAAGACCATAAAACATAAAATAGAAGACCAATATAAATGAAACTTAAAACATGGATTAAACATATAAAAAATAGTTTAAAACAAAAGCAATTTACAAAAAAATGTTAATGAAAAATAATTTATAAGCTTTCAAAACCGCCTACTTGAAACTTAAAAATGTTTCAAGTACGTCACTTTGAAATATTATAATTATATTACTAATTAACTAATTAATTATTATATGATTAATAGTTATATTAATAATTAACTAATTATTTATTATATAAGTAATAATTAATGAGTAATAATTAATAATTAATAATTTAATGAATAGCTATAATTAATATTTATATTACTAATTTACTAATTAATAATTACTAATTACTTATTAATAATTATTAATTACTAATTACTAATTATAATGAATAATTATAATAAATATTTATATTACTAATTAGCTAATTAATAATTAATAATTACTAATTAATTAGTTAGAATTATTAATTGTATTTCTAATTAACTAAATATTTATTATATATGTAATAATTATATTAATAATTAATTATTATATAATTAATGATAATATTACTAATTAACTAATTAATTATGACATATTTAATTATTAATAATTACTAATTAATAATTAAAAATTATAATGAATAAATGTAATTAAAAATTATAATGAATAAATGTAATTAAAAAATAAAAATATATATTTTTAAGAGAAAGGCGGCATCCGCGATGCCGCCTTTCACCCGCAGCGCAAAGGCGGCATCGCAGATGCCGCCTTGCCCCGAAATGCAAAGGCGGCATCCCGGATGCCGCCTTTGAGGTGCAGTTTTAAAATTTGTTTTGCCGGAACCGTTTTCTGGCAAATTTTTTTTTTAAAAACGTAAAAAAAAAAAAAATCCGAAGGTGACACCCAAAAAATTTCTATTTGTTTCATCTTTTTTGTTTATTAATATCATTGTTTCGTTTTTTAAAAGATTATCTTATTAAAATAAACTAACAATTAACGCAAATAAAATATTCAAAAGCCCAAAAGTATTCATATTTTATTTATAATAATATCAATCATTCATATATATATATATATATAAAGAAACACATATTACTTTTCATAAAAACATAATTTATTTAGTTAAAAATTAATTTAAGTTTTGTTTAAAAACACTGGTTAATATTTTTTAATAAAGTATTTTTTTAACCAAAATAATACCTCATATTAAAAAAAACATTTGTTTATAATTTTAGAATATTAATTAGAATTTAAATCTTATCATAATAATTTATTTGACAAGATTTAAAAGCTAATATATATATATATATATATATATATATATTATAAAAGAAAAATTAATTTTTATCAATTGTGTATTTTTTTTAAAATGTATTTGAAAACAAATCAAAATAAACAAATTTAATTTTGATGAAATTACATAGTTTTTATAAAATATATTTTGTAACTTTATTTATTTAAATTATAATTCATTAATTAATCACTTAAAATTTCTAAGATGGTACATCCATCCGAAATTTTTCTTTCCATTCGGTTGTTCTTCAACATCAAATTGGCGATTTTTAAATTGGTCATATCTTCTACCAAGAATCATTTTCTTTTTTTATCTACGTATAAAATATTGACCTAGATTTTTTATGGTAGTATTCTTACAGATTCATTAAACAAGCATTAGTATCGGTACTCATGGAGTGTAGTAATTAATTTTTTATTTTATGTTTTCGTTTTGGTTATCCTTACTATTATTAGAGCTTTATTGGATATATGTATTTTTTTTAGAATTTGAATGGTGATGTGTTTGTTGTGGTTGAAGTGGTTTGACATGGTTAATGTATGAATTGTGGGGTGGTCTGAGTTTCTGGGATGAGTCTAATTTTCTTGTGACATCTACTCTGATTTTGGAGAAGTTTTGCTGCGTATGTGCTATTGAAACAATGATTGTCCATACATCCATTGAAGGAGAGTTTCTTAATTTTCTGCTTATTCACTCTATTTCTCTTCTTTTCTACATGCACTACTACTACCTATTTAATTTTAGTTTTTCAATCGATTATTTTCTTATCTCAATGCCTATAGGGTACTTCTTTAGTGATGAGTTTCTCGCTATAATTATCAACCTTACGTTTTTGATATGTAGAACCTAATTTGACTCTCTTGGGTAGTTTTTTCACTCATCAAATTTTATTTTCAACTTTGCTCTGACAAGTGTAGTGTGAGAAAATCAATCTTTCAAACAATAAAAATGTTTTTTTTCTTGATTGATAAATTGACAAGTTATCTCACAATGTTGTTAGAGGCACTTGGGATATTTAAGCTGCCTATATTTTCACCACCATTTACATCTGATCATCCTCATATTTCTTTCCCTTATATGATGATGACTCTTACTCATTCGTATTATACTTTTCCACAAACGTCTATGTGGACTTCTTTTCCTTTTACTTCCCTCTCCCTAAACTTCTACATTCATGCTTCATCGAGTTCTACTTTAACACAATTTGATCCTCATGAGCCGACATTGGATCTCACTCAAACTGTACAGGTTGACGATCCGTAAAAGCCTAGGGATCTAGTGGTGCCCAATGATCTGCCTGACTCAGGTATATTTGTAGAACGTTAATAATTTTTTTACCATAATTTATTTTCATTATAAAATTTATTGATATAATATTTGTTTTTTTTTCTTTTACAGCTAGATCTGCCACTAGGCAGTGTGGGCGTGCACGCATGTGTGAGGTGTGGAACCGCCACACACAACTGATGATTAAGTACAATAAAGATAATTAAATGATTGAAAAAACAAGATGAGAATATAGGAGTTTTATGAAGATTTTTTCCAAATACTCTGACATCATTCCCATTAGGACACTTTCCTAGAGACACCTTCAAAATGAAGTAAATGATAATGCTTGGACATAAATATGGGCAAGAAAATTCATTATATTTAATGTTATTATAATTGTATTTATATAAATTAATATTTTGGTACCAGCTTTGTTATAATTTTCCTAATGGTGAGGCAACAAGGACCGCATGACTCATGGAATTAGGTGAGTTGTGAAGAACACACACACACATATATATAAGCATGAGTTGTATAGTGGTTTGGTTTCTAGAGTTGGAATATATTTAGAAGTCATACCTATCATGAATGAGTGTCTAACATCATAGTATTAAGAAATAATTGTTCACTGGAAGAGTATCAAGTTTAAAGTATTGATCAAATTTTGAGGTTTTTGAATGAAAATTACAATGGTTTACATTAATATTTTGTTTTGTATTATTGGAATATTTTTTAGGAATCATCAAAAAGAAATTAAAAAAATAAGGATGCTATGAAATACCTCTACACTTTGGGGTGGACTACGATGTTAGAACATGTGAGGAAGCATGTATGACACATTTATAATTTTTCTATTTAAATAAATTATAGAAATAGAATTTCTTCAATTGTAAATTATATAGATTCATTTAAATTTTTTCATAACAATTGTATTGATGCACATGTGAATTTATGAACATTACAATATATTTATGAGAAAAAATAGATTAAAGAGTTTGTTGATGACTTAAAGAATTCGGATTAATATCCAAAAGTATTTAAAATATCACTTTTTCATACATAGAATTAAAACCTCAATACAACCTTTTTTCTAGTATTGGAAGAACCTATATTTTTAATGGTAAAAAACTTTAATATGACTTATCTCCTTGAGTTTACTAATTAATAATTTAATCATCAATTTTGAACCATATAACAGTCCTTAACCACTATTAATTTCAATAAATCCTCCTTTAATTATGTCTATAAACTCTCACAAGCGTTAACAAAACATCTTTGTAACTCAAAGGTGGACCTAAGGAATTTGTAGAAGATTATAGGTTGAAATTCCTTACTTTCCAGCATTAAACATTGTAGAAATTTCCATATTAAACCCTTATTTAAACCACTTCTTATGCCCATTTAATATCTCACTATCTCCCTTAAAACTCACACATGATTTAGCCACCTATACCACTCTTAAACTCGAGTTTTAATTAAATTCCAGCATCACATACAAGTTATTCAGCACAAAAAAGAAAGTACATCATGTAAAATACATTTTACATGCCAACATGCCACATGATGATTTAAACAAATCATTATAGATCATTAATGATCACTCACCACACAAACAACACTATTAAAACAAAAAATTCCAACACATTAATATGATTTAGTGCTATTAATTCAACATATGACACCTTTATCACCTTTAAACATTATTTCATCAATTTAACCCTTTAAATCACATGGAATGATTATTAAATACCATATAATCAATTTTTCACAACATAAATTCAATAAAATAAATCATAAAACATTTTATTCCTCTTAAGGTATCTATTAAATCGCACAATTCATTTTATTCTATAACATACTTAATTCCCTACAATATTCTAAGCTAAACATAACCTAAATTTCACATGTCTTCTCATTATTAATTAATATAAAATCATGTTAGAAAATCCCTCTTTGAATTATTACCCAATTTCATATCAAATAATTTGAAAACAATTAAATTCAATTATCATATTAACCAAAATACACTAGAGCAGTGAATTATAAGCTCAAAAAAGTTCACAACTACTCACCTCAAGGTATGTTACCACTAATCAAAGTTATTATAAGCCTAATTGTCACTATAATTACCAAATATCAAGAATCCACTAAGAACTAAAAGAAAAACTAGAATTAAAACATAAAAATTTAAACCTTTTTTCTTTTTACCTAAAATATAAGGAAAACAATATGCACACCGTCCCAGTTTCAATAAAATAAATAGATTGTTAATATTCCTAGACATGAAGGAGAAATTATTGAGAGTAGTTGGAGAGAGTTTCAGAGGGATTAAAGAGAGGAAAGTTTTCCCAAATGACATTTGGAATGATGAAAAATTATATTAAGACTCAAATCCCCATGAAAAAAAAGATGGAAATGCTTTTGAAAAAATTCTCCCAAGCACTCCACCAGGTACCCCAGTCAATGACCACTGATTACTTGGAGGTTAGCCTAATAATCCCCCTTCCATGTCTCCATCGTGAACCCAGTACCCCGCATTGGGCACCAAATGATTTTTTCTAGTGTTTTCCAAAATCAACCACGACCAACCCCTCCTCCCATGTCATTCCTTTATTCTAAACTCCCAATACCAACTCAAAATAGATTCAAAATAAATTCAAAGGCATAAAAATTAAAATCATGTCATACCTCAAAAAACCCTAGTCTATTGCAATCTATCCACTATAATGTTTCTCATCTTCTATAACAATATGAGAATCTCCAGTGACTGACTATGTCCTCTAGACCTCAATTTTCTTTCTATTCTTAAACACTAATTCAAATATCTCATACTCAACCTTGAATTAAATCCATAAATGGTTCCCCCAATAGAAATTACTATACAAAAATGAATACTCAACCTTGTTCACTTCCTACATGAAAATAAGAGTAGTGGTGCCTCATGAAACCATGTTACACTTAAGGATAACATAATCAAAATTTAACGTGAAAGTTTAATTCATCAACAATATCATCATACTAGGTCTATACCCACTAATTTATAAGTTTTTAACTAAAATTACTCGAACTCATCATCATTTAAAACTCATGAAATCATTATCCCAACTCATGGTATGTACACCTCACTAATCATTAAAATAATCTAACAAAACTTTATAAATGAGAAAATCACTTAAACTAATAATTTAGCTTTGGTTAAATGATCTTCTAAAGTACTCCAATAAAAAAAATTATCCCTTTACTAAAATTGACAATTTAAATCAAGGATCAAATCATCATAAATAAAAAAGAAACATCAAAACAACCACAATCACCAAGAAAAGTTTGCTTCAACCAATACATCCATTTACATAAGCATGATTTTTATAAGAATTAAACAAACACTAATAATTTTTTTTTGTATTCAAATTAATCACTTCACTTTAACATTCCCTTTAACAATACAATCATACCATGCTAATTTAATTTTTATTAATAAAAAACCCCAATCAAAACACATACCAGAACATAAAATTTGAATTTTACCTACTCATGCTAACTAAACATTAAGATGATTTAACCAAATAAACAATAAATCCAATTATTTAATGTGTCTTTTTAATAAAATTAAACATCAATACCTTTTATTATCTTTTTGAAAACAATAATTAAATATTTTTCCATGTAAATAAAACTTTTAACACAAACCATAGTTCCCATTATGCCTTTTTTATACACAATACAGATAATATCTTTCCACATTTATATTTCATTTATTCCCATTTTTATTTTAGAACTAATTATTTTCATTAATTAATATATCTAAAACATTCTTAATCTAACCGCATAATTCATACTATCATGCTTTATGAATTTATTAAAATTCTAGAATAATAAACACAAAATTTTATACAAATAAATTTCATTTGATTTATTCCAATTCCCATTTAAACATGCCTCAAAAATCCATTGATCACCTCAATTGTAAAACTAATCATTAACATACTATTTTTTCACCCAACAAAAAATAAATTGAATTCAGTTTCAACTAGATCAAAATATGCACATAAAACCCATATTGACTATAAACTTTCATCAATGTCTATCAATGAAGAATTTACCTTGTTTTTTCCTATTTTAACCACTTTTAAAATAAATCATATAAACATAGAAACAACCAAATTGGAACACATCTAACATAAATTTTACCTTTCTATTTTACCATATGATACATGTATTTACTCTTGAATATTTTTTTTCAATAAATGCATTCCATTTCCATTATTATATAATTACATTTACCTTATATTTATGGAAATAATATTTACAAACAAGATTCCTTAAATTTCGCTTTAATTTAATTTATCAAATCACTGTTTAATCATATTCTCAACTTTGCCAATTTATTATATAAAATTTCCTTTTTTAACCAACTCATATCATACTGGCACTAAGTAATCAATCGTTATAACAAATAATATTGCATCATAGAGTATATCCATTTGATTTTAGTGATGAAATTAATTATTAGTAACTAATTTTAATAAAGGGTTTCTACATTCAATGACATTGCAGAGGGTGGTTTTGAATGTTGAAGGATGTATGTCTTGATCAAAATTGTTTTGTTCGAGAAGAAAGAAGAAAGATATAAGTGATGCAAACAAATAGACACAATAGAATATTATAAGTTTTACTTTGATGATTTCAAATTTTAATATCGATTTTGTAACTAAATAGTTCATTTATATTTGTAATATTTTCTTTGGAGGCCCTTAATGAGCAGGAAGCTGATAGCTTTGGGCCAACCAATCATTTGAATCAAGAATTAGGATATGAGCACCACAGGAGAGTACACTATTGACCAGGGAAGAGTATTGTCCCCACTAGATATTGGTATACTTCATGTGCTAGTTCTATTAGCATTGAGTTGGAAACAGCTCGTTCTGAGGTAGCACAGGCTCGTACTGAGGCAAAAGAGGAAAAAAATGGTCATGCAGAAGCGTGAATGGAATCAAAAGGCCAACAATGAATTTATGAAATTTATGGAAGCCTTATGTCCATAACTTCCACCAAATACAGTTGCATCTTGTGATACATACATGTCGAAAATTATTACGTTATATACTGCACCAAGCCATGGTCTTAGTGTTGGTTGGGATGATGACGTTCTTGGCAATAGTGATGGAGATGAAGATGGTGATGGTGATGGAGATGACGATGATGACGGTGAGGATGATGGTGAGGATGATGATTATGATGATGATGACGATGGTGATGATGATGATGATGGTGATGATATTGGTTGTGATGAGAGAGTGATTGATCCTTTACATTTTTTACTGGTATTTATGACACATGATTTTGACAATTGGTTGTGGATGAATATATGTGATGTTTTAAATGTGTGTTATCATTGGTTGAATTCATTAATTAGATTCTTTTGTCGTCATTATTTTTATATTGGTTGGTTATGTTTTCTACAACTATTTGGTGATTTCTGCAGGTAATTGGCCAAGGTGGGGGTGATGCTTCTTGTTTGGTGAACACTACAGGTAATTGGAAAAGGTGGGGGTGCTATTTCCTATTTGGTGATTTCTGCAGGTGGTCTATACCAACGGTTTCATAAAACTTTTTGTATAGCTTGCAGCTAGTAAAGGATATTCCAATGGTTTATAAACCATTAGTATAGGGATTTAACAACTATTTTTTAAACTGTTGGTAATGACCTATACCAAAATTTTCATCAGAACAGTTAGTAAAATAAAATCTAGGAGGACTATAACAATAGTTTACTATAAACCATTGGTATAGGCCTATACCCATGAAATTATAGCCAATATTTTGGAGAACCGTTAGTATAGGATATACCAGCAGTTCTCTATCCTATACCAGTGGCATTAAATTGTTGGTATAGCCCCATTTTTCAGCAGTGAGAAAAGATGGAAAAGAAATAAAAGATAAGTTCTAGGATTAAATTTGGGTAATATGTATAGTTTAAATTAATTTAAAATTTATTTATCAAGTATTATTGATTTTTTTTTTAATATTAAACTCTGATATAAATTTCTGGATACCTTTCAAGCAAAGACACCTGGGTTAGTGGAATTGGGTGAGATGTTCCAGGCCTATAAGTCTGACTTGTATGTTAGATGAAAAAATAGAAGAGGTATAGATTTTGAAAATATACCAATCTTAAATGAATGTACACTTACAAAATATAAAGAACTAATTTCATATTGGCACAATTCTTATGGCATCCCACCTTTTTCTTACATAACGTTACATTACATTTTACAAACATAGGATCTTTTAAAGTTTAGTGTCTTTCAAATAAGGTACATAATAGATGAAAACTTAAAAAAAATATTATATTCCAATTGAAATACTTCTTCATGTTTAATACTAAGTAAATTTATTACATCTCATAACCTAGGGACACATATCAAAGGAAAGGGTGGGCTTAAGGCCCAGTAATGGATAATAAGGGAAACAATTTACTTGTGATCTTGAGTAATAACAATAAGAACTTGAGAAAATGCAAAAAGGAATGAGAAAGAGGAATATCATAATAAAAATAACATGAATCATAACTTGTAAATGTGGCTAAAAAATTTAATTTAGACATTAATAATCATATCACCAAGGTCCATCCCCAAGGTATCATAAAAATTACCATGGTTATTCACAAAGGTATCATAAAACTTGTCATCTCTAGAGATTAAATTCTTTACCCAATGCATTGGAGCGCTATCAGGGTGAACCATTAATATGTATTTATTTTTATTTGAGACACATATATCATTATCAAACATTTCATAAATAACTTGTATAGAATAAAAGAAATGTGTTTCATATCAAAATCAAGACGTTTTAAAAAGTGCTTTAAAAACAAGATATTTATATCATTTTAAACCCACAGAAAAGGATGGTGGGTTTCATGTATGTTAATCCTAGAATAAAATAGATAATTTTGAAATCTATGTGAATAAACCTAGAGAAGATATAGGTTTGGGTATTCACAAAATAAAATAAAATAATTTCTTGATAAAAAGAGAGAAATTTTGAGATGAAAATCTGACAGCATAACGACTATAAATCGTGGTTTTAGAAAACATTAAAAAGAGAGGAGAAAAGAGTATCCCACTAATAAATAACTCTTAATAAAATAAAGGTATATAATAAAATTTACAGAATAACATTGTATGGAAATTTTAAATACATACCACATAAAAAGGAAATTGAAAGGAAAAGAGATGTTGAGAATTCCCTTACGAAATTTCGACAGCTTAACAACATCACTTAAAAATTCATAAAATGTTTTGATGAGATAAAATGGGGTATATCATAATTTTTACATAATATTGACAGTAAGGGAAATATGTAATGACATATCCCAATATAATAAAATAGAAATTAAAAAGGCATAACATAAAAGGGGTGCTCAAAAAGAGAAGGGTGGTAGATTCCCTTACCTTGAATAGTGACTTCTAAAACTCAATGATTAGGACCTTGGGGGCTTGAGGACACCTTAGGACTCCTTGGTAGGTGATAATATCAGAACTTTGAGGATATTTAATTGGGAATGAAATATAATGGAAAAATTAGTGGGTATTTATAGCAAAAGTGATGGAGTTTTTAATTAATTTCTGAGGACACCTCAGTAGTGGTATTTGCAAAATCATGGGATTTCCCATCGTATTTTCCCATGGTATTGGACACTTGAGAAAAATCATATCATATTTTAATGCACATGATTTGAACAAAATTTTAAATTACAAATTACATAATTATGATGTCATTAAACACACTGAAAACTCAAAACTGTATTTTTACTCTTCACCGAAAAACAAAATATTTTATAAAAATATCATAAATTCACTATAACCTACTATAGAATTTCTGAATTCAAAAATGAAATTTATTTTATCGTAATAATTCTATAAATATGATAAATTTAACTTTTAACTCTAAAATACTTAATTATTAAAAATAATAGTGAACAGAAAATGCATAGTAAACATCCTAGAAAAATTATAAACACTTGAAAAAAATAAAATTATTTTATCATTTGTAATTAAAAAGGAGTGTTTTTATAATGCTATTTTATTATAATAAACATTATTAATAATACCTTAGTTTAATATAATAATTTATATCACTTTGAAAAGTACAATTTTTACCCAAAAAATCAATTTATCTAATTCCATCTCAATTTTTAATCAAAAACTATTCTTAAAATGGAAATGATGAAATAAAAATTTTATAAAAACAAAGGGATTACATTTTAAGTAACTATATCCTTGACACATAACTTCTTAAAACACCCACATATGACCTGAGGGTAAGGTGTACGATGGTGATGGACTCTTAGGGCAACTCAGATAACATTGCCTGAGTAGTAATCTATATTAACTTGAACTTCTCCTATAGGCGATTTAGTTCAAGATTAACATGTTGAAGACCGGCTTGGGCTTGGTCTAAAGTGAAGCCTAGTGAAGCTACCTCCATCCCAAGATCTGACAAATGAGCTTCGTATGACCCGATTCTACTAGATGAGGCCACCGACTCTTCTTTCTGTATTAACTAACCATTATCATTTATATTTATAAACAATAATAATAATGTTAAGAGTATAGTTTCCAATGATCATATTGACCAACAATCATAATTGAACAACAACCATATAATGGTAAAAACCCAATGGTCACATTAAAATATACTCACTTCATTATTAATAAGATATTGTCTTGTTGTGTAATAATATAACACACATTTTAAGGAAACAAATATCATTTAAAAAGTTTGGGTTGTTACATTCTTCCCCCCTTGAGAAATTTCATCCCCAAAATTTCATCTCATTCCCTCAGTTGAGAAAAGGCATGGGTACTTTTTTCTTATTGTTTCCTCTAGTTCCCATGTGGACTGTTCATATTTATGGTTTCTCCACAACACTTTAATGAGGTGGATAGTCTTGTTGTGTAGAACCTTGTCTTTATGGTCCAAGATCTCCACCGGCTGCACCACATAAGAGAGGCCATGTTTCAGTTGTACCACTTCAGGATTCAGTACATGTGAAGAGTTAGGTATTTACTTCTTCATGAGGGATATGTGGAAAACATCATGAACTTGTGATAGATTTGGGGGAAATTCAATTTGATAGACTACTACTCCTATGTGATCAAGGATTTCATAGGGGCCAATGTACCCAGGGATGAGCTTCCCTTTCTTCCCAAACCTCATGAATATCTTCCAAGGTGAAATTAAAAGGAATAATTTGTCACTAACATCAAACTCTAAGTCCCTTCAAGTTTTTCAGCATATCTCTTTTGCCTACTCTGAGCATCCTTAATGTGTTGTTGGATGGCATGAACCTTTTCTATCATCTCTTACACTAGATCAGGCCTAAGAAGCTTTATCTCACCAACTTCATCCCAACAAGTTGTATTTATACATATCTTTTTATATAGAACTTCATAGGGATCCATTTGAATATTATAATGGAAGATTTTTTGTACGATAACTCAACTAATGAGAGATGTTGATCCTATCCACCTTTAAATTCCATTAAGCATGTTCTCAACATTTCCTCGAGTGTCTGAATAGTCCTTTAATATTGGTCACCAGTTTGAAGGTGATAAGTCATACTGAAATTCAATTCGGTACTTAGAGCATGTTGAAGACTTCTCTATAATTTTTATGTGAACCTTGAATCATGATCATATATGATAGAAAGTGGAACTCCATGTAGACTTACAACTTTCTTTATATATATATTGGTGAGTTGGTCAAGAGAGAAATATTTCTAAATAGAGATATAATGGGCAGTCTTGGTGAGATGGTCCTCTATAACCCATATCACATTGTTTCCTTTGGATCTTTTTGGGAGACCAATAATGAAATCCATAGTGATATTATCCCACTTCCATGCTGGTATGGGTAGTGGTTGTAATACCCCGTTAGGAATTTGTAATTCTTCCTTCACTTGTTGACACACTAGGCACCTTGCAGTGTAGTCAGTAATCTACCTTTTCATGTAATCCCACCAATAATGATCATGAAGGTCCCTATACATTTTCGTGCTTATAGGATGTATAGAGAAAGTAGAGCTATGAGCTTCATCCATCAACTTCTTCTTTATTTCTGAAATAGATGGAACAATATCCTTGTATGAAATTTCAGCACACCTTCTTGATCAGTATTGAACTCAAGAAACATCCCATCCATCACAACCTCAAACTTATTCTACAACAAAGGATCATCTCTTTGAGATTTCTTGACCTTCTCTAGTAATGACAGTTGAGAAATAATTTGGGATAGGTTTGATAATGTACTTTACCTTAAAATTACCATAAACAGTTTTACTAGGTCTTTGATCAAAAGATCTCCTTGAATCCTCATCAATTCCAGCACAATATGGTATTTCCTACTTAATGCATTAACGACTTTTTTTCTCCTCTAGGGTGATAATTAATTGAAAATCGTAGTCTTTATAAAGTTCCAACCATCTCCTAGGTCTCATGTTCAATTACTTTTGTATGAAAATATACTTCAAAATTTGATGGTCTATGTATATATCACATTTCTCCCCATAAAGATAGTGCCATAATATCTTTAGAGAAAAAACAATTGCAACTAGATCCAGATCATGCATTGGATATTTCTACTCATGAGGATTTAATTGTTGAGATGCATAGGCAATCACCTTATCATTTTTCATGAGGACGTGCCCAATCCCTTCAAAGATGAATCAATAAAAATAATGAATCCATCTTTGATAGAGGCTAGAGTTAACATATGTGTAGTAACCAATATCTTCTTCAGCTCTTGGAAAATTTCCTCACACTCCTTTGTCCAGATGAACTTAACCCCCTTTCGAGTTAACTTGGTTAGTGGATTAGAAATCCGTGAAAAGTTTTTCACAAAACTCCTATAATATCTTGTTAGACTTAGGAAACTATGAATCTCAGTTACTATTATAGGATGATTCTACTCCTCCACAACCTTTTTCTTTCCAGGGTCAACTGAGATTCCTTCACTAGTTACAATGTTCCCCAAGAAAGAAAATTTCTATAACCAAAACTCACACTTTATGAACTTTTCAAACAACCTATCCTTCCTTAGTGTTTTTAGTATCACCCTTATATGATCCTCATACTCCTCATAACTTTTTAAATATATCAAAATATCATCAATAAAAATGACTAAAAAGTTATCAAGGTGGTTCTTAAAGACTGTATTCATAAAATCCATAAAAATAGCAGGAGCATTAGTCAATATAAAGGGAATAACAACAAACTCATAATGCTCATATCTTGATCAAAAGGAGGTCTTTGTAATTTCTTCTTTCTTCACCCACAATTGATGATAACCAGATTGAAGATCAATCTTGGAGAATAATTGATCTCCACAAAGCTGGTCAAATAAATAATCAATTGTTAGAAGAGTGTACTTTTTCTTCACTGTGATCCTGTTAATTTCTCTATAATCAATGCATAACCACATTAATCTATCCTTCTTATTCACAAATAGAATAGGTGCTCCCCAAGGAGACACACTTGGTCAAATAAACCCCTTCTCCAAAATATCTTGGAGTTTCTTCTTTAATTCCTCCAGCTCCACATTTTCCATTATATACAGGGTTTTTGAAATTGTATTGGATCTAGGCATAAGTTAAATGGAGAACCCCACCTCTCTTTCTAGGGGAGGTCCAGACAAATCCTCAGAAAATACATCAATTTATTCCTGAATGATGGGGATATTCTCTATTTGTATACTTTCATTCCCTTCTTCATCTTCACTGATCAACTATTTAAATAAGGCTATGGGTGGTGCTTCTAGACAAATCTTAGGTTGTGATATCTATATTTTAAATATAATTTTAGGTTTTCTACTCAAGACTACTTATATTTACTTTCTTATTCATTTGATATTAGAATTATACTTTGAGATCCAGTCCATCCCTAGTATAATGTCAAATTCCAACATGGGAATGACTACTAGATTCATGATGAGATTATGCTGACCAAAGTAAATACTAGATTTTCTATATAGTGTTGATTCTTGGATAATCCCCCAGGAGTCTTGACTAATAGCTCTAATTCTAGAAGTTCATGGATTGATTATATATTATTTTCAAACTTGGAGGAAATAAAGGAATATGTAGAACTAGAATTAAAGAAAGTAATTGTTGTCTTTGAGAGAACAACAAGAGTACCTACCACCACATAATTTGTGGATTCAACTTCAGCCGTCATGATAGAAAAAGTATGACCTTTCTCCCTTGGTCTATGTTGTGGCTAATGGTGATTCCCCTCTACTTCCCTCGTATTTGGATAGTGATTAGAAAAGTGCCTGAGTTGTTCACACTTAAAGCATTGGACTTCAGGTAGGGCCGACACTATATTCCCTTTTTCATTAGTGTTGAGAAGTTGAGGCTTCACCTCACTATGACAATTTAGAGCGATATGTCCATCTCTTCCACATTTATAACACTTCCTGCTCCTGATCAGGTAGTTCCCTAAATGCTTCTTCCCACATTTGTTGCATGTGGAAAGTTTCACTTGTTTTCCTCCTCTTCCTTGGTCAAAGCTCATCTCCAAGTTTGGCTCCAAGGATCTCTTATTTTAATTCATATTTTGAGACTGTTGTGTCTCACCAAACTCCAGTTCAACTTTCATATCAATCCATATGATTTTCTCATAGTCATCATAGTATCAGTTGGCTAAATTCTTCTGTAGATGAGGTCTTAGTCCACCAAAGAATCTATCAACCTTTCTATTAGGATCCATGAAAAAACAAGAGGTGTAATGGGAAAGTCTTGTGAATTTCATCACATATATACCAACGAATTAATTCTCCATCTGATTCAACTCGAGGAATTACTTCGCCATTTTCATTCTCATCGAACGAGGCAAATACTTATTAAATAAGATTCCCCTGAACTCTTCCCATTCCAAAGCTTCAATCTCCCCTCTTTCCCTCATGTTTTTAATCAGTTTTCACCATTGATCAACTTCTCCCTCTAAAATATACACTGCTAAAGTGAATTTCTCTTCTTTTAAACAACGAATTACAAAAAATATCTTTTCTATAGAGCTTATCCACTGTTCCGCAATCAATGGGTCAGTAGATTCACTGAACATTGGTGGTTGTTGACACATAAAAGACTCAATGTAATGTTTTTCCCTTCATAGTGAAACCAGCCTCTCAGCTTAATTCAAGTTATTTCGCATAACTTGAGTTATTTTATTCATCGTTCTCATGAAGGTTTCCATTCTAGCTTCCATCAGAGGGTCATCGGCGCATGGTCCATTGCACTCACCATTTAAATGGTTCCTCCTATTTCCTACCATTTTTCTAAAACAAGAAAACCTTAGTGAGAAAAGTGTTTCATAATCTTATAATTATAAAGGAACTTTTATGTCATATAACATCATGATTAAACATGTTATTCATTAAAAACAATTAAATTTTCTATAAATCCTTCACAATGATTCATAAAAAGATTGTGATTGACCAAACATATCCCCTGGGAGTATCAAACCAGGAGTATAGTAAGTCCCTTTTTCATGCACCAGTTCCCATTCAAGTCCATATCAAAGTGGTGTTTTTGGGTTTTACCCCTAGATACATCTGTGTTAGAGCCACATCCACTTATTCATATCCAAAAAGGGATTTATTTGTTCGGAAACCACTTACTTAATATTTCACCAAAATACCAGGAATTTTTCCTATATTTAAACTCTTATCTAGTGTTATTACTGAAGTTTTCAAATCCTAATTTACAAAAAATAACTAAACTATCCTTTTATACCAACTATGGTATCCCACCTTTTTCTTACACAACTTTACATAACGTTTTACAAACAGATGATCTTTTAAAGTTTAGTGTCTTGGAAATTAGGTACATAATAGATGAAAACTTAAAAAATTATTCTATACCAATTCAAAGGATTATTAAAGGTTCATCCTAATTACATTTATTGCATCTCATAAAATAGGGACATACAACAAAGGAAAGGGTGAGCTTAAGTCCCAGTAAGGGATAAAGGGAAATAGTTTACTTGTGATCTTGAGGAATAAAAATAAGAACTTGAGGAAATGAATAAAGGCATGAGAAAGAAGCATATCATAATAAAAAGAACATGAATCATAAATTTTAAAGTGTCTAAAACATTTAATTCAGACATTAATAAGCATATCACCATGGTCCATCCCCAAGGTGTCATAAAAATTACCAAGGTTATTCACCAAGGTATCATAAAACTTGTCATCTCTAGAGATTAAATTCTTTACCCAATGCAATAGAGAGCTATCAAGAAGCACCCTTAATATGTATTTATTTTCATGTGAGGAACATATATCATAATCAAACATTTCATAAATAACCTATAGAGGATAAAATAATTTGGTTTTATATCAAAATCATGGTGTTTTAAAAAGTGCTTTAAAAACAAGATCTTTATGTCATTTTAAACCCACAAAAAAGGAAGGAGGGTTTCATGTATGTTAATACCAGAATAAAATAGATAATTTTGACATATATGTAAATACCACTCTATAATATAGAGGTTTTGGTATTCATAAAATAAAATAAAATAATTTCTTGATAAAAAGAGAGAAATTTTGAGATGAAAATATGGCAACATAACGCCTATAAATCATGGTTTTAGAAAACATTAAAAAAGAGGTGAAAAGGGTATCCCAATCATAAATGAATTTTAATATAGTAAAGGTATATAATAAAATTTATATAATAACATTGTATGGAAATTTTAATGACATACCACATAAAAAGGAAATTGAAAGGAAAAGAAACTATGATAATTCCCTTATGAAATTTTGGCAGCCTAACGACGTCACTTAAAAATTCATAAAATGTGTTTATGATAGAAAAAGGTGTATCTCATAATTTTTACATAATATTTATAGTAATTTTAATATTTAATTACATATCCCAACATAATAAAATATAAATAAAAAAGGCATAACATAAAAGGAGTGCTTGAAAATAGAAGGGTGGTAGATTTCCTTACCTTGAAGAGTGACTTCTAAAACTAGAAGATCTGGACCTTGGGGGATTAAGGACTCATTGGGAGGAATCATTGGGAGGTAATACTATCATAACTCCAAGTATAGTGAATTGGTGATGAAATATAATGGAGTAATGGGTGGGTATTTATAGCAAAAGCGATGGAGTTTTTAATTAATTTCCAAAGACACCTCAGTAGCGGTATTTATAAAATCATGGGATTTCCCATGGTATTTTCCAATGGTATTGGCCACTTGAGACATATTATATCATATTTTAATGCACAATAGTATAAAAACATTTTAAATTACATATTACATCATTATGATGTCATTAAACACACCGAAAACTCAAAACTGTATTTTTATTATTTATTGAAAAACAAAATATTTTATAAAAATGTCATAAATTCACCGTAACCTGATATCAAAATTCTAAATTCAAAAATCACATTTATTTTATCATAATAATTCTCTAAATATGATAAATTTAACTTTTAACTCTAAAATACTTAATTATTAAAAATAACAGTGGACAAAAAATGCATATTAAACTACATAGTAAAATTTTCGACACTTGAAAAAAATATAATTATTTTATCATTTTTAATTTAAAAGGAGTGTTTTTATAACACTATTTAATTATAATAAACATTATTAATAATACCTTAGTTTAATATAATAATTTATATCTCTCTAAAAATTAAAAAATTTACCCAAAAAATCAATTTATCAAATTCTATATCAATTTTTAATCAAAACTATTCTTAAAATAGAAATGATGAAATAAAAATGTTATAAAAACAAAGGGATTAAATTTTAAGTAACTAGTTCCTTGAAACATAACCCCTTAAAACACTAGCATATGACCTAAGGGTAAGGTGTGCAATGGTGATAGACTCTTGGGGTAGCTCAGATAACATCGCTCAAGCAGTAATCTCCACTAACTTGAACTTCAAACGTAGGAAATTTTTTTTAAGCTTAAAATGTTGAAGCTCAGCTTAGGCTTGGTCCAAAGCGAAGCCTAGTGATGCTATCTCCTTCCCAAGCTCTGAAAAATGGGCTTTGTATGGCCTGATTCTACTTGATGAGGCCATCGACTTTTCTTTCTGCATTAACTAACCATTATCATTTCTATTTATAAAAAATAATCATTATGTTAAGCGTATAGTTTCCAAAGGTCATATTGTCTAAAATTCATAATTGAACAATGATCATATAACGATTGAAACCTGATGATCACATTAAAACATACTCACTTTATTATTAATGAAATATAGTTTTGTTGTGTAGTAATATAACACACATTTTTAGGAAACAAATATCATTTAAAAAGTTCAGTTTATTTCACTTGTTCTTTTAAGGTAATTTACCAAATTGTATATTTAATTTCGATTTTTTTTTCTATCAGGATTCATTACCTATTTATAAAATATAATATTTTTTTGTATTGAAACTATAGTTTTCGAATAACCAATCATAGGTATTTGAACGTTTTTAATCAATAACGGTGCGAACCATGGATTTGGAAATCCAAATCCATGATTCCATAAATATATTAGAAACACACACAAATAGAAAAGATATATGGGGTTGTGAGTTTGTGAAAATTGTAAAAAGGGGTCTGGGTAGCAGGTGAGCTGCTCCCATCCTATGTATCCAGATGCACAGGGGTTTGGGCAGTAGGAGCACCCGAATCTCTAGCCACCCTTGAATCATCTTTAGAGGCCTTTTCCAAGCTGGGTATAAGAACCATGACCTGGATCATTGGTCCAACAACACTAGACTACATTGAGATACTTTGGACACAACCATTGTCCATTTCTTCATTCTATTTTATCTATTGAGAGTTTGATATAATCCCTTAAATGGTTGCATCTATAATTTTGTTTCGAAAAGTTTTGAGTTTATTTGAAAAAGGTTTTGAGATCCATTCTCATCATTTTCATCAAAATCCATTATATTCTCTAAAGTAATTGTAATCTATTATTCTAAAACCATTGATAACATGTCTATTCTTTTTGCTACTCCCCGTTTCCTATAGCATATTAAGGTATATCATGAATATGATTATCTATTCTATGACTATAATAACACCCTTTGAATAGTTATCCACTATGTATTTTATATGTTGTTAAATATTACTCAACTACACATTTTAAAATGATAAAATTTCCAAGATCACTCCTAAGAAACAAGGATCTTTGTAAGTATCCTACAACTTCTTCAATATATCATTTGTTTTATATCCCATGAAATTCTTGAACTCCAATTTTTTTTGTAAAAAAAATAGAATCATTGTTTATATACTCCATTAAATTCTCTCTTTATAATATAAATAAAAATATTATACCACATATGTGTGCACTAAATATTTAATATATTTCAAATTAACATAAAAATAATTTTTCTAAATGATATGTTAATTTTTTTTAAAACATGAGGCCTCATTATTTTTACCATAATAAAAGGAATAATATGATGCAAATATTAGATGATGATATATTAAGTCAAGAAATATTGAAATAATTCTGAGAAAACTAGAGAATAGAAGAACCCATAAAATTGTTGTGCAAATGATATGGGGAATAATATCACATCCATTCTAGCTACTAGTGACTTGATCTTTCTTAGTAATTATTCTTCAAGGAGATCATCTTTTATTTTTGTGTAACAAGTTGATGATCATTTCAAACTAGATAGGTTAATTGGTATCATAATATAGGTAAATTATGTACACTCCATGATGCACATGTGATACTTTCCCAAAGAGATAAACTTATAGTAAAAATTGTATGTTTTAGATTAAAAAAATATGAATTTAGTTGTAAAAAATCAAGAATAATTGAAATATTATGTTTAAAAATGTTAAAAAATATATTAAATATCTACTCATATATTAAACATTAAAGTAAAATATATATTACTCATCGTACTTTAACAAATTTAAACAATAAACAAGGCATACTTATGATTTGTGAAAATCAAAACTACTTACTCATATATAATCGGTAATGAACAAAACAAAAACAAATAGAAATATATTAAACTTGATTGAAACAAATAAAATGTACCTCGATAGAGTTCATTTGTTCTCTTTTCTTTTTAAAATGGATTTCTTATATATGTTAAATTAGGGATTAATTATGGTATAAAAAATAGAGTTCTCTTGTTCTTTTTTCCATTGTTCGGTAGTGAATTTTTTGGATTATAAGGATCTAAGATGTTAATTTCATAATAGATTAGAATTAATTAGCTGGTTTGTTAACTGAATTTAAATTTGGTGCTTATGAGTGTTTGGTTTTATGAAATTTGAAAAACCTAAATATTTGAGTTTTGTCCATAAATCACTGAATTATTAAGTTGAAATGGTGATTTTTTTCCCTTGCATCTTGTTAAAATGTTAGTATATTTTTTCTTATTAATAGTAATAATCTGAAAGTAATATAAAAAATAAGAGTGTCATGAAATATACTAATACTTTAGGGTGAACGTCAATGCCATATCATGAATTGTCATAGGTAATATATCATTTAACATTGAATATTTATTTATTTATTCATTTATTTATTATAAATTTTCATAAAGAAACATACATTAAATATTGGTGGATGTGTTCCTCAGTCAACATTGTTTTGTACCAGTAGAAAAAATATGAAAGCACCGTGAATTAGGAAACACAGAAGAAAATTGTAATACTATTTTTAAATTTTTAGTTTTTTATATTTTCTATGTTATATTCATGTTTTATATTATTATTTTTTGATTATCTACTAAAATGGTAATACTATTCTCTACAAGATCTATTGGATAAGGAACCAAACATATTTGGATCAAAAAATTATTTACATTAGGTCCCAAGAGACAAGCATAGTGACAAAGTTTGTTGTAAACTTGGAAATAAAATCACATCATATAGATATTGGTCTTTTGGTATTGAATCTTCTAGCGATATTATTGGTATGTTTACCCAAGAATAGTTAAATGTTTCCATAAAGACAATAAAATAACAAGTTCTACAAGAGTCTCAACATAAGAAAAAAGATCAAAATAAAAAATTATTCAAAGTGATATCATCTATATGATATTTAATTCTTCCAGAGGGTTTAGTGGTAATGGATGAATGTTTTGTGTAATTGGTGGTTATGATGGTGTTGGTAGGGATGATGGTGGTGCTGGTGCCACACATGCCGATACTGATGGTAATGTTGTTGATATCGGTGTCGATGATGATAATGTTGATGAGGATTTATATGTAATCGTTGAGAGACATTATTGGTGGTTTATGTATTTACATATCTATCATTTCTTAAATTGAATATAAAATAGAAAATTTATATGTGGTGTTGTATTATTTTTTTATTGTTTGATGTCTATTTTTATTTTGTTGTAAAATTAATGGTATGTTGTATTATGGAGAATCTAGTTTTTAATATGAGTTTAGATTTTTTCATGGGCTAAACCATGGATTTACAAGTATAATGTTAAGGTTTTAACTATTTCTATAAATAGCCTATGGTCATAGTTCAAACTATGGCTCTATAATTCCAAGGTTTAAACTATTTCTATAAGTAGTATACTATGATATTTTAAACTATGACTATTGGGAATACTTACTGAAATTGTTTTAACAACAATGAACAAGAAAAAAATGACTATAACATATAGCCATAGGTTTTTTGATTACTTCCATGATTTCAAATAATTATCATAGGTTTGTTTTCTAGTTGTGATTCTTTTTTATGTCATTGATTCATTTAAGTGTCCCCCTTTAAGATCAAATTTCCTTTCATTTTTTTAATAAGGATATGAGAGTATGTACACATACCTCATCAATGAGTTCTTGAACATGTACCTTCCAGATATATCAATTTTTAATGAAACATAATTCCCTAAGAACTTCTTTAGATACCCCTCCCTTTAAAGGATAATCTCCACTTTCACTTCATCATGATGAATATTTTTATCAGTTGTTATTTTTAATTCTAATTAATGTGAATACCAATTGTTGTGATCTCATCCATGATGATAAATTCAAATTTTTTGACCAACTATAGTAGCTTGATCATCTCCATCAAGGTCAATTTTTGATCTTTTGCAATAAGAAATTTTCAGGATAGCAGTAGATAGATCGAACTCAGATGGAAATTTACATAAATCTTGGAATAAATATTCTAGCTTTAAGATCAATACATTATTCATATATTCACCCTTAGAGATTTGTATCACCTTCAATTACCTACAAATATGGAACAATCACAAAGTATCTGAGAATAAGTTGGAATGTACTTTGCTTTTCAATGAGAGAAACAAGACTAAGAATTGCTTCTCAACCATGTGACTCATTTCTTTTCTGCTCCATGTGAGGGTTAAATCTTTGTGTTGAATCTAAAAGCTTTCTTAATAGTATTGGGAAACATGAAATCTTTAATTTCATCAGTAGTAAATTTGTGTTGACTTTTCTTGTTAACACTAGTATCAAAGAATATTTATCACTTGGTTCGTGTCCATTGGTGGCCATGATATCAAGGAATAATATTCAAAAGTACCATAAAAAACCCTAAACATCCTTAGAAAACTCTTATGGGTTAAGTTAGAATAACTCAATTAGGTTTTGGGTCAATTATTGATGGGTGGAAATATTGTATATCACATATCATATGAAATAAGAATAAACCATTGGGAATGGTTAAGGACCACCTACCTTGGTCTAACATAATCCCACTTTTCAAGTAACACTGAACAAATAGACTCCAATTAGTAGAAATTATAAAACCAATCAAAAACCATGGAATTATTCATAACAAAAAAACTACTAAAATCACAAGAGGAACACTGAAGAGAGGGAACATGATGAATAGACTCACCCATGATGACTCTAAAGACTTATGGTTCTTAAATTAGGTGAGAGACTAGGGGAACCTAACACTTGGAAGAAAATAGATAGATAAGAGAGAGAGGGGAGTCGAGGATGCTGATGGCACAAATTAGAAATATTTCTCATTTTTAAAAAATTAATAAAATTATTTAATTAAATAAACAGATAAAAAAATATCAAGAATGCACTGGGTACTTTCTATCCATCCACTAGGTGCCTGATGGGAAACGTTCACCTGCTCTAGGGTCACTGACCAATCAGTAGCCCACCTAGTTCTTGTGATCCCTCTACCACCTCCACGAGGTACTTGATTCTAATCCATTAGGTACTTAGTGGAAATTGTAAAAGTAATGATATCCTGACACCTAATATGTTCTCCCAACCCCATGTCAACATCTCCAGCACTCATAATTCAACTAAATACATTTTTTTAAAGGTTGGGTCCGAAGCCTCATTTATTATTAAATCAAAGCAAAGACCTCTTTTAACTAGGTAGAGGGAGACCCATAACATAGCTCGAAGGCCCAGTGGGTATTTAGCCCATTACATGGCCCGTAGGCCCAAATTTTTGATCCAAGACCCATTCTGTGAATAGTAATGCTATAGTACCTGCAATGCTACAATACTGCATAGTACTCGCCACTGCTAAAGTACCCTACCACCGCTATAGTGACATGCCGCCGCTATAGTGCCCTTCGTTGCTATAGTGTCTGCCGCTGCTACAGTGCACTATAGTACTGCTACAGTACCATGTACCCCATGGGTTTTGAACCCCCATTTTTCATATAGAATTACGGGGTGCTTACCACTAAGCCAAACCCTAACTACATTCAACGAAATACATGATTTTTGGTGAAAATTAGAATTAAATCATACTTTTTATAGATTTGGGGTGTGACAAACTCCCCACCAAAAGACAAATCATCCCCAATATGCATTGTCGAGAATCACTGGGCTTCATCAATAAATAACTCCAGCCATTTTACCCATATATCTGACTGTCACTCCCACTTATCATCTTGAATACACCCATGGTTCTACTACACACATACTAGAGGTACTATATTCATATTAATATTCTTCTCACGTTGATCCAAAATACAAACTAGTTATTTCTCAAATGACACATCTAGATCCATCTCAACCTCATCAATGTTGATCACAAGAGAAGGATCAGATTGGTATCTCTTGAGATAAGATACATGAAATACAGCATACATAACATGAAAACTTAAAGGAAATGTTAATTAGTATACTATGGTACCGACCCTCTTAACAACCTCAAATGGATCCATATATCTAGGAACCAAATTTCCCTACCTTTGAATACAGTGGTGTCCTAATAAAGGTGACACTCATAAGAAAACAAAACTGCCTACCTTAAACTTAATAGGATGGTTGGTGAATCTAATATTTTCATTAATTTAACTTGAATTTTAATGTTTTAAATCCCATAAAATTGTTATTTTTAGCATAATTCCAACATTTTTATATTCTAGAAATAATTTAGGGTTAATTATGAAAATGGATTAATTATTAATTTTTAAGTGTTTTTATTCATCCTAAGTATTAATTAGTAAATCCATATTTTTGAAGTCTATTATTTTTTATGAAGATTTTTGAAGTATAAAAATTTAGACCAACTGGCCTAACACCACAAGAGGAAGTTATCCAATCTTGATCATGAAACCTGGAATGGGTGAGCATAGAGGAAGGTCAACATAAGTTGGCACTGACCTAAGGAGAGTACACCCAGAAGTGGACAACACTGAGTGAAGAGGAGAGAGACACTATTCAGGGTGACATGATAGAATCATGGAGTAGGGAGACCCCAAGAGATTTTCATGGTGGATATGGGGAGCACTCTCGTTCATAAACAAGTTACCTCTTGAACTGTTTTTTCAATGTGGGATGGGAAAATCATGGGTACTGTTCACTTAAGTGAAACATGAAGATGTAGGCTAGATGAAATGATGTCATGGGGGTATTCTTCTCCATGTATTAGGGTTTCACCATGATTTCTACATTACAATACATGTGAACCACAATGAGAGATGATGTGAGAGCTCAAAATTGACATGTTGGAGCCACTGTGGAGCTCAAAGACACTAATGGAGCCTTCATGGGAAATTGTTTCACTAAAAAGTGCCATGAACATCAAGGATAAAGTTTTCCATTACCTCTATGATGGACTGTACATGCCATGATTTCAACAACCTGAGGAAATTACATGCATTCATGATAAAGATTAGTGATTCCTCAATGAAGGCCATAGGATTATATATGCCTCCATGGATGTGTTGTGAATCTTACCATAAGGTCATAGACACCTATTTAAATTTATGCGTGCCTACAGAACTTTCATAGACATGATGAGATATAAGCCCAATGTTGACTTAGGCCACAATATCTTTCTAAGGAGCTCATGCCACTGTGAAGATGGTGAATGAAAAATATCGAGGATACTAAGGGAGGTTATGCATGGAATTTGGAATGTGAGGAATTTCCACTCTAATCAATGCATGACAAGGAATTTTAGTTGAATATTACATACCATGAATACTTTTATTATTCCATGCGGTTTGTAAGAATGGTCTCATATCTGAGTAAATATAAGCTCATGTTTGTGTAAGGATGGTTATCTTCATAATAATGATCTCATGTTTGTTTAAATATGAAGAAGTTTGTAAGGATTTCACACTATCTTCATAAGGATGGTTAGGTAAGTTCATAAAGATGAAATCCACTTCCAAATTTTGGGAATGCATTCATGCCATGGGGTTTCACTATCGTAGTTGTGTTCTTATCATCATGTAGATGAAGTAACAAGATTTTTTAACTTACACTGAGAAGTAATTGTTACACCGCAACACTTAAAATCAAAGAAAATTAAAGATATGAAATTATGATAATTTTTGTAATATTTATACCTATTTGACCACAAATTTCATATGCAATTTTGGAGGAATACTTTGAGAGGAATTAAAACCCATAGAGGGATTTTATGATTATATATACAAGGAGAGATGCATGCTGAAAGGGGGTGTAGATTCATACTTAAGGATTCACATTGGAATATAGTTTACGAGTTTATTGTAATTTTATTTATTCTATATTCACAATTTATAACATTTTAATAATCTATTTATCTTTCATTTTTTCCTCGATATTCCTGAATTCTTTCTCTGTAATTCTTTAAGTTTATTTTATAATTATAAATGGGTAGTGAGTTTATCTCATGATCCGACCCACTGGGGAAATCCTGGATGGTGGAAGACTAATCCAAAACTACCCCAAGCCCACCTCGATAGGTTGGGGGTCGTGAAAAGTATCTAAATGAATAATTAATATGATAGTACATTTTCTTGATGTACCTGTACGCATGCACCCAACCATCTACATGAAGAATTGAAAAGGAATAATAATGAAATATAGTAACATCTAGAGTAGAAACCATGGATTCAATAACCTATAGGGAATACAAAATATTAAGAAGGAATAATGTGAAAAGTAAAGGGAAAAAATACATGCCCAACCAGAAAAGATGTCCCAACCTGACAACAACTAGAAAATAAATATTGAGAGATTATGGCTCTAGATATCCAAGCCCCAACCACTGTATTTTTCCAAATGCACTCGAGTATCCCTATGCTCCTCTAAAATCTCCACTAACCTATCTGTCATCTTCATAAGAAACGACATGTGTGGGAAAATCCCATGCAAGGATGATTATATTCATACCCAATTGGACGCCTTAGAGACCAAAGGGGGAGGAATAGAAGACATGATAGAAGTAGTTATCTCAACCCAAATCAAGAGAAAAAAAAACCAAAAACAAAGATATATATACTTGTATAAGAAACCAATATGAGAAAGAAAAGGGGGCCTCTATATCACAACTCCTAGCCCTAGATGATGTCTCTACCTATAGTTCCAAGTGGTCCATCAATGATGAAAACATCTCGAATGTCTATATGAATATGTAACCAAGTGGAGTATGCACACATCACCACTATGTCACACAATTGAGGAGGCACAATATCCAAGTAGAGGACCCATGCTCTATTGCATTAGGGGGGTGCCACTTAGTGGGTAGAGGATATGTTCCCTCGTACAATAGGGGGATTCTACTTAGAATATGGAGGACCCGCGCCCTAGTCAATCATAGGGGGTACCACTCAGTAGATAGAGGACCCAAACCCTATTCTGTTAGGGGGTTACCAATTAGTAGATAGAGGAACTGTGCTCTAGTTTGGAAGGGGGTGTCACTCAGTAGATTGAGGACCCACACCATAGTCCATCAAGGGGGTACCACTCAATGGATAGAGGACCCAAAACCTAGTCTATTAGAGGATACCACTCATTAGATATAGGACCCACACCATACTCCGATAGGGGGTACCACTCAATAGACAGAGGATTAATGCCCTACCTCAATATTGGATCATTCGTTAGTGAATAACACATTCTCCAGTGCTGGGGAAGATCCACTATGTTTTCTCTCTGTCAAACTGATTAGACACTAAATGAGGCTAATATTAATTGTTAATATATATAATATTCATGTTCTTTATTATTCATAAACACAATTTTAGTGCATTTTACACTTTGAAAATCATTTCACATTATGATTGTAATACCTTCTTAAAATGCACTATTATGTGGTACATTTTTTAACATCATTTAAAGTACCCAATGATTCATATGATTTTAAGGAATATAATTATACATATTTTAATTTTATATTTTTGGAAATTGATCTAAACTTAAATATTAACATGTTTGATTCAGGGATCAATGGATAATTCTTGTAAGAAGATGGTGATATTTTGTGATGAAAGGAAACAATTCTGGAGAAGTCATATTGGACACCATCCCACTGATGAGACCGTGGGGCCCAACATACAGTCCCAATGAATCCCAAATTTCGTTGAATTATAGAATACATGTAACGTAACAAATCACTCTTCAGGATCCAATGCTAATTCTGCCTCCATAGTGTCAATTTAGGCGGCCCAAGTTAGAGATAAAATTCTGGGTCAGATTCTGCGGCCCAGAAAACCAGTCCACTAATCTAATCATATCTCCGAATAAACAAATCCAAATGGGCCCAAATTTTACATGAGTTTAGAAGACATATGGGGATACATTTAATTATTCTATGTACCACTCTGATTCTGGCATCTAAAAGGACTTACAAGCATGTCTGTTCGGTGGAAGCAAGCTGGCTGCCACCTCAGGTCAAGGGTGGAAAAGTCTCATCTCCCTTACTTTCCACCACCCTAGGCCTACCATACTCAAGTGGGATATTTTTTAATTTTGGAGGCTCGACCCAAGGCTCCCAAAATGCCTATTTAAGGCAGTGTTGGTGAATTAGTTTATCATCTTTGGTGCTTGGTTTCATTGTAGTGTTATGCTGCTGCTTTGTGTTTGTAATCGCATTTATTTCTCATGTAAGTTGTTTAATTCACCTTATTTTCTTAATAAAAGTTCTTACTTTACTCTTATTATATTATTATAATTATCACGTTGATATTGTTGGTTCAAGGTGTGAATTTATTCACACCATACTTTGTGATATTTATCACACAATGAAGGAGTGATCGATTTTTATTTGTTTTCTTTACTTCTTCAATTCCTCCTTCATGAGTCTACTTCCCGCTTCCATAGAAACCATAGCATCAATGGAGGGACAACCCACTTATGGGTTGATCCAAGGGAGTATCAAGGGGATGTATTGGATGTTATTTATCACCCCATTAATGTATAATCACTTCTTTAATTGAGATTTTTATTTGATGATTTTTAAACTCCATCGTCCTTGTTGAATTTAAGGCCTCACACTTCAAGTGCTAATACGAACCTTTAACTTGAATTTCTCAAAACACTGATCCTTCAAGTGTATAGGTGATTAGTATTAAAGGGTTTAGGAATTAAACCAGTAAGTGATGATGTTGTTTTATCTCATTAAATGAACCCATCTCAAATATAAGAAACTGAAATCATTGAAAAGGAAATACGTCCAATCCACCCCGAGTGATAACCTAGGATCAACTCATTCTTTTAAATTGAATTCACTTAAATATGTTAGTTATCCTTTAAACCCATATAAAATAAACCCAAGTTGTCCACTTCATAGATAAAAACATTCCATAGAATGTACATGTATATAGGTTTCTTCTTAGGTCTCTGAGGATTCGATAACCCAAGCTAAACTACAAGGACCGTTCTACCTTCATCTCTTGGGTAAATTTGAGCGAGAATCAAATTTTGGCGCCGTTTATGGGGATCCAAGTAAGTCATCTAAAAACCCATTCTATTATCCCCCATTTCTTCTTTTCTCATCCAAATTATCTTATCTTGTCCCTTTCTCATTTTTTTTTCTTTTGGCGCATGTCCGCCTACACACGCGATCAATCAAACCGTCTAGTTAGGGTGGATAGTCCTGGGGTTGGGGAGTCAAGTACACTAAGGTAACTCTTTCCATTATATCCTAATCTTCCTAACACCCCTGAGTCAAAAATTGAGCCCATTTCAATGGAAGTTATTCAAAGAAACCAACTCATAAACCCGGGTGGGAACCAAAATGGAAACCCAAATGAGGCAGCCCCAAACTTGGGGAATGAAATTGATCAAACCATAAATGACTACCTCACACCTTCCTAGAAAAATGCCCCCTCATGAATTAGACATAACTCCCTAGGAGATTCCAACTACATCTTTAAACCCAATGTCCTAAACCATCTTCCCACATTCCATGGAATGGAGTCCGAGATGCCCTACCTTCACATTAAG
The DNA here is from genome assembly GCA_963277665.1 of Viscum album. Classification (NCBI taxonomy): domain Eukaryota; kingdom Viridiplantae; phylum Streptophyta; class Magnoliopsida; order Santalales; family Viscaceae; genus Viscum; species Viscum album. The sequence continues at coordinate 1,376,288,085 of OY728133.1, read as the reverse complement.
GAGTTGAATGACATTGTAGAAACCATGTGTCCCCAACATCAACTAGAATCAGCTAAGATGAGGCTATTTCCTTTTTCTTTAAAGGATCAATCTAAAAATTGGCTAAAAAATTTGAGACCATCATCCATAAACTCTTGGTACCAACTACAAAGAGAATTATACAAAAAATACTTTCCCCACCACAAAACAATTGCACTTAAAAATAGTATCCAAAATTTTTTTGAAAAAGAGGGAGAGTCATTATATGAAACATGGGAGAGGTTCAAAGACACTCTAAACATGGTTCCACGCCATGGTTTTTCTATACCTGAAAAAGTGATAATTTTCTATGAAGGGTTGGGTCCAGGGAATAAACAATTAATTGACATGATGTGTAATGGAACCTTTAAAAACAAAGCCCCAAATGATGCTTACGAGTATCTAGAAAGCCTTTCTGAACAAAACCAAACATGGGGAACTTCAACTTATTCTGAAAAGCCACAAAGAACTACTGGAATTCATACACTTAGAGAAGAGGAAAGTCTTAGGGCTAAACTCGCAGCACTCTCTAGGAAGGTTGAAGAGATAGACCTTAAGAAATTCCATGAAATCCAAACTGTTGACCCTATTTGCACAATTTGTGACAAACATGACCATAAGAAATACAACTTCCCAACCATTCCATCCATCAAGGATGTTCTTTTAGGAGTACCCCTATTAGAAGTAAATGCCTTGAACTTTTAAAAGCCTTAATACCAAAACAACTTCAGCCCAAGGTATAATGACCACCCAGGATTCCGCTGGAAAGATAACCAACAGCCTAGCCAACCACAGGGACAAAATCCTTACCCCCATCAGAACTACCAATCCCATAACCAATTCCAAACCCAACCTATCCAATACCAACAGCCACCATTCCATTTTCAACAAACCATCCCACCTCCAAAATATCCCCCTGGGATAAACCAATCTTCTCAAGAACCAACCCAAACTGTTCCACAAAGCCTATTAGAACAACTGTGCAAAAAAATGGAGAGGATGAACTCAGAAGTATCTTCCCTAAAACAAGAACTTCAAACCATCAAAACTGGAAAGGCACCCATGCCTAGTCAGGCAGTTCCATCCTCAACTTCAAGGGGAGAGTCAAGTTGTGCTCAAACAACTCATGAACAACTAAAGGTTGTGACTATTTTAAGAAGTGGGAAATCAATTGAGAAACCTGAACAACTAATTCAGAACCCACCTGAAGATTAAAACTTGGATGAAAATTCAAATGAACCACAAGATCAAACTGAGGAAACTGATAACAATGTGAAAGAAACAAATCTTCAATAAACAACCCCACAACCTGAACCATTTCCTCAACGCATGATGGGGAAACCCAAGCCTGAACTGAGTGAAACATTGAGGGAAATATTCTCACAAGTCAAGTTGAACATTCCCCTTATCGATGCCATCCAAACCATACCTGCCTACTCAAAGTACCTTAAGGACTTGTGCACTTTTAAAAGAAAAATTTCACATAAAAACCAAGTCCTTTTGGATGCTAATGTGAGTACCACCATTCAAGGGACCATTCCTCCTAAGTTGAAAGACCCGGGTTTCCCTTACATCAATGTTGAACTAGGAGAAAGAAAAGTTGTCAAGGCCTTGTGTGATATAGGTGCTAGTGTCAATCTCATCCCCTATGCCGTCGACTTCCAGTTAGGCCTGGAAGAACTCCAACCCACATCTGTCACACTTCAACTTTTTGATCGTAGCATTAGGGTTCCAAAGGGAATTTTAAAGGACGTTCTCGCAAAGGTTGAAAACTTCATCTACCCTGCTGACTTCATTGTCCTTGACAACCATCCAAACTTAGGAAATAAGGAACAAACCCCAATCATCCTTGGCCATCCTTTTCTTGCAATAATCAACTCTGTTATCCGAGTCTGAAATGGGAACATGACCATCACCTTTGGGAACATGAGTCTAGACTTGAACATCTATAATGCAATCTCACAAATAGGGGATGACGAGGAAATTCATGAAGTAAACATGATAGGAAGCATTGATAATGAATCCATAGAATATCAAGGAATATTTTATGAATGTTTAAGTCAGGATGAGATTGATTTCCTTTGTTCACATGAAGGAATTTTATCTCCTTGGCTTGAATCATTTTGAAATTTCTCTTATGATGAAGTCTTAGGTCCAACAATCAGTGAAACCTTTCAGGAAACCAATTTCATGGAGACCAATCAAACTTCCTTCCCTAAATCTAATCAATCCAATCTAGTAGATGAAACTTCTACATGTGGGGAATCAATCCTATCTGAAACTATAAAAAAAGAAATTGAACTTGATCCAATGTCCCATTCTTCTGCTGAAATTCTGAACCAACCTGATCTTGAATTGAAGGAACTTCCCGCTACACTCAAGTATGCTTTCCTAGGGGACAATCAAACACATCCTATTATCATTTCTTCTTCTCTTGAAGCCAATCATGAGAGGATACTTCTAAATGTCCTCAGGAAACATAAGAAAGTCATTGGTTGGACCCTATCTGATATTCCTGGGATTAGCCCACTTATTGGGACTCATAGGATTGTTCTGGAATCTAATTTAAAGCCATGTCGTCAACCTCAACGACGACTCAATCCTAATCTCATAGAAGTAGTAATGAAAGAACTTCTAAAATTGTTAAAAGTTGGTATCATATATCCCATAGCTGAGAGTGAATGGGTGAGACCAATCTAAGTGGTTCCAAAAAAGGCTGGAATCACAGTGATAACCAATGAGGATAGAGATATTCTTCCAACAAGGGTGAGTAGTGGATGGAGGGTCTGCATTGACAATAGGAAGCTAAACTCATTCACCAAGAAGGACCATTTCCCCATACCATTCATTGACCAAGTCCTTGAGTGAGTAGAAGGTCATGCCTTATACTATTTCTTAGATGGGTACTCAGGGTATAATCAAATTGAGGTCTCCCTAGAGGATCAAGGGAGGACTACATTCACCTGTCCATTCAGCACCTTTGCCTTCAAACGCATGCCCTTTTGTTTATGCAATGCCCCTGGAACCTTCCAGTGGTGCATGATGGGAATATTCTCAGACATGGTAGGGATTTTCTAGAGGTCTTCATAGATGACTTCTCTGTGTTTGGGGATATATTTGAGGGATGCCTGCAGAATGTGGAGAGAGTTTTGTCAAGATGTGAAGAAAAGAATCTGGTCCTAAACGGGGAAAAATTTCATTTCATGGTTAAAGAGGGACTAGTTCTAGTCCATATGGTCTCAGGTAGGGGGATTGAAGTTGATAAAGATAAGTTTGACATCATTCGTCACCTTCCATCACCCAAAACTATCAAGGAAGTGAGGTCTTTCTTAGGACATGCTGGTTTCTATAGAAGATTCATCAAGGACTTTAGTTCAATCTCCCATCCCCTTTATGCTCTATTAGTAAAGGATGCTCCATTTGTTTGGACAGAAAGCTGTGAGGGTTCATTCTCAACCCTCTAATACTCTCTCACCTCTCCTCCCATTGTGAAATCTCCAAATTGGAACCTTCCTTTCGAACTTATGTGTGATGCCAGTGACTTTGCTGTAGGAGCTGTGTTAGGACAACGTTGTGATAAAACTCCTTATGTCATTGCTTATGCAAGAAAATCCTTAAATGATGCCCAAATCAACTACACCACCACTGAAAAGGAGTTACTTGCTATTGTGTTTTCCTTAGATAAGTTTAGGTCCTACCTCTTAGGATCCCCCATCACTGTGTTCACTGACCATTCTGCACTAAAATACCTCTTCTAAAAACAAGATGCTAAGGCTAGACTGATTAGGTGGGTCCTTCTCTTATAATAATTTGACCTCACAATCAAGGATAAAAATGGCGTTGAAAATGTTGTAGCTTATCACCTCTCTAGGATGGAATTCAAAGACAACTCAAATCACCTTTCTATGTCTGATTCATTTCCTAATGAACACCTATACTCTGTGAGTGACTACCCTTGGTATGCCGACATAGCCAATTTCTTAATTACATGAGTCATTCCAAAATTCTTAGGGACTCAAGCTCGAAGGAAATTTGTTTCTGATGTAAGACACTATGTGTTTGATGATCCATGTCTCTATAAGTTCTGCCCTGACCAAGTCATTAGGAGGTGTGTTCCAGAATCTGAACAAGAGTCCATCCTTAAATTTTGTCATAGTGAGGAATGTGGAGGTCACTTTTCCTCTAAGAAAACATCTGCTAAGATTCTTCAATGTGGTCTCTTCTGGACCACCCTCTCAAGGTACTCCTACACATTTTTTCAAAGTTGTCCTAGGTGTCAACAAGTAGGGTCCATCACAAAAAGGAATCAAATTCCACTCACTCCCATCTTAGTGGTTGAAATCTTTGACTGTTGGGTAATTGATTTCATGGGTCTCTTCCCAAACTCTAGGGGATACCTCTATATACTCTTAGCTGTTGATTATGTCTCAAAATGGGTTGAGGCCATTCCCACTAAGTCCAATGATCATCAAGTTATGATTTGATTTCTGAAAGAGAACATATTTTCTCGATTTAGAATTCCTAGGGCTATAATCAGTGATCGAGGAACCCATTTCTGCAATCGCCCATTCTCTTCACTCATGACTAAGTATGGTATTTCTCATAAAGTGTCCACTACATACCATACTCAAACCAATGGTCAAGCTGAGTTATCCAATCGTGAAATCAAACAAATTCTTGAGAAAACTGTCAATCCTTCTAGGAAAGATTGGTCCGAGAAACACTTGGATGCTCTTTGGGCATATCGTACAGCATTCAAAACCATCCTAGGAATGTCACCATATAGGTTGGTTTATGGAAAAGCATTCCATTTACCTGTTGAAATTGAGCATAAGGCCTTTTGGGAAATTAAGAAAATGGATTATGACCTCTCATTGGCCGGAACAAAAAGGAAATTAGATCTCAATGAACTGGAGGAACTAAGGATGGAGGCTTATAAAAATTCAAGGATCAATAAAGCTAGAGTTCAAGCCTACCAATCTAGGAATATCAAGGTCAAAAAATTTGAATCGGGAAAACTTGTGCTCTTGTATAGTTCAAAACTTCATTTACACCTGGGAAAGTTAAGGTCTAGATGGTCAGGTCCTTTCATAGTGCATCATGTGTACCCCCATGGGGCAGTAGAGATTCAAGATCCAACAAGTGGTTACATTTTCAAGGTCAATGGTCAAAGGCTAAAACCATTCATCGAATCATTCAATAAACAGGAAATAGAGGTTGAGTTAACTGAGCCAACCTATGAACCATGAAAAAATTGATAGATTTAGGATCCATGTCGGGCTAACGACATTAAACAAAGCGCTGCATGGGAGGCTACCCATGGTTTTCAAGTTTCTTATCATTTTTTTGTTTTAATAAAATTTATATTTTAATTAATCATTTTTATATTTAAAAAAATATATAGACTGTTGACATGTTCTTCTATTATGAGTATGGATGAGTATGAAAGGGGAGCACCATATTCATCCGTGTCACGTGGTGTGATCCTTGAGTAATGCCTTAACCAGAAATTAAAAAAAAGACAATGTATCATCAGTTTGTTTTATTTTAATGTGTTTGTAGGTTAAAATAAAAATACAAAAGAATAAATAATAATAATAATAAGGGACACATCGTGGGTCGTGGGTAGGGGTGTAATTTCGGATCGGCCCGGCTCGGATAGGGCCGGGCCGGGCCTGCCATGCAAAGTGTCGGGCCGCTGACCACTATTCGGGCCGGGCCGGGCTTTTTCGGGCCGGGCCGGGCTTTTTCAAGTCGGGCTGTGGTGGGATTTTATTATTTTCAAAATAATTGTCTCTTAATTTTTTTTATTTAAACGTTTTTATAACATTTATTTAAAACCTTTCTTTACATTTATTTTTAAATGCATGTTTTTTGTAAAAACATTTATTTTATTTTTTATTAACATTTTACAGTGGGTGGATATGTTTTTTGTCTATATATATATATATATATATTATTTGCAAATTGTAAAAAAAATAATAAGGGGTGCGCAGCTGTCGTGGGTGAGTTTAAAACCTTATTATTTAAACGTTTTTCTAACATTTATTTAAAACATTTTTTACATTTATTTTTTTTAACTTATTTATAATTTTTAAGTGTTTGTTAGTATTTTTTATTTAAACATTTTTATTTAAACCGTTTTTTAACATTTGTTTAAAACGTTTTTTTACATTTATTTTTAAATGATTAATTTAAAACATTTTTGAATTTTTTTAAACGCATGATTTTTACAAGTATTTTTTTAAAACATTTAACTTTTTTTCACATTTTAATGTAAAAAGTATTTTTTAAGTGTTTGTTTTAAAAAAATTAATTTAAATATTTGTTTTAAAAACATTTTAAACATTTTTATTTAAACCATTTTTTAACACTTGTTTAAAACGTTTTTTTACATTTATTTTTAGATGTTTAATTTAAAAAGTTTTTTTGAACGCATATTTTTTACATTATTTTTTTAAAAATTTTACACGTTTTTTGTAAAAACATTTTACAGTGGGTGAATATGTTATTTTTTTCTAAATAGATTTATACATGTCTGTGAATTTATATATATTATGTACAAATTAAAAAAAATAATGAGTTATTGGGGGTGCACAGCAGTGAGTGGTGAGTTTAAAGTGTTGTTATTTAAATGTTTTTTATCATTTATTTAAAACGTTTTTTTTACATTTATTTTTTTAACTTATTTATTAAAAGTATTTTTTAGCGTTTGTTTAATTTAAAACATTTTTTTAAACGTTTTTTAATTTTTTTTGCAGGGCAGGCCCAACCCGGCCCTGTCTGGACTGAAATTACACCCTTAGCGGGTGCGCAGCAGTGGGTGAGTTAATTTTTTTCTAAATAGATTTATATATGTATATATAGTATATATAATATATGAAAGTTTTATCATATTTAAAAAAAATAATGAGGTTGGGGGTGTGCGAATATCATTTAGTGGGTAGTTATTTTTTGTTAATATATAATAAGTTATTATATATATATATATAAAAATATATAATATGAGAAAATTGTAAAAAATTAATTAGGGGGTGTGCGCGAACATCATTGGGTGAGTTAATGGCCTTGTTTATATATATATTGGGGGTGTGCGCGAACATCATTGGATGAGTTAATTTTTTTTTCTAAATAGATTTATATATGTATAGTATATATAATTTATGCATGTTGCAACGTACTTAAAAAAATTAATGAAGTTGAGGAACTTGCACGAACATCATTAGGCGAGTGTGTTATTTTTTTATTAATATACAACAAGTTATTATATATATATAATATTAAATCATTGATATATATATATATATATTGCTTTCTTTATATATATATATATTATATATTAAATCATATACATATACATATACATACATACATACATACATATATTATTAATGGATTTTTAAAAACCACACTTAATTGATATATATTATTAATGGCTTTGTTTATATATATACACTATTATATTAAATCATCGATATATATATATATATATATATATATATTAATAGCTTTTTTTATATACATATATATTATATCATATCATATACATATACATATACACACACATATATATATATTATCAATGGATTTTTAAAAACCATACTTATTTTTTTATTAATATACAACAAGTTATTATATATATATAATATTACATCATTGATATATATAGATATATATTAATAGCTTTGTTTATATATATATATATTATATTAAATCATATACATATACATATACATATACATATATATATATATATTATTAATGGATTTTTAAAAACCACACTTAATTGATATATATTATTAATGGCTTTGTTTATATATATACATTATTATATTCAATCATTGATATATATATATATATATATATTATCATATACATATACATATACATATATATATATATATATATATATTATTAATGGATTTTTAAAAACCATACTTATTTTTTATTAATATACAACAAGTTATTATATATATATAATATTAAATCATTAATATATATATATATATATATTTATTTATTAATAGCTTTGTTTATATATATATATATATATATATATTATATTAAATCACACACACACACACACACACACACACACATATTATTAATGGATTTTTAAAAACCACACTTAATTGATATATATTATTAATGGATTTGTTTATATATATAAAATATTATATATATAATTATATATTTATACACACATTATAATTATATATAATAATAATTATATGTATATATATAATATCATTTTTTGTTAATATATAATGATATATGCACATATAGATAGAAATACACACACACACACACACATATATAGATACATATATAGATAAATATAAATGTATAAAGATACATGTATATATAGATATATAGGTAGATATATATATAGATGTATGTATATATGTATGTATATATACAGATATATAAAGAGATATATGTATATAGAGATAGAGATATATATATTAATATATAGATATATATGTATATATATATATATAGAGAGAGAGATATAGATATAGAGATATATATACATAGATATATGTATATATAGATAGATATATACATATAGATATAGAGATATATATATATATAGATATATGTATATATAGATATATGTATATATAGATATATGTATATATAGATATATGTATATATAGATATATGTATATATAGATATATGTATATATAGATATTTGTATATATAGATATATGTATATAGAGATAGATATATCCAGATACATATATATATATATAGACCTGTGATTAATTTACAAGCGCAGCGCCTGGCCCGCGGGCCTACCTAGAAAGGCCCAGGCCTGACCCGCTGAACCTGCGGCCCGAGCCCGGCCTGGCCCGATGCGGGCTTTGCCGGGCCGGGCCGCTCGGGCTTTCGGGCCACCGGGCCAAAATTACACCCTTAGTCGTGGGTCAAACCCCATCACAACCGGCGAAGCCGCGGGGATTCGAACCCGGGACCGAAGGGAGCGCGCTTACCACTGACCTACGGTAACTCTGCAAGTGACATGGATATCAAAGGATTAAAAGGGAGCAGCAAGAATTTCAACTCCAACTACCAGATGACTTTATTCCATGATCCTCATTTTCAATTTCCTTTTTGAACCTTCATTCTCTACCTCTACCCCCTTCTAAATTTTCTTTTTTTTAAACACTAGGGACAATGTTATTTTAAAGGGAGCAGCAAGAATTTCAACTCCAACTACCAGGTGACTTTATTCCATGATCCTCATTTTAAATTTCCTTTTTGAACTTTCATTCTCTACCTCTACCCCCTTCTAAATTTTCTTTTTTTAAACACTGGGGACAGTTTTATATTAAGTTGGGGGGGAGATAAAATGAAAAATGCTTTTGTGTAAAAAAATGAATGATTTGAAGAAAAAAATGTGTAAATAAAAGGAAAAATTCCTTTAACTTTGAACATGGTAATACACATTTCACACTTTGAAACTGAATATCAAATAATTTAGCATGCCCTGATTCTGATTTTAATCCTTGTATGATTTCATGAGCATAGATTTTGGGAAGTGTGGCTGTCCAATGTGAAATTTCATTGTTTATATTTTCATCCAAATAAAAAAAATATCACAATGCACGTCCTTTGGATAGTGGGGTATTAGTTTGAGTTCATGGGGTCCCCCAAATAAATAGCATAGGTTTGGTGATCATTTTAGTTTTAATATGAGTATTCAATAAAAATAAATAAATTTGCACGTAGAGCAATGAAATGACCTAATGCATGGCTTTCGGCACTTGGGGATCATGACTCCATAGTTGTCTGGCCCATAGTTAGTAATTTTATCTCTATTCTTGGTAATTTGAATTTGTTTTTAACTGAGTTAAATCGAGATGATGCCCGAGTATGTGGGTTTCACTTGGTGCCCTAAGGTCTTTGAGCCTGGGAGTCATCGGCAAAGTCTCGCTACAGGGGTTGACTCTTTTGAGTGCAATTTCAATTACCATGGAAAAATTGCAAAAAACAAAAAACAAAAAAATATGATACAAAAAAAAATTGAATACTCATCTTAATATTGAAATGTGATTCCACCTAGCGCTTCCGTCATTTCCCCCTTGAATAAAGATGAACCCCCATGTCTATTGTGATACACAACACATCCTCAAACTTAATTGATATTGGATGAAATATGGAAATGAATTTGAACAAAGGAATGGGATTGAGATTGAGATTTGCTTATGAAACTATCTTGTATTAAAATATTTTTATGGGTTTCATGATTTTTTGGTATACAGGTTTTTGGTGATCATTGTGTATTAAAATGTTTTTGGAAAAGGGAATTTGAATTTCATATTGTTGAGATACATTTTGCTCGGGACTAGCAAAACTCAAATTGGGGGGTGTGATTAGCCACTAAATGAGACTAATATTCATTGTTAATATATATAATATTCATGTGCTTTATTATTCATAAACACAATTTTAGTGCATTTTACACTTTGAACATCATTTCACATTATGATTGTAATACCTTCTTAAAATGCACTATTATGTGGTACATTTTTTAACATCATTTAAAGTAACCAATGATTAATCTAATTTTAAGGAATCTAATTATACATATTTTGATTTGATATTTTGGGAAATTTATCTACACTTAAATATGAACATTTTTGATTCAGGGATCAATGGAGAATTCATGGAAGAAGATGAGGATATTTTGTGATGAAAGGAAACAATTCTGGAGAAGTCAGATTGGACACCAGCCCACTGATGAGACTTTGGGGCCCAACATACAGTCTCAATGAATCTCATATTTCAGTGAATTCTAGAAGAAATGTATAGAAATAAATAAATCTTCAGTATCCAATGCTAATTCAGCCTCCATGGTATCCATTTAGGCATCCCAAGTTAGAGATAAAATTCTGGGCCAGATTCTGCGACCCAGAAAAACAGTCCACTAATCTAATCATATCTCCGAATAAACAACTCCAAATGGGCCCAAATTTTACAGTCGGTTAGGAGACATCCGGGGATCCATTTTATTCTTCAATGGCCCACTATTATTCGGCCATCTAGTAGGACTTACAAGCATGTCTGTTCGGTAGAAGCAAGCTGGCTGCCACCTCGGGTCAAGGGTGGAAAAGCCTTCTCTCCCTTACTTTCCACCACCTTAGGCCTACCATACTCAAGTGTGATCTTTTGTACTGTTGGAGGATCGACCCAAGGCTCCCAAAATTCCTATTTAAGGAAGTTTTGGGGAAGGAGTTTATCATATTTGGTGCTTGGTTTCATTGTAGTGTTATGTTGCCGCTTTGTGTTTGTAATCGCATTTCTTTCTCATGTAAGTTGTTTAATTCACCTTAGTTTCTTAATAAAAGTTATTCCTTTACTATTATTCTATTATTATACTTATCACTTTGATACTTTTGGTTCAAGGTGTGAATTTATTCACACCATACTTTGTGATATTTATCACACAACGGAGGAGTGATCGATTTTTATTTGTTTTCTTTACTTCTTCAATTCCTCCCTCTTGAGTCTACTTCCCGCTTCCATTGAAACCATAACATCAATGGAGGGCTAACCAAATTATGGGTTGATCCAAGGGATTAGAAAGGGGATGGATTTGATGTTATTTATCACCCCATTAATGTATAATCACTTCTTTAATTGAGATTTTTATTTGATGATTTTTAAACTCCATCGTCCTTGTTGAATTTAAGGCCTCACACTTCAAGTGCTAATACGAACCTTTACCTTGATGTGCTCAAAACATTGATCCTTCAATTGTATAGGTGATTAGTATTAAATGGTGTAGGCATTAAATCAGTAAGTGATGATGTTTTTTTATCTCCTTAAATGAACCCATCTCAAATATAAGAAACTGAAATCATTGAAAAAGAAATACGTCCAATCCACCCCGAGCGATAACCTAGGATCAACTCATTCTTATAAATTGAATTCACTTAAATCTGTTAGTTATCCTTTAAACCCATATAAAATCAACCCAATTTGTCCACTTCATATCCAAAAACATTCCATAGAATGTACGTGTCTATAGGTTTCTTCTTAGGTCTCTGAGGATTCGATAACCCAAGCTAAACTACAAGGACCGTTCTACCTTCATCTCTTGGGTAAATTTGAGCGACAATCACAAACCAACTTGATCCGTTCATAGATTATCATCTGATCTTAATTTAGAAATTAATGATGATGAAACCTCCTCTCAATGATCCTAGGGTTATGTGGATAACCCTGGTGATTTTCTATAACCACATATATATAGAGGATATTAGGTCTTGGGTATTAAATGAATTAATTAAATAACTTAATTAATTAATTCACTTAACGTACCTGCCACCAACTTCCTCATATTAATGTTCAGTGCCGACCAACTTTAGGTTACACCTAGAGTAAACTCCATGCTTCATATTCAACTGTGATTTCATATTTTCGATCTGAGACTCCATTTAGGAGATATTCTATTTTCTTTGAAATTTTGTGTGCCCGTGATATAAAATATATTTAATATTTTTATAAAATTAATAATGGTTCTTGGAATCACGTTTCGTCTTAGTGCATGGGTCTAAAAATATTTCTTAGTATATTTCAAAGTCATATAAGGTAAAACAGAGTCACTAAATTATTGTCTCCTTCGATATTTTCTTCCACAAAAAGCACAAACTAAGAAAAAAGGTGAGGATATTAAGATATCTACATATGGCCCTTCCATTCCTAGGAGATCTCCTGTATGCTCCCATGCTTCCAAAGCATACAAACCAATGGAATGGTTCATCCATTATCTTATCCTATCAATTATTGATTGACACTAGGTTATCTGTAAAGGTGGATTTATACTCAATGTTCAGCTCTCCCCATTCAATAATGTGTGTAGGATCATGCATGTATCTCCTCAACTACAATACATAGAAGATTTCAGACACCCGCTCCAACTGTAGGGGTAAGGAGAGGTGGCAGGAAACCTTTCCAACCCTCTGGAAGATTTTGAATGGCTCGATAAACCTTGGGGATATATTTCCTCCCCGGCTGAATCTCCACAATCCTCATTGTGGGGAGACTCAGGAAAACATGATCTTCTTACTCAAACTGCAAGGGCCTAAAAAGTCGATCTATATAAGATTTCTTCTTGATCTAGGTTTTCATATTTTTCTCAAGAATCACCTCCACATTTTCCATCATCACCTACACCATCTCTATCCCAACAAGTGATGCCTCACCAATCTCAGTCTAGCATAAGGGTGACCTATCGGGTCTCTCATACAAGTCTTTGAAAGGTGTCATGCCGATAGTAGAGTGATAACTATTATGATAAAAAAAACTCCACTGAGGGTAATTTATCCTCTTCGATCTGATAAAATCCTAACACATAAGCCCTCAACATATCCTCCAACATCTTGATTATGCACTCAGTCTTCCCATCTGTCTGGGGGTGAAAAGTTGTACTTATGCTCAACTGGGTCCCGAATGCCTCATGCAAGCCTATCCACAACTGTGATGTAAACCGTGCATCATGGTCTGAGACTATTATCAAGGAAACCCCATAGAGGCATACAATCTCTCACACGTATAACTTCCCCAAACTCTCCACTGAACTATTTTCCCTAATAATAAGGAAGTGTAATGACTTGGTAAGTCATTTAACTATTGCCCAAATGGAATCATGTACTCTCAATATCCATGGAAGACTTGTCACAAATTCCATAGATATGATATCCCATTTCCACTATGGGATCTCAAGAGGTAGAAACAAACATGTTGGAACCTAGTGCTCATCCTTCACCTACTGACATGTGAGACATCAAGAGATGAACTCAACAATGCTCTACCTCATGTCATCCCACCAAAACTGCCATTGAAGGTCCTTATACATATTCTCTACACCAATAATTATAGCTAAAGGATAATTGTGGTACTCCATCATCACCCCCTCTTGCATCGTGATTGGAACCACTATCCATCCATGGAAAAGGATAACATGATTCTCTCCTTCATAGAATCCATCTGGTGAATATCGTGAGGATATCTGGTCATAGAGGACATCACAATTGATTTATCCCAACTTATCCTCCCTCACACATTGGAGAAGCTGAGGAGTTGACACCATTGACTAAAGATAAGTTTCACCCTCCTCCTCTACCAGGGTTAGCTGTAATGATGACAACTACTCAGATGCCTCATCAACCAGGCAAGAACGACACTTCCTACTAAGATAATCTTCGACCACATTTCCCTTCATAGGAGTGTAGACTATACCAAAGTCATAGTACTACAGGAACTCCAACCATTTTCTCTATATTAATTTCAAGTCTCTCTATGTGAAGACATAGCTGAGACTCTGATGGTTTGAGTAAACAAAAAAGTACTTTCCCAGAAGATAGTGCCTCCACATCCTCAAAGCTAAGACTATCAATTCCAACTCTAGGTTTTGAATTGTGTAGTTATAATCATGAAGTATCAACTACCTCAACCCATATGTGATCACTATCTACCTCTAAATCAACACAAATCTAAGCCCAACTTCATTGGCATCTCAATGTACTATGTACTCCACACCCTCCTCTCGTAGTCTCAAAACAAGGGCAATCATCAGTCTCAACCTCAACTCCTCAAAGGCTCTCTGGAACTACTCAGTATAAGTAAATGGATACCCTTTACATGTTAGGGTAGTAAAAGGGGTTTCAATACTAGTTAATTCTACCATGAACCTCCTATAGTATCCCCACCAAATGAAAAAAAAAACTTTGCACCTTTAACATGATCTTGGGTGGATCTCAAGCAAGATCTACATCAATCTTCACCGGGTCCATAGATAATTGATAAAACACTATTTTATTGAATATTTTATTGATAATAAATGATATTATTTCCTCAAATTGTGTTAAATATGTCTAATTAGAAAGTATTTGGGATTAGATCATTCATTTGAATATTTGATGAAAATTCCAGTTTTACCCTTTATAGTTCACTATAGTATTTCAAAGAGAAATATTTCTATATTTATTATTTGAATTTGAAATTTTTTAAGCGTGTTCCTGAAATAATTATCTACAACTTGTATTCATAACACTAAAGCTAAAGAGTGCATTTGGTTGTTGAAAATGATCCATGAATTCAAAGTTGGGCTGGACTCTCCAGAATAGAAAAGCTTCTGTATTTCGGCCATAACTCCTTCATCTGGGCCTGGATTAAGCCCAAATTTTTAGAGACGATATAGGACTCATATAATCACATATTATCCTTCTAGAATGCCGGCCAATTCACGCGTTTTTGTGGTCAAATTGGCGGTGCAATTGGCATTAAAATATTTGTCCAAATTTCCACATTCACACTTGAAACCACTTGTAACCTCTCCTCCCCTACCCTCTATAAATTAGAGTTTTTCTCCTTTGGAGGGGTTGGGAAGTGCTTTGGGAATTTGAGGGCAGAGGATAAGTGGATCCACTCTAATTATACAACCATTTCAATAAGGGTAGCTCTTGAAGCAATGATCCCTTTGACGAAGCCTTCTTCTTCTCCTTCATGTTGTAATGATTTTATTTGTGTAATAAACTTCATTGTTCTTATTTTATTTCTTCTAGTTTCTTCTATTTTGTTTAAATTTATTCTTCTATTAATATTCCTCTTTGGTCTGGAATTATTGAGTATAAGCGTTATTGGGTTATACCCATTATAAACCTTTGCACATGCAAAACGCTTCTACGATGATTACGCCACCCATGGAAGAGTAGTTTTTTAGTAATCGGTCTATCTTCTACCCTCTTCATTTAATTATTTTGAATCAATGAGATACTGTAATTCAAATAATATGATCCATGAATTGTGTTTTTAAATTACAAGAAACTAAGCAAGCAATTGAACAATTAACACAAAAACACGCGAGGTCGGGATTTTGTGTAAATTGTGAGAGCGTAATCTTAATCGGTAATACAAGACCACACGGGATAAATTTGTAGAGTTAAAATATAATCCCTAAAAATAATTCATCCTCATTTCCAGAATGGATATGTGCCCTAATTAACCACTGACCATCAGCTATCCTAAGAACAACAATCAAAGCAGGGTGCTGCGATTGCGTGTTCCGAAGCTAGCCTAGGGTTTAAGTAATTTCATCTTTGTGGTTAATTTAACTCTCGTAGGGTTTGATGGATAAAAAATTAGGGGATCATAATTAAGTGTATATTGATTTAAATGATAATTATTAATAATTTAATGAAGAGGTAGAGTTAGATCGATTACGCCTTTTAAAATAGATTTCTAAAAAAACATCTTCTTGTTGTGTCATTTTAATCGAAATTCATTTCAAAACTAAAAACAAAAAATATACAATATTCTTCCAGCAAAATTATTCAAGATTCATAAACTATAAAAAACCCAATCCTTTAAAGTAGTTTTTTTATTTTATTCTCTTTTATTTTATTTTTAGAATACCTTTAATAAGTTGTTAAATTCACTTCCTCCTTTGAGAGACGACCTTGGTCAGCCACTCTGCTGCACCTAATTACCCCAAAATCACATTAATCATTTGAGGGCACCCATGACAGCGCTTTATCAAATTGGCACCATTTCCGAGGAGGCAAGTAATTTATTCAAACATTTAGAGGTATTTCTTTTATTTTTCATTTTATTATTTTCTTCACCTCTCTCTTTCATCTTTCCCCTTTCCCAAGTTTTCTTTTTTTTTCATCCTCTTCTTTTCTTTTTGGACCATCAACTAAACTTCACATTTTTATTTTACTATGGTCCACTCACTTTATTTTAATTTTTATTTGATTTATGACATGAACTAATCCTGAAGATATCTTAGATCTTGACCCTGAGATTGAACGCAGCCTTAGGGCACGAATCAGACACTCTCAGTCTACGGGAAGTTTCAATATTCAAGCAGTTGGTGAATTCCTCTCTTCTGGAAACATTGGAATTGGAAGTTATTTAAATTAAAACATAAAAGAGGAACCAATGGCTGGAAATAATGGAAATAAACTTAATAGAACCATTCGAGAATTGGCTGCACCTGATATTAACTATCAAAGAAATTGTATTGCATATCCAAATCTCGAATCGGACTTTGAACTGAAATCTGGGTTAATTCACTTACTTCCAAAGTTTCATGGCCAATATAGTGAGGATCCTAATAAATATTTGAAATAATTTAATGTGGTTTTCTCAACCTTGAAACCAAGAAATGTATCTGAAGACCAAATCAAATTAAGAGCATTCCCATTCTCACTTGATGGAGCTGCGAAAGATTGGATGTATTATTTACAACCCAAAGATGTAACTTTTTGGAACGATTTGAAACGTCTTTTCTTGCAGAGATTTTTTCCAGCATCAAGGACAACATCCATTCATAAGGAGATCTCGGGGATCAAGCAAGCACAAGGGGAGTCAATGTATGAGTATTGGGAGAGATTCAAGAAGTTGTGCGCAAGATGTCTGCATCACCAAATCAGTGAGCAACTCCTCATCCAATACTTCTACGAAGGACTCACACCCATGGAGAGGAGAATGGTTGATGCTGCAGCTGGAGGATCATTGGTGTACAAGACACCAGTAGATGCACGTGCATTGATCGACAAGATGGCCCAAAACTCCCAACAATTTGGTGATCGAGGTACACCACATACCATGGGAGTACATCAGGTAAGTCCTTCTTCTCTTGAGATTCATTTGATTGATACCAAGTTAGAAGAATTGACAACTATGGTGAGGAAAATTGCTTTGGAACAAAAGACATATCTACCCCCTCCTTCAAGGCCTTGTGTCATTTGCACTGAGACGAGCCACCCAACTGACTATTGCCCACAACTACAAGAGATAGAGGATTGCGCAGCAGTATTCCCAGGGAGACCATTTCAGCAGCAACAACAACCATATCCCCAAAAGAAGTTTGATCCAGCATACAAACAAGGGTGGAAAGATCAGTCAGACATGAGGTATGGCTCTGGACAACAACAAAGGCCCCCTTTTCAACCAAACTTCCAGCAGCCTCCGCCTTACCAGCAGGGTTTCTAACAACCCCAAAGGAGATTTGAAGCTCAAACATCAACAAGCCAACAACAAGGGAATCCCCCACCCAAGGTAGATTCTAACACTGATGACCTTTTGAAGCAAATTGTTCTTAATCAACAGAATGAGCTAAAGAGTCAAGGTTCGGAGCTGAGGGAGTTGAAGACTCAAATAAGCCAGATTGCCACCACCCTCCATGAACTTGTGAGTAAGAATTTTGGAAATCTACCTTCCCAAGCCACTCCAAATCCAAAGGGGAATGTTAGTGCCATCACATTGAGAAGTGGGAAGCAAATGAATGATACATCTGTACCTACCATTCCACCGGGATTCACCTTAACTCCAGAGAATCCGCATTCCATACCAACTGATGAGCAATCCAAGGAGAAAGATAAAGGTAAGAAAAAGATTGATGATGTTCCTCCTAAACCCCTTCCTTTTCCAAACAGGGTTGTTCAAACCAAGAAGATAGCTGAAGAAGAAATGAAAAAGGAGGTTTTGGACACATTCAAGCGTGTGGAGATCAACATTCCTCTACTTTAAGCCATTAAGAAAATCCCAAGGTATGCCAAATTCTTAAAAGAACTCTGCACCAATCGAAGAGGGCTCAATGGAAATGAGAGGATCAACCTTGTAAGGAATGTCTCAGCACTAATTTCACCAACTCTAGTAATGCCAACAAAGTGCAAGGATCCAGGGACATTCACCATCCCATGCACCATAGGGGATTTACACTTTTCTGATGCACTTTGTGATTTAGGTGCTTCCATAAATCTGATGCCTCACTCTGTATTCTCTTCCTTGCAGGTTGGTGAGTTGAAGCCAACAAGAGTAGTGGTGCAATTGGAGAATAGAGCTATGGCATATCCAGCAGGAGTCCTTGAGGATGTACTTGTCCGGGTAAGAGACATGATCTTTCCAACAGACTTTTATGTGCTTAACATGGAGGATGATCAGGTATGTTCTCATGCCCCCATTATCTTAGGTAGGCCCTTCCTCAAAACTGAAAAAACTATCATAAATGTCAATGAGGGTACACTTTCCATGGAATTTGGAGATGAAGTTGTGATATTTAATGTTATAGATTCCATGAAGTACCCCTTAGAGGACCATTCTGCTTTTTTTATCTCCCATTTTGAACCACCAAGTAAAAACACCATGGAATTGGATTGTCCTATGCTTAGGGAGATTATGAGTATTGGTTCTAGTTTGATGTTTAAGAGTACTTCTACACCCGTTTTTAAGGAACAAGACTCTCTAAGATTTGATTTTGAAATACAATCATATTCTGATTTTGATCATGTGAACTCTGATTATGACATGGCTATTGAGTATGCTGATGGATTTGGTTCTTTATTCTCTGATTGTGATGATTTTTATTCTGATACTGATGTTCATTGTGCAGATATGTCTGTTGCATCAATTTCTCCATCCATACATCACCCCCTACATTGGAACTCAAGCCATTGCCCCCAAATCTTAAATATGCATACTTTCTGAGTGGTGATAGATTATTTGTTATCATTTCTAAAAATATCTATTTTTAACATGAAGAAAAACTTTTGAATCTATTGAGAGATAACATTAGGGAAATTGGTTGGACATTGGCAGACATATCAGGTATTAGCCCCTCCATTTTCATGCATAGGATTCTCTTGGAGGATGGGGATAAACCGGTGAGGCAACCACAAAGGAGACTCAATCCAACACTTTTGGAGGTTGTTAAAAAAGAAGTTGCAAAATTACTCGAGGCAGGTACAATCTATCCTATTTCAGATTCTCAGTGGGTAAGTCCAATTCAGGTTGTGCCTAAGAAAACTGGTTTCACTGTTTTAAAAAATGAAAATGATGAGTTAGTTCCTGTGAGAGTTCAAAACAGTTGGCGGGTGTGTATTGATTATAGGAAACTAAATCAATACACTCGTAAGGACCATTTCCCACTTCCATTCATTGACCAGATGCTTGAGAGACTTGCAGGTAGGATGCATTATTGCTTCTTGGATGGTTTCTCTGGCTATTTTTAGGTTCCCATTGTAGCAGAGGACCAGGAGAAGACGACATTCACCTGCCCATTCGGTACCTTTGCTTACAGAAGGATTCCATTTGGACTTTGCAATGCCCCAGGTACCTTCCAGAGATGCATGGTGAGTATTTTCTCAGATTTCATTGAGACCTGCATGGAGGTATTTATGGATAATTTTACAGTTTATGGATCCTCATTTGATGAATGTCTCTCTAGTTTGGGTGATGTGTTGCATCGTTGTATTGAGAAGAATCTGGTCTTAAATTTTGAAAAATGTCATTTTATGGTCGAAAAGGGAATTGTATTAGGTCATATAGTCTCACAACATGGCATTGAAGTTGATAAATCTAAGGTAGACATTATTTCATCCCTCCCATATTTCAGCATCAGAAATTTCAATCTTCTCAAACATGATTTTCTTGAAAGCTCCAGATGGGAACAACTTTCCACCTCAATTAGAAGCTCCAGAAAAGGCACAACTTCACTTGTCATGAAAGCTCCAGAAAAGGCACAAATTTCAATATAATGATTTTACTCAGTAGCAAACACATCTCTTCAGAATTTAATTTTCCACCCAAAGTTTCACAGAATGTGGTAGCACAACACAACATAGCTTCCCCCACACTTAAGATCAACTAGATTATGCAATTTCACTTCAATAGTTGGTTGGATAGGGAAAATTGGCTTGTAATATGGCTAACCTAATAGGATGTGCATGGCTTCTAAGGGCTAAAAGGATTAAATATTCAAGGTAGGCCATTATAAAAAAAGGATTCTTTGAAATAAGGGCTTTAATACCAAACAAATGCCGCAATCATTTAAACATAAGTACCTCAAACCCTCAAGTTTTGACAGGAATAAATCAAATTCTGGTTAAATCAAGCATGGTTTGGTTCTCTCAAGAAGTGAGGTGAATGTAAAGAATATGAAAATAATGGTTTAGAAGCCTCACAGGAAAGTGATTTCAAATATAAAGACAGTGAGATGTGGCATGGGATTCAAAATTCAGCATACTTTTCATGAAATTACTAAATATTTGAACTTGAAACAAAGTCATTTTCAGCATTCATTTAAGCTTAGTTTCAAGGGATAAATTGTCTCACTTATTGATATGGATTTAAAAATGGTGATGAGAATAATTTCAGCTCAAATGTTTCAAAAAAACATAGAAAATTGTAAAATAAACACACAAAATTTAAAAAACACACAATTTTTTTTGGGTTTTTTTAAACAGGAAAACAATTGAAATTACTAAACTAAAAGGTTCCCTCCCCCACACTTAAAATATTGAATTGTCCTCAATGTGAACCCATGAGATGATATATTCACATGAAATGCAGAATTTTTAAATAGGACAAATAATATAAAAGTGAAAGGGTTAGGAACAGCCTGATGTGATCAATTGATGATGGGGTCATGCAGTGTGATAAAATCCACTGCATCAGTAGGAAGTCCCTCAATGTATCTCTTAAAACGTTGCCCATTGACTGTAAAGCTCATTCCAGTGTCTTCTTGTGTGATCTCCACTGCACCATAAGGAAAAACATTAGTCACAATATAAGGACCTAACCATCTGGAATGCAACTTACCAGGCATCATCTTGAGTCATGAACTATAGAGAAGGACTTTCTCTCCAACATGAAACTCCCTTTGTTGGATCATTTTTTCATGAACTACTTTTGATCTTTCCTTGTAGAGCCTTGAGTTCTCATATGATGACAGTCGAATCTCCTCAAGCTCTTGAATTTTCAACTTCCTTTGAATTCTAGCTTGGGCCAAATCCATGTTGCATTTATTTATAGCCCAATGTGCCTGATGCTCGACTTCCACTGGGAGATGACATGCTTTCCCAAACACAATCCGAAATGGGGACATACCAATGGGGGTCTTGTATGCTGTCCTATAAGCCCACAATGCATCATCCAAGCACTTGCTCCAATCCTTCCTATTTGGCTGCACGGTTTTCTCCAAGATTTGTTTCAACTCATGATTTGAAACCTCAGCCTGTCCATTTGTTTGGGGGTGGTATGGTGTTGATGTTTTGTGTGTCACCCCATACTTTCGAAGGAGGGAAGCAAAATTCCTATTGCAAAAGTGTGTCCCTTGGTCACTGATGATAGCCTTTGGTACTCCAAACCTGAAGAAAATTTGAGCCTTGAAAAAATCCACTACAACATGAGAATCGTCAGTCCTGGTGGCCTTGGCCTCCACCCATTTACTCACATAATCAACAGCAACCAAAATATACAAAAATCCAAATGAACTAGGAAAAGGACCCATAAAATCAATGCCCCATACATTAAAAATCTCACAGAATAGTATGGGTTGTTGGGGCATCTCATGTCTCCTAGAAATATTTCCAGTGTGTTGGCAACGAGAGCATGACTTACAAAACACATAGGCATCATGGAACAAGCTAGGCCAATATAATACAGAGTCCAAAACCTTCCTAGCTATCCGTTGGGGTCTAAAGTGTCCACCAAAAGCAAGTGTATGACAGAAATGAAAAACAAACTCAAAATCATAATCGGGAACACACCTCCTAATGACTTGGTCACTACACATGCGCTAGAGGTAAGGATCATCCCACACATAAAACCTAGACTCACTTTTTAATTTTTGGACTTGATGCTTCTTCAAATTTGCTGGGATTTCAGAGGAAACAATGTAATTAACTAAATCAGCATAACAAGGATGCGTACCTGAGATGGTATAGAGATGCTCATCGGGGAAAGTGTCCCGAAGTGGTACCTGGTCCAAGGTGTCATCCTCTAGTGTGTGAGTAATCCTACTCATGTGGTCTACCACCAAATTCTCTGATCCCTTCTTTTACTTTATCTCAATATCAAATTCCTGAAGAAGGAGCATCCAACGGATAAGTCGTGGCTTTGCATCTGGCTTCTTTAGGAGGTACCTCAAAGCTGCATGGTCAGAAAAAACAACTACTTTAGAGCCCAATAAATATGAACAGAATTTATCTAAAGAAAATATGACAGCAAGAAACTCCTTTTCTGTGGTTGTGTAATTTTATTGGGCTGAATCCAGTGTCCTCAATGCATAGGCGATCACATGTGAACGTCCCTCCACCCTCTGAGATAAGACCGCTCCAACCGCGAAGTTGGAGGCGTCACACATAAGCTCAAAAGAAATCTCCCACCGTGGGGGCTGTATGATCGGTGGAGTGGTCAGACACTTCTTTAGCTCATCAAATGATACCCTGCATGAATCATCAAAATTGAAGTCAATATCTTTTTGAAGCAATCGAGATAAGGGTAGAGCGATCTTACTAAAATCTCTGATGAAGCGTCGATAAAATCCAGCATGTCCAAGGAATGATCGAACCTCACGCACACATGTAGGATAATGAATGGTGTAAACCTTTCATGACTTTTCATGATAATGGAGATGAATTGATACTATGGGGATTGAGGAGAAGACTATATTTAAATGAAAATTAGATTAATGCAATTTTGCTTCAAAAAGAGTCAAGCCCTCCTCTTTCAGCCTCAGAGTTTTTCACATCTTAATCCTACCAACCGAAAGCCACAAAACAACCCTGAAAAGTCCTCATGATAAACATATGTCCTTGACTCACATTGGGTGGCGATTTAGGAATTTATCAAGCCTATGGTTACCCTTTTATGAGTTTGGATGAGAAAGACATTGCAAAAAAAATTGATATTTGAGTGATGAGAGAAAAATCAAGCGAGGTAAGTGTTTTGTGCATGGGAGGATAAATGAAGTGGAAATATATTGAATGATATAAATGAAGAACTTGAAATAATGGTTTTTATTAGGAATGATATATTTTGTTTCTTGGTGTGTAATTGTTTTATCTCAAGGATATGTGTTTTAAAATTGGTTTTGATTTGATATTGATGTTTACTTGATATGAGGTTTTGCTCAGGAGTACAAAAGGGTAAGTGTGGGGGAGTTGATAAAACACTATTTTATTAAATATTTTATTGATAATAAATGATATAATTTCCTCACATTGTGTTAAATATGTTTAATTAGAAAGTATTTGGGATTAGATCATTCATTTGAATATTTGATGAAAATTCCAGTTTTACCCTTTATAGTCCACTGTAGTATTTCGAAGCTAAATATTTCTATATTTACTATTTAAATTTTAAATTTTTTAACAGTGTTACTGACATAATTATCTACAACTTTTATTCAGTAACTAAAACTAAAGAGTGCATTTTGTTGTTGAAAATGGGCCATGAAGTCAAAGTTGGGCTGGACTCACCAGAATGGAAAATCTTCTGTATTTTGACCATAACTTCTTCATCTGGGCCTGGATTAAGCCCAAATATTTAGAGAAGATAGAGGACCCATATCCGCACATATTATACTTCTGGAAGGCTGGCCAATTCACGCGTTTTGGTGGTCAAATGGGCGGTTAAATTGGAATTAAAATATTTGGACGAATTTCCACATTCACACTTGAAACCACTTGTAACCTCTCCTCCCCTCCCCTCTATAAATTAGAGTTTTTCTCCTTTGGAGGGGTTGGGACGTGATTTGGGAAGTTGAGGGTAGAGGAAAAGTGGATCCACTCCAATTCTACAACCATTTCAATAAGGGTAGCTCTTGAAGCAAGGATCCCTTCGACGAAGCCTTCTTCTTCTCCTTCGTGTTGTAATGATTTTATTTATGTAATAAACTTCTTTGTTCTTCTTTTATTTCTTCTCTTTTCTTATGTTTTGTTTAAATTTCTTCTTCTCTTAATCTTCCTCTTTGGGCTGGAATTCTTGAGTAGAATCGTTATTGGGTTATACCCATTATAAACCTTTGCACATGCAAAACGCTTCTACGATGATTAGGCCACCCATGGAAGAGTAGTATTTTAGTAATCGATCTATCTTCTAACCTCTTCATTTAATTATTTTGAATCAATGAGCTAATATAATTCACATAATATAATCCATGAATTGTGTTTTTAAATTAAAAGAAACTAAGAAAGCAATTGAACAATTAACACAAAAACACGTGAGGTCGGGATTTTGTGTAAATTGTGAGAGCGTAATCTTAATCGGTAATACAAGACCACACGGGATAAATTTGTAGAGTTCAAATATAATACCTAAACACAATTCATCCTCATTTCCAGAATGGATATGTTCCATAATTAACCACTGACCATCATCTATCCTTAGAACAACAATCAAAGCAGGGTGCTGCGATTGCGTGTTCTGAAGCTAGCCTAGGGTTTAAGTAATTTCATTTTTGTGGTTAAGTTAACTCTTGTAGGGTTAGAGGGATAAAAAATTAGGGGATCATAATTAAGTGGATATTGATTTAAATGATAATGATTAATAAGTGAATGAAGAGGTAGAGTTAGATCGATTATGCCTTTTAAAATATATTTCTAAAAAAACATATTCTTATTGTGTCATTTTAATCGAAATTCATTTCAAAATGAAAAACAAAAAAATATACAATCTTCTTCCAGCAAACTTCTTCTATATTCATAAACTATAAAAAAAACCCAATACTTTAAATTAGTGTTTTTATTTTATTCTCTTTTATTTTATTTTTAGAATACCTTTAATAAGTTTTTAAATTCACTTCCTCCTTTGAGAGACGACCTTGGTCAGCCACTCTGCTGCACCTAAGTACCCCAAAATCACATTAATCATTTGAGGGTGCCCACGACAGTGCTTTATCAATAATCCATTGTCATCAATGAAATTTCCTATAAAGTTAACCTTTTGGATCCATAATTGGAAATTTGATGGCTTATCATAAATTTGGTGCTCTCAAACAAAGTCTAGGACCATCCTTAAGTGCTCTGCCTGGCCCTCCTTTGATACAGAGTATATGAGTATGTCATCAATGAAGATAATAATAAATTTTTCCATATATGGATATAATATCTAGTTCATCAAATCTATAAACACATTGGGGGAATTACTCGCATCAAAAGGTATCACTAAGAACTCATAGTGTCCATAATGACATCAGAATGCCAGCTTTAGAATATTAGCCTCATGAACTCTCAACTGGTGGTTTTTGGACCCAGGATAAATCTTCAAGAACCATATCATGCATCAAAAATGGTCAAAGTGGTCATAAATCCTTATAAAGGGGTATTTTTTCTTTATCGTTTCCTGGTTCAAGTCACAGTAATCAACATAAATCCACAAGATCTCGTACGCCCTTTTCAAGAACAAAACTGGAGCTACCTAGGGGGATACACTAGGTCTAATAAAACCTTTCTCTTGAAGGTCCTCCAACTAAACCCTTGGATCCTAGAGCTTGATAGGGGCCATATGATATGCTATAGAAGATATCAGAGTGGTCTTGGGGTGAAATTCAATAAAAAAATCCAACTCTCGCCTAAGAGGTATTCTTAGAATTTCCTCAGGGAAGATGTTCATGTAATCCTCCATGATTGAAGGAATACATATGCCTAAAGATCTCACTACACCATGGGATAAACTCACCAACTGATGGGTTATGGGTTGCATATTCAACTCAAAATACCCACTCACTCTTTCATGGTATTTATCTCGACCACAAAGGAGAATGTCATCCCATCAGTTCAAAGATACCTGACTCGTCTGCGGTGATAGTCGATATGGACTCAGACCATGGACAACCAATCCTACCCAAGATGACATCATATGGTTTCATTATGACAAATAAGAGGTACCATGAAAAACTCTATCCAATAAGATATAGCTCTCACTGCTATTAAATAATTGATATTGAAGAAGTGTTCCATATAGGAACCTCAAAAAAAAGATGATGGGCTAAAGTCTCAATTAGGAGCTCCATATCTCGCACTCAGAGTAAGGATATGAAGTAATGACTCACACCTATGTCTACTGGTACTAAATAAAGAGTATAATAAACACATATCATACCTCTAATCATATCATGAGCTACTAGTTCATAAGAACCCATAGCCTGCAGCTACCCATGGCCCCGACCACCAGCTCCCTAAGCATAGTGTGGGCCTCCTGTGGTGGTAGTGGAAGGATCTCATAACATTTTCCACCACCAGAAGATCTTAATCCAAGAGCTCTACCCACTCCTCTTCTAGATCCACCTCCTTGGGGGCCTCCCTGGCCTCTCCTAGGATATCCATGGTCATAATGCTACCTCTTCCGTAGTGATCCATCATCCATTTTTCTTCATCCTCAGCACGTCGGGTCAAGAAATCATATTCCATGTGACCTTTTACATCACATGTAAAACATATCCCCTCTCCAAGATACCATGGTCCTCTTCACAATCCTTGATCTGCATGACCATGTGCCTGAGTCTGGTCATGAGGAGGTCTCTTACATTGAGACCTTACCAACTGGTGATTGGTAGCCGTTGTAGATGACCCATCCCTCTAACACCCACTGCTAGCTCTAGTTTCATATAAACCCCTAGATATGAATCTCTTCATCACCATTACTCACTCTAACACTCTAATATATGTGGGAATTCATAGGGGTAACACACTGGCACAAATGTCTCTTAAAAGACCCTGCTTGAACTTTCATGCCTGGAAATAACCATCCAGAATCATGTTGAGGGAGTATCAGGTACGGTCAATAAACCTCATGGAATACTTAGAAATTTTCATACCTCCCTACTAAAGCTCCAAAATCTCCTAAATCCAAACTGATCATAAGAACAATGGATTACACTCCTCACAAAACAACTGCTAGAAGTCGGACCATGATAGTACTGAACCATAATGAATCTGCATTAGGGTCCACATAGGACTCAAAAATCATATTACCAACTAAATCTAATCCTTCATTTCCTAGGGATCTAGCACACCATGGAACCTTAGTGGCCTCTGGTGATGGAACTCATAGAGTGTATTAAGCCTGCACGCATCCTCAGCCTACTCTGCTGGTATAATATGCTACTCGATAGGTGGGGGTGCTACTACCCACCCACCAGAAGGAAAGATCTCATGTGATGGACCCTGAACTGAGGCCTCATCACACATCGGATCTTCATCATGATTGTAGATGCCGAAAAAGTCCGTAACTCCTAGAGGAATTTTCGAAATGACGAAGCGAAGTCATATTCGGAACCAGAGGCCCGGTCCGGTGGGCCCAGAAGTGTTGCGTGAAATTAAGGAGGACTTGCGCGAAAACATGTTGTTCGTGTGAAGGAAACATGGGATTCGCGAAAAAGAACTGGTTTGGTGTGCAATTTTGTGCACCCGATTCTGCACGGTGAGGCCTTTCGCGCTGACATGTCCTGGCGTGGAAGATTTCGTGTGCCATCCGGATTCCGCGACGGTGGATGCCTATAAATAGAAGGCAACCCCAACCATTTCGGTCTTGAGGAATTCGGACCAGCTCCTGTGCACTCAATTCGGACTCCCGCGTGCGCAATATGACTTCCAGGTAATAACCCTTTTCGCGCAACCTTGCCCCAGGGTTCGCCTTTGTGCGCAATCCCACTGGCTTAAGTGAAATTGAAAACTCCTCAGGATTCCTCGGTCGCGCGCAATCACTTCCATTGCGTGCTCCCCCTCCTTTGCGCACAAAACCCAATTGCGCACAATCCCTTTATTAGGTTTTTCCATGCCTTAGGAATCGGTCGTCGCCTCCCTTGCGCAATCCAAGCCCGTTGCGCGCAATCTCCCCTAGCCGCGCACAATCCCTATGCCCCAATTGCGCGCCAACCCGGTGTTTTGTGCGCAAACCTTCTCTTTTCGTGCAAACCCCAGGGCCCCTCACCTTTACGCCCCCTGGGGTGCCTCCCTACTTGGGTGCCTGATGTCCTCTATACTGGGCATGTGCTCCATGTGTTGTTTTTCCATACAGCCTTCTAGGCTCGTGCGAAGTAACCTCAAGGTCCCTTGGACGGTGTTTCATGTTGTGTTTATTTGCCTTATGCTCCTTCGCATAGGCATGCTAACGGATATTTCTTCTTCTCATAGCCATGCTAACATGGACCCCTCGATGGTTCGCCCTATGGCCCCCCTTCACCACGGCATTGCCGATGCCTTCCCTCCCACAAGGGGTAGAGGGTGTTGGGCATGTAAGCCCTAGGGGTGTGGAGTGAACCCACCTCATTCGAGTTGCATGACGTTAAACTTCCAAGAACCTCGTCCTCAACACATGACGTTAAACTGTGATCCGACCCTATTCCTCGCATGTAGGGTCCCCCTGGATCGAACATTCTTTATGTTGCTCGTCTCCACAGGAATGGAATATTCCTCGTATGGAATGATATCCTCCTTTTGGAGTGGCGTTTGTCCACAGGGGAAGGGCTGCCTCAGAGCGTAAGCCCCGAGCCTCTCCTGCGGAAGGTTGCACCCATGCACCTCCGTACTTCCCCAATACCAAGGCCAGTGGAGGGTGTGATAGGGAACGAGGCATCACCCTTGTTCGGTCCCAAATCTCTCTCCCTCTGTGCTTTGTCGCACCCTGGGCCTCCATCCTGGAGTAATTTCTGGCACTAAGGGCTACTAACCATGCGTAAGACCCTATTTCCTCTTTGGGATGCCCTCATGAGTATGCCCCTTTCCCCTTCTCACGGACGCACCTTTCGCGACGTGATCCTCTGGTCCTTGCTGCCTCTTGTTTCTCACAACAAGCATGACTCACGTGGGCTTAGAGTAAGCATCGACCATGACATCCTCTTATGGGCCGCCTCAGAGCGTAAGAACCATCCCAGCAAACTACGCAGACTTTGATCCATGCTAAAGCATGGTACGTAGGTATCCTCCATGAGGATCAATCCCACCACCCAGTCGTTCCGACCTCTTCACATCGGTTCGCCAACACTTTGGGCCGCCTCCGAGCGTAAGCCCCAAATTGCCCATCCAACATGACGTTAAACTGTCTGCCCTCATCCTGCATGATGTTAAACTGTATACCGTCCCGCATGAAATTAAATTGTTTTCCACCGTCCCTCATGACATTAAACTGTATCACCCAAACTACGTGGACTTTGATCCGTGCTAAAGCATGGTACGTAGGTAGCCTCCACGAGGTTCAATCCCATAACTCAGTTGTTCCGACCCCTCCGCGTCGGTTCACAACTGCCATTATGGACCGCCTCAGAGTGTAAGCCCCATGTCCACCATTACGGGCCACTTCAGAGCGTAAGCCCCATATCCAACGCCCACTTCTCGTCCTAAACTTTCCCTCGATCCCACGTGTCTCGGGAATCTCATGCCCCAGACCGGAGGTCTTACTTCCTCCAAGATCCAATCCACACGTTCATTCTCATGGGTCGCCTCTTCAGGTGTCCCATCGCATCACCGAACTACGCAGACTTTGATTCCCTACCATGGGGATACGTAGGAAGCCTCCATGAGGTTCAAGCCCCTCTTCACTACATCACCCATCCTGATCCTTACCCGGGCCACCACATCCTGGCGAGATCATGCCAACTCATTCCACTCCACAGTATCCAGGGATCCGCCCACGTGCTGGCCCCAATATCGGTGTTCCCCTCCCAGGGGGTTCTTCAATCTGATCCACTCTCAGTGTTCCGATCAATACGATCTATCTCCGCAAGACGTTAAAATCACGGCATACCCCGTGTGAAACATGGGAAGCTGAGGAAAACCTCAGATACATGCCTATGGCATTCCAATTCCCTGCGTTCGATGTGGGATGCCTCGGGCTTCCGCGCCCTTGAGAAGCCCTATAATAAGGGACAAAAGATAGACATTCCAATCCCCCATCGTCAAGACATGCCAACGACACCCCAGCGTGACCATTCTCCTCATTGAAGGTTGCTGCCCCGACCAGACCCATTGAAGTGTCTCGATGGAAGAAGCGTAATTAACTGGTGTCCATAAAGATATGGAACCATGAATGAGATTCACGAACCCGTCTTAAATCTGAGGGAGACCCAAACTAGGTGAAGAGCTCAGAGGATAAATCCACGGAAGGAAGAACCTACATCCCATCATCCCGGTTTCGATCAAGGAGCAGACGTACTTGAACAAGGAATGGATGTCGCCCGCCTTTGGAAAGCGGGAATGCGGGGCCACAAGCCGCGCGCCCTCCCCCGCGTGACGGATGCGTGTGCTCCCCTGTGAAAAGCATCGGAAATAGAAAATGGTGAACCCAACGTGAATCTCTTCTCCTCAATATGGAGACTGGTAGCGTTTGGGGTTTTGGAATATTAGCATGTCACCAAGTTCGGGAACCTAGCACTTGGACGTGAAACCCGCCAGGGGTTGAGGTAGTCAGGACGTTGAGCACTCAGTTCTGCGATGTCGTCAGCATGGATCCCTCTTACCGACCACAGAAGACAGAATGACGTTGGTCTATTGGTTGTCAATTTCTTTTCCTATTAGCACTAATGGGTTTATCTCCCTACTTCTAGGAATCAGATCGCTGCATCCGGAGCTCAATCGCCACCTGCCCACCGGCGCAGGGGTAGGGGCAGTACCGACGCAGCCACCCCACACGGTCCCACCTTTTCCACAGTTGCTCCGACCGCCGTGACTGCCGGGCACTCACACCCCCTATCCCTGTCAGAGATTATCCAATGGAGGGTGATCAACGACCTCGTGCATAGGTACGAGGAGGAATGGGTCATCCCCACCAGGGACATGGACCGTTTCGATCTAGAGGCAGCTGTGCCTCACCGCCATCACTGCCCCCAGGGGCCGCACTGGGACCCACCGCTCCCCACTCCGACATTCAACCGTTTCGGGAGTCTATCCCTGGAACGCCATGACACCTCCCTTCCCTACAACGATGAGGTAGGGGATGTCCGGGTTCGCCCGATTGGAGACCCGATTCAAGGGTTCACGGTAAGGGCTCCCGCCAGGCCGCGTCGACGCCGCCGACCAACTCCCCGAGTCGAGGAGCAGGCAACCCATGTGCCCGCACCACCGGCTCCAACCCATCTGACCTGACGCCAGCGTCAGGCACAAGCGGAAGAGGATGCCCGCCCCAGGGCATGGACATCAGCAGCCACTGTGGCCCGAGCCACTGCTGACCCCTGTTATTAGATCCCTGCACACGTTGAGAAGGGGAAGTTACATGCCCTACCCGGATCGAGGCCCCGACTGCCCCACAGGCAGGTTGGGTCGACTCTCCTAGTCGCTGGCACAGGCAATGGCCACCACGGACCAATTCGCAGTAGTGCCACCCTGCGTGAAGGCCCACTCCGTGCCACCGATCTGGAAAGTAGAAGCCTTCCCCGTGACAGCTACGCTCCGGGTATGACTCTTTCTAGTGCCTACTACACTGGGTACGGGGTCACCCCCCTACCACTGGCCACGAGTATGGAGCCGTTGCATATCCAGTCACTCGCCCACATGGAGGTCCTCCCCATGTCCCTTTCGACATCTATCTCGGTGCTCCTTGCACCCCGGCCTTCAGTCCTCTCTGCCCCGGCACTATTGTGGCTAGAGGACTCCATGACTAAAATCAGCCTTGCCCTGAGGAGCCTCCCAGGGGAAGTAAGGCGGGACGTCGTCACCACAAGAGGAATGTTAGGGAAGTCCGGATGAAAATCAAACCAGTCCGTTTCACGGACTCCGAGGCGGAGTACGACTCGGCGACAAAGCCCTCCCCCCAATCCTATGAGTCAAAGGACGGGATGGGGATGCGGCGCATCAGCCTCGTACTCCCCGAATGCGAGATCCGTATGATCCCCACCTCCCTCTGAAGGTATATCCAGGAGGACGAGGACTTGGCGTACCCCCAGGGATCACACTTGCAGTTACTGTTGGACTCTCCGGAAGCACCTTCCACCTCGGTCAGAGAGGGTGGAGAACTTTTCTGGGGACCGACGGAAGAGTTGCGACATGGAACACCCTCGGCAAGCCCTGAAACTGTGATAGGAGGCCTGTTCGCCAGCCCATCCTATCATGACATGGCAGCCAGGACACTGCAACCCTTGGAGGATGACTTAGGATTCAGCAGCCAATCGGCCTGCTCGCCGAATTCTCCGTCGGCCAGCCCACTGGCCCAGCGGCCTGCCTCGTCACCGCTGCCGGTTCCCCAACCATCCTCAGTTGATGAGCAGGGGAAGAAAGTGCCGGATCCCGAACCAGAGTCTTGGAGCTTCTGGACCGTCCTTGCAGCAGGCCACTTCCCCGAGAAGTTTTGGCCGGTCGCAGGACCAGATTTTGATATACCAGAATCGCTCACCCCGGGAGAGTTTGAATGTTTTTGCCGGACTCTCC
Source organism: Viscum album (assembly GCA_963277665.1). Taxonomy (NCBI): domain Eukaryota; kingdom Viridiplantae; phylum Streptophyta; class Magnoliopsida; order Santalales; family Viscaceae; genus Viscum; species Viscum album. Next base: position 1,376,254,908 of record OY728133.1, on the reverse strand, counting down.
GGGTGACTCAATACCATCTCCACCACCAGAAAGTGACCTACCCCTGGAGCTAAGCACACCTCGAGGATATCGGTGAGTGATGTCGTCGGGTTGACCTGGCCACGCTCCCTGTGGTTCGGCACCCCGAGTCGCTTGGCCACCACAGGGCCCTCCAACAACAATGCGTTCAGAGTTTTCAGGTACTCTGTAAAGTTATTAGGGAAGCCACCCCCCACATGCATGTCCGTGGATGGGGGCAGTACGTTTCCCTTATTTTCAGTGCAATTCACCGACATCCCGACTCACTGAGCGGTTTCGAGGGAATGCCCCCGAGGGTAGCAGCGGTCAACATGGACGACCTGTCGGGAGAGGGAAACGGTGTGGAACTCCTCGAAGGGGACTCACCCCCTGAGGACAAGTCACTACTAGATCCATCTAAGAGGGTTACTCATCAACAGAGAAACCTCCTAGGTCTCCCCACACCCACTGAGGTGTTAACACTGAGCCGGAACATCAGCAAGGGTAAAGAACACGTTGGGGATGTCACGCTCACTGACCCATCTGCCTCATCACAAAAGGCAGAGGAAGATCCTGAGAAGGCCACACTGCGCCAACAGCTTGCTAAGAAGAAGTGGATGGTTGATGAGCTCTTGGCTGAACGCATTGCAGAGCGGCGGCCTGACTACGGTGATCCTAGGCCGGGAAAGCAGGGGCACGAGCAACTACCCCTCAACGATATTTTCCCAGGAAACCGCGATCATGATGTGTTCGCCGACAGAGGAGAGGCCGGTGCTCATGGCAAGAGGGTGCGATACATTTCGCCGAACCCTCCAGAGCGGCGTGATCACCCGAGAGACCCTTCTCGGTTTCCTCCCACTGTCTCAAGAGTCGCTCTGCCAGCCGCTCCGCGAGCTGTTGAGCTTGACTACCAGATTGAAGAACCCGACAATGTGCTTGTCGTTAGGGATCCCCGTCAAGACAGGAACCTGCATCCCGATGATCCGATGGAGGCACTCATCGGCCGCTTAGAGGCTCTGGAAACTTGACAGGTGGCAATCCCACCGGACGGTAAGCCATACCCAGCATGGGTGGATGATATGACGGCCCCACCGGGATTTGGGAACCCCACTTTCACCCCCTTTAATGAGACCGGAGACTCGCCACAGCATCTGGACTACTTCAACTTGAGGTTTGGGCCTATGTTAGGAACTCCAGCGCAGTAGGAGGCTTCCAAGCTCTGTTGCTTTGTTCAGAAACTAGAAGGGCCATCATTCGTCTGGTACAGCCAGCTCCCTATCAGATCTGTGACTAGCTGGGAGGACCTTCGCAGAAAATTCCTTTACCAGTTCAGTTCCACAACCCGGAAGAGGAACATCGCAGACCTCTTCAGGTGCAAACAAAGGCCCGACCAGCGAGTCGCGGACTTCGTCGCCCGGTGGAAGGGACTCACGTACTCCCTTGACATGCTACTAACTCAGGAGAAATTACTGAAAATGTGCTTAGGGAATGTCAAGTAAGAGATGGTTCCTTCTCTGATCACTCAGAATTACCCCATGGGATTCAGAAACTTCTCAGACAAGGCTCAGCGCCTCGAAGAATCCCTGCAACAGGCCAGCCAGGCATGCCCGCTGCCTCCTGTAATCCCTGCAAGGAGAGCTACCAGAGTCGAGCCCACCACTGTGGCCCAGATAGAGGCCCCCAGGCAGCTAGAGTTGCTACTAGTGAGGCTATCTCCGCAACCCCATATGGGTCCACCCCCATGGGCGCAGCCTCTGGCCCAGCAGCGACCGCTTCAAAATCGGAGGGAGCCACCGCATGACGCACCGCCACCACCTAGGCAAGATAATCAGGTTCTGCCTCCTCGACATGCTCCTACGGCCCCTCGTCAAGGCCATCCTCCAAGAGCCCCCTTTACAGAAAGAAGGAATCGGGCATACTCATTTGACGAGGCCCAGGTCCCTGGTTACTTCCGTAGTGCCTTGGAGCATAGAATAGTGCAACTGCCTGAGTGCCGGAATCCGGAAGAGGCGCATCTCACTGATCACCCCAACTACTGCCCCTATCATCGGATCCTGGGGCACACCATCCAACGATGCTACGTGTTCAAGGACTGGCTCCAAGACCAGGTTGACAACAATATAGTTAGGTTGGGCCCAGCCCCATCTCAAGTAGCTGGTGTCTTTGTGAGATCAGACGGTAGTAGTGGCAACGAGGATGAGTGGAAGTAGGTTTTCAACCGCGGGTCCCGGAAGTATAATGACTGGATGGCCCGCAAGACGGTCGCCCATTCCCATGGAATCATCCGTGCCTGCCTGAATCAGCCAGAGACCTCAGAATCTGCGAGTGCTACTTCGGCATCATCGTCCCAGTCTGCCTCTTCCCAGAATAGCAAGCGACGGCGCAAGAAGAAAGAACACACCCTGCCAATGCCATCGTCATCCCGCACTCTTGGCGATTTTATGCCCCCAGAAATGGGGATCCCTCCGAGACTCTGTCTGGTAGTGGATGACTCCTCGAGTGACAACCCGGGGTACGCTTCGGTTAACACCATAGATTTGGTAAATCCCTTTTTGACTCCCGACGATGAGGAACGCCGGGTGGACCTTCCCAATGTTCCCAGTCATCGCCAACGTCGGCGGAGCCGCGACTATGTGAATCATCAGGGCACGGAAGTTGGAACCTCCAGCCAGGCTGTGCACACCACTAAGACCAGGAAGTATGCCTAGCACAGAGCTCAGCACACGCGGCCCCTTCATCCGGTGTTGACAGGTCTGCCTCCACCACCATTTGTGTTGTTGGATCAGACAGAACCACCTCGGCCATACCGCGACCAGCTCTGCCCTGCCACCAGCCGAACCCATCCTTCCAGTCCTAATCTCCGGACCTCGACTAGTGAACAGCGAGACATGCCTAGTACCAGTCAGTCACTGGCCCAGCCGGCAGAGCCCGTCATGCCTCCAATCACAGAGCACCTCCTGTAAGTAGAAGCTCGCGTTTGGCCTGGAAGTATGATGTCTTGAAGCACCTGGCCGGTATTCCATCAAGGATTTCTATCCTTGAGGCTCTCCGCCTGTCATCTGAAATGCGTGAGGTGCTCTCCAAGGCCCTAAGGAGCCCCCTACAGTTTGAGATGGAGGTATCGGCTGTAGAATCCTTCCACGCCGAGGCGATTGATAACGGCGAATGTTAGGCAGTTATCTCATTCTCCGGTGAAGATGAAGACCCTCCCATACAGGGGCACATTCGCCCACTGTACATCATCGGCTAGTTCAATGGCATAGAAGTCTGTCGTTGTCTTGTTGACACGGGTTACAGGATTAACCTAATCCCAACTCAGACGTTGTGGAATCTGGGGTTGTCAGAGGATGATTTAACTCCCTCCGACCTCAGGATCCAGGGGTACAACAGGACCGAGAAAACTCCAGTCGGCAGGATTCGCTTGAAGACCCAGTTCGGCGGCCTAATTTCCAGCACCAAATTCATGGTTGTCTCTCAGGACACCGCCTACAAGGCGTTGATGGGCAGGCCATGGCTCCACCTTCACGCAGTGGTCCCCTCATCGTATCACTAGTACCTCAAATACTCCCTTAATGGTCGAGTAGGAGTTCTCTAAGGAGATGCGTCTCCTTTTACCTCTTGTGAAGCCCGTTATCTAGACACCGACTACTACACGAGAAAGGATAAACAGGTTCTGGCAGGTGAAGTTGAGCCTGCCACTGTCAAAAGTGATCCCTGGGCGGATTTGGATGACGCTTATATCTTCCCAATCCATCAGTTGGAGGCCACAACCCCCAACACGGGGTTGTGCTTTGTGGTTTCGGGTACAAGAGGAAGTCATATTCCCAGGTACAAGCAGTGGTGGGAAATCACCTCGTACTCCTACACCAACCAGGCTCAGGTGATCCCCGAGCCTCCTACCCCCGTGCGGTATCGGGACGTCAGGCTCATGGCAACGGCGGTACGTCATGCATGTCTCTTCCGCCAGGTTGGAATTAACCGACTGAAGCCGACACACCACTACTGCTTTGATGTCATAAAGCATGGACCCTTGGGCCGAAGACCAGATGGGATTGGATCAACCGCCTTTGTTTCCATGGTCTCCGTAGTGCATGAGTCTTTCGATATGATGACCACTGCCACCCAATCCGGCACCAGCTTCCCATCAGGGTCTGGTAGCCCCGAAGCAACCCCCCCCCTATGGACGATCCCTCCACAAGTGGAGAGGAGGACATAGAAGATGAACCCCCTGACTTTGAGGAGGGCGTCTCTACCACGATCGATGAATTGATACAGGTTAACCTCAGTAGTGAGGCGGACCCGAGACCCACATTGGTCAGTGCGGCTATGCCCCCCAAGGAGCAGCAGGAGTATGTGGACTTTCTCAAACAGCACCGTGATGTGTTTGCTTGGAGTTATGACGAGATGTCAGGGCTAGATCCCCAGGTAGTCATCCACCACCTTGGCCTTCCGGCAAACCATCGCGGGTTCAAGCAACCTCCCAGAAATATGAACCCTTCTCACGGTGCCATGGTTGAGGCCGAAGTTGACAAGCTTATTAAATCCAACTTTGTCAAGGAAGTTCAGTACCCCCGGTGGATAGCCAACATTGTGCCAGTCAGGAAGAAGAACAGACAGATCAGGGTCTGTGTTGACTTCCGCGATATCAACCGCCACTGTCCAAAAGATGATTTTCCCCTTCCAGTGACAGAGTTTTTGATTGATTCCACGACTGGGTTCCAAGCCCTCTCCTTCATGGATGGGTATTCTGAGTACAACCAGATCTGGATGGCCCTCGATGATGAAGAGTTCACTACCTTAAGGGCCCCTCAAGGCACTTTCTGTTACCAGGTTATGCCCTTCGTCCTGAAGAATGCGGGTTCCACCTATCAAAGGGCCATGCATCACATATTCAAGCCAATCCTCGGCACACTAGTGGAATGCTACGTGAATGATCTAGTGGTCAAATCTCGCCAGCACCAGGACCATCTCAAGGACCTTGAGAAAGTGTTCGGCTTTCTCTATTCCCGCCACCTGAAGATGAACCCGTTGAAGTGTTCCTTCAGGGTCACCTCTGGGAAGTTTCTCGGCTTCGTTGTCAGATACTGAGGCATCGAGATCGACCTGGAGAAGATCAAGTCCATCGGCCAGATGCCTCCCCCGAGTAATATTCAGGAGATTCGAGGTCTCCAAGGCCACTTAGCCTACGTACGCTGATTCATTGCGAATCTGGCAGGCAAGTGTAAGCCCTTTTACCGACTCATGAATAAAGGTACCACCTATGAATGGGATGAAGAGTGTCAGATCGCCTTTGAGGAAATCAAGCAGTATCTGATCCAACCTCCAGTCTTGATGCCACCTGTTTCCAGAAATCCATTGGTCCTTTATGTGACCGCCCTGGAATGGTCCCTCAGTGCACTTCTCACCCAGAAGAACAACGAGGGAACATAGAATAGCCTCTACTACCTCAGCTGCATGCTCCTCGATACGGAAGTTAGATATTCTCCCATCGAGAAGAGTTGTTTGGCACTCGTATTTTCCATACAGAAATTACAGCACTACTTGCAGCACCATGAGGTACATCAGGTCTCTCAGGTAGACCCGTTTAAATACATCCTGAACCGACCTATGTTGACAGGCCGACTAGCGCGTTGGGCAGTGATCCTCCAGAAGTTTGACATCAGGTTCATACCGTAGAAGGCTATCAAAGGACAGACATTGGCAGACTTCTTATCTTCTCATCCAACCTCCATAGATCATCCACTGGATCTAGGATTTCCTAATGAGGTAATCCTCTCAGTTGATCATGCCATCCCATGCTGGCAGATGCACTTTGATGGTGCCTCCTGGAGCCCCACCGGTAGAAGGCTCAACGATCCTAGGCTCAACAGAGTGGGCTTGGGTGTCATCTTCATCACCCCGGAGAAAGACGTTCTTCCATATTCGTTCCTGTTGTCATAAGGCTGCACCAACAATGAGGCAGAATATCATGCCCTCATCACTGGCCTCAAGTTGGCTCTCGAGATTGACGTGCCCCATCTGCATGTGAAAGGGGGCTCCGAGCTGGTCATTAGGTAGGTCAATGGTGACTATGTTGTCAGAAATCCATAACTCGTTCCACTGCTAGAGTTCACCCTCCGTCTAATGGCTCAGTTCCATTCTCGGCCAGAGGTTGTTCATATTCCCCGATCGCAGAACAGTCGAGCAGACGCTTTGGCCAGCCTGGCCGCGTCGCTGGCGGAGCCTGAACAGGGTCACCTGATTATCCATGTGGCACACTGAAGATTCATTGATCCCGTTATCCCGGAGGATGATCATGGCCCGCGGGTGAACCATCTTACCGCTGGTTCCCCTGCGTCAGGATCCCCGGGGACTTCAGATGCGATAATCGAAATAGTTCCTGATTAGAGGACACCCTTGGTTGAATACCTCCAGCGCAGAAATCTTCCATCAAACTGGGCCGAGTGCGAGCGAATCCGACACCGCACACTGTAGTTTACCCTTCAGAGTGGTCCCAGCCTTGAGAAGATCCTTTACAGATGCGGATTTGATGGTGTTCTCCTCTGTTGCCTTTAACGATTCGAGATCCCACAGGTCATGCAAGATGTTCATGCTGGTTCCTATGGTGCCCATCAGGCTGGGTCAAAGTTGTCCCACCAAATTCAGTGGTTGGGGTACTTTTTTCCCTCCATGATCTATGACTGCATCGAGTTCGCCAAGATGTGTCACGCGTTCCAAGTGCATGCTAACTTTGTGCATCGGCCACCGGAGCCCCTCCAAACTACCAAGTATTCTTGGCCCTTTGCAGTCTGGGGGTTGGATGTCGTAGGACCTTACCCACCGGCGACGGCTCACCAATTCCAGTTCATTATGACCACCACAGATTTCTTTTCCAAGTGGGCAGAGGCAATTCTTCTCAAGGAAGTCAAAGCCCGTTCTATCGCTGACTTCATGAGTTCCAACATCATCTATCGATTTGGGGTACCTCACGCTGTCCTCACGGATAACGCAACCAACTTCCGAGAAGCCAAGCTGAAGAAATTTTATGCTAACTACAACATTCAATCTAACCATACCTCCCGCTATCACGCGAAGGCGAATGGACAGATCGAGGCGTTTAACAAAACCCTCTCTAACATTATGCAAAAAATGGTTGGTTAGAACAATAAAAGTTGGACGGACAATCTCCCCAACGCCCTCTGGGCTTATCGTACGACGACTCGTAACTCTACCCAGGTGACCCCGTACTCCCTGGTGTACGGAGCTGAGGCCGTCCTGCCCATCGAGATTCAGTTTCCCTAATTGCGCACGGCGGTCTACGACCAGAAAGTGCTGGATCGAGTTTTCGAAATCCGTTTAGCGGAATTAGAAGCACTGGATGAGAATAGGCTTCGTGCCCTACACAACCTGGAAAGGCATCAGAGCAGGATGGCTCGAGCTTTCAATAATATGGTTTTCCTCCACTCTTTCCTACAAGGCGATCTGGTACTGGCCCTCAGGGTGCCAATGATTCCCGGCAAGAAACCACCCAAGTTGGAGCCCAAGTGGGAGGGGCCTTTCATCATCCATAAGGTTTATCCCAATGGTGCGTATTACCTGGTGACTATGTATGGTGAGCGTGTAACTCCTCCCACCAACGCCAAGTTCCTCAAGCAATACTTTTCTTGAGGTTCGTGGGTCCTGCATGACCCTAAATTGCATTTGGTCCTACATTTGGGCCCCTAGGGGTACCCCATGACCTTAAACTGTATAAGGGCCCCCCATGACCTTAAACTGGATAAGGGTCCCCCATGGCCTTAAACTGGATAAGGGTCCAGCATGACCTTAAACTACATTTGTCCTTGCATCTGGCTCCCTTTGGTCCGAGTTCTAAGAACTTAAACTAGGATCCTTGCGGTCCAACATGACCTTAAACTGCATGTTCATCCTCACTGCAAGACATTAAACTGCAAGTTGGTTAGGCATCCCTGACCGAGGACTAGCCTTAGGCCCCTTGGCCTTCTCGGGCCCCTTAGCCCATGCCTTCACCCAGAGCGTGCGGTGTGGTGTAGGATTATGTCCTCATTCACGACGGGCTATCCGTCACACCATGCACACTCCCTGGAAAAAATGCCCTTTATCGTCCTAAATGACGTTAAACTGTGCTTCTAGAACTACGTGTGGCTTGATTCCCATCCTTATGGGATACGTAGGACCGCCTGAACACCTAGGTTTCAGGTCCAGCCCCATCTCTTAAGAGATCCCACAATCTTCCGGTCACCTCAGCCTCTTGGCCTATCCCTCCCCGCGAGGGGATATATAGGTGTGGTACAGGGTTTTTGGCTCCATGCCCCCTTCTCCTCAGGAATCCTCCATCTTTTGGACGCTCTCAAACTGAGCCCTCCGAACCTTTCCAGTGGTCTTCTAATGTGCTCAGAGTACTCTGGTCTAGGACCTGGAGTGTCAGATTCGACTTAGGCAAGTTTTTTCCACTTTCCAAGCTTCATGCTCCCCTTCATTCGGGCCCCATTATCTTTCACACTCGGAGGGACCCCCAAGAACAGCTTCGATACAACACCTAAGGGATATCCTACCATCATGGGCCAACGCCCCCGAGGGTTTTAGACAAAAAATTGATACAAATCCCGCGTTGCAAACATGGTCAGTGGTCAATGCTCATTTGTTGTCCCCATTTTAGGCTAACGCGACAGGATGCTGTGTTGCGAACATGGTCAGCAGTAGTCCTCAGTCGTCACGCTGGCTCCTTCGGACCCTGAATGTTGGTTGCATGATTCACATTATATTCCACCCCATCGTGTCAAGGTGGAATCTCGACACTCCTTGAACTAGATCTCAGTGCACCCCCACACATCAGACAGATAAAGCTGCGTCACGACGTCTCTCGGGGCTCTCGCGATCCGAGCGCCAAGGTTATATGCTTGGGATTTATCTAAGGATCATGTGAAATTTGACCCTCATCCCCATGGGAAATGAGGAGTCTCCCAAACATTGCGTCTCAGGCCTAGAGCAGCTGGAAGATAGTGTCTCCTGCCCCACTGATTGTTGGACCCTCGTCGGCTCCTTGGCCCGAGGCTCCTCTCCCGGAATCGCACGCGGTGACCGTATGAGTATATGCCCTCATCCACATTGGGTACTCCTTATCGCATCGTGTGTATTTCCCCAGGTCCAAGCCATACGACCTTAAACTGTGCTGTTTGGTCCCACCACATGACCATAAACTGTGATGATATCGTCCTAGCCGCACGACGAAAAATGGCACTGCATTGTGGTGACCTCCCCATAAGGGACATCATGTCGGGTATTGGTCAATTTCCATACCATTTTTCAACTCCTGTTACGTATTGATTATTGTGGTGATGCCAGGAATTTATAACCTAGGCCGGTCGCTCCACAAAAGAAAAACCATTCACCTTCAAGGACAAACAAGATATATCAAATACCGATTCTTTTGGTGTGAGGGCTAGACCCGCACGTCTCCTTCGTCCTTTGCGCAGGCGCCATGTCGTGCCATGCCACCCCTCAAGAACTACGTATGGCTTGATTCTCATCCTTATTAGATACGTAGGACCGCCTGGGTACTTCCCCACAGTCCCAGCCTAAATTTCGTGTTCGGTCCCTCGGCCTAAACACGTCCCCAGGGAGCACATGGTAAGCAGGACCCCATCCTCATTCACGATGGGTTTCTTCAGTCACTTTACTATTTGTCTCATGCCCTTCTTACTGGTCCCTGGTCCGAGCTCTAAGACCTTAAAACTAATATCCCCTAAGAACTACGTCTAGATTTATTCCCATCCTAATGGGATACGTAGGAACGCCCAGACCTCCTGTCTTTGGGTCCAGCTCGAGTTCAGCTAGTTCGTCTCTTCGGTCCCGCCTTCGGGACCCCAACCACGAGACTGCATGGCATAGTGCGGGATTATGTCCTCATTCATGTCGAGTTTTACAACCGCTTTACCGTGTGTCTCCCACTGGCCTTACTCTTTGGTCCGAGCTGTAAGACCTTAAACTAAGATCCTTTTCAAGAACTATGTGTGGCTTGATTCTCATCCTTATGAGATACGTAAGAACTCTTGGACATTTTTTCTTAGGTCCAACCCTAGGGATTACCAAATCCTATCCCTCCTTACTATCGGCCCCTCGGCCTGGCTTCTTGGGAAGTGGTGTAATTGCGACATTTACCCCGAATAAGTTTGGGATGCCCCATAGTGATGTTGGGAAGCAACAGTTCCCTCGCCAGAGAGGTCCTGTTTGAAAATTGAGATGATCTGTGACCAGATTAATACGTCCGCCTAATGCGCCTCTGCCACGGTGGCACAATATTGGGAGTGTTGGACTCTGTTCGAACAAAACACCACTCCACTTCCACGCTTTGCGTGCCCCTTTATTCAGATCCTCATCCTCTTTCATGTTTGATGGGACCCCCTAACAGTATGGATGGTAGACTTTGGTCCTCCTACTGCAACAATATGGATGATAGACCTTTGGTTCGCCTATTGTAGAAATATGGATGATAGACCTATGGTCCGCCTGCTGTCCTGGGCCAACGTCTTGGAATACTAGTCATGTTTGATGGGACCCCCTAATAGTATGGATGAGAGACCTTGGTCCGCCTGCTGCAACAATATGGATGATAGACCTTTGGTCTGCCTATTGTAGCAATATGGATGATAGACCTACAGTCCGCCTGCTATCCTGGGCCAACGTTCCGAAAGACTGATCGACGATATTTGAGTTAGGCCCCGTGTTGCAAACATGGTCAGCGATCATCCCTCATTTATTGTCCCCGTTTCAGGCCAATGTGATATGGATGTTGCATTTCCGCCACGGTTAACAGCTATCCTCCATCGTCGTGCCCCTATAGTGTTCCGTATTTGGGTAATGTGATTCACCTTTTTCATCTCCCCATGTTCGGATGGATTTCAATTCCCCCGGCATTGCCCCGCTCGTGTGTCAGAACACATTGAGAAGATGGTATATCAATCGGTCTGAGGTCCTCTCCTCAGAAATCCAGGCCCGATTTCGGATGCCTGAAGCTTGGTTAATGCCCTATAATTGGATGAAATGATAACACGAGCATCCTTTATTTCTCATGTTGGGTGCGACCCACAGGATCTTAGGGGTGAGTTGTTATTCATTTCAAAATTATGGTGAGAATATTAAACTAAAGGTACAGATAAATGGATTTGTCCATATATTGGATCGAAATGATGAGCAGTAAAAGAAAAAGTTCATGAGATGGCCAAAATAGATCCCTTAGGGATTAGCGTGCTGGATTGATCTTTCCAACGCTGCTACCCTTTGGCTGGTAGCCTCCAGGACTGCTTCTCTCTCCTTGAAGACTCTCTCTTCATCAGCAGCCGCATAGCACAGCTCGCCAACCCTATCTTGTGCCCGTGCCCGCTCGTTTTGAAGTACGGTCATCTGGTGACTCGCCTCCATCAGTTGTTCTTGGGTGTCAGCTAGCTGGGCTGTCAGTTGCTCCATGAGCTCAGTGCATGTTGCGACAAAGGCCTCCTTCTCTTCTGCCTACCCATCGAGGTGCCGGACCTCCTGCTCCGCCCTCAGAAACGCTTGGGTGCTCGCCGATCTTTCCCGACACTGGGCAACGTCGGTGTGACAGCTGCTCTCACGTATCCTATCGTCCATGTAATCGTGGACCGTTAGATGAAGACGTTGAGCATAATCCCCTCCGACGCACAGGAAGCACAGCCAGGTCCAAAGTGATCCCATCCGCCTCAGCCAATTCGACTGGGGCTGCCTAAGAAAGTGCTGGATACACTTCCACCCTTTGCGCCGTGTCATCCGGCTCTCCTTGGCCGCTTCTGAGTCTGAATTGTCTATCTCCTCGGGATCAGCAGGCCGATATGCAGGAAAGGCATCCAGTAGGTTGGTAGCAGGATCTGCCTCAGGGATGTCTTCATGAGGAATAGGATCCTTGACGTCCTGGTGACCTTCCTCTCTCGCCCCGATAGCGACGGTGATTCCGTCAGCTTTCGGCCCCGCTCCAATAACAGCACTGTTGATGTCCTTTGCCCCCTGCTCACCAATTGATGGGGCCGTCTCAGTGCGGGAAGTATGTTCTGGACGAGGTGGTAGGCCCGCCGCTGGTTCGCCCACAGACGGCCCGGGCTCAACAGCCCGATGAGCCTCCAATGTTGAGATCACTGCGCAAGGCGCACCCTGATTAGTTGGGATCTTTGATAGCAAGCGCCAAAAGTAAAGCATGGGACTTACAGGAACCCATAGCATCATCCTCCAGTGTTCTGGCCACTACAGGAGTTTTCATAATAGGAGACCCCTCAGCGCTTGTTAGTTCAATGATGGGCGTCGGAGCCCCGTCCTGTCCCACCGGCGCCTCTCCTCCCTCCTCTATTGGGGATGCCTGATCAACACCTAGGTGATCCTGAGTGAAATGGAGAAATGGGTTAGAAATTACAGAAGAGAATGAGCAAGGAAGGAGGGTGGATAAGGATAGATACAGACCTCGAGAAGCTCGGTTATCTCCATGTCAGAGCCGACAATATCACCGCTCTCTTGCAAGTTCCCTTGGTAGGCCGCCCCCTACGACCCCTCACCTTCAGGTTCCCCTTCTCCTTCATCTTCTCCTTCACCTTCATCTTCTCCTGTCTCCTCCGCTCCCTCCAACTCATCATCACTGTCGCCTTCTCCCGGTGGCATCACTTTCGGATCATGCTCTTGGACGAACATCACTTTCACTAGGAAAGGTGGCTCTGCACGCCGACCACTTTGGTGCACGTATCTGTCCATGGCCATCAGATAAGCGTGCTGCCGATGGAAGTTTACCCAGTCGGTAACTCGAATGATCCCAACCTCTGACAGCTGGATCTCGTCCTGCATTATCTTCTTCCAGATGGCTTCAATGCTCATTGATTGCCGCAGAGTCATCCAGGCCGACCACAGCGCTGGGAAAATTGCATCTTGGGAAGGTTCGAGCAGGTATCTTATCTGCTTCCCGGGCAGTTCCCTGGCCACCTCATGTGACCTCCCTCCGGGAAATGAGGTCGCGACGGCACTATGTGATGTCCCTGCTGCTAAGGTCCCGGCCTGCGTAGGCCTCGCTGCCTGGCGCGCCCCTAGTTCTCCCCTTCTAACAGCACATTGCCTCCCCTGTCGCCTAGTTTCCATGCAGGTAGTCTCGGGTTGCCGGACTTGCTTGCGTAAAAGTCCCTCAGGGTACGCAATGGTCCAGTGCTTGGCGTACTCGGTTACTAGTCCAGCGTCGACCCCGGTGGGAGGAAGGGTGATGACGTCGCCAGAGCTAAAAGTGGTGAACATAAACCACATCTGGAACAGGACGCAGAGATTCTTCTCCTCCCAAACAGCCGTAAATATCTTCTTCGGCATTCGTTTGAGGCACCCGAATTTCCTGGCGAATCGGGACGGCACGTAAGGCTCGCAGATCACCTTCCCTTCGATCCGAGCCATGAGCACTCCGCCCCGAATGCTCTGGAAATACTCCTGCTACTCCAGTGATCCTCGTCCATTGTCCACCATCTGGCTGACTAGGGTGGGGAACAGGCTGAAGTTGAAATTGGTGTGGTTACCGATTCGGATCCTTACGCCCTCCTCATTGAGCGTCATCGGCGCCACCCCGATAATTTTCAGTAGACGGTCACAAGCCGTTTCCCAGAGGACGAATGGAATTTGGGAAAGTATACCCGCTGAGATGAGTAGTCACCCAGTCGTGGAAGATATGGAAGGGGCCACATACCCTCTGAGGTGACCCCCCTCGTGAGATGTGTCCTAGAATGGTATACAGCTTGGCCAGTATGGGGAAACCTAAATTGAACCTTTTGTTGGTGGCCATGGTGTCCGCCATCACCAATGTTGCTGGACGGACGTCCATCCTCACGTCCCGCACCGGAAGGAGCCACCCGCTCAGAAAGGTGGCGAGGAACCTGACGTACCGGACGTTCAGGTCTCGGGCCTCAATAACGTGGTAGCCCCAGGATTGGTATTTCCCCTCCTCTAGGGTCCTCCATTATGACCCATTCCTGCTCCTCTGGGCCACAGATGGGCACCGTTTTCCCCGTCCCGACATCTTGACCGCCGGGTCCTTCTCCAGAAACTGGCTGAACCAGTCCTTATAGGCGATGTCCTTCTGGAATTCTGTGACCCCCAGCCTCTCTTTGGACAGCTCCAATAGGTTCCACGTCAGCATGGGAGTCTGTGACCTGTCTTCCCATGTGTTCTTTGGAGGAACGAACTCGTTGTATTGGTAGCCCTCTAGTGGGATACCTCCAATGTATTGAATGGCCCAGAGGCTGATGCCAACTTCCCCATGGTGAAGGTGGAATGTGTTGGTATCAGGGGACCACCAGGTGAAGAGCTCCGGCCTAATCTCAGGTTGACGGTAGAAATGGAACTGCGACGTCCATACCACCTCGAATAGGCCAATATGCCACAGCTCGGCCCCAAACTGGTCGCAAGTATGGAGAACCCAGAACGCCCAGGCCCACTCACTGGTAAATCTGCCCCCGGGCCGTAGGTTCCAATCTCTCAGCCAGCCCTTAGTGTCATCTGTGATGCTCTGACGGAACGTACTTACGTAGAGGGCCGGAGAATTCTCTGCGGCAGGCTCATCCCCGGTAATGGTCCTAGTCCTCAGGTTCATGACATATACGTCCATGTGCCTGGTTTCACTGGCAGGATGGCCATTTTTGGTGATGTTGTAGCAGGGAATCTCATCCTCCCGGGTCACCCATGACTGCGGTGTGTCCACCTCAAAGCCTGGTAGGGGAACCTCCTCCAGGATGTCGAAGTTCCAGAGTGGGAGGTTGTCAGACAGAGGATCCTCCTTCTGGGCGGGGGTCAGCAGGTTGAACAAGGTTAGGTTGTTGGAAATGAACACCTTGGTGCCATAAACCTCCTCATTCGCTGCCATCTCAGCTCTACGAGCGGCGGCTTCCCCCTCATCAACTTGGTTTGCAGCCATTCCGAATTTTGTTGAGAGTTGCATGAAATCAGAAAGAGGTGCGCGGAATTGAAAAAGGCTACGTGAAAACTGGACTTTCGGCGCGCAATTTAGGAGTTAGGTGCGCAATCCGAACCGTTGGTGCGCAATACCCCGAGTTTTCGCGGAAAGGCGCCCGAAATTCGGAAGGAATTACGCGCTGCCAGAGCGTTTTTTATGCGCAGCCGTGGAAGCAATTTTGCGCACGAGAGAGGTGAGCCTATCGCGCGGAAAAGATTGAGTACGGAACTTGGGACCCAGCGTCCCTTTTTATAGGTGAGGCCAGGGTTCCACGCTGTGCGGAAAGAAAATTCTACTCTGATCCAATGTTTTGTGGCCCACGTTGGATTTTTGCGTGAAAAGTGCCTAGGAGATCCACCACTTTGGTGTTTCCCTCTGAATCTGATCGTTGCGACCTCTCGTCGATCCAATTCCGAGGGGGGCATTTGTAGATGCCGAAAAAGTCCGTAAATCCTAGAGGAAGTTTCGAAATGATTAAGCGAAGTCATATTCGGACCCAGAGGCCCAGTCCGGTGGGTCCGGAAGTGTTGCGCGAAATTAAGGAGGACTTGTGCGAAAACATGTTGTTCACGCGAAGGACACCTGGGATTCGCGAAAAAGAACCGGTGTGGCGCACAATTTTGCACTCCTGATTCTGTGTGGTGAGGACTTTCGTGCCGACATGTCCTGGCGCAGAAGATTTCACGTGCCGTCTAGATTCCGCGACGGCGGATGCCTATAAATAGAAGGTGACCCCAACCGTTTCGGGGTTGAGGAATTCGGACCAGCTCCCATGCGCGCAATTCAGACTCCCGCGCGCGCAATATGACTTCCAGGTAATAAACCTTTTCACGCAACCTTTCCCTAGGGTTCTCCTTTGCGCACAATCCCACCGGCTTAAGTGAAATTGTAAACTCCTTAGGATTCCTCAGTCGCGCGAAATCACTTCCATTGCGCGCTCCCCCTCCTTTGCATGCAAAACCCAATTGCGCACAATCCCTTTGTTAGGTTTTTCCATGCCTTAGGAATCGGCCGTCGCCTCTCGCGCGCAATCCAAGCCTGTTGCGCGCAATCTCCCCTATCCGTGCTTAATCCCTCTGCCCCAATTGCATGCCAACCCGGTGTTTTGCATGCAAACCTTCTCTTTGCGCGCAAACCCTAGGGCCCCTCACCTTTACGCCCCCTAGGGTGCCTCCCTGCTTGGGCGCCTGATGTCCTCTATATCGAGCATGTGCTCCATGCGTTGTTTTTTCGTACGGACTTCTAGGCTCGTGCGAAGTAACCTCAGGGTCCCTTGGGCAGTGTTTCCTGTTGTGTTGCTTTGCCTTATGCTCCTTTGCATAAGCACGCTAACGGCTATTGCTTCTTCACATATCCACGCTAACGTGGACCCCTCGATGGTTCACCCTGCGGCCCCCCTTCACCACAGCCTTGCTGATGCCTTCCCTCCCACAAGGGGTAGAGGGTGTTGGGCATGTAATTCCTAGGGGTGTGGAGTGAACCCACCCCATCCGAGATGCAAAATGTTAAACTGCCAAGCACCGCATCCTCAACACATGAAGTTAAACTATGATTCGACCCCATGCCTCACATGTAGGGTCCCCCGGATCGGACATTCTTTACGCCGCTCGTCTCCATGGTAATGGAATCTTCCTCGCATGAAATGATATCCTCCTTTTGGAGTGGCGTTTGTCCATGGGGGAAGGGTTGCCTCAGAGCGTAAGCCCCTAGCCTCTCCTGCGGAAGGTTGCACCCATGCACCTCCGTTCTTCCCCACTGCCAAGGCCAGTGGAGGGTGTGATAGGGAACGAGGCATCACCCTTTTTCGGTCCCAAATCCCTCTCCCTATGTGCTTTGTCGCACCCCGGGCCTCTATCCTGGATTAAGTCCCGGCACTAAGGGCTACTAACCACACGTAATCCCCTATTTCCTCTTTGGGTCGCCCTCATGCGTAAGCCCCTTTCCCCTTCTCACAGACGCACCTTTCGTGACGTGATCCTCTGGTCTCTGCTGCCTCTTGTTTCTCACACCGAGCATGACCCACGTGGGCTTAGAGTAAGCATCGACCAAGACATCCTCTTATGGGCCGCCTCAGAGCATAAGACCCATCCCAGCGAACTACGCTGACTTTGATCCTTGCTAAATCAAGGTACGTAGGTATCCTCCACGAGGTTCAAGCCCACCACCCGGTCGTTCTGACCTCTTCACGTCGGTTCGCCAACACTTTGGGCCGCCTTCGAGCGTAAGACCCAAATTGACCGTCCAACATGACGTTAAACTGTCTGCCCTCATCCCGCATGACATTAAACTGTATACCATCCTGCATGACGTTAAACGGTATACCACTGTACCGCATGACGTTAAACTGAATCACCCGAACTACGTGAACTTTGATCCATGCTAAAGCATGGTACATAGGTAGCCTCCACAAGGTTCAATCCCATCACTTAGTTGTTCCGACCCCTCCGCGTCGGTTCACAACTGCCATTATGGACCGCCTCAGAGCGTAAGCCCCATGTCCACCATTACGGTCTACCTTAGAGTGTAAGCCCCATATCCAATACCCACATCTCGTCATGACCTTTCCCTCGAGCCCAAGTGTCTTAGGAAGCTCATGCCCCAGCCCGGAGGTCATACTTCCTCCATGCTCCAATCCACGCGTTCATTCTCACGGGTCGCCTCTTCAGGTATCTCACCGCATCACCGAACTACACGGACTTTGATTCCCTACCATGGGGATACGTTGGAAGCCTCCATGAGGTTCATGCCCCTCTTCACTCCATCACCCATCCTGATCCTTACCCAGGCCGCCACATCTTGGTGAGATCATGCCACCTCATTCCACTCCACAGTATCTGGGGAGCCACCCACGTGTTGGCCCCAATATCGGTGTTCCCCTCCCAGGGGGTTCTTCAATATGATCCACTCTCAGTGTTCCGATCAGTCTGATCCATCTCCGTAAGATGTTAAACTCACAGCATACCCCATGTGAAATATGGGAAGCTGAGGAAAACCTCAGATACATGCCTATGGCATACCAATTCCCCGTGTTCGATGTGGGATGCCTTGGGCTTCTACACCCTCGATAATCCCTATAATAAGGGAAAAAAGACAGACATTCCAATCCCCCAGTGTCAAGACATGCCAACGACACCCTAGCATGACCATTCTCCTCACCGAAGGTTGCTGCCCCGACCAGACCCCTTGGAGCGTCTCGACGAAAGCAGTGTAATTAACTGGTGTCCATGAAGATATGGCACCGGGAACGAGATTCACGAACCCGTCTTAAATCTATAAGGGAGACCTGGACTAGGTGATGAGCTCTGAGAAGGAATCCACAGAAGGAAGAACTGACATCCCATCATCCCGGTTTCGATCAAGGAGCAGACGTCCCTGAACAAGGAATGGATGATGCCTGCCTTTGGAAAGCGAGAATGCGGGGCCACAAGCCGCGCATCCTCCCCCGCGTGACGGATGCACGCGCTCCCCGGCAGAAATCATCAGAAACAATAATCCTAAAGTTTTAACCTATCTAGATGTCAATGTGGAGGAATCCTGAAAATTTAATCAAGATGTACCATAGTCAGATGAGCATATATATACAGGGAGATGACTCAAGAAGGGAATTCAAATGACTCAATCCTATATGATGCATGTACCAATGTTCCCTACAACCAATGTATTTGTATTCCAAGTCAAAAATCATATAGTTAGAGTCTTAGTTAATGTATATGTCATCCGCCGCACCAACAATGGGTTCCTTGGCCCAAAAGTTGCACTCAAGACACTTTGATACTATTTCCCTAAGTCCCCAACCAAACCTCATAAGGGGGAAAAATACAGACATCATCCTGAGCTCGAATCAAATCTAATATCAATCAGTCATGACCCAACCCATTGGGTCCTCCTGGCCAGTGGAAGGACGAGGTGTAACTACCCCAATCCCACTTTTATAAGACATGGGCTGGTGAAAAGTGCTGAAAGGCATAACTAATATGGGAGGCCTTTGCCTAATTCACCTTTATAAACACACCCAACCATCTCCATGAAAAAGTGCAGAGGAATAATAAAAAAATAGTAACATATAGAGTAGAATCCTTGCATGTAATAACCTCTAGGGAATACAGAATAGTATGACAATGTAATCTAAAAAGTAAAGGGAAAAAATACACGCCCAACTAGAAAAGATTTCCTAACCCGAGAACAACTTGAAAATAAATTCTGAGAGAGAATGACTCCAGATCTCCAAGACCCAACCACCATATGTGTTCAAATTCACTTGAGTATCCCTATGATCCTCTAAAATCACCACCATCATTCCCTTCATCTCTATAAGACACAACAAATGTGAAAAAAGCCCATGTAGGGGTGAATATATACATACCCAGTGGGATGCCCTAAAACCTAGAGGGGGAGAAATATGAGGCACAATAAAATTAGTTAGCTCAACCTAATTCAAGAGGAAAATTAAACATAACAACAAAGATATATATTCTCATATAAGAAACCTAGATGAGAGAGAAAAGGGGATCTTCATCTCATAAATCCCAGCCCAAGATAGTGAGTCTGTCTATAGTTCTATGTGGTCAATCAATGATTCCCAACATCTTGCATGCCTATATGAATAAGAAATTGTGTAGAGGACCTACACCTCTCCACTGTGCCACACGTTTGAGGGGGAACAATCTCTAAGTAGAGGACCCACACCCTAGTGCATCAGGGGGTGCCACTCAGTGGGTAGAGGATCTGCACCCTAATATGATAAAGGGATACCACTCAGCGTATAGGAGACCTGTGCCCTAGTCCATCATGGGGTACCACTCATTAGATAGAGGAAACACACCCTAGTTTTCTAGGGGTACCACTTAGAATATAGAGGAATCACACCCTAGTCCGTTAAGGGGTACCACTCAGTAGATAGAGGACTCACGCCCTAGTCCATTAGGGGGTACCACTCAGTAGATAAAGGACTCACATCCTAGTCCATTAGAAGTTACCACTCAATAGATATATGACACACTCCCTACCTCTAGATTAAATCATTATTTAGTGAATAACATGTTCAATAGCGATGGGGAAGATCCGCTGCATTCGTTATTTGTCAAACCAACTCGATCTGATCATCTATCGTCATCCGATGTCAATTATCTAATAAAGGATAACGAAACCTCCTCTAAACAATCCTAGAGTTATGTGGATAACCCTCATGATTTTCCATAAACACATATTTATAGAGGATATTAGGTCTTGGGTATTGAATGAATTAATTAAATAATTTAATTAATTAATTCACTTAATGTACCCATCAACAGTTGCATCATCCGAATGTTCAACACTAACCAAATTTAGGTCATGCCTGGGGTAAACCCCATGCTCTATATTTAACCATGGTATCATATTTTTTGATCTAAGACTTATTTTAGGATATATTTTATTTTATTTGAAAAAACTATTCATCAGTGATATAAAATATTTTTAATATTTTTATAAAATTAATTTCAGTCTCATCAGGCTTTAGAATCACGTGTCGTCTCAATGCCTAGATTTTAAAATATTTATTAATACATTTAAAAGTCTTATAAGGAAAAATAAGAGTCTCTGTAGTGTATTGAGGGGTGATGTGGTGATTTTCCATAATTTGAAGATATTATTCACCACTTTATTCTATTATCTACCAAACATCATTCCATTTATTCTATCAAGAATACTCTTCATATGATGGAGTTGAGTGTGTTCGATGGATGAAATGATATACAGTAGAGATGGCTTTTGGAAAGTTCCATACTCTCAATCAAGGTGTGTTCATCATTCTTGAATATTAGAGGAGGTGATATTTAGTGTGCCAAAGGGATATCCTAGGCATGATAAGTTTCACACTCAAAGTAGGAGATAATAGTTCATGTATGATGGGATGGATTTTCAAATAGAATTTATATATTAATAATGGATAATTAAGGAACCTGAGTATCCAACTTAAGAACCAAGTTCTTTCTTACTAACACATTCCTTATGTCTACATTTTTCATATTCATGTTTCTTTCCAGTATTTTATTTAAATTTCCAAAACCACTATATTTTCATTGCTTTTCATAAAATATAAAAATACCAAAATACAATTAGTGATTGGATTAGTTTGTGATTGATTTGGAAACAAAAGGATCATCAAGAGAGATGATCCTGGCCAACCACTATGATGTACTTGGAAAAATATAAATAATATTTTGTTCCATCCCATGGTAGGTGTGTCAAAAAATTAGAATCGTTGATGGAAATTCAAGAAAATCAATGACTTGTTGTTCCTTTTATAGTTTGTAAATAAATTGTGTTAATTTTCAAAAATAATCTAAAAAACAGTGTTTAAATCACCCTTACCATGGATGATATTGTTTCTTTACTTGTTATATAGGTGAGAAAAGCCTAAAGTTTATCTTACAAAGAGTAGGTGTTTGTGGAGCTCATAAAAGATTTTTAAGAGAACCTTGAGCACCTGATTCTAGAAGATTTGGCTAGGGAACTAACTGATTTATCTTACTATATTTGAAAAATAAATAAATAAGTAACCAAGGAACTTGAAGAGTCTCACTAATTCTATCCCACATTCCAATAAGATATTGAAGATATTGATGTTACATTGTATGATTACCCACTTCCCTCTCCTAATGAAATCTTTCCAAAGAAATTCATTCAAAAGTTTGATATTGATGTAGAATCACTCAAGGGAGTAAAACATTCATTAGATTAAATTAATTTATCTTTACTATAATAACTTTTTTCACTCATTTTTTGATGAAATTATAAATCTAATTGAGTTGTATGCTACCCTGTAAAATGATCAAGAGTTTGAAGAATTCAACATTGAAGATAAAGTTATGCTAAAATTTAAAGATAAAGAGTTTCCTAAGGCTATTAATGATGAAACATATTCTAAATATTCTATTAATAAGGGAAAATAATATATGAATTTATATATATATATATATTTAATTTTATTTAAATATAATTATTATATGAATTTCCCATGGTTGAAAAAAATCATGAAGAATGTCATTAGAAATCCTGGTATGATGAAGTGGTGGTCACAGAAGTAGTGGGAGAAGTGGTATAGGGAATTTACATTTTCCTCCTACATTATGCAATATTTATATAATTTCTAAAGGGGGGATCTAATATATTATATCCATGGAGTCCTCCAAAATCAATGAACTCTAAAAATTGCTAGAGAAACTTCATTTTGGTGGTTCCTGTTAAAAAACCTCATCCACCTTTAGATTGGGATTGACCACAAGACCTCATGGCTATATGTAGTATAAATGAAACCCCTTTTAGGGGGTTACTTAAGTTTATATTTACTTTTTTTTAAAAATTACCTCTTTATTTAATTTTTAGTAATTCTATTATTTTATTTTTTCAGTTTGTAGAAGGTGGTACTTAGGATCTTAACTCATGCCATCAGATTCAAAAATAAACTAGATTGTATCTCTTCCTCTTATTTTATTCCTACACTATATCTTATAAGTGTGTTTTTGTGCTTAAATTCAAATGGGTAGTTACATCTAAGTTAGAGGGATTTTTAACCTTCTTAGGAGTTTTTTTTATATTTTTAGGAACTTTAAGTTACATTGGATATTAATTATCATTTTTCACACTCAAATTGATTTTGATATATTTTACTATATTTTTTGAAAGAAAAATGATTTTTTGAATGATTATTGATATTTAAAATTTTCTTAGAATTTTATTTTCAATAATGTTTATGAATTTGGCCAATTTTTGAAATCTATTCCCATGAATAAATTATTGAAATTATTTTTTCTCTATCCTATGAGGTATTCTAAATCATTTTGATATATTCTTTCTAATAATATCCCTTTTTGAGAGAAACATGGATTTTGTGTGAGAACCAAGACTTTTGATTATTTATATTTCAAAGATTTTGAGTTCAAGAAATGTTTTTGAAATGATTGAGGAACTTATTTGGATATCCATATTTTTATATGTAAGACCTACCCTTTATATCTACCCTTGTTTAAATCTTAGAATCCATGAATTTCCTAATAGGTTTAAGTTTTATTACAAGCTGATTTATCCTTACCTACCTTAACTCGTAATATTTTTTTCATGCATATTTCAAGTTTGAGTGTGGGAGAAGGGCCTTTCATGTGAGTTCCTTGGGAAAAACAAATTTTTGTATGTGTGAGACATGTTACTATTCAATTAATTTATGAGAGGAATGTGTATGAGTGTATTTTATCCTTGAAATTAATTTATTCCCATCCTTTTATTTGAAAAAAATAAAAATAAATAAGAAAATAAAGAAAGGAAAAAATGGATATGAGATTAAATTATTGTGCTTACTTATATGACTCATGTTCCTATCAAAAATCAAGTTCATAGACCATAATTCATTAACTATATTCTTATTCATCTTATATATAAATAAAAAAAAGATATTAAGAAAGGGGATACTTAGGATGAAATCATTCATTGCATTTATTACTCGAATCCTAACCCATGAAATTCAAAAATTTGTGTGGTGTTGTACTTTTATAAGAAGGATTGGGTGATGAATTTTCAATGTTTCACTTGAATATTCATGTAATTTTATTTAAGAGTTAAACCTACCCATTTCAGCCTTAATTTTTTAATTTTTTTTTACCCAAAAACCCTTAGAAACCAAAACACCTTGTAAAGTTCTCATGATTGATTACATTTTTATGTCTTATAATGTGGAGGAATAGAGTTTTTACAAACCTATGGTGATACATGAATTTTATAAGTATGATAATAATTATATATTTCATATTTATTGAGTGAAGAGTTTCATAAAAAATCCAAGTGAGGTAGGTTGTTATTGGGTTATTGATTAATTTTTAAGGTTAGACAAATTAAAATGTGGGAGAAGAAAATGAAAGGAAAATTATTTTTCATAGATGAGACATGATAAAATCACATTAGATTTAGGATCAACCGACATAACACTGTAAGATATTAGGCCATCCACCAAGAGGAAATTGACCAATCTCAATTGTGGAACTCGATATGAGTGAGTATGGTGGAAGGCCAACATGGGTTGGAACTCTCATGAGGAGAACGTACCCAGCATGGGTCGCCACTAGGTAAAGAGGTGAGAACCACTATGTGGGGTGGTATGGATAACTCCAGGAGTGGGGTGACTATAAGATATTTTTATGGTGGTCATAGGGAGAACTAATGTTAGTAAACAAGTCGGCTCATGAACTATTTTTCAATATAGGATGGAAAAAGTATAGGTTTTGTTCACTTAAGTGAAATGTGTGTATGCATACTAGAAAAAATGAAACCATATGGGTATTATACTCTATAAAGTAAGGTTTCACCATTTCTGCTACATCACACTTCGCCTAAAACACTACAGAAGATTATGGGAGAGATTGAACTCAACATGTTCGAGCTACTTTGAAGCTCAAGGATACTAATTAATCCTACAAGGGGACCTATTGGATACAAAGTGCCATGAACATTGAAGATGAAGCTGGAAATTTCCTCTGTGATGGAATGTATACACTACACCGACAACAAATTGAGAAAAAACTATTCATGAATGATAAATCTTGGTTCTATCATTGTAAAGGCCATAGGATACCATAAACCACCATGTACATGTAGGTAATCTTACCATAATATCTCTATTGCCTATGTGAATCTATATGTACATGCAGAACTACCATGGACATGATGAGATGCAAGCTCAATGCTGGATTAGGCCATTTCTTTTTTTAAGGATCTCATGCCACTATGAAAATAGGGAATTCATGATGGAGTTTTTTTCCAGCTACCTTAGTAGGTTTATGGTACACCAACTCCACCCACCATGGACTTTTCCCATGGTTGTTATGTGTATTGTAACTATAACTTTGTCCTCCATAGGTGTAGGTGAGGATTGATAGGGGAGATGTATCAAACATGGAATCCTCCAACCATGCTTAAAAAATGAGGTCTTTAGAGATATTCCTACATTCATCATCTGAGCTAAGAGATCTCATTATATCCGATGAGAGATCCTCGAGAGCTCTATATGTGAGAAATAAAGGGAGGTGTGGGAGGGGTCTTTTGTAAACCTTTGTTCTTGCTGAAATAAAATATTTTCCCTCCATTCATCTCTCTTCATGATCATTAAATCATAGTAATACAGAATATAAAGGACACTAAAGGAGGATGTGCATGGAGTCTGAAATGTGAGGAGTATCCATGTCGCACCATGCAAGCAAAGGCGTTCAAATTGAGGATAATATACCATGACTGCTTTTCTTGTGCCATGAAGTTTATAATAAATATATCTTATTTTTATAAGGATGAGCTCTTATTTATGTAAGGATAATGTGATTCATAGTAATAATCTCTTTTTTTCATAAATATGAGGTTGTTCATAAGGATTTCAAGTTTTCTTTATAAGGATGATTGGGAAATTTTGTAAGGTTGAAATCTACCAAAATTTTGAAATGTGTTCATGTTATGGGGTTTCACTATCTTAGTCACATTAATATAAAAATTTAGAGGAATTAGTGAGGGTTTTTAACTCATGATACAAATTACCTATTATGATATAACAAATTTTATTAAATAAAAATAAAAATGTGAACCTATGATATTTTTGGGAAGATTTATACCTATTTGAGCATAGATTTCATATGTTATTTTGGGATAATTTGTTAAGAGGAGTTTCAAACCTACCAAGGTATTTTATACTTATAAATACAATTATAACCATATAATGAAAGATAATTTTGATTCATACCAGAGGATTCACACTAGAAGTTAGTTCGGGAGTCTCTTGTGATTTTGTTTTTACTGTATTTTCACTTTGAATTATTTTAACAATATATTTCTATCTCATTTATTCTCTCTTCCACTCAACTCAATGTATCTATCACACTCACTATGGTGAGTTAATAACTCAATTCATGGACTTGGATAGGTTTCCTTGGTGTTCCTTATTTCTTTCACTTTAATTATTTAAGATTATTTTCTATTTGTAATAGGGAAATGGGTGTATTGAGGAGTAATGTGATGATTTTCCATCATTCCATGATATCATTCGCCACTTTATTATATTACTTAGAAAATATCTTTTCTTTATTTTGATAATTCTCTTTATATGATGGATTTGAATGTGTATTATGGATTAAATGACATATGATGGATATGGGTCTTAGAAGATTCCACACTCTCGATCGAGGTGTGTTCATTATTCCTGGCTATTAGAGGAGGATATATTTGGTGTGCCAAAGGGATATAATTGGAATGCTAAGTTTCAAACTTAAACCTAGGGATAGTAGTTCATGTATGATGGTATATACTATCAAATAAAATTTAGACAATAATAATGGAAAATAAAGGAACCTGAGTAGCCAACCTAATGACTGCGTTCTTTATTTCAAACTTTTTCATTCTATCTGCATTTTTCTTCTACATGTTTCTTTATAGTCTTGCATTTCAATTCAAAAACTCCCCTTTTTTCACTACATTTTATAAAATATAAATACAATAAAATATAATTAGTGATTGGACTAGTTTGTGATTGATTTGTAAACCAAATGCTATTAAAGAGAGGCAACCTTGGTAATCCACTATGCTACACTAGGAAAAATATAAATAATATTTTTTATCACCCCATGATAAATGTGTCAATGGAATATATAGACTTCATTTGATTTATTCCTACTCTTATTGGTCAGTAACCACTTCCTAATCAGATGAAAATGGTTTAAAATATCTTGAACGAGACTATATCAAATAATAGTTTACTCTTTTTCTTCTAGCTAGAGGAAAAAACATAACATACCATACAAGACCATGAAATGTACCATTTGAATTAATTACTGATCATTGTTATTAAAATATAACTTATATAATGAAATATAACTCTCCCAGAAACCATTGAAATCCAAGAAACACACTTATGATATGTATTCTATAATCCAGATAGTATACTTAGATTGGCCATCTATCTGATGACGGTATTCTATGATCAAATTCACCTGATTATCAAGAAGCTTATGAAATATCTATTATAAGTGAGATTTGAATCATGCATCCTAATAAAAAAATGATACTTCTTAGCACATCATGAATATGCACTATCTTCTAGATATATAACTGGACCAGCTTGCTAATAAATAATGTCTCATATATTGGTATGAAGTGTGTGAGCTTCATCAAATGATCAAAGATCACCCATACCACATCACTTCTATGATTCTACCTCAGCCAAACTAACACAAAATACTTAGTCACATGATCCCACTTCCACTCATGATGGGTAGTGACTGGATAATACCTTCAGTTTGCTGGTTTTTGGCCTTTACCTATTGATAGGTAAATAAGCATGAAACGAACTTCATTGTGTCTTTCCTTATCCCAATCCATGAATACCACTTGTGAATATCATGGTACATTTTGGTAATCCCTAGGTTAGAAACCCATATTATGGTGTATGAATCCCATAATAGATACTCACACATAATCACGAGAATTTTAACTCAACCTCATACATAAAGGATCTCATCAGCATTAAGGGACCAATCAGGTGGAAGATACAAACCACATATATTATCCCTCGTCTCTAAATAATTAGATTTAAAAAATTAACTCTCATTCACCCTATTAAGAAGTGAGGATGTATAGACAAATACATAAGTGTCCCACTTCCCTGATACTCCTAAATGTCAAGATTCATCTTTGCAAACATTATCATCAACTACCACTTTCTACAAGCCTCGTTCACTATTTATTCCTAAGTATTTCCACTTAGTGAATCAACCTCAACATTCCAACTACCAAGGGTATATTCCACCTTAATTTCAAATTAATATAAGTACTCAACACATATTCACCTCTTAAAGTTCAATTCATGCTGGTAAAAGATATATGTGAGGCTTTTGTAGTCATTATACACCACAAATCTCTCACCCAAAAGGTAGTAACTCCAAAATCACAATTCATACACTACCACCACCAACTGTAAATCATGATTTAGATAAAACTACACATAATTCCTCAAATATCTCAACACATAGGAAAAAAATACCTTTTCTATATCAGAATATATCCAAGACCAACCCCAATGCATAAAAATATAGGGTGTACTCTTTACCCAACTTAGGTAAAGTCAAAATTAGAATTAATGTCTATCTTACCTTCAAATCCTAGAAGTCTCTATTGTAAGGATCATACAACTTTAATTTTTCCCCTTATTTTCTTAGGTTATCATTGGTGTTGCTAAATAATAAAATTCCTGAATGAATATCTTATAAGAAATTTCCAACTCCAAGAAACTACATATCTCAAAAAAAATCTTGGGATGGCCCCAATAAACCATGGAATCAACCTTCTTAGGATGAAACAATATTCCTACCTTTTATATCATATGATCTGAGAATTAAAGCTCAATAATCTATAATTTACACTTTAAAATCTTTCCATTATGATAATACTTTCTCAGTGTGCCTAGAATAATTTATAGATATTGAGTATGGTCCTCCCTCAACTGGGAGTACACCGAAATATCATCAATAAAGACAACCAGAAAACAAATCCAAATATGGATTGAAAACCTAATTCATTAGGTCAATAAAAATTTCTAGTGTGTTCATCAATCTGAATAGTATCACAAGATACTCATACAAGTCATACATACTTTTAATCTAGTATAAGGAACATCTGATAACCTCACATGTAGATGATGATAACCCAACCACAAGTTGATCTTATAGAACTACTCGAATCCCCTCAACTAATCAAACAGTACACCAATATAAGGAAAAGAATATTGATTCTTAATTTTCACCTAGTTTCACTTATGACAATCTATAGATAAGTGCAATGTGTTTTTTTCCTTATTAGTGAAAAAAAAGAAAGATCAATCCAAGGGGACATACTCTGGTGAATAAATTATTTCTTCTCAAGACCCTCTATTTGATACTTCAACACTCTGAGATCTATAAGATTTATCCTATATTGAGTAATGGATATGGGCTCTATATATGGAATAAGCTCTATTATAAACGCAACCCCTATATCACGTATAAACCATAAAAAGTACCTAAGAAATATGTTCTATAACTTTTCAATAATAAGAGGAAACACCATATGATGTATCTCATCATCATCTAGAATAACACTAGAAAACTAGGCTGAAAAGATCCCCTGGTACCAATGGTCAGTATTTGAATAGACTACCTGCAAATCCCACTCCCTAGAATGGGTATAACAATCACCCAAAACAAATGTGAAAGATGTCCATCAATGATAACAATAAATGTGTTCTTGATACCAAGTCAACCAATATATAACTAGGATCATATCAAAACTAAAAATCTCTAACATAAATAAATATCAGAGACTTTGATATCCATTGATCATGAGTGTACACTCAGAACATTGATGGATATCCATATGTCATACCCCTAAGGGTGTATCGATGGACATGACTCCAAATATATATTTGATGGTCAACCATGGGTCACTAGCATACTGAGTAGAGATAAATGAATGTGATTCACCTATATAAAAAAATCAGATTCTAAGGTAGGTACCACTGAGATCATACCTCTAATAGTCAAAGGACCCTTTTTACAATCAGTAAGTGTTATCTCAATGACATAAATTTGGTCTAACCCTGAGCCTTTTCCCTAGGATATGGATCCTTGGACACCTTAAGGAGAACCATTAAAATTATCAAGGTTATACAAGTAGTGGTTATTCTGCTGATGGTGAAGATACTACCAAAGAAAAATAAAAGGAAGGATATATTAAGGAATAAGATGATGAATCACAGTTAATGGTTTAAGAATGAGATAGAATTATTAAATTTATTTTGTATTTGGATTCAAGAATTATTTCATCAATGGTGCTCTGATTATAATAATCGTGAGATATATAAGGTTGTATTGTAGTACTTCTTCTTTAAATATTTAGAAGCATGAACATTTTCATTAAGTTTTTTTAAGGTGACAAAATATTTGGTATGTGACAATAAGAGATACATTACGTTGTTTGGATAATCTGATGTTATTTTGGAAATTTAGAGACCTTTTTGGACAGTGAATTTGGACATAAGTATTTCAGTCGAGTCTTATGGTTGGAATGGATTAAGTTGAACTTTGTATATTATTGTTTGTGGTTAAAGTATGATTTATTATATAACCTCTGCTAACCATTTTGGTTTTGATAATATATAAATGTCAAAGGAACGACTTACAGATCTTTTGATAAAGGTTCTTCAGGAATAAAATTCATCTTGAATATCGATCTTTTGGTTTAATAAGTGAAGTGAAAATAGATCTAAGCACAAACAAAGGATGATATTATGCTTATGACATGGAAAGAAATCAATTAATCATTTATCTGAATAGTAAAATAATTCTTCAACTCT
This sequence comes from Viscum album, assembly GCA_963277665.1. Taxonomy (NCBI): domain Eukaryota; kingdom Viridiplantae; phylum Streptophyta; class Magnoliopsida; order Santalales; family Viscaceae; genus Viscum; species Viscum album. Next base: position 1,376,224,546 of record OY728133.1, on the reverse strand, counting down.
AGGAAAAAGATCTTGAAACCAAAAATGTTATCCTAATACCTTCTTTTTCGATGAATCAAATGGTCCCTTAGATCATAGTAGAATTATAACTTTGTGATTGTTAACTTTTCCCTGACCATATTCTCTATCACTCTCTATGAGATCATGATAGTTAGATTTCTCTTCCATGTCCATGTTTTCCAATATGGAACCCTAGTATGTGTTATCTTCAGTGAACTTCATACTTACCATTCTTTATTTTAAAGAAGAGGTCTCATTAATCCTTTTTCCAATGTGGGATTTCAATAAAGATATTATGAAAAGTCAAAACCTTAGTTTTAGATCCTAATTTCGAATTGCAAGGATGCAATTTATTGAAGGAGGGGAGAATGTAACACCCTAATATTTTACAGTATGTATCTTCTTAAATAAATCCAATTTCTTCAATAGATTACTTTGTATGCAAAACCATGATAAGTTTAAGCTACACACAACAATGAGTTAGCTTGTGTTGCATGCAAGAGAAACTTTCTTCGTTATCTTGCATTATACGCAAGACTGAGTTTTACCAAACAATAGTATGTTATTAAAATATTATTATAAGATATAACCTAGCAATTAAATTACCAGTTATGAATAGTATTAAACATATTATGAAATTTATATATATTCCATATAGTTTTCAAATTCATATGATGTGTTTTATAGATATGATATTAGAGTAAATCCAATTTTTTCGCATAAAATAATTATTTTTAAAAAATGGTAATTTTACTGTCTTTTAATGGAAAACATATTTTAAATATAATTTTTGACACTTTTAGAATTTTTATATGAAAAAATAATCTTCTTATTTGAATTCGTAATGTCAAAATTATCATAGGGTAATTTTTTGGTATTTTTATGAGAAGTTTCATTTTTTGATGAATAGTGAAAAATACTACATTGTAGTTAAAAACAGACTTTTCATTTAAATAATTATTATTCTCTAAATTAACTTTTAAAGTCAAAATAGATAAATAATACATATATTAATCCAATTTAGATCATTGAAATTATTTTTATATTGAAATTATACATAAAAACTTAGTGAAATTTTGAACATTTTCTTTTACCCACCTTCTCGCCACATCTACAGGATTAGTGTTAAATTTAAATTAGCCACTTCTGTGAATTAAATTTAGAAAAATAAACATACATGATTGTAATCAGTATGATATTAATTTTATAATAGGATCATCTCATTTTTTTTGAATAGTAACTTTAGTATTTTTTTTATTATCACAGTTAAGGGTAAATCAGGTAATTAAAGGTAAAAATAATATTATAATATTATAAAATTACCATAACACTTATCCTATTTTCATTGGATAATTGGTTCTCAAATAAAATCAACCTTATTCCTAAATTATTATCTTTTTAAGCCACTTGGGTAAGAAAATGACATTTATTATATTTTAGTTAAAGATAAGTTGAAAATATCATACTCATATTTTTAATAACTAAATAATTTTTAATATATTTTTATACAGTAGATAAATTCGACTATAAATAGTAATTTGAAATATAATAAATTTATATTCATCAAGATATTTTTTTTTAAATTTTATATAAGAAATAATTTAATTAAAGACTTTCATAATAATGATGCAATAATTGTTTAATTAATGGAAATATAAAATAAATGATATTAAAAATATTAAAATAAATATAATTTGACATAATTAATGATAAAAATAATTATAGATAACTTATACATGTTACTGATATATTATAAGTGTTGGTTCGAAGTTATCATGTTGTTATGATATTTAAAAAAACAAATAATGAATAGTATCAAAATTGTCATAAATGATACTTTAAAATAAATAATATTTTATTAAATGATATAAAATTTATCCAAATATAAAATTTATCCAAATAATTATAATAAGGTTAATTATTTCATTAATTATCCATTTGGGATTCGTTTGGCATTTTATAGTAACTATATTAACCCTAAAGAGTAAAAACCCCAAGTTGTGAGGGTATGAGTTAAAGGGTTTAACTAAGAGTTAAATCCAAAAGATAAGGTTAATACTATGACCTAAACATGTCTAAAATCACTGGTTGAGATTATTTAAACCCATACTCATCTTATATTTAAAATAACTCACTTCAGAGCCATTTTGAATTAAAAAATAATTTATATTAATTTAATATTTTGAGAGTTTCCTAAAGTGCTCCTCACCCCAATTATAAAAGGGCACCTCATCCCTCACTTCCTTACACCACTTTTAGACTTCTATCTCAACCAACCCATACTCATTTCCCTTTTCAACTTACCTATACACATCCTGGAGGTTATGTTCTTCTCAAAAGACTTACCCTAGTGTCCTTAAGAGGAGATCCAAAGGAGGTTCGCTAAAGAAGAGGTAGCCATCTTTACCGACTCTTTCTAGTTCATTTATTTTTATAATTCATCTTCATATGTTGTTTTCATAATAATGTAATAATTAAATTATTATCTATATGATGAGATTTTATTATGATTATGGGACAACCATATTCCTCCTTTTATTCATCCTAAAAAAACAATATCACCATGCGTGTGTACGTATGGCTTACCATCTCCACAATGTGGTGTAATTTTTTTTCACCAACACTTTATTTGGATAGATATAATAATGAATATAATAGATATAAATAATAAATATTACATGATATTTATTATTCATAATTAATATACCATTCAATTCCTTACCACTTCACCATTAAGGGAATAATATTGTCACTCATGTGTACGTACGACCTACCATCTCCACAATATGATGAGATTCATTCTCCATGTTAACCACTAAATAATGATTATAAAAATTTATATGATGAGTGAATATAATATTTATAAACTTAATATAATTATTTATATGAATTAAATATATCCTATACATAAGAAACAAGACTTACACGACAAAACAAACATAAGAAAATGAAGTAGTTAACACCCAAAACAATGGTAATAATGAAATATTATTAACAAAATGACATAATAGGATCGTATATGATATCATAAATATGGATATAGTTTTAGTATAATTTAATAACATACTTTAACCATTATACATGAGGTTAACACACCCTCAACTAAAGAAAAGTACAAGGTAATGATTAATTTCACAATCTCATTATTATTCGGGATTATTTATATATAAGTATCTACTGGGAAATATTTATCATCCATGTCTATGTTTCTTAAAAATATTTTCCAAAATATTTTTATTATTATACTACCAATGTTTTAAGTCTTTTAATCATGTTTTAATTTTTATAAAATGGTTTTTAAAGGAATCTTTTTGTCATTTTCCAAATGAGGTACTTTATGACTTTTTCGAGAGAGAAAAATACAGAAATAATGTTTATTTTTAACTTATACAGCGTGGGGTTATTTTATCTCTATCATGAAGGATTTATTTTTTTAAGATTCCTTTACAAGTTTACAAATTTATTTTTAAATAAAATTTTTTCTTTTATAAATTTGCAGCTTTTAAATAAATGATTTCAAAGAAAAAGAGTATTTTTTTTCAAGATATTTCAAATGATTTTATTAGATTATTTTCATCTCTATCTACATCCTTTGTTGAATTTTATATTTTATTGAGTTTTACCTCTTATGATACAATCTACCTTATTTTATTAAAGGGTTTTTGATCAGTTTGACTATGGATGTTCTATTTTGATACCATTCATGGTTTGTGGTTAAAGTATTCACATTTCATATGCTAGTTTTTCAATATGAGTGTTTATATTGCTTATTTTTTCATATGAGGAATCCATTATACTTACTAAGTGATAGGTGAGTCCCACTATAGACCCTCTATGCATTGGTAGGTTTCATGAGATGAAATTAGTTGGTAATAAACCCTTCGTGTTTGTTTCCAAGTAGTTTTATATTTTCAGGAGGATAGATCTTGACACAAATCAGATGAGTTTCTACCCACAAACTTAAACTGTCATGAGGATAGACCTTAACAGTATCTATATTGAGGATAGATATTGATAGTGTAGACATCCAAAACTATTAATTTCATCATCATTATTATTCCATGTGATTATTTGATTAGTTAGAATATCTCTGGTTAAGTTTCCTAGCTCATGTGATTATTTAAATGGATTTTTTATCAATTATTTACCTTTATATATTATTTATCTCATATTTACTCATATATTACATTGTACTCTTACCCTTAATAATAATCTGAGATCATACCTTTCTTATATTTTGATTTTCCCAGGATTCCAAGATATGTATTATGACTGATATTTAGGGTTACACTAAGGGGATTAATGGAAAGCTCGAAGAAAATTCTTTGTGTATTTTATGTTTTAAAATGTAATGTAAGGTTCATGTATGTAATATATTTTCCAAGACTACTAAACTGATTGGTCCTTCAGTATTTGATTCCTTGTAATTATTTCAATGTAATAAAGTAATGCACTGACTCCAGGCTTCTGGGGCCAGGGCGTTATAGTTTCCAACAGGGTTTATTTGTGGAATCAGAAACACCCAACGGTTCTATATCCATGAGTGACATACCTTCCAAAGGAAGGTTCTCATTGGGAGGTTTTTCCAATGATGCTTAAGAACTCACATGGATCTAAAGGATGGGAGGTTGGGTTCATCACACCCTTTTGGGGGGGGAATTATTTCATACTTTGAGACTCTCTTATATATTTTAGATATATTCACAAATCCTTCATTAATTCCCAAGTATGACATGGGTCACTCTTAAATTAACAATAAATTATTGACATGTATGTAATTTTGAATCATCTGTATGTATCCAAGGTTCTCCATCAATGTATGTATCTGTATGTATCTGAGGTTCTCCATCAACGGTACCCTCTTATGTATTGATTCAAGATTATTTTGTTGTCTTATTACGATGATGTTTTTGAGCCGCACAGTGTGGCTATCTAGAGTGTTATCATCATCCCGAGAGATGATATTTGTTTTGATGTTGGTATTGAACCCATGGATGGGTTTCCTATGTATCCTTGTGAAAGGAATCAGAACCCACGTAGTTCAATTCCACTTAACGGGACACATTATATCTTTTAATGTCACGTGATAAGGACCAAACCATGTGGTTTAATCTCATGTGACAAGGACATCTAGGAATAAGGTTCATAGTCAAATTTTGGTGTGGGACCTTTACCAAAGTGGCCTAGAAATCCTATAAGTGATATGGGCTCCCAAGTTGAATAATACTTTATTGGGAATATAGACTAGAGATAATAGGGTTTATTTGGGGTGTTGGATTTGGACCTCAATAAGGCTTCCTATGTATCCCATTTGGATGGGAATCAAATAACATTTAGTTCGGATGTGAGGAAGCATCCATATAGAGTCCCTCAGAAGGTTTGTCTCATAGGGAAATATGGACCTTTGAGATTATTGTATTGGGGCTTACTCCAAAGGAGGACTCCCTTTGTGGTCTACAGTGACATAGTTGGGGATTACTCCTAAGGAGGATGTCCTTGGTTGGTTGGGGCTTACACTTGGAATGATTCCCATAGGGATTACACTTGAAATGATTCCCATACACTTGGTTATGATTAGGAATTATACCAAATAGGAGGCCCATGCTTCAGTTGGGGCTTATAGTTGGAATTATTCCCTAATGTTTTGGATCATGCGGATGTCATGATCACCACCAATATCAAATCCCATGTGAGTCATGCTTGGTGTAAGAAACAATAGGGAGTGGTAGATCCAAGAAACCACAAAATCTGATTTCCCCTATGGTTGGATAAATTCTCTTTATGAACCATTCCTATAGAGGCCCTCTAAAGTAAGGTGAGAGGAAGATTCAAAAGAAGATTCTCTACCAAAACATGCATATGGCTTTGTAGATGTTATGATCATAGATAACCTCTAAGCCCACATGAGTTATGATGATTCATGATTGGATGTGAGAAACAAGAGAAAGTCAAAGATCTAGAAAACCACATGATCCTTCTTCTACTGATGGAAGAGGTTGGGGCGATGACACTTCCCTCCCATCATTGTACCCTGGACCCAAAGGGAGAGAGAAATGGATTAGAAGTGCCTGTCTCCCCACTTATTTTGGTAACTGTGATAGTCACATTTTGTGATCTATCTAGGTAAAACCCATGGGTATGGATAAGGAGGAAGGTATGAAGTATGAGAGGTCTTAAAAGAAATAATGTGAGATTACTACAGTGGGATGCCCTAAAATTGGTTCCTAGTGTAATAGAGGAGTATCTCATTACATGTAAAAGGGTAGTGATCCTCACCCTCCCTACTTGGAACCAGAGGCCTTAAGTCCTAGAGTCAACGTAGGAAGCACAAGGATCTAACCCTTGTCTCTGAGACTAGGGGATCCCTAACACCATCCTTAGGGTCGGGGTCCTCTTGACTGAAGGAATTCATACTCACATGCACCCTAAGGGCCCTACCCATCAGGTATGATAAGTGAGGGACACCTCTGATTGAAGGAATTCATACCCAAATGGGAGACACACTTGTGTTCCTATTTTAATGGTTTATTAAGTCTATAGGATTCCGTGGAGGTTTCTATTTTCCCCCCCTCAGATGATGGATCCAAAGGAAGAAGAACCTTTCTATTTGTGGCTTGGAAGAGGGATCAAAGAAGGCTCACGCAAGTCCTATCTTAATGAGAAAAATTGATTTTTGTAGATCCTGGGAGGAGCTAGAAGTGCCTCACTCTAGGGAAATAGGCCTATGTTGTGTGGATATTTCTTAGGAAATGGATAGCATATGAAAAAAAACTTTGGTGAGGCTTTATCCTAGGCACCATGATCCTCCTCAAGTGTCCTTGGATGGGTCTCGTGCAGGTCCCTGATTAGGGAAGGGGTCTCACAAAAATTGTTTTCTACTAGGGGAAGGGTCCCTGTGCATGTGTCTTTTTGATTCAGACCCTAAAGAGACATTGATCTCCCTTATTCCCCTTAATTATCTATTCTATCAGGTTTTGGAGAGCTTCTTGGGAGATTTTGGAGGACTCGAGTGAAGGGGTTTCATGACCAGAGCTTCAGGGTTTCTTATGATTTTTCATTTCTTCAAAATAGGATCCCTAAGGTTCTATTTATAAGAAAATAGGAGAACCTGAGTGAAGGAGTTACCCCACATAGGTCTATGGAATAGGTACTCAGTGTAGGTACTCTATGCATTGGTGGTTGGGATTTCTATGTCGTGCAAGGGGTGTGTGCAGGTGCCTCACGCAACGGTGGTTGTGCTTTCCAGGTTGTACAGGAAAGGCCTGAACCATCCTCTTCATGCACAGGGTTAGTGAACATAGGACTGCCTGAGATAACTTGTTGCTCTATTCTTTGGGGGTTGTGCCCACTCACACCTTCTTAGGATCAGTGTAAGGTTGCGGTCCTGACCCTTCGGGCCCATCCCTTCACTACCATCACTAAATCCCATGATAAATGTAGAGTCACACCATGAACTTTTCAGGCCTAGTCAAGGATGTTTTGGTTTATGACTCATCAAAATCCAAACTACTCCTTCTGGTATAAAGATTAATTTCTACCCAAACTCAACATTTGGTGTCTAAGTGAGGTTTTCATATTGAATTATACAGAAAAGTGTATGGAACACATTTCACGGTGTCAATAGCTATTTGCGCAAATGATAAATAATATTTAATGACATGTAAATATTTATTTATCATCAGACGCATTCTTGGTCTATTCAAACTCCTCAGTATTTATTGAATACCCAAATAAATATTTTTATTTATAAATAAATATTTCATTCACGTATCGATGAATAAATATTTATTAAATATTCAATAAAATAAATAAATATATTTTTATTCACATATAAGTGAATAAATATTTATTTAATTTATGTGATCAACATAACTTGAATAAAATTATTCCTCAATCTTGAGGATAATATTTATTCCATTAATTAAATTCAAATAAAATTTTATAAAGATTGATGAAAACATTTAATGTGTGGCTGATGTTATTAATATTTTCATGACTTATTATATTCCCCCTTTACTTATTTTATATGAAATGTGCATAATTTGTGTGAAATATTAATGTTTTAATATTAAGTATAATATTTGAGCATTTTTAGAAGTAGTCAAATTGAGTCAGTTTAATGTTTTAATTATAAATATCACTATACTGATCCAAATTGTGTGGTTCTTGTTTTGTAGGATTCCCCTTTCAATATACAACATTTCATTAGAAGGAACCATGAGCCAATTCTGCCATTTGAAGGGTCATATGGTCCTCACAAACAAGACCAAAGAATCTGTGAACAAACTGGACCATCCATGAAGATTGATTTACTGGGTTCAATCGAGAAGTCCAAAGACCTTCAATCTCCACCATAATTCGGGGGACACTTCATTGCATCTTGGATAAAAATTTCATGGCCCAAATCCAAGTACAAGGGGCCCAAATAAACCTTTGAAGTCCAGCCCACCATTCTGGCCGAGAATTAAAATCAGTATAGTATGCATGACATATCTCCTGATGTAAGCATCCAATAGAGCTGAGATTTTTCAGTGTGAAAGAGGAGATATAGGCGGCCGACTTTGTTGAAGAAGTCATTCGAATTTGAAGGCATATTCCTGTTCAAAAATCCATTCACATTTTGGCCATCGAAAAAGAATGGATAGAAATGGACAGTTTACCTTTGTTTAATCAACCGGACATAACTTTGGCTCCAATTGTCCAAATGCCTCCAAATTTTTAGAGTAGTCGGCCAACATTATTTTCTACAACTTTGAAGAAGGATGTATTTGAAGATTCGGCTGTCTGTATAGCTCAATTGGCGAAGCAAGTGGAGGGACAGATTGGGAATGCAAACAGTCCACTCCTTGGGCTATAAATAATCTCCCCTTCTCTCCTTGAGAGGGGTTGGCATTTCAGAAGAGAGGAGATCACATTGGCACGACCAAAGCTTTTCCAAAGTCTTGGGAGGACCTGCCATACTCAAGTTTTCACTTGAGAGACCTTTCCTCCTCTCTTTCTTTTCACTTACTTTTGAGTTCTTCATTTTTGTAATCTTGTAATTCTCTTTCTTTGTAATTCTGTTTTAATGCAAGTTACTTCTTCAATATCTCTTATTCTCTTCCACATTCTGTATTTTAATATTAATGTTCTTAAAATAGTTTAAATTCAGTTCAATCCCCTTCCCTTCTTAAGCTTCCTCATTCAATCGAAATTCCATTTTTGATTCTTAAATTATTTCGTGTGTGTGTTCGGCACACTACTCTTATCTTGTCCCTTTCTTTTTCTTCTCTTTATAATTCATAACCATAAACATATATTACCAGATTATTAATCACCCAAATGGCTGAGTAAATCTCTCATTGGGGTGAGTTATAATTTAGGTATGTTAAGTGATTGAGAGCTTCTGCTCGATGAATATTCTTTGAATTAACATTGTGTATGTTGGACTTAACATGTCATGGATTAATGACTTGTTTTGTTTAACATGTGGTTTCCATGGATTATTGGAACCATAAATACACAACCATAAATAAGATCTGATTGAGATTATAACCTTAAGTTAAGTTAAGTCTTGGTTTAAAGCCTTAACACTTAAGAATTCTAATCAACATCATCTTGTGACATGGGTGTTAATTTAAATGCAATATAAAGCAAAGCTCGAGGATATCACAAGCTTAACTAACCTAATGATGAACTCACCCCAATCTTTATCAATTTGGTAAATCAAACATCATCCATAAATCATTTCAATTAAGCTCTGCAAACAAACCCCCCTAATCAAAATACAATCAACTAAAAACAAACGACTACTACAAAGTATCATCGCCGAGGATTCGACCCGAGTGCTGCTATACACATTAGCAGAGCACCGGAACCTTGAACGGTCGATAGGCGACAATCGGCCGCACTTTCAAATGGCGCCGTTGCCGGGGATGGTGCTTTAAGTAGTCATTAGTTTCTGGTTATTGTAAAAAAAAACCAAAAAAAAATACAAAAGTTTAAAAAAAATTGAAAAAAAACACAAAGAAAAACCCGTCTTCCTCTTAAAAATCATAAACTGAAAAAAAAATACAAAGAAAAACCCGTCTTCCTCTTTCTTCCAAAATCTCTCTGAATGCCCCGTAGCCTTCCAAACAATCCCTCGGATTTGTTTGACCCTGAAATTGAGCGAACACTTCGCCAACTTAGGAGGAACATAAGAGATACTCAAATAATTCAAGAACCAATCATTGCCCTACCAATTGAATTAGATATGGCCAATCCTAGGGAACAAACATTGAAAGAACTTGCTGCCCCTGATATGAATTACCAACCTCTTGGTATTCAATATCCAAACATAGAGGCTGACTTCGAACTCAAGTCGGGTTTGATTCATCTTCTCCCTCATTTTCACGGGCTAGCCGGTGAGGATCTTCATCTTCACCTCAAAGAGTTCCAAGTGGTCTGCTCAACCATGAAACCTCAAGGGGTTTCTGAAGAACAAATCAAGCTTAGAGCTTTCCCCTTTTCCCTAGCAGATTCTGCCAAGTCTTGGCTCTACTACCTCCCACCTGGTTCCATAAACTCATGGGTTGACATGAAGAGACTTTTCCTTGAGAAGTTCTTTCCCGCTTCCCGAACAGCTTCTATCCGAAAGGAAATAAGCGGCATCCGTCAATTCCCTAATGAATCACTCCATGAGTATTGGGAGAGGTTCAAAAAGCTTGTGGCAACTTGTCCACACCATCAAATCCCTGACCAACTCCTGATCCAATACTTCTATGAGGGGTTATTGGCTATGGAGCGAACTCTCATTGATGCCGCAAGTGGCGGTGCTCTTGTTGACAAAACTCCTGCAGCTGCACGAGAACTCATAAGCAACATGGCTGCAAACACGCAGCAATTCCATACTCGAGCACATGCTCAAGTGAAACAAGCCCAAGATAATCAATCCATAGAGCCCAACAAGATGACTGAGTGGATGAGTGAACTTACAGGTCTTGTGCGTCAACTAGCGGTGGCTACCAAAGCCCCAACCTCATCTTCTCCATAGTCACTATTCCCTGGACCTATCAAGAATTGTGGAATATGCAACTCTCCATCTCATCCGACTGACACATGTCCACAACTTCAAGATGATCCATCTGATTCATCTAGTCCAATGGAGCTCAATGCGGCATATGCTCAGCGAAACTTCAACCCTCAACAATCAGGTCAGTTTGTTAGAAACTTCAACCAACCCCACTCTGAGCCCTTCTCTTCTACCTTTAACCCACCTCTGAGGTATGGTAATCCCATTTCTCATCCTCCGCAGTTCCCTCCTCAAAACCCAAACCAGTTTCAATACAGTCAAGGTGTTGGTAACTTCCAACAACCTTACCCTTTTGTCCCTCAACCCCAAAGGAACAATCCTCCTCCTGGATTCCACTATCCTAACGAGCCTTCCCAATTCCCCACCCAATACAATCGCTTTCCCAAGAACCAAAATCATGGCCAACCCAATTTGGGACAAGCCTCTTCTTCTAAACAACCATGGGAAAGTGCTGTAGAGGATCTTGCTTCCTTCACCCGTTCTAGCCTCAAGAACATTGAAACCCAAATAGGTCAACTTGCATCCCACCTGAGCCAGCAACAACAATCAAATTCTTCCCAACTCCCAGCTCAACCATTACCCAACCCTAAGGGTAATGTAAGTGCAATTGCACTTAGATCGGGAAAGCAAATTGCTATGCCCCATGCTGATTCCTCTACCTCCCCTTTCAATGTTGATCTAGAAAATGAAAAGAACAAAAAGCTGGAAAAGGAACTTGAATCCACTCCTTCACTTCCTTCCATTCCTCTAAGGAACCCAATTCCTTTTCCTCAAGCCATCTCCAAGCCTAAGAAGTCCTTTGAACCTGATCCTGAAATGCTTGACATGTTTAGACGTGTTGAAGTGAACATCCCCCTCTTAGATGCCATCAAACAAATCCCTAAGTATGCCAAGTTTCTTAAGGAATTGTGCACCCATAAGAGGCAACTTAGGAACATTGAAAATGTTTCAACTCAACAGTCCATTCCCATAAAGTGCAAAGATCCAGGGACCTTCACGGTTCCATGTCAAATAGGGAGTTCCAACTTTGATGATGCACTCATAGACCTTGGAGCCTCAATAAATGTCATGCCCAAATCCATTTTCTCCAACCTTGGTCTAGGTCCCTTGCACCCAACGGGTATTGTCATTCAATTAGCCAATCGAAGCACTGCCAGTCCTGAGGGGATAATTGAGGATGTTCTTGTTCGGGTCAATGATCTTATCTTCCCAGCTGATTTCTATGTCCTTGACATGGAAGGTGAGACGAACTCTTCTCGATCTCCCCTAATTCTAGGAAGACCATTCCTCATGACTGCGAGAACCAAGATTGATGTCCACTCAGGCATCTTATCCATGGAATTCGGTGACCAACTGGTCAAGTTCAACATTTTCCAAGCCATGCGATATCCATCTGAGGATCGCTCTGCATTCTCAATCCATGCTTTTGAGGACACTTCTAAGATTCAATCGAACCCCAATCCACCATGTTCTTCATGTTCTAATGATAAAGGATCTTGTGAAATATGCACCATGATTAACAAAGTCATAAATGGTGAAGTTGATGTGGACCTCTCATTCATAGACTCCATCAATCTAGAGGAACTTGAAAACTCTCTTGAATCCCACATCAACTCTGATCTCTACTGCTCCACCTTGGACAGTGTTGAGGAAAATGATCCAAACCCATCTAGAATCCCTTCTCCTACTCCTAACTTGTCTAGCTCTCCAATCAAGGCTGAAACTGATCTAAAACCACTTCCTTCACACCTCAAGTATGCATTCCTTTTCCATGATCCCTCCTACCCTGTCATTATCTCTGCTTCACTTTCTGAAACTGAGGAGTCCCAACTTGTTCAAGTGTTAGAGGAAAACAAAAATGCCTTAGGTTGGACCCTAGAGGATATTCCAGGAATCAACCCTGCCCTTTGCATGCATCACATCCATCTAGAGGAATCATCCAAACCAATTAGGCAACCTCAAAGAAGACTCAATCCACTCATACTTGAGGTAGTTAGGGAAGAGATTACCAAGCTTCTTCAAGCTGGTATTATCTACCCAATTTCTGATAGTGAATGGGTTAGTCCAATTCAAGTCGTTCCTAAGAAGGGCGGGATAACAGTTGTCACAAATGAACATGGAGAAGTGGTCACAACTCGGGTGAAAAACAAATGGCGTGTGTGCATCGATTATCGCAAATTGAATGCTGAAACACGAAAAGATCACTACCCACTTCCTTTCCTTGACCAAATGCTTGAGAGATTGGCCGGAAAGTCACACTATTGCTTTCTTGATGGTTACACCGGCTACTTCCAAATTCCAATCTCACCTCAAGACCAAGAAAAGACCACATTCACTTGCCCCTTTGGAACCTATGCCTATAGGCGAATGCCTTTTGGCCTTTGTAATGCTCCTGCAACATTTCAGCGGTGTATGATGAGTATCTTTTCTGAATTCATTGAGAATTGCATGGAGGTATTCATGGATGACTTTACCATATATGGCGAGTCATTTGAATCTTGCTTACATTCACTCTCTTTGGTCCTTCAAAAGTGTGTCAAGTGCAACCTTGTGCTGAATTTTGAAAAATGTCACTTCATGGTTTCAAATGGGATTGTTCTAGGGCACATAATTTCTCAAGAGGGTATCCAAGTTGATCCAGCCAAAATTGAGGTGATCCAATCACTTCCTGAACCCAAATCAGTTCGAGAAATTCGGTCCTTCCTTGGTCATGCCGGTTTCTATCGGCGATTCATTCATAACTTCAGCAAGATTTCCCTCCCACTCACTCGTTTACTTCAAAATGATGTCACATTCAATTTTGATGAGGCTTGCAAGAGAGCCTTCATTGAACTCAAATCTGCTCTCACATCTGCTCCAATAATCCAACCCCCAGATTGGTCCTTACCATTTGAATTAATGTGTGATGCTTCTGATAGGGCCATTGGGGCTGTTCTTGGTCAAAGAAGAGAAAACATTCCTCATGTCATATTTTATGCCTCAAAAACATTGGATGAAACTCAATCACACTACACTGTGACTGAAAAAGAACTTTTAGCTGTGGTTTTTGCCTTGGATAAATTCCGGCCCTATCTCTTAGGTGCCAAAATCATCATCTTCACGGACCACTCAGCATTAAAGTTCTTACTTAAGAAAAGTGATTCCAAACCAAGGCTAATAAGATGGATTTTAATGCTCCAAGAGTTTGACCTTGTGATAAAAGATAAACCTGGAAAAGAAAACCCTGTGGCTGACCACCTGAGTAGAATTTCTAATTCTTCTCATTCTGAAATAATTGATCTTGAATTTCCAACTGAACACCTCTCATCTCTCACTCCAAAGTTACCATGGTATGCCCCAATTGTCAATTACTTGGTTTCTGGTGTTTTCCCTGAATATTTTTCAAAAGAACAAAAAGAAAAGATGAGAAGTGATTCAAAGCATTATTTTTGGGAAGATAATAAACTTTGGAAAACTGGGGCTGACATGGTAATTAGGAGATGTGTTGATGAAACTGAACAATCCTCCATCTTGGAATTCTGCCACTCAATGCCTGGAGGTGGCCACTTTGGACCACAAAGGACTTCTCGAAAGGTCCTAGATTCTGGATTCTTTTGGCCTTCACTCTTCAAGGACTCACACGAGTTCTGTCAATCATGTCCCACTTGCCAAAAGTTTGGCACAATTTCCAAAAGAAATGAAATGCCTCAAAAGCCATTAATCTTCTGTGAGCTTTTTGATGTTTGGGGCATCGATTTCATGGGACCATTTCCCCCTTCCAATGGATTCTCATACATTCTTCTTGCGGTCGATTATGTTTCTAGGTGGGTCGAGGCCAAACCCACTAGGAAAGATGATGCTCAAACTGTGAGTGAGTTCCTCAAAACCCATATCTTCCATCGATTCGGAACACCACGTGCTTTGATAAGTGACTTAGGAACTCATTTCTGTAATAGAACCATGGAGTCACTTTTGAAAAAGAATGGGGTTGTACATAAAACATCCACTGCATATCACCCTCAAACAAATGGAATGGCTGAACTTTCTAATAGAGAAGTGAAAAGAGTGCTTGAAAGAATTGTTAAGCCCACAAGAAAAGACTGGCCCGATAGACTTGGTGAAGCACTTTGGGCCTATCGAACAGCCTATAAGACACCCATTGGGATGTCTCCATTTAGGCTAGTCTTTGGTAAATCCTGTCATTTACCAGTTGAAATCCAACATAAGTCATTTTGGGCTGTCAAAACATGTAATTTTGATTGTGAAAAATCTGGTGAAGAAAGATTGTTGCAGTTGACTGAATTGGAGGAGCTTCGACTCGATTCGTATGAGAACTCCATTCTCTACAAAGAAAAGGCAAAGTCACTCCATGACAAGTACATTCTTCGAAAGGTATTTCATGAAGGTGAAAAGGTAATGCTCTTCAATTCTCGATTTCGACTTCACCCAGGTAAGCTCAATTCTCGTTGGGATGGACCTTTTATTATTACTAATGTTTACCCATTTGGTGCAGTGCAAGTCGAAGACCCTTCTTCAAAAAGAACATTCACGGTAAATGGACATCGGTTAAAGCATCACCATGAGAGGCCATTCACTTCAGGTTCCACATCGACTTCCATTGACCCACCACTAGATGGAAATGGCGACCCACCAAATCCAAACCAGGGGGCACCTCTTTCCCTTTAACTCTCTCTCTATCTCTTCCTCTCTCTACCTCTTTCTTCTTCTTCCTCTCTCTTTCGTTTTGTTACCACTTTATTCATCAAACCCTTTCTTTTTATCTTTCTTGTGTGGGTGTGTATTTAAAAAAAACCTTAAAAACTAAAAAAAACAAAAAACACAATTACTTAAAAAAATTACAAAAAAAGAGTCATGCTTACTCACCATCTAGTTTTGAAATTTTGTCCAACCATTTTGGGGAGTCAAAAGGCTTGTTTTAAACTCAAATATATTGAATTTTTATCTCAAACTTGGGTAAACAATTTTGTGTCAATAACAAACATTTTGAATGAACAATTTTTTGGTGGAAAATGATTCTCCCCTACCGCGAGGAATAACATTAGCCTTCATGACAAGGTCATCTATGGCCATCTTTTTCATTGTGTGTCTTCACCACTGATTGTGAGTCTTGATTTTGTGGACCTTCGAGCTGAATTTCCATCTTTTGTGTGCATTAATATGATAGAGGCATTTTCTAAGCCACATGAGAATCAGAATAGCCAAATAGCCTCCCGTTACCCTTACATTGATCCTACTTTTGAAAGCCCCTTTGAGCCTATGAAAGCCTTTCTTTTGATAGCCACATTACAAGCCTAATACCTTGTCCCACCCAACATCTTCATGAATTTTCATTGTACACTTTATTGAAATTTAAGTGTGGGGGGAATGGACTTCATTTTTGGGCGTACTTTCATTGATTTCCAATGTGTCATCATATGCTTGAGGGCAAGCATCCATTCAAGTGTGGGGGAGATGTTGTAATTCTGTGAGCTTTGGGGTGTATATGTGTAATTGTCATTTGTACAAAAGTCATTGAAAAGTGTTCAAAAAAAAATGAAAAAAAATTATATAAAAAAAATGAAAAAAATAAAAAAAAGGAATGGGTTGTGTCTTGGGTGGGTCAAAAATCATTCATCATCAACCTTTGATCGTGTTATAACTACTAAAATTAGTTCCATGAGAAGATCAAAGATGGGTTGGGAGATGACTGTGAGACTTGTTTCAAGCACAACTTTCGAAAAAAAGAGCAAAAAGAAAAAGAAAAAAAAAGAACACTTGAATCTTTTTGTATTGTGTCATTATTGGAAGTCTTCCATGTTGTACATATTCCATCATCTCACCCTATTCCATTTTCTATCTCCCTCACTTTTCATTCATCACACATTCATGCCCTTGTAAATATGTGTTTCTATTTCCTTTCAAATCAAATTTCAAAAAAAATGTGCATTGATTTTTCCATGTTGGTGTTTTTAACCCCTCTTTTCCTTTGGACATTATATACCTACCATCCCATAGCCACTGAAAAACCCCTTAAAAGACCTCTTGATTCTTGTACACATTAGATTTGGGAATGGAAGCTGAGAGCTCTTACAAACTCTTGATTTTCACTTTTTGTTGGTGAATGAGTGAACCTCCTAAAATACATTTTTATCATCTTGAGAGGAGTAAGTTTTGAGTGTCTACATTTTCCAATTCAAACCTTGAACATGAAAAAATGAATTGTTTCTGATGCATTATTGTGAACCAAATTTGTGATGTAATTCAATATGGATGAGTGAAATATTCTAAACCTCCCTTGATTGGAGAAAACAAAATTTTAATATTTGTTGGTGAGTGAAAATGATTTTGTCATGTTTTTATATTTGTTGCACATGAGGACACGCGCAAATATAAGTGTGGGGGAGTTGATGTTATTAATATTTTCATGACTTATTATATTCCCCCTTTACTTATTTTATATGAAATGTGCATAATTTGTGTGAAATATTAATGTTTTAATATTAAGTATAATATTTGAGCATTTTTAGAAGTAGTCAAATTGAGTCAGTTTAATGTTTTAATTATAAATATCACTATACTGATCCAAATTGTGTGGTTCTTGTTTTGTAGGATTCCCCTTTCAATATACAACATTTCATTAGAAGGAACCATGAGCCAATTCTGCCATTTGAAGGGTCATATGGTCCTCACAAACAAGACCAAAGAATCTGTGAACAAACTGGACCATCCATGAAGATTGATTTACTGGGTTCAATCGAGAAGTCCAAAGACCTTCAATCTCCACCATAATTCGGGGGACACTTCATTGCATCTTGGATAAAAATTTCATGGCCCAAATCCAAGTACAAGGGGCCCAAATAAACCTTTGAAGTCCAGCCCACCATTCTGGCCGAGAATTAAAATCAGTATAGTATGCATGACATATCTCCTGATGTAAGCATCCAATCGAGCTGAGATTTTTCAGTGTGAAAGAGGAGATATAGGCGGCCGACTTTGTTGAAGAAGTCATTCGAATTTGAAGGCATCTTCCTGTTCAAAAATCCATTCACATTTTGGCCATCGAAAAAGAATGGATAGAAATGGACAGTTTACCTTTGTTTAATCAACCGGACATAACTTTGGCTCCAATTGTCCAAATGCCTCCAAATTTTTAGAGTAGTCGGCCAACATTATTTTCTACAACTTTGAAGAAGGATGTATTTGAAGATTCGGCTGTCTGTATAGCTCAATTGGCGAAGCAAGTGGAGGGACAGATTGGGAATGCAAACAGTCCACTCCTTGGGCTATAAATAATCTCCCCTTCTCTCCTTGAGAGGGGTTGGCATTTCAGAAGAGAGGAGATCACATTGGCACGACCAAAGCTTTGCCAAAGTCTTGGGAGGACCTGCCATACTCAAGTTTTCACTTGAGAGACCTTTCCTCCTCTCTTTCTTTTCACTTACTTTTGAGTTCTTCATTTTTGTAATCTTGTAATTCTCTTTCTTTGTAATTCTGTTTTAATGCAAGTTACTTCTTCAATATCTCTTATTCTCTTCCACATTCTGTATTTTAATATTAATGTTCTTAAAATAGTTTAAATTCAGTTCAATCCCCTTCCCTTCTTAAGCTTCCTCATTCAATCGAAATTCCATTTTTGATTCTTAAATTATTTCGTGTGTGTGTTCGGCACACTACTCTTATCTTGTCCCTTTCTTTTTCTTCTCTTTATAATTCATAACCATAAACATATATTACCAGATTATTAATCACCCAAATGGCTGAGTAAATCTCTCATTGGGGTGAGTTATAATTTAGGTATGTTAAGTGATTGAGAGCTTCTGCTCGATGAATATTCTTTGAATTAACATTGTGTATGTTGGACTTAACATGTCATGGATTAATGACTTGTTTTGTTTAACATGTGGTTTCCATGGATTATTGGAACCATAAATACACAACCATAAATAAGATCTGATTGAGATTATAACCTTAAGTTAAGTTAAGTCTTGGTTTAAAGCCTTAACACTTAAGAATTCTAATCAACATCATCTTGTGACATGGGTGTTAATTTAAATGCAATATAAAGCAAAGCTCGAGGATATCACAAGCTTAACTAACCTAATGATGAACTCACCCCAATCTTTATCAATTTGGTAAATCAAACATCATCCATAAATCATTTCAATTAAGCTCTGCAAACAAACCCCCCTAATCAAAATACAATCAACTAAAAACAAACGACTACTACAAAGTATCATCGCCGAGGATTCGACCCGAGTGCTGCTATACACATTAGCAGAGCACCGGAACCTTGAACGGTCGATAGGCGACAATCGGCCGCACTTTCAGTGGCCCTCTGGGATTATCTCTTATTGTAAATAGAAAAACTTTCCTAAATTCCAACATTAATATCTAGAAATGGGTCAAGGAACCTAACAGAAAGAACTTAATGTCATAATGTTGACAACCATATGTAAATGTTCACTATGTAATATAATCCCTTTGTCACAACATCTCATCTAGCAGGTTGCACATCTGTATCACCAACATATATGCTCAATATGTATTTATTTGACTATCTGAAATAAACGCGTCATTACACTATGGCTATGGAATTTGATATGACGATTGTATTCCAATCAAAGGGATGAGATATTAACTTACATAAAGATGCAAAGGAAAAATCCCTCCTCAACTTATCCCTTGATGACATGTCACTCATGACACACCCAATGTATCCAACTTCACCATAAACTATTATCATCACGGTTTGTAAAATAAATCTAAGTACACAAGTAATAACATTCATTATTAATAATCTTAAAGTCTAATGACTATTACATATGCTTGTATATAGAAATATCTAATGAAACTAAAACATGTGTAATTTCTAATAGAGGGCCTATTCTCATTATCTATCATCTTAGAGATTACCAAGAGTTAAATCCATGACAAGAAGCCTCATCCTCTTATGAGTACTTGAACCTAGAGGTCTATATACTATTTGTCTCATCATATTATGTTATCTAACTGTAGAACTATACTAAGAATATTGTCATAACACTTTGAGGTTCTAAGCATATTGGGGAACTTCTATGACCTAATCAATGAAAAAAATACTCTAGGTCATTATTTAATTAAATTTATGCAATAAAATGAACAATATGTAATAAAATATTTAATTAATATTCAATAAATTGAATATACATGTAATCAAAGTACAATCATTTGGTCCTAGGATACTAACTCCAAAAAACTCCCACTTAGACTAGATCCAACTGCCTAATACGTTTAGTCTACTAGACCTCACATGATAATCATATTTCTACCAAGTCAAGGATTTAGTCAAGGTTTCTTCCATGTAAATATTGATTGTTGTAACCTCAAATCTCTGAGAAAAATCCCTCAATAGATGATACTTCTGGATTTTGTGTTTTATCCACTGATATGACCATGGATTTTTTTTGAGAGCCACTGCTACAATATTATCACAGTAGAGTGTGATAGGATCTTTACTGCTAGGTACTAAGTCAATCTCTTATATGAATTTTCAAATCCCTACCGCTTATTTAGCTATCTTAGAAGTCACAATATACTCAGACTCTACTATAGAATCTGTGACCACATCCTGTTTTGAGATCTTCTAGCTCACAACCCCTCCATTCAAAGGGAAGATGTGTCTTTTTTTTAACTTCATGTCATCTTGATCAGTTTGGAAACAATAATTTTTATATCCTCTGATGACTATTTCCTCATATCCTACAAAATCTAGGAATATATCCTTATTACCCCTCATATACTTATGGATAGTCTTGACTTTCATCCAATGGAATTCACCTAGATCAACTTGATATCTTCCAACCACGCTTAATGTGTAGGTGACATCTAGCCTAGTACATAGCAGAGCATACATGACTGAAAGAATAACTAATTCATGTGGAATCCTTGTCATTCTATTTCCTTCCTTATTTGTTTGAGGACACATTTTCTTAGAAAGATGAATTCCATGTGACACTGTTAATAATCCCATCTTGGATGGTTCGATACTAAATCTATTCAGTATCTTGTCAATGTATATACTTTTACTTAAGCCAAACAACCTCTTGGATATATCATGATGGATCTTAATCCCAAGAATATATGCTACCTCACCCAAGTCCTTCATAGAGAATCATGTATTCAACCATGCCTTAACAGACTATAAGGTTCATATTTTGTTTCCAATCAGTAATACATCATCAACATATACTATTAATAAAATGAATTCACTCCCAATAAACTATTTATATAAACAAGTATCACACTCGTTCTTTATGAAACCAAATTCTATTATGGATTCATCAAAATGAATTTTCCATGACCTAGATGCTTACTTTAATCCAAAAATGGATTTTTACAATTTTAAAACCTTTTTGGAATCCTTTGGAGTCACAAACCCTTAAGATTATGTCATATATACATCTTCCTAAAGTTTCCCATTAGGGAAGGCTATTTTGAAATCTATTTTTCAAATATCATAGACATGGTAAATTTTAATGGCAGTATAATTCTGATGGATTTCAGGAGTGCAACTAGTGAAAATGTTTCATCATAGTCAATACCCTGATGTTTTTTAAACCCTTTTGAAAAAAATAACACCTTATATGTAATTACTTTTCCTTCCTATCTAGTTTCTTCTTTAATACCCATTTGTTGCCAACGGGGTTTACATCCACTAGAGGATCTACCAAAATCCAAACTTTGTTTTGATACATGTAATCCATTTTATAATTCATGACTTCTTTCCACTTGGAAACATCTATGTCACTTACTAATTCCTTGTAGTTTATAGGATCATTATTATCAACTAATAATGAGTCATCATCCTCATTGACTATAAAATCATATCATTCTGTTTCTCTAAACTCTATAGTACTCCTATGATGTAATTGTATCTCTAGAATAATTTCTTCTTCCATGGGGATTTGTGGAATTTTTTCCCATTCCAACTCTTGTGTATCTTGAGTTCGGACTTAATTGAAGTCTATCTTGTTCCCTCTATCACTTTTATATATAAGATCCTCCTCAAGAAATGTGTGGCATCTTTCAAACACAAAATTTTTATCTGAAGCATTATATAGTTAGTATCCCTTTATTTATTTAAGATACCCTATAAAGATAGTTTTTGTTCCTTGAGGTGAAAGCTTATTACTTGAAGAGGCCTTAAAACTCTTCACAACCCCACACATGTAAGTAAGACAACATAGGTTTCTTTCCATTCCATAATTGGTATGGTATGCCATCTTTCTCTTTAATTGGAACTCGATTTAGTACGTATGTTGTTGTTTCTAATGTGTATCCCCAAAAATATAATAGAAGACTCGCATGAATCTTCATTAATATCACCATGTCCAACAAGTTGTGGTTCTTCCTTTCACTTGTATCCTTCCACTGGGTAATATAAATAGGATTGAGTTGAGACAATATCCCAAACTCCCATAAATAATCAACGGAGTCTTGATTAAGTTATTCACCACCATGGTCTAAGTAGAGTTTCTTAATATTCTTACCAAGCTGGTTCTGAACTTTATTCTTTTATTCATTGAATTTATAAAAATAATCCTACTTGTACCTCATTAATTATATATATCCATGTCTACTAAAATTATTAGTAAACATTATGAAGTATGAGTACCCACCCCTTGCTTCAACAAGAAATGGTCCACACACATCATTATAAATGAATTCAAGAAGTTCTTTATACCTTTCACCTTTTCCACTAAATGGGACTTTGGTCATTTTTCCTTGTAAACATATGGGATATACACCAAGTTGTTTTAGTTCAAAATAATCTAAATTTCCATCTTAATATAATTTAGTCAAGCGTTTTTCATTTACATGACCTAGTCGATTATGCCAAAGTTGGGTGTGGTATGATTCATTTGAAGTAACTTAATTATTGATTTCCATTACTTGTTTAGTGTAATCTAACACATAAACACTACTATTTAAATGTGAATTACCATAAAAATGATATCCTTATAAAATAAGAAACATTTATTCCCAAATTTGAAAATAAATCCATCTGTATCTAGTTTGGATAAAAAAATAATGATTTTGGTAACTGAATGCGCATAATAATAAAAAATTAAATCCAAAATAATTTTGGTTGAAAACATGATGTGGTAGTCCTTGATATCTACAATATCAAGTTTAACTATGTTGGTTGCTCATAGATCTACCTCTTCTCGATTAATCTTTCTGAATCTACTCATCTCTTGTATTTGAATATATATGTGAGCACCACAAGCTCTCTCTAATACCGAATTTGTAAAAATAGATAAATTTCACTAGATAACAAATGCACTTGAAGCTTACCCTTGCTTATTTGGTTGGGTGTAGTTTTTCTTCTATTGTCCTTCTTACAACATGTGAAACAGACAACTTCCCGTTCCCTTATTTTCCCCTTGATCTTACTCTTCTTGGAAGGGTGTGAAGAAGATTTGGGATTAAAGATCTTGATCTCCCTTTCTATTTGTTCATCACAAGGATGGAAGGATTTTCATGTTTCATATCCTTATCTACTTGGTGAAGAAGAGTGAGAAGATCTGACATAGACTTCTCAGCTTTGTTCAAATTAAAATTTACAATAAAGATAGAGAATCTCTAAGGGAGTGATATTAAAATGAGATTAGTACCCAGTAATTCAAGGAGTTTAAAACCTAAAACCTCTAAGTTCTCAATATATCCAATGATATTTACTATGTGAGTCCCAATTGGGGCACCCTCTCCAATATTGTTATGAAATAGCACCTAGAAAATCTAAAATTGTTCATGTTTAGCTTTCTTTTGGTAAAGACCACATAGGTTCTCAAGCATGTCATATACATCTATGTTTTAATGAGACTTATTGAGTTCTATAGACATAGATGAAAGCATCAAACATTGAACATTGTTTGGTTCATTCAAATTTTTTTCATAGACAAGTAACTCTTCATCACTCACCTCCTTAGTAGACAAATCAGGCATTAAGGATTCTATCACGTAATATTTTCATTCATGGTGTAGCACAACCCGAAGGCGTCTAAACCACTCATGAAAGTTACTATCAGTTAGGAGGTTATATTTATCTAATAATGATCATAGGGATAGTGTGGATGATACACTTTCCATTTTATTCAATAATTAAAAGAGAATATTATTAGAACTTTTCTTGATTACAAATTTTGTGATAAATAATAAATTAAATTCTTTTTATTAAATCTCCCACTATTTTATCAAGTCCTAATAGCCCTCACTATTGAAATCAAAATGTCTAGTTTCTATTAGATTCTATTTTCAAGTATCCCCATTAATTTTCTTAGTGATCCAATCTTTAGCCATTAAAACCATAAGAAAGTAATTAGGAAGGCAGATTTTCCAACTGTGGGATTGCAGCTCCTTGACCCATTGAGTGGATTCCCCTATCCTAAAATCCAAACTTTGATTTCCTCAACACTTACCTCCAAATTTTTATTGAACATACTTTGGTCGTTAAAATAAATACAAGTTTGGTTAAGTCAACCCAAAACCCTCATGATAACTCCCTGGTAAAATTAAGTGTCTAGACTTTGTCCATGTACTACACTTTGTTTTATGGTTTCATTTCAATCAAGTAATGGAAATATTGGTCTAAATTAATATTTATTTGAGGGATTTTATCTTGTTATGTATAAAGTTTTATCTTTTTTTATCTTTTATATGTCTTATTAATATTATTTGAATGTTACTTAATTAATTAACTATGTTGGATAAAACATTTACACATAATATATTTATTTATATTCCATATTTTCATATTAATTCATTTATTTATGTGATTTCATCCTTGCATCTATAAAAAAAATTATAGACAAAAATAATTAATTAATTAGATGGCATGTTCATGAGCTTTATCTAATAGTTGATTTAATGAGTGGATGTTAAATCAACATTTGAACTAGGAATATTAACTCCTATTATTAGTCTTGGTATGAGTTGCAGTATTCCACTTGTCCACCTATGTATCACCTGAGTTGGAATTATAATGGTTCTATCTTGAACCACCACCATACACCTTAGGATACACCATTAATTACATGCATTTATAACTCACACATAGGTGATGTGAACCAAAGGATTGGTTAAAGGGTAATTACATAAATATCCTTGGACATGCAGGTCCTACATAATAATGGAGGGAGGGATGACTCGCAGATCATCATTAAATTTAATATTAAATAATTAAAAAATCATTCAATAAATTAAATTAAATAAATTCCAACACATACATAGGTCTTGTTAAAGTTTATGATCGACCATACATGAAACAAATACACAAAAGTAACTAGCTAGCATTCATTTCTTTATTTGTTCTTTATTATTAAGATGGATGCACCTGCATTAATTAATTAATTAATCAATTAATTAATCACCTTTCATCTTAATGATCATCTGAACTTTATTGGATATACCCATAATTCATGGCATTCATGGAAAATATACGACAGAACCAATAATAACATATTTATTATAATAAATTAATTGAGCGTGTAAAATTCTCTAAAACCATTATTAAATTTCCAAACACATAGTGGTTCTCCAATAAATAAAATAAGGTTTTAATGTTTTAATTTTTCAATTTAATGAAATTTTTAATTTTGTCTATTAATGGGAAACTACACGGCATGTACATCCAACTACACGTTGTATATCTCAATCGTCATGTATTTAGGGTACACGCTTGGGTTTACAATGTGTACCTTGGTTAGACTACACGATGTGTACAGATCAGCTACACACCATGTGTTCTACTTTCCATGTGTTTGGGATGCATTTCTGGGTCTTCAGTGTGTGTCTTGACGGACTACACAACATGTACAAGTAAGACACATGTCATGTATTTATTTTAGTCGTGTGTCTGTTTTCTCATCGGGTGGATCGGTGTGTTCTTCAGACATGGGATTTGATAAACTACATGTTGTGTACACTACATACACATTGTGTATATTATAAATTCTCTAGGTTATTAATCTCACATGGTTTGATCGTGTATAATGACCACACATATTGCGTGATTTATACTTCTAACCTATGTAGACTACACGACATGTACACCAATACATGTCGTGTAATCTGAAAATTGTGTGCTAGGTTGTATGATCAACACATTGTATACATCACTCATAATAACTACATAGAATGTCATGTATCCCTTATCACATCCAGATGTAGTGAAATAGAGTACATGATGTGTACTTCCAAGTACACATTGTGTAACCCTATATTACAGGCCAAAAATGTGGCATTTCTCGATGGAATCTATGATCATTCTTCAATTTTTCTTAGACCTTTAGGAAAATGAAACACTAAATGAACATGATTAATATTAAAAAACATGTTAATTAAAACCATATTAAAGAAAAAATATCACGAAATGAAAATATAAACACAATTGGGCATAGATCAAAAAGAAAATAAGTAATTATAAATTTAAACATAACCCCTCTGATACCACTTGAAGTTTATAGGCACAGTGGAAACGTGCAGTGGGCGATATGATAAATAGAATTTCTTTTGATTTCAATTTCTCAATACCCCAATAGAGGATCATGCACATTAAGTTTATAATTAATTTATTTAGATTTGAATAAATAAGTTACCTTGTCTTAGGTTTCATTCTTCATAGTCGATGTGATCATCTAAAAAGGCCCTTTCATATTACCTTTATTGTGCTTATGATGGTCCAAGGGTATAATCCCTCTAGCGGTGATCCACATATGCTCCAATGATCTCCGAGCAATGTCACTCGATATTCGAGTGCTAGTAGAGAAAATAAAATGTCTTATGTTGTTCATTATTGACCGCTCATTCTTCGCTCTTGAAGAAATGTATCTTGTGTTCTTGTTCTTGAGAGTGAGAGAGATGAATGGAAATAGAATTCAATGTGTGCAACAATTTTTATAATTAGACTACCTACACAATCTCTATAATGGGCTATTTATAGAGGTAGGGTTTAAGTTAGAATATTATTTAATTGTATGTCGTCCCTTAAACAATATTAAAACCTTTAATAAGCCCCATGACACATAATAATAATATAATTATTATTATTTTGTGTGCATCATCTTGCACAAATGATAAATAATATTTTTAAACTTATAAATAATTATTTATCATTGAATGTAGTCTTGGTCCATTTGATCTCCTCAGTATTTACTGAATACCCGAATAAATATTTTTATTCATAAATAAATATTTCATTCGCATGTCGACAAATAAATATTTATTAAATATTCAATAAAATAAATAAATATACTTTTATTCACATGTCGGTGAATAAATATTTATTTAATTTATGGGATAAATATAACTTGAATAAAATCATTCCTTAATCTTGAGAATAATATTTATTCTATTAATTAAATTCAAATAGAATTTAATCGAGATCAACAGAAACACTCAGTGTGTGACCCTCTAAGATTATTTCTCAATGGCATTAAGCAGACCTGCCTAAAGTCCTAGATTACTGTTTAGCAACGAGTCAAGGCACCCAAGAGAAAGAACTTAATGTCACAACATTGACTACCACATACAAATACTCATTGTGTAATATAATATCTTTTCCAAAATATCTCATCAAGAAGGTTGCACATTCGTGTCACCAACCTATATGCTCGATATGTTTTTCTTTGACTATCCAAAATAAACACATCACTACACCATGGCCATGGAATTTAATGTGATGGTTTTATTATAATAAAAGGGTCAGGATATCAACTTACATAAAGATGGAAGTACCAATCCTTCCTTGACATATCCATTAATGACATGTCACTTGTGATGCACCCAACATATCCAACTTCACCATGAACTATTATCATCATGGTTTATGAAATAAATCTAAGTACATGATTCATAACATGCATTATAAATAATCTTAAAGTCAAAGGATAATTACACACACTTACAGATAGGAATATCTGATGACACCAAAACATGTGAAATTCCAACTGGTGGGTCTGTTCTCATAATCTTCCATCTTGGAGATTACCAAGTACGAACTTCATGAGAAGAAGTTTCATCCACTTATGAGTACTTTCACCTGATGGTATATACATTATGTGTCTTGTCATAGTATTTTATCTAACTGTAGAACTATATTAAGAATATTAACATACCACTTCAAGGTTCTCATCATAGCAGGGAACTTCTATAACCTTATCAATTTGAAAAATACTCTAAGACATTATTACATTAAATTCATGTAGAATAATGAACAATATGTAATAATATGTTTAATTAATATTCAATATATTGAATATAAATGTAATCTGAGTATAATCAGTTGTTTCTAGGACACTAACTCCAATATGTTTTAGGTTTCATTGGCAGTTCCTATTTGCAAACACCTGTAATGGTCCCCTGACTTGAGATTTTTATTAGTGTATACCATTTGATCATGTACTTTGATGCAAGGAAAAACTATGGTATTGAATTTTCATTGAGGTAAACTTGTGTTAAGTGAATCATTGGTGGTATGACACTGATTGAATAATTAAGAAATAAATTTTCACTTCTGGCGGGAAGTGATATCTTAGGACTAGTTGGTTTGAATGGAAATACATTCACTAAATCCATGGCTATGGTAGAAGAAGATAAGCCCATTTAGTAAGGTCAACATATAATAAATCAAGAAAGTACGATGACACAAAGTGTGTGTACTACTTTATGAGATATCAAAATACAAAGAGATTTTATTACACAGTGTGTGTTCGTAGGAAGGTTGACGTTTTTATGACTACTCTTTATCTTTTTAGGGGCCTTGATGGGTTACTAGAATCCTCTTTTGGTATGTGAATAGTATTCACTACTATCAAGATAAGGTCCTAGAGGGTCACACGCCATGCGTATTCACAAGTCTACCTTGTTATGATGAATATGAATATATGACATGGTGGGACCCGCCACTAGGGTCTGAGTGATGTTTGAAAATTATCGATCATCAAGAAATAAATAAATTCATATTGTTCAAGTTTAGAATAATTGGTATTAAATTTATTTATTAAATGTATTTACAAGTATTAAAGTAAATACATGGAAAATATTATATGAATGAATATTATATTAATATTCAAGGTTCGTTTAATATTTGTGGGAGTGAAAACTGAATTAATGGCATGATTTTATCACATAATATATTTATTATATTATAAGAAAATGATAAAAATATAAATGATGTTTATGACTCAATAAAGTAGTCATAAGAAGTCATTTATGGATTATTTAGTGAGTAATAAATATTCAGGATTCGGGGAGCCTTTTCGGGTAATTTTATAACTCATTGTATATAGGAGAGAGACTCACATGGAAACTATTCATTGCTCATTCGTTGAGAGTATCTATCTCCTCTCCCACTTCCTAGAGATAGAGACTCTTGATCCAAGCAACCAGATTGAGCTCTCCTTCATGCATCATAGGAATATTGATGTAGTGATCATTAGGACGTCAAAGGAATCATTGGATTATCATGATAGCACCCGAAATTCAACAATTGACACTCCCACATACTTTCAAATCATGTATAGATGATCTAGAGGGAATCGAATTTGGTTCATTCAAGCAATGATTGTTTGTGCTTAAAATTCATTACGCAAAGATCTCTGGGCCTTTATCGAGGCTGTGTATAGAATCCCTATACCTTTACACATATTATTACATGATTTTAAGTATTATGAACCATCAAATACAAATAAATTATTGTAAAGTCTAGTGTCTTTTGAGCACTAGGTACATAATTAGAAAATATGAAACCAAAATAAAAATATATTTTATTTAATATCTATAATAATATCCTAACTTCCTTTGATATCTTACATCTGTATAGGATAACCTGGGGAATATATGAACAAAGGGATGAGCTAAAAAGTCCAGTAAGGGAATAAACATAGTAATAAATCATAGCACATGGGTTAGAAGACATAACATGATGACATAAAAATGTATGGATCATGAATAAACATATGAAATCATAACATGTAGATCATGGTATCATGTAATAATGGAATCATAGGAATTTGGAGAAAATATACAACATGATATAAACATGAGTCAAGACTAACTACCCTGACTATATCACATGGTGGACAAAGCCCCATAAAGGAATCATGTTTACTCCATATCCCGACATGACGTCTCATAAGACTAAAACATTACCCAATGCATTGGAGCTCTATCTGAGTGAACCCATTATAACATGTTCATTCATATGCATGCCACATTAAGAATCAAACATAAGGGTTACCCATAGAATGAAATGGGTATCATAATCATGTCATAAGGCATAACCAATGGGCGTATCATAATGATGTCCATAAAATAATGGATTTAAATCATACATGGATATTCATAAGAGAAAATATGCATAGATCATGATAAATGAAGTCTAACTGAATTGAAAAAAAATAAAAATAGTGTTTAATAAACTTTAGAAATAAGCCACTTTAGTTCAGTGTAAGGAAAAATATTTAAGAGTCTTTTAAAAGGGAAAATGCATAATTGTTTGTATAAAACCAGAAATGAACTAAGATGGATTTTAATGATTAAATGAGGGGTTTTTAGAAAAATAATGGTTTCTTAAAATATATTATGTATTTTACTTAAAAATGGGTAAGAAATTGGAAAGTTCCCTTTAATCAGGCTTGCTTTTCAGGAGGAATTGAGAAGGGGGCCTTATAAAACATGTATTTACCCATAAAAAAAGAAGAATTGAACTAGGTAAATATTTTTGGAGAATAAAAACATAATTTATGATGATTACATAATAATTATTAAGAATTAAATTAGGATAAATTGAGAGAAAGTGCAACCTAAAGGAAAAATGGTGGTTATGAGAGAATCCCCTACCTTATGTCTGAAACTGTTCTACACCTGTTCTTAATGTCCTGAATAATAAAATTAGATCCATTAATTAATTAATTAAAAATATATTATATATTTATTTAATTTATTATAATTTTATTAAGTTCATTTATGGTCTTTTTGATGATTTATAAGATTCGATTTTGTCGTTCCAAGAGCGTTCGTTTCATAATTTTATGATTGGTTCCCTTGAGTTTAATTATGAGAGTTCTTGTTAAATGAAAGAAAAACTCCAGAAGTGGAATTATATGATTTTAATGTACCTACAAATTTTTAAATGGTCCTATATATAATTTTTTTTCATATATGATAATGAATCATTAGATACAATGTTAATGATGGACATTAGTTTATTTTGGTGAATTTTCGATTATCACAAACAAGTTTTGTTTTATTATTTAATATTATGTATATATATTAGTTCCAAAACATAAAAAAAGTTGTAATACACATATTATAATCTATTTTAACCATAAAAATGGTTTTATGACCAACCATGAGTGCGGTAAAAGAAAACAAAAACTCTTCGTCCATGAAGGCGGTAAATCGACACCTCACCGATGATGTTTTCATTTTTAGAATAAAAGAATAAGAGAATGGATTTGATGATGGATATACTATTAACATAATAAAATTTAAGTATATATATAATAATGTATTTATTATTTTACTTTTGATAGGGGAGGTGAGGAAAGGATAAAAAATAAAGGAAATAAAAAGAAAAGGAGGGAGAGTTTTACCTCTTGAGTGTCGTCTCCTTGAAAACCTTCTTAAGGCACTTGGAAATGGTCTTTTGGTGAGACCAGAAAGACCAAAATGTGGGGAGGAGGTTCAGGAGAGGAATTTGGAAGAGTATAAGCAAGATCCAAATCTTATAAGGTGTGAGAAGAAGAGGTGGTGAGGGGTGTTATTTATAGTGGGTGGAGAGGGGTGTTTTTTACTATTTTATTCATTTGTTTATTATTTTGGCTCAAGACTATCAATAACATCGATTATTATGAATAAGTACATTAAATAGATAATTTTATTTCAAGATAATTTCCACTTAAATCATCCATGAATTAAACATGAATAAAAAATTCATTTATTTACTTATAATGTTAAATACTATAAATTACTCTATTTCACTATTTACAAAAAAATCAACTATTTTAGAAAAATCCAAAAAATTAACCCTAAATATTTTTTCGATGTGTAGAATTAAGAAATTAGCTCCATTTTATGAAAATAATTTTCTAAATATTAGAAATTTAATTTTTAAATAAAATCATCATTTACTCAAAAAATACAGATTTAATATTATAACTTATTTTATGACACTTTAAAAAATCAATTAAGGTCTCACAAAATTATCTTATAATCATAAGAAAACAAAATATTAATTTATGAGTCTATTTTATGAAAATAAATTTTCTTTTAAATCATTATATTAATTATAAAATTGCAAATAAACAATTATGCTTCACAAAAATATCAATACTTAATTTATCATTTTTAAAAAATTTATTTGCTTATTCCATGATAAAAATATATCATATTTTCATTTATAAGATACATAAATTTTATTTATACTTTCATAGGTGATATTGCTTTTCTATTGGATGTATTTCTTTTTGTAATGACCATATTACTATTCCAATGGTCAAGTTACTATTTCATCAGCAAAGGTTCCTTAATTTCTAGAAATACCTCTTATTTCATTCATTATTCATTTATAAATTTTGTATTGTGTTCTCTGTGTGATTTTATGTGATTTATACTATATAACATAATTATAATAAGGGAAATTACATTGATAAAATTCTAGGTTATTGCATTCTCCCCCCTTATGAAATTTCTCCCTTGAAATTTTGTTTTACATACTATGGTGAAAATAAGTGCTTTCTCCAGTTCCCATGTGGCCACTTCATACTTATGGTTCCACCATACTACTTTCACCAAATGAGTAGTCTAGTTGTATAGTACTTTATCTCTACGGCCTATGATCTTCAATGACTGCTCCTCGTAAGAGAGATCATTTTCCAACTGTACCACCACTGGATTCGGTACATGTAAGAGATATGGTATGTACTTACTCAAGAGGGATATATGGAATGAATTTTGTACTAGAGACATGGTTGGTGGAAGTTCTAGTTGATAGGCCACGACTCTGACATGATCAATAATATTTAAGGGGTCGATGTAACTGGGACTCGACTTTCCTTTCTTCCCAAATCTCATGATCCTCTTCCATAGAGATATATGGAGGAATAACATGCCTCCAACCTTAAACTCTAGGTCTCATCAATGATTGTCTGCATATCTCTTCTTTCAACTTTGGGCTACCTTGATGTGTTGTTGAAGGTTTTTCACATTTTCTACCATTTCTTCAATCATTTTAGATACTAACATCTTATATTCACTAACGTCATCCCATCATGATGGTGTTCTATATATTTTTTCCATAAAGGGATTCATATAGATCCATTTAGATGCTTAAGTGGAAACTGTTTTTATAAGAGAACTCAACCAGAGGTAGATATTGGTCTCATCCTCCTTTGAAATCCATAGAATATGATCCCAACATGTCTTCCAATGTCTGTATATTCTACTCAGATTGGACATCAATTTGAGAATGATAAGTCGTACTAAAGTTCAGCTCAGTGATTAGAGCATGTTGGGGAATTTTCCAGAACTTGTAGGTGAATCTTGGATCTTGATTGGATATAATCGATAGTGGTACTCCATGAAACCTTACCAATTGTCTAATATATATCTGTGCAAATTGAGATAGTGAGAAGTCCTCTCAAATTGTAATAAAGTGAGTTGTATTTGTAAGAAAATCCACAAAAACCCATATAACATTATTTCCTTTGGATGTATTTGGAAGCCCACTAAAAAATTCCATGGTGATGTTTTCCCATTTCCATGTTGGTATGGGTAATAGTTGCATCATTTCCTTATACTTTTTCCTTCCAGTATTCACTTTCTAACATACCAGGCACTTTGATTCATATTTGAAAATCTCTTTATTCATATTATCCCACCAATAGTTCTCTCAGATATCTCAACACATATTTGTGCTCCCTGGGTGAATAGAGAAGGTTGAGCTATGTGCATCATTCAGAAGCTCTTTCTTAATCTCTGGATTAGATGGTACACATAGTCATGATCCAAATCTTACTACTCCTTCCTCATCAATTTTAAACTCTGAGGACTTCCCATTTCTGATAGATTCTACCTTTTTCTGAATTTCCTCATCATTTCTTTGAGCATCCTTTATTTTCTCTATAAGGGATTGTTGAGAAATCATTTGAGAAAGGATTGATGATTTTCATTCCTTAATGATTCTCATGTCCATACTTTGTAGGTCTAAGAATATTGGATCCTTATCAATTCTTATCATTGATAAATTTACAGGATCCTTTCTACTTAGAGCATCTGCCACTTTATTTGTTTTACAAGGATAGAAGTAGATTGAGAAGTCATAAACTTTGATGAGCTCTAACCATCTTCATTGGTACATATTAATCTCCTTCTATGTGAATATATATTTCAGGCTCTTATGATCAGTATATATCTCACACTTCTCCCCATAGATATAATTCTACCAGATTTTCAACATGAAGATCACAACCACCAACTCCAAATCATGCATGGGATAGTTTTTATCATGAATTTTCAACTTCCTTGAGGTATAGGTTATCACTTTATAATTTTATACCAGTAAATAGACTAATCCCTTCTTTGAAGCATCATTGTATAATATAAATAGTTCCACACTTGTGGGTAGTGTGAGTACTAGTGCAGTGATAAACCTATTTTTCAACTTTTTAAAGCAGTCTTCACATTCACTGGTCCAAATAAAATTTACTCCTTTTTTATTCATCTTGGTTAGTGTGTTTTAAAATCATGATAATTTCTTCAAAAATCATTGGTAATACCCAGCTAGACCAAGGAAACTATGGATATCCATTACAAATATTTTCCTGGGCCACTCTCCAATCTCCTTTATCTTGGAAGGGTCCATAAATATTCCTTTATTAGTGATAACATTCCACAATAATGATAATTCCTCCATATATAACTCACATTTACTATACTTTTCATAGAGTTTCTCCCTTCCCAAGGTATTTAGCACAGTATTCAAATGCTCCTTATGTTCCTTCTTGCACTTATAGTATATCAAAATATCATCAATAAAAACTAGCACAAATTTTTTGACGTGATCTCTAATGACTCTATTCATTAAGTCCATGAAAATTGTTGGAGCATTAGTGAGTTTAATGGGCATCACTATGAACTCATAGTGTCCATACCTTTTTCAAAAGGTAGTCTTGGGAATATATTCCTTCTTCACTTTTAATTGGTGATATCCAAACTGAAGTTCTACCTTAGAGAAATACTTGGCCCCATGTAGTTGATCGAATAGTTCATTTATCCAAGGAAGGGGATACTTGTTCTTTATCGTGATTTTTTTGATCTCATGATAATCAATGCAGAGGCACATTGATCTATCCTTCTTCTTGATGAAGAGGATTGGAATAGCCCATGGTGAAGCACTCAGGCATATAAAACCCTTTTCTATATTCTCTTGTAACTGCTTATTCAGTTCCTCCAACTCAATAGTGGTCATTCTATAAGGTGTCTTTGATATAATTGGAGATCTATGAATAAGTTCAATTTAGAAATCAACCTCTCAGTTAGGAGGAAGACCAGTAAATTTTTCAGGGAACACATCAGTGTAGTCCCTCATAATGGGCATGTCTTTGATCATGATTCTCTATGTTGTCTCAATCATTTGAACTAGATATGCTTGCTCATAATGAAATAATATCCACAATTGAGACGATGATTCTGAAAAAGATTTTTCGTCCTCCTTACACTTTTATAGAATTGGAGGATGCCTCAGGATGTAAAGAGTGATCTTCCTTTCCTGACAATTGATGTTGGATTTATATAAAGATGGCCAATCCATGCCCAATATAGCATCAAACTCCACCAAAGGAAGTATGATAAGATTTTCTGGGAGGTTCAGTTCATAATCATTAATCAGGGAGGAGTTATATACTTTTGATGTAATAATTGCCCCATTTTATGTTCTCACAGATAACTCAACCTCCATATTTTGAGGTGGTGTTTGAATAGTTATACTAAACATGCAAGATATGAAATATTGTGTATAAATAAAATGAAATAGTACATTTTCTATTCTTGAATGAATAACCAACGTATCTGTCACCACATCATTGTCGGGTTCCACCTCAGCAGTAGTGATAGAATACGCCCTTACTTTCTTCCTTGGTGGTTGTTGTTGATTTCCTCTTACAACCCTTAGTTTGGAACATTGGCTCGCATAATTTCCATATTCATTCTAGTTGAAACACTACACTACAAGATGATTGTTGATCTAAACCTTCATTTCTTCTTCCACATTAGCGAGATTCTTCATATCCCTTCAGTAATTATTAGTCAGATTCCTCTCTCTTCCACATTTGAAGCATCTCCTGGTTCCCCTTATGCAGTTTCTAGGATACTTGTTCCCACACTTTTTACACTTGGGATGTTGGGTTTTATTTCCATAATGGGATTTATCTATTGGTACTCCCATATTAAACTCCTTTTTCTGCTTTTTATCTCTAGGCCCATGAGACCAATGAGATTCTTCGATATCCATTTCAACCTTAAGGGTAAAATAGACAATCTCTTTATAGCTTTTGAAGTCTCGAATCTCTAATAGTATTCATATACTTGGATTTAATCTACTAAATAAGTGATCCACCTTACTTTCAGTGTTCATGAAAAAGCTAGAGGCGTATCATGCAAGCCTTGCAAAGTTTTTCTCGTATGCCCTGATAGACTCATCTTCTTTTTTATTTAGTCCAAGGAACTCCCTTTCCATCATAAGATGAAGAGTTTGGGGAAAATATTTATTGAAAAATATTTTCTTGAAATCTTCCCATTCCATGGAATCAATTTCCTCCTTAGACTTTGTGTTTTTTATTAGCGTTCACCACTGACCAACTTCCCCATCAGAATGATAAATCACCAGTATGAATTTCTCTTCTTTTGAGCATTGAAGGACAGAGAATATCTTCTCAATGGCGTTAATCCATTATTCCATGATGAGGGGATCAGAAGATCCACTAAAGATAGGAGGTCTTTGTCGCATAAAGGATTCAACCACCACTTGCTCTTTCTTAGGAGAAGGAGGGAGTTCCATATGATTCAAGTTATTATTTATAACTTGAGTAAGTTGTTCTTGTACTATCATGATGTTTTTAGCTCCCATCCCCATCATATTTGGCATTTCATTAAGGCAATCTTTATATTGCCTATCACATTGATTGTTGGCATGAGTTCTCCTATTTCCATCCATTAACTAAAAAATGAAATTATGATTAGGGGGCTTGAATACTTAGCTAAGAATCATATAAAAAGGAGACATTGAACATGAAGGGATAAACTTATAAATGGAAATTATATCCTATCTTTTGATTCCCTAAGTTTCAATATAAGTTATCCATGGTGATAGAATTATCCCTAGGGTTCTTACTAAAGGTTTTTAGTCGTAATCTCCAAAAAATAACTAGATTTGTGCTCTGATACCAACTATAGCCTCCCTATACCTTTAAACATATTATCACATGATTTTAAGCATAATTAACCATCAAATACAAACAAATGATCATAAATTCTAGTGTCTTTGGAGGGATAGGTACATAACTAAAAAACATGAAACCAAAATAAAAACATCTTTTATTTAATCTTCATAATGCGCTCCTAACTTCCTTTGAAATATTACATCTTCATAGGATAACCTGGGGAATACATGAGTAAAGGGATGAACTAAAAATCCCCGTAAGAAAATAAAAATAGGAATAAAGCATAGCACATGGGTTTGAAGACATAACGTGATGACATAAAAAGGCATGGAACATGAATAAACATGTTGAATCATAACATGTAGATCATGGGATCATGTAATCATGGAATCATAGGAATATGGCATTAACACACAACATGACATAAATATGAGTCGAGGCTAACTTCCAAGACTATATCACATGGTGGAAAAAGTCCCATAAAGGAATCAAGTTTACTCTTTATCCCAACATGACGTCTCATGAGACTAAAACATTACCCAATTCATTGCAGTGCTATCTGGGTGCACCCATTATAACATGTTCATGCATATGTGTTCCACATGAAGAATCAAACATTAACATATGGGTTACCCAAGGAATAAAATGGGTATCGTAATCGTGTCATAAGACATAAGCAATGGGTGTATCATAATGGAGTCCATGAAAGGATGGATTTAAATCATAAATGGACATTTATAAGAGAAAATAGGAATATATCATGATAAATTATGTCTAAATGAAGTGAAAACATATAAAAAGAGTGTCTAAGAATCTTTAGAAATGAGTCGTTTTAGTGCGGTTTAAGGAAAAATATTTAAGAATCTTTTAAAGGGGAAAAAGGAATAATTGTTTGTATAAAACCAGAAATGAACTAAGATAGATTTTCATGATGAAATGAGGTATTTTTAGAAAAATAATGGTATCTTAAAATAGATTATGGAGTGTGCTTAAAAATGGGTAAGAAATTGGAAAGTTCCTTTTAATCGGG
This sequence comes from Viscum album, assembly GCA_963277665.1. NCBI lineage: Eukaryota > Viridiplantae > Streptophyta > Magnoliopsida > Santalales > Viscaceae > Viscum > Viscum album. The sequence continues at coordinate 1,376,186,004 of OY728133.1, read as the reverse complement.
CTTGCTTTTCGGGAGGAATTGAGAAGAGAATCTTATAAAACATGTATTTATCCGTCAAAGAAATGAGAATTGATCTAGGTACATATGTTTGGAGAATAAACACATAGTTTAGGAGTACATAAGAATTATTAATAATTACATTGGGGTAAAGAGAGAGAAAGCGCAACCTAAAGGAAAAAATGGGGGTTCAGAGAGAATATCTTACCATATGTCCAAAAATGTTCTACACTTGTTATTAATGTCATGGATAATCAAATTATATCCATTGCTTAATTAATTAAGTACCTCTTCTACATGTATTTGATTTAGTGTAATTTTATTAAGTTCATTTGTGACCTTTTGATGAGTTGTAAGATTCAATTTCATTGTTCTGGGAGTGTTCGTTTCATGATTTTATGATTGGTTCCCTTGGGTTTAATTATGGGAGTTCTTGTCAAATGAAAGAAAAACTCTAGAAGTGGAATTATATGATATTGATTCACCTCCATAATTTTAAATGGTTTTATATATCATTTTGTTTTCATATATGAGAATGAATCATTAGATAAAATGTTAATGATGAACGTTAGTTTATTTTGGTGAATTTTTTATTATCACAAATTATTTTTGTTTTATTAATTAATATTATGTATACATATTAGTTACAAAGAATAAAACAAGTTATAATACACATATTATAATCTAGTTTAACCATAAAAATGTTTTTATGACTAGCCTTGAAGTTAGTAATAGAAAACGAAAACTCATCGTCCACGAAGGCGGTGGATCAATACATCATGGACAATGTTTTCATTTTTAGAATAAAATAAAAAGAGAATGAATTTTATGATGGATATCCCATTAACATAATAAAGTTCTAGTATATATATGATACTAGAGTTATCATGTTACTTTGGATATGGGAGATGAGGGAAGGATAATAAAAGAAAGGAAATTAAAAGAGAAAGAGGGAGGGTTTTACCTTCTGAGTGTTGCCTCCTTGAGAACCTCTTTAAGATGCTTGAAAATGGTCTTTTGGTAAGACCAGAAAGAACAAAATGTGGGGAAGAGATTTGGGAGAAGGATTGGGAAGAATATAAGTAAGCTCCAAAACTTATAAGGTGTGAGGAGAAGAGGTGGTGAGGGGTGATATCTATAGTGGGAGGAGAGCAGTGTTTTTTATTATTTTATTCATTTGTTTATTATTTTGGCTCAAAACTATCAATAGTATTGATTATTTTGAATAAGTATATTAACTATAGCATGTGAGTTCAAGATAATGGTCACTTACACCATCCATGACTTAACCATGACTTAAAAAATCATTTATTTACTTATAATGTTAAATACTGTAAATTACCGTATTTCATTATTCATAAAAAATCAACTATTTTAGAAAACTCCCAAAAATTAACCCTAACCATTTTTCGAAATTCAAAAATGGACTTCATTTTATAAAAATAATTTTCTAAATATGAGTAATTTAATTTTTAAATAAAATCATCATTTACTCGAAAAATACCAATTTTAATATTATAACCGATTTTATAACACTTTGACAAATTAATTATGGTCTTATAAAATTATATTATAATCATAAGACAACAAAATATTAATTTATGAGTCTATTTTATGAAAATAAATTTTCTTTTAAATCGTTATATTAATTATAAAATTGAAAGTAAATAATTATATTTAACAAAAATATCAACACTTAATTTATCATTTTTAAAACGTTTATTTACTTATTCCATGATATAAATATAACATGTTTTTATTTATAAGATACATAAATTTTATTTATACTTTCATAGGTGATGTTACTATTCTATTAGTCAGATTACTATTCCTAATAGTCATATTACTATTCCAATGGTCAAGTTAATATTTCATCAACAAAGGTTCCATAATTTCTAGAAACACCTCTCATTTCATTCATTCTTCATTTATAAAGTTTGTATTGTGTTCTCTATGTGATTTTATGCGATTTATACTACATAACATAATTATAAGAAGAGAGATTTCATTGATAAAATTCTAGGTCATTACACTGTGCTTTGTTGGCGATGACGTAGTTACGTTGATTGCCGGTGAAATTTTTTAAATCCCCAGTCCATCTCCTTCCATTATACGCCCTTGGTACCTTTAGACATCTCCTTTGTCATTTTTACCTTCCATGCCAATGGCCATGACTACCCGTAGGCATTTCAAGGGTCCCCATTTCGCACAAGTGACCCTCCGTAGTTGAAACACCCACCGAAACGGCCTTGCTATCCATTTCACTTGTCGTGGTGCACCTCAGTACCAAACAACCGACTATAGTCACCCTTACACAAGCTCAAAAGAAGCAGAGAGCCTCACATGAAGTTCAACTCAGCCTCACGTGAGATCAGATCACCCTGACGTGACTAGGATTTGCCCTGACGTGAGTCTAAAACCACCCTCACGTGACTAGAATCCATCCTTATGCGAAGTTGGGTTGCCCTGATGCAGAGAAGGCAAAAGCGACTTACCCTTATGCCATGCACCATGCATAGAAAAACGCTCGTGGGTCTAGGTGTGGTGTTCCACGCGCCAAGGGAAACTCACACCGATCTCCCTATAGCACCACACCCACTCCCATGGGCATGGTGCTCCTCCCCAAAACCAACATAAACCACATCATGACTCAAATATACATAAAAAACTCATAACTTCACAAATTGGGGGCGCTGCATGTTTCATAAAATGGATTGAAACATCTTTGACTATATTGAGCATTGTGTACAAACAATGCAATGCATACTCATTATGCATCTGATTGCATTTTGTGTTTGTATATGCATTATCTTCAAATTGATAGTGTTGCATATATGTTATTTAAAATATATGTGCTTTCTAATTGATAGTGTTGCATGTATGTTGTTTATATATGCATTATCTCCGGTATCATGATACATAAAATGATTGATATATGCATTTTGTGTTTATATATGCATTGATAGCATTGTATATACGCTACATGTAACATGGTGATATATGCATATATGTTATTTAGCTGAATTTTCTCGCAAATTCAAAAAATATATGCATTTTCTATAAATAGAAAGATTTATGAAACCATCCACCCTCTTGTATTCAGTTAGTTGTACAAGAACAACATTTTATATTTGATATGCATACACAATAATTTACTTAATATACAAGTAGTCTATGAAAAAGGCTATCTCATTCTAAACATAAAGGAGTGTCATTTTAAACACATGCAGTGAATATCATTAACTACATATCAACACAACTGATATTATGAAAGTAATTTGCAATGATGTAATCATGTACAAATACTGTAATTCATTTTACAAAATATCCACATTCTCATCACACAATATATAGATAACTCTATATGGAGCAATCACACATACACATTATACATCATGGAATATATTAGTACTTTCTACTATGAAATCATGTTTCATCTATTACTCAAAACATTTCTTTTGCCCTGTAGAAAATTTTGTTGCAAACGTTCGATGATGAAGATTTACCGCAACTTGAGAGCAATGTTGTTGGATTATGTCATTTCAACAAACGCTATTCAACGACTAGTTTTTTATTTCAATATCAACAAGAAGAAAATGAAAACTAAGGAAACCGGCTAGTTTCATCTTTGCACATGAATATAACTACATATGCATTTGTGTGTTTTCTTTAAATTCATTGTTCAATAATTCCTATCAATTTGTACTGAATTTCAATGTTTGAGCTTCAATTTTTTTTTTACAATTCCTTATTTTTGTATTACATTTCTTATTAAAACGGAAAATGATAGTTGATTTGAGAAAGAAAATTAAAACCGCCATAGTCAGGGAGTAAACCGATGGCCGACCGGTCCAGTGGGCTGGAGCGCACACGGTATCGCCCGTCCTTCACACGATAAAAGCGCTACAGCGGCATTATGTATCAGTAAGTCTCATCTTCCTCCAGCTTCATCATTTTGGGGATTTTCCAAAAGGTGCGCGGTCTTCCTCCGGAGCTGAAAAGCGCGGTCGTCCTCCGACGGCTTCTCCATTACTTTCATCCTTTCAGCTTTCTTGTCCAGTGTTCCATTTCCCTGTAAGAGGCATTTCTGTCTCCCTTTCATTTTCCTAGGGTTTCGAAGAGTATTGTTTTGGTTTAGATTGACGGTGGTGGTGATGACTTGCAGGAATTCTGCGTCTGTAGGGGTTGATCTGGAAGCAGGGGCACTGGGGCACTGATACGCAGGATGGATCGGGTGCATGACAAGCTTTCCCCACCCCATCTCTCAAATGGAATGGGTAGTATCTGTAAAACTAGGTAAATTTAAATGGGTTAGTTTTAATTTTAGATAAAATTGATTCTATAAAGTAAGTTTGGTTATGGTTGATTTTAATTTACCGATCATAGTGTTCTAAATTTTATGTTTCTACTTTTCATTGTCATCATTTACGTGTCTAAAGCTTTTAGTTTGCCACCTAAAATCTTGGATTATCGTTCTCTTGATTTCCCATTTGAACTTGAATCTTATCATATCAGGTTAAGTTAGGATTATTATCTCCCTCGTCTTCCCTCTTGAACTTTATCATCTCCAATTCTTATCTGAAATGAAGAGCTCATTTTGTGGATAAAAATAGACTCCAGTTCGTGCAATAATTGGACATCTATGTCCTACTCGCTGTGTCCTCTCCATTCGCCCCACAGGTCCATTGAACTGATTTAGTTCCAAATGCTTTATCTTTTACTCTACTCGTTGATCTTTGATGAGATCGAACACATGCATGAAAGATATTTGATGGAAGTGGAAAATGAAGAGGTTATAGTTTATTTTGTTTAAAATTCAGTCATTTTGTACGTACAAATATGGTTTTGATTTTCAAGGTATGCCACTTGCCCCAAGCTTCGCCTAACAAATTAGGACATTTGTTTAAAGACGGTTCAACATCATTTTAGCCAATTTAACATGTTCGATCCAGTTGTGGTTGTTTAATACAATTTAACATCATTTTATCCAATTCAATGAGAACATGGACGATCTGAAATCTTTGAAGGCCTTTTGGAATCTCAAACGCTAGGAAATAGTTTTCCTACATCCGTTTGAGAGTACAAAATTGAAGTTTTTTTTAATTATCAAAATTGGCATGTGTTAATATATGGTCTATCAATTCTATCACAAATTCTACAAGGAATTAATCCTAGGGAAACTTCAATTGTCATGAAAGAGGTTAATCTAATGTTGTGAGGCCTTTTGGTTTGTGTGAGGTTTAATGACATTGGTTCCTACAACTGTTTTAGAGTACAAAATTGAAGTTTTTTTTTTAATTATCAAAATCGTCATGTGTTAATATATGGTCTATCAATTTTATCACAAATTATACAAGGAATTAATCTTAGGAATTCAATGAATTAATTGTAATGAAATTGCAGTCCTCATGCAAGAGGTTAATCTCGTGCTGTGAGGCCTTTTGGTTTGTGCCATTTAATGATAATGGCCTATAATTATATTTGGAGGATCTTAAAATGTGCGCAAACGATATGTAGCTTGTTGATGTTGTTTATAATGTTACTATGATCCTTAAGATATGATTGAAGTATCAGATGAAGTAAGAGCGTTGTCCTTCGGTCCAAATGATATGACACTTGATTGTAAGACAATGGTTGTCAATGGATTTAAATTTGTTATCAATAGTTGTGTAAAAAAAATGGCAACATAGCATGACGGTGTCACGATAAAGGCCATAATAGATTGTTATGCGAGTGCATCTTACAGACAACCTTGATCAGAAAATCTTACAGACAACCTCGATCAGAAAATATATCAGATTATGTTGTTGAAAGAATCATTTTATTAGATTACTATGCATATGGTCGTGTTGTAATGATGAAGTGTAAGTGGTTTGATTCAATAATACGATAAAGAATGCAGTGTAAGTGGTTTGATTCAATAACACGACAAAGAATACATATTGATAATTGTAGATTTGAGTAATTGATATGAACCACCAGGTTCATACTGATGAACCTTATATTCTTGCGTCACAAGTTAGACAACTGTTATGTAATTGACCCGTTGCAACAACAATTTGGTGTTATTGTTAATGTCATTCTTAGACATATTTTTGATGGGAAGATATGAATGACAATGATGTTGTGGATGAACCTGTTAGTATTTATTTGAATGTTGCATTTGATGACACAAATGATTCAATTGTTAGAACATACTGTGAACTAGAAATTGTCACAGAACACACATAGCGTTTGACACATTTGTAAGTATATTTACTTGACATTATCGCAACGTTGTATGTGTTTTTAATTTTCATACATGATATCAAATTAACTAGTATATTTTATACCAATGTCGAATATAAAATTATTAATAGTTTGGCCAATTTATGCTTAAGCACATTTTTAGTAATTTGTGAACATAGAAGTGTTGATATTTTATCAATATAAATATCCCACATGAAAATGTATTTCATTGTTTCATGATACAATTGTATTATTTAACATTGTTTTTGCATTTTTTATATTTATTTGAGAATATTATTTTAAAAATTTAGGGTCAAAATGTCTGATTATGATGATATTAGAAGAAATAGAAGAATACAGAGAAATGAACAATGTATGTCTTCTTTGACCAACATTGTAAGTACAATTTATATTTGAATATTATGGTCTTTCATATTATTTATATTGTTATCGTTTGTTTTATTTTATCATCTATGTTTTTTTAAGCTACATTGTTGATGAGACGATTGGATTATGCTACTGAGGCTGATAGTATGACGGGGTACTGATACTACAGTTCAACCTACTACTATGCCTTCTTGAGTCACCAGAAGGTTATCCTTCCATTATGTCACCTTCTTATTATCCATACCCACCTTTTTCATATCCCTTTCTGCGCGCACCCACATCGGATGATAGTTCTCAGTCTCTCATCTCTTATTTTCCATTCTCATTATCCACTGTACAAGGCACTGCACCCCCATATCCATCCTCATCTGTACAAGGTTATCCATCGGGTTTTATCATCATCACTTTAGCGGTCAACAGATCCTTTATCTACTTGAATATCAAGGGACGCGTTCCTTGCTCTACTTTGTTTTGTACAAGCAGAAAAAAGAAAGATTGTACTGTGACAAATACCGATACCAAGAAGGTGATTGTAAGTATATTTCAATTTCTTTTATTTTGATTGAATTTAATTCTTTATATTATTTTATCATTTCAATTTATGTTATATATCAATCAACATAATGTTTTTGAGGCATCGACAGAAAAAGAACCTTACAATTTAGGTCTGAATGATCATCTACATTAGGTATTAGGAGATAAGCATTAGGGCAGAGTGCGTTGTCGATCTGAGAAGAAGACTGTACCGTCTTGATACTGGTTTAACAACGTTTCTTCGAGTATCGGTTCTGGTTTGATCACAGCAGAGAACAGATGAATGCCGCAATCAAAAAAGCTTCTTTTGCCGGAGCGGGAGCGGGAGTCGGTGCGGGAGTCGGTGCGGGAGTCGGCGCGGGAGTCGGCGCGGGAGTCGGCGCGGGAGTCGGCGCGGGAGTCGGAGCGGGAGTTGGAGCCGGAGCAAGAGATGGAGCCGGTGCCGACGGATGTCGATGATGATGCTGGTAGTGTGAGAGGTGGTGATGATGTTTCTGTAGGAGGCGTGAATGAGGGTTATCATGATTCTGATGATACTGATATTGACTCACTATTGATGTAAATTGTATTTTTAGATTGTTAATATGTGGAATTTTATTATGCAGTGAAGTTTGATTATTGTAATATTGAATTATATTGTGGCGTTTCTATCTGTTTCTACGTATATTGAATTATTCCATCATGATGTATATTTATGTAAGTAGTTAAATTTTATTATTATTATATTGAATTGTATCCTCTTCTAACGTGACCATCGTACCTCCTCACCAATGCTGTTCTGAGGCGGCCCCTCTATCTCCTCCGGCGCATCAGAGCAAAGTGCGTTGTCGATCTGAGAGGAAGACTATACCGTCTCGATATTGGTTTAACAACGTTTCTTCGAGTATCGGTTCTGGTTTGATCACAGTGGAGAACAGATGAATGCTGCAATCAAAGAAGCTTCTTCTGCCGGAGCGGGAGCCGGAGCAGGAGCGGGAGCGAGCACAGGCGGGGGCGAGAGCGGGGGTGGGCGAGAGCGGGGGCGGGGGCGGGAGCGGGCGGCGGTGCGGGCGGCAGTGCGGGCGGCGAAGCGGGAGTCGGAGCGGGAGCGGGAGCGGGAGCCGGTGCCGGTGCCGACGGATGTCGATGATGATGCTGGTAGTGTGAGAGGTGGTGATGATGTTTCTGTAGGAGGCATGGATGAGGGTTATCATGATTCTGATGATACTGATATTGACTCACTATTGATGTAAATTGTATTTTTGGATTGTTGATATGTGGAATTTTATTATGCAGTGAAGTTTGATTATTGTAATATTGAATTATATTGCGGTGTTTCTGTCTGTTTCTACATATATCAAATTATTCTATTATGATGTATATTTATGTAGTAGTTAAGTTTTATTATTATTATATTGAATTGTATCCTTTTCCGACGTGACCATCGTACCTCCTCACCGATGTTGTTCCGAGGCGACCCCTCTATCTCCTCCGACGCATCAGGGCAAAGTGCGTTGTTGATCCGAGAAGAAGATTGTACCGTCTCGATACTGGTTTAACAACGTTTCTTCGAGTATCGGTTCTAGTTTGATCACAGTGAAGAACAGATGAATGCCGCAATCAAAGAAGCTTCTTCTGCCGGAGCCGGAGCGGGAGCCGAAGCCGGAGCGGGAGCCAGAGCCGGAGCTGGTGCGGGAGTCAGAGCGGGAGCGGGAGCGGGAGTCGGAGCGGGAGTCGGTGCGGGAGTCGGTGCGGGAGTCGGTGCGGGAGTCGGTGCGGGAGTCGATGCGGGAGTCGGTGCGGGAGTCGGAGCGGGAGTCGGAGCGGGAGCGGGAGCGGGAGCCGGTGCCGACGAATGTTGATGATGATGCTGGTAGTGTGAGAGGTGGTGATGATGTTTATGTAGGAGGCGTGGATGAGAGTTATCATGATTCTGATGATACTGATATTGACTCACTATTGATGTAAATTGTATTTTTGGATTGTTAATATGTGGAATTTTATTATGCAGTGAAGTTTGATTATTGTAATATTGAATTATATTGCGGTGTTTCTGTCTGTTTCTACATATATTGAATTATTCTATTATGATGTATATTTATGTAGTAGTTAAGTTTTATTATTATTATATTGAATTGTATCATCTTTCGACGTGACCATCGTACCTCCTCATCGGGAAGCTCTAGGAGGCCAACCAAGAAATTCAACATCTATAAGAGCATGTGAATGAGCATGAAACCTTCCTCAATACTCAAGCAGGGGTCATGCCAGTTGAAGGTGAAACTAGAGGAGGATGAGAATCTGGAAAATGAAGCGGTAGATTAGATAAATGAGTACCAAGCCGAGAAGGACTGAGTATGAATCCGAGATGATGAGCTAAGTCCCATGGCTGATGAGGAAGAATCATAGCTCATGAGACTATAGTAAGCCCTAGATTCCATAGGCTAGAGGTTGGCTCGATTGCTGGGGCAGATCCATAGGGTGCATTTTTCTGGGACAAAGAGAGGCTCTAGTATGTGGATGTCCCTCAAAAACTATTTGAAGTTTTCTTTGTTTTAATTTACCACAAGCATGGACATATTTATTTTTTACCATATTTTATTATCACACTTCCATCATATTTGTGAGACAACCAATGACCAATATCTAAGCTCACGTGAGAAACAAGGGATGACCATGTGATTTCTCATTCACATGAGTGTCAGAAAATCATCGAACAATCGGGGTCTGCATTTGTTGACTTACCATCGGGAGTGTTTAGGTCGATAAGGACTATGGATGGAGAATAGGGTTCTCTGGACAGCTGACCTATTTCTCCAACGCATGCTAGTGCACGAATGGGGTAATTCCAGGGGTGTTTAATTCTACCAAAAAAAAAGGGGATTGAAGAGCGTGAATCATGATGCCCAGAATCTGGAACACAAGGGGGTGATGTGACAATGGAGGATAACTACTGATCATGTTCAAAACACAGCATCCATTATCATTTTTCTGGTAATGGAGACAATTAAATGAGGGTCAACTACTGACCATGTTTGAAACATGAGACCTATCTCAAAATGTCATACAAAGTCTTATGGAGTGTGTTCCTAGGACGGTAGGTGAGCCGTTGCGGCAAGACACCATACCATTAGGGGGACCTGCTTGGATATGGAGGAGGATGAGGACCCAAATAAAGGGACACATGAAGCATGAGGGTGTTGTGATGGACTATTAGAATGGAGTTCAACACCATCAGAATTATTCCACTATGGCCTTGAGCACATTAGTAGGCGTATCGGTCTAGACAAAGGGTCCAAATCATCTTCTAAGGTGAGTGCTGTCTTGGATGCCGAGCAGTGGTCAAAGGACATGAATTATGTGGGAGGCGACTAAAATCGAAGAAAAGTGCTTCTCAATCAAGGTCCCAAAGACACCTTATAGTTTCACATCGTGCGATGAGGAAGATAAACACGTAGATTATTGTCATACAATGAAGATGACGCATCGTACAATTTAATGTCGTGAGATTAGGACGACCAACACATAGTTTAACATCATATAATGAGGAAAATACATCACAAATTTTAATGTCGTGTGATTGGTATGATGCATTGAACAATTTAGCATCGTGTGATCAGGACGTCGGGTTGTATAGTTTAACATCTTGTGACTAGGACATAGATCTCTTAATTTAATGTTGTAGAGGTCGGACCATGGATTCCCATTTAAGGTCATAAAGCTTGGACCAATGGTTGTGTGTCTCAAAAGAATATGTGTAGCATCGAAGAGCGGTTACCTGACATGAAAGGAGGGGGCTAGGAGGCCACTCGACACTGCACATGACATTTCGAGACCATCTGCACACAATTTTGGTTCGTGGTGCTTGGACTTATGATCATAGTTCAAGGTGTTAGAATTTTTGAGCATAGAGTACCCAAAAGTTTTTTTCATGGGGTAAGCATCCCAAAAGGATATGCGTAGCACAGAGGAGTGACAACCCAACATGAATAAGGATCCTAGGAGGCGTTTGTGCCACACAACCCATTCCTAGGGCGACTTTCACATAGTTTAAAGTCACGATTCTTGGACTTAGGGCTCATAGTTTAAGGTAGTGGAGTTTGGACTAAGTGATCATGAAACTCAAAGGGGATATGTGTGACACGAGGAGAGGTAACCTGATGTGAATAAGAATCCTAGGAGGCCCTACCACATAGAATATTCCAAAGGCATATTGTACATAGTTTAAGATCATGATGTGTGGACCTAAGATCCTAGTTTAAGATCATAGAGTTTGGACCAGTGGAAAATAGTTTAGGGTCATAATGCTTGGACCATGAATCCTATTTTTAGGTCTTAGAGTTGGGACCATGGGGTTGTGTGTCTCAAAGGAACATGCACAATATTGAAGTAAGGTTACCCAATGTGAAAGGAGGGTCTTAAGAGGAAAAATTATGCCACATATAATGTCTCAGAGGTAACTTGCACACAATTTAAAGTCATCATTCTTGGACCATAGGGTGAGCATCCCAAAAGGATATGCATAGCGCAGCTGGATAACAAACTGGCGTGGAAGGAGTGGCCTAGTAGGCCACCTGAAGTTACACAAAACATTCTTGGGACAATCGTCATATAGTTTAAGGTCATGATGTGTGGTCTTGGACTCTTAGTATACGGTCGTTGACCGCGCTGTCGTGACACACCAAATTGATTATATTTTTTTGGTTGATTTATAGTCTAGGGAAGACCCTAGGTCGTCTCTCAAGGAGCATTGGTGGGTTCAGAGTGTGCGTTTTTAATAAGAAGTGCTAAAAGAGGGGTGACTTTAAAATAATTTAAAGAAAATGAATTGATTTAAAGGGTTTAATAGTTGATAAAAAGTGGTGTTTTAGAATTATGAGATAAAAGGGTTAATTGTGAGTTCACTACACACTTTCAAGTTCTTCATTCTTGGAGATTAATTTAAGGTTAGTGTAATTCTTTGGTTGAAATTAATTGGAATCCCGATTAATTCCTAAGCCATTATTTCATTGCTTAAAGAACCAAACCTTGACATAACAATCGTATTGTCAAGGTCTAGAACTTATGCATGGAATAAGAGCTTCCAAAGCAGATTGAAATCTCCAGAAAGTGGGTAAGAAAAGGATTCTTGTGTTACCCAATCAGAACAACACAAGTCACGCACTCAAAACCTCACACCGATCGGCTAGAAATTAAGAGCATCTCATCCACACGCATCAAAACAAGCATTCAAATATGAAAGTATGTAAGATACATGGAAAGAAATGTTTTAACACCCAAATTACTCCAAACCAGTAGCTAATATATGCATTGGAACTCCCTTGACATGTGTGTAGCTCCCTCACAATGAATGCCCACCGTTTAGCTCGACATCGGGTGGAGGAGGAAGCTCGGGTGGAACTCCTTCTTCATTGTTGACCCCCCTATGAGGATAGGGGCCTCCAGAACCTCCAAGATGATTAAGATACTCCTCTAGGACTCCAAATTGGCATCACTTCACTCCTTGGCCGAACTTGCAAATGGGGAGCCCAATGTGTCATTTTATAGGAAAATTGGAAGGTGGTTTTAGGCACACAGATTTCATCAATCCACTTGTACCACGCGTTTCGACCTTCAGACAGTCTTATCTCGCTTTGGAGAAAATAGGTAAGTTGTAGCCCTACCTCTTGACTGTCTCCACCGGAAGTTTGGTACCATTTGGACAACTACAGCTCAAGATATTGATAAAATACAGAACACCGCATTTGACTTGGTCCATATTCGGTGGCTTGGACAAATCAGTTCAGATGGGCCCCATAGAAGCCGAATCAGGATTGAGTTCCTTAATATGAAATGTAGCCTATAAAATTTTGGACATGCCCACAAAATTTCAGCCCATTTGGAGGCACAAATTTCGTGTACTATGCAAAACAGTGGACAGATGTCCATGGATCCATGCAATTTTGGCCCATTTTTCTTCCACTTCATCAAGGACCCTCCAAATCACTTCCACCTACATTGAAATAATAAAAACAAGTAACATTGCCTATTATAATGTTGATTAACATTAATTAAATGATTCAAACATAAAGTGCAATTTATTATTATATTTGGAATATTCATTACAAAACTAGTTTAAAACAGCGATGTAAGGGTGAAATAAAACAGTGAATCGTGATACGATCACACCCCCACACCTAAACATTTGCACTTCTGGGCAAAGTCACATATCCTGATAAAATATTGCATATATAAATATTTCCAACATCATGAAAATTTAGCATTTGAGGAAATTTTAATTCACCAAAGTAATGTGATCAATGCACGAACTGCACCAAGGAGTTCTTCCCAGTGAAAATGGAAAAAGATGTCTCATAAATCATATCACAATAAAATTCAAAGAGATTTATGACACCAACATGAGCAAGGAATTCAAAAGTCAACCATTACACTAACTCTCCATGTGTGTGTGTGAAAACCATTCTATGCTATTCTTTCCACTTTTTATCAAATAAATATAGGTTATTTTAACATTATTCAGCTTTAAATAATTTTTCACCGAACATGTCCTACATCCTTTGCAATCATATTTCAAGACCCACTCATTTAAGCATTCCCAGAAGTCAAACCATAAGCTCCCGACCTAGATATCCCCATATGTTGCACATTTCATCACTCCCCTCATTTATTATATTTTTTTTTGAAGTTGCATTTGGAACGAATCTCACACTCATCTCTCAACCCTTGTTTGATCTCCTCACGACACTAATTTCAATAGTTATAATAAGATCAAAGGTTGAGGAGTGGTTTTTGACATGCCCAAGATACAACCAATTTTTTTTGTTTTTGTTTTTTTTGAGGGCGTACAACAGTCGAACATTAGGTACACACGCATAGGTCAATCTGGTATAGTAATGAAACAGATCAGATAAGGAACAAACGTATGGAAATATCATTTAAAGCTGAAAAATATTAACCCAACATATATTTACCTTATATTAAGTAAGAAATATTCACACTTTGTGGTTTGGTGCAAAAATTTGTGGAGATATTAGTGACACCGTTTTCCCAAAAACTACTCACATAAGGAGCATCAATCATCTCAAAGGATTCACATAGATACATCCATTTATATCATTGACATAAAACCAATTCACTAAAAGAAAATCACTCCCTGATGTTAAATTCATACAAAAATTCTTTTTATCCTTCGTTATGGTATTTTTACTTTCCCCCCTTTATGGTCACCAAATCATTGAACTTCGAAATTGTTGATGAGGAAAAATGAAAATACCATAAAGAAGGCTAAAAAGAGAAGAAAGGAGAAAACGATGAAAATTCCTAACCCAGGAATGTACCCATCCCCCCCACACCTAGAGTATGCAGTGTCCTCACTGTAGTAAAAGAGAATGTGGGAAGGAAGGATAAAACCTGGTGGATGTCATTCATAGTTTGCTTCTTGAACTTGGAGTTCCTCCATCGGGGACTTCAGAATGGCTTCATGAAAGTGCTTCAGCCGCTGCCCATTGACAGTGAAGGTTTGCTTGGTTTTTTCATTTTGAACCCGAACAACACCAAATGGAGAGACATTAGTAACAATGTATGGTCCAAACCAGCGGGAACGAAGCTTACCAGGATGCAGTTTCAGCCTTGCATTGTATAAGAGGACCTTTTGCCCAATTTGGAACTCTCGATGAAGGATAAGGCGGTCGTGGGCAGCTTTGGTTCGCACCTTATAAATTCTGGAGTTCTCATAAGAATCTCTACGCATTTCTTCCAGCTCCTGTATCTGTAACTTCCTTTGAGAACCTGCACCAGAAAGGTTAGAATTGCATTTTTTAATGACCCAGTAGACTCGGTGCTCAATCTCAACAGGGAGATGACAACTCTTTCCAAAAACAAGCCTATAAGGTGACATTCCAATGAGAGTTTTAAAAGCAGTACGATAAGCCCATAATGAATCATCGAGTCTAAGACTCCAATCTTTCTTGTTGGGTTGAACCGTTTTTTCAAGAATTTGTTTTACCTCTCTATTTGACACCTCGGCTTGACCATTAGTCTGTGAGTGATACGCAATAGATACTCGATGAACGACCCCATACCGACGCAAAAGTGATTGCATTGTTCGGTTGCAGAAATGAGAACCCTGAATCTAGGTAATCCAAACCTACAAAATATCTGAGTTCTCAAAAATTCTACAACTGTTTTGGAATCATATGTCCTTGAGGCCCGTGCCTCTACCCATTTTGATACATAATCAACGGCCAAAAGAATGTACAAGTTGCCAAAAGAATTGGGAAATGACCCCATAAAGTCAATGCCCCAAACATAAAAAATGTCATGAAAGAGCAAGGGTTGTTGTGACATTTCATTCCTTTTAGAGACATTCCCCATTCTTTGACAATGAGGACAAGATTTACAAAATTCATGGGCATCCCGAAAAAGTGTTGGCCAAAAGAGACCAGAATGAAGAACTTTGCGAGTAGTCCGTTGGGGACCAAAGTGACCCCCACAAGAAAGAGTGTGGCAGAATCTAAGGACAGACCGAAACTCGCTATCGAGAACACAACGCCTAAGGACCTGATCGCTACATGTGCGCCAAAGGTAGGGGTCATCCCAAATGTACCAACGGGATTTATGTTTTAGACGACTGACTTGTTTTTGTTGAAATCAGTAGGAATGCAAGATGCTACCAAATAATTTACAATTTCAACATACCAGGGAATAACATCCTGCACTTTGTACAATTGCTCATCAGGAAACATGTCATTAATGAGAATACAGGGGATGAGACAATGTCTGAGGATGAGAGGATCCTACTGATATGGTCTGCCACCACATTCTCTGCTCCCTTTTTATCTCTAATTTCTAGATTGAATTCCTGAAGGAGGAGCATCCAACGAATGAGATGTGGTTTGACTTCCGGTTTCTTTAGGAGATACCGGAGGGCTGCATGGTCTGAGAAAACGATTACTTTGGACCCTAGAAGATACGACCTGAATTTATCCAAGGCAAACACAATGGAAAGAAATTCTTTTTCAGTGGTGATGTAGTTTGCTTGGGCAGGGTCCAAAGTACGTGAGACATATGCAATGACATGTGGAGCTCGATCGACCCTTTGTGATAAGACTGGCCCAACTACATAGTTAGGGGCATCACACATGAGCTCAAATAGTAAATCCCACCGAGGTGGTTGGATTACCAGGTGTGATGTGAGACTCCATTTTAACTTATTAAAAGCTTCTTCACATTCCTTATCAAAAACAAATTCATTTTCTTTTTGGAGTAATCGGGAGAGGGGGAGTACAATTTTACTAAAGTCACAAATGAAACGTCGGTAAAATCCAGCACGACTTAGGAAAGACCGCACATCACGTACATTTTTAGAGAATGGTAGGAAAGAAATGACATCCACTTTCGATTTATCTACTTGGATACCATCCCCAGAAATGACATGTCCCAAAACTATACCTTGTCGCACCATGAAATGACATTTCTCATAATTTAATACAAGATTCTTTTCAATACAGCGATGTAGGACGGAACCAAGACTACTTAAACATTCATCAAAAGAGGATCCATAAACAGTAAAATCATCCATGAAAACTTCCATGCAATTCTCCAGGTAATCCGAAAAAATACTAACCATACATCGCTGGAAAGTACCCGGAGCATTGCACAAGCCAAATGACATCCTTCTATAGGCAAATGTGCCAAAGGGGCAAGTGAAAGTTGTCTTTTCCTGATCCTCATGGGCAATATGGATCTGAAAGTATCCAGAATACCCATCAAGAAAACAGTAATGAGACTTCCCCGCTAGCCTCTCTAGCATTTGGTCAATGAATGGCAAGGGGAAATGGTCCTTCCTAATGTGTTGGTTTAGTCGGCGATAATCTATACAAATAAGCCAACTATTCTGCACACGAGTTGGAACCAATTCATTGTTTTCATTTTTAATTACCGTTAGGCCAGTTTTTTTAGGAACTACTTGAACGGGACTGTCCCATTGGCTGTCAGAGATGAGGTAAATGATTCCAGCAACCAATAATTTTGTTACTTCCTTTTTAACTACTTCTAAGAGGTTTGAGTTCAGTCGATGTTGTGCCTGCCTCACTGGTTTAGCCTCATCAGTTAAACCATCCCCAGAAATGACATGTCCCAAAACTATACCTTGTCGCACCATGAAATGACATTTCTCATAATTTAATACAAGATTCTTTTCAATACAGCGATGTAGGACGGAACCAAGACTACTTAAACATTCATCAAAAGAGGATCCATAAACAGTAAAATCATCCATGAAAACTTCCATGCAATTCTCCAGGTAATCCGAAAAAATACTAACCATACATCGCTGGAAAGTACCCGGAGCATCGCACAAGCCAAATGACATCCTTCTATAGGCAAATGTGCCAAAGGGGCAAGTGAAAGTTGTCTTTTCCTGATCCTCGTGGGCAATATGGATCTGAAAGTATCCAGAATACCCATCAAGAAAACAGTAATGAGACTTCCCCGCTAGCCTCTCTAGCATTTGGTCAATGAATGGCAAGGGGAAATGGTCCTTCCTAATGTGTTGGTTTAGTCGGCGATAATCTATACAAATAAGCCAACTATTCTGCACACGAGTTGGAACCAATTCATTGTTTTCATTTTTAATTACCGTTAGGCCAGTTTTTTTAGGAACTACTTGAACGGGACTGTCCCATTGGCTGTCAGAGATGAGGTAAATGATTCCAGCAACCAATAATTTTGTTACTTCCTTTTTAACTACTTCTAAGAGGTTTGAGTTCAGTCGACGTTGTGCCTGCCTCACTGGTTTAGCCTCATCAGTTAATAAAATATGATATGTACAAATTGATGAGCTAATACCAGGAATGTCCGCAAGTGTCCATCCCAATGCTTGTTTATACTCCCTCAAAAGTTCAAGCAGTCACAATTCATGCTTAGGAGGGAGTGAACTAGCAATGATGACGGACAACTTGTTTCCATTCTCAAGATATGAATATTTTAAATCTCGAGGCAGTTGTTTTAGTTCCAATTCATGTGGATTTTGGATTGATGGGAGTGTGTGTGAAAGTGAGAGGTCACTAATCTCATCTAACTGCTCAATGGTATCATCCTCAGATGAGGAATTAGCTTTTACAAGCGTAGCAGTATCATCGATGGTCATGTGATCCTCCGTGTTCAAGAAATTATTAATTAATAAACATGCATGACACTTTTCTAGAGCACTACAACAATCAACACATGATTCATTACCAATAATTTCAATCAAAGAGGAAAATTCAGAAAGGGGATCAGGGGAAACAAATGAAGTGATTTTAGGGGAAGAGAGTACATCAATTGAATTTACCGAGAGAGAGGAATGTTCTTCTGAGGGGTGCTTCATGGCATTAAGGATGTTGAAATGGACTATGTCACCATCAAATTCCATAGATAATGTACCATTATGGACATTAATTATGGCTTTGGCGGTTTTCAAGAAAGGTCTCCCAATATAATTGGGGCGTGTTCATTCATCCTATCATCTTCCATTTTTAGCACATAAAAATCAGCAGGAAATATTAAATTTTGAACCCTCACAAGAACATCCTCTAACACACCAGAAGAGTGTGTCGTACTCCGATTTGCTAGCTGAACAACTATTCCTGTGGGCTTTAGTTCGCCGACCTGCAAAGAAGAGTAAATAGAGTGAGACATCACATTAATAGAGGCACCCAAATCAAGCATAACATTAGAAAAAGAATACTCCCCTATGATACATGGAATTGAGAATGTTCCAGGATCATTGCACTTGGTAGGAAGCGATGGTTGTATCAATGCTGAGACATTCCTCCCCAAACTTACCTTCTCATCACCACGAAGTCTCCTTCGATGTGTACACATCTCCTTTAGAAACTTAGCATAACGCGAAATTTGCTTCACGACATCAATCAATGGAATGTTAACCTGCATTTTTTTAAAAGTCTCCAAAATTTATTTATCAAGTTCAGTTTCCTTTTGTTTCCTTGGTTGGATGGATCTTTGGGGAAATGAAAGAGGAATGCTTGGGCTTGGTAACTCATCAATAGACACACTCTTTCCTTTGGCAGGACTTCTCTCAAGACAAGGTTTCACCTCATTTGAACCTTTTTCAGTGGTTGGGATGGTGGTTTTCTTAGGAGAGGATGACTCTAATGGAGGGTTCATTTGGCTTTTAAGTTGAGTTCCACTCCTAAGGGCGATGACACTAACATTTCCCTTATCCCTAGGGTTAACAAGTGGTTGAGATGATAGTTTACCAGACCCATGACTTTGGATTTCACCCATTGAGTTAGCTAGTTGGCCTAATTGGGTTTTGAGGTCTTGTATGGCTGCTTGGGTGGTTTGTTGGAACTGGAGATTATTGACAGCCATTTGTTTCATCATATCTTCTAGGCTAGACTCAGTTTTTGGAGGGGGTTGTTGGAAAGGCCTTTGGGGTGGTTGAGGATTTCTGGGTGGTGGTGGATGACTACTCTGACCTTGTTGGTTCCATTGTTGTTGAGGTTGGTTTGAATACCCCCCTTGCCTATAGGCTTGGTTGTCTTTCCACCCAGGGTTGGATGGATAATAAGGTTCTTGCCTAAAGGATTGGTTATAGGGGCGTCCAGGAAATATTGCCTCACAACTCTCAGAAGTTTCTCTCAATTGGGGGCATTGGTCAGAATAGTGGGTATCAGAAGAGCATATACCACAATGTATGAGAGGAGGAGATTGGAATTTTCCTTGGGAAAGAGCAAGTTGTCGTAGAAGGGTACTTACCTCTTCAAACTTTGTGTCCACCTTCTTCTCGAATTCAGTACTTTGCACCTCATGGACACCTCGAATGGGTACACTGGACCTTGAACTGAATTGTTGAGTGTTCTGTGCCATGGTCTCAATTAGGGTCCTTGCAGCGATTGAGGTTTTATCCACTAGTGCACCACTTGCAGCAACATCAATCATGTTACGATCTATTATTGTATTAAAAGTTGATCGCTTATTTGGTGGTGTGGACAACTTGAACATAATATTTTAAAGCGTTCCCAATATTCATGAAGGGGTTCTCCTTGAGATTGTCTTATCCCACATATTTCTTTCCTTATTGTTGCAGTTTGAGAGGTTGGGAAGTATTTTTCAAGAAAAAGTCGTTTCATGTCCGCCCAACCTCTAATTGGTGCATTAACATAGTATAACCAATCTTTAGCAGTGTCTTCTAATGAAAATGGAAATGCTCTAAGTTTTACTTGGTCCTCATCAACATTAGCAGGCTTTAATGTAGAACACACAATATGAAATTCTTTTAAATGTTTATGTGGGTCCTCTCCAGGCAGTCCATGAAATCTTGGTAATAAATGAATTAAATCAGATTTTAGTTCAAAATTGGGTGCCTCGCCTTGTAATTGAATGTAAGTGGGTCGGATATCAACATCAGGCGAGGTTAGTTCTTTTAGTGTTCTATTATTTTCAGCCATGTTACACAAGTTATGTTCAGTTTTAACTTTGGTTTCAGAAGAAGAAGAATGATCAAGAAGAATTTTAAGATGTGATGTCTCCTCCTTCAAAGTGTTGTCTTGTGTGTCTTGGTTTCGTTGATGTAGGATCCTCTCCGGTTCGAGTTCGAAAGTTTGTAGGTCTCCCGGAGTAGAACGCGTCATACACAGAACCTACACAATAAATAAATTAGAGCACAAAAATAAATGCAAAGGTAGAAGATAAAACAAACAAATATTCGCAAAAATTACAAAAATTTTATCAAAAACACGCACAACAAACCAAAGCGCTCCCCGGCAACGGCGCCAAAATTTGACCGCGCTGTCGTGACACACCAAATTGATTATATTTTTTTGGTTGATTTATAGTCTAGGGAAGACTCTAGATTGTCTCTCAAGGAGCGTTGGTGGGTTCAGAGTGTGCGTTTTTAATAAGAAGTGCTAAAAGAGGGGTGACTTTAAAACAGTTTAAAGAAAATGAATTGATTTAAAGAGTTTAATAGTTGATAAAAAGTGGTGTTTTAGAATTATGAGATAAAAGGGTTAATTGTGAGTTCACTACACACTTTCAAGTTCATCATTCTTGGAGATTAATTTAAGGTTGGTGTAATTCTTTGGTTGAAATTAATTGGAATCCCGATTAATTCCTAAGCCATTATTTCATTGCTTAAAGAACCAAATCTTGACATAACAATCGTATTGTCAAGGTCTAGAACTTATGCATGGAATAAGAGCTTCCAAAGCAGATTGAAATCTCAAGAAAGTGGGTAAGAAAAGGATTCTTGTGTTACCCAATCGAAACAACACAAGTCACGCACTCAAAAGCTCACACCGATCGGCTAGAAATTAAGAGCATCTCATCTGCACACATCAAAACAAGCATTCAAATATGAAAGTATGTAAGATACATGGAAAGAAATGTTTTAACACCCAAATTACTCCAAACCAGTAGCTAATATATGCATTGGAACTCCTTTGACATGTGTGTAGCTCCCTCACAATGAACGCCCACCGTTTAGCTCGACATCGGGTGGAGGAGGAAGCTCGGGTGGAACTCCTTCTTCATTGTTGATCCCCCTATGAGGATAGGGGCCTCCAGAAACTCCAAGATGATTAGGAGACTCCTCTAGGACTCCAAATTGGCAGCACTTCACTCCTTGACCGAACTTGCAAATGGGGAGCCCAATGTGTCATTTTATAGGAAAATTGGAAGGTGGTTTTAAGCACACAGATTTCATCAATCCACTTGTACCACGCGTTTCGGCCTTCAGACAGCCTTATCTCGCTTTGGAGAAAATAGAAAAGTTGTAGCCCTACCTCTTGAATGTCTCCACCGAAAGTTTGGAACCATTTGGACAACTACAGCTCAAGATATTGATAAAATACAGAACACCACATTTGACTTGGTCCATATTCGGTGGCTTGGACAGATCAATTCAGATGGGCCCCATAGAAGCCGAATCAGGATTGAGTTCCTTAATATGAAATGTAGCCTATAAAATTTTGGACAGACCCACAAAATTTCAGCCCATTTGGAGGCACGAATTTCGTTGATTAACATTAATTAAATGATTCAAACATAAAGTGAAATTTATTATTATATTTGCAATATTCATTACAAAACTAGTTTAAAACAGCGGTGTAAGGGTGGAATAAAACAGTGAATCGTGATACGATCAGTCGTAGAGTTTGGACGATGGGGTTCTCGTGCGTCCCAACCTCGCTTGAAGAAAACTTTCCCCCAACTCCTAAGACCACATGAGCCATGATTGATGTAGGAAACAAGGAGTGGTATGAAGTTCTTATTACCTACAGTGGAGAACACAACGAGGGGTGAAAATGATTGAAAAAACCCATGAGGGAGATCGAGACTTACAAGATCCAGATAGTGAATGGGGGAATGACCAACAGATGAGGAACAACCGTTGACCGTGTTTTGAACACAGGTTATATACCCGCACCAGTTTAGGATGGAGTGGGAAAATTTGGGATCAATGATTGACCATGTTTGAAACATGAGAGCTACTATTTGTCACCAAATATCCTTCATGGTGTGAGCCTAGGATGTATGGTGATCTAGTATGGTGTAGGACCATTTCGTTAGGGAGCATGTTCAGCTCATGAGGAAGATGGTTATCCAAATCGAAGAAAGTGCGAAGCGTGGAGGTAGGAGTGGGGAATATTCCGGAGGGAATGTTTTACCCTGGGATATATTTGGCCATGTGATCGAACACACTGAATGGATATGCTGATATGTGAGAATCAAGCCTTTCCTGAAAGGGAAGGACCTCAGTAATGAGTTGATGGTAGGGCTGGGCCCAAATTGAGATATCAAAGTGTCACTATACATCTCATAAGAGTGGGAATCAAGCCAAATGTAGTTCTAGGATGTGGTGTGGTATAAGACCAGTGCTGGTAGGGGGATATCCTCTTGAGTGAGGATACAATATCATCTCATACTTATGGTACAAGGAATTCGATGTTTATTACACAGGGTAAGGTTGCAGTTTATTGTCATGCACTAAGGGTGTCAGTTTTCATTCATCCCATATTTATCACATGGGTAATCTCAGTTTAATATGGGGTGAGGATATAGTTTAACATCATGTGATGAGGATGTTGGTGGGGCTTTGCATTGAGCTGTATACCCTTTCCTTCCTCATTGTCAGATCATGAGGTCATCTCGACTCGTTGATGGGTCAGGGGATTTGAATGAAGCTTATACCTAGAGAGGAGGCCCAGGGGAATTGATTAGACAATGAAAGAGGCTAATATTAATTCATTATATATTAATATTCACGTGTTTCAAAGTCCATAAACACTAATGTTAGTACATTTTATTAATTTAACTTTGTTTCACATCATTGTGCAATTCATGTTTAAAGTGTGTCAATTTCGTCCCAATTTATCATTATCTTTTGGAATTCATTATTTTGATTATTTGAATTTGATATTTTGGGATATTATTTATCACTTTCTGTGAAACATTTTTTCTTTTAAGATTAATGGATTAATCATAAGAGAATATGGACATTTTTTCCATGGATACATAAATTTCTAGACAAAGCATAATGGGCCTTAGGCCCATAAAATAAAAGTGGAGCCCACAATTCAAGCCCAGTGAAGTTAAAATTTTAATTGTAGATAGATAAATTTTTTGGGATCATTTAATTTAACTTTTTAAATAAATAATTTTGAATTTTTCAAGGAGATCCATGGATCCAAAGTTGAGGATTAAATTATGGGCCATTTTTCGAGGCCCATAAAATCATCCCACTAATTTCATCATAACTTTCAAATGGATATATCCAATTGGGATGAAATTTATACATAAATTAGAGGAAATATGGAAGATCATATTTCTATTCTGAAACCCCTTTATATTCTGCTATCTTCAATTTCATACTGCAGGCCAAAATGGGGATGAATCTGGTCCGAATTTTCTGGTCAACATTGAAAAGTCCAATTTTCTTTTATTTCTCACCCACCTTTTACTATCCTAATTAAATGGAATGTAATTTATTGATGGGGGATAGACACTAAGACCGAAAAATTATTATTTAAGGTGTAGTGGTGAAGGAATCGAGGGTGAATGTTTTATTCTTTCAATTGTAATGTTACACTATCATTTTTAATCGCATGTGTAATTTCTATCATGTAAGTTTTTTGGATCCCCTTAGTTTCTTAATAAAATTTCTTCTTCTTATATTCTTATATTATTATTCATATAATTTTTATAACACATCCTTAGGGAGTGAAGCTATTCACATAATATTTTGTGAAATTCTTCACACAATGGTGGAGTGATTGTTATTTTATTGTTTATCTTCTTAAATTCTTCCCTCACGAGTCTACATCCCACTACCATTGATAGAATAACATCAATGGAGTACTAAAACTCTTATGGGTTGATACAAGGGAGTAAAATAGGGATGTATTGGATGCTATTTCTTATTTTAATAATTCTTAATCAATTCTTTTGTTGGGATTTTCATTTAATAAAGTACCTTCTCCTTTGATATCACCAATTTTAAGGCTACACATCCCGAGTGCTATAATGATCCTATACCTTAGAGTGATCATGAATATGATTCTAAAAGTTTATAGGTTATTATCCTTAGGATAGTGAAAACAAAAAAAATCCACAAGTAATTTAGGAAGTTCATATTTTGTTGAAAGAAACACTCTCGAATTTAAGACATTGAAACCATTAAAAGAAACACATTCAATCCACCCCTTGTAATAACCTATGATCAACCATTCTTTATAAATTTAATTCACTTAATTATTTCAAAATACATAATAATCCACTCAAGTTTAACCCAAGTTGGTCACTTCATAGCCCAATCACCTCCATAGAATGTATGTTTAATTAGATTTCTTATTAGGTCTTTGAGGGTTCGATAACCCAATATGTACTACAAGCGACTGCTTAAACCATAAAACTTGGGGTAAATTTGGGCATCACCAAATTTTGGAACTGTTGCTAGGGACCTAAGTAAGTTATATTTAACACTCACATTCTATTCTCACTCCACTTCTCTGTTATCACCATAAATTCTCCTTCCTCACCCCCATTTCCATTTTCTTCACTATGAATCATAATTCTAATCAACTCCAATGGAGTATCATCAACATTAACCCATCATAAACCTTAACTCAAATAAAATGGGAAATCTATATTGGGAAGCACCTAATTTGGGGAATTTCATGGATCAAACATTTAAGGATTACCCCACACCCAGTGAGATACAATCAATGGGATGATGAATTCCTAAAGGATAAATTTCTAGTCCTCTTAAGGATGGTTGAAGGGATCAATCTTAGGGAAGTACATGATATCCAAACTCCTATCTAGCATAATCTTTAAAAAATTCTTGAACAATTTTATGAACAAATAGGTAAAATTAATTTGGAAGTTTCATCATTGAGATTAGAACTAAAAAGAATTGAAACAATTATAGAACATATTCCCACTTATGTTGTCCCTTCCTCAACATTGATAGAATAATATTGTTACTCACAAAACTATCATGAACAAATCCAAGCTGTGTCTATTTACAAGATTGGGGAATCAAATGAAAAAATTGAACCATTGATTCTCAAACCACTAGTGGCTTCAAAATCATAAGAAAACACTGAAGGAACAACTTTAGAATATAAGAAATTAGAGATGGGAAATGAAGTGAATTTGTTAAAGAATATTAAAAGTCAACCTAAGGAACTAGAGGTAATTTTTAAAGGGTTTATAAATCATGATGAAATTGATTTTCTATATTTGTATGAGGGGAAATTGTATCCATGGATTGAATCTATTTTATAAAGCTCCAATAGCAATTTTTCAGGATCACCACTAAATGGAACCTTGGGGTAATCACTAACTTTGATTCCATAACTATTCTTGACACTCATCTATCAAATTTGGTGGTTGAAACTTCTATTAAAAAGAACCAATTCTATTGAGTAATTTTGAAAATGAAACTGAGTTCAATTTTAAGTCCCAACCTATTTCTGGAAGCATTAGCCAACCCAATCTTGAATTCAAGGTCCATACATCCTCTATCAAGCCTTCTATAATAGAGGATAATCAAAAACATCCTGTCATCATTTTATCCTCTATTGAAGATAATAAATATAAAATAATCCTTGATTTCTTAAGAAAGATTAAAAATGAAATTGGATAGACCCATTTTGATATTCATGGGATTAGCTAATTCACTAGGACCTATATTATTTTCCTTGAATTAATTTCCAAACCTTCCCGCAAAACCCAATAGAGACTCAATCTCAATCTTATAGAAGTGGTAAAAAATGCAATCCTTAAAATGTTGAAAGTTGGTATTGGGTAAGTTGGGGGTCTAAGTTGAGATAGTGACATAAAACTAAGCACTTTTCATAATGGAACCCAGATTCTGTGTTGATTTTTTTTAATGTTTTTATTTTTTGTGTTTTTGTGTTTTTTAAGGGAACCTCCTTGGGGTTTTCATTGTGATCTATGGTCTGTTGTGTGTGAGATCCAACAAGTAAATCATTTTATTATTTACAAATGAAACCCATGATTTCTAAAGTTCAAACTCAGCCATCAATCATCCCCAAGGAGTCTACTTGTGACCTAAAACTAAAGTGATCAATTTCTTATTGATAGTTCATCAACTTCAAACCAGGTGATTTTGTTCCACGATTTCATTTCAAATCACCTTCTCCCCCTCTTTCTTCCCAATTCTGATCTCTCTCTTCTCTTCTCTTTAAACATTGAGGGAAATGTCATTCTATGTTGGTGGGAGTGAAAATATGAAATTTTATAAAAAATCATTTATCCTAGAAAACTTCATTTCATTTCCTTGCATGTAGTAATATACTTTTTTGAAACATGAAAACTGAATATCAAATAATTTTTCATGTCTTGATTATGATTTTAATGTATATTTAAGTTCATGAGCATAGTTTTTGGAAAGTTCAGTTTTTCAATGTGATATTTCATCGATAACATTTTCATCCTTTTAGTAAAAATTCCACAATGCATGTCCATTGGATTTTGGGTGTATGTTTGAGTTCTTGGGTCCATTTTCAGTTTATTTGAGTATCCAACAATTTTTTTTAAAAAAAGACTGTAGAGAAATGTTTTTTCCAAATGCATGGAGTTCAACACTTGGGGATCATGAATCCATAGTTTTGTTTCACAAAGTTAGGCTTTACATCTCTATTATAGTGCATAGAATTGAAAAAATGTATGGTGTTCGACACTTGGAGATCGTAACTCCATAGTTATCTTACCCAGAGTTGGTTATTTTATCTCTATTTTGGTTTAAAAAAATAAAAAAAAAACAAAAAAAAAAGTGAAAAAGAAAAAAATAGGATACCCATATTAAGCTTTAATGTGATTCCCACAGAGCACTTCTATTTATTTTCTCATTGAATAAGAAAATAAGCCTCATATCTACTGTGATGCACACCACATCATCATGCTCAATTGAAATTGGATTAAATATGTCGATAAATTTGAAAAAATGAATGGGCTTGAGGTTAGGATGTTATTGTGAACCTATCTTGTATTAAATTATTTTTAAAGGTTACATGTTTTTTGGAATGATCTCTTTTGATGAGCATTTTATGTTAAAATGTTTTTGAAAAAGGGATTTAAATTTCATATTTTTGAGATACTTTTTGCTCGAGGCTAGAAAAACTCAAATTGGGGTGGTGTGATTAGCCAATGAAAGAGGATAATATTCATTGATTATATTTTAATATTCATGTGTTTCAAAGTCTATAAACACCAATGCTAGTGCATTTTATTAATTAAACTTCATTTCACATCATTGTGCAATTAATGTTTAAAAGTGTCAATTTGGGCCCAATTTATAACCAGGTTGCGGAATTCATTATTTTGATTATTTGAATTTTATATTTTGGGATATGATTGATCATTTTATTTAATTTTTTTTTTCTTTTAAGGTCAATGGATGAATCACAAGGGAAGATGAACATTTTTTTCCATGGATGCAGAAATTTTTGGACAAAGCATAACGGGTCTCAAGCCCATCAAATAAAAATGGACCCCACAATTCAACCTCAATGAAGCTTAAATTTTAAATTTAGATATATAAAATTATGGGGATCATTTAATTAAACTATGGAAATATATAATTTTGATGTTTTCAAGGAGATCAATGGTGCCTAAGTTGAGGATTAAATTATGGGCCAGTTTTGAAGGCCCATAAAATCAGCCCACAAATTTCATCATAACATTCAAATAGAATATCCAATTGCACTGAAATTTATAAAAAAATTAGAGGAAATATGGAATATCATATTTCTCTTATACGACCCCTTCATATTCGGCCATATTCAATTTCATATTGGCGTGACGAAAAGGGTGATGAATCCGGTTTGAATTTTATGGTCAACATTGAAAAGTTTAGATTACTTTTATTTCTCACCCACCTTTTAATACCCCCAATTAATTGGGATGGAATTAATTGATGGTGGATTGAACCTAGGAAAAAAAAATTCATATTTAAGGGATGGTGGTGAAGGAATTGAGGGTGGATGTTTTATTCTTTGAATTGTAATGTTACACTATCTTTTTTAATCGTATGTTCAATTTCTCTCATGAAAGTTTTTCTTGGATCCCCTTAGTTTCTTAATAAAATTTATTATTCTCTTATTATTTTATTATTTACATCATGTTGATACCTTTTACTTAGGTAGTGAATCTATTCACACCATCTTTTGTGAAATTCATCACATAATGGTGGAGTGATCGTTATTTCACTGTTTTTCCTCTTCAATTTCACCCTCATGAGTCTACTTCCCACTTCCATTGATAGAATAACATCAATTGAGGGATAAACCTCTCATGGGTTGATCCAAGGGAGTAGAAAGGGGATGTATTTAATGCTATTTATCATTTTAATAATTCTTAATCATTTTTTGTTGATATTTTTATTCAATGAATTACCTTCTTTGATCTCACAAATTTTAAGGCTATAAATCCTGAGTGCTAGAACGATCCTCTACCTTAGAGTGCTCATGAATATGATAAACCAAGTGTATAAGTGATTAGCCTTAGTATAGTGAAAACACAAAATTTGTGATTGATTTGGGAAGTTCATATTTCTTTGAAAGAAACACTCTCGAATTTAAGACATCGAAACCATTAAAAGAAATTCATCCAATCCACCCCTTATAATAAACCAGGATCAACCTTTCATTATGAAGTGGTCAATGATCAATTAGATACCACTAGGGGGGGGGGGGTGAATCAGTGGTATACTATTTTTACAAATTCTTTTAACTTTTTATTCAACCTCTATGACTGATTAAAGTATCGATCCCTTATATTTAATACTCAGCCTCACCCTACAAGCAATAACAAACAAAGAAAACACAACACACATGGATTTACAAGGTTTGGTACAAAGACCTACTCTTTTTCATGTTGGTTAGACCCCCCAACATAGATTCTCCACTATATCAGAAAGTGATTACAAAAGTAATTGGTTAGGCCTCCCAATTACAAATTGGTTATACCCCCAATTGCAATCAACCTTCAACAGTTGGTTAGACCCACCAATTGTACCTTCTTCACCATGATTGGTTAGACCCCCCAATCATAATCTTCAACAACTGGTTAGACCCCCCAGCTGTAGCCTTCAACTTCTTCTTGAATAAATGTTCCACAAATAGGATGATCAGTTGATCCTCCTCCACAATATTGCCGGATCACACAAGATTTTGTACAGTTCAAGTTCCTTTACACTGATGCAGGACTTGATTAGATATTTGTGATCACTAAATATAATTAGATGCCTTAGTACAAAACCGCTCGGACAAAAACTCTTTATTATGCTGAAGACCTAGCCTCACTAACCACTGAAAAATCGGATACAAAATTTCTTCTAAGTCACTGATATTAATACTGTCTCGAATTCAGTCTCAAAACACTGCACCTAGATTATGAAATATGGATTGCATGTGCACTTCCAACGTCATTCATGTATAAAAAATGCATGGACTTATTTATTTCTCATGCATGCATGTGCGTATGAATTAATGCATGTTTGTGCTTTTCATAAAGATCCTTAATCACACACACTGCCCATTTTGTTCATTCACAATTGAAACACACTTTATCTCCTTGTGCACTAACCTTGCACACACTAAACACTTGCACAAACTTTTCACACTTACTTTCCAAACTTTTTGTTTTTCAAAGTGTTTATATTCACACATTCATAGGCATGAATGGATACATTCAAGTGGTATTTTTCATATGGAATATGAACACAATGTACACTTCTTATAATACATGATATATCTTTGTATACTGCTCCTTCGTGCAACAAGCATACACATCACTTTTCTTCTTCGTGCAAACCCACTATCTTCGTGTGTACAAATGAAACACTCACAATATAATATTCTTCAAGTATGCACAAACCTGAATGGTTGTAGGCTGTGAAGGCGTGAAAGTCTCCTTCACAAAATAGAGTGTAAGTACACACTGTTATGTGGAAGCTCAAATCCTTTGCGCAAGGTAGGAAGACACATGCAACACTATCCCTATTGGATCATGGAAACAAACTTCTTCATGAACCACTATGAGTGTGATATGCACATGTCGAGTAATTGTGGTCACTTTCCTTTCTTCTCACAAACAGAACTGCATGGGATCCTTCATGAGAGAGACACTCACTAATCTCTTTCTCTCTCAAAAACGATGCTCAAATGTGAGATTAAAACACACAATGCAAATGATCTCAACCTCGATATTTATAGGCATGAATCATCACATTATAATCTTATAGAATCACTAAGATGACTCATTTCATCACCAGCTCATTCAAACACCGCCTCTATTCTGCGACACAAGAAAACACCATCATTGAAACTTTAATCTTCTATATAATGATAAAACCATGGTTTGATCCTCATTTTATTATGAAAAAAAGTTGCAACATTATTTTGACCATATTCAGATCATCAAAAAGATCAAATGATGATTGGAGGACTTGAGTCGAGCTTCTGTTTGTCATCCATAGAGAAACAATGTATAGTACCGGTGAGCGAAGCTTCCCAGAGAAGATAACATTGAGCACTGATCAGATGGATTAGATAACCCGGTTAATAAGATTGTATGGTTGAGATCACAACGAGATGATTGAATGACCCAGATATTTTACTGAACAGATCCAATGGTTATGATACATTCTGTGTTAAAAAAATAAGACCCCACATTGAAACACGACACCTCTTTTAGCTCCTTTATATTACAAGCCGTGACAGCCAATGTTCAAAATTCTCAGCCTCCTCCTTTGGTACTGCCCCATATCAGATTTCTGCGCGCACACTTCTACCCCCACCTCCGCCACTGTTCCTCCCCACATAGTGGTTCTCCATCACTTCTCTACCTCACGTAGGCATGCCCATGTGCACATGCACTACCTCAATCTCATGCTGGCCGACATGGGGTTAAGCTTGGCCACCTTTACTAGTTTGTTTCTTCCCCTTGGCTTTAAAATAAAACATCACCAACCTCAAAAACTCCTCATACAAAATAAATCATTTTTCATGGAACTTCTTTAAATGTTGTAAACATTGTGAACCCATTTTTCAAAAGTATTTAGAACTAATGATCATCTGAATAATCTTCTGATTTAAAAAACTTAAAACACATTCAAATCATCCACCAAACACCCATTGACAACAAATGAAATTCACTAATTCACTGAACACTTCAATCTCCCCCTTTTTATTTGTTGTCAATACTCAAATGATGTCAATGCCTTTAATTTTTTTTCTCCCCCTTATTGGAAATGAATATAAAGGTAATTTTAGGAGTTCAAACATCAAACTTATTTAAAGAATGAAATCTAATTCAACAACAATAATAAGTTTTTAGTTAATCAACTCTAAGTCTACGTGGGCAAGTCCGGTGTAGAAAACAAGAGAGATGTCACCAAAGCATCAAAGATAATCAAATCTTATAATGTGATACCAATCTCAAACTTGTTTTAACAATTTCAGATTAGGAAAAATTTGAACAAGATTGCTAAGAGATTTCCTACACATATCTCAACAAAAGAATCAGAAAGTTCAAGTGAAAAAACAAATAACTTCCCCTTTAAAAATTCAGATTAAAAGTATGAGAGTGATCATCATTTTCACAGGATTTTAAAAAACTGACAGCTGCAAATCATCAACACTCTCCCTTAAGGGATGAACCCATCTCCTTTAATTCTCTACATATTAGTACAAAATCATTTATAAATGGGAATAAGGAGGAACCTGTTTGTTCCTTAGAAATAACACTCAGGATGAGAGCTGCATCCAAGAGACCCGGGATCAAATCCAGGTGGGGGATAATTTCTGGTACTGTAGCAGTACTGTAGTAGGTACTGTAGCGGGAACTGTAGCAGACACTGTTTGACATTGTAGCAGCCGGGAATATGCCCCCATTTGGGCCTTTGGACCACCGATTTGGTCCCCGAGTCCTTTAAGGCCTTCGGGCCACCCAGACCTTCGGGTCAGTAAGGCCTTCGGGTCAGTAAGGCCTTCGGGCCACCTCAAGGCCTTTGGGCCACCTTAAAGTGCAGATGCAAACCAGACAACCTACAAGGAACAAGCTTCAGAAGGAGGAGGAGCAAGAAGCTTTCACCATAACAGAAGCTAAACAGATTGCAAGAATGAGAGGGTATGACACTTATCATCGGGACAATCCTGTGCATGCACGGGAAAGCCTAGTCGAACAACCATGCGAAGGTGGAGAGCTGATTTCACGATGAAGATGCTGGGGAGGAGCAGTTCCAAGTAGTTAGTTTGGGTTGTATGTAATGTTTGAAGCCTACAGACAATGAATTCCTCTAAGGCCTACGAGCCATGTAATGCTTACGCCTACGGGCCTTGTAAGAGTTCCACCTCACCCATTGAAAGGTGGATTATCAAAAAATCAATAAAAAATGAAGGCCTTCGGGCCATTGGAGGATGAGAGTTGCATCTCAACCTTGTTTTTTCCTTCTTCTTGTTAAACTTAGATTTGGAAGAGTTCTCCTTCATCTCTTGGGATGTTAAAAGTATCATACAATGTTTTATGTCATGCCTATTTTTTTCACATCTTTCACACTTCAGAATTTATAAGTCATAATTTGTAGATAACTCCTCATGATCATTAAATTCTTCATATGTCACCATTTTCTCTTCTTTTTCTCTGACAAGATTCTGATCTTTTTCAAGTTGTTTCAGCTTCTCACACAATTCACTGGTGACTGTAGCTTTCTTCACTGTCTGCCTTTTCTTCTCATATTCATTATGAGGAATCTCACTTGATAAAAAAACTCTACATTTCTCAGCTTTGGGACCTTATTGACCATATCTTCCACAAACTTCATTCAAACATTCATTAAAGTTCTACATTGATAGTTTAGATGAAGTCTTGATCACATGATTCCTTTTCTTATAATCTGATATTATCTACTCAGCATTTATCCCCTTGATTCATGCCTCCTCCTTGGTAGTGAAATATTATACCATCATGAATAATCTTTATGACCAAACAATCCACAACAACAATAGTAGCCTCTAAACCTTAATCTTTTAGACTAATAAAAATTCAGCTCTGAAGATTGTAGTTGTTCCCTTTTCACAGATTGTGGATGTATCTTCTTAGGATAAAATCTTTTGGCTGAATCAATATAATCTTCCTTTGTGGAAATTATTTTCTCATTTGTTCTTTTGAACAAGTTAGATTCAGTCTTTCCTTTCATACTTGCATCATTAGAAACACCAAATGTATATTGAGATTCATTTGGTTTAGAATCACCCTTTTTCTCTAAACCCTTATTCTTAACATCTTTAGAAGATTCATCCTTAATCTCAACAACTTTGGTAAAGTCTTCTTTCATCTTATTCAACTCACTTTGAAATGTAAGACATATAGATTGTGTCTCAGATAATTATTCCTCTTTTTCAATAAGTATTTCTTCATGATCATTCACCATATTTTGAAATTCAGCTAATTTCAAGCAGTTTTGTTTATTCTCTTCAAAAAATGTTAATTATTCCTTATCAAGATCTTCCTTTTGAATAGTTTTCAGATTTCCTTCTAAATCAGCTATCTTCTTCTTATTTTCTCTTATCTCATCAAGATGAATATCCTTTTTCTTAACACGTTCTTTATTCTCCAAGGAGATCTTGTCAATTTCTTCATTCAGTTGTTTCTTTTCTTTCTTGAGTTGTATACCGTCAACAAGAGTAGCTTCCAGATTTTCTTTTAACATCCATTCCAACTTAGTTATTTCATCACCTTCATCACCTTCAAATGAGTCTCTAGATTTCTTGGAGATACCCATGAAGAAAATTTGATTCTTAGAATATATTCCATTTTCTGATACACAACTTGATGTTGTGAATTCATCAATTTCTCTACTCATCATATTTCTCTTCTTGGAAGTAAACCTCTTCTTATGTTTCTTCCACTTCATTTTCTAATACTTCTTATTCTCTTCATCTAATTTAGTATCATCAACCTTCTTCTTTGGATAGTTCCCAGCAAAATGACCGCTATTGTGACAATTCCAACACTTTGTTGATTGTTTTCTATTTTCTTTCCATCTACCCCTACTGAACATTTTTTCAAACAAGTCCATCATTTTTTTGAAGTCCTGTTCAATTTCTTCATCCTCAAAATCACTTGATTCTAGTTCTTCTTTGATTTTGGTTTTATTTTTTTATCATGGCTTCAAAGGATATCTCATCTCTTTCCTTTTTCTTAAATGATGGAATTTTTCTCATTTCATAAGATATGAGTGTATTATGAAGTTCATCCAATAAAATATCTTATCTTTCTTCCAGTGTAAACATATTTTAGTTGAATCTATCTGGGAAATTTCTAATAAGAGTTTTCTTAATGGTATAATCATCTAGATTCTCTCCAAAACCTCTGATATTGCTAACAATTTCATTTACTCCTGTAAAGTAGTCATCAATACTTTCATCATTAGTCATTTCGATATCTTTTAACTTTCTTCTCCAAATTTGCAACTCGCTTCTTTGACTTTAATATTTGTTTCATAACTGCTTCTCAGTTTATCGTAGATCTCCTTGGAAGTTTGGAGTCCCATCACTTTAGTTTAAATTTTTTCAGACAAAGCCATTAAGATTGCATTCTAAGCCTTATCCTCAACTTCCAGATTTCTCTTGTCAACTTGAGTTATAGAAACATATTCCTTAATAGGATGGAAACCCACTATTACTATATCTCTCATTTCCAAGCCAAGATATAGAAGGTAAGGAAGCATCATATTCCTCCAATTGTGATAGTTCATGCCATAAAAAGTAGGAATTCCTCAGCTTTTCATTGAATTCAAATTCTCTATTTCTCATAAAGTGTTCTGGATCTACAAAGGGTACCTTTCCTCTGACAACAATTGTACTGGCCAAGGATCAGTTAGATACCACTAAGGGGGGGGGGGTGAATTAGTGGTATACTATTTTTACAAATTCTTTTAACTTTTTATTCAACCTCTGTGACTAATTAAAGTGTTAATACCTTGTCTTTAATACTCAGCCTCACCCTACAAACGATAAAAAACAAAGAAAACACATCACATAGGTATTTACAAGGTTCGATACAAAGACCTACTCTTTTCCATGTTGGTTAGACCCCCAACATAGATTCTCCACTATATTAGAAGGTGATTACAATAGTAATTGGTTAGACCCCCAATTACAAACTGTTTATACCCCCAATTCAAATAATCCTTCAATAGTTGGTTAGACCCCCAACTGTAAATTCTTCACCATGATTGGTTAGACCCTCCAATCATAATCTTCAGTAACTGGTTAGACCCCCCAGCTTCAGCCTTTGACTTCTTCTTGAATAAATGATCCACAAATAGGATGAATTATTTCTTATGCTGCCAGACTTTCTTAGATATTTTTGATCACTAAATATAATCATATGCATTAGTACAAAACTGATTGGGAAAGAATTATTTCTTATGCTGAAGACCTGACCTCACGAACCATTGAAAACTCGGATACAAAATTTCTTCTAAGTCACTGATATTAATACTGTCCCGACTTCAGTCTCAAAACACTGTACCTATATTATGAAATATAGATTTCACGTGCACTTCTAACTTCATGTATGTATAAAAAATACATGGATTTATCATTTACTTATCACGCGTGCATGTGCATATGAATTAATGCATGTATGTGTTTTTCATAAAGATCCTTAATCACACACACTGTCCATTTTGATCATTCACAATTCACACACACTTTATCTCCTTGCGAACTCACCTTGCACACACTAAACACTTGCACAAACTTTGCACACTCATTGTCCAAACTATTTGTTTTTCAAAGTATGTATAATCACACATGTATAGGAATGCATGGATACATGCAAGTGGTATTTTTCATATGGAATACGAACACACTGTCCACTTCTAATACATGCACTGTCTTTTCATACTGCTTCTTCATAAAACAAGCATGCACATCACTTTTCTTATTCACAAAAACCCATTATCTTCATTTGTACAAATGAAACAATCATAATATAATCTTCTTCATGTATGCACAAACCCAAATGGTTGTAGGCTGTGAAGGAACACAGGTATCCTTTACAAAATATAGTGTAAGTACACATTGTTATGTGGAAGCTCAAATCCTTCGTGCAAGGAAATAAGATGCATGCAATGCTGTCCCTATTGCCTCATGGAAACAAACTTCTTTAAAAACTACTACGAGTGTGCTATGCACATGTTGAGTGATTGTGGTCACTTTCCTTTCTTCGCGCAAACAGAACTGCGCCGTATCCTTCGTGAGTGAGACACTCATGAAGATCTTTATCTCTCAAAAACGATGCTCAGATGTGAGATTAAAAAACACCATGAAAATGAACTGGGCCTTGGTATTTGTAGGAATCAATCATCACATAGGAATCTTATAGAATCACCAAGACAACTAATTTCATCATCAGCTTATTTGAACGCTGCCTCTATTCCACGACATAAGAAAACACCATCACTGAAACTTTAATCTTATACACAATGATAAAACTATGGTATGATCCTCGTTTGATTATGAAAAAAAGTTACAAAATTATTTTGATCATATTTGGATCATTAGAAAAATCAAATGATGATCAGATGACTTGATTTGAGATTTTGTTCGTCATCCATGGAGAATCGATGTACAATACCGGCAAGCAGAGCTTCCTGGAGAAGATAACATGGAGCACTAATCAGAAGGCTTAGATAACCCAATTAATAAGATCACATGATTTAGATCATAACGAGATGATTGAAGGACCCAAATATTTCAATGAACAGATCCAACGACTATGATATATTCTGCATTAAAAAATTAGAATCCCACATTGAAACACGCCACCTATATTGGATCCTTTATATTACAAGCCGCAATAGCCTATGTTCAAAATTCTCTTCCTCCTCCTCCAGTACTGCCCCATGCCAGTTCTCTATGGGTGCGATCCTATGCCCACCTCCACACCCCTCACAGTGGTTCTCTGCTGCTGCCCTACCTCACATAGGCATGCCCATGTGCACACACACTGCCTCGATCTCATGCTGGACAACATGGGGTTAAGCTTGGCTGCCTTTACGGGTGTGCTGATTCCACTTAGCTAGCTAGCTAGATGGACCATTTTTTGTATAAACTCCTTAAAAAATGTTTGACAAATTACATATTGATCATATCCATTCAACTAAAAATAAAACACCACCAACCTCAAAAACTCCTCATACAAAATAAATATTTTTTCATGGAATTTATTTAAATATTTTAAACATCGTGCACCCATTTGAACAAGTCTTTGGAACTAAAGAACATCTCAACAATTGTCTGATTTAAAAACCTTAAACACATTCAAATCATCCACCAAACACTCATTAACAACAAATGAAATTCAATAATTCACTGAACACTTCACATTATAAATTGAATCCACTTAAGTCTTTAAAAATCATAATAATCCACTCAATTTGAACCCAAGTTGAGAACTTTATAGCCAAACCCCCCCCATAGAATGTATGTTTCATTAGGTTTCTTCTTAGGTCTTTGAGGTTTCGATAACCCAAGCTGTACTACAAGTGACTGCTTAAACTATAAAACTTGGGTAAATTTGTGTGTCATCAGGAATTTATAGGGTGATAGATCCATGAGTAATGAATGTTTTTTGGAGAATTCATGGATATTCCTAGAGATAGGAGGTCTAGGTGTCACTATGTATCCCATGGGAATGGGAATCAAACCACCCGTAGTTTTAAGGGGGGGGGGTCACTAAAAACCAGGCATCAATCAAACCATGTGAATGAGGGGAAGATTCATATAGTTTAAGGTTGTAATTCTTGAACTAGGGCTTCTAGTTTAAGGTCATAGATTTTGGACTGATACTTCTGGTTTATGTTCTTAGAGATTAGACCATGGGTGGGGGATTCAAAGATGTCTGTGTGGTGAAAAAGAGTTAAAAATCGACATGAATAGAGCCAAGGATGACCTATACTATATAAAGAAATCCTAAATCCAGTTGAACCCAATTTAAGGTCATGGGACTTAGACCGCTAGTAAAAAATTTAAAGTCATGATTCTTGGACTAAGTGTGAATATTTTAAAGTTACGATGCTTGGACTTTGAATATGTTTATCTCAAGGGTATATGTGTGGCATGATAGAGGCAAAACCTGATGTGACTGAGGATCCTACAGGCCTGTGCACCACATAAATACCTTGAGATGAATTGCACATATTTTAGAGTCATAGTACTTGGACCATAAATGGGGCCAAGGGGCCGAAGGGTGGGTGAAATTGTGGCTGGGCTTGAAGAAAAGATGTCTAGGTGTCATTACATATCCTATGGAAATGGGAATCATGTCACACATAGTTCTAGAGAGCGGTGTGGTAAAAGATGGGCACTGATATGGTGGTAAACCCTCTCTGATGAGGGCATCCCATGTTAATGACATGGGGTGAAGTTGTAGTTTAATGTTGTGTGCTAAGGGCATTGATTTAGTTTGTCTCATATTACATGAGGCATCCTGATTTTGGATAGGGTAAGTCTTTTGACCATCTCACACTTATTTTATGAGGCATCCTAATCATATATTGGGTAAGAATTCTTGGATCATCCCATACTTATCGTATAAGGAATCCTGAATCTATATGGGGTGAGATCATAGTTTAATGTCGTATGTTGAGGATGTCAATATTTTCAGTTTAAAGTTACGACACTCAGACTATAGGGACTTCAAATACTTTAGGGTAATAATTCTTGGACAATGGTTGCTTCAGTTTAAGGTCACATAACTTTGACCATGAGGCTACTATTAGTTTAAGGTCATAGAGCTTGGACCATGATTGTTGTACTTTAAGGTTATATAACTTTGACCAATTGAATATAGTTTAAATTCATGATGCCTGGACTGTGTGCTCATAGTTTAAGGTTATAGAGTTTTTACAGTGGAAAAAAATTCAAATTCATGTTTCTTGGACTAGTGATCCTCATGCAAATCACTAATTAAAAAACAAGGTGTTAGTGGGTGGCGTGATACAATCTCTGTCCATAGTGATCAAAGAGTATTCTCCATCAGAATAAACCTTGAGGATAACATATGGTTCTTCCCATTTAGGCTCCATCTTTGGTAGCTTATTTTTAGGTAACATTGATGTTCCGAGATATAGAACCATTTCACCTTAGAGGAAAGGGAATAGGCGAACATTCTTGTTGAATGCTCTCACTATCCTATTATGGTTCCTCTCTAGGTTGTGAAAGACATAAAAATTGTTTTCCTTGAGGGATTCTAACCCTTATAGATGGACTTCTTCCATTATATTTGGTGTCTGGTGGTCATAAAAAACTATTCATAATTAAGATAGTGAAACCTCAATGGGTAGCACTACCTATATTTCATACACCAAGGAATATGGGGTCACCTGGGTGTAGTTTAGAGTGGTTGTCTGATAAGCCTAAATGGCGTTGGGGATCTTTTTAGGCTAACTCCTTTTGTTCTGGCCCACCATTTTCTGTAAAATGTTAGAGAAAGTCTTTTTCAATACCTCAATCTCCCCATTTTATTACATATGGAAGTGAGAAGTATGGTTCGACCAGATGTTGTACTTGGAATGCGATTTATTTAGCTCGGTGACCTGAAAGTTGATGTTGTTGTAGGTGATAATATCATGAAGGACTTTGAACCAATGGATGATGTGGGAGATCATGAACTTGATCACATACTAGGATTTGAATTCCTTGAGGGGAATCACTTCTACCCATTTGGAGAAGAATTCCATCATAGTCAAAATGAACTTGCACTGGTAAGGTGTCACTGGTGTGTATGGTCCCATAACTTCAAGTCCCCATGCTGTAATGGGCCTAGAATACTTGGTGGTGTAGAGGATATCCAACGGTCGATGCACAAAGTTGTCCTGGATCTGACATGTATGACACCTCTTGAAAAAATCAATTCAGTCATGGAATATGGTGGGATACAAGTAGCCTAACCTCTAGATATGGTGGGATAGATTCAATCTCGCCTAATGGGTGCCACAAGACCCAACATGGAATTATTGCATAACCTAGGGTATCTCACCTCCTTGGATACAACAGAGGAGAATCCCAAAAAACCCATTCCTATAGAGTATTTTCTCAAGGATAGGCTCACTCTAGAGGGTGAATTACACTGTACGCTAGTGTATTCGCTCACGCTCCACTCGTTTTGACAAGAGAATTCTGCACTAAAGATAATTGAAAAAAGTAGTCCTCCAGATGGGCACTTTGTCGACCATATGGGGATTTGAAGGTTATGGTGCAGAAATACCAGGATCCAGTAGATTTACCTATTGGTTTCCATTATCTGGAGTGGTGGGGGTAATGACCCTTTGGTGCGACACATAGATGATCAGATCATCTAGATCAAGCTCTGCAAGGGACATTTCCAAACATTCCAAGTCACCAGCTTGACCGTTCTGTGACTGAGGAAGATGAGTCACCTTCAGTTGGGAAGGGAATTGGGCCAAAAGATGATTATATTTCTCCATAGGGGAACCAACTCCATATTTCATATGACGTAGTCACCCTTGATCTGTGTGATGACTAACTTGGAGTCTCCCTCCACATAAAACCTAGGGAAATCAATCTCAAGGGACAACTTGATACCGGTAATAATATTCTGACACTCCACCTTGTTGTTGGTTCAACCTTATTATATTAGGAATGAATATATAAAGATATCCTATACTGGAGTGATGGAGATCATTCCCAGGCCTACTCAATTGAGTTTGGGGTTGTTGAGACTTCTTTCGGTCGGACTCTGGGAGTCACCATTGAAATGAATATACCAATATAGTACAACCATATCCACTAAAAGGATAGCCTCATCTAGGAAATCAATATCTATGGGCAGTTCTGTAGGGGATAGATGTGCAGTTAGAAAATTTTCTAATTCCTTTTGTTTGAAGGCCTTCTGTGAGACAAACCTGATGTCAAACTGCTGAAGGACCACCACCCAGCACACCAATAATCCCTTTAGAATGGGGAAATCGAGGATATAATTTACTGGATCTACTTGGGACACTAGTTGTATCTCATGATGCTTCCAATAGTGTCACAAATCTTGTACCACAAACACTAGTGCAAGGAAACTTTTCTCAAAGGGAGAGTATCTGGTCTCCATGTCAAGGAGCATGTGACTGATATAGTATAAACTATTCTCCTTGCCCTCATTTTTTCTCTAGGATAGGAGGGAATTGGGGGACCATTCTAGGGTTGTCATGTAGAGAACCAAAGGCTTACTTAAGATATGTGACATCAGAACTGAAGGCTATATAAGGTACTACATGATATCCTCAAATGTGCTCTAGAACTCATAATCTCATTAGTAGATAGAACCCTTCTTCATGAGCCTCATTAAGGGATTACACTTTCCAGCCGTATTCACGACAAATTGTCATATATAGGCAAAGTGTCCTTATAGGTCTTGCAACCCCCCAAAGGTTACTTGGAGGAAGCATTTGGTTGATGGAGTTGATATTCTCTGGGTCTATCTTGATGCCACTATATCTTACTATGATGCTGAGAAATTTCCCAGAGGTAACCCCAAATTCACACTTCAAGGGGTTCATCCTCAAGCGCTGGGAGTAGAGGAATTCGAACAATTTCTCAAGATCCTTGTGATGATTTTGATGCTGGCAAGATTTGACTACCAATTCATCCTTGTAGCACTCTACAAATGTCATGATAATTAGCTTAAAGATGTGGTTCATGGACCATGAATAAGTTGATCTAGAATTTTTCAATCCGAAATGAATCACCTACTAGCAGAAAGACCCCTATGGCACTCTAAAGGTGGTGGACTTATCATACTTTGGGGAATCCCGATATGGTTGTACCCAGAGTATCTATCCATAAAGAAGAGGGTCTGGAACCCTACTGTCGCAACAATCAACAACTCTGTCACTAAAAGGGGAAAACCATCCTTTGGAAAATGGAAGTTATGGTCTCGGAAGTCAATATAGACTATGATGTTCCCATTCTTATTCCTAACCCGGACAATGTTGGATACCTATCAGGGGTACTGAACTTCCTTGATGAACCTGGCTTTGATAATCTTGTCAATTTCAGACTTAAATATAAAATTATGAGAGGGATGCATCTTTTTAGGAGGCTTCTTGAACCTGTGATGAGTTGTTAGGATGCCAAAATAGTGGACGAAGAGGGTCTGGAACCCTACTGTCGCAACAATCAACAACTCTGTCACTAAAAGGGGAAAACCATCCTTTGGAAAATGGAAGTTATGGTCTCGGAAGTCAATATAGACTATGATGTTCCCATTATTATTCCTAACCCGGACAATGTTGGATATCTATCAGGGGTACTGGACTTCCTTGATGAAGATGGCTTTGATAATCTTGTCAATTTCAGACTTAAATATAAAATTATGAGAGGGATGCATCTTTCTAGGAGGCTTCTGTTGCGGAATCACCGGGAGACAGAACGACAGAAAATGAGAAAACGAAAGAAAGAAAAACAACAATGAACACGACGATTTACGTGGTTCGGGAAAAATCCCTACGTCCACGAGAGAGGCAGAATTTCACTATGATTCGGGAGCACAGAAATTACAGAGGATTTCCAACAACAAACCCTAGCCCGAAATGGGCTATAAAACAAATGGAGAAGACGATCACTATTCGAAAAGTGGTCTGCGTCGCTACAGTGAACGGCGACTGGCTTTGTCAAAAGTGCTACAGTAAAGTTGACCCCGAAGTCCGCACCACTACAGTGTCTGTCGGTGTCGGTAGGTCAGCTCCGCTACAGTGGTCAGCATTGCTACAGTTCCGGAAATTTGGGCCGGGGGCCTTCGGCCCCCGAACCCCCGGAGCATGGGCGCGTTGCCCCTGCAACCCCCAACGAGCTCACCGCGGAGCTCGACTCGCAAAAGTTGCGGGCCACAAGCATTCGGCCCAACCGGATCGGGCAACACCAATCCAACAGCTTCTTTAACCTGTGATGACTTGTTAGGATGCCAAAATAGTGGACGAAGACCTGGGGTTCTAGCATTGGAATATCATCATAGCTCCAAGAAAAAACATCATGATGTTATCTCAGGAAGGCCAAATACTACTACTACTCCTCTAAAGACATGGCTATACCAATCAACATTGGCATGAGATCTTTACCTAGGTTTAGTTGAGTCAAATTAGCGATGGTGGTGGAGACACCCTCTTCAAATGTCAGAGGGGCATCTTCCAAATACTGTTCATTGTCTGAGGCAGGAGGATCAGAGGGAGGAAGAAACTCTTCCAGGTAAGTTGGCTTAAGAGAAGCACTCTTGTCTACCCTAGTAGATATAGAGTCCTCATTGAGGGGTTCATACTCCATGGATATTGTGGCAATAGAAGTTGTCGAGACAATACCATTAAACCTTTGACCACGAGGTCCACCTTTGATGTCAAAGCAATGGCGATGATTTAATCTCCATCGACTTAACCCTACTTTTTAGAACATGCTCGAATGCCGTTGATTTGTAGCCATGAAATGAACTTCCCAATACTTCATGGGAATAAGGGCTTCATGTACCACTTTCTCCTATTCGGTGTAGGAGTACGAGGTAATCAACAATCAATGCTTTTTCTTGGGTACACCAAAAACTTTTTTCTTGAAGATAAAGAAGCAACCTCCCAGGTCTAGCATCATGGGATCTAACTGATGGATCAGGAGAAATTTTGTCTAGAAAGTCTTCTCATGGACTGACTGTAGTGGTTTCTTGATCATTGGTAGAATTTATACGCTTGAACCCATTGATCTAAACCCGCTTCTATTCTATTTTGTGGTAACCAACATCCAGATAGTGGGCTTCACAAGGATCACAGGGGGATGCATCACCTCAGTTCACCCATACTTGATAGTTGAGGGTGTATTTGAGGCACTTTTGATATGAGGAGGGTACCACCACATGCAAATGAAGCGAGGGTCTTCCCAACAATGCTTTATAGGTAGTGTCTTGTGAGACTACCATGAATTCGATGCTTGATATTAGGCCACCGAACTGGGTATTCATTCAAACAATTCTACA
This sequence comes from Viscum album, assembly GCA_963277665.1. NCBI lineage: Eukaryota > Viridiplantae > Streptophyta > Magnoliopsida > Santalales > Viscaceae > Viscum > Viscum album. The sequence goes on along the minus strand of OY728133.1, from coordinate 1,376,141,307 downwards.
TGGTTTCTTCTTACTATTTTCATAACCCTGAATGGCCAGGCCAAAGGGAGTCAGATCTGCTTCGCTCAGTCCAAGCTGGTGGAGCATATGAGTCAGGATGAGGCTAATCCCAAAGATGGTATCCACCAAGCAATGGTGTATTTCCATACCATTGAACTAGCCTATGATGTACATAGGATGTATGTTCCCCTGCATGAGGACTCCCCTTGTCTTCACCCAAAAAAAAATTATGGCTCAACATTCCATATAAAGGGTCTCAAACATTTCCTTAGAAAAGAAGAGACCCTTAAGGATTGAAATACATACGGGTATGCTGGAAAGGTGATTCAACATGTCATACTTTTGTGCCAGGGGAATATGATTGCCTATGAAGGGTTGTCCCTTGGATGGGGGCACACCAGGTGCTGATGGATGAATCCTTGGGGCCTGGTTCATGCTAGAAACATTCTTCTACTGATTAACTAGCCTTATCTACATAACTTTTAGTAGACTATTAGTCGGTTGAGGTCAGTATCTGGATGAATGCTGATGATCACGACATGATTTCAACTGAGTTGCACAATCAACAAACACTACCAGTTGTAGAGGCCTTATTGACAACACAAACTGGGAGGATTGTGCTTGCTGAGCTCTACCCAAATCCTTCTGCCTAGTCTTAGTAGCATGAATGTCGTGGTTTGAAGCACTATAATGACCATTCTGTCTCTTGGAATATCATCTACCTCTCCTTTGATGGAGTTGGATAAAGACACCTGAGGTTCCTACATGGTATTCCTCCCTATTAAGTGTTGTGAAGCGGTGTACCAGCTCGATGGCATTCATAGAGGCATATCCCTGCTCACCATCCATAGAGGGGTCTAGAGTTCGGTGGACCCTAAGTGAATCTCTTAACTATGGAGGAATAAAGTATCCAAGAGTGTGAGATGGCTTCTCCATCAGTGGGGGGCTCCGATTTCCCTTGCGCCGTCGGTGCATGCTCTTTTGAGACTTGGAAGGTTGTGAATCATATGTGGATGCAGTGGTTAGAGGAACCATGAAAACCATAAGTGTCTGGCTTGCCCAAGTGAACATGGATGATTCCATGTGCATGAGAAACTACCTCACATGCCATAAAGTTATCATATTTCTATATTCTATGGCTAGATACCTTCTTCCACTCACCAGAGTCTTCACTTTCATTGTCGGGGTTAGTGCAGACACATGTCATCTATGCTGGAACTTCACCCATCTTGACTAGGCCATGAGCCACTTAGTCCAAGAGCCAATCTTTGAACATGAATCATTTTATGATGGTATGTCCAAGTATATTCTAGTATGGGCAGTGATTAGTTCATTCAATGAGGTGGGCCTCTTGGAGTTTCCTACGCTCTATTAGCCTGAGGATCCCCTTCACCAGGGAATAAAGGAAGTATCCTAGAACCCACGAATCTACAAAGTAATAGGTCCCATTTCTCCTATATGAAAAAGGAACCCTGAGAGTCTGGACTTGATAGTGGGATGGAGTAATATTTTCTCATCTAGGTGGCTACACTTGGCAAGGTGGTGCCTAGAAAGGTTGTACAGGGTAAATCTATCCCTAATAGGGCTATGTAGGGAGAGGTTGTTCCTGACAGGGCTATGTAAAATGTGGATCTTATGGAATAGGGGATAGTAGGTGCTCCAACTCAAGAAACTCTGTATGCATAGCGACAATGATCTCTGCTCTGACAGTTCTTCTCATGGGATCTGGAAGAGGAAATGGGCATGACTGTTGTTGAGTATACTGCAAGGCTTCTTCTAGAAGATGAGCCTTTTATGATAACTCCCTAAACCCACATGGGTTGTTTTGGGTAATGAGGGTAGGGACCATCTCACTCTTAACGTTCCCCATGCACATCGTCAGTAGTTTCTTCTGAGTCTTCAACATGTCAAGTGAATATGTGACGCCTTTCCACCTGGCGACAAAGTTGGTGACTTGCTCATCAGACATATGTTTTCACTTTTACAGGTCTTCAATATTTTTATTGTATCTGGTGGAGCTGAAATGGAAGAGGAATTTTCTATGAAGGTCCTCCCAACCAGTAATAGACCCTATAGGTAGCTGGATATACCAGACAAATGTGGGCCCTTCTAGAGTCTGAATGAAACACATGAACTTGGAAGCCTCCTACTATTCTGGAGTCTCCAAAATAGGCCCACATCTTGAAATAAAGTGGGAAAAGTGATGTAGCAGGTCAACCATTCCATTGAATGGGGAAAATCTAGGATTATCTAACTCTAGGGGTGCTCAGACATTATCAACCCACAATGGGTATGGCTTTCCATCAGGCTGGATTTTCACTTGTCCCATTCCCAGGGCCTCGAGGTGAGAAGTGAGAGCGAATATCAATTCATCCTAGTGATGATCTCTAGCTACCAATGCATTGAAATCTCACCAACACGGGGAGAGGGTTCATTGTCCTGAGGAACAGAATGACCTGGATCCCAAGGTGGGTAATCACACAACTCGAGAAGATTCGACAACTCATATCTCAATCACTTTCCATATCCCCCAACTTATAACCTTGATGTAATTACGTGGCCACCAAGATCTAAATGTGGTATCTAGACTTGTAGGATTTAGTTTCCCACTGGTGGAGAGATAGGGTCCCTTAGGGAATTTCCATAGTCTAGTCGCTGCTCAGAAATGAGCTCAACAGTGAAACTTTTGTAGTCCTCGATCTTCTAGAGTAAGGAGGCTACTGTTGGTTCCATCTCTTCCTTTAGAATGAACTCAAATGGATCATAGGGTTTGGTAGGTCCCTTTCCCTTGTTGTTTTTTTGATGAGCGGGTAACAATGCCTCATTAGGGGGATTGAGACTCTGTGTCTGCCTCTTCTGACATTTGAGGACACCTATTAGGGTGGTTTACCTAATACTATGCTACCCCTGGTGGTGGATTTTCTTTTTCATGACTTGTGTCAGTGGTATTGTTCCCATGATCATCTATAAAGTTGGGGGTGACCATATTTACTATGATTATGGCCAGATGGGAACTTTCACCATTAAAAGATTGACCATACTTTCGCAAGATAGAGCTGAAATGGAAATCAACATACTGTCCCCAACCTCTAATCTATACATGCAGAGATGCTTCTTCCATAACTCAGTGAAGCACTGTAAAGCTCTTGATGTAGTTTTGTTGAAGGGTATCATGGTAGTAATATGAAGTGGGGTGATGAGCCACTGAGATCGCTATGATCTTGACCCTCTTTCACTACTGCTCGATGATGTTGAGGTGTTCCTGACTCCCTGGGCAGGCTAATGGACAATCACGGAGGCGGTGAAACGTCACCCAAATGATTTGGTGGAAACACACTACCTGTTCCTTAGTAAGGAAATTCAGGATGTAAAATTCTAAATTTACAGGTGGCCAAAACGCCACTGGTAGCTGGTCAGAGGCCAGAGGCTCCCACATGCCCTCTTGATCAGAGGATGGGTCCTGCTCCTAGTCACCCCAAGCTCTGATTGGTGTTGGCCAAGATATGGGTGGAAACATCGATGTGGACCATTTCTACTACTGGATTACTAGGATAGGAGTCACTTCATGATTCAAATGTTTATTACATGCTAGAACATCTCTTAGGGGTAGTGCCAGCCTCATCATGACATCCATGTAGGATGAGGTGTTCACCACTACCTCATGTACAAGGGAAGACGTATCAATCTATGGATCCATGGAATGCTCACCATTGGAAGGTGTTAGACCAAACCCTAACATATTTACCATTTATTGTGTAAATGTAGAGAGGAGGGAAACTATTGGTGATAGGGATTTCTGTACTATGATCCCGTATAAGGAGGCCTGGACATCTTCCACCTACAAATAAATATGGAGGAATCTGGTAACCTTATTAGCCTTGTTTTTAGGGATAAAAAACCTCAACTTTTAGGATTCTTCTATAGAGTCTTGAAGTTGGGGTGAAGGTACCATCGACGAGTCGCCCATCACCTTGGAATCTAAGAGGTCAACGACGACATGTTGCTTCCTAGGATTTCACCTTCGATGATGATTGTTTTTCCTCTTTCCTCAAGAAAATTCGTCAAGATAGGGTATGTCTATGGCATGGGGAGCACCTCGGTGCTGATTCATAATATTATGGAGAGGGCCTCCACTTTGGGTGATGTCGACATTGGGATGACCTCCATGCCAGTTATCGTTGAAGAGGAGAGGACCTCCATGTTGAATAATAGGAGCACGGGGAGAAAATCCATATTGATTGTTGTTGGAATGAGGATAACCTCCGATTGGGTCATTGATGGTGCAGGGAGAACCTCACACTGGTTGACAGGAACACGAGGAGGACCTCCATGTTGGTTGATAGGAGCATGGGGAGGGCCTATGTACTGGCAGGTTATGGTGTGGGGATGGCATCTGCACTGATTCTCTTCATCATAGGTTGACCCATGATGGTTGTCAGTTGTGTTGGCGACTGAGAGAGTCAACCCAGCCTTTCTGTATGGCGGCTGGGGTCTCAATCCCAAGACAAAAAAGGAGTATCCATGTTCACTTTCTATAGGGATCGGGAGGGAAACACCAGTGGTGGCAGGGGCCACAAGATCTATAGAAGATGCCCCTTGCTGGGTGGTGCCCTGGGCCTACCCTTGACATTGGCATCGAGTGTTCCAGACCAGGGACAGTGGAGAAGGGATGAAATCAACTCGCACCTTGACCTATTGGACCGATCGATGCTATCATTGACATGGATTGTAACACCCCAAGCTTCCATGATATTCTTCCTTTTAAATAATTCAATAGCTTTCACTACACACGATATCGAGTTCGAGCACACCATGACCTTTCAAACTAGTCATTTAAAAGAAGTTATGAATATTATTAACCAAATTATGAAATTTATGAATTTTATTTTTCAAAATAGAATTCATTTTTTAATTTGGAATATCAAAATTATCTTAGGGTGAAATTTTGATAATTTTTTGAAAAGTTTTAATTTTTGATGAATTGTGAAAAACACTGCATTATTGTTTAAAAACTGACTTTTTCATTTAAATATTTATTTAACTTTAAATACATTTTAATGTAATAATAGATACATTATACATATATTATTTCCAATTTAGTTCATTGGAATCATTTTTATAATAGAATTAGATATAAAAATTTATTAAACTTTTGAACGTCTCTTTTACCTACCTTCTGGCCACATCTACGATATTTGCATTAAACATGATTGTATTACTTCTATGAATTGAATTTATGAAAATGTAAATACATGGTTGTAATTAGTATGAAAAATTTGGTCTAATAAGATCAAAATATTTTTTTTGTGAATAATAACTTTTGGATTTTATTTACCATGGTTAAAGGTAAATAGGGTAATTAAAGATAAGATTAATATTATAATAATATAATATTACCCTAACACTTTCCCTAATTTCATTGGATACGTGTGTTTCAGCCAAAATCAACCTTAGGTATAAATTATGATATTTTTTAAGCCAATTGTGTTAGATTAAGACATTTATTATATTTTATTTAAAGAAGAGTTAAAAATGTCATTTTCAAATTTTAATAACTAAACCATTTTTAATATAGGGTTATAAATAAGATAAATTAGACTATAAATAGTATTTATAAATATAAGGTGATTATATACATAATGATATTTTTTTTATAATTTTATAAAATAAATAATTAAATTAAATGGTGACACAATAATGATGCAGTAATTGACTTATTAAAGGAAGAATCAATTAAATGATAATTAAAATATTAAAATAAATATAATTTGACTTAATTAATGACATAAAATAATTTAATAGATAAAATAAACTTATTAGTGACATATTATAAGTATTGTATCGAAGTTATCATGTTGGTTTGATATTTTTAAAAATGAAAATTTTGAATAGTATTAAAATTGACATAAATGATATTTTAAAATAAATAATATTTAATTAAATGTTATAAAATTCATAAAAATCTAAGTTTAGGACAAATAACTAGTATAGTGTTAAATATATCATAAATGATCCAATTGGGGTTCTTTTGGAATTATTTAATAACTATATTAGCCATATAGTGTAAAAATACAAAAAGACACGGTAAGAGTTAAACTATTTAACTAAGGGTTAATCCCAGAAGATAAAGTTATTTTCATGACCTAAAATTGTAAAAAAATCATTGTATGAGAGTATTTATACCCATACTCATCTTATACTTGAAATAAACCACTTTGGATCTATTTGAAATCGAAAATAAATTTATAATAAATTAATATTTGAAAATATTCTAAAAATGCCCATCACCTCTCTTATAAAAGGGTACTTCTCCTTATCTTTAATTCACACCTCCAAATCCATTTGGATCGGCCATAACCTACCCACTTCTTCTCCCAACTTCCCTCAATTCATCCTAGAGGCCAAAATTTGGGCATAAATCCATCCTACGGAGTCCTTTTGTGCAAACCAAAAGGAGACACCCGAAAAAGAGGTAATTGTTTTATCACATCTTTCAAAGTTATTTTCTTCTTCTACTTCCTCTTTATTTGTTATTTCTATATAAAAATAATAACTCCAGTATCATCCATATACTGAGATGTTATTATAAACACGAGACAACCATATTACTCATTTTATCCATCATACTAATAACAATGTCACTATGCGTGCGTACATATGACTTACTGTCTCCAAGCTGTGGTGTAATTTATTATTCAATATTACTTTATTTAGATGGGTATAATGATGAGTATAATGCATATAAATAATGAATATAACATGGTAATGATTTTTTATAATTAATATACCATCCAATTCCATATCATTTAACCATTAAGAGAATGATACCGTCGCTCATGCGCATGTACGACCTACCGTCTCCACGACGTGATGAGATCCATTCTCTCTGTTAACAATGCAAGAATGATTATAAAATTTATATGATGAGTAAAAATAATAATTATGAACTTAATTTCATTCTGGATATGAATAAAATATATCCTATGCATAACAAGCATGACTTACATGACAAAACAAGAATGATAAAACAAAGCAGTTAACACCTGAAACAACAGTAATACTGAAATATTATTAACAAAATGATATAAGAGAATAATATATGATATCATATATATGAAAATGGTTCAGTTATAATTTAATAACATGTTTTAACCATTATAGAGGAGTCTAACTCACTATCACCTAAAGTAAAGTATATGGTAAGGGTTAATTTCACAATCTCTTTATAATCTAAGATTGCTTATATGTAAGTATCTACTGGGACATGCTTATCATCCATGTCCATGTTTCTTCAAACGAAATTCAAAATATTTTCAATTTTTTTTAAAGTCATTTTTACCCATGTTTTACTTTTTACAAAATGTTTTGAAAGGAATCTTTCTATCATTTTCCAAACGAGGTACTTTATAACCTCTTCAACAAATTTAAGGAAAAAATGTTTTTTAACTTATACAGCACAAGTGGCTATTTTACGCCATTATGACGCCTTAAAATTTTGAATCTCTCCTTACAATATTATAAGGTTATTTTCAAAAGAAATGTTTTCTTTTATAATTTTGCAACTTCTAAATGATTTCCAAGTAAAAAAGGGATATTTCCCTCAAAGAGTTTGAATGAATTTATTAAATTATTTTCATCTATGTCAACATCATTTGTTGGATTTTATGCTTATTTGAGGTGTAATTATTATGATATAATCTTATATATTGTATTGAGGGGTTTATGATATATTTGACTATGGATGTGCTATGTTTATACCATTCATGGTTTATGGTTAAAGTATTAACATTTTGTATGATAGTTTTAATACGAATGTTTATGTTATGTTTCACCCTTTTCATAAGAGGAATTCATTGGACTTAGTAAGTGACAAGCAGGGCCCGCTATAGCCCCTTGATGCATCGGTAGGTCTCATGAGACAAACTAGTGTCTTGGAACAAGGCCTTGATGACATGGTAATGGTCTTAACACGAGACCTTGATGGTATTATTATGATGTCTGACATTATGCATTTCCTCATTATGAGATTAGTTATTGATATTTCATGAGATTATTTGACTAGTAGAATATCCATGTGAAAGTTTAAATGGAATTATTTGGTTTATTCTTTCCATATTTTACTGAATATTATGTTTAAAAGGATTGTGTTTCAGTCTTATACCTTGACTTAAAAGTTTATGCTTATTTATGATAGCTTACTCTATATTGTTTATACTTAATGAGAACATGAGCTTACCCCTTTCTTATGTTTCATTTTTTCCCCAGGATGTGAAGAAGTATATTATGATTGTACTGTAGGGATAGTCTAATGGATATGAGATTTTTCAAAGGGGATAATATGTTGTTTTTCATTTCAAGTTGTAATGTAAAATTTATGTTTGTATCTAATATTTTCAAGGCTACTAAACTGATATATCCTTTGGGATTTGATTTTCTTATGATCATACCAATGTAATAAAATAATGCACCGACTCTAGGAAACTAGGGTCAAGGCTTTATAGATGGTATTAAATGAAGTTTAGTACAAACCTTGAAAACTAGATTTAGAAAACAACCTTGATTAGGAAACATTACCCTAAGAAAGACTTCGATGATAAGTATAGAATAACATCCTAGAATTTTGGAAATATTGAGATTATGTGGGTATTCCTAGAAAATACATATCTGTATGGATACTATAAGTGGATGTGGTTCTGGCACAGATATACAAAGGGGTGAAAACTTCGACAAGGTGTTCCGAGCTTGACTCGGGGTAACCTAGTACGTGACAACAAGCCTTACTGCGCACCTGGTTTGACACTCTCAGGGGATATGATTAGGATAATTCATATTTTCTTTACAAACCATTATGAAGAATTTATGATTAACTATATCCTCAAAGAAACATGTTTATGATTATGGATTGAATATGCATAAAATTTTCAATTTATTTTAAGTATTTTACTAGTTTGGAACTATGCATTATGAATCATAACCTAATCTAGTATATGCCATTGTTTAGAAATAATATCTAGTGGAAGAAATAGAAATCGTATCAATGCACGTAATCCATGTAGGGATTTTCCTACTATGCAAGATAATGATAGTGGAGCTGGTGATACAACTGGTGCTAAATAGCTTATAACCATACAGGGAAAACTGACTCATGTTATGAATAATAACCTTACTCATATGGAGAACCCTGATCCATAACACACAGGATCAATGTTAGACAAATTCATGAGACAACAACCTCTAACATTCAATGGGACTACAATACATTTATAGTTGAGAAATGGATATGTTCCTTAGAGAAAATATTTCTTGCTTTGGAGAGTAATGAAAGAGAAAAAGTTGTCATGATAGTTTATCATCTCTCAGGAGATGTAGATCAATGGTGGTCATTAATAAAAAACATGAAGGAGGATGAATAAGTAGAGAATATGGAATATAGGGAGTTTAAAGAAATTTTTATAGAAAAATACTTTCCTTATGAATAACGAGCTGATATGGAAAGGAAATTTCTGATTCTAAGGCAAAAAGATGATTAGAATGTTGCAAAGTATAAGGATAAATTCACAAGGTTAGCAAGGAATACTACAAACTACATATATAACCCAAGAAGTAAGATTGATCAATTATTTGATGGGTTAAAACTATTCCTCTGATGGGCATTGGTCTCACAATATTTCTCATCATATGAAGATATAGTCTCATGTTCTATCAAGAAAGAAAATGAATTCTCTAAGTCTTATGACTTTAAATAGAATCAAGAGAATCAGAGGGCCACTAAAATATCTAGTAAAGGAAATATGTGGAAGAAGGAAAAATTTTACTTTCCACCCTACAGTAATTGTAGAAAGAAACACCTCAGTACTTTCCTAAAGGGGATGAGAGTTTGTTACAAGTGTGGAGAAAAAGGCCACCAAGATAGTGATTGCAAGGGAAAAAAGAAGTTGTCAATGTTTAATGCTATAATTGTAAAGAAATGGGACATTATCCAAATGATTGTTATAAGTGTCAAGGAAACTTACCTTAGAAAAGTCCAAGGGAGAAAGGACAAGCTTTTGCGATCACAACTGCTGAGGTTGAAACTCCTAATGATGTTGTGGTAGGTACTATAATCATCTCCTAAAATTTAGGAAAATATTTATTTAATTATGGATCCTCACATTCCTTTATATCTCCCTATTTTTTTTTTTAAAATTAGATATTTCCAATTCAATTTAATAAGGGAGTTGTTAGTCAAAACCCCTAAGGGAAGTCTCATTGCAACAAAGATGTGTTAGGCAGTTTCCATTATGGAAAATAAATGTGAATTTTCTGCTGAATTTATTATCACACATATGGTAGAATTTGATATAATCCTCGGTATATATTTGCTATCAAAATATAATGTGAATTTTTTTTGTAAGAAGAAGGAAGTTATGATTTTTGAGGATGATGTAGAATCCATTATCTTTAGAGCAGAAACTTTATCACCTGATTATTATCAAAATCCGCCCTCAGTAGATTTACTGAATGAGATTCTTGGGGAGGTAGAGGAAATAACATCTAGAGATGAAGACAGAAATATTCAAATTTAGTATGCACCTATTGTAAAGAAACACATTGATATTTTTCTTGAATATTTACCTGGACACCCCCCAAAGCATGAAGTTTAGTTTTCTATTTATTTAATCCCTGATGAAAGATCAATATCAAAGACTCCTTATAGAATGAACACTATGGAATTAGTATAGTTGAAGAAACAATTAGAGGAGTTGAGTAATAAAGGATTTATTCTCCCTAATGTTTCTCCATGGGGATCCCTAGTTCTTTTTGTTAAGAAGAATGATGGATCAATGAGTCTATGCATTGACTATAGATAAATCAATGCTATTACAATAAGGAATAAGTATCCCCTACCTCGCATTGATGATTTATTTGATCAAATTTATGGAGATTAATATTTTTTGAAAATTAACCTTAGTTCTAGATATCATCAATTGTGTGTAAAAAATGAAGATATTCCAAAGACAACATTCTGAATGAGGTATGGTCATTATGAATTTACAGTAGTTCCATCTAGATTGACTAATTCACCCTCTGTTTTTATGGATCTAATGAATAGAGTGTTCAAGTAATATCTTGATGATTTTGTTGTCATATTTATTGATGATATCTTGGTATACTACAAAATCTACGAAGACCATGATAACCACTTGAATATTATTCTGAAGACTCTTAGAAGAAACGGCTATATGAGAAGTTTAGCAAGTGTGAATTATAGATCTAGGAAATTTGTTTTCTTGGCCATATTGTATCCAAGGATAGAATCTATATTGATCCTGAAAAGACAAAGACAATCCAAGAATGACCATAACTAACAAGTATAATCGAGGTACGTAGTTTTATTGGTTTATCAGATTACTATCGGTGTTTTGTCTATAATTTTTTCCAATTGGAAAACCCATTAACCAAGATCACATGTAAAGGGGTTAAATTCATTTGGACAAAGAGTGTGAATAATGTTTTGAAGACTTTAAGAGAAGATTAGTCAATGGTCCTATCTTGACTCTACCATATGAGAATGATAAGTTTGTAATTTATAGTGATGAATCAAGGAAAGGACTTAGATGCGTACTAATGAAGAATAACATGGTTATTGATTATGCATCAAGGCAATTAAAGATTCCTGAAAAAACTACCCAACTCATGATCTTGAGTTAGTATCAATAATCTTTTCTCTAAAGATATGAAGACACCATCTCTATAGTGAAAGATGTGAGATATATACTGATCATAAGAGTTTGAAATATATTTTCTCATAGAAATAACTCAACTTGAGACAAATGAGATGACTTGAGATACTCAAAGATTGTGATTTCACAATACACTACTACCCAGGGAAGGAAAATAATGTGGAAGATGATTTGAGTAGAAAATACTATAGAGTTCTAAACAAAATGAGAGTTGAAAGGGATCCTATGTTTATGGATATAGTAAAGATGAATATAGGAATTATCATGGAATGTGAAACATCACTACTTTTAAAATGGTTGCCAAACATTCTTTAATAGAAAGGATAAAAAGTTCTTAGTTTGATGATGAGGAGTTTCAAAAGAAAATTAAAGCTATGAATGATGGGATACTAATTGACTTCGTATTTGAAGATGGTGTTTTGAAATTTGGGAAGAGGCTTTGTGTTCTTGCTATACCTGAGCTAAAAAGGGAATTATTGGATTATGCTGATAGATCCAATTTCTCTATACACCCTAGTAGAACTAAGATGTATAGAGATTTGAAGGAACATTTTTGGTGGGACAACATGAAGAGGGAAATGAGATGATATTACGATGGACTTTGTCTTGGGGATACCAAAGACTCCCAGAAGAAATGATGTGATATGAGTTATTATTGATCGTCTTACCAAATCAACACATTTTCTTATTATAAGAGAAGATTTACCACTTTAACATTTAGAAATACTATATATTAATGAACTTGTAAGACTTCATGGTGTTCCCCTATTGATCATTTATGACCGTGATCCCCCGTTTTACATTATAATTCTAGAAAAGTCTTCAGAAGGCCCTAGATACTGAAGTTCGTTTAAGCACTGCCTACCACCCTCAGACTGATGAAAAATCAGAAAGGACTATTCAAAACTTAGAAGACATGTTGAGATCTTATTCTCTTAGCTTTCAAGGTATGTGAGTTCAGTATTTACCTTTGGTAGAATTTTCCTATAACAATAACTTCCATTCAAGTATACAAATGACACCATATAAAGCGTTTTATGGAAAGAGATTTCATACACCAACTTGTTGGGATGATGTTGGTGAAAGAAATCTCATAGACCCAGAACTTGTTGAGGAAATAATAACAAAGGTAAAAACTATTCAGACCCATATAAAAATAGCTCAAAGTAGGCAAAAGAGCTATATTGATAACTGAAGGAAGGATCTGGAATTTCAAGTGGGTGATCATGTCTTCTTGAAGGTATCTCCATGAAAAGGTGTTATATGATTCGCTAAGGGTAAATTAACTCCTAGGTACATTAGACCTTTTGAAAATTTAGAATGAATTGGAGTTGTAGCATACCGTTTGACAATGACTCCAAGTCTCTCCAAAGTTCATGATGTGTTCCACGTATCAATGTTAAGGAAGTACATTCCATACCCAACCCATGTACTCACCTATGAAGAAATAGAATTGGAACCTGATTTGTCTTATTTTGAAGAGCCTATCAAGATTCTTGATACCAGTGAACAAGTGTTGAGAAATATGATGACTCATATGGTAAAGGTTCTTTGGAGAAACCATAAAATGGAAGAGGGAGTGTGGGAACCTAAAGAACTTATGATAAAGAACCACCCAAATATTTTTATGAAGTGATATTCTAGAAATTTTGAGGGAAAAATTATTTAAAGGAGATAAGAATGTAACACCCCAATCTTCCACAGTACGTTTCCTGTTAAATAATTCAACAGCTTGCGTTGCACGCAATATCGAGTTCAGGCGCACCATGACCTTTCAAACTAGTCGTTTAAAAAACAGTTATGAATAATATTAATCAAATTATGAAATTAATAAATTTTATTTTTCAAAATAGACTTTATTTTTTAATTCATAATATCAAAATTATCTTAGGGTGAAATTTTGGTAATTTTCTGAAAAGTTTTAATTTTTGATGAATAGTGAAAAATACTGCATTATTGTTTAAAAACTGACTTTTTCATTTAAATAATTATTTTAATTTAATTTTATTTTAATGTCACAATAGATAAATTATACATATATTATGTCCAATTTAGTTCATTGGAATCATTTTTATTATAGAATTTGATATAAAAATTTATTAAACTTTTGAACGTCTCTTTTACCCGCCTTCTAGCCACATCTACAGGATTTGCATTAAACAAAATTTTACCACTTCTGTGAATTGAATTTCAAAACACGTACACACATGATTGTAATCAGTATGAAAAATGTGGTATAATAAGATCAAAATAATTTTTGGTGAATACTAACTTTTGGATTTTATTTACCACGGTTAAAGGTAAATAGGGTAATTAAAGGTAAGATTAATATTATAATAATATAATATTACCCAACACTCATCTTAATTTCATTGGATAAGTGTGTTTTGACCAAAATCAACCTTAGATCAAAATTATGATCTTTTTTAAGCCACTTGTGGTACATGCTCCTGCTTGGCATCCAAAAGATCCAGGATCGAATCCGAGTAGGGAAGAATTTTCCGGGTACTGTAGCAGGGCATTGTAGCAGTACTATAGCAGTGAATGAACTGTAGCAGCAGTTATAATGTAGCGATGGAGACACTGTAGCAGGAAATGTAGCGGCAGTAGTACTGTAGAAGGTACTGTAGCATCCCAGATTCTGTAGCAGTACTATTCACTGGGGCCCTTTGGGAAAAAAATAGGCTTTCAAGCCTAGTATTCAGGCCATTTGGCCTTGGGACTTTGGGATATGTAAAGGGTCTCCCTATACCTAGTTAAAAAGAGGTCTTTACTTTAATATTAAAATGAGGCTTCGACCCAAACCTTTAAAAAAATAGTTAAAAATGTCATTTTCAAATTTTAACAACTAATCCATTTTTAATATAGGGTTATAAATTAGATAAATTAGACTATAAATAGTATTTAGAAAGATAAAATGATTATCTACATAATGGTATTTTTTTTATAATTTTAGGAAATAAATAATTAAATTAAATGGTGACACAATAATGATATAATAATTGACTTATTAAAGGAAGAATCAATTAAATGATATTTAAAATATTAAAATAAATCTAATTTGACTTAATTAATGACATAATTTTTTTTATTGATAACTTAGACATATTAGTTACATATTAGAAGTACTGGATTGAATTTATCATGTTGTTTTGATATTTTTAAAAATAAAATTTTTGAATAGTGTCAAAATTGACATAAATGATACTTTAAAATAAATAATATTTAATTAAATGTTATAAAATTCATAAAAATTTCATGTTCAACAAACTAACTATGATAGTGTTAAACATGTCATAAATTATCCAATTGGGGTTCTTTTTACATTTTATAGTAACTATATTAACCCTATAGTGTAAAAATATAAGAAGACACGGTAAGAGTTAAACAATTTAACTAAGGGTCAATCCCAAAAGATAAGATTAATTTTCTAACCTAAAATTGTCTAAAAATCACCGTCTGAGAGGATTTCGACCCATACTCATATTATTCTAGAAATAAATCACTTTTTAGCCACTTGAAACTGAAAATACATTTATAATAAATTAATATTTTAAGATCTTCCAAAAGTGACCCTCATCTATCTTATAAAAGGGTACTTCTCCTTATCTTTAATTCACACCTCCAAATCCATTTGTATTGGCCAAACCCTACCCACTTATTCTCCCAAAATCCCTCACTTCATCCTAGAGGCCACACTTTGGGCATAAATCCATCATATGGAGTCATTTTGTGCAAACCAAAATGAGACACCCAAAAAAGAGGTAATTGTTTTATCACCTCTTTCAAAGTTTATTTCTTCTTATACTTCCTCTTTCTATGTTGTTTCCATATAAAAATAGTAACTTCAGTATAATACATATAATGAAATGTTATTATACTCATGGGACAACCATATTACTCATTTTATCCATTATACGAATAATAATGTCACCATGCGTGCGTACGTACGGCTTACTGTCTCCACGTCGTGGTGTAATTTATTTTTCAACACTACTTTATTTGGATGAATATAATGATGAGTATAATGCATATAAATAATTAATATAACATGATAATGATTCTATATAATTAATATACTATTCAATTTCATACCATTTAACCATTAAGGGAACAATATTGTTGCTCGTGCGTACGTACGGCCTACCGTCTCCACGATGTGATGAGATTCATTCTCTACGTTAACTATTAAAGAATGATTATAAAATTTATATGATGAGTTAAAATAATAATTATGAACTTAATTTCATTCTGGATATGAATAAAATATATGCTATGCATAAAAAATATCAGTTACATGAAAAAATCGGAATGAGAAAATGAAGCAGTTAACACCCCAAATAATGGTAATACTAAAATATTATTACCAAAATGATATAAGAGGATAATATATGATATCATAAATATGAATATGGTCCTATTATAATTTAATAACATGTTTTAACCATTATACAATAGGCTAACTCACCCTCTACTAAAGTAAAGTATAAGGTAAGGGTTAATTTCACAATCTCTTTATTATCTAAGATTGTTTATATGTAAGTATTTACTGGGACATCCTTATCATCCATGTCCATGTTTCTTAAAATAAAATTCAAAATACTATCAAATTTTTTTTAAAGTCATTTTTACCCAAGTTTGACTTTTTATAAAATGTTTTGAAATGAATCTTTTCGTCGTTTTCCAAACAACGTACTTCATAACATCTTCGAAAAATTTAAAGAAAGAATGTTTTTTAACTTATACGGCGAAAGAGGTTATTTTTCACTGTTATGACACCTTAACATTTTGAAGGTTTTCTTACAATCTTATAATGTTATTTTCAAAATAAATGTTTTCTTTTATAATTGCGCGACTTCTAAATGATTTCAAAGTAAAAAAGGGGATATTTTCCTCAAAAAGTTTTAATAAATTTATTAAATTATTTTCATCCATCTCAACATCCTTTGTTGAATTTTATGCTTATTTGAGGTTGACTTATTGTGATACAATCTTTCATATTGTATTGAATAGTTTATGGTATATTTTACTATGGATGTGCTAGGTTTATACCTTTCATGGTTTATGGTTACAATATTAAGATTTCATATGCTGGTTTTAATACGAATGTTTATGTTATGTTTCACCCTTTTCATAAGAGGAATGCATTGGACTAAGTAAGTAACGGGTGAGACATTCTATATCCCCTCAATGCATTAGTAGGTCTCATGAGACAAACTAGCGTCTTTGCACAAGGCCTTGACGGTATGGTAATGATCTTGACATAAGGCCTTGACGGTATGGTTATGATGTCTGACATTATGCATTTCTCCATTATGAGATTAGTTATTGATATTGCATGTGATTAGTCAACTAGTGGAATATCCATGTGAAAGTTTAAAAGGAATTATTTGATTTATTCTTTGTGATGAAGATTATGTTTAAAAGGATTTTGTTTCAGTCTTATACCTTTCCTTAAAAGTTAATGCTTATTTATGATAGATTCTACTATATTGTTTATCCTTACTGAACAT
Organism: Viscum album; assembly: GCA_963277665.1. Lineage (NCBI taxonomy): Eukaryota > Viridiplantae > Streptophyta > Magnoliopsida > Santalales > Viscaceae > Viscum > Viscum album. Next base: position 1,376,124,071 of record OY728133.1, on the reverse strand, counting down.
CTGAGCTAACCTCTTTCTTATGTTTCATTTTTCCCCTAGGATGTGAAGAAATATATTATGATTGACCTTCTAGGATAGTCTAAGGGATATGAGAGTTTTCAAAGGGGATAATATGTTGTTTTTCATTTCAAGTTGCAATGTAAAACATATGTTTGTATCTAGTATTTCCAAGGATACTAAACTAATCAGTCCTGTGAGATTTGATTTTTTTGTGATCATGCTAATGTAATAAAATAATGCACTGACTCTGGGAAACTAGGATCGAGGTGTTACATGGCTTGGTGGGAGCCCTCATAGGTGGATCCCGGGCAATAGTCGCTCCTAGCATGACCTGAACGTCCCCTACCTCCTCAGTGTAGGTGAGTGAGCCATCTGAGCACTTCGAGGATAAACTCCCAAAGTGGTTTGTTGTTGGAACGATGGTGGTTTCCCCTTGTGTAGCCCTTGTGGGTAGTGGTGCTGGTGAGGTGTTGGTTTCTACAGGTCCCAACAATCCATATCCCTTATGGGAATGAAACCTTCCTCCTCATATTATTGGAAAGAGGAATTGATCACCCTCCTATGGATGATCTCAGTGGGCGAGACAAGGTGTGGGTGCTCAGTAGCTAAAGATGAGGTGGAATTCATGATAGAGGTAGAGTTGTGCAAGATTTCCACATCAAGTTTTCTTCTTCCCTAGTTCCTGCAGGCACTAGGATGCTAATTTCCTATAGACCGAGTCCTGTAAGGAATGTTGATTTATCCATCAATATAGGTATAGGTAAAGCAATGATCGATACAACAGTTTTTTCTAATATTCTTAAGATGGAGAGGGATCCACACTGACAATGTCACAAACCGAGGGTGCCCAATGCTAACTTCCCTAATGTGTAGGAGAGTTTCATGCCGGGCCCACCATTTTCTTGTTAGGACTTGGTACCAAATGTCTAAATATGGTGACATGCCAATCCATTTATTCCCCAAATGTTACTATTCCCAATGGTTTAGGAGAATATTTTCACATCAGGTTCACCATTTCTATTTCCAATGATTTCATCGGGGTTCCTGTGCATTGTTCACGACTTATGTTGCCTTGTATTTCTACTTTACAAAGGTAGGTGGCTTCTATAGCTTTCATCAGCGATGTCTTGTCCTTGATCTAATTGGGATGATGAGATGTCAGTTCCTCCTTCAATGGATTACTCCTTGGATCTCATCGCCTATTATAGGTCTCTCACATATATTTAATCCATGTTAGTGGAACTTGTTCCTAGTGCCATCTCTAGGTGGACTTTAGTTAATTATGTTGCTTCTGTCTCAATAGGTTAGCAACCTTCAGTCAGGGTGAGTAGTCACGCTGGGTATCTCTAGGCATGTCTGGACATTGGGTATATTGGGAACCTGTAAATCTTCCTCTTTTGGAGGGAATCTCATGTGAGGTATTATAGGAATGGAACCCAAGGTATCCCATGTCGATCACAAGGTAATTGAAACCAAGGAAATAGTTCTTTTGAGGATTTTTACCCCAAGAGTCCCATATTTAGTGTATATGGTAGGTGTTCTGGACTAGGGTGCAAGTTTAATGTCTAGCATAGATGGATTAGGATGTCTCATGGAGATAGATCAAGAAGTGTGTCCCTAGTAGGGAAGTTTTCACACTAGGGTTGTGGGAATGTCCCATAGGTTTAATGTTTTGTAGTGATAGAGAAGGATGTGTCTTGTAAGTTTAACGTCTAACGGAGACGGATTAGAACATCTCATAGAGATGAATCAGGAAGTGTGTCCCTAGGAGGTATGATTTCACACTTGGGTGAAGGGGTGTGTCCCAAAGGTTTAATATCTCCTGGAGATGGTAAAAGGGATGCATTTTTCAAGTTTAACATTTAGCGTAGACAGATTGGAATGTATCATGGAGACAGATCAAGAAGTGTGTCCCTAGGAGGGAAGATGTCACACTTGGGTGAAGGGGCATATCTCATGGGTTTAACATCTTGTAGAGATGGAGAGTGATGTGTCTTACAAGTTTAACATATAGCAATGATAGATCATAACATCTCATGGAGATGGATCAGAAATTCCATCCCTAAGAGGGAATATGTCACACTTGGGTAAAGGGGGCATGTATCATAGGTCTAACGTCTCATGGAGATGGTAGAAGGGGTGAATCTCACAAGTTTAAAAACTAGAGGAGATATATCCAAACATCTCATGGAGATAGATCATGAAATGTGTCTCTAGGAGGGAAAATGTCACACTTGGGTGAAAGGGTCATGTCCTAGAAGTTTAACATCTCACGAAGATGGTAGAAGGGGTGCATATCATAAGTTTAACATCTAGAAGATATGGATCAGAATGCATCATGGAGATAGATTAGGAAGTGTATCCCTGGGAGGGAAGATGTCATACTTGGTTGAAAGGGGGATATGCCACATGTTTAATGGCTCGTAGAGATAGTAGAAGGGGTGTGTATCACAATTTTAACATCTATAAGATATGGATAACATCTCATGGAGATGGATTAGGAAGTGTGTCCATATGAAAGGAAGATGTCACACTTTGGTGAATGGGAATTTCCCGTAGGTTTAACATATCACAAAGATGGTTGAAGGGGTGCATCTCACAAGTTTAATATCTAATGAAGACGAATCAAAACATCTCATCGAGATATATTAGTATGTGTGTCCCTAATAGGGAAGATGTCACACGTGGGTCTGATGGTTGTTGATATTGAACATCTAGGAGGTGTCCTACGTACCCTGTTTGAGATATTGGGATCAAAACCCATATAGTTTGATGCCATAGTTTAAGGACGTGTGACAGGACTGAGATATGTAGTTTAACATTATGCGATAAAGATGTTCATGTCATGGAAGCAACGTTAATGAGGGATGGTGTGAGGCTTATGCATAGAAGCTTCTCTCTGGGGGTGGATTGTACTCAATGGAGGGAGAGTGTGGCATCCCATGATGACCATACATGGGGCATCCCAAGCTTATTACATAGGGTAAGATGTATGGATTCATCCTATGTGAGTCATACATGCTCAATATTTAGAGTTTTACACAAATCAGGGTTGTGTGAAGGAAGATTCACTTGTGAAAACCTAAACTACACTGAGAGGAGTTGTACAAGGATTACTCAACTACAGAACAATGTATGTCTAGGTCCATAGAAGGTATGTTGCACAAGATTCTCTACATTTGTGGTTCCATGTTGTGTGCTGTCACAAAAGAGAAGGGTTTTCACACATGGGAGTGGAGTTTTGTCATCCAAAGAGCCTCTCCAAGGTTTGGGGGGGAGGGTTGAGCTTCTATTTATATCCGAAATCCTTGACTATTGGCACAAAACTACAATAGTGTGTAACCAGGGTTGTGTTTTTCTCTATCTCCCATTGTGGATTCACTGCACAACATTTCTTGTTTGACATTGCCTTTGTCGCACAAATCTCTAGTTACGCAACGATTTTTCACCCATTGTTTGATTATTGCATGACAAACTAATTTTGTATGCACATGGGCCTTGGGAGTGTGATCAGACTGGGGGGACTCTATGATACTGTACATCGCCTTTGGCGCGAAGGTCTTTTTGTGCGTGGAACTCTATATTTTTGTGTAACCATGGGAACTTGTGCGTAAGCTACTCGTTAGTCCTGGAATGGTCCTTCTAGGTTGGTTGCATGTTCATTTCATCCAAAACTAGACTTCTAATGTTCTAAATGAGATTTTAGCACAAACAACCACCTTGATGTGGAAAGGGTATCCATTTACTTGGATTGAATAGCACTAGAGATCCTTTGAGTAGTTGAGGTTGAGGCTAATGAGTGCTCCTATTTTGAGACTAATGAATATGGGTGTGAAGTATATAGTTTATTGTAATGCCTCTGGAGCTAGGATAAACTATGTATTGATGTAGAGGCAGGTAGTGATCGTATATGGGTTGAGGGATTTGAGACCCCATGAGCAGAACTACACAACTCACATCTTAGAGTTGGCAATGGTAGTCTTATCTATGAGGACGTGGAGGCACTATTTTCTATGAGAGTGTTTTTTTGTTTACTCAGACCATTAGAGTATCAAGTATATTTTCACACAGAGAGACCTGAACCTGAGATAAATGCACTGGTTGGAGTTCCTGTAGGACTATGACTTTGAGAAATTCTATATTTCTAGGAAGGGAAATGTGGTGGAAAACGCCCTTTGTAGGAAGTCCCATTGTATCCTTATGGAGGAGGTTCCCAAGTAGTTGGATTTCCTTCAGTTGACCCTAGTAAACGAGTATGATTACAAATTTTCACCCCCAAATGGATGGGTAGATTGAGTGCACTATCCAGGTGTTGCTGGATATGATGAGGTATTACATGTTATATTTTAGCCAGAGCTAGGAGGATCACTTACTGTTGGTAGAGTTTTATTATAATAATAGATAACACTCTACTATTGGAATGAAACCATTTGTGTCTCTATATGGGAGACCCTTCAGGTCACAATTATACTGGACTGAGATCGACGAGACATCTATTGTCAGTTCAGAGATAGTGCTGGTGATAATAGAGAAGGTCTAGGTGATCCATGAGTGGATGAGGAATGCATATATTAGGAAAAAATATTATTCAAATTGATGTCATAGGCCTTTGGAGTTCGAGCATGGATACTATGTTTTCCTAAGAGTCTCCACACGATGACGATTACAGAGATTTGGCAGGGGATGTAGGATATCCTTGAGGTTTATTGATCTATTTGAGATCTTTTAGAGGGTTGGTGTGGTTTCTTACCACCTCATCATACCCCTATAGTTAGAGTGGGTGAATGATGTCTTCCATATATCATAGATGAGGAGATATGTGCACAATACCAAACACATCATTGACTGGGGTGAGTTGGACATCGATGATGGGTCTACCTTCACGAAGAATCCGATGGTGATTGAGGATCGATAGGAGAAGATCCTATATAGATGGATAATTCCCTTGGTTCATGTGTTGTAGTAGTATGGGATCATATAGGATAACTCTTGGGAGTGGGAGAGCCAGATACAGGCTCAATATCCCCACCACTTTACTTACTTTTTTCTTTTCAAGAACAAAAATATTGAATGAGGCAATAATGTAGATACTCTTTTTTTCCTTGTAAGACTTTAAAATATATAAATGAATACTTTCAAATCCAGGTGCTGAGACAACGCATGATTCTAAGGCTCGATGTTCCTGAAATTAATTTTATAAAAATATTAAATATACTTTATATCATGCATGCACAGTTTTTCAAAAATGAAATAATATCATATAAACAGAGTCTCAGATTTGAAATCTAAGACTGTGGTTGAATCTGGAGTATGAGATTTACCCTAGTCATGACCTAAAGTTGGTCGACACAGGACATTCAGATAGAGCAGCCTTTGTAAGCTATGTTAAGTGAATTAATTAATTAAATCATTTGATGACCTCAAACATATTCCCTATATTTTTACAATGTTATGAATAGTATAAAAGGTTAGGCACATAACTTTGGGACCATTGAGAAGAGGATTCCACCATTCTTCATTGGCAGATCGAGATCAGATGATGACCGACAACTGGATCAAGGAAAATTGAGGTTCAATGAATGCAATGGGTCTCCTCCATTGTTGGCCACTGCATTCTTCCCCAACAATCTAAATTGAGATAAGACTCATCATTTTTGGTTTATTCCCTTATTATTAAATGATTAATCATGATCAAAACCTTAATCTTTGATTTGCGTTTAAATAATCCTTTTCCTGAGCTCTCTAATCTGATTTAAATTTTTTATTCAATTTATTGTTCTCATTGTTCTATATTTATCACCCCAACTATCCCAAATTTATATTATTTGGTCAATAATTCTTGATCAATGATTGTTTCACATTTGTTTCTATGATTTTTCCTCATCATTCTTTGTGTTCTTCACTGTTGGCCTATGGGGCCACAGTTCGACTTTTCTAGGTGGGTTCAAGTGTGATCGAACCCCTGGATTCACCACAGATTTGTGTTTAATTGATGTTTTTATGATCTAAGGATGAATGTGGATGAATACTAGGATGCATGTGATGTATTCATTGATCCGATATCTGAAGCAGAGATGACAGTGGCATAGGAAATGCATCGAAGTGTGTGGGTTTCATGCAGGAGAACCAAATTCGAATTCCCAGCCAATGGAGGGCCTAAATAGATGACCAAAGATGTTTTCACTGATTATGGATGGTCAAACATGTAGATTCAGTGGATGAAATGGTGAAGCTGATATCTGTGTGTCAGATCTAGAATTCTATGAAAAAATGGACTACACACCATGTAGTTTGAAGAACACACAGCTTGTAGCCCCTTGGTTGTGGTAGCTAGGGTATTTGGGTGAGGTAAATATCACATTCTGTGTGGGACCCCTACATGACATGTGAATTGGAATAGGTGGTTCTACATGTAATTTGGGATTAAATGGACACAAACATGACCAGGAACACACCATATACCGGTACATAGCTAGGTACACATGCACGACTTGATAAACACAACTAGGAGAGCACGGGAAGGCCCCAGGTGATTGAGGAACATCATATAGTACCCTTACATGCTATGTAGTACTACATGGCTAGAAATACATGTACAAGTGAGGGAATGAACAGGTAGAGGAGCGGGGCCATACTTCATGTGGACACCTTACACATCATGTACTTCCTTTTGAGGAAAACTTCTACCGCTCATATCTTCTTCATTTGGACTCGAATTTTGGCCTGTGAGTAGCTTATCCTGATTGTTTTCCACATAAAATGAAATGATGGTCTTCATAGTGGATTTTTACATACAATGCAAGATGTTCTGTGTGTGACACTTCTTTAGGCGGTGCTTGATGATGGAGTTTATTAGGAATGATCATTAGAGAGTGGAACCCTCCTGTTGGGATAAGGCATGTGTCCTCTATCCATAGAGTGGAACCCTCCTGCTATGTCAGGATATGAGTTCAATACTTATAGAGTGGAACCCCCTAACAGGATAGGGCGTGGGACCTCTATCTTTCCCTAGAGTGGACCACTCCTGTTGGGACAAGGAATGAGTCCTCTATCCACAAAGTGGAACTCTCCTGCCATGTCAGGGTATGGGTCCTCTACCTATAGAGTCGAACCCCCTAATAAAACAGGGTGTGGGTCCGCTATTTATCCATAGAGTGGAATCCTTATGCTAGGATAGGGAATGGGTCATATATCCATATAGTGTAACCCTCCTGTTGTGTCAAGGTATGGGTCCTCTACCTATAGAGTGGACCCCCCCTATTAGACTAGGGCATGGGTCCTTTATCTTTCCATCAAGTGGAGCCCTCCTATTAGGACAAGGCATGGGTTCTCTATCCACAAAGTGGAACCCTCCTTCTATGTCAGGGTATGGGTCCACTACCTATAGAGTGGATCCCTCCTATTGGGATAGAGCATGGGTACTCTATCCATAGATTTGAACCCTCATTTTGTGTTAAGATATGAGTCCTATACTTACAGAGTGGAGCCTCACCTAATAGATTAAGGTGTAGGTACTCTATCTATCTATCTAATGAGTGGAACACTCTTACTGTGTCAGGGAATGGGGCCTCTATATACTGAATGGAACCCTCCTATTGTATCAAGGAATGGGTCCTCTAACTAGAGATTATATCCCCTAAATTGTGAGACTCAGTGGTGAAGTGTGACTCCACACAGTTATTTCTTTGGATAGACACGCGAGATGAAGGGAATCGATGATGGACTATTGGAACTGTTAGTAGACTCATTATCCTAGGCTGGGTTGTGAGATGGAGATCTCATTTCTCTCTCAACTAGGATTCTTTTAGGAGCATATATACATACCCATATATTGGGTTTTCTTTCTATGGGTTGATATGTATAATTTTATTATGTCTCTTATTTCCCCCTCTAGTTTTTGGGGCATCCTAATGGGTATGTATATACTCACCCCTACATAGGCTTCGAACACACATGTCGTGTCTTATGTAGATGATAGATAGGATGGTGATGATTTCAAAGGAGCATAGGGATACCAGGTGAATTTGACCACGTACAGTGGTCAAGGATTGAATTTTTGGATATGAGCTCTCTCAGCATTTACTTTTTCAGTTATTATCTACTTGGGACATCTTTCTGGTTGGGTGTGTATTTTCTTCTATAATTTTAAACTTTCATATCATAGTCTTTTGTATTACCTAGAGGTTGTTACATGCATGGTTGTTACTCTATATGTTATTGTCTTTTATTATTATTCCTCTTCATTAATACATGGATATGGTTGGTTTCATGCATACAGGTACATAGGAAAAGACCTCCCATTTTAGTTATACCTTTTGTCGCTAGTCTGCAACCCCTAGCCTATGAAGGTGGGATTAGGGAAGTCATGTCTTAGCCTTCCACCAAACAAGACAGATTGGTGGGTTGGGTCATGATAATCTCACAAACTATTTTCTATGCAAGATGGTGGTCCGCAAAGACTCCATCCGCATATGGTTCATGGAATGGTGTTTTACAAAGGCTTTGTCTATGCAGATGACTGTTCGCAAAGGATAAGTGATCACCTGCTGAATTTGTTTGCTCGAGAATTTTATCTCAATGTCGTTTCATCCTCTATTAATCCCTGTATGGGGTATTTATAGAGGTATAGATATTACCGTCCTTCTAGGGTGACTAAAATCAATGAAAACCCACTTCCTGTGAAGGATCTTGGGTTGTGGGCATCCTGAAGATGATTCCTCATGTTGTAAACAAATTTTTATTTGCAGGGGGCCAAAAAGTGACGCATCAACCCACAAATGAAATTTTATTTGTGAGGGCCCAAAAGGAGACACCTTACACCGAAAATGAAATTTCATTTTCGGGGGTTCAATGCGGGGGTATTATGTGGTGTAGAGACTTTCATAATGGGTGTGGTATGCAAATGATGAGGTTTTTGTGTGGTTACGAGCCTTTAACCATTTTAATCTTTATAAAACGGCTTGGTTGATTTTATTCTAGCCCTTTTAAATGCATAAAAGCATTCTGATATTCGATGCAATCTTTTCTAGACCCCATAATGTGAGGAATATAGAATCAGATTACCCTTATGTAGAGTGTCTTGATAAGGGTAAAAGGAGGTTACCCTTATACAAAATAGGGATTCTGTGTAAGGGTAAACAATAACGTTGTTAAAAATTGTTTTAAATTATTAAATGATTTTAATGGTTTATAAAATTTTACAAGTCATTATAAAAGGTATTTTGGGATATTTTAATTTATAAAAGGTTTATAGATTACTTATAAATTGTTTATAATTAATTAAATGTTTATGAAATAGTTTCCCATAATATTATCTTAATATTTAAAATACATTTTAAAAAATTTATATAGAATGAATTATGATTTATAAATAAAATTATTTATTTATAAATCATAAGTGATAATTTATAAAGGGTTGTAAATTATGAATTAAGGCCAAAATATACAATTTTTATGTTTAAATTATGATTTTTTTCACAAGTAATTATTTTAAATTGTTCAAAAATAAGAGGGGGCCTAATTTTGATATTATTTTAGCCACATCAAAAAGTGTTTTGATGAATAATATGATCAAGGATTAAATAATTATTAAGTATATGGTATTTATATTATGTAAAATTTTTACATAATAAAAATTGAATTAAAAATAGTTTACAAATCATATAATATCATATATTTAAAATGGGAATTCCATACAATGATAAATATGGAAGATTTCATGTTAGAATAAATATAAAATGTTTATATCCAAAATCATGGAATGAGAATAATGTAAAAGATGAAATTATAAAAGGGTTTATAGTTAGATTTTATTTATGAATTATGTATAAATTATTATCCCATGCCTAAATATTTTAATTATTCATTTATTTTAAGGTTATTTAATATTTTATTCATAATTATAAAATGTTTATATGATGAATATTTTATGATTTAGTTTAAAATGTTAAACTATTTCAAGGATAGAGCCTTGCATTACATGTTAGGTATTGTTAATGGATTTAGTTTTTCATCTAACATGACCTTGATTTGTATTTGGAGTTATTAGATTGAATTTAGTTATTGGGAATATTTTTTTATATTAGGTGTTATAAATATTATCAATTGAATTATATATTGAGTAAATCCTCCTCGGGTAGAGGGACTTGGGTTCAGACTACCTACTTACCTGGAGGCCTTTGCTTTGTTTAGGAAAGAGAATAAGGTTTTCTATCTACTTCCGAGGGTTTAATCCTATGGATATTGTCAATATAATATAATTATAAACCTTTAAATGAAGTGTTCATATACCTTATGTATATGATGCATTCATATATGCATGAATATACATGAATTTTATTTTTGGGTGAGTAACATAAACCTTTGGGTTGTGTAAAGAGTTACACATCAATATGGTTTGAAAATATTGGTTTGATGGAGGGAATATGATTCAAAACCAAATTACTATAAGAATAAATGCTTATAAAGGGATTAACATGAGATAAAATGTTGAGATTAAACCCCCTTCAAATACTAAGTGTCAGATTCTTCCCAAATTGGTAGTTATCAAGATATCGATCATCCAACTGAGTAGTTTCATGCTAAAGTAGGGGGCCTTTGGATTATCTTGTGAAAGGAAAGAAAATAATGAGTGATATTGGATTATAGTTGGGTATTTTCATGACAAAGTGGGGGTACCCTTGTATTGTTTGGTGATTAGCTCATTTTTGACATTTTCTTTTGGTTACCCTTACTAGGAAACCCCAAGGGTAGAGATACTAAAGGAATAATGTTACATTTATCCATATGAGGGATTGGAAAAATATTTTTTTTTCTCAACTATCCAAGAGTCATATATGATATGATTGGGATGATGCCCTGCCTAAATAACTAAGCAGTGAGTTTCATGCTAAAGAGAGGTCATTTCCTCGGTTAAATATGGATCTTATCCCATTAATGGGTATGATGAATTTCAAAGGGGGGGGGGTCATTCTTTTAGTGGGAGACTATTTAATAAATTCCTTATTAAATGGTTAATAATAAATGATACTCATATGATAAAATGTTATGTTGTAGAAAATACCCTCATCATCATCATCAAGATAAATCTTCTAATCAATCCTTAATAAGGAGAATCTTAATTTATGTATCTCTTATGACTGATAACTTAAAAAAATTTTCTTAAGCAAGATTAGTGATTTAAGAAAAGTCCTTAAGAAAAATTATATATTTTGGACATTTCTTGAGTAACTAATCACTGAAATTATCTATTCAATAAGTGAATCTAGATTCTTATGGAAGTATATAGTAATTAATTCAAGGTTTCAAAGTATTTGATGAAAAAAGACTACAAGATTATTATTCTCCACTCATGTACTCAATAATATTGGGTACATCAATGATTTAAGGAATTTTAGTATCATATACTCAATATGATGGGTGTGTTGAATGATATTCAATGTGATTGAATATGTTGATGACTCGTTGATACTAAATATTTCCTTAATACTTTATTGATTATAGAAATAAATTCTATTATTCTAATAGATATATGATATCAAATGTCTGATTTACAAGTGTTGTAAATATATAGAAGGTCATAAATAGAAAATAATTAAATTTTGGAGATTGAAGGGTTCTTTCAAGTGATATAGAAAATAAATTTCCCCATTGATAACTAGGATACTTTAATCTTAGATAAACTTGTCATAGGATGTGTTTTTTATCTCATTGTTCTTTTGAAGAGAGAAAGTAAACAATTGTTGTTAAATAAAATTATATGAGTGTTTTCTCATACACATTATGATGATATAATTGATTCTATAACATGCTTTAATGGGAGACTAAAATGTCTTGATTTGGTTAAAGAATTCATCCTATTATCATTTATGAAAATGTTTTGAAAAAGAGAATTAATTCAAGAAAAGTTTTCCTAATATTATCAAAGTGTTGAGAATAGATGAACTAGGAATATGATGTGTCGTGAACCAGCCCGCATACCCTGGTAACCTGATAACTAAGCTGGTCCTGACATAACCCAAAGTGCATTTCTGATTCCCATGGGTTGGTGACTAGCACCTGGTATCATAAAACATGCAAGTGGGAACAAATTTTCCATAAAACATAGTGGAATCAAGACAAGAAAGACAAGAAAAACAATATAAATACAAAATAAACTCTACTCGGAGTAATGTACCAGAAGTAAAAAAGGCATTAAATCCCACAATACTACAACCTAACTACCAAAACAGGGAAACACTACCCAAGTACCTAAGGACACAACTCACCAAATCCAAGGTTCAACAGCTAGATCCACCTCCAAGAGATCCTTTCCCCTTGCTCGAACCTGGAAGGAGATAATCTACAAACACTCAAAGGCACAAGTAGGATGTGAGAAAAAACCTTGTAGGATTTCACTAAATATTCCATAACAAGATTCCAATATTAAATTAATCAGTAATATGCTTTCAATTTTCAAATAAATAGGTTTGGAATTTACAAAATCATATTAAAAAAATCATGATTTATATTTTAAAGGATGGAAATACATTTAGCAATTCATTCTTCACATTTCAATTGATGAAATTACATTTTAGAAGATGAAACTTACCTTTAATAAAAATGTTACTTTACAGAAATGGAAATTTTCAAAAAATAGATTAAATAAACACATTTATATAAAATAGTTTATATATGTTCATAAGGCATGTAAAAAAATTTATAACAATGGAATATATCTACATTAAAAATACAAACAATTGAGAAATATAGTCATGTGTTAAGTAGGTATGATAGTTCCAGGCTATAGGGACCCAACATTGTGAATACGACAAATTATGCACATACACCCCTTGAACCAAGGCCAATCGAAATCATCACTATCACCTAAGGGATGCGATGTGATTATATGATGTTTTAGAACATTGTAATTCATGAAGTGTTGTCCAATATAACACACTAACTACCGAAGTCTTTCATGTGATCTAGTATAAAAAGATGATGGGAAATTTATTTTAAGACTGCTTAAAATACAATTAAATCTCATACTCCATTTCAATATTCTGATTTTCCCTTTAAAACTCATAATAGGTTTTTAATCAAAAACACGCCTTTTCAAAAAGATTAAACCACTGGGTTTCCATCAAATATATTTTTAATCCATTTTCATAAATAAGGATTTGAAACTAATTCATGAAATTTCACAACCATTACAAAATTAAATTCAAAAAATTTAATTTTCAAACAATTTCATCAATTTCATCACAAACCCCCAATTCACTAGAAGTGGGGTTTTTCACAAATATTTCCATAAAAAAAATTTCTTAAATTAAATTTCACAATTCAATTGATTTAATTTACATCCAAACCAGAATTTAAATATAAGAATTTAAATTACCACAATTTCCATAACCACACCCCAATTTAATGGAATTGGGGTTTTCCAATTTCAAGCTAAAAACCCATTTTTCTTAAAAACCCCAATTCACCAGAATCAAGTCTTTTTAATAAAATAATTGAAAGCCACATAATTAAAACCAATCAATTTAAGTTAATTTAAAACAATTGAGATTAAATAAAGTAATTTAGGTTTAATAAAAGTTGTTCATCGTAACAGAACGACCTATCTCAGGATCAACAAATCTCAGATCACCAAACCCAAGATGAGATTTGTTAAAGAAGGACAAAAACATTGGGATTTGAGAGAAATAATATTCAAACCTAGGTTTAGATCCATAATAGTGGGTATTAGATCCTTCAACAATATACTGATATCTATAAAACCCTAGGGAGAAAGAGAGATATCGAAGAAGATCAAGAACGGGAGGAGGAAAATAATCGGAGAAGGATCGACAATTGTACACCTAGCTTCAGATCACATCTGGGAGGGGTATAATGGGCCAAGAATCCTTCTTGGGAGCTCCAAGGTTGATAAAAACTAGTTTTGGATTAAGGATTTCTGTCCGGGACCTAAAATAGGGTTTTGGGAATTTTTAACAAAAATTTGGATTAAGTAAAATCTCGTCTACATGGTTTCCTGGGAAGCAGTGTATGGTTTGGAAAAACCATGTACAGGCCGTGCACCCATTTTAAATAGGTCACATGGTTTCTCCTAACGGGACACATGGTTCGACTAATCATGAAAAATCCATACAGGGATCTCTTTCCAAAACGTGTCATTTTCCTATAGTATGGCACACAGTTTGGAAAACCGTGCGCAGGCCATGTTCCAACCCTGCACCAGCCCAAAATTCTTAAAATTCATAAATTTTCAACCCGAAATAACCCCAAACAAAACCCAACCTAAAATCAATTAAAAATATGCTTCAGGAATACTTGAAAATAGTAAAATGATGTTACAACCTTCCCACTATAGAAACTTTCTGCCCCCAGAAAGCCTATGATAAAGCTTCCATGTCAAAAAGATGAGGTCACTGCTCTCTCATCCACGCCTCTCTCTCCCATGTCTCATGATAATCAGAACCATGCTGCCATAACACACAAACCAAAGGTATAATCCTCCCACAAAGTACCTTGGTTTTAGAATCAACTATCCTGACTGGTCATTCAGTCATGGATAAATCAGGCTCAACCTCAAGTTCATTCCAGCTCAAAACATAAGATGGATTAGATAGATACTTCCTTAGCTATGATACATAAAACATCTTATGTATCGATGTCAGCTTCAGTGGTAGTAATAAATGGTAATAAACTTTCCCCACATTCTCAAAAACCTCAAAAGGTCCAACAAAATAAGGAGTGAGCTTCCCTTTCCTCCCAAGCCATCGATGACCCAACTGGGGCGAAACTTTCAAGAAAACCTCATCACCAACTGAAAACTCTAAAGTTCTATGGTGAAAATCAGCATAATATTTATATCAAATATATTCCATCAACATCTTATGATGAATCAACTGAACATTTTCTATCTTCTCTTGGACCAAGCTCAGTCCAACCAAGGAACTTTTTCCAATCTCTGACCAACACAACATAGATTTACAAGGCCGACCATACAAGGCCTCAAAAGGAACCATCTTGATTGTGGACCAATAACTGTTGTTGTAAGAAAAATCAACTAGCCCCAAGTTATCATCCCATTTCCCACCAAAGTTGAGAACAAAAGTACAAATCATATCCTCAAGAATTTTTATAGCTCTTTCTATTTGACCATACGACTGCAGATGGTATGCCATACTCAAATGGATGTGAGATCTCAGTGCCTCCTAAAGGTCTCTCTAAAAATGAGAAGTGAACCAAGGACCCCTATCAGAGATTATAACAGGTGGAACTCCATGAGAATGAATAACATCTTTCACGTAGAGATTTTACAACTCCTCAACTTTGGTTATACCATGAATGGGTATAAAGTGAGATGACTTGGTCATCCTGTCGATCACAACCTATATCACATTCTTCTTTATCTAGGTACGAGGAAATCCAACCCAAAATTCGATAGATATCTCATCCCACTTCTAAGTAGGGACTAGAAGTGGCTAAATCAAACTCGAAGGCTTTTGATGCTTGAACTTAACCTGTTGACATATATAACAATGAGAAACAAACTCAGCAATTCCTTGTCTCATACCTGGACACTAGAATTACCGCTGCATTTTAGAGAACATCTTCATGGTTCCTAGGTGCACTTCCCACTGGGAACTATGGAAATCTACCATCACATCTTTCCTTACAGAATATGGTACCAAAAAACATTTTTGAAAGCATAGAATGTTCTCCTTGGAGAACAACCAATTAAGTGCAGTTTCCCCACCATAAAGAGAGTATCTAATTTTACGAAACTCATCATAAAGTTGCTACTCCAATAGAATAAACTTGTGAAGAGAGGATGTCAACTAAATGTTGGACAAGGAAACCTCAACCCTTGATTCCTAGACTCTGATGTGAAACTGTGCAAAAAGAGCCATCAAGTTCCACCCTTCTGATGATTCTTTCACTACTAGGGTCATAAATTTCCTACTGAATGATCAACAATGAAATTCCCTTTCCCCAGGGTATAGGTGATGTCGAAATCAAAAGAATGTAGGTATTCCACCCAACGCCTATAATAGAGATTCAAATATTTTTGAGAGAATATATAACTCAATCTCTTGTGGTTTAAATACATGGTAAAATTTTCTCTGTAAATGTAATGCCACCAAATCTTCAGCGCATGCATCACAACTATAAGTTCAAGGTCATGGGTTGGATAAATCTTCTCATGTGGCCGAAGTTGACTAGAACTATAAGAAACAATATGATAACCTTGAATTAGAACGAAACCCAAACTTGAACCTGATGCATCATAGAAGACATGCCTCTCAAAGTGTCAACATCGGTGCCTTAGTCATAACACATTTCAGATCAATAAAAGAACAATAAAAATTTCATCCCATGAAAAATTTACTCTCTTCCAAGTTAGTGCAGTCATCAGAGAAGAAAACTTAGAGAGGTCCTTAACAAACCAACGATAATACCCAACTAAGCTCAAGAATCTCCAAATCACAAAGACATTTTGTGGTTGTTCCCATGTAATAACATCCTTCAACATCTTAGGATCAACTGATATTCCATGTTCTGACACCATTTCCCCAATAACTTCACTTCCTGGATCCAGAAATCACATTTCAATAGTTTGGCATAAAGTCAATGATTTTTCAAAAAATTCAAAATTGATATCAGATGATGCACACGATCCTCCTCAGACTTAGAGTAAACAAGGATTTCATCCACAAAGACTACCACAAAAGTATCAATATACTCATGAAAAATCCTATTCATCAAATCCATGAAAACTTACAGAGAATTGGTTAAGAAAAAGGGTATAGAAAGATACGCATAATGACTATACCTACTCCAAAAGGTAGTTTTCTAAATATCAGATTCTTTTATCCTCAACTGATGGTAACTAGATCGAAGGTCAATATTCAAGAACCACTTTTCCCCATTCAAATGATAAAATATATCATCAATCCATGGTAAAAATACTTTTTATTTATCGTTACTTGATTGAGTTTTTTATAATCAATACATAGGTGAAGTGAACCATCAGTCGTCTTTACAAAGAGAACATGCACCACCCAAGGTGAAACACTCAGGCATATAAATCCTTTCTATAAAAGACCATTCAAATGGGACTTTAGATCTTTCTTTTTAGTTGGGTCTATAAAGTAAGAGGGAATAGAAAATTTTTGAGTACCAGGCATCAAGTCAATAGTAAACTCAACCTCCCTTATTAGGGAAAACTAGAGAAGTCTGAAGGAAACATGACAAGAAACTTGACGAAGATTAGAGGGAGATCACTACTCAAAGATTCCCAATCAAAATCAAATGAAAACATAGATATCACTTTCCCCAACTCTGGGTAGTAAGGTTTGGCTCTGCTCGACCTTGGGTCCCATTCTCCTTGGAAGATACGGTACACACCATCAGGTGTAGTAAAGGAGACCCATCAAAGTTAATAGTCAATTTAAGATTTATTTTCAATGAGACAATATATCCTGAAAATGATATCAAAATGTTTCATGTAGAGAATTAGTAAAATCCATGCAAGATCATCATCTGATGGAGATAAAAAAAAGTACTACAAATACCCTGCTCTCTCTTCGTACCAAGGGGTGCAGTAATATCCATTGCATAAGATAAAATATCCATATGAAGATTTATCATATTACCAACACGGGTTGAAATAAATGAATGAGACAAACCAATATCAATAGATCATTCAATAACGATGAAGCTATGGTAATGGTACCTCTCATGGTTGCTAGACCCATATCAGATTCCTCTGAACACTTTTCCACTACGTGGAGAAGCTTCATTCTGGATGCCTGTGGCTAGAACCCTTTTTCACATGAGGCTTTTAATTGTGCCGTAGTTTTAGAATGTGTGGATGACTCCGTTCCACTATGTGGAGTAGAGTAAATCTGGAAGAATCTATTCATGTGTCCTAATCATTCATTGTATCCACAGTTCTTGGGTGCCTTAGTGAAAACCCTCTTTGAATTTCCTATATTTCTAAACTGGTAGAAAATCAAAGGACCTTTTCCTAGTACTAGAGGAGGTCTAGAAAAAACCTACCATTGAGAACCACCATGAGAGTCATTACGCTTCCTCTTTACCTTAGAGGAATGCACACTACCGCTAGGAGGTAAGGAGACTCCCAAAAACCTTGACTTGTGAGACGGGTCTATCTCGACCATCAGCGCTCTATCTAGTACATCAACATAAGAAGTCAGTTTTAGCAAGAAAACTTGAGAATGAATATCTAGTCAAAGTCCCAACTCGAATATTCAAGCCTTTATCCTCTCATTTGATACGATCTTAGGTAAGAAATGCACGAGCTTAGTAAAACGGTTTTCATACTCTTAGTCTTATCAGCCTTCTCGAGTTTGAAAATCTCTACAAAGTTGGCCAAAAACATTGAATCTGGATATAACTAGTCGATGAAAAGATCCTTGAAGTATTTCCACTCTAATACCTTATGTTTCTTCAATTTTTCCATCATGTCCCACCATCCCCTACTCGGTCCTTCCAACATGAAGATGGCACACTTCACCTTGATTTTATCAGGTGTGTCCAAGAACCCAAACAAACATTCCATTCTGCTAAACCATTCCTCAGCCTTTTGAGGGTCATTTGAGCTTTTGAATGGTGTAGGATTCTGATGATGGAACTCTTGAGAACTGTTCTTGAGAACGTCCCTCTGAGGTTCAACAGCTGGAGCCTAAATGGGAACTGGAGGTGGTGCCTATCCCAGAGCCTGGACAATGCACATAATCACTTCAACAAGACTCAATTCCATAAGAGAATTCACTCACTGAGGTTCATCAGAAGCTTTTACTATATCCGATTCACACATATTCTAAGATTCATGATTCTACACAACATCAGAAGACAATAGAGAATACCTTAGATTAACACTCAAATAGAGTGACAAGGTAAATTAATCTAAACAGATAGAAAAAAAGATTCGGACTTCAATACATCCAAATAAAAATAGGGAAAAGACTAGAACTAATCCACAAGGATTCCTTTCCTAACCACCCTTGGTGAATTGAGGTTCATCATGATGAGAGATGGCCATACACTTAATCACAACTACCTCTCAAGTCCCGACAAGATTTCAAAAATGTACACTGACTTCAAGACAAAAGCTAAACCTTCCTCTGATACCACTTTGTCCTGAACCAGCCCGGGTACCCTATTAACCTAATAACTGAGCCAGTCCTAACATAGTCTGAAGGGTGTTCCTGATCTCCATGGGTTGATGACTAGAACCTGACATCATACATCATGAAAGTGGGAATGAATTTTGCACAAAACATAGCAGAAGCAAGACAAGTAAGTCAATCAAGAAAATATGCATACAAAAGAAACTCCACTCAGAGTAATATACTAGAAGACAACAATTAATTAAATCCCATAGTACTACAACCCAAGTACCAAAACAAGGAAACACTACCCAAGTCCTTAAGGACACAACTCACCAAGTCCAAGGTTCAACAACTAGATCAACCTCTAAGAGATTCTTTCCCCTTGATCAAACTTGGAAGGAGATAATCTACAAACACCCAAAAGAACAGGTAGGGTGTGAGCCAAAGATTAGTAGGATTTTACCATATATTCCATAAATAGATTCCAATATTAAATTAACCATTACTATGCTTTCAATTTTTAAATAAATGGGTTTGGAATTTACAAAATCATATTTAAAAAAATCATTCTTTACAATTTAAAGGATAAAAATACATTTAGAAATTAATTCTTCACATTTCAATCGATTAAAATGCATTTCAGAAGATAAAACTTACCTTTAATAAAAAGGGTACTTTACAAAAATGGAACTTTTCAAAAAATGGCTTAAATAAACACATTTATATAAAACAATTTATATAAATTCATAAGGCAAGTAAAACAGTTTATAACAATGGCATATACCTACATTAAAAATACAAACAAGAGAGAAACATGGTCATGTGTCATGTAGCTATGATAGTTCCCGGACACAGGGACCCAACAATGTGAATACGACAATGTATGTATATATTCCCCTTGAACCAAGGCTAAGAGAATTCATCACCATCGCCTAAGGGATGTGATGTACTCATATGATGTTTTACAATATTGTAATTCATGAAGTGTTGTCCAATATAACACAATAACTACCTAAGGATTTCATGTGATCTAATATACAAAAATAATGGAAAATTTATTTTAAAACTGCTTAAAATACAATTAAATCCCATACTCTATTTCAATATGCCGATTTTCCCTTTAAAACCCATATAGTTTTTTAATAAAAAACACGCCTTTTAAAAAATATGAAACCACTGGGTTTCCATCAAATCCATTTTTCATAAACAAGGATTTGAAACCAATTATTGAAATTTCACAATCCATTACACAATTAAATTCAAAAAAATTTAATTTTCAAACAATTCCATCAATTTCATCACAAACCCCCAATTCACTATAATTGGGGTTTTTTCACAAATCTTTCCATCAAAACATTTTCTTCAATTAAAATCCATAATTCAATTGATTAAATTTCCATCCAAATAAAAATTTAAATATAACAATTTAAATTACCACAATTTCCATAGCCACACCCCAGTTCAATAGAATTGGGGGTTTTCAAATTTCAATATAAAAACCCATTCTTCTTAAAAACCCCAATTCACCAGAATTGGTTCCTTCTAATAAAATAATTGAAAGACACGTAATTAAAACCAATTAATTGAGTTTAATTCAAAATATTTTAGATTAAATAAATCAATTTAGGTTTAATAAAATTTGGGCATCGTAATGGAACCACCTACCTTGGGATCAACAAATCTTAGATCACCAAATCCTAGCTAAGATTTGTGAAAGAAGGGAAATAACAATGGGATCTGGGAGAAACAAGATTCAATCATAAGTTTATATCCATAACAATGGGTATTAATGTTGGAGTTGGTGGCCTAGAACCAAATACTTTGTACTTTATTCATTAATAAATACCTTATCACATATTGATTGTTCTTCTACGTGACAATGCATGTGATAATGTTCTAAAGACAGCTGTTGCATTAAATGGTCATAGCGGATCCCTGCAATGATGAGAACCCAGAAGTTCCATAACAATGTTCTTGAATATATGTTCAATGGCCGGATGATGTTATTTGAGGGACACAAATAATATAGGCCATTAGGGGTGAGGACTCATAAAACTTTGAGGCACCTTCTCATAGTGTGCGTCCTTGGTAATATCCAGGAGGATATTATGAGAACGAGACCCGCTAGTAGGAAATCCACATTTCATAGTTTCATTGGATGTTCTTATCTGCGAACGTGTGTATTGGTCCTTAGGCTTTAAGATTATTATTAATGGGTATTATAACTCGCGTACTTAGATGTATTGACGAAAACTGTGACGATGCACTGTTCGCAGCGAGGTAGGATATGTTGGGTGCGTCATGAGTAATACTGCATTAATAGATAATGCGAGAAAGGATTTGTCCCTTCTATTCCATAATGAAAGTAAATATCTCAGGCCCTTTGATGAAATTGATATATCCTAAAATCCATGTCCATGGTAAGGTATGAGCGAGTTCAATTTCGGAAAGTCAAAGAAAGAATAATCGAGCACATGGGTTGATGACACTAGCATGTAACCTGCTTGATTCGAGATATCGTGACAAAAGGATTATATTACATGGTAAGTGTTCGTATGAGGTGACATTTGAATGCGGAGTCAACTTCTTTCTCTTGGGTGCCTTGACCCATTACTAGACAGTAATCTTGGAATTTTGGCAAGCCTACCAAATGCCAAGGAGAAAGAGGCCTAGAGGGTCACACACTAAGTGTGTCCATGTATCTCAGTTAAATATTAATTTAATAAGTTAAATAAATATTATTCCCGGCTGTGGTTTAATAATTATTTAACGATGCCTGATCACATTTATTTCGACACTAGTTATTCTAGAGAATATATTGTGGATGAAATAATATATATTTATTAGCGAGTAATGCAGTTACATTTATTTAAGAAATAAATAGCCATTACTCAAAGACTAATAAATGTGGTGGAGGAAATAAAGGAAAATGGAAAATAGAAGTACACGCTGTGTATATTGAATATACATGTCGTGTAGTTTTATGGAAAACGAGTACACACTGTGTATTAATGATTACACGGAGTGTAGTTTTTCTAGTCGGGATTTTGAGGAAATAATATCGTTTTATTAAATGATATTTATTATAATCAGCGTGGGTACATGTCAAGGAATTAATCATTCGACATGGGGGGTTTTCAATAAGAGTTAATGAAATAAATAAAATGCATAACACATTTATTTATTGTCATAACTCTATAACCTCAAACCCGATTATAAATATCCTCACAACCCCAACACTTTTTCCCAATCGCTGTGCACAACAATTATGGAGAGTTCTCTCAAGGCCGAAAGAACTCCTTCCCCCAAGAACGCTCTCAAGACCGAGAGAGATCCACCACCACCATATCAAGGTGATCGAAGGCGAACATTGCAAGCGAATGTTCTTCCACGCTAACACCTGAAGATCCCTTCTGCAACGTCTAGAGATACGTGGAGCATGTGTGGATCACCGCTAGAGGAATCCTACACTTGGATTCTATGATCCAATGACGGATCACACATGATCGTGACCGGAGACATCAAAAAAGAAAGAATTCCATCAAGGTAATTCTTGTCAATTAATTAAATTAATTATAACCAACATATTATGATCCTATCTCTATGGTTCCAGGACTCCCTCTTTTGTTTTTCGTTCTTCATTCTATTTTGAGGATCCGATGTTTTACATCATGACAGATCTTGGATTGATCGTTGTTAACGGTAAAATTAAAGTTGGTAACTCCCACCAATGCGTTTCCGCTGCGCCCAGAACCCACAAGTGGTATCAGAGGGGTCATATCGTTGATTATAATTATTTAGTTTTTCTTTGGTGATTTACAGATTTAATAATTTAGTTGTTTCAATTCAAGTTAATCGTTCTTTAAAATCTGAATCCCGAGATCTGTTCATCCCCTCTTGTTTCTCATTCACGTTACAGAAATGAATTTTTCTTTTAATTTTGATTAAAATAAAATAGAGGAACTCATTCGGAGGTGCCAAACATTCCTGGCTGTACAACACCAGAATACACGACGTGTATTCGGAAGTACACGCCATGTAGTCTAGGTTCAAAGCATTGGACTGGTCCCGCCAAATCAGGCTGTGTGTTGGATCCTATCTAAGTAATTTATAACATCGTGTGTTGACCTGGAACAGGTGGCACACGGTTTCCAAATTACACGCCATGTGGTCTACTGAACACGACGTGTAGTCCCTTTGGGATAGGATTGGACCGTGTACCCCGTACACGGCTTGCTCGACTGGAAACTATGTAACGCGGATACAACACGGTGGGTTTCCAACTGAACACGCCGTGTACTCCAAAAATTTATGAAGTACATCAACACGCCATGTCCCCGGGCATGTAATTCGGATGGATGGTGAAGAAAAGTACACGCCGTGTAGTCAGAACTACACGCCATGTACTCACCCAAATTACGCATATTTATTAAAATTTATTATTATATTATAAAAACCCTTGAGACTTGAACCATAGTGCAGGCATAAAGGTGAGGCACAACATGTGATAGGTGTTATATATATATGTGTTTAATTTAACATTTGCGTAATGAACGAGAATTTACTGGGTTGCCTCCAAGGTACAAGTTATATAAAAAAGATAATTTTAAATGAATTTATTTGTTTAAAATTATGATGGATGAGAATCTCAAGGAAATTCAGAAAAGGGTTTAATATAAAAGGATTGATTAATTAAAGATAATTAATTGATTCGAGCGTGATTTATCTTAAACAAGAACGATTAAAGAATTGAATTCTAGTTTTATTTAGGCATAAATATCGTTGCATGTATGGATGACAATGAGTTAGACCAAGACCTTTTTTTATGAATGTTTTCTTTAATTAATTTATTTAAATTAAATTTGTTGGCCTGCGATCATTCTCCTCATTAATATGTAGGGCCTGCGTGCCCAATGATTCTTTTATGTAAAAATCCCTTTTTTACCCCTCACCTACATGTGAGATAAATGCATATGTAATGAATGGAGCTCCCGAGCTAGTGGAGGCGGATCAAGTGAAAGTGCGGCCGATTGTCGCCTATCGACCGTTCAAGGTTCCGGTGCTCTGCTAATGTATATAGCAGCACTCGGGTCGAATCCTCGGCGATGATACTTTGTAGTAGTCGTTTGTTTTTAGTTGATTGTATTTTGATTAGGGGGGTTTGTTTGCAGAGCTTAATTGAAATGATTTATGGATGATGTTTGATTTACCAAATTGATAAAGATTGGGGTGAGTTCATCATTAGGTTAGTTAAGCTTGTGATATCCTCGAGCTTTGCTTTATATTGCATTTAAATTAACACCCATGTCATAAGTTGACGTTGATTGGAATTCCTAAGTGTGAAGGCTTTAATCCAAGCCTTAACTTAACTTAGGGTTCTAATCTCAATCAGATCTTATTTATGGTTGTGTATTTATGGTTCCAATAATCCATGGAAACCACATGTTAAACAAAACAAGTCATTAATCCATGACATGTTAAGTCCAACATACACAATGTTAATTCAAAGAATATTCATCGAGCAGAAGCTCTCAATCACTTAACATACCTAAATTATAACTCACCCCAATGAGATATTTACTCAGCCATTTGGGTGATTAATAATCTGGTAATATATGTTTATGGTGATGAATTATAAAGAGAAGAAAAAGAAAGGGACAAGATAAGAGTAGTGTGCCGAACACACACACGAAATAATTTAAGAATCAAAAATGGAATTTCGATTGAATGAGGAAGCTTAAGAAGGGAAGGGGATTGAACTGAATTTAAACTATTTTAAGAACATTAATATTAAAATACAGAAGGTGGAAGAGAATAAGAGATATTGAAGAAGTAACTTGCATTAAAACAGAATTACAAAGAAAGAGAATTAAAGATTACAAAAATGAAGAACTCAAAAGTAAGTGAAAAGAAAGAGAGGAGGAAAGGTCTCTCAAGTGAAAACTTGAGTATGACAGGTCCTCCCAAGCCTTTGGCAAAGCTTTGGTCGTGCCAATGTGATCTCCTCTCTTCTGAAATGCCAACCCCTCTCAAGGAGAGAAGGGGAGAGTATTTATAGCCCAAGGAGTGGACTGTTTGCATTCCCAATCTGTCCCTCCACTTGCATCGCCAATTTGACAATTCATACAGCAGAATCTTCAAATATCTTCTTCTTCAAAGTTGTAGGAAATAATGTTGGGCGACTACTCTTAAAATTTGGAGTCATTTGGACGTAAGGATAAAAAGTTATGGCCGGTTGAATAAACAAACTTAAACTGTCCATTTCAATCCAGTCTTTTTGAAGTCCATAATGTGAAAGGGTTTTTGAATATTAAGATGCCTTCAAATCCGAATGGTTTCTTCAACAAAGTCGGCCGAATATATCTCCTCTTTCACACTGAAAAATCTCAGCTCTATTGGATGCTTACATCAGGAGATATGTCATTCATACTATACTGATTTTAATTCTCGGCCAAAATGGTTGGCTGGACTTCAAAGGTTTATTTGGGCCCCTTGTACTTGGATTTGGGCCATGAAATTTTTATCCAAGATGCAATGTAGTGTCCCCCGAATTATGGTGGAGAGTTAAGGTTTTTGAACTTCTGGATGGAGCCCAGTAAATCAATCTTCATGAATAGTCCAGTTTCTTCACAGATTCTTTGGTCTTGTTTGTGAGGACCATATGACCCTTCAAATGGAAGAATTGGATCATGGTTCCTTCTAATTAAATGTTGTATATTGAAATGAGAATCCTACAAAACAAGAACCACACAATTTGGATCAGTATAGTGATAGTTATAATTAAAACATTAAACTGACTCAATTTGACTACTTCTAAAAATGCTCAAATATTATACTTAATATTAAAACATTAATATTTCACACAAATTATGCACATTTCATATAAAATAAGTAAAGGGGGAATATAATAAGTCGTGAAAATATTAATAACATCATCAAGTCAGGAGACAAGGTGAAACCAATCCAAGGAGATACAAAGGTGGACAGGTGGAAAGTTGTAAACACGAACACGAAAGGTTCAAGGTGTTTCTCCCCTAGGTCTTGGGTTAGTTTATCAACTGCTAGATAAACTAACCAATAGAACAAGATCATGATCATACCATTTATTTTATTTCTGTCAGTTGCATGGTTTATTTATTGTGGATGTGTTGTCATGATCACACAATTAATGAATTAAACAAGCATGCAAGATGAAACTAAAATAAAGACCGACTTATGCGTAAATATTATCTTAGACATGGTTAATCACTTAAGTATATCCCACTTAATATTAACAAGAATTTAATCAAAGATAATAAAATGGAAATTTACGTATAAGGATAAAATCCCTCAAAGAAATATTAAGTCAGTATAGCCTTTCATAATCTTGGTTAGAATCGAACCATAGTTCAAAGTGCTTGACCAACCCTAGTTAGGGTGCTTTCAATTATCGAGAAATTCTAATTAAAGGTTTTGGGTTGACTTGACTTGGTTCGCATCAAGGTTTGACTACCACTTCAGGACTTGGTGCGACCAAGAGGCAAAGGTTGAGGAAATTCAAAATAAAAGGATTTCAGGATTGGGGAGTCCACTCAACGGATCAAGGAGCTGCGGGTTAATGCAGTTGGAATTTGGAATGCCTACATAAAACCCTTCAAGTTGCTTGACCAACCCTAGTTGGGGTAATGTGAAGGGAAATATGGATCCTTTCCACTAGAATATTCAGGCAACAGAATATTCCTAAGTCAATGGTGAGGGCTATTGGATTTCGATAAAATAGTGGGAGACTAATAAGTATTAATTTATTTATTTGTCTCATTTTTTACAATAAAGTAATAAACCTTTTCTCATCTTAATTTGTAGAAACGACAAGAAAAACGACTTCAAACATATCATTGTGAACTATACTCGAGAAGGAAAACCTTCTCACCAGCACCACTTTTCAAGAGTGGCAGAGGCGTTTACGCGTCATCCTTCGCCATGGAAGGAAATTGTATGTGCTGGAAGAGCCTATTCCAGTTGTTCCTGGAATGGAGGTCAGTGATGAGGAACTATCTCTCTACATGAAACACATGGATAATACCACAGATGTCCAGTGTTTCATGCTATCGGCCATTTCTAATGAGCTCTTGAAGCAACATGAAAACATGGACACATATAGCATGATGTCTCACCTTAAGGATCTCTACCAAGAGAAGGTAAGATAGGAGAGATATGCGATCTCCAACGCTTTGTTTACAACTAAGCTTGGAGAGTCTGAACCAGTTGGGCCTCATGTAGTCAAACTTATTGGCTACATTGAACGCCTAGACATCTTAGGGATTAAGTTCCCTGATGAGTTTCGTACATATCTCATCCTATCATCACTGCCCAAGACCTTCTATATCTTCATTGTCAATTATAACATGAGAAAAAATGAGAAGATTCTATCGGAACTTCTGACCTTAATTCACCAGGAAGATAAGGACATGGGGCGTGACAAATCTGCAGTCCTTATAGTGAATAAGAAAAGGAAGGACAAGGCAAAGGGGCCAAAGACTTATAAACGGTCTGAAGCCCCCGAGCGTCATCCTTCCCAGAAGGGGAAGATCCAGATGCAAGGCAAGGAACGAGAGGCGGTGTGTTTTTCATGTGGCAAGCAAGGCCACTGGAAGAGGAACTGCACCCAGAAGCGTGAGGATGCTAAAGGTGTGTTCGTTATTGAGTGTAATCTTTCTATTTCTACTCATTGGGTATTAGATACAGCTTGTGGGGCTCACATTTTTATTCAAATGCAGGAACCAAGTAGATTTATAAAGATTACCAGAGGAGTGGTGGATCTTCAAGCTGCCAATGGCACAAGGCTGGATGCATTGGATATTGGCGATTACCACCTCTCATTGTCGACTAGGATGATTTTGGTTTTACATAACTGTTATTATGTGCCTAGTGTTACCAAGAACATAATTTTTGTATCTTGTTTGGATATAGATGGATTTATTTTTAAGTTTAGAAATAAGGGTTGTCTCTTTTATAAGAACAATGTATGTTATGGTATGGTGCATTTAAATAATGGTTTGTTTGTATTAAATTAAAAAAACCAAGTGTTGACAATCGATAATGAAACAAACTCACATGACTCATACATCACCTAGTTGTGGCATCACCGTCTCGGTCATGTAAACAAGAAGCGCTTGACAAAGCTCTACCAAGATGGCTATTTTGACTCTACTGAGCTAAAACCACTTGATAGATGCCACACTTGTTTACAAGGTAAAATGACCAAGCCGACTTTCGGTGGACATGGTGAAAGGGCCACATAGCTTCTAGGATTGGTGCACACGGATGTATGTGGACCATTTCCAGTAGAAGCTAGTGGTGGATATTCTTACTTCATTACTTTTACTGATGATTTGAGTAGATATGGCTATGTCTACTTAATGAGGTATAATTCAGAAGCCTTAGAGAAATTTAAGGAATTCAAAAATGAAGTAGAGAATCAGTTTGGTAAGAAGATAAAGAAACTTCGATCGAATCGAGGTGGAGAATATCTGAACCAAGAGTTCATCGATCTTCTACGAGAGTCTGGGATTTTATCTCAGCTCACTCCTCCTTATACACCACAGTAGAATGGTGTTAGTGAAAGGGGGAACCACACCTTGTTGGACATAGTGAGGTCGATGACGAGTCATGCAGATCTTCCATTATCCTTTTGAGGATATGCATTACAAACTGCATCATACACATTAAATTGAGTACCAACTAAGGCGGAAAATGGAATTCCATACGAGTAATGGAATGGAAAAAAACCCATTTTGTCGCACACACGTGTATGGGGATGCAAGGCGTTTGTTAAGGCCGTATCAGGAAACAAACTAGCACCCTGGAGCATGAAGTGTATCTTTATAAGATATCCCAAAGAAACGAAAGGATATTACCTATATAACCCTTCAGATAAGAAAGTGACTGTCGCCAGACAGGCCGTCTTTCTCGAGAGGGAGCACATCCTCAAAAAGGATAGTGGGAGAAAGATTGAATTCAATGAAGTTGATGCTCAAGATACACATGAGTTGGTGAAACGCATGGCTGATTTTCGCCTATAGACCGGTCAAAGTTCTGATGCTCTGCTAATGTGTATAGCAGCACTCGGGTCGAATCCTCGGCGATGATACTTTTTAGATAGTCAATTGTTTTTAGTTGATTGTATTTTGATTAGGGGGTTTGTTTGCAGAGCTTAATTGAAATGATTGATTAACTATAATTGATTTAAAAAATTGATAAAGATTGGGGTGAGTTCATCATTAGGGAGTTAAGCTTGTGATATCCTTGAACTTTTCTTTATATTGCATTTAAATTAATACCCACTTCACAAGATAATGTTTATTGGAATTCCTAAGTGTTAAGGCTTTAATCCAAGCCTTAACTTAACTTAGGGTTCTAATCATTACCATTACTTGTTTATGGTAGTGTATTTATGGTTCCAATAATCCATGGAAACTACATGTTAAACAAAATATGTCATTAATCCATGAAATGTTAAGTTCAACATACACAATGTTAAATTAACGAATACTCATTGAGAAAATACTCTCAATCACTTAACATACCTAAATTTTGACTCACCCCAATGAGAGATTTACTCAGACATTTGAGTGTTTAATAATCTAGTTATAATGATTATGATGATAAATTAATAATAGAAGAAAAATAAAGGGATAAGAAAAGAGTGGTGGGTCGAACACACACACACAAACAATGATGAGACTTAAAAAAAAACAGACTTTCGATTGAATGAGAAAAAAAAGAAGAAAAAGAGATTCAACTGTATTTAAACTATTTTAAGAACATTAATATTAATCTACAGAAGGTGTATGAGAATAAGAGATATTGAATAAGAAACTTGCATTAAAACAGAATTACAAAACACAAACTTACAAGATTATAAACGAAGAACAACACAAAAGTGAAAGGAAGCAAATGTTGGGCGGAGAAGTGATGGAAAGAGGGGGGTGAATTGCCTTTTAAAAAAATAATTAACAATTTAAAATCAAAGTTAAAAGTGCAGCGGAAATAAAAGAGGCAAGACACAAAACTTGATAATGGAGTTCGGCTTAAACCAAAACCTACGTCTCCGCTCCCAACTCAACCGTTGAGAGATTTACTACCGCTTGCTTTTTAATGGTTTTAGCAAGAAACCCACTAGACTTTAAGGTTAGTACAGAACCTATTACAGCTTGCTTTTAATGGTTATGCAAGAACCCACTTGCTTTTAATGGTTGAGCAAGAACCCACTAGCCTTCTTACAGGTGAAGGCTAGCTCACCTATGACTCAAGCCTTTTAAAGGGAAGGCTTGAATAACCTCTTCACACCTTGAAGGTGGTGTGAAAACCCAAAGAAGAGATGATGAGAGAAATGAGGGGTTTGTAGGCACAAACCCAAATTGAAGCTCAAAATAATAAAACAATGAAAAACCGTAATGGGGAGAAGCCTTGGGCGCCAAAGGATTGATGGAGTTGATGAAGAGCGCTCCCAAGCTTCTTTGGTGGTGCTCCTTGGATGTGGAAGTGAGTTGGAGCAATTGGGGGTTCCTTGGAGGAATGCGCCGGAGGTTCGCCAAATGATCAAAAATGTTCCCGTGGGCTTCCTTGAGTTTCCGGGGCTTCCTAGTCCTTTATTTATAGAGGGGGAACCCTCAAATGGGCTTTGGGGGGCTTCGGAGCCGTTGGAGAGGCCTTCGGAGCCGTTGGGGGTCAAGTGGGCAAGTCTGGTCAAAGCCCAACGACTAGTTTGACTGGCTCCACCGGCTGACCGGTGCTTGGCCACCGGTTGGCCGGTGCTTTGAAAAAGGGAGAGGGATCGGGCTCAGGCACCACCGGTTGGCAGGTGAGGAGGCCACCGGTTGGCCGGTGCTGAGGCAATAGCTGACACTATTCTGTCTGGGTCCACCGGTTGGCCGGTGGTCTGGACAGAAGGATGCCTTCTGTCCAGGCTCCACCGGCTAGCCGGTGGGCATCCACCGGTTGGCCGGTGGACTGAAAATCAGTCCACTTTGGGTCCTTCTTGGCCCAATTCCTTGGCAACCTTTTGCCTATCAACAAAAACACTTAAAACAAGATTAGATAAATAAGAGAGTGATTGTGATCATGAAAATTAAACCACGAGGGGTACGAGAGGTACAACAATCTCCCCCTATTTTGATTATCACAATCACCAAAACAAGCAATGTAAAAGACTTAAATGAAAGGCATGCTTTAAAGGATAAAAGAAAAGTAAAGAAAAGCATGAGAGAAAGATTTTTCCCCCAATCAACCAAGAATTTCTCCCCCTTTGTGATTATCAAAATAGCACGGGGCATAAAACTTGATTGAGGGAATGAGTTGAAAAACAAGATAGAGATTTTAAACCAATTGAAAATTTTGAAATTTGAATTGAATGTTTTGAATGAAAATTTTGAATGAAAATTTTGAATTGAAAGTTTTGAAATTTGAATTGAAAGTTTTGAAATTAAAAAAAAAGGCTTAAACAATCCTAACTTCCCCTAAATAAAAACAACAAATCACCGGGGAGAGGTTTTTGGAACCGAGACAAATTTTGGTCCGGTGAGACTCGCTAAAAGGGATTTTTCAATCCATACTTGTCTAGTGGCGGGTCTTCTCCTATGAAATTCATCACTAAGGGAAATGGTTTTAGGCCTTCCATACCGGGCATTTTTGCAATCTCACTCATAAATTAAGTGCCCGAGTTTTTTACAATAGTTGAAAAATTTATATTGGGAGCTCCCCCTTACAAAAATAGTTGGAGCATGGGAAGAGGAAGCTTGCTTGGAATAGCCAAGCCCTTCGGTGGTTCTAGATATGCGTTGGGAACTGAGCAATTTGGTTAAATTTTGTTCACCTTGGGTGAACTTGGCAAGAGATTCCTTTAAATCCTTGATTGTTGATTCCATAGAATCAACATCGGGAAGGTTTTGGACCTTGAGGGACAACTCTTCCTTTTCTTTGGGAAGTTGTTCCTTTTCGGAAGAAAGTTTTTTGAAATTCTTTTTTAAAGCAACAAATTTGGAAGAAAGTTCGTGAAAACCTTCCTCCAATTGATCTCTCGCATATTGGAGATCCTCATAAGATAAGTGATTAAAAGAATTTGAAGAACTAGAGGATGAGGAGTCGGAAGATGTTACCTCATGGAATGCCATTAGACATTTTTTACCGTTGTCGCTTGAGGAGGAGGAGGAGGAGGATGTGGAGCTATCACTCCATGTGGCCTTGAATGCCTTCTTCTTTTCCTTTTGCTTGGCCTTTTTCTTGTTGAGTGGACAGTCGGGCTTGTAATGGCCTTTCTTGCCACACCCGTAACATGTTACCTCAGGCTCAGATTTTTTGTTGGGTTGAGCCTTGCGGGATTTCTTCTTCTTGTGCTTCTTCATGAATTTGTGCATCTTGCGGGCAAGATTCTCCATTTCGGAATCGCCGCTTGAAGAGGAAGATGATGAGGAGGATGAGCTTTCTTCTTGTTGAACTTTGAAGGCGATGTTCTTTGGAACTTTGATTGGTTTGCCTTCCTTTTCAGCTTGCCTCCTCATGGTGATCTCATAGGTCATGAGGGATCCGATGAGCTCTTCGACCGACATGTTCTTGATGTCTTTTGCTTCTTGGATTGCCGTGACTTTTGGTGCCCATGAGCTTGGTAAGATCCAAAGGATCTTCTTGACCATCATCTCTGCAGACACATCATCACCAAGGGACTTTCTCCCATTGCAAACATCAGTAAAACGAGTAAACATTTCGGTAATATTTTCATGTGGGTGCATGGTGAAAGACTCAAAATCTTGACGGAACATATCCAATCGAGTATCCTTGACTTTGTTGGTCCCCTCATGGGTAACCTCCAATAGTTTCCAGATTTCATGTGATGAGGTGCATGTGGAAACTCGATTGAATTCATTACGATCAAGGCCGCAATGAAGAGCGTTCATGGCTTTGCCATCAAGCTCGAAATTTTTAATATCGGCTTGAGTCCATTTGGATTCATCGGGAGAAGAGAGAGAATAACCATGCATGACAATTTTATAAATAGGATAACCTATGCTTCTAAGAAAAGTGGTCATGCGGGTTTTCCAATAAGTATAGTCGGTTCCATCAAAGAATGGAGCGCGACCCAAAGAATAACCTTCGGGGGCGAAAGAGGTTGAAGCCATCACAATGGATCTTGAATTTGAAACCGGTGAAAGTATTACTCAAATTTTTCCTCTGATACCAACTGTTGGGCGGAGAAGTGATGGCAAGAGGGGGGTGAATTTCCTTTTAAAAAAATAATTAACAATTTAAAATCAAAGTTAAAAGTGCAGTGGAAATAAAAGAGGCAAGACACAAAACTTGATAACGGAGTTCGGCTTAAACCAAAGCCTACGTCTCCGCTCCCAACTCAACCGTTGAGAGATTTACTACCGCTTTCTTTTTAATGGTTTTAGCAAGAAACCCACTAGACTTTAAGGTTAGTCTAGAACCTATTACAGCTTGCTTTTAATGGTTATGCAAGAACCCACTTGCTTTTAATGGTTGAGCAAGAACCCACTAGCCTTCTTACAGGTGAAAGCTAGCTCACCTATGACTCAAGCCTTTTAAAGGGAAGGCTTGACTAACCTCTTCACACCTTGAAGGTGGTGTGAAAACCCAAAGAAGAGAGGATGAGAGAAATGAGGGGTTTGTAGGCACAAACCCAAATTGAAGCTCAAAATAATAAAACAATGAAAAACCGTAATGGGGAGAAGCCTTGGGCGCCAAAGGATTGATGGAGTTGATGAAGAGCGCTCCCAAGCTTCTTTGGTGGTGCTCCTTGGATGTGGAAGTGAGTTGGAGCAATTGGGGGTTCCTTGGAGGAATGCCCCGGAGGTTCGCCAAATGATCAAAAATGTTCCCGTGGGATTCCTTGAGTTTCCGGGGCTTCCTAGTCCTTTATTTATAGAGGGGGAACCCTCAAATGGCCTTTGGGGGGCTTCGGAGCCGTTGGAGAGGCCTTCAGAGCCGTTGGGGGTCAAGTGGGCAAGTCTGGTCAAAGCCCAACGACTAGTTTGACTGGATCCACCGGCTGACCGGTGGTTGGCCACCGGTTGGCCGATGCTTTGAAAAAGGGAGAGGGCTCGGGCTCAGGCACCACCGACTGGCCGGTGAGGAGTCCACCGGTTGGCCGGTGCTGAGGCTGTAGCTGACACTATTCTGTCTGGGTCCACCGGCTGGCCGGTGGTGGGACACCGGGTGGCCGGTGGTCTGGACAGAAGGATGCCTTCTGTCCAGGCTCCAGCGGCTGGCCGGTGGGCATCCACCGGTTGGCCGGTGGACTGAAAATCAGTCCACTTTGGGTCCTTCTTGGCCCAATTCCTTGGCAACCTTTTTCCTATCAACAAAAACACTTAAAACAAGATTAGATAAATAAGAGAGTGATTGTGATCATGAAAATTAAACCACGAGGGGTACGAGAGGTACAACAGCAAAGAGAGGAGGAAGGGTATCTCAAGTAAAAACTTGAGCATGGAAGGTCCTCCCAAAACCTTTTCAAGGCTTTTTTCTCTATAATTGATTCTCCTCTCTTCTGAAATGCTAACCCCTTTGAAGGAGAGGAGGGGAATGCATTTATAGTCCAAGGAAGTGGACTGTTTTCATTCCCAATCTGTACCTCCAGTTGCATCGCCAAGTTGGCTATTCAGACAGCCGAATCTCGAGATATATCTTTCTTCAAAGTTGTATATAATAAAGTTGGCCGACCTCTCTCAAAATTTTGAGTCATTTGGACCTATGTAGCCAAAGTTATGGCCGGTTGATTAAACAAATGTAATCTGTCTATTTCAATACAATCTTTTTAAAGTCCAAAATGTGAAAGGGTTTTTGAATAGAAAAATGCCTTCAAAGACGAATTATTTCTTCAACAAAGTCAGCCACATATATCTCCTCTTTCACACTGCAAAATCTCAGCTCGATTTGATTGTTACATTATGAGATATGTCATGAATAGTGTCCAGATTTTAATTCCCGACCAGAATGGTGGGCTAGACTTCAAATCTTCATTTGGGCCCCTTGTTCTTATATTTGGGCCATGAAATTTTTATCCATGATTATTTTGGATAATTAAGAATATATGGTAGAGTTTCATAAAATTTGGGCTTCAGGATTTATACCAGTAACTCAATCATCATGGATGGTCCAGTTTCTTCACAAATTCTTTGGGTCATCTTATGTGGTCCATGTGATCCTTCAAATGGAAGAATTGGCCCATGACCCCTTATAATGAAATGTTATATATTGAATTAGGAATCCTAAAAAAC
Source organism: Viscum album (assembly GCA_963277665.1). Taxonomy (NCBI): domain Eukaryota; kingdom Viridiplantae; phylum Streptophyta; class Magnoliopsida; order Santalales; family Viscaceae; genus Viscum; species Viscum album. The sequence continues at coordinate 1,376,088,670 of OY728133.1, read as the reverse complement.
AAGAACCACACAATTTGGATCATTAGGAGGAGAGTTATAAATAAAATAGTATACTGACTCAATTGGACTACTAAAAATGCTAAAAAATTATACTTAGTATTAAAACATTAATATTTCACACAAATTATGCACATTTCATATAAAATAAGTAAAGAGGGTATATAATAATTCATGAAAATATTAATAAAATTGTAAAGACCCGTAAATTTCAAGGAATTTTTTTTCTTAATTTTCTTTGGAATTTTACAAGAGCGCAGTTTCTGACGGCACCTGATTCCGAGGCCCGATGTGCCCGGAATCATTTTCCAAAGTTTGGCTCGGGTACGTTCAGTGAACGGACGAGTGGGTTTTTTTCTAACTTTTGAACCGGTGCCGGAATCGAATCTTGAGGGCACCGATGGAATCGTAGCGCCGGTATTTGCTTAGAAACGCCTCTTCCGGAGTTGCGTTTGCTCGGTTGTGGTTTTTAATTTTTGGGCTTAAAGTTAAGAAATAAAATAATTGTACGACAAACTTTATTTTATTTCACTTAAGCCACTTGGAAGCCACTTGAATCTACTTAAAGCGGCTTAAGCTGAGTTGATCCGGATAGGATGCTATCCAAAAATATCCTACCCTCTTGGTAGGATATTTGTGGGGTGAGTCCCGCACGAGCCCCACCGTTTCTTTTCCGCTAAGTAATGCACCCGCGAAAACCCGTCTTTATGAAAGTCAACTGACACATTTTCTTAAATTCTTAACGCACCATTTAATTGGGCAGTTTTATTCGTGAATTAAATGGGCGGTTTCTTTCGTTGAATTAATTCTACGAATTAATGGGTCGTTACTTACCTCTTTTTTTTTCATTTGTTGGCGTAATAATAAAATAAGACCAACACCGACTTTTGGAGGATTACACGTTGGAAGGCTTTGACAGAATTCTTGTGCCTTCACCCTTCTTCGCGAAGAACACGAAGAACGCGAAGAACGCCGGCCTCCGACGAAGAACGCCGAAACCGCGGAAATCGACGATGCAACGCCGTGTGCCGCGACACCGACGTTTCCTCTTCCGCGACGTTCTTCTGCGATGTTCCTTCGTCCACAACAAAATCATCGATCATCTGTTTGAGGTAAGAGTTTTCAGGTTTCTTTTAAAACTCCTTTGTGGTTTTTAACAACGCACAGATTTAATTATTAAAATTAAATCTGTTGTTCTTGAACCTCGGAGTTCGTCGACGCGACGCCCTTCCGCGACGAAGCGACGCCCTTCCGCGACGACGCAACGCCTTCCGCGACGCGACGATCGCCTCCTTCCGCGGCGATCAAATCCGCGAAGAACCCGCGTGCGACGACTTGACGAGGTAGGGATTTTATTTGGAAATACCCTTTTATATTCCCGTGATCGTTTCTTTTAAAAGTGAAGAACCCGGACAATTAGAACAATTTTAATTCATTAAAATTGTTTTGGTTATGTTTTCATGTGTTGAATAATTCTCCCGTTGTTATTAACTAACGCGGAGGGTGCGGGCCAAACGAACACGGCCCGACAACCCTCCGCCGTTTTTCGTGGTTGTGCGGATTTGGCGGGCGACGGAAAAACGTGATGCAAGGGAGTTTTGATGATCCCGCAGTGAAGAACGGAACCCGGGAGGAACAACAGCGCAGACGGGAAGGAAAACGGACCACCGGAGCAACTCCGGTGGCCCACGGAAGCTGCCGGCGGCGCCCCGGCGCGCCGCCGGACAGGGCTGCTGCGGCGGCGGCGGCCAGCGGACCTGCGGCCGCGCGGGTCCGGCCCTCACGCACGGGACGCGGCTATGCCGCGTCCGTTGACTCCAGCGCGGCCCTTCGAGGGCCTCGGCTTCTTCCAACCCGCGGGGGCGGCACCCCGCGACACCCGAGCACTCGGCCGCTCGGCCGAGCCGAGCCAGGCCGGTCCGACCGGCCGGGCCGTGCCCTGGCCGGGCCGGACCGGGTCCAGCCGGGTTGGAATGGGTCGGGTCGACCCGGTTCGGCCGACCCAGGGGGGGGGGGGGTCGGGCCGGGTCGGCCCGGGCCCAGACCCCCCGTCTTCGGACTGTTCTCGGTCTTTCGCTCATAAATTGAGCTACGGGCCTCCGAACGACGCGTCGTCAGCGGCAACACGATCCTTGGATCGAGACGGTCGTTTCGGTATTTCACACTCAAGGTTTCGGAATACTTTGGGTTCGGCCGGGTTGGTTCATACACGAAACCAACCGGGCACTCGGAGCGGAAACGCTAATATCTTGAGCTCCGGACGTCCGATTGACGTGCCGTCGACTTTGTTGAATTCCTCTAAGTGAGACGGATCTTTTGGCTCACTTTGCCCAAGGTTTGGATGCAGGTGGAGTACGGTCGGGTTGGTTTTTCCTTAAAAACCAACCGGGCCCCTCGGACGAAAAAACCAATAACTCTCAGACCAGGCATCCGATTGACGCGCCGTCTGCGACGTTGAGTTCCTGTTGACGATATAAAACTTTTGGATACATCAACTTCGGACTTTGTGTCAGTTGATGTATCAGCCTCTCGGCTCGTGGAGCGGACCCTCCCGAACGAGCTTGCTGTGTGCGGGAACCCTAGAGCTGGCTGCGACTGCTACTTCGACAGCGACGACTGTGCAGAGATCCTCAGTGGACTGCGACGACGACTGTGCATAGATCCTCAGTGGACTGCGACGACTACTGCACTCAGCGATCCTACGTGGATCAATGCTACAGATCCTGTGTGGATCCGATCCTGTGTGGATCCGATCCTGTGTGGGTCAGCGCTTAGCGGTTCTGTGTGAGCCAGCGCCTACAGGTCCTGTGTGGGCCCGATCCTGTGTGGGTCTTTGCGGGGGTTAGTTACCTATCGATCCTGTGTGGGTCATTGCGGGGGTTAGTACCTTTCGATCCTTTGTGGGTCCGACGACTTAGATGGATCAGTGATCATCTTTATCGTCATACAAGAAGTATACCTGTGTGAGCTGAATCTTCTGTTACTCTCCTTTGTGGATTGTGTTGAACTATCCTGTGTGGATTTACTGATTACTCTCCTTTGTGGATTGTGTTGTGCTATCCTGTGTGGGTATACATTTTGCTTTCCTGTGTGGACTGGGTTGTGCTTGGGCTCAGATGTTGGATCCGAACGAGAATTGATGACTTAGGTATATGTATGGGCATATACCTAAGCAGGGTCGGTTGTTACTTTGTGATTGCACCTTTCCTTTGTGGTTTATCCTTTGTGGATTTCGGGAGACCTTCGGGGGTCTCGGGGTCCCTACTGAGTAGCTTATACTCACCCCTGCACGGGCTTTGCCCGCACTTCGTTGTGTTGGTTGCAGACGACGGACAATGCTGATCGTGGAGGAGGCGTGCGGAGCAGGACGATACCTGGAGGTGGACCACTGGGCGGGACGTACTCGGAGCGGTCAGGTGGACCCGAGGAGCAGTGGAGGCTAACTGTACCCACCCTTCAGGTGGGACTTCTAGAGGACATCTCGACGCTGTGGATTTTCTTTTCAGTTGTTGTTTTTCCCTTTCAGTTGTACTTTACAGTTGGGCTTGTATTTCCGGCCCCTTTTACTTTCAGCACAGTTTGTTACAGTTTTTACTTAGTGTTTACTTTTCCGCTTGCTTACTCTGTGGTGCTTGTTTACTTTTCAAAGACAATGCCTTCTCTTTTGTTGGGATTTACGCCTTGTTGCTAGTCGCCAGCCCCTGGCCTATGGAAGACGGGCTTGGGGTAGTCACGGCACGGGCCCCGAGGACGGGTCGTGACAAATTGGTATCAGAGGTGGTCGTCTCTACCGCAGACTCTGATCTTTCTTCTATGTGAAGCAATAGTGTTTAGCGTATTGGGTGTGGTTATCAGTCCAGGGAGTCCAATGTTGGTGCGGTGGCCGACGTATCCGTACACCAGGACCCTGACTTCTGATTTCTGACTTAATGCACGAAAACATTGATTGAATGTGTGTTTCAAGTTTTCTTTGTGATTACTTGTGTCAGCTCACCAGGTATACTGTTCTGATCGTGGCACACTTGTTTCCTTTTCAGGATGGCCCCACGATGGCATCCAGCTAGGGTTCCAAGAGTAGAGCGCGACGACAGCCCGCCGAGCGACGAGGCCTCGGTACAGGGCCCGTTGACAGCAGAGGCACCGGCGGTACCTTTACCTGCTGAGCCCTCGATGCTTCCAGCACCGACCGCTGATGAAGCACGTCGCCTCGGAGCTCTGCACGAGTTCCAGCGCCAGCGACCACCCAGGTTTTGTGGGGAGACGGACCCCCAGGCAGCCGAGGACTGGCTGGAGGCGGTCGTGCGAGTTTTCAGGCTAGTGAGGACACCAGCAGACCTTATGGTGATCCTCGCGACGAGCCTACTGCACGCAGCAGCAGGACGATGGTGGAGCTTGATGCTCCAGGTGCACGATGAGGCCTCTCTCATCTGGACGGACTTCGAGAGCCTCTTCTGCTCAGAGTTCGTCCCGGCCACCCTCCGTGCGGTGCGCATTCAGGAGCTTCTTCAGCTGCGACATGGCAGCTTGATGGTCGCCCAGTACGCGACGAGGTTTACCGATCTTTCTCGCTACTCGACCGACATTGTACGGGACCCCTTCTTCCAGGCCCGGACCTTTGAGCAGGGTTTGAGACACGAGATCAGGGCATAGCTGATCTCCCTCAGCATCCCGACCCAGGCAGGAGTGCTGGAGCGAGCCCTTCTGATCAAGAGCTTTCTGGATGAGTCTACTTCAGCAGCGAGACCTACCGCAGGGCGGCAGGTAGCAGAGTCTTCGGCAGCAGGTAGCCGACGGATGACTCAGGGCTCCAGGCAGACCAGACCATTCGGCAGACGACCTCGGGACACTGGCTCAGCAGTGCGGGGCACACAGCGCGGAGCCAGTCTTTCGAGAGACAGGCAGTGCTACGCATGCGGCGGGCAGGGCCACATGGCTCGTAACTGCCCGACCCTTTCGTGCTGAGGAGCAGCAGATGGTGGAGGGGCCACCCAGGCAGAGGCAGAGGGTCGACCGTGGCGGTCCGCAGGGAGGAGGCGGACGAGGCAGAGGAGCTGGCCGAGCAGCAGGTGGTGGGCGACACTTTGAGGCTCTACCACCACCACCACCAGGAGGTCCGCCCCGACCAAAGGGAGCTGGCGGGCAGAGACAGACACAACTCCAGGCAGTGGAGGCCTCCGACCACGGCGCGCCAGAGATGATTCGAGGTACGATCTGTGTCTATTCCACCCTTTCTGCAGTTCTTATAGACATAGGAGCGAGTCACTCTTTCATAGACGCTGCCCTCGTTCGGAGCTCGGAGATTCCGACGGAGCCGTTGGCTCGATCCTTACGGCTAGAGACCCCTACGGGAGCAGACTCGACGACTACACACTGGTGCCGGCAGTGTGAGCTTACTCTGGGAGGCAAGAGCTTCGGCTGAGATCTTCTTGTAGAGGCGTCGAGACCTTACGACGTCATCTTGGGCATGGATTGGTTATCTACAATCCATGCTCAGATTGACTGTTTTAGGCGCAAGGTGCGATGTGTGCGCACCGACGGGAGCAGGTTCACCTTCACCGGCGAGAAGGGAGCCTTTGCAGCACAGGAGGGACTCTCACAGAGGAGAGGACAACCCATCACTCATCAGTTGGCTAGCCTCATCCTTGGAGCAGTTGACGTGCAGAGTCCTAGTTTTCCTGCAGTGGTGGATCAGTATGCGAACGTCTTCCCTGACGACGTTCCAGGACTACCTCCTCGCAGAGAGGTAGACTTTTATATTGACCTGTACCCCGAGACAGCCCCGATATCCACTCCAGCGTATTGGATGGCCCCCGCTGAGCTTCGAGAGCTGCGGGTATAGTTGGAGGACTTGCAGGGCAAGGGGTTCATCCGACCCAGTGTTTCACCCTGGGCTTCCCCGATTTTGTTCGCCAAGAAGGCGGACGAGAGCTTGCGACTGTGTGTCGACTATCGTCGCCTGAACCAGGTGACAGTGAGGAAAAAGTATCCGCTACCGAGGATTGATGACCTCTTCGACCAGCTCAAGGGAGCACGATGGTTCTCGAAGATAGACCTCAGGTCTGGCTATCATCATCTCAGAGTTCGAGACGAGGACGTGCAGAAGACGGCCTTCAGGTGTCAGTATGGCCACTATGAGTTCTTGGTTATGCCTTTCGGCGTAACCAACGCTCCAGTAGTGTTCATGAGCCTCATGAACAGGATCTTCCAGCCATACCTCGATCGATTTGTCGTGGTCTTCATCGACGACATTTTGGTGTACTCGACCACGGAGGAGGAGCACGCCTACCACTTGCGGGTTGTACTAGACACACTCCGAGAGCACTAGCTTTATGGAAAGCTCTCGAAGTGCCATTTCTGGTCACGTGAGGTCCACTTCTTGGGGCACGTCATTTCTGAAGCAGGAGTTGCGGTGGACCCCGCGAAGATCGAAGCAGTGCTAGCTTGGGAGCCACCCAGGAGCGTGACGGAGGTGCGGAGTTTCTTAGGACTAGCTGGATACTATCGGAGATTTGTGCCAGACTTCTCCAGAGTTGCGGCGCCACTCTCATCTTTGACGAAGAAGGGGAAACCCTTTGTGTGGTCAGACAGATGTCAGCAGAGCTTTCAGGAGCTGAGACAGAGATTGACCAGCGCACCTATCTTGAGGTTTCCTGAGGAGGGAGTTGGATACGTAGTCTACTGCGATGCATCAGGGACCGGACTCGGATGTGTCCTGATGCAGGAGCGGGCCGTGATTGCCTATGGATCACGTCAGTTGAGGCCGCATGAGCAGAACTACGCTACCCATGACCTGGAGTTAGCAGCAGTGGTCTTCGCTCTGAAGACATGACGACACTATCTGATGGGCGAGCGCTTTACAGTCTTTTCTGACCACCAGAGTCTCAGGTACATCTTCTCTCAGAAGGACCTGAACCTGAGACAGCGGCGATGGCTCGAGTTCCTCTAGGACTATGAATTTGAGATAGTCTATACTCCTGGGAAGGGGAACGTAGTAGCCGATGCCCTCAGCAGGAGGACGGGCATTTAGCTACTTGAGGAGGCGACAGAGCAGCTAACCGCCTTGCAGATATCCTTCGTGGATAGGGACGGAGCAGCCTTCCTTCAGTCTCTCACAGTCTCTCCTCCACTTCTACAGCGGGTCAGAGAGGCACAGCGTGGGGACGCTGACTGTGAGACATGGCGTGCACAGATATCCTCAGGACAGGCACCTGATGGCTTCTCCTTTGGAGCAGAGCACGACATCCTTTTCAGAGGATGTACCTTGGTACCAGTCGCTTTACGAGAGGAGGTGCTGAGAGAGTTTCACACTTCTCCTTTGGCGGTACATCCTGGAGTGGTGAAGATGTACCAGGACCTCAGACGATAGCACTGGTGGCCATACATGAAGAAGGCTGTGGCAGAGTTTGTTTCTCGATGCCTCACCTGCCAGCAGGTAAAGGCAGAGCACCAGGTACCAGCAGGCTTGGTACAACCCTTGGAGGTCCCGGAGTGGAAGTGGGACGAGATTTCTATGGACTTCGTGACTGGACTTCCATGCACTTCCAGAGGTCACGACTCCATTTGGGTGATTGTTGACCGACTCACCAAGTCGTCTCACTTCTTACCCATCTGAGAGCAAGGATCAGTGGAGAGCTTGGGGCGTCTCTACGTTCGGGAGATTGTACGGCTTCACGGTGTGCCATCGTCTATCGTCTCCGATCGGGACGCTCGTTTTACTTCCCGGCTTTGGAAGGGGTTGCAGGAGGTGTTCGGGACGCGGCTACGTCTGAGCACCGCCGTTCACCCTTAGACGGATGGTCAGACGGAGAGGACCATTCATACTCTCGAGAACATGCTCCGCGCATGTGTCCTCGACTTTGGTCACAACTAAGAGGACCACCTACCCTTGGTGGAGTTCGCGTACAACAACAGCTACCACTCCACTATCGAGATGGCACCATACGAGGCGTTGTACGACAGACCTTGCAGATCTCCTTTGTGCTGGACAGACCCTGAGAAGTCAGCACTTGTGGGACCAGAGATGGTCCGGACCACGACAGAGAAGGTCCAGGTCATCCAGGAGTGGATGAGGACAGCTCAGAGCTGACAAAATTCTTATGCTGACAGGAGGCGGAGGCCACTAGAGTTTGAGGATGGTGACCACGTCTTCTTACGTGTCTCACCTCGACGTGGATTACGGAGATTTGGCCGAGGCGGCAAGTTGTCTCCACGCTTCATTGGACCTTTCCAGGTCCTCAGCAGGATTGACGAGGTGGCTTATCGCCTTGCTCTACTACCTCAGTTGCACCGGGTGCACGACGTCTTCCACGTATCTCAGCTGAGGAGATACGTGCACGACCTGACGCACATCATTGACCATGGGGAACTAGACGTGGATGATGGGGTGACTTTTGCGGAGGTCCCAGTGGAGATCGAGGATCGACAGGAGCGGGTCCTACGTGGACGATCGATTCCTCTAGTGCGCATCAGATGGCAGCACGGGAACCTCCAGGAGAGCACTTGGGAGCGGGAGGCTCAGATGCATGCTCAGTACCCACATTTGTTTCCCTAGTTTATGATGTATCTTTATGGGGACATAAAGCCCTGAGGTGGGAGTAATGTAAAGACCCATAAATTTCAAGGAAAATTTTTTTTTCTTAATTTTTTTTGGAATTTTACAAGAGCGCAGTTTCTGACGGCACCTGATTCCGAGGCCCGGTGTGCCCGGAATCATTTTCCGAAGTTTGGCTCGGGTACGTTCAGTGAACGGACGAGCGGGTTTTTTTATAACTTTTGAACCGGTGCCGGAATCGAATTCTGAGGGCACCGATGGAATCACAGCGCCGGTATTTTCTTAGAAACGCCTCTTCCGGAGTTGCGTTTGCTCGGTTGTGGTTTTTAATTTTTGGGCTTAAAGTTAAGAAATAAAATAATTGTACGACAAACTTTATTTTATTTCACTTAAGCCACTTGGAAGCCACTTGAATCCACTTAAAGCGGCTTAAGCTGAGTTGATCCGGATATGATGCTATCCAAAAATATCCTACCCTCTTGGTAGGATATTTGTGGGGTGGGGCCCGCACGAGCCCCACCGTTTCTTTTCCGCTAAGTAACGCACCCGCGAAAACCCGTCTTTATGAAAGTTAACTGACGCGTTTTCTTAAATTCTTAACGCACCATTTAATTGGGCAGTTTTATTCGTGAATTAAATGGGCAGTTTCTTTCGTTGAATTAATTCTACGAATTAATGGGTCGTTACTTACCTCTTTTTTTTTCGTTTGTTGGCGTAATAATAAAATAAGACCAACGCCGACTTTTGGAGGATTACACGTTGGAAGGCTTTGACAGAATTCTTGTGCCTTCACCCTTCTTCGCGAAGAACGCAAAGAACGCGAAGAACGCCGGCTTCCGACGAAGAACGCCGAAACCGCGAAAATCGACGACGCAACGCCGTGTGCCGCGACGCCGACGTTTCCTCTTCCGCGACGTTCTTCTGCGACGTTCCTTCGTCCGCAATGAAATCTTTGATCATCTATTTGAGGTAAGAGTTTTCAGGTTTCTTTTAAAACTCCTTTGTGGTTTTTAACAACGCACAGATTTAATTATTAAAATTAAATCTTTTGTTCTTGAACCTCGGTGTTCGTCGATGCGACGCCCTTCCGCGACGACGCGACGCCCTTCCGCGACGACGCGACGCCCTTCCGCGACGACGCGACGCCTTCCGCGACGCGACGATCGCCTCCTTCCGCGGCGATCAAATCCACGAAGAACCTGCGTGCGACGACTTGACGAGGTAGGGATTTTATTTGGAAATACCCTTTTATATTCCCGTGATCGTTTCTTTTAAAAGTGAAGAACCCGGACAATTAGAACAATTTTAATTCATTAAAATTGTTTTGGTTATGTTTTCATGTGTCGAATAATTCTGCCGTTGTTATTAACTAACGCGGAGGGTGCAGGCCAAACGAACACAGCCCGACAGCCCTCCGCCGTTCTTCGTGGTTGTGCGGATTTGGCAGGCGATGGTAAAACGTGACGCAAGGGCGTTTTGATGATCCCGCAGTGAAGAACGGAACCCGGGAGGAACAACCGCACAGACGGGAAGGAAGACGGACCACCGAAGCAACTCTGGTGGCCCGCGGAAGCTGCCGGCGGCCGGAGGCGGCGGCCAGCGGACCCGCGGCCGCGCGGGTCCGGCCCTCACGCATGGGACGCGGCTATGCCGCGTCCGTTGACTCCAGCGCGGCCCTTCGAGGGTCGCAGCTTCTTCCAACCCGCGGGGGCGACGCCCCGCGGCACCCGAGCACTCGGCCACTCGGCCGAGCCGAGCCAGGCCGGTCCGACCGGCCGGGCCGTGCCCTGGCCGGGCCGGACCGGGTCCGGCCGGTTTGGACCGGGTCGGGTCGACCCGGTTCGGCCGACCCAGGGGGGGTCGGGCCGGGTCGGCCCGGGCCCAGACCCCCCGTCTTCAGACTGTTCTCGGTCTTTCACTCATAACTTGAGCTACGGGCCTCCGAACGACGTGTCGTTAGCGGCAACGCGATCCTTGGATCGAGGCGGTCGTTTCGGTATATCGCACTCAAGGTTTCAGAATACTTTGGGTTCAGCCGGGTTGGTTCGTACACGAAACCAACCGGGCCCTCGGAGCGGAAACACTCATATCTTGAGCTCCGGACTTCCGATTGACGTGCCGTCGACTTTGTTGAATTCCTCTAAATGAGACGGATCTTTTGGCTCACTCCGCACGAGGTTTGGACGTAGGTAGAGTACGGTCGGGTTGGTTTTGCCTTAAAAACCAACCGGGCCCCTGGGACGAAAAAACCAATAACTCTCAGACCGGGCGTCCGATTGACGCGCCGTCTGCGAAGTTGAGTTCCTGTTGACGATACAGAACTTTTGGATACATCAACTTCGGACTTTGTGTCAGTTGATGTATCAGCCTCTCGGCTCGTGGAGCGGACCCTCCCGAACGAGCTTGCTGTGTGCGGGAACCCTAGAGCTGGCTGCGACTGCTACTTCGACAGCAACGACTGTGCAGAGATCCTCAGTGGACTGCGACGACGACTGTGCAGAGATCCTCAGTGGACTGCGACGACTACTGCACTCAGCGATCCTACGTGGATCAGTGCTACAGATCCTGTGTGGATCCGATCCTGTGTGGGTCAGCGCTCAACGGTTCTGTATGAGCCAGCGCCTACAGGTCCTGTGTGGGCCCGATCCTGTGTGGGTCTTTGTGGGGTTAGTTACCTATAGATCCTGTGTGGGTCATTGCGGGGGTTAGTACCTTTCGATCCTTTGTGGGTCCGACGACTTAGATGGATCAGTGATCATCTTTATCGTCATACAAGAAGTATACCTGTGTGAGCTGAATCTTGTGTTACTCTTATTTGTGGATTGTGTTGAACTATCCTGTGTGGATTTGCTGATTACTCTCCTTTTTGGATTGTGTTGTGCTATCCTGTGTGGGTATACGTTTTGCTTTCCTGTGTGGACTGGGTTGTGCTTGGGCTTGGATGTTGGAGCCGAACGGGAATTGATGACTTAGGTATATGTATGGGCATATACCTAAGCAGGGTCGGTTGTTACTTTGTGATTGCACCTTTCCTTTGTGGTTTATCCTTTGTGGATTTCGGGAGACCTTCCGAGGTCTCGGGGTCCATACTGAGTAGCTTATACTCACCCCTGCACGGGCTTTTCCCGCACTTCGTTGTGTTGGTTGCAGACGACGGACAACGCTGATCGTGGAGGAGGCGTGCGGAGCAGGACGATGCCTGGAGGTGGACCACTGGGCGGGACGTACTCAGAGCGGTCAAGTGGACCCGAGGAGCAGTGGAGGCTATCTGTACCCACCCTTCAGGTGGGACTTCTAGAGGACGGCTCGACGCTGCAGCTTTTCTTTTCAGTTGCTGTTTTTCCCTTTCAGTTGTACTTTACAGTTGGGCTTGTATTTTCGGCCCCTTTTACTTTCAGCACAGCTTGTTACAGTTTTTACTTAGTGTTTACTTTTCCGCTTGCTTACTCTGTGGTGCTTGTTTACTTTTCAAAGGAAATGCCTTCCCTTTTGTTGGGATTTACGCCTTGGTGCTAGTCGCCAGCCCCTGGCCTATGGAAGGCGGGCTTGGGGTAGTCACGGCACGGGCCCCGAGGATGGGTCGTGACAAAAATCAACTCTCCCACGCTTAGTCTTGTGCATGTCCTCATGTGCAACAAATATAAAAACATAACAAAATCATTTTCACTCACCAACATATATTAAAATTTTGTTTTCTCCAATCAGAGGAGGTTTAGACTATTTTACTCATCCATTTTGAATTCCACCACAAGTTGTTACAGAAACAATTTTCAAAACTAATTCATTTTTTCATGCTCAAATTTATAAATGGAAAATGTCGACACTCAAAAATCACACCTCTCAAGATGATAAAATTCATTTGTGGAGGTTCACTCTTTAACCAACCAAAAGTAAAAATCTTAGAGTTTGAAAGAGATCTTAGCTTCCAATACCTATCCAAAGTGCACAAGAATCAAGAGGTATTTTTAAGGGGTTTTTCTGTGGCTATGGGACGATAGGAATATAATGTCCAAGAGAGAGAAGAAAAGGGGTAAAACACCAACAAAGAAAAAGAAATGCACATTTTTTTAAAATAATACAAGGAAGGAAATGAAAACACATATTTTACAAGAGAATTATTGTGTGAAGAAAGACATAATAGAGGACGAAAATTTGAAGGGGATGAGAAGATGAAATATTTACAAACCACAAAACTTCTCCTAATGACATAAGAATATAATGTATGTGTTCTCTTTTTTTCTTTTTTTTCTTTTTTTCAAAAGTTGAACTTGGAAAAGATCTCACACTCATATCCCAACCCATGATTGATCTCCTCATGAAACTAATTGTAATAGTTATAACAAGATCAAAGGTTGAGCCAGAGTGATTTTTGACCTACTCAAGAAACAACCCAATCATTTTTTTTGTTCTTTTTTTTTTTGATTTTTTTGATTTTTTTTGATTTTTTGAACACTTGTCAATAACATTTACAAAATTACATAAATAAAAGTACATTACATTCTCCAAAACACACTGAATGAAAACCTCTCCCCCATACTGAAATGGATGCTTTCCCTCAAGCATATAATAACACAGTGAAATCAACAAAGGGTACCCATAATGAAATCCACCCCCCACACTTAAATTTCAAAAAATTATGCAATGAAAATCCATGTTGATATTGGGTGGGAAAAGGTATTAGGCTTGTAATGTGACTATCAAAGAAAATGTTTTCTTAGGCTCTAAGGGGATTTTAGAAGGAGGATTAATTTAAGGTAAATGGGAGGCTATTTGGCTATTGTGATTCTGATGTGGTTCATAAAATGCCTCTATCATATTAATGCACACTAAAGTAGAAAATTCAGTTCGAAGGTCCACAAACTCAAGACTCACAAATGGGGTTGAAAACACACATTCTGAAATGATTGCCATAGGTGGCCTTGACATGAAATCAAATGTTGTTCCTCACAGTTTGGGAAAAACATTTTCCAAATAAAAAATTGAGCATCAAAATTTGTTAATTTTGACACAAAATTCTTTATCCAAAGTCATGATGAAAATACAATTTTTTTGAGCTGAAAACATGTCTGTTAACTCCCCAAAATGGTTGGACAAAATTTGAAAATTGGAAGGTGAGTAATCATGACTCTTGATTTTTTTTTATATATTTTTTTTGTTATGATGATTTTTTTGTTTTGTTTTTGTCTAGGTTTTTTTTAGTTTTTAATAAAGATACACCCACACAAAAGAGAAAGTGAAAAATAAAGGTTTTGATAAAGAAAGTGGTAAAAAAATGAAAGAGAGAGGAAGAAGAAGAAAGAGGTAGAGAGAGGAAGAGATAAAGAGAGTTAAAGGGAAAAAGGTGCCCCCTGGTTTGGATTTGGTGGGTTTCCATCTCCATCTAGTGGTAGGTCGACTGGAGAAGTTGGGGATCCAGTGGAAGTCGATGTTGATCTAGGATTGTGCATCCTCTCATGGTATGCTTTAACTGATATCCATTAACTGTGAATGTACTTTTGTTATTACTAATGTTTACCCATTTGGTGTAGTACAAATCCATTTGAAACGCACGGCCGATTGTCGCCTATCAACCGATCAAAGTTCCGATGCTCTATTAATGTGTATAGCAGCACTCGGGTCGAATCCTCGACGATGATACTTTTTAGATAATCAATTGTTTTTAGTTGATTGTATTTTGATTAGACGGGTTTGTTTGCAGAGCTTAATTTAAATGATTGATTGACTATAATTGATTTAACAAATTGATAAAGATTGGGGTGAGTTAATCATTAGGGAGTTAAAATTGTGATATCCTTGAGCTTTTCTTTTATATTTCATTTAAATTAACACCCACTTCACAAGATAACGTTGATTGGAATTCCTAAGTGTTAAGGATTTAATCCAAGTATTAACTTAACTTAGGGTTCTAATCATTACCATTACTTGTTTATGGTAGTGTATTTATGGTTCCAATAATCCATGGAAACCACATGTTAAATAAAATATGTCATTAATCCATGACATGTTAAGTCCAACATACACAATGTTAAATTAACGAATAATCATCGAGAAAATACTCTCAATCACTTAACATCCCTAAATTTTGACTCACCCTAATGAGAGATTTACTCAGCCATTTGGGTGTTTAATAATCTGGTTATAATTATTATGATGATAAATTAAGAATAGAAGAAAAATAAAGGGATAAGAAAAGAGTGGTGCGTCGAACACACACACACGAACAATGATGAGAATTAAAAAAAACAGACTTTCGATTGAATGAGGAAGCAAAATAAGGGAAGAGGATTCAACTGTATTTAAACTATTTTAAGAACATTAATATTAATCTACAGAATGTGGATGAGAATAATATATATTGAAGAAGAAACTTACATTAAAACAGAATTACAAAACACAAACTTACAAGATTACAAACGAAGAACAACACAAAAGTGAAAGGAAGCAAAGAGAGGAGGAAGGGTATATCAAGTGAAAACATGAGTATGGAAGGTCCTCCCAAGACTTTTTCAAGGATTTGGTCGTACCAATTGATGATCCTCTCTTCTGAAATGCCAACCCCTTTGAAGGAGAGGAGGGGGATGCATTTATAGCCCAAGGAAGTGGACTGTTTTCATTCTCAATATGTCCCTCCACTTGCATTGCCCAGTTGGCTATTCATAAGGAAGAATCTCGAGATATATCTTTCTTAAAAGTTGTATATAATAATGTTGGATGACCTCTCTCAAAATTTGGAGTCATTTGGACCTATGAAACCAAAGTTATGGCCGGTTTATTAAACAAATTTAATCTGTCTATTTCAATCCAATATTTTTGAAGTACAAAATGTAAAAGGGTTTTTGAAAAGGAATATGCCTTCAAATCCAAATAATTTCTTCAAAAAAGTTGTCCGCCTATATATCCTCTTTCACACTGAAAAATATCATCTCGATTGGATGATTACATCATGAGATATGTCATGAATAGTGTCCAGATTGTAATTCCCGGCCAGAATGGTGGGCTAGACTTCAAAACTTTATTTGGGCCCCTTTTTCTTATATTTGGGACCTGAAATTTTTATCCATGATTCTTTTGGATAATCAAGAACATATTGTAGAGTTTCATAAAATTTGGGCTTCGAGATTTAGACCAGTAACTCAATCATCATGGCTGGTCCAGGTTCTTCACAAATTATTTGGGTCATCTTGTGTGGTCCATGTGATTCTTCAAATGGCAGAATTAGACCATGATCCCTTATAATGAAATATTTTATATTGAATTAAGAATCCTAAAAAACAAGAACCACACAATTTGTATCATTAGGGGGAGATTTATAAATAAAATAGTAAACTGACTCAATTAGACTACTTCTAAAAATGCTCACAAATTATACTTAGTATTAAAACATTAATATTTCACAAAAATTATGCACATTTCATATAAAATCAGTAAAAGGGGTATATAATAAGTCATGAAAATATTAATAACATCAGTTAGTATAGGAACAAGTTCCGCAGGTCCCCGTGGAAGTGGTTCCAAAAACACAAGTACTGCATAGGAGCACAAGAGAGGTAAGAGAACCAGAGAGATTTTGTTTCCTAGTCACCGAGGATGGTGAATCATTATTGTTGGACAATGATGAACCTCTCTCATACAAGGAAGCAGCAAAAAGCTCAGAAGATGCAAGATGACTAGAAGCTATGAATTATGAGATGGATTCCATGTATCAGAACCAAGTCTGCGTTCTGGTCGATGAGCCAGTTGATGTAAAGCCTATTGGATGAAAATCGGTATTCAAGAGAAAACTGGAAATGGAAGGTAAAGTTAGCACCTATAAAGTAAGGATAGTGGCTAAAAGATTCAGACAACGTCAAGGAATTGACTATGATGAAACCTTATCGCCAGTTTCCATGCTTAAATCCATAAGAATCATACTTTCCATAGTAACTTATCATGACTATGAGATTTGGAAAATGGATGTAAATACAGAATTCCTTAACAGGAACCTTTAGGAAGATTTCTATATGACACAACCATAAGGGTTTGTGACACCAGGTGAAGCCAAACAGGTTTTCAAGTTGTAGAAATCCATTTATGGATTAAAGAAAACATCCAGGTCATGGAACATTCGATTTGATGTAGCCATAAAGGAATTTGGTTTCATTAAGAACGAATGTGAGCCCTGTGTTTATAAGTGGTTTAATGGGAATGTGATCGTTATCCTAGTAGTGTATGTTGATGACGTATTTCTTATTGGAAACGATGTATCAGTATTACAATCAGTTAAGGACTGGTTGAACAAGTGTTTCCCCAAGAAGGACTTGGGTGAAGCAGCCTACATTCTAGGGATCAAGATCATTCGTGATATATCCAAGAGGATGCTTGGACTATGTCAGGGTACATACATTGACCAGATACTAAAGAGATTTAGTATGGAACAATCCAAGAGGGGATTAGTTCCAGTGTCACATGGCCTAAATCTTTCTAATAAAATGTGTCTACAGACACAACATGAGAAAGTTAGAATGAGTAAGATCCCATATGCTTCGACTATAGGATCCATCATGTATTCCATGTTATGTACCAGGATTGATGTTGCCTATGCATTGATCATGGTAGGTAGATATCAAGAAGATCTAGGAGAACAACATTGGACTACTTTTAAGACTATCCTTAAGTATCTGAGAAGAACTAAGGATATGTTCCTGGTGTATGGAGGAGATGATGAGCTTGTCATCAGAGGGTATGCTGATGCTGGTTTTTAGACAGATCAGAAGGATTTGAAGTCACAATCTGGATATGTTTTCTATCTCAATGGAGGAGCTGTGAGCTGGAATAGTTCAAAGCAGCTAGTTTTCGCCAATTCTATAGCAGAGTCTGAATATATAGAAGCTTCTGATGTAGCCAAGGAAGCCGTCTGGATTCGGAACTTTGTCCAGGAGCTTGATGTGGTGCCTAGCAGTAAAGAACCTGTCACATTGTATTGGGATAATACTACAGCGGTGGCTCTTGAAAAATAAACAAGGTCACATCAACAGACAAAGAACATACTCTGGAAGTATCACCTCTTGAGGGATTTCTATCATAGGGGTGAAGTTGTAGTGAGCAGAGTGTCCACAGAAGAGAACGTGGCGAACCCCATGACTAAAGGCCTATCTCAGCAGAAGTATGAATATCATGTTAGAGCTAGCGGGTTAAAGGTTGTTAGCAGTTGGCTCTAGTCCAAGTGGGAGTCTGTTGGAGTTGGTGGCCTAGAACCAACTACTTTGTACTTTATTCATTAATAAGTACCTTATCACATCTTGATTGTTCTTCTGCGTGATAATGCATGTGATAATGTCCTAAGGACAACTGTTGCATTAAAGGGTCATAGCGGATCTCTGCTATGATGAGAACCCGGAAGTGCCATAACACTATTCTTGAATATATGTTCTATTTCTGGATGATGTCATTTGAGAGACACAAATAATATAGGCCATTAGGGGTGAGGACTCATAAAACTTTGAGGCACCTTCTCATGGTGTGCGCCCTTGGTAATATCCAGGAGGATATTATGAGAACGAGACCCGCCAGTAGGAAATCCACATTTCATAGTGTCATTGGATGTTCCTATCTGTGAACATGTGTATTGGCCCTTAGACTTTAAGATTGTTATTAATGGGTATTACAACTCGCACACTTAGATGTATTGACGAAAACTGTGACGACGCACTGTTCGCAGTGAGGTATGATACGTTGGGTGCGTCACGAGTAATACTGCATTAATAGATAACGTGAGAAAGGATTTTTCCCTTGTGTTCCATAATTAAAGTAGATATTTCATGCCCTTTGATGGAATTGATATAGCCTAAAATCCATGGCCATGGTAAGGTATAGGCGAGTTCAATTTCAGAAAGTCAAAGAAAGAATAATCAAGCACATGGGTTGATGGCACTAGCATGAAACCCACTTTATTCGAGATATCATGACAAATGGATTATATTACACGATAAGCATTCGTATGAGGTGACACGTGAATGCGGCGTCAACTTTTTTCTCTTGGGTTCCTTGACCCGTTGCTAGACAGTAATCTTGGACTTTAGGAAAGCCTACCTAATGCCAATGAGAAAGAGGCCTAGAGGGTCACACACTAAGTGTGTTCATGTATCTCATTTAAATATTAATTTATCAAGTTAAATAAAGATTATTCCCGACTGTGGTTTAATAATTATTTAAGGATGCCTGATCGCATTTATTTCGACACTAGTTATTCGAGAGTATATATTGTGGACGGAATAATATATATTTATTAGCGAGTAATGAAATTACATTTATTTAAGAAATAAATAGCCATTACTCAAGGACTAATAAATGTGGTGGAGGAAATAAAGGAAAATGGAAAATAAAAGTACATGCCGTGTATATTGAATATAGACGCCCTGTAGTTTTATTGAAAATGAGTACAGACCGTGTATTAATGATTACACATCGTGTAGTTTTTCCAATCGGGATTTTGAGGAAATAATATTGTTTTATTAAATGATATTTATTATAATCAGTGTGGGCGCATGTCAAGGAATTAATCTTTCGATATGGGGGGTTTTCAATAAGAGTTAATGAAATAAATAAAATGCGTAACGTGTTTATTTATTGTCATAACTCTATAACCTCAAACCCAATTATAAATATCCTCACAACCCCAACACTTTTTCCCAATCGTTGTGCACAACAATTCTGGAGAGTTCTATCAAGGCCGAAAGAAATCCTTTCTCCAAGAAAGCTCTCAAGACCAAGAGAGATCGACCACCACCGGATCAAGGCGATCAAAGGCGGACATCGCAAGCGAAGGTTCTTCCACGCTAGCACCCGGAGATCCCTTTGGCGACATCCAGAGATACGTGGAGCATGTGTGGATCACCACTAGAGGAATCCTACATTTGGATTCTATGACGCAATGACGGATCACACAGGATCGTGACCAGAGACATCAACGAAGAAAGAATTTCATCAAAGTAATTCTTGTAAATTAATTAAATTAGTTATAACCAATATATTATGATCCTATCTCTATGGTTCCGGGACTCCCTCTTTTGTTTTTCGTTCTTCATTCTATTTCGAAGATTTGAAATTTTACATCGTGATGGATCTCGGATTAATCATTGTTAACGCTAAAATCAAAGTTGGGCACTACCACAAACGTGCTTCCGCTGCGCCCAGAACCTATAATTAGATCCTTCAACAACATATCAAGATCTATAAAACTCTAGGGAGAAAGAGAGAGGTCACGTGAGATTAAGAATGGGAGGTGGAAACTAACCAAAGAAGAATTGACTAACATTATCCTAGCTTCAGATCGCATCTGTGAGGGGTATAAGGGGCCAAAAATCCTTCTTTAGAGCTCTAAGGTTGAGAGAAACTATTTTTGGTCGAATGAGGTCCATCCAGGACCTAAAACAAGGGTTTAAGAATTTTTAACAAAAATTCAGATTAATTAAAATCTCTTCCGCATGATTTCTTGGGAAACAGAGCATGATTTGAACAAATCATACACATTCCATGCACCCGTTATAAACGAATTACATGGTTTCTACTAAGGGGACACATGACTTGACTAACCGTGTGCAAGCCTTTGCAGAGATTTCTGTCCAAAACTTTCTAGTTTCCTGTAGCAGGGTGCATGGTTTGGAAAACCATGCACATGATATGTGTCAAGCGTGCACCAGCCCATAATTCTCAAAATTCATAAATTTTCAATCTGAAACAACCCCAAATGAAACCCAACCAAAGGTCAATTAAAATGAGGGTTTAAGAATACCTAAAAATAGTAATAGGATGTTACATGATGTTTGGATTTTGGTTCTGTATGGACAATACAAGTGGGTAAAAGTTTAAACCAAAAGAAAAAATGTTAGTTGAAAATTTTAAAAATGTTTCTACAAGAATTCATTCATAGTCATTGAAATATAGGGTTTTTAATAAGGAGGACTAACGATTCCATATGATGAGATTACTCAGAATACCTGGAGGAGTTTAGGAAACTCCATGGAATTTCTATGTCATGTATGGTTATTATAGAAAATAATTCTTTGATTTTGAACAGTATATGATACCAAACGTATATTTTAAAAAGTGTTGTAAATATATAGGAGTTCAAAATAAAAGGAATAATTGATTGAGATTATAGTTTATAATCATGATATAAAGTAAGTATTAATTACATCAAATTTTTGAATATAAATGATTTAATCAAGCTCAAATAAATCTAGGTAAAATATGTGTATCTTCATATCATTTATATTATGTGATTAGAGAAGATGTTCAATAATAGAGGGGTTTTATGACCAATTGTGAGATGATTATATATACACACATGGTTTATGATTCATTAATTTCTATAACATGTTTTGAGAAGAAGATATGGATAAAAATATTTTGTCTAGGATAAATTTTTTATCCAAGTATTGTTTAAAATATGAGGGAATGTGTTCATTCCACCCATCAATGTTATATTTTAATAGTATTTTTTAAATAAAAATTTTCCAAACACATAGAATACCAGATATGATATGGAAAAAATACTTAATTTGATTAATAATTCTACTAAAAGGAAATAAATGTTATTCCCTAACAAAAAAGGTTTGTGTTGTTTCTTATGAATATATTTTTAAAAGAATATAGTATCTAAGAAGCCAGTGGGAGTATATTTGAACTTAGAGAAGTTCAAAATTAACAAATAAAGGATAAGACCAATCTTAAATTAAAGTGATTTCCAATTGATATCCTAAAATTTTTAGGATATTCTATAGTAAAGAAAAATGTAAAGTGATGCATTTAGTTACAATTCAAAAAGTGAATATCACTATGTCCTAAAGGATTATACAAGTCTAATATTGCAGTGTTTTCAATCAATATCCTAAAATAGGTCAGGAAATGTGATGATAAAGGATTTTTTTTATTCAAACTAGATTTATTTATAGATTTTTCTCACTAAAAGGTTTAGTGGGAGGATTTTTTCATATGGTCTTATAGAGATGTGATAGGAATTACATATGATATAATCAGTTAAAAAACCTAAAAAGTGTAGAAAACATAATGCTGATATGGAAGTTTATCATATATGTTATGATAAACTGATACTTATGTCAGTTTTTAAAATATTCTTAAATAGTTTAATAATATTAAAATGTATCATGATAAAGAAAACCTCTATTTTATCATTCTTTCACATTGGCTACATAAATGTATATATAGATATACATTTTGTGAAATACAATGATAATTTTACTCTCAAAGTATGACTTTGAGTTTATCTTTCACTGATGTTTGTTATGAAGTATCATAGGTTATGATGCAATGTTAAGGTCAGTGTGAGTAGGATTCTTATATAGAGATACAAAATATACTCATGAGGTAAAAAACAAAGAATATGATACTATAAGAAAAACTGTTTTTTGCGATGAGACAATCAACCCGTCGCAAATAACCTCTTATTTGCGACGGGAATAGGCGCCCAATCACAAAATCTTTCATGCAGTTTGGCGCACAAACCGCGCCAATTCGCGCGAAAGGGTATTTGTGACGGGTAGGCATCACCCGTCGCAAATACTGGGAGATGGTAAGAACTAGTTGCGACAGAGGATCCACCGTCGCAACTAGTTCGACCCCCGAAGGGTATTTGCGATGGGTCTCGTCGCAAATAACCAGCGGCGGTAAAAAACAATTTGCGACTGGACAACATCCCGTCGCAAATAGTGTGTTTGCAGGTTACCGTTTGTGATGGGGTCCGTCGCAAATAATCTTTTAACCGCCGACCGTAATTAATGTGACCGAAGTTATTTGCGACAGACCCTGTCGCTAAAAGTACTATTTGCGACAGGAATCCCGTCGCAAATAGCCCCGTTGCAACTAACCTAACCTATATATACCCTCCATCCATTTTTTCTTCTCTCCTCCTGAATTCCTTCTTTCCCTGCTTTTGTAAACTCTAAGTTTAGAGTGAAAATTTTATAGAGTTAGTTTTTTTACGAAGAAGTTGTGAAACCGTCTACAATTATAAGAGATAAAGTTTAAAGGTATTTTTGTTTTATTTAATTTAGTATTTATTTCATTTTATATATGAATTTTAATTATTGTTGAGTAGTTGTAATTAAGTTAGATTTAAATTGTTTTGTCATCAGTATTTATTTGTAATAATAAAATTAAATTATTAGTACTAATTCTTAGTAATTAGTAATAATTAATAATTATTAACGATAACTAGTAATGTATATAAATAGCGGTAATTAGTAATTAGTAGCTGTATTTTGTAGTAATTAATAGTAATTAACACTAATTAGTAATAATTAGAAATAAATAGTAATAATTAGAAATAAATAGTAATAAATATTTACAATTAGTAATAAATAGTATTAATTAGTAATAATTAGTAATAAATACGAATAATTAGTAATAAATACTAAGAATTAGTAATAAATAGTAATAAATAGTAATAAATAGTAATAAATACTAATAAATAGTACTAATTAGTAATAAATAGTAATAATTAGTAATAAATAGTAATAAATAGTAATAAATAGTAATAAATACTAATAATAACTAATAAATACTAATAAATACTAATAAATTCTAATAAATAGTAATAAATAGTAATAAAAAGTAATAAATAGTAATAAATAGTAATCAATAGTAATAAATAGTAATAAATAGTAATAAATAGTAATAAATAGTAATAAATAGTAATAAATATTAATAAATAGTAATAAATAGTAATAAATAGTAATAAATAGTAATAAATAGTAATAAATAGTAATAAATAGTAATAATTAGTAATAAATACCAATAAATAGTAATAAATAGTAATAAATAGTAATAAATAGTAATAATTGGTAATAATTAGTAATAATTAGTAATAATTAGTAATAATTAGTAATAATTAGTAATAATTAGTAATAAATAGTAATAATTAGTAACAAATAGTAATAAATAGTAATAAATAGTAATAAATAGTAATAAATAGTAATAAATAGTAATAATTAGTAATAATTAGTAATAATTAGTAATAATTCCTAATAATTGGTAATAATTAGTAATAATTAGTAATAATTAGTAATAATTAGTAATAATTAGTAATAAATAGTAATAATTAGTAATAAATAGTAATAAATACTAATAATTAGTAATAAATAGTAATAAATACTAATAAATAGTAATAATTAGGAATAATTAGGAATAATTAGTGCCCACCATTTCGATGAGGCGACATGGATGCAGACGACTCAGTATGCCTTCAAGAAGGGCCGAGTAGTTGGTATCAACTCTCTTTTGACTCTTGGAACTTATTTATGGTACTACTATGATGTCGGTGTCCAGCTCGAGAGGAGATCGTGGAGAGGCATCATCTTCTGGATCACAATATCATGAGCTGTTTCGAGCTCAAACCGAGCTTATAGAGAGTTTGCAAAAGCAATAGGAAGAGATGCGTCAGCAGCATGAGGAGGACATGCGTCGATAGCAGCAACAACAACACAAACAGATGGAGTACATGCGTTGTCTGACTCATAGTTTAGGGATGGAGTTTCCTCCACCATCACCTCCAGCTCCTCCAGCAGACTAACCCCCAATGATTTTTTTATTCTGTTAAAAACATTTGAATTGAACATTTATTGTAATATGAATTATTTATAGTTTTTGTCTTTTATATTGGTGCGAATATTGCATAATTTATATTTTTTTTAATATTTTAATATTTTTATTTATTTATTATTAGTACTATATTTGTTAATGTATGTTTATTTTACTACTACTACCAATAATAATATTATTTTATGATTATTTTATATTTTTTTGCGAATATTGAGAATTTTAATATTTTTTTTTATTATTTTAATGATATTAATATTATTTTTTCATTAATCATAATTATATATTTTTTATTTTATTAAGTATTTGCGATGGTGCCTTTTGCGACCGGACCCCATCGCAAATAGATTATATATATATTTGTTATTTTTTTTTGCGATAGGTGACTTTACCGTCGCAAAAAATGTTTTTGAAACAGGCCCATCACAATAGGTTTATAACATAAGGCTATTTGCGACGGGCCCTCGTCCTGTCGCAAATAATTTTTGCGACGGGCCTGTCGCAATAGGTTCTTGTATATATAATGTATTTAATAGGAGAGATATTTGTGACCATCGCAAAAAATATTACTTGTGATGCCGTTTTCTACAACGAGCTATTTGCGATGGGGGCCTGTCGCAAAAGTGTTTTTGCGATGAGATCCCATCACAAATAGCCCCATGCAAATAGCCAAAATTCTAGTAGTGTGATTCTTTATGTGTGGTGAGAGACCTATTAAGTATACCACATGAATTTTCATAAAATTTCTTTGGTATACTAGGTGTTCATGGATCATATTTGAGTCCCCATTATCTATGGTTGGAAAGATACCTAGCATGAGAACCTTCATACTCTTACACCCTACTTATGCAAGTCTACAGACTGACTTAGATAATATGGAGGTGGTTGAGTATATTGTTGACCATGTTGTTTGTTGGATCTTAACCAAGATGAGATTTTTCCTCTCATATGATTAGTATGACATCTCAGCTCTTGATTGAGATAGACTATGGGAGTGTGCAACTACACCTAGATATTGTATATATATCTGGATAAGATACATGCATTTTGCTTATCATTAAGGATAAATGACATGTGATTATTAATTGACCATATCAGACTACACTCTAATAATTGAGAACATATGAGTTAGATATATGGAATTGACTTGTTACATTCCCATGATCACTCGATATCTTAGAAAAATGGAAAATATGAGAATGCATTTTTTCATATGATATAGAATGGTAGAACACATATAGAGATACATGTGTTATATGGAGATCATTTTGGACCCATTTATAGATTGAGTAGTATTGATGTTTTAATAGCGGCTTCTCTTTGATTACATATATAGATCCTCATATTTGTAATTGATGTCAATGTTATAAATCCCCATGAGGTCACACATTATGGTTGACTGAATTTGGACTGAGTTTGACTCAGAGAGATACTCTAAAAATGTTTTTGAGTTAATAAAAAATTGTTTTGGATGGGTATTCATAAGGTATTACATATGATGTAATACAAGATTAAGTTAATGATAGATTTCCATAAGTGTTTTGGAATATATTCAAAATTAGTTTTGGATATTGTTTCATAAGTTATTGTATATTATACAATATAAGGTGAAATGACACAAATAATTTTAGGCTTTAGTGAAAGTGATAGATTAAAGTTGATATTCTCCAAATCCATATTTTTATATGATATATTTCTGAGATAAATTATATTGCATGAAAATTATGATTTACATAAAAAGGGAGTATCATTACATATAGATGCATATGCAGTAAAATGAAAATTATTATCATTTAATATAGTCTTCCACATAATCTATCATTAATAAACCATTTCATGAGATGGATCGATAGGGTGGAGATGTATTCATGTATGTGATATATGAACCATCCATGGAATTAACTCATGTGTTTCAATGCATGATTGAATGAAAACTATTGAGGAGAATCTTCTACATCATATATAAACTACTTCCATGCAATGAAAATGGTGTGTGTGTGTGTGATTACATGATGCTTAGCTGATACTCCTTGACCCAAAAATCTCTTTCTCCTACTTACTTTGCATCATGATATGCTGACACATTATGTAGGATAGGGAGTCCTACACATACAACATGTGATTCAGTTTGGACCAAGGGTGCACTATAGAGGCATGATTCTTTTCCCCCTCTTTCTTGATCTTTACTAAACCCATTTTATGGTGTTTTAAGATGTTGTATATTCTATTTAGTGTAAGGGACTCCATTTATATAAATTCTTCATTTTTGGTTTTTTCACACAGGTTTCATATATATTTCCTGGGAGATCCTTAGAAAAGGGTTTAAACCACTTCTACTTCATTTGATAATCATTATTAGATTAAAAAATCATTTAACCTATTGGGTAGTCAATCCTCATGATCTACTCTACTTGAGATCACCAAATATGAAATTCATGAGAAGAAGTTTCAATGCTTATGAGCATCCAAAATATGATAACCAATCATGAGATGTCTCCCATCGGCTTTATGTATGTAGACCATAGGACATATATTTAATATTAACTTCATTGTATTTTTAGGTTAACATTATAGATAAAATATACTATAACATTTTGATATGAAAAATAATCTAAGGACATGACCATGAAAATAGTTTACACAAAAGTAATAACACTAATATGGAAAGATAAGATCATGAATAAATATCTATATACATGACATGATAATCAAAAGTACTACTCATGATGAGTCTAGGGAATCCACTTTTACAATATGCCCAATTACACTAGATCCAACTTTATAACCATCAACATGTTATCTACCACATTATAAAATCTTGCTTTTATTGAGTTATAGATTTAGTCATTGGGTCTGGAACAATTTCTTACATGGATACTCTACTATCTGTGACTTCATATTCTTAAGTATATTACTCAAGAGATATATCACCCAATTTAACCCTTTTTTTCTATGTATTAACCTTTAAGTCTTGGTTATTATCATTTTCATAAGCTTATAATAATTTATATTATGATAAAACTTTACCTTCTAGGTATGATTCCAAGGGATGGAAAAAATCATTATATATTTCAAATATTTCCTTAACTACATAAAAACTCACAACATACTCATCATTTGTATATATTGTTACCATTGGATTCAATGAGATTATCTTTCTTATCTCCTTAGCCTAACTGTGATGTTAGATTAAAAAAATCTATATGAAGTATAGTTTTATATATAAAATCATGTACCTTATACAACTCATAATTATGAGTTTAATAGAAATGATTTAATTTTCTATTATATTTTAGGTTTATATTTCTATAGAATTATTAAAATCTAATATATATCAAACCCTTACAATAAAAAGTGGACACTTCTAGTCAAAGTCTTTTTTTCACAAAAAAATGGGATTCTTAAATTTAAACTCTCATTTTATTCAAAACATGTTTTCTTATTTTATATAGAATATACATAGTTGAAATATATAACTTTATATAGTTTCTAATTATCCTTAATCCCTACAAAAAATTGAAATAATTGGATGAGAAAAAAAAGCTCAATAATGGTTATAAAATGAAAGGAAACCTGTTAGTCCATCTGAAAATTTATTAAAACCCATATGAAAGTTTACTTTTTTATAATAAACTTTAAACTAAAATAATCATTTACTTACCCAATAAATGAACTTATTTTCCCAAATATTTCAAAAAACATCTCATAAGAACTCATAAATTCAAAATCATAATCACAAGAGTTTCTTATAAAACATGAGCACTCATGAAAACATTTTCTTAAAATACATATTTTTCACCCTTAAAAGGGTCATAGACATTCCTTTAAACATAATTCACTATATTACCTTATAAAATCAAAATAATTCCATGAAAAATCATTTTTAAGAAAATAAAAATCATTTAGGTTCCTTGAGACATCATATTTATATCAATTTTACAAGCACTCTTATAATTGGAATAACCTACTCAATTAATTACAATATATATTCCCAGAGAACAAAATCATTGCTCAATGAATTGGAGAGATATATCGAGATCACCCATCGCCATGAACAATTTATAAAGACTAATACATACATAAAATACATACAATCTTCATTTTCAATATAAAAACACATAAAATATCCATTTTAACACATTTATAGAATCACTTTTGGGCTTCACATAAAAAATAAGAGAAATATCATTTTTCTTTGAAAACTATTAAAAATTAAGAATTTATAGATGAACATAAATAAAATTTTCTTTGAAAAAACATGAAAACTTGTAGAGGAATATTTATAATGAATAATGGTTATGACAATGGAAAAATGTGGTGAAACCCTATATGTTAAAAAACATTCTTTTTTAAACTTTGTAAAAAATTCAAAATAACCCATACAACAAACATTAAAAATATTCCTTTTTAAACCATTTCAAATAAGATAAAAAATATTTCAAAATTAACTTACAAAATATTTGATGTATAAATAATAACATTCTTGAAACTTTTTAAAAAACATGTATATGGAGTAAAAAGTGTTAGAAAGAATACTTTAAAACATTTTAAATAAGGTTTTAAAGAAAATACCTAACCTTAAGTCTCTCCTAGTTTTAAACATTATATAACTAATAAAAAATAAAATTATATGAGTTTTTTTACTTTTCTAAGAACCATTTTCATTTTCATTCCATATAATTATTTTTTTTGTTTAATTTATAACTATATTTTATGTAGTTACTAAATCAATTAAATTTACATCAGATGTTTTGAGGTTTTTTGTTTTGTAATCTCAAAACAACTTTGGTACTTTGATCATGGTTTTTGATAATAATGAAGTTGAGTTTTATTTTTTTAATAAGGTATGTCATATTGATGATTCAAGAAGTATTTCAATATGTGTAGCTCTAAATTGTGACGATTGTTGTCCAGTATTAAGTTCCAATACATGAATCAGTGAGAACACATTGTTTTCATTATGATAAAAAAGAGTAGGAATTAATAAATATCATGAAAAATATTATTTTTCATGATGATTTGTGACTAAATGAAATAATTTACATTTTTTTGACATATAATGGTGAGAAATGGATTGATATTATATTATATACCTAGAATATAGTATATGTATTTCTAATGGTCCTTATACAAAAAAATATGTCCAACAAGCCATGTGAGCTAGCTCGATCAACTACATTATGGGAGGAGGCCTCAACCACAAGGGAGAACAATCTAACTCATCTTGAATGGTGGATGAGAGGGAGAGTATAGAATCTGTTGGGTGTGCATGCATTGTGCACTGGATGATGCCTGCAGGATCGCACAAGGGTGTGTCACGACCTAGTGTAGGGTGTGTGTGTGTAGTGTTGTGGGTGATGAACCTTGCTGCTGGATCAAGCGACTAATGGAATAGATTTATATATAAATGAGTAGTTTTTAAAATCACTGGTAAATGTGGGATGAGATACATTTGGTACTATTTATCAGTCTTAAAATATATGGACATAATATGTGCCGCTCGATCAAAAAATCTCAACATGTCTGATCACTACTACTAATTATCTTCAACCTTAACCACCTAAGGGTTTTTTGGTTGTTCCAGAGTATATCATAGATCTCAAGACAAGCATCAATCATGATAACTAACCATATTCCATCATTATGTAGAAGGAACCAAATATTCAGGATTGAACTGAGAATATACGTGCAATTATTTTCTTACATGCTTACCACTTGATGAAGAGCTTGATTTGAGAAAGGATAATCAAGTTGTGCATAAGTTAAATGAAATATCTTGAGGAATTGCATGAATTCGTGGCATCTCATGATGTTCATTGGATTATACAAAGCAATCATACAATCACATGATTCTATCTTCTGAAAATAATATAACCCCCATCATAAGAATCTTTTTTCATTTGCAACTTCCATCGTGTAAAGTCTTCAGTGATTTTCCATTGACAGTCTATATCATTGTATCATGATGCTGAAGATGATCACATGAAGCACCAAGGTTTCTCATGATCAATTGAAGTGATCATGTGATCACATGATCACCTCAATATCACATTATGAGGTTGAGAGTGTTGGTATTTCAAAATGAATGAGATACCAAGATCTCTTGATGTTTAATGATCCTTGACTCTATTTAAATATTAGAAGAGAGGCAGTGAGATTATAATTATATAAATATAGGCAGTGATGAGGGAAGTGTTTCTGCCTTTTAGGATATTGAGAGATCTCTTGAAACTGAGTGTCTGCATGATACATTCACATGAAAGAGTATCTTAAAAACCTCATTGGTTATGTAAAGAAGAAGGCATTTTTATGATCCATTCATGTGAATAAGAACAGTAAACTATCCTTATCTCATGAAGTAGGAGAAAATAGATGTGTGTATTTTTCACATAAAGGAAAAACTATAGGAAATCTTTATCTCATAAAGGTTACCATGTGTTCAAGAAAATCACTAACATGAAGACATACAGAACTTGAAGAAACATAACCTGTGTGATATACTTGTGCATATAAGAATAGTGTAAACCTATTTGGGGTTGTATGATAGAGAAGACGATATACATGAATATGAGTATTTCCATGCACATGTGATTTCATAATCACTTGAGAACAATCAAAATAGAATAAACACCTTTAATTGAACATAAAATAATTAAAAGGAATATATATGTGCTAGGGTTTACAAAGACCATGCAGTGTATTCTACATGAATGAATTTATTGAGAAGCATTATTTGAGATTCTATTTTTGGAAGTTCTACATTGTACAAAATAATATTGAAGATATTTTGTACACTACCTTTATACATTAAGTAAGTCTAGGAATTAAACATCATAAGGAAGAATGTAACATCCCAAGATTTTATAAAAAAAATATTCTTTTTAATTTTATTAAAGTCTTGTGTTGTACGCTACACCAAAAGGATCTTGCACAACACGCATCCTTGACTTGCCTTGCATTACACGCAATCACGACCTTCCTCGATAGCGTGTGTAATACGCAATACCGAGTTTCACTAAACAACGATATGCTATTAAAATATTATTAAAACTAGCCGTTATGAATAGTAATAACCACTTTTTAAAACTCTGTAAATCTTATTTTTCAAAATGAACTTCATTTTTGGATTCGGAGTATCGAATTTAGCCTAAGGTGAAATTTTGGTACTTTTCGGATAACTTTCATATTCTGATGAATAGTGAAAATTACTAAATTATAATTAAAAACAACTTTTTTAATCGAAATAATTAATAGTGATAAATTATTAATTTGAGTGGTTTTAAAGTATATTTAGAATATATTTTTACAATTTAATACAATGTTGGTCATTGGATGTAATTTCACATTTAAACCAGACATAATCAAGTGTCAATCTTTTGATAGATATTGTTTCTTAAAAACACGCTATTTGTCTTAACAGCGGGATTTAATTATAAAATTAATTAATTCAAATTCTATGATATGAATTTGGTAAAATAGACTTCATTTTTGAATTCGGAATATGAAATATAGCTTAGGATGAAATTTTGGCATTGTTCTGAAAAACATCAATTTTTGATGAATAGTGAAACTACTAAGTGGTAGTTAAAAAAATTAATTTCTTTATAAATCTTAATTTTACCGCTTCTGTGAATGGAATTTCAAAAATCCGAGAGACACGGTTGATGTCATTAAGTAAAATGTGGTTCAATGAGATGAAAATAATTTTTGGTGAATAGTAACTTTTTACTTTTTTTTACCACGGTTAATAGTAAATAGGGTAACTAAGGGTAAATATGATATTACTATTACCCTAACACATGTCCTAATTCTATTGGATAAGTGTAATTCGACCAAAAACAACCTTATGAATATAATATGACCATTTAGGTCCACTTGGATTAGATTATGACATTTAATATTATATTATTTAATGAATAGTTAAAATAGTTAAAATCAAAGTTTAATAACTAAAACATTTTTAATATGGGGTTATACATAAGATAAATTCGACTATAAATATTCATTAGAAATATAAAAAGATTTCCTACATAATGATATTTTATTTATAATTTTTAGACTTTAAATAAATTAATTTATTTATGACACAACGATGATGCAGTAATTACCCTTTTAAGGAAATATTAACATAATTGATGTTATAAATGCTCAAATGAATGTAATTTGAGACTTTTTATGACTTAAACTAATTTTATAGGTTACTATGATATATTAGTGTTGATTTAATCAACTTGGTTCGAACATATAATTCTGTTATGACTTTCACAAAAATCATATATCAAATAGTGTCAAAATTGACACAAAATAGTTTTTAAATAAAATATTATATTATTAATTGTTATTTTATTCCTAAAAATCTAAGGTTCGGACAAATGACTTAGATAAGGATATATTTATTAATAATATACAATTTGGGGTTCGTTTGGCATGTTATAGTAAGTGTATTAACCATATAGTGAAAGAAAACAAAAAGACACGGTAAAAGTTAAATTATTTAACTTAGAGTTAAATCTAATTGATAAGGTTAAAATAATAACCTAAACTTGTCTAAATCCTATTGGTTGATAGGATTTAGACCCATCCCCACTTTATCTTCGAAATAAGACCATTTGGAACCATTATAAACCGATTTTTACTTTAATATAAAATAATATTTTGAGATATTTCTAAGGTGCCCCTCTCCTCCCTTATAAAAGGGCACCTCCTCCCCCTCCTCCTCACACCAATTTGAGCACTCAAGCTCGGCCAACCCCTGCCGTTTTCTCCTCTCCACTTCCCTAGAATAATCCTAGAGGTCCTGGTCTTCTCCAAAGACCAATCTTAGTTCCTTAAGTGGAGGATTCAAAGAGGCGTTCCAAAGAAGAGGTAATATCCATTACCGATCTTTTCAATTTCTTTCTTCTTCAACTTCTTCTTCTTTAGTTGTTTCATGATAAAGTAATAACATCAGTATTACTTACATACTTTATAAATATGAATCAACCCTAATTCACCTTCTATCCATCCTACGGAAAAATGAAATCACCGCGCGTGCGTACGTACGGAATACCGTCTCCACGCCGTGGTGTAATCTATTTTCCACCATCACCTTACAAGGATGGGTATAATGGTGTAATGAGTAACTATATATGATTATTATTAAGTAATATTGATACTGAAATAATATATATATATACTCCAATACAATTCCACGATCATAGGAACGATATCATCACTCGTGCGTACGTACGGAATACCGTCTCCACGATGTGATGCGACTCGTTCTACATGATCTTCATTTCATAATGATTATATAAATGAATTGAATGAATGAATATGGTATATACTACACTAATACCATTCTGGAAATGAATTATCTATAACCTAAAGATAAGAATAAGAATTTATTCAACAAAACACGCATAAGAACAAAAAGTTATAAAGACCCGAGTAACAAGTAACAATGAAATATTACTAACAAGAAGCTAATAATATGACCATATATGATATCATATCAATATGTATGATTCTGGAATAAGTCAATAACATGATTTAAATCATTATACAGGAGGTTCGGACACTTACAAAGCAAGTCGGACATAAGGTAAGGGAAATATCACAATCTCATTTTTATCCGAGATTGTTTATTCGTAAGTATTTATTGGGGTGTATTTTATCATCCACATCCATGTTCCATCAATATGTAATATTGTTTCCATCCACTTACACTAGTTTAAATCCAATTTTACCCTTCGGTGAGTTTTTAGTAAAGAATATGAAAGGAATCTTTTGTCGTTTTTTTCGTACGAGGTACTTTTTGACTTTTCCGAAAAAAGTACGAGGAGAATGTTATTTTTATCTTATACGGCGTGAACGGATTTTTACGGTTTCATAACGCCTCATTTTCAAGAAGCTTACTCTACAAGATTGCATGATTATTTTTAATAAAACCCTTATCTTTTAAAATTGCATGAAATTTTGTGAAAAGAACATGATTTTAAAGAAGAAAGGATATTTTCCTCAAGAATTCATTTGAAGTGTTTTGTCAAAATTATTTTACATCTAAGATGACATTATTTCATATGTGTATGTTTCAAGTAAAATTTCTCTATGATTTAAATGGATTCAATTTTCTTATGATATCAATTGTTTATGGATTATGTTATGATGACATGATGTTTAAGAATCCCATTTTATTTCATGGGTTATGCTATGATGTATGATTTATGATTTTGTGGCACACATAAGAATGGTATCATTATGAGATGGGTGGGACCTATATCTCCCTCCAATGCATTGGGTAATGATTTTATATCTCATGAGATAGACAGGGCTGGAACGGTAGGTTATACCGGTTCAGTGAAACAGGACTGAAACGAGGGTTACTCGATTCAGAAAGGGACTTTGTCCACTAAGATAGTCTTGGCAATGAGTCATGACTAACAAGAAATGATTTTCCATGATTATGTGTGCATTCCACAAAGTTTCAAGTTTCATGTTATGATTATGGTGATCCCATTTTCACTTCTATGATTTGTTCCATGTTAAGATATTATGATCTCTTTTGCAGGTTATGATTTTCAAAAAGATATGATATGATTTTTATTTCTTTTGTATACCCTTACTGAGCATTTGAGCTTACCCTTTTATGTTTTATTTTCCCCAGGATATAAAGAAAGGTTTTAGGTAAAAAAAAGGAAGATCTTTATGGGAGATTTTGAAGATCTTTCACCACGATTAGAAGATTATATTCCGAGTTTCCAAAGACACTAAACTATTACGATCCTTGTGTGTGTGTTTTTGTTATGTACTAAGTATTCCGCAAAAGTAATGTAATGTCAATGTACATCAGGCTTCGGGTCTCTACAGTTGGTATTAGAGGAAAGGTTTAGTCAACCTTTGGAAACTAGGATGCGAAAACGTTAGTGAGATCCCTAGAGATATTTCTAAGGTATGTCTAGGGATGTCTCTAAGGTTAAGTATACGTATAGGTTATAGTCCTAGAATTGCTCTAACGATCTTAGAATTTAACCTAAGATGTTAGATATTGAGGGTACTACCCCTTTATTATGTTGTTTTCCCTAGCATGATTTTTGCCTCTCACACTATTCTTTTGGGGTTTTAGACGATGGCTGGAACCCGAAGGAACCGTGTTGATCAATGCAATGGACAATGCAATGATTGTCCCCCTGAGCAACCAAACGATATGGGAGTTGGAATGCAAAATCTTGTAGCCATGCTCACACAACTTTCTCAAGCTATGAATCATGCAGGACTTCCAAACGAGCAAAGGAAGGAACAACATTCTGTTGAATCCTTCATGAGGCAGCGTCCGCCTTCTTTCAGTGGGTCTACTGATCCATTAGTTGCTGAACAATGGATTAGTACTACTGAAAAGATATTTTCAGTTCTTCAATGTTCTGAACATGATAAAGTCATCTTAGCAGTATATCGTTTGGAAGGTGAAGCTGATCAATGGTGGAATCTTATCAAGAATACGAGGCAAAGAGATGAAATTGATTCCATGGAATGGGACGAGTTCAAGAACTTGTTTTTCAGTAAGTACTTCCCTCGTATTCTTCGAACGAAGATGGAGAAGGAGTTTCTTGAACTAAAGCAAAAGGATGATGAATCTGTTGGTATATACGAAGCGAATTTTACAAGACTTGCAAGGTATGCATCTGACATTATCATCCAACCTGAAAGTAAAGTTGATCGATTTTTCAGTGGCTTAAAACCAAGTCTTCGAAGGGCATTAGATATAAGAGACTTCAGTAGCTATGAAGAAATTGTGCGTTGTGCTATCAAGGTAGAAATGGAAGTTGGTGTTACATATCCATCTCATGGTTTTGACAAGAAACGAAAGATGGAGTTCAAGGAGAAATCTCAGAATAATGGTGAAAAGAAGATGAATGTTTCCTTATGCACAAAGTGTGGAAAGAAGCATGGTGGAGATTGTCTTAAAGGGACTAGAAAATGTTTTAAGTGTGGAAAAGAAGGTCATCGAGCAGTTGAGTGTCGAAGTAATGGAAAAAGGGATTCTAATGAAGTGAATAAAGCAAACACTGCAGAGAATGCACAACCAACACTTCAATGCTTCAAGTGCAAGGAGATGGGACATTATGCCAATAAATGCCCTAATCCAAGGGTTAGTGATGATCGACATGAGCAACCGCTTAAGGCAAAGGACAAAGGGAAGTCACATGCGATCACTATTGGCAATGTTGAATATGACAACGATGTGGTGGAATGATTAAGTTTTTATGTAATGGGATTCCAAAATAATGTTGTATCATGGAATATTGGAATATTTATGTATTGGTCTAATGTGGTATTCAAAGTGATTGAGTTATTATGCGCATAATGAAGGGAAAACGAGAAAAGGAAATGTTTAACAGTATTCATGAGCTCATGATTGATATATGGACTAAGTGATATCATGGTTTGAGTATATAGAATTTTGAGGATTTTGGTATGTGGAAAGTGTTAACTTTTAACTGCATTCAAGTTTTTACTATGGTTCAATGGGTATTCAAGAGAGTACAAGATTAAGGCCTTTGAATGTTTGGAATGTGTCCAACAAGATATATCTTATGATATATGGGGATCAACGATGGTATTAAATCTCTGGTAATCATTTTCACTATGTTATGAGAATGGACTGCAGTATTATGGATAGGACTAAAGATTGGAATGGATTATGTTGGACATAAGTTAGTATTGTTTAAGGATAGAAGTTTTGTCGATATTATTTATGGGATGTTATAGTAATATAGTTTTAGAAAAAGGACAACCTGCAGGACGGGCGACAGCCCATCGCTTCGGACAAGGCTGTGGGAATCGAACCCACAACCGAAGTGCGACTGGCCTTTATCGCCTACCACTGGCCTACAGGAAGTCCCTGTTTAGTAGAAACTAGTTTTATTATATTAAGCAGTATGATATATGAAGTATAAGTCCATTTTAGGAACTATATATGATTTATCTCACTATAGATCGACTTATGTATATAATTTTTGCTAACCTTTTGTTTGAGACAGATGGAATGACCCGTCATTCTATCACATGATCTGCTAACACTTCACGAATAACAAATTCAACTTCATTTATTTAAGAGATGAAGTGGAAATTGTTCTAGGTACGAACAATAGTGAGATTGTACCAAAATAAAGAAAGTATTTATTCCAATTCAAATTTTCAACTTTAGGGAAATGATCTTGAAAACCAAAAATGTTGTCCTAGTGATCTTATACCTGATGAATCGGATGGTACCTTAGATCGTCACAAATTTATGGATTTGTGATTATTGGCTTTTCCATAGCCATGTTCTCTACCACTCTCCATCAGAACATGATGGTTAGATTTCTCTTCCATATCCATATTTTCACCTATGTGGAAACCCAATGATTAGTTTATTTGGGTAACCGTTACGTTTCATACTTTTGTTTTTAAAGATTGGTTTTGATATTCCTTTTTACGATGTGGGTTTCTATTAAAGAAACTTTCAAATAGTAAACCATTTATAACCCCGACGAATTTCGAGGGCGAAATTCATTTTAAGGGGGGTAGAATGTAACAGCCCAAGATTTTATAAAAAAAATATTCTTTTTAATTTTATTAAAGTCTTGTGTTGTACGCTACACCAAAAGGAGCTTGCACAACACGCATCCTTGACTTGCCTTTCATTACACGCAATCACGACCTTCCTCGATAGCGTGTGTAATACGCAATACCGAGTTTCACTAAACAACGATATGCTATTAAAATATTATTAAAACTAGCCGTTATGAATAGTAATAACCACTTTTTAAAACTCTGTAAATCTTATTTTTCAAAATGAACTTCATTTTTGGATTCGGAGTATCGAATTTAGCCTAAGGTGAAATTTTGGTACTTTTCGGATAACTTTCATATTCTGATGAATAGTGAAAATTACTAAATTATAATTAAAAACAACTTTTTTAATTGAAATAATTAATAGTGATAAATTATTAATTTGAGTGGTTTTAAAGTATATTTAGAATATATTTTTACAATTTAATACAATGTTGGTCATTGGATGTAATTTCACATTTAAACCAGACATAATCAAGTGTCAATCTTTTGATAGATATTGTTTCTTAAAAACACGCTATTTGTTTTAACAGCGGGATTTAATTATAAAATTAATTAATGCAAATTCTATGATATGAATTTGGTAAAATAGACTTCATTTTTGAATTCGGAATATGAAATATATCTTAGGATGAAATTTTGGCATTGTTCTGAAAAACATCAATTTTTGATGAATAGTGAAACTACTAAGTGGTAGTTAAAAAAATTAATTTCTTCATAAATCTTAATTTTACCGCTTCTGTGAATGGAATTTCAAAAATCCGAGAGACACGGTTGATGTCAGTAAGTAAAATGTGGTTCAATGAGATGAAAATAATTTTTGGTGAATAGTAACTTTTTACTTTTTTTACCACGGTTAATAGTAAATAGGGTAACTAAGGGTAAATATGATATTACTATTACCCTAACACATGTCCTAATTCTATTGGATAAGTGTAATTCGACCAAAAACAACCTTATGAATATAATATGACCATTTAGGTCCACTTGGATTAGATTATGACATTTAATATTATATTATTTAATGAATAGTTAAAATAGTTAAAATCAAAGTTTAATAACTAAAACATTTTTAATATGGGGTTATACATAAGATAAATTCGACTATAAATATTCATTAGAAAGCTAAAAAGATTTCCTACATAATGATATTTTATTTATAATTTTTAGACTTTAAATAAATTAATTTATTTATGACACAACGATGATGCAGTAATTACCCTTTTAAGGAAATATTAACATAATTGATGTTATAAATGCTCAAATGAATGTAATTTGAGACTTTTTATGACTTAAACTAATTTTATAGGTTACTATGATATATTAGTGTTGATTTAATCAACTTGGTTCGAACATATAATTCTGTTATGACTTTCACAAAAATCATATATCAAATAGTGTCAAAATTGACACAAAATAGTTTTTAAATCAAATATTATATTATTAATTGTTATTTTATTCCTAAAAATATAAGGTTCGGCCAAATGACTTAGATAAGGATATATTTATTAATAATATACAATTTGGGGTTCTTTTGGCATGTTATAGTAAGTGTATTAACCATATAGTGAAAGAAAACAAAAAGACACGGTAAAAGTTAAATTATTTAACTTAGAGTTAAATCTAATTGATAAGGTTAAAATAATAACCTAAACTTGTCTAAATCCTATTGGTTGATAGGATTTCGACCCGTCCCCACTTTATCTTCGAAATAAGACCCTTTGGAACCATTATAAACCGATTTTTACTTTAATATAAAATAATATTTTGAGATATTTCTAAGGTGCCCCTCTCCTCCCTTATAAAAGGGCACCTCCTCCCCCTCCTCCTCACACCAATTTGAGCACTCAAGCTCGGCCAACCCCTGCCGTTTTCTCCTCTCCACTTCCCTAGAATAATCCTAGAGGTCCTGGTCTTCTACAAAGACCAATCTTAGTTCCTTAAGTGGAGGATTCAAAGAGGCGTTCCAAAGAAGAGGTAATATCCATTACCGATCTTTTCAATTTCTTTCTTCTTCAACTTCTTCTTCTTTAGTTGTTTCATGATAAAGTAATAACATCAGTATTACTTACATACTGATATGTTATTATAAATATGAATCAACCCTAATTCACCTTCTATCCATCCTACGGAAAAATGAAATCACCGCGCGTGCGTACGTACGGAATACCGTCTCCACGCCGTGGTGTAATCTATTTTCCACCATCACCTTACAAGGATGGGTATAATGGTGTAATGAGTAACTATATATGATTATTATTAAGTAATATTGATACTGAAATAATATATATATATACTCCAATACAATTCCACGATCATAGGAACGATATCATCACTCGTGCGTACGTACGGAATACCGTCTCCACGATGTGATGCGACTCGTTCTACATGATCTTCATTTCATAATGATTATATAAATGAATTGAATGAATTAATATGGTATATACTACACTAATACCATTCTGTAAATGAATTATCTATAACCTAAAGATAAGAATAAGAATTTATTCAACAAAACACGCATAAGAACAAAAAGTTATAAAGACCCGAGTAACAGGTAACAATGAAATATTACTAACAAGAAGCTAATAATATGACCATATATGATATCATATCAATATGTATGATTCTGGAATAAGTCAATAACATGATTTAAATCATTATACAGGAGGTTCGGACACTTACAAAGCAAGTCGGACATAAGGTAAGGGAAATATCACAATCTCATTTTTATCCGAGATTGTTTATTCGTAAGTATTTATTGGGGTGTATTTTATCATCCACATCCATGTTCCATCAATATGTAATATTGTTTCCATCCACTTACACTATTTTAAATCCAATTTTACCCTTCGGTGAGTTTTTAGTAAAGAATATGAAAGGAATCTTTTGTCATTTTTTTCGTACGAGGTACTTTTTGACTTTTCCGAAAAAAGTACGAGGAGAATGTTATTTTTATCTTATATGGCGTG
The DNA here is from genome assembly GCA_963277665.1 of Viscum album. NCBI lineage: Eukaryota > Viridiplantae > Streptophyta > Magnoliopsida > Santalales > Viscaceae > Viscum > Viscum album. The sequence continues at coordinate 1,376,047,963 of OY728133.1, read as the reverse complement.
AACGGATTTTTACGGTTTCATAACGCCTCATTTTCAAGAAGCTTCCTCTACAAGATTGCATGATTATTTTTAATAAAACCCTTATCTTTTAAAATTGCATGGAATTTTGTGAAAAGAACATGATTTTAAAGAAGAAAGGATATTTTCCTCAAGAATTCATTTGAAGTGTTTTGTCAAAACTATTTTACATCTAAGATGACATTATTTCATATGTGTATGTTTCAAGTAAAATTTCTCTATGATTTAAATGGATTCAATTTTCTTATGATATCAATTGTTTATGGATTATGTTATGATGGCATGATGTTTAAGAATCCCATTTTATTTCATGGGTTATGCTATGATGTATGATTTATGATTTTGTGGCACACATAAGAATGGTATCATTATGAGATGTGTGGGACCTATATCTCCCTCCAATGCATTGGGTAATGATTTTATATCTCATGAGATAGACAGGGCTGGAACGGTAGGTTATACCGGTTCAGTGAAACAGGACTGAAACGAGGGTTACTCGATTCAGAAAGGGACTTTGTCCACTAAGATAGTCTTGGCAATGAGTCATGACTAACAAGAAATGATTTTCCATGATTATGTGTGCATGCCACAAAGTTTCAAGTTTCATGTTATGATTATGGTGATCCCATTTTCACTTCTATGATTTGTTCCATGTTAAGATATTATGATCTCTTTTGCAGGTTATGATTTTCAAAAAGATATGATATGATTTTTATTTCTTTTGTATACCCTTACTGAGCATTTGAGCTCACCCTTTTATGTTTTATTTTCCCCAGGATATAAAGAAAGGTTTTAGGTAAAAAAAAGGAAGATCTTTATGGGAGATTTTGAAGATCTTTCACCACGATTAGAAGATTATATTCCGAGTTTCCAAAGACACTAAACTATTACGATCCTTGTGTGTGTGTTTTTGTTATGTACTAAGTATTCCGCAAAAGTAATGTAATGTCAATGTACATCAGGCTTCGGGTCTCTACAAAGAATTTCCTGATTATTATTTTTTGCACTAAGGAAAATTATCCTATAGAATTGATCAAAAATATTTAGCAAGACTAGAAAGCTATAATCTTACTTTAAGTTGTAAACAAGCAGAGAAGATCTAGTATTATTGTGGATGAAGATCACTTTGAAGAATAAATAGAAATTTCTACTATAGTATCAACATAAAGAGAAGAAGGATCTTGTTACTAGGGGGTGACAAACGCCTATCGTAGGGTCTGGAAAAAGTTTTTTAAAGTTTTTTCTAGTGCATCATAGTGGATGACCAAGGTCTACTCAGTTTATGAAAAGATATTTAAAGTATTTCCACTCTAATACCTCATGTTTCTTTCTTGTTTCCATCGTTTCCCACCATCCCCTAATCGATACTTTGAACATGAAGGTGGCACACTTCACCTTGATTTTATCAGGTGTGTCTAAGAACCCAAACAGACATTCCATTCTGGTAAACCATTCCTCAGCCTCTTGAGGGTCATTTAAGCCTTTTAATGGTGCAGGATTCTGATGATGGAACTCTTGAGAACTGTTCTTGAGAACATCCCTCTGAGGTTCCACAACTGAAGCCTAAATGGGAACTATAGGGGGTGCCTATCCGAGAGATTGGAAAATGCACACAATCACTTCAACAAGACTCAGTTATGTAAGAGAATTCACTCACTGAGGTTCATCAGAAGATTTTCCTAGATCCGATTCACACATATTCTAAGATTCATGATTCTACACAACATCAACAGACAATAGAGAAGACATTATACTAACACTCAAATAGAGTGATAAGGTAAATTTATCCAAAAAGATGGACAAACAAGATTTAGACTTCAATACATCAAAATAAAAATAGGTAAAAGACTAGAACTAGTCCCCATGGATTTCATTCCTAACAACCCTTAGGGACTTAAGGTTCATCACGATGACAGATGGCTAGACACTTAATCACAACTACCTCCTAAGTCCCGAAAAATTTCACAAATGCACACTTACTTCAATACAAAAGCTATACCTTCCTCTGATACCACTTTGTCATGAACCAACCCGGGTACCCTGGTAACCTGATAACTGAGCCAGTCTTAACATAGTCTGAAGGGTGTTGCTAATACTCATGGGTTGATGACTAGAACCTGACATCATACAACATGAAAGTGGGAATGAATTTTCCACAAAACATAGCAGAAGAAAGAAAAGTAAGTCAATCAAGAAAATATGCATACGAAAGAAACTCCATTGGGAGTAATATACCAAAAGTCAACAAGGAATTAAATCCAATAGTACTATAACCCAAGTACCAAAATATGGAAACACTCCCCAAGTCCCTAAGGACATAACTCACCAAGTCCTAGGTTTAACAGCTAGATCAACCTCCAAGAAATCCTTTCCCTTTGCTCAAACTTGGAAGGAGATAATCTACAAACACCTGAAGGAACAGGTAGGGTGTGAGCTAAATCTCAGTAGTATTTCACTAAATATTCCCATAATAGGATTCCAATATTAAATTAATCATTAATATGCTTTCAATTTTCAAATAAATGGGTTTGGAGTTTACAAAATCACATTTTAATAATCATTATTTACAATTTAAAGGATGAAAATACATTTATCAATTCATGATTCACATTTCAATTGATTAAAATACATTTCAGAAGATAAAACTTACCTTTAATAAAAGGGTACTTCACAGAAGTGGAAATTTTCAAAAAATGTCTTATATAAACACATTTATATAAAACAGTTTATATAAATTCATAAGGCAAGTAAAATGGTTTATAAAAATGGAATATACCAACAATAAAAATACAAACAAGAGAGAAACATGGTCATGTGTCATGTAGGTATGATAGTTCAAGGGTATAGGGACCCAAAATTCTGAATACGACAATGTATGTATATATTCCCCTTGAACCAATGCCAAGAGAATTCATCACCATCACCGAAGGGATGCGATGTGCTTATATGATGTTTTAGAATGTTGTAATTCATGAAGTGTTGTACAATATAACACACTAACTACCATAGGATTTCATGTGACCTAATATACAAAAATGATGGTAAATTTATTTTAAAACTACTTAAAATACCATTAAATCCCATACTCCATTTCAATATTCCAATTATCCCTTTAAAACCCACAATAGATTTTTAATAAAAACACACCTTTTCAAAAATATGAAACCACTGGGTTTCCATCAAATCCATTTTTAATCCATTTTTCAGAAACAAGGATTTGAAACCAATTCATGAAATTTTACAATCCATTACACAATTAAATTCAAAAAAATTTACTTTTCAAACAATTCCATCAATTTCATCACAAACCCCCAATTCACCATAATTGGGGTTTTTTCATAAATCTTTCCATCAAAACATTTTCTTCAATTAAATTCCACAATTCAATTGATTCAATTTCCATCGAACCCCAAATTTAAATATAACAATTTAAATCACCACAATTTCCATAACCACACCAAAATTCAATAAAATTGGGGGTCTTCCAATTTCAATCTAAAAACCCATTCTTCTTAAAAACCCCAATTCACCAGAATTGGTTACTTCCAATAAAAAAAATTAAAAGACACATAATTAAAACCAATTGATTTCATTTAATTCATAATATTTGAGATTAAATAAATTAATTTAAGTTTAATAAAATTTGGGCATCGTAATGGAACCACCTACCTCGGGATCAACAAATCTCAGATCACCAAATCCTAGCTAAGATTCGTCAAAGAAGGGAAACAAAAATAGGATCTGGGAGAAACAAGATTCAATCATAAGTTTAGATCCATAACAGTAGGTATTAAATCCTTTAACAACATATCAAGATCTATAAAACCCTAGGGAGAAAGAGAGATATCACGTGAGATTAAGAATGGGAGGTGGAAACTAACCGAAGAAGGATCAACTAACATTATCCTAGCTCCAGATCACATATGTGAGGGGTATGAGGGGCCAAGAATCCTTCTTTAGAGCTCTAAGGTTGATAGAAACTAGTTTTGGTCAAAGGAGGTCCATCTGGGACCTAAAACAAGGGTTCGAGAATTTTTAACAAAAATTCAGATTAATTAAAATCACATCCGCACGATTTTCTGGGAAACAGAGCACAATTTGAAAAAACCATACACATTCCATGAGCCTGTTATAAATGACTTACATGGTTTCTACTAAGGGGACACATGATTTGACTAACCGTGTGTAAGCCATGCCGATATTTCTGTCCAAAACTTTCCAGTTTCCTGTAGTAGGGTGCATGGTTTGGAAAACTGTGCACAAGATATGTGTCAACCGTGCACCAAACCATAATTATCAAAATTCATAAATTTTCAATATGAAACAACCCCAAATGAAACCAAACCAAAGATCAATTAAAACAAGGGTTTAGGAATACCTAAAAATAGTAACAGGATGTTACATGATGTCTGGATTCTGGTACTGTATGGAAAATACAAGTGGGTAAAAGTTAAAACCAAAAGAAAAAAAGTTAGTTGAAAAGTTTAACAATGTTTCTACAAGAATCCATTCATATTCATTGAAATCTAGGGTTGTTAATAAGGAGGACTAATGATTCCATATGATGAGATTACTCAAAATACCTAGAGGAGTTTAGGAAACTCCATGGAATTTATATGTCATGTATTTTTATTATAGAAAATAATTCTTTGATTTTGAATAGTATATGATACCAAATGTATATTTTAAAAAGTTTTATAAATATATAGGAGTTCAAAATAAAAGGAATAATTTATTGAGATTATAGTTTATAATCATGAGATAAATTAAGTAGTAACTACATCAAATTATTGAATATAAATGATTTAATCAAGCTCAATTAAATCTTGGTAAAATATACATATCTTCATATCATTTATATTATTTTAATAGGGAAGATGTTCAATAATAGTGGGTTTTTATGACCAAGTGTGAGATGATTATATATATATACACATGGTTTATGATTCATCAATTTCTATAAAATGTATTGAGAAGAAGATATGGATAAAAATCTTTTGTCTAGGATAAATTTTTTATCCAAATATTTGTTAAAATATGAGGTAATGTGTCCATTCCACCCATCAATATTATATTTTAATAGTATTTTTTAAATAAAAATGTTCCAAACACATAGAATACTTGATATGATATGGAAACAATAATTAATTTGATTAATATTTATACTAAAAGGGAATAAATGTTATTTCCTAACAAAAAAGGTTTGTGTTGTTTCTTATGAATATATTTTGAAAGGAATATAGTATCTAAGAAGCTAGTGGGAGTATATTTGAACTTAGAGAAGTTCAAAATTAACAAATAAAGGATAAGACCAATCTTATATTAAAGTTATTTCCACTTGATATCATAATTTTTTTTATTATATTCTATGGTAAAGAAAAATATAAAGTGATCCATTTAGTTACAATTTAGAAAGTTAATATCAGCATTTCCTAAAGGATTATACCAGTTTAATATTGAAGCGTTTTCAATCAATATCCAAAAATAGGTTAAGAAATGTGATGATAAAGGAATTTTTTTATTCAAACTGGATTTATTTATAGATTTTTCTCACTAAAAAGTTTAGTGGGAGAATTTTTTCATATGGTATTATAGAGATGTGATAGGAATTACATATGATGTAATCAGTTAACAAAACCTAAAAAGTGTAGAAAACATAATGTTGATATAGAAGTTTATCATATATGTTATGATAAACTGATACTTATGTCAGCTTTTTTAAATATTCTTAAATAGTTTAATAATATTAAAATGTATCATGATAAAGAAAACCTCTATTTTATCATTCTTTCACATTGGCTACATAAATTTATATATAGATATACATTTTCGAAGTACAATGATAATTTAACTCTCAAAGTATGACTTCAAGTTTATCTTTCACCGATGTTTTTTAGAAAGTAGCATAGGTTATGATGCAATGTTAAGGTTAGTGTGAGTAGTATTCTTATATAGAGATAAAAAATATACTCATGAGGTAAAAAAAAAAAATGATTCTTTGTGTGTGGTGGGAGACCTATTAAGTATACCACATGAAGTTTCATAAAAATTTCTTTGGTTTACTAGGGGTTCATGGATCATATTTGAGTCCCCATTATCTAAGGTTGGAAAGATACCTAGCATGAGAACCTTCATACTTTTATACCCTACTTACGCAAGTCTACATACTGACTTAGATAATATAGAGGTGGTTGAATATATTATTGACCATGTTGTTTGTTGGATCTTAAACAAGATGAGATTTTTCCTCTCATATGATTAGTATGACATCTCAGCCCTTGATTGAGATCTACTATGGGAGTGTGAAACTACAAATAGATATTGTATATCTATCTAGATGAGATACATGCACTGTTCTTATCATTAATGATAAATGCCATGTGATTATTAATTGGCCAAATCAGACTACACTCTAAGAATTGAGAATATATGAGTTGGCTATATGGAATTGACCTATTACATTCCCATGATCACTTGATATCTTGAAAAAATGGAAAATATGAGAATGCATTTTTTTTCATATGATATAGAATGGTAGAGCATGTATAGAGATACATGTGTTAGATAAAGATCATTTCAGACCAATTTATAGCTTGAGTAGTATTGATGTTTTAATAGAGGGTTCTCTTTGATTACATATATGGATCCTAAGATTTGTAATTGATGTCAATGTTATAAAGCCCCATGAGGTCACACATTATGGTTGACTGAATTTGGATTGAGTTTGAATCAGATAGATACTCTAATAGTGTTTTAGAGTGAATAAAAAATTGTTTTGGATGGGTATTCATAAGGTATTACATATGATGTAATACAAGATTAAGTTAATGATAGATTTTTATAAGTGTTTTGGAATATATTCAAAAGTATTTTTGGATATAGTTTCATAAGTTTTTGTATATTATACAATATAAGGTTAAATGATACAAACAATTTTAGGCTTTAGTGAAAGTTGTAGATTAAATTAGATATTCCCCAAATCCATATTTGTATATCATATATTTATGAGGTAAATTATATTGCATAAAAATTATGATTTACATAAAAAAGGGAGTATCATTACATACAGCTGTATATGAAATAAAATGACAGTTATTATCATTTAATAGTATTACACATAATCTATCATTAATAAACCATTTCATGAGATGGATTTATAGGGTGGAGATGTAATCATGTATGCAATAGATGAACCATACATGGCATTAAATCATGTGTTTCAATGAATGAGTGAATGAAAACTATTGAGTATAATCTTCTACATCATATATAAACTACTTTCATGAAATGAAAATGGTATGTGTGTGTGATTACATGATGCTTAGCTGATACTACTTTACCCAAAACTCTCTTTCTCCTACCTATTTTGCATCATGATATGCCGACACATTGTGTAGGATAGGGAGTCCTACACGTATGACATGTGATTCAGTTTGGACCATGTGTACAATATAGAGGCATGATTCTTTCCCCCATCTTTTTTGATATTTACTAAACCCATTTTATAGTGTTTGAAGATGTTGTATATTCTATTTAGTGTAAGTTACTCCATTTATATAAGTAGTTCATTTTTGGTTTTTTCACACAGGTTTTATATATCTTGCCTAGGAGATCCTTTGAAAAGGGTTTAAACCAATTCTACTTCATTTGATAATCATAATTATATTAAAAAATACCTTAACCTATTGGGTAGTCAATCCTCATGATCTCCTCTAATTGAGATCACCAAATATGAAATTCATGAGAAGAAGTTTCAATGCTTATGAGCATCCACCATATGATAGCCAATCATGAGCTATCTCCCATCATTTTGATGTATCTGGACCATAGGACATATATTTAATATTAATTTCATTGTATTTTTAGGTTATCATTATATCCAAAAACTACTATAACATTTTGATATGAAAAATAATCTAAGGAAATTACCATGAAAATAGATTACACAAAAGTATTAAAACTAATATGGAAAGATGAGATCATGAATAAATATCTATATACATGATATGGTAATAAAAAGTACTACTCATGATGGGTATAGGGAATCCAATTTTACAACATGCCCACTTACACTAGATCCAACTTTATAACCATCAACATGTTATATCTCACATGATAAGATCATGCTTCCACTGAGTTACAGATTTAGTCATTGGGTTTGCCACATTTTCTTACATGGATACTCTACTATCTGTGAATTAATCTTTTTGAGTATGTTACTCAAGAGAAATATCACTGAGTATAACCATTTTCCTATGTATTATACTTTAAATCTTGGCTATTATAATTTTCATAGACTTATAATAATTTATATTATGATAAAACTTTACCTTCTAGGTATGATTCCAAGGGATAGAACAAATCATTGTGTATTTCAAATATTTCCTTAACTACATAAAAAATCACAACATACTCATCATTTATAGACATTGTTACCATTGGATTCAATGAGTTTATCTTTCTTATCTCCTTAGCCTAACTGTGATATTAGATTAAAAAAATCTATAGGAAGTATTGTTTTATATATAACATACCATACCTTATACAACTCATAATTATGAGTTTAATAGAAATTATTGAATTTTCTATGATCTTTTAGGTTTTTATTTCTATATAATTATGAAAATATCATACACATCAAACCCTTACAATTAAAAGTGGACACTTCTACTCAAAGTCTATTTTTCCCAAAAATGGGATTCTTAAATTTAAACTCTCATTTTATTCAAAACACATTTTCTTATTTTATATAGAATATACATAGTTAAAATATATAACTTTATATAGTTTATAATTATCCTTAAGCCCTAAAAAAATTGAAATCATTGTATGAGAAAAACAAATCTCATAAATGGTTATAAAATGAACAGAAACTTGTTAGTCCATGTGAAAATTTATTAAAACCCATAAGAAAGTTTACCTTTTTGTAATAAACTTTTAACTAAAATAATTATTTACTTACCCAATAAATGAACTTATTTTCCCAAATATTTCAAAAAACATCTCATAATAACTCATAAATTCAAAATCATAATCACGAGAGTTTCTTATAAAACATGAGTACTCAGGAAAACATTTTTTTGATTACATATTTTTCACCCTTAAAAGGGTCATAGACATTCCTTTAAACATAATTCACTATATTACCTTAAAAAATCAAAATAATTCCATGAAAAATAATTTTTAAGAAAAGAAAAATCAATTAGGTTCCTTGAGACATCATATTTATATCACTCTTACAAGCAATCTTATAATTGGAATAACCTACTCAATTAATTCCAATATATATTCCCCAGAGAACAAAACCACTACTCAATGAATTGGAGAGCTATATCGAGCTCACCCATCATCATCAATAAATTATAATGACTAATACATACATAAAATACATGTAATATTTATTTTCAATATAAAAACACATAAAATATCCATTTGAACACATTTATAGAAGCACTTTTGGGTTTCGCGTGAAAAATAAGAGAAATATCATTTTTCTTTGAAAACTCTTAAAAATTAGGAATTTATAGAAGAACAGAAATAATATTTTCTTTGAAAAAACATGAAAACTTATAGAGGAATATTTATAATGATTAATGGTTATGAAAATGGAAAAATGTGGTCAAACCCTCTATGTTAAAAAAACATTCTTTTTTCACCTTTGTAAAAAATTAAAAATAACACGTACAACAAACATTAAAAATATTCCTTTTTAAACCATTTCAAAGAAGGTAAAAAATAGTTAAAATTAACTTAAAATTCTTTTTATGTATAAATAATAAAATTCTTGAAACATTTTAAAAAACATGAATATAGAGGAAAAAGTGTTAGAAAGAATACTTTAAAACATTTTAAACAAGGTTTTAAAGAAAATACCCGTCTCACCTAGCTTTACACATTATATAACTAATAAATAATAATATTATATTAGTTTTTTACTTTCATAAGAACCATTTTCATTTTCATTGTATATACTTATTTGTTTTTTTAATTTATTACCATATTTTATGTAGTTACTAAATCAATTAAATTTACATGAGATGTTTTGAGGTTGTTTGTTTTGTAATCTCAAAATAATTTTGGTATTTGGATCATGGTTTTTGATACCAATGAAGTTGAGTTTCATTTTTTGTCAATAAGGTATGTCATCTTGATGATTCAAGAAGGATTTCAATATGCGTAGCTCTAAATTGTGACGATTGTTGTACCAATATTAAGTTCTGAGACAAGAATCAGTGAAGACACATTGTTTTCATCATGATAAAAAATAGGAGGAATTAATAAATATCATGAAAAATATTATTTTTCATGATGATTTGTGACTAAATGATATAATTTACATTTTTTGACATATAATGGTGAGAAATGGATTGATATTATATTATATACCTAGAATATAATATAAGTATTTCTAATGGGACTTATAAAAAAAATATGCCCAACAACACAAGCCTTGGGAGCTAGCTCGATCAACTACATTATGGGAGGAGGCCTCAACCATATGGTAGTGCAAGCTAAATCATCTTGAATGGTGGCAGATAGGGAGAGTATAACACCCTCTAGGTGTGCGTGCATGGTGCATGGGATGATGCCTTCAGGATCGCACAAGGGTGTGTCGCGACCTAGTGTAGGGTGTCTGTGTGTAGTGTTATGGGTGATGAACCCTACTGCTGGATCAAGCAACTGATGGAATAGATTTATATATAAAGGAGCAGTTGTTCAAAGCATGAGTATATGTGGGATGAGATACATTTGGTACTATTCATCTATCTTAAAATATATAGACATAACATGTGCCGCTCGAACAAAAAAATCTCAACATGTCTGATCACTACTACAAATTATCTTCAACCTCAACCACTTGAGGGTTTTTTTGGTTATTCCAGAGTATATCATCGATCTCAAGACAAGCATCAATCATGATAACTAACCATCTTCCATGATTATGTAGAAGGAACCAAATATTCAAGATTGAACTTAGAATATCCATGCAATGGTTTTCTTACATGCTTTTCACTTGATGAAGAACTTTATTTGACCAAGGATAATAGAGTTGTGCATATGTTCAATGAAATATATAGAGTAATTGCATGAATTTGTGGCATCTAATGATGTTCTTTGGATTATGCATAGAAATCTTGAAATCACATGATTTTATCATCTGAAAATAATATAACTCCCATCGTAAGAAGATTTTTTCATTTGCAACTTCCATCGTAAAAAGGATTCAGTGATTTTCCATTGACAGTCTATATCATTGTCTATGAAGGACTAAGGTTTCTCATGACCAATTTAAGTGATCAAGTGATCTCATGATCACTTAAACATCACATTATGAGGCTGAGAGTTTTGGTATTTCAAAATGAATGAGATCCCAAGATCTCTAGGTGTTTAATGATCCTTGACTCTATTTAAATATTATAGGAGAGGCAATGAGATTCTAATTATATAAATAGAGGTAGTGATGAGGGAAGTGTTTCTGCCTTTTAGGATATTGAGAGATCTCTTGAAACTGAGTGTTTGCATGATCCATTCACATGAATAAGTATCTTAAAAACCTCATTGGTTATGTAAAGGAGAAGCAATTTTTATGATCCATTCATGTGAATGAGAACCGTAAACTATCGTTATCTCATAAAGTAGAAGAAAATAGGTGTGTTTATTTTTTTAACTCAAAGTAAAAACCATTGGAAACCTTTATCTCATGAAGGTTACCAATTTTTCAAGAAAATCACTTACATGAAGACATAATGAACTTGAAGAAACATAACCTGTGTGATATACTTGTGCATAGAAAAATAGTGTAAACCTATTTGGGGTTGTATGATAGAGAAGAGGGTATACATGCAAATGAGTATTTCCATGCACATGTGATTTCATAATCACTTGAGAATAATCAAAATATAATAAACACCTTGAATTGAACATAAAATAATTACATGGAATATATATGCGCAGGGTTTACAAAGACCATGTAGTGTATTCTACGTGAATGAAGTTGTTGAGAAGATTTATTTGAGATTCTATTTGTGGAAGTTCTATATTTTATAAAATAATATTGAAGATATTTTGTGAACTATTTTTAAACATTAAGTGATGCCAGGAATTAAACATCATAAGGAGAAATTTCCTCATTATAATTTTTTGCACTAAGGAAACTCATCCTACACAATTGATCCAAAATATTTAGCAAAACTAGCAAGCTATAATATTACTTTAAGTTTTAAAAAAGAAGAGAATATCTAATATGCTTGTGTATAAATATCACTTTGAAGAATTAATAGAAATTTCTACTATAGGATCAACATGAAGAGAAGAAGGATCTTTTGACTAGCAGGTGACACACACCCATCGTAGGGTCTGGAAAAAGTATTTTAATGTTTTTTCTAGTGCATTATAGTGGATGACCAGGTTATACTCAGTCGATGAAAAGATCATTGAAGTATTCCCACTATAATAACTCATGTTTCTTCACTATTTCCATTATGTCCCACCATCCCCTACTTGGTCCTTCCAACATGAAGGTGGCACACTTCACCTTGATTTTATCAGGCATGTCCAAGAACCCAAAAAAACATTCCATTCTGCCAAACCATTCCTTAGCCTATTGAGGGTCATTTAATCCTTTTAATGGTGCATTATTCTGATGATGTAACTCTTGAGAACTCTTCTTTATAACTTCCCTTTGAGGTTCCCGAGCTGGAGCCTAAATGAGAACTAGAGGTGGTGCCTGTCCCAGAGCTTGGACAATGCACACAATCACTTCAACAAGACTCAATTACAAAATAGAATTCACTCACTAAGGTTCATCAGAAGCTTTTCCTAGATCCTATTCACACATATTCTAAGTTTCATGATTCTACACAACATCATCAGATAATAGAGAAGACATTATATTAACACACAAATAGAGTGACAATGTAAATTAATCCAAATAGATAGAAAAACAAGATTTGGACTTCAATAAATCCAAATAAAAATAAGGAAAAGACTAGAACTAATCCACACAACTTCCTTTCTTAACCACCCTTGGATAATTAAGGTTCATCACAGTTAGAGATGTCTAGACACTTAATCACAAATACCTCCTAATTCTTGACAGGATTTCACAAATGAACACAGACTTCATGACAAAAGTTAATCCTTCCTTCGATACCACTTTGTCATGAACCAGCCCGAGAACCCTGGTAACCTGATAACTGATCCAGTCCTAACATATTTTGAAGGGTTTTCCCGATGCCCATGGGTCGATGACTAGAACTTGACATCATATAACATGAAAGTGGGAATGAATTTGCCACAAAACATAGCAGAAGCAAGACAAGTAAGTCGATCAAGAAAATATGCATACAAAAGAAAATCCACTGGGAGTAATATACCATAAGTCAACAAGGAATTAAATCCCATAGTACTACAAACCAAGTTCCAAAATAGGTAAACACTTCCCAAGTCCCCAAGGACACAACTCACCAAGTCCAAGGTTCAACAGCTAGATCAACCTCTAAGAGATCCTTTCCCCTTGCTCAAACTTGGAAGGAGATAATCTACAAACACCCGAAGGAATAGGTAGGGTGTGATCCAAAGCTCATTATGATTTCATCCAATATTCCATAATAAGATTCCAATATTAAATTAACCATTAACATGCTTTCAGTTTTCAAATAAATGGGTTTGGAATTTACAAAATCATATTTAAAAAAAATCATTCCATACAATTTAAAAGATGAAAATACATTTAGCAATTCATGATTCACATTTCAATTGATTAAAATATATTTCAGAATATAAAACATAATTTTAATAAAAATGGTAATTTACAGAATTGAAACTTTTCAAAAAATAGTTTAAAAAAACACAATTATATAAAACAGTTTATATAAATTCATAAGGCAAGTAAAAAAGTTTATAAAAATAGAATATACCTATATTCAAAATACAAATAAGAGAGAAAAATGGTCATGTGCCATGTAGGTATGACAGTTTCAAGATATAGGGACCCAACACTGTGAATACGACAAAGTATGTATATATTCCCCTTGAAACAAGGCCAAGAGAATTCATCGCCATCCCCTAATGGATGTGATGTGATGATATGATGTTTTAGAATTTTTTAATTCATGAAGTGTTGTACAATGTAACACACTAACTACCTAAGGATTTAATGTGATATAATATACAAAAATGATGGGAAATTTATTTTAAAACTGCTAAAAATACAATTAAATCCCATAATCCATTTCAATATGCCAATTTCCCCTTAAAACCCATAATAGATTTTTAATAAAAAACATGCCTTTTCAAAAATATGAAACCAATGGGTTTCCATCAAATACATTTTAATCCATTTTTCATAAACAAGGATATTAAACCAATTCATGAAATTTCACAATCCATTACACAATTAAATTAAAAAAATTTATTTTCAAACAATTCCATCAATTTCATCACAAACCCCCAATTCACTATAATTGGGGGGTTTTCACAAATATTTCCATCAAAACATTTTCTTCAATTAAATTCCACAATTCAATTGATTTAATCTCTATAAAAACCAAAAATTAAATATAACAATTTAAATTACCACAATTTCCATAACCACACCCCAATTCAATAGAATTGGGTGGTTTCCAATTTCAATCTAAAAACCCATTCTTCTTAAAAACCCCAATTCACAAGAATTTATTCCTTCCAATAAAACAATTTAAAGACACATAACTAAAACTAATCGATTGAATTAAATTCAAAATAGTTGAGATTAAATAAATAAAATTTAGTTTTAATAAAATTTGGGCATCGTAATGGAACCACCTACCATGGGATCAACAAACCTCAGATCACCAAATCCTAGATGAGATTCATCAAAGAAGGAAAACAACAATGGGATCTGGGAGAAACAAGATTCAATCCTTTGTTTAGAACCATAATAGAGGGTATTATATAGTTCAACAACATATCAAGATCTATAAAACCCTAGGGATAAAGAGAGAGATCATGCGAGATTAAGAATGGGAGGTGGAAACTAACTGAAGAAGGATTAACTAACATTATCCTAGCTTCAGATCACATATGTGAGGGGTATGAGGGGCCAATAATCCTTATTTAGAGCTCTAAGGTTGAGATAAACTAGTTTTGGTCGAAGGAGGTCCACCTGAGACCTAAAACATGGGTTGGAGAATTTTTAACAAAAATTTAGATTAATTAAAATCTCATCCGCACGATTTCTTGGGAAACATAGCACGATTTGAACAAACGATACACATTACATGTTCCCATTATAAATGAATTATATGGTTTCTACTAATGGGACACATGACTTGACTAACCTTGTTCAAGACGTGCATAACTTTCGGTCCAAAACTTTCCAGTTTCTATAGCAGGGTGCATGGTTTGGAAAACCGTGAACATGATATGTGTCAACTGTGTACCAGCCCATAATTCTAAAAATTCATAAATTTTCAATCTGAAATAACCCCAAATGAAAACCAACAAAATATCAATTAAAAAAAGGGTTTAGGAATAACTAAAAACATTAACAGGATGTTACATGATGTCTGGATTCTGGTACTGTATGGACAATACAAGCGGGTAAAAGTTAAAACCTGAAGAAAAAAAGTTAGTTGAAAAGTTTAAAATTTTTTATACAAGAATAATTTCATATTAATTGAAATATAGGGTTGTTAATAAGTAGTAATAATGATTCCATATGATGAAATTACTCAGAATACCTCGAGGAGTTTAGGAAACTCCATAGAATTTCTATGTCATGTATAGTTATTATAGAAAATAATTATTTGATTTTGAATAGTATATGATACCAAATGTATATTTTAAAAAGTGTTATAAATATATAGGAGTTCAAAATAAAAGGAATAATTGATTGATATTATAGTTTATAATCATGATATAATGTAAGTAGTAACTACATCAAATTCTTAAATATAAATGATTTAATCAAGATCAAATAAATCTAGGTAAAATATGTGTATCTTCATATCATTTATATTATATGATTAGGGAATATGATCAATAATAGAGGGTTTTTATGACCAAGTGTGAGATGATTATATATATACACATGGTTTATGATTCATCAATTTTTATAACATGTTTTGAGAAAAAGATATGGATAAAAATCTTTTATCTAGGATAAAATGTTTATCCAAATATTTGTTAAAATATGATGTAATGTGTTCATTCCACCCATCAGTGTTACATTTTAATAGTATTTTTTAAATCAAAATTTTTGAAACACATAGAATACCAGATATGATATTGAAACAATACTTAATTTGATTAATATTTCTACTAAAATGAAATAAATGTTATTTCCTGAAAAAAAATGTGTGTGTTGTTTCTTATGAATATATTTTGAAAAGAATATAGTATTTAAGAATCTAGTGGGAGTATATTTGAACTTAGAGAAGTTCAAAATTAACAAATAAAGGATAAGACCAATCTTAAATTAAAGTGATTTCCACTTAATGTCCTAACATTTTTAGGATATTCTATGGAAAAGAAAAATATAAAGTGATGCATTTAGTTACAATTTAGAAAGTGAATATCACTATTTCCAAAAGGATTATACCAGTATAACATTGAATTGTTTTCTATCAATATTCTAAAATAGGTTAGGAAATGTGATGATAAAGGATTTTTTTTATTCAAAATGGATTTATTTATAGATTTTTCTCACTAAAAGGTTTAGTGGGAGGATTTTTTCATATGATCTTATAGAGATGTGATAGGAATTACATATGATGTACTTATTTAACAAAACCTAAAAAGTGTAGAAAACATAATGATGATATAGAAGTTTATCACATATGTTACGATAAACTAATACTTATGTCGGTTTTTTAAATATTCTTAAATAGTTTAATTCTTGGTTATTATCCTTTTTATAAGCTTATAATAATTTATATTATGATAAAACTTTACCTTCTTGGTATGATTCCAATGGATGGAACAAATCATTGTGTATTTCAACTATTTCCTTAACTACATAAAAAATCACAACATACTCATCATTTGTATATATTGTTACCATTGGATTCAATGAGATTATCTTTCTTAGCCTAACTGTGATGTTAGATTAAAAAAATATATAGGAAGTATAGTTTTATATATAACATCATGTACCTTATACAACTCACAATTATGAGTTTAATAGAAATGATTGAATTTTATATGATCATTTAGGTTTAAATTTCTATAGAATTATAAAAATATCATACATATCAAATCCATACAATCAAAAGTGGACACTTCTACTCAAAGTCTATTTTTTTTTCAAAAAAATGGGATTCTTAAATTTAAACTCTCATTTTATTCAAAACATGTTTTCTTATTTTATATATAATACACATAGTTGAAATATATAACTTTATATAGTTTCTAATTATCCTTAATCCCTACAAAAAAATTGAAATAATTGGATGAGAAAAACAAAACTCAGCAAAGGTTATAAAATGAAAGGAAACCTGTTAGTCCATCTGAAAATTTGTTAAAACCCATAAGAAAGTTTACCTTTCTTTATAAACATTAAACTAAAATAATAATTTACTTACCTAATAAATGAACTTATTTTCCCAAATATTTCAAAAAACATCTCATAATAACTCATAAATTCAAAATCATAATCACGAGAGTTTTTTATAAAACATGATCACTCACGAAAATTTTTTCTTAGAATACATATTTTTCACCATTAAAAGGGTCATAAACATTCCATTAAAAATAATTCACTATATTACCTTATAAAATCAAAATAATTCCTTGAAAAATCATTTTTAAGATAAGAAAAATAATTTAGGTTCCTTGAGATATCATATTTATATCACTCTTACAAGCAATCTTATTATTGGAATAACCTACTAAATTAATTCCAATATATATTCCTGAGAGAGAAAAATAATTTCTCAATGAATTGTAGAGCTATATCGAGCTCACCCATCATCATGAATAATTTATAAGGACTAATACATACATAAAATACACATAATATTTATTTTCAATATAAAAACACATAAAATATCCATTTGAACACATTTGTTGAAGCACTTTTGGGCTTCATGTAAAAAATATGAGAAATATAATTTTTATTTTAAAACTCTTAAAAAATAAGAATTTATAGAAAAATAGAAATAATATTTTCTTTGAAAAAACATGAAAACTTGTAGAGGAATATTTATAATGAATAATGGTTATGAAAATGGAAAAATGCAGTCAAACCCTATATGTTAAAAAAACATTCTTTTTTCACCTTTGTAAAAAATTCAAAATAACCCATACAACAAACATTAAAAATATTCTTTTTTAAACCATTTCAAATAAGGTAAAAAATAGTTCTAAATTAACATAAAATATATTTGATGTATAAATAAGAACATTCTTGAAACATTTTTAAAAACATGGATATGGAGGAAAAAGTGGTAGAAAGAATACTTTAAAACATTTTAAACAAGGTTTTAAATAAAATACCATACCTTAAGTCTCACCTAGCTTTACAAATTATATAACTAATAAATAATAAAATTATATTAGTCTGTTACTTTCCTAAGAACCTTTTTCATTTTCATTCCATATACTTATTTTTTTTGTTTAATTTATTACCATATTTTATATAGTCACTAAATCAATTAAATTTACATCAGATGTTTTGAGGTTGTTTGTTTTGTAATCTCAAAACAATTTTGGTATTTTGATCATGGTTTTTGATACGAATGAAGTTGAGTTTCATTTTTTGTTAATAATTTATGTCATCTTGATGATTCAAAAAGTATTTCAATATGTGTAGCTCTAAATTGTGACAATTGTTGTACCGTTATTAAGTTCCATGACATGAATCAGTGAGGACACATTGTTTTCATCATGAAAAAAAAGAGGAGGAAATAATAAATATCATGAAAAATATTATATTTCATGATGATTTGTGACTAAATGAAATAATTTACATTTTTTGACATATAATGGTGAGAAATGGAATGATATTATATTATATACCTAGAATATAATATAAGTATTTCAAATAAATGGGTTTGTAATTTACAAAATCAAATTTAAAAAAACCATTCTTTAAAATTTAAAGGATAAAAATACATTTAGAAATTCATTCTTCACATTTCAATTGATTAAAATATATTTCAAAAGATAAAGATTACCTTTAATAAAATGGGTACTTTATAGAAATGAAACTTTACAAAAAAATGGATTAAATAAACACATTTATATAAAATAGTTTATAAAAATTCATAAGGCAAGTAAAAAAGTTTATAACAATGGAATATAGCTACATTAAAAATTCAAACAAGAGAGAAACATGGTCATGTGTCATGTTGGTATGATAGTTCCAGGAAATAGGGACCCAACACTATGAATACAACAATGTATTTATATATGCGCCTTGAACCAAGGCCAAGAGAATTCATCACCATCACCCAAGGGATGCGATGTGTTGATATGATGTTTTAGAATGTTTTAATTCATGAAGTGTTGTCCAATATAACACACTAACTACCTAAGGATTTCATGTGATCTAATATATAAAAATGATGGGAAATTTATTTTAAAACTTCTTAAAATACAATTAAATCCCATAATCTATTTCAATATACTGATTTTTACTTTAAAACCCATAATAGTTTTTTAATAAAAAGCACGCCTTTTCAAAAATATGAAACCACTGGGTTTCCATCAAATCCATTTTAATCCATTTTTCATAGATAAGTATTTGAAACCAATTCATGAAATTTCCTAATCCATTACAAAATTAAATTCAAAAAAGTTTAATTTTCAAACAATTCCATCAATTTCATCACAAACTCCCAATTCACTATAATTGGGATTTTTTCACAAATCATTCCATCAAAAAATTTTATTCAATTAAATTCCACAATTCAATTGATTTAATTTCCTTCCAAACCAAAATTTAAATATTAAAATTTAAAATACTACAATTTCCATAACCACACCCTAATCCAATAGAATTGGGGGTTTTCAATTTCAATCTAAAAACCCATTTTTCTTAAAAACCCCAATTCACCAGAATTGGTTTCTTCCAATAAAGAAATTTAAAGACACATAATTAAAACCAATTGATTTAATTTAATTCAAAATAGATGAGATTAAATAAATCAATTTAGGTTTAATAAAATCTGGGCATCGTAATGGAACCACCTACCTCAGGATCAACAAATCTCAGATCACCAAATACTAGCTAAGATTCATTAAAGAATGGAAACAAAAATGGGATCTGGGAGAAACAAGATTCAATCCTAATTTTAGATCCATAATAGTGGGTATTAGATCCTTCAAAAAATTATCAAGATCTATAAAACCCTAGGGAGAAAGAGAGAGATCACAAGAGATTAAGAATGAGAGGTGGAAACTAATTGAATAAGGATTGACTAACATTATCCTAGATTCAGATCACATTTGTGAGGGGTATGAGGGACCAAGAATAATTCTTTAGATCTCTAAAGTTTATAGAAACTAGTTTTGGTCGAAAGAGGTCCATCCGTGACCTAAAACAAGGGTTTGATAATTTTTAACAAAAATTCAAATTAATTAAAATCATGTCCGCACGATTTTATGGGAAACAGAGCACAATTTGAACAAACCATACAAATTCCATGTATCCGCTATAAATTAATTACATGGTTTCTACTAATGGGACACATGACTTGACTAACCATGTGCAAGCCGTGCAAAGCTTTCTTTCTAAAACTTTCCAATTTTCTGTAGCAGGGTGCATGGTTTGGCAAACCGTGCACTTGATATGTGTCAACTGTGCACTAGCCCATAATTCTGAAAATTCATAAATTTTCAATCTAAAAAAACCCCAAATGAAACCCAACCAAAGGTTAATTAAAACGAGGGTTTAGGAATACCTAAAACCAGTAACAGGATGTTACATGATGTCTAGATTCTGGTATTGTATGGACAATACAAGTGGGTAAAAGTTAAAACCAGAACAAAAAAAGTTAGTTGAAAAGTTTAACAATGTTTCTACAAGAATCAATTCACACTCATTGAAATATAGGGTTGTTAATAAATAGGACTAAAGATTTCATATGATGAGATCACTCAGAATACCTGGAAGAGTTTAAGAAACTCCATGGAATATATATGTAATTCATGGTTATTGTAGAAAATAATTCTTTGATTTTGAACATTATATGATACAAAATGTATATTTTAAAAAGTGTTGTAAATATATAGGAGTTAAAAATAAAAGGAATAATTTATTGAGATTATAGTATATAATCATGAGATAAAGTAAGTAGTAACTACATCAAATTTTTGAATATAAATGATTTAATCAAGATCAGATAAATCTAGGTAAAATATGTGTATCTTCATATCATTTATATTATGTGACTAGGGAAGATGTTCAATAATATAGGGTTTTTATAACCAAGTGTTAGATGATTATATATATACACATGGTTTATGATTCATCCATTTCTATAACATGTTTTGAGAAGAAGATATGGATAAAAATATTTTATCTAGGATAAAATGTTTATCCAAATATTTGTTAAAATACAAAGGAATGTGTTCATTTCACCCATAAATATTATATTTCAATAGTATTTTTTTAAAAAAAATTGTTCCAAACACATAGAATACCAGATATGATATGGAAACAATACTTAATTTGATTAATATTTCTACTAAAAGGAAATGAATTTTATTTCCTAACAAAAAAGGTTTGTGTTGTTTCTTATGAATATATTTTTAAAATAATATAGTATTTAAGAAGCTAGTGGGGGTATATTTGAACTTAGAGAAGTTCAAAATTAACAAATAAAGGATAAGACCGATCTTAAATTAAAGTGATTTCCACTTGATATCCTAAAATTTTTAGGATATTCTATGGTAAAGAAAAATATAAAGTGATGCATTTGGTTACAATTCAGAAAGTGAATATCACTATTCACTAAAGGATTATACCAGTCTAATATTGAAGGGTTTTTAATCAATATCCTAAAATAGGTTAGGAAATGTGATGATAAAGGAATTTTTTTATTCAAACTGGATTTATTTATAGATTTTTCTCACTAAAAGGATTAGTGGGTGGATATTTTCATATGGTCTTATAGAGATGTGATAGGAATTACATATGATATAATTAGTTAACAAAACCTAAAAAGTTTTGAAAACATAATGCTGATATGGAATTTTATCATATATGTTATGATAAACTGATACTTATGCCAGTTTTTTTAAATATTCCTAAATAGTTTAATAATATTAAAATGTACCATGATAAAGAAAACCTCTATTTTATCATTCTTTCATATTTGATACATAAATGTATATATAGATATACATTTTATGAAGTACAATGATAATTTAACACAAAAAGTATGAATTTGAGTTTATCTTTCACCGATGTTTGTTATGAAGTATCATAGGTTATGATAAAATGTTAAGGTTAGTGTGAGTAGGATTATTATATAGAGATACTAAATATACTCATGAAGTAAAAAACAAAGAATATGATTCTTTGTGTGTGGTGGGAGACCTATTAAGTACACCACATAAAGTTTCATACAAATTTCTTTAGTATACTAGGGGTTCATGGATCATATTTGAGTCCCCATTATCTAAGGTTGGAAAGATACCTAGCATGAGAACCTTCATACTTTTATACCCTACTTATGAAAGTCTACATACTGACTTAGATAATATGGAGGTGGGTGAGTATATTATTTACCATGTTTTTTGTTGGATCTTAACCAAGATGAGATTTTTCCTCTCATATGATTAGTATGAAATCTCACCCCTTGATTGAGATAGAATATGAGAGTGTGAAACTACACCTAGATATTGTATATCAATCTGGATAAGATACATGAACTATTCTTATAATTATGGATAAATGACATGTGATTACTAATTGACCAGATGAAACTACACTCTAAGAATTGAGAACATATGAGTTGGCTATATGGAATTGACCTGTTACATTCCCATGATCAATCAATATCTTGGAAAAATGGAAAATATTAGAATGGATTTTTTTATATGATATTGAATAGTAGAATAGGTATAGAGATACATGTGTTAGATGGAGATCATTTTAGACCCATTTATAGATTGAGTAGAATTGATGTTTTAATAGAGGCTGCTCTTTGATTACATAAATGGATCCTAAGATTTATAATTGATGTCAATGTTATAAATCCCCATGAGGCCACACATTATGGTTGACTGAATTTGGATTGAGTTTGACTCAGAGAGATACTCCAAAAGTGTTTTAGAGTTAATAAAAAATGTTTTGGATGGGTATTCATAAGGTATTACATATTATGTAATATAAGATTAAGTTAATGATAGATTTCCAGAAGTGTTTTGTAATATATTCAAAAGTAGTTTTGGATAAAGTTTCATAAGTTATTGTATATTATACAATATAAGGTAAAATGACATAAAGAATTTTAGGCTTTAGTGATAGTGGTAGATTAAAGTTGATATTCCCCAAATCCATATTTTTATATAATATATTTATGAGATAAATTATATTACATGAAAATTATGATTTAGATAAAAAAGGGAGTATCATTACATACAGTTGTATATGCAATAAAATGATAATTATTATCATTTTATATAGTCTTCTACATAATCTATCATTAATAAACCATTTCATGAGATGGATCGATAGGGTGGAGATGTATTCATGTATGTGATAGATGAACCATCCATGGCATTAACGCATGTGTTTCAACGCATGAGTGAATGAAAACTGTTGAGGGGAATCTTCTACATCATATATAAACTACTTACATGCAATGAAAATGGTGTGTGTGTGTGATTACATGATTCTTAGATGATACTCCTTGACCGAAAACTCTATTTCTCCTACATACTTTGCATCATGATATGCCAACACATTATGTAGGATAGGGAGTCCTACATGTACGACATGTGAATCAGTTTAGACCATGGGTACACTATAGAGGCATGATTCTTTTACCCTCCCTTTTGATCTTTACTAAACCCATTTTATGGTCTTTGAATATGTTTTATATTCTATTTAGTGAAAGGTACTCCATTTATATAAGTTCTTAATTTTTGGTTTTTCACACATGTTTCATATATCTTTCTTGGGAGATCCTTAGAAAAGGTTTTAAACCACTTCTAATTCATTTGATAATCATTATTAGATTAAAAAATCCCTTAACCTATTGGGTATAAAATCCTCATGATATCCTCTAGTTGAGATCACCAAATATGAAATTCATGATAAGAAGTTTGAATTCTTATGAGCATCCAACATATAATAGCCAATCATGAGCTATCTCCCCTCAGTTTGATGTATCTGGACCATAATACATATATTTAATATTAATTTCATTGTATTTTTAGGTTATCATTATAGATAAAAACTACTATAACATTTTTATATGAAAAATAATCTAAGGACATGACCATGAAAATAGTTTACACAACAGTAATAAAACAAATATGGAAATATGAGATCATGAATAAATATCTATATACATGATATGGTAATCAAAAGTAATACTCATGATTGGTCTAGGGAATCCACTTTTATAACATGCCCACTTACACTAGATCCAAATTTATAACCATAAACATGTTATCTCTCACATGATAAGATCATGCTTCCACTGAGTTATGGATTTAGTAATTGGGTCTGCCACATTTTCTTACATGGATACTCTATAATATGTGACTTCATCTTCTTGAGTATATTACTAAAGAGATATATCATTGAGTATAACCCTTTTTTCCTATGTATTAACCTTTAAGTCTTGGTTATTATCATTTTCAGAAGCTTATAATAATTTATATTATGATAAAACTTTACCATCTAGGTATGATTCCAAGGGATGGAACAAATAATTTTGTATTTAAAATATTTACTTTAATACATAAAGACTCACAACATGCTCATCATTTTTAGATATTGTTACCATTGGATTCAATGAGCTTATCTTTCCTATCTCCTTAGCTTAACTATGATGTTAGATTAAAAAAATATATAAGAAGTATAGTTTTATATATAACATCATATACCTTATACGACTCATAATTATGAGTTTAATAGAAATGATTGAATTTTCTACGATCCTTTAGGTTTATATTTCTATAGAATTATGAAAATATCATATATATCAAACCCTTACAATAAAAAGTTGACACTTCTATTCAAAGTCCATTTTTTCACAAAAATGGGATTCTTAAATTTAAACTCTCATTTTATTCAAAACATGTTTTCTAATTTTATTTAGCATATACATAGTTGAAATATATAAATTTATATAGTTTCTAATTATCCTTAATCCCTGAAAAAATTGAAATCTTTGGATGAGAAAAACAAAGCTCAGTAATGGTTATAAAATGAAAGGAAACCTGTTTGTCCATCTGAAAATTTATTAAAACCCATAAGAAAGTTTACCTTTTTCGTAATAAACTTTAAACTAAAATAATCATTTACTTACCCAATAAATGAACTTATTTTCCCAAATATTTCAAAAAACATTTTATAAGAACTCATAAATTCAAAATCATAATCACGATAGTTTCTTATAAAACATGAGCACTAAAAAAACATTTTCTTGAAATACATATTTTTCACCCTTAAAAGGGTCATAGACATTCCTTTAAACATAATTCACTATATTACTTTATAAAATCAAAACAATTCTATGAAAAATCATTTTTTAGAAAAGAAAAATCATTTAGGTGCCTTGGGACATCATATTTATATCACTCTTACAAACACTCTTATAATTGGAATAACCTACTCAATTAATTCCAATATATATTCCCCTAAGAACAAAATCATTTCTCAATGAATTGGAGAGCTATATCGTGCTCACCCATCATCATGATTAATTTATTAGGACTAATACATACATAAAATACAAATAATCTTCATTTTCAATATAAAAACACATAAATTATCCATTTGAACACATTTATAAAAGCACTTTTGGGATTCACATAAAAAATAAGAGAAATATCATTTTTCATTGAAAACTCTTAAAAATTAATAATTTATAGAAGAATAGAAATAATATTTTTTTTAAAAAAATATGAAAAATTATAGAGGAATATTTATAATGAATAATGGTTATAACAATAAAAAAATGCGGTCAAACCCTATACATTAAAAACATTCTTTTTAAACCTTTGTAAAAAATTAAAAATAACCCATACAACAAAAATTAAAAAAAATCCCTTTTAAACCATTTCAAATAAGGTAAAAAATAGTTCAAAATTAACTTAAAAAATATTTGATGTATAAACAAGAACATTCTTGAAACATTTTAAAAAACATGAATATGGTGGAAAAAGTGTTAGAAAGAATACTTTAAAACATTTTAAACAAGTTTTTAAAGAAAATACCTTACCTTAAGTCTCACCTAGCTTTACACATTATATAACTGATAAATAATAAAATTATGTTAGTTTTTTAATTTCCCAAGAACCTTTTTCATTTCCATCACATATACTTATTTGTTTTGTTTAATTTATTACCATATTTAATGTAGTTACTAAATCAATTAAATTTACATCTGATGTTTTGTGGTTGTTTGTTTTGTAATCTCAAAAAAAATTTGGTAATTTGATAATGGTTTTTGATACCAATGAAGGGGAGTTTAATTTTTTATTAATAAAGTATTTCATCTTGATGATTCTAGAATGATTTCAAAATGTGTATATCTAAATTTTGATGATTTTTGTACCAGTATTAAGTTCCAAGACATTAATCAGTGAGGACAGATTGTTTTCATCATGAGAAAAAAGAGGAGGAATTAATAAATATCATGAAAAATATTATTTTTCATGATGATTTTTGACTAAATGAAAGAATTTACATTTTTTGACATATAATGGTGATAAATGGATTGATATTATATTATATACCTAGAATATAATATAATAATTTCTAATGGGCCTTATACAAAAAAATATGTCCAACAACACAAGCCTTGGGAGATAGCTCGATCAACTACATTATTGGAGGATCCCTCAACCACATGGGAAAACAAGCTAACTCATATTGAATAGTGGCTAAGAGGGAGAGTATAGCACCCTCTGGGTGTGTGTGCATGGTGTGCTGGATGATGCCTGCAGGATCGCACAAGGGTGTGGCGCGTCCTAGTGTAGGGTGTGTGTGTGTAGTGCTGTTGGTGATGAACCCTACTACTGGATCAAGCGAATGATGGAATAGATTTATATATAAAGGAGCAGTTGTTCGAATCATGGGTAGATGTGGGATAAGATATATTTGGTACTATTCATCTATCTTAAAATACATGGACATAACACGAGCTGCCCGATCAAAAAAATCTCAACACGTCTGATCACTACTACAAATCATCTTCAACCTCAGCCACCTGAGGGGTTTTTTGGTTGTTACAGAGTATATCAATTATCTCAAGACAAGAATCAATCATGATAACTGGCCATATTTCATGATTATGTAGAAGCAACCAAATATTCAGAATTGAACTAAGAATATACGCACAATTTTTTTCTTACATGCTTGCCACTTAATGAAGAACTTGATTTGATGAAGGATAATCAAGTTGTGCATAAGTTCAATGAAATATCTGGAGAAATTTCATGAATTTGTGGCATCTCATTATTTTCTTTGGATTATACAAATAAATCATGAAATCACATGATTCTATCGTCTGAAAATAATATAACCCCCATCGTAAAAATATTTTTTCATTTACAAATTCCATCATGTAAAGGCTTCAGTGATTTTCCATTGACAGTATATATCATTGTCTCGTGATGCTGAAGATGATCACATGAAGCACCAAGGTTTCTCATGACCAATTGAAGTGGTCATGTGATCGCATGATCACCTAAACATCACATTACGAGGATGGGAGTTTTGGTATTTCAAAATGAATGAGATCCAAAGATCTCTAGGTGTTTCATGATCATTGACTCTATTTAAATATCCGAGGAGAGGTAGTGAGATTTTAATTATATAAATAGAGGTAGTGACGAGGAAAGTGTTTCTTCCTTTTAGGATATTGAGAGATCTCTTGAAACTGAGTGTCCGCATGATCCATTCACATGAAGGAGTATCTTAAAAACCTCATTGGTTATATAAAGGAGAAGGAATTTTTATGATCCATTCATGTGAATGAGAACCATAAAATATCCTTATCTCATGAAGTAGAATAAAATAGATGTGTGTATTTTTCCACACAAAGGAAAAACCGAAGGAAACCTTTATCTCATGAAAGTTACCAAGTGTTCAAGAAAATAACTTACATGAAGACATTATGAACTTGAAGAAACATAACCTATGTGATATACTTGTGCATAGAAGAACAATGTAAATCTATTTGGGGTTATATGATAGAGAAGAGGGTATACATGAATATGCGTATTTCCATGCACATGTGATTTCATAATCACTTGAGAACAATCAAAATAGAATAAACACCTTGAATTGACCATAAAATAATAACAAGGAATATATATGTGCTCGGGTTTACAAAGACCATGTAGTGTATTCTACGTGAATGAAGTTATTGAGAGGAGTTGTTTGAGATTATATTTGTGCAAGTTCTATATTGTATAAAATAATATTGATGATATTTTGTGCACTAATTTTACACATTAAGTGAGGCCAGGAATTATACATCAGAAGGAAGAATTTCCTGATTATTATTTTTTTCACTAAGGAAACTCATCCTACACAATTGATAAAAAATATTTAGCAAGACTAGCAAGCTATAATATTACTTTAAGTTCTAAACATGAAGAGAATATATAGTACGCTTTTGGATGAAGATCACTTTAAAGAATAAATAGAAATTTCTACTATAGGATCAACATGAAGAGAAGAAGGATCTTGTGACTAGGGTGTGACACACGCCTATAATAGGGTCTGGAAAAAGTATTTTAAAGTTTTTTCTAGTGCATCATAGTGGATGAACAGGTTCTAATCACTTGAGGATATTTTTCTGTTGTTCACTTAATCTAATTAACCTAAACTACTTCTTTTGTTGTTTTTAGTTTTTATGAAAACAATGAGGTTTTGATTATTTTCTAAAATAATGAAATGAAATTCAATATGTAAATATAAACTAAATCTGACATGCAATACTAACAGAATGAAATTTATAAAGAAAGAACCCAGCCTTTATAGTTTGGTTTATTGGTTCCATAACTCTCATTCTTGGTGTTTAAATTTAGTTTGATATATTAATCATGAAATATCACTCTCAAAATATTATTATTTTATTTAGTGGTGTGAAATTTATAATTCCTTTAGAAATATTAATTTCACCTCCTCTTATAATCAATGTTTATGGAACACCTCAATAAAGATTGTGACATATTATAGTACCAAAATCTATCGTATTCCATTTCACCCCCTGAATGGATCAAATCTATCACATGAAGATATTGTATCAAGTATAAGGGAGGGAAATGATTTAATAAAAGCATATAAATGATTTTGAGTTTAGTTCTGTAGTGGAAAATTGCTACACTTGTTCACTTAATTCTTTATCATCATAAAATTAACAAAACTTATGAATTTAAACATAGAATGAAATGTAAACACCACTTAACTCCCCCAAGCCAAGCCCTGGGATAGCCCCTCATTTTTTACGGTAAGAGGTCACTATGGAAAGAAAGGTAGAAGAAGAAGATAACAAATAAATAAAAATAAAAATAATAGAATAGATGGAGAGAGAGAATAAAAATAAAAAAGAGATAAATAAGAAAGTTAAACACATAAAATAACTAAAATAAATAAAACAAAACAAAAAGAATGAAATAAAAAAAAGAAGAATAAGAGAATAATAGAATGATGGGGTGTGATGGAACACTTGGGTTAAATCAAACATTCCTGGATTATATTTATTAAAACAAAATTAATATTAAATTCAAATTAATCTAAAACAAAAATATATGAAAATGAAAATAAAATAAATAAATAATATAAAAGAAAAAAAAAGTTGGGGGGAAGCATGAGACCTTAACAGGATCTCCCTCCTTGGTGGTGTAGGTTCTCTCTCAATAGTATCTACCTCCCTTTATAGGTAACAAAGTAGTGGACCTTTGGACTTTGAAGGATCTTTAAAATATTTAAACAAGATCCTTAAGGATATACTTTTAAATTCACCCTCAAGGCTAGTGTGTAAAATGGAAAACACTTGAATATTTTGAGTGTTTTATTTATTTTGAGGATGGATTCAAATCCACAGGGAAATGTGGGATTCAATGTTCTTTCTTAATGTGCAAGGTTTGGAGACATGGATATTTGAAATCATCAGCGTTTTCATGGGATGCGGGGCACATGGAAGTGGTTTGTAAGTGCGGAAGCGGTAAGGATGGGGATTTTACAGTGTCTGGATGAAGTTCAAAAAAGTTTCATGGTGATCGTTTATGGGTAACGAGGTGGTTCATGGTGATCTAGGTCCTCAAAAATGGTAAATGGATTGAGTTTGAGCTTCGATAGTGAATTAAATCGTTGTTCCCAGTGAGTTATATTGGCAACTCATGAGGGATAAGGTGGAAACATGTGGTGGAGATGGAGGAGGTTCTATTTGTGGTGTGGGGTTCTGAAGATGAGATGGAATGATAACGTTTTGCTAAAAATAATGAACAATACCCTTAATTTTCACCACCCCACATTGAATTAGTAACAAGGAGCATTCTCCCATATTACTCAAGGTGTGGGAGCACCATCGAAAACCACCTGTTGTGGGGATGGGCTCCCACATATCACTGCACACACCCAAGCCACACCACACGCTGTCCACATATGACTTTAGGCCCAATATGGTTCCCTACGATCTTGAGTCTAATCGGGACACTCTTGCACAAGATTTGATCCCCCATGATCATGTTGGATCAAGCTATCTCTCTAGAGCTATCTTATCCAGATTTCTCTCCTTGAATTGGCTATGTGGAGAGCTTCTTTTGTTGAAGGATAGCTTGGGTTTGTCCCTAATTTTTTATTAACCTAAAAAATAACACTTAGAAAATAAAACACTAATGTAAAAATAAATTCCAAAATCATAAAAAATTCCTTTCAAAACTTCTCAAAATGTTTTCAACCATTAAATCCCCCCACTTAAATGTGTTTTCATTCTTTACTTCAAATTTTCTAAATTTTCATAATCCATTAAATTCCATGGGTTTATTAATTTAAAATATTTAAAAATCACTAAAAATCATTTAAAAATATGCATGAAATATATGTGTGTCAAATATCCCCACACTTAAACCATGCATGTCCTCAAGCATCAAATCTCAACATTAAAAATTAGAGGGCACCAATTATACCAATATTAAAATTTCAAAGTAATGAAATAAAACAATTATCATTGTTAAATCAAAATTCCAAATGTCACATAAAATATAAATTCAATTTCTCATTTTTCAAAGAAACAATCAATTCAAGTGTTTTACTTCCTCCCATTTTTAAAATGATGAAACTTCTCTTCTTATTAATTCAAGTTCCTCAATTCATTATTATTAAACATGCCAAATAATGATTTAACTCTATTTTTAATCTTATATCTCATAACTAATGATACAATTCAAGTATAATTTCTCTCATATGAAGAGAACATATTCTTTATTCATAGGCTTGTAAAGGAACTCTTTTATCCACTTTGTAAAGACAAAAATCACATTAAATCACCAACATACTGTAGAATTACTATTCACTAAAGGGCCTTTGGGCTAAAATTATGGGCCTTCTGGACCATGTAATGGGATTTAATGGCCAATGGGCCTATGAACCATGTGATGGGTCTCCTCTACCCAAAAAAAGAGGTCCTTTGTTTCAATAAAAAAGTAACTTCAACCCTAAAGTTTAAGAGAAAAAAATTCTCCCCTTCAATTTATAACAACTCCAACTTCCCCCAAAACACAAAGTAAAGGTCATAATCAAATAAATCATAATTAATGGATTGTTCACCCTATTGTATTTTTTTCTTTCTACTTTTATACATTTTTTTCAAAGAACATTTTCATTTTTTTTCTTTTTCAAAATTTATGCGTAGAATAAACCTTACATCCACCACCTAACCACATACAATAAAAATCATATGTCTTGTTATGGTGATTTTTGGTTTTCCCAAATCAAAACCCATTTTTTTCATTTTCATGGTTCTTTTTTTCATTTTTTCTTTTTTATTCAATAAGGGAAAAAGAATAAAGAGTACAATGAATAAGTCAATAACCTTTCTCACCACCCATAATTAAAACCCCCACACTTTTTCCTTATAACACATTTCATCCATTTTACCATGAATCCCTTCACCCCCACACATTAACATAAAAATATCATGTAAATACTAAAAGGAGGGTAGAAATGGATAAAAATGGATTGAAACATGGATAATTATTAACAAGGACCTTCATGGTTTCTGTGGGCTAAAGAAGGATTTAAGTAAATGTGGTATTTTAAGGATAAGGTATTTTCAAAATATGAATCAATAATTTTAAATGTGTTTTTTCAAATTTATAGATTTGATAAGTTCAAATAAAAGTTTTAGAAGGTGTAATGTCCCAATATCACTCAAGAAATATGGTCAAGATAAAATAAGATGTACTTTGTTTAGAAATCCTTTTGGGAATGGGTTATATGATTTGGGACAATAACTCAAGGCATGACTAATAATAATAAACCAATTCACATGAATTTTATAAATTTAAAGAATGAAAAATTATTGGGAAATTTTATTTACAAGAATCAATTAATTCCCTTAAACCATGAGTCCTCATTTTAATATCCATTATTCACATTAATCATTTAATTATCCATTTTACTCATTCAATCTCATTAACATTGAAATCTAAAACATGGAATATTAGGATTCTTAAGAAACTCATGTCTCCAAGATAAGTCAAGTAGAGCATTAATTCAATCTTGGGAATGTGATTTTCTTGTTTAAATCTTAATATAGTTTTTGAAAAAAAAATGTACGGATTTTACATGACAAACAATAAAAGTGAACTCCCTTTCCCATAAAGCTTAGTCCTCTTTCCTCCTTCACTATTTAGGGATGCCTTGTGGAATCATGATCCTAAAAAATATAATTACTCAGTTAAGCATAAAGATCATGTCATTTAAGCTCAAAAATATAAGAGGGATTGGGATGCATGCTGGTCTAATCCTAAAAATAAAATTTAAAGTCCTTGAAAGAATGTAAAATAGATAATTCTTGGTATGTTCTCCCAAGTGGGCCCTGAATTTTTATTAAATCTAAAGGGAAGTACTAGTTGTTATCCATAATCAGTTGGTGGGTGGATTTTATTAGACTTGAACCACCACTAGTTATTATTCCCAGCTTAGACTTATTTTTCCTTATTGAGAAGAATTCCATGTGTATAGTACACAAGATCCATCCCATTAGAAATTATGTACAACTTTCATGGTAGGGGTAGGATGAATTATAGAACCTCCTCCTCTTTGGTTACTACACGTGAAACATTTATTTCAATATCCATTGTATGTTCCCAATATGCTATAATAAAATAATAGTTTAATGGGTAATTAGAAGGTAATTTTATTTAAAAAAAATAAATTTGAAAATTCAATATCAGATTCTTACCCTTTTATGTATGCAGCATGTTTCTTTGGTTATTCTGGTAGAGCCATTAGGATCTATTCTTTTTCTCCCACAAGTAGATATTAAATAAGTTTAGGGAGCTCCAATTGTTCCTCAAAAGGTGAATTTTCATTTTCATTATCTTCCTCTAAGGAATAACATGAGTTTTCTGAATACGAAAATTCAATACAATTATGAGTGATACTAATATTAGTTTAAATATAATTAGAAAATGTATCATCTCCTTGATTCAGTTTTGATTGAATATCTTCCTTAGTGGAAATCACCTCTTGGATTTGAGTACTAGCAGATGGAGTAAGGTAGTAAAGAACCTCCATTAATTCTTTAAATTCCACTATATTGGTGGTGTATTATTCTTCTATAGATAACAATAGGTAATTAGGTGCTAATTCTTTATTTTATATATGGGAAGTTCTTATTGCATTTTATCTTCTGAACAGTTACTCCAAAATTGATCTGAATCATTTCCCATATTCCTATCAGCATGTGAGTCTTCATTTCCACTATATATATTTCTATATTATTCTAGGATATGGTTCTTAAAATGGTTGGGTTGTTGTATTCCTTTAGTTTGGACTCAACTTTGTGGATGTATTCATTAAAATTGGAGAAAATAAGTGGAAATTCCTTCTTTCCCTCAAATATTTGCAAATTAGTTCAGAGTTCATTGACCATGACCATGAAACATTTTGGAAATATGCTTGTATCTATGCCTCTTTAATTATTCTTAAGCATTATAATAAGAGAATCATCCCTTTATTGGATGAATTACTCAGTATAACTCTTTTCTTATTATTTCACCTATGAGTAATTATTTCATGTATCGAAAAAATGGTTATTTGAAAACATCATGAAAAAAGAATTTTTTTATGGTTTTTTTGTTTTTTAAAGAAATAAAACTATATACTATGTGAAAATATAAAAATTAATATAACTACTGATTATATCCCCAAAAAAGGTTCCAGTTTTGATGCATTCCTATCATAGGGCATGGAAAATGAAAATTTATTAATATTTTCATAGTGCAACATAGTGGCTGACTAGGGTCGTCTCACTTAATAAGATTTCTCAATTGTTCACTTACTTAATCTAATTCACCTAAACTACTTTTTTTGTTGTTTTTAGTTTTTATAAAAACAACAAGGTTTTGATTATTTTATAAAACAATGAAATGATATGCGATATGAAAATTTGAACTAAATCTAACATGTAATGATAAAAGAATAAAATTAGAAAAGAAATAACCAAGAATTTGTGGTTAGTTTTATAGGTTACATCACTCTCCTTGTTAGTTTTTTAAATTTAGTTTTATAGTTTAATCATGAAATCAAACTCTTAAACTACTATTATTTTATTTAGTTGTGTGAAATCTTGAATTCCTTCATAAATCTTAATTACACCTCCTCATATAATCAAGGTTGGTGGCACACATCAATTGAGAGTGTGACATCTTCCAAAACCTATCTATATATTCTCTCCTTTCATCCACTGAATGGATCAACTCCATTATTTGAAGAGATTGTATTCATTAGAAGGTAGAGAAAAGATTTAATAAAATTATAAAAATGAGTTTGAGTTTAGTGTCATAGTTGAAAATCCCCACACTCATACATTTCACTCTTTCTCACCAAAAACTTAAAAAAAACTTATAAATTTAAGTGAAAAATGAAATGGAAACACCCCTTACCTCCCTCGATCCAAGCATCGAGATAGCCCATCATTTTTTAGGGTAAGAGGTCACTATAGAAAGAAAGAGAGAAGAAAAATATAAGAAAGAAAATAAAATAAAAAGAATATAAGAGATATAGATAGATAGAGAAAATAAAAATAGAAAAGAGAGAAATAAGAGTGTTAAATAAATTAAATAACTAAAATAAAAAAATAAAAGAAGAAGAATAATAGAATAAAATAAAAAGAATAAGAATAAGAGAAGAAGATAATTATATGGTATGGTGGAACACTTGGGTTAAAGAAAACATGCATTAATTTTATTTATTAAAACAAAAATAATATTACATTAAAATAAATCTAAAACAAAGATAAATGAAAAAAATAAAGAAAATAAAAGATATTCAAGAAGGGGTGAATCATGTGACCTTGATAAGATATCACTTGATGGTAGTGCATTCCCTATATGAGTAGTGGATACATCCTTTTATATAAAGAAAAAGAGTGGATCTTTAGACTCAGTGGGATATTTAAAATATTTGAATGAGATCCTCAGGGTTACCCTTTTAAATTCACCCTCATGACCAATTGGTGAAATGGGAAACACCCGAATATTTTAGGTGTTTGTGTTATTTTCAGTGTGGACTAAAATCCATGGGGAATCAAGGGATTTAGTGTTCTTCCTTCATGTGCATGGTTTTGAGACATGGATCACAGAACTCAACGGTTCTTGCATGGGATGTGGGGCACATGGAAGTGGTTTATAAGTGTGTCACCAGCATGGAAAGTGTAGTGGAGACCTATCCTTCCTTATTTAGCTTTCAAAATGGTCATATGAATCTTGAAAAATATTTATGGTGATCGTACTAGGGTGTTGGGCTGGTTCTTGGTGATCAGGGGCCTCAACAGTAGTGTATGGATTAAGTCAGAGCTTCGATAGTGGCTTAAATGGTGGTTCCCATCAAGCTGTAGTGGAAGACGATGAGGATGAAGGTGGCAACATGCAGTGGAGATGGTGGAGGTTCTATATGATGTGTCACATCATGAATCTGAGGTTTAACAATAGCATTTTTCTAAAAAAATGATCAATACCCTTAATTTTCACCATCCCACATTGAATCAGAAACATGGAGCACACTCCCTTATAACTAAAGATGTAGGAACACCATCCAAAACCACCTACTATGGGGATGAGCTCCTGCTTATCACTACACACACACCCGGGCTAAAACACACATGGACCATATGGGAATTTGTGCCCACTATGTTTCCCCATAGGATTGAATATCTACAAACCACTCTTTCATAGGATTTGATCCCCCATGCTCATGCTGGCTCGAGCTGTCTCTCCCGAGGTGGCTTGGACGACTTGTCATTTAGGATTGGATATGTAATGAGATGTATTAGTTAAAGACTAGCTTGGGTCTAGCCCTATTTTTTAACCTAAAAAATAACACTTAGAAAATTAAACACTAATGTAAAAATAAATTCCAAATCATAACAAATTCCATTAAAAAATTCTCAAAATATTTTAAACCATTAAAACCCCCACTTAAATGTATTTTTATTCTTTCTTTTAAATTTACCAAATTTTCCTAAATAATTACATCACATGGGTTTATTCATTTAAAATCATTTAAAAATCACTAAAAATTGTTTAAAAATATGCATGAAATATAAGTGTTTCAGGGAGAAGGTATAAACAGTTGCTGAAGAGGCTTGAGGCTGGGGGATATAACCTATTGAGGAGAAGAAGATGGATGGGGGTGTAACCAACCAAGTTAAAATATGGATTATAATTGATGGGTATAACTAGTTTGTAATTGGTAAGTATAACCGGTTACTATTTGTAATCACCTTCTGATATAGTGGATAATTTTTATTGGTGGGAATAACCAACACGAAAAGAAGTAGGTCTTTATACTAGTCCTTGTAAATCCTTATGTTATGTGACTTTGATTTATATAATTATTTAGGGAGAGTACGAGACACAAGAAGAGTCTATCAAGGATTTAACTAGAAAAAAATATTGAATTGAAAAGAAAAAATTTGTAAAAAAGAAAAGGGATAACTAATTCAACCCCTCCCCCTCTCAGCAATCTTACACTAATCTGGGTTTTAATAGTGGTATCATATGGAAGGTCTCCTCTGTAATATCTAACAAACTACTCATAATAGAGAACATGAATTTATTAAATAGTAGGGGCGTTCCCAATTTCAATGGTGAACACTATCATGGGTAGAAAAATATAATGATACCTTATCTTTTATCACTTGGGGTTGAAGTAAAAGATGAAATAACTATTGGTTTAACAACCTATGATGAGAATGGTCCCATGACTTTTTTAGGTAAGAGGAACTTGGAATGAATGGAAAGGCTCAAAATAAAATCTTGATGGATTTATCAGAAATGGTATACACTAAAGTGATGGGTCTCCAAAATGGTAAGGTGATCTTGGATAAATTGATAAACAATTATAAATGAAATATTATAGTCAAATAAGCTAAGTTGTAAATATGGAGAACAATTTTTTGGATATCAAAATGGATGAAGATGAAATGATTGATGACTAATTTATAAGAGTAAATGATATTTTCAACAATATCAGATGTTTTGATGAGGATATGGATGATTATAATATTTTGAAAAATCTAATGAGAATTTTCCCAAATAGATTTGACCCAAAAGTTTCAGCTTTGGAATATAGAAAAGATCTATTATTGGATGAACTTCATAATATTCTCATAACATATGAAATTAGAAAAGTACCAACATCCAAGAAGAAGTAAAGAGATGATATGGACTTTTGATCTACGGTAAAAGGTGAAGATTTAATTAAAGAAGAACCAGAATCAATTGATTATGAGGATGATGAAACTAAAGAGGACTTCAATCAAATGATGTCCTTATTTACGATAATGATTAAAAGGGGAAAATGGAAAGGAAAACGGAAACAATCACTCAAATGCTATAATTACCACATCAGTGGTCATTTTTTTAGTAACTATCCAAATAAGAGGGCTATTGAAACTGACTCAGATTAAAAAGATAAGAAGTCATAGAAAAGAAAGAGGAAGAAGCAGAAGAGTAGGTTTACTCCTAAGAAGAGAAATATGATGAGCAGAGAAATGGATGAATTTTCATCAAGTAGTGAGTCCTATGATAGAAGCTCTTCCAATAATTATGTGTTTCTTATTGGAAAATAAAATAAATATAAAGACTCATTTTAAAGAGGTGAATTTGATGAGATAAATTATCTATAATGTATGTTTAAATAAAATCTAGAATCAACTCTTGTAGAAAATATACCACTTTAGAGGTAAATGAAAATGATAAAAAAAATAAAAAACATAATATTTTTAAATAAATAGAATGTAAATAAAGAGGATTAACATATTAATGAAATAAAAAAAATAAGATGAAGATAGCTGAGTTATAAGTCAACATGAAAATTGTTGAAGAAAAATCAGCTGGAAAAGAAGAGCTTGAAAAGTAAGAATCAACACTTGTTGAAGAAAATAAACAAAATAGATTGAAGTTAACTGAATTTTAGAATATGTTAAATTATTTATGTGGAAATATTTATATTTATATGAATAATTATCTAATGCATAATAAATTTTCATTTCAGATCAAAATGAGTTGAAAAAGATGAAATAAGACTTCACTAAAGTAGTTTAACTTAAAGGTGAATCATCACAAATTGCTGAGAAGAAGTGCTTATAGAGATAGGGTGTTTCTACTTATAGTCAGTCTCAATGAATATCTGTTATCTATAAAAGTGTAAGTTTGAGAGGGAATACTGTGAAATTCAAGACTAATGGAAGAAATAAGAAAACATCTTCTATAGAGTAAGATTAGACTGATTCAGGAAGAAGATTTTGTCCTAAGAAGAAACATCCAAAATCTATGAAAAGACAAAAAAAAACATCTTTAGAGGATAACTAATATCAATATGGAAGATCAAGTTTTAGAGGCTACTTCTGGTGTTGTGGATAGTTTAGTTATAAATATTATTCATGCTGGTATAACATGTCACTACTAGGAAAGATGCATAAATCAAGGGGGACACGATAAACATATGAGAGCATATTATCAGATAGAGAATCTTATGACCAATACATCATCTAAACTATAAAAATAAATCAAATTTGAATTATTGAATGATTTTTTTGGAATATATGGTCAATAAGGTCAAAAAGATGAAAAATCTAGAGTTAGATTACCAAGTGAGATTCCTTACAATGTAAATGAAAAGAGAAGTTTGATAGTGAAGAAAGATACATTCACCAGTGAAGTATGTGAGATGCTAAAAAAACCTAATAACATTGATAAATAATGTTTAGTTATATGGACTGACCAATTGTCCAAGGATAAACAAATATAGAAAGATCAAAAGTTTTCCAAGGAAAAAGGAAATAAAGTAGTGACAACTAAAGAATTTAAAGTTGATGAGAAGTCATCTAAAAATGATGAATAGAAAATTATGATGTGTGAAAGGTGTGAATAAACAAGGAATGATAAAAAAATATTGTATGACAATTCTACCAACACAAGAATAAATAATAAAAAATATATGGAAAACACAAATAAATGCTTCTAATAATGGAGAGGAAAATACATCCACATAATAATTTTCAACTGATGAGGAAAAATCAATCACAAATTCTAAGAAATATAAGAAGAAGAATAAGAATAAGTATTTATTGAGAGGAAAATATTATTCCTAATTTTTATTCTGAGGACATTTGAGGTCCATCCATATTACCTTATTCTTTTATATACAAACTAACATGTAGGGAATTGAAGTAAAAGAGTTGTTTATCATGGAGAAAATCTATTTCCAAGATGATTAATAGAGTGTATCCCTTCAAGTGGAGAAACAATGAAGATATGGTATGATCAATACAAATTAAAATATTCCTTGATTATATAAAAATACTTTTAAAGGGGGAGTGATAGATCATTGGAAAGATGAGATATAGGGGGAGTAATATTATATACACTTAAAAATTTTTGATGTGTTTTTTAAGATGTGTACAGGATATCGCTTGAAAAATTTGATTATATATACCCTAAAATGACAAATTTGAATGACATTTAGTATGGTATCATTGATAAATATTATTTAGGTACATATTTGTTTCTTTTTTTAACATCACTATTAATTTCTACACCGGTTTAGCCTATGTAGACTTAGAGTTTAAAAAATAAAAAGATCATTACTTTGAGAAATAATGTGGCTTTATTCATTAATTTGAAATGAGAACCCATAAATACACCTTTGTATTTATTTTCAATAAATGGGAGAAAGAAAAGGAAGATAATTCACAAATTTACATGGTGAATTTTTTGATGGCATTGAAAGAAAATTCAAAGGGGAATATTATTGATACCAATGGTGTTAAGTTGATTTTTTTTCAATAAGGTATTTCATCTTGATGATTGAAGAATGATATCATTATGTGTTTCTATAAATTGTGATGATTATTAAACTGTTCTTAATTTCCAAGACTTAGGTCAATGAGTAAACGTTGTTTACATCATGTTAGAGAAGAGGAGGAATTAATGAAGTCCATGAAAAATATTATTTTGCACGATGATTTTTGGATAAGTGAATTCATTTTTTCGGTTTGTAATTTGATGGTGAGAAATGGATTGATATTATATTATATACTTTGAATATAATCTATGTATTTTTTTAGGGGTAAAATCTTTGGGATCAAGCTCGATCAACTGAATTATGAGAGGAGGCCTCGACCACATGGTAGAACCATCTCCATAAGCTTGCATGGATATAAAAAGGGATAGCACAGCACCCACAGGGTGTGTGTTCATGGAGAATTGGTGGATGGATGAAGGACAATGCATGGGTGTGGCATGGACCAGTGTAGGGCATGCATGTTAAATGTTGAAGGTATCAAACCCCATTTCCAAATCGAAAAACCAATGGAACAAATTGATATATAAAGGGGAATCAGTTCATAGCATTGGTCGCTGTGTGATAGGATACACATGAAATTGTTCATCCATTTCAAAATATATAGACATAACATATGCTACATGATCAAAAAAATCTTTGAAATCAAATCACTATAGTTCATCATCTTCAAACTTATCCACCTGATAGTTTTTATGGTAGCAATGAAGTATGTAGCCAAGCTCAAGACAAGTAAAAATCGAGACAATTGGACATCATCTATGATCATGCCAAATGAATTAGATATTTAGGATCAAACCAAGAAAATGCTTGTAATCATTTTCTTGTATGCATGCCACTAATAAAATAACTGACTTGATCGACG
This sequence comes from Viscum album, assembly GCA_963277665.1. Lineage (NCBI taxonomy): Eukaryota > Viridiplantae > Streptophyta > Magnoliopsida > Santalales > Viscaceae > Viscum > Viscum album. Next base: position 1,376,006,366 of record OY728133.1, on the reverse strand, counting down.
ACAATAAAGTTATGCATGAGTTCATCACATGAATCCATCACAAGAACCAGTGACATCACATGAAGTCATGGATTCATTTCATGTTCTTTGTATTATGTGAAAAAATCATGCAATCCCATGATGTAATCACATGAAAAAAAGTATAAATCCCATCATAATAATCTTCCATCATGTATATATTCCAACACATGAAGGCTTTGGTGATTTTCCATCAACTGTCCATATCAGTGTTGCATGAAGATGAATTTGATCACACAACATGATCATACAAAGAGATCATATGATCACATGATCACCTCAACATAGCTTTATGAGATTGAGAGTTTTTCTATTTCAAAATGAATGATATATCAAGATCTCAAGATTTTTAATGATCCTTGACTCACATTGAATATCATAGGAGAGGAGGTAAGAGGATTCCTATATAAACAAAGGTAGGAATGAGGGAATTTTTTCTTCTATTTGGGATATTGAGAGTGCTCTCAAAATAGATCATTCAAATGATCCATTCATGTGAAGGAGTATCTTAGAAACCTCCTTGGTTACATAAAGGATAATTCATTCACATGATCCATTCATGTGAAAGAGAACCACATATTATCTTTGTATTATGAAGTGAATGAAAAATTATGCATGCCTTTTTTCACACAAAGTACAAACTAGAGGTCAACCTTTGTCTCACAAAGGTTACTAAGTGTTCACATGAAGCCCTTACATGAAGACATAATAAAATTAAAGAAGACATAAACTACATGATATACTTTTCTGCAAAAGAACAGTGTACACCCATTCAGGTTTGCATGAAGGAGAAGAGTGCATGCATGCATACGAGTATTCAAAATCACACATGATTTCATAATCACTTGAGAATAACTAAAACAGAATAAAAAACTTGAATATTACATAAAATAATAACAAGGAATATATGTGTGATAGGGTTTAGAAAGACCTACAGTGTATTTTTCATACATCAAGTCATTGAGAAGCTTTATTTGAGATTATTTTTGTGAAATTTCTATCTTGCATAAAATAATATTGAATATATTTTTTTCACCACTTTTACACATTAAGTGAGGCTGATACTTCAACATCATAAGGAATAATTTCCTAAGTATTTTTTTCATTGAGGAAACTGATCTTACACAGCTGATAAAAAATACTTAATTAAGACCAGTAAGTGAAAAGGTACTTAAATTTATACACAATCTGAGCAGATCCAATATGACTGGGGTGGAAAATCAATCTATAGACGAAATAGGACTTTTTTACTACAGGATCAACACGAAGAGAAGAAGGATATTGTGAATAGGGGTATAAACAGTTGTTGAAGAGGCTCGAGGTTGGGGGTTAACTAGTTGAGTAGAATAAGATGGTTGGGGGTTCTAACCAATTGAGGTAGAAGGTGTATTGAAATTGGGGGTTATAACTAGTTTATAATTGGGGGTCATAACCAATTTATATTTTTAAACACTTTCTGATATGGTGGAGAATCCGTATTGGGGGGAATAACTAACACAATAAGGGGTAGGAAATTATACCAAACCCTGTAAATCATTATGTTCCATGACTTTGATTTATATCATTATTTAGGGTGATTTTGAGAGATATAATAAGAGTGGATCAAGTATTTAACTGACTTTAGAGTTTGAATTAAAAATAAACAATTTATTAAAAGAAAATGGATAACTGAGTCACCCCTCCCCTCTTAGTGATATCATGTTGATTCGAGTTTTAAAATGGGTAAATGGGTCATTTATCCATAATATAAAAAATATTAATCATTACATAATTATATTTTTATACATTAAATACAATTTTAGAACTATCCATGGAAGGCATACATGAAAAATTAAATATGTCGTATCATTGATTCGGTAGTCTACATGCACACACAAGTTTCATTTCCATTTTTATACTGGGTGGAAAATAAATAAATAAGATAATATTTCACTTTTAAAAAATAATAAATATGTTATTAATTTCATATTTATTTATTATTTATATCATTATGACCATACATGTGAGGTGGTAATAAAAAACGAATCACATTGTTTCTTGGAGGTGGTAGTCCACACGTATGCATGACCGTCGTTATCTTTTTCCAATGGATAGAAAGGTAAGAAGGTAAGTAATATTGAATTTTAAAAAATTATAATTATGTTATAAAGATTATATATTTTCATTTTATCCATTATTTTAACCAACCATGAGAGGTTGTTATGAAAAATGAAACACATCGCTTAATGGAGGTGGTAGTCCACACGTATGCACGAGCAATGTTTTCATTTCCCATAAGATGAAAAAAGATATGAAAAAGGGTTTTTCCACCAATATTATAACATTTAAGTATATAGAATATACTTATGTTATCATATCATCATTGTTATATAATATTCTAATGAGGTTAAAGAATAAATAAACATGAAAACACTCGGTTAAGAGTTATACCTCTTCCTTGGACAACCCCCTTTGGATTACACCTTAGGCCTTCTAAGAAGGTATTTTGGTGATTCCAGAACCACTAATAAGTTGGGAGAGATGTTTTTAAGGTATTTATGTATATTTTTTTTGATCTAAATGGCTGAAGTAGTGTAGGGAATAGAGGATAGTAGGTTCCCTTTTATAAGTGAAAGGAGCAACACACTTGTAATTTTTCAAAGTTTTAAAACAATATATATGTATTATTTATGAGAGAGTGGAAGTAAATATATCCAAATTCAAATATAATGTGATAAGGTTTAAAATTTATCATCTAATAAGAATTAATATGAAATTTTTTACCTTATCACAAGGTTTTTACCTTAATTGATTCATTTTACCTATTATTGTGGTGATAAATTTTTACCATGGTTACCATTCATTATTACAAAAAAATGAAATGGAAATCATTAAAATTTTGAAAATTATAATTAAAAATAATAATTAAATCTTTTATTATTCATTTTTTATATGTTTTATAAATTAATTTTAATATATGTTCACAAAATTCAATAAAAAATGTTTTTTATAAAAATACTTTTGTATGCATAAAAATGATTTTATAACAAAATAAAGTATAATAATGATTCCTATGGAATAAATTGGATTTTTAAAGGGGAATAATCTTACTATAAAACCAATTCAAATAGAATGAAACTTTTTAAATACTTGAAAATAAATTATAGTTTTTCTATAAAAAATTATTTTTCATTATGCACCAAAAAATAAATCTTTTTAGAAAAAGAAAAAAATTACCCTAAACTATATTTGATATGATGATATAAAAAATTAAGTCTATTTTATCTAATTAAATTATAAAATTTATAAATTTAACTTTTAAATAAAACCAGATAATACAAGGAAAACACTTTGGTTAGGATAAATCCATTTTCTTTTCATTTTGAAAAATCATATAAATTAATGTAATGGATTTGAATCCATAAAATATAGTCAAGAATATTAATAAAACATGAAATTTATTTATTATTAACATTACCTTATAGGTTAAATTCATCCCTCTTAATGAAAGTATATCCTCATTATTTTATTTATTACAAAAATAGGTAGCGGTATTTTTTACTCACATACTTTTTAGGTTCCCATGTTTTTTACTCAATCATTTAATTATCCCACAAAACTATAACTGGGTGAGTTACCTTATTCCATAACACCTACTCTCTATGATCTAAAATCTATATAGATTTTACTTATATGAAATATTCTCTTCAAACTATACCACTATAGGGATCAAAACATGAGATTAATCGGGTCGATATTTCCTTAACAATGAAACATGAAACATATCATGTACCTAAGATAAACTTAGAGTCATGTCCAATTAGAATAAAAATGATCCAAATTTTTCTAAAAATTCATATAGATCAATATACCATGGATTTTATTTTCATTTACTGGTAAAAACACATAACACTTTTCCAAGGAGATACTTTAAAAAAACATGATATCCTACCTCAAAAGAGAGGTATTTCCTCCTTGTGTCTGTATAACTCTTATGCTTTCTTAGAGATTCCCTAAAATAGTGCTGAATCATATTTAAATTTTTAATATTCCACATAAAAATTATGGTCCCAAAAAATTTATTTCTATGACTTCATCCCAACATGATAGAGGCCTATGCCGTTTTTCATATAATCCTCAAAATATTCCATATATATATATATATATATATATATATATATTGTAATGAAAGTTGTTACAATAATAAAATTCCACCAAAGAAAGATGTTGATCCCAACCTCCATGATAATATAATGAGAAAGACCAAAACATAACTTCTAATCTATGAATTGTTCACTATGAATGTACATTATATTGAGAATGTAAAGTTTTACTAAAAAATATAATATAGTACCCAATGAATTATGAATCCCCTTCTAGAAATTTGATGTAAATACAGGATCACAGTCTAATACAATATATAGAGGAACTATATGTAACCTTACTATCCCCATGAGATAAATTTGTAAGAGAAAATCCAAATACATAGTATATCATATAATTAGAAAGTGCATAGATTTAGAAAAAAATTAAATAATAAACCAACTCAAATTATTACCTCATGATGTATTTGGTAATCCCACCATGAAATCCATGGATATATTCTCCCATTTCCATTCCAGCAATGAAAAAAGTTAAAGTATCCCCTTCAGTTTCTATCACTCATTTTTTACCTATTGACATATCAAAAATTTCATGTTAAAATAAAAAATATCCTTATTCATTCATTCCTGAAAATAATATTCCCTAAGGTCTCTATACATTTTAGTGTTTTTGGGATGAACAGAAAACAAAGAGTTACAAGCTTCAATCAATAATTCCTTCTTCACCTGGGGATCACTAGGTACACACATCCTATTTCCAAATCTTATAACACATTCCATTACAATTTTAGATTTATGAAACTTACCCATATTAACTAACTCTACTCTTTCTTACAAACCAAAATTTTCCTTATAAGAATGCTTAATTCTATCTGAAAAATATGACTATAATGACACCTGAACCAAAAGAGATAGAGAGAGTTACTGCATGTATAATTTCTATGATAATATTCATTAAATAATTAAACAAAGGATAATGTTCCAAATGTAGCATAAATAATTATGAATTATCTTTTTAGCTCAAGTTATCAACTACCTTTTTATTTTATTGAATGGTAGTGAATTGTGTAATCATAATCCTTTGTTTGTTCCAACCATCTCCACTTCCTCATGTTCAAATATTTTTGAGTGAATATATACTTTAAACTTTCATAGTCAGTATATATTTCGTATTTTAACCTATATAAAAAATGTCTCTAAATTTTTAAAGCAAAAAAACTATTACAAGTATAGGAACATATATAGGGTAATTATTTACATAGAGTTTCAATTGATGTAAAGTATACGCAATTACTCGATCATCATTAATTAATTCAAAACCAAGGACCTTTAATGAAGAGTCATTGTAAATAAGAAATTCATAATTTCTAGTTGATAAGACTAAAACTAGAGAATTAACCAATCATATTTTCAATTCCTAAAAATATTTATCACATTCCTTTGTCCAGATAAATTTAACTCCTCTTTTAGTTAACTTAGTTAGTGGGGTTGATAATCATGATTTTTTAAAAAAAAAACATTGTTAATAACCTAAAAATACAAGAAAACTATGAACCTAGGGACATTGGTTGGTATTGACCATTATTCCACCACTTTGGTCTTAGAATGATCAACTGTTATGTCATCTTTTAAAAAAATATACCCTAGGAAAGAAATCCATTATAACTAAAATTCACATTAGCTGAATTTTCCATATAACTGATTTTATTTAAATTTATATAGAACAATACATAGATTTTTTTCATGATCCTCACAACTTTCATAATATACTAGGGTTTCATCAATAAACACTACCATAACTTTTTTCAAAAATTCATGGAAAACTCTATTTTTAAGATCAATGGATATAGCGGGTTCATTAGTCAACCTGAAAGGCATAACCATAAACTCATAATGCACATACCTAGTATAAAATTTCATCTTTAGGATGTCTTCCTACTTCAATTTCAGTTGAAAATATCCAAACCTATGATCAATCTTCAAAAAATACTAAACTACTTGAATCAGATCAAACAAGTAATCTATATGAGGCAAAAAATAGTTTTTCTTAACAATGATGTTATTGAGTTTCCTAAAATCAATGAAAAGTCTCATAAAATTAGTTTTATTTTTAAAAACTAAAAAAGTGAACCCCAAGGTGAAGTTCTAGGATGAATAAAACCCTTATCAAGCAACTCTTGTAACTTATTTTTAATTACAATAACTCTAATGGAGTTATTCAATAAGGGGATTTCGAAATTAAATTAGATTCTGGAACTAAGACAATAGTAAATTCAAACTCTTGATTAAGAATAATACCAAGGAAATAATCTGAAAATGCATTCATATTTTGTTTTACTACTAAAACATAAATAATTTGAATAACTTCCATATTTTAGAAAATACGAGCAAGATAACATTCACTATCATCTTTATTCAATTTCTCAGCTTCTTTATATATACACCCCAATATTTTAGTACTTATTTCCTTTAAGTAAATAATTTATTGAATAAATTATTACACACACGACCTTGAAATAAAACGAGTATTGACATATTAAAATTACAATAATAAATCTCCAATAAATATAAATATAGTAATTAATTATGGTACATAACTTGTATTATTTTTTTTATTAGTGAAATTTAATAATTAATGTGATATGATTAAAATCATTCAATGTTTAAAAGTGGAATTTTTCAAAGTACTATTTTTAAGTGTTGTGTAAATTAATAAATTGAACCCTTTGAAACAATTCAATGTATTAAATAATAAATTAACAGTAAATAAATTAGAAGTTGATGTGAAATAAGATCATTAACACTTGAAGTTTAAAAAGTATTTTTACCTATAAAATTAATTTTTCTTTAGGTTATATTTTTATTTAAAATATAAAATTCCCATTAATTAGAATAATAATTTCATAAAATTTAAATGTTTTACATTTATAGATAAATAATTACCCGACATATAATAATTAGGGAACAACAAAAAATATAAAAGTATTCACTTATAATGAAGGAAATAGTTTTATTTCCAAATAAATTATTTTTCCATGTAATATATGATATTATTTAAAATTTAAAATCATAAATTTTAGTAATTGAATTTGATAAAAATTAATTTTTTTTGGATTTATAATTTCAAAATTATAATTGTATGACTATTTTGGATTTTTCATAAATAATTTCTTTTTTGGGAGAATAGTAAAAAATCCCGATTTTTTCAAAACCATCATTTCTTTTCTTTAAATAAAGTTAATTAAAAGTCACATTATATTTTCGATTTTTTTAATGTAAAATAATATCATTTTTATTAAAAAAATTCTTATTAATTTAAATGTAATCATAGTTATATTTTATTTTGATATAAGTTCATTTTTCTAGTTAAAAATGATTTTTTTTAAAAATTGTTTTTCGTTGCATTTTATACACTTATATTAAAATTAATTTCCACCATGTATAAAAATTGAATCATAAAAATAGGATTTAATATTTTTAATAATGTGGTTTAGATTTATTAAAGGGGCCAATTTCATTTTTGGTCATTACGAATAGTAACATTGGTAAAAAATTATCACTTCAGTAATGATTAAAACGGGTTAACGAGGGGGTTGAACTAAGAGATAAGGGTTAAAAAAACTCAAAAAATAGGTTTAAATCTCATTTTATGATTTTATTTAAATATTAAAATTCTCATTTTTTAATATTTTTCTATTTGGATCCACTTTCTCATGATTAATACATTTATAATATTTAAAAGATAAGAATAGTTACAACCATGCCACTCACCTCACTTACAAAAGGGAACCACCTCTAATATCTTCATCACACATATTGAGCCATTTATATTGAAAATTACCAGAAAAATACCTCTCTAAAATTCCTACCCATGTATTAAAGGTTTTTTATTCCAAAAAAACCATTTCAAGGAGGCTTAAGGTGTAAGGCAAAGGAGGTTTCCCAAAGGGGAGATAATCATCTTAACCACCTCCTTTCAATTTATTTCTTCTTCAATCCCATTTTAATCTATTGTATATGTACAGAAATAATTAATTAATTATCATAAATATATTAAAAGGTTATTATTATAATGTAACAACTATTAAATACCTCATTTACATCCATTGAAAATTGATAACATCACTCGTGTGTATGTGTTGACTACCACTTCCACAAAGCAATGCGATTCATTTTTGCATCCCTGCCTTTCATGGATGGTTATTATGATAGATTTAAGGTATATATATTATATTTGGGAAATAATTATTATTTTTAATATAATATATAATCTAACTTCTTACCCTTAAATCGGTTGGAAAATGATAACATCACTCATGCGTACATATAAACAACAACATCTATGAAGAAATATGTTTCATCTTTCATCTTTGACATACATGGTTGGTCATAAGGATAGATTTAATTACTATATATGATATTTATGATATAAATATGATTATTTAAATATTAATCAATATATAATTTCTTTCCTTTCCAACCCTTAGGAAAATGAAAATGTCATCATGCATACATGCAGACCACCGCCTCTATTGACGACATATTTTGTTTTTCTATTGTTGCTTTGAATTATTGGTTATAAAATTGTATAAAATGAATTAAAATTAAATTAATTAAATTATTAATTTTTTTAAAATTATTTATATGAGGAAACCATTTCATAACACCTTTTACCACAGTCAACACACCAAAGTACTTTTGTAGAAATTGACCGAACGACCTTAAGTGGTTGACATATGGAAGAACTATACATTGAATATATGTAAAATAATTTTTAAAAGAACATTAAAAAATATAATATAAATGAAAATGGGTCTTATTAATGTATTTAATAAATTTAAATTGATTACTCAGGAGGATATAATTCATTCAACCAAGTTAGAATCCAAGGTTAGGGTTTTTTGTCTTAATTTCACTTTATTGAGACTTTTGTTATATTATACACCTAATTTATTTTATATGGTGGATACAATTCACCTTTGACATATTATATATTTATTTTATAATTATTCATATAATTTTATGTTTCCAATCAATTATTATCGTTTAATGGGGTTGATTCAAAAATTATTAGAGCTGTAAAGGTTTAGTTTACAGTTTCACACTTATTATGGATTGTTCAAGTTTAAATTTACATTAGAAGTATTATATGATATTTAATTCTAAAAAATACTATATTTTATTCTACTATGTTTATTTTTTGGGTTCCCAAGTTTTTATTCCAACATTTCCTCTCTTTTATACTCAATTAACAAAAAATGTTTTCAAATAAAACCAACCTTATTTCTTTTTTTTGGTTGAGAATATTTGTCTTCCATATCAAAATTCTTCAAATTTTTTTATGTATATTTTTATCTAATTTTAAATTATTGGTAAATTTATTTTTTAACTACCTTTTAATTTATTTATAAATATTTAAAATTATTTTTTAAATGTATTCTTAAAAATTTGTTTTTGGATTTTTATAAAAGTGTAAAGCAAATGTTTTTTAACTTATATGAAATGAAATAATTTTCCTTCCTCCATGAAACTTACTCTATATTTATCTTAATCTATAAGTTTATATTCTTCATTAAACAAAATCATTTTCTATGAATATTTAATTTAAAATAAAAAGTTATTATTTTCTTATAAGAATGAAAATAATTTTTAAAGTGAATTATAACTTCATTATTATATAAAGTTACAAGGAATTTATTTTTAATAGTTTAATACCATTTTATTTTCTATTTATAAAAGCCCTAGTTTTTCTACAAAACCATTATTTATGATGAATTTATGGTCTTATTTCCTTCTGTAATGGTTTATTTTTTTGTGGTCATTAACTTTCTCATGATCACAATCCCTTGGAAATTATTGTCTCCTCCATGTCCATATTTAAAGTATCATGGATTTATATGGTATAATTTCCACTACTATGATGTTGTATCAATATATACAATTTCTATATAAGTAAACTTATTAAGAAATTTATTTCATTGATTGGGGAATATTTCATTTTCTTTATTCAATATGGATAATTGTTAATTTATAAGGCATTTTAGAATGAATTACATTGTTTGTGAAATATATAAAGAATGCATTGGACATACAAGTGATGGGTGATGCATGATTATAGATAGCCCCTCGATGCATTGATAGGTCTCATGAAACAAAAAATTATCCAAATAAGTTGGGTATTTGGTGAATTTCTTCCAATTTAGTAAACTAGCTAGGTATATGTACTTGACGGTATGAATCATGATATCTTTGAATGAGGCCTTGATGACAAGATCATGGAATCCAACATTATGAATTTACTTAATTAATATTATAGTTATTATTATCTATGTGTTTTTATGTTTTTATTTTCCATGGAAACATTTTGAGTCCCAAGTTATTGATTAAATGGATTATGTGTTGATTATCCACTTTTCCATATCATTAATGCCTTATATATTCGGGCTTCTATTGTACCCTTTCCCTTACTAAGCATCTAAGATCACCCTTTATTTTGTTTTATTTTCCCCATGATATGAAGAAGGAATTCTTAAATTATTTTCAAGGAAAAAAATAAAATTTTCCATTCTATGTTTTAAATTTACAATGAAATATAGAATTCATGAATATATCAAGTTTTCCAAGTCTACTAAATTGATCGATACTTGGTAGTGAAATGCATTGTGTCTTTTACCTATGTAATAAAGTTAAAACTGACTATATGTTACTAGAGTTGGGGTTGTTATAGTTGGTATCAAAAAAACTTTATTAGGATCCTTAGAAACTAGATTTAAAAAAACATATATTAGAGAATATAACCCAATGATAGACTTTAGAGATAAGTCAAAGTTTTGGAAAACATTCTAAAATTTTATTTATATATAGAGTGGGGGTCTTCCTACCAAAATCCATTTTTTTATTTTCAAATGAAAATTTTAAAGTATAAGTGTAAAACCTAACAAATTCAACCAATTAAAACCATTAAAGTAAAAGTAATCCTAGATAGAGACTACATGAAACACCCCTCCCCAGTAGTTACATAGTTATGACAATCCTCCACCTTCTTATGACCGCTCGTTAGATGTCCCGTGAAAAGTTGGACAGGATGGGTACTGTTGGAAAAATCCATACCATCTTATTATTTTAAATCTAGATGGCCAAGAATTGGTGAAAGCCTCTAATATGAATCCTCATCTGAAGTTGTTCCTTCTAAATTATCTAGGTGCTTTCACAATCTAGAATCAAAATAACACCAAAAACCAACATGATGTCACAACACTTTCAGCAAGAAAAGATAAAGTTTCAAATCAAAATCATAGGACTACCAATTTCTTCCACGAGCACATCATAATCAAATCTTAGACATTATCAAACTTAGGGATCCAATAGAGATGAAACCACCACCAAATGCTTACAATCACTCACCCTCACATCCTAGATATAACACCCCAAATATTTTATGGTATATTTCTCTTAAATACATTCAATTCATTATATATCCTATATTGCATAAAGCACCGAGTATCTTTGAAACAACACTTGGATATTTAATAGAAATTCATAACTTATCCATTAAACTTAAAATTTTCACTTTTGTGTTTTGAATTTCAAAAAACAGACATACATGATTGCGATTAGGTTGATATTTGGAATTTGATAGAAGCAACTTAATTTTTGGTGAATAGTAATTTATCCTTATTGATAGTAACTTACCCTTATGAATTGTAACCTACACTTATGAATAGTAATATGACCCTTACAAATGGTATCCTTACCCATGAAGGTATAAATAAAATTTATGTACCTTAAAAATAAAGGTGAATATTTTAAGTGTTGGTATTTTTCAATTAAATGATGATTTTAATTAAAAATTAAATTTATCATATTTATAAAATTATTTTTTATACATGGAGTTCATTTTTTGATTATACATGTCAAAAACTGGTTAGGGTGAATTTTTGGGATTTTTCTGAAATACTTGAATTTTTGGTGAATAGTAAAATTTGATAATTTATGAAATATGATAAATAAATGAATTTCTGCATCATTCTTGAGTTATGGATGATGTAAATGGACATTGGTTTGAAATCACATGTATTTATTACAATTTTTGGTCACAAGAATCAATACTATTCCTTGTCTTGGAAAAAATAATAAACTAATGATTAAAATAATGCAAAAACCCTCCTCTCTACTACATAAACCACCCTCACCCCCTCTTCCTCTCACAACACTCAAGATTTGATCCTTTACCAAGTTATTCCAAATACACTTCCCAAGACCTCCCCCCACGTCTGATACTTTTTGGTCTCACCAAAAGGCCAAAAACAAGGGCCTTAAGGAGATTCTCAAGGAGTACTCAAGAGGTGAACTTCTCTTCCTTTTTCTTTCAACTTCTTTTAAAAGTTCCATTATTTTGTTTATATATCCTCATATAAACTCATCCAAATGACATGATAATTAAATTACCTTACATGAACTATAATTTTATTATTCTAATGTAATATTTCATCACCATCTCTCTTTTCCCCCTCTTATACTAAAAATGAAAACACCATCTTAGATGTGTTGATTTATCACATTCAAGGACGATGAGTTTTAAATATTTATTATTGTATTCAATTATGGTCATGAAAAAATTTTTATGGTTGAAACATATCAAAATATATTTATTTAATCTTATTTAATGTTATGAAATTCTTACACACTCATAGTATAAAATAATAATACAAAACAAGTTCATTATGCACAAAACTGCTAAGTTAATCCAAGCGTTTATCATTATCTTTTATCAAAAAATTCATACTCATGGTATATAACCCAAAATAATTATAATATCATTTATATATCTTTAATTTCACTAATAATATATATATAAACAATTATTTATGTTTAACCACATTTCAAACGAACTTCCATTCATGGATACAAGTAAACTGATCATGAAAACCAAGGAAGAAATTGCTTCCAAAACAATAAAATTGAACCTCTTAAACCCATAAAAAGGACATGAATGAACCTAATAAGGTTATAATAAGTCCATTAAATGTATATTAGTTCTTTTAATTATTAATTAATGAATATAAAGTTTATTATTCAGGTCATTAAGATTAATCGAAGAACACATTCAGGCATAAGGTAAAGGGTTTTTCATCTCACTTTTATTTCTATGAGATTTCCATTTTTTCACCACTTATTTCTTGTATGTGGTGTATGTTTAATGTCATTTTATATATAATATCATGATTCTATTTATATTCGTGGTATTCTGTGATTCACTTGATGATTATTAACTCGATTGATTACAATGTTGTAAGGGACTTTGTTTCAGTTTCTATTTCAATGTGATTTACTTGGTATTGTGCACCTAATCATTATTATGTGGTGTACCTACTTCCCCTTTTAGATCATTTTTCATTTGAAATTTTAAATATATTATATATCCATATTCTAGTTTCATGAATATGATTATTGTCTTAAGTCGTATACCGTTTTACATATGGTGTTTATTTGGGATGTTGTTTTAACTATGGAAATATTGATGAATCTGTATCCTCTAATCTATAAGGATATTGAGAAGGAATATTTTCATTATATTAAATCTATTTATAAATAATGATTTAGACTTTAAGTGATGGGTGGGGCCTGCTATAGCCCCTTGGTGCATCAATAGGTCTCATGAGACAAGTCTGTTGGCGACAAACTCTTCGCGTTTGTTTCCAATACAGAATCAGACAGGTATCTACCCATAGAATTAAACCATTTCAATGGTATAATGATATAATGTTCCAGATACACGGCGTCCAATTAATAAGAATTCTCTTTATTCATTTTTTGTTTTTACTGTCCATGATGTTTTCACTATGACAAAATCTATGTATGCAGTTTCATTCGCAGTTTATTAATGGCGTGTGTTTTTCATTTGTTCACTATGCCATATTGACTATGCCCATTTTATTATGATTCAATTATTGTTGATTTAAGCTTACACTATTTTTAACCCTTACTAAGAATTTGATCTCACCCCTTTTATTTGTTTAATTTCAATAGGTTATGAAGAGGAGACCATTTATTGAGTTCTCATGGATGCAATTTATTATTTTTTGTTATGTATTATATTTTTTTACCTTTACCAATGTAATATGAGTTACATATATGTATCTAGTTTCTTCAAAACTACTAAACTAATAATTCCTTCAGGATTTAATTCCTTTTAATCATGCCAATGTAATAAGTAATGCACTGAATCTAGGCTTCTGGGGTTTGGGTGTTACAATTAGTATCAAAAGAAGTTTAGTAGAAACCTTGGAAACTAGATTTAGGAAGCATAGTTTAGAAGACATAAACCTAAGTTAGAATTTGAAGATAATCATATAATAACATCTTGTAATTTTGGTAAAGTATGGATTAAGTGGGTATTCCTAGAAAATTTATCCCTATCTGGATACTACAAGTGGACGTGGTTCTAGAACAGAATTACCTAGGAGTAATAACTCTAACAAGGAGTTTCAGGCTTGATCTGAGGAATCCTGGTACACGACAATGGGCCTTACTGTGCACCTGGTTTGATAATCCCAGGGGATATGCTTAGGATAAATCAAATTTTCTTTACAAACCATTATTAATGATTTAAAATTAAATATAAACAATTTTTATGATTATGAGATTAGTTGTGCATAAATTTTCATATTATCTTAAGTGTTAGCTAGTTAGAAATTATGAACTATGACCTAGTTTAGTGTATGCCATTGTTTAGTGATGGTGCCTAATGGAAGAAGGTAAATCAATACCCACAGACAATGTAGGGATTTCCCCACTGAGCAAGTCAACACAGTCAGTGTTGGAGAAGTTCAGATCATGATCATATTGGGACAACTTACTCAGGCTATGTCGAATAACCATGCTACAACTGTATTGGATCATT
Source organism: Viscum album (assembly GCA_963277665.1). Taxonomy (NCBI): domain Eukaryota; kingdom Viridiplantae; phylum Streptophyta; class Magnoliopsida; order Santalales; family Viscaceae; genus Viscum; species Viscum album. The sequence continues at coordinate 1,375,991,363 of OY728133.1, read as the reverse complement.
TCATGCTTGAAAAGCCCCCATATTTTAGTGGGACTACTAATCCACTGGTAGTTTAGTAGTGGATAAAGTCCCTTGAAAAGATATTTTGGGAATTAAGATACAATGAAAATAAAAAGGTAGTACTGGTAGTATATTGCCTCAAGGGTTATGCTGATCAATGGTAGTCCTTGATCTAGAATACCATAGAGGAAGAAGAATTAGAAGATATGGAATAGAGATGTAACATCCTATTTCTATTTCAGGAATTCCTAAACCTTCTTGTGTTAAAATATTATTATGTTAAATGGGAAAAAATAGTTTATCAGTTAAAAGTTTTGTTTTTGTTAAACACATCACATAATGGTAAAATACTCAATTAATACTACAAAATATTTAATTAAATATTTCTTGAGTTAAACACTAACTAAGTATGAGTTTTTAAGGTCTGAAAATCCTCGGGGAGGATGAAATAAAAATATTAAATATATTATTTTAATCATGATAAAGTTATTCAAAATAATTTAATAAATCCAAAACAACATGTCGTATGAGAAATCTGAGACAACTGTTATGTCCGAAATATGGTGTTTACCCTAAAAGAGGTATTTTATTTGAAGGCACTGGGAATTTGGATGCCTCACTTGAGAGTTAAAGTTATTAAATAATATTTAATATATTTTTTATTAAAAATAATTATATATCTCCCAAACGGTGTGAAATATGGGAAATCTAAGACCACCAATGGGTTTGGAATGAGGGGTTTACCCTAGACGGGGTATAATATTTGTAAGCGTCGACCGTATGGGTTCCTCACTCACAAAAATAACCCTTTTTATTTTAATTATTTATTTATTCCGTTTTTAAAATAATAAATCATCAATATCTCTCAAACCACACGTCGTATGGGAAATCTGAGACCACTATTGGGTTTGGAATGGGGAGTTTACCCTTGAAAGGGTATAAAAATTTATTCCCAATGAATGTTTAAAGTTATTTTTTATATAAAATAATTAATTTAATTTAATAATTAAATCTGAAATTAATTATGGATTTTCATTTTCTATTATTTCAGTCATCTTCTTTAACGCGCTTCCTCAATTTTCAATCGGTGAGATATCCAAAAGCTTCCGTTTATTAACGGTTTCAATCCGTTTCAGTTGCAGTGCAATAGTAAGGAGAAATTAACGACTTAGTCATTAATTTTCAGTTGAATCAAGGATTAAATGAGGTATTTCAATTGATGGTAAATTTTCAGCATTTTTTGGGGTTCTTTGTAGCCGAACGATTCTTCCTTTTTATTTAGTCTATTTTTTTGAGTCCATGTGCCCCCAAAAATTTCCCTACACCTGATTGAGAGACCTCTACCAAGCAGATTTGATCTACTTCATCCATTAAACATGAAACACACATCCCCTTCTTCCCTTTTGGGTGCTATGCATAGGTGTACCCAGTTTATTATTTTATTCCTTTTTTAATTATTTTATTATTTTTCTTAATTCAAAAAAAATTATGGAAAAATAAATCAAATAAACCGGTAGAACCTAAGTTATCTAGGAGTAATTTATGAAATTACCAGAGGATAATTACATGGAATTATTAGAGGATAATTTTTCATAATTATGAGAACATAATTCATATTTTTTAATTAAAAGGATAATTGTAATGAATTAACAGAGATCAATTTCATGAAATTATCAAAAGTCCTTTTTAAAATAAATTATCAAAAGATATATATATATATATACACACACACACACATATATATACACACATACATATATATTGATAATCATATCGCATGCTTAGGGATATTTTATTTAGATAAATTTATTAACGTATAATTTCATGGATTATGAAAGTATAATTTTAATGTAATTAGCACATGGCTTGATTATAAAAATTATCATATAATAATTATGTTGATTAACAATTGATAATTAATAATATTATCAAATGATTATTTTTTTAAATTATCAAAGGTTAGTTGTTAAAGAAATAATCACTAAATAAATGCAAAGTTTTATTAAACGATAATCTCATTATCAATGGATATTTTGATATATATATATATACATAAATATGTATATATATATATATATATATATTTTAAAAAATTATATGGAATACCATCTATTTTATAAAATTATTTTAGGGATATAATCATCAAACGAGTTTTATAATTATTCTTATGGATATTTATTGTGATTGCGTACATTAACATAAAATGATAATCCAGAGATTATCCAGGAGAGAGAATAAATTAGCGCATGTAAAATTTTATTTCAAAATAAAATAACTCGCATTGGTTCTAGGACCCCTTGAAGAATGTTGACCCTTGGTGTGTCAACGCTTATGATATTAAGGTCATGAGGAGATGTATTGAATCACATAGGGTGGTTTATCCTTGCCATTGACATCGAAAACCTTGAGGTAGGTGGTTCCATTCCGATTAGCCAAATTGATTATCCTTTTATTGCTTGATTTATTTCAAATGTTGATTTAAATTCAATTGCTCAAATTTCTTTCAATTAAATAGATAAAAACCCGATTCTAGTGAATTGAGATATCTAAAATGGGTTTGGCATAGAAATTTGGAAAACCCCCAATTCCACTGAATTGGGTGTGTTTATGGAAATTGGATGATTTAAATTGTTTAATTTAAATTATGGATTTGATGGAAATGATTTCAATTAAAATTTTTAATTTAATTGTGGAAATAAATTGCGTAATAATGGAATTGGTTTTCAATGGATTTCAAACTAGTGAAAATGGCTTAAAATTATTTGATAAAAACCCATTAGTTTTGTCTTTTGAAAAAGGCATGTTTTGGAATAAAACCTGTTTTGGTTTTAAATTGAAAGAAATTGAAACTTTTGAAATGGAAGAATGGGATTTATAATATTTTTAAATAGTCTTAAAATAGTTCACCAATCATGTAATAGCGCATGCAATCCTTAGGTAGTTAGTGAGTTATTTAGATACACTCTACGCTATGACAACGTTCTAAAGCATACTTATAGCGGGTCACATCCCCGATGGGTTGGTGATGAGTCTCCTTTGGCCAATGTCATAGGGACATGTTTATACACATTTTCTTGAGTTCACATAGAGAGTGTAGAATCTTATAACTGGTTAAAACTATCATACCTGTAACTCCCCGAACCCAGTTACCCAGAGTTGGTGCATTATTACATAACATTGGCATGATCACAAAAGATCAAGTCTCTAAAGACCAATTAGTTTAGTAGCCTTGGAATCACTAGATACATTCATAAAGTTTACATTACATCATAAAATGAAAAACTACCACAACATATTGTCTCCATAGACCACACTCATATCCCATCATACTATCCCTGCAGGTCATTCATAAAATACTTTTTTACATCCTGAAAAAAAAATAAAGGGGTGAGCTCAGATGCTCGGTAAGGATAACAATATAGCAGAAACTTTCATAAATAAGCATAAACATTTAAGGCAATGTATAACTAAAACAAAAGACTTTTAAACTTGAACTTCAGCATAATATGGCAGAAATAAAATGAAATAATTCCATTTACTTATTCACATGGATATTCTTATAATCTAATAATCACATGCAATATCAATAACCACTTTCATAATGATGGAATGCATAATGCCATACTATCATAACCACATAGTCAAGGCCTTGTTCCAAGACTACAAATAAGATTTTGTCAAGGCCTTGTGCCAAGACACTAGTTTTTCTCATGAGACCTACCGATGCATCGAGGAGCTATAGTAGGCTCCACCCGTCACTTACTAAGTCCAATGCATTCCTCATATAAACATGTTTAAACATAACATAAACATTCGTATTAAAACTAGCATACAAAATGTCAATACTTTATCCATAAACCATGAATGGTAATAATACATCCACAGTCAAACATATCACAAAACCTTCAATACTATATGGAAGTTTTGTATCATAATAAATCAACTTCAAATAATCTTAAAATCCATCAAAGGATGTTGACATAGATGAAATCAAAACTATTTGAGATAAATATCTCTTTTTTTTTAAATCATTTAAAAGCCACATAATTATAAAATAAAACATTTACTTTGAAAATATTCTTATAATATTGTAAGGTTAGCTTCAATTATTTTATAATGGTGGAAAATATCCGCACCCACCTTATAAGTTAAAAAAATACATTCTTACCTTAATTTTGTCGAAAAGGTTAAAAAGGACCTTGTTTGGAAAACGACGGAAAGATTCCTTGATAAACATCTTATAAAAAGTCAAACAAGGTTATAAATGACTTTAAAACATATTCTATAAAATAGTAATAATGATTTGAAATACATTTTTAAGAAACATGGATGTGGATGATAAAGAGTTCCCGGTAGATACTTACGTAAAAACAACCTCAGATAATAAAGAGATTGTGAAATTAACTCTTATCTTGTACTTTTCCTTGGTCGAGGGTAGGTTAACCTCTTGTATAATGGTGAAATAATTGTTATTAAATTATACAAGAATCATATACATTAATATGATATCATATATGATCTTTTAACACTGCTTTGTTAATAATATCTTAGTATTATCATCGTTTCGGGTGTTAACTTACTCGTTTTCTTTTATATGTTTTGTTACATAAGCCGTGTTTTTTATAGATAGATTGTATCTTATTCATATCCAGAATGATATAAAGTCCTTAAAAATTATTTTTAATCATAAAATGATAATTATACTTGAATGGATACGATGGGGAATGAATCTCATCGCGTTCGTGGAGACAGTAGTCTGTACGTACGCACGAGCAACAATATCATTATTTTGATATTAAAATAATATATAATTGGATGTTATATCATATATAAAGAATAATTATAATGTTATATTTATTATTTACTTAAATTACACATCAATATCATACCCATCCAAATAATAATGTTTTGAATAACAATTACATCACGACGTGGAGACGGTAAGTCGTACGTACGCACGTATGGTGACATGGAATTCAAAGGATGGATAGAATACTGAATATGGTTGTATCATATTTATAATAACATCACAATATATAGATTATACTAGAGTTATTGTTTTATAATAAAAATAACAAAGAAAGAAGAAGTGGAAGTAGAAAGGAACTTGAAAGAGGGTGGTGAAATTATTAACTCTTCTTCAGGTTCTTCCTTTTGATTTGATCAAAAGGGATCCTTAAGTTGGATTTATTACTAAATGAATGCCTTTATGATGAATTTAGGTAAGTTTAGAGGATATTTGGGAAGGTTTTGGCCGAACCAAAAGGATTTGAAGGTATGAATTTGAGAGAAAGGGGGAATGCCCTTTTATAAGAGGGGTGAGGGGCACCTTAAGAAAAACATAAAATATTATTTTATAATAAATTAATATTCGGTTTATAATGGCTCCAAAGTGACTTATTTAGAGGATAAGGTGGGGATGGGTCTAAATACTTTCTTAAAATAGATTTTAGATAGGTTTGGGTCACTATATTAACCTTATCATTTATATTTAACTCTTAGTTAAATAGTTTGACATTTACCATGTCTCTTTGTATTTTTATATTATATGATTAATAAACTTACTATATACTTTTAAGAGAACCCCAAGTGGTTCATTAATGATAAAAATATCATTATATAAGTCCTTTGTCTGAACATTATATTTTTAGGGATATTATATCAATTTATAATATAATATTTAAAAAAAAAACTCTTTTATGTCAATGTTGACACTATTTAATAATTGATTTTTGTTAAAGTCTTAAAAACTTTATTAATTCAAACCAAATTTATTTAAGCAGTAAAAACATGTCATATTAACCTATAAAATTATTTTAATTTATAAAAAGTCTCAAATTACATTTATTTGGATATTTATAATATCAATTATTTTAATATTTCATTAATTAGGTAATTACTGCATCACCATTGTGTCATAAATAAATTAAATTATTTAAAATATAAAAATTATAAATAAAATACCATTATATAGGAAATATTTTTAGCTTTATATTTAATATTTATAATCGAATTTATCTTATTTATAACCCTATATTAAAAATGTTTTAGTTATTAAACTTTGATTTTAACTCTTTTAACTCTTCTTTGAATTAAATAATAATAAATGTCCTAATATAATACTAGTAGACCAAAGAGGTTCATATTTTATTCCTAAGGTTTTTTTGTCTAATTATACTTATCCAATAGAATTAGGACATGTGTTAGGGTAATAATAATATCATTTTTACCCTTAATTACCCTATTTACTTTTAACCGTGGTAAATAAAAGTAAAACGTTACTATTCACCAAAAATTATTTATATCTTATTGAACCATATTTTACTTCTTGATATTAACTATGTCTCTCAGATTTTTGAAATTCTACTCACAGAAGTGGTAAAATTATTTTTTATGCGAATTTGCAAATTCTCTTAGGAGATGGATAAAAGACGGTGAAAAGTTCAACAAAATTTTTATATATCTAAAATTATTATAAACTGACTCCAATGAATTACATTGAACTTATATAGGTATTATGTATCTATTTTTACCTAAAATAAATTTAAATAAAATAAATAATTATTTAAATAAAAATTTGGTTTTCAACTATAACTTAGTGGTTTTCACCATTCATCAAAAATTGAAAGTTTTTATAAAAATACCAAAATTTCACCCTAGGATAATTTCGATATTCTGAATCCAAAAATGTACTCCATTTTGAAAGATAAAATGTATAAAATTTTAAAAAGTGGGTATTACTATTCATAATAGCTAGTTTGATTAGTTTTGGTGTGTTAGAACTCAAAGTTGCGTACAACACACGCTACTGTATTATTCAAAGAGAAGCGTACTGTGGAAGCTTGGGGTGATACATTCTCCCCTCCTTCAAAAAATTTCGTCCTCGAAATTTCCAGAATACTACTGCATGAAAAGACTCGGGTGGTTCTTTATCATAAGTTCCTTATGTTCCCACGTTGCCTCTTCCATCTTATGGTTTCTCCATAGAACTTTTACCAGACGAGTCGTCCGGTTTCTCAGCACTTGTTCTCTGGTATCAAGAATCCTGACAGGCTCTTCGCAATAAGATAGATCGGGTTCCAGTTCTAATTCCTCATAGGTGAGTACATGCATTGGTTCAGGTATGTATTTTCTCAACAGTGATACGTGGAACACATCGTGAACTTTGGAGAGATTTGGCAGCATTTCCAAATGATAAGCTACAGCCCCAATTCGTTCTAGAATTTGGAATGGTCCGATGTACCTGGGACTCAATTTACCCTTCTTACCGAAACATATAACGACCTTCCATGGAGATACCTTCAAGAAAAACATGATCTCCTACCTAAAATTCCAAATCCTTCCTTCGATTATCGACATAGCTCTTCTACCTACTTTGAGCTGCTTTGATGTGGGTTTGGATTACCTTCACATTTTTCATCGTTTCCTCCACAAGTTCTGGGCCTACGAGTTTTGTTTCACCAACATCATCCCAACAGGTTGGTGTGCGACATCTCTTTCCGTATAACTCTTCATATGGTTCCATATGAATACTTGAATGAAAGATATTGTTATAGGAAATTTCTACCAGAGGTAAATATTGATCCCACATACCCTAAAAGTGAAGTGAGAAAGATCTCAACATGTCTTCTAAGGTTTGAATAGTCTGTTCTGATTGTCCATCAGTTTGGGGGTGGTAGGAAGTGCTCAAAAGAAGTTCAGTATCCAGGGCTTTCTGAAGACTTTTCCAGAATCTTGAAGTAAAATGGGGATCATGATCAGAAACAATAGATAGGGGTACTCCATGAATTCTCATAACTTCATTAATATATAGTCTTTCTAGACTTTCAAGTGGTAGATCTTCTCTTATAGCAAGAAAGTGTGCTGACTTAGTAAGACGATCAATAATGACCCATAATTCATCGTTCCTTCTAGGTGTCTTTGGTAACCCCATGGAAAAGTCTATCGTAATATTATCCCATTTCCACTTAGGTATGGGAAGAGGTTTCATGACTCCTCCAGGCTGTTGCCTTCTAGCTTTCACTTGTTGAAAAACCATACATCTTGACACAAAATCAGCTATCTCCCTCTTCATGTTGTCCCACCAAAAATATTCTTTCAAATCTCTATAAATTTTGGTGCTACCAGGGTGTATAGAGAAATTAGAACTATGATAATCATCCAACAATTCCCTTTTTAGATCAGGTATATCGGGAACACAAATTCTCTTCCCAAATTTCAAAATTCCATCTTCATACACAAAGTCACTCAATCTCCCATCATTCAAAGCTTTAATCTTCTTTTGAAAATCTTCATCATTGGTCTGAGAACTCTTTATTCTTTCTAGTAAAGATGGCTTGGCAACCATTTGAAAAAGTATTGATGTTTCCCCTTCCATAGTGATTCTCATATCCATATTTACTAGATCCATGTATATAGGATCCTTTTCAACTCTCATCTTGTTCAAAACTCCATGATCCTTTCTACTCAAAGCATCTGCCACCTTATTTGCCTTCCACAGGTGGTAGTGTATAGTGTAATAATAATCCTTGAGTCATTAGAGCCATCGACGTTGCCTCATGTTGAGTTCTTTCTGTGAGAAAATATACTTCAAACTCTTGTGATCAGTATATATCTCACACTTTTCACCATAGAGATAGTGTCTCCATATCTTCAAAACAAAGATTACAGTTGCTAACTCAAGATCATGAGTATGATAGTTTTACTCATGAATTTTTAGCTGTCGTGATGCATAGGCAATGACCCTATCATTCTGCATAAGGACACAACCAAGTCCTTTCTTTGAAGAATCACTATAAATAACAAACCCACCATTCCTCGATGGTAGATTCAAGATAGAAGAATTGACTAATATTCTCTTCGGTTCTTCGAAACATTCTTTAAACTCTTTTTTCTAAAAAAATTTAACCCCTTTACGTGTGATCTTCGTTAATGGGTTAGCCAAATGGGCAAAATTCTGGACAAAACGTCAATAATAACCTGCTAAACCAATAAAACTGCATACCTCAGTTATACTCGTAGGTTCTGGTCATTATTGGATTGCTCTTGTCTTAGAATAATAAATTGAGATTCCATCCTTAGAGAAAATATGACCAAGAAAAGAAATCTCCTGAAGCTAGAATTCACACTTGCTAAACTTCCCATATAATTCATGTCTTCTAAGAGTCTTCAAGATAATGCGCAAGTGATTTTCATGATCTTCGTAGCTTTTGGAGTATACCAAGATATCATCAATAAATATAACTAAAAAATCATCGAGATATTCCTTGAAAAATCTATTTATTAGATCCATGAAAACAAAGGGTGCATTAGTCATCCCAAAAGGCATTATTGTAAACTCATAATGCCCGTACCTGGTTCAAAATGTTGTCTTTGGAATTTCTTCCTTCTTCACACAAAACTGATGGTATCCAGATCGAAGGTCAATCTTTGAAAAGTATTGAGATCCATGAATTTGGTCAAACAAATCATCAATGCGAGGTAGAGGATACTTGTTCTTTATTGTTATAGCATTGATTTCCCTATAGCTGATACACAACATCATAGATCCATCTTTCTTCTTAACAAAAAGAACATGGTATCCCCATGGAGAAACACTAGGGTGAATAAATCCCTTATTACTCAATTCCTCTAGTTGTTTCTTCAGTTCCACTAATTCCACAGTGGCCATTATATAAGGGGTGTTCGATATGGGCCTTGAACCAGGAATTAAATCAGTGAAAAAATCAATTTCTCATTCTGGAGGATGTCCATGTAAATCTTCTAGAAACACATCAACATATTCTCTCACAATAGGTATATCCGCTATTTGAACATTATTTTCCTCACCCACAATCATTTCATTCTATTCCTCCCCAATAATTGAATTTAGTTGAGCTATTGGGGGTGGATCTAGATAAGAATTAGGTGGTGATGATTCTTCTCTAAAGATAAGGTGTTCTTTATCATCATCATCAAAAATCATAACCTCCTTCTTCTTACAATAAATCTTCACATCATGGTCTGAAATCCAATCCATACCGAGGATTATATCAAATTCAATCATGGGTATGCCGATGAGATTAGCAGATAAAGAACATATATGTGCTCTAATGGGGACTGGTTCACAAAACTTTGTTGCAATGATACTTCCCTTACGAGTTTTGACTGACAAATCCCTTGTTAAATCAAATTAGAAATGTCTAATTTTCTTAGGAAATTGGTAAGATATGAAACAATGCGATGATCCAGAATCAAATAAAGCATATTCTAAACTTGAGTAAACCATTAAATTACCTGCCACTACATCTTTTGGAGCTTTTACCTCAGCAGTAGTGATAACATAAGCTTGGCCTTGATCCCTTGGACTTTTCTGGGGTAAGTTCCCTTGACGCTTAGGACATTCATTTTCATAATGTCCCATCTCACTGCAATTGTAGCATTGAACATCGATAGCTTCTTTCTTCCCCTTTCAATCACGAGATTGGTGGCCTTTTTCACCACACTTGTAACAGACTCTCATTCCCTTCAAGCAAGTACTAGGGTGTTTCTTCCCACATTTACTACAGGATGGATATTCAACTTTTCCACTATTCCCCTTATTTCCATTCCCAGAGTGATCGGCAGATCTCTTCTTCTCTTTCTTTGCTTTAAATTCATAAGACTTAGAGAATTTCTTTTCTGTCTTGATAGCACATGGGACAATATCTTCGTACGATGAGAAGGATTGTAAGACTAATGCTCGACAGAGAAATGGTTTTAACCCATCAATGAAATGATAAATCTTACTCCTTGGGTTATGTATATAATCTATTGAATGCCTCGCTAGCCTTGTAAAGTTAGCCTCATACTTTGTGACATTCTCATCATCCTTTTTCCTTAGACTCAGAAATTGTCTTTCCATATCCGCTCGATGGTCATGAGGAAATTATTTTTATAAGAAAATATCTTTAAACTCCCTCCATTCTATATTTGATACTTCATCATCGTCCTTCATGTTTTGAATCAATGACCACCATTGATCAACATCTCCAGTGAGGCGGTAAACTTCTATGACAAATTTTTCCCTTTCGCTACTCCCCAAGGCATGGAATATTTTCTCTAAGGAATTTATCTAATGCTCAGATACTAGTGGATTTGTACCCCCATTGAATGTTGGTGATTGTTGCCTTATGAAGCAATCTAACATTGATCCTCTACGTTGTAGATATGGGCACTTCATATGGGTAAGGTTATTATTCATAACCTGAGTGAGTTGTCCCAGTATGGTGATTAGTTGATCAGCACCAGTTGCATCACCAGTTACACTATAATTATCTTGAGAAAGAGGGTAATCCCTATATGGAGTGCATGCATTGATAGGGTTTCCATTCCTTCCACTAGGTGCCATTTATAAACAATGGCATACACTAGATTAGTTTATGAATCACAATACATAAATCCAAACTTGTAAAACACTGAACATAAATTGAATAAATTATGGATATAATCTATAATCATAAAAATGTTTTCTTTGAGGAAGTATATACTCATAAACCCTTCATAATGGTTTTTAAAGAAAATGAGAATTATCCTAAGCATATCCCTTGGGAGTGTCGTAACCAAGAGTGTAACAAGGCCCGTTGTCGTGCAATAGTTCATGTTTGAGTCTAGATTAAAGAGGTGTTTTCGGGTTTTACCCCTAGGTACATATGTGCCAGAGCCGCCTCTACTTTCTCGTATCTAGACATGGATGTATTGCTCGGAAAACTCACAGAATCTCTACAATACCAAAATTCTAGGAAGTTCTTCTATACTAATCCTCAAAGTCTATCTTAGGTCTATGTGCTCTAATTAGAGTTTATCTAAATCTAGCTTCCAAGGTTTGTACTAAACTTCCTCTGATACCAATTGTAACACCCCGAACCTAGTTACCCAGAGTCAGTGCATTATTACATAACAATGACATGATCACAAAAGATGAAGTCTTGAAATACCGATTAGTTTAGTAGCCTTGGAATCACTAGATACATTCATAAAGTTTACATTACATCATAAAATGAAAAACTACAACAATATCTTGTATTCATAGAACACACTCATATCTCCTCATACTATCCCTGTAGGTCATTCATAAAATACTTCTTCACATCCTGGGAAAAATAAAACATAGAAAGGGGTGAGCTCAGATGCCCAGTAAGGATAATAATATAGCGGAAACTTTCATTAATAAGAATAAACATTTAAGGCAATGCATAACTAAAACAAAAGACTTTTAAACTTGAAATTCATCATAATATAGAAGAAATAAAATGAAATAATTCCATTTACTTATTCACATGGATATTCTACTAATCGAATAATCACATGAAATATCAATAACCACTTTCATAATGATGGAATGCATATTTCCAGACTATCATAACCACATAGTCAAGGCCTTGTGCTAAGAATACAAATAAGATTTTGTCAAGGCCTTGTGCCAAGACACTAGTTTGTCTCATGAGACCTAACGATGCATCGAGGAGCTATAGTGGGCTCCACCCATCACTTATTAAGTCCAATGCATTCCTCATATGAACAGGTTTAAACATAACATAAACATTCGTATTAAAAATAGCATACAAAATGTCAATACTTTATCCATAAACCATGAATGGTAATAACACATCCACAGTCAAACATATCACAAAACCTTCAAAACAATATGGAAGTTTTGTATCATAATAAATCAACTTCAAATAATCTTAAAATCCATCAAAGGATGTTGACATAGATGAAAACAAAACTATTTGAGAGAAATATCTCTTTTTTTGAAATCATTTAAAAGTCACATAATTATAAAATAAAACATTTACTTTGAAAATATTCTTATAAGATTTTAATGGAAGCTTTAATGATTTTATAATGGTGGAAAATAGCTTCACCCACCGTATAAGTTAAAAAAAGACATTCTTACCTTAATTTTGTCGAAAAGGTTAAAAAGGAACTTGTTTAGAAAACGACGGGAAGATTATTTTATAAACATATTATAAAAATTAAAACAAGGGTATAAATTACTTTAAACCATATTCTATAAAATAGTAAGAATGTTTTGAAATACATTTTTAAGAAACATGGATGTTGATGATAAAGAGGTCCTAGTAGATACTTACGTAAAAACAACCTCGGATAATAAAGAGATTGTGAAATTAACCCTTACCTTGTACTTTTCCTTGGTCGAGGGTAGGTTAAACTCCTGTATAATGGTGAAATAATTGTTATTAAATTATACAAGAATCATATACATTAATATGATATCATATATGATCTTTTAACGTTGCTTTGTTAATAATATCTTAGTATTATCGTCATTTCGGGAGTTAACTTACTCGTTTTCTTTTATATGTTCTGTTACATAAGCCATGTTTGTTATGGATAGGTTGTATCTTATTCATATCCATAATGATATCAAGTCCTTAAATTTTTTTTAATCATCAAATTAGAATTAGACTTGAATGGATATTATGGGGAATGAATCTCAACGCGTTCGTGGAGACGGTAGTCCATACATACGCACGAGCGACAATATCATTATTTTGATATTAAAATAATATATAATTGGATGGTATATAATATATAAAGAATAATTATAATTTTATATTTATTATTTACTTCAATTACACATCAATATCATACCCATCCAAATAATAATGTTTTGAATAATAATTACACCACGACGTGGAGACGGTAAGCCGTACGTATGCACGTATGGTGACATGTCATTCAAAGGATGGATAAAATAATGAATATGGTTGTACCATATTTATAATAACATCACAGTATATATAATATACTGAAGTTATTATTTTAGAATGGAAATAACAAGGAAAGAAGAAGTGGAAAGTGAAAGGAACTTGAAAGAGGGTGGTGAAATTATTACCTCTTCTTCAGGTTCTTCCTTTTGATTTGATCAAAAAGGATCCTTAAGTTGACTTTATGACTAAAGGAATTCCTTTAGGATGAAGTGAGGGAAGTTGAGAAGATATTTGTTCAGGGGTTTTCCGAACCAAAAGGCATTGAAGGTAGGAATTTGAGAGATAGGGGGAGTGCCCTTTTATAAGAGGGGTGAGGGGCACCTTAGGAAAAACTTAAAATATTATTTTATAATAAATTCATATTCAGTTTATAATGGCTAAAAAGTGACTTATTTAGAGGCTAAGGTGGGGATGGGTCGAAATCCTTTCATCCAATAGATTTTAGATAGGTTTGGGTCACTATATTAACCCTATCATTTATATTTAACTCTTTGTTAAATAGTTTGACATTTACAATGTCTCTTTATATTATAATATTATATGGTTAATAAACTTACTATATACTTTCAAGCAAAGCCCAAGTGGTTCATTAATTATACACATATCATTATATAATTCCTTTGGTCAAACCTTAGTTTTTTAGGGATATTATATCAATTTATAATATAATATTCATTTTAAAAACTCCTTTATGTCAATTTTGATACTATTTAATAATTGTTTTTTGTTAAAGTCTTAAAAACATTATTAATTCGAAAAAAATTCATTTAAGAAATACTAATATGTCATATTAACCTTTAAAACTATTTTAATTCATAAAAATTCTCAAATTACATTTATTTGGATATTTATAATATCAATTATTTTAATATTTCATTAATTAGGTAATTACTGCATCACCATTGTGTCATAAATAAATTAAATTATTTAATATATAAAAAATATAAATAAAATTAAATTATGTAGGAAATATTTTTATCTTTCTAATGAATATTTATAATCTAATTTATCTTATGTATAACCCTATATTAAAAATGTTTTAGTTATTAAACTTTGATTTTAACTCTTTTAACTCTTCTTTTAATTAAATAATAATAAATGTCCTAATCTAATCCAAGTGGACCAAAGAGGTTCATATTTTATTCCTAAGGTTGTTTTTGGTCTAATTATACTTATCCAATAGAATTATTACATGTGTTAGGGTAATAGTAATATCATTTTTACCCTTAATTACCCTATTTACTTTTAATCGTGGTAAATAAAAGTAAAAAGTTACTATTCACCAAAAATTATTTTTATCTTATTGAACCACATTTTACTCATTGATATTAACCGTATCTCTTGTATTTTCAAAATTCCACTCACAGAAGTGGTAAAATTAAGTTTTATGTTAATTTTCAAATTCACTTAGGAGATGGGTAAAAGACGGTGAAAAGTTCAATAAAATTTTTATATATCTAAAATGATTATAAACTACCTCCAATTAATTACATTAAACTTATATAGGTATTATGTATCTATTTTGACCTAAAATAAAATAAATAAAATAAATAATTATTTAAATAAAAATTTGGTTTTAAACTATAACTCAATGGTTTTCACTATTCATCAAAAATTGAAAGTTTTTAGAAAAATACCAAAATTTCACCCTAGGATAATTTAGATATTCTGAATCCAAAAAAGAAGTCTATTTTGAAAGATAAAATGTATAAAATTTCAAAAAGTGGGTATTACTATTCATAACAGCTAGTTTGATTGGTTGTGGTTTGTTAGAACTCGATGTTACGTACAACACACAGTACTGTATTATTCAAAGAGAAGCATACCGTGGAAGCTTGAGGTGTTACATTACCTTTTGGCAGATGACCATGTTGCTCACTTGTTTATTTATATACGAGATATAAATATATACCAATGTTGTAAAACTACTCTACATGCCTCTTCTAAATTTATATAAACTATTATATATAAATTTTTTACTTAATCCATTGTTTTATAAATATTCCATATCTTGTAAAGTAAATCATGTGCTTTGAATGTATTTTCATCGTTTTGAAAATGTATAGAATGTTTTGTTTAAAAATGATTTTGAATTTCCAAACCTATTTATCTTTAAAAATTGAAAGCATTACTTTGTATAATCTATATTTTTCATCTATTATGGAATCATTGGTGGTATCCTACTGGTCTTAGGCTCACACCCTACTTTTTTGTTCGGGTGTTTATAGACTTTCTTCTTCCAGGTTCGAGTAAAGGAAATGGATCTCTTGGAGGTGAATCCAGCTATTGAGCTTTGGTCTTGGGGAGTTATGTCCTTAGAGACCTTGGGGTTGTTTTTATATTTTAGTACTTTGGTTGTCGTGCTTTGGGTTGGTTTATTCCTTATTGACTTCTGGTATATTACTCATAGTGGATTTTCTTTTGTTATGCGTACTATATTGTTTCTTTTCTTATGCATTGTTGGTGGCAAAATCGTTCCCACTTGCATGTTGTGTGATGCTAGGTTCTAGTCACCAACCTATGGGGATCAGGAATTACCTTCAGGATATGTCAGGGCTATCTTAGTTATCGGGTTACTAGGGTACCTGGGTTGGTTCGTGAAAAATTGGTATCAAAGGGTGGTAAAGAATCTTTCCTTGAAGTTAGTATGCATTTGTGAAATCTTGTCAGGACTTAGGGGTAGTTGCGATTGAGTGCCTAGCCAGCTCTCAATACAATGAACCTTAAGTCACCAGGGGCGGTTTGGGAAAGTCGTCTTGTGGATTAATTTTATTCTTTTCCCTATTTTGATTTGGATAGATTGAAATCAAAATCCTATATATTCTACTGGTTAGGATCATGTTTCCCTCATTGCTATGTATGAGCATTATCAAATGTCTTCCTTATTTTCTGCTGATATTTTGTAACATTATGCCTCCAAGAAGACGTGAGAATTGAATCTAGGAAGGGGATACTACTGAACCTCAATGAGTAAATCCTTCAATAGACCCAAGCCTAGTTGAGGTTATTGTGCGCACTATCCAAGCTCTGGGATAGGTACCACCTCTAGTCCCTGTTCAGGATCCAGCTGTGGAACCTGGGGGGGGGGGATGCTCTTTAAAATTGTTATCAAGAGTTCTTTCACTAGAAACCACCAGTTTTCAAAGGATACATTGATCCTCAACATGATGAGGAATGGTTGGGCAGGATTGAATGAATTTTTATGCTCTTATAGACACCAGACAATACCATGATGAAGTGTTCCACCTTTTTGTTGGAGGGACCAAGTAGGAGATGGTGGGACACAATAGTGATGAAAAAAAAACATGAGGGCTTATATTGGAAGGACTTCAACGTTCCTTTCACAAAATGGTTCTATACAGAGTCAATGGTGTTGGCCAAAGATGTGGAGTTTTTTTAATCCTGAGTAGGCTAAAAGAACTATGTCTCATGCAGAAGTTTGGGGGACTTTTAGAATTTCTGTCAAAACTTTCCCACTCCATAAAGCATCATGAGATCATCAACACCTTCAAATACTACATGGCAATCAAATACATCATGTACAAAAGGGTTCCAACCATAGGAATCCTGAACAAATCTTATTCATGAAGTAGAAGAGTCTCCAGAGGAAGCAGATACTGGTCCAGAGACTGTGAGTGTCATTATTAATATAACTTTGTTGTTAGTGACAACTCTTTTTGATACAAGTGCATCTCACTCATTTATTTTAACCATTATTGTTAATATGCTTAATCTTCTTATTGATATTTTATCTCGTACAATGGATATTAATATACCCCTTGGTATAAAGAGAGAGTAGGGTCTCTATAATCCCTCTTGTGTCCTCTCTCTATTAGTTGTCAAATTTTCTTGGAGTTTTTTTGGTACTCGACATGAAATCTATTAACATCATATTCAGGATGGATTGGATAATTACCAATAAATCCTAGATTGATTCTTATCTTCAATGAGTCTACATTATTACACCCAGTGGTGTGCCTCTTTTCTTTAAAGAAGAATGCGACCCAAGGTTGAGTAGAGCCGGACCATCTTATTCGGAGTTAGGGAAAGTGATATCAGTGTTTACTTTTGATCTAGAGAGAGATTCAATGAGCGGTGATCTCCCTCCAGTCATCATTGAGTTTCCCAACATGTTTCCTTCTGACTTCTCTGGTTTCTACTAGTAAGGGAGGTTGAGTTTTCTGTTGACTTAATGTCTGTTACTCAACCGGTTTCTTTTCCCTCTTACCAAATGGATCCATTTGAACTAAAAGAACTAATGTACCAGTTAGACGATCTTCTGGAGAAATCCTTTATTCACCCAAGTGTGTCACCTTGGGTAGAGCCAATTTTCTCCACCATGAAATCTAATGGTTCTCTGACATCTTCTCTTCGCAAGATGATTCTCCAAGAATAGAATCTTGTTGATGAATTTTGTAAGTATTAGAGACTCTCTTTATGGTGGGGAGACTGATGACTTGTGGTCGTTCTCCAAAGAGGGTGTTATGTGTTATCAAAACTATTATGTTACACTGTTAGAAATAATAAAGGATATAATAGGGTATTTCCATAATTTCCAATGGGTTGTGTACCCAAGAAGAATTAAGATATTCTATAACTTGAAGCAGCAGTTTTGGGGACCATGTATTCCTGAAGGTTTCACCTTGGTTGGGTCATCGATGGCTTGGGAGGTAAGGGAAGCTTGTTCCTCATTTTTTGGGATCTTTCGAGGTTTTTTATTAGGTGTGAAAAGTTGTATACCATTTATAACTATAACCACAACTGACATCGATACATAATGTGTTTCATGTATCTCAGCTTCAAAAGCATTTATCTGACCCATCTCATGTTCTGAGTTGGCATGATCTTAAACTGGAACCTATTTTATCTGTGACTGAATGACCAGTCATGGTTGTTGATTCTGAGATCAAAGTACTTCATGGTAGGATGACACCTCTGGTCCATATGATATGGAATCATGGTTCTAATTATCACTAGACATGAGAGAGGGAGGCACTGATGAGAGAATAGTGGCCTTGTATTTTTGATGTGGAGACTTCTTCATAGGATTTCTGGGGACAGAATGTTCCTATGATGGGGAGGTTTTAACGTCTCATTACTGTTTCAGGTATTCCTAAACCTTCTTATGTTAAATTATTATTATGTTAAATTATTATTATGTTAAATTATTATTACGTTAAATGGTAAAAAATGATTTATCAGTGAAAAGTTTCATTTTTTTAAACACATCACGGAATGGTAAAACACTCAATTAATACTCTAGAATATTTAATTAAATATTTTCTAAGTTAAACACTGAGTAAGTATGAGTTTTTAAGGTCTGCAAAGCTTTGGGGAGGAAAAAATAAAAATATTAAATATATTATTTTGAGACCACTGTTATGTCTGAAATATTGTGTTTACCCTTAAAGGGGTATAACATTAGAAGGAACCAGACATTTGGATTCCTCAATCATGAGTTAAAGTTATTAGATAATATTTAATATATTTTTTTATTAAAAATAATTGAATATCTCTCAAACGGTATGACATATGGGAAATCTGAGACCACCGATGGGTCTAGAATGAGGGGTTTACCCTAGATGGGTATAACATTTGTAAGCGTTGAGCATTTGGTCACCTCTCTCACAAAAATAAACCTTTTTTATTTTAAATAATTATTTATTCCATGTTTAAAATAACTAATCATCAATATATCTTAAACTGTGCATCGTATGGGAAATCCAAGACCACCATTGGGTCTGAAATGGGGTGTTCACCCTAGAAAGAGTATAAAATTTTATACCCAATGGTGTTTTGAGGTTATTTTTTTATATAAAATAATTAATTTAATTTAATAATTAAATCTGAATTTAATTATGGATCATTTTTTTCTATTTTTTTTGATCATCTTATTTAATGTGTTTCCTCTATTTTCAACCGGTGAGATATCAAAAAGCTTCCATTTATTAATGGTTTCAATCCCTTTTAGTTTCAATGCAATAGTAAAGAAAAATTAACGACTCTGTCATTAATTTTTAGTTGAATCACGAATTAAATGTGGTGTTTCAATTGATGGTTATTTTTCTGGCATTTTTTGGGGCTCCATGTAGCTGAACGGTTCTGCCTTTTTATTTGGTCTATTCCTTTGAGTTTGGGTGCCCACAAAAATTTCCCTACACCTGATTGAGAGACCTCCACCAAGAAGATTCGATCTGCTTCATCCGTTGGATGCGCAACCCATGTCCCCTTATTCCCTTTTGGGTGCTACACACAGGTGTACCCAGTTTATTATTTTCTTCATTTTTTTAATTATTTGATTATTTTTTCTTAATTCAAAAAAAATTATAGAAAAATAAATCAAATAAATAGGTAGAACATAAGTTGTCTAGGAGTAATTTATGAAATTATCAGAGGATAGTTAGATGGAATTATCAGAAGGTATTTTTTCATAATTATAAGAAGATAATTTATAATTTTTATTTAAAAGGATAATTGCAATGAATTAACATATATCAATTTCATGAAATTATCAAAAGATATTTTTAAAAGATATTATTAAAAGATATATATATATATACACACATATATATATATACACACATATATATATATACATACATATATATTAATAATCATATCACGTGCTTAGGGATATTTTATTTAAATAAATTTATTAAAGTATAATTTCATTGATTATGAAAGGATAATTTTAATGCAATTAGAACATGGATTGATTATCAAAATTATCATAGGATAATTATGTTGATTAACAAATGATAATTATTAATATTATCTAATGATGATTTCTTGAAATTATCAAAGGATAGTTGTTGAAGAAATAATCACTAAATAAATGAAATGTTTTATTAAACAATAATTGCATTATCAAAAGATATTTTGATATATATATATATATACATAAATATGTATATATATATTTAAAAAAAAAATTATGTGGAATACCATCTATGTTATCAAATTATTTTAGGGATGTAATTATCAAATGAGGTTTATAATTATTCTTATGAATATTTCTTGGGATTTTATACATTAACATAAAATAATCATCCAAATATTATCCAGGAGAGAGAATGTATTATCACATGTGAAATTTTATTTTGAAATAAAATAACTTGCATTGGTTCTAGGACCCCTTGATGAACGTCGACCCTTGGTGTGTTGACACTTATTATATTATGGTCATGAGGAGGCATATTGAACCACATAGGGTAGTTTATCCTTGTCATTGACATCAATGAACTTGAGGTAGGTGGTTCCATTCCAATTAGCCAAATTTATTATCCTTGTATTCATTGATTTATTTCAAATATTGATTTAAATTCAGTTGAAAATATTTTATTTCAATTAAATTGATAAAAACACGATTCTACTGAATCAAGATGTTTGAAATGGTTTTGGCATGGAAATTTGGAAAACCTCCAATTCCATTAAATTGAGTGTGTTTATGGAAATGGATTATTTAAATTGTTTAATTTAAATTTTGGATTTGATAGAAATGATTTCAATTAATTTTTTGAATTTAATTGTGGAAATAAAATGTGTAATAATGGAATTGGTTTTTAATGGATTTCAAACTGGTGAAAAATGGATTAAAATGATTTGATAGAAACCCATTGGTTTTATCTTGTGAAAAAGGCATGTTTTTGAATAAAACATGTTTTGGTTTTAAATGGAAAAAAATCGGCACTTTTTAAATGGATGAATCAAATTGATTATATTTTTAAGGAGTATTAAAATAGTTCACCCATCATGTAAGAGCGCATGCAAGCCTTAGGTAGTTAGTGAGTTATTTGGATACACTCTACGCTACGACAATATTCTAAAACATACTTGTGGTGGGTCACATCCTCAATAGGTTGGTGATGAGTCTCTTTTGTCCAGTGTCATAGGGATGTGTGTATACATATTTTTCTGAGTTTACATAGAGAGTGCATAATTCTATAGCTAGTTAATACTATTGTACATTTTAGTATATAACTATGTTTCTCACTTGTTTATTTATATATGAGATATAAATGTATGCTAATGTTATAAAACTTTTTTACATGCCTCTTCTGAATTTATATAAACTTTTTTATATAAATGTTTTTCTTAATCCATTGTTTTAGAAATATTACATCTATTGTAAAGTAAAGCCTATGCTTTGAATGTATTTTCCATCATTTTGAAAATGTATAACATGTTTTGTTTAAAAATGTTTTTGAATTTTCAAATCTATTTATCTTTAAAAATTGAAAGAATTACTTTGGATAATCTATATTTGGAATCTGTTATGGAATCATTGGTGGTATCCTACTGGGTTTAGGTTCACACCCTACTTTTTCCTTTGGGTGTTCGTATAATTTATTCTTCCAAGTTTGAGAAAAGGTAATGGATCTCTTGGATGTGGATCCAGCTATTGAGCTTTGGTCTTGGGGAGTTATGTCCTTAGGGACCTCGGGGTTGTTTTCCTATTTTAGTTCTTTGGTTGTAGTGCTTTGGGCTAGTTTATGCCATATTGACTTCTAGTTTATTACTCCCAGTGGAGTTTATTTTGTTATGCATACTATGTTGTTTCTTTTCTTCTGCATTGTTAGTGGAAAAATCATTCCCACTTTCATGTTGTGTGATGTCAGGGGCTAGTCACCGTACTGTGGGGATTGGGAATGCCCTTTGGGCTATGTTAGGTCCAGCTCGGTTATCATGTTACCAGGGTACCTAGGTTGGTTCATGGCAGGATAACTTTTAAGGAAATATTTTTTGAAAAATATTTCCCTCGTGAACAATGAACTGAAATGAAGTGGAAATTATTTTTCTTAAAGAAAAGGGAATAATAGATTGTTGTGTAGTATAAAGATACCTTCAAAAGATTATACAAGCATACTATAGATTACGTACATGACTCAAAAGACGCGATTGATCATTTCTTTGAAGGTCTTAATCCATGTCTTCAAAGGGAACTGGATTCTGAAACATTTTCATCATACGATGAAATTGTATTAAGTGCTATCAAAATAGAGAAGTAATTTTCTAGATCAAATTTTTTCAAGGGAAAACAAGATAAGAAGAGTAATTTTAATAAACAAGGAAAAGTTTAAGCACCAATGAAGAAGAAGGTAATGAAACAAACTTCCATTATGTGAGAATTGTGGAAAGAATCATCCTCGGAAATGCTTGAAAGGCATATGAGTTTTCAATAAGTGTGGAAAAAAGTTTCATTTATCTAGTGAATGAAAGGGGAAGAGACAACTCAATGATGTTCAATGCTATAATTTTAGAGAGATGGGACACTTTTCAAATGAGTTTTCTAATCACCATGGAAACTTTCCTTGGAAAAGGCCATGAGAGCAATGGAAATCTTATGCAATTTCAACCACAGAAGTTGAAGTTCCTAATGATGTGGTGGATGAAACTTTAATTGTTTCCTAAAACTTATCCAATGCTTCATTTTATTCTATATCATCACATTAATTTATATCTTCCCATTTTTCCAAGAAAATTAGACATGTCCAATTTTATTTAATAAAGGAGTTTTCATTAAAAACTCCTAGGGGATGTATCATTGCAACAAAGATGTGTCGATCAATCCCCCTTATGACACATAAACATGATTTAGTTGCTAACATTATCATTATACCCATGATCTACTTTGATATAATTCCCAATATGAATTTACTATAAAATTATGTTGCGAAGATCTATTATAAGAAGAAGGAAGTTATAATTTTTGAGAATAGTGTATAATCCCTTATCTTTAGAGAAAAAATCTCATGATCCTATTCTTATCTAGATCCACCCCTAGTATCTCTACTGAATGAAATTATTGGGGAGGAAGAGAACTAAATATCTATGGGTGAGAAAAGAAATCTTAAAATTGAATAAGTACCTATTATAAAAGAAAACATTGATATATTTTTAGAGGATTTACCTAGACATACTCCAGAGCAGGAAGTTGAGTTCTCTATTGATTTAATTCTTGGTGCAAGACATATATCAAAGACTCCCTATAGAATGGACACTATATAATTAGTGTAGCTATAGAAACAACTAGTGGAATTGATTGACATGGGATTTATTTGACCTAGTGTTTCTCTATGGGGAGCCCATGTCCTCTTTATCAAGAAGAAATATGGATCCATGAAGTTATGCATTGATTATAGGGAAATAAATTCTATTACAACAAATAAAAAGTATCCTCTGCCATGTATTGATGATTTATTTGATCAACTTCATAGAGACCAACATTTTTTTAAGATTGGACTTTGATCTGGATTTCATCAACTATGTGCGAGGATGAAAGATATTCCAAAGAAGACATTTAGAATAAGGTATGGGAATTATGAGTTTACAGTAATGACTTTTGGACAAAATAATGCACCCTTGGTTTTCATGTATCTAATGAAGAGGGTTTTCAAGTAATATCTTGATGAATTTGTTATGGTATTTATTGATAATATCCCAATGTAATCCAAAAGATACAAAGACCATGAGAATCAATTGTGGATTATTCTAAAAAATCTTAGAAGAAATGAATTATATGGGAAGTTTAGAAAGTGTGAATTTTGGATTCAATCAGTTTTTTTTCTTAGACATATTGTCTTTAAGGATGGAATCTTAGTTGATCCTATGAAGACAAAGGAAATACAAGAATGGCCCACACCAATGAACATAACTGAGATATGTAGTTTTATTGGATTAATAGGTTACTATCAGAATTTCATTCATAATTTGACCTGATTGGAAAACACGCTAACCAAGATCACACGTAAATGGTTTAAGTTTGTATGGACAGAAGAATATACTTTGAAGAATTAAAAAGAAGATTGGTCAATGCTCCGATTTTGACTCTTCTATCTGGAAATGATGGATTTATAATATTCAGTGATGCATCAAAGAATGGACTAGGTTGCATCCATATGAAAAATTATAAAGTTATTGATTATGTATCATGGTAGTTGAATACTCATGAGAAAAATTATCCAACTCATGATCTTGAGTTAGAAAACATAATATTTTCTCTGAAAATATGGAGACATTATATCTACGGTTAAAGATATGAGATATATATAGATCAAAAGAGTTTGAAATAAATTTTTACACAAAAATAACATAACATAAGGAAAAGGAGACACCTCAAGTTACTCAAATATTATGATTGTTTAATAAACTACCACCTAGGAAAAAAAATAAGGTGGCAGATGCATTAAGTAGGAAATATTATGGACTTCTGACCCAAATAAGGATTGAGAGAGATCCTATATTCATGGATCAACTAAAGATAGATATAGGAATTGTTAAGGAAGGGGAAAAATATTTCCTCTTTCAAATGATTTCTAAACCATATTTACTAGAGATGATAAAAATCTTTCAATATATTAATGAAAATCTACAAAATAAAATTAAAGATGTTAAGGATAGAAGATTGGTAGACTTCATGTATGAGGATGAAGTTAAAAAATTTGGGAAGAGGTTATGTGTTCCATAAGTACCTAAGGTAAAAAGGGAACTATTAGATGATTCTCATAGCTCAAATTTCTCTATACACCTTGGTAGCACTAAGATGTATAGAGATCTGAAGGAACATTTTTGGTGGGATAACATGATGTGAGAAATTGTTGACTATGTGTCAAGGTGTCTAGTTTTTTGACAAGTGAAGGTCAAGAGACAACATCCTAGAGGGTTCGTGAAACCTTTACCTACTCTTATGTGGAATTGGGATGACATTACGATGAATTTTTTCACAAGACTACCAAGGAAACCTAGAAAGAATGATGCAATATGGGTAATTTTTGATCATCTTACAAAATTAGCACATTTCCATTCCATAAGAGATGATTTACCACTTGAATGCCTGTCAAGACTCTATATTAATAAAGTTATAAGACTTCATGGTGAACCTCTATCAATTTTTTCTGATCTAGATCCCCGATTTATATAATAATTCTGGAAAATTCTCTAGAAGGCATTGGATACTAAGCTTTATATGAGTACTAATTATCACCCCCAAACCAATGGATAGTTTTAAAGGACTATTCAAACACTGAAAGACATGTTGATATCATGCTCTCTTGACTTTCATGGTATGTGGGATTAATAATTGCATTTGGTGGAATTTTACTACAATAATAGTTTCCATTATAGCATTCAAATTGTGCCATATGAAGCATTATATGGTAAGAGGTGTCTAACTGCAACTTGTTGGGATGAAGTTGGCGAGAGGAAACTTTTAGGCCCAGAACTTATCGAAGAGACAACGGAAAAGGTAAAGAAGATTCAAGCCCATATTAAAGAATCCTAATGTAGGAAAAAGAGTTATGCCAATAACTAGAGAAAGGATTTGGGATTTCAAGTAGGAGATAATTTCTTTCTAAAATTCTCTCTGTGGAAGGGTGTCTTAAGGTTTGGTAAGAAAGGGAAACTAAGCCCCAGGTACATCAGACTATTCAAAATTCTAGAAAGAATTAAAGTTGTAGATTACCATTTAGCAATGACACCAAGTATCCCCAAAGTTAATAATGTTTTCCATGTGTCGTTGTTAAAGAAATACATGTCAGACCCAATGCATGCATTCACCTATGAAGAAATAGAGTGTGAACCTAATTTTTCATACTGTGAAGAGCCTATCAATATTCTTGACACAAGGGACTAGGTATTGAGAAATTGGATAACTCAAATAGTAAAAGTTATTTGGAGAAACCATAAAATGGAGGAAGAAATGTGGGAACCTAAGGATGTTATGAAGAAGAAACACCCACATATTTTTAAATGGATTTTTACATGAAAAATTTTGAGGACAAAATTTCTGAAGGTGGGAAAAATATAATACCCCAAACATTTTATATTATGTTTATCTTAAATAATTTCTATTCATTAGATAGACTATATTTCATACAGAACCGAGTATCTTTGAAAAAACACTTTGATATTTAGGAGAAAGTCATAACCTATCCATTAAACTTAAATTTTTCACTTCTCTATTTTGAATTTTAAAAAATGGACATACACGGTTGCAATCAGGAAGATATTTAGAGTCTGATAAAATAAAATTAATTTTCTATGAATAATAACTTAACCTTATAAATAGTAACTTACCCTTAAAAATAGTAACCTAGTATTATTAATATTAATATGACCCTTACAAATGGTAACCTTACCCTTGAAGTTATAAATAAAATTTAAGCCCCTTAAAAATGAAGGTGAATATTTTAAGTGTTGGCATTTTCCAATTAAATGATGATTTTAATTAAAAATTAAATTGATCATATTTATAAAATTACTTTTTAAAAATGGATTTCATTTTTGGATTCTACTTTTAGAAAAATTGTTAGGGATAATTTTTTGTATTTTTCTGAAATACTTGAATTTTTTGTGAATATTAAAATTTGATAATTTTTGAAATATGCTAAATAAATGAATTTCTGCATCATGATTGAGTCATGGATGATATAAATGGACATTGTTTTGAACTCATGTGCATTTATTACTATTTTTGGTTACAATAATAAATAATATTCCTTATCTTGGAAAAAATAATAAACTAATGATTAAAAAAATGCAAACTCCTCCTCTCCTCCACTATATAAACCACCCTCACCCCCTCTTCCTCTCACACAAATAAAGATTTTAGACTTACCTAAGTTATTCAAAATACACATCTCAATCCCTCCCCCATTTCTAAGAACTAAGGATATCACCAAAATGCCAAAAACAAAGGTCTTAAGGAGGTTCTCAAGGAGGAGTACTCAAGTGGTGAACCTCTTTTCCTTTTTCTTTCAGCTTATTTTACAAGTTACATTCTTTGGTTTCTATCTCCTCATCTACACTCATCCAAATGATATTTAAATTATAGTACCTTAAATAAAATATAATTTTATTTTTATAATGTAATATTTCATCATCATCTCTCTTTTCCCCCTCCTCTTATACTAAAAATGAGAACATTGTCTGAGATGTGTTAATTTATCACATTTAGGGACAATGAGTTTTAAATTTTTATTACCCTATTAAATTCTGGTCATGAAACCATTTTTATGGTTGAAAAATATCATAATATATGTATTTCATCTTATTTAATGTTTTTTAATCCTTACACACTCATAATATAAAATAATAATAAAAAACAAGTCCATTATGCACAAAACCGCCAAGTTAATCCAAGAGTTTATCACTATCTTTTATCAAACAAGTCATCCTAATGGTATATAACAAAAAATAATTATAAGATCATTTATATCTCTTTAATTTCACTAATAATATATATTAAACATTCTGTATGTTTAACTACACTTCAAACGAACTTCCATTCATGAATACAAGTAAATCGATCATGAAAACCAAGGAAGAAAATGCTTCCAAAACAATAAAATTGAACATCTTAAACCCTTAAAAAAGTCCATGAATGAACCTAATAAGGTTATAATAAATCAATTAAATGTAGAGTAGGTCCTATAATTATTAATTAATTAATCTAAATTTTATTATTCAGGTCATTAAGACCAATCAAAGAACACATTCGGGCATAAGGTAAAGGGTTTCTCATCTCACTTCTATTTTCATGAGATTTCCATTGTTCACCACTTATTTCTTGTATGTGGTGTATTTTTACTAAAATTGTATATATAATATCATGATTCTATTTATATTCATGGTATTCAGTGATTCACTTGATGATTATTATCTCGATTGATTACAATGTTGTACAAGACTTTGTTTTGGTTTCCATTTCATTATGATTTACTTGGTATTGTGAACCTAATCATTCTTATGTGGTATACCTAATTCCACTTTAAGATCATTTTTCATTTTAAATTTTAAATATACTATATATCCATATTTTGGATTCATGGATATGATTATTTTCGTAAGCTGTATACCCCTTTACATACGGTGTTTATTTGAGATGTTGTTTTAACTATAGAAATATTGATGAATATGTATCCTTTACTCTATAAGGATATTGAGAAGGCATATTATACTTTTATTAAATATATGTATAAAGAATAATTTATACTTTTAGTAATGGGTGGGTCCCTATATATCCCCTCAGTGCATTGACATGTCTCATGAGACAAGTCAGTTGGTGATAAACCCTTCTAGTTTATTTCCAAAATAGAATCAGATGGGTATATACCCACAGAATTAAACCATTTTGATAGTATGGTGGTATTATGTGAAAGATACATGATGTCCAATTAATAAGAATTCACTTTATTCATTTTTAGTTATTAGGTTTTCACTATAATAAAATATATGGATGCAATTTCATTCGTAGTTTATTAATGGCATGTGTTTTTAATTTGTTCACCTTGCCATATTGACTATGTCAATTTGATTATGATTCAATTATTTTTTATTCAAGTTTCTGATATTTTTAACCCTTACTGAGCATTTGAACTCACCCCTTTCATTTTTTTACCTTTAATAGGTTATAAAGATAAGACCATTTATTGAGTTCTCGTGGATTCCGTTTATTAGTTTTTGTTATGTATTGTATTTTGTTATCTTTCCCAATGTAATATGTGTTATATGTATTATCTAGTTTCTTCAAGACTAATAAAATGATCATTCATTTTAGATTTTATTCCTTTTAATCATTCCAATTTAATAATTAATGCACCAGCCCTGAGCTTCTAGGGTTGGTGTGTTACACCAAAACACCAGGAAGGGAACCACACAAATCCACCGCAGAGAGGGTGGAAGGGTCCTCGAGCAAGAGTAGAAGAATGAGCAACTAATGAACTTGACAAAACTCAACTCCATGGCCCCCCAATATCGATGGTCACCAATTATAAAAACAAAAAAACCAAATACCAATTGTATCACATCCAACCAGTAGCAGATAATGGAGAACAAACCTGGAGAGTCTTCAAACCTAAGATTGTCCAACTCAGGTCATGCCTAGACACACGACCCGCCCATCCAAAGTTCCCAGAACCTCAAAGAAATCACCGCAATAGATATAACTGGGAAATCCACTCTAGAATCATGAGGCCAGAATATGGATAAGAAAATGAAACCAAGAAACAATGACAGTGAAACCACTAAAATATCCACAAAAAGCTTCAACACATCTGAAAATTCAAGGTAGGGAGCGTCAGAATATGGGGAAGGACTGATTGGAGACAACAGAGGGTTGGGAAACCCTTTCCATTACTGCTAAAGTAAGGTGAAATTGATACAATCCAACTAAAGTTTATTTATGCCACAATGTCCAAGCCGCACAAAATTCACAATCGAAGAAAGCCGTCTACGAATCCAACCATCCACCGCTAAGAAACCCATGGACCTGAGTATCACCGTCACCCACCATCTTCGCCATCCACCCACCAAAACCCCAGACCCCAATGACCCTCATTTCACCATATGACCATTTTATAACCTCTGATCACACCAAATCCAGGCCGCAAACCCTAGGGCACACCCGATAAACCCAAATATCTAGATCAGAAAATGAAACCTCCACTGAAAACTCATCCAACAAGGAGATTGAAGAAGGAGAGGCACGCCACCATAGAGAACACATGAAACCCTAGAAGGTTTCATATTACCTAGAGAGTGAGGTTCCATCCTAAATTGATTGAGGTTATTCATAGAAATGAAAAACCTATCTTGATTCAAAAAAGTGGATGAATGATCTTACATAGATGCACCTAGGGGTAATAACCCTCAAGAGGTTGGTAGGGTATTAACTCAATCTTCACCTCATACATGACAAAGAAGCATAACTATAAACCTAGTTTGAAACTACCTAGGGATATTATGTGGTTAATTCATGCACTCTTTATAAACCATAATGAAGAATTATAGAATATTGTTATGATTTCAAAATATTCCCTAGTTTATGATTCTAATATTAACTATTCATAAATTCTCAATTTAGGTTTAATGTTTTAATAAATTTAGAATTATACAATATGATTTAAAATTGATAATGTTAATATAATATATTCCATTATTTATAGGGTCTCCTAGTAGAAGTAATGATAAATTTATCAACACCTATAATCAATTTATGGATTTCCCTTCTAAGAAGGTTAACACAGATGGTGTTGGAGTTGAGAATACTATGATTTTTTTGGGAAATTGACTTAGGTTATGACCAATAACCTTGACTGTATGGAACAAACTTTTACTTCACATCATGATTCAATAATTCTGGACAACTTCATGTGGAAAAAACATCAACCCTTTAATGTTACTATTAATTCATTATTAGGTTGACAATGGATCAAGTCTCTTGAAAATATATTTTTGTCCTTGAGAAGTAATGAAAGGATGAATATTATCTTAACATTGTATTGTTTAAAAGAAGATGAAAATGGTGGTCATTGATTCAAAATAAAATGGAGGGGAGGAGATAGATAGAATAGAATGTGAGACTTTTAAGGTAATATTCTTTGAGAAATATTTTCCTCGATAACAATGAACTGACATGAAAAGAAAATAACTTAATTTAAGATAGAATGAAGAGAAAAGTGTTGTAGTGTATGAAGAAAACATTAAAATATTAGCAAGTATTGCTTTGAAATATGTACATAATCCATAAAGTAAGATTGACCATTTCTTTTATGGAATTAATCTAACCCTTTTAGGGGAACTATTCTCTCAAATGTTTTCATTATATGATGATATGGTATCAAGTACCATAGGGATGGAGAAAAAATTATCCAATTCATTTATTTTAAAAGGAAATATATATAATAAGAGTAAGACCGACACTACTACAAAACATGTTTTTAACAGTGTTGGTATTTATCATCACTAGAAAAAAGTGCTGATAAATGGCATCTTTATCAGCGCTAAAGAAAGTATTGATAAATTTAACCATTTATCAGCATTTTTTTAGTGCTAATAAAGGGACCCTTTATCAAAACTTTTTTATTATCACTGATAAAGGGTACCCTTTATCAATTATTTATATTTAGCACTGATAAAAGATACCATTTATCAATGCTTTATTTTTAGCACTAATAAAGGGTACCCTTTATCAATGCTATATTTTTAGCACTCATAAAAGAATCCATTATTAGTGTTTTTTAGTGCTGAAAAAAGTCAGAATAAATAAAATGAAATAATGAAATAAATAAAAAATAAAAAATGAATTTATTAAAAAAAATATTACAAATTTTATTAATTAAAAAATAATTAATAAAAATGAATAAATTGATTATACTATATATAAATTATAAATACTAATAAATAGTATGTATTAAATATATAGATATATGAAAAATAAAAATTAAACAAATAAAAATTAAAAATAGGTAAATTGAGAAAAATATTAAACATTTTATTAATTAGAAAATTATTAATAATGTTAATAAATAGTATATATTAAATATATATATATATATATATATATTAATGTATATAAATATGATTTATATATTAAAAAATAATTATGTGCTTTACATTTAATTGTCATATATTTAGTGAATAAATGGTTTATAATTAAAAATTAATATGAATTAAAAATAATGACTAATTGCATAGAGTAATGAACATATAATTGAATGTCGTTTGATTTTTAAATTTAACATAGATAAAATGTGTGTTATATTGATTTCACATATACCTAATATGTATTTTTATATACAATTCACACACAGAAAAACTTATCCATTTTTTCAATATTGTTAAAGTGTACTTATTTTTAATTTATTCAATTTTACTCATTTTTAACTTACATGCACTTAAAATTAGATATTCATTAATAATGTTAAAAATATATTTTTTAAAAAATATTTATAAATCTATATTTACTATATTTATACAATTATAATTTTATAATTATAAATAAATAAATATTTTTTAAAAGTATTTGTATAATTATAAAGAAAAAATTATATATATTTAAATAATTATTAAATTTATAATAAATTTACTTAAATAATGAGTATATTTACTAAATTTATAATTGTATATTTATTAAATACATATATATATATAATTATATAAATATATGTAATGACATAAATATTAATTTTTAAAAATATTTATATAATTATAAATAAATAGTTATATATTTAAATAATTATAAAATTATAATAAATATATTTAAATAAGGAATATATTTACTATATTTATATTTATATATATTTATTAAGTATATATATATATATATATATTTACAATTTTTTTATTTATAATTATAATTATTAATACTTTATCCGGGCTTAAGTAATAAGCGCTGATAAACGAAATCATTACCAGTGCTTTTTTAGCACTGATAAAGATGAGGCTTTATCAACACTAAAAAAAGAACTAATAAAATCAATGTTTATCAATGCTAAAGTTTTAGCACTGGTAAAGATGGATTTTATTGGCGCTTTTTTAGTGCCGATAAAGACCTACCTTTATGAGCATAAAAAAAAGCACCGATGAACATTCTTTTTATCAATGCTTATTATTTAAGCACTGATAAAAGGAATCATTATCTGTGATTTTTTTGAAGTACTGATAAGAGTTTCCCAATCTATTTAAATAACCCTAACCAGTTACAAACCCATTGTGATATCAGAAGCTTTCCACAAAATCCACCCACTGTCGATGCTCCTCCTTAGTGAATCAAGGTTTGAATCACACAAACCCACTTGACTGTCTCCAGTTGCTCGAACATCATATGATATCCGGTGTTACTTTACAGTTAGGGTTTCCAAATAAAACATTGAGATTTGGATCTAAGGGTCTTGTATTTTCTTCACCCTAGTGAGGTTGGCCTATTTTTTCCTTTATGTGTTTCGATTTTCTTTCTATATTTGTCGTTTTGTTTTTGGTTTCTTCTTCGATGATGTCATCAGTTATTTTCGGTCTGGTCATTGTATACTATTTTAATTTTAGATTATGAATAAAAATATTTGTTTATGATATTTTTTTTTCTTAAATAATTATTTGGATATCCTATTTTGGTCTTTTTAAATTGTTGTTTTGAGTCAATTATCTTCGATGTCTACATCTGTACCCCAACTTGCTCCGTAAGCTTAATTTTTTTTTTATATTTGGAAATCTTAGAGAATCACCTCTGGTCCACATATTAACCAATTAAATAAATATTTATTCCACTTTATAAATATTGTAGGTTTTGTATATAAAAACCTTAAACGAATGAGTAAATTTATTTAGAAAACTAATTATCAATCTTGAGACTCATACCCCATCTCTTTTATAAAAAATTGTCATCCTCATCAACATCATCTTCTGAAAATCATTATTGTAATTTGTTTCTTGAAACTCATCCTCCATCACTTTTATGTTTCTTGTACTACTATGATCATTATTCATCCCATTTATGACTACTTCTTAGATTATTTCAAGAAACATAGGTGCATGTCCACAAGAGATGATGATGTGTCAAACAACAAAATGCATTGATAAATGTCCTGAAGATGATTTGATGAGGATGAGTTGTCTATAAATTTAACCTTTGAATGAATTCATAGGATAAAACCTACCATTGTAGAGTAATTATTTTCTTAAATTCAATTACCCATTTTCTTCAACATACTAAAATTATTTGAAACAATAAAATATTGGGTTTTTCTTATTAGAATTGTCTACAACTTTCACCTTTGATAATGAATACCATATGTGTATTTATTTATTTATTATTAAAAATTAATCTTTTATGAATCCAATAGTATGGATATTAATAAAAAATGGATTCATGCTAATCATTTGAAAAAATATTATAAAGATGGAGTTAAAGAGTTCATTAAGTTTTCAAGAGAGCATGCATACAAACCTTCTCAAATCTCTTTTCCAAGTTTATGTTGTTTTTATTCAAGAAAAAATAGTTAGGAAGAGGTGGAAGAACATTTGATTTTTCATGGAATTGATTAGAGCTATAAATTTTGGACTAAACATAGAGAAAAAATGAATGTTGACACTGATTGGGATGATACTATGGTTTATTGATCATTTGATATGAATACCGGTGTAAATGATGATGGAGATCACAAGGAAGAAATGACAATGGAAATTAAAGGTGACCTTCATGATTGTCCAAAGTTATTTTAGGATTTAAATAGATTTTTCAAGAAACCATTGTACTCCAATTGTACTAAATACAAAACATTATCAGCCGTATTGAAATTATATAATTTGAAAGTTGGCAGCAGATGGAGTGACATTAGCTTTACAAAACAAATTAGTCTTCTGAATGAAATGATACCAGAATAAAATTAACTACCATTCTGAACATATGAATTTAAATTAATTTTATGTTCAATGGGAATGATCTCTAAAAAAATACATACTTCTCCAAATGATTACACATTATTTCGCAAGGACCATGGATCACTCATAAAATGCCCTAAGTGTGGCACAGATCGATACAGTAAAAATAAATCATGTCCTTTGAAATCTATATGGTACTTTCCTATCATTCCATGGTTTAGAAGACTATATGGATGTCAGGAAACCATGAGACAATTGACATGGAATACAAATACAAGAATTAAATATGGGAACCTACATCATCCAACAAATTCTCCTCAGTGAAAGAAAATTGATTACGAGTATCCTAAATTTGGAAATGAGCTGATCAAATTTTTGTCTTGCATTATCTATATATGAAATAAATCACTTTAGTGTATAGAGTAGTACTCACAGTAAATGGTCCATCATGTTGGTAAATTATAACTTGCCTCCGTGGTTATCTATAAAGCACAAATACATTATGTTATATCTTCTTATTCGGGACCAAAGTAACCTGGTAACAATATTTATGTTTATTTGGATCCATTGATCAAAGATATAAAATATATGTGGGATATAGTGGTTATAATGTATGATTCTAATTGAAGTTAAGAATTCATATTGAGGTCCATGTTGTACAGAATGATAAGTGACTTCCCCGCTTATGGAAATTTATGAGGCTATAGCTTTAAAGTAATGTTGGGGTGTCCCATTTGTGAAAAATGAACATACTAAGTTTGTTTGAAACATTCCTCGAATATTGTGGTTTTAGGAAATCAAATTTTTTTACCTCAATGACACAAATACTGATTCTGGATGACAATTTTTTTGAGAATATCAAACAAGGTACAACACCATATCCAGTAACAGGAAATCAACTCTACACTGAAGTAAAAGATATTGAATTTTTTTTCTGTAAACCATTTTTGAAAAACCTTACAAAATCATGTTGGAATAAGAGATCAATTTTATTTGAATTACCGTATTAGAATTGTTTGTATGTCATACATTTTTTTATGTCATGAATGTAGAAAAAAATGTATTTGATAGTGTTATTGGCACATTGCTGAATGTTCCTGGAAAAAATGAAAGAGGGAATCAAGGCTAGGTTAGACTTGATTGAAATGGAAATAAGGTAAGACTTGGCACTAGTTAAGGGTAAAAGGCAGACTCTTCTTCCTCCAGTAGCTTACACTCTATCCAAACAAGAAAATTTTCAATTTTACCCTTTCATTAATAGGTTAAAAGTTCCACAAGGGTATTCATAAAATATCAAGAATGCAATTTCAATGACTAATTTGAAGTTACAAGGAATAAAATCACACAACTATCATGTTTTGATGCAATAATTAATGCCTTTTTCTTTTCATTACATTATACCTCAAAATGTATGATATATATAAACCATACTCTACTTCTTTTTCAAATACATATGAAGTAAATTTATAGATCCAATGAAGTTTCCCATCATAAATATGGATTTTGTAGTCATATTATGTTAATTAGAGATGTCCTTACCACCATTATTCTTTGATATAATATTCCACCTGATTGTTCACTTGGTTAGAGAGGTTTAACTATGTGGTCATATCCATTATAGATGGATGTACCCCATTGAATGGTTTATGAAGATTTTGAAGGGTATGTTAAGAATTGAAGTCGACTAGAAGGCTGTATTGAAGAATGATATATTGTTGAAGAATATATTGAATTATACATCGATTACCTATTAGAGGTTGACGACATCAATCAACCAAAGTCTCATCACATCAAATGAATTATGGGTGAAGTTATTTCTGGAAGAGATGTTTTTACAATTACCTTGACAGAGAGGGAGCAAGCGCACCTTTATATTTTACATAATAGTGAATATGTTTATCCATACATTGAATCCCACAAGAAATTATTAGAGATTTGAATCCATCAAGGGATGAATAATGGATATCAAATACACATAATCATAAATTTTTAGGATAGTTCATATATTAATTTTATAAGGAGTTATCTGAAATTTTGAATTCAATTTCTAAACGACTTCAATGTCTAACCAGGGGACCGAATAAAAATGTTATATCTTACACTGGTTGTGTAATCAATGGTTATATGTTCTAAATAAAAGAACATGATTATTGCAGTATGATAAAAAAAATTGGTGTTACGCTTGTGGATGAAGTGATGCACATATATGATTCTAAGGATAGAAATCCAATTTATGAAAATATTTCATATCATGGAATTATCGAATAGATATACGAGTTAGATTATACAACATTTCAAGTGCCTATTTTTCATTACAAATGGGTTGACAATATCAGTGTAGTGATAATTGATGAAATGGGCTTTATAAAGGTGAATTTCAGTGTAGAAGGGAAAAATATAAGCAGTTCATCATGGAATCACAAGCAGTGAAAGTATTTTATGTATCTGATCCAACAAACAAGAATTGGTTGATTATCCTACTGGAAACTAAAAAAATGTCAGGTCAAATGAAAATTCATTCGAGGATGATCCTTTCATTGGGAGATCATAATCACTTTATATAGGTCCTAATGTAGAAAATTTCTTGTATGTTAGAGGGGACCACAATGAGTGGATTTGGATTCTAGATAGAGGAACAAAATCCCTAAAACCTTTAAAAAAATAAATAGAGTTCAATGAGAAGGTAAAAGTTTTTTTTAATATACTATGTTTTTTCTCATAATATTATATTTCCTCTACTGTATTAACATAATCTAAATTAAATATTTGACTACTCATGCAAACAATGTCTTCTACAGTTTATGATGTTACCAATACCTCGGAAGAACAAACTATAATGAAGGAAACCTTTTTGAAATATATAAAGGTAATGTTATGATGTATTTTCTCTATTTTACTAAAAAATTATATAATGGAATATTGATTTAGTTTTCATTATTATTTATAGAGTTTGTTTATTTTAGAAGATTTTTTTCATCTATCACGCCTTTATAAGAAGAGAAACAATACTATATTGGCTCAATCACATAGGTAATCTTGATATTTTCATAGTAAAATTATTGTTCATAGAATTAATGTATTGTTTTATATTTATGTTTATTTTATTTATTTTTAGTATTAATCACATAATAATTTTTTTCTTATATTGGTGGATTCTTTTTTTCGAATTGGGTCGGTCTGTCCATCTTTCATGCCTTTTTATAACAAAAATTCAATAGACTTCTTCTCCATCAAAACCTTTCACCCCTATAGTGTTGAGACTTTGTGATGTGTAGGAATCAGACACACCTCAATTCGACACATAGTGAGACCAGTATGACTAAAAGTACTTATTTCTATTTAAAATTGACATGAATTTTAGTAATACAGGCAACTAACATACTCAAAATTGAGAAAAAATATTCATATTGTTTTGATACTTTAGGAAAATGGTCTATAAGTCATTTGCGATGTTTAGGAATCATCCTCACGTCAGTCCAACACATGATGTGCCCAGTATAACTCAATGTGTTCATTATTAGTTTAAAATCTCCATTTTACTTTAAAAGGTGTCACTCACTAAAAATAGAGAAAACATGCTCATATTAACTTGATAATTTAGGGAATCAATTCATAAATAATTTGTGACATGTAAGAATTAGTCTCACATCAAACTGATACAAAATGTTATCCAAATGAGTCAAAATGCGTGTTTCAAGGTTAAAATGACATTTTAGTAAAAAAAAAGTGACGTAATTAAAACTGAGAAAAGAAATTTAGATTATTTTGATACATTAGGATAACAATCCATAATTCATTTTGAACATGTAAGAATTATTCACACATAAATCTGATGCATGGTGTGACCAGTATAACTCTCAGTGAATCTTTTTCTAAAGTTGACATCAATTTTAGTAAAAATAACAACTGAACTACTCAAAACCAAAAAAACATATTCAGATAGTTATGATAAATGATCGATATGTTATTTCAGACATGTAGGAATCAACTACAACCTAATTTGATGCACTGTGTGACTAATATGACTCAAAGTGCATATTTTTATTTAAAATTGACATCAATTTTAGTAGAAAGGATAGGTGGCTTACTAAAAACCAATAAAACACATTCATATTATTTAAATACTTTAGGAAAATTATCCATAAGTCATTTTTATGTATAGGAATCAGCCTCACCTTAATCCAATACATGATGTGCCTAATATGACTCAATGTGTCTGTTATCAGTTTAAAATCAACATTTTAGTTCAAAAAATGTCACTCAATGGAAACCAAGAAAACACACTTGGATTTTCTTGATAATTTAAAACATCTATTAATAATTCATTTGTGATGTGTATGAATCAGTCTCATGTCAAACTGATACACTATGTGAGCGGTATGAGTAAAAGTACGTGTTTTAATTTGAAAAAGACATTTTAGTAAAAAAGACAAGTGATGTACTGAAAACCAATAAAACACTTTCATATTGTTTTTATACATTATTAAATGATCCATAATTTATTTTAAATATATAATAATCACCTGCACCTTAATCTGACACATGGTGAGATTGATATGACTCAAAGTGCATCTTTTTATTTAAAATTATCATCAATTTTAGTAAAATGGAAAATTGACCTACTCAAAATAGAGAAAAAGAATTCATATTATTTTTATACTTTATGAAAGTAATCCATAAGTAATTTTTGACATGTAGGGATGAAACAAACCTCAATTAAATACACTATGTGCCCAGTATGACTCAAAGTATCTGTTATCAGTTTAAAATCGACATTTTAGTTCAAAAAGTGTCACTCAATGAAAACCAATCAAACATGATCAGATTTTGTTGATAATTTAGGAAAACTATTCATATGTCATTTGTGACATGTAGGAATTTGTATCATGTTAAACCAATACCTTATGTGATTTGAATGAGTCAAAGTGTGTGTTTCTAATTTTAAATGATATTTTACTAAAAAAGAAAACCGACAATACTCGAAACTAATAAAACACATTCATATTGTTTTGATACTTTAGGAAAACAACCCACAAGTCATTTGAGACATGTAGGAATCAGATTAACCTCAATCCAACCCATGGTGTGGCTGATATGACTCAAAGTGCGTATTTATTTTTAAAATTGACATCAATTTTAATAAAATAGACAACTGACCTACTCAAAACTAAGAAAATGGATTTAGATTGTTTTGATAATTTACAAAAATGATCCATAAGTCATTTTTGATATATAGGAATAATCCACACCTTAATAAGATACATGATATACCTAGTATGACTCAAAGTATATTTTATGAGTTTAAAATTGACATTTTAGTTCAAAAAGTGTCACTCATTGAAAGCTAATCAAATGTGCTTGGATTTTCTTGATAAATTAGGAAAATGATTCTTAAGTCATTTATGACATGTAGGAATTAGATTCATGTCAAAATATTATATTATGTGATTGAAATGAGTAAAAATTTCATGTTTCTAGTTTAAAATGACATTTTAGTAAAAAAGACAACTGATGTACTCAAAACCAAGAAAACGCATTCATATTGTTTTGATACTTTAGGAAAACACTCTACAAATTATTTGAGACGTTTTGGAATGATCTGAACCTCAATCCGATGCATGGTGTGACCATTATAACTCCAAGTGCATATTTTTATTTAAAATTGACATCAATTTAGTAAAATTAACATTTTCTATTAATTTATTTCTTTATATTGTTACTAAAAGAAGAAATCTTTTGTTATATAGGTGCGTTATTTTGTTTGAGTAGGGTTGGTTCATTTGGAAATAACATGTGTCAAAAATAGGATTAAAAGAAAAAATAACATTGATGTTTTTGATTATATGTAATTATTTGTATTTATGTAATTGTATAAACCAATATTTGAAATGTCTATAATATAGTGTTTTTTTCTAGTAATTGTATTGTAAATTTAATTTCATTAAAATTCTATATTGGGAATTTTTTTGTTGATATCTAGTGCATTTATGGTGCTGCAGTGTGTTGTTACAGCATATTGCACTAGTGTTGTAGTGTGTTGTTGTAACACACTGTAGTATAGACCTTTATTGGCTCTTTTAAAAGCACTGATAAAGGAAATATTTTTAGTGCTTTTAAAAGCACTGATAAAATTCCATTTATCAGTGATTTTATAATCCCTAATAAAATACCATGGCTTTTAATCTTTCTCATGTAGTGAGCACTTTTCTAGTGCTGATAAAGGCTATTTCTAGTGTTGTTAAAGGATTATTTTATAGTAGTGTGAGAACTATGGAAAAATAAATTAGGTGGAAGAAAATAAAGGATGGATGGAGCTTCTAACATGTGATAATTTTTGGAAGAAACACCATGGAACTTTCATGAAGGGAATGAGAGTTTACTTCAAGTGTAGAGAGAAAGGCCACTAGGCTCATGAATACATGAGCGAGAAAGAAGCTTCTATTGTCCAATGGTTTAATTATATGGATATGGGGCTTTATTCGATTGAATAACCAATATTAAATGGAATTTACCAAAAAAGGGATTAAGTAGAAAGTCTAATCTTATAAAACTACTAAAAATAAAGTTGAAGACCCTTAAGTTGTGATAATAGGTACCTTGATAGTAAAATAATGCTTTATTTGAGTCCAAATATACAAACTATTCTATATCTTGAATGTTTGCAGAAAAAATTGAATCATCCCTTGACACTATGAGGAATTAATTATTAATAAAGACACCTATTGATAATATTCTTATAATGATAATATTTCATGTGGTCTCTATTAAGATGAACAACTATTCCCTAGTTTCAAACATGTTTATTATACCTATGATTGACCTTGAAATAGTTCTGATTATTGGAATTTAATTAGTTTCAAGGATTAATGAATTATTAGACAAAGCATAAAATAATCCATGTTGAATTTTTGATATTTTTAATAATATATTTAAAGTTAAAATTATTATAGAATATCTATAGGTGTTATTATTAAGGTTTTATGAATTAATTTATTACTTCTTCATGTGAAGTTTTATTCATATTCAGTATTATCTTCATTTGTTCTAATCATTTTTGTTTTAGAAATGTGAAATAAATTTTCCTTGTTTTATGGATATAATGATACATTAAATATTGATTTTTATGCTTTGGGCATGAAAAAATTCCTCTTAGTCCTCCATCCTTATAATCATAAGTGGAAACCAATTGAAACATTCAATCAAAGGGAAAAAATGAACATAGAAAGTGGAAACGAATCAAGTATATATTTTTCTCATATCCCTTAAGTTCAAGAGGGAAAACATATATTGTTTGGAAAACATAACTCAAGAATACACATTTGGAAACTCATTTGTATTCATAAGTCTTATAAAGATACATGTATGTTTTAAGAGAAATTTATGATAATTTTCCCAACCATATCTAAGATAGTGATTTTAATATAAAAGTAAAACAATTATATCTAAGTAACATATTTATTATAGACACCATTATCTAATTTTGTTAGTAAGGGATAATTTAAATTTTTAGGTGTTAATTTATGTAAGGTGGGTAGAATATAACACCCTAATATTTTAGTACTTATTTAATTTAAATAAATATTATGTTGAATAGATTGTTACAAATGAAAAATTGAACTAAAAAGAGTCACAAAATATTAGAATTATAAAAATAATCCTATAATAAATATAAATATTGTAATAATTTTTTTATATATCTTGAATTATTATTTTTTGATTGATGAAATTTAATAAATAATGTGATATGAGTAA
This sequence comes from Viscum album, assembly GCA_963277665.1. Classification (NCBI taxonomy): domain Eukaryota; kingdom Viridiplantae; phylum Streptophyta; class Magnoliopsida; order Santalales; family Viscaceae; genus Viscum; species Viscum album. The sequence continues at coordinate 1,375,948,701 of OY728133.1, read as the reverse complement.
AATCATTCAATGTTAAAAAGAGGTATTTTTCAAAGTACTTTATTTGTAGGATTTTGTATTTTAATAAATTGATACATTTTGAATTAATTCAATGTATTAACTAATAAAATAAAAATAAATTAATTATAAATCCATATGAAATAACATTAAGAACACTTGAAGTTTAGACAATCCATTTTTCTATAAAAGAATTTTTTCTTTATGTTTAATAATTTTATTTAAAAGGTAAATTTAGTTAATTAGGAGAATAATTATATAACATGTAAATGTTTTACATTTATTTATAATAAATTATCAAAAATATAATAATTATGGAAAAAAATAAAGTTATTAACTCTTAACAAAAGAAATATTTTTATTTCTAAATTTATTATTTTTCCGTGAATTATATGATATTATTTAAAAGAGAAATTAAAAAATTTTGGAAATTGAATTTGATAAAAGTATTTTTTAAGATTTATGATTTCAAAATTTTCTTTGGATAATTATTTTATATTTTGTAGAAATAGATTTTTTTCAGTGAATAGTGAAAAGTATCGATTTTTGCAAAACACTCATTTCTTTTTTTTAAATCAAGTAATTTAAAAGTATCATTATATTTTGGATTTGGTTTTCAGGTAAAATAATATAAATTTTATAAAAAATAATCTAATTAATTTTATATGAATCAACATTACATTTTATTTGTATATAACTTCATTTTTATACTTTAAAACACAATTTTTTATAAATTGTCTTTCATTTCATTTTGCGCACTTATATTAAAATTAATATTTAAAAATTCAAAAAGTTGAATAGTGAAAGATTTATTTAATATTTTTAATCATGTGGTTAAAATTTATTAATGATCTCAATTTCATTTTTGGTCTTTATGAATAGAAACTTTGGTAAAAATTTATCACTTCAGTAAAGGTTAAATGGGTTAATGAGGGGGTTAAACTAAGAGACAAGGGTTAAAACCACTCAAAAAACGTGATTAAATCTCACTGGTTGATTTTATTTCTATATTACCATTCTAAAAATTGAATAATTGTCCATTTTGAGGCACTTTCCCGTGAGTAATACATTTGTAATATTTGTAATTAAAAATAATTACAAGTATGCCACCCACCTCACTTATAAAAGGGAACCACCTATCATCTATTACTCACACTTATTGAGAAGTTTATATCAGCAAAAACATAAAAAAAATATCTATAACAGATATCTCCCCATGTCCTAAAATTTATGGTTTTTCCAAAATACCACTTTAAGAATGCTTGATGTGCAAGAAAAAAAGAGGTTTCCCAAAGGATTGGTAATCATCTTAATCAACTCCTTTCAATTTATTTCCGATTATACCTCATTAAAATCTATTTTATACATCATAAAATACACACTTAAGTACCATAAATATACTTAAATTTTATTATTATAATATAATAACTATTATCTACCTCATTTCCATCCATTGAAAAATGATAATGTCGCTCGTGCATACGTGTGGACTACCACCTCCATGAAACGATGTGATTCATTTTTCCAGCTCCCCCTTTTAGGGATGGTTATTATAATGTATTTAAGGTATATATATATATGATATTTATGAAATAATTATGTTTTTATAAATATAATATATCACTGAACTTCTTACCATTCTATCTATTGGAAAATGATAAAGTCACTTGTGCGTACGTGTGAGATACCACCTCCACGAATCGATGTGATTCATCTTTCATATAAAACTTAAATATATGGTAATAAGGACATAATTAATGAATATATATATATATATATATATATGAAATTTTTGATAGAAATATGATTTGGGAAATAATAATCATTATATAATTTCTTTCCTTTCCAACCATTAGGAAAATGAAAATTTCATCAGGCATACGTGCGAACTACCGCCTCCATGAACATTATATTTTATATTTATATTATTGATTTTTATTTTTCGTTTTAAAATTGTATTAAATAAATAAAAATTATGTTCATTAAATTATTAAAATTTTGGATATTAAGGAACCATTTTGTAACACATTTTACCATGGTCAACACACTGAAGCGGTTATGAAAAACTTGAGTGTACAACATTAAGTGGTCAGCATACACAATAATTATATAATGAATGGATGTAATATAATTTTAAAAATGGCCTTAAAAAATATAATATAAATTAAAATTTATCTTAATAATTTTTTTATAAACTTAATTTGATTATTCAGAAGGATATAATGTGTTCGACCAAGCAAGAATCCAAGGCAAGAGTTTCTCATATCAATTTCACTTTATTGATACTTTAGTTATACTATACACCTAATTTATTTACATGGTATAGATAATTACCCTTGTAAATATTATATAATTAATTATTCTTTATTCATTCTATTTTATGTTTCAATTCAAGTTTTATCTCTTAAGGGGTTTTGATTGGAAAGTTATTAAAGTCATAATGTTTTATTTAACAATCTCACACTTATTCAAGATTTTTCATGTTTAAATTTATGTTAAAATAATTATATGATATTTATTTCTTAAATTTCATCTTTTTTATTCTCCTATTTTTATTTTTTGGGTTTAAATATTTTTAATCCAATTATTCCTCAGTTTTTACTCAAATACCGAAAGAATATTTTCAAAAAAACCTGACATTATTTCTCTTTTTTAATGGAGAATGTTTCTATTCCATATCAATATTCATAAATTTGTTTTATAGATGTTTTTTATCTACTTTTAAATGATTATTAAAGGTTTAATTATACTACCTTTAATTTTATTTAAATTTTTTAAAATAAAACCTTTTTTTTCAAACATGTCATTTTTTATTTTTTACAAGTGTGAAAGGAATGTTTTTAATGTATACATGATGAACAGATGTTTCCACCTCTATTAATGTTACTCTCTATTTATATTCATTTAAAAGTTTCTATGGATATTCAAATAAAATACTTTCAATTTATTTTTTATTAAAATTAATAGTTATTATTTTCTTAAAGGAATGAAAATAATTTTGAATGTTATTTATAACTTCATTATTATACAAAGTTATAAGGAAGTTATTTTTAATATTTTAATTTATTTTTTTTCTATTTTTAAAAAGATTTATTTTACTAAAAAACATCTATTTGTGATGAATTTATTATCTTCTTTCATACTTTACCTTTTTATGGTTTGTGGTTGTTAAATTTTTCATGATTGAATTCCCTTGGAAACTATTTTCTCCTCCATGTCTATATTTAAAGTATCATGGTTTTATACGGTATCATTTCTAATACTCTGATGTTATCTTATCCTCATACAATTTAAATATAAGGAATATTATTAATAAATTTATTCTATTTAATAAGGAATATTCCATATTCTTGATTTAATATTGATATTTTTTTATTAATAAAGAATTTTGAGAATGAATTATATTGATCATTCAATATATGAGGAATATGTTGGACTAGAAAGTGATGGTGGTGTCTAGTTATATATATCTCCTCTACATCAATATGTCTCATGAGTAAAAAAGACTATCCAAATTGGTCTGGTATTTTGTGAATACCTACCCTTTTAGTAAATTGTCTTAGAAAACGTCCTTGATAGTAAAAATCATGATGTCTTGGAATGAGGCCTTGATGACAAGATCATGAAATCCAATATTATGAATTTTTTTATTAATATTATAGTTATTATTATCCATGTGATTATTATGTTTATATTTTCCATGGATATATTTTGAGTTCCAAAATATTGATTAAATGAATCATGTATTGATTGTCCAATTTTTTATATTTTTAATGCCTTATCTACTCATGATAACTTCTATTTTATACTTTCACTTATTGAGAATTTTATCTCACCCTTTTTTATGTTTTCATTTTCCTAGGATATTAAGAAGGAATATTTGAATAATTTTAAAGGATGTAAGAAAGTTTTCCAATCTATGTATTTAATTTCCAATGTAATATAGAAGTCATGCATGTATCTAGTTTTGTAAGAATACTAAACTAATCGATCCTTGGTGGTTAGATCCCTTGTATCATGTCCCAATTTAATAAAGTATACAATGAATCTAGGTTAATAAAGTTAGGGTTGTTACATTTAGTAACAAAGTAAGTTTAGTAGGACCCTTGTTAACTAGATTTTGGAAAATAGAAATTAGACAATACCACCCAATGATAGACTTTAGAGACAATTATAAGCATTGGAAGACATTATAAACTTTTGTTTATATATAGAGTGTGAGTCTTCCTAGAAATTAAATCCATGGTTGGAAATAAAAATGTTGATGTAGGATTTGACATAGATGCACCTAGGTGTAATAGCCCTAAAAAGTCCAGTAGGGTATTAATTTGATCTTTACCTAATGCATGAAAAAGAGGTAGAACTGCACACCTAGTTTGACACTCCTGGTGGATATGGTTTGTTTGATTCACACACTCTTTATGAACCATTATGAAGAATTATAAAATATTGTTAGGATTTTAAAATATAACCAAAGACACTAAGTTTAAGATTATGAGATTATCTATGCATAAATTCTAAATTTATGTTTAGTGTTATATAAGATTTAGAATTATACATTATGGTTTAAAATTAATAATGTTATAATCCAATATAATTTATTCCATTATTTAAATATGTATCATAGTGAAAGGATTTAAAAAAATATCAATACTCATAATCAATTTAGTGATTTCCCTCCGGAGTAGGTCAATATGGATGGTGTTAGAGATGAGAAAATTATGTCTATATTAGGGAAATTGAATCAAGTTATGCCCAATAAAAATTCCTATATAGAAAAACATATTACTTTATAGTATAATGGATTAATTTTGGAGATCTTTATGTGGATTAAACCTCTATCCTTTAATGGTACTACTAATCCTTTGGTTTCCAAACAATAGATCATGTCCTATGAAAAGATATTTATAGATCTTTGAAGTAATGAAAGGGAGAAGGTTATTTTAATAGTGTATTTTCTAAATATAGATGATGATTAATGGTGAACAGTGATTCAAAATACAAAGGATGATGGGGAGATAGATAGAATGAAATGAAATAATTAAGTTAATATTCTTTGAAAAATATTTTCCTCAAGAGAAAGGATTTAATTGGAATGAAAATTTATTAATTTAATATAGTAGGAAGAGAAAAAAGTTTCTCTATATGAGGAAAGATTTACAAGATTATAAAGTCATTCTATAAACTATGTTGTAATCAAGAAAGTAATATTGATCATTTCTTTGATGGACTTAAGTTAAGCCTATGAAGAACACTAGTATCTAAAAAGTTTTCATCATATGATGATATGGTAGTAAGTTCTATACATATGGATAAAGAATTTTACAAGTCATTTATTTGAAAGGAAATAAATAGAATAAGAGGATGAATAAGCACCGAGGATCATGAAATGAGTTTAAAGAAAGAAATGAAAGGATTAAACATCCAACACGTGATAATTGTGGAAAGAAACACCTTGGTACTTTATTGAAGGGAATGATATTTTACTTATAGTTTAAATATAAAAGTCAAAAGACTCAAGAATGAAAGGGTAAGAAAGAATCTTACAATATATAATGTTTCAATTTTATAGAGATGAGGCACTATTCTAATAAATTCCCCAATAGTCAAGGGAATTTACCTTAGAAAAGTATACATGAGAAAGTCCAAGATTATGAAATTTATACAGATGAAAATAAAGTCCCTTAAGTTTTGATAACATGTACTTTGATCATAAACTCATGCATTATTTTATTTAGGATAAAAAAACTCTTTTATATACTCCATGTTTACTAAAAACATTGAATCACCCCTTAACACCCTGAGGAAAGAATCTTCAATCAAGACTCCTGGTGAGAATCTACTTATAATGAGAATATACGGTGTAATATCTATTAAGATTAAAAATTATTCCCTATCTAAAAACATGGTTGGTATATCTGTGATTGACCTTGACATAATCTTGATTATTATTTTTTAGTTAGTTTTGTTAAATAAGGAATTAGTATAAGAAGAATAAAATAATCTATGTTGAATTATTGGTATTATTTATAATAAATTTAAAGGATAAAGTTTTATATAATTTATATGGGTGTTGTAACACCCTAAGATTTTATAAAATATTTTTTTTCAAATAAATTTATTTTTTTAGATTTCTTGTGTTACATGCAACACCAAGTTTAAACAGACCATGACACAATATTAAAATACTTTATTTAAAGTGACAGTTACAATCTAGCCATTGGATTGGAGGGTATGAATAGGGCTAACTAAATTATGAAAATTTATTATTTACACATATATAAAATGCATTCCTTAGTAATCATTTAGAAATTAAAATTTCAAAAAATCATTTGTAAATAAAAGATATATTTTTTTTAAAAAGTATTTTTATACATGAAATGTATCACATACTAATAAATTAAATTGATCATTATTGGTTAATTATTTTAATATTATTTATTCAATTAAATTTTTTAACATTTATCTAATATTTTTCTGGTCATGGGATAAGAACAAATCCAATTTTATTCTTAAAAACTATATTTTTTATGAAAAGAGGTTTTCATCGTGTTTTCACACTTATTTTAAAATTAATTTCTATAAATTATAGATATTGAATTTTATAAAATAAATTCCATATTTATAATTAAGAGTTTTAAATTTGGTAAATAAGTTTCTTTTATTTTTAGGCATTATTAATAGTAATCATGGTAAAATTTATCACACCTGTATAGGGTAAATCAAGTTAATATAGGTGAAAACTAAGTGATAAGGCCACATGTTTTTATCCTAATTATTATTGGATGAAGGAAATTTTACCCTTATCACCTTAGTATTGAAATTTATTTGTTTAAGAGACAAGTTTCCATGAAAATTTCCTATATAATATTTAAATCAAAGAAAGTTACAAAATGTCACTCTCTTAGTTTTTAATATCTCTTATGTGGCCACAAAGGGAAAAAAGAAAGTTTTAAATGAATATAAGTGTCTATTTTGAGCTTAATGAAATTATTTTCATGATAAAAACTTATATCTAATTTTTAGTAATTATATAATGACTATAAATTTTAATGAAACACTAATACAATATTTTTATAATTAATAAAAAAATATGATAAATAATTTTAAAAATATTAAAAGTAATATAATTTGAGAGAGTTAATGTGTTCCATGATTTTTTTGATGAATAATACATATTTGTGTTATTTTATGGAACTATATTCGAATTAAAAATTTTATTTATATATTTTAAGTAAAATTAAATAAATAGTGTCTAAATTGGAAATAATGATGTTTTATGAAAAAAATATTTTATTAAATTAATTAAATCATAAAAATATTAAAATAGGAAAATGGGATATGATATGGTCAACAATTTTATCCCTTGAAAATTTATAGGCCATTTAGAACCATTTTTATTTTAAATCAAAATAATATATTTTAATATTTCAAGAAATTTCAAGAGTGCCCCTCCCCTTTATTATAAAAAGAACCCCCTATTTCTCTTCTAGACACCACTTTGAGTCTTCTATCTCGAACAAAATCTACCAAGTTCTCTTATTAAATTCCTTATACGCATTTTATATGTGTTGTTATTCCTAAAATACCAACCCTAGTGATATTAAAAGGAGATCTAGAGGATTTATTTCAAAGAGGAGGAGGTTTAAACACGTATAAAGGAAGTCAGACTTTAGGTAAGGGTTTTATGATACAGTCTCATTATTTATCATGCTTTTTTATAATTAAGTTTTAATGATGAAATTTTATGATCTAATTCTCAATATACTCTTTCATTTTCTTATACTATAGTGATTTACTAATAATACATGTTTTCCTTCCATATTCCTCTCTTTAAGAACTAAAGAGGCCAAAAGAATTTTTTTAAGGAAAAATTACATTATTTTTCTATTCATTCAAAAATTATTTCTATTTTATATCCATGTTTTCTAAAAATGTTTTATAGAAGGTTTTCAATATTCCGCAGTGATTTTATAAATTCATTTTTACCCATCGTTTAATTTTTACAAAATGGTTTAAAAGGAATATTTTTTCCATTTTCTGAACTTGGTACTTTTTTGACTTTTTACAAAAGTAAAAAAGGAATATTCTCTTTTAAATTATACAAAAAGAATGAAATTTCCCACCATCATGAGTGATCAATGATTTGAAGCTTATTTTACATGTTTCCATGGTCATTTTCAATGAATTTATTTTACATAATATTTTGGAAATTTTAAGATTTTAAATAAGTGATTTCAAAATGGAAAGGTTATTTTCTTATCGAATGTTATAATGTTATTTTGATGGTATTTATATTCATAAATGAAAACAAACCTTGATTTAATTTATTATTTACTGGGGATATGATCATAAAATATCATACTTATTGTTTCTTTGGTTGGTTTATTTTTATAATGAAAAGATTCTTCTGAAAACCATTCCTTTTCTACTGGTTATGATATGATGAAATGATGAAATATTTATGAAACTCATTTATTTTTTATGAGTAATACTATGATGTAATTCTTATAAAACCCATTTATTTTTATGGGTTCTAATATGATAACTATTTTATGATCTTTTGGCACACATATATATGATTTCATTATGTGATGGGTGATACCTATATCTCCCTCCAATGTATTTGGTAAAGATGGATAACTCATGAATTAATTATGTTGTGCATGAAATTGATTTAATACTCACAATGTTATGTGTTTACCTTCTTTCATGTCCATAAGGCTATGTTTGGACCTGATTTCATGTCCATATGGTTATGAATGGACCTACTTTCATGTCCACAAGGTTATGCATAGACCTAGTTTCATGTCTTAAATTCATGTCCTTATCCTAATTAATGAACCTATTTTTATTTATAAATGTTTCTAATGTTATAATCCTCTATTTTACCACATTAATAAGTATGTGTTATGATCTCATGGCTTATATTCTTTGATTCCTTTATGATTCATATCATATGAAATGAAAATATTTATGAAATCACTCATTCTTATATTATTTTTTATGTAGGGTATGGTTTTTAAAGGTTAAGATCGTGTTATCATACCCTTATGATCATGTTATTCCTATGTGATCATTGATATCTCTTTTATTTACCCTTACTAAACATTTGAGATAACCCTTTCCTGTCTTTTCTTTCCCTAGGTTATGAAGAAAGGTTTTAAGTAGGGTGTATCTATGAAGTGTACTATGTGGGAATATCTTTATGGGAGATGTTAAAGATCTATTATGAAATAAGAATATTGTGTATCTAGTCTCCCAAGAAAATAAACCTTTACAATCCTTGGGTGTGTATTTGTGAAATTTATTAAATATTCATCTAAAATGATGTAATATTATGTATGAAAAGTCCAGGTATTTATAGTTGGAATCATAGAAAATTTTTAGTCAACCTTTAGAGATTAGGGTTAGAAAACTTTGGTGAAAACTACAGGGATAAGTCTAAGTATAAGATAACATCCTAATGTTTTGGTAAGAAAATATTTTGTGGTTTTCCAAGAAATTAAATCCCTTTATGGTTACTATATGTGGATGTGGATCTGGAATAATTTACCTAGGGGTAACAACTCTGAAAGGGGGGAATATTTGGCTTTTAATCAATTATAACATGGTGTATGGAAACAGGCTTGGATAAAAACCTAGTTTGACACTCCCAAGGGATATGATTCAGAATTCACAGTTTATTTATGATCCATTATAAAGTATTTTTATAGAATATGACCATTAATAAACTAGGTTACACTTAAGGTGTCATATTTTAAAGAGAAGGTGTCATGATTTAGAAATATTTTATTTTTTCATCATTATGTAGTTTCCTAGTTTGATTATTGTTTTTCACATTGTTTTTTGGTTTTATTAAATGGATAAAACCCAATAGAATTTTGTTAACAAGGAATAAGAAATCCATTGCAACAACTATCCTCTTGATTAACAAAATGTATTATAATCTGGGATGAAATATTTTTTTTGACTATTCTCACTCAACTATCTCAAGTTATAAGTGGTAAAATAGATCTTATTGAACTTATGAATTTACCAAGGAAGGAGAAACATGCCATTGAATATTTTATGATACAATTTTCACCTTCCTTACATGGGACTTCTGATCTACTAGTTATAGAGAAATGGATTAATGTGATGGAAATGTTATTTTTTGTTCTTTAGTGCTTAGACCATGAAACTGTTGTACTAGTTGTTTATCATTTTGAAGGTGAAACATATCACTGGTGGAATCTTATTAAGAACACGAGGCTAGAGTATGAAATTTAATCTATGGAATGGGATGAGTTTAAGAAGATATTTTTTAGAATGTACGTACCTTGTGTTTTATATAAAAAAATGGAGAAGGAGTTCCATGAGCTTAAGAAGAATGATGATGAATCCATTGGTACCTTTGAGGAAAATTTTACAAGTCTTTCAAGGTATTCTTATGGTTTAATCATAATCCCTAAAATAAAATTTGATCAAATATTTAATGGTATAAAACCAATTCTTGAAAAGGAATTAGCTATAAGGGAATTTGGAAGCTATGAATAAATCGTTCGATGTGCACTCAAAGTGGAAATTGAAGATAAAAACCCATATATTTATTTTGATAAGAAAATGAAGATGGTGTTTAATGGGAGATCCAATTATATTTCACTTGGAGGGAAGAAACATTTCCAACCACCCATTAACTATAAATGTGAGAAGGAGCACTCATGTGAATTCCTAAAGGAACTAGAAGGTGTTTTAAGTGTGGGAAACTTGTCTATCTAGTGAAATAATATCGAAGTAATGTGAAGAATCTAGAAAATTAAAGGAATGAAGAGAGGGTATAACAGAATACACCACCCACACTTCAATTCTATAAATTCAATGAATTTGGGAATTATGTGAATCAATCTCCTAATACATGGGTTAATGAGGATAATAAGACACAATAACCTATAAATACAAAGGGGAAAGGGAATGTTTATGCAATCAAAATAGATGAAGTGAATCATGATAATTAGGGTATTCTTATCCTCTACTCTAGAGTTGGGAATTTCATGTTGGAGTTTGTATGAATGATCCCTATGGAAATATTATTGTTCATCCTTTAGTGAAATTTGATTTGATTTTGTTCATTTATTATTTCCATATGCATGGATTCAAGAATAAAGAAATCACATTTGATATTCTATTGGTGAAAGGATGAACCCTAGATTCCAATAGAAATGTTTTTTTCTTAATATAGGATATTATTTAAGGAATGATGGATGAATTATCATTTGTAAGTATATATGTATCCATGTGGGATCAACTTAAGATTTATTGATACTATAATGGGTTTATGAGTTTAACATTGATCATATGTTCAACGTCTTAGAAACCACTTTTTGGTTTTTATGTGATGGTAGTTTATCAAGATTAAATATATTTTGGGATACATTTATGGAAATAAAACCCTTGGGTTTTGTATATGTTTTAGTGAAAAAGTTATTCAAGGAAGAATGCATTTATAATTTATGGACATAAGATTAAAGGTATTGGTAACCTTTAGGGTTTATCTTATCTTTTATGTTGAGGTAATTACAGGTTATTACAATTTGGGGATGTTATCGAAATTATATTAATATAGTTTTGGAAAAAGGATAACTTTTATTTTGGGTGACATCTTGTCGCATCCAGAAATCCCATGGGGCTTGAACCCACAACTGAATGTAGATAAGTGTGTATCACCTATCATTAGACTATGTGAAAGATTTTTTATAGTGTGACAACATGAATTGAGATATCATAGTGTTTATATATTAGTTCTTGGTATGTCACTAAGATGAGTCTAATGGAAATAATTCTAAGAGAATGTTATAAACATTACCCATACCAGAATGGAAATGGTAAAACATCACCAAATATTTTTTTTCATCAAACTCTCTGAAACATCTAAAGGGAACAATGTTATATGGGTCATAATTGACCAACTTACAATCAAACTTCATCATTTTAAGATAATATTTTTCTCTATATTAGCTTGACATGATATACATTTAGAACATTTTAATGTTGTATGTAGTTCCATATTCTATTATACCTAATATGGATCTGAGGTTTACCTTGATATTATAGAGAAGTCTTGAATAAGATCTTGATACAGAGTTGATTTTTAACACTGTGTATCATCCTTAGATATATGGTTAGTCTAAGAGAATAATTTAAACCCTATAGAATATTTTGAGATATTTTTTTATGGATTTTAAAGGTGGTTTAAATCAACACCTACCTCTAATTGAGTTTTAATATAATAATATATTTCACTCAAGTATTCAGAAGGATCATAAAATACCATCATGGAAATAAGTTTATAACTCCAACACGATGTTTTTAAGTGGGAGAAATAAATCTATTAGGACATATGATAGTAAAATAAATGGTAGGGAATGTTAGAGACATTCAAAATCACATCAATGCAGTTAAGAGTTGATAGAAAATTTATGCTGACAATTGTTGGTGATATCTGGAGTTTGACATTGGTGAAAAGGTGTTTATGTGAATTTCTTCATGGAATGGGGTAATTAGTTTTAAAAATAATGTAACACTAAGCCATAGGTATATTGGTCTCATAACAATTCTTGATCTCATAAGGATGATAGCTTATTGATTGACACTCCAACCAAATCTCTCTCAAGTTCATGTTGTGTTCCATGTATCTATCCAAAGGAAGTATATACCTAGTCCTTTATATATACGAAATTAGAGTTCATATCATTGGATCAAGATCTTTCTTATAAATAACAACCGATGGAGATTCTGGATCATAGAGAGAAAATTTTATGAAACAAGACCACTCACCTGGTCAAAGTTTTGTGGAAAAACCACAAATTTGAGAAAGCTACTTGGGAACCTAAGGATGTGATGAGGTAGAAGTATTCTCATATGTTTGTATAATAGTGATGAATTTTGAGGATGAAATTAATTTTAAATGGGGTATAATGTCATACCATGAGATTTTATAAAAAACTTCTTTTAAAATAAATTTAATTTTTTTTCAATAGCTTACCTTACATGAAACATTGAGTTTAAACGAACAAAAACATACCATTAAAATATTATTATTTAAATTAATAGTTACCACATATGAATATTAATAACTAAATTATTAAAATTTATGATTTACACATGTATAAAATGTATTCCTTTTTTATCAATTAGAAATGAAAATTTAAAAAATCATTGGAAAATAAAAGAGATGTTTTTCTGAAAAACTATTTTTATGTGAACAATGTATTTTTTCTTAATAAATTAAATTGATCACTATTGGTGAATAATTTTAATATTATATACCCAATTAAATTTTTTAACATTCATCTAGTATTTTTCTAGGCACGAGATAATAATAAATTCACTTTTATGCTAAAAAACTATATTTTTCTAAAAAGCGATTTTCATTATATTTTGCATACATATTTTAAAATTCATTTATGCCACTTATAAATATTTAAATTGATAAAATAAGTTCCATATTTATAATTTGGAATTTCAAATTTGGTAAATATGTTTCTTTTATTTTTTGGCATTATGAATAGTAACCATGGTAAAATTTTTCACATAGGTAAAGGGTAAATCCAGTTAATCTAGGTTAGAACTCAGTGATATGGACATAATATTTCATCAAAAATCTTATTGTATGAATTAAATTATAAATTATAACATTAGTCCATAAATTTATTTGTTTAATGGACAACTATCCATGAAAATTCCCAATATAATATTTAAATCAAATAAAGTTACAAAATGTCACTCTCTTATTTTTAAATATCTTTTATGCGTCCACATTGTTTAAAATAAAGTTACAAATGAATCTAAGTATCAAATTTGAGCTTAATGATATTATTTTCATGGTGGATTATTTTTCTAATTTTTATTAATTATATAATTACATTATATTCTTATTCAACATCGATACAGTATATCTCCAATTAATAAAAAAAATTAATAAATGATTTTAAAAATATTAAAAGAAATATAATTTAAGGGAGTTAATGTGTGAAAATAAATTTTTAGATGAATATGACATATTAGTGTTATTATAAAGAATTAAATCTGAATTCATTTGTTTATTTGTGACTTTTAAGTCAAATTAAATAAATAGTTTCTTAATGGTAAAACTGATATTTTATAAAAATAATATTTTTTAAAATTACATAAAAATCTAAAAAAATTAAGAGGAAAATGAAGATATGATAGGGTCTAAAATCTCAACTATTTACCACTTATAGGATATTTGGAGCATTTTTTCTTGATAATGACATCAATATACTTTAATCTTTTAAGAAATTACAAGAGTGCCCCTCCCCTCAATTATGAATTGGCACCCATCCTTTCTCTTCTTCACACAACATTGAGCCTTATAGATCAAAAAAACTATATAAAGTTCTCTTATAAAAATAAATTGACACATTCTATAGGTTTTGGTATTCCCAAAAGACAAACCTTAGTTTCCTTATGAGTAGAACTAAAGGTGTTCTTCCAAAGAGGAGGAGGTTCGAACACGTACAGAGGAAGTCAGACCCGAGGTAAGGGTTTTATGTTACAGTTTCATTGTTTATAATATTGTTTTTATTTAAATTATGATAATTAAATATTATTATATACCTATCAATATACTGATTAATTTTCTAATCCTATTATTATTTAAGAAGAATACATGTTTTCCTTTCATTTTCTTCTCTTTATGAACTAAAGAGAAAAAATATGTTTTTAAGGAAAATTTGCATTATTTCTCTCTTAGGTTGAAAATCGTTTCAACTCCATATCCATGTTTTATAAAAATGTTTTAAAGAAGTATTAAATATTCTCAAATGATTCTTTAAAGTCATTGTTACCCAGGGATGGCCTTTTATAAAATGGTTTAACAGGAATATTTTTATCATTTTCTGAATGAGGTACTTTTTGAATTTGTACAAAAGTGTAAAGGAAATTTTTATTTTATTTTATATGTCATTAATTGAATTTACCATAGTAATTTCTTATCAATTGTTTTAAGATTCTTTTACAAGTTTCCATGGTTATTTTCAAAGAAATTTTCTCCATAATATTTTGGAACTTTTTTATTTTATGAAGAGGAGATTTCAAAATGGAAAGGCTGCTTTCATAAAGAATATTTTGATGATATTTTTATGGTATTCATATACATAAATGGAAAAAAACTATTTTATTTAACTTATTATTTATTGGGAATATTATTCAAGTATATTGTCCCAATTATTTATTTGGATGGTTTATATTTATAATAATAAAATGCTTGTGAAACCCATTCCTTTTCCATAGGTTATGATTTGATGAAATGATGAAATGTTTATGAAACCCATTTATTTTACATGGGTTATTCTTTGATGAAATTATTATAAAACCCATTTATTTCCATGGGTTCTAATAAGATGAATGTTTTATAATTATGTGGTGGGTGGGACCTCTATCTCTCTCCAATGCATTGGGTAAATATGGATAACTCATGAGTTAATTATGTTATATGTGAACCTGATTTGATGTTCAAAATATTATGTTTGGACCTAATTTCATGTCCATAAGGTTATGTGAGGACCTTACTTCATGTCCATATTGTTATTCATGGCCCTTCTTTCATGTCTATAAAGTTATGTGTGGACATGGTTTCATGCCCTGACTTCATGTCCTTAACCTAATGAGTGAGCCTATTTCTATTTATATATGTTCACAATGTTATAATATCATTTTTTTCACATTCCTATGTAATTGTTATTCAATTATGGATTATTTTATTTTATTTCTTTATGATTCATATCTTATGAAATTACAATATTTATTCCATGAATCGCAATTATGATCTTTGTTATGTAGGGTATGGTGTTCAAATGTTAATATCATTTACTTATACCCTTATGATAATGTTATGCCTATGTGATCATTTATATATCCCTTTTTACCCTTACTGAGTATATAATATCACCCTTTATTATGTTTCCTTTCCCTAGGTTATAAAGAAAGGTTTTAAGTACAGTGTATCTATGAATTGCACTATGTGGGAAGATATTTATGGTAGATATTGAAGATATTTCATGAGATAATAAGATTGTGTATCTATTTTCCAAAGACACTAAACCATTACAATCCTCATGCATGTATCTATGAAATTTATTGAATAATCATCTAATAAGATATAATATTATGTATTAAAATCCTGAGTCATTATAGGTATAATGACTCGAAGCTTATCATACATGGAAATTACATTACTTTTGCGGAATACTTAGTACATAACAAAAACACACACACAAGGATCGTAATAGTTTAGTGTCTTTGGAAACTCGGAACGTAATCTTCTAAACGTGGTGAAAGATCTTCAATATCTCCCATAATGATCTTCCCCTTTTTTTTACCTAAAACCTTTCTTTATATCCTGGGGAAAGAAAAACAAAAAAGGGTGAGCTCAAATGCTCAGTAAGGGTAAACAAAAGAAATATCAATCACATCATATACATAAGAACGTAGCTTTTGGAAATCTTGACCTGCAAAAGAGCTCATAATATCATAACATGGGATAAATCATAGAATTGAAAATGAGATCCCCATAATCATAACATAAAACTTGAAACTTTGTGGCATGCACACATAATCATGGAAAATCATTTCTTGTTAGTCATGACTCATTGCCAAGACTATCTTAGTGGACAAAGTCCCTTTCTGAACCGAGTTCACTCCTCGTTTCAGTCCTGTATCACTGAACCGAAATAACCTTCCGTTCCAGCCATGTCTATCTCTTGAGATATAAAATCTTTACCCAATGCATTGGAGGGAGATATAGGTCCCACCCATCTTATAATGAATCCTTTCTTATGTGTTCCACATAATCATAAACCATACATCATAGCGTAACCCATGTAATAAAAATGGGATTCTTAAACAACATGACATCATAAAACAATTCATATAAGGTAAAGGAATTCATAAAAATATTTCCATCACAACATAATCAAATCCATGTAATAATAGGGATAAAAACAGAACCCTTTATTATCTTAGATGGAAAATAATTTTGATAAAACACTTGAACTCCATTCTTGAGGAAAATATCCTTTCTTTTTCAAAAACATTTTTCCTTTCTTAACATGTCATAAAACTTTAAACTAAAAGAAGTTGATTAAAAATAAACTTGAAAACTTGTAAAGGAAGCTTCTTGGAAATAATTTTTTAAAAATCCATTCATTCCGTATAAGTTAAAAAAAACATTCTTCGTACTTTTGTCGGAAAAGTCAAAAAGTACCTCGTACGGAAAAACGACAAAAGATTCCTTTCATATTCTTTACTAAAAACTCACCTAAGGGTAAAATTGGATTTAAAATATTGCAAGTGGATGGAAACAATATTACATATTGAGGGAACATGGATGTGGATGATAAAATACACCCCAGTAAATACTTACGAATAAACAATCTCGGATAAAAATGAGATTGTGATATTTCCCTTACCTTAGGTCCGACTTGCTTTGTAACTGTCCGAACCTCCTGTATAATGATTTAAATCATGTTATTGACTTATTACAGAATCATATTCATTGTTATGATATCATATATGGTTCACTTATGACATTATATTACCCGTTCTTTTGTAAATTCCATGTTAAAGAAGCGTTTTGGGTAAAATCGTTTCATTTATCGTAGGTGTTTTGACTTGTTGTTCTTGACATCATTATTACATATATCATGATTTACTTACTTACAGAATATAAAATATGATTTATATATCATATATATTCAGTATATATATATATAATAGGTAGATAAATAAAATGAAAAACACCGTTCATGGAGACGGTAGTCCGTACGTACGCATGAACGCTGTTTTCCTTTCCTTATTGTCTTGAAATGGAAGTAAGTAGATGACATACATATGTATATATATACATAAATCCAGTAGCTTTATAATGTCATATATTTCATTATTATTTCTTATATATACATTATAATCATTCTTAAATGGTTAACATGGAGAATTAATCTCATCGCGTCGTGGAGACGGTATTCCGTACGTACGCACGAGCGATGATATCATTTCTATAAATATTGAATTGAATTGGAGTGGATTATACAATATATTAGAATCAATATTATGTTTTAATAACTATGTATAGTTATTCTTTACACCATTATACCCATCCATGTAAGGTGGTGGTGGAAAATAGATTACACCACGGCGTGGAGACGATATTCCGTACGTACGCACGCGCGGTGATTTCTTTTTCCGTAGGATGGATAGATGGTGAAATAGGTTTGTTTCATACTTATAATAACATATCAGTATATGAATGATACTGATGTTATTACTTCATAATGAAACAACCTAAGAAGAATAAGTGGAAGAAGAAATAAAGATGAAAGAATTGGTAACGGTAATTACCTCTTCTTTGAAGTGCCTCTTTGAGACCTCCTCTTAGGGCACTAAAATTGGTCTTGGAGGAAGACCAGAACCTCTAGGATATTGCTAGGGAAGTGTATAGGAGAAATTGGCAGGGTTTGGCCGAGCTTGAGTGCTCAAATTGGTGTGAGGAGGAGGGGGAGGAGGTGTCCTTTTATAGGGGAGGAGAGGGGCACCTTAGGAATATCTCAAAATATTATTTTATATTAAAGTCAAAATCGGTTTATAATGGTTCCAAAGGGTCTTATTTCGAAGCTAAAGTGGGGATGGGTCGAAATCCTATCAACCAATAGGATTTATACAAGTTTAGGGTATTATGTTTAACCTTATCAATTAGATTTAACTCTAAGTTAAATAATTTAACTTTTACCGTGTCTTTTTGTTTTCTTTCACTATATGGTTAATAAACTTACTATAACATGCCAAACGAACCCCAAATTGTATATTATTAATACATATATCCTTATCTAAGTCATTTGGCCGAACCTTAGATTTTTAGGAATAAAATAACAATTAATAATATAATATTTGATTTAAAAACTATTTTGTGTCAATTTTGACACTATTTGATATATGATTTTTGTGAAAGTTATAACAGAATTATATGTTCGAACCAAGTTGATTAAATCAACACTAATATATCATAGTAACCTAGAAAATTAGTGGAATTCATAAAAAGTCTTAAATTACATTTATTTTGGTATTTATATTATCAATTATGTCAATATTTCATTAATAAGATAATTACTGCATCATCTTTGTGTCATAAATAAATTATATTATTTGATGTCTAAAAATTACAAATAAAATACCATCATGTAGGAAATCTTTTTAGCTTTCTAAGGAATATTTATAGTAGAATTTATCTTATGTATAACCCCATATTAAAAATTATTTACTTATTAAACTTTGATTTTAACTATTTTAACCCTTCTTTAAATAAATTAATAATAAATGTCCAAATCTAATCCAAGTGGGCCTAAATGGTCATATTTTATTCCTAAGTTTGTTTTTGGTCGAATTACACTTGTCCAATAGAATTAGGACATGTGTTAGGGTAATATTAATATCATATTTACCCTTAGTTACCCTATTTACTATTAACCGTGGTAAAAAAAGTAAAAAGTTACTATTCACCAAAAAATTATTTTCATCTCATTGAACCACATTTTAGTCCTTGATATTAACCGTGTCTCTTGAATTTTCGAAATTCCATTCACAGAAGGGGTAAAATTAAGTTTTATGCAAAATTCAGTTTTTAACCTACCACTTAGTAGTTTCACTATTCATCAAAAATTGATGTTTTTCAGAACAATGCCAAAATTTCATCCCGAGCTATATTTCATATTCCGAATTCAAAAATGAAGTCTATTTTACCAAATTCATAACATAAAAGTTGCATTAATTAATTTTATAATTAAATCCCGCTGTTAAAACAAATAGCGTGTTTTTAAGAAACAATATCTATCAAAGGATTGACACTTGTTTATGTCTAGTTTAAATGTGAAATTACATCCAATGACCAACATTGTATTAAATTGTAAAAATATATTCTAAATATACTTTAAAACCACTCAAATTAATGATTTATCACTATTAATTATTTCGATTAAAAAAAGTTGTTTTTAGTAATTTTCACTATTCATCAGAATATGAAAGTTATCCGAAAAGTACCAAAATTTCACCTTAGGCTAAATTCGATACTCCGAATCCAAAAATGAAGACCATTTTGAGAGTTAAAATTTCGAAAATTTAAAAAGTGGTTATTACTATTCATAACGGCTAGTTTTAATAATATTTTAATAGCATATCATTGTTTTGTGAAACTCAGGATTACGTACCACACACGCTATCGAGGAAGGTTGTGATTGCGTGTAATGCAAGGCAAGTCAAGGATGCATGTTGTGCAAGCTCCTTTTGGTGTAGCGTATAACACAAGACATTAGTAAAATAAAAAGAATATTTTTTCATAAAATCTCGGGCTGTTACAATAGGGGTCACTATTGATGTTTTAGGAATTAATGTTTATTATTCAGAAGAAGTTTTATTCATATTGATTAATATCTTAACTTATTCTAATCATTTTTGTTTTAGAAAAGTTATATAACCTGTATTTATTTAATGGATTTTATGATCTATTAAAGATTTATTTTCATGCTTTAGGCATGAAAAAATTCCCCTGAGTCCTCCAAATTTAGAATTTGAAGTTGAAATTTATTGAAACATTCAATCAAAAGGGAAAAATTACACTTAGTAAGTGGAAATGAAAAAAGTATATATTTTTCTCATATCTCTAAAATTCATGAAGAAAAAATATTATGTGCAAAATATAGCTCAATTATACACATTTATAAACTCATTCAAAATTATAAGTCCTGTAAAGATTCCTATATGGTTTAAGAAATATTTTTGATAAGATTACTAGTCTTATATATGATAGTGAGATTGATATCATAGTAAAAAAATTATCTCACATTCACATATTTCTCATGAATACCCTTATCTAATTTTCTAAGTAATAATTGAAATTTCAAGGATTCAATTTATGTAAGGTGGGTAAAATATAACACCCCAATATTTTAATACTTATTTCCTTTAAATCAATACTATATTAAATAAATTATTACACATGAAACACTAAATTAAAACGAGTCAAGAGATATTTCAATTATAATAAAAAGAACCTCTTATAAATATAAATATATTAATAAATTATGGTACTTACCTTGTATTTTTTTGATTGATGAAATTTAATAATTAGTGTGATGTGATTAAAATAATTCAATGTTAAAAAGATGTATTTTTCAAAGAACTGTTTTTGAAGTGTTTTCTATTTTAATAAATTGATCCCCTTTATAATAATTTAATGAATAAACTAATAAATTAACACTTAATTAATTATAAATTTATATGAAATAATATTAAGAACATTATGTTTTAAAGTGTCATTTTTCTATAAAAGAAGGTTTTCATTATGTTTAATTTTTTTATTTAAAATCTAAAATTACACTTAATTAGAATAATAATTTCATAAAATTAAATTGTTTTACATTTATTGATAATTAATGTTAAAAAATATAATAATTAGGGAACAACAAAAAATATAAATGTATTCAATCAAAATAGAAGAAATAATTTTATTTTTAAATAAAATATTTGTGCATCTATTATATGATATTATTTAAAAGTTGATTTATTCAATTGTATAAATTTAATTTAATAAAAATTAATTCATTTTTAGATTCATTATGTAAAAATTATCTTAGCCCGAATATTTGATATTTTTCATAAATAGTTTATTTTTGGGTGAATAGTGAAAATGTCTATTTTTGCAAAACTATCATTTATTTTCCTTAAATAAAGTAACTTAAAAGTCCCACTCTATATTAGATTTTGTTTCAAATTAACATAATATTCATTTTATTAATCATAATCTAATTAATTCCATTTTAAAAAATATTATATTTTATTTCGATATAAGTTCATTTTTATGCTTCAAAGTATATTTTTTAAAACCCTTTTTCATTGCATTTTGTGCACATATATTAAAATTAATTTTTTCCACTTCTAAGAATTTAATATTGAAAAATTAATTTCATATTTTTAATCATGAGATTAAAATTTATTAATGAGGTTAATTTCATTTTTGGTTATTATAAATAGTAAGATTGGTAAAAATTTATCACTTCAGTAAAGGTTAAAAGGGTTAACGAGGGGATTAAACTAAGAGATAAGGGTTAAGAACACCAAAAAACTTAATTAAATATAATTGGTTTATTTTATTTTGAACTTAACCTTATCATATTATAATTAGTGTCAATTTTTATCCAATTTCCCTTGAGTAATTCATTTATAATATTTAAAATTTAAGAATAATTATAGGTGTGGTATATAACTTATAAATGGACAAAACCAATCCACTATTACTCACACTTATTAATCCATTTATCTAAAAAAACCATAAAAAATACCTCCAAAACAACCCTCCCCAAATTCTATAGGTTTTTTTCTTCCCCAAAACCACTTCAAGAAGGCTTAATGTGTATGTCAAGGGATCTTATGCACATGAGCCTCAACTCAGTTGGTGATGTATCCTTAAGTTCATCCACGAGACCCAGGTTCAAAACCAGGAAGAGGCATATTTCTGTGTACTGTAGCAGTACTGTAACAGAGACTCTAGCAGGAATGCAGCAGACTGTACACTATACAGGTGTTGTAGCAGAATTGCACACTGTGCGGGTGCTGTAGTAGTTATTGTAGCAGGTACTATTCGGTACTGTAGTAACTAGAACTATTCAACTTGGACCAAGGTTTGTTCTTGGAGTCCTTAAGTCTTTCAGACCACCCAGGCCTTCAAGTCAGTAGGGATTTAGGGCCACCTTTAAGGCCTTCAGGCCCCTCAAGGCCTTCGGGCCACATGCAGTTTCCCCATACATACTCTACAAAAAAGGAGTATCCCCAGAAGAGGATTCAGAGCAGGTGCACACACCAGAGCAGAGTCAAATGGATTTTTCAGAATAAGAGGGTATGGATATGCCATCGGGACTAGCCTATGCTTTCAGGGGAAGCCTATCTAGATGGTCATGCAAAGGTGGAGAGCTACTATCATGACGTCGATGCGGGGGAGGGGAAGTTCCTTGAAGATAGTCTGGTTGAATTCCCTAAGACCTACAGGTCTTGTAATCTCATAAGCCTACAAGCCATGTAATATCTAATCCTATGGGCCTTGTGAGGGTTCCCCCTTATCCCTTGAAAGGGGGGTTATCAAAATCAATAAAAATGAATGCCTACAGGCCATTCGGAAGGGATCTTACTCAAAGGAGTGGTAATCATTATAACCAACTCCTTTCAATTTATTTATACATTTTACTCCTTAAATATTATTTTATTTATCCTAAAACAATGAATTGAGTATCATAAATATATTTAAATTTTATTATGATAATGTAAAAACTATTATCTACCTCATTTCCATCCTTTGCAAAATGATAGCATCACTAATGCGTACGTGTAGACTACCACCTCCACAAAGCAATGCGATTCATTTTTCCATCACTTCCTTTTATGGATGGTTATTATTATGGATTTAAGGTATATATATATGTGATATTTATGGAATAATTATGTTTCTATAGAGATAATATATCATCTATCTTCTTACCCTTATAATCATTGAAAAATGATAATGTCACTCATGTGTATGTGGGGATTACAACCTCCATGAAGGGATGTGGTCCATATTTTATCTACAACTTACATGAATGTTCATAAGAATGTATTTAATGAATATATATGATATAAGTATTATTTTGGAAAGGTTAGTCATTATATATTTTCTTTCTTTTCCAAACCTTAGGAAAATGAAAACGTCACTCTGAATACGTGCGTACTAGCTCCTCCATGAATGACATATTTCATTTCTATATTAACAATTTTAATTTCTAGTTATAAAATTATATAAAATGTAAAAAATTATTTCAATGAAATTATTAACATTATAGAGATTTAGGAACCATTTCATAACACATTTGACCATGGTCAATACACCAAAATAATTTTGGAGAAATTGGTCGAACAACCTTATGTTGTTGACATATGAAAGAAATATATAATGAATAAATGTCAAATAACTATAAAAGGACCTTGAAATATAATATAAATGAAAATTTATCCTAATAAAGTATTTAATAAATTTAAATTGACTATTCAGGAAAATATAACATGTTTAACCAAGCAAGAATCCAAGGTAAGAGTTTTTCATCTCAATTTCACTTCATTGATGTTTAAGTTATATTACATTCATAATTTCTTTTATTTGGTATATATACTTCTAATTTGACATATTATATCATTAATTCCTCTTTATTCATGGTATTTTATGTTTCCATTCCATTTTTTTATTTTAAGGGGTTTTTATTGAAATGTTAGTTAAGCCATAAAGGATTATTTTACAATCTCACACTTCTTCAGAATTATTCATGTTTAAATTTAATTTGGAATAATTATATGCTCTTTATTTCATAAAAATAATATATTTTACTCTCTTATGGTAATTTTTTTTGGTTTCTATGTTTTTATTTCAACTTTTTTCCCTTTGGTACTCAAAGATTGAAATAATGTTTATAAACAAAACCAACCTTATTTCTCTTTCTAGGTCTGAAATATTTCTCTTCCAAATAAATATTATTAAAATTATTTTATGTATGTTTTTATCTACTTTTAAATTATTTTTAATGTATTTTTCTACTAACTTTTAGTTTAAAACGTTTTAAAGGGAATATTTTAAAAAAAATTCCAAATAGTTCATTGTTTTCTCAATGTGAAAGGAATGTTTTTTAATATATATGAAATGAATAAATTTTATTTGCCTCAATGATTTTTAATCTCAATTTTTATTCCTCTAAAATTTTCCATGGTTATACCAAGAAAATCCTTTCCTATTAATTTTTAATTGAAAATAAAAAGTTATTATTTTCTTAAAGGAATGAAAAGAATTATGAATGTGATTTGTAAATTCCTTCTTACACAAATCTAGAAGGAATTTTTTTTAATGTTTCAGTTCTATTATATTTTCTTTTTTGAATTTTTTTGTTTTACTATAAAAAATCATATTTGATGAATTGATGATCTTATTTCATCATTTTCTTATTTATGGTTTTTGGTCACTAACTTTCTCATGATCACGTCCTATAAAACATTATTTTCTCCTCCATGTCCATATTTAAAGTATCAGGAGTTCATTCGATATCATTTCCACCAATCTAATATTATCTTAAACATATAAAATTTATATATAAGGAAAATTATTAGTAAAGTTATTTCATTGAATGGGGAATATTCTATATTCTTGATTCACTATGGATAATTGTTGATTTATAATAAATTTTGAGAATAAATTATATTTATCATTAAATATATTAGGAATGCATTAGAAAAGAAATTGATGGGTGAGGACATGTTATAAATATACCCTCAATGAATCAATATGTCTTAGGAGACTAATATTTGACCAAATTAATTGGTTATTTGGTGAATTCATATCCATTCAGCAAACTATCCTAGCATAAGGGCTTAATGGTAAGAATCATGATGTCTTTCCATGAATCCTTAACATCAAGATCATAACATCCAACATTATGCATTTCCTTTATCAATATTTTAGTTATTATTATCCATGTTATTTTTATGTTTATATTTTACATGGATAAATTTTGAGTCTCAAGTTACTAATAAAATGTGTTATGTATTGATTAGCCACTTTTCTATATTTTTAATGCCCTATCTACTCTTGATAGATTCAATTTTACATTTTCTCTTATAGAGAATATGATCTCACCCTTTATTCTATTCTCCATTCCCTATGATATGAAGAAGAAATATTTTAATGATTTTTAAGGATGAAATAATGTTCTCCAAGCTTTGTTTTTAGTTTCCAATGTAATATGGAAGTCATGAATCTATCTAGTTTTCCAAATTCTTCCAAAGTTATCGATACTTGGTGGTAAGATACATTATATATTGTACCAATGTAATAAAGTAGATACCAACTCTGGGTTACTATAGTTTGGGTTGTTACGTGATATTATATCATAGTTATGAACTCATTATTATATAAAAACTCAAACTCACTATGAAAATTGAACATAAATTACTTAACACTATAATATATCTTAGCTTGATAAACTAAAATCCAATCCATACCCAGAATAACATCAAACTCAACTGTGGTAAAGAAAAGAAAATATTTGAATGAAAAAACATTCCACATATAATCATAAGAATATTCATATAAATAATTGTTTCCTTAAAAATTTCACTAATAGTTTTTATTAAAAGTTCTTTCTCCATTTCTTGAGGTAATATTTCCATTTTACCATAAAATTTATTAGAAATAAAAGAATGTGTAGAACTCAAATCAAACAAAAATTTTATATAATATAATCAAACAAGTATTGTACCTATTATAAATTTATCTTATGGTCTTTCATTTATCTAGGTTTTAGTTAATTATTTTTTTACACCCTTCAGCTTACATACTTCTTGATTCCCATTATTCATGATTTTCTTCACACATGCATCAATATAATGAACCATGTCATTTCATTTGAAACATCTCACTATCTACTTATCATAGTTGGCCTAAAAATTATTGTTATTATTTCCCTTTAAATCACGATCCAAATGTACTGAAATACCATATTGATAAAACTTTACAAATTTCATAAGGCACTCCCTAAGATGTTTCTTACCACACCTATCATAAGTGGAAAATTTAGATAACTTAACTTTGGATTTATTTGATAGATTATTTCTCATTTCTTGTCACATGGACCACTTTTTATCTTTATTATTGTAAAAGTCAAAAAATTACACCTTGACATTCTCAGAACAACAAAAAACATTCCAACAGCTTTTAAATCCATGTGGGGTTGAAGCTCTTCTTAAACTTGGTTTCAATCCTGATTAAAACCTATAAATTTTTATATCATGGAAAAAAATGAAATTTGGTGCTTACCTATCTAATCTAGTAAAATTGGATTGATTGTAAGAAACTAATTCCTCATCCTTTTTCTTTAGTTCCAAAAATTTCCTTTTTATCCTAATATGAACAACCTTATGAATATACTTTTCAAAGAAAATATCCTTAAATACCTTCTACTCCATGACATCAATCTCTTCTTTTTTCCTTGTTATTCTTAACTAATAACCATGACTTCTTGACTTCACCTTCAAAAAAATAAATAGAAAGAATTAAATTTTGATGTTTAAAAAAACCCAAAACATTGAATATATTTTCTAGAGAATCGATCCATCCTTCAAATACCACTGGATCTGTGGTTCTAGAAAATGTTGTAGGGTGTTATTTCATGAAATGATCTACTGTATATATGTTCCTCCATAGATATTTTGGTCTCCCTATGGAATGGGAAAACCATTAATTTACCATATCAAATTATTTAACATAGATAAAGACTGATCTAGTCCAATTCCAACCATTCAAAGTTTCTGATTCAGTAGGATATTATCCTCTTAATGCCTTTCTCTTTTCATTCACCTTGTTTCCTCTATAGAAAACCATTAAAAAATAGACACATATTATATGAAGCAATATGGAAAACCACAATGTTTCTAATAATAATTTAATCCATATATTAAAATCTGTTAAATGTGTTTTATTAATAATATCCTAACCTCTAAAGTTATCTAAACATTTCTCTGATAACAACTATAACACCTCATGCCTTATACAACCACTAATTATAATATTAATAGTAATGATTTAATTTTATTACATTCCCATTATATTTTAGGTTTAGATTTTTATAGAATTAGGAAAAAATAAAACATATAAATCCATTAAAATATAGAGTGTATTCTTCCACCCAAAGTCCATTTTTTAGAAAAATGATATTCTTAAATTTAAACTCATGTTTCACTCCAAACATGTTTGCTTCTCTTAAGTGAAATACCTATAGTATAAAGATATAAATTTATATAGTTCCTAATCATCATTAATCCCTATAAAAACATTTGAAAATGTGGTATGAGAAAAAAATCCCAGTAAGGGATATAAAAAGAAATAAAAATTGATAGTCCATTTGAAAATTCATGAAAACCGATAAAAAAGTTTTCCTTTTTCGTAATAAAATTTGAAGTCAAATAATAATTTACTTACCCAATAAATCAACTTATTTTCCTGAATATTTCATAAAATATCTCATAAACAATCATTAAGAAAAAATCATAATCATTTGGGCTTC
Organism: Viscum album; assembly: GCA_963277665.1. Taxonomy (NCBI): domain Eukaryota; kingdom Viridiplantae; phylum Streptophyta; class Magnoliopsida; order Santalales; family Viscaceae; genus Viscum; species Viscum album. The sequence continues at coordinate 1,375,920,526 of OY728133.1, read as the reverse complement.
TTATAAAATTGAACACTCGTGAAAACATTTTCTTGGAAAAAAATAATTTTTACTCGGTAAAAGATAAAGAAGTTTTCTTTAAACATAAGATCATTAGAATTCCTTATGAAATCAAAAGAGTTCCCCAGAAAATAATTTGAAAACAAATTAAAATCATATTAGTATTTTGGGATAACATATCCATATCATACTTAAAATCACTCTTACAAGCACTCTTACAAATGGAATAACTAATTCAGTTAATTCCAACATATATTCCCAGGAGAACTATATCATATCCCAATGCATTGGAGGGCTATATCAAGTCCAACCCTCATCATAAATAGTGTCTAAAGACTAAAACATATATAAAACACATATAATTTTTCATTCTAAATATAAAAAAATCATAAAATATAATTTTGAACACAAATACAGAATCACTTTTGAGATTCACATAAAAATTAAGAGAAATATCTTTTTCCTAATAAAAATATTAAAATTGAAAATTTTTTAGATGAAAAAAATTATATTTTATAAAAATAGATTAAAACTTAGAGAGGAATATTTATAATGAATAATTACTATGATGGTGAGAAAAGGTTGTCAATCCATATACATTTAAAAAAAATTATTTTTACACCTTTGTAAAAAAGTAAAAATGAAAAATATAGTAAATGATAAATATATTATTTTTTAGAAAAATTTAGGTGAGGTCAAAAATATCTAAAAATAACAATTAAAATTAATTTATATATAAATAAGAACATTCGTGAAACTTGTTTAAGAATATTTATGTGGAGGAAAATGTATTCGAAATGATACTTTAGAACATTTTAAACCTAGTTTTAAATAAAATCCTTTACCTTAAGCCTTATCTAGCTTTATAAATTCTATGAATCTTGAATAATAAAATTATATTATTTTTCTACTTGATTAATGTAACACCTCAATATTTTATTATTTTGTTAATTTCTTTGATATCTTGTGATACACACAACAATGAGTTCAAATGAACCACGATATACTATTGTAGTTATCTCCTAGTTATTGGATTAGAGGGACTGAATAGTACTGACTAAATTATGAAAAATTTATAGTTTACATATGTATAAAATGAATTCATTTTCTATCAATTATTTATGAAAATAACAATATTTTGAAAATATAGGAGAATTTTTTCTGGAAAACTCTTCTTATGCTCATAATGTGTTATTTTCTTAATAAATTTAATTTATCACTATTGGTGAATTATTTTAATTAAATTTATATATTATATATTCAATAAAATGTTTTAACATTAATATAATGTTTTTTCTCGTCATGGGTTAGAAAAAAATATAGTTTTATGCTTAAAAATATATTTTTCTAAAAACGATTTTCATCACCTTTTGCGCACTTATTTTAAAATGAATTTCTAAAACTTATAGAAATTTGATTATGAAAAATAGATTCTATATTTGAAATAATATGGTTCAATTTTTTTTAAATTGGTCCTTTTTATTTTTGGGCATTATGAATATTAGTTTTGGTAAAATTTATCACCTTGATAAATGGTAAATCAGGTTAACCTAGGTTAAAACTAAATGTTAAGGTCACCATTTTTCATATTAACTTTTATTGGATAAAGTTAATTCAACCCTTATCACCTTAGGCTCATAATTTATTTTTTAAGGGATATTTGTATATGAAAATAACCTATATAATATTTAATTTAAATAAAATACAAAATATCACACTGTTACTTTTAAATATCTATTATGTGTTCAGATAGGAACAAAAGAAAAATGTGAATGAATATTAATGGTTATTTTGAGAATTATGAAATTAATTTCATAATGGTAATTTATTTATAAGTTTTATTGATTATATAATTACCTAAAATGTTTATGCAATGTCGATACAATATTTCTTCAAATATTGAAATATAAAAAAATGATATTAAAAATATTAAAAGTAATATAATTTGAGAGATTTATAGAGTTAAATGATTTTTACAGATGAAAATAACATATTAGTGTTATGTTGAAGGATTATATTCTAATTTTTTATTTTTATTTGTGTCTTTAAAGTCAAATTAAATGAATAGTTCCAAAATCAGAATTAATGATATTTTATAATAAATAATATTTTATTAAATGATTTAAAAACCATAAAAATATTATCTTTTCAAAGTGAATGGAACATGGATGAAAATATAAACCATGTTCCATTTATGATCCATTTTTTTTTAATTTATGGTAACATTCCCATAACTTTAATATTGAAATATTTGTTACACGGTTAAGGTAAAAAATGATTAATAAAGGGATTAATAAAAAAGATAAGGTTTAGAATGATACCAAAACTTATAAAAATTGAATTGTATAGTGTTATTTTGGCCATATAATATTTTTATTCTAATTTATTTCCATTTGAAATCATTTTTCTTGATAGTGATTTTATTATATTTTAATCTATTAGGAAACTCCAAGTGTGTGCTCTCCCTCCCTTATAAAAGGACACCCCTATTTATTCTTCTTTACACAACATTGAGCCTTATAGATCAACTAAACCCTAAAAAATTATATTCTAAAAATACCTATACATGTTATAGAGGTTAGGGTCTCCCCAAAATATCAACCCTAGGGTCCTTAAGAGGATATAGAAAGGAGTTATTTCAAAGAAGAGGTTATTGCCTTAACCGGTCAATTTATTTTTACTTGTTCTTTTAACTAAACTAAATCAATGGTATTTAGTATAAAATAATAACATAAGTATCCTAAAAACGATTAAATTTTATTATTATTATTATGAATCAAACTTCATTCAGACTCTTTTTCATCAAATGGTAAGTGACAGTATTGCTTGTGCATACACATGACTTACCATATCCATGTAGTGATATAACTCATTTTTCATTACCATCATTGATGAATGGTTATTATGATGGGTATAATTTATATATATGATATTTATAAAATAATTTTACTTATGGACTAATAATATCACATCTAACTTCTTACATTAAAATCTTTTGGAAAATGATAATGTCACTCGTGTGTATATGTGGACTACACCTCTATAAAGCAATGTGATTAGTTTTTCATTTCCATTTTAATTTGATGATAATAAGAAAATATTTAATGAATTTATAGTATATATGTGATATAATAATGATTCCGTAAAGTTAAATTATTATTTACATTTATTTGATTTCATCCTTTGAAAAATGAAAACAATATTCATGTACAAGTATGACCTACCATCTCCATGAACGGTTTTATTCAATTTTATATATCTAAATTTTATAGGTAAAAAAAATGTAAATATGGAATATATGTGATATTTATACCTTGAATAAAAATATTGATATGATTTAATAATGATAAAATTATCGGGATCAGAACTTCTGAACTGAAATTCCCATGAAGAACAAAAAAATTAACACCGTAAAATGGTGATTTTAATAAGGAATAATTAATAAATGGGTGTTGAAATATTAAAAGTAGATAATATATTATATTATAATAATTTTCATGAATATATTATAGAATTATAATAAATTTAAATTTATTATACATGAGGTTAGAGCACCTTCAGATAAAGCCGAACTTGAGGTATGGGTTTTAAGTAACAATCTCAATATTTTCCAGGAATGTGTATTATTAAGTTTCCAATGATTAATTTTATGATATAAATCTCAATAAACTCAATAAATTTATTACTATATATTTATTTATGAATATTACATGTTTTTCTTTTATTTTCCTCTCTTTAAGTACTCGAGATATCAAAATAACATTTTTAAGGAAAACTTACTTTATTTTTCTCTTCGGTAGAACATCCTTTTTCTTCTATATATATTTTTTCTAAAAAAGTTTCCAAGAATTTTTTTAATATTATACTATGATTTTTTAAGGTCATTTTTAACCATGATTTAATTTTTTGAAAATATTTTAAAAGGAATATTTTTTTCATTCTCTAAAATGAGACACTTTTGATTATTTTTATAAAAGTGTGAACGAAATGTTTTCTTTTAACTTAAAAAAAATGAATTGAATTCACAATGATAATAACCATTAAATTATTTGAAGTTTCATTTATAATATTTCATGTTTCTCTTCAAATAAAATTCTTTCCATATTATTTTTTAAATTTTTAGATTTTAAAGTTGTGATTTTAAAGTGAAAAGATTATTTTCCTCATACAATATTCCTAGTGATACTTTATGGTAATTTTCATCTTTTATTACATATTTTGATGATAATTATGCCTTACTAGGGATATTATACAATTATATCATCCTTATTATTTATTTTTATGGTTTAATATTATGTTGATAATATGTTTATGAAACCCATTTCTTTTCCTCAGGTTATGCTATGAGGAATTGATGAAATATTTATGAAAACCATATCTTTTCCATGGGTTATTTTATGATAATATGTTGATGAAACCTATTTATTTTTTATGGTTTATGATATGATGAATTATTTTTGAACTTTTGGAATATATATGTGTTATTTTCATAATGTGTGGGGTGGAACCAGAATTATATATCAATCTAATTCGTTGGGTAAAGATGGATATCTCATGAGATAAATAGGAATGGAATGGGGGTAAACCCAATTCAATAAGGGAATATATTCACTATGATAGTATTGGGATTGAGCCTTTACTACTATGATTGTTTGGGTAGTGAACCCAATCCACTATGATAGTCTTGTAAATGATCCTTGAATAATAATGAAATTATTTTCTATACTTATGTGTATACCAAAAACTTATGTCTTATTCAAATGTTATGCTCTCATGGATTATGTTCTTTGATTCCTTTATAATTCATGTCATTTGAACTTACAATCTTTATTCTGTGTATAAATATTATGATCTTTTATATGCATGATATGGTTTTCAAATGTTATGATTTTGTTTTTATACTCTTATTATCATGTCATGTATAAGTAATCATTGATATATCACTTATTTACCCTTACTAAGAATCAGATCTCACCCTTTCTTATGTTACCCTTTCTTATATTACCTCTCACTAAATTATAAATAAAGGTATTATGTATGATATGCCTAAGAAGGGTTCTAGTTAAGAAGAACAAAATGGGTTACAATGTAGATATCTTATAAATAAGTTTATTATATGTAAAAGTTTAGAAAGATACTAAATCTATAAAATTATAGAATGGATCATGATGTTATATAATTATTATTCTTCTCTTAAGATGTGATATCTATATATGAAAATTATGGGTCTCTGTAGTTAGTATTAGAGCAAGGTTTAGTTAAAATTTAGAAAATTGGATAAGAAAACATTTGTGAGAACCATTATGATAATCCTAAGTATATAAGAACATCCTATGTTATGGTAAATAAAAGAGTGAGTTTTTTCTAGAAAATAATACCTGTCTATATATTACAAGTGGATCTGGTTTTTTCAAAAATTCATCTAGGGGTAATAACCCAAAAATAGTTGGTCGAGTATTTATTCACGATCATTTTGGTGCATGGTGAGTCTTCCCTTACTGCATACCCAGTTTGACACTCCTAGGGATTATTATTGGAATTCATATTTTATTTACAAACCATTATGAAAGATTTGAATAGATGATCATCATGTATGTCCTATAAAAAACCTAAGGTGCTATAGATCAAAAATAAGGTGTCATAGTTTAGATGTACTATAAATGATTTTTAATGATTATATGGTTTCTCGCTATGATTATTGTTTCTTGCACTATGTTTTTTTGTTTTATTCAATGGATAGATCCTAAAGGAATCATGTTAATTATGAATATTATAGACAATGCAATGATTTTCCTCCAGAGCAAGCAAATGTTATGGGATATGGAATAAAAAATATTGTTTCTATGCTTAAAAAACAATCTCAATCTATGAATCGTGATAATATTCTAGATGGTAAAAATGGGGAACAATGTTCCATTTATTACTTCATTAATTAACATCAAACTTATTTTAGTGGGTCTATTGTTCCACTAGTTGCTGAGAAATGGATAAATACCAATAAAAAGGTTGTTTACATTCTCTAGTGTTCAGAATATAAAAATAAAATTTTGAAGGAGAAGAAGATCAATTATAGAAACTTATTAATAACATGTGTTAATAGTAGGAAATTGACATCATGGAGTGGGATGAGTTTAGGAGATTATTTTTCAATAATCACTTTCCTTGTTTTCTTTATATGAAAATAGAGAAGGAATTGCTTGAGATAAAGCAAAAGGATGATGAATTTGTTGCTACTTATGAGGGAAATTTCACAAGACTTGTGAGGTACACTTCAAGTATTATCATCCATCCTAAAGTAATATTGATCAATTATTAAATGGATTAAAACCAATTCTTTGAAGGGTGTTATCCATAAGGGACTTTAGTAGCTATGAATAATTTTTTTGATGTATTGTCAAGGTGTTAATGGATATTGGGGTTACCCATCAATATCATGGGTTTGATTAGAAAAGAAATATGGAATTCCAAAGAAACTCTAAAAAAAATGAATAGAATAATATGAACCTTTATTTATTCTCAAAGTGTTGAAGAAAACATGGAGTAAATTCTTATAGGGACTAATAATATTTTAAGTGTGAGAAAGAAGGCCATCAGAAAATTGAATTCCAGATTATTACGAAGAGAACAACAAATTAAATGAGAAATGAAAAATCTAAATAGAATGCACCACCCAAACTCCAGTGTTTCAAGTTCAAGGAGTATGGTAATTATAATAACCAATTCTCAAATATGAAATTTAATGATGTTGATCAACACCAAAAACCTCTTTAGCCTAGAGAAAAATTTAAATCTCATGTGATCACTATTTCTAATAAGGGGTATGATACTAACATAGATAGAGGTAAAATTATCATTCACTCTATAATTAATAATGTATTATTTTATTTTGTATCTACCCATTATTTTATATTTAAGAATTTTATAAGGGTTTCGAAATTCTACCCCAATGATTATATGTTGAATTGGAAGAGAAATCCCCTAATGGTATGATAATCACATATCAAGTCTATGATTCTTCTTTTATTTAAGTTTATTGGAATGTGCTTCCTAAAAATCTTATTATTATCCCTATGGTAAAATGTAATGTCATCTTAGGTATGGATTGAATTTCTCTACATAAAGACCACATCAATTTCTAATTAAGGGAAGTCGTGTTTATTATTTTGAACTAACCTATGATATTCTATCCATGTGATGATAAATATGATATTCTAATGTAAATCACATAAATTTTATGGGCCTTGATTTCTATTCAAATGGGGTGTTAATCTCAAATGGTTGGGGATAAATTCAACATCGATGATATTCCTATTCTATGGAAGTTTGTTGATGTATTTCTAGAATATTTTCATAGACTTTCATTGTATCATAAATTTGTGTTCTCAATAGAACTCATAACTTATGCTATACCTACTACAAAGATTATATATATAATGGACCTGATTTAGTTGTAACAATTGAAGAAGAAAATCTAGAATAATCTTGATAAGGGATTCATTTGGACAAGTGAATCACCTTGGGGTTCACCTGTTCTTTTTGTAAAGAATAATGATGGATCAATTTAGATATGCATTAATTATTTAAAATATAACAAGATCAAAATTCATAATAAGTAACCTTTTCCCCATATTGATGTCTTGTTTGATCAAATTCATATAGCTCAATATTTTTAAAAGATTGATTTTCATTCTGGAAATCATTAATTGAGGGTCAAGAAGGAGGATATTCCTTAGAAAACATCCAGTATAAGGTATGGAAACTATGAATATATATCAATTCCATTTTTTTCATACTAATGTCCCTATTATCTTCATGGAATTAATGAATAGAGTCTTTAGATATTACCTTTATTAGTTTATGGTAGTATTTAAAGAAGATATTATTATATATTAAATGAGTCAGGAAGATCGTGAATATCACTTGAGAATTGAACTGAAGACCCTAAGAAATGAGAAGTTGTATAAAAAATTATAAAGTGTTAATTTTGGCTATAAAAAGTTTCATTTTTGGGTAATATAACCTAAATAGAGGGTATATCAATGGATCTATCAAAGATAGAAGTTATTGAAAATTAGTCTAAAACAAAAATAGTGACTGAGATCTGTATTTTTCTTGGTTTGGATGGATATTATTGATGATTTATAGAGAATATATTATGGATATCTAATCCACTCACCAATTTAACTCGGAAGGGAGAAAAGTTACTTTGGAAATATTAACTTTAAGAAAAGCTCAAGGAACTAAAGAGATATTTAGTTAGTACACCTATGATTACATTACCCTATAGTGTAGAAGGGTTTGTAATCTATAGTGATGCATTGAAGAATGGAATGAGATGTGTGCTCACGCATAATAATATGGAAATTGATTATTCATCATGAAATTTCAAGTTTCATGAGAAAACTTACCCAACTAATAATTTGGTGTTAGATTTCGTGATTTTTTCTTTAAAGATATGGAGACATTGTATTTACAGAGAAAGGTATAATATATATACTAATAATAAAAATTTGAAGTGTATATTTACTGAAAAAGAGATAAATATGTGTCATAGAATAAAATTGGAGTTTATTAAAGATTATGACTTCTCCATACATTACCACCTTGAGAAATAAAACAAGGTGTCCAATGATTTGATTCGAAAGGATCATGATAGTTTATGTATTATTTGGATCACAAAAGATCCAATATTTTTAGATTTACAAAGGTTGGATCTAGAAATACTGAAGGAAGGAGTGAAATATTATCTCTCAAAAGGGTGTTCAACCATATATCCATGTGAGGATTAAAGTGTCATAGAAGGAATATTTTGAATAGGAGAAGAAGGTTATAAATTTTCTTGTGTTCAATGTTGATTATAAAAATATGATAAGAGTTAAGAACCATGTATACGTCATATTAATACTAGAATTGTAGAAGGATATATTGGATGAATCTCATAGTTCATCATTATCTATTTATCTTGGAAGTATGATGATGTATAGAGATATAACAGAATATTTTTGGTGGGACATCATGGAGAGAGATAATACAGTGTATGTATCTTGCTGCGTGGAATTTCAAAAAGTTAAAGCTGAAAGACATGAGTCTAATGGGATGATATAATGATTACCCATACCAAAATGGAAATTGGAAAACATGAGCATGAATTTTTTTTCATGAGACTCAAAAAACATCTAAAGGCTATAATTCTATTTGGTTTTTATATGAGCACTTTACAAAGTCAACACACATCATTTCTGTCAAAGACGATTTATCATTTGATAATCTATCTAAAATATACATTAAGTAAGTTTTAAGGATGCATGGAGTACTATTTTGTATTGTATCTTATTTGGATTCAAGGATTACCTAGAAGTTTTGGATAAGTATTTGGATAAAATTAGATACAAAGTTAAGTTTCATCACTCCGTATCACCCTTAGATAGATGGTCGGTTTAATAGGACTATAAAAACCCTTGTGGATATGTTAAGGTCTTGTTTGATGGATTTAAAAGGTGGTTGGGATCAATACCTTCCTCTTATTTAATTATATTATAAAAATAGATTTCAATTGAGTATTTATATGGATCCTTATGAATCCCTTAGTGGAAAGAAGTTTTAAACTCCAATGTGTTGGGATAAAGTTAGAGAAAGAAATCTATTGGGGCCTAAAGTAGCTGAGGGAATGGTAGAGAAATGTAGATCTATTTAGCATCACATCAAGGAAGCTCATAGTCAATAGAAAATTTATACTAACAATCATTAGCATGATATGGAATTTGAAGTTGGTGAGAATTAATTCCTTTAAATTTATCTATGGAATATGGTTATGATATTAAGAAAGAAATGAAAGTAGATCCCTAGGTATATTATCTCATTCTAGATTCTTGATTGATTAGGGATGGTAACTTATCATTTGGCACTTCCACCAAACCTCTCTCAATTTAATGACGTTTTTCATATCCTGAAGAAGTATATACCTAATCCTTTACATATACTAAAATCAAACGTCATATAACTAAATCATGATATTTCCTATAAATAACAACTGGTAGAAATATTGGATTATAGATATAAAGTTCTATAGAATAAGGCCACTCTCCTGGTTAAAGTTCTATAGAGGAATCAGAAATTCAAAGAATTTACTTGGGAACCCAAGGATGTGATTGAACAAATATATCATCATTTTTTTGTATCATATTAAAAAAATCAATTCAAAAATTCATTTTAATGGGGGTAGAATGATACACCCTAACATTTTATGAAATATATTTTTTAGTTTCTTCTATATCTTATGATACACACAATAATGAATTTAAATGAACCATGATACACTATATTGGTTATCACATAGATGTTGGATTGGTGATTATGAATATTAATAACTAAATTATGAAAAATTTATATTTTATATATGTATAAAATGAATTAATTGGTTATCAATTACTTATGAAAATAAAAATATTTTGAAAATAAAATAGATCTTTTTCTGGAAAAATATTTTTATTTACATAATATGTTTTTATCTTAATAAATAAAATAGATCAATATTATTGAATGATTTTAATTAGATGTAATTATTACAAATTCAATTAAATTTTTTAACATTAATCTAATGTTTATTTCTAGACACGGGGAGGGAATAAATCGAGTTTTATGCTTAAAATGTATTTATCTAAAAAAAGTTTTCATCGCGTTTTGTGCACTTATTTTAAAATAAATTTTTACCCCTTATAGAAATTGAATTATAAAAAATATATTCCATATTTTTAATTTGGAGGTTTAAATTTGGTACATGGATCTATTTTATTTTTTTGGCATTATGAATAATAGTCTTGGTAAAATTTGTCACATCGGTAAAGGGTAAATCTAGTTAACCTTGGTTAAAACTACATATTAATGTCACCATTTTTCATCCTAATTATTATTAGATAAATTTAATTTTACACTTATCACCTTATTCTCTAAATTTATTTTTTTTGTGTACACTTTTCTATGAAAATGACCTATATAATATTTACAATAAATAAAAATACAAAATACCAGTCTCTTTTAAATATATCTTATGTGTTCAAATTGGGAAAAAAATATGTTATGAATGAATATTAATGGTTTTTTTAATAATAATGAAATTATTTTCTTTATGGATTTTTTTTTATAATTTTTAGTGATTATATAATTACCTAAAATTATTACGCAATGCTGACACAATATTTCTTTAATTAATAGAAAAATAAAAAATGCTTTTAAAAATATTAAAAGTAATTTAATTTTAGTGATTTATAGAATTTCATTTTTTTAAATGAATATAAAATATTAGTTTTATTTTAAAGAATTATATTTTAATTAAATATTTTTCTTGGTGTCTTTAAAGTAAAATTAATTAAATAATTCCAAAATTGACATTAATGATATTTTATAATAAATAATATTTTATTAAATGATTTAAAATCCATAAAAATATTATCTTCAGCTAAGTGAATGGAATATGGCTGAAAATATAAACCATGGCCCATTTATGAGTAATTTTTCCATTTATGGTAATATTCTTAACCCTTTTATGATTGAAATAGTTGTTACCACGATTAAGGTCAAAAATGATTAACGAAGTGTTTAAAAAGAAATATAAGGTTTAAAATGACACCAAAAAGTTTAAAAATTTCATTATATGTTGTTATTTCTACCATAAAATCTTTTTATTTTAATTTATGTCCATTATTAATCATTTATCTTAAGAATAAATTTATTATATTTTAATCTTTTTATAAATTCCAAGTGTGTCCTCTAACTCCTTTATAAAAGGACACCTCTCCTTCCTCTTATTTACACAACTTTGAGCCTTATATCTCGAAAAGACCTAGTAAAATTATCTTATAAACTTCTATGTACATGTTTTATAGGTTTTAGTCTTCCAAAAATACCAACCATAGGGTCCTTAAGAGGATATCCAAATTAGTTCTTTCAAAGAAGAGGTAACCACCTTAACTGATCACATTTTTTACTTATTATTTTAACTCCTCTAAATATGTGGTATTTATCATAAAATAATAAATTAAATATCATAAATATGATGAAATGTTATTATTATTTTGAAAACACATTTATTCTATAAGTCCCCATCCTTAAACCTTACTTAGTCTTGAGTTATTACAAGATTACACATTGCGGATCTTTTTAGGTTTAGAGTTTTAGAGAATTAGATCATGAAACTTGCATTACATTCCACATTTAAACAAAGTGGTTACATAAAAGACAATATTCATTCTTCCCATCAACGGAAACATATTTAAAATAAAACACAGATTCTTTCTTGACACATCCTTGATACTATCATCACATCATGTACCTTTCCCTTGACCTGTGAAAAACATTTCAAAAAAAAAACTTGGGATGAGCATAAAAAGCTCAGTAAGGGTTATAAAAAATATGGAAAGGAAACATGAGTTCATATATACATAAGAATGAAATCATACTTTACCCATAAAACATAGGCACTTTAACATACCTCATCAAGCCATGAATAAATCATAGAAATCATAAGACATAAAGGTAACTTGAGGCATTCAAAACATTCTTATGTAGGGAGTAACCCTCTTGGTTACGTTTGGAATACCCATCACAGTATATTCCCTAAATCTCTTCGGAGAAACCTTAAAATTTCACTCCTTCACGTTACCCAATGCATTGGAGAGCTATATCGGGCTCACCCGCCCTTAGTTTATCACGGAACCACCCGTCATCATAATAATGCCCAAGAACCTCAACATAATCGTATCACATAAAACATGCATAAAGGAAACATAACATTTACACCTTTCAATCACAAGATATCAATACAACACATTGATATAAAAACATTATGAAAACCATTTTCAATACCAAAATAAAATAAAATTAAAACATGGTATTTATTTTTCTTTTAAAAAGAAGGTATGGATTGTAGAGGAAGCCGAAACTCAAATAACGGTCACGACGGTGGAGAAGTCGTTGTCGCCGCATACGTATGACAAAAACATTCCCTTTTGTCGTTTAGTAAAACGATTCGTATAAAAAAGATTCCTTTTGGATAAACGTAAAAGTAAAAGGGGTTTATACACCGTATAAAAGAAAGTTTTGTATAAAATAAAATATGCCTCAATGAAAGGAGATTGAGACGAAGTCCCATACAAAGACGGTATCCTTGGATTAAGGATAAATCAGTTACATAACTATGTGTGACAAATGAATAAACGAAATATAAGTGGTTATTAAGTGTAAAACAATCAGAGGACATTCACAGATAATCATATAATGACATATTCAAGGTGTACAAGTTTATCCCAAATAATCGAAATTGGGTTAAGAAGTTCCCTTGCAATAATTAGACAGCCTAACGGCGTCACTTCAAAATTCAGAAAAAGAGTTGATGAGAGATAAAAAGGGTATCTCATCACTTGGAAATAAAATTCACATCAATAAGGATATAGAAGAACATATCCCAAAATAATATTTTGTGAATTAGTGGACATAAAAAAATAAGTCTTTTAAAAAGAGGAGGGTGAAAGGTCCCCTTACCGAGTTGGGTAACTTTCGAAACGAACACCCCATGGAAGAAGGGTCATACAATGAAGATTCAAATACCCATAAATGAAATTATACTACACAAGGTGTATAATAGTGGGCAGTAAATACACCACTCAAATGAAATTGTGGCAAATGTAGCATAAATCTCACGGGAATAAAAGTGAGATGAAAAACCCCTTACGAAAACTCGACAGCCTAACGACGCCACTTAAAACTTTCAAAATGGATTGATGAGAGGAAATAGGGTCTCTCATCATATGAACATAAAAATTATAGTAAGAGTAATATAAAATAACATCCCAATCACAAGAAATATGAGCTTAAATGTAATGACATAAAAGGGTGTACTTAAAAAGAAAGAGAGGAGTAGGATCCCTTACCTCGGGTCCGACTTGACTCGATCGTTCTTTAACGTCCTGAATAATAAACTTGATTTAATTTCCACTTTATTAAGAACCTTTTTCTAGCTCATTATTCCTTTTATATCACTTATTTCCATGTTATAGACATCATGTAATCATTTAAGTTAATAATGTTTGTTTTGTTGATATTTGGTTCTTAAGTCGAAAGTGGACATCTTACAATTACATGTTGTTCGTGTGGTCAAATGTTCATTATATCCAGAATTATATTCAGGATTTGGATATCATATATATCATATATATCTAGAATATAAATGTATTTATAATATTACATAATAATTTAGAGGTAAGAAATGAAATGCACCGTTCATGGAGATGGTAAGCCGTACGTACGCATGAACGCTACTTTCATTTCTATGTCATATTAATGGAATTAAAACTAAATGAGAGGTATGTATATTTTAATTACAGAATTATATTCATCATTTAGATGTATCATTCATCATATATATCCATTATATACATGTACTAATAATAGTACATTACATTTGGGGATAAGAAATGAAATGCACCGTTCATGGAGACGGTAAGCCGTACGTACACATGAATGCTACTTTAATTTCTATTTCATATTTTTATGGAACGAAATAATAATGATATAGAGGTATATTATAATTCCAGTATAACATCATATATAATAACTTTAAATCCGTCCTTTATACGTCCCACATATGGCATTAACGAATCACATCACTTTGAGGGGCGGTAGTCCGCACTTCCTTAAATGAAGATATCGCGTTTACCCATAATGGAAACCATAAAGGTATGCCCAAAATGAAAAATACAGAAGCTTAAGGAAAACATAAACATATTATATATCATATATAAATATAGTTTCATCTTAATTTCCACCTTTGATGGTGTTAAAAGAATGTTGAACAATCATCGTTTCGGGAGGCCGAAATTCGCCATCCACGGAAACAGTATGTTCTTTAACCATTGGATGTAGGTGTGTGAAAGTGTAGCTCGAATAATTCTTATAACAACATCCTAGTATATTTATTATATAGGATTTGTTACAAAATAAATTAATAAAAAGAGTTTAGGGGGTTGGAGAAGCAAAACAAAACAGAAGGACTCAAGTGAAGACATTACCTTAAAATCGGGTAACTCCCTTTGGTTTGAGCTCAAAGGCTTCCTTGGGAAGAATTCTTCCCAAAGTGAGGCTTCAAGGAGTAATAGAGGGAATTGGAGAGACAAAATGGGCAGAGTTTGTCCGAGACAAAGGCTTTGGTAGTGTGGGTAAGGAGGTAGAGGTGGGGGCCTTTTATAAGAGGAGAGGAGGGGCACTCTTGGAAGGTAAAGAAAAGTCACTTCATTTTAAAATGGTATTCGGTATTAAGAGGTCCCACATAGATGTGTTTATAGGATAAGGTGATAAGGGTTCGAAATCCACTCATCCAATAGGTTTTGGACATGTTTAGGTCTTAGATATTATATTATCTTTCCATTTTATTTAAATCGTTAAATAATGAGGTCATCGTTGCATCATCATGATGTCATAAATAATTTAATTTATATAATGTCTAAAAATTATAAAAAAAATAATATGATGTAGGAAATCTTTTTATCTTTCCGATTAATATTTATAGTCAAAAATATGATTTGTATAACCCCATGTAAAAATTGTTTTAGTAAAATATTTCATGTTTGTCTTATTTTTACTTTAACTTTAAATAAAAAGATATTAATGTCATTTTCCAACCAAAGTGGCTCCATGGGGTCCCCAAGTTGACCCATGGCTTGTCTTGGTCGGCCATGACACATCCAATGAGGGTAGGACATGTTTCAAGCTCATCTCATACTATTAAAACATTATTTTTACCTTAAACTACACTAATTACCACTAATCGCGATTAAGAACTTAATAAGTTACTATTCACCAAAAAATTATTTTAATCCCATTGAACCACATTTTACTTCTTAATGACAACCATGTATGTCGGATTTTTGAAATTCAAAACACAATGATGGCAAAATTTCATTTAAACGGAAAAATCAGTTTTTAAAAGTACCACTTAGTGGTTTCACTATTCATCAAAAATTGAAGTTTTTCAGAAAATTACCAAAAATTCACCCTAAGCTATATTTGATATTCCGAATTCAAAAATGAAGTCTATTTTACAAAATTAAAAACATATAAGTCACATTAATTAATTTAATAATTAATTCCCGCTGTCAGAGTAAATAGCGTGTTTTTATGAAACAATAAGTATCAAAAGATTGACACTAGTTTAAGTCTGTTTTCAAAGTAAAATTAATTCCAACGTCCACTATTGAATTTAATGGTAAAAATATATTCTAATTTCACTTTAAACCCAATTCAAAAGATAATATAATCATATAAATAAATTAGATTAAAAAGAGGTTTTGAATTAAAATACAACATTTTACACTATTTATTTAAAAATGAACTTTATCAGAAAGATACCAAAAATTTACACAAAGTAAATTTTGATGTCCCAATTCTTAAGAAGAGTTTTATTCAGTCCAAAGGGATGTGTAAGAGTGAACAAAAATATATTTAATGACGGTTCGCCATCAAAAGGCGATAAGTGAACCTTTAGTGAAAACTAGGGCATATACGCCTAAAATTGAATTCTTTCCGTATTTTAAGCCTTTATCTTTTATTGGATAAATGTAAAAACATTTAAAAACATATATAATCATATTTTAGTTATTTATATCCATTCCCGCCAATACAACGGCTACATGTTAACTACCATTTAAAATAATATTATTTTATTATTAGAGTGCAACGTAAGATTCCCAAAAAAATCGTTGTTGTGTGTTGGGTACGCCATCGAGCATAGATTCCCCTTTAAAGTCATATTAATATTTTATTCAAAAATATGGATAAATATGAAAATGTCATATTATTTATTTACTTGGGGTGTTACATCCTTCCCCCCTTTAGGGAATTGCGTCCTCGTAATTTTTAAAATTGAGCTTGGAAACATCCTTGAAAGTCCCACATCGGAACAAGAGTCGGTAAAGCAATAACTTTAAGATAAAGAAATATAAGTACAAAGGTCACCCGAGTTAACCCATACTTGGATTCCCAGTATGAAAACATGGACATGGAGGAGAAAACATAGGGTCATGTTCTGATGGAGAGTGATAGTAAACATGTCTAGGAGAAAGTTAACCATAAGAAAATCACAAACTTGTGATGGGTTAAACGGTATTCGATTCCCCAGTAGGAAAAGTTAATAGACAACACTTTTGTTTTAAGTTACTTTTTATTGAGGAATTTATTCATAAGGAAACATAATCACTTATCATGTTGACTTTCAACTTTACTAGATTCCTTAATCAAACTCATATTCTTTCCCAAAAGACGAGTATTTAGGGAGACTTGTTCGCATTAAGAGTACTATAATCAACTTCTAGAATATCACCTAATCCACCAAAGAGAACTATATACATCCCATGTCTTTAGGCTTTAACGAAAACCAAAACCAAAAAGGTTATTACAAGGTCAGATAATCCATAAAAGGATAACCCATTAAAAAGAAAATCTATGCTTAATCTCTAAAATTTGTCCAACAAAACCCAAAGTTCAACGAGGACCATCCGACAAACAAATTGTCCATAAAATACTTCAAAGTAAACCAAACTAATATTGAAACCCAAATATTTGAAGGATTTAGTCACATAGTCTTCCAAGTTAAATCGTAACATTTATCTCCAAACAACATCAGTTGCTCCTAAAGTCTCGTATCGAAAAGTAATTAACCTAATCACATATCCTCTGTGATAGGTTAATAATTTTCATAAATAACCCAAAATAAACTTACTCTTAATTCATAAAATCATATAACTAAAAAGAATCAGTAAAACTAACCAGGGACTTCACATAGTCCAGTGGTAGGCGATAAATACCAGTCACACTTTGGTTGTGGGTTCGATTCTCGTAGCTTTGTCCGACGCGACGGGTTGTCACACAGGCTGCGTGTTGTCCTTTTTCCAAAACTATATAATTCTTAAATCATTCCCCAAAAAGAGATAAAATCATCAAAAATGATCATAACATACTTTAACCTCAAGTTTATCTCATGCCTTTCATTTTCCAGCATATCATATAATAACCCATAATTACCTCAAAGGTAAGGATCATATAAACTCTAATGGTTACCTTTATAATTATTACCTGAACTTCCACATCGATTGGTAATCTCTTTCATGATGCATTACAGAACATACCAAGGTTCAAGTGGTTGATCATGACTCCTTGATATTTGGTTTAGAACAACCACGAGTTTCCTCATTGAATCCTCTATTTTATCTAGTATCTTAATCAGAGAACCACCACAGTTTCCTTCAAACCTGTTGTCTCTTTGGTGCCTGCTAGATCCATCCATTCACTAAAAATAGAAATGTCAGTGTGAGTATATCAACAAAACCATCATGTACTAATGAGGAAGGTAAACACTAATATATACTTACTCATTCACTTTATCTAAAACTATGTCTCTTTCTGAAATCCTAACCATTATGGTAATGTCACTTATGCTTAAAGAATACCCTAACCTATAAAGTTATCTAAACCGACCTCTGATACCAACTATAAGGCCCCAGCCTTAAACCTTACTTAATCTTGAGTTATTACAAGATTACACATTGAGGATCTTTTTAGGTTTAGAGTTTTAGAGAATTAGATCATGAAACTTGCATTACATTCCACATTTAAACAAAGTGGTTACATAAAAGACAATATTCATTCTTCCCATCAACGGAAACATATTTAAAAAAAACACGGATTATTTCTTGGCACATCCTTGACACTATCATCACATCATGTACCTTTCCCTTGACCTGTGAAAAACATTTCAAAAAAAAACTTGGGATGAGCATAAAAAGCTCAGTAAGGGTTATAAAAATATGGAAAGGAAACATGAGTTCATATATACATAAGAATGAAATCATACTTTACCCATAAAACATAGGCACTTTAACATACCTCATCAAGCCATGAATAAATCATAGAAATCATAAGACATAAAGGTAACTTGAGGCATTCATAACATTCTTACGTAGGGAGTAACCCTCTTTGTTACGTTTGGAATACCCATCATAGTATATTCCCTAAATATCTTCGGAGAAACCTTAATGTTTCACTCCTTCGCATTACCCAATGCATTGGAGAGATATATCGGGCTCACCCACCCTTAGTTTATCATGGAACCACCCATCATCATAATAATGCCCAAGAACCTCAACATAATCGTATCACATAAAACATGCATAAAGGAAACATAACATTTCCACCTTTCAATCACAAGATATCAATACAACACATTGATATAAAAACATTATGAAAACCATTTTCAATACCAAAATAAAAGAAAATTAAAACATGGTATTTATTTTTCTTTTAAAAAGAATGTATGGATTGTAGAGGAAGCCGAAACTCAAATAATGGTCATGGCGGCGGAGAAGTCGTTGTCGCCACATACGTACGACAAAAACATTCCCTTTTGTCATTTAGTAAAATGCTTCGTATAAAAAAGATTCCTTTTGGATAAACGTAAAAGTCAAATGGGTTTATACACCGTATAAAATAAATTTGTGTATAAAATAAAATATGCCTCAATGAAAGGAGATTGAGACGAAGTCCCATACAAATACGGTATCCTTGGATTAAGGATAAATCAGTTACATAACTATGTGTGACAAACTAATACATGAAATATAAGTGGGTATTAAGTGTAAAAAAATCAGAGGACATTCACACATAATCATAGAACGACATATTCAAGGTGTACAAGTTTATCCCAAAGAATCGAAATTGGGTTAAGAAGTTCCCCTGCAATAATTAGACAGCCTAACGGCGTCACTTCAAAATTCAGAAAAAGAGTTGATGAGAGATAAAAAGAGTATCTCATCACTTGGACATAAAATTAACATCAATAAGGATATAGAATAACATATCACAAAATAATATTATGTGAATTAAAAGACATAACAAAATAAGTCTTTTAAAAAGAGGAGGGTGAAAGGTCCC
Source organism: Viscum album (assembly GCA_963277665.1). Classification (NCBI taxonomy): domain Eukaryota; kingdom Viridiplantae; phylum Streptophyta; class Magnoliopsida; order Santalales; family Viscaceae; genus Viscum; species Viscum album. Next base: position 1,375,900,552 of record OY728133.1, on the reverse strand, counting down.
CTTACCGAGTTGGGTAACTTTCGAAACGTACACCCCATGGAAGAAGGGTCATAAAATGAAGATGAAAATACCCATAAATGAAATTATACTACACAAGATGTATAATAGTGGGCATTACATACACCAATCAAAGGAAATTGTGGCAAATGTAGCATAAATCTCACGAGAATAAAAGTGAGATGAAAAACCCCTTACGAAAACTCGGCAGCCTAACGACGCCACTTAAAACTTCCAAAATGGATTGATGAGAGTAAATAGGGTCTCTCATCATATGAACATAAAAATTACAGTAAGAGTAATATAAAATAACATCCCAATCACAAGAAATATGAGCTTAAATGGAATGACATAAAAGGGTGTACTTAAAAAGAAAGAGAGGAGTAGGATCCCTTACCTCGGGTCCGACTTGACTCGATCGTTCTTTAAAGTCCTGAATAATAAACTTGAGTTAATTTAAACTTTATTAAGAACCTTTTTCTAGGTCATTATTCCTTTTAGATCACTTATTTCCATGTTATAGACATTATGTAATCATTTAAGTTAATAATGTTTGTTTTGTCGATATTTGGTTCTTAAGTCGAAAGTGGACTTCTTACAATTACATGTTGTTCGTGTGGTCAAATGTTCATTATATACAGAATTATATTCAGGATTTGGATATCATATATATCATATATATCCAGAATATAAATGTATTTATAATATTACATAATCATTTAGAGGTAATAAATGAAATGCACCGTTCATGGAGACGGTAAGCCGTACGTACGCATGAACGCTACTTTCATTTCTATGTCATATTAATGGAATTAAAACTAAATGAGAGGTATGTATATTTTAATTCCAGAATTATATTCATCATTTAGATGTATCATTCACCATATATATCCATTATATACATGTAATTATAATAGTACATTACTTTTGGGGATAAGAAATGAAATGCACCGTTCATGGAGACGGTAAGCCGTACGTACGCATGAACGCTACTTTCATTTCTATTTCATATTTTTATGGAATAGAATAATAATGATATAGAGGTATATTATAATTCCAGTATAACATCATATATAATAACTTTAAATCCATCCTTTACACATCCCACATATGGCATTAACGAATCACATCACTTTGAGGGGGCGGTAGTCCGCACTTCCTTAAATGAAGATATCGCGTTTAACCATAATGGAAACCATAAAGGTATGTCCAAAATGAAAAATACATAAGCTTATGGAAAACATAAACCTATTATATATCATATATAAATATAGTTTCATCTTAATGGCCACCTTTGATGGTGTTAAAAGAATGTTGAACAATCATCGTTTCGGGAGGCCGAAATTTTCCATCCATGGAAACAGTATGTTCTTTAACCATTAGATGTAGGTGTGTGAAAGTGTAGCTCGAATAATTATTATAACAACATCCTAGTATATTTATGATACTGTAGTTGTTACAAAAGAAATGAATAAAAAGAGTTTAGGGGGTTGGAGAAGCAAAATAAAACAAAAGGACTCAAGTGAAGACATTACCTTAAAATCGGGTAACTCCCTTTGGTTTGAGCTCAAAGGCTTCCTTGGGAAGACTTCTGCCCAAAGTTAGGATTCAAGGAGTAAGAGAGGGAAGTGGAGAGACAAAATGGGCAGAGGTTGTCCGAGACAAAGGCTTTGGGAGTGTGGGTAAGGAGGTAGAGGTGGAGGCCTTTATAAGAGGAGAGGAGGGGCACTCTTGGAAGGTAAAGAAAAGTCACTTTATTTTAAAATGGTATTCAGTATTAAGAGGTCCCAAATTGATTTGTTTATAGGATAAGGTGATAAGGGTTCTAAATCCACTCATCCAATAGGTTTTGGACATGTGTAGGTCTTAGATATTACATTATCTTTCTATTTTATTTAAATCATTAAATAATGAGGTCATCGCTGTATCATCATGATGTCATAAATAATTTAATTTATATAATGTCTAAAAATTATAAAAAAGTAATATGATTTAGGAAATATTTTTATATTTCCCATGAATATTTATAGTCAAAAATCTGATTTGTATAACCCCATGTAAAAATTGTTTTAGTAAAATATTTCATGTTTGTCTCATTTTTACTTTAACTTTAAATAAAAAGATATTAATGTCATTTTCCAACCAAAGTGGCTCCATGGGGTCCCCAAGTTGACCCATGGCTTGTATTGGTCGGCCATGACACATCCAATTAGGGTAGGACATGTGCCAAGCTCATCTCATACTATTAAAACATTATTTTTACCTTAAACTACACTAATTACCACTAATCGCGATTAAGAACTTAATAAGTTACTATTCACCAAAAAATTATTTTAATCCCATTGAACCAAATTTTACTTCTTAATGACAACCATGTATGTCAGATTTTTGAAATTCAAAACACAATGATGGCAAAATTTCATTTAAACAGAAAAATCAGTTTTTATAAGTACCACTTAGTGGTTTCACTATTCATCAAAAATTGATGTTTTTCAGAAAATTACCAAAAATTCACCCTAAGCTATATTTTATATTCCTAATTCAAAAATGAAGTCTATTTTAAAAAATTCAAAACATATAAGTCACATTAATTAATTTAATAATTAATTCCTGCTATCAGAGTAAATAGCGTGGTTTTATGAAATAATAAGTATCAAAAGATTGACACTAGTTTAAGTCTGTTTTCAAAGTGAAATTAATTCCAACGTCCACTATTGGATTTAATGATAAAAATATATTATAATTTCACTTTAAACCCAATTCAAAAGATAATCTAATCATATAAATAAATTAGGTTAAAAAGAGGTTTTGAATTAAAATACAACATTTTACACTATTTATTTAAAAAATGAACTTTATCAGAAAGATACCAAAAATTTACACAAAGTAAATTTTGATGTCCAAATTCTTAAGAAGATTTGTATTCGGTCCAAAAGGATGTGTAAGAGTGAACAAAACTATATTTAATGACGGTTCTCCATCAAAAGGCGATAAGTGAACCTTTAGTGAAAACTAGGGCATATACGCCTAAAATTGAATTCTTTCCGTATTTTAAGCCTTTATCTTTTATTGGATAAATGTAAAAACATTTAAAAACATATATAATCATATTTTAGTTATTTCTATCCATTCCCGCCAGTACAACGGCTACATGTTAACTACCATTTAAAATAATATTATTTTATTATTAGAGTGCAACGTAAGATTTCCAAGAAACTCGTTGTTGCGTGTTGGGTACGCCATCGAGCATAGATTCCCCTTTAAAGTCATATTAATATTTTATTCACAAATATGGATAAATATGAAAAATTCATATTCTTTATTTACCTGGGGTGTTACATATTCACTCTATTTTCCCATCAAATGTGAAGTGAAAGTATCGCATATGCGTATGTATGACTTACCATCTCCACATAGAGATATAATTCATTTTCAATCACCATATTTAAAGGATTTTTATAAATATGGTTATAAATTTTATATACTATAATAATGAAATAATTATAATTATATAATTATAATATCACATCTTTTTTATTACCTTCCAATATGTTGTAAAATGATAACATCGCTCGTGTGTATGTATGGACTACGACCTCCACGAAGTGATGTGATTTTTTTAATTTTCATTTTACTTGGATGGTAATAAGGAAATATTAAATGAATTAAGATGATATATATTATATAATAATTATTAGAATAATTTGGATTATTATTTTTCTTTATTTTTTTCAGTCCATCAAAAAATTAAAACAACATTCATGCCTACATACAACCTTCTGTTTCCACGAACAGTGTAATTCATTTTTCTATAACTAACTTTTATGGATGACTATAATATATATAATGAATATATATGATATTTATTTCATTATTAAAATGACAGATATTATGGAACCATGATCAAATTATAAGGATTGGATCTTCCAAACTGAAGTTCTCATGAAGAACGAAACAGTTAACACCGTAAAACGACAATTTTAATAAGGAATAATTAATAAATGGGTATTGAAATAATAAAATTAGATAATATATGATATTATAAGAATTTTAATGAATATAGTATAGAATTATAATAAATTTAAATTTAATATAAATTATGTTACAATTCCTTCAAATAAATTCAAACTTGAGGTAAGGGTTTTATGTTACAATCTTGTTGTTTACCGGTATTGTTTATTATTAGGTTTCCAATGATAAATTTCATAATATAAATATAAATAAACTCATGAAATTTATTATACTATATTTATTTTTGTATATTACATTTTTTTCCTTTAATTTTACACTCTTTAAGTACTCAATATACTGAAATAATATTTTTAAGGAAAACCTACTTTATTTCTCTTTTCAATCGAAAATCCTTTTTATTATATATACACAGTTTCTAAAAATATTTTAAAGAATTTTTTTTAATATTAATATATTATTTTCTAAAGTCATTTTACACCTGATTTAATTTTTAAAAGATTTTATAAAAGTAATATTCTTTCTATTTTCCAAAATGAGGTACTTTTGGTTATTTTTAAAAAAGTGTTAAAGGAATGTTTTTTAACTTATACGACATGAATAGAGTTTCCTACGAACATGAATGATCTATGATTTGAATATTAATTCACTAGTTTTAATGGTTATTTTTAAAGAAAATGTTTCCCTAATATTTTTTATATTTTTTATATTTTAAAGAAGTGATTTCAAAGTGAAAAGGGTATTTTCATCATGAAATATTCCCAATGATATTTTAAGGGCATTTACATCTACGGTGACATCTTTTTATTTTACTTGTGAATTACTAGGGATATGATCCAATGATACCATCCATATTATTTCTTTTAATGGTTTATGATTATGATGAAAAGATGTTTATGAAACCTGTTACTTTCTCATGAGTTATGCTATGATGAATTGATGAAATGTTTATGAATCCTATTTATTTTTAATGGGTTATGGTATGATGAAATTTTTATGAAACCAATTTCCTTTTCCATGGGTTATTTTATGATGAAATATTTATGAAACCATTTTCTTTTTCATGGGTTATGATATAATGAATGCTTTATTAACTTGTATCACACATATGTATTGTTTTCATTAAGTGATGGGTGTTATAGGAAATCTATATCTATCTAATTAATTGGGTAAAGATGGATATGTCATGAATGAATGCTTTATTAACTTGTATCACACATATGTATTGTTTTCATTAAGTTATGGGTGTTATAGGAAATCTATATCTATCTAATTAATTGGGTAAAGATGGATATGTCATGATATCAATAGGACAGTAATGGGTAGTGAACCTAGTTTAGTAAGGGAATAATTCTACTATGATAGTCTTGGGAGTTAACCTTAACTACTATGATGGTTTGGGAAGTGAACCCAACCCAATATGATAGTCTTGGAAATGATCATTTAATACTAAGGAAATTATTTTCTATTCTTATGTGTATTCCACAAACTTATGTCTTTTTCCAATGTTATGGTCTCATGGCTTATTTTATTTGATTCATTTATGATTCATATCTTATGAAATTCCAAGTTTTATTCCATGACTCAAGATTATGATATTTGATATGCAGGGTATGGTTTAAAAATGTTTTTCTCATGTTATCATACTCTTATTATCATGTCATGTTTAAGTAATCCTTGATACCTCCCTTGTTTACCCTAACTAAGAATCAGAGCTCACCCATCCTTATATTTCCTCTCCCCGGGTTAAAAAAAAGATATTATGTATGAAATGTATAAGAAAGGTGATAGTTATGTAGAACTAAGTGGTATATGATGTTGATATATCATGAAAAATATTCTTATGTGTCTACGTTTCCAAAGATACTATACATATACTATTCTAGTGTGGATCATTTTGTTATGTAATGAATATTTATATTTTAAGTTTTGATATATATGTATGAAAAGTATGGTTCTATATAATTATGAAAATTTTTCATGAATTTTTTTCATTTTTATTCCATTATCATTATTCCTTTTAGTTCATTTATCACCATATTTTATTTAGTTACTAAATCGGTTAAGTTTACATAAAGTGTTTTGAGGTTTTTTGGTTAATAATCTCAAAAAAACTTTAGTAGGTTGACTATGGTCAATTGTATTATTATTCCATAATATCAAAAATATTAATCATGGAATAATTATCATGTTTATACATTAAATATAATTTTATAACGATTCATAAAAGTTAGACATTAAAAATGAAATATGTCGTATCATGAAGGTTGTAGTCTGCATATACACGAGTGATATTTCTATTTTTCTTTTAGGAGGAAAGGAAATAAAGTAGAAAATATTTTAATTTTATATAATCATAAATATATTATAAATTTTATATTTTTTCATTAGTTGCATTCTTATGACCAACCATTTTAGGCGGTAATAAAAAATGAATTTCATTACTTCGTGGATGTGGTAGCACAAACATATGCACGAGTGATGTTATCATTTTAAAACAAATAGATGGAAAAAAAGGTAAGTAATATATAATATTTATACAATTATAATTATTTCATAAATATTATATATATTTATTTGATCCATCATTTTAACCATTAAATATAGGCAGTGATGAAAAATATGCACGAATGATGTTTTCATTTCCCATAGAAAGAAAAAAGAGATGAAAAAGGTTGATAAATCAACATAATAAAATTTTAGTATATGAAAGATAATTATGTTATTATATTGACATGGATATATAATATTTGAAGGTGGTGGAAGAAGAAATAAATAAGAAAATAGTCAGTTAATAGTTATACCTCTTCTTCAATAAAACTCCTTTGGAATACTCTTAAAGATTCCTAGGATGGTATTTTAGTGAGAAAAAAACCTTTAGAATGTGGTAATGGATATTTTTAAGGTATTTGGGTAGTTTTTTGTTGAGTTAAATGTCAATTAGTGCGAGGAAGAGAGGATATGAGGTTAACTTTTATAAATGAGGGGAGTGACACACTTAAAATTTATTAATGTTTTAAAATAATATATAAGAATTATTTATGGGAAAGTTGAGTTAAATATATCCATATTCAAAGATAAGGTGATAAATTTATAAATTATCTCATCAAATAATAATTAATCTGAAATTTTGTGACCTTATCAAAAAGTTTTAAAACTAATTAAACTGTTTTACCCTTTACCGTGGTGATAATATTTAGAATGGTTACTACTCATTATGATCAAAAAATGAAATTAAAATAATTAATAAAATTTAAAATAATAATTTAAAATATTAAATATGTTTTTTAATATTTGATTTATAGAAGTTTTATACATTACTTTTAATATAAGTTCACAAAAAGCAACCTAAAACAGTTTTTTTGAGAAATATTTTTTGAAGCATAAAAAGGATTTTATACAAAAATAAAGTATAATATTGATTCATATGGAATTAATTGGATTATTTTTAATAAATGGGAATAATTTTACTTTAAAACTAATTCAGAATATAATTAGGCTTCTAAAATACTCTAATAGAAATGACAATTTTTTATAAAAATCTGTATTTTTCACTATTCACCCTAAAATTAATCATTTAAGAAAAAACCCAAAAAATCATCATAAATTATATTTTATATGTTTATATAAAAAAATTTATTCCATTTTATGAAATTAAATTTCTAAAATTTGTAAATTTAACTTTTAAATAAAATGATATAATACATAGAAAACACTTTAGCTAGAACAAAACTATTTCATTTTTTATTTTAAAATTCATATAAAATTATTGAAATGAATGTGAATACATAAGATATAATCAATAAAATTAATTATAAATGAAATTTATTTATTATTAATATTAATTATTTTTTCACATTATACCCCCTTAATAACTAACGCTCCTTTATCTCTAAGTGCTTAGTATATATCCCTTATACTTTCTCAAGTACCATTGAATAGTTCTGATTGCTACCTGTGTAATTATCCTATATTGATTTGATATTTTTCCACCATAATTAATGTATCAAAAATATAAAATCTATTATATAACATGGAATATGTTATAGATCCATCTATTAATCATATATAATTCTACTCACAATTTTAATATCCTCCCATGTCTTATACATTTCTTCTTGGAGAGATTTTTGCCATGTGAAATTGGAAAAAATTCACTCTCAAATTGTTCTTAATTTTATTTTTCAATGAATTATTAGTGTATATACATATACTTGGTCTAATAAACTCATAAATTTACCTCAAAATATATTTTTTTAACTAAAAATTGAGTTACTGATTTTTTTAATCTTTAAAGAGTTACTTTTTGTTGAGTCAATAAGGTTTACCTATGACTTTTCCATTCCTTTATGTTTTGAAAATCACAAACACTCTTTCTTAAGGGAAATTATGTTTTCCCTAAAAATTATCTTAATAAGGAAAATTTTCCTTCTCTAAGGAAATTTTTATCCTTACTTATGTTTTTATACTCTCTCTAAATCTAACTCATTTTATTACTATGCTAAAATTTGGTTTCACATTCTAAAACCTAGAAATTATATCAATACTTAGATATAGATTATTCTGTTTTCAGGTTCTGAATTCAGAGTCTGAATTATCTGAAATTCAAACTCTAAATTCTCTGAAATTTGGACTCTAATTCTCAAAAATTCAGACTCTTAATTCTCTAAAATTCAGACTTCAAATTCCTCAGAATTCAGATTCTGAATTCATTAGACTTCAGACTCCAAAAACCATGGAATTTAGATTCTGAATAATTTGTAAAACAGAATCCAAATATCCATATATTATAGACACCGAATGTTTATTTTCTTGGATTATGGATTTTATTTTCCTTAGACTTGAAAAGTTAGTTTTGGTTAAGCAACCTTATTTTTCTTACACTTTTTTTGAAAAGATGTCATACAATCTATTTCTAACTAAACGTTGTTTGAGTGAAACATGTACAAGTCCCTCTAAAATTCAAGGAAAAATATGACCGTTGGAGGAGGGAGCTGACCGTTAGAGAATTGACTATAAATAATAGCTCATTTGAATAAGCTCAAAAAAAAAAAATAATTCCATCACTCTAGAGACCACATGCTGTTGAACTGATTTCTATAGAGGGAGATTCTCATGTTTTTTCCATACTGAACAACTTGTTCAGCTTTCTTCGTGCGACTACGATTATTTCTGAGTACAATCGAGGGCTTCCGGGGATAGGAAGGCAGGGGAATTGACTACCTTAAAGATCGAGGACTTTCGGGGATAGGAAGATAGAAGTTTTGATTACCTTAAATTTCAAGGGATTGCTGGGATAGAAAGACATATTTCATTATTCCTATCAAGGGATTACCCTGTTTTGGGGAATAAATACTTTCTTGAAAGTATAAATAAAGGGACCTTTATCCAGGGATGTTAGATACCATACTCTTTGGGTTAAAAGATCTTTTACTTATTACTTTTTTGTTTCAAGTTTATTTCTATTGTATTTTGATAGAGGAAGAAATTATAATCATCTTATACTTCCTTATTCTTTTATGTACTATGATATTAGTGATTCTATGTGCTTTAAGGTAGAATATTTTCCTTGTAAACTTTCTTTAAGTTTCATTTCCGGAGCCACTTTTCCAGAACCTAGCAAGTTAGTAGAACTAAATGAGGTCTTGTGAAATTTCCTTGCTTAAATTTATTAAAAACAATTTTCCTTAAGGTTAAAAACGAATTTTTTTTAAAATTACAATTCAACCCCCTTATTCATGCTCAAATTTACCAAAGAGATGAAGGTAGAACGGTCCTTGTAGTTTATCTTGGGTTGTCAAATCCTTAGAGACCTAAGAAGAAACCTATAGACACATACATTCTATGGACTATTTTTGGCTATGAAGTGGCCAACATGGGTTGATTTTTTATGTGTTTAAGTGAACTCTAAGTCACTGAAGTTAATTCAATTTTAAAGTATGAGTTGATCCTAGGTTATCACTTGGGGTGGATTGGATGAAATTATTTTTCCACCATTTCAATTTCGTATATTTGAGATGGGTTCATTTAAGAAGATCAAAAACAACCTCACTTACTGGTTTAATAATTACACACTTTAATACTAATCACTTATACACTTGAAGGATCAAAGTTTTGAGCACTTCAAGGTAAAGGTTCGTATTTTCACTTGAAGTGTGTGGCCTTAAATTCAACAAGGACGATGTAGTTTAAAAATCATCAAATAAAAATATCAATTAAAAGAATTGATTAGACATTAATGGGGTGATAAATAACATCCAATATAGCCCCTTGATAATCCCTTGGATCAACCCATAAGTGGGTTATCCCTCCATTGATTCTATGTTTTCAATGGAAGCGGAAAGTAGACTCATGAGTGAGGAAATGGAGAAGTAAAAAAATAATGAAATAACAATCACTCCACCATTGTGTGATAATTTCACAAGTTTTGTTGTGAATAAATTGACACCATGAAACAATGGTATCAAAGTGATATGAAGAACAACATAATAAGAGGAAAAGAAGAACTTTTATTACAAAACTAAAGTGAATTGAACAACTTACATGTGAAAGATAAACTTGAGACAACAAAATCATAGCATAACATTACAATTGAACAAAGCACCAAAGATCATAAAATAATCCACAAAAACTACCTTAAATAGGAATTTTGGGAGCCTTGGGTTGAGCCTCCAACAGTACAAATCATCCCACTTGATTATGGTAGGCCTAGGGTGGTGGAAAGCTTGTGAAACTTGGACTTTTCCACGCTTGACCCGAGGTGGCAGCCAGCTTGAAACTACCGAATAGAAGCATCGAAATGACCTTCTAGATGGAAGAATTTGAGTGGTCCATAGGATAAGAAAATAGATATCCGGATGTCTCCTAACCTTATGCAAAATTTAGACCCATTTGGAGTTGTGAATCTGGTGTTATGTCTGATGTATTGGGATAATATTCTGGGTCACAGATTCTCGCCCAAATTTTGATATTCTATTTGGGCCACCTTAATTGCCATCATGGAGGCCTAATTAGCACGAAATAATGAAGAACTATTTGTTCCTATATATTTCTTATAGAATCCCATTAAATTTGGGCTTCATTGGGTCTGTATTGTGGGTCCCACATTCTCATCAGTGGGCTAGTGTCCAATCTGCCTTCTCCAGAATTCTTTCCTTTCATCGCCAAATATCTCCATCATCCTTTATGAATCCTCCATTGATCCATGAATGAAAAATGTTCATATTTAATTGTAGATACAGTTTCCAAAATATCAAATTAAAATATTTATAATTACAATCCTTAAAATCATATGAATCATTGGGCCTAAATTCGTGTACATTAGGCATGAAGTTGACAAATGATAAGAATGGATGTTCAAAATTAAAATCCACTAAATCAGGCCCATAATGTCAAAAATAAACATTTAATTCCATTAAAATGTAATTAAAATATGTATTTTTATTGGATAATCACACCCCCCAACTTGAGATTTTCTAGTCCCGAGCAAAATGTATCTCAACAATATGAAATTCGAATTCCCTTTTCCAAAAACATTTTAATACACAATGATCACCAAAAACCCTTATACCAAAAAATCATGAAACCCATAAAAATATTTTAATAGAAGATAGTTTCATAATCATATCCTAATCCCAAGCCCATTCTTTTTTTCAAATTTATCTCTATATTTCATCCAATATCAATTAAGAGTGATGATGTGTTGTGCATCGCATTAGACATGGAGGTTCATCTTTATTCAAGAGGGAAATGATGGAAGCACTAGGTAGAATCACATTTCAATATTAAGATGTGTATGCAAAAAAATTGTTGTATTTTTTATTGTATTTTTTGTTTTTTGTTTTTTTTGCAATTTTTCTGTGGTAATTGAAATTGCACTCAAAAGAGTCAACCCCTGTAGAGAGACTTTTCCGATGACTCCCAAGATCAAAGATCTTAGGGCACTAAGTGAAACCCACATACTCAAGCATCATCTCAAGTTAACTCAATCAAAAACAAAATCAAATTACCAAAACTAGAGATAAAATTACTAACTCTGGGCCAGAAAACTATAGAGTCACGATCCCCAAGTGCCGAAAGCCACACATTAGGTCATTTCATTGCTCTACGTGCAAATTTATTGTTTTTTAATTAATTTTTTTATTGAATACTCATATTAAAACTAAAATGATTACCAAACCTATGATATTTATTTGGGGGACCCCATGAACTCAAAAAAATACCCCACTATCTGAAGGACGTGCATTGTGATCTTTTTTATTATTTGGATGAAAATATAAATGATGAAATATCACATTGGACAGCCACACTTTCCAAAATTTATGCTCATGAAATTATACAAGGATTAAAATTAGAATCGTGGCATGCTAAATTATTTGATATTCAGTTTCAAAGTGTGCAATGTGTATTACCATGTTCAAAGTTAAAGGAATTTTCCCTTCTATTTACGCACATTTTTTTCAAATCATTCATTTTTTTGACACAATTTTTTTATCTCCCCCCAACTTAAACTAACATTGTCCCCAGTGTTTAAAGAAAAGAAAATTTAGAAGGGGGTATAGGTAGAGAATTAGAGTTAAGAAAGGAAATTGAAAATGAGGATCATGGAATGAAGTCACCTAGTGGTTGAAGTTGAAATTCTTTTTTCTCCCTTTGAATCCCTTGATCTCGATGTCACTCTGAGAATTCCCTAGTGAAAAAAATAAAAACAAACAAAAAAGCTATATATATATGTATATATATATTTATATAATAAAGAAAGTAAAATATAAGTATATATATAAAAATTATAGAATAAGAAAGCACAAAAAGTCATAGGTCAGTGGTAAGAGCGTCCCCCTGTCTCCCTTTGGTCCCGAGTTCGATTCCCCATGGCTTCATCGGTTGTGACAGGGTTTGACCCACGACCTATTATGTGTCCTTTTTATTTATTTATTAATATATATATATATATATTGTATTTTTATTTTAACCTACAAACACATTAAAATAAAATGAACTAATGATACATTTTCTTCTTTTTAAATTTCTGGGTAAGGTATTACTCAATAATCACACCACGTGACACGGATGAATATGGTGCTCCCCTTTCATACCCATCCATACTCATAATAGAATAACAGTTCAATAGTCTATTTTTTAAAAAATATAAAAATGATTAATTAATCCTATTTAAAATATAAAGTTGATTAAAACAATAAAATGATAGGAAACTTGAAAACTATGGGTCGCCTCCCATGAAACTCTTTGTCTAATGTCATTATCCCGACATGGATCCTAAATCTATCAATTTTTTCCTGGTTCATAGGTTGGATCATTTAACTCAACATCTGTTTCTTGTTTATTTAATGATTCAATGAATGGTTTTAACCTTTGACCATTGACCTTGAAAATGTGACCACTAGTGGAATCTTGAATCTCTACTGCCCTATGGGGGAACACATGATGTACTATGAAAGGACCTGACCATCTAGATCTTAACTTTCCTGGGTGTAAATTAAGTTTTGAACTATACAAGAGCACAAATTTTTCCGGTTTAAAATGTTTGACTTTGATATTCCTAGATTGGTATGCTTGAACTCTAGCTTTATTGATCCTTGAATTTTCATAAGCCTCCATCCTTAGTTCCTCAAGTTCATTGAGATCTAATTTCCTTTTTGTTCCGGCCAATGAGAGGTCATAATTTATTTTCTTAATTTCCCAAAAAGCCTTATGCTCAATTTCAACAAGTAAATTGCATGTTTGTCCATAAACCAACCTATATGGTGACATTCCTAGGATGGTTTTGTATACTGTATGATATTCCCAAAGAGCATCTGAGAGTTTCTCGGACCAATCTTTCCTAGAAGGATTGATAGTTTTTTCAAGAATATTCTTAATCTCCCTATTTTCTAACTTAGCTTGACCGTTGGTTTGAGGATGGTACATAGTTGAAACCTTGTAAGAAATCCCATACTTAGACATGAGTGAAGAGAATGGACGGTTGCAGAAATGGGTTCCTCAGTCACTGATTATAGCCCTAGGAATTCCAAATCGAGAAAATATGTGCTCTTTTAGAAATCGAATCACAGCATGATGGTCATTAGACTTGGTGGGAATGGCTTCAACCCATTTTGAGATATAATCAACAAATAAGAGGATGTATAGGTATCCCCTAGAGGTTAGGAAGGGACCCATGAAATTGATTCCCCAGTAGTCAAAAATTTCAATCACTAAGATGGGAGTGAGTGGTATTTGATTCCTTTTTGTGATTGACCCTACTTGTTGACACTTAAGATATCTTTGAAAAAATGTGTAGGAGTCCCTTGAGAGGGTGGGCCAGAAGAGACCACACTGAAGAATCTTAGCAGATGTTTTCTTAGAGTAAAAGTGACCTCCACATGCCTCACTATGATAGAATTTAAGGATGTAATCTTGTTCAGATTCTGGGACACACCTACTAATGACTTGGTCAGGGTAGAACTTATAGAGTTATGGATCATCAAACACATAGTGTCTAACATCATAAAGGAATTTCATTTGAGATTGAGTCCCTAATAATTTTGGAATGACTCCTGTAGCTAAGAAATTGGCTATGTCATCATACCAAGGGCAGTCACTCACAGAGTATAGGTATTCATCAGGAAATGAATTAGACACAGAAAGGTGATTTTAGTTGTCTTTAAATTCTATCCTAGATAGGCGATCAACTAAAACATTCTCAACACCCTTTTTACCCTTGATTTTGAGGTCAAATTCTTGTAAGAGAAGGACCCACCTAATCACTCTAGCCATATCATCTTGTTTTTGGAAGAGGTATTTTAGTGCAGAATGGTCTGTGAACACAGTGAAGGGGGATACTAAGAGTTAAGACCTAAAATTATCTAAGGAAAACACAATATAAAGTAACTCTTTTTAAGTGGTGGTTTAGTTGATTTGGGCATCATTTAAGGATTGTCTTGCATAAGCAATGACATAAGGAGTTTTATCACAACGTTTTCATAACACAGATCCTACAACAAAGTCATTGGAATCACACATAAGTTATAAAGGAAGGTTCCAATTTGAATATTTCATAATGGGAGGAGAGGTGATAGAGGATTTGAGGGTTGAGAATGAACCCTCATATCTTTATGTCCAAAAAAATGGAGCATCCTTTACTAGGAGAGCACAAAGGGAATGGGAGATTGAACTAAAGTCCTTGATGAATCTTCTATAGAAACAAGCATGTACTAAGAAAGAACTCACTTCCTTGAAATTTTTGGGTTATGGAAGGTGATTAATGATGTCAACCTTAGCTTTATCAACTTCAATCCCCCTACCTGAGACCAGATGGCCTAGAACTAGTCCCTCTTTAACCATGAAATGGTATTTATCCCAGTTTAGGACCATATTCTTTTCTTCACTTCTTGACAAGAATATCTCCACATTCCTAAAAAATCCCTCAAATGTATCCCAAAACATAGAGAATTCATCCATTAATACCTCAAGAAAATCCCCTACCATGTCTGAGAATATTCCCATCATGCACTGCTGGAAGGTTCCAGGGGCATTGCATAACCTGAAGGGCATGCCTTTGAAAAAAAGGTGCTGAATGGACATGTGAGTGTAGTCTTCCCTTAATCCTCTAGGGAGACCTCAATTTGATTATACCCCGAGTACCCATCTAAGAAACAGTAGAAGGAATGACCTACCACTCTCTCAAGGACTTGGTCAATGAATGTTAAGGGGAAATGGTCATTCTTGGTGAATGAGTTTAGCTTCCTATAGTCAATGCAGACCCTCCATCCACTACTCACCCTAGTTGGAAGAATTTCTCCATCCTTATTGGTTATCACTGTGATTCCAGCCTTCTTGGGAACCACTTGGATTGGGATGACCCACTCACTCTCAACTATGGGATATATGATACTAGCTTTTAACAATTTCAAAATTTTCTTCCTTATTACCTCCCTGAGATTAGGATTGAGTCATCATTGTGGTTGATGAAATGGCTTTGAATCAGATTCCAAAACAATTCTATGAGTCCTGATAAGTGGGATAATCCCAAGAATATCAGATAGGGTCCAACCAATGGCTTTCTTATGTTTCCTAAGGACATCTAGAAGCATCCTATCATGATTGGCTTTAAGAGAAGAAGAAATGACAATAGTATGTGTTTGATTGTCCCATAGGAAGGCATACTTGAGTGCAGTAGGAAGTTCCTTCAATTCAAGATCAGGTTGGTTCAGAATTTCAGAAGAATATTGGGACATTGGATCAATATCAATAACTTTTTTAGAGTTTCAGATAGGATTTATTCCCCACATAGAGAAGTTTCAGCTACAATATTGGTTTGATCAGATTTAGGGAAGGAAGTTTGATTGGTCTCTATGAATGTGGTTTCCTGAAATGTTCCACTAATTGTTGGACCCAAGACTTCATCATAAGAGTAATTTGAAAATGATTCAATCCAAGGAGATAAACTTCCTTCATGTGAACAAAGGAAATAAATCTCATCCTTACTTAAACATCCATCAAATACTCCTTGATGTTCTATGGATTTATTATCAATTCTTCTTATCATGTTTACTTCATAAATGTCCTCATCATCCCCTATTTGTGAGCTTGAATTATAGATGTTCAAGTCTAGACTCATGTTTCCAAAGGTGATGGTCATGTTCCCATTTCGGACTCGGATAATAGAGTTGGTTGTTTCAAGGAAGGGATGACCAAATATGATTGGGGTTTGCTACTTATTTCCTAAGTTTGGATGGTTGTCAAGGACAATGAAGTCAGCAAGGTAGAGGAAGTTTTTAACCATTACCAGAACGTCCTTTAAAATATCCTTTGGAAACATAATGTTATGATCAACAAGTTGAAGTGTGACAGATTTGGGTTGGAGCTCTTCTAGTCCTAACTGGAAGTACACAGCATAGGGGATGAGATTGACACTATCACCTAGGTCACACAAGGCCTTGAAATTTTTTCTCTCTCCTAGTTTAACATTGATGTAAGGGAAACCTGGGTCTTTAAACTTAGGAGGAATGGTCCCCTGAATGGTGGTACTCACATTAGCAGTCAAAAGGACTTGTTTTTATGTGAAAATTTTCTTTTCAAAGTGCACAAGTCCTTAAGGTACTTTGATTAGGAAGGTATGTTTTGGATGGAATCGAGAAGGGGAATGTTCAACTTGACTTGTGAGAAGATTTTCATCAATGTTTCACTCAATTCAGGCTTGGTTTCCCCCCTCATGCATTGAGGAAATGGTGTAGGTTGTGAGGTTTTTTGTTGAAGAGTTGTTTATTTCACATTTTTATCAGTTTCCTCAGTTTGATCTTGTGGTTAATTTGAATTTTCATTAGAGTTTGAAGCTTCACATGGTTTCTGACTTATTTGTTTAGGTTTCTCAGTTGATTTCACACTTCTTAAAACAGTCACAACCTTTAGTTGTTCATGAGTTTTTTGAGTGCAACTTGACTCTCCCCTAGATGTTGAGGATGGTACCACCTGAGTAGGCATGGGTGTCTTTCCAGTTTTGATGGTTTGAAGTTCTTGTTTAAGGGAAGATACTTCCGAGTTCATCCTTTCCATTTGTTTGCACAGTTGTTCTAGTAGGCTTTGTGGAATAGTTTGGGTTGGTGCTTGAGAAGATTGGTTTATCCCAGGGGGGATATTTTGGAGGTGGGATGGTTTGTTGAAAATGGACTGGTGGCTATTGGTATTGGATAGGTTGGGTTTGGAACTGGTTATGGGTTTGGTAGTTTTAATGGGGGTAAGGATTTTGTCCCTGTGGTTGGCTAGGTTGTTGGTTATCTTTCCAGCGGAATCCTGGGTGGTCATTATACCTTGGGTTGAAGTTGTTTTGTTATTGAGGATTTTGAAAGTTCAAGGAATTTACTTTCATTGGGGTTACTCCTATTAGAACACCCTTTATGGATGGAATAGTTGGGAAGTTGTCTGTCTTATGGCCATGTTTGTCACAAATTGCGCAAACAGGGTCTACAGTTTGGATTTAATGGACTTTCCTAAGGTCTATCTCTTCAACCTTCCTAGAGAGTGTTGAGAGTTTAGACCTAAGGCTTTCCTATTCTCTAATTGTATGAATTCCAATAGTTCTTTGTGGATTTTATGAATAAGGTGAAGTTCTCCATGTTTGGTTTTGTTCATAAAGGCTTTCTAGATACTCATAA
Source organism: Viscum album (assembly GCA_963277665.1). Taxonomy (NCBI): domain Eukaryota; kingdom Viridiplantae; phylum Streptophyta; class Magnoliopsida; order Santalales; family Viscaceae; genus Viscum; species Viscum album. Next base: position 1,375,882,436 of record OY728133.1, on the reverse strand, counting down.
GCATCATTTGGGGCTTTGTTTTTAAAAGTTCCATTACACATCATGTCAATGAATTGTTTGTTCCCTGGACCCAACCCTTCATAGAAAATTATCACTTGTTCTGGAATAGAAAAACCATGGTGTAGAACCATATTTAGAGTTTCTTTAAACCTGTCCCATGTTTCATAGAATGACTCTCCCTCTTTTTCAAAAAAGTTTTGGATACTCTTTTTAAGTGTAATTGTTTTGTGTTGGGGAAAGTATTTTTTGTAGAATTATCTTTGTAATTAGTCCCAATAGTTTATGGATTATGGTCTCAAATTTTTTATCCAATTTTTTGCTTGATCCTTTAAATAAAAATGAAATGGTCTCATCTTAGTACATTCTAGTTGATTTGGGGGACAAATGGTTTCTACAATGTCATTGAACTCCTTAATGTGAAGGTAGGGCATCTCAGACTCCATTCCATGGAATGTGGGAAGGTGGTTTAGGATATGTGGTTTAAAGATGTAGTTAGAATCTCCTAGGGAGTTTTGTCTAATGAATGAGGGGGAATTGGTCCAGGTAGGTGTGAGGTATTCATTCATTTTTTGATCGATTGAATTCCCCAAGTTTAGGGCTGCCTCATTTGGGTTTCCATTTGGGTTCCCACCCAGGTTTATGAGTTGGTTTCTTTGAAGACCTTCCATTGAAATAGGCTCAATTTTTGAATCTGGAGTATTAGGAAGATTATGATATAATTGAAAGAGTTCCCATGGTGTACTTGACTCCCCAACCCCAGGACTATCCACGCTAACTAGACGGTTTGATTGATCACGAGTGTAGGCAGACATGCGCCAAAAGAAAAAAAAATGAGAAAGGGAAAAGATAAGAGATCTTGGGTGAGAATAGAAGAAATGGGGGAGAATAGAATGGGTGTTGAGATGACTTACTTGGGTCTTTATAAATTACTCAAAAATTTTATTTACGCTCAAATTTACCCAAGGGATAAAAGTAGAACGGTCCTTGTAGTTTAGATTGGGTTGTCGAATCATCAGAGACCTAAGAAGAAACATATAGACACATACATTATATGGAGTGTTTTTGGATATGAAGTAGAAAAATAGGGTTGATTTTATATGGTTTTAAGTTAACTATAAGACACTTAAGTTAATTCAATTTTAAAGTATGAGTTGATCCTAGGTTATCACTTGGGGTGGATTGGATGAAATTCTTTTTCAACTATTTCCATTTCTAATATTTGAGATGGGTTCATTTAAGAAGATAAACAACATCCTCACTTACTAGTTTAATAACTACATACTTTAATACCAATCACCTATACACTTGAAGGATCAAAGTTTTTAGCACTTCAAGGTAAAGTTTCATATTATCACTTGAAGTGTGTGGCCTAAAATTCAACAAGGACGATGGAGTTTAAAAATCATCAAATAAAAATCACAATTAAAATAAGTGATTAGAAATTAATGGGGTGATAAATAAAATCCAATCCATCCCCTTGATACTCCCTTGGATCAACCCATAAGTGTGATAGCCCTCTATTTATTCTATGGTTTCAATGGAAGCGGAAATTAGACTCATGAGGGAGGAAATGAAGAAGTAAAATACAATGAAATAACGATCACTCCATCGTTCTGTGACAATTTCACAAGGTTTGGTGTGAATAAATTCACACCTTGAACCAAAGGTATCAAATTTATATTAAGAACAACATAATAAGGGGAAAATAAGAACTTTTATTAAGAAACTAAAGTGAATTGAACAACTCACATGTGAAATACAAACTTGAGACAACAAAATCGCCGCATAACATTACAATTGAACAAAGCAGCAAAGATAAAAAACTCATCCAACACCACTGCCTTAAATAGGAATTTTGGTAGCCTTGGGTCGAGCCTCCAATAGTAAAAATCATCTCACTTGATTATGGTAGGCCTAGGGTGGTGGAAAGCTTGTGGAACTTGGACTTTTCCACTCTTGACTCGAGGTGGCAGCCAGCTTGCAACCACCGAATAGATGCATCAAAATGACCTTCTAGATGGACGAATTAGAGTGGTACATAGAAGAAGAAAATGGATCTCAGTATGTCTCCTAATCTCCTGTACAATATGGTCCCATTTGGATATGTGAATTAGGAGTTATGTTCTATGTATCGGGATAATAAGATTCTGGCCCAGATTTTGATATTCTATTTGGGGCACCTTAATTTCCATCATGGAGACCGAATTAGCACTGACTCTTGAATAAGTATTTGTTCCTCTATATTTCTTATAACATCCCACAAAATTTGAGATTCGTTGGGTTTTTATTGTGGTTCCCACATTCTAATCAGTGGGCTGGTGTCCAATCTACCTTCTCCAGAATTCTTTCCTTTCATCACCAAATATCTCCATCATCCTTTATGAATAATCCATTGATCCCTAAATGAAAAATGTTCATATTTAAGTCTATATACCTTTAAAAAAATATAAAATTAAAATATTTATAATTACAATCCTTAAAATTAGATGAATCATTGGGCCTAAATTGGTGTACGTTAGGCATGAAGTGCACAAATGATAAGAATGGATGTTCAAAATTAAAATCCACTAAATCAGGCCCATAAGATCAAAAATGAACATTTAATACCATTAAAATTAATTAAAATATGTATTTTTATTGTCTAATCACCCCCTATTTTAATTGATCATCTACATCATTATTTCGATCCTATAATTGGTATCAGAGGAGGTCTTTAAAATACTTATATTCAAATATAATTCTTTCCTTGCTCAAGTTTTTATTCATTATAAATATTTTCCTTGCTTAGTAATTTGTTTTCTTATTTAAAAACTTTTACTATTAACAGGTTTTTGTGGAAAGAGATTTTCATTCAAATGACAGGAATGAATGTTGGCTCAATTGACAATCTTAATCCAACTAGACCACCAATATTTGATGGTAATGATTAAAAGTACTCGAGAGACCGTATGAAGAATTTTGTTATTAATACTGGAGTGGAAAATTTTGTTATGCTTACTAGAGATTACAATATTCATAACAAGGAAGTCTGAACCTTTACCAATCAAGAAAAATCAGAATATCAACTAAAATACAAGTTACGTAATACTTTGTTGTGTTCCATGACCAGGAATATATATAGTCATATTTTTTCTTGTGAATATACAAATTGTATTTGGAAGAAACTTGAGGTTACTCATTTTAGTACATCCAAAGTTATAGATACTATTAATTCAATAAGGTTTTTTTATGACTTTTTCCATTCCTTCATTCAAGGAGGAGATTATTAAGTCATTAAGGCTTTCCTTATGACTTTATCATTCCTCTTGTTTTGAAAATCACAAACACCTTATTTTAAGGCAAATGTTATTTTACCACTATTTTACTTATATAAGGAAAATTTACTTTGAAAAGGAAATTTACCCCTACCTTGTTTTCATTGATCATATCAATATTTTTCTTAAGTATAAAAATCGGATTCATTTCTAAAACCTCAGAATCATATAATACTTAGACATGAATCATTCTATTTTAGGATCTAAATTCCCTGTTACGAACTTTTATGAAGTTCAACTCTGAATTTTTATTACGAACTTATATAAAATTCTCATTAATAATTCTGATGATGAATTCTGATTATGAATTCTCATTATGAATTCTGATGATTAATTCTGATTACGAATTCTTATTAAGAATTCTTATGATGAATTCTGATTATGAATTCTGATTATGAATTCTAATGATGAATTCTGATTACGAATTTTTATTATGAATTCTGATGATGAATTATGATTACGAATTCTCATTACGAATTCTGATGATGAATTCTGATTACGAATTCTCATTACGAATTCTGATGATGAATTCTAATTACGAATTCTCATTATGAATTCTGATGATGAATTTTGATTATGAATTATCATTATGAATTTTGATGATGAATTATGATTACAAATTCTCATTACTAATTCCTACAAAACAGAATCCGAATATCTTAGTACTACAGACTCCGAATTCACTTTTACCTACATTTCGAACTTTAACTGTTTCCATTATGAATGTTCATTTTCTCCATTCCGAATATCAGTGTAGTTATGCTTACACTTGTTTTATTACAAAATGATGTCGTGCTTTCAGTTATTAACTAACCGTTGTTTGAGTGACACGTGTACAGGTCAATCTGAAATTCAAGGAATAATATGACCGTTGGAGGAGGGAGTCGACCGTTGGAGCTTCACCTATAAATAGGATCTCATTTGAAAGTCGACAACAACTTTGACACAACTATGACATCTATGCTTACATGCTTTTGAAGTGACTTCTAGAGAGAGAGGCTCTTATCAACTCTCAAGATTCATGTAGAAAGTTTGAACGACTTGTTCAAACTTTTCCTTGTGCAGATTTGCTTCGTGCGACTCTGATTGTTGTTGTGTACAATCGAGGGCTTCCGAGGATAGGAAGACAGAGGTTCCAACACCTTGAATTTGAGGGCTTCCTTGCTGAGGAAGATAGAGGTGCTGATTACCTCATAGTTGAGGGCTTGCAGGGATAGCAAGACAGACTCTGATCTTCATATCGAGGGCTTACCCTGGTGTGGGTAAGACATACTTTCTTGAAAGTATAAATCAAGGGACCTCTTATCCAGGGTTGTTGGATACCCTTCTCTTTGGGTCAAAAGAGTTATTGTTTGTTACTTGCAGTTTTACTATTTTTTTTTTCAGATGTGCATTTTATATTGATAAGGAAAGTATAACTTTCTTATACTTCCTTACTTATACTCTGATATAGTTAGATTTTATACGCTTTAAGGTAGAATCTTCACCTTTGTAAACTTTCGTTAAGTTTCATTTTCAGAATTACTTTTCCGGAATCTAGAAAGTCTTTATAACTTATAGAGGTCATGTGAATTATCTTGTTTAACCTTTTTAAACATAATCATCCTCAAAATTTCCTAAGGGAATTTTTAAAAGGTACAATTCACCCCCCCCTCTTGTATCTGAGAATCTCATTCTTATTTCAATCCTATGTTTGGTATTATAGAGTATATCATACTCAGTCACATACCATCCTAACAATTGGTATCAGAGTATTGGTTCAACCTGAATTAATCTCGCGATTAGATTTAGAAGAGAATTCTCATAATTGAATTTTCGGATTCACACTTCCGGATTCATATTTTTCAAAATCTGTTTTTCAGAATCTATTTTTCAGATTCTTACTTTTTTGGATTCACTCTTGCTTAGAGATACAATATCTAATTTCTTTCTTAGATTATTTTTCTTGTTTACAAACTCGTACTACTAAAAATTTGTGTTCCAAAGTTTTTCTTAAGAATGGAAAGATTAAATGTTGGATCCATTTACAATCTTAATCTAACCATACCACCTATTTTTTATGGTAATGATTACGAATATTGTAGAGATCGTATAAAGACTTTCATTATCAAAACCGGGGTTGAAAATTTTGTTATGATTATCAGTGGATACAAAATTCCTGATAAAGAAGTAAGTGCCTTTACAAATCAATAAAATCATGAATATCAACTTAATTATAGGTATGAAATACTTTACTTTTTTCAATCAAAAGAAATATATATATCCAAATTTCATCTTGTGAAGCAGAAAATTCTATATGGAAGAAACCTGAAGTTACTCACTTTGGAACATCCAAAGTAATTGAGACTAGAAGAGACATGCGTAGAGCTAAATATCATGGTTTTCGTTTTCCTTATGGTGAACCCATATACAAGGTGCAATAGAGATTCATGACTATTGTGAATAGTTTACAATCAATGGGTGAAAAAGGATTGGATGATGAATCTCTTATTGAAAAGATTATCGACATCATGACAAATGAGTGGGAATCTAAAAGGACTGCAATTGATGAGAATAAAAAGGTTACTCAGATTACCCTTGATGAGCTATTTGGAACTCTTCTTCAGCATGAGACTAGAATGAAGAGAGATGCTGATATTGTGAAGAAGAAGAATGGAAATGGCAGTGTAGCTTTTACTACCACTTCTAATCATATGAAATCCAAGACTCTTGAGAGAGTTACTAGATCAAGATCTAAGAAAGTTGTTATTCATTCCGAATCTAGTGGAAGTGAATCCTTAGAAAATGAATTAGCAAATCTTGCTCTAAGGATGAATAAGATAGCTGGATAGAGGAACATTCAATCCAAATACAAGAAGAAGGATAGGAATGACAAGAAGTATTCTTAAGTTACATGCTATGAATGCAAGAGAGCTGGACACATAAGAATTGACTACCCTATGATCAAAAGAAAAGAAATAAAGGAAAGGCATTCTAATAAAAATAGAAATAAGTATTACAAGTCCAAAGCTAAGAAAGTGATGAAATCTAATGACACATGGAGTTCTAGTGGTGGAGACTCTTCAGATGAATCTTCGGATTATGAATCTTCTGGACAGAAGAATCTTGGTCTTATAGCCATGATACCTATTGATAATCATTGCATGATGGATAAGGTACACAATGATGAATCAATGACCAATGTTTTTTTGAATTCTAATGATAGTAAATATTATAACTCTTCAGATGAAGAATCGTCTTCTGATGAAGATAATACTTTACCTACCTATGAATAAGTTTCTAGGTTTGCCAAACTTCTTGAGAATGAGAATTCAAAACTCATAAAAAACTTGATAAGGAAAATTCTAGGAATACTATTTTTACTAAGAAAATATTAGATCTTTCTAAAGATCTTGATAAGAAAAATGCCGATTTTGAAAGTATTTCAAAAAATCTTGAGGAAGTAAGTTCTGAAAATAATAAACTTTCTAAAGATCTAGAAAACGTAATTTCTAAAAAAATGATTTTGAGCCTAGCTCTAGTTCAAATGTTTTTGAAGATAAGAACTTAGTTATAAAACTCAAATCTGAAATATTCTCTTCGAGGAAGTGTTTGTCAAACTTTACCCTTGGTAAAGACAATTTTGATAAAATGTATTCACAAATCCGACCTCGAAGGAATACTTCTGGTTTTGGTTACACAATTTCTAAACCGATTTTTAGTAACAACTACTTTGTTCCTCAAAGTGCCCCATTCTGCTCTATGTGTTAGTGTGGTGGTCACTGGGCAAAGAATTGTTCTCTAAACAAAACCCAATCTTTAGGATTTCATAAGGCTTACATTTCTAAGAAGATGTGGTGCCCAAAATTTTACTTTCTGAGATTTTCGGATCCAAGAAAGTCTAGATTTTGAAAACCTAACTTTTTCCTATTTTCATGAAAATAGAGAAAGTACCAACAACAATACATGGTACATTGATAGTGGATGTTCCCGGAATATGACTGGTAATAAAGACTATTTTGAAAAGATTATCAAAATGAAAGGAGGAAGAGTAACTTTCGAAGATAATACTCAGGGAGAAATTATTGGTATAGGTAACATCGTTCTTCTTGGAAAAACTTTGATTTAAAATGTTTTATTTGTTAAGGGTCTTAAGAACAACCTCATCATCATAAGTCAATTATGTGATTAAGGCTAACTTGTAAATTTAAGGAATGATAAGTGCTTAGTACACAATTCCAAGGAAGAGTTTATTCTTTCTGCCCAAAGGCAAGAGAATGTTTACACACTAAACTTAGAAGACCTTAGGAGCCAAGAATTACCTTGCCTTATTCAAATGGAAGATCATTCTTGGTTATGGCATAGAAGCCTAGGACATTATAACCTTAGGAACTTATGAAAACTTTATAATATAAGAGACTAGTTAAGGATCTACCGGAGCTTAGATTTGATTCTTCAAAAGTTTGTGACACTTGTCAATATGGCAAGAAACATGAATCAAATTTTAAATAATTTGGTGAAGTCTCAACTACTGATGCATTACAGCTAGTGCATATGGATATTTTTGGTCCAACACAAACTGGAAGCATTGGGGGCAGGTACTATGTATTTGTTTTGGTTGATGATTACACTAGATTTACATGAGTCTATTTTTTAGCAAAGAAGTCTGCAACTTTTTCTTATTTCAAAAGTTTTATAGCACAAGTTAAAAATGAGAAAAACCTTCCCTTAAAAACTATTCATAGTGATCATGGAGGAGAATTTCAAAATTCTGATTTTGAAACTTTTTGTAGTAGAAAAGGTATTACTCACAACTTCTTAGCACCCAGAACACCTCAACAAAATGGTGTTGTTGAAAGGAGAAATAGAATTCTTCAAGAGATAACTAGAACCATGTTGAATGAGTATTCTGTAGCCAAACATTTTTTGGCTGAAGCTGTAATTGCTGCTTGTTATACTATAAATCAATTTTTGATTAGACTGTTTCTTAATAAAACCCCTTATGAGTTATGGAATGGTAGAAAACCTAAACTTTCCAACTTTAAAGTTTTTGGGTTCAAGGTATTAATTATGAATAATAAAGATAATCTTCATAAATTCGTACCAAAATATGATGAAAGAACTTTATTAGGATACTACACAACTTCAAAGGCTTATAGAGTTTTCAATAAAAACACTTGTACTGTTGAAGAGATAGTAAATGTCAAATTTGATGAAACTGATCCCTTTGTTTTCAAAAAACCCCAACCTACATCTTCAAATGTGTTTTCAAAAACTAATTATCAACCTTTGATAGAAAATCCTTCTTATAAGGAAAATTTTCAAGAAGATAATTCTGAAACATTTACCCCAAAAGATTTCCTACCTTATGTTGATGAGCAAGTTTTCCAAAATCCAAACCAGTTGTTTCTTAAGAATCATCCCAGTGATAGAATCATTGGTGATTTCAATCAACCTGTAAGGACCATAAGTTCCTTAAGAAATTAAGTAGAGCATCCAACATTCCTTTCCCATTTGGAACCAAAAAAGCACTGATGAAGCTTTAGGTGATGATGATTGGATTAAAGCCATGCAAGATAAACTAAATTAATTCGAAAGGAATAAAGTATGGGCCTTGGTTGAAAGACCTAAGGAAACTTCTGTTATTGGAGTAAAATGGGTCATCAGAAATAAGTATGATGAAAATGGAATCATCATAAGAAATAAAGATTGATTAGTTGCTAAAGGCTATAATCGACAAAAAGGAATAGACTATGAAGAATCCTATGCTCCAGTAGCTAGACTTGAATCTATTCATATTTTACTTTCCTTTTCAATATTCTTCAATTTTAAACTTTTTCAAATGGATGCGAAATGTGATTTTCTTAATGTTTATGTTCAAGAGGAATTTTTTGTTAAACAACCTCCTAGTTTTGAAGACACAAAACATCCTGATCATGTTTTTAGGCTTACCAATGCTTTGTATGGCCTTAAACAAGCCCCTCGATCTTGGTATGATAGACTTACATGATTTTTTCTTCAAAATAACTATGTTAAGGGAAATGCAGATTCAACCCTTTTTATAAAGAAAGATAAGAAAAATGTTTTGATTGTTCAAATTTATGTTGATGAAATTATATTTGGTTTAACTCAGGAATCCTTAACTGATTCCTTTTTAGACCTAATGAAATCTGAGTTTGAAATGAGTTTGATGGGTGAGTTTACATTTTTCATTAGTTTTAAAATTTCTCAAAAACCAGAAGGAATCTACATATCCCAACATAAGTATATTAAATATCTTTTTAAAAAGTATGGATATGACAACACTAAAAGTATAAGTACTCCCATCGGTACCTCAAACACACTTGATCTTGATGAAGCTGAGAAACCAGTAGATCAAACATCTTTTAGAGGTATGATAAGAAGTTTACTTTACTTGACAGCTAGTCGTCCAGACATAATGTTTTCAGTATGATTATGTGCAAGATATCAATCCAATCCTAAGGAATCTCATTTAAAGGCAGTGAAAATAATTTTTTGTTACTTAAAGGGAACCATGGATTTAGGACTATTTTATAATTCTGGAAATGATTTTGTCTTAAAAAGTTTTTCAAATGCTGACTTTGGTGGATGTAGAATGGATAGAAAGAGTACATCTTGAACTTGTCATTTCCTAGGAGATTCATTATTTTCTTGGTCCTACAAGAAGCAACATTCAGTAGCACTCTCCACTATTGAAGCTGAATATGTTGCAGCGGGAAGTTGTTGTGCTCAAGTGTTGTGGATGCAACACACACTCACAGACTATGGCCAGAGTTTTACTAAGACTCAAATTTTATGTGATAACACAAGTTCCATTTCCCTTAGTAAAAACCCTCCACATCACTCTTGTGCAAAACATATATATATTAGGCATCACTTTCTTAGGGATCACACACTAAAAAGAAGATATCATTCTTCAATTTATCAGAACGCAAGATCAACTTTTTGATATTTTCACAAAATCTTTACCTTCTAATAGATTTAAATACATCAAACAGAAGTTAGGAATGATAAACATGAGGTAACCTTCATTCATTAACTTCTTGTTGAACCATTATCCTTACAATAATGAACTCCTTTTCATAGGGGAGTACATCTTTAAGCTTTTTAAATTTTTCGTAATGATGTTTTCACATTTTTTCGTAATGATGTTTTCACATTTTTTCATAATGATGTTTTCACATTTTTTCATAATGATGTTTTCACATTATTTTTTTCATAATGGTGTTTTCACATTTTTTCGTAATGATGTTTTTACATTTTTTATAATGATGTTTTCATATTTTTTGTAATGATCTTTTCATATTTCTCGTAATAAAGATTTTCAAACTTTTCATAATCAAGTTTTTTATATTTTTCGTAATTGTTTTTGGAAATTTTCGTAATGGAAATTTTCATAATGGAATTATTCAAACCTTGAATTTTTGTCATGAAAATTTTCGAAACTAAAATTTCCGTAATGAAAATTTTTCGTACTAAAATTTTCATAATGAACTTTTTCGTATTCAAAATTTTCGTAGTGAACTTTTCATAATAAGTTTGTTTTTGTAGTCAAAATTTATCCAAGAAGAATATCACCTATTACGAATAAACTTCCTATCCAATCCAAAAGGTATGACTTCTTTACTTAAGTTTTCGTAGTAATTTTTACTTACTGGTATTTTCTTTTAAAATTTCTCAGATTCATTTTTCCTTAAATACGAATGTTTTTCTTAAAACCTCAAAAGATTAGATTCAAGATTTCCTTGAGGGAATACTTTCAACCTTCAAATCAGATCAGAGAGTTTCCCAACCGTTAGATTGGAATTGGAAGTTGAAAGGTCACTTCCACAGCCTATATAAAGGGGACCCCCGATGGTTGTCCCACATCGGTGTTCCAAGCTCTCGTGTCTCGAAGCCCTGCCTCAGTTCTTAAGCCCGTTCTGAATCCCTCAAAGCTCCTCAGTCCGAATGTCTGCAGAAGCCCCTTCTCAGGATATGTCTTCAGTCAGGCCCATCTCCGAGTGGAAGATTTATAAGGAGAGATTGATACACCCAAATTTCTTCAATAAGTATGACTCCCTTATTTCCAATAATATCAGGCTAAATGGTTGGGAAAGTATATCTATTTCTAAGACAACATCCCAAGATGTAGTCTATTCGGATCTTCTCATTGAATTCTATGAACCAGTTTGCTTCTTAGAGGAAGATGGTAGAGAAAAATTTTCCTTTAAGAGTTATGGGAAGACTTACAAACTTTGTTACACCAAGGATGCAAGCTTGGTGGGGCTAGCATATGAAGGAGAAGCTGAGTTTTTCTCACAAAAACTCCGAGAGGTTCAGGGTAGTTTTGTTAAGGCAAAGTCTATGGAGTTCCTTGGTCTTTCTGATATCAATCCTACAAAGAAGATTTCCCATCTTTCAAAAAATAATCGGATTCTATAACTCTGGGTACAAGGCTTCATTGTTCCAAGGAAGGGTGACAAGGACACCCTGAAGAAGAGTGACATGTATATCCTAGATTTCTTGGTAAATCTAAGGAAGGTGAATCTAATGAGACATATATTCATTACGATTCAGAACAACAAGAATGGGAACCTTAGAGCTCAAATCATCATGTATCCGGCTTTGCTTTCAAAGTTGATTGTTTGGACTCTTGAATCTTTCAATATTCCATGTAGATCCAAGATGAGAAACTGTAAGGTTATGTTGATTAGTGATGATACTTTGAAGAGGATTAAAGTTGGGTTCTCAAAACAGTTAGGTGAGTTCTATGATCTGCCAGAGGGAGAGGCAGAAGAAAATCTGGAAAAGATTGAAAAAACTGTGCCATCGAAGAATTTTTTCAAGAAAAAGAAACTGAAAGAAGTGGAAGCTGAAGATAAAACCCCTAAAGCTAAGGAAGCCCAATCCACACCTCCCAAACTGAAAATACAGAAATCATATCCATGTGAGGTAGCTACAAAATGAATGGAAGATAAGGAAAAGAGGAAATAAGGGGAGCCACAGTTCGGCTTGGACCCTGCTGAGGCTAAGGACTTAAGAGAAACAGCTGCTGAAGAGCTTGAGAGGCAAGAAAAGTAGAAGAAGATGAAGAAGAAAATGTTTGAGGCGGAAGTTGTACAATATATTTTGAATTCCATAGAATTAGCTTCTGAGACTATTCCAGTACCAGAAACTTTCCTAGTCGAGCCATTACCTGAGACTCCAGGGAAGAATTTCCTCACTCTGGAAAAATATAAAGAGATAGAAGTTGTTGAAGAAGTAGAAGAAGAAGAGGAAGTAGAAGAAGAAGAAGAACAAGAAAGTGGTGATTTAGATTATTTTATTAAACAAGTTAAATAATATCAAGAAAAGGAAAATCCATCAGAAAAATTACCACTCCGAACATCTGAGGCCGAGTCCTCAAAACTTGTCACTTCTGGAAAGGAAGAAGAGAAAGATGGAAAGAAAGATGAAGACAAGGAAGAAGAGAAACTAAATGAATTATATGGTGAAGAATGTTATGAAAATCACTTTATTGAGGAAGGATCAGAGAAGGAGAAACCTGATGAAGACAAGATTGTACAGCTATCCGAGAGTGAGCAGGAATCCCCTGATGAGGAATCCATACCGAAAGTTGATAAGGGTAAGCAAGTGATTATTGACACCCCAATGAAAGATATCATAAGGAAGAAGGAAGTTGGAGGCTCCTATAAAAGAAAACTGGTGTAAATAGAAGAGGAACAATCTCCCAACAAAGTATCAGATTTGGAGTCATCTGCATTGGGACACGATTTTGTTGTTGAGTCCCTGAAGAAGTTGGTAGACACAATTCCGATCTTTCCTATAATAGACTCCAGATGCCAAATGCTTCAGCACATCATGAATCCAAAGTCAGAATCTGTATCCATGGTGATGGATAAATGTGTGAATATTGAGGCAGAACATAAAAATTTTCTTATCAATTATGAGGTCCACAGAAAATTGTGCAGCAAAATGACTCTATGTTCAAAGAAAATCGATGAAGATTTGGCAGATCATGATCACTTTCAGAATGATGTGAAATAAGCTTTTGATACCGAGGATTCCAAGATGAAGAATATTCAGGAAAAGCTAACCCTTGAGAAAAATACTCAGAATCAATAGGTGAAGGATCTGAATGACAATCTTAACTCTGTTTCTCAAAGGTGGAAAAGGGAAAGAGATCTCCAGATTGAGATCGAAGAAAATCTTGTAAATAAGGATGAAGTTATTAAGGCTTAGTCTGAGGCTCTGAAAAATCAAGAAGAAAGGATCACAACCTTGGAGAAGCAAGCTGATGAGGACCACAAAGAATTAAAGAAGCTAAAAATCCTTCTGAATAAGCTAATCCCTAAGGAAAAAGATGACAAATAGATCATTCCGATCTTTTGTTGTACTATTTTTTTCCTTGTAATAATACTTCCAATCATAATGGAATTCTCGATGCTTGTTTTTTTGAATGTATTTACTAATGTTTCAGGTACTTTACTATTTTTCCATTCTCTCAAATTCTTTTTGAAAATCACAAAGGGGGAGAAGGAAAAAGAATTCTAAAAGGGAGAAGAAAAATTTCTATGTAAAGAAGAACTATCGTTAAGTAAGGGGGAGTTCTCATTACAAATATTTCTACATTCAAATGAAATTTTTCATTCCGGAAATCTAGAATACAATCCTTAGAGTTCCAAAGCCTAAGGGGGAGTTAGTTGTATTCACCATTTTCCATAAACAAAGGGAGATAAGCTTTAATTCTCAAGTTCTAGAAATTTATTCTAAGCCATTACATTATTTTTCGTAAGGATGTTTGTGCTTTCCAAAAAGGGGGAGATTGTTGAGTCAATAAGGTTTTCCTTATGACTTTTTTCATTCCTTCATTCAAGGGGGAGATTGTTAAGTCATTAAGGCTTTCCTTATGACTTTATCATTCCTCTTTTTTTTTAAAATCACAAACACTTTATTTTAAGGAAAATGTTATTTTACCCCTATTTTACATATATAAGGAAAATTTACTTAGCAAAGGAAATTTACCCCTAAATTGTTTTCATTGCTCATATCAATATTTTTCTTAAGTATAAAAATCGAATTCATTTCTAAAACCTCGCAATCATATAATACTTAGACATGAAAAATTCTGTTTTAGGATATGAATTCCCTGTTACAAACTTTTATGAAGTTCAACTCCGAATTTTGATTACGAACTTATATAAAATTCTCATTATGAATTCGGATGATGAATTATGATTACGAATTCTCATTATGAATTCTGATGATGAATTCTGATTACGAATTTTCATTACGAATTCTGATGATGAATTCTGATTACGAATTCTCATTATGAATTCTGATGATTAATTCTGATTATGAATTTTCATTACTAATTCTAATGATGAATTCTGATTATGAATTCTCATTACGAATTCTGATGATGAATTCTGATTATGAATTCTCATTGTGAATTTTGATGATGAATTTTGATTATGAATTCTCATTACGAATTCTGATGATGAATTCTGATTAAAAATTATCATTATGATTTTTAATGATGAATTATAATTACGAATTCTCATTACGGATTCATACAAAATAGAATTTGAATATCTTAGTACTATAGACTCTGAATTCACTTTTACCTACATTCTGAAATTTAACCTTTTCCATTCCCAATATTCATTTTCTCCATTCCGAATATCAGTGTAGTTATTCTTACACTTGTTTTATTACAAAATGATGTCATGATTTCAGTTATTAACTAACCGTTGTTTGAGTGACACGTGTATAGGTCCCTCCGAAATTCAAGGAAGAATATGACTGTTGGAGGAGGGAGCTGACCGTTGGAGCTTCACTTATAAATAGAATCTCATTTCAAAGTTGACAACAACTTTGACACAACTCTAACATCTGTTCTTACATGCTTTTGAAGTGATTTCTAGAGAGAGAGGCTCTTATCAACTCCCAAGATTCATGTAGAAAGTTTGAATAGCTTGTTCAAACTTTTCCTTGTGCAGATTTGCTTCATACGACTCTGATTATTGTTGTGTACAATCGAGGGCTTCCAGGGATAGAAAAATAGAGGTTCCAACACCTTGAAGTTGAGGTTTTCCTTACTGAGGAAGACAGAGGTGCCAACTACCTGATAGTTGAGGGCTTGTGGGGATAGAAAGACAGACTCCGATCTTCATATTGAGGGCTTACCCTGGTATGGGTAAGACAAAATTTCTTGAAATTATAAATCAAGGGACCTCTTATCTGGGGTTATTGGATACCCTTCTATTTGGGTAAAAAGAGTTATTGTTTGTTACTTGTAGTTTTACTATTTTGTTTTCCATTGTGCAATTTTTATTGATAGGGAAAGTATAACTTTCTTATACTTACTTACTTGTACTCTGATATAGTTAGATTCTATACGCTTTAAGGTAGAGTCTTCAACTTTGTAAAATTTAGGTAAGTTTCGTTTTCGGAATTACTTTTCCGGAATCTAGCAAGTCTTTAGAACTTATAGAGGTCTTGTGAATTATCTTGTTTAACCTTGTTAAACATAATCATCCTCAAAATTTCCTAAGGGAATTTTTAAAAGGTACAATTCACCCCGCTCTTGTATCTGAGAATCTCATTCTTATTTCAATCCTACGTTTGGTATTATAGAGTATATCATACTCAGTCACATAACATCCTAAAAGATACTAGAAGAGTTATTCTTAGAGAATAATATCATGGATTTCTATTTACTTATAGAGAACTAGTATGCAAGGTACAACAATGATTTATGACAATTGTTAACAGGTTACAATCTATGGGTGAGAAAGGTCTAGATGATGAAGTTCTTGTGGACAAGATTATAGATATCATTCCTAATGAGTGGGAATCCAAAAGAACAGCTATTGATGAGAAAAGGAAAGTATATCAAATCATTCTTGATGAGATTTTTGGAACTCTTCTTCAACATGAGACCAGAATGAAAAGAGATGCAGATATGAATAAGAAGAAAAATGGAAATGGAAGTGTAGCCTTTACTACTACTAAATCCAATACTCCTGAAAGGGTTACAAGATCTAAGTCTAAGAAAGTTATTATTTTATCTGAATCTAGGGAAAGTGAACATTCTAATAATTATCTAGTTAATATTTCTCTAAGTATGAACAAGATAGTTGGAAAAAAATACATTAATTATAGATTTAAGAAGAAATAAAAAAATACAAGAAAGACTCAGAAGTCACTTGCTATGAATGAAAAACAGAAGGGCATATAAGGCCAAATTGTCCCATGCTTAAGAAAAAGGATAGAAAAGAAAATAATTCTGAGAGGTATCTAAAGAAGTACTACAAGGATAAATCTAAGAAATTATTGAAAGACAATGACACCTAGAGTTCCAGTGGTGGTGACTCGTCTGATGAATCATCCGAGTTTTAAACTTCAAATTAGAAGAATCTCAGTGTTTTAGCCAATATACCCATTGAAAATCATTGTCTAATGGACAAGGTACACAATTACAAATCTCTTAACAATGTTTTCTTGAATAAAAATTATACTAATGATAAATATTATGAATCTTAAGATGATGAGTCCTCCTCACCAGAAGAAACTATTTTACCTTTTTATGAATATGTATCTAGATTTTCTAAACTAGTTGAGAATGAAAATTATAAACTCATGAAAAAAATTGACAAGGAAAATTCTAGAATTTTAATTTTAACTAAAGAAGTATCATATATTTCTAAATATCTTGATCATAAATTTTTTTATTTTGAAATTATTTCAAAAAACCTTGAGGAAGTCAATTATGAGAAGGATAAACTTTCTAAAGATCTTGAAAATTTAATTTCTGAGAAAAATATTTTAGAGACTAACACTAGTTCTAAAACCAATATTTTTTAGGATAAAAATTTGGTTATAAAACTAAAGTTAGAAATATTTTCCTTAAGGAAGTGTTTGTTAAATGTTACTTATGGAAAAGAAAATTTTTACAAGATGTATTCCCTAATTCTACCTATAAGTAATCGTTATGGATTTGGTTTTACCAAATCTAAACCAGTTTTTAGTATTAATTATTTTTTCCCTCAAAGTGATCTATTCTTCACTAAATTTCAGCGTGGTGGACATTGGAAAGAAAATTATTTAAAAAACTCAATCTTTAGGTTTTCATAAATCTTATTTTTCTAAGAAAATATGGATACCTAAAATTTTTCTTTCTGGAATTTCTAGATCCAAGCAAGTTTGGATTCTGAAAGTCTTACACTTTTATTTTAAGGGAAATAAGGAAAGTGCCGACAACAATAAATGGTATATGGATAGTGGATGTTCCCGGAATATGAATGGTAAAAAAACTTCTTTGAAAAGATTGTCAAGATGAAAGGAGGAAAAGTAACTTTTGGAGATAATGCTCTAGAAGAAATTTTTGGTATAGGTAACATTTTTATTCTTGAAAAAACATTGATTTAGAATGTTTTATTTGTTAAGGGTCTTAAGCACAACCTCATCAGTATAAGTCAATTATGTGATGAAGGTTATCTTGTTAATTTTAGGAATGATAAGTTCTTAGTACACAATTATAAGGAAGAGTTTATTCTTTCTACCCATAGGCAAGAGAATGTATACACACTAAACTTAGAAGACCATAGGAGCCAAGATATACCTTGTCTTAGTGTAATGGAAGATCAATCATGGTTTTGGAATATAAATTTATAACAATATAATCTTAGGAACCTCTGAAACATCTCAAAGAAAAGACTAGTTAATGATATTCCGAAGATTAGATTTGATTATTCAAAAGTTTGTGATCCTTGTCAATATAGAAAAAAACATAAATAAAGTTTTAAATCAATCATTGAAGTCTAAAATTATAATGCATTATAGTTAGTGCATATGGATCTTTTTGGACCAACACAAACTAGAAGCATTGAAGGCAAATATTATGTATTTTTCTTAGTTGATGATTACACTAGATTTACGTGGGTATATTTTCTAGCAAATAAATCTGAAGCTTTTTCCTATTTCAAAATATTTAGATCCCAAGTTAAAAATGAGAAAAGCCTTCCATTGATAACTATTCATAGTGATCATGGAGTAGAATTTCAAAATTCATATTTTGAAACTATATTTTGTAGAAAAGGTATTACTCATAACTTCTCAACACCAAGAACTGCTAAAAAAAATGGTATTGTTGAAAGAAGAAATCAAATTCTTCAAGATATAACTAAAACCATGTTGAGTGAATATTCTATAGCTAAACATTTTTGGGATAAAGCTGTAAGTGCTACTTTTTATACTATAAATTGAGTTTTGATTAGACATTTTCTTAATAAAACCCCTTATGAGTTATGGAATTGTAGAAAACCTAGACTTTCATACTTCAAAGTATTTGGTTGCAAAGTATTCATTCTGGATACTAAAGATAATTTACATAAATTCACACCCACATATGATAAAGGAATTTTATTAGGATACTCCACAACTTCTAAAGCTTATATATTTTTTCATAAAAATACTTGTACTATTGAAGAAACAGTGCATGTGAAATTTGATAAAACTGATCCTTTTGTTTTTAAACATCCTCAAACTACATCTTCAAATGTGTTTTCAAAAACTCATTATCAACCCTTGATAGAATATCTTTCAGATAAGGAGAATGTTTAAGAAAATATTTCTGAAACATTTACCCCAGAATATTTCCTACCATATGTTGATGAACAGGTTTTACAAAACCCAAATCAGTTATTTCTTAAGAATCATCTCAGTGATAGTATCATTAGTGATGTAAATCAACCTGTAAGGACTAGAAGTTCCTTAAGAAATGAAGTAGAACATCTATTATTCCTTTCCCAATTAGAACAAAAAATCAATGATGAAGCTTTAGGTAATGCTAATTGGATTAAATCCATGCAAGATGAGCTAAATGAATTCGAAAGGAATAAAGTCTGGACCATAGTTGAAAGACCTAAGGAAATTTATGTTATTGGGGGTAAAATGGGTTTTCAGAAACAAATGTGATGAAAATGGATTCATTGTGAGAAATAAAGATATATTAGTTGCTAAAGGCTATAATCAACAAGAAGGAATAGACAATGAAAAAACCTATGCTTCAGTATCTAGACTTGAATCTATTCGTATTTTACTTGCCTTCACAACATTCTTCAATTTCAAACTTTTTCAAATGGATGTAAAATGTGATTTCCTTAATGGATTTGTTCAAGAGGAAGTTTTTGTTGAAAATCCTCCTAGTTTTGAAGATTCAAAACATCTTGAACATGTTTTCAAACTTACCAAAGCTTTATATGTACTTAAACAAGCCCCTAGAGCATGGTATGACAGACTTACAAGATTTTTGTTACAAAAAAACTATGTTAAGGGAAATGATGATCCAACTGTTTTTATAAAGAAAGATAATAAAAATGTTTTAATTGTTAAAATTTATGTTGACGACATTATATTTGGTTTAACTCAGCAATATTTAACAGATTCATTTGGGAATCTAATGAAATTTGAGTTTCAAATGAGTATCATGGGAGAGTTAACCTTTTTCTTAGGTTTTCAAATTTCTCAAAAACCATAAGGAACTTATATATCCCAACATAAGTATATTAATGATGTTTAAAAAGTATGGATATGAAAACACTAAGTGTATAAGTACTCCCATTGGTAAGTCAAATAATCTTGATCTTGATGAAGTAGGGAAACCAGTAGATCAAACATCATTTAGAGGTATGATAGGAAGTTGACTATACTTGATAGCTAGTCATCCAGACATAATGTTTTCAGTATTCTTATGTGAAAGATATCAATCCAATCCTATGGAATCTCATTTAATGGTAGTGAAAAGAATTTTTCTCTATTTAAAGGGAACCATGGATTTAGGACTCTTTTATACTTCTGGAAATGATTTTGTGTTAAAAGGTTTTTCGGATGCTGACTTTGGTGGGTGTAGAATGGATAGGAAAAGTGAATCTAGAACTTTTCATTTCTTAAGAGATTCATTAGTTTCTTGTTCATGAAAAAAGCAACACTCAGTATCACTTTATACTGTTGAAGTTGAATATGTAGCAGCTGGATGTTGTTGTGCTCAATTATTGTGAATGCAACACACACTCATAGACTATGACATGAGTTTTACCAAAACACAGATATTGTGTGATAACACTAGTACAATTGACTTAGGAAAAAACTCTTCACATCACTCCTGTAAAAAAAACATAGATATTAGGCATCACATTCTTAGGGATCACACACTTAAAGGAGATATTATTCTTTAGTTTATCGGAAGGCAAAGTCAAATTGCTGATATTTTCACAAAATCTTTACCCTCTGATAGATTTAAATACATTAAACAAAAGTTAGGAATGATAACCATAAGGTAATATTTCATATTAACTTTTTTCTGAGACCAATCTCTTAACATTAATAAACTTATTTTCATAGGGGGATTACATTTGCTTGTTTTATTCTTTTTTTTCATAGTTAATTTTTATCGTAATCAAAATTCTATTAATGAAAATTTTCATAACCAGAATTTTTCACAGTAAAATTTTTTTCTTAATCATTTTTTTTTTCGTAGTCAAAATTTCTTCGTAGTCTAGGAAACCCTCAATTTCAAAAAATTTCTTTACTTAAGAAACTTTTATAGAATCTAAAGTTATTGAAGAAGAATTTTATTTATTACTGATAATTTTTCTAGAAATCCAAAAGGTATGTTTCCTTACTTAGTTTTCGTAATTAAATTTTACTTGTTGGTATTTTAATTTTGTTTTAAAATTATTTAGATTCAATTTCCTTAAATTCGAATGTTTTACCTTAACAACCTCAAAAGATCGAAACCTACCAAATTCCTTCTTCGGCTATCATCTCAATTGTCATATCTGTTCAAATGTGTTACCACCATTGGATCTTTTTGGGAAAATGAACCATCACCTTAAATGCCTATAAAATGGGCTCCAGATGGTTATCCCACATCGGTTTTTCATGCTTTGGTGTACTGAATCCTTGTTGCTCTACATAAGGCCCATTTTGAATTTCCTAGTTTTCCTTAAATTCGAATGTCTTTGGAAGCTTCTCCTCAAAAACAAATTTTGTCAGTAAAGGAAATCTATAAATAGAAGATATAGAGGGAAAGGTTAGTAGATCCGAAATTATTTTCTAAGTATGATTCTATTATCTCAAAAAATATTAAGTTGAATGGTTGGGAGAGTCTGGGTGTATCAAAACTAAAGGGACATGATACAATGTATCCTTAGTTTCTAGTAGAATTTTATGAAAACATAAGTTTATTTTTTCAAGATAGAAAATATAATTTTTCTTTCAAGAGTTATGGGAAAAAATATTCTCTTTATTTCAGTATGGCTTCTAGTATAATTGGAATCCCTTATGAGGGAGAAGCTGAATTTTTCTCCCACAAGCTTCCAAATGTTTTAGGAATTTTTTATAGGGAGAAGGCTCTAGAATGTATTGGTTTAAAATAATTGAAGAATCCAAATATCAACCATCTCTATACAAATTTTCAGATTCCAGAGTTAAGGGTTCAGGGGTTTATCATTTTGAGAAAAGGGGATAAGGACACCCTAAAGAAAAGTGACATTTATATTCTGGACTTTCTAGTAAACCTCAGGAAGATTAACCTTGTGCAGTATATCTTGCTTAAAATTTCAAATATCAATAATGGAACTATCAATTCTCAGATTATTATGTATCCATCCATTCTTTCCTATCTCATAGTTCTCTATCTTGATTCGTTAAAATTTCCATGTAGCTCAAAGCTAAGGAATTACAAGGTCATGTTGCTTAGTGATGACACCCTTATAAGGATGAAGATTGGATTCAATAGTGAATCCAGATAATTTTATGATATATCTAAAGAGAAAATAGAAGCATTATCAAAGAAATATGAAGTGGTTGAGATTTCCAAGAAAGGAGGAAAGAAGAGAAAGATAAAGGAACCATAAAATAAAGAAAAATATTCTACTATTAAGGAAGCTCAATCAGCACCACCTAAGACAAAGAAGAAAAAGACTTATCTGAATGAAGTGTTTATCAAGTGGAGAGAAGACAATAAGAATAAGAAGGAAGGGGAGCCTAGTTTTGGCTTGGACCCTGCTGAGGCAAAATCATTAAAGTTGAAGACTGTTGAAGATATTAAGAAGCAGGAAAAAGGAAAGAAGCAAAAGAAGAAAATATCTGGAGCCGATATTGTTCATTATCTTTTGAAGGTTACTGAGAGAGACTATGAGCAGTATCAGGTATCAGAAATTTTCTCAATGAATCAGTCATTGTAGAGACCCTGGGAAAGAAGATGGTGATTCCTGAACCAGAATAATATTAATAAATTGTGTAGGAAGATAAAGTATAAGAAGAATAAGAAGAAGAGGAAGAAGGCAATGACATTGATGATGTCATAAGGCAAGTAGAGCTATATCATGAGAAGGAAAGTCCATCTGAAAAATTATCTATCTAGACTTATCAAGACAGATCTTCAAAACTTTTTACCCCATATAAAGAAGAAAAGGATCAGGAAGAAATGAATAATCCATCCAATGATGAAATCTGCAACCATGATTTTGTTCAACCAGAAGATCTAGTGGAAGATGCTGAGAAAGTAAATATTGAGGAAGAAAAAATAGTTCAACTATCTGATAGTCAACATGAGTCATCAAAATTAACTGAAATCATTCTGATAGTCGATAAGGGAAACCAGGTGTTTGTTGATACACCTAGAAAAGTCGTAGTGCCAAAGAAAATTATTGGTGGTTCATCGAAGAGAAAAGATGAAGAGATAGAAAAAGAATCCTCACCAACTAAAAAAATCTAATTTGGAATCATCCTCTCTTGAACATGACCTTGTAGTCCAATCTTTGAAGAATCTGGTTGATATTATTCCCTTGTTTCCCAGCATAGACTCGGGGTTATATATGCTTCAACGTTCATTTAATTAGAAATCATATTATGTTTCCATGCTTATGGATAAATTTGTAAGGCTTGAGGCTGAATTCAAATCCTTCTACATTGGGTTTGATACTCATAGTAGTTCATGCAAGGAAATCACCAAATGGTCAAAGAAAACAATTGAAGAGTTGATAGTCTTTGATGAATTTAAAGATAATATGAAGGATGCTTTTGATACCGAAGATAACAAAATCAAAGACCACACTTCTAGTTTTAATGAGAAGCTGAATCTTGAACAATCAATCTGGAAGCAGGAAGTTAAAGACCTGAATGGGAATCATAATTTAGTGGCTATTAATTTGAAGAGATAAAGGGATCTTGGGATAGAGTTTGAAGAAAAGCTCATTAAGAAAGAATATCTTTTGAAAGTTTAAGCAGAAATTCTTACAGCTTAGGAAGAAAAGATCAAAGACTTGGAGAAGAAAGATGATGATCAGGATTAGTTTTTCAATCATTTTGAAGAAGATCACAAAGAGCTTAAGAATATGAAAACCATTGTAAATAAGTTAATGCCAAAGGATAAATAAGGATAATTTTTTCCCAAATCCGATCTTTTGCTATATTTTCTTTCCTTGTAAAAATTCTTTCAATCGTAATGAAATCTTGATTGCTCATCATATGCTTTGTTTTATAGTACTAATATTTCAGGTACCATATTTTTTTCCATTCACTTTATTTATTTTTGGAAATTAGAAAGGGGGAGAAAGGGATGATAAAAATAATACCAAGTAAAGAAGAAATTTCCCTATGTAAGGGGGAGTCTATCTAAAGAGGAGTTTACTCAAAGAAAATTTCCTTATGCAAGTAAAAGAAAAATATCTTTAAGGAAGTCAAGAATACGATCCTTATGGATTTCAAAACCTAAGGGGGAGTTAGTCGTATTTACTAGGATTCATATGTAAAGGGAGATAAGTTTTTATTTTATGTTCATAAAGAAAAATTCTAAGTCCTTATATTCTTTTTTTGTAAGGATGTTTGTGCTTTCCAAAAAGGGATATATTTTTGAGTCAATAAGGTTTTCTTATGACTTTTCCATTCCTCTAGGTTTTGAAAATCACAAATACTATTTCTTAAGGAAAATTATGCTTTCCCTAAAAATTATCTTAATAAGGAAAATTTTCCTTCTCCAAGGAAATTTTTATCCTTACCTATGTTATTATAGTCTCTATAAATCTAACTCATTTTATTACTAAGGTAAAATTCAGTTTCACTTCTAAAACCTCAAAATTATATCAATACTTAGATATAGAGTATTCTGTTTTCAGGTTCCGAATTCAAAATCTGAATTCTCTAAAATTCAGACTCTGAATTCCTCAAAATTCAGATTTTGAATTCATAGGAATTCAGAATCTGGAAACCATGGAATTCAAATTCTGAATTCTATATAAAACATAATCCTAATAACCTTGTATTATAGACACCAAATTTTTATTTGCTTAGATTTTGAATTTTATTTTCCTTAGACTTTGAACGTTATTTTTGGTTAAGCAACCTTATTTTTCTTACACTTGTTTTGAAATGATGTCGTACAATCTATTTCTAACTAACTGTTGGTTGAGTGACATGTGTACAGGTCCATCTAAAATTCAAGGAAAAATATGACTGTTGGAGGAGGGAGATGACCATTAGAGAATTGACTATAAATAGGAGCTCATTTGAACGAGCTCAAAAAACCCATTCCATCACTCTAGAGACCACATGCTATTAAAGTGATTTCTAGAGAGAGAGATATTCTCATGATTTGTGCATAATGAAAACTTGTTCATATTGCTTAGTGAAACTCTAATTATTGCTGAGTACAATCGTGGGATTCCTGGGATAGGAAGACAGATGTACTGACTACCTTAAAGAATGAAGACTTCTGGGGATATGAAGACAGAGGTTCCAACTACATTAAAGTTTGAGGGCTTGCAGGGATAAAAACACAGATTCTGATATTCTTATTGAGGGCTTACCCTAGTGTGGGTAATACATACTTTCTTGAAAGTATAAATCAAGGGACCTTTATCCAAGGTTTTTGGATACCCTAGTCTTTGGGTTAAAAGATCTTTTACTTGTTACTTGTTTTGTTTCAAGTTTATTTCCGCTGCATTTTGATAAAGGAAGAAAGTATAATCTTCTTATACTTCCTTATTATTTTATGTACTCTAATATTAGTGATTATATAAGCTTTAAGTTAGAATCTTTTCCTTGTAAACTTTCCTCAAGTTTCATTTTTTAAACAACTTTTTATAACCTAGAAAGTTTGTAGAACTAAAAGAGGTCTTGTGAATTTTCCTTGTTTAACTTTTTAAAACATATTTTTCCTTAAATTCAAAAACAAAAGTTTTAAAAATTACAATCCACCCCCCTTGTAATTTAGAATCTACATCATTATTTAGATCCTATGCTTTCAACATAGTCTTAACTAACTATAAGACCAATAAATTTTTTCCATATGTTATTAGAATATTTTTCTTAGAAAACTATAGTTCTCCCACTATCCTCTTAAAGACACATTGTAAAATAATTAATTCATGATTTAATACCTATCATTATTTATAAACGGATCCTTTTAGAAATAATATAATAATCTTGGTTGCGACTATGACAATTTGAATTCAAATGGATTTTAAAATATTTATTAGTGAAATTTTTTCAAGAAAGTTAAAAATTTGACTAATCCCAAGCCTTTAACAATGAATCTTACTTTATATGTAATCTCTTTACCATCCATGTCAAACTCTACCTAAAAAAAGAAACTAAAAATATACCTTTGTAATTATACTTTACATTTATATTTTTACCTTGTATTTATTATTTGTAACCATGAGAACAAAATATCTATATTTATTTAAGTTCTTAATTTTTAGAAATCCTTACCCAAAAGTTATTGAAGCAGTTTATCTATATTTTTAATTTTATAATTCTTAAAGAAGTTGGATTAAATAGGTGATAAGGATGAGTGCATGATATGTTTTGAAAAATTATTATTAAACTTTGATATCAATTCTAAAAATAGATCAATATACTTTAACATCTTGAGTATAGTGGGACCAACCTAAATTCTATATTTTAATTTACAAATGTTCAGTGTAATGATAATCTCATTCATTTATTACTTCAAATTCTCCTTGAAAACTTCTCAAATATGAGATAATATATTGTATCCATATATGAGTCTTGAAAGATTCCTTTTCCCCATCACATGATTCCTAAGGTTACTCATTAGGTAGTGGAGACAAAAACCCATAAAATTTCTTTTCACACTGCACTACTATATGTAAGCTCCTGCACCCTCTTAGAAATTTTCTCCGATTATAAAATTTTATTTTTTCAATATTTGTGATAGTGAATTTTTTGTATTACCTTATATTTTTATAAAAAATTGAAACTTTAACAGTTTAGTAATTTTATCTTGATTTCTAATTTAGACATTATAAAAGAGACTCCCCATACCATCACACCTAAATCCAGTGATAAAAACATATTCTTTACATATTGGAATTGATTTCTAGTGAATAGTCCCAAACCTAACCTTCTACAATTATAATTTCAATAAAAAATACTGAGTCACTTACATACCGATGAAATTTTAGGCGTAGTGTTTTATAGAATTAGGACAAAAAAACATCACATAAAAAATCCATGTATTTCTATCTAAATGTTTATTTTCTAACTATACCAATAATTTATTATTTTACACAAAGTCTTCAAAATCTCCAACAAAATTATCCATACTTGATAACCTTCTCTAAATATCTTACTTAATACCATTTATCATATTCTAGGAAAATGGAAACATAATAAGGGAAAACTCAAACACTCAGTAAGTGTAAACATAGGCCTTAGTAATTAGAGATCATAAGTGAGAATAATAAGTGTGTATGAGTATGAGAACATAATCAAAGTATATGAGCATAAAATGAATAAATCAAAACAAAAAATATATGAATTATAAATCATAAATCATGGTATACGGATTTTGGCATAAAACATGAGTCATAAGACAATAATCTTGATCTATAAGAACATAACATAAGAATCAGGATGTGGCATAAGAGTGTGAAATAAAAATAAAAAACATTTCCTTTGTCAGAGATCACTTCAAAGTCCATCATCACATGTTGAAAATACTCTGTTAGTGGATTGAGTTCACTCCTCATTCTCTTTAAACCTTGGTGGACAGATTCCTTGAGTGATTTTAGTTCACTCCCCATTCCCTTACATGCTATATTTTTAGACATAAATCTTTACTCAATGCATTGTATTAATATAACTAACCCACTTAACACATAATGATAAACTAAACGTATGTATTCCACAAGTACATATAATCATTCATTAGTCCTCCATAGCTTAATTAATTTCCTCAAAACATCATCATAAGCCATCCTAAGAAATAATGAGGATAGTTTCATTATAGAATATCCCCAGTGAAGTATAAAAATAATTAAATAATGTTTAAATTTATGAAAATTACTTTTATAAAATTATTAGAAATATTCTTTGAAAAACAAGATGGAATATCGCTTTCTTTTGGTAACTTTTAAAAAATGAAAAATTCATAGAAAAATGGGAATATAGGTTTCTTTGAAAAAACATAGAAATATGGAAATAAATATTAGTAATGAAAAAAATATATATCACTATGAAAATTCATTCAAATGGTAAATGGTAAAAAATATTCTTTTCATGCCTTTATAAAGAAAGTCAAAAAAAACCTATAAAAATGATAAAATGATTCCTTTTAAAACCTTTATAAAAAAATTCAAAGATAGTTGAAAATTAACGTGAGAAATCATTGAAATATAGAGAAGAATTTTTTTAAGTAGTATAAATAATATAGATATATAAGAGAGAGATTTGGGTAAAATACTTCAAAACTTTTAATGTATTCATTTTAAATAAAATCCCACAAATATTTTAAAATCAAAATCCACTTAAAAGAAATAACTTAAGATGGAACTTTAAATTCCATGAGTAAAGAGTGGAATGATATAGTATTTAATAGATATTTTATATTCACCATATAAATGAAAATATATTCATAATATGAAGCATGTCTTAATGAATTGAAAATTGGATAAAAAAACCCATATAGAGTTTATAACACAAGAATCAAAAGAAATTGAAAGAAATAAATTGATTTGGCCATTAAAATACCATTAATTACATAAAAAATATAATATAATATATTCATGGTGAATTTAATCAAAATAACACCATATAAAAGTAAACATGGTGCATAAAATGAAACATATCTCAAGGAATGGAAATTGAGACCATGAACCATTACCTTTTACTTTTTCTAAGTCAGAAATGATCTTAATTCCCTATATAATAAATTTAGGTTGATTATTCATATGAATAAAAACATTATTCATAATTATTTTAATTTATACTATCCATTTATAATTCTTTATTACCTATATTTTAATTTTTTATTGTTAAAATTATTATTTAGGTGTTTTCCATTTCGTTTCCCTTATATGCTTTGGTTTGGCGGTTTTGGTCCTTAAAACTTATTCATGGTTTTATCATATCCATAATTTTTATTCAAATTTAATTCCTTTGTTTTAAATATTTTAGATTCTCATATCCGTTTCATGGAATTTATGTCGACTATTCTCTTGAAAAGCATAAAAATACCCTTTTTCGGTGATTGTTGAATTAATAAGTGAATTGAATTTACTAGTAAATATAATTTTGAATATTACCACTCCAGAATTTTGAAAACATATTAAATTAATTATTATTATATCTTATAATTATTATTTTAATTTTTTAATCATTCATGACATAAAAATTATAACATCATTCATGTTGGTGGTAAAACTGACCAAAATAAGAACATGTTATAATGGTTGAATGAGTAATAACATGTTATTTTATTATTATAATATAAATTTTATAGATGATTAATGGTTTTAAAAATATGTTTTTAAAGTGATAAATAAAACTAAATATGAGGTAGATGATTAATATATAGAAAAATAATCAACAAAAAGATGTTACTTATGTTGCGAATTTGAATCTCTCTTGAAGGGTCTCGAGGAAATGAGAGGTTTAAGACTTATTCTTGGGAGAAAAGGTTAAAAAACATAAGATATCATTCTGAAGTATATAATTTTGTAGGGATTCAAGATATTTTTTAAGTAAAGGTGTGTATTGAGGTGGGAGTATGAGATATCCCTTTGTATATGAGAAGGGTGTCATTTTTGTAATATTAATTTCATAATATAAAAACCGATATCCATTCTCAAGGATATTATCTCAAAATTATCCAAATTTAATATATAATATAGGTTAGGTGGAGAATCCAATCATCCAATCAAATTTAAATAAGGTTTTTTGATATTTTATGGCCTTATCCTCTAATTTAACCACCTTTTTAACTATTTCAACATATATTGAGGTGACTAAATTTTACCATGGTAAATTATTTTTATAAAGAAAAATGAAATTGTAACATCTTCATCCCAATATTCCATCACATGACTGATTTGGGTTGGCTATGTGACCTTAGGCATGCCTCCCCATATGCCAAAGGCTGTTTAATAACAATGAGGTTGTAAGGAATATAGTGGGGATATTATACCATCCACTATAGAGTAGCAATAATAGTGTAAAATAATAATATAGTAGTGTAAAATAAGGGAATAAATATAATTGATCATAAAAAAACTACAGTGGAAATATGGGGAAAATCAAACAATCCAATAATAGTTGAATCATGCAAAGTCCGGATGAATGTATCTAAACGTCGTGTTGAATTTAATAAAAATAAAAGACTAAAAAGAAAAGATAAATGACTCCAAATTCCCTAGTAATTATCCCCATGTCATTCCCATCTCCAAAATCCAACCCATCCATCAATAAGTCATATAATGTTGGGCCCCTTACCCTTATCCAAACCTAAATCCATGCAATCTTCTTAGGTACCAAATAGCAGCCCAAGCTGGGTGTGAGTAAAACTCAGTATACTACCACCAATAATGTCTAAATAGATGTATTCTGAGTATATATTTCATGAAATAAAGTGATAAGTATAGGTTTTAAGTTAATAAATTAATCCCGAACATATAATAAACCCACTGACCCCTCGAGTTCTGGTTTGAAACTAAGGCCATCCAAACCTACTTCGACACAATACCAGATCTCTATGTTAGGTGGTGGATTATCTATCCTAGGATGAATCCCTAATATCAATGTAGGATTACGCTAATAAGGATCAATCACTCACATCATATCATGAATCATTTAAACCCACCCTCAGTCAATCAAGTGTATCTCCCTTAGGCTTCCGGTGACTATGAATCACACACTCGGGTAATCTATACCCCTTGAATCTTACCCTCAAGAAGTATTAAATACCATGCATCATATCCTCAGGAAGATTTTACAACCAATAACCTTACCCTCAGGCATCACATATGGTTCATTTAATAACCAATCACAAGAACAAGTCATAACAAGACAAAACTCAACATTCCATGTAACATCCCACCCTCAGGCTTTAAACACAATAGTGTCATATCAAGACAAAAGATAAAAAATAATTTCATGTGGCCAAATATAAAACATTCCCAATATTTAAACATAATTTAAAATGATTAATTCATTAGACTACCATTTTTGTGTCTATTTACATTTCATAAAGTAAGGCTTCAAAATACCTTAATAATTGGAAAAAATTCTATTTTATTTAACAATTTATCCCAAAATCCATTTACACTCCAAAATATCTATAACTAATCATGTTAACATTCCAATTATATTTCATTCCATTTAATTTATTTTATTTTAGGTAATTATATTTCAATTAATCACTACGGTTCACATGATATTCCAATTCATAATATTAAGCCAACATTCAACTAATTACCAATTCATCTTAGGGATCTAAGGTTAACCAAACCAAGGTCCGATATATGTCAAAGTTTTCACACCTCTTGGGTGTCCAAAGGTTTATTCTTAATGATAATGGACCCAAATAGATCCATGGGAGGTCTAAAAAACATGAAAATCATCAATTATGAATTATATTTTATGTAGGTTGCACACATGAAAAACCGATGTGATCACACTTATTTCATATAATAGCAGAAAATAAATATACTTTTATAGAATTATTCTAGAAAACCTACCTAAAATGAAGAGTTAATACTGATAATTCTCAATGTCTAAGGTAAATCAGGGTTCCTCCTTCCCTTTATTCAATGGTATCAAGGGAAATATGTTAACACATACTTGATCCAGTTAGGTTGTCCTGATCTAGGGTTCTCTACATGGGATGACCAACGTGATAAGAGGGAGGAGAATAACCAAATGGCTCACCTTCAATCATTAGGTTTGGAACACCAATATCCACGGAAAAACCTCAGGATCGAATAGGATTCCTGGAAAATATCAGTGGTAGGTTTGTAAAGTGAGATAGAAGGGAAAATCACATTTGTATAATGCACGACACAACACATGATTTAAAATGTCGAGTGCGTGTAATTTATGATATAAATATGGAATTTAAATTGTGAAATACATGTTTTTTATATTCACTAAAAATCCAATTTCATATGATTTAAAACATGTAAAAAGATATTTCTAGACATAAATCCCTTGCATTATGTAAATTCTGGATTCACGTCATGCCCTGATGAATTCATGTCTTGTTTAGGTTTCATGGGGTTGTCTTGCCTGAGAAATTCACATCAAAAATCCCTTACAAGATGTAAAATT
Source organism: Viscum album (assembly GCA_963277665.1). Taxonomy (NCBI): domain Eukaryota; kingdom Viridiplantae; phylum Streptophyta; class Magnoliopsida; order Santalales; family Viscaceae; genus Viscum; species Viscum album. Next base: position 1,375,850,502 of record OY728133.1, on the reverse strand, counting down.
TAGATTCTTGGATTATCCTAAAATAATTTAGGATGTGAATTTTTCTCATGGGTTTGTCAGATTTTATGGGGTCTACTCGATAGATTTATGTTGTGAATTTGAAATTCACAACATAAATTTGATATGCAGCCAAAAACTAGTTTTCCTCATATTTAACCTCTAAAAAACTTAATCACATTGTATTAAGGCTCTATTAACAAGATTAAAACAAAAAATAAAATTTCTCAATAAGGTTTACAAAAAATCTTAAAGAGAGACATACTTTGAAGTGACATGATCTTACAACCTCCCCACCATATAACAACTCATCCCTGAGCGGTGATCCAAATAATCTTAGTGAATATTAGTGAAAAAATCTAGACACTATGTCTGCATATCAAATTCCCTCTCCTAGGTCTCCTCTTTCACATTCCCATGTAGACACTACACTCATACAAGATGGATAATATTCTTTAAAAGATTATTATCACTACAGTTCATGATATGAATATGATTCTCCTCAAAGGACACATCAACATTGAGCTCAACGTCATCAAAATATATCATGTGAGAAGGTTCAAGATGATATCTCTAAATATACTTCATGTGAAACACAACATGCATGGCACTGAAGTTCCTTGGTAGGGATAAATTGTAAACCAATTGAATGAATCTTTACACCATCTCGAATATCCCAAAAAACCGGGGTGTTAGCTTCCCCCGTAACCTGATACAACATTACCCCATTTTAGCCAACACTCAAAGGAAAAAATGATGACCAACCACAAAATCTAGTGGTTAAATCTGGTAGTCAGTGTATGATTTATGCTATATCCTCATGGTTACCAACCACTTATTGATCAACTGAACCCACTCAGACATCTCCTTTAAGAGACTAGGTCCAATAAGTTCTTACTCACCTGCCTCTAACCATCAAAGAGGTGAATGACATGAACTTCCTTAAAAATCCTCAAAATGATCTATTTGTATAAATTACTAAAATATATTATTATAATATAACACCATGAGTTATATATTCTTCTCCCAAGAACCACCAAAGTCCAAAACATATGGTAATAACATATCCACCAAAATATGTATCATCCCTTAAAATTAGTTATCAGTTTGAGGATGATAGGATATGATCAAAAAACCTATTATCCTAAAGATTTCTGAAGACCATACTTGAAATAAAACACGAAACAAGGATCATTATCAAACATGATATTCCTCAGACAACCATGTAGTCAAAGTATCTCTCGCATGTGGAGACTACCCAAATAATCAATGGTGAAGGTCTCCATAATAGGTAAGAATTGGGGTATCTTCATTATTCAATACACGATGACCCATACCACATCATTCTTACAATTTTTTAGGGTAATCTTATCAAAAAATTCATCATTACATCATCACACTTCCATTACAGAATGGGTAAAGTTTACAACAACCCAACAGGACTCTAATGCTCATCTTTCACCTGGTGATAGGTGAAATATCTCACCATGAAACCCATTATATCCTTATTCATCACTGGACACCAATATTGTATATAGAGATAATGATACATCTTTGTTATACCTAGATGTACCGCCCATTTAGAAGCATGAAAATCCCTCGCCATCTCTTTAAATAACACCATAGGAACCCATAAAATTCCATGGATAGGAATAACATTATAACTACCAAGATATAATAATGTTGGTGTCTCCACAACATATAAGTAGTCCCTCATATCTAATCCCTCCATATCAAATAAATGTTCGGTATTGATCCATCAAAGTCATAGATACTCATCCCTAGGACTCGTGAACATCTATATTCATGTCTATAAACAAACCCATCAGCCAAAACTCATCACAAGACTCTCCCAATTTCACTATTTGTACCTTCCATCTTAAATCACAAGTAACCATATTTCCCTTTCCTAGTCTGTAATACATCTTGAAGTCAAAATATTGTATGTAATCGATCAGCCTTCTCTGTCAAAGGTTTAAGTCTCACTAACAAATGATTTACTTGAGGATCTTGTGTTCTATGTACACCAAAAACCTCTCTCTCATCAAATAGCGTCTCCAGCATCTCAGATCATGTACTACCATAGATAGCTCCAAATCACGAGTAGGGTAATTCCTATCATGCGGTATTAGTTGTCTTGAGCCATATGTAACCTCTTAGTCCTCCTACATTAGAACTTATTTGAGTCTATCTCTAGATGTTTCATAATACATGGAATATGCCTTACTTCGCATAGGTAAGGTGATGATTAGTGCTAAGGTCTACCTAATATTTTGATCCTATAAATCTATCTTGTAAGCATCTGACCAAACAAATTTTACCTATTTCTTAGTCAACCAAAAAATCAGTATAACTAGTTAGGGGAAATCCTAGATGAAATGAAAATAGCATACTGCTAGACCCAGAAAGCTCAGAATCTCAGTCATTATTGGGATATTCCCAAGATACCATAGATTAAATATTATCTAGGTCCATTGACACTCCAACCTCTGAGATAACATGACCTAAGAAGTTAACTCTATCAATCAAGAAACTATATTTTGATATCTTGGAATAAATCCAACGGTCTATCAATGTAATCAAGAAGATTTCAATCTATTTGGAATGATTTTGTGTAGTATAAGAGTGCACCAATATGTCCTAGAAAAAAACCACCATAAATTGATTCAGGGATGGGTGAAAGATTTCATTCATTAAGGTTATGAATACCTTTAGTGCATTCATCAGACCAAATGGCATCACTAGTAACTCATAAAATCCATACATACTATTGAGATAATTCTAGGGAATGTCTGATGTCATCTCCCTCAAATGATGGTACTCCAACCTCAAGTCAATCTTAAGGAAGATTTAGGCACCTATCAGCTAACCAAATAGACCATCAATGTAATGAAGGGGATACCATTTCTTGACTGTCATCTGGTTTAATCATGGATAATCCACACTCAAGCACATTTTCCCATAAAACTTATTAGAAAAAAGAATAGGAGAACCCCATGGATAAGTACTAGGATATATGAAACAATTCAATTTTAGACATTCCAATTAAACTTTCAACTCATGAAGTTCTACTGGTGTCATTCTGTAAGGTGGGATAGAAACTAGCTCAACTCCCGACACCAACTCGATGATGAAATCAATATCCTTCTTGGGTGGTAAGTCGGAGAATTATTTAGGAAATATGTTATGAAAATTTTATACTATAGGAGTAAAATAATCATTCTGTATTCTACCATCATCTAGAACAAGGCCTATTATCTAATCTATGAGAAATTCCAATATGCACTGAATTAATCTTGCATGACCAGCCTGAAGATCCCACTCTCCTTGATGGATGTAGATTCTACTTTATAGAGACAAAAGTTAACTCTATTCATATAATAATCAATATGAACTTGTTAAAGAACTAGGAAATCCATACTAAGAATAAAATCAAACTGTGTCATTTCTATCATAAGCATCACTCAAATAAAATGGTAGCCACCAATTTTAAGAGAAAATTCATTACAGTAGTTGATATCCTCTAACTGCACTCCCAGTTATGAGTCGATAGTCATAATTCCATACAAGATCTCTACAACCAAGATGGAAAAACTTTTAAATAAAGATAAAAAGGAATGCGATTCCCATATATCAAACAATATGAATGTAAGGGTAAACTATATAAGAATTGTACCACTATCGGTAGAAGGTATTGCATCCGAACTAGCTAGAGTAGACTGCATAGCATACAACTGACTCACCCCTTGATCGCGTTGTCGAGCACATCAAATTAGTTATTTAATTTTGACTATAATTTCTGCAGTATAGCAGCAACCCTAGGTCGTCTCTCGACGGAGCCTTAGATCATTAATTTAAAAATAGGGTTTTTATTATGAGAATATAAGGTGAATTAGGTTTTGTAAAACATGGGAGTTTTATAATTAATGATGAAAATAGAAAATGAAAGCGATAAAAAAAATAGAAATGAACAAGATTGATTAAACGTGACCAACCCGGGGAAGTATCGTGATGCTCATCCTTCATCGCTTCAAGGGATGGGGTTATGATCTTTTAATACCTAGTTTGTAACACCTAGAACCAGAATGTTACTAAGTTTGTACTAGGATACCTCCTAGGGTTCAGTCGAAAACACATAACGATTCACCGGACACCACCGATGATTGGGTGATTTGTGTTCGACATCATAACCGAAACTCACCAAGGAAACACATGAAGAATTCGTTGTGCTCTCTAGGTTTGCATGTTATTTCATTGTGATACCATGAAATAAATTTACATGGACTTGACAGTGCTTGTGTGAGTTCAATTGACCAATATAAACCACACAAACACCGCAATTGAAAGGGGGAAAGAAAGTGGTGAATGGTGTGTGAAACATCACATGAATGGGTACCCCCAAACATGATCATATGAGTTGAGCATGACATACCAGTACATAACTCAATAAAATAAGAATATAGGATGATGAAAAACAACACAACATCCTAGAATTTAAAAGATCATTCAAATATTACAAACATGAAGCTCGGGATGTACATCACGTTCCTTCTCGGGTGATCACAAGGGGTTTAGAAACCCATGGGAGAGGAGGAAGAGAAAGATGTTGGGGTAGAACTTCCCATAGCCTCCAGAACTGATAGGGATGTTGAGAAGTCTCTTTGGGGACTCCAAAATGGCAGAACCTTGCCTCTTGGCCCCAAATTGCAAATGGGGAGCCTAAGGTGCCATTTTATAGGAAAAATGGAAGGTGGTTTTAGGCACACAGATTTCTTCAATCCACTTGTACCATGCGTTTCGGCCTTCAGAAAGTCTTATCTCGCTTTGGAAAAAATATAAAAGTTGTATCCCTACCTCTTGAATATCTCCACTGAATGTTTGGAACCCTTTGGACAACTACAGCTGAAGATATTGATAAAATACAGAACACCGAATTTGACTTGTTCCAAATTCGGTGGCTTGGACAGATCAGTTCGGATGGGCCTCATATAAGCCGAATCAGCATTAGGTTCCTTAATATAAAATTTATCCTATTAAATTTTGGACAGGCGCACAAAATTTCTGCCCATTTGGATGCACAGATTTCGTGTACTATGCAAAACAGTGGACAGATGTCCATGGATCCATGCAATTTTGGTCCATTTTTCTTCCACTTCATCAAAGGCCCTCCAAATCACCTCCACCTACATTGAAACAATAAAAACAAGTAACATTGCCCATTATAATATTGATTAACATTAATTTATTTATTCAAACATGAAGTGCAATTTATTAATATATTTAGAATATTCATTACAAAACTAGTTTAAAACTGCGGTGTAAGGGTGGAATAAAACAGTGAATTGTGGTACGATCACACCCCCACACCTAAACATTTGCACTCCCGGGAAAAGTCAAATATCCAAATACAATGATTAATATATATATATTTCCAAAATCCTAAAGATTTATCATTTGAGTAAATTTTATTTAAAGTAAGGTGATCAATGCACGAACCACACCAAGGAGTTCTTCCTAGTGAAAATAAAAAAAGATGTCTCATAAATCATATCATAGCGAAATTCAAAAAGATTCATGATACCCAATTGAGAAAGGAATTCAGAAGTAAACCATGACACTAAATCTCCATGTGTGTGTGTGAAAACCATTCCATGCTATTCTTTCCACTTGCTATCCAATAAATATATGTTATTTTAACATTTTTCAGCTTAAATGATTTTGTCACCAAACTTGTCCTACATCCTTTGCAATCATATTTCAAGACCCACTCATTTAAGCATTCCCAGAAGTCAAACCATAAGCTCCCAACCAAGATATCCCCATATTTTTCACATTTCATCACTCCCCTCATTTATTATATTTTTTTGAAGTTGCAATTGGAACAAATCTCACACTCATCTCTCAACCCTTGTTTGATCTCCTCATGACACTAATTGAAATAGTTATAACAAGATCAAAGGTTGAGAAGCAGTGGTTTTTGACCTTCCCAAGACACAATTTTTTTTTTGAGGGCGTACAACAGTCGGACATTAGGTACACACGCATAGGTCAATCTGGTACAGTAATGAAACAAATCGGATAGGGAACGAATGTATGGAAATATCATTTAAAGCTGAAAAATATTAACCCAACATATATTTACCTTATATTAAGTAAGAAATAATCACACTTTGTGGTTTGGTGCAAAAATTTGTGGAGATATTAGTGACACAGTTTTCCAAAAAACTACTCACACAAAGGGCATCAATCATCTCAAAGGTTTCACATAGATACAACCATTTATATCATTGACAGAAAACCAATTCACTAAAAATCACTCTTTGATGGTAAACTCATACACAAATTCTTTTTAGCATTCGTTATGGTATTTTTACTTTCCCCACTTAATGGTCACCACATCATGGAATTTCGAAATTTTTGATGGGGAAAAATAAAAATACCATAAAGAAGACCAAAAAGAGAAAACAAAAGGAGAAAATGATGAAAAATCCTAACTAACCCAGGAATGTATCCACCCCCCCACACATAGAATATTCAGTGCCCTCACTGAAATAATTGAAAATGTGAGAAGGAAGGATAAAACCTGGTGTGTTTTATTGGTATGATGCGTCGAGAAGGTAGATTTCCTCCACCGAATTCTTTGGAAAATCCTCATAGAAGTGTTTAAGTCGCTGCCCATTGATGGTAAGACTTTGTCCACTCTTCCCATGCAAAACCTGTATTGCACCAAAAGGGTAAACATTAGTAACAGTATAAGGACCGAGCCATCGGGAACGAAGCTTACCTAGGTGGTGCTTAAGCCTAGAATTGTACATGAGGACCTTCTCACCAATATGGAACTTCCGATGGTGAATCATGCTATCATGAATAGCATTTGTCTTCTCTTTATAGATTAGGAAGTTTTCATATGCATCACGTCGAATTTCTTCCAACTCTTGAATCTGCAACTTTCTTTCCTCACATGCATCTGAAAGGTTCATATTACATTGTTTAACAGCCCAATTTGCATGGTGTTCTACCTCCACCGGGAGGTGACAAGCTTTTCCAAACACAATCCTATATGGTGACATTCCGATCGGTGTTTTAAAAGCAGTACGGTATGCTCAAAGTGCATCATCCAAGCGCAAACTCCAATCTTTCTTATTGGGTTGTACCGTTTTCTCCAAGATTCGCTTAACTTCCCGATTTGAAATTTCTGCTTGTCCGTTAGTTTAGGGATGATATGAAGTGGAGACTTTATGAACAATCCCATACTTAGGAAGCAATTTTTTCATGTTACGATTGCAAAAATGTGAACCCTGATCACTAATGATGAATCTTGGTAGACCAAACCTACTGAAAATTTGGGACCTCACAAAATCAACAACCACTCGAGAGTCATCAGTCCTAGTGGCCTTTGCTTCCACCCATTTAGATACATAGTCAACAGCCAATAAGATGTACACAAAGCCAAATGAATTTGGAAAAGGCCCCATGAAGTCAATGCCCCATGCATCGAAGATTTCACAGAATAACATGGGCTGTTGGGACATTTCATTCCTCTTAGAGATATTCCCTGTGAATTGACATCGAGTACATGATTTACAAAACCTATGGGAATCTCTATAAAATGTTGTCCAATATAATCCTGAGTCAAGGACCTTTTGAGCTGTACATTGAGAGTCAAAGTGGCCCCCACATGCCAAGGTGTGGTAGAAGGTCAAAACAAAGGTGAACTCATGGTCAGGGACACACCTACGAACAACCTGGTCACTACAAATTCTTCACAAGTATGGGTCATCCCAAATGTACCATCGAGAATCATGTTTAAGTCTCTAGGATTGTGAAGTGTTAAAATCAGTGGGGACCCTATATGTTGATAGAAAACTCACAATGTCTGCATACCAGGGGGTAAGGTCCACAACATCACAAAGTTTCTCATGAGGGAAGAATTCTCCAATGGGTAGGGGTGAGTCAACATGATGGTCCAATGGTGGGGAAATCCTACTAATGTGGTCAGCTACAACATTATCCACTCCTCTCTTATCTATAATCTCATGGTAAAACTCTTGGAGGAGGAGCATCCACCGAATGAGGCATGGCTTGGCTTCATGTTTCTTTAGGAGGAAACGAAGGGAAGCATGGTCAGAAAACACAATCACTTTTGACCCAAGAAAATATGAACGGAATTTTTCCAAGGAAAACACAATAGAAAGGAGTTATTTTTCTGTGGTTGTGTAGTTTATCTGGGCAGGGTCAAGGGTACTCGAGGAATACACAATGACATGTGGAGCCTTTTCAACCCTTTGTGATAAAACTGCCCCAACTGCAAAGTTAGAGGCATCACACATAAGCTCGAAGGGGAGATCCCACCTAGGTGGTTGGATTATGGGAGGTGATGTGAGACTCTTTTTTAGTGAATTGAATGAATCCTCACAATTTTTATCAAACACAAACTCAGAATCCTTTTGTAATAACCGAGATAAGGGAAGTGCAATCTTACTAAAGTCTTTAATGAATCGGCGGTAAAAACCAGCATGACCCAAGAAAGACCGCACCTCACGAACTCATTTTGGAAATGGAAGGGATGAAATTAATTCAATTTTACATTTATCAACCTGAATTCCCTTATTTGAAATGATATTCCCAAGAACTATCCCCGCTCAACCATGAAATGACATTTTTCATAATTTAAAACAAGATTTTTTCAATGCAGCGGTGGAGGACATAACCTAGGTTTTCCAAACAATCATCAAAAGAAGAACCATAAACCGTGAAATCATCCATAAAGACTTACATACAACTCTCAAGGTACTCAGAAAAAATACTCAACATACATCGTTGAAAAGTACCAGGAGCATTACATAGACCGAATGACATCCTTCTATATGCAAATGTGCCAAATGGACAGGTAAATGTTGTCTTTTCTTGATCCTCAGGGGCTATATGGATTTGAAAATAACCTGAATAGCCATCAAGGAAACAATAATGGGACTTACTAGCCAATTGTTCTAACATTTGTCCAATGAAAGGTAAAGGAAAGCGGTCCTTCCGCGTGGCTTGATTCAGTCGACGGTAGTCAATACAGACTCGCCAACTGTTTTGCACACGTGTTGGAACCAATTCATTCCTTTCATTTTACACAACTGTTATTCCTATTTTTTAGGCACAATTTGCACTGGGCTAACCCATTTACTATCAGATATAGGATAAATGATCACTGTAGCAAGTAATTTACTAACTTCCAATTTTACCACTTCAAGGAGAGTGGGATTCAACCGACATTGATATTGTCTTACGGGCTTAGCCTCATCATCCAAAAGTATATGGTTCATACAAATAGATGGGATAATCCAGGTAATATCATCCAATGTCCATCCTATTGCCTATTTACACTCTCTCACAAGTTTGAGCAGTTTCAATTCCTGTTGTGGAGAGAGGTTATTGGTAATAATGACGGGAAATTGGTCAATACCCTCAAGATATGCATATTTTAAATTAGAAGGAGGTTGTTTAAGTTCAAACACCGGTTGTTTCTGGATTGATGGATGGGATTTAGGGGGAGTGAGGTCCATGAAACTATCTATCTACTCATGTTTATTCTCAAAGGAAAGAGAATCTATTGAAATGAGATTTGCAGAATCATCGATAGTCATGGGTACCTCAGAATAAACACACTCATCAATTAAAGCACAAAATTTACATTTTTCTGAACCCACACAACATTTAAAAGAAGAACCAAAACTCAAATCATCTAAGGGTGAAGAAAAAAAAGAATCAGAGTTTGGGTTAAGGATAGAATTGTGTGTGTGTGCATCGTTTGAGAGCACTTACATTGAATAGATAGGAAGAGTGGAGTGATCTTCAACGGGGTGTTTCATAGCCTCAAGGATGTTAAAACTTACCTTTTATCCTTTGAATTCCATGGACAACGTACCATTGTGAACGTTGATGATCATCTTTGCTGTTTTTAGGAATGGCCTCCCAAGTATGAGAGGGGCATGTCCTTGGGTTAGGGTATCTTCAATCTCAAGAATGTAGAAATCAGTGGGGAAGATGAGATTCTTCACTCTAACAAGGACATCCTCAATCACTCCTTTTGGATGTGTTGTACTCCGGTTGGAAAGTTTCACAACAATGCCTGTTGGTTGAAGCTCTCCAACCTATAGAGAAGTATACACGGAGTGAGGCATTACATTAATGGAAGCACCTAAATCTAGCATAGTATCAGAAAATAAGGTATCCCCTATGGTACAAGGTATGGTGAATGTATCAGGATCCTTGCATTTGGTTGGCATTTCCAGTTGAATCAAGGTCGATGCATTCCTTCCTAGGTTGACTCTCTCATTCCCCTTCAGCCTTTGTCGATGGGTGCAAATCTCTTTAAGAAATTTGGCATAACGGGGAATTTTCTTGACTGCATCCAACAATGGAATATTAACTTGAACTTTTTTAAATGTATCCATTATTTCATTTTCAATCTCATTATCAAAGTTTTTCTTAGATTTAGAGAGTCTTTGAGGGAAAGGAAGAGGAATATATTGTTCATTTGAATCATCAATGACTATTCGATTACCATTTTTGTCTTGTTTTTCTTTACATGAAGTTTTTGAGGGTTAGGAAAGAGAGTTTTCATGAGGGGGACATACCTGCTGTGCAGAATCAATAGAAGGAGAAACTTCTTTACCACTACTAAGTGTAACTGCACATACATTACCTTTGTCCTTTAGATTGGAAATGGGTTGGGATGGTAGTTGTCCAGAACCTTGCATCTTAAGCTCACCGATGGTGTTTTCCAATTGCCCCACTTGGGTTCGTAGGTCTTGAATAGCTGATTGTGTGGTCTGTTGGCACTGAAGGTTCTGGGTTGCCATTTGCTTCACTATATCCTCAAGGCTTGGTTCAGACTTGGGAGGAGGAGGATTGTTTTGATATGTTGAAGGATAAGAATGTTTCATACCTTGGCCTTGTTGATACCAATTCTGCTTGGGGTTTCTTGAGTTTCCTCCTTGTCAGTATTGTGGTTGTGCTTGCCACCCGGGGTTTGGATTTGGCCTGAATGGTTCTTGCTTGAAGGGAGGTGCTTGTTGGAATGGACGCCCTAGGAATACAACTGCATAGGACTCAGATGAATCTTGAAGTTGTGGGCACTGGTCAGAAAAATGAGTGTTATCAGAACAAATACCAAAATGCAATGGAATAGAAATAGAGTGTGAGTTACCTTGTGCTCGAGCTAATCTCCTTAGAAGGGTATGCATCTCATCAAGTTTAGTATCTACCTTTTGTTCTAGGGTTGAATGACTTACCTCATGAACTCCTCGGGTTGGTGCAATAGCTCATGTACCAAATTGTTGTGCATTTTGAGCCATGTTGGATATTAAGTCACGAGCGGCAGAAGGAGTTTTGTCAACTAGGGAACCACTAGCCGCAGAATCAATCATTCCATGATCCATGGGGATAAGTCCCTCATAGAAGTATTGGATTAATAGTTTTTTACTAATCTGGTGGTGGGGAAGCTTGAGCAAAGTCGCTTGAATCTCTCCCAGTATTCATGAAGGGTCTCTCCTTGTGATTGCCTAATTCCACAGATTTCTTTCCTAATTGATGCAGTTCGGGAGGCAGGGAAGAACTTCTCTATAAAAAGTCTTTTTAGGTCATTCCATCCCCCAATTGTGGAAGGAAAATAGTATAGCCAATATTTGGATACACCATCAAGGGAGAAAGGGAAGGCCCTAAACTTAATGAGGCCCTCAGACACATTTTGTGGTTTCATGGTGGAGCACACTATGTGAAACTCCTTTAGATGTTTGTGAGGGTCCTCATCAGGAAGACCATGGAATTTTGGAAGAAGGTGGGTGAGACCTGATCTAATCTCAAAGTTGGCTGCTTCCTCGGGATATTGGATGTACGTAGGTTGGTACTCCACATCAGGGTTAGTAAGTTCTTTTAAAGTTTGATTATTTTCATCCATGTTTTCTTGGGTTTGATTGGGATCAATTTTGGGTTGGTTTAGAACCACTTGAGGTTCTAAATGGGGTTCCACAATATTACTTGATTGACCTTCTCTAGATGACTTGATTTGTGTGTGAAGTGACTTTTCGATTTCAGGATCAAATTCAAGTAGTGTTCCTTTACCAGATCTTATCATGCAACAATGATGTCCAGTTTGATTGATCGATTGTTTTTTTTAAGTTTTTATTTATTTATTTGAGATGGAAAGAAAAAGAAACTTAATAATGGTGAAAGAAGAATAGAATGTTATACTATATAATTAGAGAGGGAGATGGAGAAGAGAGAGAGAGAGAGAGAGAGATAAAGAACACACCAAAAACAACAAAAAAATAAAGACAAAACCCAAAACAAAAACAATCAAATGGGGGTGGGGTATTTAAAAGGAGTAATAATTAAGAAGTAAGATAACTAAATAAAAGTAAATAAAGAAAAAAATGATCTTGGATCCCCGGAAACGACGCCAAAATTTGATCTCGTTGTCAAGCGCGTCAAATTAGTTGTTTAATTTTGACTAGAATTTCTGCAGTATAGCAACAACCCTAGGTCGTCTCTCGACGGAGCCTTAGATCATTAATTTAAAAAGATGATTTTGATTATGAGAATATAAGGTGAATTAGGTTTTTTAAAACTTATGGGTTTTATAATTAATGATGAAAATAGAAAATTAAAGTGATAAAAATTAGAAATGAACATGATTGATTAAACGTGATCAACCCGGGGAAGTCTCGTGATGCTCATACTTCATCACTTCAAGGGATGGGGTTATGATCTTTTAATCCCTGGTTTGTAACACCTAGAACCAGAATGTTACTGAGTTTGTACTAGTATACCTCCTAGGGTTCAGTCGAAAACACATAACGATTCACCGGACACCGCCGATGATTGGGTGATTTGTGTTCAACATCATAACCGAAACTCACCAAGGAAACACATGAATAATTCGATGTTCTCTCCAGGTTAGCATGTTATTTCATTATGATACCATGAAAAAAATTTACATGGCCTTTACAGTGCTTGTGTGAGTTCAATTGACCAATATAAACCACACAAACACCGCAATTGAAAGGGGGAAAGAAAGTGGTGAACGGTGTGTGAAACATCACATGAATGGGTACCCCCAAACATGATCATATGAGTTAAGAATGACATACCAGTACATAAATCAATAAAATAAGAATAGAGGATGTTGAAAAACAACACAAAAACCTTGAATTTAAAAGATCATTCAAATATTACAAACATGAAACTCGGGATGTACATCACGTTCCTCCCCGGGTGATCACAAGGGGTTTAGAAACCCATGGGAGAGGAGGATGAGAAAGATGTTGGGGTAGAACTTCCCATAGCCTCCATAACTGATAGGGATGTTTAGAAGACTCTTTGGGGACTCCAAAATGGCACCACCTTGCCTCTTGGCCCCAACTTGCAAATGGGGAGCCCAAGGTGCCATTTTATAGGAAAAATGGAAGGTGGTTTTAGGCACACAGATTTCTTCAATCCACTTGTACCACGCGTTTCGGCCTTCAGACAGTCTTATCTCGCTTTGAAGAAAATAGAAAAGTTTTAGACCTACCTCTTTACTATCTCCAACGAACGTTTGGCACCCTTTGGACAAATAAAGCTGAAGATATTGATAAAATACATAACACCACATTTGACATGGTCTAAATTCGGTGGCTTGGACAGATCAGTTAGGATGGTCCCTATAGAAGCCGAATCAGCATTGGGTTCCTTAATATAAAATGTAGCCTATTAATTTTTGGACAGGTTCACAAAAGTTCAGCCCATTTGGATGCAAGGATTTCGTGTACTATGCAAAACAGTGGACAGATTTCCATGGATCCATGCAATTTTGGCCCATTTTTCTTCCACTTCATCAAAGGCCCTCCAAATCACCTCCACCTACATTGAAACAATAAAAACTAGTAACATTGACCATTATAATATTGATTAACATTAATTTATTTATTCAAACATTAAGTTAAATTTATTATTATATTTGGAATAGTCATTACAAAACTAGTGTAAAACTACGGTGTAAGGGTGGAATAAAACTGTGAATCGTGGTACGATCACCCCTCTTCCCTAGGTTCTAGTCTGACTCACATATGTTTTCCCTCAGAGTGGTACTTACACCCATGCATTGAGGTACCATGTCCCATACCTTGGCCTGAACATCTGGTGGAACTCCATATATCAGTCTGCTAAGGGGTAATTAAGTCATTCCCAGACTCTGGTTCCTTCCTCAACCCCTACCACTATTTTACCACTTAAAGTTCCTAAAAAATATATATATGGTCAAACCTGTAAAAAACATGAAACTACACTAAATAGTAAGGATAATACAAATTATTATGGTGCAACCTTCTAATAGATGATTATCACCCAACCATCCATACTGAAAATACTTCTCCAATCCATGATCCTAAAGCAAAAGTCCACTCCCATTGCTGCTCTTCCCACTACCACCCTAGAAATATCTATCATAGAGGAACTTCTTACCACTAAAAGAAGAAATCTCATATCTAACTTCTGAAACTATCTGGATGACACTTTGGTCCTTTCTTATATTCAGTTCTATGATGAGAGACCAGTTCACCATATTTGTGAAGCTACTCAGGAAAAATATGTTCACATGTGACATTATCTCATAGAGAATCCCATCCTGAAAACATCTCTCACTGGGGACCTCATCAATATATAAATATGGAGAAAAACACCAAAGTTCAGTGAAGCTTCCAACATAGTCCATAACTAAAATTACCATCTATATCTGATGTAGGAACTCATGATCCCTCTCTTCCATCAACATGTCTGGATAGAAATGGATTGGTATTTCACCTCAAAGTACTTCTAGGTTAGGTCCTCTTGATGCTAAGCTTATTCTAGGATATCCCACTAATTCTTGGATGGCCCTCAAAACATGTTACTTGTAAGCTTCACACTCTTATCCATGGATGTTACAAGATCCTTAAAGATCATATGGATTAACTCAATCGAGAACATAGATTAATGGGAACCTCCTTCCCTAGTGAACGTATGTGGATTATATAGTTGGAACTCTATTTTAATCTCATATAATAATGGTATAGGACAAACTATTTCCCTCTATATGGATCACATTACACTCAGTAAAATTCCATGAAGTTCATCTATTATATTATCAAGAGATGTAGGAAGTATTAGCTCAACAACATTAAGAGAATTATGATTAACACTCTCCTGATTCTCGATCTAAAGATAGTGAGGATTCATTTTCTGTAAAAGTTTAAACACACACCTTAGAATATAGGTTACACAACAAGGATGACCTCAACTGATGAAAACAGAAGACAACCACTAGATCAAGGTTCCTTTAAACTAAACTTTAAAAGTGAATTTTCATAATATAATTGTTTACTTTTTTTCTTTTTATCAGAAATATCAAGAGTTTTATTTCATAGTTTACATGGTAATACATTTCACATGAAATAGTTGTGTCCCTAGCAAGAACAATGCATGTCAACATATATCCCTATGTGCCTATTATGTTGCATTCATATTCTTTCCATTCCATACTAACCCATGAGTAAAAATATCAATAGATAGTAACATAACAAAATAAGTGAATCACCCATAGTGAAATAACATCAATGCATAATAGACGAAAAACATGAACAACAATCCTAACTCTGGGTACTCAGTTTTTCCCTTATGCATGGGTTAGCTACTCCCATGAAAAACCTCATTATCAAGCCCTGACATATCTTAGTCTTCATTCCACCTTTCCCAAGTAGTAAATAAATATAAAAGAAACCCAAATCATGTGATACCACTTTATAATGTCCCTGACCTAGTAATCCCTCATGTGATCAAGTTGGGTTGGCTATGTGACCTTGGAATCACTTACCCATATTCTAGAGGCTACCGAATAGTATCTTAGGTGTAAGGAATATAGTGGTGAGACTATACCAACTCGTACATAGTTGAAATATCAACATAAAATAATAATATAGTAGTGGAAAGTAGTTGAAAAAATGTAATTGATCATTAAAAAACCACACTAGAAATAAGGGACTAATCAAACAATATAATAATAGTAGAATCATGATATTTATGGATGATTATATCTACATTTTGTACTAAATGTCATAAAAATAAAAAGATAAACCAAAAATATAAAAGACTCTAAATGAACTGGTCTTGATACCTATGTCAGTCTCATCTCCAAACTCTAACCCATTAGGCAAAAAATCATCCAACATCAGGCCCCTTTCCCTTATCCAAAATTTCATCTATGAAATATATCTGGGTACCATATAGTGGCCTAATAGGGTTTGAGTAAAACTCAATAGGAAACCACCAATGATATCTAAACAAATCTAGTATGAGTATATTGTGCATGAAATATAGCGATAAGCATGGGTATAAATTTAACAAATTAATACTGCATATATAATAAACCTATTAACCCACTGAGTTATGATTTGAGACCTAATCCGGACAATAATTCTTTATCATGATGTCGAATATCTCTACCAGGTGGTGGATACTCCATCCTAGGAAGAACCATCCATATCACTAGAGGATTCTCCTAACAATGATGAATCTCCCATATCATATCATGAATTATTGGAACCCACCCTCATAAAATCAAGTATCACACCCTTAGGTATCTAGTGACTGTGCATCCTACCCTTAGGTAGTTTGTACCCCTTTCATATTCCCCTCGAGTATTATTGAATACCATGAATCATAACCTCGGGCGGAGGTCATAACCAATAACCTTACCCTTAGTCATCACATATGATTCCTTCAAGCACTGATCACAAGTATAATTCATAAAAAGATAAAACTAAACATACTATGTAACATCCCATCCCAGAAATCAATTAGAACAGTGACTTATAAAGATAAAATATAAGCAATAATTTCACAAGTCCAAGTATCAAGCCTTACAGAGATGTCATAATAAGACACAAAGATCAATTCATCTAATTACCTTTTTTCTATCCATTTCCATTTCGTAAAGGAAGGTTTTTGATTACCATAATAATTATAAAATTTTTTGTTTCATTTCTCAATTTATCCCAATATCCATTTATATTCCAAAATATTTACAACTCATCATGTTAACATGTCAAGTTGATTTCATTTCATTTAACCAATTTTATTCTAGGTAATTCTATTTCAAGCTGTCACCAAAATTTACATGATATGAAAATTCATAATATTAAGCCAACATTCAACCAATTTTCAATTAATCTTAGGTATATAAAGTTAACCTATCCAAGGTTTAATCAATGTCAAGTTTTTCAAAACTCTCAAGTGGCCACGAGTCCAGTATTAACACCAATTGAAAAAATGAGATCCATGGGATGTATTAGAAATGTAAAAATCATTAATCATGAATTATATTTTATAGAGGTTGTACACATGGGGTGCTGAAGCAATCAAAATTATTTCAAATAATAAAAGAAAATAAATATACATTTATGTAATTTTTATAGACCACCTACCTCAAAAGAAGAGTATTTATTGGAAATTCTCAATATCTAAGGTAAATTCAAGTTCCTCCTTCCCTTCCTTCAACAAAGACTAGGAAAATATATTAACACATACTTTATTTTATAAGGTCATCCTGATATGGGTCCCCCAAATGGGAAAACAAATGTGAAAAGAGGGATGAGAAGAACCAAAGGTATCACCTTCAATCACTAGGTCTAAACAACCATGATCTATGTAAAAAAACTCTAGATCAAAGTGGATTCTTAGAAACCATACGTGGGAGGTATTCAAAGTGATAGAGGAGGGAAGATTGCATTTTTATAACACAAGAAACCATAATTAAAATGATGGGAATAAGGAATGTATGACATAAATTGGTAATTTTTATTGTGGAATCCACATTTTCCATATTCCTCGAAAATCCCATCACCTGGGGTTAAAAATGAGGAAAAATATATTTCACATCATAAATTCCTTACACAATATAAATTGTAATGTCACACCTTGCCCTGATGAATTCAAGTCTTATTTTCGTTTCATGGGGTTAGACCACCAATTCTATTCCCATAATAAATCCATTATAAGTCATAAGTTACAGAATCATGAATTTTCCTAAACTATTTTAGTATGTGAATTAGTTTCATGGGGTCATCTGATTTCATGGGGTTGGCCCGACAGATTTATGTCATGAATTTAAAATTCATGACATAAATTTGATACATAGTCAGAAACAAGTTCTCTTCCAACTACACCTCCACAACACATAATATCACTAGATTAAGGATTGATTATTGGGATTTAAATAAAAAAACTAGGTTCAACATGTTTTACCACAAATCTTAAAGAGAGACATATCTAAAAAAATAAGATCTTACAAAAATGAAACTTATTACCTAGTTTGAATATGATGATTCTAAATATGAAAACTGATTTACAAGATAAAATTTCTAAGGGTGTTAAAATATTATTTTTATATAAGTTTTCATAGCATAATAATGAAAACCCATTTATAGAAAAATAGATTCTTAAGCATAATATTGAATTTTCACCAAAATCATGCGTAGTGTTGATTACCATGATATTTATTAGTTTATGATTAAATATATAAGTGTTTTTGGATTTCAAATACAGAAAATATATAATGGAACCTTGTGCATACTAAAAATATTTTTTTATTAGAATAAAATATCATTTAGATTCCAAAAAATCAAGCATAGTCTTCTAAATTCAACATAATATTTTTAATGGATTTATTTTACTCCTTAAAATGCATTATTGGTTAAGAAAAATGTTTCATATATTTTTAATCATTATTATATCATAATGAATTCATAAAAGTTATAACATTTTAAAAACTAAATTTTTACTATTTATATAAAAATCAATTATTTATGAAAAATCCAAAAACTCCAACCATAGCTTATTTTGACATGATTAATAAAAAATTAAGTTCATTTTATCAAAAACAATTTCTAAAATTTAGAAATTTATCTTTTAAATAAAATAAATATAATATAAAATAAAAACAATGTTTTTAAACATAAAATTTTTTATAGAAAGATGAGAAATTTTCTGAAGTTAAAGTCTCCTTTATTAGAAAAATAATAATGTCTCACCAGTTTAAAGGAAGGAAATTTAAAACTATTTATTTAGAATAGGGGCATCAATTCCTTATGGAGGTCATTTTACAAATTGAGATCATCACAGCTCTCCCCTTTATTTACAAGGCTGTTAGCAAGGGAGTCAGCTTCACGATAATCATGTATAATAAAATAGCTCATGGATGAGAGTATATCCAGAAATTTGACCTATTGAACAATCATATTCCAAGAAAAGTGAATATTACCAGTTCTTGCATCTTGCACCATTGAATTAGAGTTAAATTCAATCCATAAGTAGTTCCAGCTTCACTATTTTTTCTTATAAATGACATTGATCAAGCTAATAATTTCAAATTCCAATGAATAGGTGAATTCATTGGGTCTATAGATACAACCCATGATGTCACCATTATGATTTCTAAAAGTAGATCCAAAACTCATAGAACCTGGATTCCCATTGGTTTCTTCATCAAAGTTGAATTTGATATAACCAATAAATGGTGAATTATATATAACTTCAAGAGTTGTCATATGGAGTTTGGTAGTTACCTACAGTATCAAGGCATTTCAAAACTGAAAAATCATGTACAAAATTATTATAGTGACCATGTTGGTTGAAGTTAACAATCCATACATCCATCATGATTTTCAAAATGGATGAATGCATGTTAAAAGTATACTACTCATGGATTCTATTTCCATGATAAATGAAAAGTTTGAATTCAAAACTGATCATCTAAAAAACATTAAGTAGCTATAATGAAATAGAAATCTTAGATCATTCTTTGAGATGATATTAGATGGAATCAGTTTGGGGGGGATGGACTTAGAAAATGTCAATGATGGACTTCTATAAAGATAATGTAGTGAAACAACTTAAGACTAGTTTATTCACATATTATCTATATTTATGGAATAAGGTGCACTTGGAACAAAGAGAGATACCCACTAAGTAAAGACAATAATCGGCAGGGATCTTTGAAAGGGACAGCCTCCAAATCAATGTAATTATAGAAGTAATAATCAATTTTTTTCCTGGTACCAAACAAAATGTGTGAATTTCCATTATTTGAATGTATATAATACATATTGGAGGTGATAATTACATAAATAATTATTTCTCAGATCAATAATTCATCACAATTTATGAATTTCAAATTATTTACAACTGATCTGACCACATTAGGTTGGGTTCCAAGGCTATCCATTTGATCTTTTAGGGTAATACTATTATTATCAATCATTAGAGAAGAGGATACAATAATTTCCACTAGGGGAATACCTATCCAATTATCAAAACAAAAATTAAGTGAGGAGTTCTTATTAACCATCCAATGAGATGCATAGAAATTCTGGGGAATATGGTTTTGATGGAAGGCCAGACAGAGGAGTCCATATAAGTCATATTTCTATATTTATATTTTCCAAAGAATATTAACCTAAGGAAGACAATAGAATCATATTTCTCATTAACAATACTCTATATAAAATTATCCTAAAGATATTGATTGAAGTTACAGAGGTTCTTAATTTTAAGGCATCCAAAAACATGAGGCTTGTAACATTGTTTCTAAGGAAAAGTGATAATCCATCTTTCAAGGATATCCCCAGTCCAAAAAAAATTCTTTATAGAAGTTTTGATTCTCTTTAGTGGTGAATGTATCCATTTATATACCATGAATGAGTAAAAAAAATTAGAAACAATAATGTTTTTCATAAGGCAAACCCTTCCCGCTATTGAGAGAGACTTTCCATTCCAAGTATCCATTAAACATAAAATTTCACCTAAAATATGATTAAAGTTACTTGAATGAGGTATTCCCCAAAAAATGGTAACTCTATGGTATATAAAAGGAAGAACCCTTCCCTGATGCCTAGATCCCTAATGATGCCCAATTTTCTTAGATCTGAAATGTTTTTCCCAAAATACATGAAGGATTTATTCTATCTAAACTTCTATCTCGAGTCTCTTTCATAATTAAAGAGATAATTTTTGATATTATTGATATTCCTTTTATATCCCTAGGTAAATAGAATGATTTCGTCAACATAAAATAAGTGTGAAGGAACAAATAGGTCTATGGTAGCTTTGATGGTTTTCAAATATCCATTTTCCACCATATTAATGAGGATCCTACTAAGGTAGTCTTCTTACATGGAGAAAACAATAATAGAGAGGTGATAACCTTGACTTACCCCTCTTTAACATGTAATGTAACCCTCAGTAGACCCATTAACAAGAAATAGAATATGTACTAAGCTCATAATAATTTTAACCCAGTGAACAACCCTCTCATCAAATACAACACTTATAAACACCTTCCCGATGAAGCCCTAGTCCATGGTGTCAAAGTCTTTCTTAACATCAATTTTCAAAGAAATTTTACCTCCCCTAGTATATTTCTTTATAATATTAACACATTCAAATGTAATTATTAAGTAATATTGAATGGACATCCCTTTAATGAAGCCAAATTGATTTTGAGACAAAATCTTATCTGAGAATTTGGAAATCCTATTAGTAATAATTCTTCCCATGATTTTGTGGATAATATTGAAACCAAAAACCAGTTTGAATAAATCTATACCATTTTCATTTTACACTTTTTTGATCAGGAAATAAATTAAGCATTAGTTCCATGTGTTAGATAGACACCCATGAAGAAATGAATAACTAACCTTCAAAAAATATTTTGAATGGTTACCAGATGGTTTGGAAAAAATAATTGGTGAAACCATCAAGACCTAGAGATCCCCCAACATTAAGTCCCAAGATAGACTCCTTGATCTCAAAGTCAAGGTGAATTGAGAACAACATGATGTTTTCCTCAGCATTCACTAATTTGGGAATTATGTTATCTAATAATTATGAGTTAGTGGTGGACCATTGAAAAGGTTAAAATAAAAATTAAAAACATGATCAATAAGGGAGATCTTATCATTAAAAAGCTTCTCAACAACCTTTATAAGAGAGAAAGTCCGTCTAAACATTCTATCCTTTTGAAGAGGGTTGATTTTTTTTAATTTATTTCACTATCATTGTGTCACATAGATCTAATGGATTCTCTTTGAATGCTATCCTTAATCTTTATAAGATTAATGATTTTAATTGAATCATCAACTTCATTCTTTATATCTCTAGAGAATTCCTTTCTAGTTTTGGAATCTTAAAAGAGGTGTAGATAATTATCAAGAGAGTATATCTCCTATTTTAAAGTACTGGAACATGTTATACTATATTCTGTCATTTTCCTTATGATTAATTTAAGCTTATGAATATAGGATAAATAATTTTCCTTATGATCAACCAAGGTATAAGTGTTATGAACTAGCTTATCGAATTCAGGTTAAATGGACTCATCATTGTTGAATATGAAGGGAAGGGTGATTTCACTTCTTTAAGCTGGATTCTCATCAAGATTGGATGATGATTAGAGTTTACTATTTCCAGAGTAGCCTAAGAAATGGATCCCCAAGTGTTTCAAGAAGCCTCATTAATAAAGTATCTATCAATATTTCTCACTACTATTCTATTGAAATACTTATTGTACTAGGTGTACTTGGATCCCACCAAGTTAACCTAAAATAGATTTCTTCTCTCAATGCATATTCAAAACTCCCATGGTGAAAGAGAGTTTTTCATAGAGAATAATTTCTCATTAGGATGGAGGATAGAATTGAAACCCCTAATTATGGCCCATGGGTCATTTATTATATCATATAGGGAGATTATTTAATCCATATTTCCATTAAGTATTCGTACATGTTGAAGGTATAAACAAAAGAATTGATTTTTTTTCTTCCTTCCCATTTGAAATTGTAAGTGATAAATTTCTCACTGGAGATGAAAATGGTCAGTCTCTCTAGGTATGAGTATATAAGTAACCATAACCTCTTGAAATCTAAAGGAGAGCAGTTCCTTCCAAGAAATTGGTAGCCACTTCTTTCAAGGGAGGCAATTCTAGAAGATAAATCCCTTTTAGTTCTAATAACTCAATTAAATATGGTTTATTATTTTGAATGTAAATCCCAAGAAAATTGACTATTTCTGGGTTGGACAAACCTTGAAAGTTCTAAAAGAGGGTCTTTATTTTGATTTGTGTTTGGGGTTTCCATCCCCCTTCTCCTCCCCACTTGATTACTTTTTCCTATTTTACTTTCCAGTTCCCACAACTTTCTTAGAATTAGGTACCAAGGTGTTTATATCCTTATGTTTATCACCTTATTGGTTGTCATATATATTTTCAGTAGGCTCCATTGTGCTATCATCCCTATTTTATTAGATGGAGGGTTTCTATATGGATTTATAGTAGCAATTCCACTCTTCAAAGGAGTTACATGGGTATACTCTATCCTTGGGTGAGATGAACCTTGAGTGTTGGTGGAAGTCACAGGTGGTGGTTCAGCTAGCATGGATATTATAGTTATTTACATGAGTTTAAACTTCCCTCTTGGAAAATTTTAGTCAAGAAATACTTATTGAAGTTATTATTGGTCTTAGTATTGGGAAAACTCTAGTGACTCCACCTTCTTTCCAAAATTGAAAAAATTAGCCTCGTATGGAAGATTCCTACTGCTTGATGCCATTGCTATATATTTCATAACGTGATTACTTCTATTTATACTCATTAATTAAATGTTTATAATATAATGGTAATATTAAATACTTATAAAATGTACCATGATTTTTTTAGTTCATAATTTCATATAATATAGGATATTCAATATAGTATTTAAAGGAAAATACATACTAAAATCCAAGAGTGTTACATTATACTTCCCTTAAATAACTTGCATCCTAGAAATTTTAATTTCTCTTACCAATGAAATTTGATGAGTGTATTGTTAATATATTCATGAATCATGATATAATACTTATATGTTTCTGGTGACATAACTTTCATAGCTTCAATTTCATGATCCTATTCTCAACTAAATACCAAGACCAAAATGGTTATGATAACAATAAATAGACATGTTAATATAAAAAAATCAATCAGAAGTGGATTCTTATTGTTTGTTATTTTTGATGATGTTCTTTGGTGCATGGTTTCTATTAGGAATATAGTGTCTCATGATATTGTGATGGTTCTCACTAAACCTATAAAATTATTTTCCCAAAATAATAAAGTATTGAAATTGGAAGGTTCAACCATGAAATAATTAGATCAAACTATGAACCTTTATATTTAACTTAGGTTTCCATAAGTTTTATCCTATTAATACCAATAACCTAATCCTTAATAATAATTAACCCAAAATTATCATGATATTTCATACCATACTCTAAACTGAAAAATACATTGATATTTTCCCAAAATAACTTGAATCAACCAGCCACCAAATCACTTTCCAACCCCCTATGTCATACATACTTCTCAACTTATTTTCCCAAAACAAATTAACTCATTGTCCCAATTAATCATAATTACCTCAATATCAAATCACATACAAACCCAAAGTGTTATATATACCTTAATCATGTATTATTCCTAAAAACCAATCGAAATATCATCAATCACCTTAAAATGCAAACATGAAAGACCTCAAAAAGAGTATCTATTCCTTATAACTTATGTAAACCTTAAATATATTAACCCATAGAGTTATCCAAGGCTCTTAAAATTTCCTCATCCAATAACATCTTAACCTATAAAGTTATCTAAACACTTCTATGACACCAATTGAGATTCCTTAGACCTTAATTCCTAGATCCAATGCTAAAAACCACTCTATACATACCATATTTAATAACAACTAAATAGATCCAAACTTAAGATTACATAATTAAAATTCCAATAAAAAATATTAATTCACTTAAATACCCATGATATTTTAGGTTTATAATTTTAGAGAGTTAGTAAAAAACCCATTTTTATAACAAAACCCATGAATTTCATCCAAATGGAAATTTTCACACTATATAATGAATTTATTATTTTACATGAATTATTCCAAATATTTCACAAAATTTTCCATACATTATGCCATTATAGACATATATTACTTAATATCATTCTACATAACCTTGGAAAATGGAAACATAAGAAGGGTTAGATCAAATTATCATTGTGGGTAAACATATGGATTAAGAATCAAAGAGCATAAGGGAGAATAATATGAGAATATGAGTATAATAATGTAATCAATGTACATTATCATAGAATAAAAAAATCATATCCAATAATACATGAATCAAAAATCAAAAATTATGTCATAAAACACGAGTTATAAGTTATACTCTTGAACCATAAGAACATAACATAAGTATCAGTGTATGAAAAACGAGTGTGACATAAATATAAGTATAAGAAATATTTTTCATTGTGAAGGCCCACTTACAAGATCATAATCACATCATGGAAAGAGTCCCTTAGTGGACTCCCTATTTCCTTAAAACCTTGGTGGAAAAAGTCCGTAAGTGGATTGGGTTCACTCCCCATTCCTTTACAAGTTATTTTTTGAGTATAAATATTTATCCAATGCATTTGGGGGATATACAGAACCATACATAAAATAATGATAAACCATTCATATATATGACACATGAACATAATAGCATTCATCATTCCTTCACAACTTAATTAACCCATGTAAAAGAAACGACTTCCATGATAATTTTCCTAAAATATCATCATAATACATACGGTGAAAGAAGTTATATGGTATCATCAGATCATATCCCTAGTGAATCCTAAAAATAATTAAAGTAAGTTTACATAGATGAAAAATAAATTTATAAAAACAATATAAATACTCTTTAAAAAGCAAGAAGAAATATCTCTTTTCTTTTGGTAACTTAAAAAAAGGAAAAATTCACAGAATAAGGGGAATTCAATTTTCTTTGAAAAAATATGAAAACATGGAAATAAATAATAATAATTAATAATGTACATAATGGTGGGATAATTTGGTCAAAAGGTAAGCATTAAATAAAACATTTTTTTCACATGTATATAAATAAATTAAAAAATGACCTATATGAAAAATATTAAAAATATTCATTTTAAAACCTTTGTAAATAAAGTCAAATATAGTTGAAAATAAACTTGGGAAATTATTTAAATATAAAGAAAAAATTCTCGAAACAATACAAATAATATGGATATGGAAAAGAAATAGTTTTATAAAATACTTTGAAACTTTAAACCAATGATTTTAAATAAAACCCCTTACAGATTTAAAATAAAGTCCCCCTTGAAAGAAAGAACATAAGAAGGAACATAAAATAACATGAGTATAAATTTATTTATGATATAATATATTAAATAGCATTAGATAAACCATATTAATGAAAGTAGGTGCATAATATAAATCTTGTCTCAATGAATTATAATTGAGATGAAAAAACTCTTATGGTTTTTAAGACACTGGAATCATTAGACATTGAAAGAATGAAATTTATTTTTCCATGAAAATCAATTGAAATACATAAAAAATATAATATAATATATTCTTGGGGTATTGAATTAAAATAACCCCATATTAAAGAAAAATTGTTGTATAAAATGAAACATGTCTCATAGAATTGAAATTGAGACCAAGAACCCTTACCTGAGACCTCCACTTAGTCGGACGCACTCTAAATTACACATATAATAATTTTATTGTTATTATTTATATGAATAAGAACCTTATCCATTGTTATTTTACTTTACATAACCCATTTATAATTCCTCATTACCCATATGTTAATTTTTCTCTGTTAAAATTAACATTCTACTGTTAACCGTTTTTTCCCTTACATGCTTTAGTTTGAAGATTCTAGTCCTTGAGTCTTCTTCATGGTTTCATCATTTATTGAATTTTTATGATAAGTTAATTAATATTTTTTATATATTTATAGAGTCCACTATCCTTTTATGGAAATTATGGATATAGTTCTCATGAGATGCTAAAAATTCCCTTTTTTTATGATTGTTTAATTAACAAAAGACTTTGATTTATTAGTAAATATACTTTTGAATAGTAATAATCCATAATTATGAAAAAAATGAAATTAATAATTATGTATTATTATTATTATTTAATTTTTCTTAATCATTCATGACATAAACATTATAAAAACATTCATTTAGGTTGTAAAACCGACCAAAACATGAAGATGCTATAACTGTTGAATGAGTAAAGACATGTTATTTTATTATGATAATATAAAATTTATAGGATATTAATGATTTTAATTTGTTTTTTAAATTGATAAATCAGATTTAATAATATTTATATGAATAATATATATAAAAATAATCAAGAAAAAGATATCTCTTACGTTTAGATCTTGAATCTCTTATGGAATGGACTCTTGGAAATGAGAGGTTTATGACTTATTATTAGGACCAGAGGCTCCCAAACGTTAGATATGATTGTAATGGAGATAATTTGGGTATGTATTAAAGAGTATTTTAAAGGAAATGTGTGTGTTGAGGTGGGAGGAGGAGAGGTCCTTTTATGGATTATATGGGTGATATTTGTGTAATATTAATTTCATAATATAAAAATGGAACACCATTTTCAAGGCGAGTGGATACGAATTTAAAAAATTTAGAGGATAGGATTGGTTAGGTATAAAATCCACTCATACAATCAATTTGAGATAAGTTTTTGTGATATTTTATGGCCTTATCCTCTAATTTAAGCCCATTCTAACAATTTTAACCATTACTAAGGTGAATAACTTTTACCATGGTAACTTATTTTCATGACCAACAATGAAATGGAACTTTTTATCCAATTTTAATATGTTGATTAAAAATATGAAAATAAATTAATAGGATTAAATTTCTAAATATGGTAAAAATTAATTTTAATATAAGTACGCATAACATAACAAAAAATAGTTATAGAAAAATTCCTTTTTAAGAACAATAATGAATTTACACCAAAATCATATATAGTATTGAATCCAATGATATTTATTATCTCATAATTAAAAAAATAATATATATTTTTCAATTTAAATGAAATATAAAAATGAATGGATAGTTTTTAATAATTAATTAAAGGAAAGGGACCAACAATAGTTTTTTTAATTCATTCAAAGTCATTTATTTAGAATTTTCCAAAAAGTCCAAGAAAACCACTACAAACAAACAAACACCAAGAAAAAAGGTTTATGGGGGCCTAAAATAATGGAACCCGAGGGAATAACCTCTAGTTGAGTTCTCCCCCTCAAGAAACATAGAAATGAGGTCTAGAGAGTAGATGAGATTTGAGCCATATGTTGGAAAAGAGGCCAAATAATCAGCTACCTTGTTCCCCTCATGCCAAATATAAAGGATATCAATGTGAGAGCTAATGAGACTATGACATATACAGATGATATAATTCATGGACCAAGGAGTGGAACCCTTCCCTTTCATTTAATTATAAAAAATAATAGATTCAGTTTCCACCACACCAAGGGTGATATCATTTTGCCTAGCAATCCGAAGCCCAAAGAGAATTTCCAAAGCCTCTACCTACAGAGAATGCCCAATGCCATAGGTGGCAATGAAAGCAGCCAACACCAATCCCTTAAAGTCTTGAATCACACCCCTCCCTTGATATTTCCCATCACACATGATCCATCCGTATTAATCTTGGGCAACGTGGGATGAGGTGACCACCTCACCCAATGCCCCTGGCAGCTAATGTTGTCAGATTGATGTTGGGTACCCACAATGAGAGGTCTCAAGGTAGGGGAATCCTTCCAAACCTTGAACAAACGAACCAAGTCAATCAAAATGAACATAACCCTTGAAATCACCCATCTTTGTGTGCTATTGGACCCCTCATATCTGGATCTATTATGATCTGTCTAGATACACCAATAGCCTCCAACAAACACCAAAGAACTGGACATCCTCTCTGGGACCTTCCCATCACCCCCATGAAACCATCTATCTAAGAAGTTTAGGTCTGACTATTCCATGGAAAACAATCCCATGATGTCCCCAAAATCCATCCACACAGTTTTTTTCCACTCCCCCAGAAAAACAGATGATCTGAAGTTTCCTCCCTCCCTTTCCTATAGCATGAGAAATGTGAAGCCATTTGGATGCCCATCTGTTTGACGTTATCATTAGTTGATAGGGATCAGTTCATGAGACTCCACATCAGGAAATTATACTTAGCTAGGATTTATGGACTCCAAAGGATATATCCCCACTCATCATACTATCTCGGGTGCCTTGTGATCCTATGAATGTCCTTGATAGAGAAGGTTCCAAAGTTTGAAGTTGTGAAGGCACACTGATCCAGTTCATCATTCATCTTAATGAGATCATACACATCCCACTGGCTGTTGGTCAGAACCGTTGTGATAAAATCCGGGTAAATACTGTCTTAGTAGAAAGAGATGTCGGTAACATGCCATCCGAGGAACCCAAGACTGGAGCCCACCTAGTTCTGATGCCGGAAGGAAAACTCCCCCTCCCAACGATGCACCTAGAATAAGGATGGAGGGTCGTAATGATGGGAGAAATCATGGTCCATAAGGAAGCAGAGTGGCCAGACAGTTGTTCACTGCTCTCCTGATACTTCAAGACCATGAAGCTTCCCCACAATGTTCGACGTTCAATCACCTCCCATGAAAACTGTGCATGCATGCCATGCAGAGTATCTGAGAGGTTCCCCACACCGATTCCCCCCTCCTCAACCGGTCAGGACAACCTTCTCCATGAGTCCCAATGTCATTTCCCATCAGAGTGATCATCCCAAATAAAGATGACCATAATTTTATCAATAGTGTCTAGCACACCTTTTGGTACTCTAATAGAGGAAAGGGCATGTAATGAAATGTAAGAAAGTACAGTATTTACTAAGTTAATCCTTCCACCAAAAGAGAGGAACTTGCTTTTCTAGTTTGTGACACACCTCATGATTCTGGAAAGGAAATGATCAAATTAATGAATGTACAACCTTCCAGAGGATATTAGGGTGCCTAGGTACTCCATGAGAAATGATCCTTGATTCATATTCAATTGGCAAGATAGGGAGTGACTTTGAGAATCAGATCATTGGATGGGAAAATAAAAGGTGCTCTTGCATCTGTTGATGATTTTCCCACTTCAGCGACAGTAGTCCTCCATGATCTTGGTGATGCCTCTTATATACCACTTGTTCTCATTGATGAAGATAAGTGTGTCATCTGAAAACATGATGTAAAAAATACCAAGAATTTTCTATTTACATTGGTAAGGGGAGGTGATACCTCTTCAGATGCTTGAGTTGATATGTCGACTGAAGACATCCTGTGCCATCATAAAAAGACTGGGAGAAATAGTATCCCCTTATCTCATCCCACGAATCATTTTGAAGAAGTTGTGCCACTTCCTGATGAAACTAACAACCATCCATGAAGATCTTATACACCTGAAGATCAAGTCAGAAGCCCAATGAGAAAATCCCATGAATGCAAGCACTTTGATGATAAAATTCTATTCTAACTAGTCATACACCTTATCCATATAAAGTTTGAGATCCATGTTAGATCTGTGAACTTTTATATTGATATCACCGAGAACCACTTGGGCCAAGACCACCGATCCTTGAATAGACCTTACCCTCATGAACCCATGTTGTTCCACTGAAATCAGTCGGGGTAGGTAGGTTGCCAGCTACCTATTGATAACAGAGGATATAATCTTATATGGAACATTACACATACTCAAAGTTCTGAAGTGGTGAATGGAATAGGGATCATTGTTTTTGGGAATTAAGACCAACGTGGTATCACTAGCCACGTGAGGCAAACTCCCTCCCCTGAAGAAGTCTTGAACCACCACCAACATGCCCCCCTTCACCACCACCCATGATGCGCTGTAGAAAGCGCCCAAGAATCCATCTAGACCCAGGGCACTCTCTGGGTTGATGCTTATCATGTCTTCATGAAGCTCCTTCTCATCTAGGATAGCCTCAAAGAACTCATTGTACCATCTGGATTTGCAGTTAGGGATCACCTATTAGAACTCCTCGTGCCCTCTCAAAAATCCAGCCAGCATGTGGGGGTTGGGACCTGCTAAAAGATCCTTAAGGTGAGCCTCTACCATGCCCCCAAGAGTATCCTGATCATCCGTGAAGCTTCCATCCTCAAGGAGGATGTTCGGTCTTAGTAACTTTCTTTTTTCTTTAATAAAGGCACGGAAGTAGGTTGAATTATAATCTCCCTCATGAAGCCACTTCACTCGGACCTACTCGCGTGCCACCCGTTCCTCCATGAGAACTAACTCCTCTAGCCTGGCCTTTTGGCCTGCAAGCTCTCTAAACAAGTCGCCGCACCGGTTAGATTACAGACTGATCTCCAAAGACTCAATATCTTTGGAGATCATGGAAGGATAATAGAGACGGGGAGGTTGATTATCAAACCACACCTGAAGGTCCCCTCAAAGTATCTATAATTTATTATGTAAGGTCATCCAGCCAAATCCTTGAGTTGGCCAGCTCCACGGGTCCTGCACTGCCTGCTGGTAGCCCGGAAGGTTGGGCCACAATTGAGAGAAACTACTTCTCTTGCATCGATCCTAACATGGAGAAAAGGAGACCAATATGGGGAGTGATCAGATAGACTATGAACAAGATAGCTGACCTTGGTGGGAAAGGATGAGACTGCGTGAACGTTCGCCAGACATCGGTCAATATGGCACCAGGTGCCGCAGTAGTCTTGTCGATTATTACACCACGTGTACCTATCACCTATGAACCCCAGGTCAAGTAGGACCTTATGAGCCATAAAATGAACAAATTCCATGCTTGCATGTCGAGAAAAAACACCTCACCCTTTCTTCTCGCAAGGATCTGCGATAATATTGAAATCGCCACCAATTAGCCATAGCAGGCCCCTGGTTCAAATTCTTAAAGTTCATGTCAAAGGGATCATCTATTATGCGCATCAAAGCTACCATGCATGAAAGAAGAAAACCACTGTTGAGATCTAGAAGAGAATTTAGTGGTGAAAAACTGCTCTGAGACCTGAACCATGCACACAAAGGTATGAGAGTTCCAAAAGATCCAGATGTGTTTGTTAGAGGGGTCATCATGCATGAATCCCTTCATTTTAATTCTTCTCGCAAAATCACCAAATTTGGTTAGAGACTGCTTGGGTTCCAAGATTACTACAATAGAAGCTTCGTGAGATTGCGATTCAATGGCAATAAAGTCCGATTTCACCCTGGCACCCAGGCCATAGGTGTTCCAGATGATAATAGGCCACATTAAAACTGCGAGTTCCTAGCTTTGGCCCTAGGAAAAAGCCTCTTTGATATGAGAAGTGTGACTTAGGACATACTATTTAGAGTGAGATCGAGTTTGGTTCATCATTGGTTGAGTAGAGACCAAGACCAGAGGGGGAGTGGAAGGATCCTAGCATTCAGGGGTGTATGAGGATGCATGGAGATTGAAGGAAAAATTGGAAGAATCGAGGAGAACAGAGGAGGTTGTGGAGGAAATCATAAGCAAGGGAGAGGGAAGTGGGATCTTGGTTGGAGGGAAACCTGGATAGAGGAGTATCAGTGTAAGAGATTACCAAAGAACTGTTAGAAGACACGGAGAGAGATTAATGATGGTCACTGCATTCATTACATTTAATGAATTTGACACCCTATAATTATTTCCCCAATTAATTTGGTAAAAGTAATTTAATTGAGGGAAGACCAAAGGGTGTGAAAGAAGGCTATAAAAAAGGGATCTCCTCCTGGACTTTTTCATCATCAGATTCAGAAGCAACACATCTTCATCCCAGAGTGTAGTATTTTGTGAGTCATTTTTTCATATTTTACAAGAGATATTTTCTTGAGTGTTTTCTCCTTGTAATTGAGAAAGAATTTGTACCCACATTTTACCATAGTGAAATCCTTCTATTTGCCCATGGTTTTTTTACCCCTTTTATTTGGGGGTTTTTTCACGTTACATCTGGTGTTCGCTTTAATTTCGTACTTTTGCACTTTATTTTTAATCTCGCAATTATCGTTGTATCAAAGGACCCATCATTTACGATCCTAACAAGTGGTATCAGAGGGAGGTTCGTGGCCCAAGAAAATTCTGGACCAACGACGTGTCCAAATGGCGGTGAAATACGAGATTGAAAAATTCAATGGAAATAATTTTTCATTGTGGAAAATGAAGATGCAAGCTATGCTGCGGAAGGATAATTGCCTACAGGCGATTGGAGAGAAACCGACAGGTGTGACGGAAGAGAAATGGAGTGACATGGATGGGAATGCTATTGCCAACCTTCATTTGGCTTTAGCAGATGGGGTCCTGTCAAGCATTGTAGAGAAAAAGACGGCGTAAGAAATTTGGGATACTCTAACAAAACTGTACGAGGCAAAATCACTCCACAACAAAATTTTCTTGAAGATAAGATTATACACTCTTCGAATGGAGGAGTCATCATCGGTGACTGACCACATCAACACCCTCAATACCTTTTTTTCTCAACTTATGACTTTGGGATATAAAATTGTGGATACTGAACGTGTGGAGATCCTGCTCCAGAGTTTGCCAGATTCATATGACCAACTCATCATCAACCTCACCAATAATATCCTGACAGATATGTTGTCCTTCAATGATGTTGCATTTTCGGTTCTCGAAGAAGAAAGTCGGCGCAAGAACAAGGAAGACAGACAAACGACTTCACACCAAGTGGAAGCTCTATCGATGGAAAGAGGAAGAATGATGGAGCGTGGTTCTGGTGGGAGCCAGAATCATGGCAGGTCTAAATCAATGAGC
Organism: Viscum album; assembly: GCA_963277665.1. Classification (NCBI taxonomy): domain Eukaryota; kingdom Viridiplantae; phylum Streptophyta; class Magnoliopsida; order Santalales; family Viscaceae; genus Viscum; species Viscum album. The sequence goes on along the minus strand of OY728133.1, from coordinate 1,375,816,717 downwards.
AAGAAGAAAAGCATCAAATGCTACAATTGCGGTAAGAGAGAGCATGTGAGTAAAGACTGATGGAATAAAAAGAGTGGTGAGAAGAACTCTCAAGGAAATGTGGTGAGTACATCGGGAAATGGAGATGTACTAGTCAGCGATGCGGCGACGACTATTGAAGGAAGACATCACCTTGATGATGCATGGATTATCGACTTAGGAGCAACATGGCACATGACGTCCCGACGGGAATGGTTTGACCAATATGAAACCATCCCGGAAGGACTTTTGTACATGGGAAACGATCATACATTGAATATCGTTGGAGTCGGAACCATCAAATGGAAGATGCATGATAACATAGTTTGAATCGTCCAAGGAGTACGCCATGTGGAGGGCCTCAAGAATAACATCTTTTCCTTGGGACAATTTTATGACATCGAATGAAAGACTCGCACCAATAATGGAGTGATGAGAATTGTTAAGGGCGTGCTTGTGGTAATAAAGTCGGAGAATATCTCAAATAACTTGTACGTGCTTATGGGTGAAACATACAAATAGGCAGAGATAGTTGTTGAACCAACTACCTCGACGGAAGGGTTGATGACGTTATAGCATCGGAAGCTTGGCCATATGTCAGAACGAGGCCTGAAGATTCTTGCAGATCAGAAGTTGCTTCCTGGGCTGACCAAGGTATCCTTACCATTTTGTGAGCACTGTATTTTGAGCAAGCAACACAGGTTAAGGTTCGGGACGTCAACAGAAAGAAGTAAAGAGATCTTGGAGTTGATCCATTCCAATTTTTGGAAAGAACCAGTTATATCCCTAGGAGGAGCAAGGTACTTTGTATCTTTCATTGATGATTATTCCAGGATATGTTGGGTGTTTCCAATCAAAATAAAATCAGATGTTTTTGAAGTCTTCAAAACATTCAAAGCGCGAAAGGAGCTTGAATCGGAAAAGAAGATCAAGTGTCTGAGGACTGAAAATGGTGGAGAATATACAATTGAGGAGTTTGATTCTTTTTGTTAACAAGAAGGCATCAAGAGACAGTTCACGGTGGCGTACACTCCTCAGCAGAATGGAGTAGAAGAGCGGATGAATAGAACCATGTTGGACAGAACAAGGGCGATGTTGAAGACTGCAGGAGTCAACAAGACATTCTGGGTGGAAGCAGTAAATACCGCCTGCTTTGTGATCAATCGATCCCCTTCGGTGGAAATTGATCTCAAGACACCGATGGAAATGTGGACTAGTAAACCCACTGATTATTCTAATTTGCATATTTTTAGAAGTCCTGTATATGCACTGCTTCATGACCAGAAAAGATCGAAGTTGGACTCGAAATCTATAGAATGTATCTTCTTTGGATACGCTGACGGTGTGAAGGGGTATTGTTTGTGTGATCCCACTGCCCACAAATTTATCATCAGCAGAGATGCCATTTTTGCAGAAGACAAGGTGCAAATGACAACTGATCAAGACATGGAGAAGAAGAATACAGAAACTACAACAGTCAAGGTGAAGGAAGAAACAAAGGAAGAACCAGTTTCCTATGAGGCATTACCAGAGCATGATGATCAAGTACCGGTTGAGTCTGGACCATGACGGTCAACTCGGGAGAAAAGAGCACCAGTATGAAACTCAGACTATGTCACTGAGAGAAATATTGCGTATTGCTTATTGATAGAGGATGGATAGCCATCTTCCTTTGTGGAGGCGACCCAGAGTCCAGATGTATCCTCATGGATGGCGGCGATGCAGGAGGAACTCGAAGCCCTGAACAACAAAAAGACTTGGGATCTTGTTCCATTACCTCACGGAAGGAAGGCCATTGGGAATAAATGGGTCTACAAGATCAAGAGGGATGAAACAGACCAGGTGGAAATATATCGTGCAAGACTGGTGGTCAAAGGATATGCTCAGAAGGAAGGTATTGATTTCAATGAAATATTTTCTCCTGTTATTAGACTAACAACTATTCGGGTAGTTCTGGCTATGTGTGCTACATACACTCTACATCTAGAGCAGCTAGATGTGAAAACAACGTTTCTCCATGGTGATCTTCATAAAGAAATATATATGCTCCAACCAGAAGGTTTTACCGAAAAAGGTAAAGAGAACTTGGTTTGCAGGTTGAAAAAATCTCTGTACAATCTCAAACAGGCGCTGAGGTGTTGGTACAAGAGATTTGATTCCTATATCATGAGCCTTGGATACAAGAGACTTAATTCAGATCCTTGTGCATATTTCAAGGGTTTAAATGGTAATGATTTTATCATTTTGCTGTTGTATTTGGATGACATGTTGGTTGCATTCCCCAACAATGATCAAATCCAGGAGACGAATGCACAATTGGCTAGGGAGTTTGATATGAAGGACTTGGGACCCGCAAACAAGATTCTTGGGATGCAGATTTACCGAGAGAGGAATAATGGAAAGATTTGGCTATGACAAAATAATTATTTGAGGAATGTCTTGAAATTCTTCAATATGCAAGATTGTAAGCCAATTTCGACCCCTCTTCCCATTAATTTCAAGTTATCCTCCACAATGAGTCATAGCAGTGAAGTAGAGAGGCTGGAAATGTCTCGAGTGCCGTATGCATCAGCAGTGGGGAGTTTAATGTTCTCTATGGTTTGTACTAGACCAGACATTGCACATGCAGTGGGAGAAGTTAGTCAGTACATGGAGAATCCAGGAAGAGAGCATTGGATCATGGTGAAGAGGATCCTGAGATACATCAAGGAAACCTCATATGTTGCATTATGTTTTGGAGGATCAAATTTTACTATCACTGGATATGTTGACTCAGATTTTGCAGGTGATTCTGACCGGAGGAAATCCACTACGGGTTATGTGTTTACTCTTGCAGGAGGAGTTGCGAGCTGGATCTCAAAGCTACAGTCAGTTGTGGCTTTATCCACGACAGAAGCGGAGTACATGGCAGCTACACAAGCTTGCAAAGAGGCGATTTGGATGAGAAGGTTATTGGAGGATCTCGGGCACAAATATGATCATATTCCATTATTTTGTGATAGTCAGAGTGCCTTTCACATTGCAAGGAATCCATCTTTTCATTCCAGGACAAAGCACATTGGCATACAATACCATTTTGTTCGAGATGTGGTGGAGGAAGGAAGTTTGGACATGAAGAAAATTCACACTAAAGAAAATCTGGCAGATTTCCTGACAAAGGTGATTAATTCTGAAAATTTCAGATGGTGCAGATCTTCAAGTGGACTTGTAGATACATGAGCAGCAGTTTGGGCAGATAGAAAGGATGTGTGGAGATGTTATTGACACTTAATCAAATCTCCAAGTGGGAGATATGTTAGAAGATGAAGAGAGAGATTAATGATGGTCACCGCATTTATTACATTTAATGAATTTGACACCCTATAATTATTTCCCCAATTAATTTGGTAAAAGTAATTTAATTGAGGGAAGACCAAAGGGTGTAAAGAAAGTCTATAAAAAGGCATCTCCTCCTGGACTTTTTCATCATCGGATTCAGAAGCAACACATCTTCATCCCGGAGTGGAGTATTTTGTGAGGCGTTTTTCCATATTTTACAAGAGAGATTTTCTTGAGTGTTTTCTCCTTGTAATTGAGAGAGAATTTGTACCCACATTTTACCATAGTGAAATCCTTCTATTTGCCCGTGGTTTTTTACCCCTTTCATTTGGGGGTTTTTCCACGTTACATCTGGTGTTCACTTTAATTCCGCACTTTTGCACTTTATTTTTAATCTCACAATTATCATTGTATCAAAGGACCCGTCATTTATGATCCTAACAAGAACCACCCTGAGCAGGAGGCATGAGGATGGGAGGCCCACTGGGGTAGAACTCCATCAGATAAGAAGAACTGAGAAGGTTGAGAGAAGAGAGGAAAGTCAAAGAGCCAACAATACCTTTGCCTTTAGACCTACTAGAATGGAGATCAGAAACCACCAGACAAGGAGGTAATGCCATCTCCTTAAAGAGAACCACAGCCAGGCAGGGAGCCGATGACTCCAACGAGGAGGAGGAAACAGGTCCAGGAGGAGGTAGAGGCATACAAGGGACCCATGCTCGGATAGTGGGAGGAAGGATTAGATCAGGTTGGGGAGGAGGAGGGCAGGCTTTGGGAGGTTCCTGGGGCCCATACACCTTCTCAGCAAGGCACCTCTTCGGACAAAATGGGAGAGAATGTCCTTTCAGATGGTAGAAGGAGAAAAATAGGGAGTCGAAGGGAAGATAAGAGGCTGGGACTAGGAAAAAGAGTCATGGACACGATGGGAGATCCGGTCTAGGAAGGGGACAGAAATATCCATGTTGACACAGATCCTCGCCACTGAGGATTCTTCCAAGTTCACAGAGTGAACATCCGCGCACAACGTCCATTTGAGGCATGCCGCCGCTTCAGAGAAGGCCTCGAGCGGGACATCTAGGGCTGTCCAGGGACCGTACTTAGCCCATACAGGGAAACCATGGAGCTGGATGAGGGCGGAGGATGGAATCCCTATAGGAAACAGAGCAAAATGCCTCATCGAGAGGGCCAGGCTCGGTAGGATTTTCGCCTGCAGGGGACAGGGCGACGACGGTCCCGGATCGAAGACCGGTAGAGAAGGGGCCGCCGCCTTCTCAGATGAGGTTGCCGAAGAAACAACCGTGAAAAAAAATTGAAGTTGACTGCGTGTGAGGGATTTAAATACTCTCATGTTGGGAAGTTGAACCTGACCCTCAGGTTGAGGTTTTGGACCAAAATTCCCCCATTATGCATTTTTGGGGTTTTTTACGCTACTACTACTGGAAATTCCCGTCAAAATTTTTACTGGAAATTCCCGTGTAAATTTCCACTGGAAAATCCTTTGTAAATTTCCACTGTAAATTTCTGGTGTAAATTTCCATAAATTTCCTATGAAAATTTCCACAAGAAATTTACATTTCAAATTTTCACTTCAAATGACAATGAAAATATATTAATACATAGGTAAAAATCCAAATTTTTATTGAATATTTGCATTAAAATTTTGGTGTAAAATTTATGGATTCCTAAGAGTTTATAAACAGTTCATAAATCATGTATAGGTAGAAGATTTTATACCCCGGATACTCATTCTGCAAATTTCCAGTGCAAACATTGAATGGAAAATTCTAGTTCAAATTCACACTGTAAATTACAAAAAAGATATGTTAATATACAAAAAAATGTAAATTTTCAATGAAATTTTACATTGAGAATTTACACTAGAAACCTTTAGTGCAAATTTTCATCGGAAACATTTAGTGAAAGGTTCGATTCAAATTTCTAATGAAAATTTCTAATGTGCATTTTTTCACTAGATATTTTCATTTAAAATTCAGTTCAAATTTTCACTAAAAAATTCTAATAAAAATTCAATGTATAATGAAATTTTCAATGCAAACTAAAAATACATAAATAAACACATAAAAATACAAATATACATGATAATATTAAATTATATATTTCAAGTGCAAATTATATTGTCTAAATTTTCCAAACCTATATACAAACATCCAAGTAAATTTGCATTGACATTTGGTATTTTACATTTACATTGTAAATCTCCATTGATATAAATCTATACTGAAAATATTCATTGCAAATTTACAGTATAATACAAATTTTCAATTTGGATTTCCACTTAAATTATAAGTAAAAATAGATTAATACGCAAATAAATAGTGAAAATGTAGAAACTCGGGTTTTTGGCCCTGTCAGACTTTGTAATATTTCTACGAAGAATTCCAGAGCTAGGCGCGAAGACGGCATGCGATTCCGAGGCCCGGTGTGCCCGAAATTAATTTTATAAAAATATTAAGTATTTTTATACTATGCACGTTGCGGGGGTGTGATATCTCCTAAATGGTAGCTCAGAACGGGAAACTGAGGGCACAGTTGCGTCCGAAACGTGCCGTTTACCCTAGGCGATGTGTAAACTTTGCGGGCCTAGGCTTGCGGTGGAAAGCGCCACCATGGGCGTTTTCGTAAATAAGTGGAAAAGTCCATTTACGAGGGTTGGCTCGAATAAATAATGAACGGAGTCTCGGATGGAAAATCTGACTCCGTCGTTGCATTCAGAACGGTGCGTTTACCCTAAGGGTGACCTTACCTTTGTCTGCATCGGGGGTCGGAACGGGGGCGAGATGACGGGGAGTTAAATGAGTTGTTTAAAAAAAACATAACTCATTTCATCTCCCCCACCCCTATCTCCTACGCGTAGGCGGCAGCAACCACCCCTCCTGACCTCCGTTTCTTCGCCATATCGAGCCAGAATCGTCTGTTTTCTATGTCGTTCGTCAGCGGATCTAGCTTCAGGGCGTCGTCGGTGTCGATCCGCACCCAAAGCTTTGGCGTTTCGCCCGCGAGGTAGGCGGTTTGCGTTTTAATCCCCCGATCCCGTTTTTGCTGTGAATTGCTTCGTTTTGAGGTCGTTGCAGGGTAGATCGCGACCCGGGGGTCGCACCGGTGCTTTCGGATCGCAAAACAAACCGCCGGCGCGGCGGCGGCCGGTCCTACCACTTTTGTCATACGGGGGTCTTTAAACCCCCGTATCTTGCAATCCGGGAGTCGGATTCGCGTGCCGTTTGCGGCAAAGCGGCCCTGACGATAGGGCAAACCCTCCGGTGTGGGTTCGAGAGTTTAAGGTTTTGGGATTGTGGTCCGAGAGTTAGAAACGTCGTATAAAATAATATTATTTTATTATTTTACGACGTCGGGCCGTTGTAACTTCTACCCGGAGCGTCCGAATGATGTGTCGTCAGTGGCGTTGAGACCCTGATGGTACGACGAACTTTTTGAGATGGTTTCTGGGTGTTGGGACTAAGAATGGGGTGCGGTCCCCACGAGGTCGGGTTTCGGCGTTTGCGGAGAAACGCAGCTTTCACACCAAGAGTCTGATTTTGACGGATGAATAGTCGATCCTATGTGTTTTTTCCGAGAGGATCGAAATGGTGCGATCCATTCGATTAGATTCGGGATCAAGGCGTTGGCCCCACCCGAGCTGGTTTCGGTGAATAGTACCTTTTTCACCGGGTGTCCGTTTCGGATGAGCGAGTAGTCGATTCCGCTTTTTTTTTCCGAGGGGATCGTCGTGGTATGGTCCGCTCGATGGGTTTCGGGATCATTGCGTGGGCCCCACCCGAGATGGCTTCGGTGAATAGTACCTTTTTTACCGGGTGTCCGTTTCGGACGAGCGAGTAGTTGATTCCGCTTGTTTTTACTAGGGGATCTTCGTGGTATGGTCTGCTCGATGGGTTTCGGGATCGTTGTGTGGGCCCCACACGAGCTAGCTACGATGAATAGTGCCTTTTTCACCGGTGCTCCGATTCAGGCGAGTAAACAGCCTATCCTGCGTGTTTTTCCACATAGAACGCGGTGGTGGCCTCGGTATTGGCCTTGGAGGTGCATAGTGTGGCGTTGTTGTGGGTCACTCGGGTTAGCGACGTTTTGGACCAGCAGTGGTTGAGGGTACTCCCTTGGTTTGTTCCCACAAGGGTTTGTGTGGAATCACAACCTTCGTATAGGTTTTTGATCCTCTCAATGGGATGTTTAAACTGTTAGAGTTGTGGCATCCCTTTGGTGGGCCCGGAGCGGGATCCTCTAGCATCTTTTCCCTAGATCGGGTTCTTGGTATCACTGTGACCGCTTATTCACGGGCGGTGATCCTCTATCTAGTAGGTTAACCCCGTAGGGTTTGTGGCATCATCGGGAATATGATTCCCTACGTAGTGGGTTGTGCTCAGTAGGGTTGTAGCATCGTCGGGTATACGATCCCCTGCTCAGCATCATGTTATAGTTGGGTTGCGGTATCTTTGGTTATGCGATCCCCTACTCAGTGCATGGTTTTTGTAGGGTTGTGGAATCGTCAGTTCGATCCCCTACATCGCGAGTTATACCAGATAGGGTTCTGGTATCGTCGTGACCACCTTTACAGGGGCGATGATCCTCTATCTGAGTGATGTGCTTCTGTCGAGCGCCAGATTGGGTTGTAGTATCCCCCAGCGGATTCTAGGTGTGATCCCCTATCTGTGAGAACTACGTATGCTAGATTGGGCCGTGGTATCCCCCCAGCGGACCTTGGGAGTGATCCCCTATCTGTGAGATTCGTATACCGAAGCGGGTTCTGGTATCCCCTAGCGGACCCTAGGAGCGATCCCCTATCCGAGGAGTTTGGTGGTCATGTTGTTTCAGCGAGGTTTCCTTAGTGATTCTATCCGACGAGCGTGATCTCTCGGGTGAGCGTCTGAGAGGTTTGAGAGAAACCCGATGGAGTGTATCTCTCGAATGAGTGTCAACTGGGATGACAGTGATCGTGGAGTGTACTCTCCTGGTTGTGGACAGTTGCTGGTGATGAGGTCGGTACCTCTTGTGGCTTTGTGGCGTGAGCTGAGTATATCTGGATTGTTCAAGGTGTATGTATGGGCATACACCTGAGCTGAGCTGACGAGTTGTGTTTAGCCGAGGTTGTTCACGAGATGGAGTTTCTCTCTCGTCTGGGTTCCCTCTGGATGGGATGAGTAGATTGTTGACTTTAAGTTTCTCTCTTTGGTGTTGGTTTTTTGGGGTGCCTACTGAGTATGTTTATACTCACCCCTGCACGGGCTTTGCCTGCACATGTTTGTGGCTTGTGCAGACCACATGCCTTTCAACGGAGTCCCAGGAGGACCCGGAGCAGGCGGAGCTGAGTGAGTGAGACTGACCGGGGTGTTTGCCGGTGCGGTGCCGAGGGAGCTTTCCGGTGGTGTTTGTGGCAGCGTCCCCCTTCTTCAGAGCAGGTTGGACGCGCTTTGTAGTTTTCTTCTAGTGGGCCCTGTTTTTCCCTTTTTTACTTTTTCTGTTGCACTCTGGTTTGGGGAAGATGTATGCATGCATTTACTTTTCAGTTTCTATATCTCTGCACTGTTGCATGGAGGTGTTTGTGGGTGCGTGTGTATAGGTACCTTAGGCTAATGCCTCCCATGTGTGTGATAGCTTACTCGGTGCTAGATGCCAACCCCTGGCCTATTGGAGGCGGGTTTGGGAAGTCGCGGCTCGAGCCCCGTTGGGTCGGGTCGTGACAGCAAATTTGCACTAGAAAATTACAGTGAAAATTTGAAAACAAAATTTTCATCTTAAATTTTCAATTTGAATTTCCACTTAAATTATAATTGAGAATATATCAATACACAAATAAAAAATTCAAAAATACAGTGGAAATTTCCACTGAAAATTTAAAATTCAAATTTCTACTTAAAATTACAATGCAAATGAATTAATATAAAAACAAATTGGAAATTTTCACCAGAAATTTACATTGAAAATTTGCATCAGAAACTTTTAGTGCAAATTTACAATGGAAAATTGCAGTTTATATTTCCATTTAAGATTCTAGTTAAAATTTCCACTTGATATTTACAATAATTATACTGGAAATTTAATTAAATGAATTCTAAAATACACACATGTTTACATTTTTAGTGTAGCTATATTAATATATGAATAATGTAATTTATGGTGAAAATTTTCAATACAAATTTTTGTTAGAAATTTCCAATACAAATATCAATAGGAAATTTATAGTTCAAATTTTCACATAGAATTAAATTGAAAATATATTAATATATAAATAAAAATGTAAATTTTCACTAAAAAGAAATTTAATGACCATTATTATATTTTATATAATTATAATAAACAAAAATTGTCAAGACGTAATCTTTTAAAAAAATGGCCTTATTAGTTTTCCTGTAAAATAATGAAAAAACAGCCATAAATTTTAATATCTCGAAACCTTATTTGTTATATTTTTAAACAATGGAAAAATTTATATATAAAACACATATGAATTTTAAATTTTCACTGAAATTTTATAATGTAAATTTGCACTCTAAAATTGATTATGAAAAATCTAAAATAAACATTTTTTATATATTTATTATATATTTATTATTATTATTAAACAATTTTTATTTTCTAATATTATTAATGTTTTATAATAACAGGTTTTATTTTTACATTTTATAGTTATTTTTTAAAATAGTTTACATAGCAGGGGTATTATTGTCCAACCATTGCAAATGGAACGTTTTGAATTTTAAAAAACATTTTAAATAAAAAACCAGATCTGCCGCCACATCATGTTTTTTCGAGGTGGAATTCATCCCGCGATGTACCTGACCCTCAGGTCCAATCATTAGACCTGAGACGATAATTTTTGGATTTAAATACTCTCAGGTTGGGCACCTAAACCTGACCCTCAGGTTGAGGTTTTGGATGAAAATACCCCCATTATGCATTTTTTGGGGGTTTTTTACACTACCGCTGCTGGAAATTCCCGTCAAATTTTCCACTGGAAATTCCTAGGTAAATTTCCACTGGAAATTCCTGGGTAAATTTACACTGGAAATTTTCGATGTAAATTTCTACTATAAATTTCATATGAAAATTTCCACATGAAATTTATACCTCAAATTTGCACTTAAAATTACAATGAAAATATATTAATACATAAGTAAAAAATGTAATTTTTTAATAAATATTTTCATTCCAAATTTGTATTAAAAACTTCTCATGTAAAATTTAGGGATTTATAAGAGTCTATAAACACTTCATAAATAATTAATAGAAACTTTGAAGTAGACATTTCCTAGGGAAATCTTTAATGCAAACATTCCCTGAAAATTTCTAGTGCAAACTTCCAGGAGAAATTTCTAGTGAAAACTTCAACTAGCAGTTCAAATTTATACATTAAATTACAATGAATTTATATTGATACATAACTAAAAAATATAAATTTTCATTGGAAACCTTTAGTGAAAATTTCCACTAGAAAATTCTATTTCCAATTTCCAATCAAATTTTCAGTGGAAAATTTCAATGTATATTTTCCACTATACAACTTATTTTAAAATCCATAGAGAAAATTTGCACTGAAAATTTCCAATATAACTTCAAAGTATAATGGAAATTTTTCATGAAAACTAAATAAATGTGAAGGCAAACATACAAATACAAATAAACATGGTAATATAAAATTATAAACATCAAGTGAAAATTTATTATGGAAATTCTCATTACGTATATACAAACATCAATTTAAACGTGCATTGAAATTTGGTGTTTTACATTTACAATGAAAATTCTCACTAATATAAATCTATACTAAGAATTTTTAGTGAAAATTTACAGTACAAATTTTGAATACATATATATATATACCTACATATATATGTATATATACGAATATAAATATAAAATATAATTTTAAGTACAAATTTACACTGGAAAGTCACGCAATCCCATTGAAAATTTCCAATGAAAACCTATAGTGAAAGTTTAAAGCTATCCGTGAAATCAACATTTGTTGCGGCAACTAGATTCCTGATATGATCTCTTTTCGGTGCGAGTTATTCATTGCCTATTGATTCTATTAATGATAGATTTTACATGTATTTGAGTTTGATTTCATTACCTAGGATCATAAGATGAAAATTTTTATCACAATTTTTAATTAAAATTTCCACTTAAATTAAAAGTGAAAATAGATTAATAGATAAATAAAAAATTCACATATGCACTGAAAATTTATAGTGGAAATTTAAAAAGAAAACTATCATCTTAAATTTCCAATTTGGATTTCCACTTAAAAAATAATTGAGAGTATATTAATGCACAAATAAACTATGAAAAATTCCAATGGAAATTTCCACTAATTATTTCCATTGTAAATTTCCTATGAAAACTTTTATTGGAAATTTCCATATATTATTTAATATACATAATATATTTCCTATTATAAATATATGGGAATATTTAATACAAACTTTTAGTGTATGTATACATAATATATTAATATATATAAAACAATGTAAAATTTCAATGAAAATTTCCACCAATAAATTTAGAGTGAATAAATATAAAAAGTGTATATAGATAAAAAAAATATTAGTAGTTATTATATATTTATAAACATATAAAAAATTATTAATTATTGTTATACTTTTAATTTTTTTACTACTGTTAAATATTTATTATTGTTTTATATTTCAAATTATATTTACTATTAATAAATTATTATTGTATTTTTTTTTTGATTTAATGTTTATGAGTTTATGTCTTTTTGTAATTGCATTGAAGGGTATTTAAGCCCAACTCATTCAAATAAATCAGTTTGTTTTTTAAAAATCAATATCATTTAAAATTTACATCTTCCGCCACATCACATTTTTTCCATGCAGAGGTCATCCTACAGTGTAACTGACCCTCAGGTCTAGGTGGTGGACCTGAGACGATAATTTTCCATAATTTTTGGCATGTGAGGTGCGTTCGACAGAGAAAAAGACCTCATTTTTCCTTCCAAAAATAGTTTTTTAGAATAAAATATCACTTATGTTCTAAAATGTCAAGAATAGTTTCTAAATTCAATATCATATTTTCAAATGATTTATTTTGCTCCTTAAATTTATTTTTTATTGAGTAAAAGGTTCCAGATATTTTTACTTCATTCTTATATCATAATGATGTCATAAAAATTAATATATTTAAATAAAAACTATATTTTCACTATTCACTTAAAAATCAATTTTTTTAAGAAAAATCTCAAAATTTCACTCATGACTTATTTTGACATAATGAATAAAAAAATGTTTATTTAATCATACTAAAATTATGAAAATTTATTTTTTAAAAAACATATATAATATATAATAAAAACAATGTTTTTAAACCAAACCTTTTTGTTTAGCCATGAATAATTAAATTAACATTCCTCATAGTTATTTAATTGTTTATTGGATGTTATTAATTTATCAACCCATTATTTTTTTATATACATTCTATTTATATCATTCTTAAAAATTAATAACTTTAATAAAAATGCATATTCTACAAAAATTCCAAATGTATAAAACTACACATAATAATGAAAACATATAAAATTTCATATCTTAATAATAAAATGTTTATATTATCCTAATTAATACTTATAAAAATCTCATGAAATCTACATAATATCTAAGGGAAAGATATGAAATTGTGGTAGTCGTGGGTGGTGGTTCGGTTAGCATGGATCTCATAGTGATTTGCATGAGCTTGAACTTCTCCTGAAAATGATTTCAATCTAGCTGTACTTGTTGAAATTCAGCTTGGGATTAGTCTAGGGAAAACCCTAGTGAGGCCACCCCTTTATAAGCTGAGACTAATGAGTCTCATAAATAATATTATTATTAATTTATTACATTGCTATAGATTTCATAATGGGGTTACATTTATTTATACTATCTAATTTGATGACTATATTTTAACTATCATATTTAATATTTATACAATATATCATGATTTTGTTTTAGTTTTGGTTTTGCGTGTGATACAAGTTATTCAACATAGAATTTAATGGAAAATATATACAAAAATCTTGGGGTGTTATAATGAATTTATTAATCTTAAATGTCTTCCACTATTTTATCAAATCCTAATAGCCCTCAATAAATAAATTCATAATACTCAATCACTAGAGTATTCTAGTGGAAAGGATCCTTAAAACTATATTCATAGCTCAAGATATGACATCACCAATACTCCAAGAGTCTATGGATAATTTTTGGATAACCAAAAATATTAACTCTTGACTCCTTAAACTGTTTAGTGGATTCCTATATCATCTAAATCCATAACTTAAATTCACTCAACACTTGCCTCTAAAATTGTACCAAGATGGATATGACTACTTCTTTGATGCCAATTTTAGTTAAGTAAACCCACCACTCTTATTAGAACTTCCTAATAGGTGGTGTCACCCTCAATTACGGCTAATGGGAACCTTAAACTATGGTTTCATTCTAACTTAAGTGGTGGAAGGTCTTAGTTACATAATATTTAATTTGAGTGGTTTTAAAAGTTTTTTTATTTATTTTAAATTGAAATTCGATTCTATTTATCATGATTGTTACTATATGATCATGTACCAAACTAAACTATGCATACATAGAATATATTCATCACAAATTTTCAGTTATTTTATCTATTAATGCTTGTTAATTATACTATTTGATCATATATCATCCACACATTCACAAACAATTAACCATGCATAACAGAATAAATAATGAATGGCATAATCATGAGTTGTTTTCAACTGGTTGATCCATCAAGTTGATGATGGATCAATTAATACCCAAGGGGATATCCTTGATACATACATTGGATCTATTTTCAATTCACATCAAACTCATATCAATTTACCTTGTTTAGTTCCATGCCAACTCCTGACTAGAGTTGCGTCATCACATACTACTTCGATCATTACAATGTATATACTCACGCATAGGTGAGGGGGTTATAGAGATACATAAACTACATTTCTATCACTTAAAATGTGGACACACATTCCCTTATATGTTGAAAGATGGGAGGATGATGAATGGATGATCTAGAAATACATTTCATAATTAATTATTAAAAAATAATCACCATTTCAATGATTAAAATTAAATAAACAAATACCTAACATGAACGGATCAGTCCCAGCTCACGAAAAATCAAAATACAATAAATTCTCATAATAAAAATTAAATATTATAAAATTCAACTCAATGTAATTTTTAAGAAGTTAAAGTATAATTAAAATATATTTAAATCATAAATGATATTTACTATAATAGCTAAAATATTTTCCATAAATTCTAGAAAATTTAAATTAATTTATGATTTTTTTGTAATAAATTTGGGTCCATTTGGACCTTAAATGGTCCCCAAAAAAATTCTTGGACATGGGTGGGTTTTCTAGGATATATTTGTTGGATCTGGCTTGACCTATCCTAGTCTAGGCCTGGTTGGCCTACTTTTCTATTGGTTGCCTACTAGACCGTGCAACACTTTGGCTCAGACGCAACAACTTCCCACTTTACTGGTAGTAAGAATTTAATTTTTTTAAACTTTTCTTTATTATGTCATGTGAACCGTTGTCATAGGTTTTTGGCATTGGGGGAACCCCTAACTCCATCGACATATCTCCTCTCTTGGCTAGCTTCCGGCAAGGCACACACTAGCCTATTCCCATTGGTGATTTCTATCCCACCCCAGGCACTGACCGATTGCCAAAAAAAAATAGATCTTTTAATGAAAATTTATTGGTTTTTTGAACTTGAATCAACATGATTTGAATGGTGTTGGTTCTGTATAAAATCCATCTATTCAAATTCTAGAAAACATAATCGAAATTTTTACATAAATAATTATGTAATTATTTGATACCATTAAAGGACTCGAGTACATGATGGCTACATGAAAACATGTGATTTTAAAATTTTCACACTAAATTTGTCCCAATACACTTGATTAAGGATTGAGACACTAGATTCAAGCTTAGGAACTCATGAAAATAAATATAAATATGAAGAAAAAAAATTGAAATAGTATCCATGTCTTGACTCTAGATCAACATAGCTAGAAGAAAACAAATAAATCACCCTCTAGAACATCCACACATGTTCTAAAAAGTTACTAGTGTATTTTTATTTAAAATATATGAAATTTCATGAATAATAGAATATGCCTATGAAAAAACACTGATCATGATAAGAACACAAAATCAATATGAGGATTTGGGTTCGATAAGAACTTATTCTTATTTTGTATTCTCTCTATAAGATATTCATAGAAGGGAGGGAATGTGGGGGGTGATCACAATTAAATCATGAATAACCCTCATAAAAAATGGGTTTAAACTATTTATATATTAGGTTTTTAGTTTCTATATTTTCACTTAATCCCTTTAAGAATCCGACCCTTTAATATTTAACCCAAAAATGGATTAAACAACTTACTTAAACATTTACTTACTAAAATAAGTTTTAATCGCATACTTTTAACATAAAAAAGATTCTATATAATTAAAAAATGAGCCATTAACTCAACTCATCCTTCATATAAGTATTTGAAGAACCTTAAATGTGTAATGTTCATTGAAAAACAATATTTTATTTTATTCACTTTTATAATCAAATAACTTGTGAGTACCTTGATAAATAAATTCAATTATCATTATTAAAAACTCCATTAATATAATTAAATTAATTTATTATGATTAATCACACCCAGATGTCCACCTCCCCCCACACATTCCCCCCACTTAATCCTAAATACCAACTCTTAACAATTTGTGAAAATTCTTGATACATTTTGTGTCTTACCCTCCAGGACCTTATTTAGATAGTAGTGAGTCATACTCACAAACCAATAGTAGTATATATAAACACACAACCTAACCCCAAAGGAGATGATGATAAGTCATAGCTATGAAGACCTCATATGCTACAAGAGAAACGTCGTTTAGCGGCGGTTATTTTTGCATGTGGTGGCGGTTTAAACCGCCGCTACATGTTTTAGCGGCGGTTTCTGTAAACCGCCCCCTAATACGGTGTTTCCAATTTATTAGTGGCGGTTATTTCCATTTCACGGTGGTTTAAAGAATTATTTGTAGCTACCTCATTTCACGGTGGTTTTACTGAGTTTAGCGGTGGTTTTTTACGAGCCCTTGATATCACTTTATTCACAGTGGTTATAACCGCCGTGAATAAACTCAAATCCAGCGGCCGTAAAACCACTGCTGAAGTCACGAGAACCATCGCGAAATGAGGTATCTATGACGAGACTATGTATCGGCGGTTAAAACCACCGTGAAACGTAATTTTTTTTACATTTAGTGGCGGTTTTCACCGTTTAGCGGTGGTTTAAACCATCACCAATGTCCATTTTTCGGTGATTAAAACCGCCGCTAAAAGCTGACCAGAAAAAAAATAAATTTTTTGCTTCCGCTGCACCACTGCCCTGAAAAACTAATCAAACTAGAAATACCATATTGTACATACCAACAGACAACAAGAAACATCAGCCTAGAAAATCAGTATAGAATAAATTGAAAAAAATAGGTAAACATTGACATGCTATATAAGAATGAACCATATTGTACATACCAACATACAACAAGAAACATCAACCTAGGAAATCAGTATAGAATAAATTGAAAAAAATATATGATAGAATCAACTATAAAACATAGGTCCATTATTTGACTACTCTCCAAACATACATCTAGCTGATCCTTCTTGATCCCCCATAATATATATCACTTGAAAATAAAACATTAGATCTACATGTGTGTCGGTGTTCCCATATAGGGAGTGAGCGTAAAACACAGTTGGGTATCACCTAGTGAACCTCATATCACCATCCTATAAATTGTATACATGTATTATAATATAAATTATTCATCAATATATAGCATGAAAACAATCACTTTTGGTTATTGTGTGCTAACTAAAACACAAAGATTCTAGACCTCACATTCATCGTCCAATATTGAAAGAGAAGGCATCCCACTATACAAACCCAAACGGGTACCCTATAACTTAGTGTAAGGTCCCATAACTGAGTCTCAACCTCTACCCTCTCACTTAGGGTACATTCTCATACAAAATCATGATGTCACATCATGTCTCATACTAATATTGTCACACTCAGTGTAAGGTCCCATACAATATCTCAAACTAAATATCATACCTCTACCTTGCCACTTAGGATGGGTCCATAGAACAAGTAATGTATTGCATCTCATAGCTATAAACTCCACTAAAGGTTATTTCTTACATTATATCACAAACCTCATCTAAAACCATATCTCATACTACCATGCTCTCACTTAGGGTGAGGTCTCATCCCATACAACAGTACACATCCCAACTTAGCTTTTTTCGAGAGGGTAACACATAAAAAAAAAATAACCACCCTTAAAAATCTCATCAACCAAAATCATTAACATAATATATAGCTACACAACACTACCAGTCATCCTAGGTCCATAGTTCATACCCACAAAACTAGAATGACCCACTGGTCACACCTAGACACATTAAAAACACAAAACCTATCATGCAGGTCAATTACCACTCACAAGGGCCTCCTATTAAGACAAATTACAAGGGCCTCACCAAAGTGTCCACAACACTATCTCCCTAATCACTATGAAATGACCCAATTTGTTCAACACATCAACAATGGGTTTAACTCCTAGTCATCCAAAATCTTGACTACCAATTCAAACACAGGCCTAAATGGAATGATGTATACCACACTCGAGAAATCAATACATAAAAAGAAACATCAGAAATCAATAAAATGCATAAAAGGAAACATGAGAAATCAAGGAAATTTTAGGACATGAAAATGTTTGGTGGAAACTATGTGCCAAAAATGTTACATATACAAACTAATTGTTACCATATTTTTTCAACACATCAACAATACAACTACTCACGGTCCGATGATGCATCGTTACCCTCTCCACCTTCATCTCCACTTTTTGCTGCCACCTGTAAGAACATTATATTGAAAATTAAATACTATTTCCTATTAATATTAAAATTAAAACCAATGAAAGTTAGAAAACTAAATGATTTTGATTTTTTGTGATTTACCTGCATACCACCAGGGGCATATCTGCTCATCTGTTGACGTATTTTAGTCAACTATTTCTGCAAAGCAGATATCTAATCCCCCTACTGGTGAACTGTGTTTCGTAGAGAAACAATCTCTTTCTTAGCATCTCCGGATATGGGCTGACTAAAGCCAGGAGTAGATGCAACTACTATCCTCAGTGGCCTGTTAAAAACCTCAGATGGTATGGGTCCCAAACCCATCCCACGCACTCTACCAAGATGCTCATTCCCAAGGACTTTAGCAACCGGGTCATCCTGGGATACTGAGTTGGACTACGCAGGATTGGCATCCCATAGTTATTTAATTTTTACCTATAAATCAAATATCAATATATATTAACACATTAAAAACTGATAATAAGTTATTATAATAAAAAATTGACTTCATACCCCAACTTCTTTAGCAGGCTCATTAACAAAACTTCCATCTGATTTCTTATGAACATCCAACCACAGTTCAGTTCAGGATGCTTTGTTCCCTAAACTCTATGACTGCATTAAGCAAAGATAATTCAAAAATTCAATATATTAAATAGATAATATTGTATTATAAATATTTAAACTAATTAAAAGATTACCAATGTCGTTCGGCTTCTAGAAAAGCTTTTTGAGACTGTAGTGTGAGGGATGACTTGCTTAGACCGGTTTGATGCATTCTGTCTTGAGAGATCCTGAAATAAATAAAATGAAATTTAATAGTAATGTATTCAATGTCATGTCCTCTTCATATACATTTATAAATGTAAAATGAGGATAATATAATAATATATATTTCAATACCATCCGCTTCTCATCACAATGTCTGTCAACAAAAACATTCCACTGTTCTTTCGGTACCCCACTGGGTAGCTTCTCATACATTTGTTGCACGGTCAATGAAGTATCGTTAACATCACACCACAATATCCATTTGAAATCTTTCCATTTCTTACCTAGAAAATTCAACGTCCACTTTCGTGCTATCACATCAGCAACTGTAAAGTGGAAGAACATCTGTATACAGAAATTAATTTTGAACATATTAGTATCATGACATTCAATTAAACCATAATGTAATAAATTTACCTTTATTTGAGAATCAAAAACTTCATTTTTCCAGCTTGAAGGCATATGTCTCCAATCATCATAAAAAATAGGAAGGGAAATGGGCTCCGCTGCCAGCTGGCCTAGAATCTGGCCAAGTAACCCCCTGGCGTCATCCGTAGGGACCCCATAAGAATCAAATGGCACAACTATATTCTCTCCAGTCATATTCCAAACATCTTAACTTTTTATGTTTTTCTCCAAAGTTGAATTTTTTTCATCTTCAATGAGAAAAAAATTAGTATAAAAAAATGCAATGAATTTATTTAATTAAAATTTGTACCTATGACAGTGACACTCCAGTATGCCCATGATGAACTGGAAGAGGTGTGTCGCTGCCCCACTGCTGAGGCTCTTGAAGGGGGAGTCGAAGACTTAGCCTCTAATGGGACATCCACATATGGTGTGAGAGATGGTGCAGGGGGAGATGGTGTAGGGGTGTAGGCAGCTGGTGCCTCAGATGTTGTGGGGAGGGAGCCAGATGGATTGTCATTTGTCACAGAACTAGATGAAATAGTGTACCGCTTCCTCCTTGGCATTCCTGTCATTTAATCAAATAAAATTAAGTTCAGAATATATATTTCAAAAAAATTATGTATAAAAAAAATTAAAAATGATAATAGATGCCCAGTACTAACAGAAAAAATATATATAACAATGATAATGAATGACTACAGAAATGAAACAAGTGGTTGCTGAATAAATAAATCATTTTACATAAAATCATTTTCCCCTTCAATCATGTCATTTTCCTGCTCTATTGCTTCATCCACTTAATTCATCCTTTCTAGACTAATATTTTCAATATCATGATGGACAAATAATTCTGCTTCCTGTTGTTGATTAAATTTAATTTCAGAGGTCAAATTTTCCACTTCATCACCCATATCATACAAATCTCTTTGTATTACGTGAGAAACTACACTCCACCCTTAATCGACAACATCATTCAAATAATATACCATTTTTTCTTGCGATGCTAAGATATATGGATCATGCAGTTCATGATCACCAACATCCATCAAGTGAGAGAAGTTCACAGAAGTTAATTTCAAGGAATCTCTTTTAACACCTCTGATAATATCAACCCATTTTAATTTGAATAAAACAACAGAAAAATGTCTGTGGTAGTTTAATTCAATAATATCATGCAGCTTTCCATAGAATTCCACTCTAGAAAATGTAAATATACCACTATTCTGTGTTTTCAAACCCACTTATCGATTTACTGTACGAAATATAAAGCCATTCACATTATAAGCGTCGAACTTTCTAACTTGTTTTAGAGGAACTCTAGCAAGAAACTTAAAATCTTCTGACACCTCTACTCGAGTATCAGTATTCATAATCTGAAAAAAGAAATATACTTTATTAGGTTTACAAAATGTATGTGTCAAACTAATATTCGTATTTATTGCAATATTTATGAACTTACACGTCGTGAAAACCATTATACAAGCTCTTTATTAACAGATTTCATTATATATTTCTCATTTCGTGTTCGGCCTATCATTTGTCTCTTTGTTTGTATCCTAAACTCTTCAATAAATGGATCTGTAATTTCACTATTCAGCAGCACATATCTATGTGCCTGTAATAATTCCAATTCAGCCAGTGTCACATTTGAGGTCCTCCCAACTGATCGGCCAATAGAAAGAAATATTTTGGATTTATGATGTATTTGAGATTGATTCGATGTGTCGTCAACAAGTCTAAATAGATTAAATATTGTCTCCATATCATCCAAGTATCGAGAAAAAAAGGTAAGACACTCCTCAGCCAAATATCCTTTAGCAATAGAGCCTTCTGGTTGAGCTTTATTTCACACGTATGATTTCAAATGCCCAAGATATCTGTGAAATAAAATAAACATAATTATGCATTTAATTAAGTACCAAATTCTTTTTACTTAACTGAAAAACATATAAATAAAGTACCTCTCAATTGGATACATCCATCGATAATGAACAGGGCCTCCTAATTTAGCTTCCTCAAACAAATGCACAGTTAAATGCATCATTACAGTAAAAAATAATGGAGGAAAGATCATCTCCATTGCACAAAGGGTCAATAAAAACCATTCTTTGAGGTTTTCAAGATGAAATAGATGTAGATATTTCTCACATAGTTTTCTGAAAAATGTGCATAATTGGAGTACAACAACAATAATTTTTTCCGGTAATAATATACGTAATGCCAATGGTAGTAACTGTTGTAAAAAAATATGTGTATCGTGACTTTTCAATCCATGTAACTTACGATTATTTAAGTCAAAACACCTTGAGATTTTACTTGAATACCCATCATATACCTTAACATTCTTTAAAATTCTATGTAATGTATCTTTATCCCTATTTTTCATTGTAAAAATTTCCGGAGGATACTTTTCATTCTCATTTGTCCAAAGATCGTGTTTTATGTTCATTGCTTGCAAGTCTTTGCGAGCATTGAGATGATCCTTAGAATTTCCATACTCATTAAGCAATGTGAAAATAAAATTGTCACATACATTATTCTAAATATACATCACATCAAGATTATTACACAAAAAATTAAATTCCCAATATGAAAGTTTAGAGAATATACTTTTTTTCTTCCATTGTTGCATTCTGATTTCGCTTGAGGATGCACTTCATACCCGTTTTTCGCTATCATTCAAATGATGAACCTTCCCAAATTCTGTTTCAAAATTTTCAAGCTGTGTCAATATTTCAGAACTAGTTAACAACTTTGGAGGTGGTCTACGATCAATGGAACCATTAAATTTTGATCTGTTCAACAGAAATCTATGAGATGCATTGAGAAATATTTGATGACACAAGAACCACCATTTTCTACTGTGAGGTATCCATTTGGGCTCAAAATCAAAGTTACAAATGGGAAAATCCAAACTCATGTAAGTGTTCCAACCAGATAAATTCCCAAGCCCAAGAAAGTCACTAATGGTCCACATTAAAGCATCATGCATTTTGAACATTGTTTTAGAAGAAACATCAAATGTCTCAACACCGTTGCTCCATAACTCCCGCAATTAATCAATCAAAGGCTGCAAGTATACATCAATATCATTTCCAGACATTTTTTTTCCAGGAATAATCATCGAAAGGATAAAATATTTTTTTTTCATACACATCCATGGAGGCAGAATATAATGGATCAAAACAACTGGCCAAATTCTATAACTGGTACTCAGAGTTCCAAATGGGTTGAGTCCATCATCATCCAATCCCAATCGAACATTCCTAGGATCATATGATAAATCTTGATGTAATAAATCAAATTTCTTCCACGATTGGGAATCTCATGGATGTATCATTAACCCATCATTGTTATTATCTACAGAATGTCACTTCATGTATTCAGTGGTTTTAGATGACATGAATAATCTTTGCAATCGAGGATTCAAAAGAAAGTAACACAAAACCATTAAAGGTGTGTTCCCTTTCTTCTTCTCCATGAAATTATGTTTATTTAGACTTCCAACATCACCCTTTGCCTACCATCTAGAAGAAGAACATTTCTTGCAATTCTGTCTACTTGAATCCTCTCCCCAATAAAGCATACAATCATTGGGACACGCATATATTTTTGTATAATTCAGACCAAGCTTGTTAACAACTTTTTTCATATCATAAAAAGATTCTGGTATTTTTTCTTCAGAAAATGCATCAAGAATCAATTCCAATATCATGGACATTGCCTTATTTGTAATTCCGCATAGACATTTGATATGGTACAACTTCACAAGAAATGAAATATTTGAATATTTCAAACACCCACTATACAAATATTGATTTCCATCGTCAACTAAATCATGAAACACATTTTCCTCAGTGAAGTTTTATCTTACATTTAGCTCTACAGAATCAAGAGGAGGATCCAATGATATGTTACAATCTTGATCTGTCTGTGTTACAGTCTCAAAAACATCACTTGTCATGTTGCAATTTGTAGCATCCTGTTCTAGTTGTTCTGATATGTTTTGCTGCTGCTAGTGGTGTCTTGCAGTGCCGAATGCATCATTTATGAGGTTTTACATTTCATTTTCCATTGTCGACGAACTTGGGACCTCATTCGGTGGATTAAAATCAGTGCTCAATCTTTCTGCAACGTTCGATTCTCCATGCCAAATCCAACACAAATATTGACCAGGGAATTGCTTCAGTATTAAATGTTCATAAACTTCATCTCTCTTCAACCATGTTCTAAATTTAAATTTAGGACATGGACATTTTATTCTCCCTTCAACGGATCGATTAGAAATTGCAAAATCTAAAAACTCATTCAAACCCTTAACATACTGAGGTGTGTTCCTCGGTAATGTGATTCAGCTTTTATCCATGTATATCACAATGTGCCTACACAATAATAAAAAAAATAAAACACATAGTTACTACTAAATAGAGAAAGAGATTCATATATACAATAGTATAAGATTACAGAAACATAATATAATAAATATGAGCCCCTGAGTTAGATATGAACCCTCTAGTGTTCGGGATAGGGGAGGTTTCTTTGGTAAAGATAAACAGTGTGCTAACAACGTGGTAGCTACATTACCCTGAAAACCAAAGCACATTGTTAATTTGTAATAACCCCAACCTAAGTTCTCTATAGAGTCTTCATATAAAACTCTAATATCGAATAAATCTATTATAAGTAATTTTTAGGGAAAACCTTATGATGCTTACAAAACTCAACACATTGTTAATTTGGAGTGATAAGAACCATGTGAGGGATGGTAGTCTTGAGGCATGATAAGTGGTGGTGTTCATGGAAATGCATGATGAAATAACTTGGGAGATTAGGTTTTGAGGTTCTACGAACCTTGTGTGGATTGAATTCCTAGACCTCTCTTTGGTGTATTCACATAGAAAAGAGTGGTGGTGTGACTTGAGGGTGATTTGGATCATATATGTGTTAGTGCTCATGAGTGGAGAATTATGGTTAAATGGGACGATCAAGGATCTGACCATGGAGTTGAACTAAGAGTCGGATTCAGAATTATGTGTGGGCATTGAACATTTTTGTTATTCCTTGAGTTTTAAGGCATCGTGGTCGGGATATGATAGTGCATTTGTGGGTGGGATTGAGAACCTTTTGTATAATTTATCTAGAGAAGGACTTACTAGTATTGTTGCATAAAAATTGATGTGGTAAGGTGGAGACCACATCGGAAATGGCGTTCAAGATGCGGCTGATGTGGTTTGGGGATCAAACTAGGGTATTTAAAGAATAGTTGATGTGTTTGGGCTTGGTGTTTGGAGTTTCATAGTAGAATCATGTTGGGAATTTGGATATGAAATGTGGGGTGTTGGTACTATCATCCAGGACAACATAATAAGATAATCAGAATCACATAGGTGGAAATAGATCCCAGAAGGAAATCTCTCTAAAAATTATATTCGGTAACTTGGAAGAATTATATTCATCCAAACCACTACAATAAGTTAGAATGAATTCAATACCATTCACTTCAACACACAAAATAAATTTATGCAAAGTAAAGGGATGTTATGCTTGAGTAACACATGTTTGATGGACTCCATGATTGAGTATCAAAAGTATAAGGAACTCCATACCTAAGTGTCATAATTCATTATAGTCAAGTAGGCCTTATAAATAAATAGGTTATCCATTTCAAAAAATAATGAAAAATAAAAAGATACATATTCAATGAAAGTGATTACTTTCATCCAAGACTATACATATTAATGAAAAATCATCTAGTTTGGATAACATATAGAGAAAGAAAATACAAATAAAATTTAAATACAAAATAAACCTAGTTGAACTATCTCACAATAAAATTTCCCAAAAAAAGTCACAACCATATTCACAACTCAAAACATCTCCATGTGATCCACAAAAAGTCACAACATTCCAATATAATATTAAAACACTTTTTCAATATCAAATTTATTTATCATTAAGGATTCTCTTAAAATCTTTATCCTATAATGAGTAAGAAAATAAATATCCTTTTAGTAAAATTGATGAATATAGATTGATAGGAAAGTAGGTAGTGTGATTTAACAAACCTACACTTATATAAGGAAATGTTTTAGAATCCATGAATTTATTATGATGATGTGTAAAAAAATAATCTTAAATTATCATCTA
Organism: Viscum album; assembly: GCA_963277665.1. NCBI lineage: Eukaryota > Viridiplantae > Streptophyta > Magnoliopsida > Santalales > Viscaceae > Viscum > Viscum album. Next base: position 1,375,791,050 of record OY728133.1, on the reverse strand, counting down.
AGTCTTGGAAATTGAATCAACATAGAGATAAATTCCTAACTTGGAAATAAGTAGAGGCCCCTCATACTCATTTACCTAGAAAAATTTATCATCATCTTCATGATGAATCCAGAGTGGCACTTATATAGGTGTAAACCTAGTCATGTTCAGGTCATAAATTCACATAGAAGTTTTCTACAAGATAAAATATCAAATATAAAAGAAGAAAAAAATCTCAATAGGTTCAAAATAGAATAAAGTAAATCATTTAGAATATATCATTGGAATTCCAAGACTATCCATCCCGTGGTAGTTCATTTATCACATGAAAACAAGCACATAAATCAAATCCTGATCACTATATAATTCTTTCACTGATCCAATAGTATTATATAATTAATGATATAAGTACTCATGTTAGACAATATATAATTAGTGTCCTTATGTAGGAATGAATCAACTATCATAACATATACTGGATTATCTAGCCTATAAGGCTAAACTCTAATACCTCTAACACCACTACCCTAGTTTTAATAAAACAACCAAAATATCATTAGTAATTAACTCTAATACCTCTATCATGACTCGATTCTTCAAGAACGTAACCTGGGTTGGCAATGAAATTGAGTTTAAAAAAGATTCAAAAAAACTTATTTCAAACATTAGGGTTCGTATAGGTCGTCGGGGTCGCGGGGGGCCGGGGGAAGCGGGGTCGTCAGGGAAGCGGGGTCGTCGGGGTCGCGGGGTCGCCGGGGGAAGCGGGGGAAGCGGGGTCACGTGGTGAGAAGGGGGGTCGGGGTGGGGGGAAAGGGTCAGCGTTGTAAAAAAAATGTTTCGCGGTGGTTTATTATAAACCGCCGAGAAACCATTTTTAAAAAAGGTTTAGCAGCGGTTCCTAGAACTGCCGCTAAACAACCGCCACTAGAGTCAATTTTTGTTGTAGTGATATGAACACACTCTTTGTAATATAATATCTTTGTCTCACTATATCTAATAAAATTTTATGCATTCTTTATGTCACAATCCTTTAATGATTTAATTATATTGATTGAGTGTATTTTATAAAATTTCATTTATATACCATGGCCATAGATTTAGTCAATTCACTACTATCTCAGTGAAGTGTCCAAAGATATCTTCTTCCTTTTGGAAGAGAAAAATCATATCTTGATCATTAAATCAATGTCATACAATCAATGACACACCCAACATAGGCTAAATCACCACAATAGAAACATCATGCTTTTAATATTCCATCAAAGCACATAATCAAAAGATACACACAGATAATGATCTCAATCCAAGATACCAATACACGTTTTTGAAGATAGGATCATCCAATAACACCCAAAACATATGGTGTTCATATTGGTGTGGTAGTCCTCATGATTTCCTCTACTCAAGATCACCAAGTGAGAACTTTAGGAGAATAAGCCTCAATGCTTATGGGCCCCTAACACCTGATAGTTATACATCATCTATGTCCTATCAGTATGATTTATCTAGATCATAGAACATATATTTAAAGTAACTATCATAGTATCTTAAGGTTCTCATTATTTATAATAATCGCTATAACCTTTTGATATGGAAAATAATCTAATGGAATTACCATGTAAATATTGTAAATACAAGTAGTAACCCAATTATTATAAAATAACATCATGAATAACTATTTGTATACATGATATAGTAATCAAAAGTACTACTCAAGATGGGTTTACGACACCAAATTTTAGAACAACCAAAAGTAAAGTAAGTTAGAGTGGAGTTATAAAGCATGTGACTTGAGAAAGCATCATGATACAGAATAAAAAGAATCTATTCTAGAATTTGAAAATAAAAAAGTCTATGAATGATTAGAATCTCTTAAAATTTAGTATGTAAGAGTAATTTAGTTCTATAAGGTGGTGGGTGTTGGAGGAATCCCACCACTACCATGTTCCTACCTCAGCTTGTTAGACTCTCCAAACCACCACTGGCCAGTATTATCTTGGGAGGAATGAGTTCATAAGGTGGCTGCATCGCGAGTGACCCCCTTCGGAAGATTAGGGTTCCCCTACCGCTTCTTCTCCCTACCTCATCCCTCTCAGTGGCGATGGTTTTCGGTCCCCTCCTCAACTTACTTATCCCTCTATAACTCCTCCTTATATAAGCCAATAAGATTCGGTGCCTTCATGAGGAGCATTCTGTGAATCTGGTCCCGAGTGTGTTGGATGGTTTTCGTTGGGATCTCGGATGGGTGGTTTCATTGGAGTCGGAACTTGGAAGGACAATCAACTTCTTCCTAGGCCAGTTCCCAGTCGCAGATGGAAATTTCAGTAATGGTGGGTACTGGTGGCGTCCCTTCGCCCATTCCTCTCTCGATCCTTCCCGTATGTTCTATATTTGGTTACAGGTTCTTCAGAATCCCATCTTTTGGTCTTGATTTCGTAGCGGCTCATTGGGTGTTGAGGCGTTAGACTTATATCCTCTGGTGGTTCATGGCTCCGGTGGAGAGGATTTTATGCCTCTGTGGTTTTGGTGTTGGAGGCATAGTTTTTGGTGTTCTGGGCGGCCTGCTCTCGGTGGTGTGGTGGGTGTGGTGTCTTCCGATGACCGCCTTCTAAGGTGCGTGGAAGCATGTTAGGCCCCCAGTTCGAAGGTGGAAACTAGGTGGTCTTTGTGTGGGGAACAATGTGCATAAACGATGATGGTTCACAATGGCCCCTTCCTGGCTCTGGTGTGGTCTCATTTGGCGAGGCTTCGACGATCGATGGCGCTGTCTCCCGAGGCTCGTTTTGACGTGTGTTTCAGGCACAGGGCGATGATGGGATGTGTTCCAGGGCCCGTTGTTTCGCTATGGTCTTTGGGCGATTCTTGCTTGTTTTTTGGTTCGGATTTGGCTTGGTTGGATCTCACTTATCCAGAGATTGAATTTTTGAAAAATAAAAAAAAAATGATTTTTTAGTCAAGAGTAATTCAGTTCTTATGACAAAGTAATTTTCATTTATAAAGATCTATATAAGAGTATCCTATAAGTTTTTAAATCCATTTGGGATTAATCTATGATATTCCAAGCTATGTAAGAAGGAGGCTGATGTGGCTACATAAGAGTAATGTAAATTCTTTAAGATCTATGTAAGATTGACCAATAGTTTATTTAAAATTCTAGAAAAAGTGACCCAGAGGTATTGTGTCATGAATGAAATATCATGGGAATTAAATGATGAGTAACATGAAGATTTTCATGGATAATTAAATATAGATTTATGTGTGAAGTTCTGAGTAGATATTTACATGGAGAAAAACATATAAATTTAAAGAGATTCTGACCTGATATTTTGGGATAATTCATTGGAAAAAATATGTTTTTATATTTGGAGTTTGATGATGAGTGATTTGTGATAAATTTTTAGGAAATAAATTTGGAGAACAAACAAATTTTTTTTCTAGTTTTTAAGATTGTTGGAGGAATTAAATGTCCAAAAAATCTAGAATGTTTTTTCAAGGATGGATATTCAGTGGATCATTTATGGTATATTTTTTTATAAAAAATGGGGAATAAAATATACCATTTTTTTGAAGAGTTAATACAAACAAATATAGAGTTTTTGAGAAAGAGTGTTGTTGTTAAAGTGTTATAACCTTATTTAAAAAATTTAATTAAAATATATATGTGGTTAAATAAATATTTTAGTGAAGATTTTTATGGATAAAATTATATAGATTTAAAGGGATATTGTCTTACCTAAAAATATTTTTTTTATTATGAAGAACACACTTTTAAGGAAAAGTGGGAAACCATTCAAGTACACAAAACAATCAGTCAACATGATAAGTCATGGACGAATCTAGGATTTGCAATTTTAGCCTATTAGAGATCATACCTCTGTGAAGACTCCATTGAGGAACAATAGTCTTCTTATCTGAATCCTCATTGAGTAGGTTTTCCCAATTGTATGCCATCTTGTCCCAGGTAAGGATGAGCTCTTCCACATATATCTTATTCCCGTTGAATCCACGAGCCAGAATTCCAAGTTTTTTGATACCAGTCACGTTGCTCGTTGGAAAGGTTACCCTGAAGGTGCCTGCCAACCAGTCTGTCAAACTCCACTTGTGTAGTGATGACCTGTAAGCCTTTGTCAGAGAATTATTCGTTGCCATCGATGATGGTATCCCACTCATCACACTCTATCAGTTCCCTCCCGTTCAGGTGGAAATCGGATTCAGAAGGATCCTTTCCATCATGCAACAGGTCAATGACAGAAGATTCCCCTACTGATGGATCAAGCTCCTCAGTAGACTTTGGCTCCACCTACTTAGGACCCTTCAGGGAAAGATTACCTTTACTTGAGGATCTAGTTACGAGAGGACTTGGTAAGGAGTAATAGTCTTTCCTCCTCTGCGGCCTCCGAGAGTGCTTAAGAAACCCATCTGAATCAATAATGGCGTTCTTACCCTTCCTTGAAGAGGATCTAATATAGTCTTCCGCAATGTCCACTTCCTTGGACTCAAGGATGGAGTCCAAATCAGAATCCTTATCCTCCTAAGAAGCCCCCACATCATCCCCTTCCTCGGGTGCATGACACTCCTCTCCCAGCATTGTGAATCGATTGTGGGGCTGAATGGCCATTCCTCCCGACTTCACTGCCTCGGCATAGGATGGTCTTTCCATCAGTTCCAGTTCAAACAGATTTGAACCTCTGGGCTGCACAAATCCACGTCCCATGAATTGAGCCTACTGGCCACTCGATGCATTGCAGTCTTCCATACACACCTCAGCTAAAACGAGCTACCTAGCCGGAACAACATCCAAGGTCACTGCATGGCCCTCAACTGCAATTGAGGTGGAGGGAAAATCCTAGAACTCACAGACCTGCGCAGTCTTCCCTGCACTGCTTGACAAGGGGGGAACACCCAGATCACGCCTCAAACGGGAAAAAACCTCTACAACCCTCGGTTTTGGGACCTTAGGCATTTCTCCCTTCACCGCACCTGAAGAAATACCCTTCCCCGAACCCAATGTTATCTCCGATGAAGGAATCGAATCCTCACTCGAAGATTTTGGAGCCTCATTGCACGCCCCACTATCCGAAAGCACAGCAACAACCTCAGACAAACCTCGGGGGACCCTTCCGCTATCAACCGCATGAGAAGGTTTACGAAGTGATGAACGACATTACTAATGAAGGTGACCCAGACGACAAATTGTTAGGCAATATGGTCGGGATATTGTCTTAAGAATCTAGGATGCTTTTATAGGTACATTATTTCCATATTTTTCCTGATATGAAATCTGTAAGTTTTCCCAAAAGTATTTAGAATTTGGAAAAATATACAGAAACTCCTTAAAATAAAATCTAGAGGTTATGGAGTGATATTTTGAGAAATAATTTGAATGCAATAAGTATATTTTTGACCAACCTAATCGAGTGAATAGATGGAATGATCATGGAATATTAAAGAGAATGAAGTTGATCCCATTATCTTGATCAAAGATAGAGGTTTTAAAGATTCTATAAAAATTTCCTATAGTAGTTCTGAGGAATAGAGAGCTAAAACAATTCTAAAAAATCTTGTATAAGTGAAAAAGGGATATAGGAGAGCCACAATAGAATTCCATTGATCACATCTGGTTTAAAGGAAGAAAGATCGAAAATAATTTATATTTTAATTGATTAATATAACTATATAAGTAGATGATAGATTCACATTTAAATATTCAATTTTCAAATAAGAGGACCTAATACAACATGATTATTCAAGTATGGGATAATATTCATCTAAAAGAGGTTGGTCACTATTGTGATTATTTTTAAATCTAAAGAGATGATCCTAAAATTAATAGGATATTAAAAATTTTAATTAGAAGAGGAATTCATAGATTCAAATCTTTACAAGGAGTTGACCTCATTCAGATTTGGAGAATTAGAAGTGCAATAAAGTGGATCTTAAAAATTACATCTATTCCAGACTTGAAAATGTATGGTGATTCCAAAAACTATATTGATCCAGAGTAGAATTTCATGTCTATAAAATATTGAAGAGAACCACATGTATATAAATTGAAAAATATTTTCATGAAGTAATGCATATAACAGAAGAAGTGGGAGTTCCCCTTGGGTTAAGAGTGACTGAAACCTAAATTTTTTAAAGGTCATGAGCCTTAGAATGAAGTAAACATAACCAAAATTGTAGTCCACCAAAAGTGAGTATCATATATTTTATCACATTAACACATCATTTGTGTGTGCTCCTTATACGTATCCCTTTATTGTGGGCCAAGTAAAATCCCCATGTCTTTTCTTCTTTCATTTATATTTTTTTGTATATTTTAGTGAGATAACCATTAATAGTGAGAGATTAAATGAGTTCCATCTAATCAGGGAACAAGATTTGATATTGAGGTGAGTGAGATCATCGGGAAAAGTTTTAATCAGTTAACACCTTGATTCACCCTCCTCTCAGGGTGAACATATGACAACCCTACTTTTTATTACAACTTAAACAAGATTTATTACATAAAACATCACTTGATACAACAAAGAATATCGAGAGGTTTAGTGTCTTTGGGGCTTAGGATCATTACATAAAAACTTAAAACATGAAATACAACATCTTTATTGAAAACTTCCTTTACATGACCACTACATTCCCTCATACTAAGCATTGCATGGGATAACCTGAGGACATGCATAAGAAAAGGGTGAGCTATAAAGCCCTGTAAGGGAGTACACATGGAATAACATGAGGATTACAATACATGTTAGACAATAGGCATATCAATAGAGCGTAAGAAAAACATGAACATAAAGGAATGATAAAGCATGATAATCATAACATGGAAATGTGGCAACAACACTTAACATCGAATTAGCATGAGCTAAGGCCCATTGCACATGGAGCATGAGTAAATACTCATTGCACATAAAGCACGAGTAAACCCTCGTTGCACTTGAATTATCATGAGTCAACACTCATTACACATGACGTATCATGATACTATACTTTACCCAATGCATTGGAGCGCTATAAGGGCGCACCCTTCTTAACATTTCATTTCATGCATAAGTGTGACACATGGATCATAAAACATGGATTCATAAAACATAATCATTTATTACACGATAAAGTAATGTGGAATTAATAAATGAAACTTTACAATCAGTAAGTAAATGCACATAAAGTTTAATAACCTTGATGGAGAAATGGGCATGGTATTCACTACACAATGGCACTGGCTTAGAAAATCGGTGCGATTTCGGCAGCGTAATGACGTGACATAAGAATTCATAAAAATGGTTGATGAGAGAGAAAGGGGTTACTCATCATATTTACATGTAATGTACAATAAGGAGGTCATATATATATACATGTCCCAACAATTGTAATGGAATTTATATTCATGATACAAAAGTATTGCTTGAATGTAAAAGAGGAGAGAGAAGTTCCTTTCAGAATTTCGGCATAGTAACGGGTGTACATGGGAGGAATTTAATGAGATATAAAGGGTCTCCCATCATTAAAACATAAAAATGGCAGTATTAGGGATGTGATAAACCATACCCCAACATTTATAATTGAAATTAAAAGGGTAAAACAACTTAAAGAAAATTGGACAAAGTGAGAAAGGAAGAAACAACCCCTACTTGGATGTGTGCTACCAAAGGCTAGAGAGAGGCTTGTGAGAGGCTTCTTCGGAGCTTGGGGAACATTGGGAGGATTATAGAGAGAGTAGGTCATAGGTTGGACAAACTAAAAGGGCTTTGAGTGAGGAGGAAGTGGGATCTTGGGTGGGTTTATATAGGAAAGGTGAGAGAATTCTTTATTATTTAGGTTTGGGACCCCTTATATTAAATTAATCCAAACCACAAACCACCCCATGGTTTTTTCCCATGGTTTTTGGAAAAGGGAAGAGGAAAAAAATATTTTATAAGGCCAAAGTCCGAACTTCTTAAAATAATATGGTTGCTTATGTGGAGGTGAGTCACACTCCCATGGAAATTAATTTTAAAAGGAAAAGTGTTGAATAAGTATTGAGGGGTTCATTAATGCTTTGAAAAGTAAGTCAAACAAACCCAAAATCACATTATATTAATGTTAAAACATATATTGGCCGAACATAAAGATTATAGTATTTTATTACATCACTATTGGGTCATTATGATGTCATAAAACATATTATATATTTAAACGGTATTTAATTTTTACCAAAAAATTTGACTGTCTCAGAAAATTATGAAAAATTCACCGTTGGATAATTTTGACATCCTGATTCCAAAAATAACATTTATTTTATCTAAATAATTTTCTAAATATGTGATTTTTTACTTTTAAAATAAAAATAGACATTTATCGAAAATTCACGGGTTTTGACAGAAATGGATTTCAAACCTTAATAAAAAATTTAATTGCATTCATAAAATTATAAGATAATTTATATTTAATAAAAATTAATTTAATAATAATAATATTATTTTATTAAAATATTATTTATTTCAAAAATCCCTTAATTTAATAAAATAGATTTCTTAATTAAATAATAACTAAAAACACCATTTGTACTTTAAAAACTATTTACAATGAATCACAAATGACTAGAAATTATATTCATTATTATATACAAAAAATAATGTACATGAACATAGTACTACTTATTTGTTACATAACCCCTTAAAGCAGCCGCATAAGACCTAAGGGTAAGGTGTGCGATGGTGACAGACTCTTGGGGTGGCTCAGATAACATCGCTCGAGTGGTAATTTCAATCAACTTCCACTTTTCCCATAGACGGTCACGTTCGAGCTTGACATGATGAAGCTCAACTTGGGCTTGGTCAAGAGCGAAGCCCAAGGATGCCACATCTTTTCTGAGCTTCGACAAATGGGCTTCGTATGGAGCAATTCTACTGGACAAGGCCATCACTTCTTTTGTCTGGGTAAATTGGATTTGTTAAAGTCCTATATTTATACTAATCATGTGATCACTTTTCAACGACTATATTAGCAACGATAAAAATTCTTAACATAAAACCAATGAAGTTGACAATTTATATAAACATAAAGAGACATTTAATTAGATCAATAGGGATTTCCATTAACGAAACTTTGGGTCGTTACAATATTCCCCCCTTAAGAAATTTCACCCTCGAAATTTTCCTTTTCCCACACTAAAACAAATGTGGGTAACTCAGCTTCATCATATCCTCCGATTCCCAAGTTGCTTCTTCAAACTTGTGTTTTCTCCACAACACCTTGATGAGGGGAATTGTCTTATTTTAAAGAACTTTTTCTCTACGATCTAAGATCTTCATTGGTTTCTCCTCATAAGAAAGATCGTCTTCCAATTGTACCACCTCAGAAGAGAGTACATGTGAAGGGTCCGGTATGTACTTCCTTAAGAGGGATACATGAAAGACATCATACACCTTGGCCATGGTAGGTGGAAGTGCTAGTCGATAGGCCACATCCCCAACACGATCAAGAATCTCGAAGGGTCCGTTGTACCTTGGACTTAACTTCCCTTTCTTTCCAAACCCCATGACCTTTTTCCACAGAGATATGCATATAAACACCATGTATCCAACTTTAAAATCAAGGTCTTGTCGACGATTATCTGCATAACTCTTCTGTCGACTCTGGGATGCCTTGATATGCTGCTGAATGTTTTTCACCTTCTCCACCATTTCTTCGACCGTTTCTGGTCCAAGTAGCTTACGGTCACCGACCTCATCCCAACATGCCGGTGTTTTGCACCTTTTCCCATACAAGGCTTCATATGGGGCCATTTGGATGCTTGAGTGGAAACTGTTATTATAAGAGAACTCAACCAGAGGAAGATGTTGATCCCATCCTCCTTTAATGTCCACTGAGCATGCTCTCAACATGTCCTCAAGTGTTTGGATAGTCCGCTCAGATTGGCCATCAGTTTGAGGATGATAGGCCGTACTGAAGTTCAGTTCAGTATTCAGAGCATGTTGAAGACTCTTCCAAAACTTAGAGGTGAATCTTGGATCTTGGTCAGACACAATAGATAGTGGTACTCAATGAAACCTTATCACTTCCCTGATATATATCCGTGCCAGTTGATCCAAAGAGAAATCCTCCCGAATAGCAATGAAGTGTGCAGTCTTTGTAAGACAATCCAAAACAACCTAGATTGAATTTTTGCCTTTGGATGTCCTTGGAAGTCCAGTGACAAATTCCATGGTGATGTTCTCCCATTTCCATTCTGGTATGGGAAATGGTTGCATCATCCCCTTAAACTTGTACCTCTCTGCCTTCACTTGCTGACACAGCAGACATTTTGATGTATATTCAGCGATCTCCTTCTTCATATTATCCCACCAAAAGTTTTCTCAGAGATCTAAATACATCTTTGTGATCCCTAGGTGAATAGAGAAATTTGAACTATGTGCATCATCCAAAAGTTCCTTCTTCAGCTCCAGACTTGATGGAACACATAGTCTTTTCCCAAACCGCACAATTCCTTCTTCATTAATATTAAACTCTGAGGATTTCCCTTTTTTTGATAACTTCCACTTTTTCCTGAATTCTCACATCATCCTTTTGAGCATCCTTTATCCTTTCCAAAAGATATGGTTGAGCAATCATTTGTGAAAGGATTGATGATGTTCCCTTCTTTATGATTCCCACATCCATCTTCATCAAATCTAAGAAGATTGGATCCTTCTCAATTCTCATCATTGATAGAATTGCTGGGTCCTTTCTACTTAGGGCATCTTCCACCTTGTTCTCTTTCCCAGGGTGGTAATGTATTGAATAGTCATAATCCTTGATGATCTCTATCCATCTTCTCTAGCGCATATTAAGCTCTTTCTGTGTGAATATATATTTAAGACTCTTGTGGTCAGTATATATCTCACATTTCTCCCCATAGAGATAATGCCGCCGGATTTTCAAGGCAAAGATCACCGCTGCCAACTCCATATCATGCGTTGGATAGTTTCTCTCGTGGATTTTCAACTACCTTGAGGCATAGGATATCACTTTATCATTCTGCATCAGCACACATCCTAAGCCCTTCTTCGAAGCATCACTGAATACCACAAAAATCTCCCCACTTGTGGGTAAAGTGAGCACGGGTGCAGTGATAAGCCTCCTTTTCAACTCCTTGAAGCTTTCTTCGCATTCATCAATCCTAGCAAACTTTAATCCCTTTCGAGTTAGCTTGGTAAGAGGGTTGGACAATCGTGAGAAATTTCTCACAAATCGTCGATAATATCCAGCTAACCCCAATAAGCTACGGATATCCGTTACCAATGTTGGCCTCAGCCATCCCACAATTGCATCTGTTTTGGAGGGGTCCACAGATATCCCATTGCTTGTGATGATATGACCCAAGAATTAGACCTCATTCAACCAGAACTCACACTTGCTGTACTTTTCATAGATCTGCTCCTTGTGCAAAGTCTCTAGTACAGTTTTTAAATGCTCCTCATGATCCTCCTTGGATTTGGAGTATATTAGAATATTATCTATAAAGACTACCAAAAATTTGTCAAGTTAATCTCTAAAGACTCTTTTCATCAATTCCATGAATATTGCTGGAGCATTGGTGAGTCCTAAAGGCATTACTATGAATTAATAGTGCCCGTACCTTGTACGAAAAGCAGTCTTGGGGACATTTTCCTTCTTCACCCTTACTTGATAATATCCCGACTGCAAATCCACCTTGGAGAAGTATTGTGCTCCACGCAGCTGATCAAACAAGTCATCGATTCTTGGGAGAGGATACTTGTTCTTTGTCGTGATTTTGTTAAGTTCACTATAATCGATGCAAATACACATTGAACCATCCTTCTTCTTGACGAAGAGGACTGGTGCACCCCATGGTGAAGCACTTGGGCATATAAATCCTTTATCCAGATTCTGTTGTAGTTGTTTCTTTAGCTCTTCAAGCTTAACAACAACCATTCTATATGGAGTCTTGGATATTGGTAGTGCCCCAGGTATAAGTTCAATTGAGAACTCAACATCTCTTCTAGGAGGAAGACCAGGCAGTTCCTCGGGAAACACTTCATCGAATTCCCTTACAAAAGACATTTCTTCAAGGATGGTTTCTTCTTTGGACTCAATCATCTGAGCCAGATATGTGTGCTCATAGGGTAGTAATATCCATTCTTGAGATGATGGAGCTAAAGGAGATTCATCTTCCTCCTGACACTTGTAAAGAATCGGGGGTCGATTCTCTATATGGAGTGTGATTTCCCTCTCCCGACAATTTATGTTGGATCTATATAAGGAGAGCCAATCCATGCCAAGAATTGCATAAAATTCCACCAGAGGGAGTATGAGGAGATTCGCTGGGAAATTAAATCCACAGATTATAACAGGGGAGAACTTATATTCATGGGATGCAATGATTGCCACATTTGTCGTACTCACTGACATCTTTACTTCCATGATTTGTGGTGGTGCTGGGATTGTTCTACTAAAATTTCAAGATATAAAAGAATGCATAGAACCTGAATAAAAAATTACGTTCTCTATTCTTGAATGAATAACTAGCGTACCTGTCACCACTTCTTTGTCGGGGTTTACTTCGGCAGAAGTGATGGAAAAAGATCTTCCTTGCTATCTTGGAGGTTTTTGGTTGCCTCCTAAAACCCTTGGATTAGGGCACTAATTTGCAAAATGACCTGGTTATTTGCATTTGTAGCATTGAACAATGCGTTGAGGTTCGAACAGAGCATTCCTCTCCTCTGTCACAGCCGAGGGTCCTTCTTGCCGACAGTTAACAGCTAGGTGCCCTTCTCTTCCACACCTGAAGCATTTTCTCATCCCCTTAAGGCAATTTCCAGGGTGCTTCTTTCCGCACTTTTGGAAAGTGGTGTGCTTGATCTTCTTAACACTGTTGGATTTATCCATCGGAACACCAGAATTGAAGTCCACCTTATGCTTCTTGTCCCCATGATACCCATGTGATTCCCTGATCTCCATTTCGACCTTGAGGGCACATCAGGCAATTTCCTCATAGCTGTCGAAGTCACGGATCGCTAATGCTTTCTGCAAGCTAGGCTTTAGCCCACCAAAGAAGCAGTTAACCTTGTATTCGGGGGGTAATGACAGAGCCGAAAGCGTATCATGCAATCCTTGTGAAGTTTGCCTCGTACGCTCCAACAGATTCTTCATCTTTTTTCTTAAGGGAAAGGAAGTCCCTTTCCATCTTAAGCCAGAGGGTGCGTGGAAAATATTTATCAAAAAACATCTTCTGGAAATCCTTCCATTCCAACGCATCAATCTCCTCCTCAGGCTTTGTATTTTTGATCAACGTTCACCATTTATCAGCTTCATCCTCCATACAATAAGCCACTAGGAGAACCTTCTATTGTTCAGAACATTGGAGGATGGAGAATATATTTTCAATGGATTTGATCCATTGTTCAGCGATCATGGGATCGGATTATCCACTAAAAGTAGGAGGCATTTTTCTCATGAAGCTCTCGATAGCGACTTGTTATTTCTTGGGGGGGGGGGTTGAACGTTCCTCTTGACCCATGTTTCTATTCAAAACATGAGTTAGCTGAGAGAGAAGCGTGAAAAAGTTTGCGATTCCCGCTCCCACTGGATTTGGCATCTCATTAGTACAGTCATCACACTGATCTTCACAACAGTTGTTAGCCCGAGTCCTCCTATTTCCGGCCATTGGCTGGAATAAAAGGAAAGTTAGAGGTAACACATAAAGGGTAATCCAAAGACAAAAGACGATGACTTATAAATAAACTTTCATTTCCTTAACTCAGGAGTCTATAGGCTTCAATCTAGGCTTTTCATGATCTACTTTATAACATATATTCTTAGGGGCATTTTTTTAATTCCATTAATAAGGGTTCATACTAAGCTTGTGAATTTATCAAAACATATCCCCCGGGAGTGTCGTAACCAAGAGATAAGCAAGGCCCGTTGTCGTGCACCAGTTCCCATTCGAGTCTAGCTCAAAGAGGTGTTTTCGGGTTTTACCCCTAGGATACATCTGTGCCAGAGCTGCCTCTACCTGCTCGTATCCAGACAGGGATGTATTTGTATGATAAACCACTTACTCAGTACTTACCAAAACTTAGGGATATTTTTATTATACTTAGTCTTGTCTCTAGGGCTTTACTAGGGTTTCCTAATCCCAAAAACAACTAAACCTATCCTTTGATACCAACTATGACAACCCTGCTTTTTATTACAACTTAAACATGATTTATTACATAAAACTTCACTTGATACAACAAAGAAGATAGAGAGGTTTAGTGTCTTTGGGGATTAGGATCATTACATAAAAACTTAAAACATGAAATACAACATCTTTATTGAAAACTTCCTTTACATGACCACTACATTCCCTCGTACTTAGCATTGCATGCGATAACCTGAGGACATGCATAAGAAAAGGGTGAGCTATAAAGCCCAGTAAGGGAGTACACATAGAATAAAATGAGGAGTACAATACATGTTATACAATAGGCATATCAATAGAGCGTAAGAAAAACATGAACATAAAGGCATGATAAAAAATGATAATCATAACATGGAAATGTGACAACAACACTTAACATGGAATTAGCATGAGCCAAGGCCCATTGCACATGGAGCATGAGTAAATCCTCATTGAACATAAAGCACGAGTAAACCCTCATTGCACTTGAATTAGCATGATTCAACACTCATTACACATGATGTATCATGATACTATACTTTACCCAATGCATTGGAGCGCTATAAGGGCGCACCGTTCTTAACATTTCATTTCATGCATAAGTGTGCCACATGGATCATAAAACATGGATTCATAAAACATAATCATTTATTACACGATAAAGTAATGTGGAATTCATACATGAAACTTTACAATCAATAAGTAAATGTGAATAAAGTTGAATACCCTTGATGGAGAAATGAGCATGGTATTCACTACACAATGGCATTGGCTTAGAAAATCGGTGTGATTTCGGCAGCGTAACGACGTGACATAAGAATTCATAAAAATGGTTGATGAGAGAGAAAGGGGCTCCTCATCATATTTAAATGTAATGGATAGTAAGTAGGTCATATAGATACATGTACCAACAATTTTAATGGAATTTAGATTCATGATACAAAAGTATTTCTTGAATGTAAAAGAGGAGAGAGAAGTTCCTTTCAGAATTTCGGCATAGTAACAGGTGTACATGGGAGGCATTTAATGAGAGAGAAATGGTCTACCATCATTCAAACATAAATAAGATATTATGAGGGAGGTGAGAAACCATACCCCAACATTTATAATTGAAATTAAAAGGGAAAAACAACTTAAATAAAATTGGACAAAAATGAGAAAGGAAGAAAAAACCCTTACTTGGAAGTGTGCTTCCAAAGGCTAGAGAGAGGCTTGTGAGAGGCTTCTTGGGAGCTTGGGGCACCTTGGGAGGATTATAGAGGGAGTAGGGAGGAGGTTGTATGAACTCCAAGGGTTTTTAGTGAGGAGGAAGTGGGAGTTTGGGTGAGTTTATATAGGAAAGGTGAGGGAATTCTTTATTATTTAGGATTGGGACCCCTTATATTAAATTAATCCAAACCACAAACCATCCCATGGTGTTTGCCCATGGTTTTTGGAAAAGGGAAGAGGAAAAAAATATTTTATAAGTCCAAAGTCCGAAATTCTTAAAATAATAAGGTTGATTATGTGGAGGTGAGTCACACTCCCATGGAAATTAATTTAAAAAGGCAAAGTGTTGAATAAGTCTTGAGGGGTCCATTAATGCTTTGAAAAGTAAGTCAAAAAAACCTCAAATCACATTATTTTAATGTTAAAACATATATTGACCGAACATAAAGATTATAGTATTTTATAACATCATTATTGGGTCATTATGATGTCATAAAACACATTATATATTTAAACAGTATTTAATTTTTACCCAAAAATTTGACTGTCTCAGAAAATTATGAAAAATTCACCGTTGGATAATTTTGACGTCATGATTCCAAAAATAATATTTATTTTATCTAAATAATTTTCTAAATATATAAATTTTTACTTTTAAAATAAAAAATGACATTTATCGAAAATTCACGGGTTTTGACAGAAATGGCTTTCAAACCTTAATAAAAATTTTAATTGCATTCATAAAATTATAAGATCATTTATATTTAATAATAATAATATTATTTTATTAGAATATTATTTAATTCAAAAATACCTTAATTTAATAAAATATATTTCTTAATTAAATAATAACTAAAAACACCATTTTTACTTTAAAAACTATTTACAATGAATCAAAAATGACTAGAAATTATATTCATTATTATATACAAAAAATAATGTACATGAACATAGTATTACTTATTTGTTACATAACCCTTTAAAACAGCTGCATAAGACCTAAGGGTAAGGTGTGCGATGGTGACAGACTCTTGGGGTGGCTCAGATAACATCACTCGAGTGGTAATTTCAATCAACTTCCACTTTTCCCGTAGACGGTCATGTTCGATCTTGACATGATGAAGCTCAGCTTGGGCTTGGTCAAGAGCGAAGCCCAAGGATTCCACCTCTTTTCTGAGCTCCATCAAATGGGCTTCGTATGGAGAAATTCTATTGGATGAGGCCATCACTTCTTTTGTCTTAGTAAATTAGATTTGTTAATGTCCTATATTTATACTAATCATGTGATCACTTTTCAATAGCTATATTAGCAATGGTAAAAATTCTTAACATAAAAAAAATGAAGTTGACACTTTATATAAACATAAAGAGACATTTAATTAGATCAAGAGGGATTTTCATTAATGAAACTTTGGGTCGTTACAGAACATATACAACTTGGTCCTAACATATTAACTAATTAAAATTCCCTCATCGATATAAAATGAAACATAAAATTAATCATGTAAAATTATATGATTACACTACTAAATTAATAACAAAACAAATAAAACACAACACTTAGATAATTAATTAATAAGTTTTCATTACAATATGGATGAGTTTTTTAACTTAAATTGAAAATTAAACATGATATGTAATAAATTCATCAAACATGTTACAAAAAAGATGGGCTGAACAAAACAACACACCTGAATAATATTTAATTTATTTTTTTAGTCATAATTTATTGGAAAAAATCAATCAAGGATAACTACCAATGACACTACATTCATATTATCAAAATCAAATCCTTGAAAATTAACCATCTTCTATAAAAAATGCATGGAATAAAATATTTTAAGGAAAATAAAATAACTCCAATAGATAACAAACTGAGAAAGACTTACCTCAAGTGGGGCTCAATATAGTAGACTTGCCTCACTAGATATTTCTTGTAGTACTAGCAGTACATTGATGAAGTTATGTAGATAATGAAGTTTTTTTATTATGGAAAGTGATGATGTTTGTGGTGCTGCAGTGATGGATTCACTTTCAATGCAGTGACAGATTTGTGGGATGAAAATAATGTACATACCAACAATGAACCATTGTCTATGGTTCCTGCCCATGTAAATGTATCACTATTTGTGTGGGGAATATTACGATTTGTAGATATTTCACGAGGGTATTTTTTTCTAAATATTATGAACTATATTGTATCCAATCGATTTAACCCACTAATATATGGAAGTTTGGTTCCATTGTTTAAAGGAATAATCATTTGCATTTAATTGTACCGAACAAAAAAAAACCGGGTTCCTTTTTTGTTCATATTTCCCTTGTTACATTTCTAACATACCAAAAAATACCCTTTGATAAACTATACAGTGTGAAGTTGAATTATGACTAATGAGGAAAGGATCTGTTCATGTTGAAATTAATTATATAAATTTTATTTTAGTGAAATTAAAAATATTGATTTGTATGATAAATTTACATTTAAATTTTATAGTATGAATTTATGAGTTTATAGGTGAAATATAAAATTTCAGTTTAAATTTTATATTTAAAATTTGAACTATGATTTTGATGTTGAAATTTGGCTCTATAAAATTGAAATCTTAGTTCTCCCTTGAAAAAATATATTTGGATAACCATTTTTGGATCCCTATGAGTTTGGAGTAGATTTTTTGATAATATGATTTGGATTTGTTGATAAGGATTTAGTATAAAATCATAAAGAATATTTATTAAAGGTATAATTCCTTATGAAAGGGTATAATGAAATATTTTGTAAGGGTATCATGCCTTTCATATGGTTATAATGGAAGATTTCATAAGGGAAGCATTCCCAATGCATAAAGGTTTATCTTCAGCCGCGTAAGGGTACATGCGAGTCTTAAAGGATGTATAAGGGTATCTTAGAAATGTTAAATAAGGTTAGGTTTTATGTAAGGGTAACTGTTTGTGGTTTAATGGTAAAAAGGAAGTGTAAATGTAAAAAAGTTAGTAGGAAGGATGTGTAGGGGTACCTATATAAAGGTAACGAGGCTGTGTAAGGGTAGCCACTCGCATAAGGGTCGTTGCAAGCTTCCTTAGCCCATATAAATAATGATCTTAACTTGAATAAGGGTGTAGGTATTATTAATAGTAATATTATAGGATTTAATAAGTGTAAAAACTTAGTATAAATGTATTTTTGAGTTTTTATAGCTTGTTTATCAGTAAGAAGTTGAGGTTGAGTAAAATTATTGCTGAGTTTCCATAGATCACACAAGGGTAAGAAGTTGAGGTTACGAAATAATAGAACTTTCCACATTGAAATCAATGTGAATTTGAGATGATGAGAGTTTACATACACCAAAAATTAATGGATTTAACCATAGAGGATGTTTGAAAATATTTTATGGTGTTTCTTAAACCATAAAGAAATAGCCACATCACAGGACAAAGGAGCACTGCATCGTGAAGCTAATGGCTATACCACAAAGGAATGTGGAGATTGTTTTTGGTTTTATACCCTTTGATAGATATATATAGCATATAGAAGATGATACACCATAGAAGAGGTGGTTTTGATGATTTATATAGTACCATGGAAGATGCACTATGCCGCAAGGGTTTGTTTGCTGCACTGTGGAAGTATTGGCTAAACCATATTATCCATGTGTGAATACATGAGTATATTTCATAGGATCCCCTAAATATCAAAAAATTAATGATATTTTATGGTTATTCATAAATAGAGGTTTAACCACATGAGGTGGTTGTTTTTATGATAATGGTTCAAAAAAGATTAAAGGCTGAAGATCGCTATCATGGTGCTTTGTAAATATGGTTTTCTATATTTATATATATGGAAGTTCATGATGAAAGATATAAAAATTATTTTGGAAAGTTATCATAGGAATCTATATCCTTCCCATATTAGAATATTCATCCCAAGATACATGGTGAATTCAAGATTCATTTATGACTCTTAAAATGGTAGCTACAACACATGTGATAATACCAATACAAGATTATAAGATCTGTATCACATGAGATATCTATCAGTAGAAGAAAAATAAAGTAGATAATTATTTAATAGATCTAAAAAATGGAAAATATCCTCTCAACCATTTGAAACAACTATAGAAGAAGGATACAATGAGTATTCCAATGAAATATCTTAATTACAGAAGAAGAAGATTTGAGGTACTATAAAAAAGTGAAGTGCAAGGGAGGAGTTATTGCATCCAACAAAGTGAATCCATTCTAGTATTATTATGGAAAGGAGTTCTAGAATTTTTCTAGAAATAAAAATCCTTGGCATCCAGTGAAGGATTTTCTAAAGAAGAATAAGTGAAATTCATTATTGTCCAGTCAAGAAGGGGATTCAATAATTCTTATGGAAATGAAGAAATGGGATTCCATGACCTATAATGGAAAGAAAATTCTGTAGGAGATAATAAAAAAAATTGTAAAGGAGAAACTGGAGATTCAAAGGAAACCATATAAAAAATGGTGAATCTACATCAACAATGTGAAATTGTTCTTATCATGTGATCCAATATTGTTTTCCCTTTTAATTAGTGAGCGATAAGGGAAGTTGTGAGGTAAGTGATCTTTGGGAGATAACGCATTTACCACAAACCATTGTACGATAGAGATTTATGGTAGGAGTGACCTAGTATAAAACAATAGGAATTGAGCCTTGGTAAAAGTGACCTAGTATAAATTAAAGGATGTGAGAATCGACAAGAGTGACCTAGCCTAATGAAATAAGTAGCGAGATTAGGTATTTTGGTGCACCAACAAAATATTGGCAGCATGCTCCTTAGACTAGCCCTTTGTGGTGAACCAAGTAAAAACCCATGTGTCGTTGTGATTTTTTATTTACCTACCATTAATAATAATAAGAATAAATTTATAATGATAATCAAGGGGTTAATTAATATGTGAAGTTTGGTCAAGTAAAAGGTAATCAGATCAATAAGAGAAAATCAAGGTGGCCCTTATAATTAATAGGTCATGATCCACTAGGGAAGTATGATATTGAAAAGAATCTATACACTAATTCACCCCCTCTTTGGGTTATTAAGACCTTTTTAAGCCAAACCAATGGTATTAAATGGAAGGTTTCCTTATTGGATTTTTTATCTTGTTTTTCATATCTATTTTTCAAAGTTAAAGTTTCAGTTTGAGCGTATATTGCAATGAGACATGAAAAAAGGCACAACTTCAAATAAAAAACACAAATAAAGTGGAATTAAGCTATGTAGAACTATTTTTTTGGAATATTTAAATTCATTTTCATGATTCAAAAAACATGGATAAGAGAGGTATGCAAAATTTAGATTGGGAATCCATTCACTCATTCAATGATGCTTCAGGTTTGAGTGAGAAGCCTGATCAACCAAGTCATATTGGGACCATTGATGATGATGTAATACCAAGGAGGATAAAAAAGGGAAATGATAGTTTATTATAATAAGTGTACCAACATTTAAAGGAAGAAATTTTAATATTTAAAGTGGAATATAATTCTCTAGATATTATGATTATAGTGCTGTAAAATGCGGTGTAAAAGTTAAGGGGCTTAAAGAAAAGGATTTTTGAAGTCGCAACTAACATCAGAGACAAAAATTATTATCAAGAAGAAGAGTTAAAGATAATATCAACAAAGGTGGAAAAAATCAAAGATGATTCAACTGAAAAGAGTCTAAACTCGAAATAGTTTCATAATCTAAAGTTAGAGAAACATGAAATATCTAGTCATATGGATGAAGTGTTTAATGAGAATATAAGGCTATAATAAGAAATGTATTATTATTTAAATACTTTTCCTCAAATGAAATCTAAAATGAAAGAGTAGGAAACCATACTCGATAATATTATCCAAGATTTGGAATAGGATATGTTTAGTGGGGAGACTGAAGTAAGTGCTCAAATTGAATTAAGGAGCAAGAAGATACAACAGTTAGGAGAAGAATTAGTTTCATCCAAGAACCCATTAGATTCCAAGGGTAATACTAATCTCAATAATTATTTACATTTATTATTTAATCACCGTAAAGTTTTTTATGATGAAATAAAGAATATGTATTCTACATTTGAAGAGAAACATGAAAATATTTTCATGCCATAAAGATCATACATCATAGATAAATTTGGTTTATGTTATAAAGGAACACTACCAAGGATTTAGAAGAAGAGAGCTATAATTATTCCAAAGAAAATGAAACGTTTTGAAGGTGATGTAAATGAAACTAAAAGGTACACCACAAGACATAAAAAATGTATAAGGACTCAAGGAAGAAATTGTAACATGTGTTACTTTTGTGGGATTTATGGATACACCTTTAGTTTTGGTATTGAGACATGGGGATATATCAAATTCCATGAAGCTGGTGGAAAACCTAAAAGTCCAAGTCATCATGAAGAAAAAATGAGGTATGTAACTTATTTTAATAATTTATACATTTATAACCATATAAAAAGTGGAAATTTCAGAGGATATTTAGCAGGGGTTAAAAGAAGATTTCAGGATGCATGTAAGGGGAAATTGTTTCCTTGAGAAACAGTTTTTAGTGATTATATGAAGAAGAATTATTTTTTGAAACTACGGTAGATAAAAGCTCTAAAACTATCTCTAAACCTCATACATCCAAGAGAGATAAGAAAAGGGCTTGGAATCATGAAAATAGATCACATAATTATGGAATTAAGAATTTCCATAAGAATGGGACATCCCAAAGAAAGGAAAGCATTAAAAAAATTGATAATTCTTTAAGGTATAATCAATGAATAAATAAGGATTAGAGGAATAAAATTATTGCTATTTTGTTAAAATAAGTAATTTTTTCTAACTATTCCCAAGAAATAATATATTTTTTGAAATATGACAAACAAAGAGATTATGAAAGGTAGTCATATTCTATCAAATCAAGTTTAGATATAAAGATGGATTCTAAAGTAAAAGATAAAGGAAAAATTGTGGCCCATAGTGACTCACCATCATCCTAAACTTGAAGAATTTACATTTATACCTCTACCCATATTCTATAAATGTTATAACTTGTTTGGAGAGGTGTAAGAATCCAGGAGAGACACAATACATGGGGTGAGTGTCCTCAGAAGAAGATGAATTAATATGAAGATTAGATATGAAATTTAGTTAAAGATGGTGGTGATTAAATTCTTTCATATTTGAAGCAATATGATGAACCATAAAAATGTTTCCTTGAAATGAGGATTTATATGACATGCAATTAGTGGTAAAATCCATTAAGGGAGAAGAATTGACAATTGTTGCAACAAGGATAAATCTTGAGTATACCTATTGATATTCTAACATGTTGAATTAGTTGTGTCATTATTTAGGTTATTAAATACTATTAAACAAAATGATCCACTCAACAATTAAATTCCCCAAAAATGAGAATCATTTCAAGTACAAAAATGGTGAAATCAAGGGAAATTGGAGTTAAATACCCAAAGGATATATCTTGGCATCAAAGACAACACATGGTGTTTATTAATGTTGAAAATCTATTTTTGGAAGTATTTTTGTCATATAAGACACTCTAAAGGTGAGATATATCTTGAATAATCATATGGATAACATGAGATAAATAAATCATTGAATTATCATCACATATAACTTAGAAAGAAAATAGAATTATCTTTTTATTGATGAAAAGTGACATAATCTACAATGAAAATGGTATGTCATTCACTATTTTTTCTTTAAATATTTTTTGTTAATAGTTTATTATCAGTTTTGATAATATGTTTTGTTGAGAAAATGAAATTGAAAGTCTACTATAAATTTATTGGACCTATTGAGTTACATGGAAAACCTTGTAGGTGTTAGATAAGGCTCTTGTTTCCTACACCGAGCCTAGGCTCAATGGGATTATAGAATTGTTTGAAATATCATGTTATAAGTGGTAAATTTTCACACTATATTTATTGTGAATGATATGTAACTATTTTTGAACAAATGGATTCAAAATCTTAATAAGATAAGGTTTCTAAATTTATAAATTAAATGAGAAAGTTTTTGATACTTGGTATTCAGGATGTATGTAATGAAGATAATGAAACGAGGGATAGATTCCTTTATTATATATATATTTAACTATATATTTCATAATTACATGTGGAGTATAAATACATGGCCTAAAAACTTTTATTTTATTGAAAATTATCTGGATAAGTGAAAATGGAGATTGGTTCACTTGGTTTCAAGGAAATATTTTCAATGAGACATTGTCAACTAAATCAAAGGGGGAGATTGTTGAAACCCTATAAGTTTGGAGTGGATTTTTTGACAATATGATTTTTTTAACAAGGATTTAATCTTAAATAATATTGAAAATTTCTAAAGGGTAGTGTGGACAATTCATAAAGGTCTATCTTCATCCACATAAGGGTGAAAGCATGTCTTGAAGGATACTTAAGGGTATATGGGTAACCTTTTATAAAGGAAGGGTTTACATATGGGTAACTGGGCATTGTTTAAGGGTAAGAAGGTCACATAAAGGTAAATAGGTCTGGATTAAGGTTACATAATGGTACCTAAGTATGTTTAATGAGGCTGCATAAGGGAAGGCACTCGTATAAGGGTAGCTGTGAGCTTCATAAACTCATGTAAAGGTTGATCTTATCTCTTTTAAGGGTGTAAGGCTACATAAGGGTAATTTGATAGGATTTCATAAGGATATACACTTTATTTAAAGGTATTTACAAGTTTACAAAATTCAAATAAGGGTAAGAAGTTGAGGTTGTGTAAAGGTATTTCCTAGTTTCCACAACTCACATAAGGGTATGAAGTTGAGGTTATGATGTTTTAGAACTTACAACATTATAGTACATGTGAAGTTGAGATGATGAGTGTTTTCAAACACTGCAGATCAAGGTTTTCACCATGTAATATGTTTTAAATGTGTTTATGGTGTTTTCTACACCATAAGGAAACAACCATGTCATAGGAGAAAGGAGAATTTCACCATGGAGCTAATAGCTATTCCTAAAAGGTAAAAGGAGAATGTTTTTAGTGTTATTCCATTTGAGAGATGTATATTATGTAGAGAAAATCTATTTTTGTAGCATTGGGTGGTTATGAAAATTTGGAGAGTGCCACACCACAGAAGATGCACTACATCACAAGGGTTTGTTGACTGTATCGTAGAGGTATTGTCTATGTTGTAGTGGCCTTGCATGAATACATGAGATGATTTCATGGGATCCATTAACTATTATAAAATTCATGATAGTTTATTATTATTCATATATGGAGTTTCAAATACGTGAAATGAAGTTTCTTATGATCATGGGTTATAAAATATTAAAGGCTAAAGAAAAAGATCATAGATCTGTGCAAATATAGTTTTCCATATTTATAGATATGGAAGTTAATATTAGAATATGTAAAAATTATTGTGGAAGTTATCATGAAGATTAATATCCTTACCATAAGATAATATCCAACTTGTGACACATGGATAATTTACGAGTCATTTATGACTCTTAGAATAGTAGTTACAACACATGTGATATTGACGAGATCTGTATCACATACAATTTCTCTCAATAGATGAAAAATATAGAAGATCCTTCTTTGAGAGATATGAAAAAATATAAAGGTGTATCTACATAATTTGAAACATATATAGAAGATAAAGAGAGATAGATAGAGAGATTAATTATTATTCCGTTGAAATATCTCAATTATAGAAGAAAAAGATTTGTTTCACTATAAAAAAGTGAAGTGAAATGGAGGAGTTTCTTCCTCTAGTAAAGTGAAGCCATTCCAATATTATTTTGTAAAGGAGTTCCAGAATTATTCTAGAAAAAATAATCCTTGGCATCTTGTGAAGGATTTTCCAAAGAATAATAAGAGGAATTCACTGATTTCTAGTGAAGAATAGGATTCCATAATTATTCAGGAAATAAATAAATGAAAATACATGACCTCTAATAGAAAGAAGATGTGTGAGGAGATATTCCCAACAAAATTGTGAAGGATAAATTAGAGATTAAAAGGCAACCATGTAATCACTGGTACATTTATATCAACAGGGTGACATTGTTCTTGTCTTGTAATCTAATATTGTTTTCCCTTTAAAGATGTGAGTGATAAGGGAAGTTGTGTGGGAAGTTATTCTGGTGAGATAGTGTATCTACCCCAAACCATTATAAGGTATCAAGCCTTGTAGTTCTAAACCAACAAGAAATGAGCCTTGTTAAGAGTGACCTAGCCTAAACCAACATGAAATGAGACTTGTAAAAAATGACCTTGCCTAAAGTAGTAGGTAGTGAGCTTAGTGATTTTTGTGCACCAACAAAATGTCAGTAGCATGCTCCTTGGACTATCCATTTGTGGTGGACCAAGTAAAAACCCATGCGTCCTTGTGTTTTTTTATTTACTTCCCATTCATCATCATCAGGTTAAATTGATAAATATAATCAATAGAAAAATTAATATATAAATTCCGGTCAAGTAAAAGGTAATTAGATAAATAAGATAAAATCGAGGTGACTATTAAAATTAAGAGGTCAAGATCCATTATGGAAATAAGAGGTTAAAAATTATCCATATCCTGATTCACCCCTCTCAAAATACCTAATCCACCCTTAGACCTAACAACCATTTAATTCAATTAAAATATATATCTTGAACTGGATAATAAATTTTCAATTTAATTTTATGTGTGAATTTTTTATTTTAAAAGTGAGATGAAAAATTCTGGTGAAAATTTTACACTAAAAATTTAAATTATGGATTTTTGGTTTACATTTGGAATTTTAAAATTGAAATATTATTTTTGTTTCTT
Source organism: Viscum album (assembly GCA_963277665.1). Taxonomy (NCBI): domain Eukaryota; kingdom Viridiplantae; phylum Streptophyta; class Magnoliopsida; order Santalales; family Viscaceae; genus Viscum; species Viscum album. The sequence goes on along the minus strand of OY728133.1, from coordinate 1,375,764,908 downwards.
TGGATTGTTTCTCAGGTGGTTTTTTATGATGGTTATTAGAACTTGGATTAAGGTTGTGTGGGAGAACATAAAAATTCACTCTATACATTCTTTATCCATTTTCCCTCAATAAAATTCAAATAGTAATGTCCTCTTTGAATAATCTGAATGGAGTGACAATCAATATTTATGGGAGAATACACTGGTGTGTTTTTTATATAGATCGATGACTAACATACTAATAATGTAGAAATTTATTAAAACTCAATGGGGTTTTGAGGAAATTTTTAAAGTATCACTTCTTGATTGTGGTGCTTTTTTATTTATGTTTTCTAATAATAATTCTAGGCATGAAATTATGATATAAGCTTCCTGGTCATTCAATAATCATTCACTGATTCTTAATCTGTGGTCATCGAAGATAGACTACGATTTTGGTAACTATAAAAAATAAATGAGGATAAATATTTATTGTGAATTTTATAGTTTAAATTTTAGATCATTTGTAAATATGTTGACTAAATTAGATGATAAATTTTGGTCTAATTTTATACTATTAACTGGCTAGAATAAAAGTAAAATATAAATTTTCATTAAAAAAACACAATGTAAATTTGAACCGTGACTTTATTTTTGAACTTTAAAAATGTAAAATTTAAATATTAGTTTTAACTTTAAATTAAAATAATAGGATAATAATTTAATATTAAATTAAAATTGTAAATTTTATTTTCAATATAAATATAACTATTGAACTAGATAAGAAACTTCCAATTCAATTTTACAGTGTGATTATCACTGTAAAAGTGAACTGAAGATTTCTTGTTGAAATTGTACACTCCAAATATGAATAATGAATTTTATTTTAACATTTGACATGGTATAATTAAAATATCAATTTTCTATATAGATTAATACAAGGGTTTAATGGTTTATAATGAAATTTCTAGCGTAAATTCTATTTTCAGTTGAATTGGATGAAGAATTTGTGAATCAAATTTACATTGTGATTTTTTCTATTTAAAAGAGAACTAGGAATTGACTATGTAAATTTTCCACTCTAAATTTGGACCATGAATTTGATGTTGGTATTTGATACTAGAAAGTTCAATTTTACCTTGAAATGAACATATGGGGATGTCTTATTTACTATGAAACAAATAGTGAAAATTTTATCCTTAATGTTAATATAATTGGTGAACTATATGAAAATTTTTTAGTTCAACTTTATATTGTGGATTTTTTATTATAATATTGAATTTTAAATTTACATCAGAATTTTTTTTGGCGAAAAAATGATTTTCCCACTATTTTATTGATAAATGAGAGATAAAAAAGTAAAAAAAAATGTAGAAAAAATAAACACTAGACATGGAAAAGATCCCAAATGAATAGGGGTAAAATAAAATGAAACAAGAATATCACTATGGTAAAATGTAGGTAAATCCAATCTCAATATTACAAAGAGAATACGTTATTTGAGATAAAATTTCAACATTTTTTGTCTATTATTCATTAAAAATACCCCAAATTTATTCCAATTCTCAGGTAAATCAGTTTTTTGTGACTAATACAAAATATAGAACTTAATTTCTATATGGCTCAAATTGTTGAGTCTTAGTGATTTTATTCATTTTAAATTTAAATTGTAAACCCATACATTTTTATGAAATTTGAAGTTATGATTATTTGATTCACTCTAGATTTAAATGATTAAATTGGTTTATTTTTAGAATTAATTCTTTCATTTATATTAGAAAAAAATAAAATTAAAAAATTGAATTTTAAATTTAAATTGAAATCATTGATTTTTTTATTAAATGAAAATTTGGATTAGATCATGTTTTTTAATGATGGAATTTTGATGTTTTAATTAATTGAATTGAATTTGAATTTTTTTTCCTTATGCTAAATTTTGATTTTAATTATTTTACTATTTTTTGATATTTATTTGAATAAAATTATTCACTAAAATAATAAAATTTTGTGATTTGAAGATAAAAAAGGACTACAAAGGGTCAATGGGCCACATAAACGGAGCACGTGCCTGGACTAACCATGGAAAACCTGGCCATAGTCACTTGAAAAACCTACCACGAGCCTCAACACTCATAGTCACTTCCCACCACCAACCTACTACGAATTCACTATGAAGATACCACATGAACATAACTCTCACGGTCAATATACTAATAGTGAGAATCCCCTATTCAAGTGACTATGTATTCATTAATTTTACCTACCATGTACTACTAACCACATCCATACTGACCGTGAGCCCTCCCCAAAGAACCTTCCATGACTCTTTCAAGTTCTACCAACCTATCATGAATGGAAACCAACATTACATTCCCCCATGTGAGGAGACGAACCAAATCTCATCATGCCTATGAAGCTATCATTCAAAGATTATCGAGCCACTGTGAGAACCCAACCCCATTGCTCACCCAAAGAAGAGGAAAAACACTCCTAGTGTGCTTGCAATCAAAGCTTCCTCACTAGAAGGGGGAGGAAACATTGATTGAACTAAATCCAATATAAGAAGTTACACCTAATAACTATAAAAAACCAAGTACCACTGATATGATATATGCCACCATGAGGATAATCTCTAAAGATCCAAGAAGGAAGAAGACCCTAAGATGCACCATCTATGAAAGATCCACAGAATCTGGAACTCATTTTTCACCTTCCTTGTTAAAGATTCATTGAGTAGGAACCCTAAATATTAATATCATCACAAATGATCTCTAAATAACCCCACCTAAACTCATACGAAGATGGGTGAATTAGTTTGTCCGACCATTCTGCATTTGGAAGAACCCACGACACACATGAAGAAACAATGCTCCTTGCTGCACTACTGTTGAAACAATAAATCCAAGCATGGAGAACTCCCATGTGAGGGAGATAAGTCCTGATGTGCCTGTGGATCTGACCAAAGAGAAAAAACCTATCTAGAACCAAAGGACTTAAAGAACCCATACCACCCTATTAAAATATTATGCTGAAACTGAATAATTTTTATCATTTACTAGATGTTGATTGTTCTCTTATACAGGTAGCCAAAAAATGGTGAGGCCATGATCCACTTCCATACACTGGCTACAACATTGGAAGAGAATGAAAACTACATATTAGAGTAATTTCCCCAATGAGTCTCCACCCTCCTTGCATTATCTAAGATTTTCTCATTCTCCACATTAAAGACCAATCTAGGATGAGTCCAGACAATCGAGTAGCATGATCCAACTGCACCATTTCAAGAATGATCATACCCAATACTAAAATCCTATTTCCAACACATTTAGCTCACATATTCATGATAAAAATTAATCCTAGGATAATTCTTAAATATTTACATTTCTCCATGAATCAATGTACCAATTATGATCTAAAAAATCTGAATGACATACCATCTCAATCGTAGAAGGGATTTTTACCACAAAAAATATTCACTCATACACTCTCTAAAATGAATCAATGTCAACCATTGAGTATGCTATGTGGAAATCATATAGCTTTAGATTGGAATTTCTTAGCTACACTGAAAGTGGGGATGGAGAATATCATCACTTATAAATATTTTTCTCTTCATTGTTTTGAAAGGATTCAGAATCTACCAATCATAGAAATTTTTTACCTCAGAATTTATTTTTTTAATTATTGTATTTTAAATTATAATTATTTTTTTTTCAACATTATTATTCTCTTATCCCCCTATTTTCTTCACATTTGTTTCCAATATTCATGATGCAAAGTGATCTTCTAACTCCATTACCATAGAGAACTAACCCTAGGGATTGGAACCTGGGTTATATAACATAGCCACCCAATTCTTTAATATTTTATGATTTCTATCCTTGATTAAACAATACATTGGACATAATTAGATCAATGATATTCATCTTATCTTTCAGATGAGTAGTTGCATCCTCAAGTCTATCAAGTCAATTCTCCCTCCCTTATCTCGGTATATAGTGAATATGATTAGAGCATTGTTGACTGAGGGAAGAATAACATATGATAGAGCTAGGAGCAAAGGAAGTAGGTGCCTTGATTGAGTGTGTTCATTAGATCTTCATCGTGGTAGAGGAGGAACTGGATGTACTGGGAGATATTATTCTTTTGTATCTTTAGAACCTAAAAATAGATAGAGAATAATAATCAAAAAATGATATTGACATGATTATATGATGAGAATTAAAGAGGATAATGTTGAATCTGTGTGATTGAATTTTGATCCAACCACTTTCACCCTCACTTGCTATGATTATTTTTTAATTTTAAATTCGTAAAAAAAACCAATCAAATAATAAACATCTTTCTGGTTGTTTTAAAAATTAATAAAATAAAAGAAATATTAATAAGTGATTAGAATAGTGAAAACTGACCCTCAAACTCACCTTGGGAAATGAACTTGGTTATCCCTATACTCTATTAAAAGTGTTAATAAAATAAAAAAAATTATGTTTGACTGTGGTATGAGACAACCACATGATCAACACCCTCATAATTGTTCTTTCTTGAATAATAGAGAATACACCTCAAAAAAATAAAACCAAATCAAATACTAAAATTGAGAGATGGTAATTTACTTACTTATGAATTATAAAGTAGAGGTATCCTAATTTTATAGGAAAATCCCCCCTTTCCTTGACCCTCCTATGCTATATGGATTAGTGGTGTTTATCTAACCATCCATCTACCACTTCCACCCCATTGTCAATTTCAGGCAGAGATGACCTTCCATGAAATAAAAACACTTCCAACATATCCCCCACTTATATATTTAATAGGAACCAATAACATCTCCACATATCCTTTCTATATTCTAAATATACTTATCACATATCTTCAAGGTTGTTTGAAGATCTATATTATATAAACTTATTAGTGATAATCACCTTTGTTATAAAATCTTCAAAATTTTCTTTAGTGTGAATGTTATGAATATCCACACATCCATCTTCCATTATATATTGAACATAGTGATACTGTAACCCAATGTTCTTCATCTTGAAACAAAAATATGGATTCCTTGAAATGTGAAAGGTGATCTTACTATCAAGAAATAATGGAATATGATCATGTTTATGCCTGATATCCTGGAACTACCATCTCATCCAAATAGCCTCTTTTCAAACCTATGTAGCTACCATTTACTCCACCTCAGTCATAGATAAATCAAAAACTGATGATAAAATTCAAATATAGACCATTTCTCTCCCTAAAAGAGTAAACACATAACCAACAGTGGACTTTATCTAGTCGGAATCTCATAAAAAATTTGAATCAACATTGCATCTGATATTAAACTATGATCCTACATAACATAACACAGAATCCAAGGTCTTATTAATATATATAAGGGTAACCTTTACTGTGTTCCAATTCCCTCATCCTGGATTTTCCATGCACTAACTAACTACTCCCACTATATGTGAAAAGTCTGTTATAGTAAAAACTATAGTGAACATCAGACCCCCACCACTGATGAATATTGTACTAGAGATATCTCTATCCTCTCTGTTTCAATGATAGGACTCATCAAAGAGTATAAAATGAAATTAACAATAATATGGGTAGATATTATCATATATTATTTCATTTTGAAGTGTTTTAATACATTCCTCAAGCAATTATTTTGTGATAGCCAAATCATCCCATTATTTTTATCTCTTTAAATCTACATCACAAGAATATTGTTCGTTGGTCCTATGTCCTTCATATCAAACTCCCTACCAAAATATTTCTTTGTATTTTTCATCTAATCATTATTAGGGTATAAAAATAACATTTCATCCACATAAAACTTAATAATTATAAAATCATTACAATCTGAGACTCAATTTAATTTCCTACCGCCCTGGACCACAAATCTGTGTCCGAATTGATGGTTTCTACTGTACGTTAGGTGTGATTACCTATATTCTAGAGGCTATAGAATTTAAGTGGGGATCTTATGAGGTATCATAGTGAGGATATACCCCATATATCTGATTTAAAAATCTTAAAAGATACAAAAAAGTATCATATAAAATCCATTACCATCAGAGTACACATATAATAAAATTGTGGAAACATGTGATAACAAATAAAGTTTTGATATATGGGTATACATGACTGATATCCCACTGGAATCATCACTAATTAAAAAAATATTTTAAATTACATAAGGCTCTAATATAACTCCCAATATCCACCTCAGTCCAATCTTATAATCCAACTAGATCTTCTCCATCTTAAACACATAATATCAGGACTCAGCCCAACCTGCAACTGCAACTAAGTGAGATTATACTTGGGTACCCTAATGAAATAGAAAAATAATTAGGGTGTGAATACATAAATCCATGGGGAACCAAAAATGTGGTCCCTTATTAACAAAAAATTCCGTGATATGTAAAGGTTATATGCTCTGGATAAATGAATAAATCACTTAAGTAAACAAATAAATAAACAACCATTATTGATCCTTAGGTTCATGATCCTGATCTACCATACCCTTTTCATCCAATGTTGGAATTTATATGAGCATGAAAACCATATTGGGGTGACCTATATACTCACCTTGGGGAACCCATTCTCACACATACACCAATGAGTAGTTGATCCTGGGGAATCACCAGGTATCCCTCATCCTCAAGTCCTCTGGATAAATCCCACGGTAGTACCTGGGCATTCTTGATGTCAGGTCAACATCTGATTCCTAAGAGGGGGAAGCACTAGTAAATCCTATACATTTGGGCATGAATTATTATTTTGAGATCTTTTAAATTGAATGGAACACCCTACCATATCTATCGGTTACTTACCCATGCATCCATAATCACATGGATCCTCATACAAACCATATATGGTGCATTCACCCAATCCTAGGGGGTTTCCTTGTCATTGATAAAGGGGATCCAAAAATCACCCTTGGGATTTTCAACAACCATGCTTGGTGATATAAACACACCTGATACCTCATACCACCATTTGAATCACATAGGTTCTTGGCATTCACAATGATATAATGGTATCTTCATTCAAATCCTGGGAATCCTAGGCATTCAAAATGGTATCACTATATCAATGGAATCCCAGGAATATTAAGAATTATTATAGGAAATCAATCACTGGATTCGATGATATATCATGTGAACCATCTCTAGGAATCTATAAAAATATCAAAAATATACATTGGATTATATTCAAACTAGGAATCCTCCCAAAAAATATCATAATAGTAGATCCTAGATATTTTGGGAATCCCATGGTCTTATCCATATCAATAGGAAAATATCGAGAATCCTAGAAAATCACTATAAAACTAGACCCACTGAATAATTCCCAGTTATCTTAGGAAATCATAGGTCATTTAAATAAATAATTAGTAAACAATGTAAGGTATGGTAAAATACCCACACCCTTCATCATCATCATCATATCCCTACAAGGATTAACTAATGGTTTGGGTACTATGGTGACACCTGTTACCACCTCTAGCCATGACCACACACACTTTCTTAGGTTTAACTCTCAATGGGAAACCCACAAGTTCCCCCTATATCATTAATAGTATGGAGGTATCCCATTCAGGATCCTTGGCTACAAATGGTCTTTTGGTTTAACTTATGATGCTTGAAGGGAATCCCATCCCTCTACATTGTCTATGTCCTCATATGACCTTATAAATCTTGAGGGTATGCCTCATTGGTGACCATATCAAGTGATGTCTCAAGGACCAAATTGATTTACAGGGTTACACTATTCCAATAAGCTCACCCAATTCATCTCAATTCCAACTATGGTCTATCCACCTCAACCAAACACATCACAACAACCCTCACCTGACCTTTTAGAGCCTCCCATATTTAGCCACATCACACCCCCTCTTGAAGGTGTACAAGTACCTGGGTATCCTCTTATTCTAGGCCTCATACATAAGTGGTCGAGGTGTAAAACTAGTGAATAAGGTCCTCAATGGACATAATAATTTACTCACTTCTTCAAAGGAATTTTACATAGGTTACAAAATTTAATTTAAATTACCATTTAATTTAAATTAACTAAAATTTTTAAACTAAACCCTTTAATTTGAATTAAGAATGATAGTTAATTAATTAATAAATGTTCAAAGACCTTAGTGGTGAGAACGCACAACTAATTCACCATAAAAAACATTCTCTTAAGATTTAGGTCAAGTACCAAGGTCCACCTACCTCAATCATTTCTTTTTCAATTAACTACTCAACCTAGAAACTCTCTACCTGGCCTTTCCCAAGCTCACCTCGTCTCAAAAAATCATCACCCATGCTCCTAGAAACCTATATCACACCAAGTAATCACAATTAATTAATTATTATATATTATAATTAATTAAAAAATTAATTTTAAAATAGACATAAAGTAAAAATTCTCATTGGGAACCAGATGCTCTCTTGAACAGTGATCAAAAACATACGAATAGTCCATGTCGTGACCCCAACACCACTTTGGGAAAATTTCCTATCTAGAAATTCAGAAAAATTTATAATTAAATTCAATTTAATTAAATAACCTTAATAAATTCAGTGGCATGAAATACCTTAATAAAATTGGAATGAAATGGTATACGATATCATCTTAGGATGCTCTTATTGTAATTAGAATGAAATACCCATGATGCTCGTTTGATTTCACCATGCTCTGGTGGGTTCAACATCAAATCCTTAGCTGAAGAAAATAAAAACTAGGAAGAAATGGAGAGAATGAGAGATATTTTAGAGGCCATAAAAGTTAAGGACTTACCTTGGAAAACCAAAAATTTCTAAAGAAAACTTCTCTTGGTCAAGGGGAAATAGGGGATGAGAGTGGGTTTGGTCCCTAGTCTATGAAAGAAAGTGAGTATAAGGAAGGGGGATTCCCCTTATTTAAGTTTGAGGGAATAAAAGTGTCATTTTCACACTTTTAAGCCCCTAAATATCCAGCATCTAGTCAGTGGATACAGGGTATATCCATCCACCCTAAGCTACCTCCAATGCCTCATGAGCCCTCTAGCTACCTCTAGAGCCCCAATCCATGTTTAAAAACACATTATTTAGGTTTTCAAATTGTGAAAATTCCATTTTTAGTCCCCTCACAAATCCAATAAATCAATAAATCAAATTCATTCTAGGATTTTATGGCTTCTGCAGATACTGGGTGTTATAAACTTCAAACCATAACACTTCTCATCCCCAAGAAGTCTCATCGAATATTCAACCTACTGGATTATCCAATTCCTATTCAAATGAACATGTTCCATTCTAGAAAACCTGATGTGCTTCCCAAGTGAAATATAACATAAGGAGCTTAACCCACCAATACATGAGGCATTTCTCAAATTCATTCTTGAAATATAATACAATAGTACATGATATTTATCCATCTTGAGATAGTCATGTTTCATTAATCTACTAATCACCCAACCTATGGTGCTCCCCACCATAGGACTTCAATCACTATGGATAGATCTTATTCATGATGATTATAATCATCATAATCACCTATTTAATACCCATATCATGTCTTAACAACATTACTAGTTCATTTTTCACTACACTAAATAAAAACATATGCAAAAAACACCGGTCAAAATTTAGTGATGGTTCCCATCATAAAATTATAACTCAACCTAAAGAACCTACATCATTGAAGAACCACTCCAATATTCCAAGGTTTCCATGAAAATCACCATCAAACAATAAAAATATACACTTTGTATCTGAAATTACATGCATGATGTAGTTCCTAACTCACCATATCCAATTAAATGTCAAGGCATTAGTTGGCCTTCTTTGGCCAACCTATCTCAAAGATGATCAACTTTAGTGGCTAACACACTTCTAAATTTCCTAATAACGATACATACATCCCTAGAGGAATCCCATGATTGTATAAATATACTCATTGAGGTTTGTATACGACTCTCAATATAATTCAACAGTTGGATTCCCAACCAACCAAACTCGTTGTAATGCCCTTCCATGAGCACCAACATACCTACAATCCAACACATTTTGATTTTCTTGAACTATCCTAATCCCCATAGAAATACTCAGTCTTGATCCAACACTACTTAAGAATTTTCATTTATATTTCCTCAAGGAATCTAAATCTTATTAGATTCACCACACACCAGTCTTTTAGTTCTTTAATGACTACTCACCAACTGAACCTACCCATTAATAACCCTTTTAACACGAGTTTCATACACCTGTGATTGATATAATTATCCCCACATGTATACTACATCCCTATTCACTCAAATAAATGAAATTAATTATCATCATAACCCATGATATGTCATTTTCCAAACATAATGATTGGATAAGATCATCTTGCACATGATCAAGCGTCAATGGGAAGCATCAACCCACCACCCATCCTTGATTCACGTGGTCGTATTTCATATATTTTGATGAAATATACATCATAATAAGGTCCATGCCATTAAATTTTGAGTGGTTCACTCCCCACGACATGAGATACCTCAAAATACTCCTTGAGTGAAACCTTAATTGGTTCCATCATTAAATGAATGTCACTCTTATTGATCCACACACATATACTTTTGACCTCTAACATTATACCTACCTGGAGTTCCATGTCAAGTCTCACCATTGGTTCCCCATGATCACCTACACATCATATAATTCCCCTCATTCCACAACCCACACAGTTCTTATCATTGATTTATAATTAGAAAACATCACACGTATCTAATGTGAACTATGTCAAAACCATTCAAACATAATGGGTGTATACTCCCCTACCACCTAATCCACTATGCCTCTATAGTGTTCCATTCCCATTGAGGCCTCATAAAATCTCAAAATCTGAGAATTATCATACAATAAATTAATAAAATTTACTTATACTCCCTTGAGTTATACACCATCAAACTAGGCTCATGTTCCAAAACACTACCCATGATCCATGTCATGTCTATCTATCAAGACAAAAGAATCCCAAATGTTCTTGTCTGGAACCTAAAATTTCACCCATGATTATGCCCAAAAAATTATTATCTACTATCTAGCATTGCTTCCAAATCATGAGCATCAACCCACACTCTCACACACACAAAAATGCATAAATTAATAGTAGGTTCAGGCACCTGAATAGTCCTAACCTTCGAAAACAATCTCGATAACACAAAACTCTAAGTGCCTAAAATTCATGTTCATTAACACTCATGGTTATATTCTTATAAATTTTTAATTCATAACAATTCCGTTTCCCATAAACTCGATAGCACATCCCATGTATCGATCTCAAGCACAAGAACCTACCTACACTTCTCACCCATAACAGTAGTAATATTGGTCCAACCCCACTTATGGGATACCCACTAACATCACTAAAAACTAAACCTATGAGTTTTGAGTGAAACCTAAGGTTATTTAGGTCTCCCTCCTAACCTAACAAGTTAGGTCACTCATAAAGGTAAAAACCCATAGAGAGTCAACCATATACCCATCTCAAATAAAACATGATATACAATGTGACAAAATACACAATAATGATCTCACAGACTCACACCAAGAATCGAATGTGAAAAGAAACACCCTAGAAACTGATTCTCATGAGTATCCATACATGGGAATTCCCACTCAATAATAAAAAGTTATTCCCATATAACCTACATCTCCCTATAACAACCTGTGTCTCATGAATCACAATCACTAGCTTGGTTGACCAGAGTGACACTCTAATATATATGGGAAAACTACATATCAAATGTTATTGTAACTTTACGTGACTAAACCTGAATACTAATGAATCATAAGGGGTTTATCAAAAGGGTCTCCAACTCCCAGATTGACATACTAGGGTCCCACACCTCCTTGCACATGGAACCAAAACATCTACTTCGTCATTGATTATATCTCCATAGATCCACATGAACTACCATTATAAGGGAAAAAATATTTACAATGTAGTCTAATTTATTAGAATTATTCCAAGAACTTATATTGGAAAATGAATTATAAGGTGACATTGATACTTTAAACATCCAAACCTCAGCCATCATTCCATAATCACAAACTAATAGGTTTACATGTCAAGTAAATTCTACATTCCAATCATGATGCATGTGATGCCTCTTGCCTCTATGATCAAGAGTCAAAAATCCAATACTGGCCTCTATCTAAGATACCAAGAGATTGAAACCCAAAAAATCATATATCCAAACACCACATGCATCACATGAGGTGAAATTCATATCAATCGAAAAAATATAAACCAAGAACATCAATCCCTCCCCTAGTAACCTGGACTTCTAACCATAACAAGTGTTTATGAAATACTAGCCTATTATCTATCAAAGGATTTGACACCTTTTTAAGTATCCTAGATACCATATCCAAAATAGTTATAACCAAAGAAAAATATCTCTGATACCATTATGTAACATCTTGTAACCCTATATCACAAATTGGTTCCCAAACTGATAGTTTCTATTATACCTTAGGCATGCCTCCCTATATGCTGGAGGCTTTCGACTAGGAGTGGGGAACTAAGGAGGTACCATAGGGAGGCTATACCCCCTATAAAAAATTTCAAAATCATAAAATAAATAATAAACTGTCATGCACAATCCATAACCATCAGATTATGAAGATAATAAAATAGTAGAAACATGGGATAAAAAAATAAAATGATGACATATGTGAATACAAAAATAGTCACCTGCTAGACCAATTACTTATTAAAAAACAAAAAAAAAACATACAAAAGGTTCTATTATAACTCTCATATCTCACCACAATTTGATCTCTGAATACCACCAGAGCTGCACTAGCTTGATCACATGATTTAAGGCATCATCCCAACCTATACATGAAACCTAGTGAGAGCATACTTAGGTACCCTAGTGCAATGGTAGCCCAAGAAGGGTGTGAGTACATAACTAATTAGGGAACCGACAAAATTGTATTGTACTAATTATTAATATAATGATATGTTCATGTGGAATTCTCTAAATATATGAATAAACCACTAAAGTAAACAAATAAATAAACAACAATCATCAAACCACAAGTCTGTGACCCTGTTCAACCATACTTGATCCATCCAGAGTTGATTTGTCTCTGATCATTAGAATCACCTATATGATACCATTTTCATCACCTTGGGTATCCCATGCTCATTACTCCACTGATGAGTATTGGATCCTAGTGAATCACTAGGAATCCCTCATCCTAAAACACTTAAGCTGAATCCCACAATAGTATATGAGTGTTTTTATTTTAGTCTGATGTTTGATTCCTAAGAGGGGGAGGATCTAAAAAATCCTATTTTTACAGTTGTGATTGATTCTTTGGAGAAACAAGTAATCAAATAGAATAACCTCCTATATCCCAGAGTCACTTATTTGGGTATCCAAAATCATGTGGCTCCTCAATCGAACCATATTTGGTATATCTATCAGATCATAGAGGTATTTTAGGAATTGATTTAGGGAATACAAAAATAACCATCAGGATATAAAACATCCATTATTTAGGATATATTCCCACCTAAAATCTCATACCTCCATTTGAATCTCGGAGGTTTTGGGTATTTGAAATGGTATGATAGTATCTTCATTTGAATCCAAAGAATCCAAGGAATTCATAGTGGTATCACTATATTAAAGGAATACCATGAATCTTGGGGATATTTATAAAAATTTCATCATTTAATTTGACATTTTATCATAGGAACCTTCTATAGGAATTCACGATCATATTCACTGTATACAATGGATGCTGGTCAAATTAATAATCCATCCCCAATATAATGTGATATTGGATCCCAAAATTTTTGGGCATCAAAGGGTCTTATCCATTTTAATTGGTGATTCATGATTATCCCAGGAAATCAACATATAACCAAACCCAACATCCAATTCCTAGTCATCCTAGGAAACCAAAAGTCATGTATATAAATAATTATAAAATAACACAAAGTCTGGTCAAAAATCCATTACCTTCATCATCATTGTATCCCCATAGGGATTAACCATTGGTTTGGATTCTAGGGTGATGCCTGTAACCACCTATACCATTATACACACACACACACTTAGGTTTAACTCTCAAAGGGGAACCCACAATGGTACACTATATCATTATTAGTGTAGAGGAATTCCACTTGGGTTCCTCAATCACAATTTTTCTTTTGGGTCAATGCCCGATGCTCGAATGACATCCCGTCCCTCAACATCATCAAAGTCACCATACAACTTCATAGGACTTGAGGTTATGCCTCAATGGTGACATTATTGAGAGATATATCATTTCCTATCCCTATATCCAAGGTTACTCCAAGCTAGTCAACTCACCCAACCCATCTCTATTCATCCCATGGTCTGTACACCTAGGCTAAACACACCTCAGGGGTCCTCACCTAGAAAACTTGGCCTGTCCATATTTAGTCACATCACACCCCCTCTTGGAGGTTTACAAGTTCTTGAGTATCCTCTTAGTCTAAGCCTCAAACATAATCAGTCAAGGCATCAAGCCATTTCACAAGGTCCTCAATGGCCTTGTCACTTTACTCACTTCATCCCAGACATTTCTCATAGGTTAAACAATTTAAATTTAATTAGTATTTAATTTAAACTAACCAAAAAAATTAAATTAAACCCTTTGAATTGAATTAATCAAGATTATTACATAATTAATAAATGGTGAACTCCCATAGTGGCATGACCACACATCTCCTACACCATAAACAACACGCACTGAATCCATAGGGAGAGTAATAAGGACTACCTACCTAAATTTAATATTTTATAATTAACTACACAACCCAAAAACACTCTTCCCAACCTATCACAACCTCAAAATAGCTCAAAAAACCATTTTCTATGCTCTTAGGAACCTAAATCACACCAAGAGTTCACAATTAACTAATTATAACCAATTATAATCAATTAAAAAATTTATTTCAAAATAGGAATAAAGCCTAAATTATCATAGAGCATTAAATACTATCCCAAATGATGACCAATGACATTTGGATGGTTTATTTGGTGTCCTCTAAACCACTCTAGGAATAATCCCTATCAACTTTAAAACCCTTAATAAATACAGAGGTGTGATGTACCTTCATCAAATCGACATGAAACATCTTGAATACATCACCTTGGGACACCCTCATTGCAAGTAAAATGAAATCCCCTTGATGCTAGGATAATTACACCATAATCCATTTGATTCAAAATAAAAAACCTAGCTAGAGGAAGGAAAAATAAGTAAGAAATGGAGTGTGTGTGTGTGGAGACCACTATAATTAAGAACTTACATCAGAATGATGGAAATCACCAAATAAAATCCCCTTAGTCAAGGTGAAAGAGGGGAAGGGAGGGGATCAAATCTTAGTCTACCCAAGCATGGTAGGATAAGGAATATGAGTTTTACCTTATTTAATTTCAAGGGGGTAACCCCCCCTTAAGCCCGCCTGCTGGTTGGGTAGACTAGAAGGCTTGCTAGTAGCTAAAAAATGACTAGCTGGTGGTTGCATGTTATAGCCACTCTACAACCCAACCACCCTGGACTACCTCTAATGCTTCTTAAGCCCTTCAAGATGCCTCTATATCCATAATATATGTCTAAAAACTCATGTTTGAGGTTCCCAAACTCTCAAAATTATATTTTGAGTCCTTGATCAAAATTCATCCCGTCAGCAAAATTTAAAATTATAATTTATTCTAGGATTTTCCTACCCATACAAACATCAAGCATTACTCCTTGAAATATGAATAATTATCTGAATAAAATATTATGTATCCAAGGATCATGATATAGGAATAAATATCTTGTATCAACATATTGGCATCTACTAGAGACCATACAATGATTTTTTTAACCTGAAAACCATGTTCTATTATCATTATTCTACAATAAATTCTATTTTGAGTATACAGGTTTCTTTTTCAAGGTCTCCTAAAGAAATTTATCTTCACATATAGCTACTTTAGATGTAAAATACATGTAGCACACACCCCTATAACTACCTAAATAACCACCAATATAACAACAGGATAAATTATTTGATTCAAATCAATACCTTCCTTATGAGCATATCCTATGACCACCAACCTTGTATATATCATTCAACATCTTCCTTTCCATCCCACTTGATCTTAAAGACCCATTTATTACTTAAATCCTTCCTTTAATGTTTGAATGGAACAAGATCACAAGTCATGTTCTTGTGTAGGGTTTTAAGTTCCTTCACCATCTCCGATATCCATGAGGATACATTTGGTCTCTAAGTCACCTCTATAAAAAAATTTGGATCACCATACATAGTTAATTAGAGGTGTGTAGTATTTCTATTAGTGACATATTTTGTGTTCCATATTGGTGCCCTTTTCTCCTGAGTTTTACATTGTGGTTTAGACTCAACTGATACTTCATCATTATGATCTGGTAATGCCTCAAAGGAAACATATTCTTCCTTAGATTTATCCTCCACTTAAACTATTGTAGTTTCTATATTCCCTTTATAAATTTAAAAATAAATCAATATTTGCACATTTTCTTCTATAAAAATGGAATCTATACTGATTATAAGTTTGTAGAAAGTGGGATCTCATAAATGATACACCTTCACACATTTAGCATATCTTAAGAAGATGCATTTCTTGGATCTCAAATACAAATTAGATCTTTATTGGTCATTAAAAAATGAATATATGGGGATTAGAAAATTATTTAAATAAGAATAATCAGAAAGGTTATTAGTATATATATCTACCTATATCTTTCTATCAATTCTACTAAAGTAGATCGATTGATCACATAAGAGGTGGTCTTCAAAAATTATTCCCAAAATGTATTGGAAACTATGACAGTCCTAAACATCACCTTTGTTATATCCAATATGATTCTATTTATATGATCCATCACTTTATTATGTTGATGTTTTCATGATATTAAAACTATTTATTGATGAATACCTATTGAAAATTTTTATTATACTCATCATTTGTACATTCTCTACCATCTTTATCCCTTTAATACATGATATTTTTTCCAGACTCAAGATTCTTTCACACTTTGAATGTTTTGAATACTTCAAAAAAACAATTTTCCTCTCGATTGGGAATAGTAAAAATCTCCTAGAATAATCATTAATGAATGATAAAACACACCTTTATCCTCCCAATGATATAACCAGTGCTTTCCAAATGATAGAGTGAATCAACTTTATGATCTCCTTGCTCCTCATTATTGGCATACCAAACATCAACTAGTGTTTCTTTTTCAATATCAAATGCTCAAAAAATGGTAAAGATGAATTTTTAACTTTGGAAAAAATTTTATGATTATCATTAATCTTCAATACCAATTTAGAAATATTTCCAAGATTCTAAATACATGATGTCATCAATGATTTCATTTAGGTAGTTGATGTGATAACTATCTCCAAATCCTTGTGTATTTCACTAATAATCTTGTACAAGTTATTTGAGATATTCTCTACCTTCATCACCACAAGTGTCCCCTTTACAATATTCACCACTTCTTTTTTAATTCTATTCTTGTACCTGATGTCAATAAATTTTACAAAAGGCAGTATATTATTCTTTAGGCCCTTCACAAAGTGTACTCATTTTATGGTTTAAACTATACCATCACACATCTTCAGTTTGATGTAAATGACACTAATGATCTTTAAGGTGTGATTATTCCACATATGTACAAGTCATTCAAGGATGGGATCATACCAATCAAACTATTCCTATCAATAAATCATGTAATATGTTTCCCCGAATTCAATTATCCATGTTCCATTGACATGTTTTCCACCTCCATCAGTTTTCACCACTTCATTGACAATGTTTTTGCATTTAATAGTACTCACCACATTTACTTGGGAAGAATTTCAACCACAATTATTATTCCAAAAGTCCATCTTAATGCACACCTTCTTACAAAAATTATAACATGTGAAATTCTTCTTGTTTCTCCTTAATTTGGAATTTCAATGATTTTGGATCCCACTGAAACCACACTATAATTTCCTTTCTATCTCCATTTATAGATCCTTCACTTGGTGAAAAGTTGTCTTTCCATCCTCTTTATTGTTATATTAATTTTTTTAATCATGAACCATAGCTACAACACCATTAAAGACCAAAATATCGATCAATATATTATTTGTGAGGATTACGACGAACAGATCATATGGATATGGAAAACTATGGAGTAGAATCTATTCACATTATATATCCTCAATTTTGTATCCCAAAATCATTAGGTGAATTAATAGGGTGTTTAAGGTTTTTATGTGGCCAGTCATCGATATTAACTCTACCAGTGGAAAATTTTATAATTTTCCTTTCAAGAAATTTTTGTTGTGCAATAATATGGCCTCGTATAGCTTTGTCATATAATCCCAAATTTCCTTCACCATTTTTTCTCCACAATTCTTATCAAGACCCCATATACCAAATACAAAGAGATTCTATAAATACCAGTCCCATCCATGTCATTCTATTTCTCATCTATCACACCTACTATAATTTCTCCAATTTTCTGTAGGAAATTATCCTTCCACATCCTCTATTACATCCTAATTTTCCATAATGGTTAACTGTTCTTGTTAAAATTTTCAATCTTGAATTTCACTACCATCTGGACACAAGATTAGTCCAAAACCTCATCCTTTTTAGAAAAGTTTATTAAATAATATCGACAATGATGTGTAATATTAACTATGGTTATAATAATAGAGAATACCCAAATTTAGAAAAAAAATTAATACCTAAAAAAAGTGAACAACATTGAGCTAAAACCATTCTTTGATATCACTTACTGTGATAGAAAATGATTATCTCTCTATTCAAGTAATAAATATGAGATAAAGAATTTTTAAAAAATATGGAAAAATAAATAATAAATTTAACATGGAAAAAACCTAAAATTAAGAGGGGTAAAAATCGTGAAGGGATTACATTCTGTGTAATGGTTACACCAAGTGTAGTGATAAAATCTCAATTTTATTTAAAAAGGTTATAGGTTTTTCAACATATGTCATTATTGGGGATTACATGATGTGTAAAGGGATTATAAGCCATGTACATGCCAGAGCAGAAATTTTTAGGGAACAATATGAATGATATTCATTTCATTATTCCACAACACTTTATTATCTTGACCTATAAGGTTTCTCTAATGATTTTAAGAGTCTTTATTCGATAAGGATTGATCCTTTTGACATTGGATCACTATAGTAGTTGGTATTCATCTCTCCGAGTGATTAGGCCTTTCTACTTATTCATTTATTTGATCATGGTAGGGTAATTTTTTTTCATTATCTGGTTTTTAATCCTTATAGATGTTTATTCTTGTTCATCTTCTAGATCAATGGTGTTATCTTGTGCTGGGGGTTATTACCTTTGTTCGTTGTTGTACGACGGGTGTGCGTTCTTGAGGTATGTATAGTTTCCTCTCTAATTCCAAACCCTTTGTTAAATTTAATCAATTATGATATGTGAATATTTATATTAGGGTCTCCATTTTCATGGTTTCATTCTTCTTGTTAGTTTATCCTTTGTGGGAATGTGCGACCCCAAGTTTTTTGTAGTTGGTTCTGTCTCCAGCATGTGTTGGTGAAATTAATTTCTCTTATTTTGATAAATTGTTTATTAAATGAAATGGAATGATATGATTGATTTTTGTGTGTTTGTCAATTTGGGTTTTTTTATATAAAAGATGGGTTTCCCTTGGTTTTGGGTTAATGGAAAGAGTTTTCAGAGCATTGTGAAACGGTTTTATGAAATAATTTTCAAAGAATGATTTGATGAAAATGGTTTGATGAATTAGTTTGGAAAATAGAGTATATAGGAACCCTTTAGTACTTAGGTATAATGTATAGTAATTGGCCTCATCCAATTTCAGGGGATTTGATCATGGTACTTATCTATACTCCATAAGATTGTTGTTCTAAAGACTTGTTAGACCTATTGGGGGGTTCACTTTCTGGGGTGTTCCTCTACCCTTTTGACTCGATGCATACGTCTAGTGGCTTGACGAGTACGTGATTTTATATGTTAGGTATGAGCATCCTAGCTATCTTAACCTAGTGTGATCATTGGCTTGATGTTACTTGTGATTATGATTTTGGATTGTACTATTTTGTTTTACTATCATAGATTTGATAAGATATGTGATGAATTATTTGTTTTGAAATGATATATATGCTGATATATTTGGTAATGAAATGATTTGAAACTGATTTACCTACTTTATTTGGAATCATGAAAAAGAGGAAATTAAATAGGTTTTCAATTATTTTTATATAAAAAACTATTAGACTATTATTATTCCATATTTTATTTAAATTTGAGAATACTTGGATTATTGTTAATAGAATTGATATGGAACAATTGGGTGAGATCATACTAAGCATGTTAGATAACATCATGTGCACTACTATGGTGGTACATAAACCATTGTATGTCATTCAATTTAGGGAAAGGCAAGGTGCCATAATGAGGTGTCAAGGTTTCTATTCAGATGAGTCTACATAGCTAGATGGTGATATGATGTCGGTTTTCCTACGCTATCGCATGGATTAGTTAGTTTTCATATTTTTTTTGTCCCTTGCGGTTGGACTTGTACTATTAGATTGTTCTATTCTTGTTTTTCTTTGGTTTCTACTGTTTACTTTAATTCATAGAATATATATTCCTTCGACTATTTTCCATATATATATATATATATATGTGTGTGTGTGTGTGTGTGTGTGTGTGTGTGTGTGTTCCATGTCATTACTTCAGGTTGGGAAAAATAATTCCCTCTGGTGGTTGTTTGATGCCTAGGTTCTAGTCTCCAACTCATGGGGATTAGGAACTCCCTTTGAGTATGTGGAATATTGGGTTGGGTACCAGTTTGAGAGGGTATTTGGATTGCTTCATTATATTTTAGTATTAGAGGTGTTCTATCATCAAGAGTCCTTGTCTTGGGACATATGTTAGACTGGAAATGAGATTATAAGGACATGAGAGGTATGTTGTGGTAAGTTCCTGGCCATCTCTTTCCATGATGAGACTCAAGTTACCATGGGATGTTGGCATGGAAGTCTCCTATTTTGAATGCATGAGGTTGATCTCAGTTTTTTACTTATCAGTTTTCTAGTTTGAATTGATATTTTTCTATTGTATAATCATTAATTCTATTTTGTTGTGCAATGGTATGCCTTTGAGACATGTTCTGTGGGTTCCACAAGAGGTTGAGGATGATTCTCCTTAAGTGAATCCTCTGATGGATTGGAATTTTATTGAGGAAATTATGCGAGAAGTTTGTGTCGTTGATTAGAATGTTCCAAAAGTTCAGAACATAGTTGTTGAGGTACATCTAGGAGCTATAGAAGAACGAGATCGATCATGGGAGTTATTGTGTGAGAAACCACCATCTTTTAAAGGTATTAATAAACCTTAAGAGTTGGAGGAATAGCTTGATAAGATTTATTAGATCTTATAATTCCTAGAAACACTTGAGAATATCAAGGTGAAGTGTGTAGCGTTCATACTTGAGGGTCCTATAAAGCGTTGGTGGGATTCCATGGTACATGGAATGGAATTAAACTAGAGGGGTTTCAAGACTCTATTATTCTTGTAATTTTTTCTATATTTATTTATGATGGAGAAGTCTCTATAGTTTCTATCTTTTTAGCAAGTAGATCATTCGGCGTCGGTGTACACCAATTAGTTTGCTGAGTTGGTTTTTTTACACCATGGGTTGTAAATAATGACTAGTTAAATGATCAGAAGTACCCAAAGAGCTTGAAAATGGATATCAGATCATAAGTATTTATATTGAAGATTTTGGCATATGTGGAGATGGTGTACAAGGTTGTGATGGATGAAATGAACACAACATGAAAGGTTAGATATTCCACCCCTTATCTTCCACCTAGTGGTAGATTTAGTGGAATTACAAGAAAAAATTAGAAGTTACTGGATTGTCATAGGAGTGGTGGAGGTGGTTCTTAGTAGTATTCTTCTTCAGAACCTTCAGTTATAGCTAGTAGTGTGCATATAACATGCTATCAGTGAAGAAATTTAAGATACACCTGAAATTCTTTTATTTCACCTTCCAAGATGTGTAATAGTTGTGGATGTTATGGTCATCTACAATACATCTATCTGGATATGACTATGCCTAAATATGGTCATAGACCATCATATCTAAAGGATACTATGACACAATCATATGCTTCAAAGTCTATAGGGTTTCTTTCCACATGACTGATGAGTGAAGCCTCTCCACAAAGTAGATGAGTTTCTAGCGGTGGTAGATGTGGGTCCAACGATAGTGAAAAGTACCATATTTATTTCATCCTTAGTATAGATTTATTTAGTTAATACTGATGATTCCCACTCATTTATATCTGGCCATTTTGTTGAAATGATTAACCTTCCAATGGAACTCATGTCCTTTGTTATGGAGTTAGTGGCATCTATTGGGAGGAGGAAAGAGTATGGGTTTTAGTTTCCTTATTGTATGATATCTATCGATGATACAGATCTAGTAGGAAATTTTCTTATTCTTGATATAGATCTATTAGACATCATTACCATAACGGATTGTCTTTTTGATCATTGAGATGAGGTTGATTTTTATCATTGACGTGTCTCGTTTCTTGCGACCGATGGGTGATTACATGTGTTTTAGGGAGATCAGGATCCGAGGTTTGGCCATGTAGGACTATCCTTCCAAGAGATTATGAATTTATTGTATGTTTTTGTAGTCAATCCTAATAAATTTTCTTCGGTTGTGGATCTACCCATCATTTTTAGGGTTTCCCGATGTTTTCTAAGATGATGTATCTGAGTTTCCTCTAGAGAGGGAGGTAGAGTTAACAATTGACCTGGTTCCAGGAATATATATGATATCGATACCTTATTATCATATAGAACCAACATAGTTAAAAGAACTCAGAATTTAGTTGGATGACCTGGTGAAAAAGGCTTTTTTCTCCCTAGTGTTATTCCTTGGGTAGCCCTGGTTCTCTTTACCAAGAAGGTAGATGGTTCACTTTGGCTGTGTGAGGACTATTAGAAGTTGAATCAAGTAACAATTAGTAAAATTTATCCTTTTCCCCATGGTAATGATATTATTGATCATTTAAAGGGGGAAATTGGTTTTCAAATATTGATCTTCAATCAGGTTATAATTATCTTAGAGTTTGAGAGTGTGATATACTGAAGATATTATTCAGAATCAGGTATGGAAATTACAAATATCTTGTGATTCCATTTGGTCTAACTAAATCTCATTTAGTTTTAATAAATTTGATGAATCAGATATTCCATTAGTATCTTGACACTTTTGTGATATTTTCCATGGATGTTATTTTAGTTTACTTGAGATCTGAGTGTGAGCATGACCAACATATGTGTTTGGTTTTTGAAATCTTGAGAAGTCACCATTTTAATGAACACAATTAAAAATGAAGATTATGGATTCAATAAGTGAAATTCTTGGGGCATCTAATTTCTGATCACAGATTATAAGTTTATCTCAACAAAGTAAAGGCTATCTTATCATGGGAGGAGCAACCAAATGTTTTTGAGATTCAGATATTCCATAGTCTTGCAGGATACTGTTGAATATTTTCTAAGGATTTCCCAAAGATGGTGTCACCTTTGACTACTCTTACCATAAATAGGTTAAATTCATATGGGATGAAAAGTGTTATTATTTTTTATAAAAATTGAAAATAATTTTGAAATTAGACCCTATCCTGATCTTACCTAAGCCCGACAAGGGGTATATGGTTTTTTGTGATGCTTATGGTGCTGGTTTGGGTTGTGAACTCATGAAGGATGATAATGTGGTTGATTACGGTTCTTATCTTCGTATAATGTATAATAAGAATTACTCCACTCATTATTTAGAGCTTGTTGTAGTTATGCATGCACTTAAGTTTTGGTGGCATTGTCTTTCCGGGGCATGATTCACAGTCTTTTATGACCATAAGAGTTTAAGACATATCTATTATCAGAAGGGATTGAATATTTGACCAAATTGGTAGGTGGAATACCTCCATTCATTTGAATTATATATCACCTACACCCTAAGTAAGGGGAATTTAATTTTAGAATCTCTTAGTAACAAAGTAACATCATAATTAATTTTGGTATCGAAGGAAGAGTGGAGCCTTATGAGATTTTTTTCAGGAGGATGTTCCAAGTATGATTCAGACCAATGTTTAGTTATCATCATCTCTCATTGAGTCTATTCTATAGAATCTATAGTAGGATAAAGATTTCAAAGGAATTGAAGAAACCCTATATGGTGGGGATACCATTTCCATTTGGTCTCTCTCTTCAGATGTTATACTCATCTTTGGGGGTCATTTTGTTATCCCAATATCTATAAGGAACTCAGTTGTATCTGATTGTCATAATTATTAATGGGAAATTAATCTGGGTTCTATGAATATGTATTATTATATGAGATGATGATTCTGGTGGCTGGGTATGAAGCATGACATTGCTGATTATGTGTCTCACTGTTACACTTTCCAACAGATAAAGGTAGAGTATTTTAAACATTTTGGTTTACTTCAGCCTCTTCTGGTTCTTGTTTGGAAATGGTATGAGGTGTCCATGTACATTTTTGTTAGATTACCATAGACTCCATGAGGGTGGAATTATATTTGGGTGGTGATTGATCGGTTGACAAAGTCGTCTCATTTCAATTTGATTAGGTACACCACTAAAGTTGAAGATTCAGGTAAGTTGTATGTGTAGGAATTTGTGATGTTTCAAAGAGTTACTTCTATTATTACTTTAGAACAGGATCATAGTTTTACTTCTAGTTTATAGAAAAGTCTCTAAGAGGTGATGGGGTCTCAAGTTATATTGAGTACTGCTTATCATCCATAGATAGACAATCAAATGGATCATATTATTCAAATTCTGGAGGATATGCTTCATGCCTATGTCTTGGATTTTGGTGGATTATGGGATATCCATATGGGTATGGTTGAATTTTCTTATAATAACAATTATCAATTGTCAATCAAAATGGATCCTTTTGTGGATTTTTATGGTAATTCGTGTAGATCACCTCTTTGTTCGGAAGAGATGCGTGAAACTTATTTGGTGGGACTGAGCTTGGTTCAGGATAAGTCTGTGAGGATTTAAGATATACATTGACATTTGGTTATAGTGAAGAGTCATTAGAAATGATATACATATTGAAAACACAGTCCATTGGATTTTTCTATAGGCGATTAGGTTTTATTAAAAGTTTCTCCTCATTTGGGTCACTATTAGCTTGTAAAACAAGTAATGTTGGCTTCGAGATATATTGGACTATTTGAGGTTATTGAGTTGATGGGGAAAGTTGCTTAATGTTTGGTATTGTCGAATAAGTTGACATTAATTCATTATGTTTTCCACATATCACAGCTCAGTAAATATCATCATGATCCCTCTCACATTTTGAGTTTGAAAGAACTTGAGTTAGAGCCAGATGTTTTCATTGTTGAGTAGCTAGTTGAGATCATTAAATCTCAAGTAAAATTATTGTGTGGGAAGTCTGTTCTATTGGTCAGAGTGTTATAGTATCATAGCTAAAATTCCTAAGAGACTTGGGAGCACGATTCATTGATGAGGGAGTAATGGCCTCACCTCTTTAATGAATATAATTCTTCCCCATGACTTCCTAAGGACAAAAAGTCTTATGGTGGGGAGTTTGTAATATTCCATTACCCTCTTATAGTTAATTCCCTTATATATACATGTTTTCCACTTTAATTGGGTGTGTTTGAGGACATCTAAGAATTGAGAACATTATATGAGCTAAATTACTTAAAGTTCAATGATGGATGTTTGTTTTAATTAATGTAATCCTTGTAGAAATGTGATAATGGATTTGTGGGCTTCTCCCCAAGTTCAGAGGAGGCCTGAGTTAATTATGAGGTTTTTTTTCTGAAGACTAGGTGATTACATGATGTATAAAGGAGTTTCACGATGTTTAGTTGATCGACATACAAAATTCATGAAATGTGTACACAACATGGAATGATTACACTTCGTGTAAAGGTTACATTATGTGTAATTATAAAAAATTAATTTTAAATAAAAATGTGATATGTTTTCTATCATATGTCATTATCATGGATTATACGATATGTAAAGGTATTACATGCTATGTAAATTCTTGAGAAAATATTTTAGGGTGTCGTATGAATGATACTTCATTTCATTCTTTGATGGCTCTTTCTACCCTTGACCTATAAGGTTTCTTTAGAATTTTGGGAGTCTTTGTTAGATCTAGATTGATACATTCTGTGTTGGATCACCGTAGTTGTTGGTTTTTGTCTCTTCAAGTGAGTAAAACTTTCTTATTCTACATTTCTTTGATCATAGTAGTTCCTTTAGATTGTTTTATCAGTTTTTTTGATCCACAATACTTTTAATCTTGTTCCTCTACTATATATGTGGTGTGATCTTGTTTCGGGGGATGTTTCCTTTGTTAATTGTGGTGGGTAGGTGTGTTTTCTTAAGGTATGTGTCTGTAATGTCCCAAAATTACATATAATTTTTTTATATGGGATTATTTAGAGACAAGGCACTCAGATGATGTTGAAATAGTGGATTCCCTAGACCCAACTATTAAGTGATTTTGATTACCATATCGTTTATACAAGTAGATATACATGATGTCGTTTTACCATTATATTGTATAATTTTTTGCATCCATGATTGAAATGGTAATGTCCAAAGGTTAATTGTCATATCAAGAGCTTATAATAGTTCCCAGGATATAATGATAACCTTGAGATACTATGACATTAATCTTAAATATATGTTCTATAGTCTAGATACATCTTACTGAGTGGACACAGTAGATGTTTTACTATCAGGTGATGGAAGCTCATAAGCATTGAGACTTCTTCTCATGAAGTTTGAACTTGGTGATCTCTAGTTCTGAGATCACGAGGACTGACTCACCAATAGGAACACCACAAGTTTCAGGTGTCATTGGATGTTCTTATCTATGATCATGTGTAACGTTCTCCTAACTTAAGATCATTACCAGTATATGTCATTTGATTGCGTACTGTGATGCAAGATGAAAACCATGGAAATGAAGTCATGGAGAGGTGGTGTGTATTGGGTGTGTCATTGGTGGCTTAGAATTGGTTTAATGGCCAAGAAAGGATTTTTTTGCTTCCGGGTTATGAATGTAATATATCTCAGGACATATTGATAAGGATGACAGTACCTTTATAAGACCATGGACATGGCAGTCAAGGGTAAATCTATCCAGTTAAATCAACAAACAATAAAGCAATAAAAGGGCGACGACATGTGAGTGGATCCTTCTTTATGATATATTACAGACAAAGAGATTATATTACATAGTGTGTGTTCATAGGTTGGTTGTCACTGCTGTGACAATCCTTATCTCTTCAGAGGCTATGATGGGTTTCTAGATCCCACTCTTGGTCTATGAATACTATTCAGTACTATTGAGATAAGGACCTAAAGGGTCACAAACAATAGCGTATTCAATAATATACACTATTCAGTTGAATATAAGTTTTGGAAATGGTGGCCCCCACCACAGGGGTCCGAGATTTGTCCAAAGAAAAATGATCACCAATTCAATAAATAAATTCATATTATTCAAGTTTAGAATAATGAGTATTGAACTTATTTAATAAATTTATTTATGAGTTTTAAGTAAATACATGAAAAAAATTTAATCGCCGAATATTAAATTATTCAAGGTTAAATTAATTTTTATGGGAGCGAAAAGTTGAGTTAATGACTCAATTATTATCACGTAATAAATTTTAATATATTACAAGTGAGTGAAAATAATATTTATGACTCAGATTAGTAGTCATAAAATGTCATTGATAGTGTGTTAAGTATCTGGGGATGGCGAGTCTATACCAGGTATTTTAATTAAGAACTATAAATAGAAGAAGAGGGGGTTTTTCAAAACACTATTCATGGGATTCTCTCTCCTCTCCTCTCTCCCATGATCTAGAGAGAGAGACTCTAGATCCAAAGAGCTCAGATCGAGCACTCTCTCAGGCATCTCCAGCGAAGTGATGCAGTGATCGTTGGAGCGTCAAAGGGGTCGTCGCAATTCCACGCTAGGACTCGGATTACAACAAATGGTGCTCCCGCTGATTTCTTGAAGTGCGTGTGGATGATCTAGAGGAGTTCGATGTCAGATTCTTTGAGCATCAATTTCCAATGACGAGTAGACATCGTACATGACTTTGGAATTAAACTATGTATTTTACTATTTTTTTTGTTCTTAAAATCCTTCATGTGTGGTCCCCAACTAAGATCAAGCTGCTATTCAGTGACGTTGACAAGTTTACGTCGATCACCGGTGGAAAATTCTGAAAACCCACATGCCTGGGGCTTCCACTGCACATCTGATTCCAACAAGTGATATCAAAGGTACACATGTCTATTTTAAGCCAAATAAATTAAATTTGAATAAAATATAATAAAGTGTGTTGATACGATCCCAACGCTGCAGACCGTGTATTAATCTGAAATCGATTGACCATTCTACAGTCATCTAAAGTTTTAGTTTTGATTTAACATCAGTAAATATATGAGGTTTTAGATCTATAAACCTCAATTTAATTCTCAAAATCTTTTCTTTACACTAGAATACTGTTTTCCGGTGAGTTTTTATATTAATTATTATAATAATAATTTTATTATAACAGTAATTGTTCTATTATAATAATAATTCCATATTTATAATATTTTTATAAAATTTTAATATTAAAATAATATTATTATTTTCCTAAACCAATATAGGTTTTAGGAAAATTTTTTAAAAAGGGGAGGTGACCCACTTTTGGGGTTCAAGTTAAAAAAAAGAAAAAAAGGGAACACGAATGATATCCTGCAAAGAAGGTCATGATTTAAAGGGGGGGCAACTGGTCAAGAAAAACAAAAAAAACTTTTTTTGGGGGGGGGGGGGGGGGGGGGAAAGCGGCCCCCCGCTGGATTCCCCCGCCCCGCATTGCTGTGACACACAACCGACCACCAGGGGTGGTGATGACCACCCTTCCTGCCGCCTCCTCCCTTCCCACTCTAGCCGCAAAACTTCCCGCATCCTGGTGACCATCAGATCCAGTTTCGGCCTCCTCCCAGTTTCCCCATCCATTGTAAACAGCCCTCCCTATAACTACTTGCTATCGACCGCCTCCTCCATTACACTACGCTGCGCTGTAGTGGGCCACCCCGGCACACCCGTAGGCCATCACACAGTGCTGCTCCGAGTCGAACACCCAAGCTGCGCTGCTGGCTCTAAACTCCTTCCCTCCACCCTGGGCCTCCCTAACAGCAGTGTGTTGCTCTGCCAAAGCTTCCAGTCCAGTGAATCACTGGCTGCCCTTCCCTGTCCAGCCACATACCAACACCACAGCAGTGGCACCCTCTCTGCAGCTGGATCTACCTCCCGGTGAGCCCCCTTCCTCACTCCAGCGCCACCCTGTGCCCAGTCTGAACTGTCTCCAGTGGCGCTTCACTCCCAGCTAGACCCGCGCGAAGCTGCACTATAGCCGACAACCAACAGCATAGTGCCACCCTGTGGCCAGCTACTCTGGCATCCCTCTACATAGCCTCAGCCAGCTCCTTCTCGGTGCCTTCCTGCTCGAACCCTCATGTGTATGTTTTCATCCACACCAGGTTCTTGCCATCGTAGCCAATCCGGCCGATCTTGGCTAGCTCGCTTCGCTACGGACCTTCCCCGTTCCAGCCGCCACCGGGTTCTCTTAGTGGGAAGGTAACTCTCTCTACCCCGTAGTAAGTCTGGGCGGTTCGGTCCAGCACGGAACAGGCTTGGGAAGAGCGGCCCAACCTCGGATTCCCCTGCACGGGGCTAGTACCGCTCATATTGGGCCTGTGTAGGTACGCCCCGACCCGCACAGGCCCTGCGCAAATTTTCAATCACCCAGGTGATATAATTTAATAAAAAATTAATGAAATTAATTAATTTCATCTCATTTGATAATTAAATTAAATAAGTATTCATTTTTTGTTTAAATATTTAATGTGGCATAATTAATTTAATTCTCAGATTAATTAATTAATTTAATTTTTAGTTTTAAAATTAAATTAATTAAACAGGATCAAACGACAACATTTGTTAAATTAAAATAAGAGTGAAATTTTAATTCAATAAATAATAACCTCATAATTTATTTTAATGCAAGTTTAATTTTTATTCTCCATTTATTTAATATACACGAGTTTAATGCATATATGATTAATCATGAGCCTTAGGCCGACCAATGTATGTCTGGTGCTTTTTTATTTAAATATTTATTTTATTATTGCATGCAGTTTTGTAATAATTCTTTTAATTAAATAAAAGATAATCTATGTGTAATCTCAAGTGTCATTATATGTATAAGGTCCTACGTTCCCATTCCCAAAGTCTTATTTTTATACCCCGAGACCCCCTCACCTACATGTGAGTACTGTTGTATAATGATGAGATGAGGTATGACACACTTCGTGCCAAGTGACGGCAACACACCAGACATGAGTTGGTTGCATTGGATGAACAGACAATGTTGTTCAAGTTACAAGACACACGACTAAAGGTACTTAACCCTTGGGATTTAGTTGTACCATTATTCACTCAATGAATCAACCATTATAATCAGCTCATGATTAGTTTTCCATTTTATTTCTGCATGGTTTATTATTTTGTGAATGTGTAGTTAGAATGCGATCACATGGAATAATAATAAATAAGAATTCAAGATAAAATGAACATGTGAAACGATATATTTTTCTATTTCATGCATGGTCAGTTGTGAGTGATATCACATAGTATGTTCTTATAAAAATAGAAAATGATTTCTTTCATCACATTAAAAATAATAAAATCCTCAATGATATATTAAGTCATAACCACCTTCCATTATTCATGTTTGGACAAAACTGGCTATTTGAGGTGCCGGTCATGCCATAGCTGAGGGTGCCTCTTACTACCGGGGAGTCTTTATAAGAATGATGGGTTGAATTAACTAAAATTAAAGGAAAAGAAATAGCCATAGCTATATTTTTTTAATTTTAGAGGCAAGCGTTGAGTAAATCAAGTTCTGATTTTAGGAATCTAGAACTTCACTCAATAGATCAAGGAACCTCATGTTAAAGCGGTCGTCCAGTCAAAATCCCCCTAGAACCCTCCAAGTATTGGTGTAGCAATATCTTGTATACTATGAGGGGTAGTTCTGGGATCCTTTGCACTATAATAATCAAGTGATAGAGTATTCCGATTCTAGCACAAAGGGTCCCTATAATCTGATAAAATAGTGGGAGACATTAAATGATTTAAGTAATTAATCAAAATGACTAAACTAGTAATTCAGATAAAAGGAACTAATATACTAATTTTTTTAGAAAATGGCAAGATATACCACAAGTTTAAAAACTGTGATATTATATTGGACAAAGTAAATGTCCTCACTAACACAAGTATCCATGAATAGTATAGGCACATGTGCATAGTACTATGATATAGGAAACTTAAGGTGATAGTGTCCCCAACACTGTTAAACTACCTCAAGAAGTGTGGGTGAAACCACATACAGGAGAATAATGTACAAATCATATGATGGTTATATCATTATGCTTTCATCGATGTCTGATTTCAGTTACGTTCGCTACACCAAGATATGGATGATATAACATGAAGTCTCATCTCCTAGATGTTTGCAAGGATAAAGTAAAGCAATGCTATAAATAAGTCGATGTTACACCGGAATGTGTAAAGGAAATATTGATCATGATCTTTAAATGGATCCCTTTATTATATCATTTTCACCCCTTTACTCAAATTTTGTTTTAAGTTAAAAAATGAACAAGTATTAAGTAAACGCTCCATTACCAATTCTGGTAAGGTTTGCCAAGTGAATAAGAATTTAAAGATAGGGTTACCTTTAATTCTTATGAAAAATAAATTGAAAGACAATGTGGAAATGTCAAAGGCATTTAATTACAATGACACATTCATGACGTCCTTCAATTAATGAGGTATTAACAAAGGTTATTGCATTTCATATTATAAAATAATACAATGGAAGTTTAAAAGAAATAAACTGATTTAAAGGAGAAAGTTTCCAATTCTACATTAGGTATATTCATCAATGTAATGTTTCCTTTTACTACTTGGGTATTTAATACTATATTATTTTTACATATGTGTATTTAAATACAATAACCAGGTAAGTATAGATATATTACTAGAATTCAGGTGTATTCTCCAAGTGGCTATGAAAGGGTGATACCTAGCTCAGTGGTGAGAAGTACACGTCTTCTTAATTTCCAAGTGAAAGATTTGTGTTGAATTATTATTTAGTATAACCACAAACATTAATATCATATGGACTTGGATGCAAAGAGACATTCTTTTAGGTTCTGGAATGAATGTTGTTTTGGTAAACTCAATAACTAGTTCAGTAATACATGAATCATAAGAAATTAGTGATGAATATAAATGCAAGACTTATACCCAGTTGTGACAAGATAATTATTTGTCAAGTAATACTAAAAGTGGACATCATGAAAATACCAAGTGTGGTATTTAGGCTCGGCACAACTAAATACTTTTGGTATTATTGACGTATTTAATTTGGACAAAGGAGCCTTTAGAAATAAATGTATGTCGCAAAGATTTTGGAAATAGTTCAACACGTAAGTTTAAAATATTCCAAGTATAAGATAGAGTTATATATACTTCATAAGATTCCTTTAAGTAATTAAGGAATAATAAAGTGAATTATGTGAATGGTCAGAAGATATGAGTTTCTTTGGGTTGGGATACTAAAGAATATCTTGACCAAGTAGTCATCAATCATGATAATGTAACATGGAGTAATTCCTAAATGCACATTAACTTATTAACATCCTGAAATTGATGTTAATGAGGAGGATTTATGATGAAGTCTTACATATCAACATTGATCAACGAACATGTAGCGTGGAGAAATTCCTAAACCCATATGTAATAAATCAAAATTTTAATGTAAGTAATATCAATGTTGCAACTAACAGAAATTTACATTATATTTCATGAAATGATTTTCAAATAATAGAGATTTCCCATAACCTTATTCCAACTATAAATGAAAAATGAATATCATACAATTTATGGTATGATTTAAGTCCATTATGTTATAAGGACAGGTGTTTGGATACAAATAGTTTGTTCGAATACAAACAAACTAGCATTAAGATAAACAAATTGTGCATATAAGGTACGTATCCTAACGATTTCTTAGGATATTACATAAATCCCTAAGATAGAAAAGTTGTAGTCAAATAATAGACTATATATCTATATAGGGGATCACATTTCTATTAGAGATAGTGAGAGCAATATTGACTTGTGTTTATTCAATGATCAAGATGAAAAAATTGTTGGCATAGGAAATAGTTCCACAAGAACATGTAGAACAAAGTATGTTCTAGAGACACATAATTCTTAGGATGGATAAAACCATAGAAATGGTTTTTATATTCACCGTGATCGGTGATCTGTTATTCAATGTGAATAATATTTCCTAAAAGTAAGCAGTATATGGAAATTATAATAATTGATAAGACCAAATAAAATTCAATTAATGGATTCCATGTATCAAAGTGAAAAGGGGATGATTATTCTAAATACTACCATGGGTATTCAAGTGAGTTGATACCAGGATGGTATAAGCGTAGTACCAATAAGGTTCTATTGGTTTGAAAAAGTCATTATGCATAAATATGTTAGAATTTTACTTATCATAGCTAATATCTATGATCAAATTATTTTTCATTGTATGTCATGACCACTAATCGTGGATGGTGTCTATATGACACAACTAGAAAGTGATGGTCACATCACATAATGCTAATAAAGGATGCAATTTACCAAAATCCGGTTTAGGATTAAAGAAAGCAACATGATCATAGAATATACATTTACAAAAAATTATTTCCATGTGTCTACCAGAGGTTAGTGGGAGAGCCAATGTTTTCTAAGAAGAAGTATGTTTGGAAACATATGGAAAATAGACATTGGTCATACAGTTAGTTAAGACAAAAATGAAATTTACTCTCTAGTGATTGACTTAAATTAGCAACCTAAGTTCTAGGGAACATGATCTACTGAGGTAGATCTACAGGTTGCTTGGTCCTAGTCAATTGTACATATAGTGACATTGTATTGAAAAATACAGCTTGGAACATTTCAAGAGATGAATTTTTACCTATATCACAGGGCGTAATCTCTTCAGTTTGACATGTCCAAGAGATGTGAAGAGATAAATGTGTTGAGTTGAGATCCATACGTCGAAGCGATGGATCAATCATGTATGCCATAATATGTAAAATTACTGATATTTCTGAGGTATATTGTACATTAGAAAAATATCATTTATATCTAGGAGCACTGCCAGGGAAGCAGTCAGAATTATCTGATTGTACTTCGGAAAGTACAAAAGATAAGTACCTGGTAAGTGGAGAAGAAATGATACTAGTTTTCGGGGATACAAACTAATATTCCTGAGATCCATGTGATCTACTATCATAGTTAGGCTAAAGAAAATCAGAGAGTCAAGATCATATCATCTAGTGGTGTCCATACCTACAAGACCGAGTATGTTGAAGCTTATAAGGTAGCTAAGAAGTATTTAAATTCAATGATTTGTTCCATTTCTTGGAATCACACCTGGTAAAAAAAGTATTATCATAATGTAAATTAGGATATTCTTACTAGCCAAGATATCAAGTTATGACAATGGTAAAGTGGGATATACTTGGGATACCATCTCTTGGGAAGTTTTACTCAAGGAGATGAGGTTGTTATAGCAGAATTTTCACACAGTGGAACCGCGGTAGGCCCAGTAGTTAAAGCCATTACTCAGAAGAAACATGATCTTTATCACGTGAGTAGCTAACAAGTTTAGTTACAAAGTTGGATCTAGTGAAAGTGGGAGTGTTGAAATAGTGGGTTCCCTAGACCCAACTATTTAGTACTTTTGATTAGCACATCTTTTATACAATTATATATACATGATGTTTTCTTACCATTACAATGTAGACTTTTCTGCATCCACTATTGAAATGGTAATGTCCAAAGGTTAATTTTTGTATCAAGAGGTTATAGCAGTTCCTAGGCTATAATGAGAGCCTCGAGATACTATGAAATTAATATTAAATATATGTTCTATAGTGTAGATACATCTTACTGAGTGGACATAGTAGATGTTTGACTATCAGGTGTTAGGGGATCATAAGCATTGAGACTTCGTCTCATGATGTTTGCACTTGGTGATCTCTAGTTATAAGATCATGAGGACTGAACCACCAATAAAAACACAAAATGTTGCGGGTGTCATTGAATGTTCCTATCTACGATCATGGGTAATGTTCTCCTGACTTGAGATCATTACAAATGTATATAATTTGATTACATACTTTGATGCAAGATGAAAACCATGGCAATGAAATTGTGGTGAGGTAGTTTATATTGGGTGAATCATTGGTGGAATGGCATTGGTTGAATGTTCAAGAAAGGATTTGTCGCTTCCGAGTTATGGAAGTAATATATCTCAGGCCATGTTGATAAGGATTTCACGCTTTATGATATATTATAGACAATGATATTATATTACACAGTGCGTGTTCGTTGGTTGGTTGTCACTGCTATGACAATCCTTATCTCTTCAGGGGCCATGATGGGTTGCTAGATCCCACTCTTGGTCTATGAATACTATTCACTACTATCGAGATAAGGGCATAGAGGGTCACACATAATAGAGTATTCAAGAATCGGCCCTATTCAGTTGAATATGAGTTTTGGACATGGTGGGCCCCACCGTAGGGGTCTGAGATTTGTCCAAAGAAAAATGATCACCAATGAAATAAATAAATTCACATTATTCAAGTTTATAATAATGAGTATTGAATTTATTTATTAAATGTATTTATGAGTTTTAAGTAAATACATGAAAAAAATTAATTGACAAATATTAAATTATTGAAGGTTCAATTAATTTTTATGGGAGTGATGAGTTGAGTTAATGACTCAATTATTATCATGTAATATATTTTAATATATTAAAAGTGAGTGATAGTAATATTTATGACTTATATTAGTAGTCATAAAATGTCCTTGATAGTTCCTTAAGTATTCGGGGCCGGCGAGGCTATACCGAGTATTTTAATTAAGCACTATAAATAGAAGAAGAGAGCCTTTTTTCAAGCACTATTCATGGTATTATATCTCCTCTTCTCTATCCCATGATATAGAGAGAGAGAGAGAGGATTTGGATCAAATGAGATTGAATCAAGCACTCTCTTAGGCATCACTAGCGAAGCGATACAATGATCGTTGGAGCATTGAAGGGGTCGTCGCAATTCCGTGATGACACCCGGATTACGACGAACGATGCTCTTGAGTATTTCCTGAAGCACGTGTGGATGATCTAGAGGAGTTTGAGGTTGTATTCTTTGATCAGAGATCACCAATTATGATAATACGTCATGCACGGCTTTGGAATTAAACCAGGTACTTTACAGATTTTTTTGTGCTTAAAATCCTTCACACGTGGTCCTAGACAAAGATCGGGATGCTGTTCACCAATGTCGACAAGTTTATGTTGATCGTTAGTGGAAAATTTTAAAAACCCACTTGTTTGGGGCTTCTACTGCACACCTGGTTCCAACAGATGACACTTAATTCTAAGGCTCGGTGAGCCCGAATTAAGTGTTTGAACTTTTTTTAGTATTTTTTTAAAATAGTGCATGTGAGTGGGTTTGGAAGCTTCTAAATGGTTTCCCAGATTAAAAATATGAGAACACCATTGTGTTTAAAATGAAGATATCAGATAAGAAAGGACATAACCTCAACCGACATGGGTCGAGGAAAATTGTTAGTTTTAAGACTTTTTTAATTTTTTTATTAAAATAATTTCTTAAGGAAAAATAAAATAAACATCAAATTTTATTTAATTTTTAATTCTGAATTTGCTGCAATGCAACAATGTTGCAACTTGAGTGTAACCGAATTGTTGATTGATTTATGAAAAAACATAATGATGCTGCAACACAGTGTAAAATAAATTCTAAAATGCATGCTTTATCTTTAATGGTTTGACCAAATACCAATTGTTGGAACATTATATAATTTCTATTAACCCTTGGAGATTTGGAATTGGAAAGAAACGATAGAAGAAAGACCGTCAACAATGGATTGTGAAGTGACGAACGCCGTGGTGTGATCTTCACTAACAAATGATCTGACTTCAAGGTAGGAGTTTGTTCTTGATGAAATTGTTTTCCCATTCATTCTTTCTAAACAACGAATGCGGATCAAACCACTAACAGGTTGATCCACAGATCATTTGTTCTTGTGGGTTGGATTTTTTTACCTCGGGTCCGAAGGGATAAAAACATAGTGTTAATTATATCCATTTTATTCTAACGCGGAGGAATCAGGCCGACACGAACAAGGATGTATCAATTCATTGTGGGCGTTCTTGTGTTCTTCATGACCAAACCCTTGGATCGATGAAAAAGCTACTTTGAAACTGTTGTAGGGACGATGAAGACCCAAGTACCCTGAAAGCACTCGTGGATCATAGAACGGACCACCGGAGCAAGTCTGTTATCCTGAGGAAGGACCTACCAGTGCGCTGCAGCATCGGCCGTGGGGCGGCGGATGAGGGCCATCGACAACATCCGACAGTGGGGTCTCTGGTGGATGCGACATCACATCGCGTCATGCAGCTAGAGGGTATCGATTCAGTGGGACCATAGTAGGGGGTCCCCGTAGTGACTTGTAGGGTGGTCACATGAAGAGCCCTCCATATTGATCAGGAGAAGATGACATGACCAACACCACATCTGGGTGAGGCGAGCCGACCCACTCACAGTGGGATGGGAGGGAGAAGGCAGGGCGGGCCGCCCCAGCGGTCTGGACCTGCGGCCCAGCCAGACTAGTTTGGGCCTAGCGGATTGGGTCAGATCTAAGTTGGGTCATACCTGAGCCAGGTCGGACCCGGTTCAGGTCATGTCAGTCTGACCGGGTCAGACCATACCTGGACCCAACCGACCCCTTTTTACTAAAACATCCATAAATTCCAAACCATGCATCCAATTGATGATTCGTTTATAGAATTGGGGCTCTTTCAATGATAAAATCCTTTTGAAATACTCCAAGTGAGATTTTGTGGATGTTTAGATAAGACCAATGGCTTGAGGAGTAGATTATTTTGAAATCAAGTGCACTACGAAGGGGAATACTGTGGCTTATTGCGATAATAAGGAAGTGATGAGTGGACCTTAGTGGCCCCGCAGAGGAGCTGTAAATGAGTGGACCTCAGTGACCCGATAGAAAAAGAGTAGCTAAGTGGACCTCAGTGGGCTGACAGATGAGCAATAACTGAGCATACTTCAGGGGCCCTATAGACGAGCAATAGTAGATCAAACCTTAGTGGCCCTATATAAGAGAAGTAGTTGAGAAGAACTCAGTGGCCGGGCAGACGAGCAGTAGCTGAGCAGACCTTAGTGGCCTGACAGACGAGCAGTGGCAGAGGGGACCTCAGTGGCCTGATAGACGAGCAGTAGTCAAGAAAACCTCAGTGGCCCGATAGTTGAGTGGACCTTAGTGGCCTGAAAGACAAACAGAACCCAGTGACTCAATGAGGATGATTCCCTCAGTAGTATAAGATGTTCAGATTTATGACTAATAATCTTACTTTTTATACTTTAGGTTATACCTATGTGAGTTGTCCATTACTTTGTGTGTGATTTCCTTTGTGGTATTTTCTTCATGGTTTGGGGTCTCTATTGTATATTGTGTTACTTACCCTTGCACGAGATCCACCTACACGTGTTCTATCTTGTGTAGATGACCTACTTCTTGAAGGAGATATTGGTAGCCCAGGAACAGGCGAAGCCTAGTGAGGTTA
Source organism: Viscum album (assembly GCA_963277665.1). Taxonomy (NCBI): domain Eukaryota; kingdom Viridiplantae; phylum Streptophyta; class Magnoliopsida; order Santalales; family Viscaceae; genus Viscum; species Viscum album. Next base: position 1,375,725,944 of record OY728133.1, on the reverse strand, counting down.
GATAGATGAGGCATACTCCTACAGTTTCTATCATCTACTCTTCACCTACCCTGCATGTAGGGTTTTCTATAGATGAATTATCAGAGACCTTGTACCCCCTTGTTTATAGCTTTCATTTTTTTTGGGTTTGTATTCTAGCCCTTTTTTACTTACAGCTTGTACTTTTACTCTAAGTGGTTGTCTTAGCGGCATGCTTGTTTACTTTTCAGCATTGTGGGTATGGATGTGTGTGTGTGTTTGTGCATACAAGTACTAAGGAAAATGCCTCCCACTTATTGGATAATGACTCCGGCATTAGTCGCTAGCCCCTGGACATCAGGAGGTGGGCTTGGAGTAGTCACGAAATGGGCTCTGAGGGATGGGTCATGATAAATTGGTATCATAGGTGATTGGTTCTGCCTTAAAGACCAAGAGTCTATGGTTTTGTTTTGTAGAAATGGTGTTGAATGTTTCAAGTTCTACTTTTAGGATCATTTATTCTAGTGTTGGTGCGGCGACTGATGTATCCATACACCAAGACGCTGAATTATACTTTTCGACTCAGTTCATGAAACCACTTGTTGCATGCATCATATAGAATTTTGTGTGTTTCCTCATGTTCTTCTTGATTCAGAGTCATCTCACCAGGTATAACATATTGACTGTGGTTCATCTGGATCTATTTTAGGATGTCTCCACATATACATCCAGTGAGGATCCTAGTGGGTGACCACGAGAATGATACTCCTATCGATAAGGCATCAGTATAGGGACTGGTACTAGAGATGTCCCCACTAGGAGGTGCACTAGTGTTTCCACCACCCATCAATCAATAGTTACTACTGGAACTACCAGTAGAGGACACACATAGGCTCAGTGCCTTACATGAGTTTAGAGGCAGAGACCTCTCAGGTTTAGGGGTGTGAATGACTCCTAGGTGGAAGACGATTGGCTTGAGGTGGTTACACGAGTCTTCTATCTGGTAAGGATGCCTCTTGACCAGATGGTGATCTTATCAGTGAGCCTTCTTCAGGGATCTATGGGGAGATGGTGGATCTTGATGATCCAGACACATGATGAGGTGAAACTCACTTGGAAAAACTTTGAGCACCTATTAAGAGAGGATTTATTTCTATTGATGTTTTTCTTAGTTCACATACATGATTTACTGCATCTATAGTAGGGTGACATGACAGTAGAGAAGTACTCAATGAGATTCACTGATATTTCTCACTACTCCACAAATATGGTGTGAGAAACATTCTTTAGGGATATCTATTTTGAGAAAGGAATATGATGATAGATTAGGGAGTCCATGTTATCTCTTATCATCCCTACTCAGGATGGGGAGCTAGAGCAAGCCCTACTCATGGAGATCATTCTTGCAGAGTAGGTGCGAGCAGCAGGAGCTACCAGTAGACCTAATTGGTGGAGTCTTTAGCTGTGGGTAATAGGCAGTAGACACGGGGGACCTAGTAAGCTAAGAATTTCAAGGTATAACCCCAAGATTCAAGATTAGAGGTAAAAGACCCCTAGGGTAGAGAGAGTAGTCAGAGGGGTAGATTGTGCTACTCATACGGCAAACGGGGGAACATGACTCATGATTTACTGACTTGTCACACAAATGACCGACATATGGTTGAGGGATCCCTGAGGTAGAGGCATAGGTTCGAGTGGGGTGGTACCCAGGTTAGAAGACGTGGCATGGGAGTCAGTAGAGCAGTAGGCGGTGGGAGGAGGTTCTATGTGCTACCACCACCACCCCCAGGTGGTCCACCATGGGCTTCAGGAGTTGGTGGACAGGGGAGAGGCCAACTATAGGAGATGGTGGCCTATGACCACGATGCTCTAGAGATGATTAAAGGTATGATCTGTCTCTTCTTCACCTTAGCTGTAGTTCTTATAGAAATAGGTTCCAATCACTCTTTCCTTTCTACAGACCTTGTTCAGAGCACATAGATTCTGATGGATCCATTGGCTCAATCCTTATGATTAGAGACTCCTATGGGAGGGGATTCAATGATCACACATTCGTTCCAGTATTGTGAGATTATTATAGGGGGAGAGAGCTTCGACTGTGATCTTCTAGTAGCAGTGTTGAGGCTTTATGACGTCATCCTAGGTATGGACTATTTATCCAAAATTCATGCTCAGATCGATTGTTTTAGATTCAGAGTGCGGTGTGTCTGTGGATATAAGACCAAGTTTTCCTTCACCGGATAGAAGAGAGAACTTTTAATGCATGACAGGATATCTCACAGGAGGGTGTAGCCGATCACTCACCATTTCGCTAGCCTCACCCTCTGTGTGATGTATGAGAAGAGCCCTCACCTTCCAATAGTGGTGGAAGAGTATGAAGACATCTTTCATGAAGATGTTCCAGGATTAACTCCTCGTAGATAGGTAGACTTCTTCATTGATCTGTACCTTGGGACATCACTGATATCTATACCAACATATCGGATGGCTCCCAAAGGGCTTTGTGAGCTGAGGGTGAAACTCAAAGATTTGTAGGAGAAGGTATTTGTGAGACCCAATGTTTTATTATGGGTGAACACAATATTGTTTTCCAAGAAGGCATACGATAGTTTAAGGCTTTGAGTGGACTTTGGACACATGAACTAGGTAACTATGAAGAACAGGTATCCATTGACCAAGATTTATGACCTCTTCAATTGGCTCAAGGGAGCAAGATGGTTATCGAAGATAGATATCAGATCAAGCTATCATCAGCTTCGTGTATGAGATGATTATGTTCCAAAGACAACCTTTAGATGTTGATATGGCCCCTATGAGTTCTTGGTGATGCCTTTTGGCATGAACAATTCCCCATTAGTGTTTATGGGCCTCATGAACAGGATCTTCCAGCCGTACCTTGACTGGTTTGTTTTGGTCTTCATTGATGATATCCTGGTATACTCGACGTCTGAGGAGGAGCACACTACACACATGCGTATAGTCTTGGATAAACTCCGAGATCACCAACTTTATGGTAAGATCTTGAAGTGTGAGTTCTAGATTCAGGAGGTTCATTTTCTAAGACACATCATTTTAGAGGCTAGAGTTGTAGTGGAACCAGCAAAGATAGAGGCATTGCTTTATTGGGATCCACTGAGGAGCGTGACTAAGGCACAAAGTTTATTGGGTTTGGCTGGGTACTACCTGAGGTTCGTGCCTGAATTTTACAGGGTAGAAGCACCCTTATCAGTTTTGACATAGAAGGGACAACCCTTCGTGTGGTCGGAGAGATTCCAAAATATTTTTTAGGAACTAAGGTAGAGATTGACGAGTGCAACCATCTTGAGACTACCAGAGGAGGATTTTGGGTATGTAGTGTTCTTTTACGCGTCAGATACTACACTAGGTTGTTTCCTGATTTAGGGGAAAGAGGTGATTGGCTATGGTTCTTGACAGTTGAGGCAGCATAAGCAGAACTACACGACCCATAACCTAGAGCTAGCGGTAGTGCTCTTTTCCTTGAAGATGTGGCATCACTACTTGATGGGAGAGTGGTTTAATGTCTACTATGATAAAAAAAGTCTCAAGTATATCTTCTCCCAGAAGGACCTGAACATTAGGTAATAGTGGTGTCGAGATTTTCTCTAGCAATATGACTTTGAGATAGTTTATACTTCTAGGAAGGGGAATGTGGTGGAAAACACACTCAACAGGAGATCCAGTTTATAGTTGTTGAGTGATCTGTTAGATCAGTTAGCCATGATGCAGATATCCTTCATAGATAATGATGGAGTAGCTTATCTCTAGTCAATAGCTATCACTCCCTCACTCTTACTACAATTTAGGGAGGTTCAACTTGTTGATGTTGACTATGAATCCTAACATGCTCATTTATCCTCAGGATAATATCCTAATGGATTTTGGATAGGCGGGGAGCACACTATCCTTTTTAGGGGGAACACCATTGTTCTAGTAGCATTACATGAGTAGGTTATGAGGGAGTTTCATACCTCCAATTTATCGGTACATCCAAAAGTGAAAAAGATGTACCAAGATCTCCAACTATAGTACTGGTAGCTGGGGATGAAGAAGGTAGTAGCATATTTCCTTTCATAATGCCTTACCTGTCAACAAGTGAAGACAGAGCATCAGGTTCCAACAGGCTTTACTCAGCCGTGTGAAGTGCTAAAGTGGAAGTGAGATGGTATCTCAATGGACATAATTATGGGTTTACCCCACACATCTAGGGGGCATGATACCATCTGGGTGATTATTGACCGACTCACCAAGTTGGCCCACTTCCAACCCATCTAGGAGTAGGGTTCAGTAGAGAGCTTTAGACAACTCTATGTACAGGAGATAGTTAGACTCCATGGGGTCCCCTCAACAATACTCTCAGATCGAGACACAGACTTTACATTCTAGTTGTAGAAGGGATTGTTGGAGGTTTTTGGGACTCAACTTCATTTAAGCATAGCTTTCCACCCTTAGAAATATGTCCATATGGAGATGACTATCCAAATTTTAGAGGACATGCTTTGTGCTTTCATCTTGGACTTTAGTTACAGTGGGGAGGATCACCTACTACTGGTGGAGTTCATGTAAAACAACATCTACCACTCTACCATTGGTATGGCACTGTTCGGGGCACTATATGGGTGACCATGTAGATCATCGTTATGCTGGATAGACCTAGGGGAGTCAACAATCATCAATTTTGAGTTGGTACGGGCTACCACCGAGAAGGTGCAGGTCATACTTGAGTGGATGAGGACTGTATAGAATAGATAGAAATCTTATGCTGACAAGAGACAAAGGCCCTTGGAGTTTGAGGAGGGAGACCATGTGTTCCTTCAGGTCTCACCTCGATGGGGATTGCAGTGGATTAGACAAGATAGAATGATATCTTTGAGGTTCATCATACCTTTTAGATTCTGATCAGAGTTGGTGAGATAGTGTACTACCTAGATCTCCCCCATAGATGCACTGGGTGCATAATGTCTTCCACATATCACAGCTAAGGAGACACATGCATGATCCATCACATGTCATCAACTGGGGAAGGTTGGATATTTATGATGGGGTAATGTTTGTGGAGTTTCTGATATATATTGAGGATCAACATGTGTGAATCCTTTGTGTATGGTTTATTCCTCTGGTTCTCATTCAGTGGAAGCATGATAATCTCTAGGAGAGAACTTGGGAGAAGGAGCCTCAGATCTGTGCTCAGTATCCCTATTTGTTTGTTTATCCCTTTTTTGGATTATGAGGACATAAATCTCTAAAGGTGGGGATAATGTAATGTCTCAGAATTCAATTTTTTTTATATCAAATTATTTCAAGACAAGGTGATTAGAATAAACTTGATTCTGCGCCATGGTGATCCCAGAATAAGTGTTTAAACTTTTCTTAATTTTTTTAAATAGAAGACATGAGCGGTTTTTCAAGCTTCTAAATAGGTGCCTAGATTAAAAATAAGAGGGAACCGTTGCGTGTGGAATGAAGACTCAATCTAAGAAAGGACATAACCGAAATTGACATGGGTCGAGGGAAAGAGTTAGTTTTTGGACTTTTTAATAAATTATATTAAAATAATTTCTTAAGGAAAAATAAAATAAACATAAAAGTTTTCTTTATTTTGAATTTTGAATTCATTTCAATGCAAAAACGTTGTAACCCAAGGGTAACTGAAACACTGTTTCATTTATGAAATAGCATAATGATATTGTAAAGAAGTGAAATAGAAATGCTGAAATAGGTTCTCTACATTTAATGGTTTGACCAAATACTGATCATTGGCATGTTGGATAATTTATCTGAACCCTTGGATATTTGGAATTGGCATGCGACGATAGATGAATATCCGTTAATAGAGAATTGTGGAGTGAGGAACCCAACGGTATGATCCTCACCAACGAACGATCTGACTTGTAGGTAGGGGTTTGTTCTTGATGAAATTGTTTCCTCATTATTTTTTCTAAAAAATGAATGCGGATCAGTCCACTAATAAGTTGATTCATGGAACGTCTATTCTTGCAGGGTGGATTTTTTTATCTTGGATTATAATGGACAAAAACTTAGTGTTAATCATATCTCTTTTATTCCAACGCTGAGGAATCAGAACGACACGAACAAGGACATATCCCCCTTTTGTTGGAGTTCATGTGTTCTTCATAACCAAACCCCTAGATCAACGATAAGGATACTCTGAAACTGCAGTAGGGACGATGATGACTCGAGGACCCTGAAATCTCTCACTGATCAGAGAACGGACCACTGAAGCAAGTCCGGTGGATTATAGAAGGACTCGTTGGCACACTAGTAGCGGTGGTGGCATGCGATGGTGGTCATATATAGGAGGCAATGTGCATCGACCGTTGAAGTCCCCGTGACATCAACTGTGGGGTGACAGATGAGGGCCACTGACAATAGCCAGTGGTGTGATCTCTTGAGGATGTAGCATTGAGCCGCATCATGTGGCTGGAGGGCCACGGTCCAGCGGGACCCTGACTGGAGGGCCCGACGGCGACCCATGAGGTGGTCATGTGGTGAACCCACTATGTTAACTGGGATAAAATGCAACAACCACTGCCATATTTGGGCAAGGTGATCTAGTACTCTCACAGCGGGATGAACCCGCAACTTAGCAGGGCTAGGCCTGGCCCAGCGGACTAGGTCAGACTGAACCTAGACCTAACCGACCCCTTTTTACTAAAATGTACATAACATACAAACTGTGTGTCTAATTGATAATACATTTGCGGAGTTCAGACTCTCACGATGAGACAACCCTTTTGACATACACAAATTTAGATTTTGTGGATTTTGGGATTCAACCAACAACTTGAGGAGTAAATTCTCCCAAAATCAAGCGCACTACGAACGGGAATCCTACAGCTGGTTGAAACGAGAAGGAAGTTATGAGAGGATGTTAGTGGAACAATAGATGAGTACTAGATGAGTATACCTTAGTGGCCCAACAGATGAGTAGTAGTCGATTAGACTTTAGTGGCTTGGCAGATGAGTAGTAGCCGAGCAGACCTTAGTGGTCCGACATACAAACAGTAGCCGAACAGACCTCAGTGGCCCAATAGATAAGAAATATCCAAGAAGACCTAAGTGGACCAACTGACGAGCAGTAGCCGAGTGGAACTCAGTAGCCCGACAGACGATCAATAGCAATGCAGACCTCAGTGGCCCCGTAGATTAGTAGTAGATGAGTGGATCTCAGTGGCTTAGTAGATGAGTGGTAGTCGAGTGAATCTTAGTGGCCTGGTAACCGAGTGGAACTCTGTGGCCCGAAAAATGAATAGACCTCAGTGACTCATCGGGGATGAGTCCCTCAGCAGTACAAGATGTTCATCTTTACAAATGATAATTTTACTTTCTATAATTTATGTTATACCTGTGTGATCTATCTATTACTTCGTGTGTCATTTCCTTTGTGGTCGTTTCTTTGTGATTTTGGATCCCTAATGAGTATTGTGTTACCCACCCCTACATGGTCTCTGCCTGCACGTGTCGTGTCTTGTGAAGAATACTGACATCTTGATGGAGTCCTTGGTGGCCCAAGACCAGGCAGCACCTAGTGAGGTTAGACAGGCGAGGAATACGCCTATAGCTTCTAGCAGCTACTCTTCACCTGCCCTTTAGGTAGGGTTTTCTATGAACGAATTATCAGAGACCTTGTACTACCTTGTTAATATATTTTCTTTTATTAGGTTTTTATTCTGGATCATTTTTACTTATAACTTGTACTTTTACTATCAGTGGTTGTCTTAGTGGCATGCTTGTTTACTTTTCAGTATTGTGGGTGTGGGTGTGTGTGTGTGTGCGTGCATATAGGTACTCAGGAAAATTCATCCCACTTATGGGATAATGCCTTCGGTGCTAGTCACTAGACCTTTTCTATCAAGAGGTGGGATTAGGGTAGTCACAACATGGCCCCCGAGGGACGGGTTGTTATAGTGTCATTTCCTCTCCCCTGCCAAATTTTTTGTTTAGTTGAATCAATTATAAGATGTCTAGATTTATTTTAGGACCTCTATCATTTTGGTTTCATTCTTATTGTTAGTATATCCTTCGTAGGCATGTGAAAACCTGAGTTTTAAGGTTGGTGGTTCCATATCTTGACTGTGTTGGTGAACTGCATTACTCTTATTTTGATAAATTTTTTATTTAAATTAAATGGCATGATATGAATGTTTTGTGTGTGTGTTTATTATTGGTTTTTTTATAAAAGATGATTTTCCATTAGTTTTTTATAAATGGAAAGGGTTTTGAAAGCATTATGAAATGGTTTTATGAAATGGTTTTATGAAATGGTTTTTAAATCATGATTTTATGAAAATGGTTTGATGCACTGGTTTGGAAAATAGAGCACATGGGAATCCTTGGGTAATTAGGTGAAAGGTTTAGTAATAAGTATCATGCACTGTTGGGGTATTTTCTCATTGGAATTATCTCTAAATTCTAGGATAGGTGTTCTAGGGACTTGTTAGACCTTTAACAGGGTTTACTTTCCGGGGTGTTCCTCTACCTTGTAGACTCAATGCATATGTCTATTGGCTTGATACATATGTGATTTTATATGTTATGTATGAGTGTCCTAGCTATCCTAACCTAGTTTGATCCTAGGCATGATGTTACCTATACTCCTTCTTTTGGATTGTACTATTTTTTTGTACTACCATGGATTTGATATGATATGTGATGCATGATTTTTTAGAAATTATATATCTAATAAGATATTTGGTTATGAAATTTTTTGAATCTAATTCACATACTTTATTTGGAAATTTGGAAAAGGGTTAAATTAAATTATTTTCCCTAATTTTTGTTGAGCATGTGTTTATTCAATAATTTTGTTAATTTAGTTTTGGTTTTTATGCCCAGAAACACCAATATTTTTGTTACTAATGAAGTTTCATTTAAGTGAATTTTAGGAAGATAATATTCATTAGAATATTTATTCTAGAAATATATTCAATTAATTGATCAGTGGGAAATCTTTTTTATAGTATTATAGACATGTTTTGAAAGTATTCTAGAAATAATATTCACACCCTAGATTTTTAAGCATAATGTAATGTTTCAGAACCCTACTTTTGGAAGAAGGAGTATTGATCTTATACCCAACATTTGGAAGAAACCTTGCATTTGAAAAAAAGAAAGTATTATTTATCAACCCTACATTTGTAAAAAACCATATGCTATCAACCCTACATTTTTGAACAACCATACATTGTCAACCCTATGTTTAGTGTTTTGTCATTATGTGATGGAACCCTATGTTTGACTATTAAATGATGATGTTTTAAATTTAAGATATTATCAATGATTTCTAAAATGGTTTCACCAGAAGTAAATATCTATTAAAATATATTTTATGATCGATTCAAAGGATATTATTAAATAGAATAAATCATTATAATTTCTAAGGAAAGTTATGACTCACTTGAATTATTTTGAATTCAAATATTCATGATTTATTGTATGATATTTCTAGAGCAGGTTTGACCTCGAGCTATTTGACAAACAATACAAATATCGAGAAAATATTCATCAGAAAAAGGGAGATATGACATAGAATAGATATATACAAAGAAAAGGAAGAGATATGATTGAAAACAATAAGTATGTGATTGTTTTTATAGATACACTTTGGAGACATACATGTTTTGATCTATCTGATTTACTCATTACTTTCATTGATACTGCATCTTAATGTTATGTGTTCTTCTGCATGATCAATGAAACATTTATCAGTGATACAATTTTGAGAAATAAATGTTTATATATTTTTATGGTGTTTTATTAATCATTGTTTGAATAAATCCTATGAAACATTGAAGATCTATTTATTTCTATGCATTATTGAAGATCTAAATACATCTGTCTATTGCTACTGAAACTGTGATGAAAACTTGAGTTCCCAATAAAATCAATCTTTATTAATTTATTATAGTTTTGAGTACTCAAACACAGTCTTGGTTGTGTTGGAGTTTGAGATTATTGAACTAATCTATGGTTTTTATAATCCCTTTAAAATAACTACAAGTATTTATAAAATCATCATAAGGTGTCAACTGCCTACAATCAGTTGTTAAGAAGTCTTCGGATAAGAGGAACTACTAGTTGAAATCACCAAGCTCATGAAGTAGTGTAACAACTGGGTCTTGATGATAGCAGGAACACCCCTACTTAACATGGTTGTCGGGTCCTCATGCACCAGGTACCACCGGTTTCCCCACAGACACATGGTCCCCACCATGGGGCCCACCCACATGCCCGAACGGGTCATCTAACTAATGAAAGTCCTCACAGGAAAACACATGTCCTTCCTAGCGTGCTTTGTCCTCACTCACACACACCTCGAGAAACATCCCAAATGGTAACCCATCCTGACCACTACTCCAGGCCAAGCATGCCTAACTATGGTGTTTTAATTAGGTAGGCTCCTGAAAAAGAAGGTTCACCTTGTTGACACGATTCATATCATTTAGTCATTCAATCCTCTATCATTAAATGATGTTACATTCACCCCCATTTAGATCATAGAGTCCTCATTGTGGGACTTACATCTCAACCCAGGCAGTTCACTTTACTTAAGGCTGGGAACAACCTTTGATACCAAATTTTACAATTGGGTCCCGGTGACAGTATGAATACCCCGCCTTAACATAGTCTTCGGGTCCTGACCCGTTAGGTACCACTAGTTTCCCCGTAGACACATGGTCCCCACCCTAGGGCCCACCCATGTTTCAGAATGGTTCACCTGACTAATGAAAGTCCTCACAAGCCAACACATGTCCTTTTTAGTGTGCTTTGTCCCCACTCACACACACCCTGGAAATCTTCTCAGAAGGTCACTCATCCTGACCACTAATCCAGGCCAATCATGCTTAACTATGGAGTTCTGATCAGGTAGGCTCTAACAAAGGAAGGTGCACCTTGTTGTCATGAGTCATATCATTTATTCATTTAACCCTTTATCATTCTGGGGTGTTATAAGTATAGCATTAGTGAAGTGGACTAAGGGATATTTGTGCCTTGAACCACTATACATCACTATGTTCTTTTCCATATTTATTTTCATTTCATAGTTAGAGTGGTTCTTAGAATCTATTAGTGTTTTTTAAAATCACAATTAAACCCCCTATCGTTTCTTTATCTTCATCACAACCATTTGAACAAAACACTTCTAATATAAAAACTATTAAGAAATTATCATGCCTTGTTTTATTTAAAGTATAGCATGATTGTATTATTGTTCAAATACATGATATAGAACACCTAGGTGAGACCCTACTGATCCTGTTAGCTCTCACCCTACACACTACTATTATGTTGTTTAGACCTTTTTATATTTTTCGATGTAGGAAAAGGAAAGGAACCACAATGAGGTAGTGAGGTTTTTGTTCAACTGAGTCTGGGTAGATAGATGATGTGATATTGTGGGGTTTCACATGCTATCTAATGGAGTTGGTTTTCCTCTTTTGTTAGTCCCTTGTGGTTGGACTTTTACTTAGAGATTTTTATAATCTTGTTTTTATTTGGTTTTCCCAAGTGCTTTTATTTAAGACAAATATATCACATCTGTTGTTATATGTTTATATATATATATATATATATATATATATATATATATATATATATCTGTTTGTGTGGGTGCCTTGTCATTTCTTCATGTTGGGAGAAAACGTTCCCTCTGGTTGTTGTTTGATACCTGGGTGCTAGTATCCAGCCTGTGGGGATCGAGAATGCCCTTCAAGTATGTGGATTATCGAGTCAAGTACTGGTTTCAAAGGGTATTCTAGTTGGTTAATTACCAAATGAGTTGGTGGGGGTTTTCCACCCACCCATATACCACTTTTTATGTAACACACTGAGATTTTGTGAAATTTTTATTTCAAATTAATTTAATATTTTCAATTTTCTGCATTTCACGCAACACTGAATATAGCTTGTGTTATATGAAAGCACCAAGTTATTATTTTTTTATACACAACACCAAGTAGATCTTGTGTTACACAAAAAAATTAGATTATCTTTTGGTACATGCAACATCATGTTTGGATTGTGTTGCACACAATGTTGACTTCCTTTAATATCATACGTGACACATAAGACCTACTTTTACAAAACTACAATGTACTATTAATAATATTATTAAAGTATTATTATAGTTTTCACCTACCCATTTAAATGGTGGTTATGAATTAGATAAATTAAATTATAAAAATATGGTATACACATTTATATAAGAATAATTATTTTGGTGACCAATTAACTAGAAATTAAAATACAACCCTTTTGAAAATATATGAAATCTTTTTCTAGAAAACTATATTTATGAAATCAAACACGTCTTACATCAATAAATTAATTAAACAAATTTTGATAAATTATTTTAATAATATATATATATAATATTTATTTAACTATTTAACTTTTATATTATGTATTTTCTAGACAAGAGATATGAATAAAACCCATTTTACGCATAAAGATATGTTTTTTCTAAAAGGTAATTTTACCACCATTTTAATGGATCACTTATTTTAAATATAAATATTGATTCTTTTATAAATTATATTTGATAAAATAAACTTAATTTTTGAAATCATAAATTCAAAATTATCATAGGGTTAATTTTTAGTAATTTTCTAAGAAGTTTCATTTTTTGATAAATAGTGAAAATACTGATTTTTAATTCAAAACTGCATTTTTGTATAATTTATTTATATAGTTAAATTATATTATTAACTGGTTTTAAAGTATATTTAGATAAATTATAAATTTATTAATACAATTTAGTTCATTAGAATAAATTTTATATTGAAATTGGATATAAAAGCATTTCAAACCTTTGAACCTCTTCACTTCAAAAACCTGTCGTTTTGTCCCATCTGTAGGATTAATTTAAAATTAATTTCTACCACTTATATGATCAGAATTTGTAAAAATGTATTCCATATTTGTAATCAGAATAATTTGTAATTCATATTAATATCGACTTAGTTTTTTTTCCAAATATAGTAGTGAAAGTAATTATAATTAATTAAATCGATTAAGGTAAAAACGAGTTTACTTAGTGGTTAAATTTTAACTCAAGGGGATAAATAACATATAAACCTATAAAAAAGACATTTTATGGTGAAATTTTGACCATATACTACATTTTATTGAAAATAAACCATTATTTTATGGACATGATGTAAGGGAGACCTCCCAATAGTGTTTACCTTTTTATATTTACAAGAATTCACTACTCCTCCATTATAAAAGGGCACTCACCCCTCCTAAATACATCACACCTCTTAAGACCTTTGTATCAGAAAAAACTACATAAAAATACTCCCTTAATTCCCTCCATTCATTCTAGAGGCGTCACTTTGGGCAGAAATCTAACCAAGGAATCCCTTTTGTGCAAACTAAAATGAGTTTCCCAAAGAAGATGCAACGTCCTTCCACAAGGACTTTTGTTTTATTTCTTTCTCAACCCCCTCAATTTTTCTTATATGAGTATTAAATAATAACCTCAGAATACTCAATATACTAATATTTATTTATTTTAAGGGTTCTACCTACACTCACACACACTTCCATCAAATGGGATAAGCAATCATCATTCGTGTGTATGGAAGACTACAGCCTCAGGAACCGATGTTGTTCATTTATCAGTTATCACATTTCAAGGTTGGGAATACTAATGTAATTACTATTATTATATGATATATATTATATTTATGATGTATTTATACTTATATAATTATTATATAACACATACCTTCATGATTTCCATTTTATGGGAATACAATAACTTCATTTGTGGATGTGCAGACTACCGCATCCTCAAAGCGATGCGATTCGTTAAGGATTTACATGGAATGTATTAAGGATGATTTTAATAAAATTATAAGTTATATCTGAAATTATAATTATATTTTAACTATAATATATATATATATATATCATTTAATTTTCGTCATTTAAAAATACAATAAGAAAATGGAAACAACGTTCATGCGTACGTACGACATACCGTCTCCATGAAAGATGTATTTCATTTTAAATTTATATATCTTATAGATTATTATAAATACATATATACTGAATATATATGAAATTTATATCATGTTTTTAATTATTTAAATAAGTAAATCATGATCAAAGTAGTAGGACTAAGAATAACAAGTCCAAACACTTACGAGAAACAAACCAGTTATTACCCGAAACATAACTTTAACGTGGAATTTTTAATAAACGGGTAATATAAAGTCATAAGTTAATCATATATGGTATTAAATATAAATATTTTTCTTTAATATATTTATAATTAATTTATATTTTTTATATATAATGTTTTAACAAGTACGACGAGAGTCAAGACATAAGGTAAGGGTTTTCTTGTCTCGCTTTTATTTTTGTGAGATATATGCTATATTCACCACTTGTTCTTATTGTGTGGTGTATATACTTCTATATAAAATGTTTTATCACGAATATAATTTATTTAATGATATTAAAAGTTTCAATTGATGTTATTATATAACATATCTCATGATTCAAAAGTTACTCAAGTAGCAAGGGGATTTCTAGTATCACTTTCATTACTATGAGACTTAAGCCTTATTCAACACTAATATCTTTTGTGTGGTGTATATAATTAACAATAATGTATTACATAAATATTATAATTAACTTTATTGGTATTTACATATCCATTTTATGATCTCTCTTTCATGGGCCTTAGGGCTCAAAAGTTACCAAATCGGTAAAGTAATTTTGTCTCAATTTTCCTTCATTGAGACACATGTTATGTTATGCACCTATGTTCTTTTAAAAGGTTTATATAATGAAAATTGACATGTTTTATCATAAACATAATTATTTTCATGATATTTTAAGCTTTTATTAATGTCATTATCCTATGGGTATTATTATTTGAAGTTACCAAAGTGGTAAAAGTTTATTGCTACAATCTCATCATTATAGTGATTGTATATGATTATGCTTCCATTGATGAAATGTTATTATCAATACCTCAATAAATATAATGAATTTTAATCTACTATTTTTATTCATGATATATTCATGTATTGGTACTATTTTCCACTCTTTAGTACTTAAGATAATTAATAAGTTTTTTAATAAAATTTAAATTCCTCTCTCTCTTTGGTAAAAAATTTGTGTTCTTTCAAAGCAATGTTTTCTAAAAATGTCTTCAAAAAATGCTATAATATACTACTATTATATTTAAAATAAAATTTTAACCATGTTTTACCTTTTTTAAAAAAAATATAATAAAAAAATAATCTTCTTTTCATTTTTAGATTGAGGCACTTTTTTAAACTATTTATGGAAAAAAAGAAATATTCGACACGTGCTGATTTATCCTCCATCATGACCATCATCACTTTGAATTTTCCATTAAAGTTTTACAAGATTATTTTATTTAATAATTTTTCATACTATTTAGTAAATTCATTGGTTTTAAAGTTTTTTTCATAGAAAAAGTTTTTCAAAAAATGTTTTATGTTTAAAAAGTGTTTTAAATGATTCCCAATAATCCATTATAATTTTTCAAGAAAACAGGTTTTCAAAATGTTTTCAATATTACTTTATATATTTTCAAATAAAAAAGTTTCAAATTTTTTTCAATATTACTTTATAAAATTTCAAAGAAAAATTATTTGAAAATGTTTTCAATATTCTTTTATAAGTTTTCAAGGAGAAAGGTTTTCAAAATATTTTCAAGATTCTTTTATAAGGTATTAAGGTTATTTTCAAATAAAATGTTTTTAAAAATGTTTTATGTTCTAAAAATTATTTTTTTAATAATAAAGGTTATTTTATCAAGAAATTATTTTTAAATACTACTCAAAATTATTTTCCATATAAGATGGAATTTTTTAGTGTTACTCATGCCTTACTGAGGATATGATCCAAGGATTCTGTTCATATTCATTCTCTGAATGGCTTATGTTTTTATGTAATGATTTTAATGAAACCCATTTCTATTTCATGTGTTATATGTTTATGAAACCTATTTCTCATTCATGGGTTATATTCTTATGAAAACCAATTCTTTTCATGGGTTATACCATGATGAAATGTTTATGAAACCTGCCTATTTTCCATAAGTTTTGATATGATGACATGTTTATGATAACCGTTTCATTTCATGGGTTATGATATGTTTTTATGATCTTTTATCAAAAATATTTATGATTTTGTTAGGAGATTTGTGGGACCTATATCTCTGTCCAATTCATTGGGTAATGATTTATATCCCATAAGATAGACAAGGCTATAATGGTGAGTGGACTTGGTTCAGTAAAGGACTTTGTCTGCTAAGATGCTATTGGGAGTGAAACTTGACTAGTAAGATGATCATGGGAATGAAAATGACTACCAATATGGTTTTTGGATTGGACCCATTCAACTAATATGGCCTTGAAATTATGCATTGACTACTATGGAAATCAGTTTTATATGTTTATGTGTCTGCCAATTTGTTTTTGTCTTATTCATATGTTATGTATTCATGGATTATGCTATCGATTCCATTATTATTCATGTCATATTAACAAAAAATATTTATACCATGATTCATTTTTATGATCTTTGATATGTATGGTATGATCTTATAATGTTATGATCACATTTTCATTCCCTTATGATCATAGCATTATTACATATCTCCATTAGTTATCCTTACTAGGAAACTGAGCTCACCCCTTCCTTATATTTCCTTTTCCTAGGTTATGAAGAAAGGTTTTAAGTAGGATTACTAATGTGGAAGATCTTTAAGGGATATTTTTAAGATCTTTCACCTGTAAAAAAGATTATGTTTCCAAGTTTTCAAAGACACCAAACTATTATAGTCCTCAGGCATGTAATTTTTTAATATTCTGAATATTCATCTACAATGATGTAATATCCATGTTTGTTAAGCCTAGGTCACTTTAGCTGGTATAAAAGGAAAGGTTTAGTCAACCTTTGGAAACTAGAATGAGAAAAATTTAGTGATATTCCGAGAGATATTTGTATGGATATGTATAGGGATGTCTCTTAGGATAATCCTAAGGTGTCGTATATTTAAAATAAGGTTTCAAATGTTGACATCCTATAGGTTATTTTTCATGATTATGTGGTTTTCTACTATGATAAATGATGATAACACTATGATTTATGGTTTTATTAAATGGATTGAATTAGAAGGTATTGGGTTAATGTTGAATGTCATATATGATTTGTCGATGAGTATACAAATGGGATGATAACAGGAGTAAAGGATGTTGTGATTATACCTAATCAACTATCTAGGTACATGATTAAAAACTTAAAATACAGTGATATTCCTAACACATATAATAAGAGAAATATGTGATTTTAGGAAAGTTCATGTGGTAATGAAAGTATAGTAAAGAAGAATCGTCTTCCTATATTTCAAGAAGGTGGAAAGAAAAATCTAAAGGAATATCTAAAATGGAGAGAAAGATGTTATCTATATGGAAAAAGAGGCTACAGAGTGATAAATTGTTGAGGAGTTCAATGTATTATTGGTGAAGAACATGAGAAATACACAACTCAATGCCCTGGACTAAGAATATACTTATAGGAAAAGGAAGTAATTATTCCATTCCAATCATTAAAGTGGAAGGATTTAAGTATTTATGTATTTGGATTGAAGAATCATGAATTGTGAATTATATAAATATTGTTTAGTTTATGTTTTTTCACTAATAATTTAGAAGAATATATTGAATGGTTTTGATGGACTAGAAAAGTGAGTTAATGTAAATGTGATATTCAAAGAAAACAAATGTTTATGGAAAATATAACCCTTAATATATTCCTGATGTTGAGATAATGATGTTTGAATAAAGACATGTTGGATTTGAATAAGTAAATTCTATGGTACTAATTACCATGGAACTGATTAAGAATTTGTTGAAAAAGTGGTTTATGCTATCATAGATTGAGTTTATAACATTTTTATATTTAAGTAATATATCCAATAATCTATTTTTTTTTGTAAATAATGAAGAGTCATGTGTGTTTTCAATAAGGATTTATGGTAATTTAGGTTATTACCAAGTTTAAAGAGAATAAGGGATGAAAGTATTCACATGTTTGGTATGTGGAAACCAAGAGATACTTTATGATATACGGGGGATAAATTTTAAGTTTATTTTGTGAAATTTAGTGAATTTCTTTCTAATGTTTTTGATTTTTAGCTTATAAAAGGGCTATAAGTTTAACAATTTATGAAAAGTTTAAGTTAAACCATGGATGAAGTTTGTGAAATTAAAGTATTATCTCACCATATGAGAATTTATGCCTGTTGGATAACATGTGTTAACAAATTTTCTTTGATTTTAACTAAATGCAGATGGAATAACTTATCATTGTACCTCATGATCTGTTACTACCTCAGTAATGACAGATTCACCTTCATTTCTTAGAGTAAGGGATGAAGCGGAAATCAATCAGGGCAAAACCAAAGGGTGATAATGTGAATATGAAAAGCAATATAATCAAGTAAGTATATTTCATTTTGTTATTTGATAGTATAATAATTATTCAACTATAGGAAAATGATATTCAATAATATTTTTCCTAATACCTTTATTTCTTTGGAATTGATGGTCTTATAAATCATCAAAGATTTATGGTTTTGAGGTCCTTAACATTCCATTTATTATTAAATTACTACTGATCAATGATCTTTATCACTATATATAATTATTTATACTTTTCTTCCATTTTCAATATTCACTCACAACCTATTTTCTCCCATGGAGAAACCTAGTTAGGAGTTACCTTGGGTAACGGTTAGGTTTCTAACTTTCCATTTTTTTAATAATTTTCAGTATTCATTTTTATGATGCATGTTTATATGAAATGAAATTTAAAGTATTAATCCTTTGTTAACCCATATGAATTTTGAGGGAAAAATTTCTTTTATGGGAATTATAATGTAACACCCTATGATTTTTTGAATTTTTTTCCAAATAAATTCAATATTTTTAATATTATGTAGTTCACGCAATGATGAATATAACATGTGTTATATAAAATCCCCAAGTTATTATTGATTAGTATGAAATAATAATTTGATATTTCACTAAATGAAACACTTAGATTATATTTTAGTATATGTATCACTATTTTTTTCGTGTGTTATACACAATGTTGAGTTCCTTCGATAACTTGTGTGACACCCAAGACCTTGTTTTACAAAACTACAATGTACTATTAATAATATTATTAAAATATTATTATAGTTGTCACCTAGCCGTTGAAAGGGTGGTTATGAATATGATTAACTAAATTATTAAACTATGGTTTAAACATATATATAATTTGAATTATTTTTGTGACAAATTAACTAGAAATGAGAATAAAACCCTTTTGAAAATATAGCAAATCTTTTGCAGAAAAACTATATTTACGCAATCAAACAAGTTTTACCTTAGTAAATTAATTAAAAAACTTTTGATAAATTATTTTAATGATATATATATATTATTATATTCATTAAACTATTTAAGATTCATCTTATGTGTTTTCTAGACAAGATATAAGAATAAAACCAATTTTACGCATTCAGATATATATTTTTCTAAAAGGTAATTTTACCACCGTTGAATGGAAAACCTATTTTAAATCAAAATTTTAAACTTTTATAAATTATATTTGATAAAATAAACTTTTTTTTTCATTCATGACATAAAAATTATCTTAGGTCTATTTTTTTTCATTTTTCTAAGAAGTTTTTTTAGGATGACTAGTGAAAAATAAGGAATTTTATTTCAAAAATTCATTTTCATCTAATTATTTCATATAGTTAAATTATATTTTAAATTAGTTTTAAAGTATTTTTAGATAAAATATACATATATTAATACAATTTAGTTCATTATAATTAATTTTACATTGAAATTGTATAAAAAACATTTCAAACTGTTTTACTTCTTCACCTTTAAAACCCGTCATTTCGTCCCCTATGCGGGATTAATTTTAAATTAATTTCCACCACTTCTATGATTATAATTTGAAAAAATGAATTAATTATTTTTAATAATAATAATTTATAATTTATATTTTGTTGAAAGTTATTTTTTGACCAATAATATTAGTGTTATTTATTAAAATTAATTACAGTGAATATGGTAAAAACGAGTTTACTTAGTGGTTAACCTTTAACTTAAGGGAAAATAACCTAAAAACATGTACATAAGAAATTTTATAACCATATTTATACCATAAACTACATTTTATCTAAAATTTACCATTATTGGAGGCACATGATGTAACAAAGACCTCCCAATAGTGTTTACTATTTTATATTTACTTGAATGGCACTCCTCCTCCACAATAAAAGGGCACTCACCCCCCCTCACTTATTGAAACGTATAAAGAAATTTTTATCAGAAAAAACCTACCCAAATATACTCCCAAATTCTCTAAATTAATCATATAGGCCTCAATTTGGGCAGAAATCCAACCAAGGAAGCCCTTTGGTGAAAACCAAAAAGAGTTTCCCAAAGAAGAGGTAACATCCTTCCACAATCACTTTTGTTTTATTTATTTCTCCACCCCTAAATTATTTTTATATAAAGATTATATAATAAAATAATTATAATAAATATACTAAGATTTTTTATGTTAAGGGTTCTACCTACGCTCACACAGACTTCCATCAAATGGGATACACAATCATCATTCATGTGTAGGGTGAACTACCACCTCGTGAACCGATGTTGTTCATTCTTCCATTAACATATTTCATGGTTGGGAATAATGACAAACATACTATTTTTATATGATATTTATTATTCATTTATGATTTCATAATTATTATAAAACACATACCTTTAGGGTTTCCATTTTGTGGGAATACGATAACTTTGTTTGTGGGCGTGTGGACTATTGCCACCTCAAAGCGACGTGATTCATTTACACTTTACATGGAATATATTAATTAAGGGTTTAAAAAACATATGTGTTATATATGAAATGAAAATTATACTATAATTATAATATATATATATATATATAATTTACTTTTCTTTCTTTAAAAATATGAGAATGCGTACATATGTCCTACCGTCTCCATGAACGATGTATTTTATTTCCAATTTATATATTTTATAGATTATTATAAATACATATATACTGAATATATATGATATTTATTTAATGTTTAACATTATTTAAATAAGTTAATCATGATCAAGGTAATAGTACTAAGAATAACAAGTCAAGGCACATAATAAAAACAAAGTAGTTATTACACGAAACATAACTTTAACATGGAATTATTAATATATGTGTAATATAAATACATAAGTGAATAATATATCGTATTATATAAATAAATATGGTTATCTAATTTATGTATAAAAAATTTATATTTATTATATATGAGTTTTTAATGATTATGAAGAGAGTAAATACACAAGGTAACAGTTTTCTCGTGTCACTTTTATTTATGTGAGATATATGCAGTATTCACCACTTATTATTATTGTTTGATGGATATAATACCATATGACATGTTATATCATTAATATAATTTATTTAATGTTATAAAAAACTTTTAATTGATGTTATCTATTCACAGATATCACGATTCAAAAGTTACTCAAGTGGTACAGAGATTTATAGTCTCACTTTTATTTCTGTGAGACTTATGCCTTATTCGCCACTTTTTTATTTTGTGTGGTTTATGTAATAAAAAATAATGTATTATTTTAATTTTAGACTTATTATTTTTGGTATTTACATATCCATTTTATGATCTATATTTTATCAGGTTTATGGTTCCAAAGTTACTAAATTGGTAAAGTAATTTTGTCTCAATTTTCCTTCTTTGAGACACATGTTATGTTACGCAACTATGTTCTTTTAAAAGGTGAATATACTTCTATTTTACATGTTGTATCATTAATATAATTATGTAATTATATTTTAAGCTTCTCTTAATTTCATTCTCTCATGGGTATTATGATTTGAAGTTACCGAAGTGGTAAGAGTTCATTGCTATAATCTCATTGTTATCAGGATTGTAGAAGATTATATTTCCATTGACGAAATATTATGATATATATCTCAAGAAATATCATGAATTTTATTATAATATGTTTATTAGTGATATTTTCATGTATTCATACCATTTTTTTACTCTTTTTTACTTAAGATAATTAAGAATTGTTTTTAATAAAATACTACTTTATCTCTTCATTCGGTCAGAAATATTTATTATTTC
Source organism: Viscum album (assembly GCA_963277665.1). Classification (NCBI taxonomy): domain Eukaryota; kingdom Viridiplantae; phylum Streptophyta; class Magnoliopsida; order Santalales; family Viscaceae; genus Viscum; species Viscum album. The sequence continues at coordinate 1,375,703,722 of OY728133.1, read as the reverse complement.
AAAACCATGTTTTCTAAAAATGTATTAAAAAATGTTCTATTAGTATCTTATGATATTTAAAAGAAATTTTTACCCATGTTTTAACTTTTAAATAAATTATTTTAAAAAATAATCTTCTCTTTATTTTATGACAGAGGCATTTTCTAAACTTTTTACAAGAAAAAAGGAATATTCAGTAAGTACAGATTTATACTCCATCATGATTGTCATATATTTTAATATTCCTATAAATTTTTACAAGATTATTTTTTAAAATAAAATTGTTTTTCTGAATATTATGTAAATTATTTTTTTAACGTGGGTTTCAAAGAGAAAGGTTTTAAAAAATATTTTATGTTTAGAAAGTGTATTAATGATTCTCAACCTTCTTTTATATGTTTTCAAGGAAAATGATTTTCAAAATTTTTTAAATATTCCTTTATATGTTTTCAAAGAAAAATGTTTTCAATTTCTTTTAGGATTTATTTATATGTGTTCAAATAAAAAGGTTTTTGAAAATGTTTTCAAGCTTCCTTTATAAGTTTTCAAGGAAAATGTGTTTCAAAATGATTTCAATATTATTTTATAAGTTTTCAAGGTTATTTTTAAAGAAAATGGTTTTTGAAATGTTTTATGTTTTAAAATAAATTTTTTAAAAGAAGAAAGTATATTTTCCTCATGAAATTATTTTAAAATATTTCTCAAAATTATGTTCTATCTAAGAATGCATTTTTTGGTGTCACTCAAGCCTTACTGGGGATATGATCTAAGGGTTCCATTTATATTCTTTCTCAGAATGGTTTATGCTTTGATGGAATGATGTTAATGAAACACTTTTCTATATCATAGGTTATATTTTTATGAAACACATTTCTCTTTCATGGGTTATATGCTTATGAAACCCACTTATTTTCATGGGTTATGCTTTGATGAAATGATTATGTAACCTGTATCTTTTCCACTGTTAATTATATGATGACATGCTTCTGATATCCATTTATTTTCATGGGTAATGGTTTTATTTTTTATGATATCAAGGAGAACATATGCATGATTTCATTATTAGATGGTGGGGACTTATATATCTCTCCAGTAAAGTAGGTAAAGATTTATATCTCATGAGATAGACATAGATGGAATGGGAAGTGACCACAGTTTGGTAAGGAATTTTTCCACTAAGATGGTCTTGGAAGTAAAACTTGAGTACTAATATGGTCATGGGAGTAAACCATTACTTCCAAGATAGACTGGAGAGTTAACCCATTCCACCAATATGGCCTTGAAATTAATCATTGACTAATTTGAAAATAATATTTATATGCTTATATGTCTTCCACAAATTCTATGTCTAATTATTATGTTATTATTTCATGGATTATGCTCTAGATTTTCTTATAATTCATGTCTTATAAACTACCAATATTTATACCATGATTCGTGTTTATGATATTTGATATAAAGGGTATGATCTTCTAATGTTACGATCATCTTTTCATACTCTTATGCTCATATTATGATTACATATCTACCTTGTTTACCCTTACTGAGCATCTGAGCTCATCCTTTTCTTATGTTTCCTTTCACAAAGTTTTGAACAATGGTTTTAAATAGGAGTACTAATGTGGAAGGTCTTTAAGGTAGAATTTGAAGATCTTTCACTTGGATAAAATATTATGTTTTCAAGTTTCCAAAGACACTAAAATATTACGGTCGTTGTGCATTTACTTTTGTAATATAATGAATATTATTTTAAAATCATGTAATATTCATGTATGTTAAGATTGGGTTGCTATAGTCTACCCACTTGACAATTGGGGGGGGGGGTATCCATCCATGAAAAAAATATCACCAACAAATATGACACAATAAATTTGAATAACGACATTATTATTGACATTTTAAACTATAAATTTTGTATTTATATAATTTTTTATACTTCTTAAATTATAATTGATAATTTTTTATTATTATACATTGTTTTTTTAATTCAATGAAAGTGTTATGTTATCATTTAGTGGGGTTTCACCCATTTTTGATCGACTATGAATTTTATACAATGAATAATGGATAAAATTTGACCAATAATTAAACTATGCCACAAGGCTGCCTTTGAAAAAAAATACTTTTCTAGAATTATATTTTCGATATATTATTGAAATAAAAGGATCCTTAATAATATTTTAAATAGGTATATGATCATAATCACTATTATTATATTTCATATTATGAATAACTCTAAATTTGAGATAACAATGAAAATGTTGTAATTAAATTTTTTAATGATTTTCTATTCATATATGAAATAAAGATAGTTATTAATTATTCAAAATAATTTATAAAAATGTGAAATAGGGTAAGGTGATCAATATATTTTTTCATAATTTAGTTTCCATTAAAAGTTATTGTATTTTATGTGCCATGTTTTATGATTTTGATACATTTTTCATTGATATTTGATGAAAATTTTAATTTAAATATGAATGGTATAATAATGGAGGATGATTATAAATAATTTAAAAGTGTATCATCAATAAGCTAATAGTGGAAGAAAAAAATTCATGTCAACTAATTTTTTTACCCATTAACTTTTTGAACTTTTATTATATTTTACTTGTGTGGATATTTCCATTTTTTTCAAATATTGCAATTATCTCTAGCTAAAGAGATGGTTGGTGGAATGAGTTTCATACAGAGAAGATACATAAAAAGTAGTGAGAGGGATTATTACACATCTCCATTCATGTTTTAAATATTTATGTATTTTATTGTGTGCATTATAAAATAAGTAAGAGAATAAAACCAAAGAAAACATATGTTGAGATCATGTTTAATATGATACAGAAACATTTAGAGGACGAGTGGTGGTAGATATGAGGCTCAGAGAGACGCTGCAACATGGGGATAAGAACTTATACTATAAAATTATTATTTTTTATTTTATAAAGACATTTTTGATAGGTAGGTATATTTTTTTGATGTTGGCCCACAAATATTTATATGATTTATGAGTCAACATGCTAAGATAATTTTTTTGTGATTCGAAATAAATCAAAGTAAAGTAGATAACACTTTTAATAGTACTAAAAAGTTCTTAATCAATGAAAATGTTATAAACAAATAATTTATATTAAAAGAGTGTAGGATTTATCAGTTCTAGAAAAAGTGATAATAAAATAATCCTTTATTATTACTATGAAAAAGCACGGATGATGGGTACCTTTATCAGTGCTTAAAAAATGGTCCCTTTATTAGAGCTTTCTTTGGCACTAATAAAGGTTTCCTTTATCAACAATTTATCTAGTGATAATAAAGGTGTACTTTATTAGGACTTTCCTTAGTGCTGATAAAGGAGACCTTTATCAACACATTCTCTAGTTCTCATAAAGGCCAAATCTTCTTCTACACAACGGCATCACTATAACAACTATGCAGTATCCCTATAAAAGCAAACCCAATTAGAATAAATAAAAATGGAAATATAGAGAAAATATATTGTCATAAAAATATAACATTTATTTATCATTTCAATTAAAAATATACATATAAAATAATCTCATTAATTTCATAATTATAATTAATCTAAAAAATTTACAACCCATATAAAAAATCAAAACTAGTAACATTTTTCCAATTATCAGCCTCTGTATAAAAGATTGTCCATAAAATAAAACAAATTTTTATTTTAATAATAGTAAATAAAAAAATAATCAAATTAACATTTTAATTTTATATAATCCATATATGATAAATTATATTATTAACTACTATAAATAATAATGTTATTATCATTTAATCAAGCGTTAGATTGACATGATGTCAATTATTAAATGTAACAAATGAATTATGGATTATTGTACAAATGTTTGAAAATAATTTGAACTCATTTTCTTGGTTTTGGATATGAGATATGTGTATTAAACTAAAATGATACTTTTATATTGAAAACATGCACTTTGAGTCATATCGACCACATCGTGTGTCAGATTGATGTACTATTAATTCCTACATATCAAAAATGAATTACATAGTTCTATTTGATTGTTTGAAGATAATATGAGCATGTTTTCTTGATTTTGGATATGTGATGCATGTTTTAAAATAAAATTACACTTATATTGAAAATACACACTTCGAGTATACTGACCACATCATGTATCATATTGACGTGTGGTCGATTCCTACACATCAAAAATGGATTATGCATCATTTTACTAAAGTTTTATACATAATAAAGCTCATTTTATAAGTTATGGATTTGTAGTTAATGTTTTAAACTAAAATGACACTCCTATATTTAAAACAATCGCTTCAAGTCATACCCACCACATCATTTTTCATATTTTTGTAGATTTTATTCCTACACATCAAAAATGATTTTTTGGATCATTTTCATAAAGTTTGAAAATAATTAATGATTTATTGATTGGTTTTTGGTATGTGATACATGTTTTAAACTAAAATGACACTTTTATATTGAAAACATGTACTTCAATTCATACCAACCACATCATATATCTGATTGACATGTGGTCAATTCATACACATCACAAATTAATTACGAATTTATTTCCTAAAGTTTGAAAATAATCAGAAATCATTTTCTCACTTTTGGCTATGGAAAACATATTTTAAAGTAAAATGAAACTTATATTGAAAACATGAAATTTGAGTCTTACCAACCACATTTTATGTCAGATTGATATTCATATGATTCCTACACATCTTAAATAAATTATTTACCATTTATTAAAGTTTGAAAATAGTCTGATCTCGTTTACTTTGTTTTGGAAAGGTGATGCTCATTTTAAACTAAAATGAAGACACACACTTTGAGTGATACCTGCCACATAATGTGTTAGATTGACATAAATTTTATTCCATCATGTCAAAAAATGAGTTATGGATTGGTTTCCAATTTTTTTAAAACAATATGAGCTAGTTTTCTTAGTTTTGGATATGTGATGTGTGTTTTAATCTAGAATGACACTTTTGTTTTGAAAATATTAACTTTGGGTCATACCGAACATGTCTTTTGTGAGATTGAAGTTAGATAGATTTCTGCATTCCCCAAATTAATTATGGATAGTTTTCCTAACTTTTGATAACAACCCAAGCTCTTTTTCTCTATTTTGTATTTGTGATGCATGTTTTAAACTAGAATTACACTTTTGTGTTGAAAAAACACACTTAAAGTCATATCAGATACATCATGTATTGGTTTGATGTATGATTTATTACTACACATTAAAAATTAATTATGGATCATTTTACTAAAATTTGAAAACAATAAGAGATCATTTTATCAGTTTTGCATATGTGATGCACATTTTATACTAAAATGGAACTTCTATAATGAAAACATGTACTTTGAGTCATACCTAACAAATTATCTATTGGATTGACATAAGTTCAATTCCTACACATTATAAATAAATTATGGATCATTTACCTAATGTTTGAAAATAATCTGAGCTCATTTTCTCAGTTTTATCTATGTGGTGCACATTTTAAACTAGAATGACACTTTTGTAGTAAAAATGCACACTTAAAGTTGTACCAACCACATCATGTGTCATATTGACATGAAGTCAATTAATACACTTAAAAAATTAATTATGGATCACTTTTCTAAAGTTTTAAAATAATCCTAGATCATTTTCTTGGTTTTGGCTATGTAATGCATGTTTTAAACTAAAATGACACTAATATTGAAAACATGCACCTCATGTAATAATGACCACATCGTGTGTTAGATTGATGTGTGGTCAATTCCTAAACATAAAAAATTTATTATGATTCTTTTTATTAAATTTTGAAACATAACCAAGATCATTTTATTGGTTATGGTTATGCAAAATGTATTTTAAACTACAATAACACTTCTAAATTTAAAACACACACTTTGAGTCACACCTTCCACATCATCTGTCAGATTGATGTACGATCAATTAGTACCTAACAAAAATGAATTATGGATCATTTTCCCAATGTTTGAAAATAATTAGAGATTTTAATCTTGGTTTTGGGTATGTTATATGTATTTTACGCTAAAATGTCACTTTTATATTGAAAACATTCACTTTGAGTCATACTGACCACATCATACGTTGGATTGACATGTGGTCAATTTCTATACTTAAAAAATGAATAAAGAGTAATTGTATTAAATTTTGAAAATAACATGATCTTGATTTCTTAGTTTTGACTATGCGATTCACATTTTAAACTAAAATGACACTTCTATTGAATGAAACTATTTGAGTCATACTATCCTATAAAGACCCAGAAATTACATGTAATTTTTTTAAAAATATTTAGGATTATTACGAGTCTATGAAAATTGGCAGCGCATGATTTTGAGGCCCAGTGTGCCCGAAATTAATTTTTTGAACTTTTTTAGGTACGTTCAGTAAACGTACGGGTGACGTTTTTTATATTTAGAACCGGTGATCTGATTAAAAATTCGAGGGCACCATTGAATCTGTACTGCCAAGATTTTATTAAGGGAGGCTTCACCTCAACCGCAATAGGTTGGGTGAAAAAAATTAGTTTTTCGACTTTTAAAGAAATAATAAGATAACATAAAAATTTTTATTTTAATTTTCTTACCTCTAGTTGAGCGTGGGTGGTGGGACCAGTGAATTTTCAAGCCATTAAATAGCTTGAACCTTCAGCTTTGTAACCTCAACGTTGCAACATTAAATGTGGTTCATAAATGAACCACATTAATGTTGTACAACTCGGTCAAATACCCATCTATTTAATAGAAGCATGGGCGTGGATTTTTCACACGACTGTGAGGAACCTCTGGAAAAGTACTGCGACACCTTCCACCGATGGAGAATGGAGGATTTTATGATGCCTATTGTGGAATCGATCCAGAGGTCGACAGATGACGAACATCAACACACACAAACCTTCTCCTTCGTCCGCAATACCCCCGAACATGGAAGCACCATTGTATGCAGTGGTCACCAATGATCTATGAGGTAGTGGTTTATTTTATTAAAGTTTATCTTTGACGAATGGAATAATATTTTAATTTTTATGATGATAATGCGAAGGGAACGTGACAAACAAACAGGCCCCGTAACCTTCACCGCTTCGTTTTTGTCACGTTCTTCTAGGGACGAACTTCCAACTCATCATAATTTGGAATCTGGGAGCCGCGCAGTGAAGGAAGAATCCCGAGAGGCCCGGAGGTGTGATAGGAAAAGAAAAAGAACCAATAGAGATCACCTAGTGGCCCGTGGAAGATTCTCTGACGCGACACCGGTGCGGCGGCGCCGACAACTGGCACTCACAGGTCGCAGAGGAGAGCGGCCCCCGTAACGGTTGGACAGGCAGCCAAAAAAAGGATGAATGTGGAGATGGGAGGCATCGTGCACTGTGGGGAGACAAGACATAGTGAGATAGGCCACAGATCAAAGCCGTAGAGATGGCAGGGACCCGCTCTCTGTGGGTCCTACGGATGACCAGACGGCGCCACGCGACACTGCCAATTCAAAGAGCTGAACGGCTCTTTGAGCCTTTCAGTATTGAGGGGCCGTGACAGAGGAACAAGGAAACCCGCTCCCTTTAGGTTCTATGGGTAACGAAGTGGTGCCACCTGGCGCCACCAATCAAGGAACTGAATGGCTCCTTCGATCCGTTTGGTATGCGGACCGCGCGACCCCCGCACGAGTCGTGCCAGCCGGCAGGCCAAGCTGTTCTGTGGCCCCGTAGGCCGAGACCACCATGACCCAACCCAACTTAGCTGACCTAGACCATTTTGGGATGAGCTGCGTTGGGTCACCTCGAACCGGGTTGGGTCGGCCCATATCAGGTCCGACCAGACTCAAACCCCTTTCGAGCCCAGATACGCTTAAGAGGCCATATCTTTCAAATCATATGTCCATTTGATGAACCATTTGTGGCGTTGGGATCCTTTGAGTGAGACGTTACTTTTGAGATACTCTAAGAGAGTTTTGGAAGAATTTAGAGTACTTCCGGGTTGGATCGACTCTGAATCCAACCGAGCCCTCAGCACTAAAATGCCAATAACTTACAAACCGGGTGTCCGAATGATGCGCCGTCTGTTGTGTTAGAACCCTTATGACCTGATGGATCATTGGGTAACATCTTAATGGGTCTTTTTTCTGGTTGAAATACAAAAAACGGATTGAGGATCGGTTTCTCCTAGAAACAAGTGTACTAAAAGCGGGAATCTTGTGGTTGGCTGAGACGTGAAGAATGAAGAGCGATTCTGTGTGAATCAACACATAGCGATTCTATGTGTATCAGAACCTAGGGATTATATGCAAATCAGCACCAAGAGATTCTATGTGAATCAGCATTGAGCGATTCTGTGTGAATCAGCACCCATTGATTCTGTGTGAATCAACACCCAGTGATTTTGTGTGAATGAGCACCCAGCAATTCTGTGGGAATCAACACCTTGCAATTCTGTGTGAATTAGAACCTATTGATCCAGTGTAGGTCTTGTAGGAGTTAGTACCTATTAATCCTGTGTGGGTTAGCAGTAGTGCCTCTTAACAGAATAATATGATATATCTTTACGAATAATCATCTGTACTTCTATACTTAGGTTATACCTGGTTTGAGCTGTGTCTATTACTTTGTGATTTGTGATTGAGATCATGATTATTTTATTACTTTTTATAATTCTGAGAGACCCTCGGGGTCTCAGGGTCCCTACTGAGTATTGTTATACTCACCCTTACATGGGATTCACTCGCACCTTGTTGGGTCTTGTGCAGACGACGAGCGACTCGACTAAGATGGTAGGATCTAGAACCAGGTAGTACATGGAGGTGACTGGTTGACATGGAGAGAAGTGGAGATGATATTTACCTACCCTTCAGGTAGGATCATTAGTGGAAGAGTGCGGGAGCTGTTTTCTGTTTTCAGTTGTAGTTGTACCTTTTTAGTTGGGCTTGTATTCCGGCCCCCTTTACTTTCTATACACACTTTTACTACTGTAGTTTTACTTCATGGTTGCATCTTGTTATGTTATTGGGATGTGTGTTTGTACATGTTTAAAGGCAATTCCTTCCTGTTTTAGGGATATGCCTTTTCAGTGCTAGTATCCAACCCCTGACCTATGGAAGGCAGACTTGGGGTAGTCACGACACGGGCCTTGGGGGACGGGTCATGACATAGCCACATCGTGTGTTAGTTTGATGTGCGGTTGATTCCTACATGTCAAAAATGAATTATGATTATTTTCTTATTGATTGAATTTAATCAGTTATATTTTGGTTTAGTTTTGTATTGGTGACATTTTTTAAACTAAAATGAATCTTTTATATTGAAAATAAGTACTTTGAGTCATATCAACCATATCTTGTTTCTAATTGATGTTCACTCAATTAATACACATAAAAAATGAATTATAGATTTTTTTATTAAAGTTTAAAAACAATATAATATCATTTACTCTGTTTTGTCTAGGTGATGTGCATTTTAAAGTTAAATGACACTTATATATTGACTAACACACTTCAAGTCATACCAGATACATTGTGTGTTAGATTGATGTGAGGTCAATTACTACACATCACAAGTGACTTATGAAATGTTTTTATAAAGTATCTAAACATTATAAAAGTGTTTTTTTAGTTTTGAGTGTGTCACATATGTTTTGAACTAAAATGTCAATTTAGAACTAAAAACATACACTTCTCCTCATATTGGGCACACCATGTATCATATTGAGGAGTGGTTGATTCCTACACATAAAAAATTTGTTATAAATTATTTTTATAATGTATGAAAATAATAAAAATGTTTTTTCTAAGTTTTGAGTATTTGGTGTGCATTTTGAACTAAACTGTCAATTTTAAACTAAAAACATACAATTCAAGTCATATAGGGAACACCATGTATCCGATTGAGGTGTGGTTAACCCATTTAATTATCACCTTTATCTTATTTTTATCCTCAATGTCCAATCCCTAATGAGAAAAATTAGCTTCAGGCTTGTTACTAGCTCTACCAGAATCCATAGAGCATAACCCTCCATTATATTTCTCCTTGAAAAATAGGTCAAAATAATATATAAACATTACAATACTAATTCTTCACTTCCAAAATTTTTCTATAAGGTAATAGCCCATACTATATCACAAACATAATAAATAATCACTTAAATTTGATTTCAAAAAACATTCAAGAACCATATACTCTTCCCACTCATCTCAATGAAAATTTACTTCTTCTTTTGAGTATGTAGATTTTTGGAAATCTAGGTAGTATTGAGAAAATATAGAAAAATGATTAAAAAATATTTTTAATGAAATTTTAATTAACTTTAGAAATTACCTCTTTGGGGATATTAATATTTTAATGGTATATGATATATTTTATAAATTTGAAAATGTAATATCCAAAATCATTTTCATTATCTTTCTTTAAAAACTTCATAATCATTGACCAAAATTGGTAAATTGTTTTGAAATATTTTTTAATAGTTAAATCTTACTATATATACCTTAATATATTTCCATTTGAATAAATCAATTGTCTTATTATTTTCATCTACCAAACTCATACCATGATTGAACCTATATTTATTGATTTCCCTATCATAACAAAATCCTCATTAAAACTCAAATTGAAATATATAATTTGAATTTTATATATAAATTTTTGAATACAGCGCATTAGAAATTCATGATAGTCATCATGTGTGGTCGGTTTTATGAAAATCTATGCATTGGTTCTAAAAATAATATTTGGGGTATCCAAATTGATTTCGACCAACATCCAGTGCTTCCTAAAATAAACAAATAAGTAATGAAAAAATAAAAACATATTTTATATGATTCAATTATGTACCTCTACCGCTATAATATAGGAATAAATAAGAGTATTTAATCTTATATTTTATTCTCAAAATCCTTTATTAATTAATCATTTTCTATTATCAATTTGTTCCAATTCAAATGAAAATTCATGCATAGAAATAGTAAATGGATTAATGAGTCCAAGTATTATTTCATAGGGTTTTCCCTTTATATAATAGTTCTATATACTCATGTAGAAAAGATGAATAATTATTAACTATTATAAATATAGTGGATCATTTTTTGGATATATGGATTATGAAAATGCACCTCATGTATGTATTCAAAATCGAGACTCCCAACCATTCAAACTTGATAATATCATTTATACTCTCTAGAAAAACTGCATCTATAATGGAATCTCTAAATATTTATTTTTCATGTTAAATGTATTCCATATTTCCATCTTTGAATTTTTTTTAATGAAATTTTAATGTTAATAAATGTGGTAGTGGAACTGGTAGGGGGAAGGTACTTCTGAAAGGTCCTTTTGATTTCTTTTTCTCTTCCCTGGATTATTTTGATCCAACCTTCTATTCCCCATAATTTTATCTATCTATAATACCATACCTCATTTCATACATTTTTCTTAAACTATTAAAGGGTTTTCATATAAAAAATTATTATAGACATACCTAGTGTATCTTTATAAGATTAGACGACCATGCTATGGATGTTCCAATAGAATCACTGACCATTGTAATATCCATATCATCAAGTGGAACATGTAACTCAGTGCTTAGATATTGATCTAATTCAATTACCACTCTAATGTGATATTTTTGGAGTTATTTATTGTGTATAATGGATCTTGGGATATTATACATCATACCACTCTCAATAAGGTGGTGTGTGGGTGTTGATAGATAGAAATCACATAGAACTTCACCCTGATTTTTTAGTAAAATAATGTTATCGTAAGTTGTTTGATTAACATTTAGGAGAAATATTAATGTATAAATTGATTACCTTGGGTAAGGTATGTGGTTGAGGGGAATTACTTGCCTCAACTCTAGTGCGGTCATTTGGATCTTCATGTGCTGATCATTGTTCCACTACCATTTCTCTTTGATCCTTTCACATATATTATTCTTCCAATCCAACCCAGACAATTATATATTGAAAAGAAGCTATTTTAACCTGTATTCCTTTTATTATATGATATGTACCTTTTTTCATCTTTTTATTAACAAATTTTTTTTTGAGGTGACACTCCAAAACTTATACCTATAAAATGACCATATTGTTCTAGACGCTTCAAAGCTACTAAAAGTAGTTTTTATTCATGTATGGTCCTTACTAATTATTATGTATAAACCATAAAAAAACATAAAAACATAAATAGATATTTTAATTTATTATTTTTATAAATAATAAATAATTACTATTATGTCATACATATATATTATTCCCATAATACTTATGTATTTTCATCAACTAGTTTACCCTCTATTAATGCGGGTCTCCTTCTATAGAACATGATGTGGGAAGGAAGTGGATTCAATTTTTGATTAATTATTATACATTTAAACAAAAGGAACATATGTTGTTTCATATCACATAAAATTTTTATTTTAGGTTTAAAATACATAACATTTTTTTCTCTAGTGAAGAATACCCCATACTTACTTTGTAATAAGGGTATATTGGTTTTAATGCATGTTGTTTATTTCTAGTAATCCTTTAATATTTCATAAATTTATAATTTTTAATCAAATTGGATAATTTAAATAATTTAAAATAATATATTATTCACTATAATTCACTTGAAATAATTTTTCATCATGACAATTAATGAAATAATTCAATGTTTCCTTCTTTATAATGTGTGCATACATAACTAGTGTGTGTGGATTTACTTTCCCCTTACTATCCTTGAGATGAATCCTGCAAATAAGTGTCCAGAATCCTCTATGTTATTTTCTAGTATTTATTAGGACATATTCTTATGGAAATAATCTAACATAATAAACTCTATAAGGGATAATTAAAAGTAAATCAACATTTAATTATATATTTTTTTGGTAAAATAGAGAAAGTATGGTGTAACATTACCTTAATATCTCCACAGAGGGTTTCCTTCATTATAGGATTGACATGGTGCCACATATCTATATCAATTGGAACATGCATTCTCATTGTGACCCTAACATAACTAATGAACATTGACATGTTGGTGTCAATGGTTTGTCCATGTTAATTCCATCCAACCCTAAATTTTATACCCTGGTTTATTTTCTTGATAATTTTAGTCAACGTAGTGATTCTACATTGCTCATGTTTTTTTCATAAACATTTTTTTATCCTATTATAATTATATAGTTTCAGCATCAAATGTTTATTCTTCCCTGAGATGGAAACAACATTATGTGTAGAAGTCATTGTTTTAATGAGTATTAAAAGATCTAATTTAGAGTCTATAAATATAATAGATAACACATAATATTATAAGGAAAATAATTGTATATTAAAAAAACATTAACCTTCTCATTGAACCATGTTTCTTTTTTTAAAAAATATTGAAGGGATTTTGATCCTCTATTGAGTATCCCAATCCCCTATTTGTGGTCCCCTTCAATGTAAAATATTATGTATACATTTGGACCACCATTAAATGATTGTGATCTCCAAATAAAAGGATCATCCTATGTTTAATTTTCATTTGACCCTGCAATTGTTTTAGTCATCCATAGAATAATTGAATAAATTATTTTTATGGGATCCATGCTAAAAATGCATGCACTTATTATGATGGAATTATGAAAGGATCATCCTTATACCCTCCCACACTAAAATTCACCTTGATGAAGCATAATTCATCAAATTTCACTACACTCCTGTTGTCAATCCAAATCTAGGGGAAAACTCGCACATGAAATTTTGTATATTCCAACTTGTATATTTGTTCAATGATATTGAAATACAACATATTGACATAAATGGGATTTCAATCCTCGTAAATAGATATTTAAATTGATTCCTCCATAAATATAACTCCACTTCTTTATATCATACTATGTTTATCATGTTACTTTTTATAGAATGTATAAAAATTAATTACAAAACTAATATAAGATATAAAATTTTATTCCGGTCCCCTAGATATCCATCAAAGTCATTTGACAATTGAATTCATATTCTCAGATAAATACTTATAAACATGATCTCAAAACCATCCTATAAACTATTGAGTATGTGTATTTGATATCCATCCTTCATTCCTTAATGGATTCAAATGTCTAATAATTTCATTGTGGTATTCAACATATGGATCAACCTATTCACTATTATGTAAAATATAACTTTAAGATTTATATTGCTCTATGATGGTAATTATAACAATATATCTTCTAGAAATCCCTTCTCCAATAAGGTGTCCACTTTAATGAAACTTTTGGAGATCAATGCTATCAATATCTGATAGGTAATCATTATAGAATTCAATAGATTATTCAATAAAATATCGTTATATAATAAAACCTTCTGGATGACTTCAATTCTTGACGTACACTTTAAAAATCTTCATATATCATTTAGTGGGGCACATCCATGTGTAATGGACATGGGTATATTGTTGAACCTCTCTAACCAGGTGAAGCATCAATTGGACCTATATATCAAATAATTATGGTGGGAATAACATCTCTAATTCACAAAATATGATTACAATATCATTATTCATGATTGTAAACTTCACTAGATCTATAAATTTACTACATATGGATTTGAAAAAGAATAAAATAATTGTTAATGTATGTAATATATATTTAGGAATAGTGCAACGTAAAGAGACATGAATCAAATATTTCACAAAAACACAATAATTGCACAATTTTATACCTCGTAACTTCAAATTCATCATTGGAACGACATTCTTTATATTTAATCAATAATCCTCTAGAACTTTTACACCATTAAGAAAATTAAAAAATTGCAATTTATCTTTTTTTGATAGTGTAAGCTGTTGGAGGAAGAAAATTTCCTCTTTCACTTTTCACTAGTGATAAATCTTCTCTTATCCCCATGTTAATCATTTGAAACCTTTCCTTGATTATAGATTTTTTTTCTCAGTAGCATTTAGTAATGTTCCAAAAACACTATCAAAATAATTTTTATCAAGATGCATTAAATCAAGATTATTTCTAGTATACAAAAAATTCTAGTATGGTAGTTTAAATAAAATTGAACTCTTTTTCCAACTATATTTCATAAGGTTTTTCAAGAAAGGATTCCCAAAAATAGTGTCAATACCTTTTACTTTCTCAAGCAGTTGATCACTCATTAGGAGAGACAACATTGTTCCACATTCTTTATTCCAATCAAATGATGTTGTCTAGGATTAGTATTTATGATGCCAGGGTAAAAATATGTGATGTCTTAGAATTAATTTCTTTTAGGAATGTTTCAACTGAACTGAGTGTGCACATTATTTACAAATGAGAAACCACAATATTATTTTATTTCTATTTCCTAAAAAAATTACATAATTAAGAAAGTCATTTATCTTCCTGCACAACATGGATCTCAATTTTAATTCTTAACTTCTATGAACATCTTACAATTTAACACATTTATCCCATATCATTTTCAAATCTTTACTCAATGGATCCAAATAGACATCAATATCATTACTGGGTTGTTTTGGTACACAGATAAGCAGAGACAACACAATGTATTTATGCTTCATGCATAAAAACAATGGAATGTTATAATTTACCAACATAACTATACATTTAATATGAGTAATAAACTTTACACCAAAAGAATTTATTCCATCTATAAATAACATAAGAGATAGGTTTATTGACTCATTTATAAATTCAGGATACTCGTAATCAATTTTATTCTACTGAGGAGTCTGCTAGATATCATAGTTTCCCATCTTCAATTCTTGTATCTACATACAATGTAAACTATCTCATGGTTTCCTGAAATCCATAGAGTCATCTAAACTATGTAATTATAGTAAAGTATGATAAATCTTTTGAAGTACTTCATTCATCTTTCTTGTATCAATTTTTTCCAAACTAAGGGAATTTTTTGAGTGATTCATGATCCTCATGAAAGAATATGCAATCATTTGGACATGCAAGTATTTTTAGAGATAATTACCATTGAACATATAATTAATTTAGCATAATATGTTCAAAAAGAAGTTTATTTTCTTCTAGTATCATATCATTCAGGAGACCAATTAGTTCTCTAAAGATGGTGTCACTCCATCCTCTACCTAATTTCAAATTATACAACTTCAATACAGTTGATAATGTTGTGCATTCATTACAACTAGTATACAATGGTCTATTAGAATATCTATTTAAATTATAAAACAACTTGGACAATCATGAATTTCATCTTTAATTTCCATTTTCATTTCTTCCATAAATTATCCATCATCATTTAAATTGGTGTTCATATCGAATGATCCATAAAACACAATATCATCCAAATCAGTGTGTACATTTAGTTTCTCTCCTTGTTTAGTCCAAAATTTATAGCTCTGATCTATTTTGTGACAAATCAAATATTCTTCTAACTTTTTCAGACTATTTTTTCTTGAATAACAACAATTCAAAAATGGATAAAGGATTTGAAAGGGTCATATTCATGCTCTATTGAAAACTTTATGAACTCTTTAACTCCATATTTATACTCTTTTTTCATACAATTATTATGTATACCTTTTTTTATTAATATCCATCCAATTAGGTTCATAAAATAAACAACATGGGGTAAACATGTTTTTGTTGTTCAAGCGACTGGAAAAACCAATGAACAGTCTAATTAGAAATAATTTTAAAATGCAAGTGGAAGGAATCCTAAATTGAGACAAAAGGGGGATGCAACTATTATGAGTGAAAACCTAAAGAACCATGTCACTAAAAATTAAAAAAATGTGAATTAAACTACTTAATAATGATGAGAAAATTTCTATTATAAATAATCACTTTTTTATCATTCTTAAAAGAAGGAATTTTTAACTGAACATGAGGTTAGCGGTTTATGTTACAAAATACCAATATTAGATGTTCAAAGCAACGAAAATATAAAAAACATTGGTGTTCTTATTTTTGGTAATGGAAGAAAATGGGAGTAATTGTTTGAAATCACCAATTTTCATGATATGTGGGTAGATTTTTTACAGTGAAAAGATGGTCATTTCATTCCTATACTCATTCATCCAGGAGATCCAGGAAATCAAAGTGATAAATTTAAAAAATAATATATTTTATTTCATTAATTTGATGATATATTATATGATTAAATAGAAAAAAAAGATCCATAAAAAGTAGAGAGCGATTGATATCAAAAAGAGAGAGGAGTTTGTGTTTATTAATTTCTTCACTTGGTATGTGGCAGTCCGGGTGATGTTTAATTGACAATATTCTTAGGAGTTGTAGTTGATCTTTTGTAAGATGATGAAAATGTTGATATAGACTAATCAAATGGTCTTGAGAACCCAAAATTTGAAGAAACTCTTGAATTTAAATCCAATGAATTAGATGTCTTGGGATAGGGTTCTCAAGTTACTGAAAAACTAAAGAATAATCCAATTGGAGTTTGATGAATATATTTTACTTTTCACTGCTGATTTTCTTATTTTTATTGAAAATGAAAGTGCTGATTGTGATACTTAATTAAAAACATTATGTAAATTAGAGGTGGGGTTATTTATTTAAAAATTGAATGATAATGAGTTACCTAATGATAAAGATAACAATGATGAAAATGATGAAAAATAAGAAATTATTTGTTCCCTATGGGATCAACATATGTTCAAAGTAATGAAAATATTAAAAGGATTGAGTATATTTTGTATGTTAAAGGAAAAAAATTGGATGAATTGTGTGATTTTAATCCAAGATAAAAGAAACGATACTTGGAACTTGGATTCTTATCCCTCATTTTTGAAATTAAATACAAGTCCTCAATTCAAAATCACCTTAGGATGTAGGAGTAAGAAATTTCAGGTGAACTCAGTGGTCAAATGTCACATATGACAAGTATAATTCACTAGAATTTTCATAGTCCTTCTAAATCCTATGTTAAACTAGGTGATATCTAAGTAGTGAGTGATTGTGGTTCCATATCTGATTTATGTGAGGGGGGTGATGCGCATCAAGGACAATATCATCAGGATTAATACATTGATATTGGAGAACATGTGATGTAGACTAAAGATATAAATTTTAAGAATAGGGTATTTTTAAAAAATTATTTAAATTAAAAAAATAATACCATGTACACTTCTTATGAAATAATAAAAATAATTTTAAAAAATAATCTTCATCCTAATTAAAGATTTACTCTATATAAATTATAAAAAATTCAATTAAATTTTTTTTATAAGTCAAGTAAGAAACCTAATCAATTTTTCAAAACACAAAATAAAAAAACCATTTTATATGAAACATGATACCATTTAACTTTAAAGGATACATTCAGTGAAAATTTCATCACATCAAACTCTCAGAAAAAATGATTGATTATCAGTTTTCATTTTAACTTAATCACAACCATATTTTGAAAAATTCACATGTACTCCTCATGAAATTTTAATAGATCAATTAATTTTTTTTAACTAAACAGATTTAATAGATAATATCACAACCATTTGTAAATCTAGAACGTATTTACACTTTTAGAAAATATAATAGAAATATCAAATAATTACAAATTTATACACATCATAATTAGATAGATCAATAATATATACAATATTGGATTCAAAAAAAAATTACCCTCCTTTATGAATAATAGTTAATAAGCATGAGGGTGGGGAAGAGGGTGAAGCAATAGTGGCTCAAGTGGGAGATTGGGTGGAGAATCAGAGAGGTAGATCAAGGTAAAATTTCTTAGGTACATCATTCAAATCCTTTGGGAAAATTAAAAACACCCAAAGAATAAATAAGAATGTTGAAAGCTTAAATGGTGGATAAGAAGTCACATATCGTAGGATTTGAAAGTGCTGATTCATCTGAGGGAGAGTGTGGGAGAGAACATGATAGTGAGGTAGAGTGGATGTGAGTGAGAGCGTGTGGTAGTGAGGGAGAGTAATGAAGAAAAAGAGTGTGTGATGGTGAGGGAGAGAATCAGTGAGGTTTCTGTTCTGTTAGAGCTTAAATGACGTAAGAGAATAAGTTTGGTTAGGGTTAAATTTGTAAGCCCATAAAGGGTTTTTTCATCACTTCTAAAAAATCACTAATAAAAGGGGTTTTATTAGTGATAAAATAAAAAGTTTTAATAAAACAAATCTTCATCAGTGGTATAATTTTAGCACCCAAAAAGATAGGAGTTATCACCACTAGAAAATTGATAATAAATACCTATATAATTAATATTTAATAATATAATTACAATAATTTGGAATTTAAAACTTATATAATTATAAATGAATATAAATGTATATGGGCCTTTGGGTATGATATGTATGGGGTCTAAAATCCTTCTAAATAAGGGTCTTCTGGGCTATTATTAGTTGGGTATTCGGGTTGTTGATGGGTGGGTTATCTCTTTGGGGGGGGGGGGGCTGCGACCTTCCCATATGTGTTGAGGCATGTGTGTGTGTTTTGGTGTAATTGTACCCCTATGTACCAAATATATATATATATATATATATATATATATATATATATATGATTTTATAAATATAGTAAAAATAAATTTTAAAATAAATTCATATATAAATATAAGTATTTATCTAAAAATATATTTTAAACATTACTAATGAATATATAATCTTAAATGCATGAATGTTAAAAATGAGTGAAATTGAATTATTAAAAAAGAAATGACATTAGAAATATTAAAAAAAGGAAAAGTTTTATTAATTATACAAATTATTTAAAAAATATGGACATATATTGAAATGGAGATGAATACATATTGAATATATTAAAATGTAATAAATAAAAATGTATAAATAAATATTATAAAATGTTTAAATTCTAAAAGAAATATTAATAAGAATTAAAAATGAATAAATGATATTAACTGAAATAATATTAAAAATGAATAAACAAAATTTATCGATTAAAAAAATAATATATTAAATATATTATGTTAAAAAATGAAATTCTAAAAAGAATATTAAAATTTGAATAAACCACATAAACATTATGGGTGTGTTTATATATCAGATTTCATTAATTACATAGATATGTGTGCAAAATTAATATATATATACACAACATATGTTTGATATATACTAAATTAAACATTGAAATTAAATAATATGAAAAAACAATAAATGAAATAAATAACAATAATAATGAATAAATTTAAAAAAAGAATAATTGTTATTATTTTTAAAGATTATTAAAAAAATAAAAAATGAACATTTATGAGTACATATGTTAAAATTAAAATGAATACATATTAATTATGTAATTACAACCATATTAAAAATATTTAATGTTAATGAATAAAAATGTATAAATAAATATTAAAAATAGATAAAATTACGAAAATATTGAACTATGAAAAATTTAAAATGAAAAAATTTAAAAAATATTTTTAAAAATCAGGATTATTAATGAATAAATAATATTAAAAATTAATTAATTTAAAAAAATATTAAGAAGTAATAAATTCAATATATTGAATAAAATACTAAAAATGAATAAAATATATCAATTAGAAACATAATATATATTAAATATACTATGTTAATAAATATAATTCAAAAATAAATATTAAAAATTGAATAAATCAAATAAATTTTATGTGTGTCTTTTCTATATAAAAATTCTATAATTACATATATATATGTGTGAAATTAATATAACACATGATTGATATATGTTAAATTGAAAAAATGACATTTAATTAAATATCCATTAGAAGAAACAATTAGTGAATATTTTTAATTAATATTAATTTTTAATTATAAAGCATTTTCACTAAATATTTGACTTATTTAATGTACACATACATATTTTGTATTATATAAATCATATTTAAAGAAATATTATATATATGTGTAAGAAATTAATGTAATACGGGTTTGATATATGTAAATTAAAACAATATTAAAAATATATTAAATGTTAATAAATAATATATATAAATATTAAAAATGAATAAAAAAATATTAAACAAATAAAAATTAAAAATGAATAGATTTGATATGTATATATATATTAGTTAAAATGCAATATATAATGTGCGTGTATATATATATATCAATATATATTTCTATATATGAAATAAAAATTTAATTATGAATAAATATTAAAAATGTATAAAATTTTAAAAAATAATAGATAAAAATTAAAAATGAATGAATTTAATATATATATATATATATATATATTTAATATATTAATCTGTATATATATATATATAAATATATAATTTTATATATATCCATATATATATATATATATATTTAATATATTAATATATATCAATATTTAATATATATATATATCAATATATATTTTTATATGAAATAAGAATTTAATGAAACAAATTGGCAACTTCATATATATATATAAATTAAAAATAAATAAATAATGTGTGTATATATATCAATATTTTTCTATATATGAAATAAGAATTTAATTATAGATAAATATTAAAAACAAATAAAATTTAAAAAAATATTAGACAAATAAAAATAAAAAATGAATAAATTTAATATATATCTATATATTAATATATATCCGTATTTAATATATTAATATATACATATATATATATATATATCAATATATATTTTTATATATGAAATAAGAAATTAATTATAAAGAACATGCGTAATTCAGCTATCCCTCAACCAGAATGGTCAGCTCATTAGGCAGCCCAACAAGGAAGGCCCACTCAAAGAGAGGGGGACCATAGTAGGTATCCTAAGAGGGTCGACCTACTAAACGAGTGGGGGAGAAGAGGGTGGGCCATGGTCTACGGGGGCCCATGCATGTCGGCACATGCTCAATAATATATGTGCAACGTGTATAAAGGAGCCAATCCCTACATCAGGATTCCGAGGATGTGATGTTGTGAGGTCATATATAAAGAAGCGGATGGACATCCTCAAGTTTGATGTGGGTATCACACACAAATGGCTTAAGTTTTATGAACACTTTTTTTAGTGCTGATATAGACCAGCTTTATTAGCACTTTTTTTAGTGCTGATAAAGATCACCTTTATCAGAACTAGAAAAAGTGCTGATAATAGGCACACTTTATCAGTGCTTTTTTAGGGATGATAAAGGTTTCTTTTATTTGTGCTTTTATCCATCACTAATACAAGATTTGTGTGATAAACCCAAATCAATAGTAGTGTAATTAAAAATTATATTTTATATCATTAAAAATAAATTATCCTTTTTATATATTTTTTTGTATATAGAATTTCATTTTAATTTTAAAAAATACAAACATGACCAGACATGAGGATTATTTAAAAACTCTAGTTTTTTCTATTGAACCCTTAAAACATTTTAAAATAATGTTTTGGGTCTTTTAAAGGAGTTAACAAATAGTTGCGAGCATCGTGGAGCCCCAATATTAATATATTAATAAAATTTATTATTTTTATCCCACACATGAATTTTTTTGATAATAATTATTTTCTTCTTAAACAAACCATTAAATAGAAATTCTTATACCATGGTTTCTTCTATAATGAATGTTTTACCCTTGGGTGGTATGACTTTTATTCACATTAAGGACCCTAGGACTTGGCCATTATTGGAAGGATGCTTTGGGATTTTAGGAAAGATAAATTGTTATATATATATTAAGTATTCATTATAGTGATTTGATTTTCTAACCCTAGATAATGAATATATATAATCCCATTTCAATTGGTTTAGAATCACCCTAGGAATTATGATTTTTAATGGAATGAGTTCTTGAAAATGGATCGAAGAACGGCCCCTCAGGATCATTAACATCAATGGGCACAAAACCTTCATCATAAAGTTATACTTTCTTGGAGTTTGGGATCATTATTTCTTTATGTAAGGTAATTTATGAATTTATAATAGAGATAGTTAAAAAATATTGGGTTTCAATTTATTCTCAATAGAATTATTTTATATTGAATTATTTGGAAAAGTATCATTTCCTCTAATTCATGGATCATTGAATATTTCATTGTTTGGATTATTTTTTTGGATGGAAATAATTTTTCTCTAGCATTATTTTATTGGTTTTGTGAATCCATTTGTGTAATGATGACGAATAATCTATAATTCTCTTATCATATCACTTGTCCCTCTTCTCTTTTATCTTCTTTTATGAATGGTGGTTATGAGTTTGAGAGAATTGTGGCATGAGTGTGGTGGATTGGAGGGGAGGCCCCACAGTATGGTGGTGGTGGTACCACAATGGCACTAAGGCATGCTAACGAAGGCTCCACAATATGGTGATGGTAGTTTTGGAAATCAATGGCTTCGATATAGGGTAAGGGAACAATGATTTTATGTGGAGTTCAGCTATGAGGTGGTCAATGTAGTAGGGAAAGTAGTGGTAATTTGGAAACTGTGTAATATGAGAAAGGGATAATGATCGTTTTCCCATTATAGAATATAGTGATAGCTAACTACAAGAAGAAAACATGATGAATTAATGCTGTTACAATGTGGTCCCACTGATGAAGACATCCACCCTGGCCTCTGGGCTAGGCATTGACCATGATCCTTCCATCAAGGCCAGTCCAGTGGGCTAAGTCATATGGGTCGGCCAAGTGGGTCCAAGCTCATGGCCCATCTTGCAGGTTTAGGAAACCTGACTTTGCCAACGTAAGTGTGAGGTGTGTAGGTTAGGACTATCTGACACAACCCATCCCACAACACATGTGGCACATTCTCTACAGTATTTCATGCCACATGGTGCACCTTAGGGACTTCCATGTGGCCAAAGCTTTTCCATCATGGAATATTCATGACTACTTCACTCTATTCCCATTTTTAGAAAATAAATATCTTATCCTAAGTATTTTTTCACATAGATTGAAATGGTGTGAAACATTCTAACATATAAGGTCATTTTTAAGGAGATATAAGTAGAACATGGAATTAATCTCTATAAAGCTAACAACGAGATTTGGGTAAGATGATTTTAATGTTTAGGGGTCCAATACCACTCTCTATTCATTTTTTATGTGTTACTCATCTTCTATGCAATTAACCTATTTTTTTGTGCCAAACTCGTCTTTGGTGTGCTTTTTTATATGGAAATGGTTCTTATATTTCATGTAAATTGCCTAATTGAAATGTTCCACCCTCATTTTCTATGTGATTTTTGATGTGGTGTATGTTATTCTTGATGACTCGATAGAGGTATCAAGGATACTAAGAGGGTTATTCATATTCTTAACGTAGTGTGTTGATTATCCTTTGGTTGATCTATATAGAATGAGACTTACTTCAGATACTATGGTTTCTCTATTAAAATAATATATAGTTTGTAAGTGTTCTTTAAGTCTTATGGTTTTGATAAGACTCACATGTTGTTTTTAATTTTTTGTCTTTTAGAGAATCCTACTAGTCATGTACCCAAAATGGGCATCTTTTATGGCATGCTTCATATATTATGAAACAATATATGCAATTTAGAGGTGATCTAGGTGGATGAGGGGTTGGTAGAGTGTAGTTGTACTTGGTTGCATTGATAATGGATGGTATTCATTCTTACAACTACACATTGTGGGGATCATCACCATCTTAGCTATTAGATTGACGTTTTACTTTCACATATTTTTGGGAGTGTACTTTAATCCCTTGATATTTTCAGTTATACTCTTGTTATACGTATTTGATAAATAGAGGTTTTCACATACATTATCTTTTATTTATTACAAATTGTTCATTTTTATTCTTTTGGTTTATCATATCCTATGCGGAAGTGTGCATTGTGTATAGCTGCATTAGTCTAAGGCCATAATTATGAGTGATTTTTATACTCAATGTTTTTTGTTGGCCCTTGGTTTATCAAAGGTGGAATTTGGGAAGCACTCTTATCTTACCACCACATCGGAGGGGTCCCCATGGGCTAAGACATGTCTGAGTGGTATCATAACCATATTTATCCTAAGGATGGTGAATAAAGTTAGGTATCATGTGTGGACTGATGGATATTTAGGGAAATGGTGTAAAGAATCATGATTTCAAATCCAAGTCTAGAGAACCCAATGATGGCGTTGCAATCACCATATTCATTCACTAGGACTCTCATAACCTACTTAATTACTTGGTACACTAAGGCATTGGTTTGAGGGAAAAATATTTGTGCATTCCTCGTATAGAAATGTGGAATTTATTTTCATGTCCTTATTAAGTTTATCCCTTGATATTATTTATTGAACAAGGTTTATATCGTAAGTCATTATATTCCATAATGTAAAAAACTAGCTAGGATTCTGAGGTGGTGTCATGGAATACCCATACATGTGATTGAACCCCTTGTAGATGACCAAATAAGTGATGATGCTTCTATTTAGGGGATGATTCATGAGATTTTATACATCAATATGTTAAAGATCATATCCACTACCCATCATGTAGGGAGAAGACCCACCTCTAGTAGTGGTGGTAGGGGCTTCCCTTTGTATTGTGAAGTAAGTTATTCTTGTGGGGTGATATGAGGGTGTGTAAAAGTTGTGAAGGTACCAAGAAAACCAATGGAAGCCGGTGGGCTAGTAATTTTAAAAAAATATTTTTTGGATGATGGAACTTTTCATCTCTAGAGATCCAAGCCCTGGTATGGTCTCAATGACCTCGTGTGAATTAAATAGAGCACAAAACATAAATAGAACATGTACCTCACTCCAAATCAAAGAACACACAACTGCAACTCATCATCGGTGACCATTTCTTATAGAATTCAAATCTAAACATTGTAAGATCATACACACATGATTCATGGATCTGTACAATCTTCATTAATCAAACTCTGGGTGCTAGTATGGAGCTCCAATGAATCCTTTGACATCATGCCGATCACTTTGGTCCCGTGCCTTCGATCTGTGGAAGGCGATCTTGGATCAGTAGCTCAAATAAATTATTTCTCTTCCTATAAATCAATATGAGAGAGAAGCTCTCATATATTGGAATTAACAATGTTAAGATGAGCTTCTCCTCTTTTACTTATATAGTGGGTTGAGAAAATACTCGAAAAGGGTTCCTTGACGCCTGAAGATAAAACACCCACTAAATAAGATATTAATAAATAACTATGATGAACTAAAAAGCATCATAAATATTATTTATATTTTATCACATGAAATTAATATATATTAAATATATTACATGATAAAATTGAGTCATTTTACCAAGCTCATAATTCCCACAAATATTAAATGAACCTGGAATATTAAAATAATATTCATTCAAATAATATTATTCGTCATATTTACTTAAACACTTATCGATACTTTTAATAAAAAAATTTAATACAATTATTATTTACTTGGATAATAATAAATTTATTTATTTATTGATGATCTACAACTTGGACAACACTTAGACCTTATAGTGGGGCCCACTATGTAATATATATCTATTCATCAGAATATGGTAGATTCTTGAATATGCTATTGTGTGTGGCCCACTAGGCCCTTATCATGATAGTAGTGAATAGTATTCACACACCAATAGAGGAGTCGAGAAAATCATCAAGGACCATATAGAGGTAAGGAATATTTATATCAGTGACAACCAACCTATGAACACATACTGTGTAATATAATCTCTTTATCTTTAGATATCTCATAAAGTAGGACACACACTTGTGCCATCATCCTTTCTTGCTTTATTTTCTTTGGATCTAACTAGACAGATTTACCTTTGGATACCCTAGCCATGTATTTATGATGGTACTACCATCATGATCAACCAGGCCCTATATATATTACTTTCTCAACTCATAAGCAACAAATTATGTCTTGACCACTCAACAAATATCATACCACCAATGAATCACCCAACACAAGCTACCTCAACATGATTTCATTACCATGTTTTTGGCCTTACATAAAAGTAGATGATCAAATGGAAGACATTGATAATGATCTCAATTCAAGAGACTGATATACATGTCCATAGATAGGAATAACCAAAGACACCTAAAAACATGTTGTGTTCCTATTAGTGGTTTTATCCTCATGCCCTAACATACCAGAGATAACCAAGTGTGAACATATTGATAATAAGTCTCTATGATTACGATTACCCAACACATGATAGTCAAAAATCAACTATGTCCAGTTAGTATGATGTATCTAGACCATATGGCATTTGTTTAAGATTAATGTCATAGTATCTCGAGGTTCTCATTATAGTCTGGTATATTCTATAATCTTTTGATACAAAAATTAATCTATATACATTACCATTTAAATAGTGGAATCAGAAATTTAAACACTATAATGGTAAGTGTACATCATGTATAACTAACTGTATACATGAAATGGTAATAAAAAAGTACTATTTAGTTGGGTCTATAGAATAAACTATTGAAACACTCCCACTTTTACTAGAACAAACTTACTAACCATCCTTTTTAGGTATCACATGAGTAAGATCTTGTTTATACCAAGTCATATCTTAATTTTCTAGGTCTTCCACATCTCCACAACATGGATATTCTGCTATGTGCATCCTCATCTCATTGAGTAAAACTTCTCAAGAAATTTTATCCCTGAGTATATCCCTTTTTTACACTGCCGGAATTTGACATCTTGGATAGCAATTATAATAGAATAATCATAATGACAAGAATTTATGTACTAGGTGTGATTACAATAACTATAAAAAAACATTGCATTTATTACACTTTTTCTTTAGCTACCTTAGAAGCTGTAACACACTTGGTATTATTTGGTATAGATACCACTAGCTTGTATGATCTTTTCAAACTCATCACCTTAGCCTAACTATAGTATTAGATCACATTGATCCTAGGAAGACTAGTTTGTGTCCCCCCAAAACCAGTATTCCATCCTCTCCACATACAAGGTACATATCTTCTGTACTTTCTGAAGTACAATTAGATAGCTCCAAACTCTTCCCTTATAGTTCTTTAGTATATAAATGATATTTACCTCTTATAAAGTTTATGTTGGAAATATCAGAACTTGTACATATCATGTCATACACGATTGATCCATTGAAAATAATATGGAATTCGACTCACTACATTAATATCCTTCTATGCGCATTCAAATATTCTTATAGAGATTTATGCCATGTGACATTTGTAACAATTCTCTCTTGAATTGTTCCAGCTTGTATTTTTTTAAATATGATGTTAGTATATATATGATTAACTGGGTCTAAGAAACTATTAGATATACCTTAGAAGATCCTGTTCTTTATAACATAGTTTTCTTTATTAATTCAATCACTAGATACTTAATTTTATCATAGTCTTTGATAACAATAATATGAATAAAAATTTCCATATGTTATCAAACATATTTTACTTGGAAAATAATGGTGCTCCAAATAACCTATAGTATACATATGCTAATTATTCATTCCAAATGAATGATCTAATATCTTGTTATATACATTGAATCCTAAACTAGATTCTAGTAACTTGCAACCCTTATTGGAATTATATGATTTTTCTACCCCTTTCTGGTCGCATCATATGGACACATTTGATGATTGGTGATCCTGATATCCAATGCTCAATAAAATGATCATAGAAATTATCTATGATAAGTAAAATTTTTATTGATTTGGGAGTAACTATTTCATATAACCAATAAAGTCTCATTGGTACCTTGATTATACCATCAATGTATAGTTTTACTTGAATAGTGACCATGGTATTCATAATAATAATCCCTTGTTCCTTGATACATCGAATCCGTTATTGAATTTTAATTGATCTTGTCAATTTTAGATACTTACCATATACTTCATACTTGTATGAATTATTACTTTTAATGAATAATATATCATCAACCTTGGTGATTATAAAACAATCACCATGGTCTCATGCTTACTACACAATATGTGTCTCCAGAACATTCTCTTCCCACATGTTCTGGTCAAAAAATTTTCTATTCCAACTAGTTTTTCATCTCTAGCATTGACTAAACCCAAGTCAATATTTATCCTACTATCTCAAATAGAGATGTTAACCCTTTTATAAAAATATTATACCACTTTACTATATGATTTCTTTTATAGGGATTTCTATAATATCCTATGAAAATTTTCAGATCATTACCTTAGATGCACATTATTTTTTTCTTGATGAAAGTTTGTTTATGTACTAAACAAACTCTTTGTATATAAACACATGATCTCATGACATAATGGATTTTTATCATACTAAACTCATATAATATCAAATTTTCATGATAGTTGACATATGGTTATGGGATAACACCATTATAAGTATGTATTCAAAATGGAAGTATCTACAATGTATGGGTTTTAACATTGATGCTCATTTTACATACATCATAACACTGATGCGTATATGGAAATGTGAATTTAGGAATTAATATACAGTAAATTTTATTAATCAATGTTAACTTGTAAGGCTCATCATTAATCATACATATTGACATCATAGCATTGATGTGCATAAGGTAACGTTCATTTAGGAATTACTCTAGGCTACATTATATTGATTGATGAATTTTTGGTGAAGATATTTTTTGGTATACCAGCTCTAATATTATCATATATTCTGAACATGCATATAACATACTTCACCTTCTTTTTTTTTTCAAAGGGAATTCCAATGTGTGGTCTTTTTGAACCCTCCACACAAGGAAACCCCCCTCCACTAAGTCAAAATACCATACTTGGTATATCCTTGATGTCCAATTTTAGTTTTACTTCATAGATAGTTATCTTTCCACAACTATGTATTTAGGTATTACATTACATATTCATCAAGTATTTCTTATGATTCATGTTTAACTGAACTATTGGTTGAGTATGAAACACCAAAACAACATTCTTTCATAAACCAGAATAATGCCTTCTTTTGCCCAAAGTACACGTGAGATAAATTATTTGGTTAGACTCTATAAAATTTCTACTTGAGTTATTTACATGGAAATTGGAAGTTGTATGATTCTCAATACTAACTTAGTCACCACCCTTTCTCAGCCAATTAGAGAAAAAAAATTACTTCTAGTAACATTTCTATACTTACATGGTTATTTTATTCAAATAAGATTATTTTATAGGCACATTTTATTCAATACCCAAGAACTATAATATAAAAATTAGTTAAAATTGATGAATATTCACTGAATAGAAAGAACCTAATTTCTTATTCAATTCAATTCATTGCATTTATCTTCCATATTATATGATCATGATATGTGAAGAAAATAAACTCTTATTTAATAACTAAACTCATTTCATTGAAGGAAATTGTCAATGTGCCTTTGGTGTTTCTCTTTCCATTATGCTTTTCTCCTTGTATTTCAACTTGTTCACCATAATAATTGAATATTATACATTCTTTAAGTTCTTTTTTACTTGGAGAACCTTACCTAAAAGGTAATTAAGTGTTTACTCCATCCTGTTTGTTTTTTAATTTTAAACAAAATTGCAGTAATTGATTGAAAAAGATGTAAGAATGGGATGTCTTGAAAGATCATGGTCTGACTTTAATATTTACACATAACTAGTGTAATATCATCCATTCATATCTCGCATCACTTTCTCCTCACAATCATCTTTGATATGAGACTACATGTGAAATTATCTATGTAACAATGTTGTAACCAAAACTAACATCAGACACTGATGATATCATTATGATGTAACCATCATATGCATCATACGCGATTCACCTATACGAATTTTTACACCCTTGCTTCCTGAGGTGGATTAACAAGTATTGATGACAACATTTCGTTGAATTTATAATATCATAGTATTGTGCACAAGAACCTATAATACACTTTAGAAAATCATGATGGATTGGACATGTTCCTTGTCTAATAATTATCACAATATACCTATGATATTACTTTCCATTTTCTACAAAATAAAATCTAGGAGAAAAGTACTTTTATCTTGATTACTGATTTAGAAATTATTTATTACTTAATTAAACCATAACATGTCTACCACTATTTTATCAAATTCTAGGAACCCTCTATAATTGAATCAAAATACTCTATTTCTTGTGTATTATAGTGGAAAAGATCCTTGATCTTCTCCTCGTAGTCTAAAAGCTATGACTACACCACTACTCAGGGAGTTGAATGTTTGTGTTTCACTATCCAACCACATTAACTCATAGTTCCATGATCCATTGAGTTAAGTAATAGCTTCTAAAATCATAAAAGTGATTTACTCAACATTTGCCTCGGATGTTGAAACAAGCTATCTATGACTAATCATTTTCTTCCAACTTCAGTTAAGTTAACTGATAATTCTCATAAGAACTCCCCAATAATAGAAGGCACTGTCAACTACAGCTGATCGAGCACCCCGAACACTAGGTTGTGTTAAAATTCAAACAATGGAAGGTGTTTATGACTTAATATTTCTTTGAGAGTTTTTATAATTTTCGATGAATGTAATCCATTTCTATTAACCTTGTTCATTCTATGTTTTCGTACTTAAAAATAAACATCGACAGAAAAGTATCCATCGCTTCTTTATTCATTTTTATTATTTATTATTTTATGTTTTTCCTGCTATCAAGAAAATATATAAAATAATAAAAAAATGTATAAAGGAAATAAACCACCTGAATTATATTGAGAATATATTATTGGTTGATCCATTTAAACTTAATGAATCAACCATGACCTAAGGTAATATTACTTAGAGTCATAGATTGACTCATAATATAGCTCATCCCCATCTAGTATGTCCACTGTTCGGCTTGATTTTTCATCAACATGGCATGGTCTATAGATTACAACGTCCTCATCAACTATACATGTATACTCATACATAGGTGAGGGGGTCTCAAAAGTACAAAATACATATAGGTAAATTGGAAGTGAGTTCCCTTATACATATTAAAAAAATGTTAATGTAGAGACCCTCTTAGTTAATTACAATCATTGAACTCTATTAATTAAAATAATTAAATAAATAAAAATAGACATACATAGGTTGTTCAGTGCTCAAGACTAGTTAGTTAGTAAAATAAATGTGTGACAAAAACTAAATTTCAATAAATTAAAGTATGAGAGTATTTAATTAAATTAAATGAATTAATTAAATTAAAATAATTTAATTATATTTTTTCCCATAATTAATTTAATTTTAATTTAAAAAATTACATTAATTAATTAATTTAATTTAATACTAAAATAAAATTAATTTTCGATGGGTATTAAAAATTAAATTTTAAACCAATATTAATTTAATTTAATACTGAAATTAAATTAATTAACTTAATTAATTTTGATTATTTAAATCATTCTTGTGCCTTGAAACCCCGCATAGGGTCAGTGTGGGTTGGGGTGACCCTGTGCAAACTCATTGGGGCCATTTAAATCCCATGTGCGGATTGGGTAGACCTGTATCAACTCACAGTGAGTCGTTCAAATCCAATAGAAATCGTGGAAAAAGATGTAGTAGCGCAGCAAGGGTTCCTGGATATAGTGGGAAGCCAGATAGTATCCAGGAGGTGGCCCAAAAAGTAAGGAACCCCGCGACGAGTAGAGACGATGACCACACATATGGAGTCTAATGGTACTTAATCATAGATATAGGCTAGTAGGGGTGGTTGTTGTGGAATCCCAGTGAGGTCAGCCATATTTCGAGGAAGCGAGTCATGTCATGGAGGAGGATAGTGCCAGGTAATTCTGGAGATACATGGAGGAAACAGATAGGATATAATAGGATCCGACCGTGATGATGGAGGCTGCTGCCAGGTGATGCAAAGAGGCACAAACAATGCCAACGACCAGCCACAGGAGGCCTACGATGGCCAGGTAGGGATGGGAACAAGGTTTAGCTAGTGTCGGGACTAGGTGGAGGAGGCAACTGGATCTAAAAGTGGTGGGTATACCAGACAGTACCATAGTGGAAGGTGTTGGGAAATATGGGAAAGCGACAAACGAAAAAACAATAGAAAAATGAACGCGCAACAGAAATAAAATCCCCCCAAATAAAACGGATGCACAGCGACCCGAAATTAAATGTCCAAAAAAAATAAAGTTGACACTAGAAATTTTTACTTGGAAAACCAAAAAAAGGAAAAACCACAGGACCTAGTCTAGAAAGAGAGAAGCACTAAAATCAAGAGGTACATGGTAGAGACTCCCCAAAATGGAAGGGATATCAAAAGTAATAATGAAGAAGAAAAGCGTCGATCAAAAGATAGAGAGACAGAAAAGATGATCATCGAATAAAGGTGATCACCAAATGGGATTTTCTCTCAGTGTTATTGCTGCTGGTGATGTTGAAATTCCTTGCTGCTGCCTCCTTATATAGGAAAAAGAATCCATGTGAATTAATGTCTCCACATCAAAAGCGTGTCACCAGGTGAATTAATTCACATGGTCTTGGACCGCATTAAAAACACATCATTGAAAGAGAAACCATGTGATGCTCCAATTGAGGAGGCATTATGCAGTGCACAAACCAGGATGATGCCCAACAAACTCCCCCTCCAACTCAAGTGGGGATCACCGCCAACCTTGCAATAAGTAGGTAAGTCTCAAATTTCCCTCTGGGTAAAATCTTGGTCATCATGTCTGACCCTTTTTCATCAGTGTGGATCTTCTCAATCTCTTACTATCTTGAATCAAGGATGTTTTTGATCCAATGATATCAAACATCAATATGTTTCAACCTACCATGAAAAGTGGAATTCTTTCCCAAACAAATAGCACTCTGACAATCAAAAAATAAAACAAACCTGTCCTGATTTAAACTGATCTCTTGAATAAAAGTTTTCATCTACAACAATTCCTTTCACTCCTCATTAGCTACAATAAACTCTGACTCTGTGGTAGATAAATCAATAAATCTCTGCAATCTAGTCTTCCAATATACATCTCCCCCTACAAAAGTGATCAAATAGCCTAAAGTAGACTTCCTCGAATTGATATCTCCTACTATATCTAAATCTGTAAATCCACAAAGCATAAGTTCCCCTTTTCCAAAACACAATCTCAGATCTGAAGTACCACGAAGATAACGAAAAATGTACTTCACTGCTCTCTAATTATATCTACCTATATTTTATAGAAAATGACTAACCACACCAAATTCATGAGCTATATCAGGTCTAGTACATACCATTGCATATATCAAACAACCAATGATAGATGAATAAGGTATGTGTTGCATCTCCTCTCTCTCTTCATCAGTAAAAGGTGACTGAATGGTACTGAGTATAAAATGTAAACCAAGATGAGTACTAACCACTTTAGCTCTATCCATGGAAAATATATGAAGAAACTTATCAATGTATCTCTCCTAAGATAACCAAAATTTCTTGGCCTTCCTGTCACGGGTGATCATCATGCCAAGAATCTGTCATGATGGCCCCAAGTCTTTCATCACAAAAGACTGACCAAGATCCTTCTTCAATCTATCAATTCTATAAGTGTCTTGGCCAACAATGAGAATATCATAAACATAAAGCAACATTATAATAAAATCTTCATCAGTAAATCTCTGAAAAAAAACACAATGATCAAAATATGTATTTCTAAAACCCTAATGAGAAATGACAAATTCAAAATTCTTATACAACCACCCCAGAGCTTACTTTAAACCATACAAACTCTTCTTCAACCTACAAACATGATTTTCTTTACCTATTTCAACAAAAACTTCTGAATACTCCATATAAATCTCCTTCACTAAATCTCCATGGAAGAAAGCTATCCTCACATCCATATACTCAATTTGAAGATCCAAACTAGCAACCAAACCAAGAACAACCCGAATGGAAGACATTTTGACAACAGGTGAGAAAATCTCATCAAAATCAATACCTTTCTTCTGACGAAAGCTTTTGACAACTAACCTTGCCTTGTATCATAGAAGGGAACTAGAATCTTCATTTTCAATATGATAAATCAATTGATTTTGAAAATCTCTCTTACCTGTCGGTAAATTCATCATCTCAAAAGTGTGGTTATCGTTAAATGATGTCATCTCATCATCCATTTACACAAACCTTATTTCCTTCTATTCACTCTCCATTTCCTTATGAAATGATTCTGGTTCTCCCCCTTTAGAGAGGAGCACATAATCATCAGGTGAATATTGAGTAGAAGTAGTGCGATGCCGAGATGACCTCCAGAGTGGAACCTCAAGTTCATTAATAACCCCTAGAACCAGATCATCAGAAAAAAGGGTGCATCAGAAACATCAACTCCAACCTTTTCACCTTGAGTATCACTCTTCACATCAACGTGATCCTCAAAATCAAAAATATGAGGTAAATGTGAATCAAAACCTGTATCAAGACTGAAAAAACCATCAGAAGTTGGAGAAGCATCCTTTTCTCCCTTATCAATGTCTGAAATAGTCTGATCCTCCTTGAACACTATATCATGGCTTCTAAAAAGTTTCTTCAAAACAGGAACATAGAACCTATACCTAAAGTCATCGTGTCCATAGCCAATAAAAATACACTGGGGTGTCTTACCATCCAGCTTGGATCTCTCATCTCTAGGCACATGAACAAAAGCCTTGCAATGAAAAACACACAAGTGATCGTACCTGATCTCTTTTCCATACCAAAATTTGTTGGGTGTCTCTGTCTACAAAGCAACCGCAGGTGATAAATTGATAATATAGGAAGTATTAAGTAATGCCTCACCCCAAAAATGTCCAAGAAACGTTGATTCCAAAATCAAAAAATTGACTCTTTCCAACAAAGTCCTATTCATCTGCTCATCTAGACCATTCAGCTGAGGTGTCTTGGGCGGAGTCTTTTGATGCCGAATATCATCCTACCTACAATACTGATCAAACAGACCACAATACTCTCCCCCTTTGTCAGTGCGAATATATTTCAATTTCTTTCCTGATTCTCTCTTAGTAGAAACATGAATTTGCCTAAAAACACTGAGCACCTGACTTTTGGTTTTCAAAACATAAAACCATAGATTTCATGAGTAGTCATCAATAAATGTAACAAAATATCGACCTCTACTAAAGTTATAAGATTTCAAAGGACCAAAAACTTTAGAATGTACCAATTCAAGTACCTGTGACTTTCTGTGTGGAGGATGACCGCTGAAACACACTATGCTCTGTTTCCCAGCCATACAATGATCACATGTGTCCAATTTGACACTCTTCAAATTTGGAAGAAGATTTATCTTGGCCAAACAACCAAGAACTTTATCACTAATGTGACTGAGCCTCTTATTCCTCAACTTGGATGAAACACTGCACTCAACAACGCAAGTAGTGTCACAAGAAATAGAATCTCTAGTCCAGTACAAACCTGATTGCTTCTTCCCTCGATCCACAATCAAAGAGACCTTGGAAATATTCCATTGGCAATAACCTAAAGTGCTGATAAACCCTTCATCATCACGAATTCTAGTAGAAATAAGATTAAAATGAACCTCAGGTGAATGTTGAACATTCTTCAAAATCAGCTTACTTCCTATACCGGTATCTAAACAAACAGTCCTGATGCCTACAACGTCAACATGACCATCATTGCCCATCTTCAAAATCCCAAAATTACCTAGGCTATAAGATGTAAAGAAATCCTTCTTTTATGTCACCTGAAAACAAGAACCACTATCAACAACCCAACAACGATCATCAGAAGCAATGTTAAGGGAGTCATAAACAATAACAAGATCAGCCCATGTAGTAGCGGTGACATGATCATCTCCATCTCCATTTTTCTTCTGTGGATTTTCCAACAATCTATTTTTTATTTTAATATGATCATAAATTTTTTTAACAAGACCCTTATTACCATAATTATGACATTAAAAATCTCTCTTCTTCGGTCTAGATTTGATTCTGCCTCTGCTCTTACCTTGACTTCTCTACCCCCGGTCCTGGATTCTCCCCCTGTTCTCTGTGACTAAAAGATCTGAAGAATATTTATCCTAAGTTCGTCTCCTGAACTCTTCAATTAAAACAACAGACTTTACAAAACTAAATGTCACAACACCATTAGGATCAGAACTGGTTAGAGTAACACGTAAATTCTCCCATGAATCGGGTAAAGTGTTAAGAAGCAAAAGATATAAAACCTCATCTTCAAAATTTATACCCATGCTAGAAAATTGATAAAAAAATCCATGATATTCACTTAAGTAATTAGAAATAGATGTAACTTCTATGTACCTCAAGTTCAATATTTTCTTGAGATGAAACAGTTTATTGTTTTCCATCTTGGCAGCATAGGTCATCTCAAGATTCTCCCACAAAGTTTTGGCATGAGAGATGTTGATAATGTGGTTCATCACGTTGTCTTCAACCCATTGGTGAATGAAGCCATAAACCATCTCATTCTCGAATACACATTATTCTTCTAACATTCTCTCTAGATTTTGGGTACTAAATACTAGAAGATGAATTTTCTTGACAGAAAGTAGATCCTTCATTTTAAGTCACCACATAGGGTAGTTGGTACCATTCAGAAAAATCATCTGACGTTAATTGGGCTCTATAATAAATATGAAATAAAAAACCAAACCATTTGATACAAGATGTTGGGAAAGATGGGAAATCGACAAACTCACAAACAATAGAAAAGGAACACACAATAGGAATAAAATATTTTCCCCCAAATAAAACAGATGTGAAGATACTTAAAATTAAATGTGTAGAAAAAATAAAGTTTATATCAGAAATATTTACGTGGAAATCCCAAAAAGGGAAAAACCACGGGACCTATTCCAGAAATAGATATCCACTAAAATCAAGAGGTACATGGTAGAGACTCCCCAAAATGGAAGGGATATCATAAGTAATACTCAGGAATAAATGTGTGGATCGAAATATGGAGAGAAAGAAAAGATGATCATCGAATAAAGGCAATCACCAAATGGGATTTTCTATCGGTGTTGTTGCTGCCAGTGATGTTGAAATTCCTTTCCACTGCCTCCTTATATAGGGAAAAGAATCCGTTTCAATTAATGTATTCGCATCAAAATCATGTCACCAAATGAATTAAATCATGCGGTCTTAGCCCGCATTAAAAACAACTCATTAAAAGAGAAACTGTATGATGCTCTAATTGAGGAGGCATTACGCAGTGCGCCAACAAGGAAGGCCCCCAACAGGAGGGTGCAGTTGGATGGGGTGAGACAGTGCATGTCAGGGTGATGAAGGTAGGGTCGGTGGGTTTGTCCATAGGGAAGAAGGGGGAGGCTAGTTTTGGCTTGGTCGTAGATGCTGAGTGTGGTGGTTGGGGAAGAGTGGGGTGTGGCCCGGAGCTCGGCAGGAGAAAGTTGGACCCCTTAGTAGAAAAATCTTCAAAAATAAGATTCTTTTTTTTTTGTTTTTTGTTCTCTTTCAACCAAATTCTACCCCTACCTATACCCAAATACCCACCACACTTTTTGTGGATTTTCACAGGTGGCCTCCCACTTACCCCAAAATAAATTTTTGGTTTAAAATTTTATAATAAAATTCCCATGATTGACATCTAATTAATGGAAATAATACTTTTTAATAATAAATTGATTTGACCAAATCAATATCTGGTGGGAAACCAATTGTCTAGAAAACACTATTCCATTGACCCAATTGGTGTTTTGGTTAACTGATGATCATGTTCATAGATGGTTTTGGGTAAAATGAAATATGTATGTATCATCAAAATTAATAATCATGAAATAGAATTAAATATGTATTAAAAACTTTAGATGGCCATAATTTGGCCATCCAATATCATATTGGCTCACCGTCTACAACGATGAGACCAAATTAATGCCCTATAATTAATTTAATGAAAATCAATTTGTTCTTGGCTCTGAAAATTAATGTGATCACTCTGATACCAATTTAAGTTACTGGGGTGCTCAATGGGAGCTAGTGGGCCAGAAATTTAGAAATTTTATTATCGCCAAGACAACAGAATTTTTCATCTTCAGTGATCCAATCCCCTATATGCTCTCGAGCATCTCACATGTATTAAACATATCATGAAAGATAAATAGAATGTGTACCTCATTCTAAATCGAAGCATACACAATTTCAGATCTTCGTCGATGAATGTTTCTTGAAGGATCTAAAGCTGAACCCCTCTAAATTATCAAAACATGCTTTAAGAATCATCATGATCTCCATTAATTGAATTTCAGGTGCTAGTGTGGAGCTGCAAAAAATCATTCAGTGTTGCATCAATCACCTCGGTCCCATGCCTTTGATGCATCGAAGATAATCATGGATCGAATACTTAGAGGGATAATTTGTCTCCCTAGAATGTGGGAGGAGAGAGATTCTCTAATCCATAGGAATGAACATCGTTAAGTTGTCCTTCTCCTCTACTGCTTATATAGTGGGTTGAGAAAATACCCAGAAAGGGTTCCCTAACCCCTGGAAATAAAAATATCGCTAAATAATAAATAAACAAATAATTATGACAAACTAAACTGTATCATAGATATTATTTATATTTTATCACTCACTTGTAATATATATTAAATATATTACATGATAAAACTGAGTCATTTAACCTGACGCGTAATTCCTGCAAATATTAAAAAAACCTAGAATATTAAAATAATATTCATTCAAATAATATTATTTCTTGTATTTATCTAATCACTTTAAGATAATTTTAATAAATAAATTCAACTCCATTACTATTTAATTTGATAATAACTAATTTATTTATTTATTGGTTATCGATAACATGAAAAACACTCAGAACCAGTGGTGGGGCCCACCATATCCTATATACTTATTCACTAGAATAGGGAAGTTTTTTGAATACACTATTGTGTGTGACCCTTTAGCCCCTTATCTCGATAGAGGTGAATAGTATTCACTGACCAAGAGGAGATTCTAGTAACCCATCAAGGCCCCTAAAGAAATTAGGAATAATAATAGCAACAATAACCAACTGACAAACACGTACTGTGTAATATAATATTTTTAACTTTAGATATATGAAAAATAAGGATGCACACTTTTTTCATCATCCTTTCTTGCTTTATTGTTTGTTGATCTAACCAGATGAATTTATCTTAAACTACCTAGGCCAATGATTTATGAAGGTACTACCATCTAGATCAACCAGGCTCGAGATTTATTACTTCCTCAACTAGGAAGTGATAAATTCTATCATGAACATTCAACCAATGTCATACCACCAATGACGCAACCAACACAAGCTACCACACCAATTTCATTATAATGATTTTTTTTCTTGAAACAAAGTACACAATCAAATGGAACACATTGATAATGTCGTCAATTCTGGAGACCAATACACATGTCCATAGATAATAACAACAAATGACACCTGAAAACATGTGTTGTTCCTATTGAAAGGTTTTTCCTCATGATATCACCTACCAGAGATCACCAAGTGTAAACTTCATGAGAATAAGTGTCAATTCATATGATCTCCTAACACCTTATAGTCAAATATCAACTGTGTCCAGTCAGTTTAATGTTTATAGACTATAAGAATTTTTTTAAGATTAATGTCATAGTATCTAAATGCTATCATTATAGTCTGGGATCTACTATAGAATTTTGATATGAAAATTAATCTATGGACATTACCATTTAAATAGTTGATGAATAAATTTCTAAAATATAATGGTAAGTTTACATCAT
Organism: Viscum album; assembly: GCA_963277665.1. Classification (NCBI taxonomy): domain Eukaryota; kingdom Viridiplantae; phylum Streptophyta; class Magnoliopsida; order Santalales; family Viscaceae; genus Viscum; species Viscum album. Next base: position 1,375,663,206 of record OY728133.1, on the reverse strand, counting down.
TTATAACTAATCATATACAAGAAATGGTAATTGAAAAGACCCATTAAGTTAGGTATCGGGCACCCACTATTATAATAGGTTAAGCGCGTTACATGGGTTTCATAGCTAGAGACCGCCTATGTTCTGAGGCGAGTCAGACTGATAGGTCTCTATGGACTAGTTGGAGTCTGTAGTTCAAGTATTCTACCTAGTTAGTATGCATATAAACCCAATAATGGTGTTTGCAGTCATTATTTTTTATGGTGTGATAGATTGCTGGTAGGACGTGATCACCTGGAATTATGATATGGTGATGCTTCCTAAGATAGTGTTCAAGAACATATTTTGTGAGGATTATTACCTAGTGATGTTAGAGTTTGTGCACATTTAGAAGACTTTGGAGATACAAAAAGGAGATATGATAGTTTCTATGTAAACATTAAGATTCATCGATGACATGTGATAATCCATTGATATGGTGCATGAGTGCCTTATTCGGACATATAAGTTTGAGTAGGGTATTTACAAAGTTATTTGAGATGGAATTGTTACCTTATATATATCTAATAATACAAGGATTCTAGAGTGATACTTAGTGAGGTAGAGCTTCTTAAGGGAGGGGTAGTAAGTGTTGAGAGTTGGTAGTTGGAATATCATAGTAGAGTCATCATCCACAGTTGGACAACATCACACATCAATGTATTATCATAGAAAGTAGACATGCGAACGAACTCGAACTTGAAGATCTATGGTGTTGGGTTTACATAGAGGATCCATCCAATTAAGGGAGAGGCTCTACTTTTCTTATGGAGGGAATTACCATCTAGAATGTGACTTCTCGACTCATCGGGTTGAAGGTGGTTATGCAGTTAATGGACATCGATGATGGAGAATGTGGTGTGACTAGGGACCTTCCAAGGGTGTTCAAGGTGTTTCTCAAGGAGGTAGTTTTGGTAGAGGACATAGAGGGGAACTGAGAAGAGGAGATGGTGGAGGATGACATTATAACCTTATTCTATCACCACCACCCCTTAAAAGTCATTTTCAATCTTAGAGATTTGGTGGTCAATGATGCGATGAGTTGCAAGCTATGGAGGGTTTTTAGAAAGTGGTGCTCAACATGATTCGAGGTATGATCTACATTTCCTATACTTTGGAACTAGTTCTTTTAGACATATAAATAATCCATTCTATTATTGAAGTATCCAATATTTGAGAGTTATATATTCTAATGGTGCCTCTATCCTGGCCCATGTAGCTAGAGAATCCTACTCATAGTTATCCCACACTCATTCACATATACTGGTAGTGAGAGCTTTCTCTTAGTGGATAAATATTTTCATGAGATCTCATAGTTGTTTCTATGAAGTTATATGATATCATCATTGGTATGGACTGACTATCTTAAATACATTCCCAAATAAATTTCCACCATCAGAGGGTGAGGTGTTTCCAAGAATATAAAATCAGATACCGCTTTATGGGAGAGAAAGACTTTTAGAAGAGATGAGTAAAGTATTCTCATGGGAATTTATATGTGATCACCCACTAGTTGGTAAGATTGGAACATTTTATAGCATAAACCTCAGGTGTTCAGTTTCTAACAGTTTCAGAGTAGAACATGAACATTTTTTATAAGGATGTACTCAAATTTCTCCCGCACTGAGTGGTTGAATTATGTATTGACTTACACCCCCATACCACTCTGATAACTTCCAAATATTATAAAATGTAACTAAATGAGATCAAAGATATCAGGTTATAATTGAATGAACACATGCAAAAAGATTTTATCAGGCCCAGTGTGTCCCCTTGGGAAGCTTCGATGTTGTTCTCTAAAAAGGAAGATGCGAAACTAATATTAGTATTAACTATTATCTCTTGAATCATGTGATAGTTGAAAAATTATCCCGTTTCAAAAATCAATAACCTCTTATATTTTCTAAAGGGAGTGATATGGTTCTTGAAGATTGATCTTAGTTTTGTTTATTACCATCTTTGGGTTCGCAAGGAGGAAATTTCAAACATATATTTTAGATGTCATTATGACCATTAATAATTTTTATCGATGCCATTTTTAGTAATAAACACTGAGACTACACTCATGGGGTTTATATAACAGGTCTTATTTACCTTCTTAGATAAGTTTTTATTATCTTCATTGACGAGATCCTCATCTACTCTATACCATAGGTTATTCTTGTTGAGGATTTTAGGATTTTCCTAGGCTTACTTCTAGGGAACTAGGTGTAAAAAAATCTCTCTAAGTGTTAGTTTTAGATTAGAGAGGTATAATTCCTATGGAATGTTATTTTAGAGGGTGATGTAGGTTTGGAGATAGTAAAGTTTGAGGTAGTAATAGATTTGGATCCACCCAAGAGTTTATTTGATGTAAGGAGTTTCCTTGGGTTGGTATGGTATTATAATAGATTAATGTAAGACTTATATAGGATTATGGACCCCATGAATACCCTTACCCATAATGTAAGGACATTAATTTATTCCAAGTAGTTCCAAAGGGCCATCGAGGTGCTAAATTAGAGGTTAACTTGTGCTCTTATCATACATTTTTTAGAGGAGGGAGTAAAGTATATGTTGTTTTGTAATTACTCTGGGGTAGATATTGGTTGTGTGTTGATGTAGAGGTAGATGATAATTAATTATGTTTCAAAAAAATTGAGACCCAACATGAATAATTCTGAAACCCATGACTAGGATATGATAATAGTAGTGTTAACCCTAAATAATTAGTGGCTCTATCTTCTGGGCGAGTGATTCATAATTTATTCATCCCATTAGAGTCTCAAGTATATCTTTACCTAGAGAGATCATAACATGAGGTAGAGGTTATAGATAAAATTTTTATAGGATTAAAATATTTATATAGTCTATGCTCTATGGAATGGTGACATAGTTGCAGATTCCCTTTTTCGGGAGTCTTGTAGACATTTGATGGAGGAGGCATTAGAGAAGTTGGTGTCATTGTATTTATCCATGGTAGATGAGGGAGGTGTGTCCAATATTTGATCAATGGGTATGAATCCACCACTCCTTCAATGTGTGAGGGGATATTAGTTAGGGGATATAATTTTTGAGGGATTTTGGATGGATATTCATAGGGTATGCACACGATGGATATTTAAAATGTGGGTATCATTCCATCCTCTTCTAAGGAAAGAAGGTGGTACCAGTAATTCTATGTGAGGAGGTGTTGAGAGAGTTAGAAAATTCAACCTTAGAAGTGAATATAGGAGATTATAATATGAACAAAACTTGATGTAACATTCCGAAAATTAATTTAAAAGTATAATGAGATCAATATCTTTCTTAACACGCAACACCGAACTTTAAGCGAATCATGATATATTATAAAAGAACTGTAGTTGGGGTTTGGCTTAGTGGTAAGCACCCCTTAATACTACATGGAAAATGGGGGTTCAAAACCCATGGGGAGCAGGGTACTATAGCAGTACTGTAGGGTTACTATAGCAGTGGTGGCACTGTTCATCAGTGTGTACTGTAGCGGCGACGATACTGTGCGGTACTGTAGCAGCAGGGTACTATTCACAGAATGTGAATTGGCCTTAGAATTTGGGCCTACGGGCTATGTAATGGGCTACAAGCCCACTGATCCTTCAGGCTATGTAATGGGTTTCCCTCTACCCAGTTAAAAGAGGCCTTTGCTTTGATTTAATAATAAAAATGAGGCTTCGGACCAAACCTTAAAAAAAGATATATTATAAAAATATTATTATTTAAATGTGACCATTATAACATATAAATTGAATTAGAGAGTATGAATATGAGTTAATATGTTACTAAATATGTATATAATGGTCCTAATAACTACAAATGTGTTAATTAATTCTTAGGAAGTAAACACTCAATTTTTAGTAAATTCATTTTATTCTTCAAAACAACATTTTATTCAAAAATGATTTTTACAACATTTTTGGCACAAATTTTATAGTTAATTTATTCAAATTTTCGAAATTTTATTTTAAAAAATAAACATATTTTTTTTGAAATAATCATATAATAATTCACTTATGGTGAAATTTTGGTATTTTTATAAAATTTTTAATTTTTCAGTGAATAAAAGAAAATATTGATTTTTATTGAAAATTATCTTTTTATTTCAATCTTTTAAAAAGTTCCATTTTGTTTTAAAATTATTTAAAAGTAAAATTATTTAATTTATATTATTAATAATCATATTAAGTTAATTTTAATCAATTTTGTATTATATTTTGGTATAAAAACTTTTTATACCTAAGAAAACATTTTTTTTCCTAAAAAACTGATTTTCATCACATTTCGATGGATTAATTTTAAATTAAATTCCACCACTTATATGTATTGAATTTTATAAAATGGATTCCATATTTTTAATCATAATAATTAATATATAGTAATAGTTAGAACTAAATTTTTTGTCATTATGAATAGTAACCATAGTAAAAATCTGTCCCCTCAATAAAAGAATTAAAATTGGGCTAAAACCATGGAGTAAAATATAAAAAACTCTATAAAACATTAATTTATCCTATTTTATAAGTTTTTTGTTAAAATATATTATTATGTTTTTAAATAATGTATTTTAAATAATTATTTTGAAATTGGGAACCCAATCTTGACTTTTGTGAAGATAAGTTATATCTTATTCAAATTAAAAACTATTTTTGGGTCTTTGAATTTAATGGCATGGTTGGAAGATGTAATTATGTTTTTTATTACCAAAAAAGTCTAGAAAAATTCATTTTTTTATTATATAGCGAATTTTTTTGAAACAAAATCGATACTTTATTTCAAGGATAAATGATTTTTTACTTTGAAATTAGTTATTTTTCTAAAAACCATTTTCATGCATTTTGTATTTTAAAAGTAATTTATACCACAAATATAAATTAAATATGATAAAATGGATCCATAATTTTGAATCATTATATATAAATTTTTTATAAGGCCCCTTTTATTTTTTTTCATAAAATTATGTTATCATGGCAAAAAAGATGAGTTATCACGATTAAGGTTAAAATGGGTCTAAAGTGGTTTAACTAGAATATAGAGATTAAAAATATTTAAAAAACATATAAAACTGTTATTTATTGAGTTTATATTTACATTATAACATATTATCTTTGAATTTTCTATGCCTTGGTGTCACTTGACATGAATATGATATATATATATATATATTATTTAATCTTTGAAGTAATTCCAAGTGTGTCCTTTCCCTCCCCTATAAAAGGAAACCACCTATCCTCTATTATAAACACTTAAAAAGACTTATATATCATTTAATACCCACTATAATACATTTTTATATTCCTTCACCACATCCTATATCTTTTTTATTTTCCAAAAGACCATCCTTTCAATGTTTAAGGTGTACGTGAAAAGTGATTTCTCTACAAAGAGGTGTAACTCTTAACCGAGTACTTTAAATTTTATTTATTATACTAGATCCTCTATATATACGATATCCATTATTAAGTAATTAATTCATTATCTTTAATATAATATTTTTTTATTATGATAATAAAACAGCCATTTTCCACCTCATTTCCTCCTATAAAAAATGAAAACATCGCTCGTGCGTACATACATCTTACCGTATTCACATATAGATGTAATTCATTTTTCAAAACAATTTTAATTGGATGTTTATAAAGTAAAAAATAATGTTTATATATTATATTTATTATATTTTTATGGTCCAATAATGATAACATTTTATTTGTCCTTATTTTCTTCTTTTCTCTAGAAAATGAAAACAACGTTCTTGCGTACATACGACCTACCATCTACATGAACAATGAAAATCATTTTTATATCTTTAAATTTTATGGATGAATATATATAATTAATATATATTATATTTATATCATGATTAATATTTTTTAGATTATTTAATAATGATCAATGTACAAGGATCAGGATAACTGAAATGAAACATGAATGAAAAATGAAGTAGTTATCACCTGAAATAGGGATTTTAATAAATAATTGTTAATAAATGGGTGATAAGATGATATAAGTAAATCATATATGTCATGGTATATATGATTATGTTTTCAGAATAAATTTATAATAAATAGATATTTATTATATAGTAGGTTTTAACATGTATGAAGCAAGATGAGTCTTAAGGTAAGGGATTTTCATTTCACTTTTATTTTTATAAGACACATTCCATATTCAACACTTGTATATTTTATGTGGTGTATATAATACCCAAAAATTACTTTTATGATTCTTATAATGATAATTAGGGTATATAAATATCCATCTATTATTATTTCTTTTATGGGGCTTATGATTCAAAATTTACCAATACGGTAAGGGTTTTAGATTATAATCTCACTGTTTATCGAGATTGTTTATGATTATGTTTTTGATAATGAAATTTCATGATATACCTCCCAATATTCTCATTAACTTACTTATAATCTAGTTATTTATAGAGAATAAATTTTTTCCTTTCATTTTCCTCTTTTTAATTACTTAATATAGAGAAATAATGTATTTAAGGAAAACCGACCTTATTTTCTATTCAGTTCAGAATATTTTTCTTCGATGTACATATTCCCTTTAAAATGATTTAAATAATTGTTTTAATCTTCTCCAATGATTGGTTACTTTTTTACCCATATTTTCCTTTATATAAATTTTTTTAAAGGAATATTATTTTCATTTTTTAAATGATGTACTTTCAGTTATTTACCAAAAATGTGGAAGGAATATTTGTTTTAACGTACATGGAATGAATGAAATTTCTCACTATTATGGATGATAAATGTTTTGAAAAGTTATTTACAATATTCCAAGTTTAATTTAAAATAAAATATTTTTCATAATATTTTGTAAATTTTTATATTTTAATATAAAAGGGTGTTTTCCTCAAGAAACATTCCAAGTGATATTTTAAATACATTTTCAACTAAGATGAAATCCTTCGATGTTACTTATGCTTTAATGGGGATATGTTCTAATGATACCAAACTTATTATTTGTTTTTATGGTTTATTATTATGATGATTATAGGTTTATGAAATCCATTTCCTTTCTATAGGTCTTGATATATGTTTAATGATTTATGATCTTGTGACATACATATTAATGTATTATGATAATGTGATGGGTTTTCTCAAAATTATATATCCTTCTAATGCATTGGGTAAATCTGGATAACTCATGAGATAAATATGTTATATATGAACCAGATTTCATGTTCACAATTTTATGTGTGTTCATAGTTTTATTTTACATAAGATTATGCATGGACTTGGTTTTCATATCAATAATATTATACATGTACCTGGTTTTCATGTTCATAAGACGTTGCGTGGGCATGATTTTCATGTCCATAAGTATATGAGAGGGCATGATTTAATGTTTTTAGATTTATGAGTAAACCTTTTTCAATTCATACATGTTCAAAATGTTATACTCTTATGTTTTTTCTACATTATAATATCTATGTTATTCTCTTATGGATAATGTTCTTTGATTCCTTTATGATTATTATATTATAAACTTCAAATATTTTTTTTATGAATTAGGATTTTGATATATGATATATATGGTATTGTTTTTAAATTTTAAGCTCATTTTATCATACCCTTATTCTAATGTCATACTTAAGTGATCATTCCCATCTCCCTTGTATACCCTTACTGGGTATCTTACATTATCCTTTCTTTAGTTTATTTTCCCCAGGTTATGAAGAAATGTTTTACGTAGGGTATATCTAAGAAGAGTACTATAAGGGAAGATATTTGTGGGAGATATTGAAGATATTTAATGAAATTAGAATATTTTGTATCTATTCACTAAAGAAACTAAACCTTCATGGCCCATCAGATTGTATTATTGTGAAATATATTGAATATCCATCTAAAATGATGTAATATTTATGTATGTTGTTCTTGGGTCACTTAATTCGATTCAATTTTTGGTGGGACAAAATGTAGAATAGTATTTGTAAGTTAATTCCTCAATGACTTACCTATCAGTAGGTAAAGGTAGAGCACTTGGTACTAATAGATTTGGCCAACCCCTTAAGATTCTAGAGTGGAAGTAAGATGTAATATAAATGGATTTTGTGTCAGGGATCCCTTGATCAGTGATATGTCACAATGCTATCTTGCTGGTAATCAAATGATTGACCTAGGAATCCCACTTGCTTACTATGTATGAGTAGATTTCAGTGGAAACCTTGGGATGTATGTGCATGGAACAGATCATCCAACTGTATGTAATAACCTTGAAAATTGTTTCAGACTATGATGCTCAATTAATATCTTGATTATGGAGAGTCTTATAGGAGTATTTAAAGAATATATTGTAGATGAGTACAATGTTCCATCCAACAGGATTGTAGGAACCAACTGAAGATGAATACATCATTCTATCCTTATATGGATGGCCATACTGAGTAGACCATTTAGGTTCTCAAGGATATTATAATGGAATGTGTGTTAGATTTTAGCTATAGGTATGATGATCACTCAACTTTGGTGAATTTCTCTTATAAAAGAACAATAAATCAACCATTTATAGGAAAACTTTTGAGGAATCATACAGGATACCCTGCAAGTCACCCCTATACTGGATGGGGATGGGTGAGACATCACTGATGAAACTATAGTTGGTGCAGGCAATGATGAAGAAGGTACAGGTGATCAAGGAGAAAATGAGGACTTATTAGAGATAAAAAAAGTTCAACATGGACCAATGATGGAGACCTCTAGAGTTCAAATAGAGAGATCATATATTCTTGAATGTCTCACATCGATGTGGTTTGTATATATTTGGTTGGGGTAATATGTTTTCTTTAAGATTCATCTATCCATTATAGATCCCATGCATGGTGGAAAAGTTTGTTTACCTCTTAGAAATTCCCCCATAGTTGGATAAATTACACATTTTATTCCATGTGTTGTAGCTGTGGAGATACATGCATGTTCTATCAAATGTCATTGAATGGGGTGAGCTGGAAATTATGGAAAGAGCCACATTCTCATGGTACCTGGTTTTAATAAAAGATAATTAGGAGTGGACTCTTTACGGGTAATCCATACCAATGGCACATATTCATTGACAATATTTAAACTTTAAAGAGACATCATGCGATTGATAGGGCTATATGTGGGCCCAATATCTTCCCCTTTTTCATTAGATTGAACTTTTTGAGGCTAAAATACTTGAATTTGTGGAGGATGTGATAAAATTTTATTTTCCCATAGAACCCTTTGAATATTTTTAAATATTATTTGTGTTTTTATGAGGATATAACACTTTTATGTGACTATCATAGAGAACCGATAACAATGCATTAATAAAATTATATTATTTTTAGACCGTGAATGAAAATTATTGAAAATAATTCTTATATACTTAAATAGAGAATACAAAGTAAATTTTAACACTTCACCTTATTCTAAAACATGGGTTTTACCCTTAGGTTAGTATAATATTTATTCACATCAGGGACCTTGGGACTTTTCCATCGTTGGTATAATAAGTTGTGATTTTTAAAAAGGGAAACTATTCTATATACATCAATTCTTCATTTTGGTTATTTAATTTTATAACCCTAAATAATGAATCTATATAATCATATTTTATCACAAATCAATGGGTTAACTTCACCTTATGAATTGTGAGCACCAATGAAAGGAGTTCTTTGATAACGGATCGAAGAACGGTCCTTCAATATCATTGATGCCAATGGGTGAAAAATATTATCTATTAAGTGATCTATTCATTGAGTTAAGGATTTTTATTTCTTTTTGATCCATTTTCTTGAATTTATAATATAGATAGTGAAATAATTTTTGGTTTCCCTTTGTTAATAATGGAATTGTTTTAAGTTTAAATTTTTAGAAAGGATTTTCCCTCGTTCATGGATCCCTAGAGATTCTGTACAATGGATTCTTAGTTTTGGATTGATTTTTTTTATCTAACATTATTTTTTGGGTTTTAAATAATAAAGAATGACCAATCATTGATTTTTTTATTAAAAGATAAACCGAGATAAAGTTTGGTCATAGAGACCTCAGAATCCTCCTCGGCTCAAAGCTATCATCATAATTATAACTTTTGCTGGATCTGATCTTGTTGATAGATGGATTCATTCAATTCAGAGTGGGAAAGATCCTTCCCACCGCTCAAAATGAACCTATATATGAGAATATTTCTTCCATTCCCTCTAGTAAAGTGGTCTCATTTGCAGAAGCACTTTTAAGATCTTCTACTAGAGATGTGGGTCACTCTAAGCCCCCAATCATCAAGCGCTCGGGTGAAGGATCAATCACGGTGTTAGCTGATCCCGATACCAGTAGGAAACATTTGGAATCCTTCAAATTATTAGTTCTAGATCATATTTCTTACAAAAGAGGGTCAAAGTCTTGGTCCTATTCAAATCTCAAAGACCGCATCTCTCAATGATGGAAATTTTTCAATTGGAGGCTTATCCCAATTGGAAAGGGCTATTTTCATTTCATATTGCAGATCCAAGAAGATCTCAATGAAATTTGGCATTTGGGCACTCTCAATATGAAACCTGTGATCCTACGACTCTTAGAATGGGATTCTAATTTCAATCCCTTTATGCAAAATAATTCCATCGCTCAGGTCTGGGTTAGAATTCATGGCCTCCCATGGTCCTACTAGCACCAGAAAATTCTAAATGACATGGCCTCTAACATTGGAGATCCATTACAGATTGATCAACATACACTTAATGGAGATCTTGGGCTGTATGCATGAGTTCTTATTGAGATTGATATGGAACTATCTCCTCCGGAATGTGTATCTCTTGATGTGAATGATCATATTATTGAGGTAATATTTTAATATGAAAACATACCAAAATACTGTGAACATTGAGGGATGATAGGCCATGTCATTGACAAGTGCAGAATTGTTCAGAAAATCTCCATGAAATCCGCTTATAATTCTTCAGTAAAGGAAGCTAACAAGGGTAAGGGTCTTAATAAAAAGCACTATGTGAGAAAAGAATCCAATGATGGCTCAAAAGAAGTCACCAGGGATAACAAAGCTGGGATTAGTAAATCCTAGTTCGACTTAGTAGAGGAAGAGGAATCCCAAAGGTGTGGCTACACTGAAACTCGTATCTCCAATGATGTTGAAATAATTAATGATTGTGTTCAAGAATCAGTAATTTTTCAGAAATTTTCAGATGATATTATATCCTTGTCTATAATAATGTAGTCTGAATCCCTCTGGAGTTCATTTACTCAGAATTATTAAAATCAGTTGCAATGGATGATAGATCCATATCTAGACTTTCTCAGGCTGCTCACTCTATACAAGGGGCCGTGTTCATCCCTTCTCAGAACATGGATATTAATATAGAAGATTCATCCCCCATAAATCCAAACTCACAATCCATGGATGAACCTATTAAGCTAAAGACCAAGTTCACTCCAAAGTAGGGACATTCTACAAACCAATCCAACAAGAGAGAGTTGATAAGATCTCATAAAAACAAGGGCACTGAGAACAAACAGAAAGGCGGAGTTTCCCCCACTAAGAAGCAATGATGCATATCCTTTTATGGAACTACCAGGGGATATAAAACCCTATAACTTATTGTTCCTTTAGGATTCTTGTGAGTAAACACAAACCTACTTTTATTGGCATCTCTACGCCAAAATCTAAACACATCACTTCTGGACCCCTGCTTACTCAGAGTGGTTATTCTTTGCTAAGATTTGTGCAGGACTCTGGTATTGACATATTTTGATTTCTTGTTCATCATTTCGTTAATAATACTATTATTGTTAGTGTGGAACATCAAATCATCTCTTGAAAATTCCTCAGAGAAGGTCAGATTTCTTTTCGTTCGATGGTTTATGCTTTCAACTGCTACATCAGTCGAAGAACTCTTTGGCAGCACATCAAGGATCTTTCCAGAGTTATTTTAGATCCCTGGGTCATTATGGGAGACTTCAATGCCATTTTACATGCAAATGAAAATATTTCACATGTCTCCAATGCCACTACCATGATGGATTTTAGAACTTGTATCGAAAAATAAAACCTTATTGAATTCAACCTGATAGGTGCCAAATACACCTGGTATAGGAGGCATATTAATGGAACTAGGGATAGTAGAATTGATCGTGCCTTTAGAAATAAATCTCTCCTTGTAGGTTGTAAAACCATATCTTGTGTCACACATGTAAAGCACAAATCTGATCACCATCCAATTCTTACAACTTTCACTGCCAAGGGTGACCAGCTGCCAATTTCCTTTAGGTTTAATAATGCTTGGACCACTCTTCCTGAATGAACTCAACTGGTGAAAGACACCTGGAATATGGAAGAACATAATGGTAAACCACTTTCTTGTATCTCTAAGCTAAATTATCTTAAGGTTAAAATGAAACATTAGATCAAGCCAAAATTCAGCCTCCTTGATCAGGAAATTGACTCTATGGAAAGCTCACTTCATGATCTTCAAGAAGACATCACTAAGACCGAATTCTCCAGTGACACTGTTTATCAAACCAACATGTCCTCCCAACTCAATGAACTCCTCAGGCTTATAGACAACATCTACAGGGAGCTATTTAAAACCAAGTGGCTCACTAATGGGGATCTAAATACCAAATTTTTCAATGCCCTTCAACGAGTTAAAAATGTTTAGAGGACCCTATCCTTAATAAAGTATGGTGATAAAATTATGTAGGATCGACAAAGTCTCTCTAATAATATAGTTTCCTATTATAGTAACCTCTTTAATGGTCCTGTAATAAATATAGTTATTAAGTATGGAAATATTCCCAAACTTGTCATAGAGGTTGATAACCTTTTTCTTACATCTATTCCTATGGACACTAAGATAAAAGATGCTATTTTTGGGCTCAACAATGGGAGCTCTCCAAGACAATATGGATTCACTAATAATTTATTTCAATTTTATTGGGAGGTAATCAACTCAGATTTCTGTAAAATTTTTAAACACTTCTTTACTAAAGGATCCCTCTCACAAGCTTTCAATGCTCAGTTTAATGCCCTAATTCCTAAGGTGGAAAATGCCAGCGACATTTCTCAATTCAGACCAGTTTCTCTTGTCAATACCATATAAAAGGTCATCAAAAAAATCCTTTCCAATCATATTTCACATATTTCTGGGAAAATCATCTCTTAGAATCAATTTGGATATGTCAAGGGACGAAAAATCCAGGATTTCCTTCTCAATGCCTTGGAATGTGTCAACCTACTATAGAATTCAACCTGAGGGGGTAATATTGCGCCCAAAATGGATATCAGAAAGGCATTTGACATGATTGATTTGAACTTCATTGGGAAAATCCTCAATGAATTCAGTTTTCACGTGAGGTTTATTCAATGGACCAAATCTCTTATTAGCTTAGTGAACATTTCCATTCTCATTAATGACTCTCTATAAGGTTACTTCAAGTGATCAAGAGTATTGAGGCAGGGTGACCCCCTCTATGATATTATTTTTGCAATCACTGAAGACTATCTGAGTAGAATTCTCCCCCACATGACATATTCAGGTGAACTCAAAACAATCAGAGCTGCAAGGGGAATCTCTACCCCCTCTCACCTTCTCTTTGATGATGATATCATTATCTCTACTTAGGGTGAAAGGAAAAATATTCAAAACCTCATGAAATATTTACTACGTTATGAGAAAATTTCAGGTCATGTTGTTAATTGGGGAAGTCGTTTGTTTATTATAAAAAAAACATACATGCAACAAGGAAATCTTGTATGATTACTAAGCTTAGAATTCATGAAGGGTATCTCCCCTTTAACTACCTAGGGTTCCCCAAGTTTTTTGGTAGACCTAAGAACTCTCACTTTGTGGAAGTCGTGAGCTAGGTTCGAAGGACCCTCTCCTCCTGGTAAGGAAAATCTCTATCAATGGAGGGAATACTCTGTTTAGTCAAACATGAGGCCACATAAAAACGGGCCTACTCACTTATGGTTTACACTTGTCCTGCCTCGCTGATTAAAACCTTAAACACCTTGATGAGAAACTTTGTTTGGAGTGGTAGTATTATGGAACGACGGGTTATTTATGCTCCTTGGAAGCGATGTTGTATATTGTATGCTAAGGGTGGGATTGGAGTCAGGAATCTAGACTTATTTAATCATGCTTTACAAGAATAGTCCATATGGAGGCTCATCAATGAAAACTCAAAATACTTGGAATTCCTCAGATCTAAGATCCTCAAGAGACTTATTGAGGGGAACATGAGTTATATTCAATCCTCAATTTGGCCTGGTCTGAATTTTTTTTCAGTATATCAATATTCAATCGCGCTGGATGGTCAGTGCTCAATCCTCCTTCAGTTTCTAGAAACATAACTGGACAGGGTATCCACTCATTAACAATGTTAATATCCTGGATCCAAATACTGATTATGAATCCTCCATTAAAAATTATCTTGATCATGGAAATAATCTCCCCTCACATATTACTTCTAGAATTGATACTTATGAATTCCTGGATATTAATGATATGCTACTGTGGGAACCTAGTATAAATGGGGTCCTTGACTCTAAGGGATACTATAATCATCTTATTTATGGAGGTGGTACAGGGATTGAGGCCTTTAATAAAAAATAGCTGATTTCTATGATTTTTTCACTGCTCTAGAGACTACATCTTGGCAAGCTACCGGTTGAAGTAAATATGAAATGGGTTGGTATCAATATTTTCTCCAGATGTACCCTCTATTTCATCGAGAAGATATTAATAATCTTTTCCTCTCATGAGACACTGCTTCATCTCTCTGGATTTATGTATTTGAGATCTTTGATATCCAACCTCCTCAAAATGTTGATATCACTCGGTTCTTACTGGACTTGGCTACTGTAAAGCTCTCCAAACAGTTACGTTCTCTCTTCCTGGTTTCCTGTGCAAAGGTTATACACATAATCTGGACCTGCTGAAATAAAAAACTGCATGATGAAGTGGTCCCAAATCACACTACTGCACTCACCAGCATCTTGCATGTGGTTCGAAGTGCCAACAATCTGCATTCCTATTGCTGTAACAATTTAGTGAAGGACCTGGTTATCTTGAGAAGGCTCTAGATTACTGGTAATTTTCTGAAATCTCTTGTAACCATTGATGTTTTCTAGGTTCCTCCATTTGTAGGTTGGGTTAAGTACAACACGGACGAAGCCTCAAAGGGAAATCCAAGACCTGCAAGATATGGAATTGTCTTTCGGGATCACAATGGTGACTTCATAGAGGGAGAAAAAGGTACATGCAGACATGACATGACACTTGAGGCAGAGATGCATGGTCTCATCAAAGTGGTTGACATTGCTCATAAATGAAAATGGGACTCAGTCTGGTTTGAAAGTGATTAAATGGATATTGTGAAGCTGTTTGGATGGGACAAATTCATATTTTTTTGGAAGCTCACAACCCAATGGAACAACTACCTGAACACCCTTGCATCCATGAACTATATCATCAAACACATCTATCATGAGGCAAATCAACTTGCTTATCGACTTGCTAACAGTGGAGCCTCGGGAAGCAATTGTGCTCACTACACCAGAATACCCGTTGAGCTGATGAATATATTTCAACATGATAAATGTAAAATTTCATCCTTCCGACTTACGTAACCCCCTTTTTAAATAATTCAAAGCCTCGCTGATTGCTTATCTAAAAAAATGATCAATCATTCTCCTATCCTATCACTTCTCTCTCTGATCTTCTCTTATATAACATGGATAGTGGTTCTGAGAAAGATATGATGGAGGAATGTGTATAGTGTATTTGATAGGAGGAACCATGGAATTGTGATAGAGGAACCACATCATGGAGACTATAGATTCATAGCAAGAAGATGATAACTTTAGGCATGTGGGGCTTTATTGTAAGGGTGACACATCGAGGGGAGGGGGATAATGATGCAAGGTAGAGTCCAACCTTTATGTGATCGACATAGAAGGAAAATCAGTATCCACTTGGCCTCCATAACATAGGTGAAGGGATAGCCATCATATGGATACTGTCTTGTGCCTAGGAGGTCGACCATGTTGTGGAAAACAATATGCAAAAAGTCAGACATGTCATGATCAATGAAAAAAGTGGAACATTGACATTCTTAGACCACCATGTTCAATAGATGTGGAAACATGGTGTAGAACCACTGGTGGGATCAGTTCCATAGATGTAAGACGGTTGACCCAAAATCCTGGCCAAAAGATAGACAAGGACCGACTGCCAAGGCCTATTAGGTCAGATAGACCATAGAGATAGGCCACATAGACCTAAGCCAATAGCACATCCCATCGGTCTAGGATTCGTAACTTGAATAATAGATAGGAGAAATTTGTAGGTTGGTATTTACTAACATGAACCATCCTAAAATGCATGATGTGCACACTCCACACCACTATGCACCATGTGGCACACCTTATGAGATGCCAGATGGCTAGGGCTTCACCTTCTTGGCATCTTTGCAACTTATTCACTATTTGTATATTTTGGGTAAATAAATAGTATATCATGATTATTTTTTCCATGTAGATCTCAATGTTTTTATCTATTAAGACATTCAATTACATTTATTAGGAAAGATATGTGGACTGTGAAATTATGATTTTTGGAACCGATGGAGGGTTTCAAGAAATATTAGCAAATAATTCATGGGACTAATACCACTCTATCATCATTTGTTGTGCTACTCACCAACTATGTTCTTCAATCGAATTTTGTGTTCCACCCTCACTTATTTATAATTAGTCATGGTTTCTCATCTTATGTGTGATTAAACCAATTTTTGTGTTCCAACATGCCCTACTGTGTTCTTTATAATGAGGTATAGGTTCTCTTTGATAATTCTTGTGAGGTTTTGGGGATATTGGGTAGGTTATTCAGATTCTTGAGGTTTTGTGATAATTTATTATAACCGGGATCTACAGAGAAGGACATACTTCAGAGTCCTAGGTTTCTCTCAGAAAATAATATTTTGGTAATAAGTGTTATTATTTCCATATTTTGTTTTTAATATCACTCATTGTTTGTCTTTCCTTCGTGGTTTTTTGGGGCATCCTACAAAATATGTACATACTCACCCATGCATGATCATATTTTCCCTCTTGTGTCATGTCTTATATAAATGATATATAATTAAAATATGATATTTGTGGTTGTGGTATTGGTAGATAATATCATTACTTTGTGGTAATGATAATCATCAGTGTTCCTTCCTGAAGCTATTAATTGTGGGAATCATAACCATCTCAAATGTTGGGTCTTTGTTTTACTTTCATATATTATCAGGTGTGTATTTTTCCCCTTCCCAATTTTTGGGTATGTCTTTGTAGGATTTAAAGGTTTCACATGTGTTCTCATTTATTTTTTATAAATTTTTTCTTTTTATTATTATGCTTTATCTTCTCATATGTGGAGGTGTGCATTGTGTATGGGTGCATTAGGGTAAGTCCTCCTATTATGATGGATTTTTCTACTCAGTGGTTGTCACCATACCCTGACCTATAAAAGGAAGGCTTATAGAGGAACTATCAGTATACCACTACCTAGAAGGGGTATTAGTGGGATAGGTTACATTAGATTAGTGTTTTAGATTGATCCTTTGGAGTCAATCTAATTTAATAAATTTCAATCCATGCGTAGTTGGGCTATATCTGGGATTTTAGGCCAACATGACATAATTACACACTTAGTTTCACCATAAAAGTAGAATTTCTAAAACATGTGAATGGAATATCATTTCTAGGATGTATACAACATTATAAAATGGAAAAAAATTGTTCTTCAAAATCAAAGAAGTTTATTTTTAATGTTACATGTTTTCAGTAAAGAACTAGAAGTTATGTGAGATGTGAATGATTTCATTTATATGATGTATTCACTATTAAACATCATTATGATTTTTTATTGAGAAATTAATGAAGTCTATGTTTTTTAAACAATTTAATCTCAAAATATATGATATTTCATAAAATGAAAGAAAAAATATTATAAATAAAAGTGTAAATAATGACCATAAGTCTAGTTATAATTTATGGATATTGTTGTGATATATCAAAAATAAAAATAAAAATTATACATGGTTTCATAACTCATAAAATTTAATATGACACTGTTTATTGAACTTTTCTACCACGAAAAAATCAAAAATATTGTTGTATTGTAAAAAAAATCTCTTTTTTTTGTTTTTAAGTATTTTAAACTCAATAGGTTTGATAATTTAAAAAATGAAAAAAAATATTTTATAAAAGTCATCAAGTATGCATAATTTTTTTGATGTCAAAAGAAAACATAAAAAATGACTATAATTCCTTGTCCAATTTCACTATATATTTTCAGATCCAATGTTATGGGTTATTCGTGCATTATATTAAAAAATATATGGTTTCAACTAAGAAATAATAAAAAGTGAGATTGATTCTATTTATTGTATTTTTATACCATTAAAAAATATAATTTATTATTTTATTATAAAATTAAATATTTTTTTTAAAATATTGTAAACTTAATGTACTTTACGATGAAAAATTTAATCCATCATGTATACATCATGCTTAATGAAAAAAATAAAATTTTCATGTTTCAAAAGAAAAAACTATAATAATTACTTAAACTCCATTTCCATCTTGGATTTTAATTTAAAATAGTATAGTAGTTCTGGGATGTTCTTATATTATATAAATTCAGATCAAGTATAAAATTATAATTAGAAAATTGTAACCACATATGAGACTAATTTATTTGTTTACTGACACAGGACTCTTCCATGAATTCATATCCAGCTCTTTTGATCAACTAGAAAACTCTATAAAGTAACATATCATTTCATAAAATAACATACCATGTAAATACATGATTCCCATAATTAAATTGAAATATAAAAATTCATAATTTTTCTGAAACTCAACTTATTTTTTGGAAAACCACTTTAACCTATAATAAAAATCCGTACAATAACATATCATTTTCAATAAATAATATACCGCATAAATAAATGATTCCTATAATTACTTAATTAAAATATAAAAATAATTCTTTCATCATTAATGAAACATATTTGAGTTATCAAATTATATTGTGGCTTTTATGATTCATTTTTTTCAAACAACTTTCCATACCACTACCTCCCATCTAAGCTAATTTTCTTTTGGAAGTAGCAGATTTTACACTTGTATAATGACAATAACCCTAATTTTCTACATGTATAGATCTTTATACACTTTTTAAATTATTTTAAATTTATCCAAATTTGAAAAAATTACTTATAATACTTCATCCATTTCACTTGTTGGAATTATAAATTTACTTTTCATATGTGCTAGCTCTTTATAGTGTTTCAATTTTAATAATTTATTTTAACCTACTATAAGAACAAATAAACATTTTAACATATGAATAGACTATTTAGTCTACATCCACATATTTAATTTTCATAGTTTTGTAATGGATCTAACATAAAATTACCCAAATATTTTTAACACATGAAAATATAGAATCCTAACATATTAAAATTTTATGTAAGAATAACTCACATTTTCAGTGAAACCATCATATAGAATCCAAAATTACTTCTCAATGCTCAACATACCAATAACATAAGAACATGGAAGTTAAACATCACAACATGATTTCAAAAAAAATCCTCTAGTAGTCAATATTCATGTTAAAACATGTTAGATTTATTTTGAGTGCACCTATCATTGACTTATGTTACCAAAGGATGGTAAGGAAAAAAATTTCACAAAATTTCTATCCACATTAAAATTCAAAATTTATAAAATATTTAATATTATTATCAACCACATTCTCAAATTTCTTGAAAAATAAATTATATTCAAAATAAAAAGGGAAAAAATCCTGTAATACAACATTAAAAATTTCACTAAATTGTGCACTATATATATTCCTACAGTTAGTTCCTTCTTTATAGAGATTTTTTTTTAATTTTTCTCTATGAACATATATATCATCTGACAAGTTGATTTTTCTTCATCATAATCAACTCATACAATTTTCCATTCAAACTCTAATATATTTTAATTACTTTAATGAAATAACACTTTTAAAATCTATAAAGAAAACTTAAAACATCTGTTACCAAATTGATTCAACATTTTATAACATTTTGCATTAAATTATATACAAAATAGATGTGGTGTGTTTTAGAGATTATGTCACTAATATATTTTTTCATCGATATATCTTGATCAATAAAGAGAGTTAGTGGGTTATTTTTTATGAAACTCTAGAAATTTTTGAAATAACCAATAAAAAAAACTTTTTATTTCATAATATAATAGTACTATACAAAAAATGAAACTTTGCCAATAATGATTAAATCTATAGAAAAACCAAATGATATGTACTCTAAATTCGGATTGAATTTTGTGTCAAAGAAAAAATTATCTCTAATTTTCTTATAACAAATTTTCATTTTTTTATTAACCCAAAATATATTTTTAATATTCTCATTATTGTAAACTTGCATGACATAGATAGATAATGAGTTTACTTTACATTGAGTTTCCAATTATTCTAACATGGAACTTACATCCCCAAGGACCATATAGTATTTAGGGTTTTAATTGGTGGTAGATATCCTTTGCCTCAAGTTCTTAGTATTTGAGAATTCTCTTAATACAAAGAATTATATAAAATCATTATGTCCTTAAACTAAAGTCATTTGTTTAATATTTCTATAGTGGTTAAGAAATTCAAATTTTTAAGTTTTCCTAAATTTTAGATCTAATTTATTTAAATATTTAATCTTTTATCACTTATTTTTTATTATATAAAAAATGAATATATTTCAAAAAGTTTATTTAATTGAAAAAACAAAATATATTTTGATGCATATAATTGATAGAATGAATATCGAGTTAATTTTATGGTGTTATGTTTAAAAGATGATCTTATTTAACATATCAATATATATAATTATATATTATCTTTTTGTGATATTAATTTTCCCTAGTCGAGTTATTAAATAATTGATTTCAAATAATTATATTAGAGTTCATTTTTATGCACCATTGATATTTATTATTTTATAAAAAATATTATTTTAAATTTAATAACATGTATGTATGTATGTATAATAATTTTAATTTATATATGTTATGTGTAAATTTATTTAAATTATAAAATGGTTAGATTTATGTTTGTGTAAATTTATATGGTTTCTTGAATTTAAAACAGTTTAATTTATTATTAAATATATTTAAAAAAATATTACCATAATTTAATTATTTAAATTTATTTAACCATGTGAATTATATTTACTTAATATTATTCTTAACAAAAATAAATATTTATTTTTATGTATTAGTTTTATATTGATAAAAATTTCAAATAAATTAAAATATTATATATTTATTACTGTTTATTATTATAAATTTAAAAATAGATGTATTTATATTTATGAATTTATTATTAATTTATTTTCTAATATGAAGTGTTATATTTTTGATTTCATAATGGATATAATTAAGATGTAGGCACTTTATTGGGAGATGAATGAGTTTCAAAATCAATTTGAAATATTTTTGGATTTCACTTTCAACAATGTTTTAGAGGGGGATCTTATTCGATAACCTTGTTATAATTACATCATCAAGATACTTTTAACTCTGGTAGAAGTAAGTTATCATATAATTATTGTTTGATTTCAAACCCAATATGATATATAAAACCATAATAGATAAAAAATTCAACAAGCCATAAATTTTGAATGTGCTGATAGGTGTGTGTGGATGATGGTTCATGAAGAACACCATGATTTGGAAGCACACTTCCCAAAATTAACTTGCATAAAAAATATTGAACTTATGATCATAGAGGTTCTAAAAATCAGTGTATCTAGGACTAGGTAGGCCCAATACTCTATCTATGCATCAAATCAACACACATTAGTACAAACAAAACTTTCAAAATGAGAATAACTAAGATATATCACACTCACATGGTACAAAGATGTTGAACCCATTTGAGGATGATGTTATATTTTTTTAGTTATTATAGATTAGGATTTGACTCATATGATTGGATTTTAAGATAGTGGAGTTTTTATAATAATGGTTAAATATTATTTAAGTGAAGTTTAAGAAAATGGAATTGATGTTTGTAAATTCTAGAGATGTGTATTGTTGAAAATTTGAAAAATGAATTTATATGTAAGAGTTACTCTAAAGGATATTTAATAGTTATTCTGAACTTACACTATTGAATATTAGAAGCATTTTAGAGATGTATCAATATAATTTTTAATATTATTAGATTTAAATTAATAAACAATGTACTTGGGGGTTTACATAGTGGTATGTAAGATAATTTAAGGAATAAATAAGGTTTTTGAAGAATTCTATGATATTATGCTGAGTATCAAAAAAAATGTAGAAATGAAAAAGACCTTATAGTGACAAGTAATATTTTTATAGAATATATAATATTTTCATAGAATTATAGATGATACGTAATATCTCCCAGATAACAGAAAGTTACCAAATTATAGAACCACACTATGATATATAAGGGTTTTAAAACTCATATGTAAAGGTACACAAAGTTATAGATTAAATATTTGGAAATGTATTAAGCTGCACTTTGATTTTTAATTGTGACGTACCGACCCAGGTGCCACAAAACAGTGTCCCGATCCAGTTGTCCACATGCCATCACATGCACCTCTTCGTATGCCAAAGGATTCCATCTAGAATCGAGGTTTTGGTAAGTCAGTGTTGGGGAGACTATACCCTCTTTTATCAGAATAAAACACCAACAGAATAAAACAACAATAACCATGTGAAAAAGCATATAAATAACCATAACAATACCATGTCATATTATATTCAAAACATGAAAATACAATACCAAACTAAAAGGTAAAACTTGCTATAAAAATGAAAATTTCAAGTGTCTACAATACAACTAAAAGTAAAGACACAAAAACTCCCAAGAAGGTCTTGAACCACATCCGGTTTCCTATCCCATGATCTAATCCTAAACAAAAATATATCCCAGTGACTTTCCCTTATCCTGTCTTGCAACAACAAAGTTTACTTGAGTGCTGATCAGGCGGCCCAAATCGGGTGTGAGTACAACTCAGTAGGCCACCAACAATAGTGTCTAAAAAAAGTCTATTCAAATGAGAGTGTATGCAGTTTTATGAAGCAATAAATAAAATGAATAATTTAAACAGTTATCATATTTTCCATTAATCATTAACCATCACGTTAGGCCTAGTTTCAATTCATGTTTTCTATTTGAAGCATCATTCATTATTATCATTAATTTGGTGTTGAACATCATGTCAAACAACCTAAATATCATTTAGTGTAGGTCTCCATTCCTAACACTCAATATCTCATTAGGTGTAGGTCTTCATTCCTAGCACTAAAAAATATCAAGCTTGGATATCTATTTAGGAGGAACTCCATGTCCAAGTACCAACTTCTAATTGGTATCGAATTCCATGTCTAGAACCACAAAAATATTAGTCATTTAATCATTATTTAATTCACAATAATTAGCCACATCACTCCATTACTAATCCAATGATGAGTTAAAAATTTCAAAATCCATCAGTTAACTCATCAATTAACTAAGCACATAACCCATTAATTAATTCATCAATTAATTAATCAATCAAAACAATTGCCATTGCATAATTAATTCTTCACAATTAATTATCCATATCAAATATCAACTTGCCATAATTAATTCTCACAGTTAATTATCTTTGATCAACTTCATGGTACATAATTAATTCTCACAATTAATTATCTTTCATAGCCAACATCATTTCAAAATTAATTTCCCCCAATTAATTATCTTAACAAAATCAATTCAATATCTCAATTAAAATATATCAATTACAATATCTAAACCCATAACCAATATCCAAAAAAATATCTATTTGGGAAACCCCCTTTTTTTGTTACATGATTCAATTATCAATTAATTACCAAGGAAATCAAAAGTCCATTCTACATTCATAATTACTCCAATTTAAGAAATTAATTATAAAGGGAAGCTAGAAAATCCATAAACTCACATTCACATATAAAATCCATGAATATGGGAGTTTGATTTAGACCACCTACATTAATTTATTGATATATGTTAGCCTAATAGAAATCCCCAAAATTGGATTAGCACAACGTCGTCGGTCAAGCTTCAGATCAAAATACCTAAACCAAAATTAAGAACAAAGGCATCAAGATCTTACAATTATATATCTAGATCCACAATCCTAGATCTAGATCTCAACTCATAGGTTTATATCCCTAGAAATGGTGGATATCTTCCCTGAAAATATCAAGGAAAGATAGAGGAATGAATTAGAAAAGCAATAGAATGAAATCCACTTACTGGGAAGAGAGAGGATCTTTAATCTGGGATTTCGATCTCAAGGAACGATGTTTGGATCACCTTGGAATCCCTATAGAAGGCTCTAGGATCACCTAGAATTATCCAAGCCTGATCCAAGGTCAAAATATGGGAGTCTCAAGGGTTTGGGTGGTTTTAAAATAGATTTTTAGATCATTAATTATGCACGCATGGTTTCATGGGTAGGGGCGCACGGTTAGGGAAAACTGTGCACCAACCATATATACCTCTCTGTCTAGGTTTTCATGGTTGACACAGTTTAGTCACACAGTTTGTCAAACCAAGCACAAAACATGAACAACCCACTATTCATTAATTTTTATTAAAAATTCACCCAAAATCACCCCAAGCCACTACTCTAAAACAATGGTACTTAAAAACCTCAAAAATTACATGAAAACGTGCCAGAGATGACTCTAGAAAAGGCTGAGATCTTACAATATGCAGACCTTATAATAGCTCATCCTTGATCTGCACTCCCAAACTTCTCTAAGATTATGAGCCAAAAATATTGGTCTATTGAGACCTCATGTATGCTTCCCATTCATAAGTTTCCTCTTGAACACTTCCATGTTTCCATAACACATGAACTAACGACACAGTCTTTCCCTGTGACACGTTCTCTCTACAACCCAACACACGTATCAGATGCTCCTCAAAGGATGAATCTATCTTGAGGTCAACCACTTCCACATAAATCACATGAGAAGGGTTAGGGTGATACCATCGTAGTTGTTACAAATGTAAAACATCATGCATAGTGCTGAATTTATATGGAAGGGCTAATCGGTACACCACTAGGTCGATTCTCTCCAACACCTCAAACAGTCCAACAAACCTGGGTGCCAACTTACCCTACCTATGTATCCTACGGTGACCCAATCTAGGCGACACCAGAAGGAATACATGATCCCCATCTATAAACTCTAGGGGTTATCTTAATCTATTACCACACAACTTCTTTCTACTCTGAGCCGTAACCATACATTTCTGAATCAATTTCACCTACTCTGATGTCTCCTACAAAAGAATCATCCCCAACATCTCTGACTCACTCGCCTCTAAACAAAATAGTGGTGATCTATAAAGTTTTCCATAAAGTGCCTTATATGGCTCCATCTATATAGTTTCCTGATAATTGTTTTTATAGGTGAACTCCACTAAAGCCAAGTGCTTCTCCCAAGAACCACCAAAGTCAAGTACACATGCTCGTAACATATCCTCTAACACCTATATGGTATGCTCCAACTACCCATCGATCTATGGGCAGAAGGCCATACATAAGAAAACTTATGTACCAAGTGCCTTATGCAAGCCCTTCTAGAAGTGTGAAGTAAAGTGAGAATCAAGATCTAAAACTAGAGTCTGTGGCACCCCATGATAACACACTATCTATCATATAAAGAATTCTCCCACCTTTTCTACTGTAAATTTTTCCTTGATAGGAAAGAAATATTCTACCTTCATTAGTCAAAACCTAATGACCCAAATAGAATCATTCTTCATAAGAGTCTTTGGAAGTATTACCACAAAATCCATAGTTACGTCATCCCACTTCCATTCCGAAATAGGAAATGACTGCAATAAGCCTCCAGGTCATTGATACTTTGTCTTCACCTGTTGATAGGTGAAACATCTTGTTTCAAACCCTGTTATTTCCTATTTCTTTCCTGGACACCAAAACTATCATCGTAGGTGATGATAAATTTTTTTCACCCTAGGATATACCGCCTACTTTGAGGCATGAAATTCATGTAGGATCAAAATAGTGATGTAGATGCTCAATTTACAAGAGGGGGGGGGGGTGAATTGTACACTTTAAAAATTTCTTTGGAACCTTTAAAGTTAGTTAAGGATAACTATGTTTACCTTAAGAAAAGGAAAGAGCTAATTTTGACAAAGTTAAGCTTAAGCAAATTCACAACACCTCTAACACAAAACAAAACTTGGAAATAGATTCCAAAAGTAGGTTCCGGAAATATGGTTCTAGAAATTGAAACTTAACAAAAGATTACAATATGAGATTCTACCTTAAAGCGTATAGAATCTAAATAAAACAGAGTACAAATAAGGACGTATAAGAAAGTTATACTTTCCTTACAATAAAATATGCAGCGGAATATAAACAAGTAGTATAACTACAAGTAACGAGATATAAGTCTTTTAACCCAAAGAGAAGGGTATCCAACATCCTTGGATAAAGGTCCCTTGATTTATACTTTCAAGCAAGTTTGTCTTTCCCACACCAGGGTAAGCCCTCGATATGAAGATCGAAGTCTCTATCTTGTTATCCCCGCAAGCCCTCAACTTCAAGGTAGTTGGAAACCTCTGTCTTCCTCAGCAAGGAAGCCCTCAAACATTAAGGTAGTAGGAAACTCTGTCTTCCTATCCCTGGAAGCCCTCGAATGTAATCACCAACATTCAGAGTCGCACGAAGCTTTGAGAGTTAATAAGAGACTCTCTCTCTAGAAATTACTTCAAGCATGTAATCACATGAGTCGAAGATCTGTCATCCTTTTCTGCATTTTGTCTCGATCTCTTTCAAATGAGTTCCTATTTATAGGTAAGGTTGGCCTCCTTCCCAACGGTCATATTTTCCTTAAAAATCGGAGGGACCTGTACACGTGTCACTTAGACAACGGTTAGTTTATAACAAAATAGACGACATCATTTTATAACAAAACAAGTGTAACAGAATGTACGACACCGTCTAAAATCTAACTCAAAAGTTCGGAATGAAAACTTTGGAGTGAATGTTCGGACTGTAAGGAAATACGGAGTGTATAAAACAAAGATGATCAGATTCTCCTTCATAGGTGAATTCAGAATGAGAATTCGGAATGAGAATTCATCATCAGAATTCGTAATGAGAATTCTTCATTAGAATTCGTAATGAGAATTCCTCATCAGAATTCGGAATGAGAATTCGTCATCAGAATTCGGAATGAGAATTATTCATTAGAATTCGTAATGAGAATTCATTGTTGAACTTCATAAGGATTCATATCCTGAGTCTGGAGTAGAACTAAACCAGAGTTCATATCCAGAATTCAAAATGAAACTTCCTTACAGTTCTTATCCAGAATTCGGATCCTAAAACAGAATGCTTCATATCAAAGTTTCAATGATTCTGAGAAAATAGAAATGAATCCGAATCTCATACTTAAGAAAGAAAATATGGATGAAAATATGATAAGGATAATTTTTCTTATAAAAGAGATTTTCCTTATAAAAGCGATTTTTCCTTATAAAAGCAATTTTCCTTATAAAATCAATTTTCCTTATAAAAGCAATTTTCCTTAAAGATAAGGTGTTTGTTATTTTCAAAAAAATAAGGAATGGAAAAGTCATAAGGAAAACCTTATTGACTCAACAATTCTGGCATGAGTTCCTCTCACATACTCATAGGCACAACAACCCATTTTTTCACATAGATGATCTCATCCTCATCTATTATCCAACATGAAGGTGTCTCCCCACCTTCAAGTCCTTCCCTTAAGGATAAAAATTCTGGATCCTCATAATACCTGTCCCTGATCCATCTCAAGAGTGTAGACTCCACTACTACAGAAACCGGAGTCATCCTCTCCTAACTCTCATGAACTACTACAATAATTTTGGCCAAAAAAGTCATCATCTTACACTATGCACTCGTCTCATATACCAACAGAGTCTGAGTTTTCCTAATCAAGTAATTAACCACACTATTCCCCTTTCTAGGTATATATTATAGTTCAAAATCGAAGGATTTCATATACTCTACCCATCTTCGCTGCTGAAGATTCAAATCACGCTGTAAAAAGATATACTTCAAGCTTTTATGATCCGTAAAAACTGTAAAATTTTCACCAAAAATATAGTGTTGCTAACACTTAATATCATATACCACTACTTCAAACTCGAGGTAATGCGTAGGGTAATTATGTTCATGTGGCCTCAACTACTAAGACCTGTAAGCAACGACTCGATCTTCTTGCATC
Organism: Viscum album; assembly: GCA_963277665.1. Lineage (NCBI taxonomy): Eukaryota > Viridiplantae > Streptophyta > Magnoliopsida > Santalales > Viscaceae > Viscum > Viscum album. The sequence goes on along the minus strand of OY728133.1, from coordinate 1,375,634,829 downwards.
AACATAGCTCCGAGTACAATCCCAGAAGTGTCACAATACACCATGTACTCCTCACCCAACTAAGGTAAGATAAAAATTGGTGCTAATGTCAATAAATTCTTTAACTACAATAAAGAATTCTCACATGCTTCTTTCCAATCAAAATTTTTCCGTTTCTTTGTCAAACCTAAAAGTAATGATTCCAATCGGGAAAATTCATGGATGGGACTCATTCCATAACCAGGTAATCCAAAAAATATTCATATATAAAAAACATTCTTGGGTTTCTACCAAGAAATCTCTACCTTCACTTTTTTTGGGTCCACTTCCATACCTTCTTCCGAGATGATATACCCCCAAAAGTGTACCCTATTGTTGAGCCCTCTGGAAGATTTCTGAATTCATTCCTATGATTGTTGTTTTAATAATCACAAATCTTTATTACATAATCCGGTTGGATTTCTCATAAACTTAACCTCAATCTATTAGTGAATCTGTTATCATGTTTTTATCTATGTGTTTATTGATTTAAAAGTTTTTTGGAAGTCTTCTGGATCAAACAGACAATGGTCGCACCGATCCAATATCAGAGGAAAACGGTCGCACCGATCCAATATCAGAGGACAACGGTCGCACCGATCCAATATCAAGACAATGGTTGCACCGATCCAATATCAGAGGACAACGGTCGCACCAATCCATATCAGAGGACAACGGTCACACCGATCCAATATCAGAGGAAAACGGTCACACCGATCCAATATCAGAGGACAACGGTCGCACCGATCCAATATCAGAGGACAAGGGTCGCACCGATCCAATATCAAGACAACGGTCGCACCGATCCAATATCAAGACAACGGTCTCACCGATGCAAATGAGTCACTGATCAATATGACTCATCGATGCTGATCAATCTGAGTCACTGATGCTGATAAAATGACACACCGATGCAAATGAGTCACTGATCAATCTGAGTCACCGATGTTGATCATATGAATCACTGATGCTGATCAATCTGAGTCACCGATGCTGATCATATGACTCACCGATGCAAATGAGTCACCGATCAATATGACTCACCGATGCTGATCAATCTGAGTCACTGATGCTGATCGAATGAGTCACTGATCAATATGAGTCACCAATGCTGATCGTATGATACACTGATGCAAATGAGTCACCAATAAAATGACACACTGATGCTAATCATCTGAGTCACCGGTCAGGACACACTGATGTCTAGCCACCAATGCTGATGCTGATGACCTATTGATCACTTGAACTCATCGATAGTCATAAAAAACTGTTTGAATTTCTTTATCTTTATCTTTATTTAATCTAAAAAATGGTCATATCAGGTATATTTTAATGCTCTGTCAATTAATTAATAAAGGTTGTTGGATTTCAGGAAACTGTACCTCGTACCTGCGGAAAGGAAACCTTTTCTGTCTTCCGAAGCACGTGACACAAATATAAGAAGACTCTGCTGCTGAAAATAAAAAAGAAAAGGGAGAAGAAGAAGAAAATATATTAGAGAACACACGAGAAATACAAGAAGAAATAGGAGGAAGAACCAAGTAGAACAGAAGATACATATCAAGAGATTACACAGAACCTCATACACAATCAAGCCTACTCAGGAAGAGTTCTGTGCATACAAAAGAACATTGAAGAACTTCATCGACTATATCTCACTGCCTATGAGCCTGAAGCATACGACACTCTGCTTCTCAAACAAAAACGAGAAGAGGACTCATAATTACTTCTGATCAAATCCAAAAAGAGTCCAGAGATACACTGAAATCACCAAAGACATTTCTAAACTCTACATCTCTACTCTTGATTCATTTATTCTACATTTTGAGCAGTGTGTGTTATCTGCTGTATTAAACACACACACTGAATCCTGTACTTTAACTGGAGGATCTGTAAATCCTCAGCAAACCTTTTTATACGTCATTGCCCACTGTGGATAGTGGTAGAGGTCGTGTGTGACCTGGACAGCCGGTTGCTATTGTTTTGTTTCCCATGAATAACAGTGGTAGAGGTCTTCAACCTGGACAGTTGTAAACTGTTGAACCTCGATCTAGGGTGTGGATCATCTTTATAAACTTTTGAGAGGACTAAGTCTCGTCTTGAGACTGAACCTCTTGGTTAACTCCTATGTGTTTTTAGTTAAAGTTTATATCCATACTATTTATATTTATTTCATATTCCGCTGCTATTACTTTGAAATATAATTTATTTTCAAAGCTACTTTGATAGTTAAACTCGCAAGTGTTTATATTTATTGTAAACCAGTAAGTTAGTTTCAAAAGTTAATTTAATCATAAGATTAAGTTAACTGAGAACTAATCAATCTTTGAGAAACTAATTGAACCTTTATAATCTGTATAAATTCACTACAGTTTAATTTGTTTTTGAAATTGGGGGATTTTAATAGAAATTGTTTTTAACAGAAATTTTAATTGGATCTCAATTCACCCCCCCTCTTGAGTATCCACTCCGACCAACACCTGTCAATCCAAATGTCATGACCTGACCCTACCCAGCTCGAGCCACAACTACCCCATTCCTGCCTCTATAGGCCAGGGGCTATTGACCAGCGCTGAATGCATAAAAACCCAGGGAGGCCTTTTCCTGAGTACTTGTACACACACACACACGCATCACACTCAAAGCATAAGTGAAGAGTAAAAATAAAAGTAAGGTTCCAACTACTATAAAAAAACAACAAATGTGCATAGACCTCTATACAATACAAGAAGGTGCTAAAGTTAAACTGAAAAGAAAAGGAAAAAAACATGTGCCCAACCAGAAAATTTCCACAACCCAGAAACAGGTAAAACAACAGTAAATAGGTGGGAGGGTCTCACACCTAGAACCAGACAATGACCACTGCATGCGGTCCAAGCTCCTGGTGCCTAAGCTCCTTTGACGTCACGATCGACCTATCTGTCGTCTGTAAGGGAACACCAAGTGTGGTCAAAGACCAAGCGGGGGTGAGTATAAAAATACTCAGTAGGATACCCCGAAGGCTTGAGGGAGCAAAAAAAGTGGTACTAAAGGGTGTGCAGAAGATCGAACAGGAAAAATAAAGGAGTACAACCGAGAGTGCAGTAAAGAGTACAACTCAACCCAACAAGAGGAAGGATGTAGACTCATCCGAACACAAGGGGCTAGAATTAGTGAGAAGATGAACTTCTCGTTGAGTCTTCGCTACCTATGGCAGGAGAGTAGACTCGTCCAACCATGAGAAGCTAGACACGGAAAGCACGTGGCATACCCTATGCATCTTCATCTCTCCTGGAAGAAGAGTAACAAAAACCCAAGGAGTGGGTACTGAAACCAGGTATACATATATATATATATGCTCTCACAAGAAACCCGAACAAGATCGTAAGGGGATCTCCGTCCCGTAGCTTAGCCCAAGAGAGTGAGTAGCCAACAGTCCCAGAAGTAAACCCCATGGATGCCCAACATCCCACATGTCTGCCCTGAAGTGCAAGTCAAGGGGCTCAAATCACCGCACCTCAACACTATCTGCTTTGGGCGGCACTGACTCACCCGTACGGTTTTAGGTCACGTCACAAGGATGAATCTCGGTGGGGAAAGCGCCCCTCACACTTGAGAGTTCCGAGATAAGTCAACCCCTCCTTGTCACTATCACATAACTGAGAGATCTACTCAAAGGCAAAGCTATCACATCACTGAACCATACAACCAAGGGTCCCGCTTTGGTAGTCACAGAGAAAAGTCACCGACTAGCCTCATAAGAAGGGTGGAGTCTGAAATGCCAACGGGTGACCCACTGTCCAGACCTGCTGGATGGTAAGATCATAATAAGATATCGGGTGACCCACTGCCCAGCCCTGCGGGAGGGTAGACCTGGAATAAGTCGACAGGTGACCCACTGCCCAACTCTGCTGGAGGGTAGACTGGGAACAAGATGACGGGCGACCCACTACCCAGCCCTGCTGGATGGTAGAACCTCAGGAGTCATTGGGTGACCCACTACCTAGTCTCTGTTAGAGGGTAAACCCTGAGAAGTCAATGAGAAACCCACTGCCCCGCCCTACTGGAGGGTAAACCCAAAGAAGTCGATGAGTAACCCACTGACCAGCCCTGCTGAAGGGTAAACCTGAAACTGCTCTGGCCATCTCTACTAGATGGTACAACACTGGCCAACCGAACATGGAGTGGGTATCACGCAACCACCCAATTCTAGAAAAAGTCACCTAGTAGAGGTTCAGCGCCCACCATCATTGGGTGTCACTAGAACCGCTACCGGGCATAGGTTAGGAGTATGTCCAATGAAGCCTATGACCACCACCCTTTCATATTTCCACATTTAATAAAATCACGTAAGAGGCTCCGCTCACCTAAACAGATTACACCATTGTAATCCTTGTGAAAAAACACGCGAGATAGAATACTTACTCGCTCGAAACAGTCAACTGGTGAATATGGTACTATTAACTATCGCCATCCCATGTGGGTCCCACACCAGGATCCAAAAAATGAACAAACAGATCACACCACTGCGATCCCCTCGGAAAAACAAACGGGATTGACTACTCAATCGCCCAAAACAGACAGCCGGGGAAAAATGTACTATTCATCGTAGCCAACCCTAGTGGGACCCACACCACTATCCCGAATAAGGTCGGGCGAACCACGCCATCGCGATGCTCTCGGAAAAACACATCAGATCGACTATTCATTCGCTCCGAACGGACGCCTGAAGAAAAAGGTCGTAGTACACTGTTCACAGCTTAAAAGATGGCCCGTGGGGCCCACATCTCATCTCCGGCTTCAACACCTGAAACCACCTCGGACAATTTCGCCTCGATTCCAGGGTCACAACACCGCTGACAGTTCCTAAAACAGACTCCGGATGTAGAAGCTATCACTCCCCGCGTTATACGCAAACGGGGCCCTATGGGGCCCACACCTCAAGCCCGAATCTAGGCGGGCAGATTGCGCCCTTGCAATCCCCTCAGAGAAACACACTAAATGCAGTGATAAAACACCCTAAATAGATGTTGGGTGGAAAAATGACATTTCATCGTAAAACGTTCGAACTAGGCCCTATGGGCCCCACACCCTGTCTCCAACCCGAACACTTCCGAAAGCATCTCAAAAAGTCCTCACGAGGACTGGGGTCACACTGCCGCTGACGACGCGTCAATCGGACATCCCAAATAAAAGTTAGGTCTGCCGGAACAAAAATTAATTAATTAATTGTTTGTATAAAGCGTTTTGTGCCACCGAGTAAAGAAACCAAACCGCAAGGGCTCCGAACCAACTTTGGAAAGACCGTCTCAGCTCCGGGGCTACCGCACCTCTGACGGCACGTCAAACAGACGCCCGGCTCGCGAGCCACATCCGTCGCACCTTTAAAAACAATTTATTATTATTAACTTAACGCATTTCGGATCACTCATCTTTGGGCACATAACCTAAAAACCCCGAGACTAATCTTAAAAAGAGCGCCTTGCCGATAGGATTCTGCAGCCGTAGACGGTGCGTCAAACGGATGCAGTGTTTAAATGATACGCCCCCCCCCCCCCCCCGAATGCAAGGGGGCCTAACCGGTCCAGTTCACCCCGGCCGACCCAGACCGAGCCGCCGGCCCGTGGCCCAGCCGCGGGTCCGGCCCGAACCACCGCGGCCCACTGGCCGCGGCCTGCCCCTCAGCACCGGACCCGAGCAGGTCTGTTTTTTCTCCACGCGGACCGGCCGTCTGGCCGGTCTTCCGTGTCGCGCAGCAGGACCCGCATTCGGCGGGTCCTTGCTTCCTGCGCACGCCTGAGGCGCTGACCGCCTCGGGACTCCGCTTGCTGACCGCGACCGCCGCTCCGAGGTCCCCACTTCGCCCACTCTTCCTGACGCCAGCGCCCGACCGCCTGAAGCTCCTTCGCTCGACCGCGAGCCACCGTCGCCCCTCGCCGGCTCCGCTGCTCGACGCTGCGCCCGCCGCACGCCAGACTTCGCTCGACCGAATGCCTCCGCCTGCCTCCTCTCACCCTTTCCCGACTGACACCCATGACCCCATTCGACTGAACGCCTCCGCCGGCCTCCGCTCACACTCGCCCGACCGACACCCGCGACCCCGCCGCTGAGCCGAATCCCCCGAGCTCCGCCGCGTTCCAAGACGCGGTTGCCCCGCTTCGCCGCCGGTTCGGTCTCCGGCCGTGGTCCCTCACTGGAGCTGAGCCCTCGATCGGTCCCCCCGCCCATTCCAGTGATTGGAAAAATTATCCGACACCGGTTTCAGGATATCTCGGACGGGATCTTCATAACGCCTTCCCCGACTCATCGATCCGTTGAGGTTCGCGCGCGCCCAAAAATTTGGTACGAAGAACATTCAAGAACTAGTAATTGAATGGGGCTCGAGCGTTGCCCATGTTCATTCATCCAATGCCCCAAATTCTAAAAACTATAAATAAAAGAAATTTAAATATGAAAATGATGAAGAAATTGAGAAAATCGACAATGGTGCGAAATTCAACAAGAATCTTACCTCGGATCGCTCGTTCTTCGTTGGCGATGAGTCCACGACGCTCCCACTCCGATCCGCCAAGGCTCCGGCGGAGATGGCCCCTCGATCCATCGAAGAACAGTGAATAACTCCGAATAACATGAGAGAGAGAGAGGGAGGGAGAGTGAGAGAGAGGGGGGGATGGGTCTTCCCTCAACAGTGAATTTATAAAATTTCACTAAAACTCTCCCAACATGAGTGGATTCCGAAACCCTCACGCCCGCCTATTTTGTCTCATGCCTAGGAAAAACACCCCACTCCAAACTCTACGGAAGTCTCGGATTTCAATTCTGAGACTTCATTCGAAAGTAATTCAAAAATAAAGCCAGTGATAAAAATCACTAAGTGGACATTTCGAAATGACCATTTTTCCCCTCAGTGACATCTCTCACAGCAGGCTCACGCCCATAAAACTTACACCCCTCCTAGGGTAAATGACGCACTCTGAACTCAATGGTTCTCTTGTTTTCCCAATCGGAGCCGCCGTTTAATATATACTTGAGTTTAACCATTAAACAAATAAATAAATAAATAAATTTATCCGTTTAATGTTCCAGTAGCGGGCGAGTGGTCCAAACGTCCCGCGCTGACTTGCTTTATGTCATTACTAGGGTAAACACCTCATCTCAAACCCATCTGTACACTCTGATCTCTGATCTGAAGCACCTTTTAGGAGTTATCCCATTTATTTGGCATGCCTAGTGCCAACGCACAGAAAATTTAATTCCGGCCACACCAGGGCTCAGAATTGCACGCCATTTGAAGGCGCTGCTCTGGAATAATATCAAGAATATTAATAAGTCCTTTATAGAAAAAACCAGGTTCCTACATCATTCCATCCTTCAAGATTTTCACCCCTGAAAAGAAAAACCAGGTAAAAACTCAGGGTACTAAGCCCACACCTGGCTCTCCCGTACCCTGAAGTACTCTTGCACAGTTCTGCATCACTGCACATAGACCAAAGGATTTTATCTGTTCAAGCGAGGTCTGCCCTTACTGATGACGTGCATAGGAGCATGCACACTTCTTCTCAGGTGAGCCACGTGGGAGACACCGTGAACCCACTCTATACCTTGGGGGTTAGGGAAAGGCGGTAGGGAACCTCTCCATTCCTTCGCACTGTCTCAAAAGGCCCAAAGGCCCTCGGGGTAACTCACCTCCCCAATCGAACCTCTTCATTGCATACCATGACTGGAATCACCGCCCGCACCTGGAACAAGTCCTAGTGATTCCCTCATTCAAAATATCCATATGGTGAACACCCAAGGATATCCAGTCACATAAGGTTACATAGTCGGTGTCTCTCAACCAAGACTCTCTTACACGCTCGGAGAGCAATGGAGTCGACAAAATCGACTAACAGAAAAGGTTCCACACCTTCTATTCCACTATCACAAGGTTACACCGATGCCCTGCGTCACCTTGGAAACACCTCAGATAAGGATCAGGGAGAAAATCATTTCACGCAAAGAGTCTAACAATTCTACTGCAAGAAGTAGAAGAGTTGTAGAGAGTACCTCTTTTCATATCATGCTCTATAGGATCATAGAAATCCAAAGCTCGTGGTTGCCCACAACCCCAACTGTCAGCTCTCAGAGCATGACGTGGACCACCCATTGGCGATGGGAAGACCTCGTAAAGTCATCCCCCACTACTAGCTCCTCCCGATCCCCTGCTAGAACCACCTCCCGGGGCGCTACTCCAATCACGACGCTGCCTCTGCTGCGATGGTTCACCTGTTGCCTGCCCGATATTCTTAGCGTGCCTGGTCAGGCAGTCCCATGCCAAGTGACCTCAGCCCTAGCAAGCATAGCACCGAAACTCTCTGGGCTGCCCTGGTTCCCTCTAGCACCACTGTGGTGTACGACCACACCCCTGAGTTCGGTTATCTGAAATCCACCTGGGTCGAGGTTCTGTCACCTGACAATTGCTAGCTGTGGCAGAAATCTCGGCTCTGTCGAGCCTACCGCCACCACCAACTTTAGAACATGGCAAGAATCTATTTGTCACTAGCACATGCTCTAGAATCCCGATATAAGTGGGTATGCCCAAGGGTACTATGTTAGCACGAATCTCTCAGTGGAGACCTTACTCAAACTCCTGTGCTCGGAAGTTGCCGACATGGACCAAGTCCGGGTAAAATCGTGCACGGTCTGCGAAACTGGCCACGTACTCGGCCACCGACATCCCTCCCTGCCGAAACTGCAGGAGCTCCAAAATCCAAACAGATCATAAGAAAGAGGGGAAAAATCCTCATAAAACAACAACTGGAAGTTTCCCCACGAAAGCAACAAATCGTTAAGAAACTGAGTCACCAGACTCCACCAACTCCAAGTAGTTCCACGGAAAAGGATGGCGACCAAAGCCACCATAAGATCTACCAGCGTCTACACAAGCCTAAAAAGGTGAAACACCATCTTTAGCCAAAGCTCTGCTGCCTGAGGGTCTGGTTCACCACCGAACCTCAGCGGTCTCTACTGTTGGAACTCACGGTGCACACTCAACCTGCGCTCAAGCCCCGTCTGCTCTACTGGAGCTCTCTGCTGCTCACCAGATGGGGGTGCTGCTACCGGCCCACCAGTAGAAAGGGTCTCACATGATGGGTCCTAGAATGAGGCCTTGTAGCTCAGAGGGTCGTCATCACGAACCAAAGCTGGTATCCTGGATGGCTGTCTTCGTAGAGACATCCTGAATATTATCAAGGAGTGTCACGATTAGATGAGAATATATGTATCACAACAACAATGATGATGGGGAGATGACTCAAGGAAAGTCAAATACTCAATCCTATGTGATGCACAAACCAATTTTCCCTACAACAAGTGTCTCAACATGCTGAGTCGAAAAGCTGGTTATCAGGGTCCTGGTGAATGGATACGTCGACCGCTGTACCCTCACAGGACTCCTTGGCCGGAGAGCCGCTCTCGAGACACGTTGAAATTTTTTCCATAAATCCCAACCAATTCCTTTTTAGGAACATCCGCACAACATCCCAAGGATCGAAACACCTCTGATACCACTTTTTCACAACCTGAACCTACCCGGCTCGAGCCGCAACTACCCCAAGCCCCCCTCCATAGGCCAGGGGCTGGTGACCAGTGCCGAAGACATAACAACTCGGGGAGGCATTTTCCTAAGTACCTGTACACACACACGTAGCACACTAAAAGCAGAAGTGCAGAGTAAAAAGAAAAGTAAGGTGCCAACTGTTATAAATAAACCACAAATGTGCATCGACCTCTAAACAATACAAGTAGGTGCAGAAGGTAAACTAAAAAGAAAAGGGACAAAAAAAGCGCCCAACCAAAAAAGTGCCACAACCCGACAACAGGTAAAACAACAGTAAACAGCTGGGAGGGTCCCACACCTGGAACCAGACAACGACCACCGCACGCGGTCCAAGCGCCCAGCTCCTAATCTCCTCTGACGTCATGATCAACCTTTTCGTCATCTGCAAGGGCACACCAAGTGCGGGAAAAGCCCAAGTAGGGGTGAGTATAAAAATACTCAGTAGGATACCCTAAAGGCTCAAGCGAGCAACAAAGGAGGTACCAAAGGGTGTGCAATAGATCGAAGAGGAAAAGTAAAGGAGTACAAATAAGAGTGCAGTAAAGAGTACAACTCAACCCAAAAAGAGGAAGGAAGTAGACTCATCCAAACACAAGGGGCTAGAAGTGGTGAGAAGATGAACTTATCGTCGAGTCTTCGCTACCTATAGCATGAGAGTAGACTTTTCCAACCACGAGAAGCTAGACACAGAAAGCATGTGGCATACCCCACGCGTCTTCACCTCTCCTGGAAGGAGAGTAACCAAAAACCAAGGAGTGGGTACTGGAACGAGGTATACATATATATATATGATTTAACAAGAAACCCGAACAAGATTGTAAGGGGATATCTGTCCCGTAGCTCAGCCCAGGAGAGTGAGTAGCCAAAAGTCCCAGAAGTAAACACCATCGATGCCCAACATCCCGCACGTCTTCCCTGAACTAGAATTCAGGGGGTTCAAATCATCGCACCTCGACACTATCCTCTTTGGGAGGCACTGACTCGCTCGCATAGTTTTAGGTTGCGTCACAAGGATGCGTCTCGGTGGGGAAAGCACCCCTCGTACTTGAGAGTTTCAGGTTAAGTCAACCCCACCTCGTCATTGTCACACAACCGAGAGATCTGTTCAAAGGCAAAGCTGTCACATCACTTACCCGTATAACCAAGGGTCCCGCTCCAGTAGTCATGGAGAAAAGTCACCGAATAGACTCATAAGAAGGGCAGAGTCTGAAATTCCAACGGGTGACCCACTTCCCAGCCCTGCTGGAGGGTAAGATCATAATAAGATATCGGGTGACCCACTGCCCAGCATTACTGGAGGGTAAACCCTAATACATCATTAAGAAACCCACTGCCTAGCCCTACTGGAGGGTAGACCTGGAATAAGTCGACAGGTGACCCACTGCCCAGCCCTACTAGAGGGTAGACCTGGAACAAGACGACGAGCGACCCACTGCCCAACCCTGATAGAGGGTAGACCCTCAAGAGTCATCGGGTGACCCACTGCCAAGTCTCTACTAGAGGGTAAACCCTGAGAAGTTAATGAGCAACCCACTGCCCAGCCCTGCTGAAGGGTAAACCTGAAGAAGTCGATGAGTAACCCACTGCCCAGCCCCGCTGGAGGGTAAACCTGAAACTGCTCTAGCCATCTCTACTGGATGGTACAACACTGGCCAACCGAACACAGAGTGGGTATCGCACAACCACCCAATTCCGGAACAAGTCACCCAGTAGAGGTTCAACGCCAACCATCATTGGGTGTCACTAGCACCGCTACTGTGTATAGGTTTGGAGTACGTCCAATAAAGCCTCTAACCAATACCCTTTCATATTTCGACATTTAATAAGATCATGTAAGAGACACTGCTCACCTGAACAGATTACACTGTTGTAATCCTTGTGAAAAAACATGCGAGATAGAATACTTATTTGCCCGAAATGGTCAACCGATGAATATGGTATTATTCACTGTAGCCAGCCCATGTGGGGCCCACACCAAGATCCTGAAACTGAACAAACTGATCACACAACTGTGATCCCCTTGGAAAAACACACGGGATTTACTACTCAATCGCCCAAAACAGACACCTAGTGAAAAAGGTACTATTCACCATCGCCAACCTGGGGTGGGACCCACACCACTATCCCGAATAAGGTCGGGCAAACCACGCCATCACGATGCTCTCGGAAAAACATGTCAGATCAACTATTCATTCGCCCCGAACAGACGTCTGAAGAAAAAGGTCACTGTACACTGTTCACAGCTTAAAAGACGGCCTGTGGGGCCCAAGCCTCATCTCCGGCTTCAACACCTGAAACCACCCCAGACAATTTCTCCTCGATTATTGGGTCACAACACCACTGATGGTGCCTAAAATAGACCCCGAATATAGAAGTTGTCACTCCCCATGTTAAACACAAACGGGGCCCTGTGGGGCCCACACCTCAATCCCGAATCTAGGCCGGTGGATTGCGCCGTTGCAATCCCCTCATAAAAACACACTGAATGTAGTGCTCAAACACCCCAAACAGATGTCGGGTTGAAAAACGAAATTTCATCATAAAACATGCGAACTAGGCCTTGTTGGGCCCACACCCTGTCTCCAACCCGAACACTTCAGAAAGCATCTCAAAAAGTCCGCACAAGGACTGGGTTCACGCTGCCACTGACGACGCGTCAATCAGACATCCCAAATAAAAGTTAGGTTTGCCGCAACAATAATTAATTAATTAATTAATTAATTAATTGTTAGTATAAAGTGTTTCGTGCCACCGAGCAACGAAACCAAACCTCAAGGGCTCCGAACCAACTTTGGAAGGACCGTCTGAGCTCTAGGGCCACTGCGCCTCTGACGGCACGTCAAACGGACGTCCGGCTCGCGAGCCACGTTCGTCGCAACTTTAATAATAATTTATTATTATTAACGTAACGAGTTTCCGATCACTCTCCTTTGGGAAGAGAACCTAAAAACCCTGAGACTCATCCTAAAAAGAGCGCCTTACCGATACGATTCTTCACCCGCAGACGGCGTGTCAAATGGATGTGCCGTTTAAAAGATACGACCCCCCGAATGCAAGGGGGCCTAACCGGGCCGGTTCACTCCGGCCGGCCCGGACTGAGTCGTCGGCCCGCGGCCTAGCCGCGGGTCCGTCCCAAACCGCCACGGCCCGACCCTCAGTACCGGACTCGAGCGGGTCCGATTTTTCTCCATGCGGACCCGCCGTCTGGCCAGTCTTCCGCGTCGCGCAGCAGGACCCACATTCGGCGGGTCCTTGCTCCCTCCGCGCGCCCGAGGCGCTGACAGCCTCGGGACTCCGCTTTCCTACCACGACAAGCCGCGACCGCCACTCCGAGGTCCCCGCTCCATCGGCTCTGCCTGACGCTAGCTCCCCGACCGCCTGGAGCTCCTCCGCTCGACCGCGAGCCGCCATCGCCCCTCGCCGACTCCACTGCTCGACGCAGCGCCTGCCACACGCCAAACCCCGCTCGACCGAACGCCTCTGCCGACCTCCGCTCGCACTCGCCCGACCGACACCCGTGACCCTGTTCAACCGAACGCCTCCGCCGGCCTCTTCTCGCACTCTCCCGACTGACCCCGTGACCCCGTCGTTGAGCCGAACCACCGAGCTCCGCCGCGTTCCAAGACGCAGTCGCCCCGCTCTGCCGCCGGTTCAGTCTCTGGCCACCGCCGCTCACCAGAGCCGAGCCTTCGTGTAACACCCAAGACTTTTATGAGAAATATTTTATTTTTATGTAATATAAATCATCAAAGGAATCTTTCGCTACACGCAATCACGACCTTCCTCGATAGCTTGCGTCGTACGCAATACTGAGTTTCACTAAACAACGATATGCTATTAAAATATTATTAAAACTAGCCGTTATGAATAGTAATAACCACTTTTTGAAATTTTTTAAATTTTATTTTTCAAAATTGACTTCATTTTTGGATTCGGAATATTGAAATTAGCCTAGGGTGAAATTTTGGTATTTTTCTGAAAACATTCAATTTTTCATGAATAGTGAAACCACTAAGTGGTAGTTAAAAAACTGATTTTTTCATAAAACTTAATTTTACCGCTTTTGTGAGTGGAATTTCAAAAATCTGAGAGACACGGTTGATTTCAGTAAGTAAAATGTGGTTCAATGAGATGAAAATAATTTTTGGTGAATAGTAACTTTTTACTTTTATTTACCACGGTTAAAAGTAAATAGGGTAATTAAGGGTAAAAATGTTATTATTATTTCCCTAACATATGTCCTAATTCTATTGGATAAGTGAAATTCGACCAAAAACAACCTAAGGAATAAAATATGACCATTTAGGCCCACTTGGATTAGATTAGGACATTTATTATTAATTTATTTAAAGAAGTGTTAAAATAGTTAAAATCAAAGTTTAATAACTAAATAATTTTTAATATAGGGATATACATAAGATAAATTCGACTATAAATATTCATTATAATTCTAAAAAGATTTACTACGTAATGATATTTTATTTGTAATTTTTAGACTTTAAATAATTTAATTTATTTTTGACACAATGATGATGCAGTAATTATCTTATTAATGAAATATTGACATAAATAATGTTATAAATACCCAAATAAATATAATTTGAGACTTATTATGAATTAAAATAATTTTATAGGTTAATATGACATGTTATTATTGATTTAATTAACTTTTTTTGAACTAATCATTCTGTTATGATTTTCACAAAAATCAATTACTAAATAGTGTCAAAATTGACATAAAACAGTTTTTAAAACAAATATTATATTGTTAATTATTATTTTATTCCTAAAAATCTAAGGTTCGGACAAATGACTTAGATAAGGTTATATATATTAATAATAAACAACTTGGGGTTCTTTTGGCTGCTTATAGTAAGTTTATTAACCTTATAGTATAAGAACACAAGAAGACACGGTAAAAGTAAAATTATTTAACTTAATGTTAAATCTAAATGATAAGGTTAAAATAGGAACCTAAACTTTTCTAAATTCTATTGAATGAGATGCTTTCGACCCATCCCCACCTTAGATTTGAAATATTTCAATTTGGAGCTATTAAAAACCGAATTTGACTTTATAATAAAATAATAGTTTTAGTTATTCCAAAGGTGCCCCTCTCCTCCCTTATAAAAGGGCACCTCCTCCCTCTCCTCCTCACACCAATTTGAGCCTTCAAGCTCCGCCAACCCCTACCAATTTCTTCTCTCCACTTCCCTAGAAACATCCTACAGGTCCTGGTCTTCTTCAATGACCAATTTTAGTTCCCTAAAAGGTGGTCTCAAAGAAGCACTTCAAAGAAGAGGTAATGTCCGTTACCGATTCTTCCAACTTTATTTCTTCTTCCACTTCTTCTTCTTTAGTTGTTTCATTATGAAGTAATAAAATCAGTATCACTCATATACTGATATGTTATTATAAGTATGAAACAATCCTATTTCACTATCTATCCATCCTACGGAAAATGAAATCACCGCGCGTACGTACGTACGGAATACCGTCTCCACGCCATGGTGTAATCTATTTTCCACCACCACCTTACTTGGATGGGTATAATGGTGTAAATAATTACTATATATGAATATTGTAAAGTGATATTTATTATGGAATAGTATAAATACACTCCAATACAATTCAACAATCATGAGAATGATATCATCGCTCGTGCGTACGTACGGACTACCGTCTCCACAACGAGATGAGATTCATTCTCCACGTTATCCATTTATGAATGATTATAAAGTATATATAATAAGTAATCATGAAATATATCACATAATAATACTACTTTATTTATGTATATATATATTTATGTCACCTACTTAATTCCACTCAATTCAATAAGGAAACGAAAACAGCATTCATGCGTACGTACGACCAACCGTCTCCATGAACGGTGTATTTCTTTCAATTTATCGATCCATTATATATATGTATATTCTGAATATAAATTATATATAAATAATGTTTTACATTCTGGATTTAATTAATCATGATCTAAGTAATCATATGAATAATTACAAGTTAAAACACGAACGACAAATGAGACGATTTTACCAAAAACGCTACTTTAACATGAATTTACAAAAGAACGAGTAATATAAAGTCATAAGTGAACCATATATGATATAATAACAATGAATATGATTCAGGAATAATTCAATAACATTATTTAAATCATTATACAGGAGGTTCGGACACTTAAGAAGCAAATCGGACCTAAGGTAAGGGAAATATCACAATCTCATTTTTATCCGAGATTGTTTATACTTTGGTATTTACTGGGGTGTATTTTATCATCCACATCCATGTTTCCTCAATATGTAATATTATTTCCATCCACCTACAATTGTTTAAATCCATTTTTACCCTTTTGTGAGTTTATAGTAAAAGATATGAAAGGAATATTTTGTCATTTTTCGTACGAGGTACTTTTTGACTTTTCCGACAAAAGTACGAGAAGAATGTTTTTTTAACTTATACGACATGAATGGATTTTTAAAACATTATTTCCAAGAAGATTAATTTACAAATTTTCAAGTTTATTTTTAATCAAATTCTTTTAGTTTAGAATTGTATGACATGTTAAGAAAGGAAAAATGTTTTTGAAGTAGAAATGATATTTTCCTCAAGAATGGAGTTCAAGTGTTTTATCAAAATTATTTTCCATCTAAGATAATATAGGGTTCTGTTTCTATCCCTATTATTACATTGATTTGATTATGTTGTGATGGAATTATTTTTATGAATTCATTTATCTTATATGAATTGTTTTATGATGTCATGTTGTTTAAGAATCCCATTTTTATTACATGGGTTATGAAATGATGTATGATTTATGATTTTGTGGAACACATAAGAATGATATAATTATGAGATGGGTTGGACCTATATCTCCCTCCAATGAATTGGGTAAATATTTTATATCTCATGAGATAGATATGGCTAGAATGGCTGGTTAAACTGGTTCAGTGAAACAGGACTAAAACGAGGAGTTAACTCGGTTAAGAAATGGACTTTGTCCACTAAGATAGTCTTGGAAATGAGTCTTGACTAATAAGAAATGATTCTCTATGATTATGTGTGTATGCCAAAAAGTTTCATGTTTTAAGTTATGATTATTGGGATTTCATTTCACTACTATGATTTATCCCATGTTATGAAATTATGATTTCTTTTGCAGGTTAAGATTTCCAAAAGTTATGTTCTTATGTATATGATGTGATTGATATTTCTTTTGTTTACCCTTACTGAGCATTTGAGCTCACCCTTTTGTATGTTTTATTTCCCCAGGTCAGGAAGAAGGTTATTAAATAGGATATGCCAAAAAATGGACTCTAGATATGATGAAATAAATGATAGGCAAAGTAGATGCTTTATGAAATAGTTGTTTATGTTTCCTAGTTTCTAAAGACTCTATACCTATACGGTCCTTTCCTGGTTTTGTTATATGTTTTAATAAGTGTGCTTAAATTCTGAAGTAATGACAATGTATGTAAAGTATGGGTTGTTATAGTTGGTATCAGAGGAAAGGTATAGTCAACCTTTGGAAACTAGGATGTGAAAGCCTTAGTAAGAACCCTAAGGATAAGTCTAAGCATAGAACACTATCTTAGTGTTTTAGAAATGGCCATGAATAACCTAGGATAAGACCTTAAGTGTGAAATTTTATTCTTGATTATGTGTTTTTCCTATTATAATTAGTGTTTCTCACACTATTATTCTTGGTTTTAGTCAATGGCTGAAACCCGAAGGAACCGTGTTAATGCAGAATGCGACGGGAAATGCAATGATTGTCCCCCTGAGAAACCAAACGTTATGGGAGTTGGAATGCAAAATCTTATAGCCATGCTCACACAACTTTCTCAAGATATGAATCATGCAGGACTTCCAAATGAGCAAAGGAAGGAGAAACATTCTGTTGAATCCTTCATGAGCCAGCATCCACCTTCATTCAGCGGGTCTACTGATCCATTAGTTGCTGAACAATGGATTAGTACTATTGAAAATATATTTTCAGTTATTCAATGTTCTGAACATGATAAAGTCATCTTAGTAGTGTATCGTTTGTAAGGTGATGCTGATCAATGGTGGAATCTTATCAAGAATATGAGGCAAAGAGATGAAATTGAGTCCATGGAATGGGACGAGTTCAACAACTTATTTTTCAATAAGTACTTCCCTCGTATTCTCCGAACAAAGATGGAGAAAGAGTTTCTTGAACTAAAGAAAAAGGATGATGAATCTTTTGGTACCTATGAAGAAAATTTTACAAGACTTTCAAGGTACGCTTCTAGTATTATTATCCCACCTGAGAGTAAAATCGATCGATTCTTTAGTGGCTTAAAACCAAGTCTTCGAAGGGCGTTAGCCATAAGGGACTTCAATAGCTACGAGGAAATCGTTCGATGTGCTCTCAAATTTGAGATGGATATTGGAGAAACCCATCAGTCATATGGGTTTGATAAGAAGAGAAAAATGGAATTCAAAGGAAAATCTATAGAGCACACTGAAAATAAGATGAGCTTTCCCTTATTCTCAAAGTGTGGAAAGAAACATGGAGGGATTTGTCTTAAAGGGACAAGTAAATGTTTCAAATGTGGAAAGGAAGGTCATAGGGCATTTGAATGCCGAAATGATGGGAAGAAGATGTCTAATGATGCAAACAAAGGAAGGGATACACAGAATGAACTATCTACACTTCAATGTTTCAAGTGCAAGGAGATGAGGCATTATGCCAATCAATGCCAAAATCCAAGGGTTTATGATGATGGTCGATATCAAAAAACTCTTAAGGCAAATACAAAGGAAAGTCACATGCAATTTCTATCAGCGATGTAGAGTACGATAACGATGTGGTGAAAGGTACACTTACCATCCACTCTAAAGTAGAAAATGTTTTATTTGATTCTGGATCCACCCAATCCTTTATTTCTAAATAATTTTCTAAGGATATCACTGTATTACCTCAATAGTTATATGTTGAGTTAGCTGTGACAACCCCTAATGGCACAACAATCGCATCAAAAGTTTATAATTCTTCTCCGATTGAAGTTTGTGGGAAAGTGCTTCCTGAAAATCTTGTGATCCTTACTATAGTGGAATTTGATGTGATTCTTGGCATGGATTGGCTTTCTCTACATGGAGCTCATATCAATTTCCAAAGAAGGGAAGTCACATTTCATATTCCAGATCAATCTATGATCATCTATCGATGCAAGGATGAACATAACCTTCCAGTGGAAATTTCTTCCATATTATGGGTCTTGATTCCACTAAATGAAGGTTATTTATCTCAAATGGTTGGTGAGAAACTCACAATTAAGAATATTCCCATTGTACGAGAGTTTGACGATGTCTTTCCAGAGGAATTGCCGGGTCTTCCACCAAATCGTGACGTTGAGTTTTCAATAGAACTCATACCGGGAGCTTTGCCTATTTCAAAGACACCTTATAGAATGGCCCCAATTGAGTTGAAGGAATTGAAGAAGAAACTCCAAGAGAACCTTGATAAGGGGTTCATACGCCCTAGTGCGTCACCTTGGGGAGCACCTGTTTTGTTTGTTAAGAAGAAAGATGGATCAATGAGACTCTGCATTGATTATCGAGAACTTAACAAGATCACTATCAAGAACAAATATCCTCTCCCACGCATTGATGACTTATTTGACCAACTATGCAGAGCTCAATACTTTTCCATGATTGATCTTCGTTCAGGGTATCATCAATTAAGGGTCAAAAGGGAGGATATACCAAAGACGGCTTTCCGTACAAGTTATGGACACTATGAATTTATAGTGATGCCATTTGGTCTTACTAATGCCCCTGCTATCTTTATGGATCTGATGAATAGAGTCTTTAGATACTATCTTTATCAGTTTGTGGTAGTCTTTATAGAAGATATTCTTGTCTATTCAAAGAGCAAGGAAGAACATTAAGATCACTTGAGAATTATATTGAAGACCCTGAGAAAGGAGAAGCATTATGCCAAACTTACCAAGTGTCAATTTTGGCTTCAAAGAGTTTCATTTTTTGGTCACATAATCTCAAAAGAGGGGATATCTGTGGATCCAGAAAAAATAGAGGTTATCGAAAGATGGTCGAGACAAACAACAGTAACTGAGATCCGAAGTTATCTTGGTTTTGTGGGATATTAACGATGTTTTGTGAAATATTTTTCATGATTATCTAATCCACTCACCAAGTTGACTCGGAAAGGAGTTAAGTTTGTCTGGACAGAGGAATGTGAAGAGAATTTCAAGGAGTTGAAAAAAAGGTTATCCAGTGCACCCGTGATCACACTGCCTTGTAGTGGAGAAAGGTTTGTGATCTACAGTGACGCATCCAAGAATGGATTGGGGTGTGTTCTTATGCAAAATGATATGGTGATAGCTTATGCCTCACGACAGTCAAAAAAACATGAGCAAAATTACCCAATTCATGATTTGGAGTTAGCTGCGGTAATCGTTGCATTAAAGATTTGGAGGCATTATCTTTATGGAGAAAGGTGTGACATTTATACTGATCATAAAAGTTTAAAGTATATTTTCACACAAAAGGAGCTGAATATGCACCAAAGAAGATGGTTGGAGCTGATTAAGGATTACGACTGCTCAATTCATTACCACCCTGGGAAAGCAAACAAGGTGGAAGATGCATTAAGTTGACAAGACCATGCCAGTTTATCCATGATGAAGATCACAAAAGATCCAATATTTATGGATTTACAAAGGATGGATCTTGGAATTATAATGAAAGGGGAAAAATCGTATCTTTCTCAAATGAATGTTCAACCATATATACATGTGAAGATTAAAGAGGCACAGAAAGAAGATGTCGAGTTACAAAAGAAGGTGAGAAATGTTCCTGAATTCAACCTTGATTGTGATGGGATAATAAAGATCAAGAATCGGGTTTGTGTTCCTCCCATCCCCGAATTAAAGAAGGAGCTGCTGGATGAGGCTTATAGTTCTTCGTTCTCTATTCATCCTGGAAGCACGAAGATGTATATGGACCTGAAAGATTACTTCTGATGGGATGACATGAAAAGAGATGTTCCTGAATATGTCTCTTGATGCTTGGTTTGTCAGAAAGTTAAAGCTGAGAGACAGAAGTCTAAGGGGATGTTACAAGCATTACCCATACTCGAATGGAAATGGGAAAACATCACTATGGACTTTGTCATAGGACTTCCTAAAAAATCCAAAGGCAATAATGATATTTGGGTTATAGTTGATCGTCTTACAAAGTCTGCACACTTAATCGCTATTAGAGATGATTTCTCTCTAGATCAGCCTTGCCAGGATATATATGAAGGAAGTGGTAAGATTTCATGGAGTACCACTTTCTATTATATCTGATCGGGATACGAGGTTTACCTCAATGTTCTGGCGAAGTCTTCAGCATACTCTGGATACAGAGTTGAGTTTCAACACTGCTTATCATCCTCAGACAGACGGTCAGTCTGAGATAACAATTCAAACTCTAGAAGATATGTTGAGAGCCTGCTCTATGGATTTCAAAGGTGGTTGGGATCAACACCTACCTTTAGTGTAATTTTATTATAATAATAACTTTCACTCTAGTATTCATATGACTCCTTATGAAGCTCTCTATGAAAAGAAATGCAGGAGTCCAACTTGCTGAGATGAAGTTGGGGAAAGAAAGCTATTAGGACCTGATCTTGTTGATGAGATGGAAGAAAAGGTCTGATCTATTCAACAACACATAAGAGCAGCTCAGAGTCAACAGAAAAGTTATGCCGACAACTGAAGAAAAGACCTAGAGTTTGAAGTGGGTGATAAAGTGTTCTTACGAATATCTCTCTGGAAGAGGGTCTTGAGATTTGGAAAGAAGGGGAAGTTGAGCCCTAGATATATCGGTCCTTTCGAAATACTGGATCGTGTTGGGAAGGTAGCTTACTGATTGGCGCTTCCAAAGAATCTCTCTCAAGTTCACGATGTGTTCCATGTATCTCTCCTAAGAAAGTACATACCTGATCCTTCACATGTACTCAGCTCAGAAGTTGTACCGCTGGAGCAAGATCTTTCTTATGAAGAACAACTGATAGAGATTCTGGATCGTAGTGAACAAGTCCTACGAAACAAGACCACTCGGTGAAAGTTTAATGGAGGAACTACCAATTAGAAGAAGCTACATGGGAGCTTGAGGATATGATGACGGAGAGATATCCTCATCTGTTTGTTACAAAGTGATGGATTTCGAGGGTGAAATTTATTTTAAGGGGGGTAGAATGTAACACCCGAGACTTTTATGAGAAATATTTTATTTTTATGTAATATAAATCATCAAAGGAATCTTTCACTACACGCAATCACGACCTTCCTCGATATCTTGCGTCGTACACAATACCGAGTTTCACTAAACAACGATATGCTATTAAAATATTATTAAAACTAACCGTTATGAATAGTAATAACCACTTTTTGAATTTTTTTAAATTTTATTCTTCAAAATTGACTTCATTTTTGGATTCGGAATATCGAAATTAGCCTAGGGTGAAATTTTGGTATTTTTCTGAAAACTTTCAATTTTTGATGAATAGTGAAACCACTAAGTGGTAGTTAAAAAAACTGAATTTTTCATAAAACTTAATTTTACCACTTCTGTGAGTGGAATTTCAAAAATCTGAGAGACACGGTTGATATCAGTAAGTAAAATGTGGTTCAATGAGATGAAAATAATTTTTTGTCAATAGTAACTTTTTACTTTTATTTACCACAGTTAAAAGTAAATAGGGTAATCAGGGTAAATATGTTGTTATTATTTCCCTAACACATGTCCTAATTCTATTGGATAAGTGAAATTCGACCAAAAACAACCTTAGGAATAAAATATTACCATTTAGGCACACTTGGATTAGATTAGGACATTTATTATTAATTTATTTAAAGAAGGGTTAAAATAGTTAAAATCAAAGTTTAATAAATAAATCATTTTTAATATAGGTTTATACATAAGATAAATTTGACTATAAATATTAATTAGAAAGATAAAAAGATTTCCTACATAATCATATTTTATTTTTAATTTTTAGACTTTAAGTAATTTAATTTATTTATGACACAATGATGATGTAGTAATTATCTTATTAATGAAATATTGACATAATTGATGTTATAAATACCCAAATAAATATAATTTGAGACTTATTATGAATTATAATAATTTTACAGGTTAATATGAAATTTTATTATTGATTTAATTAACTTTTTTCGAACTAATCATTCTGTTATGAGTTTCAAAAAAATCAATTACTAAATAGTGTCAAAATTGACATAAAATAGTTTTTAAAACAAATATTATATTATTAATTATTATTTTTTTCCTAAAAATTTAAGGTTTGTCCAAATGACTTAGATAAGTTTATATATATTAATAATAAACAACTTGGGGTTCTTTTGGCTGCTTATAGTAGGTTTATTAACCTTATAGTATAAGAACAAAAGAAGACACGGTAAAAGTAAAATTATTTAACTTAATGTTAAATCTAAATGATAAGGTTAAAATAGGAACCTAAACTTGTCTAAATTCTATTGGATGAGAGGATTTAGACACATCCCCACCTTAGCTTAAAACTATATCAATTGGGAGCTAATAAAAACCGAATTTGACTTTATAATAAAATAATAGTTTTAGTTATTCCAAAGGTGCCCCTCTCCTCCCTTATAAAATGGAACCTCCTCCCTATCCTACTCACAGAAATTTGACCCTTCAAGCTCGGCCAATCCCTGCCAATTTCTCCTCTCCACTTCCCTAGAAACATCATATAGGTCCTGGTCTTCTTTAAAGACCAATTTTAGTGCCCTGAAAGGAGGTCTCAAAGAAGCACTTTAAAGAAGAGGTAATGTCTGTTACCGATTCTTCCAAATTTATTTCTTCTTACACTTATTCTTCTTTTGTTGTTTCATTATGAAGTAATAACATCAGTATCACTCATTTACTTATATGTTATTATAATTATGAAACAACCCTATTTCACCATCTATCCATCCTACGGAAAATGAAATCACCGCGCGTGCGTACGTACGGAATACCGTCTCCACGCATTGGTGTAATCTATTTTCCACCACCACCTTACTTGGATGGGTATAATGGTGTAAATAATGACTTTATATGACTATAATAAAGTGATATTAATTCTGGAGTAGTATACATACACTCCAATACAATTTAACGATCATGAGAACGATATCATCGCTCGTGCGTACGTACGGACTACCGTCTCCACGACGCGATGAGATTCATTCTCCACGTTAACCATTCATGAATGATTATAAAGTATATATAATAAGTAATCATGAAATATATGACATAATAATAATACTGGATTTATGAATGTATATATTTATGTCATCTACTTAATTCCACTCAATTCAATAAGGAAATGAAAAAAGCGTTAATGCGTACGTATGACCTACCGTCTCCATGAATGGTGTATTTATTTCCATTTATCGATCCAATATATATATGTATATTCTGAATATATATTATATATAAATAATGTTTTACATTCTGGATTTAAGTAATCATGATCTAATTAATCATATGAATAATTACAAGTTAAAACACGAACGATAAATGAGACGAATTTACCCAAAACACTACTTTAACATGAATTTACAAAAGAACGGGTAATATAAAGTCATAAGTGAACCATATATGATATAAAAACAATGAATATGATTCTGGAATAAGTCAATAACATTATTTAAATCATTATACAGGAGGTTCAGACACTTACGAAGCAAATCGGACCTAAGGTAAGGGAAATATCACAATCTCATTTTTATCCGAGATTGTTTATACTTTGGTATTTAATGGGGTGTATTTTATCATCCAAATCCATGTTTCCTCAATATTTAATATTATTTCCATCCAACTAAAATTGTTTAAATCCATTTTTACCCTTTGGTGAGTTTATAGTAAAAGATATGAAAGGAATCTTTTGTCATTTTTCGTACGAGGTACTTTTTGACTTTTCTGACAAAAGTATGAGAAGAATGTTTTTTTAACTTATACGGAATGAATGGATTTTTAAAACATTATTTCCAAGAAGCTTCCTTTACAAATTTTCAAGTATATTTTTAATCAACTTCTTTTAGTTTAGAATTGTACGACATGTTAATAAAGGAAAAGTGTTTTTGAAGTAGAAAGGATATTTTCCTCAAGAATGGAGTTCAAGTGTTTTATCAAAATTATTTTCCATATAAGATAATATAGGGTTCTATTTATATCCCTATTATTACATTGATTTGATTATGTTGTGATGGAATTATTTTTATGAATTCTTTTATCTTATATGAATTGTTTTATGATGTCATGTTGTTTAAGAATCCCATTTTTATTACATGGGTTATGCAATGATGTATGATTTATGATTTTGTGGCACACATAAGAATGGTATCATTATGAGATGGGTGGGACCTATATCTCCCTCCAATGAATTGGGTAAAGATTTTATATCTCATGAGATAGACATGGCTGGAATGTTAGGTTAAACTGGTTCAGTGAAATAGGACTGAAACGAGGAGTGAACTCGGTTCAGAAATGGACTCTGTCCACTAAGATAGTCTTGGCAATGAGTCTTGACTAATAAGAAATGATTCTATATGATTATGTGTGTATTCCACAGAGTTTCATGTTTTAAGTTATGATTATTGGGATTACATTTCACTACTATGATTTATCCCATGTTATGAAATTATGATTTCTTTTGCAGGTTAAGATTTCCAAAAGTTATGTTCTTATGTATATGATGTGATTGATATTTCTTTTGTTTACCCTTACTGAGCATTTGAGCTCACCCTTTTGTATGTTTTATTTTCCCTGGTCAGGAAGAAGGTTATTAAGTAGGATATGCAAAAAAGGGACTCTAGATATGATGAAATAAATGGGAGGAAAAGTAGATCCTTTATGAACCAGTTGTTTATGTTTCCCAGTTTCTAAAGACTCTATACCTATACGGTCCATTCCTGGTTTTGTTATATGTTGTAATAAGTGTGCTTAAATTCTGAAGTAATAAAAATGTAGGTAAAGTATGGGTCGTTATACTATGATCGGCTCCCCTAACCATTCCGGTGATCAGAAAAATTATCCGACACCGGTTTTGGGATCCCTGGGATCGGATCTTCACAATGCCTTCTCTGGCTCATCGATCCGTTGAGGTTCGCGCGCGCCCGAAAATTTGGTATGAAGAACATTAAAGAACGAGGAATTGAACGGGGATCGGGCGTTGGCCGTGTTTGTTCGGCCAACGCCCCAAATTCTAAAAATTATAAATTAAAGAAATTAAAATATGAAAATGATGAAGAAATTGAGAAAATTGATGAGGGCTCGAAATTCAACAAGAATCCTACCTCGGATCGCTCGTTCATCGTTGGCGACGCGTCCATGACACTCCCGCTCCGATCTGCCAAGGCTCTGGTAGAGATGGATCCTCAATCCTCCAAAGAACGGCGAAGAATGCCGAATAATATGAGAGAGAGAGAGAGGGAGGGAGAGGGGGGTGGGGGGTGGGGATGGGTCTTCCCTCAACAATGAATTTATAAAAATTAACTAAAACTCTCCCAACGGGCGCGAATTCCGAAACCCTCGCAACCTCCTATTTTATCTCATGCCTAGGCAAAAAACCCCACTCTTAACTCAATGGAGGTCTTGGATTTCAATTCTGAGACTTTGTTTGAAAGTTATTCAAAAAGAAATCCAGTGATAAAAATCACTATGTGGACATTTCGAAATGACCATTTTTCCCCTGGGTGAAATCTCTCATAGAAGGCCCGCGCCCGTAAAAATTAAACCCCTCCTAGGGTAAACGAAATGCTCCGAACTCAACGGTGACCTCAGTTTCCCAATCTGAGCCATCTTTTAAGAGATACTTGAGTTTAACCATTAAACGAATAAATAAATAAATAAATTTATCCATTTAACGTTCCGGTAGGTGAGGGGTCCAAACGTCCTGCGCCAACATACTTTATATCGTTCCTAGGGTAAACAACCCATTTCGAACCCATCCGTACACTCGTATCTCTGATCTGAATCACCATTTAGGAGTTATACCATTTATTTGGCGTGCCTAGTGTGAACGCACTGAAAATTTAATTCCGACCACACCGGGGCTCGGAATTGCATGCCGTCTGAAGGCGCTGCTCTGGAATAATATCAAGAATATTAAAAAGTCTTTTATAACAAAAATAGGGTTCTTACACCAAAAATGACATTTAGATAGCTTGGCATATAACCAATTCTCTCTCAATGTACCCAGGATGACATCAAGATGTTGGGCATGATCATCATGAGTCTTAAAGTACACCAAGATGTCATCCACAAACAGCACCACAAATTGATCTTTGTACAGATGAAATATTCTATTCATCAAGGCCATAAATACTACTAGAGATTTTTCATCCCAAATGGAATTAAAACAAACTCATAAAGGCCATACTTACTTCTGAAACCAATTCTTGGTATATCATAGGTCTGAACTCTCACCTGATGATACCCTAATCTCATATCGATATTTGAGAACACACAAACCCCCTTCATCTGGTCAAATAGATCATCAATATGAAGAAGAGGATATTGGTTCTTTACAGTCATTTTATTCAACTTTCATTAATCAAAACCCAAGAGTAAACTCCCATTGGCCTTCTTTTCAAAAAATATAGGTGATACCCATGGCGATGTACTTGGACGGATAAACCCTTTATCCTCCAACTCTTCCAAAGACATTTTGAGATCTTGAATGTTAGTTGATTCTATTCTATATGGTGGACTAGATACTGGCTCATACCTCTTCAAGAACTCAATAGTTAATTCCACATCTCTCTCAAGTGGAAACCCTAAAAATTCTATAGGAAATATATCCTAATATAGTTCTACTACTGGTGGAAGGATGTCTTTCCTACCACTACCATAATCCAACAAAAGACTAGAAAATTGGGCTATGAGCTCTCCCTATTTCTGAGTAATTGGACTAGCTCTTCCTTCATGGATATCCCATTATCGTCAATAAACATACAGTTCACCCTTAAGGAGATACAAAGGTCACTCTCCTGTGGTAACAATCTATGTGGGCTAGGTATGCGACTAGCCAGTCCATACCCATAATCAGGTTAAATCCTGTTATATCAAGGATATATATATCCAAAATAAAATGTTACTCTCTGATGTATAGAAAACATTCCATGTATAAACATATATTCATAGACTGTGTTCCCAATGGTGTATCAATATTAATCACCCCACTTACAAAATCCACCTCTATGCTCAAGCCATTAACAATATTTGAGGATATAAAGGAATAAGAGGAACTGTTATCAAACAAGGAAGTAACTAAAGTAGAGGCAACTAGAATAGTACCTCTCACTGTCGATAGACCTGCTTTGCTCTCCACAAGTGTAGGCTGCATTGTATGTAACTGTCCTACCCCTCTTCCATGTGGTGTCGTCTGACTCCCTTGAGCAGCACCACTCTGGTGATATGAGAACTCATACCCTGAAGCACCACGTACACTACCTCTAGTGCCTCTTCCTATAGAACTCCAACTTCTATACCTATATGGTGTTGAAGACCCCATTCCCACACTTTGGATCTTAGCAGCTACTCCCTCAGTACTATCCTACCGCTTCTTCCTTCAGAACTTCTATAGGTTCCCTATCTTGACAAAAAATTGGCATTCCACTGGTGGTCGAGGAAAATGTGTATGGTAGTTTCCCTACATACCACACTGGTGTAAAATCACATGATTAAGATCTGGTGCAACTGTTCCTCCTGGATTTCCACCTTACTTTCCATTGTCCCAACTAAGATTATCATAAAGACACTTCCTACTCTTGGAAGGTACACTCCCTGATCATCCTTTGAAAGCTACCTATCTAGTATTGGAAGCCTCCTTCAGGTTTCCCTCTAAAATGAAAGTTTTATTAACCACTTTTGGGAATTTATTCATCCTAAAGATATTTACCTGAAACTTAATTTCACACCTGAGTCCATCTTGAAATTGTTTTTCTGAAGAAGCCTCATCTACCACCAAAGTTGGAGAAAAATGCTGTAAATCTGTGAAAAGTTCATCATAATCCATTATGGACAAGATTACTTAGTTTATATGCATAAACTATAAATCCTTATCTTGTCTCATCATCTCTAGATAGAATTTCTCCAAGAACATCTCTATAAATTTATTCTATAACATATCATCAATCTATCTAGATCATACCTCAATGTCTCACCAGTGCTTCGCTGAACCTCATAGCATATAAGTAACCAACTTGACCCTCCTCTCAACCAAAGTCTCCAAATGATCAAGTATCATATCTATGTGTTCAATCCAAAATTAATCTCCCTCAGTTCCACCCTCTCCAGTTAAAATAGGTGGGTGCTGTAGATGGAAATCCCTTGTCAACTCAGACATGCCTTTTAGAACCCACCCCGGTCTCTCTCCATGAATTTCATGAAATGAGTAAAGTTCTCGCAGAACTATTCCCCTTCCTCAACTTTCAACAATGGAGCCTCAAGTTCCCAGTCTAGAAGTTCATTCTAAGCCATACCCCTCAGTGTCTCCTTCAATAAGCGTCATATAAGCATATCTCTACAAAGAAAAACACACGTATTAGGTCTCATAATGCAACCTTATAACATTTACATAAGAGGAGAAACTGACATAACAAGTTTCAATATTACCTTTTCCCCATTTTCTTACCACATTTTCAACATCGAGGCCTTATCACTACCCTTAATCATCCTACTCCTAGGTCTTGGTTAACAAGGGTACATACATTCTCATTAATTCATTCAACCATTAATTAATCACATTATCTTAACTGAATTAATTAAACAATTAATTAATCATACTCATTTCATTAATTAAGGTTCTCATTAGACACCCATTTATTCTCATTTTGCATCATTATTTCAATCTCACCATAAGGAAAAATTGTTCAAGTTCAACAACTTACCCATAACTAGTTTTCCCATGAGTTCCTAGAATTATGCATGTCAAAACAACCCTGAGTGCCTAGAATGATGCATGAAGACTCAATTATCATGCCTCTTTAGGCCACGAATCAAAATTAAATAACATTCAAAAGAAATATCACAACACACCACAAGTGAATCACCCAAGGTGAAATAATATCCAACTGTAATAACACACACCAATCACAACAATCCCACCCTGAGTACTTGGAGTTTCCCTCGTACATGGTTCTGAAACTCCCATGCACAAGCTCATTACCAAGCCTTGAATCTTCCTAGTTTCTTATATACCTTTCCCAAAATAGTAATACAAAATAAGAAGAAAGAAAAGAAAACTCCTCTAATACCACTTTGTGATGTCCTAACCCAGGTGCCACTAAATGGTGCCCTTAGCCGGTTGTCCACATGCCCTCAAGCATGCCTCCCTGTATTCCAGAGGGTTCTGACTAGTAGAGAGGGTCTGGTAAGTCAGTCTTGGGGAGACTATACCCTCTTTTATTAGAATAAAACACCAACAGAAGCAAACAACAATAACCAAGTGTGGAAGTGTATGCATAACCAGAACAATACCCTATCATATGATATTGAAAACAAGAAAATACAATACTCAACTGAAAGGTAAACATTCTATGATAATTTAAATGTCAAGCGTTTACAATGAAAATAAAATTAAATACACAAAAACTCCCAAGCAGGTCCTAAACCACTTTTGGTTCCCTCTCCCATGCACTAAAATCAAACAACAATCTATCCCAGGTCCTTGAACTAATCCTTTAATCCAACAAAAAATCCTACTCGGGTGCCAATCAGGTGGCCCAAATAGGGTGTGAGTACAACTTAGTAGGCCACAACCAATGGTTTCTAAAACAAGTCCAGTTAAAAGATCGTGTATGCAGTTTTATGAATCAATAAATACAGTGCATAATTTAAACTATTATCATATTGTCATTTTATCTTTAATAATCACATTAGACTCAGTTTAAATTCATGTTTTCCTTTTGAATAATTATTCATTGTTATCATTAATTTTGTGTTGAACGTCATGTAAAGCACCCCAAATCTCATTCAGTGTAGGTTTCCATGCCTAACACTCCACATCTCATTCGGTGTAGGTCTTCATGCCTAGAACCCCAAAATCTCAAGCTTGGAAAACTATTGGGGAGGAACTCCATGTCCAAGTCCCAACTTCTAATTGGTCTAGAATTCCACGTCTAGCACTAAAATAATATCATCCATTTAATCATTATTTAATTCATAATAATTATCCATATCATTCCATTACTAATCCAACTATGAGTTAAACATTTAAAAAGCCATTAGTTAACTCAACAATTAATTAAGAAAATAACCCATTAATTAATCAATAAATTAATTAATCAATCAACAAAATTATCATTCCATAATTAATTCTTCACAGTTAATTATTCATTTCAAATATAAACTTTTCATAATTAATTATCAAAATTATTTATCTTTCATCGACATCATGGAACATAATTAATTCTCCAATTAATTATCTTTCATAGGAAAATTCATTTCATAATTAATTCCCCCCAATTAATTATCTTAAAACAATCAATTGAATATCTCAATTACAATATCTCAACCCATAACCAATCTCTAAAACAAATATCTATTTGTGAAACCCCCCTTTGTTTGTTCCATGATTTTATTATCAATTAAGAACCAAGGCAATCACAAGTCCATTCCACATTTCTAATTACTCCAATTTAGGAAATCAATTATCAAGGGAATCTAGAAAATCCATAAATTTACATTGACATATCAAATCCATGAATATGAAAGTTTGATTTAGACTACCTACATAATTTTATTTATGGATGTTATCCCAATGTAAATCCCCAAAATTGGAGCAGCACAACGTCGTCGATCAAGTTCTATATCTAAATCCCTAAACCAAAAATTAAGTTCAAAGGCATCAAGATCTTAAAAATATTGATCTAGATAGAAAATCCTAGATCTAGATATCAACTCATTGGTTTAGATCCCTAGAAATAGTGTTGATATTCTATGAAAAGATCAAGGAAAGATAGAGGAATGAACAGTAGAAGCAATGGGATGAAATCCACTTTCCAAGAAGGGACCAGATCTTTAATCCGGGATTTCGATCCCGAAGAATGATTTTCGGATCACCTCATAATCCCTATAGAAGCCTATGAGATCACCTAGAATTTTTAAATCCTGAGACAAGGTAAAAATACGGGAGTCATAGTGGTTTGGGTGGTTTTAAAATAGATTTTAGTATAATTAATACCACACGCACGGTTTCTTAGGAAGGGGTGCACGGATAGGGAAAACTATGTGCCAGACGTGGGTACCTATCAATATAGGTTTTCATGGTTGAAATTGTTTAGTCACATGTTTTTTCAAACCATGTGAAAACTATGCAGACCTCTCTTTCCAGGTTTTCATGGTTGGCACAATTTAGTCGCACGGTTTTTCAAACCGTGTGCAAACCGTGCACAACCCACTATATGTTAGTTTTTCTTAAAAATTCACCCAAACTCACCCCAAGAAACTACTTAAAAACAAAGGTACTTAAAAACCTAAAAAGTACATGAAAACTCACCCATGATGACTCTAAAAAAGGAAAATATCTTACAGTAATAATTCTTCATTCCATATGTAAGTATTATTCATGTGTTATGTATAGTTTTTTCACTTTGAAAAATAAAATAAAATTGAAGTATCAATTAATATTATTTTTGATCAATTAATTAGTAATTTAAATATCATGATTAAAATTATAATCATGATTCAAAAAATTAGTTTCATTGATAAAGAATGAAGAGGAATTTAATATGATTTTTTTTGAAAAAGAGGATGCTATAAAGAAGTTTGTGGATGAAAAATAAGTTGAAGCTAGTTCTGTAAGTTGAGATATAGTAACATTGTAAGGTAAATTCAGTGTCATGAAATGAGATGAATAGAGTTTTATAAGAGAGAATAACAGTTTGTTGCTATGTTGTAAAATTTTAACGCAACACTATAATGAGATTCCATATTATGTAATGCCATAATAGGATATTCCATGATGAAACATGGAAAAAATCAAAAGAAGAAACATCGTGAGAAATTCATTCACACCAAAATAGTGTCTTTACCTATATTCATGTAGACTTGGTATTATTCACTTACATATATTATGTGGATATAAAGTCCAGAAAAGTTTGGATATTTCTTGGAGATTAAAAACTAAGTCTCATAAAGATATTATATCTGATAAGTTTAAATGAGTTTTGAAGGCCAAGAATGATAGAGCATTGAAGTTTTGAGAATATAGGGTTTTTATTTTCATTGTATGAATATAATATCTTGGTGAGATACTGAGTATATAAGAATAAAATAAAAGGATAATAATTTTTCAATAATATCGCCTCAATTCTATAAGAATACTATGGGTTGAGAACATCCCATGAGTATTTTTGTATAAGGGGAGGAGAAAGGAGATAAAAATAAAATTTGACCATTATGGATCATTATTTAACTAGTAAAAATTCTTTAAAATAGTGCTTTTGTTTTGGTTATAAAAATTTGCTCCTTGTTCAGGTCAAGTTGTTTCTAATGAATTTAACAATAACAAGGTCATTCTTTTTCTGGTAGCTAATTATTGATAATAAAATATGATTTATGTGTGAGTGGGATAAAAAATACCCTAAAATGGGGATATGATCAAACTTTTTGGAGGAAAAACTCATTTGAAAATTTTATATGTTACTTATTTTTTTCAAAACTAAGGTAAGTTAGAGGGAAATGTGAAAAATGATTAGGAGAAAGTGGGAATTTTAAAAGGGGTATTGGTATTGATTCAACACCCCTAGTGTTGATGACATACCAAGTGATCCTTTTAGAAAAAAGAAGAGTTTACATGGTTGGAGACATACCCTAATCCATGGGATAAACACTGTTTCTATTATTAAGTGACAAAAGAAAAAGAGAAAAAATATTAAAAAATATACAATCACAAGGATCACTATGAATGATCAATAATTTTGAAATTGAACCCCACCCAAATATTTATAATTGATTCCATTCAGTAGTCAGAGTTACACCACCATTCAAAATATGTGATAAATCATACACATCATGTATGCCACTTCTAGGAGCCTGCTAAATTAACCATACCCTAACAAATTCTAGGAATAATGAACCATGTTCTGAAACTCATCCTCTATCCCCTCACTTTTTGAAATTTTTATTATTCTAGACCTATATCTTTCGCTGTGTCTTATACCACCAACATATTCCCAGAGATCTGTAACCAAAGTTTCAAACCCAATACTTATTAAATGTAATGTTATATAACACCATAAATAAAAGATATCATCATATAAAAAACATAAAAATAGGTTTCACTACCATAAACTAGGTTTTTTCAGTGCCACCCTTTAACAGCACTAAAAAAAGCACTGATAAAGGGGTCACCTTTATCATCACTAAAAAAATCACTGATAAAGGGTACTTTAAATAGAAATAAAAAAATATTAAATATATTCCTTTATTAACACTATTTTTAGCACTAATAAAAGTACCCCATTTATCAGTGTTGTTTTAGTGCTGTTAAAGGGCCCCCTTTATCTGTGCTTTTTTTAGTAGCGCTGATAAAGAGAGTCTTTATCAGTGTTTTTTACTAGTACTGATAGAGAGAATATTAAAAAAAATATTTCATTAAAAATAATATATTAATATAAATATTTATAAATATATTTATATTAGTATAAATATAATATATATATTTTAAATATGTTTTTGATAAGTATAAATAGATATTTACAATTAATATATAAGATATTGAGTAAAAATGGCTTTTAAAATATTTGAAAAAATATTAATAATTAATAATTTTCTAATTATCATCGAGTAATAATTATCTAATAAAAATTTGAAGACAATAAAAATCAAAAAATTAACAAAAGATCTAAAATAAGTTGAAAATGTAACTTAAATTTCAAACGATCATAACTTTTGATCCTAGTGTTCATTTGAGCTTTATCACATATCAAATTGAATCCAGTGAGGTGCTCTACACACTAATGACACAAGGGAACCATCTGTCACATTTTTTGAGGCCAAAAAAGACCCACCAGGCCTCTAAAACCGATTTTTTAGTCGGGATACCCAATTTTTTTAACATTCGATAGAATTTCAACCTCATTTACGGGGGGTATTTTTTCCCTTTTTCAGTGGGGTCTAATTTTATTCACACGTATTATATTCATATTGATATTATGGATTTTAAATTTTATCATTTTTCACAATGTACTATTATTTATAGTCAAATATATAATAATATATACATATTTATATATATATTTACAAATAAAAATTTAATTTTATAAATAAATAATTAAACATATTTACATATAAAATATATTTTTCAATATATAAGCCTTATATAAATAAAAATTAATATCCAATTTATGTTAAATACAAATATATAAATATTTATATACCTATATAATGTGTGTGTGTATTTGTGTGTGTCTCTTTTAACAAACTGAGATATATTATCTATATATTCTAACATATGAATATACATATTAATATATAATTTATGTACATATATATAAATATGTATAATTATATTTACAAATACACATAATATATATATATATATATATATCTCTGTGTGTGTGTTGTATATATGTATGTATGTATGTATTTATTTATTTATAAACACAAAATATATATTTTATAAATGTATTTAAAATTGATCTTGTAAATATATATTAATATATGAATAAATATATAATTATATAATTATATAAATATATAAATATATAAATATATAAATATATAAATATATAAATATATAAATATATAAATGTATATATATATAAATATATATATATATATATATATAAATATATAAATATATAAATATATAAATATATAAATATATAAATATATAAATATATAAATATATAAATATATAAATATATAAATATATAAATATATAAATATATAAATATATAAATATATAAATAAATATGTATTAATATATGAATATATATATAAATATATAAATATAACTAAATTTATATATATATATATTAATGTATAAATAAATAAATAAATAAATATATATATATTAATATAAATATATATATATATATATATATATATTAATATATATATATATATATATATATATATTAATATACGAATAAATATAACTATATATATATATATATAAATAAATGGATATATCACTAAATGGAGTACAAAGAAACATTGAGGAGTGGTAAAGGGTCCAGGCGCGCATGTGAGAGGTCTCGAGTTTGAATCCAGGGGGAGGCAGGGGCGCACGTGTGGGTGAAATTGGGGCTAGTGCTGTTAAAGGGTGCAGGGTGGCTGGGGCATGAGGGCATGGGCGGATGAGGCGTGTGGGCAGAGGGGCTTTATAGTACTTTTGAAAGGGGTTCAAGTGCTATTAAAAACCTCACATTTAGAGAAATATTATTTATTTATTTTTTTATCTTTTATCAGCGATTTTTAAAAAGTGATGATAAAAGTGGTCTTTTATCAGTGATAAAAAAGAACTAATAAAGGACCCTTTTATCAGTGTTTTTAAGCACTGATAAAAGACCACTTTTATCAGCACTTTTTTTAGCATTGATAAAAAGGACCCCCTTTTAATAGTGGATCAATTATCCGCATTTATAAAGGTCTTTTTAGTGCTAATAAAACCCTGTTTTGTTGTAGTGTTTCCTTCCCAACTAATAGGCATTTCGAGTCACTTCCCTTCTTATTTAACAATAAATAATTAATCATAATTTAATTTTCTTACAATCATTCAAGCCCCATTATGAAACAACAGTGCTCTATACTTTCATATACTACAACCTTTTCTAGCGTATTTTCTAGATTCCAACTTCTACCAATCTTCTATAGTTCTAGAAATCTATCTTGTAGTAGAATCTGAATGAATTGATACTTAAACATGATATGTTTCATACATGAATAAAACATCGAACTCTTCAAAATATGGATTTCACTCTATCTATTACTGAACAAAATTCTATTTTCTTTACTCTTTCCAAGTTTCTCCAAGAAACAAATCCTCTAAAAAAATAATTTCATGCTTTCATAATGGATATATACTTTTATTTATTTGTATATTTTTCATCTACTAGCTGCATCCTTGAAATCCAACTTATGGACATCCCACTGAAGGTAAAAATATAAATATTCAAACTCTTATGTGTATTTATATCTCTACAAAAGTCCTCATAAATGCAACCTTTAAATGAATCAATTGTTTCAAAAAATAATGATGTTTTTTTACATTCATTTGAGATATTAAAGAATCAAATTTGATGATTCCCAAAGTTCTTTTCCCAAATTCACCACAAACCCAATGAAAACTCCCACCACATGTGTAAAACCTTCATCATATACTAAATATTATCATTTGTTTTAAGTGATTTATATTTGTAAAATTTGAAAAGCATGACCAATGGGGTTGTCACATGGTTAGATCTAAACATCTAGAACCTTTCTAAGAATCTCTAGATATATTATATTTGAGATAAATCCACGTGCTTAGTCTTCAATTCTTTTTTATACAAATTCGAACACTTTTTTTGGATTCATCAAAATCCCTTATCTGAAACCATACAGATAAACTAGTTCTCAACTCCTTATGTTTTTCATATTCAGACCCACTTGGATTATATCATCCATGTACACATGAAGTATGATAAAATAATAGTATAAAATTAATTTATTATGTTAGTATTTTAATTTTAGTTTACTAAAAACAGATGTGCAAATGGATTTTAACTTTAGTTTTTTTAAAAAATAAAGTTAAAAGTATATTTTTAAGGTTGATTTTTTAAAAATTGACATTAAAATTAATTTTTTTACCTCAATAATTAAAAAATCAATGTTAACCACTATTTTTAACTTGTTATATTTAGAAACCAGTGTTCAAAGTATATTATTAACATTGCTTTTAAAAAAATAACATTAAGAATATACTTTCAATATTGGTTTGAAAAAAAAGTTAAAAATTTACTTTTAATACTTGTGTTATAAAAACCAAATTTAAAATTATATTTGTAACCTCAATTTTTTAAAAACAGACATTAAATATCAGAGGTGAGATTTTTCAAAATTATAATGTTATTGATTTTAATTTTTTCACATCACACACTTGAAACTTTTTTCTTATCTCCTATAAATACATTTCCTGATTAAAATTTTTTTCCTTTCAACCTATAAATACACATCTATGACCACTATTAATCATTTCAATCAAATTTTTTATTTCTCTCAAATTTTAAATTCTAAATCTTCTCATATTTAAAATTTTATTGATTTGAAGTGGTAATCTATCTGGATTTTAGTTATTTTGAAAAAAAAATCACGATATACATTTTTTGACCATTTTGTTTTGTTTTTGATGAAGACAAGACTTTCATAATTGATCAATATTCTGCATGATATCTAAAATCTAATGCTCAAAATGGATCCTTTTTTTCATTAATAATTGAATATATTTTAAAATTCCTCATGATATTTTCATTGATAATCAATTGAATATTAATAAATAATCTGAATAGTCATGGGAAATGAGTGAAAGTATAGATAATAAGGAATAACCCTAACTCATTTTTCATTTGGTTTATGTAGTGATTTGATTGTTATTTTACTTTTTGATGGAATTTATGTTATGTATATTGAAATTTTAGTTTCATTTTTTTGTATTTTTTAAAATCAGTTATTAAAATAACCCATGTGTTATACCATTCCATGTTAGTTTTATATAATTGGTATTAAAAAAGTATTTAAAATGATGGTAAAAATAACATTGGTTAAAAACATATTCTCTTCCAGAATCTTCTATCCTAGCGGTGTGAATGGAATTCAATTTAAGAGATAAGAAACACAGTTTTAAACTTCTTCCAAAAAAACCTTTGGGAAACTAGAATGTAACCTTATTATCTGAGATCTATCATTATACA
This sequence comes from Viscum album, assembly GCA_963277665.1. Taxonomy (NCBI): domain Eukaryota; kingdom Viridiplantae; phylum Streptophyta; class Magnoliopsida; order Santalales; family Viscaceae; genus Viscum; species Viscum album. The sequence continues at coordinate 1,375,596,252 of OY728133.1, read as the reverse complement.
TCATATTAATACATTATTACACACCATTTTTATTTAGTTTTCTAAGTATATTATTCTCAAACAGAATTTATTTCCCCTAAAAAACACCTCTATAATTTTCTCTTTTTATACTCAAACCCATTATCATAGCTTATGAACTCTATATTCATCCTAGTCACCATGGATCTATATAGAATTAATGTTACAAAAACTTTATATTTTATTTAAGTATAAATACTACTACTTTATGTGTTAAATCATCGATAAAGGTAACATATTATACCAACCCATAGTGAGAACGAACTGGACTTGGTCCCCAAACAACTATGTGACAAGTCCGGATTCTAATAGTTAGATTTTTTTTATATTTTTAATAATTAATAAAAAGTTCATATATTCCCAAGGGTATAACTATCATATTTACTAAACTCCATATGAATGAGATTCAATACTCCCTTAGATACCAATACTCACATGTTCTTCTCACTCATGTGCCCAAGATGGAAATGTCACAACTCTAATCTTTTAGAAGTTGAAGCTCGGGTAATCATGCCTAAATTCAACTTTCCTATCAGATACAATGTTACACATTTTACTACTTTTTTACATTTCAATTTCTCCCCATATGATCTTCCACCCACCATTGAATTTTTTTCTTTAGAAACATGCTTCATCAATCTTTCAAATCAAGAGTAAGTTCTTTTGTAAACCAAATATGTCTAAAATCCTTGTAATTCCAGCAATCCTCCATTTTTAATTTAGAATATTATGCATCCAATCTTAGATGTATATATGAATGAATCCCCAAAATAATACTGTATTTTAATTTAATGTTGACATTAGCAGTAAACTACTTTCTTACTTAGCGTTGTCCTAGATAAAATAGTTTGGTAATGATATGCAACTAAAATATATGGGTGAATTATAGTTGAAATACAACATAATTGTTTTCAAATTTCACTCTAAGTGTACGTTATTAAGTTGATACCGTCATCTAAAATCCATTTATATCAAATTTTATGAAATAAAAATCGTTGAAATAAACAAATTGGAAGTTGAAAACTTCACTAATTAAATATATAAACACAAATGAATTAAATAAATAGATAGTTATCATTACCTAATATATAAAAATATAATTTTGAAACTATACATTGAGTAAGGATAAAATTACTTATTATCCAAAAAAATATTACATTACCAATCATACTAAAATCAATGGAGTTATTTTATTTTATCCAAAATTTCAAGAAGGTTTGTAAACCTAACCTTAGGTACTCACTTTCAAACCTTAGAAAGACCTATATTGTAAAACATGTCAGATAATATCTATATCCTATCCAGGATCACTTTTTCTTATCATCCACTAGAAGACCTATCAAAATGATCATAATTAATCTCAATCATATAATATTTTTTAACAATAAACCTATTGGAAGAGATATCTATCATCATATCTAATGTAAGCCCTCAATATCAAATATTGGACTATCTATCTTCCAAACCTGAAAGCCCTTGATCTCGAAGGTTAGATAATACCATATCTCACACCTGTAAGATTTTCAGTCTTATAAATAAAACATTTAATGAGTTCAACATAATTTTCTAATATCATTATAATAAAAGTCTTACATATAGATCTCTTTTGTAGAAAACTCATAATGAAAAATAAAATTGGAAGTGCACTAGAAAAAAGTTGTTTGAGAGTTTAACATGATCTCAAGAAAAATTTCAAGTGAAATTATATGATCATTTTATAGATCATTTTCTTCCTATCCTTAATTATTCAGTTGAATTTATAGATTTACATGTAACTAACTTCAGTAGTATAATTTTGAGTTTTTCATGTACAGTTTTAGTAGAATTAGATACAATCTTCCATCCTCCGATGGATATACATTTGAAATTCTATTGTACAATGTGTCTAGTACCACCCAAATAAATTAATATCTAGTAGATAAATAAATCAATTTAGTTTTAGTGCATCATAACATGTTATACTAACAAAAAACTGTTTAAAAAAAATACTCAAATAACCCTAGACCTGCTAAATTAGACACTCTATAAAGTGTGTTTTGACTTGTGAATACCAAGGGTAGAGTTATTTTATCCAAAACAAATATCTCCATTTTTGATAATTAAAAGAAAAAAATTGAAATTTTACTAATAATAAGTGTTAAATATAAAATTAAAATGAAAACTCCCCATATTTTCTACAATTTTATTAGTCTTCCTTTGAAAAAAATGTCTGAGAAAACTAAACATTTATCTTTCTAAGAAATACTATAGGATAAGTTTTCAAAATAATAACAAGACACAATTCAAGATATTTTTAAACAAATTAATCCTTTACAAATTCTCTCACTATCAAATTAATCATTCCAAAATCAAAACCCCCCCTGAGTTCAAATTTAAAATCTATAAAATTGTAAATTTTATAAATTAACTGAAAAATTCATTTTACAAATTCAAATGGAAGTTTACTAATTTATACCCCCTTATAAAACCCAACCAATAAATTTTGAATGAAATAAAAAATAACTTTAAATTTTGGTAAAATCTCCCTCCCTTTATTATTATGAAAAATAAGAAAATATAGAAGCATTAGAAAATAGTATCCATTATGAGGTTTAGAAAAATTCTCACCCTTTTTAATGTTAAGAAAAAAAATCTTTTTATTTTTGATATTTATAAATTCATGGATGAAGAAATAAATCAATTATTGAGGTTTGAAGAGAATAAAACTTATAAAATTTAATTTTGGACACATTTGGAGGATCTTCTTCAGATGAATATGGTTTAGGAAAATATTAAAAAATTATACTCTTGTCATATATAATATTAAATATAGACTCCTATATCAATATAAATAGATAATAATTCCATTTCTTAAGGATTAGTCAAATATTAATTCATAAGAATAGATTTAAAAATCATACAAAAAATGAAACACCAAAAAATTAGTTTTTTATATAGAATCAAAATATTTAAATATTCATGACATGTTCTATATTCAATGTTTGCTGATCTGTTTAATTGTAATATATCGAAAATTTGGAAAAATATTTCAAAGTTTAAAGGGAAAATGTAAGATATACTTGTGAGGAAAACATGTTCCAGACATTTCATAATTTTTGTACAGTCATCAAAGAATAAAAAATATACGAATAAAAATATAATGTAAATTTTACAATAGATAAGATAATTTATATTAACAATAACTTAAAAAGTAACTCCCATTATATGTGGTTTTTTAAAATATCTAGAGTTCTTTTGTTCTGCTCTGCTAAAGGATCTTCTGGATAATATATAACATATAAATAAAAGTTAGAAAAACTCAAAAAAATAATGTTCACCCCCTCTCTCAATAAGTTATTCAATTACAAGATATAGTTTAAATGAGAAGTAGAAATTATGATCATTTTATTTGGGTCATACCCAAATTTGGTTTAATGTATTCAAATATATTTTAATTTAAAGTCTTATTGAAAATATCGATAACCTAATTTTCAATTACAATAAAATTAATAATAATATCTCATTTTAATGTGTGATCCCAAAGGATGTTGTGTTATAAATATATATATTTTTCCATGAGTGTGATGTGTTATATTTTTAGACAAAGAGATAAAACTAGTTTTATCATAGAGAAACATACTCTAAGTAAAACTTAATAAAAATTCAGTGAGTGTGTGTTTCATCCTTAACAACTATGCATAATAACTTCCATCTACAATTTATTCATATTTATTATTGGAAATTTCAAATGAGAGTTGATTCTTTCTGAACTAAGACACTAAATACTCACATAGGAAATTAAATTTTTGAAAATGTTCTTTTAATACATTTTAAATCTGCTAAAATTATCATAAAAACAACACTTTAAGGTAAATTCATGTTTGGATGAGTAGAAAAGTCTCTGTTATAATACCCCTTATTAATAATAGAATACCCACTTTACTTCTTAGAGATGATATTATTTTAGTTTATCATGAAATATCACACATAAGTATATAGAAAACATAATATCTAGTTGACTAGAGATTAAGTAGAATAAGATTATGATCATCCCTATAAATGATTTTGGATCAATCGGTTTCTTAGATTCATCAAAATCTATTTTACAATAGGTACCTATAGAAGTACTACTACAATAGGTCTGTCAATACCAAATCATGTAAGTAAATATATTATATAGTTATATTGAGTTAATATTTTTTTTTAGTTTTTTAGTTTGTTGGAAGCCAAGAAGGATTTATGTTGACCCATCATTATCATATCAAACTCACACTATATAAGTTCCTAGTGCCTATTCACAAGAGGTTTCTCAGTTTAACCAAAAATAATTTCATCGATATAAATTTCCAAAATTATATTGTACTTAAAAAATTTCATGATAAAATGTTTGGAGTCTGCTATTTATTTAACAATTTTTTTGAAAAATAAAAATAGATAATAATTTATACCAAGATCTAGGAGAATGTTTAGGTTTTTAATTGTCTTTCGTATGTTTAAAAATATTTTTTGGTAAATTTAGTTTTTTAAAATACTTGTTAAGAAAGGAAATCTTTACATCTATTTAGTATAGGGTAAAATTAATATGGGATATAAAGGATTCAAGTTTATAGATGGATCCAAGTTTAGCTACCAGTGAAAAGGTTTCTTCATAGTATATTCCTTATTCCAAACAATATCCCTTAGTAACTTATCTAGATTTATTCTAAGAAATAACACCATTTTCATCACATTTTTTAGAAAACATTTTTCAATAATATAACTTGAAAATCCTTTGGACACTCAACCTTGGTCCAAAATTTGTTCCTTTTATATTTATCAAGTACTTACTTCATTAAAACTATCTAACTTTCATTACCCAAAGAATCATTTTCTATTTTAGGTTTGATTTTAGATAGGAATGAAAGATACTCACATTCATTTTCAAGGGAACATTGAATTCTTATTGGTTAATATAAATGTCTAATGATATTCTAATTAGGGGGATTATTTAAGATCATTTGGCTTTAGGTAAAGGGAAGTGTTGACTCTCTTCTTTCAAATAGTTAAATTCCATACTTCTAAATTATAAGAACTTTTATTATTATTTTCAAGTTTCTAATATTTTAACTTTTAATAGATTCAATTTAAAATGCAGTAATAAATCACAATGAATTTTAAAATTTCATTAAAAAAACAAATTTCAGATGTTTTATATTTAAATATGGATCAGATTCATCAAATATTATATGAATTGTTTCTTCAATAGTTTGTGTCTATTTATTGAAAACTATATATATCTTACTAGTTTTTGAATAACCAGGTAATATTCATTCATAGGATTTTGGATGAAATTTATGAATATTATCCTTATTATTCAAAATGAATACTTTATACCCAAAACAATTGAAGTGAAAAAAATTCGGTTTTCTTCTAGTTCACATTTCACAATATTTTTTTATAGAACACTATTCAAAATAAAACACAATTTAATGTGTATCAGGTTATACTTATGGATTCTTCCCAAAATTTTTAAGCCATCCAGTATTTACAAAACAATATCATGGTTATTACCTAAGGTTTTTTATTCTACCGTTCTACTAATTCATTTTATTTTGGAGTTATTAGTCATAATAAATAATGAGTTATACCTTTATCAATATAAAAATTTTCAAAACCATATTTTACAAACTCACCACCTCTATCACTCTGTATGGTGACTACAATAATGTTTTTAATGTTTCGAATATGGGTAACATTACTCTTAAAAATAGTGAGTGATTCTGACCTAAGTTATAGAAAGTAAGTCATGTATATCTAGTGTAATCATCAACTAAGGAATACACATATTGTTTGCCTCAAGTACTCTCAATTTGTGTAGGGACAAAAATATCCATGTGCACTAATTGTAATGTAATGGATGTTGTGACTTCAACAATGGCCTTAAATCTCGACTTATTCTTCTTACCAAATTTTCAAGGGTTATAGATTTTGGAATTATTAAATCTAAGATCCAATAGATGCCTCCCAAGTCCTATATTAGATAGTCAGGTTAGATTTCATGAATTATTGTGTTTTATTCTCATATTAAAAATATATAAAGAATATTCTACTACACTTAAACAAGGAAAATTATAATTACTATTGTCTTCTAGGTTTTTTGTGTAAAATTATCATGACTCTCATAAAATAATGGATTCACTTTTTCAAATATTTTAATGGTATATTTTTCATTTACAAAGTTCAAAAATTAACATTCATCACATAATTGACTAATTCTGATGAGATGGTGAATATGTCAATGAATTTATAGAAAATTATAAATTAAGGTTTAACCTAAAAATATAACATCTCACTTACTATAAAAGTATCCTTGTGTGTTGTCTCTAAATTTTACTCATACACCCATTATCTTTTGTAGTTTATTAAAATTATATTTTTCTCTAGTTATGCACTAATAAGAATCTATATCCATGTACCATATGATCCAACTATAGGTAATAAAACTATCTTCTATAAAATTTCAATAAACTAAGGATTTGGAACACAAACTTGTTTGGATCAGGTAAAGTTATCAATCCCGCACTTAGAAACTCACATCCATCAAACTATTTTGTATTGTATAGCTATATAATTTTTATAAATATTACCCTTTTGTGTTCTAAAATATTATATTTTATTTAATGAATATTTTTTATTTAATGTCAACCTATCTAACCTTTAGTATGGAAGGGAGAAATATTTATACAAAATTTGTTGATTGAAAATAATTTCTTCTTGTGGATTTATATCATATTACAGAAAATTTAATATTAGGTTTTAATCATTTATAATGTTATTTCAAAAAATTATTTCAAGATGCAAATTTTTTAAATAATTTATTTAGACTCTGAATTTCCAATTTCATCTTAACATTCTCATTTTTATCTTCAGATTAAATTACTAGGACTTATTTAGTATTATTTTTAGAACTTTACATATCCATCAATCTCTTGAATTTTCTTAACTCATTAAAAATTTTTATTTTATCCCTCTTAACTTTATTGATTTTAATTTTTTTATTCTTAAACTCAGAATTGATTTTTGAAATATCAAAAGTAAGTTTAGAAATATTCTCTTCTAATTTAGGAAATTCCACCTTAAAAAATATTTCGTTATTCATTCAATTCTTATTTTTCATTTCAATGAAAATAATGTATCTAGTCATTTATTCTATTTATGGAATGTATTCTTCCTATTTTTATGAAGTTGAACTATGTTCATCATCTAATGAAAATGAAATATTATCATTTAAAGAAAATTGAGAAAGAGTTTTTGGGTTTACCTTCTCTATCAGGTACAAGTTATTTTGAAAATCCTTTAGATAGAATCCAATGATCTTTTGGCTACTATCCTCTAAATCACAACTGCTATCAGATTATGGATCTTCTCTTACAATCTATGTATAATTTTTTTCATGGCAGTATTTTCTTTATTTTTTTATTTTTAAAGTTTTTCTGTATTTTTAATTTCTCTTTAATATTTTAAAATTGGGTTTGATATTTTCTAGTTGTCTACACTCATAGAATATTTTCAGAAGATTCTTTATCTAAAGCTTATCCTTATTTTCTTTAAAATGAATATTTTTTAAAATTTTATTTCTCATAATATTGTTCATAATTCTTGAAATTTATGCAAGATAACATTTTTTATTTTTTAAATTAATACTGCCTAATAGATATTTGTCATTTTTCATCATAGTAGTGGTTTTTGATATCTGATCTTTGGTAGATATAGAACCAAATAATGAATAAAAAAAACTTTATTCTTTATAATTTCCTTCTCAAAATATATTTTTATAATACTTTTATATGACATAAATGTTCCAATAAAATCATAAAGGTTTAAATTAGTAATATATTTAGTGAAATATCAGTATTATCTTAGATCCAAACCACTTAAGTATAATATCAATAACTTTATGAACCAAATGATCACAGATAAATTTCTTCTTTCCAAGAAATTAAAGTCTAATGAATACTACTATAAATATTTGATTCATCTACACCATTGATTTACTCAAAATAAAATCAATCAATTTATAATTAGATCTCAACACCTCTCTTTTGGTTTTAATGAATTTAGAAGTTCCAAAGTAAGTGATTCATAGATTTTCTGTATTATATTTTCTGTATCACATGATAAAATTTGGTTTTAAATATTCTATATCATCAAGAAAACCAATTTATTATGGACTTTATAATTTTTTTGATACTCTAACTTCTTTTAAATATTAAAAGTAGAAAAATATTTCTCTATAATATGATGGTTTCCATTCATTATAAAAAATGATTTACTCCCAATTTAATATAAAAATTATTCATATGTTCATACCAATATTTATAGTACACTCCATCAAATATCAACGGTTTCCTTAGATTTATAATTTAAATATTTCTGATTGGAATTCATTCCATATTAAAAGACACTAATATTTCCTCTTCTATACATTAATATCGGGAATATTATAGAATAAAAATTCAATAAATGGATAATGTATAATAAGATTAAAATCTATAAAGAGTAAATATATGACACTAATTACTGTTCCAAATAAACTAGTTTAGTAAAGATATAACACTATAAGTGGGGGTGGGGGGGATTTTAGTTGAAATCCAACATAATTTTTTTAGAATATTATTATAAGTGTAGGTTTATTAGAGGATATGGTATTTTAATCAAATGAAATCATATTATATTTTATGAAATAAACACAGTGTAAATAGAAAAAGCGTAAGATAAAAATTTCATAGATTAAATTCATAAGCACAACATAATTAAAAAAAATATAGTTACCACTATCAAATAAATGAAAAAGTGAAATATTGAAGCAATGTGAAGAGTAAGGATTAGAATATATATACTCTAAAAAAGGATTATATTATCAAAAAAAAAAATCTTTAATCAATAGAGGCATATTATTTTCTCCAAATTAGTAGGAGTGTCTATAAACCTGACCTTAGGTATTCCCTTTCCAATAATAAAAATTCCTCGAGTATCATACCCATCAAGAGATAATTTTTCCCATTAACTAGACACTATATCTTACTATCCACTAGAATTCCTCAATAAAACTAGTCACTAGTAATCTCAATAACCTAAGCTTCTTTGGGTATAACCCTATCAAAAATGATCTCTATATTCTTATCCACTGAAATCCATAAATTTTGAAGATCGGACAACCAATATACTAAAACTATAAGCCCTCAATCCCAAATATGGGATAATACCATCATCCACACCTTTAATATTCTTCACAACATAGATCATACACATAGGGAATACAATGGAAATGCTAAGATCTTTACAATAAAATCCTTACATATGGAGCTCTTTTTTTCAGAACACTCAGAAGTGAAAAATACAAAAAAAAAGTGATCTATGAAACAAGATATTTTAGGATTAAAATTTTCTTATCATAATCTTTGAGTGAAATAACATGATACTTTTTTAGATAATTTGCTTCTAATCATCGAATCTTGGGTTGAATTTATAGATGTCCATGTAATTAACTTCAATGGTCAAATCTCATGTTTTTTTTGGGTTCAGTTGCAACAACCTTGGACACAATCATTTATTATCTGATAGATTTCCTTTGGACATCAATTTAATTATGTTTTAAACACCACCAAAATGTATCGAAGTCTGGTAGATTTAAAAATTACTTCAGTTTAGTGCATTAGAATTTTTTATTCGGATAATAAAACCATTAAAAAAACTCAATCAAATAACTAATGGTTAAATTAAAAACACATTTAAGTGTGTTGTGACATTAAAAAACCAAGGGTACCATGATTTTATTGGCCGGAGTGAGTATCTCAATGGGTGGGGGGGGGGTGAGTTGAGTACCCAATATTGTTTTTGTCTAAAATGAATTATTTTGAGATCCCCCAAATGTTCGAATAAAACCTAGTTTATTGAAATATATAGTATGATATATATCTTAATCATTCTAAAAATTTATCTAAAGATTGATTAGGTCTCAGATGAATAATATAAAATATTACTTGATCCTTTGAAATCAGTTTACTTGATAAAAATACAATATAAAAACAAATTAAGATAAACTATCAAAATATATATTTTGTTTATAGTTAAAAACATTTATGTTTTAAATCATAAATAAATAAAACAAAAATAAAACACACAGTGAAAATATTGAATACAAGAGGTTAAATATCAAGTAGAGACTTAATTCTCTCCACTTGATGATCACCCAATAGAAAGTAGTTTATTTAAAATAAACGAAATGATCCAGAACCTAGATCAAGTTTTAAAACAGTTGAAAAAATATCTAGGTCACACATGACCTCTTCCATAGTTATATGTGGGAGTAAAAATAAATAGGACACACATAGACATATACCACTCTTATCCATGGGGGTAAAGGTGTGATAAAAGATTTTAATATATATATATATATATATATCTTTTAGTTCATTACATAAGATAATGCGTGTATATAAAATAGATTATAGCATACACTGCTCCAAAATTAACAGAAGTAAATAGAACCGAGCAATAAAAAAGTTCTGAGTTTTTAAATGCTTGGTTTGTTGTAATGTAGCTTGTGACTCATGATTTTATTCTATAGTGAAGCTTGAGTCGGGTTTTCTTGAAAACTTCAAGAAAAAAGAGTGTCGTAGACTCTTGTTATTCGACTGAAGGAAATAAGCTAATGTGAATGTGTAGTTCAGCTTCACAATCCTATACTTTTAATAGGTGGGCTCTTCTTGTTTACAATCAGACTCATCTCTATGTGTGTTTAGTAAGTTCTATCTCTTAACTTTTTATTGGTCCACTTCATCCACTATTTCATTTCTTACTACATGAAGGAGTGTGCCACACTTTTATCAGCAGCAACAAAGAGAATATCCAGATTTTCTGCTTCCTTATACTGCACATTCTAACACTCTCTTCAATAATTTATTCCAAACATTTAAGAGAGAATAATTAAAATAGTAAATGGAATTATCTAAAATAAATTTATCATTTAGAATAATGTGATTTGAAAAGATAAGTTAATAAAATAGTTTTAGAGTCTTTGACTGGCGTTGATTCAAGGTCTAATGGTGTCTTTCTCTAGTGGTATTTTCTTTTGGAGGCATGATACTGGCGGTGTATTAGACTTATCCAAATTTACACTACATTGGAGGCGTCTCAACTAGAAGTGTCTAGTTTGGAGGTGTGGAGTAAGATAATGTCTTAGACGTAGACATAATTCTATGTTGGTGGTATGACATTGGCAGTGCTTCATTTGGTGGTATCATGTACATAGCCAAATTTGTGTTATGGTGGATGACATCTGGATGGTGTGTCAACTAATGGTGTCTCAGTGTTTGTCAATTTTTTAGTCCAATGTTAAGAAATTATGGTGGTGTGCTCTCCTGACTGTGTCTTATCTTCAACAGTGTCTCATACTTAGATAATTTTGTCACCTGGATGAGATTAAAGATTACTTACTGAAAAGCATGGAATTCATTAATATCATTAGAATCATAATTTTTTGATTATTAAAATTAAGAGGTCAAAAATCTCCCCATTTTTATGATAAAAAATCTTGACATCAAAGGAATTATAAATGTTTAGACATGATATCCAAGGTCACATCAAAATATAAACTAAAAAATATAAACCAAGACTTATCATTCACAGTATGTGTAGATGGTATCAAAGAAAAGAAGAAATGAGTAAGTATCAAAGCTAAGTATCATGAGTATAAATATTAAAAAAATATAGTATCTAAGATAAAATAGAAACAATACTTCAATAAATCATAAATTCCATAAGGTTTCCTAATATTCTATAATAATTCTCCCCATTTTAGGATTATAAAAAATATAAAGAAAAGTATTATAAAAACATGGAGAAAAAACAGAATAATAAATATCGGAGGCATTAAAAATGATCACCAAAAATTTATTACAACCCAAGTCCCATCAAAGAAAAACTATCTAATACAATAAAAAGTTTTAATATGTAGAAGAGGGGTCTATCGGTGATTTTCTTTTAGCCTGGGTTTTCTCTTACTCCTTATCCGAGGCAACATGATCAGTTTGAGGTAAGATAGATGGAACACCAGAAGTGAGTCCAACTATAGTTTGAGGATGATCGTCCACAATACCAACTGTCTGGATTTTTCTTAAATCTTGATCATAAGACTTTGGAAAATTATGAAATTGAGAAGGAAAATTAGATAAAGGATGTCAAGATATGCCTGGTATGAGAGAAAACAAAGGAGTAATAGGAACCGATTCCGAAGAAAAATCATCTTAGATAGAAAAATGAAAAAAATTATTCTTTTGATTGATGAAATCCATTATGATTTGTCCACCCCTTTCCATCACACTAAAAAAATTAATATTTATCTTCCATAAAATAGTTCAACACTGGAGTCATATCCTTGAGCTATCTTACTTGTTCTTTGAAATCCTGATTCACATGAGGCATTCTCAAACTTTTATCCAAGAATTTGAAATTTACATCCATTGCATGATTGGTATAAATCCGATAGAGGTAGTACTTAATATACTTAGTTATATTTTACATGTTAAATTTCATATCACAAGAATATCTGGTAATCAACTTGAGAACATGATCATAGTTATACTGAATTTTTCTCACAATCAGTTTGGGCTGATCAGTGATACTTCCTGAAGTGCTTGTTAAAGCATCTCATAGATCATCTCTAAAAACTATTCTTTACTGATAAACATCCACCACTAGATCTGATGTAATAAAAATATCTACATATGTATACTCAATAATTTTAAGGATACCTTCCAGAAAAGTAGAAATAGATGAATTCAAGTCATTGAGCATATCCTTGAAAGACTTTAACTCACTTAAAATTTTCATATACTAAATCTCAACTTTGTTATATGAAACATCATATTTGGTGGGATATTTTGAATAAAAAACTCTAATATGTATCTTGCATCATTATCATAGATGAAATTATCTTTAGGAGGTCGATTCTTTAACTGAATAGAAAAATCAGAAATTGACTTCTTACCAAAACATCCAAGTCACCTTTAGTGACTACATAAACTGGGATAGAAATAGGTGATGGAGTTGGTTAAGGTGTAGGATTTCTAAAAGAAGTGTAATTTTCCAATATCCCATCAAAATTTACTTGATCTATCAAGGATCCCATCGGATCTCCTTCAATTCGAACCTTAGATCTATCTTGCTTTGGTGGACTCCAATGGAATTTTTCTCATTCTTAAAACATGGGATTAACCCATATCCTAAAAACCTCACCAGATATTAGAGAAGTGGTAGGAGGGACCATAAAATCAGGTACAACCATCACTGTCTCAATATTTTTGAGAACATATGAACTCTATCCAGCTACAAACTGTACAATGGATTCATGTATTTATTTTAAAACCATAGCATCCGAGCTCTGTGCAACAACATTATCAGACTCGTCTTCTAACTGCTTACTAAAATTAGGTGCATCTATATTCTAAAAATCGTTTTGTTCAAAAATGTAAGTGGATTCACCTTCCATAAGAGGCTTTTCAATATTTCAATCAACACACTATTCATTCCCAAATTCTTCCTCAACACAATCCCTTTTCTCTTGTTTAGCTACATGCTATTCTATAGTTGATATAAATCCCATTTTTTATCCATATTAGAATCATATATTTCTTGTATAGTGGAAAAAGTGTTAGCCTTGACTTCATCAAAAACTGTTGATTCATGAAATATTTTAACTGATGGGTATTACTCCCCCTCAACATGGGAATCCGGAAGCTCTAGAGGCATCTCCACTTCCTTTATTTAGATTCAGCCACTAGAACCATTTTGTTTAGAGTCTTCATAATCACCATATTCAATTCCATTATCATATTTTTCTTCCTTTTATTACTCCTCATTATCATCATCATATTCAGTGGATTTGTAACTTTTATACTGATCCTCTCTAGAGACCTCAGTATATTCTTCATCACATTTAATAAGATTTTTTCCTTTTAGAAACCTATTAAGTGGAATAGGAGCTCCAAAAGTAATTTGAGAAGATTTGATAGACAAATCAGGGTCACTCCCTATATAAACAGATGATTTATTTTCCTCTTATTCAGCAAAAAATTCTTCTTTATCATCATTAGAGTATTCAAGTACTTAATCTGGCTCCAATCCTTGATCAAATTCATCCTTTGGTCTGTGTAGATGATCAACTGGATTATACTCGGCATATAATTTATTAGAATCATCAACCTACTCTTTATTCTAGGAATTCTATCTAATATTTATCACTGAATAGATAGAACTTTTAATATAGAAACCATCACAATCTGTAATAGACTCTTCATCCTCAACTACTAGGCTCTTATTATTCAACATGGAAGAATTGAACATGGGATATATCAAGGAGTTTGATATGGATATGGATTGGTCATCTCAAAAACATTCACCCTGATATATCTACATATACTGATCTTGTGACCTTATATCATCTGAGATAAAATATACACATCTTGGTACCTCAGTGTTTTGAAACCACCCTTTCTTAATCATAGCATGTATTGCACAAACATAAAGAGTAGCCTACATTCTCCATCCAGCTATGAGGAAACATGACTTCTGGTTTTTCCATCTCCTATAATCACAATAAGATAATCCTTATACATGAAAAATTCACTAGATTTAGGAATTATAACTTGGTATTCATCATAAATTCCATCATGAGGTACATATAAACATTTGGCCCATTTCCTTGATGAAAAACCAAAAACATTTCGTTTTACATGACATCTTACCCCATCATCACCATCTTGATAAAACGTAAACTCTACATGATGATAAAAATCATAGACTATCTTAGGTTAGAAATGTATTTTGTTTAATGAAAACCACTATAACCATCCCTAATTATAGATAAATTTGAGTTCCATAGACTTACTAGACAATAGCCATTTTGATTCAACTTCCTTTTCCAGTACATAAATTATGTTTGCAAGATTAGGGTTAAATGGTGAAACTATAGTGGGTATACTATGTTCTTTATTCAACTTATTTGTATATATAGACATAGAAGGTGAATAAATGCTAGGAAAATTCATTCTTGGAATTCAGATCAGTTCAAAAATCTTGGATGCGGGTAAGGAGAAGGTTTGGAAAGCAGGAGGTAAAGGGTTGCACTAGGCTCGACAGAGAAAGATAAGGGAGTATCATGAGGGGATCAAGTTATGTTGGGAATATAAATTATTCTATTTTTATATCATTTTGGATTTTATTTATTCTAAAATTGAATTAAAACTTGAAATCAAAAATCAAAATTTGAGGAAAAACACGTATCGGGTTACAGGAAATAACATAAACTGGGGAATAAATCAGCAGTGCAAAACATCAAGAAAGAAAAAAATTTGTAAAGGAAAAAAAAATTAAATGTAATGGAAAGATAATGACATTATAATAAAAATCCATGAAAAGACAATAGAATGAAAATCCAACAATAAGTCACATAAAATTAAATTTAACCAAAATTTATCATTCCCAACTCACGTTTGATATAATTAATTCTTTCAAAATTCAAAGGCCTTGTCAAAATATCAGCTAAATAATGTTCTGTGCCAATACATTAAATAGTGATATATCCTTTTTTAAAATGGTCTCTCAAAAAGTGATATATTATATCAATATTATTTATTCTAGAATCTGAAATAGGATTCTTCGAAATTTCAACAGCACTTGTGTTGAAACAGTTTATAGGGATATGTCAGAATTGATATCCATAGTCTATTAGAGTGTATTTTGTCCAAATTTTTTCTTCATAGAAACTTCTTATAGCTATATTTTTATCTTAATAGTAGTCAATGAAACATAATTTTTCTTTTTTAAAACACCATGAAACAAGATACTTTCCAAAAAAGTGACATGTTTGAGAGGTGTTCTTTCTGTCTAACTTGCTTCCACCAAAATTAACATCATAATAACTTACTAAATCAAATTATTTTCCTCTTGGGTAAAACAATCCTAAATTTGTAGTATACTTGAGGTATTTTATAATTCTTTTAATAGTAACTAGGTGTGAATATTTTTGGTTTACTTGAAAATGGGCACACATACACACACTAAACATAATATCTAATCAGCTAGTAGTCAAGTATAGAAGAATTCCAATCAAACCTTTATAAATATTTTGATCAACTAGTTTTCCATCTTCATTATGATCCAATTTATTGGTTGTTCTCATTGGAGTATCACTACTCTTAGTGCTATCCAAGTTAAAACATTTTAGAGTATCTTTTGTGTATTTCCTTTGATTTAAAATAATTCTTTCTATGTTTTGAAAAATCTAAAATCCATGAAAGAATTTGTGTTTACCCATTAAACTAATTTCAAACTCATTTTGAATCATTTTTGAAAAATCTCTACATAAATAATTTTTTGAAGATCCAAAAATAATACCATCAACATTCATTTTTACTACTAATATTTAGTGACTTGGGTTTTTCCCTATCAGACTTCGGAATATTAATACATATAATTACAGATCCAAGCATTGAGAAAATGTGAGATTCAATAGCCTAGTGTTCCCAGAATAAATTTTATAAAAATATTTTGCATTTTTGTACTATACACATAGAGGAAATGAGTTATCTCTAAAATGGTAGCTCAGATCAGAAATCTAACTCCACAGTTTTGTCCGAAGCATTCCATTTACCCTAGGCGGGGTATAAGTTTTTTTGGCATGGTCTTGCTGTAGAAAAAGTTTCCAAGGGTGTTTTCATAAATGGATTAATTTATTTATTTTGATGTCAAATCTCGAATAACTCTTAAAGATATTCTCAAATTTAATTTCTAAGATTGCGGTTGAGTTTGGAATGTTGTTTTTACCCTATGTTCAACACAATTTTAATCGATACAGGGTGCCGGGTTGGAGGCGAGTCATTGGCGGGATGTTAAGTGGATATTTGTTTTATTCAAAATATAACAAATATTTTCCTTCCCCTCACCAACCCCATTGGTGTGTGGATACACTCCCCCTATCCTAAGGATGAGAAAGACAAAGAGAAGCCACCATTATCCATTTTGTACGTTGATCATCACTAGATCAAGAATCAGTGCGTCACAGATGACGTTCTGCACCCGAACCATCAATGTTTCACCCACAAGGAAGACAATTTGAGTTTTTAGCCCACCCCCATGTTTTTTAAATTTAATCACCAATAGAACTCTGATTTGATCTTATAGTAGTGTAGATAGGGATATGAGGATCCCAAATCTGGTTTTGGATTTGAATTTAAAGCATCAGGGTGCTCCCGGTGGCCTGCAGAAGGTTTTTCGGCGGGCAACGACTTCAGTAGCAGTTTGGATATAGGTAAGAACTGTCATGGTGAGGAAAGTGGTGGCCAATGGGAAGTACGGGGTGCTAGTATAGTGGTGCGGGGTGCTGCATGGTGGAGGGCCAGCCAACCGGGGCGGACCGACCAGTGCGGTCTGGTCCAGCTAGAATGGGTTGGGGGTTCTTTAAACCCTTATAATTTGTAAACTAGATGTTTGATTTGTGAGAAGTCTATGGTGACCTGACTATAACATTGACACGAACCCTTTGAGGCTGGTTAAGTAATTTAAATGATTAGTTTCATGGACTAGTTTTACAAAATGTTGGAATAATAATAGTATTTTATTATTATTCAACTTCGATCCGCCATAACCTCTACACGGAGCGACGAATTGATGCACCATCAGTGGAATTGTGAAATTGATGGTAAGGTATAATTTTATAGATAAATTTTGAGTGATAAATCCGAAATTGGATTATGGGACCCATGAGGTCTGTTTTGTGGCATATGCAGTGAAATGTGACCTTTTCACCGGGTGTCTGTTTTGGACGAATGAATAGCCCATCCCGTGTGTTTTTCTAAGAGGATATCAATAGTGTGAACCATTTTATGTGATCTAGTATAGAGACATGGGCCTCATGTAACCCATTCGGGCTTGCCGTAGTGAATAGTTCCCTTTTAACCAGTTTTCTATTTTGGGTTAGTAAGTAACCGATCCTAGGTGTTTTCCACAGAGAATGTGATGATGGTCATGGTTTGGGCCTTGGAGATGCGAGGTGAGGAAGTGTTATGGGTTATTCAGTTTAGAGATGTTTATAACATAATTAGTCAAGTGAGATCTCTTGGTGTAAGTCTTTTAGGGTTTCTGTGGTATTACGTCCTCAGTATAGGATTGTAATCCCCTCGGTAGGATAAGCTGGATATAGTTGTGGTATCCTTCCAAAGTGGTCAGGGTAGGATCCTCTAGAGTATCTTTTTCCCTAGATCAGGTTCTAGGAATCTTCATGACCAACACTATGTGGGAAGTGATCCCTTATCTAGTAGGATAACCTTGTAGGGTTTGTGGTATCATTGGGTATACGATACCCACTGCAGCGGGTGGTTTTAGTCAGGTTGTAGCATCATCAGGTATACAATCCCCTACTCAACAAATGATTTATGTGGGGTTTATGGTATTGTCAGGTGTATGATCCCCTAATTCACAAGTTACATAAAATATATTTTGTGGTATCTTTGTGACCAACATTACACGGGTGAAGATCCTCTCTCTGAGTTATATGATCTTTGGGATTTTAGATTGGGTTGTGGTATCCCCCAACAGATCCTGGGTGCGATCCTCTCTCTAAGAGATCAAAACCTACTGGTTAGGGTTGTGGTATCCACTAGTGGATCCTAGGTGTGATCCACTATCCGATGAGTTATGGTTTATAGTTTTTTAGTATGTTTCGTGGTGTCCCACAGTGGATCCTAGGAGGGATCCCCTATATGAGGATTGAGATACACTTATTTTTAGGGTTTCAAACATTATGTTGATATCTGACAAGTGTGTTCTCTTAGTTATGGGATTCCTTAGAGCCTCATGCAAGAACCAATCACTGGTGATGAGTTTGTAACTTTCCAAGGCTTCATGCCTGAGATGAGTATATCTGTTGTTCTTTCTGGGTTTTATTTTTGGTGTTGTAATATCTTTGATATTTTTGGGATCAATTTGGATAGACAAGGTGTTGTCTTTTGTTTTCAAAGAAGATAAAGCAATTAACTTTGTAAAACGTCTTGGAAACTATGAAAATGATTTTTTTATTTTTATTTAAAAAATATCATAAGTTTTGAGAACTTTTGATGCAAGGCTTATGAAGGATAAGGGGAGTAAAGAAGTGTTTTTGTCAAAGTAAAGTAGCGCTCAAGTCAAAAAGTGGCACGAAAGTATAAGTGGCGTATAAGTGTATGTTTCATGAAATTTATATTTCAAAATAATACAATCAAAATATGAAAAAGGAAATAATGTGGCGTGTAGGTGATGGAGCAACACACAAGTGATGGAGCGGCATGCAAGTGATGGAGTGACACACAAGTTATGAAATTTCATGCAAGGTGAGTTGCATACCTCACGCGTAGGGTCACCAAAATTCTTATAAATAGATAACTAAACTCCTCATTTTTATAAGATCAACACTTAAGAGAAAATTAGAACTCTGATCGCACACATAGTAGAATGATTATTGCAAGTTGAAGTGTTGCTCATGTTGTGTGTTATGCAAAAAAGTGGCACGCAAGCAGAAGTGGTGCACAAGTTGTAAGTTGTGCACAAGATATGAGTTGTTTGAAAAAAGTGTGTTTTATATAAGACTGAAGGGGCACAAAAATAGTTAGTTGTGCACAATATTGGTGCGCAAGTAGTTCTTTCAACACATACAGGGAGACACACAAGCAGAAAGGCACACAAGAAGAGAGGCTTGCAAGGTGGGAGTGACACACAAGATGTTTTCCCCAAGAGGTTCTTACCATCTTCTGGGTAAGAAAGTGAATATTTTTTTTTGAGATATTTTATTTTTTAAAGTTTGTCAATAAGCACAAAAATATTGCATTACCCTATTTGTGCTAATACCGAGAACACACACTATTGGATTGTTTTCAAAGTGCTACACAAGTGTAAGGGAATGTCTTACTCATTGTATTCCATATAAAAGGACTGTTT
This sequence comes from Viscum album, assembly GCA_963277665.1. Classification (NCBI taxonomy): domain Eukaryota; kingdom Viridiplantae; phylum Streptophyta; class Magnoliopsida; order Santalales; family Viscaceae; genus Viscum; species Viscum album. Next base: position 1,375,576,245 of record OY728133.1, on the reverse strand, counting down.
TCTAGTGGATTGTGGGGTACTGGATTGTTTTTACACCATACCAAGGATAGAACTACTCTTATTTAGTAGTGAAACTTATTAATATTGTGTTCCTATGATTATGTGTGTTCAACAGGGAAAGAAATATTTAACAGGAGGAGAAGGTTTTTTCAAAAAGAAGGAAACATAAAAAGAAAAAGATATCATTGATTCGCCCCCTCCTCCTCTCAGTGATACTTGGATCCTGACTGAGAACTTTAATTGATATCAAAGGGATTTTCCCTTTGTCTGTTCTTTGCTGAAGTTGTGATGAATAATATGAATTGTGTAAACAATAAGGGGATTCTGATATTTTATGGAAAGAACTATAATATCTAGAAAGATATAATGATGAATTATCTTATGTCTCTGGTGTTTTATGTTCTTGAAACTAGAACTGATGGATTTACTCCAATTTATGACAAGGTTCCTCTTACTCCAGCCGATAAGAAGAATCATGAGAATGATGGAAGAGATAAAAATGCATTACTCTCATCTCTTTATGAGAGTGATTTTTTAAGTGTGAAAGGTGTAGCTACAACTAAAGTAATCTAGGATTATTTTAAGAACATTTATGAATGGAATACAAAAGTGAAGAAGGAAAAACTACAAATCTGGAGGTTGAAGTATGAAGACATTAAAATGGTAAAATCTGAATTTTTTGGGGACTTCTTTACCAGGTTAAATGATTTTTTTAGTACAATTATATGTCTTGGTGAAAAGTTGAAGTATTCTACAATTTTTGAAAAGATCTGGAGAATGCCTCCTGACGTGTTTGATGCTATAGTTTCTTCATTAAAATACAGAGACCCTTAAACATTATCTCTGGATGATTTACATATTACTCTCATTACTTAAAAAATGAGAAAGGAGAAGGATATGAAGATCCAGACAAAATAAGATAGATAAATTTCATTCAAGGCTACAAAGATAGATAAATCAAAGAAGACTCTTATTAAATTTAGATCTGGTGATTCCAATTCTGAAGATTAGGTATGTAAAATTTTTGATAAGATTTTATCCTTGTTTTCTAAGAATGTGAAAATAGGTACATGGAAATACCAGGGGAAACTTCCCTTGAAATGTTTTAAATGTATATCCATTGGTCACTTTATGGCTAACTATTTTCAAAATAAGAAAGAATAAGATAACGATGATGATGACAGAAGGCCAAGAAGGTCATGGAAGAAACAAACTAAAAAAATAATTATTTCTCAAAGGGAAAGGATAAAAATTATTCAAATAAAAAAGAAGAATATATTTATCTAAATATAAAGAAGAAGAATATATAAAAGATGAATATGAGAAATTGTTTGATGAGAAATCTAGAGAGAATATATTTTTTTCAGTAGTGAATATTTATGATTATGGGAGCATAAATTCTGAAAAAGAAGAAACTCAACTTTAATATCATCTGAAGTAAGAGTTGAAAGAATGTTTGAGGATGATCAGAAGGCTTGATAAGGAAATCAAGAAGTTGATATATGAAAATTACACATTAATAATCAAGAATGTTTTCCTGATGTGAAAGTCAATATGGAACAGGAGATTGATGATATGAAGAACTATCTTGAGAATGAAAAGAATTGTAATAATCATCTTGAAGTAAAGCTGATGGAAAAAAGAAGAAGAGTTGGAACTTTTCAAATAAACACTTTATAAATATGAAGAAAGGAATATCAGTTTGAAACAATATATATTAATATTTGGTGACTGTTCTTGTAATAATGAACCAAATAAGGATAAAAAAAGTTTCCTTTAAAGCACGAGAAGAAAGAAATAACTAGTTATAATAAGATTAAATTTGAAAAGGATATGTATGTGGCCAAAGTTAGTAATGATGAAAAATCATAAGTATACAAAAATCCTGAGTCCATAAATATTTTTATTACTTATGAATCTAATAAGTCTGAAAAGAAATATGAGATGAAGAATAATGTTATGATTGAAAATAGAAAGGTTGATGGTCAGTGGAGTTATGTTAAAAAGAGTGTTGAGAAGCATGTTCACAACTCCGGTCAGTATGGATGTTTCAGAGGGAAATATGAATTCTATGGAAACTGATGGTATTGTGGTGGATTTGGACACATATAAAATATGTGTTGGTTCAACCAGTAGTAGTATTACTATTCAAAAAGTTATGGAATACAAGGTTTGAGGGGGAGTCAATCCTCTCAAAAGAAGAAGTATGAGAAGGAAGTTCAAAATAAATATGATAAGGCTAGTGTAAAAGTTGAAAATAGGTTCCAACCATTGGAAACTATTTGTGAAAGATGTGAACGGCCTGGACATCTTACTAAGGGATTTCTTGTTTTATTTCCAGCACAATAAAAGGTTCCTAACAAATCTCAGAAGCTGGAGGTAAAGAATGAAAAGGAAGAACAAAAATCTATTGTTGTCGAAAATCCTTTGAAATATACAAAAGGAGAACGTCCATGGATTCTTGATAGTGGTTTTTCTTATCATATTATAGGAGACTTAATGTTGTTGAAGAATTTTAAAGACTTCAAATAAGGAATAGTAACAATTGGGAATGATGAATCTCTGAGGATCAAAGGTGTTGGATCAACCATCATCGTGAAAGAAAAAATGAAATCCTGGAAAACATTTTATGTTAATGGGATGAAACATAATCTACTAATTGTTTCAAAACTCTCTAATAAAGGAAACAAAGTTATCTTCAGAAAATATGGGTTTTTTGTGAAAAGTGAAAATAATGGAACGATAGTTACAAGAGGGCAACATACAAAAGGGAACTTGTTCTAAGTTGGTGAAGTACATAACTTTTGTCACATGGGTATGGTAAATGAAAATAAATTATGGTATAAAAGGATAAGATATATGTTTCATAGAAACATGTGAAAGTTATCTATGCGAGTCGGTGTCCGAGATATGCCTGATTTATCAAGAAGAAGAGATTGGTGCTGCAATATTTGTGAGAAAGGGAAGATTACAAACTCTATATATAAGAGAGTTTACATTCATTCAAAAAAACCCTTGGGGATTATAAATTTATATATATGTATACCAATGATAAAGAAATAAACAAATAGAAATAATTACTTCATTACTTTCATTGATGACTTTACTCGCATTACTTGTGTTATGTACATGAGACATAACTCAGATGATCTGAAAATGTTTAAGACTTTTAAGAGGAAAGAATAAAAGGAATGTGAGTATTCAATAAAGAACATTAAAATTGATAATGTTGGATAGTATATGAATGAAGATTTTCAAAGTTATCTTGAGAATCATGGAATTCGGCATGATTTCAGTTCATCATACACACCTCAACAAAATGGGGTTGCTGAAAGAAAGAATAGAAGGCTGGTGGAAATGGGGAGAACTATGTTACTTAAAAATAGTCCTTTTTATTATTATTGGAGGAAAGTCATGGGAACAACTGTATATATTCATAACTAATGTTTCTATATACCAAATCCAAACATGACACCATATGGAATTTTCTATAGAAAAAATCTAAGTCTGAAACACTTAAGAGTTTTTGGGAGTCCGTGCATTAAAAAAAGGAAAGGTGGAAACCTTGGTAAGTTTGAGAAAAGAGGAGATGATGGAATTTTACTTGGATATTATTGAGAAGGAAGATGATATAGATGTTTCAACAAAGAAAATAGGATAATTATTCATTCTAATGATGTAAAAGTTTTGGAAAATATTGAGAAAGAGAAGAAGGATTATGATGATGTAGAAGAAGATAATTATAAAGAATGTTTTGTTAATAATTCTAACAATGCTACCGATAGTGGTAATCCTACTCAAGAATAAAAAACATACTCAATAATTTCAAATGATGAGTAAGAAGTTCTAATAGCTCATCCCAGGTTGAGGAATTAATTAGAATCTCCGAACATTATTGGTGATCAACATCATAAGGTTCAAACAAGAAAAATGTTAAAAGTTGTGATGCACACTTCTTTGTTTTAAAAGGTCAATCTGAATGATGTGAATGATTTTTTGAGAATCCAGAATGAGTTTAGGCTATGAATGAAGAGCTTGAATAGATAGAAATGAATGCTACTTTGGAACTTGTACCCAAGCTGGACAAAAAGATCATTATTAGTTCAAAGAGGGTTTTTTGGAACAAGATGAATAAATAAGGTGAAGTGATAAGAAACAGATAAGGATTGGTTTTTAAAGGGTATTAAAAAATTTAAGGCATTGATTTTGATGAAATATTTTCTCTAGTGGCAAGGTTAGAAACAATCAGAATCATTCTTGCTATTGCAACACAATAAGGTTAAAAAATCATTCAAATGGATGTAAAATCTAAATTCTTGAATAGTGAACTTAATGAGGAGGTTTACATTTATCAACCTTGTGGATTTTTTATTAGAGAGGATGAATGTTATGTGTTCAATTTGAAGAAGGATTTTTATGGGATAAAATAAGCACTAAGGGAATGGTATTTTAAATTAGATACTTGCTTGAGGAAGATGAATTTCATGAAGGGTAGAGTTGACAACAACCATTACATCAAGGAATGTCAGGAGTTTTCTCTCATCGTCATTGTTTATGTTGATGAAATTATCTTTTATGGAAATGATGAAAGATCATGCGAAATATTTGTTGAGCAAATGAATAAGTCATTTGAGATTTCCATGCTTGGAGAAATGAAATACTTTCTTGTGTTACAAATTTTACATAAGAGGAACCACATTTTTCTTTCTCAAGAAAAGTATGATAAGGAACTTCTGAATAAGTTTGGAATAGAAAATTCAAAACCAGTTTCCACACTGATCTTAGTGGGAATATACTTGTCTAAAGATATAGAAGGAAAGGAAGTTGATCAAAGAGAGTTTCAAAATCTGATTGGAAGTTTATTATATTTGACAGCCTCAAGACCCGAAATTATATATATTGTTACCTTATGTGCAAGGTTTGAGAGTGATCCTAAAGAATAACATTTAATTACTAGAAAGTATATCCTTAGATATATCAAAGGCGCAATTTTTTTTAATCAGGTATGATGGTGTAGAAAATATTTATTTTTTCAGGTATTCATATGCTAATTGGACAAGAAATGTTGATGATAGAAGATCAACATATGATGGAGTTTTCTTTTTAGGGAAAATTTGTGTTAGTTGGAATACAATGAAATAGAATTTAGTGACTCTTATCACAGATGAAGTTGAGTATATTTCTACCACTCAAGGTGTTACCCAACTTATATGGATGAAGATTCAGTTAGAAGATATAATTGTTTAAGTGAAGCTACCCTTACTCTTGGGATGTGATAATCAGACTGAAATCAATCTTACAAGAAATCTGGTACAATATTCTCATTCAAAACACATTGACATAAAGTAAAACTTCATCAAAGATCATGTGGAGAAAAATTAATTGAATATGGATTACGTTCTTACATCAAAACAAGTTTCTGAAATATTTACAAAACATTTATCGAAGGAACCATTTGATAAATTGAGGTTGAACATGGGTTTCCAAACTTCTTCTCATCAAGGTTTCAGTACATGTGTCTATCCTGTATCTCATATTACATTTGGATACTATTTTTAAGTGGGATAATTGTTTCATAAATCTATCCTTATGGAAGCATGCATAATGGGGGAGTTGTGGGTAAGCTGTGAATCAAACATGTATATGTGTGAACTATTATAACTATTTGTTGGAGTGGTTGTAGAATTTTTTTTATTCTAGGAAATTTGAAGTATTGGATAAAGTTGTGAAAGAATGTTGAAGTAAAAGGCTATTGAAAAAATATGTTTATGTTTTGAGGAAGGCTAAAGGTGAGGAAAAAATCTCAAGAGGTTTCATAGTCACTAATTTTAGATAGCAAGGTGTTGCTATCAATAATTCTTGTTTCCTAAAAATGAGTTATATCATGTAAGATTATAATTGTTGATAAGTAATTCATTTCTTGAGATTAAAAATTTCAGTGATTTTTGAATCTTGGTTGAAAACAAAATCCAAAGGGAGAGATTGTTGGGACCAGGTTGGCTAGAGATGGTGTTTTTTTTGTTGTCAAAGCAGATAAATCAATTCACTTTGTAAAATTCTTGGAAAATATGATGATGATTTTCTGATTTTATTTCACAAATATCATAATTTTGGATAACTTGTGATGAAATACTTATAATGGGTTGGGTAAGTAAAGAAGTTATTTTGGAAAATAAAATAATGTGGCACGCAATTCAAAAAGTGGCGCGCAAGTAGGAAGTGGCACAGAAGTATAAGTGGAACCCAAGTGTATGTTGCGTGCAAGTCATATTTTAAATTCATCACATAAAAATATAACAAAGGAAAGAATGTAGTGCACAAATGATAGAGCAGTGTACAAGTTATAGAGAGGCACACATGTGGTGGAGCGGCACACAAGTGGTGGAGCGGCGTACAAGTGATGGAGGTGCACACAAGTGATGGAGCAGCACACAAGCTATGAAATGGCGTGCAAGGTGAGTTTCATGACTCACATGTAGGGTCACCAAAATTCCTATAAATAGATGAATAACCTCCTCATTTTTATAATATCAAGACTTAAGAGAAAATTTGAGCTCTGATCACGCAAGTAATAGAAAGAGGAACACAAGATAAAGTGTTGCACAAGTTGTGTGTTATGCACAAAAGTGGTGGAAAAGAAAAAGTGGCATTCAAGATGTATGTTTCATGTAAGCATTGAGTTATGTGCAAAAGGTGTGTTGTGTATAATCCTGAAGTGTAATGAAAATTGTGAGTTGTGGACAACAGTGTCACGTAAGTAGTTAGTGGCACATAAGCAAGGAGGCACGCAAGAAGGGAGGTGCCCAAGAAAAATGGTGCTCCAATAGGGTTCCACACAAGAAAGAAGGTGGGAAATAAGGGAGGCAGACAAGAAGGGAGGTGCACAAGAAGTGAGTGACACATAAGATATTTTCTCCAAGAGGTTCTTACTAACTTCTAGGTAGAAAAGTGAAGATTTTTTTAGAGATTTGATTTGTGAATGTTCATCAAGAATCACAAAAACATTGTATTACCCTATTTGTGCTAAGAAGGATCACACAAACTATTGGATTGTTTTCAAAGTGCTACACGAGTGTAAGGGAATATTGTACTCATTATATTCCACATAAAAGTATTGTTTCTAGTGGATTGTGTGGTACTAGATTATTTCCATAACATACCAAGGACATAGCTACTCTCTTTGTTTAGTGAACCTTGAAAATCACGTGTTCCTATGATTGTGTGCATTCAATAGTGAAGGAACTTTTTAACAAGAGGCAAAGGTTGTTTAAAAAAGAAGTAAACATAAAAATAAAATATATCATTGATTCATGCCTCCCCCTCTCAGTGATACTTGGATCCTTACTGGGAACTTCAGATGAAACACCCTATAGTTTGAGATAACTTGTTGTGTTTATCTGAGGACAGCCTCGAGATGGGGTTTCAATCTTGTTTGGGTTCCCTCTAGATGGGATGAGTGGATTTTTTTCTTTTCAGTTTATCCTTTTCTTTTAGGGTTTTTTTGGTGCCTACTAAGTAACTTTATACTCAAACCTGTTTGATCTTTTCTTCCATGTGTCTTGTAGCTTGTGTAAACCACATGCCTTTCAATAGAGTCCCAAGAGGACTTGAAGCAGATAGATTTTCATGAGCATGACAGACCAAGGTTTTCACTAGATCTTTGATAAGGAGAATACTAGTGGTTATTTGACCCTCCTTCAGAGAAGGATGTATTATTTTAAAGATTTTCTTTTTGTTGGCCCTGTATTTTCCTTTTTTTACTTTTTCTATACTCTGGTGGGGAAAAATGTTTGCATGAATTTTTTTAGTTTATATATATATATGCACTGTTGAATGGAGGTGTATGTTGGTGCGTGTGTATAAGTACCTTAGGCTATGGTCTCCCATGTTTGTGATAGAATACTCAATTCTAGTCGCCAGCCCCTGGACTATTAGAGGTAGGATTGGGGAGTCATGACTCGAGCCTCATTGTCTTGGGTCCTAAAATAGTGGAATCAGAAGAGGTTCCACCTTTTCAGCCTCAGAACATAGTTATTCTAGCTATGAGCTTGGTTTGGGTTTCATAACAAAAGTGTTAGAGTGTTTCAAGATCGTCATTCAGGATAGGGACTCAAGTGTTGGTGTGGTGACCGACATATCCATTTTCTAGGACTCTGATAACCTAACTTCTAGATTGGTACATTAGGACACTAGGAACATGGGAAATCAATGGTACATGCATCATATAGGACAAAGTTTTGGTTTTTTCCTGTCCTCCTTGAGTCAGCTCCCCAGATTTACTTTTGATCATGGTTCATCTTGATTTTATATTAGGATGCCTCCATGTTGAAAACTAGAAAGGGTTCCATAGTAGAATTTTGATGATGATTCTCCCAAGTAGAGGGTTAATAACTGGGCACTGGTTCTGAGGCTGGGCCTCCAGGTTGTGTGCCAGTTGATCCACCACCTATCGAGTAGCAGATTATGTCGTCAGTGCAGGAAAGGGATGCACATAGGCTAAGTGGACTATATGAGTTCCAGAGGTAGCAATATCGGGGGTTCCTGGGTGACACAAACCCCCAATTAGTTGATGACTAGCTTGTGATAGTCACATGAGTTTTTCACCTGGTGGAGAAACCTCCCAATCAGATGGTGGTCCTAGCGGTGATCCTTTTTTATGGTTTGGATGGATGTTGGTGGAGTCTTGTGACATAGACCCACAATGAGGTGTTCCTGTCTTGGGAATAGTTTTAGTGGGTTTTAGGGAGGAGTTTTATCTAACCACTCTGAGTTTTGTGTGTATCCAAGAGATTCTTTTGCTCTGATAGGAGAGAAGGATCATGGCAGAGTACTCAGTGAGGTTCACAGACCTGTCACATTACTCCCTAGACATGGTTCGCAATTCGTTCTTCTGAGCTCGAACCTTTGAGTAGGGCTTGATCTAGGATATTAGGGAATAAGTGGTGCTATTATTCCTTACCACCTATGTTTGAGTACTAAATCAGGCCTTGGTGGTGGAGAGCTTTCTGGATTAGCAGACTCCGACCATCAGTGTTAGGCACATGGGAGCTAAGACCTCAGCAACTAGTTCGATAGATGGTAGCTGGCGACACGCTCAAGGTTCTATAAGTGCTCAACATTTTAGGTGGTGATCCAAAGATGGAGGATCTGAGGATCAAGTCTCTCAAGTATCACATGACAGTTTTGGTTAGCCGCAAGAGAGGTAGTTTTATTCTTGTGATGGTCAAGTACATATTTCTGGAGATTGTATGACTCATCATGCTAATGAGATGGAGATGGTAGATAGGACACCTTGGAAGAGGAAACATTTCAAGCATGGAGTTCCATAGGGTGGATGACATGTTGGAGGAGTGAGTGTAGTTCCAGGAGGTGGTAGACGATATGAGTTACCACCACCACCACCCACAAGTGGTCCATGCTAGGCTGGAGCTGGTGGATGGGGGAGGGGACAACTGCAGGTCATAGAGGCCTTTGACCCAGAGGATACATGGATAGATAGAGGTATGTTATGTGTCCTTTCTACTTTCTATAGCAGTTTTGATAAACACTGGTAGAAGGTACTCCTTCATTTCCATTTCCTTGAAGTTTTATTTGATGTTTTGCTTTTTTTCTTCGAATGAAAGAGGAAGTGGGATGATTCCCCAAATGGTATGTGTTTCTGTGACATGATGAAAACATTTCATGCGAGTTAGTGCTACCCAAAGTGGACAGTTTCAAGGTGTAGTGATTGAGTCCGTTCAACATGTGTGTTTGGTGTGGGGTTCTGTGTTGGAGTTTGCACAAGGTCCAGTAAGAACTAGTGTGTGTTGGGAAGCATTATTTTTTTGTACCCTAACGTGTTTGGAATTATCTTGGTATGCGAGTCACTTTAGGAGGTCATGGTGTGGTTTGATGTGGATTCAGACTCAAAAGAATGAGGGACTCTTTCCCCACTAAGATGTGTTCTTCAAACACGATTGAGAACCGTGCGAGTGAGACAGTGCTGGCCAAAGTGGATGGTATCAAGATGCAACAGATGAGTCCCTATGACTTTTGTGTTTAGAGTAGGTGTGTTGGTCTCTATGTTAGGTTATAGGGGTGGAATAATTCTATACCCTATGACTGCAGAAAACCAAACACTTCTTTTTTTCTACCTATCACAGTTGAAGAGACATGTTCCTAATTGCATGATGTTGACCTGGGATGAGCTGGAAATGGGTGTGGGACTTTGTGGTTCCCCTGAGTGTGTGATTTTCAGTAGCACGTGGATCCCTTGATGGATTTGTGGTGGTTTTTGGTGAACTCAAAAACATGAGATACCCAATTGAAAGTTCATTTCCTTTCTATCGTGTCTATCCTTTATCTTTTCAGAGACAAAAAGTCTTAAGGTGGGGAGGCTATAGCAACTTAAGTTTGGCCCTGTTGGAATTTGGAATATTTCTACATATAATTCCAGAGCTAGGAGTTGAGACTTCATGCGATTCCATGGCCCAATGTACCTGTAATAAATTTTATAAATATTTTAATTATTTTTACACTATGAACATGGAGGAAACATGTTATCTCTCAAACAGTATATTGGATTTAAAATCCGTGTCCACAGTTATCACCAAAGAATTCCATTTTCCCTAGGCGGGGTATAAATTTTATTGATGTGGGCCTAAAGCAGAAAATTTTATCAAGGGTGTTTTCATAAATAAATAAATAAATTTTTTTTGATGCCAGATCATGAATCACTCTTGAACAGAGTCTTGGATTGAATTTCTGAGATCTCGGTTGAGTCCAAAACCCCATGTTTACCATATGTGTGACATAATTTTAGTCAGTATAGGGTTCCGGTTTAGAGGTGAGTCTTTGGTGTGATGTTAATTGGATATTTTTTTTATTAAAAAAAAGAAAATATTTTCCTTCCTCTCCCCCACCCCATTGATGTGTGCAAAAACCCCCTACCCCTCTATGACAGATAAGAAAACCAAAGAAGAGATGTTATCATCCGTTTTAAATACCGATCATTCCAGATTAGGAATTAGTGCATCAGAGGCATCGTTCTGCACCTGAAGCTTAGATGTTTCTCTTACAAGGTAGGCGATTTGAGTTTTAAGCTCGTTCCCCTTTTTGTTTGCTTTTAATGGACAATAAACCTTTGATTTGAGATTATAAAAATATATATCAGGATCCAATGATCCATAATATGATTTTGTATTTACATTTTCAGAACTGGGGTGCTCTCGGTGGTCTATAAGAGGTTTTTCGGTGGGTGGAGGCTCTGGCGGCAGTTCGACAGGTGGAGGTGGCAGTCCAACTGCGGGTGGCAGCAGTGGTCCGACCATAGGGTGGCTGTGTCGCGGTGAGGGAAGTGGAGGTCACTGGGAAGCACGATGGCATGGATTGTTGTGCAGTGGAGGGATGGCCAAACAAGGTGGACAGGCAGCGGTGGCAGCCGGAGCAGGCCAACCCAGGCGGTGGCAGACCTGCCAATGCGGGCTAGTCCAGCCAGAATGGGTTGAGGGTTATTTAAACCCCCATAATTTGAAAAATGGGTGTCTGATTTTCAAACCATATATGGAGACATAAATATCACATAGATAAAGACCCCTAAAGATGGTTTGGGAATTAAAATTATTGGGTTCGTGTCCCGGGGACAGAAAACATTGAAATAATAATAATATTTTATTATTATTCAACTTCAACCTGCCATAACGTCTGCATGGAGCCTTCGATTAATTTTCTATCAGTGAAGTTGTGAACCTTATGGTAATGTGGACGTTTCTTGATAAATTTTTAGTGCTAAATACGAAATTGGGGTGTGGGCCCCATGAGGTCTATTTTGTGGCATTTGTAGTGAAATGTTACCTTTTCATCGGGTGTCCATTTTGGAAAAATTAATAGCCATTCATGTATGTTTTTTAAGAGTATCTCAATAGTGTGACCCATTGTATGTGATATGGGATTGAGGTGCGGGCCCCATCTTACCCGTTCGGGCTTGATGTGGTGAATAGTTCCCTTTTCATCGGTTGTCCGTTTTGGGAAACTAAATAGTCAATCCTACATTTTTTCTGCATAGAACGCAATGGTGGTCATGGTTTAGGATTTTGAGATGTGAGGTGAGGCAATTCTATGGGTTTTTGGGTTTATTGATGATTAGACCAACATCGATAGTGGGAGCTCCCTTGGTATGTGCCTTTAAGGGTTTTCGTGGTATTATAACCTCAATATAGGATTGCAATCCCCTCGATAGAATGATCTGAATAGAGTTGTGGTATCCCTATGGAGTGGTTGGTGTAGGATCCTCTAGTATATCATTTTACCTAGATTGAGTTCTTAGAATTTCGATGACCAACAATACATGGGTTGTGATCCCATATCTAACATGATTGCCCAGTAGGGTTTGTGGTATCATTGGGTATATGATCCCCTACACAGTAGATGGTTTTAGTAGAGTTGTGCCATTGTCAGGTATACAATCCCCTACTCGGGATATTATTTATGTAGATTTTATAGTATCTTCAGGTGTACGATCCCCAACTATATGAGTCATCCCAAATAGAGTTCGCAGTATCATCGTGACCAAAATTACACAAGTGACGATCCTCTATCTGAGTGATATAATATTTGGGATGTAATATTGTGTTGTGGTATCCACCATCGGATCTTGATTGTGATCCTCTCTCTGAGAGACCATGGGATACTGGTTAGGGTCGTCGTATCCCCTAGCGGATCCTAGGAGTGATCCCCTATCTGAAGAGTTGTGATATATAGTTTTCTAGTAGGGTTCTTGGTGTCCCCTAGTGGATCCTGGGAGGGATCCCCTATTTGATTATTGAGACACGCTGAGTTTTAGTGTGTCATGCTTTGTTGCAATATTTGATGAGCATGTTATCTTTTTTATGTGTTTCCTTAAATCCTCATGTAGAAACGTGTCACTGATGATGAGGTTGGAACCTCCTGAGGCTTGGTGCTTGATATGAGTATATCTGGTGTTCTTTTTGGATTTTATTTGTGGTGTTGTCATGTCTTGGATGACACACCATATGGTTGGAGCTGAATAGTTGTGTTTATCTGAGGATGGCTTCGATATGGAGTTTCTCTCTCATTTGGGTTCCCTCTAGTTAGGATGAGCGGACTGTTGCCTTTCAGTTGCTCCTTTTCTTTTGGGGGTCTTATGGTGCCTACTGAGTATATTTATACTCACCCCTGCACATGCCATTCCCACACATGTATTATGTCTTGTGAAGACCACATGTCTTTCGACAGAGTCCTAGGAGGACCTGGAGCAGGTGGGGCGTAGTGAGCTGGATTAACCAGAGTTTTCACCGAAGCATTGCTGAGGATATTACTGGAATGTGCTTGACTGTGATCCCATATTTTATATTATGTTGGACACTTTTAAAAAAATTATTTTGGTGGTCCCTATATTTTTCCTTTTTGTACTTTTACTGTACTCTAGTTGGGATAGATGTTTGCATGCATTTTCTTTTTAGTTTATATATATCTCTGCACTATTCCATTGAGGTGTATATGGGTGCGTGTGTATAAGTACCTTAGTCTAAGGCCTCCCATGTGTGTGATAGTCTTCTCAGTGTTAGAATCCATACCCTGGCCTATTAGAGGTATGCTTGGGGAGTCATGGATCGAACCCCATTGGGCCGGGTTGTGACATGATACATGTTTTGAAATTCACTTTATAAAAAGTGTAGTTCCATCTATTCCATTTTAAAACCCTTTTGAAATTAGAAATTTTTTGATCCTATCATACCAAGATCCAGGAGCTTCTTTCAAACCATATAAATCTTTATTTAATTTATAAAATTTATTTTTTAAAATGATGAATTTTAAAACTGGGGGTTTTTCAAAAAAAAACTCTACTATAAAACCATTTAGGAGTGAACTCTTGAAATCTATTTGATAATGTCACGAACCAACACAGGTAACTTGGTAACCTGATAACCAATTCATCCCTGACATAACTCTATGGGAATTCTAAATCCCCATGGGTTAGAAACTAGCACCTGGCATCATCCAAACTGAAAGTTGGAATGATTTTTCCACTAACAATATGGAAGAGAAAGAAACATGATAGTATGAATATCAAAAGAAACTCCACTATTAGTAATGAACCATAAGAAAGAAAGGAATAAAATATCCCAATTACCACAACCAAGTATAAGAATATATGGAAAACAACCTAATCCCCCCAATAGACACAACTCACCAAGTACAAGGTTTAATAACTTGATCCACCTATAAGAGATCTTTTTCCCTTGCTCGAACCTAGAAGGAGATAATCTACAAACACTTGAAGGCACTAGTAGAATGTGAGACAAATCCCATTAAGATTACACCAATGATTCCATAACAAGATTCCAATATTAAATTAACCAATAATGATATTTTAACTACAAAAAAATATGTTTGGAATTTACAAAATCATATTTAAACAAATCATTCTTTATAATTTAAAATATAGAAATACATTACCAATTCATTATTCACATTTCAATTGATGGAAATAAATTTCAAAACATGTAATTTACCTTAAATCAAAGGGTTCTTTACAAAATTAAACCTTTTAGAAAATGGATTAAATAAATAAATTTATATAAAATAGTTTATAAAAAATTTCAAGGCATTTAAAATAGTTTATAACAATGAAATATACATTTGAAATACAAATATGCGACAAATAGGTACAAAAGTTATTGGAAATAATGACTTAACACTATGAAATAGAAAGTATGATATACACCCCTTTGGGATTAAATACAAGGGGACTCATCACAATCACCTAAGGAATGGGATGTGCTGATATGATGTTTTAGAATGTTGTAAATCATAAAGTGACTCCAAAAATAAATCACTAACTACCTAAGGCTTCAATGTGATCTAATACAAAACAATGATAGAAAATTTACATTAAGAATACTTAATATACTATAGATCCCATTCTCTATTTCAATATTCCAATTTTCTCTTTAAAAACCATTACATGTTTTTAATAAAAACATTCCTTTTTAAAAAGATGAAACCATCTCAGTTTCCATCAAAAATAAATTTTAATACATTTTCATAAAAAGATTGATTTGAAATCAATTCACCATGAAATTTCACAATCCAATCTTAAAATTAAATTCAACAATTTAATTTTAAAAAAAATATCATCAATTTCATAACAAACCCAAAATTCATTGGAATTAGTATTTTTAACAACTTTCCATCAAAAATAATTTTCACAATTAAATTTAACAATTTAATTGAAAAAATTTCTATCAAATACACATTTTAAATTAATCAATTTAAATTATGACAATTTCCATAAACACACCCCAATTAAATGGAATTGGGGGTTTTCCAATTTTATGCCAAAACAAAACCAAAACACAATTAAATGGAATTGGGTTTTTAATAAAATGATTGAAATAAAATTATTCAATTTTAGAAATTGTATTTTAAATCAAACTAAATTTAAATCAAGTAATTAAAGCTTAATTAAATTTTCAACCAAATACAGAACCACCTACCTTCCTCACAAAAACACAATACCCACAACAGAATCCCCCAACAAGAATGAATGTACAGAAGATCTAGGAACTCAACCTACCAAAGAGATTCAACAACACAGAGCTTAGATCTATCAAAATCAATATGATCCATCAAACTCTAAGGAATAAATAGAGAAATAGATAGAAAGTCATGAATAATTATTACTTGGAAAGAAACACTGTGATAATCACAACATTCAATCACTAAATGAAAAGGTCTGGAGGGGTTGGAGGCTCCCAAAATCACTTGGGGGATGGCTCTAAGTCGAGAGAAAGGAAGTCTGAATGAAGAAAAAAAGAGAAATAAGCCGGGATGCTTATTTAAAAATGACCATCAGGACTTTAAATGATATGTAACCCAATTACACATTGTGAAATCGATAAGTCTCATAATCACCGAAAAACCCACAGACTTTTGATAAAAAATGGATTTATTTTCATTTAATATTACACATTTTGTAAACATATTACACGACATGTAATTCACTAGTAGGTTGAAAAACATGAAGAATATGTGCTAGAAATTCCCAAAAATACCTAACTTCACCATCATAGGTATCCTCCCAATTCCCACTCGACCCTACCCAGTCAACATAAAATAAAAACCATGAAAAGGTTTGAAACATACCTATCTAAAGTGTAACGAGTTGTTACAACCCCCCCAAAATAAATACTTTATATCCCTATAAATCCTATAAAGAATCTTCCATGCAAAAAAGGTGAGGTCCCTACTCTCTCATCAGTTCCTCCCTTTACCATGTCACATGAGAATCATAACTGTGTTACCATATCTCATGAACCAAAGATACTATCCTCCCATGAAGTAACATGGTTTCAGAATCAACTATCTTGACTTCCTATTCAGTCATAGATAAATCAGGTTCAACTTCAAGATCACACTAGCTCAGAACCTGATATAGATCAGATAGACACTTTTAGAGACTAGATACATGAATAAAATTATGTATCAATGTCATTTGAAGTAGTAGTTCCAAACAATATGCAACTTTCTACACCTTCTCGATGACCTAAAAATGTCTAACAAAATGAGGAACAATATTTTCTTTCCTCCTAAACTGTCAATGACCCAACCGGGGTGAATCCTTCAATAATAACTAGTCACCAACTGATAACTCCAATGGTTTATAGTGAAGATAATCATAATATTTATATCATCTATGTGCCATAAACATACATTAATAAATCAACTGAATATTGGTTACTGTCTCTTAGACCAATTCATTCCAACTAAATAAATTTCTCTAATATCCAACCAACACAATATAGATTTACAAGACCAACTATACAAGGCCTCAAAAGGAACCATTTTAATCATGGACTGGTAACTATTGTTATAAGGAAACTCAACCCTCACCAAATTATCATCCCATGCTCCACCAAAGTTGATAAACCAAGTGTAAAGCATATCCTCAAGAATTTTTATATATCTTTCTATTTAGCCATCCAAATGAAGATGGTATGCCGTACTCAAATGGACATGAGATCCCCATTCCTCTTGAAGGCCTCTCCAAAAATGAAAAGTGAACAGAGGATCCCTATCAGATACTATAGCAGATGGAATTCCATGAAAACAAATAATATCTTTTATATAGAGATTTACCAACTACTCCACAATGGATATATCATGAATGAGTAAGAAGTGATCCTATTTCATCAGCCTACCAATCAAATACCATATCACATTATTCTTTATTTGAGTATGTGGAAACCCAAACAAAAATTCTATAGAGATATCATCCCACTTACAAGTTGGGAATGAAAGTGGATAAATAAAACCTAAATGTTTCTAGTGCTCGACCTTAACCGATAGGAATGTATACCAATGAGAAACAAACTTAGTGATGACCTGCCTCTTACCTGGACACCAGAATTTTTGTCACGAGTCATAGAACATATTTTGGGTACGTGGGTACACTATCCACTGTGAAATCTAAAAATAAATTATCATAGCTTTTCCTATTGAATATGGCACCACAAAATTATTCTGATAGTGTAGAATGCCCTATTTGGATAACTACTATAGGTAAACTATCTCCCCACCATAAATATAGTCTCTAATTCTATGGAACTCATCATCAAGATACCGTTCATGTAGGCTCAATTCCAGAAGAGAGGATGTCAACTAAACACTAGACAAAGAAACTTTAGCCTCTTCCCCCTAAACTCCAATATGAAACTATGCAAAGAGAGGTATCAAATTCCACTCTTCTGATGATTCAGTTACTACCTGGGTTAGAAGTTTCTAAATAAAGGTGTTTTCAATGAAATTCCCTTTCTTAAGGGTATATGAAATGTTGAAATTGAAAGACTACAGGTATTCTACCCATCACCTCTAGCAAATTGTTAAATCTTTTTGAGAGAAGTTATAACTCAATATTTTGTGGTATGAAAACATGGTAAAATTTTTTCTATAAAGGTAATGCCACCAAATCTTAAGCGTATGCATCAAAACTACCATTTCAAGGTCATGATTTTGATAATTATTTTCATTTGGCCTATGATGATGAGATCCATAAGAAACGACATGATCACCTTTCATAAGAACTCTCCCCCAACTTGAACCCGATGCATCATAAAAGGCCACATATCTCTACCTGGCCTCTAGAAGAGTCACCAATAGCACAATTGTCAAAAGAAAATTTATATCAAAAAAAATATTCTAAAATTTTTCACCCCAAGCGTACTTTTCTCCCTTTTGAGTTAGTGTAGTCATCAGGGAAGCCAAATTTGAGAAGTCCTTCATGAAATAGTGATAATATTTGGTTAAGCCTAAGAAGCTCTGAATCTTAAAGACATTTCCTGGTTGTTACCATGTCATAAAATCATTAAACTTATTAGGATCAATTGATATTCCATGCTCATACACCACCATGTCCCAAGAATAACACTTTATGAATCCAGAAATCACAATTCAAAAGCATGGAATAAAGGTGGTAATTTATCAGCAAACTCAAAACTGTTCTCAGATGATGCACATGATGATCCTTGGACATAGAATATATGAGCATGTCATCGAAAAAGACTACCATTAAAGTATCAAGATACTGATGGAAAATCTTATTCATCAAATCCATGAAAACTGAAGGATAATTGGTTAAACAATAGGTCAAGACAAGGTACTCATAATGGTTGTACCTTCTCTAAAAGGAGGTTTTTTGAATGTGAGACTCTTTTTTCCTTAACTAATGGAAACCAGATCTAAGGTAAATCTTTGAAAACCACTCTTCACCCTTTAACTAATCGAATAGATCATCACTCTATGGCAAAAAATATTTTTTATTTATGGTAACTCAATTGATATTTCAATAATAAAATATAGGTGAAGTAAACCATCGACCTTTTTAGAAAATAGAATAGGTTCCACCCAAAGTGATACACTTGAGTCTATAAATCCTTTCTCTAAAAGTTCATCCAACCAAGACTTTAGATCTTTCATTTCAGTTGGTTTCATACTATAATATAGAAAAGAAACTATTTGAGTACTAGGAATCATTTCAAAAGAAAAATCGACCCCATTACTGGTGGAAAACTAAAGAAGTCAAAAGAAAACACATCGAGAAACTCAATAAAAACTAGAGGTAGATCACCACTCAAATATTCCCACTACAGATCAAAGTAAATCACCAATATAATATTCCCCAAATATAGATAATAAAGTCGAACTCTACTCTATCTTGGTTCCCATTCTCCTTGGAAGACACGACGCACACCACTGTGCATATTAAAGGAGACCCATTAAAGATAAAAATCAATCTAGGACTTATTGTCGATGAGACAATCCACCGCAAATTTGATGTCAAAAGGTTTCATGTTGAGAAAAAAACCTCCAAGAAAGCTTGACATCTGATTGAGTGAAGACATAAATAGGACTACGAAGACCCTGCTTTCTCTTCGTACCAAGGGGTATAGTAATATCCATCTCACATGATAAAATCTACATAGGAAGATTAAGAATATTAAAAAAACAGGTTGAAATAAATTAATGAGATACACCAATACCAAATAGGGCAGTCACTAATGATGAAAGTATTGTAATGGTACCTCTCATAGTTTTTGGACCCATATCCACTTCCTCTGGACACTCATCCACTATGTGAATAATATTTGATCCAGATGACTGTAGATGGAACCCTTTTTCTTGTGGGGCATGTGATCTCCCCATAGTTTTAGGAGGACATGATGATCCCATTCCACTATGTGGAGTAGAATAAATATGATAAAATCACTACAAGTTCCATGAACGTCTGCATGAGCCCCAATTCTTGGGTTCCTTGGTATAAACATCCTTTAAATGTCCTACCTTGTCACATTGGTAGAAAATCAAAGTTCTTATTCCAGGTACTACATGATGACTAGAATGAAATTTTTGTTCTTAAAAATAATAATAATAATCATGATTCCTCTTTCCCTTGAAGTAAATCACACTGCCATTGAGAGAGAAAGAATATTCCAATAACCCTAACTCACCATCCAGATCCATTTCAATCATAAGTACTCTATCTAGTATGTTAGCATATGAATGAATCTTCAGTAAGAAAACCTAATAATGAATATACTGAAAAATTCCTAACTCAAAATTTCTTGCCTACATCCTCTCATTCAATACTATCTCAGGTCCAAAATGCAGAAGCTCATTAGAATAGTTTTCATACTATGTCATGGTTTTGTTAGCCTACTCAAGTTTTAAGAACTCAATAGACTTAGAGAAAAACATAGAATCTGGATATAAAAACTAGTGAAAAGAACATTAAAGTCATTCCAGTCTAAGACCTCATGCTTCTTCACCATTACTATCATGTCCAAAAATATCCCACTCAGTCCTTCCAGCATGAAGGTGGCACACTATAACTTGATTTCATAAGGTTTGTTCAAAAAACCCAAACAAGTGCTCCATTCTACACAACCACTCCTCAGAATCTTATGGATCATTTGAGCCTTTGAACAATTATATATTATGGTGAAGGAACCCTTGAGAGAGAATCTTGGGAAAAACCCTCATAGGTTCCACAACTAGAGCTTGAATGGGAACATGAGGTGATCCCTATCCCAAACACTGGACAAAGCGCATGATCAAATATACTAGATTCGAGTCCCCAAGATAATTTGCTTGCTACAGTTAAGTAAGAAATTCCTCCTAGATCCGATTCACATGTCTTCTTATAGGCATGATTCTACATGACATCAACATACAATAAGGAAGACATCAGATAACACTCAAACTTAGTAACAAGGAAATTAATCCCAATAGATAGAACAAACAAGATTTGTATTTTGATCTATCCAAATAAAAATAGGGAAAATACTAGAACTAATCCTCATGGATCCCTTCTCTAACCACCCCTACTGACTTAAGGTTCCTTGTGGTGTGATCTGGCTAAACATTCAATATCAACTACCTCCTAAGTCCTAAAAATATTTCAAAAATGAATATGGACTACAAGAGGAGAATCTAAACCTGGGACCTCTGATACAACTTTGTCACGAACCATCACGGAAACCCTGGTAACCTAATAACCCATTCAAACCTGAAAAATCCCGAAGGGTGTTCCTGAACCCTAGGGGTCGGTGAATAAAACCTAAAATCATAAAAACTAAAGGTGGGAACAGATTTTCCACTAATAATACAAAAGAGAAAGAAACAAAAGGGTATGAATATCAAAATAAACTCCACTACGAGTAATGTACCAGAAGAAAATAAAGCAAAAAGAAGCCCAAGTACCACAACCAAGTACATGAAAATAGGGAAAATAACGCCATCCCCCCAGGGACACAACTCATCAAGTCCAAGGTTCAACAGCTGAATCCTCCTCCAAGAGATCCTTTTCCCTTTCTCAAACCAAGAAGGAGATAATCTACAAACACCTAAACGCACAAGAAGGGTGTGACCCAAATCCTAGAAGGATTTCACCAATGATTCGATAAAAATATTCCAATATTAAATTAACAAATAATGTTCTTTCAACTTAAAAACAAATAGGTTTTTCATTTACAAAATTATATTTAAACAAATCTTTCTTTATAATTTAAAATATTTAAATACATTATCAATTCATGCTTTACATTTAAATTGATGGAAATAAATTTCAAAAGATAGAATTTACCATTAATCAAAGGGTGATTTACAAAATGGAACTTTTCACAAAAATGGATTAAATAAACATATTTATACAAAATAGTTTATATAAATTCTAAAGGAATGTAAAACAGTTTATAATAATGGAATATATATTTGAAATACAAATAAGCGAGAAACATGTTCATGTGCCAAATTGATAAAAAATTCCTGGCTATAGTGATCCAATACTGTGAAATGGAAAGTATGTATATACGCCCCTTTGGGACAAAGGAAAAGTTGAATCATCACCATGACCTACAGAATGGGATGTGTTTATATAATGTTTTATAATGTGGCAAATCATAAAGTGCGTCCCAAAATTACTCACTAACTACCTAAGTCTGGAATATTCTCTAATACAAATCAATGATGAGAAATTTATTTTTAGACTTCTTAAAATATAATTAAATCCCATTATTCATTTCAATATTCCAATTTTCCCTTTAACAACTATATTGGATTTTTAATAAAAAATATACCTTTTCAAAAAGATAAAACCATTGGATTTCCATTAAAACCATTTTTAAGCCATTTAAAAAAAATTATTTGAAATCAATTCAACGTGAAATTTCAAAATCCAATTTTACAATTAAATTCAATAATTTAATTTAAAAAAAATCCCATCAATTTCATAACAAAACCCAAATTTAATGGAATTAGGGTTCTTCACAACCTTCCACAAAAACAATTTTCATAATTAAATTCAACAATTTAATTGAAAAAAAGTCCATAAAATCCACAATTTAAATTAAGAAATTTAAATTATCAAAATATCTATAAACACACCCTAATTCAATAGAATTGTCGGGTTATTCCAATTGTATTCTAAAATGAAAAAAAATCCCAATTCACTAGAATTGAGTTCTTAATAAAATGATCGAAAGAAAATTATTCAATTTATTTAATTTCATTTTAAATCAAGCATATTTTAAATAAAGCAATTAAAGGATAATTAAATTAGAAACTAAAGATAGAACCACCTACCATGTTCACATAAACACAATGCCTACAATGAAACCCTACAATAAGAACGAAGGCACATAAGATCTTGGAACTCAACCTAGAAATGAGATTCAATAACATAAGGCTTAGATCCACAAATCACAAGATAATCCATCAAACTCTAAGGAAGTAATAGAGAAAGATATAGAGATGCATGAAGACTTAATACCCAAAAAGACACACCGTGATAATCACAATGTTAAATCATGGAAAGAAAAGGTCTGTAGGGATTGGAGGATCCCAAAATCACCTGGGGAAGGCTATAGGTTAATAGAAAGGAATTTTTGTGGAATAAAAAAATAGAAATCAACTGGGATTATTATTTAAAAACAATTTTCAGGACATTACACAATGTGTAAACAAATTAAATGTCAGGTAATTGATAAGTTTCATAATCACCAAAAAACCCATTTACTTTGGATAAAAAATGGATCTATTTTCATTTAGTATTTAAACGTCATGTAACCATATTATATGGTGTGTAATTATCCAGTAGGCTACAAAATAGGCATAATTAATTCCAGAAATTCCAACAAATACCTGACATCACCATCATAGGTATCCTCCCAATTCCATATTGACCCAACCTAGAAAATGAAAAAAAATACCACAACAAGGTTTGAAAGGTACTTGCCATAAGAGTAACAAGATGTTACAGATAAATCATTAAATATAAATTTTATTCATAATCAAGTATGATTATTATGGACTAAATCCTGACTATAGGTGAAAAATGTTCCTCACACACTAGTAGAAAATGGCCTTTAACGTCATTTTTTTAATTTTGATGTAGGTTATTAACCGATATTGATGCTGCCAACATAGAAAATATGAATTTTTGCATCAGTTTTTATAAACTGATCCAAATAATGAATTAAATTTGTTTTTTAGTGTCTGTTTTGTAAAAAAATTATTCCAAAAAATAAATCCTTATCATTTTTTGTGTCGGTTTCCTTAAAAACCCACGTTAAAAAGTTAAATAAATAGTTTCGACATCGTTTTTTTAAAGAAAAACTATTCCATATATGAAAAAAAAATTGGCATTGCTTTTTACAGAAACTAACGCCAAAAAGTAACTTTTATGTTTCTTTGTTTTAGAAAATTTCCTAATATTTGATTTGATTGGTCGTGGAGCAAAAATGGAGTTACATATCAAAAGTTACAGTCATCTGAAGTTGAAATTGTCAAAGTTTTTATTGATACAACTCATTTCAAATAAAATTTGATAAACATGAATTAAAATCACACACACCAAATGAAAATGGTGATCGATAATTAAATTTACACTATAGTTGGTAAATATCCTTAGAATATTCTATATTTGTAACTCGATAATAAGAATAAATCATCTTTATAAGCAAGTTAATCGAGATCTTTTGAAATGAAAGAAGAGAATAATAAAGAAAATAAATGATTAGAATAGGTACCGTGTTAAAATTAAATATTGAAGCCTCGTTGAAAACATGATTGAATTGAAGTGGTCTAAAATGTTGAACGAAGGAGAAAATGGATTTATATATAGTAAA
Organism: Viscum album; assembly: GCA_963277665.1. Lineage (NCBI taxonomy): Eukaryota > Viridiplantae > Streptophyta > Magnoliopsida > Santalales > Viscaceae > Viscum > Viscum album. The sequence goes on along the minus strand of OY728133.1, from coordinate 1,375,552,063 downwards.
CCAAAATATTTTTTAAAGAATTGTTTGGAAATGTAGGCAGGATTTTAAAAAGTTAAATGCACGTTGTGAAAAAATTGAAATTCTGATCTCGCGTATTGAAAAATACTCTTTTGCCTCAGTTTTGTTTGAAACTGATGTGAAAGAAGATTTACATTGGTCTTTTGGCATCATTTTTGTAGAAAACCAATGCAAAAAATGAAAATGGATATCATTTTTTGTGGTAGTTTTTTAATAAACCGACGCTAAAAAGTTAAAAAAAATTATTTTTCACATCGGTTTTTTAGAAAATGATGCCAAAAAGTAAAAAAATATATAATTTCGGCATTGTGTTTTAAATAAACCAATGATAAAATTAAAAAAACAAAGTTTTCAATTTGGTTTTTTTAAAAATCGACACAAAAAACTAAAAAAAATGTTTTGGAATCTATTTTTATGATAAGTGACACAAAAAATTAAATTTGTTTTTAATGTTTTAGATAATTTCTTAAGCTTTTATTTTACTGGATGTGGAAATAAAATGGAGTTACAGATTAATAGTTATGGATTTTGAAAGATGGGCTTCTTTAAGACTTCTATTTGAGAAGATCAACTTTCGATAACCATAAATTTTAATCCGTAACTCCGTTTTTTCTCCCTGACTAGTAGAATCAAAGCTTAAGAAATAATATAAAACAAATAAAAAGAAAATAAAATTATTGGTTTTGGCTTTATGTAAAAAACAACGCCAAAATATGTGTTTTAAATTTTTTGGTGTCAGTTTTTAAAAAAACCGACTCCCAAACTAATTTTTTTCTTTTTTTATGTTGGTTTTATAAAAAACAACGGCAAAAATTCTCTAAAAACATATTTTAATTTGGATTATATGAATCCAATGTCAAACTGAAGATGTTAAAAAGCATTTTTCTACTAGTTATAGTTAATTCCTTTTTCTTTAATATAAACTTATGTAATAAATCTATCCTTGTTTATAACTACAGTGAATGACTCATCAACATTATTTCTAAACACCCATTTAGTTTCATTTCTCACGGTGTCTTTGGGTTTATCTATAAGTTCCCACACTTTTCTTCTTTCAAACCGATTTAATTTTTCTTACATTTCCATTACCTATAATTCATCATTAGTAGCTTCATTAATGTTAATAGGTTAAAGATGAGACACGAAAGCTTGATGTTCAACCTAACATTTAATAGAATATCTAGATTGTGTAACTATATTTAGATCACCTACAAAAACATCTAAACGATGATAAATAATGGTTGTAATATCTCTAGAGAAAGCGTGATTAGTCACTTTATTATTTTCAAGTTCAAGTTCGGGAAGTTCTATAAATCCTTTAGAAATGGACGATTTTTTTCTTGTTTCACAAAATATTATAAAGGTTTATAATTTAAATTCAGAGAATATAAACCATCCTCAAGGTTTTATAAGGAGTTACTAGGCTCATGCGAATTAATTTCATCAAATTCAACATGGGATGATTCTTACACTATTTTATTCTTCTTATTGAAAACTCTACAGTCTTTGGTAGATATTGAATAACAAATGAAAATTCTTTTATCACTTTTGGAAGAGATATTTTCAAGATTATCCTTAGTATTGGGAATAATGACTTTGAAACAAAAAAATATGAAGTAATTAACCTTATGTTTCCTATTATTCCACAGCTCATAAGGGGTCTTCTTAAGAATATGTCATATCAAAACTCTATTGATGATATAACAGGCTGTATTGATAGATTCTTCCCAAAAATAGATAGGTAGGTCATACTCATTTAGTCTTTTCTTGGCTATCTCTTATAAGGTTCTATTTATCCTTTAAATAACTCCATTTTTTGGGGGTCCTAGGAGCAAAGAAATTATGAGTGTATCCGTTTTGTGAAAAAAATGATTCAAAATCTTGATTTTCAAACTCATGGACATGATCACATCTTAAAGTCTTAATCCTAACCCCACTAAGATTTTCTAAAAAATTAGCATACTTGGTAAAGTATGAATAGGTTTCACTTTTGTGAGGTATAAAATATAACAAAGTAAACCTAGAGAAATCCTCCACAGGAACATAAAAATATTTCTTCCCATTAATACTTGAAATTATATAAGGTCCAAACAAATCCATGTGAAACAAATAAAAGGGTTGAGAAGTTGACACTTATTTCATTAATTTAAAAGAAACTTTTTGTTGTTTCACTTTTTGACAAGGGTTACAGACTTATTCAGTTGGTAAATCAAGATTAAGAAGATCCCTCACTAACCCTTTCATAGTTATCTATATGAGAGAGTGATTTTTGAAATGTCTTAGTCTACTATTACAAATCCACGTCTCTATGAAATTCACTTTAGAGAGAAACATTTAGAGAAAAAAAATTAATTAAAAAACATAAAAAATTTCATGCCATAAAGAATTAAAAATTAGAGAATTTTTAGAATCATAAAAATTTCAGGAATCATTCTGAAACTTAACATAAAAATCATCATCACCCAACTAAGAAATGATAAGAATATTATACTTTAAATCATCAATATATAAAACTTTAGAAATTAAAACTAAATTCTTGTTACCAATCTCACATAGGATGATGATTTTTCCAATTTCATTATCCCCAAAGGTGACATGTCTACCATCTACCTTTATGGGTATTTTAAAGCAAGCAACTACTATCCAAGTACCATGGGATTTTACTGGAGGTATTCAAGAATTTTTCCTAAAAAAAATTTTTTAAATAAGAAATTATTTTTGTACCCAAATCTATTTGGGTATATAAATGTTAACAATAAAGGCTTTAGGAACCAAAATGTTCCTAATGGGTTTCACATAAACAGATTTTAAAACCTTTAGAAATAAAAACCTTGTGAGGTATTTCTAAATAATGACGTGAAGTAGAGATTACAGGTGTTGAATTAGGAAAAAAATTAATTATAGATATTCTTCTCTATCCAAGATCATATCCTATTCTAGTAACATATTTGGGAGTAACTTTTTTCCCAATATTTTTGTGATTTTCTCTCTACCATTTGTACTTTTTTCTAGATCGTTCTTCAATTTTTCATTTGATAGTTTAAGTTAAATGATTTCTTTGAGAAGTTTAAGATTTTTTTTATTTTTATATAGACAGTTCCAATTTTATATTTACAGTTAGAGAATGTTACCTTATAATAATTTTATACTTATCCTTTAACTCATTAAATATATCCTCTATTATTTTGGAATATTCAAATAATTCTTCATTTGAAATATTATCATCATCATGTTGTTCGTTATCAGATTTATCAAACTTATGCACGTGAAAAATACTATAGATGGTAGGTAAAGAAGATACCTCATTGAATTTAGTCATGAAAAACATATTTACTCTATCTAGCCTATCTTTACTTGAAAAATATAAATCACTTAATTTATCTTCAAAATCACTCCACGTTTACTTCATGGAAATTTTTTTATCTTCTATCATTGTCCTCATATTTCTTTTTGTACTTAATATTTTGTTAGTCAGATTTTATGTGCCCTTTCATATTACATTTATAGAAAATAAGTTCCTTTGGATCATCATCCTTCTTCAATATTTCATTTTATCTCTTCTGTTTCCTTTATAATTTTATTTTATAAAAAAAATCCTTTCTATAGAACTTTTAAATATTCTATCTAGGTTTTCCATCTCCTCATCACTATTAGGAGGCTATTCAAAATATTTGGAACTAGAAACTTGTACTTTATATTTTTATTTTTTTGTCTATGGTCAGTAGTCTTGAAAGCTACTAACTTTATTTTAAGATCTTCACATTCTTCAAAGTTTACCTTTAATTTTTCTTCATACATCATAAGTTTTCCAATAAACTCTTTCATAAGAAGTTTACTTATGTCGCATGATTCTCTAATAGAAACTGATGTTCCTCTCCATCTTTCTAGTAGGCATATGAGTAATCTCATAATCTAATCCTTGTATGATATAGTTTTTCCAAGTGATCTCACTATGTTGAAAATTTTATTAAACCTGATATACATGTTAGAAATGGGTTCATAAAACTTCATTTTAAAATCATCATATTAAATATTATAAGTATTAAGCCTCAAATCTTTAACATTTGATGTTCCTTCATGGTAAAATGATATAGTGTCCTAAATTTCAAATGTTGTTTTACATGAATAAATTATATTAAATTCCTTATTTCCTAAATCATAGTAAAGGAAATTCATAGCTTTATTATTATTATTATATGCATCATTAGCCCAAGTATCTCTTAAACTAGCAGGAAACTCATATTTATCTTATATAGAATACCGAATTTTAAATCCCATACTTTATATATTCATTTTGATTTTAATCTTGCATTGAGAAAAATTTGTTCCATTGAAAAGGGGAGGTCTGTTTGTAGAAGAAACTTCTTCTCGATTATCCATTTTAAAGAATTTTTTTATGAAATGATAGAAATATGAGATCTTTAAAGTACAACTAAAATTATAGTTAAAATAATTTGAAAAACTTAAACACCAAATAAAGAAATCCTTTGATACCAAATATTGTTCGGAGTTCGTATCTCAAGATGGGGGGTGAATTTAGTACCCAATAAAGATTTCTATCTAAAATTGATTATTTTGAAATACCCCAAAGGTTTAAATACATCCCAGTTTATCAAAATATATAGTATGATATAGATGTTAATCTTTCAAAAGATTTCTCCAAAGATATATTAGGTCTTAGATGAATAATATACAATATTATTGGATCATTTGAAATCAGTTAACTTTATAAAAATAGTATATGGAAATAAATTAAGATAAACTACCAGATTATATAGTTTTTTATAGTTAAAACATTTTTAAGTTTTAAAGTGTAATTGAAGTAAAAAATAAAATAAAACACACAGTGAAAAGATTGAATACCAGAGGTTCAGTCTCTAGTAGAGACTCAGTGATCTCCACATGATGATCACCCCCATTAAGAAGTTTATATAAAATAAATGAAATTATCCACAACTTGGATCAGGTTTTACAATAGTTTACAAACTATCCATGTCACACAAAACCTATTCCACAGTTATAAGTGGGATTAAAAATAAACATGCCACACACATACCTCTACCACTCTTATCTATGGGAGTATAGGTGTAAGAAAAGATGACAAGATATATAAATATCTTCCATTTTAGTATAGGATATAGTGTACATATATAAAATACAGTATAGAACGCACTACTCAAAAATTAATAAAAGTAATCCAAATAGAGAAATATAAAATTTTTGTTTCTAGAAATTTTTGGTTTGTTTCAATACAACTTGTGACACATGATTTGATTCTTTAGTGAAACTTGAGTTAGGTGTTATTGAAAACATTAAGAAAACAGAGTATCGTAGAATCTTGTTCTTTAACTGAAGGAAATCAGTAAATGTGAATGAGTAGTTTTGATTACTAGTTGTGTATTTATAGCAGGTGGCCTCTTATTTTTTACAACTAGGTTCATCTCTATGTGTGTTTAGGAAGTTTTATCTCTCAAATTTTTATCAGTCGACTTCATCCACTATTGCATCTTTTACTGCATGAGGGAGTGTGCTACACTTTTATCAGCAATAACATAGAGAATATCTAGATTAGATAAATTCTTATACTACACATTATGACAATACCGTCAATTATTTTTATTGAGAATTTAAGATACAATCATTAAAATAGTCAATTTCATTAACATCAATAAACATAGTCATTAAAATAATGTGATTCCAAAAGATAAGTTAATAAAATATTGGAAGTGTCTTAGACTGGAAGTGACTCAAGGTATGATAGTGTCTGAAATTGGTGGTATGTTATTCTAGTATCATGATACTGGTGGTGTCTTAGACTTAGGAAAATTTACACTACGCTGTCAGTGTATCAACTAGCAGTGTCTGGTCAGGAGGTGTGTGGTCTGAAGGTGTCTTAGACTTAGCTGAAATTCTGTGTTGGCGGCATGACATTGGAAGTGCTTTATCTAGTGGTATCTTATACTTAGACAAATCTAGATTCTGATGGCCTGACATCTGAACGGTGTGTTGACTGATGTCATCTCAGACTTTATCAAATTTTCAGTCGAAATTCTGGCGGTGTGATATCTTGGCGGTGTCTTATCATCAACAGTGTCTCATACTTAGATAATTTTTTCCCCTAGAATAGAATATAAATTAATTACATAGAAACATGAAATTCATTAATATCATTAGATTCATGATTTTGGGATCATTAAAACTTGGAGGTCAATATATTTTATATAAAAAACTCAGTTTCTATATTGATAGAACTTCTAAAAGAACTATTGCCAAAATTGACTCTCCCATATTTGAAATCCTTCTTTAGGTTCCATTTTTTTCAAAAAATGTCAGTATACAATTCTGATAAAAAACCCATTTTCCTTATCTTTATTCCCTCTTCTCATCACTTTTTACAAAATTTTTCAATTAAATGGGATGTCCTATAACCTCTAAATTTAATTCAGTTCTAATAGGTGTATATAATTACTTACACACAATCTTCTTATTCCAAAAGAGATTATGAACATCATCAAAATCTAAATAAGTTTTGGTGTTAAAGTTATATAAAATGATTACCATTTCAACCCATGATAATGATAGTGATGAAATCAGAATTAGATCCCACACTAGCCCTGAAAATTTACTCCTACCGATAAAAAATAACATCAAATATTTTTGAATTCATTAACATGAGCAGTCATAAAATCTAATTCCAAAATTTTCATGTTGAAAAGTCACAATATAAAAAACTTTTTATATTGTAGTTGGTTTCTATATATACTGGATAGAGTTTTAATCATCTCCTTAGTGGTCAACACCTTCTGAATATTGAAGGAAAAATTATATTCCAATATTGTTCAAACAATCACTAGTCTCTTCTTATCTAGCCATTGCCATTTCCCTTTCTCTATTTACTCTAATTTAATCCCCTTAAATGGAATATAATGATCTATCTATAATAGAAATACCTTGATATACATCTTCTAAATTCTAAAATATAACCCATAAAACTATTCAATCGAAACATTTCCTTCTTCAAACAACATTCCTTATGAACAGAACTCCTACTAAATAAAAATCATAAAGAAAAGATGTGGTACAAAAGTGTTTGTTGTCAAAACCAAGTGCACTGGAATTTTTTGATCCAAAATAAATAACCAAACATGGGTTAATAACACTATAATCTAGAATCAAACTTATATAATTTCACTTTTAGAATAAATTAAAGAACATATAATTATAGTAGTGCCCAAAATTTGTGTATCTGAAATTAAGTAGACCCAAAACCCTAGTCACACACATAATCTATACACTTTAACATAGTTATAATTTCCATAATGAGAACAACTAAATGAAAACAAACTCACCTAGAATGAAGAAAAAATATTTTTCTTCATTCAAGAATTACCCAAATCCATGTGAGAAACACTACTACTTTTATTAAGGAACAAAAGAAGAAGAGTTATAAAGAGTATAGAGTCTAAAATCTCACCAATCACCATGACCAATAAGTTCTAATGAAAGTGAACACATCCGAACTATTTATACCTGAGTCCTTCCAATATCCTGGGTTCCCCCACCATCTAAAATATTCCCTCCACCATACACATCATGAATGTCGTTGTTAGTATCTCACTGACAGAATATTCCATCAATGATTTCTATTGAATAGTAAAATAGTTTAAAGATATCATGTTTCATCAAACCACTTCCAAAACCATTTATTTTATTAGAACTATCATTTCTACTTAGTGTTTTGTGGCCTAAATCTTCCTAGTTTTTTGAAACCTTTGTTTTAGATCCACTTGTTCTGAAATGAAAGGATATAAAACACCAAATATAAAATCTATATTCACTTCCAAAACCTAATATATGATATGGTATTTTATTAGTTTAATTTTTTTTTTTCAACCTAAGAATATACCCATGATATAAAATAATTAATTAGTGAACATTCAATTTCACATTCATTCACTAATATCCTGAAGGTTTACATTAATAAATTTAAGATGGTGACGGAGGGTGCTATGAAACCAATGTATCCTTATTGAGTTTATATGAACAAACATGAATTTTTGATGGATTTACTATATATAAAACCCATGTATGGATTTAGTTGAAGAGACCAATTTTTTCATGGCTTACATTTTTGTTAATGATTTTCATTGGTTTTCTATAGTGTTTAATGAAATAGAAATATTTCATTGATTTTAATATCTTAATGAAGTGAGAAAGAAAGATTTTATTAGAAGAGAAGTATCCAAAATATTCAAGCTCAATATCAAAGTTAATATATCTTTGATGAATGAATAAAGAATAAATATAATCATGTCTTCATATCATAATGAATATATCTTGAAGACTTTGAGTTTATAACTCTGATGATTTTTGAACCGGTTTTAGTTTATATGAAATTCATCACTAAGTTCATTGAATATCACATTTTTTAAAAAATTAATAAGATAAGAAGAAAGAGGACTGGAAAATAACTTTTTTATTATCAAAAAACTTTTGAGGAAAAAGTTAGAAAACGTAATGTCCAAACATTACAACCAACTGAAACCATGAAAGAATATTACCCAGATCAAGACTATAGGATTTCTCCCTCCCCAATAACTACATCATGATGACAAACCCTCACCATCGCATGACTGCTCAGGTCCCATGTAGGGTTGCATAGGCATGGTACCGATGGAAGATAGATACCTCCCAATTAGAATGACATGATCAGGTGAAGGCTTCCTGCTATGAACCTCATCTTAAGAAGATCCATGCAGCGTGCTAGTTGTAAACACACCAAAATGAATAATAAATATGAATCCACAAACTAGCCCAAAAAGTATCCACAGGAACCATCATAGTGGTAAGAAGGCTTGGTAATTCCATGGAATTTATCTTGTAGGACCTTCTTGTGATGCTTTTCTCTACCCTTTCCTAGTCCCTTTCCTCCTATAACATGAATAAAAAACAAACAACTGATAGTGGAAATCAAATCAACTGCCAAAACTAAAAAGAGACCTTCCCTAGCTCTTCAAATCATAGACAAAATCCATTTTTGTCACGTTTTTCCTCCTAGCATGCTCCGTGTAGGAAACAATAGAAATATACAAAAATAAAAAACAAACAAACCACATCCAAAGTAGGAAAAATCACCCAAAAACTGAACAACATAAGAACCACCCCAGAGCAGAATGATCTGCAAATCACAAACCTAGATCCATGCAGAATCTCAACATAAATAATAAAACAAGTTCAATAAACAAACATTACCACATTGATACTAATAAGAGCACCAAAGCTACTGAGAATAACACCATACAAAACCATAACCTAAACATCATCGCCGCCTAGCAGGTCATTCACAGAGATCCTGACTAACCAACCAAGACACATAGTCAGATACGAGATGGCAATCCACAAACCACGAAATCAAGAACATGGTTGCGGACCAACACCACACTACCAAGGGAATCCCTATCCATCGTAGGTGGAGTTGAGTGAAAAGTAGGATGATAATGATGTAGATCACTGAGATGACCAAGCACACGAAGTTTCACGATGCCACCACGACAGGGGAACCACTTCCATGAACTCACTGAGAATGATAAAGAGCTAATCCAACCCAAGTAAACTAGGTGAAAACGAGGGGAAACCCTAGTAATGTATAATATATATTATGTATGAATAATTATTTAAGAACTGCATGAATAATTATTGAAGAAGAGAGTTTAGTTTGGTGGGAATTGTTATAATTAGTATTTAATAAATATATATATATTGTTTCCTTATTAAAAAATTGGGCCAACCCAAAGCCAAACAAGCACCCCTTTACCACACATGTGGGAACTAGGGGTCAACCACATGGGATAGGTCTACTAGGAAAACCATGGGTGGTAGGTGAGAGGTTGGGAAATCATAGTTTCCATGAATCATGAATTGGTGTGTGCTAGAGACACACATAGAACATGCATGGTTCCTATGGACTGCACAATAGGGTAGAATGACCTATGCGGGTGTGAGGTGTAGGTGTTTATAGGTTCTGATCTCCCACTATCATGGAACGAGATGTATCCAGCAAAGAATTATTAATAAAGGATAATCCAACCAAAGTGAACTTTTATGTGGGATAATATTTAAGTGGGATACTTTTCATCTACTTAAAATGATGTAGACATATCACTTCTATCTAATCAGACATAATCCTATGATGTCCCAACCTCCATGTCGTCATCCTAAACCTTTGTTCATCTAATGAACTTATGTCCTCCCCGAATCCACTTTCTCAATTCTAAAAGAAACTCCTAACATCCATCCACATCCAATGATTGAAATGAGCTTGTGTGATCGTTCTGATTGACCATCTTGGAGAATTGAACATGTTAAATTTACAAAAAAAACTTCCTTTTCATGAATAAATTGACACTACCGAGGAGGATACATAAATACAAGACGATGATCATGAATCCATAATGCATGAGGGAGTTTGAGTTCAAAATTTCACACAATATTAATCTATTGTACACGAGAAGCTATCGAGAACTCACATAATAAAAGGTTCCATGAATTTCAGCATCTTTTGAAAAGATAACCCACATTCGATGAATTTAAAAAACAAGTAATTTGGGAAATCATAGATATTGATTGACATAAATTTATTCTCTAAACTTTAGTTTGTTAAAGATAATTAAGAAAGGTGGTAATCCTATCCTATTAAAGGATAAACTCTATGATAAATCATGTTTCTTCTACTCATTATATAATCAAGTTCTCTCATTTTTTTTGAAGAACATTGCATCTTTGAGGATTCCTATTACTCGAGGAAGCAGTGTGATCCATGACCCTCCTAGGATATGTGAATATGGGAGTTCCACCCTCATATATAGAGTGATGAATATCTATAGACATACTTTCATGAAGAAGGAGAATTGTGAATTTGTGACTTTTGTTGACACACACTCTATGTGTTTTGTGAAGTAGAGTTGCATGCAAGGGTATGAGTTACTCCCACTATGCTTTTCAAATATTCAGATTAGGACAAAATCATTGAGATAATTAAAACTTGTGTCTAAAATATTACATAGTTTCTTGAAGGATAATGGAAGAAGATCCCACATTCTTAAAGATCACTTGTGTGATGTTTTTTTTATGAATTTATTTTTCATATTACTATTTCACACATGGATATTAAATGAGGAAGTGGGCCTAAAGTGGATAGGAAGTTTCATACTTATGTTTTCATGAGTAAGTGATAAAAAATGGGATAATGTGTGCATATATGTGCGTGTTCAAAGAAAAAAAGGAGAGAGTCAGGAGTTCATGCATGCTTTCATGCATATGTGAATGCTTATACACACATTAACGGTTATGAATTTGAAATACCTAAAATATAGTTGAAGATATCATAGAAAACAACAATTAAAATTAGTTAATGTGTTGAGGTTTCATATATCATTCACTATGAATTAAATTCATAAAGTTATATATGATCTAATAGAGTTAATAATTAAAGAAGGGAATAGTTTGAGTTTGTGAAAATTCATTATGGCATGAATTAATATTGAAAGTGAGGCATGGTTTACGTGGATAAATATTTACTACACCAAGAAGAACAAATAAGAATTGATAAAATAACCATTGTTGATATTGTGTAATGAGTAAGTCTTATATTTCATTCAATAGTTATATTCTTAGAATCGATACTATATAATAGAAAGAGTTTACCTAGATATAAATTTATTTCCAGGTGGAATTATTATAACAAGTTTGACTTGAACACTTATTGATTCAATATTTACAAAGTAAGTTTTTGATTTTATAAATAAGAAGAAGAATTATGAATTTATTCTGATGAAATATTCAAATTATTTTTACTGGATTTAAAAGAATAATATTTTCAGCATTTATTTTACTATAATGAATAAGAAGAAAAGTTTCTTGCCTTCTTCTATGAAAGTAACAAAGTAAATAAAAAGTAAGTGGATAAGAAAATAAGTACTCTAACATCCAAAACAAGTCTCATTTGGTGGAACACTTTTTTAGTGTCACAAAATATCTTTAATAAAGATAAAACTATTTTCATAGGTAGTATAAAGATCCATTCAGGAGCTATAAAAAAAAGAAATTTCAATTGGTTATAGTGAAAGACAAGTGAAAGGATATTCAATACTTGTTATAAAAAAATTTAAAGGATTTTTTCTAGTGTTTGTGTGGTATTGTATTATTTCCACACCATTACAAGGACTAGATACTCTTATTGAGTATTTCACCTTGCAAAAATATAATTTTTCATATTTACAAGTTTTCATATACTTGTATACGAGAAGAAAAAGAGAAAAAGAGAATCAATATTCTTATAGGTCTATGAGGTAAAGAGATAAACTATATAATTGGTGAAAAAGTTCCTAAAACTTATTCAACCCCTCTTAGTGTTGAGAATATCCTAAAGTGGTCCTCATAATTGGTATCAGATCCAAGGATCACCTCTATTGGATTTTATATATTGTAGTTATTCTATTTTGAAGATTTTAATTTATTTCTTTTTCAAACAATGAAGTTAAATTTTAGTGAAGATACAATTATATCTAAGTATAGTTCTATTTCTACCAAGACCATGATAAAGAAGAGAAATAAGAGAGATGAATGTTGAAGAAGAATTCTATATTATCTAAAGAAGAGGATATATCTGTATCTCTATTCCTTGCTACCAATAAATTTATATGAGTATTGGAAATTGAAGAGTGATTGGATCAAGTTTTTACTAAGAATATATAAAGTATATCTACCTAAAATTAATCAATAGATTCAAGTTATCAAGAGGTATGTGTTAATTATTATAAAAGTTTTCCTAAAGATGATCCAAGAAGTAGTGGGATTGATAACTTGTCAATTTATTTATCAACTGATTCCTTAAATAGTATGATTTATGGCTATCCCAAAAAATTACACTCCATTATTTGTGATATATTTGAAAACATGCTATAATAGATCACTAATATTGATGAGAACTTATGATTAATATAGAATGATTTAAAATAAATACTCCTAGAATGTTCAATGATCTCTAGATAGGTTAGATCCTTTGAAATTTAAGAGGTATCTTAAAATAAGTTCCCAAAAATGGCTCAAATAAGTTCATTAGAATGAGGGATCCTAAAATGTTATGAAAGAAAATATCCATGCACTTGAAGTGAAATTGAAAAATAGAATTTATTTTAATGATTTACAATTCGAATTAAAATTCAAGAAGATAAAAGAACTTGAATATTTGTTACAAGGAAAAGTTAAACTAAATTAATAGGAAGTTTAAATAATGAATAATCATTGTTAAGAGAATATGATTAATATTTAAGATAAAAAAATCATCCTGAATATGAAATTTATATAATTGGAAGTTTAGTTGACCAATCATGAAAATAAAAATATTGAGATTTCATAATAGAAGGAGACAATTTTTTCTACTACTTAATAATCTCTAGAGGATTATAAGGTTAAAGGAGATAAAAAATGTGATAAAAATGTTGGGACTTTGTTCAATGTTTTTTCTAAAGTAGTTGTGAAGAAAATGGTTCCATCTATATCACTTTGTAATAATTCTTCTAAATATAGTTACATGATTAGTGAAAGTTTGTAAAAATTCTTAAAAAGTATGGATGACAAAAGGTGATAAGAATCCTACCACCATAACAAGGGTGGATATGAAAAATAATGTGAAATATGGTTCCTCAAAAAGATCCCAATAGGTTTTGGAGAAGAACAAAAAACATCATAAAAAATAAATAAGTAGATCAAGGTTTGTGGGTCAATTTTGGTGCTACAATGATTCATCCATTATGAATTAATTATTAGTACAAAACCATAAGTGGAAAAAATACAGAGTAATCCCATATAAAGGGGGAGTAATATAAAGATGAAGAATCAATATCCATATGTCCGTAAAATATGAATACTACAATTTTTTTTGGAATGTTTGGAAATTACTTTGATTTATGAAATGGTAGTGGTCACAAGAATGATGCACACTCATCTTAACATATATCCAAATATGATAATAAAATAATACCACAAAAGGTATTTAAGAAAAAAGAAGCATAAATGGGTAAAAATAAATATAATGTTGAAAATAAAAATTCTCTGAATAATATTTCAAGTAAGAAAGGTAAGTAAACATTGGATTATAAATCCAAGGGCTTTAATAAAAATTTTACATCCAAAATAACTACAAATATGGATGGAACTAATAAGAATCCATTTAAGAAATACATACTTACTACTAATGTCCCTAATAATTTTTCAATAATATGGCCAAAATATTTCAGAGAATACATAAAAAGGAAGATTCACAATCTAAGTCCAATGAAAAATAAATATCCCACATGATAAATAAAAAATACATGATAAGTTGTTAAAACAATGCAACTACTATGTTAAAGAAGTTCTGTGTGAGCCATGTTGTAAAACTAAATATTTTGAAAAAGGTTTTTTGACTATTCTTCTAGAATAATATGCAGTTATTAAGAGGGTTAATAATGAATCATCCATAAATTATATTAATAAAAAACATTATCCACACAAATAATAAGAGAATATGAAGAGATCCATTCTTACCAACAAAAATCAGAACAAATGTTCACATGTAAAACAATGAAGACTGGAGGAAATATAGAAACATGGTTTAGAAAACTATCTCAACCTTTTTGTTTACATTAATAAGAAAGGAATATCCACCTTATTTCCATAATATTTGTGTATTTTATTTTTTCTTATAATATAGGGAATTAATGGTGAAGAAAAATCCCAGGGGGAGAACCTGAGAAGTAGTGATCCTTGTTAATTATTGATTGTTATTTTTACAAATTCATCATCCTTGAATGGTTCATTGATTGGTGTTTGAATATAAATGTGATAGAGGATCATATTTTATGAATTTGAATACTATTATGTCATATCCTAGACAATAAGGATATAGAAGATATCATTATGGTATGATTATATCTTTGGTATCATGAAGAAAAATCATTGAAGAAGATCATTTCTGTTGAAGTTTTAGGTGTTTTCAAATTAGGGTAGTCAATTTTTTAAGAGCCATATTTTCATTTTCTCTATATTTGAACGTATTCAAAAAATTTGTTGAATATATTCACCATTATGAAGATGTTGAAATGTTTATCCCTTGAGGGGGTGGAGGAAAAATGAAGAAAGAAGAAGCTAGTACCGTAATCATTCTTTCAATTAGTATTATATATAATTATTCTGAATTGTTCTAAAAGATAATTTCATTTTAAAAGAAACGTTTTTATCAATCTCTTTTCATTGGTTGTAAAAAAAATTCCCAAAATATAGGTGGATTAATTGAATTAATCAATGATATAAGAAAATAATGTAAGTACCCCAGTGCCACATATCCTTCTTATTGCACTTGAATGTTTTTTACATGTTTGTTAAAGTGAGAGAAAGATTTTTATATTGATTATTATTATATAGTTTCATATCCCATTTAAGTAAATTTATCCTGAAATAAAAGTGTACAACCCTTGAAAACAAATATATGAGTTTAGGTGTCAAGATTAGTTAGTAAATACATCATTTTTATGTAAATAAAATCCTATTGAATCTACAAAAAGAATAGCTCACTTAGAATTAGAGTGAAATGGTGGAAGAAATATTTTTTATGTATGTATTTATACCCTTTTCCAATGATCTTTTTTATTTATTATCAATATGGAGGATAGAAAGTGAAATGGATTCTTGGAAAAGTAAAGGGGAGAGATTTAGATATTGTTATATTCATTCGGAAAGACCTATGGAGGCATTTAAAATAAATAAAAATGGGGATATTGAACATACAACATTATGTGTGGGTTATATGTATTTACAATGATTGTCATTGTTTTAAAATAGTGGTCAATGAAATAACAATATTTCATTGATTTTAATTTTTTTATAAGTGAGAAAGAAATAATTCATTGGAAGATAAGTATCCAAAATCTCCATGATTGATATCAAAGTTAATATAAAATGGATGAATGTATAAAGAATAAAGGAACTCAATTCATAGTATATTAAAGAGGCATTATTGAATAATTTTAGTTTATAAATCTAATGATTTTGAACTGATTTATGTTTAGAAGATATGTGTTACTAAGTTATTTGATATGACACATTGTTTAAAACAATTAAGAAGAGGAGAAGAAAGATGATTGGATGATGAAGGGATCTTTCAAATTTATGATCAAAATATAGATGAATAAGATTAATAGGGTAAGATCATGAAATATTAAATTATTTCATGATGGGTTTTAATTTATGATTATATGAAAAAATATATTTCCATGCATAATATTTATTATGAATAAAGAATTTGGGATGAGATGCATAAATAATTGTTGAACAATAATTTTAAGTTGGTGGGAATTATTATAATTAGTATTTAGTAAGTATATATATATTTTGTTATTTATTAAAAAAATCAGGCCATCTCAAAGCCAACCAAAAATCCTTCTACCACACATGTGGGAATCAGGTGGTCAACCATGTAGGGAAAGGTCTACCTGGCCAACCTGTTCTACCTGGCCAACCATGGGAGAAAATTTAGAGGTTGGGAAAGCATAGTGCCCAAAACATGCACACCGATGTGTGAAAAGGGTGTTTATAGTGCATTCATGGTTCCCATGGACCATGAAATGGGTGGAACAACCTGTGTGGGTATGTGGTGCTGGTGTGTGTGAGTGTCAATCCCCCAATGCTGTAGAATGATCTGCATCTAACATGGATTTATTAATAAAGGAACAACTAGGCCAAAGTGAACATAGATGTCAGAAAATATTTTAATGGGATACCATTTCTCTTCATAAAAAGACATGGACATATCACATCCATCTGATCCAACATGATCCTATAATCCCCTTACCTTTATGTTATCATCCTCCACCTCTATCAATTTGCGGCACTTATGGCCTCCCTAACTTCATATGTTTGTTTCTGCAAGAAAATACCATTGCCTGACTATTAATAATGGTCAAAAAAATCTTCTGTGATCATGCCCGTTGATCATCTTGGAGGATCAAACATGATCAATGTACCATGAAAATTCATTTTCATGAAAAAATTGGTACCATCATGGATGATGTGAAAATATATGAGGATTTTTGTGTATCTATAATAAGTAAGGGAGTTTTATTTTAAAATAGAACATAATTTGAATCTCTTGTATGTGTGGAGATTATGATAACTCATGTAAGAAAATATTCCATGAATTTCATCATCTTCTAAAAAGATAACCCATGTTCGATGAATTAAACAACTGAAAAATTTGAAAATCTAAGGATATTGACCGATATAGCTTTATTTGTAGGATTTGAGTTTGTTAAAGGTAATGAACCAAGGTGGTGATCCAACTTATAAAAGTGGAGATTCTAAGATGAAACATGCTGATTTTTCTAATGATATAACAGAGTACTCTAGTTTAAAAAAGAGAGTTAATCTATGAGGATTCCTATTATGTGAGGAAAATGACTGATTTATGAGCCTCCTAAGATATGTTAATAGGGGAGTTATACACTCTTCTATTTCATGAGGAATATCTGTACACAAAATTTCAGGAAGAAGGAGAACTGTAGACATTTGACTTATGTTAACACACACTTGATGTGTTTCATGAACAATAGTCATGAGCCCGTGCATGAGTTACTCCCACTGTACTTCACAAGGATTTATATTATTTTGAACTATTTTAGATAACATGAACCAATGTTTATAATAACATCGAGTTTTATATAAGATAAATTAAGAATAAATTATATGTTTTATCATCACTTGCGTAATGTTTTGTCATGAATAAAATGTGTATATTACTATTGCGTGCAAGGATATTAGATTAAGCAGTGGGCTTGAAGTGGATATGATGTTTTATGTTTTTTTCACCTGAGGATATGATCAAAAAAAGGTACTATGTGTTAATATAAATATGCATGAAAATTAATAAAGGATAAATTTAAGAGTGCACATATTATTTCTTATATATGTGAATGCTCATGAACACATGAATGTATATGAATTTGAGATACCTAAAATAGACATGAATATATCATATAAAATAACAGTACAAATTAATTAATTTGATAAGGTTTTATATATCATCTACTAGGAATTACTTGAATGAAGTTATATATGATCTAATCAAGTTTACAATACAAGAATAGAACTATTTGAGTTTGTGCAAGATCATTATAAATTGAATTAATATTGAATGCGCGACACAGTTTAGTTGCTTAAATATTTTCTGAAAAAAGATGAATAAATAAGAAACAATTCAATAACCACTTTTGATAATGTACATTGAGAAAATCATAGAGTTCAATCCATATTTATATTCTTCTCATTGAGACTAAATAATATAAATAGTTTACCTATATATCAATTGATTATTTTTCATGGAATAATTATTGTGATGATGTTGAGCCAACCATTAATTGTTTCAATATTAAAAAAGTAAAATTTTGATTCTAGAAACAATAATAATAATTATAAGATTTTCAATCCAAAACATATTCATATTATTGTGACTGAAGTGGCAAGAAGAAGATTGTATAGCTTTTAGTTTTTTGTTGTGAATACGAAGAAGAGTTTCTTACCTGCTATAGGAAAAGAAGAATCAAGTGGATGAACAAATTAGCATTATGAAATCCAAATAAATTCTCATATAGTGGAATAATTTCTTATTGTTACAAATTACCTTTAAAAAGAATAATAATGCCCTCACAGGTAGTATAAAGATCCCTCTAGAAGTTGTAAAACTATTACTATCAATTGAATATAGTGAAACATAAAATGAAAGGATATTCTCTACTCACTGTAACCACATTCATAAGATTTTTTTCTAGTGGTTTTGTGGTATTAGATTATTTAAAAACCATTATTAGGACTATCTAATGTAACTTAGCAGTGAAAATTTTAAAAAAAAATCATGTTCCATATTTACATACTTCCGTATATTTTCATATGATACGAAAAAGAGAATATGAGAATTAAGATCCTAACAGGTCTAAGAGGTAAAGGGATAAAAGTTATAATTGGTGAAAAAGTTCCCAACACTATTTCTCCCCCCTCATAGTGTTTATTATATCCCAAAGTGGTCCTATCATTAGTAACAACGGGATTGACTATATTCTAATATTTCTGAAGGACTTTCTTTATGATAGTGTAAAAAATATAAAAAATGACTATGTGGAATAAAATTTAATTGACCATCTTGGATTATATTATAATAAAATAAATACTTTCCATAATAATTTTCTAATATATTATAATTAAAATGAATCTATAATATACTATAATTAGTGTGGTAGATGTAGATGAAACCTAAATATATATGGAATGTTGTCTTGAGTTTCCTAGAAGGTTATGCGGCACTTTCATTTTACATGAAGGCTAAAATTAATATATATATCATAATAATGGTTGGATATATGATATTTTATGCCAAAAGAAATGAAAACAATGATCATTTAGTGAACTTACTAGATATATTACCATGTAAAGAGTTTACTAAATAATATATTGATTATTTATCTAAGATACTAAATGTAGAGACCCGAAGCTTATCGTACATGGACTTTACATTACTTTTGCGGAATACTTAGTACATAACAAAAACACACACACAAGGATCGTAATAGTTTAGTGTCTTTGGAAACTCGGAACGTAATCTTCTAATCGTGGTGATAGATCTTCAATATCTCCCATAAAGATCTTCTTTTTTTTTACCTAAAAACCTTTCTTTATATCCTGGGGAAAAGAAAACATAAAAGGGTGAGCTCAAATGCTCAGTAAGGGTAAACAAAAGAAATATCAAACACATCATATACATAAGAACATAGCTTTTGGAAATCTTAACCTGCAAAAGAGCTCATAATATCATAACATGGGATAAATCATAGAAGTGAAAATGAGATCCCCATAATCATAACATAAAACTTGAAACTTTGTGGTATGCACACATAATCATGGAAAATCATTTCTTGTTAATCATGACTCATTGCCAAGACTATCTTAGTGGACAAAGTCCCTTTCTGAACCGAGTTCACTCCTCGTTTCAGTCCCGTATCACTGAACCGAAATAACCTTCCGTTCCAGCCATGTCTATCTCATGAGATATAAAATCTTTACCCAATGCATTGGAGGGAGATATAGGTCCCACCCATCTTATAATGAATCCTTTCTTATGTGTGCCACATAATCATAAAACATACATCATCGCATAACACATGTAACAAAAATGGGATTCTTGAAACATCATGACATCATAAATCAATTCATATAAGATAAAGGAATTCATACAAATAATTCCATCACAACATGAACAAATCAATTTAATAATAGGGATAAACCAGAACCCTTTATTATCTTAGATGTAAAATAATTTTGATAAAACACTTGAACTCCATTCTTGAGGAAAATATCCTTTCTTCTTCAAAAACATTTTTCCTTTCATAACATGTCATACGACTTTAAAATAAAAGAAGTTGATTAAAAATAAACTTGAAAACTTGTAAAGGAAGCTTCTTGTTTTAAAAATCCATTCATGCCGTATAAAAAAAACATTCTTCGTACTTTTGTCGGAAAAGTTAAAAAGTACCTCGTACGGAAAAACGACAAAAGATTCCTTTAATATTCTTTACTAAAAACTCACAGAAGGGTAAAATTGGATTTAAAACATTGCAAGTGGATGGAAACAATATTACATATTGAGGGAACATGGATGTGGATGATAAAATACACCCCAGTAAATACTTACGAATAAACAATCTCGGATAAAAATGAGATTGTGATATTTCCCTTACCTTAGGTCCGATTTGCTTCGTAAGTGTCCGAACCTCCTGTATAATGATTTAAATAATGTCATTGACTTATTACAGAATCATATTCATTGTTATGATATCATATATGGTTCACTTATGACATTATATTACCCGTTCTTTTGTAAATTCCATGTTAAAGAAGCGTTTTGGGTAAAATCGTTTCATTTATCGTAGGTGTTTTGACTTGTTGTTCTTGACATCATTATTACTTATATCATGATTTACTCACTTCCAGAATATAAAATATGATTTATATATCATATATATTCAGTATATATATATATAATAGGTAGATAAATAAAATGAAAAACACCGTTCATGGAGACGGTAGTCCGTACGTACGCATGAACGCTGTTTTCCTTTCCTTATTGTCTTGAAATGGAAATAAGTAGATGACATACATATGTATATACATAAATCCAGTAGCTTTATAATGTCATATATTTCATTATTATTTCTTATATATACATTATAATCATTCTTAAATGGTTAACATGGAGAATGAATCTCATCGCGTCGTGGAGACGGTAGTCCGTACGTACGCACGAGCGATGATATCATTTCTATAAATATTGAATTGAATTGGAGTGGATTATACAATATATCAGAATCAATATGATGTTTTAATAACTATGTATAGTTATTCTTTACACCATTATACCCATCCATGTAAGGTGGTGGTGGAAAATAGATTACACCACGGCGTGGAGACGGTATTACGTACGTACGCACGCGCGGTGATTTCTTTTTCCGTAGGATGGATAGATGGTGAAATAGGGTTGTTTCATACTTATAATAACATATCAGTATATGAGTGATACTGATGTTATTACTTCATAATGAAACAACCTAAGAAGAAGAAGTGGAAGAAGAAATAAAGATGAAAGAATTGGTAACAGTAATTACCTCTTCTTTGAAGTGCCTCTTTGAGACCTCCTCTTAGGGCACTAGAATTGGTCTTTGAGGAAGACCAGAACCTCTAGGATGTTTCTAGGGAAGTGGAGAGGAGAAAATGGCAGGGGTTGGTCGAGCTTGAGTGCTCAAATTTGTGTGAGGAGGAGGGGGAGGAGGTGTCCTTTTATAAGGGAGGAGAGGGGCACTTTAGGAATATCTCAAAATATTATTTTATATTAAAGTCAAAATCGGTTTATAATGGTTCCAAAGGGTCTTATTTCGAAGATAAGGTGGGGAGGGGTCGAAATCCTATCAACCAATAGAATTTAGACAAGTTTAGGAAATTATTTTAACCTTATCAATTAGATTTAACTCTAAGTTAAATAATTTAACTTTTACCATGTCTTTTTGTTTTCTTTCACTATATGGTTAATAAACTTACTATAACATGCCAAACGAACCCCAAATTGTTTATTATTAATATATATATCCTTATCTAAGTCATTTGGCCGAACCTTAGATTTTTAGGAATACAATAACAATTAATAATATAATATTTTATTTAAAAACTATTTTGTGTCAATTTTGACACTATTTGATATATGATTTTTGTGAAAGTCATAACAGAATTAAATGTTCGAAACAAGTTGATTAAATCAACATTAATATATCATAGTAACCTAGAAAATTAGTGGAATTCATAAAAAATCTCAAATTACATTTATTTTGGTGTTTATAACATCAATTATGTCAATATTTCATTAATAAGATAATTACTGCATCATCGTTGTATCATAAATAAATTAAATTATTTTATGTCTAAAAATTACAAATAAAATACCATCATGTAGGAAATCTTTTTATATTTCTAATGAATATTTACAATCGAATTTATCTTATGTATAACCCCATATTAAAAATGATTTACTTATTAAACTTTGATTTTAACTATTTTAACATTTCTTTAAATAAATTAATAATAAATGTCATAATCTAATCCAAGTGGGCCTAAATGGTCATATTTTATTCCTAAGTTTGTTTTTGGTCGAATTACACTTGTCCAATAGAATTAGGACATCTGTTAGGGTAATAGTAATATCATATTTACCCTTAGTTACCATATTTACTATTAACCGCGGTAAAAAGTAAAAAGTTACTATTCACCAAAAAAATTATTTTCATCTCATTGAACCAAATTTTAGTCCTTGATATTAACCGTGTCTCTCGGATTTTCTAAATTCCATTCACAGAACTGGTAAAATTAAGTTTTATGCAAAATTCAGTTTTTAACCTACCACTTAGTGGTTTCACTATTCATCAAAAATTGATGTTTTTCAGAACAATGCCAAAATTCCATCCCAAGATATATTTCATATTCCGAATTCAAAAATGAACTCTATTTTACCAAATTCATAACATAAAAGTTGAATTAATTAATTTTATAATTAAATCCCGCTGTTAAAACAAATAGCGTGTTTTTAAGAAACAATATCTATCAAAAGATTGACACTTGTTTATGTCTAGTTTAAATGTGAAATTACATCCAATGACCAACATTGTATTAAATTGTAAAAATATATTCTAAATATACTTTAAAACCACTCAAATTAATGATTTATCACTATTAATTATTTTGATTAAAAAAGTTGTTTTTAATTATAATTTAGTAATTTTCACTATTCATCAGAATATGAAAGTTATCCGAAAAGTACCAAAATTTCACCCTAAGCTAATTTCGATATTACGAATCCAAAAATGAATTCCATTTTAAAAGATAAAATTTAAAAAATTTCAAAAAGTGGTTATTACTATTCACAACGGCTAGTTTTAATAATATTTTAATAGCATATTGTTGTTTAGTGAAACTCGTTATTGCGTACTATACACGCTATCGAGGAAGGTCACGATTGCGTGTAATGCAAGGCAAGTCAAGGATGCGTGTTGTGAAAGCTCCTTTAGGTGTAGCGTACGACACAAGATATTAGTGAAATAAAAAAATAATATTTTTCATAAAATCTCGGGCTGTTACATTCTACCCCCCTTAAAATGAATTTCGCCCTCGAAATTCGTCGGGGTTATAAATGGTTTACTATTCGAAAGTTTCTTTAATAGAAACCCACATCGTAAAAAGGAATACCAAAACTTGGCTTTAAAAACTAAAGTATGAAATGTAACGATTACCCAAATAAACTAATCACTGGGTTTCCACATAGGTGAAAATATGGATATGGAAGAGAAATCTAACCATCATGTTCTGATAGAGAGTGGTAGAGAACATGGCTATGGAAAATCCAGTAATCACAAATCCATAAATTTGTGACAATCTAAGGTACCATCTGATTCATCAGGTATAAGATCACTTGGACAACATTTTTGGTTTTCAAGATCATTTCCCTAAAGTTAAAGAATTTGAATTAGAATAAATACTTACTTTATGTTGGTACAACCTCACTGTTGTTCGTGCCTTTAACAATTTCCACTTCATCTCTTAAATAAATGAAGTTGAATTTGTTATTCGTGAAGTGTTAGCAGATCATGTGATAGAATGACGGGTCATTCCATCTGTCTCAAAAGGTTAGAAAAATTTATATACATAAGTCGATCTATAGTGAGATTAATCACATATGGTTCCTAAAATGGACTTATACTTCATATATCATACTGCTTAATATAATAACACTAGTTTCTACTAAACAGGGACTTCCTGTAGGTCAGTGGTAGGCGATAAAGGCTGGTCGCACTTCGGTTGTGGGTTCGATTCCCGCAGCCTTGTCCGACGCGATGGGCTGTCGCCCGTCCTGCAGGTTGTCCTTTTTCTAAAACTACATTATTATAACATCCCATCAATAATATCGAAAAAACTTCTATCCTTAAACAATACTCACTTATGTCCAACATAATCCATTTCAATCTTTAGGCTTATCCATAATACTGGAGTCCACTCTCATAACATAGTGAAAACGATTACCAGAGATTTAATACCATCGTTGATCCCCATATATCATAAGATATGTTTTGTTGGTCACATTCCAAACATTCAAAGTCCTTTATCATGTATTCTCTTGAATACATGAGTGCAGTTAAAAGTTAACACTTTCCACATACCAAAATCCTCAAAATTCTATATACTCAAACCATGATATCACTTAGTCCTTATATCAATCATGAGCTCATGAATACTATTAAACATTTCATTTTCTCGTCTTCATTATGCGCATATCATCTTATTTTCAAAAAATATCTCAATCACTTTGAATACCACATCAATAAATATTGCAATACTCAATGATACAACATTATTTTGGAATCCCATTACATAAACACTTAATCATTCCACCACATCGTTGTCATATTCAACATTTCCAATAGTGATCGCATGTGATTTCCCTTTGTCCTTTGCCTTCAGTGGTTGCTCATGTTGATCATCACTAACCCTTGGATTAGGGCAATTATTAGCATAATGCCCCATTTCCTTGCACTTGAAGCATTGAAGTGTTGGCGGTGCGTTCTCTGCAGTGTTTGATTTATTCACATCATTAGAAACCCTTTTTCCATTACTTCGACACTCAGCTGCTCGATGACCTTCTTTTCCACACTTAAAACATTTTCTATCCCCTTTAAGACAATCTCCACCATGCTTCTTTCCACACTTTGTGCATAAGGAAACATTCATCTTCTTTTCACCATTATTCTGAGATTTCTCCTTGACCTCCATCTTTCGTTTCTTGTCAAAACCATGAGATTGATATGTAACAACAACTTCCATTTCTACCTTGATAGCACAACGCACAATTTCTTCATAGCTACTGAAGTCTCTTATAGCTAATTCCCTTCGAAGACTTGGTTTTAAGCCACTGAAAAATCGATCAACTTTACTTTCAGGTTGGATGATAATACCAGAAGCATACCTTGCAAGTCTTGTAAAATTTGCTTCATAGGTACCAACAGATTCATCGTCCCTTTGCTTCAGTTCAAGAAACTCTTTATCCATCTTTGTTCGAAGAATACGAGGGAAGTACTTACTGAAAAACAAGTTCTTGAACTCGTCCCATTCCATGGACTCAATTTCATCTCTTGGCCTCGTATTCTTGATAAGATTCCACCATTGATCAGCTTCACCTTCCAAACGATATACTGCTATGATGACTTTATCATGATCAGAACATTGAAGAACTGAAAATATCTTTTCAGTAGTACTGATCCATTGTTCATCCACAAGTGGATCAGAAGACCCACTGAAAGAAGGTGGACGTTGCCTCATGAAGGACTCAATAGAATATTGTTCCCTTCTCTGCTCATTTGGAAGTCCAGAATGATTCATAGCTTGTGTAAGTATAGCAATAAGATTTTTCACTCCATCTCCCATAACATTTGTTTGTTCAGAAGGGCAATCATTGCATTGTCCTTTTCATTGATCAACACGGTTCCTTCGGGTTCCAGCCATCGTCTAAAACCCAAAAAGAATAGTGTGAGAGACAAAAATCATTCTAGGGAAAACAACATAATGAACGGGGAGTACCTTCAATATCTAACATCTTAGGTTTAATTCTATGATCGTTAGCGTAATTCTAGTACTATAACCTATACGTATACTTAACCTTAGGGACATCCCTAGACATACCTTAGAAATATCTCTAGGGATCTCACTAACGTTTTCGCATCCTAGTTTCCAAAGGTTGACTAAACCTTTCCTCTGATACCAACTGTAGAGACCCGAAGCTTATCGTACATGGAATTTACATTACTTTTGTGGAATACTTAGTACATAACAAAAACACACACACAAGGATCGTAATAGTTTAGTGTCTTTGGAAACTCGGAACGTAATCTTCTAATCGTGGTGATAGATCTTCAATATCTCCCATAAAGATCTTCTTTTTTTTATACCTAAAAACCTTTCTTTATATCCTGGGGAAAAGAAAACATAAAAGGGTGAGCTCAAATGCTCAGTAAGGGTAAACAAAAGAAATATCAAACACATCATATACATAAGAACATAGCTTTTGGAAATCTTAACCTGCAAAAGAGCTCATAATATCATAACATGGGATAAATCATAGATGTGAAAATGAGATCCCCATAATCATAACATAAAACTTGAGACTTTGTGGTATGCACACATAATCATGGAAAATCATTTCTTGTTAGTCATGACTCATTGCCAAGACTATCTTAGTGGACAAAGTCCCTTTCTGAACCGAGTTCACTCCTCGTTTCAGTCCTGTATCACTGAACCGAAATAACCTTCCGTTCCAGCCATGTCTATCTCATGAGATATAAAATCTTTACCCAATGCATTGGAGGGAGATATAGGTCCCACCCATCTTATAATGAATCCTTTCTTATGTGTGCCACATAATCATAAAACAGACATCATCGCATAACACATGTAACAAAAATGGGATTCTTGAAACATCATGACATCATAAATCAATTCATATAAGATAAAGGAATTCATAAAAATAATTCCATCACAACATGAACAAATCAATTTAATAATAGGGATAAAACAGAACCGTTTATTATCTTAGATGTAAAATAATTTTGATAAAACACTTGAACTCCATTCTTGATGAAAATATCCTTTCTTCTTCAAAAACATTTTTCCTTTCATAACATGTCATACGACTTTAAAATAAAAGAATTTGATTAAAAATAAACTTGAAAACTTGTAAAGGAAGCTTCTTGTTTTAAAAATCCATTCATGCCGTATAAAAAAAACATTCTTCGTACTTTTGTCGGAAAAGTTAAAAAGTACCTCTTACGGAAAAACGATAAAAGATTCCTTTAATATTCTTTACTAAAAACTCACCGAAGGGTAAAATTGGATTTAAACCATTGCAAGTGGATGGAAACAATATTACATATTGAGGGAACATGGATGTGGATGATAAAATACACCCCAGTAAATACTTACGAATAAACAATCTCGGATAAAAATGAGATTGTGATATTTCCCTTACCTTAGGTCCGATTTGCTTCGTAAGTGTCCGAACCTCCTGTATAATGATTTAAATAATGTCATTGACTTATTATAGAATCATATTCATTGTTATGATATCATATATGGTTCACTTATGAAATTATATTACCCGTTTTTTTGTAAATTCCATGTTAAAGAAGCGTTTTGGGTAAAATCGTTTCATTTATCGTAGGTGTTTTGACTTGTTGTTCTTGACATCATTATTACTTATATCATGATTTACTCACTTCCAGAATATAAAATATGATTTATATATCATATATATTCAGTATATATATATATATAATAGGTAGATAAATAAAATGAAAAACACCGTTCATGGAGACGGTAGTCCGTACGTACGCATGAACGCTGTTTTCCTTTCCTTATTGTCTTGAAATGGAAATAAGTAGATGACATACACATGTATATACATAAATCCAGTAGCTTTATAATGTCATATATTTCATTATTATTTCTTGTATATACATTATAATCATTCTTAAATGGTTAACACGGAGAATGAATCTCATCGCGTCGTGGAGACGGTAGTCCGTACGTACGCACGAGCGATGATATCATTTCTATAAATATTGAATTGAATTGGAGTGGATTATACAATATATCAGAAACAATATGATGTTGTAATAACTATGTATAGTTATTCTTTACACCATTATACCCATCCATGTAAGGTGGTGGTGGAAAATAGATTACACCACGGCGTGGAGACGGTATTCCGTACGTACGCACGCGCGGTGATTTCTTTTTCCGTAGGATGGATAGATGGTGAAATAGGGTTGTTTTATACTTATAATAACATATCAGTATATGAGTGATACTGATGTTATTACTTCATAATGAAACAACCTAAGAAGAAGAAGTGGAAGAAGAAATAAAGATGAAAGAATTGGTAACGGTAATTACCTCTTCTTTGAAGTGCCTCTTTGAGACCTCCTCTTAGGGCACTAGAATTGGTCTTTGAGGAAGACCAGAACCTCTAGGATGTTTCTAGGGAAGTGGAGAGGAGAAAATGGCAGGGGTTGGCCGAGCTTGAGTGCTCAAATTTGTGTGAGGAGGAGGGGGAGGAGGTGTCCTTTTATAAGGGAGGAGAGGGGCACTTTAGGAATATCTCAAAATATTATTTTATATTAAAGTCAAAATCGGTTTATAATGGTTCCAAAGGGTCTTATTTCGAAGATAAGGTGGGGAGGGGTCGAAATCCTATCAACCAATAGAATTTAGACAAGTTTAGGAAATTATTTTAACCTTATCAATTAGATTTAACTCTAAGTTAAATAATTTAACTTTTACCATGTCTTTTTGTTTTCTTTCACTATATGGTTAATAAACTTACTATAACATGCCAAACGAACCCCAAATTGTTTATTATTAATATATATATCCTTATCTAAGTCATTGGGCCCAACCTTAGATTTTTAGGAATACAATAACAATTAATAATATAATATTTGATTTAAAAACTATTTTGTGTCAATTTTGACACTATTTGATATATGATTTTTGTGAAAGTCATAACAGAATTAAATGTTCGAACCAAGTTGATTAAATAAACATTAATATATCATAGTAACCTAGAAAATTAGTGGAATTCATAAAAAATCTCAAATTACATTTATTTTGGTGTTTATAACATCAATTATGTCAATATTTCATTAATAAGATAATTACTGCATCATCGTTGTGTCATAAATAAATTAAATTATTTTATGTCTAAAAATTACAAATAAAATACCATCATGTAGGAAATCTTTTTATATTTCTAATGAATATTTACAATCGAATTTATCTTATGTATAACCCCATATTAAAAATGATTTACTTATTAAACTTTGATTTTAACTATTTTAACATTTCTTTAAATAAATTAATAATAAATGTCATAATCTAATCCAAGTGGGCCTAAATGGTCATATTTTATTCCTAAGTTTGTTTTTGGTCGAATTACACTTGTCCAATAGAATTAGGACATCTGTTAGGGTAATAGTAATATCATATTTACCCTTAGTTACCCTATTTACTATTAACCGCGGTAAAAAGTAAAAAGTTACTATTCACCAAAAAAATTATTTTCATCTCATTGAACCAAATTTTAGTCCTTGATATTAACCGTGTCTCTCGGATTTTCTAAATTCCATTCACAGAACCGGTAAAATTAAGTTTTATGCAAAATTCAGTTTTTAACCTACCACTTAGTGGTTTCACTATTCATCAAAAATTGATGTTTTTCAGAACAATGCCAAAATTCCATCCCAAGCTATATTTCATATTCCAAATTCAAAAATGAACTCTATTTTACCAAATTCATAACATAAAAGTTGAATTAATTAATTTTATAATTAAATCCCGCTGTTAAAACAAATAGCGTGTTTTTAAGAAACAATATCTATCAAAAGATTGACACTTGTTTATGTCTAGTTTAAATGTGAAATTACATCCAATGACCAACATTGTATTAAATTGTAAAAATATATTCTAAATATACTTTAAAACCACTCAAATTAATGATTTATCACTATTAATTATTTTGATTAAAAAATTTGTTTTTAATTATAATTTAGTAATTTTCACTATTCATCAGAATATGAAAGTTATCCGAAAAGTACCAAAATTTCACCCTAAGCTAATTTCGATATTACGAATCCAAAAATGAATTCCATTTTAAAAGATAAAATTTAAAAAATTTCAAAAAGTGGTTATTACTATTCATAACGGCTAGTTTTAATAATATTTTAATAGCATATTGTTGTTTAGTGAAACTCGTTATTGCGTACTATACACGCTATCGAGGAAGGTCACGATTGCGTGTAATGCAAGGCAAGTCAAGGATGTGTGTTGTGAAAGCTCCTTTAGGTGTAGCGTACGACACAAGATATTAGTGAAATAAAAAAAAGAATATTTTTCATAAAATCTCGGGCTGTTACACTAAAGGTCATATTGGGGTTACCATGTGATGGTTTTAATCAATTTGATAGATTCACATAACACACAAGTCATGACATATTTTCATTCATATATATATTATTTTACCATTGATTTTAATGAATAATCTATATACTTTCTTGAATATATTTATTTTTGGGTCGAATGTGTTAATTTTTAACTATGAAGAAAAATTTTAGTTTTTTTTTGTTTTGTAACTTTACATTTTCTAAAAAGTTGATCTAAAACTTGGGATATAAAACATATATAAGATGTTGGAAATGATAGATTTTCATTAATGGAAGGATCATATGAACAATAAGTTTTAGAAGTAAGGGGGGGGGGTTGAAGGATGAGTTCCTAAAGATGGTTCATTATTCAGTAGTAATTGTTTGAGGACATTTCAATCAGTGGGATACTGAATGTGACATTAATAATGTGCATAGTTGAGTGCATATTTTATATAGTGTTGGTAGTTGAATAATTAGTATGACTCAACTATAAATAGTTCCTTGGGGTTCACTTGTATAGTGATTGAATAGAGTGATTGATCAATTATAGTGATCAATATGATTATATATTTTATACTATTTTTTTCTATTATTCTTTTATTTCTTAAAAAAAGAAACAATATTTATTCCATATATTAGGGTAAGTCCCAAACCTTGTAAACTCTTAAGTTTTTTCTCCATGAAAGAGTGTTTATATAAAAACCATAATATGAGGTATTTCTCTATTTAATTTTGTATTTATGTTATAGAAAGATTAGTTTATTCCATGGCACCCTTAAAGATAAATTTTTGAAGTTTTACAGTTGTTTTTAAGGGCATACAGTTTGATCATGGATAAGTGAAATTGTGTGGATTCCCCATGTAATCGTGTGAGGTAGAGAGGGGGTTACCAGGTAGGTGCATGGTTGAAACACAGTTTATCCAAACCAAATGGTAATTATAAGGCTTTGAAATTTTTGGTATAGTAGTGATTCAGACGATTGGTGATAGATTTACCAAACCATATAGAACAACCATGCACTGTCATTAATAATATTTGGAAACTATTTTTAAACCTAAAACCTCCTTAAGAACTCTCAATTTTCCTCCCTTCAATTAGTCCCTCAAACCTCTGCATTCCTCTAAGTGAAATTGATTATTTTCTTCCCCTTGGGGGAAGATTTCATTGGATCAAAACATATTGGATATAAGAAATTAAAGCCAAGAGGCTCGATCTTCTTCCCAATCTATATCTCCTCATTTCCCCTTGGATATAAACATAGAATGGTGCTGTTATGCCCAGATATATTGGATCAATTTTGTTTTGATTAATCTTATTTCTGATTCACTGAAAAAATAAAAAATGTAGTCCATATTTTCTAGATCACGAATCAATTATTCATGTGGAACCCACTCAAGGAAGCTGGATTATCCCACTCTCCACTTCTTATAGAATGTGAAGAATTTTGGGTTCTAAATAAATTTCGGTTTCTTTTTAATGGATTAATATTTTCAAATATTTGTTGGAATCTCTATTGATGATTAATCTTAAACCGATTTTATGGATGACACCAATAAGGTGTTTGTTAAAATGGTCTAAAAGTTTTATTCAAAACTATGAAGGTCTTGGGTGTCTTAATTTGGCATGAACATGGAATTGTGTGTGTGAATTCATATTCATCTTGAATGGGCCATGTTGTGTGGGATGTATCTAGGGGTCAACTAAGGCTCATTGAATTATACTATGGAGTGAAAACTTAGGTATAAAAGAATGTGTATTACTTATGAGTTAGTATGTTTAATAGGGATTCTTCAGTAGGGGATGCATTGGGTTATAAGTTTCATGGAGGAAAGAATTTTTGCTAAAAGTTATTCTATTTCATTTCATTTAGGATCCTTATTATTGGGGTTTTAAT
This sequence comes from Viscum album, assembly GCA_963277665.1. Taxonomy (NCBI): domain Eukaryota; kingdom Viridiplantae; phylum Streptophyta; class Magnoliopsida; order Santalales; family Viscaceae; genus Viscum; species Viscum album. The sequence continues at coordinate 1,375,519,503 of OY728133.1, read as the reverse complement.
ACACTTATCCTATTTTATATAATTTTTTTTCTAACTTTCTCTGGGTTCAGTGAAATTTGTGAGATTTTTCGGATTATCTTACAAAGTAATATACTCACCCCTATATAGGAACATTGTTATATATGAAAATATTGTTTATCAAGATGTAGGTAATGGGGGAGATTTCATAGTTTTCTATTGGATCTTTTTTATTATACTATCCTTGGAGAATGTAGTTGGATAATTGGTGTTTGATCAAGTCTTGGAGTTTGGAATAGTTCCGCCATGCCAACTTGAGTCTTAATATTTCTTTTCCATTTTTATTCATCAGTTTGTATTTTTTTCTACTATGACTCTGATTATGGTTTGGTTATGTTATGAAGTTGATTTTTTTGTATCTTGAATAGTATATGGTTGTCTTGTTATGGTGTTTTTTTGGATGGGTGTGTGTGTGATAAAAGTAAACCATTCCCCAATGTTTGTACTCAACCATGGGAATTTATTGGCATCCTTTAGTGTCTGTAAAATTTACCCTAATGAGAGTGGAGCCTCCAGGTCTTCAAAATATGATGGGATGGGGAAAGGGATATTACAAATGGTATCAGTTTGGACTGGTCCTTTAATTTATATGGTAAAAAGGATATTGGATGCATCGATACTTGAAATGTAAAGTATAAAAAGGTGTCTCCAACCTCTTTATATTGAACCTAAATTTACCAGGATATCCCAAATAAAATAGCTTTTTAAACACTTCATGGAATGTCATTATCTCATCATTATGGGTTTCATATATGAGAATAGAGTATCATGGATTGATAAAGAGATACCTCACTATGATTGCATCATCTATAAGTCATTTTTTATTCTATATTTTGGAATTATGTTAAATAAAATTATTTAATATATTATAATATAATGTATAACTAATGAATTGTTAAATGAGAAGAACTTTTTGATATTGTTTTAATGGTCATATAAAGAATTACATCAATCAAGAATAATAGAAACCAATAAGAGGGGGCCATTGAGAACATGGTTCCACTTGATGTACTTGTGATCCAAAATAATTTCTAGACTATTGTGAAATAATTTTTGGATTTTAAAAAGGAACCTCAAGTTAATGAACATCATCATATTAATTATTCATATAAATTTCAAAAGTAGAATCTATAAGCTTTTTAGGTAAATTAAATACTTGATCAAGAGGAAGTATGATTTTCTAGAATAAAAATAATTTTTGACATTCTTGTAACTCCAACTTAAATGAAGTCTTATATAGTGACACATATGCTAGAATAACTGTCATGTCAATGGTGGGGATTACTTATTAAATCTAAGATCAATTATAAAAAAATTGGGAAGGGGTAGAACAATTTTAAATTAAAATATTATATCCCCACACATTATAGATATCGAAAAAATAGACTTGTTTCAGCTGAAGCAAGTAAACATATAAGTTTTAGAGTATGAAAACAAATTCACTGACCTGGTTTAATTTTCACCAGAGGTGGTTTTCAGTACATAACTTATGGTAATAATATTTTAAGTGGGTTTAGGACCTAGAATCCACTCTAATATTTCCATGTTTGTTATTGGAAATTATATAAAAATGAAAAAAGGTATTGTAATCTAAGAAATATATTATGGGAATCCTCATGGAGAAGAAACATTTTTCAATTTGAACATAGGTGAAAAATTTAATGGTGAGAATAAGTGTATATGGGACACAAACTCGTATGGTAGTCAAGCACTAGAGAACCACCTTACCTGATCAGTATCCTTAACACATATTCTAGTAGTGAAATAGGTTGTTTTCAATGTGAATCATTATGAATAAGAATAAGAAATATCCATCATCACCTAGAGAGTGTTATAATTGTGGATGAAAAGGAAAACTAACGCAATATTGTACAAAACATATGAAGTCAATGAGAAGGAATAGTATGAATTAGTGTCATGTATCTCATTATCACTTAAAATGATCTCATTAGAATAGTTATCATTCCCATAATCAGGTGACCCAGGATGATTCTAGGAATATCTCGATCACCAAGGTGATACCACCTCAACAGGGATGTATGAACTACTTGATGGGATCTGAGCGATAATTATATGCATAAGAGAAGAATATCTTAACTACGTAATACAAAACCTAAAATGTGTGAGGTAAAATTATTTTAAAATCCTTTTTGATGCACATCTTGTTTTATATTGTTATTTATCATTATTTTATTGCATATTGTTTTGTAAATAAAATTGGGTTCCACATGGAAATGATGCTTCATGTTTTGAACATCAAGAGAACTCTTGGGAAAAGAGACCATAGAGTCTTAACACGTAAAGAATGTTTCATTACCATTTATGATATTCACTTCATGTGAGAGTTTACTATGTTATATATGAAAATATTTGATATAATCCTATGAATAGATTGATTAGTTCATTTAAAACCAATATAAATTATTATGCTCATCTGGTAACTTCTATATCTCAAAATAAATATTTTTATATATATATAAAGGGTAATAGTATATGATTGATGGAAGAGAAGTAACTTTAGTTAAATTAGATAAAACAATTTCTTATCAAATAACGATTTTAACATTTAACTCCATGGTGGGAAATGAGGATATAAATAATCCTCCCATACTGGATTAATACCCTTATCTTTTACCACAAGATGTATTGGGTTTACACCAGATAGGTTAGTAGAATTATTTACCGAGTTACTTTGAGGAATGATCCATATATCTCTTCCATCTAATATAATGGAACTATTACAATTTCAAGAAATCAAGGTCCAAATCAAATGATTGGAAAGCAAGGGATTCATATGATCGAGTATTACACCTTGTGTTACACTAGTTTTATTTATAAATAAGGAAGATAGTTAAATTCAGCTTTGTGTTGATTATTATAAATTAAATTAGGTTACAATTAACAATCTGTATCCTCTTCCTCAAATTGATGACCTATTTGATCAATTAAAGGGAGCAAAGTGGTTATCCAAAAAATTAACTACAGTTGGTATATGATCAACTTTGAATCAAGAATGAGGATTTAACAAAGTTATAATTTTGAATTTGTTATGGAAATTATGAATATATTTTTATTGTTTTTGGTCAATAAAATTCACCTATAAGTTTCATATATTTGATGAACCATATATTCAGAAATTATCTTGATTAATTTGATGTGGTGTTTGTGAATGACGTACTATTATAAAATTAGATTAGAGATGATCACATGAAACACTTATAGATTGTGTTATGTATGTTTAGTGACCAATATATTTATATTAAATTCTCTATGTGTGAATTTTGTTTATAATAAGTGAATTTCCTTGGGCTCATCATCTTTTAAAAAGGAAAATCGGTTGACCATGGAATGATCAAAGAAGTTATTTATTGGAAACCACCTAAAAAATATTCAAGATATAATATTTTTTTATATTAACAAGATCTTACCATCATCTTTTTAGGATTTCACAGATATTTACCCTCCAATGATGGAATTGACAAGGAAGGGTGTTCCATTCACAAAGAATGGTTATTGTTAGAAGTATTTTCATAAAATTAAATATCATCTAACGTCAACACCTATCCTCATATTTCAAGAACTAGTTCAGGGTTATGCCATGTAGATTGATGTGTCTGGTTTACTATTGAGTTTTTTTTCTTATAATGACCTAAAATTTTATAAATTAAATTCCCTTTTTTAACTGAATTAAATTCCTTATTAAGTAATGTAGTTATAAAAAACACATGCACTACTTTAGTTATTTTATTTCACTACATGTTGTAACCTATTAGAATTAAAATACCATTAAGAATAATATCCACTGATAAAATAGATATTGTAAAATTATTTTAGATTAGTATATATTAAGGGTTATGATAAAGTTCAATTGAAATATAAAGAAGAAGTGATGGCCTCAACCAATAAGATCCTACCATATGACACCCATTTATCTGAGCTTCCAAGGAATCTAGCATCACTAAGATTTTTCCTTGACCAAGATCATGCTATGATTCAATAAATAAATCTTGATAGAAACCATTTATAGGATAAGTTCAAGCTTATCAAGATTATGACACAAACCATGCTCACCAAACCACCCCATGAAAATATAAACATCATGCACCTTACTCTTATATCATTCACTGGTGTAAAAAGGGGCTATGTATCTCAACCCTAATAGTATGATTTTTTATATTTTTTATTTATATAAAATAATTATTATAATTATTTATTTTTATTAAATTATATTTTATTAAATAATTATTTTGATAAAAAAATATTTTAATATGATGAAACACTAACTATATTTCTGGGAAATACATAGTTCCAATCAATGAATTATTTTTGATGAATTTAATAATTTATTAAATAAATAATATTTTAATAATAATTTTTTATTAAATAATTTTTATTAAATATTAATGATAATATATTTTTAAAAAGTCCAATATAATTTTTTAAGGGTCAGAAAATTGTTATTATAAAAAAAACTGATATTTTTTTTATAAATGTGGATTTTTAATTAAAATTGTTATTTTTAATATATATATATAGTTATTTTGATAAAATAAATATTATTTTTGTAATCACCAGATCATAATTATGTAACTACGATTTTTTCATAATTTTTTGAGATAATTGAATTTTCATGTAAAAATTAAATACAATTAAATATAAGATATATATTATGACATCACAATGACCCAAAAGTGGTGTAATATATTCCATATGAGGTATCCACGACCATATATATATTTAATCTCTAAAATAAAGTATATTATAGGTAATTTTATAAATTCTACAAAACCTTAATGAATCCTCAAAAATCATTATTGTATTTTATGGTTTTAAAATCATTTCTATAAGATCACCACTCACTTACACATCACTAAGGGTATTATTTTAATTATATCAGTTATAAAACAAGAAAAATAATGGAAATAACTTTTCTTTGGTAAAAAAATTGGAAAAAACCATGGGATGGTTTTTTTATGGGATTAATTTATTATATAAAGTCCAAAACCTTTGTTTAGAAATTAATATAGAATTTCCCCATATTTTTCCATATAAACCCACCCAAAGTACAATTACTATTCACAAAAAATCCTTAGATAATGAAATTAATCTTACCTTACCTATATATATATTTGTCCTAATGTTTCTATAAGATCTGAATAAGCACCTCCAAATCTTTTGAAAACACCCTCTCAAGGTAAGGCACAATCTCCTCCTTTTTATTCAACCACCTTTTTTATATTATGACTTTTATTATCAAAATTTTCAACTTGGGATATATTTTTACAAATACATACTACTTCCCTTATTATTTTAAATTAATGATTTTCCACTTTTTCTCTCATAAATTCCTCTCACGATCCTTAATGTACCCCTGTTATACTGCCAAAGTTATACTATGAATTTCCATGCCAAACATTTTTGTAGTGAATACTCATCTCCATATTCAATCAAGGATATTAACCTAGATGTAAATATAATTAATTGATAGGGTACTTACATGTATTTAATTACACTCCTTAATCATGGGATTAAAAGTGATGAATGTTACCCTTATGTTGTATGGTCTATGTGGCACACTTATGAATGTACATGAAAAGAATTTGACTAGTGTTCCCAAAATTATATAGCCCCCCAATGCATTAGGAAATTTTTTTTAATCTCATGAGATTTCATATATGGTTACTTATTCATGTACATGATATGAATGTGACCGGTGTTCCTGAAATTATATAGCCCTCCAATGCATTAGGTAATTTTTTAATCTCATGAGATTCCATGTATAGTTCACCAGAGGTAATACTAACTACATTATTTAATTTTTTCTTAGAAGTTTTCCTTTAATTATGTTATTGATGTCATGTTTTATTTTGTTCCCACATTCTAATGTTTCCTTATTCTATCATCTTATATCATGATTTAATGTTCCAGTTTATGATTTTCTCCCCTTTTATGTATTTTTGATTTGAATCTTGACTAACATGTATATCTTTTATTATGTAATTATTTGATTGTTCCCTTAAGGGTATTTATATCTCACCCCTTTATTATGTATGTCCCTAGTTTATCTTGTTTAGTTTTAAAAGAGTAGTGATATTTTAGGGAATGTCAATATTTTTTTCAATAATATTGTTGTATCCTTATGTTAAGATGTTATGTTACGTACCTAATTACCCAAATACAAAAGGACTCATGATATTATGGGGTTGTATTATGTGTAAATTTATTTAATAAATAATGGAATAAAGTGTATTAAAGATATAAGTTATCATAGTTGGTATCAAAGGTAATTCTAGTTATTTTTGGGGATTAAGATTAGAAAAATATGAAAAAATACATAGGGATAAGGATAAACACAAAACCATCCCTAAATTTTGGTGAAGTAAAGAGTATGTTACTTCCAAGAAAATCAATCTACGTCTGGTTACTATAAGTGGATATGGCTATGGAACTATTGTACCTAGGTGTAATAACCCTAAAAGGGCACATTGATCTAGAATCAATCATTACCTAGTGAAAAATAATATACCTTGATATATAACTAGTTCGAAACTCCTAGTGGATATTCTTTGATAAATTAACATGATCAATACGAACCATAATTAAGGGAGAAAAATTATCATAAAAATTTATGTTAGGAAATAGACTATGGATAACGTATATTGAAATCAATAAATTCATATGTTAAGGAATTTATGTCAATTATGAGTTATCCCTTTAATGTTTATAGTTTCCCTTTTATGTTTTTAGTTATTTGAAAATTATCATTTAGAAGTCCATTTTAGATTAAGTAAGTGATTATAAGTTAAATAAAATAGTTAAAGGAAGTCTTATCATCCATTCATGAACATCACATGTTCTATATGACTATGGTTCTATGAATTATTTCAGATCATTTTTGTTTAGTAGAACTATTCAAACCCCATAAAAAATAATGGAAGTAGAGATATCAGTGAAAATGGAAAATAGAGAAATTATTTCATCAAAATTATATAACTCCTCCCCTATCAAAAGTTGTGGGCTGAACTACCCAAAAAAACATGTGATACTTCATTTACAAGATTTTGATAAAATTATAGGTATTAATTGGATTTCCTTATATAGATCCAACATAAATTGTTGAGAAATGGAAATCAACCTTTTTATCATGAATTTTCCTCCGATTATATTCAAGTTTAAGGAGGATGATGTATCTCCTTTGGAATAATCATCTCAATAATGGATATTATGGAATCATGAGAAAGCGTATCTTGCTAAAATGATTGAGGATATGGAAAACATCATCCTTGAGGACATTAATGTTATGGGAAAATAAATCCGTCTAATAATGTTTTGGTTTTCCTCCTAAACTAGAGGTTGAGTTCTCAATAAAACTTATACCGAGAGAAAGTAAAATTCATGGGGAATGATATCACCAATAAAGGTAGATCTGTAGATCCTTCAAAAATAGAGGCAATTAAAGGATGGACTAGACCAACCACTATGATGGAAATCCATAGTTTCCTTCTATTATTTGGGTAATATCATTTATTTTTGGGAAACATATCATTATTTTAAAGCCCATTAACCAAGATAACTTGGAAGGGTAAAGTTTTCCTAGAATGATGAATGTAAATATATATTTAAAGAGTTGAAGAAAAGGCTAATCACTACACCTATTATCAAATTACCCACGAGTGGGGAATGATTTTTGATCTAAAGTGATACATATAAAATAGTCTTAGATTTTCTATTTGTGTATTATGAAAAGGTGATAGCATTTAACTCATACCAATTCATGATCCATAATCAAAACTACCCAACTGATGATCTAGAATTTTTTTCAGTGATTATCACATTCAGGATTTGGTTACATCATCTCTTTGGAGAAAATTTGATATATATATATATATATCATAAAATCCTAAAGTATATATTCCCACAAAATGAGGTCAATATGCACCAAAAAAGGTGGTTAGAACTGATCAAGGTCTTTTATTGTTCAATCCATTACCATCCTGGGAAGGCAAACAAAATGGAAGACGCTATATGTAGAAAGTATTATCCAACCCTATCCATTATGAGGATTGAAATGGATCCAGTATTCTTGGACATGTAAAACATAGACATGAGTTCGTCGTGGTGGAAGAGCAGCAGTTTCGCAGAGTTCATCGCGGTGTTTTCTGTGGAGACTTTGTGGGTTTGTGATCTGCTATGGCGAAGCTCCGAGTTCGTGATTTGGTGTGGTAGAGCAGTAGGTTTGCAGAGTTCATCACAGCAAGGCCCATCCGCCATTTTCTCCGCGGTGTCCAGCGTCAGTAGTGGGGTTGTTCTGTCCTTTGGTTTCAGGGTGCCGCTGTATTGATCTGCCATTTGTGAGTGTTTTGGGTGGTTGCTGTGGTCCTGCCTAGGGGTATGGTGGTGATGATATTTTTGGGTCTGGTATGGTGTTTGTTTCTTCATTTGGAATGCAGGCAAGTGAAAATGGGGTGTGTTCATTGTCAGTGTGATTTTGGAGGTTTGGTTGGGATGATTTGGTCTTCTACAGTTTCTTGGATTTTGTTTTTCACAGCTTCAGAAATGCAGGAAAGGGATTTTCAGAGTGGAGTTTGTCTGAGGGTGCGCTGCGGTTGCTTATGGAGTAGTGGGCAATGTCGGGATGGCATGGTCTTCCTCACTCTGGTCTGTTCGTCATCCTTTGTGGATGAGCTCTTTTAAGGTCCCATCTCACTTCACTGGAGGGTTGGGCAGATTCTAACAGGAGTCCACCAGTGGGTTGTGGATTTGGGTTGGTGTCGATGGTCGCATCGGTGGGTGGTCGAGGAGACCAGTTCTGAGGATTTTATAGTTCTCCTGAAGTTTGTTTCCCCAAGTTCGTGGTAACTCGACCATTTCTCGGTGATTTTGGCTCCAGCTTTGATGGTTTATCAGTTTGAAGGCTTGAATTTGTTTTTATGTTGAAGTGGTGATCTAGTGAACTGGTGATGTGGTGAGGTCATGTTTGATTTCTCACTTTTTCCTTAAAAGGGTTTACATAATAAAAAAAACAATTTTCAGTCATATAAAAAAATAATCTTGTTCACTACTTATCTCCCTCATATTGATGGTTATTCTTAAATGAAAATTCAAAATTTGGAGGATTTTTAGAGATCACGTTCAATATAATTTCAAGGATATTGGGATCAACACCATCCCCTAGTAGAGTTCTCATATAAAAATAATATCTATTATAGAATTCAAATAGATTCTTATGAGGCTCTATATGGGAAGAGGTATTTGAATTCTACATGTTGGGATGATTTTGGTGAGGAGATGATGATAGGACCTAATCTTATCCAATAAATGATAGAGAAATTTCAAACTATTCAGTATCATATAAAATCAGCACACAGACTTCAAAAAATCAATGAAGACAATCATTGATGAGACCTAGAGTTTTAGGTCAGAGATAAAAGTCTCCTACATATATAACCATGGTATTATTTTTTGATGTTTGGGAAGAAGGTAAATTTTAGAAAAAGATACATCATCCCCCTTGATATCCCGAATCACATTAGACCATTGGCCTATCAACTAGAACTCCTACCAAGCCTATCTGAAGTGCATGATGTGTTCCATGTATCCCTATTGAAGAAGTACATACCAGACCAATCACATGCACTAAATATAGATCTGTCACCATTATAAAACTGTATTTAATACTAGGATCAACCAATGTAGATCTTATATTATAGATACAAAGTTCTATGATATAAGACAAATCACCTGGTAAAAGTGTTGTGGTGGAGCCACATACTTTAGGAAGAGACATGGGAACTATAAGATGTGATAGAACAAAATTACCCACATTTGTATTGTCATATTAAATGAATATTTCATGGGATAAATTTATGAAGGTGGGAATAATGTAATGACCCAAAATTTTATAAATAAACTTCCCTTTGTGACTGAATTAAATTCCTTATTAAATAATAAAGTTATAGAAAACACATGCATTACTTCGGTTTTTTTATACTGATATAAGTTATATCATATCATATTTAAAAGACCATTAATCATCGTAACCATTGATAATATATCCATTGTATAGTGATCGCATGATTATTATATATTAAGGATTATGATAAAGTCTAATTAAAACAAACAAAATAAGTGATGACCTCAACAAGTAGGATCATACTCTATGAATCCCTTTTATTAGAGATTAAGAGGGAGATAAAATCACTAGTATTTTACCTTTACTAATCCTAAGATGAAATTTAACAACTAAAGCATGAGTGAAACCATTTATAGGACAATTTTAATCTCATCGAGATCACGACCAAAACCATGTTCATCGAATCACCCCATAAAAATATCCCAATCACACACCTTAGCATTAAAGAATTTAATACTATAATTAGGGGTCATGTATTTTAACATTAACAATATAAATATAAATATTTTTTCTATTTTTTATTACATTATAAATTATTATGTAATTATTTTTATAAAAATTAGATTTTGATATGATGAAACAGAAAATGTATTTTTAGGACATACATAGTTTTAATAAAGTCACTCTTTTCAATGAATTCAATAATTTTTAGCTAAATTATATTTTAATAAAATATTTTTATTTAATAATATTTTTTAAATATAAATGATAATATAGTTTTATGAAGTAAAATTTAATTTTAATAAGGGTTAGAAAAATATTATTATAAAAAACAATTATTTTATAGTAACCAGGGATTTTGATGTAAATTTTTAATTTCCTATATTTATATAATTTTTTTTATAAAATAAATATTATTTTTTGGAATTACTATGATGAAATTATCTAAGTTTTTTAATAATTTTCTGAGACAATCGAATTTTCAGGTAAAAATTAAATACTGTATAAATATACAACATGTATTTTGACATCATAATGAACCAAAAGTGATGTAATATATTCCATAAATGGTATCCATGACTAAATATAGATTTAATATTTAAATTAATTTATTTTAAAGGTTATTTTAAATGTTTATAAACCCTTAATGAATCCTCTAAATCCTATAATATATTTTGCAGTTTTAAAATCTATTCTCTTAGTGCATGATTCACTTTCACATCATCAAGGGTATTATTTTAATGATATAAATTATTAAAATATTAAAATAATTAAGATCACTCATATTTTGAATAAATCATGGGATAACATCATGATACAGTTTTTGGTTTGGATTAATTTATTGTATAAAGTCCAAAACCAATGTTTAGAAAATAATAAAGAATTTACACATATTTTTCTATATAAACCCACCAAAACTCCAATTAATATTCACTAAAAACCCTTATAGAACGAAATTAATCTTCCCATACCTCTATAGAGTCCACCAATGGTTCCCCCAATCTCTCAAGAAGCTCCTCCCATTCTTTTAAAAACACCCACTCAAGGTAAGGGATCATCTCCTCCTCTTTATTTGATCACTTTATTTATATTATACCTTTTTTTCCATTTTTTCACATTGGGATATGTTTTTAAACATCCCTATTAATACCATTATGATTCATAATTGATTATAGACCCATTTCACAATCATTAATCCCTCATTTTATCCTCAATGTACCCCCGTTGTGATTCTGAAATTATCCTTCAAATTTACTTTCCAAACATTTGTGTAGTGAATAACCATCCCCATTTTCACTCAAGGGTATTCAATTAGATATAAGTATTCTTTATGTTAGGCCCAATATGATTATGAAGAATATCCTTTTCTGGTATTGTCTTTTGTTTTCAAGGAATTTTGAGAAGAAAAAAAAATCACTTCACTTTGTATAAGTGGTTGATGAAGATATGGAAGTTACACTACTTCCCATGGTAACTATGACGATACATTTCTGATTTGTATCTCACAAATATCATATGTTTGGAGAACTTGTGATGTAAGCCTTATAAAGGATAGGTGGAGTAAAGATGTTTTTTTGGAAAAGTGAAGAAAGTGGTGCACAAGTGTGGCGCACAAGTATAAGCTGCGCACAAGTGTATGTTGCGCGCAAGTCATATTTCAAAGATCATCAAATCAAAATATAATGAAGGAAATAAAGTGGCATGCTAGTCAAGAAGTGGCGCGCATGTGTGGCACTCAAGTATAAGAATAGAACAAGTGTATGTTACACGCAAGTCATATTTCAACATCATCTTATCAAAATATGAAAAAGGAATTAAAGTGACGCGCTGGTGATGGAGTGGCGCGCAAGTGAAGGAGCAGCGCGCTAGTGGTTGAGAATCATGCAAGTAGGAATGGTGTGCAAGTGCATGTGGCATGCAAGTCAACAAAATTCCTATAAATAGATGGATACCCTCCTCATTTTTTCATGCTCAACACTTAAGAGAAAATTTTAGCTCTGATCGTGTAAGTAGTAGAAAGTGGTGCGTAAGATGAAGTGTCACATAAGTCAGAAGTTATTTAGAAGGCACAGAAGTTGGGTGGTGCACAAGTAGAGTGGTGCGCAAGTAGAAGTGGTGTGAAATTTTTAAGAGGTACACAAGCTGAGAGTTGTGTTCAAGAAGTGTGTTGTGTATAATCCAAATGTTGTGTGCAAGTTGTGAGCTGTTCACAATAGTGGCGTGCAAGTAGTGAGTGGCGCAAAAGCAGGTAGGTGCGCAAGCTGAGTGGAACATAAGTAGGTGGTACACAAGTAGGAAGGCACACAAGAAGGATGTGGCGCACAATCTGTTTACACTAGACGGTTCTTAACATCTTCTGGATAGGAAAGTGAATAATTGTTTTGAAATATTTGATTTGAGAAAGTTTATCAAGAAGTACAGAAACATTGGTTTACCCTATTTGTGCTAAGAGGGAGAACATGCACTATTGGATTGATTTCAAAGTGATACACGAGTGTATGGGAATATCTTACTTGTTTTATTCCACAACAAAGAATTGTTTTCTTATGGATTGTGTGGTACTGGATTGTTTCCGTACCATACCAAGGACGTAGATACTCTTGTTGAGTAGTGAACCTTGTAAATCATATGTTCAAGTGGTTGTGTGTGTTCAACAAGGAAGAAAATATTTAACAGAAAGAGAAGGTTGTTTCAAAAAGGAGGAAACATAAAAAGAATAAGATATCACTAATTATCCCCAGTGATACTTGGATCCTGACTAGGAACTTAAATTGGTATCAGAGGGAATGTTATCTTCATTTGTTATTTGCTGAAGTTTTGATGAGAAGTTGTGATGGAGAATCTGAATTGCGTGAAAAATAAGGTGATTTCGATATTTGATGGACATAATTATCATATCTTGAAGGATATAATGATGCCTTATCTGATGTCTCTTGGGTATGATGTTCTTGAAACTACAACTGATGGATTTCCTCCTATTGATGACAAGGTTCCACATACACCTACTGATAAGAAGAATCTTGAGAATTATGGAAGAGCTAAAAAGGAATTACTCTAATATCTTTATAAGAGTGAGTTTTTAAGAGTGAATGGTGTTGCTATAGCTAAAGGCATCTGGGACATGTTGAAGAACATATATGAAGGAAATACAAAAGTGAAGAAGGAAAATCTATAGTTCTGGTGGCTGATGTATGAAGACTTGAAAATGGGAGAATCTGAATCTGCTATGGGAATTATTTACCAAGGTTAATGACATTGTCAGTACAATCATATGTCCCAGTAAAACATTGGAGTATTCTACAGTTGTTGAAAGGATCTAGATAATTTTTCTCGAAAATCATTATGCTAATATATCATCATTAGAAGATAGAGACCCTGAAACATTATCTCTGGATGATTTTTATAGCACTCTAACTACTTATGAAATGTTAAGGGAGAAGACTATAAAGAGAAAAACAAAAACTGATAGATAAATGTCATTCAAGGATACAAAGAGAGATAATCCAAAGAAGACTCTTATTGAAGATGATACTGGTGAATCTGATTCTGAAGAAGAGGTATGTAAAAATTTTGATGAAATTTTATCCTTATTTTCTAAAAATGTGAAAATAGGTATAAGAAAATACAAGAAGAAACTTCCCTTGAAATGTTTTGAGTGTGGAGCCATTGGTCACATTGTGGCTAACTATCCTCAAAATAATAAAGAAGAATATAGTAATGATAATGAGAGAAGTCCAAAAAGGTTGTGGAAGAAACAAATTGACAAAGATAAATATTTTTTAAAGGGTAAGAAAAAAAATTCAAATATAAAATAATAATCTTTTTATCTAAAGATGAAGAAGAAGAAGATAGTGAAGATGATTCTAGGAAATCATTTGCTGAGAAATCTAGAGAGAATGCCTTTATTGCAGCAATGAATAATGAATATTACAGGAGAAACATTTCTGAATAAAGAGAAAATCAACTTGAAAATCATCTAAAAGAAGAGTCGAAAGAATGTTTGAGGAAGACCAGAAGGATTTATAAGGGAAAAAAGAATTTGGTAAATGAAAATTCTACACTAAACAATCAAGAAGGTTTTCCTGATGATAAAATCAAGATGGAAAAGAAGATTGATGATGTGAATAATTCTCTTGAGAATTCAAAGAATCATAATGATCATCTTGAAGTAAAGATGGAGGAAAAAGGAGAAGATTTAGAACTTTTCCAATAGAAACTTTCTAAAACTAAATAATATAATATTAGTTTCAAAAAATATATCTCAGAAGTTAGAGAATGTTCCTGTAAGAATGATCCAAATAAAGTTCCAAAAAACTTACCTTCAAAGGTTGAGAGGAAAGACGGAATTGGTTTTGATAAGACAAAGATGGAAAGGCTGTGTATGTAGACAAAGTTAGAAATATTGAAAAATCATAAGTACATAAAAATCTCGAGTCTAGAAAGATTTCTACTACATCTGTTACTAATAAGTCTGAACAAAAATTTGAGCTGAAAATGAATGTTATGATTGAAAATAGGAAGGTTGATAGTGAGTAGTGTTCTATTAAGAAGGTTATTGAGAAGCATGTTGACAAATCCGATCAGTATAGAAGTTTTAGAGGGAAATATTCATTCTATGGTTACTTTTGGTATTTTTATGGATTCAAAAACACTGAAAACATGTTTTGGTTCAATCAACTACATTACTAATATTCCACAAGTTATGGAAGATAAGGTTTGAGGGGGAGTCAATCCTCTGAAAAAGGGAAGTACGTGAAGGAAGTTCAGAAGAAATCTGAGAAGGCTGGTATGAAAGTTGAAAATAGGTTCCAACCATTGGAAACTATTTTCAAAAGAGGTAAAAAACCTAGAAATCTTACTAAGGGATGTATTTTTTTTGTTTCGAACACAACAAAAGGTTTTTAACAAATATTAGAAGATGAAGTTGAAGAATGAAAAGGAGGAATAAAAATCTCTTGTTGTTGAAACTGCTTTGAAAGTTAAAAAAGGATAACACCCATGGATTATTGATAGTGGGTGTTCTTATCATATGATATCAGACTTAAAGTTGCTATAGAATGTGAAATAATTCAAAGAAGGAATAATTACATTTGGAAATGACGGATCTATGAGGATCAAAGGTGTTGGATCATCCATCACCGGGAAATAAAAAAAATGAAATATAGGAAAACATTATTTGTTGATGGATTGAAACATAATCTACTGAGTGTTTCAAAACTCTTTAATGAGGGAAACCGAGTTATCTTCAGAAAAAATGGGTTTTTTGTGAAAATTGAAAATTATGGAAAGGTAGTTACAAGAGGCCAACACACAAAAGGGAACTTGTTCCAAGTTGGTGAAGTACAGAAATATTTTTACATCGGCATGGTGGATGAAAATCAGTTATGGAATAAAAGGATGGGACATATGTGTTAGAGAAACATGTTCAAGTTATCAATGCGAGACAATGTTTGAGATTTTACTGATTTATCAAGAAGAATATATTGGTGTTGCACTATTTGTGAAAACGGAAGATTACAAACTCTAAGCATAAGAGAGTTGAAATTTTTTCAAAACAACTCTTGGAACTTATACATTCTAATATTTATGGACAAATGATAAAAAATCAATAAATAGAGTTAAGTACTTCATTAATTTCATTGATGACTTTACTCACATTACGTGTGTTATGTACATGAGACATAAGTCAGATTCTCTGAAAATGTTTAATACTTTCAAGAGGAAAAGAGAGAAGGAATGTGAATATTCAATGAATAAGTTGAGAAATGATAATAGTGGAGAGTATAAGAATGAATATTCTGAATGTTACCTTGAGAAGCATGAAATTTTTCATGAGTTTAGTTCACCATACACACCTAAAAAAAACGGGGTTTTTGAAAGGAATAATAGAAGTCTGGTTGAAATGGGGAGAACTATGTTACTTGAACATGGTCTCTCTCATTATTATTGGTGGAAATCCCTGAGTACTGCAATATATATTCAAAACAGATGTTTCTGTAGGCCACATTTAGATATGACTCCATATGAAATGTTTTATGAAAAAACTTCAAGTTTGAAACACTTAAGTGATTTTGGGATTCCATGCATCATAAAGAAAAAGGTTGTAAACCTTGGAAAGTTTGAACAAAGAGGAGATGATGTAATTTTCCTTGGATATGCTCCATAAAGAAGAGTATATAGATGTTTCAACAAAGAAACTAGAAGAATTGTCAAATCTGCTAATGTGAAAGTTGTTGAAAATGTTGAAAAAGAAAACTAGACTTTTGCTTATATAGAAGTTGAGCAGGATACATAAAGGATAGTTAATGATTATAATAATTCCACCAATAGTGATAATCATACTCAATAAGAATAATCAGACTTAGTAATTTCAGGTGATGAGGATGAAATTCGAATATTCCATCCTAGGATGAGAATTCAAGTGGAGGCTCAGAACATTATTGGTGATTAACATCAGAGGTTTCAAACAAGAAGAACAAAAAATACTGTTACACATACTTCTTTGTATTAAAAAGTGGATCCAAATGATGAAATTGAAGCTTTTAAGAATCCAAAATAGATTCATGATATGAATAAATATATTTATTAGATATAAAATAATGATACATGGGAACTCATACCCAATCTGGATGAAATAAAATGTTACTGGTACAAAATTTGTTTTCCGGAACAAACTGAATGAAGAAGAATAAGTGATAAAGAACAAGGAAATATTAGTGTGAAAAGGTTACTCACAAATTGAAGGTGTTTATTTTGATGAGTCTTTTTATCCAGTGGCTAGATTAGAAACAATCAGAATATTTCTTTCTATTACTGAATAATGAGGTTACAAAATTTTTCAAATGGATGTGAATTCTTGATTTCTTAATGGAAATCTTGATGAAGAAGTTTACATTGAACAACCTTGTGGATTTTTTGTTGGGAAAGATGAAAGTTATGTGTGTAAGCTAAATAAATCCTTTAATGGGATAAAACAAGATCCAAGGGAATGGTATTCCAAACTAGATACTTTCTTAAGGAAGACGAGTTTCAAGAAAAGAAGAGTTGATAGAAATATTTACATCAAGAAATTTCAGGAGTCTTATCTCATTGAAATTGTTTATGTTGATGACATTATCTTTTTTGGAAATGATGAAAGATATTGTGAATGATTTACTGAAGAGATGAAGAATTTGTTTGAGCTGCCCATACTGGGAGAAATTAAATACTTTCTTGGGTTACAAATCTTACAGAATAGGAAACACATTTTTCTTTCTCTAGAGAAGTATACTAAGGAACTCATGACGAAGTTTGGCATGGAAAATTAGAAACTATTTTCCACACCAATTTCAGTGGGAACAAAGTTTAATAATGATAGAGAAGGTAAGGAATTTGATTAGAAAGAGTTTAGAAATCTTATTGGAAGTTTTTTATATTTGACTACCTCAAGACCCCACATTGTCTATGCTATTTCCTTATGTGTAAGGTTGAAGAGTTATCCTAAAGAATCACATTTAATTACTGGAAAGAGGATTCTCAGATATATAAAAGGAACAACAAATTTTGGAATCGGGTATGATGGTGCCAAAAATATATATTTATTCGAGAATTCAGATGCTGATTTGGAATAAAATGTTAATGATAGAAGATCCACATCAGATGGAGTTTTATTTCAAGGGAAAATTTTTGTTAGTTGGAATATAAAGAAACAAATTTCAGTGACTCTTAGCACGACTGAAGCTGAGTATCTTGCTGTCACTCAATATGCTACCCAACTTATGTGAATGAAGACTCAGTTGGAAGATCTACTTGTTGAAGTGAAGCTACCCTTACTCTTAGGATGTGATATTTAGAGTGTAATCAATATTACAAGGAACCCAGTAGACCATTCTCATTCAAAACACATTGACATAAAGTACCACTTCACCAAAGAGAAGGTGGAGAAGAATGAATTGAAGCTGGAGTACGCTGTTACATCAGAAGAAGTTGCTGACATATTTACGAAACCATTACCGAAGGAACCATTTGCTACATTGAGGTTGACCATGGGTGTCCAACCCTCTTCTCATCAAGGTTGAGGTACGTGTGTCTGTCCCATCTCTCATATTAAATTTTAATAGTGTTTTCATGGGGGATAATTGTTTCATAAATCTATCCTTATGGTTTTATGTGTAAAGGGGGAGTTGTGGGTAAGCTATGAATTCAACATGTAAGTGTGTGAACTATTCTAATAGTTTTTTGGAGTGGTTGTAAGAAAAAAATTGTTTTTTAGACTAGGAGTAGAAGCTGTGGAAGAAGATTCAGAAGAAAAAGAAGATGAGTATGTTTTGGAGAAGGCTGGAGAAGAATGATGTAGATGATTCATTGTCACTACTTTTGTACAACATGATTTTGCTGTCAATAATCCTTATTTCCTACAATGAGTTTTCTCACGTAGGCTTACAATTGTTGATGAGTAATCCATTCCATGAGATTAAAAAATTCACTAATTTATGAATATTGGTTGAAAAAAAATTCTAAGGGGGAGATTGTTAGGACCATGCTGATTATAAATAATATCCCTTTTCAGGTATTTTATTTTGTTGTCAAAGAAGTTTGTAAAGAAAAGAAAACCACTTCACTTTTTATAAGTGGTTGATGGAAGATATGTAAGTTACAATACTTCCCATGGTAACCATGAATATGCCTTTCAGATTTTTATCTCACAAATATCATAAGTTTGGATAACTTTTGATGCAAGCCTTATGAAGGATAAGGGGAGTAAAGAAGTGTTTTTTGGAAAAAGAAAGAATGTGGCGTGCAAGTCAAAAAGTGGTGCGCAAGTGTGGAACACAAGTATAAGTGGCACACAAGTGTATGTTGGAAACAAGACATATATCAAATACCATCACATCAAAATATGAAACAGGAAAGAAAGTGGTGTGTAAGTGAAGACGTGTCGTGCAAGTGTGGCACACATGTATAAGCGGCGCACAAGTTTATGTGTGCATAAGTCATATTTCAACATCATATTTCCAAAATTTGAAAAAGGAATGAAATTGACATTATAGTGATAGAGTGGTGGGCAAGTGAAGAAGAAACACACAAGTGGTGGAGCAACACACAAGTGGTGGAGTGGCACACAAGTAGGAATGGCATGAAAGTGTATGTGGCACACAATTCACCAAAATTCCAATAAATAGATAGCTACCCTCCTCAATTTCTCATGCTCAACACTTAATAAAAAATTTGAGCTCTCATCGTGCAAGTAGTAGAAAGTGGTGATAAAGTTGAAGTGTCATGCAAGTTAAGAGTTATTTATAAGGAATTCAAGTAGGGTGGTGCGCAAGTAGAGTGGCGCACAAGCAGAAGTGGCGTGTAAGTTGTAAGAGGTGTGAAAGCAGGGAGTTGTGTTCAAGAAGTGTGTTTTGTGTATTCCAAAGGTGGCACACAAGTTGTGAGATGTTCAAAATAGTGGAGAGGATGTAGTTCGTGGAACACAAGCAGGTAGGCACACAAGATGAGTGGCACACAAGCAGGTGGCACGCAATTAGTGAGGTGTGCAAGCAGGGTGTGTCACACAAGTTGTTTGCACCAGGAAATTCTTACAAACTTCTGGGTAGGAAAGTGAAGATTTTTTTTGAAATATTTGATTTGTGAAAGTTCATCAAGAAGCACAGAAACATTGTTTTACCCTATTTTTCTAAGAGGAAGCAAAAGCACTATTGGATTGTTTTCAAAGTGCTACACGAGTGTAAGCGAATATCCTACTCATTGTATTCCACATTGAAATATTGTTTTCTAGTGGATTGTGTGGTACTAGATTGTTTCCATACCATACCAAGGACATAGATACTCTTTTTGAGTAGTGAACCTTGTAAATCTTGTGTTCTTAGGGTTGTGTGTGTTCAGTAGTGAAGAAACTCTTTAATAGGAAGCAAATGTTGTTTTAAAAAGAAGGAAACATAAAAAGAAAAAGATATCACTAATTCACCCCTCCCCATCTCAGTGATAATTGGATCCTAACTAGGAGCTTCACTTTATTTATTTTATAATTCCATTTATGTAACCCAAACTCTTAAATTGTGGTATTTAAAGTGATGAAATACACCCTTATGTTGTATGATCTATGTGGAACACTAATGAATGTACATGATAAGAATGTGATGGGTGAGACCAGAATTATATATAACTCTAATGAATTGGGTAATATTTTTTTCTCATGATATTCCTTGTATAGGGAAAAATAGGGCTTCCTAATCACATTATGTTATGTTATCTTGGTAGTCAGCCTCGACTTATGTTTATGATGTCATGTTTTATATTGTTTCTACATTCCAATATTGCATATATGTTTTCATCTTATATCATGATTCAATGTTAATGTTTATGATTCTCAATTATTTTATATCTCATTGCTATGTATGTTGACTAAAATTTATTACTTTCGTCATGTTATTCTTCGATTATTACCTTACTGGTCTTTAAATATCACCTATTTCTAATGTATAACCCTAGGTTATCCCATGATGTCTTAAAATAGAAATTTAATTTTAGGGAATGAAAAAGTAGTTTTCAATAATATCATTATATCCATAGGTTATGATTTTTTGTTATATACCTAATTACCCAAAGAAACCATGCCTCATGATCTTCTTAGGTTGTATTAAGTGTATCTTTATGTAATAAAACTTGGAATAAAGTATAGTAATGATATGGGTTATCATAGTTCTCATGAAGGGAATTCATGTTGTACCCTATGGTTCTTAATAGTAGAGAATATAGGAAAAAAATTACCCAATGCATGGTTTATAATTGGAAGCAGTTGTCTATTCCTTGAAAAAATAGAATCACAATATATTTAGAGAAAATTAAACTATTTTTTAGATAATAAGATATTAAAGAATATCTTCTATAAAAGGGGATTGATCCTAAGGAGATGATGATGGATGAAATATCTTCATATGTTCAACATTGATTTTGTTTTTACCCATGGTAAAGAAAATTTAGGGGCAGATGTGTTAGGTTAGAAGTTTTACAACCAAGTGGTCAGGGAAGATGTTCAGT
Source organism: Viscum album (assembly GCA_963277665.1). Classification (NCBI taxonomy): domain Eukaryota; kingdom Viridiplantae; phylum Streptophyta; class Magnoliopsida; order Santalales; family Viscaceae; genus Viscum; species Viscum album. Next base: position 1,375,498,106 of record OY728133.1, on the reverse strand, counting down.
AGTGGAAACACATGGGAGTAATTATAGACATACATCTTAATTGTACAGAATAGAATAAAGTTTTTGTTTTATTCATAGTTACTCTTGTTTCTGAATTGGTTAATCTGGTTATGGAAGCTCAATAATCTGACCTCAAATTTATTTCTATGTTGTCAAAACTAAATGGTGGGGAGACCATTTAAGGTGGTATAGAGGATTTTAATTCTGTATTTTTTTTCAAAATATAATGGTAGTTACTCCATCCTTTCAAGAGAAAATCCTATTCTTCTATCATCATTTAAAGTGATCTATCCACATGGGTTTTCAGAAAATGTATAAGGTGATGAAAAATCATTTTTGGTGGATAAGGATTTAATAAAAAATAACAATTTATGTGAATAAGTTACCCACTTTCAAAGAAGTAAAATATAAACATCAAAATCATACTGGTATATTTCACCCCATGCCTATACCTTTTTAGGAATGGGAATAGATTACCATGGGATTTTTCACTAATCTGTTGAGGACACAACATAATTGTGATTCTATTTGGGTGATTGTGGACCAACATAGAAACTTATTATACTTTATTCCAATATGATATTACAACATAATAAAGGATTTAGAAAATATTTATATCAAAGAAGTGGTGAAATTACAATGTCTTCTTATTTAAATTTTTTCTAATAAGGACCCTAGAACACCCTGAGAGTGGAGGGGGGAATCAGGGTGTCAAAATTTTATTTTAATTTGATGGATCTTTTCACCATGTTGGTAAAAACAAATTAATCATTTTTGATGGATTTATGCAATTATTAAACACCTATATATAGAGACACAACAAACCAGTTTTACAAACATCACCACTAATGGATGGTTCAAGGAGCATACAATGACAGTGTTTCGGTCAAACCTAAATCCACTACGATTTACTAGGTATTATGGATTACAATTATTTTGACATAGTCACTCCATTCCAGTCACACTTAATTTAATAGAAGTCCAGGGATATCACACTTCCTCCCTTAGATCACTTCTGTTGAATCTCACTCACTCACTACCATGAGCAAAGTCTTACTCATTTTATTAAATTGAAGTTATAATCAATAGATTTGGATTAGATGTATTTTTACCTAAATAACATGATACTCTTCTTACACCATAGTCCTGAATTGATGAATTATAATGCACTTGTCACTCAAACCAGATGTTTAACAGTTTTTTAAAAGTTACCATCCTTTTTGAAACCCCCTTTTTTTCAAATGTTGTTTCATCTTTCATGAACCTATATACTTTAATGAAGCTCCCACACTTTTCAAAACTACCAACCTTCATGGAACTACAAACTACCACAAATCTCCCAATCTTCACAAAACTCCCTTTTATAAAATTATTTAGGGTCAATTATCTCATCACACTTCTTTTCTTGATACTTATTCTATTGAAGAGTTCATGTTTCGTGAAGAATTCCCTTCTCTTAGAAACTTCAAGAAATTAAAGTGATTCATCATTTTTATAAATTATATCGATGATCTCAAATGATGGTAGGCTACATATTTATAGACAACACCTCCTTCATGAATCTTTCAATGTCACCATGTACTTTTCTCAAACCTATTTATTCATGTTTACAATGTTTTTTTTCATCGTGGTGATTTAGTAAAATTTTCCCATTCATGAATCTTCTTGTAGTCGTATAGATCCCCATCTTTCCATCATGCCTTAACCAACCTTCATAAAACATATTTCAGAAATATTCAAATCTTTGCGACAATTGATTCCATCTTAAAGATCCACATCTTCATGAAACTCCAACCTCTATGAAATACATTCCTTTACCATATTATTGAATATTCAGTCCTTGAAATCCATATTACACAAAGATTAACCTTTCCTAAGAATTTTGAGCTATTTTTTTGGAAAACACTAGGAAATGAGACCACCTTGAACACTGAAGCATCATAAACTATAAGATCACTCGACTTGAAAAATCCCTGATCAATCTAGTGTGGGTTGATAGTAAACACAAAATAGAGTCTGTTTCCAGCTATAAAACTCCATGGTTCTAATAACACCCGTTTAGTTTTGTTGGAAATATGTAGATAAATTCAATAAATCTCCATCCTTAAACAAAAAACTTATAGGAATGAAATAACTTATTCATCACTCTAATTATATGTTAGAAAATATCAATGTAGAAAAAAAGATTGGAAAATAGAATTTCATGCCTTGAGAGACCATAGAGTTATCCTTCAAACCTTAATTCATTGAATTTCATTTCTATCAAATATAAATAAACCCAAAGAAACCATATTTTTTACATTAGTATGCAAAAAATTTTCCCATGGATCATATCTCCCCCATATACCTATATAAAATACACAAAAAGATTTAAATTGTTAAGAATGATGGGGAGAAGGGATAAACCACACATCCTTATAATATAGGAAGTGGCTAAACCCTGAGATTCAACTGATGTTTCTCAAACATTGGTGTTGCCAAAGGATTTTTCAAGATGCCATCCACTAGATCATTAATTACAACATAATCCATTTTGGTCAATTTTTTTCTTGAAAATTTTCTTTGATGAAGTCATATTTTATCTCAATTAGTTTGGTATGAGGGCGATGAATGCGAATTTTCATAAGTTCGATCATGATATTGTTGTCATAGTGTATCGAAATTGGATATTTCACCTCATTACTAATATCATATAGTTGTTTATTTATCCATGATAACTGAGTTAATTTCTTTTTCAAAGAGATATACTCTGCATTGACTGTACCAAGGGAAGTTATTTCCTGTTTCTTACTCAACCAGCCCAGACATTTGATCCCAATGAAAAACATACCCCACTTAATGAATTTAGATTAACTAAATCTCTAGCCCAATAAATATAATAAAATGATGATAATTCATTATCTATTATTATTTCAATGTATAATTTAAAGTTTAGAGTACCTTGAATATATATAATGATTCTATTAACTGCTAAAAAATAATATTCCTTCGGATTAATTTGTATGTGCACCTATAAACATGTTGCAAAGATGATTTTTGGCCATGTTGCAGTTAAATATATTAATCTTCCAATGATCCTTCTAGATAAGGTGGGATCCACAGATTTCCCATCCTCATGCTTTCCATGTTTTTTCCCAATCAAAATTGAAGTTAAAATTGGTTTAGAATCATGTATGTTGAATTTCTTCATAAGATATCTTGAAGACATTTCCTAATAAATCAAGGTGTAGTCCTTATTTTTAATCTCTTCCATCCCCAAGAAGTTTGTGAGTTTACTAATTATGGACATTCTAAATTCTAATTTCAAGTTATTAGAAACTTTTCCCCCAAATCTCTGCTTACTTCCACCAAATATAATACTATCCACATACAAAAGTACCATAAAATAATCTCACTGTGAGTTACTCACATAGAGATTATGGTCAAAACCTCATCTTTTAAATTATATCTTCTTCATATAAACATACATTCTATAATACCATGCATGTGGTTCCTGATTTTGACCTTAAATAGCCTTCTTTAATCTACAAACATTTGTTTTATCATTGAAAATAATAAATACCACTATTTCTTCTATGTGGACATCTTATTCTCCTTAATAAAACCATTTAAGAATTCTATTTTGACATAAATAAGATAAATTTTTTATCCTCATTGAATTTGTATGGACAGGAAGAGCCTAACCGACTCTAGTTGATCTAGTAGGGAAATGGTTTCTTCAAAATCAATGCATTCAATCTGTGCATAGCCTTTACACACCAATCATGCCTCCTTTCTAATCACATTTCCATGCTCATAAAATCTGTTTTTTAAGATCCACTTTGTTCCAATCAAATTGTGATATTATAGTATCTTAACAATATCCCAAGTTCAATTATTTTCGATATGGTCCAATTATTCATTAATTATCTTAACCCATTATTTTTCCTTCACTACTTCGTCAAATGAGGCTGGTTCCAAAATTAATAGGAGGGTAGAATGTGCTTCATTATTCACCCTCCTTTCTAGTGTTGGTGTAGTCCAATCTTCAATAATGTTGAATTGATCATTTTATTCTCTTTTATTTCTCCAGTGAGGTTATGTAAAAATTTATTCACTAATGGTTTCCTATTAAAATTCTACCTCTAAATCATCACCATTTTGAGATCCCTATATGTTTGGAAATCCTTACATAGTTTTTTTATTAGAAACTATCCCATTTAAAATGTCTTCTTCATTATAAATCATATAAACATATGATATCCTTGAATTTTTCATTGTTTTATTCTCAATGATATTAACATAATTTATCTCTATAATATTTCTAAGATGATCATTATGTAATTTTCATGTTTTATACTTCATTCAATATCCAAGTAATATTCACTTATCTACCAAATGAACATACTTTCCTTGATTTCCTTATTTTCTGTTGTTGGAAAATTTACTTCCAAAAACATGAAAATAATTCATAGAGGGATTCATTTCATTCCATTTATAATATGGTTTCTTGTATTATTATATAAATTTCCTTATTCAGTTTTAACTGTATACCACAACTTGAATATCATATTTCTAGTAATGATGAGAGGAACAACTCTCAATTAGCATCATTTTGACCATATTATTCACCTGTTGATTTGTACATTCAATGAACCCATTTTTTTGAGGTATTTTCACTGATGAAACCTTATGCTTGATCGCATGTTTTTAAGATAATTTAAAATTTTGATAGATTTTTATTATATTCTATTTTAGATCTTAATATCTCTATTATGAGTCCTATTTCATTCTCAACTCTTTGAAGATATTTCTTCATGTAGTCAAACACTTTTTATTTACCCTACATAGAAATCAAACATTCTATTACACAATAATCATTAATAAAAAGAATGAAGTACCTCTCTCCATATGTACTAACCAAACTCATTAGACCACACACATCTACTTGGATGAGATCAATAAGATTTGATTCCCTTCTGTTCTTTGGATGATAAGAATTCCAGACAATATTTCCTCACATGTAAGCATCACATGTGTTTTCTCGATCATGATTTGGATTGGGAATGTCAACAATAACCTTTATCTTGGAAATGTTTTCCATTCTCTTTTGATTAATGTGACCCAAAATTGAGTACCACAAGTTTTTTCCTCTTTAATTTTGGGGAAATAAGTGTTTTCTATACTGCGTACCTGGTATAAATTGCCATTTTTCCAGTATCCTTTCATAATAGAATTAACTATCGTTCTATTGATACTACACCACTTCTGAATAAATTTCACTACAAAAAATGAGTCATAAAGCTGACTCACACTCAGGATATTGTGACACAAGCTATCCACGTAGAGAACTTCTGTTTTAATTAGATCATCACATTATAATTCTATATTTCAAATACCTTTAATCTTTATGGAAACATCATTTCCACAGATCATTGATACATAAACCCTTTTATTAACTTTTTTCAACTTATTTTAATTTATTATCATGTTGGATTAGTAAACGCTATCAATAATGAATGTTATGCTGTTCTTTATAGCTTTGAGAGCTATTTCTGCCAGGTTGGCTTTCCCAATCATCTTATTTTCCTTCCCCGAGATACTTGATTGATTGGAGTAAAAATATGGTCTCTCCATTCCCTCTGAAACATGCATGGTCAAATCATACTTATATGATTCATCCATAGGTGAATACCTATTTTCAAGGGTAATACTGCTTGGTTGACTAGTATTGAATTGTATTAGAGTTCTGTAGTTATTATTCCAACCATTCCTCTATATAAAATGAATTTATTTTTAGATAAAGTTTGAACACAAAAAATATATCCATTAAAATTATTTCTTCAATATGTTGAAGGATATGGTATCATTATCATTTATTGACTTCTAGGTGCTTCCCCATCTAGATAGATCACCGTCTCTTCACAGTAAGACATGTTATGGGATATAAATCCATATAATTAACATTTCAAAAGAGTAAATATCTTCTCATATTCATTACTCTACATTTACTTCTCTTTTGTATTGGTATTTGACTGACGACCAATTCTTAATAATTGAGAATTATCTTTATCTCTTCTATCTATTTGGTTAAATTTATCTTTGTTAGTACATTATTTTTTTTGTGACATGGAAAACATTATACTTCCCTTTTCTTTTTCTCGTACCACTTATATCCTTTAATGTTTCTATATCATAGAAAATTAAAGTTTTTCCTAAAAAGGTAGATCTTTGATCATTAATGTCTTTATATACTTTTTCAAAACCACATTAAGCTCTTCCCGAATATCAGCAATTTAAAATATTCCAAAATATAATTTATTTTTCACTTCCATTGATTTCGATTATATTTCCAGTTCTCACCTTGAAGAAATGAATTATTCATTAAGTCTCTAAACTAACTTATCCTTTTCCTCCAACATCAATATAAGTTCATTGATGTATTTTTATTACTCTTAAATAATGATTTTAAAAACCACATCCTATTCTAAGATTTCAAGAGTTTTTAAATGTTCTCCTTCCTCTCCTTGAATTTGACTTGTCTTTTCTTCAAGTTGATCCACATACTCTGATGAATCTTTCAACAAAGATCCCATTTTCTTGTTTTTCTTTATTTAAATTTTACCCTCACCAATTTAACCCTCATATTACACCTTGTGATTTAAAAGACCATTTTTATGATTATATTAAACTTTTTTATGGTTTTAACGTTTCAACTATATCCACCACAGATTCTTCAATATCATATTAAAACTATGGTTTTACATCCTTTAAAAGTTCATTGTTATCTTTTTCACCTTTAAATGTGCATATATTTATATATAATTTCATTAATTATTTGAAGTCTCCATTTTTAGGGAAACTCCACTTATGTATATTCATGATTTCTATTTTACTTTCTATATCATCGAATATCCTTATGAATCAAGGTAAAATGTGACCTACTTTATGAGACTAAAAAATACAATAAAATATTTCCTTCAAATATCTATTTTCCTCTATTAAATTTGTTGGAAAAAGAGAAATAAGTTAAAAATATTCATCATATACATCATTAAAAACTTTGGAGATGTAAAGTTTTTCCATATCTTTGAATTCCAATTCCTTGCTAACTCAAATTGTTATATATTTTGATTTGAATCTCATTTCATAAGACACCAGGCTGCTTAGAAAATCATAAAGGGAAAGCACAAACATATCCCTTTCCTGAAGAGTTGAATATTTTGGATTTTATAGAGGAGAGATCCCTCTTAATATTTTATTTATAATATCAATATCCTAAATTTATTCAATAAGTCCTCGAATAGCTCAAACAAATACAGTTATGAAATTAAAGAAACTATCCACATCTTCATCTGGATGTATTTTCATATCATCAAACTAATTATGCAAGACTTGAATTTTGGAATCCTATTCTTTGTTGTATCTTTCTTATATATATTACAGTTTCTCCCACATGGACTTGGATTTAGTGAAACTCATAAACATTAAATATATTTTATTAGATAGTGATTCAGTAATAGAATTTTGATCTTTTCCATTAACATCTAGCGTTTTCCTTTTAGTTTCAGTTATAGAAAGAATTATTGCATCACTGACCAGAATCCATTGAGATGTGGCCTAGATAACTTCCATCCTAAGAGATCACATATTAGATCTCATTATATTCTTCCAAATTTAGAATTTTCTTCAATAAAACAGAGAACTCCTATAACAATCACTGAATTCTCCTTGAACAACAATAGACCAAATATTTAAAACTAATAACATGTATGCTTGGATACAACTTGAAGAACCCTAGAACACCCTAAGCTGGGAGAGGTGAATCAGCGTGTCAACATTTTCTTTCAATGAGAAAAATATCATCTATACACTGGTTGGAACTTGTTAATCCTATCTGATGGAATCATTAAACTATTAAACCATATGTAGAGACCCAATAAAACAATTTTATTTGGTTAACCACTAAGTTCAAGTCCAAAGAACATACGTCCATAATTTTTCAATCACACCTAAATCTATTAACATTCATTAGGCATTTTGAATAATTTCGTTTTTTGACATGATTAATCCATACCAAGAACACTACCTTTATAAGAATTTTAGGGATATCACACTACCTCCCTTAGATCACTTGCATAGAATCCCCTTGATCACCACCTTTTGTAAAGTCTTACTCAATTTATCGAATTTAAGGTCACATCTACAGATTTGGTATATAAGTATTTTCCCCTAATTATAAATAGACACTTCTTGCATCGTGGTCCTAAATTTATGCTCTGGAATGCAATTTTTACTCAAACTAGATATTCAATACTACTATTTGTGAAGTTACCAGCCTTTGTGAAGCCCCCTTATTGTTTCAAATATGTTTTTTATTTTTTGAACCTATATATATTCACAAATATCCAAGCCTTTGTGAATCTCCCAACCTTTATGGAACTCCAAACTTTCACAAATCTCATAGTCTTCATGAAACCCCCTTTTCTAAAATTCTTTAAGATTAATTAGTTCTTAAACATTCTTTTCATGATGATTTTTCCTATAAAGAAATATTAATTTGAAAATAATTCCCTTACCCTAGGTCATTCTAAAAAACAAATTAGTTAACCTTTTTTTCCAAATTCTCTTAATGATCTCAAATAATGGATGACCACCTATTTATAGAAAATACCTCATGTACGAAGGTTTCAAGCATGTCATGGCCTTTTAAAGAATCTATTAATTCATGTTTGTGAATATACTTTTCATTATGATGCTTTAGTGAAATTCTCCAAATCATGAATCTTCTCATAGTTGTGTAGATCACCATCTTTCCATCACACCTTAGGCATCCTTCTTGAAACCTCTTTTGTGAACCTTAAAAACTTCAAGACACTATATTCCTTCATGAATCTCCATATCTTTGTGACACTCAAACCTTCCAAAAATCTATGTTTTTACCATATTATTGAATAGTGAGTCCTAAAAATACATATTTCACAAATCCTGACCCTTCCTCTAGATTTTGAGCTCCAAAAATTTGGAAAAAACTAGGAAATCATGCCGCTTTCAACACTAAATCTACCTACATTATAATAACACTTATCTTAAAAATATATGATTAAACTATTTTATATTGACTACTAAAAAAATATAATTTATTTATTTCTATGAAAAAACTTGGTTCCAAAAAACCCTAGATTAACATCATTGTTTTAGTGATATTTTTAAAAATATCATTAAACTAAATTGGATATGAGTGCAATATATCATCCTCAAAATGTTTGATAGTTATAACTAACTATAAAGAAGATGGAAGATACAATCAGGTCTAAAATTATACTTTTCAATTATTTTGGGGAGGATCATTTATCTTTAGTGGAGTTTTCATAAAATTACTATTATCTGGTGATAATACCTATGGATCTGTTTGAGGAATTGTATTTCCATCCATGAAGGTCTCTACTTTTTTGGGTAGAGACTAGAGAAACTACACTATTATACCAGGACTTGTTTATGATATGACTTAAAATATATATATGTTCAGGAAGTGAATGGATATATCCTAGAGAGATCACAAGTCTTATACAGATCTACATCACTGGATATTATATTTTGATGTAGTTGATAATGTGATCATGAATTTGTCACCATTATGGGGATATCGATATCTGGTGAGGGTATTCAGGTTTTCTCTATGGTATTCCAGACCATTAGAGAAACTTTAATGTATTGGTGACATTTCACATTGGTTAATCTCAACCTCTAGATATAGTTATTTTCACAATGTCTTTTTTCTTGAAAACACTCATTTTTACTCCCTTGACCAAGGCCCTCAAACATAAATATTCTTCTAGAATAAATTGATGATTTTATTCCCTATGAAGGTAGATTTCATCAAATTAAAACATGTTGGATATAATAAATAGAAGGTAAGACCCTTATACTTATTCCCTTTTTAGAACTTCTCATTTTCCCCTTGGATGGAACCATAAAGTAGTGATGTTATTCCCATTTCTATTATATTAGTTGTGTTTTTATGAATCTTAATTATGATTCATTGAATAAATTAGAAATGGAGCCCTTAATTTCTAGGCAATGAATCAGTTCTCCATGTTGACTACATTTGAGGAAGGTGTCTTATCCCACTTTCAACTTCTTATAGAATGTGAAGGCACTTGGTTTCAAAATGAAACTCTATTTATTTTTAATGCATAAATATTATATAATCTCTATTGTAATCTATCTTAATGATTATTCTAAAACCTTATGTTGTGAGTGGATCCTAGTAGGTGTTTTTTAAGATGTTTTAAAAGTTTTATTCAAAAAAATAAGGTTTTATGTGTGTGAAATTTTCATGAAAATGGGGATATGGTTGTTCATTAATATGAATATAAAATGGGGATTATAATGTAGAGAATAGTCAAGGGAAATAGGTTCTCATTAAATTATATAAATGAGTGAAAAATGGGTTATGTAGGGATATATACTACTTGTGAGTTAGTATATTCAGTGGGGTTGCTTTGGTGGAGGATGAATTGGGGTTGGAGTTGAATGGGTGTGTTAGTTTATACCAGGAAATAATGTTTAGTGAGAGTTATTTAAATTATTTTATATATATGATATTTATTATTGGTTATATTATATACTTATCTTGATTTATATAAATTATAAGACATATTTTTTATATTTTAGAGGAATTTATAAGATGTACGCGGTTTTCCTACCGAGTTTTTATACACACCCCCTTCATATTCAATTTAGTGAATATGGAGAAATTTTTTATAATTATCTAGGTAAGTGGAATATTTCATACTTTAATAGGATATTATTATGATTATACTGTCAGGGGTGATTAGATTTTGAGACTCGGAGTTTTATCAAGTCTTGGAGTCTATATTAATTGTAACAACCCAGACATATACGAATAAAATTAAATTTCTTTTAAAAATCATATAGATATATAAAAAATGAACTTATTTTGTTTTATTATATCTTGTTGGGTATAAATGACTATTAATCACCAATACCATTGATAATATAGTCGTTGAATAGTGATCAAATGACTATTATAAATAAAGGGTTTTAACAGTTCCTTTTGGCACAAACAAAGGAAGTGATGGACTCAACCGATAGGATCATTCCCTATGAATCCCATTTATCAAAGTATCCTAGGGAGATATAATTTCTGGTATTTTCACTAGACCAATCCCAAGTTCATATCCAACAAATTAAGCATGAGAGAACCCATTAATGGGAGACGCTCAAGCTCATCGAGATCACGACCGAAACCATGTTCACCGAACGGCCCCCCGAATGCCCCACCACCACAGACCTTACTCTTAGGGTGTATTATGTTGTAAAAAATGGATATCTAATAGGAAACTGGACTTATGATTATGTACATTATTTCTGTATTGAATAATGAATATAATTTCATTCTATTATTGTAACTTTGTAAATGATTTTTAGAGCACAAGTAGTATTTTTGGTTATTATGAAAATTCAATTAAGAAATCTGTTTTGATGAATTAATGGATTTTTTAAATAAAAAATTACCTAATAAAATATTATTATTAAATTACTTTTATGAAATATAAATTATCATATAATTTTTATGAATTCAAATGTAATTTTTATTAAGGGTTGATATTTTTTTTGAAAACCAGTCTACTTTAAATAAATGTTGGTTTGTTTTTTAAAAGTGAAAATACAAATATTTTAAAAATTATTTAGATAGACTTAATATTATTTTTTGAATCATTATGTCGAAATTATCGAACTGTAAATTTTTCATAATTTTCTGATACAAATTAATTTTTGGGTGAAAATTAAATACCATATAAATATGTAGTGTATTTTATGAAATCAATTTGACCCAATAGTGATTTAATAAATATAATAAAATGTATGTTATGAAAAATATTTTTTTTTACTTTAAAAAAATGTAACTTTATTTTTATTATATTTATTTTATAAATCCTTAGTGAATCCTCCAAAACATATAATATATTTCATGATTTTAAAGTCATTTCCTTGAGAGTATGACTCACCTCCACATAATCAAGGGAAATATTTTAATATATTAAGACCTTAAAATTATAAAATAATTTATACCACTACCCTTTTACATAAACCATGTGCAAAAACCAAGGTATGATTTGTGGTTTTAAATTTTTTTATATAGTTTCTAAAACCAAAATAATAATGAAATCCCCCTCCTTTCCTATATAAACCATACCAAGTTCCCATTTATCTTCACTAAATCTCTTTTAACCTCAATAAAACTCTTCCCATTACTCCCAAGAGTCCTCCCAACGTGCCCCAAGCTCCCAAGAAGCCTCTCCCAAGCCTTTGGAGTCACACATCTAAGTAAGGGATCTTTTACCCACCTCTTTTATCACGTATTACTTTCATGTTATGTATTTTAATTTCTTTTTTGTCTATGTTGGGATTTGTTATTAAATATCTCCCCTTTTTACATTTTATTTATAAATTATTAGATCTTACTTTAACTCTCATTGAGCCCCCTATTATCCTTTAATCCCACTCGTTACTATGCCAAAATTCTGTTAGGGATCTTCCACTCTCCTCTTTTACCAAGAACTCCTTTAATGATATGCCTTTTAATTTAAATTTAGATATGTTGGGATATGTTTTTTACATACTACCATTACTATCCATTTTTTTATAAATAATGAGAACTTCCTTCCACTCTCATTAATCCATTTCTGATCCTTTATATACACCTGTTACCATGCCGAAATTTAGTAAGGGGTTTCTCTCTCCTCATTCCCATTAAATAACTTATTTTATATTATACATATTAAGATATATTTAATATGTTGGGATATTAATTTCCCTTATCCCCTTACTATATATATAATCTATAAATTATGAGATACCCCTTTCTCTCTCTCATCAAACCATTTTACGAATTTCCATATAACGTCGTTATGATTCCAAAATTGCACCGCATTTTTCCATGCCAAAATTATCATGTAGTGAATACCATACTCATTCCTCTATCAAGGGTATTCATCTTTATGAAAATTTACTTGTTTATTGAGGAATTACATGTATGTATTCCATACTTCTTGATTAAATAATAAATGATTATATTGAATGAATCAATTTTAAATGATATATGGGGCACACTTAAGTATGCGATTGAAATGATTATGAAGGGTGCACCCTGATAGTGCTCAAATGCATAGGTTAATGTTTAGTATCATGATACATAATGATCAGATATGGGTTTAAATGATTACTTTATGGGACTTTTTTCCACCATGTTTGGACAAGGGTTTACCTAATTCCATTTTATTTATGATGTAGTGTTTTAAGTTATTGCCACATTTCCATGATATGATTAACACAATATGTCATGCCTTTAAGTTCATGTTTCTTTTTTAATCCAATGATATTCCTATTGAAAAACATGTATTGTATTACTCATGATATTCCATGTTTATTACCTTACTGGGATTTATAGCTCTCTCTTTTCTTATGCATGTCCTCAGGTTATCCCATGGAGTGTTAAGTATGAATTTTTTTAATAAAGATGTTGTATTTTTTGTTTTATATTGTTCCTAATCATGAAATACACTATACCTATTGATATTATGAGTTTCATTAAGTGAAATTTATGTAATAAATCATGTTTAAAAATTAAATAAATAGAAGGTTAATTATATTTGTTATCAGAAGATAGGTTTATTTTTTTGGGTATTATGATTAGGAAACCCTAGTGAAATAAATTAGGGATAAGAATAATTATAAGAAAAACGTCCCTAATTTTTTTGAGTAAACATTAAGTGGTTTATTTATAAAATAAATCTATGTCTAGATATGAACATGTGGATGTGGCTTTGGAATAGATGTATCTAGTGGTTAGACAAGAAATCACTGCTTTGAGCTTGACTCATCCGAGAACTGGTGCACAAAAACAGGCCTTGCTGCACTCTTGGTTTGAAACACCCATGGAATATGCTTTGGGAAATTCATAATCTCAATATAAACCATTATTAAGGGGAAAAAATTAATCCCATAATAATATATGTTAGGAAGTAGATCATGGATAACATAGACTGAAGCCTAGAAACTCATAATTTAAGAAGATAAATGTAATTTATAAGTTATGAATTCTATGTAATTGGATTACCTTTATGCATTTAACTATTTAAGATAACCATCCCTAATATTCTGTTTATTCTATCCAATGGTCAGTAATATGAGGAATTGCGTTAATAACCAATGCGAAGGGCAGTGTGAAGATTGCCCCAATTAAATGAAGAACCCGATGTGAGTGAGAATCACAAACTTTATTATTATAATCTCTTAGTTAACTCATGTTTTGAATCAAAACATGGATCATGATGATCTCCCCCCCAAGATAGAGAAACCCATAATTGAGAGCTTTAGGGATAAAAGGCCTACTACGTTTAATGGATCATCTGATCCCTTAATCATGGAGGAATGAATCAATTCCATCGAAAATATCTTCTCTATCCTTTAATTTTCTGAACAAGCGAAGGTTCTTATGTATGTTTATCATATAGAGGGTGAAGCTTATTAGTGGCAGACATTGATCAAGAATACAAAGAATAAAGAAGATATCAAAGCAATGGAGTTGAAGGAATTCCAAAAACTGTTTTTTGATAAATATTTTCTCCATACCCTCTATCTTTAGATGAAAAGATAATTTCTTGAACTCAAGAAAAACAACGATGAATATTTTGGGGCATATAAAGAACACTTCACAAGGATTTCATGATACCCATTTGGTTTTATCATTACCCCATAATTCATGGTTGACTTCTTCTTTGGTGGGGTAAATCCTAGACTATAAAAATCCTTGGCAATCCATAACATTGATATCTAAAAATAAATTGTATGTTATTCCCTTCAAGTTGAGATGGAGATTGTTGAATCTCAGAGGTATCATGGGGATAATAAGTAGAAAGTATACTTTAATTCTATAAGTCTGATGGATAAATCCAATGGTGCTATGAAATTATAACACCCCAATTGTCAAAGGTGCTGAAAAAAGAACCTTAGAAATTTCTTAAAGGGAATGAGGAAATGATTTAGGTACAGAAAAGGAGGGCACCTGATAGTTATTTTAGAAAGGATAAACCCGCCAATGTGATTGAGGAAAATAATTCTTTGTTCAATCCTCAACATGATTTTCATTGCTACAACTGCAAGGAACCATGACACTTTGTGAACTAGTGCCCTAAGACAAGGGTTTTTTGAGGCAAACAACGACCTCCAAGGCAGCAATGGATAGATTTTTACATCACTATTGAAGTGAATCCCAATAACTATGTGGTGAAAGGTATGCTAGTTATTCATTCATGAATATAAAACATACTTTTTGATTTTGGTTCTATGCATTATTTTGTATCCTGAATGTTTAGAAGAACAATCCAAACACCACCACAAAGAAAAGAAGTAGAGATATTGGTGAAGATGAAGAATGTGGAAATTATTTCATCCCATGAATATAACTCCTCCCCCCTCACAATTTTTGGATTTAACTTCTCATTTAACCTTGTTATACTTTCCCTGGTGGAATTTGATATAAGTTTTGACGTGGATTGCCTTTCCCCATTTAGAGGCAATATAAATAACCATGAGAGGGAAATCACTCTCCATATGGTGAATAAACCCCCAATTCTATACAAGTGTAAATAAGATGATGAATCTTACTCAGCAC
Source organism: Viscum album (assembly GCA_963277665.1). Classification (NCBI taxonomy): domain Eukaryota; kingdom Viridiplantae; phylum Streptophyta; class Magnoliopsida; order Santalales; family Viscaceae; genus Viscum; species Viscum album. The sequence continues at coordinate 1,375,482,424 of OY728133.1, read as the reverse complement.
CATCATCCCAATAATGAATATTACTACCATATTATCATGTATTTCTTTCTAAAATGATTGAGTATATGGAAAGAACCTCCTAAAAAACATACCTATTTTGAAGGAATTCACTGATGTGTTTCCTATGGAATTTCCTGGTCTTCCTCCTAACAACGATGTCAAATTCTCAATTGATATTATAGATGGGGAGTTTCTAATATCCAAGACTCAATATATAATATCTATTGTGGAACTTAAGGAACTAAAGAAAAAACTACATGAGAATCTAGATAAAGGGTTTATATGCCCAAGGGCTTCACCATGGGGTGAACCATTCCTCTTCATCAAGAAGAAGGATGAGTCAATTCTCCTTTACAATGATTATCATGAGCTCAAAAAGAATCACATTTAAGAAAATTACCCTTTTCCATGAATTGACGACATGTTCGATAAGCTATGTGGAGCACAATACTTCTCTAAGGTGGATGTAACATCCCAAGTAAATAAAGAATATAACATTTTCATATTTATTAATATTTGTGAATTAAATATTAATTTTAATTTAAAGGGTATGCTTTGTTCGATGGAGAAACCTGATACGTAACAACAAGTTTCTTTGAAATCTTATGTTTCACACAACATTGGGTCATACTAAAAAATAATAATATAATATTATTTTAAATGGAAGTTAATTCCTAGCTGTTGTAATAGATGGAATGAACAGAACTAACTAAAAATTTATTATACATGTTTTTTTGAATGTTTTTAATTTTTTCCAATAAAATTTAGTGGCTTAAAATGTGAATGAATCTAATTTTAGGCACAAATAGCCTAATATTCTTTAAAAGGTTGATTTACCGCCGTTTAATGGTGAACCCTCTTTAAATATAGTTTGGTCACTTTTATATGTTTTATTTGAAAAAAAATAATATTATTATTTAGAATCGGAACATCAAAATTTACTTTGGGTAATTTTTTTGTATTTTTCTGATAAAATTCATTTTTAATGAATAATGAAAAATACTGTAGTTTAATTCAAAACATCCTTTTAATCTAATTTATTTATATGGTTATATTTTCCTATTAATTTGTTTTAAAGTGTAATTATATTATATTTGTTCAATTTATTCTAATGTTTGTCATTGGAAGCAATTTCACTTTGAAATTGAATATAAACAAGTGTCAATCTTTTGATAGTTATTATTTCATAAAAACATGTTTTTTGTTTTGACAACAAGAATTAATTTTAAATTAATTAATTCAACTTATATGTTTTGAATTTGGTAAAATAGACATCATTTCTGAATTTGGAATATGAAATACAGCTTAGGCTGAATTTTTGGTATTTTTCTAAACACCTTCAATTTTTTTATGAATAGTGAAACCACTGGGTAGTATTTAAAAAACCAAATTTTTCATTTAAAAGAAATTTTACCACTTCTGTAAATTGAATTTTGAAAATCCGACATACATGGTTGTTATCAGTAAGTAAAATGTGGTTAAATAAGATGAAAATAATTTTTGGTGAATAGTTACTTTTGACTTTTATTTACTACTGTTAAATGTAAATAGGGTAATTGAAGGTAAAAAGAATATTATAATAATATAAAATTACCTTAAAACTTTTTTTAACCTTATTGGACGAGTTATGTCCAACCATGGGAATCCTTGGGTCGATTTTGGGACCCCATGGAGCCACTTAAGAGTGATAATGACACTTTATATTAATTAACTTAAAGTAATGACAAAAATGAATTAAACATATATCCTGTAGTAAATCAATTTTTACATTAGGTTATATGGGTTATCTATTCAAATATAATTATTCATTTGAAATCTAAAAATATTTCCTACATCATGGTATTTTCATTTATAATTTTTAGACATCAAATAAATAAAATTATTCATGACACAATAATGATGAAGAGTTTACCTCATTAATGAATGATTTAAATAATTAAAATTATAAATATTAAAAAAATATCCAAAACTTGTCCAATTATTATTGGATAATTTTATTTCGGACATGAGTCATCTTATTTTTGACTTTAATAAGTTTTGGACCTGTAGAGACTGAAAATCATTATATAATAAAATAATATTTTCAAACTTTCATAAAGATCCCCTACTCCCATTATAAAAAGCCACCACCTCTAACCCATTACTCACACCTCTCAAGACCCTTGGATCATCCAAAATCTTCTTAAATAAGCTCTTAATATCCCTATCTTCCACCTAGAAGTCCCACCTTAGGTAGAAGGCACTTCAAGTAAACCTTTTGGTTCAAACCAATGAGATTTTCCTGATTTAAAGGTAACATCTTCTCTTAAGTTATTTTCTTTTATTTTACTTCTCCAAACCCCTAAAATATTGTTATTCCTTAATTTTATAATAAAACCAGTATCCTCAATATTATAGTTTTTTTATACAAAGAGTATTCTAACTAGACTTACACACACCTCTGTCTAATGGGTAAAAAATGTACTGTTTTTGTGGATGGAGAACTACTGCCTCACGAAATGATGATTGTTCAATATTCTCCTACCACCTATTATGGTGGACATTAAGATGGAAATATATTTATATTTGATATATATTATATTTATATTGTTTCTATGATTCTTTATTTTTCATTTATAGAATACCTTTATGGTTTTCATAGTGGGTAAATACGATAATTTTGTTTGAGGAAGTGCGGACTACCACCCCTTCAAAGTGATATGACTCATTCATGCCATACGTGGAATGTATAAAAGATTGAGTTAATGAAATTATATATTATATTATACTGGAACTACAATATACCTATGTATAATTTTGTTTTCATTACATTAAATATTAAATATAAATGAAAGTAGCGTTGATGCGTACGTACGACTTACCGTCTTCATGAATGGTGCATTTGATTTTTTATCTCCAAATGTTATGTACTATTATAATTACATATATATACTGGATATATAAGATATATAAGATATCTAAATCATTAATATCATTATGAATATAATTCAATTTTTACCACATGGACAACTTGTAAATATAAGAAGTTCATTTTTGACTCAAGTACCAAATATTGACAAAATGGCCATTATTAACTTAAATGATTACATAATGTTTATAATATAGTAATAAGTAATATAAAAGGAGTAATAAACTTGAAAAAGGTTCTTAATAAATTATAAATTAACTTTAGTTTATTATTTAGGATATTAAAAATCCAACAGGTCAAGTCGGACACCAGGTAAGGGACTTCGTCTCAATCTCCATTCATTGAGGCACATTTTGTCTTATAGATGACTTTATTTTATACGGTGTACAAACCCATTTGACTTTTCATTTAATTAAAAGGGAATATTTTTTCTATGAGATCTTTTACTAAACTAAAAAATAATGTTTCTTTTAACTTAAGCGGTGACAACGAACTTTTCTTCCGATGCGAGTATTATTTGATCTATGGTTTCCTTAACAAATCGTAATGTTTTTAAAAGGAAAATAAATACCATATAATATTTTAAATATTTTGGTATTAAAAGTGGCTTTGATAATCGATTTGATATGTCAATAAATTTAAATGATATATTGTGATTGAAATGTATAAATTTTATCTTTCCTTTATATTTGTTTTATGTGTTATGAATAGGTTATGGTTCTTAGGAATTGTTACATATACGGGTGGTTACGTGATAAACCTAGGGCAGGTGAGACTGAGATAGCTCTCCAATGGATTGGGTAATGTGACGTAGGTAAATGTTACTGTTTCTCCTAAGATATTTAGAGAATATACTGTGATGGGTATTCCAACATAACTCCCTATGTAGCTATGATAACTACAATTTAAGTAAGATATGTATGACACAAGTTACCTTTATGATTTATGATTTCTATGTGATACTCATAAATATGATAATTTCATGATGTATGACCTTATTCATCTTATGTATTGATGGAATAAGGTTTTATTTTTTTATTTTATAACCCTCACTGAGCTTTTTATGCTCATCCAATGTTTTGAAATGTATTTCACAGGACTTAAAGATGAATTGGGTCAAGGATGAGATCAATTTAAAGTCATGCTGTCTAAAGAGTGGAACTAGACATGGCTATTTTTTTCAAGAGTTTTTATTTTATGAAAAAATGAAAACTGGGAAGAAGTGTCTACTTTTTAATTTTTGAGATGTAATGTAATAGTTATGGCCTAATTCTATAAAACCCGAAACCTGAAAAGATTCTCAATGTGAATTATCCATTTAATTCAATATTATGTAATGTTTTAAGTCTGGGTCCTTATAGTTGGTATTAGAGGTTGGTTTTGAAAACATTAGGAGTTAGAATATTATTAAATTAATTCCTATAAATTAATTTATTGTAATATTGAAATGATATAGCATTTAAATATTAACTTATCGCTTCGCCTAAGATATTTATGTTTTCAGAATGGTTTTTGTAGAGGAAATAGGGTATCTATGATGAGATGACATCAGTAGGAAGGCAACCTTCCAAATCATCAACTTGAGATGGTCGGAATCAGAATTTCATAGTTCGTTATAGTGATGACACAATTGACTCAGGCTATAAATGGTGGTGGTATCCATGCACGAGATCATCCAGATCAACCATAGAGGAACAAGTCAGTAGTGGAGCATTTCATGAGGCAACATCCCCAATAATTCAGAGGAAAATCTTACCCTATGCTAGAAGAAGGGTGTATTAAATCACTGGAAAGGATTTTTGAGGTCATGGGGTGTTCAAAACATCAAAAGATTAGTCTAGATATTTACCTTTTTGAAGGTGAAGCTGATTAGTGGTGGTCGATGGTGAAAAATATCTGGGATAGTGAGGAGATTGATGATCTTGATTGGGATGAATTCATAGGTATGTTTGATGAGAAATATTTTCCTAAGGTGGTTCGTCATAGGATGAAAAACAATTCCTAGAATTGAGGAAGGAGGATGACTCAGTAGATACTTATAAAGAAAAATTCACTCGATTTTCAAGGTATTCTCCAAACTTCATACAAGATCTTGATAGTAAAATCAATCATTTTTACCCAGTATTAAATCCAAAGTATCGAAGGGATTTAGCTTCTCATGAGTTTAAAAGTTATGAAAAACTTTTTCGATGTGTAGAGAATGTAGAAACAGAGTTTTCCAATGACCATGTATTCTTTGAAAAAACAACAGAATAAGAGGTTGAGGTGGCAGAAAAATGGAATAACTCTTAAAAAAAGTATGATGGTAAGAAACTTAAGTTTACAGTTTGTAAAAATTGTGGTAAAAAGCATACTGGGGAATGTCTTTTGAATTCGGGTAAGTGCTACCGATGTGGTAAAATGGAACATAAGTCTCATAATTGCACTAAAAAAGATTAGGGTAATGGTAAGACAAATTAGATTTATAATCCGTAAAATGTTTTTTGTGAAATGAAATGGGTCATTATGTAAATGAGTTTCCAACGAAGAACTCAACTGAGGGAAAGCAGCTTGACTACAAGCAGAAAGGGGTGGTGAAATCCTTTGAAACTACTTCAATAGATGTTGATCCATCAAATGAAGTAGTATAGGGTACACTATTTGTTTGTTCATATTATTCCAATGTCTTGTTTGATTCATGGTCTACACATTTGTTCATTTCTGAGAAGTTTTCTAGTAAATTAGGAATTCCATCTCAAGATATGAATCCTGAACTTATGGTAAAAACATACAGGTGAAATTTTGAGAAAAAAAGAAATCATAAGAACCTTTCTGTCCTTGTGTGTGGAAAAAATCTACCTAAAAACCTTATAGTTTTCCTCTAGTAGAGTTAGATGTTATTTTGGGTATATATTGGCTTTTTTTTATCATTCTATGATTGACTATAGAGCTAAAGAGGTTTCTTTTCAGAAAGATTTTTAGTTTTTGTACAAGAATGAACCCTTAATTTTGATAACATATATAGAAGCTAAGAATCTAGTAAAAGATAGAAATGAATGTTACCTTGCACATATTGTTGAAAACAAAGAAACTATCCAGATTAATGATATTCTAGTGGTAAATGAGTACCTTGATGTTTTTTTCTTATGAGTTTCTTGGTATTATACCTGATTGGGAAGTTGAATTTACTATTGACTTAGTTCTTAATGATAATATAATTTCAAAACCCCCTTATCTAATGGCTCAAATTGAACTTTTAGAGTTAAAGAGAAATTCCATATGTTATTAGATAAAGGTTTTATTCGACCTATCACATAACCATGGGGTGCTTCTGTCTTGTTTGTTAAAAAGAAATATAGTTCAATGGGACTTTTTATTTATTATAGATCATTGAATAACATCACTGTTATGAACAAGTATCCTTTTCCCCACATCGATGATTTGTTTGATTAACTCTAGGGAGCTCAGTATTTTTTGAAGATTGATTTGAGGTCCGGGTACCATCAGTTGAAAGTAAATGAAGCAGACATTCCGAAGACCACATTTCGTACTAGATATGGCCATTATGAATTTTTAGTTATGCCTTTTGGGTTAACAAACGTACCTACTGTATTAATGGATCTTATGAATAGAATTTTAGGTGAATTATTGGATAATTTAGTGGTTGTGTTCATTGATGATATTTTGGTTTTTTCCAAAATAAAGAGGAACATGAAAGTAATTTAAGGGTTTTCTTGAAAACCTTAAAAGAAAAGAAACTATATGGGAAATTCAGCAATTGTGAGTTTTGGATACAAAAAATTTCATTCCTTGGTCACATTGTTTCAAAAAATGGACTAACTATTGATCCTGTTAAAACAAAAGTTGTTAAAGAATGGTCAAGATGCACAAATATCAATGATATCTATAGTTTTCTTAGTTTGGAAGGTTATTACTAGAGGTTTGTTGATAATTTTTCATGGTTATCTAGCCAAATAACTAAATTAACTCGAAAAGGTGTCAAGTTCATTTGGAAAAAATAACGTGATGATTGTTTTTAGGAATTGAAAAAAAGATTGGTGAATGCTCCAGTTTTGGCACTGCCTTACAGATATGGTGAGTTTGTTATCTACAGTGATGCTTCATTGAAATGACTTTGATGTTTCCTTATGAAAAATGATTAGGTAATTTCTTATGCTTATGTCAGTTGAAACCTCGTGAGTTAAAACACCCTACACATGATTTGGAACTAGCTGCTATTTTTTTTGATTTAAAAATTTAGAGGCATCATTTGTATGGAGTAAATTGTGAAATATATACTAATAATTTTTTTGAATTATATATCCACTCAAAAATAATTGAAAATGATATAGAGGAGATGGCTGGAATTAATCAAGGATTACAAGTACAAAATTCATTTCCATCTGGGAAAAGAAAATAAAGTGGAGAATGCTTTGAGTCAAAAAAGTAATGCATCATTAAGCATGATACATTTAGAATAAGATCCATTGGTTTTTGATTTGATAAAAATGGGCATAGAAGTAGTTGGTGTAGGAAATTCCTCTGTTTTGTTTCAGGTATTAGAAAAATCATCTCTATCAGATAGAATTAAGAAAGCGCAGAAGGAAGACAATGAGTTGTAGAAAAAGGTAGAGTTGGTTCAAAAGGGTAATTTGCCTGATTTTAACATTGATAATGATTGTGTTTTGAGGTTTGAGAAGATATTATCCATGCCTTGTGATTAAAAGTTGAATAATAAGTTGTTTTGTGAAGCTTATAGTTCTCCATTTTCAGTTCATCCTGGTAGACAAAGATGTACAAAGATATTCGAGAGTATTACTAGTGGGATGGAATGAAAATAGACATTACTGACTTTACTGTGAAGTGTTTGAATTTTCAACTTTTAAAGCAGAGTGGTAGTTACCAAAAGGGATGCTTCATCCTTTATCGGTTCCAAAGTGCAAATGGGAAAATATATCCCTGAACATTGTTGTGTGATTACCAAAGACATCTCGAGGTAATAATGAAATCTTGGTTATTTTTGATCAATTGACTAAATCTTCTCATTTCCTTCCTCTTCAAGATACTTCATCTCAAGATCAACATTCTTGGTTTTATGTTAAAGAGATATTCAGGTTTCATGGAGTTACCCTCTCCACTGTATCTGATCATGATTTAGGTTTACTTCTAACTTTTGGAAACGCCTTCCAAATTTGTTTGGTACAAAATTAAATTTTAATACAGCTTTTCATCCCCAATCAGATGGGAAGTCAGAATAAACAATTCAGACCTTGGAGGATATGTTATGTGCTCACTAGATGGATCACGAGAGAAGTTGGGACCAACATCTTTCTTTGGTTGAATTTTCTTATAATAGCATTTTTCATTCCAGTATACATATGGCTAAATTTGAGGTATTATATGGGAAGCAGTGTCAAACTCCAACTTTTTGGGATGAAGTAAGTGAAAGGAAACTGATGTGACCAGAATTGGTAGAAGAGATGGGAGAAAAAGTTATGTTGAATCAGAAGAACATGAGAACAACTCAGGGCAGGAAAGAAAGTTACGCGGATAACCGGAGGAAAGATATTTCTTTTGAGGTAGGTGATCATGTATTTCTCAAAGTTTCTCTATGGAAAACTATGATGTATTTTGGTAAGAAGGGAAAGTTGAGTCCGAGGTTCAATAGACCTTATGATATCCTGGAGAATGTTGTATCATTTTCCTATCGAGTGGGTTTACCTCCAAGTTTATCCCAGGTACACAATGTTTTTCATGTTTCAATGTTGAGAGAGTATACGATGGATCCATCTCATGTTTTGTGCCCAGAGGTAGTTCAATTGGAAGAGAATCTCTCTTATAAGGAACAACTAGTCTAGATTCTTGACTAAAGAGAGAAGGTGTTCCAGAATAAGGTAATTTATCAGGTAAAGGTTTTTTGGAAAAGCCATATGGCTGAAGAGGAAACGTGGGAATCTGAAAATGATATGAGTGATAAATACCCCCACTTATTTGATAAGTGGATAGAATTATGGGGACAAAATTCCCAAAATGGGGGAAATGATGTAACATCCAGATAAATAAAGAATATAACATTTTCATATATATTAATATTTTTCAATTAAATATTAATTTTACTTTAAAGGGTATGCTATGTTCAATGGAGTACTCGATACATAGTAACGAGTTTCATTGAAATCGTACGTTGCACACAACGTTGGGTCATACTGAAAAATAATAATATAATATTATTTTAAATGGTAGACAACGCCTTTCTATTGTAATGGAGGGAATGAACAGAACTAACTACAAAATGATTATATATGTTTGTTAATTTTTTTTTACATTTATCCAATAAAAGTTAGAGGCTTAAAATGTGAATGAATCTAATTTTAAGCACAAATAGTCTAATAATCTTTAAAAGGTCGATTTACCACCTTTTGATGGAGAACCCTATTTAAATCTAGATTTGGTCACTTTTATATGTTCTATTTTTAAAAATAAAATTATTATTTATAATCGGAACATTAAAATTTACTTGGCGTAAATTTTTGGTATTTTTCTGATAAAATCAATTTTTAATGAATAGTGAAAAATACTGTATTTTAATTAGAAACATTCTTTTAATAAATTTTTTTCATTTGGTAAGATTATATTTTTAATTAGTTTTAAAGTGTAATTAGATTATATTTTTACCATTTAATCTAATGTTGGTCATTGGAAGTAATTTCACGTTGAAATTGGACATAAACAAGTGTGAATCTTTTGATAGGTATTATTTCTTAAAAACATGCATTTTGTTTTGAAAACATGAATTAATTGTAAATTAATTAATGAAACTTATATGTTTTGAAATTGGTAAAATAAAAATCATTTTTGAATTTGGAATATCAAATATATCTTAGGCTTATTTTTTTGTTATTTTTCTGAAAACCATAAATTTTTGATGAATAATGAAAACACTAAGTAGTATTTAAAAAACCAACTTTTTCATTTAAATGAAATTTTACCGCTTTTGTGAATTGAATTTCAAAAATTTGACATACATGGTTGTTATCAGTAGGTAAAATGTGGTTCAATAATAGAAAAAATAATTTTTGGTGAATAGTAACTTTTGACTATTATTTACCATGGTTAAAGGTAAATAGGGTAATTGATGGTAAAAAGAATATTATAATAATATAAAATTACCTTAAAACTCGTCCTAACCTTATTCTATGAGTCATGTCCAACCATAGGAATCCTTGGGTCGATTGTGGGACCCCATTGAGTCACTTACAAGGGATAATAACACGTTATATTAATTAATTTAAAGTAATGACAAAAATGACTTAAACATATATCTTATAGTAAATCAATTTTTACATGGGGTTATATAAGTCCTCTCTTAAACTATAATTATTAATTTAAAATCTAAAAATATTTCCTACATAATGGAATTTTTTTTTATAAATTTTAGACACCAAATAAATAAAATTATTTATGAAACAATAATGATGCAGAGTTTACCTCATTAATGAGTGATTTAAATAATTAAAATTATAAAGATTCAAAAAATATCAAAAACCTGTCCAATTTTATTGGATGATTTTATTTCAAGCAAGATTAATCTAATATTCTACTTTAATAAGGTTTGGACCTTTAAAAAATAAAAATAATTATATAGTAAAAAAATATTTTCAAACTTTCCTAAAGATCCCCTCCTCCCCTTAGAAAAATCCATCACCTCTAAACCATTACTCACTCCACTCAAGCCCATTATCCTACCACCTCTAACGATGGCCATTAAGATGGAACTATATTTATATGTGATATATATTATATTTATATTATTTATACTAGTTTGTATATTTCATTTATAGAATACCTTTATGTTTTCCATAGTGGGTAAATACGATAATTTCATTTGAGGAAGCGCGGACTACCGCCCCCTCAAAGTGATATGAATTGTTTATGCCATACGTGGAACATATAAAGGAATGAGTTAATGAAATTATATATTATATTATACTGGAATTATAATATACCTATGTATCATTATGTTTTCATTTGATTAAATATGAAATAGAAATTAAAGTAGCGTTCATCCATACGCACGACTTACAGTCTCCATGAACGGTGCATTTCATTTCTTATTTCCAAATGTAATTTACTATTATAAATACACATATATACTAGATATATATGATATATATTATATCTAAATAGCTAATATCATTTTAGATATAATTTACTTTTGACAACATGGACAACTTGTAAATATAAGAAGTTTATTTTTGACTCAATTACCAAATATTGACAAAATGACCGTTATTAACATAAATGATTACAGAATGTTTATAACATGGTAATAAGTAATATGAAAGGAATAATAAACATATAAAAGGTTCTTAATCAAGTAGAAATTAATTTTAGTTTATTATTCAGGAAATTAAATATTGAACGGGTCAAGTCAGACACGAGGCAAGGGACTTCATCTTAATCTCCATTCATTGAGGCATATTTTGTTTTATACATGAATTTATTTTATAGGACGTATAAACCCCATTGACTTTTAATTTAATTGAAAGGGAATCTTTTTTATATGATGAGTTTTACTCAACAAAAAAAGATAATGTTTCTTTTAATATAAGCGGTGACAATGACCTTTCCACCGCTGCGAGTATTATTTGATCTATGGTTTCCATAACAAGTTGTAATGTTTTTAAAAGGAAAATAAATACCATATACTCTTTTAATTATTTTTGTACTAAAAATTTCTTTGATAATTGATTTGATATGTAAATATATTTAAATGATATATTGTCATTGAAATGTGGAAATTTTATCTTTCCATTATATTTGTTTTATGTGTTATGAATATGTTATGCTTCTTGGGAATTGTTACATATACGAGTGGATCTGTGATAATCCTAGTGCGGGTGATACCGAGATAGCTCTACAATGCATTGGGTAAAATGAAAGAGGTAAACATTAATGCTTCTACTAAGATATTAAGGGAATATACTATGATAGGTATTCCAATGTAACTCCCTATATAGCTATGATAACTACAATTTAAGTATGATATGGATGACACAAGTTACCTTTATGATTAATGATTTCTATGTGTTATTCATAAATATGATGCATTCATGAGGTACGTTATTATTATTGGTATGTATTGATGGAATAATGTTTTCTTTATTTATTTTATAACCCCTACTGTGAATTTTATGCTAATCCCAAGTTTTGAAATGTTTTTCATAGGACTTAAAGATGAATAGGGTCAAGGATGGGATCAAGGAAAAGTCATGCTATCTAAAACATGGAACTAGAAATGAATATTTTTTTTCAAGGTAATTTATTTTATGAAAAATGGAAACTGAGAAGAAGTGTTTACTTTGTAATTTTTGAGATATAATGTAATTGTTATGGCCTAATTATCTATAACTCTAAACCTGAAAAGATCTTCAATGTGAATTTTCCATTTAATAAAATATTATGTAATATTTTAAGGTGGGGTCTTTATAGTGGATATGTGGTAGGGATATTACCATGTAAGGGTGAAGAAAAAGGATATCCCCTAGAATTCTTTTTATATATGGTACGGGCATTATGAGTTCATAGTGATGACATTTAGACTCACTGATGCTACATAAATTTTCACATACTTGATGAATAGAGTATTTAGAGATTACCTCTACAAATTTGTAATAGTATTTATAAACTATTTTCTAATATACTCTTAAACCAAGGAGGAGCTTGTAGAGAATCTAAGTACTATGCTACAGAACTTTCAAAAGGATAGGATCTTTGAAAAGTATATAAAGTGTTAATTCTAGTTGAATGAAGTATCATTCTTGGGTAATATCATAACACGTAATAAGATATCTATAGATCCTTCCAAGACAAAAGAAATTGAGGGATGGACAAGGACAAAATATGTGATGGATATCTATAGCTTCCTTGGGTTAGTTGGATATTATCACCAATTTGTGATAAATTTATCATGATTGTAAAACCCTCTTACCAAGCTAACTCAGAAGGGAGCCAAGTATTCATAGAATGATGAATGCGACAAAAGCTTCATGGAGTTGGAAAAGAGGCTTATCTCTTCCCCTGTGCTCACACTACCCATAAGTGGGAAGATTTTCACAATCATCAGTGATTATTCAAATAAGGTATTGGGATGTGTGATGATGAAAAATGATAGAGCCATTACCTATGCCTCAAGCCAGTTGAAAGTTAATGAGAAAAACTATCCCACAGATGATATAGAGTTAGAAGCTATGATCTTTGCATTAAAAATATTGTAGAATTTCTTATTTTCGGAGAATTGTGATATATATACAAATCAAAAAAATATAAAATATATATTCACATAGAAAGATCAGAATATGCACTAACGAATATGGTTAGAGATCATCAAGGATTATGACTACTCAATCCTCTACCATCCTAGGAAAGCGAACAAGGTAGTGGATGATCTAAATAGAAAGGACCCGAATGTTATATCATTGGTGATAATTGAAAAGGATATAATGTTCTTATATTAGAGGAAGATATACATGGGAATCACAATGAAGGGAACATCATCAAATCTTCCTCAAATGATTTCTAAACATTCTTTTTGTAAAGTTTAAAGGATGCTAAAAAAGATGATTAAAGAATTTATAAAAAAGTAGAGACTATAATAAAATTGAAATCCTAATAGTCTAGTGTTAATTAAGAATGAATTGTGAGATTTGGGTTGAGGCTATATGTTTAATCAAATCCTGAGTCAATGGAATAATTTTTGGATAATGCACATAGTGTAAATTTCTCTATTCACCCAAGAAACAAAAAGATGTTTCAAGATCTCTGATATCACTATTTTTGGGATAACATGAAGAATGAGATCACTGAATATACCTCAAGGTTCTTGGTATGTTAGAAAGTGAAGGTTGAGAGGAATAAGTCTAAGAGGATGATGCAACCATTACCCATACAAACATGTAAATTGGAAGACATCACCATGGACATTATCATTGGACTTATAAATACATTCAAAGGAAACAATGTTATCTGGTTTGTTGTGGATCATCTTGCTAATATTGAATACTTCATTGTGATTTGATAATATTTTCCACCGGAAAAAATAGCATGATTATACACTAGAAAAGTGAAAAGTATTAATGGAGTACCACTATCAATTATGTCTAATTGAGATCCAAGATTCACTTATATGTTTTGGAAAAGTCTCCAGCATGCTCTAGACATTGTGCTCAACTTCAGTACATCTTATCACCCTAAAAGTGATGGTAAATATGAGTGGACTATCCAAACACTTGAGGGCATGTTGAGAGCATTTTCAATGGACTTAAAAGGTGGATGTGACCAACATCTTCCTTTAGTGGAGTTCTATTACAAAAATAATTTTGATTCGAGCATCCAAATAGACCCCTATAAAGTCCTATATGGGAGGAAGTAAAGAACATTGACATGTTGGGATGATATTGGGGAGAAAAAAATTATATGTCCCGAAATGGTCTAGGAAATAGTGGAGATGGTTAAGACTATCCAGTAACACATCAAAGCTACTTAGAGTCAATAAAAGAGCTATGCTGACAGTCGTCAATGTGACCTAGAGTCTGATGTTGGAGACATGGTATTCTTCCATTTATCTTAATGGAAGAGAGTGATGATATTTGGGAAGAGTGAAATATTATTCCAAATTACATCATCCATTTTGATATCCTAGACCCCATTCGGGAAGTGGCCTAGCAACTAGAACTTCCACTGAACCTATCTCAAGAATATAATGTATTACATGTATGACTCTTAATAAAGTGCATACCAGACCCATCACATGTACTCAATCCGGAGGTGGTACCATTGGATAATGACCTTTGCTATGAGGATCATCCGATGAATATATAATATCATAGAGAAAAAGTTTTATGAAATAAGATGATACCCCTCATCAAGGTGTTGTGGAGGAACCAAAATTTTGAAGAAGATACATGGTAACTAGAGGAGGTGATGAAGCAGAGTTACTATCATATAATTTATACCGGGAAAAGGTAATTTTGAGGGAGAAATTTCTTAAGGGGGAATGGTTGTAACGACATGAAAATCTATGAATAAAATTACCTTTATTTTAAATATATTATGGATATAGAAAACACATGCATTTATTTTGTTTTATTATATCCAGTTGGATTTAAATGATCATTATGTATCAATACCATTTATAATATATTCATTGAATAGTTATCACATGACTAGTATAAATATAGGGTTTTTAAAAACAATTGTCACAGAAAAAGGTAGTGATGGCCTCAACCCGTAGGATCATCCCCTATAAAGCCCATTTATCATAGATTCCGAGGGAGATAGAATTTATGGGCCTTTACCAAGACCAAGCCCAAACAAAGATCCAACAACTTAAATATGAGTGAAACCGTTTATGGGAGAAGTTCAAGCTCATTGAGATCACAACCCAAACCATGTTCACCAAACGACCCCCTGAAAGCCCCACCACCACACACCTTAATCATATGCTGTATACTAGTGTAATAAACGGACATGTAATAAGACCCTAAAATTATGATTATGTACATTATTTTTTATATAGAATAATGAATATACTTTAATTCTATTATTTCTACTTATAAATGATTTTGAAATAAAAAATAGTATTTTTGGTTAATATTCAAATTCAATTAAGAATTCTATTTTGATGAATTAATGTATTTTTGAAATAAATAATTTTATAATAAAATATATTTATTATATTAATTTTAATAAATTTAAAAAATCATATAATTTTTATGAAGTCAAATGTAATTTTTATTAAGTTTTGAAAACTATTTATGTCAAAACGTGTCAATTTTCAATAAAAGTCAGTTTTTATTTTAAAAGTAAAAATTCAAATATTTAGAAAATTATTTAGATAAAATCAATATTATATTTGGAATAATGACATTTAAAGTATCCAATGATTACTTTTTTCATATTTTTCTCAGACAATCAATTTTTTTGGGTGAAAATTAAATACCATATAAATATATAGTGTGTTTTATGACATCATAATGACCCAATAGTGATGAAATAAATAGTTTAAAAGGTATATTCAGAAAAATAAATTTCTTTCCGTTAAAATAATGTAATTATAAGTTTACATTAATTATTTTAGAAAGACTTAGTGAATCCTCTAAAACATATAATATAGTTTAATATTTTTAAATCCTTTCCTTGAAAGTATGACTCACCTACACATAATAAAAGGAACTATTTAATATATTGGGACCATATAATTATAAAATAAATTATTCCACTCCACCTTTATAGAAACCATGGGAAAAAAACTTGGGATGGTCTGTGGTTTTGAATATTTTATTGTGTAGTGTCAAAAACCAAAATAATAAATAAATCCTACTAATTTTTTATATAAACCCACCCAAGATCCCATTTATCTTTACTAAAACTATTTTAAGATATACCACCCTCTTAAACATATTTCATATAGTCCTCCTAAGGATCCCCATTATCCTAATAATCCTCTTCCTATCCTTTGGATTCACATATCCAAGTAAGGGATCTTCCACCCTCCTCTTTTGTCAGGAATACCTTTCATGTTTTGCCTTCTAATTTCCTTTTTTATATGTTGGGAAATGTTATTAAAAATATAAATTACTTTCCATTTTATTTATAAATGATTATATGTTACTTTTATTATCATTGATACACCTTATGATTCTTTAATCCCACCTGTTACTATGCCAAAAATTTTCAAGGTATCTTCCAGTCTCCTCTTTTATCAAGAACTCCTTTTATGACATGCCTTTTAATTTCAATTTTCATATATTGGGATACGTTATTACATACTACCTTTAATATCCATTTTATATATAAATAATTATATCTTCCTTAAAATCTCATTAATCCATTCATGATTATTTATATACACCCATTACCATGTCGGAATTCCATATAGGATTTTTTTTCACTTTATTCCCATTAAAGTAGTTCTTTTATATTATGCATCTTAAATTCCATTACATATGTTGGGATATTATTTTACATAATCCCATTACTATAAATTTTTTGTTTAAATCATTCTATACCCCTTTCTCTCTTATTAACCCATTTTACAAATTTCAATATGACATCGTTATGCTGCTGAAATTGCACCGCCTTTTTCCACACAAAAATCATCATGTAGTGAATACCATACCCATTACTCTGTCAATGGGATTCAAATTTATACACACATAATTTTTTATTTAATAATTAAATTCATTAATTTTACATTCCTTGATCATGGAATAAATTATGATGTTGAATGAATCCATGTTATATGATCTATGTGCACACTTAAGCACGAGATTGAAATGATTATGATGGGTGCGCCCTGATAACGATCCAATGAATTTGGTAATGTTTATTATCATGATAAATCATGTTGGGATAGGGGTTTGACGGATTCTTTTATGGGAGTTTTTTCCACCATGTTGAGGTAGGGTTTTACCTGATTTCTTTTTGTTTATGATGTAGTGTTTCAAGTTGTTTCCACATTTCTATGTTATGATTATTATGATATTTCATGCCTATATGTTCATGTTTCTTTTGTGCTCCATTGATATGCCTATTGACTAATATGTATTGTCTTCCTCATGTTATTACAGGTTTATTCCCTTACTAGGATTTATAGCTCACCCTTTTCTTTTGTATGTCCTCAGGTTATCCCTTAAAATGTTAAGTACAAAGGAATGTTGTGGTCATGTAAAAGAAGATTTTGATAAAGATGTTGTATTTTATGTTTTAAGTTGTTACTAATCCCAAAAAAAACTATACCTATTGATCTTATGAATTTTATTAAGTAAAAATTATACAATAGAAAATTTTGAAATATGAAATAAAGAGTAGTGTCGTTATATTAGTGACACCATAGAAATTTCAGTCATTATATATTCTATCCACATTTATTCATCTATTTTGTATTTTTTCCTTTTGTGATTCTAATTATGTTTTTTTATGTTATGGAGTTTATTTTTTTGTATCAAACATCTTATATGGTAATGTTGTTATCGTATTTTTAATACTGGGTGTTTGTTTGTTTTCTAAGGAAAACCTATTCCCCATGTTAGTATTAAAACATAGGAATTTATTTCCAACCTTTGGTATCCATGGATTCTCACATATAGTCCATATCACCTCCAACTCTTCCCCAACCAATGGGTTGTGGTCATAATGTTACAATTTTTATATGTATGTTCTGGGTCCAAAAGTTTTTTCTATTTTGGGGTGTGATAATTTGATGTGTAGTCGGGGTTATTGGTCTTTTAAGTTGTAGATACACCAATTTTGGGTGACTCTATGATCTAAATTTTTTTACTATGTTTTACAAGTGATGTTCCAAAATGGTAATTTCTAATAATTGTGTTCCTAGTGAAGAAATTGTTATCAAACCTTGTAGTTTATCAAGGGTCAATGAACTTTGTTTTGGTAGTAGACCATTTTAGTATCACCTCTTATCTTTATGATTTTCAATCAGTGGGAGATTTGTGTAGAAGGAATGACATTATAAAAAGGCAATGTTTGCATTGAAAGTTTTGACGTGTCATATTTTGGATACTAGAGGATGTATATGAAAGAATATTTATTATAGAAAGAAAATGGTATTTTTTTGAAGGGTTTTAAAATAACATTAATTGAGAATTCATAATGGGAAATTCTCTACAAATAATTACTGGGAGTAGTTTGAATAATGTTGACAAGGAATGTTTACTTTAATATTTAGGAAGTGAATACCATTGAGGTTTTTGATTAAAGTCTAGTAGATGTATATGAAAATACAACTAATATGAACAATGTGAATATGATGTAGTGAATATTTGTTATGAATATTTCTTAATTAAAGTATATAGTTGATCATGTTAATTAATTGAACATGATTCAAAGCCAGTTGTAATCGACAAGAGTGAAGTGCATAGGGCAAGTGGGGCTATGATTCTTCTTTTATCACTCTCAAAATCATGGGATGCAATGGTTACTATTGTGAGAAAAGCTAGTGGTAAAACAGATATAGAGTTAGAGGATGATCGTAGTCTCATTTTTAATGAGGATATCTAGGGGAAGGAAGTATAAGAACCTTTCATAGATAAATTCAATATATAAGGTAGATGATGTTCAATTAAATAGAAAATTTAAAATAATGTTAAAGGGAATAATAAAATAAGTAAAGAAAATTAGATTTTACTAGACATGTATGCAATAATTTTGAGAAGTAATGGAATGATTATTTAAATAAAAGAGTCATTTTTATATGAGGTACTACTAAAATTTCCATAAATACTATAGTTTTGGATGAAATTAGTTTACTTTAATGTGTCGATATAATATTATAATCATGGATTATTTATTATAGGTAATTTCCCTACTCTATGTTTGAGATTGGATGCAAGAAAAATTATGTTTCTAGATGATTTGGAAGGGTTCAACTTACAGATGACAAATCTATCAATATTCTGGGAAAGGGGGATGTGAAAATATTAATTACAAATAGAGTCTTTCTATAATTATAGGGATTTCATCGTAAACTTGTTTTATTGAAGAACCTAATATGGGTAGGTTAGATTAATTATGTGGGATTATCTATAACATTTTTGGATGGAGTGAATAAGAACACATGGTGATTTATTGTGGTGGAAGAATGTAACACAATAATATTTTACGATATATTTATCTTTAAAGAAATCTAGTTTGTTTCACTAAAGTTAATATGGTCTATACCAAAAGACTATACCAGTAGTTTGGAATACTATTGGTATAGGGTGTCTAAATCAATGGTTTTAACAAAAATTTGGTATATGTTCCAACTATACCCATGGTTTTTATGGACTATTGGTATAGGTACCCAATAGGGACCTATACCAACATTTTTCTAGAACCGATGGTATAGGTTCTTATAATTTCTCATACCTATACCAATGGTTTTAAAGAACCATTGGTATAGGAATAATTTTGGTACCAATAACAATGGTTTTCCAAAACCATTGGTATAGGTCCCATAAATAATTGGAATCTATACCAATAGTTATAGAAAACCATTGGTATATACATATACCAATAGTTTTGAAAAAATGTAGGTATAGATACGAAAATTTTCATGTATATTTATATATAATAAAATTAAATTATTCAAATTTCATAATTATTTATATACATATAAACACACACACACACACATGTATATAATTGTATAAATAATGTTCATAGGTTAATGGTTAAGTCACTAATTTATAAGACAGTGGCCATGGTTTCAAAACTCAACACCATTTAATATTTTCATAGAATCCATAAAAATGTTTTCAAAACCATTAGTATTGGAATTTCTTATAAAATTACCTATATCTATGGTTTGGGAACAATTGGTATAGGTATATCCTGCTATAAAATAACCCAAAATTCTATCATTCTATTGGTACATGCAATACCAATGGTCACAAACCATTGGTATATTATTTTTTTCTATTAGCATTTGATAACTTATTTTACACGCAACACCAAGTTCAAACAAACTATGATATACTATTACAATTTTATTATTTAATGTGACAGATAATGAAAAGTCATTAAATTATAGGGTATGAATATGAATAACTAAATTATGAAAAATTATTATTTTCATATGTATAAAATTAATTCATATTTTATTAATTAGATACAAATTAAAATAAATGCATTTGAAGGTAAATAGAGATGTTTTTCGGAAAAAATATTTTTATCCATACAATATGTTTTTATCTAAATAAACTATATTTACCTATAAAGATGAATAATTTTAAGGGATTTTTTATATTATATATTCAATCAATGTTTTTAGTATTAATGTAATAGTATTTAATGGACATAAAATAAGAATAAATACATTTTTATACGGAAAAATGCATTTTTCTAAAAATGATTTTCATTAAGTTTTTAATAGTTATTTAAAATGAATTTATGAATCTTAGAGAAATTTATTTTGATAAAATGGATTCCATATTTTGAATATAAATTTAATTTTTTTGAACTATAATAATCTAATTTTTTCTCATAATGAATAGTGACCATGTTAAATATTATCACCTTAGTAAGTGTAATTCTGGTAATTATGGTTATAAATAACGTGATAAAGATTTATAAATATAGATAAAATCTGACTTATTTCTATTATATGAGTTTAGTTTGACCATAATCATATATATATTCAGACATATGGAAACTTAGTTCCATTTTTTTTAATATTAACCTTAATATTATTTTTACTAATGAATACATCCAAAATATTACTCTATTTGTTTGAATAACTCTAATAATTTTTCATAGGTTTAAAAGAATTTTATGTTCAGTAATAAAATTATATTTGTAATATTAATCAATTTTTTATCCTGGTTATTTATTTTTAATTTTTAGTGATAGAATAATCACTTCAAATTCTAGGCAATACTGACGCAATGCTTGTTCATGTAATAGAAAAATCCATTATATATTTATAAAATTATTTAAAGTAATAAAATTTGGATGAATTATCATGATACAATAATGTTTTATATAAATATTTCATATTAGTGATGTTACATTTCGATAATTATTTCTTTAAAATCAAACTATGTGAATAGTTTCAAAATTGACAGTAATGGTACCCTTTGTTAAATAATATTTTAATAAATGATTAAAAATTCATAAAATTATTATATTCAAAAAATTAAATTATATATGTTATATTATTTCATATTTCTTCCCCTAATGTGTTATTTTTCATTTTATAGTTACTTTCTGGATCCCTAAATTGTAAAAAAATTGATATTGCGGTAATCGTCAAAAGGTTTAACATAGGGGGTTAAATCTAAGAGATAAGGGTTAAAACATCACTAAAACTTGTATGAATATTATTTTATGATATTATATTAACTCATACTCGTCCTAGATTTAAAATATATCAATTTTGTTCCACATTAACATCAAAATTAATTTAATTAATTTAATACTTTAGGTAATTCTAAGGGTTCCCTTCCCCTCGCTTAAAAAAGGGAACATCCTATTGTCCATTATTCACAAAGTTTGAGCCTTATATGTCAGTAAATAACTACCCTAATAACATAATATAATAAATAAATTCTTCCTAGATCCCCCCATATTCTTTTAATACTAATCTTTTAGGTATTAAGATGTAATCCAAAATAGGTCTCTCAAAGAGGCGGTAATCGCCTTTACCAAATCATTAAATTTTATTTCCACTTATACTTATTATAAATTTATGGTACCAATACTAAAATAATTAAAAAATATCATAAATATTTTTATATGTTGTTAGGGTTATGGGTAAACTATTTTACACCTATTTTGCATCTTATGAAATGAAAAAACATCGATTGTGCGTACGTACGACTTTCCATCTCTACATAAGGATGTAGTTTTTTCATCACCATTTTACTTGGATGGTTATAAAGATATAAATAATGAATATATATGATATTTATGAAATAAATATGGGTTTTAAATATAATATATCATTTAAATTCTTACCCTTCCACCTATTAAAAAAGATAACGTCACTTGTACGTACGTGTGGATTACCTCATTCATAAATCAGTGTGATTCAGTTTTCACATCCCCCTTTTGTGTATGATTCTTAATATTTATATAATTAATATATTTGATATTTATATCATTATTATAATTTTGGATATAATTTAACCCTAGTAATGATGAAAGGATCAAAACTACTTATAACAGCCCAAGATTTTGTGAAAAATATTCTTTTTAATTTCACTAATGTCTTGTGTTGTACGCTACAAGGAGCTTTCACAACACGCATCCTTGACTTGCCTTGCATTACACGCAATTGCGACCTTCCTCGATAGCGTGTGTAGTACGCAATACCGAGTTTCACTAAACAACGATATGCTATTAAAATATTATTATAACTAGCCGTTATGAATAGTAATAACCACGTTTTAAAATTTTAGAAATTTTAGCTCTCAAAATGGACTTCATTTTTGGATTCGTAGTATCGAATTTAGCCTAAGGTGAAATTTTGGTACTTTTCGGATAACTTTCATTTTCTGATGAATAGTGAAAATTACTAAATTTTAATTAAAAACAACTTTTTTAATTGAAATAATTAATAGTGATAAATTATTAATTTAAGAGGTT
This sequence comes from Viscum album, assembly GCA_963277665.1. Classification (NCBI taxonomy): domain Eukaryota; kingdom Viridiplantae; phylum Streptophyta; class Magnoliopsida; order Santalales; family Viscaceae; genus Viscum; species Viscum album. The sequence continues at coordinate 1,375,459,392 of OY728133.1, read as the reverse complement.
TTAAAGTATATTTAGAATATATTTTTACAATTCAATACAATGTTGGTCATTGGATGTAATTTCACATTTACACCAGACATAAACAAGTGTTAATATTTTGATAGTTATTATCTCTTAAAAACACGCTATTTTTTGTGACATCGGAAATTAATTATAAAATTAATTAATGCAACTTATATGTTGGGAATTTTTTAAAATAGAAATCATTTTTGAATTCGGAATATCAATTATACCTTAGGGTGAAATTTTGGCATTTTTCTGAAAAACTTCAATTTTTGATGAATAGTGAAACTACTGAGTGGAAGTTAAAAAAATTATTTTTTTCATAAATCTTAATTTTACCGCTTTTGTGAATGGAATTTCAAAAATCCGAGAGACACGGTTGATGTCAGTATGTAAAATGTGGTTCAATGAGATGAAAATAATTTTTGGTGAATAGTAACTTTTTATTTTTTTTACCACGGTTAAAAGTAAATAGGGTAATTAAGGGTAAAAATGATATTAATATTACCCTAACACATGTCCTAATCCTATTGGACAAGTGTATCGTGACCAAAAACAACCTTAAGTGTAAAATATTATCATTTAGGCCCACTTGGATTGGATTAGGACATTTATGTTTCATTTATTTAAAGAAGGGTTAAAATAGTTATAATCAAAGTTTAATAAGTAAATAATTTTTAATATGAGGTTATACATAAGATAAATTAGACTATAAATATTCATTAGAAAGATAAAAAGATTTCCTACATAATGTTATTTTATTTGTAATTTTTAGACTTTAAATAATTTAATTTATTTATGACAGAACAATGATACAGTAATTACCTTTTTAAGAAAAATTAACATAATTGATGTTATAAATGCGCAAATAAATGTAATTTGAGACTTTTTATTACTTATACTAATTTTATAGGTTAATATGACATGTTATTTTTGATTTAAGGAACTTTTTTTGAACCTATCATTCTATTATAAATTTCATAAAAATCATGTACCAAATAGTGTCAAAATTGACATAAATTAGTTTTTAAAACAAATATTATATTATCAATTGCTATTTAATTACTAAAAATCTAATGTTCGGTCAAATGACTTAGATAAGGATATATATATTAATAATAAACAACTTGGGGTTCGTTTGGCTTGTTATGGTAAGTATATTAACCATATAGTGTAAGAAAACAAAAAGATACGGTAAAAGTTAAATTATTTAACTTAGAGTTAAATCTAATTGATAAGGTTAAAATAATAAGCTAAACTTGTATAAATCCTATTGGAAGAGAGTATTTCGACCCATACCAACATTAGAATCTAAATAAATCAATTTGGATCTATTTAAAACCGAATATGGATTTATAATAAAATAATATTTTTTGTTATTCCAAAGGTGCCCCTCTCCTCCCTTATAAAAGGGCACCTCCTCCCTCTCTTCCTCACACAACTTTGAGCCTTCAAGCTCGGCAAACCCCTGCCAAAATCTCTTCTCCACTTCTCTAGAATCATCCTAGAGGTCCTGGTCTTCTTCAAGGACCATCCTTAGTTCTTTAAGTGGAGGTTAAGAAAAGGCGCGTCAAAAAGAGGTAATATCCATTACCGATCGTTTTCAATTTCTTTCTTCTTCAACTTCTTCTTATTTAGATGTTTCATGATAAAGTAATAACATCAGTATTTTTTATATACCGATATGTTATTATAAATATGAAACAACTCTAATTAACCTTCTATCCATCCTACAGAAAAAGGAAATCACCGCGTGTGCGTACGTACGGAATACCGTCTCCACGCCGTGGTGTAATCTATTTTCCACCACCACCTTAATTGGATGGGTATAATGGTGTAATGAGTAACTATATGTGATTATTATAAACTGATATTGATACTGAAATAGTATACATACACTTCAACAGAATTCCATGTCCATGGGAACGATATCATCGCTCGTGCGTACGTACGGACTACCATCTCCACGACGCGATGAGATTCATTCTCCACATTAACCATTCATGAATGATTATAAAGTATATATAATAAGTAGTAATGAAATATATGACATAATAATGATACTGGATTTATGTATATTTATATATATGTCATCTACTTACTTCCATTCAAGACAATAAGGAAAGGAAAGCAGCGTTCATGCGTACGTACGGACTACCGTCTCCATGAACGGTGTGTTTCATTTCATTTATCTATCTATTATATATATATATATACTGAAAATATATGATATATAAATCATACTTTATATTCTGGAAGTAAGTAAATCATGATATAAGTAATAATAATGTCAATAACAACAAGTCCAAACACCTACGATAAATGAAATGATTTTACCCAAACCGCTTCTTTAACATAAAATTTACAAAAGAACGGGTAATATAAAGTCATAAGTGAACCATATATGATATCATAACAATGAATATGATTCTGTAATAAGTCAATAACATTATTTAAATCATTATACAGGAGGTTTGGACACTTACAAAGGAAGTCAGACCTAAGGTAAGGGAAATATCACAATCTCATTTTCATCCGAGATTGTTTATACTTTGGTATTTACTGGGGTGTATTTTATCATCCACATCAATGTTTCTTCAATATGTAATATTTATATCCCTATACAGTAGTTTATATCCAATTTTACCCTTTTTTGATTTTTTAGTAAAAGATATGAAAGGAATCTTTTGTCGTTTTTCGTACGAGGTATTTTTTGACTTTTCCGACAAAGGTACGAGAATAATGTTTTTTTAACTTATACGGCATGAATGGAATTTTAAAACATTATTTCCAAGAAGCTTACATTACATGTTTTCAAGTTTATTTTTAATCAACTTCTTTTAGTTTAAAATTGTATGACATGTTAAGAAAGGAAAATGTTTTTGAAGTAGAAAGGATATTTTTCTCAAGAATGGAGTTCAAGTGTTTTATCAAAATTATTTTCCATCTAAGATAATAAAGGGTTCTGTTTTTATCCCTATTATTACATTGATTTGATCATGTTGTGATGGAATTATTTTTATGAATTCCTTTATCTTATATGAATTGTTTTATGATGTCATGATGTTTAAGATTCCCATTTGTATTACATGGGTTATGAAATGATGTATGATTTATGATTTTGTGGAACACATAAGAATGGTATCATTATGAGATGGGTGGGACCTATATCTCCCTCCAATGCATTGGGTAAAGATTTTATATCTCACGAGATAGACATGTATGGAACGGTAGGTTATACCAGTTCAGTGAAATAGGACTGGAACGAGGGTGACTCGGTTCAGAAAGGGACTTTGTCCACTAAGATAGTCTTGGAAATGAGTCTTGACTAACAAGAAATGATTCTCTATGATTATGTATGTATGGCACAAAGTTTCATGTTTTAAGTTATGATTATTAGGATTTCATTTCACTACTATGATTTATCCCATGTTATGAAATTATGCTCTCTTTTGCAGGTTAAGATTTCCAAAAGTTATGTTCTTATGAATATGATGTGACTGATTTTTCTTTTATTTAACATTACTGAGCATTTGAGCTCACCATTTTATGTTTTCCTTTCCCCCAGGATATAAAGAAAGGTTTTAGGTAAAAAAAGGGAAGATCTTTATGGGAGATATTGAAGATCTTTCACCACGATTAGAAGATTATATTCTGAGTTTCCAAAGACACTAAACTATTACGGTCCTTGTGTGTGTGTTTTGTTATGTACTAAGTATTCCGAAAAAGTAATGTAATGTCAATGTATGTCAAGATACGGGTCTCTACAGTTGGTATCAGAGGAGGAACCCAGCTTTAAGTGTGGTGCACTGCTTGGGTTGAGATGTAGGGCCCACAACGAGGGCGTTGTGCTCTAAAGGGGGGGGGGTGATTGTAACATCCCCAAATGATAAAGGGTTAAATGACTAAATGATATGACTCATGTCAACAAGGTGCACCTTCCTTTTCGGGAGCCTGTCTGATTATAAATCCAGAGTTAAGTGTGCTTGGCCTGGAGTAGTGATCAGGATGGGTGACCTCTTGGGAAGTTCCCCAGGGTGTGTGTGAGTGAGGACAAAGCACACTGGAAAGGACATGTGTTGGCCTGTGGGAACTATCATATTAGTCATATGACCCATTCAGGCATGTGGGTGGACCCTGGGGTGGTCCCCATGTGTCTGCGGGGCAACTGGTGGTACCTGGTGGGCCAGGACCCGACGACCATGTTAAGGCGGGGTGTCTGTGCTGTCACCGAGGCCCGGTTGTCACATTTGGTATCAGAGGAAAGGTTTACTCAACATTTGGAAACTAGGATGCGAAAACGTTAGTGAGATCCCTAGAGATATTTCTAAGGTATGTCTAGGTATTTCCCTAAGGTTAAGTATACGTATAGGTTATAGTACTAGAATTACGCTAACGATCATAGAATTAAACCTAAGATGTTAGATATTGAAGGTACTCCCCCTTTATTATGTTGTTTTCCCTAGAATGATTTTTGCCTCTCACACTATTCTTTTTGGGTTTTAGACGATGGCTGGAACCCGAAGGAACCATGTTGATCAATGCAATGGACAATGCAATGATTGTCCTTCTGAACAAACAAATGTTATGGGAGATGGAGTGCAAAATCTTATTGCTATACTTACAAAAGCTATGAATCATTCTGGACTTCCAAATGAGCAGAGAAGGGAACAATATTCTATTGAGTCCTTCATGAGGCAACGTCCACCTTCTTTCAGCGGGTCTTCTAATCCACTTGTTGCTGAACAATGGATCTGTACCACTGAAAAGATATTTTCAGTTCTTCAATGTTCTGAACATGATAAAGTCATCTTAGTAGTATATCGTTTGGAAGGTGAAGCTGATCAATGGTGAAATCTTATCAAGAATACGAGGCCAAGAGATGAAATTGATTCCATGGAATGGGATGAGTTCAAGAACTTGTTTTTCAGTAATTACTTCCCTCGTATTCTTCGAACGAAGATGGAAAAGGAGTTTCTTGAGTTGAAGAAGAAGGATGATGAATTTGTTGGTATATACGAAGCAAATTTTACAAGACTTGCAAGGTATGCATCTGGCATTATCATCCAACCTGAAAGTAAAGTTGATCGATTTTTCAGTGGCTTAAAACCAAGTCTTCGAAGGGCATTAGCTATAAGAGACTTCAGTAGCTATGAAGAAATTGTGCGTTGTGCTATCAAGGTAGAAAGGGAAGTTGGTGTTACATATCCATCTCATGGTTTCGACAAGAAACGAAAGATGGAGTTCAAGGAGAAATCTCAGAATAATGGTGAAAAGAAGATGAATGTTTCCTTATGCACAAAGTGTGGAAAAAATCATGGTGGAGATTGTCTTAAAGGGACTAGAAAATGTTTTAAGTGTGGAAAAGAAGGTCATCGAGAAGCTGAGTGTCGAAGTAATGGAAAAAGGGTTTCTAATGATGTGAATAAAGCAAACACTGCAGAGAACACACCACAAAAACTTCAATGCTTCAAGTGCAAGGAAATAGGGAATTATGATAATAAATGCCCTAATCCAAGGGTTAGTGATGATCAACATGAGAAACCACTAAAGGAAAAGGACAAAGGGAAGTCACATGCGATCACTATTGGCGATGATGAATATGACAACGATGTGGTGGAATGATTAAGTGTTTATGTAATGGGATTCCAAAATAATGTGGTATCATAAAGTATTTGAATATTTATGTGTTAGTCTAATGTGGTATTCAAAGTGATTGAGATATTTTTTGGAAATAAGATGATATGCGCATAATGAAGGGAAAATGAGAAAATGAAATGTTTAACAGTATTCATGAGCTCATGATTGATATAAGGACTAAGTGATATCATGGTTTTAGTATATAGAATTTTGAGGATTTTGGTATGTGGAAAGTGTTAAATTTTAACTGCATTCATGTTTTCACTAAGGTATTCATGAGAATACATGATTAAGGACTTTGAATGTTTGGAATGTGACCAAAAAAACATATCTTATGATATATGGGGATCAGTGATGGTGTTAAATCTCTGGTAATCGTTTTCACTATGTTATGAGAGTGGACTGCAGTATTATGGATAAGCCTAAAGATTGGAATGGATTATGTTGGACATAAGTTAGTATTGTTTAAGGATAGAAGTTTTTTCGATATTATTGATGGGATGTTATAGTAATATAGTTTTAGAAAAAGGATAACCTGCAGGACGGGCGACAGCCCATCGCATCGGACAAGGCTGTGGAAATCTAACCCACAACCGAAGTGCGACTAGCCTTTATCGCCTACCACTGGCCCACAGGAAGTCCCTATTTAGTAGAAACTAGTTTTATTATATTAAGAAGTATGATATATGATGTATAAGTCCATTTTAGGAACCATATATGATTAATCTCACTATAGATCGACTTATGTATATAATTTTTGCTAACCTTTTGTTTGAGACAGATGGAATGACCCGTCATTCTATCACATGATCTGCTAACACTTCACGAATAACAAATTCAACTTCATTTATTTAAGATATGAAGTGGAAATTGTTCAAGGCACGAACAAAAGTGAGATTTTACCAAAATAAAGTAAGTATTTATTCTAATTCAAATTTTCAACTTTCGGGAAATGATCTTGAAAACCAAAAATGTTGTCCTAGGGATCTTATACCTGATGAATCAGATGGTACCTTAGATCGTCACAAATTTATGGATTTGTGATTACTAGCTTTTCCAGAGCCATGTTCTCTACCACTCTCCATCAGAACATGATGGTTAGATTTCTCTTCCATAACCATATTTTCACCCATGTGGAAACCCAGGGATTAGTTTATTTGGGTAATCGTTACATTTCATACATTCATTTTTAAATATTGGTTTTGGTATTCCTTTTTACGATGTGGGTTTCTATTAAAGAAACTTTCGAATAGTAATCCATTTATAACCCCGATGAATTTCGAGGGAGAAATTCATTTTAAGGGGGGTAGAATATAACAGCCCAAGATTTTATGAAAAATATTCTTTTTAATTTCACTAATGTCTTGTGTTGTACGCTACAAGGAGCTTTCACAACACACATCCTTGACTTTCCTTGCATTACACGCAATCACGACCTTCCTCGATAGCGTGTGTAGTATGCAATACCGAGTTTCACTAAATAACGACATGCTATTAAAATATTATTATAACTAGCCGTTATGAATAGTAATAACAACGTTTTAAAATTTTAGAAATTTTAGCTCTCAAAATGGACTTCATTTTTGGATTCGTACTATCGAATTTAGCCTAAGGTGAAATTTTGGTACTTTTTGGATAACTTTCATTTTCGGATGAATAGTGAAAATTACTAAATTTTAATTAAAAACAACTTTTTTAATCGAAATAATTAATAGTGATAAATTATTAATTTAAGTGGTTTTAAAGTATATTTAGAATATATTTTTACAATTCAATACAATTTTGGTCATTGGATGTAATTTCACATTTACACCAGACATAAACACATGTTAATATTTTGATAGTTATTATCTCTTAAAAACACGCTATTTGTTGTGACAGCGGAAATTAATTATAAAATTAATTAATGCAACATATATGTTGGGAATTTTGTAAAATAGAAATCATATTTGAATTCGGAATATCAATTATAGCTTGGGGTGAAATTTTGGCATTTTTCTGAAAAACTTCAATTTTGATGAATAGTGAATCTACTAAGTGGAGGTTAAAAAAATTATTTTTTTTTTCATAAATCTTAATTTTACCGCTTCTGTGAATGGAATTTCAAAAATCCGAGAGACACGGTTGATGTCAGTAAGTAAAATGTGGTTAAATGAGATGAAAGTAATTTTTGGTGAATAGTAACTTTTTACTTTTTTTTACCACGATTAAAAGTAAATAAGGTAATTAAGGGTAAAAATGATATTAATATTACCCTAAAACATGTCCTAATCCTATTGGAAAAGTCTATCTAAACCAAAAACAATCTTAAGTGTAAAATATTATCATTTAGGCCCGCTTGGATTAGATTAGGACATTTATTATTAATTTATTTAAAGAAGGGTTAAAATAGTTAAAATCAAAGTTTAATAAGTAAATTATTTTTAATATGGGGTTATCCATAAGATAAATTCGACTATAAATATTCCTTAGAAAGATAAAAAGATTTCCTAAATAATGGTATTTTATTTTTAATTTTTAGACTTTAAATAATTTAATTTATTTATAACACAACAATGATACAGTAATTACCTTTTTAAGAAACATTAACATAATTGATGTTATAAATGACCAAATAAATGTAATTTGAGACTTTTTATGACATAAACCAATTTTATAGGTTAATATGACATGTTATTGTTGATTTAAGGAACTTGGTTTGAACTTATATTTCTGTTATAAATTTCATAAAAATCATGTACCAAATAGTGTCAAAATTGACATAAATTAGTTTTTAAAACAAATATTATATTATCAATTGTTATTTAATTACTAAAAATCTAATGTTCGGCCAAATGACTTAGATAAGGATATATATATTAATAATAAAAAACTTTGGGTTCGTTTGGCTTGTTATGGTAAGTATATTAACCATATAGTGTAAGAAAACAAAAAGACACGGTAAAAGTTAAATTATTTAACTTAGAGTTAAATCTAATTGATAAGGTTAAAATAATAACCTAAACTTGTATAAATACTATTGGATGAGAGTATTTCGACCCATCCCCACCTTATCCTCGAAATAAATCAATTTGGAGCTATTTAAAACCGAATTTGGCTTTATAATAAAATAATATTTTTTGTTATTCCAAAGGTGCCCCTCTTTTCCCTTATAAAAGGGCACCTCCTCCCTCTCTTCCTCACACAACTTTGAGCCTTCAAGCTCGGACAAACCCTGAAAAAATCTCTTCTCCACTTCCCTAGTATCATCCTAGAGGTCCTGGTCTTCTTCAAAGACCATCCTTAGTTCTTTAAGTGGAGGTTAAGAAAAGGCGCGTCAAAAAGAGGTAATATCCATTACCGATATTTTTCAATTTCTTTCTTCTTCAACTTCTTCTTCTTTAGTTGTTTCAAGATAAAGTAATAACATAAGTATTTATTATATACTGATATTTTATTATAAATATGAAACAACTCTAATTAACCTTCTATCCATCCATGGAAAAAGGAAATCACCGCGCGTGCGTACGTACTGAATACCGTCTCCACGCCGTGGTGTAATCTATTTTCCACCACCACCTTAATTGGATGGGTATAATGGTGTAATGAGTAACTATATATGATTATTATAAACTTATATTGATACTGAAATAGTATACATACACTTGAACACAATTCCACGTCCATGGGAACGATATCATCGCTCGTGCGTACGTACGGACTACCGTCTCCACGACGCGATGAGATTAATTCTCCACATTAACCATTCATGAATGATTATAAAGTATATATAATAATTACTAATGAAATATATGACATAATAATGATACTTGATTTATGTATATTTATATATATGTCATCTACTTACTTCCATTCAAGACAATAAGGAAAGGAAAGCAGCGTTCATGCGTACGTACGGACTACCGTCTCCATGAACGGTGTGTTTCATTTCATTTATCTATCTATTATATATACATATATATATACCGAATATATATGATATATAAATCATACTTTATATTCTGGAAGTAATTAAATCATGATATAAGTAATAATAATGTCAAGAACAACAAGTCCAAACACCTACGATAAATGAAACGATTTTACCCGAAACGCTTCTTTAACATGGAATTTACAAACGAACGGGTAATATAAAGTCATAAGTGAACCATATATGATATCATAACAATGAATATGATTCTGTAATAAGTCAATAACATTATTTAAATCATTATACAGGAGGTTTGGACACTTACAAAGCAAGTCAGACCTAAGGTAAGGGAAATATCACAATCTCATTTTCATCCGAGATTGTTTATACTTTGGTATTTACTAGGGTGTATTTTATCGTCCACATACATGTTTCTTAAATATGTAATATTTATATCCTTATACAATAGTTTATATCCAATTTTACCCTTTGGTGAGTTTTTAGTAAAAGATATGAAAGGAATCTTTTGACATTTTTCGTACGAGGTATTTGTTGACTTTTCTGACAATGGTACCAGAATAATGCTTTTTTAACTTATACAGAATGAATGGATTTTTAAAACATTATTTCGAAGAAGCTTCCATTACAAGTTTTGAAGTTTATTTTTAATCAACTTCTTTTAGTTTAAAATTGTATGACAAGTTAAGAAAGGAAAATGTTTTTGAAGTAGAAAGGATATTTTTCTCAAGAATGGAGTTCAAGTGTTTTATCAAAATTATTTTCCATCTAAGATAATAAAGGGTTCTGTTTTTATCCATATTATTACATTTATTTGATCATGTTGTGATGGAATTATTTTTATGAATTCCTTTATCTTATATGAATTGTTTTATGATGTCATGATGTTTAAGATTCCCATTTGTATTACATGGGTTATGAAATGATGTATGATTTATGATTTTGTGGCACACATAAGAATGGTATCATTATGAGATGGGTGGGACCTATATCTCCCTCCAATGCATTGGGTAAAGATTTTATATCTCATGAGATAGACATGGCTGGAATGGTAGGTTATACCGGTTCAGTGAAACTGGTCTGGAATGAGGGTGACTCGGTTCAGAAAGGGACTTTGTCCACTAAGATAGTGTTGGCAATGAGTCTTGACTAACAAGAAATGATTCTCTATGATTATGTGTGTATGCCACAAAGTTTCATGTTTTAAGTTATGATTATTAGGATTTCATTTCACTACTATGATTTATCCCATGTTATGAAATTATTCTCTCTTTTACAGGTTAAGATTTCCAAAAGTTATGTTCTTATGAATATGATGTGATTGATTTTTCTTTTGTTTAACCTTACTGAGAATTTGAGATCACCCTTTCATGTTTTACTTTCCCCTAGGATATAAAGAAAGGTTTTAGGTAAAAAAAGGGAAGATCATTATGGGAGATATTGAAGATCTTTCACCACGATTAGATGATTATATTCTGAGTTTCCAAAGACACTAAACTATTACGGTCCTTGTGTGTGTGTTTTGTTATGTACTAAGTATTCCTCAAAAGTAATGTAATGTCAATGTACGTCAAGATTCGGGTCTCTACACTGCTGAAACAAAACTTACATGAAAAACAAAATAGTTAACACTTAGGGAAAATGATTTTAATAAATAATTATTAATGGGTGTTTAAATGTTGTAAGTGGATCATATATAATATTATAAGTATGTATATATTTTTTTTTATAATTATTAAATATTTAAAATTATTATATATGTTGTTAAAATAACACAGTAAGAAAATCATACCTGAGGTAAGGGTTTATTTCACAATCACATCCTTATTTATAATTGTTTATGTTTAAGTTTACATTGGGGGAATTAGGTGATATTTATATCTTAGGCCACATATATTTTTCTTTTCCTTAGGTTATATCTATAAAATACATGTTTTTATTTCATGTTTTATATTTAATACTTATGATAATGAAATAATATTTTTAAGTAAAACCAACTTTTTTTCTATTTGGTCGGGAATCATTTTCTTCCATATCCATATATTCTTGAAAATATTTTCAGGAAAATTTTAATATTATAAAATTATTGACTAAATAAATGTTTAACCATGTATTACTTACATTAAAAATGTTAAAAAATAATGTTATTTTCATTTTTCTAACAAAGAACCTTTTACCAAATGAATTAAGGAAATATTTGTTTTATTATACTCCGCATGAATTAATTTTACCACCATTATGAAAAATATTTTCATTAAAGATTATTTTAAAAGTTTACATGGTTCCTTAAAAATAATATAATTTTCCTAATATTTTTTATAATTTTATATTTTAAATAAGGGATTTCAAAATGAAAAGTTTGATTTCCTTGAGAAGTTTCAAAGAATATTTTATCATTATTTTCATCCATGTCGATATCCATTGATAAATATTATGATTTAATGAGGATATACTATAAAAACACTATCATATTTATATGGATGTATTATGATCATTTTTACTATTGAAATTATTAATATTACATATTCTACTTCTTCTAATATAGATATATATTTATTATTAATGAATGTTGATTAGGTTGTATTGTTTATTATTATATTGAATTCATTGGACATATTAAGTGGTGGGTCAGTCATGGTTTTAGATATCCTATTAATTAATTAGTATATATTGAGAGATAAAATAGGTTGGGTAATTGAAATAGGTCTTACCCATTTATGTAAGATGTATGGGCATGGGGAATTGATAGTTAGTTCAAGATGTCTGAAATTTTTCATTCCATGATTATAAAATCCTTTATTTATTTCCATGTTATTTTTCAAATATTTATGATACTCATTGATATATTTCAAGATCATGTGATTATTTATGTGGAATTATTTGATTATCATTTATTATTTCCATATTATTCATGCCTTATTTATTCTATTATATCTTCCACTGTACTCATTACCTTAACAAGCTTCTGAGATCACCACTTTCTTATGTTTCCTTTCCCCAGGATGGTATAGAGTTTACTATTGTTAATATGTAAGTTTGTTCTAGAGAGAATAATATTTTTATAAAAAACAATGTTTTGATTTTTTTTTCAAATGTAATGTGAGATTAAATAATATATTTAGTTTTTAAATATTTATAAACTCATTGATCCTTAGGGATGTAATCACTTGCATCTAGTGAAAATTTTATAATGCAACCATCTACTCTAGGCTACTATGTTTGGGGTTGTTATAGTTGATATTAGAGAAATTTTAGTATAAACCTTGAATACTCGATTTATAATATCATATATTATATAAAAAATTCTTATGAAAGACTCTAGTGACAAGTGTAAGTATAAGATAATATCATAAGGTTTTGATAAGGTGGATAATGCACTGTTTTATAGGAAATACATCCTTTTCGGAATACAAGAAAGTGGATGTCGTTGTGAAATAGATGCAACTAGGAGTAATAACTCTAAAAGGATCAGATTGGGTACTCACTCGATCATCAATGGTTTATGATGAGTTGGAATAAGACTATACACCTATATAGACACTTTTAAGGGATATAATTTTATTAATTCAAATTATCTTTACAAACTATTATGAAATATTAGAAAATATTTTATTAATTAGTATATATTACCAATGATACTAATTTTATGATTATGATATTAGCTATGTATATATTTTTTAATTTATTTCAAGTGTTTCACCAGTTTCAAAACTATATTTAATTATTTATAATGTTATGATATAATACAGTGTATGAAATTGTTTAGAAATGGTGCATAACATAAGGAATGAAAATCATATCAATTCATGTAATATATGTATAGATTTACCTCCCAAGAAAGATAATGAAGCTATATCTTGAGCTATATCTAGACAAATTATAACTATATTGGAGCAGATAACTCTAGTTATGACCATTAACCATGCATGTATAGATAATCCTACTGATGAAAGACGTGATTCAATAATTTATGAATATTTCATGTGATAGTAGCTTCCATCATTCAGTATAAGCATAAATCTATTTGTAGATGAAAAATGAAAATTTTCCTTAGAAAAGATATTTCTTTATTTTTAAAGTAATGAATGAGAGAAGGTTGTCATGGAATTTTATCATCTCACTAGGAATTCAGATCAATGGTGGTCATTGATTCAAAACACAAAATATGAGGAGGAAATAATAAGCATGGAGTGGAAGGATTTTAAGGTACTTTTATTCGAAACATATTTTCCTTGCGAGAAATGAGTGAATTAGAGATGCCATTCCTGATTCTAAGGCAAAAGGAAGAGGAAAATGTTGTTAAGTATGACCCCAACATTACAAGGTTAGCAATGCATGTCGCCAATTATGTAGAAAATAATAGGATTAATATTGACCTTTTCTTTTATGGGATAATTCCAATCTTTTAAAGGGTACCAGTCTCCCAAAAATTATCATCATATAAGGCTATAATATCATGTGTTATCAAGATAGGGAAAAATTATCTATGACTTATGGATATGAAGAAATTAAATATAATAATTGGATTAATAAATACATCATGATGAAAAAATGGATAATGGGAAGAAGATAAGGGGTAATTTCCAACTATTCATAATTGGGGTAGGAAACACCCTAGTATATTCTTTAAGGGAACAAGATTTTGATTCAAGTGTGAAGAGAAAGGGAATCCTGACCATAAATGAAATGGTATGAGAGAATCCATTAAATTACCATGCTTAAACTATAATGATATAGTGAATTATTCCAACCAATACCCAAAAATCAAGAGAATTTACCATAGAAGAGGCCTTGGGGAGAAGGCTAGGCTTATGAAATTACTAATGTTGAAATTGAAGTTCCTAGAATTATGGTGAAAGGTACACTTATCATCCACTATATGATTGTAAATGTTTTATTTGATACTTTTTTACCTACTCTTTTATATTTGAATAATTTTAAATGGTATTACATCACCACTTCAATGATTAACTGTTGAGTTAGCTATGAAAACTTATAATGGCAAGATGGTAACATCTCAAGTCTGTCACTCCTATCTGATAGAAGTGTTTGGGAATGACATTATATTAAATATTATTATTTTTCATCTAGTTTAATTGGATGCATTTTATGGTATATAATGGATCTTTCAGTATATAACCCTTATCAATTGTTGAGGAATGGAAATTACATTCAATATTCTAAATCAAACTTCAATCATCTATTGGTGTGAGGATGAACCAGAACTCCCATTGGAAATTACCTAAATAATATGGGTTTTAAAACCCATTAATGATGAATATGTATATCAAATAGTTAGGGGGAAACACAACATTGAAAATTTAACTTATGTTTGAGAATATACTGATGTATTTCATGAGAAATTTCATAGTATTCCCATGAATCATGATGTTGAATTTTCAATAGAACTCATACATAGTGCTACACCTATTTCAATGAATTTATTTATGTTTTCCCTAATTGAGTAGTAAAAATTAAAGAAGAAACTCCAGGATAATCTAGATAAGGGATTCATTTGGCCCAGTTCTTCACCCTGGTGTGCACATTTTTTATGAATAAATATGGGTTAATATGTCTTTTAATTAATTACCAATAACATAAAAAGATCAATATTACCCACATTGATGACTTGTTTGACCATTTATGAGGATATAAATATTTTTACAAGATTTATCTTTGACATGGATATCATCATCTAAGGGTTAAGAAGAAGGATATACCCAAGAAAATATTTCTTATGAGGTATGGTTGTTATAAATTTATAAGGGTTCCATTTGTACTTATCAAAGCTCCTACTATATTCAAGGATCTTAGAATATAGTCTTTAGAGATTACCTTTATCATTTTGTGGTATTTTTTATAGATTATATTATTATAATTTCAAAGGGGAAGGAATATTATGAAGAACATTTGAGGACTGTAATGAAGACCTTGGGAAATGAGAATCTATTTCCCAAATTTACCAAGTGTTAATTTTGGCTACAAAAGTCTCATTCATGGATCATATTATTTCAAGTGAGGTTATATATGTGGATCTATATATAAATGTTATTGAACAATAGAACTAAGAAATAATAGTAACCTAGATCTATAGTTTTATTATGTTGGAAGGATACTACCAATGTTTTGTGAGAAATTTCTCATGTATAAGAAATCCACTAAACAATTTGGCCTGGAAAAGATACAAGTTCTTGTGGGAAGATGACTGTGATAATAATTTCGGTTATCTTATGTCTCACAAGGCCTTCGGGACACCTCAAGGGCATCAGGCCACCCCAAAGCCTTCTAGCCACTTGAATATGAAGATATACCAGGCATACTATAAGGGAAAAGGATTCAGATGAAGATTCAAAGAAGACACATTCACAGGAGAAGAGCTATTCATAATTGTATGAACGAGAGGTTATGACATTTCCATTAGTACTAGGCCTTTGAATCTTTACATAGTATAGTTATCCGACCAACTTTATAATGGTGGTGTGCTGATATAATGACATGTGATGGGGTGGATCAGTTCTATGTTGTCTTGTTTTGGTGATTTTCTCTAAGACCTATGGGTCATGTAATTGTCTCTAATCCTTCGGTCCTTGTAAGGGTCCACCTCACCTCTTGAAATATGGATTATCAAAAATAATAAAAAATGAAGGCCTTTGGACCATTCAGTTAGTCATGATTTCTTAACACCCTACCACTATGGGAAGGAGCACAAGGTGGTTGATTCAATGAGCTAGAATTACCTTGATAGTTTTACCATTATGAGGATTTAAAGAGATCCAATATTTATTTCTTTTCAATATATGGATCTTAAAATCATATTTATAAGGCATGAAACCAAGTGAGGCCTGAGAAGGTCTATATTTCGGGCATAAACATCGTACTCAGAATGAAGAATCTACTCCTTTACAAGGTCAAAATTTCTAACAATTAGAGGGAGGATCCCACCCTTAAACGACTTCAAGTAGGTACGTCCACCACCTTTGGTAATAAAGGATTAAATGAAAATTATCTCTTCTAAAACCCAACTTCAAGGGGTCTAAAAAAGAACATAGATGGGTCCTATAATCTCAGAAACATCAGTGGAGGATGGGTCTTTTGGGATGTAGGGGGTTCATTTATTTTTGTGTTTACAACCCACCTAGGCCAGAGAACATCTATATAGACAGAGGCCATGGGGATGCTAACTGGGATTTCTATATGTTTCCAGAGATATATAGACAAATTGGAAGCTAAAAATGACTCCATGATTGTCCACAACATTTTTCATAATATTGGATCCAACCCTTGTTTTGTTTCTTACATCATCAAAAAATACAGGGGGATCTTGAATAGCAATATCAAAGTGGTACACACCTGGAGGGAGGAAAACAAAGTCGCAGATCACCTGGCCTCGCATGATATAAATGGTAATGATAATTTATGTCTTCATAATATGAATAGATTGGAACCTTAGGTGTCAACATATTCAGAGGATATTCCCTTGGGATTCACTATTTTAGGCCACCTTTGGCCCAGGTTCCATTGGCTTATAGTGTCATGCAGTTTCTTGTATTGTCCCTACTTTCTGTTTAACAAAAATTTACATGATGATGATTATCTTAAAATCCTAAGGAAAGGGGGTAGATAATAACATTATGATATAAATTTTTAACCATCCACCAATGTGATAATTAATGAGTCAAAAAAGAATGATGTATAATTTCAAAATAAGGTGATAAATGTTCTTGAGTTCAACCATGATTATGAAAGAATGAAAATTTCAAGAACCCAGTATGTTTCCTACAAATACCATAATTAAAGGATTTACTTGATGTATATCATATTTCATCATTCTATAGTCATCCAAGAATTATGAATATGTATAGAGATATAAAAGAGTATTTATGATGGGATAAAATTAAAAGGGATATTGTGTAGTATGCATCTTTATTATTGGTATTTTAATAAGTTAAGGATGAGAGATATAATTCTAAGGGGATATTAATACCATTACCCATACTATAATGGAAATGGTAAAACATTACCATGCATTTTTCATTGTTCTCCCCAAAACATCTAAAGGGAGCAATTCTATTTAGGTTGTAGTCAACTACCCTATGAAATTACACGATTTCATTACAATCAGATAATATTTTTCTCTTAATAAAATTTATAGGGTATACATTAAAGAAGTGTTAAGGTTACATGGAGTTATAAATTCTATTGTATCATATTATAATTTTATGTTCAAAACAATGTTTTGGAGATGTCTTCAATGGAATTTGAATATGGAGTTGAAATTTGGATTTTCATATCATCATCAGATAGAGGGAAGGTACGAGTGGACTATTCCAACCTAGAGGAAATGTTGAGATCCTGTTAAAAGTAGGTTGGTATCAAAAAATTCCTTTGGTACAATTTTATAAGAAAAATATCTTTCACTCGAGCATTCCTATGACTTTTTATGAATCCTTGTATGGAAGGATGTGAAGAACTAAAAAATCCAAGGATGAAGTTTGATAAAGCAATCTACGAGGACCTAGGGTAGATAATGAAATTATATAGAAGGTTATATCTATTCAGTAACACATTAGGTAATATCAGAGTATATGGAAAAGTTATGATGATATTCATTGGTGATATTTAGAGTTCAAAATTAGAGATAAGTTATTCATATGAATATATCCTTAGAATAATGTTATTAGATTTGGAAAGTTGGGAAAGTTGAGACTGAGATATGTCAGTCCCTTTTAAATTATTGATAGTATCAGGATGGGTTCTTATCACTTGGTTTTTCCATTGAATCTCTCTCAAGTTCATGATTTTCCCAAGTATCTCTCCTAAGGAAGTATATACATGAACCTTCACATATAATGAACTCAAAGGTCATAATAATGGATAAAACACTATTTTATTAGGAAACAATAGTAGAGATTATAGATTTTAGAGATAAATAATGATGGAATAATACCACTAACCTCGTTAAAGTTTAGTGGAAACCAATAAATTTGATGAAGATATTTGGGAACTTGATTATTTGATTAGGTAATCATATCCTATGTTTTTTTTGAATTGGAGTGATGAAATTTATTGGGGGAAATTTTTATAAGTGGTTAAAATGTAAAACCCTAGGAATTCATGATATATTTACATTTAAATAAATTTATTTTCATTAATACTTTACTTTATTCACAACACTGAGTTTAGACAAACCATGATATGCTATTTAAATATTATTATTTAATGTTATAGTTATTACATAGGCACTAAATTGGTGGGTATGAATATGACTAAATAAAGTATGAAAATTAATTTCTTTTATATGTATCAAATAAATTCTTTGGTTATAAATTGGTTATAAATGAAAATAAAAGAATTTGAAGGTAAATATAGATGTTTTTATAAATAATAATTTTTATGCACACAATGATTTTTTATCTAAATAAATTAGATTAATATTTATTGTAAAAATATTTTAATTAAATGTATATATTATATATTCTATAATATTTTTTAACACTCATATAATTTGTTTTACTAGGAATTGAATAAGAATATAGCTTGTTTTTTGCATAAAAATAATTTTATCTAAAAATAGTTTTCATTGAATTTTACCATATTATTTTAAAATGGATTCCATACACTTATAGAAATTTAATTTTATAAAATGTATTAAATATTTGGATTCATAATTTTCAAATTTTGTAAATAGTTCAATTTTATTTGAGGTCATAATGAATAGTAACCGTGGTAAATATTTTTCACATAGTTAAGGGAAATATGGTAATTAATATTAAAAATAATGTGATAAGGCATTAAAAATATATATAACACCAGCCTTATTTCCATTGGATGATTTTATTTCAACCATAATAATCCCATATTCAGAGACATGGAAACCGGGTTTCATTTTTATTTAATAATGACCTTAATATTATTTTCAATAAAGAATAAATCCAAAATCCCACTCTCTTTATATTAATAAAACAAACATTTATTCATAGAGATAAAATAAGTTTATATTCAGATATAAATGGTAATTTGAAATATTAATTATTTTTATCAACTTATTTTATTTTTAATTTTTAGTGATGGAATAATTACCTTAACTGCTTACACAATTCCGACAAAGTGCTTGTACAAGTAATAAAAAAATAAAAATAATATTAAAAATATTAAATGTAATATAATTTGGATGAAATACTATGTTACATGAATTTTTTAGATAAATATAAAAATTTGTTTATGTTTTATAAATTAATATTCAAATTTCATTTCTATCTTGCTGTCTTTAAATTCAAACTCTGTAAATAGTCCTAAAAATAAATTTAATGGTATCTTATGTTAAATAATATTTTATTAAAAGATTTAAAATTCATAAAAATATTATTTTTGGACAATTTAATGGGATATTGTCTTTTATATCAACCATTTTCCATTAATTTGTCACTTTTACATTTATATTATCATTCTTAACCCATAATGTGTAAAAAATCATTGAAATCACGATAATTGTGAAAAAGGTTAATAGGAAATTAAAAATAAGAGATATGGGTTAATGAATCACCTAATCTTGTATAAATCTTAGTGTAGGATATTATTTAGAATCATCATCATCATATATTCAAAATATATCAATTTTATACCACATTAACATTAAAATTATTTTATAGTAATTTAATACTTTAAGTAATTCCAAGGGTGCCCCTCCCCTCACTTATAAAAGGTTAGATACTATTCTATATTACTCATTATTTTGCATTATATATCATAAAATACCTATTATAATACCTTATTATCTTATTTAAATTCATCCTTTATGCTTATATGACCAATCTTTGAAGGCATAAGGTGTAATCCAAAAGAAGTCTCTCAAAGAAGTGGTAATCGTCTTTACCAACATTTTCAAATTTATTTCTTCATTGAATTAATATAAATATATTGTAACAATAATAAAATAACTACTATAGTATAATAACTATAATTATATTTTGTTATGATTTTTTGGACACCATTTATCACCTCTTTTCTATCATACGTAAAGCGAAAACATCACTTGTGCGTATACATGGCTTATCGTCTCCACATAACGGTGCAATTTATTTTTCATCACCATTTTACATGGATGATTAAAATATAGAAATAATAAATACATATAAAATTTATTACATAATTATGTGTTTTTACATATAATATATCATTTACCTTCTTTACCACCAACCTGTTAAAAATGATTACATCGCTCGTGCGTATATTTGGGCTACCACCTCTACAAATCAATGTGACTAATTTTTAATGTCATCCATTAATGGATTATTATAAATATGTTTTTAATGAATAAATATTATATTTTATCATGATTATAATTATATACACAATAAAACCATGATTAATATACAAGGACCAAAACCACTGAACCAAAACGTACATGAAAAACGAAACAATTAACACTCGAGAATGATGATTTAAATAAATAATTATTAATAAATGGGTGATGAAATAATTTAAATAGATAATATAGGATATTATAAGTATTTATTTTATTTTTTATATAATTTCTATAAATTTAAATATTTTATGCCTGAGATTAAAATAAATTATGAAGTAAGTTAGACCCGAGGTAATTGTATATTTCATAATATAATCCTTATTTGATTTTAATTATGTTTAAGTTTCCATTGGGTGAATTATATGTTATTTATATATTGAAACCCATATATTTTTCTTCACATTTTTTTTATTTATATAGAATACAATTTCCATTTCATTTTCCTTCTTTTATGCACTTAAGAGACTGAAAAAATGTATTTAAAGAAAACTGACTTTATTTTCTATTTAGTTAGGATTTTTTTTATTTCATGTACATATATTCATTAAAATGTTTTTCAGAATGTTTTTCCAATATAAAATGATTTATTAATTAAAATATTATCCAAATTTTACTTTCATTATAAATATTTAAGAGGAATCTTTTTTTCTTTTTTTGAATAAGGTACTTTTTACCAATGGAGTGAAAAGAATATTTGGTTTAATGTACACTACATGAATTTGTTTTCTACCATCATGAATAATCTTTTATTTGAAACATATTTTACAATTTTACATATTTCTTTCCAAAGAATTTTTTTTCCTAATATTCAATTTTTTTAGATTTAAAATAATTGATTTCAAAATAAAAAAGGTATTTTCCTCATGAAGCGTCCGATGTTATTTTGAAATTATTTTCATCTATGTAAACATCCATGGATGAATATTATGCATTACTACGAATATAATCTAATGATACCAACAAACATTTTTCTATATATGGATTATGATAATTTTTGTTGGGAAAAGTATGGATATTTTTTATGTTATTTCTTCTAATATGGGAAGCTATTGATTACTAGGGAATATTCATTAAGTTGTATTGTTGGTTCATAAGATTATTGATATGGAAATATTATGTGATGAGTGGGGCCTAGAAATACAAATCATCTCGATTCATTGGTATGTCTCATGAGACAAAAATAGGTTGGGTATTTGTCATAGGCCTTACCCATGTGTGTAATATGTCTTGGAATGAGGCATCAATTGTATGTTTAAGATGTCCAAATTTTTTTATTCAATCATTTTGAAATCATCTATTGATTTCCATGTTATTATTTTAATAGTTATGATATACATGGATAAATTTCAAGATTATGTGATTATTTATATGGAATTATTTGGTCATCGTTTATTTCTAAGATATTATTATTTCCTTATTTATTCTATGATAGATTCCACTATACACAATCCCTTATAAGGAATCTGAGCCCACTGCTTTCTTATGTTTTCTTTCACTATGATTCCGATAATTTTTCTATTATTGATATGATATGATATAATAAATATAATAATTATTTTATCAAATAAAATGCTATGTTATATTTTATGTTTTCAAATGTAATATGACATTCAAACATATATCTAGTTTTACAAGACAACAAAACTAATAAATCCTTCAAGAAATGATTAATTATATCTACTACTGATGTAATAAATTGATTTATAGACCTAGGATACTATGGTTTGGGTTTTAATAACAATGGTATTAAATATGGAATACTTTATCTGGTGGAAAATATGCATGAATCAATGATTATTAGAATATAAACTTATAAGAGTGTGGAGTTATGACATTATCATCTTGGGAACATGACTGGGAATAACATACAAGTCTTGGTGGATAAAGGAGTACTAAAGCTAAATAATATAGAGTTTAGAACATGTTAGAGTTTTATCCTTGTGAAATAGAATAAGGTGTAATTTTTTATAAATATTAGGGTACTTAAGACTCGATAACTAGATCATGTTCACATAAATGTTTTGGGGATACCTATAGTTTATTCTCAAAATGTAACATTATACTAATTTACCTTTATCAATGATAGAAAAAGAAATGTGTAGGTGTTTCTTATTATGGACACATCCAAGGTTTTTAAAACATTTATTTGATATAGATTTATGGTGGAAAAAATATCAGAATAAAGCTAAATTTCTTAAACTATAATAATGTGAGTATGGAAGTTGATAATTCTAAAGGTATTTTAGGAACAAAGGAATTTGTTTCCAAAATATTGTAGACAAGATACTAAATAAAAATAGAATGGTAGAATGGGTAAATATGAAAATGAATAATATAGATCAGAGCATGATTTTACATTCTAGATTCCTAAATAAATTTTGTGTATAAGCTTTCTACTCGGCCACTTATCTCATGAATCAGATTCCTTCTACATAGCTGGGATAAGAGAATCTAGAAAAAAGTTTTACTATATGATTAGTTAGTATTTCTAATATGAATGTTTTCTAACGTATATAATACATCCATGATTATACTTAAGAAATTGATAAACATTAATTTTAATATCAAGAAAGATTCTTTATAGGTAATGATGATGAAAAAATTAGATTTTGGATCTAGGATAATGATCAATGGAAGGTAATTAGATGTAAAATTGTTATCTTTAATGATAATATCTTATGGAAAGTTCAAAACATTATGTAGGAAGAAATTAAGATTAAATAATAAAAAGATAATTCTCAAGTTGATTTGAGTAGGAGAACGAAAGTTTTTAAAAGTTCAGTGGGTACTGAGATTATGGAAGATCTATCAAGGTTAGAAGTACTATAATTCTATAAGAGAGTGGAAGATTTGGGAAGAGTTTTTGAATTAGAATTTTAATGTATTATAACCATATGTTGAATTGTGGAGGTTTACCAGGATCATATTATTGGTGTAAAAGTTTATAATTTTTCTTCAATGCTATCTCCTTATAGATAGAGAAGAATTTTAAATCCTAGAATATGTAGAAATTTAGAATATTACAGGTTATAAATGAAGTATAAAACATATTTATAACCTATAAAATTAACATGAGAGATAATGAAATTAATTCAGGGGAAGAAGGAATTGTTGAAAAATGGATTTTATATCTAAAACAAGAAGCATATGGTATGAAAATTAAACGTCCTCGTTAGTTTGGAAGGGTTTTCAATAAATATAAGATGTATATTTCTAGGAAATTTTTTGCTCTATTTCTTGAGCACAATTTTTTTTAGAAAATACTATTCTTGGACAGGTCAGGAAGACTACATATTTAATAGTTATACATAAAAATTTATTTCCTTCAAGGTGACTTAGAGGATGATTATTTATAGAGAAACCAAAAGTATTCAAGGAATAAAAAATAAATCATGTGTGAAAGGTTAAATGGATCTTTTTGGGGTGTATCAAGAACCCAATAAATGTAACATGATTTTCAATACAATTATAATATATATTAGGTTCATTTGGAGAAGTGCAAATCATTGTTTCTAATAAATAGTGTTTGATGATTAATATTTTATCATACTTCTCTTATATATGGATTATATTCTATTATTGTTTCAAAAAACATATTATGGAGTTGAAAAATAGTCTATCTATATAGTTTTATATGAGGGATATCATTGAAGCCAACAAAATTTTAGGGATATAGTTTTGAAGTTTCTAAAAAACCATATCACTAGGCTTATATAGGAAAGTGAACATCAAAAAATTCATTAAAAGTTTATATATACATACATCTAATCCTTTGAGTACCTTATTTGTCAACCATTTCAAATTTTCTAATTAGAAATCACATAAAAATGAATATAATCCATGTATATGGGGAAAAATATATTTTCATATTTGGATAAAATCTTCATTTATTCAATGATTTGTATAAGGTAGAATGTTTCTCATGAAGTGGAAATTTTTAGTGGGTTTAGGTGAATCTAGTAAATAATAATTATAAAGTGGTAAATTGGATTATATGATATCTCAAAGGAATATAATAACTATATCTGTGTTCAGGAATGTATGATCTGTTACAAAGTTATGTTGATGTTGAATTGGTGAAGACATAGATATACAAAATAGTATAACAAGATGTGTTTTTACCTTCAGGGGGATAACTGTGAGTTTTATGTCAAGGTTATAGCTAGTTGTTATGCAATTTAATATGGAAGAAGAGTACATAGTTGTTACTAAAGTAGGGAATGAGTTGGTTTGTCTAAAATGTTTTTAGAGGAACTCATAAGGGGGAAGGAAAATAGAAATTTATTCTATGATAGTCAGAGTGTAATATATCTTGTAATACATCTGATGCTTGACTCATGGATGAGACATATTCAATTAAAGTATTAATTCATTTGAGAATATTCTATAAAAAAGTGTCTAAACTATTTAATATTGGAATAATTCACAATCTAGTATATATTTTGACAATGGTTATATTTTGTGATTTTTTTGGTAGTGTTATGCCTCTGTGGGTCTCGAATGACTGAAATGAAATGAAAGGGAGAATAATTTTTTTTGTAGAAGAAGGGAAGTGACCAAAAATATTTTGTTGTTGTAAAGGAAACCTAAAAAGTAGTATTCATGTGTGAAATTGTTAGGTTTTATAAAGTAAGATGTATTTTATTTTTTTTGTTTTGTAACATTACATTTCAAAAGGAGTGGATCAAAAATTTGGGTTGTAGAATCTATAATAGATATTGGTTTTAGTAGACATAGGGTAAGTATCAGGTCTTTAAGAATAGAATGTTTTATAAGTGGGGTATTAAGGATGAGTTCCTAAATTTGGTTCTTTATTCATCAAACTTTTCTGGTGGATGGTTCAATCAGTAGGGTAATGGTGGTGTCCTTCATGCTATTTATAGTGTAGTATATGTTTCTGATGGTGTTTTAACATGAACTATCGACAGAAATGATCTATAAATAGTTGTGTTGTTCTCACTTATATAGTGAATAAATGTAGTTATTAATCATTTTTAGTGATTAGTGTGATTATATATTTTTTAATCATTGTTTCTATTCTCTATTAATTTTTTTATAAGATCAATAGTTTATTTCCCATGAAGCAATGAAAGTATTGAACTATATAATATCATTTATTCTTATTCCATATGGGTATTTTTTCATAGTTTCTCTCTGATTGAATGATCTATATATATTTGAGTGTTGTGATTTAGGGCATTGATTATTTGTTGATCCTTCTCAATTATGGATACATCGATTCATGGTGCTCTTGTGATATAATGCTTTGAAATTGTTTCCACAAGTGCAGTTACAAAAAGGTTCTTCATGATCATGTTTCTCTTGTATCAATATAATTATCATGTGAAATATATGTATGTGTATGTAAAACTAGTGATATTAAAGTGGAATAAGTTTTGTATTATGGTTGTCCCTTTATACGATTCTTCATGGAAGGAATCATTTTTAATATGTGATACTATTATTTGGATTCTAAATTATTTCAGTGCATATGAAATTTAGTAAGTTAGAGCATGAAGGAGAAACTATCTTTTCAAATATATGGAAAGATTACACAATAAAAAATAATTCATCAATATAAGAGATTTAGTTTGATGGAACATCGTCATTTTTTTTCAATGTGACATCCATTAAAAAATGATTGATTCCCTTTCAACAATATTTTCTTAAAATTGAAATCTCTTTTACATATTCCAGGAAATCAATTCTTGAAATAACCTGAGGGAATTATTTTTATTTTTTAATGGGTCATCTTTTTATGAGAAAGAGAAAAAGTACAAATAAAGATACCCACTTTAATTTTAGGGAAACAATATTATTTGATTTTCCTTATTGGAAATAAAATATCTTGAACCATTGTTTATATATGGAAAATATTGAAAAAATGTGTGTATGAATTATTTCTTGTAGTAATTCTAAATATCAATGGAAAAATGAAGGTTGTTATAAGTTCACGTTGAGAATTTCAAGACTAATGTATTAAGAAACAACTTTATCCCAATCCAATTGATACAAAAAAGTGGTTTGTTCCTCATTAATATTACATGATGATAGTTGTAGAGAAAGAGAGAGAGAAATTCATTCATGTTCTAGAGACATAAAGATTTATATGGTTATTCATGTAACATATCAAAGTGAGATAAAAGTAGAAATGTGAAGTTAAAATTTACATTATCATGTGACTACCAAAAACTGTTATATGAATTGCTTCTAATAATCATATAATAAGTTAAGATAGATAATATAAGGATGATATTTATTTATATTCATTACTTATATAGAGATATGTTTTATAAACTGTTGACTAAAAATGATGTAAATAAAATGTAAAAAGACGAAATGACCATTTTTTTTGTGAATTAGAGAACATATTTTTATTAGGTTTCTTCACATTCATGTTTTAACTTACTGTGCAGATTCCCATAAATGATCTTCTTGGGGGTACTATTTTCTAATATTGAATGTATCCCGATGAAATATTGATATAAAAAACAATTTCTTATATAAGAAATAAGAACAATCCTAAAGGATATATTTTGAAAAGTTATTTGGTCCTTGTGTGTATGGATTTATATTCTAGGTATTTAAATAACATAAATGTGAGGAATAATTGAACAATAAGAAATAAATATGAGAAATATATTCTAATTAATCCAATATTTCAATAACTTCTTTAACCTTATAGAGTTGTACATTTATTTACATTGGATAGTTTGTGACTTAAGTGGAGATAAATAACAAATTATATTGTGTTTCATTAATTTCAAAGTCATAGATAAACGCATCATGTAAGTAAGATGAATTATGAGTTACATTATTTTAAATTTTTATTAAATTTCTAGAATTAATTTATTATTCATAAATTTTGTACGTTGTATAATGAAATTACAAATAGAATGCATCGTTATTTACCTGATTGAAAGAGATACAAGTTTCAAGGTTTATGTTTCCTACATAGTTCAAATCACACATAAGTGTATAAATTTATTTATTTTTTATATTTCACTAATGATTAATAATATTAATAAAAACTTTGTATATGTAAGATTGAGATTTTATCGATAAGATTAATATCTCATGAGATTAGAGCATTTTCATTAGGACCTAATATAGTGGAATATGAGTGTAGTTCTATTATGGTTAATAGATAAAAGTTAAATGTTAACAATTGTTCAATAAACATTAAAACACACTAGGATAGTTTCATGTTAAGAATATAAACATATTTTTATGCTATAATAGATGATAGGAGACTATGTTCAACTGATGTATCATGCAATAATGTTGTTGAGAAAATAATTATATTAGATTATTACTCTTATTATTGAGTTATTATGTTAAAATGTAAGTGGTTTGATGAATTTACTCAAATAGTAATGGATTTTTATAAATGTGGCTTTAAAATAGTGTATATAGATCATTATCCTCAAAATAATTAACCTTAGATTTTTCCATCTCATGCAAGAAAATAATTCTAGGTAAAAGAGTAGTTAAATCCTTATTTTACTAATATTTTTTGAACAATTCTTAGAAATATTTTTTATGATGTTAAAGATGGTATTAACCTATAAAATGTGCATATATGTGATCATTATATTATTGTATATAATGATCAAAACATTTCAAATTTTCAGAAAGATTGTGAACTCAATATACTGATGGAAAATAAAGATTAATATTAGTAATGTCACATGAATTTCATAATTTATTTAATATTGATTCACTTTTTTATGAATTTTATGAATAAAATTTTATTTATTCAATTATAAAATATTATAAAGAAATAATAAGGAAAGAAATTTCTTAGAATGAGTACCAAATTCTAGATACAGGATCGAAATTGATGATCACCCAGGTAATTATTTAATTTTTATTAATTATGATATTTTTTCTCTATATATTTATTTATATCATGTGATTAATATTTTTCTAGTGTTTGGTGACACAAATCCTTTTTATATCCCTCTACTATTCCTATTTAAATAAGTATGTAAACTAGAAAGTGTACTTTGACTAATCCACCCCAATTAGAGATTTTGGTGTTATACCCGATGAATTTTCTCAGGTGACCTTTTCTTCACTAGGTAATTAATTAAATAATATTCACATCATATAATTACTAACTCATAATACCCACTTCCTCATACTCTTAGGTTATTGAGATCAACTACTTATTCCGTCAACCCATGCTTCTTACTCATATCATTGCTGAGCGAACAATGACTTTCCTGGAAAAAGAGACCATATAGGATTTTGATAATTATTATAACACTTACATGGACCAAACTTTTAAACATAGTTAATGGTTATTTGTTTTATTAATATTATTAATTATTATTCTTGATAATTTTGTTTTTAATTCTTATTTATCAGTGGGTTTTGATACTTTTTTTAGAACTAAATATTATGGTCATAAATGGATGGGGTCTTTCTAGAATAGACATACACAGATCCTGGTGGACTATAATAAAGATCAATAAATAATTAGAAAATTTAAAATAATGAAAAATATTCACGGTTACAGAAGTTATATGTAACAATATCATTCCCATGTAGCATGTTCCAAAATTTAATGTGGATTCTATAATCAAAGATAGAGAATGCGAAGATATTTGAAGATTGATATTTATAAAATATTTCTATGATATTAATATATATTATAATCTAAAATTAATTTTTTAATATATACATCAATGTTAATAAAATTTATGATATTGGGAATGCATGGGAGGCTCTAATTATAGTGGTAGGTGAACTTTAAAGGTCCTATAAATATGATTTATATTAATGATGATGGAAAGAGTTTGAACCTACCAGGAGAATGTTCTTTATTATGGTGATTTTCCTTTATATCAGTATTATCGATGATTTCTTATTTTTCAAGACCAAAATTTTAGGTATATTCATGTATTATTTTTCAATTTTTTATGAAATAATTAATTTTTATTCATTAAAATTATTTCTATAATTTATATTTTAATTTATGAATAATTATAAAAGAATGAAAAATAATTCTGAAATGAAATATTGGCACACTCTTGGACACACTAGTATGTCCTGCAATTAGAAAAAATAGGTAAGTATTTATTTATTTGGTTTCACATATGTGTGTATGTGTGTATACCTCATATTAATATTTGTTTTCTTATTGATTTCAATATAATTTAAAATAAAATCATCGAATTTTGAGGGATTGGTTCCTCATTCCAAATTGTTTTTATCAAGCTTTAAGAGAAGGGATTTGATGAAAAGGAATCTAATATTAGGGGTTTGGGTACCTCATATAAAATAATTTATTTTTTTCTACATGAATTGATATTTGATGATATAAAAGACATCCTATATATCAATTTGTAATTTGTTTCAAGGAAATTCTATTTTGAGATTCTTAGAAAATTGTTTGAACTAACTATTAAATTAAAAAAATCCCACTCATATATTTTTCATATAAAACTGCGTTTTTAGTGTAAAATTTATTATTTTAACATCTAGATGATTTTTTTCAATATTAATTTCATGTTTTTTCATTATTAGGTATTCAGTGCATATGGAGGATCTTTTTAGGTGAAAATTTCAATTGATTATTTTCATTATAAAAAATTGATGTTTTGATATTCTGAGATATTTCCAATTCTAGTTTAAAAATTTAAACCATAGTCCTCTTGGAGAAAAACTATAGTATCAATTCAAAATATAATTATTGGATAGAAGGTTATACATACTTTTAAACTAACTGCGTAAAACTAATAGTGAAAATTTAAATCATATTTTTTTATTAATATATTCAGTAACATATCATTCAGAATTTTGAAATCACAGATGACAACTAAGTTTATAAGAAAAATTAAAAATCAGAACATGTGAGCTAGAATGGTGACATGAAACCTTTTGTATCTCTTATTAATGGTATAAATTTCATTAATAATTAAAATATTTATTATATTGTTTCTAATTTATTCTCATCAGTTGTAGTGAGATAAAATTATATTCTTTATGAAGGATAAAGAAGTGAATAATAATTTTTTATATGGGATATCTAACATTATTCAATATAAAATATAATATTAAAGGATAATTTTCTTTCCAATGTTACTATATAATAATTTGTTGTTCTATTTTTTTTAAATTAGAAACCATATAAGTGAATGTTCTCTAGTAAACAATCACCACACATTTAATAGTGAGAGTTTTCTATCATAGTGGTACTTAAACCTAGCTTATACATTGCTTATTTTATGGATAATAAATTTAATTAATATTTTAGGAAATTCAAATTTAATGTGTTTGTTAATTTTTATTTAGGTTGACTTCATTTTAAGTATTCTATAACTTCTTCCTCAATATGGTTATTGTAACACCCCAGATCTATAAGAGGTATGATTTTGATATAGTTTTCACCAATTCTCATATATTTAGATGAATTACGAGTGTTAATAGTTTCAATGGATTTTTAAGAAACATATTTATGGAGAATGAGTTGGGTTTCAAGACATATATCCTTTGAAAGAAACAACCTAGCACCCAGTGGTTTATTACCCGATATTGAGTAGAGGTCAAAGAGGGGAAATGGCTTGGGTGGATGGTGACCTTGAAGTGGGTACCCAGTTACCACTGGGTACCTAGGGTAGTGGGGAATCGAATGGTTCTTTTATATATATTTTTAAATTAGTTAATTATTATTATAAATTTTTTAAAAATGATAAGACTTTATCATTTTTTCTAGTATCATTCTCGACTCTCACAACACCTTTCTTTCCCGCTTTATTCTAAGTGTTAGGAACCCCTTGTTTACTACTCTATTCAAGTGTTTTCAAACATTGGGAGTCTACATTGGTGAGTCTATTCATCATCATCGCTATATTCACTGGACCTATTGTGATTCTAGTGGTTTCATTTTGTTATTACAAATTACAGGGTTTTTTCATGTTTGTTAATTCATACTGATTGGACTCAATCAATCTAGTGTAACTTAATGAATGTGATTCTATTAGACAAAGGTAGGTTGTCCCTAACCATTCTCTATTGTATATTCTTGTTTCATGTAACATGTTATACATGGTCTCATCAATCATGTGAGATTTACCCTAAACCTAATAATTTTTTTATCTTGAACCGTATTAGTTCGGTAAGGACATATAAGGCCACGATGGACCCTTTAACCATAATTCCTCGATATCATAGTTTTTGATGTCTATAAACATAAATTAACATGGGTTAGAACATTATGCTTGAAACCCTATTGGGGATTCTATGGGTTTTTTGGTGATACTATAAACCTATTGTGGTACCTTTATCCTTATTAGTAATATTAGAGGTATGCTATTTGAAAGTGTTTATGTGAGGCTTATTTCAGGTGGAATATTAGATATTTTCAATAGATTTTGGCTTTTTTAATTGATAATTGGGGTGAGTGTTCCTCCCCAAAATTTTGTTTCTAACTGAGAAGGTTATAACATTGATTGATAATTGTAAATGGGCAGGGTGTGAGAGGACCAACCGTTTTTTGACTTAAGGTAAGTTGGAAGCTACTCATAAATTATTATTTAATGTTTATATCTATTACTTGAGCCATTTATTATACCATGATGTGATTTTGGTTGTATGTGTACGATGATATTCCCTATTTCTCTTGATATTTTTGATTGGTATGGGATTAAATTTTTTTATGTTATCATTGATAAGGGACACTATTCCCAATACATGGTATGTACATGACTAAGACATTATACATGTTATTATAGAACAAAATTTCCATGTGACCTTGAAAATTGTGGTGATGGGACAATGCTCCCAATTATTTTCTATTTCCCTCAAAAGTGGGTTGTATTTACCATAATGTGATTCTTCCATGGAAGGTGATGATATTACCATACGAAAATGGTGATGGTGGTGCATGATATCCCCATTCACAATGTGGCCTGGGACTATGGATGCTTTCCCTATTTGGATTGTTCATGTGCCCGGGATGGTACAACCTCTTTTAATAATGTAATTAGGATGTGATACCCACTTGAGTGTGACTGATATGTGATGTTATTCACAATTATATAGTATCATAATTGGGATTCTATTCCCACTAATATGGAAAAATTATCTGAATGCACTAACCTAATATTAGTTATTATGATATGATAGGATGATATGCCCATTTGATATGACTTAGAAGGCGATTCCTTGTATAATTTCATGTTATATGTTTTGAGACACCTTAGAATAGCTCCAATAAGGTATTTTTACACCCAGGTAGTTGTTATATAACTATGGCTATGATAATTTTATTAATATTTCATTTTCTTATTTACATTTATTTTTAAGAATATCACACTATACATGAAAATTATTACACTAGAATTGTTAGGGACAACATTAGTGGTGGATTGACGAATTGTACTCACACCTTGCTCAAGCGTCTTAGTACCCAAGAAGATGATATGGTTTATTGAACCTATGGTTATTCAATGCTCCCTATGGTTCATGACATGGGACTAATTTCCATAATGTCTAGATTTTAGGCATCGAGGAATAGTCATTAAGATCACACTATAATGTTAACACATTGAGTCACACATGTAGTGAGGGTGAGTTTTAGGTGAGGAATATAAATCACAATAGAACTCACCCCCATCATGATCCACTTTCCAGTTATGGGTAGTGAGTCTTATGGGAGAAAAAACTGTGCGATAGTGATCTAGAGAGAACAATATCCCGATTGAAGGGGGGGATCCATTTAGTTAGTATGAAATCATATTTGGTATATTTAAACAACATAGGTTATGATGATAGGGAGATTATTGGATCCAGGGTTATTCAGTGCTCCCTAAGGTTTATAAATTTAGACTAACTGCTCTTGTATTTGAATATACAATATCACATCACTACCATTAAGGTTTTTATATGATGATAACACCTTGAATCCCACATGGGGATATGGTGAATTTTTTATGAAGAATATAAATAAAAAGTTAGCTATCCCTCATCACAAGGTCTTTTCTAGTAATGGGTAGTGATCAGCAAGGGAGAAAAAATTGGAGGTAGTTTTCTAGAGTGGACAATTTTATGATTTGGAGGGTGGGAAGATCCTATTAAGTAGTTACATTTTTGGTATAAGAAAATCTAAACATATATTTGAGTAATATATAACCCTATAAAATTATTCATTTCTATTAACATGGAAATATCAAAATATATTTTCATATTCTTAGAAAAATCATCATAGGTAGTGTAACATCCCAAGTAAGTAATGAATAATAGATATTTTTATCTATGTCTATTAATGATTAAGATAGTGTTATAGAGGCTTAGAATGAAAATAAATACAATCTTATGCATGGAATACAGTAATATTCTTAAAAGATTGTTTTACTCCCTTTTGATGGAAAACCATTTTTGAATCTATATTTTTACAATTTTATAAACTATGTTTGTCAAAATAAACTTATTCATTATTATTGGGACATCAAAATTTACTTTGTGTGAATTTTTGGTATTTTTCTGACAATGTTCATTTTTTAATGAATAGTGAAAAATACTGCATTTTACATCAAAACTGCTTTTTAATCTAATTTATTTATATGATTAGATTATCTTTTGAATTGGTATTAATGAGTAATATGAATATATTTTTACCATTTAATCCAATGGTGGTCATTGGAATCAATTTCACTTTGAAATTGGAATTAAACTAGTATCAATCTTTTGATACTTATTGTTTTGTAAAAACCCGCTATTTGCTCTGGCAGCGGGAATTAATTATTAAATTAATTAATGTGACTTATATGATTTGAATTTTGTAAAATAGACTTCATTTTTGAATTCGGAATATCAAATATAGCTTAGGGTGAATTTTTGGTAATTTTCTGAAAAACATCAATTTTTGATGAATAGTGAAACCACTAAGTGGTAATCAAGCAAACTGATTTTTCAGTTAAATGAAAGTTTACCACTAATGTGTATTTAATTTTGAAAATCCGACATACATGGTTTTCATTAAGAAGTAAAATGTGGTTCAATGAGATTAAAATAATTTTTTTGGTGAATAGTAACTTATTAAGTTTTTAATCGCGATTAGTGGTGATTAGTGTAGTTTAAGGTATAAATAATGCTTTAATAATTTGAAATGACCTAGACACATGTCCCAACCCTATTGGTTGTGTCATGTCCGACCAAGAAAAGCCATGGGTGAAATTGGGGACCCCATGGAGACATTTTGGTTGGGAAATGACATAAATAACTTTTTATTTAATGTAAAAGTAAAAATGACACAAACATAATATGTTTTACGAAAACAATTTTTACATGGGTTTATAAAGATCTGATATTTGATTATAAATAGTAATTGGAAAGCTAAAAAGATTTCCTACATCATAGTATTTTTTTTATGATTTTTAGACATTAAATAAATTAAATTATTAATGACATAATCATGATGCAGCGATGACATCATTATTTGACGATTTAAATAAAATGGAAAGACAATATAAAATCTATGAACTAAACATGGCCAAAACCAATTGGATGAGTGGATTTAAAACCCTTATCACCTTATCCACGAATTATATCAATGTGGGACCTTTTAAAACCGAAACACATTTTCAAATAAAGTAATATTTCTTTACTTTCCAAAAGTGCCCCTCCTCTCCTCTTATAAAAGGCCCCCACCTCTACCTCATTTCACACACTCCTCAAGCCTTTGTCTCGGCAAACCCCTTCCCATTTACTCTCTCCAAATCCCTCTCCTCATCCTATAGGATTCCCTTTGGGCAGAATCCTTTCAAAGGAAGCCTTTAGGCTCAAATCAAAAGGAGTTACACTTTTTAAGGTAATTCATTCTCTCATGTTCATTTGTTTTATTTTGCTTCTCCAACCCCCTAAACTCTTTTTATTTAATTCTTTTGTAACAAAACCAGTATCTTCAATATACTAGGATGTTGTTATAAGATTTATTTTAGCTACACTCTCACACAACTGCATCAAATGGTTAAAGAACATACGTTTTCCGTGGATGGCGAAATTCTGCCTCTCGAAACGATGATTGTTAAATACTCATTTAACACCTTCAAAGGTGGCCATTATGATGTCACTATTTTTATATATGATATATAATATGTTTATGTTTTCCTTAAGCTTCTGTTTTTTTCATTTTGGGCATACCTTTATGGTTTCCATTATGGGTAAACACGATATCTTCATTTTAGGAAGTGCGGACTACCGCCCCCTGAAATTGATTTGATTCGTTAATACCATATGTGGGATGTGTAAAGGATAAAGTTAATGATATTATATATGTTATTATACTGGAATTATAATATAATCTTATATCATTATGATTCCATTCCAGAAAATATGAAATAGAAATGGAAGTAGCGTTCATGCGTACGTACGGCTTACCGTCTCCATGAACGGTGCATTTCATTTCTTACCTCTAAATGATTATGTAATATTATAAATTCATGTATGTACTTGATATATATGACATATATGATATCTACATCATTAATACCATTCTGGATATAATGAACCTTTGACCAAATTAACAACATGTAAGTGTAAGAAGTCTATTTTTGACTTAAGAACCAAATACCGACAAAATGAACATTATTAACTTAACTGATTACATGATGTTCATAACATGGTATAAAAGGAATAATGAACTTGAAAAAGATTCATAAGAAAGTAGAGATTAACTCAAGTTTATTATTCAGGAGATTAAAGAACGGTCGGGTCAAGTCAGATACGAGGTATGGGACTTCATCTCAATCTCCTTTCATTGAGGCATATTTTATTTTATACACAACTTTCTTTTATACGGTGTATAAACCCCTTTGACTTTTACGTTTATTCAAAAGGAATCTTTTTTATACGAAGCGTTTACTAAACGACAAAAGGGGATGTTTTTGTCGTATGTATGCGGCGACAACGACTTCTCCGCCGTCCTGACCGTTATTTGAGTTTCGACTTCCTCTACAAGCCATACCTTATTTTTAAAAGAAAAATACCATGTTTTACTTTTCTTTTATTTTAGTATTGAAAATGGTTTTCATAATGTTTTTATATCAATGTGTTGTATTTATATCTCGTGATTGAAATGTGGAAATTTTATGTTACCTTTTAGCATGTTTTATGTGATATGATTATGTTATGGTTCTTGGGCATTATTATGAAGACGGGTGGTTCCGTGATAAACTAAGGGCGGGTGAGCCCGTTATAGCTCTCCAATGCATTGGGTAACGCGAAGGAGTGAAACTTTAAGGTTTCTCCGAAGAGATTTTAGGGAATATACTGTGATGGGTATTCCAAACGTAACCAAGAGGGTTACTCCCTACGTAAGAATGTTATGAATGCCTCAAGTTACCTTTATGTCTTATGATTTGTATGATTTATTCATGATTTTATGAGGTATGTTAAAGTGCCTATGTTTTATGGGTAAAGTATGATTTCATTCTTATGTATGAATGAACTCATGTTTCCTTTCCATGTTTTTTAACCCATACTGAGTTTTTATGCTCATCCCAAGTTTTTGAAATGTTTTTCACAGGTCAAGAGAAAGGTACATGATAAGATGATAGAGTCAAGGATATGTCAAGAAATAATCCATGTTTTATTTTAAACGTGTTTCCATTGATGGGAATGAAGAATACTATCTTTCTGTAACCACTTTGTTTATATGTGGAATGTAATGCAAGTTTTATGATCTAATTCTCTAAAACTCTAAACCTGAAAAGATCCTCAATGTGTAATCTAGTAATAACTCAAGATTAAGTATGGTTTAAGGCTGGGGCCTTATAGTTGGTATCAAAGGTCGGTTTAGATAACTTTAGGAGTTAGAATTCTATTAAATGATTATCCAAAAATATATTTTTTTCGAAATGATATAGCATTTAAAGATTACCATGCTGCTTCATCTAAGACATGTTTGTTCAGAATGGTTTTCCGCAGAGGAAACAAGGAAGCAGTGCTAGGAAGGCATACAGAAGGAAATAACCTCCGAATCAGCATCCAGAAATGGTCGGAATTGGAACTGAACAGTTTGTTGCAGTGATGGCGCAGTTGACTCAAGCGATAAATGGCGGTGGTATCCATGCACGAGATCAGCCAGATCAACCGCAGAGGAACATGTCAGTGGTGGAACATTTCATGAGGCAACATCCAGCATCATTCAGAGGATCATCTGACCCTGTGCTAGCTGAAGGGTGGATTAAAGCACTGGAGAAGATTTTTGATGTCATGGGGTGTTCAGACAATCAAAAGGTTAGTCTTGCTATTTACCGTTTGGAGGGTGAAGCAGATCAATGGTGGTCTATGGTTAAAAATATCAGGGACGCCGATGAGATTGATGCTCTTGACTGGGATGAATTCAAAGGTATGTTTCTTGAGAAGTATTTTCCTAAGGCTGTTCGACTTAGGATGGAAAAGAAATTCTTGGAATTGAGGCAAGAGGAAGACTCAGTGGCTGCCTATGAAGAAAGGTTCACTCGATTGGCAAGGTATGCTCTAAATTTTATCCGGGACCTTGATAGTAAAATCAATCGTTTTTACTCAGGATTAAAGCCAAAATACCGAAGGGCATTAGCTTCTCGTGAGTTTAAAAGTTATGAAAAGCTTGTTCGATGTGCTGAGAAGGTGGAAATGGAGTTTGCCGATGACCAAGTTTTCTATAACAACCAGTAGAAGAAGAGACCGAGGTGGCAGGAGAAAGGTAAGAATTCTTCAAAAAAGTCTGATGGTAAGAGAACTAAGTTTCCAGTTTGTGATAAATGTGGCAAAAGGCATGCTGGGGAATGTCTTCTGAATTCTGGGAAGTGCTACCGATGTGGTAAGATGGGACATAAGGCTCGTGATTGCACTGAAAAGGATCAAGGTGAAGGTAAGAGAAAATTTGATTTGCAGTTACTGAAATGTTATAAGTGCAATGAGATGGGTCACTGTGCAAACGAGTGTCCGACAATGAGCTTGAGTGATGAGAAGCAGTTAGACTACAAGCAGAAAGGGGTGGTGAAATCCTTTGCAACTACTTCAGCAGATGTCGGGCCATCAAATGAAGTTGTATCAAGTACTTTGTTTGTTTTTTCAGATTCTGCCAGTGTGTTGTTTGATTCGGGGTCTACACATTCTTTCATCTCTGAAACCTTTTCTAGTAAAATGGGAATACCATCTCAAGAAATGACTCCTGAACTTTTGGTAAAAACACCTGGGGGAAGTGTCGAGGAAAAAAGAATTTATAAGAATCTTCCTATCCTTATCTGTGGAAAGAACCTACTTGCAAACCTTATTGTTCTACCTCTAGTAGAGTTTGATGTTATCCTGGGTATGGATTGGCTCTCTATTTACCATGCTAAGATTGACTGTAGAGCTAAAGAAGTTTCTTTTCAGAAAGACTTTCAGTTTGTTTACAGGAATGAACCCTTACTTTTGATAACATATCAAGAGGCCGAGAAACTTGTAAAAGATGGAAATGAATGTTACCTTGCACACATCGTTGAAAATAAAGGAACTGTTTATATTAATGATGTGCCAGTGGTAAATGAGTATCCTGATGTTTTTCCTGATGAGTTTCCTGGAATAATACCAGATCGGGAAGTTGAGTTTACCGTTGACTTAGTTCCTGATGCTAAGCCAATTTCAAAACCCCCTTATCGAATGGCACAAATTGATCTTTTAGAGTTGAAGGAGCAATTGCAAGATTTATTAGAGAAAGGATTCATTAGACCTAGAACATCACCATGGGGTGCTCCTGTTTTATTTGTTAAAAAGAAAGATGGTTCTATGAGACTTTGCATTGATTATAGAGCCTTGAATAATATCACTGTTAAGAACAAATATCCTTTGCCTCATATCGATGATTTGTTTGATCAGCTCCAGGGAGCTCAGTTTTTTTCAAAGATTGACTTGAGATCGGGGTACCATCAATTGAAGGTAAAGGAGGCAGATATTCCGAAGACCATGTTCCGTGCGAGATATGGCCATTATGAATTTGTAGTAATGCCTTTTGGGATAACCAATGCACCTGTTGTATTCATGGACTTAATGAATAGAATTTTCCATGAGTTCTTGGATAAGTTTGTGGTGGTTTTCATTGATGATATTTTGGTTTTTTCTAAAAGTAAAGAGGAGCATGAAAAACATTTAAGGTTTATCTTGAAAACCTTAAAAGAAAAGAAACTGTATGGTAAATTCAGCAAGTGTGAGTTTTGGTTGCAACAAATTTCGTCCCTTGGTCACATTGTTTCTAAAGATGGAATAACTGTTGATCCTTCAAAAAAAAAGTTGTGGAAGAATGGCCAAGACCCACAAATGTAATCGAGATTCGTAGCTTCCATGGTTTGGTGGGATATTACCGAAGGTTTGTTAGAAAATTTTCATGGTTATCTAGTCCAATGACTAAGCTAACTCGGAAGGGTGTTAAGTTTATCTGGACAAAAGAATGTGATGATTGTTTTCAGGAATTGAAAAGAAGATTGGTGAATGCTCCAGTTTTGGCACTACCTTCCAGGAATGGTGAGTTTGTTATATACATTGATTCTTCATTGAAAGGACTTGGTTGCGTCCTAATGCAGAATGATCAGGTAATTGCTTATGCTTCACGACAGTTGAAAACTCATGAGGTAAATTACCCTACACATGATTTGGAATTAGCTGCTATTGTTTTTGCTTTAAAAATTTGGAGGCATCATTTTTATGGAGTAAAGTGTGAAATATATACCGATCACAAAAGTTTAAAGTATATATTCACTCAGAAAGAGTTAAACATGAGAAAAAAAAGATGGCTGGAATTAATCAAGGATTATGATTGTACAATTCATTACCATCCGGGAAAAGCAAATAAAGTGGATGATGCTTTGAGTCGAAAAAGTAATGCTTCATTAACAATGTTGCGTTTGGAACGTGATCCTTTGGTTAAGGATTTGATGAACTTTGGCATAGAAGTTGTTGGTGCAGTAAGTCCTTCTGTTTCGTTTTAGGTATCAGTGAAATCATCTCTATCAGATAGAATCAAGCAAGCACAGAAGCAAGACAGTGAGTTGCAGAAAAAGGTAGAGCAGGTTCAGAAAGGTAAGTTGCCTGAATTCAACATTGATAATGATTGTGTTTTGAGATTTGGGAAGAGATTGTGTGTGCCTTGTGATTCACAGTTGAAGAGAGAGTTGTTATGTGAAGCTCATAGTTCTCCGTTTTCAGTTCATTCGGGCAGTACTAAGATGTATAGAGATCTGCAGGAGTATTACTGGTGGGATGGAATGAAAAGAGATATTGCTAATTTTACTGTGAAGTGTTTGACTTGTCAGTAGGTTAAAGCAGAGCGGCAGTTACCGAAAGGGATGCTTCAGCCTTTACCAGTGACAGAGTGGAAATGGGAGAATATACCCATGGACTTTGTTGTTCGATTACCGAAGACATCTCGAGGTAATAATGCAATCTGGGTTATAGTTGATCGCTTGACCAAATCTGCTCATTTCCTTGCTATACGAGATACTTTCTCTCTTGATCAACTTTCCCGTTTGTATCTTAAAGAGATAGTCAGGTTACATGGAGTTCCTCTTTCCATTGTATCGGATCGTGATCCCAGGTTTACTTCTAACTTTTGGAAAGGCCTTCAGAAGTCGTTGGGTACTGAATTAAATTTTAGTACAGCTTTTCATCCTCAATCAGATGGACAGTCAGAACGAACAATTCAGACATTTGAGGATATGCTACGAGCTTGTTCTAGGGATTATCAGGGAAGTTGGGACCAACATCTTTCTTTGGTTGAATTTTCATATAGTAACAGTTTTCATTCTAGTATACAAATGGCACCATTTCAGGAATTATATGGGAAGCGGTGTCGAACTCCAGATTTCTGGGATGAAGTGGGTGAAAGAAAGTTGATGGGACCAGAATTGGTAGAAGAGATGGCAGAAAAAGTTCAGCTGATTCGGAAACACATGAGAACAGCTCAGAGCAGGCAGAAGAGTTATGCGGATAACCGGAGGAAGGATCTATCTTTCGAGGTAGGTGATCATGTTTTTCTCAAGGTTTCTCCTTGGAAAAGCGTGATGAGATTTGGTAAGAATGGAAAGTTGAGTCCAAGGTTTGTTGGACCATACGAAATTCTGGAGAGAGTTGGATCAGTTGCATACCGAGTGGCTTTACCTCCGAGTTTATCTCAGGTACACAATGTTTTTCACGTTTCGATGTTGAGAAAGTATATGCCATATCCATCTCATGTTTTGAGTCCATAGGTAGTTCAGTTGGAAGAGAACCTATCTTATGAGGAATAACCAGTCCAGATTCTTGACCACAGGGAGCAAGTGTTACAGAATAAGGTGATTAAGCAAGTAAAGGTTTTGTGGAAAAACCACATGATTGAAGAGGCAACATGGGAATCTGAAAATGCAATGAGGGATAAGTACCCCCATTTATTCGATAAGTAAATAAATTGCGGGGACGCAATTTTCTAAAGGGGGGAAGGATGTAACATCCCAAGTAAGTAATGAATAATAGATATTTTTATCTATGTCTATTAATGATTAAGATAGTGTTATAGAGGCTTAAAATGAAAATAAATACAATCTTATGAATGGAATACAGTAATATTCTTAAAAGATTGTTTTACTGCCTTTTGATGGAAAACCATTTTTGAATCTATATTTTGACAATTTTATAAACTATGTTTTTCAAAATAAACTTATTCTTTATGATTGGGACATCACAATTTACTTTGTGTGAATTTTTGGTATTTTTCTGACAATGTTCATTTTTTAATGAATAGTGAAAAATACTGCATTTTACATCAAAACTGCTTTTTAATCTAATTTATTTATATGATTATAATATCTTTTGAATTGGTATTAATGTGTAATATGAATATATTTTTACCATTTAATCCAATGGTGGTCATTGGAATCAATTTCACTTTGAAATTGGACTTAAACTAGTATCAATCTTTTGATACTTATTGTTTTGTAAAAACCCGCTATTTTCTCTGGCAGCGGGAATTAATTATTAAATTAATTAATGTGACTTATATGATTTGAATTTTGTAAAATAGACTTCATTTTTGAATTTGGAATAT
This sequence comes from Viscum album, assembly GCA_963277665.1. Lineage (NCBI taxonomy): Eukaryota > Viridiplantae > Streptophyta > Magnoliopsida > Santalales > Viscaceae > Viscum > Viscum album. Next base: position 1,375,416,468 of record OY728133.1, on the reverse strand, counting down.
CAAATATAGCTTAGGGTGAATTTTTGGTAATTTTCTGAACAACCTCAATTTTTGATGAATAGTGAAACCACTAAGTGGTAATCAAGCAAACAGATTTTTCAGTTAAATGAAAGTTTACCACTAATGTGTATTGAATTTTTAAAATCCGACATACATGGTTGTCATTAAGAAGTAAAATGTGGTTCAATGAGATTAAAATAATTTTTTTGGTGAATAGTAACTTATTAAGTTTTTAATCGCGATTAGTGGTGATTAGTGTAGTTTATGGTATAAATAATGCTTTAATAATATGAAATGACCTAGACACATGTACCAACCTTATTGGTTGTGTCATGGCCGACCAAGAAAAGCCATGGGTCAACTTGGGGACCCCATGGAGACATTTTGGTTGGGAAATGACATAAATAACTTTTTATTTAATGTAAAAGTAAAAATGACACAAACATAATATGTTTTACGGAAACAATTTTTACATGGGGTTATAAAGATCAGATATTTGATTATAAATAGTCATTGGAAAGCTAAAAAGATTTCCTACATCATAGTAGTTTTTTATGATTTTTAGACATTAAATAAATTAAATTATTAATGACATAATCATGATGCAGTGATGACATCATTATTTGACGATTTAAATAAAATGGAAAGACAATGTAAAATATATGAACTACACATGGCCAAAACCAATTGGATGAGTGTATTTAGAACCCTTATCACCATATCCACGAATTATATCAATGTGGGACCTTTTAAAACCGAAACACATTTTCAAATAAAGTAATATTTCTTTACTTTCCAAAAGTGCCCCTCCTCTCCCCTTATAAAAGGCCCCCACCTCTACCTCATTTCACACACTCCTCAAGCCTTTGGCTCGGCCAAACCCTGCCCATTTACTCTCTCCACATCCCTCTCCTCATCTTATAGGATTCCCTTTGGGCAGAATCCTTTCAAAGGAATCCTTTAGGCTCAAATCAAAAGGAGTTACACTTTTTAAGGTAATTCATTCTCTCATGTTCATTTGTTTTATTTCGCTTCTCCATCCCCCTAAAATCTTTTTATTTAATTCTTTTGTAACAACACCAGTATATTCAATATACTAGGATGTTGTTATAAGATTTATTTGAGCTACACTCTCACACAACTGCATCAAATGGTTAAAGAACATACGGTTTCCGTGGATGGCGAAATTCTGCCTCCCGAAACGATGATTGTTCAATACTCATTTAACACCTTCAAAGGTGGCCATTATGATGTAACTATTTTTATATATGATATATAATATGTTTATGTTTTCCTTAAGCTTCTGTTTTTTTCATTTTGGGCATACCTTTATGGTTTCCATTATGGGTAAACACGATATCATCATTTTAGGAAGTGCGGACTACCGCCCCCTGAAAGTGATTTGATTCGTTAATACCATATGTGGGATGTGTAAAGGATAAAGTTAATGATATTATATATGTTATTATAATTGAATTATAATATACTCTTATATCATTATGATTCCATTCCAGAAAATATGAAATAGAAATGGAAGTAGTGTTCATGCGTACGTACGGCTTACCGTCTCCATGAACGGTGCATTTCATTTCTTACATCTAAATGATTATGTAATATTATAAATGAATGTATGTACTAGATATATATGACATATATGATATCTAAATCATGAATACCATTCTGGATATAATGAACCTTTGACCAAATTAACAACATGTAAGTGTAAGAAGTCTATTTTTGACTTAAGAACCAAATACCGACCAAATGAACATTATTAACTTAAATGATTACATGATGTTCATAAAATGGTATAAAAGGAATAATGAACTTGAAAAAGTTTCATAACCAAGTAGATATTAACTCAAGTTTATTATTCAGGAGATTAAATAATGTTCGGGTCAAGTCGGATACGAGGTATGGGACTTCGTCTCAATCTCCTTTCATTGAGGCATATTTTATTTTATACACAACATTCTTTTATACGGTGTATAAACCCCTTTGACTTTTACGTTTATTTAAAAGGAATCTTTTTTATATGAAGCATTTACTAAATGAAAAAAGGGAATGTTTTTGTCGTACGTATGCGGCGACAACGACTTCTCCGCCGTCGTGACCGTTATTTGAGTTTCGGCTTCCTCTATAAGCCATACCTTCTTTTTAAAAGAAAAATACCATGTTTTACTTTTCTTTTATTTTAGTATTGAAAATGGTTTTCATAATGTTTTTATATCAATGTGTTGTATTGATATCTCATGATTGAAATGTGGAAATTTTATGTTACCTTTATGCATGTTTTATGTGATATGATTATGTTATGGTTCTTGGGCATTATTATGAAGATGGGTGGTTCCGTGATAAACTAAGGGCGGGTGAGCCCGTTATAGCTCTCCAATGCATTGGGTAACGCGAAGGAGTGAAACGTTAAGGTTTCTCCGAAGAGATTTTAGGGAATATATTGTGATGGGTATTCCAAACGTAACCAAGAGGGTTACTCCCTACGTAAGAATGTTATGAATGCCTCAAGTTACCTTTATTTCTTATGATTTCTATGATTTATTCATGATTTTATGAGGTATGTTAAAGTGCCTATGTTTTATGGGTAAAGTATGATTTCATTCTTATGTATGTATGAACTCATGTTTCCTTTCCATGTTTTTTAACCCATACTGAGTTTTTATGCTCATCCCAAGTTTTTGAAATGTTTTTCACAGGTCAAGAGAAAGGTACATGATAAGATGATAGAGTCAAGGATATGTCAAGAAATAATCCATGTTTTATTTTAAACGTGTTTCCATTGATGGGAATGAAGAATACTATCTTTCTGTAACCACTTTGTTTATATGTGGAATTTAATGCAAGTTTTATGATCTAATTCTCTAAAACTCTAAACCTGAAAAGATCCTCAACGTGTAATCTTGTAATAACTCAAGATTAAGTATTGTTTATGGCTGGGGCGTTATAGGTAGTCTCTCTGTCACTAATAAATATGATATCACCAATATAGAGTATTTCTACGAGTGTACCAATGGAAATATATTTTACATACAAATTTCTATTATCCTTCACCTTTAACAAATCCATATGTCTAAAACAACCATCAAATTTTGAATACAAGGCTCTAAATTCTTCTTTCAATCCATATAAAGTTTTATTTAACTTGTATTCCATATTGTCATCATTATCCATAATAAACCCTTCATGGTTTCCAAACAAAACATCATCTTCTACGACTCCATTTAGATGAGGGATTCTATATCCATTTGATATAGTTTGTAATTCATATAATCTACCACTAAGAAGAACATTTTGATTAATTATAGTCTTGCCAATGGTGAAAAAAATTATTAAAATTCTATCCATTCCATATATGAATATCCTCTATAAACTAGAACAACTTTGTTCCTTGACACATCACCTTTTACATTCAATTTTATTAAATTCCCACTTAGTTCCAATTACATTTATATATTTAGGTAATGAAACAAGATCCCAATTAGAGTTATTCTTAATTTGACCAGGTTCTTCATTTATAGAATTGATCCATTCTTTATGCTTAACTACCTAAAAAATAGTTTGTGGTTGAACTTGAGATATTAAATTAATTTGATTATCAATTATCATACACGTTATTATTTGGAATAGTTCATATTTAATGAAAATATATTTTTATAATTAACATGATTTTTCAATATTTAATGCTTCAAACTATAATTTTTAGTAGTCTCATATTCATCACTAGTTTTTCATAAACAAACATTAACTATATTTCACAATGTTATATCATATTTATTATTATATATTTTTTAAATATTCTCATTTAAAAATAATATTTTCTTCAACTATCAATTTATATTTATTTTGATCTTAAATAACCTGCATATAAAAATATTTAATTATTTTTTACAACATTTTATTCCAACATTTATAAGCCATACCATTTGATAGGTATCCCATAAAGATCCCTTCTTCTTCATTTTCTTCAAAATTTTCTATATTGGAGTTTTTATTGTTTTTATATTAGGGATTTATAAATAAATTAAGGTAATTCAATGTTGGTTTTAATTTGATCCATGTTTTACTTATTGTCTTTTTTGTCTCAGGTCTCAATAAAAATCTATTTTGTAAATGAAAAATCATACAACTAGATTCACATTATATTTTTTTGAATGTTTGTGCTCAATAAAAATCATCTTTCCTTTAATAACAATAAATATTTGTTTTATTTAATTCAATATTTTATTGAGAGTAAGGTTTAAAAAATAGATTCTTTATTAAATGATTTTGAGATATATTTTTAATGCATTATTAGTATATTCCCAACCATTATCCTCTCAAATATTCATAATGAAAACTCTTTACTCATTCTCAAAATTTATTCCAATGTTTTTGAACAGGTAAACAACTTCAGACTTTTGTTTCATGACCATAAATATAGTCATATGAGTGTAATAATCAATGAAATTAATATAGTAAAAATCACCTCTAGAATAATTATGTCTCATAGGACCACATAAGTCTATGTTAATGAGTTACTATGGTCTCGTGGATAGACTCTATACTCTTTTTTGAGTACCTTGAACCATTTTTCACATTAAAAGGATTCCAAAATAGAATATATCTCTATTTTGAGTTTGAAAAGGTGTATAACTACTTTATAATTAGACAGTTCTCTAATTTCTTTGACTAATGTGGCCGGTCTCTTATTACATACCATATTCTCATTATCGGAACTTGGGAAACATCAATTAGTAAGTTCATCAATTTAAAATATATTTCCACATTATTTTTATCCTTTGGATATGATTATTATATCATTATAATTATTGATTATTGATGATTTTTTTCTTAAAAACATCCTAATTATGATAATCAAACAACTGTATTGTAATAAGTAGGTTGAGTTTAAGCTCTTCAACATAAAGTACATCTTTTCATTTTAGTTTCTATGATTCAATCTTAGTAGTACCAACAACTTTGATAGAAAATAATCTATTTTTTTCCAAATGTAACTGTCCCTCAATCATGTTCTTCAATGTTTTTGAAATAAAATTCTCCCCAAATTTTTTTTATGAATACCCGCCGTCAATAATCTAGTTCTTTCCATTCTTACATTCTTTCAATACCTTTCCAATAATAATAGTTTTTTCATTGATTTAGTTTTTGAATTCCATCCCATTTTTAATTATAGGAATGTTTTTAGGGATTTTTTATCATGTAATCATTAGAAAAACTAACTAATTTTTCACATATTCTATATAGTTCATCCAAAAACACTAAAATTTATTTATTTTTGATATATTGGATGCATTTCTATCCACAATAGGGTTGTTTTGTAAATCCTTTTTAATATATTTAGAATTGATCCCCCTTACTTCATACCTTTACCTTCAAGGAGAAATTTTATACTAGTATGAATAGGTTATGTTCCAAAAAAATCCACAACACCAGTAGTACCCACTAAATATAAGTCATCAATTATAATAAAAAAAATTACATAATTTTTGTTTTTGTTGTATAACTATGTATTATGGGTGTTTCTATCTTGATGAAGATGTTATACGTAAGATATTATTCTATTATTTAGATATAGAATTGGTTTTCCCATCACCCTTTATGTCCCAAACATGATTAGATTTAAAATTTTAACACACACTATTAGTTATAACAAAATTAATTTGGGATTTAACATGTTAATATTTAACCTACTCTTTGGAGATCACTATCTCAGCTAGTCTTCATGTATTGTCCTTGAATTCCACAACTCTATTTTAATATTCCCTTATATTTTTTAATTATTTTTTAGGTTCAAGACATTTATATTGTGCCTTTATAAGATCTTATTCTTTCATATTGAGTTTCCCTTCATGATATTTTTGGATTATTACACTCTTAATAGCTTTCAACTTGAGTTTTTTTGATTTAATCAATGTGTTCATCTAGCTTTTCGACATAATCTTTTATATAATTAGTTTTCATAGAATCTTATATCTTTAAAAGTATTATTTATTTCTTGAACTTAGTATTAATATATATATATATATATATACTTCATGTTCAGATTTTAGCATGTGCTCCATGTATGCAATTTCACCATCTTCCTTCTTACTGCTTGAGTTGTTTCATCTATCTCCACATGTTCCATGAAAATTATTTTATTTAAATAGATTCTTCTTCAAGTTTTATTCTTGATGAAAATTAAACCAATTATTATTTAATAGTTTTAATCCATAATTTTTTTTATGAATTTATTATTTTCTTTAATAGATTTAGAAACTCTTTTTAATAATATAATATATTTCTCTTTTTGAGGGTTCTCATATTGGTCATCGGGTTTATACTATCTATAAATCCTATTTGGATAGATTATGGAAAAGCTTACAATTACCACAAATTGAAAAAACATGAGTAGGTGTTTCCATTTATATTTTTTCCTTTAAGTTTACAAAATTATTTGATATAATAGATATGATTCTCTTAATGTATTAAACCTTTTCTTCTTCTCTATTAGAGTGACATGATTCTTCAACTTCTCCATATTTGATCTTGAGATTCCTTATGAATTTAAATTTAATTTCTTCTTTAAATTTCTTTTTTAATGTAGGATTATTTATAATCTCATATTCTATGAGAATATTGTTTACTTAATCAAGGGAAATATCATTTATATCTTCAAATGCTTAAATTTTTGGTTGAAATTGTTTTGTGAAATTTATCAGGAACTTCCTCTTAATTTTACAAAATTATAGATTTTATATATAAACTGTAAAATTACTGACAATTTCATTGAATCTAGAAAATTATTCATATATATTTTCATCTTTACCTATTTTTATATCCTCAGATATAATCCACTAAATATGAATCTTAGATTCTTTGAATTTTATATTCCTTTCAAAGATTTTTTCAATCTTCTCACATATTTATTTTGTTTTCAGAAGTCTCATCACCTTGGTGTTGAAATTGTCTAAAAAATACATTAAAACATTATTACTAGATTTACCATCATCCTATATATTATTATTATCAGTAAATTTCATTTAATAACTTCTATTAATTAGTGGAAATTCAACTATTGTTGTATCAATGTCTTCTAGACCAAGAGAGAGGAAATATGGAAGCATATATTTATTCCAACCATGGTGGTTATTTATATCAATGGTTGGAATAATTTTTTTACTTAATTTATATTATCCATCCCTAAAAACATAAGGATATAATAAAGGGAACCTGGGTACTCCAATACCACTTGATATTCCTCAATAATTGGTGCACCACTAGGAGGGGAAAAATCAATAGTGTTCATATTTTACAATTACTACCTCTTAAGATTAACCTATAAAATTGGTTAGGATTCAATCCCATAAAAATTTATCTCAGCCTTACCCAAAATCATACAAAAATAAAATAACACACATTATAATAGATTTTTTCAAGGTTCAACTCAAAAATGGGAAACCTAATTTTTACTATTTCATGTTTCTATCATAGTCGATAGATTTTCTACTAATAATTTATAAAATATTATAAGTTAGTAGGGAGGTATGATCCTATAAAAAGTTATACAAAATGTCCCAATGGTATTATAGTGTATCCCAAAATTCAAAAAGTGATCATAATAAGATGAGAAATCTCACTTGAGAATCTATGTTGCTCAAGAAACTAATCAATATCTTTATCTCAAGACTTCAAGATAAAAAAATCTAAATATTCTCAAATATTTAAGTTATTTTAACTCTAATAAAAATTGATAAAAAATTTACATGTCATAACTTTTCAAAAAATTTATTATCAATTATTTATATGCTTCTCAATCATCTTCTAACTCATGAATCATTGAAAATATCACGATCATGCTAGTTTTTTCACACTATTTCTATAATTCTAACTTCAATATCTATTTTTTAGGAACCTCCTCGAATGGTACCCCTCCTAGGATGGTAGTGAAGAGAAGGATTCATCCCTAGTATCACCTCAAGTTGGCCCTAGGTTAGTGACTAGAACCAAGGGTAAAAAACACTCAAATAAGAGAAATTATCCTCAATATATGAAAAGAATTGGGATAGAAAATAAAAACCCACCAGAATACTCTATTATATAACACAGAATAAAACAAACCATTTCTTATGTGTATTTAAAGAAATGATAATAAATTATACAAGGTAAATACCAAAAAGAAAACTAATGTAAAGATCCCATAGAAACTCTGATATTCAAGCTTGTAATGCCCAACATAGTCCCCATAACCCAACTAGAAAACTAAAAAATAGTTTATATATTTGTAAGGTTATAATAGCATTTATACTCAGTAGGATCATACCCAAGGCCTTCAATGAAAATGTGAAAATCTCATACTAATGCACCTGTTAAGAAATTACTGAACCAACAAGAACCTATACAAGTTATCTATTCATTCCAATCTCATAATTTATCACTCACTAAATAACGTGAGAAATAATTAAGATAATAATAAAAATAAATCATCAATAATGTCTCCCACATCTACTTCCCCAATAATTTAATTATATTATTCCACAATATCAAATATATTGTGCTCTCATCCATTTCATTGAATCTCATCAACATATATCCAAAAATTTATAATTTGGTTCAGGTCATATCCCCACCCACCCCAACCTCCCACAAGGCCCAACATCTCATGGAAGAATCAAGGATATCATGAAAATAACTCATGTTACTACCAAATCATCTTAAATTCATACACAACATCAAAACCAGGGTAGTGGGGTATCAGGAATGTGAAAGACATAAACCTTATTCCCTCTTCCTTCCAGGAATGACCCCATCCATATATGACATGCTCTATTCATCAGGAGTTTACACCAACTATTTAATCATCAAGGTATAAGATATTCCACCAACTATTTAATTATTCCAATACTACTACCAAAGGGAGAGAGAGGAAGAGGGGGGAAACCTCCATCCATTACTCACCATTTGTATACTAGGGGAAACACCCCCAGAACATTTGTGTGATAGTATATGGTACTCGATGTGGGTGGGGTGCATATAAAAGTGACATGAAAATACAAGAATATATATATATATATATATATATATATATCAAATAATCCAAACCTAAATGTTTCACATCAATACCTCATCAATACCATACTAACATTACCTTCCACTACCACCAAATTGACTCAACTCATCCACATAACAACCATACACAACCCATGGTTAAATTTCTTTCATTTATAATTTCATTTACCTTTTTAGTTTATTACATTAATTCCCACCATTAATTAATTAATCCAAATAACTTCATTTTTGGTGAAAAACAATAATATCTAACAACCATATATAAATTTCAAATTAAACCCAGTTTTTCATGGATATTAAATAAATAAACTTGTTATCACATGTAAATTCTAGTCCACTTTCATTTAAAACCATCCCACACCATTTATATTTTAATTATTACCAACTTTATATTTCATCTCTACTAGGACACTTCAACATCATATCACACTACAACCAATCAAATTACTATAAAAACCAAATATGTACTCTCATAATTCTTGTACTTGTAACAAATATTTCATCTGAATTGGTCACCACTATCATTATATAAATACCAAAAATTCTAAAAAACTACTAGGTAAACACAAACATAATAGAATAACATAAAAATAGATTTTCAAACCACATATTTTACCCCAAATCATTTTAAGGGTGTTTCCACATTAAATAATCTTCTTCTGCATTGTTACTTTCACATAGTTCCATATTTTTATAGGAAACCAATTATTATCTGAACATATGTATTAAAAATTTTATGGCTGGTTGGTTTAAAAATTAATTAATAATTTTTTTATAAATTCACAACTAGAGTTTATAATTAACATTATCTAAAACATGCATATCAAAATAGAATTAAATATTAGATTACAATCAGAACATAAAAATAACAACAAATATGGTAAAATATGAAAATACACCACATTAACCTTTAACAAAATTTAATATGGTCGATTTTATTCATTATACAAACCATATTACCCAAAAATTGAAAAAATCAAGTTAATTACATTTATAAAAAAACAAGATAGAGAAAGGATCCCCTACAATGGAAGGAAATTCCAATCACGATGCACTAAAGACTGGGGAAAGAGAGGTAATGTGATCATGTTTGGATTTTCACAGGGTGATATAAAATGATAGAAAATTAAATTCAAGACTCTAATAACAAGGTTCAGAACATCTAGGTTTGAGAGGAATCAATTGAAAATTTTAGTGAAGAAGATCTCTCAGTTTTTGAAAAAAAAAATCTCTTCCAAAGATATTAAATCTATATATCTAAGTAATTATCCATTAATTAATTATATTTAATTTCTTTGTAATGAATCAATAAAAAAAATTTAAACCCCAAATTTTAAGGATTCATATGTGAAATTTTGTTCTTGTAAGATATATTTTAAAATGTTTATTTAATCCTTTATTCTCATTTTGTACATTAAAATAATTTTTCAAGTTGTTCTAGAAAAATTGGGTATTTTGAAAACTAGAAAATTTTATAATATTTTTTATCAATAATGAATGGATCAACAAAAATAAAGGGTAAACCATGATAAGTGATAATCCATGATAAAAAACCATTCACTATGTGAAGGAACAAATTGAATGTGAAAAAAATAATCCACCATGTGAACAAACATTTGACCATGAGAAGAAACTATCCAATATGCAAAAGAAAAGATAAACCATGAAAATAAACTTGGGAATTTAAAAGGACTAAAGACACAAAATACCCCCTTGACACCTCTAGACCTTATAAAAATGAAAATTAAATTTTTTAGGAACCATGCTTATTATAAAAAAACCTATAAAATGATTATCATCCTCAAGAATCAAAATAAAACCTAAAAGAAATGGAAAGGGAGGTCCAAAAAATCACCCAAAAGATACCACTCAAGGATATTTCTATAAGAATAAAATAAGCACACACTAGAGGAAAAAATAAATATCCACAAGACATCTTCAGCCAAGGGAGAGAGTCAGTCTCATGTAAAGAATAAGCTTAAACACATCATCTCAACAAAAGGAAACAAGTGAAGCAGCATAACCATAAAGATGAACCATAATATAACTATAGGTATTGTATATGAATATGTGATTTCCACTCCAAATTACTCTTCTATACTCTATTTTTATTCTATATTACAAGAACCAAGTGGATAACTCTCCCACATAGCACCTTATCCCGATGATCTTGTATGTTAATCGAATTCTCCGTAAACGATTCATCATCCTCAAGGTCCAACTTTCCCAAATCAATGAAAAGAGAGTTATCATGAAGATAATATTGAATTTGGGACATGTGAAAGATGTTTTAAACTATTCCAATCCACAGTGGGAGAAAAAACTGATAAGAAACCTCACCAGCATGCACCGACACCAAAAAAAACCCAATGAACCTTAGAGAAAGCTTACTCCGTTAGCCAATCCTCTACTAACCCCTACGGAGGGAAACCTTTAAGAATGTTTAGAATTTGAACTCAAAATATAGGGGACTTTACCTATGATATTAATAGACCTTTTAGATGACCTAATATGCCTTCATATACTCTCAAACCACTTAGATCTTCTTTTTTGTTATGTGCACCACATCAAGGCCAATGACTGTTGATTCCCTAACCCCAATCTAGAATAATGGATAGTGACACAATCACACATAAAATTATTCAAATAGAGACATAAAAATGGATGAATGATATATTTTGTTGCACTAAAACATAACTAATGGTAGGTGATTCACCCATAATCTTCCAAAGTTCAAAATACAAGCCTGTAAAATAACCTCCAAAATTTGGATAGTCTGCTCAGTCAGCCCATATTCCTAGGTAATGAAAGTAGTGCTAATGCATAAATGAGTTCCAAAAATCTTATTTCATTATTTTAAAACCTTGTGATGTAAAATGATTGTTTTAGTTAGATAAAATTTTCTCTATTACTCCATGGATTTCTCAACCTCATCCACATAATTCCCCCCTAGAACATCCATAGCCCTTGACTGCTTGATTTCTAGAAAATGGGATGAATTCATTAGTCAATACATTATTACCAATATATAAACATAACCTACATGAGATTAGGGTAAAATAGTCATAAAATCCATCGATATTGCATCCCACTTACACATAGGGACGTCCAAAGGCTTCAAAAAAACTTATAAGAACATAGTGCTCTACGTTAACCTATTGAAAAACTAGGAATTGTGCCACAAACTCTACCACAAACTAATACATCCAAGACTACTAAATCATCCTATTCATACCACAATTCATATTTTATGTTCTAGGATGAACTGATATGGGTGATATATGAAACTCATGGAGAGAAACTTCGTGCATAGACAATATAACAAACAGTCCCCCATAAAACAACATTTTATTAAAATCATCCTCAAACCATCCCTCTAAATCATGACCATGAACAAAAAAGTCACACATCACATCCACCAAAAATTATATTCAATAATAATCCTAAATATCCCACATTAAGGATGATTCCACTGTGATCTCATAGGGAAAAAATTTTCCCTAAAATCCTTCATATTTAGATGCATCACTTCAAGCTCTTATATCCCTTTACAGACTTCCTCAGAATCCTGAACAACATGTACCTATGATTTTAATTTTAGAATGATAGTTTATATATTTCCCTTTCATGGAGTGTAGAAGATCTAAAAATCACAATCTTAGAGAAAATCCATCCACCTTAGATGAAGTAGTTTTAAATAACATTGATAGAAAAAATTCCTCAAAATCTCGAGTTCTGTGAATACCCCAAAGTGCTTGCCCATGAGGTAAATTTTCCCCAATGTCAGGGAAAAAATGACAATTGATAACTCTAGGTCATGGGTCAAAAAATTATGTTCATGCAGATGAAACATCCTAACCAATATAATATAACTTCCCTTTACTACATAAATATTCATCCCAAGCCCATATGGTAAGTATCACAAAAAAACTCAAACATCCCCACTTCCTCTGGGAACTAATGCACATAGACACCAATAAATCTCTCCATTATATAGTATAAATCTTCCGAACACTGATATGTATAGATAAAATTATATTCATTCCTTATCAATTCTTTCAATGGGGTTGTAATATAAGAAAATTCAGACATAAAACTCCCATAATATCCCATAGGACCAAGGATTATTTTAAGATTTTCCACATTCTTGGGTGATTCCCAGGAAAAAACTGTCATGATACTGTATGTGTCTATAGACACACCCTATTGAGACACCACATGTACACGGAAATAAACCTATCTTATGAATTTGTTTTTAATTTATTAGCTTTCTGTTGAGTTGATGGTGTCTAAGAACCTGATTAAATACTCTGAGATTCTTTACGTGATATTCCTCCAACCATGAGTAAATTATGATTTCATTGATGAATAAGACTATGAAATAGTCAAATAACTCATATAATAAAGTATTCATGATCTCCATGAACATATATAGTGTGTTCATGAAACTAAAACACATGACTATAAACTTGAAGTGTATATATCTACACTAGAAGGAAGTCTTCAGGATGTACTCATCCTTCACCTTCATTTGGTGATATCCAAAGTACAGATCGGTCTTCAAAAAACAACTGGATCATTTAAATAGGTCGATTAGATCATATATTCTTTGATTAGGTATTCATTTTTGACCTTCACTTGATTGAACTCATGGTTGTCCATGCATAGGCTCGGACAACCTCTCGCCTTCTTGATAAATAAAACTTGGGAACCCTAAAGAGATTCACATGGATAGATGAATACCTTCTTCTACAAATCATCAATATGGTGTATGAAATCATGTATCTCCATGGGTGTGAGTAGTTAAGGATCGATTGAAATCATAGAGTTACTCATTTTTAACTCTATCCCAAAATCAATATTGTAATGAGGGGGTAGTGTGACAACCTCATCTAGGAATACATCAAGAAACTCCTCAATAACTATAGGTATATCCACCTCCTAGATCTCCACAAAACACTGCACCAACTGGGATAAAAGAGGTTCTGTATGCCTACCACCCATATGATAGCACAACTCATGAGATAACAACACCTGATGTCCCTCCACATCGAAAAATACGAATATACTCTGAAAACAGTCATCAACTACATGTAAGATTATTAATAATCCATGAAAAGGATGAAATAATATGGTTTCATTTGTAAAAAAATAAATTCCCCACCATATGATGTTTCCTCATCATCAGTCTACATACTCAACACACATAAAATGATAAATTAAGTCCAACAGCTAGAATAGATAACTCTTATTGAACTATAATACTCTTTACCTCTATTCTTAACACATGGAATAGAGATGATAATATGAAGGAGTGAAATTATCTAAAATCAAACAAAGTATAAACTATATTTGATGCTAAAATAATCATAAATCAAATGAAATTCATTCCCTTTAGCATTATAACCTATATGGCATGGACCTTGCCACATCCATATCATTTTCCTTTATACTGACAAAAAACATGTCCATTCTAGGATATGGGTCCCTATGGATGAGGATCATCATTAGGATGACTTGTACTAGATCTATCTTTTCCTGGATGCTAAATAAATGCTGGTGTACACTATTACTACTACCACCAGATTGGGGACAAAATTCCCAAACCAAACTAAGCACCCTGAGTATTCAGGCATTAAGCCTAATGGTTAATGTAACCTTCATAGATGAAACATGTTAATGGAAGGACTCCAGTATATTCTTTAGATCCAATGACCCCAAAAAAAGTACAAGAAAAGTTGTTATGATTGAATCCTTTGTAGTCAAAAACTGAAATGTCCTAACATCTCTGACCCTCCACCAAAATTTGTATTCATAAAAAAGATTTGACGATCTCTATCTATAGGTACTCCACCCTATGATTTCATCCAAAAGATCACTTTTCCCTTTTTCCTCACCACTATATATGTTGGATTCATAAAAGAGGTGATTGAATATATAATCATTAAACACAAAACCTCCTCAAAAAATCATGCTCTAGATTCATGGTCTGGAATGTGATCTAGATAAAACAAAGGAGATACTTAATCCCAATCCTAAGATATCACATGCTCTAAATCCCTTGCTAAAAATAGAGCAACTCCTACCTCTTTGTTTCCTTCATCATTGATGATAATAACTCAAGGTTAAAAAACTTATTCAATTTATCCCAAGATATATCCTCTACCTTTCTCTATGCAAGGTACACCATCCACCGTTGGAATGATTCTCCCCTTATCTAATTTACTTCCAATAGAATCTTACACTTTACTTTGTCTCAAATTAGAATAAAATAAATATAAATTTTCTCTATCCAACATTATGTATCTAGATCATAGACACTCCCCTCATACTTTTTCATACTCTTATTATAGAAAGTCTAATATTTCTTCAATCATGTCTTATCCTCCTCCATCAGATCAGCTGTCTAAAGAACAATTGAATTAGATTATAAAACCTCAACTTCCTAAACTATATACGAATTATGAAAAGGATCAATCTATAGAAAAACATTAGGGAAGTGAGTATAATCCTAGTATCATGAAATTTACTTATATTAATTAATTAATACCATTTTAATTATAGAAACAACACATTCAATCCCAAACACAAAAAAATGATGCATTTACGTCCCCAAGGCTTCTACCCCACAATCAGAATTATCTTATATAGGGTTTTCATTACGATCATGTTCCTTGTGTTAGATCATATGGGGGCCTAAATTTCTATTTTTTAGATGGTATCCTTTGCTACATGACCCACTAAGTCCAAGTAACATATTTTCCTACCATTCTCATGCAATTCTCATTAGTGACCAAATCCAACCTCCATCCTATCTCTCAACCAAATCATTGATATAATTCGATCATGAACCCCTCCATTGGTACCCCTATAGGTCCAGTGGTAAAGATAATGAGTGACCCCCACCACATAAAATATCCTCTCATCATTATGTATCACCACCAACCATGTCATCACTATGGAATATGCTTTTCCACCAACGATGTCATTCCTCAATACCAATGTCGAAGGGAGAGACAAGAAGATGGGTAAATCATCCATTAATTCCCCAAAATACATATGTTGAGGAAGAATGTATGACTTCCACTTCTTCCCCACTCTCCCTTCAGCAGTAATATTGGGAAATGGTGTTGTTGGCGGTAGAACCTAGCCCTGGATGATGATACAGTTGGTGGAGATTCTTGATAATAAGAGGATTATGTAGTTATTATCCAATGATCAAGGAATATTCTATTCTTTATTTAACCATGGTATCCAGTATAATTCCAAAAAACTAACCTTCTTTTCATTTCAATTATGAAATAAATACCACCTTATAAAAATAAATATTTTTTGATCACGATTAAAAAATAATTTATAGATAAATTCCTTTGTGAATTTTAGAAATAAAAAACTGTTATTTCCTCTTCATTTTTTTGGATTATCATAAATTATCATATTATTCATCCTATTCTCGGTGTGATAGGATTTATTGTGGAATAACAATATTTAATAATCAGTCTCTAAATTAATTTTTAAAATTGATATCTCATCTTTAATCAAAATATTATTTAAAAGTGATTAATGAAATTAAAAAGCGTATAACATCATCGCACTTGCATTCCAAAATTATCTTATAATTTTTTTATAAAATAGAATCAACTACATTGTAATTATTCATCAATTTTATTCCTAATCATTTTATATTTATCTTCATGAAATATTGATCAAAATCTTATTATACATCATAAATAATAATTAATTTTTAATATTTTAATTTATAATGTTCATCTTGAGTTTCATCTGGTTTCATTTCATCATAAATCTCAAAAATTCAAAATATTAGAATTTACCTAAGGAAAACATCTTACATACTTCCTTTGATCATCATAAATTCCATTCATAAGAGGATGCACTTTATCAAATTTCTACTCTTTGAGAATATTTTATGAATCCTCAACGAGAGATACAAACATCTTATATTCCATACATAATGTAATCCTCATTGTAATATATTCAATTTCTCAAACTCAACATCTTACACATTCTCAAAAACTTATAATGGATAGTGAAAACATCATACGTATAAATTCATTTTATGAATTTTTAAACTGAGTTTATCTTATTCATCATGTAAATTATCACAAACAAGTTACATATGAATAAAACATCATAGAAAACAATCCCTTTAATGATTTTAAAATTTACCTTAGAGAAACATCCTATGTGATAAGAAAACATCATACATATAAAATTACTTCAGAAAATTTTAATTATTTTTACTCATATCATCTCACATATGAACTAAACATCATACATTCCAACTCTAGAACTATAAAAATCTAAGAAAGCCTACATATCATACATACTAAACATCAGCATATATATTAAACAAAACATAACCAAATTTATCAAAAAAATCCTAGAATTAATTAAATAAGCTTAAAAATATTTCCAATCAACTCAAATTTACATCAAACACTTCAGAAAAATTATCACAAACATTAAATAATCTCAAAAAATTATAAATATTTAATAATTCAGCATTTCTATTTAATGATTTTTATTGGGTATCTAGATGGTCTATTGAATGGGTAGTTGTTCTAGGTGGTTCACCAAGTTTCTAGTGACCCTTGAGCGGGTTCCTAGTTCCCATTGAGTATGTAGTGTATAAATAGAATGAAAATAGTGGGTTCATTCTATATTTTTTAATATTTTTTTAAGGTAATTAATTATTATTATAAATTTTATAAAAATGAGAAATCATACTCATTTGTGTGACTAAAAAACCATGAATCCCCTATCCCTCATTTATCTATTTTTTCTTCCAATTTTTATGTCCTGCAAATTTCACACCTCATTCAAGTGTCATCATCCCTTGGGAGTTGTCTCAAATAAGTCTATTAATCCCACTCCCTATATTCACCATTTAATATTTTTATTTCAATAGTTTATATTGTTTTTCCCTAATTATATATAATTTTGGGTATTTTCAGTTATATTTCTCAGGTCAAATTTGTTTGATGTTACTCAACATAGTATTTTTCAATAGATTGAGGTTAGTGGTCCCAATCCATTACCAATGGTCTATAATTGTTTCATGTGATGTGTAACCTTCCCACCCATATTTGATTGACCCAAATACTGATTGAGTTATTCTACCTTGACCCATATGATTTGTCTAAGGACATCTATAGTCATGATGTTCCCTTCAACTATTACAACTTGATATCATAGACACTGCTAGCCATGAATTTGAATTAAACTGAGTTAAACCATTATTCTTTGAACCCCATGAAGGATTCCTTGAGTTACATGATGACACAGTGGACCTAGTTTGGTTTCTATATCTTCCTTAGACATAGAATAATGTTGTGATTTGAAAGGGTCAGTGTGAGTTTTATCCTAGGTGAAATATATGAGAATACCCAGATTCATGGGATATTTTAATTTATTATTGGGATTAGTGTTCATCCCCTACTAGTTTGATACTAATGGAGATGGTTGGACCATTTATTGAGATTTTTAGATGGGTTGGGTATGAGAGGACCAAACTATATTCAATAAAAGTAAGACAGAAACTATAAAAACTTTAAATATAAATATTTATATCTTTTTCTTGATCCATTTATTATACAATGATGTGAATTAAGTAATATGTGTGGGACATTATGAACTATTACTCTTAATGGTTTTGGTTGGAAAAAAATAACAATTTGTATTACGTTAAAATTGATGAGGGTCACCATACCCAATATATAGTATGTTATAGACCGGGACAATAAGTCTGTTATCATTGAATGAAATGACCATGTGAGATTAGAAATGGTGGTGATGGAAAAAGATGCACAATGTTTTATTATTTCCCTTTGAAGTGTGACATACTATGCATTCTAAAAATTTTCCAAGGAAGTGGATGAGATACCCATATGGGAATAGTGATGGAGGGATATCATTCCCTCTTTCATGATGTGGCTTGGGACTAAGGATGATTTTACCTCTTATGACTATGCATTTGTATAGGGATATTGTGCCCTATTTTATTGATATAGCTAGGATCTGATTCCCTTTGGAGTGTAACTTATCAAATATGATATTCCCAATTATAGAGTACTCACACTAAGATGTTATTCCCACTGATATGGCTATGTTATCAGGACACACTACCCCTGTACATGTTATTGTGCTATGAAATGACTATATTCACATTTTATATGACTTAGGATATTAATACTAATACATTATTATTTGATATGTTCATAGAAACCCCAATACAGGTCAAAGAAGATATGATCTCACTCGGGTGGTCGTGTAGTGCTTGTGGTTGTCACATATTTACTACTAATTCCTTTAATAGTTTACTTTTATTTATGATCATATCACATTATACATGAAAACACATATACTAGACTTATTAGGGACACCGTTTTTGGTGTTCTAATGACTTATAATTCCACCCTACTTCAGTTCCATTGTACCTGAGAAGAATTTATGGTCCACGATCAAGGTAAGGGAAAAGTCTCTGTTGTTGATGGATAAGTAGTAAGGCTTGGTATGTGTTTGGTGATGGGTCCAAACATAGTCTTTGGAATATTTTTACAGTAATTTCATGTATTTTTATTATTTTTTGGGTATGTGTTTTATAATATTCCCACAGGAAATCTTATAGGTATATATATTCTTGTATGACATCGAATTTATTAATTTTTTTATATTGTGGGTGATATTATTACTTCATTTGGAATTAAATCATGAATTTCACTCTTATTTGGTTTATTTTTGTGATGACTATTGATTATCTTGTTTCTTCTGTGATTTATCGAAATTTATACCAAATATTGTATAGTATCTCAACTCATTACATAAATACTCATTGATGATCAATAACCTCTTGCATGCTAGTAGGTGCACTTGAGTTATAGAGAACATGGTTTAGTCATAATGGAAGAAAAATAGACATGAGATGCTACTGGTGTGTTTATCCATCATAATTAATGGGTTTTATTAATGTTTCATGTGAAATGAAATTATTAAAATTGTTTACAAATTAATGTATTATCAGAATTATTATACTTTTTAGTAATAACTTTAAATTTATTTGATAACATTCATGGAGTAATGATACATCATAAGAGAGATGATTGATTATATTTATCTATATATTTTAGTTAATATATATGATATGAACTTATTACTATTTAAATTTATTTATTAATATATTTCTTGATTCAGTTATAAAACAAAAATATGAAACTTTTGAGGATGTTTTTCATCCATCAAAGAGATATTGGTAGATCATATTTCTTATATAATCTAGTTAATGAATGTATTTAAAGAATATGCGTATTGTAAATGAAAATTGTATCAATTTTATTGGGTTATTGGTTATATATAAAAAATTAATCTAGACAAAGAGATTGAAAGAGAACATTGACTAAAAATAAAAATATATGTAATAAAACTTATTGATGACATCTTCATTTTTTTAAAAAACATAACATCATTTTTTAAGTTACATGATAAGTAATGTAGGGTTGATTTTTTCAAATTATCCATAGGAAAAATGAAGTGTGAGACTTATAGATTTTTAACACCAATATTTTATAATATAACAATGACTAAGTAAAAATTCATAGTTTTTGGGATGTTTTCCAATTATTCTCGTCCTTTTTTAAATCTTTAACTTTGGTGCATAAATTTTTATGATCGGTGTTAAAATTTGTAAATGAGGTTATTACAGTATTTTTACCCCTAATAAAAATATATTCAAAATATATGGTATTCTATAATCAGAAACCAAGAGATCATTCCTCTATAATGACTTCTTTAAATATCTAAATTTTGATTGGAAGCCCTTATTATTAGAAATACATTAACGAAATATCTAAAACATCATTTATCTAACATAAATATTTTTTTAAATACCATGTCGGTAATCAACACTTTATCAAGAATATTTACAACTAGTGTAGTTAATATCCAAAAATAGTGGTAAAATCCATTTCTAAACTTGAAACTTTATTAAAAATATATATTCAATACTCTTAAAATAAGAGGTTGAAATATGTAAATGTATGTTTTTGAAAATAAAATTTTAAAATCATATTATGCAAGAATGATTTTATCTAAACAATTTTATTCCAAAATAAACATTTTATAACTAAAATTATTTACCCAGAACATGATAAAAGGATCAATAGAGAATTTTTACTCAAAAATAAAGAATATTATAAATGTTTTATTTATGAATCAAGATAAATTTATGTAATATAACCCAGGCATATGATAACGAAATTATATTATGGATGTTAAAATATTTCAGAACTTTATAAAATTTATAAGCATGAAATTATATAAATTAAATCATATAAGAAATTAAAGAAAATAATTACACACTTCAAGTTCATTTATTATATAATTCTAAAACAATATGGCATGGTTAATGGACTTTACATAAAAAATAGAAATAAAAATATAATAATCAGCAAATAAAATCACATAGTGATAGAATCAAAAGGAATTAATTTCAGGAATTAAAGAATAATTAAACCAAAGGAAAACCTATACAGATAACACCAACAAATACATCCAATATTATAACCACAATAATTACTAATTTGTTCCCCCAAAATATCTTAAAATTTCAACCCAAAATTGTGATATCCAAAGAATATTTCATTATTACATTGGTTTAGATAAAAATATTTCACAAAAGAAGATAGAAAACTCAATTGATCACATTTTAATCAAGAAAAGAAGAATCCCTAATACCAGAAGTTCTTTAAACATGAATTAGTGGCTTGAATGTAGAGATAAGGGAAGCTATGGGGAGTGATCTTAAATGGTTGGGGAGAATATTGGGTGAAGGGACCAATTTTAAGTGGTTAAAATGGAAGGAGTAAAATGATAACCATTGATGGATTTATGATTATTGAATAAGTATTAATCAGTGAAAGGGAAGAAGAAAGAAACAAAATAACCAAAGACTAAAACATGGATGAAACTTGTAACCATACATTAACAAATTATTAACACCATGTGTGTAATATACATTTTTAATCCTCTATAACTAACTTCATCAATATGTTTTATGAATATCACTCAAAGTAATCCATTAGAATCCCTTCTCTGTGGTGTATCCATGGGTTGAAAGAATCACCTATCACATGGGATGGATTTTCCTCACATACTTGTTACATTATTAACTAACTAATTTAAGGATAAAAATTGAGGAGATCTTTGATATGGGAAATGTTTTGGATGTAATATTAGTAAGGATAATTCTCATATCAATGTGTTTGGTTGATTTAAAAAATTCCTCGAGACCATCCTGAGTGAACCATGCATTGAGTCATGCATTACTAAACAAATGTGTAAATACTTGGTCATTCATTAATTCATTAAATGAATTCATCTTTCACACTCCCATGCATTTCATCTTAATAAACAATCATTTTAATGATAAACAACATCAGAGAACTCCCAAATGTTAAATGTTAATGTTTGAATGCCTTCATAATAAAATAATATGATATGATAAAGGTATTGTTGGAATAGTTTATATATTATTCAATAAAATATGACATACCAAAAAATATGATATGCATTGTACTCATGTATGTCATGAAATACGACATGACTGTATTTTATACTATGATATAAGGCTTTAGAACATATATCCTTCAATCTACCACTTTTACTGAATCCTCATAGAATTAATGTCATTTTAAATTATATTGTATTATATATTAAAAATTGTGAAATCATATATGAAACCCCTTTTATAAATCTTTTAAAAAAAATTCTTAATTTAATAATCAACTTCATCTTATATCACATAATATGCAATAACTTGTGAATATCCTTCCAAAAACTCTTATTGGGAAAACTCTAAAACATTTTTATAGAATCTATCAAAGTTAAAATCAATATGTATTCAAAGTTTCACCCCATGGGCCTTGGTATAATTGATAATAAATATGCATTACCAAATTTATAAATGTAAGAAAAGTGACGCCTCTAGTAAATAAATAGTGTTACTCATACTAAGAATAGATATATTATGACCTCCATCAAACAAATGCATCTATATACTATTTCATTAGATTAATTATATAAAATAATGCAATTTTATATGATCCCTTTATACAAGACATCAAGTTACTATGGGTCCTAGAGAATGTTAATTCTATATGGCCTCTTCACACATTCTTGACCAGGTTAATGAATATATCACTTTCCGTTCACCTTTATAGATCATAACATCACATCCCCCCACTAAAATAGATAAACATATCATATGTGTTACCTAGGTATGACTTTCCACTTCTGCGGTCAGTCTCATTCAACATCACAAATTTCATACTCATCATACAAGAAGAAAAATCCCATCTTTGTTAGGCTCCAACTATCAACATGATTGACAACATAACCAATGATGCCCTGATTATCTAAGTCTCAAGGCTTCTGTAATAATGGTATGAAAGTATGAACTCATAATAGGTATATCTTCAACCTCATGTATGAGGAAATCCAAAATGAAACATGAACCCCTAATATACCAAGGATTTAGTGTATAATACTCCATGTGGTGTACTTGGGGGGTCATCTAGAGTATAAAACTCCTTCTGTTTCTTATGATCATATTCAATATCTATATGTGAAATCTTACACATAATAAACTTAACATTTAATTCCAAACTATAACACCATATGAAAAAAATATGTTAGGAATAACTCAAATGAATACTTTGAGATTTTAATTTATATGTCCCTCCATTAAATATGTGCAACCAATGTGGAATAATGATAATATATAGTTTTTTTATATAACATGATACAATTATAATCTAAAATCCTTTAATAGTGAAAACAACATACAAAAATTCACTTCTAATCATATTATATATGATAAACCACAAGAATGAACTAATATTTATTCAACTTCTAGGGGTTTTTTACCACATCTCTATGTAAACCCCAACACATATCTATGTGACCATGTGATGGAAACTACCAATAATTCCACAATTGGTAAAATATATGTAGAAAACTAGTTTGAGTAACGAAGATACTTATGAATAATATTCCTAATGATAAAATATTTAAACATAATATTCAAACTCCTTTTCTTCACATCATTAAATGATATGATGTTAATAAATATTTTTTTCCACTTAAAAGTGATTCTATGTTTTCCGTCATCATTATTTTAGATTTAATCCATAAATGTTTTCCCTTGATATCACATTGGAAAATAAGGAAAAACATTACTTAATTTCTTTACTAATAATTCCTAAAATCTATTTGGATATTTTTTATATTCGCTAGATTCAGTAACTAAATTTAACTGTTCATAATTCTCTTTACCATCATATGCTAATTTTTTTAGCATATTGAGTGATATACACATTGAATATTGAATAGGAAAAATATTTTATCAATTAATATTGAACATATATTAGCCCAAAACGTACTCCCACTATCCTGTTAAAAACTATATTCTCTTTAGAATACCATGAAAAGACACATAAACTCATTTTTGTTCAGGAAATACCACTTATTTTCTTTATTGTAAATAATTAACAAATAAAATATGGTATTTTATCGTATATGATATTATAAGTTTTTAAATCAATGTTATGATTATAAGAAGTTATTCTTTAAATAATTCCACTATTGGGAAGTTATAAATATTTACTTAATATTTGAACAAATATCTTATATATACCCTTTTATCCTATATAAAACACATTTCATCATTGTCATTATTTCAAACCATGTTACAGAATCTAATGAATCATAAATAATTTTTATTAAATATATCATCTTATATTATTTATAATGATTATAATCTAACAAAAAACACCCTTATCATATATGAAAAATGATAGAAATAATTTTATTTATCATTTAAATTAAAACTACGATATTTATTATTATTTTTTTATTTTCTATATAGTTAAAATATATATAAAGTATATATTTTATATCATACACCTTTCAAAATGAAGGAATTTATACCTATAAAATTAATACTTAACAAGGAGTATCCATATAGTTTTAGGTATTCTGGATGAATCCATCATATGGAAACATTGTCATACCATTATGATTTTACCTTTAGTCTTTAATGATCTTGAATGGATACTTAAAAAATATTGTTTGGTTTTCAAACTAACTTTTCTTCTTTTGGTTTGAAAATTTTCCCACTTGTAATGTCAAAACAACACCCAAACATGGACATAAAATTCCCCCCAAACATCAAATTCCCCAGTTCAACTATCTTTTACACTTTTAAAATGTTGGGAAAAAATTTCATGAACTCATTCACATTTTGTAAATATTCCCATCATTGACAATAGAATAAATTTCATATCTATAATAATCCTTAGGGAAACCTCCAACTTCTCCAAGTCAGACCTAATAATATTGAGTATATTAGTGAAGACTAATGTTCATTAAGGTATTTTAAAAATAATGTTTTAGAAAACTAAAGTGAGTTATTCTATAATTCTCATAAGCGGTTAGATTCCATTTTCGAAAAACATTAAATATATGAAAGGTTTTACACTAACATATATAATATTCTTTGAATATTTATAATTCTTATGTATGTATACACGTCTAAGAAGTTTCTTACATTATGATCATCCTTTTTTTGTATGATTTTTCTCAAAGTTATGTTTTATGATGATGATGATGATGGAATTTATCTTTAGAAAAATATTATATCAGAAGAGTATGATGTATCAAATTCATTTAATAAATACTAATCTTAAATTCAATCCCTATAAAATGAATATTCTTTCTAAATTCAACATATTAGTAACACCCTAATTTTTAACTAATTAACTAATTTATTTATTTTATTTTTACTATTTCTATCATTGAGTTTCATGGTCCATTACTATTATTTTTTAAAATTTTATGGTTTTTTGGATTATCACATGGTTAACACACTATTATTGATAACTATGCAGTAGTTTTGAAAATAGTATCTCTTCAAGATAGAACTATATCGCACGATTGGTTCACAGTTTCTTGAATCGTACAGAACAACAGTGTGGTATGCATATTATTTTTTAAAATGGAATTATCAAAGTTCCAAATCCCCTCTTTTCACTCTATATCATGACTTACCCCTCTTCCCCATTCATGTTCATGATGGTTGATCCCTACCATGACACCTTCCTTTTTTTTGGTGACCTATCCATGGAAATTTATTGTGTGATTTTAAGAGTAAATTAATTCAAATGGGTATTATTACTCTCCTCCTTATTCTAATTCCCATATATTATGATTTTTTCTTTCCCCTCTTTCTATTTATGCTAGGGTTAAACCATCTGTGAATTTTAGGGTTTGATTTCACTATGGTTCTTCCTCATTAGTTGTATGGTAGATCTCTCTGGCCTTCATCTCATTGTTTTTCAAGGAATCACAGTGTTTGTAAGAATTCTTGGTAGGGTTTTACATTAATTTTATTTTACTTATTTGATAACATATTCTTGGGGATTGAAATTGGGTTCCTTGAATTTATATATCATAGTTGAGTTTAATTGGAATTAAAGAATCATGTTGTTTAGTGTGTTTAAATAATTACAAATGGGGTTTTATGGTTTTTCCCAACCTTTTGTATAAATTCAATGTATACATTATATTCCTCTCCAAAAAAATGTTTATAGTATGTTTAAATGGGAAATTATTATTTTAAAAATTATTTAAGGTTGTTTATGAATTTATTTGGGTGGTCTATAAGTTAAAATTATTATTTAATTAAGGTTTCCCTTGTTAAATAAAAATTATTAAAATTATTGATTATATTTTTGAATTATTAATTTTTCCCCATTGTTCATGATATCTCATGTGGCTATTGGTTCTTATACTCATATGTATGTGTGTGTATAAATATATATGTGTGTGTGTGTCTGTTTGTTCATATTATCATGAGAATATGGGAATATGTATATATATATATAATTTTATATGATTATAACATTTAAAGGGAATGATGTGAAATTTAAAAATTATGTTTGAATTTGGTTTTTAAAATTTGTTTTAAAATAATGGATTTTAAATTTTTTTGTTTTTATTTAGAAAATATTTTGAGTTTATAAAATTTTTGTAAAATGGATTTGAGAAATTTGATTGTTTTTAAAGGGATCCTTCAAAGTGGATTTTAAAAAGCAACATTGTTATATAAATGTTTTTTATTTTGGTCTTTTATTGAGGATGTATTGAATTATTTATAAGTTTTAGGATTTTTTTGGTGTATGGGAGACCATAGGTAGGTGGTTTACATGATGGGAGTTTCTTTAGTTAGCCTCAAGGTTATAGTTTGGGGTCATTCCGGTGGTTCCTTGAGAGGTATGGGTTGTGTTACTTTATTAGGTCCACATATTAAGATAGTATAACTTGAGTGATTCCATTAACTTTGGAATATATAGGCCAAGGATCAATCCTCTGCGCCTGAGATTACATTCTATTTAGTACCCACTCCAACTTTTTATGGATGATGTTGTGTTTATAATTGATTGCCTTCGTTTATCCTACTTGGTTACTTTTTTCTACACTTTATTTTTTATTTTGAATTATTCATGCATTACTTATATTATTTTAAATTTTTTATTAATATGGTACTTACCTATTAGCATCATTTAAACTGAAATTAAAAAGAGGAATTCCAAAACAGAATGGTTTACTTGGGTTGTTTTTTGTAAAGTGATTTACAATATTTGTTTTAAAATTTTATTTAAAAATGGAATCCATATATATATATATATATATATATGAAATAGGATTTATGTGTTTCAATATCACAAAGATAATAAAATAATTTTTCTAAATGTGTTTAAAACTAGAATATTCTTTTTTATTTCAAAATTGAATCACATTAAACATATGGGAAAAAATTGGGTTTTTTGAGCTCACACCCATCTAAAACCACTCAGTGTTTATAGGTCAAGTTTCATTTTTTATGAGTTATATGTGATCCTTAGGATGATATCAAAGTTTTGATGGACAGTGACCATGGGTTAAATGGGTTGTTCTATCTGAGTTTAGTTTCTGTTTCATTCATTATATCGACTAGGTTGGGTTTTTAAATGATTTAGTAGGACTTGAATTTTTATTTCATATATTTATATCCAAATATTACCTTTAAATTATTTACTTACTATTTTACTTTATTTTAATTAGTGTTACATAGCATTTGGGGTGGTTATAGTGGGAATCCGAGCTTACTACAAGAGATTCTATTTAGGGGTGAGTGGAGGGGTATTATTCTATATCTTCTTTATTATTCTATAGGTTTAAATTGTTAAATATTATTTTAAACTAATTTTTAAATATTATTGAATTTCTAAAATCAACCCCAATGATTTTTATGATTCCTATAACACTTATCTTTATCCCGAGGGGGATCGAGGATGTCACTTGGGTTAGTGGTGTTTAGACCAAGTTGTGTTTTGGTTGTATTTGTTATCAATCGATCAGTATACTAAAGAAATAAAGGTTTTTGAGAAAGATGATGAATGGGAATTCAAATTTAAAGGGATTGAAATAAATAAGAAAGGTATTATGATTCATCTTGTTTTCATAAATTTTTTTATTGGATTCAAAACAATCGTATTAGGGACTATTTTGAAAGGAATCAGATCCATGTTTTGAAAAGAATCAGATCCATATTTTTAAAAGAAATAGGAATCAATATAAAAGTCCATTGTAATGAGAAAAATAATATTTGAAAGTGAAAACATTTTTATGGAAGTAGATGGTCACCAAATTCACTCTGAATATGATGAGAAAGTGGTTTTTGGTTTGATTGATAATCAAAGTCACTATTAATACGATTTAATTAAATATAACGACGCATTGTTGATTTTTATATCAAATAAATCATGAGTTGTATTGAGAACTTGTGATGAAATATTGATAGAAGAAAGGGAGAGTGAAAGAGATGCTGCTAGTCTAAAAATAATCATATTTATACTATTTTTCAAAACAATCAGAAAAGAACCGTATTCATATTTTTTTCAAAACAATTAGAAAAGAATCATATTTAGATTTATTGTGTCTGGGTGGTAGAAAGAAAGAAGTGGTGCTAATTGATTTTCAATACAATCAGAAAAAAATCATATCCAGATTGTATCGATTGTCTTTCAAAATAATTAAATTTTCTCTGAAACTAAAATAAGTGGTACCAATGGAAAGGTGGTGCTGATGAGAGTGGTAACGATGGAAAGGTGATGCCGATGAAAAGTGATACTGATTGGAAAAGTGATATTGATGGAAAGTGGTTTTAATCTATGTGGTGCTGATAGAAGAGGTGGTACCGATAAAAGACAAGACACAAATTGTTTTTCAAAACAATTGTACTTGGGTAGAAGAAAGGGAATGAGATGGGTTCGATTGAGAATGAATCATATCAGATTGTTTTGTATCATATCTGGGCATATCATACTTATCAAGTTATATTGTATCGTATCTAGAAATCATAATGATAAATTGTAACTAGAATTATCGTATCCAGAATGATCGTATCCAACATGATTGTAACCAGAGTGATCGTATCCAGAATAATCATAACTAGAATGATCGTATCCAGAATGATCATAACCAGAATGACCATATTCAGGACGATCATATCCAGAATGATCGTAACCAGATATGATCGTATTCAGGATAATAGTATCTAGACCATTTGTATTCAGAAAAGATCATGCTTGGGTTGAGATGAAAAGAAATAAGAGATAATAAATGTAAATTTATAATAATTTCCAATTGATGTTAGACGATGCTAAAGATAATCCTTAATGAATTAAAAGTCATGAATGATGTCATGATTCAAGCACTAGTTTTTGATGTGATGATGTGTTTTCTCAAGAGGTTTAAGAGAAATGAAATTAAAGTCTAGATAGATGAATGAATGGTCAAGGGGGAGACTTTATTTTAAAATAATGGTTGTATCTCATGTAGAGATGTTCATTTCTTCATACACATTCAATTGGTATGGAATCTAGAACTGTTTTGAAGAAATCAGTATGAGAGGATCAAATTCATAGAAATGAATTTATCATAAATTTTAATTGTATTGACATTTGAAATGAGTGTATGGAAAGGAAGAGATGAAGATTGTAGAATATTCGAGAAGAATCAAGAAGAATTGACGAAGTCAAAATTGCTCCAAGATTTCAGGAGAAATTCAGATTTGGGTGAATTTAAATGAGTAGGAATGTGTTTTCGAATTCCCGCCTAAAAATGTTTTTGGTCACCTATAAAATTCATGAAGTACATTGTACTTGTATGAGTTTCATAGATAGAAGCTATGGGTTTCTAGAGAGAAGGAGAGTTCAACTCCGTTTATATTGAAAATTGTCTTGGGTGATGCTGATCCATTCATATTCTATTTGGCATGATAATTTTATTTTGGAATTGATGTGGTGATGAATCTAATCTAATTTTTTCTATCTGAAAATTATATTGGGAGATTTGTTTTGAAAGAATCAGATTGGGAGATTTTTTTTAAAGAACCATATTGGGAGATTTTTTTTGAAAGAATCAGACTAGGAGCTTTGTTCTGAAAGAACCAGACAAAGAGCTCTATTTTGAAAGAATCAAACTTGGAGGAATCAGACTCAGTGGTTCATAAAAACGTCCAGGTAGTTCTTACCTTTCTTCTGGGTAAGTAATTGATAAATTTTATTAAAATTAGAATAAAATTTTTGAATTGAAAATAAGAACAGGTAACATGAGCTGTTACAAAACAATTGTATTACCCTATTGTAATAAGAGGATGCACATGCACTAGTGGGATTTTTTTTATAGTGCTACACAAGTTTAAGGTTACTTCCTACTCGTTTTAATCCAAGGATTTTTTTATAGTGTATTTTATGGTATTGGATCATTTCCAAACCATACCAAGGATGTAACTATTTTTATTGAATAGTGAACCTTATAAATCATTGTGTTCCTTTGGATGCGTTGAGATTGTTTTCAGTAGGAAATTGAAATCTATAATAGGTGGTGAAATATGTTTCACTTTAAAATAAACATAAATGAAAAAGAGTATCACCGATTCACCCCCTCCCACTCTTTGTGATATATTACTCCTACTGGGCACTTTCAAGTAGCAAGTTGGGTGAGGTTCCAGTTCACATGGAAGCATAGGAAAATGATTTACAAATGGTATCATAACCATGGTTCCTATGAGCGAGTAGGTTCCATAGTATCCATTTCTTATTTTAGAGTTTTTAAAAATTTAATTAGTACTGTTGTGTCTCAAGAGGCATGAGTGGAAAGAGTTTCATGAGATATGCTTAATTTTGAACCTCAAATCACCAAGGGTAGTTGGGTTTTGATTCTGGAATTGTGGGTTTGGATATGGTTTAATTTTTTTGAAGGATTTATTTTATTTCAGTATAATATTAGAGTTGATATGGGGGTGTAAGGTGATACCAAAAAACTTGATAACCCATGTTGAGCCTAGTTACATGGTTCTATATTACTCTCATTTTTAGTTGTGCAATCAGTACATGGTCCACCAATCCATTAACCAATTCACACACGATATCTATTATAGTTTATGTGGATTTATATTGTGTGATGTTCGTCAATTGATTTTTGTTAATTATTGATAAAAATATTATTGAAAGTTTTAAATTGTTTTCAAGTAACATTTAAATATTTTTAAATAAAAGTGAAAATTTGAAATTTTTCTTGAAAATGGGACTTTACGTTCGGAAAAATGGTTTTTGGGAGGGATTATATTGAACTAATTATTGGAAAGTGTATTATTGATTGTTCAGGTTGGTATTTTCTTTTGTAAAATTAGGTTTTAAATAAATAACATTGGTTTTGAAATCTGTTAAGGAGTTTTTCTAATTAAAATAAAAAAGCAAGTATCGTGAACTTGAAAACATTTTTATAGGAGTAAGTGTGGAGTTTAAAAATAATTTTTAAAATGGAGATTTAATATTTGATATTGTAAAGTTCTTAATTTGGAAATTGTGTAAAAGGGGATCTTTTTTTAAATTTTTTTAATACTGTGACGCTTTGTGGTAGTGTTCAAGGTTGATTTTATTAAAATGATTATTTTGAATTGAGATGTAATTATAGATGAGGGTGATCATTATTTTTAGTATAGATTGATTGGGGTTGTTTTTTAGTGTTTTTAAGATTATTCCTCCAAGTAAAGTGTTTATCATCATTGGGTCTGGATGATCTCTTATTTTTGGTTTTGTTGCTGATTTATTTTATAGTGAACCACATTGGACTTGATTCCATTAGTCCCTTCTTACTTTCTTCTTATGGATTATTTCACTTTTGGATTTTTCATGTATCAATTAATTAGATTAGATAATTATATTTTGAGGGTTACTTTGGGTTGTTAGGTTTTAGTTCTGGTTATTTGATTTTTTGGGGAAAGGTCCAAGGTGTGAATTGGGTAAATAAGATGAATGCTAAACCTATTGAGAATATATACTGATTGGTTTCTATTTGGTTTTATGGGATCACAATGCTTGGTGTCCCAAGTATATGGTGTGAGGTTTATAATCCTTTTTCATTTTACCTATTTTTTTAACCTAAGTTATTATAGAGGCTTTTTTTGGTATATTCTTTTTTATTATCTTTCTAGCTGGAGGGTTGTTGAGGGGCCTTGAGGTACAGTTTGTTTTGGAACCTTCATAGTGTGCTCATAGTTATATGATTTTCTATAGGAGTGGTGTTATGGAGATTTTGTGGTGTCTCTTCCTCCTTATTTTCCCATTGATGATAGCTCATTTGTATTTGGAATATTATATGTTTGTATCTTCTTAGAGAGTTATATATTTGGGAAATTTTGGATTGTGTTTTAGTCAAGTAATTAATTTTAGTTCTCTTGATGAAAAACTCACTTCATTATTGGTAGTGAGATTTTTTAGTACTAATTTAATTGTATAGCCATCATCCCATTGATATTATTAATTGGCTGGGATACCTCATATGGGTCTTTATCTCTTGAGTTTCCCATTATTTTTTGAGTGAGATTTTTTCATTGAGAATTTAGAGATATTTGGATCTTTTTGAGATCCCTTTTATGTATTAGGTTAAATTCAATTTTGGTTAACTCAGTGATAGTGCCCCATATTTTTATCATTTTCCATTTTAAATTATTTATTGAATCTAATCCTCAAGTCAAGTGGAATTCTTGTGGTAGAAAGAGGTATGGTGGGGATAATTATAAAACTTGAGGTTTTATTTTATTTTATTTATTTATTATTTTTATAATTTAATTTTGGAGGCATTTTATTTTATTTATTAAAATTTTAAGGGTTTTTTTGATCTTCCTCATGGTTAGTGTTAACCATGTGGTGACTATGAATAGGGGATCTATTTGGGACAAATCCATTTCATATGGTTGGCATATGGTTTCCTAAACATTCTTGGGACAACTTTTCATACACCCAATTTTTTTGAAAAATAGAATTCTTTAAGTTAGCATTGACCTCTTTCCCCCATCTCATGTGATCTCCTACTCCCCCTCTCCTTTAATGATTTTTCAAACCCTTATCATATCATGAAACCTTCTTCTGTATTCATTTCCATGGATATTTTCTGGGTGATTTCAAGAGTAAATCTACCTAGATGAGCCTCTTACCTCTCCTAATCCTCATATATTACCTCTCTAATGATGCTTCCTTTTACCTATTTCATTTAAAAACATTGATGAAACCAAAGGGAGGTTTTGATTTTTATTTCCCCATGTTTCTTTCTTCTTAAGTGCACAGTAGATATCTCAAGACTTATTCTCTCCATTTTCAAAGGAATCACATCGTCTGCGCACGTTCTAAGTAGGAATTTCTATGATTTGTGTTTTCCATAATTTACAACACATTTTTACGGATTTAAATTATATTTATTGAATTTATATGTTCTAGGTGAGATTAATTTTATTTAAAGCAGCATGTTTTTAGGATTTTAAATAATTTCAATTGATTTAAAAATGGGGCTTTGTGGTTTTACCCTTGATTTTTATCTACCTTTATTGTATAAATTATATTCTAGGCTGATGAAATGTTTATATAGTTTTTAAAAATTAAATGAGTTTTTAAAAACTATTTCAGATTTTTTATGATTTATTTTGGGAGATACATAAGTTAAATGAAATATTGAATTAATGTTTCCCTTATTAAAGAAACTTTTCTAAGTTTTTTGATTTCATTTTGGTATTATTTATTTCTATCACAAGTTTTAAATGTTTCTTATAGTTATTGTTTCTTATACCCATATATATGAATGTATATATGTATGTATATATATATATATGTACATATTTACATAAGAATATGTGAATATATAAATAATTTAATATTAGGATAATTTTTAAAGGTAATACTTGAAATTTAAATGTTTTTTCCAATTTTATTTTAAAAATATGTTTTCAAGGAATGGTTTTTAAAAGGTTTAGTTTTTATTTATAAAATCGGTTGAGTTTATTAATTGTTTGTAAAATGGATTTAAGAAAATAATTTTTTTCAAGTGACCCTTCTAATTGGTTTTAAAATGTATACATGGTTATCTAAATTTTCTATTGATTGTGGGTTTGTTATTAAAATTGTATTGAATGATTGTTAAGTTTTTTGATTTCTGGTTGGATCATGGGAGAACATAGGTATACAGGAAACATGATGAGTGTGGATCTAGTTAGGCCAATGGTTTTAGTTAGGGGTTGTTCTGGTGTTTCCTCAAGAGGATTGGGTATATTTACTTTTCTAGGTTCACATATCCATATAGTGTACCATGAGAGAGTTGGTTACCTTTGTAATCTTTAGGTCAAAGATCAATCCGATGTGTCTCAGATTATACTATATTTGGTTACAACTCATATATTTTATGGACAATGTTGTGTTTATGATTTACCACCCTTGTTTATCCTCCTTGGTTACATTTTTGAAATTTTTATTTTATTTATCCTTTTCATGTATTTCTATTATCCTTCTATTTTTATTATTATGGGCCTTACTTCCTCACATTATTTTAATTTGAAAGTAAAAGAGGAATTTTAAAATGTCATAGTTTAAGTGGGTTGGTTTCTGTAAATGGATTTACAATTTCAGTTTTGAATATTTATTTTAAAAAGGAATATGGAGATTTATAAATGAAACAGTATTTATGATTTGTTCAAAAAATATTATAAAATCTATTTTTAAAATTAATTTCAAACTACCATAATTTTGGTTTATTTTGAAAAATAAAAGAACGGACTGTATGGTGCTTACCTACTAGGTTGTTTAGATCACACCCAACTCACACCACATAGATTTTATAGGATGAGTGTAATTTTTCATGTTTTGTATTTAATTCACATGATGATATCTGATTTTGGATAGATAGTGACCTGGGGTCACCTTTTATGTTGTTTCTGAGGATATTTCTTATTTCACTCACCACACAGGCCAAGTGTTCCATTTTAATGATTTGGTAGGGCTTGAATTTTTATTTTATATAATTTTCATCCAATAATTATATATAATAGATTTATTTACTGATTTCAATTTCTTTAATTGATGGTTCATTATATATGGGGTGGTCCTAGTGGGACTCAGATATGGCTTTAGAGAGGGTGTTTGGGGTTGAGTGGAGGGATTTTATTTTCTATCTACTTTATTCATGTGTTAATATTGTTAAAAATTATTCTAAACTACTTTCTAATGATTATTAACTAGGGAAATAATCCCCATTGATTTATACTATGATCATGGCACTTTTAATTATCATAAGGGGATCGGGGATGCCCCTTTGGTCAGTGGAAAACCAGGTCGAGTTATTTTTCATGTGGTATATTAGTTTGATTCATTATAATATACATTAGTGGTAAAAAATCTATATTTTACTAATAAATGACCCATATTTTGTGTAAAACTCGCTATTTAGTTATGTAATTATCCCAATGATATCATATTTGACTCTTGGATTATTGACCAAAATTTCTTTATCTGATCCATCATATGTATAATCTCAAAACCATTCATATGGTATCCTTACTAAGGATTTCCAAACTAAATTTAATCCAATAAAAACTCCATGGATGAGATACTTTACTCTTAAGGTCACCTCATTAATTTATTTCCTTAAAAAAGATAATCCACAGGAACCCCAATTTTTCAAGAACCTACCCATTTTGATGATTGAGGTCATGATATGTATTCCCTTTATAAATAATCTAACACTTAGTATTTTACAAGGGTATTTAATCTCACCAGATTATCTCATGTATTCCCTTATCATATATAAATGATTTTAATTGTTTAGTATATAATATTATTCCTTCAACCAAATAAATATGTTAGAACTATATTGATGGGTAATTCATTATAGAACTAATATCTTGTTTTACTAACCTAAATAAAATTATAACTATATCAATACATATATCTAAATGTATCTAATTTATGAGGTACATGAAACTCTTTCATGTAAATATCTAAAATCACATAAAACTAAACATATACACATGAGAAATCTTGGATCCACATATATCCAACTGGAGGGAGGTATTTTTTGTGAATCCCAAATTAATATTTTTATTCTGTAAATAATGGAATATAATAGTTATATGGTTTTCTCACGAGGAGGATGTAAGAGAAGTTAAAAAATGTCACTTTTTATTTTTATTTTTATGAAATATTAATTAAATTAGGTGATTTTATTTTTTTGTTGTAATGATTAAAAATATACTAAAACATATATAATTAAAAATTAATTAAAGAGAATTTTTTTTGTTTTAAATATAATGCTAGATAGAAGAAAGTGTGAAATAATATTTTAAAAGAACCAAGAGTGGGGTACTATTGATCCATCATACAATCCTTTTTTCCATTTCTAACGAAAAATATTAACTAATTTAACTTCATAAAATACACCTCAAAAACTCATTTTTAACACCTAATTATTACTGAATATCATACTAAGATCCCAATATGATTGTTGTTACTCTTATTGAAGTGATTTAAATACCCGAAGACCTCTAAGAAGATAAACCTAATTGAAGTTTCTATAATTGAAGTAAGTATCTCAGATATTAAATTTAAATAGTAAACTAATTTTTTTTAATTCGTAGATTAGAAAAATATTAAAATACTTTAGAAAAAAGATAATTCAAGAATAAAAAGGTTCCTCCTCATTCAAGAAAACGTTTTTCCAAAAAAAATATTAAAATAAAACTCAAAAACTAATAAGGGAATGGTCAATTGTTCTATACTACCCATAAAAAATATGATTTTATTGAATAATAGATAAATAATCTCACATTATCCTAATCCCTTTCTTAAAGACTAAATAGATTATAGATTAAATGTATGAACTATCTTGTGTAGTGTGAACTTTCTATCACACATAGTCAACCCATAAATTTTAGTTTTTATGTATCTTATAATTCCATGATAGTGGGAAAAAATATTTTGAAATGAATATACCCTAAAAATATCACCTAGGAATCCTCCATACTTGCAGAAGCAATTTCCCATGATTTCTTCCAAGTGGTACCAAAAACAGTTTTTTCATCATGTGCATGGGTGTGTTAGTAGTGGGAAATAATGATGCACACCAATAAATTAATCTAATTTATTTCACCTTTATTTATCCCATGGTACGTTTCATCTTCATATCCCATTAAATGAATTCATGTGTCTCATGAAGTGGGATAACTAAAATTATTGTAGTGAAAATGCCCGATTCTTGAAATTTAAAAAGTAAAAAAGGCTTGTGCTAGAATTACAGTCAAATCATATGACCTCATTTAATAAAAGTGTCATTTCATAAGTATTTAGTAATTTCATATGTTTTTGGAATTTCATATGACCCCATGATTAAAAAATACATGAATTATTGGATTTCGTAAGTCTTCATCTTGAAAAAAGTAATACATTATGCAACATAAGACTTTAAACCTCAAATCGTATGAATTTGATCAAAACATAAGTATTTTTTGGGAAAATTAAATACTTAATTATAGAAATTTAACTTTAGAAATGTATGAATTCATCCATTTGAGAAATTTATGATTCACACAACATTGAGGGGGAATATATAACTTAGAAAATATATGACTACCTTTATAAAATTCATAGAACAAAGAAAATGTAATCATATTGAAAAAAATAAAATACATTGGAATGAATTTTATTAATTAATTCAAATGTTAACAAAAAAATAAATATCCTGAATTGTTCCATTTCTATAATAATCTAAAAAATTCAACAGAAAATAAAAAGATGATATATTTATTTTTAAACTTTTAAAAATATTGTTGATTAAATCATTGAAATTTAATGAAAAATTGATGATGATATCTTCTCTCTCAATTAATCCACACTTAAGGATTTTAATATTGGAAAGGTATATATAAAAATCAACACCAAACTAAATTCAAGTAACAAGCCCATGATATCCACTAATTTAACAAGTACCCAAAATTATCATGCTTTTTCATCAACCATTTTTAAAATACTCCATTAGTTTCATTCATTTAATTCTCACTTATTTTATACTTACATGCATAAAAATAAAATACCTCACAAAAATTTTCCATCCTCACAGAAATATATATATTTTAATTATGATTTTCTCATCAAAAAAAAAAAGAAAGGGTCACAATAATATTCATAAGTAACTAAATCTATACCCAACAGGGTCAATGACAAATTTTAGTCATGAGAAATTACAAAGTATGTTTAGAGGTTTAAGGTTGATTGGTTTAAAATATTAAAAATATATAAGGTAGAATAAAGAATATTGGATCGCCTTGAAGAAAAAATGCATGATTATAATTTTCACTCAAAAATGGTATTCTCCCTAGACCCCTATGAGATTATTTATTTCTAAAAATCTTGAAAATTTTATTGGTAGTTTACACCTTGCTCATTTCATCAACATTAATTTATTCACTAAAGCACCTTAAACATAAATAATATTTTTTTTATTCTCGAAATATATATAGAATTTTAATTTTTAAGGTTGAGAAGTTTATTTGAGATTTAGAAAGTGATGTGAACTTCTAAAATCATTTTTTGGTTGATAAAACTTTTTTTTAACTTCCCAAAATTTATTTTTACTTTATTTTCAGATCATCATCCACCAAACAACTACTTTTTATAATTTTTTTATATGATATGATTCAAAATATTTCAATTGTACAACATAAAAACAAATACTGAGATTATTATTTCTCCCAAAACCCCCAAAATGATAGATAAACCTACATGGAAACATACCCAAACACATTATTTCAACTAAATCGTGTATTTTTAGTTCTAGATCTAGTTTGGATATGGATTATACTACTTTAATGCGACTGAATAAGAAACTTTTCACTGTTTTCTAAGGGAATACAAGGATAAAATATAAGTGTAAATCCTAAAAAAATTATCTTTTTAAAATGGGGATTTTGATATAAAATAATTTCCCCAATTATAACAACATAAGTTCCTTAATCTCTCAGGTTTATAGTAAATATTATCAAATTTTTGTAATAATAATAAATTATTGGTCCTCTTAAGAAATTAAGTAAATGTAAATAATATATTATAAGGGTTTAAAATACTTATTAGGTAAAATATTTCAAAACTTGTATAGTGACTTGAGGAATGGTATTTCAAATTTGTAGTTCTTTTCATGAATTACCCAAAAATATTTTATCTTAAACAAGTTTATTTCAAAATTCATTTAAATATATTCCATTGTTTAAATAAATTTACACATTGACATGGGTGAAAATAATTAAAAGATTATTCAATTTGAGCTCATAAGTTTTCAAAAAGAGACAAAATTAAAAGAAAAGCACAAGTAATTTTAAAGAAAAACAGTAATATTTAAAAGGAAATAGAAAAGAGTATTCAAAAAAATATAAAAAAAACCTAATATATAAAAGTATATTCCTATCCCACACTTATTTTTCAGAACATTATAATTCTGTAATATTTTATATGAGAAATGGTAATCAAGAATTGTGGAAAAAGAAAAATGAATTTTAAATGAAGGATATGACATAGTTTTTGGTTATACATTAAAGCATGAAGATTTATCTCCACCCCTAGAGGCTCTTCAAATATCTCTCTAAAAAAATTTATTTTTCCCCATTAATAATTAAAGGTACCCATATCCTGGTTCTCTAATCTAGATAAAAAAATAGAAAACCATGAATAAAAAATAAAGGACTAGACCATTTGGAATGAAATTAACCTAGAAAAATCTTAATTATGTATTCAAATATATCTACTTTATCTCTACATTGAAACTCTTTTTTGGGGATAATTTTTTCATGAGAGGCTTTGTTTTTCTCTTTCTATAGCCTAAAATTTTTATATTAATTTTTTATTATCACTTACAACCCATAAAAGTAAAATTAAATATCTTTTAAAGTAGAAAAAGGATTCATGTTACATGTTTTAACATCCCAAAAAGATTTATTTTTTAACTCTAAAAGTAAATGAAAATATTTAACATATAACATTTTAATAGGTTACATTATAATTGTAGTTTTAAAGGAATACCTATAATCCCAAATAGTATCATCTAATATCAGTCTCTAATGTTTTCTATCTAGGTGTGATTACTTAATAGGAATATGTTTCATCTCTATATTTGTAAATTCATCCATTCTATTTTTATGTATGATAGGATATAGAAACCACATAATAAAATCCATATTTCATCAAGGTATATTAAAAAAATTTATTACAAAATGGGTCACATTATAATTTATGAGAAGATTTGGTAAACCCAATAAAGAAAAACATATTTCATTTAAAAAACTTAATAATAAAATTTTCATCATCATCTCTAGTGGGAATAATTTCTACCCACTTAAAAACATAATCAATAATAACTAGTATATAATTATATCCAAAATAAAAATGAAATAGTCCCATAAAATTAAAACAATATACATTAAACACATCATAAAACAAAATGGGCTTTATTACTCATATAAATGTTACCTTGAAATAAATAGGTTTCAGATGTTTTATACAATTAAAAATAATCTAAAAAAAAGTGGTCCAAAAAACCTAATTCATGAACTTTTCAAGGTATTTTTGGGGGGTACAATGTGATTTACACCCCACAATATTTTGAATAAATTCCAAACTAATAGAAATTATTAATTTGGAA
The DNA here is from genome assembly GCA_963277665.1 of Viscum album. NCBI lineage: Eukaryota > Viridiplantae > Streptophyta > Magnoliopsida > Santalales > Viscaceae > Viscum > Viscum album. Next base: position 1,375,375,278 of record OY728133.1, on the reverse strand, counting down.
TTCCCAACATAATTATTTATTCATTATCAAAATTTCAAAGGGATAATCTTAAATATATTTATTTGAATCACTCACAATATTGGAAAATTATTACTTATTAAACCTATGGGTAACTTCATTAGAATCCAGATAATTTACAACATCATAAAACCATGTTTTTTCACTCTTAGATTCATGCAATTAAACATCAGTAAAAGTTTCTTTAATAGATGGATAGATATGATATATTTTCCTCCAAAGTGATAGGAAATCATCACAAATGGCCAGCCAAAATATTTTCACTTACTTTATTATCCATTATTCAAATATCAAACTGTTATAAAAATAAAATCTATCTCAACAAACATGGTTTTTAATTATGTTTATTCATTAGCAATATGATTGTAGTATGGTTTGTAAAAAATTTACTTTGGATCCTAATAAATAATATCCAATTTTTTCAAAATAAAATTCTATAGCTAAAATATTCTTTTCAAATGTTGTGTAGTTGGTTTGAGATAGATCTAAAGTCCAAGATTTGTAATTTATTATATAAAAATTTTCCCATTATTTTACTCAAATATACCTCGAGGGGGAGATCAAATGAATAATTAATTAATTCCAAAGGTATGATCCATTTTGTTGGTTTAACAATGGGTGGGGATACCAGCTTTTTTTTGTTCTCAAAAGGTTCATTTGAAATTATTATAAAAAAATTATAACTCTTTTTAATGAAATACTGAAAAAGGAACATATTTCTTGATAAAATATATTATAAATATTCTATAAAAACTTGAATGTCAAAAAATGATACTGTATCTATCTTTTTTTGGTATAGTTGTAATGACCTAGGTTGTACCTTGGTGGGACCCAAAATGATTTTAAATTTTTGAATACCTTTGACCTTCCTAGGGGTAAAATGATAATTTTTCCCTAGAATATGACATATTATTTTTTATGGGTTTTGTTGGTTATTAAGTATTTGGTTTACACCATGATTGAGTTATTATAGAAAAGAAAGTGTTATATGGACTCATATATAATACAATAAAAATGTTATATTTTTTATTTTATTCACTAGCATCTCGGAAAAACATTTTATATCTCTTGAATATATTATTAGATGGGGTAAAATTACATGGTTTGATTTATATTGTGATATTTACCTTGGTCATGACATAAGATTCATTCTCATTGGGTTATGTGATGGTCCATAATAGAAGTTTAATTAAATATGAGATTAATTAATTAATATTTTAATTTAATAATTAATTAATTAGTTAATAAATTAATTGGTCAACCCGATAAGCTATATATTTAATCCCTTAAAAGAGACTCCCCTATGGTTAACCCTACAACCTTGAGGGAGTCTTGAGATGGGATTTATGGTGGAGAATTATGTCAGATGAGCTCAGGGTTGAAGATCGATCAAGAATGCATTAGAGATCACCCATTTCATCAACAGTAATGATGCATGTTTCTACTTAATCAACGATTGATCAAAATTCAAAGTTGTTATTTATTATTTATAATAATTTCTCAATTTTTATGTTTATTTGAACATAGATCAATACTCTAAAAATTTAATCCATGTTTGACTATATACATAGCCCTAACACCTTTATTTTGTTTGGTGAGATTTTTTTATTATGATCAATAGGTTAGAAAACTATGATTGAACCATGTTTTTTCATTTTACAAGATATTATAACATAATAAATAATAAATTATCATTATATTCAATTGTTTTGTTTTTTTATTCTCTCTCCATTCTTCATGTAATTTTTAAAAACCTTCATTTTGGTCATCGACTCAACCATTTCACCATCAGATTCCTATTTGTATTCAATCATTGGATTTATATTCTTATTTGAAATTGGAATTTAGGGTCATTATGCGATAATGTAAGTTGTACGATTATTTAATTTTATAGAGTGAATTGTTTTTGATGAAAATTTTAGGTATAATTTTATGGGTAATCACCCACATGATGAGTTATAGTGAAGAGATTCAAATTTTCATTTTAGGGTTGCTAGACTTTTACTTTTGATGGTGGAACGTTCATAATCAACATGATTTTTAGGAATTTTGGGAAGATTTCATATTGGATCTTGATAAGGAGGTGTAAAACAAAGGATCATCTAAGATTCAATGATTCTTGTGAAAACCCAACTGCACCGTGTGTAGTTTAGAAGAATACATATTGTGAATATTTTTTGGTGCCTTTTTAGGGTTTCTAAACCTAGTTAAATATCCCGTAAACTTATGGTCATGACCACATGTCATGTGACCATATATGGATATCTAAACATGTATAAGGATTACATGCCCATGGAAATTAGGTAGGCTATATTCCATGTGGCCCTGAGCTACACCTCATATACTCTTAGTAGAACACAACTTAAAGAGTGAGGCATGCATTGAGTTTTGAACCCAATCCTAAAAACCTTGTAGTTCATCTCACATATATTTTATTTGGAATTTTCCATGCCATTTTAGTTTCAATACATGAAAGTTGTGTTTAATTTAGGTGGCACATCATATACCTCTTTGGGCATGGTGTGTATTTTCATTTCCCTTGGAGGGAAACCATTATGCAGTCTTTATTGTGTAGGATTCCGCCTAAGGTGAAATGGTAGAGTCTCTAATCCCCCTAGATAGTATCATACATCCCACAATATTACCCATGAAACATAAACCATTATCTATTGGTGGATTGTGGATATGGTCATGTATCATCCCCCCTCATGGTCCAAGGTTCATGATCCCATATTCATTCCCCCCAGGATGATTTAGGAATCTTGTCACCTACATCTGGGGTAAGAGATCCTATCTTATAGGAGAATACATATGGATTTAAGTATCTCCCTTTATACAACGGTTCAATCCTTTATCGATGATTTTAATTTCATAGTATAAATATATTTAGGTATCCCTGTATACACCAAGATGTGATCAACTATATGTTTGTGAAATTTCCTTGCCTACTGTGTCTTTTAGTGTGGTTTGTCTTCCCTTTTGAGCATTAACTAAGAGGATTTAAAGACATCTATTTTTGGTAGATCATGTTTTAATTTATGAACCAATTTTTATGGTCTAGTTGATGAATTTACCCCTCATCAAATGACCAGTCTTCAATGATGTTAAGTCACCCCGTCATGTATTATGGTGGTGGTGTGGGTAACCATAGTATAATAAGTGTTGATATTTATGAGATTATTAAATCCTAAGAACAATAGGAATTTATTTTTATATGTGGTCTTGTATCTGGTTATTTAATTTAGGATTCATATACTCTTCGGTGATCACAACACCTCTAACTACATGTGCGAGGTTTCATTTTAGGAATGGAGTGGTAATGACTGGGACTCCTATGGCCCCTGAGATATCTAGTGATGAGAATGTTGGGATTTTTCTTTACTCCATTATGTCTAATACTTAGTAATATAAGATTTTATATGATATGTTTATTTATTCTTATATTTGGTTTTGGTTAATCTTTTTAAGTATGTTTATATTTACTCCTGTACATACCTTGGGCCAACACATGCTGGGCCTGTTCAGATGGATCATTGGTTGGAGATTGTATTTTGGATGAGGAGTTGATGTGGCTTGTTTAGATATAATTCTAGGATATGTTGGAGGTTACATTGTAGGAAGATATGTTTGGTACTGTTATATTATGGAATTAGAAGATGATAGGGTTTAGATCCATCTTGTTGTGCAGGCCACTCATCTTGCTTAGTTTTTAGTTTTCTTTTTTAGCTATTGGGATTATATTTCCCCCCCTTTATACATTATGTATTCCATATTTGTTATCTATGTGGACCTTAGACTTTGTATCATTCATGAATTGTTTATATTTTAGTTTATTATTTATGTATATCCTATTATTTCTTATGGTATTTTTTTCATTGGAGATATGCATGGTTACATGTTTAAATTGGTTAAGTCCTTCTATACTGTGAGATATACCTACTCGATGCTAGTCCCCAACACCTAGAATATTATTGGTAGGCTTGTGGTGGAACTCTTGAATTACCACCAAACCTGGAAGGACCCCAGTGGTTTGGGTCAGGTTAGAGTTGTATTATACCGAGTGTTCCTTAGGGATGGTGATTAGAGTTAGTAGTCATGTTAAAATTGGATTGGGAGCATGGGGAAACTATTTTAAGTGGGTATTAGTTTAGTTCATTAAACCCATTAAATCAGTCTAGCAATATCATCCAACATATCCTTTTTATAGGAATCTAATTAACTTTTAGTCAAACAATAATACTAAGACATCAATTATGTGGTGCAGGTAAGTTAGTACATGAATCATACAATGGTCGATTATAATATTTCATATCCTTCTTATGTTAGTTCATCCATATATTCTCTAACTATTATAGGTGTAACAAATCTATTATATAGGGATACCCACTAATATTATACTTTTATATAGAGGCAAGACTTTGATAATCTTATGCTTGTGGTTGGTCCTCTTTCTACCAAATAGTGACTGACGAGGAATTGTATCCCGAGACTTGGCTGAGAGGTGCTCTCGCCCCATTATTTAAGGTGGTATCACATAATTTATACTTGATTTGGATATTTCTTATAGATTGTATGGTTTTTACCACTAGGTTTTATGAGGCTAACCACTGGTTGGTTATGAAACATGCATTCAATGATAGGGGCCTTGATGGTTTAAAAAGGGAGATTTATCCTTGGGTGATTGCGAATAAACTAGATTATAGGACTTGAATTTACATCTAGCTCATACTATTAATGCAAATATGTCGATTCTTATTTTGAGATTCTTAAATGGAAATGAGTGCTATTAGAAAATTATTTATTTCTCCAACTCAAGGTGGGGTTGATCTACTACTGTGGATGTTTAAGACCTTTTCTGGGATAGAGTCCTCACATGGGGATGTTGTAACTTTATTAGGGTTACATTTCTTTGTTTAATTACATGTAATGACATTATAACTTTGTGATGTGTTTTTTAGGAATTTTTTTAGTTTATATTTTTTTAACTCAATGACTTATAAATACTCTAGATGATAATATGTCAAGTTTTGAGTTGAATTTATTGTAATTCCACCAATACCAAAGTCACTAGAGTGAGACTTGGTAAAGATTAACCCTAGTTATGCAGGAGGGAAGTATATATTTTTTACATTAAATTATCCAAATTCATATTGGGTTTGGACCTCCATATTCTAGATGTGTAATTTTTAAATATCCTTATTATAGGCCTTGATTTTTACATGGAGGTCATTGGTGGAGGTTAGGTGTTGTGTCATTCATTGGAATTGGGGAGATGTGTGGATTAATTATTATAATAATCACCCATGGGTTGTGTATAGGACAATGTAGAGTGATGATTACCTGAATTTTGAGATAATGTGCATAGTTCTTATGATTGGGCTGTAAATTTGGTGAACTGGACTATGACTTGTGTCTATTTTTTCATAGACCCTCATGTTATTTTTCATATAAACAAGTTTTTTACGTAGTATCATATTTCTAAAACATATAGATTTAAATGGAAACTTGGGATAGATCCTTCTTAATAGGGAAACCTTCATTGACGTTGAGAATTATACACCCCCTTTTAGTGGAGTGTGTTTACATCTGGTAAAAGAAGAGGCATTTTTGGAAATTTCATTATAACAGAGAGGAGGTACGATAAAACCCACCTTGTTTTTAATTGGTTACCCTATATTGAAGTTATGAGGTATTATATATTTTATTTATGAGGAGGGTTATGTCTATAGTAGTGAGAAAGGACCCTCAGGTGTGGATAGTGGATCCAACCCACTTAGAGTTTAGTTACATGACCATCCTCTTGTGAGAAAGGGTTTGTGTAAAAATATAATAGAGAAGAAATTTACTTCCTAACAATGTGTATGAATACATTTACTCATTAGTTGGATGACCTATAGATAACCCTTGGTGAGAAGCTAGTTATTATGTTGACCTGTATATCAGGGATGATGAGCACCTTTGTGGAGTTGTGGTGTATTAAATCAAATCTCTCTTTGAGATGATTTGTGGTATATCATATAAAGAAATAAAGTTCTTATATTATGAAACATGAATACATATAATCTCTTGGATCTTCATAAACTGAGTTTTCAGAGGTTGATATGATTATGGTAGTGTTGTCGTGGAGGGGTGAAATCTGTTCTTTAGTGGATGACCTTGTGTCCATGAAATAGTGGAAGTATGACAGTGATTTTATTTTAGTGTTATATCATTTCCTAGAATGAAATAAATTAATCACCTTTGGTTGATGGTGGTGTCTTCACATATTTATTTTATGTGAATGATGGAATGGGTGTGATGTTGAACTAGTTCTCTGATGTGATCAAATGATTTTATTGAAGGTGGTGAGTATGTCATCCACTTCCACATGTGGGTAATGGTCCATCCCTGAAGCTCAAATGGGTAGTTTAGTGAATATAATGAAAGGATACAACTCTATTAAATTATGTTACCTTGTTTTTCATGAATATTGGGTTTTATCAAGTATAATAATCTATTGGTTAACCTTTGTATATAATTTGGTAGGAGAGATTATTGGGATATTTATCAATGTTTGTCACTAAGGAAGGTTCCTTCTTTGGTTATAGAGTTGAATGAGTAGGGTTATCTGAATGATCAAGACCATATTATTTTAATTTTGGTGTATTGGGTCACTCGATGAGTAGTGGTGTTGAATTAATCATTTGGTTGAGGTAGTTATTGAGATTGATGTGCTTGTTGATAGATTTTTCAAATGAGTTATGGAAACTCTACCAGGCTACCTCTAGCTATAGGTACTAACCTATCAAAGAGTGTGATAAGATAAAAAAATTATTTAGGATGATGGTCTTGAGAATTTGATGGATGCACATTATTTCTCCTCTGATTCAAGCAAACATTTATGGAGATTGTTCCTTATTTGATATTGGTGATATGGGTTGCTGACATGAATTTTTAAAGGTCTGTAGCCTTAAATCCTTTCAAATGACATATTGGGAGGTTTCTTAAGATCTTATTACAGTATCATGGAATAGAGGGATTACTCACTATAATAATCATCAAAAAAAATCTTTAAAAGGATGGTAGTAGGGCACTTCCACCAAACATTCCCTTTATAATGAACTAATTGGGGCTGATAGTTGTAGATTTTTCGAGTTTATCTTAACCCATGAGTTGGGAAAAATCTTGAATGAAGTGTCGAGGATGGGTAGAAAATTCCTAGGGTGGATGGATTTTTCTTAATCCTTCTTGTATGAATGGAGATGGTGTCTTAATGGATGGAAGGAGGTGTTATCATTCATTTACCATGATGTATTGAGTTCATGTAGAGATTGTATATCTAAATGTGAAGGGTGTTTGTTCTCTAGTAGAGTTTTATCTACATTGATATATTATTGAGTTTTATGTGGTTTAATTTTGGATATTTCTATTTTGAGGATGAACTCTTTTAAGGTGTGGAGGATGTAGTGACTCGAATTTTACCGAAGTGGGACCTGGATTTATTTTCAATCTCTAAAGTTCTTGGACCCACCTTCAGGAAAAATAGTATACTTACAATAGAAAATGAAAGTTGGAAAAAAATTCTGGTCAATTTTGTTCCTAATTATTGGGCTGACCACTAGGTTAAGCCAACATGAAATAAAATTATATATGGATTAAAAAATAATATAACATGAATATTTTATTAAATTTATTCTATAATCTACCATTTCTAAAGAAATGAATATATCTATTTAATGGATTCCTGGATGGGGAAAATGTGAATGTGGTTTGATCTAGAATTTGGGATTCACCTTGGGCGCGGCATAAGTTTTATTCACATTAAGTTCCACCGTGGTGCGTGGTAGTAGAAATATTAAATAATGTTTTAATTAATTATTTAATTTATTAATTAATTGGTTTACCTAAGAAGATATCAGTTTATTCCATTGCGTAAAACATTTCTATGTTTAGGTACATAACCTAGTAATATTTTTGAGTGTGAATCCATGGTGGAGAGTGTTGGATGATGAGAACACGATTGAAGATCAATCACAAGATTTTCAGATATTTCCCACATAACCAATAGAAATGAATTATGCTTATTTATTATTAGTGATCAATCCAATTCAAAGATTGGTATTTTTTTATTTACAGTTTCATCCAATTTTTTTTATCTTTACTTGAACATGGACCAATCCTTTTGAAATTTAATCCATCTCCAACTATCTACATGGCCCTACCAGATTTTTTATGTTGATATTTCTGGATTGTAATTAATTGGTTAGTAACTTATTATTAAAACTTATCTATTTTTATTATATGATGATATATTATTATTAATAATTCATGATAACCATTGTCATATTTTTGTTTTTTAATGTATTTATTTCTCTTTAATATAATCTAAAATGGCCTTCATTTTGGTTGGTGGATCAACTATTTTTCATAATGATTCTAATTTGTGTTTAAAACATTAGATTAGTGTTATACAATTAGAATAAGTTCTAAGGTTCATGACAAAAGGAAAAAGGTTGGATAATGATGGAACATGATTGAGTGATTTGTTTTTTATGGGAATTCTAGATGGTAATTAATGTTACATCAGTTCTGTGACAAGTTATAATGGGGATATTTGATTTTATTACTAGGGTGGATGGAATATGACTTATAGATATATAAAAAATCTCATTGGTGTGGTTCGTGTGTTCCTAAAATGAGTTAAATATCACATTGTTGTGTAGTGGGAACAAAATTTATATTTTTAGTTTGTTGATGGAGTATACACCTAGGAACTAGATTAGCCTACACACCATGTGGCCCCAAGCTACACCCTATGTACTCCTAGAAAAATATTACTCAAGGAGTGAGGCACATTCCAGGTGTTGAAACCATTTTCACATTCCGTATAGTTTATCTAATTGGGTATTTATAGATTATATGATCCCTCTATATAGGGATAGTAATCCCACACTACTAATAAAGTAACATTATCCCCTATATTGGTCAATCACGTATAGGGTTAGGTATCCCCCCATGGACCAAGGGTTAAGATACTCTATTCCTTCTACCAAAGTAGAGTTAGGTATCCCATCACCAACACCTGGGGCATGTGATCCTATCATATGAGAAAGTATATATAGAGTCCGGTATCCCCTATAGTCCATAGAATGGTCCTCTATCTAGGGGTTTAATTCCACAGTACAGATGGAGTCAGGAATCCCATTGCAGCCGAAGTCATGATCCTCTATCTGTGAGTCAAATTCCAGCCTTTGAGGTTTCTGTTAGTGTAGTGCATCATCCTTTTTGATCATTACATGATAGGATTCATGGACCTATATTTCTATTTGTTATAGGTTTTATTGATGGCTTCATTTTAATGGGACATGTATTTTGTTCTCCCTCATCTGATGAGAATGTTTCAGTGATGAGAGAACTCACCTTACTGGACTCTTGTAGAAGCATAGCTAACCAGAGTCTGAGAAGTGTATAATTCTATGTGACTTGTGATTATATAACACCCTATGGGTTTCTTTTTATGATTTGGTGTTTCAGATAGCCATTGAATTGATAATTTTTTATATTCTTTAGCGATATGAGAACCTATTGTTGATCGTGTGAGGTGGAATTTTTGGAATAGTGATGTAATAAAAAAGACTCATTTGGCCCCTAAGGATTTTAGTTATGATCATATCTATATTTTTCTGAGATCCCTTATAGATACTCCTTAGTTAAAAGGGGCTTTGATATGATGTGTTCTTTTATTATTTGTGGCACTTGGGGTGTCATACTTAGTATGTTGATACTCACCCATGCATGGGACTGGGGCCCACAAATGTTGAGTCTTTGAAAATTCACATAAGTTAGATATATAATTTTGGATGAGGAGTTAACTTTTATTATTTATAGATAATGTTAGATGACCTTGGATGATACAATGTAGGCAGAGCTTGGTGGTACAAGAAGATAATGGTAGTGGATGATGATAATATTTAGAACCATCTTGTTGTGTGGGCTTCTAATCTAGGATGTTTTTTAGTCTTCCTTTATGGAATTTTGGGATTTCATTTTTCTCCCTTTATAAATTATGTCTCATGTACTAGTTATCTCTATGGAAAATTGAAATTTTATAATGCATGCACTGTTTATAGTTCAGTTGATTATTTATTTATATCCTATTATCAATGATAATATCTTGTTTTATTTTTGATATGTATTGTTACAAGTTGAAATAGTATATGGATACCCATACTAGGAAATATTATAACACAGTGTTAGTAACAAATCCTTTTACTATTTGAGTTTGGATTGGGGTGGCCCTCTTAGACTACTATTGGCCTGAGCAGGGCCTGGGTGGGTTGCATTATGCCAATTTCAGCGTAAAAATGACCTTAATATTATATTTTTTGACTTTAATTCTATATTTATTCCCAACATAAGCTATAAAATTTCTTTTTTGATCCCTAAAAGATATTTTTAATAATGAACAAAAAGTTTTTTTATAAATGAATGTTTTAACAACAATATCTATACTATTCTAACAACCTTCAAAAGATGATCCAAATACGATAAAAATCCCCATAAAAATCCCTAAATATTTATATAATTTAATATAATATACTCATCATAAATCTATTAATGGTTCCTAATGAATTAAATTAACCAATGTGAATTATTCTATAAAAAATTTTAAAAGGATATGTAAAAGTGGGTTTCGGTTGATCTTAAATTGTTATGTGAAATTAGAAATAACCATAAAATCCATCAAGAAAACAAATATAGGTTTTATCAACTAATAATTTAAGCACTTATTCCATAAATTGATGAGAAAAATGACACTTATTAGTTATTATATTGGGATTTATATAATCAATTCATATTTTCCATTTCTTTTGAATCATAATAGGGAATTATTCATAAAATCCATTCTTTAAAATTCCAAATCCATAATTTTTATCAAAAAATTGGATGAGACTGACCCATTGGATTTTAAAAATGCAAAAATTATTTTGGTATCCAATAAGGTGGTCATTTCCTTTTTATGAAATTAAAAAAGTGTTGGATTCAATCTTCTTTAAAATTTCTTAGTAGTTTTTCTATTCCCCTAAACAAAATTAAATTCTTGCAATCTAAAGTATTAATTCTACTTAAATTATACAAATTTTACCCTAAAACATTTTTCTATATTTTTAGGACACCAAAAAGTTGGTTATATGGACCTTTTCATAGTCATTTTCAATGATTATGGTGAATTGATCCTTATCACCTAAGATGCATATTTAGTATTTTTAGGTAGTGGTTTAAGTTATAATTCCAAAGGGTTATTTTTATTTTTCAAAGACATCTTATGTGATTTAAAAATATCAATTTAATCTCTAAATTTATTCACAAAATGATAATATTTTATATTCAATTAAAGGTCATCAATAAATTCATCAGTTTTATTATGAGTATAATTTCTTATAAAATTTCTAGATTCGAAGGACAATATGATTTTTGATTTTCTAGCATTAATTGTTTATCAATTTTTAAGTACTAAAAAATGGTTTTCCAAGAAATATTATCAGTTTATTATAATGAAAAATAATCATATTTATAAATTCATATATTATCGATGGTTTCATAAAAAATAGAATAAATGTAAAAAATTCTAGCAATCTTATATGAATCAATTTCAACATCCAATATCTCTTTTTATAATTTATTTTCACTTGCTCGTACCTCATTTTAAATAGGATTTCAAGGTACATTTTTATGTATTATTATTATTGGTTCATTACATTTAAAATAAAGAGATAAATTAGTGTAAAATTAGTCAATCATGTTTACTTGTTGGGATAAATGATATTTCTTTGGGTGTTTCAAGTATTGAAAAAAATTAAAAATGAAATAATTCACCTAAAAGATCAACTAACAAAGTTCCTTTATGAATATTTATGATTTATTTAATAGTTTTTAAAAAAAGGTCTCCTAAGTATTAGTGGTTAATGTGTAATAAACCTATAATCTTACATATCCAAAACATTGAAGATAACAAGAAATATCATGTCTCTTACCTAAACACAAAAAATCTTCTAAAACTCTAATTCGTTTTTTATTACTTTAGTAGGATAATGTGATGAAAATTCTAGTATTTTAAAACTCTATAACATATAATAATGAATAAATATAATTGGTCATGATATTTATATAATATCCTAATTCTATAATGAAATCCATGAATTTTCACTCCCATGTAGTGTAATGAATAGTGAAATTTCCTAGGTCCTTGAATTTATTAGGTAAATCACAATGAATCACAGAGGATAAATTTCTATTTATTTTCACTTAATCTACTACTTTATATATTTATTTTGGGAGGATATTTTTGGAAACTTATCATACCTTGGAATCTGTTTCACAACATCAGGTAAACAGACATCAAATAGAATTTTACTAAAAGTATGTAAAAATTTCATTATCCAAATTAATCTCAATAAATGTCCCCAGGAGTGGATTAATCCTAGGTAAATGAAATGGTGTTATGGTAATCACCTGGTCATTTTGAACACTATTTTTAGATATATATGTTCTTACCATTCTTCTCTTATATTTCTTATTTTTCTCAATAACAAATATTCTTTTCACACAGAAATTTCTTTCAAAATAGGTTCTAAATTTTCAGAAACATTAGTTGTAGTTATTCCTTATTTAATAGGGTCTATGTTGAGTTTATAAGATTTATAATCCTTAATAACATGTTCAATCTCATAATCAGATTTTGACTTATTGATTTGGGGTCTTTTGAAATTAGTTCTACTAATAAGTTCTATAACAATGAAATTTTCGTTTATTTTTTTTAAGATTCAATTGATGTTCTGTAGGTAAACCTACCGTGATATGGTTTCTTATGAAACCATCATTCATGGCCAATTCATCAATTTTTCTTATCAAAGTGGTCATAAAAATATTTATTATCTCATAGTTTATTAATGATTGTTTTAATATTTTTTAATTGTGTATGAAAGTTTAAAATCCCATCCATCATGAGAATTATCATTCTAATTTAATTATCTAGGTTTTGGATTTTTTAATAGGCATTAGAAAATTATTTTTGGTTTTCTAAGTTGTCATAATTTTCTATAGACTAATTACTATATCCTTGGTGTAAATTTTGGATTGATTGAAAATATATTTTTTGCTTTGGTTGTAAAGGTATACCAAGGTAGAAAAAATTACAATTTTCTAATGATTCTTGTATTTATCTTCATTGTTCACAAAAAAATCCATTGGATTCACAAATTTCATAATAAACTTATAGTTGAAAAGTATTTTCTGGTTTCAATTGGGTTTGTAGAGTGTTGGACAACACTATTAACCTAAATACAGTGGTAAGATCACTATGATTACTCATAATAATGTATTTTTATGATGTAGAAGTAGGAAATTATTAATAATATTTGACATGTTAAAGGAAACTTATTCAAAAAATTTGGGAATTTTTTTTCCATATTTTCAAAAAGATTCATAACAGTAGATAGTGTTTTTTTACTAAAACACCTCCTCTAGCAGCATTTATCATTTTTTTGTATGAAAATGTCTATAAAAAATTTAATCTAACTTTATTCTCTAATTTTATAGTGGGGGAAACTAAAATAATTTTTTTTGAATATTTTTTAATTTCCATGTAAAGTGTCACCTTAATGTTGTGTAATCCCACATATTTCATTCCTAATTATAGTGATCATAGAAAAAAGGAACACATTTTCAAGATATTATTTTATAACTAATTCCAATATCTAATCAAAGTAGTGTCAGATTATAAAAAACTAATTTCTAACTAATCCTTCGAATGATAAACAAAATACTAATGTTTCAACTGATCTCTGTTGACTCTTAGTTATTTCAAGTTAACACAAAGGTTATTAAATTTATGAAGGTGTTTGTATAGATATTAAAATTATATTATGTTAAATTTCATAATTTGATGAATAAGTCTATAATTGATTTCAAATGTTGTAGGTGAATAAGGGTGTTAGACAAGGTTTTTTTGATTTTCTTCATTAGATAAATCCAATTATCTGAGAGTTATACTTTTATACATTATGAACTTATATTAAAAAGGTCTCTTTTTATGTGTGTTGGGGAAATAATTTTATATTTCAAGTTGATCTTCTATATTTTCTTCACTCACAATTTCAAAAAAGTGGTTTTATATTTAATAAACCGAGAATTTCTTTCCTTTTAATGGCAGGTTTTGTCAATTTTAGGATATAATGGAAAAAAGATATTTTGAACATGTAAACGTGAAAAAATTTCATTATATTAGGAAAACTCCATGAAAATGGTGCCATTTTAATTGTAGGTATTTTTCATGAATCCAAACCCAATATATTTATCCCCAAAATAATGAAATTTAGTAGTCCCAGGTTTGTCTCTCGGGGAGGTTGCATGCTAAAAACATCCACTTTTATTTTCTATTTTTGAAACATTTAATCAAAAAAGTATTTGATGGTTTTTATGAAAATATTAAAATGAAAACAAATAAAATGTAATTAAAAATGAATGAAATATATTTTTTTGTAGTAAAATAAAATTAGACAAAAATAGATGTGAAATATTATTTTAAAAGAAGAATCAATATACTTGCGTAGACCCTTTGGAAACTCCCTTATTACTTATCTAAATAATATTATTAACAAATTTAATTTCTTAGATTACACATAAAGAACATAGGGATCTCACCTAATTATTATTAAATATTATACCAAGACCTCAGAATAATTGGTTTTTCCCTTATAAAATTGATTTGACTGCTCAAAGACATCTAAGTAGATAAAAATATTTTAAATCAAAATTATCAAAGGAAAGACCTCATCTAAGAAACTTAATAGTTAAATATATTATTTTTCTTCATAAATTGTAAACAATTCAAAATATATTTAATGAATGTTAATTAAATAAATTAATTTACCCTCTTTATTTGAGACAATAATATCAAGAAAAATTCCCAAAGATTATATTGAAACTCAAAAACTTACCAGGGTATATTCTTAGGTTATCCTCTTCCCTTAGGCACTTATATGTTTATTCAAGAACGGATAAATCATCTCTCATTATCCTTCACCTATATTTGCCCATGACAACATATATTTTATCAGAACTGTATAAACTATCATGTGTAGTGATAACTTTCTTTCCCACATGATCCTCAATTCCAGTTTTGTTTATAACTCTATTATACATCCATTACGGAAGGAAAAAATATTTTGAAATGAACATAACCTTTAAATAACACTTGGTAAACATCCATGCATTCAACACTAATTTCACAAGATTTACTCCAGGTAGAAATAACAACATTTATCGCTTTATAGGAATGAGTGGGTTTTTGATAGTAAATACTAGATTGAACCAAGCATTAAATTCCCTTTATATGACTTTTAATTCTATAATGATCTACTACCTCTTCATCTCTCCTTAAATAATACCATGTGGTTGAGATATTGGGATGGAAGAAATGATTATATTGAAAATACTTGATTCTTAAAATTTCAAAATGTAAAGAAAACTACTTGATATTTCTATCCAAATCATAGGAATTCATTACATGGGACTTTCCCTTCAAATATCTTGATTTTTTTTAATTTATCAATTTTTATGGCTTCTTGGTGAACAAATTTAAGGTATCTTAAAACAAATGACATCTC
Source organism: Viscum album (assembly GCA_963277665.1). NCBI lineage: Eukaryota > Viridiplantae > Streptophyta > Magnoliopsida > Santalales > Viscaceae > Viscum > Viscum album. The sequence continues at coordinate 1,375,359,613 of OY728133.1, read as the reverse complement.
AAAGCATATTACATTCTGTATTCCATAATAATTCATATTAAAAAAGATAAGACTTCCAAAATATAATACATTAATCCCTAAATCATATGACTTTAATAAAAATTTAAAATTTTTTCATCTATGAAAATTCCACTTCATAATTCTTTTGGCAGGAAACATAATACTTCATTCTAGAATAAATTATTTCCAAAACATATGACTTCATCCCTTTGAAAAACTTCAAATTAGTATTACTTTGAGGTGGAATGTATGAATTTGATAAATATATGGATTCATTTTTAAAATTACTAGAACACAAAAAATACATCCAAATTTCCAAAAATAAAATCCGAAATCTTGGATTTTTCAATTGATTCCAACAGTCAATAAAACATCTAAAAATCATGAATTTGGTCATTTTAACATTAATTACTAAAATTAACAAAATAAAATAAAAAAGATATATTTTCTAAATGTAAAATGGTGGGGACTAGATCATTTAAATTCATTGAAAATGCGATGAAGATATCATCTTTATCACCAAACCCTCTTTTATAGAAAAGACATAAGTTACTAAGCTAGTGAGTAGTATAAAATAAGGTTCCTCTACTAAAGGATATTTTACTCAAGAGAGATCTCAAGCCCATTATATATATAACACATGATATATATAAACTATAGTTTACTTTTAAATTCAATCACATAAACTAGTATAATAAAAATTCAATGTATAAGAAAACTAAATCTGTTATCGTACCTCGAAAGTAACTCCATTGATGCATATATATAAATTTGTAGAAGCAGCTTGAATTTATAAACTAAATCATACATGTGATACCTATTGGTTCTCCAGTATGTATTATTCTGAGTTTTTATTTTTATTATACTTATTCTTAGTGTTTTTATGAGTTTTTGGTAAAAAATGATATTTGGGGGAAATAGTCTATTGTGCATAGTTAGAGAATAATTAGTAGCAAATATGTAATTAACTATGTGAGAGGGGAGGGGGGGAGGGTGAGGGCCTGAAGATCCATTTTTCATGGTAACCATATGGTTTTTCAAACTGTTTTATACATTCTATGTAACCATGTGGGGAATTTTATGAATGGGTAGTGAATCACATGGTTGGCACATGGTTTGGAAACCCATGTGGGGAAACCATGAAATGTAACCCTTTTTCATAAAAATGTGGAAATTAATTATCTCAAATCCTTTTATTTAACCCTATAAACTCTCATATTTTGACCCATTTTTCAACTAGGACTCATTAGAACATCTAACCTCTTCTCCCCCAACTTACTTGGAAATATTTTGATTCCATTGGTGGATATCTTTATGGTAGTCCTTGATTTTTCATGGTTTTCTACTTCCGTCACCTTCCTCTTACATTTTCATCTATTTCTATCTTATTCCTATAACTTTATAGGGTATATATGAAAAAAACTATGGTTTGGGTTGGTATTTGGATGATATTATTTTGTTTTTAGGTTTAGGGGGATTCTATATATTCATGTTTGGTGTTATATTTCAAAGGAAATAATGTTACATTGCTCTTGAGGTAGGTGTCTCTATATATATGAACGTTTCCTTCAGAACACCCTTATTCTTGAGATTATCCTTTGGATTCATGACTATTTTATGCATGAAATGATTTAATAATGGATTTTATGTACATATTTTCATGTATGTTGGTAAAATTGTGATTTCTCAATGGTTTCCATTAAAAGAGGATTTTATGCCGACAACGTGTTTATGAAAATGGAAAAAAAGGGATTCTTTATTTTAAAGTTTGTTTTTCAAAGATTCATTTAAAATAAAAATTTATTTCAATATATTATCTTTGTTTTGGTCTATTTTTTACATATTGCGTGTTGATTTGGCTTGAATATTGATTATGTTGGGACATTGTAAACCTTGGGTGGTTGGGTGACTGAGTGGATGTTATCCTTTATTTATGAATTATGCTTTAAAAGGAGTATTTCTAGTGATTCTTTGAGGTTCCAAATTTATAATACATTTTAAAGATCATATAGTCCATCTAGTGTACCATTATAAATTCCTAATAACCTTTGAACCAATAAGTGAAGCTTCCCTAAGTTTCTTATGTTATGAATGAGATTATGATAAATATTTTTTCTCACACTTGTATAGATATTATGATGTTATTATTATCTAATAACGTCATTTATTTGGACACTTCATTATTCTTTCATATTGAATGGGTAGTATTGTTTATAAAACCAAATGTATATGTGTAAATTCCATAAAAATGGAATTATATTTCAAAATGGTTGTCAAACTAGAACCAATTTTATGTTATGAAAAATATTATGTAGATTTATAGTGGTATCCTAATGGGATTTTCATTCAATCCTAAATATATACCTTTGGGTATATATATATTCAGTTTTATTTTAAATAGGTAAAGGTAAAGGAACTACTTCACATAATAGAGTTGCTTAATGTGTCATTGCCTTTGTAGAATGGGTTCGGTGGTGGAAAAGGTCCATGAGGAGAAATATTGATCAAATATTATGGAGATCAACCGCTTTCGAATTTAGGAATTTTATGTTTTGAGAAAACTAATATTAGATTAGTATTGTGACACTTGACATGTTTTTATATATGGTTAATGGATTCCCACTATTATTCTTACACTTGAGGTTGATTAAAAATTATTTTTGTGTTGTTTTTATCTATTTGATTTGATATTATAATTTTTTTGATTATATAATATAAATTATGGATGGTCCATGTCATATTATCACTCGAATCTATGAGGTATGATTATTGGATTCTAATGGTTAATCCATTCCCAATTTTTCACTTGTGGTACTTTGGAACTAATATCTAGTTTTAAGAGATTAGGAACATTCCCCAAGCCATATGGTAGAATGGTTAGGTTGACATGGTGGGTTTCCCCATGTTGGTTCATTATAAAATCGAATGAGGTAACCCTCAAGTTATTTGGTAGTAAAGGTAGAATGGGGATAGTACCATTGGAGATTGAGAAGTAAGTGTGATGGAGTTACATGAAAAATATTATTTGTGTTGAACGTCAAGTTACCATGGTTGGTTGGGAGTTGTGTCTTAAATTTGAATATAGTTTTGGGTTATATTCATGAGATTTAATGATATTTTTTTATTTTTTACTGGTTTTAGGAGGAAACCATGATCTAGTTTAAGAATTTATGAGTTCTAATTTGAAATGTGAAAGGTAAGTATAGGCTCATAGATTTGGTTCATGATTAGTAGAAACAATGTAGAACCCATGCAGTTAGGTCTACAACCCATTCCAATAAAACTTCCAGAGTTAGCACATGCTTTTCCAAAAAATGAGCAATATGAAAATGTTTTTGTTTTGAATGTCTTCACCCATTTGGTATTTTAGATTTTCATGATTATTATTTTTACTTGTTTAAGAGTAATGAATGAATTTTTATGATGGATTTCATGTTTTAATTGGATTGCATTGGGTATTTATCAATTTTTTTGCTTCATTTTTCATAGACCATGCCTTAAAAATAATTCCTATGAATTGGATAGTGGAATTTGTTGAGAATATACTATATAAAACCACTCTCATTAATTATCATATTTTGGACTCTATTGTCAAAACCAATTATTCTCTGGGGCAAGGTGGTGGAATTGGACAAACTCAAAAGGTCGATCATTCCCAAATGTTTACAGAGAAAAACACACCATCATTTCAAGGTGATTGAGGACCTCAAGAACCAGAATAATGTCTAGAGAATATTGAATTCCTATTCCTATTCCTTTAGACCCTTTTGACATCTAAGGTTAGTTTATCCACCTATATTCTAGAAGGTTCGGGTCAAAGGTGGTGTGACTCAATTTTTTTATCCAATATCCATTAAGATATTTCATGATCTATGTTTCAGAAGGCATTCAAATAATAATTTTACTCAATTAATATGATAGTGGTAATGGTTTGGGAGATTGTGATGTTGCTGAAAAAAGACCTTTCAGTTATAGAATAATCCACTTAGTTTTCTAAGTTAGTTGTTATTCTCTTGATACTCTCATGAATGATTGCTTAAATGATCATAATTTTGAAACGAGATTAAATCCAAAGATTAGGTCGATGATCGTCCTTATTTTTCTTCCATTCTATAAATAAGTAGTAGAAAAGAAGGTGATGTTTGAGTCAGACATAGCCAGTTTGATTGGTATGAGTGGCACCCTGATCACGATGGGAGGAAACCAAAGTTCTTCTTCTAGATAGAAGAGGAAGTGTGAGGATAATAATCAGGGTAGTTGTGGTAGTGTGTAGTGTCCGAATTATTCTTCTAGTGAATCATTATAATGGAATCTAGTTGAATGTTACCAATTTGAAAAGCTAGGACACACCCAAAACGTATTCTAGGACACACAAAAATATTTCTAAAACCCATTTTTTTGTTTAGGAATTACATTTCATGGGTCAAATAATATTTGAAATTGGTGTTTTAGTGGATCATTAGAATATTTTGGCAGTTATGTATTTAGATAATCCTAAGAATGTGTTTAAAATCATGAATTTATTATTCCTAATAAGGTATTAAAATTTATTTATTTATTATTTACCTTTGTTATCATCTCCTCTAATTCCTCTTATACATAAGGGTGTGAAATTTTAAAGGGAACATAAATGTTAGAGAACGTTTTTGGAGTTGGAGATGAGATTGGAATCATCTCCAATGTTGGTTATTTCTAAGCCATTCATGATTTATAAAGTTTTATATGATGTTCTAGGAATGGTATTAGGGTTCTTGTTAATATAGGTTGATCATGTGGAGTCCTATGGATCATTCTAGTTATTCCCCCATGATTGAAACTATCCCACCCATGACTTGTAATTACCATTTGTGATGAATTATATAAATACATAGTTCCACTACATATTAAGGGAGAAATTTACCATATAATCTAATCGTAATATTTTTAAATACATATTAACTCTACAAGATCTAAATTTGAGATGGAGGTGATGTGATGAGTATATTTAGTCATTTTATTTTGATTTATTTTATATCCTAGGTAAGGTGAATTTCATGAAAGATGATTTGAGCATGAATTTTATGAATCAAGTGGTGATAGAGTCTATAGAGGTGTGGTACCGAAGGAACATATTTTTAAATTTGGTCTGGACATTAAGGTTAATGATGAACAAGTGTTCTTAACCTTTTTGTAGATCAAATCCGCTCTTTATGAATGGATTTTTCTTGGGAAATATGAGGATTATATTTTACAATGGAGATTTGGAAATTTTAATAGTAGGGATACCTTAGGTAATTTTTCTCAGCCTGAAAAACGTACCCACCATTTATTAAATTTATTAGAAGTACCTTCGACTCCGAGGAAGGAGGTGATGCATGGGAGAAACCTATTTAGTGGGGGGTTTCAGACCGTGAATAATAATTTGAATTATTATTAGAAATGATGATACCATAATCCCATGAGGAAGTGATATATTGTTGATTTTGTGTCATGATTCCTTACATGTAAGAGGATTAAATCTAAGAACCAGAGACCAGTAGGGTTGTTTTAGCCACTTTATATTCCAATATAGAAGTTTTATGATAAATATATGTATTTTTTATTTGTTTTAATAAATATCTTAGTGTGATGGATTCCATTTTTATTTTTATTTACATATTGATTAAATTGGACCATTTCTTTCCCATTTGGTAGACAACCATGTTAGAGGAACTCAAACACCTATACATATGATAGATTTTAAAAATTTTCAATATAGCTATAACTATTATTTCTAAATGATTCCCATGGATAAATTCACATGTTTATAAGGGTCTCTATGAAGTGATGGGTACCAATTAAAATTAAACTCTCCCTTATATCCTAAAACTAATGGTCAGATAGAACAAGCTATTTAGATTCTTGAGGATATGATCTGTAATTGTGTGCTTGATTTCAGTGGATCATGGTAGAAATATATATCCTTGAAGGATTTTTATTATAATTATAATTTTTAGGCCTTGATTAATATTTATAACTTTGAATATTTTTATGGAATTCTATGCTATCCCCATTGTATTGAAAAAAATGTGTCGAAAACTCTCTATTGGGGTTGATCATTGTTTAGGAGACATCGATTAAATTAAAGATGATTGAATAAAGGTTGGTTACAATCCATAATTTCTAAAAGCCTTAAATTAATCATTATTATAACCTGTTAGTGTTCTTATTACGTGATTTAGTGTATATTCATATCAGTCTAATACTAGGGAACTATAGAATAGGTAAGTAAGGAAAGTTAGGATCATATTATATAGCACTATTAGAGATCATGGACTACCTCAAGAAGGTGGTGTACCATTTATAATTTTTTGATAATATTATAGTGATTCATGATGTGTTTCACATATCTCATATAATAAAGTATCTCTTAAACTCATCCAATGTGGTAGAGTGGGTAGATCTGGAATTAAAGCCAGATGCCTCTATAATTGATAAACTGATGTGTATCATAGATTTTTGAGAAAAAATGTTTTATGGGAGTTAAATTCTATTGGTTTGTGTGTAGTGGTAGTGTAGTCGAGATAGTCATGATATGTGGGAGTGTGATTTGATTATGATAGAGTAGTGGCCTCACCTCTTTTTAGATATAGAACATTGAGTGATTTAATGGGGCAGAAATTGTTATATTGGGGAGAAATATGACATTCAATAGGTGACTGATAAATTCTATTTTTGGTTTTTATTTCTATTTTATATATCCTTATTGTTTTTAAGATTTTGGTGTTCGACACTTAAAATTCATGGAAATAAATCCAGTGCTCACAGTTGTAATAACCATGCATATAACCATGTAATAGGGGGTCAGGGAATACAAATTCATCTTTCTAGGTAATCATAAGGTTTTTCAAAATACTATATAATTACCATGTAACGGTTCTAGGTGTTTTATGAAGGGGGAGTGAACTACATGGTTGGTTCAAGATTTGGAAAACCGTTCATCCTAACCATGTGGTCTTACCTATTTTCCTAAATAAGTTATAAGTTCTTATATTCTCTCCTTATATTTAACCCTCGAAACTCCCTCACCCCCTAATCAACTAGGCCTCCCACAATTATGTAACATCTTGTCCCCCTTCCTTCTCCATGATTTATCAATTTCATTGGTGGAATTATTTAAGGTAAGCCTTGATTCATCATAGTTTTATCCTTATTTCACATTTTATATCCTTATTCTTCAATTTCTATCATATTATTCTAACCATAATTCCATATATGAATGAACATATGGTTTTGGTAGGGTATTTTATGATATTATTTGGGTTTATAGGATCACATCTCATTATATTTGGTGAATTTTTTTTTGAAGGTGGTGATGTTACATTAATCTTGGGGTAGGTATCTCTACATATATGGAAATCTCCATTATAACACCATTGTTTTATAGTTTCTCCATTGCTTTAATTAATATTTTATGGTTTAATTTACTTATTGAGTGTTTTTATGCATATATTTACCTATTGTGTTGGTAAAATTGTTATTTATCATGGTTTTACATTAGAAAGTAGATTTTATGCCTAAAATGTGTTAGTAAAAATGGTTAAAAAGGTATCTCTTATTTTAATGATTAATTTTGAATGATTTTTTTGAAAGGAAATCTTATTTCTAGATAGGATCTTGGTTGTGATATATTTTTTTTACATTTGATATTGATTAGGCTTGGATATTTATCATGTTGTCACATGGAAAACATTGAGAATGTGGGTGACTCGATGGGTGTTTCCCTAGATTTTTACATGATGCTATAGCTAGGGTGCTTTTCTGGTGATAACCTGAGATTCTTAGGTTATAATACCTATTTAGGATCACATAGTTCAAATATTTTCCATAAGAGAGTCCTAGTTATCTTTAGAACCTATTTTTTAAGATTCCCCATATTTTTTATATTATGCATGAGAAGATTTCCATTATATATGGTCAACATTGTTTATATATAAGGATGTCATTATTATCTACTACCCCCATTTATTTTTATGTTGCATTATTCATTAATGTAGAATTGTTTTTATGACATACAAATATCACTTTTTTTTTATTTTATATTATTTTATCTTGTTTTAGGGGTATTTTAATTTTTGGAAGTGTTAGGCTTGAAACTTAATTTATTAGTAATTATCCATTTTTTGAATAATTTATATATATAGCTTGTGGGAAACTGTGTGGTTACCCTTTTGTAAGGAGGTTTTTGTTTTTTTCAATGCAAGGTTTGTATACAAGGGTTTCACTTTGTTCTTTCCAAACCATGAGAAACCTGATATAAACCATGCATGATATTTTGGTGTGTATGGGTGATAGAGAATGGATTGAACATAATTAGTGGAAACTTTGTGACAAGAATTTAGGAGTCTATGTGTTTTTAATAATTTATATTCCCATAGTTCTATCTTGACTTGGTAGCCATGAATCCAAACCATGAAAGGCTATTTTCTTAAGTAGTTTCATCCACATGGTTGGAAAACAATTTAAAAAATAATATAGTATACCAAGATATAATTTAAAAGAGAAATATAATCTTTTTCCTCACTTGGGTTTTAATGTTTTTTTCTCATTTATCCTCATCTTTTCATGTAAGAACTAGGACATTCAATAAGGTGTCTTTCACCATTACCTCTTAGATTTATGGATCATATTACTCATTTTTTTAACATTTCACTTTAGTAAGCCATGTATTTTTCTTGCTCCCTATTCGATCTCCTAATTTTTACATTTTCTATTAGTTCATAAGTCTCCTTAAAACCCTAATTGGGAAATTCATCCATGGTTATGGTCTAGGGTGAGTTCTAATATGGGGGTTTGGTTTCAAGATCTTATAGTGGGAATTTTTTTCATGGTTGATAATTAACTACCATAGGAAATTATTTTTTAAAGGGTTGTTTAATGGTTTCACAAAACTTTAAGTTGGTGTTTTTTGTACATTTCCTTTAAGAATCACATCATTGAATGCTTGTTTGTTTCCATTGACAACTTTGTTAAGTTAAATGTATATATGAGAGTCAGTGTGAATTTCATAAATGTTCTAAGGGTTTTATCACTTGTTATAAAGGTATTGAAATTTTTTTATTTAATTTTATGTATTTATTAACACCAAGTGTCTTTAAATTATAGATAGTCATGATTTAAAAGTGTAAAATTACATATTATGTTTTTTGGCCCCATTTAGGTCATCAGTTAGGTAAAAGTGTTGTTTTGTGGTCTAAATTTAAAAAGTAATATTTTAAATGGGATTTATAATGATTTATAATTATTGGTGAAATCAATTTTCATTATTAGTATATTTATACAAACCCATAATTTGTGTTCATATATATTACATCTTATTAGTTAAATATTCATTACATAATATTATGATCTTTTCCAAAACCATGTAGGTTTACTGTATTTGGAAGCTAGATATTTTAACAACTTGTAAATAAATGTAATAAATCACCACCCACTTAGTTCTTAATAACTATAACCCTTCTTAGAAATATCATACTTAAAATCATCCTTTATATCATTGGGAAATTAAAACTTAATAATGGATGACTTCATATGCTTAGTAATTGTAAACAAGAGAGATATCAAAGATCATTTAATAATAACATGAAAATAAGGATATCAGAACATGAGATTAACATTTTAAAACCATTCTCATTATATATTAGATCATAGTCCTGATTCATGGTATAAATCGTAGAAATTTATAATAATTTAATCATAATGAAGTCAAATAAAATGATCAATTAGAGAATAATATAGGTAAAAGACATATGTTTGTGGCATAAAAATAAGCATAAAAATAATTTTATTAGTCAAGGATCACATCCAATACTATCAAAGTGGATTGCGTTCACTCCTCATTAAATCATATCCTTAGTCAAGGTTCACTCCCAAGAATATTATAGAGGACATATTCCCCTAATAAATTGGGCTCACACCCCATTCAAATTCTTATTATCTCATGAGATATAAATCATTACCCAATGAATTGGAAAATTATATATTTCTAGTTCCACCCATTAAATATTATTAATATATTAAATTTATTCCATAAGATTATAAAATATTCATCTTATCATCAAATCATACCCCCTGGAAGGTAAATGGGATTCATAATACATTTCAACATTTCATCATAAAATAACCCAGGAAAAATAAATGAGTTTCATAAAAATCTCATAATGATAATCATAAACCATCTATAAAAAGAATAAGTGTGGTATTATTGGATCATAACCCCATTAAATAATAATAAATATCAAATATTTTATCCAAGAAAAAAATCCCATTAAAGGATCATTAGAATATTTATGGAAAAAATACCATTTTAATTAAGAAATCACTTATTTAAAATCAAAATATTTCAAAAATATTATGGTAACTTTTTTCTTCTAAAATAACCAAAGAAACATGAAAATTAATATTCAAATCATTGAGTGGTCATGATGGGAATAAATACTATTCATGTCCTATATGTTAAAACAAAATTTTCCCTCAATTGTTTTTTATAAAAAGTCAAAAGTACCTTATTTGAAAAATTAAAAGAATATTACTTTTAATTTTTTTATATAAATTAAAACATGAGTAAAAATTAATTTAAGAAATCATAAAAGAATATTTAAAAAATATTAATTTTGTTTGAAAACATGGATATGGAAGAAAAATGATTTTTAGTGAAGAGGGAAATAATTATGATTTTCCATAAAATCATTATTTCAATATATTCATTACTTAATAAGAGGAAAATGAAAGTAAAACATGTAATCTATTAAAATAACTACATGATAAGAGAATTCATGATATTCATTATAGGTATATCATAAAATTTCTTGTAAGGCCCCAGACCCCAATGCCCTAAGTCAGTTCCATACTTTGTTACATTGTAATGATTACAAAGAATCAAATCCTAAATAACCGAAATGTTTAGTAGCTTTTGAAAACAATGTTACATACATGAAACCCATTTTACATTGGGGATAAAAAAATTCATAAAAGATTTAAAATCTCAGAATCCTTGAAACTTATTTCGAGACCTAATCTTAATATCAATGGGAAATGAGACAAAATAAGGGTGAGATCAAATTCTTAATAAGGATAAATTATAGTGGAAGAAATAATTAATCAAGGAACATAATCGACATGTAAAGGTAAAAAACCGAGCAAACATGCCATTAAATAACTTGATAGATCATAATAAAGTATGTAATGAATAAAATATGATTGAATAATTCCATATAAATAATCACATGATCATGAAACGTGACCATGGATATTATAAATAATCTATTAATGACATGGAATAACAATAATTATGGAATGAATAATTTTGGATCTCGGAGCTATCATGATCTATCCCTAATATATTTATTTTCCAGATCTATTCTGAAGAAAGTTTAAGACTGTGTTTAGAAACCCATATGATTTGTGTAAACATCTATTCTCCTAATAATTTAAAATTTCATGTAAATAAACTAAAAGGATTTTTCAAAAACTCATTTCATCCCATGAGACTACTGAAGCATCGGGGGGATTGCATTAACTGCCCCCAACCCATAAAGACTGCATTAACTAATCTATATCCCTTGGGGATTACATTGACCAGTCCCCTGCCCATGTAAAACCAGTCCAAATAATTCCTCATATATTTAATTAATTTATTTAATTCATAAATAATTTTCCTTATTGAATATCCATATTGAGTAAAATATAAGGATTTATCAACATTTCACAAATTAATCAATTAAAATTAAAATTAAACACCATATATAAAAATGATATAAAGTTTATGAAATAATAATATCCACTAAAAAATAATATCTATATTTATGATAAATTTAATTTATAATAAAAATTATCATAAGGAAGTGATTGTTTCAAGAGAAAGTTAACAATCACACAAGAAAGTGAGGTTGCAAAGATAACTTCTACCACTTGCTAATTTTCAAATCAAAACACCTTAAATGGGATAAATCAAAGTGAAACTAAAAATAATATCAAGTATGAGAGAATGATGAAATTAAAAAATGGGATAGTACATACACCACATCAAAGTGAATTGGCATATAATAACAAATAATTTCCAATGGAATTTAAATTGAGATGAAATCCCTTACCACTTTGTAACTATTGAATCATAATCCCTAGGAAATAAATAACTTCAAATTAAACTATAAATATGATGAATATTAAGGTATTAATGATATAAAATACAATAGGGTTAGTATATACACCACAAAATAATAAATAACTGATGAATATGGCATATGCGTCACGAAAATAAAAGTGAGACATAAATCCATTACCTTACACTTCCTTTTTGTGGAACTATATTTAAAATCATGTATACCAATTTAATCATGTTATTAAATTTTACCCGAACCATAATCAAATTTATAATATCATATATTATCATCTAATAATATATTATTACCCTTTTCTTAATAATCATTCATTATTTTCATCGTTTTTGGGTGTTAATTGTCATGTTTTTTTAGTATGTTTTGACTTGTTATATTTTTATTATTACATCAATAATGATTTCATAATATGATCATGTAAAACATTTTTTAAATATATTATATATTCTGTATATATTTATTTAAAAGTGAAATCAATCATTCATAAAGATGGTAGGTCTTATGTATGCATAAACACAAATTATATTTCCTTGTCATATTTAAAAGAATTGAATGTAAATGATATATATTTATATTATAAATAAATTTTTATATTTATTTTATATATTATATATTTATATTTAAACCATCCTTAATACATTCCATGTAAAGCATAAACACATCACATCACTTTGAGGAGGTGACAGTCCATAAGAAATGTTATTATATTCCCACAAAATAGAATGCATGGAGTTATGTGTTATATAATAATTAAATAATAATAAATAAATTATAAATATCATATATATCATATATAAAATATAAATACATAATTATTCCCAACTTTTAAAGGTTTAAATGGAAGAACGAATGGCATCCGTTTGCGAGGTGGTAGTCCTCCTAACACACAAACAATGATTGTGTATCCCGTTTGATGGAAGTGTGTGTAAGTGTAGGTCATAACCTTATAATAACAACATATTAGTGTATTTATAGTACTGAGGGTATTATATAAACAATATATAACAATTAGTTGAGGGTTGGAGTAGTAAATTAAACAATAGTGATCGTTGAAGAACGTTCCCTCTTATTTAGGACACTCCTTTTGGTTTATACCAAAATCCTACCTTGTTTTGATTTCATCCGAAAATATGATTCTAGTCTGAATTTATAGATTTTGGGAGCTTATTTGGTTAGGATTTGGATGATACAAAAGGCTTGATAGGTGTGAAAAAGTGAGGTGGTTGAGTTCCCTTTTATAGTGGATAGAGAGTGGAATTCTTGTAAATATAAATAAGGTAAACACTATTGAGATGTCATCCTTATATAAAGTTCCTTAAAAATTGAAATTAAATGGGTTAAAGTGAAATTATGGTCGATAAAAACTCCCAAAACAAAAAAATTAAATCATTTTTATTATTTTGATCTTTAGTCTTTAATATTTTTTCAATTAGGTAACTCATTTTCTAACTTATATAATTCACCAATTAAAACTAAATTAAATGGAGACCTGTTATATAATTTATAATAAATAATTCTAAAATATTACACATAATTTATAAGATAGAATTCCAATATTTTTTGGAAATTAATTCAATAGAAGTGTACGTAATGCGCAAACACTGCTTTCACCTTTAATCCACTATCAAAGTTTTTACTATTTAGGGGTTGTTTTATTATTATAAAAAATAAATTAGTTAGTTAGTTTACAATATTTTATATTTATTAACACTTACAAATCACTTGGGAGATTTTTTGATTTTTAGTAATTTTAAATAATTCAATTAAATATCATTTACTATTAAATAACAATAACTTCAATTTTGAAATTATTTATTAAATTTTAATTGAAAAATATGAAAACAATATTGGAATTAAAATATATTACATTCAAAGCTCTGTAACATGATACATTAATCTATAAAAAAAATTTAACATAATAATTCACCTAATTTACTTTACATTTAATCTTTTTTGTATCATTTATTTTATTTAATTACGAACTAAATAATCCATGTTTTGGTATTTCTAAAGAATTAAAATAATTATATCATCGCTAAAAATTAATGATAAATTTTTATTATAGGAATAACTAATTTATATTTAAAAATGATATGTATAACTGAAAATATGATGTGTTGTCCATATCTTAAGGCATTATAAACTTTGATGGTAATCGAGGTCCTTTTTTTCCTTACTTAACTTATTATATTGGTAAATTTTGATGGAATATTACCACAATAACTCATAAATTAAGATCAAAGTGGGTATGTGGTTTAATTATATCCATAAAATGGGATTTGGATAAGTCTATAAGTCATTTGGACACTAAGAATAACATTTAACCACTAAATAAACTAATTTTTACATTAATTAGTGTAATTAATTTTAATTTATTTCACTTATTATTATGGTAAGAATTTATTTTTATCTTTTTAGAATATAAATATCATACTAGTTACAACATTTTATATGCATTTTTAAAATTAAATTCATAGTGGTGTCCAAAATAAATTTAAATCTAATATCGCAATTGTGGTGAGAAAGCATGTTTTTTAAAATGAAAATGTCAAAAATATGTAACACCCCAATATTTTATGGTACGATTCCTTCAAAATAATTCAATATCTTGCATTTCATACAATATCTAGTTCGTGCACACCGTGAGCTTTCAAATTAGTCATCTAAAAAGCAATTATGAATAATATTAACCAAATTATGAAATCTATAAATTTTATTTTTCAAAATAGACATCATTTTCAAATTAAATATATCAAAAATAGATTAGGTTGAAATTTTGGTAATTTTATGAAATGTTTTAATTTTATTTATGAATAGTGAAAAATACTACATTATTGTTTAGAGACCAAATTTTTCATTTAAATAATTATTTTAATTTTAATTTATTTTAATGTCATAATAGATACATTATAAAAATATTTTGTCCAATTTAGTTCATTGGAATCATTTTTATAATATAATTAGGTATAAAAAATTATTAAACATTTGAACGTATCTTTTACCCGCCTTCGATCCACATCCAAGAGATTTACATTAAACGTAATTTTACTGCTTCTATGAATTAAACTTTAAAAAATAAAAATTCATGATTGTAATGATTATGAAAAATTTGGTCAAATAAGACCAAAATAATTTTTATTGAATTGTTACTTTTGGATTTTATTTACCATAGTTAAAGGTAAATAGAGTAATTAAATGTAAGATTAATATTAAGATAATAAAATATTACCCTAACAACTGTTCTAATTTCATTGGATAAGTGTTTTTCGACCAAAAAAATATTATGTATAAATTATGATCTTTTTTAGGGAAATTTTGTTATATTAATACATTTATTATATTTTATTTAAAGAAGAGTTAAAAATTTCATTTTGAAATTCTAATAACTAATAAATTTTTAAATTTGGGTTATAAATAAGATAAATTTGAATATAAATAGTATTTTGAAAGATAAAATTATTATCTACATAATGGTATTTTTTATAACTTTAGGAAATAAATAATTAAATTAAATGGTGACACAATTATGATGTAGTAATTGACTTATTAAAGGAAGAATCAATTAAATGATATTTAAAGTATTAAAATACATATAATATTACTTAATTAATGACATAAAATAATTTTATATATAAGATATAAATGTTATTGAATTATTATAATTATTTTATCGAAGTTATCATGTTGGTTCGATATTTTTAAAAAAGAAAATTTTGAATAGTATCATAATTGGCATAAATGATACTTCAAAATAAATAATATTTAATTATATGTTATAAAATTCATAAAACTATAAGGTTAATACATCTAAATAGGATAGTATTATATATGTCATAAATTATCCTATTGCATTTTTTTATTTTATTTTAATTATATTAACCCTATAGTGTAAAAATACAAGAAGACATAGAAAGAGATAAATTGTTTAACAAAGCGTTAATCCCAAAAGATAAGGCTAATTTCTTTACCTAAACTTGTATAAAAATAATTGGATGAGATGATTTAGACCCATACACATATTATCCTCCAAATAAATCACTTTAGAGCTATTTGAAACTGAAAATAAATTTATAATAAATTAATATTTTATGATCTTCAAAAAGTGCCCTCACCTATCTTATAAAAGGGACCTTCTCTTTATATTTAATTCACACCTAAAAATACATTTGGATCAGAAAAACCCTGAAAACTTATCTAAACTTCACTCACATCATAATAGAGGCCACACATTGGGAATAAAGCCATCTAAGGAGTCCTTTTGTGCAAAACAAAAGGGGACACCTGAAAAATAGGTAATTGTTTTATCACCTCTTTCAACGCTATTTTATTCTACTACTTCATCTTTATATGTTGTTTCGATACCAAAATAATAAATTTAGTATCATACATATTCTTATATGTTATTATAATCATGGGAAAACTATATCACTCATTTTATCCATCACACGAATAATAATGTCACCATGTGTGCGTATGTACGACTTACCATCTCTATGTTGTGGTGTAATTTATTATTCGACACTAATTTATTTTGATGGGTATAATGATGAGTATAATTGTAATGCCCTGACCTGAGAATCCCATAGTTTGTTCATTGTTTTAATACATTTTTATGATTACAAGGGATCAAGTCCTGAAGGAATGATTAGTTTAGCAGTCTTGGAAAATATATTACATACATGAATGTTACATTACACTATCTAAATTACAACACTACATAAAAAATCTTTTTAGAATGCCATTATTTCCTTAGCATAACCCTACATATCAATCATAATACAATTCTTGGAATCTTGGGAAAATAAAACAAAAGAAAGTGGTGAGATGAGTTGCTCAGTAAGGGTAAATAATTTAGCGCAAGCTATAAACATTTAAGGAACAATGTGTAATAAAAACAACAGCCTTTTAAACATAAAATTAAACATAAGATGACAAAAATAAATCAAACATTATTATATAAACATTAACATGGATATTCTACTAGTCAAATAGTCACATGTAATAACTAATTTCATAAGGAGGGAATACATAATGTCATACATTATAACCACATAGTTAAGGCCTCATTCCAAGACTAAAAATAAAAATTTTGTCAAGACCTTGTGGAAAGACACTAGTATTTCTCATGAGACATACCATTTCATAGAGGAGCTATAGTGGGCTCCACCTGTCACTTACTAAATCCAATGAACTCCTCATATGAAAATTTTGCAACATAACATAAACTTTCTTATTAAAACTGGCATACGAAATGTCAATAATTTAACCATAAATCATGAACGGTACAAAAATAGCACATTCATAGTCAAAAATATCATAACTTATTCAATACAATATTGAAGATTGTATATTTAATAAATCAACCTCAATCAAGTATAGTTTCAAAAAAGGGATGTTGACATAGTTGAAAATAACCAGTAAAACCCATTAAGAGAAATGTCTCTTTTTTTCAAGAAATCAATGAAAAGTTTCACAATTTATATAAGAAGTCAGTTAAAAGATATTTTTGAATCATAGTGTCCCATAACACTTTGAAACTTTTTAAAGGAATTAACATTTTAAAATAATTATTTTCCATATGAATAAATCCTTAAAATCATTTTGAATGCATGGACATTAATTAAATAGATTTAGAAAAATAAATAATTAAAACATTTAAAATGATGATCTAGTTAAAAATTACCTTCCATAAAACCATAAAATATTCTTTTTGGAAACCTTTTTATGAAAAATTAACATGGATGATACATATGTCCTCGAAAATACATATATATAAACAATATCGAATAATAATGAGATTGAAGGATTAACCCTTACCTAGTACTTTCCATTGGCTGAGGGTACGTTTAAACTCCTTTATAATGACCAAAGTATGTTATTAAATTATACCAGAACCAGAACCATATTCATATTTATGATATCATAATTTATTCATTTATGACTTTATACTAACCATTTAATAACAATTTCCATGTTAAAATAACATTTCGGGTAATAATCACTTTCACTATGATAGGTGTTTTAACTTGTAATTCTTGATCATATAATTTATATCATGATTTAATTACTTAATCAATATAAAAAATTATTTATGTATCATATATATTTAGAATATAAATATGTATAATAGATATATATATATGAAATGGAAAACACCGTTTATGGAGACAGTGGGTCATACGTATGCATAAACGTTGATTACGTTTTCATATCGTATTGAACGAAAGTAAGTGAATGAGATGTATGTAAATATATATATATATATATTTCCAGTAGCATTATTATTTCATATAATACGTACTTATTAATAATAAATATTTTTATAATAATCTTTGAATGGTGAACATGGAAATGAATCTCATTGCGTTGTAGAGACGGTAAACCGTATGTACACACGAGCGGCGATATCATTATATTGATGGTGAAACTTTATATAATTTGATGGTATATTATATATAAATAATAATGAACATGTTATATTTATTATTTTTATAAATTATACTCATTATTATACTCTTCCAAACAATGAAGTTTTGAATAATAAACTACAACACAATGTGGAGACGGTAAGACGTACGTACGCACATACGATGACTTTTTTATTCATAGGATGGATAGAATAATGAATAATATTATAGAATATTTAAAATAACATCTAAGTATGTATAAGGTACTAGAGTAATTATTTTGGTATGAAAAAAACAAAGAAATATAAAGTGGAAGAAGAAAAGAACTTTGAAAGAGGTGATGAAATAATTACCTCTTATTCGGGTGCTTCCTTTTGATTTGATCAAAAGGGATTATTAGGATGGCTTTATGATAAAAGTATAAACTATATGTTTAATTTAGGGTAGTTGGGAGGGTATTTGAGATGATTTTTTTTGAGCCAAATGGATTTGGAGATGTGAATTTGAGAGAAGGGGAAGCACCCTTTTATAAGAGAGGTGAGGGGCACATTTGGAAAAGCTTGAAATATTTTTTTATTATAAAATCATATTCGGTTTTTAATGTATAAAAAGGAATTTATTTCGAGTATAAGGTGGGTATGGGTTGAAATATTTTCAAACAACAAGATTTAACTAGTTTAGAACAACATATTAACATTATGTTTTAGATTTAACTATTTGTTATATAATTTGACATTTACCAAGTCTCCTTGTATTTTTATTTTATATGGTTAATAAAATTACAATAAAATGTTAGGAGAACATAAAGTGGTTCATTAATGATATTTCAATCGTTATATAAGTCCTTTGGCTGAACCTTATATTTTTAGGAATATTATATCATTTAATAAAATAGTATTTGTTTTAAAAACTCATTTATGTCAATTTTAACATTATTTAGTATTTTTTTTGAAAGTCATAATAAATTTATTAATTCGAAAAAAATAATTTAATCAACCATAACATTTCATATTAGCCTATAAAATTACTGGAATGCATCAAAAGTCTCGATTTACATTTATTTTAATATTTATAATACCATTTATTTGATTCTTTCATTAATAAGGTAATTACTACATCACCATTGCATATTAACTAAATTTATTTATTAAATGTCTAAAAATTATAATGAAAATAAAATGATTTAGGAAATATGTTTATATTTCTAATTAATATTTATAGTCAAATTTATCTTATGTATAACCCTATATTAAAAATGGTTTAGTTATGAAACATTGAATTTAACACTTTTAACTCTTCTTTAAATAAAATATAATAAATGTCCTTAATCATGCCCAAGTGAAAAAAGGATCATATTTTAATCCTAAGGTTGATTTTGGTTGAAAACACATATCTAATAGAATTAGGAAATGTGTTGGGGTAATTTGAATATTATTTTTACCTTTAATTACCATATTTACATTTAACCGTGGTAAGTAAAATTCAATATTTTCTATTCACAAAAAATTATTTTCATCCTATTGAACCACATTTTACTTAATGATGTCAACCATGTATATTAGATTTTTGAAATTGAATTCATTAAAGTGGTAAAATTACGTTTTATGAAAATTTTCAAATGTGCCTAGAAGGTGGGTAAAAGATGTTAAATAGTTCAATAAAATTATATATATATAATCTTGTTATAAAATGTCTCCAATGAATTAAATTGTACTAATATAGGTATTATGTATCGATTTTTAATTTAAAATAAATTTAAATAAAAAATAATAATTACTTAAATAAAAGTCAATTTTAAACAATAACACAGTGTTTTTCACTATTAATCAAAAATTGAATGTTTTTTGAAAAATAAAAAAAATTCAACATAAGATAATTTTGATATTCCAAATTCAAAAATAAAGTATATTTTACCAAATCCTAACCATAGATATTGCATTAATTAATTTAAAATTATTCCCCATTGTCAAAAAAGCGGGTTTTTAAGAAATAAGAACTATCAAAAGATTGACATGTATTTTTGTCCAATTCAAATGTGAAATTACTTATAACGACCTAAATTATATTAAATGATAAAAATATAATATAATTATACTTTAAAACCACTCAAACTCATAATTTAACAATATAAATTATTTCGATTAAAAAGGTTGTTTTCAATTAAAATTTAGTATTTTTCACTATTCATCAAAATACGAAAGTTATTAGAAAATTAAAAAAAATGTATCCAAACTAAATTTTTATATCCCGATTCGGAAGAAGAATTTTATTTTCTCAAATCGAATATATGAAGGTTTCAAATATTGGATTTAAAAAGGGATCTTCTTTAAACGACGGTAAAATTACATTTTCTAAAAAATACATCCTTTATTTGAAAAATTGAATTTGTTCTTCTGTTATGTCTGAGAAACAAATAATATGGATGTTAAAATTCTATTGAGCATCTAAAATTTAAAATGATGTTAATAATATTCATAATCTCTTTTTTGAACAGCTAGTTTGGTAAGTCGTGTTGCGCTCGAAATCGGTGTTGTGTGTAGCGCAAGCTATTGAATTACTTCAAAGAGATAACATACTATGAAATCCTAAGGTTTTACATTTTACCCTAAATCAATAAATTGCATTCTCTCAATTTGAAATTGTTCTTTGAAAATAAAAAGGTTAAAAATAGAAAATACCATTGTAGAAAACCCACATCAGAAATAGGGTTAATAAAATTTTGTCTTAATAAGAGGGAAAGGTAAATGAAAAAATCACTACCAAATTATGATCTCAAATAGAAGAAAATTGGTGGAAATTAGAGAAAAATAATTAGAGGAAAAATGTAAATATTTATAGGGAGTTATTGAGGTCATCAATCACAAACTACTGAACAATAAAAGGAATATTGAGGGCCTCAAAGCAATTAATCTATGATGATTTAAATAGCATCGGTCAAAACAAAACATAATTTATTAGGATAACACATTTTTAATTTTAGGATAACTTCCCTAAGGTTAAATAATTAATTTATTCATAGAATAGGAGAAAAAAATACATGACAAGTAGAGTTCCATCTTTTAACGAATTTCTACCACAAACTCATCTTTCAATCCAAATGATAAAAGAACTCAAAAATATTATAATTATCCCAATAATACGGGGTTCCAAAAATAATGAATTTATAATTCATCTATCAGAGAATTAAAAAAACCACATTATACAAACCAGGACATCCCATTGGCCAGTGGTAGGTGATGCACCATTGACGCCCTTCAGTTGCGAGTTAAAGTCTCATGGACTTGTTGGACACGATGAATTGTGTCTCAACCTTCGGGTTGTCCTTTTATAACAATCCAAAAAAAATATTAAGAAATGTTTTAAACATAAACAATAAGATCCAATTTCTACCTTAATTAATTCCAACATTTAGTCTTATCCAAAATACTTAGGTCTAAACTCATAGTAAAAAACATACAAGGAAGGTAAAAGTATTGACGATCTATTTTTCCACATAACAACATGTGAATACCTTCATCATGTATTCTCATAAAACGTGGTAACACCCTAAATTACCTTAAAACCTTACTGATTACATTAATGCTCTTTTATTTCTTATAGAATACTGGATATACTCCTTATATCCAAAAATGATGTAAAATCCAACTATGATGGAATAAAAAACAATTAATTAATTTCAAGGTAGTCATGAATATACAATATAATTGGTACAAATCAATCATATCTTAATCTAAAATCATTATCTCAATTTCCAAAACATATTAAAGGTTATATTCCCTCCAAATATATATTTTCCCAAATGTTTAACTTGAAACTTTTTCACTTTACTTAGTACCATAAAATCACAAATCCTTAATAAAAATGTATTGCAGTACAATCCTTATATACCTTATAATTCTTATAACCTGTACATCATTAATACAATACTCAAATGACATAATTATTTTATAAAAACATTAGAATAGTAATCATTCCTCTTCATTTGTGGTAGTATCATAACTTGATTATTATCCAATAGAATCATTTGGGGTATACTATGATGATTGGGAAATTGATTCGTGTAGTGCACCAACTCCTTACAGATGAAGCATTGTACATTTGAAACCTTTTTCTTACCCTTGCAATCATGAATGTGGTGTCCTTTTTCTACACACTTTCTACATACTCCCATTCCCTTCAATCATTTACGAAGGAGATTATTTACACAGTTATCACATGGTGGAAAATCATTATTTCCCTTCTTCCCTTTATCCATCTTTTTTTTCATCCTCTTATTTTCTTGTTCTCCTTCAAAGCCATTGGACTCAGAGAATTATTTACTTATATTATTAACACATGATACTATTTCATCATATAATGAGAATAAGTGGGAGATTATATCCATTCTAAATATTGTCTTAACACCATAAAAAACATGATCCTTCTTACTCTTTGGATCATGTGTATTGCTGGAGTTCTCATTCCTTCTACTGGGCACTATTTCTAAACAATCACATAAACTAAGATAGTTTATGAATCACAATTCATAATTATAAACTTGTAAAATACCTAATGTAAATTGAAAGTTTATTCATATAATTCATAATCATAAAAATGTTTTCTTTTAGGAATTATTTACTCATAAATCCTTCACAATTGTTTATAAATAAAATTTGAATTATCCTAAGCATATCCCCCAGGAGTTTCCTAACCAAGAGTGCACCCATTGTCGTGTACCAGGATACTCCGGTTCAAGCTAGAAACCCATTGTCGGAGTTTTCACTCCTAGTTACATCTATGCTAGATCCACCTCTACATACTCATATCGAGACATGGGTGTATTTCTTAGGAAACTCACAAAATCTCTACATTAACAAAATTCTAAGAAGTTCTTTTATACTAATCCTCAATGTTTTTCTTAGTGTAATGTTATCTAATTAGAGTATATCTAAATATAGTTTCCATAGTTGTTGCTAAACATTATCTGATACCAACTGTAACACCCTGACCCTAGAAGCTCGAAGTCAGTGCATTATTTTAATACATTGGAATGGTTACAATGGATAAAGTCCTGAAGGACCGATTAGTTTAGCCTTATTAGAAAATAGATTACATACATGAATGTTACATTACAATTTCTAACATACAACACAACATAAATAATCATTTGAGAATCCCATTATTCCCATAGTATAACCCTACATATCAATCATAATAAACTTCTTGGAATCCAGATAAAACAAAACACAATAAAGGGGTGAGCTCAGATTCTCAGTAAGGGTAAATAATATACCGGAATCTATAAACTTTTAAGGAAATATGTGTAATAAAAACAACATCCTTTTAAACATAAAAATGAACATAATATGGGAAAAATAAATCCAACATTACCATATAAACATGCACATGCATATTATACTAGTATAATAATAACATGTAATAACTAATTTCATAGTGAGGGAATGCATAATGTTAGAAATCATAACAACATATTCAAGGCCTCGTGCCAAGACTACAAATAAAATTTTTGTCAAGGCCTTTTTCCATGACACTAGTTTGTCTAATGAGACCTACCAATTCATCGAGGATCTATAGTGAGCTCCACCTGTCACTTACAAAGTACAATGCATTCCTCATATGAAAATGTTGAAATATAACATAAAAATTCATATTAAAAATAGCATACGAAATGTCAATACTTTAACCATAAATCATGAATTATATAAAAATAGCACATTCAAAGTCAGACATATCATAAGTCATTAAATAAAATATTGAAGATTTTATTTATAACAAATCAACCTCAATCTTGAATAATATCCAAAAAAGGGATGTTGACATAGTTGAAAATAAGTACTAAAACCCTTTGAGAGAATTTTTTTTCATGAAATCATTTATTAGTCATACAATTTATAATGGAATACATTTAAAAGATATTTTTGAATCAAAGTGTCCTATACCCCATTGAAACTTTTGAATGAGATTTAAATTTTAAAATAATTATGTTCATATAAATAAACACATAAAATCATTTTGAAAACACAAAAATTAATTAAATAGATATATAAAAATAAATTGTTAAAACATTTAAAATGATGATCTGGTTAAAGAGTTCCTAACATTAAACCTTAAAATATTCCTTTTAATTTTTTTTGAAACATGGGCATGGATGAGAAACATGTACCAGTAAATACATATATATAAATAATGTTAGATAATAATGAGATTGAGGAATTAACCCTTACCCTGTACTTTCCTTTTGTCGTGGGTATGTTTAACCTCATGTATAATGACCATAGTATGTTATTAAATTATTCTAGAACCATATTAATATTTAATATATCATTACTGTTTCATTTACAACTTTATACTACCCATTTAATAATAATTTCCTTGTTAAAATAACATTTTATGTAATAATGTTTTTCTTTATTGTATGTGTTTTGACTTGTTATTCTTGATATTATCATATATATCATGATTTAATTTCTTCCAGAATTTAAAAAATTATTTCTATATCATATATATTCAGAATAAAAATATGTATAACAAATATATATATGAAATGGAAAACCCCATTTATGGAGATGGTAGGCCGTACGTACACATAAATGTTGTTTCTGTTTTCATATCGTATTGAACGAAAGTAAGTGAAGGAGATATATGTAAACACACACACACACACTCACACACACACACAAAAATATTTACAGTAGCATTATTATGTCATATATTACATACTTATTAATAATATATATTTTATAATCACTATTGAATGGTGAACATGGAAATGAATCTCATCGCGTTGTGGAGACGGTAAGCTGTACATACACATGAGCGAAGATATTATTCTATTGAATGTGAAATAGTATATAATTGGATGGTATATTATATAAAAAATCATTAACATGTTATATTTATTATTTACATAAATTATACTCATTATTATACTGATCCAAATAATGAAGTGTTGAATAGAAAACTACTCCACAACATGGAGATGGTAAGCCGTATGTAGGCATGTTTGGAGAATTTTTTATTAATAGGATGGATAGAAAAGTTAATATGGTTGTACCATATTTATAATAACATCTCAGTATGTATAAGGTAATGGAGTTATTATTTTTATGGGAAAAACAAATAAATAGTAAGTGAAAGAAGAAAAGAACTTTGAAAGAGGTGATAAAATAATTACCTATTCTTCAGGTACTTCCTTTTGATTTGATGAAAAGGGATCTTTAGGTTGGATTTATGATCAATGTAAGGCCTCTATCCTGATGTGAGGGTAGTTTAGAGGATATTTTAGTAGGGGTTGTCTGAGCCAAATAGATTTGGATATGTGAATTTGAAAGAAGGGGAAGTACCCTTTTGTAAGAGAGGTGAGGTGCACATTAGGAAAAACTTAAAATATTATTTTATTATAAAATCATATTCGGTTTCTAAGGGATAAAAATGGATTTATTTAGATTATAAGGTGGGTATGGGTATAAATCTTCTAAAAAATAGGGTTTAGACAAGTTTAGGTCACTATATTAACCTTATCTTTTATATTTAACTCTTAGTAAATAGTTTGTAATTTACCATGTCTCCTTGTATTTTTATATTATATGGTCAATAATATTACTATAAAATGTCAAGAGAAACTGAAGTGGTGAATTAAATATATTTCTATCATTATATAATTCCGTTGGCTGAACCCTTGAAATTTAAAAATATTATATCAATTAATAAAATAGTATTTGTTTTAAAAACTAATTTATGTCAATTTGGACACACTTTATTATTTGGGTTTTTTGAAAATCATAAAAAATTTATTACTTCAAATAAAAATAATTTAATCAACCCTAACATGTCATATTAACATATAAAATTTGTGGAATGCATCAAAAGTCTCAATTTACATTTATTTTAATTTTTATAATACCATTTATTTGATTCTTTAATTAATAAGGTAATTACTACATCATCACAATTTCATAAATAAATTTAATTATTTAATGTTTGAAAATTATAAATAAGATACCATGATGTAGGAAATATTTTTAGATTTATAATTAATACTTATAGTCGAATTTATATTATGTGTAACTGTGTATTAAAAATGGTTTAGTTATTAAACTTTGAATTTAACACTTTTAATTATTCTTTAAATAAAATATAATAAATGTGATAATCTAACCCAAGTGAATAAAAAAGGATCATATTTTTTTCCTAAGGTTTATTTTGGTCGAAAACACTTATCCAATAGAATTAGGACATGTGTTTTGGTAATTTTAATATTATTTTACCTTTAATTACCTTGTTTACTTTTAACCGTGGTAAGTAACATTCAAAAGTTACTATTCACCAAAAACTATTTTCATCCTATTGAACAAAAGTTTTCTTACTGATGTCAACCGTGTCTCAAATTTTTGAAATCCAATTCACAGAAGCAATAATACTACATTTTATGAAAATTTGAAAATGTGCCTAGAAGGTGGTTAAAAGACGTTAAAAAGTTACATAAAATTATATATATATATATAATATTATTATAAAATGACTAAATGAATTAAATTTAACTAATATAGGTATTATGTATCTATTTTAATGTTAAAATAAATTTAATTAAAAAATCATAATTATTTAAAAAATGTCAGTTTTAAACAATAACAAAATTCTTTTCACTATTTATCAAAAATTGAATGTTTTCAGAAAATACCAAAAACTAATCCTAAGATAATTTTGATAATCCGAATTCAAAAATGATGTCTATTTTACCAAATTAAAAAAAATATGATTCATTGATTAATTTAAATTTAATTCCGGTTGTCAAAACCAAAAAGTGGGTTTTTAAGAAGTAAAAACTATCAAAAGATTGACATGTATTTATGTCCAATTTAAATATAAAATTACTTATAATGACTTAAATTATATTAAATGATTAAAATATAATCTAATTATACTTTAACACCACTCAAATGAATAATTTAACACTATAAAATATTTTGATTAAAAATGTCTTTTCAATTAAAATTTGGTATTTTTCACTCTTCATCAAAATATAAATATTATCAAAAAAGTACCAATTTTTTTTCGAAACTACATTTTCATGTCATGATTCTAAATAAGAATTTTATTTTTTTCAATTTGAAAATATGAAATTGTCAAATATTGTATTTAAAAAGTTTTCACCATTAAACGACGGTAAAATTGCATTTTCTGAAAAATACTTCCTTATCTAAAATATGAATTTTTTCTTATATTATGTATAAGAAACAAATATTAGGGATGTTAAAATTATTTGATGTATATAAAATTCAAAATTCAGTTAATACTATTAATAACCACTTTTTGAACGACTAGTTTGGTATGTCGTGATGTGCTCGAAATCGGTGTTGCTTGCAGCGTAAGCTATTGAATTACTTTAAAGAGATAACGTACTATGAAATCTTGTGGTGTTACAATAATTCATATAAACAATGAATATAACATGATAATTATTCTATATAATTAATATACCACCCAATTCTATACAATTTAATCATTAAGGGAACGATACCGTCACTCATGCGTATGTATAGCCTACCGTCTCCACAACGCGATGAGATTCATTCTCTATGTTAACCATTCAGGAATGATTATAAAATTTATATGAAGAGTAAAAATAATAAATATGAACTTAATTTAATTATTTATATGAATAAAAAATATCATAGTCATAACAAACATGACTTACATGACCAAATAGGAATGGGTAAATGAAGTAGTTAACCCCAGAAATAACGATAATATAGAAATATTATTACCAAAATGATATAATAGGACAATATATGATATAAAAATTATGAATATGGAACTAGTATAATTTAATAACATTTTTTAACCATTATATATGAGGATAAATAACCCTCAACTAAAGGAAAATATAAGGTATGGCCTAATTTCAGAATCCCTTTATTATCTGAGATTGCTTATATATAACTATCTACTGGGACATCCTTATCATCCATTCAAATGTTTCTTAAAATGAAATTCAAAATATTATGTAAATTTTTTTAAAGTCATTTTCACCCATGTTTTACTTTTTACAAAATTCTTTTAAAGGAATCATTCCATTAATTTCCAAATAAGATACTTTATAACCTTTTTGAAAAATTAATATAAAGAATGTTTTTAACTTATACGTTGCAAGAGGCTATTTTTTTCCATTTTTATACATTAAATTTTAGATTTTTTCTTTATAAGACTATAAGGTTTTTTTCTAAATAAAGGTTTTCTTTTATAATTGCGTGTCTTCTAAATTATTTCGATGTAAAAAATGCTATATTTTCCTCAAAGTGTTCTAAATAATTTATTGTATTATTTTCATCTAAGTCAACATCCTTGTTTGGATTTTATTCTTATTTGAGGTTGAATTATTATGATACAATATTTTATATTTTATTTAGAATTTTATGAAATATTTGACTATGGATGTGATATGTTTATACCATTAATGTTTTATAGTTAAAGTATTAACATTTTGTATGCTAGTTTTAAAATGAATTTTTATCTTATGTTTCAACCGTTTTGAAATAGGAATGCATTGAAATTATTAAATGAAGGGTGTCGCCCACTATAGCCCCTTTATGCATCAGTTGTTATCATGAGATAAACTAGTTTCTCGGAATAATGCCTTGATGGTATGATAATGGTCTTGGAATGGGGCCTTGATGGTATCATTTTGATTTTTGACACTATGCATTTCCTCGTTATGAGATTGGTTATTGACATTTCATATGATTATTCGACTAGTAAAATATACATGTGAAAGTTTATATGGACATATTTGATTTATTCATGCCATATTATACTGAATATTATGTTTAAAAGGTTTGTGTTTTAGTCATATACATTGCCTGAAAAGTGTATTCTTATTTATAATAGCTTCCACTATATTTTTTATCCTTACTGATCATCTGAGCTCACCGCTTTCTTTAGTTTCATTTTTTACTCAGGACGTGAGAACGTATATTATGATTGACCTATAAGGATAGTCTAGGGGATGTGAGAGTTTTTATAGGGTATAATAAGTTATTTTTAATTTCAAGTTGTAATGTATGACTTATGTTTGTATCTAGTATTTCCATGTCTACTAAACTGATAAGTCCTTTGGGATTTGATTTTCTTGGGATCATTCCAATGTAATAAAATAATTCACTGACTTTAGGTAACTAGGTTCAGGAAATTACAAATGATTACTATGTTTTTATATCTAAATTCAACATAAACATATTCTAATGAACTAAATTAGATTAATAGAAGTAAAATAGAACTAATGTGACTTTAAAACCAATTAAAAATGTAATTTAACATTAATAATTATTTAAATTAAAATGACTTTTTCAACTAAAATGAAGTATTTTTCACTATTCATTAGAAAATACTTCCCATAGAAATAAAAAAAAATCTCCCTAAGATAATTTTAACATCATGAATTCAAAAATGAAGTTTATTTTTACAAATAAAATTTCTTAAATGATCAAAATTTAGTTTTATAATAGGTGCACCACTAAATGTTAGAAAAACATCCTTTAGAAAAATATAACTTTTTATGTATGAAACGTGATTTGTTATTATCATATGTCTATCAAATATATTGGATGAATTAAAAAAATATTCTTACATATCATAATGTCCTATAATTTTATATAAAATTATAATATTTTCCTTTCATGTCTTATATTCTATTGAAGGAACTCAGTATTGTGTGTAACACAAGAAAACATAATGTTTCATATTAACAAACTACCAATAAAATTAGAATTATTATAAAAGGAAAATATTGTAACGTCTTGGGGTGTTATATTATAACCACATCAAATAAATTTCATCCTCAAAATTCAAACCTGATATTACTAATTTAGGGTTTGATATTTTAAAATAAAATTTTTGAAAACCCCACATCATAAGTAGGGTTAATAACACATCTTCTTAATATGAGGGAAAAATAAATCAGAAAATTACCACAAAAATAGCCTTTTGAGTAGGATAAAATTATTAAAAAAATGAACATGGAATTAATTTCTAACTATCATATTCTGATGTAGAGTGATAGAGAACATGTTCATGAGAAAGTTGTTGACCACAAATCCATAAACTAGAGGTGTGAAAATAGGTCATTTATATCATCAAAAATGATGATAACATAACAACATTTTTTAAGACCCTTTTCCTAGATTGGAATAATTATTTAAATATCCCGGTATATAAAAAACATACATACTTGATACATTCCAATTTCACAAACCCAATCTTATCCACTGGTTGTGTGATATTTCACAAACCCAATCTTATCCATTGGTTGTGTGTTGAATTATTTCTACTTCATTCCATAAAACATGTTGTATCATCTGTTGAAATGAAACATTAATCTCAAAAACCTCATCCAAATTTCAAATGAAACAATTTCAAAAGTGGATAAAATTATGAACCTTCCATGTATTATGATCCAAATCTCTATATTTAGTTCCAAGGAAGTTTTAAATACCAAATTTACTTTATCCATATCAACCATCTCTTTATCCCAACATCATTATCTCAATATCAGGAACAAATAAGAGGATGTATTACCATCAATCAGGTGTTTTCCGAGAAGTTAAACTTTTTAATAAATCATTTTTCTTGGTCACTAATTTCATTCAACATATTATTTCAAATTCCTAACAAAAAAGTAATATAGTAAAATACTTATATATTTCCATATTCTTATAAATATTGAATCAGAAATAAAATACCCAAATGAAATAATTATTGAATCCAAAAACCAGCATATTAACCATTCCAATTAATATTTAGTAGTATCATAATGTTTAACATGATCTGTTATAATATTTTGAGGTATGTTCCCTTGATTCTTCATACATTTATTTGAATAGTTTCATGTCTCCTTGTAGTTGAAGCCTTGGGCATTGGAAACGTTTTTAAAACCTTTCATGGATAAGCATAGTGGAATTTCGCTGAAAACTTATAGAAAACTCCCATTACTTTTAAACAAGTACGAAGGTGTTTCTTTCCACAATTAAAAAATGTGGGGAAATCCTTATTTCTCTTCTTTCATTTAACAATTTACCAAGTTGTCTTTCTGTTCTAACGACTCCCTATGAAGCCATAATACATATATAATTATTTACCTATCTTTTTAAAACATGATACTATGTACTCAAATGATGATAATTCTAGGGAGACTATTTCCCATCAAAATATTGTCTTAAGACCATAATAGATATGATCATTCATACTCTTTGGATCATGTGAATTGGTGAGGTTCACATTCCTTCTGCTAGGAACCATTTCTAAATGACTACATACACTATATTAGATTATATAATTATTAAAATTAATGTATAATCCCATAACAAGTAAAATAATTGACATAAATCAAAAAAATATACATGTATAAAATATCATAATCATAATCATGGTTTCTTTAGGATGTTATTCTATACTTATCATCATGTTAAACTATAGGGTTATGTTCTTTAATATATTTTATCTTAAATCTAGTTTCCAAATTTTATAATAAACTATATTTGAAACCAAAGGTAACTCCACGACCATAGCAACCTGAAGTTGGTGCATTATTTTGTTACATTGGCCGGATTAAAAAGAATAAAATCCCAAAGGAACATTTTTTTTGAAATTTTGGAAAACTAGATTGCATACATAAAACCCATTTTACATAAAGGATGGAAAATATTTCATAAAAAATTAAAAGCATAGAATACTTGAAAATCATTCCAATAATTCATCTTTATATCCTAGGTAAATGTGAAAAAATAAGGCTGAGCTCAAACACTTAATAATGGTAAATTACAATGAATGTAATAATGAATCAACGAACATAATCAACATGGAAATGAAAATAATTGAGCACAATTTCCATTAAATAACTAGAGAGAGAATAATAAGATATGGAAAGAAAAAATATGATTGAATAATTCCATATAAATAATCACATGATATTGAAACTTGACCACAAATTTTATAACTAATACAATAATTACATGGAATAACAATAATGAAGAAATGTATAATGTTGGACATCTGAGCTATCAAGATCTATCCTCACGATAGTTGCTATAGAGATCTATCCTCAAGATAGTTTAAGATTGTGGGTAGAAAACTATGTTATTTTTTATCATATTTTTCCTATAAAATATTTAATATTTATTAGAAACAAACATGAAGGGTTAGTCACCAACTGATTTTGTCCCATGATTCTACTCATGCATCATGGGAATTACATTAACCAGTCCCCTTTTCATAGGGCCTACATTAGCTGGTCCCTAACTCATAGGGATTGAATAAACTAGTTTCGAACCCATTTAATACTATTAAAAACCATTCCTCATATATCATATAATCGATTTAATTCTTAAACAATGTTCCTTATCATATTTATGTATTATGTAAAAGATGTGTATTTCTGAACATTTATAGAATTAATCAAATAACATTAAAAGTAAACACCATAAGTAAAAATGGTATATGGTTTTGGAAATAATAATATACACTAGACAAGAATATTGACATTTAGGATAAATGTAATGTGCAATAAAAATTATCAAAAGGAAGTGATTGGTTCCAGAGAAAGTTAACAATCACAAAAGAATGTGAGATTGTAAAGATAACATTTACAACACGGTAATGTTCACATCAAAACCACTTGAATGGGATAAGTCAAAGTGAAACATAAAATACCAGGAAGTATGATAGAATTATGATATTAAATTGTAAAGGGGCAGTATATACACCATAAAAACGTTAGTTGGTTCATAATAAAGTTAATTTTAAATGGAATGTAAATTCAGATGAAATGCCTTACCACTTTGTAAATTTTGAATCATATGCCCCATAAAATACATAACTCCAAATTAAATATTAAATACCATTAATATAAATATATTCACAATATAAAATATAATAGGTGAATTATATATATCAAAAAAAGAAATAAGTTTTAAATATTGTGTATGCCTCATGAAAATAAAAGTGAGACAAAAATCCTTTACATTACACTTCTTTTTGGTGGAACTCTCTTTAACCTAATGTATAATGGGTTTAATAATGTTATTATATTATAAACTAACTATAGTAACATTCATAATATCTTATATGATCTTCTTATAATATTGTATTATCTAAATTATTATAATCTTTCATTAATTTTATCATTTTAGGTGTTAATTTTTGTGTTTTCGAGTATGTTTTGACTTTTTATTTTTGTTCTTCGTACATAAATCAATATTTTATCATATCAAGGATTTAAAACGTGATATAAATTTAATATATATTCATTATATATATATATATAATTATAACAATCCATAAAATTTGGAGAAAGGAAATGAAATTCACCATTCATGGAGACGGTGAGCCGTACATACGCATGAATGCTGCATTCATTCACTTTTCATATTTAAAATAATGAATATTAAATGGTATATATGTATATGATAATTAAATTATCATATTTATTTCAAATATATCAAACATTTTTTTAAACCATCCGTAATACATTCCATGTAAAATGTGAACACATCACATCGCATTAAGGAGGCGGTAGTCCACACATCCAGAAATGTTGTTATCATATTTCCATAAAATGGAACACATGGAGTTATGTGTTATATAATAATTAAAGAAGAATATATACATTATAAATATCATATATATAATATATGAACTATAAATAAATCATTATTCAAAACCTTGAATGGTGGCTAGGGAAGAACGAATGATATCGCTTTGCAAGACGGTAGTCCCTCGTACTCACAAATGATGATTATGAATCCCATTTTATGGAAGTGTGTGAAAGTGTAGGTAATAACATTAGAATAAAAAAATATGCATTTTTATTACTATTAGGTTATTATATAAACAAGATATAATAATAATTTAAGGGGCAGAGAATGAAATGAAACAAAAGTGGCCATTGAAGAATGTTACCTCTTATTCAAGTAAATCCTTTTTATTTATACAAAAAATCCTTAATTGGTTTTCTTTCAAAAAAAATTAAGTCTTATAGGATGAGGTGTGTTATTTTTGGAGCTTATTTGGTAGGATGTGGAGGATCTAATGGGCTTGAGAGGTGTAAAAAAGTGATGTAGGTGAGGGACCTTTTATAATAGAGGGAGAGTGGCATTCTTGTAAATGTAAAAATATAAACACTATAGGGAGGTCTTCCTTACATCATGTGCCTCTAAAATTTTAAAATAACTGATTAATTTGAATTTATGGTTAATAAAAACTCACTCCTCGTAAAATAAAATCATTTTTTTCATTATTTTCTTTAGTATGTTTGTTTCCTTAATTTTTTATTTTTGTTTTTAATTTAGGTAACTAGTCTTCTATCCTATGTAATTAATCAATTAAGACTAAATTAATGTAATAATTATACATAATTTATAATAAATTATTATAAATTATTATATTAATTTATAATATAAAAATATCATATATGTTGGAAATTAATTCAATATATGTGTACATAACATGCAAAAACACTGATTTAACCCTAATTGTGCTAGAAATGTTTGTACTTTTTAGTGGTCAATATATTAATTATAAAAGGTAAATTGTTATATGATGTGACCACAAATTTATATTTATTAAAACATAAAAATAACTTCATAAAATATATTACTTATAGTAATGTTAAATCATTTAATAAAATACCATTTTAAAAAAACATTAATGTCAATATTGACATTATATATTTAATTTTAATTTAAAAATATCAACACAATATAGAATATAAGTAGTCGAGATTAAAAATTACATAATATTGAATTAAATGAATAATTTACAGTGAGGATCTTTTCAGGTTTAGAGTTTTAGAGAATTAGGTCATTACATTTACATCTCAAATGATTAGAAAGTACACACTTCAACACAATTTCCATTTTTTATAAAATAAAAACCCTTCAAAAAAACAGTCATGTCTATAATGATTTTTTCTTGATCCCATCCTTGACCCTACTTTACATTATGTCCTGTGAAAAACATTTCAAAAACGTGGGATGAGCCTAAAAATCTCAGTAAGGGATACACAAAGAAGGAAAACTATAAGTTCTTCAAAACAACAGGTAAACCAGGAATACTTTATAATAAGTGATACTTTTTACCTTTATGAAGTATTAAATACTCTTCACTGAAT
Source organism: Viscum album (assembly GCA_963277665.1). NCBI lineage: Eukaryota > Viridiplantae > Streptophyta > Magnoliopsida > Santalales > Viscaceae > Viscum > Viscum album. The sequence goes on along the minus strand of OY728133.1, from coordinate 1,375,323,911 downwards.
AAAAGATCATCACTTACCCTTTTATAACCAAAATATTACTATAAAACCCATATAAAGAACACATAACATATAAAGGTAATTTCGGACATTAACATAATTAAATGGAATAACCATACAGTCGACTTACACACATATCAATAATTGGAATATCCATACGAATGACTTCTATACCCAATTCATTGGATTTATAACATAACCACTCGTCCTGGTTTTCATGGCACCACCCGTCATTTGGTTTATCACGTAACCAGCTGTCAAATGTCCAAGTACCATTATAAAATCATAACACAGAAAAACAATTTAAAGGAATGATAAAATTTCTTCATTTTAATAAAAAACTATCATTCAAATATATTGAAATAATAGAATCTTTTATCAAAACCATTTTCAATACAAAAATACGTAAAATAGTATTTGGTATTTATTTTCTTTTAAAAACATTACAGCTTGTTGAGGAAGCCAAAGATCAGATAATACTCGTGATGGCCGAAAGGTCATTGTCATTGCTTACATTAAAAGAAACATTACTTTTTTTTTCATTTAGTAAAACGTTTTATAGAAAATGATTCCCTTTGAAAAGTCAAGGGTGTTTATACAGCGTATAAAAGAAAGTTGTGTATTAAAACAAAATATGCCTCAATGAAAGGAGATTGAGATGAAGTCCCTTACAAAGATAATTTTGTAAATAAAATAAATCTATTATGTGTATTAAATATAATAACACATAAAGAAAGTATAAATACATAAAAATTCATTTCTCACATAATCATGGAATGACATAAACAAGAAAGAGAAGACCAACCCAATGAAAGGAAATTTGGTTAAGAAGTTCCCTTACCTCGTGTCCGACTTGACCCATTCGTTCTTTAATCTCTTGAATAATAAACATAAGTTAATTAATACTTTTTTAAGAACATTTTACAAGTCTATTATTCCTTTTATATCACTTATTACCATGTTATAAACATTACATAGTCATTTATGTTAATAACAGTCGTTTTGTCGATATTTGGAACTTGAGTAAAAAATAGACTTCTTATAATTACATGTTGTAAATGTAGTAAAATATCCTTTATATATAGAATTATAATCAGGATTTATATATCATATATATCATATATGTCTAGTATATAAATGTATTTATAATAGTAGATAACATTTAGAGGTATGAAATGAAATGTACTGTTCATGGAGATGGTAAGTCGTACCTACGCATAAACGCTACTTCCATTTCTATTTCTTATTTTAATAAAATTAAAAACATAATGATAAATAGTTATATTATAATTCCAGTATAATATCATATACAATATTATTAACTTCATCCTTTATACGTCCCACATATGGAATTAACGAGTCATATCACTTTGAGTGGTGGTAGTCCGCACTTCCTCTAATGAGATTATCGCGATTACCCATAATGGAAACCACAATGAAATGTATAAATGGAAATTAAAGAAGAATAAAGAAAAAATAAACGTAATATATATCATATATAAATACAGTTCCATCATAATGGCCACCATGATAGGCGGTTGGAGATATTTGAACAATCATCATTTCATGAGATGTGAGTTTGTCATCCACAGAAACATTGTATTCTTCATCAATTAGATGGAGGTGTGTGTAAGTGTAGTTCGAATCATTCTCACAAAAACATCCCAATATATTTAGGATACTGTTTTTTTTACAAAATAAATTAATAAAAATATTTTAGGGGTTGGAGAAGTAAAATAATAGAAAAGAAGTTAACAGAAACTGTTACTTTTAATTTGGGTAACTTCTTTTGGTTTGAACGAAAAGAACTTCCTAAAGTTCCTTTTGCCTAAGGTAAGGCTTCTAAAAGGAGTAGAGGGATATAGGGATATTAATTGGGCAGAGTTTTGATGAGCCTAAAGGCATTATAGGTGTGAGGAATTGGTTATAAGTGCTCTCCATTTATAAGGGGGAGGAGGGGCTCTTTAGGAAAGTGTGATAATATTATTTTATTATATAATTATATTCAGTTTATAAAGGCCCAAAAATCATTAATGTCTAAGATAAGATGAATCATAGTCGATATAATATCATACAATAGAAATTGGACAGGTTATGGATGTTATTTTTTATATTTATAATCTTATTTATTTAAATCTTTTATTAATGAGGTAAATACTACATCATTATTCTGTCATAAATAATTTAATTTATGTGATGGCTAGAAATTATAAAAAAAATACCATGATGTAGGAAATAGTTTTAGAATTCCAATGAATATTTATAATCAAAAATATAATTTATATAACACCATATGAAAATTAAATTACTAAAAGATTTTTGTTTATGTCATTTTTGCCTTTACAATAAATTAATTAATCTAAAGTGCCATTATCATTCATAAGTGGCTCTATGGGGCCTCAAAATAGACCCATAGATTCCCATGGTTGGCCATTACTCATCCAATAAGGTTAGAACATGTGTTAAAGTAAATCGTTAATTATTATATTATTCTTTTAACCTTGAGTTACTATATTTACCTTTAATCGCGGTAAATAAAAGTCAAAAGTTACTATTCACCAAAAATTATTTTCATCTTATTGAACCAAATTTTACTTCTTGATAACAACCTTGTATGTTGGATTTTATAAATTCAATTCATATAAGTGGTAAAATTTCATTTAAATGAAAAATTCATTTTTTTAACTACTACTAAGTGGTTTCACTATTCATCAAAAAAATAAAGTTTTTCAGAAAAATACCAAAAATTCAGCCTATGATTTATTAGATATTTTGAATTCAAAAATTATGTCTATTTTGAAAAATTCAAAACATAGAAGTGGAATTAATTAATTTAAAATTAATTCTCGTTTTTAAAACAAATAGCGTGTTTTTAAGAAACAATAACTATCAAAAGATTGACACTTGTTTATGTCCAATTTCAAATAGAAATTAATTCCAAGGACCAAAATTGGATTTAATGATAAAAATAAATTCTAATTACACTTTAAAACCAATTAAAAAGATAATATAACCATATAAATAAATTAGATTAAAATGCACTTTTAAATTAAAATACAATATTTTCCACTATTCATTAAAAAATGAACATTATTAGAAAAATACCACAAAAATACCCAAAGTACAATTTTATGTCCCAAATCTAAAGATGAATTTCATTTGGTCAAATAGATAATATAAAAATGACCAATACTAGATTTATAGAGGGTTCTCTATTAAAAGGTGGTAAATTGACCTTTTAATGTAAATTATGCTTAAAATTAGATTCATTCATATTTTAAGCCTCTAAATTTTATTGGATAAATGTAAATAAATTTAAAAAACATGTATAATCATATTGTAGTTAGTTTTTTTCATTCCCACCAATAAAAAAACTAAGATTTAACTACCATTTAAAATTATAATATTATATTATAAGTGTGCAACATAATATTTCAAAGAAACCCGTTGTTGTGTATCAGGTACGATATCGAACATAGAAACCCATTTAAAGTAAAATTAATATTTAATTAACTAATATTAATAAATATGAAATATGTATTATTCTTTATTTACCTGGGACGTGACATCCTTCTACCTTTTTTGGGAATTACGTCCTTGAAATTTTACTTATCAAAATAAGTTGGGGTATTTATCCCTCATCGAATTTTCAGATTCCCACATTGCCTCTTCAACCATATGGTTTTTACACAAAACCGTTACTTGGTGAATTAACTTATTTCGAAACACTTGCTCTCTATGGTCAAGAATCTGAACTGGTTGTTCTTCAAAAGAGAGATTATTTTCCAACTGAACTACCTCTGGGTTCAAAACATGAGATAGATCAGGCCTATACTTTCTCAAAATCGAAACATGAAAAACATTATGTACCTGGGACAAACTTGGAGGTAAAGCCACTTCGTACGCCACTGATCCAACTTTCTCTAGAATTTCATAGGGTCTAACGAACCTCAGACTCACATTCCATTTATACCAAAACACATCACACTTTTCCATGGAGAAACTTTTGTAAAGGCTTGATCACCAACCTCAAAAGAAAGATCCCTCCTCCGGTTATCTGCATAAATTTTCTGTCTACTCTGAGCTATTCTCTTGTGCTTCTGAATCAATTGATCTTTATCTAACATCTCTTCTACCAATCCTAGTCCCATCAGTTTCCTTTCACCCACTTCATCCCAAAAATCTGGAGTTCAACAATGCCTTCCATATAATGCCTCAAATGGAGCTATCTGTATACTGGAATGAAATCTGTTATTATATGAAAATTTAACCAATGAAAGAAGTTGGTCCCAGCAACCCAGATAATCCATCGAACTAATAAATCTTCCAATGTCATAATTTTTTTATTCTGACAGCCCATATAATTGAGGATGAAAAGCTGTACTAAAATTTAATTCAGTATTCAAAGACCTCTCAAGGCCCTTCCAAAAGTTAGAAGTAAACCTTGGATCACGATCAGATAAAATGGAGAGGGGAACTCCATGCAACCTGACTATCTCTTTAACATACAACAGAGAAACTTTATTTAGAGACAATGTATCTCTAATAGGAAGGAAATGAGCGGATTTAGTCAATTAATCAACAGTAACCTAGATTGCATTATTATCTCGAGATGTCTTTGGTAATACCACAATGAAGTCCATGGATATATTTTTCCATTTCCACTATGGCACCGGTAAAGGCTGAATCATTCCTTTTGGTAACTACCAGTCTTCTTTAACCTGATGACAAGTCAAAGTTTTCACAGTAAAATCAGAAATATCACTTTTTATTCCATCCCACCAATAATACTCCTAAAGATCTCTGTACATCTTAGTACTAACAGGATGAACTGAAAACGGAGAACTACGAGCTTCACATAACAACTCATTCTTCAATTTTGAGTCACAAGGCACACATAATATCTTTCCAAACATCAAAACACAATCATTATCAATGTTAAAATCTGGTAACTTGCCCTTCTGTACCAACTCTACCTTTTTCTACAACTCACTTTTTTCATTCTGCGCTTCCTTTATTCTGTCTGATAGAGATGATCTCACTAACACCTGATACAAAAGAGAAGAATTTTTTTTCACCAAAAATTTCTATTCCAGATTTTATCAAATCAAAAAACAGAAATATCTTGTTTCAAACATAACATAGTTAAAGAAGAATTAAGTTCTCGACTCAAAGCATCATCCACCTTAGTTTCTTTTCCCAGATGGTAATGGTTCATGCAATCATAATCTTTTATTAATTCCATCCATCTCCTCTGTCTCATGTTCAATTCTTTTTGAGTGAATATATACTTCAAACTTTTGTGATCAGTATATATTTCACACTTCACTCAATAAAAATGATGCCTCCAAATTTTTAAAGAAAAAAACAATAGCTAATTCCAAATCATGTTTAGGGTAATTTAACTCATGGGGTTTCAACTGAAGTGAAGCATAAGCAATTTCCTGATCATTCTGCATAAGGACACAAACAAGTCCTTTTAACTAAGAATCATTGTAGATAATAAACTCACCATTTCTGGAAGGCGGTGCTAAAACTGGAGCATTCACCAATCTTCTTTTAAATTCCTGAAAACAATCTTCACATTATTTTGTCCAAATGAACTTAACACTTTTTCGAGTTAACTTAGTAATTGGACTAGATAACAGTGAATGTTTTTTCACAAACCACCATAAATAACCTACCAAACCAAGAAAACTGAAAATCTCGATTATATTTGTGTGTCTGGGCCATTTTTTAACAACTTTTGTTTTTGTAGGATCAACAGTTATGACATTTTTTGAAATAATGTGACCAAGGAAAAAATTTCTTATAACCAAAACTCACACTTCCTGAATTTCCCAAAAAGTTTCTTTTCTTTTATGGTTTTAAAGATAACCCTTAAATGACTTTCATGCTCCTATTTAATTTTAGAATAAACTAATATATCATAAATGAACACAACCATAAACTTATCCAAGAACTCACGGAAAATTCTATTCATAAGATCCATGAATACAGTAGGTTCATTGGTTAAACCAAAAGGCATAACTGCAAATTCATAATGACCATATCTAGTATGAAATGAGGTCTTCAGAATGTCTGATTCCTTTACATTCCACTAATGGTAACCCAACCTCAAATAAATCTTTTAAAAATACTGTGCTCCCGGGAGCTGATCAAAAAAATCATTGATATGAGGAAAAGGAGACTTGTTCTTAATAGTGATATTATTCAATGTTCTATAATAAATGAAAAGTCTCATTGAACCATCTTTCTTTTTAACAAAAAATACATGAGAACCCCATGGTGATGTGCTAGGTCAAATGAAACATTTATATAATAACTCCCGTAATTTCTTTTTTAACTCTAAATGTTCAATTTGAGCCATTCGATAAGGGGGTTTTGAAATTGGCTTAGCATTAGGAACTAAGTCAACAGTAAATTCAACTTCCCGATCATGTATTATACCAGGAAACTCATCAGAAAAAACATCAAGGTACTCATTTACCACTGTCACATAATTAATATAAACATTTTCTTTATTTTCATCAATATGTGCAAGGTAACATTAATTTCCATATTTTACTGGTTTCTCATCTTCCTGATATGTTATCAAAAGAAAAGGTTCATTCTTGTACACAAACTTTAAATATTTCAGAAAAGAAACCTCTTTATCTCTTTATTCATTCTTATCATGATAAACAGAAATCCAATCCATGTCCAAAATAACATCAAACTCTATTAGAGGCAAATAATAAGGTTTGCAGGTAGATTCTTTCTATACACAAGGACATGAATGTTCTTATGTTTTCTTTTTGTCTCAAAATTTACTCCATGTGTTTTTAGCGTAAGTTCTGTATTCATATCTTGAGATGGAATTCCCAATATACTAGAAAACTTATCAGAAATTAAAGAGTGTGTAGACCCTGAATCAAACAACACATTGGCATAATATGAATAAACAAACAGTGTACCTGATACTACTTCATTTGATTGGACAATATAAGCTTAAGTAGTTGCAAAGGATTTCACCACCCCTTTCTGCTTGTAGTCTGGCTACTTTCCCTCAGTTCAGTTCTTCTCTGAACACTCATTTGTATAATGACCCATTTAATTACACATAAAACATTTTACCGATGACTTTTTATTGCCTACTTCATCATCTTCCTTACAGTTACGAGCAATATGACCAGACTTACCACACTAGAAGCACTTTCAAAACGTTGATAATCATTCTCCAGGATGATTTTTGTAACGCCCCAACCCCAGCTACCCAGAGTCGGTGCATTATTACATAACATTGGCATGATCACAAGAAGATCAAATCTCGAAAGACCGATTAGTTTAGTAGCCTTGGAAACACAAGATATATTCATCAGTTTTACATTACATCATAAAATGAAAAACTACTACAACAACATAATGTTTCCACAGTCCACACTATAATCCCCTCATAGGTCATTCATAACTTATGTCTTCACTTCCTGGGAAAAAATAAAACATAGAAAAGGGGTGAGCTCAAATGCCCAGTAAGGATAACAATATAGCGGAAACTTTCATAAATAAGAATAAACATTTAGGGCAATGTATAACTAAAACAAAAGCCTTTTAAACATGAACTTTCAACATGGTATGGCATAAATAAAATGAAATAATGCCATTTACTTATTCACATGGATATTCTACTAATCGAATAATCACATGCAAAAATCAATAACCACTTTCATAATGTTGGAATGCATAATGCCAGACTATCATAACCACATAGCCAAGGCCTCGTGCCAAGACTACAAATAAGATTTTGTCAAGGCCTTGTGCCAAGACACTAGTTTGTCTCATGAGACCTACCGATGCATCTAGGAGCTATAGCGGGCTCCACCCGTCACTTATTAAGTCCAATGCATTCCCATATGAAAAGGTTTAAACATAACATAAACATTCGTATTAAAACTAGCATACGAAATGTCAATACTTTCACAATAAACTATGAATGGTATAAAAATAGCACATCCACAGTCAAACATATCACAAAACCTTCAATACAATATAGAAGTTTTGTATCATAATAAATCAACTTCAAATAATCTTAAAATCCATCAAAGGATGTTGACATAGATGAAATCAAAATTCTTTTTAAAGAAATATCTCCTTTTATTTTGAAATCATTTAAGATTTATATAAAATAAAACATTTTCTTTGAAAATATTCTTATAAGCTTGTAAGGAAAGCTTTGAAGATTTTATAACGGCGTAAAATAACCGCACCCGCCGTATAAGTTAAAAAAAACATTCTTACCTCAATTCTGTCGAAAAGGTTAAAAAGGACCTTGTTTTGAAAACGACGGAAAGATTCCTTTATAAACCTTTTATAAAAAGTCAAAAAAAAGGGTATAAATGACTTTAACCCATATTCTTGTAAATAGTAAAAATGTTTTGAAATACATTTTTAAGAAACATGGATGTGGATGATAAAGAGATCCCAGTAGATTATTACATATAAACAACCTCGGATAATGAAGAGATTGTGAAATAACCCTTACCTTGTACTTTTCCTTGGTTGGGGTAGGTTAACCTCCTGTATAATGGTGAAATAATTGTTATAAAATTATACAAGAATCATATATATTAATATGATATCATATATGATCTTTTAACATTGATTTATTAATAATATCTTAGAATTATCATCGTTTCGGGTGTTAACTTACTCATTTTCTTTTATATGTTTTGTTACATAAGACATGTTTGTTGTATCTTATTCATATCCAGAATGATATCAAGTCCTTAAACATCATTTTTAAATCATAAAATGATAATTATACTTGAATGGATACGATGGAGAATGAATCTCATCGCGTTCGTGGAGACGGTAGTCCGTACGTACGCACGAGCGACAATATCATTCTTTTGATATTAAAATAATATATAAATGAATGGTATATCATATATACAGAATCATTAACATGTTATATTTATTATTTACATGAGTTACACATCATTATTATACCCATCCAAATAATATTATATTGAATAACAATTACACCACGACGTGGAGACGGTAAGCCGTACGTACGCACGTATGGTGACATGTTATTCAAAGGGTGGATAGAATACTGAATATGGTTATACCATACTTATAATAACATCACATTATATGTGAGATACTTGAGTTATTATTTTATAATGGTAAGAACAAAGGAAGAAGAAGTGGAAGAAGAAATGAACTTAGAAAAGGGTGGTGAAATCATTACCTCTTCTTCGGGTTCTTCCTTTTGATTTGATCAAGAGGGCTCCTTAGGTTGGATTTCTGATCAAACTAAGGACTCTAGGTTGTAGTGAGGGATGTTGGGAGAGTATTTGGGCAGAGTTTGGCCGAACCAAAAGGCTTTGAAGGTGTGAATAAATGATAAGGAGGAGTGCCCTTTTTATAAGAGGGGTGAGGGGCACCTTTGGAAAAGCTAGAAATATTAATTTATAATAAATTCATATTCGGTTTCTAATGGCTCCAAAGTTGATTATTCAAAGGTTACGGTGGGGATAGGTCGAAAACCACTCAACCAATAGAATTTAGACAGGTTTGGGTACTTATATTAACCTTATCTTTAAGTATTAACTCTAAGTTAATTAGTTTCACTTTTACAATGTCTCTTTGTATTTTTATATAATATGGTTAATAAACTTACTATATACATCCAAGCGACCCCCAAGTGGTCCATTAATGAGGAACCTATCATAATATAAGTCTCTTGGCCGAACCTTAGATTTTTAGGAATTTAATATCAATTAATAATATAATATTTGTTTTAAGAACTCTTTTATGTCAATTTTGACACTATTCAATAGTTGATTTTTGTGAAACTCATAACAGATTGATTACTTAGAACAAAGTAAATTAAATCAATCCTAATATATCATATTATCCTATAAAATTAGTTTAATTCATTAAAAGTTTCATATTATATTTATTTGGGTATTTATAATATCAATTATTTTAATTTTTCACTATTATAGTAATTACTGCATCATCATTGTGTCATAAATAAAATAAATTATTTAATGTATAAAAATTATAAATAAAATATCATTATGTAGGAAATCTTTCTAGCTTTCTAATGAATATTTATAATCTAAAATCCAACATATATAACCCTATGTAAAAATTGTTGTTCTAAAAGATATATGCTTGTGTCATTTTTGTATTCATTTTAACTAAATTAAAATAAAGTGTCATTATCACTTACAAGTGGATCCATGGGGTCCCAAAATTGACACAAAGATGCCCATGGTCGACCATCTATCAACCAATAGGGTTAAGACACGTTTTTAGGGTAATTTAGTATTATTATAATATTATTTTTTAACCCTTATTTACCGGATTTACCCTTAACCATGGTAAATAAAATATTTACCGCAGTAATTATTCAAAATGTCTAAAAATAAAAGTTACCTATTTACACAATTTGAACATCCTGATTCCAAATATGGAATCAATTTTCCTAAATTCAAAACACAGAAGTGGCAGAAATTAATTTAAAATTAATTCCCGCTGTCAAAACAAAAAGCGTGTTTTTAAGAGATAATAACTATCAAAAGATTGACACTTGTTTATGTTCGGTTTAATTGTAAAATTATGTCCAATGACCAACATTATATTAAATGGTAAAAATATATTCTAAATATACTTTAAAACTACTAAAATTCATAATTTATCACTATTAATTATTTTGATTAAAAAAGTTGTTTTTAATTAAAATTTAGTAATTTTCACTATTCATCAAAATATGAAAGTTATCCGAAAAGTACCAAAATTTCACCTTAGGCTAAATTCGATATTCCGAGTCCAAAAATGAAGTCCATTTTCAAATATAAAATATATATAATTTCAAAAATTAGGTATTACTATTCACAACGGCTGGTTTAATTAGTTGTGGTGTGTGTTAGAACTCGAGGTTGCGTACAACACACGCTATCGCATTATTCAAAGGGAAACGTACCGTAGAAGCTTGGGGTGTTACATTCTCCCCTCCTTCAAATAATTGCGTCCTCGCAATTTCTAGGGTATTACTGCATAAAAAGACTCGGGTGGTTCTTCATCATAAATTCCTCGGGTTCCCACGTTGCCTCTTCCATCTTATGATTCCTCCACAAAACTTTTACCAGACGCGTCGTCCGGTTTCTCATCACTTGTTCTCTCGTATCAAGAATCTTGATGGGCTCTTCGCAATAAGACAGATCGGGTTCCAGTTCTAAATCTTCATAGGTGAGTACATGCATTGGGTCAGGCATGTATTTCCTCAACAGAGATACGTGGAATACATCGTGAACTTTGGAGAGACTTGGCGGCATTGCCAATCGGTAAGCTACAGCCCCAATTCGTTCTAGAATTTCGAAAGGTCCGATGTACCTGGGACTCAATTTACCTTTCTTACCAAAACGTATGACTCCCTTCTACGGAGATACCTTCAGGAAAACATGATCACAGACTTGAAATTCCAAATCCTTCCTTCGATTATCGGCATAGCTCTTCTGCCTACTTTGAGATGCTTTAATGTGATTTTGGATTACCTTCACCTTTTCCACCGTTTCCTCCACCAGTTCTGGGCCTACAAGTTTTCTTTCACCAACGTCATCCCAACAGGTTGGTGTACGACATCTCTTTCCGTATAACGCTTCATATGGTTCCATCTGAATACTCGAATGGAAGCTATTGTTATAGGAAAATTCTACTAGTGGTAAATATTGATCCCACATACCCTGAAAATCAAGTGAGCAAGATCTCAACATGTCTTCTAAGGTCTGAATAGTCCGTTCTGATTGTCCGTCTATCTGAGGGTGGTAAGCAGTGCTCAAATGAAGTTCAGTATCCAGAGATTTCTGAAGACTTTTCCAAAATCTTGAAGTAAAACGGGGGTCATGATCAGAAACAATCGATAAGGGTACTCCATGAAGTCTCACAACTTCATTAATATATAGTCTTGCTAGACGTTCCAGGGGCAGATCTTCTCTTATAGCAAGAAAATGTGCTGACTTGGTAAGACGATCAACAATCACCCATATTGCATCGTTCCTTCTAGGAGTCTTTGGTAGTCCCATGACAAAGTCCATCGTAATATTGTCCCATTTCCACTCCGGTATGGGAAGCGGTTGCATGACTCCTCCAGGCTGTTGCCTTCCAGCTTTCACTTGTTGACAAACCATACATCTTGACACAAAATCAGCAATCTCCCTCTTCATATTGTCCCACCAAAAATGTTCTTTCAAATCTCTATACATTTTGGTGCTCCTAGGGTGTATAGAGAAATTGGAACTATGAGAATCATCCAGCAATTCCCTTTTTAGATCAGGTATATTGGGAACACAAAGTCTCTTCCCGAATTTCAAAATTCCATCTTCATACACAAAGTCTCTCAATCTCCCATCATTCACATCTTTAACCTTCTTCTGAAATTCTTCATCATCGGTCTGAGAACTCTTAATCCTTTCTAGTAAAGATGGTTTGGCAACCATTTGAAAAAGCATTGATGTTTCACCTTCCCTGGTTATTCCCATGTCCATCTTCACTAGATCCATGAAAATTGGATCCCTTTCAATTCTCATATTGTTCAAAACTCCATGGTCTTTTCTACTCAAAGCATCTGCCACCTTGTTTGCCTTCCCTGGGTGGTAGTTTATCGTACAATCATAATCCTTGAGTAATTCAAGCCATCTCCTTTGCCTCATGTTGAGTTCTTTTTGTGAGAAAATATACTTCAAACTCTTGTGATCAGTATAAATCTCACATTTTTCACCATAGAGGTAGTGCCTCCATATCTTCAAAGCAAAGATCACTGCTGCTAACTCGATATCATGAGTAGGATAGTTTTGTTCATGAATTTTCAACTGTCGTGATGCATAGGCAATAACTCTATCATTCTGCATAAGGACACAACCAAGTCCTTTCTTTGATGCATCACTATAAATAACGAACCCATCATTCCCCGATGGTAGAGTCAATATAGGAGCATTGACTAATCTTCTTTTCAGTTCTTCAAAACATTCTTCACACTCTTTTGTCCAAACAAATTTAACCCCTTTTCGTGTGAGCTTCGTTAATGGGTTTGCCAATCGGGCAAAATTCTGGACGAAACGTCGATAATAACCTGCCGAACCAATAAAACTACGTACCTCAGTTATACTCGTAGGTGCTGGCCATTCTTGGATTGCCTTGGTCTTAGAAGGATCAACAGAGATTCCATCTTTAGAGACAATATGGCCAAGAAAAGAAATCTCCTGAAGCCAGAATTCACACTTTCTAAACTTTCCATATAATTCATGCCTCCTCAGAGTCTTCAAGATAATGCCCAAGTGATTTTCATGATCTTCATAGGTTTTGGAGTATACCAATATATCATCAATAAATACTACCACAAATTCATCGAGATACTCCTTGAAAACTCTATTCATCAGATCCATGAATAGATGGTGCATTAGTCAATCCAAACGGCATTACAGTAAACTCGTAATGCCCATACCTGGTTCGAAATGCTGTTTTCGGAATGTCTTCCTTCTTCACACACAACTGATGGTATCCAGATCGAAGGTCAATCTTTGAAAAGTATTGAGCTCCATGCAGTTGGTCAAATAAATCATCAATACGAGGTAGGGGATGCTTGTTCTTTATTGTTATAGCATTGATCTCCCTGTAGTCGATACATAACCTCATAGATCCATCTTTCTTTTTAACAAAAAGAACAGGGGCTCCCCATGGAGAAATACTAGGGCGAATAAATCCCTTATTACTCAATTCCTCTAGTTGTTTCTTTAGTTCGTCTAACTCTACAGTGGCCATTCTATAAGGGGTCTTCGATATAGGCCTTGATTCAGGAATCAAATCAATAGAAAACTCAACTTCTCGTTCTGGAGGATGTCCAGGTAAATCTTCCGGAAATACATCTACAAATTCTTTCACAACAGGTACATCCTCTATTTGAACATTCCTTTCCTCACCGACAGTTATTTCATTCTCTTCCTCCCCAATAATTGAATTAAGTTGAACTACTGGGGGTGGATCTAAATAAGAATTAGGTGGTGACGATTCTGCTCTAAAAATAAGGTGCTCCTTATCATTATCATCAAGAATCGTAACCTCTTTCTTCTTACAATAAATCTTCGCATCATAGTCCGAAAGCCAGTCCATACCGAGGATTATATCAAACTCAATCATAGGTATGCCGATGAAATCAGCAGATAAAGAAAATTTATGTGCTCTAATGGGGACTGATTCACAAAACTTTGTTGCAACGATACTTCCCTTAGGAGTTTTAACTGACAACTCCCTTATTAAATCAAATTGGAAATATCTAATTTTCTTAGCAAACTGGGAAGATATGAAACAATGCGATGATCCAGAATCAAATAATGCATTTGCTAAACTTGAGGAAACCATTAAATTACCTGCCACCACGTCTTTCGGAGCTTCTACCTCAGCAGTAGTGATAGCATAAGCCTGGCCTTGATCCCTTGGCCTTTTCTGAGGTAAGTTCTCCTGACGCTTAGGACATGCATTTGCATAATGCCCCATCTCCCTGCAATTGTAGCACTGAACGTTGGTAGCTTCCTTCTTCCCCTTGCAATCATGAGCTTGGTGGCCTTTTTCACCACACTTGTAACAGACTCCCATTCCCTTCAAGCAAGTACCAGGATGTTTCTTCCCGCATTTACCACAAGATGGATATTCAACCTTTCCCTTCTTCCCCTTATTTCCATTCCCAGATTGATCAGAAGGTCTCTTCTTCTCTTGCTTCGCTTTAAAGTCATAAGACTTAGAGAATTCTTTTTCGGTCTTGATAGCACATGAGACAATGTCTTCGTACGACGAAAAGGATTGTGAGAATAATGCTCGACGGAGAAATGGTTTTAACCCATCAAAGAAACGATCAATCTTACTTCTTGGGTTGCGAATATAATCTCCAGCATACCTCGCTAACCTTGTAAAGTTAGCCTCATACTTTGTGACATTCTCATCCTCCTTCTGTCTCAGACTCAGAAATTGCCTTTCCATATCCGCTCGATGGTCGCGAGGGAAGTATTTTTCTAAAAACAGATCTTTGAACTCCCTCCATTCCATATTTGATACTTCATCATCTTCCTTCATGTTCTGAATCAATGACCACCATTGATCAGCATCTCCAGTGAGGCGGTAAACTGCCATGATAACTTTTTCCCTTTCACTGCTCCCCAAAGCCTGAAATATTTTCTCTAGGGAAAATATCCATTGCTCAGCTACTAAGGGATTTGTACTCCCATTGAACGTTGGTGGTTGTTGCCTCATGAATCGATCTAACATTGATCCTCCACGCTGCGGATCAGGGTGCTCCATACGGGTAAGGTTATTATTCATAACCTGAGTAAGTTGTCCCAGTACAGTGATTAGCTGATCAGCACCAGTTGCATCACCAGCCCCACTATAATTATCTGGAGCAGGAGGGCAATCCCTACATGGAGTGCGTGCATTGATACGGTTTCCATTTCTTCCACTAGGCGCCATTTCTAAAAAATGGCATAAACTAGATCAGTTTATGCATCAAAATACATAATACCATACTTATAAAACACTAAACATAAATTGAACTATCTATGGATATAATCCATAATCATAAATATGTTTTCTTTGAGGAAGTATATACTCATAAACCCTTCATAATGATTTGTAAAGAAAATGAGAGTTATCCTAAGCATATCCCCCGGGAGTGTCGTAACCAAGAGTGCAGCAAGGCCCGTTGTCGTGCACCAGTTCCCGTTCGAGTCTAGCTCAAAGCGGTGTTTTCGGGTTTTACCCCTAGGTACATCTGTGCCAGAGCCGCCTCTACCTGCTCGTATCTAGACAGGGATGTATTGCTCGGAAAACTCACAAAATCTCTACAATACCAAAATTCTAGGAAGTTCTTCTATACTAATCCTCAAAGTTCATCTTAGGTCTACGTGCTCTAATCAGAGTTTATCTAAATCTAGGTTCCAAGGTTTGTACTAAACTTCCTCTGATACCAACTGTAACGCCCCGACCCCAGCTACCCAGAGTCGGTGCATTATTACATAACATTGGCATGATCACAAGAAGATCAAATCTCGAAAGACCGATTGGTTTAGTAGCCCTGGAAACACTAGATATATTCATAAGTTTTACATTACATCATAAAATGAAAAACTACTACAACAACATAATGTTTCCACAGTCCACACTATAATCCCCTCATAGGTCATTCATAACTTACGTCTTCACTTCCTGGGAAAAAATAAAACATAGAAAAGGGGTGAGCTCAAATGCCCAGTAAGGATAACAGTATAGCGGAAACTTTCATAAATAAGAATAAACATTTAAGGCAATGTATAACTAAAACAAAAGCCTTTTAAACATGAACTTTCAACATGGTATGGCATAAATAAAATGAAATAATGCCATTTACTTATTCACATGGATATTCTACTAATCGAATAATCACATGCAAAAATCAATAACCACTTTCATAATGTTGGAATGCATAATGCCAGACTATCATAACCACATAGCCAAGGCCTCGTGCCAAGACTACAAATAAGATTTTGTCAAGTCCTTGTGCCAAGACACTAGTTTGTCTCATGAGACCTACCGATGCATCGAGGAGATATAGCGGGCTCCACCCGTCACTTATTAAGTCCAATGCATTCCCATATGAAAAGGTTTAAACATAACATAAACATTCGTATTAAAACTAGCATACGAAATGTCAATACTTTCACAATAAACTATGAATGGTATAAAAATAGCACATCCACAGTCAAACATATCACAAAACCTTCAATACAATATAGAAGTTTTGTATCATAATAAATCAACTTCAAATAATCTTAAAATCCATCAAAGGATGTTGACATAGATGAAATAAAAATTCTTTTTAAAGAAATATCTCCTTTTATTTTGAAATCATTTAAGATCCATATAAAATAAAACATTTTCTTTGAAAATATTCTTATAAGCTTGTAAGGAAATCTTTGAAGATTTTATAACGGCGTAAAATAACCGCACCCGCCGTATAAGTTAAAAAAAACATTCTTACCTCAATTCTGTCGAAAAGGTTAAAAAGGACCTTGTTTTGAAAACGACGGACAGATTCCTTTATAAACCTCTTATAAAAAGTCAAAAAAAGGGTATAAATGACTTTAACCCATATTCTTGTAAATAGTAAAAATGTTTTGAAATACATTTTTAAGAAACATGGATGTGGATGATAAAGAGATCCCAGTAGATTATTACATATAAACAACCTCGGATAATGAAGAGATTGTGAAATAACCCTTACCTTGTACTTTTCCTTGGTTGGGGTAGGTTAACCTCCTGTATAATGGTAAAATAATTGTTATTAAATTATACAAGAATCATATATATTAATATGATATCATATATGATCTTTTAACATTGATTTATTAATAATATCTTAGAATTATCATCGTTTCGGGTGTTAACTTACTCATTTTCTTTTATATGTTTTGTTACATAAGACATGTTTGTTGTATCTTATTCATATCCAGAATGATATCAAGTCCTTAAACATCATTTTTAAATCATAAAATGATAATTATACTTGAATGGATACGATGGAGAATGAATCTCATCGCGTTCGTGGAGACGGTAGTCCGTACGTACGCACGAGCGACAATATCATTCTTTTGATATTAAAATAATATATAAATGAATGGTATATCATATATACAGAATCATTAACATGTTATATTTATTATTTACATGAGTTACACATCATTATTATACCCATCCAAATAATATTATATTGAATAACAATTACACCACGACGTGGAGACGGTAAGCCGTACGTACGCACGTATGGTGACATGTTATTCAAAGGGTGGATAAAATACTGAATATGGTTGTACCATACTTATAATAACATCACAGTATATGTGAGATACTGGAGATATTATTTTAGAATGGTAAGAACAAAGGAAGAAGAAGTGGAAGAAGAAATGAACTTAGAAAAGGGTGGTGAAATCATTACCTCTTCTTCGGGTTCTTCCTTTTGATTTGATCAAAAGGGCTCCTTAGGTTGGCTTTCTGATCAAACTAAGGCCTCTAGGTTGTAGTGAGGGATGTTGGGAGAGTATTTGGGCAGAGTTTGGCCGAACCAAAAGGCTATGAAGGTGTGAAGAAATGAGAAGGAGGAGTGCCCTTTTTATAAGAGGGGTGAGGGGCACCTTTGGAAAAGCTAGAAATATTAATTTATAATAAATTCATATTCGGTTTCTAATGGCTCCAAAGTTGATTATTAAAAGGTTAAGGTGGGGATAGTTCTAAAACCACTCAACCAATAGAATTTAGACAGGTTTGGGTACTTATATTAACCTTATCTTTAAGTATTAACTCTAAGTTAATTAGTTTCACTTTTACAATGTCTCTTTGTATTTTTATATAATATGGTTAATAAACTTACTATATACATCCAAGAGACCCCCAAGTGGTCCATTAATGAGTAACCTATCATAATATAAGTCTCTTGTCCGAACCTTAGATTTTTAGGAATTTAATATCAATTAATAATATAATATTTGTTTTAAGAACTCTTTTATGTCAATTTTGACACTATTCAATAGTTGATTTTTGTGAAACTCATAACAGATTGATTACTTATAACAAAGTCAATTAAATCAATCCTAATATATAATATTATCCTATAAAATTAGTTTAATTCATTAAAAGTTTAATATTATATTTATTTGGGTATTTATAATATCAATTATTTTAATTTTTCACTATTATAGTAATTACTGCATCATCATTGTGTCATAAATAAAATAAATTATTTAATGTCTAAAAATTATAAATAAAATATCATTATGTAGGAAATCTTGTTATCTTTCTAAGGAATATTTATAATCTAAAATCCAACATATATAACCCTATGTAAAAATTGTTGTTCTAAAAGATATATGCTTGTGTCATTTTTGTATTCATTTTAACTAAATTAAAATAAAGTGTCATTATCACTTACAAGTGGATCCATGGGGTCCCAAAATTGACACAAAGATGCCCATGGTCGACCATCTATCAACCAATAGGGTTAAGACACGTTTTTAGGGTAATTTAGTATTATTATAATATTATTTTTTAACCCTTATTTACCGGATTTACCCTTAACCATGGTAAATAAAATATTTACCGCAGTAATTATTCAAAATGTCTAAAAATAAAAGTTACCTATTTACACAATTTGAACATCCTGATTCCAAATATGGAATCCATTTTCCTAAATTCAAAACACAGAAGTGGAAGAAATTAATTTAAAATTAATTCCCGCTGTCAAAACAAAAAGCGTGTTTTTAAGAGATAATAACTATCAAAAGATTGACACTTGTTTATGTTCGGTTTAATTGTAAAATTATGTCCAATGACCAACATTATATTAAATGGTAAAAATATATTCTAAATATACTTTAAAACTACTAAAATTCATAATTTATCACTATTAATTATTTTGATTAAAAAAGTTGTTTTTAATTAAAATTTAGTAATTTTCACTATTCATTAAAATATGAAAGTTATCCGAAAAGTACCAAAATTTCACCTTAGGCTAAATTCGATATTCCGAGTCCAAAAATGAAGTCCATTTTCAAATATAAAATATATATAATTTCAAAAATTAGGTATTACTATTCACAACGGCTGGTTTAATTAGTTGTGGTGTGTGTTAGAACTCGAGGTTACGTACAACACACGCTATCGCATTATTCAAAGGGAAACGTACCGTAGAAGCTTGGGGTGTTACAATTTTTACCACACTTATCACAAGATGGATATTTAGTTTTCTTACCTCCAGGATTCTTTAATGAATTCTTCTGGTTTTTCGAAAAATTGGAACTCTTATTCTATTGTTTTTCAAAGAACACTTGATCATTGGAAAACTCTATTTCCACCTTCTCCATACATCGAACAAGTTTTTCATAACTTTTGAACTCATGAGAGGCTAATACTATTCGATATCATGGCTTCAGTCCTGAGTAAAATCAATTAATCTTACTATCAAGATCTTAGATGAAATTTGGTGCATACCTTTCTAGTCGAGTGAACTTTGCTTCATAAGAATCCACTTAGTCATCCTCCTTCCTCATAGGATTCGTTTTTCCATCCTAAGATGAACCACCTTAGGAAAATATTTCTCAAGAAACATACCTTTAAATTCATCCCAATCAAGAGCATCAATCTCCTCCCTATCCCTGATATTTTCACCATCAACCACCACTGATCATCTTTTCCTTCAAAACAGTAAACAACGAGACTAACCTTTTGATGTTATGAACAACCCATGACATCAAAAATATATCCAGTTCTTTAATCCACCCTTCTTCTAGCATAGGGTCAGATGACTCTATGAATGATGCGGGATGTTGCCTCATGAAATTATCCACTATTGACATGTTCCTCTATGGTTGATCTGCCTAACCTCATACATGGATACCACCAACATTTATAGAATGAGTCAACTATGGGATCACTACAACAAACTGTTCAGTTTTGATTCTAACAATCTCAGGTTTATGATTTAGAAGGTTGTCTTCCTTCTGATGTTGTCCCAACATAGCCACCATGTTTCCTCTATGTAAAACAATTCTGAACACAGAAATATCATAGGCGAGGAAACATGGTAATCTATAAATGATATATGATTTAAATATTAACATAAATTAATTTATGAACATCAATTTAACAATATTATAAATCCTAAAGTTGTCTAAACTAACCTCTGATTCCAACTATAAGGACCAGACCTTAAACATTACATAATATTGAATTAAATGAATAATTCACATTGAGGATATTTTCAGGTTTATAGCTTTAGATAATTAATTCATTACATTTACATCTCAAAAGATTACAAAGTAGACACTTCAACACAGTTTCCATTTTTTTATAAAATAGAAACTCTTGAAAAAAAGAGGCTTCAATAGGACGAATTTTCCTTAATCCCATCCTTGACCCTATTCCACATTATGTCCTGTGAAAAACATTTCAAAAACTTGGGATGAGCATAAAAAGCTCAGTAAGGGATACACAAAGAAGAAAAACTGTTATTTTTTCAAAACAACAGGTAAACCATGAATAATTTTTCATAAGTAATACTTTTCACCTTTATGATGTAGTAAATACTCTTCATTGAATAAAATATCATTACATGGCCATTTTGTAAACAAAAGAATTTCATAAAACCCATATTAAGAACACATAACATATAAAGGTAACTTGGGACATAAACAAACTAAAATGGAATAACCATACAGTCGACTTCCACACATATCACTAAATGGAATAGCCATACAGCCGACTTCCATACCCAATGCATTGGAGGTTATAACGTAACCACTCATCCAGGTTTTCACAGCACCACCCGTCATTTGGTTGATCACATAACTACCCGTCAAATCTCCAAGTACCATTATAAAATCATAACATATAAAATTAATTTATGGGAATGATAAAATTTCCACATTTCATACACAAAATATAATTTAAATATATTGACATAAAAGAATATTTTATCAAAACCATTTTCAATACCAAAATACGTAAAATAGTATATGGTATTAATTTTCTTTTAAAAACATTACAACTTGTTGAGGAAGCCAAAGATAAAATAATACCCACAGTGGAGGAAAGGTTTTTGTCACTGCTTATATTAAAAGAAACATTCCTTTATTTCATTTAGAAAAATGCTTCATAGAAAAATATTTCCTTTGAAAATTCAAGGGTGTTTATACAGCGTAAAAAGGAAAGTTGTGTATTAAAACAAAATATGCCTCAATGAAAAAAGATTGAGACGAAGTCCCTTACAAATATCATTTTGTAAATAAAATAAATCTATTATGTGTATTCAAAATAAGCACACATAAAAAAAATTATAAATACATAAAAATTCATTTCTCACATAATCAAGGAATTACTAAACAAGAAAGAGAAGATCAACCCAAAGAACGGAAATTGGGTTAAGAAGTTCCCTTACCTCATGTCCGACATGACCCGTTCATTCTTTAATATACCAAATAATAAACTTAAGTTAATTTCTACTTGATTTAGAACATTTTTCAAGTATATTAGTCTGTTTATATCACTTATTACCATGTTATAAACATTACATAGTCATTTATGCTAATAATAGACGTTTTGTCGATATTTGGCACTTGATTCAAAAATAGACTTCTTATAATTTCATGTTGTAAATGTAGTCAAATATCAATTATCTCCAAAATGATAATCATGATATAGATATCACATATATCATATATATACAGTATATACTTGTATTTAGAATAGTACATAACATTTAGAGATAAGAAATGAAATGCACCGTTCATAGAGACGGTAAGCCGTACGTACGCATGAACGCTACTTCCATTTATATTTATTATTTTAATGGAATTAAATACATAATAATACATAGTTATATTATAATTCCAGTATAATATCATATAAAATATTATTAACTCCATCCTTTATACATCCCACATATGGAATTAGCGAGTCATATCACTTTGAGGGGGTGGTAGTCCGCACTTCCTCTAATGAGATTATTACGTTTACCCATAATGGAAACCATAAAGGAATGCTTATAATGAAAATTACAGAAGAATAAAGAAAAAATAAACATAATATATATCATATATAAATATTTTTCCATCACAATGGCCACCATGAGAGGTGGTTGGAGATATTTTAACAATCATCATTTTGTGAGGTGTTAGTTTGCCAGCTCCAGAAACATTATGTTCTTCATTCATTAGATAGAGGTGTGTGTAAGTGTTGTTATAATAATTATCACAAAAACATCATAGTATATTGAGGATACTGTTTTTGTTACAAAATAAAGTAATAAAAATATTTTACGTGTTGGAGAAGTAAAATAAAAGAAAAGAAGTTAAGAGAAACCGTTACTTTTAATTTAGGTAACTTCCTTTGGTTTGAACCAAAAGGACTTATTGAAGTGCCTTCTACCTAAGGTAATGCTTATAGGAAGAGGAGATGGATATAGGGAGCTTAATTGGGAAAATTTTGGATAAACATAAAGTCTTGAGATGTGTGAGGAATTGGTTAGAAGTGGTCTCCTTTTATAAGGGGGGGGAGGGGCTCTTTATGAAAGTGTGATAATATTATTTTATTATATAATTCTATTCGGTTTATAAAGGTCCAAAAATCATTTAAGTCGAAGATAAGATGACTAATAGTCGAAGTAATATCATTAGATATGAATTGGAGAGGTTTTGGATGTTATTTTAATATTTATAATATTATTTCTTTAAATATTTTATTAATGAGGTAAATACTACATCATTATTGTGTCACAGATAATTTAATTTATGTGTTATCTAAAAATTATAAACAAATTATATGATAGAGGAAATATTTTTATCTTTACAATTAATATATATAGTCGAAATATGCCTGCAAATCATTTTTTTTGCATTATCTGATAGCCGGTTTGTAAGGGTTGCCGGGACCCGTAGAGACAATCATACATTTCAAAATTCAAAAAACATCCAAACAGGAAACCGCGCAACATATTTCATAAGTGGCTCCATGGGGTCCCAAAATAAACCCAAAGATTCCCATGGTCGGCCATTACTCATTAAATAAGTCTAGTATAAGTGTTAAGATAATGTTTGAATTATTATAATATTCTTTTAACCTTGAATTACCCTATTCACCTTTTACTGCTGTAAATAAAAATCAAAAGTTACTATTCACCAAAAATTATTTTCATCTTATTGAACCACATTTTACTTCTTTATAACCACAATGTATGTAGGATTTTTTAAATTCAATTCATATAAGTGGTAAAATTTCATTTAAATGAAAAAGTCAGTTTTTTTAACTACTGCAAAGTGGTTTCACTATTAATAAAAAATTGACGTTTTTAGAGAAATACCTAAACTTCAGCCTAAGATTTATTTGACATTATAAATTCAAAGATTATGTCTATTTTTCTAAATTCAAAACCTAGAAGTGGCATTAATTAATTTAAAATTAATTCCCGTTGTTAAAACAAGTAGTGTGTTTTTAAGAAACAATAACTATCAAAAGATTGACACTGGTTTATGTCCAATTTCAAATTGAAATTAATTCCAATGACCAACATTGGATTAAATGGTAAAAATATCTTCTAATTACACTTTAAAAACAATTAAAAAGATAATATAACCATATAAACAAATAATATTAAAAGGCACTTTTTAATTAAAATACAATATTTTCCACCATTCATTAAAAAAATGAACTTTATCCGAAAAATACCAAAAATTTACCCAAAGTAAAATTTGATGTCCCAAATATAAAGAAAAATTTTATTTGGTCAAATAAAACATATAAAAATGACCAAAACTAGATTTAAAGAGGTTTCACCATTAAAAGGTGGTAAATCAACTTTTTAATGTAAATTATGCATAAAATTAGATTCATTCATGTTTTAATCCTCTAAATTTTATTGGATAAATGTAAATACATTTAACAAACATGTATAATCATATTTTAGTTTATTATGTTCATTCCTGACAATACAACTACTAGGATTTAACTACCATTTAAAATTATAATATTATATTATTAGTGTGCAGTGTAAGATTTCAATGAAACCCGTTGTTGCGTATCAGGTACGCTATCGAACATAGAAAGCCCTTTAAAGTAAAAATAATATTTAATTCACCAATATTAATAAATATGAAATGTCTTATTGTTTATTTACCTAGGATGTTGCATAGAAATTAAAATCTATTAAGTTCACAGATGTGTAACATGATATATTCATATATAAAAACAATGTAACATATTAATTTATTAAATTTAATTTACTTTTTAATGTTTTTATCATTATTTGTTCTATTTAATTATGATGTAAATAATCCAAGTGTTGTCGTTTCTAAAGACTAAAAATAATTATATCATCGCTAAAAATTAATTATAAATTATTATGATAAAATTGAATCATTTATATTTAAAAAGGATATGTATAAATGAAAATATGATGTTTTTTTAATATCTCAAGGATTTTTAAATTTTAAAGGTATGGAAGGTTCTTTTTTTCCTTTTTTACTTAAATAATTATATTGGTCACTTACCTGGAATAATATCACAAAAAATCATGAAATCATGATAAAAAGGGGATATGGTCTATATATGTCCCCTAAATTGTCTTTGGATAAGCGTCTAGGTCATTAGGCCACTAAGATTAAGGTTTAACCACTAAATAATCTCATTTTTACCTTATAATTGTAATTAATTTTAATTTCATTCAATAATTATAATGAAAAAATTAAAGTTTTTATTATTAGAATATAAATATCATAATTATTCAAACTATTTATATCTATATTTTTAAATTAAATTCATAAAAGTGGAAAAATTAAATTTAAATCTAATATCATAGATATGGCAAGAAAGTGGGATTTTGAAGTGAAAATTTTAAAAAGTTCACTAAGTTTTTATTCCTAAAATCAATATAAAAAAATAAAACGACAATACATGGATTAATAGGAGTAACATATAACTAATATGACTATAAAAATAATTAAAAATATAATTTCACATTAACAATTATTTGATTAAAAATGATGTTTTCAACTAAAATACAGTATTTTTTACTATTCATAATAAATGACACTTCTCAAAAAAAATACCAAAAGTTAACCCTATGTTAATTTGGACAATCCAAATTAAAAAAGGAAGTTTATTTTGAAAAATTAATTTTATAAATACGTCAAAATATAGTTTTAAAATAGGTGCGCCATTAATAGGGGAAATGCCTTTAGAAAAATACAACTATTTATCGTTAAAACTCAATTTTTTTATTATCATTTGTCTATAAAATATATTTTATGAATTTAAAAACATTTGATAAAATATTTTAATGTCTATGGATGTTATATAAACTTCTAAGATTTGTCTTGCGAGTCTTAGATATAATCAAGGAAACTCGGTATTGTGTGTAATAGAGACCAACTTAATGTTGGGTATAAAGAAAGATGGAAAAAAATTGTATTTATTATAGAAGTACAATATTGTAATGTTTTGTGTGGTCACATTTCATCTTTTGAAACTTAATCATAAACAACCATGGTAAACAATGAGATTGTAACATAAATCATATACCACTTTGGTAACTTTTATATCATAATCTCCTGGAAATAATTACATAAAAAAGAAAATTTAAATATCATGAACATAATTAAATTCCTAATATAACATTTCAAAGGAGAACTACATAAATTTTATAAATAAAAATTGGTGTATAACATTGAACATGTCTTATAAAAATAATACATAGACGAACAACGCTTTCCGTTTTGGTAATCATAGAATCAAAACCTTATGAGAGAGAGATACTTATATGGACTTTTAAATCACCATAATTTTCAATATAATCACCATAAAACTAATTACTTGATAATATATACACCACAAAAAGGAATCATGTGGTTAATATGGCATATGTCTCAGATAAAAAAGTGAGATAAAAAACACTTACCTCATGTTTGGAATGCTTCCAATGTGATCTAACCTCATGAATACTAAATTTAAATTTATTATTATTATATAAAATAATAGTGTATATATTTATATTATCATATTTTACCCACTTATAACATTTTTACACCCATTTAATAAAAATATCATATTAAAATTATCATTTCCGGGTGTTGATTATTTTATTTTTCATGGAAGCTTCATTTTGGTAGTTCTAGTCCTTGTAACATGATCATAGTTCCTTCATCTGTAGGATTATATTAATGATATATATACTTTATATTATTATATAAATATTTATATTCATCCATAAAATTTAAATATAGAAAAATCATTCACACTATTCATGGAGAGAGTATGCCATATGTATATATTAATATTGTTTTCATTTTTTAATAGAAATAAGGAAAGAAAGATAAATATTATTTTATCATTAAAAACAAATAATTATATCATAAATAACACACACACACACAAACACACACACACAAACACACATACACACACACACACACATATATATATATATATTAAATCTATCCTTAATAACATTGCTTCGTGGTGGTGGTGGTCCACATGTACACACGAGCGACATTATCATTTTCTAACAAATAGGAAGGTACAAAGACATATATAATATTATAATCCAAGAAGTATAGTTATCTCATAAATATCATATATAATTTTAATCCCATAATAATAAACATCCATGAAATATAGTGATGGAAAATGAATTGTATCTCTATGTGGAGGTGGTAGTCTACACATACATATGAGTGATAATTTTACTTCCTTTTTGATGTAAAAGACGATGAATAATGGTAGTTAAATAATCATAATAACATTTAAATGTATTTGGGAAATTTAATTTATTATTTTCTTATTGATACCACAAATTTAGTGTAGGTAGAAGAATAAATAAATTTAAAGTGATTGGGTAAGTTGATCACATCTTCTTCTGCAGTCCTCCACTAGATCCCTTTTTTAGGGATCCTTTGAATGGTATTTTTAAGAAGAAAATAATCACTCTTTTTTGGATAGGGAAATCTAAAATATAAATTAGTAGGGATGATGTAGATGACTAGAGGTGGTGTAAAGAAGATAAATAAGTTGTTTGTTTTTCAATGGGAGGGAAAGGTCACTCTTGTATTGTTTTAAAACTATAAAATATTATAAAGTAACATTCATGGAAAAGAGTTTCCAAAAAGACATGGATTAGAATATAATTATTATATGGTACTCATATAACCATCCAATCAAATTTATATAGGTTTGGATATCATTTTGAAACTTATCTTTTCGATGAACCCCTTCATCAACAATTTTTAACCTTAATCATGGTAATATGATTTTCAGTATTAATGGATTATAAATTTAGTTAAAATGTAACTACTATAAATAAACGGTCAAGGGATTAGATTTAATTCCATATATCATCCCCTTATCATTTTTCATGAATTTTATAATTTATAAATCATTAAATAAAATTTTATTAACATAAAATAATAATAATATTTTTTTTGGGAATATTCAATCACTTTGACTGTAAACATATGAGGGAAAAATGTATTTCAAATAAAAACACTTTAATTGTTTTTATACATTATTATTACTCATAAAATTAATTTTACACCACAATTTACTCAAAGAAATTACTTATGATGTTTTGTAAATAATTTAATATGATATATCTACTACTTTCATAGGCACCCTCTCAACGTTCTGTAAGCAATTAAGATAATTATAACATCAATAAATATTAAAAATAAATAATAATCATAAAAATAAATCAATAATGTTTTTAATAATATTTTATATTAATTCATAACATATTATCATCTCTATGTAAACATATAAATGAAATTAAAATCAAGAGAGTCATATTTTGGAATTTTTTTTACCTAAAATAATATTAATGTCATCATCAAGGGAAAATTGCAGAAAAATTCTATATATTAAAATTTTTGATGGATATGTTCGAATTCATCGCAAAACATAAAGTAATGAAAAAAATTTGGTTGATTAGGAGACCTTATCTCATGGATTTAACCATTTCCTCCATTTTATCCATATAGAGGTAGGAAATATTTACCATAGTTTCTAATCATAATGACCAAAAATAAAAGGTTAATATTTATAAAATTTAAACTCCATGATTCAAAATATGTTTCCCATTTTTAAATATTCTATCTCTTTATCAGGAAGAAATCAATTTTAATATAAATTCAAAATATGAAAAGAAAAAAGTTTTTATGAAAATGCATTTTTAAGAAAAAAATACACTTATATGAAAAATAAAGTATACAGATGATTAATATGTAATAAATTAGATTTTATCTAATTAAACAATATTTATACCACATTAAGTAAACATTAAAAACATTATGTTACTTTTAAATGAATATAATTAATAGTTTTATTAAAATCAGTTTTCTCACAATTCACTTATTTTTTTTGGAAAATCCAAAAATTTCACCATATGTTAATTTTGAAATTTGCATTTCAAAAATTATGTTCATTTGATAAAATAAATTTTCTAAAAGTGGTATTAATTATTTAAACCCATACGTTTCATATATAAATATCACATCTTATTAGATAAATATTTTTTATATAACTTGATGATCCATGCCCGGGTTATATAGGTCCAATTCCTTTGAAAACATGGATACATAAAAATTGGTTCATAAATGTCTCCCATTTACTTCTTCATAAGGAGTACCGTTCATAGAGATACCCTACATAAAGAATTTCTTCACAACTTAGGGAAATAGAAACATAAAAAATGATGAGATCGAATTCATATAAAGGTTAAAAAATAGAGATATCAATTTATAATCAAATGAAAGAATAAAATAATGATAGAGATTGAGAACATTAACATAACATACAAAGTTCATACCCAATATTTCTTCAATCATAAAAATCAGTTATGGAATAAATCATTAATATTTCAAAATACATGGACCATAAGAGTGAAAAATCATCATAAATCAATAATGAATCATAATGTAATGTTTTAAATGTGTGGCACCAACATAGGGATAAAAACCATTTTATAATGTCAAGGTAATCTACCAAAACCATCAAACCAAAAAGGATCTGGAATAACCACCTGAATCTCTGAGTGGGTCAAGCATTTTGACTATAATTCAATAATAGTATGAGAACATTAACTTGAAACCCATAGTTATCTCATGAGATATAAAACATTACCCAATGAATTTTATGGATATATAGTTCCCACTAATCACACAATAAAAATCATACATATACATTCCATAAAATCATAAATATTTCATCATATCAGAACCCATAAAAAATGGGTCTCATTAACTTATTGTCATCATAAACATAAACCATATAGAGAAATTTTAAAGTATGTATCATTGGATCACATACCTAGTTAACCTTATGTTACATAAAAGGATTTCATTTTAGGTAGAAAATGTTTTTTAAAGATAACCTCAAACATTTATTAATGAAAATAACCAATCAAGTTCTAAATCACTTATTTAATATTGATTAATCAAATATTTATTTTAAAATAAACTTGTAAACATATAAATGATGATTAAAATATAAAATTTTATGTGATGATGGGAAATTATTTTATGAAATTTATGTTTAAAAAAATCCATTCATATTATTATAGAAATATTAAAAATTACCTTGTTTGGAATATGAAAACAATATTCCATTCAAACCATTTTGGAAAAAGTCAAACATGGGTAAAAATTACATTAAAAATCATTGGATAATAGTGAAATTTTTTATTATTTTAAAAAAATTTATATTGATTTGAAATAATTCCCCAGTGGAGACGTTAACATAAAGAACCCCGAATAATATATACATTGTGAAATAAAACCCTTACCTCTCTAGTACATTTTGAATAATAAACCTCCTAAAGTAAATAACCCTATATCGATATTTAAATGACATAATTTCTATGAGAAACGTAAATAAATATATTTATGGTCAGTATATACAACATATGAAATACATATTTGATTAATATAACATGTATCTCAACAAAGTAAAAGTTTGATGAAAACCCATTACCTCGAGTACCACTTGCTTGGAAAGGGATCTGACCTCGTGTAAAATAAATATAAATTTGTTGTAATTATATATCAAAATCATATACATGATTGTTATATCATATATATTTATTAATTATATATATATATATTCATAATGGTTGATATATAAAATTAATTACATCATTCACGGAGATGGTAGTTCATACGTATGCAAGAACAATATTTTTATTTTTAATAAATTGAATGAAATAAAGATAAATAATAATTAAAATTTATAAAATAATTATTATACCATATAAATAATATATACCCATTAATTATATCCTCTTTACCATCCAATTTAAATGTTAATGAAAATTTAATCACATCACTTCATGGATGTATTAGTCCACACATATGCATGAACAACGTTATCATTTTATAATAGTTTGGATGGTAAGAAGGTTGATATAATATTATCAGTATACAGGTATAATAATTTAATAAGTATCATATATAAACATTATAACTTTAATAATACCCATCCATATATATTGGTGGCGAAAAATTAATTTCATAGCTCTGTGGAGAAGTAAGTTGTTCATACGCATGATCAAAACATTCACTTCCCATTTAATGGAATGCGGGTGAATAAATATGGTTTAATAATCGTAATAAAACATCATCATATTTATGATACTTAATTTATTATTTTATGACAAATACCATTGATTTATAAGAGCAAAAATTAGAAGTAAAGAAGAAAGTGATCGGTTAATGTGATTACCACTTCTTTGAACAAACTCCATTAGAACCCAGGGTTAGTAATTTGAGAATAATATCTCCAATTTAACGTGGATAAGGATTTTTATAATATAATTTGATAGGTTATGGTATATATAGTAGGATCAAAGAGGTGTGAAGAATTATATGAAAGGTTGTCCATTTATAAGGGAGGGGAAGGATACACATATAATTTCATAAAATATTGAATTAATATAAATTAATATTGATATCTAAATAGATCAAAAATGATAATATTAAAAGTTAAGACGAGTATGAGTTGAAATAATCCCATAAAATAAAATTTATACAAGTTTTATCACATTTTAACCTTATCTTTTTGTTTTTACCCTTCATTAACCCATTTTAAAATTACTATAATTTCAACATTTTCTATACACTAGGGGTTATTAATGTTACAATAAAATGAAAAAAGACCCCTGAATTGACCACGATTGATGTTTAAATCCACATCCCATTTTTGGGATGAATATATTATTTTTATGAATCTTATATCATTAAATAAAGTATTATTTATTCTAAAATATCATTTATGTCATTTTTAACACTTTTAATTAAACATGAATTTAAATATATCAAGAAAAGGGGTAATTTGAATATAAGGATTTTAAACCTCTATAATATTTTATATAGATCTATAAAATTCATGGGAGACATTAACTCATCCAAATTATATAACTATTAATATTTTCAAAATAATTTATTTTATCGTTATTTTAATTAAATAAATATTGTATTAGAATTGCACAAGTATTTAAGATCGTTATATAATTACTAAAAATTGGAAATAAATTTCAATCATGAAAATAACTTTATTAATTTTAAAATAGACAATTATATTTTTGGTAACTTTAATTTTTTCCATGTGGATAAATAAGATATTTTTAAAACTATGAGAGTGACATTTTGCAGCTTTCTTTGATTTAAATATTAAATAAGTCATTTTCAGGGAAATGTGTCCATTAAATAACTCCATTTCGTTCCTAAGTTTATAGGGATCAAATTTAATTTATTAAATGAGAAATGTGGTAAAAAAATATTTCATTATGACATAGTTTTAACTTAAAATAGCCCAATTATCTCTTTATTAAGGTGATAAATTTTAACACACTCACTACTAGAAAAACAGGTATTTGCGACGGGTCATTTGCGACGGGATCCCGTCGCAAATGGCTTGTTGTGACGGGGGCCCATCGCAAATGGCCCGTTTCTGAAAATGGCGTCGCAACAACACTTATTTGCGTCGGGCCCGTCGCTAAAACCCTTTTTTGCGACGGGTATTCTTCCCGTCGCAAATAGTACTTCGTATATTTGTAAAAAACTTTTAAAATAGTTTTTGCGACGGGTCCCGTCGCAAATACCTGTTGCGACGGCCCCATCGCATAAACTATTTTTTTTTAAAAAATAAAAACTATTAATAAATATAATAATAAAACTATTTGCGACGGGACCCGTCGCAATACTATTTGCGACGGGCATAGCATCCCGTCGCAAATACTATAAAAAAATGAAAAAAATAAATTATTAATAAATTATTTTAATTAATATAATAATAATCCAATTATAATTCAAAAATAAAAAATAATAAAATATTAATAAATGATCTTAATTAATATAATAATAGAATTATAATTCACAAATAAAAATAATAAATTATTTTAATTAATATAATAATAATAGAATTATAATTCAAAAATAAAAAATAATAGAATATTAATAAATGATTTAATTAATATAATAATATTAGAATTATAATTCATAAATAAAAAAATATTAATAAGTGATTTTAATTAATATAAAAATAATAGAATTATTTTACATTCAAATATTAAAATAATTCAAGTAAAAAAACATAATTAAATTATAATATTATAAAATTTTAATATATATATATAATATAATATTATAAAATATAAATAATATTATTATTCATATTGATATTGTTATTTAAAAATATAATATTATTAATATTTTATAATGATACAGAAACTACGAATAGAAAAAAAATCATATTTTGATTTCACAAATTTTATAACATAAATACAAACTCTAATCTGAAGGAGGGGGGAGGGGGGGATCTGCAGATGGTGGTGGAGGAAACTCCATCCCTAAATCATGAGTGAGTCGGCGCATGTACTCCATCTGCTCCTGATGCTGCTGCTGCCACCGACTCGTCTGCTCCTCATACAACTGCTGCTGGCGTCGACGCTCCTCCTCATGCTACTGACGCATCTGCTCCTGCTCTTGTCGGAGACTCTCTATCAGTGCAGTCTGAGATCGCAACTGATCCTCATATTGTGTAGTAAGAGAAGATGCACGAGCTCCTCTCGAGCTGGACACCGACATCGCAGCACTGCCATAATAATCTTCGGGAGTCAGTCGAGAGCTGATACCAACTACCCGGCCCTTCTCGAAGGCAAACTGGGTGGCCTGCATCCATGCCGCCTCATCAAACTGACGGCCAGTGGTTTGATCTGATGACTCGGCCTGACTCTCAGGCCGGGCCTGTGACGCTGCGACCTAATATGACTCATATAGTTGCAATTTAAAATTAAAATTGTGAATATATTATATGCAGTTAATTTATAAACTTGAAAACCAATAATACTGACCACGATGTGATGCTGACGATCACCTCTGAGCTCCCCAGTAGCAGGATCACTATACATCCTCCGATATACATCGTACTCCGTAATATCGGGGTGCTCGACAGCCTATAAGAATAAAAAATAAACTGTTAATATTTATAGTTATATAAAATATTTATAAATAATGTATGTACCAGATGCTATCTATGAGTACTGAAATAACGACTCCCAGCTCGATGAGTCACCTCCTGTCTCCCCCGATTCTGCCTCCCCACCGATGATCTCTTCTGAAAGGCACCACTCAACCAGTGCGCACATAATCCATCCCATACATGGGATGAAATGTACTCTGGTCGGTGTGCTCTACATGACTCGTCAAAATCTGACACTCCTGCTTTCTTCATGACAGCTTTTCTTAAATTGTGCAAAAACTGACGAAGGCGATCACGCATGGCCACCTCCCATGCCTCGTGGATGGCGTCACGCATGGTATCCTCGATCAGATACCATAAACCCTACAAAAAAAATCAAAATATCAAGTTAGAAATGAAATAATTTTCAAAATAAAAATTATTTATTTACGTGCATACCAACCAATGGCCGAACATGGCCTACTGCACATCAATGGGAATATGCTCCCATGTAGTCCACGACTGAGAGAAATAGTTGCGCAAAATAGCGCTGCCCTGTCCGACTGCTATATGCGAAAAACTATAAAATAATAAACATTTATTATGTGAATAGATTAATGAAATCTTAGTCAAATCCACAGGTTATCAAATAGGTTATCACACCTCCGTGTGCATGGATCAAACCCTAGACGTGGACGTTGCTCGGGGACGGGGTCAGGAATCATCAATCATGCAAGACCGCGCCCCCTCCGCGTACTCCCTGGAGTGCCTGCAGGCTGAGGGTCATCTGCCAGCAACTCATCCGCATCGAAAGGCAGGTCAGCATCCGCCAACTCACGAAATGTGGCGTTGTCCATCTGAAACAGAAAAGGTTAATGTTAGAAAATAATTGATAATTACTATTATATATATATATATACATATTATGATTGTATATAAATACCATTGAATTCTATCAGTGTTCATCTTCATCATCATCTTCATATATGTCAATGTCATCTTCATATTCCTCCTCAACATCATCGATATCCATTCGAGTTACAGTTGCTTCATCTCTTACCATTTCAAATTCATATGTGACATCATTAACATCATCGTCATCACCGAATCTTAAATGTGGGGTGTCGTCATCGATACTCATGTCTCTTTGTATAAAAGATTGATTTTGAGTAATCTCTTGAAAAACTTCAATTCTTTGCACATCAGTGAATGCACATTCACTTTGACTAAACTGATTGTCTCGAATTTTGATTTTTATTACACTCCACCAATCAGTCAAGTCTCTTGATGTAGCACAGTACTTTGCGTAATAAACTTGATATGCCTGTTGAGCCAATAAGAATGGTTCATTTACTGCGAGAACACTTTTACATTTAATATCGATGATTCCATGAGTCGGTTGAACACGCACGCCTCTCTCTGTATCCAACCACCGACATTTGAACATGGTTATGTAATGTTTTCCAAGATAACAGAGTTCAATAATTTCATCAAGTATGCCATAAAAGTCAACTTCATTTTCTCGATGATGAGATCCTCTCAAGCTAACTCCACTGTTCATTTTTTTTTCGATTCCCCATATGCATGTGTGTGGAATCGAAATCCATTCACCACATATGCATTATAAGTTTTAACAAGTTTGGAAGGTGGGTTACTCAATACACACAGCCGTTTGTCAATTTTATCAGCATGTCGAGACACCTGAAAATTTGTGAAATAATTATCAATATAGTAAACTATACATTGAATGAGTTTCTAAAAGATAAAGAATTTATGTTACCAGTTTTTGAAACCACTGAGAGAAATTTTTCAGTCGACGTTCTTCGAGAGCAGCTGTTGTAATTTGTTGAATTTGTTTCTTGATATGATTATCATACAACCTATAAAAACCAAATTTATTTACTATAACATAAATGATAGAATAAGTGATATAAACACTTACAGTACAACTGATGTCATCTCTTCACAGTTGAGCAGAACATACATATGAGCTCTATGATGTTCATCATCTGAAAGCCAGCGTTCATAAACTCCACCAAAACCAAGCTCTGACTGGTTGAAAACAAATAATTGATTGTCGATTTCATCAATATTCCTCTCGTTCCGTCCCATTCGGTTGTGTTTTGAAGGATACTTAGATTCAAAATAATGGGAGAAGAAAAAAGATATTTCCTCTTGCAAATAAGTTTCTACAATAGTTCCTTCAACAGATGCTTTGTTACGTACTTTTCTTTTCAATTTTTGCATACATCTTTCAAATGGGTACATCCATCGAAACTGTACTGGACCTCCACATTTGGCTTCATATGGAAAATGTAACATCAAATGTTCCATTCAGTCGAAGAAAGACGGCAAAAATATTTTTTCCAGTTTACATATAATTACAACAACATCTTTTTCAAGTTTGCCTAGAGCATCATAATCTGCCGTAGCCGCACAAATTTCCCGAAAAAAATGAGACATGTCTGTTATGGAATCCCAAATCACAGAATTCAACAGACCTCTTAATCCAATGGGTAGAAGTCTCTCCATTATAACATGACAATCATGACTTTTTAATCCAGTAATATGACCATTATTTACACATCTACCCAAATTGGAAGAATAGCCATCTGGATGTCTCAAATCTGCAATCCACTAAAAAAATAATAAATGGTTTTCTTTAGACAGTGTATAAGCTGCTTTTGGTTTCAGTAACCTTTCTGTTCTGACATTCTCAAATCATTCCAATTCTGGATGCCTGCAAATTTGGGAAAGATCTAAACGTGCATTTACATTGTCTTTTCTCTTTCCTGGCGTATCCAAAACTGTATGAAACAAATTATCAAAACAGTTCTTCTCAATATGCATGACATCTAACATGTGTCGGACCAACAAATCAGACCAATATGGAAAATCCCAAAATATGCTACGTTTAATCCAATTGTGTTCTTTCCCAAAACCTGAAATTTTCTGTTGGTTTATTGTGGGACCAAAATTGATGGGAGGTAATGAAAATACAACTGATTTTAACTCCGAACCTGATATCATTTTTGGAGGTTCATCCCTTTCAACTGTTCCTTTTCTGAAATGAGATCTGTTTCTGCGAAAAGGATGATCAGCTGGAAGAAATCTGCGATGACAGTCAAAATATCAAGGTTTCTTTCCATGAATGAGCATAAATGCTTTGTTCTCTCCCATACAGTAAGGACATGATTTCTGACCATGTGTACTCCAACCAGATAACATCCCATAAGCCGGGAAGTCACTTATTGTCGACACCAATGCTGCTCTCAGTATAAAATTATGTTTCATTGCAACATCATATGTACTAACACCATTACTTCACAATAAATTTAATTCATCAATCAATGGTTTCAAATAAACATCAATATTTTTCTTCGGATGTCCTGGAATTAGTAAAGTCAAAAAGATATATGGCTCCTTCATCAACATCCATGGAGGTAAATTGTACAGAGTTAAAAAAACAGGCCAACATGAATATTGACTACCATAAGATCCAAACGGACAAAAACCATCAGTGGAAAGGCCCAGTCGAACATTTCTAGCTTCTAAAGAAAAGGATGGATGCACTCTATCAAAATGTTTCCATGAATCACCATCGGCTGGATGATTCAAGCTTTTATCGGTTGAAATATTCTCTTTATGCCATGACATCATTGTCGCTGTATTCTTAGACATGAATAAACGTTGAAGTCTGGATGTAAGCGGAAAATATCTCAAATGTTTTACAGGAATCAAACCAGACTTCCCGTGTTGTCCTTCTTTATATCTCAGTTTCCCACATGTGGGAAAACTATCCAACAACTCATTTTCCCCAGAATATAAAATGCAGTCATTTGAACATGCATGAATCTTCTCACAAGTAAGTCCCAAATTTCGAACCATCCTCTTACTCTCATAGTAATTTGCAGGTAAAAAATTTCCTTTGGGTAACAGTGTTTTAAGCAAAGAAAATATTTGGTAAAAACAGGTGTTTCACATTCTGTTATCTGATTTGATAGTCATAAATTTTGCAACTGCTTCTAATTTTCTCATCTTGCAGCCAGGATATAATGCATCCTCAGCAAACTTCAACAACTCATAAAATTCAGATGGTGCCAACTCAGGATTTGAAGCTATATCAGCCGGAGTTTCTATATGTTGAACAGATGAACCTGCAACATCATGTACTAAATCTTGAAACCAGGATGGATCCGGAATCAAGTTGGTATCACCTGCTCTGGAACTGCGTTCACTGTGTTGATACCAAAAAACATAATCTGGTTGAAAACCAAAACGCAAGAGATGTTCTCCCACTTTGTCAAACGTGTCAAACGTTCTCAATGCACATTTTCTACAAGGGCATTTTATTTTGCCTTCTGAAACAAATTCTGGATTTGATGCCGCAAATGATAAAAAAGTCTCCACACCCTCTACATATACTGGATTTAAACCAAAACCGTTTGGATTTCTACGTTGATTTATCCATATGCGGTCACCTAATAATGATTGTTGATGACCTCATTGTTCCTTATTTCTCTATAAAATATAAAAACATTACTGGTTTTGAATAATTTGTTAGAAAAAACAAAAAAGCTAGGATAATTATAGAGTTTAGATCATACACGACTGACACAAACTTTTTATTGAGATAGACCTAAAAATTGACCCTTTAAGAATTAAATATGTTGAGAATAAAGCAAAACATGTTACAAATATTGTTAATTTTAATATTATATAAATTTTTTATTATTTTCATAATACTAATATTATTGGTAATTAATACTAATTATTGATAATTATTACTAATTATTGGTAATTATTGATAATTATTGGTAATTATTGGTAATTATTACTAATTATTGGTAATTATTACTAATTATTTCTAATTATTACTAATTATTGATAATTATTACTAATTATTGGCAATTATTACTAATTATTACTAATTATTCCTAATTATTGTTAATTATTACTAATTATTGGTAATTAGTACTAATTATTACTAACTATTACTAATTATTACTAATTATTGGTAATTATTACTAATTATTACTAATTATTACTAATTATTACTAATTATTACTAATTATTGGTAATTATTGGTAATTATTGGTAATTATTGGTAATTATTGGTAATTATTACTAATTAGTACTAATTATTGATAATTATTGATAATTATTACTAATTATTGGTAATTATTATTAATTATTACGAATTATTACTAAGTATTACTAATTTTTACAAATTTTTGTTAATTATTAATAATTATTACTTATTATTACTAATTATTACTAATTATTGGTAATTATTACTAATTATTGGTAATTATTGGTAATTATTACTAATTATTACTAATTATTGACAATTATTGATAATTATTACTAATTATTGGTAATTATTATTAATTATTACTAATTATTACTAATTATTACTAATTATTACTAATTATTGTTAATTATTACAAATTATTACTAATTATTACTTATTATTACTAATTATTACTAATTATTGGTAATTATTACTAATTATTACCAATTATTGGTAATTATTTGTAATTAATACTAATTATTTGTAATTATTACTAATTATTGGTAATTATTGTTAATTATTACTAATTATTGTCAATTATTAAGAATTATTGGTAATTATTACTTATTATTACTAATTATTACTAATTATTACTAATTATTAGTAATTATTACTAATTATTCGTAATTATTATTAATTATTACTAATTATTCCTAATTATTCATAATTATTGTTAATTATTACTAATTATTATTAATTATTACTAATTATTACTAATTATTACTAATTATTACTAATTATTGGTAATTATTACTAATTATTACTAATTATTGGTAATTATTGGTAATTATTGGTAATTATTGGTAATTATTACTAATTATTGGTAATTATTGATAATTATTACTAATTATTTGTAATTATTGGTAATTATTGGTAATTATTGATAATTATTACTAATTAATACTAATTATTGGTAATTATTGATAATTATTACTAATTATTGATAATTATTACTAATTATTGGTAATTATTACTAATTATTACTAATTATTACTAATTATTGGTAATTATTACTAATTATTACTAATTATTACCAATTATTGGTAATTATTACTAATTATTACTAATTATTACCAATTATTGGTAATTATTGGTAATTATTGGTAATTAATACTAATTATTGATAATTAATACTAATTATTTGTATTTATTACTATTTATTGGTAATTATTGGTAATTATTGGTATGTATTGGTAATTATTACTAAGTATTGTTAATTATTACTAATTATTGTTAATTATTACTAATTATTGGTAATTATTACTAATTATTGTTAATTATTAGTAATTATTGGTAATTATTACTAATTATTGGTAATTATTACGAATTATTGGTAATTATTACGAATTATTGGTAATTATTACGAATTATTGGTAATTATTACTAATTATTGGTAATTAATACTAATTATTGGTAATTATTACTAATTATTGTTAATTATTACCAATTATTACTAATTAT
This sequence comes from Viscum album, assembly GCA_963277665.1. Classification (NCBI taxonomy): domain Eukaryota; kingdom Viridiplantae; phylum Streptophyta; class Magnoliopsida; order Santalales; family Viscaceae; genus Viscum; species Viscum album. The sequence continues at coordinate 1,375,283,320 of OY728133.1, read as the reverse complement.
TGGCAATTAGTATTAATTATTGGTAATTATTGGTAGTTAGTACTAATTATTGGTAGTTATTACTAATTATTGGTAGTTATTACTAATTATTGGTAGTTATTACTAATTATTGGTAGTTATTACTAATTATTGGTACTTATTACTAATACTTGGTAATTATTACTAATTATTAGTAATTATTTCTAATTATTGGTAATTATTACTAATTATTGGTAATTGTTACTAATTATTGGTAATTCTTACTAATTATTGGTAATTATTACTAATTATTGGTAATTATTACTAATTATTGGTAATTATTACTAATTATTGGTAATTATTACGAATTATTACTAATTATTACCAATTATTACTAATTATTACCAATTATTACTAATTATTACCAATTATTACGAATTATAACCAATTATTGGTAATTATTGGTAAATAATACTAATTATTGTTAATTATTGGTAATTATTGGTAATTATTGGTAATTATTGGTAATTATTGGTAATTATTGGTAATTATTGGTAATTATTGGTAATTATTGGTAATTATTCCTAATTATTCCTAATTATTGGTAATTATTACTAATTATTGATAATTATTACGAATTATTACTAATTATTACGAATTAGTACTAATTATTGGTAATTATTACTAATTACTGGTAATTATTACTAATTATTGGAAATTATTACTAATTATTGGTAATTATTACTAATTATTGGTAATTATTACTAATTATAGGTAATTATTACTAATTATTACTAATTATTTGTAATTATTACTAATTATTGGTAATTATTACTAATTAGTACTAATTAAAGATAATTATTACAAATTATTGGTATTTATTACTAATTATTGGTAGTTATTACTAATTAGCAGTAATTAAATGAATAATTACCAATAATTAGGCATAATTACCAGTAATTAGGAATAATTACCAATAATTACGAATAATAACATTATTAGTATATTTTATTATTAATATTAAAATAATATAATTTTATAATTTATATACAATTCTCCTTTCATCTGTGTGTTTTCTATCTCCACATACAAATAATACATGTGGAGACAGCAAACACACAGATGAAAAGAGAATTGTATATATATAAAAAATTATATTATTTTAATATTAATAATAAAATATACTAATAATTTAATAATTTTATTATTCCTAATTATTAATATTTATTACTAATTATTAATATTTATTCTTAATTATTAAAAATTATTACTAATTATTCCTAATTAGTATTAACTATGAACAATACTAATAATTTAAATTTATTAAGTAACAAAACAATGTAAACATAATTAAATTACAACTAATTAAGAATAATTAAAACTAATAAAAAATTAAAAATAAAAATGAACATAAATACCTTGAAAACTGATCTACTCTGATCGTTCTTCAAAACTTTAATATCGACTCCGAAAAAAAAATTAAACTTGAGAAAAACTGAACTTTAGAAATAAAACTTTGAGAGAAGAAGAAGATGGAATTTGAGAATGATTTGAAAAAAACGGATGGGGGTATTTATAGGTTAGAGTATTTGCGACGGGTCCAATTGCGACGGGATTCCCATCGCAAATAATACTCTTTGCGACGGTACCCATCGCAAATACCTTAGCCATCATTTATTACGGTAAACGGTTAAATAGTTATTTGCGACGGGTCCCGTCGCAAATAGCCACCTGCCGACACACTAGTTGCGACGGGGGAATATTCCCATCGCAAATACATTTTACCGCCGCCGGTTATTTGCGACGGGAATATTCCCCCATCGCAAATAAGTTTCCCACGATTTGGCGCGCAAACCGCGCCAGTCCTTTTGCGACGGGGAAAGCTATCCCATCGCAAAAGGCTACTTATTTGCGACGGGCAAATATTCCCGTCGCAAATAAGTTTTTAACAGGACTATTTGCGACGGGATTTATTCCCGTCGCAAATAACCCGTCGCAAATACCCCTTTTTCCCGTAGTGACTTAGAATTATATGGTTGTGGTTTCCTATTTCAATTTAGGAATGGGTAATGGTTGCATCACTCGCTTAGATTCTTACCTTTGGGCCTTCACTTTTTGAAACTAGTTTGTATCATGAGACCTACTGATTCATCGATGAGCTATAGTGAGCTCTACCCGTCACTTACTAAGTCCAATTCATTTCTCATATGAAAATGTTGAAACATAACATAAAAATTCATATTAAAACTAGCATATGAAATGTCAATATGTTAAGCATAAATCATGAATGGTATAAAAATTGAACATTCAAATCCAAACATATCATAAATCATTCAATAAAATATTGGAGATTTTCTTTATAATAAATCAACCTCAATCAAGAATAATATCCAAAAAAAGGATGTTGACATAGTTGAAAATAACTAGTAAAACCCTTTGAGAGAGATAACTTTTTTCATGAAATCATTTAAAAGTCTCACAATTTATAAAGGAATTCATTTAAAAGATATTTCTGAATCAAAGTGTCCCATACGAATTTGAAACATTTTAAATAAATTAAAATTTTAAAATAATTATGTTCATATAAATAAATCCTTAAATTCATTTTGAAAACACAGAAATTAATTAAATAGATTTAGAAAAATAATTTGTTAAAACATTTAAAAAGATGACCTGGATAAAGAGACCCTTACATAATACCTTAAAATATTCATTTTGAAAACCTTTTTATGAAACATGGACATGGATGATAAATATGTTCTAGTAAATACATACATATAAACAATCTCAGATAATAATGATATTAAGGAATTAACCCTTACCTTCTACTTTCCTTTTTTCATATGTATGTTTAACCTCTTGTATAATGACCATACTATGTTATTAATTTATACCAAAACCATATTCATATTTAAGATATCATACTTGATTCATTTATGACTTTTTACTACCCATTTAATAATAATTTCCTTGTAAAAATAACATTTTGGGTAATAATCCCTTTCTTAATCATACACATTTTAACTTGTTATTCATGATCTTATCACATTTATCATGATTTAATTTCTTCCAGAATATAAATAATTATTTCTTGATCACATATATTTAGAATATAAATATGTATAATAGATAGATATATGAAATGGAAAACCCCATTTATGGAGACGATAGGTCGTACATATGCGTAAACGCTATTTCTGTTTTCATATCGTAATGAACGGAAGTATGTGAATGAGATATATGTAAACACAAACACACTATCACACACACACATTTATAGTAGAATTATTATTTCATATATTACATAATTATTAATAATATATATTTTTATAATCATCATTTAATGGTGAACATGGAAATAGATCTCATTGTGTGGTGGAGACAGTAATCCATATGTACACACGAGTGACGATATCATTCTATTGAAAGTTAAATAGTATATAATTGGATGGTATATTATATATAAATAATCATTAACCTGTTATATTTATTATTTACATAAATTATACTCATTATTATACACATCCAAATACTGAACTGTTGAATAACAAACTACACCACAATATGGAGACGATAAGTTGTACAAGGCAAGTATAGTGAATTTGTCATTAATAGGATGGATAGAATAATGAATAAGGTTGTAACATATTTATAATAACATCTCTGTATGTATAAGGTACTGGAGTTATTATTTTGGTACAGAAAAAACAAAGAAATAGGTAGTGGAAGATGAAAAGAACTTTGAAAGAGGTGATAAAATAATTACCTCTTATTCAGGTGCTTCCTTTTGATTTGATCAAAAGGGCTCATTAGGACGGATTTATGATAAAATTAAGGCCTCTAGGTTGAAGTTTGGGTAGTGGGGAGGATATTTGAGCAGGGTTTGTCCGAGCCAAATGGCTTTGGAGATGTGAATTTGAAATACGGGGAAGTACCCTTTTATAAAAAGGGTGAGGGGCACATTAGGAAAAGATTAAAATATTATTTTATTATAAAATCATATTCGGTTTGTAAGGGTTATAAATGAATTTATATTTTGTATAAGGTTGTTATGGGTCTAAATATTCAAAAACAATAGGTTTTATACATGTTTAGGTCACCATATTAACCTTATTTTTTAGATTTAACTCTTAGTAAAATAGTTTGACATTTACCATGTCTCATTGTATTTTTATATTATATGGTTAATAAAATTACTATAAAATGTCAAGAGAACCTCAAGTGGTGAATTAATGATATTTATATCATTATATAAGTCCATTTTCTAAGCCTTAGAAATTTAAAAATATTATATCATTTATGAAAATAGTATTTGTTTAAAAAACTCATTTATGTCAATTTTGACACAGTTTAGTATTTTTTTGAATGACATAACAACTTTATTAATTAGAATAAAATAAAATTAATCAACGCTAACATGTAATATTAACCTATAAAATTTGTGTAATGCATTAAAAGTCTCAATTTACATTTATTTTAATATTTATAATACAATTTATTGGATTCTTTCATTAATAATGTAATTACTGCATCATCATCGTTTCATAAATAAATTTAATTATTTAATGTTCGAAAATCATAAATAAAATACCATGATTTAGTAAATATTTTTATATTTATCATTAATATTTATATTCTAATTTATATTATGTGTAACCCTATATTAAAAATGGTTTAGTTATTAAACTTTGAATTTAACACTTTCTACTCTTCTTCAAATAAAATAATAAATGTCCTAATCTAACCCAAGTAAATAAAAAAGGATCAAATTTTTTTCTTAAGGTTTATTTTGGTCGAAAAACATTATCCAATAGAATTAGGACATGTGTTTGTGTAATTTTAATATTATTTTACCATTAATTACTTTGTTTACTTTTAATCGTTGTAAGTAAAATTCAAAAGTTACTATCCACCAAAAATTATTTTAATCCTATTAAACAAAATTTTACTTACTAATGTCAACCATGTCACTCTTATTTTTGAAATTCAATAAAAATAAGTGGTAATATTACATTTTATGCAAATTTGCAAATGTTCTTGGAAGGTGGGTAAAAGACTTTAAAAAGATCAATAAAATTATATATATGTGTGTGTATATATATATATTTTTATTAAAAAATGACACAAATGAATTATATTGAACTAATTTAAGTATTATGTATCTATTTTATCTTTAAAATAAATTAAAATAAAAAATAATAATTATTTTAGAAAAAATTCCGTTTTAAACATTAACACAGTGCTTTTCACTATTTATCAAAATTTAAAAGTTTTCAAAAAATATCAAAAATTTACCCTAAGGTAATTTTGATAATCCTAATTCAAAAATGAAGTCTATTTTAACAAATTAAAAAAATATAATATTAATTAATTAATTTAAATTTAATTCTCGTAATCGAAACCAAAAGGCGGATTTTTAAGAAATAAAAACTATCCAAAGATTGACATGTATTTATGTCCATTTTAATTAAAAAATTACTTATAATGACCTAAATTATATTAAATGACAAAAATATAATATATTTATACCTTAAAAAAACTCAAATTAATAATTTAACACTATGAAATATTTCGATTAAAAAAGTTGCTTTCAATTAAAATTTATTATTTTTCACTATTCATCAAAATATTAAAGTTATCAGAAAAGTAACAATTTTTTTTCCAAACTATGTTTTTATGTCCTGATTCTAAAGAAGAATTTTATTTTGTCAAATCAAATATATGAAAGTGTCAAATATTGTATTTAAAAAGGGTTGACCATTAAATGACAGTAAACTTACATTTTCTGAAAAATACTTCCTTATCTGAAAAAATGAATTTTTTCTTATGTTATGTCTAAGAAACAAATATTATGGATGTTAAAATTATTTGGAGTATATAAAATTCAAAATAAAATTAATACTATTCATAACTTCTTTTTGAACAACTAGTTTGGTAAGTCATGGTGTGCTCGAAATCGGTGTTGCGTGTAACATAAGGTATTGAATTACTTTAAAGAGACAAGGTACTTTGAAATCTTGAGGTGTTACAATATTTCATATAAATAATGAATATAACATGATAATTATTCTCTATAATTAATATACCATCCAATTATATACCATTTAACCCTTAAGAGAATGATATCGTCACTCGTGTGTATGTATGGTCTACCATCTCCACAATGCGATGAGATTCATTCTCTACGTAAACCATTCAATAATGATTATAAAATTTATATAATGAGTAAAAATAAAAAAAATAAACTTAATTTAATTATGTATATGAGTAAAATATGTCATAGTCATAACAAACATGAATTACATGACAAATTAGGAATGTAAAAATGAAGTAGATAACCCCCGAAACAATGATAATACTAAAATATTATTACAAAAATGATATAAGATGATAATATATGATATCACAATTAGGAATATGGAACTAGGATAATTTAATAACATGTTTTAACCATTATAAAGGAGGCTAAATCACCCTCAAGTAAAGGAAAGATTAAGGTAAGTGCTAATTTCAGAATATCTTTATTATCCAAGATTGCTTATATGTAAGTATCTACAAGGACATCCTTATCATCAATTCCCATGTTTCTTAAAATTAAATTCAAAAATATTACGGAAATTTTTTTAAAGTCATTTTTATCCATGTTTTACTTTTTACAAAATTCTTTTAAATGAATATTTCCATTGTTTTCTAAATGAGATAATTTATAACCTTTTCGACAAATTTATGGAAATAATGTTTTTAACATATATGACGAAAGCAGCTATTTTCTGCCATTTTGGTACCTTTACTTTTAGATGATTTCCTTTCAATACTATATGTTTTTTTCCAAATAAATTTTTCTTTTATAATTGTGTGTCTTTTAAATTATTTCAAAGTAAAAAATGTTATATTTCCCTAAAAGAGTTTTAATGAATTTATTATATTATTTTCATCTATGTCAACATCCTTTGTTGGATTTTATTTTTATTTGTGGTTGAATTATTATGATAAAATATTGTATATTTTATTGAGAATTTTATGATATATTTTACTATGTATGTTCTATGTTTATACGATTAATGGTTTATGGTTGAAGTATTAACATTTTGTATGCTAGTTTTAAAATGAATGTTTATCTAATGTTTTACCCTTTTCATAAGAAGAATTCATTGAACTAATTAAGTGACAGGTGTATCCCACTATAGCGCCTTTATGCATCAGTAGTTATCATGAGATACACTAGTTTTTTGGCATAAGGCCTGGATGGTATGATAAAGGTCTTGGCATGAGGACTTGATGGTATTGTTATGATGTTCGACACTTTGCATTTCCTCGTTATGATATTAGTTATTGATATTTCATGTGATTATTAGACTAGTAAAACAGCCATGTGAAAGTTTATATGTCAATATTTGATTTATTCATTCCATATTATACTGAATATTATGTTTAAAAGTTTTGTGTTTTAGTCTTATAGCTTTCCTTAAATGATTATTCTTATTTATGATATCTTCCACTATATTCTTTATCCTTTATGAGAATCTGAGCTCACCCCTTTCATAGGTTTCATTTTTTACCCAGGATGTGAAAAAGTATATTATGATTGACCTACAAGGATAGTCTAAGGGATATGAGAATTTTTATTGGGGATAATAAGTTATTTTTAATTTCAATTTGTAATGTACAACTTATATTTTTAACTAGTATTTCTAGGTCTACTAAACTGATAAGTCCGGGATTTTATTTTCTTGTGATCATGCCAATGTAATAAAATAATTCACTGACTCTGGGTAACTAGGGTTTGGGCATTAAAAAAGATCACTAAGTTTTCATATCTAACTTCAACATAAAAATAGTTTCAATGAACTAAATTGGATTAATATAAGTAAAATTGAACTAATGTGACTTTAAAATAAATTCAAAATGTAATTTAACATTAATAATTAATTACATTAATATAGGGTTTTCAACTACGATGTAGTATTTTTCACTATTCATTAAAAAAATAAAACTTCCCATAAAAATAAAAAAAATAATCCTAAAATAATTTTAACATCATGAATTCTAAAATGAAGTTTTTTACAAATAAAATTTCTTAAATGGTCAAAATTTAGTTTTAAAATAGGTGCACCACTTAAAGTTAAAAAAATGTCTTTAGAAAAACACAACTTTTTATGAATGAAACGTGATTTGTTATTATCAAATGTCTATCAAATATATTGAATTAATTTAAAAAATATTATAATATATCATAAAGTCTTAGTATTTTATAAACAATTATAGTATTTGAATTTCCTGTCTTATATGCTATTAAAGGAACTCGGTATTGTGTGTAACATAAGAAAACATAGTGTTTCATATAAAAAAACTACCAATAAAATTAGATTTATTATAAAAGGAAAATATTGTAAAGACTTGTGGTGTTATATTATCACCACCTTCAAAAAATGGCATCCTCAAAATTCAAACATGATATTAGTAATTGAGGGTTTGATATTTGAAAATAAAATTGTTGAAAAACACACATCGTAAGTAGGGTTAATAACACATCTTCTTAATATGAGGGAAAAGGAAATCTGAAAATTACCACAAAAATATCCTTTTGAGTAGGAGAACGTTATTGAAAACACGAACATGGAACTAATTTCTAACTATTATGTTCTGATAAAGAGTGATAGGGAACATGTCCAAGAGAAAGTTTTTGACCACAAATCCATAAACTAGAGGTGTGAAAATAGGTCATTGATATCATAAAAAATGATGATAACCTAACAAAATTTTTTGAGACCCTTTTCATATATTTGAAAAATTATTTAAATATCTTGGTATATAAATAAACATAAATACTTGATACATTCCAATGTCACAAACCCAATCTTATCCACTGGTTGTGTGTTGAATTATTTCTACATCATTTCATAGAACACGTAGCATCATATGTTGAAATGAAAAATTAATCTCTAAAACCTCATCCAATGTTCAAATGAAAGCATTTCATAAATGGATAAACTTATGAACCTTCCATGTATTATGATCCAAAACACTATAATTAGTTCCAAGGAAGTTTTGAGTACCAAATTTCTTTTATCCATATCAATCATTCCTTTATCCAAACATCATTATCTCAACATCTGAAACAAATTAGGGTACTTATTTCTCTCAATCATGTGTTTTCTGAGAAGTTACACTTTTTACTGAAACATTTTTCTTGGTCACTGATATCATTCAACATAATATTTCAAATCCCTAACAAAAAATTAATGTAGTAAAATACATATATATTTCAATATTTTTATAAATAGTGAATCACAAATAAAAAACTCAAATGACATGATTATTGAATCCAAAAACCGAAATATTAATCATTATTATTCATCTATGATAGTATCATAATCATGAACATGATTCGTTATTATATTTTGATGTATGTTCCCTTGATTCTTCATACATTTATTTGAATAGTGTCATATCTCCTTGTAATTGAAGCATTGTGCATTGGAAATTTTTTACAACCTTCTATTGATAAGAATAGTGGAATTTCACTGAACACTTGTAGAAAACACCCATTAATTTTATAAAAGTACCAAGGTGTTTCTTTCCACAATTAACAAATGTGGGGGAATACTTATTTCTCTTCTTTCATTTAACAATTTCCCAAACAGTCCTTATGTTCTCATGACTCCCTCTAAAGCCATAATACTTATAGAATTATTTACCTATCTTTTTAAAACATGATACTATGTCCTCAAATGATGATATTTCTAGGGAGACTATTTCCCATCAAAATATTGGCTTAAGACCATAAATGATATTATCATTCATACTTTTTGGATCACATGCATTGGTGAGGTTCACATTCCTTCTACAAGGAAGCATTTATAATTGACTACATACTCTAGATTAGATTATATAATTATTAAAAATAATTTCTAATTTCATAACTAGTAAAATAAATGACATATAAAAAAAATACATGTATAAAATATCATAATTATAATAGTGGTTTCTTTGGGATGTAATTTTATACTAATACTCTTGTTCTACCATAGGGTTATGTTCTTTAATCTTTGTTATCCTAAATCTAGTTTCCACAGTTTACAATAAACATTATTTGATATCGAAGGCACCTCCACAACCCCAGAAGCCCAAAATTCGTGCCTTATTTTATTACATTGGCTTGAATAAAAAGAATCAAATCCCAAAGGACTGTTTTTTTTGCTATTTTGGAAAACTAGATTACATACATGAAACCCATTTTACATAAGGGATAAAAAGTATTTCATAAAAAATTAAAAGAACAGAATTTTTAAAAATCATTCCAAGAATTCATTTTTATTTCTTTGGAAAAGGTGAAAAAATAGTGATGATCTCAAAAAATAAATAAGGGTAAATTACAATGGAAGTAATAACGAATCAATGGACATAATCAACATGGAAATGAAAATAACTGAGCAAAATTTCCATTAAATAACAGGAGAGATAATAATAAAACATGGAAAGAAGAAATATGATTGAATAATTTCATATAAATAATAACATGATATTGAAACATGATAATAGATTTTATAACTAATCAAATAATCACATGGAATAACAATAATGACAAAATACATAATGTCGGACATATGAGCTATCAAGATCTATCCTCAAGACAGTTGCTATAAAGATCTATCTTCAAGATAGTTTAAGATTGTGGGTAAAAAACTATCTTATTTTTTCCAATATTTTCCACTAAAATATTTCAAATATATTAGAAACAAATACGAAGGGTTTGTCACCAACTGATTTTGTCCCATGAGAATACTGATGCATCATGGGAATTAAATTAACTAGTCCCCAACCCAAAGGGCCTGCATTAGCTAGTCCCCAACTCATAGGGATTGAATAAACTAGTCCCGAACCAATGTCATACTATTAAAAACCATTACTTATATATCATATTATTTATTTAATTCATAAAAAATGTGCATTTTCATATTTATGTATTAAGTAAAAGATGTGTATTTTGAACATTTATAGAATTAATCAAATAACATTCAAAGTAAACACCATATTTAAAAATGGTAAATGGTTTTGGAAATAGTAATATACACTACACAAGAATATTGATATTTATGATAAATATAATGTTAAATAAAAATTATCAAAAGGAAGTGATTGTTTTCAGAGAAAGTTAAAAATCACAAAAGACAGTGTGATTGTAATGATCACATTTACGACAAGGTAATTTTTACGTCAAAACAACTTGGATGGGATAAGACAAAGTGAACCATAAAATACTATAATGTTTGATAGAATCATGATATTAAATGAGAAAGGGGTATTATATACACCACAAAAAATTTAATTGGTTCATAATAAAAGAAAGTTGAAATGAAATGTAAATTGAGACGAAACCCCTTATAACTTTGTAAATTTTGAATCATAAGCCCCATAAAAGAAATAAATTCATATTAATCATTAAATAAAATTTATATAAATATATTCACAATATAAAATATAATAGGTGAATTATATATACCAAAAAAAATAAATACGTTGTGGATATGGCGTATGCCTCATGAAAATAAAAGTGAGACAAAAATCCTTTACATTACACTTATTTTTGGTGGAACTCTTTTTAACCTCATGTATAATGGTTTTAATAATTTTATTTACTTATAAAATAACTATTTTAAAAGTCATAATATCATATATGATCTTCTTATTATATTTTATTATCTATATTTTTATAATCTTCCATTATTTTTATCATTGTAGGTGTTAATTGTTGTGTTTTTCGAGTATGTTTTGACTTTTTAATTTTGTTTTTTCTTACCTAAATCAATATTTTATCATATCAAGGATTTAAAACATGATATAAATATAATATATATTCAATATATATATATATATAACAATCTATAAAATTTAGAGAAAGGAAATGAAATGCACCATTCAAGGAGACGGTGAGCTGTACATACGTATGAATGCTACGTTCATTCTCTTTTCATATTTAAAATAATGAATATTAAATGGAATATATGTATATTATAATTAAATTATCATATTTATTTTATATAAATCATACATTTTTTAAACAATCCTTAATAAATTCCATGTAAAATGTGATCACATCACATCGCTTTGAGGAGGCGGTAGTCCACACATCCAAATATGATGTTATCATATTTCCCTAAAATGGAAGACATGGAGGTATGTGTTATATAATAATTAAATAAGAATATATAAATTATAAATATCATATATATATTATATGAACTAAAAATCCATCATTATTCTAAACATTGAAAGGCGGTTAGGGAAGAAAAAATGATATCGTTTTGTGAGACGGTAGTCCCTCGTACTCACAAATGATGATTATGCATCGCATTTGATGGAAGTGTGAGAAAGTTTAGGTAATAACATTAGAATAAAAAAATATGTATTTTTATTATTATTAGGTTTTTACATAAATGAGATATAATAATAATTTAAGTGGAGGAGAATCAAATGAAACCAAAGTGATCATTGAAGAATGTTACCTCTTATTCAAGTAAATCCTTTTGATTTATTCCAAAAATCATTTCATGGATTTCTCTCATAAAAAATTTAGTCATATAGGATGAGGGGAGTTATTTCTGGTGCTTATATGGTAGGATTTGGAGGATTCAATGGGCTTGAGAGGTGTAAAAAAGTGATGTGGGGGAGAGCCCATTTATAGTAGAGGGGGAGTGGCATTCTTGTAAATATAGAAATATAAACACTATTGGGTGGTCTTCCTTACATCATTATCCACTAAACTTTAAAAATAATGGATTAATGATAATTTATGGTTGACAGAAACTCACACCTCAGAAAAATAAAATCATTTTTATCATTTTGTTCTTTAGTCTTTAGGTTTCCTTAATTTTTTATTTTTGTTTTTTATTTAGGTAACTAGTTTTCTAACATATGTAATTCATAAATTATGTATAAATTAAATTAATAATTATATATAATTTAGAATATATTATTATAAATTATTATATTAATTTATAATATAAAAATATCATATATGTTGGAAATTAATTCTATATATGCGTATGTAACACGCAAAAACACCGATTTAACGCTAACCATGCTAGCAATGTTTTTACTTTTTAGTAGTAAATACGTTAATTATACAAGATAAAGTATTCCATGATGGGACCATATTTGATATTTATTAAAACTTAAAAATAACTTCATATAATATATTACTTTTATAAATTTTAAATCATTTAATAAAATACCATTTATTTTAAAAAAACATTAATGTCAATTTCGACATTATATATTTACTTTTAATTTAAAAATATCAATAAAATATAGAAATTAAAATATATTAAGTTCACAGATGTGTAACATGATATATTCATATATAAAAACAATGTAACATGTTAGTTTATTAAATTTACTTTATTTTTTAATTTTTTTGCATCATTTAATCTATTTAATTATGAACTAAATAATCCATGTGTTGTCATTTCGAAATCCTTAAAATAATTATTTCATCTCTAAAAAATAATTATAAATTATTATGATAAAAATTAATCATTTATATTTAAAAAGGATATGTATAACCAAAAATATGATGGTTTTTTCATATCTCAAGGCTTTATAAATGTTAAAGGTAAGGAAGGTTCTTTTTTGTCTTTTTTACTTAACAAATTATATTGGTCACTTTCATGGAATAGTATCCTAAAAAATCATGAAAATTTGATAAAAATGGGTATTTGGTCTATATATGTCCATAAAATTGTTTTTGGATAAGTGTTTACGTCATTTGGCCACTAATATTAAAGTTTTACCACAAAATAATCTCATTTTACCTTATCATTGTAATAAATTTTAATTTCCTTCAATAATTATTTTGAAAAAATTAATGTTTATATTATTAGACTATAAATATCATTATTATTAAAACTATTTATATCTGTATTTTCAAATTAAATTTATAGAAGTGACAAAATTAAATTTAAATCTAATCCCGTAGACGTGGCAAGAAAGCTGGATTTTGAAGTGAAAATTTCTAAAAGTTCACTATGTTTTTATACCTAAAATCAATATATAAAAATAAAATGACAAAAATTGGATTAATATGTGTATAATTTAACTAATGTGACATTAAAACCAATTAAAAATATATTTTTACATTAATAATTAGTTAAATAAAAATTATGTTTTCAACTAAAATAAAATATTTTTCACTATTCATAATAAATGACACTTCTCAGAAAAATTCCAAAAGTTAACCCTATGATTATTTTGACATTCCAAATTCAAAAATGATTATTTATTTTAACAAATTAATTTTATGAAAGGGTCAAAATATATTTTTAAATAGGCGAGCCATTAATAGGGGGAAAAATGCCTTTATAATAATACAACTTTTTATCATTAAAACTCAATTTTTTTTATCATTTGTCTATAAAATATATTTTATGAATTTAAAAACATTTGATAATATATTTTAATGTCTATGGATGTTATATACACTTCTATGATTTGTCTTGCGTGTCTTAGATGAAATCGAGGGAACTTAGTATTGTGTGTAATAGAGACCAACTTAATGTTTGGTACAAAGAATACTGGCAACAAAATTATATTTATTATAGAAGAAAAATATTGTAATATTTTTTAGGGTCACATTTCATCTTTGGTGTCAGGACCCGACCCTATATGACCTGAGATGCAACTTCCCCATGCCCGCCTCCATAGGCCAAGGGCTGGCGACAAGTGCCGATGCCGTAAAAAATCTCAAGGAGGCCTTTGCCTAAGTACCTGTACACAAAAACCGCCCACTCAATGTAGAAGTGCAGAGTAAAAAGGAAACCAAAGTAAAAACAAATATAACCCAACCTCAGTCATACATAAACTTCTAAAACATAATAAGTAATGTGATGAAAAGTAGATTGAATAGTAAACTGAGCAGAAAAGGGAAAAACACACGCCCAATTAGAAAGGTGCAAAAACCCCACAACAGGTAAATGGAAGTAAATAGCTGGTGAGTCTCACACATGAAAATCCTACTACGACCACTGAACACAGCCCAAGATTTTATGTCTTCTAAGCTCCTCCGTAGTCTTAATCGACCTGTCCGTCTTCTGTAAGGGCACACCAAGTGCGGGCAAAGCCCAAGCAGGGGTGAGTATAGAGATACTCAGCAGGATTTCTCAAAATCTCGAGGGAGCAACAAAGGAGGCACTAAAACGGTGAGCAGTAGACCGAACAAATAACAATTTAAGTGTACAATAGAGAGAGTTCAGCTCAACCCAACAGAAGGAAGGTAGTGGACTCGTCCAACCAAGAGGAGCTAGACACAGAAAGCATGTGGCATACCCCGCACCTCTTCGCCCCTCCTAGGAGTAAAGTAACTAAACCCAATGAGTGGGAACAAAAGTAGGGTGTATATATATATATATATATATATATATATATATATATATATGCTCAACAAGAAACCCGAATGAGTGCATAAGGGGATCTCCATCACCAAACTTAGCCCAGGAAAAGTTGCCAACAGTTATAAGGACATCTATCACTGATGCCCAACAGTCCTGCACATCAATGTTGTCTCATCGCTAAATCGTACTACCAAGGGTCTCGCTCCAGTAATCATGGAGAAAAGTCACTCACTAGCCACATAGAAAGGGATGAGCCTTAAAGAAGTCATCGGGTAACCCACTACCCAGCCCATCTTGAGGGAAAAACCCCAAGAGGTCGTCAGGTAACCCACTGCCCAGTCCCGCTGGGGGGTAAACCCCAAGAGTTCATGAGGTAACCCACTGCCCAACCCTAATAGAGGGTAAACCATAAGATGAACGAGTAACCCACTGTCGAGCCCTGCTGGAGGGTAAACCCTAAGGTTAACGGGTAACCCACTACCCAGCCCCACTGGAGGGTAAACCCTAAGGTTAACGGGTAACCCACTGCCCAGCCCCGCTAGAGGGTAAACCCTAAGGTTAATGGGTTATCCACTACCCAACCCCAATGGAAGGTAAACCCAGATACGCTGGCAGGTAACCCACTGCCCAGTCCCACTGGAGGGTAAACCTCGAACTGGTCCGATAACTCCACACTACTCGTGTCATCACTGGGTGTCACTAACATCGCTACCATGTGTTGGTTCAGAGTGGGTCAAAGGGACCTCCGACCAATTCCCTTTCATGTTTCAACATTTAATGAGATCTTTAAAGATGCTCTGCCTTCCCAAACAGATTACACCGTTGCAATACTCGTGGAAAAACATGGAAGATAGACTATTTACTCACCCTAAATGGATGTCTGATGAAAAAGTTACACTACGCTGCACACAGCATAAAAGACGGACCATGGGGCCCATGCCTAAACTCTAGCTTAAAACCTTGAAACCACCCTTGTCAGCTTCGTCTCGATGCCAGGGTCACAAGGCCGCTGACGACGCCTAAAATGAACTCTGGAGGCATAAGATGCAACACCCATCATTATGCAAACGGGGCCCTCTGGGGCCCCCACATAGACTGCAAAACACATCACGAAGATCGTGCCATTGAATTTCATGTAGATAACCACGATGTGTAGGCTATTATGTTTCCCTCAACGGACTTATGAAGCACAAGTTGTAAAAATGCAGCATACGTCCGAAATCTGCCTCATGGGGCCCACGCCTCGGGCTCGAATTTAGGTGGGCGGATTACACTGTTGCAATACACTCGGAAGAACACTCAGAAACAAGTTCTCAAACACCCCAAATAGATGTCGGGAGAAAAAGTGGTGTTTCACTGTAAAACGTGTGAACCATGCCATGTGGGGCCTACACCTTGTCTATAACCTGAACGCTTCGGAAAGCATCTCAAAAAGTCTGCACGAGGACTGGGGTGACACTACCGCTGACGACGCGTTAATTAGACATCCCAAAGAGAAGTTAGGTCTTACGGAATAAAAATTAATTAATTAAATAATTTATTAATTATTAACAATAAGCGTTTCATTCCACCGAGCAACGAAACCAAACCGTAAGGGTTCTGAACCAACTTTGGAAGGACTGTCTCAACTCCAGGGCCATAGTTCCTCTGACGGCACGTCAATCAGACATCCGGATCGCGAATATGTCCATTGAAAACTTAAATAATAATTTACTATTATTACCTTAAAGCGTTTCGGGTCACCCACCTTTAGGATTATAACTCAAAATTTCCAAAACCATCTTCAAAAATTCTTCCATGCTGAGATGAATCCAAGGCCATTGACGGCATGTCAAACGGAAACTCCATTTAGAAGATATGCCACGTTGAACAAAGCGGGGCCCAAATTGGGCCGGTCCAGACCGCCGGCCCGCAGCCCAGCTGTGGGTCCAGTTCAGCTCGCCGTGGCCCATCCTAAAACTACTGTACCGCTCGGGTCAGGTTCCTTCAAACACACCAGCCAACTGGCCGGTCTTTGTTTCGTGCCGCACCAGTAGGACCCGCGTATGTCGGGTCCTTGACCGCAACATCCCCCCCCAAGGCACTGACCTCAGGGCTCCTCCCAACTATGACATGATGAGGGCGACACCCTCGCCCCGCTGGCCGAGTACACCTCCATGACAGGCCGCCCGTGCTGCGGCTTCCTGTTTTCCCCGCTTCTCTGCCTGGGCAGTCGGCTCCTCCGAACCGCGACATGCTGAGGCAGCTGCTCGGACATGCCGACGCCGCCCGTCGGTGTTGCACCGCCCGATGCCGCCCTCCACCGTCATCATGCTCGGCTCCTCCAACGGACAACGCCACACCACACCGACCACGCCTCGACGCCGCCTCTCCGCCTACTTGGGAAACTATGGCCGGTTCCACCGCTACCCCACCCCGACCTCCGGCCATCACCCCTTGTCGTAGCTGGGCCTTCTATTGGCCTCCATGACCACTCCAGCGGCCTGTTTTTAAATACGAAAGTGGATTTATTATCCTCGGGAAGAGGCCTTCATAGCGCCTACCCCAGATCGACTATCCATCAAGGTTTTAGCACATCTGAAAATTCGGATGACGAATGAAGAACAACACATCGAACATAGGATTTAGAACGGTGCTCGGACGATGGCCGTGTTGGTTTGGCCATCGTCCAAATTCTAAAATTTTAAAATATAAAAGTCAAATTCAATGAAAAAAACAAGAAATTGACAAGGGTTCGAAAATTAACCAAAAATCTTACCTTGAATCGGTCGTGCGTCGATGGCAGCATGTCCACAACGCTCCAGCTTCGATCCACCAAGGTTTCGGTGGAGGTCGCTCCTCGATTCGGTAAAGAACGCTGAAGAACGCCGAAGAATAGTTGAGAGACAGTGGAATAGAGAGAGAGAGAGAGAGAGAGAGGAGAGATAAGGGAGAACCCTAACTCCAAACTCCTATTTTTTTATTTATAGAAGAATCCGCTTAGCGCAGAATCCGAAACTGCCGTGCCCCCTCATTTTATATTGCGCCTAAGAAAAAGGCCCCATTTGGAATTCAACGGAAGTCTCAGATATCCATTCCTATCCTTCTTCTGAATGTTATTCGAAAAGAATGCCAGTGATAAAAATCAATAAGTAATTATTTCAAAATGACGATTTTACCCCTGGATGACTTCTCTCACAGCAGGCCCACGCCCACAAAGTTTACACCCCGCCTAGGGTAAACGGCACGTTCCGGACGCAACCGTGCCCTCGTATTTCCAATCCGTGCTACCGTTTTATAAAAAACACAACCCCTCCACATGCATAGTATAAAAATAATTAATATTTTTATAAAAATTTAATCCGGCACAGCTGGCCTCAGAATCACACGCCATCTTAGCTCCTAGATCTGGAAATATATGTAGAAATATTCCAAAGTCTTACAGGGAAAAAAGAGGGTCTCTACATCATTCACTCTTTCAAGCTTTTCGTCCCCCAAAAGAAAAAATTGGTAAAAAAAACAACTAGGGATACAAAGCTCACACCTAGCTCTCACACTCCCATGAAAACATGCACAACACCATGCTGGCACAACACGCGAACCAGAGGGATGGATCATACTCATAACGTATACTAATTTCGATGACATGCGTAGTAACATGAACACACCTCATCAGCTGCGACACGTGGAAGATGTTGTGTCCCCACTATTGGGAGGGTAGGGCAAGACGGTAGACAACCTCTCAATATCTTACACGATTCACAAATGGCCCATGAAACTCAGGGGACTTCCCTGGCCAAACCTCTACTTTCCACTTTGTGATCGAAATCACAGTTTGTTCCTGGAACATGGTATCGTGATTCCCTCCTTTAGAATACCCATATGGCGAAACACCCAAGGATATCTGATCACACAAGTTTTCACAGTCAGTGCCTCAAAACCGAGACTCTCTGACATGCTCAAGAAGTGGATGACTCAATACCATCGACCAAAGAAAAGTTGCACCCTCCTGGTCCAACAGGGTCAACTGCATGGAAGCTTACTATCACGATACTTCCCGCACCTGAAAAGTTAGGGACTCTCTGCTAAGGGTACTTTCTACAACACTGACATTTTTCCGAAACATAGACTACCTCGAAATCATAGTCATGTAGACATTTCAACCCACACCGTCATCTCAGGTTTAAGTCTCTCTGGGTGAGGACGCACCTGAGACACTGGTGGTCTGAGCAAACCACAAAGCGCTCTCCCAGAAGACAGCGTCTCCACATTCTCATGGCAAAGACTACCACCACCATCACTACATAGTGAATCACGTAGTTCTGTTTATGGGGTGTCCATCACCTCAACCTTTACTTTATAACAATATCAAGATTGACGTTGATCACGCAAGGTACCAAAAAATAAGGTAGGCTAGAAAACTCATCCAACTGCTATAGGCTAGACATGAAATGCACGTGGCATACCCCAAGTGTCTTTTCCCCTCTTAGAAGGAGAGTAATCCCCAAAACATGCACTCATCCAAACCCACTAGTGTCACCTCATGAAAAGAGAGGTCAAGCAGAAAATCCCCACCAGCAAATCCAGAACCTGATCGGACACTCCACCGCACAACCCCTCCATTAATGCACATGTCAGAGGGGCTCATCCACCACACATAAATACTATCCTCTTTGGGTGGTGCTGAATCTACCTCATGGTTTTGATCGCATCACACAAATTAATCTCAGTGGGGGAAGAAACCCTATTTTCCATGCATTTAAAGGTACGTTAGAAAACACCAACATAGGGTTACACCGACGCCCTATGTCCCTCTCTGTAACCCCTCGAACAAGGAGTTAAACGAAAAGAGTAACTCACGCAGTGTCTAACAAGTTCTACTAAGAAAAGTAGAAATAGACACAGAGTGTACCTCTTATCATATCATTTGATGCAAAATTGTAGAAATCCATAACACACATCCACCTGCATCCCCATCCGTCAGCTCCTTGAGCCTGACATGGGATGCTTAGTGGTGGTGGATGGACCTTGAAACGTTGTCTGACAACCACACTTCTTCCTACTCTTCTGCCAACACATCCTCCCTGGGGACCACCCTATCCTCACCTGAGAGTTCTCTGATCGTGACACTGCCTCTATCGTGGTGGTGCATCTTCCAACTATCTAGAAAACTCATCACATTTGGTCGAGTTTTATCATGCCACGTGACCTCACACATCACAATCATAACACTAGTCCTCCCTGGGTTGTCTCAGTGCTCTACGTTGTCCGTGACCATGTGGCCGAGTCTCATCAAGGGGAGACCTCCGACGTCGAGGCCCTGCCAATTGACATCCCTCTTATAGAAATTTCTCTGTCACCAGGGCCTACTCCTCCACCCTATGATGGGTGAGGATGCACAAGGGCACTACACTGGCACGAATATCCTCAATGGAGACCTCGCTCAACTTTTGTGCTCGGAAGTTGACATCATGGACCATGTCCAAAGAGTACTGAGTAAGGTCTGTGAACCTAGTCGCATACTCAGCCACTGCCATCACTACCCATTGAAGCCCCAACAGCTTCTAAAACCATAATAAGCATAAGTAGGAGAGATAGTACTCTTCACAAAACAACTACTAGAATTAATCCCACCAGAGTACCAACTCATAATGCATCTGAGTAACCCTGGATCCACTAACGCCAAACTGCTTTGTGAAAAAACTGGCTGTTCAAGCCACCATCAAACTGTCAATGTCTGAACAAGCCTGAAGAGGCGAACCATTGATTCTAGAAAACCCTTTACTATCTGAGGGTATGGATCACTGTGAAACCTCAGTGGTATTTGACGCTGGAACTCACGTATCGCGCCCAGCCTTCGCTCATCATCAGCTTTCACTGCCGGTACTATATACTACTCTCCAGGTGTAGGTGATGTTAGCATCCCTCCTAGAGAAAGGGTAATCGTATAATGGATCTTGAACTGAGTCCTTGTCACTCACATAATTGTCATCACGAACTGGAGCTAGTATCCTGGCTAGCTATCATCGCAGAGAAATCCTGAATCCGACCAAGGAGTAACCCGATGAAATGAGCATATATATATCAACAATGATGGGTAGATAACTAAAGAAGGATAGTCAAATACTCAATCATATATGATGCACGAACCAATGTTCCCTACAATAAGTGCCTCAACACACCGAGTCGACAAACGGGTAATCAAGGTCCTCCTGAATAGATACGTCGGTCGCTACACCATCACTGGACTCCCTGGCCTGAGAGCCGCTCTCAAGACACGTTGAAACTATTGCCCTAAAACTCAACTAATTCATTTTTAGGGACATCCAAACAACACCCCAATGAACGAACCACCTCTGATACCACATTGTCACAAGCCTACCCGACCGGTCTCGAGCCGCAACTACCCCAAGCCTTCCTCCATAGGCCAGAGGCTAGCAACAAGTGCTGAAGGGGTAAAAAATCTCAGAGAGACCATTTCCTAAGTACATGTACACACACACATATCCCACTCAATCCAGAAGTGCAGAGTAAAAAGGAAACCAAATTATAAACAACTATAACCCAACCTCAGTCATGCATCAACTTATCAAACAGAACAAGTAAAGTCCCAGAATGTAGACTGACCAGTAAACTGAGTAGAAAAGGAAAAAACACACACCAAACCAGAAAGGTTCCACAACCCGGAAACATGTAAATGAAAGTAAATAGCTAGTGAGTCTCACTCCTAAAAATTATACTATGACCACTGAATGCAGACCAAGTTTCTGTGTCCTCTACGCTCCTCTGTAGTCTCGATCGACCTTTCTATCATCTGCAAGGGCACACCAAGTGCGGGAAATTTCCAAGAAGGGGTGAGTATAATGATACTCAGTAGGATGCCCCAATAGCACTAGGGAGAAAAAAAGGAGGTACTAAAATGAGGAGAAGTAGATAGAAAAAAGAAAATGTAAGTGTACAATAGAGAGAGTGTAGCACAACCCAAGAGAAGAAAGGCAGTGGACTCGTACAACCAAGAGGAGCTAAACTCAGAAAGCACGTGGCATACCCCACACATCATTTCCCCTCTTAGGAATAAAGTAACTAAACCCAAGGAGTGGGAACAAAATTATGTTGTATATATATATATACATATATATATTCTCAAAAAGAAACCTAAACGAGTGTGTAAGGGGATCTCCATCTCCAAGATCAGCCTAGGAAAAGTCACCAACGGTTTTAAGGATATCCATAACTGATAGCCAACATTCCCGCACGTCAATGCTCTCTGATCGCTAAACCGTACAACCAAGGGTTCTACTCCAGTAAACATGGAGAAAAGTCCCTAACTAGACACATAAAAAGGGACGAGTCTAAAATAAGTCGTCGGGTAACCCACTACCTAGCCCAGCTGAAGGGTAAATCCCAAGAGGTTGTTGTGTAACCCACTGCCCAGCCCCACTGGAGGGTTAACCCTAAGAGGTCGTCAAGTAACCCACTTCCCAGCCCCACTGGTGGGTAAACCCTAAGATGAAAGGGTAACCCACATCCCATCCCTGCTGGAGGGTAAACCCTAAGGTTAACGTGTAAACCACTACCCAACCCCACTAGAGGGTAAACCCTAAGGTTAACGGGTAACCCACTGCCCAGCCCCGCTGGAGAGAAAACCCTGATACGCCGGTGGGTAACCCACTGCCCTGCCCCAATGGAGGCTAAACCTAGAACTAGTTTGATAACTCTACACTACTCGTGCCATCACTATGTGTCACTAATATCGCTACTGTGTGATGGTTCGGAGTGCGTTAAAGGGACCTACAACCAACACCCTTTAAGTTTCTGCATTTAATGAGATCTCTAAAGAGGCTCTGCACGCCAAAAAAGATTACACCATCGTAATCCTCATAGAAAAACACATAAGATAGACTATTTACTCACCCCGAATGGATGTCTGATGAAAAAGTCCCAGTACGCCGCACACAGCTAAAAAACGGCCTGTGGGGCCATGCCTCAACTTTTGCTTCAATGCCTAAAACCACCCTGGTCATCATTTTCTTGATTCTAGGGTCACAACGCCACTGATGGCAACTAAAAAAAACTCCAGATGCTGAAGCTGCAACTCCCCGCGTTATGTAAACAGGCCCCTGTGTGGCCCACACCTCAACCCCAAAACACGTCACACATATCGTGCCATTTTTCCTTGAAAATAACCACAGGGTGTATCCTATTAATTTTACCTAAACAGAATTATGAAGAATAAGTTGTAAAAACGCAACATACGTCCGAAATCCGCCTCGTGGGACCCACGCCTTGGGTAGGAATTTAGGCTGGCAGATTGCGCCATCGCAATCCTCTCGGAAGAAGACTCAGAAACAAGTGCTCAAACACCCCAAACAGATGTTGGGTGAAAAAGTGACGTTTCACCGTAAAACGTGTGAACCAGGCCCTGTGGGGTCCACACCTCGTCTCCAAACCGAACTCTTCAGAAATCATCTCAAGAAGTACGCATGAGGACTGGTGTTACGCTGCCGCTAATGGCGTGTCAATCGGACATCCCAAATAGGAGTTAGGTCCCACGCAAGAAAAATTAATTAATTAATTAATTAATTAATTATTCTCATTAGGTGTTTCATGCCACCGAGTGATGAAACAAAACCGCAAGGGTTTCGAACCAACTTTGGAAGGACCGTCTAAACTCTAGGGCCATAACACCTCTAACATGGCGTCAAATGGATGTCCAGCTCGCGAATACATCCATTGAAAACATTAATAATAATTTATTATTATTATCTTAAAGAGTTTCAAGTCACCCACCTTCGGGATTAGAACTCAAAATTTCCAAAACCCACTTCAAAAAGTCAACCTCATTGATACGAACCCCAGGACATCCACTGTGCATCAAACGGACACGCCATTCAGGAGATACACCCCTTTGAACAAAAGGGGGCCCAAATTGGGCCGGTCCACCCCGGCCAGCCCAATCTAGAATGCTGGCCCGCGGCCCGGCCGTAGGTCCGGTCCAGCTCGCTGCGGCCCGTTGGCTGTGGCCTGTCTGAAAACAGTCGGACCCCTTAGGTCTGGTTCCTTTAAACAGACTGTCCAACTGGTCGGTCTTTATTCCTCGCTGCACCAGAGGGACCCGCCTTTGGAGGTTCCTTGTCTACGGCTTGCCCCCCCTAAGGCGTTGACCTCAGGGCTCTTCCCGACCGCGACACACCAAGGGCAACACCCCTGCCCCGTTGGTCGAGCACACTGCCGCGACATGCCTCCCTCGCCACGGCCACCTGGCCTCCCAACTTTCCAGCATGGGAAGCCGGCTCATCCGGACCCTGACAGGCCGAGGCCACCCCTCGGACCCACCAACGCCACCTGCCGGTGTTGCACCTCCCAACGCCGTCGTCCAGAGCCACCCTTCTCGGCTCTTCTACTGGACGTCGCTGCACCACATCATCCACGCCTCGACGCCGCCTCTCTGCCTGCTGGTGCAACTCCGGTTGGTTTCACCTCTACGCCACCCCGACCTCCGGCCACCACCCCTTTCCAGATCCGGGCATTCCATCAGCCGCCACGACCACTCTAGTAGCCCGTTTTCAAATCCGAAGGTGGATTTAGGATACTCGGGAAGAGGCCTTCACAGCGCCTCCCCCCGATCGACAATGCATGATGTTTTTAGTGCATCCGAATATTCGGACGACGAATGAAGAAGAACACGTCGAACATAGGATTTAGAACGGTGCTAAGACGATGTTCATGTTCATTTGGCCATCATCCTAATTCTAAAATTTTAAAATGTAAAAGTAAAAGTTGATGAAAAAAACGAAATCGACGAAGGTTCAAAAATTAACCAAAAATTCTACCTCGAATCGATCGTGCGTCATTGGCGGCATGTCCATGATTCTCCTGCTTCGATATGACAATGGTTTGGTAGACGTCGCTCGTCAATTTGGTGAAGAACGGCCAAGAATGCTGAAGAATAGTTGAGAGAGAGTGGAATAGAGAGAGAGAGAGGAGAGATAAGGGAGAACCCTAACTCCAAACTCCTATTTTCTATTTATAAAGAATCCGCTTAATGAAGAATGCGAAACTGTTGTGCCCCCTCATTTTATATCCCTCCTAGGAAAAACAGACTATTTGAAATTCAATAGAAGTCTCATATTTCCATTCCGAGTATTCATCTGAAATTTATTAAAAAATAATACGAGTGATAAAAATCACTAAGTCATTATTTCGAAATGATGATTTTTCCCCTTGTTGACTTCTCTCACAGCAGGCCTACGCCCGCAAAGTTTACACCCTGCCTAGAGTAAACAGCACATTCTGGATGCAATCGTGCCCTCATATTTTTGATCTGAGAAACCATTTAAGATAAAACACCACCCCTCCACGTGCATTATATAAAAATACTTAATATTTGTATAAAAATTAATTTCGGCATACAGGGATTTAGAATTGCACGCCGTATTAGCTCCTAGCTCTAGAAATATATGTAGAAATATTCCAAAGTCTTACAAGGAAAAACCGGGTCTCTACATGTGGAAAATTAATCATAAACAACCATGGTAAACATTGAGATTGTATCACAAATCCTATACCACTTTGGTAACTTTTATATCGTAATTTATATAAAAGAATTACATAAAACATAAAATTTAAATATCATGAACATAATGAAATTCCTAATATAACATTTAAATGGGGAACTATATACATTTTATAAATAAAAATAGGTGTATAACATCTAACATGTCTCATCAAAATAGTATTGAGATGAACATCCCTTACAGCTTTAGTAATCATAAAATCAAAACCTTATGAAAGGGAGATAATTATATGGACGTTTAAATCACAATAATTTCCATGAGAATCAATATAAAACTAATTCATCGATAATATATACAACACAAAATAGAATAATGTAGTGAATATTTCATATTTCTCAGATAAGAAAAAGTGAGATGGAAAACTCTTACCTCATGTTTTACTTACTTCCAATGTGATCTAACCTCATGAATACTAAATTAATATTTATTATTATTATATAAAATAATCATGTATATTTTAATATTATCATATATTAACCACTTATAACATTTCAACACCCATTTAATAAAAATTTCATATTAAATTTATCATTTATGTGTGTTAACTACTTTATTTTTCATGGAAGATTCATTTTGGTAGTTATAGTCCTTGTAACATGATCATAGTTCTATAATCTATTGGATAATATTAATTATATATATAATTTATATTATTATATAAATATATATTCATCAATAAAATTTAATTATAGAAAAATCATTTACATCATTCATGGAGAGAGTATGCCATATATTTTTATGAATATTGTTTTCAATTTTTAATGAAAATAAGGAAAGAAAGATAAATATTATTTAATCATAAAAAAAACATAATTATATCATAAATAACACACACACACAAATATATGTATATTAAATCTATCCTTAACAACATCTCTTCACAGTGGTGGTGGTCCTCATGTATAAACGAGCAACGTTATCATTTTTTAACAAATAGGAAGGTAAAAAGACAAATATAATATTATAATTCAAGAAGTATAATTATGTAATAAATATATTAATTAATTTTAAACCAATAATAATAACCATCCATGAAATATAGTGATGGAAAATTAATTATATCTCTATGCGGAGGTAGTAGTCTACACATACATATGAGTGATAATTTTACTTCCCTTTTGATGTAAAAGAGGGTGAATAATGGTAGTTACATAATCATAATAACATTTAAATATATTTGGGAAATTTAATTTATTATTTTATTATTAATACCAAAAATTTAGTATAGGTAGAATAATAAATAAATTGATAGTGATTGGGTAAGGTGATCACCTCTTCTTCTACAGGTCTCCTTTAGACCCCTTCTTAAGGATATTTTGAATTTTATTTTTAAGAAGAAAATAATCACTATTTTTTGGATAGGGAAGTCTAAAATATAAATGAGTTGAGATGAGGTAGATGACTCAAGGTGGTGCAAAGTAGAGAAAGGAGGTGTTTCTTTTTTGATGGGTGGGAAGGGTTACTCTTTTATTTTTAAAAAACTATAAAAATATTATAAAGTCACATTCATGGAAAAGTGTTTCCAAAAAGACATGGATTAGAGTATAATTATTATATGGTATTAATATAACAATCCAATAAAATTTATATAGGTTTATATAGCATTCTAAACCTTATATTTTGGATGAACCCCTTTATCAACAATTTTTAACCTTAATCATGGTAATAACTTTTTCTATCTTAATGGATTATAAATTTACTTTTTTTAAAGGTTGGGGACAAAGCCTCATTTTATTATTAAATCAAAGAAAATACCTCTTTAACAGGGTAGAGGGAGACCCATTACATAGCTTGAAGGCCCAGTGGGCATTTAGACCATTACATGACACGTAGGCCCATTTTATGGCCTAAATCCCATTGTGTGAATAACACTGCTACAGTACACGCATTGCTACAATACTACACAGTACCCGCCGCTGCAATAGTGCTCTACCGCCGCTACAGTGGCCTGCCGCCGCTATAGTCCCGCCGTTGCTACAGTGCTTCCACTACTATAGTACGCTACAATACTACTACAGTACCATGCACCCAATGGGTTTTGAACCACAATTTTTCAGGTAGATTTAAGGGGTGCTTACCATTAAGCCAAACCCCAACTACATAAATGGTCAGGGGATTAGATTTAAGACCATAAATCATACCCTTATCATTTTTCCTGAATTTTATAATTTTTATATCATATAATAAAATATAATTAACATAAAATATTAATAATAACATTTTTTGGGAATATTCATTCACTTTGACTTCAAACATAATGGGAAAACAATTTATTTCTAATAAAAACCATTTATTTTTTTATACATTATAATTAGTCATAAAATTTATTTTACACCACAATTCACTCAAAAAATTACTTATGAGGTTTTTCAAATAATTTAATATGACATATCTACTACTTTAATAAGCACTCTCTCAATGTTCTATAAGCATTTAAGATAATTATAATATAAATAAAAATTAAAAATAAATAACAATCAGAGAAATAAATTAATAATGTTTTAATAATATTTTATATTCATTCATAACATATTATCATCTCTATGTGAACATATAAATGAAATTAAAATCAATAGAGTCATATTTTGGATTTTTTACCTAAAATAATATTAACGTCATCATCAAGGGAAAATAGCATAAAAATTACATATATTAAAATTTTGGATGGATATGTTCGAATTAATCCCAAAAAATGATATAATGGAACTTTTTGGTTTGATTAGGAGACCTTATCTCATGGATTTAACCTTTCCCCCCATTTTATCCATATAGAGGTTGCAAATATTTACCATAGTTTCTAATCATAATGACCAAAAATAAAAGGTTAATGTTTATCAAATTTAAACCCCACGATTCAAAATATTTTTTCCATTTTTAAAAATTCAGTCTTTATATCAGGATGAAATCAATTTTAATATAAATGAATAAAATGCAAAGAAAAAAGGTTTTTAGGAAAATGCGTTTTTAAGCAAACAAATGTACTTATATGAAAAATAAAGTATAATGATGATTAATATGTAATTAATTATATTTTATCTAATTAAACAATATTTATACTACATTAATATCAAATTAAAAACATTATATTACTTTTAAATGCATATAATTAATATTTTATTAAAATTAGTTTTTCCACAATTCAATGAATTTTTTTAGGAAAATCCAAAAATTTCACCATACGTTAATTTTAAAATTTTGATTTCAAAAATTATGTTCATTTGATAAAATAAATTTTCTAAAAGTGGAATAAATTATTTAAACCCATACTTTTCATATATAAATATCACATCTTATTAGATGAATATTCTTTATATAACCTGATGATCCATGCCAGGATCATATAGGTCCAATACATTTGAAAACTTTGATACATAAAAATAGGTTCATAACTATCTCCCATTAACTTCATCATAATGGGTAACCTTCATAGACATACGCTACATAAATAATTTCTTCACAACCTAGGGAAATGTAAACATAAAATACGACGAGCTCAAATTCATACGATAGGTCAAAATTAAAGATATCAATTTATAATCAAATGAAATAATAAAACAATGAGAGAGATTGAGAATATGAACCTAACTTACAACGTTCATTCCCAATCTTTCATCAATCATAAAAATTAGTTATGGCATAAATCTTTAATATATCAAAAGACATGAACCATAAGAGTGAAAATTAATCATATATCAATAATGAATTATAATCTAAGGTTTTTAATGTGTGGAACCAAAATAGGTATAAAAACCATTTTATAATTTCAAGGTTAACTAACAAGACCATCAAAACAAAAAGGATCAGGAATAACCACCTGAATCCCTCAGTATGTCAAGAATATTGACTATAGTCCTTTAATAGTCTGAGAAAATTAACATACAACCCATAGTTATCTCATGAGATATAAAAAATTACCCAATGAATTGTATGAATATATAGTTCCCACCAATCACACAATAAAAATAATAAATATATATTCCATAAAATCATAAAGATTTATTCATATTAGAACCCATAAAAATGGGTCTCATTAACTTCTTGTCATCATAAACATAAACCATGTAGAGACAGAGTAAATATTGTATCATTGTACCACATCCCTAGTAAACCTTCAGTTTCATAAAAGGATTTCATTTTAGATAGAAATGTATTTGAAAGATAACCTCAAACATTTATGAAATAAAATAAACTATCATGTTTTAAATCACTTATTTAATAATGAATAATAAAATATAAAATAAAAAAATTTCTTTTAAAATAACATTGTAAAAATATAAAGGAAGATTCAAATCTAAAATTTTATGTCATGATGGGAAATTAATTTATGAAATTTATGTTTAGAAAAAAACCATTCACATAATTATAAAAATATTAAAAATTACCTTGTTTGGAAAATTGACAAAAATATTCCATTCAAACCATTTTGTAAAAAGTAAAACATGGGTAAACATTACTTTAAATAATAATTGGATAATAGTAAAAAAATTAATATTTTAAAAAAATGTATATTGAGTAGAAATAATTCCCCCGTGGAGACTTAAACATAAATAACCCTGAATAATATAATGAATGTGAAATAAAAACCTTACCACTTTAGTAAATTTTGAATAATAAACCCCCTGAAATAAATAACCCTATATGGATATTTAAATGAAATAATTTATATGAGAAAACTAAATAAGTACATTTATGGTCAGTATATACAACATATGGAATAAAAAAGTGGTGAATATAACATGTGTCTCACCAAAGTAAAAGTTAGATGAAAATCCATTACCATGAGTTCCACTTGCTAGGAAAGGGTCTGACCTCGTGTAAAATAAATATAAATTTGTTGTAATTATATACCAAAATCATATACATGATTGTTATATAATATATATTTATTAATTATACATATATATATTCGTAATGGTTGATATAAAAAACAAATTACATGATTCACAGAGATGGTAGTTCATACGTATGCATGAACACTATTTTTATTATTTAATGAATGGAATGAGAGTAAGAAAAATAATAATTCAAATTTATAAAAACACTAGTATACCATATAAATAATATAAATAATATATACGCATTATTCCATCCTTCTAACCATCCATGATTAATGTAAATGAAAATTGAATCACATCACTTCATGGATGTATTAGTCCACACATATACATGAACAAAGTTATCATTTTACAATAGTTTGGAAGGTAAGAAGGTTGATATAATATTATAAGTATACAGGTATAATAATTTCATAAGTATCATTTATAAACATTATAACTTTCATAATACCCATACAAATATAATTGGGATGAAAAATGAATTTCATAGCTATGTGGAGAAATACGTTGTTCATACGCATGATCAAAACTTTCACTTCCCATTTAATAGAAAGTAGGTAAATAAATATGGTTTAATAATTATAATAAAATATCATAATATTTATGATACTGAATTTATTATTTTATGATAAATACCATTTATTTATAAGGGAAAAAATAATAAGTAAAAAATAAAGTTATTTGTTAATGTGATTACCACTTATTTGAACAAACCCCATTAGAACCCAGGGTTAGTAATTTGCGAATAATATCTCCAATTTAACATGGATAAGGATTTTTATAAGATAATTTGATATGTTATGGTGGATTTACTAGGATCAAAGAGGTGTGAAGAATTGTATGAAAGGGTTTCCATTTATAATGGAGGGGAAGTATACACATAGAATTTCATAAAATATTAAATTAATATAAATTAATATTTATATCTAAATAGATCAAAAATGATAATATTAGAAGCTAAGATAAGTATGAGTTGAAATAATCTCAAAAAATAAAATTTATAAAAGTTTTATCACATTTTTAACCTTATCTTTTTGTTTTTACCCTTCATTAACCCATTTGTTTCAACATTTTCTATACATTAAGGGTACATAATGTAACAATAAAATGAAAAAAGACCCATGATTTGACCATGATTGATATTTAAGGCCACATACAATTTTTGGGATTAATATAATATTTTTAGGAATTTTATATCATTAAATAAAGTATTATTTATTCTAAAATATCATTTATGTCATTTTTAACACTTTTCATTAAACATGAATTTAAATATATCAAGAGAAAGGGGTAATTCAAATATAAGTATTTTAAACCTCCCTAATATTTCATATAGATCTATAAAATTCATGGGACACATTAACTCATCCAAATTATATCACTTTTAATATTTTTAATATAATTTATTTTATTTTAATTTTAATTAAATGAATATTGTATTAGCGTTGCACAAGAATTTATGATCGTTATATAACTACTAAAAATTGGAAATAAATTTTAATCATGAAAATAACTTTATTAATCTCAAAATAGACAATTTTTTTTTTAACTTTAATTTTTTCCATGTGGAAAAATAAGATATTTTTAAAACTAAGAGAGTGACATTTTGTAACTTTCATTGATTTAAATATTAAATAAGTCATTTTCAGGATAAAGTGTCCATTAAATAACTCCATTTACTTCTTAAGTTTATAAGGATCAAATTTAATTTATAACATAATACTTGTGGTGAAAAAATATGTCTTTATCACTTAGTTTTAACTTAAATTAGCCCAATTATCTCTTTATTAAGGTGAATTTTTTTAACACAATTAGAATTCTTTGGTGTTGGTTTCCTATTTCCATTTAGGTATGGGAAATGGTTGCATCATTCACTTAGATTCTTACCTTTTCACCTTCACTTTTTGTCATATAAGATATATTGATGAATATTCTGTGATCTCCTTCTTCACATTGTCCCACTAATAGGGATCTCAGAGATCTCGATACATCTTTGTGCTTCCATGATAGATAGAGATTGTTGATATATGTGTATCATCCAACAACTCCTTAATTAACTTAGAATTTTGTGGTACACATTTTTGTGACTTTAATATTACAACACCTTCTTCATTAACACTAAAATTTTAGCATTTCATATTTCTTATAGTTTCCACTATCTTTTGAATTCCCACATTATCTCTTTGAGCATCCTTTAACCTCTATAGAGGATATGGTTGAGAAATAATTTGGGAAACAAGTAATGATGTTAAATCCTTTGTGATTACCATGTCTATCTTTTCCAAATCTAAGAAGGTCAGATCCCTCTAAATTATCATCAATGATATAATTTTTGTGTTCTCTCTACTTAGAGTGTGTGGAAATTTATTCTATTTCCTAGGATGGTAGTGAATTTAGTATTCATATTCCTTGATCAACTCTAGCCTTCTTCATTGCCGCATATTTAGCAGTTAATGTGTGAATTTTTACATGAGGATTTTGTGATTTTCATATATTTCACTCTTATCCCCAAAGAGATAATTCAGCTAGATTTGTAAAGAAAATATCACTACAACTTACTCAGATCATGTGTTGTGTAGTTCTATTCATGAACTTTCAACTTTTCTGAAGAGCAGGATACGAGTTTTTCTTTCTACATTAACACACAACCAAATCCCTTCTTTGAATCATCCTTGAATACCACTAAATGTTTTGCACTTCTGGGTATTGTGAGAACACGTTCAGTAATAATCCTCTTTTTAAACTCCTTCAAGATATATTAACATTTATCATTCAATGAAAACTTGTCTCCCTTCTGATTTATCTAAGTTATAGGGTTTCACAATTGTGATAAATTTCTCATAAATTGATGATAATACCCTACTAACCTAAGGAAACTATGGATATATATCACAAATGTTGACCTCTTCCATCCTTTAATTGATTGCACCTTTGAAGGGTCCTCATATAACCTATTTTTTATGATTATATTCTCTATGAAATAGTATTCATTCAACTAGAAATCACATTTTTTGTAATAGGCTTATAAATTTTCCTTTCATATGGTCTTTAGCACAATGATCATATTCTCCTCAAGATCCTCCTTTCATTGGAAGTATATTAAATATCATTTGTAAAGACTACCATAAATTTGTTTAGTTAATCTATAAATTCTATATTCATAAATTCCATGAATAATTCTAAAGAATTAGTGATTCTTAATGAAATTATTATAAACATATAGTGACTGTAACTTGAATAAAAATTAGTCTTGGGGATATCCTTCTTTTTCACCCTAACTTGTTAATTTCTCAACCAAAGATTCACCTTGGATAAGTATTATACTCCAAATATCTGATCAAACAAGTCATCAATCCAAGGAAGTGGAAAATTGTTCTTTATCATGATCTTTCATATCACACAATAATCAATGAGAAGGTGCATTGACCCTCATTCTTCTTGAAAAAGAGGGCTAATGCACCCCATGGTGAAGGACTTGGGCGTACAACCAATTTATCAGGATTTTCCTGTAGTTGTTTATTCACCTCTTAAAGTTCCCCAACATCCTTTCTATATGGATTTTTGTATAACGAAAAGTAACTAAGTATAATATCGATTGAAAATTTAGCCTCTTGTATAAGATGAAGAATAGATAATTCCTTAGGAAACACATCAATGTATTCCCTCATAATAGGCATGTCTTTGAGGATGGTTAAGTTCTTAGAATTAATCAATTGAGGTTGATATTATTTCTTATAGAGAAATAATATCCATTCTTGAGATATTAGTTCTAAAAAGTATCCTTCTCCTCCTTGCACTTGTATAGAATCGGGGGTCTATTAAAAATATGGAAAGTTATTTCCTTCTCATGGAAATTTATGTTGGATCTATATAGGGAAATAAATCCATACCCATAATTGCATCAAATTCCACTAAATATGGTATTGAAATGTTTTCTAGGAAGTTCATCCCAAAAAGTTTGACAGGGGAGGAGTTATATACATGGGATTAAATAATTCACCCATTTTCTATTTTCATCGACAACTCTACTTCCATGATTTGTGGTGGTGTTTTAATAGTTATAGTAAACTTTCATGATATGAAGGAATGTGTAGAACATAAATTCAAAAGTACATTTTATATTCTTGAATGAATAAAAAGTATACATATCACCACTTTATTTTTGGGATCCACCACAGTTGTTGTGATGGAAGATATCTCCCTTGCGACATTGGAGGTTGTTGGTTATCTAAAAAACCCTTGGATTAGGGAATTGGTTTCCAAATTTCCCTGGTTCATTTTTGTTGAAACAATAAATAATATGCTGAAGTTTGACATGAGTATTAATTTCATTCATTGCATTAGTGGGTTTATCCTATCGAAAATCGTTACCTAGGATTCCTTTTTCCCAAACCTAAAGTATTTCCTCACCCCCTTAGTGTAACGCCCCGACCCCAGTTACCCAGAGCCGGTGCATTATTACATAACATTGGCATGATCATAAGAAAGATCAAATCTCGAAAGACCGATTGGTTTAGTAGCCTTGGAAACACTAGATATATTCATAAGTTTTACATTACATCATAAAATGAAAAACTACTATAACAACATAATGTTCCCACATTCCACACTATAATCCCCTCATAATATCCCTGCAGGTCATTCATAACTTACATCTTCACTTCCTGGGAAAAATAAAACATAGAAAAGGGGTGAGCTCAAATGCCCAGTAAGGATAACAATATAGCGGAAACTTTCATAAATAAGAATAAACATTTAAGGCAATGTATAACTAAAACAAAAGCCTTTTAAAATGAACTTTCAACATGGTATGGCATAAATAAAATGAAATAATGCCATTTACTTATTCACATGGATATTCTACTAATCGAATAATCACATGCAAAAATAAATAACCACTTTCATAATGTTGGAATGCATAATGCCAGACTATCATAACCACATAGCCAAGGCCTCGTGCCAAGACTACAAATAAGATTTTGTCAAGGCCTTGTGCCAAGACACTAGTTTGTCTCATGAGACCTACCGATGCATCGAGGAGCTATAGCGGGCTCCACCCGTCACTTATTAAGTCCAATGCATTCCCATATGAAAAGGTTTAAACATAACATAAACATTCGTATTAAAACTAGCATACGAAATGTCAATACTTTCACAATAAACTATGAATGGTATAAAAATAGCACATCCACAGTCAAACATATCACAAAACTTTCAATACAATATAGAAGTTTTGTATCATAATAAATCAACTTCAAATAATCTTAAAATCCATCAAAGGATGTTGACATAGATGAAATCAAAATTCTTTTTATAGAAATATCTCCTTTTATTTGGAAATCATTTAAGATCCATATAAAATAAAACATTTTCTTTGAAAATATTCTTATAAGCTTGTAAGGAAAGCTTTGACGATTTTATAACGGCGTAAAATAACTGCACCCGCCGTATAAGTTAAAAAAACATTCTTACCTCAATTCAGTCGAAAAGGTTAAAAAGGACCTTGTTTTGAAAACGACGGAAAGATTCCTTTATAAACCTCTTATAAAAAGTCAAACAAGGGTATAAATGACTTTAACCCATATTCTTGTAAATAGTAAAAATGTTTTGAAATAAATTTCAAAGAAACATGGATGTGGATGATAAAGAGATCCCAGTAGATTATTACGTATAATACAACCTCGGATAATGAAGAGATTGTGAAATAACCCTTACCAATTTGGTAACTTATGAAACATACAACCCATGAAAGATGTATCATACAATGAATATGTAAATACACATAAATTAGAGTGTATTACACAAAGAATATAATTATGGGTAGTACATACACCACACAAAAGGTAATGGTGGAAATATGGCATGAATCTCACGGGAATAAGGAGTGAGACGAAAACCCCTTACCTTGTACTTTTCCTTGGTTGGGGTAGGTTAACTCCCTGTATAATGGTGAAATAATTGTTATTAAATTATACAAGAATCATATATATTAATATGATATCATATATGATCTTTTAACATTGATTTGTTAATAATATCTTAGAATTATCGTCGTTTCGGGAGTTAACTTACTCATTTTCTTTTATATGTTTTGTTACATAAGCCATGGTTGTTGTATCTTATTCATATCCAGAATTATATACAGTCCTTAAACATCATTTTTAAATCATCAAATGATAATTATACTTGAATGGATACGATGGAGAATGAATCTCATCGCGTTCGTGGAGACGGTAGTCCGTACGTACGCACGAGCGACAATATCATTCTTTTGATATTAAAATAATATATAAATGGATGGTATATCATATATACAGAATCATTAACATGTTATATTTATTATTTACATGAGTTACACATCATTATTATACCCATCCAAATAATATTATATTGAATAACAATTACACCACGACGTGGAGACGGTAAGCCGTACGTACGCACGTATGGTGACATGTTATTCAAAGGGTGGATAGAATACTGAATATGATTGTACCATATTTATAATAACATCACAGTATATGTGAGATACTGGAGTTATTATTTCAGAATGGTAAGAACAAAGGAAGAAGAAGTGGAAGAAGAAATGAACTTAGAAAAGGGTGGTGAAATCATTACCTCTTCTTCGGGTTCTTCCTTTTGATTTGATCAAAAGGGCTCCTTAGGTTGGCTTTCTGATCAAACTAAGGCCTCTAGGTTGTATTGAGGGATGTTGGGAGAGTATTTGGGCAGAGTTTGGCCGAACCAAAAGGCTTTGAAGGTGTGGAGAAATGAGAAGGAGGAGTGCCCTTTTATAAGAGGGGTGAGGGGCACCTTTGGAAAAGTTTGAAATATTAATTTATAATAAATTCATATTCGGTTTACAAAGGCTCCAAAGTTTACTATTCAAAGGATGAGGTGGGGATAGGTCGAAAACAAATCATCCAATAGAATTTAGACAGGTTTGGGTACTTATATTAACCTTATCTTTAAGTATTAACTCTAAGTTAATTAGTTTCACTTTTACAATGTCTCTTTGTATTTTTAGATAATATGGTTAATAAACTTACTATATACATCCAAGCGACCCCCAAGTGGTCCATTAATGATTAACCTATCATAATATAAGTCTCTTGGCCGAACCTTAGATTTTTAGGAATTTAATATCAATTAATAATATAATATTTGTTTTAAGAACTCTTTTATGTCAATTTTGACACTATTCAATAG
Organism: Viscum album; assembly: GCA_963277665.1. Taxonomy (NCBI): domain Eukaryota; kingdom Viridiplantae; phylum Streptophyta; class Magnoliopsida; order Santalales; family Viscaceae; genus Viscum; species Viscum album. The sequence continues at coordinate 1,375,245,376 of OY728133.1, read as the reverse complement.
TTGATTTTTGTGAAACTCATAACAGATTGATTACTTCGAACAAAGTCAATTAAATCCATCCTAATATATCATATTATCCTAGAAAATTAGTTTAATTCATTAAAAGTTTCATATTATATTTATTTGGGTATTTATAATATCAATTATGTTAATTGTTTACTATTTTAGTAATTACTGCATCATCATTGTGTCATAAATAAAATAAATTATTTAATGTCTAAAAATTATAAATAAAACATCATTATGTAGGAAATATGTTTAGCTTTCTAATGAATATTTATAATCGAAAATCCAACATGTATAACCCTATGTAAAAATTGTTCTTATAAAAGATGTAAGCTTATGCCATTTTTATTTTTATTTTAGCTTTATTAATATAATGTGTCATTATCACTTACAAGTGGATCCATGGGGTCCCAAAATAGACCCAAAGATGCCCATGGTCGACCATGTATCAACCAATAGGGTTAAGACACGTTTTAGGGTAATTTATTATTATTATAATATTATTTTTTAACCCTTATTTACCGGATTTACCCTTAACCATGGTAAATAAAATATTTACCGCAGTAATTATTCAAAATGTCTAAAAATAAAAGTTACCTATTTACACAATTTGAACATCCTGATTCCAAATATGGAATCCATTTTCCTAAATTCAAAACACAGAAGTGGCAGAAATTAATTTAAAATTAATTCCCGCTGTCAAAACAAAAAGCGTGTTTTTAAGAGATAATAACTATCAAAAGATTGACACTTGTTTATGTTCGGTTTAATTGTAAAATTATGTCCAATGACCAACATTATATTAAATGGTAAAAATATATTCTAAATATACTTTAAAACCACTCAAATTCACAATTTATCACTATTAATTATTTTGATTAAAAAAGTTGTTTTTAATTAAAATTTAGAAATTTTCACTATTCATCAAAATATGAAAGTTATCCGAAATGTACCAAAATTTCACCTTAGGATAAATTCGATATTCCGAATCCAAAAATGAAGTCCATTTTAAAATATAAAATATATATAATTTCAAAAAGTAGGTATTACTATTCATAACGGCTAGTTTGATTGGTTACGGTGTGTTAGAACTCGGTGTTGCGTACAACACACGCTAGCGTACCGTGGAAGCTTGGGATGTTTCATTTTAAATTTTTGATGTCACCATTTAGTCAAAACGTTTAAAATATTGTATTTAAAAAGGGTTCACTATTAAATTTGATAATACTGAAAATGAATTTGTTCTTGCATTATATCTAAGAAACTCATAATATGGATTCTAAAATTATAAGGATTATATAAACATTAAAATTTATCTAATACTATTCATAACCTCTTTTGAATGGCTTGTTTGGTAAGTCATGGTGTGCTTGAACTTGGTGTTGCATGTAGTGAAAGTTATTGAATTATTTTGAAGAACTAACACACTATGAAATCTTGGGGTGTTACATTCTCCCCTCCTTCAATAAATTGCGTCCTCGCAATTTGAAATTATTCTTCGAAAATAAAAGGTTGAAAATAGATAATATATTTGTGGGAAACCCCACATCGGAAATTGGGTTACTAAAATTTAGTCTTAATATTAGGAAAAGAGAAATGAAAGTGTCACCACCAAATTATGATCTCGATTAGGAGAACATTGGTGGCAATTTGAGACATATAATTGGAGGAAAAACGTAAATATTTATAGGGAGTGATTGAGGTCATCAATCACAAACAAGTATAAAATTGAGTTCCTTAAATTCATCAATCTATGATGAATTGAAATACCATCGGTTCAACAAAACATAGGGTATTAGGATAATACATTTTTGACGTTTCAAAATATCCTAGTTGAAATCCCACATCGAAAAATGAATTAATGAGGCCTCTATTTAAAATAAAGAGTCGAAAGTATGAAGATTACCGAAAATAACACATACTAGGGTTCCATGTAGGAAAATATGGATATGGAAGAAAAATATAACCATCAATTATCTGATGGAGAGTGGTAGAGAACATGGCTATAAAAAGGCCAACAATCCCAAAGCCATAAATTAGTGATGATTTAAGGTACCATCTAGGAAAACATTTTTGTTCAAAGTTGCTTTTCTTAATATTGAGGAATTTATTTATGAGATTGGCTAAGATCATAAGGAGATATACTTACTTTATAATTAGAGTTTTATCCATTAATAAATTTCTACCACAAACTCATCTTTCACTCTAAAAGATAATAGAATGTAAAAAAATTCTATTTACACTATTCGTATAGGGTTCCAAAATAAACGAATTTATAATTCATCTACATGATCTTTTAATAAAAACTACATTATTTAATCCAGGACATCTCATGGTCCAGTGGTAGGTGATACACCCTTGTCGCCCTTCGGTTGCGGGTTCAAGTCTCGCAGCCTTGCCGGACGCGACGGGTTGCCGCCCGACCTCCGGGTTGTCCTTTTATGGCAATCCAAAATAATCCAAACTAGAACTATCCAAAATACTTCTGTCCAAACTCACAGTCTAACATTTATAAGGAAGGTAAACATAATATAGATCCTTTTTACCCCGTAATAGCATATGAATACCTTCATCATGTATTACCATATTCCTTATTGATTACATTCATGCTCCCTTATTCCATATAGAATACTGGATATACTTCATCAATCCAAAAATGTTTTAAACCCCAAAAAAATGATGGAATATACAAATCATTAATCAGTTTCAAGGTAGTCAAGAATATCCAATATAATTTATCCAAATCAATTGTGTATTATTTTAAAATCACTAATTTGGTATCAGAACCATATTATGGTTTATCTTTCTCTCAACCATATATTTTCCAAAAAAAATTCCTGCTATTGAGTCACTTTTCTTTGTTCCACAAAATCTCAAGTCCTTAATGAAATAGTACTGCAGTACAATCCTTATATACTCCATAATTATTATAACAAGTACATTGTTGATACAACACTCAATTGACATAATCAACATAAGAACTCTAATCATTCTTCTTCATCTGTGGTAGTATCATAACTTGATTATTATCCAATAGCATCATTTGCGTCATAGTCTGATGACTGGGACATAGGTTCGCGTAGTGTCCAAACTCCTTGCAAATGAAGCATTGTACATTTGAAACCATTTTCTTACCCTTGCAGTCACGTTCTTTGTGCCCTTTTCCTCCACACTTATAACAAACTCCCATTCCTTTCAGGCAAGTTCCAGGGTGTTTCTTTCCACAGTTACCACATATGGGAAAATTCTTCTTTTCCCTCTTCCCTTTATCCATCTTTCTCTCTTCTATCCTTTTCTTCTCTTGCTTCCCTTCAAAGCCATAGGACTCAGTAATCTCTTTACTTATCTTATCAATACATGATATTATTTCTTCATATGATGATAATACATGGGAGACTATTTCTCTTATAAATTCTAGCTTAAGACCATGAAAGATATGATCCTTCCTTCTCTTTGGATCATGTGCATTTCCGGAGTTCTCATTCCTTCTACTGGGCGCCATTTCTAAACAATGGAATACACTAGATCAGTTTATGAATCAAAATACATAATCCCATACTTATAAAACACTTAACATAAATTGAACTATTTATGGATATAATCCATAATCATAAGAATGTCTCCTTTGAGGATGTATATACACATAAACCCTTCATAATGATTTGTAAAGAAAATGAGAGTTATCTTAAGCATATCCCCCGGGAGTGTCGTAACCAAGAGTGCAGCAAGGCCCGTTGTCGTGCACCAGTTCCCGTTCGAGTCTAGCTCAAAGCGGTGTTTTCGGGTTTTACCCCTAGGTACATCTGTGCCAGAGCCGCCTCTACCTGCTCGTATCCAGACAGGGATGTATTGCTCGGAAAACTCACAAAATCTCTACAATACCAAAATTCTAGGAAGTTCTTCTATACTAATCCTCAAAGTTCATCTTAGGTCTACGTGCTCTAATCAGAGTTTATCTAAATCTAGCTTCCAAGGTTTGTACTAAACTTCCTCTGATACCAACTGTAACGCCCCGACCCCAGTTACCCAGAGCCGGTGCATTATTACATAACATTGGCATGATCATAAGAAAGATCAAATCTCGAAATACCGATTGGTTTAGTAGCCTTGGAAACACTAGATATATTCATAAGTTTTACATTACATCATAAAATGAAAAACTACTATAACAACATAATGTTCCCACATTCCACACTATAATCCCCTCATAATATCCCTGCAGGTCATTCATAACTTACATCTTCACTTCCTGGGAAAAATAAAACATAGAAAAGGGGTGAGCTCAAATGCCCAGTAAGGATAACAATATAGCGGAAACTTTCATAAATAAGAATAAACATTTAAGGCAATGTATAACTAAAACAAAAGCCTTTTAAAATGAACTTTCAACATGGTATGGCATAAATAAAATGAAATAATGCCATTTACTTATTCACATGGATATTCTACTAATCGAATAATCACATGCAAAAATCAATAACCACTTTCATAATGTTGGAATGCATAATGCCAGACTATCATAACCACATAGCCAAGGCCTCGTGCCAAGACTACAAATAAGATTTTGTCAAGGCCTTGTGCCAAGACACTAGTTTGTCTCATGAGACCTACCGATGCATCGAGGAGCTATAGAGGGCTCCACCCGTCACTTATTAAGTCCAATGCATTCCCATATGAAAAGGTTTAAACATAACATAAACATTCGTATTAAAACTAGCATACGAAATGTCAATACTTTCACAATAAACTATGAATGGTATAAAAATAGCACATCCACAGTCAAACATATCACAAAACTTTCAATACAATATAGAAGTTTTGTATCATAATAAATCAACTTCAAATAATCTTAAAATCCATCAAAGGATGTTGACATAGATGAAATCAAAATTCTTTTTAAAGAAATATCTCCTTTTATTTGGAAATCATTTAAGATCCATATAAAATAAAACATTTTCTTTGAAAATATTCTTATAAGCTTGTAAGGAAAGCTTTGACGATTTTATAACGGCGTAAAATAACCGCACCCGCCGTATAAGTTAAAAAAACATTCTTACCTCAATTCAGTCGAAAAGGTTAAAAAGGACCTTGTTTTGAAAACGACGGAAAGATTCCTTTATAAACCTCTTATAAAAAGTCAAACAAGGGTATAAATGACTTTAACCCATATTCTTGTAAATAGTAAAAATGTTTTGAAATACATTTCAAAGAAACATGGATGTGGATGATAAAGAGATCCCAGTAGATTATTACGTATAATACAACCTCGGATAATGAAGAGATTGTGAAATAACCCTTACCAATTTGGTAAATTATGAAACATACAACCCATGAAAGATGTATCATACAATGAATATGTAAATACACATAAATTAGAGTGTATTACACAAAGAATATAATTATGGGTAGTACATACACCACACAAAAGGTAATGGTGGCAATATGGCATGAATCTCACGGGAATAAGGAGTGAGACGAAAACCCCTTACCTTGTACTTTTCCTTGGTTGGGGTAGGTTAACTCCCTGTATAATGGTGAAATAATTGTTATTAAATTATACAAGAATCATATATATTAATATGATATCATATATGATCTTTTAACATTGATTTGTTAATAATATCTTAGAATTATCGTCGTTTCGGGAGTTAACTTACTCATTTTATTTTATATGTTTTGTTACATAAGCCATGGTTGTTGTATCTTATTCATATCCAGAATGATATACAGTCCTTAAACATCATTTTTAAATCATCAAATGATAATTATACTTGAATGGATACGATGGAGAATGAATCTCATCGCGTTCGTGGAGACGGTAGTCCGTACGTACGCACGAGCGACAATATCATTCTTTTGATATTAAAATAATATATAAATGGATGGTATATCATATATACAGAATCATTAACATGTTATATTTATTATTTACATGAGTTACACATCATTATTATACCCATCCAAATAATATTATATTGAATAACAATTACACCACGACGTGGAGACGGTAAGCCGTACGTACGCACGTATGGTGACATGTTATTCAAAGGGTGGATAGAATACTGAATATGATTGTACCATATTTATAATAAAATCACAGTATATGTGAGATACTGGAGTTATTATTTCAGAATGGTAAGAACAAAGGAAGAAGAAGTGGAAGAAGAAATGAACTTAGAAAAGGGTGGTGAAATCATTACCTCTTCTTCGGGTTCTTCCTTTTGATTTGATCAAAAGGGCTCCTTAGGTTGGATTTCTGATCAAACTAAGGCCTCTAGGTTGTATTGAGGGATGTTGGGATAGTATTTGGGCAGAGTTTGGCCGAACCAAAAGGCTTTGAAGGTGTGGAGAAATGAGAAGGAGGAGTGCCCTTTTATAAGAGGGGTGAGGGGCACCTTTGGAAAAGTTTGAAATATTAATTTATAATAAATTCATATTCGGTTTACAAAGGCTCCAAAGTTGACTATTCAAAGGATGAGGTGGGGATAGGTCGAAAACAACTCATCCAATAGAATTTAGACAGGTTTGGGTACTTATATTAACCTTATCTTTAAGTATTAACTCTAAGTTAATTAGTTTCACTTTTACAATGTCTCTTTGTATTTTTATATAATATGGTTAATAAACTTACTATATACATCCAAGAGACCCCCAAGTGGTCCATTAATGATTAAACTATCATAATATAAGTCTCTTGGCCGAACCTTAGATTTTTAGGAATTTAATATCAATTAATAATATAATATTTGTTTTAAGAAATCTTTTATGTCAATTTTGACACTATTCAATAGTTGATTTTTGTGAAACTCATAACAGATTGATTACTTCGAACAAAGTCAATTAAATCAATCCTAATATATCATATTATCCTATAAAATTAGTTTAATTCATTAAAAGTTTCATATTATATTTATTTGGGTATTTATAATATCAATTATGTTAATTGTTTACTATTTTAGTAATTACTGCATCATCATTGTGTCATAAATAAAATAAATTATTTAATGTCTAAAAATTATAAATAAAACATCATTATGTAGGAAATCTTTTTAGCTTTCTAATGAATATTTATAATCGAAAATCCAACATGTATAACCCTATGTAAAAATTGTTCTTATAAAAGATGTAAGCTTATGCCATTTTTATTTTTATTTTAGCTTTATTAATATAATGTGTCATTATCACTTACAAGTGGATCCATGGGGTCCCAAAATAGACCCAAAGATGCCCATGGTCGACCATGTATCAAACAATAGGGTTAAGACACGTTTTAGGGTAATTTATTATTATTATAATATTATTTTTTAACCCTTATTTACCGGATTTACCCTTAACCATGGTAAATAAAATATTTACCGCAGTAATTATTCAAAATGTCTAAAAATAAAAGTTACCTATTTACACAATTCGAACATCCTGATTCCAAATATGGAATCCATTTTCCTAAATTCAAAACACAGAAGTGGCAGAAATTAATTTAAAATTAATTCCCGCTGTCAAAACAAAAAGCGTGTTTTTAAGAGATAATAACTATCAAAAGATTGACACTTGTTTATGTTTGGTTTAATTGTAAAATTATGTCCAATGACCAACATTATATTAAATGGTAAAAATATATTCTAAATATACTTTAAAACCACTCAAATTCACAATTTATCACTATTAATTATTTTGATTAAAAAAGTTGTTTTTAATTAAAATTTAGAAATTTTCACTATTCATCAAAATATGAAAGTTATCCGAAATGTACCAAAATTTCACCTTAGGCTAAATTCGATATTCCGAATCCAAAAATGAAGTCCATTTTAAAATATAAAATATATATAATTTCAAAAAGTAGGTATTACTATTCATAACGGCTAGTTTGATTGGTTACGGTGTGTTAGAACTCGGTGTTGCGTACAACACACGCTAGCGTACCGTGGAAGCTTGGGATGTTTCATTTTAAATTTTTGATGTCCCCATTTAGTCAAAAAGTTTAAAATATTGTATTTAAAAAGGGTTCACTATTAAATTTGATAATACTGAAAATGAATTTGTTCTTGCATTATATCTAAGAAACTCATAATATGGATTCTAAAATTATAAGGATTATATAAACATTAAAATTTATCTAATACTATTCATAACCTCTTTTGAATGGCTTGTTTGGTAAGTCATGGTGTGCTTGAACTTGGTGTTGCATGTAGTGAAAGTTATTGAATTATTTTGAAGAACTAACACACTATGAAATCTTGGGGTGTTACACTTAGGAAATTCCTGGTTTAATTCTTTACACCCCTTTGAAAAGTGGTATGTTTAAATTTCTTGGTGCCATTATATTTATCCATCAGACTACCATAATTAAACTCTACTTTCCTCTTCTTATCCCAATGATACCCAGGAGATACTCTAATGTCCATTTTGACTTTGAGGACATATTGGACAATTTCTTTAGAGCTATCAAAGTAATCGATCACAAATAATTTTATTAGACTATGTTTTAGGCCACTAAAGAAGTGGATAACCATTCATTTGAGGGTAAAAGCATATTCAATGGAATATTGTGTGAGTATTTGGATGTTTTACTTACCTAATAGATTCATCAACTTTTTTCTGGAGGGAAAAGAAATATCATTCCATTTTATGTTGGAGAGTGCAAGGAAAATATTAATCAAAAAACATTTTCCGAAATTCATTCCACCCTATAACATCTATATCCTCTTCATGCTTCCTATTCTTTATCAATTTAAAACACTGATCAACATCACCATTCATATGATAAAAAACTAGTAGAACCTTCTCTTGTTCGGAATATTGAAGGACAGAGAATATCTTCTCAATAGAGTCGATCCATTGTTCTTTAAATAAGGGATCTGATTATCCATTGAATGTTGGAGGCCTTTGTCACATAAAGATCTCAATAAAAGCACGACCTATCTTAGGAAGCTTTGGATTCTACTCCTGATCTAGGTTTCAATTAAAAACCTGAGTCATCTAATATATTATAATCATAATGTTTTTGATCCCTACTCCCATCGGGTTGGGAATCTTATTGGGGTATTCATCACATTTCCCATCACATTGGTTATTTACCTAATTCGTCATCTCTCTGATCATTGGATAGAATAAAATGAAAATTAGGGATGATTATTTTTAAACTATTAAAAAAGGTGGAATCCAATGAAAATAAAGGGAGTACATATAAATTATATTTATTTCTGAACATATGAATTTAAAGTCTTAAATATATGCTATGAATGATCTATTTCATAACATATAAAATTATGGTATTTCGTGTTCGCTTAATTATGGTTAATAATGAGCTTCTAAATTTACCAAAATATATCTTCTGGGAGTTTCAATATAGGTGTGCGGTAAGGCCTCTTATTGTGTACCATTTTACACTGAGTTAGACCCAACACACCTTGATAGAGTGGTTACACCTAGGTACATCTGTTCATGAACCATGACCACATGTAGTATGCATAAAGGGATTTTTATTCAATATAAACCACTTAATATATATTAACCAAAATTTTAGTAATGTTTTCTTATACTTAGTCTTATCCCTAAGGATTTCTCTAGAGTTTTATAATCCTAATCCCAAAAATAACCAAAATTTTCCTTTAGTATCAACAATAACAACCCTAAATTAATACATGATTTATTAAAAAAATGCACATAATATATCATAGAAGATCGATAATTATAGTGTCATTTGGAATTAAGTACATTATATAACAATTTAAAATAGTAATAACACCATCTTTATTAAAAACTTTCTTAACATGCTCATACTTAACACTACAAGGGATAACATGGGGATGTTCATATGAAATGGGTGAGATATAAAGCCCAGTAAGGGAATAAAAAAGTAATAAAATGAATATGATAATTCATGTTATACAATAAGGATATCAATGGGAAATAAAAGTAACATTAATAATAAGTCCTGATATAGCATGATAATCATAAAGGAAACATGGGAAATGTGGTAACAACTTAAAAAACTACATCATAATCACAAGTTAAGGATAACTACCAAGAAATAATGGTTGAAAAAGTATAATAAAGTGTTTATGTTCAATCCCTTTCCAAAAATGACATCTCTTGAAACTAAACATTACCCAATGCATTGGAGTGATATATAATTTCTGGCGAACCCATTAAATTAATTTCAATCTCATGCTTAAGTGAGCCATAAAGATCAGGAAACATGGAATAGTTATTCATAAGATTTTATTCCATGAAAATGAAGTGCTTAATAAATTAATTTAATACCCATGTCAAAGTGTTATAAGTGTTATAGGTGAATACCATTAATAGAAAATGGGTATGGTATTCACTATACAATTATTTGGGCATGGAAAATCGCGGTGAAATTTTGGCAGCATAATATCATCAATTCAAAATTCATAAATATGGGTTGATGAGAGAAAAAAGGACATATAATCATTTTTATATAAAATGGGTAGTAATATAGATATAGAAATAAATATCTCAACATTATCAATTGGAAATAAAAGGCATAAGCTAAGCAAGAAACATGAATAAGGAAGAGTGGGTGAGGATCCCTTACTTGGTTGTGTGACTCCAAATGCTTAATAGTGGATTCTTGAGAGCCTGGGGTCAAATTAGGAGGACACTATAGATGGGGGGGGGGTTATTAAGGATGTTATCTTAGGATTTTGTAGTCAAGAGAAATGGGAGCTTCGGTGGGTTTATATCAAAAAAGAGTGGGGATTTCATTAATATTACTCAAACATAGGTTTTAGACTCTATATAATAAAATAAAAGACACTAGAAACCTTATAATAGTTTTTCCCATGGTTTTTTAAAATGGTATTGGTTTCAATTATTTTATAAGGCCATGGGATGAACATAATAAAATAATTTCCTTCCTTTCGTGAAGGTGAGTCATACTCTTAAATAAATGATTTTAAAACCTTAAAATATATTAATGGTTTTGGAGGATTCATAATGGATTTATTAAATTATTGAAATAAAATAAAAACCCCATTATTTTAAATAGAAAACATATATATTTTTTGGATACCTTTTATATTAGTTATTACATCACTTTCTAGTAATTATTATGTAATAATACACAAAGTATATTTATGTAGTTTTTAATTTTTACTTGAACTTTTGAATATGTCGAAAAATTATGAAAAATTCACCATTATAAATTTTAATCATTTTAATTAAAAATTAATATTTATTTTATCTAATTAATTTTATAAATATGTGAATTTTCACATTTAAAATAAAATTAACAATAACTAAGAAATGATGGGCTTTTTTAAGAATAACAGTTTTTGAACTCTTATAAAAATTATATTTGACTTCATAAAAATTATATTATCATTTAAATTTAATAAAAAATATTTATTAAAAATATTTAATTAATATATTATATATTTCAAAGATTCATTAATTCGTCAAAATAAATGCCTTAATTGAATTTGAATATTATCCAAAAATATTATTTGTGTTTTATTGTATGAAAATAAAAATCATTTGTAAAGTAAAATATAGGATGGAAATATATTCATTATTTTATAACAAATAATATATATATTAATATTTTAGGGTTTTGATAGGTTTATACTTAATACACTAGAAAACTCTTTACGGGTATGGTGTGCGACCATGAGACTTTCTTGGGGTTGTTTGATGTATATGGTTTGGGATGTGATCTCGATGAGCTTGAACTTTTCCCATAAAAAAGTTTCCTCTTTCTTAGGTTGTTGTATATAGAATGGGCTTGGTCATATGAAAATATGAGAGATTATATCTTCATGAGAAGATCTGATAAATGTTATTCCTAGGGTATGATCATTATAGTTGAGGCCATCACTTCATTTTTCTTTGCCAATTAGACTTGTTAAAACCCAATATATATACTAATCATGTGATCAAATTTCAACAGATATATTATCAATGATAGAGATACATAATGGTCTTTTAAATATAATTGGATAAAATAAAAAAAATTAAGTTCATGTGTTTTCTATAACCATATTACTTCATAATAAATTTTATTAAAAATAAAAAGTGAAATTTTATTTATAACAGTTTGGGTCGTTACAGTGTGTGGTTCTACTTTCACCCCATATTTTCTTTTTTGGTAGTCACTGTTTCCACATTGACTCTAATGGTGTCAACCATTAGTGTGAGGATAACTATAAAGTTTATATAGTGGTTTAATTTTATTTTATGGAGTTATTTATTGATTTATTATTTTTTATATAGACTTGGGCCTTTAAAATTGGTCTTATGTTATGGGGAAATTTATTCCTGAATAGAGAATGAAATTTTATAGAATTATTTTATTTCAAAAACATTTTTTGTGAGGGAATAAAATAATTTTTGGTTATTATGAAATTTTTTAAATGTGGGTCCTATTTTCATTTCATTTTTATTTGGAGGTTTTGGTTATGAAATGAAAATAGGGTATTATGAAATTTCATGGTTTCTGAAATTGGGTATCATGGTTTGTTTAAAAGATAAATTTGGGCCATATCAAGTTTTTTTAAAGTGGATTATTTTATTATTAGAAAATGAAGTTTTTTTTGAATTTCTGATAATAAAATGGAATAAAAATTATATTTTTTTTTATAAGATGGATGTTTTAACAAAATGTGTACTTTTATTAAATGACTTTCTAAACCTCATTTAGGATTTGATGATTTTAAACAAAATTATTTTTTTGAATGTTCAAGTTAAATTTAAATGATATCAAAGGGGATTGGGTTATTTTCAATGAGTGTGTGTATCTTTAGAAAAAATAATTTAAGACACTTTTGAGAAAGAGGTGTGGCATAAGAAAAATGGAGTTCTAAATATTCTTATTGTATTCTTTTACCTTATATTTTGTTTATTTGGGGTAGTCCCCTTGGTGTGAATTTATTTTATTTGGTATGGTTGGGAAACATGAATGCGTTAGATAATTTTTTTTGTGTTTTTTAGTTGTTCCTCCCCGAAAGCTATTGAACAGATATAGATTGTTTTTTCAGAGGATGAACTGTAGGGTGAATCCACTTGCCATTATTTATATCAATTATTATTTTTATATTTTCCCAGATAATAAAGGGAGTGTTAAAGTTGATATATATTTTAAATATAACTTATTGAATCAATTTTATCTATTATATGATGGGAAACTTCATTTGTATTAGGTGAGATGGTTCTACCATTACTAGAAATCCAGAAAGCTGAATTACCTGGAGGGGTTTTGGGAGATTGGTTGTCTTGGGAATTTATACTCATTATGTTTGAGTGGGTTGAGGTTATTGACTTGATTACCACATGGGGATTTTATTTCCTCTAGTTTGGTGTTATTTATCATTTTGTTTATTCTTATATCTTAATGTTCAATCTCATTTCTTGAGATTTTCATGTGATGCTTCCTATATTTAGTTTTTGGTTTATTAGAAATGGGTGAGTATCAAGTGTGTGTGGTTTGTGTGACAAGGAAGAGAATAGAACCAATTGAGATTATGAGTTGGTTAGTATAGGTTTATATCTTTTTGGGTTTACCATGGCATTGTAACCTTGGCATGAGGTCCTATTTTTTTCCCTTCCATTAGTTTATGACCTGATAAATAGACCCATGTTGTAATAACATGGATTTTCAGGATGTTATAGATCATTTTGTTATACTTTAAATAACTTCTTTGTCCTAGAAAGTGTTCTCTATGGACTAAGTATGGTCTTGGGAGAATTTGGGGCTTGTTTAGAGCTCAGAATCCCAATATTGGGAGAAAATATTCAGGGCACACTGTTATTAGAAACCATGCAGCCTAGTCCGCTTGGTTAGTCAAACCATGGGTAGTGTTATAAATGGTTGTGTAGGTGAAAAAGTTTAGACCAAACCATGTTAACCATGATTCATGACCTTTTTATTTCTCTAGGATAAGTGAAAGATCCATTTTTCATGGGGTTTTCATGGATAGTGAAATAATGGGCCCAACCCATGCAAGGGGGTTCCTTGGACAACAGGTACTGCATGGTCGGTCTATGATTTGTCCAACCGTGCAACAAAAATGTAAGCCCCCTTAAAAAAGGCTATATTACCCCTTTTACCTTAACTATTTTAAAAACATTCTCCCTCTAATATTTTATTATCCAGTAGACGTGTTGCTTGCTTCCTAACACATGAAGCTCTCTCAAGCATTCACATAAGCATTTTGATAACTCCCCTATCCAGACTCCATTTCATTCATTGTCAGACACGTTTTATAGATAATGATAATATATATAATCTTATTTATTCTTTTGTTCCTATCTCTTTCCATATTTTTTTTTGGTATTTTAGTGTGAGATAATACACCCTCTTTTCAGGGTGTTTATCCATTCTTCTAAAGTTTCCCATTCTTGCTCAATTCAAGGGCCAAAACTAGACAAAGAGAGTGCTACAAACCTAAGGTGGGTGTTCTAGTAATTTTACACAAAATTTTAGTTATTATTATATAATTATGCATTTTTACACATGCTTGTCTTTTTATCATGATTCCTTAAAACAATGTTTATTTTTCAAAATTAATTCAACCATGTATATATACATTTGTAGACCTGTAATGCGCCATTGGAAGATATTTAACTTATTGGTCACCACCCCTTTGGGTGTGTTTAATGAATTTATCCCTTTGAATTTTTTTTAATTAAATACACCACCTAAAAAGTTATTTGTCTTAACATTAAATTGGACTTTATTTAGTTCTTACATTAAATGGATTAATCTAAATTGATTAGAAGTGAGTGGAAATGACACATCATGTTTTATAAATGAAGAATAAAATATATAAATTGTGAGATCCATGTTTAGATTGGGATAATTTAATATATATATATATATAAGAGGTAATTCCTTATTATTATTAAGATTGGCCTGTGGGTATTGGTCAGTGGACAATGGTTAAAGATCATTTTCAGCACAACGTTTCATTCGCTCTCTTATGTTGGGTGTCGATCCTAGTGTCTCACACAGTTTAATTTGACAATGGGAATGAAATTACATGTTTGATTTCTTTATAGGTTGGGAATTATGAATTACCCCACTATATTGATTGTTGATAATGAAATATCTCATTCTTAGGATATTCAGCTCTAATACCCTTTACTATACGTTATAGACTATTTGACTAGACATGGAAACCTTATTAAAGCCCTCAGTATAACATGATAGAAGTATCTATGTATATAACTATACATTTACTCACATATAGAGTGTGTATAAAATAATATGTATTATATATTATTACTTATAAATACAAGACCATAGTAAAATGAGATCAGAATCATTCTAGCCTAGGCTGAAGCAGGTATTATTATCTAGGTTTCCTCTATGAATCTAAGCTAACCAGTTTATGGTTTACAATATTGTTTATTATTTATAATACTTGTAAACTAATATTCTATAAACACTAATTGGATTATTTTAGACACTATTTGTGGTGTCCTACTGAGTTTTATCTCACCCCATGTTCAAGCCTCTAATTTGTGCAAAAACAGACCTTATGGATATAAGTATGGACAATGGAATTCTCCTTATCCTAGATTCTTGATTTGTTTATCTTTTATCATGGTAACATGGAAGTAGAGGACCAAAAATATACTCACGATTCTAGTGGATATTTCATTTTTGTTGTTTTTTATATATCCTATTTTATATTCCTATTCTTTGTATCCCCTGTATCCCCCATTTTTGTATATCAACATGAAAAGGCATAATTTTGTATTTGACTTAGCCTCTCACTTGATTCTTATTATTGATTCAATATTCTTAACTTTCACTATGGAGTATCATACTTGTTTCTATTGTGAGACCATTTATATCATGTTTCCACTATTTTCTATTTACATGTTATTATCATTGTGCTACTATGATAATATGGGTCATAGTCTCCCGATTGTACCACCATAGACCCTCGTTACTTGTAAGATCTTTTTTTTACTATGAGGTATGAATATTATTTTAAATATTTTTTTTACCTAATGTGAGTGAATTGTGATATAATTGTATTTTTGGGGGTGTTTGGGGCTTGTTCGGAGCTCGGAGGCATGGTGTTTGGAAGTGGAATCTGGGATACATGGTTAGTAGAAACTGTCCGATCCAAGCCACACTATTTGGTGATACCATTTGAGGCATTCGAGGACTCTCTAAAGTTGTGTATGGTTTGCGGAAACTTGAAAGATAAGGGAGCATGTCCATGCAAGAGCACTTTCAATTTCTAGTAGCGGTATTGTGCACATTTTCCACATGGTTAGTCAAACTGTGTAAATGTTACCATGGGGATATCCCTTGAGACAGTGAAGGGAGCATAGTTAGGATAATATTGTGACCAAACCACACGACCTAGAATTTAATCAGTAACTGACCATATTTAACTTAAGGTCTTTAATAATTAAACCCTCTCCTTCCTTTATTTTTCTATAATAGACTTTTTCCTCCTCTGAGAGCTCTATAGAAGCCTATATCTAGAATTTTCCAAAAGTTCTTTGTTGGATGCCCAAATTGAGAACCGTTTGTCTCATTAGATTATCACTAGTATTTAGTATATTCATCTTTTAAAATTATTCCTTTGTAAAGGTATTGAATGAGTTATTTAATCACAAGCTAATATTCTATACCATCTAGATTTTCTTATGTTCTTCATTTTTATCTCGATCTATACAGAATCAGAGCTTGATACTGGAAGAGTTCTCTAATAAGGACCTATGATATATGGTATATACCTTTCTCTTGGGGGTTTTTTTTTATAATAATAGTTTTCAATGTCATGCACATCATACTTTCTATCATCCCCCTTTAATTAATTAAATGATTTAATTTAATGAATTAGAAACTCATAGGGATGCCCACTGGTACCATTGAGTTTTTTTGTGTGGTTGTTACCCCAACCTTGGAAAACCATGGGTTGTGACTTTGTATATTATTAATATTATATCACCCTTCTAGGCATGTGAGTTCTCACAAATATAGAGGGATCCCCTTTGAACTAAAAATAATTGATTTGATTGATTTTATAGAGTTGATACCTCATTTCTATTTGAAAACATGATGTAACTATTGATTGTTTAAAAATGTTTTATAGAAATTAATTTCTGAGTTGGTTAAACTCATTTAATTCAATTAATTGTGAAATAATGAATGAATGAATTGATGATATGAAAATGGTAGTGGATTCCATAGTTTGTATACGTTGGATCCTAATTCCATTATATGTCATGGATATTCCCCTAATGGATCATTATTGAGGAAGTGGATTCCTTGGAGACATTTACTCACTATATCTTAATTCCATAGGATTCCTTAAGGCTTACTTACCCTTAGATCATGATTTCTTAGGATCGTAGTGGACTTGGTCTGTTGACATTGTCATTGGACCGTAACCAAGTATTCATTAAGTTTTCCTCGAGATTCTTTTAGGACTCGATGTGGATTAATTAGTCTTTTATACATTGGTTATGGATCATTGCGTTCTAACACTTTTGATTACATGGTATGGGTATTTTGTACGTATACATTTGATTATAAGACATGTATGTGATAGGTATCATACATTGGATTATATGTCATGGACATGGTAGTTGTTTACACTAGAATGCATAAAAAGGTTGTTCTTCTTTTTTCTAATATGCTTAATAGATACCCTTGATACAGGTATCTAATTATTAACCAATAGTTTTATAGCTTCCTGTATTAATTAAATATTTTTGTTATAGGAGATTGAAATTTGTTTATAGGGATCCATGTTTTGCGGGATAAGATCACACTTTAATTTTTGTAATTTTATACATGTGATATACTACACATTGATTTTTTATATCACATAGATTGTATTATTATAGACATCATTTTTGGTGTCCTACTAAGTGTTACATCACACCCTTTTATACTCACTATTGGGTACCTAGAACAATTTCATAGATGTAGGTAGAGACTGGGGAAAGTTCCCACAATAGGATTCTTGATTTATTCTCTTCTTATATGTATTGGATCACATGACTAGGCTTGGATTTCGATGCTACCTAAAGATAGAAATTTTTGGTCTTTTTTTTATTTGGACACATGTATTGTATTAGTTATTTGGATAATTGTTTCCCTACCTTGTAGAAACAACAAATATCATTCTATGTATGAGATTCCTGTTGGAATTGTTTATTTATTACCATATTTGATTTTTACCTCATGGTTTAATATTTATATGCTCTCTCTATTTATTTTTAGGAATTATACAATTGTGATACATTGTAACATGAGAAAATAGTCTACCCACAAACACACCCTAGGCCCTCACACTCGCTGGAAGCCTATGGCGTATGTGGAGGAGTGCTTGAGGCCATGTGACCGACCGACTCAGGGAACCATTTAGTGGATTATGGGTTGCAATGTTAAAAATTGGTATTAGAGCGTTACTTTTCCATATTTACTATTAGAAGAAAATATAATGTGGATTAGGAGTTTTTGGAATTTGATAATGAGTTTTTCTTGGGAGTATCTAACCCATGTACTGGAAAAAACCCAAATTTCATGGAACAAAAATTGTTGTTTTCTATAATTTTACTATTATAATTTATTTAATTTTTCCATTTACTGACACATATTAATTGTGATGTTATCATTGATATTATTGAGGATTTATTTTACCATTTTCCAAAGACATGAGTTTATGAATCTCATTCATCATTATAGGAACCTTTTAGTATTTACATGATATTCCATATAGGATTCATTTCTTGACTGCATGACATTTCCTAGTGTTCCATGTGTGAATTTACTATTTTATACTAGTTTTTCGTAGTGTATTGAAGAACATAACTAGTACATAGAGTGCCTAACATAACCTTAACTGTGTTTTTCTGATTAGGCTATAATAGATACACTAAGAAGTCAACTAGGGAACATTGAGTCAGGAACCATTAGCCTCAAGGGCTGGAATGTGTTATGGTATGGATTAAGTAGATTCTATACTTTGGTTCATGAGGTTTATGGTCTTATATGGATTAGAAGTGGTGAAACATTTTTTAACCAATTAAATGAAAATTGTGATATAATTTTCAATTAAAATAAAATTTAATTTGTGAAAATAGATAAATTGACTTTGACCCATCTTTAGAGTGGACAGTACGTAGTGTCTCATGGTAATTTTTTGGCTATTTATTTTACCCATTCTTAGTTTTAGAATAAGATATAGGGGTGGGGATTATTTATAAAAAGGATTACACTTTTCATTCATTTTAAAACTATCATATTCTTTTTATCAATATTTTAGAAGTTATTTTTATGACATAGTAGAGATATTCTTACACAAATACCTACACTCATAAACTAGGAGGTTGGTGATGACCATGATATGATGGTGGTGGTCCATGGGATCGCAAAAGATCCTCTAGTAGTTCTTTATATGGAACCAACAGTTGTAATAGATATAGGTGTTGAGGCACAATTCCTCTATGGATTTCAATGATATATATAGACTTTTTAGGGCACAGTGAAACATTCCTCTTCAATGGAAGAGATAAAGAATGTGTTCTAGTAGCAGCATTCACCCATGTTTTCAAGGGGTTGTGATCCACAGGTTGTTGAACTATGTCTAGAGTGTACTTCTCAATCTTTAAGAATCTGGAGACACCTCCTAATAAAGGAGTGAATCTCATGACATATATGCTTTAGGGAGAAACTAAGAAATGGGGGTATGATTTGAACAAGGGTAATACAGTAAGATATACGTATTAGAGGGATTTCCAATCGAGGTTTAAGACTAATTTGTCTATGATACCCTGAGAGGTGAAAGGAAAAGTGATTTTATGAATCTAGAGTAGGGGAAGATGACTATTATGGAATATTCTGAATGCTTTATAGAGCTTCAAAATTATTCATTGATTTATCTTACTAATTAGCCATATAGGGTGAGACCCATAGAGGAAGGTCTCATATATGTAATTTAATAATAGGTCAATGTGTTCAGGTTGATGACTATTATTGATATAGTGAATTTGGTACTTATTAAATAGGATCACTAGAGGGATAATGGGGGTACAAAATAAGGTTGTTCACCCTCTCGATGCAGTGGTTCAGTTACATCTAGAAGGATGTACCATTTTGAGGAATATTTTGAGGGGAGTACTAGCTAGAATGTTAGTGATGGTAGTTATTATTTATATTTTTGATGTGGGATATGATGACATTGGAGTAATCAGTGTTACTGGGGCCCAGTTGAGTGTCAGGATTGTGGCGGGATGTGCTACATACAATGTTTTTGTAGAGACTTCCCTCTAGATATTAGTGGAAGAGGATAGACTCTGTCTCATAGATTAGGATTGGTATTTGTAGCTTCATGTCATGAGATGAATAAATACTGGTCATTCAGGTGAAGGTGGTGGGCATAGTCGAGGTATCCAGGCACTAGTTGTACCTAGAAAACATAGTGAGAATGCTTCGGGTTGTGAGGTTGTTTCATTGAGGTGTAGTTAAGGAAATATATATTCTATAAATCATACACCTAAGGATTTGAGTATCAAACCATATATGGTGTGACGTATGATATTGGTATCCACAATGCTAGAATTTACTCTTTTTTATACAGGTACTTCTCAATGTTTCATATTTGTACCTGTGGTGGAGGGCCTTAGTCTCATTGTTTAGTTTTTTGAAGGTGATATGACCCTTGATACTCATTGGGGATTAAAACAGAGGGTGTAAAATAGTGTAGGGATCCCCCTTGATATTAGTGGGTGTCACTTCATGTGTGATATGTTTTTCCCAGAGATGATTGGGTTTGACGTTATACTCGGGATGGAATAGTTAGTTTTTATCAATCAAATTTTGACTGTTATCGCTTGGGGGTGACCTTCACATAACTAGAGGGCAAGGGTTTTATTTAAAAGGCTGAGTGGGGGGGGGGGTCTAGGAGATCAATTATAGACTAGATCATAATGGGCTATGCGGGATGAGAACCCAGATTTCAAGTTTGTATCTAGATGATCATGGGTCATTTCTGGAATATTTCCTTATAGTGGTTTATCATTTCAGGGATGTTTTCCCGGATTATTTTTCATGTTTATATCCTAAGAGAGAGGTGGAGTTTTTTATTTAGTTTGTGGAAGGAGCTAAATCAGTATCCATTTCTCCATACAATATAGCTACAATGGAGTTACCATAGTTCAAGAGGAAGCTAGAGGAAAAGGAGGACAAGAGGTTTATGTGGCCTAATAGTTCTCCTTATGGTTCATTGATCTTTTTGACCAAAAAAGTAGATGGTACCCTCATTATGGATCTGTTTTTTCAGAAATTTAATGAGTTGATTGTTAAGAACTTATATCCCTTATGATGGATAGATGACCTTTTTGATCATCTATGTGGAGATCATGTGTTCATGAAAATATATTTATAGTGGGATATCACCAGGTTCATGTTCAACCAATAGACTTACCTCTTAAAAATTTTCATTGTAGGTATAATCTATATGAGTATTTAGTTATTTAATTCGGTCTTAGTAACACGCTAGCCATTTTTTGGAACTAACGAACCATATTTTATATCCTTACCTGGATTCATTTGTGGTTGTATTCATGGATCATATATTT
Source organism: Viscum album (assembly GCA_963277665.1). Taxonomy (NCBI): domain Eukaryota; kingdom Viridiplantae; phylum Streptophyta; class Magnoliopsida; order Santalales; family Viscaceae; genus Viscum; species Viscum album. The sequence goes on along the minus strand of OY728133.1, from coordinate 1,375,223,794 downwards.
TTGTATTTTCATAATCAACATGACAAGAAAAAACATATTGTGATTTTTTGGGATACACTAAGAGAGAATTAGTTATACGATAAGAACAAAAAGTAAAACTTCTGGATGGACAAGATTTACTTCTTGGGTCATATTATCTCAGGAACAAGAGTATCATTTGACCTTGAGAAGGCAATAGATGAAGTTTCCTGGGATAATTCCAAGAAAATATTTGATATATGAAGATTCTTTGGGATATCTTGATATTAAAAGAATTTCTTATAGACCTTCTCATGATTATAAGAAGTTATTATGGGGTTTAATAATAAGGGCGTGATGTTTTTTATGGATAGATACTGACGATAAATCCTTTTAAGATATAAAAGGGTGGTTGAATTCAAGCCACTCCCAATTCATCTAGATCTAGACAAAATCTAAAAAATGTATTTTGATGCATCATGTATCTATCTAGAGGCAGTTTTAATGTTTGGGGATAGATCCATGGTGTAAGGGTCTCATTAGTTGAGGCCAAATAAGAGGAATTACCTGAAACATGATCATGAGTTAGCCACTATTGTACATACCTTGCATTGTTAGATGCACTATTTACTAATAGAGTGTTTTTGTTTGTGCACAAAACAAAAAATACTAAAGTATATATTTACATATCATGTTATGAATTTGAGGAAATAAATGTGGGTCAAGTACCTATAGTAATTTCACTTCATGCATTCCCATACAACCTAAAAGATAAATTTAGTTACCGATCCACTTTGTAGGAGGACATGGATACAGGTTGATTGGGAGTCCACTAGTGAGTGGTAGCTTAAGGATTAATTTCATAGATGCACTTGGAGGTGAAATACAATCGGGGAAAAGATTTATTTCATCCTAAACAATGACATATAACTTTAGGGATAGAGTGAGGATAAGGTAGTAATCCAATATAGAGGGCCTAGTCCTACGTGAGAGTGTGGCAGGAGGGGACCCACCTCTTGGTTGGACCATAGGTGAGGATGAAATTCTGATTATTCAATGTCACATTTGGGTATTAGTAGAGATATATGAGGAGATGATGTGGTAGTTTCATTCCTTTTTTTGGGAAGTATATCCCGGAACTAACTAGATGTATCAGGATTTATGTCGACAGTATTGGTGGCTAGGATAAAATGCGAGGTAGCTTGTTTTGTTGTGAGGATTTCCACCTATCAGTTGGAGAAGGTATATTATCAGGGAAAGGTCAGAATTTTATAGTAGTTACACATTTCAAATTGGAAATGGGTATATTTTGTGACATATTTCATTACTGATTTACCAAATTTACATTGAGTCATTCATATTGTTTGGGGTTTTATTGATAGTCCCATGAAGGTTATTCATTTTTCGCTACTCTGGGAGACCTTCTTAGCAGATGAATTTGGGAGGTTGAATATCCATGATATATTACAACTTCATTGTGTTCAAAAACCCATTGTATCATATAGGGATTCCTAGTTTACATCTCAGTTTTGGTAGCATTTATAGAGACTATTGGGTACACATGTTCTTTAGAGCCAATCATACCATCATCAGACTAATGGCCAATAATATTTCAGGATTCAAGAGATTGTATAAATGTTGTGAGTATATGTCTTAGACATTGGAAGTTCTTAGGAGAGGCATGTACCCCCATCTATGTTTTGAAACCATATCTATCAAGGGACTAAATAGATGGAGCCTTATGAGGCATTCTATAATAGGCCATGTCAATCATCCCTATCCTAGATAGAGGTAGGTGATGCAGTATTTCTTCAAACTCATATCAATTAGGAGAATTTTGAGTAGGTCTAGTTGATTCGAAAATGGATGGATACCACACTATTGGGGTAGAAATATTTCACTGATCACAGTCGATGTCCTCCAGATTTTGAGGTTAGGGATCGGGTCTTTTTACATATGTCATCGAGAATTTGACATAAATGGATCAGGGGATTGGGAGAGATTTCACAACAATATATCAGGTCATTTTAGATTTTTTAGAGAGTCAGGAAGGTAGATTATTGATTGTCGTTACCTCATAGGTACCAATTCATGCACGAAATCTTCCAGGTATCTCAGCTATGCTATTATCACCCAGACCCATCTCACACTCTATAGCCTAAGGTGGTAGAGGTATAAGTAGATTTTCCCCTTGAGGAGAATCCTATTGTAACGTTTACTAGAGCATGGAGGCTCTCCATGGAAAGATAGTTCTTCTAGTATAGGTGATATGGAAGCACAACCATTTACATGATGATTCAAGGGAGTAGGAGGCCAACATATGTACTTAGTGGATAGAGTTAGTCTCATATAATTCTTAACCACCCATGAAAGGGAAATTTGGGGATGAATTGCTTTAAGGGAGGAAGAAGGTATGATACTAGGTTTTCTTGTGAGGTATGATTATTTTTTTATGGTTAAATTTTATTTATTGACCTAATGTTAATGAATTTTCAGATTATAGGAGTTTTGGGGTTGTACAGGGCTCATTTAGAGCATGGAGGGCCAATTTTTAGAAAAGAGAATTAGGCCGCATGGTTTGTAAAAACCATGTAATCCAAGGAGAGCAGTTTGGTTAAACCACAAGATGTGGTCCATGCCTCTGTCAAGAGGTACAGTCTTTTAAGAAACCTTGTAGATAGCGGTGAACAACCATACGAGAGTACCTTCAATTTTTAGTAGAGGTGTTGGGAATTATTTTCACATAGTTACTCAAACAGTTCATAAGAAACCATGTGGGGGTATACCTTGATATACTGAAGGGTGTACAGTTGGCACACGATTTGTCTAACCATGCATCCAAACCATGTGACCCAATATTTAAAGGGTAAATTTATATTTTTACCATAAGGTCTTTTAGAATTAACCCCCCCCCCCTCCATTATCCTTTAATTTTATTTAGAAGGATTCTTCCTACCATGAGAGCTCTATAGAATCCAAGATCTAGAATTTGCTATACCTTATTAATTTTAATCCCAAATCGAGAAACATTTTTCTCATTGGATCCAAACTAGTATGCACTCCATTCCTACTTTTTCATTCTTAATTTTTCATAGTACTGAAAGAGTTATTTAGGTGAAATCTAATATACCCAATTTTTAATACTTTCCTCTAATCTTTGTTTTTCTCTCAATTTAGACTGAGTCACACCTCGATACAGAATGATTTTTCTATTATGGAACTATGGTAGGTGGTATATACCCTTCAATAAAGGTTTTCTGTTTTATAACCATATATGTTGTTATGACATAGATTGGAAATTCCAACGATTCCCCTTTAATTAATTAAATGAATAAATTGAATGAATTGGGAACTATTAGGGATTCCCACTAGTACCTTTTAGCTTATTGGGGGGTTTCCCCCAGTCTAGGCCACCAATGGTGTATTCCTTTGTATATGAATTAATTTATACCACCACACTGTGTTTGTGAGTGAATTCCTTGTTCTAGAAATCCCCTTTGGACTGAATAGAATTGAATTGATTAATAATATAGATTTAAGGCCTCATTTCCAAGTGATAACATGATATGAACTATTGATTATCTAAATTAATTTTATAGAAATTTTCATATGAGTTGGATGAACTGATGAAGTGTTATTAATTTTTAAATGATGAATGAATGAATTGATGAGATGAAAATGGTATTATATTCCTTGGTTGGAATACCTTGGATCCAGATTCCATTATATGCCATGGAAATTTACCCCATCGATCTTGATTATTATAGTGGATTCCTTGGATTTGATTACTCCTTCGATACTAATTCTGTAGGATTCCTTGGTCCTTGATACCCCTTGAATTTGGCTTGTGTGGGCTCATAATGGACATGGTATATTAGAATTATCATTGTAACCCACCCATGAATTTAATAATATTCCATCAATATTCTCCTCAGACTCGAAATGGATTCCTTGGTCTTATATAACTTGGATTCGTCCCTTCGTGGTCTGACACTATTACTACATGACAGGGTCATTGTGGATGTTTAATTTTTATTATGTGGAATAGTTGAGACATGTATCATAAAATGGATTATAGATCATGATCATGGTAGTGGTTTATATTGGATTACATGGAGATACCATTTTGGTTATTTCTAATATGATTTTTAAATATCCGTGGTAAGGGTATCTGATTACAATTGTATGACTGATAGTTTTACTCCTTCTTGTATGCTTTACAACTGCCTTGTTATAGGAACATGATATTTATTTAATGGGAGCCATGTTTTTATGGACATGATCACACTTTAATTTTAGTACTTTTATACCTATGATATACCACACACTTATTTTGTTTATATCACATAGACTGAATTATTATGAACACCATTTGTGGTGGATAACTAAGTGTAATCTCAAACCCTATTCAATTCAATGTTGAGTACCTAAAAAGATTTCATGGATTCAGTTAGGGACCGGTGAAAGTTCCCACTGTACGATGCTTTATTTTTTCCATGATTAGGATCATGGGCACACAATATTAGGATAGGATCACAATGCTATATGGAGATAGTCATTTTTTGTCCTTTTGGTATTTTGATAAATGTATTGTACGGGTTGTCTATACACATGTTTTCCTTACTTGTAGAAACATAACATATCATTTTGTGTATGATATTTCTTATGGAAACATTTATTCATTGCTATATTTGATATTTATCTCTTATATATATATTTATATACTTCCACTATTGACATATATGATTTCTACTGTTATTTTAAACTCTAACATGAGGGAATTGTCTCCCCATAGACAAACCCTTATCCCTCTCTGATAGTTGGAAACCTATGGTTTATGAGGATACATGCCTTAGGCTCTATGACTTTCTAGATCAGGGCACCATTTAGTGGAATCTAGGTCAGGATGTTAAACTACTATTCCACAACCTCTAGTGTATGGGGTTATGTTCTTGAGGCCATGCGACACACCAGCTTTGGGAACCGTTTAGTGGCTCCTAGGATGAGATGTTACAAATTGGTATAAGGGTGCTATTTTTTCTTGTTGTCTTACTATTTTTATATTATAAAGGATACTAGGAATATGTTGTAATTTGGTAATAAATTTCTTCATGGGAGTAGTTGACCCACATACAGGTGAAACCAAAATTACCTAGGATGGGTTATTGTTGTTTTTTGTTTCACCTGTTATGGTTGGACTGATTTCATTATTGGGTAATGAACATGTTTTGTGATGTTATTATTATTGATAAAATTACTATATAATTTCCCTTACCTTTGTCTAATGAGATAATGGTATATTATTTCATGCATAATCATTTCCACATTAGGAATTATATTCTCTAAATTTTTCCATTTCATATTTACTACGTGCATTGCTTACTAAATATATTGTTGGTACTTTGAAATATGTTGGAAAATATGCTAAAATTTATTGTAGGGATAGGATAATTTATTTATTTAAAGTGTATGTACCAATATAAATGGTGTATTTTTGTATAGATTGGTGAATACACCTTAGTTAACCAATTATACCATGTTATGGATTCTAGACCTACTGGTTCCATAGACCAAAACAATGTTAGTTAATTTGATAAATTGAATTCCATTTATAATTTTTGAAGCTTTTAATTATATAAATTGGGAATGGTGATTCAACTAATAAATCCATTTTATATTACATATTACATCCTGACACTGGATGTAATGGTTAGGCCTCATTTACATTACATGCCAATTGAAATTTATAAATAGTATGACCTCTATAAATTGGGAATGGTGGAACATTGATCACGAATGAGATATATATATATATATATATAAGAGTAAAAAATTAAATAGATATAAACATAAAAAAGAAATGGTTTTATTAAAATGGGGATTCTAATTTCAAATTAAAATTTGTTTTCCTCTATAAAATGAAATCAATACTCTATTTACCAAGACTTCAGTCATATGATATGAGACCTAGACCCACACTCGGCCTTAGTAATGGAATATTAGAAGTGTCTCTTATGATTATTATGGCCTGTTACGGTCTCCATTTGTAACCTAGACCTAGATTTAGAATCAGGATGATTGGTGTTAGTCTATGTATAGGAAGTCCTAAATATGTTCTAATTGTTATCTATAGTATTTTCAACTATAAAATTATATTCTGAGGTGTGTATTTGAAATTGAAGAATCATGTCACCATGAATACCATGAGTCGTATGCGAGAAGGGGGGGGGGGACAACCATGCTCTGAATGTCTTGGTCCATGATCCACCAGTGTTACCTATCATAGTTCCACATGAGCCCCACTTGATATTTTTGATTTAGGAACTCAAGCTCAATTTTTAGGGGGTTCTATGTTTATGTTATCATCGATACGAGGTGGTGCTCGACCTACCTTGACTATGGAAGATTTGACATGGGAATTCCCACCTATATTTTTGGCGGATGGTCTCCCCCTGGTTACAAAAACAAGGCTTGGGGAAATGATTTCTATATTTGATCATCTATAGTTTCTTTTAGTGAGTAGGATCAAGATCATGGCATATATGTTACGTGGTTTAGAGAAAAGATGGTGGAATGCCATTAACTAGAAATACTGACACTAAGAGATGATCTGGAAGGACTTCTAGATGGTATATTATTACATATTTCTATATATATTAATGGATAAGTGAGCTAGAGAGTTTGATAACTTGTTGTTAGGAGTTATTTCTATGATGAAGTATTATTACTATTTTAATGGGCTCTAGTGATTCACTCCAAATTTAGATGGTGATGTGTTCAAGACTGAAAGATGATTTGCGGATGGTCTAGTGTACTCCATCCGATCACATGTAAATGTTTTTCAATTGAACATTATTTCTAAGATAGTTAACCAAGCCCAAATTACTGAGTAAAATTTGAGGGAAGCTGAAGGAGTGATGCAGGGAGGTTCAATAGCCAAATTGGGCTATAGTTCATATAGATTAAATAATTTTTCCCTAGAGGTTGATCATGGGGTATATGTAGTCTGGTAGATCTTTCTCATAGTTTTGATAACTATAATTATTGCGGGAAACTAGGACACAAAAAACCCTAGTGCATAAATGATCTAGTAGGGTGAAGATGTTCGGGAAATATGGGGCATATAAAATTATTCAATAGGACCTTTCCTCCAGTACCTAGTGAGATAGGTTCTACACCATATCCACCTTATTAAAAAGGTCTAGTAAAATATCACTAAGAAGGAATCTAGACCACCACAAGTCACTCAAGTTGAGGTATTGGTCGGAGAAAGGGAAAATAAACTCAGGATTCACAATGACAATAGTGGGTAGTCAGGTTATGACTCAGGTCTTCTATATAGGCCAACATCATATAGCACAGACTATTCTAGAGGAACAGACTGTTGATCCATCCATAGTTCAAGTTACTAATCTAGTATCATCTTCTTTAGTATCACCTCTGTTCGACATAGGTGTGTGAAACACTTTTATGTCTACAACAATTCCGAAGAATTTTCACCTTGAAAAAGAGTTTTTTTATGGTGTGATGACACTTGATATCCCATTGGGTATTCGATTAGATATTTTTCTGATGTAAAGAATGTCTTCGTAAGATATGTGGTTATCTATTTTTATGTGATCTTTTCATCACAGACATTAGAGCTTCTGATGTAATTCATCTGATGGACTGGTCGGTTCCCTATTGATCCCATATTGAATTTTATCACCATAGGGTTTTATTCACATCACTAGAGGGTGGTATAAATGTTTATAAGGGGGAAAGATATATCCATGCATCTTGATCAGGACCTGAGAATCATTGCCTGGGTAGAGTTACATCCTAGGTTTATTATATTTTCATGGATGATCAAGGAATGCGACCTACCGATTTCACCCTTTTGGTAGATATTTTTAAGGATTTATTCCATAGTACTTTTTTGGGCTATCTCCTATAAGATAGATATAATTCAATATTGAAATCATGTTGGGAAAATCACTAGTATTCATTCCTCCTTACTATATGGAACCAATGGAACTTCTGGATCTCAGGAAAAATTTGGATGAACTGAAATCTAAGTGTTTTATCCAACCTTATACCTATCCATGGGGTTTACTAGGGTACTTTTCTTTGAATGAATATGATATGTTACGATTTGAATGTATTAACAAATTTTAAACCATATTATGGTTAAGAAAAACTACACACTACCTCAAATAGAAAACCTCTTTCATCAACTATCAGTAGTGAGGGTGTTTTAAAAAATTGACGTGAGTTTGGGCTACCATTAAGTGCATGTAATGCCTTTAGACATACCACATATAGCTTTCCATGTTGTTGTGGAAATTATGAGTTCTTGGTAATGTTGTTCAGTCTCACTAATGCACTATATATTTTCATAACCCTGATGAATCAGTTTTTTCACCCGCATATGTATTCATTCATGGTAGTTTTTGTGGATGAAATCTTGGTGTGTTTTTATAATCAAAATGACCATGAAAAATATCATGAGATGATTTTGAATATAATAAGGAAGAACCATATTAATGAAAATATCACTAAATTCCACTTTTGGATTGACAAAATACACTTCCTGGGTCATATCATCTTAGGGTTTGGAGTACCAGTTGTCCTAAAGAAGGTGAGAGATGTAGTTTCCTAGGAGAATCCCAATAAAAGCATTGACATAACGAGTTTCTTTAGGTTATCCATGTATTAAAGATGATTAATATATGATTTATCACACCTATCAGTTCGACTTACGGGCTTGACTAGAAAGGGTTTGAAATTCATACAGTCCAAAGATTGTGAAGAATCCTTTCATCAATTGAAAGGAAGGTTACTTTAGCACCAATACTAATTCTATTGGAGATATGAAGGAATCTATACAGTGTATTGTGACTCATCAGGTATTGGTATGGGTGATATTTTGATGTAGGATGAGAAATTAATGGTGTATGGGTATTGTTAGTTGAGTACCCATGAGCAGAATTACAAGACACATTGTATCAAGTTGGCAGATTTAGTTCCTGCTTTATATTATTAGAGGAATTATTTTATTGAAGGAAATTTTTTAGTTTTATGGATCATAAAATTCTGAATTACATTTTTATGTTGTGTTATCTGAATCTAAGGTAGTATAGATGAGTTGAATAATTGTAGTCATTCAATTTTGAGCTTGCCTATAGGCATAGAAAAGGCAATGTGGTAGTTGATGCACTGATCCAAAATACACAGTCATGGGCAGTTTAGTAAGCAAGTGGTGAGTGGAAATTTATGGAGTTTTTCTCAAAGATTCATGTTGAGGATCAGAAGGATTAGAGGTAGAATATCCTCTCATCTTTAGTAGTGACCTATAACCTTCTCTAAAAGGTAAAGATGGGGAAACTTTTAGAGACCGAGGGACTAGTCCTTAGATAAATCGTTTCAGATGAGGATTCAATTTTTGTGTGTGTTATGGATGAGGATGACACCTTATGCATACATTTGAATGTGTGAATTCCCAAAGACATATGAGATGAGTTGATGTGGGAATCTAAAGCATCGGTATGGGCATCACATCTTGATGAAACTAATATGAATCAAGACTTACGTTGCAAGTATTGGTGGCCTGGTATGAAATGGGAGATAACCAACTTTTTTTCATGGTATTCCAACTATCAGTAGGTGAATGTACAACATTAGAAACCCATGGGTCATTTACATCCATTATCTATTCCAGAGTGGAAGTGGGGAAATATCATCATTGACTTCATGAATGGTTTTTCTAGATTGCCTCAAGGTAATGATATATTGTGGATTTTCTTTGATATATTGATGAATTTCACTCATTTACATCCAATTTTGGATACCTTCTCATTAAATGAGATAAGGAGGATATATTTTAGGGAGATTATATTCTTTTTGGGATATCAATGTTCTATCATATATGATAGGTACACTAATTTCATGTTGCGGTTATGGTAGTGGTTAAAGAAGGAATTAGGTAAATAAGTGATTCTATGAAATACCTATCATCATTAGACTGATGGTTAAACAGAGTATATGATTCAGGTGTTAGATGAAATGATCCTTATATGTGTCCATGTTGTTAAGGGTTCTTGAGAGAAACACATACCTCTAGTTAATTTTTCATACAATAATAGATTTAAGGATACCAACCCGATGGATCTTTATGATGTGTTATATAGTAAGCCATATTTTTCACCATTGTGCTAGTAATAGGCTAGGGAGGAAGCTTTTCATAGACCATATATCATTCATGAAATTTGAAAATAGGCCCATATAATTAGGAATCACATTTTGGAATCTCATTCTAGGTAACAGTCATAGACCAACTTCCACTGATGACCACTTGAGTCTGAGGTTGGGGAAAGTCTTTTCATATGTTTTCCTCCCAGAATGGGCCGAAAAAGGTTTAGGAGGCAGGGTAAGTTAGCTAATAGATTCATTGATCCTTTTTAGATCAAATAAAGAGTTATAACAGTGGCTTATAGGATAGAAATTCCTCATAGATACTAGTATATGAATTATGTTTTTCATCTGTCTCAGCTTCATTTGTATTATAAAGACTCGATGCATGTATTATTTCTGAAAGAGGTTTAGTTAGATGTGGAAGCTTCCTATGAGAAGTACCCAGTACATATCATAGATAAAAAAATGAAGACTCTCTGAGTTAGGTTAGTTCCTTTTGTATGGGTGCTCTGGTAGCATTTCCATGTACAAGAAAATAACTAGGAGAAAGAGGTTGATGTATGTCCCCAGTGGCTCGATCTTTTCTCAGAAGATGTTTTACCACCATCAATAGGGTAACACAGGGATGCGTTGTTCTAAGGATGGGAGGTTGTAATGACTTCAATTTTCATGAAGGTGGATAATATTTTTCATGGTTTAAATACAATATTTTATCCTTTTAAGTCTGTTATATGGCCTAAGGAAGGTATAAATATCATGTAGAGCCGGTTCAGAGCCTAGATCCCTGACTTTTGGAGAAAATAACTATGATGTACTTTTGGTAGAAACCATAAAGGGTGTTTCAAATGGCTTTAAAGGGGCACATGGTTAGGCCAAATTGTGTGAACCAAGATGCACATCCATACAATTTATCTCATATAGGTGATATATCTATTTCACATGGGTGTCACATAGTCAAACCATGTGCCTTGCCTAAGTGAGTGGGTTCATTTGGTATTAATTTTTTCCTTGTTGGTGAAAAGTTTGACCAACCATGCAATGAAACTGTGAGATCCCATAATGGAATGTTAAATTATCCTTTCCCCTTAAATGTTTTAAAACCATTTCCCCCTTTTATTATCTTCTCTAGGGGATGTGAAACCTTATTCATCTACTTTGAAGCTCTCTCAAACCTTCACATTGGATTTATGATAACCCCCATATGAAATAAGTTTCCTTCACTATCAGCAGCATTCGATAGATAATGGTAATCTCTCTAATCCTCTTACTTCTTTTAATCATTTATCTTTTCCAACTTATTTGTTATTTTGTTTTGAAAAAATGAACCCTATTTTCAAGGCATCAATCCATTTTTCCTATTTCTAATTTTCTTACTCAATTAATGGGACGATACTGGATGATGAGAGTGCTACGAACATATGGTAGGTGGCCTAATAATTTTACATAAATATTTAGATATTTTTATAGCATTATACATTGTTCCACATTCTGTACATTTCTATGTGATGCCTTAAAATGTGTTTTCCTCTACAAAATTAATTGAAAAATGTTTATTACTCCCATAAAACTGTAATTATCCATTTCAGGATGTCTACCTCATTGGTGGAAAACCATTTGGGTGTGTTGAATGAATTTACATATCTGACATAATTTTTTAATTGACCAAACCACCTCCTAAGTGTTTTGGTTGAAATTAAATTAGACCTTACTTGTTTCTTAAATTAAATGGATTAATTTAAATTGAATGTAAGTGAGTGGAAATTTCACATCACATATTATAAATGGGTAAATATTTATTTAAATTGTAACACCCAAGGTTAGATTGTGATAATTGAATATAAATGTTTAAAATGTAATGCCTTATTATTATTATTATGAATAGACTATGGATATTTGTCAACAGAAAAATGTTAAGGAAATTATTGAGAATGTATATTCACACTCCTTTATGTTGAGTATTGAGAATGGAATCTCATGCCTTTTACATGAATAATTGGAATAAAATTCCATATTCCCTTTCTTCAGGGGTTGGGAATGAAGAATCATCCCCACAATCTTGAGTTTAATGCATCACATATTTCATTCTTATGAGATTCATTGATAGTACCCTTTTCTTGAGCTTATAGCTTATTTGACTAGACATGGATGCCTAAGTCATTCCTTGGGTCCATCTAGAACCTTGTATCCACATATGTTCCTATATATTTCCTCATGTATATAGTGTATATAAATGAATAAATATTATTCATTATTACCTATTAATGCAATCAGATGGTAAACTGATATTAGAATCATTCTTGGCTATGACAAAGATGGTAGTGTTTTCATAATGTCCTCTAGGAACTTGATCTAACCAGTTTATTGATTACAAAATTATTTATTATTTGTTATTCTTATAAAATATTATGTTATACACACCGACGGTATTTTTTTAGACACTATTGGTGGGGGACGACCAAGTTTTATCTCACATCCATTTCAAACTATTTATTGGTAACCATACATATATTAAAAATGTAGGTTGTGATAAGGGTAAGTTCTTGATCAAGTATGTTTGATATTTTTAGATTATAGAATGGGATCATGGGAACATCAGGCCGAGTGAATGATTGATATTCTTATGGAGATGTCTTTTTTTTTTATTTTTTTTACAACAAGTTGTATATTCTTATTTTCTATATCCACTATATCCCCCATTTTGTATATCATCTTGACATGACATAATTTTTTATGACTCACCCTATGAATTGATTATTGTTATTATTTATTGGAAGTTTTGCTTCCACTTTTGAGTATCATACTGGTTTTCACTATTCTACCAGTTATATTAATTTTTTTATATTTTCTATTTATTATCTATTACAATTGTGCTACTATGATAAAAAGAGGTATAGTATCCCCACAATAATACCATATACCAATGATATTATTCAAAAGGCTCTGGAATATGGAGAGGCACACTTGAGGCCATGTGACCCAAATTATTTGGTCACTGTTTAGTGTCTCCTGTGTTGGGACATTACACATTTTGTTTCTCGATGAGGTTTTTCTTGGGTTGAGTTGTATCACCCTTATTGAAGATTTGGGATGTGGTGATTTTAGGGGATCTTTTTAGTGTTTTTACATGTTATTTTATGGATATTCCATGGGTTGGGTACATTTGTGGATTAGAGTCGATTTCATGGTAATTGGTTGAGTTTGAGGACATTTTACGATTCCTTTAGAGGTGATTTTAGGAATCACTATTGTTGGGGGTAAGACTATCCTTTTGGATTTCCATGACAGGGTTTTCATTATTACGACAACTTTAAATTAATTTTAAATGGTAGCATGACACCCCAATATTTTATATGTATTTCCTTTGAAACTAACATGAGGTATTTAATAACTTTCTATGCATATTACCCTAAGTCTAAATGAACCATAAAAGGGTAATCATTTAAAACCTAGACATTGAATTAGAATGTATAAATACTAATGAAAAAATTAAAAAAATATGTATAAATGTTTTAAATAATAAAATTTTATTTATTAATGCATATTAAATAAGTGCTAACTTTTTAGTAAATTCATTTTATGCTTAAAAATATGTTTTCTAGATATTGTTTTAACTGAATTTTATGGATGGACGTTATAAATAAATTATACCATTTTTTAAAATTTTATTTTAGGGATTAAATACCATTTTTAAATTATAACATCAATATTTTCATATGTTGATTTTTAATATTTTTCTAAAAATATTTATTTATCAGTGAGTAATGAAATATACATATTTTTGTATAAGAATTCAATTATTTTCAAGTAAAATCCCCATTATATTTTTAATTTAATATTAACTTAACGTAAGTATAATATAATTATAAATGATATAATTAATTATATATGAGTTATCATTATAATTTCTTCTGGTATAAACTCATTTTTGGGCTTAAAACACAATTTTCTAAAAACATGTTTTTTATTTTCACAATGTGTTTTTTAATTAATTAATTAACATAATATATTTTCTTAATGGCACTATTTTTTATAATTAACACTTTGGAATATTTAAATTATATTTTAAGAATTTGGTAGGGATTCTGTATGAGATTACAGGGCCTATGGAACCTCAGTGTTGATATACTAAAACTATTAAATATAATATAGCATGTGTGCATAGTTTTTATAAAATTATTGAATATCTATTTAGTAGTTTCTTAGAAGAGAAATATGAATCCACTACTAAGTGAAAGAAATGGATTTTACCATAGTTTCAATAAAAACTTTTTACACATCAGGCATTTTGTTTAGCTATAGTCGTGGGAGGAATAATAGACAAACAAATTGATTAAATAATTATTTGTAAAGTAATTGAATGTAACATAAATATATAATATTTAATCTTGCATATGACCAAATCCAAGGTTTAATCACAAAACTCTAGTTAATTTTAGGATAGTACCATAGGGAAAGCATTGGATAATGGAAATATGATTGTGGGTCACTGATTGGTACTGAGGATATTATCATCATCACTAGAGTTCATGGATCTCAACATAAAAAATGACATGGAATCATTCTTCATTACTGATTAATCCTATTTGAAGTTATATCCTTTGGTTTTGTTAGATTAATCCCCAATTCAAATTCTCTTATTTCAAACATTAATTAATTAATTTAGAAAATTAATTCATGGATTGAATTTTGATTTTTGGTTAATGGGTTTTCACCTTTGAATATTAAATTGATGAATGATTTATTGATCATTGATTATTCTTCACGATTCATCATTTTATCTATCAATGGATTAAGGAAACCCCAAAAAATGTCCTATATTCATTCCCTAAATTATTTTGTTTCATTCTTTTCTTCCCTCATTCATTAAATATTCCGCATCAGAATTTTTTTAGACCGATTGTTCGACTATACCTGTGATCTGATCATTGCGTGATCAATCACTGGAGAAATGTATCATAAACACAAGTTTAGATTCAATATTAAAGGCATTATTTAGGCGTGATAATTACAAAAACGTTTTGATGATGGTATGGGTGGTGGAGTTTCCATAGGGTGGATCATGTAGTTATTTAGGATAGTGACTGTGTACTATTCTCCAATCAATGGGTGGTTGGAATATATCAACCAACGATGAGGAAAGCATGGTAAAATCAGATTCGATTATTACAGTTTTGATTTTAAATTTCAGAGAATGAGGAGGTAATTAGGTAAGATATGTTTGAAGGTAATAATATTCTAGAAAATTCAAATATACATGGCATATAGTTTAGAAGAACACATGCCTATGGACCCCCTTCCATGGTGGCTAGGGTTACATAAAAAAATAAATATCACATGCTATGTGACTTATCCAAATTTATGTTACCAAAAAATGAGGACCCTACATGTACCCCTTGGTATATGGTCACAAACACACCAGGGTTTATAGGCGTGGCCAGTGTACATAGACATGACTAGGATACAGAGGTATGAATAATGTACACATTCATGACCATAGTACACTGGTATGGGATGAAGTGCACAAACACATAATCTTATAGGTTTGGACATAGCATGATAAGTTGTGTATTCCTTATACAAGCCATGTACCCCTTACAAGGCAGGTTGGATCCCCCATTCTCTTTAGTGTAGTTGGGTATTAGTTGGGTACATTCCATTTCTCTACACCTATGAGGGTATAGTGAGGAATCCCATCCTCAGCATAGGATGTGTGTTCCCCTTTATGAGTTTTTTTGGATAGAGTATGGTATCCTTCCATGTGACCAGGGGTTTGATCCTCTATCATTCTTCCAAATATATTTTTAGGTAACATGTTTCTAAATGTTAGGGCATGTGATCCCAATCCTATTGGGTTATTTTGTATAGGATTAGGTATCCCCCATATTCCATGGGTGTGATCCCTGACCTATATATCAAAATATTTTGACTTATAGTGTTTACCTCTTTGTAGAGAGGCTTGATGAGCCCTAGATGAGATCATTATGCGTTAATAAGACTCAAGGAGTGATTTCTCTTAGGAAAACATTACCTTGTATGCTCAAGCAGAATCCAAGGTTGAAAGTGAGGAAATAAACTAAATTTAAGACTTGGTTTTGATATTTGAGCATATTTTTGTTTTTTCAACATTTATTTTGAGATGACTCTATTTTATGTTTTTTGTTTAGGTGTTTCGGGTTGGCCTATCGGGTATGTTTATACTAACCCATGAATGGTATCTACACAAAATTTCATGTCTTATGAAAATGAAAATCCTTTTTATAGGGTTCAAGAAGGGTCAAAAGAAAGTGGACCTTAGTAGTTCTACACAGACCATATAAGATTCTTTGAGTTTCATTTTGATATAAGTCCCCTTTTTACTGGTAGGATGGACTCTTTTTCAGTTTTTATGGGATTGTATATGGTTCTTCTTCTTTCTATTATACTTTAGAGGTGATAAAAAGATGTTTAGGGGAGGTTTTATCCAAACCCATGCAAGATAAAACCGTATGGGCTCAACATGAAAAATCCTGTATATTAAATAGGAAAATTTATAATGTCTTCCTACCCTACATCAGATGTAGGAAGCATCATGGGAAACTTAAATTTCATAAATACTACAATTCTAAAAATATAATATATATAAAAAAGATATAAAAAATTTGATTTTTAATTTTTAAATTTAAATGATAATTCAAAAATAAGAAAAAATAAAATTATAACTGATATAAAATTAAAGAAATAATATAAGATATATGTTGGGAGTAGTTAGATTGACTGGAAGGTGAAGAGATAACAATTAGAAAATGGGAGATGATGATTCTAGAGGGATAAGGGGAAAATGTTATTGGTGTTTTCGGTCTATAGGAAGAGAGAGAGGTGACTGGTACATCCAGTTTAGAAGGAGGGAAGCAATTGACGATGAGGTGCATGGGATGTACCATGTTTGGATCGATGGAGAAGATTGAAAATAGGGTGGAAACTGGGGGGTTACATTATGTTTTGAGGTTGGGAGGAAGGATACATTGAATCATGATACTGTATTTAGTCTAGAGGGAGTGAAGGTGTTGAGAGATGACGAGGGGACTGGGTGGTGGAATCGTAAGATCTAGAGAGGGAGATATGTGGGTGACAGTATGGTCTAAGGAATGTTTTGAGTAAATAAATAAAATTTTATGGGGGTTAGGGGGTTGATATATGATATTGAGGAATATTTTTGAAATTGGATAGGAGGGCAGGATTTATAATTCACGGAGTTTTCACACAGGAAGAGTGAATTAGAGTTATATCATTGTGACTCATAAAATAGATGATTGTTATTTTAATGGTTTTATTACAAAAATAGAATAAAAAACCCACAGTTCAATGAATATATATACGGTTTTACCGACATTAGTCAGCTACCCATGCAGGTACTCTTAATAAAACTTTTTGATACAATCATTTTTAAGAAGCTCTCCCCACTCCAAACCAACCCAAACCCATTTTTCCCACTGGCTATACCCCATTTTCACTCCTAGTATATTTATCATAATCTGAATGGGTATTGGATATATGAATGTATATTTATTATCAGTTATATATTTTATTTCTATATTACATTGGTGTTCATATATTTGTTCATGTGTACAAGAACCTTAGGATATCATCTTCCTAGTGTGTGATATTCCTTCTCGATGATAGTCACCAGCCCCTGGAATACTGAAAGAGGGAATGCGGTGTCACAATTGGCATGACTCTAGCTTGGAAGGCCCCTATGGTTCGAGTCATGATATTATTGTGTCAAATAATATGTTTTCTTAGTACCAGAGTCTATAGTTAGTATAGATGTGAGGATTGGTCTTGGAACTAGGGAGATAGTGAAAAATTATCTTGAGTTTATCTCTCAAGAAAGGAAACCCAATAATGCTGTAGTGGTTAACTATCCATTTACCAATACTATCATAGAATTCTTGTTGACTCACTACATGTAGGAACTGGTAACAGTGAAAAAATCAATACCTTCATCCTATAGGAATGGGTTGTGGTTTCCATGTCGTTCTTGAGTCATCTTCCCATTTTTTTCACTTTTAGTATGGTGTGTCTTGGATTTTTTAGGATACCTCCATAAAAATAGTTAGCCAAGAATCATTAATAGGATATTTATGGTGATCCACATAGTATTTAGGATTCAATATGGGGATTTTATAAGAGGTGCTACCTCTTGATGGTTTTCCAATACTACCACCACTCATTGATAAGTCAGTTATACCAAATGTTCTTGATGGTATAATGTGAATATTGCCCACAATTTATGAGTTATAGGGGATGTCACCTCATATGTTCTAGGTAAAAATAAAATCCTAGGCCTCAAGGGATTGGATAAGAAAATTATGTAGGTTTTCCACCTTCTTATGACCCCTCCCTTTCAAATGGTGGTCCTAGAAGCAAGCCTTCCCGATGAACCCATAGGGTAATGGTGGATCTTGTTGACATAGTCACATGAAGAGGAAACTATCACTTATATAGAGTTTAAGAACCTCTTAATATAATATTTTTAACCAATAATGTTGTTATTAGTATATATCTTGGAGAATTTGTTGCTCTAGTAGGGAAGACTGTCAGTCAGAGAATATACATCACAGTTCAATAACCTCTCATGGTACTCCATTGACATGATTCATGATGCATAATTTATATAAAATACCTTAAATCATATAACTCATATAGATAACCTATATTTTGTAGTATATCATTTCATTAAATCATGTCTTTCATCATTTCCTATGATGGGGATCTGGAGTGTTCCTTAGTGGTGGATATATTTCTTGCTGAGAAGCTGTTGAGAGTTATATCAGGTAGTGGGATCCCTAGAACTAAGACTTTGAAAGCTAGTAGTCAACAAAATACTTAGGTATCCAAGAATGTGAGCTATTTATAATGGTATTATCAAGATATAGGTTCTAAAAATTTAAGATTTCAGGATAATTCTAGTTAGCTGAGGAAGAGGAAATTCTACTCCTATGATGGGTGGGGTTATATCACTTGATATTTCCTAACACACTGTGCAATATAAAGGGGTATGGTTGATGGACCACCTAGGCAGAGTCAAGGACTTGATAATGGAGGTTTTTAGGGTAGAAAACATAACCGAGGAGCTGTAAGTGCAGTGGGATGTGGGAGACATTACGATATGTTACCACCACTACCCCCAGATGGTCCATTATAGGCTCAAGGAGCTGAGGGTTAAGGACAAGAGTAACTACAATCAGTGGAGGATTATGACCTAGAGGCTTTAGGGATGATTCAAGGTATTATTTTATCCTTATAAACATTATAGGTATTATTTATAGAACAATGTGTGAGATAATCATTCTTTATCACATCCCTTGTGTGAGATATGGATATTCTAGTCGAGCCTTCGGCTTGACCATTGAATTCAGAGACTCTTACTAGGGGAGACTCATAAATCACATACTTCTAATGATTTTTTGACCAAAATAATGGAGGATATATCTTCTTATTGGATATTTCCATTGTTTTGATGAGGAATTATGAAATTATTCTTTGTATGGAATGGCTCTCCACATTTCATACTTAGATTGACAATTTTTAGTGGAGTATGTGGTTTATCTATGTTGATGGGATGAGTTTTTACTTAATCAGTGAGAAGGAAAACTTTGAAGAGTCGGTTGGGATCATACAATGGAGGATACAATAAATTAATCATCAATTTTCTATTATTACCCTAAGAGTTTTATGTGATACAATCATTTAATTTACTATAGTAGTGGCAGGGTATGAAGATATCTTCCTTGAGGACATGTTTGGCTACCTCCACACTGAGAGATCGATTTCTATATAGAACTACGAATAGGTACTTCACCAATACTTGTGCATTCATATTGAATATACTTTAAAAATATTCATGATTTGAAGGTGTAGTTGGAGTATTTACATGGGAAGGTCTTAATCAGACCTAATGTGTCCCCATGGGCCTCTCTAGTTTTGTTTTCTAAGAAGGTGGATAGGAGTTTGAGGTTATGTGTGTATTATTATCATGTAAATTAGGTGACTCTAAATTTAAAGTATCCAATACCAAGAATAGAAAATCTATTTTAGTAGATTAATGGGTAGAGGTGGTTCTCAAATATTTATCTTAAGTCAGGTTATCACTAGCTCTGAGTTTAGCAGGGGGATATACCAATGATAAAATTATGGTGCCGCTACTTTCAATACAATTATCTGGTTTTTCCTTTCTATGGGATAAACACCCCAAAATTTATCATTGGACTAATGATCCAAATAATTCAACCGTTCTTGGAATGGTTCATATTAGTCTTCATCAATGACATCCTTGTGTACTCGTTGTCAGAGGAAGAACATGCAGGACATTTCAGAATGGTTTTGGGCGTACATTGAGATAAATGTAATTATGGAAACATCACAAAGTGTGACTTCTATATTATATAGGCCCACTTATTAGGACACATAATCTAATAATATGGAGTACCAGTGGAACAAAAAATGATCGAAGTAGTTGTAAATTGGGAGCCCACTAAAAGTGTAACTCAGGTGCAGAGCTTCCTTGTATTGGTCGGATATTTTCTAAGATTCATGCCCAATTTCCACAATATCAGGGTGACTCTAATTGATTATACACTAAAGGGACATCCTTTAATGTGTAAAATGAGATTTCAATGGGACTTTATTATGTTTCAATAGAGTTTTAAGAGCACCCGCATCTTGAGACTTCTAAAGGAGGGTGTTGAGTATGTGGTATTTTACGATGCCTATGAAACTAGTCTTGTATGTGTTCTGATGTAGAGGAAAGTGCTAATTACTTAGGGGTCCAGGAATTTGATACCCCAGGATAATAACTACATGACCCAATATTTAGAGATGGATGTAATGGTTTAAATTGTAATGATGTGGTGAAACTACAATATGAGAGAGACATTTATCCTATATCTAGACCCCAAGAGTCTCTAGTATATCTTTTCATAGAAACATATTAATTTGGGATATATGTAACAGATAGGGTTCTTAAATGATTATGAATTATAGATAGTCTATACTATTAGAAATGGTAACATGGTTGAAGATACTCTTAGTAGGAGATGTTGTTCATAGTTACTGAGTGATGTGTTAAAGGAGTTGGCCTTATAATAGTTTTCCTTGGTGCTTGGAGATTTCTCATATTACCTCCATTTGATGGTTATTACACCTTAGCTTTTTTGAATGTTAGGGAGTATCATCTGGTAGATATAAATTTTGTGGCCTTGAACGACAATATATCCAATCGATTTTCTCTAGGTAGATTTTTTGAATGTGGAAAGAACATCATCCTTTACTAATGATGAATGATGGTACCGATCATGTTGTGAGATGAGGTTCTGAGATAGTTTCCTACATCCCCATTAAAATTACATTAAAGAGTGTTAAATATTTACCAATACCTTTAGTGTTAGTTCCACTGACCAAGGATAAATAGGCGTGTACCTGAGTTTGTCTCTTTGTACATCACTTTTCTGCAGGATAAGGACGGACACTAGATTCTAGTGGGTTTGGTTCAACACCTTGAGATACTAGAGTGGAAGTGGGATGGTATCTCCATGGAATTCATGACATTAATTCCACGATTATGTATAGTTTATTAGGAAATTAGGATGATCACAAACTGACTTTCTAAGTGAGTTCATATCCTGACCTTCTAAGAGTAGAGTTCAGTGGAGATCAGTATGACACTATTTGAGGCCTCAAAAAAGAGACCCTAGATTTTACTATTATTCTATAATTAGTGAGGGAGACAATTATTACAGGCTTTGAGTTAGTGTGATCAATTATGGAGAAGGTAAAGATCATCCATGAACAGATGAGTACTGCATGCAACTGTCATAACTTTTAAGAGGGCTGATAATAGAGCCCCTTAATGTTAAAAGAGGGAGGCAATGTGTTATTGAAGGTATCACCTTAGTGACTATTGTAGAGGTTTATAATATGTGTACATAAATATATAAGATTTATTGGACCTCTTTATATAATTCATAGGGTTGGTGAGGTAGCATATTGCTTAGCCCTACCACTGTAGTTAGACTGGGTGCACGATGTCTTATACATGTCTTAGTTGAGTAAGTATGTTTATGAACCATAAAAAAATATCAATTTGTGTGATATAAACATAAAAAAATAGATATAAATTCCTATGATTACCTTTTATATATCAAGGATCATAAGTTGAATGTCCTCAATGGGAAAGTGATTCCTTATAGCACATTCAGTGGTAGCGCGAGAACCTCCAGGAGAGCTCCTAGGATTAAGAGAACCGGATAAGACCTCAATACCCTCACCAATTTGTGTAGGTTTTTTCTTTTAAATATTGAAATATATGAGGTGCTAAAAATAATTTTTTTTCATGAAATAGTTCTAAATATATTAAGGAGTATTTTTAATATTTTGTGTGGAGCCAGCACAGGATTTTAGGGGTTGTGGATCCTCAGTGTTGATATATTAAAAATATGTAATATAATATATCGTGTGTAATTTTTTTTTAAATAATGGAATATCTCCCCAATTGTTTCCCATATTATAAATATTAGACATAAATTAAATCTATGACATTGGTTTTATCCAAAACATGACATAAAACCTGTTCACATC
This sequence comes from Viscum album, assembly GCA_963277665.1. Lineage (NCBI taxonomy): Eukaryota > Viridiplantae > Streptophyta > Magnoliopsida > Santalales > Viscaceae > Viscum > Viscum album. The sequence continues at coordinate 1,375,201,048 of OY728133.1, read as the reverse complement.
AAGTGTTCTGTTTCGGTGAAGTTGTAGGTGGAATAATGGAAAAACAAATTGATTAAATAATTATTTTTCTATTAAATTATTATAACCTAAACATATTATATTCAATATTTTATATATAAAACTCTGTGGTTTATCCACATAATGAGAGGGAATTATAGAATAGGACTATGGAGAATGTGTTGGTGGATGATAATGATATTTTGGATCGACGACCAATATTTATGAGATTGTCATTGTAAATAGAGTTCTTGTATTGCACCAACTATAATTTACTAAAATAATTCCTCATCAATGATCAATAAAATGTTGAGGTATGGAAGTTATTTATTAAATTAAACCCATTTTTTTATTCTACCATGTTGAATGTGAATAAATTCTTTTAAAAAATTAATTCATGAATCTATTATTGATTTACAGTTGTTTCTCTTTCTACTTAGAATAAGTAATTGATGAATGATTTGTTGATTCATTGTTATTATTATTAAATATTAATTATTTCCATTATCAATGTAGAAAGCCCAACTTGAACAATGTCTGACATTTCTTTCTATAGTCTGGGTTCCCTGTTTTTCTCCCATTATTCTTTAAAAATTCATTATAGGAATTTCATTGGGCTAACAATTTGAATATACCTGGGAACTGATCATTACATTGTCAATATTTGGTGCAATATATCTTCACTATAGGTTTGGATTCAGGATTTAATTCACAGTTTCGTTGTGATAATTATTATGTATTTTTTATGATGGTACATGTGGTGTATTTTCAACTAGATATATCATGTACTTCTTCTAGATGGTGATGGAATGCGATTCTATGGTGAATGAGTGGCCAAATTCATACCACTAATGACAAGTAAGGCTTGGTCAAATCAGATTCAAGTTATACTGGCATGATTTGTGGATAGAGTGGAGGATGAGGAGATACATGAAGATATGCGTGAAGGTAGTGGGACTTTGGAAAAATAGATATATATGAAATGTAGTAATGAAGAACCCAAATACTGGGGAATTATTTCCATAGTAGCTAGGGTTATACATATAGACAAATATCATACATTGTGAGACCTAAATATGGTGACCCAATGTGTACTAATTGGTACATGGCCATGAACAAGGATAAGGTTCATAGGCACAACCAATGTATATGAGAATGATGAAGGTACACAGGCATGACCAGTGTACATGAGAATGACCATAGTATACAAGCATAATCTTAAGTACACAGATAGAAACCTGGGTAGGTTTGAGCTTAGAATGAAGCTACATATATTCTTTATACACACTGCATACCCCTTCTATGGTATGTCAAAACCCTTGTTCTCTTCATTCTAGTCATGAATTAGTAGGGTACATTCCCTTAGTCCATCCCTATAAGGATAGAGTGAGGCACGATATCCTAAGAAAAGGATGAGTGATCCCTTCTATAGGTTAGTTATGGATAGATCCAGATATCCCACATTACATCCTAGTGTGTGATCCACTATAATTATTCCTTAGGTTATGTCTGGTATACCATTAATGACTTTTAGGGTGAGTGATCTTCATCCTAGTGGGTTATTCTAGATAGGGTTAGGTATCCCCCATAGGTCCCGATTTTGATCCCCTACCTATGTATTTTCATATTGTAAGTTACAAATTTTAATTTTTCATGGTAAGGCCTAATTATAACCAAACTTTAAAAATAGCCTCTTAATTTTTAGTAAGACACAATGAGTGAGTTCCCTTGGAGAATCACTACCTTTGAGCCTTGAGTGGTATCTTAGCCTAATAGTGAGGGTGTGACTTACTTTGAGACTTGGTGTCTATCTTTGAGAATATATAGGTTTTCTTCATCCTTTATTTTGAGCTGAATCTCTTTGATTTTGTATATTTGGCGATTTTGGACTATCTTACTGGGTATGATTATACTCACCCATTCACGGGATCCGATCACATGTGTTATGACTTATGAAAATGACATACCTTTCAACGAAGTATTAGGAGTAATCAAAGGGGGTAGGGATTAGTTGCACCAGATAGATCGAAGATGGTTCCAATATTTTCATCTTTAAAATATTCCCCTTTTTACTAATTGGGAGGAGTCTTCTTCAATTTTGGTGGGCATGTAATTCTCAGATTTTCATTATTATACATATGTCACACTCTGAGATGGGATTAGTTGTATGCATGTTTATTTAATATAATTTTTTTTGTTTTCATTCCAAATAAAATTCTCGTTTGTAGATGTGTTCATATATACAGGTTCTATAGGTTAAGGACACCTAAGTGTATGATATGTCTACTCAGCGCTAGTCATCAACCCCTTACCTATTAGAGGGGTGTTTGGAGTTTCATAATCAAATTGTTTATGACCAGGAGATCCTCAGTGGGTCATGTTATACCTGATTTATTGAGCATTTTAATGAAACTTGTGGATTATATATTCAATAAAACTTTTTAACACTAATTGTATGGTTTTTACAAGGCATGTAATGGAAGTAAATTTATTTTCATTCTTAAAAATTTATTACTTTTAAAAGGATTTTTTATTACTGTCTGTATGCTTATTTAAAATTTAATTCTACCACTTATAGAAATTGAACCTAGTAAAATATATTTCATCTTTTTATTTATCAGAAGAAATATAATTAAATAGGCTGAACTTAAATTTTTTTATAATTAATAGTAAAAATAGTAAAATTTTGTTACCACTTTTATGGTAAAAATGGTTTTAATGGGGGTTAAACCAAGAGATAAGGGTAATAATGCCACAAAAAATTATATAAAATATTAATTTTTGAATATATTTCAACCAAAAATTATCCTACCATAAATATTTTGTACATTTGGATCTACATTTACATCAATGTGACCTTATATCATTGAAATCGTTTAAGAAATTTCATTGTGTCACTCTATGCAATTATAAAAGGGAACTTCTTCTCCTCCATTATTCAAAAAATATGATCCTTATAGCTCTACTAACCCTAATCCAAAAAATTTAAAAGCTAATTCCCTTTATTATATATTTTATATTCTTCTACTATGACCATTTTTTCATGGGTTTTTGTGTAATCCAAAGGAGGTATCTCAAAGAAGAATTATAAATCTTAACGAAAATCTTTCAATTTTATTTCTTCTAATAATTATAAAAAGCCAATGGTTTTGATCATAAAATTAAAAATATTGTATCATAAATATACTAGTATTTTATAATTATGATATCACAACCATTTCCCACATTTTCTCCGTTAAATAGGATATGAAAGTATTGCTTATGCGTATTCGTGGACAACTACCTCTACCTAGTGATATTATTCATTTTACATAACCATATATCGTGGATTTATATTATAATATATTTAATTTTTATTTATGATATTTATGATATAATAATTATTTAGTAACTATGAATTATTATTTACCATTATTTCATCCCATCCATTGAAAAATGGAAACATCACTCATGCATACGTAATAACGACCATCTCCACATAGTGATGTAAATCATTTTTCATCAATTATTTATATTGGTTGTTATAAATTTTTATATAATTAATATAAATGATATTTATATCAATATTAAAATTAATTATATGAAGGAACCATGATCGAATTTCAAGGAACATAACTGCTGAACCAAAACTTATATGAAAACAAATGTAGTTAAGATCCAAAATGATGATAATAATTAAATATTATTAATGAACATCTCATAATATGTTATAAGAAAAACCTTTATGGTATTTTCGGTAAAAATAAGGTTCTATTATATTCTTATAATAAATTTTTATTCATTATATATGATTTTATATAATTTTTGAAGAAATACATACTTGAGGTAAGGGTTTAATGTAACAATCTCATTGTTATCAAGATTGGTTATTATTAAATTTTATTCTCATAGAATTATATGATATATCACTAGTAAATATTATTTATTTTATTATTCTATAGTTATTTTTTTATATCACATGGTTTCTTTTAATTTTCTTATATTTATGTACTTAGGAGACAGAAAGATTGTTTTAATGTAAAACCGACTTTGTTTTTTTCTATTCGGTCAAGAATCTATTCTTCCCTGTTTATATTTACTTTAAAATGTTTCCAATAATGTTTTTAATATTTTTAAAATATTATTTATATTAATTATAAATTATATTTTTATTTCTTTGCCATGTTTCAAAACAAATTTCCACATCTTTTTCCAAACATGGTAATTTTTACTTTTTATCAAAAATGTGAATGAAATTTTACTACTTGAATATATTTTCGCACCATCATAACGTAGATTTTTTTTTTAAAATTATGTTAAAATAAATCATGGATATTTTATATGAAAATTATTTTATTTAATATTTTCTTAATTTTGTGATTATAAATAAGTGTTTATATAATAAAAAATATATCTTCCTCAAGAAAAGTTCTAGTGATATTTAAATCATATTTTCATCAATAAAAATATCTTCTAAATATTATTAGGCTTTAATAAGTATATTATACAATGTTACTATCCTTATTATTTCTCTATACGGTTTATTGTTATGATAATTAAATTTTTTTTGGAAAGCATTTTATTTTCTATAGGTTTAGATTTGATGTAATGATAAATGTTTTTATGATCTACTGGCACACATATGAATGGATTATGATTATGTGATGGTCGGATACATTATAACTCCGCCCCCCCAATTCATTGGGTAAATATTAATATTTTATGATCTCAAAGGGTATATTTGTTGTCATCCCTATCGTAAAATAGGGTAAATGGGACGTTATCCCAATCCCAAAATTGGATACACATATGGTTATCCCAAGCCTAAAGCATGTAAATGGGTGGTAATCAGATGCCAACCAAGTGATTAATGTTTTGTGGGTATCTTTTTAATAAGATTTATATGATTATGATTATACAGAAATTTATACTTCTATTTTAATAAACAATCTTATGCAAATTTTATGCTCTCATGGATCATTTAATTAGAGTCCTTTATGATTCATGTCTTATCAACTACCAATATTTATACCATGAATCAGGTTTATATGAATCTTTGGGTATGAATTTAAAATTTTAAGAACATATTATCAGACCCTTATTATTATGTTCTGCTTACATACGATCATTGATTGATATATCCATTGTTTACCCATACTATGAATTTGAGATAAAATTTATTATGTTTCCTTTTCCCAAACATATAAAAATTATAATGGTAAAATGATCACATATCAAATATATGATTTATCTCTAATTGATTTTTTAGGAATATAATCCCTAAAAATCCAATTATTATCCATTTAGATGAATTTTTTGTGATTTTTGGCATGGATTGGGCTTATTTATATAAATCCCATTCAAGTTGATTAGGAAGGGAAGTCAAATTTTATATTATTAATCAACCTATGATTTTCTATCAGTGTGAGGACTTGTATGAACTTAAAATAGAAATTACATCTATTTAATTAGTCTTGGTTGCAATTAAAAGGGGGTATTTATCTTATATTGTTCGGGAGAAACTCGAGATATAAGATATGATTATTATAAATGAGTTTTTTGGATTTCTTTCTATAAGTGTATCCTAATATTTCAATAAATATTGAGTTTCAGTTTTCAATAGAACTCATGCACAATGTTCCACCTATCTCAAAGACTCCATGTAGAATGGACTCAATTGAGTTACAATAAATGAATAAGAAATCCCAAGAGAATCTTGACAAGGGATTCATTATTCCTTGTGTGTCACCATGAGGTGAAATAATACTTTATGTTAAGAAGAAAGATGGATCTATTTGACTTTTGATTGATTATTGGGAACTTAATAGGATGAAAATTAAGAATAAGTATCCTCTTCCCTGTATTGGTGATTTTTTTATCAATGATGAGAAGGTAAATATTTTTCCAAGTTTGATTTTTGATTTAGATACTATCATTTTAGGGTCAAATGTTAATACATACACAATACATAATTCCATTCAAATTATGCACAATATTAATTTATAGTGATGTCATTTGGTTTTATTAATTCACCTAAAATCATCCTAGATTTAGTGAATTGAAACTTTAGGTACTACCATGATCAGTTTATGGTACTATTTTTAGATGATATTCATATATACTCCAAAATAAATTAATTTCATGAAGATCACATGAAGATTGTACTAAAGACCCTAAGGAAGGATATGTTATATGAAAAATTTACCATGTGTGATTTTTTTTCTATTGAAATTTGTATTTTATAGACATATAATCTCATGTGAGGGTTTATTGGAGGATATATAAATGAAGAAAGTTATTAAAAATTTTCCTAGACCAACCACTATGACTGAGATCCATAGTTTTCTTGGATTTCTTATATATTTTTGAAACTTTGTCAAGGATTTATCATGAATATATAATCCACTCACCAATTTAACTTGTAAGGGAGTTAAATTCCTTTAAACTGATGAATCTAGAGAAACATTCAAGGAATTGAAGAGAATATTGGTGAATGAACCTATGCTCACACTACCCTATAGCGGAGAATTATTTATTTATTTATAGTGATGTATCGAATAATGGTTCAAGATGTGTCCTTATTCAAAATGATATTGTGATAGCTTATGTCTCATGACAATTGAAGGTTCATGAGAAAAATAAATCAACTCAAGATTTGGTGTTAGTAGGGGTAATATTTACATTAAATATTTAGAGGGATTAAATTTATGGAGAATGTTATAACTTATATACTAAAAATATTATCAAAGAACATATTCAATAAAAAGGATTTGAATATTCACCAAATAATATGGTTGGAGTTGACTAATGATCATGAATTATCAATACATTACCACCTTGGTAATGTAAATAAGATAAATGATGATTTGAGTTGAAAGAATCATGCTAGATAATCTATATTAAGGATATAAAAAGATCAAATATTCATGTATTTGGAAATTATATATTATATAATCTTTATTGAATGGAATAAATGTTACATTTCTAAAATGAATGTTTGACTATCTATCCATGTAATTATTAAAGAGTTGTAGAGGGAGGATGTAGATCTTTAAAAGAAGGTAAGAAATTTTCTAGATTTCAAAAAATATTATAAAGGAATGATATGTACAAAAACCAATTATGTGTCTCACTAATACCATACATGAATAAGGATCTATTGTAAGAATACTATAGCTCATCATTCTCTATTTATCCTTGAAGTAAGAAGATGTATTGAGATATAAAATAGTGTTTCTGGTGGGATAAAATTAAGAGAGATATTGTGTTGTATGTATCTCAGTTATTGGTATTTTATTAATTTAAGGATGCGAGAAAATATTATTGGGGGATGTTACAACCATTACCCATAATAGGATGGAAATAGTAAAACATCACAATGGATTTTTTCATCGGACTCCGATAAACATCTAAAGGTCATAATTCTATTTTAGATATATTCGATCAACTTATGAAGTCCGAATACTAATTTTTATTATAGAATATTTCATTCTTGACCAGATTACCCATATATAAGTCAATGAAGTGGTACAATTTTATAGAGTACCATATTCTATATTATCTGGCCATGATTTGAGGTATACCTTGAAGTTAGTGTGAAGTCTTTAGAAACCTATGGATTAAATGTAGTATTTAAGTATTTCTTATCATCCTAAAATATATGGTTAGTCTGAGATAACTATAAACATGATAAATTACATGTTTATATTCTATAATCTGATTTCAAAGGTGGTTGGAATCAATAACTTCATATAGTCGCGTTTTTTTACAATAATAGATTTTAATTAAGCATTAAAATGGATCCTTATGAATAAATCTATGAAAATAAGTCTATAAATTTTATCTTTTGGGATTAATATGGAGGAATATATCTATTGGGACTTTATCTAGTTGAGAAAATTGAAGATAAGGCTATATTCATTCAAAAACAAATAAAGTAATCAAAAGGTCGAAAGAATGGTTATATTTAAAATCATCAGTGAGGGTTACAATTTAAAGAAATTAAGAAGGAATTAAAATTACTTTATCCTTATAATAAGGTTATGAGATTAAAATATAATATAAAGTTGAGACATGTTTATATTATTCCCTTTTAAATCGTTGATTGAGTAGGGACTGTAGGTTATGCCTTGGCACTTTCACCAAACCTCTGCCAAGTTCATGATGTGTTCGGTATATATCTTTTGAGGAAGTACATAACTAATCCTTCAAAATTAATTAACTCATAGGTTTTACCAATAGATAATGAAATTTACATTGAATAATTACCAGTATAAATCTTTTTTCATAGAGATAATGTTCTACAGAATACGACTACTCACCTGGTTAATATTATTTGGATGAATCATAATTTTGAGGAAGTCAGATGAAAAATCAAGGATGGGTTGATATAGATACATAATTAATTTATTTAATTTGAGTGATATAATTTATGGGTAAAAATTTATTTAAGGGTGGTAGAATTTAGCACCCTAACATTCTAATTTATTTCCTTTGAAGAAAACTTAAGGTATTAGGTAGTTTTCTTTACATACAACCTGAGTCTAAATGAACCATGATATAATAATTATATATAACAAAGCAATTGAATTTTACAACTAGAATATTATTAAACACATTATTAGAAAATTAGTATAAATGTTATGAATAATTTAATTTTATTGATCAATGTATAATAAATAAGTACTCAATTTTCAGTAGTGCCATTATATGCTTCAAAAATATTTTTTCTTCAAAAAAAATTTTATTGCATTTTTCATACTGAAATTATATTTAATTTATAATGCTTATAAAAATTTTATTTTATGTCATTAATATCAATTTTATTTTTTCATTTTAATATTATCTTAGGTTGAATTTCTATGATTTTTCTAAATTGATTTATTTTTCAGTGAGTAGTTAAAAATTCAGATTTTGTAAAAATGTCATTTATTTTCAAGTAAGAGTCCATTTATGATTAGAGTTAAATATTAGTATAAAATAATTACCATTTTTTTATAAATAATATAATTATTTATATATTAATCATCATTATACTTTATTTTGTTATAAATTCATTTTGGGGATTAAAAACACATTTTTTGAAAAACATTTGTTTATTTACACAATGTGTTTGTATCTTAATGAATTAAATAAATATCTATTAATTAATATTTTTAATGAAATTATTTTTTATATATTAAAAAATATTTACATGCTTTTTATTTTTTAAAAGGCATTTAAGGGATATAAATTCAATTTTATCCTTAAAAATGCATTATTCTAAAACAGGTTTTCATTACTGTTTTCACGCTAATTTCAAATTAACATCTGCCAATTATAGAAATTGAATCTAGTAAAATGAGTTAAATATTTTGATTCATCATAATTAATTAAATTTAATAGGGCCATCTTAATATTTTTTAAAAATGAATAGTAAAATTAGTAAAAAATACCACGGTTACGGTATAAACCGGTTTGTCGAGGGTCAAACCAAGAGATAAGGGTATGAATTCTACCCAATGTTTTCAAATTCATATTTTGTAAATATATTTCAACATTATATTATCATAAATTTTATTTCATGGAAATTTATATCCACTTTCACATTAAAATTGACCTTATATCATTGAAATATTTTAAGATATTCCATGTATGTCCCACCACTCACTTATAAAAGGGTTCCACTTCTCCATTATTATTTGGAACGTTTTATACTTCTATCACATTAAAAAAATAATCCCAAAACATACTATATAAATTCCATTAATCCTATATCTTATGTTCTTTTTCTAAGACCAATCATTCAATGCTTAATTTTCATTCCATAGGTGGTCTCTCAAAGAAGAGGTATAAATCTTAACCAAGCACTTTCAATTTTATTTCTTCTTATAAATCCTATTAACCTATAGAATAAAACATAAAATTATGAATAAATAATAATAAATATACTACTATGTTATAATTATTATTTCATAACCATTTCCCACATCTTCTCTATCAAAAAGGAGATTAATGTATCGCTAATATGTACATGTGGACTATCGCCTCCACCTAACAATGTGATTAATTTTCCATCCCCATATTTCATTATAGGTTATTATAAAATATTTAATATATATATATATAATATTTATTATTTAATAATGTTTCAGTATAGGTGAATTATTATTTAACTTTCTTTCGTTCCAACCATCAAAAAATGGAAATATCACTGATACATACATACAGACTGCCATCTCCTTATCTTGATGGAATTCATTATTCATCACTTCTTTATATGGATTGTTATAAACAGGTATATAATGATTCTATATGATTTTGATATATTTATTAACATTATATAGATTTTGGAACCATGATGAAAGTGCAAGGACTATAACTTCCAGACTAAAGCATATATGAAAACAAAGAAATTAACAACTAAAATGATAATGATAATTAAATATATTTAATGATTGGGTGACTAGATGTTATAAAAAAAAATATGTATGGTATTATAGGTAATAATATGGATATGATATTGAATAATAATAAATTTAAATTTATTATATATGATGTTAGAGTTCTTATGAAGCAAGAAATACTTGAGGTAAGGGTTTTTTTTGTTACAATCTAATTTTTACCGAGATTAGTCATACTGAAATTTTTTGATGATGATTATAATATATCTATATAAAATATTTTCAATTGTATTTTATTGTGGTTATTTATTGATATTAAATTTTTTACTTTCATTTTACTCTATTAATATTCTCAATATTGAAAGAATGTTTTTAAGGAAAACAAACAAAGTTTGTTTATTCGGTCAGAAATATTTTCCTTCATGCCCATATTTTCTTTATAATGTTTCATATAATATTTTTAATATTCTAATAATATTATTCAAATTAATTTATAACTATATTTATATTTTTTACTAAGGTTTAATATAATTATTCTTATCATTTTCAAATGTTCCACTTTTGAATTTTTTTTTGTGAAAATGTGAAATGAATTTTTTTAACATACCCCACATGAATGGACATTCCCACCATAACGAATTATTTTTGTTTTGAATATTCCTTTAATAGTTTCATGTATATTTTTATTGAAAATATTTTCCTTAATATTTTGGAAATTTTAGATTTTAAATAAGTTATTTAACAATGAAAATGGGTTTTTCCTAGAGAAATGTTCCAATGATATTTTAAATGTATTTTAATATATTAAAAAAATACTTTAATGACCCCCATGCCTTATTGGTGATATGAACCAATGTTACCATCAATATTATTTATCTAGATGGATTTTTATTACCATGATATGATATTGATAAAATCTGTTTTCTTTTATATGGGTAAATATTAGATGTAATGATAAATATTTTTTGTGATCATGTGGAATAAATATGAATGTATCATGATTATATTATGGGTGGTTCCATTATAGACACCCAATGCATTGGGTAATGATAAAATTTTTAATATCTTAGAGGGTACATGGGAGGTTATCCCAAGACCAAAAGAGGGTTCGAAGAGGTTATCCCAATCCCAAAAGAGGGTACATGGGAGGTTATCCGAAACCTAAAAAAGATATACAAGTGGTTATCCCTAGAATAAAATTTGATGAATGTATTAGTGGGTAGACTTGATGTAAGATTTATATAATTATGATTATTCCACACTTTATTCAACTCTTTTATAACATGTTCATATTCAAATGTTAATCTATCAGGCATCATGTTCTTTATGTCCTTTATGATTCATGTCTTATGAACATACAAACTTTATACCATAACTCATGGTTATATGAATTGTTGGATATGAATTTAAAATATTAAGATCATGTTCTAACTCCCATAGGCTTATGGTATACTTAAATATGATCATTGATTCATATCAACCTTGTTTACCTCTATTAAGCTTCAAAGCTCACTATTTATTATGTTTCCATTCTCCCTGAATATGATGAAAGGTTTTAAGTATGATATGTATGAGTAGGGTGTCATGATCTAAGTGAAAGATGATGTAGATCTTTTATATACCTGTTATTTATGTATTCAAGTTTCCAAAGCCACTATGTTTTTTGGTTTTCTCATGGATCATAGAGATATGTAATGAATATTCATCTAAAATGATTTAATATTTATATCCATAATATATGGGTTGCTATAGGTGGGAAGACCTATAATAGGCCTCCATCTTTCGAGAGCTATGTTTTGGTCAGTGATGAGTTTTTCATTCTTGGATATATTCATGGATGTCATATATTTTGTTCATTTTTTGAGGAACTAATCATTTGAGGTGTTACTTATCATAGGCTCCCCCATAGTTTTTCCATCAACACTCCCACCTATTTTGTAGGTGTTGGAGATTTTAGTTTTCCCTTTCTTCTACTCATATGAATAACATTACGGGTGAAGAAAATTGTATAATATGGATAATTGTGACACCCACATGTCACTGTTGTCTGTTATTTTATATTATTTTTTCATTTTTTGTGGGTATTTTAAAATTTTGTAAGTTTTAGGGATGAAATTTTGTTTTTATTGAATTTTCTCCTCTAAATAATTTTCATACAAAAGTTCGGCTAAAACATATTGTTACCCTTACACAAATAAGTTTTCAATTCTTTTTTTAGTTCATAGTTGGTCTGCATAGGTTTAAAATGGATTTTTCTAAACAAAGAAAATCCTAGAAAAAAATTTGTAAGCTATTTATTGTGTATTGTTAATAGAACAAAAAATCCACCTATTTAGTAGAAACTATGTGACAAGCATGCAAGAATCTCTGTAATTTTAACAAAAAAATTCATATGATTGGGGTATGACTTAGTAATATTTCTTCCAAAGCCTGTAATTTTGTTTTCATTATGCTGTTTCATTCACACATTTGGAACATGGTTTTGAAATCCATGAGGCCAAAAATGTGATCTTCAAAAATTTCATTAAAATAGGAAGAGCCGCTTTTTTAATCCCTCAGTTTTAAGGGGGTTTCCACTTTTAATCTTATTTTGGCTTAGATAAACTAGGATTCTTTAGAGGGGGGAGGGGCGGTCCATCCCCTTTACCTCTTCAATTTTTAGCTCCTTCTCATAGATTTCTTGCATTCTCTTTATGCTAATCACTTTATATCTCTTGCTTCCTTTTCATCATAAATATTTATCACCTTTCTCTTTATATGGAAGTCTCCCGCAAACACTCATAGTGTGGTACAACCATGGATAGGGTTTAGGGTGGGTTCTTGTAACACTTATATATTTTGATATATTAATAAATTTAAAGAAATTTTTTGATGGATTTTTCTTCAAAAAACACTACATCCATCTAAATCATATCTTTTAAATGAGATAAAAGTAAAATAGGAAAAACAAGAAAAGAGGAAAACAGGGGGACCTGAGAATTAGGGGGGTCTAAAGTAATGAAACCAATGAAGTCCCCTATAATCAAGTTGATAACCACTGGTTTAAGGCAATTAGTAGAGAAGAGACAAGTATTGTTTTATCTTGGGATCACCAGAGAAGTTAAGTAGTTCGCGACTTGATTACCCTCCCACAACCATGACATATTTGGATAAAATATAAATATTTACGTATGAACATTAAAACATATCCACTAAAATTGGGTAAATAAATATAAGTAACTACTTTATTATATTTTCATATAAATTAAAAAATTAAACTTTTAATATTAATGAATTAAACTGATATATCTAGAAAAACTAGTATGATAATTTTATGCTTAGAAATGTTTTTTTCTAAATATTTATTTTTTATTCTATATGCATTAATATTTTAAGAAAACTATGATTATTGACGATAAAATATATTTTATAAGAATAATTGGTTAATAATAATTTAATTATTAAATGATAATAAATATGAAATAAGTATAATAAAATTTAATATTTTAAAATTTCATTTTTGAATAAAAATGAGTTTTCATTATATTTTATGATTTTATTCAAAAATTAAATTTAAAAATTTTATGATTTTTATTTGAAAATATTAAAATACTTTTTGGATATAGAGTTCCAATATTAACCAAATATTATTATTTTTATTTTTTTAAAATGATTATTTTTTAGGTAAATAATGAAAAAATACCAATATTGCTAACAACTGTCACTTTTAGGGCATTATCATAGTAAAAGAATGACTTAAATGTTTTTGAAACCTTTTTATGTAAACTATATATTTATAAAAAAAAAATCATCTAAAATTAATATTTTTATTTTATAAAACCAAAGCATATTGTTTTGGAAACATGAGTAATATTTAATTCTAAAAACTCTTGTTATTCGCTTATATTAAATATTAATTTTCATCACTTATAAAAATTAAATCAATAAAAATGGATTTAATATTTTGGACCAAAAATATCATATTTTATTAAGAATTTAAATTTCTATTTTTGGAATGAATTTATTAATTGTATGATTAATGTTAATGACCATGATAATGGAAAAGCTCTAATTTTCAAGAAATCGTTTTATTAATATTATGTAATTTTTATCTAATAAATTAAGATAATATATTTTAAATTAATAATATAATAATATTTTTAAAAAAATATATAATTATATTATTACACATTTAATTTTCAAGCAATGCTAAATATGATTAATAATAGATAATTGTTAAAACACCATTTATTTACAAAATAAACTATTTTTCTATATATAATAGGTTTTTATTTAAAAGTTAATTTTATATTGTTTATAATTTTAATTATATTAAATTGAGATTAAATTTATTTTCATCAGACCCAAATTTTTTAATTGGTATTATTTTATATTTTTAGTAAAACATAAATTACTTAGTTTTAAAATAGTTTCCAAGGTAAAAACAATAAAATGAAAAATATAAAACCCAAAATAAATTACTTTGGACAAGTTTAAAACACGTTTTTAAAAACTTTTTTGAGTCTAAAATATGTTATTTATTATTATATTGGTAATTTAACTATTAATAGTTTATTCATATCATTGAAAATTAAACGGTATTCTCAAAAGTGCCGTTTTATTCAATTAAATAGGTGATTTTCTGCCCCTTCATTAAAAACCCATAAATTATAATTACATCATAAAAATATAAAATTTTAATCTTATTACTATGAAATATCAATTAAATAATACTATACTCTCAATTAGTTAGGCTGATTCCTCCATTTCCAAGGAGACTTTGAAGATAAATTTCAAGGTACCAGAAGTCAGTATTACACACTCCTTACAATTTATTTTATTATTTATGATCCAAACCAAAAAAAACCCAGTAATATGATAACCTTGGTATCATTATTATAGTAAAGTATAATTATATTAATTTAAAAATCGTTATTTATTCTTTTAAATCCACTTATAAAGATAAAAGAACATAACCATGTGTTGTGAGAACTACCGCCTTGATAAAGAAATATTTTTTCTTTTTTCATATAAATTTTATTTATTTATAAAAACCAATTAAAATATTATTAAAAAATATAAAAAATATATAAAAATGTCATTATTATTATGTAATAATGATATTATAAACTTCCTTAACCATACTAGCCCTTTGATATATAGCGTGTTCTTGTTTGGGTCGGTTTGACCACTACTTGAATAATGCTATAAACAACTATCGTGGATGTCTATGAGGAGTTAATGAATAATATTATTATAAGTTAATAATAAATTAATTATTTTGTTTTTTACTAATATATTTATAAATTATTAAACTTATTATTAAAATATCATCTTCCATTGATAAAATTGCCAAAATAATCTGTCCCCAATTCAATTTTCACCCAAACATAAGAAAAAACTGTCTAATAAATAAGTAGCATGTGATATTATGTGTTCTAAATAAGTTAAATATATAATATTTGGTTTTCTAATATGTTATATAATGAATTCAAATTTCTTATTTTGGAAGTTTTGTGCATACACCGAATGGATCTTGAACAAGGTAATGTTTTTTACCTCAAACTCCTCTATTTGAGACATGATTGGTGTTATCAACATGATTTCATTTATATGATGTATGAAATTTCTATTTTAAAAATAATATCATGAAATTTATTTTAATCATGGAATTTTATGTTCATTTACAATTCCTCTCTTTAAAGGGGATTCTCTTTAAATGTTACTCATGTCCCAAGGGTTCTTTGTCTTAAGATTCAATTACTTGTGACATATTTATATTGTAAATTATGTTTCCTTAGAAAGGTGTATTTAATAACAATGTGTGTATCATTAAAATATATTTTTTACTAAAGTTAAATACTAATATAAATCAAATACTTTTATTCATATATGTTTTTCTAAATTATTACATCAGTTGTAATGATTTTTGGTAACTCAAAATTCAATCATTGAGTATTGATCATCCACTTGTACTTAAAAGATGGGTATATTATTCCAATTTTTTATATTATGTTTTATTATATTTTTTCTTATGAATTTTCATTTATACAACATAAAATACCTTTTTGGAATATTTCTTACTTCAAGGATCATGTTTCGCATAAGGTATATTGATATCTCAAATCACATTTCTTTGGGTTTTATTGCTTTATCATGAAATTATTTATTCTAGGGTTTGGTTCTTCTTAACTAATATTTTATATCATGGTAATATATTTACCTATATTGGAGAAAAATATATTTTTATAAAAATCAACATTCATTTAAAATTTATACAAAGTGAGTGTCGAAGAAAGGAATTTTTCAAAATATTAAAAACGTTTTTTCATTTCAGTTTTATATTTTTTTCTTTCTCTCCATATTTATCCAAGAAAGAATTTATTTATTTTAATAGATCCATTATTGGAGATTATTTTTAAAAGAATAGATTTTTTAAAAAAAATTCACAAAACCTTTCTAAAAAGTTATATTTGAATGCTATATGTGAATTTTTATTTTATGTTAATGTTAATATTTTTTTCTTTCTAAGAGCTCTTTTATGTTTTAATATCCAATTTGTTTTTCAAAATCAAAAGGATTTAAAATCATTTGAATTATATTGCATGATTTTTTAATTAATTAATTTATATATTATAATATTGGGACTTACCTCGCGGTATCAAAAAAATTTAATTCTTGGTTCCCTCTTATGTGATACCATTCGAAGCATTATTTTGAAAGGATGTTTTTTATCTACGTCATATTCCTTATAAATTGTTTCCATTGGGATTATAATCTTTTAAAACCATCCAAATTATTTTTTTGGATGGATTATGATAATTTTATTACATCATTGACTTAACTGTATACTCATTACCCTATAAGGGGAGAACATCTCATTTTAGAAAATTTATATTTGAGGATGATCACCTAGAGAGAACATTTCTTTATTGGCTAGGGAAGTATTGGAATTCTTGATTATTATTCACTAATAACCTAGGTTTATTATGTATTGACATTCCATATCTTTCATTACATGGATAACCATGTTTTTGTTTCTCTATAGGTTCTTTAAGGAATAATAAGAAATTTTTTCATGACTCTTGTCGTTAATGCATTGAAATTAATTGAGTGATGGGTGTGACATGAAATTTTATATCCCATTGATGAATATAATGGTATCATGAGACAAAATATCTTGAGTTTAGGTGTACATCACTCTCTATATCATTACAGTGTCTTAGGATAAGGAACTGTTAGAATGTTTTAATATTTGGAATTATGCATTCCATCATTATAAGATAAATAATTATTGGTATACATGTTTTTAATTAATGGAATGGATATAAGATGACCACATTTTTAGTTAATTATAAATTTAATATGATTATTTATTCCTGCTATAATATGAATTTTATGATTATTCTTTTGATACCTTTAGTTATATATAACATTTTCTAAGCATTTGAGTTTACACCTTTATTAAGTTTCCATTTCCTCAGGTTATGAAGAACATTATTTCACATGCTATTTACAACAAGATATATTATAAGGAGAATTTATGGGAGATGTTGAATACATCTTATAGATCAATTAGTTATTATATAGTGGGAATTGTTTTATATTAGTTGAGAAAGACCTGTGATTTATTAGTTAATAATTTTACCAAATTCTCTAAAGATCTAAACCTAAAAGGTCTTCAGAATGTATGTAATGGAATATTTTCTTCACTTCATGTAAGTTTATATTGTTAGATCTGGGAATCTATAATTGGTATAAAATTTTATCTACAAAGTATGTATTTATAGAATAAAATCTGAGAGTGTGTGTTTGTGGAATCATAGTTCTAATGTGGGGGTTTTCTTTCTATGGCTTATAGAATTTGTGTTCTTATCATTTTGATCATTCTCTATTGTAGGCGCCTGATTATTTCATTTAATGCTTACAAATTTTGAATTTTGAATTGATAATTGTAAAACAATTTGATGTTTTTTACCAATTTATAAATTTATAATCATCATTTGTGAGTGGTTTATATTATGGAATGATATTTTTTAAAAATAATAAATAAAATTGAGTATAAAACATGTTTTATCATGTCCTAATTATTCTAAGTAAATTTCTCGGCAAAAATTTGGGCAACCCTCGATAGACCTCAATCGAAGGTGTGAAAGCTAGATGGCCAAACCAAGATGGTCAAAAAGATAAGAATGAACAA
Organism: Viscum album; assembly: GCA_963277665.1. NCBI lineage: Eukaryota > Viridiplantae > Streptophyta > Magnoliopsida > Santalales > Viscaceae > Viscum > Viscum album. The sequence continues at coordinate 1,375,182,511 of OY728133.1, read as the reverse complement.
GATCATAGATTTTATCGGTTGTAGGAGGAGTCACAATTAATGTATAGATCATTTATTGTTTTTCAGGAATAGGAACTAGAGAACACTGACGTATGGGTGGAAATTCCATGTGGTTGAGAGAGGAGATACTCACTGATATAGGGCATCACCAACTGAATAGGGGTTCCTCTTACCCCATCTGACTTGACAACACATTGACCATGAAAATTCATGTATAACATTGCACAACCACAAGATTTTTTGATGTGGGATGTGCATCATGTAGGAACTTTTCAACTTAACTGAAATGGTATCATCCTATCCACTACTCACATATTCATTTTTGGATACACCTACCACACCAGCACCAATGTTTTTGAACTTTAATACCAGCATGGATGATAAAGGATAAACTCCCCCACTAATGGAGATATAAAAAAAAGCCACACCATATGCCAACCCTGCATCATGAAAGCTCTTGGAGGTTGATGTGATGAATATACCATTGTACCATCATCTATACAATCCATCATGGGCCTATTTCCAATGGATAATAATGAATTTAAACATGCCTTCATCAATTTTTATGTTTTGTGCTTAGAGTTTTGTGATAAGAATATATTGAATGAAAATTCTCTTGAGATATAAGAAAACAATTTCCTATCAAAGTAGGATCTTGGTGCCACTAGAAAAATGAGCATTGTTATTCCATAGTACTTCACTTAAATCATGGTGACCTTGGAATATTTAACCAAATAAGGGATCCATTTTGTAATCATAAGTGTTTATTCGTGGTCCCCCATAGCATGAAATGTGGTAGAATAAAATGTAGAAGTGTTTTGATGTAGGGTTTAGCTACACCATGTATATTCTTAAAATGATAGAATAATGGTTTTGAGAAGAAGAAGAGGCTATAACCATTGGTTGATGACCACACCATAGACATGCATGAGTATGGGTAATCTTGGAGCTATGTAAGGGTAAATATATTTTCCCTTACACATCACATATAATCCACATACACGTTGGTATATAATCTAAATAAAAAAACCATATATCTTCGGTATCTTCTGTGATACGAAATGTGCCTGAGGATATTTATAATAATAACCACATGCAAGGTTTGGAACATACCTTTAATAGAGTTATAGCATACCACAAAATAAGGTGGACCCAACCAAACCATTTCCCAAAATGGATTTTTATTATGAGGAACCCATGAAGACCGATTAAAAATACTAAAATATGGAAATTAAAATTCAAAAGGAATAGAAGTGAAGAGGTTATTACATTAAATATAGAATGTTTTTACTATTCAATGGGAATTAGACCCTAATTAGAATCCTAGATATTGGATCTTTGAATTTTTGTTGCTCCTGTCATGAAGTGAAATTAATTTTGGTATCATTTTCATTTTTATATCCTGCCATGACTAGAATGAGAAGGTAAATTTTTGGTACCATGATATCTAATGAAGAGGGAGTTTATGTAGTGTAGGGGACTATGTTTAATTAAAAATTATAATGGGTTATTTTATTTTATCCTTTAATATAAAATCTTATATATACCTCTCATGAATGACCATGACTGAGAGATAAGGGTATTCTTAGTAAATGACTCAACTAGATACCATTTTTACGGAACAACAAATTCATGGGTTTAGGTTAGCTATGTTTAAACACGGTTTTGAAAAAATATTTATAAACCAAACTAAGTAACTGAGAGGGGAAAGATGTGTTTATAAATAAGTGGATTAATACTCTGAGAGGAGGATCACTAGAGATCAATTTTGAAACTATTTAAATTAAAAAAGAGAACACATATCCCTCACTATTCTCATGAACCTGAATTTAGAAATGGTTGGTACACTCATCTCACCTATCTCCAAATAGAAACTAATTTTAGTTTATTTTTTAAAAACATTTCTTAATATATTTCAAGTAATTTATGTAATATTCCCTACATCAACGTCCACTCCACTGTTTTTTACAATTAGTTAGTGTTATCTTTGTATTAAAAATTTGTAATTTTATTTCCCTAAGAGATTAGAAAATTCATATTGGGTGATCAAATATGTAATCATTTGGAGGAAATGATTATTATTTATACTTAATTTTTGTTATAAATATTTCATTTTCTTTATTCTATTTTACCCATATTACACTTGGTCATATCATTCCATTGTTTTAGGAATGATCTAAGGGCATGAGTACTCAAATAGGGGTACATAAAATAAAGGATAACACACATTAGATCCTACAATCAAAATTTACAAAAAGAAATAATAAAATGAAAAGAGAATAAATCACATCTAGAAGAGAATATGGAAAAGAACCACATTGGAGCTCCAAGTAAGGAAACTAGGTATGAAAGATATCATTAAATATGGAAGACCCTATAATGTGTGGATAAATATGAGAATACTCATCCCTTTAATAATTTCTAAAAAATATGATATAAACTTAGTGATTATATAGATAAAATAAACCTCTTTTTAATTATTCATCCTACCTTATAAAGACCCCAATTTTCACATTAGGAGGTTCTTAGAGTTGTGTGACACATTCCCATTGAATAATTTCACATGTGATGTGGAAAGGTTGCATTTATTCAGATTCTCTCACACACAAAAATTTAGGGCTGGATCCAAAGTCTTTCCCTGTACTCAATCATGACTTGGGATTATCTAGTAATGAAGCTTCTGATGAGTTTTTTCCCTCATTAAATATAGATTAATATGTGGGAAAGAATTATTAAATTTTAACAATATAATGAATATTCACTATATAGTGAATGGGAATGTTTTCAAGGATTAATTATAATATATCCACACCGTAATATAGAAATAATTTTACTAATTCAAAAATTTAATAAAGATTATCATATGGTAACTATTCAATTATATATGTTTCCACTGGTTGTTTTCAAATGAGAAGGTCACCAGAAGAAAGCTATGATTTTTTAGATGAAATTTCAAGCAATGGTTTTCAAAGGAAGAAATATGGATGAAAAGTAAATGGAGTACACTTGGTAAAAGATATTTGGTTTGTCACCCAAATGAATGTAATATAAAAGAAATTGGATGTAATAATGGAAAATCAACATCCTCAAGGATTGTAATATGAAGATGTTAATTATTTAAATTACAATAACTAAAATTTTATATAGGGAATGAGGCCACCAAAAGAACAAAAATGAACAAATCAAGGTTAAGGAAACAAATTTCATCCAAGACTATAGGGTTTTTATTCCCATAACCAAGATCTATCTCTTTCAAGTCTTGTCCTGTAATTAAAGGAAACCCTTGTAAGATTTTTGACAACCATAGGATCTACACTCTAGGATCTGATATCCTAATCCAATGATCAAGGTGTGTCCATATTGGGATTTAAATATGACTCAATAAACCCAAGAGTCACAATGAGGAAACTAGAAACACAAGTATTTCATATTTATAACTAACTGAAGGAGAGACTATATGAATTTCATCCAAGGGACACTAAATTATTAATATACGGTGAGCTAAAATCCATTACCCTAAGAATAAGGAATAAAACCCAAGAATGTGATTAAGTGGATAGAAGACATATATAAGAAACATATTGTGGTATAAATAGAATTAGTTGAATAAATACATGAAAAATAAAATGAATATGATAAATTAATTCGATGGGAAGAAACACCAGTATACTGACCACCCATACAATTTCCAAAGAAATCAAAAAAAGTAAGATATGATGAAAAAGGATAAATCTTCTAGAAATGTTTAAAAAATTGAACATCAACATACCATTTATTGTGGAAATTGAGATAATTCATACCTATATAGTGTTTATGAATGAATTGGTGTCAACCAAATAAAATCTTGATTAATTTGTAACCATACCACTGATAGGGGAATGCTTAGCTATGGTATCACCAAATCTATCAAAGAAGAAAAGTGATGAAAATAGATTTTCCATTTTGATTCATATTGGTTAAATCAATTTTGGGAAAGCCTTATATGATTTAGATTAAATGGTCAATATAATTTCATACTAAATATTAAAAAACATTGGATTTAGAGAGATTAATATGACTCAAGAAATGATTCAACATTCAAATATAATAGGGAGAAATCCCTGTGGACTACATATTGATTTCATAGTAAAGGTAGACAAATTATACATTCTAGTTTAATTATGTATGATGAAAACTTATGAAGGGAATAGTCTAATAATCTTGGGAAGAACATTACTATATTTCGAAAGGGAGCATATTGTTGTACAAAGTGGGAAACTATTCTTAGGAGTCATTGGAGAAGAGGTAAATTTCAACATGCGTAGGGTGATAAAGAATCTAAATGAAATAATAAATGAGGTGAGATGGGATAACATTGAATGAATTGAGGAAACTGTGGTCCTAGGAAAAAAGTGAGGAAACTATTGTAGAAAATAACTAATATATTGAAAAAGATATGAATAAAAAGAAGAGTTTTATAGAAAAATATGGAGACAGTGGAGGAACTTTTGTACCTGAAGATTTTAATGAATTTATGTAGGTTTGGGAAGACAGGGAACTACCCTTTATTTTTCATGAAGGGATAAAATTGTGGGATTGGGCCCATAGAGGTTGAGAAAATGTTAAATATATGAATAATTATGTTTTTTTTTCTGAAAAAGAGAGACCATCTACATGGAGGAATCAAGTATTTGAGAATTTGTAAATCCATACTAATTAGACACTTTCCTACCCTCAATCACTCAACATTGATAGGTTGTTTTAATCTTAACAACCATAAACAAAGAAAATTTAGGTAAAAACCCACATTTTATAATATACTTTAGGAATTTACAATTAAATTTCTTTTCAATTCATTTTAGGAAATAGTTTAGGGGTGTAATAAATTTATTATTGAACTTTAATGAGAATAAATATATAGTTTTAGTATTTGTATTCAATTTTCAAGACCATGATGATTCAAGGTGAAAGGAAATAAGGTAGTAAGAAAATAAAAAAAGGGAGAGCTTCAAGATAAAGGGGGATAATATTTAAAATTCATTATTCCTTTTTTACACCCCTATTTTCATAATTTTTTTAGAGATTTAGTGAAAAAATGCATACCCACACAGAGAATTGTGATACTATTTTGATCAATGATACATTCAAGTTTTAGGAACCCATGATTCCATATTTTAATTTTCATGTTTCTGAAATTGAATACGTAATATGGGGAGTTCAAATAATTAGATTTTAACATAGGAATTTAGATTCAATGAATCATGGTTTTTCATTTTATTCATATGTTTCTGAATATTTACCCTTCTATCATTCATGATTTGAACTTTAGAAGTTAAATTGGATTAATTTTTTATTTTTAAACATTACCAAAGTGATTTAATTTGATATCATATTATCCCTTTCCTGGGAAGTTTCTAGACTAAATTTTTCTAATAAATCATAGTCCATTTTTAGAGAGACATTGGGACATGTTACTTACCAGGAATTGTTTTTATTTTTTATGAATGTTGATTGAGGAAATTCACTATAAAAATGGTTGAGTAATTTTATTTATTTAACTAATATACTTGATACCAACCTTAATCTGATCCTACTTTTATCTCTTGGATACCATGAATAACCTTTTATAAGAATGATCCATATTTTAAGATAATAATATTTATTTCAAACCGTTATATAGTTTTTTTATGATTATCAACGATTAAGTGTAAGTAAGAGGTAATTCCTATTAAAAATGGATATTACTTTTTATAAGAAAAATGTTTGGTGAATTTTCATTGTTATGGGAAAATAGCCATGTAATTTAAATTTTATTTATTTTCCTCCCCTATATGAAAATAAAAAAAATGGGTTGGTATATAGAGGTTCAAGAATCACCATAATTTGAAAAATGGTTTTTATCATTTGGGGTTTGGTGCCGGATGTGATACTTTTCCTAGATCAATATTTTGAAATTCAAAAAAAAATTAAATATAAAGAAAAATAAAATATTAAAAATATATATATACACGAAACTCATTTATTATTTTTTCATTGTTCAAGGCCTTACTTTAAGATTGAGAAAGTGGGTATTTTTACCTTTTTAAGTTTACAATTTTATTAAACATAACAATCATTATCATGCATTATACCTAAGAGATAATCATCCATATTGATCATTAATTATTTTTTTCATTAATTACCAACAGACCCTAATCCTCACATTCATATGATCCTAATTCTCAATGTCCTCATTGTTTTAGTAATTTTTATATCTACTAAATATATAATGTATCTCTTATTCAATTTTATATTTTTGGTACATGTAATCAAGGTATAAAGAAAACTCCATATTTATTTCACCTTTAGTTATGTGAGAAGAATAAATGGTGAGCTAGATTAGTAGTGGTCATGTTAATAATGATAATTGATTGGATTGAATGGCTGAATGGTGGGGTTTTATCCCCTTCATTGGGAATTTATTTACATTGTATTTAGTGAGGAGTTTGATTCATTTTTTACAACTGACACTTGATAGTTTTCTCTTTCCCATACATGCCTTCTGAATTCATCAATTTTGAATTTTAAATATTTTTATTTTCAAGTTTTTATGTTACATTCTTAGTAGATATTTCTGCCTGAGGAAAACAGTTTTTATGTTTTGAGGGGTTTTATGAGTTCATTTTTTACATAAATTTTTGGATTTTTGATTTTATAATTTTTAATTGTTTCTAATTTTTCTACAATTTCTTAATTTTTAAAAATCATTTATTGGTGATTTATTCTTTAGAATGGTATTTGTGAAAAAAATTAGAATACATGTGTTATCATGTCTTATTTGTTCTATGTAATTTGTTTATTCTTATGTCAATAATTTGGTCAACCCTTTCTATCCCTCAACCCAAGGGTTGCAATACACACGACTAATCTATGATATTTATCCTTCTAAGAACACCCTAGAGGAGAGACATCATAGGAGGAAAGAGGGGGAAAGAGGAGGAAAAGGTCAAGTATAGATCCTACATGGATTGTGTATCCATATACACATGAGACAACTAGTATGTGGAATAATATTATATGTGGAAGAAAGAGGAGAGCCTCACTAGTGCAGGGAAGCACCAGTGACACATGAGGTCCTTCTCTCCCATCCAACATGACAACTGCTTTATCCATGGTGTTTCTTATATAGAACTATGTGGACATTTGATTTTCCAATGTGGAATGAATTTTATGTGGGAAAAGTTCAACTTAACCTAAATAGTGTTGTCCTAACCTCCACTTTCATATTAATTCTTTGACAAACCCACCACACTATCACCACTTTCACTGTTCCCCAAGGGCACCATTGGTGAGGAAGAGGATGCTTCACTACCCATGGATATTTTAACATAGCCATGTCGTAGGCCATCCTTGCATCATGGAAGCTCCTAAAGGATAAGGTTATGAATATTTTTTTATACCATCATCTATATGTTTCACTGTGTCCCCATTGCTCAAGGATAATGATGAAAATAGATGTCTAACCTAGTGAAATACTATGTAATGGCCAATTTTTTGTGAAAATAATCCATGTGATGAAAAAATATCTCTTATCATAGGACTGAAATAGACAATAAAAGTAGGATCTTGATGCCACTTGGAAAACTAGACCAAATATCTCACAAGATCTCCCTTATGTAGTTGTGACCTTACGAGGTTGGACTATAGAAGGGATCTACACCGTAGTCAGATGTGTTGTTCAGTTCCCCCCATAGAGTAAAATGTAGAATAATGAAATATTGAAGTGTTTTTGTGTAGGGTATGGATATTTTATAGAGAGGCATGAAATTAAATTAGAAAGTTTTTTAGTGTAATAGGAGGTTATAGTCCTGGATAGATGGCTACAATATATCCATGAATTCTTATGGGTAATTGGGGAGCCACCAAAGGGTAAAGATCCTTACCCTTATGGAACACCTATAAGCCATGTAAGGGTTAGAATTAAATGTAATTAAAAAACAAATATAATTTGGATATTCATGTGATACAATCCACACTTCATGGGATTTTAAAAAATAACCATGTGCATGGGTTGGCACAAAACTCCAAGGTAGTTAGAGTACTCCATAATATAATGAGGTTTTGGACAAACCCACACCAAAAATAGGGATTTTTATATGAGTGTCCCATACTAACTGGTTCAAAATGGTAAATGAGGGGAATTAAAATTTAAATATAATATAATTGATAAAATGATGACTAAAAATAGATCATTATGAAACTTTCAAATTAGAACTTTACAGTAACGTCCCCTATTTGTGAGTGGTTGGAAATTCCAAGGGAGTTTGAGTTATTTTATTTTATGGGTAGGTAAAATTATAAACCATGATATAAAATTTAAATCCAAGACATAAAATTCTAAAAACTTTTATTTTATGAGTTTTACAGCTCGATAGGTGTCTTAAAGGTTTAGGTGAGTTTCATAATACTCGGGCTCTAAAAACACATTTTTCAGAGTAGTGGACAAGGGATCATAGTTTGTTGAAACCATGAAGACCTATAGGAAAAACCATTTGAGACATCTACAATTTAATGCATAGGAGAATTATAATTATTTCATATGGATTGTATAATTGTGCACCTAGAAATGTGAGTGGGGGTGGGGGGTGTTCCAGGGTCATCGTTTTTCTAACAGCGAGCATAAACCATGTGCGGGTGTAACTCTTTGATAGACTGAGCCACAAAATTGACACATGGTTTGGAAAATTATAAAACCTAATAGTAATCCTCTTAAAAAGGGAAAAACCAGTACCTAGAAATGTGATTTGTGGGGGTGAGACAGTTCTAAGGGAATATTTTGTCTAACTGTGAGCATAAACCATGTGCGAATGTAACTCTTGGATAGAGTGAGCAACACAATTGACACATGGTTTAGAAAATTGTGAATCCAAATAGTGCGCCTCCTAAAAAGGGAAAAATGTTCATTTCCCATACAAATTTAAATGGGTTTCCCCATTTTCTTCCCCAATTATTGTAGTTGCTCCATCTACACACTCCTCCTTCCTCTCCTCTTCCCATGGTGGGTTATCCTATGTTCTTGATTTTATTTTAAAATTTTTGGGGGAATTGGAAGCATTATGGTAGGTCTACAACTCTTGAATTTTTTTATATTTCATTATACTTGGATCTATTATCATTGTGTGATATAATATTCCCAATGTTTATATAAGTTTATTGTTTCTTCAATTTCTCTCATTTTAGATTGAAGAAAATCTTGGCAATGGATGAGTGAAGAATCCTAAGAATGAGGTAGGCGGTCTATATTATTTTCCATAAAATTTGATTCATTTATAATTTATTATCATTGTTCCACACACCAGGCTTGCGATACATTTTCCAAAAATGTAAAATGACTTAAATTAAATACATAGACCACGCCCATGATGTTTCTTTTACCCTTATGTGGTTGTAGGTTGATACCTCAACCCAAAAAAACACATAAAGTTAGTTCAATAAATATAATTATGATGATATTTGTTTCATTTAATTTTATTAAACCTCTCCTTGGGTTAATTATTTAAAATTACATCACCAATTTATAAATGACTTAATTAATTAAATGGTTGGACAACCCTCTTGGTCCTTGGATACTTACAATAGTCCTGAAAATTATGAGTAACTTGTCTAGTATAATGAGTTTAGTTGATTGTGAAAGTATGAAAATGATGAACATATTTTATAATAAACACACAATTGAGGTGCATGATTTTATCTATTGATAAGTGTTGATTAAATAGATATAATTGAATTATGATATTGAATGGGTGTTTTCCATGGTCATCTTGTGTGCTAATAAATGAAACAGCTTAATTTCATGGGTTGAATAGATATGGCATGGATTATATCCATTGTGGTTGATATATATTATGACATTGATTACCACATAACCAATAATTAAATATTAAATGATAAATTTGAATGAAGGTACATTGTTCCATGAGTTATTTCTGGTTCCTCTTTACACAATACCTCACCTAAGGTATCAAGGGAAATTGGATGACCTCTTACTTGATTATTACTAAGGGCCCTTTGTTATGGGTTTTAGAAATGGTGTTGACACCCCCTTAGTCTAGAATGATGGTCATGGATTTCAAAATAACATAGTTTGTTGGTCATGATGCTCCACACACCCTCAATTTATATTTTGTTCATGTAGTTATATATCCATTTAGGTTGATGGACATGTCATTCCATTCTCCTTGTTTGGGGTTAAAAAGCATGAAAATCTATATCCCCTGATCATCTAATTGGGATTATTACCATTACATAATAATGATCCCCTTATTTTAATATAATTCATTTAGAACCATTTGGAATGAAGACCCTTATTATTCATTGATATCATTGGGAATGATGTCCCTTATATATAATTATGAGGATTATATGATATCATTATGTGATTACTAAGCACTAAAACATGGGTCCTAACTAAAGAATCTATATCTATGAATATATGCCTATTTTAATGTATGAATATATATATAAATGATGGAATGTTCACAGAAATTTATTCTTAGAATGAAGAGTGTATATGCTTCCATGTGTGCTTTCAAGAACATGAGTACGACCCAAGTTCATATTTACTACACTTATCTTCTTTGATATAAAAGCACAGTGCTTTATTTTATGCTCATGGACTAGATTTCGTTATATACTAGTGGTGTTAGCCTACTGAATATATTTCACATCCTATTCAAGTCATCCTTTGGTACCTAGAATAACCGCATGGTTGCTGGTTAGGAACTGGATTGTACTCTATTATGGTTTTCATTATGGACTGGCACTGTACCTGGGATATGGGGAGTATTGGTTGACCATGTACTCGGGATACCTTTTGGAGTTAGATTTTTTTATGTGTTCCTTTTTTCAATTTTTTTCTTATTTTTCATATTATATATTTTATTACTGATTTCCTCATATTTATGAATTATCATGTTCACGCATGGATATTATATTTCATTTTCCAGATGGTTTTCTATTTATTATTATCTATCATTTTATTATTATATTTCATTTACGTAATTTATTTAAGCTTTGAATTATTTTATAAATGATCTAAAAGGTATATACTCCCCACCATACTACCTTTAGACCATCAATTATAATTGGCAGCCTCTAGTATATAGGGAGGAATTCTTAAGGCCCAATAGTGAACTAGCTTGAGTCACCATTAATTTTCTCCCATGTCAAGATGATACAAAGTGGTATCAAATGATTTTTTTTATTTTGTATTACTATTTTTGGATGGAAGATAAGAGACTTGGAATGTGTTATCACTTATTATATATCTTGTTTATAGGTTTTCCCAACACATGTACGAGCAAAGGATTAAGTTTCTAGTGATGGGATTATTGTTCTGGATATCTGTTATTACATTTGATTATTATTTCACCATCAGTGATTGATGTACCTGGTTATTTATTTATTAGTTTTAACTCTTAGTTTGATTTTTCAAGTGAATAAGGGTGTTAATTAATCATTTTATGCATATAAAGATTCACTTTCCAGACCATGTAGATTTCAGTTATTGATTTATTGATGCTTGTTTGATGTGCCTGATGTAATTATTTAGCATGATTACCAATATAAAATGTTTTTTATATTATTCATCATGTTTATTTGTACACCCATATTGTGTTATTGATCATCCATCTTATCTATATACCATGTCAGATAGGTAATTGTCATACTATTTGTTTACCATGTTTGGCTGATTTCCTGCCTTGGGTGACTATGTTTTCTTCTCACATAGTATGTTTCCATTATCACAACCATGACTTCTAGTATTTTTCACTCTTTGATAGAATTTATCCTTATAATTGTGTTACATGAATGGTTATTATTGTTTATTCATAAACCTAAATAGTTTTTTCCTATATAGCTTGATGGTGGAACATATACTAACCAATTATGACATATTTGAGCCATCGAACAATGCTTCCATGGGATGAAACATTAGATATTACTAATAAATGGTTTCGAATATACAATTTATAATGAATTTGTTCTATTATAACTTGGAAAGGGTGAACCTTTTAATATATCCGTCATAAATGGACCTATTATATTATTTAACTGGAGGTAATAACTATTTTCAGTTACCTGAATGTCAATTCCAACTTATAAAGGTAAGTACCGTTATAACTTGGAAATAGAAATTCATATTACAAAAATATGTTATATATATGTATAAATTTTTTTCCATCAATGCATTGGACATGAAGAATCATATGAATAATTTATTAAATACACAACTGGACACACGTAAGTCAATAAGAGAGTGTTTTCTATGAGATAAAACCATCAAATGTGTGTTCAATTTTGAATGAAATAACTGATATGTGTACTGTTTAAATAGGATTCAAATTGTAATTTACGAAGCATTGACTCCATAAATTGTTAATGGATATCCATATAAATGAACCCCGACTGGATTGACGAGACCCTCATAGGTCACCTTTGATTCTTTTTATGCATTGGTACTCATACCAAGGTGGTATAGTCATGATAAATGGTATGACTATTTAATGTTTTACAAACCACTTATATAGTGTTATATATAAATGAATGAGGGAATATTACTGAATCAATTACCCTTAAACTAAAATAAACCAATAGAATAATTTTTAGATTTATTGATATGAGGTGTCGAATAATTAAAATACCAATTAAAACCTGAAGAGCCTTTTATTATATATGATGGAATTTATATTTTCTTTATTGGGACCAATTGTGAGTGATTTATGGATAGATAAATGGTTAACATGGATTTTATGAGATAGTTTTCCTTCGTAATTGGTAATTTATATGCCTTATGTTTCTGAAATTATTTAAATGTTGTAATAAATTAGAATCTATTAAATTCCATTAAAATGAAACCTTTTTTAGGTGTTTATAGTGTTTAACCTCATGTAAGGGTCATATTTAATTTTTCCTTGATAGATTATTGAAATGAGAATGTTAGCATTTCAAATAGATCACATTTGGCTTATTTCCTACTGTTTCTTGACCATAATTGTTAGATGGAAGATCCTATTGACCTTTTAGGCAGGACTATAATTTAAAATTATATTCCTTGTTATAAAATGAGTGGTTATGTCATTTTGGTAGCACCATTGGAAATAAAAAAACTTGTATACTTTTCATCCATGATTCTAAACATGGTAAGCACTATTTGTTTAGTTTTTTGGGTTGGTATGAATTTTTTTAATGAAATGGAACCACTAGGGAGGTGATTGTACATCTGGAAAGATTTATTATCATATAATGGGACCTTATGAGTCTTGTATCCTTATCCTTTTACATTTTTATATTATGACCTTTCTAGGTCAATGATTCCTTTACTTTTTTCAGTGTTACCTATTTAATGAGGGTTGATAGACACATTAGATTCCATGTAATATAATCCTTTTAGGGGGATGTGGTTCCCATGTTATATACCTTAGGTCTAGGTGAGAGACTCGAAGGCCCTTACTTTTGACTCAGACCCTAGTAGGATAGTGTTCGATTTGATCAATGGTAACCAACTAGAGAGGTTTTCTTGGGGTTTACATTTGACATAAATGCAATGAGATTAGTTTTATTCTTGTTTTGAGGAAAATTATTGATAGGTTCTCAACTTTTATAATATTTTCATGATTATTCCTTGCGGTTTCAAGGAAGAACTAAGGGTGGTTCTGTATTGAAACTGAATTTAATGGGCATGACTGCTTGGGTGCCTGGCCTAGATAACTGTTGGTTGTATGTATAACACTTTAATTTTTGAAACGACACCACATGAATGTCGGTCATATGATAAATCATGAAATAGGTGAGGTTCCCAATTTTAAAGAGGTGTTCCAAGGAACTCTTGACCTGTAACACCCCGAGCTTCCACGATACGCTTCTCATTCAATAATGCAATGGATTGCATTGTACGCAACTTCGAGTTCTAAAACACCGTGACTAATAAAAGTAGCTGTTATGAATAGTAATAACCACTTTTTAAAATTATAGAAATTTTATATTTCAAAATGGACTTCATTTTTGGATTCGGAATATTTAAATTAGCCTATGTTCAATTTTTGGTATTTTTCTGAGAACTTCTAATTTTTTATGAATAGTGAAAAATACATAAAAAAAACTTTTTTAATCAAAATAATTTATAGTGATAAATTATACTATTTAGTGGTTTTAAAGTATAATTAGAATATATTTTTACTATTTTATCCAATGGTGGTCATTAGAATTAATTTAACATTGAAATTGGACATAAACAATTGCCAATCTTTTGATATAAATTGTTTCTTAAAAACACGCTATTTGTTGTGACAGAGGGAATTAATTATAAAATTAATTAATGCAACTTATATGTTTGGAATTTTTTAAAATAGACAACATTTTTGATTTCAGAATATCAATTATAGCTTAGGGTGAAATTTTGGCATTGTTCTGAAAAACTTCAATTTTTGATGAATAGTGAAACCACTAAGTGGTAGTTAAATAACTGATTTTTCGATTAAATGAAATATTACCACTTCTGTGATTTGATTTTCAAAAATCCGACATACATGGTTGTCATTAAGAAGTAAAATGTGGTTCAATGAGATTAAAATAATTTTTTGGTGAATAGTAACTTTTAAGTTCTTAATCGCGATTAGAGGTAATTAGTGTAGTTTAAGGTAAAAATAATGTTTTAATAATATGAGATGAGAATGAAACTTGTCCTACTCCTATTAGATGAGTCATGGCCGACCAAGAAAACCCATGGGTCAACTTGGGGACCCCATGGAGCCACTTTAGTTGGAAAATGACATTAATATATATTTATTTAATGTTAAAATTAAATTGACACAAACATGAGTTGTTTTACTCAAACAGTTTTTAAGTGGGGTTACACAAGTCCAAATTTTGACTATAAATATTCATTAGAAATATAAAAAGATTTCCTACATCATAGTATTTTTTTATAATTTTTAGACCTTAAATAAAATAAATTATTTATAACATCATTATGATGCAGTGATGACCTCATTATTTAACGATTTTAATAAAATGAAAAGATAATGTAAAATCTAAGGCTTCCACTTGTCCAAAGACTATTTGATGGGTAGATTTCGAACCCTTATCACCTTAGCCACGAATTATATAAGTGTGGGACCTTTAGAATTCGAAAATCATTGAATAATAATGTAACATTTTAATCTTTCCAAAAGAGCCCCTCCTCTCCACTTATAAAAGGCCCCCACCTCTTCCACCTCATTTACACTTTCAAGCCATTTGGCTCGGCCAAACTCTGCCCAAATACTCTTCCAACTTCCCCCTCTTACTCCTAGAAGCCTCACTTTGGGCAGAACCCTTCCCAAGGAAGCCTTTGGCTCAAATCAAAAAGAGTTACCCGATTTTGAGGTAATATCTTCTCTGATGTTGTTTTGTTTTATTTTTCTTCTCCAACCCCCTAAAATCTTTTTATTCATTTCTTTTGTAACAACAACAGTATCCTCAATATACTAGGATTTTGTTATAAGAAGTATTCGAGCTACACTTACACACACCTACATCTAATGGTTAAAGAACATACGGTTTATGTGGATGGCGAATTTCTGCCTCACGAAACGATGATTGTTCAACACTCAAATAACACCTTCAAAGGTGGCCATTAAGATGTCACTATATTTATATATGATATAAAATATGTATATGTTTTACTTATGCTTATGTGTTTCTCATTTATGGAATACTTTATGATTTCCATTATGGGTAAAACGCGATAATTTCATTTCAGGAAGTGCGGACTACCGCCCCCTCAAAGTGATTTGAATCGTTAATGCCATATGTGGGATGTATAAAGAATGGATTAAATGGTATTATACACTATATTATACTTTAATTATATTATAAATTTATATCATTATGATTTCATTCCATTAAATATGAAATATAAATGAAAGTAGCGTTCATGCGTAAGTACGGATTACCGTCTCCATGAACGGTGCATTTCATTTCTTACCTCTAAATGTTACGTGACATTATGAATGAATGTATATACTGTATATATATATGATATATATGATATATACATCATTAATATAATTCTGGATATAATGGATATTTCACCACATGAACAACTTGTAATTATAAGAAGTTTATTTTTGACTCAAGTACCAAAGATCGACAAAACGACCATTATTAACTTAAATAATTAAATAATGTTCATAACATGGTAATAAGTGATATAAATGGAATAATGAACATGAAAAATGTTCTTAAGTAAATAGAAATTAACTCTAGTTTATTATTCAGGAGGTTAAATAACGGTCGAGTCAGGACAAGACGCAAGGTAAGGGAACTTCTTAACCCAACTTCCATTCTTTGGGTTAATCTCCTACTTTCAAATTATGTCATGATATTATTATGTCTTATTTTGTATTATTTATGTGTACCTACAGGGAATACACATAATAGATCTATTTTATTTTAAAAAATGATCTTTTTAAGGACTTCGTCTCAATCTCCTTTCATTGAGGCATATTTGGTTTTATACACAACTTTCTTTTATACAGTGTATAAACCCCTTTGACTTTTACGTTTATTCAAAAGGAATCTTTTTTTATACTAAGCGTTTTACTAAACGATAAAAAGGGAATGTTTTTCTTTCCGTACTTATGCGGCGACAACGACTTCTCCGCCGCCGTGACCATTATTTGAGTTTCGGCTTCCTCTACAAGCCATCATTTTTTTAATGAAAAATAAATAAAAAGTTTTAACTTCCTTTTATTTTGGTATTGAAAATGGTTTTGAAAGCGTTTTTATTATATCAATGTGTTGTATTGATATCTTGTGATTGAAATGTGGAAATGTTATGTTTCCTTTATGCATGTTTTATGTGATACGATTATGTTATGGTTTATGATATGTTTAAACCTATTCATATGAGGAATGCATTGGACTTAATAAGTGACGGGTGGAGCCCGCTATAGATCCTCGATGCATCGGCAGGTCTCATGAGACAAACTAGTGTCTTGGCATGAGGCCTTGACAAAATATTATTTGTGGTCTTGGCACGAGGCCTTGGATACGTGGTTATGATAGTCTGGAATTATGCATTCCATCATTATGAAAGTGGTTATTGATATTGCATGTGATTATTCGACTAGTAGAATATCCATGTGAAGAAGTGAATGGCATTATCTCATTTTACTTTTGCCATATTATGTTGAAGTTCATGTTTAAAAGGCTTTTGTTTTAGTTATACATTGCCTTAAATGTTAATGTTTATTTATGAAAGCTTTCGCTATACTGTTAACCTTACTGAGCATCCGAGCTTACCACTTTCAATGTTTTAATATTTTCCAGGATGTGAAGAAGTATTTTATGAATGACCTACAGGGATAGTCTGAAGAGGATAGAAGTGTGGACTATGGAGACTATGTTATTATATTTTTTCACTTTGTGATGTAATGTAACATTTATGAATGTATCTAGTGTTTCCAAGGCTACTAAACTAATCGGTCTTTCGAGACTTGATCTTTTGTGATCATGCCAATGTTAGGAAGTAACGCACCGGCTCTGGGTAGATGGGGTCGGGGCATTATAGTTGGTATCAGAGGTAGGCTAGTACTAACCTTGGAAGCTAGATTTAGATAAACTCTGATTAGAGCACATAGCCCGGAGATAGACTTTGAGGATTAGTATAGAAGAACTTCCTAGAATTTTGGTATTATAGAGATGTTATGAGTTTTCCGAGCAATACATCCCTGTCTGGATACGAGCAGGTAGAGGCGGTTCTGTCACAGATGTACCTAGGGGTAAAACCTGAAAACACCGCTTTGAGCTAGACTCGAACAGGAACCGGTGCACGACAACGGTCCTTGCTGCACTCTTGGTTACGACACTCCCGGGGGATATGCTTAGGATAATTCCCATTTTCTTTATAAACCACTATGAACAGTTATGAGTATATACTTCCACAAATAAAACCTTTTTATGATTATGGATTATATCCATAAATAGTTCAATTTATGTTAAGTATTTTAGAAGTATGGAATTATGTATTGTGATTCATAAACTAATCTAGTTTATCCCATTGTTTAGAAATGGCGCCTAGTGGAAGGAATGGAAACCGTATCAATGCACGCACTCCATGTAGGTATTACCCTCCTGCTCAAGATAATTATTGTGGAGATGGAGATACAACTGGTGTTGATCAACTTATTACCATACTGGGACAAATCGCTCAGGTTATGAATAATAACTTTACTCGTATGGAGCACCCTGATCCGCAACGTGGAGGATCAATGTTAGACCGCTTCATGAGGCAACAACCACCAACCTTCAATGGGAGTACAAATCCTATAGTAGCTGAGCAATGGATAAATTCCTTATAGAAAATATTCCATGCCTTGGGGAGTAGTGAAAGGGAGAAGGTTGTCATGGCAGTTTACCGCCTCACTGGAGATGCCGATCAGTGGTGGTCGCTGATTCAAAACACAAAGGAAGATGATGACGTATTGAATATGGAATAGAGGGAGTTCAAAGAGCTTTTCTTAGAAAAATACTTTCCTCATGACCATCGAGCAGATATGGAAAGGCAATTTCTGAGTTTGAAGCAAAAGGAGGATGAGAATGTCGCAAAGTATGAGGCTAAATTTACAAGGTTAGCGAGGCATGCTGCCGATTATATACATAACCCAAGGAGTAAGATTGATCGTTTCTTTGATGGGTTAAAACCATTTCTCCGTCTATCTTTAGTATCACAATCCTTCTCATCATACGAAGATATTGTCTCGTGTGCTATCAAGACAGAAAATGAATTCTCTAAGTCTTATGACAACAAAGTAAAGCAAGAGAAGAAGAGAACGGTGGAAGAAGAGATAGATAAAGGTAAAAAGGGAAAGAAGGATTTTCCATTATGTGATAATTGTGGGAAGAATCACCCTGGTACTTGTCTAAAAGGAATGGGAGTTTGTTATAAATGTGGAGAAAAGGGTCACCAGGCTCGTGATTGCAAGGGAAAGAAAGAGGCTATCAATGTTGAATGCTACAATTGTAGAGAAATAGGTCATTATGAAAATGAATGTCCTAAGCGTCAGGGAAACTTACCTCTGAAAAGGCCAAGGGATTAAGGACAATCTTATGTTGTTACTACAGTTTAAGCAGAATAACTAATGTATTGGTTCTTTTGAACTCATGGATTATATTCTGGTTATTAGAATAATGTGATATATATAAGGATTGTACTGCAGTACTTGTTGATTTCAGTAAGGTTTTAATATGATGAAGGTAATTATATTTTTAGTATGTGACAATAAGAGAAACTTTACTTTGTTTGGGGAATCTGATAAATTGATTTTGGAATTAAGAGACCTTTTAGAGAAATTCTGGATAGAGGTATTTTGGATAACTATAACGGTTGGAGTGGATTAAGTGGATCTTTGGATAGTATTGTTTAAGGTTAAATAAATTAAGAAGATTATTTTTGGAATATTATAATACTATAGTTTTAGGAGAAGGACAACCTACAGGGTGGGGCATAACCCGTCGCGTCGGACAAAGCTGCAAGAATCGAACCCACAACCATAGTGTGACATGCCTTTATTTCCTACCACTAGCCTACAGGAAGTCCCTGTTTATTACAAAATAATTTTACTAATCTAAATGGTATGTGTTAACATTTGGAACCTTATACAATTAGGATAAGTATAATATTTTTGAGTTCTATTATCTTTTTGAGTGAAATATGAGTTGAAGGTTGAAACTCTAATTTTCAAGCATAAATATATATATACCTATCTCTTATTCAATGAATAAATTAATTCTTAAACTTTAGTAAAGGGATATTAAAACAAAAAAATGTGTTATCCTAATACATTATGTCTTGTTGAACTGATGATATTTTAAATCAACATAGATTGAATACTTTGAGGCCCTCAATTTGATAATTGATTGTGATTGATGACCTCAATCTCTATCTATGAATATTTACGTTTTCTCTCCAATTATATGTCTCTAATTTCCACCAATGTTCTCCTAATCGAGATCATAATTGGGTGGTGACATTTTCATTTCCCTTTCCCTCTTATTAAGGATAAATTTTATTAATCTTATTTCCGATGTGGGTTTTCCACAAAGGTATTTTCTCTTTTCAACCTTTTATTTTCCAAGAAAAAAATTTTCAAATTGCGAGGACGCAATTCATTGAAGGAGGGGGGAATGTAACACCCCGAGCTTCCACGATACGCTTCTCATTCAATAATGCAATGACTTGCATTTTACGCAACTTCGAGTTCTACAACACCGCGACTAATCAAAGTATCCGTTATGAATAGTAATAACCACTTTTTAAAATTATAGAAATTTTATATTTTAAAATGGACTTCATTTTTGGATTCGGAATATTTAAATTAGCCTATGTTGAATTTTTGGTATTTTTCTGAGAACTTCTAATTTTTTATGAATAGTGAAAAATACATAAAAACAACTTTTTTAATCAAAATAATTTATAGTGATAAATTATAATATTTAGTGGTTTTAAAGTATAATTAGAATATATTTTTACCAGTTTATCCAATGGTGGTCATTAGAATTAATTTAACATTTAAATTGGACATAAACAATTGCCAATCTTTTGATATAAATTGTTTATTAAAAACACGCTATTTGTTGTGACAACGAGAATTAATTATAAAATTAATTAATGCAGCTTATATGTTTGGAATTTTGTAAAATAGACAACATTTTTGATTTCATAATATCAATTATAGCTTAGGGTGAAATTTTGGCATTGTTCTGAAAAACATCAATTTTTGATGAATAGTGAAACCACTAAGTGGTAGTTAAATAACTGATTTTTCGATTAAATGAAATATTACCACTTATGTGATTTTATTTTCAAAAATCCGACATACATGGTTGTCATAAAGAAGTAAAATGTGGTTCAATGAGATTAAAATAATTTTTTGGTGAATAGTAACTTTTAAGTTCTTAATCGCGATTAGAGGTAATTAGTGTAGTTTAAGGTAAAAATAATGTTTTAATAATATGAGATGAGAATGAAACTTGTCCTACTCCTATTGGATGAGTCATGGACGACCAAGAAAACCCATGGGTCATCTTGGGGACCCCATGGAGCCACTTTAGTAGGAAAATGACATTAATATATATTTATTTAATGTTAAAATTAAATTGACACAAACATGAGTTGTTTTACTCAAACAGTTTTTAAGTGGGGTTACACAAGTCAAAATTTTGACTATAAATATTCATTAGAAAGATAAAAGGATTTACTACATCATATTAGTTTTTTTATAATTTTTAGACATTAAATAAATTAAATTATTTATAACATCATTATGATGCAGCGATGACCTCATTATTTAATGATTTTAATAAAATGAAAAGATAATGTAACATCCAAGGCTTAAACTTGTCCAAAGACTATTGGATGGGTATATTTCGAACCCTTATCACCTTATCCACGAATTATATAAGTTTGGGACCTTTATAATCCGAACAGCATTGAATAATAATGTAACATTTTAATCTTTCCAAAAGAGCCCCTCCTCTCCACTTATAAAAGGCCCCCACCTCTCTCACCTCATAAACACTTTAAAGCCATTTGGATCGGCCAACCTCTACCCAAATACTCTCCCAACTTCCCCCTCTTACTCCTAGAAGCCTCACTTTGGGCAGAAATTTTCCCAAGGAAGCCTTTGGCTCAAATCAAAAAGCGTTACCCGATTTTGAGGTAATGTCTTCTCTAATGTTGTTTTGTTTTATTTTTCTTCTCCAACCCCCTAAACTCTTTTTATTAATTTCTTTTGTAACAACACCAGTATCATATATATACTAGGATGTTGTTATAAGAAGGATTTGAGCTACACTTACACACGCCTACACTTAATGGTTAAAGAACATACGGTTTCTGTGGATGGAGAATTTCTGCCTCACGAAACGATGATTGTTCAACACTCATATAACACCTTCAAAGGTGGCCATTAAGATGTCACTATATTTATATATGATATAAAATATGTTTATGTTTTACTTATGATTTTGTGTTTCTCATTTATGTAATACTTTATGATTTCCATTATGGGTAAAACACGATAATTTCATTTTAGGAAGTGCGGACTACCGCCCCCTCAAAGTGATTTGAATCGTTAATGACATATTTGGGATGTATAAAGGATGGATTAAATGGTATTATACACTATATTATACTGTAATTATATTATAAATTTATATAATTATTATTTCATTCCATTAAATACGAAATAGAAATGAAAGTTGCGTTCAGGCGTACGTACGGCTTACCGTCTCCATGAACGGTGCATTTCATTTCTTACCTCTAAATGTTACGTGACATTATGAATGAATCTATATACTGTATATATATGATATATATGATATATACATCATTAATATAATTCTGGATATAATGGATATTTCACCACATGAACAACTTGTAATTATAAGAAGTTTATTTTTGACTCAAGTACCAAAGATCGACAAAACGACCGTTATTAACTTAAATAATTAAATAATGTTAATAACATGGTAATAAGTGATATAAATGGAATAATGAACATGAAAAATGTTTTAAAGTAAATAGAAATTAACTCTAGTTTACTATTCAGGAGGTTAAGGAACAGTCGATTCAGGACAAGACGCAAGGTAAGGGAACTTTTTAACCCAACTTCCATTCTTTGGGTTAATCTCCTACTTTCAAATTATGTCATGATATTATTACGTCTTATTTTGTATTATTTATGTGTACCTATAGTGAATACACATAATAGATATATTTTATTTTAAAAAATGATCTTTTTAAGGACTTCGTCTCAATCTCCTTTCATTGAGGCATATTTGGTTTTATACACAACTTTCTTTTATACAGTGTATAAACTCCTTTGACTTTTACGTTTATTCAAAAGGAATCTTTTTTTATACGAAGCGTTTTACTAAACGACAAAAAGGGAATGTTTTTATTTCCATACTTATGCTGCGACAATGACTTCTCCACCGCCATGACCATTATTTGAGTTTCGGCTTCCTCTACAAGCCATCATTTTTTTAATGAAAAATAAATACAAAGGTTTAACATCCTTTTATTTTGGTATTGAAAATGGTTTTGAAAGCGTTTTTATTATATCAATGTGTTGTATTGATATCTTGTGATTGAAATGTGGAAATGTTATGTTTCCTTTATGCATGTTTTATGTGATACGATTATGTTTTGGTTCATGATATGTTTAAACCTATTCATATGAGGAATGCATTGGACTTAATAAGTGACGGGTGGAGCCCACTATAGCTCCTCGATGCATCGGCAGGTCTCATGAGACAAACTAGTGTCTTGGCACGAGGCCTTGAAAAAATCTTATTTGTGGTCTTGGCACGAGGCCTTGGCTACGTGGTTATGATAGTCTGGCCTTATGCATTCCATCATTATGAAAGTGGTTATTGATATTTCATGTGATTATTCGACCAGTAGAATATCCATGTGAAGAAGTGAATGGCGTTATCTCATTTTACTTTTTCCATATTATGTTGAAGTTCATGTTTAAAAGGCTTTTGTTTTAGTTATACATTGCCTTAAATGTTAATGTTTATTTATGAAAGCTTCCGCTATATTGTTAACCTTACTGAGCATCTGAGCTCACCCCTTTCAATGTTTTAATATTTTCCAGGATGTGAAGAATTATTTTATGAATGACCTACAGGGATAGTCCGAAGAGGATAGAAGTGTGGACTATGGAGACTATGTTATTATAGTTTTTCACTTTGTGATGTAATGTAACATTTATGAATGTATCTAGAGTTTCCAAGGCTACTAAACTAATCGGTCTTTAGAGACTTGATCTTTTGTGATCATGCCAATGTTACGAAGTAACGCACCTGCTCTGGGTAGCTGGGGTCGGGGCGTTACATGACCTATTAAAATTGACATTTCATGTTGCATGGTTTGGATGACCTTGTTGATAGATGACTCATAGGAGTGTGAGTTGATTCTTGAACTAGGTTGTAGAAACTTACACCCATGGTATATGGAAAGTTTGAATCATGATGGTTTCATGTGGGAACTATTTGATTTTGAACATTAGTGAGTAGATGGGTATGGTCTGAGGATCAATGGTTTCGAATGTGATTCTGGCAGGCATGGTGACCCAGATCTTGGGATAAAATATAAGGAAGTTCCTATCAATGAGGAGTAATTTGAGAATAAACTAGGTAATGTGAAATAATTGATCCCTAGTGGGATCATCACATGTATTTTTGGATACATGGTTTCAGGAGTTAGTTAAGGAAATTATAGCATGTTTTGTGTGATTGTTTCTTAGAGATAGTGATACACACATATATATAGAGCCATAGTATAATCTTGGTTTAGAGGAGATCATTCTCAATATCTTGAAATATTCTGATGTATGTTGAGAGAGATTCATGTATACCCTGATCTACCTAACTATCATTTAATGGATTAGTGGATAGAATCCTTGGGATTTGTTCTTAAAAATAGTTTTAATACATCCAGGTAGTTCATAGTACACCCTTTAAAATTTGAGGATGGTGGCACTCATTTTAATTGAAATTTGATGAACACTAGAGGAACTATTCATGGGAAGTGTAAAAATTTAAAGGATGATGTTTTTTAATCCCTCATGGATGAGAAAGATCTTATCCATGCCTAAAATTATAACTATGATAGATGGGGCATGTGTTATTGTAATATTTGTTTCAATAATTCATGTGACAGTAAGGATGCTCTTATGGTGGGGAGTTAGATGTTAGTCCCTAGTAGGAGAAACTCATGTGATAAGGGTCCTTAGATCATGATAGCTTCTGTGTGATTGTCTTTCAGCCCGTTAAAGATATTAGATATTGGAACCATGTATAACTATTTTTCTCAGTAAATTCTAGGAATGGGATTAAAGGACCCTTAATATTCTATTGATTGCTTATGCTTGACCATGATCATAGACCTGGATCCCTTTAAAGATTTGGACAGACCTAAGTGACACACAAATTCCTATGTATAAATGCCTAGGATGAACTCATAGACACTTTTTGGTTCCTTGACATGACCACTAGGTGTGATACTACACATGGGCTCAGTAAATGTCTTATATGTGTGGAAATATCGACTATGTAATGATGATCCACTTATGTTCTGTGAAATATAGGTTTTCTTAGTTGAGGTATGTGGACCACATTAGTTTTATTCCAATGTTAACCTGGAGTTACAATCACAAACAATTGATATTAATGTCTTGTAATGATCTGAGGGTATTGGATCTAGAATTTACTACTTTTGTGTTAAGGAATGTCAATGGTTTTCCGAAGAAGGTGGTGTGATCATAAAATTTCATCAGAATTCAGTTATATGATTCTGTGGGAATTCTAAGAACAGTATCATTATTCCTTGTATAAAGGATCTGGAATATGATTTGGATGACACACCAGTCTTAGGATCCAATCATTTCCTTAAATAGTATTTTCAATGTGGCCTGACTTGTGTTCCCTAGAATAATTTTTGTGGTGGTTGAGGGACTCCATTGAGAACATCATTTGTGGTGGTATTGGTGCAATTTGAAGGGTAGGTCAGGGATTTTCATGTAAAAGTAGATGCCACCAGTTTGAGCTTAGATGATTGGTGTTTGACTATTTAAAAAAATTCAAGTTCTAAGTGTCGTATACTCATGTGTAACCATATAAAATCTCTAGGAGTGTCACTAGTACACTGAGGACTTGTTTCTACAGTAAATTATGATATAAAAGCACATTGACATAGAATTGGAATTGAAATATAAAACATATGGTGGGGTGTTCCACAACCTAGTTAATGAAGGGGATGATGACATGACCATGTTGTAGGTTATATGAGCCTTTTCAAAGTTATTGCTTGATGTTTTAATAGTGGATACAAGCTATGGATTGAGTTTGGTAAGTTTAAGGTCCAAATGCTTAAAGGGATTCTTAAAGATGTATTGTGAATTTGGAAATGAAATACAATCATTTTAATGGAACATTACAATCTGGGTAGGTCAAGTGATGTTTTTTTGTTCCCCAATACTTATTAGGGATGAGAAGTACTATGTTAGAGAGGATGTAATATCCTATTTTTGGACAGGTTTCATATTCCAAGTGATTTTGAGTTTTTCATTTAATATAAATAAAAAAATAATAAAATGAGCTTCATAATGTGATTATGAGAGACAGAACATTGAAAATTTATGTTTTTATGAGGTTTAAGGCTTGGGAGGTGTCTCTAAGGTTAGGGTTAGTTTCAAAAACATTGGGATCCATAAAAAAAAACTTTAGGAGGAGGAAACAAGGGGTTCCCTATTTGTGAAAACTATGCGTCCCTCTAGGGTAGTCCATGTGAAACCTATAATGTTTATTACATAGTTTAATCACACATCCTACAGATGATTTGATCTAACCATGTGCCTATCCATGTGGGGTGTGGGGGTGATATAGTTCCAAGGAAATTATTTTGACATGGTTATAAAAATTATTTGTATGAACCATGTGGGGGTGTGGCACTTCGATAGAGCGAGTCGCATGGTTGGTGAACTGTTTTGAAAATTATGTGACTTAACCATTCACCTATTTAAAAGGTGAAAATTTCCATTTTTCATCTCTGACATTAAATGGGTTTTATCCAATTTTCTTCGCACACTCCTATAGTATCTCCCTTCTCAAGCTTATCCTACCTTTTATCTTCTGAGGGTGGGTTATCCTCCATTCTTGATCTGAATCTATGGTTGTTGGGTTGATTGGAAGAAAATGTTTGGTATCTAAGTCCACTTGTTTCTTTTTTTTAACTTTTTAATCCTTATATTTATTATTGATGTGTGATATAATATTCCCCATTTTATGGTTTTTTATTTGTTCTTTGATTTATCTCGTTTTGGATTAGAAAATGTCTTGATGATGGATGAGTCAAGAATCCTAAGCATGAGGTGGGTGGTATATATGATTTTCCATAAAAAATTTCATCATTTAAAATTTACTATTATTGTGTCTGATGATTGGTTTCACACGTTTTTCTATTAAAATATAAAATTACCTAAATTAAGTACTTAGACCACACTCATGATTTTCCTTTTCCACGAGACATCTTACCAAACTATTACATCCTGACCTGACTCACTACTAAACTGGAGTTAGACCGGTCCTCACATGGCCTCAAGCATGCCTCCCCACATGCCAGAGGTTCCTGACTAGAAGTGAGGGTCTAATGGTGACCTGAAGGGGAGACTATTCCCTCATGGTTAGAGTCTCATAGAAGTATATCATGTGTAAATTAATATATAATCATATAAGATCATATAATAAAATAGAAAAAAAGTGGAATATAACTATAATGTATGAATATAAGTAAATAGGAAACCACGTTACGTATAACAATACATGAATTTTCAAGTGATAATGCAAGATACAAGAAGGAGGTAAAATAGAAACTACAACACAAAAAAATAAATAAATTCCCAAATTCCAACTCCAATATAATCACGAGTATTGGATCAGTTATGTGCACTCAGGATTCTTAGTACTCAACAAAACCCAAGAAATAAATCCACGTACTTGAAAACATTAATATCCTCTCAGGTATCCTAGAGAAATGGATGGCTAAGCTGATTTTGAGATATAAACCCAGTAGGCCACAACCAATAGTTTCTAGTTCAATATAGTCCATTTACTATAAAAATGAAAAGTGTTCAACATAGGTGAAAACAAGGTGATAAATAAATAAATAAATAATTCTTTGATCTAGGTTCTTAAATGGATTGATGACTGATTCAACCTACTTCGGCCCAAGAGACATGTTTGAGACAAAGAATACAATGCCCCTACTTCTATTTGACACATAAACATAATTTATTACATGAAATTTTACTTAATACAACATAGAAGATTGAGAGTTATAGTTTATTTTCAGCTCAGGAGCATTATATGACATCTTAAAACATAAAATATAACATATTTATTGAAATCATCCTACTACCACAACATTCCTTCGTACATAACATTGCATTGGATAACATGAGGACATACATAAGAAAAGGGTGAGCTATATAGCCCATTAAGGGAATAAAAATGGAATAAAATGAGGAATAAAATAAATGTTAGAAAATATGCATATCAATGTAGCACAAGAGAAACATGAACATAAAAGCATGATAATTATAACATGGAGATGTGGCTACAACATTTAACAGGATATTAGCATGAACCAAGGATCATTACACATGGAGAATGAGTAAACCCTCATTTCATATGAAGCATGAGTAAACCCTCATTGCACTTGAATTATAATGATTCAAAACACATTGAACATGACGTATCATGATATTATACTTTACACAATGTATTGGAGTGCTTTCATGGCGCACCCTCCATAAACATTTCATTTCATGCATGAGTGTGCGACAATATCATACAACATAGATTCATAAAACATCATTATTTATTCCACAATTAAGGAATGTGGAATTCATACATTAAAATCTTCCATAAATAAGTAAATGTTCATAAAGTTGAATATCCTTGATAAAAAAATGGGAATGGTATTCACTACACAATGAGTTTGGCTTGGAAAATTGCGGTGCAATTTCAGCTGCATAACGACGTGACATAAGACTTCATAAAAATGGTTGTTGAGAGAGAAAGGGTTTTCTCATCATATATACATGAAATAGACAGTAATGGGGTCATATAGATACATGTACCAACATAGGTACTGGAATTTGGATTCATAACACCAAAGAATTGCTTGAATGTAAATGAGGAGAGAGAGATATTCCTTACAGAAGTTTTTCATGGTAACAGGTGTACATGGGAGGCACTGATGAGAGAGAAAGGGGTATCTCATCATTCAAACATAAGTATGAAAGTATAAAAAAGGTGATAAATCATACTCCAAAATATATAATTTAAAATAAAAGTGGATAACAATTTTAAGAAACTTGGATAAAATGAGAAGGGATGGAACCCCTTATAAAAATTTGGCATAATAATAGCATAAGTAAGAGTCAAAATGAGGATGGATAAATAATTCCACAATAAAATTAAATCACATGGAAATTAATATAATTATTATAAATTAATTAAATTATAGCCATTTGAAATTAAAATAACTACTTTCAAATAAGTTGCTTGAATTTGAAAGGAGAGGAAAGTGAGGATCCATTACTAGGAAGTGTGATCCCAAAGGCCTGCGAGAGGCTTGAGAGAGGCTACTTGGGAGCTTGGGGAACCATGAGAGGATTATTTAAAGAGTATGGAAGAGGTTGGAAGATCTTAAAAGGATTTTATTGAAGAGGAAGTGAGAGATTGTGTGGTTTTATATAGGAAAGGATAATGAATTCATTATTATTTAGGTTTGGGTCACCTCACATTAAACTAATAAAAACCACTAACGAACCCATGGTTTTTGACCATGGTTTTTTCCAAATGGGTGTGGAAAACAATATTTTATAAGTCCAATGACCGAACTTCTTTAAATAATCGGGTTGCTTATGTGGAGGCGAGTCACACTCTCAAGGAAAGAAATTTAAAAAGATAAAATGTTTTATAAGTCATGGAGGGTCCACTAAGGCATCATAATACTAATAAAACAAATATAAAATCACATTATTTTATGGATAAAACATATATTGGACGAGAATCACATTTATAACATTTTATTACATCAATAATGGGTCATTATGATGTCATGAAACACATTATATATTTAAACATTATTTAATTTTTTCCCAAAAATTCGGTTGTCTCTGAAAATTATGAAGAATTCACCATTGGATAATTTTGACATCATTATTCCAAAAATAATATTCATTTGATCTAAATAATTATCTAAATATGTGAATTTTTACTTTTACAATAAAAACTGGTATATATAAAAAATTCATGGGCTTCGACAAAAACAACTTTCAAACCATAATAAAAATTACAATTGCATTCATAAAATTATAAAATAATTTTTATTTAACAAAATTTATTTTAATAATAATAATAATAATAATTTATTAAAATATTATTTAATTCCAAAAATCCATTAATTCATCAAAATATATTTCTTAGTTGAATAATAACTAAAAATACTATATGCATTTTAAAAACTACTTACAAAGTAACAATAATAAAATGAATTTATATTCATTATTATATACATGAATGATGAAAATAATCACAGTGATAATGTATTATTACATAACCCCTTATAAAACCTACATAAGACCAAAGGGTAAGGTGTGCTAGGGTAACAGACTCTTGGGGTTACTCGGATAACATCACTCGAGTGGTAATCTATATCAACTTCCACTTCTACCATAGTCGGTTCCGTTCAAGCTTAACGCGTTGAATCTCGGCCTGGTCTTGGTCAAGAGTGAATCCTAATGATGCCACCTCCTTTCCAAGCTTTGTAAAATGGCATTCGTATGGAGCAAGTCTACTAGATGAGGCTATCTCTTCATCTGTATGAGTAAATTGGATTTGTTAAAGCCCTATATTTATACTAATCATGTAATCACTGTTCAAAAACTATATTACCAATGGTCACAATTAAAAATGGTATTTTATCATAAAAAAATAAAATACCAAGGAATTTCATATGCATTACCTATCCATTTTGCATAATAAGACTTTTAATTAGATCAATATGAATTTTCATTGAAATAAGTTTTGGGTCGTTACAATTTCCCCCCCCCCCCATAAGAGATTTCTCCCTTGAAATTTTCTTTTCACACACTAAAAAAGATGTGGGTAACTCTGCTTCATCACTTCCTCTGATTCCCACATTGTTTTTTCAAACTTTTGGTTTCACAACAACACCTTCATGAGGGGCATTGTTTTATTTCATAGAACTTTTTCTCTATGATCTAAGATCTTCACCGATTTCTCCTAGTAAGAAATATCATGATGTAACTGTACTACCTCTAAAGAGAGTACATTTGAAGGGTATAGTATGTAATTACATTAGAGGGATACACGAAAGGAATCATGTACTTTTTCCATGGTAGGTGAAAGTTCTAGTTGATTGGCCACAGCCCCGACACGATCAAGAATATCGAAGGGGTTGATGTACTTGGGACTTAAATTCCCTTTCATTCCAAATATAATGAAATTTTCCATAGAGATATTAATATAAATACCATTTTTCCTACTTTGAACTTAATGTCTCACCGATGGTTATCTGTATAACTCTTTTGTCGACTTTGGGATTCCTTGATATGCTGCTAAATGGTTTTCACCTTACCCACCATTTCTTCAACCATTTTAGGTTCTATAAACATACACTCAATGACTTCATCCCAACTTGATGGTGTTCTACTCCTTTTATCATTGAGGGACTCATATGGTTCCATTCAGATGCTCGAGTGGAAACTGTTATTGTATGATAATTCAAATAATGGAAGATGTTGGTCCCATCCTCCTTTGAAGTCCATAGAACATGATCTTAACATATCTTCCAGTGTTAGAATAGTTCACTCATATTGGCCATCAGTTTGAGGATGATAGACCGTACTGAAGTTCAGTTTAGTTCTTAGATAATGTTGGAGGATTTTCCAGAACATCTAGGTGAATGTTGGATCATGATTGGATACAATAGATAGTGGTACTCCCTATAGCCTTACCCCTTCATTAATGAAAATCCATGTAAGTTGATCAAATGATAAGTCCTCTCTAATTTTGATAAAGTGAGTTGTCTTCATAAGACGATCCATAGTGACCCATATATCATTGTTTCTTCTTGATGTCCTTTCTAGTCTAGTGACAAAGTCCATGGTAATGTTTTCCCACATCCAGGTTTATTTGGGTAGTTCTTGTATAATCCCCTTAGACTTTTTCCACTCATCCTTCACTTGATGACATACCAGGCACTTTGATGTATATTAAGAAATCACCCTTTTACTATTTTCCTACCAAAAGGTTTCTCAGAGATCTTGATACGTCTTTGTGCCCCCTAGGTGAATAGAAAAGGTTGAGCTACGTGCATCATTCAGAAGCACCTTCTTTGTATTTGGATCGGATGTTACACATAATCATGACCCAAATCTCACAATTCCATCCTAGTCAACCACGAACTCTAAGGATTTTCCATTTATGATATCTTCCACACTTTTTATAATTTCTATATCCTTTCATTGAGCATCCTTTATTTTCTCCATGAGGGATGGTTGAGCAATCATTTGAGAAATAATTGATGATGTTCCTCCCTTAATGATTCCCATGTCTATCCACTGCAAATATAAGATGAATGGATCTTTTCAATTATCATCATTGATAAAGATGCATGACCCTTTATACTTAGAACATTCTCCACATTGTTTACCTTACTGGGATGGTAGTGGATTGATCAGTCATAATCCATGATGAGTTATATCCATCTTAGTTGGTGCATATTATTCTTTGTTTTGTTTGAAAATATATTTTAGGATCTTTTGATTAGTATATATCTCACACTTCTCCTCATAAAGATAAAGATGCCAGATTTTCAATGCAATAATCACATCTGCCAACTTTAGAACATGAGTGGGATAGTTTATCTCATGGATTTTCATCGTCTTTGAGGCATAGGCTATCACTTTATCATTATAGATCAACACACAACCCATTCCCTTCTTCAAAGAATCACTAAATACCACATAAAGTTCTCCACTCATGGGTAATGTGAGCACAAACATAGGGATATGCCTCATTTTCAACTCCTTGAAGCTCTCTTCACATTCCCCACTCTAGGAAAACCTTACTCCCTTCTGAGTTATCTTGGTAATAGGGTTGGGAAATCATGATAAATTTCTTAGAAATCCGATATAATATCCACCGAACCCCAAGAAGCTATGGATATCCGTTATTGATGTTGGGCTCAGCCATCCCTCAATTGCCTCTATCTTGGAGGGATCTACAGATATCACATTACTTGTGATGATATGACCCAAGAATGAGACTTCCTTCAACAAGAACTCAAAATTACTGTACTTTTCATAGAGATTCTCCTTTCACAAGGTCTGTAGTACAGTTATTAGATTCTCCCCATAATCCTCCTTGGTTTTGGAGTATATGAGAATATCATCTATAACGACTACCAAATATTTGTCAAGGTCATCTACAAAGACTCTATTCATCATGTATATAAAAATTTCTAGAGCATCGGTGAGTCCGAAAGGCATTATTATGAATTCACAGTGCCTGTATCATGTACGAAAATCTGTCTTGGGGATATCTTCCTTCTTCACCCTTACTTGATAATATAATGATGGGAAATATACCTTGGAGAGTGTTGTACTCTACACAACCGATTGAACAAGTCATCAATTCACGACAGAGGATACATGTTATTTATCGTGATTTTGTTAAGCTCACAATAATTGATGCAAAGGTGCATTAACATATCCTTCTTCTTGATGAAGAAGACTGGCGCACCCCTTGGCGAAGCACTTGGGCATATAAACCCTTTATCCAGATTCTCATATAGTTATTTCTTCAGCTCCTCAATCTCTACAAAATACATTCTAGATGGAGTCTTGGATATTGGAAACACCCCATGTATAAGGTCAATTGAGAATTCAACATCTATTATAGGATATAGACCAAGAAATTCCTCAGGAAACACATCAGCAAATTCCCTCAAAATACAAATGTCTTCAAGGATTGTTGCCTCCTTAGACTCAATCATCTGATCCAGATACACATGCTCATAGGTAAGTGATTTCCATGTATGAGGTGACAATTCTAATGAGGATTCACCCTCTTCCTTTCACATGTATAGAATTGGGGGTCTATTCTCCATATGGAGAGTTATTTCCCTCTCACGACAATTTATGTTGGCTCTATAAAAGGAAGACCAATCCATGTCACGAATTGCATCAAATTACACCAGGGGGAGTACGAAAAGGTTCATCGAGAAGTTTAATCCACATATTATGATAGAATAGGAGTTATATTCATGGGATGCAATGATTGCCCAATTTACCGTACTCACCGACATCTTTACTTCCATGATTTTTGATGGTGTTGGGATTCTTCTACTAAAATTTTGGGATATAATGTATTTGTAGAACTATAATCAAAATGTACATTCACTATTATTGAATGAATAACTAGAATACCTATAACTACTTCATTTTCGAGGTTCACTTTGGTGGTTGTGATAAAAAAATATCTCCCTTTCTGCCTCAAAGGTTGTTGGTTTCCTCAAACACTCCTTGGCTTAGGGCACTAATTTGAAAGGTTCCCTGGTTACTTGAATTTGAAGCAATGAAAAATGTGTTGAGAGTTTAATGGAGTGTTCCTCTCCTCTATCACAGCAGCGATTTTTTCTTGCTGGAGTTTAATAGCTAGGTGCCCTTATCTTCCACACCTAAACCATTTCCTCATCCCCTTCATGCAATATTAATGGTATCATGGAGATTCATTGATCTCCATTTCAACTTTGAGGGAACATCGGAAAATTTCCTCAAAGATCTCAATGTCATGGATCGCTAGGGCTTTCCGTAGTCTAGGTTTTAGCCCATCAAAGAAGTAGTCAACCTTGTATTTGGGGGTAACAAAAAGCCAAAGATGTATCGTGCATGCCTTGTGAAGTTTTATTCATTTGATCTTATGGACACTTCGTTATTTTTCTTGGGGTAAAGAAAGTACCTTTCCATTTTAAGTTGGAGGATGAAAGAAAAATATTCACCCAAAAGCATTTCATAATTCATTCCATTCCAACGCCTCGATCTCTTCCTCAGGATTTGTATTTTTTGATCAATGTCCACCATTGATCGGGTTCACCCACCATATGATAAGTATCTAGAAGAACCTTCTCTTGTTTGGAAAAATGAATGATAGATAAGATATATTCAATGGATTTTATCCGTTGTTCTAAGATTGAGGGATCATATGATCAATTAAAAGTAGGAGGCCTTTATTTCATGAAGCTCTCGATAGGGACTTGTTATTTCATGGGGGGGGGGGGGTGAATGTTCCACTTGACCCGTGTTTCTATTCAAATCTTGATCCAACTGAGAGAGTATCATGATAATGTTCATGATTCCCTCTCCCATTGGATTTGGAATCTCATTAGAACAATCATCAAATTGATCTTCATATCGGCTGTTAGAACGATTCCTCCTTTTATAGGACATTGTCTGGAAGAAAAAGAAAGTTAGGGTTAACACAAAAAGGTTAATCCAAAGACAACAACAGATGAATTATAAATAACTTTTATTTCCATAACTTATGAATATATAGTCTTCAATCTATGTTATCCATGATTTAAATTCTAATATATATTCTTAGGGGATTTTTTTAATTTTTTTAATAATGGTTCATACTAAGCTTGTGAATTAACAAATCATATCCCCCAGGAGTGTCGTAATTAAGAGTGCAGAAAGGCACATTGTCATGTACCAGGATACCCCGGGTCAAACCCGAAACTCCTTGTATGAGTTTTCACTCCTAGGTACATATGTTCCAGAGCTTCCTCTACCTGCTCGTATCCATCCAGGGATGTATTTTCTTGATGAACTACTTACTCAATACTCAAAAAAATTTAGGGATGTTTTTATTATACATAGTCTTTTACTTAAGGATTCACTAGGGTTTTCTAATCTTAATCCCAAAAATAACTAAACCAATACTCTGTTACAAACTATAAAAAACTTACTTTTATTTCACACTTAAACGTAATTTATTACATGAAATTTCAATTAATACAACATAGAAGACCGAGAGGTCTACTGTATTTAGGGATTAGGATCACTACATAAAAACTTAATAAATCAAATACAACATCTTTATTGAAAACTTTCTTTACATGACAACAAAATTCTTTCATACTTAAAATTGCATTGGATAACCTGAGGACAAACATAAGAAAGGGGTGAGATATAAATTCCAGCAAGGGAATAAACATAGAATAACATGTGGAATAAAATACATGTTAGACAATAGGAATATCAATGGGGAAAAAGAGATACATGAACATAAAAGCATAATAATCATAACATGGAGATGTGGCAACCACATTTAACACGATATAAGCATGAGCCAAGGCTCATTGCACATGGAGCATGAGTAAACCCTCATTTAACATAAAGAATGAGAAAAACCTCATTTCACTTGAATTATCACGAGTCAACACTCATTACACAGGATTTATCATGATACTATAATTTACCCAATGCATTGAAGTGCTATCAGGTCACACCCTTCTTAAAAATTACATTTCATGCATAAGTGTTCCACAAGATCGTACAACATGGATTAACAAATCATAATAATTTATTCCATACTTAAGGAATGTGGAATTCATAAATGAAACTATTTCATCAATAAGTTAATGTTCATAAAGTTGAATACCCTTGATAAAGATATGGGTGTGGTATTCACTATACAATGATTTTGGCTTGGAAAATTATAGGGCAATTTTGGCAGCATAATGACGTGACATAAGACAACATAAAAATGGTTGATGAGAGAGAAAGTGGTGTCTCATAATATGTACATGAAATTTAAATTAATGGGATAATATAGATACATTTCCCAATGTAGGTACTGGAATTTCAATTCATAACAAAAAAAGAACAACTTGAATGTAAACAAGGAGAGAGAGATTGCTTACAGAATTTCATCACGGTAATGGTTGTACATGGGAGGCACTGATGGGAGATAAATGGGTCTATTATCATTCAAAAATAAATAGTATAGTATATGGAAGGTGTTAAATCATACCCCAACATTTAAAATTTAAAATAATAGGGAAAAACAATATCAATAAACTTGGATAAAATGAGAGAGGAAGGAACCCCTTACAGAAATTCAGAATAGTAACAACATAAGTAAGGGTTAAAATGATGAAAGGATAAATAATTAATCATTAAAATAAAATCACATGGATATTAATATAATTAATATAAAATAATTAAATTATAACCATTCAAAATTAAAAGAACTACTTTCAAATTAGATGCTTGAATTTGAAAGGAGGGTAATGTAAGGATCCGTTACTTGGAAGTGTGATCCAAAAGGCTTGGGAGAGGCTTGATAGAGTCTTATTGGGAGCTTGGGGAACCTTGGGATGATTCTAGAGAGAGTATGGATGAGTTTGGACGAACTCCAGTGGCTTTGAGTTATGATGAAGTGAGAGCATGGGTTGGTTTATATTGGAAATGAGAAGGAATTCTTTATTATTTAGGTTTGGGACACCTCACATTAAACTTATCAAAACCAGAAACCAGCCCATGGGTTTTTCCAAATGGGAGTGGAATAAAATATTTTATAAGGACAATGGCCTAAATTCTTAAAATAATATGGTTTCTTATGTGGTGGTGAGTCAAACTCTCAAGGAAAACAATTTAAAAAGATAAAATGCTTTATAAGTCATGGAGGGTCCACTAAGGCATCATAAAATTAATCAAAAAAATTTAAAATAAAATTGTTTTATGTAAAAAACATATATTGGTTGAAAAACTCATTTATATTATTTTATTACATCACTATTGGTCCATTATGATGTCATAAAACACATTATATATTTAAACGGTATTAAATTTTTACTGAAAAATTCCACTATCTAAGAAAATTTTGATAAATTCACTATTGGACAATTTAAGTATCCTGATTCCAAAATTAATATTCATTTTATCAAAATAATTATCTAAATATGTGATTTTTTACTTTTAAAAAACCCGACATTTATAAAAAAAATCATGGGTTTTGACAAAAAACAGCTTTCAAACCATAATAAAAATTATAATTTCATTCATAAAATTATAAAATAATTTATATTTAATTAAAATTAATTTAGTAATAATAATATTTTATTAAAATATTATTTAATTCAAAAATCCATTAAGTCCTCAAAAAAGATATCTTATTTGAATATTTACTGAATATACTACTTGTGCTTTAAAAACTACTTAGAAAGTAACAATAATAAAACGAATGTATATTCATTTTTATATTCAAAAATAATGCACATAATCATAGTGCTATGGTCTTGTGAAATAACTCTTTATAAAACTTGCATAAGATCAAAGGGTAAGGTATGAGATGGTCACAGACTCTTGGCGTGGCTCAGATAACATCGATCGAGTGGTAATCTCTATCAACTTCTACTTCTCCCGTAGGCGGTTTCGTTCAGGCTTAATGTGTCGAGGCTCAACATGGGCTTGGTCAAGAGAGAATCCCAATGATGCCACCTCTTTTCCAATCTCTGAAAAATTGTCTGTGTATGGAGCAAGTATACTTCATGAGGCCATTACTTCCTTTGTTTGAGTAAATTGGATTTGTTAAAACCCTATATTTATACTAATCATGTTATCACTTTTCAAAGGCTATATTAGCAACGGTCAGAAATCCTAACATTATTTTAAAATCCAAAAATATAAAACCAAGGAAGTGCATATGTTTTACATAACCATTTTTCATAATAAGACATTTAATTAGATCAAGAGGAATTTTCATTGAAAGATGTTTTGGGTCGTTACAAAGAACATGAAGAAGTAATATGGTATATACATGGAATTGTATATAAAGAAATAATAGGGTTTCAACACCAATATTTTTCTTTGGATTGGTGGTCACACCCCTAGGACATCATATAAGAATTATCATTCTGTAATCATAACAATAATAAAGAGGCACCATAATTAATCCATGAAAATCATCC
The DNA here is from genome assembly GCA_963277665.1 of Viscum album. NCBI lineage: Eukaryota > Viridiplantae > Streptophyta > Magnoliopsida > Santalales > Viscaceae > Viscum > Viscum album. The sequence goes on along the minus strand of OY728133.1, from coordinate 1,375,143,870 downwards.
ACAAAATCTATTAATTTCATTCTGATCCCATCCATGGCGATCCATAATGAAATTCCAAGGAAGGATGAATGATCACCCAATATATCCAATATCGAAGATTCTATCCACAGAAACACATAACAGCATCCCTTGTATCACTCTTGGTATGGTAAACTCTGAAACATTACTAGGCATATCACATAGGGGATTGAGTATCACTAAAGGCATGCTATAACCATATTTCCTAATATCATATCAATTGTTTCTCACATAGAGAACCAATTTCATCCAAGACTATAAATAATTCACTCGAAGTGCCTGTACAAGGAAATCCAAGTGTCACTTTCTACTCATCAAGTAGTACCAATCCAAGAACAGCGAGTCCATCAATGGGGTTCTTCAGTTTGAATTTGAGTTCACTCCCTTCCCACAAGAAAATAAAGAAATCTCATTTAAAATAACACACATCATCAAGGAATTTCAATATCACTTTCCAAAAAGATAACCAAGCATTTTATTCGAGCCCAAAAATCATGGAATAATGCATTAAGCATAAGGCACTAAGCAATAATATTTAGGGTTAAGGCACATGGTAAGGAATAAGATATAATCTTAATTAATGAGGAACAAGAACAAGGAAAAATATATAAGGAAGTCATAAAGAATAAAGCCTAAAAATTTAACAACATGCATAAAATTTAATCATAAATCATAAAGCATTACATTAGCATCCTTCGACAAATTTAATAAAATTCATTCATTTTAAGGGATCAACCATTGAATGAAGTAGCAACATTAAGATTAGAAGCCAACATCATGGAAAAAAATCCTTCTTAATTCAATTCATTAATATAAAACATTTATTAAGGTTACAATACACTTTCAAGGGTGTTTAAATAAATCAAGGAATAAGGGAATTATATATAAAAGGTGGAAGCACACCTATAAAAGTGAATAAAAGCAAGAGATCACCCAATGTGGTGATTTATTTATCACTATGGTCATGTTGGACAAGAAAACACATTCAATTTAGTTTATTTAGAAAATTATATGTTTTTCTTGAATGTTCTGGCACATGGAACAATGGTGCACTATATGAAAAGCCATGAAACTTGTGAGAAAGAACTAAAAAATATACCATAGGCCCAGGAAACATCACTCATTTGATAACATGATTTGATTTGGTCTTATTCAAGAGAAAATTAAGAAATAGATAAGCACCATGAAAATAGAGTGAATTTGGTCACACCAAAATAACAAAGGGGAATAGAAGATAATTGAATAATGGAAGCAAGAGGAGTTATTGAATTACATAGAGATATCCAATTCACTTGATGACAATTGAATTAGACTACGTATGAGGGATACCTCCTCATACATAGATTAGGAAAGGATGAGCTCAACCGGGATCCCCCTGGTGTGCATGAAAAATAAAGAAAGGAGGGTCTAAAAGAAATGAGGATGGAGGGGTAATTTGGTAATATTCAAGAAATTTAATGAGGTTCATGGTTTGTCCACACGATTGGCCAAACCATGCACCAACCAAGATCATGCCTATATATCAAGAGGGATATTTCATGGTTCATGCACATGGTTTTAGAAACTGTTCATTTCCCTACTGTCAAAGAGCTTTAGTAAGGTGCATGGCCATAAAAATCCACTTGCACTGTTATAAAAAATAGTGTGGTCACTCTAGTTATGCTAGAGTTAAATGCATATTTTGTCATGGAGGCCATATTATTTCATACAAAATCATGTTCCCTAACAATTTCTTCCCAATTTTCCTTTATTAGAGTCCATTATGCCCAAAACTCAACAGAACACCCAAGGGACCCCTCAGGCCTTTATCCAATCTAGGAATGAATAGTTTAAGAATTAAAAATCTCAAAATTGTATTCATAGATTTGTTTAAAAATGGACCATCCGCCAAATGATAAAAAATAAAATTACATTGGAATTTCATCCTGTCCGAAAAAACACTAGATGCTACATTCTCCCTACCATAAAAATTCACATCCATGAGAATCCTTGGAAAAAAAATGGAAACATCACCTGGCATAATCTGGGTAGGGATTTCTATCAAAACGGTTGTGCTGTTTTCCAAACACCTAATGCATCCTAACAACCACTTATGGAATATAGTATATAACCCATTAAACTTGATTCAATGCTCATTTTCTAAACTAAAAATAGAGTGGTGCTTACTGAAGACCATCTAAACTGAGATAAGACCACATCATTGAATTTCTAAAAATCAGGCCTATTGTGCACCCCACTATAGGTTCTACCACTTTAAACAGGAAACACTAAATCATATTACTTCCACCGATGGAAGTTCAATTTGATCAAACCCTTTGAATTCTAATGATACACTTAGAGTTATTCATAGATTAAACAATCAGTCGACTCCCAATCGACCTTAGTGTCTAGGCGAAGAATTTTTTTCATAAAATGCCTTTTTCAACACTCACTGCACTTCCCTCAACCCAACAATGTTCCATTAAGTGATTCCTCACCGGGTGCATACAACAAGAGGGAGGGATAACCATTCGAACCATCTTTGTTCGACTGCCCTCAAAACACTCATCTTAGAAGGATGGTGCATTTCACAAGATATTTACGATGACTTTAGATGGAGGCACCTCAATATTAGCTTCACATATTCTCACGAAGTCCCGTAACTGGATTCTGGTGATGCCTCTAGCCAAAACATCCATTTAAGATGTTATGCCTCAACACAACCCTGGGTGTATACATGATCCGGTAAAATTGGATTGATACACTTATTAGAAAACTCATCTGATCCCAAATGAGGTTTGGGGTAAACTTAGAATCATCTATAGGATTCCAAAGAGTTCATATAAGGTAAAAAAAGAAATTTATAATTGAAATGATGTACAAGGAAAAATGTCCACATCTCAAGAACACTTACCATTCCCAAAGAAGCATCCACTTGGAGATCAAGTCAAAAGGAAAACAGCTCGTGTCCATGAGTTTGGCCATGTAATTATTACTTGGGAACCCAGGTATAACTCATTACTAACCATGCATATAAGAACAACCAAGCTTCTAATGTGCACTCTGATAGGGACCGATTATCATGTATAAATGCCTTTAAATTTAGTGCAGTGTATAACTGATAATCTCCCAATGTACCTTGGTGGTGTTAAGGTAGGGGACATGATCATAATTTAGATGAGAGTATGATTAGGGGATATAAATGGTATCTAAAAGGACCCAAGGACCTTCAGATAAAAGAGGGTTAAGTGATCATTTCAATTTCAAATAGACCTTGTTAACTGTATAGAAAAAGGTTATTCAATCATCTTCGGTTGATTTCCTTTGAAAATGATTGGATTCACCCATCAGTGAATCTCCATTAACTAATAACAATTCCTTCTACAACCCAAATAATCCGCTAATTTCTCATGAACAACCTTTGTATCTCATCTTGGACCAGCAGTGTCTTTAGAGGTTGTGCATATTGCCAAGCACAACATTGTCGAGTTCTCTAGAAAGAAATGACTTAAAACCAATGATTACCAATTGCATTAAATTTTAATGAAGACTGTCCATTTCCAAATGGTATTTACATGGTTTATCTCCCTCCACTTAAGAAAATGAAATGAAACATCTGACATGACTCTCCCAACCATAAAAGTATCATATTCAGTGGATCTGCTGAGGAAGAGGGCTCATCCCATGGTGCACACTCTATCAACCACTGATAGTGGGTCCTAGAGGTTTCCATCACACATTATCAAGATTTATACCAAAGGGAAATATGGACTAGCCTCTTACAAGAACACTAATACAGATTAACGTTAGAAATATGCATGACACTCTTCCCATGGTACGACCATGAACACCATAACATTAGGCATAATATACAAAGAGACTGACCAGTCTACCAAAACAACTGATCCTTTTTACAATATCATTTTTAGTGTTGAAAAAAGTTTAAATCCTCTTTAATCACCATATAACTCTATTATAGACATGGATTATGGATATAGATTAATAGATCGACGATTTAACAAGTATCACTGAACTCAATGGTTCACTATAATATTTCTATCTCTATGGGTACCATGTGTATCAACACATACTACCCCAATGTTCCATAAAGAATAGTCTCCTCTGGGATACCATCCATAGTATTATTATTCCTATTAATTCTAGTATATGATGGTCTATATAAAGAATCAGTTCACCTTTTCACCATTATACATGACTAGAAAACAAGATGATGAATTCCAGAGTTATCCAACACCGATAAGGAAAAAAGGAGAAGGGTAGAATGACCTACTAGGTTGCTGAAGATTCCCTAGGAATGTCTATTCTGCTAAAAACAATCATTAAATTATGATTACAAACATTAATAGGATCAAAACACCAAGAAACCACCCATCAAGAAAAGGGTATCATGTTAAAAAGCTATGCATCCTACAAGGGACAAATAACACCTGAACGACACCTCACAACAAGAACTGCTAACAAGAAATAAGAAAGGGGTTCAAAGATCATAAGGAAGCACATAAAACAGTCCATCCCCTTATGAAAACATAAATCATTGACCAAAAAATAGATGACACCCAAAAGCAGTAACTAGGCTTAAGAGCCTATTAATTAGTTTTGAAACATAAAATAAGGGCCTACAGGTAACGTTCATGCTCCCATTATATGGGTTGATGATGGAACACCAAACTACCCTTACAAAATGATAGAACTAGAACACAAATTTTAGTTGCATTATAAGTAATTACACCAAAATTTATTTAATTCATAAAAAATTTCATGGTTTAGTCTTAAATAAAAAATTATACCCTTGATAAGGAAAAAGATTTTGGTACTTTATTTAGATATTTCTGTAAGGAAATAAATAATGTTATATTAAAAATTAATTTTAAGAATTATTAATTTATAGACATCTCATCATAAATATTATATTCATCTCATATACTCCATTTTTTATCACTCATTTAATTATAAACTTTCACAATTAGATTAGATAAAGAAAAATACAATTTCAATCTATAGAGGAAAACACCCTTTATGGGATAACTGTAATTATAATTACCTATTTCCTTAGATATAATAAATATTTAGACTACTATTAGGTATTTTATTAATTAAATTGGTACTAGTAATTCAATATGATACCATACAATTATATTTAAAACCATATAAACACATGTGAACACTTTAAGTGAACATCACTATAATGAACAAGTATACCCCCATTGGTTAATAACTAATTCATAAAATATAAGGTATGGATAGCCTAATAGGGTCCCATGAATCCATCCAAGGTTCAACTAAAAAATCCCAATCAATTTAAGAATTTAGATTTTAAAAACACCATTATAAGGTTGATTTTAAAATGAACATGACCCAAATAACATACTTGGGTCTAGTTATTTAATTAATAAGTAATCCATATGGGTAATTAAGCCTATATAATAGAGTTATAATCCTTAATAAGTCATCCAAAACATTTAAGGTCAACAATTAAGACCATTTATATTTATAATTGTTTCTTAGTATGATGATCACAATCAATGGTCTGGTTATATGGGTTACCAATTATCAATTTATAAAGAACCCGTTTACTTTAAAAATTGTAGGTAGGACCCATTTAACCGAAACCAATTTATTTAGGATAAAAGAAAATTTAATAGATTTAATATTTATACTACAATATTCGATTAGATAAAGTTCATCTATAATGGTTCGATTACATGGGTAACTGTTTTCAAATTTATAAGGCACCCATACACATTATAAATTTTAAACTGGATAAAATTTAATTTCAACCTTAAATGTTTCATCCCATGGAAATAATGGTTCATGGATTAAACGTTTCATGTCTGGTTAGTGAGGTTCCACCATCAATCTATGTAGGAAAACACCATTTAGGTTGATGCAATCACCTCAATAACTAAATGAACATTTTCAAATATATAATTAGGAATTCTAAAACAATCATTACGTATAGTTTAACATGTTAAGGAAACATGGAAGAATGACCATTAACCAAGAAATGATACTACATAACTAGGGAAGCCCAAGAAAATGCTAATCATAATACTAAAATAATAGAAGTATGTTATAACACTCAATTCAATCATTTTAATTAAACACTTAAACATGTTATAAGTAGGAATGAAATGAAATACCTATTCAGGTAAAGGCCAAGAATGTTATCAAAAGAACCTAGCATGGAATATAATATGTAGTAAAATAGCCCACAAGGAACATCAACAATTCCAAATATCCTAATAATGAAAACTATATGGAATGGAATATGCATGGAATGTGACTTCCAATGTGCATATAATGATGAAATTAATACTACTTCCTATTCATACTGGGCCAAGGTAAAATTATATAAATCTCATAAATTAGTATGAGGAAGAAAATAATCCAATAATTTAAGGTTAAATCTTAATCAAATGTAACAACTAGAAACATGAATGATGGTCCCATTACTAGACAGATATAATTATCCCCTTAAGTGTGTTGATCACTCCCAGGCATAACTAGTTACAATTCAATAACACATTCATAGTCTCTTGTATACCATCCAAAAATAGTAAGATAAATGAAAAATGAAACATTGTTAACACTTTGTAACATACCAGCCTGACTAACCACTAAACTATAATCAGACCATTCATTACAAGTCCTCAAGAGAACCTCCCTGTACACTAGAGGCCAGAGGCTAGAAGAAAGTGTATAATGGTGGTATGGTGGGGAGACTATACCCTCATTGTTCGAGTCGCAGAGTGGTATATAAGGTTTAAATATATAGATAATAATGGAATTCGTAATAATAAATGAAAAAATAGTGTAAAATAAATATACTGACTGAATATAAGTAAATGTACAGTGACATTACGTATAATAATTCATGAGTGTCCAGGTGATGCTACATGATAAATGATGGATGTACTATAGATAATAAAACATAATAAAAAGAAAAAGATCCTAAAGGCTAACTCTATGAGAATCCCAATTACTTTATCAGTCCTATGCTCCCAAGCTTTCTAGTATTCAACACAACATAAACAATAAATCCAGGGACCTTTAAACATAATGATCTTATTAGGTACCCCAGTGCAATGGTGGACTGAGTAGGGTGTGAGATATAATACCATTTGGTGACAACCAATAGTTCCTAGATCAATCCAGTTCATGAACTATAAAATGAATAGTGTTCCAACATAGGTGAATACAATGTGATAAATAAATAAATATATAACAATTCTTTCTGGGTTCCTAAATGGATACATGACTGATTCAACATGATTTCATCAAATCTGAATGTGTCAACTAGAGAACCTTTAAAATTAATATGGTCTAAACATGGAATCATATATGAAGCAACAAAAGTAAGACTACCCGAAACTTGTTCACGCCCCTAGGAAATCATTCATGTATTTTCATACTATAATAATAACAATAATAAATATGAACCAAAATAAATATATACAAATAATCCATTAAATCCAATAATAACATCCTCATCCCATCCATGGCTATCCATAATTGAATACCAAGGGTCATTACTCGAGACCTCGACATAACCTATACCACAGATTCTGTCTAAGGTGACCCATAACAAAATCCCTCATATCAATCTTGGTATGGTAAAATATGAGTTTGTACCAGGTATCTCACATGGGGGACCAAGTATCACTCGAGGCATGGTATTACCAAATTTCCAATGGTGCCATACATGATTTCTCCCCTAGGGAATAGGTGTCCCCCAAGAGTAAAAATAATCTTCCCATAGGGCTCGTACAAGGGAATCTATGTGTCTATCCCAACACATCATGTTGTACCAATCAAAGCATGGAGAGTCCTTCCATGGCATCCTTATGTCCGAACCCGAGTTCACTCCCATCATGTAGGAAGATAAGTAATAACATTTATAGTCACACATAAACATCAAAACATTTCTATATCACTTTCCAAAATTTATAGCAAAGCATTTCATTCAAACACAACATTCGTGGGATAATGCATCAAGAACTAGGAATTAAGAAATAAGGTTAAGGTGTAAAAGACATGGAAGGTAATAATAAATAAGTATGAGTAATGTGGCATAATCACAAGGAAAAATTTAGAAGTAAGGAATAAATAACAATAGCAATGAATTTAAAAACATTGATATGATATAATCATAAATCATAAAGCATTTCATTAGTGCGGTTTATCCCATTTAATCAGATTAATTTCATTTCAACTGTTAAACCATTCCACAAAGCATAAACATTATGTTTACGGGCCCAAATCATGGCCAATAATTCATTTTAAGTCAATTCATTAATGTAAGGCATTTATTAATTGTGTAAAGCACCCTCAATAGTGTTCAAAAATTTCACAGATTAAGGGAATTATGTCTCAATGGTGAATGTACACCTATAGTAGTGGATAATGTAATGGAGGATACCCAAATTTGTGATTCTCCACTCACTATGATTGTGTAGGACTTATAAACACATTCATTTTAGTTTATTTAACAAATTAGATTCATCTCTGGAAAGGTCTGGCACATGAAACAATGACACACCATATAAAAATAGAGAAAATTTATGGGAAAAAACTAGAGGACCTAAAATAGGCCAAGGATGCTTTACTCATCCAATAACATACATTGATTTGGTCTAGATTGACAGAAAATCAAAAAATGGATGAATATCTTGAAAATCCAGAGAATTGGGTCACCTAAAAATTGCACTAGGGAAGGGAAGATAAACTAAGAATAAAACAAATAGGAGTTGTATTGTTACATATAGTTATCCAATTCACATCATGACACTCAATTCATACAATGTATGAGGGATATCTCCTCATACCTAGAAAAAGAAGGGAGGATCTCGAGTGAGATCTGTAAAGTCCCGGTTCTGGGTGCCACTCAATGGGTGCCCCGAACCCAGTTTCCCATGTGACCTCAAGCGCATTTCCCCAAACGCCAGAGGCTGCCGACTAGCAGTGAGGGCCCAGGTCTGATAGCGGGGAAACTATGCCCTCATTTGTCAAAGTGTAGTGCAACGGAATATAATAGAAAGAATACAGCAACAGTAGAAGCAAAAAACCATAAAAATATAAAATAGACAACCGCAGTAAAAAATGACCAACAATTATATAGATGGTGATGAAACATGTCTCATGTTCTAAGAAAACAACCAGAACATGTTACACAACAATACACTACAGTACATTACAGTGTACATCAAAACAAGAAAAAAATAGTTAGTAGCATTGCGAGCCTAAGCCCAGTCCCATGCTCCCATACTCCTCAGCAGCAATCAAGTACCTGTATAAGGACCCTTTCCATTATTCACACCTGAAGAAATGTAATCTTTTTTGGGTTGATGACATGACCCAAATAGGGTGTGAGAAATAAATCCCATTTGCCACCCACCAAAGGCCCGTGCCCAACTGTGTCAAAATATGAAAAAATGGTATGCAGTAGTAAAAATTCAATAAACTAAGAAGTAATCAAAAGTAACTAACATTACAAGCTATATTGCCATCTTATTCTACTCTTAATCATTCAATTTAAGATATCACGACAGTGAATATTCTACATAAAATAGCTAGTGTCCTCAGACAGGTAACCCTTACCCTTAGGTAAAGAGAATCCAACAACAGGAATCTGCCCACATGCATATCAAATATTTCCCACAGGCGTATGAGGTGCCGCCTACAGACACAGAATCAATTGCCCACAGGCATGAAAGAAGTTGCCCACAGGATAAGAAGTACATTTCCCACAAGCTAATCACAACACTACACTCGGGATAACAAGTAACCAGGCCATTCCCAACAAGTAAAAAACAAATACACAAGAAATTCCTCTCAAGGTAATTATATAATCATTAATATAAGGGTATAACCTCAAGTATCCTAGAAAAACGACTAAACAGAAGAACACACCCATGCGGTGGTCCTGGATCCAAGCAGCGATCCCAGACAATAGTTTATTATCACATTTAAATTACCTAGAAAATTATAGGTATTTAATTCAACACAGCCTCAGCTATACGACACCCCATTCATGGGCACATATCTCAACAGTACACAAAACACACATCAGTTGGAAAATTAAACACCAAGCCACCTATATCGATCACCCATGATCGATATAACTGAACGATGCCTTCTAAAATTTCCATGAACGTCATAGATATGAGGTAAAATAATTCTCATTAAACCTCAAATAACATCCATGATAAGAATAATTGGAAAGAACTATGCAAGGAGATAGGATGGCTTACCCGTGCGGTTCCAACGTGATTGATGAAAGTGGAAACGGATTCCCGACGCTCGATTTGGAGATCGAAGAAGGTTCGTCTGTCCTCTCCCGAGCTCCCATAAGGTTCTAATCCAATCCTATGAATAGGGTTTTCTACTTCCCATTTTAAGCAAAAAAAAAAAAACAAAGTACACAGTGTGTACTTTTGAGTACACAGCATGTATTTCCCTTATTTAACTGTTCATCTGGTGGCACCACCAAACTATTCATCTATCGACATGAGTACATGACATGAATTGCCTACTACATGGCGTGTACTATCACCCAGCTGGCCACCGCCTTACTATTCTCCTGTCGACTGAGTACACGACCTATAAATACCTACTACATGGCGTGTAGTCAGTTTTTACACCTTTCATCGCCGACATGGCTACACGCCCTGTGTACTCATCCCACACGACCAGAAGTACACAACGTGTGGAAAATTACACGGCACGTAGTCCCAAAATTTTGGATTTTCCCCATTTTCCATATTTTCTAAAAAACACTTAAATAATGGAGAAAAGAAGAAACCAGTACCTCAAAACTAAGAACCAGTTTCTTACAAACTTTCCCCCATAATGAAATTCATCCCCTAATTTCCCTTCTACGGGTGGTGAAGATATAGCCGTGAACAAATCCGGCCACTGAGCATGTATGTCAGTCTCCTGCTCCCAGGTTTCATCCTGCACTCAACCATGATACCATAGCACCCGTATGAGAGGAACTGACTGGCCTCGGAGAACATTCATGCTCCTATCAATGATATTAAATGGATTCTCTTTAAAGGACGCATCTAAATCAAGATCAAAGTCCTCGGGCTGAAAAATGTGAGATGTGTCTGAATGATAGTGATGCAACTGAGATACATGAAAGGCATCGTGCATGGCTCAGTACATCTGTGGTAACTGAAATCAATTGGAAACCAGCCCGACTCTCTCTAGAATCTCAAATGGCCCCAAATACCTTAGTGAGAGTTTACCCTATCTCCTGATCCTCATGTTCCCCAACCTCGGTGAAGCACGTAAGAAAACCTGATCCCTGAACACAAACTCCAAGGGTCGTCTGCAGCGATCAGCATAATATTTCTGATGAGACTGTGCAGTAGCCATCCATTTCTGAATCAACTGGACTTACTCAGAAGTCTCCCACATGAGATGTGATCCCAATAATTATTCCTCACCTACATCTAACAAGAACCAGGGTGATCTTCATGGCCTACCATATATAGACTTTTAAGGTGCCATCTCAATAGTTTCCTAAAAACTATTATTATAGGAAAACTCGACTAGGGGAATATTCTTCTCTCAAGAGCCACAAAAGTCTAGGATGCATGCACGCAGCATGTCCTCAAGCACCAGTATCGTATGCTCAGATTGAAAATCGGTCTGAGGGTGGTATGTTATGCCTAGAAGCACCAGTGTACCCAGTGCCCTATGAAAACTCTGCCAGAAAAAAGACATAAAATGGGAGTCCCTATATGAAATGATAGAACGAGGGACTCCATGAAGATGTATTACCTCTTAGATATACATCTTCCTGAGCTCTTCAACACCAAAGGTCTCCTTGATTGGAAAAAAGTGAGCTACATTCATGAGTCTATCCACAAAAACCCACACGACATCATTGCCTCGAGTTGACCTCAGAAACCTAGTCATGAATTCCATCACGACATCATCCCATTTCCACTCTGGGATGGGTAAATGATATAATAGTCCGGCTGGCCTCTGATGCTCTGCCTTCACCTGCTGACAGGTGGAACATCTCATAACAAAACCAGCTATCTCACTCTTTATACCCAGCCACCAGTATTGACGCCTTAAGTCACAGTACATCTTGGTAACCCCGGGATGAACTTCCCATGATGAAGCATGAAACTCCCATATCATATCCTCATGTATATCCCATGGAACCCACACACATACATGGAAACACAATACTTCATCATCGCCTATGATTCAACCAGGAGAAGGTTCCTCACTGGTCACCAACTCCCGTAGAACTAGTCCTTCTGAATCAGATAGTTGTCTCATCCTCTCTATATCCAGGAGGATATAAGTCCCAACTAAAGATGAAAGATAGGTCTACCCCTGACTATCGTGCATCTCCAAATTCATCTCTAAGAACAAAGCCATAAGCTGCTATTCTCCATTGGCCTCCTACACTGCCTGCATTTGAGTCTTCATTCTCAATGCATCAGCTACTACATTACCTTTACCAGGTGTATATGAAAGATAAAAGTCGAAGGAATAAAGGTATTCGACCCACCTTTTCTGTCTCAGGTTCAAGTAATTCTGGGTAAAGATGTACTTGATACTTTTGTGGTCTATGAACACCACAAAATGTTCTCCCAAGAGATAATGTCTCCAATATCGCAACACATGAACAACTGCAGCCAACTCGAGATCATGCATCGGGTAATTCCTCTCATGTGGCCTAAAATGATGAGAACCATACAAAAATACTCGATCTCCCTACATCAACACAACTCTATCCCAATACCTGATGTATCACAGTAAACTTTATAGCTCTGCCCCTACTCTGGGAGTATCAGGATCGATGCTGATGTCAACTTTACCTTCAACTCCTGGAAGGCTTTCTCGCAAGCTTCTGAGAAAACGAACTTCAAACCCATCATAGTCAAACCCGTCAATAGCACTACTAAGTGGGAGAAGTCCTGTATGAAGAGTCTGTATTAACTATCCATCCCCAAGAAACTCCGTATCTCAAACATGTTCTTGGACTGCTCCCAGGAAACTACTGCTCTCACCTTCTCTGGGTCTACTGCAACTCCTTCCTCCATGATGATATGACCTAGGAAATGAATCTGGTCCATCCAAAAGTGGCACTTTGAGAGGTTATCATATAGCCGATGCTCGCTCATTGTACTCAATACGATCTCATGATGGTTGGCATGGTTGTGTCGAGTGTGAGAGTACACCAAGATATCATCAATGAATACTACCACAAAAGAATCCATATAGGGATGGAACACACGATTCATCAGAGCTATGAAAACTGCTGTCACGTTCGTGTGTCCGAACAACATAACCATATACTCGTATAGACCATACCTGCTCCAGAAAGCTGTGAGAGGTATATCAGATAGACTAACATGCAGCTGATGATATCCTGATCTCAAGTCAATCGTTGAGAACACCCATGCTCCACAAAGTTGACCAAAAAGATCATCTATCATAGGCATGGCATATTGGTTCTTGACAGTCAAATTGTTAAGATTCCGATAATCCACACAGAGTCTAAGGGTACCGTCCGCCATCTTCGCAAAGAGGACTGGCGAACCCCAAGGAGAAGTACTGGGTTAAATGAAACCCTTTGCCTGTAACTCCACTAACTGTGTCTTGAGCTCCTACAACTCTGGTGTATCCATCCTATAAGGAGGAATGGACACCGGTGCTGCTCCTGGAAAAAGATCAATAGAGAAATCCACCTCACGCTCCGGAGGAAGACCTGAAACGTCATCCAGAAAGACATCCCTGAAACTATCAACCACTAGAGGGAAATCCTTCTTACATGTCCCCTTGTCGTCCAGATATAAGATTACAATCTAGGTTGTGATACCACCTCACCCATGAGGCTCTATTCCAACTCAACTCGCCTGAAAATCCCACTCGCCATTTTATAGAAACTCTCCGACCCCTGGTTACGTAAAGCTCACCCTGTGACGATAGCAGTCCACAAAGGCTCTAAAGGGAACCAACTAGTCCACCCCAAGAATGACATCATAGCTTTCCATCTCTATGACATAGAGGTCCCAAAGGAAGTGACACCCACCAACCTCAAGGGGGAACTCCTTACACTGATGCACACTAGGCGTTCTAGTTCCCAACAGAGTGTCTAATGTCATAACATCAGAGGAAGTAAAAACATCGATCCCAAGGCTCTCCACAACAAGTACAGATATAAATCTATGTGTAGAACCTGTATCAAAAAGTACTGAAGATAAAACAAAATCTACTAGAATGGTACCTATGATAGTAGAAGGTCCTGGATCCTTCTCCTGATGGGTTTGTTGCACTTTATATGTCCGCCCAGTGCCGCGACCCTGTAACATAGCCTGGCTACCCTGAGTTGTCCCACCCTGCTGCCTCTGAGATCCAGGTGTCTGGCTACCATGGCCACGACCACCATAACTTATTGCACACCCTGATGTATTCTAGTTCACTAACTGGTAATAATCTGCAGGTCTTTCCCCCGCACACTGTGCCAACACAGAACCCCTCTCACTAGCCACTGGTAGAAACACCCTGCAAAAGCACTGCAGATGACCCATTCTGCCGCAAGCCCGTCATTCCACTAGGTCACGTGGACACTGAGGTCACTTGTACTCTTCTTTACCACACTGGTAGCACATGACCTGGCCACCTAAAACATTCTTCTGTCTATTACTGCAACATAGAGAGAATTCCATCTGTCTCTTACTCTTACCAGTAGAAATACTACCAAAAACTGGTGTTGAACCGCCCTAGCCCACACCACTAGCTTCTCACAGGTTCCTCTCTGTAATCAGTGCCTGGTTCACAATAGCATGTAAAGTAGGCGACCTGAAAACATTCACTAGTGATCAGATGTCATAATGAAGACCATAATCAATGAGTTTGGCTCTCAACTCTCATCACACACCAGCACAGGTGCAAAGTGCTGAAGCTCGGTGAAACAAGCAGAATAATCCATCACCGACATAGCGCCCTACTGCAGGATCATGAACTGTCGAGCTCGATATACCCTAAACATATTTGGGAAGAAGAAGTCATAGAAGGCTATCTTGAAATCTTCCCACGCCATGTCTCTGTGATGCTCTGAGTGGGTGGTAACATCCCACCACATCTTGGCCGAATCACACAGCATATAAGTCGCGAGCTTGACCCTCCGCCCTGGAGGTGTCTCAAGATGCTCGAAAATAGTCTACATAGACCACAACCAAGACTCTGCAGCCTATGGCCTGCCACCCCCTGAGAACGTAGGCACATTCTACTACTAGAATATACGAGTCAGCTCGACAATAGATGTGGTAACCAGCGGTGCTCCCTAAAAGGTCTGCATGAACCACATAAAGCCTTCACAGAATTGTGTCTCTGTGCCTGTGTCCGGTATAATGACTGGTGCCACATCTGGCTTTGCTGGAGGATCCACTTGGAGCCCATGGCCCACCATTTCTGGAGTATGCACGTTGTTTCTCTCTTGGCGAACAACATGTGGTCGTCTCTACAAGGTCAAACGCACACCTTAGTTCCAGATTATCAAGACTGAAAATGAAGGGACCAAAATGGAAACAGGAGGAAGAAGGCATTAATGATTTTCAAAATAAGACTACATGACATGTATAATGACTACACAGTGTGCACCTGACTTCTCTTCCCTGCTTGGGTCCATTTAAATGGCCAGGCCACACGACTCCCATTGAACAAAACCACACGACCAGTATGTAATCTACACGGCGTGTATGGTGTAATTTTCCAAATACCTGTGTCGTTTGTGACAGGGCCGACTACTCGACTTGAACTACATGGCATGTTACACCCGCACACGGCGTGTACGCTACCCCATTTTCCAACTACACGACTAAGTCCACACGGTCTGTCCTCAGACATGACTACATAGCATGACCCACAGGTACATGGCGTGTTCTAAACGAGCTTCTCTGACCCGTGTTGTACGTTACACGACCGGATACACAGATCACACTACACGACATGTTCCAGATGGGAATGGCATGTACCTGAAAGGAATACACCGACCAGTGTTGTTAGTTACACAGCTGGATCCTAGGTCAGACTATACGACGTGTTCCACAGTGGACACAGTGTGTATATATTAAGGTATCCCCCATCCGTGTTGTTAGTTACACGGGAGAACTCTGAGTCAACACTACACGGTGTGTACTTCCGGTACATGGCATGTTCGCCCCAAGTATTTCCCTTCCCCGTGTCCCTGCCCACACGGTCTATGACATGGGAAGGACTACACGACATGTACTCATAAAGTTTTATTTTCTTCTCGAACAGAAGAACATACACAACCTGTTTAAGGTACTACATTGCGTGTATACTGGGTTTTCGGACAATATTCCTCAGAAACATCTCCAAAACACATAAAATACTGAAAAACAAAACCTAAGTGCCAAATTTTGATCCGTGAGGGCCCATACTCCCTGCGAATCAAAGTTTGACATCTTATATGTGTTATAACCGGATAAATAGCCAATGATCCACCAAATTTTGGTCAATGAGGGCCCATACTCCCCAAACACCAATGTTTGGAATCCATTCTATAAACAGACTCACACAATAATACCCTATCAAACAGCAAGTATCTGTCAAAGTAGCTATCAGAATAGCATGCTTTCCAAACACAACATCTATCACAACAACATGAAATTTCTAATGCACCTACATGGCATGGAAACTATGCACGTCGTGTGATTTCAAGAATGTTCCTAAATGGTGCATGAGATTGCATACCCTCATCTCATCGTGTTTAAACTAGATAGAACCCATGAATAAAATATAAACAGCACAATTAGTTGCGTCACCCTTCGGTGAAAATCTATTCAACTGTAAAATTGAAAAATCTGAAAAATTTCAACACGAGGTAAATTGGCTTTTCCCTGTACCCGAGTTAGCTATGCCCGAGCACTATTTATTACCAACTATCATTCTCGTCCTGTCCCTGACTAAGGATCCAAATAGTAAGTCAATGAAAAGAACTCTTTTAATACCACTTTGTAATATCCATGTTCCAGGTGCCACTCAATGGGTGCCCCAAACCTGGTTTTCCACGTGACCTCAAGTGAATTTCCCAAAACGCCAGAGGCTTTCGACTAGTAGCGAGGGCCCGAGTCTGATAGTGGGGGAACTATACCCTCATTTGTCAAACTGTAGAACAACAGAATATTATAAAAAGCATACATCAACAATGGAAGTAATAAACCATACATATTTAAAATAAACTAATACAATAAAAGATGACCAACAATTATATAGATGATGATGCAACATGTCTCAAGTTCTATGAAAATATCCAGAACATGTTACACAACAATACCGAATAGTACAATACCGAGTACAGAAATACAAAACAAATATAGTCGGTAGCATCGTGAGCCTAATCCCGGTCCCATGCTCCCCTACTCCTCAGCAACAATCAAGTACCCGTATAAGGACCCTTCCCCTTATCCACACCTGTAGAAATGTAATATGTTTGGGCTGAAGACATGACCCAACACGGTGTGAGAAATAAATCCCAGCAGGCACCCACCAAAGGCTTGTGCTCAACTATGTGAAAATATGCAACAACAATGTGAAATAGTAAAAATGCAATAAACTATGCAGTACTAAAAAGTAACTAACTTTACCAGTTATATTGACATTTTATTTTTCTTTTAATCATTCTATTTAAGATATCACCATAGAGAATATTCTAAGTAAAACAGCAATTGATTTTAGACAGGTAACCCTTACCCTCAGGTAAAGAGAATCAAAAAACAAGAATCTTCCCACAGGCATATCAAATATTGCCAACAGGTGTATGAGGTGTCTCCCACAGGCACATAATCAATTTCCCACAAGCAGGGAAGAAGTTTCCCATAGGCTAAGTATGAAATTTCCCATAAGATAATCACAACACTTCCCTTAGGCTAACAAGTAACTAGGACATTCCAAACATGTTAAAAAATAAATACACAAGAAATTCCTCTCAAGGTAATTCTATAATCGTTAATATAAGGGTATACCCTCAGGTATCCTGGTCAAACGGCTAAACAGAGGAACACACCCCGGGGGTGGTCCTAGATCCAAGCAACGATCCAAAAACAGTTTATTATCTCATTTAAATTTCCTAAACAATTCTAGGTCTTCAATTCAACCTGGCCTCAGCCATATGACAACCCATTCTTGGGCGCGTATCTCAACGGTACACAAAACACACATCAGTTGGAAAATTAAACACCAAGACACCTACCTTGATCACCCATGATCGATATACCTGAATGATGCCTTCTCAAATGTCCAAGAACAGCATAGATCTGAGGTAAAATAATTCTCGTTCAACCACAAATAACTTCCATTAGAGTAATAATTGGAAAGAACTACACAAGGAGATTGGAGGGCTTACCCGTGCGGTTCCAACGTGATCGATGGAAGTGGAAAAGGATTACCGACACTCGATCTAGAGATCCACAAAGGCTCGACTATACTCTCCCAATCTCCCATCCGGTTCTAAGCCAATCCTGTGAACATGGTTGGCTACTTCCCATTTTAAGCGAAAAAACATAGTACACGACATGTACTTTTGACTACATGGCATGTACTTCCATCATTTAACTGTTCCTCTGGAGGCACCGCCAAACTGTTCATCCTTCGACATGATTACATGGCATGTATAACTGACTACACAGCGTGTACTATCACTCAGCTGGCCACCGCCTTACTATTCTCCTGCCAGCTGACTACACGGCGTGTAAATACCTACTACACGGCGTATAGTCGTTTTTACACATTTCATTACCGACATGTCTATACGCCATGTGTAGACATCCCACACGGCCAAAAGTACATGGCATGTGGAAAAGTACACAGCGTGTAGTCCTAAAAATTAGGATTTTTTCCATTTTACTTATTTTCTCAAAAACACTTAAGGAAAGAAGAAAAGAAGAAACTCGTACATCAAAACTAAGAACTAGGTTCTTACAAGAGCCCCCTGGTGCGCACAAAAGAGAAAGAAAGGATGGGAGAAAATAAATAATGTTGGAGGGGTAATTTGGTAATTTCTAGGCTTTCTAAGGAGGTGCAGAATTTGGAAACATGGTTGGCCAAACCATACACCAGCCATTCTCATGCCTCTGTCTCAAGAGGGAGGTCACATGGTTTATGTGCACATTTTGGGAAACCGTACAGACACCACATGTTTCTTTACTATCAAAGACCAGTAGTTAGGTGCATGGTCATGTGAATCCACTTGAAAAATTAGAACAAACCATGGGAGCCCTCTATGTCCACTAGAGTTAATTGCACCATTTTTCCTAGGGGCTACATGGTTTCAGACAAACGATGTAACCTGAACAATTCATCTCAGTTTTGAGTTTTTAGTTCCCGTTACTCCAGGAACTTGATGGAACACCTGAGGCACCACTCAAACCTATATCTAAGAATAATAACAACAAATTTTACTATCCCAAATCTCATAATTAAATTTTTATTTTTTTACCGAATGGACCATCTACTAAAAGAAAAAAATTTAAATCCCTTTGGGATTTCATACGGTCCAAAAACATAGGACACTATAAAAACCACAACAAAATTTGGGATATATAAAAATAAAGATGAAGTTCATTGTTTCCTTTAATTTTATTAAAAATACCCTTTGGTGTGTTCTTTAAAATATCCTATCCCATTTATAAATGCCTTGACGAATTAAATGGTTGGAGAACCCTCTTGGTCCATTGTTACATATGGCATCATTGATAATTATGAGGGACTCCGCTTGTAAAATGATTTCAGTTGATTGAAATGGTAGATAAACCTTGTCCATGACTTCTAATAAAACATAATTTGAGGTGAAATATTTTCTCTAATTGAAAAGGGATGATTAAATAGATATAATCGAATTATGTTGTGTCACGAGTTCTTTTCTTGGTCTCCACGTTCACTTATAAATTAAATGGACTAATTTTAAGGTTTCAATTGATAAGGAATGGACTTTTATCCCTTTATCTTGATATAAATTATAACATGGACGACCTTAGGGATTTTAATTAAATATTTAATTATATAAATTAATGAAGGTTCATTGTTCCTTGAGTAATGTTTGGATCTTCTATATAGAACTGCTCAGCTAAGGGATCACAGGGAAAGTGGATTACCTCTTACTAGATTATTACCAAGCGGACATGGTTAGGGATGTTGGACATGGTATTCCACACTCCATTGGTCAAGGATATTGGTAATTTACTTCAAAAACACTAGGGTTGTTGGTTTTGACACTCCATGACCCCTCGATTTAGATGTAATTCCTGTCCTTCCACATATTTTTTTGTTGATAGACATTATGTTCCATGCCCCTTATTTTGGAGTGAAAGGAATAACAACCCATATCCCTAGATTAACTTATTAGGAATATAAAACCTATTAAAAAAATGATCCCAATATTATAATATGATTCCATTATTATAATATTATCAATTTGGAACCATTGGACATAGTGACCATTATTATTCACTGAGAGTGTTGGGCATGACATCCCTTATATATAATTATGAGTCTTGTATGATATCCTTATATGGATTCCAAGAAACTATTACATGGTTCATCACCGATGCATGTATATATGTGAATATATACCAATATTCATGTATGAATATATATAAATGATGGCATGTTTAGAGAAATTACATCTCAAGTTGAA
This sequence comes from Viscum album, assembly GCA_963277665.1. Taxonomy (NCBI): domain Eukaryota; kingdom Viridiplantae; phylum Streptophyta; class Magnoliopsida; order Santalales; family Viscaceae; genus Viscum; species Viscum album. The sequence goes on along the minus strand of OY728133.1, from coordinate 1,375,123,163 downwards.
TCAGGTATAGTAATCCCTGATTCCTTTTAAGAACCTAAGCGTGACCTTGATTCATATTTACTACACTAAATTAATTTAATATACCAACAGATACCTTTGTTTTATACTCAAAAATGGATTTAGTTAGATTCCATTGGATGTGACCTACCATGTCTATCTCACACCCTATAAAAGAAACAGTTTGGTACCCAGACAAATCTCATGGTTGCAGGTTAAGAAATGGATTGTACTCTATGATATTTTGCATTATAGACTAGGTTTGAGCATGGGATCTTGGGAGTAGTGGTTGATAGTATACTCATGATACTATCTAGAATTAGAGTCTTTTGATTATTTACCCCTTTTTTGGTTTATTCCTTTTGTAAAAATTATTTTTGTTATTTCTAACTTCCTTATATTTATGATTTTTCATGTTCATGCATGAATATTATATGGAATTTTCTATATGGTTCATTATTTATTATTATCTATAAATTCATTTTTATCTTCTAATGAATTTATTCATTTATTCTTCCATTGTTTTAATCACATCTATAGAGGTTATATTCTCCCCACTATACTACCTTTCGAACCTCACTATTAGCTAACAGACTACGAAACATGTGGAGGCGTTCTTAATTCCTCTCAGCGAACTAGCTCGGGACATCGATTAATGGATCCTAGGTTAGGATGTTCTAAGGACCCCGATCAGAAAACTATAGGCCAGAAACTAAACATTTTTCTAATTCTATAATTGATTTATGATATATTAGGCCTCATTTTCATTCTCTTATCCCCTCATGACTATAATTAGGGGGTAAATTTCTTATACCAAGATTTGTAAAGAAGGGGGAGTGTATATAGTGTAGAGGACTATTTTGACTTAAAAATTATAATAGGTTATTTCATTTTATCATTTAATCTTAAATCATACCCTCTTGTCTCAAACATATAAATTTCTATGAGGGAAGGTTCTACGTCCTAAATGCATCAGATAGTTACCCTTCCTCATGGCACACCAAATGTACGAGTTTGGGGTATCTATCTTTAAATATGATTTCAAACACATATTTTAAAAATAAACTTTTTAACTAAGAGGGTTAAGGAGAATTTATAAAATAAAGGGTGATTAATCTAAGGGTTGTTTGAATAGAGTTCGATTTTGATGCCATTTAAATTAAAAATCACAACACTTATCCCCCAATAAGTGTATAAACCTAAATTTAAAAAAAAATTATATTCATATCATCATTATCAAAACCAAAACTAATTTAAATTTATTATTTTTAGACCATTTCATAAAATACTATAATTCATTTCTATACCATTCAATATAGATCAACCACTACTTCCACTCTGTAGTTTATAATTAGTTAGAGATATTTTAAGCATATAAATTTCTAATTTTATTTCTCTAAGAGATTTAACAAAGCCTTTTAGTTGATCATTGAAACATTTTGGAATGGTTTCAGAATATTTCCTTCAAAATTAATGTAGGTGTTTTTGATAATTTCCTTTAAAAAAACATATAACTGATTTCTTATTAGTTTCCAATGACTTCTTTGTTAAATTAAATTTATATGTGGTAGACATTATTGATTCAATTTTTTTAAGGGTTGTACCACTAAGTATATTCAATTGGTTTACTTGGTTTCCAATGAGTTTTTTTTAATTCTGAGTGACATACAATTCTATAGAGGTGAGTTTTTAAAGTATAGAATGATGTTTTATGGTGTTTGACCTCATTTGGGTCAAGAACTAGGAAAATTTTTGTTTTTTAGTTCAAATTAAAAAATTGAGATGTGAAATGAGATTTCAAATTATTTATCAATATGGGTAAAATATCTTTGAATTATGATCATATTTTTAGAAAGTCCCATTTAGAACTTTTAAGGAGTTTCATCCAATGTGTGTGGGATCCTTGATTGACACCCTTTATTTTGGTTTTTTTTTGGATTGAGACCACTTGAGGGATGTTTATATTGATGAATAAATATTGATTGTAATTCATGAATGTGACTATGGAGTTATTTAATATGACGATGTTAAAGGAGATGTGATAATTATGCTCAATTGGTTTATATTTTTTTATTTGATAGTTTGATTGTTCGCCTCTATTTATACATTTCACAGGGAGTCCTAGATGAATAATTATAGTTCTATATATGTCTAAGAACTAGATTAGATTATGCACTGACTAGGGAATATTTTATGATTATAAAGGATGTGTTCCAATGGTATGATTTATATGCACATGGTATCTTGAGGGATTATATGATGGTTATATATTTTGTAAAGTTATATAAGACTACCAATATATTGGAAACGTTTTTTAGTTCAACCTAGAATCCTTGTCACCAGTTTGGATCATTGTAAATTAGTCATAAAAAAGATACACATGATGATTAAATCCTTTTTATGAAGTCTTAGAGGATCCAGTTATGCACTTCAATTGTATCCCCTTTCCATTTATTGTTTATTGGAATTTTGGTTTTTTTATTTCTTTTATCTATTTGACTGATTATTTGGTGTTTTGTGTGTTTATTAATCATTTTAGTTATGTTTTTCTGTTCACATTAAAATTTTACTGTAAAATGGTTTAGATGGGTTTTTTTAAATTAAAGTAATGCATCTATTGTAAAAAGGGGATGTTTAGAAAATGTTTTGGAAATTTGAAATGGTTTTGGGGTTTCTTTGTAAAATGGAATAATGGAATTATGTTTGATATTATCTAAAGTGCATGTGGAAAACCTTATTTTATATTTATATTGAAACTATCATTAATGAAATTTCATTTTAAAGATAAATTACTTAAAATCTTTGATGAAATCCTACTAGTCTGGTTTTTCTCACACCCTATATAATTTATTTCCTGCTAAAGAATTGATTCATTATCTCAGGTACACTGGCCGAGTGTTTATTAGTTTTATGTTCATTTATTTTATGTTAACAATCAGATTGGATCATGGTGAGTGAACGTGGGTGCCAAAGAGACTATTGAGTATGGGATTTGGTTTTTATTTTATTTTTTGGATCATTATATATCATAATTATAGTTTAATACCTTTATTTTATTTTATTTTTTCAGTATGGATTCCTACTTTAGTTATATTTTGTATAGATGTTATATGTTTATCTTTATTATTTGATATTGTGAGTTCCTTGATTCATGTTTTTTATTTATATTATTTTCTATTATCTTATAAGTTTATATATCTTAGTTATAGATGTGTCATACCAAATTTTTGAGTGTAATACTTTGATTTTCATCATATTTTGAAGGTGACACCATTATCCAAGTTTTTTTTATTCACAAGAACTAGTTTCTAACCTATGGGGATCAAGAATTGACTTCGGACCATGTGGTGATCTGGGTCAGGTGATGTTTTAGGCTAGCCTGGGTAGATTTATTGTAGGTTTCATTCTTTATAAAACCAAAGGGATTGGGGTAAATGTTTGCAAAATGGAAATATACTTCAAAATGATTTTTAGACTAGAACCAAGTGTTTTAGAATGATTTTTTATGTATATTCATGGTGTTATTGTACTAGTATTTTACTCACACCCAAAATATATGTGTTTCTTTGGGAATATGTATGATTGGGTTTATCTTAAACCAATAATGGTAAAGGCATCACTTAATATGGATGATCCTCCTAATTTTTTATATTTATTCATGACATGGGTTTGTTGGTGACTAATGTTAATGAGAGGATATCTTGACCATACATTTTGTGGATAAAAAACTTATGGATTTTGAGATTTGTTATGTATCAGACGAACTAGACAAGTATTTATTTTTGAGACTCTTGTCATGTATTTTCATTTGGTTTATGGATTTCCACTCTTATTCTTACAATTTAGGTTTGTTATAGATTATTTTTATGATGTTTTTTATCGATTTGATTTGATATTATCATTTTTTATTAACGAATGGCATAGATGCCCAACATACATATGGGTCGTGTTTAATTCTCAGTTGATTATGTGATCTATGATTATTGTGTTATATGAGTGAAAACATTCCCTCTTTGTCACTTATGACACCTTGGAACTAGTTTCCACCACGGGGTAATCATGAATGAACCATACAAATTGTAGTGTAATAGTCTAAGTGATATATCAGGTTGCCTCAGGACAGTTCATTATAATAAATATTTTAATAATATAAATTTTAAAATATATGAATAAAGTAGGGAATAAAAAAATGAACATTTCCTATATTCAAATATAAGATAATCTATTTATGAAAATTTTTTAAATTATGAAATTATATAAATTTTATAATTTATCCATATATTATGGATATTACATAATTAAATAAACAAAAAAAAATTACATTTACTTTTCCTATATGAACTCTTTAATATCATCATTATATGGCTTTTTTAAATACATGAGATTACATGAGATATTAAAATTGTATATTTCAATTCTATTATATAAAAAGTTACATAATCTAAATGTCACATATTTAATATTATATAAATTTTTTTCAAATAAATTATAAAAACTCATTTTGATATATTTTAAATAATTTCTCAAATAATTCATTTAATTTAAAGAAATCAAATTAAGTAGTTTTGAGTAATTCATTATTTTAAATATAAACACATTTATATGTATGCTTTATTTTTTTTAATTTAAAATAATTTTATGAATTTAATTTATAATTTCCATATTAAAGTTAATTATATAAATTATAAGTCATTCCATATAATTTGAAAAAGGTATTTTATTATCAAATTTTAATATTATGTATATTTATTTATAATTTTTTTAATAAAAATTTAATTATTTAACTTTAAACAATTTATTATTATGTAATTAAAAAACTATTTTATAGATTAATAGATATCCTCAAATACATTTTTTTTATTTATAAACATTTCATCCACCATTAAAATCAATTCATAAATGAAATTATTTAAATTTCAAAAATTTCTATTATATTGTTTTATATGATATACACTTATCATAAGCTGTGATTGATCGGTCTCAATGCTTAAAACCACTTAAAAAACTATCAATTATACCTTATGATAAAAAATAAGTTTGTGATAGTTAGGATGGGTCTATGTATGTTTAATCAAAATGAATCATTGATCGTATACTATGAAAGGGGAGCGTGTGAGATTAATAATGTGTATTAGTAGTTTATTTACTATTAACTCATAGTGCTTATATGTTAAAGCCTAAGGTATGACTTTTGTATAAGAAAAATATATGTTCAAGGGCCTATATAAGATAACTTAGTTATTCATCGATATAAATATGAATAATCATGCACTTTTGGATATCGTAGTTTATGAAAATATTTGAATGAGAAAACCCATTGATGTCTATCGTTTGTTACGATATACGTTATAACATATTTAAAATATGATAATCTATTTTTTATATATTTATCAATGTTATATCTCCTTTAAATATCCAATATTATTTGTAAAAATACACTAACAACTAAATGGTTAGTTTTTACTACTTGTTATGATATCCAATGTCATAAAAGATAATCCAAACATGGATTATAATAAGATATATCAAAAAACAATCCACAGTATAAAACTTATATCATATTTAGTGATGAAAAATTACATCCATAATATTCATTTTACACATGTTTTTTAGAATCAAACAAAATGTTAAAACTTTGATTTTAATTTATTAGTTTATGATGATTAATTGAATCTAAATAAACATGGATGAAACAAAAAAAAACCAAATATCTACTATTGAAGAAATCCAAAAATATTATTAAATAAATGAAAAAATCATGTATGTACCATAAAAAACTGAGCTTATACAACTATATTTTTCAATTTGTTAGAGGAAAATCACATAAAAGGTATAAAATAAACTCCCTTATCTGTGGAATTTCATTGGGTTGAATGAATCTCCCATCACATGGGTTGGATCATCCTCATATCCATGATATGTTTGTACCTCAGGAGGAAAAACATAAATAATAAAGAATTATTTAATAAAGATAATTTTTTATATAGAAACATAAAAAGGATCATACCAATCTTAATGGGTTTGGATTCTATATGTAAGCCCTCTAGACACTCTTCAGTTAACCATGAATTTACTAATGCATTACTAGACATAATTTTAAATATTAAACCACTCATGTATTCATTGCATTAATTCATCATTCACTCTCCAAGATGTATCATATAATGAAATAATCATAGTATTGTTATAAAATAAGGAATAAATCCTAAATTTTATCTCTTAATGTTCCCTATCTAATCAATTGCACTATACAATATGATTAAGGTAGTGTGTAATATCTCATATACTACACCATATGATATGAAATACCAAGGAATATGATATTACATGGGCTCATGCATGGTAAATAATATTCCATGACAATATTTTATACTATTATCTAATGATTTATGTAATACCTTCACCAATCATGCCCCCTTTTACAAAGAAAATCTCGACTCGGTCTACCACGAACCCAATTCAAGGTATATAGTGGAACCCTCTAGACACCCCCTTTCAGCTCAATTCACCAAGCATGCTACCCCCTCATATTAGGTACCCAATTTAATATTTTGTTTTAAAATGAAATTTGTAATGCATGAACTAGATTAATTTCACTATACACCCAAAACATAGTCAAATATTTATATATTCATTGATATATTATGAAAATAAATAAAAAATAGATTTAAAATTCAAATTTATATCATGCATCTTATTGAAACCCTATTTGATCTTCTATATTGTAGGCTCCATGTAGTAAAATTATCTAAATGGAATGTGTGAGAATCCATTAAATTGATGCTAGTATTAACCATGAAGATTAGTTTCTTTGAAAAATTCCACAGGAAAACAAAATAATGGAGGTAATATATTTTTAACTATAATGTCCCACACTTTAATACTTATCACTAAATTTTTTGATTTTTCTGTGAAGATTATACATGTTAAACATGACAATTAAATATGGAATGCATGTACTAACCTATATTTAATTATACTCAAAACATATTATCAATCATTTATACATTAATTAATACAATCCATGATATTTATAGAAAACATATAATTAAAATTAACATTTTTCATTCTAATTATTTTTATTTACAATTTCTCAACTCAACCTGTCATTAATATTTTCAAAACACCATCAACATGTCACCTTTTAGAAATAACATCAAACACAAATTTTTAAGAATAATAACATTTTAATAACATAATAACATCAAATAAATATTAGAAACTAACCAGAGAATAAAACGAAAATAATTTTAATATTTATCTCTATAATGTTAACACTTAATAGAAAAAAATTTAACAGAATCTAGTCATTTATCAAATTCCCCAAGTAACTTCTCTATTGGAATTAATTAATACCAAATTTCCTATTTAATGCATCCCATAATTACCATATCAATTTGTATTTTTTGTTCTACATATTATTCATTTGTGTTTGAATTTCTCATAATGAGAACTACTTTGAAATTTAGAATCAACACAATGAAAAGATGGATTATAATGTGGATGAGAAATATTTAATGGATATGACGTTTTTTTATTAACATATTCAGTATATATTAGTTCATTACACTATTTAATGTCATTAATGTTAGGTAGATACATTACTCTAATGTAATACGTCTCTTGGGTGCTAAGAAGATAAAAATTATCCGTAATATTATATAAGTTTCCTTATAGTTTTTTTGTTGCTACATAAGCAAGATCACAAGGTCCCCCAAAATTTTTTTATATTGAAAAGTGCATTCTTGGGTATATATATGTGCATAAATATCCATATTAACTTTTCAAAATAAGATCCAATTAGGTTCATACTGACTGAAAATTAACTTTTTATAAAAATTATAAGCATACAACCATATAGAACTGCCCAACTCATGGAGGATGGTAATAATGAAAACCAAGAGAATCACCTCTAACTATGTTCTTACAATAAATAGGTAGGGTTCCCATATTGGTGTACAATGATAAATCACTCTCCTGGTAACCCTTTGTGGGATAGATTATCTACCACATAATTACCTTCCCTCATTTTATGACAAATAGAAATACCATGTGTGAACAAAAATCAATAGTTTCTAATGTAATATGTCAACACCCATGGTATATTATCTCTATTTAAAAAAACCCCACCAATATAGGTAAATCCTACTCCTCTTCCCTAATCTAAATAATAAACCTTCTATAAATCATAATGCCAGTGTATATGGCTCTTTCTTACACTCTTATGGAATTACCTAGACTAAAAAAGGAGTTGATGCCAAGAATAACCTAACCCATGTAGTCTCTCACGAGTCCACCTCCTCTAATAACTATGTCAATATAGGATCCACCCACATTCAATTTCAACCTAGAAACGAGAGGCTTTCAACTGAACCATTATCCCTAATTAAATCATGTGCTTCCCTTATTCGTGTATAACATTGGAAGAAGCCTTCTCAAGTTAGCTGATTCCATCGCTCCTGTGAAGAGAACCCCCATATCATCAACCATTAACTTATATCACACTTGAAAAAATGTTTAGGTGTGTTTTATACCATCATTATACTTATTTATCTCTTCCCATATAATCTAACACATGACAGAAAAGATCAAACCATGAACCTTGATCTCTTTCACTTATAGACAAGCACCATAGAACCAGGCCTCAAGGAATTCATAAGTTTAATCTATTCTTTCCCTAATATTCATTCCAGGACACATAAAGCCCTAAAAACCTTTCATACAATCACCTGGGAATAAATTGTCATGTTATATTGCATTGGGTCCTTTCACAACACTTGAAATGAGTGTCCAATGGAACCCCCTTATTCTAAACATTCTCAACCTTAAGTAGATATTGATTCCTCATTATCCAAAAAAGGAAATTCATATTTATTGGAATCTATAATCACCAATTCTTCATCTACCATTCATATACTCCTCCTATTTCATGAAAATATTTCCTAAATTCTCGATTGTAGAATCTTTTTGAAGTTGAACTCAAAAAATACAATTTTCTGGTTCATCAACTAACCCAATACTCTCATACACATTTTTTCAAATGATGATACAGAATATCTATAAATAAAAATAGAAACATTATCGCCTCTTTGAGTTTGAGTTTTGGGACAGGGAACCCTGAGTAATACTATAATTATCTTTCCCAGTTAGTCTTCCAAATATTAATATTTCTAAAACCCACAATCCATTGTTCATTACACTACAATTTCTCTAAATGATCAATCATGAACTTTGCAAGGATTGGTAGTCTACTAGTTTATCCTTCCAAGTACCTCCATTCATTCCCATACATGTATCTTAAAAAAGTTTCCCATAAGGAGTTCCCTTGAATCATATCCTATTCCAACCTCAGCTACATGGACATTATGGTTTCAACCAGACTTTGTAACCCAATTCCACCCTCCACAATTAGCTAGAAAATGTGCATTCATGATGCCTTGTGACAATGACTCGACTGGTTTTCATCCTATTAAAAATCATTCATGACATTCACTTATTATGTTATTGTCCCTTTTGGTGGATTAATGATGAACATAACATGCATTAGAATAGAAGCAAGAACACTATTTATTAGTTTGGTCCTCCCTCCAAATGAAAAAACATTAATCTTACAATTTTATATTCTCCACATAATTTGGTTTATTATATCATCAAATAGAACCTTTTTGACCCTAGAATTTGATATAGGTGAACCATTATAAACCATTTTAAGTTTTCAATGCTTCATGCCAACTTTTTTGTAAATTGCCTTTTTTACATCTTTTGGAGCATTAAAGAATAAAATAACATTATTCTTTTTTAAATTTACATTTTTACTAATCATCTTGTTATAAGTCGACATGATAATGTTGAACCTGTTTGTTGATATTTTCCATCCATCAATAAAATATTTCATGTCTTTAGTAAACTTGAGTTGAGAAACCAATAAACTCCCAACCCAATTTTTAAAATTTTTATTCATTCCATACTATAATACCTTGTGAATATTCCTTCTAATCACATCCTTAGCTATGATAAGATGGTTGTGAGAGAAAGGATATTCTTGTATTACTCCATGACTTAAATTAAAAAAAAAATCATCTTCCCATTAATGACATTGTAATCCATGGGAAAGCATAGTACCTAATAAACAAATAAAAAACCATTTATGATATCCAAATTCCTCATGATCCTTAAAATGAATCTCCATTCCAATCTAAAAAAATAATTTTTCATGTCTACCATGATCATAAAATTGGATCCAACTATATTTTTATTTAAATCCTCTACCATTTCTTTATTAATACCTATTTCTCTCTAATTATTTATTCCCTGTACAAAACAATGTGGTTCCTATGAAATTAACTTTTCAATAATTCTTCTATGTCTCTTGATGATGTAGTTAAAAAAACTATAAGAAAAGTTTCATAAGAATATTAGTCTATATTTATTAATTTCATTAAGATCTTTATCCTTGTGGATGAGAATAATTTCGGAATCTTAAATATCTATATTAATAACCCCACCTCTGGAGTAATTTTGCACCACCTCCCCCACTTCACCCATAGCAATATCCCAAGAATCAATATAGATGGCTGTAGGGAAACAATCGAGACCTAGAGAACACTCCTTTTTCATAATGAGCATTTTTCCATTATTTGTTATTCTCTCAGGATGTCCTCTAATATGCCAATGTCATCATCATCCATTATCTTTAGTATTAAATCCATAAAACCTCATCTTTATCAACCATAAGATTTCTTTCTCCATTGTAGTTATTATATCCTTCCAAAACTCCCTTAATGTGTTCGAGCATGATCTTACCATCCATATAAACATTATTTGTGAATGATTATTTCTCATGTGTTAAATTGATCTTCTTGGACACTCTCCTATCCTTTAGACATACCAAAAAATAAGGGGTGTTTCTATCCCCAACCTTGATCCACACAACTCATGATTTTTTCCTGAATATCCACTCATTTTTTTAAAAATTCTCAGCAACAATATTTTATTTTTCATCTAACTAGGTGAACCTATCATCATCCCAGGTTTCTTGAAGACTATCCTCAATTTTTTCAATATCATCCTCTAAAATTTATATATTTAAATCTTCATCTAATTTATTGGATACACATTCCAACAAGCCCCTTGTAAACCATTGCATTTGTTTCATTAGGCTTACCCAGGAAGAACTGCTCATCAGTTTTCCCCCCTGAGTCCTTAACCATAGGTAATAAATAATCCATCTAATTATAGCTGATGGAGGAATAGAGACAATTTCTCCTACAAAATCACATTATCAGTATCACTAGAAGAGGAGAGTGATTAGATAAAAAATAGTAAGATGTGTAACCATGACCATTATGAACGTTTCCAAGACTTAGAGGTTGAAATGGAATTGATCACACCTACTCCAATTTCCCCTAGATCTTTTATGATTGTTTCATCATGTGTAATTTCTTCTACAAAAACTCATATCCAAGATTCCATTAGACAATAAGAATATAATTAATTATTACATTGCATTGATAGATAATCCAGACTCATCTATTTTATTTCAAAGCCTTAATAAAACTATTAAAATACTTAGAAAAAAAGATGGTAAATTACCCAGCTGAAATAGTTGTTGCAGCAAACAAAGAACTATTCTCCTAGAAGTCTCACAACTAGCATAAAATAACTAAAAGAATAAATGTTTTTCCATGTACTTATTTTTGTTGTGATATATTACAAAGAAACCTCCAAATAATCCGCCAAAATTCCTATTTCCAAAAAATATATATATGAATATTTCAAGTATTAGAATTCATGTAATAAACAAACAAAAGGTTTTAAAAAATAATGATATATGATCCAATCCCAACATAGGATTTATAACAGATGCAATATACATGTTATTTTACCACAACTCATGTTAAATGATATCACACATAACGTGAACCCCTATCTCATGAGAATTCCATATGGTAATAGAGATCATTAAAATATATATTAAATGTCGTTATGCATGAACATACCTAAATTATAATCCGATCCTAAAACTATTACTTCTATGGACTTAGATCTATTTATGAATTCACTATCAACTAGAAGTGACCCACATTTGGAGATTTTTTTTATCCTTAACATCCATTAGATCCCTCACTATAATTGGTTTTTCTCATTCCACAGTCACTAAAAAACTATTAGAGGTTCATGTTGAATGAGACCGAGATATCAGTGAATCCCTCTCCAGAAAGAAGGAGACCATCAGAAACCTCTCTAAAGAGACTCATGAAAAATAAATTTCCTTCATCAAAACTCCTGGATCATATTGTTTTTAATATTTTCCAACGAGTCATATAGGTTCGACGGGTTAAAAATATTTAAATCAGACTTAGAAATGGTGTATACATAATAATACACGTTAAAATACACTTATAAGGTAGTCCTGCATATTATTGACTACACCTCCAACTGATGGATCCCCCCCCGAAAACCCTAAAATTCATTTATAAATCTAGTGGGTCTTTTTTACACCCAATCATCAGTACCAGTGATAGTTTATAGTATATTGCAGATCCCCAAAGCTCCTCCACAAAAAAAGTCCACTACCAGACATCCATTGACCATATTAGTGCACCATGGTTCCACTAAAATTGGTGGAATGCTCAGAAAGATAGATCACATAAACCCATATGCTCCTCCAAGAACCTATTTAAAGAAAAATGAACCTAGATCCCTTGCCCTAATGAAAAGATTAACGATCACCTAAAGCACATCATATATATATGACCCGGTCTCTTCCCTCAGCACCTATTTAAAAGACCACAAACCTGAAGCCTCTGCCATATCATTAACACATTCTCCTTAAGCATTGGATCAAAATTGGGCCCATAATTGGTGCGTAGATACTTAATTTTTTATACATGTGTTTATGAATCGTGTGATTTATAGGTGTGTGGATAGAGAATAAAACAACTTGGAATTTTATTGTTTGTCGGAGGTGAATAAGAGCATTCTTGTGCACAAAATGATGGGTTATTCCATTTTTCTGGATTATTTTGGTTAATACGACTTTTTGGATTTCTTGTAAAGTGGATACACATGGTAAATAGATTATTTTCCAGATGTATCACTTGGGATGGTAAATTGGAAATGAAATCGGTGTGGCTTATGTTGTCATAGGGCGACATGGTTTCACTAGAATGACATGAATGGTGATAACTACTACCATGGATGTAAATTTGGGTTCTCCATATGATTTACGGTCATATAATGATTTTTATCTCATTCATAATGGGTTTTAGGCAGTTGGGGTTATGTGAACACAATAAAAGGGCCCATGAGGTGGTATTGGATACTAGTTTCTTTTTGATGTCCTTTATAAACAAGTATCATAAGGTGATGGAGTTGAAAATATGATTGGAGTAGGGATGTAATATAGGTGTCCAAAAAAATAAAGGGGTTATAAAGATCAATAGATGAGATTGGGTTTCTCACCATGTGTGGTATATTTTAGGGATAATGAGTTGGGATGTGTGGGGTTGTTAATGTAAGAAGAATGCATAGTATTAAAATTGTAACACCCTGAGATTTTATAAGAAATATTCTTTTTAATTTCATTCATATATTCTGTTGTAAGCTAAACCAAGATTATATTGCGCTATACGCAACACCGTATTAGATTGCAGTATACACAACACTAATCTTGGATTGTGTTACACATAATTTCAAGTTCGTTTGATAGAAGTTATTCTTTGCAATATTGAGTGTATATATATAAATATATTCAATGTATAAATAAAATATGGTTGGATTATATTATACGCAACAACAAAGTAATCTTTCACTACACTCACCCCTGACATGGCTTGCATTACATGCAATCGTGACCTTCCACGATATCGTGTGTTGTACGCAATACCAAGTTCCACTAAACAACAATATGTTATTAAAATATTATATAAACTGGCAGTTATGAACAGTAATACCCACTTTTTGAAATTTTATAAATTTTATCTTTCAAAATGGACTCCATTTTTGGATTCGGAATATCGAAATTAGCCTAGGGTGAATTTTTGTTAATTTTCTATAAACCTTCAATTTTTGATGAATAGTGAAAACACTGGGTTACTATTTAAAAACAGACTTTTTATTTAAATAATTATTTATTTAAATTTATTTTAAGTAAAAATTGATACATAATACCTATATAATTTCAATATAATTCATTGGAGTAATTTTATAATAATTTTTGATATATAAAATTTTTATTGAACTTTTCACCGTCTTCTACCTACCTCTTAGGAGCTTTTTGCAACCTTACATGAAACATAATTTTACCGCTTATGTGAGTAGAATTTCAAAAATCCTAGAGAAATGGATAATATTAAGGAGTAAAATGAGGTTCAATAAGATTAAAATAATTTTTGGTGAATAGAAACTTTTTACTTTTATTTACCACGGTTAAAAATAAATAGGGTAATTAAAGGTAAAAATGATATTATTTTTACCCTAACACATGTTCTAATTCTATTGGATAAGTAGAATTCGACCAAAAACAACCTTATTAATATAATATTATCATTTAGGTCTACTTTTATTAGATTAATACGTTTATTGTTATTTAATTCCAAGAAGAGTTAAAAGAGTTAAAATAAACTTTTGATAAATAATACATTTTAATATAGGGTTATAAATGAGATAAATTAGACTATAAATATTCATTATAAAGATAAAAATATTTCCTACATAATGGTATTTTATTTATAATTTTTATACTTTATATAATTTAATATATTTATGACATAATGATGATGCAGTAATTACCTTATTAATGAAATATTAACAGAATTGATGTAATAAATACCCAAATAAATGTAATTTGAGAATTTATATGAATTAAAAAAAATTAAGTTAATATGACATGTTGGACTTTATTCAATTAACTTTTTTCAAACTAATCATCCTGTTATGATTTTCACAAAAATCAATTACCAAATAGTGTCAAAATTTACATAAAATAGTTTTTTAAACAAATATTATATTATTAATTGGTATTATATTAATAAAAATCTAAGGATCCAAAAAATGACTTAGAAAAGGTTATATATATTAATAATGAACCACCTGGGGTTCTTTTGGCTTGTTATAGTAAGTTTATTAACCATATAGTGTAAGAAAACAAGAAGACACGGTAAAAGTTAAATTATTTAACTTAGAGTTAAATCTAAATGATAAGGTTAAAATATTAACCTAAACTTGTCTAAAACCTATTGGTTGAAGGTATTTCGACCCATACCCTCTTTAGATTTTAAATAAGACACTTTGGATCCATTATAAATCGAAAAAATATTTATTATAAAATAATATTTAAAGTTTTTCCTAAGGTTCCCCTCACACCTCTTATAAAAGGGCAACTCCTCCCTCTCCCCTTTACACAATTTGGAGCCATCAATCTCGTCCAATCCCTGCCCATTTACCTTATAAACTTCCCTATAAACATTATAGATATTTTTGTCTCATTAAAAGACCAACTTTAGTGCCCTAAGAAGAATCTTAAAAGAGGTGTGTGGAAGAAGAGGTAATCTCTTCTACCGATTCTTTCAAGTTTCTTTCTTCTTAAACATCTTCTTTTTTAGTTGTTTTCATTATAAAGTAATAACATAATTATCAATAATATACGGATATTTTATTATAAATATGAAACAATCCCATTTCAACTTATATCCATCCTATGGAAAACGAAATCACCGCGTGTGCGTACGTACAGAATAACATCTCCACGCTGTAGTGTAATCTGTTTTTCCACCACCACCTTACTTGGATGGGTATAATGGTGTAAATAATGACTATAGATTGTTATTATAACATGATACTGATTCTGAGATATTATATCATCTACTACAATTAAATTTAATAATATGGGAATGATATCTTCACTCGTGCGTACGTAAAGATTACCGTCTCCACGACGTGATGAGATTCATTCTCCATGTTAACCATTCTTGAATGATTATAAAGTATATATAATGAACAATAATTAAATATATGACATGATAAAGCTACTATATTTATGTATATATATATATGTCATCTAATTACTTTCATTCAAGTCAATAAATAAATGAAAACAACGTTCATGCGTACGTACGACCTACTGTCTCCATGAATAGTGTATTTCATTTCCTTTATCTATCTATTATATATATATATATATACTTAATATATATGATATATTAATCATGATATACAATATTTAATTATGTAAATCATGATATAAGTAATGGTATGATGAACAACAATTCTAAACATGTACGATAAATGAGACAATTAACACCCAAAACGTTGCTTTAACATGGAATTTACAAAAGAATGGGTAATATACAGTCATAAGTGAACCATATATGATATCATGACAAAGAATATGATTCTGTAATAAGTCAATGACATTATTTAAATCATTATACAGGAGGTTCGGATACGTACGAAGCATATCACACCTAAGGTAAGGGATAACTTTTCCAATCTCGTTTTTATCCGAGATTGTTTCTTCGTAAGTATTTGGGGTTATTGTTATCATCCATGCCCATGTTTTCTAAATTTTTTTCATGTATGTTTAAAGTCATTTTTACCCATTTTTGAAATTTACCACATGTTATGAAAGGAATTTTACTTTTTTTATCACATGAGGAACTTATGACTTTTCCGACAAAAGTACGTGGATAATGTTTTTTAACTTATATGGAGTGAATAGATTTTGATGGTTTCATAACGCCTAATTTTCATGAAGCTTCCTCTAAAAGATTTCATGACTATTTTCAAAAAAATTATTTTTTTAAAATTTCATGGCATTTTGCGAAATGAAATTGATTTTGATGAAGAAAGGATATTTTTCTCAAGAATTCATTTCAAGTGTTTTATCAAAACTATTTTTGATATAAAATGAAATTATTTATCGTGTTTATGATTCAATTATAATGTCTCCATGATTTACATGGTTTCACTTCTCTTATGATGAAATTATATCCATTTGTTTTATAAGTATTATTGTATGATGAGATGATGTTTATGAAACCCATTTTATTCTTTGGGTTTTGATGAATGATTTATGATTATATTGTAGTACAAGTAAGAATGATTTCATTATGAGATGGGTGGGACCTATATATCCCTAAAATACATTGGGTAATGATTTGTATCTCATGAGATATAAATGACTGGAATTGTAAGTTAATCTGATTCAGTGACACAGGACTGGAACGAGGAGTGAACTCGATTCAGAATGGGACTTTGTCCACTAAGATGGTCTTGGAAGCAATTCCTTGGCTACTATGGAAGTCATATCATGTGATTAATGGTTTTCCACAATTAAATGTTTTATTACCATTCTATTTTATTAGGATTTATGTTCTATTATGACCTATGCCTTACGTACTGCCAAGATTTATTTCACAACTCAAGATTTTGATGTTTAGATTTTATGTTCATCTTTTCGCATTCAAATGTATATGGTTTGTTTTATTTTCTCCATGCTTTCCCTTACTGAGAATTTGATCTCACACTTGATATGTTTTCTTTTCCCTTGGATATAAAGAAAGTTTTTAGGTAAGAAAAAAAAGGGGAGATCTTTATGGGAGATGTTGAAGATATTTCACCAAGATTAGAAGATTATATTCCGAGTTTCCAAAGACATTAAACTATTACGATCTTTTGGTGTCTGTTTTTTTATGTATTAGGTATTCCGAACATGGAATTTAATGTCAATGTATGTCATGATTTTGGTCTCTACTGTTGGTATCAGAGGGATGGTTTAGTTAACCTTTGGAAACTAGGATGTGAAAAATTTTGTGAGATCCCTAGAGATATTTCTAATATATGTCTGGGGATGTCCCTAATATTAAGTATAAGTATATGTTATAGTCCTATAATTACGGTAACGATATTATAATTAAACATAATATGTAAGATATTGAAGTTACTCCCCATTGATTATGATTTTTACCTCTCACACTATTCTTTTTGTGTTTTAGAAAATAGCTGGAAACAGGAAGATTCATGGTAATGGAGGATATGATGGACAATGGAATGATATTGTTCATGAGAAACCAAATGAAATTGGATCTGGAAGTCAACAGATCATTATTATGCCTAATCAGTAATCTCATAATATGATCAATAATCTCAACTTTGGTATGTTTCCCAACTCAGGTAATAAGAAAAAGATGGAGTTTCATGATGATCATAGAAGAAGGAAACTTCAATTTCCCTCATGTAAATCATGTGGGAAGAGGCATCAGGGAGAATGTTCTAAAGGAACTAGAAGATTCTTTGGGTGTGGAAAAGAAGGACACAAAGCTAGAAATTTTAAAGGAAAAGTTTCAGTTAACACCATGGACAAGGATAATGGTATTTCTAAGACATCAACAATGGTTAAATGTTTTAAATGTGGAATGTACGGTCATTATGCAAACCAATTACCTAAGGGAAAATCTCATGAAGAGAATCAACATGGTCATATGGGTAGTATTTATGTGGATGATGATGAACTGACTAAAAATGATATATGAGATTCAAGAAATGTTGATGCTCATTCAGTGGTTTAAATAGGTGGTGGAATGATTGTATGTTTATCAAGAATAATGTATGGTACTATAGAATAAATAAAAATCTAAGGATTGTTACACTGTTGTCATTCCTTGAGTTTTTAAAAGAATATGATGAATGGTACTGGTAACCATGAAAGGTTATTCAGATATTTTTGGAAATAATATGATATGCACATAATGAAGGGATAAAGAGAAAATGAAATAATCTCATGACTGATATAAGGACAAAGTTATATTATGGTTTGAGTATATAGAAATTTTGTGATTCTGGTATGTGGAAAGAGTTAACATTTGACAGAATTCTTGTTTTTACTAAGGTTAAATGGGTATTTATTTTTCAAGAGAATACATGATTAAGGCATTCGAATGTTTGGAATGTTACCAACAAGATATATCTTATGATATATGTGGATAAATAATGATATTTACATGCTTGGTAGATGACCTCTCTATCAATGTTTTTCCTTATACTATGAGTCTAGATAAACCTAATGATTGGAATAGATTATGTTAGACATCATATAGTATTGTTTAATGCTAGGACTTTTTGTTATGTTATAATTGTATAGTTTTAGAAAGAGGAGAACCCGTAGGATGGGCGAAAACCCGTCACGTCGTACAAAGATGCAGAATCGAACCCACAACCGAAGGGAAACAGACATTTATCACCTAGAACTAGCATAAAGGAAGTCCATGGTTAGTAGAAACTAGTTTTATTTTTTAAAAGGTATGATAGATGAAGTATAAGTCCATTTTAGGAACCATATACAAATAATCACACTATAGATGGACTTATGTATATAAATTTTTCTAATCTTATGTTTAAGACAGATGGAATGACCAATCATTCTATCACATGATCTGATAACACTTCACGGAAGATAAATTAAACCTCATTTCATTATGAGATAATGTGGAAATTGTTTAAGGCACAAACAATAGTGATATTGTACCAAAATCAAGTATGTATTTCTCTTAATTCAAAAAATATTCAACATTAGGAAAATGATCTTGAAAACCAAAAATGTTACCTAGTGCCCTCATATCGGATGAATCATATGGTACCTTAGATTATCACATATTAATGGCTTTGTGATTTTTTGGATTTTTTATAGCCATTTTCTTTACCACTCTTCATCCAAACATGATGGTTAGATTTCTCTTCAATATCCATATTGTACCTATGTTCTACTATGTGGAAACCCAGTGATGAGTTAATTTGGGTAACCGTTATGTTTCATACTTCACGTTTTAAAATTAAGTTTTAGTATTCCTTTTGACGATGTGGGTTTCTATGAAAGAAAATTTCAAGTAGTAAACGATTTATAAACCTGACGAATTTTTAGGGAACTTTTCATTTTAAGGGGGGTAGAATGTAACACCCCAAGATTTTATAAGATATATTCTTTTTAATTTCTTTAATATCTTTTATTGTAAGCTTCACCAAGATTATATTACACTATATTCAACACTGTACTATCTTGTAGTATAAACAAAACTAATCTTGGATCGTGTTACACACAATTTCAAGTTCATTCGATAGAAGTTATTCTACAAAACATTGAGTGTATATATATATATATTCAATGTATAAATGAAATATGGTTGGATAATATTATATGCAACAACAAAGGAATCTTGAACTGCACACAACCCTGACCTGGCTTGCATTACACGCAATCATGACCTTTCATGATAGCGTGTGTTGTACGCAGTACCAAGTTTTACTAAACAACCATATGTTATAAATATATTATATAAACTAGCCGTTATTAATAGTAATACCCATTTTTTGAATTTTTTTAAATTTTATCTTTCAAAAATGGACTTCATTTTTGGATTCGGAATATCGAAATTAGCCTAGGGTGAATTTTTGGTATTTTTCTGAAAACATTCATTTGTTGATGAATAGTGAAAACATTGGGTTACTATTTAAAAACCAACTTTTTATTTAAAAAATTATTTATTTAAATTTATTTTAGGTCAAAATTGACACATAATACCTATATAAGTTCAATTTAATTCATTGGAGTAATTTTATAATAATTTTAGATATATAAAAAGTTTATTGAACTTTTCACCGTCTTCTACCTATCTCTTAAGAGCTTTTTGCAAACTTGCATAAAACTTAACTTTACTACTTATGTGAGTGGAATTTCAAAAATCCGAGAGACACGGTTAATATGAATGAGTAAAATGTGGTTCAATAAGATAATTTTTTTTGGTGAATAGTAACTTTTTTACTTTGATTTACCATGGTTAAAAGTAAATAGGGTACTTAAAGGTAAAAATGATATTATTTTTACCCTAAAACATGTCCTAATTCTATTGGATAAGTATAAATCGACCAAAAAAAACCTTAGTATTATAATATTATCATTTAGGTCCAGTTGGATTATATTAGGACATTTATTGATATTTAATTCAAAAAAGAGTTAAAAGAGTTAAAATAAAATTTTAATAACTAAATTTTTTTTAATATAAAGTTATACATAAGATAAATTCGACAATAAATATTCATTAGAAATCTAAAATGATTTTACACATAATGGTATTTTATTAGTAATTTTTAGACATTAAATAATTTAATTTATTTATAACATAATGATGATGTAGTAATTACCTTATTAATGAAATATTAACATAATTGAGGTAATAAATTCCCAAATAAATGTAATTTGAGACTTTTAATGAATTAAAAAATTTTTTTGGTTAATATGACATGTTAGTATTTATTCAATTAAATCTTTTTGAACTATTTGTTATTTTATGATTTACACAAAAATAAATTACCAAATAGTGTCAAAATTGACAAAAAATAGTATTTAAAACAAATATTATACTATTAATTTTTATTCTATTACTAGAAATCCAAGGTTCATCGAAATGACTTAGATAAGGTTATATATTTTAATAATTAACCACTTGGGGTTCGTTTCTCTTGTTATAGTATGTTTATTAACCATATAGTGTACGAAAACAAGAAGACAAGGTAAAAGTTAAATTATTTAACTTAGAGTTAAATCTAAATGATAAGGTTAATATAGTAACGTAATCTTGTCTAAAACCTATTGGTTGAGAGGATTTAGACCCATCCCTACATTATATTATAAATAAGACAATTTTAAGCCATTATAAACCGAATATGAATTTATTATAATATAATGTTTTATGTTTTCTCTAAGGTTCCCCTCACTCCTCTTATAAAAGGGAACCTCCTCCGTATTATCTTAACACAATTTTGAGCCTTAATGCTCGGCCAAAACCTGACCATTTCCCTTCTAAAATTACATTGTAAACCTATAGAGGTTATGGTCTCCTAAAAAGACCAACTCCAGTGCCTTAAGAGGAATCTTAAAAGATGTGCGTCGAAGAAGAGGTAATCTCTTCTACCAATCCTTTGAAGTTTCATTATTCTTCAACTTATTCTTATTTAGTTGTTTTTATTATAGAGTAATAACATCAGTATCACTGATATAATTATATTTTATTATAAATATGAAACGACCCCTTTTCACCTTCTATCCATCCTACAGAAAACAAAATCACCACGCGTGCGTACGTAAGGAATACCGTCTCCACGCTGTGGTGTAATCTGTTTTTCCACCACCACCTTATTTGGATGGGTATAATAGTGTAAAGAATAAATATATATGGTTATTATAACATCATAATTATTCTGAGATATTCTATCAACCACTCCAATTCAATTCAATAATTATGGGAATGATATCATCGCTCGTGCGTACGTACAGATATCGTCTCCACAACGCGATGAGATTCATTCTCCATTTTAACAATTAAAGAATGATTATAAAGTATATATAATGAATAATAATGAAATATATGACATTATAAAGATAATTTATATATATATATATATATATTTCATCTACTTACATCCATTCAAGGCAATAAAGAAAGGAAAACAACATTCATGTGTACGTACGACCTACCGTCTCCATGAACAGTGTATTTCATTTCATTTATCTATCTATTATATATATATATATACTGAATATATATTATATATAAATCCTTATTTACATTATGGAATTAATTAAATAATGATATAAGTAATTATATCATGAAAAAAAGTCGAAACATGTACGATAAATGAAACAATTAATACCCAAAACATTGCTTTAACATGGAATTTACAAAAGAATGGGTAATATAAAGTAATAAGTGAACAATATATGATATCATAACAATTAATATGATTATTTAATAAGTCAACTAAATTATTTAAATCATTTTATTGGATGTTCGGATACGTATGAACCATATCGCACCAAAGGTAAGGGATAACTTTTCTAATCTTGTTTTTATCTGAGATTGTTTATTCGAAAGTATTTGGGGTTATTGTTATCATCCATTCACATGTTTTCTAAAAATGTTTTCATGTATGTTTAAATTCATTTTTACCCATTTTTGAAATTTACCACATGTTATGAAAGGAAT
Organism: Viscum album; assembly: GCA_963277665.1. NCBI lineage: Eukaryota > Viridiplantae > Streptophyta > Magnoliopsida > Santalales > Viscaceae > Viscum > Viscum album. The sequence continues at coordinate 1,375,100,130 of OY728133.1, read as the reverse complement.
CTTACTTTTGTTTACCACACGATGAACTTTTTCACTTTTCAGACAAAAGTACGAGGAGAATGTTTTTTTAACTTATATGGAGTGAATGGATTTTGAAGGTTTCATAACGCCTAATTTTTATGAATATTCCTATACAGTATTTCATGACTATTTTCAAAAAAATCCTTTTCTTTAAAAATTTCATGGCATTTTGTGAAAAGAAATTGATTTTGAAGAAGAAATGATATTTTCCTCAAGAATTCATTTCAAGTGTTTTATCAAAACTATTTTCCATCTAAAATGAAATTATTTATTATGTTTATGTTTCAAGTATAATGTATCTATGATTTTCATGGTTTCTCTTCTCTTATGATTAAATTATATCCATTTGTTTTATATGTATTATTTTATGATGGGATGATGTTAATGAAACACATTTTATTTTTTGGGTTTTGATGAATGATTTAGGTTTATATTGTGGCAGAATTTAGAATGATTTAATTATGAGATGTGTGGGAACTATATCTCCCTCTAATGAATTGGGTAAATATGTATATCTCATGAGATAGTCATGTCTGGAATGGTAAGTTAATCTGATTCAGTGATACAGGACTGGAATGAGGAGTGAACCCGATTTAGAAAGGGACTTTGTCCACTAAGATGGTCTTGTAAGCAATGCCTTGGCTACTATGAAAATAATATCATGGTATTAATGGTTTTAAAAAATTAAATATTTTATTCCCATGCTATTTTATAATTATTGATGTTCTTTTATGACCTATTCCTTATGCACTGCCAATATTTATTTCACAACACAAGATTTTGATGTTTAGATTTTATGTTAATGTTTTTGCATTCAAATGTATATGGGTTGTCTTATTTTCTCCATGCTTACCCTTACTAAGACATTGAGCTCACCCTTTATATGTTTTCTTTATCCAAGGATATAAAGAATGGTTTTAGGTAAGAAAAAAAGAGAATATCTTTATGGGAGATGTTTAAGATCATTCACCAAGATTAGAAGATTATATTCTGAGTTTCCAAAGACATTAAACTATTAAGGTCATTTGGTGTCTTTTTTTTATGTATTAAGTATTCTGCAAAATTAATGTAATTTCAATGTACATTGAGCTTTGGGTATCTAAAAAAATGTAGTTTTGTTATTTCTATTTCCACAACTGGACATTAGTTTAACATTAAAGACCCTAACCACCATATCACAGAGAATATGGTTAGATTATTACATTGGAATAAGGTAAAGTGATTGCATCCCGAAGGATAAGATAGTTTAGTATTCTATGTATACTAGATACATACTTTAATTTCACATTAACTTTGAAAACAAAATATAAAACATAGTATTCTATCCATGAACAAAATTATTTCATTTTTAATATACCAAAATTTAATTCATAATACACCTCATGGAATCTTTGGTAAATGAAAAATAATGAAGCGATGATCTCAAATACTCAGTAAGGGTATGTGTATATTGGAAGCTATCATGAATAATATGGAAAAATAAATGAAGATAAAATTTTTCCATATAAATAATCATATGAGATATAATCTTATCCATGGATATCATAAAAAATCAAATAATCACATAAGAATAAATAACTATTTTCATAATGTTGGAATTCACAATTTCATACATCATAACTTACCATCAAGGAATCATGCCAAGACACCATAAAAATACCTTTAGGCCTAGTGCCAAGAAATCGTAAATAAATGTGTAAGACCTCAACCAGAAACCCCATATATTTTGTCTCATGATACTTAATTATTTATCTAGGAGATAATTACTTATAGACCCAACCCATTACATAATAATTCCAATGTATTCATTATATAAAGAATCAATAAAACTTAATTAACATGACTTAAATATGAATAACTATCTTTACTAGAAGAACTAACATATGCAATTTCAATAATTTTATTAGTAAAACAGATCATAAACCATCCATAAAAATAATATGGATTTTATCAATACAACATATACCCTATGGATCATAAATAAAATAATGGGTAGATGTCGTTACTAAAACGGTTTAGTAAAAATTAAATCATGGGTAAAAAATTATTTAATATATAATTTAGATAACACTAATGAAATTGAAAATATTTTTAGAAAACATGCATATGAAATAAAAAATGTTTTTGTCTAAAGAGAGATATAAAGTAAAATTTTTATAAAAACATTTCTTAGTAATTTTAAGTATCAAGAGAAAAAAATTTACAATTACTTGAAAATTTCACTAATAAATAATTAATAATTAAATTAATGAGTGTCATTATAGGAATATCAAAATATTTCATCATTTTTAATATATTAAAAAATAATCCTGATAATCAAAGTGATAATTACACAAACCCTTACCACTTTTTTAACTTATGAATCATAAGCCCCATGAAAGAAAAAAATTCAAATGAAACCATAAATACCATAAATATAAATATATTCATGATATAACATATCTAAGGGGAAATATATACACCTAAAAAAAATAAAAAAGTGGTGAATAAGGAATATGTCTCGTGGAAGTAAAAGTGAGATGAGAAACCCTTACCTTAAGTCTGATGTCCATCATATGTGTTAAAAAATCATTTATAATAAATATATATTTATTAAAAATGTATTAATGAACCATAATAATATATATAATAAGATATAAGATATAATTATAGTCTTTCATCACCTGTTTTTAGAAATTAATTATTAAAATAACTGTTTCGTGTAATAACAACTTCTTTTTTTGTATTTTTTGGTTCGTTAGCTTCACTACATTAAATTTTATCATGGTTAAATGGTATATATAATTATATCTATGATATAAATATCATATATATTAATTATTTATGTATTTATATATATCTATAAAACATAAATATTGAAAATTGAGATACACCGTTCATCGGGACAGTAGGTTGTATGTACTTATGATCAATAGTTTATTTTTTTTTGAATAATTAAATGAAAGAAAGTTGTATAATATATCACCATTTAAAATTAATTAATATTTAATTAATTTCATATGTATTAATTAAAATTATACTTATTACCATCTTTGTAATGCGTATGTGAAAAATGAATCAAATCGCTTCATGTGGTTGTAGTCTGTCGTACACACGAGCAACATTATCGTATTCCCAATGAATGGAAAGTAATAAGGTATTTGTGATATTATAATTATACAGATATTATAATGTCATTAATTTCATAAAAATATAAAATATTCATCATTATATTAATCCTTGATAGGTGGTTATGTAAAACAAATTACATCAGTTCTGGAGGCGGTAGTCCATCGTACACACGGTCGATAATTTCTTTTTCCATTTGATGGAAGAGGAGATGGATATAGGTTATTAAAAAATATAATAACATATTAGTATATTGAAGATAATTATTTTATTATATCATCATATTCAAATAATATTTTAATGACGTGGAAGAATAAATAAAACAAAAATTTATGTTTAAAATTTTTACCTCTTCTTCAAAGAGCCACTTTATGTTTATACCTAAAGCCTTCTTAGAAGGGTTTAATAATAAAAATTATTCATCTATGATTAAGGTATATAATTAAGGAAGATATTTGGTCACTTATTTTCCAAATAAAAATCCTTTTTAGTGGTAATAGGAGAGGATATAGGGTGACCTTTTTTTAGTGGGGGAGAAGACACACACGGTATTTTTGTGAAGAATACAGTGTTCCCATGTTTTTCACAAGGAAAAGGGTTCCATAATAGATCTTCTTAGAACATATATGATATAATGTACAAATATTGATATAATATATAAATTAGATAAGTTTTTAGGTCATTTTAACCCTTTTATTTTAGTTTAATCCCCAGTAAAACATGTTTTAACCTTAACTGCAGTAAAATATTTTTACTGTTTTCACTATTTATTAGGAAAAAAATTAGTTCAAATTATTATATATATTATAAATTTTTATTATTATTAAAAATAGGCAATCCATTTTTCCAAATTCAATTCATAGAAGTGATATAATTTAATTTAAAATTAAACATGCATATATAGAAAAAAAGTGATTTTTCAAGAAATGTATTTTTCAATCATAAGATGATGTTACATTAATTTTATGACAAATAATCATAATTATATGAATTTAAATTAATTTATATATATTTATAATCTATAAATTACATTGAAATCATTACTCATTAATGATTATTTTTATTAAATAAAATAGAGAAATAGTATTCATTTTAAACTAGTTTTCAGAAAAATACATTTTTATGACTAAAAATAATCTTATAGTAAAATACTATAAAAATATGATTCGAATGTAATTAATTTTATAAAATATTTATATTTAATCTTTATTTTATTTTAAATATAATTTAAATAATAACATTACTTTTAAAATTACTTAATTTATTAAAAGGAAATAACAGGTTTACAAAAATCAATATTTTCATTATTTACTAAAAAATCAAAATTTTCTAAAAAATATTAAATTTTAGCTGAATATAATTTTTATATTATGGTTTAAAAATTGAATTTAATTTTATAAAATAAATTTTATAGAATTTTATGAAATTAATTCTACTATTTCTTCACAAAAAAAATTAAATCATTTTTAAGAAAAATGGTATTTTCGAAGCATATAAATATTTTAACAAATATTAAGTACATATTTATCAATATATTTAATTTCACTAAAATGATCATATTTATTTTAATTTTTTTATTATTATTCATACCACTACTTTTAAGGGCTAGGTTATAATGTTCTTGTTTGCATAATAATATTAATATTATATCACGATATGTTAAAACTTCGTCTTGTGTGTAAAACAAGATATCAAAGAGATTAAATTTATTTAAATACAATTTCATAAATATTAGGTTGTTACATTATATAGAATTCAAAAATTTATTCCTCACAATTTGAATATGATCTCAGTAATCAAGGGTTTTAAATTTGTGTTTCCTGGAAAACCCACATCGTAAAAAGGTTCAAAAAACATCCTCTTGATAAGAGAAATAGAGAATGCCATCTATAATAACATGTAATGAGGTTTCTATGTTGGAAAAAATGATGGGAAGTGAAAATAAGGAAATGGAAGAAAAGAATAAATAATTATAGAGATTTATAGAGATCACTAATCACAATATAGTGAATGATTATAAGAAAGTAAATGAACATTAAAAAATAATTCTAAGATGAGTTATATGACCATTGATTCATGAGATATGAATGTAATAGAAACATTTTTTTCAATATCCTTTTCCTAAAATTGAGTAAATATGTTACTATATTATACAATAATGAAATATACTTAATTTATAAGTATAATTTCATCTATTAACCAATTATTAACTCAATCTCATTTACTGATCCAAACGATGAGTACTCAAGATGAATTTTTCCAGCAGGAATCACAAAAATTAAATTCTAAAAGATCACATGATTCCATAAGATGATATCAAGATATTAATTTTATATTTATAAATTAACCAACACTAAAATGATTAGCACATGTTATCCAATAAAAACCAAGTTCTGAAATAATCAATTCTGTAAATAGTTGACATTAATAACTTTCTTAAATATATATAAACAAATTAGATGAATAAAAAATAATAAGTAAGGTCACTAAACATCCAAAATTAACTTAATATTACATTTCCATGACTACATAAGGTGGATATTAATGTCACATTTCAAATATGTGAATAACTTGATCACCATAAAACCTTAATGAAAACATCCATGCTTCCAAAATTCTTTTATCTTCTTATTCCTCAAATAAAATCTTTAATTATTAAAAAAAATCAATTAATAAAAATATGAAGTAAAATTTAGAAAAGATAACATAAACCATTAATTCACTACCTAATTTCAAAGTCACCAATATTATCCCATAAACATCTCTTTATCATTATTTTCTAATATTTAGGAACATATTAAGGGTTACCTTTCCCTCAATAATGTTTTTTTATAAAATATCACGGTATCACTAAATCACTTATCTAGGTCATCAGTACCATTAAAAAACTAGTGAATATTATTAATGAAAAACTAATACAGTATAATCCTTATTTGTTTCATAATTATTATAAAAAAATATCATTGATAAAATACATCTACAACATATTATAGAATCTAAATAAAGAGTAACTATAATCATTCCACTTCAACTATAGTAATAACATAATATTAACCTTGCTCCCTTATATTATTCTGAGGTATACTCCCTTGACACTTTAGAATTTCATTTTCATAGTTCCCCATCTCCTTACAGTTAAAACATTGAACATTTTAGGTTTCATTATAAACCTTGAATTCATGTACTAGATTGAATTTCTCTACAACCTTGGAGAAATATCCCATTCCATTCAAGTAAATGGGCAATTCTTTAAAAAATATCACATGTGGGAAAATCCTTACCATTTTCTATTTTATTATTTGACATCCTATCCTTCTATTATCTTTCTTCAGATTTATAATGCTTGGAGAATTATTTATCTATATTAATAGAAATGATATTATATCCTCTTATGATGATAATTTAGGGGAGACTAGTATTCATTTAAGTATTTCCTTAATCCCATCAATGAAATGGTAAATATTTTTCTTTGATTTTTTATGTGGTCTACGACATGCCTTGATAACCTAGTAAATCTAGATTCATATGTAGCAATATTTTCTTATTTCTTTTATCTCAGTATCAAAAATTATATTCCCTCATATTAATATTTCTAGTGAGGAAAATATTATTCCAAGAAGAGTACCTTAAAATCTATCCATTCCATGGTTTTTATTTCTTCAACATATGTAGTGTTTTGAATCAATGACACCATTGATTCAAATCTCTATAGGGATGATAAATAAGTATGAAAACCTTCTACCTTTCACATTATACCAAATTGATAAATATATTATCTAATAAACTTATCCTTTACTCATATATGAATTGATTTTTAGTCCTATTAAATGAGGTAGTTTTTTAACATAATAAGTTATCTAAAATTTGTACATTTTGTGGGGTATTGGAATCCTACCCCATAAGTGTAAGGTTATTTCACATAAACTGAGTCAGTTTCCCTAATAAGATTATAATTTGTTCAATTATAGCAATATCACCAAATCCAACTTCATTATCATTCTCAGGAGAGAAATATCTACATGTATTTCATGCATTGATATGGTTATCATTCCTTCCTCTAGGATTCATTTCTAAATAATTGAATGCACTAGATTAGATTATAAAATTAAGAATCATATTATATAATTTCAAAACTAGTGAAACAATTAACATAAATTGAAAATTATATGCATAGTTAATGTCAAAAATCATAAACATGGTTTCTTTGATAATTTTCTCAAATCATAAATATATTTTCAAATCCTTCAAAATGGTTTGTAAAAAAATGCGAATTAACCCAATCATATCCCTCGGGAGTGTGAGACCATGTGTACTATATGGCTCAGTGTCATGCACTAGTTGGTGATCGAGTCAATGCCAAATGAACCATTTTTAGAGTTATTACCCCTAAGTGAAACTATTCCAGAGATACATCCACTTTCTATATCTAGAGTTGGATGTTTTTTTAGGAAATCCACATAATAAATATCCTACCAAAATGTTAGGATGTTATCCTCTACTTAGACTTATCCACCATGTTATTAAAAGGGTTTTATTACCTAATTTATTTTTTTCTAAATCCAATCCTCAAGCTTTCTAATAAAATGTATCTAATACCAACTATAAAGACACCAAATTGAGAATCCCGTAGCTATTAGTTAGTTTATTACACTATTATATACCACAATTTATCACATCCCAAAGGACTGAATAGTTTAGTAGCATTAGTAAGCAAGACACATACATTAATTTCCCATAACATTTGAAGACATACAATACAATATAGTATTATCTTAAAGAAAATCATTATCCCCTTTAGTATATCTATTAATTTCAATCCTAATACACCTCCAAGAAACATAGGGACAGGAATCATAAGAAATTAGTGTTCTCATATGCTTAGTAAGCGTACACGTACACCAAAAGCTATCATGAATTATATGTAAATAATAAATGATAATAAAATAATTTCACATAAATAATAACATAAGAAATAAATGTATCCATGGATATAATAACAAATAAAATAATCACATGGTCATTAATAATATATTTCAAAATGATGGAATTCATAATGCCAGACATTATAAAAGACTTCGAAGGCCTCATTCAATGGAATCTTACATAAATGAGTCAGTCTTCAGAAAAAAACCAATATAGTTTGTCTTTTGATACCTAACATGGAATTCAGGGTTTATGTAATTTCATAATGAACACATCACTTAATTATTCTAATTCATTCATCAAAGGAATAATAAAAAATACTTAATCAATATTCATTAAAAATAAATAACTCGTCAAACTAGAAGAACTGTCATATAGAATATTAATAATTTCCCTAGTCAAAATGATCATTAACCATCAAGAGAAAAAATAATTATGGTATCAATACAAAATATCCAAAGTGAATCATAATTGAAATAAATGGTTCATATAATTCAAGAATATAAATACGATAAAACATCATTAAAATGTTCATATGGAATATATGTTTCTAACTTTTGAAAATTACTTTTAAAAAACTAAAATGTTTCAAAACATTGGGAAATATATTTTCTTTGAAAATAACCATCTAATCTTATAATTGAATCATTAGAGTAATTATTTTTCATGAGGGTTGTTAGTTTTGTACATGTCATATATGTTCAAAATCATTCTTTTTTCACATTATTATAAAATGTTAAAAGTATACTCATTCATAATATAATGAGAAGATTAGTTTCAGAGAACATTTTAAAAAGTATAAAATTAGAAAAAATTACTATGAAAAATAATTTGGAGAATGTTAAAAAAATTTAAAATATTTTTAGAAACTAGAATATGAAAGAAAAATGGTTTTTGACCAAAGAGAGATATAACATAAACTTCTCATAAAAACATTTCCTCAATAATTTAATGTACCAAGAACAAAAATGGTAATGTTACATGAATATTTCATGAATAACCAAAGAAGGAAAAAATTCATGAGTTTCATGAGATGTATATCACAATATTTCATCATAGGAAACATAATCATAAACAATCCCACCAATAAAAAAGATTTTAAATAAACCCTGACCAGTTTGGTAAATTGTGATTCACAATCCCAATTAAAGAAATAAAATCTAATGAATAATTTAATAACACTAAGATAAAGTAATTTTTGATATAACACATCTAAGGGACTGTATATACATGACATAAAATAAATGCATGGTGAATATAACATATGTCTCATAAAAGTAAAAGTGAAATGATAAACCCTTACAATAGGTCTAATTCCTTTTTTACAAGCTCAAACCTCTTGTATAATTATTATATAATTATTATAAATTTATTATAGAACCATAAAACATATATACCATAGAATATATGATTTACCTATATTCTTTTATCACCTATTATTAGCAATTATTTGTTAAAATAACTCTTTTCGTTTGTTAGGCCCCCTAGATCAAAGACCTTGGGGGGGGGGGGGTGAATCAGCATATAACATAATTTAAAAAATACCCCATAAAACCTTATTTTGTTTTTAAACATAATAATCTTCTCTCTATTTCCCATAGAAATGTATGAATATAATTGAAATCATGTATAAGAAACATATATTTTACATGGTTGACCCTCACTGGGCTACGTCCAAGGAGCATTAAATGATTATGTGCTGACATACCAAATCCACTAAGGATCACTGCCAAATTAAAAGGATTGATCTAGATCACTTCTATGCCTAGAATCAATGGCTATATATTGTTTATTGTCACTGAAATACTTTCCCAAGTTTTACCCCTACGTCTCTTTCTCTGGATCACTATCAGTGGAAATGATCATCGTATTCCTCTTCATTTTCTCACTACTCTTGGAAGGGATCCACTCGCAATTTATAGACATGTAGGTCCTTTTTTATAAGAATGCACACATCCTCAACAGTAGGTAGATACTCTATTTAATTCTTGTTTTAAAGTGTAGTTGAAATCCACTTTTCCTATAAATGTTTTATTTTTGTAGAAATTACTTTTCGAAACTATTATAATCACTTCGTAAACTTTCTAATGTCTTATATGAACTATCTTGCACTGCATGGCATGAGTGCTTCTTAGACCACCTCTTCCTCCATAGACTAACTCCTCTTCCATATACCTTCTCCCCTTTTGTGGACTATCTCTTATTCCACATACCAACTCTTTCTCTACAGATCGTTTTCCTTTGACAGCTTCAAATCACCACAGAACACTTTAATAGAATGATCCCACAAACAACTTCACATTTCATGAAATTCTTCTTCGTGAACCTCTTCCTTCATAGAATTGTATTCCCATGAACTAATTCATAATTAACCTAATTATTCCCTTAGAAATGATGTTTTCTTATAAAAATAACTCTTAGTTATAATAGTATTAATAGTTCTTATGTTGGAAAATAGATCCCCAAAATCTACTAATCCGATTAACCCAAGAGCTCAATACCGAACCACCATCACCGTGGAATGTGTTGTATAGTCAACATAGTGGAATTTTCCCTTCATGGAGGCCAATATAATCTTCAAATTAAAACCCTTTTTTCACCTCAAACTTCCACCTCATTTCCATAAACAACAAGTCTCCCTGCAAACTTCAAGCCTCATGCGAACTGTGATCCTCCAACGAACGTTAATTCCATTTTCATCCGCATATCACACTTCACGATCTACATAACACTGATACATGGAAATACTTCCTTTTCCAATTTTCTAGTCATTCTACACACCTTCTTTTTGTTCCTTGAACTATGGTTCATGATCTGTATACTATATTTTATGGAAAAACATCCCAATTCCCAAAACCAAACCCCCAATTTTAAGGCCCAAAAATTTGGAAAACACTAGGAAACTACGCCCCCTTGAAAACCTCAGTTGGTAAATACCAACCATAATTATTTGAGGTCATATAGATTTTTCAAAAAGCACAATCACACCCAAAAACACTAATAGGATTCCATGATGGATTTTCCCCAAAAATCTCTCCCTTTGGGTTTGTTGACAACACTTCACATTTTAATACATCGTTAAAGCTTCTTCCATAGTCTACCAATATCCTCTTTTTACAATTAAGATATAGATCAATGATTTACTCAACACACACTCTAATCCCACAGAAGTAATACTCAGTGTGAGAAACCAGAGTATAATGCAATGTTCATCAATGAAGCACTTCATTCCAAAACATCCAAAACCACTGGACTACTCTCATCATGAACCTCATCTATCATGATATAAATCCTTCGATCAATCACCTTTAGAATTGTTAGATTTAATACACCCCTTAAATCAAATCTCCCATGAGTAGCTTGAAATACCACTAGTATCTTCTCCCCTCTCTTGATTAAGGAATTTTAGCTTCTTTTATACAAACAATTTATCACCCTTTGTTAATGAACCAAAAGGTCACATCATTATTGTATGTAACAGGGTAAAAAACACATATTGTCACATTTAAGAAAAACCTAACCATTCCTCAAGGAGATGGCATACTATATCCAAACATTTTCACATGCAAGGAGTCAAATAAACTCCCAGATCCAGTCGATTCCTCTCAAATTCTTCTTTAGGTAAGACCTTTGTCAGAATATCTGTAACATGTTTTTTTAGGTACATACTCTAACCTTACAAGCCCTTTCTCCTCTATTTATTTAATGAAATTATATTTTATTTCATTTTTCTTTGTCTATTGGTGATAGAATGTTTTTTTTCTAATTTTTATATAACATGAATTATCATAATGGATTCTGATTGGAGACTTCACTTCCACTCCCATATCATGAAGATGTTGCTTTGTACATAATATATGCATACAATCTTGACTAGTTTCACTAAATTCATCTTCTGTGATGATCAAAAAAGATCAATCTTGTTTCCTTATTATCCAAGTAGTAAACATTCCACCATGAAAAAAGTTCACCACCTGAAATTTATTTTATATCATCATTTGATCTATCACAATCTGTATCTATATAACTCAATAACTCTTGCTGACATGTTCCATTATACATCAAATTGAAGTAAATTGTGCCCTTGATATGCTACATTATTATTTTCACTTAAATAAAGTTTCTTTCCTTGGGGTTTATCTGATATAATTCTATATTACATGTGGAAAAAACCATATCTGGTCATGTCACTATTAAGTACAACAACTTCTAATGACTTGCATGCATTAGGTGACATTAATCACCCTGTCTTCATCATCATATGATAGTTTCATCCATGTATCCATCTACGTTTTCATCTACTTGAAATTATCTATTCTTTACCTTCTTAAAACATCCTTGAAATATATACATTGAGAAATAAATGTTCCATTGTTTCCTTGTGTCACCTGTAAATCAAGGAAAAAATTTAGTTCACCAATCATTGAAATTTCAAAGTCACTTTTCATCACTTAAAATAATTGCCTTCACTACACTTACTCTAATACACAATAGATTATGTCAAAAATATATAATGACACCATCATCCATTGATTACTATAAATGTTGACATAGAGATTATAATCAACTCCACCACACTGAAAATCATGCTTATTCAAAAGATGATAGAACCTGGAATAACATTCTCTTGTTTCTTATTTCAATCTATATAAAACCTTCCTCAGCTAAAAAACTCTATTATCATATTCACGAATGATAAAAACATCTATCTTCTCAATATAAACTTATTCATCTAGAACTCCATTCAAAAATGCTGACTTGAATTCCATATAGAAAACATTGCACTTTCTTTTCACTACTATTTCTAAGAATAATCTAATTGTCTCTACCCTTGTAACAAGGGAAAATGTTTCATCAACATTGGTACCCTCTATTTGGGAGTACACTTTTCACACTATTCATTATTTATTTCAAATCACAACCCCATATTTATTCATTTTATTATGAATGACCCATTTATCCACAATGAAATTATAGTCTATTGGTCACAAAACAATCTCCCATGTCTGATTCTTCTCAATTTGGTGAAGATATTAATTCATAACATGAACTCAAATCTCATCACCAAGTACTTCATTAAAACTTTTAGACTATACCTACGATAAATATGATTCTTTCTGCAGATTCGTCATCCTCCTTGTCTGCACTGGTAATATCTGATCACTAAATATTTATTGTCTATCAATTTCAGATATTCTCATTGATCATTATCCAGATACTGATTTTTTCCATCTTTATCTTTATATGAATCTTCTTTAGAATCATCCCTTTGAACTCGAATATCCCATGATCTTCTTATCTATTCCTCGATATTTTTCTGAAACAGGTCACGTATTTTCTGAATATTCTTCTCATTATCTAAAATAGTTACATAAAGGCTTTGAGAAACCATTCATAGATACTTATTGAAGAATTTATATGCTTTTCATTTCTTTGAGTATCTAAGAAATATCCCTTCATCTCTATGTGATTAAAACATCATGTGTTTCTCCTTACTGATTATGAAACACTTAGTTCTAAAGACTTGACATTACTTCAATGATGGATTCTTTTCATATCATAGATCATATGTAGTCTTCAATAATTTTGTATATAATAACACTCTATTTGATGTATGGACGGTTTTCATCACTACTTCTTTACAAAACATCTCTGGAAGGTCTTTATCAATGAGCAATGTTTGAACCTTATTGTTGATAATTCTATTTATTCTCTCAAGTATTATATTTTTTTGTGGAGTTCTTATTGATGTATATTGGCTCTTTATCCCATGTTTCTCAAGATATTCCTCCATTTTGAAATTTGTGAACTATATTACATTATCTATTCGGATTTTTGGGATTGTTTGACCCAACATATTCTCAACTTACCTTATATAAATTTTTATGAAATTGAACACCTCATATTTGTGGGTTTTGATCTAAAACCATTCAATTCTATAAAAATCATCAATTAAGATGTCATGACCCCTCCCAGTGGGGCTCATGCCATGGCTCCCCAAGGTCGCCTCTAATATGCCTGGGGCTTGTGACTAGCACTGAGTAGGCTTATCAATGACATGGGAGGCATTTCATTCATACCTGTAATCATACACATATCTCCCACCCCAAAAATGATCAAATGTAAAATCACTATGTTAATAATTAATGCAAACCACTATAACCCACAACCAGAGTACAACATTGAAATTTTTAGAAATAAATCATGGCCAGAATAGAAGACCACCCAAAAGAAAGTATGTAAACATGTTCCTAAAACTACTCCCAAGAAAACCCTAACTGATCCAACCTGAGGGAATGGTACATGGGATATTTTATGAAGCCATAGGGACACCATGGTTTATCTCATCTCACAAGGCTCTATACAGTCCTAATCCACCATGGACACTATCAAAAGGTCACTCATTTTACCAAGACATGACATGTGTGGGAAAATCCCATGCAAGGGTGATTATAAAATTACTTAGTTAAGAACCCGAAAACTACAAATCAATACAAAAAGAGAGAGATATATAGAAATCTCTAAAAAAGTATATGTCAATAGAAAATATAACAATAATATCCAGATATACCCAAACCAAGACACGAAATTGAGAGATAAGACAAAACTACCACATGCCACCACTATGGATTCAGTCTGAATATTACATGGAGCACTAATCCTGGAGAACACACTCATAAGTTTGATAGCATAGATGACGTCCATCCCAGGAGTATCGTTCATCAGAAACCATCATGAGAGGGATATGCTTAATGATCTGAAGAGAGATACAGTACATTATAGGTGGATCACAACAAGGGCCATGGGGTGATACCCACAAATATATCTAGATTATACCACTATGTAGAGGATCATCACCCAATGAATTTGGTCACTTAAATAGCGAAGACTCTACCTAGGGAATGAATATAGAATAAAGGATCCACTCCAAGAATCCTAGGGGATTCCAACAAGTCTTTCTTGGAAGTATTATTGTAGTGATCATACTCATGTGAGTAAGAAATAATACTAAAAAAACTTAAGGGAAATGATATATGGAATAAACCCTAAAAAACTTGTCCATGATACGGTGGATGAGAGAATGAATCTGTATATCAAAGGAGGGTTCATAGTGAGTAGTGGTCAAACCTGCCATGTACCATGAACAGAAAAACAACCTATGTAATTGACCCATGCCACTGGAAATAAGTCTGTGTTAAAACCCACTAGTGACCATGTAAGGAATTTCTCAACACCAGGACTCCAACGACGTAGAGGACTTGTGAATTGGATCCTTTGTTTGAAACTTACACTCTCTTGAAAGTTTCAAGGGGGGTTACTAGGCCTGTGGGCCCAACTCGGGTCCAAACCAGTCGGATCGACCCGCCCAGCCTAACCCAGCCCACTCTAGCCCTCTCCAACCTACTCCGGCCTTCTCTGGCCTACTTCGGCCCTCGGGCATTCCTGGATTCCTGGTTTGACCCCATAGGACCTCTCCGACTCTCTACGTTGGACTTTCCCCACTAGACTAATTCCAACAATGTCGCCTCGCTGCACCCCATGGTCACATCATCAAATAGATCTCACAACTACATCGACTCCATCCTCTGCATCCCCATTAGCTCCCTTGCACTCTGCGGCCACCGCCCATGGCTCCTCTCCACACACTGGCTGCCACCTCTGATGATACCCCAACTCCAGCCGCCAACTCCACTATATCTAGCGACCTCTAGTCGCTACTGATATCCTCTTTTGCATTTCCACCACCTCATATTGATATAATTTCACACCAATAGTCCCTTCTATAGACCAATGGGCCACCTCCGGTGCCCAATTTCTGAAAAAACTGAAGTTCCGATATTCTCGGTACCGGATCTTCATAGATCCTTCTTCTGATGTCAATTCCACTTGAATTCGGGAGTCCAACCGTGCTTGAAACCACCCGGAAATGTCGATATGTGACCATGTGGGCGAAACAGTGATGAATGTGAAGAAACTATGTACACAATAACACTAGTGAAAGTTTTAACACCATTGGAAAGTGTTCTTGGCCAACAATCTAGATTAGAGGGTTTCGGTTAGAAAACAAAGGAAAAACTCCCATTAACCCGAAATAAAATACCTCATGCAATATACTACCATTCCACTTTCTAATATAATCATGTATTAGCCTATGTTCAATGTAGAATTCAAGAACAGGGAAAATAAACTATGAAACAACCACCCAACCTAGATTTTGGATCAATAGTTGCTGAATAACAGTTGTGTTGCTGTCGTTGAAATGATCCTCCAACTTTATTAGTGTGATGATCTATGCTCTTCTCGATCTGATGTCGCTGTTTGTTGAGAGGATTCATTACCACATCTCAAAGATATTATAGGTTTATTATGATAACCTTGAATTTTATTTTCAATGATTAATTAAAATGAAATTTCTCTACATCGATGTAACGTGAAAATAAAATAAATTAACAAATTATTTTATTCATAAAACATATGAAAACTAAAATTCACATCCAAACTATGCTGACCGATGTTAGATTCACCTGAGTTAAAACCATAGCTCTGAACCTAATTGTGACCTCAAATTTCTAATCCTGGAACCAATTTGTATTTTATTCCACTTTTTTCAAGAAAAATTCTTGTGTGTGTGATTTAAATAGTAATATTTTTAAAAAATTTATTCTTGGATCATCGACTCATGGAATCACACAATGTCTTAATTTCTAGTCTTGAAATAATTCCAAATGACCATTAAATTAATACAAGAGAAAATCTATAACACTACATTCTCCCCACATTTGGTCTTTACATCACTAGAAAGCTAAAAAAATCTACTCCAAAATATGTGGGTATTTTGCATGAGTCTGAGCCTCTGGATCCCATGGGATCTCTAAGAAATTATCATTCTACCACTATAAACAAACAGAGGGAATATCTCACCCCCGAAGGATCTTCTCTTACCAATCCTCGATCACCACTGAGTACATAGTAAATGTCTCTCCATCTTGATGTTAATCTCACCCTAGTCGATGATGTGTGATGGGTCATACACATACCTTCTTATCTATGACACATGGAAGAAATTGTGTACTTGAAGCAACTGTGGGGGTAGAGCTAGGTGATTTTCCACCTTGATAACTCTATGTAGTATCTGAAATGGGCTGATGAACCTCATAGATAACTTGCTTACCTAGCCAAATTTCTACAACCCATGTTGAGGTGAGATAAAATATAACACATAGTCTCCATCCTCAAACTATAATAGATTATATCTCTAGTATTCATATGAATTTTGTTGGCTCTTCAAATTCATCATCAACTTCTAGATGATTTTTACCTTCTCAGTAGTATCACACACCAACTACGGGGCCATGATTTCTTACTCTCTAAGGTTAGTCCAGTAATGTGATGACCTGAAGGGTCTCCCATACATATCCTCTAATGGTGAAATAAAAATAGTGCTATGGTAGTTTTTTTGTACGGAAACTCCACTAGTGGTAGGTGATTCTCCCAACAATGTCCAAAGTCCAAGATGTAGGCCTACAACATGTCCTCTAGAACATGAAAGGTCCTTTTCATGTGGCTATCCATATGCACATGGGGCTTAGCCCAGTTGGTATGGACTCTGTAAGTGCATTTGGGAGACCTGGAATCAAATACCGGTGGAGACATCATTTCCGGGGTACTGTAGAAGTACTGTAGTAGGCACTGTAGTAGTACTATATCAGGTAATATAGCGGGAACTGTGCAGTAATGTAGTAGGTACATTAGCAGGAACTGTAGAAGGTACTGTTTAGAACTGTAGCAGCCTGGAATATGCCCCCGTTTGGGCTTTCGGGCCACCAATTTGGTCCTCGATCCCACTAATGCCTTCAGGCCACCCAAGCCTTCAGGTTAGTAAGGCATTTGGGCCACCTCAAGGCCTTCAAGACACCTTAAGTGTAGATGCAAACCAAACGACCTACAAGGAACAAGCTCTACAAGGAGGATGAGAAAGGAGATTTCACCATAGAAAAAGCTAAACGGATTGCAAGAATGAGAGGGTATGACATCAGCCATCAGGACAAGCCTGTGCATGCATGAGAATGCCTAGCTGAATAGCCATGCGAAGGTGGAGAGCTGATTTCATGATGAAGATGATGGGGAGGAGCTGTTCCAAGGAGTTAGTCTGGGTTGTATGTAATGTTTAAAGCCTATGGGCAATGAATTCCTCTAAGGCCTATGGGATATGTAATACTTATGCCTACGAGCCTTGTAAGGGTTCCACATCACCCCTTGAAAGGCAGATTATCAAAAATCTATAAAAAATGAAGGCCTTTGGGCCATTGGAGGAGGATGTTGCTATCCATATGGGGATGAAATTTCCCGCTCAAACATAAATTTTCTCCCAAAACACCTGCAGTCCATTCCATAATTGGGATGTAAAATTAGTATCATGATTTGAAACAATCATTTATGGCACTATGAGAAGCCGAACTATATCATGCATGTAAAGGTTCGCATGATCTCCACTAAACACTAATCCTGAATAGGTAGAAAGTGGGTCAACCTGTTGAGTTAGTAAATGATAACCCAGATGGTATCGTGCCCCCTAGAGATGTGAGGAAAACCTATCACTAAGTGTATCGATATTCAATCCCACTTATAGTATGGAACCTCCTAGGTTTGAGACAAACCCATTGGAACATAGTGCTCAACCTTCACATATTGACAAGTGAGGCACTGAAAAAGAAACTCCACAACTCCCTTCTTAATTATGGACCACCAAAAAAGACATCAGTGGTCTTGGTACATATTTTTCACACCAGATACACTGCTAAATGGGATAAATGAAACTCCTTCAAAAGATACACATACAAAACCACAGGTAAAAACGTGCATCCTCTAAAAAGAACAACATGATCCCCACCTTTGTCATAACTATCAGGAACATATCTTATGAAGAACTGAACAAGTAGAGTCTTGTAGTTGGTATCCCCAATCTGTGACTCTATCACTCAATGTAAGAGTGTAGGTGTAAAACCCATCGACTAGAGGTATGCTACCCCATATTCATCCAAAAAATGATTATTGCAACATGACCAACTTCTTGGACGCCTTGTCCAACAATTGTGAACTCGTACTCTTACTGAGTGCATCTGCCACTGCATTCCCCTTCCTAGAAGTATAAAAGATCTCAATGTCATAATCTTGGAAGAACTCTAGCCACCGCCTCTATCTCAAGTGAAAATACTTGCAAGAGAAGATATATGTGAGACACTTATGATCAATGTAAATGATAAACCACTATCCCATAAGGTAGTTTCACTACATCTTCAATGAGAAGACTACCAATTATAAATCAAGATCATGAGTCAAATAGTTCATCTCATGTGGTTGTAACTGGCATGAACTATAGGTAAACAATGATTTACCCTAAATCTGGATGCATGCAAGAACGATTCCTGATGCATCACAGATCACTGTGTAATTGACACCCTCCTTCGACAATCTGAAGATCGAAGTGCTCATCAAACTCTACCTAAACTACTAGAAATCCTATTTTCACTTCTCTTTCTACACGAAAAGATTCCCCTTTCAAGTCCAATATATCATAGGTTTATATATCATAGGGAAATCAGGTATGAATTACCTATATTTTTTAACCAGCATAAGGAAGCCTCCCACCTCCACCATGGTCCTAGGTGTCTCCCATGCCAACAAATTCACGACTTTGGCTGGGTCAACTGTTACCCCATCTAACATGTCCCGAAAAGTGGCCCACATGAATCCAGAAATGAAACATCAAGATTTTTCCTTAAACATGGTTCTCTTGAAGTACATCTATAACCATATTTATGTTCCTTGTGTGCTCCTCCTTTGGAGATGAGTATAGAAGGATATCGTTGATGAAGACTATAGAAAACCATTCTAAGTATAATGGAAAGATCTAGTTCATAAGTCCCATGAACACTTCTATGGAGTTATTCATTCCAAATAGAATCACCATGTACTTATAATGATTATCATGACATCTAAAAACTGTCTTTGATATATCCTCATCCTGTACTCGAATCTGGTGATAGCCGGATCAAAGTTCAACCTTTAAGAACCATCATTCCCCTCTAAACTGGCCAAAGAGGTCATCGATTCTTGATAGTGGATTCTTATTCATTATATTCATGTAGTTTAGGTGATGTTAATCAAAACACAACCTCAAGATCATGTCTGCCGTTTTTGGAAAACAACACTGGGGTCACCCAGACTGGAACACTGGGTCTCACGATTCCCTTCCTCTGAAAATCCTCCAACTACACCATCAGCTCGCAGTGTTTTGTGGGAGAAACCTGATATGCCGGTGAGGATAACAGTGCCATCCCGGGGTGTAAGTCGATACAGAAGTTGATCTATTGGTGTGGAGGTAATCCTGAAACATCTTCTGGGACGACATCCCCATACTCCGCCACTATTGCTAGGAACAATAAACTCATAACATCTAACGCATCGAGGATCAGGAAAGCAATGTGATGAGTGATCATATGCACCCCCCTATGCATGAGTCCATCCTATGCTATCCGGGTTTCCTTTTAGCTGACAAAGGAAAAAAGTCATTATATCACTACGGACACACCATACCCTTAACCTAATATAATCAATTTAGGATTGGACTGTAGATAACCAATCTATATCAAAAATTATTCTAAAATACTTTGAAACAACCACCATGTGGATCCAACTAAAACTGTCACCACCAAGGTTCAGTTCACACTGTTAGTATATATGTGTGATTATCAAGTCTCTTCTAGTAGGTGTCTCTAAGTGTAATGGTCGAGTACAAGGTTCAACCAGAATCTCAAGGTCTTGTACAAGATAAGTGGTGAGAAAGGAATGTAGAGGACCTATCTCAATTAGTATGAAAGTTAAGGTATAAAAGACATATATCTTACATTGAATCATCCCAATAGTTCCTGTATCAATTGCCTCTACTGCGTGTAGCTCTCCCTGCCCCAATCCTCTCGCTCCTTGATCCTGGAATAGAACACCAAACGGTGGTGGTAGTAAGTCAAAACTTTGAACACATCTCAAGACTCTCCCAACTCCTCTTCCATGTCTCCCAACCTGCAGTTCTTCCTTCTCCTACCACAATGGTCCATCCACTATCTCTTTGTAATTAACATGATGGGTTGGGCAATCTCAGGCATGATGTAGCTTGTCATCACTTGAGGAGAAATGAATCTCTCTAGGATGACTCGATCCACCCTGTGAACCTGGAGTTGTAGACCTCTGCCCTAGGACCTGTTACTGAAATGCATCCGACGTTTGGATCCCTGAGACTAACATCAACTCCTTCCTACTAAGGACTCTGTACCTTCCTATACAATAATGACTATCACCTATTATCTCTTCTCATCCATGAAGCTCTCCACCACCATGGCCCACTCAAGGACCCCAACATAAATAGGAATGGTAAGAGAGATAATACTGGATCAGATGTCTCTACATAAACATCCCTCAAAGTTCTGAGTCCAGATGTAGTGAACCCTGACCATATCCATTGAGTACATGGAAACATTGTTAATCCTCAATGAATAATCAACTACTATCATACTAACCTTTTGGAACAGAAAAATCTCTTGTATATTAATTTAAATTAGAATAAATGGTGATAAATCCCTTATAAGGAGGTGATCGATCTCTGTCCATGAGTGTTTTTCCTCGTCGTGAGTCTGGGTAGCCAAAATCCACGTTCTCCCTGCTGAGACCTAACGAAGGCTTACCTCCAGGTTCACCATCTGATCAGTTGGTGCCTTGACTAGACATAAAACTCTTGTCACCACCTCAATCCAATCCTCATCTGTCTGAGGGTTAAGCTCACCTAAGAACCTAAGGGATATCTATCTATGAAACTCAAGGAGTGTTCTTATCCCACACTCTTTATCTGTTGGAATTGCAGGTACCACTAGTATCATAACATTTGGTGGTAAATCTAGTACACCACTTGGCGGTAATAGCTGGGAAACTGGTTAATATATTGATGCCTCATCACTAAGGTAGTCATCTTCATGATTGAAATTCTAAATCCAAGCTAGTATACATTGCTATGGAATCTTGTAAGGAAACAAGATGTACCACAGTCAATGAGTATATTAGGATTTCTGAATCACGAAGGAAATGGAAATCACAACTCATTATAATATGATTCATGTACCCTTATTCTCCTTAAAACTAGAGTTCTCATGTACTGAGTTGAAATGAAGGTTATTAGAGTCATGGTCTAGGGATACGTTCGATGACACACCCATACTAGAGTCCCTGGTCTGAAAGAAAAATTCAAATCACATAACACAATTTCCCCAAAGTAATCTCATAGAATCTTAGTCATAAGGTAGAACCGAAAACCTCTGATACCACTCTGTCATGACCCATCATAGTGGGGAATGTTCCACGATGCCCCAAGCCCACCTCTAATAGGCTAGGGGCTGGTGAATAGAACTGAGTAGGATTATCACTAACATGGGAGGAATTTCCTTATTACCTATATGAATTCACACATCTCAAAGCCCAAAAATGATAAAATGTAAAAACACTATGTAATAAATTAATTCAAACAATTATAACTCGCAACCAGAGTACAATAGTGAATGTGCTGAAAAGTAAATAAGGCCAGAATAAATTCCCACCAAAAAGAATGTCTGTAAAAATCTTCCTGAAAAATATCTATAAAAACCTATACCTGATCCAACCGATAGACGAGGTACTAGGGATACTATCAGAAGCTGTAGCAACTCCACGGTCTATATGATTCACAAGGATATGTCCGGTTCTATTTCACTCTGGAATCTATCAAATAGATTCTCATTTGCATAAGACACAATAATTGCCGGACAAATACAATGTATGGGTGTATATAAAAGTGTTTAGAGGACACACCATAAAAACAATTAAATACACAACGAGAAACATAATGTCATCCCTACATAATTATAGGTCTAGAGAACATATAATAAGAATATCCATATATACCCAAACCATGAAACAAAGTCAAGAGATAAGCTACAAATAATGCATACCATCACTGGGGATTCATTAAAAAGATTCCACAAAGCACATTTCTAAGAGAAAACACTCCGGATTATGATATCCTTGATGAATTATTCCTGGGAAGTACCATTAATCAAAAACAATCATTCGAGAGAGATATGTTGAAAGATATGATGATAGATACAATACATTAGAGGAGGATCAAATGTAGGGCCATGGAGTGATTCCAAAAAATCCATCTAGAATAACTTTCTAATTATAGGCTCGATGCCCAGTGAAGTTCGTCACGTCAATATTAAAGACTCTACCTTGGACCTGAAGAAGGAATAGAGGATTATCTCTAGGAATCTTGGGGGATTCTAAAACATTTATCATGGTAGTCCTACGGAAGGGATAATACACTTCTGAGTAGGAAATGATACCAAAAAACCATCAAGGAAATGATAAATAGAATTAACCCTAATGGAACTCATCTAAGATATAGTGCATGGGGGAAGAAATATTCATAGGAAATAAGGGTGCATGATGAGTAATGGTCACACCCATTGTTCCCTTGACGTCTTGTACTACCCATATAAATGACCCATGTAACTAAAAATAATTCTATGTTAAAACCCATCATTTGTCTCATAAGGACTATCTCAAAATTAGGGTCCCAACTCCATATATGGATCGTCAAAAAGATGCTTCATTTGAATGTTATTCCCATTTGAATGTTTTAAAGGGGGGGGGGGTTACTAGGACTCTGCAGCCAACATGGGTCTAAACCAGTAACCCCAACCTGGTCCGGCCCTCTTGGAAAACGTTTCCAACCAGGCTGCCTAGTTGCACCCAACTTTCCTTCTTTGACTCTCCACGTCTGGCATTTCTAGCTGGCCCGTATCGTAGGTGGTTTATCCTCCACGCTCCACAACCATCTCACCACACAGCTCCACCAACCACATTCATTATGGCCTCTAAATCCCTCTAGATCCTACAAGATCCATGGGAACCAACTATAGCTCTAATTCACATGCTATTTAACACCCCCACATTCATCCTTCCACCTTCGGTCACTACTAACTACGTCCGCCACACACCACCACACCGTTGTGGCCTCGCCTTACAGGACCACTACAAAAGACCCATGCGAGTGTTCCCTTACATAGACCACTAGGCTACCTCTGGTGCCTAGTTTTCAGGACGGGTAAAGATTTAGTATTTTCGTGTCTCAATATTCACAAATCCGGCCTTTAATGCAGATTTTCCTCGAATCCGGGGGTCTGATCATGCTTGGATCCTCCTAGAAACATCAACACATGATCGTGGGGACCCATTAGTGATAAACATGAATAAAATAGCAATTAAATCACACTAGTGATGGTTTGAATATCGTTAGACAAGCGTTCTTGTTAAAAAATAAATTGGGAGAGTTCAGGTTAGAAAACAAAGGAAAAAAGTTTCGTTTATCCACAATAAAATCCCTCCCACAACATACGATCGATCCATGGGAAAATATGATTATGGATTATCCCATTCTTATCATAGAATTACTGTAAAAGGAAAAAAAACATTAAGAAATTCACCCACCCCATATTTTGGATATATTTTTAATAAAGAATGGTCATCTTTCCATCATTGATGAGATCCTCCAACATCCTTGGTGCAATGATCCATGATCTACTCGATCCGTCATCACCATTTGTCGAGAAGGTTCCTCACCATGTCTTAGAGTAATTCTAGTTTAATTTTGATACATTTAATTTCATGACAAGTATTAATTAAAAGTAAACATCTTTGCTTTGATGTAACTTCAAAATAAAATAAATTAAAATTATATTTTACTCATTAAATGTCTGAAAACTAACATTCACCATCGGCCTATGATGGCCGATGTTAGGCCTCACCTAGGGTAAATCTACTTCTCTGAACACAACTGTTACCCAGCCTTTCTAATCAGGGAACTATTTTGGAAGTTATTTTAATTTTTCATGAAAGCCACTTGTGTGTGCTATTTTGTGTTTAATATTTTTTAAATAATTTTTTCAAGCACACCGGGACATGAAATCAAACGCTGTCTCAGCACCTGGTCTCAAAATAATTTCATATAATATTTAAAGTAATGCATTGAAAAATATAGTAAATTAGAGAATAAAACATAATATCTACATCCATTAATAGATCTTGGTGAATTAGGTCCAAACACATCAACATATACCTACTCAAGTGGGTTTTTTGACCTATTTTATTTTTCCTTATTTTCCATTCAAATGATATTCCCTTACTGAAAATAATCACATCTATGTGTACAATCACATGATAATCTAAGGAGGTCTTGAGAAGCATAAATTTTTACCTGATTTTTCAATGAACTTTGGCCCAAATGATCATGTAATTTATGGAATATGTTATTTTCATCTTCCTTGAAAAAACTATATCTTATTATCCACTAACTAGGTAGATATTCCATTCCATATGATTTCCCTAAAAAATATGTACACTGTTTTTTTCCTTGAGGACACAAAATTTCATAGAAAAGATTTTGTAATGTCCTAAGATAAAAAGTTGACTGACACTAAGAATGTTGGGAATGAGACCTTCAATAACTAAGACATCTACAAGTCTCATGTATTTTCCACCAATATTTTCATTTTTAGGGCCAATAATTTTCAAAACTTAGTCATTTCCAAACCTTTTGTTACCTTATTTATCTTACCTGATTCATGTCACCAGATTCTTATTTCCTAACATTTGTGAGGGGCATCCAAAATCCATGATCCATATTCCACTTTGATTGGTTACATTAAAAGAAATATATATAACCACACCCTACTCAGATATTTTCTTCTTGATCCATGTTTTCTAATTCATACCCAGTATTGATTTATGATATTTATCTTCCTTGTTGTATAATGGATCAGCTTCATCTGGCAGAGTAGAAAATTAATTTTTCATTTTTAGCTCACATTATGGTTCATTGAATTGCTGCTTGCAACCAATTTGATTCTGCTTCGACGCATTCCTTTGAATGGTTGAGGAATAGTATCTGGCTATGTGTCCAAATAATTCACAAACAAAAAAAAGACCCTAAAAATTTATTTTAGTGTATATTGTTATGTTTGGATTCCATTTTTGTTTTTTTCCCTTTGATATCTCATGGCTTTGGAAGAAATATTTTGTTAGTGTCCCATATTTACGCAGAAATAACACATGATGTGAGGTGTATTCCTATGTGTCACTTCTATACCATTGGGTTCTCTTAATATTTTAATTCTTCTTCATACACAAATAAATTTTCAATTTTAAATCATGTGATTACAGTTTGACATTAATCATCACGTATATTTGTTTTTTATTGAACGTCTTAACAGCCTTATCATTTGTTTTTGACAGTAGTTTTGTTTAGTTAGACCTCTTTTCTCCATCATTGTCTTATTTGTTTCCTAAATGACCTTCTTTCCTAATGTCATACCTAGAGTTAAGATATTTTCTTGATTATTAACACTACTTCACAAGTTGAAACCTTCCTCTTTATGTTCTTCAATACACTTGATTTTATCTTTTCCGGTGTTATTTAAACTACCAATTTCCCATTTCTATTCATCAATCTTGATCTTATACTCCAAAAATATTTCTATATGTTCTACTGTTGATGAATTCATTTTTTTCAATTTCTTCATTCATCTTAGACATCTCCTCTTCCTGCTACTGCATATAGATTTTTCCATCATGAAATAATTTTTTGGATTTTTTATTATAGCTCTCTAAAAAAATATTTTTTCAAGACGAACATGTAATTCAACCTAAAGGACAACTCTTTCTTATACTCCTCCTTCCTCATTTTTTTCTTTCTTCCATTTTTTCGGAATTTCCCACAACTTCCACCATATAATATGCATTAGGATCCCTACAGTCATCTAACTCTTCCGCTTCAGATTCATCTAAACGATCATATTATTTTAATAGACGACTATTCTTTTTAAAGATTTTTTTTAAAAAAACTTCTATTTCACGTTGGATGATGATTTTTTCATGGGACTTTCAAATTTAACCTCTCAATCATTTCTAATCTTCTTGGGGAACCTTGCTACAATATGTCAAAACATTTCACATTAAAGTCATGAAATATGTATTTTCCGTTTGAACATTCCTTTTCCTCTTAGATATATGAGGAAAGGAATGACATCACCTCAATTGTATCTTCATCCTCCTGACTATCTTCCATAGAGAACTTATTCATGAACATGAATAAAGATTCTTTATACATCCATTTTTCCCATAGACTTGATATCATAATTTCTAATCTTTTATATAAAAAGAGTACTAAGAAAGATATCATATTTCAACTCCTTCAGAACATTTTCTTCAAGTACATAAACTTTTGGATTAATCTAATCTGGTAGTTTTCTCAATATGCGCTTAACAATACTAATATCTTCAATAATATCTCAGAGAACAAACATGACTTACACACCAATATAGACATGGTCAATGAATGTATCAACATTATCCTTATGGTACATTCATAGATCCTCATATTTGTTCTATAGAGGCTACAACTTTACCTATCTGACATTTAAGTCACCCTTATAAATATTCAACAATTTCTCACACATAACATCAGATGAATTAAATGAAATCACTTTCATATAAACTTTATTTGATCAGGATCCCCCTAAATTATTGATTACATTATCATCAACATCCAATTACCTTTTTCATACTTCTGATAAAGCACCACATTCGATATTAGTTGATATTTCATGCATAGATGCTGTAAAGACATCCATTCCAAAATATTAAAAGTAGTGTTACATCTGATTCTTCCATAGTTGAAAATTGTTCCCATTAAATATTGGAATCCATTTTTGATTGAAAAACTACATTTCTTTTATTGATATAGGTCCAAAAAATTTCTTCCTTCATATTTAATACCTATCTTAGGCTCACAAGTTCAAATACCTTGAGGGGGGGGGGTAATTAGGTTATGATAAATTAAAACAACTACCCCATCAGATCATGTTTCATTGTTAAACAAAAAACCCTTTTATCACCATCCCATAGAAATTTCTGAACAACATTGACATCATGCAAGAGACACAACAATTTTACTGGGTTCACCCTCACTAAGCTAAATCCAAGGAGTATACGCGGGTGATTTTCCGATGTACCAAATCAACTAAGGATCACTGCCAAATTACAATGTTTAGGCTAGATTACTTCTATGGCTATGATAACTAACTTTATAATGTTTATGGTTAGCTAACTACTTTAAAAAGGGTCACTCCCTTTGTCTCTTTCTCTAGTTCACTGCCGGTAGAAATAATCACTGTCTTCCTCTTCATTTTCTCACTACTCTTAGAAGGGATCCACTCACAATTTATGAACTTGTAGGTCCCTTAATTTTTATTAATGAACATGACCTCAAATATAGGTTTATTCTCTATTAAAGTGCTATTTTCACGAATAGATTAAATACAATTTTCTATTTACTATTATTTTATGTAAATTAATTTTGCAAACTTTTATAGTCCTTTCATGATCTTCTTAATTTCCTCTATGAACTACCCTACACCATATATCACAAGTGCTTCACAGACAACATGTTCGTCGATGGAATGAATCCTCTTTCATAGACCATCTCTCCTTACATATACTAACTATTCTTATGGGGACTAAATCCTCCTCCATGAACCCTTTTTCATTGCAATCCTCAATGAACCACATAACATTGTAGTATACTATTCTTATGAACAACTTCACCCTTCACGAAATTCTCCATCACGAACCTATTTCTTCACCAAATTGTCTCCCCACAAACCACTTCAGACATAATGAATTTATTCCAATGGGAATGATGTTTTATTATGAAAATCACTATTAGTAATGACGGGATTAGCAGTACTTATATAGGAAAATAGATCTACAAAGTCATCTAATAAGATTTTCCCGGATGTGGTGACACTTTCACTACATACAACGCTATAAAGTCCGCATAGTGACTTTCTTCCTTTGTAATGACCAATATATTCTTGTGGATGAAAACCCTTTGTGGCTCCTAAAATCACTTCCTCCTTTACACAAATGAGATGTCTCCCGAAAAACATCAAGCCTCCCACGAACTGTGATCCAACTGTGAACCGTTTTCCCTCTGTTGTCCACATAGTGCACTTCGCATTCTTCATTACACTACTATATGGAAGTCCTTCCTTTTTGGAATTTCCATCATCATTTTGTGCACCTCCTAGGTGGTCCACAAACCATGCTTCATTGTCTATGAACTGCACTCTATAGAATCACGTCCCTTTTCCAAAAACCAAAATGCCAATTTTAAGGCCAAGTAATTAGAAAAACAATGAGAAACTATGCCACCATAAAATACTTATTTAAAAAACACAAACCACACACATTCATGGTCATCTGTATTTTTCAACAAACAGAATCACACTCAAAAAACTGATAGGATGCCTTGATGCATTTTTCACAATAGTGGTGATAACTGCTACATTTTTTATGTATGTTTTGTGTAGAGACCCAAAGCTTGAAATACATGAACATTACATTAATTTTGCAGAAAACTTAATACATAAAAAAAACATACACACAAGGACCGTAATAGTTTAGTGTCTTTGGAAACTTAGAACGTAATCTTCTAATCATGGTGAAAGATCTTCAACATCTCCCATAAATATCTTCCGTTTTTTTCTTACCTAAACCCTTTCTTTATATCCTGGGGAAATGAAAACATAAAAAGGGTGAGATCAAATGCTTAGTAAGGGTAAGCATGGATAAAATAAAACATACCATATACATTTGAACTTAAAAACAGGAACATAATGTTTAAACATCAAAATATTGAGGAATGAAATAAAACATGGAAGTACTTAAGGCATAGATCATAAAGAAACATTAAGACTGATAAAATAGCATGGGAATAAAACATGTAATTGTGGCAACCATTCAGCACATGTCATGATTTCCATAGTAGCCAAGGCATTGCTGGCAAGACCATCTTAGTGGACAAAGTCCCTTTCTGAATCGAGTTCACTCCTTGTTCGAGTCTTGTATTACTGAACCGGTTTAACTTTCCATTCCAGCCATGTCTATCTCATGAGATATAAATTTTTACCCAATGCATTGGAGGGAGATATAGGTCCCACCCATCTCATAATGAAATCATTCTTACTTGTGCCACAAAATAAACATACACCGTTGATAATAACCCAACGAATAAAATGGGTTTCATAAACATCATCCCATCATCACATAATTCATATAAAAGAAATGGATATCATTTAATAATAAGAAAAGTGAAACCATTTAAATCATAGAGACATTATACTTGAAACATACACATGTGAAATAAAGTCATCTTAGATGAAAATGGTTTTGATAAAACACTTGAAATGAATTCTTGAGAAAAATATCCTTTTTTTTCAAAATCATTTTCTTTTAACAAAATGTCATGCAATTTTAAAAGAAAAGGATTTTTTTGAAAATAGTCATGAAATATTTTTTAGGAAGCTTAATGAAAATAAGGCTTTATAAAACCGTAAAAATCTTTTCATGCCGTATAAGTTAAAAAAACATTATTCTCATACTTTTGCCGGAAAAGTCAAAAAAGTACCTCGTAACGTAAACAAAAGAAAGATTTCTTACATACCATGTAGTAAAAGTAAAAATGGGTAAAAATGACATTAAACAATAATTAAAACACTTTTATAAAACATGGGCATGGATGATAGAAATAACCCCAGTAAATACGTACGAATAAGCAATCTCGGATAAAAAAATGAGATTTGAAATATTATCCCTTACCTTAGATCCGATATGCTTCATACGTATCCAAACCACCTGTATAATGATTTAAATAATGTCATTGACTTATTACAGAATCATATTCATTGTTATTATATCATATATGATTCACTTATGACTTTATATTACCCATCTTTTGTAAATTCCATGTTAAAAAGTGTATTGGGTAAAATCATTTCATTTGTCGTCCGTGTTTTGACTTGTAATTATTCATATGATTACTTAGATCATGATTAATTAATTACAGAATATAAATCATGATTTATAAATAATATATATTCGTAATATACATATTTATGATAAATGGAAAGAAACACACCGTTCATGGAGACGGTAGGCCGTACGTACGCATTAACGCTGTTATCGTTTCCTTATTGAGTTGAATGGAATTAAGTAGATGACATACACATATATATTCACATAAATAAAGTATCATTATTATGTCATATACTTCATTATTATTTATTATATATACTTTATAATCATTCATGAATGGTTAACGTGGAGAATTAATCTCATCGCGTCGTGGAGACGGTAGTCCGTACGTACGCACGAGCGATGATATCGTTCTCATGATCGTGGAATTGTATTGGAGTGTATGTATACTATTTCAGAATCAATATCACTTTAAAATAATCATATATATTTATTATTTACACCATTATACCCATCCATGTAAGGTGGTGGTGGAAAATAGATTACACCACCGCGTGGAGACAGTATTCTGTACGTACGCACGCGCAGTGATTTCATTTTCCGTAGGATGGATAGATGGTGACATAGGGTTGTTTCATAATTATAATAATATATCATTATATGAATGATACTGGTGTTATTACTTCATAATGAAACAACCTAATAAGAATAAGTGGAAGAAGAAATAAAGTTGAAAGAATTGGTAACAGACATTACCTCTTCTTTGAAGTGCCTCTTTGAGTCCTCCTCTTAGAGCACTATAATTGGTCTTTGAAGAAGACCAGGACCTCCAGGATGTTTCTAGGGAAGTGGAGAAGAGAATTTTTCAGGTATTGGACGAGGTTGGAGGCTAAAAGTGGTGTGATAAAG
The DNA here is from genome assembly GCA_963277665.1 of Viscum album. Lineage (NCBI taxonomy): Eukaryota > Viridiplantae > Streptophyta > Magnoliopsida > Santalales > Viscaceae > Viscum > Viscum album. Next base: position 1,375,068,213 of record OY728133.1, on the reverse strand, counting down.
AGAGTGAGGATGTTCCCTTTTATAAGGGAAGTGAGGGGCTCTTTTGAAAAAACTAAATATATTATTTTATTATAAAGCCAAATTCGGTTTTAAATAGCTCCAAATTGATTTATTTAGAAGATAAGGTGGGGATGGGTCGAAATACACTCATCCAATATAATTTAGACAAGTTTAGGTTCCTATTTTAACCTTATCATTTATATTTAACATTAAGTAAAATAATTTTACTTTTACCGTGTCTTCTTGTGTTCTTATACTATAAGGTTAATAAACATACTATAAGCAGCCAAACGAACCCCAAGTTGTTTATTATTAATATATATAACCTTATCTACGTCACTTGACCGAAATTTAGATTTTTAGGAATAAAATAACAATAACTAATATAATATTTGTTTTTAAAAACTATTTTATGTCAATTTTTACACTATTTTGTAATTGATTTTTGTGAAAATCATAACAGAATGATTAGTTCTAAAAAAGTTAATTAAATCAATAATAAAAAAGTCATATTAACCTATAAAATTAGTTTAATTTATAAAAAGTCTCAAATTATATTTATTTGGGTATTTATAACATCAATTATGTCAATATTTCATTAATAAGATAATTACTGCATCATCTTTGTGTCATAAATAAATTAACTTATTTAAAGTATAGAAATTACAAATAAAATATCATTATGTAGGAAATACCTTTATCTTTCTAATGAATATTTATAGTCGAATTTATCTTATGTATAACCCTATATTAAAAATGATATACTTATTAAACTTTGATTTTAACTATTTTAACCCTTCTTTAAATAAATTAATAATAAATGTCCTAATCTAATCCAAGTGGGCCTAAATGGTCATATTGTATTCCTAAGGTTGTTTTTTGGTCGAATTACACTTATCCAATAGAATTAGTACATGTGTTAGTGTAATAATAATATCATTTTTACCCTTTATTACCCTATTTACTTTTAACCGTGGTAAAAAAAAGTAAAAAGTTACTATTCACCAAAAAATATTTTCATCTCATTGAACCACATTTTACTTACCGAAATCAACCGTGTCTCTAGGATTTTTGAAACTCCACTCACAGAAGTGGTAAAATTATGTTTTATGAAAAATTCATTTTTTTAACCACCACTTAGTGGTTTCACTATTTATCAAAAAATGAAAGATTCCAGAAAAATACCAGAAATTAGGCCTAAGCTATATTTGATATTATGAACTCAAAAATGATTTTTATTTTACCAAATTAAAAAAATATCAGTTGCATTAATTAATTTATAAATTAATTCCCGTCGTCAAAACAAATAGTGTGTTCTTAAGAGATAATAACTATCAAAAGATTGACAGTTGTTTATGTCTGGTTTAAATGTGAAATTACATCCAATAACAAAAATTGTATTAAATTGTAAAAATATATTCTAAATATAATTTAAAAACACTCAAATTAATAATTTATCACTATTAATTATTTCTATTAAAAAGGTTGTTTTTAATTAAAATTTAGTAATTTTCACTATTCATCAAAAAATGAAAGTTATCCGAAAAGTACCAAAATTTCACCCTAAGCTAATTTCGATATTATGAATCCAAAAATGAAGTCCATTTTGAAAATAAAATTTAAAAAATTTCAAAAAGTGGTTATTACTATTCATAACGGCTAGTTTTAATAATATTTTAATAGAATATCGTTGATTAGTGAAACTCGGTATTGCGTACTACACATGCTATCGAGGAAGGTCGTGATTGCATGTAATGCATGGAAAGTCAAGGATGCGTGTTTTGAAAGCTCCTTTTGGTGTAGCGTACAACACAAGACATTAATGAAATTAAAAAAAACATTCATAAAATCTTGGGTTGTTACATTTTGGTCCATTAGTTTTATTCTTTTTAATTTTATCATTGTCCCATCATCTACATAATTTTAAACATGATATAAATATCATATAAATTCATCATATATGTATTTATAATAATCTATAAAATTTAGAGATATAAAAATGAGTTACACTATTCAGGGAGATGGTAGGCCGTATGTACACATCAACACTTTTTAATTTTTTTATAGATTGGAATGAAATAAAGGTGATTAATTTATCACCTAAAATATTGACTATTATTTCAATTATATCTCATATATTTATAAATTTTATCTTTATAACCTTCAATGTAATGTGTATGTAAAAAATGTATCACATCGCTTCACTTAGCGGTAGTCCTCTGAAAACATGAGCGACATTATCATATTCTCAATAAGTGGAAATTAAGAAGGTATATGTGACATTATAATTCAGAAGTTATAATAATTTAATAAATATAATATTAATATATTAAATCTATCATTATATCCTATGATTTGGTGATGGAAATCTAATTACGTCAGTTCATGAGGTGGTAGTCCACCCAATACATGATCGACAATTTCGTTTCCCCTTAGATGGAAGTGGATATGGATTAGGTTTTTACATTAAGATAATTACATCATAGTATATGGGATATAATAGTGTAATTATATCAACATATTTGAAGAATATTTTAAGGAGGTGTAAGAATAAATAAGACAAAAACACAAGTTTAATAATTTTACCTGTTCTTTAGAGAGCATGTTTAGGTTCTTACCTAAAGTCATATTTGGAGGGTTTTTTATGAAAGATAAGTCTTCTAGGATGAGGAGAGGGAACTATGGAATATATTTGGAATGTTATTTTCTGAAAAAAATTATTTGGGTGTGTTAATAGGAGATGAGAGTTAGTGGGTTTTTTTATGTGAGGGAGAGGACACAATTGGTATATTTTAAAAGAACTAAATGTACCCATGTTTTTTTCACATTCCACAAGGATCCAAAATATAAAATTATAGATAATTAGAAAATATAAGGTATAAATATGTATATACATAAAAAAGTTTCAGTTTTTTATTTCATTTTAACCCTTATCTTATTGTTTACCCCCAGTAAAACCTATTTTAATCTTAACCATGGTAAAATATTTTTACTATTTTTACTATTCATTATGAAAAAAATGTTGATATTATTATATAACATAAATTATTTTTAATAAAAATATGGAATCCATTTTTCCAAATTTACTTAAAAAAAGCGATATAATTTAATTTAAAATTAAACATGGAGATGTGATAAAAAAGAAGGTTTTTTAAGAAATGTATTTTTCAAGTACTAGATTATCTTATATTAATTACATTACTAGTAATCATAATTTTATGAATTTAAATTAATATTAATAATTATATATTCTTTAAATTTAATTTAAAACATTATTATTTTCGAGATATTTAAATTAATTAAAATAGATATTCATTATGCACTTTAAAAAAAGTTTGAGAAAAATATTTTTTTATCCCTGAAAATAATATTATTAAAAAACTATATAAAGATGATAAAAATTTAATTGATTTTATTAAATATAAAAAATAATAGTTATTTTATTTTAAATGAAATTCAAATAATAGTGGTAATTTTTAATTACTGAATTTATTAAAAAAATATGTTTTTATAAAAAATTGTATTTTTCACTATTCACTCAAACATCAATATTTTCTAAAAAATAAAAATATTTTACGCAAAGAAAATTTTGATATAAGAGTTTCAAAAATTATGTTTATTTGATCAAATTCATTTTATAAAAGTATCTAAAATTAAATTTATTATTTTTTCAAAAAAATAAAATAAAAATCTGAGAAAAATCGTATTTTCAATGTGTATAAAGAGTTTACCAAAAACTAAGTATTTATTTATAAATATATATTATTTACCTTAATACTTAATAATTATTTTTTAAAATATTTTTATGTCTTTTCATACTGCCAATTTTAACATCTAGGATAAATCATTATTGTTAAAATAAAAAGTTTAATAGTATATTGTTGTTTGTTAAAAGCCAGTGTCATGTATAACAGAAGATATTAAAGAGATTAAAATTATAAAATAAAATATTTCATAAAATCTTGAGGTGTTATAATAAAAATTCTATGGTATTTAGTTTTGTGATGAGGGGTGATTATTAGTTCTCCCTCGAGGTGTGTTCAAACCATGAGTGCATTTTCCTACTATGGCGATAGGTAATGTAGTTAAAGTGATCACTCATGGATGGTCTAGAACATACTGTACTAGGTTATTTATTTTATTAATTTCCATTTATTATAATTTTTATAAACTCATATATGTATCTATATTATCAATGGATTCCATTGGTGGTTTCCCACTAAGTTAAAACTCACATCCTTCAAAAAACCTCCATGATGCGTGAAAACATTATGATTCATGAAATATGAAAGAGTCAAGGGACCTATGATTGGTGAATAGATTGATTGTGGTGTAGTGGGTTTACATATGGTTTGTCACTAGATATTGAATCTAGAATGGGTGGGTCCTCGATGTTAGCGAGTGTGGTTCAATTCTTTTGGAACTATATTTTGAATGATCAACCTTTTATAGCTTATGAGACATTGTAGATATTTTTTTTACATACCATGTGATTTATTTATAATTATTTTACTAATATTAAATAGTTTTGAACTATTTATTTATTTTATTAAATTATTATTTGTGTTTTTGAGGGTATATTGTTACCCCAATCACCTCTTATACTCGTGTTACTGGTCAGTAACCTCCAGTGCATAAGGAGATGCACCTAATGTCATTAGACAATTAGCTCAGGTGCCATTCCAATTATCAAAATTAGGGTTTCTATAAAGGTGTATCATAGAATGTTGATATAATTTAGTGTCGAGGAAGTTCTTTATTTAGGGGTTGTGTAAGGTCTATATTCAAGAATATTTCATGAAATGGAATCTATATTATATTATGGTCTTAACTGGTACAATTACATGATAATTTCTAAGTTTCCATAGGAACTAAGATTTATATTTTTCTTTTGATGATTATAGTTGATTTATTTTATCTATATAAATATGATATTGGATTTTTTATGTATGGTGTTTAGTTTTTTCATTAGAAGAAAGAATAAATGTTCATACACTATACAAAGACTTATGAGTTACATGAAATTCTAATGTATACATGTGATTTCTATTTATGTTTTCCAAAGGGGTTTTTTGTATAAAGTGTCAACAATAACTTATATGGATATTTCACATTAATCTAATTAGTGTAATTCTACTCAGTTAAACTAGTTCGAGGATTCATGTTCCTTAAGGGTATATATATTCTATATGTGTGTCTGATACCTAACCTTATAATGGGAAGAAGGGGTTGTAAGGCTAGGTGGTATAGGACTTGGGTGTGTATAGGGATGTTTTGGGCCATTGAAATCCATTGTATGTTACAATTTTCTCAATTTGTTATATATATATATATTGTTGCATATGTATTGAGTGTGGTATTTGGTTCAATATGATATTAAAACTTAACAATCTCTATTGAAGTGTTATGAGGATGGAGATATGGTTCTACTTAAGTGTGATACAATTAGTTTTCTTGATATAGGAGGTGATCATGGGTCATATATGAAGGATATGAGGAAGCCAATTCAGCTATCAAATCTAGGAAAATTGATTAATGAGTAGTTGAGGGAGAGTACGATATGGGTTATTCAGAGTATTGATATGGGAAATCAATGTGTTAAGTTATCCACGACCTATTTGACTATGGAGTTCTAGTCATATAATCCCTCATTCATTTAGTGATATTGTGGAACCCATGTAGATTATATCACGATTGAATTGGTCTAGAATGTCTTTGATTATATCAAGAACTCTACAGTGTGGAGGTAAAATCTACTGACATATATTCTTAGGGGACTAGTGAAACGTAGGAGGAATGTGTTGGTGCATGCAGAAAGACATGAGGGGGAGATATTTAAGGAATTTTTGGTGAGGTTCCTCAAGAATTTATTCCTTGGGGAATTTAGGTAAAATAAATCCCATGTGTTCATCTACATAGCGTAGGGGGATATATTAGTCGAGAAAATATTTCAATGTTCGTACACTTTTTGCGTTTTGTGACAACACTAGCAGGAGATGATATTTACAAGGTGTAGATATTTGAAGATGATATATAACTTTCTATAAGGAAATGGTTGACTTTTTTAAGGTTTACATTATTTTATATGGTATTTAACCAATAATTGATCATGTATTAAAACATTACTAATGGTAGTATACTAAGAAAAATAGTGGTTATAAGTCATATTGGCAGTATTCTTGTCGTCAGAAATAGGGGTGTGAGGATACCCATAAAAGCGGTTAAATTACGGGATCATTGTTTCCACTATTGGGTTGGTAGTCTTTGAGATGATACCAGTGTGGAAAAATTGGCCACATCCAACCTCAATGTGATCTACCACCCATGTAATATTATTATTATGACCATATGAGGTATCTACAATGGGTTTTTTTGGATGATATTTATCTCAAGTGAATGCTAAAGAATTTTATTAGACCCAATAATTTGAGGTAGGACAAGGAGAAGTGTTATTAGGTAATAACTACAACATATTTCTCTCACACAAGTTATGAAAGCTGTCATGGTGACCGAAGTGGGGGTAGGGGTAAATGTAGAGTGTGACTCCATAGGGAGTTAAAACATTGGGTGGTCAAGGCTTGAGGTAGTTTTACATGGTTGAGCTTATGTATTATAACCAGGACTAAAATCCATTGACGATTATAGGTATGTCATGATTATATTTTTCTATAATAGACACCAATAAAAAACTTTAATTATGTATAGGTCGACCAAATAGGTATTGGTTGAAGAATGGGCATAGGTAATGTAATGGTATTGTTAATGATTAGAGATAGTGTATGATAGTTGAAATATGTATAATTCTAAATTATGGTTAGGCATGATATCATAGACATTTCTAGTAGGTAGGTTGTGAGGTGACTAAGTAGGTTACTCCTATAGTGGGGATTTTAATTTTTGGAATTAGGTTCCTTTTGTATATTTTTTAGGGTATTGGGAGTAGACAGATACATTCAACATCATATCTTTGTTTCATAAGAATCAAGAGCAGGAAACTAGGATTTATGTAGACTCTTAATCAGTGTATAAATAAAATTAAATGGGACTAAGTTATTTTATGGAGTGGAATACATAATAGGATGAGTATTAAAATGATGTAATTAAGGTCTAAGTGTGGTATGATCATTTGTAATTAAGTGTATTTGAGGTGTTGGTATAGTGGACAGAGGATTAAAATTAAATTTCAAAAAAATGTGTTAATATTGGAGGAAATATTCTACTTTTCTATTTCCAGATGGAGTTTTGTTGGTAAAACATATAAGTTATAGTAGAACTGATTATGGATCCTATCAAATAGTTAACCCAATAGAGTTCTAATGATTCCTTCAATGTTTTAATGCTTTTTTAATTTTTTTAATTTAATTAATTAAAGGGTTTAAAATATAGAGGGGGTCTATTTGGATATAATGACTTTGATTTCCTATCCTTAATTATTACATTTCCAAGAGGGAATCTTAGTTTTCTATTGTTTGTTATTGGTTCCACCATTTATAGTAGGTTTATATGGGTAAGGTGATCCCTCCTCTTGTCTTCTTCATCATATATTATTGTTTTTATCATTATTGTAGACATTCTTAACAAGAAAATCTATTTTATTATCTTTTCTATGGTTTTTTCATCACTTCCTCCTAGAGCTGAACTGGGCTTCAAGATTCAACTGGCAAGATCTTGCATATAACAGGTAGGTGGTTCCTTTACCTTTCTATTTTTATAAATGTTTTTATATGTAATGTGATTTTTTGTAATGGTTAGGGTCATGTTGGTGACCAAAAATAAAACCACTTATAGTTTCTATTATTCATGTGAGGTTCTTAGGGGTAGTCACTTGTGGGTAACAATGGGTTATTCCATATGTGTATCTTTTTAGATCTAGTATATCATTGGGGATTTATTGTTAAGGGAATATTATGTTAATGTGGTGATCTTTATGATGTCTTATGTTCTTTGAATCCTTATAAATGAAACATGCATGGCTTCTGTGGTTAAGGGGGGATGTTTTTTTTATAATGACAGAAGTAGTTACTACTAAAATGTGGGTGGTGATTGATGTTTTCTATATTAGTTATTATTATAGGTTGTTAGTGGTGCCACTAACCATTGGGATGAGACCATTGATGTTGTGTTAACAAAGAAAGAGGTCCCATTATGTGGTATAGACCATGGGTTTCTTGGCAGTATCATCCATGGATAAGTATCTTAGGGTGATTGTGTTGATTATTTAATTAATGTAGGGTTACATCATATGTGTTTATTTGAACTAATATTTTATTGATATTATCATATGTGAGTCTAATTATCTCTATGTGTGATGTGGTTTGAGGTTCATGAGTTATGAGGTGTGGGGTTGATGAGTTAGAGAGGATGTGTGCTTTTGGAACATGGTTTAGTGATGTATCATTCACCTACTATCCGTGGGTATGTAGATGTTATGATATTTAATTATGGGATGAGAGGTGATGCTTCATTCTCTCTCATGGTGTGTTCATAATATTGGTACATCATCCCACTATTTCACTAGATAATGACGGTAAATTTCTCACTCATGACTAGTAAATTACATAGTGGAGTTGGTTTTTTATTGTATTAGTTTTTTTATTTAACATTTTATACACTTGTATACATATGGATATTATATTGGGAGACTATTAGAGATTTCCTACTAAGTGCATACTCATGTCATAGATGAACCATTGGGTTCATGCAAAATTATAATTACTAAACCAGGAAAGGGAAACGGACTTGGGACTGGTGCATGGCTAGATGTAGGAGTAGTTAGTGCATGGATGAGTTTTCATTGGATATTACTACTGTACTAGGTGTATCCCAAATTCAGACTAGTGTTTTTTTTCATTTATTTGAGCATGTATTTTGTATTATTGGCCTATGGGTGTTCCTATTACCTTTTTTATGTACCACTTAACATTGTGGATAATTATTTTTCAAACCATGTGATATATTTTTTATTTTTATCTTGATACTACTTGTTGTTTGGTTTTTATTTTTTTCTATTTTTTATAGTTTATTTGCAAGGTATTATATCCCCACTCTCACATACTAGAACCTTATTTACTTTAAGTAGACTCTAGCATATAGGAAGGCGGGCCTAAGGTTAGTGGCTTATTGGATCAAGTTTCTTTTGGGAGATCTGGGTTAGAGATGTTACACCCAATATTCAAAAAAATTAATACAACATAAAACAATTGTAAAAAAATGAGGCTCCTTGATTCAAAAGTCTTATAAAGAAAATTTTACAACACCTATCATAGATAAGAACCACTAATCTCTTTCTATATTGATATTATATCCAATTATATCCCCACCATCTGGATAATACTTGACACCTGTGTGAAAACACCCATGTAGGGGTGAGTATATACATACCCAGTAGTACCCCTGAACAATAATAAAGGATAAATATAGGGACAATTTACCTCAAGTACACAAAGAAAATGAAAACTCATATATGATTTAAAGGTTTATAACCAAAGACATAAGAGAGTATCTCTCTACATAACCTCTCTACATATGGATTAGTCACTTTGAGCAGCCCATGAAATTAAACTACCTTCTTTAATAAAGACACTATTAAGGCATGTTTCTTCTAACAATATAGTTAGGTACTCCTTTTTATGAGTTCTTCTTAATTAGGTGTGGGTCCTCTAATAAGGTTGGTACTCCCTTTTCCTACCCATTTATACCGTAATTACACACATTTTCTGCACTATGGCTTCATAAAGGTGATATGTATTCAGAACAACCTAGAAGTTCTGTTTCTTAGTTTTCCCATAGAGTTAGATCCTTCTATAGAGATAAAGATTGTCTTACATACATTTTTCTCAATGTTTAATGTATATTTGGGTGGTATTTACCTTCATATTCTTGAGATAAATGGTATATATATTTATCTTTAATGATTTTTGGTGATACACCCCAAGATTTCATAGTATGTTATCTCTTTAAATAAATTCAATAACTTGCGCTACACGCAACACCGAGTTCAAGCGCACCACGACATACACATCTAGTCGTTCAAAAAGTGGTTATGAATAGTATTAACTAAATTTTGAATTTTATATACTCCATATAATTTTAAAATCCATATTATGTGTTTCTAAGACATAATATAAGAACAAATTCATTTATTTCAGATAAAAGAAGAATTTTAAAAAAAAATGCAATTTTACCGCCTTTTAATAGAGAACCTTCTTTAAAACCAAAATTTGACACTTTTATATATTCATTTTTATGAAATTAAATTATTATTTAGAATAAATACATAAAACTTTAGTTTGGATTAATATTTGGTACATTTATAATAACTTTCATATTTTGATGAATAGTGAAAAACACTAAATTTTAATTAAAAACAACTTTTTTAATCGAAATAATTTATAGTGTTAAATTATATATTTGAGTTTTTTTAAAGTATCATTAGATAATATTTTTTTCATTAAATATAATTTAGTTCATTGGATATAATTTAACATTTAAACTGAACATAAACAAGTGTTAATTTTTTGATAGTTATTATTTCTTAAAAACACACTTTTTGTTTTGACAGCGAGAATTAATTTTAAATTAATTTCTGCCACTTATGTGTTATAAATTTTGAAATATAGATTCCATATTTTGAATAAGGAGGTAAAAATTGTGTAAATAGGTAACTTTCATTTTTATACATTATGAATACTTTAGTAAATATTTTATTTACCATGGTTAAAGTGTGAATTTGGTAAATAAGGGCTAAAAAATAGTATTAAAATAATATTATAATACCCTAACATGTGTACTATTTATATTGGTTGATAAATTTCTGACAATAGGAACCTTGGGTCGATTTTGGGACCACTTGAAGCCACTTGAGAGTGATAATGACACTTTATATTAATTAATTTAAAGTAAAGAAAAAAATGACATAAACATATATCTTTTAGTAACACAATTTTTACAAGCTGTTATATAAGTTATACTTTTATCTATAAATATTAATTATAAATCTCGAAAGATTTAATATATAATAGTATTTTTTTTTATAATTTTTAGACATTAAATAATTCAATTTATTTATGACACAATGATGATGCAGTAATTACCATAGTAATGAAAGAATCAAATAAATGGTATTATAAATATTAAAATAAATATAATTTTAATGTTTTTATGTCATCCAAGAATTTTATATGTTAATATTATTGTTTAGTGTTGATTAAATGTATCTTTGTCGAATTAATCAAGTTGTGATGACTTTCACAAAAACCAAATACCAAAAAGTGTCAAAATTAAAGTAATTATTTTTTAAAACAAATACTATATTATTGCAAGATATAATATTCCTAAAAATATGAGTTTCAAAAAAGGGATTAAATAATATTATATATGTTATTAATTAACCACTTTAGGTTATCTTGTATATTTAGAGTAATTTTATTAACCATATAGTGTACGAATACAAGAAGACACGATAAAAGATAAACTATTTAACTAAGAGTTAAATCTAAAAGATAAGGTTAAAATAGTAACAAAAAAATGTCTACAACCTATTGGTTGAGTGTATTACTACCCATAACCACCTTATAATCTAAATAAATCATTTTGGAGCCATTATAATCTGAAAATAATTTTATTATAAAATAATATTTATATATTTTACTAGAGTAACCATCACCTCTCTTATAAAAGGGAACTTCCCCTTCTCTCAAAATCACACCTCCAAATCCATTTTTTTCGGCCAACACCTACCCAAATATCCTACCAAATTCCGTCAAAAAATCCTAGAGTCCTTACTATGATCATAAATCCAACCTATAGAGCCATTTTGATCAACTCAAAAGGGAACACCTGAAAAAGAAGTAATAATTTCACCACCCTCTTTCAGGTTCCTTTCATCATCAACTTCCTCTTTTTTTGTTGTTTCCATACCAAAATAATAAATCTAGTACCTAATAGGTAATGGGATGTTATTATAAGTATGGTAAAACCATATTCGTTATTATATCCATCCTCTAAATTACAAATTCACCATACGTGCGTACGTACGGCTTACCGTCTCCACGTCGTACTGTAGTTAGTTATTCAAACACATCATTATTTGGATGGGTATAATAATGAGTATAACAGATTTAAATAATAAATATAACTTTTTAATTATTATTTATATATGATATACCATCATATTATATATTATTTCACCAACAATATACTGATATTGTCGCTCATGCATACGTAAAGATTACCATCTCCACGACGCGATGAGATTCATTCCCACTTTCACCATTCAACGATGATTATAAAAATATATATTATTAAAAAGTATGTCATATTTAAAATAATAATGCTAATATATATATATATATATATATGTACTTACATATATCTTGTTCACTTACTTCCATTCAATACGAAATGAAAATGGAAACAACGTTTATGCGTACGTACGACCTAACATATCTATAAATGGTTCCTTCCATTTCATATATCTATATATTATAAATATTTATATTTTATATATATATGATATATAAGTCATGATATATATTATTTAAGTCTTTAAATCATGATCTAAATTATACGATCAAGAATTCCAAGTTAAAACACATACGATAAAGAAAGAGATTGTTACCCAAAATGATAATTTAACATGGTAATCATTATTAAATGGGTAGTATAAAGTCATAAATGAATCATGTATGATATAATAAATATTAATATGGTTTTGGTATAATTTAATAACAGACTCTGGTCATTTTACAGGATGTTAAACGTAACCTTGACCGAAGGAAAGTGAAAGGTAAGGGTTAATTCATCAATCTCATTATTATTTGAGATTGTTTATGGGTATGTTTTTAATCATACATATTTATTAACCATGTAATGTTTCATAAAATAGTTTTCAATGGGATTCTTCTTAAGGTAATATTTTATTAAAACAACATTTTAAATGTTTTAAGGATTTATTCTTATAAACCATTCTCATTAATGTACATGTTTTCAAAATGGTATTAAGGATTTATTTATATGGACATGAATGTTTTAAAATGATAATTCCATTCAAAAGTTTCAAAGTGGTATGGGACACATTGATTCAAAACTATATTTTAAATGACATCCTTTATAAATTGTGTGAATTTTAAATGATTTCATGAAAAGGGATATTTCTCTCAAATATTTTTTACTAATCATTTTCAACTATGTCAACATCCTTAAAGGGATATTATTATTGATCAAGGTTGATTTATTATAATAAAATCTTCCATATGGTATTGAATGAGTTATGATATGTTTTACTATGGATGTTCTATTTTTATATCATTCATGGTTTATTGTTCACAAATTAACATTTCATATTCAAGTTTTAATATGATTGTTTATGTTATGTTTAAACCTTTTGATATGAGGAATTCATTAAACATAGTATGTGATGGGTGGAGCCCTCTGTATCTCCTCGATGAATCAGTAGATATAATGAGACAAAGTAGTGTCTTGGGACAAGGTTTTGACAAAATCTTATTTGTAGTCTTGGCACAAGGCCTTTACTATGTGGTTATAAAGTCTAGAATTATTCATTCCATAATTATGAAAGTGGATATTGATATTGAATTTGAATATTATACTAGTATAATATCCATGTTAATAAGTAAATGGAATTATTTGATTTTATCTTCGTCATGTTATACTGATGTTTATGTTTAAAAGGATTTTGATTTAGTCTTATACATTGCCTTAAATTTTTATTCTTATTTCTGAATGTTTCCGCTATATTGTTAACTTTACTGAGTATCTAACCTCACCCCTTTCTATGTTTTATTTTTACTAGGATTTGAAGAATTATTTTATGGTTGACCGGGAGGGATAGGCTAAAGATATAAGTGTTTTCAAAAGGAGACAAAATTTTGTTGATGTTTTTATTTCATGATGTAATGTAAAACTTATGAATGTGTCTAGTACTTCCAAGGCTACTAAACTGATCGATCTTTCAAGATTTGATCCCTTGTGATAATGCCAATGTTATGTAATAATGCACCGACTCTGAGTAACTTGGGTTGGGGCATTACAGTTGGTATCAGAGGAAGTATAGTACAAAACTTGGAAACCTAATTTGGATAAACTTTCAATAGAGTACATTACACTAAGATAGAATTTTAGGATTAGTATAGAAAACATACTAGAATTTTGGTATTGTAGGGATTTTGTGAGTTTTCCAAAAAATACATCCCTGTCTGGATACGAGCAGGTAGAGGTGGCTCTGGCAGAGATGTACCTAGGGGTAAAACATGAAAACACCGCTTTGAGCTGGACTCATACAGGAACTGGTTTACGACAACGGGCCTTGATGCACTCTTGGTTATGATACTTCTAGGGGATATTCTTAGGATAATTATCGTTTTCTTTACAAACCATTATGAAGGGTTTATGAGTATGTACCTCTCAAAGAATATTTCTTATAATTATGGATTATATCCACAAATTTTTAAATTTATGTTCTGTTTTTTAGATGTTTGGAATTATGCATTATGTTTCATAAACAAATTTTGCGTAGAAAATTGTGTTGAAATGGCGCCTAGTAGAATTAATGAGAATTATAGCAATACGGAAGATTGAAAGTTTAAGAAGGATCATATCTATCATTGTATTAATCCATCATTTAAAAGAGAAATAGTCTCCCATGTATTCTCATCATATGAATAAATAGTATCATGTGTTAATAATGTTAGTAATAAATTCTTTGTGTCCTATATATTTGAAGGGAAGGAAGATAAAAAAAGGATAGTAGATAAAAGGATAGATAAAGGGAAGAGGGGAAAGAAGGATTTTATTATATGTGATAACTGTGGAAAGAATCACCTTGGTAAATTCATGAAGGGAATGAGAGTTTGTTATAAGTGTGGTGAAAAAGGACACCAAGTACGTGATTTAAAGGGTAAGAAAAAGGTTTCAAATTTACAATGCATCATCTACAAGGAGTTGGAACACTACACGAATCAATGTCCAAATCATCAGAGTATGCCCAAAATGATACTATTGTATAATAATAATGTTATGATGCTACAAAAGATGAAGAGGAATGACTAGTGTTATTATTTTGTTATTAAAGAATTATTTCATTTTAGTGTTGTATCTACGATTTACTTGTAATATTAATTATGGAAATAAATAAGGATTGTACTGCAGTATTATTTCATTAAAGGTTATTGATTGTATGGTACCAAGTAAAGTGACAATGTTATAGGTTAAACATTTTGGAAAATATATTGTTGACGGAAAGGAAAAAAATAATATTTTCCAGATACTGAGGTACTGATTTTGGAAATAGAGATGGTTGATTTGGATAAATTATATAGGATATTCTTGACTGCCTTGGAACTGATTAATGGTTTGTTTATTCCATCATTGTTGGAATATTAAAAAATTTTGAATATAAAGAATATATCTAGTATTATATAAGGAATAAGGGAGCATGAATGTAATAAATAAGGTTTTATGGTAATTCAGGGTGTTTCCATGTTTTAAAAGCATACATGACGAAGGTATTCATATGTTTTTACATGGAAACAGATATCTTCATTTTGTTTACCTTTCTTATAAATTTTGGATAGTGAGTTTGGACAGAAGTATTTTGGATAAGTGTAAAGGTTGGAATGGATTAAGATTGATGTTTTATACTATTAATAAGGTTAAACCATTTATTAATATTATTTTTGGATTGTTATAAAATGGACAACTTGGAGTTCAGGCGACAACCCATCACGTCCGGCATGTTCGTGAGACTTAAACCCGCAACCGAAGGGCGAAAAGGGTTGATCATCTACCACTGGAAAATGTGACGTTCAGGTTTTTATTATGTATTTTTTTAATGTTAATATAAATGAATTATAAATTCATTGTTTTTGGAACCCTATATGATTAGGATAAATAGAATATTTTTAAATTCTAATATTTTTTGGAGTGAAAGATGAGTTTGTGGTAGGAATTATTTGAAAGATGAAACTATACATCTAAACTAAATATATATATATATATATATATATTTCCTCTTATTATATGAATAAATTAATTCTTAAACTATAGGGGAGGGATCTTAAAACAAAAAATGTGTTATCCTAATATCATATGTTTTTTTGAACCGATGATATTTTACATCATCTTAGATTGATGGATTTGAGGCCCTATATTTTACACAAGATTGTGATTGATGGCCTCAATCACTCCCTATAAATATTTACATTTTTCCTCCAATTATTTATCACTAATTTCTATCAATGTTCTCCAAATCGAGATCATAATTTGGTGGTGAATTTTTCATTTTCTTTTCCCTTTTATTAAGACTAAATTTTATTAACCCAATTTCTGATCTGGGTTTTCCCCAAAGGTACATTTCTATTTATAACCACTTATTTTCAAAGAGAAATTTCAAATTTTGAGGATGAAATTTATTTAATGAGGGGAGAATGTAACACCCCAATATTTCATAGTACGTTATCTCTTCAATGAAATTCAATAACTTTCGCTACACGCAACACCGAGTTCAAGCGCACCACGACTTACCAAACTAGTCATTCAAAAATCTGTTATGAATAGAATAAACTGAATTTTTAATTTTATATAATCCATATAATTTTATAATCCATAATATGTGTTTTATAGATATAATATAAGAACAAATTCACTTTTTTCAATTAAAAGAAGTATATTAAAAAAAAGAATTTTACCTTCTTTTAATGGATAACCTTTTTTAAAACCAATATTGGACACTTTTATATATTACATTTTTTGAAATTAAATTATTCTTCATAATTGGGACATAAAAAATTAGTTTTTAATTGTTTTTGGAACTTTTATGAAAACTTTCATATTTTGATGAATAGTGAAAATTCTAAATTTTAATTAAAAACAACTTTTTTAATCGAAATAATTTATTGTGTTAAATTATACATTAGAGTGGTTTTAAAGTATCATTAGATTATATTTTTACCACTTAAATATAATTTGGGTCATTTTATGTAATTTCACATTTAAAATGAATATAAACAAGTGTTAATCTTTTGATAGTTAATATTTTTTAAAAACACGCATTTTGTTTTGACAACAGGAATTAATTTTCAATTAATTTATTCCACTTTTGTATTTTGAATTTGTAAAAACGGATTCCATATTTGTAATTAGGAGGTCCAAATCATGTAAATAGGTAACTTTTATTTTTCTAAATTATGAATATTTACATCAGTAAATATTTTATTTACCATGGTTAAAGGGTAAATATGGTAAATAAGTGTAAACAAATATTATTATAATAATCTTAAATTACTCTAACTTGTGTTCTATTCCTATTTTTGATACATTTCTGACCATGTTAATCTTTGGGTCGATTTCGGGACCACATGAAGCCACCTGAGAGTGATAATGACACTTTATATTAATTAATTTAAACTAAAGACAAAAATGACATAAACATATATCTTTTAGTAAAACATTTTTTACATGTTTTTATATAAGTTATACTTTAGGATATAAATATTAATTAGAAATATAATTCTATTTAAAACATAATGGTATTTTATTTATAATTTTTATACATTAAATAAGTTAATTTATTTATGACACAATGATGATGTAGTAATTATCTTATTAATTAATGAATAAAATAAATGGTATTATAAATATTAAAATAAATATAAGTTCAATTTTTTTATGACATACACTAATTTCATAGGTGAATATGACATGTTAGGGTTGATCAAATGTATCTTTTTATAAGTAATAAGGTTGTTATGAATTTCACAAAAACCAAATACCAAATAGTTTTAAAATTGACATAAATTAATTTTTAAAACAAATACTATATTATTGTTTGATATTATATTCTTAAAAATATAAGGTTCTGAAAAAGGGATTAAATAATATTATATATGTCATGAAAGAAACACTTGATCTTCTCTTTGATGTTTAGAGTATTTTTGTTAACCATATTGTGTAATAATTCAAGAACACACGGTAAAAGTTAAACTATTTAATTAAGAGTTAAAGCTCAATGATAAGGTTAAAATGGTAACAAAACTTGTCTAAAACCTATTGGATGAGATGTTTTAGACCCATAACCACCTTATACTTGAATTAAATCATTTTTGATCCATTATAAACGGAAAATAATTTTATTATAAAACAATATTTCAAGTTTTTACTAAAGTGACCCTCACCTCACTTATAAAAGGGAACTTTCCCCTTCTCTCAAAATCACACCTCTAAATCCATTTGGATCATCCAATACCTAGGAAAATTTACTCAAAAATTATCTCACATAATCATTGATTCCTTATATTGGTCAAAAATCCAACCTATGGAGCCCTTTTGATCAACTCAAACAGAAACACCCAAATAAGAGGTAATAATTTCACCACCCTCTTTCAAGTTATTTTCATTTTCCAATTCCTATTTATTTGTTGTTTCCATACCAAAATAATAACTCCAGTAAATCCTAAATACTTTGATGTTTTTATAAATATTTCACAACCAAATTCATTATTCTATTCATCCTCTAAATTTAAAAGTCAACATACGTGCGTATGTACGGCTTACCGTCTCCACATCGTGGTGTAGTTTGTTATTCAAACACCTAATTATTTGGGTGGGTATAATAAGGAGTATAACTGATGTAAATAATAAATATAACATGTTAATTATTAATTATATATTATATACCATCCAATTACATATGATTTCACCATCAACAAAATCATATTGTCGCTCATGCGTACGTACGGATTACCGTCTCCACGACACAAAGAGATTCATTCCCAGGTTCACCATTCAACAATGATTATAAAAATATATAACATTAATAAGTATGTAATATATGACATAATAATGTTAATGGAGATACATATATATGTATATATATATATATTTATGTACTTACATATATCTTATTCACTTACATCCATTCAATACGATATGAAAATGAAAACAATGGTTATGCGTACGTATGGCCTACCGTATCCATAAATGGTTCCTTACATTTCATATATATATATATTATAAATATTTATATTCTAAATATATATGATATAAAAATTATGGTTTCTATTTTTGAATTATTATATAATGATCTAAATGATACAATCAAGAATGACAAGTTAAAACATGTACCATAAAGAAAGCGATCATTACCCAAAAGGTAAATTTACCATGGAAATCATTATTAAATGGGTAGTATAAAGTAGAAACCGAATCTTGTATGATATAATACATATTAATATGGTTATATTATAATTTAATAATATACAATGTCCATTATACAAGAGGTTAAACATACCCTCAGCCACAGGAAAGTGGAAGGTAAGGGTTAATTCCTCAATCTCATTATTATTTGAGATTGTTTATGGGTATGTTTTTTCTGGGAAATATTTATTATCCATGTAATGCTTCATAAAATAGTTTACAAAGGGATTCTTTTTAAGGGACTCTTTTATTAATACATCATATTAAATGTTTTAAATATTTATTCTTCTAAACCTTTCTCATTAATGTTCGCATTTTCAAAATGGTTTAAAGTATTTATTTATATGGACATGAATGTTTTAAAATTTTAATTCCATTCAAAAGTTTCAAATTGGTATGGAACACTTTGATTGAAAAATATCTTTTAAATGACTTCGTTTATAAATTTTTTGACTTTTAAATTATTTAATGAAAAAATGATATTTCTCTCAAATATATTTACCGATCATTTTCAACTATGTCAACATCCTTTACGTGATATTATTCTTGATCAAGGTCGATTTATTATAATAAAATCTTCCATATTGTATTGAATGAATTATGATATGTTTTACTGTGGATGTTCTATTTTTATACCATTCATTTTTAATGGTTAACTTATTAACATTTCGTATGCTATTTGTAATATGAGTGTTTATGTTATGTTTAAAATTTATCATATGAGGAATGAATTGGACTTAGTAACTGATGGGTGGAGCCCGCTATAGCTCCTGAATGAATTGGTGGGTCTCATAAGAAAAACTTGTGTATTGGAACAATGCATTGACAAAATATTATTTGTAGTCTTGGCACATGTCCTTGACCATGTGGTTATGAAGTCTCTCATTGTGCATTCCATCATTAAGAAAGTGGCTATTGATACTGAAAGTTATTATTCAACAAGTAGAATATCCATGTTAATAAATAAATAGAATTATTTGATTTTATCTTTTCCCTAATATGCTGATGTTTAAGTTTAAAAGACTTTTTATTTTGTCTTATACTTTTCTTTTAATGTTTTTTCTTAATTAATAATTTTTCCACTACATTGTTATCCTTACTGAGCATCTGAGCTCACACCTTTCTATGTTCTATTTTTCCCAGGATATGATGAAGTATTTTAACCTACAGGGATAAGCTAAAAAGATAAGGGTTTTCAAAAAGGGGGAAAATGATGTTGATGTTTTTTATTCCATGATGTAATGTAAAACATATGAATGTATCTAGTGCTTTTAAGGCTACTAAACTGATCGGTCTTTCGCGATTTGATCCCTTATGATCATGCCAATGTTATGTACTAATGAACCGACTCTGGGTAACTGGGGTCGGGGCATTACATTTAGGGTTTCTTACCTGGTATGTATATAATCACCTAGGTATAGGAATTATCCAACACATATCAAATAATATATAGATAGCACCCAATTTGGTAGTGATATCAGTGGAAATGGTTTCAGTAGAGCTGAATCTCATTGGCACTTATAGTTTACGGTTGAATGATAGTGTTGTTAAGGTAATTTTTCCATCGAGAGTCTTCCACTTTTCCATATAATTTATGTTGGATTCTTTTTTGTTGTGTTGAAATTATATCCAACCCCCTTACTTTTTAATTCAATATATTTTTTTAATGATTAGTGCGTATCATATATATTTATATATTATAGTATGTTTTGTTATATATCGTTCATTATTGTTATATTCTATCTATATACATGTTATTGTGTGAATGTGTATTAAGCGTAGGACTCTCATATTGTATGTTATACCTATTTAGTTCTATTATTAAACTCTTTCATTAAAAGAGGTGGCCCTGGGGTGGAATAATCCATTTAATTCCAACCTAGGATGGGTCCTAGTTGGTCGAGGTGTGTTAAAGTGGTATCAGATTCAATACCTATTTGGAAGTATACACGAATATCCTGGGTTTGAGGCGTTAAGTATATAATGAGAATATTTTTTCTTTAAGAGAGGGAGAGTGTAAAACATATTGAAAATAAAAATGTAAATGACTAATACATACTAACGAGGTCAACAACGAGCACCATTCTTTTTGAGTGACTGCCTAATTTGAACTGTATGGTTAAGAATTTGTAACACTGAATAGTTTTAGTAACGACGACATACTGGGATGTTTCTTAGGGCTTGTCTGATTGAGAAAAAAGTACCTTGAAAGAACATCTGTTGGATTATATTGAAATTATTTATTCTGATAAGTAACTATTAGGGAACCTAATTGGGTTGATATATATGGTAACATGTGGCTTTGAGGAGATCTATGGAGCTTGATGGGTAAGGACTTGAGTTCTACATTGGATGTTGTGTGTTCCATTAATAGTCACTAGGACCTAGTTGTTAGCAACAAAATTATTGTCTATCACCTCTAAATATTTATCTAACTATACATGAAATAACATTTTACTGATTAGATACAATGGCTAGTATCACAGATTCTGTAATTTCTTTTGTTTAATTAAAAACAATTTCCATTCATTAATAATTTTCCCACCAAAATTGAATATGTCATTGATAAATTATTTCTACCAACATCATATTATTATTCCATAATTATGTGTAAAACTAGGCATATAGGGGGTGAATATATATTCATATAAATTAACTCAATTAAGAGTAGTGTTTTATATCATAGATAACAGATCATGACACCACAAATGTAAATATAAAAACAAGTTAAATTGAATATTTCTATTCATGTGTAATGAAAATAAAAATAGGAATAATAATGTTTTTGTTGGTTTGGATAAACATAAAACTATATTTAATTTTCACCCCCTCTTCTCCTTGAGAGGTAGGTAACCCACTAAAACAAACTTTTTTTGAATGTTATTGATAAACTTTTACATACACCACATTTTAATCACCACGATGTGAAACCCAAATTATATATCCTATATTTATACAAAGAATGGCATAAATAAAAAAAATAACATTTTTTTGAGTCATAATCTGACAAGACATTTCTCTATTTTAAGAGGTATAACCAACAACATGCATGCTTTTGGAATGGAAAATACATAAATCTATGATTAATGTAAAAAATTTAATATAAAAAGATACAATAGTGAAAGAAATAAATACCATTATAATATAAAGTCAAATATAATATATCTTGATATTTCTTTGACCAATTCAATAATAAATGATCAAACGTAAAATCATTCAACGATCATATTATAACAGAAGTCTTTGTAATAGTAGTACCACAAAGTGAAACTCAAACCTTTTTTATGGTGTGTTTTAATTAAATTATGTTAAAATTAATTTAATTCAATTTGTTGTGAATGTTTTGGGGGTCAATAATGACTCATTATAGGTTTTAAGATGATTGGTCAGGTATATAGTATAAAATATACAGACTGTAATCATTCAAAACATGATGCTACGTATGATGGAATAAAAGACTCTTATAGAGGAGAGGGACCCCATCCTGAATTGATTCATGATATGAACTACATGGAGAATCTATAAACCATTCCCATTTTAGTTTTTTTATTTTTAATTTATTGATTGATTGATTAATTAAAGGGGGGTGTTAAATGTTTTTAGGGGTTTACTCTAACCATGTACACAATATATTCCTCCCCTTTTCGATCTTCCCATCTTCTGGGTGAATTTACCCTTAATGTATCCACAAAATTGACCATAATTAATTACAATATGAAGCTACATGTGAGTTTATCCTTCAACCATTAACCCTTCATATTTTATTTTTTATCATGTTTTTTCATTTATTTTTTTCTATTATGATTTATACCACTTTAAATCAAATCAAAGTTCCATTTTATGTGAGAGGGTGTCTACAAGTATATAGTATGTGTTCTTGAATATATCCCTCAATGTGTCACCATTTTCATTTTGTGTATGATATGTGGATGTATTGGAATATCACATGCTTGGACATAAATTAATAATTAAATGATTCATAGTCCTAAATCATAAAATGAAACCTCTCAACATGCCCCGAGTGGTATGATGTCAAGATTATATTGGGACTTTAGACATCCATGAGGTGTTCTTGGATTTGTAATGTGAATTGGATATAAAAAGGGGAAACCCTGGGGTGAATTGAACTTACAGAACAACAATGTATTTCATTTGGGATTCATAGGATATACTCTAGGATCTAACATACCTGAATATTATATGATCCTATAATTTATTAATCCAACTAAGTTGATAAAGTGACTGGTTTGGGGATGGTTCCTCATATGCAGTCCCTAGATGAGTAGTTCAAACAAGTTGGTAAATGATTATAAATAAATTTATCAAGATAATAAATGATGTGACTATAGTTTTGAGAATTCTTGGGATGTTTCCTTGGAATTCAACCTTAATACTTTTTAGATGTTATATTTGGACGACTTAGGATCATACTCCCAAAGGTCGATGAAAATTCCCTAGTTCTTTCGACCACCTAGGATCATCAACCTAGTGGTTGAAAGTGAGGCATGAGTTATTTTAACCACATAATATTATCCGCCTAGAGATAATGATGACACCTAAGTTCCTTATACCATAGAGGGATACCTCTTATTGGTTGATAATGACACTTTATTATTAAAGACAACATAAGATCACTCCTAGGGGTTAATAATAATTTTTTATTACTTTTAAAATACTATTGGTATATCCTAGGAGAAAATGCTTATTTATGAAGTTACATTATTATTAGAGACATTCTACACTTCCAGATGTAGGCATGGTATATCCCGGGTGTCACTATGGGACTCAAGGATCGATGATGGTGTTATTTATTTGGGTCATGCCTTTATTTTTATATGAACATCATGATACAATATATGATCAAACATGATATGTTTTAGATTTAATTGGTGGAGGGATATTAGGTCGTACTCACACCCATCTCATTCTTATGTTCATTACTGAGGTAGAATTTTTGTTTATAGGATGGGAAATGTTTATCCACCCTATGAATTATTCTTAATTTGAATAGCTTAGAAAAATCATGGCAGATTGGGATCGAGCTCAAACTTGGGACTATTTTAGAATATTTTTTCCTTGGTTTGGTATTTTATTATTTTTGATATATTACTGTATATGACCTAGTATTGACATAATGACACCTTAAATGTATAAATCTAATTTCGAAACCACATGAATAGATTTTATTATTGGAAATTATTTTTATGTTTGTTTATTATTTTATCTTGATGTATTTTATTGATACTTTTCGCACTATTTTTAAACTATCATATGAGGGTATAATCTCCCCACTATACCAACATAAACCCTAATTAATAGATTGAAGACTCTTCTCTATGGGGTGGAACATCGAAGTCATGTGGCACACTATTTGGGACCCTGATCAGTGGTTTACGACTAAAAGAATATAAAAGAGTGGTATCAGATCCCTTTATTTTTGTTTGACTATTTGGTAAAACTATCCAATAGATATGGAATTGTCACAACATGGTACAGAACTCATTCATGTGAGTAAATAACCTGCATATGAAGAATGTCCACATTTTCAGGGATAAGATTGTTTCTTTGGTTTTCATTTTTAAAATTAATCAATTTCATCTTGAGTGACATGTGTGAATTTGAGTTTATTGATTTATGTGATTTATATCTTGGTTGGAATGGAAATAATGAATTATTTTATACATCTTAACAAGAATATATGATTCCCATGTAATTTTCATTATTTATTATGATTCATTAAATAGATTATGAAATCGGTCAGTTAATTAAAGTGTTTGTAACAATTTATATGGTGTTTTCACATATCAATTTACGGTGGAATCATACTTAAAAAATCTTATAAATTTTGAAAAGTGTATTAAATAATATTATATATTGATTAGTATGTTGAAAAATCTAAATAAAATACAATTACTACTTATAATGTTCATTCCTCAATAACTGTTACTTAACATTCTATTTAAACAATCCTTTATTATGAAATGATTATTAAAAATAAAATGAGTTGAAATGACATGGACACTGTAAGTATGTTTCTTGAGTATGTATATGGTTATATAGGGATAGTGAGTGATCCTGAGTTACAATATTACTATGGTATGAGGTGTAGATAGTAATAGGCTGGTATTCTTATTATTACATCCCTTAAACATTAATATCAAGAACTTCTATATTACAATGTTTCAAAGAATGTGTTTTTAATTGTAGAAAAATTCATCAAAAACGGCATGTGTTTGAGTTCTAGGAAGGTGGGGATTATTAATCACTATAAGTTGTTACGAAAGATAACCCTATGTCATAATGAATGTATATAGATGATCTACTCTGTGAGGGATTGATGCATGTGGTGTAGTTAATAGAGTGGGAGGCTTCATGAGTGGAATCATTGATGTTACAACAAACCAAGATTTATACTTAAATTATCACCATTATTTGTTAAGGAAGGTGGTACCATGGTAGATGAGTTCTAAAATGAGTTGATTCAAATCAGTTTTTAAATATATAGATTTATTTGGAAAGGAGGGTCAAATTTATGATTTATATGATTCATGGATCATCAAAGAGATGGTGGGATATTTTAGTCTTGTTAGATCATTGGAAGGAATTTGATACTCATTTATTTAAAAATTCCTTTCTAGAGACTCTGAGAGCTAACATGGATATGGAATTCATACACCTAACTCAGTGGAATATATAGACAATCGAATTTTTGATCATTTCATAGTTCTTTATTGTTTTCCCCCACACCTTTAGGCGATGATTTGGCTAAGGTGAGATGTTTTGAGGATAGGAAAACATATGGGAATTAAGTTCATGAGGAAATTTCCCATCTTACATCTTTTTCTGAGGTTTTTAACTAAGAACCTATTATAAAGGGGAACTTGAGGGAAGGTAATGTTTCAGGGTAGGTAGATGCTACATAGAAGATTGATGGTGGGTCTTGTGTCTGTATTAATCATTCTTTTGGTAGTTAATTCTAATGTAGTGGCATCTAGATAGCCACAGTGTATGATCATATCTTCATCCTTGAGGTGGAACTTTAGTCCAGTGTCATTAACGTGGCCAATCT
This sequence comes from Viscum album, assembly GCA_963277665.1. NCBI lineage: Eukaryota > Viridiplantae > Streptophyta > Magnoliopsida > Santalales > Viscaceae > Viscum > Viscum album. Next base: position 1,375,041,932 of record OY728133.1, on the reverse strand, counting down.
ATCCACATTAGACCACTTTGTGATCAAATACCAATTGATTTTCATGTATGTGGTAGGATCTGGTGTTCCACCATTGGTATGAAGTTGGAGTTCAAATAGTAATTCTGATTAGGGTGGAGGGTGAAATACTCAAGAGCATGGGAGGAAATTACAGTAGGGTAGTGAAACTCAAGGAGCTATGAAAGGGACTCACGACCATAGTGCAGGCTAGCTACATGATATATAACCAACTCCTATAGTCTAGAATTCGAAACCCTATATAATACAAGGTACAACCATAGTATCTTTTACATTTTCATGTGATTTGTTTGATTCATGGGAATCACATTACTTTATATATACTCAGATTATGGATAGACTAGGATAGACTATTGGGTACCTATACAAGGTAATGTCTATTGAAACACTATTAAGAGAGTGACCAAAGATCATTCCTTAATATAGGGAATATTCCTTGAAATTTAGTGGTTAACGATTCTTATAGAATATTTCAATGTTATAGATGACTAGTTTTTATATGATTCTCAGAATTCATTACTTCGTACCATATTGATCTTATATCTTATATTACAATTGATGGGTGTCTTTCATATTTCACAAGGGTGGCGAGTGTGTTCATATTGGAGAAAGATACATTCAAGTTGGTGATGTAGGTCTTGACCATCAATAGCTAGGTATGATTTCACCCTATGTTTCTATCCATACATAGATTATGTGTATATGAAAAATGAAAAATTCCCACTTATCATTAAAAATATTAGGGTATATTACATAGACAATTCTTCGGATTTATTTCCAAGGTGGAAGTAGAGCTTACCAACAATCTCATGATGGGTGAAAATACTATTTATATTCTTCCCTATAGGATTGATATTGCAATGCTATGAGAGCTTAAATATTAGTTCTAGGGTATATAGGTTAATATATTTATTCATTAAATCACCTATATTGGTTTTATCTAATAATTTTTCAAACAAGGTGGATAGTTCCATGATGTTGTGTATTGAATGTCTGAAGTTTAATGAGATGAAAATTAAAAAATAGTATATGATTAATCATATTGTTGACTTGTTTTATTAGATTAAGGTTACATATTATTTTATAAGATTAATTTTCTGTCAGGTTTTCATCAGTTGAGGGTGAGTATATCAGACATACCTTTCACTAACATTAGAATTAGGTATGGATTGCATCATTTTCTAGTTATATCGTTCGACCTGATGAGCACACTAGAGGAGTTTATGAATATTAGGAACTGGGTTTTCCACCATAATTTGGAGTCCTTCGGGTTAATGATTTGTTAATGACATTATCAAGTACTCTATATTAAGGGAGATCACAAGAAGATCTATAGATCATATTAGGAACACTTAGAGAGAATCACATTTATGACAAGCCCTCCATGTGACACAATTAGAATGAGAATGTGTACTTCTTTGGGAATGTTATATTTGTGTCAAGAGTTTCTAAAAACATCAAATAGGTCATGGTAGTTTTTTCATGGGAGTGTCCTGAGAATTTTTTTCCCAGGATCATATTTTTGGTCCTATCCAATTACTATGAATGGTTTATCTTGAACTTCTTCTATTTGGAAATGCTGATGATAGGCCTAACCAAAATCTAAGTGAAGTTCACCTAGTTTGACATATATGATATTGATTTTTAGAATCTAAAGGAAAGAATTATTTATCCCTAATCCAAACCTTTCTTGAGCCTAGTAGTGAGTAAACCATGTATTGTGCTAAATCATGGGTAAAGATGGGATAAGTTTTGAAAGAGGGTGGTTTTTTAGTTGTGTATAGGTCTATGAAGCTGATGTTACATAAGTGTAATTACCCTACTCAAGACCTTGAGTAACCCATAGTAGTTAATTCTCTGAGTTGTTGGAGGCATCACTTGGTGTGTGAGATATTTACGGTGTATACCAACTACAAAATCATAATATATATTCTCATAATGGAAAATGAACACTAAAAAATGACGGTGGGTAATGTATTTTACTTCCTTTAATTTTGAGTTAGATTATACACCTTGTAAGGTTGATGTTTTTTTAGATTCCTTGAGCCTAAATATGTAGTCTAAAGTAGTTGATGAGTCTATTAGTGAGTTGAGTTTGATGGATATTTTTACTGGTATACATTTTCATGTCCAAGAGGACCGTGTTTAAAAAACCCTTGAATCCTTATCAAATTCTTCTTCAGTTATCAATATAATAAAAATAAGTAAATTTTCAAACCCATAGTGCTTAAACTATGGGGTAATATATATGGTGGGGGCTATCACCAAATTGGACACTCAATAAATATGATATCCTTCATGTTCATGGTAATAACTTGGTTCTCATGGATATGTATAAATTGATGATGTGGTGTTCACATTCATTGAAGTGGTTGGTACACCTTAGGCTAGCCAATATGTATCATGGAATTCAACAATAGTATTAGTGGTATAGGATGAAGAAGGATGTAGTGGATTTTTTATATAGTGATCCACCTATCAAAAGGTGGATTCCAAGAACCAACGATCCACTAATTTCCTACATCCATTACCAATTCTTGAGTGGAAATGATATGATGTAACTATGAACTTCATGATGGTGTTACTGAGGATTCCTCATGGTAGTGACACATTTTGGGTCATCGTAGATTAGTTGATTAATGGGGATAATTATTTAATAGTTTGATAGGATGTTTTGTGGATGAGATGGGTTACCTTTATGTCCGTGAGGTAGTGAACTTATGTGGGATTTCTTAAATTATTTTCATGGATTGAGCTTCTCTCTTTATATCATGTTTCTAATAAAGATTATAGAAATCACTATGTATGAAGGTGCATCTGAGAACCGCTTATCACCCACAGATAGAAAAATTTTATAAGTTTACTATTCAAATTCTAGAGGGCATGTCTAGAGAATGTGTTTTAGATATTTGTAGCTCTTGAGAGAACATCTTTCTTTAGTTATGTTTTCCTATATTAATAGTTATTAGGTATTGATATAGATGGAACCTCATGATGCCTTATAGTGTATAACATGTTATTTTCCTATGTGTTGGTTGGAGGCCAATGATGCATCCATGGTTGAGATGAGTCTCATGTAGCAAAACCTTGATGAATATCCAGTTGATCAAAAAATATATAGAGACCTCCCAGTGTGGGTAGATATATTATACAGTCTAGTAGTTCTAGACTATTGAGTTTGAGTAGGGTAGATTATTAAGATTATGAGTGTTACCATGGTTGGGAAATCATTTTACTTGATGGTTGGGAAATATAGAACTTAGGTATGTGGAGACATTCAAGGAGATAGAAAGGATCATTCTAGTGGTATGCTAATAAAATCTCCCCTAGTGTTTTGATTGATGAAATATGTGTTTAAAATTTCATATCTTTGTTGTTAATATCATTATCTATCTCACATGCTCAAAAATATTAATCTTGTGGTTCACATAGCCCATTAAGAGTTTCTAGTTCACATTTTTGATTGGAGTGAGAATTATATTAATTGAAATATAGTTACTTGGGTGTGCATACAATGGAAATATAGACATATCTTGGGGGAGTCATGGGAATGAAGGTTAAACATGAGGGAATAGGGTCCAGAGGTTTTTTTCTAATGTGGCATGTTGACATTCATAGGGGAATCTCAAGGATGAACTACTATATAATGGGGAGGTTGTAAAACCCTAGACTTATTCAAGGTATTATTCCATTAATGTTTTTTGAAACTCAGGTTTTCCATCTAGTTTGGAATTTATGGGGTTTAAGAATGACTTGGGATTGTTTTTCGGAAGATTATGTAGGCCTACAGCTAATAAGAAGTAGATTGTACACATTCATGACATAACATTGTTAATCACTTTATAAAAGTATCATGTACAGGGATAGTCTACCTTCTTTGATTTATTCAAGGAGTGAATAACATATTCACATCATGATCCATGTTGGGGTTAATTTTTTTAGTTTTAATTAATTAATTTATTAATGTTATTGTTTAATATTTTATTAGTGTTCACACATTCCTTGTACATGAAAAACTCCTTTCACTTTAGAGATATACATATTCAAGGTGTATTTATCCTTAATTTATATATGTAATGAACCATTGTTAATTATGATATAAATCTATAGGTGAGTCTATCCTTCTACCTAAAATCCTTCATAGTCTCATTCACAATAAAATAGTCTCACACTTTTATTATCTATTATGCCTTATTTTTAGGGCATTATTCTACTTTTATTATTTCTACCACTAGATATTGAATAAGAGACCAATTTTTATTGAGTGGGTATCTAAAAGTATAATATAAGTGTTATTGAAGCTACCACTAAATGTATTAATACAATCATTATGTGTATGATGTGAAATCAAGCTGACATATAAATCACTTGACCTAAATTAATAAATAAATATTGTTTATCCTTAAATAATAAAATAGAACCTTTTCATAGGACTTGAGTGTTATGATGGAAAGATTATATTGGTAATTTACCCACCCATGAAATTTAGATGACTTTTGAAAGAAAGTGGTTAATAAAAAGGGGTGACCTTGGGGGTTACGTGGACAAAAAACACAATGTGTTTTATTAGGGATGCCTATGATGTACTCTAGGATTTAGTGAATGTTTTTATTATACGAGAATTCAAATAATTAGTTGAAATATATTGATAAAGTGAGTGTTATGGGGTCAGTACCTTGTATGTGATCTCTATATGAGTATTTTAAACAAATTGGTAAATGATTGAAAATAAATAAATTAAAATTGTAAATGAAGTGTATATGGATTTTAGAAATATTTAGATTTTCCCTTGGACTTCTACCCCGATCCTTTAAACATTGTATATTTGAACTATTTATGATCATTATATTAGGGATTGGAGATGATTCCAATATTTTTTGGATCTCATAGGATCATCCTATTAGGGGTGGGTGGTGACACCTAAGTTCTTTTGATCGCCTAGGATTATGCTATTATGAGTTTTAAATGATTATTGATTACTTTATACCACCTAGGATCATTTTATTAAGAGTGGAGATGACCCATATGTTTTTTTAATGACAAGGAGTACCTCATATTGGATGTAGATGATTCTTAATTATTATAGGCCACCTAAAATCACTCATCGTAGTCATCAATTTTTCTTAATTTCTTTTTACCACATAGGGGTACTTCTTATAGATTGTCTCTTATGCCTAATGTAATACAATGATCAGAGACATCTGGAATAGACCAAAGTAGTTATGGTTGATCCCATATGTCACTACACAACTCAAAGATCAAATATGGTTTTATTTATTTATTCCATACCATTATTTTTCATTATGAACATCATGATTAACTATATAATAAGATTGTATATTATTTAGACATTGTTGGTGGTTTCTAACTATAATGACCCAACCCTAGCCGCTTGAATAGATTTCATTCACTGATACTACATATCCTCAAGAATTCATCCCGGTACACTATAGGTTTATGATAAGCAGTGGCATCCAAACAAGTCCATGGGAAGACTATACCCTCTAATAAAAAATAAAAAATAGTTTATATGATTCATTAACCATTACATAATGATATGATTAGATATAAACAAAAAATGTATCAAATATGAATAAAAAATAATTGTCTAGTACTACTCTAAACCATCCTACAATGACCTCAACCTACAAATCTCATAGACCTGTACCACATGTCTAGCTCCAAGAAGTACCTATTTCGAGAGAGAAAATGGTAGAATATACTCATGTAAATTGAAACTGATACAATGTATGTGGGTTTGGGGTGAGTCCAATAACCCATGAGGTATACCTAGTTCTTCATCAATACTTTGTGTCATTGTGATCATGTTGATGTGCATTAAATAAATATATTGGGATTATATTAATTTCCATGAAACACACACACACTCTCTAAAATCATGACACACAATTGAAAAACAATCTTACATTCATACTTACTTCCAAACCGTGTCTAGAACCACCTCGTACCATAACATATATAACACCTACTTTAGTTCCATGATAGAATATATGACATACTATAACCCATAAAATTCCTACTTCTATATGATGTAAGAACAAATATAGTCCCCTCATACCATAACCAAACTCGTTCCTGATGATGTAGAATAAGGTTCTAGTTGAGATGATATCTAGACCACACCCAAAGACTTAGGGTGGGGCATCATCCAAACCTTGAACCACTACTCGACAGAATAGGGCATGATTATACATCCATAAGACTCATCCAATACCTTGTCACTTAAGGGATTTCCATAATCTATGATTCATGTCAACCCTTCACCAAGCCCCCAAGAGGTACCAAAATGAATCCTAATAAGTTATTATGACATATTAATTCACACTGACCCATCCCTATAGACTTTGGAGAGGTCAATCAATCACACAGACTCACCCTTAAATAATCTAGGGAGGCCTATCAATCACACAAATCCATACTTGAAGTCTATGGGAAGGTCTATCAATCACACAAACCCATACTCAAATACTATTAGGAGGTCAATAAATCACACTAACCCATCCTTTTAGACTCTAAGGAGGTCTATAAAACACATTGATCCGTCCATGAGGACTATGAGGAGGAACATCAATAAAGAACTAGAGTTCTCAATGGGTTACCCACACAAAATGAATCATCCTGAGAAAATGTTCTCATTGGGCTACCTCACAACACACATCATCATGAATCAACATGAATACTGTGAAAACACAAATATAATTACTCTAGAAAACAATGAATCGTTCTCCCACATTTAAATGGACCAAAAATGTTTAAAAAAGACCTTATAGATTTCTTTTAAACCAAATAAAAACGAATTTTAAAACCATTTCAAGAGTCATCACACACCTCTTTACTAAAACTAGACCATTGGACCAAAATCCATAAAAAATTATTTATACATTCAATTTACATTTTAAAATAACATTTCAATACATATTTTCTAAATCATATATTTCACATAATATATAAATTTTACGTCAAACATACCTTTTAAAAATAAATTTTAAAAGTAATGTTTTTTTCTTTGAAATCCAACACACACTACTAAGAAAAACATATGATTGGACACTTGTACTTATTCAACCAGGGTACCACCATCTTACTGTTTAGCAAGATATATGGTCCATGATGACTATTAGGTCAATGAAACCCATACCAACCTCATTTTTATATCTCAATTATCATGAAAAATGAAATAATATATACTAATGATGCAACAAAAATATAAATAACCAATCAACCAAGATACATAGTAAAATAAATGCCCCTACATCATCCAATAGTCCAATAATGTACTCGAGGAACCTACCTACCTCCAATGAATCCATGAGAACCGTATTATCTATAAACACACAAAAATTGATTTATTAAAAAATTTAATAAAAAAACCCAATGTGGTATAATAGGATACAAACTCACCAGACAGTCCAACTGTGCCAAAGTCATGTGAAAGCTAGTGGGATCCACTCTTGATTTTCCACTAATCCTGGGAAATAAAAAATCCTAAATTTATATCTACAATTGAATTAATTTTATTCCCAAAAATATAAGTAACCAAACAACCAAGATACATTGTAAGTTAAAGGCCCCCTACCTCACTCGATAGTCCAATAATTTACCCGAGGCACCTACCAACCTCCATCGAATCAATGAGAACCATATCATCTATACACACACAAAAAACTCTATTAAAAAATTTAAACAAGACACCCAATTTGGTATAATAGGCTATGAACATACGAGGCCATCCAACAGTGCCAAAATAAAGAGCAATCTAGTGTGATCCACTCCTGATTCACCACTGATCCTAGGAAACACAAAATCCTCAATTTATATATATGATTGAATGAATATTTTTTTATCAAATTCATAAAAAACCATAAACGAACCCACCAAGAAATATACGTTACAGAAAATTATGAATAGTGTCTTGAATACCCACTCTAAAAAACATCATCTATGACCAGCACATGAAAGCTCCGTGAAGTACTTTGATTTTTCAATTATATGGTGAAATCATTCATCTCTAAACCATTAAAAATGATCAAAATAAATGAAAAAAATATTGGATAAGTAAGGAATAAGGATGAGGATATACTAACTTTATTTGATATAAAGAACCACCAAGAACCCATTTAAATTAAAGGGGAAAGACGATAATGGGGGGTTTAGACTCCCCTTTTCCGAACACCTATCTGAGAGGAAATACATGTGGGGTTTATAATTTTGGAAACCCCCTTAACCTTTTTTTAAAATTGGAATATGCGATTTATAGAGTGAACCATAGTTCATGCTATTAACTTTCAAGGTAGTATTACCCTTCAACTAACCACCCTTTTCATGACCTACACACACCCCATGAACACCATTAAAAATATAAATGACCCATTCACACATGAATATCCAAAATATACACTTTTCCATAGCCCAAACACCAGACCACTCATCAGACACCCTCTAGACCACTGGAGACCTTACCCAATCCTCAAACACTATCCAAAAACTCATTATAAGGGAATTATAACATTCAAGATGCCTTATAGAGTCATGGTTCTTGAAACAACCCCCTCAACCATAAAAAATTAAAATTACCTTATTAATTTCAAACACATAATGTAGAGGGTAATTAAAAACTACCCACCATAATGATTATCATCCTTGAGAATCCACAACAATCCTCTATCTATATATCCTGACCAGACTTGGATTTCAATTCTCTTCAAACTTGCTTCATCTCAGCATTAAATTCAAAATGTGCTTTATTAATGTAACTCATAAAATAAGCATGAAAAAACTAGATCTTCCTCCAAAAGTCCCTGATTCAGTCCCCTAACCATTGAAAACATGTCTCAATTGATTCCCCTAATATATTTTCCAACCCACCATAATTTATTTCACAAAAAATGAATGCCATTTTTCCTCCAGCTGACCTTACCCAAAATGTTTGGCGACACCCGCTGAAAATCCAAAAAGGAATCACCTACCTCTAACACATAATTTTCACTAATTAACCAATAAATAGTCTCTCATTCATACCCACAAGACGTAGTACTAACCTCCTATACTTCCATAAGTTTGTCTCCCCAAATTAATTCTTTACAATGTTTCATCAAATAATTCACCCCATAAATCATGTGATGGATAGGGTTCACCAATGAATCATGTCATGAATTATGGTTCAACCCATAAACAACATGATAAATCATATTTCATATCATTAATAACCATGGTATTACACAAAAATTTCTTCAATAATGATTCCAACACACTTACTCAAACAAAAAATCCACCCCAACTCTTAAATCAGGTTTATCCGCTTACTAGAATCATGTTATCACCCTAAATGTCGTCCAATCTCCTTAACTTCATCATAAACCTTCCAAAATGAGTTTTTTCACCTACGATCATTATGATTCTCCCCGCCTTATGATTACCCTTATCATCACCCACAATACTAAAACACCGAACCTCCACAACCCATGATCTATCCATTATCAATCACAGTAATTGGACATGGGAAACTCACACCTATCCAAGAACCATCACCAATATCGACCACCAACACCTAATATGATTCCTTACCACACCAGCCGATCCCGAAACTCTAAATATTCATATATAGTTAATTTTAATAATTATGGTTCTCCCCACCACAATAATCTTCTAACAACAACTTATTTCACCAAATGGTTCTCCCCACTGTCACCTAATGAAAACATATCAAGTGGTCCAACCTAAAAAATCACAAAATCGCATCAAAATACACACTAGAACACTATAGAACAACATTAAAACTCATCCATGATTTTTTTAGTGTATTAAATAATGTATCCACATAGAGCTCCCCAAAATAGGCTCACTAAAAACAATCATGGTATATCTATAAAAAAGAAAAAAACAACCCTTGGGCCTTTCTCAGTCAACAACCAAAGATCTAAAAAAATATTCATCACAGTAACTAGATTCTTTCCATGACAACACTGTAACTACCCAAAGTTTCATTAATGAAAAATCCCTCTTGATCCTGTTAAATGTCTCTTTATGAAAAATGTTTTTATAAGATTTCAACTTAATTGGTTTCATGTTAAGAATTTTGACCGTTGTTAATATAGTCTTTGAACAGTGATCACATGATTAGTATAAATGTAAGGCTTTAACGAACCCAATTTTTACTCAGACAAAGGAAGCGATGGCCTCATCTAGTAGAATTGCCCCATATGAATCCCATTTGTCAGAGCTCGTAAAAGAGGTGGCGTCTTTGGGCTTCTCCCTTGACCAAGCCCAAGATAAGCTTTATTATGTCAAGCTCAAAAGTGACTGTCTACGGGAAAAGTGGAAGTTGATTGAAATTACCACTCGAGCGATGTTATCCGAGCCGCCCCAAGAGTCTGTCACCATTGCACACCTTACCCTTAGGTCTTATGCGGCTGTTTTAAGGGGTTATGTAACAAACAAGTAGTACTATGTTCATGTACATTATTTTTGTATATAATAATGAATATAATTTCAAGTCATTTTTGACACATTCTAAATAGTTTTTAAAGTACAAATGGTGTTTTTAATTATTATTTAATTAAGAAATATATTTTATTAAATTAGGGGATTTGTGAATTAAATAATATTTTAATAAAATATTATTATTAATATTAAATTAATTTTTATTAAATATAAATGATCATATAAATTTATGAATGCAATTAAAATTTTTATTAAGGTTTGATAGCCATTTCTATCAAAACCCGTGAATTTTCGATAAATGTTGTTTTTATTTTAAATTGAAAATTAAAATATTTAGAAATTTTTTAGATAAAATAAATGTCATTTCTGGAATCAGGATGTCGAAATCATCCAACAGTGAATTTTTCATAATTTTCTGAGACAGTCAAATTCTTGGGTAAAAATTAAATACCATTTAATTATATAATGTGTTTTATGACATCATAATGACCCAATGGTGATGTAATAAAATACCATAATCCTTATGTTCGTCCAATATATGTTTTATCATTAAAATAATGTGATTTTGGGTTTGTTTGTCATACTTTTCAAAGCATTAATGAACCACTCAAGACTTATTCAACACTTTGCCTTTTTAAATTAATTTCTTTGGGAGTGTGACTCACCTCCACATAAGAATCCCTAATTTTTTAATAAGTTCGGAACTTGGCCTTGTAAAATATTATTTTCCTCTTTCCTTTTCCAGACACCATGGGAAAATACCATGGTATGGTTTTTGGTTTGGATTATTTTAATATAGGGGGTCCCAAACGTAAATAATAATGAATTCTCTCACCTTTCCTATATAAACCCACCCAATCTCCCACTTCCTCCTCACTAAAATCTATTTGAGTTAGTCCAAACTCTTCCCTACTCTCTCCAGAATCCTCCCAAGGTGCCCCAAGCTCCCAATAAGCCTCTCACAAGCCTCTCTCTAGCCTTTGGAAGCACACTTCCAAGTATGGGTTTTTTCTTCGTTTCTAACTTTTGTCAATTTTCTTTAAGTTGTATTGCCATTTTAATTTCAATTATGAATGTTGGGGTATGGTTTAGCACCTCCCCCATAATGCCCTCTTATAGTTTGAATGTTGGGATACCCCTTTCTCTCTCATTAAATTCCTCCCATTTACACCCGTTACTATGCCGAAATTCCGAAAGGAACTTCTCTCTCTTCTTTTACATTCAAGCAAATAATTTTGTATCATGAATATAAATTCCATTACAATTGTTGGGACATGTATCTATATGAACTCCTTAATGTCCATTACATGTAAATATGATGAGGAACCCCTTTCTCTCTCATCAACCTTTTTTATGAATTCTTATGTCACGTCGTTACGTTGCCGAAATCGCACTGATTTTCTAAGCCAATGCCATTGTGTAGTGGATACCATTCCCATTTCTCCATCAAGGGTATCCAACTTTATGAAGCTTTAATTATTGATTAAAAAGATTCATGTATGAATTCCACATTCCTTTATCGTGGAAAAAAATGATTATTTTTTATGAATCCATGTTTTATGATCCATGTGGCACACTTATGCATGAAATGAAATGTTTAAGAAGGGTGCGCCATTATAGCGCTCCAATGAATTAGGTAAAGTATAGTATCATGATACGTCATGTCCAATGAGTGTTGACTCATGCTAATTCAAGTGCAACGAGGGTTTACTCGTGCTTCATGTGCAATGAGGGTTTACTCATGCTTTATGTGCAATGAGCCTTGGCTCATGCTAAATCCATGTTAAGTGTTGTTGCCACATTTCCATGTTATGATTATCATGATTTATCATGACTTTATGTTCATGTTTCTCTTATGCTATATTGACATACCTATTTCATAACATGTATTGTACTCCTCATGTTATTCCATGTGTACTCCCTTACTGGGCTTTATAGCTCACCCTTTTCTTATGCATGTCCTCAGGTTATCCCATGCAATGCTTAGTACGAGGGAATGTAGTGGTCGTGTAAAGTAAGTTTTCAATAAAGATGTAGTATTTCATGTTTTAAGTTTTTATGTAATGATCCTAATCCCCAAAGACACTAAACTTCTCGATCTTCTTTGTTGTATCAAGTGAAGTTTTATGTAATAAAGCATGTTTAAGTTGTAATAAAAAGCAGGGTTGTCATAGTTGGTATCAGAGGATAGGTTTAGTTATTTTTGGGATTAGGAAACCCTAGTAAAGCCTTAGATACAATACTAAGTATAATAAAAACATCCCTAATATTTGGTAAATATTAAGTAAGTGGTTTATCAAACAAATACATCCCTGTCTGGGTATGAGCAGGTAGAGGCGGCTCTGGCACATATGTATACTAGGGGTAAAACCCGAAAACACCGCTTTGAGCTAGACTCGAACGAGAACTGGTGCACGACAATGGTCCTTGCTGCACTCTTGGTTATGACACTCCTGGGGGATATTTTTTTATAAATTCACAATCTTGGTATGAACCCTTATTAAGGGAAAATGCCCCTAAGAATATATGTTAGAAATTATATCATGAAAAGCCTAGATTGAATCCTATAGAATCGAGACTTAAAGAAATTAAAGTTTATTTAAATGTCATCAAATTTTTTCTTTGGATTAACATTTATGTGCTACCCTTAACATTCCTTTTATTCCATCCAATGGCTGGTAATAGGAGGACTCGGGCTATAAACCATTGTGAAGATCAGTGTGATGATTGTACTAATGAGATGCCCAATCCAATGGGAGCGAGAATCGTGAACTTTGTCATGCTTCTCTATCAGCTAACTCAAGTTTTGAATAGAAACACGGGTCAAGAGGAATGTCCAAACCCCCCTAAGAAGGAACAAGTCGCTATCAAAGCTTCATGAGGAAAAGGCCTCCAACTTTTAGTGGATCATCCGATCCCACGATCGCCGAACAATGGATCAAATCTATTGAAAAGATATTCTCCATCCCCCAATGTTCTGAACAAGAGAAGGTTCTCCTGGTGGATTATCGTATAGAGGGTGAAGCTGATCAATGGTGGACATTGATCAAAAATACGAAGCATGAGGAGGAGATCGAGGATTTGGAATGGAAGGAATTCTGGAAGATGTTTTTCGATAAATATTTTCCGCGCACCCTCCGTCATAAGATGGAAAGGGACTTTCTTTCCCTCAAGAAAAAAGATTAAGAATCTGTGGGAGCGTACGAGGAAAACTTCACAAGGCTTGCACGATACACTTCCGGCTTTGTCGTTACCTCCGAATGCAAGGTTGACCGATTCTTTGGTGGGATGAAGCCTAGCTTGCGGAAAGCATTAGTGATCTGTGACTTCGACAGCTATGAGGAAATTGTCCGATGTTCCCTCAAGGTCGAAATGGAGATTGGAGAATCACAGGGGTATCATGGGGACGAGAAGCGTAAGGTGGACTTCAATGCTGGTGGTTTGATGGATAAATCCAACGATGCTAAGAAGTTCCAGCACCCCAATTTCCAAAAGTGCGGAAAGAAGCCCCCTGGAAATTGCCTTAAGGGGACGAGAAAATGCTTCAGGTGTGGAAGAGAAGGTCACCTAGCTATTAACTATCGGCAAAAAGGACACGCGGCTGCGACAAAGGAGAGGAATGCTCAGTTCGAACCTCAACACGTTGTTCAATGCTATAAATGCAATGAATCGGGTCATTTTGCAAATCAGTGCCCTAATCCAAGGGTTATCGGAGGCAACCAACAACCTCCAAGACAGCAAGGAAGATATTTTGCCATCACTTCTGCCGAAGTGAACCCCGACAATGAAGTAGTGACAGGTATGATAGTTATTCATTCAGGAATAGAGAATGTACTTTTTGATTTAGTTTCTACACATTCTTTTATATCTAGAAACTTTAGTAGAACAATCCCAACACCACCACAAATCATGGAAGTAATGATGTTGGTGAGTACGACAATGGGAAATCATTTCATCCCATGAATATAAGTCCTCCCCTGTTATAATCTGTGGATTGAATTTCCCAGCGAACCTCATCATACTCCCTTTGGTGGTATTTGATACAATTCATGGCATGGATTGGCTTTCCTTATATAGAGCCAACATAAATAGTCGGGAGAGGGAAATCACACTCCATATGGAGAATCGACCCCCGATTCTTTATAGGTGTCAGGAGGAAGATGAATCACCTTTAGATCCATCATATCAGGCATGGATATTATTGCCCTATGAGAATGCGTATCTGGATCAGATGATTGAGTCCAAAGAAGAATCCATCCTTGAAGAAATTCCTATTGTGAGGGAATTCACGGAAGTGTTTCCCAAGGAACTGCCTGGTCTTCCCCCTAGAAGAGATGTTGAGTTCTAAATTGAACTTATACATGGGGCATTACCAATATCCAAGACTCCATATAAAATGGCTGTTGTTGAGCCTCAATAGCTGAAGAAACAACTACAGGAGAATCTGGATAAAGGGTTTATACACCCAAGTGCTTCACTATGGGGTGCACCAGTCCTCTTCGTCAAGAAGAAGGATGGGTCAATGTGTCTTTTCATCGATTATCGTGAACTTAAAAAAATCACGATAAAGAACAAGTATACACTCAAAAAAATTGATGACTTGTTTGATCAGTTTCGTGGAGAACAATACTTCTCCAAGGTGGACTTGCGGTGAGGGTATTATCACATAAGGGTGAAGAAGGAAGATATCCCCAAGACTGCTTTTCGTACAAGATATGGGCACTATGAATTCATATTAATGCCTTTAGGACTCACCAATTCTCCAGCAATATTCATGGACTTGATGAATAGAGTGTTTAGAGATTACCTTGACAAATTTTTGGTAGTATTTATAGATGATATTCTAATATACTCCAAAACCAAGGAGGACCATGAAAAGCATTTAAGAACTGTACTAGAGACTTCGCGCAAGGAGAAGCTCTATGAAAAGTACAGAAAGTGTGAGTCCTGGTTGAAGTAGATCTCATTCTTGGTCCATATCATCATATGAAATGGGATAACTGTGGATCCATCCAAAACAGATGAAATTGAGTGATGGCCGAGGCCAAAATCGGTAACAGATATCCGTAGCTTCTTGGGGTTAGCTGGATATTATCGACGATTTGTGAGAAATTTCTCACGATTGTCCAACCCTCTTACCAAGCTAACTTGAAAGGGAGTAATGTTTTCTTGGAGTGATGAATGTGAAGAAAGCTTCAAGGAGTTGAAAAGGAGGATTATCACTGCACCAGTGCTCACATTACCCACAAGTGGGGAGATTTTTGTGGTATTCAGTGATTCTTCGAAGAAGGGATTAGGATGTGTGCCGATGCAGAATGATAAAGTGATATACAATGCCTAAAGGCAGTTGAAAATCCATGTGCGATACTATCCAATGCATGATCTAGAGTTGGCGGCTGTGATCTTTGCCTTGAAAATCTGGCGGCATTATCTCTATGGTGAGAAATGTGAGATATATACTGACCACATGAGTCTTAAATATATATTCACACAGAAAGAGATTAATATGCGCCAGAGAAGATGGATATAGCTCATCATGTATTATGACTCTTCAATACATTACCACCCTGGGAAAGTGAACAAGGTGGGAGATGCCCTAAGTAGAAAGGATCTGGCGATTCTATCAATGATGAGAATTGAGAAGGATCCAATCTTCATAGACTTGATGAAGATGGACGTGGGAATCCTAAATAAGGGAACATCATCAATCCTTTCACAAATGATTGCTCAACCATCTCTTTTGGAAAGGTTAAAGGATGCTCAAAAGGATGATGTGGGAATTCAGGAAAAGGTGGGAGCTATCGAAAAAGGTAAATCCTCGGAGTTTAATGTTAATGAAGAAGGAATTGTATGGTTTGGGAAAAGACTATGTGTTCCGTCAAGTCCGGAGCGGAAGAAGGAACTTTTGGATGATGCACATAGTTCAAATTTCTCTATTCACCCAGGGAGCACAAAGATGTATCGAGATCTCCGAGAAAACTTTTGGTGGGATAATATGAAGAAGGAGATCGCTGAATATACATCAAAGTGCCTGGTGTGTCATCATGTAAAGGCAGAGAGGAAGAAGTCTAAGGGGATGATGAAACCATTTCCCATACCAGAATGGAAATGGGAGAACATCACCTTGGACTTTGTCACTGGAATTCAAAGGACATCCAAAAGAAACAATGTAATCTGGGTTGTTGTGGATCGTCTTACAAAGACTGCACACTTCATTGCTATTCAGGAGGATTTCTCTTTGGATCAACTGGCACAGATATATATCAGGGAAGTGGTAAGGTTGCATGGAGTACCACTATCTATTGTGTCTGAATGAGATCCAAGATTCACCTCTAAGTTTTGGAAGAGTCTTCAACATGCTCTGAATACTGAACTGAACTTCAGTACGGCCTATCATCCTCAAATTTATGGCTAATCCCATCATACTATCCAAACACTTGAGGATATGTTGAGAGCGTGCTCAATGGACTTTAAAGGAGGATGGGATCAACATCTTCTTCTGGTTGAGTTCTCTTATAATAACAGTTTCCACTCAAGCATCCAAATTGCACCATATGAATCCCTGTATGGGAAAAGGTGCAGAAAACCAACATGTTGGGATGAGGTCGGTGAACGTAAGCTGCTTGGACCAGAAATGGTTGAAGAAATGGTTGAGAAGGTGAAAACAATTCAGCAGCATATCAAGGCAGCCCAGAGTCGACAAAAGAGTTGTGCAGATAATCGTCGATGAGACCTTGAGTTTAAAGTTGTAGACATGGTTTTTTTACGTATATCTTCGTGGAAGAAGGTCATGAGGTTTGGAAAGAAAGGGAAGTTAAGTCCAAGGTACATCAGCCCCTTCAAGATTCTTGATTGTGTTGGGGATGTGGCCTATCGACTAGCACTTCCACCTACTATGGCCGAGGTGCATGATGTCTTTTATTATCCCTCTTAAGGAAGTACATACCAGACCCTTCACATGTACTCTTATCTGAGGTGGTACAATTGGAAGATGATCTTTCTTATGAGGAGCAACCAGTGAAGATCTTAGATCGTAGAGAAAAAGTTTTATGAAATAAGACAATGCCTATCATTAAGGTGTTGTGGAGAAACCACAAGTTAGAAGAAGCGACTTGGGAGTCGGAGGATATGATGAAGCTGAGTTACCCACTTTTGTTTTAGTGTGGGAAAAGAAAAATTTCGAGGGCGAAATTTCTTAAGGGGGGAATATTGTAACGACCCAATGTTTCATTAATGGAAAATCCCTCTTAATCCAGTTAAATGTCTCTTTATGAAAAATGTTTTTATAAGATGTAATCTTCTTTGGTTTAATGTTAAGAATGTTGACAGTTGTTAATATAGTTGTTGAACAGTGATCACATGAGTAGTATAAATTTAAGGCTTTAACGAACCCAATTTTTACTCAGACAAAGGAAGTGACGGCCTCATCCAATAGAATTTCCTCATACGAAGCCCATTTGTCTGAGCTCGGAAAAGAGGTGTTGTCTTTGGGCTTTTCCCTTGACCAATCCCAAGCTGAGCTTCATTATGTCAAGCTCGACCGTGACCATCTACGGGAAAAGTGGAAGTTGATTGAAATTACCACTCGAGCGATGTTATCTGAGCCTCCCAAGAGTCTTCCACCATTTCACACATTACCCTTAGGTCTTATGCGGCTATTTTAAGGGGTTATATAACAAAAAAGTAGTACTAAGTTCATGTACATTATTTTTGTATATAATAATGAATATAATTTCTAGTCATTTTTGATACATTGTAAATAGTTTTTAAAGTACAAATGGCGTTTTTAATTATTATTTAATTAAGATATATATTTTTTTAAATTAAGTGATTTTTGAATTAAATAATATTTTAATAAAATATTATTATTAAAATTAAATTAATTTTTATTAAATATAAATGATTATATAAATTTAGGAATGAAATTAAATTTTTTATTAAGGTTTGAAAGCCATTTCTGTCAAAACCCGTGAATTTTCGATATGTGTAGGTTTTTATTTTAAAAGTGAAAATTTACATATTTAGAATTTTTTTGATAAAATAAATGTCATTTCTGGAATCAGGATGTCGAAATTATCCAACGGTGAATTTTTCATAATTTTCTGAGACAGTCAAATTTTTGGGTAAAAATTAAATACCATTTAATTATATAATATGTTTCATGACATCATAATGACCCAATGGTGATGTAATAAAATACCATAATCCTTATGTTCGGCCAATATATGTTTTATCATTAAAATAATGTGATTTTGGGTTTCTTTGACTTACGTTTCAAAGAATTAATGAACCCCTCAAGACTTTTTCAAAACTTTGGCTTTTTAAATTAATTTCCATGGGAGTGTGACTCACATCCACATAAGAAACCCTAATTTTTTAATAAGTTAGGACCTTGGCCTTGTAAAATATTGTTTTTCTATTTCCTTTTCCAGAAACCATTGGCAAATACCATGGGATGGTTTGTGGTTTGGATTATTTTAATATAAGGGGTCCCAAACCTAAATAATAATGAATTCTCTCACCTTTCCTATATAAACCCACCCAAGCTCCCACTTCCTCCTCACTGAAATCCCTTGGAGTTCATCCAACCATTGACCTACTCTCTCTAGAATCCTCCCAAGGTGCCCCAAGCTCCCAAGAAGCCTCCCACAAGCCCCTCTCCAGCCTTTGGAAGCACACTTCCAAGTAAGGGTTTTTTCTTCCTTTCTCATTTTTGTCAATTTTTATTAAGTTGTATTGCCATTTTAATTTCAATTATGAATGTTGGGGTATGGTTTAGAACCTCCCCCATACTTCCCTCTTATTGTTTGAATGTTGGCAGACCCCTTTCTCTCTCATTAAATGCCTCCCATGTACACCCGTTACTATGCCGAAATTCCGAAAGGAACTTCTCTCTCTTCTTTTACATTCAAGAAAATAATTTTGTATCATGAATCTAAATTCCATTACAATTGTTGGGACATGTATCTATATGACCTCCTTACTGTCCATTAAATGTAAATATGATGAGGAACCCCTTTCTCTCTCATCACCCTTTTTTATGAATTCTTATGTCACGCCGTTACGCTGCCGAAATCGCACCGATTTTCTAAGCCAATGCCATTGTGTAGTGGATACCACACCCATTTCTCCATCCAGGGTATCCAACTTTATGCACCTTTACATATTGATTACAAAGTTTCATGTATGAATTCTACATTCCTTTATTGTGTAATAAATGATTATGTTTTATTAATCCATGTTTTATGATCCATGTGGCACACTTATACATGAAATGAAATGTTTAAGAAGGCTGCGCCCTTATAGCGATCCAATGCATTGGGTAAAGTATAGTATCATGATACATCATGTGCAATGAGTGTTGACTGATGCTAATTCAAGTGAAATGAGGGTTTACTCGTGCTTCATGTGCAATGAGGGTTTACTCATGATTTATGTGCAATGAGCCTTGGCTCATGCTAAATCCATGTTAAGTGTTGTTGCCACATTTCCATGTTATGATTATCATGATTTATCATGCCTTTATGTTCATGTTTCTCTTATGCTTTATTGAAATACCTATTTCCCAACATGTATTGTACTCCTCATGTTATTCCATGTGTACTACCTTACTGGGCTTTATATCTCACCCTTTTCTTATGCATGTCCTCAGGTTATCCCATGCAATGCTAAGTACGAGGGAATGTAGTGATCATGTAAAGGAAGTTTTCAATTAAGATGTTTTAATTCATGTTTTATGTTTTTATGTAATGATCCTAAGCCCCAAAGACACTAAACATCTCAATCTTTTTTGTTTTATCAAGTGAAGTTTTATGTAATAAAGCATGTTTAAGTTGTAATAAAAAGCAGGGTTGTCATAAACACCATGATACATCACATCACCCCAACTGACTTATCTCAACATTTTTCAAGGAACCATGACATCCAAGATGATCAGACAATTTGAACATCCCTTACACACTTAATAAAACACTAAAATATTTAGAAATTCTATTTACAAGGTACCCATTTCTAAATTAAAAACCCATTAATAACATTTAACACAAAATAAAACTCCCATGAGTTCTCAAAACACCCTTTGTCATGTAAATGTTTTTTATAAAAATTCAAATCAACAAAATCCCCAGCCTAACTAGTCATTTTCTCAAAAAACATTTCCATTTACAATACAAATTTTAAATTTAATTTCAAAAAACATTTTTCTCATATTTTTAGTAAACCTAAAAATCCTCACTCATTTTGAAACTATCAACTCCGAAATCCATTTCAAATAAAAACAACTTTCAAACCCATCTTATACGTAACTCATGACATTAAAATATATTTCCATCCAAACTGAATTTTTTAAAATATCCACACATCATGAAAATAATTACCCTATAGTGGCCAAAACATACCATAATAAATCACACAAGCCCCTCATATCCATATTAATATAATCACCCATAATAATATAAGTGATAAATTCTTCATGATATTATAAGTTGTTTCAATTAATAATAGATTCTAAAGAGGATTTATATAAAATAACTCCCCCAAAAGGCACATGTACCATTACCCTAGCATGACAGTACCATGATTTATAAACATCATCCTAGATCCCCAATGATACATATGACTCATCATAACCATCATCCATTAAAACATGGATTTTATGTCCAAACCAACACATCACTCTTCTCAGATTGCCTAATACCACAATTGTACATCCCCTAGAAACATGAGTTTTAGCTGATGTTATGACGACTAGGAATGTGATCATTCTACATCATGAATCCTAAAATCCTACCACCAATTATAACTACACTATCTATCCCCCATACATGATATGATACCATTTTTAATTCCTTATACCATGCTCCCTAAACGTTTCCTACTTGAGGATGCTACATGGCCCTAGACACACCTCCTCATATTCCAAAAGCTATTCACTAGTAGTTATGTCCTAACAGAGTCATGGGTAGACTATTACCTATAATAAAATGTAAAAAAGTCTATATGATTCCCTAACTATAATAGACCTACAATAGTAGATAAGAATAAAACAAGAATCAGATATAAATAAATATAACACTAGCCAACACAACTCACATAACATCCCATCAATCCCATGTCCTCTAAAATTACTATACAAACACATCATATAAATAACTATTAAACACCTATAACATAATAGAAAATAGGATAATTTACCCTTTTACATAGAACCCTATGTAGTGTGTGTGTATAGGGGGTTTTTCCAATACCCAATATGTATCCTAAGTTCCTCAACAATGTTGAGGGTTTTTGTGATCCATTGGATGTAAATTCAATGAATATATAAGATGTGTAGTCATATACGTGAAAAAAACCAACCCCCACAAATCATAACACACATTTAAAAAAAATCCTATAGACATACCCACTTCCACAAAATGTTAATATCCACCTTATATCACAACCTGCACAATACTTGTTTTAATGACATTCCAAAATTCATTCTGTATTGTAACCCATCCAATACCTACTTCAGCACCATTATATAAGGAATATAGTTTTTTCATACCATAACTTTAACTCTACCAACATACATAGGGTAGAATACCAAATTAGATGATATCCATCCCATACCCAAAGACTCAGGGTGGGGCATTGTACAAACC
Source organism: Viscum album (assembly GCA_963277665.1). NCBI lineage: Eukaryota > Viridiplantae > Streptophyta > Magnoliopsida > Santalales > Viscaceae > Viscum > Viscum album. Next base: position 1,375,019,811 of record OY728133.1, on the reverse strand, counting down.
TTGACCCATTACCTAGAACAATAGGTCATATAAATGTCTTAATACTCAACACATCATTCATCAATTGAGGGATTTACATCATTTATGTGTCACATAAACCCATAACCATCCCCTTGGGAGGTATTCTACCCAAGAATACTAAGGCAAGGTCACAAATTCATGCACATTGACCCATCCCCATAAACTCTGGGGAGGTCCATAAATCATATTACCCCTTCCCTAAAGACTATGGAGAGGTCCACCAATCACACAGACCCATCCCCTAAGACTTTGGAGAGGTTCACCGATCACATTGACCCTTTCCCAATGTCTCTATGGAGGTCCATAATTAAACTAAACCATCCTTGTAAACTCTAGGGATGTCTATTAATCCATTGAGATTTCCCTGAACACTCTAGGGAGGTCCTTGAATCACACCAACCAATCATAAAATAATATGGGGAGGTACATCAATCAAGATCCCACAAGAAACCAAAACCAAGGCACGAAAATCTCCCCATATCTCACCAACTCACCACCTGGGCACCAGTCCCTCCGGAGCTAATCCCATAACATGAACCCGTTTGAGACCAACCTTGACCCTCTAAGGATCCCATCACATCCATATAGTAAAATAATCACTTTGATAGTAAAATTTATTTTTCTTATTTTAGTACCCATACAACATGAATCATCATGTAAAAAAGTTCTCATTGGGCTACCCACACAACATGCATAATCATGAATCAACATGAACACTGATAAAACACAAACAAGGAACACAAAAAGCACACAAAATTTAGAAAAGAATGAATCAACCACACATAAATAAATAATCCAAAACGAATTCAACCAATCGCTTATGGATTCCATGAAACCAAGTAAAAAAACTCTTTTAAACCAAATTAAAAAGGCATCGTATTCCACATTAATATCACCAGGTCTATAGGCAAAAATACAATAAACCATTATTTTGAAAAATCATTTCCATTTTGAAATACTATTTTTGAACCCATTTTCCAAATCACCCATTTCCTCTTTAAATTTATATTTTAAGGTAAATTCTAATTTTTGAACATATTTTAAAATCTTTTCTCATTTAAATCTAACACATTTCACCAAGAAACCAATATAGAGGTTCACCAAAACTCATTCGACAAGGGTTCCACCATTGAATCATTTAGTAAGCTATATAGTAGATGTTGAATATTATCCCAAATCATGTTTATCCCATCCTTATAGTGAGATAACAAAAATTATGAAACATTATTGAAGTAAAAAAAATATAGAAAATAAACATAAATAACCAAATAACCAAGAGACACAATAAAGTAAAGACTTCCTTCCTCAACAAAAATTCCAATAATTTAACGAGGGATTGTACCTACCTCCACCAAGTCAATGACAACCTATCTCATCCATATATACCAAAAAACTAATTATCTAAAAGTTTAAAACAAATATCCAATGTGACATAATAGTCACCAAACTCTTCAAGTATTCCAATAATGGAAAAATCACAAGAAACCAAGTGTGATCCAATCTAGATGCACCCCTAATCCTAGAGAAAATAGAATACCAAATTTTTATTATTAATTGAATGTAAAATTTTACTAAAATTCATATAAAACACAAAATAAACTCATCGGTAAACATAACCTATGGATAAAAGATTAATTATTGATATAACACACCCTCTTGGAATTTCCTCTATGAGACAAACATGAAAAACCCATGTAGCATGATTATTTAACCATTATCTAATGAAATAGTTTATCCAAAAACCCTAGAAAATGTACTAAAATAAATGGATAAAATGGGAGGATTATAATGGACGAATAATGGGGTGATACTACAATGATTCTTCATAAATAACCACCAATAACTTGTTTGGATAAAGGGGAAAGGAATAAAAGATGGGGGTTTATCCAACCCTTGCATTTTTTTTCTTTTGTTGTGGAAATATATGAGGGAAATATACATTTTTATAACTCGTAAACCAATTTTTAAAATCCCATCTCATATGTTTTCTAATGTGAAACACACTTTATATCATGAAAATTTAGAGAAGTATCACCCTTCACCCAACCACCCCTTTCATGGACTATACACACCCCATAAATTCCATTCATTGAATTTTATTGTGGGAATTAAAAGGAATGTTTCTATATCCAGACCACTCCTTTGATGACCTATCAAACACCCAAGAACATAAAATTCATTAAACCCATTCAAGAAAATTTTTTAATGGTGTCTGAATGTTCAGGACATTCACGTGAGTCTGAGTTCTCAAAACTGATTTCTCACCAAATATAATAATATTAAATATGTAATTTTCAACCCATGATGTTGTGGGTTGTTACAAATACTCAGTTATAGTAAAACCATACATGGGTTTTTCATTTGGTACCTGAGAAAAAATTATTTTTGAAGTACATGAAAACTTTAGTGCATCATATCCATAAGGGATTTGGAAAGTTAGGAGAAATTAGAATTTTCTATTTGTTGGATGGGGTGAGTTTTGTATCTATATTCAAAATGTAATTATGACGGCCTGATACCCTCATAAATGTTTTTTTGGAAATGTATTGGGATTTGAATGCGGGAAGATGGATATTTTGTAAGCTGTAGGGACAACCAGGGGGTCGAACATGCTGTATTAGAAGACTATACTAGCAACTAACTAGTTGTTGGTTGTTGGGTAGTTGATCCACATTGAGTTGGGGTTCCACATGCTATCCAGTGGACCCATACCTGATATCTTTTGGGGGTATTAAATAGGCCATTTACCCTTCCTCCCCCATCCAAGGTTTAAGGGTGACAGTCCCCCTTCTTACTCTTCATATGGTACATGCGCTAAGGGTCCCCCATTTTTCTTCTCAATTACCCTCCAAGGAGAAATTTTTATTGGATTTAAAAGATTATACCAGGTACATATCACACTCAATAATCCTTCATTGTTATCATCACCCCTATAATCTAATTTTCCACTTCACTAAGCTTAGGGTTTATTTCCAATTCCAACTGAGCATGGTGGAATGAACTGAGCGAGATGAGACTTCCCATTTTCTTTTAATAAGGATGTCTCAGGATGTCCTCTTCACTAGATTTCACTGAATTTTGATACTGTATGTCATCCTTATGTATTTTAATAGTCATTTTCCCAAATTTAAATTAGTTTTTTATGGGTATGGTGAAGAGGTAGGGTATTTATCTTGGATTTATTTTTGGGGTATTTTGAGGGTGGTGAACACCCCATAGATAGATATTTAAGTGGATGACTAAGGCTCGATAAGTTATGTGGAATTATTTTGAGTTCATTTTTTTTAAATTAGATAAAAATAAATGTTATAATTAATAAATTATTAATTTATGGCTTATATTAGGTGATCAGGTGGTTAAGATGAGCTCAATTGAGCATGGATAAGGCAAGACGAGATTAAACATGCCTTGGTAGAGTTTCTGGCCCGTAAAAATAAATGGAATGATTTAATATAAGTTATGTTGTCCTATATACTGACCCTATGGTTGTTATTATTCTATTATATTGAATTCTAAGTGTAGTCTGATCATTATGGTGGTTCCCTCCAGTTAAGTTTTTTATTTAATAGAATTAAATGTTTAAATGATAATGATAAATTAATTTAACATCTTGAAAAAATAATTAGTTCCTAAGAAATGTAGTTCCTAGCGTTCAATAAATATTTAATTAGCCTAGGTGGATAGATTATTGGCTATGATTTATGGATTGTGTGAGCAAGCTAACTTAGAGTGACAATGCCTACTGAGATGGGTCATGGGAAATTACCTAACTATCGTCTATATAGAGAAACCTGAGAAGTTAATAATATTGTGTTATCATGATGAATTTTTTACTAGACATGGAATAACTAGAATATTGAGTGAGACTTGATATCCTTGATGCGATCGAGGACCCTCATGAGTGTTCCTGTGATGTACTATGACACATGAGACCCAAGTGGGTGACCCATTTAATGATTGAACCTTAGTAAGAATGTGGGTGTTTTTAGTATCCTGATGTTTCTTCTAGTATATGGATTTTTACTCATCCTTGTCGGATTTATAATACTATCATGAAAAAATGCAGAGTTTTTCCAGGGAAGAAGAGTCTTGCATAGAACTGAGGAGGAAGTAACCATTTAGTTCAAGAGAAATTATTGCATTTCTTCCATTAGTTTTAGGCTCAGAAATTCCCATGAGAATTGGATTGTACTTGGACACCATAATCCTTAATGAAATCATGGTTCTAGGGTTGTCCAGCCCCTGGAAATTCCATAAAAGGATTCTCAACGTTGATCAATTATGGGGGCATTCCCCCCTGTTAGTTTTCTCTCAGATCACCCCGGTTCCCTTTTGGTTTCAATATTGAGAGACACATCCTACTTTGGAGTACTCTACAAACCCACCTTATGAGTATTCCCATCCTTGTTTAGAGGGTATATCTGACCAGGTGAAGATATTTCTTCTTATATTTCTCTATGTTAAGGACATTGGTCAATAAAATAAAATCTTGGTGGTGAGGATATAGAGATATAAAAAATCAGGTACTCAGGTTTTATATAAAAAATATTATATCCATAATATCATTGAAATGTTTCATATTACTGGTAGTAAATCTATTAAAACTCCCCTCTTTGGAAACATCATGTTATCTAATTAACTAGTACCTTAAATAGAAATGAGTTCCAGTACATGGAAAGAATTATATATTATTCCATTTTTGGAAACATTATGTATGCATAGCCATGTATATGGACTTATATGGCCTTTGTATGGGTTGTGGTGATTTTTTCTTGTATAACCTTATGAATAAGAACTAAGAAGTTGTAAAATGGATCATCAGATACTTTAAGGGATTTATTGATACACCATTATGCTTCATAGAAGAAGATCCTTTAAAATAATTTGTTAATTTGGGTTTTATAGTTGATTCCAACACTTAGAAAATTACAATGGGTTTCATTTTGACTTTCAATCAAACAATGATCAATAATATTCCATGACTATAGTTAGTGGTGAATTTGTCTACAACTAAAGTAGATTATGTCATATCTACAAAATCAAGTAATTAATTGATTATGTTAGTGTTCTTGCACAAGAAACTTATAATAAAATTAAAATTAGGAATATTATTCTATGATATTCCTAGTGCTGTCAACCATTTTAGGAATCCAGGGTTTCATGAAAGAACAAAACACATTTACTTGAAATTCCATTTTATTTAGAATATTCTAGAGGAAAATTTATTTGGGCATCATAATATCATAGAGAAGTAAACTAAATATGAAATTCATAAAAACGTGTTAGTCTAAGAAATCCTGAGTCATCATTGTGACTTAGTGCGACTTAGATAAATATCAGAATGATGGAGATCATGATAAAAGATGTTGAATACTGAATTAGTTTTCCCAACATGTTGGAGGACTCATATGAGTTTCTCTAAACTGTTCTATAAGTGGTTTATTTTTAGGATACTTTTGTTTTTTCAAGAATATACATTTTCACTCTACAAATTTTAATACATTATTAGTTTTCTCATTAGAAGTTCAGTCACAGGTACTTCACTTTTTCCATGACTGAATAACAGTGGCAGGAAACTTCAACATACGATTCAGACCACATGAAGTTTGAAAAATTCTAATGGATATTGTTCATATTATCCTTTTATAATGGTGAACACAATATATAATGGGATGATTTAATCATTGAATCCATTATTAAATAAAGAATAAAATGGATGTATGACCACAAATGTTAGAGTTCAGTGTTTCTTGTCTAACCGGAAATGAACCTCTTTAAAAGGAGGTGGGATCAGCTATTAGGGTGGCAATATAAAGTACTATACTATACTAAATTTTAAAAAGTGTAATTCTATCATAATAATCTATAGTTATTAGAAATATTATATATATTATAATACAATATGTTTAAGAGTTTTCTCATGTGGGCATAGGATGAATGTATAAACCATGTAAAAATCAGTGTTCTTTATTTTCTATTTTTTTGAAGTATTTTGTGTGTGTGTGATTCATTTTTTGTGTACTGATTAGGGGGATTCCTAAATTACTAATTCTATTGTTTTAATATAGAGATAATTTATATCTTAGTTAGAATTGTTTTTGAACTAAACAACCAATGGATATGAAGGTTTAGTCAAAACAAGGTTAGACTATCATGTATTCTTTATTGTATTTTTTAGAGGAATTATAATTTTTTCTCTAATAGGGGTGTGGGTATTGATGGTTATAGGTGTCACTTTAGAACCCAAGCCAACATGTAATCTTATTGGTTCTATGATATTTACCATAAGAGTGAGTGTTTGGCCAACCATGGTGATATATTTATTTTGATTTATATTTATTATCTATGAAATGTGATTTCCCATGATTCCTAGGAATCATCCATTGTTCCTAGAAAAAAATGTGATTTTATTGGATTCCTAGGAATCACTTAATGTGATAGATGGGACCCTGGGATTCTTGGTATAGCAATGATCCATTGTCATGAAATATTGGGGGTGTATACCTATCCTAGTTACAATCCCATGATATGGTTGATTTAGGGGTAAATTTATAGAGGTAGAACCTAGTATCCAACATCCGAGCGTTGTGATTGTGAACATATAGGAATTATTAGGGTGGTAGGGATATCTTCAATACAATGATACCATTTTTTATTCCAAAGTTTCATAATTCAAATGGTGAGGATAGTATACCATTATGAATTCCCATGATTCATGAGATTTGAATGCTGTTATGAGATGTTGGGTGGGAATATATCCTTGAGAACATATGTTAGTAATCATGAGGGTGATTATTGGTTCCTCTTGATCGATTCCTAGGATTACCCTAGGATTGTGTGGAGTCACTTGAGATAGTTTGGTTGAGGATCCATGAGATACTAGATATCTATGATATTGATTTTGGAATCTAAGGAGTGTAATCCCACTTATTTTCTAGGTCTCCAATTATTTTTTCAGGTTTGAAAGAATAGGATTTCATAGGTTTTTCCACTTATAATAATCAAACATCAACATATCATTAATAATTCCTAGGTACTACCATGGGGTTCAACCCGAGGGATTGAAGATGAAGGATGCTGGGTGGAACCCTAGGTTCTTATGATGGAGGAATGGGAATCGCATCCCCAATGAGTGAATAGAGGTTCCCCTGAGGTGTTTCTCATGCTCAGAGACAACATGATACTGTTCGATGTAATTGCAGTTGATTGAGGTTGTAGACCTAAAGACTTAAGTTGGTTTTGGGTATGTATTAGGTTATATGAGAATTCCCATGGGGTAGTTGTGATTCTAAGGTGTCATAGTAAATGTGACATGATCAGAGACACTCTGGTGTTATGAAAAATTAAGTATTGTGGGGTTTTATTTATTTTTTATTCTTCAGTTTATTTACTTATCTGAAATGATCATGTCACATGCACATAGCAGAGCACATAACATTTGGTATGTGAAAATGTTGGTGGTTCCCTAGTCTATTTTTTGTTCACTCCCTGGCCAGGATACCATTTCATTTTCATACCTCAGAAGATATCATATGGTTATTATAGTTTTAGTATGGGATAAGGCTTGAGATAAGTTTTTCAAGGCCATGAAAGATATATTAGTTGAGATCTAAAGACCGGGATGTGGTATGTCTTGGAGATTTCATAGAGAAAGTATCTTTATTACTCTTTAGTTAAGGTCTATATATGTAACTGACCCAATGCATAGTTAGTGTATATTAGGTACAATGTTTTGAGGCATTAATGTATTTTATATGTTATTATTCATGTTTATATTTATATATCTACATTATGTTTATCATGGTGGATGATATTTAGTTGTTGATTATTTTATTATGTACTCTAATAAATGTGGTATAACCTCCCAAAATATGTCCTCAGACCCCCATTGCAATTCAAATTCCTTTGTAATTCAAGGAGGCATGTATGAGGTCATGTGATGCAGCTAGTTGGTGATCCAGTCAAGTATAATATGATCCAGGGTATTAGAAAGTTTTACCAAATCTATTATCATTTTTATTACTATTTGGGATATTATATAGATGAGACATAGTAATGTGTTATAAATTGTTATGAAACATGGATTGGTGCGTCGAAAACAGCTTTTCTGGTGGAATTACAAGTTACCATTGGTATGATATTCATTTTGTCAGATTACAATGTTATGGTTATTTGTTATTTTTACCAAGTGTGATACACATGAAGTTTTTAGATTTATGGTTAATGAGTTACAATATTATTGGATCTTTTCATATTGGCAAGAGACCTGCTATTATATTTTTAGATATTTTCCAGTAGTGGAAATATGTATCCCATTAACTATATCTAGATCATAGGATTCATATGATATATAGGCCTCAAACTAGGATTATTTTCACTAAATACAAAATGATAAACTATTCAAAGTGTGAGAAACTTCTCATATGATGTTTTCCAATATAAGTACTTGGTAAAATTATACTCTGATGGGCCAATTAGTATATGTGTGTTTTATTATGGTGACATGTCATATGGATCCTATGGAAATGATAGTGATATAGTCCCTTCATATGGGGAAGATTAGAGAACCCTAGGGATTATTATAATTAGGTTTAGATCCTTATATATAATCCCATTGGGTGAGAGTGTTGTGTTGGTTCAGTTGTTTAAAGTGTTGGTAACAACCAATATGGTGTTTTATTTTATAGCATGGAATGATACTCTACATAATTGAACCATGTGATAGTTTATAGAGAGGTATTATTATGGGGTGATTCTAGTTGTCTGTATTTAACTGAATAGTGTAACAATATGATATAGGGAGTAATGAATTGCATAGATGCTCAGAGAGGGTGAGTTCCCTCGGGTCAGTTACTTAAAGTTATAGTAACAACCCTATATGGTGTTTTCCCATATACCATGTAATGGAATTATATATAATCGAATATCATTACTATGGTTAATTAAAAAATGATCATCTTAGTTAATTTCATGGGTGATTAGTTTGAGATTGTGGTTCTCAAGAGAGAATCCATGTAGAAGGATACTCAATAAGAGTTGGTTCCTTGATAAGAAGTTGATATGGCATGTGATGTCATGATGTTGGTATACCCTTGAGAGGGTGTTTTCCATGTGATTTCATGAGACCTTTATGTAGGGTGAGTGGAAGATTCCTTGGATATGTGACCCTATTGAGTTTTTTCTTGGTCTAGTCGGGTGGACCTAGATTCATTAGATTATGTGTGAGGTATTATTAAGTCTGCAACAATTTTTATTTGAGGGAAACACATTAGAGTGGTTGGATAGTGTTTATTGGAGGCTTTGAGTTAGTAAGAATGGGTGCGTGATTTGGGTTATTATATTAGTTCAAGAAGGTGAAATTGAATTTACATTATAGTATTGGTGATTCTTTACAATTATTGAGCAAGGCACATCGATTTCTAGCACTTTGAACATGCTACTGAGTGTGAGTAAATACACGTGGCTTTGAATTGGTGCTGGATGAGAATAAATTGTGTGGTGGGACTAATGAGATGACATATTATAGATAATGGACATCATTGATTGGTGACCTATGCCTCATAGGTTCGTGATTCGGGTTTCAGTGATCAGGTGTCAAGGGATCTAAAACTCTTTTTTTAGATCAAATCAAGGTAGTGTGTGATAGAATGTGTGGTGATGATTGAAGCATGGATAAGAGATTAGCCCTATATGAGTTTGGGGAAAAGGATTTTTTATGAAATGATAGTGGTCATGATATCCCAGGGTTTGGGAAAGGATATTGAAATTTCCCTTTATAGAAAAGGAGACTTTGAAAATGGATCATATGTGGTGACATGATCAATCAAGAAGTTGGTTAAAGGAATGTGTTGTCTAGGATTTGATGAATGTTGCTCAGTTGGAGTGACACATATGTGTAATTGGAACCTTTTTAGATTTTAACTGCATATCAGTGTAAGTTATTTTATATGTTGGGGAGATACACTACTTTAGATTTTAGGGTGTAACCCTTATTATAGTCTGAAAGTAGGAATAAATTGGTGTTGTGAAAATTTTCAGTTATATGTGTTATGACCACATATAATCTATGTGTTTGGTGATGAATGGAGTATGGTCCATGATGGTTGATAATTTTTTTGGGTAGTGTGACTATAATGTTTAACCTATGGTAAGGATTGGGATCTTGATAACAAGTGTGTGACCCTCACAAGAGAAGGGTCATGGTAATATGGGACCAATCATTGGATGATAATTTTTGGCCTAAGGTTACTAGTGAATAAATAGAATTGGGAAATTCTAGATTTATCAATGAGTACTATGTAGAATTTCAGGTATGGAATTGGGCAGAGCCCAAGTTTGGGCATTAGGCACAAGATGGCATATAATTATCTAGAAATGTTGGATCAGGAATGAATTAGTGCACATGGTGAGCATGATATGGGATTAGTTGATTAATTATATGTAAAAAAATCAAATCAGTGTTTGGTTACTAGCACCATTTTGGGTACTTGGATGATGAAATGATACATTTTGGATTAAGGGTTTCATTATTGGGTATTTAGGTAAAATGTCGGTAGGTAAATCTTGTAATTTTTAATACGGGTCAACAAGAAGTGGTCTGACAAGTGTTTTTCATGAGATGGAATGTGATTAGCCTAGAACTACAACTGGAGAATCATTTTGGATACTATGGATTTGTTTTGATAATTTTTATATATTTTCAAGGGAAATTCAACATGTGTGTCTTATAATTAGAATAGGGAGGTTCATCTATTTATTTTTTGATTTTAATGTGAATAGATAAATTAGTGTTGGACTAGTGGTTTCTTTTATTCATCTCTTTGGTATAAATGAAACAATTCCAAGTGTTTCGAGGGAACACAAGAATGGATTTCCAATGGTAATTTTCAATGGTTGGGGGTATTTGTAACACCCTAAAAATTTATTAGTGGAATTATCTTCTTATAATAATTCCTTATAGTATAATCACATTGGGAAGCATAATGAAATATCATGATACTAAATACTATGTGACCATTAAACATAAATTGTCCACTTCTGTGTTTTGAATTTCAAAAATCTGACATACACGGTTGCGTTTAGGGTGATTTTTGGAGTCTAATAGAACAAAATTAATTTTTCATGAATAGTATCATACCCTTATGAATAGTAATGTTACCTATAAGAATAGTTATATAAACTTATAAATAGTAACCTCACCTATGATAGTATATATATAATGGATTTAAGTGAAAGTATGATGTACCTATGTATTGGAATTAGTAAATAAATGTTTTAAAAACAATTTATTTATCATGTAAATTAGGTTTATAATTAAAATTAAATTAATTATATTTAGAAAAAAAATTAAAAAATGTATTTCATTTTTGGATTCTACATGTCAAAAAAAATTTAGGGATAAATTTAGGGATTTTTCTGAAATACATGAATGTTTTGTGAATAGTAAAATATGATAATTTACAATAAATTCTAAATACATGAATTATGATGTCATAAGATAATGTATGGTAGATGTAAGGACATTATATCAAACTAACATGAACTTATTACTCTTCTTGGTCATGGAATAATCACTATTACTTGTCTTGTGGAGAAATAATAATTTAATGAATATAATATTGTGAAAACCCCTCTCCCATCCACTATAAATACCACCCGTCAAACCATGATTTATTCACACCTCTCATGCTTTATGCCTTTTATAAACAATTAAAAATATCTTCCCAAGCCACTACCCTCACGTCCAAGAGATTCTGGTCTCATCAAAATACCAATCCAAGGTGTCTTTAGTAGGATTCAATAGGTAATTCCTCTCTCTCTCTCTCTCAACTTTCCTCTAATTTCCTTTCAATTTCAAATTCTTTTATTAATCTCTCCCCAACTATACTCATCGACATGGTATGGAAACTCTATTATCTTACATATACTATAATTTTATGATACTAATGGGAAAATATATCACCAACCCCTTCTCCGATTCTATTTATTTTAGAAAAGAAAATGTTGTCTGTGAGGTGCTAAATTTCCACATTCAAGAATGACCTGTTTTAATTTTCCATTACCTCTTTTAGATCTGGTCATAAAAATATTTTTTGGTCAAAAAAGATTATTTTATATGTATTATATCATTTTTAATATTATGTAACTAACTTATGTTCATATTACTAAATGATTAATCAAAATAATTTCGTTGCGGTCGAAAAACCGCCCAAATTAACCAATATGGTCATCATTAAATTCTTATGAAACGATTCATTCTCATGGTTTATAAAAAATTTATTTATAAAATAATTTCAAATTTTTACCATCATCAATGACATACAATTACAATTATATATGTTTATCCCCGTTTTAAATGAACTTCAACTCAAGAATACAAGTGAACCGTTCAATAAAACTATAAAAACAAACATTCCCGAACAATGCATTTAAACTCTATAACCCATAAAAAAGAAAATAAATGAACTGAATATAAAATTATTGAATATTATTAAGTTATAAAAGGTTATTTAGTAGTTAATTAATTATTATAATGTTTTTAAATAGGACATTAAAGTGAAGAAAGCGTTTAGATTCAAGGTAAGGAGAGATTCTCGAACCCAACATTCTTTCTTTAGGTTCTACCTCTTTCACTACATTTTGGTATGTTTACTCTTTAAAAATAGTTTTTTGATAATTATCATACCTTTTATGGGATAATTTTTTTTTCCATTGGATTTTATGTCAAACAAATTTTTTTTAAAAAGAACTCTTCTTTTAAAAAACATACCCTTTACATCCCACTCAAGGCTGATTGTTCCTGTATCAAGTATGGAGTTCTATCTTTTTTTGGGAACCCAATGTTTATGGTTGTGTTCCTATGAGATGAAACCCATTAATTCACAAGGGTTATTTATTTTCATATATGTTTTATTTGAAATGGAATGGTAAGGGAAATTTTTTATTGTGACAGGTCGGCCCAAAATCATATAGAGAAATACGAATGTTTGAATGTGATGGGTGTGCCCAGAATTACACAGTTATCTAATGAATTTGGTAAATTGATGAACCTAATGATTTATAGGGAATGTATGTGTTAAAATGATTCTATAATTTTTCACAACTAAGAGTGGTAGTTGACCTCTAATACATTATGTTTCATTTTTATGCATGGCCATATTTCATGCCTTTATCTAATGATTCCTATAATGATTTTTGGTGATGATGTTATTATTATGCTCACCCCATTATATATTTTTCTTATATATCCACTTAATGGTATTTTACATCACCCCTTTTTTATGTATATCCTCAGGTGATTTTGTGTACTAAGGAGTTTTCATGGTACATAAAGATGCTTGATAAGAATGAATTAAATAAATGTTTATATTTGATGTTGTAAATGTTATGTTTTGTCCCAGGTTTTCCAAGACACTAAAACTCTTGATCATCATGGTGTAATAATATTATGTTGTTTATATTTATAATGATTTAATATTTTTTTTATGAAAAGGTAGGGTCACTATAGTTGGTATCAGAGGCAAGGTTTTGTTAATTTGGGAATTAGGATTAGTAAACCCTAGAGAAAAACTATAGTATGAGACTAAGTAAAAATATGAACATTAGAATATTTACATAGGTATCCCTTAAGTTGTTATTTTAGTGTAATTTTTTTATATGAATAAGTTATTTATTCATGACTTGTTGACTTATAGTTTGTTCTATCCTTTTCAATTTTCGAAAATGGCGGGAACCAGGAGAAACTGGGCCAACAACCCGTGCGAGGACCAATGCAATGATTTCCCGAACGACATCATCAATGATTTGGGAGGTGGAGTTAAAAACATCATAGAGATGCTTAACTAACAATATCAGGATATGAATAATAAACTGAATAATGACGAACTTCCTTCTTCACCAAAGAGGGACACATTGTCCATCAAATGTTTTATGCGACAACAACCACTGACGTTTATTGGGTCTTTTGATCCACTAGTTGTGGAATAGTGGGTCCACTCCATGGAGAAGATATTATCTTTTTTTTAACTGTTATAAGATGGAGAAGGTGACACTAGCCATCTATTGTCCAGATGGATAGGTTGATCAATGGTGGGCTTCAATTAAGAACACCAAGCCAAGGTACAAAATTGAAGAGATGGAATGTGAAGACTTTAAGATATTGTTTCATAATAAATATTTGCCAATAACTCTTCATTAAAAAATAGGGATATAATTAATTGTTCTCAGGGAAAAGGAAGGTGAATCATTAACAACCTATAAAGAGAGTTTCAAAAGGATTTCAATGTATTCTTTGGGTTTTGTTATCAATAATGATAACAAAATTGATTGATTCCTTAGTGGATTAGAACCACACCTTAGAAAGGATCTTGCAATTTGGGACTTTTGAGAGTTATGAAGAAGTTTCTTGATGTGATCTCAAAGTGGATATGGAGTTTATAGAATGGTCACATGGCTATGTTGATAAGGAATGATAGATGGAGTTTTAAACCAGATGATCTAATGATAAATGTGGGAAGAAAACTCAATGACCGACATGCCAAAAATGTGGGAAGTTACATCATGGGAAAGTCCTCAAAGTTATGGGGGAATTCTTCAATTGTGTGAAAGAAGGCCACCATTCTCAATAGTATCGAAAAGACATGAGATAGAAGGAGAATGGGGTGGAGGAAAGAGAGAACCACCAATGGTCTAATGCTACAACTGTAGGGAGCATGGGCACTATGCCAGCCAGTGCACTAAACATCGAGTCTTTGGGGGTAGTCAGCGGTAGAAGCCACCAAATCCAAAGGAAAAATGGAAGGATTATGTCATTACTACTACATAAGTGGATCAAGATAATGAATTCATACAAGGTAATCTTCTTATTCACTCAATAATAAATAATGTTTTATTTGATTCTAGTTCTATGCATTATTTTATATCTTGCATGATTTCAAGAACTATAAAATCTTAGCCCCAAAACCATTAATTAGATAAATCTATGAAAAAACCAGTGTGGTGCAATCATTACAACCCATGTGATTGAATCTTCTCCTATTAGCAGATGTTGGATGATCCTTCCAGCTAATCTCATAATACTTCCCTTCGTGGAATTCAATGTTATAATGGGAATGGATTGGATCTCATTATATATAGCCCATGTCAAATATCAAGAAAAGGAAATATCCTTTCATATTCCATTCCATACCATGATTATCTAAAAATTAAAGGAGGATCATGAATCCCATTTAAAAAATTATTCAATGGTGTGGGTGTGGATTCCCTGCGAAGAAGCATGCCTTTCCCAAATGGTTGAGTCAAAATGAAAGTGCTAACCTTGAGAAAATTACCATTGTGATGGAATGAGGTGATGTATTTCCCAAAGAGTTACATAGAATTCCCTTGTATCGTAAGGTAGAGTTCTCAATAGAACTCATACCCGGATATAATCCTATCAAATATTTTCCCAATAGGATTGCTCTTATCGAACTGGAGGAGTTAAATAAATAGCTTCAAGAGAATTTGGAAAATGGGTTCATACACCCTAGTGCATCGCCTTTGTGGGCACCATTTCAATTTCAGATGAAGAAGGATGGATCAATGCATCTGTTTATCAACTATTGGGAAGTCAAAAATATCAACATAAAGAAAAAGTATCCTCTTATAAGGATTGATGACTTGGTCGATTAGTTAAGAGGTGAAAAATAATTCTCAAAGGTGGATCTTAATTTTGGATATCATCAGCTAAAGGATAATAAGGAAGATATTTATTATAATCCATTCCACACAATGTTTGAGAACTATGAGTTTCTAGTGATTCCCTTCAGACTTACTAATTCTGTTTCAATATTCATGGATTTGATGAATAGAGTGTTTAGAAATTACCAAAAAATATTGGTTGTGTTTATTGATTATATTCTCTTATTATCCAAGAGAAATGAGGAACATGAAGAATAACTAAGACTTGTGTTGGCGATATTGAGAAAGTAGTAGTTTTACGCCAAGTTCAACAAGTGTGACTTTTGGACGAATAAAGTCACATTCTTGGGACATTTGATCACGAGTGTGGGAATTTCTATGGACCCTTCAAAACAAAAGAGATTGAGGAATGTCCGAGGCCATCATGTGTCACAAAAATCCATAGATTTCATGGATTTACTGGGTAATACCAATATTTTGTGAGAAATTTATCACGATTTTCAATCCTGCTAACTAATTTATCAAGGAAAGAAGAAAAGTATGTCTGGATGGATGACTATGAGGGAAGCTTCAAGGACCTAAAGGGAAGGCAGATCAATACACATGTACTCACATTACAATAAGGTGGAGAAATTTTTGTGATATACAATGATGATTTAATGAAAATTATTGGGTTGTGAACTCATGAAAAATTATAATGTGACAGCCTACACCTCACAGCAGTTGAAGATCCATGAATAGAGCTACCCGACGCATGATCTAGAGCTGGAACCCATGATTTTTCCATGAAATTCTGGTGGAACTACCTTTATGGTGAGAAGTGTGACATATACCCAGACCATAAGAGCCAAAAGTATATATTCACACAAAATGATCTCAACATGATTCAAAGGAGATAGTTAGAGCTAATCAAGGACTACGATTACTCAATTCACTATTATCCAGGAGAGGAGAACAAGGTAGCTGTTGTTCTAAGTAGAATAGATCTTGTTAATATATCTGTGTTACAGATTGAGAAAGATCCTATCTTCTTTGATATTCAAATGATTGATTTGGAAATCAAAAGGGCATGGGATACATCCTACCTTCCCTAAATTATTGCACAATCATCAATCCAATAGATGATTAAGGAGGTACAAAGAGATGATATGAAGTTTCAAAAGAATGTGAATGTAGTAATATAATGGAAGCTGCACAACTTCTAGATCGACGATGATGGTGTGATTTGGTTTGGAACATGACTTTTTTTGCCTTCATCACCCAGGAAAAAAGAAGAATATGTTGGAAAATGCACGTAGCTCCAAATTCTCTATCCATCCTGTAGCACCAAGATGTACTGAGATCTCTAAGAAAACTTTTGGTGGGATACCATGAAGAACGATATTGCAGAATATATATTAAGGTGGTTGGTATGTCAAAAAGATAAAGTAGAGAAAATAAAGTCTATTGGAATGATTTAACCATTGCCTATTCCCATGGGAAAATTAGAGAGTGTCACTATGGACTTTGTCATGGGTCTCTCGAATATGTCCAAGGGAAGTAATGTGATATGGTTTTTGGTTGAACGACTAAACAAGACTACCCATTTTATCACTATTCAGGATGATCTCTTACTTTAACAATATGAAAATATATATATGTGAAGGAAGTGGTGGTATTGCATGGTGTTCCACTCTCGGTTGTCTCTGATCATGATCCAAGGTTCACATATAAATTCTAGAGGAGTCTTCAACATGCTTTGAGTACTGAATGAAATTTTATCACAACCTGTCACCCCCAAACTAATGGAACATATGAAAGGAATATTTTGAAACATGAAGAAATTTAAAGAGGCTGATCATTATAATTCAAATGTAGATGGGATCAGCATCTACCATTAGTTGAGTTCTCATACATCAATAACTTCCACTAAAGTATTCATATAGACCCATATGAAGCTTTATATGGAAAGTGATATAGAACTCCAACCTGTTGGGATGAAGTTAGTGAAAGAAAGATACTTGGACCCGATCTTGTGTATGAGATGACAAAGAAAGATTAAGTCATCTAGAAACTCATCAATGCTGCTCAGTGTCGGAAAAAGATCGATGCTGACAACCGTTGAAGGGACTTAGAGATTGGCATTGGAGATAAAGTCTTCCTTCAAATTTCAACATGGAAGAGAGTCATGCATTTTTTGGAAGAAAGGGAAGTTAAGACCAAGGTACATTAGCCCCTTTGATATCCTTGAACGCATAAGAGTTATGGCCTATCAGCTTTCACTTCCACAAAATATGGCTCAATTTCATGATGTTTTTAACGTATCACTCTTAAGGTAGTACAAACCGCATCCCTCACATGTATTGAACTCAGAGGTGGTACAACTGGAAGATGATCTCTTCTATGAGGATCATCTAGTAAAGATTCTAGACAGTAGAGATAAGGCCTACAGAGTTAGAAAACCTACCTTGTTAAAGTGTTGAGGATGAACTATATGTTTGAAGAACCTACATTGGAATTAGAGGATGTTATGAAGGAGAGGTACCCTTACGTTTTTATGTAGAATGAAATTTTGAGAGAGAAATTTTTTTAAAGGGGGAAGAATGTAACAACCCAACAATTTATCAATAAAATACATTCTTATATTTATTCCCTATAGTATAATCACATTGGGAAGAACAATGAAATTTCAGGATACTAACTACTATGTGACCCTTAATTATAATTTTTCCACTTTTGTGTTTTGAATTTTGAAAATATGACATACACGGTTGCGTTCAAGGTGATTTTTGGAGTCTAATAGAACAAACTTAATTTTTGTTGAATAGTAATATACCCTTATGAATAGTAATGTTAACCTTATTAATAGTGAAATATTCTAAAAAATTGTAGCCTCTCCTATAATAGTATATATATAGGATTTAATTGAAAGTGTGATGTACCAATGTTTTGGAATAAGTAAATAAATGCTTTGAAAACAGTATTTTCAAGTAAATTATGATTTTAATTAAAATTAAATTAATAATATATAGAAAATCAACTTTGAAAAATGGAATTCATTTTTAGATTCTACACATCTAAAAATTTTTAGGGTGAATTATGGGTATTTTTCTGAAATACATGATTTTTTTGTGAATAGTAAAATACGATAACTTACAATAAATGCTAAATACATGAATTATGATCTGATAAGCTAATTTATGGGTGATTTTAGGCCATTATCTCGAACTCAAATGTACTTATTACTATTATTGTTCAATTAATCATCACTATTAATTGTCTTGTTGTGAAATAATAATTTAATGAATATAATAGTGAGAAAACCCCTCTCACCTCCACTATAAATACAACCCATTACACCCTCATTTTCTCACACCTCTCAATCTTAAAGCCTTGTATAAACACTTCCCAAACATTTCTTCTAGCCCATTCACCACTTCCAAGATATTATGGTCTCATAAAATGATCAATCCAAGGTTCCATAAGGGGGATTGAAGAGGTTATTCCTCTCTCTCTCTCTCTTCCTTTAATTTATTTTCAATTTCAAGTTCTTTTCAAAATCTCTCTCCACATATCCTCATAAAAATGGTATTTTAACTCTAGTATCTTATATATATACTAGAATGTTATGATACTAAGAGATAATATATCATCCAAACCCATTTCCTCTATGTTTTTTTTAGAAAGGAAAATGTTGTTTGTGAGGTGTTAAATTATCACCTTTAAGAACAACAAGTTTTCATTTTCCTTTACCTTCTTTAGATAGGATCATAAAAGCATTTTTATGGTTTAAATAGATTACGTTATATGCATTCTATATCATCTGATGTTCTGGAACTAACTTATGTACATATTACTAAATGATTAAAGAAAACAAGTTCGTTATGGTCAAAAAATCGCCTGTATTAACCCAAACGACCATCATTAAATTTTTATCTAATGATTCATTCTCATGGTTTATAAAGAAATTATTTATAAGATAATTTCATGTTCTATATCATCATAAATAACATATAATTACCATTATTTATGTTTATCAATGTTTTTAATGATTTTTCGTTCATGAAGTTTAGTGAATTGTTAGAAAACATTAAAAATAAACAACCACAAACAGTGAATTTAAACTATATAAGTCATCCAAAATCCAATAATTGAACATAATACAACACTAATTAATATTATTAATTTATAAATGGTTATTTAATTGTTAATTAATTAATCTAATGTGGTTATATAGGATATTAATGTGAAGAAAACGTTTAGATACTAAGTAAGGGGAAATTCTCAAACCCAACAATCCTTCTTCGGGTTCTCCCTATTTCACCCCATTTTTGGTATGTTTATTCCTTAAAAATAATTTTTCCCTCATTATCCTAACTTTTTTGGGATATATATTTTTTCCAATGGGTTTATGTCAAACAAAATTTTTCCCAAAAGTACTCTTCTTTTAAAAACAGACCTTTTACTTATCACTCAATGTTGATGGTTCTTGTATAAAGTATGTCCTTTCCTCTTTATTTTGGGAACCCAATGTTTATGGATGTGTTACTATTAGAATAACTTGTTTTGTTACATATGTTATTTATGTACATATATGTTTTATTTGGCATGTATGGTAATGAAAATATTTTGTTGTGAATAGTGCACCTGGAATTATATAGCGCAATATGAATGTTTGAATGTGACCGGTGAACCTAGAATTATACAGCACTCTAATGAATTGGGTAAAGTGATGAATTTCATGAGTTAGAGAAAAATTATGCATGAACATGATTCTATAATTGTTCAAAACTACGAATGGCAGTTGACCACTAAGACATAATGTTTCATTTTTATGCTTTTCCACATTCTATGACTTTATCTAATGATTTATATCATGCTTTTTTCTAATTATGTTATGATTATGCTCACCCCAAGCTATATTGTTCCTATCTATCTTCTTTCTCAACTTTTAGCTCACCCACTTTTTATTTATATCCTCAGGTGATTATGTGTACTCAGGACTATTCAAGGGACAATAAGAAACTCGAGAAGAATGAATTACATAAATGTTTATGTTTAATGTTTTAAATGTTATATTTGGTCATAGTGTTTCCAAGAAACTAATCATATTGATCCTTGTGGTATAATCATTTTATGTTTTTTTATTTTTATAATGATTTAATTGTAATTTATGAAATGGTAGGTTCACTATAGTGTTAAAGCATTAAAATTTTCCATTTTGAGCTAAGTCCAAAGATGGATAGAACCATGGGCCTAATAATGAATTTGGTGTTGAAATGATCATGTTTCTGGATGGAAGGACATGTGAAGATTCTATCTCAATGTTCTGGTATCGCGTATGAGCATTGTCACAATGCATGGAATCATTATTATTTTTAATTTGAAGTTGCGCTTTTGAAGCATATTGTGAATTTAAGGTTGGAACATAATTGTTTCAGATTAAATAAATGACCTGGGTAGGTCAGAATATATTTCTAGATAACCACAATGTCTTATTTAGGATGATAAGTGTTATGCATGATATTTTTTAGTGCCTTGTGTCCATACATGATTTTGAAAGCTGAGAAAAATTTTCATTTTTCATTTCATGGATGGGTTAAATTTTTTTAGGATTCATAATTGACTTTTGATGTTTTTGACCATAACACATGTGTGTTTAGACATGAAATGTGGTTTATAAGAGGGGAAAGGTAATCAATTAAGTAGTATGGATAGTTAAGGGTCTTATCAGGCTGCTGGAGAAAACAACAATTTCCACTGAATAGCATATGGTCAAGTAGTAGCACCCCTTGAGCAGGGGTACCACTAGATTGCATGTGATTCTATACTATCTAAAGGACGGAATTATTATAGGGTTCAATGACCCTTCTTCCCCATCAGGTTTAAGGGGGGTAGTGTCCCTCCTTCTTCATCACATTTCATGTTCGTTAGTGGTTTTCCCCTTCTGTTTCTCTAAATTACCATCAAAAGAGGGGGTTTGGTGGCTTCAAATGCTAATTCTAGGTATATATCAATCTTATTCATCCTATATTATTATATTCTACCCTCCATTATAATTTCCAACTTCTCTCGGACTAGTGTTTTATTTTAAATCCACCGAATCATGGTGGAATTAGTCAAGTGAGAAGCGGATTATCCTCTTATTATGATTATGGAATCCCAAGTTGTCTTCTCCACAAAGTTTCTCAAAAATTCTAAAAGGTATGTCACTATTATTGATTTTAATATGGATTTCCGAAATTTAAATTAGATTGATTATGGTTTCGGTTCCAATGCTCGAGTATTTTGCTCGACTAGGTGTTAGGAGTGTTTTAGGGGTGTTTGAAACCCTATGGCTTGAGGTTTAGATATGTAAATAATGCTTATTGTGTTATATATCATTACGATGAGTTTAATTTTCATTAATTAACTATAAATTTTATAATTAATTAATTATAAAAGTTATAATTAATTAATTATAAATATTATAATTAAATAATTATTAATTTTTGGATTAAGTTAGGAGATTGGGTCATTGAGATGAGCTTAGTTGATCATGGATGAGGCTAGATGGACTTGAACAGGATTTTCTAGGGTTTCTGACCCATGGTAATAAATGTGAAGCTTTAGTTTAAGGTAGCTGGTTTTGTATACTAACTCTATGGTTATCATTATTTTTATATTGAATGTGAGGTGTAATCTCATCACTGTGAGGGTGCCCTCTAGTTAGATTATAATATTTAATTTAATTACATGTTAAATTGGAAGGATCAATTAGTTAATTGAATTGAAAGAAATGAATGAATAACTAGTAAAAAATGGTCCTAGGTTTCTAACATGATGTGATTAGCCTATGTGGATAGAACATAGGATATGATTGATGGGTTAGGTGAGAAGACCGATCGAGATTGACCATACCCACTGAGATGGGTTATGGGACATCACTTTACTATTTCCTATGTGACGAAAGCCAAGTGGTGAGTGGGTCTATGTTATCGTGGAGATGATTTCATGGGATATATAATCCCTAGATCATTGGGAGTTACCTAAGACCATTGATTCCAGTAAGGACACTCATGGGTGTGCCTCCAATATATTAATACTAAGGGGGCCTTAGTGTATGCACCATTGACAACTTGTCCCCATGTAGGCACATGGGGGATTAGACTGTGATGGTTGTGGGTGTCTCCCTAAAACCCAAACTTAAATGTAATCCTAATGGGTCAGAGATGCTGATGATAGGAATGGATGTTCACCCATCCCTTGTGATATATTTATTTTAATTTTTTTATTCTTAATGACATTTGATTTCTTAGGATTCATAGGATTTGGAAACTGATCTTGGAAAATATTTTATTTCATAGGATCCATTAGAATGATTTGATGGATGATACCCTAGGATTACTAATATAGTTGGGATCTAGTTTCATAGAATATTGGTGGTGAATACCTAACCTAGATAGTATCCATAGATATAGTTGATGTGGGAATAGATGTATAGATGTGGTACCTATGATCCATTCGTAGATTTATGTGATTTTTTCACTTACATGAATACCTGGATGGTACGTATTCCTTCGATATAGTGATACAATTGAGAGTACTTATTTTCCATGATTTGAATGGTGATACTAGTAAATCATTGCGAATGTCTATAATACTTGGGATAAAAATGGAGGTATGTGGTGTTGGGTGGTTATATATTCTGAAGAACAAATGTTAGGCATCTATATGGTGATTGTTGGGTCACCTCAATCGATTACTAGGATACCCACTAGGATCAGGTAGATACACCAATGATAGTTTATCTATGAAGACATGCCATATTGGATTCTTATTATAATGACCATGGGATTCAGGGAGAGATTTACTTTTGATTACATGGGTCACCAAGGAATCTGTGATGCAATGAGGTATATGATTTCTTATGGATTTCCCATCTTAAGAATTATAATTCATCACAACATCGATAACACCCAGTTATTATCATGGTGTTCATACTAAAGGATTGAGTATGAGGGATGCCTAATGACACCCAGGGTCCACTACTCATTATGATGGTTGTATGGATATGAGATCCCCAATGAGTGAATATAGGTTCACCTAAGGTGATTCTTAGGTATATATACACTTCAAAAATGGATAAAGAGTGTGATGTGGATTGGGGTTATGAACATGGGGATCAAAAAATGTTTTTGGGCATAGATTGGGTTATATAAGTATGTCCTTGGGTGATGGTGATACTATTGAGGTGTGGTCATTGTGACAACTCAAAGAAACTTAAGAATAATGTAGAAGAAGGTATTTTGGTGGTTTTTGTGGTATTTGGTTTATTTATTTATTTTATCTGAGCATGGAACATGCATATATCACAACATACACTGGTTAGTACGGGGCCATGTTGTTGATTCCCAATTGATTTTTTACTCATATCCTACTTGGGCCATCATTACACATGGGTACCTAAGAAGATCTCACATTATTATTTTAGGAATAATTAGTGTTGATTAATTGGAATAGTTTTAATATGGTTCAGTGTGAGAACTTAGAGGATACTGAGAGATCGAGATATAGTATGGCCTAGAGATGTTATAGAGCGAACATCTTTTTTACCAGTTGGTTCAAGCCTATATATGTTACCCTCACAGTGGAAGGTAAATGTGTGTTCAGTATGTTTGTTCAGTTATTTTCTAATATTAATTTATTATCTTTATTTTTTTATATTTTTTCATATTCATTTAGCTTATTATGATTAATTATATTTAGTTTTTGATTATTCTATTCCACACTCTGGTACAAGGTGTTTATCCTCACCACAGTTCCTCCTTAAACCACCACTGGGGAGGTGCACTCGACCTCACATGGCACACTAATTTGGGGAACCATTTGAGTGGCCCATGAACTAGGGTGTTAAAAAATGGAAAATTCCCTATGATTATTGCTTGATTTTGATAGCTAGGATGGAAAATTTTTGATTGGGACCAATCTAGGACACAAGACCATTTAGGAGGATTTTTTTCCAGTTTGTTTATTTTTTTATTTTATAGATATTGGTGTATTTTACTTTCTAGTGAACTATGAATATTTGAAATGTATATAGATCATTTTGAAATAGTATGGGTTATAATTATTATTTTTACTTTTTGTTATGTATATTTACTATTTTATCATGATGTATATGATTTTTATTATTTCCACTATTTTTATACTCTAATATAAGGGTATAATATCTTCTTCCTACCAAAATAAACCCTAAATAACAGTAGAACACCATAGTCATAGAAGGAGTCATGTGAGAGGTCATAAGTCATATTTGATAGGATACCGATTAGTGGACTCTAACTGATAGGATTTCACAAGTACTTTTGTATCTCATGTTTTGTGTGTATTATTTTATGTATCACCGAGTTCTTATAATCGATATTTATAGAAAAAATCACCAATGGTTAGTTTAGGATCATCCATGATTATCTTCAATTGTTTTTCCTAAAAATTATAATTTCTTTCTAGAAATGTTTAGAAATATTATAAACATGGAAACACACTTTTATCTATATAATGAACTATCACACTTATTCTGAAAACTATTTATTACATTTTTCCTTGTCAAAAATTTAAAAAAAACTTCAATTATACTAATTAACATTTATGAATATTTTAAAAATCAATAAAATGGTCAAAATGAAAAAAAATTAATCCAAGAAAATTGAAATATTAATGACATATCAAAATAGAGTATCGAATTGAATTTTCTAAAAATAGAAATAAAAATTTTGTAAGACTTTTTTAATATAATGTGTATGAATGTTTAAAATATATGACTTGATATAATGTGACATCAAATCCTATGACTATATAATTTATTAAAAATTTAGTTCATACGACTTTCATAAAATTTTAATTTTTTTTCATGAACAGGTATAATTTCAAAATAGTTCATAAGACATTGGTGATTTAATTTGATGTTGAAAATTTTATGTTACTTTAAAATATTTCATACCAATTTGATAATTCCATATGGATTTAAAATTTTCATAAATATTTTTCCATTTATTAAAAAAGCTGTTTCAAATAAACCTAACTCACCAATCCAAAGTCTATTTTTTTAGAAAGTGTATTTACCCATTTATAAAAAATTTAAGCTATTAATATTAGTTATCTTAATTTTTTAAAACATAAAATAATTCAATCAAAAAAACTAATAATATCCAAAAAATAATAACAATATCCGAATACCTTAAACTCAATAATACCACTAAAATATTTCCATTTTTAAAATTACAAAGCTAATAAAATTAGAAAAATCTCCCCCATTTCTGTAATTAATCAAATGGTTGAATTTTTTTTAAATGTATATAATTAAAAAAATTCTCCCATAATTAAAAATCGTTGAAATTAAAAATATATAAAAACCATTCAAAAAAAAATTTAAAAATCCCCTAAATAAATTCATACTAATTAAAATTAAAATGTATAATATTAATATAAACTTGTAACATTATTAGAAAATATAGTATTCGACCTTAATATTGCAAATCTATTCCATAAAATAAATTAAATTTTAATCTTCAGAAGAATAATTAGAAATATTTATTAGTGGTAAAAATTTTACCAAAAAATAAATCATTTAATATTCTCTGTAATTAATATATATTTTTAATGTATATTTAATGAATCAAATATTTCATATAATAAACAGTAAATTAAATAAAAATTAAATTTACAATCTAATAAGATATATAGCAGTGTATATTTCTTAAAACATTAAAAATACTTACACATAAAAAAATGATAAAGAAAAGTCTATTATACATTCAATATTCCATGTTTAAGGTCTATTTTTTGAATCTGCATTTCATCCAAATGTTTAGTGAATATATTATCAAGTTTACCAATAGTTAAAATAAATTATAAACTAATATCTCCTTTGTTAACATGATATCTTATAAAATGAAACATATCATATATATTCTCTATTTAAGAATTAAATAATGGTATTTTTAAAATTTAAATTATACCAGTATTATCATAGTAAATGATTAATTAATTAAAATATCCATTAAAATAATATAGAGTTTTTTATCTATAATATTTTAGCACAACAATTATAAAAAACTACATACTCATCCTTATCATTGGATAAAAAACTAATAATCAATTTTTAAATATCTATAGAGCTTAAATTCTACCAAGTAGATGAGAAGTACCAAGATTACTCTTTCTATCAATTCTAAATCCACTATAATAAAAATAAAAATAAGGTATTAAATAAAGATAATTATTATTTTTAATATAATAAAATCATAATAAACGTTCCCTAAATATGTATATTTATTATTTAACTGCCTTAAAATTTAAATTTTTAGAATTAGACTAAAATATGAAACACAAACATGAATAAAACAAAATATAATGTATAGATGCATTGATGTCGATGAAAAATACTACCATACATTTGTACATTTTATTATCTCTTAGTTTTCTAGATTCTTATAATTCTAACTTTGAATTATTACTCATTAGGGTTGTAAAATATTTACTAGAGTCTAAAACAAACCTTCTTATTAACTCTTTATCATATTTCATTTGATTCTAAAATATATCATAACATTTTTGAAAAATTATAAGTCCCAAAAATAATTTTAACTCAACCGTTAAACTCATTTCAATTTCTTTTTTCATTAATTTAGAAAACTCTTCCTGAAGAATATAACTATATAAACTAAAAATAATATTATCAACATATATTTGGACAATTATAATATAATTATAAATATTCATAACAAATAAGGTGGATTAACATTACCCTTACAAATACCGTTATCCAATATAAAAATATTCTATTATACAAAAATAAAGAGGTTATTTAAGACCATATAAAGCATTTGATATTTTAAAAAAATAGTTGAAAGAGAATTTATTTTCATATCTTAGTTGTTTTTTATTGTTTACCCCTTTTGAAATTTAACAATTTATAAAATAACTCTTAGAATGAAATTAAAACAATTTAAAAATTTTAAAACAAGAAAAAATAATAAAATTATAATAAATTCATTCCTAGAAACAGGAGAAAAATATTCGTCAAATTTTATTAATTCCTCTTGAAAAAAACACATGATCAGTAATTCTAGAGTTTTTTTGTCAATTTGAATAAATTCATCCATTTTATTTCTAAATATCCATCTAGTTCCTATAATATATTTTTATTTATGATGTTCAATAATATTCAAAAATTTATTTCTTATAAATTGATTAAGATCCTCATACCTATTTATTATCAAATTAACATATTTTAAGACATCATTGATATTATTTAGCACAAACTCTAGAAATAAAAATCAAAATTAGAACAAAAATACATAACAAATTATCTATTTTCAATTCCATATTCAAAATTTCCAATTAAATTTTCTAATAGATAATATCTAATTATTATCCAAATTTTAGGATAAAATTGGGAAGATATTTTCTCCCCATTAATTGAAAAATTATCCTTTTTAATTTTATCTTCACCAAAATTAAACTTTTTAATTTATTCATCATGATTATATTGATATGAAATTTTCTATAATTTAATTTAAATAAATTGAACATTTCCATATTCTTCAAAAAATAAATTTATTTTTATTAACAAATCTCTAAGGCTAACTATTATTAGAATATCCTAGAAAAATTCCCCTATAAAATTTAGAATCAAATTTATCTAGAATATCCTTTATATTTAAAATATAAAATTTTCAACTAAAATATAAAAATATCTAAATTTAGGCTTCTTTTTAATATTTTATTCCTAAGGTGTTTTCTTTAGAAATGGTATGATTAATATTTTTTTTAATTACAATAATTTTTTTAACATAAATAACCTATGAATATTGATTTATATTAAATCCATTAAGAATAGTTCTATCCATTTCAAGAATAGTTCTTTTATTATTCTTCATAACACTATTTTTTGTGGAGTTATAAGGGCACAAATATTTTAATAATAGATATTATATTTAAAAACAATTAAAATTAATGAATAATAAATTCACCAACTTTATCACTTATGATATTGATAATTAAATGAAAATTTTTATTTGGAAAAAAATTACAAAAATCAATAGACTTAGGAAACGTTTCCTTTTTATTAGCTAACAATTCATTCAAGGTATATCTCTTGAAAACATCCACAATTTAATAAACATATTTTATTCCACCTAGACAAACTGTTCAAATAAGTACAAATAAATTTTCATGTAATAATTCAAGAGGTTCAACATAATTAACATAATTAATATATTTAAAACTATCCCTATACTATTAAACTTTTTAAAATAGACTACAAACAATATTGTTTTTACATTTAGTTATCGAAGATCCAAAAAATATCCATGATTTAAAAAATTTTGTGTCTTCTAAAAATATAAATGAAAAATTATTATGATACATAAAATATCATATCTTTCCATATCAATCATACTCTTTAACATTATGATTGGTAAGGTCAAAAAATAATTTAAAAAATATTATCATTCCCATTTTTATAAAATTTGAGAGAATTTCTTTTAAAAACTACAAACCAGTTATCATAAGAACTAAAATTCATTTAATCATAAAATTATTTTTATATAATTATTAGGTTATTTTTTAGACCTTTAAATAATAAAACTTTAGGAACTTTAATGGTTTTAGAAAAATCTTCTTCACTGAAACACCTAATTTTTCATTTCTATTTTTTTTGAATGTAATTGACCCTCCATAAAACTGCCTAAAAGATAAAAATCTAAATGATTCACTATTTATATAGCTAGAATAACCATTGTCCATATAACTTGTTTCTTTGAGACTCCTAAGTATGAATTTTTAAAATAAATCAAAAAAGATAAATGTTTTGGTACCCATTATATTTTGGGTTTGGTTGGATTAGTAATAGAGTTTTTAAGTACCCATATAGATCATATGTATTTATTGTGATATAATCTAGAAGATAAATTAATAGAAATAAAATTATTATTTTATGCTAAATATTGAGTAAATCTATGTGAATATTAATTAACATAATGTCCATTAGTATTATATTTAAATCATGTGACATAAAAAAAGTGACACTTTCAAAAATTTGAAAAATAATGTTTTTTATAGGTTAGCTATTTGATTATTATAAAGAACAATAGATATGTCACTATTTTGTTTCTTTATATCAATTGTCTTATATATTTTTTATTTTTATTAAACAAAATTTAATAATGTTTTTTTAAGATAATAATATCTATCTTTGTCATTTCTTTTTCATTTTTTGGACTCCCTAAATAATTATAGAATTTAGTGTTTAAACATGAAGCAGTATTTCTTAATATTTTATTGTCATCCATAAGTTTTTTGCATTTTTTATTCACATGATACATGTAATCAGAAAACATATTGAGTTTATCCCCCCCCCATAATTATTCTTATAAAAAAAACTTTGGTAATTTCATTAAAATATTTAAACATCACAATTTATATCTCAAAATTAATATTTTATTCTTTTATATTATAAATAACATCAAAATTTTCATTAAAACTAATTCTAAAATTTTATGGTTTCCTTTATCTTGGGTAAAATTCCTTTTTTCTTTAATAATTTTCACAATTATTTGTAAATTTGTTTATAAATCTCATAAATTCCCAACACATATTCCTCTAATTTCTTATTTTATTCATAAATATATCTAACATTAGAAACATAAGAGTTAGAATATGAATTAGTATTAGTTTTATTCACAATAATAGTATTATAATGGACGTTTAAAGGTATTATTAACTTTTTAAATGGTGAAATTGTTACATTAGAACAAGTACCCACACTGCAAGATTTATAGTCTCATTCTCTATTCCAAATAATCACTTGAGTACTCTCCTTTAGTGAAAATAATCAACCATAAAGAGATTTTTTCTCTTTATTATTGTAGTTATTATCCTTTCTCAAATAACTTATCTTATAAATGTCATCCTTAATGTGTCCTTTGTTTCTATACTCATAAAAATTTAGTTTTGAATCATCATTGCATTTAATATTAATAAAATTTTTTACTTCTATTTTGATCAGTCTTTCTAATATTTTTCTATAATCATTTATTATTTTCCATGAGGTGGTAAGTTCCTTACGACATATTGTCTATTTCATTTTCACTTCCATGTGATTCAGAATCATTGGAGTTTGATAAGACATTTGTGTTTGAATTTATTCCTATAATTTTTATATTAAAAATATCATTATCTATAAGATTCTTTAATTTATGTTCATACTAAAGTAGGAATCTAATGAGTCTATCCAAATTTTATTAGTTAATGTTCTTTCTCCCATCAATTTTTACATTCACTATATGACACCTTTTAGGCAGTGACCATGACTCCTTTTCAACTAATATTGTATTATTCAACCCCTCTCATAGTTTAATCATACCATTGATGACACTTGTGAATAAATAGAACATTTGGTTCATTAATTATGCTTTTCCCACTTTAACATCCTCGTATTCTACATGTAAGATTCCTAGATTGGTAACTTTGAGCTTTTCAAAACATTAATGGGTTATGTGAAGTATTATACATATTTCTTGAGATATCATTAACATTGAAACATGGATAAACATATTTATAATAATAAAAGAATATAATATATTCATTAAAATATAATCTGGAATATACTTTACCACATCATTACCTACAAGAGTATTTGGACCAACATGTGGGAGCTTATATAGTTTCATACTTATCATCCAATGATCCATACTCAAATATTTTATATATGACTATATCTATGATTTTAAATAGTGTGTGGATAGATAGGTAAATTTAAGATGGTTTAGAGGGGGGGGTTAATAGACTAGATTAAAAAAATTTAGTCAAATAAATTGATTAACTAAATTAATTATTAATGTTAAATATTATGGTTAATTAGAAGAAGAAATAAAATAATGAACTTTGGAATTTTTATACTGGTTCTATCTAAAGTGGACCAAGTCAAATATTATATCTCTCTATATAGTGAGAGATATGTATGTACTAACTTATTTTTAATCTGGAATCATAACCTGTTATATAATCCTTTTCAAGTGGAGGGATAATCACATAATTGAATTTTGTATGGGGAGTGAAAACTCTTATAAAAATGAATATAGATACAGGGAGTCCCAATCCTCAAATCCTAACATTAGAATATGGGAGTCACAACCCAAGGAAGAGAAGAAGAAATAATTATTTTCTATGTAAACAAAAAAATAGAGTGCGTGTGAAAGATGGGAAATAGTGTTACATACTCAAGAAATTAGATGAAGGAGAAGATAAAAAATAAAAGAATATGATTTGGTCCTCAATAATTGGATTGACACATCTCATTAGGGTAGTAGTAGTCGAAGAATAATTAATCTGGAACTTTAGATAATGTACAAGTGATTAAATAATGTATCACATAACTTGGAAAAACTGTACAGTAGGTTGAAAAGTTCACACCTCTTTCTCGAGGTAAAATAGTGTATCCAATATTTTAACTCATATTCTTCCATGAAGTGTCTTAGCACCATTAAATAAGATCTGTAAAATAGAACTAACAAAAAAATCAATGTGTAATGAAATTAAAATTAAAAAATTGATGAATTATATAGGAGAGACAAAATTATCACTTAGAATAATCACTAATAAATTACTGTTCTAATTAAAACTAATGATTGATTAAAGATGATTTGAATTACTAGTTAAATATTAATAACAATTCAAATAAATACCATAAAATTGTATGATAATTTAAAGAAAATATAAAATATAATTTAATTTCAAGAATCCTGTAATTTAAAAATTAATCAAACTAAATTAAATGGTATAAAAAGTGATTGAATATATTAAATGTAATTACATAATAATTTATAAATTAATTAGCCGATGAAATTAACTAAAAATATTAAAGCATAAATATTCCCCAAATATGTTGGGAGTGTTACATATCAATAATGAATAAATTTAATAAAATTTTAAGACTTATTAAAATATTATAATAAATTTTATATTTACTTAAATATAATATATATTATGTTCGTAAATTAATAAGACACTTCAATAGAATTATAAAATTCATATAGTTCATCAATGTAAAGAATATAATGAAGAACATAGCGTGAATAATTCCTCATTGGTGGTAGTAAAAATACCTGGAAGTGGAAAAAATTGGTCACCATTGAAAAATATATTTATCAATAGTTTTAATTAATTTTAACCACCATTATTTATAAATTTCCCACCATTGGTCATAATTTTTCCACTGTTGAAAAAAATGACATACCATTGAAAGATAATTTACCTACCATTAAAAAAACAAATTTACTCACCGTTATTTATATAAAAAATATATAAAAAAATAAAAACTTCTATTGAGTATATTAAAAAAATTTCAACAAAATTAATCATCAGATGACATGAAAAAATTTAAAAACAAAATAAGCCATCATGTGCATGAAAAAATTGATAAAGGAAAAAATAACCCACCATTGGCTATATAAAAAAATAGAAAATTGAAAAATAACCCACCATTAGGTATATGAAAAAAATTAGAAAATGAAAAAATAAAACACCATCAGAAATTATATAATAAGACATATAATTTCATGAAGATAATTATAAAGAGCACCCCAAAATTATGGATGGTGTCCAAACATAGGAGAGGGAGAAAATCCATACATAAAAATTTTCATCTACCGATGGTATATAACTCATCTATTTGAGATCACAATGAAGTATAACCCATAATATAATAAATAGAATGGTTTCAAGGCTCCATGACGAAGTAGATAAAGTTTAAGTGATCAATGATGGTAGAAGGAGGCTAGTGGTTCGATATGTTGAATAATATTTTATCAATTTATGTTCAATTTGATTGTATAAACATCATAGAATTTTTTATCCATATAAAAAAACATAATTTTTAGTTCATCCATCATACTTATTTTTAGATAATTTAAATATATTTCCAAAAAATCAATAATCATTAAATTCTGAAAAGTATTGAATGATATATGAACAAAATACTTGGAAAACATGTTTTAAAAACTACATAAATCATTTCAATACTTAGTCCATTTTTTATGGTATGAAAGAGACATTTTTATTATTTCATTTAGTATAATGAAATGAATAAATTTTATTTGATTTATAACCAAATAAACTAATATTGATTATGATTATAAATAAATGATATATCAAAGAAACATAAACTAATATCAATTCTATAAAATTCCGAATTTCAGATTTGTTGCAAGATCTTAAGATATAATCCACACCACTAATATAATAAAATCACACATTAATTTATTCTAATTAAATTAATATAAATGATTCTTTATTCGAACATGAAATGTTTTTAATGAATCAAATCAGTGTAGTATATTTAATAAAATAAATATTGAAGAAGACTTTAATGAAGTTTATACTAATAATATTATTTGAGAGAAAAAAGATTTGTCATGTTCAGGCTTAAATGAGAACATTTTAGAGAAAGAAAAATAAAATTTTGTAGTTTAATAAAAGTTATGTTAATTTTTTAAATTTAATATTAGAAAATATTTATAAAATTATGATCACTATATGAAAAGTTATAATTAAAATTCATAGTTGTTTTGAAAACATTTTTCACATAAAATTATAAAACGTTTCTTCATATTTTCAAAAAATAAAATAACATGTAATAAAAAATAGAAATACATAAATTCACATTCACAAACAATATCTCCTTTTTGTTTTATTACAAAACAAAAACATTTAAAACCAATTTTATCTCTCTTTTTGTAAACACAAAAAAAGAGAAAATAACCCCCCTAAATAAGAGTAATAATTAAATTATAAAATTTTCAACATTCTAATTTCAAATTTTATTTTTTTCAAACCGATCAGAGCATAGAGACTTAATAATTATGTCTTATAGATAATTTTTATTAGGGATAAATTCTAAAAAAATAACAACCTTATTCATATGTTCTTAAATAAAATGAAATCTAATATCAACATGCTCTGTTCAGGAATATTGTAGAGTTTTTAGAAAAAGAAATTGAAAATGTTTCCTCATAAAAATATACAATTTTTCAAGACAAATACAAAATTCACATAATGTTTTTTCAATCTATAATAATTGAGAAAAACTACTTTAAATAGAGATATATTCATTTTCTATATTATATAGAGAAACATGTAGTTTATTATTATAATACCATGAAGCTAATACCTTTTTCCCAAAAAATGACACATACCCGATGTTCTTTTTCATTCAAATATACTACCACCAAAATAAGAGTTCCCATTATATATTAAATTAAAATAAATATATTGATTATAAAGTAGAACAAAATCAATAGTTACTTTAATATAACAAATTATTCATTTTTTATATCTTTAATGTGACTTTCTTTAGGATCATTTTGAAATCTAACATATAAAAAAACACCAAGAATTATATCAGGTCAAGATACAATTATATATAGTAAGTTAGCTATCATGACTCTATAAATATTAATATCAATAGATTTACTATATGAATCAATATCAAATTTACAATTAGTTCCCATATAATTTTCAATGATTCATATGAATCATGACCAAATCATTTAACAAATTATTTAGCATAATTATATAGATTAAGAAAGATTCTGTACTTCCTTTTGACAAATTTTATTTTGAATAAAGTACATTAATTACCTTGATAAAATCATTTCAATCACAGAAGGCCTCACATTATAAAAATTATTAAAAAGTAGGTTATTATAGGAACACAAAATTATATCAATATCATAGATTTGTACAATTAAAATAACATCAAATGTTATTTTCATAAAAATTGTAGGATCAACATTGACCTTCTTGAAACCATTGTTTTATAATAAAAAATAAATCCTATAATACCAAGCATGAGGTTCTTTTTTAAGATAATAAATAACATTAGTTAATTTAAAAATATGATTTGAAATTTTTTATTTCAAAACTAGGAGGTTGAGAAGAGGAAAATTATTCAGTTATATAACCATTTAAGAATTAACTTTTTACAAAAATTTGATATAATTTAAAAACATGAAAATAAGAAAAAGTTAAAAGACATTATAAGAGCCTCTAACCTAGTAATAGGCGAAAATAAATCTTCAAAATATATACCTTCTTATTTAGAGTATCCTTGAGCAACAAGTATGGATTTCTTTGACAACCTTTCCAGATTCATCTATCTTGTATCTAAAGATCAACTTGATTCAAATTAATATCTTGTACTTAAGAAATTATTTTAATGACAAAATATTATTTATAAAAAAATTGTTTAATCTCATCTCGGATAGAAACAATCGAGTTAGAATCATTTATTACATCATTATTATTATAAGGATAAAATAAAAAGTAAAATCATAATTGAAACAAGATTTTAAAATAGATTTTCTATTTTTAACCCCAAAATCAATATTTCTAATTACATTCTCTACTGGATGATTTTTATTAATCCTACACGATCTTGGATCATGTAAAAAAGAAGTATTCTACCTCTAAATTTATTAATCATTATCTCGAGGTTTTTCTTGACCAAAATTAATTTCATTAAACTCATAATAAAAAACATTTGAATCAAAATCTAATTTAACCTTATTTTTATCAAACATAACTTGAATGGATTCTTAAATAATAATAGTTCATTCGTTATAAACTCTATAATATTTACTATTATTAGAATATCCAAGAAATATATTTTCACTTATTTTACCATCAAATTTATCTAAATTATCCTATGAATTTAGAATAAAAGCATTACAACCAAAAACCCTAAAGTAACCAAATATAGGAAATTTATTTTAAAATAATTCATAAGGTGTTTTATTTAAAAAATGTATAATAATAATATTTTTAGAAATATAAAAATTGTTATAAATATGCATAGTACCAAAATATCTATTAAAATTATATTGACTTAACATAGTTTTAGGATTTTCAATAAGAGTTCTCTTTTTCTATTCTACAACACTATTTTGTTATGGTCTTCTAGAATAAGAAAATTTATGAAAATAACCATTATTTTTACAAAATGATTCAAAATTTAAATTATTAAATTCCACACCTTTATCATTCTGAATAGAAACAATTATACAACCTTTTTAAATTTGAACGAAATTACAAAAATTGGTAAATCTTGTAAATGTATATGACTTATCGTAAAGAAAGTATATCAATTTAAATATATGATAATCATAAAAAATAACAAAGTTATTATTATTTACACCATAACTAGAAATTTGAGTAGGAAGAAGGATCTAGATGTAGTAATTTTAATGGTATATTTTGTACTTATCTGATTGAAAGAACTAAAAGAAATTTTGTGTCGCATCCCTTTCTTGAAAGCATCACAAATATGAAGATGTTATTTATTCAATGAAGGAATCAGTAACATATTCTAATGTTTCTAGATATTATGTAAGATTGTGATATTAATATGACCTAAAACTTACTTCTAAATAATTCTTTCACTCTACATAATATTCAAGCACTTAACATGTTTAACAGATAGTTTAGTAAAATAAATAATAAAATTATTTTCATATCTATTATTATAAAATAATAATGAATTATTGTTAAAAATTAAAAATTTATCATTTTTAAATTTTCACTTCAATTCCATCATCACATAATTGTGATATATTAATTAAATTATGTTTTAATCCTTCTACATATAAAACATTATAAATAAAAGTATAATTTGAAATACAAACTTTACCAGAAACTTTTACGTTTACTTTTAAATTATCCCCAAATTTAATTGTGCCTCCAAAACATGTGTTTCACATGGTAAAATTTGATGGGACTATGATAATATTCCTAGAGAATCCATTTTCCACATACAATATGTCGTTTTTTAGGTATCCAAGGAATTTTTCTACAACAATCACCCAAGTAAATTTGGTTCCAATAGGATTAGTAATAAAACTTTTTGACACCAATAAAGAGTTTCAACACATATTTTATGTTGCTCTTGATGAAAACTAATTATAAATATTATAATTTTTAAATCCACAATATTATTTGAATCTTAGAGAACAATCATTTTCATTGTGACTTTTCATGCCACATTTAAAATAAGTAATAGTATAAGTATAGTGAGTTTTTACTTTAAAAAATGGTTTATCAATATTTAAGGTAATCTTATATCATAACCAAAATGATATTTGTTTTTATTTAATTTATTCATATACAATATTTTATGATATTTTTCACAACCTTGAATAAAAGTAGATACACTTTGTTTAATACTTTCAACATCATTTTTCAATTTCCAATTCAAATATTGAGTATATTTCAAATTTTCATAAACGGTTGAATGAGAAACAGAATAAGTGTTTCTAAAATTTACATTTTCTTGTAATATTAATTTATTTTCGTTAATAAATTTCACAATATTTTCCGAAAGCTTATTATAAAAATAAGTATTTTTGAAAGTATATTTTATTAATATTTAAATTTACTCATTTATTTCAGAAAAATTTAGGTTCTCAGAATCAAATTCATAATTATATCATCGAGAATAAAAACTATAATTACTAACCTTATATAAGGATTCCCTGAAGCATAACTTAGTGGTTTTCTTTTCATTTGTAGATTTTTCACTAAAATTGCATTACTCTTTAATACTCCAACTAGTTTTCAATTCATTTTTATCCTTACTTTTGTAATTGTCTTTCTTCTTTAATTTAAGACAGTTAGGCTTGATATGTCCTTTCTTCCAGAACTCATAACATGTTATATCTAAGGAATTATAATTGAAACATCCTTTCTTTTCCACATTTTGTTCTTTTTTTGATAGTGTCTTCTAAACCAATTCTTGAATCCTTTCTTTTTTTCTCTTTTGTAAACTAAATTTAAAATCTGATCCATATATTCCTTTTCACTATAATATAGATCAAAATTAGAAGATTTTTTGTAACAAAAATCAATTATTTAAAAGAAACACCTTTTATTTTTGTTGTCTCTTTGTCTGTTATGTCCTTCTGTTCCAGTAAATACTAAAGTAGTGACCAAATAAATTCATACAAGGCATACTATTTAAAGTTATTACTTTCATTAATGGAAAGCTTCTAATCATCACATTTATTTGGTAAATCTCATAAGACTAGTTTAAAATTATTGAGTTTTCTAATTCTTGTCATGGTGAATTCATTCCTTTACAAATTCTTGTGAATATGGGGAACATTATGTTTACTATTTCATGATCCCCCATTTTTTTCTTGGTAAGCAACATGAGGTATTCCAAGCTTGGTTTAGATTATTTTTTCAAGGACAAGGTGTAACAAACCAACCTTGGTCAACCTAGAACCAGTCACCCGATACATCATTAAATAAGGACCAAGAGGTGATCTAAATCCTCTCGTGCTAGAAACAAGTACCAAGCATCAAGATAAAGGAGTTCAGAATGATTTGGACCATAAGAAAATAAAAAATAAATAAACATAAATTTGACAACAAAAGATAAACACAAGAAGAAGAAATAAATGAAATTCGCATACCTCCATGTGAAACTACAGATCACCCCTAACCACAAAACCATCATCTCCCCACGATGACTAAATCCAAGCTTGAAGTACCAAGAGAAACTAAAACAATGATGAAACTATTGGCATGAGTAGTAAAAGTTAGTTGGAGTTCCTAAAAAATCTATTGCCAATGCATTTATTCAAAACAAAAGTATGATCAATTACAGGTTTGAAATACAATACATAAAACTAGGGTTTCAGAAAATAATTCTTTAAAACAAAATATGATTCATTTACCTTTCCAATTAAAACCAAATCCTTTTCAAATAAATATACAATATATTTTATATGAGAATAGGGTGAGTAAAAATATTTATTTTTTTACTTAACAAGGGAGAAATAAAGTGTAAAATATTTTCAAAACATTATCATTAACCATTTGAAACACATCACATAACATTTAATAAATAATTAAAAATTTTAAGAGAGCATAGGAAATGATCTCATAATAAGGGAAATGCAATATAGAATGTGTGAGTAACCAACCAAACAAGTCATATAGATCATCCTCCACAGATAAATAAGTATCCGAAAAAATGGGAGAACATATGATCACAGTGGATAATATAGAACATATTAACACCTGACTCATCCCATAGGAATTCCCTACCCAATAACATCAATCTACCCACACAATCAGTCTTATCCTACCTAGCCTAACCGATGTTAACAATCCCATAGTAGAGAAATGATCATACTAAGGGTCAATAGAATGTATGTAATCTATTATCATACAAAAACAATTTTTGGAAGAACCTCTACCTATTCTAGGTTCCCATATCATATATAAAGTGTGGGAGTTCCAAAAAATCACACATGCAACCAATAATGTACATATATATTGTACAACCTCACACACAAGCACCAACCTATGAATTAATTAGAAAAAAAATTAATTTCATTTCAAACATTAGATTATAAGGGAGTCCCATACTAAGGGCCTCCCATACCATTAAACACATCAAATGTAAGATAACTATCCAAGGATAGTTTTTAAAATAGAACCAACTTATTAAAATTCCAAACAGGCCTCAAGTAAACATTGAGTGAAAAACCATTTCTAAACGTACCTAACACACCATTTGTGAACCCAAATCCTTTTAAAATTCATTCCAGAAACAAAAAAATGTTCATAATTACTAAAACATACTTTAATAATTATAAATCACGCATAAGGTCCAATCATGAATTTTGAAAAAATGATGGTATTCACATTCAATTAAACAATTTCAAGAAATTAAAATACAAAGAGGAAATTACATTATTTCACATAATAAATATAGTCTAAAAAACCTAAATCACTATATAAAATTTAATAAAAGTGTAAAATCATGAAATCAATTTATTATTGAATTTAAAGGTCAATTGCAAAGGGATCCTAGTTCAAACCACAAGTTCTTTGTAGAAGGTGATCTAGAACCACTCTTTACTTCAACATCCACATGATATTATACATATATATAAGTAAATATAGATTCATTTCATATATTCCCCTCATTAATAGGGAATATATAAAAAGAGTGAATATATATATATATATATATATTTCTTACCCATGCATGCACATGTAAGAGCCCTCGACCCCCACAGTCTGAAACCACATCAATGAGATCCAAACCACTATAAAAAAATACTGGGAACTCAAATACCACAAAACTGTA
Source organism: Viscum album (assembly GCA_963277665.1). Taxonomy (NCBI): domain Eukaryota; kingdom Viridiplantae; phylum Streptophyta; class Magnoliopsida; order Santalales; family Viscaceae; genus Viscum; species Viscum album. The sequence goes on along the minus strand of OY728133.1, from coordinate 1,374,978,932 downwards.
ATTTAAAATTGAGATAAAGATAAGGAATCTAAAACCCTTAACTAAAAATGAAGGAAAATCTACTACATTCAACGGCTGTGGAAATAACCGGCCTCAGTGGGACCAAAGAAACCTGAACATCAAGAAGTAGTAAGGAATATCCCCAAAACACATTAGGGTTCGACCTTAGTAAATTCACTATATAAAAGTAGAGGAAAACCAGAAAATAGAGGGAGGATAATGGGTAAGTGACTTAATAGTGATGACTTCACACCGAATCGGGTAGAGAAACAGTAATTAGAGGTAGATGGGGTCACATGTTGGATCCCTCTTAGTCGGTTGGGTCACATGAGAGAGGAAATAGGGGGAGAGGGTTGTATGTGTGTGGAGGGGGGAACAAACCCCCTTTTAGGGGTATAAATTCACAACCAAATTTTAATAATAAACTTAAAAATAATGATTATTATAATAATATTATTAATATTGTTATTATTATTATTAAAAAAATTATTTTTATTTTGTTTTAACTTTTATATTATTTTATTTTAATTTATTTTAATTTTAATGTTAATATTTTGAACACAAGGTAGGTCGCACGGTCTTTTATACCATGCACCAACCATGAACAAACTAATAGAGAGAAGGGAACCTCACTTTGGTTGGCCACATGGATTGAGAAACTGTGTACTGACCATGCAACATAACTTTCTCATTTGAGAGAGTGATTTTGAACACTTTTCACATGATTTCCTCTAATTTTTTTTCTGGTAATGCTACACCAAGAGAAGGGAATATGTTCACATTTGGGCCTCACAATGTTTGATCCAAACAATGCATAGGTCCAAAAACATCCTTAAGACTCCAGAAATCTAGAAATTTCTCCTAGAATCGGAACTGATCCTCAACCAAAAAATACAACATCATGAAAAGGATAAAAATAAAGTTAAAACATAGTTAGGGTGTGACAATTCTATCCACCACAAAAACATTCATCCCCCATGAATTCACCCATAAAAATGAGGAACTCAACTTGAGTTTGAAACTAAATTAATTCAAGAGAAACCATGAATCTGGGGAACATTTACCTCTATATGTCATGCCCGACCAACTCTAGAGAAAACCATATTGAGGAGATCCATGGTGAATTAAAAAGAGGGGGTGTGGGCTATCCCCACCATAATAACTCATCCCACACAATGATACCAGCATGGGTACTCAAACACCAGAAACCAAGGAATTCCCAACCTGAACCAAAGACCCCAATCATAATTGAAAACCCATGGATGGAAGTCAAACAAAAGAATAATTCAAACCAAAATTCACCACCTCCTTAAAAAGCAAGAATCTCGAAAATGAGCACAACCTGGAGATAAAACAAATTCAAAAAGTGACCACCACTCAATGGTTCACATTCATAAGGCACAATCACAATCACAAAGTTTTAAAAATTTTTAAGGCCACCAATCCTTTCACAACCAAAGGGAATCTATCATAACCAAGGAAATTAAAAAAGATAAAATTTCAAAAACAATGAAGGATAAGAAATGGAAATGAGTAATATATGAGTTACATAATAAAAAAACCTTTAAAACCCCTTTTTAAATGCTTTTTACATGGTTTTATCAAACCATGTGCAAGACATGCCATGTTAAAAGAATTGTTAATATTCATTATGGGCCTAACATGGTTTGATCCAAATCATGATCAAACCATTCACAAGGACAAAAACAACATAAATAATCCAAATATCAAAACCTTTCATTGGGAACCTGACCCAAACCTCAACCTAAAGATTCAATATCATGAAAAGTATAATAAATACAATAAAATGGGGTTTTTGTGTGACACTAGGGGAGTGACTTATAGAATATTCCAAATTTCATGGGATATATTACAAGTAGACACATGTCTAAAAACACCTATGTTAATATCACAATAATAAATATTAACAACTTTATAATTTAAAACATATATTTATTTCCAATAAGTGTATTTAGGTCAGCTTTAGATAGAGTGTACTATTTTGATATGATATACCATTTTTAAATGCTTAACTATTTGAGATATGCCTACATTTAGGATCTCTAGTAGTCATAATCATTTCAATCAAAGTGAGGTGGATTTTGAGGAATCCAAGAATCATTTGTATTGAGTCCTACTATCTTAGAAGATCTTTTTCCTTAGAAATTGAGGTTTAGGAATATGTTAACACAAATAAAAAAGACTCTATAGAGAGATCGGATTATTCCATATGAAAGAACCTATGATACCAATGTTTGGTATCAAGAAAGGAAATGATAGATCTAAACTATTCTCAATTAGTTTATCCTTATAAAACAATTGTTAGGTCAGATAGGGAAATTAAAGATGGTATAGAGGAAGGTGAATAGACCAAAATAAGAAAATTTAATCTAAATTGATTAACTAAAATAATTAATATATATAAATACAATGATTAATTTTAAGTGTATATAAACTGAAGAACATATGAATTTTTATATTGTTTCAAACTAAAGTGGACTATTTCTGGTCTTATATATCTCTACTCAATGGAAGATACATGTGCACTAGATGATTTTTAATAGGGAATCATATCCCATCACAAAATCCTTTTCTTATAGAGGGATAACCATAAAACTAACTTTTTTTGGGGATTCACAACCCTCACAACCCTAAAATTAGATACAGGGAGTCATAACCCTCTAATATTAAGTTTAGAATCTGGGAGTCACAACCTAAGGAAGAGAATAAGAAGTAATGATTTTGGGTTTAAAAGCATAAACAAAAAAAGAGTGCATGTGAGAGATAATAAATATTGTTGCAGATTCAATAAACCAGACCATAAAGATGATAAAAAATAAAAGTATAGGTAAATTTTCATGAGAATTTGACTTCCATGACTTGTGAAGGTAGAATAAGTCAAAATAGATGTAATATGTAACATGATAGAATGTCCGGGGAATGAAATAGGGTATCACAAGACATTATAAAAACTATACAGCATGTTGAAAAGTTCATAGCTCTTTCTCGAGGAAAAATAGTGTGTCGAATATGATAACATGTAGTCTTCCTTAAAGTGTCATGAAACATTTAAATACAATCTATAAAATATAACTAACAAATTATCTATGGTTAAATGAATTATAACTCAAAAAATTATTTAATTATATAGAAGATATAATATTATCATGTAGAATAATCACAATAATTAAATTTTTGAATTACAACTAATGACTAATTCAATCTGATATTAATTACATATTAAATAGTAATAAAAATTGAAATAAATCCCATAAAAATCATAAGACCATTGAAAAAATATTAAAAACTATTTAATTTAAAGGATAATGTGTTTTATAAAATAGTTATACTCTTTTAAATGGAATAAATTGTTTTGAATATATTCAATATCATTTAATAGTAATTTATAATAGAATCAATTAATGAAATTAACATAAAGTATTAAATCACTAATATTCCATATATATGTTTTAAAGGTTCGATAAGAATAATGAAAAATTTAATAACATTTTAAAACTCATTAAAATAATATAATAAAAATTATATTACATTAAATATAATATATATATTAATTTTAGAAACCAATTAAACACTTAAAAGAGTTATAAAATTTATTTAGTTCATAAAAGTATAAAAAGTAATGAAATAAAGAACATGATTAAATCCTAAATAGTGGTAAAAAAAATTCATGTTGGTGGTAAAAATGATACATCGTTGAAAAATAATTTTACTCCCCATTGAAATTGAATTTACTAACCATTAGTGATAATTTTCCCGTAGTTACTTATAAATTACACAACATTGAAAAAAATAATTTACCAACCATTAGTTAAATGAAAAAGCTGGAAAAGTGAAAAGTAACAAATCATTGGGTGTACGAAAAAAACAAGAAATGGAAATAAGAAACTATTGGTATAAAAAAGAGTCAACAGAAATAACCCACCGTTGGGAAGAGAAAATTGACAATGGAAAAAAAGAAACTACCATTTTGTATATGAAAAAAATTAATAAGGAAAAAATAACACACAATGAGGTGTATGAAATAAATTGACAAAGAAAAAAATAATCCACTATTTGAAATAATAGAATAAGATCCACCATTTTGTGAAGATAATTACATGGAGAAGCCAAAAATGATGGATGTTGTCCAAATGGGGGAGAGGGAGAAGAAGAAATATAGATAATTACTCATCCACTGTTGGTATGAAACTCATCTATATGAGATGATGTTGTATGAGTACCCATACAAGGATTAAGAGTATAGTTTCAAGGATCCTAGATGAAAAATATAAATCTTGAGTGATCATATATGGTGGATGAGGCTAGATGTAGAATATGGTGAATATTATTTCATCATTATATGTTCAAAATGAAAACATAAAATTCAGAGAATTTTTAATCCATCTAAACAATTGAATTCAGAGTTTTTACCGAAGACTTTTGTGTAGATAATTTCAAAAGATTTCCAAATAATCCAGAATATCATAATTTATATAAGTATCGGATTATATACAATCAAAATACAATAAAAAATGTTTTGAATACTGTAGTAACCATTTTAGTACTTCACCCCTTTTCAAGGTATAAAAAATATATTTTTAGAGTTTTATTTTGATGAATGAAATGAATCAAACCTTGTTAAATTTATTACTAAAAATATTTGATTGATTCCGATTATAAAATAATGGGATATGAAAGATACATTAAATATTTCCAACAATAAATAATCCACAATTGAAGATATCTTGCATGATCTTCAGACATATGGCACATCCCTTAAATAATAAAATTAGACCTTCATTTTTTCTAATAAAATTAATATAAATGGGGAATATTTCTAATGGGTTAATTTTCTAAATAACATGGTTAGTATGTATATGTTATTAGATAAATATATCAGAAAACATTAATGTTTTTTATAGAAAAAATATCATTTGAGTTAAATAACATGAATTGTGTTCTAGTGTTAATTTGAACATGTCCAGGAAAGAATTACACAACCTTGTAGTTAAATAAAATTATATTAACTTATTACATTTCTTATAAAATAATATTTATAAATTTCTACTGACTACAAAACATGTAATAATAAAAATATAGATAGGTTTTAAAAACATTTATTCACATAAAATGATAAAAAGGGTTTGGATATTTAAGAACATAAAATAACATGTAATTGGAAAAAAATAATTACATACATAAAAATTCAAAAACAAATTATCATATTCATTTGTATAAAATTATAATGGATTTTGGGAGATCTAAACATCATTTTAATTTATACCTATCTTACCCAAAATAATCATTTCATTAGATAGTTAAGTCTACGACAAGGTTAATGAAATGTATGTATATGTGGAATAACCTAAATAAAAAAGGAATATGATTTGATACCAATTTTTAGCCTAGAATGAGATATTAAAAAGTGCATATTGGGTGAGAATAAACCCACATAAATTTTAAATAAACTAAAAGAATGGTTTTTAATATTAGAATTAACAAATCATGAAAAAACATTTATAAATATAAAAACAAGTTCAAGTGTGGATTTTTGTGAATGTACAAGAGAAATAAAAAAACACAAAATTTATACAGCAGTTTGAATAAAATTTCTCAAATATAAAATATTCACTCTCTATTTACCTTTTATAGGAATTAAACAGAAAAAAAAAACCCAATTTTCAATGGTTGTGATAACCTTTTACAAAAACTGTCTTTTACACACCTAGAGGCATAACCCAACCTATATATATATTACCTTTCTACAGACCAATGAGTTTCTAAGATATGTTTACTTTTGATTAGGATTCACAACCCAATAAAAAGCAATTTTTTTGTGATGTATAACCAATAAGAAACATTATTTTGGATTTTAAAATGAATAATCAGGTGATTAAAATATAAATGTAAAATAAAATACACAATAATAAAAACCATAAAGAACATAAGTAAAGAATTTTGAAGATAAAGTAGATTGATGTAGCTTTGACCAGCTCATCCCCAAAAGATCAGAAGCTGAATCACTCAATGATCTTATTATGAAGAATATCATAGTGGTAGTAGTTAAACACTTTTATAACTCAAGCATCACTCTTAGTATTGTGTCTTACATTGAGTTCCCATGTTCCATATTTAATGAAGACATCACCAATTAGGTTTTTATGATATTATTCGATTATATCCACATTTCTTTCTTAAAAACTCAACATATCTTTCATGAAATGCTTAGAAATTTATAAATATGGAAAAAAAATTTACCAGCATATGGAAATATCAAACATATTCTAAAAACTATTTCCCATGTTTTTTCCTTCTAAAATATTTTCAAACACACTTAAAATTTAATTTTTAAAATTTATATGTAATTTTTAAATCATTAGAACATTTAAAACCACATATAACTCTTAAAAAATTAAAATATTAGAGAAATATGAAAAGGGAGTATCAAAATTAATTTATAAAAAACAAAATCGAAAATTTTATGACGTTTAGAATAGAGTGGATATAAATTTGTAAAATATATGAGTTCAGATCATATTACATAAAATCATAGGACTCTTTGCTTTTGTAAAAAATAATTTCATAAGAATTTATAATAATCATATAACATTTAATGAATGCGCAAAAAATTTAAATTTTTTGGAATACTTTTGAAATTATATAAAACATTCCAAAAATAATATGACTTGATAAAATTTCGTAAGTCATGTAGGATTTTTTATGAATTTGAGATTTACATATTATATTTTCCATTAAAAAAATATATAGTTAAAAATAAACATAAATCATAAAAATAGAGTTAACAAAGATGTGAGAAATTATAATCATCCGTTTATAAAATTATCCATTACTTAACTGGGGGTATTATAATATAAAAAAACAAAATTCAATCAGAAAAACAAAAAATATCCAACAAAACACTAAAAATATCCCCAAACTTCAAACCAAATTCAACCACTTAAAATATCCCCCTTTTTGAAAATTACAAATACGTGAAAATTATACAAATCTCCCTATTTGGTAATTAATAAAAAGGTTGAAAAAATTTAACTTTAATTTCATAGAATTAAAAAACTCCCATCATTAAAAACCATTAAAACATAAAATATAAAAAAAATCATAAATGAATATTAAAAAAACCAAAAATAAATTTATAGTAATTCTAATACATAAGTATAAAATTAATATTAACTTATAAATTCTATATAAAATATAGTTGTGAACATGAATATCAAAATTTTTTCTTTAAAACGAATTACAGTTTAATCTTTTACAATATAGTTTTAAATATTCACCAATGATAAACATTGAAAAAAAAATGTAAAATATTTAAGATACACTTTAATAAAGTCATATATAAAGTATAAAATCTTTTATAAAATATACCATAATGTAAATATCAATAAAATTTATAATCCAAAAATAATTGTACTTATACAGATTCCTTAAAACATTGGCAATATTTTCAAAAAAAAATTAAACATAAAAATATCTACTATAAATTCAATATTCAAAGTTCAAATTTTATTTCATCAAACATCTCTACATACAATGTTTTAGTGAATATATCAAAAAGTAGACAATAATTTTAAACAAATTCTAAACCAATATCTCTTTTATTAACATACTATTTTATAAAATTATATCTAACTTCAATATGCATAGTTATAAAAGGTTGTAATGGATTTTATGAAATTTAAATAGTATAAGTATTATCCTTGTAAATAGTAAATTTATAAAATAAACATTAATATCAAGTAAATTTTTTTTATCCATAAACATAAAAGAAAAACTATAAGTAGTGGCTATATAAACAACCTCAGTAGTGTATAAACAAATAGATAATTAATTCATAGAGATTTATGAAATTAAGCATTTACCAAGTAGATGTCTCATACTTGAGGTTATTCTTCTATCAATCTTACATCCACCAAAATCAGAATCAAAATAAGAATCTAAATAAAAAATGTTTTAAATTTGAATACGATAAAACCTTTATAAATGTTTATTTAATATAACTTATTATTATTTTAATTTCCATTAAATAAAATTCATTTGGATGAAACTAAAATCTAGCACACTAACATATTAATAAAAACAATATCTGGTATAGATGAGTTAAAAAAGATAAAAATTCTTATCATAACTATAGATATTTTAATATCTATAGGTTTTCTAGATTCATTTAAATATAATTTATATTTTTTACTAGTATGTGGTTTGAAAGTATTTACAAGAGTAAAAAAACTATTTTCTAAATATTTATCATATTTACATTGGTTTAAAAAATACCATAACATATTTGGATAATTATATTCCTAAAAAAGAATTATAATTCACCCATTAAACTCATATAATATTAATTTTTTATTAATTTAGAATAAATATTTACAAATAAAATTACTATAAGAACCAAAAACAACAACATTATCATATATTTTCACAATTAAAATTTCATTAGATGTTTTTATAAGAAATAAAGTTAGATTAAATTTACCTTTACAAGAACCATTAATCAATGAAAAAAATAGTCTATCACACCAATATATAAGAACTTTATGAAGACAATATAATTATTTTGACAGTTTAAAAACATAATTTTCAAAATTTTCATTTTCAAATCTCGGTGTTGGTTTAGCTTTTTCTTCTTAAAAATTTTCACAATTTAGAAAACACATTTTAACATCCAATAGAAAATATTTCTTATTTTTAAAATAAATAAAAGATAATAAAACCCTAATATATTTAATCATAGTTATCGGAGAGAAATATTCTTTAAAATGTGTTCTTTTCTCTTGAAAAAAACTTGGAGCAGCAAGTTTTGTCTTATTTTTTGACAATTTTTCTAGTTTCATCGATTTTATTACTAAATATTCATTTTGAACCAAAAAATATTTTTCATTAGTGGGATTCACAAGGTTAGAAACATTTTTTAATTATAAATTGAATATGTTTCTCTTGAATAGATATAATCCAATTATCAACTTTTAATCCTAAAAAATATTATTTGGCATAAATGAAAACTCAAAAGAATAATTACACCAAAAATTAATAACATGTTTTCTCGTTTTAATTCAAGATTCAAAATTTCTAATTACAATATATAATGGATGATCTTTAAGAATTTTCAATCTTCTAGTATCAAATTTAGAGGAGATATAATCCCCTTTAACTATTAAATTATCATTATGAATTTGTCCTTCAATAAGGTTAAACTCTATATTTTTCATCATCGTATTCTAAATATGTTTTTGGTTTACATTATTCTCAATGAACATAACATTTAAGAATTATCCAATATCCAAAGTTGTTTTATTATAAACTTTATAAGTCTTTATATTATTGGAATATCTTATAAAAATAAATTCATCACATTTAGATTCAAATTTATCTAAATTGTATATTGTATTTAAAGAAAAAAAATTACAATAAAATATATTAAAATATTTAATTTTAGGTCTCTTTCTAATTAAAAAATCATAATGGGTTTTCGTCCAAATTGGTCAAATTAAGATGCTGCATATAATATAATAGTTCATATTCACATCATTATATCCTAAATATTTAGTTAAATTCAATTCATTAAGAATATTTATATGAATTTATAAAATAATTCTATTGTCCTCTCTGAAACACCATTTTGTTACAGGGTTATAAGGGTGGAAAAATTATGAAAATATCCACTATTTTTTCAAAAAAAAATCCAAATTCTATATTAAAACAATTTACCACCACTATCTCTTATAATAAAGATAATTAAATAATATTTTTTATTATAAACTAATTTTACAAAACTAATAAATGTTGAAAATGTTTCATGATTATGAGTTATGAAATAATTGAATATATATTTACTAAAACAATCAACAATTAAAAACAAATATTTTTTTCTACCTAAACTATTAGTTTTAAAAGGTATGAATAAATATGTATGTAATAATTAAATAATTATAACACATTTGACATCATTAATATATTAAAAACCTTACCCATGTTTTTTTCTTGTTAAACAAGAATCGTACATGAATTTTTTACTTACATTTTTTTGAGAAATCCATAATATTTACATGCTTTGAAAAATTGTTTAACATCCAAAAATGTGCACATCTAAGCATTTTATAACATAATATTTTGTCTAATTTTTTCATTATTTAAACAGTTTAACATTATGATTGGTAAGCCTAGTAAAGTTAAATGAATATACATTTTGTTAATATTTGTATAAACTAATTCCCAATTATCTTTAAAAACTAAACACTTGTTGTATTCAAATAAAAAATTATATTCATAAAAAATGTTTGATATAATTATTACTCTATGTTTTAGACCATTATAAATAAAAATTTAGAAAATATAATAGTTTACCAAAAACTAATTCACAAAAACCCTTAATATTTTGTTTAGAATTATCCCAAAAAGTAACTGAACATCTTTAAAACTAATTAAAAGATAAAAATTAAGATGATAAACTATTCATATGTCTAGAATAGCCACTATCTATGTATCATATGTCCTTAATACTTTGAATTCAAATTTCCACAAATAAATCCATAAATTTGAAAGTACTATTATCGATATTATTTTGGGTCCAATTGGATTAATAATAAGGTTATTAGTAACACATATTGATTTCGTGCGTTAATTTTTGTTAAATATATAAGTTAAATTTAATGAAATATAAGTATAAGTATGAAATAGATATTGATAGAATCATAGTAAAAACTCATTAGTATATTGGCCTCTCCTATTACATATAAATTGTGTGACATTAAAAACACTTCCTTTGTAACTTACTACAAATATTGTTTCATTCAATTTAAGTATTTTCTTATAGTATCCAAAATAGATTTTCATTATTTAGTTTATTCATAGTCATCATCTTATCAAAAAATTTCTTTACCTTGTACAAAATTGGATAATGTTTCTTTTATTCTAACTATTTATTTATTTAACTTTTCATTTTCCTTCTATGAACTCTCTAACTCATCACGAAAAAAGGTTAATTGAACATGAAGATATGTTTCTTAATATATTAATTTTATTCCTTACGTTTTTTTCCATTATTTCATTACATGGAAAATTTTAACCAACACCATATTGAATTTAAATTATCCCCTTTATTATTATTAGAAATAAAATCAATAATCCTTTCATTATTATCATCAAATTTTACAATTATTTTCTTCAAATTATGATTTGATTCCTTTATATTAGAATCAACCTTAACTTTTTATTAGACTTTGATGCAATCATTTTAAGGTTCTCAATCTATTTAGTAAGCTTCTTATTTTATTTAGTACATTTCATTTTATTTTCTTTTATTTATATATATATCAATAATTCTCAACAAATCTTGTTGTAATTATTACTTACCAAATAAATCAATATTTTTTAAAATCATCAGAGTTTTTGTAATATATATATTTTGAATTATATTCTGAATTGGTATTAGTTTTATTCACCATTGTAATATTAGAATAGATACTAGAAGTTTTTAAAAAAAATTGTAAAAGGTGATTCTATTACATTAGAACATGTATCCATCATAGTAGGATTACCAGTCTCTTTCTCACTTCAAGAATCATATCTAAATTATTATTGTTTATTGAAGTTACTTTCATCATAAATATATTTTTTTCTCTTTCTTCTTATAGTTATTTTCATTTATCCAATTTTTTATCTTAAGATAATTGGTCTTAATGTGTCTCTTATTTATACACTCATATTAAATTAATCAAAAAATTATTATATTTACTATTATTAACTTCCTTACATCTATTTCAATCATACATTCTGAACTTCTTCTTAGAAACTTTACCATTTTTTATCATGTTGTAAATTCTATTTAAAATATTAGTTATTTCATTTTCACTTCCATATCATTCAAAATCATAATAGATAAATAAAATATTTATGTTTGAATTAAATTCAAAACATTTCTTCTTAGAAATATCCTCATCAATAATTTATTTTTATTTTAGTTAATACTTCAGTAGTGATCCTATGAGCTTATAGAAAAAGTATTCCTTAAAGATAAAACCATCATAGATTTGGATCTTCTTTGAATTCCAGTTTTTATGTAGTTACTGCAACAATCTTGTAACCAATGATATATTAAAAAATACATATACTAGTGAACTAATCTAGTCCATTATTATAATGAATCTATATATTATTTGGTTCATGGATTCATCTTCTCTGATTTTAAAGTCCCGGTATTATGCATGTATCATTCTTATTTTTGTATGTGTCAATGAGTCTAAACTGTAGTGAGTCACATAAAATATTATATATATTTATTAAGTTTTCATAAACATTTAAACACGACTAAAAATATTTTTCCTAATAAAATAGTATAATATATTTATTACTTAATAATTTAGAACATGTTTCACTGCACTATTTCCTATAAGAGTATCTAGATCAGTAATGTGTAACTTATATAGATTAAAAACCATCTAACGATTAATACTAAATTTTTTTAGTTATTCCTCAATCATACCATCGAAATCAAAATAGAAATTATCATCAAAATATTGAGGATTTTGAGGTTTTATAAAATCATTTGAATTCAAAACAAAAATATAAAAAATGATCTTTTTTTCTTTTGATGGTTATGTCTAAGACATGGTTAGACAAATGAAAATATAAATAGAAAAAACCTAAATCCAAAAGAAATAAAATTAGATAAAATTTTTTATCCCACATTGATAAGTCAAATAGGTTCTATCAGTGTGTTAAGATACCTTTTTATTATATAAATAAACTGAAAGAACAACATTATACATGAGATTTAACATATCTTACAGACACAAACACATATATAAAGTAAATCGAATGGGAATATTTGTGTGGAACTATATCAGAAATAAAAATATGGACAATGAATTTTTTATTTGTTTGAATCAACTTAATCCAACCTAAACTATTAACTCCCCTCTTTTTCTCAATAGTAATGAAACACACTAAAAATCACCGCACTTTTAAAAGTTAGTGATAACCTTTTATAGAAATTATATTTTCCACACCTCGAGGCACAAACCAATATATTTATCCATATATTTTTTTGGATATATGAGACACTTTTAAACACCTACATTTTTTCAAGATTCACTACTCAACTAGATGTGCCATTTGTATGTGGTATGACCGATAACATACATAATTTTGGAATGAAAAAAATCATAAACCAAAAATTACAATACAAACAAATAATAAATGATTAAATGGTAACAACAAAAAATAACTTAAGAATAGAATGTTAAAGATGAAGAAAATTGACATATATTTGACCACTTTAAAAACAAATATTAAACATTGAATCAATCAGTGATCTTAGTAGAAAAATAGTTATAGTGGTAGTAGTTCATCACTTATATAAGTCATGTTTCATTTCTCTAAATATGTCTACCATTAAGTTCCCAAAGTCCATATTTATAGAAAACCTCAAAAATAGTTAGCCTGTGATCATCCATGATTATCTACACATGGGTTTCCTAAAAACTCAACTCATATAAAAAGTAATGAGAATATAAATTATATACATGGAAACCAATCATTAACTATATCCATCCAAACATAGAAATTTATATTAAGCAATAAAGGATCCTATGATATCAAGGGGTATGAAGTAATGTGACTAGATATAATAACCTCTTACAAGACTAAAACAATTATAGGGAGTGAACAAAAAATTTAATGGATTTAAACAAGACATCTTAAGTATTCGTTATTGTAATAAAGTAAATAGCTTTATTCCCTTTACTCTAAATGCAAATAAAACACACAGTTACCTCCATATAAAAATATTTTGTCCATTATGGTAACTATTTCAATTATTTTACTATATCAAAAAGTTTAAAAATCGTTTATAATATGTTTTTTAAAATTTATGACTAATTTAAAAACTAATTAAAAGGTAAAAATGAAAATAAATCCAGAAAAATCAAATATTAAAAGATATATAAAAAAAGACTCTCAAAAGGCCTTTTAAAAAATATAAAAATAAATTCTGTAAGATGTTTAGAACAGAATGTGTATGACTTCATAAAACATTTTACATTTTATTTTATGTTTTAAAATTGTATGACTTCAACTAGAAAGACTTTATACCTTCATAAAAATTAATTTCATCAGAATTTTTGTATGATTTTTGCATGAAAGAGTGTCTCTTTAAAAACTTTCATATGAATTTGATAATTTTATATTAATTGGGAATTTTTTATGACATTTAAAATTTATTATGAAATTAAAATACATCATAATAATTTGAGAATTATTTATTTATTTCAAATTTTTTTTATGACTTGGTCATTTGTTAAAAACAAGTGGTTCCAAATAAACATAAATAATAAAAAAAGTTAAAAAAGCTATGAGAAATTATAATTATCCATTTATAAAATTATAAAAGTATTAGTTTTTATTATTTCAATATTAGCTAAATTAAAAAATTCAATCAAAAAAACTAAAAATATCCAACATAAAACTAACAATCTCCCTAAACATAAAACCCAATCTTAGCACTAAAAATATCCCCAAATTTAAAAATTACAAAATTGGGAAAATGATAAAAAAACATCATCTTTTTTAATTGACATAATGATTTCAAAAACATTCATTTAATAGTATATAATTAAAAAATTCTCTCATTATTAAAAAATATTAAAAATAAAAATCAATCAAAATGTTGAATAAATAAAAATTTAAAAAACTCCTCATAAATAAATCCATAATAACTCAAATACAAATGTATAAAAATAATATCAAATTAAAAATTCAATATAAAATATAGCAATAAACTTCAATATTGAAAATATATTCCAGAAAATAGATTATAGAAAATATTTCAATAGAATGGTTGGAAATATTTAGTAGTGATAAACATTGAAAACACGATAATGTGAAGCAGAAATTTTTAGTGAAATATTTGTTTTCTCATATATTCTAATAAATGTAATGTTTATCATTATTTTAATAAAAGAAATATGGTTTTTAAATAATCTAGTATTGTTAAGGTTGTTAAAAATAAAG
The DNA here is from genome assembly GCA_963277665.1 of Viscum album. Taxonomy (NCBI): domain Eukaryota; kingdom Viridiplantae; phylum Streptophyta; class Magnoliopsida; order Santalales; family Viscaceae; genus Viscum; species Viscum album. Next base: position 1,374,963,902 of record OY728133.1, on the reverse strand, counting down.
TGAAGCATAATTTAGATTTAAACTATATTGATAAAGAATTTAGAGAGTTTAACTCTAGAGAAGATGAAAACAAAAATGATAATTTATCAAATAAGGGTTGTAATATTTCTTCTCAATCTGATCCTAAATGCTACAAAACCCTTAATGATAATCCTTTGAATAATTATAATCCCCAAAAATAATTTTAATTAACTTATAAAACTCATATCAAAATCATGTGTCATTAATTTTGAAAACCCTTTATAAATAAAATCATGAGAATAACTAAAAAATTGTCATTAATATATACTAGATCAATTAAATTGTTATTAAATTTTTTATCAAATGTAACTTTATAAATCCATTATTCATCAAAAACAATGATATTATATCAAAAAATATCTAATAGATTGTATAAGATAATATAAATATTTTTAATGATTAAAAACATAATTTTTGAAATTTTTCGTGTTCAAATTCTGGTTGTTATTTAACATAAGCCTCTTAAAAAATTTAAGCATTTAGAAATTCAACCTTAATATCCATTTGAAATAATTAAAATTTTAAAAAGAAAAAAATCTAATAAAATCCTAATATGGCTAATCATAAAAATTAGAGTAAAATATTCTTTGAAATATATTCATTCTTCTTGATAAAAACCATAAGGAATATTTATATCCATATTTTGAAAAGTTTAACCAGACTCATCAATAAATTTATTTAATTTCCATTTATATATAATATAATTTTTTAGTTATGGGGCTTGACAATATTCCAAACATTATTACTTGTAAATTGACTATATTCCACTTATATTTCTATTATTCAATTAGTACATTTTAAAGTGTTATCAATTTTATTAGGAAAAAATTGAGAATAAAAATAAGTATTCATAAACTATCTATTCATAAAAAATTTCCCAATTTGAACTCTACATTCAACATTTCCAATTAACTTTTCTAATGGATTGTCTTTAAGGGTTTGACAACATTTAGGATCAAATTGATATTACATATTACCCCCCTTAACTGATAAATTATAGTTTTTGGTTTCATCTTCTCTAGGACCAAACTCACTAAATTCAGCATCAATATAGTTTAATTCTAAATTCAACTCCACTTTATTTTCAAAAAACATATCCTTACCAGATTCTTCAAAAATAAATTTATTTTTAAAAAAACACTATAATCATTACTACTATAAGAATATCCTAGAAGAATTCCTTTATAATGTTTAAGATAAAACTTATATAAATTATTATTACTATTATAAATAACATATTAAAAAACAATTTTAAATAACACATTTCATGACTATTTCAATTATATAATTCATAAGGGGTTTTCAATAGAATTGGAAAAATTAAAGTTGTTTTCAATGTATAACAGGTTATGTTCCTAAATTCGGAAAAAAATGTGTTATTAAATTAAATTCATTAAGAATATTTCTATCCATTTTAGAATAGTTTTATTTTTCCTCATTAAAACCACATTTTATTGTTGTATTATAGGGTATCGAAATTCAGATAATAGCCATTATCTTAAAAAAAATGCAAGATTAAAATAATCACCAACTATATCACTTCTAATAGAGATAAATAAATTAAATTTATTATTTAGAAATAAATAACAAAAAGTAGAAAACATAATCAAACATTTATGATCATGAGTTAAGAAAGAAATATGAGTATATTTATATAAATCAATATCAATTATATGCACATGTTTCATTACACCAAAAATTGTTGTTTTAATTTTTATAAATACACATTCATTTAATAATTCAATAGTTATAATATATTTAACATTATTAATAGATTTATATCTTTCCCCGGGTTTCTTACCTTTTCAATATTAAATACAAACAAAAAATTTACTTGCTTTTAGTTTGAGAAAATCCAGAACATTTTCTTGATTTGAAATTTTTTTTAACATTATAAAATGTGTACGTCCATGAATATAATATCATAAAAAATCATCTGTTTCTATAGATTTAAAACACTTTAACATTTTTATTTACTAGCTCATAAAAATCTGTTGATTATATAATTTTTTTTTACTAAAATTAGATAGAATTATCTTTAAAAATCAAATTCCTTTTATCTCTAAACATAACATTCATTACATCTTGATAAAGTTGTGATGTAATTTGTCAGTTATTATTTTTACCTTTAATAAATAAGACTTTAGAAATTATAATAGTTTTAGAAACACCTACTACAAAAATACCTTAATCTCAGCTTTATAATTTTCCCTCAATGTAACTCAACCATCTTCACACTGATTAAAAGATAAAAATTTATATTACTCTCTATCTATATGTCTATAACTACCATTTTCTGTAAACTTTGTGTCTTTTATACTTCAATGGAAGGTTTCCTAAAATAAATCAATAAAGAAGAATGTTTTGTTACCTATTTTATTTACATTCTAACAATATTAGTAATAGATTATGTTGTTACCCATTAATATTTTATCATTAATTGAAGGGTAATATAGAAGATAAATTATTATAAATAAAAGTCATTGTATGACCTAAATATTGATTAATGCTTGGGGAAAACTCATATGAAAATGACCTCTCATACTATATTTAAGGAATATAACATTATATACTGTTACTTTTAAACATTTAATAAATAATGTTTGGTATAGTTTAGATATGTTATTATTATAACCAAAAAAAGATCTTCCTTCTTTTGGTCTATTTATAGACGTCATCTTATCGAATTTCGTTTTTCCTTAAATAAAAGTAGTTAAAAATTATTTTATGTTAAAAATATATTCATTTATCTTTTTATTTGTCTTAAGGGTACTATATAAATCATTATAGACATTAATATTAGATGGTCCTCCTTACGTTTTTATATTCATTAACTATATGATATGAGTAATTTAACAAATTATTTAATTTTCTTTCTTCCAAATAATTTTTAATTAAAATAAAATAACCATGCCTTTCATTTTCATATTTAAATTTTATAATTTTTATTATCAAATTCTGATTTTATTCATTTTGATTAAAATTAACATCAAATTTTTCAATATAACATGACGTTTTTATTTTAAGTTGCTCATTCTCTTGGGTAAAATTCTGATTTTATTTAAACATTTCCTATTATTTTCGTTATGTTTTTTATATGTTTTAATAATTCCCAATATATCTTACTGTAGTTTATTATTTTCATTATAAATATATCAAATATAATTATCATTTATTTGAGTTATATCATATATTTGAATTAGAATATGAATCAGTATTAGTGTTAGTCATGGTAGTGTAATTAGAACAAAAATTAATAGGTTTTAATAAATCTATAAAAGGTGAATCTATTACCTCAAAACATGTAACAATCAAAGAAAAATTACCAATTTCTTTATTTCTTTTAAAATAATCATATTAAAATGATTCTTATGTGTAACTCCATAATCCATAAAGATCTTATTTCTACTTTTTCTTATAGTTCTTTTTATTTCAAAAATTATTTACAATAGGATAGTTTGTCATAATATGTTTCTTCTCTCTACACCCATATCAAGTTAGTTTTAAAACATTATTTCAAATACTATTATTACCTTTGTCACTTCCTTTTCGATCATTCTTTTGGAACTTCTTCTTGAATCCTTTATATATTTACATCTGGTTGTAAATTATTTTCATTAGTTAACTATTTCATTTTTTACATCCCTGTTATTTAGAATCAAAAGAATTAGATGTAAGAGTTATATTTGACTTGAATGAAATAAAACTTGTCTTAGAAATCACCTCATTAGTAATTTTCTTAAATTCAAGTTCACACTATAGTACCATTCTATTGATTACATCTAGACTATATTCCTAAAATTTATTACTCTCATCAATTTCCACCTTCTTCACAATCCTCATTATAGGTAGTTACTTTAATTCACTTTCAACCAATAATATATTATCTAACACCTATCCTAATTCACTCATCCCATTGATGATTCTCATGAATATATGGAAAATGTTGTTCAAGTATTCATATTGTTAAATTTTATTGTTATGGTAAACATTAGTTATAATTCTATATTTATTACATTTGATATTGTCTGAATAGTTGTGCATTACTTGAAGTATTCTCGTTATATCGTGAACATCCTTAAATACTGATACATGTATAAACACTTTGTAATTATAAAATATTATAAAATATTTATTCCGTTTTAATTTATAAAATAATTTACCATATCCTTACCTATAATTGTGTTTGGATCAATAATTGGTAGCTTATGTATTTTCACTATTATTTTCCAATGATTGATGCTCAAATCATATTAATATGCCTCTATCTAAGATTTCAGATAACTATAGTCATTTCTATATAAATATGGTTGATATTTAGGGATTGATTCATCATTTGAGTTCATATATGACATCTCAAAAATGATATTTTAATTAGATATTTTAGTTGAGGATAAGGTTGTCATAATAAATATATAACCAGTAGAACCTAAATCCCAAATTAATAAGCTCTAATACCAATTTTTTTCCCAAAATAATATGTTAAATAGGGTTGATAGGGGGTTTGAAAATAACTTTTTAAAATTTAAAAAAAACTGAAATAATAGTATTTTATATCAGAGTTAATAGATCATCAAAACACAACCATATATATTAAAAAAACTACATGTTCATATTTGTGTGAAAATGAAACAAAAATAAAAATAATAACACAAAATTTTTATAGTATTTCAGATCAACTAGATCCTACAAATACTCCTTACTACCATATTCTCCTTGATAGTAATGACACCCATGAAAATAAACACATCACATTTTGAAGGTAGTAAAAACATTTGCACTCATTTTATTTTTCAGACATGGAGGCACACATAACTTATTTATCCCACCATTCTACAGACCAATGAATAAATAAGAAACATTGATTTTTTTTTGGATTCACAATCTATCCATACATACATTTATTTAGAATGTATAACTAATAATAATCATGATTTTGGAATTGGAAAAAAAATAGATTACTACCATGAAAATATTACATAAACGATACAATAATGAAAATAATAAAAACCAATAAATGGAAACTTGAATATAAATCGTATCAATGTAGATTTTATCATTTTAGAAAGAAGATAAATTGTTAAAGCAACCAGTGATAATACTAAGAAAAAAGTTATAGTAGTTGTAGTTCAACACTTTTATATCTTTGGATTTGTGACTAATATTATATCTACCAACGAGTTCCCAGGATTCATAGTTATAGAAAACATCACCAATGGTTAGTTAATTATTACCTTGATAATAGTTTCTTAAAAACACAAAACAACTCACATTTAATGATTAAAAATATTATTAACATGAAAACACATCGTTACCTATATATCAAAATATCACACATATTCTAAAAACAGTTTCTTTTAATATTTTGTTATCAAATATTTCAAATAACCACTTCTAATATAATAATAAAAATTTATAAGTAATTTTAAACTAAGAAAACAACTACAAGAAACAAATATAAATCATAATAAATCAAAATATTAAATTAATATTAAAATAGTGTATCGAATGAATTTTTAAAAACCCAAAACAAAAATTATGCTAGAATTTTATAAAAAAAATTAATATGAATATGTAGAAATTATAAATTAAAATAATATGAATCTATAATTTTCTAAAAAATCATTTCATAAAAGATACATAATTATTGTATGATTTGTCAGGAAATCATTTGACTTTAAAACATTTTGTATGACATTGATAATTTCCCATGACATTAAAACATTATATATATGTTTTTCTTAGTTAAAAAATAGTTTTAAATTAATTTAAACCAAAAAAATAATAAAAGATATGAAAAATTATAATTCTAGATTAATAAAGTTATCAAATTGTTAATATGAGGTGTTATAATACTAAAAAAATAAAAACATGTAATCAGAAAAACTAACAATCTCTAAAATAATACTAAAACTATCCCCCAACATCAAACTACATCTTATCATAAACAATATCTCCCTGTTTTTAGATTAAAAAATTGATTATGTTAAAAAACTCATTGTTTTCTAATTATTCAAAAATTTGAAAAAACATACCTTTAATTTAATAGAATTTAGAAACTCTTCCATAATTAAAAATCACTGAAACTAAAAATATATTTAAATCATCCATAAATGATAATTTATAAAATACATAAGTATAAAATTAAAACTAAATAATAAATTCAACTGAAAATAAAGTCGTAAACATCGATATTGAAAATATATTACATAGAATATAGTAAATATTTATCTTCACCAAAATATTTAAAAATATTTATCAATGATAAATATTGAACAAAAAAATTTAAAACATTTAATCACCCCTGATAATAAATAATATATAAACTATCAAATTTTTTATAAAATAAATTGTAAATTGAATAAAATCATACATTCCAATATATTGAGATCTATACCTTTTAAAACTATTTAAATCATCCAGAACAATCACAAATCATACAAATTAAACATAAAAAGGTCTTTTAACCATCCAAAAAATCAATGTTCTAGTTATATTTAATCAAAAAAATTTGCATCCAAAGGTTTAGTAAATATATTTGAAATTTGATCATCAGCTGAAATAAATTCTAAACAAATATCTACCTTATTAACAAGATCTCTTATAAAATAAAATATAACATTTATATGATTTGTTCAAAAAAATTTATTAGTTTATTTTAAATTAAAATAGAAAATTCATTATCATAGTAGGTATGTAATTCTTGAAAATAAATATTAATTTTATAGAAAAATTATTTTAACCATAAAATTTTAGCTCAAAATTTTTATTAAGATATATAATAATGCTCATTTATAAGTAAAGCTACTAAAAATTGTTTTATTAAGACCCAAAAAAGTAAAATTTTACCATGTAGATGATACATACATAGATTACTCTTTTATTTCAATCTTACATCCACCAAAATCAAAACCAGAATAGTAAATTAAATAGAAAATATTATTATATTAATAGAATAAACAAATATTAAAATTTATTTTATTATATCTTTATAGTTTTTAACAGACATTAAATTAATTTCTTTATTATTATACTGAAATCACGAACACATGCATACGAACAACTTAATATCATGTCTTGATGCAGTCAAACACGACATATTTCTTATAAAACCTTCAAATAGAAGTTCACTTATAGGTTTTATTCATTTTCATCTAAATCTAATATAAAACTATTAATCACATATATTTTAAAATATTTACTAGAGTCCCTACCAAACCCCTTTACTAATTATTTAGTATATTCACATTGATTCAAAAATATCTCACCACTTATTTAAATAATATGATGTATCGAAAGGAATTTTAATTCACCAATTAAACTCATATCAAAATAATTTTTCCTTAATTTATAAAATAATTTACAAATAAAATCACTTGAAGAAAAAAATATCATTAACATATATTTTCACAATTATAATATCATTATAAATTTTACTAATTAATAATTTTGGATAACTTTTAACTTAAAAAAATATTAGTCAATAAAAAAATACAGTTTATCATACTAAGATCTAGGTGATTGTTTAAGACCATATAAATCATTTTATTATTTAAAAATAATAATTTGTAAATTTTTAATTTTGAAATATGGGTCGTTGTTTAACATATACTTATTAAAAAATTTCACCCTTCATAAAATAACTCTTAACATCTATTTAAAATAATTAAAAAAAATTAGTCGAAGAAAAATATAATAAAATCCTAATATATTGAATCATATTAACAGGGGAAAAATATTCTTTAAAATTTCCTCTTTACTCTAGAAAAAAACATTTAGAAATATTTATATCCTTATTTCTATCAATATGGCCAGATTCACCCATTTTATTTCTAAATATTCATTTAGTTTCAATCAACCATTTATCTTTAGGATGTTCAAAATTATTCCAAATTTATTTTGGGAAGATTTATTAATCTCATATTTTATAGATATTATCCAATTATTATATTTTAATGTATCATCAATAATATTAAGCATAAACATAAAAACAAAAGTAGAATTAACACAATCAATCATAACAATTTTCAAGTATGAATTCCAAATTTCACATTTCAAATTATTTTTTAATAAAGGATGATATTTTGGATTTTTCCAAATTTTAGGATCAAATTGAGAAGAGACACACCCCCCTTAATAGATAAATTATCATTTGTAATTTAATAATTTCCACAATTAAACACTCTAAATATTTTATTAGGATTATCTAAATTTTAATTCAACTTTATTTTCAATAAACTTATCATTTATGGATTCCTGAATAACTTGAGTTGTTTCATTAAAAACTCTATAATAAATAATATTAAGATAATATCCTTGAAAATTTTATTCCTAACATTTAGAAAAAAAGTTATCTAAATTCTCCCTCATATTTAAAAAATGTTTGAAATTGAACACATTAAAATATCCAGTTAAATAGTTCTATCCATGATATAATTCAAAATGGATTTTATTCATAATTGGGAAAATTAAAATTATATTTAAAATATTATAGTCTATATTCAAATGTTTATTTATAATATATTTATATAAACTAAATTCATTAAACATTATTCAAATCACTTCCAAAATAGATTTATTTTCCTCTCTACAACACTAGTCTCATATAGTGTTTTAGGGGTAGAAAAATTATGATAATATTTATTATCTTCCAAAAATATTCCTAACACCAGATTAATAGATTCACCACCCCTATCACTTCTGATGGAGATGAATAAATGAAATATTTTAATTCTAAATAATTTATGAAAATAAAAATACTTAAAAAATTTCTGGTCATAGTGTTAAGAAATAAGTCCTGGCATTTGAACAAAAATCATCAAAAAAATAAAAACTCATATTTTTTCCTCCTAAAAAATAGATTAAATTTTCACAAATAAATATATATGTAATAACTTAAGAGGTCTAATAGAACTATCATCACCATTAGATTTAAAACATTCCCTATGTTGTTTAACTTTTATACATGAATCGAAAAAAATATAATTTCTTTTTGTTAGAGGAAATATAGAAAATGTATAGGCTTTTACAATTTGTGTAACATATACAAATTTTCATGTTCAAGCCTTATTTTCAATAAAATAATTTTTTTTAAACATTCAAACACTTTAACATTTTTTATTGGTTATTTTATAAAAATTAATTGAATGAATGTTATCTTTTTTATTTTCATAAAAGAAGATAGATTTATCTCTAAATACTAAACACATGTTTTTTTCAAACATAACATTCATTCCATCATCACAATGTCATGATATACTTATTATATTTTTCTTTAAACCATCAATAAATAAAAATTTATAAATTCTAATAGTTTTATAAAGACTCTATCTACCAAAACCATTAATATATCCTTTAAATTTATCCCAAAAAGTAGATAAGCTTCCATCACACCAATTAAAATATAAAAAGTAAGATGGGTCATTAGTCTTATTTTTGGAACCAAACCAATCCATGTACCATGTTTCCTTGATACTTCTATGTCATATTTCTTTAAATAAAAAAATCATGTGGAATTTTTTGTTTCCCATGCTATTTGTGGTCAAAATACATTAGTAACAATTTTTTTAGTAAGCATAATAAAATTTAATAATTTTATAAGGTAATCTAAAAAATAAATTATTATAAATAAAATTCATAGAATTACCTAAATATTAATTAAATATTACTAATAACTCACTAGTATAATGTCCTCTCATATTACATTTAATGTATATGACATTATAAAGCAGGCTGTTTAAAAAAAATTGTATCGTTTAGGGTTTTCACATTTAAAAATAAACCACAAATTTCGTTATATTGTTTATTCATAACCAGCATCTAAACAAATTGTTATTTTACTTGAAAAAATTTAGATACTTTTTATTTTAATATAATAATTTCTTTATTTATATTTTCATTATTTTGTGAAGTCTTTAACTCATTATGGATTTCAGTATTAGATAATGTGGTTTCAGATTAGAATATGTTATTTTTAGCCTTATGTTTTTAAAATTATATATTTACATGAGGCATGACATCCAAAAAAGTTTAAATTTCCTTTCTTCCCTTCATTATTAGTACAAATACAATATTTAATACCTTCATTGTTATCATTAATATTCCAAATTTATTTCTTAAAATTATGATTTTATTCTTTTAGATTAGATTCAATATAAACATTTTCATTATAACGTGATACTATAATATTAACTTTATCATTTTCTTCAATAAACTTATTATTTTGTTTAAAAATTTATTTTTTTCTTTAATTTGTTTATAAATATTAGTAATTCTTAACACATCTTGTTTTAAATTCTTATTTTCTTCATAAATTCATTTAACATTAGAATATTCAGAGTCAAGGTCATTTCTAGAATTTAAATTTGGATATGTATCAGTATTATTTTTATTCATATTATAAGTATTAAAATATATATATGTGTGTGTTTTAACAACTCTATAAAAGTTAAATATATTACCTTAGAATATGTATCCATAAAATTAATATTTCAAGAGTCATTCTCACTTCTAAAAATAATCACTTGAGTCTATTTCTTTAGGGAAAATCTATATACCTTAATGTGATTATTTATTCTTATTAGTTATTATCCTTTCTCAAATGATTTAGCTTAGGGTAGTTAATATTAATTTGTCCCTTCATTCTTCACCCCTAGAAATTTAGTTCTAAAACATCATTATATTAACTTTTACTACCTTTATTACTCCCTATTTTATCATTCTTTCTGAACTTTTTCTTAGATCATCTATCTTTATTATCAGGTATTTAATTCCTTTTGATATATTAGCTACATCATTTTCACATTCATATGATTTATAATCATAGGACTCCGATTGTGATGCCCCGAACTAGGATCCACTCAATGGTTCCCCATGCCCAGTTAGCCACATGGCCTCAAGCATGCCTCTAAATATGCTAGAGGTTTTCGACTAGTAGTGAAGGACTGCGGTGTTTTCATCGGGATACTATTACCTATGGTAAGAGTGTGACATAGTTGATATAATAATAAAAGGTATAAACAGAGTTAGTAGTATAAAAATATGGAAGTATATGTATTCATAATCATACATAAATAATAATATACTCAAAAGATAAACAATACCATATACAAAGGATTATTATGTAATGACATGTCCTTACAGAATATTAAATATAGAATACATTGATGTTGGCATACAAAATAGTACATGATATACAAAAGGAAAAAAGACCAAAAACTATCAAATCATCCCAAGCCCTAGCCCGATCATCATATACCAAGATTAATCCAAAGACATTAGGTGAGTAAAGTGTAGAAGGTATGTTTCTTCCCCTTCTCCATACATATTATCATATAATCATTCTGGGTACCAATGATAGGTTGGATAGAGTATGAGATAAATCTCAGTATTCCACCACCAATGAAGACTATACAATCTAGTCCTTGAATATAAAATGAAATAGTTTTTAGGTATATATGATTGTAATGTAATGATTGAATAGTAACTCATACATGATTTACGCTTAACTAATAATGTCTTTAAACATGTAACAATTTAATTAATTAGTTCATGTTCTGTATACATAGTAAAATATTTTGAATGATTCATCTATTTTGAATAGATCATAATTATAATGAAGGAGGATCCAAGGTATATGCACAGAATCCTTGACCTCAGAGGTAAGAGAACTCGTTGAATTATCTCATTTATTATAGTAATTGAGCCTTTTGTGTTTGATCTAATGGTCTTTCCCAGGGTATTCCACTATAAATGATTCAAATCGAGTCTAAGGATCTCATCCAATGTAATCACGGGATAAGGGTTACTATTTTCAATTGGGAGAATCCATGGATCCATGTTTCCTAATACATCATTATAGAACCAAGAAGTATATCGAGGGGATCCTATTATTAGGCAATATATTGAAGGTTTACTATGACATCATCCTAGGATTATGCTATTTGAAGAGGACCATTTTCCAAGGTGGGTATCTCTCTTGGAAACCAGCTCCATGAATCAAAATGGCTCCATCTGTGTTCTAAACAAATTCCCTCAAGATTCAAAGGTTAGCCTAAGCACTACCACTACTATGCAGATAAAAAGATCCATTTGTAATAGGAACCTTATACAAATATCATTAATTAATTTAGGCAATGTAATACTCATGACTTTTAACCATTAAATATATTTATTCCTTTACCTTTCACTAAACATGAAATGGTTGGATAAGGACATGAAACTAATAATAAATTCCATTACAATAGAAATTATTTGGTTTATACGATTACCTTTTATTAAGTATGATAAGGAAATTTAATGATATGAAACCAATGAAAATTTAATTTATAATTCAAGTCTAATTGATATCTATAACATACAGTCCATTTACTATTTTAAAGGTTATTTAATTAATTTAAAATACTTTCCTTACCAAGGTCAATTCTACATCACCTGAATTGTGTGGAAAATAAACCCATCATGGATTGTCAAGTCATAAATAAGGAAGAACCTTTTTTCGGGTTATTGGTTAAAATGTCATAACCTCTAAACGACATGAAGAATTATTATAAATGTGCCTCTAGAACACGAGTTCCGTGATTATAATAAAGGAATATCAACTTAAAGGGGAAGTCCAGGTGAAACCGACATGAATCATAATAGAATAAACTTATAAATGTATGAATTTTAAGGGAAAAGTCATAAACCACATACCTTATTTTTATAGTACTTCCCTAGTTTAGTATCCACCCATAGATTGGAATGCATTTGAAGAATACATAAGAATAGATCGATGCCCTAAAAATAGTGAATATGATCCTACACCAAAATATCATCTTCGAGTGGAAGATAAACATCAAACTAAGTCTAATGAATATGGAACTTATCAAGAGGAATACAATGAGGTGAAATGATATTGAATACAATATTGGATGATGAAATATGATGCAAACCTATGAAGAATTGATTAGGAGCTCTTTTGTTGGTATAATGGGCCTCCTATATGATAATATTTAGAAAGGAGAAGGAGGGTAAAAATATTATAATTTAAGAGAAAATGGCTATTTTAACTAGAAATGTTGGGTCACATGGTTTGGGATAATGGATGGACAAACCATATGCCAACCGTTATTGGTTCAATTCCTATGGAGGGAACCACACATAAATTGATAAACCATGCGCCATCCATGTTGTGTGCATTTTCTAAATACTGTTCTGTTTTGGTATTGGATTTTAGCCCCAAGGAAATGGCTAGGGAAAATAGTGTGCCCAAATTTTCCCTCTAAAAATCCCCGAAATGGTTTGGAGAAACCATACAGCCTTGTTTTCTCTTCCATTGGACAATATTTCGAGCTCCAAACATGCCCTGAACACCCATAAAAATTTACTAAATTCATTAGGCATCCCTAATAGGTCCAAGATAAATAATTAGACCAGAATATAAATGATCTAAACTACATAGATAACCCAATTTTTTACAGTCCCCTCCCATTAATGTAACTCGTCTCTGAGTTCTCTCCCAAGGGAGAAAAAACATCAAATGACAACAAATCTGACCATTGATCAGATACATCATCCCCCACTCCCAAGTCTCATAATATACCCTTACGTTCTTCCATAAAATATGTACTAAAGAGATATACCATCCTTATGGAGACTTTATTCTCTATTCAATGATTCATATGGGATATCCCTCAAATGAAGCATCAATATCTAACTGAACCTCCTTTGGATTAAAAGTATGAGACGGGTCAGCATGATAATAGTTAAATTGTGAAATGTGAAAGGCGTCATGCATTAAATGGAAACTCTGAGGTAATAGAAAGTGATAGGTTATAATACTAACTCTATTTAAGATCTAAATTGCCTAAAATAGTGATGATACATCTTCCCTTTCCTCTCTATCCCTATATTGTTTTTGTTTTTTTGATACCCATAATAAAAAACAATCCCCAACCTCGAACACCAAAACTTGTCAAAAATGATTAACATATTATTTCTATATATAGTGTGTGGTAGAAATTTTATTTTTGATCATCTAAACCTACTTTGAATTATCCTACAGAAGATGAGGACCTAATATCATTACCTCTCCTACCGCTAACCAACACATGGGTGAAGAAAATGGCATACTATACAATTCCTCTTATAGATCCATAAGAATCATATCTTGATAACTTTTATTTTATGTGAAATTGATGAGAGTGATATGCTTCTCCCTTAACCACCAAAATCAAGGACACAATCTTGGAGAATATCCTCCATAACCAATATCATATGTTCTGATTGGCCATTGGTCTGTAGGTGAAAATATATTCTTAGATGCACCTGTATACCCATAGCTCCTTGTGAACCCCTCTAGAACCTCGATGCAAAATGTGTAATGACCCATGTTTTTTTAAATGTGTTTTCTCCTAAGAAAATGTGGGTTATATTATATTAAACGGAAAAACCATATCACTTTAACAATGATCAATTCATTAATCATATAAGAAACAAATTAAAATTTAATACATTACAACTACACACAAATAAAATAGGAAATCCAAAATGGGAAAATATAGATCGCTATAATAAGTTAGAATCACCACCCCCATGACCAACAATAAAAAAATAAAAAAATATTAATAAACCAATCAACAACTTATAGAATGAAAATATAAAACATTAGTAGGAATTATAGTGAATATTGTATGAAATAATGAAGGTGTATTTATGGTGATTAAAGTGAAATGTGGCCATAAATATTTTACTACTTTAGGACCATTGGTAAAATATGACCAATGGTTAATATAACCATTCTAAAATTTATCATTGTTATTACTTTTGATGTTAAAATTTGAGATAATTTCTAGGAATGACAAAGGATAATTAAAGAAGAAATGAAAACCGATAGCCTTAACCAGAAGTTTCATGTAGTATGAAGCCCATTTTTTAGAACAAGGGGGCAAGGTATCATCAATGGGGTTCACCCCTAAGAAATCCCAAGCCTAACATCAACAAGTTAATCTATAACAAAATCACTTACAGGAGAAGATCATGTTTGTGGAAATTAACACTCAGTTGATGTGAGTCGAGCCACCCCATGAATCTATCACCATCACATACCTTACCATTAGGTCGTACATGGGTGTTATAAGGGGTTATGTACCTTGGAATTAGTTAGTTAAAGTGTAATTACTTATGAAAAATAAAATTTTTGGTCCATCAATTCTATTTTAATAATAGTTTATCTTAATAAAGTATATGTCGAATTGAGATGAATTTGATAAATTGATTTTTTAGACACAAATTGTAATTTTTGGAAAATATATAAATGTTTATAATTAACTATGGTATTCTAAATAATATTTGTTTTAATGAAATAGTATGTTAAAAACACTCTTATTTAAATAAAAATGATGAAATAATTTTATTATATCTTAATAAATTTTTACGTGTCAGAAATTTGACTATACATTATAAACCACTAATTTTTTATAAATATTAATTTTTATATTTAATATATACAATTTTCATATTTATATAATTTTTATGATATAATAAACCTCATTTTTTAAATCGTCATGTTGAAATTAGTTTAAGGATGATTTATGAGAATTTAATAAAATACATTATTTATCTGTGAATAGTAAAATATAGTCTTGGTTTTTTCAGTATGTTTAATTACTTCATAATTATATCATAATAATATAATAATTAATTAACTATAATAAATGAACAAAAAAATTAATTTTATTAATATCAATTATTTTAATATATTTTAATCAATTTCCAAACCTATAAATGTCTTTCCAAGGTCTAAAACAAAGACTTTTATTTAAAAACATCACTTTGTGGAAACATTACTTTTTCATGTCAAACGAAGTAATAAAAAATGATGTTCGGATATTGTGGATTTAAATAACTTAAATTTGTTCTCAAATTTACAAAACCATGTGAAAAATCATGGGTAAGAAGATTGGTTTTCATTTTCCACCACCTCGATTTTGAAGGCCAATATTTAGAAATTATTAAATAAATCCTTGAGTTTTTATATAAATACCCACACATTTCTACATTTCCATTCACTCCCAATATATAATGCACAATTTTATAATGGTTTTTCCTCTGAAGGGGTCACCCAAAGGTTTCCTCAAGCCCCCATAGTTCCATTCCTCAATATTTAAATATAACTCTTCAAAGTAAGGGAATTACCCTTCCAATCTCTACAATTCAAAAACCTCGTTTTATATGTATTATTAATGTTGTGGTTGCTCTATTTTATTACCCTATTAATCACAAATTTACTTCCAAATTAATTTTTAACAATGGGGAACCCTTTTTCCCTCTCATTTTAAACGTTTATAATACCTCATTTTATATCAGTCATGTTGCTAAAATTACTTCTCCATATATTTTCGATACTTATGCATTTTTCTTGAATACCAAAAACAAATTATTTTCGAGGGGTATTCACCTATTTATAGAAATTATTTATTTTATTTGGTATTTAAACATAAAAATACCACATTCCCTTTTCGTGTTCTAAAAATTACACAATGATTATGTCTTTAAGCACTTTTTTAATGCCATGATTTTCATAAGAACTATGTTATTTACTCTCCACGGTTTATTGATGAAATTAATGACTATGATATATGTGGATCACATTAATTAATACATATGAATGGTGAACCATCATAGTGATCTAATTCCATGGGTAAAGAATTTAATATCTTGAGATGTCATGTTTTACAATACCTTAGTAATTTTTATTTATGAAACTTTGGTGAAAAAACATCATGATATTCTTATAAATATATCATTTAAATGATTTAAACACATTTACATGTTATGATTCATGTTTTCTTTATTATGATATGTCTCATTTTTTTGTATTATTCTATAATGAAACTCCTTATGATCTTATTGATATTCCTCAAGATCATATGTAAATTGTTTCCCTTACTGGACCTCATGCTCACCCCTTTCCTTTGATTATGTCCCCAGGATATGAAATTGTAATAACCCATGATTTCATTGTATGTTATCTCTTTAAAGTAATTCAACAGCTTGCGCTACATGAAACATCAAGTTTGAGCAAACCACGACAAACCAAACTAGCCATTAAAAAAGTAGTTACAAATAACATTAATTTCATTTCGAATTTTATATACTCCATATAATTTTAGAATTCATTTTATGTGTTTCTTATAGATAATATATGAACAAATTCATTTTTACAAATAAATGAAGTATTTTTCAAAAAATTAAATTTTACCACATTTTAATAGAGAATATTTTTTTATATCTAATAACTGAAACTTTTATATATTCAATTTGACAAAATAAAATTCTTCTTTTGAAGTATGACATAAAAATTTAGTTTGGATAAATTTTCGGTGTTTTTCTGATAAATTTAATATTTTGATGAATGGAGAAAAATACTAAATTTTAATTTAAAAAAACATTTTAATTAAAATAGTTTATATTTTTAAATTATAAATTTGAATGGTTTGGATGTATATTTATATTATATTTTAATCATTTAATCTAATGTTTTTCATTGGAATTAGTTTTACATTTTACATTAGACATAAACACATATCAATCTCTTGATAATTTTTATTTCACAAAAACCCTCCTTTTGGTTTTGACAATAAGATTTATTTTTAAATTAATTAAATTAACTTCTATGTTATTAATTTGGTAAAATAGACTTCATTTTTTAATTTAGAATATCAAAATAATCTTATGATGAATTTTTGGTATTTTTTCTAAACACATTCAATTTTTGATTAATAGTGAAAAACATCGTGTTGTTTAAAAGGTACTTTTTATTTAAATAATTATTGTTAATTAAAATTTATTTAAATGTAAAAATATATAAATTTTAGTTATATTTGTCTAATGTAATTCATTGGAGTCATTTTATAATAAGTGTAGTCCTATAAAATTTTATTGAACTTTTTAACGTCTTTTACCTACCTTCTAGTCACATTTAAAAATTTGCATAAAACGCAATGTAACCACTTCAGTGAATTGAATTTATAAAATCTGAGATACACAGTTAACATTTGAAATTAAAATTAGGTTGAATAAGATGAAAATAATTTATGGTGAATAGTAACTTTTGAATTTTATTTACCATGTTTAAAAATAAATAGGGTAATTAAAGGTAAAAATGATATTATAATTACACAAACACATGTTCTAATTCAATTGGATAAGTGTATTTCGACTAGAATAATCCTTAGTAATAATATATGATCAATTTTTTATCCACTTATATTAGATTAGGACATTTATTATATTTTATTAAAATTAGAGTTAAAAGTGTTAAATTCAAATTTTAATAACTAAACCATTTTTAATATAGGGTTAAAAAAGATAAATTTGACTATAAATATCCATTTTAAATATTAAAATATTTCCTACATAGTTTTATTATATATATATTTTTATATATTATATAATTAAATTTATTCATGATGCAATGATGATGTATTAATTACCTTATTAATTAATGAATCAAATAAATGATTTTTTTAATATTAAAATAAATATAATTTTAATATTTTGATGCCAGAAAAGAATTTTCATGGATAATATTATTGGTTATGATTGATTAAATGTATTTTTTTCTAATTAAAAATGTTTTGATGACTTTACCAAAAATATAAATACTAAATAGTGTCAAAATTTACGTAAACGAGTTTTTAAAACAAATACTATTATATTTAATGATATAATATTCTTAAAAATCTAATATTATCCTAAAAGACTTATATAATGATGGATATGTCATTAATTAACCATTTGAGGTTCTCTTGGAATTTTATTATAAGTTTATTAACCATGTAATATAAAAATAGAAGAATACATGGTAAAAGTTAAACTATTTAACTAAGAGTTAAATCTAAGTGATAAGGTTAATATGGTTACCTAGACTTGTCTAAGACCTATTAGTTGGTAGTATTTAGACCCATCCCAGCCTTAGAATCGAAATAAATTCTTTTGGAGCTATAATAAACTAAAAATGTTTTTATAATAAATTAATATTTCAAAATATTATTAAAGTGCCCCTCACCTCTCTTATAAAAGGGAACCTCTACTTCTCTTAAATGCAGACCTCCAAATCAATTTGGCTCAGCCAAACACGTAACAATTCTCCTAAAAACGTCCCTCACATCAACTTAGAGGCATTACCTTTATAATATTTCCTATCTAAGTAGCCTTTTTATTCAAATCAATAGGAAGCACCCGAAGAAGAGGTAATTATTTTATCACCTCTTTCAATGTTCTTTTCTTCTTCTAATTTATCTTTCGTTGTTATTTCCATAATAAAATAATAATACTAGTACCTAATACATATTTATAAGTTATTATAAATATGGTATGACCATATTAATTTGTCTATCAATCCAATAAATGAACAAGTCACCATTCGTGTGTACGTACGGCCTACCATCTCCACGTCGTGGTGTAGTTTTTTATTCAACGATTGATTATTTGTATGGGTATAATAATGAGTATAATTGATGTAAATAATAAATATAACATGATAATGATCCTTTATATTTAATATATAATCCTATTAAAATTTATTTTTTCATCAATAGAATGATATCTTCACTCGGGTGTACATACGGATTACCATCTCCACAACATGATGAGATTCATTTCCACATTCACCATTCAATGATAATTATAATAATATATATTATTAATAAGTATGTAATATATGAAACAATAATTCTACTAGAAATATATATATATATATATATGTTTATTTACATATATCTAATTCACTTACTTCCTTTCAATACGATATGAAAATGGAAACAACGTTTATGCGTACATATGACCTAACGTCTCCATAAACGGTGTTTTCCATTTAATATATCGATCTGTTATAAATATTTAATTTCCTAATATATATGATATATATATAATTTTTTATCTTTTAGATGTATGTAAATAATTATCAGTGATATGATCAAGAATAAAAAGTTAAAACACGTATGATAAAGAAAGCGATTATTTCCAGAAATATTACATTAACATGGAAATTATTATTAAATGGGTAGTATTATGTCATAAATGAATCATGTATGATATCATAATTATTAATATGGTTATAGTATAATTTAATTACATACTACGGTCATTATAAAGGAGGTTAAACGTAACCTCAACTAAATGAATGTACAAGTAAAGGGTTAATTCAGCAATCTCATTATTATCCGAGATTGTTTATGTGTAAGTATTTACTGGGACATATTTATCATCCATGTTCATATTTCATAAAAAAAATTTAAAAGGAATATTTTAAGGTTTCATGTAAGTTTCTATTTACCTATATCATCATTTTAAAATTTTAAATTATATACTTTTCTAAATATTTTTATTTAATGTCTATGTTTTCAAAATGATTTAAAGGATTTATTTATATAGAAATTATTGTATTAAAAAATTAATTACATTCAGAAGTTTAAAAGCTATAAGGAACACTTTGATTCAAAAATCACTTTTAAATAAATTCCTTTATAAATTTTGAGACTTTTAAATTATTTCATGAAAAGGTTTATTTCTATCAATAAGTTTTAATGATTATGTTTAAAAATGCCAACATCCTTTACTGGATATTTTTTTTATTAAGGTTGATTTATTATAATAAAATCTTCCATACTGTATTGAATGATTTACGATATGTTTGACTATTTATGTTCTATTTTTTATACCCTTCATGGTTTATGGTTAAAGTACTGACATTTCATATTCAAGTTTCAATATAAATTTTTATGCTATGTTTCACCCTTTTTATAAGAGAAATTCATTGGACCTAGTATGTTATGAGTGGAGCCCACTATAGAACCTCTATGCATCGGTAGGTCTCATGAGACAAAATAGTGTCTTGTCATAAGGACTTGACAAATATTTATTTTTAGTCTTGGACTAATGCCTTGACTATGTGGTTATGATATCCGACATTATGCATTCCCTCATTATGAAATACGTTATTACATGTGATTATTTGACAAGTAGAATATCCATGTGAATGTTTATATGGTAATGTTTGATTAATTTTTTCCATATTATGTTCAAGTTTATGATTAAATGTATGTTTTTTTATTACACATCTTCTCTTAAATGTTTATAGCTCCCGCTAAATTATTTACCCTTTCTGAGCTTCTTATCTCAACCCTTTCTTATGTTTTGTTTTACCAGGATTCCATGAATTATATTATGATTGTTATATAGGGTTAATCTAGTGGAATAATGGCATTATAAAAGGATTATTTATGTTGTGTTTTACGTTTGAATTTGTAATGTACCGTTCATAATGTAATCTTTTTTCCAAGACACTAAACTGATTGGTCCTTTAGGAAATGATTCTGTGTAATCATCCAATGTATTAAAATAATTCACCTTATTTGGGCTTCTAGGTTCGGTGCCATACAAATATGAAGTAAATGTAACTTTTTATTAACCCATGAAGAATCATTTAATGTGTATTATAATAATGTTTTATGTTTTCTCTTATTATTTATCTTATTTATTGGAAACTAAACTTTCATAGACCCTTTGTTTCTACCATGTAATGAAAAGTTAAGTAATAAAAAGGGGTAACTCCATAGTTTGTATCAAAGGATCGTATAATTATTTTTGGTAATAAGGAAAAAAATAATTATTATTAACTATATAGAAAAGATAAAATATAGGAAAAAATCCTTGTACTTTGGGGAAGAATTATAAAAGTGGGTTCCGAACAACGAAATCCATGTATGTATATGAGCAAGTGGATGTGGCTCTGGAATATATGTATCTAGGGGTAACACCCAAAAAAAATAATTGAGATGTGCATGAAAACAAGTCTTGTTTCACTTTTGGTTTGACACTCTTAGTGGATATGTTTGGTTAATTATAAAATTTTTATAAACCCTGATGAAGGGTATATAGAAAATGTAATATTTATTAAAGAATTCCATATTTAAGAATGGTGTTTTAGGATATAATTTTTTTAATGATTACAATATTCATAAAAAAACATGTCTCTCACTAAGTTTTTTTATTATAAAAAAATGGTGGGAAAATGAGGAACCACATAAAGGAAGGGCATAATGGATGATGCACTGAGGACCCTATGATAGAATCTAGAATGCAAAGGTTCATGAGAATGGTGAATCTACTATATTGAGTCATGTATAATAATTTGAATCTTGTAGAGCATATAGATTCACATGAATAGGAGAAACTTATCATTGAGTCATTTATAGGTCTAAAACTACCTTCATTTAGTGAATTTACCAATCCATTTATTTATGAACAATATATAATCTCCATAGAAATAATATTTTATGTAATCCACTATATAGAGAAAGAGAATGTCCCCTAGGTAGATTACCGCTTAGAAGGAGGAGCTGATTAGTGTTGTAAAATGATCCAAAACATGAATACATTAAGTAATATTTATGCTATTGAGTGGTAATTATTTTGGAAAATATTTTTCAATAAATATTTTCTCTGTTTGTTGTGAAAAAATGGAGAATGAATTACTTGAGCTGAAGAAGAAGGAAATGAATTACTAGGAGGCTATGTGATGAAAATTATAAGAAATTCTTGATACACATTTGGAATTGTTATGGAATCGAAAGGAAATGTTTTTAGATTCTTCAAAGTAATAAGATCCCATTGTAGCCGAATTTAGAAATCTGAGACTATAAATGATATAAAGAGATAGAACAGAGTGCTATGAAGGTTGAATTGGAGTTTGGAGAAACTCATTAGTCTCATAAGTCTAGTGAAACAATGAGAGATTTGGATCCAATATTAAGGAGAAACATTGATCATGGAAGAGGAAGAAAGAAAGTAAAACATCCCATGTGAAGAAAATGTGGGAAGAACCATTCATGAAACTTATTTCTTGGTAGTGAAAAATGTTACATGTGTAGAAAATGTGGCCATATAGCTCGGAACTATTGCGTTGAGCTGAAACCTCGACTTCTAAAACTAATGAAAAAGTGATGATAGTGAAGGCCCTGCTTGAAGTTCAGTTATACAGGTGTGGAAAACTTGGAAACTTTTCCAATATCTATCTAAATCATAATATATTGGAGGTAAATCCCCATCAACCATAGCATAGTCCAAGGGAGAAATATCCATAATTTTCAATCATAAAGGCTAAAGTAGAGTCACTAAATGATCTGGTGGATGGTACTCTGGTTTTTCTCTCAAAGATAACAAGTTCATTTTTTATTTGGGTTCTACACATTCCTTTATTCTATCTATGTTTTCAACAAATATTAAATAAACCCCTTGGATTCAAGAAGTAGATTATTCACTCCAGACTCATATAGGAATTATCCATGAATCAATAGTGTATAGAAACTCTAGTATTTACATTATAAAGAACAATCTCATAAAAAATCTAGTGGTCATTCCAATTTTAGAATTGACATTATACCATGGATGGATTGGCTCCAAAATTATAATGCTGATATCAACTGGAAAAGTAAGGAAATATCATTAGTCATGAATGGAAAACCTATTGTTATTTTCAAAGGAGAGATATCACAACCTGAGTTTTGTCTAGAAGCACCTTCCATATCATTCATTACAGACATGATCAGTGAATTGGGAGAAATAAATTAATGTATAAAGATAGGGAATGACCCCATCATCCACGAATACATTGAAATATGTCCTAAAGAGCATTGTCCACCCAAGAAATAAAGGTACAGTTAATAAATTAATTCATACCCAGATCAAATATGATATCAACAACCCCATATAAAAAGGAAAATTTGGATCTAGGAGAATTAAATAAAAAAACTATGGACCTTTTTGAGAATGGGATTAACCAATAATGTGTGCCTCTTTGAGGGGCACCTGTTCTCTTTTTGAAGAATAATTATGGATCGGTATGACTATGTATTGAATATAGGGACCTTAACAGGATCAGAGTGATGAAAAATTACCCTCTCCAAAAGAATAACAATTTATTTGACCATCTCTCTGAGGATCAATTCTTCTTTAATACTGGTCTTTGATCTAGTTATCATCAATTAATGGTAAATAAATAATACATTCCAAATACAGCCTTCTAATCAAGATATGGTGATTATGATTTTGTTTTTATGCCCATCGGCTTGACTAATACTACAACTATATTTATAGATTTGATTAATAGAGTTTTTTAAAACTACCATGATACGTTTTTGTTATCTTTTTATAATGATATTATGATATATTCCAAATTTTACAATGATCATTACGAACATCTAGTTGTTATATGTAAAACTCTAAGGAAAGATAAACTATTTGGAAATTTAAATAAAAATTGAAATTTTGATATAAAAAGGTTGATTTCTTGGGGCATATTATAACTAATGGAGAAATGTTATTTTAACATACCAAGAAAAAGTTTTTGGAGGAGTGGTCTCAACCAACAATAGTAACTGAGATTTCTAGCTTCCTTGGATTAACAAGATATTATAAGAGGTTTGTGAAAAACAATTCATGAATTTCTAATCCACTAACCATGTTAACTATAAAAAGATTTATGTTAATATGGAAAATGAGTGTGAATAAAGTTTACCAGAACTAAAGAAGAGATTAGTTATTGTACCTATATTAAATCTACCCTCTATCAAATAATGATTTGTTATTTTTAGAGATGCATATTTGAAATATATTGAGTGTTCCCTCATAAAAAATTATAAGTTTATTTGTTATTCATATTGATAGTTAAATCCTCATGATAATAATTATACTACACATGACATGGATCTATATATTGTTATCATTGCTTTGATGAAATGGAGGAACTATATTTATAAGGAGAAATGTGATATATACCCAAATAACCAATGTTTGAAGTATACATTCACAAAGAATTAATGGAATGTGAGATTAAGTATATGATTTGAGATTATAAAAGACTATGACAGTTCAATTCATTATCACCCTAGAATAGAAAATAAATTTTTTGATGCATTAGTATGAAATACCTTTTTTTAGAAATGGTGAGTATTTATGGGGGTCCATTGATTGAGGATCTAGTAATGTTGTACATGGAAATCGATAGGGATGAGAAATTATCAATCCTATCAACAATTATTTCTTAACAATCATTACTAGATAAGATCAATTAATCACAAATATAAGATCAACTATTACAAAAAAATAAAATGCATTTGAAGAATGGTAAGTTTCTTGATTTATTATTGATCAAGAAGGTGTACTGAAATTTCATACAAGGAAATGTGTTCCATCTATTTCAGAGATAAATAAAGAACTTATGGATGAATGTATCATATCTACAATATCTATATATCATGGATGTATAAAAATATATAGGTACCATCGTGATAATTATTAGTGGGATAATAAGAAAAGATATAATTTTGACAGCACTGCAAGATGCTTGGAATGTCAGCAGTTGAAGGTGGAGAAACAACTTTCTAAAGTGGCATTGCAACCAATACCCATATCAATAGGGAAGTGGGAAAATACAACTATGAACATTTTCACTAGTCTTCGAAGAACATACAAAGGAAGCATTATGATATGGGTTATAGTGGACTAACTCTCAAAGAATTTCCATTTTATCACTACTCGAGAAGATTTATCTTTTGAGCAACTTTCAAATATATATATAATAGAAGTGGTGATGTTGTATGTGGTGCCACTTCCTATCATTTATGATCGTGATCCAAGGTTTACACCTAAATTATGGAGAATTATTCAACAGGATTTAAATACTGAATTAAATTTCAGTATGACCTATCATCCTCACACAGATGGCCAATATGAAAGGACTGTTTTGAGACACAACAGCATTATAGGAACATGCTCAAAGAAATTTCAAGGTGGAGATGATCAAAAAATTCCATTACATGTGTTCTCATACAACAATAAATTCCAACCTATTATTCAAACATTACACTTTGAATATCTCTATAGGAAAATATGTAATACTCATTGTTGTTGGGATGAAGTTAGTGAGAGAATGATTCTTAGGCCTGATCTTGTGCAAGATAGGACAAAAAATTTTCATGCTATCCAATAATATATATAATATACTCAGATTCGAACAAATATATCAAATGAAATCATCAAAGGAACTTTGATTTTGATATTTTGGACAATGTTTATCTTCAAATATCACTATGGAAGAGAGTCATGCAGTTTGGGAAGAAAGGGTAGCTTAGATCTAGGTACATTGACCCCTATGAAATACTTGATTGCATAAGAGTAGTGGCATATCACCTAAAACATACAAAAAATATATATCATGTTCATTATATATTCCATACATATAAGCTACTCAAAATTGGGAAAATATCTTGAATGAAATAGTCAAAGGGACTTTGATTTTGATATTTGGTTCAAATTTCCATTCGAATATCACCGTAGAAAAGAGTCATGTAGTTTGGGAAGAAAGCGAAGATTAAGTCTAGGTATATTGACCCCTATTAAATACATGATCTCATAAGGGTAGTGGTCCATCACATAGAACATACAAAAAATCTATCTCGTGATCATGATGTATTCCACATATCTATCTTGATGAAGAACATACATGATCAGTCAGATGTACTGAATTTGAAACTAGTATAACTAGAACATGCCATATATGATATGGATAATATGGTGGAGATATTGTACCTTAGAGACATTTTTATACACAACAAGACTAATCACGTTGTCAAAGTGATGTGGAGGAACCATATGTTTTAAGGGGCTATATGGGAATCATAGAAATCAATGAATAAAAAGTACCCTCACCTTTTATCAACTGAGATAATGAGTTGAAATTTTTGGAATGATGTTTCTAAAGGGGGAAAGAATGTAATGACCTATGTTTTTTTAAAGGATTTTTTTCCTAATAAAATGAGTGTTATATTATACAATACACAACAAAAAAATATCTCATTAATAAGTATTAATAAATTAGTCAACTAAGAAACCAATAAAAGTGAAAAAAATTGTAATTGGGAATAATAAAATAGAAAATCCAAAATGGGGAAATATGGATTGCTTCAATCCATTATAATAATAACCCCTATGAAAAAAAAATAAAAATAAAACAAAATATTAGTAGACCAATCAACATATTAAAAAATAAAAATATATTACCTTAGAAGTAATTCTAGTTAATATTGTATAAAATAATGAAGTGGTATTTATAGAGTATAAAGGAAAATGTTACAATCATGATTTGACCACATTATGACTATTGGTAAAATATGGATATTGGTCACTATATCCTTTTTAAAATTTGAGAATTTGGAACTATACTGATTGGAAATAATTTTATCTTTATAATGATTGTTTATAAGTTGTACTGACAATGGATAATAAATGTAAAATAGGAAAGTGATGACCAAAATTAGTAGATTTATGCAGTATGAACCCCATTTTTTTGAAATGGGAAGGGTTTTGGAATCATTAGGTTTATACCTTGACCAAGCCTAAGTCGATCGTCAAAAATTGAAGGTAGAACAAATTCACCTACGGGAGGAGTTCAAGTAAGGGGAAATTACCACTTGGTCTATGTTATTTGAGCCACCCCATAAATTTTTCACCATAACGCATCTTAACCTTAGGTTATATGTAGGCTTTATAAGGAGTTACATATATATTCCTTATATAAATAATGTTTAATCACTTTTTATAAATACACTTTTTATTCCATCAATTTTTTTACAATAGTTTTTCATAATAAAATATATGTTTAATTGAGATGTATTTGATAAATTAATTTTTTAGACAGAACTTATACTTTTCATAAAATATATAATTTTTATAATACACTATAGTAATATAAATAATTTGTTTTTTAATTAAATAGTACATTTAATGCACTCTTAATTAAATAGAAATTATAAAAACAAATTTTTATATCCTAGGAAAATTTTAAGTGTCAAAAATTTGACTATGCCTTATAACCTGTTATTTTTTTAATAAATATGAATTTCTATATTTAAAAGTTAAAATTATCATATTAAGGTAATTATTATGATATATTAAAAATAAATTTTGAAATAAAAAATTTGAAATTATGTTAGGGTGAAATTATGATAATTTTCTAAAATAATTTATTTTATTGGAAATAGAAAAAATAGAGTTTTTATTTTTGGTGTGTTTAAAGAATTCATAATTAATTAATAATGATTTAATGACTATATAACCCTAATAAATGACATAAAATGCGTTATTTTATTAGTAAAAATTATTTTAATTTATTTTAATTAATTTCTCAACTTGTAAATGACATTCTAGTGTTTAAAATGGAATCATTGACTTTAAACAATAGTTTGTGGAAAATTTAATTTTCATTTCAAAAATAGTAATAAAAATTATGTTCAGTTATGTTAGATTAAAATAACATAAATGTGTCCCAAATTTAAAAAACTATAAGCAAAAATCATGGGTTATCCAATGGTTTTTCATTTTCCACAACCTAAATTTCCAAAGATAGTATTTGTAAATTATTAAACAAATACTCCACTTTTGTAATAAATACCCACTCATTTATCCATTTCTTTTCACACCCAATACATAATCAATGATCTTCTAGTGTTTTTTCCTCCCAAACGGCCCCCTTTAGGTTTTTTCAATCCCCCAAGGTTTTATTTCTCATGATTTAGGAGTAACTCTTCACCATAAGGAAATTATCCTTCCTTTCTCTTAAATTTTAGAACCTCTTTTTATATGTCTTATAAATGTTATGGTTACTCTTTTTTATTAAATATTTTATCATAAAATAACTACCAAATTATTTTTTATGAATGGGATAATCGTATTACCTCTCAATTTATCCTAAAAAACCACGTTTTATACCCATCATGTTGCAAAATTTACTACTCAAAATTTTCTCTCTACTTATAAAATTCACTTTTATTTTCTTTTTTTGAACACACAAACATATTTATTTTCTAGAGGTATTTAACTATATGTAAAAATTAGTTACATTATTATTCTATTTATCCATAAAAAACCCATATCCCCTTTTCATGGGGTAAAATTGATGTAATGATCATGTCCTTAAAAACTTTTAAAAAGCCATGATTTTGATAAAAAAACAAGTTCTTTATTTTCCATCGGATTTTAATGAAATGATTAGCTATGATCAATATGGATAAAATTAATTAAAAATTCTTAAGGATTAACTCTGATATATTCCCAATTCATTAGGTAAAGAGATTAATCTCTATATATGATATGTTTTATGATAACAAGGTGAATAACCTGGGTAATTTCCTTTTATGACTCATTGTTGACAAACCTTGGTTCTATACCTATGAATGAATACTTTCAATTATTTTTCCACATTTCCATGTTATGATTCATTTTAATTATATTAAGATATGGCCCATTATCTATTCATCATTCTATTATTATATTCCTCATGTTCTTATTGATATTCCTCAAGATCCCATCTAAATTGTTTCCCACACGGGGACTCGTTATCTCCCCTTTCCTTTGATGTATGCCCTCAGATTATGAGATATAGTAAATCTTACTAAATATGGACCTATTAAGAATCCTTTCAATTGTATGAGAATAATTTATTATGTTTTCATGGATTATATAACTTATATCTATGAAGATAAACTATAAAAGATAGTTTATTTGTACCATGTAATGAAATTTTATGTAATAAAAAGGAAGTATTGCATAAAATGGGTGTACCTATCTGAAAAAATATTATGAGTGACCCTTCATAGCCATATAATATCACATACATACAATATTCCCATATAATCAAATGATAAATTCTCCTAGATTGGATGGAAGTGGGATAATTTTTTAGTCAATATACAACCAAAAAAATTGCATCTCTACCTAAAGGTGACCATTGTAAGACAACTAAAAAATATATCACAACATCCTTCCATTTAAATTTTAGGAATGGTAATAGCTAAAACAAGTCATAAGGACACTGGTGCTTCACCTTCCCCTGCTGACAGGTGGAACGTGTATTGATAAAACTTGTTATCTAACATTTCATCTCGGGTCACCAATACTCTATGTGTATATTATAAATCATCTTAGAGATTCTTAGATGAACTTCACAATAAGAAGTGGAAAAATCTTTCATAAGTTACACTCTCAGATCCAATGAATCCCTGATACACCAATATATATATATATATATATATAGGATTTCATATTTATCAACAAACCAATCTGAAGATGGTTCCTTATAAAAAATATTGTCCCAAAGAATCAAGCCTTTAGGATATGATAATTGACTTCTCTTACACATATCCTTATGTGAAGAGGTAAAAGATAATGTTTCAAGTTAAGACTTCTCATGACACTCATGAATATCTAGATCTATCTCAAAAAATAGATTAATCAATTTCCATTCATCATTGGATTTCTATATGGAATGTGCTTGAGTTTTCGGAATCAACTCATCCTCTACCACATATCCCTTTCCAAGCATATCAGAAAGCCAAAAGTCAAAGAACATATAGTATTCATCCCATATTCACTGCCTGAGATTCAAGTACCACTGTATAATGATATATCTTATCCTCTTGTGGATCATATAAACTATAAATATCTCACCCATTAGATAGTACCTCCAGCATCATAAGGCATGTACAACTACTTCTAGTTCAAGGACATGTTTCAGAAAACTATGCTCGTGAGGTCTAAATTAGAAAGATACATTCAATAAAAATATGCCATACTGCATTATATCTACACCAATCCTGATGCGAGATGCATCACAGAAAATAGTATATCCTCCATCAGGCTCTAGAAGAATATGGATCAGTTCCAATGTAAGAATACTATTCAACTCTTTAAAGGTTCTTCACATGCATCAAACTAGAATAACATCACACCATTGTTTGTAAGACCAATAAGAGTTTTAGAAACACACGAGTCTTGTATAAATAAACATATAATATCCTTACAACCCCATGAACATCCATATATCAAAAATGTTCTTGGTTTTATCCTAGGATACCATGTAACTCACGATCTCTATGTCAACTGATACTCTTGATTCTAATAAAATATAACATAAGAAGTAAAATTTGTTGATCTATAAGTGTCACTTAGCATGATTAAAATATAGTTGATTCTCTCTAAGTGTAATCAAAATGATATCAGGGTGTTTATAATGGTTTCTTTAATCATGATAGTAAACTAAGATGTTCTGCACAAAAACCATGACAAAAGAATCCAAATAGGGGTAGAAAACTCTATTCATCAAAGCCATGAAAAGGGAGGTCATGTTCATAAGACCGAATGGCATAATGAGATACTCATATAAACCTTACTGAATATAATATTTCATACAAGGTATATATGAATACTTAAATCACAACAAACGATACCCCAATCTACATTCAATATTCAAGAACAATTGAGCTCCTCAAATCTGGTCAAAGAGATCATGTATATTAGGTAATGGATAACTATAATTAAAAACTAATCTGGTTTAACCATCAGTAATCCATGCCTATCCTAAGAGTCACATCTAACTTCTTTGTGAAAAGCATAGGTGAACCCCAAGATGATATTCTAGTTTAGATAAAACCCTTAGATTATAAATCATATAAATTTTGACTGAGATCATAGATATGAGTAGGTGTTATCCTATATAGTGGAATAGATACTGGAGTTTCTCCTAGAATAGGCTCAATCATAAAATCTACCTCTCTCGGTAGGTAAACCATAAAAATCATTGGGATAAACTTCTTTCATATGATATAATACCATAGAAAATTCAACCATATATAAACCCTATAATTACATGAGAAAACTATAAATATGGGTGGTCACACCACCTATCCCATGATGTTATGGTTCATCTCTACTAAATAATACATTCCACCCACCCTTGTGTATGTTATTTCTATCTTATGAAGATGTAAATGATAATCTATGGTGATAGAAGTCCACATAGGCATGATATAGAACCAACCAATCCACCCTGGGAATGAAATCAAAACATATCTTATCGAGTGTGAAAATGTACGACAGTAAGGGATAACATCCCACCTCAAGGGGTCAAACCCTACGTTGGCATATTCCCTCTAACAACACTCCCAACATTCTGTCTAGTGTCATCACGTGGAAGAAGAACAAAATATCTATACCAAGACTTTCTATAGTAGATAAATAGATAATGTGGTGAGAAGCACCTATATCTAATTAATTAGATACAATAGTGAAGGATACAGGAATAGTACCTCTTACTCTATGTGGTCTTGCAGTCCGATCCATGGGTATCATCTATATAGAAAAACAAGCGCAATACCAAACCCTGTGCTAAATCAATAATTCCTTAATAAGGTCTGATATGTTTTCAATGATAATTAGAAGCCTAGATACCATTCCCATGACCTCCTATTTAGCCTATTGAGCATGTTCTACTCCAACTTACGACCTAATGTGGCATTTTGGAACACTCTTATTAAGTCCTAGATGGTTTTAATCCTCTTCCACTAGATGTTGGTGGAAAGTTCTAGAAGAATCCTTGAAGAATACCCATATGTTCATAAGAATGAAAATAAATATTTTCTATACCACATTGAGGAATGTGATGTCCATTTCTCCCACATTGCTAGATTAAAAAAGATCTACTATTCAAAATACTTTGGTCACTGCTTCTCTGATGAGAAAACTCACAGCTATGCTTCCTGCTACTAGAATTAATTCTGCCCTATCTTGGAATTGGATATTTATTCCCAATACCAAAAGCTTATCTTATGTTGTTCTTAGTTATATGTTACTAAATAATGATCTTAAGAAATATATATAGGTGAAATACATTAACCTATGAGTGAATGGCATGCTTGAGCCAATCCCCTAAATGCCTATCTCATAACAACTCATCCCCATCTAGAATCATTGAAAATCAATACAAATCAATAAAATGTGATGAATATTCGATGTTAAACATATCATCTTTCTCTAGGGGAATCAATTCTTTGGCTTAGTCAGCTATTAGTGTCTAAGGGGAAAAGTAATCATAGAAGGTTATCTGTAAGTCAACACAAACCATTCCCTGATGATGACTATATTGGATAATCACATACCACTAGTTATTGGATGAATCATGAAGAATGTAGATGTAAGGCTTGACCATTTTCTCTAGAGGAATATCAAGATGGTCTATGATAGGCAATATTTCTTATATCTAAGACTCACCAGCCTGTGGACCTCCATCCTTGAAGAAGGTGGGAGGATGCTGATGCTGGAACTCACGAGTCATATCACCAATCGTATGTTCATATTGTGGAGAACCATACATATACTACATTAGAAATAAAAACCCCTCTCTAAGATGAGAATAATTTCCTAGTTTAGGGATAACATGTGGTGCCTCATGTGTCTCTCCTGACAGTAACACTAGTGTCTTAGGTCCCACAATCTATGGATTATAGTTTTCTCCACCCTCATAGCGCATGACACAATGACATCATGGTGGCACAGCTCCAAAAATAAAAAATAACATGCCTAAAAAAATAGAGTTTATAGATACACTAACGAAAGAATAATATATTAATATAGTATAAAAACAAAAGATACTATCCCAACTACCAGTTATAAGGTTAGGGATTTTTTTTGTGTTCAAGTTTGATTTTCATTGGTTTTAGTAGGTGAATGGTCCATTTAACTTTTCCTCCTAATTTAGTGGTAACCCTTTCATTTTATAAGTCAAGATTTATAGTTTATGTTTGTATGTACATATTTTAAAATATCATGGTTTGATTAAATGGATTTACATTCCCTGTTAATAATGGATCATATTTTTTATAACAGAAATTGACACACATGATTTTTTTAATTAGCTATCTTACATTCAGTCTCAGAATGTAATAGGTAAAAAAATTATAATGTACTGACTCGGTTAATTATCCCTTCTAATTAAAAAGGCCCATGCACCTAATAAATTGAAACTAGTAGTCACTCAATCACAACCAAAACCCATATCATGTAACTATAGGTATATATCTGACAAGGTTAGTAACTATCTATTTAAGATTCACCATCAAACTATATAGGAAAATACTATTTAGGATTCATTAATTTTAAATGAAGAACATCCTTACCCTGTAAAAGATGTTATAAGAACATTAATATATAACAACCATGGATCACTCAATAATCACAGGAAAAACAGGCAATATAAGTACTGAAATTTAACACCCCAAGATTTTATGAGAATTATTCTTTTTAATTTCTTTGATTTCGTTTTTTGTAGGCTACACTTATATTATCTTGTGCTTATGCAACACCGTAATAGATTGTAGTATACAAAACACTATTACTAGCTTAAGTTACACGCAAGAGCAACCGTCCTCGATAACATACATTGTACGCAATATCGAGTTTCACTAAACAATGATATGTTATTAAAATATTATATAAATTTACCATTATGAAAAGTAATAACCAATTTTTGAAATTTAAAAAATTTTATCTTTTAAAATGGACTTTATTTTTGGATTTATAATATTGAAATTATCCTAGGGTGAATTTTTGGTAAATTTATGAAAACTTTAGATTGTTGATGATTAGTGAAAATTATGAGTTATTGTTTAAAACTGAATTTTTATTTAAATAATATTTTATTATATTTAAATTTATTTTAGGTCAAAATAGATACATAATACCTATATAAGTTCAATTTAATTCATTGGATTCATTTTATAATAATTTTAGATATATAAAAATTTTATTGAACTTTTTGTCGTCTTTTACCCACCTCCTAGGAGAATTTACAAATTTACATAAAACATAATTTTACCACTTCTGTGAATTGAATTAAGAATATATGAGAGACATGGTTAATGTCAAGGAGTAAAATGTTGTTTAATAAGATAAAAATAATTTTTTGTGAATAGTAACTGTTTACTTTTATTTACTACGGTTTAAAGTAAATAGGGTAATTAAGGGTAAAAATGATATTATTATTACCCTTAAACATTTCTTAATTCTATAGGATAAGTATTATTCGACCAAAAACAACCTTAAAAATAAAATATTACCCTTTAGGTCCACTTGGATTAGATTAGGACATTTATTATTATTTTATTTAAAGAAGAGTTAAAATAGTTAAAATCAAAGTTTAATAAATAAAACATATTTAATATAGGGTTATACATAAGATGAATTTGACTATAAATATTAATTACAAAGATAAAATTGTTTCATACATAATGGTATTTTATTTATATTTTTTATACATTATATACTTTAATTTATTTATGACACAATGATGATGTAGTAATTGCCTTATTAATGAAATATTAACATAATTGATTTTATAAACACCAAAATAAATGTAATTTGAAACTTTTTATGCATGAAACTAATTTTATAGGTTAATATAAAAATATTATGGTTGGTTATATAAACTTTTTTCCAAGTAATAAAGCTGTTATGAATTTATAGAAAACAAAATACAAAACAGTGTCAAAATTGACATAATAGAGTTTTTAAAACAAATATTATATTATTAAATGATATAATGGTCTTAAAAATCTGAGTTTACACAAAAAGACTTATATAATAATATATATGACATTAAGTAACCAATTTGTGTTATATTGAAAGTTTATAGTTCGTTTATTGACCATATAGTGTAATAATACATGAAGACACGGCAAAAGTTAAATTATATAACTTAGAGTTAAATCAAAATGATAAGGTTAAAATGGTAACCTAAACTTGTATAAAACCTATTGGTTGAGTTTATTTCAACCAATACCCACCCTAGCCTCGAAATAAGTCACTTTTGAGCCATTATAAACCGAATATG
The DNA here is from genome assembly GCA_963277665.1 of Viscum album. Taxonomy (NCBI): domain Eukaryota; kingdom Viridiplantae; phylum Streptophyta; class Magnoliopsida; order Santalales; family Viscaceae; genus Viscum; species Viscum album. The sequence continues at coordinate 1,374,928,117 of OY728133.1, read as the reverse complement.
ATTTTATTATAAAATAATATTTCAATCTTTTCCAAAGGTGCCCCTCACCCCTCTTGTAAAAGGGCACTCCACCTTCTCTCAAACTCACATTACCCAAGCCATTTGGATCGGAAAAACCCTTCATAAATATCCTCTAAAATATCCTCCCTTAATCATAGAGGACTTCCTTTAGTCAGAAAGCCAACCTAAGGATCACTTTTGATCAAATCAAAAGGAGAAACCCGAAGAAGAGGTAAATATCTCACCACCTATTTCATGTTTTTTTCTTCTTCTACTTCCTAATTCTTTGTTGTTTCCATTATAAAATAATAACCCCAGTGTATTATATATACCTTTATGGTATTATAAAAATTTTACATCCATTTTAGTTATTTTATCCATCCTATGAATGAAAAAGTCATCACACGTGCGTACGTACGGCTTACCGTCTCCACGTTGTGGTGTAGTTTGTTATTCAAACATTTCATCATTTGGATGGGTATAATAATGAGTATAAATGATATAAATAATAAATATAAAATTATTATTATTCTATATATATGATATAAAATCCAATTATATACTATTTTAATATCAAAAGAATGAAATCATCTCTCGTGCGTACCTACGGACTACCGTCTCCACGAACGCGATGAGATTCATTTCCCATGATTAACCATTCAAGTATGATTATAAAGTATATGTAATAAATAATAATTAAATATATTACATAATAATGATACTGGATTTATGTAAATATATTTTTCATTTACTTAATTCCATTTAATTCAATAAGGAAATGAAAACAGCGTTCATGCGTACGTACGGCCTACCGTCCCAATTAATGATGTATTTCATTCGATTTATCGATATATCATATATATTTATACACTGAATATATATTATATAAAAATAATCTTTTAAATCCAGGAATTATGTAAATCAGTATATAATTAATAATGTCAATAACAACAAGTCCAAACACATACGATAAATAAAACGATTTTACCCAAAACGCTGCTTTAACATGGAATTTACAAAAGAATAGGTAATATAATGCCATAAGTGAACCATATAAGGTATCATAACAATGAATATGATTCTGTAATAAGTCAATGACATTATTAAAATCATTATACAGGAGGTTTGGATACATATGAATCATATCGGACCTAAGGTAAGGGATAATTTTTCAATCTCATTTTTATTCATGATTTCTTATACGTAAGTATTTACTGGGGTAATATTTTTCATCCATGCCCATAAAATGTTTTTAATAAAGTGTTTAATATTCTTACATGTATGTTTAAATTCATGTTTACCCCTCTTTGACTATTACTTTGAGTTATGGAAGGAATCTTTTTTTGTTTACTATACATGATACTTTTTGACTTTTCCATTAAAAGTACAAGGAGAATGTTTTCTTATATACGACGTGAATGGATTTTTACGGTTTAATGATGCCTAATTTTCATGAAGCTTCCTATACAACATTTCATTATGATTTTCATAAAAATAATTTTCTTTTAAAATTTCATGGAATTTTATGAAAAGAAAATGATTTTGAAGAAGAAAGGATATTTTCTTCAAGAATTCATTTCAATTGTTTTATCAAAACCATTTTCCATCTAAGATGACATTATTGTATATGTGGATGTTTCAAGTATAATGTACCTATGATTTAAATGGTTTTACTTTTCTTATGATGAAATGATATCCATTTGTTTTATATGGATTATTTTATGATGTGATGATGTTTATGGAACCCATTTTATTCTTTGGGTTATGATGAATGATTTATGTTTATGTTGTGGCGCACGTAAAAATGATTTCATTATGATATGGGTGGGACCTATATCTCCCTCCAATGCATTGGGTGATGATTTATATCTCATGATATAGACATGGATGGAATGAAAAGTTAATCTGGTTCAGTGATACATGACTAGAATGAGGAGTGAACTCGATTCCGTAAGGGACTTTGTCCACTATGATGGTCTTGGCAGCAATGCCTTGGATACTATATAAATCATAACATGTGCTTAATGGTTTTCCAAAATTACATGTTTTATTACCATTCTATTTTATCAGTATTAATGTTCCATTATGATCTATGCCTTACGTACTACCATGATTAATGTCATTTATCAGGATTTTGATGTTTAAACTTTATGTTCATGTTCTTATGTTCAAATGTATATGGGTTGTTTTATTTTCTCCATGTTTACCCTTACTGAGCATTTGATCTCACCCTTTTTATTTTTTCTTTTCATCGGGATATAAAGAAAGGATTTAGGTAAGAAAACAAGAGGGGAATATCTTTATGGGAGATGTTGAAGATCTTTCACCACGATTAGAAGATTATGTTCTGAGATTCCAAAGACACTAAACTATTACTGTCCATGGGTGCCTATTTTTGTTATGTGTTATGTATTCTGAAAAAGTAATGTCATTTTAATGTATGCCAGGATTTGGGTCTCTATAGTAGTATCAGAGGAATTTTTTAGTTATCCTTTGGAAAGAAGGATGCGAAAACATTAGTGAAATCCCTATAGATATTTCTAAGGTATGTCTAGGGATGACCTAAAGGTTATGTATAAGTATAGGTGATAGTCCTAGAATTACAGTAACGATCTTAGAATTAAACCTAAGATGTTTTATATTGAAGTTACTCCCACTTTATTATCTTCTTTTCCTAGCATGGTTTTTTCCTCTCATACTATTCTTTTTGGGTGTTAGATGATGGCTAGAACCCAAAGGAACTGTGTTGATGAATGTAATGGGAAATACAATGATTGTCCTCCTGAACAAACCAATTTTGTGGGAGATGGAGTGAAAAATCGTATTTCTATACTTACATAAGCTATGAATCATTCTAGACTTCCGAATGAGCAGAGAAGGGAACAATATTCTATTGAGTCCGTCCTGAGGAAATGTCCACCTTATTTCAGTGGGTATTCTGATCCAGTTGTTGCTGAACAATGGATCAGTACCATCGAAAAGATATTTTCAATAATTCATTGTTCAAAACATGAAAATGTCATTCTGGATATTTACCATTTAGAAGTAGAAGCAGACCAGGGGTGGACTCTAATTAAAAATACAAGGCCCCAAGATGAAATTAAATCCATGGAATGGGATGAGTTTATGAAATTATTTTTCAATAAGTACTTCCCTCATATTCTTCACAAAAAGATGTAAAATGAGTTCCTTGATCATAAGAAAAAGGAAGATGAATCAGTTGGTATATACGAGGAGAATTTTACAAGGCTTTCAAGGTATTCATCTAGCATTATATTCTAACCTGAGAGTAAAGTTGATCGATTCTTCAGCGGATTAAAACCAAGTCTTCGAAGGGAATTATTGATAAGTGACTTCAGTAGCTATGAAGAAATTGTGTGTAGTGCAATCAAGGTAGAACAAGAAGTTGGAGTTACATATCCATCTCATGGTTTAGACATGAAACGAAAGATGGAGTTCAAGGGAAAATCTCAAAATAATGGTGAAAATAAGACTAATGTTTCATTATTCTCAAAATGTAGAATGAATCATGGTGGAGATTGTCTTAAAGGGAGTAGAAAATGTTTTTAAGTGCGAAGAAGAAGGTCATCATGCAGTTGAGCGCTGATGTAATAGAAAAAGGGTAGCCAATGATGTGAATAGAGAAAATACTACAGAGAATGCAGCACCAACACTTCAATGCTTCAAGTGCATGGAAATGTGGCATTATTCTAATCAATACCCTAATCCAAGGGTTAATGATGCTCGACATTAACATCCTCTTAAGGAAAAGGAAAAAAGGGAAGTCACATGCGATCACTATTGGAAATGTTGAATATGACAACGATTTGGTGGAATGATTAAGTGTTTATGTAATGGGATTCCAAAATAATGTTGTATATAGTATCGTGGAAAATTGGAATATTTATGTATTGGCCTATTGTGGATTTCAATAATTTTATGGTACCAGTTACCATTAAAAGTTATTCAAATATTTTTTCAAACTAAATGATATGCACATAATGAAGGGATAATGAGAAAATAATATGATTGATAGTATTCCTAAGCTCGTGATTGGTATAAGGACAAAGTGATATCATGGTTTGAGTATATATAAATTTTGGGATTTTGGTATGTGGAAAGAGTTAACTTTTGACAGTATTAATGTATTCACTAAGTTTCTATGGTAATTAATGTTTCAAGAGAATACATGATTAAGGTATTCACATATTTGGAATGTGACCATCAAGATATATCTTATGATATATGGGAGATAAATGATGGTATTCGCATGCTTGGTTGATGAAATTTCTAGTAATCGTTGTCTTCATACGATGAAATTGGATAGAAGTATTTTGGATAGGACTAACGATTTTAATTGGATTATGTTAGAAATAAGATAATATTGTTTAAGGATAGAACTTTTTTCGATATAATTTCTTTAAGGTTATAATAGTGTAGTTTTTGAAAAAGGGAAACCTATAGGACAGGCGACAACCTGTCACGTCAGACAAGGATTCAAAAATCGAACCCTCAACCGAAGTGAGACAGGCCTTTATCACCAACATTTGGCCTACAGGAAGTCCCTGGTTAGTAGAAAATAGTTTTATTTTATTAAGATGTGTGATAGATGAAGTATAAGTACATTTTTTAATCATATACGATTAACCTCACCATAGATGGACTTATGTATATTTGATAACTATTTCTAATCTTATGTTTGAGACAGATGGAATGACCCATCAATCTGTCACATGATCTACTAACACCTCATGAATGAAAAATTCTACTTCATTTCTTTATTATATAAAGTGTAAATTGTTTATGGAACAACCAACAACGAGATTTTACCAAAATCAAGAAAGTATTTCTTTTAATTGAAAAATTCTTCAACATTAGGGAAATGATCTTGAAAACCAAAAACGTTTTGCTAGATAGTACCTTAGAACATAAAAAATTTATGGATTTTTGATTGTTGGAGTTTTCATATCCATGTTCTCTACCACTCTCCATTAGAACATAACGGTTAGATTTCTCTTCTATATCCATATTTTCACCTATGTTCTCTTATGTGGAATCCTAATGATGAGTTACTTTGTGTATCTGTTATGTTTCTAACATTCCCTTTTAAAATGATGATTTAGTATTCCTTTTTATGATGTGGGTTTCTATGAAAGAAAAATTCTAGTAGAAAACCATTTATAACCTCGATGGATTTTGAGGGAAAAATTCATTTTAAGGGGGGTAGAATTTTACACCCCGAGATTTTATGAGAATTATTCTTTCTAATTTCTTTGATGTCTTTTGTTGTAAAATACACCAAGATTATCTTGAGCTATACGAAACAACTTATTAGCTTGTAGTTTATGCAAAAATATTCTTGGCTTGAATTACATGCAATATCAACCTTCCTTGATAACTTGTGTTGTACGAAATATCGAGTTTCACTAAACAATGATATGTTATTAAAATATTATATAAACTAGCTGTTAGGAATAGTAATACCCACTTTTTAAAATTTTATAAATTTTTTCTATCAAAATGGACTTCATTCTTGGATTTGGAATATCGAAATTTTCCTAGGGTGAATTTTTGAAATTATTCTGAAAATATTCAACTTTTGATCAATAGTGAAAACATTGAGTTATTGGTTAAAACAGATTTTTAATTTAAATAATAATTTATTTTATTTAAATTTATTTTAAGTCAAAATAGATACATAATACCAATATAAGTTCAATATAATTCTTTGGAGTCATTTTAAAAAAAATAGATATATAAAAATTGTATTGAACTTTTTACCGTCTATTACCCACCTCCTAGGAGAATTTGCAAATTTATATAAAACATAATTTTACCGCTTCTGTGAGTTAAATTTAGAAAATACAAAAGTAATGGTTAATATTAAGGAGTAAAATGTGGTTCAATAAGATAATAATAATTTTTGGTGAATAGTAACTTTTTACTTTTATTTACCACGGTTAAAAGTAAATAGGGTAATTAAGGGTAATAATGATATTATTATTACCCTAAAAATGTCCTAATTCTATTGGATAAGTATAATTCTGCCAAATACAACCTTAGGAATAAAATATTACCCTTTAGGTCCACTTGGATTAGATTCGGACATTTATTATTATTTTATTTAAAGAAGAGTTAAAATAGTTAAAATCAATGCTTAATAACTAGAACATTTTTAATATAGGGTTATACATAAGATAAATTCGAATATAAATATTTATTATATATATATATAACGATTTCCTACATAATGGTATTTTATTTATATTTTTTAGACATTAAATAATTTAATCTATTTATGGCACAATGATGATGAAATAATTGCCTTGTTAATGAAATATTAACATAATTGATATTATAAACACCTAAATAAATTTAATTCGAAACTTTTTATGAATGAAAATAATTTTGTAGATTAATATAACATATTAGAGTTTGTTAGAAGAATTTATTTGAAATAATAATTCTGTTATAAATTTAGAGAAAACAAAATACGAAAGAGTGTCAAAGTTGACATAAAAGAGTTTCTAAAACAAATATTATATTATTAATTGATATAATGGTCTTAAAAATATACGGTTCTGAGAAAAGACTTATATAATAATATATATGACATTAATTAACCAATTTTTGGTTATATTATAAGTTTATAGTTAGTTTCTTTACCATATAGTGTAAGAGTACATGAAGACATGACAAAAGTTAAATTATTTAACTTAGAGTTAAATCAAAATGATAAGATTAAAATGGTAACCTAAACTTTATAAAACCTATTGGTTGAGAGTATATTAACCCATCACCACTCTATCCTATAAATAAGTCACTTTGGAGCCATTATAAACCGAATATGACTTTATTATAAAATAATATTTCAATCTTTTCCAAAGGTTCCCCTCACCCCTCTTATAAAAGGTCACTCCACCTTCTCTCAAATTCACTCCTCCCAAGCCATTTGGCTCAACCAAACCCTGCCCAAATAACCTTTTAAATATCCTCCCTTCATCCTATCAGCCTTTATTTAGTCATAGATCCAACCTAAGGATCCCTTTTGATCAAATCAAAAAGAAGAACCCGAAGAAGAGGTAAATATCTCACCACCTATTTCAAGTTTTCTTCTTCTTCTACTTCCTCCTTCTTTGTTGTTTCCATTATAAAATAATAACTCCAATATTTTCTATATAATTTTATGTTATTATAAAAATTTTACCACCATATTAGTCATTTTATCTATCATATGAATGAAAAAGTCAACACATGTACATACGTACGTACAGCTTACCGTCTCCATGTCGTGGTGTAGTTTGTTATTAAAAACTTTCATCAATTGGATGTGTATAATAATGTGTATAAATGATATAAATAATAAATAAAACATTATTATTAGTCTGTATATATTATATAACGTCCAATTATATACTATTTTAATATAAAAATACTGATATCATCGCTCGTGCGTACGTACAGACTACTGTCTCCACGAACGCAATGAGATTCATTTTCCATGATTAACCATTCTAGTATGATTATAAATTATATATAATAAATAATAATGAAATATATTACATAATAATGATACTGTATTTATGTACATATATGTTTCATTTATTTAATTCCATTTAATTCAATAAGGAAATGAAAATAGCGTTCATGCGTACGCACGGCCTACCGTCTCCATGAACGGTGTATTTCATTAAATTTATCAATTTATCATATATATTTATATAATGAATATATATTATATATAAATCATGTTTTACATTCTATAATTAATTAAATCATGATATAATTAATAAAATTAAGAACAACATTTCGAAACACGTGCTAAAAATGAAACGATTTTACCCAAAACGCTGCTTTAACATGGAATTTACCAATGTACGGGTAATATAAATTCATAAGTGAACTATATGAGATATCATAAAAATAAATATGGTTCTTTAATAAGTCAATTAAATTATTTAAATCATTATATAGGAGGTTCGGATACGTACGAAGCATATCGGAGCTAAGGTAAGGGATAATTTTTCAATCTCATTTTTATCTGAGATTGCTTATACGTAAGTATTTACTAGGGTTTTATTTTTCATCCATGTCCATAAAATGTTTTTCATAAAGTTTTTAATATTTTTAAATGTATTTTTAAAGTCATGTTTACCCCTCTTTTACTTTTACTTTGTGTTATGGAATGGATCATTTTTTGTTTACCATACATGATACTTTTTGACTTTTCCCTTAAAAATAAAAGGAGAATGTTTTTTATATATGGCATGAACAGATTTTTAAGGTTTCATAATTCCTAATTTTCATTAATATTCCTATACAATATTTCATGACTATTTTCAAAAAATACCTTTTTTTAATGTTGCATGACATTTTGTGAAAAGAAAATGGTTTTGAAGGAGAAAGGATATTTTCTTCAAGAATTAATTTCAAGTGTTTTATCAAAATCATTTTCCATATAAGATGAAATTATTTTATATGTGTATCTTTCAAGTATAATGTCTCTATGATTTACATGGTTTCACTTTTCTTATGATGAAATGATATCAATTTGTTTTATATGGATTATGTTATGATGGGATGATGTTTAAGAAACCCATTTTATTATTTGGGTTATGATTAACGATTTATGTTTATGTTGTGGCACACGTAAGAATGATTTCATTATGAGATGGGTGGAAACTATATCTCCTTCCAATTCATTGGGTAAAGACTAATATCACATGAGATAGACATGGATGGAACTACAAGTTAATCTGGTTTAGTGATATAGGACTGGAATGAGGAGTGAACTCAATTCAGTAAAGGACTTTGTCCACTATGATGGTATTGGAAGCAATGCCTTGGAAACTATGGAAATCATAACATCTGCTTAATGGTTTTCCACATTAAATGTTTTATTCCTGGTAAATTTTATCACGATTGATGTTCCATTATGATCTATGCCTTACGTACTACCATGTTTAATGTCATTGCTCAAGATTTTGATTTTTAGTCTTTATGTTCATGTTTTTAAGTTCAAATGTGTATGGGTTGTTTTATTTTCACCATGTTTACCCTTACTGAGCATTTGAACTCACCCTTTTTATGTATTCTTTTCCCAAGGATATAAAGAAAGGATTTAGTTAAGAAAAAAAGGGGAATATCTTTATGGGAGATGTTGAGGATCTTTCACCATGATTAGACGATTATGTTCTGAGTTTCCAAAGACAATAAACTATTACGGTCCTTGTGTGTATGTTTTTGTTATGTATTAAGTATTCCGAAAAAGTAATGTAATGTCCATGTACGTTGGGATTTGGGTCTCTACAAGAAATTCTCATATATGGCATGTAATATGCATGTAATATGATGTCTAGGTGACAATAATGATTTATGTAACATTGAAACATGACATACCAGGCCAAGGTAAAATATCTATAAATAATTTCAAATAGAATAATTCATGTCCATCAACCAATGGTGAATGTATATCAACTGTAATAATAAAATATAGAATAATAATTTTCCATTCCCATGGAACTTTGTATTTACCCCAAACACGGGCTAGCTACTCCTAGGAACGCCTTATAACCAAGTTACAACATGTATATAGTCTATTTTCTATATTTTTCAAGTAATAATAAAAAAAGAAAATGATCGGATACCACTTTAGGACGTCCCAATCTGGGTTCCACTCAAAGGTTCCCTAAACCCATTTGGCCACATAGCCTCAATCGCATGCCCATATATGGCATAAGATACTGAATAATAGCACTGGTCTATGTTGTGTTTGTGGGGATACTATACCCTCTATTTGGAGTGTAATTATGTTGATATAAAAACAATATGAATAAATAGTCGAAGTATTATAAAACATATGACTAAAAAACTAATCATGATCATCCATCAATAATAAAAAAATGAAAATATGAAAAATGTCATATAAAAAAGATGATAATTTAATTCCATGTCTCTAAAAAATAGGAAACATGTATACATGGAAGTAGGAATATATTACAATAAACTCTATAGAAATTTAAAACAGAAAGAAAACTATCAAAGTATCCCAAGCATTGGACTTACCATCTGCTACCAATCTCTATCCCAATAAATGAAGAAAGTTAGTTGTTCATGGAAGGATGCTTCACCTCATCCATACCTACAATTATATAATTTTCTTGGGTAGCAATAGCTGTATGGATAGGGTATGAGATAAATCTCATTAGTTCACCACCAAAAACATCAATACAACCTAGTCCACAAATATAAACTGAATCCATGTGAAGGTATATATGAGTGTTAATAAATTATAAAATATTAACTCATACATACTTCATCGTAAGCTATTAATATTTCTGAACATGTAACAATTTAATTAATCACATCAATTTCAATTTATATAGATAAATTATTTGAATGTTTCATAAAAATTGAATAGAACATAATAATAATGAAAGAGGATCTAGGTTTAACCAAGGAATCCTTAACCTCAGGGGTCAGCCAACTCATAGAAGTATCCCATGCAACTAGAAAATAAATGGTTTTGAGTTTCATACAAGGGGATTGCCTAGGGTAATCCACTATAAATGATTCTATACAATGGGGAGAATCCATTAATGCAAGTGCATGATGACTTCAATATGGATCCATAAACTGTATCTGAGGCATCCTAAAATATAGAAAGATAGTGAAGTGATCCTAAGGAATCAAGTAGAGCATCCTCTAATAGACAAGGTCTATTTTATAAGGTGGGTATCTATCTTGGAAAATTTCTCCTTTAATAGAAATCGTGTCCTCTTAGTGTATAAGGAATTAGTTCATAAATCCAAGGCTGGCTAAAGTCTGACTACTCCTATAATTATTAAATGGTCAATAGGAAATAGGATCCTTAAACATATATCATGTTTTAAATTAGGAATTTTAATTCTCATTTATTTTCATCATTTAATAGGTTCATTCCTTTACCTTTCACTAAACATGACATGATGGGAGAAGGATCAATATTCAATTCATTTATAATAGAAATTATTAGGTTCATATAATTTCTTTTCATGTAGCATGATATGTTAATATAGGGATATGAAACCAATTCCAAAATCAATTTATAAATAAATTCCAAGTAATATATATAACATACATTGCATTTAAAATTTAAAAGGTTCATTAATTAATTTAAAAAATATACCTTATCAAGGTCCATTCCATCACACCTAAGTAGTTCCACAGATAAACCCAACATGGGTTACCAAGGCATAAATAAGGATTCACCCTATTTCGGGAGGTTAGATATGAGGTCATAACCTCAAATTGTATGAAGAAAAATTATAAATAGGGATCTAGAACATGAGTTCAATGATTATAATAAAGGAATGTCAATTTAAAGGGAAATCTCAATTAAAATGGCATACAGTAAATGGAAACAACTTATAAAATTGATATATTAAGGGATGAATCATAGAACTGCTACCGTATGACTATAGTTCTCTCCTCATCAATCATAGACCCTTAGTTTGGCCCAGATCAGAATAAAACTGAATAATAGATCAATACCCTAAAAATTGGGCATATGATACAACTTGAAAATACCATTGTTGAGTGGAATATAAACAAAGAACTAGGTATAAGGACTGAATCCCCTACAGATCAGAATCCAAAGAGATGGAAAACTCTAAAATTGAATATTTTATGAAGAAATTGGATCTAAATCCATAAAGAGGGGCTTGGTAGATCATCTGGTTGAAAATAAGGCATCATATCTACTAAAATAAATAAATAAAGAGGGAAAATATGTTATAATGTACGTAAAAAATGGTCATTTTACACAAAAATAATGGGACACGTAGTTTGGCCACATGGATAGCCAAACCATCCACCAAACATTCTTGGAAAACTACATCAAGGGGGACCTCACTTGATTTGGCCTCACGTTTTGAGAAATCATTTTTTGTCTATGGTATATGTCTCTACAAAAAATTATAGAGTTTTGGAATGGGTTTTCAACCATAGAAACATGGTTATAGAAATATATTCACCCTTAATTAGCCTAAAAAATCTCTTGATGATTAGAGGAAACCATGTTACCATGTCTATATGGTTTCTACTAATCATGAGGCCTGGTTATTTCTTCCAATAACTTGGGTTATGAGATCTGAAAAATTAATGGAAACCCCAAAAAATTCATGACCTCATTATGCATCCCCATTAGGTTCAATACAAATAAATAGACTAATATTTAAAGGATCCATACATAATAGAAAATCAAGATCTTACATAGATGAAACTATTATATTTTTCATTAATGCAAAACCTTTCTACATATAAATATCCTCACTATCAATGTTCTTTAATTCATGTTCATACTAAATCGAGGATCTACTAGTTTTATCAAATGTACATTCCTTAATGTTATTATTCCCATTGATTTCCACTTTCTTCGCATTTTTAGGTAGGGACTGTATCACCTTTTCAACAAATTTTGTAATGTAAATACCTATCCTAGTGTACTCATCCCAGTGATGACTCTCATAAATCTATATAATATTTTTTTCCATATATTCATCTTCTCTCATTTTAAATTCTTAGTATTCATACCGATTCATTCATAATTGTTAACATTTGATCTTGTTTAGACCGTAGTGATTTAATTGAAGTATTCACCATATTTCGTTAGTCCTATTACATAATGAAACATGACTAAATACATTGGGAATAATAAAAAAATATCATTTATATATAATTTTATAATTTAGAACATATTTATCTACGTTGTAATCTATAATAGATTCTAGATCAACATCTGGTGTCGTAAATGGGTTCACAATTATCATTAAATTATAAATTCAAAAATGTTTTACATATGACTTTATTTATGAATTCCAATAGTCATATTCATTTCCATCAAAATATGGTGGCATTTTAGTGATCCAACCATCATTTAAATCAATACCTAATTCCTCGTATGGTATAGTTTAAGAAATGGTTAACATAATAAAATTTTAACTATTAGTATAGAGGCCAAATACTTTTACTAATATTTTTACATGATTTTTTAATATGAACATCCATTAATTACCACCCAACAACCAAGGGTTCTAGTGATTTTATAATACTAGTTTCGTATTTCATATAATGAAATACAAAACATATAATCCTTATTCCATTCCCCATAATGAGATACTACAATCCATTTGAGCTCCTAAAACTGATTGGGATAACCTTGGGAATACATAAATAAAGGGGTGAGATAAAAAATTTATAATGGGGTAAACATGTTATGGAAAAATAACATGTGATTTAAATGTATAAAATGATATCATAATGAGAATAATCTTGAGTAAACATGTATAAGCATAAATTAAGAACATGGTATGATAAGAGAATGACATCATAGAAAATGTGGAAGTATCATATAATATGACATAAACATGAGTCAAGACTAACTTTCTAGAAAATATCATATGGTAAAAAAAATGCTATTATGGATTAGGTTTTCTTCCTAATACCATACATGAAGCCTCATGAGACTAAAATATTACCCAAGGCATTATAGCACTATCTGGGTGCATTGATCATGTATGCTATATCAGTCTCACCTTGTGCTATCTGGGCACACAGATCAGAAAATAATCATGATTTATGTGACACAAGAAGGAAACCAATCATATTTCATAACCTAATAACAACTCATTGAAATAAAATGGGTTTCAAAATCTTGTCTCATATCAAAATGAAAAGAAATTTCATAATGAAGTCATTTGACAAATGAATATAAGAAATATTCTTCCCCATAAAAGGATGATAAAATAATATAGTTATATATTTGAGAGACATATTTATAGAATTTATAATCAATCCATTACATCAATAGTTGTTTTTTTTATGAAGATAATTAATAAAAAACATTCTCGAGGAATGTAACCTTTTAAATTTTGAAAAAACATTTGAAAATCCAAAAAATAAAAAGGAAATTAAAGAAACTTTTCTTTAAACATTATCATAGAATACATATAAATTATCCATTTAGGTATTTAAGGGTCAAGAGGGTAGGAAGATCTATACTTTTTATATAAGTAGAAAAATATTCCTTCTACACTCTTTTAAAAAGGAAAAAATTTAACTTATTCAGAAAATGAAAAAGAGATTCCTTTCAAAAACATTTTTCAAAAGTCCAACATGGGTAAAAATATCTTTAATAAATCATTATTGGGATGGTAAAATATGTTTTTAAAATATTTTTTCAAATAACAGTTATGGAAGAAAATGGATTTTCTACCAAAGATAGAAATAAAATTACCTTTTCTTAAAAACATTTACTTAAAAAAATAAAATTTCAAATAGAAAAAAAAATCGTAATATAACTTGAAACATTAATTAATAATTTGTGGATAATAAAAATAAATTGTTTCTATTATATATTTACCAAATAATTTCCTAAACTATAAGTTAAAACATTGATAATCCTACTTTAAATGAGATTGAACATAAACCCTTACCGCTTTGGAATCATTTAAATAAAAAATCCATTGATTGAAGTAGAAAATCGTAATGTAATATATTATAAGGTATGAGTGATTAATGATATAAAATTTAAATGGGATTTATATTCACCATTTAAAATAAACAATATTCATAAAATAACATGTGTCTCAAAGAATGAGGTTTTCAGACAAAACCCTTGCATCTTTGGTAACTTTTGAATCATAAGACCGATTAAATAATAAAATTAAATAAAACATTAAATATAATTAAAATATGGTGATTCATGATAAAATATATCAAAATTTAAATATATATATCATATAAAATAAATGAGGGGTGAATAAGACATATGTCTCTTAGAAATAAAAGGGAGACTATAAATCACTTACATTAAGTCTCAAATTCCTTCCTAAATATAAAAAAATAATATATTATAAATATTTGTTTATAATAAATATTATTTAGATACATAATTATATATATGATACCATATATAATTTACTTATGGTGTTTTATTTCCCGTTTAATAATAATTCCATGTTAAAATCATGTTTTGAGCAATAACTACATTGTTTTTAATGTTCATTTTGATTTGGTATTTTCCGTAATTTTACATTGATGATTTCTAAAAATATCCAGATTATAAATAATGATATAAATATAATATATTTTCATTATATATATATACTTATTTTAATCCACATAAGTTAAATATGGAAAATTAATTACATCATTCATAGTGATGATAATCTGTACGTATGTATGAAAGTTCATTACATTATCCCATCAAATGGAAAAAATTATGATAAAATATATTTTAATTTTAAAAAGTAATTATTTATTCATATATATCAAATTTATTTAGTGAATATAACTTTTTTACCTTCAATGTAAATCATATGTGAAAAAGGAATCACATCACTTCACAAGGTTGTAGTTCGCCACACACACGAGTAAAAATATTATATTACCCCAAAAATGGAAAAAAAGGTATATCTGATATTAAAATTATATGAAAATAATAATTTCATAAATATCACAAACACACATATATATATATTTTAAATATATCATTACATCAATCCTTTAAATGTAGTGATAGAAAATAAATTACATCTGTTTGCAAGGTGATAATTTTCAATACACACGATAGACAGTTTCATTTACCATTTGATGGATTTGGAGATAGATATATGTTGTGAAATTAAAATAATAAAATATTATTATATAGTAGAAATTTTCTATATTAAATTAGCCTAATTTAAGATAATTTAAGGAGGTTTAAGTAGAAATGAAACAAAAAATCACATTAAAGAATCTACCACTTTTTCGGGGAACCCCTTTAGGTTTAGAGCTAAATCCTTATCAGATTAGATTAAAAATAAAAAAAATATTTAATAATGAGGGTAAAGAATTTGAGAATTTACCTTTAAATTTTTCTTCAAAAAATGGAGTTTGGAAGTGTGAATAGGAGAGGAGAGTTTGTAGCCTTTTATAAGTGGGGGAGAGGACATATGTGGAATTTTTAAAAATAAAAATCGATACCCTTGTTTTTCTCATGAAAAAAGATCTAAAATAGTTATTTTAAGAAAATTATAAGATATTTGGTGGAAATATGATCATAAAATAGGAATTAGATTGGTTTTGGGACATTTTAAACCCTGATCATTTTAGTTTAACCCCTGGTAAACCAGTTTTTACATTAAACGTGGTAATTCATTTTTATAGATTTTACTAATAATTATAATAAAACATTATGTAGAAATTATTAAAAAAATTATTATTATTAAAAACATTTGATACATTTTTTAAAATTAAACTCACATAATTTTTTGAATTTATTTTTAAATTAAACCCACAGCCGTGTAGAGAAAACGAGTTTTCAAGACATGTATTTTTCAAGGGAATGATAACTTCACATTAACTATATAACTAGAAAACAACATTATATGAATTTAAATTTTTAAATATAGTTATATAGTAAATTGTTTTTATTTAAATCAATACTCGTTATGGGTTATTTTAATTAATTAGAATGGTTAAACATTATATAGATTAATATAATTTCCAATAAAATGCAATTTTAAGCCTTAGCATAAACTAATAGTAATATCTAGTATAAAGATGATTAGAAATGAGTAATTTTATTAAATTTAAACAAATAAAAATTAAGTTTCTTTGAAATAAATTTATAATAATAATGGTACTTTTAAATTACTTAATTTATTAAAATAAATGATAGTTTTTCAAAAATCTGTATTGTTTTACTATTCACTAAAAATCATTATTTTTCAAAAAATACAAAAATTTTCATTTTATTTATATGAATGTTCCTGTTTTAAAAATTATTTTCATTTTATAAAATAAAATTTCTAAATTTCTAAAAATTAATTATAATATATTCTTACAAAATGAAATCAAAAGATAAGGTTTTTTTTGAAAAAATATCTTTGAAACATATAAAGTCTCTACCAAATTTTAAGTACTTATTTATCAGTATATTTTATTTGTCTAAAATATTTATTATTATTTTTCAAAAAATAATTATTCCTAAAAAATTGCTCCAGGTTTAACTTTTAGGTTATAATGTTGGTGCATAGATATTAATATTAATAGTATATGGTAGTTCGTTAAAAATTGGTGTTGTGTGTTACAAAAACATTAAAAGAAATTGAATTTATTTAAAAATGAAATATATTTTAAAGTCTCATGGAATTATATTATCATATAAGATAGGTTTTTAGGTCATATAAACTATAAAACATAATTTAATTCTTTTAAAATTTCTGGGTGATACTTTCTACCCATTACATAATCTGCATCCTCGTAATTTATTCATGATCTTGGTAATAAAGGATTTGAAATTTTAAAAGTTTTTTTTAAACCCACCTCATAAAAAGGATTAATAAAACATCCACCATATGGTAAAAACTTTAAGACTAAGTCCAATTAGAATAACATGTTATTGGTTTCCAAATTGGATAATATTGGTAGAATGTTAACATATAGACTGTTAAAATTTTTTTAAATAATTATGTAGAGTGATATAGATAATTAATCATAAGTAAGTGAATGATAAATATAATCTTAAGGACCAACAAAATAATTTTTGGATGAGTAAAATTACCATTTATTCCTTAAATATAAAGAAAGTTGGATAAAATTTTCGTTTCAGGATCATGTTCCTTGAGTTGAAGGATTCATTTACTATAAAGATAAAGAACCCCAAAAAATATAACTAATTGGTATCATTTTTTTAATAATGAAATTCATCCTTCCATTATGTTTCGATCAATTTCAACTTTACCCATTCCTCTAAGTAATGAATACCCAAAAAATTTAGATCTGATGAACTAAAATTAACTTTTAACAAATCATAAGATCCATATAATAGTTAAATGTTATCCCTCATATCATTATTAAAACCAAAATTTTTAGAACAAAGTAATTTTATACCCAAAATGAATATTAATATATTAATAAAAAAACTCAACAAAAAAATAAAGTTTTAAAATAAATCATTCATTAAATAAATAACCCACATACAACATATCTTAAATATCCTCCAAAATAAAGAAGGTTTAAAAAAGTATATCTCATTCCAATCAACTTATATATTCAAAAAAATAATATAGTTAGTCCAAAATAATCCTTTACATTAAACCAAAAGTATATATATGTTTAAGCCCCAAAAAAAATTTCCCAAAACATCATTACTCAACTAAAAGTATTTTATCAACTCCAAATTTATCTATCCAACTATTTGATAAAAAATGTCATATTAACAAAGGAATAACACATTATCGTTTTAAGCATTGCACCTTTATCACCCTTTTGTTGTGGGTTCCAGCCCCACATCTTTGCTAAATACAATGAGTTGTCACCGAAAATGTGGGTTATGATTTTTACAAAACAATATCAATATAATTCTTATAACGTTCCCAAAAATATGATGAACATCCTAAAAAATTAATCATAATATATGTTTTAACCACTAGAGGATTATATCAAGATTATTGTTTACCGTAATATCAAATAATATGAACTAAATATAAATAACTCAACGTGAAGAACACATAATAGATTATCTTTTCCCGAATCATATTTATTTCTATAAAAACATCTCTTTATAGTTAAGTAGCCTTTCTAGTTCATTAGTACTATTTAACATATTATTTCAAATCCTTAAAAAAAATTTATAATGATCCTTAAATGTTTCACGGTTCTTAAGACCAGAATACTGTTGATTAAAATCCTCCAATGACATAATTATCAATTTAAAGAACCAAAACACTTCAATAATTCCACTTCAATTATTTTCATAACAAGTGACCATAAGAATTAATCCTTATATTGGGGAATTATCTTATAAAATGATCAATTTACCCACATTTATGACAATGAACTATTAGTGGTGCTATATGATGAAATTTCATTCCTTATATCATGTTAAATAGATTATTCATTTTTATTCAGAAATTAGATGATGTGTTCCCTCCTTTTCCACACAAAAATAATATTCTAGTTCCTTTAAGGAATTCACCAAGTTTCCCCTTCGCACATTTTTGACATGTTTCAAATTGACTTGTTTTTTCATTTTCATCATTAATACTTAAACTTCCATGAGATTTCAACCTTATATTCTTTGTTTTATTTGGAAATTAGTATATAGTCTAGTTATTTTTCATAATTCAAGAAATATTATTTTTCATGATCAAAATATGTGTACCTTCAATTCCCATTAGGTTAATCTTCTCCTTATGGAATTCATTACGTTGACCTTCACAATGGTTTTTGGCATGATTAATTCCATTTTAAACCATTAACTAAAATAAATAACGAAAAAAATATGATAATAGATTAATGTCCAAAATTAAAACATTATTGATAATTATATATTGAATAATGTGTCTCTTGGATTAAATCTAGGTTTCCCATGGAAATTTTCCCTATTATGTTTTCTAAAATAAAATTTTGTTTAAGTATTTCATAATGTCTTTTAAGGAGTTTGTAAATTTCTAAATCACATCCCATGGGTGTGTTAAACTAGGTTCACATTTAAGGACCATTTTTATGTACCATGTGACACATGATTCAAGCCCCAAATACTTTTTTAGTGATATTACCCCATAGTACAACTATTTAAGAACCACATACACTTATAGTATCCAAATAAGGCTATAATATTTTAGAAACCACTCGGTCTATACTTCACCAAGATTACATGAAATTTTTCGATACTTATTCTTATCATTGTAATTATCCCTAGGGTTCTCTCAAAAAAATTCACATCTAAGTTCCAATGTTTAGTTAAACCATAGCTCTGATACCTGCTATAGAGACCCTATCCATTTATAAATATTAGTACTTGATTCATAAATATAAAATTCCATAAATTATAACCCAATTATCAATATTACTAGTTAATTTGGAATAATAAGTTAATATAATATAAAAATAATGCAAAACAAGGCATATTTATTTTATTATCTATAATAAGATCGTAAAATCCATTTGAGCTCATAAAAAAATCAGTGATATTACTGAGGGAAAATATAAAAAAATGGGTATGCTAAAAACCCCATTGAGTAAATAAATATGATAAGGAATCACAATAATTTGGTCAAAGTTAATATATAATATCATAATTATTAGTATCATGAGTAATCACAAGGAATCATAACATAAAGAACATGGTATCATAAGATCAAGGAATCATAGAAAATGTGGCATCAATAGATAACATGACATAAATATGATTCAAGTATCACTTCATAGAAAATGTCACATGGTAGAAAAAAGACCCATAATGGATTAAGATTAATCCATAAACCTAGACATGACACCTCGTAAGACTAGAACATTACCTAATGCATCATAGCACTATCTAGAATCACCCATCTTGTAATCTATATCTAGATCACCCAGTGCAATCTAGGTGCACCCATCATATCATATTCATGATATATGTGTGCAAAAAAATGTAAATTAATCATAATTCAAAACATAATAACTACCCTTGGAAAAAAATGGGTTTTATAATCCTGACTCTTATCATAATTAAAGGAAATTTTATAATGAAGTAATTTTATAGATGAACACAATGAATATATTACCACATAAAAGGAAGAGGGAATAATCTAGTTATATATGTGAGATTCATATATATCTAATTTATAATCATACCATTACATTAAAGGTTTTTTTCATTTATGAATTGAAATACTATAAGAAGATTAAAAAAATTCTTTAGAAAAATAAACATTCAACTTTGATTTTTTATAAAATATAAGAATTAAAAAAAATTATAGAAAAAATTTTATTTAAAAATATCCTTTGAAAAAAATAAAGGAAAATTCTTGGATTATAGTGGTCAATTGGTAGGGTAAATTTTTACATGTCTTATAAGTAAAAAAATATTTTTTTCACACTTTTGTAATAAGGTAAAGATGTTACTTGTTCAAAAATGAAAAATTATGTTCCTTTCAAAATATTTTTAAAAAATTAAAACATGGGTAAAAATATAGTTAATAAATCATTTTTAGAATTTTAATACCAATTTTTGAAACATTATTAGATAACATGGATATAATAGAAAAACTATTTTTTTATTAAAGAGAGAAATAAAGACGTCATTTCATGAAAATATTTTCTCAATAGTTTTAAGTTCCAAGGAGTATAAAATGGGTTTTTATGGAAAATATAATCAATAAGTAAATAATAATAAAATTTAACTATTTTTATTATACAATGATCAAATAATTTTTTATAATAGAAATTCATGTATAGACGATCCCAATTAAATTGATATTGAAGCATAAACTCTTTCTTATTTGGTTACATTTGAACTAGAACTCCCATGAATAATGTAAATAAATTATAACATAAAATATCATTAAATGTGATTTTTTCATGATATAATAGGTATAGGGGAAGTATATAAACCATTTAAAAGTGATTAGGTTCACAAAAGAACATGTGTCTCAAAGAATGAAGTTTTGAGAGAAATCCCTTACAACATTGATGAGTTTCAAATCACAAGAACAATTAAAAATTAAAATTAAATGAAAAAATTAATATAAAAAATATGGAGATTAATGATATAATATGTAAAACAGAAAGTATATATTCTAAAAAAGAAACTAGTGGTGAATATGACATATGTATCGTATAAATAAAAGTGACTACAAATCCGTTACATTATGTATCAACTTCTTTCGTACACATTAAAACCTACAATATTATAAATATAGGATTATTATACATATTTTAAATAAATATAATTATATATCATACCATATATTTTTTAGTTATGACCTTTTATTACCTATTTATTATTAATTATTTTTTAAAATAACATTTTGGGTAATAACTTCTTAGTTTTTCATGTATGTTATTATTTGGTATATTCTATATTTTTAATTTGATTATGGTTAAATAATCTAAAGAACAAAAAAATTAATTAAATATCACATATATTCATAATATATGTATTTATATAAATCCATATTAGTTAAATATAGAAAATTAATTACACCGTTCATGGAGACGGTAAGTCGTACGTACACATGACCATCGTTACCATTTTCATTACAATTGTTTTCAAAAGGAAGGTAAATAATATATCAAATTTATAGAGTCATTATGATGTGATATATATCCAAAATATTCATTAAATATATTATTATTATCTTCCATATAAATAATAATTAAAAAATGAATCGCATCGCTTCAAAAGGCAGTTGCATGTCGTACACACGAGCGATGTTATCATATCCCCAAGAAATGGATTGCATGAAGGTATATGTGATATTGAAATTAAAGGAGTATATTAATTTAAAAAAAACCATATAATTATTTTCAATAGATTATTATATAACACATTGAATTCTTTTTATGGGAAACAAACTACATCGGTTCATGATGTAACACTCGAGAATTTTATGAGAAATATTTTGTTTTTATATAAATCATCAAAGGAATCTTTCACTACACACATCACTTGCTTGGATTGCTTTACACGCAATCACGACCTTCCTCGATAGCTTGTGTCGTACGGAATACCGAGTTTCACTAAACAACAATATGCTATTAAAATATTATTAAAACTAACCGCTATGAATAGTAATAACCACTTTTTGAAATTGTATAAATTTTATTTTTCAAAATTTACTTCATTTTTGGTTTTGGAATATCAAAATTAGCCTATGGTGAATTTTTGGTATTTTTCTGAAAACTTTCAATTTTTGATGAATATTGAAACCACTACGTGGTAGTTAAAATACTGAATTTTTCATAAAACTTAATTTTACCACTTCTGTGAGTAGAATCTCAAAAATCTGAGAGACATGGTTGATTTTAGTATGTAAAATTTGGTTCAATGAGATGAAAATAACTTTTGGTGAATTGTTACTTTTTACTTTTATTTACCACGGTTAAAAGTAAATAGGGTAATTAAGGGTAAAAATGATATTATTATTACCCTAAAACATGTCTTAATCCTATTGGATAAATGTATTTCGACCAAAAACAACCCCAGGAATAAAATATGACCATTTAGGCCCACATGGATTAGATTAGGACATTTATTATTAACTTATTTAAAGAAGGGTTAAAATAGTTAAAATCAGAGTTTAATAAGTATATAATTTTTAATATAGGGTTATACATAAGATAAATTCGACTATAAATATTTATTATAAATATAAAAATATTTCCTACATAATGATATTTTATTTGTAATTTTTAGACTTTATATAATTTAATTTATTTATGACACAAAGATGATGCAGTAATTATCTTATTAATGAAATATTGACATTATTGATGTTATAAATACCCAAATAAATATAATTTGAGACTTTTTATAAATTCCACTAATTTTATAGGTTAATATGACATGTTATTATTGATTTAATTAACGTTTTCCAAACTAATAATTCTGTTATGATTTTCACAAAAATCAATTACTAAATAGTGTCAAAATTGACATAAAATAGTTTTTAAAACAAATATTATATTAGTAATTGTTATTTTATTCCAAAAAATCTATGTATCGGCCAAATGACTTAGATAAGGTTATATATATTAATAATAAACAAATATTGGTTCTTTTGGCTTCTTATAGTAAGTTTATTAGCCGTATAGTATAAGAACACAAGAAGACACGGTAAAAGTAAAATTATTTTACTTAATGTTAAATCTAAATGATAAGGTTAAAATAGGAACCTAAACTTGTCTAAATTCTATTGGATGAGAGGCTTTAGACCCATAACCACCTTAGATTTGAATTAAATCAATTTGGAGCTATTTAAAACCGAATTTGACTTTATAATAAAATAATAGTTTTAGTTATTCCAAAAGTGCCCCTCTCCTCCCTTATAAAAGGGCACCTCCTCCCCCTCTTCCTCACACCATTTTGAGCCTTCAATCTCGGCCAAACCCTGCCAATTTCTCCTCTCCACTTCCCTAGAGACATCCTAGAGGTCCTTTTCTTCTTCAAAGACAAATTTTAGTGCCCTAAAAGGAGATCTCAAAGAGGCGCTTCAAAGAAGAGGTAATGTCTGTTACCAATTCTTTCAACTTTATTTCTTCTTCCACTTATTCTTCTAATTTAGTTGTTTCATTATGAAGTAATAACATCAGTATCACTCATAAAATTCTATGATATTATAAGTATGAAAGAACCCTATTTCACCATCTATCTATCCTACGGAAAACGAAATCACCACGTGTGCGTACATACGGAATACCGTCTCCACGCCATGGTGTAATCTATTTTACACCACCACCTTACATGGATGGGTATAATGGTGTAAATAATTAATATATATGACTATTATAAAGTGATATTAATTATGAAATAGTATACATACACTCCAATACAATTCCACGATCATGGGAACGATATCATCGCTCGTGCGTATGTACGGAATACTCTCTCCACGATGTGATGCGACTCGTTCTACAAGATCTTCATTGCATAATGATTAGATAAATGAATTGAGTGAATAAATATGATATATATTACACTAATACCAATATTTAAATGAGGTATATATAACCTAAAAATAAGTATAAGAATTTATTCGATAAAACACGCATAAGAACAAAAAGTAATAAACACCCGAATAAACAAGTAGTAATGAAATATTACTAATAAGAAGCTAAGAATATGACCATATATGATATCATAAAAATAAGTATGATTCTGGAATAAGTCAATAACATTATTTAAATCATTATACAGGAGGTTTGAACACTTACGAAAAAAATCGGACCTAAGGTAAGGGAAAATATCATAATCTCATTTTTATCCGAGATTGTTTATACTTTGGTATTTACTGGGGTGTATTTTATCATCCATATCCAAGTTTCCTTAATATGTAATATTATTTACATCCACCTAAAATTTTTTAAAACCAATTTTACCCTTTGGTGAGTATTTAGTAAAAGATATTAAAGGAATCTTTTGTCGTTTTTTTCCTACGAGGTACTTTTTGACTTTTCCGACAAAAGTACGAGAAGAATGGTTTTTTAACTTATACGACATGAATGAATTTTTAAAACAATATTTCCAAGAATCATCCTTTACAAGTTTTCAAGTTTATTTTTAATCATCTTCTTTTAGTTTAAAATTGTATGACATGTTAAGAAAGGAAAAATGTTTTTGATGTAGAAAGGATATTTTCCTCAAGAATGGAGTTCAAGTGTTTTATCAAAATTATTTTCCATCTAAGATAATATAGGGTTCTATTTCTATCCCTATTATTCCATTTATTTGATTATGTTGTGAGGGAATTATTTTTATGAATTCCTTTATCTTATATGAATTGTTTTATGATGTCAAGATGTTTAAGAATCTCATTTTTTACATGGGTTATGCAATGATGTATGATTTATGATTTGGTGGAACACATAAGAATGGTATCATTATGAGATGGGTAGGACATATATCTCCCTCCAATGAATTGGGTAAAAATTTTATATCTCATGAGATAGACATGGCTGGAACGGCAGGTTAAACCGGTTCAGTGAAACAGGACTGAAACGAGGAGTGAACTCGGTTCAGAAATGGACTTTGTCCACTAAGATAGTCTTGGCAATGAGTCTTGACTAATAAGAAATTATTATCTATGATTATGTGTGTATGACACAATGTTTCTTGTTTTATGTTATGATTATTGGGATTACATTTCACTACTATGATTTATCCCATGTTATGATATTATGATCTCTTTTGGAGGTTAAGATTTCCAAAATGTTATGTTCTTATGAATATAATGTGATTTATATTTATTTTGTTTACCCTTACTGATCATTTGAGCTCATCCTTTGTAAGTTTTCTTTCCCTAGGTTAGAAATAAGGTTGTTAAGTAAGATATTCCAAAAGGGACTATAGATATGATGAAATAAATGGGAGACAGTGTAGACGCTTTATGAACCAGTTGTTTATGTTTCCCAGTTTATAAAGACACTATACTTAAACGGTTCTTTCCTGGTTTTGTTATATGTGGTAATAAGTGTGCTTCAATTCTAAAGTAATAACAATGTATGTAATGTATGGGTCGTTATAGTTGGTATCAGAGGAATGGTATAGTCAACCTTTGGAAACTATGATATAAAATCCTTAGTAAGAACCCTAAGGATAAGCCTAAGAATAGAACACAATCTTTGTGTTTTAGAAATGGTCATGAATAACCTAGGATAAGACCTTATGTGTGAAATTTTATTCTTGATTATGTTGTTTTCCTATTATAATTAGTGTTTCTCACACTATTCTTCTTGGTTTTAGTCAATGGATGGAACCCGAAGGAACCATGTTAATGCGGAATGCGACAGGCAATGCAATGATTGTCCCCCTGAGCAACCAAACGTTATTGGAGATGGAATGAAAATTTTTGTAGCCATGCTCGCACAACATTCTCAAGATATGAATCATGAAGGACATCCAAACGAACAAAGGAAGGAGCAACATTCTGTTGAATCCTTCATGATGCAGCGCCCACCTTCATTCAGTGGGTCTACTGATCCATTAGTTGCTGAACAATGGATTAGTACTACTGAAAAGATATTTTCAGTTCATCAATGTTCTGTACATGATAAAGTCATCTTAGGAGTGAATATTTTGGAAGGTGAAGCTAATCAATGGTGGAATATTATCAAGAATACGAGGCAAAGAGATGAAATTGAGTCCTTGGAATGGGACGATTTCAAGAAATTATTTTTTAATAAGTACTTACCTCGTATTATCTGAAAAAAGATGGAGAAGGAGTATCTTGAACTAAATCAAAATGATGATGAATCTGTTGGTACCTATGAAGCAAATTTTAGAAGACTTTCAAGGTATTCTTCTGGTATTATTATCCAACCTAAGAGTAAGATCGATCAATTCTTTAGTGGATTAAAACCTAGTCTTCAAAGGGCATTATCCATAAGGGACTTCAATAGCTACGAGGAAATTGTTCGATGTGCTCTCAAAAGTCGAGATGGAGATTGGAGTAACCCATCGGTCATATGGGTTTGATAAGAAGAGGAAAATGGAATTCAAAGGAAAATCTAAAGAGCACACTGAAAAGAAGATGAGCTTTCCCTTATGCTCAAAGTGTGGAAAGAAACCTGGAGGTAGTTGTATTAAAGGGACAAGTAAATGTTTCAAATGTGGAAAGGAAGGTCATAGGGAATTTGAATACCGCAATGATGGGAAGAAGATGTCTAATGATGAAAACAATGGAAGGGATACACAGAATGAACCTACTACACTTCAATGTTTTAAGTGCAAGGAGATGGGGCATTATTCTAATCAATGCCCAAATCCCAGGGTTGATGATGATGGTCGACGTCAACAAACTCTTAATGCTAAAGATAAAGGAAATTCACATGCAATTATTATCAGCGATGTGGATTACGATAATGATGTGGTGAAAGGTACACTTACCATCTACTCTAAAGTAGCAAATGTTTTATTTGATTTTGGATCCACCCACTAATTTATTTCTGAAGAATTTTCTAAGGATATCACTGCATTACCTCAATAATTATATGTTGAGTTAGCTGTGACAACCCCTAATGGCACAACAGTCACATCAAAAGTTTATAATTCTTCTCTGATTGAAGTTTGTGGGAAAGTGATTCCTGTAAATCGTGTGATCCTTCCTATAGTGGAATTTGATGTGATTCATGGCATGGATTGGATTTTTTTTATATAGATCTCATATCAATTGCCAAAGAAGGGAAGTCACATTTCATATTCCAGATCAATCTATGATCATCTATCAATGCAAGGATGAACATAACCTTCCAGTGGAAATTTCTTCCATCTTATGGGTCTTGATTCCACTAAATGAAGGTTATTTATCTCAAATGGTTGGTGAGAAACTCATGATTAATAATATTCCCATTGTACGGGAGTTTTACGATGTCTTTCCGGAGGAATTACCGAGTCTTCCACCAAATTGTGAAGTTGAGTTTTCAATAGAACACGTACCGAGTGCTTTGACTATTTCAAATACACCTTATAGAATGACCCCAATTGAGTTGCAGGAATTGAAGAAGCAACTTCAAGAGAATCTTGATAAGGGGTTCATACGCCCTAGTGTTCCACCTTGGGGAGAACCTGTTCTTTTTGTTAAGAAGAAAGATGGATCAATGAGACTCTGCATTGATTATTGAAAACATAACAAGATCACTATGAAAAACAAATATCCTCTCCCATGCATTGATAACTTATTTGACCAACTATGCGGAGCTCAATACTTTTCCAAGATTGATCTTCATTCAGGGTATCATCAATTAAGGGTCAAAAGGGAGGATATACCAATGATGGATTTCCGTACAAGGTATGGACACTATGAATTTATAGTGATGTCATTTGGTCTTACTAATGCCCCTGCTATCTTCATGGATATGATGAATAGAGTCTTTAGAGACTATCTTGATCAGTTTGTGGTAGTCTTTATAGACGATATTCTTGTCTATTCAAAGAGCAAGGAAGAACATGAAGATCACTTGAGAATTATATTGAAGACCCTGAGAAAAAAGAATCTTTATGCCAAATTTACCAAGTGTGAATTTTGGCTTCAAAAAGATGCATTTTTGGGTCTCATAATCTCAAAAGAGGGGATATCTATGGATCCAGCAAAAACAGAGGTTATCGAAAGATGGTCGAGACCAACAACAGTAACTGAGATCCAAATTTTTCGTGGTTTGGCTGGATATTATCGAAGTTTTGTGAAAGATTTTTCAGGATTATCTAATCCACTCTCCAAGTTTACTCGGAAAGGAGTTAAGTTTGTCTGGATGGAGGAATGTGAAAAGAATTTCAAGGAGTTGAAAAGAAGGTTATCCAGTGCACCTGTGCTCACACTACCTTGTAGTGGAGAAAGTTTTGTGATCTACAGTGATGCATCCAAGAAGGGATTGGGGTGTTTTCTTATGCAAAATGATATGGTGATAGCTTAAGCCTCACGACAGTTGAAAATACATGAGCAAAATTACCCAACTCATGATTTGGAGTTAGCTGTGGTAATCATTGCATTAAATATTTGGAGGCATTATCTTTATGGATAAAGGTGTGACATTTATACTGATCATAAAAGTTTAATGTATATTTTCACACAAAAGGAGATGAATATGTGCCAAGGAAGATGGTTGGAGCTGATTAAGGATTATGACTGCTCTATCCATTTCCACCCTGGGAAAGCAAAAAAGGTGGCAGATGCATTAAGTCAACAAGACCATGCCAGTTTATCCATGATGAGGATCACAAAAGATCCAATATTTATGGATTTACAAAGGATGGATGATGGAATTATAATGGAAGGGGGGAAATTGTATCTTTCTCAAATGAATGTTAAACCATATATACATGTGAAGATTAAAGAGGCATTGAAAGAAGATGTCGAGTTACAAAAGAAGGTGAGAAATGTTCCTTAATTCAACCTTGATTGTGATGGGATAATAAAGTTATGAAATCGGGATTGTGTTCCTCCCATCCCTGAATTAAATAAGGATCTCCTGGATGAGGCTCATAGTTTTCATTCTCTATTCATCCTAGAAGCACGAAGATGTATAGGGTCCTGAAAGAGTACTTCTGGTGGGATGGCATAAAAAGAGATGTTACTGAATATGTCTCTCGATGCTTGGTTTGTCAGCAAGATAATGTTGAGAGACAGAAGTCTAAGGGGATGTTACAACCATTACCCATACCCGAATGGAAATGGGAAAAAATCACTATGGACATTGTCACCGGACTTCCTAAAACATCCAAAGGCAATAATGCTATCTGGGTCATAGTTGATCATCTTACAAATTCTGCACACTTAATTGCTATTAGAGAGGATTTCTCTCTAGATCAGCTCGCCAGGATATATATGAAGGAAGTTGTAAGATTGCATGGTGTACCACTTTCTATTATATCTGATCGAGATCTGAGGATTACCTCAATTTTCTGGAGAAGTCTTCAGCATACTCTGGATACAGAGTTGAGTTTCATCACTGCTTATCATCCTCAGACAGACAGTCAGTCTGAGAGAACAATTAAAACTCTAGAAGATATGTTGAGAGCTTTCTCTATGGATTTCAAAGGTGGTTGGGATTAACACCTACCTTTGGTGGAATTTTCTTATAATAATAGCTTTCACTCTAGTATTCAGATGGCTCCATATGAAGCTCTCTATGAAAAGAAATGCAGGACTCCAACTTGCTGGGATGAAGTTGGGGAAAGAAAGTTATTAGGACCTGATCTTGTTGATGAGATGGTAGAAAAGGTCTTATCTATTCAAAAACACATAAGAGAAGCTCATAGTCGACATAAAAGTTATGCCGACAACCGAAGAAAAGACTTAGAGATTGAAGTGGGTGGTAAAGTGTTCTTACGAATATCTCCTTGGAAGAGAGTAATGAGATTTGGAAAGAAGGGAAAGTTGAGCCCTAGGTATATCAGTCCTTTCGAAATACTGGATCGTGTTGGGATGGTAGCTTACCGATTGGCGCTTCCACCAAATCTCTCTCAAGTTCACGATGTGTTCCATGTATCTCTCCTGAGAAATTACATACCTGATCCTTCACATGTACTCAGCTCAGAAGTTGTACCGCTAGAGCAAGATCTTTCTTATAAAGAACAGCCGATAGAGATTATGGATTGTAGTGAAAAAGTCCTACAAAACAAGACCACTCGCTTGGTGAACGTTTTATGGAGGAACCACCAATTAGAAGAAGCTACATGGGAGCTTGAAGATATGATGAGGGAGAGGTATCCTCATCTGTTTGTTACAATGTGAAGAATTTCGAGGAAGAAATTCATTTTAAGGGGGGTAGAATGTAACACCCAAGACTTTAATGAGAAATATTTTTTTTATATAAATCATCAAAGGAATCTTTCACTACACACATCACATTCTTGTCTTGCTTTACATGCAATCACGACCTTCCTCGATAGCTTGTGTCGTACGCAATACCGAGTTCACTAAACAACAATATGCTATTAAAATATTATTAAAACTATCCATTATGAATAGTAATAAGCAATTTTTGAAATTTTATAAATTTTATTTTTGAAAATTGACTTCATTTTTGGATTCAGAATATCGAAATTAGCCTAGGGTGAAATTTTGGTATTTTTCTGAAAACTTTCAATTTTTGATTAATAATCAAACCACTAAGTGGTAGTTAAAAAACTGAATTTTTCATAAAACTTAATTTTACCGCTTCTGTGAGTGGAAACTAAAAAATCCGAGAGACACAGTTGATGTCAGTAAGTAAAATGTGGTTCAATGAGATGAAAATAATTTTTGGTGAATAGTAACTTTTTACTTTTATTTACCACAGTTAAAAGTAAATAGGGTAATTAAGGGTAAAAATGATATTATTATTACCCTAACACATGTATTAATTCTATTGGATAATTTTAATTCGACCAAAAACAACCTTAGGAATAAAATATGACCATTTAGGCCCACTTGGATTAGATTAGGACATTTATTATTAATTTATTTAAAGAAAGGTTAAAATAGTTAAAATCAAAGTTTAATAAGTATATCATTTTTAATATAGGGTTATACATAAGATAAATTAGACTATAAATTTTTATTAGAAATCTAAAAATATTTCCTACAAAATTCTATTTTATTTGTAATTTTTAGACTTTAAATAATTTAATTTATATATGACATAAAGATGATGCAATAATTATCTTATTAATTAAATATTGACATAATTGATGTTATAAATACCCAAATAAATATAATTTGAGGCTTTTTGTTAATTCCACTAATTTTATAGGTTACTATGACATGTTAGTATTGATTTAATTAACTTTTTTCGAACTAATCATTCTTTTATGATTTTCACAAAAAATCAATTACTAAATAGTGTCAAAATTGACATAAAATAGTTTTTAAAACAAATATTATATTAGTAATTTTTATTTTATTCCTAAAAATATATGGTTCGTCAAAATGACTTAGATAAGGTTATATATATTAATAATAAACAACATGGCGTTGTTTTGGCTACTTATAGTAAGTTTACTAACCTTATAGTATAAGAATGCAAGAAGACACGGTAAAAGTAAAATTATTTTACTTAATGTTAAATCTAAATGATAAGTTTAAAATAGGAACATAAACTAGTCTAAATTCTAATGGATGAAAGGATTTCAACCCATCCCCACCTTAGATTCTAAATAAATCAATTTGGAGCTGTTTAAAACCGAATTTGACTTCATAATAAAATAATAGTTTTAGTTATTCCAAAGGTTCCCCTCTCCTCCCTTATAAAAGGGCACCTCCTCCACCTCTTATTCACACCACTTTGAGCCTTCAAGATCGGCCAAAACCTGCCAATTTCTCCTCTCCACTTCCCTAGAGACATCCTAGAGGTCCTGGTCTTTTTCAAAGACCAATTTTATTTCCCTAAAAGGAGATCTCAAAGAGGCGCTTCAAAGAAGAGGTAATGTGTGTTACCAATTCTTTCAACTTTATTTATTCTTCCACTTCTTCTTCTTCTTTAGTTGTTTCAAAATGAAGTAATAACATCCGTATCACTCATATACTGATATGTAATTATAAGTATGAAACAACCATATTTCACCATCTATCCATCCTACAGAAAACGAAATCACCGCGTGTGCGTACGTACGGAATACCGTCTCCACGCCGTGGTGTAATCTATTTTCCACAACCACCTTACTTGGATGGGTATAATGGTGTAAACAATGACTATATATGACTATTATAAAGTGATATTGATTCTTAAATAGTATACATACACTCCAATACAATTCCACGATCATGGCAATGATATCATCGCTTGTGCATAGGTACGGAATACCGTCTCCACGATGTGATGCGACTCGTTCTACATGATCTTCATTTCATAATGATTATATAAATGAATTGAGTGAATAAATATGATATATATTGCACTAATAACAATATGTAAATGAGGTATCTATAACCTAAATAGAATTATAAGATATTATTTGACAAAACACGCATAAGAACAAAAAGTAATAAACACCCGAATAAACAAGTAGTAATGAAATATTACTAATAAGAAGCTGAGAATATGACCATATATGATATCATAAAAATAATTATAATTATGGAATAAGTCAATAACATTATTTACATCATTATACAAGAGGTTCAGACACTTATGAAGAAAATCGGACCTAAGGTAAGGGAAAATATCACAATCTCATTTTTATCTGAGATTGTTTATAATTTGGTATTTACTGGGGTGTATTTTATCATCCACATCCAAGTTTCCTTAGTATGTAATATTATTTCCATCCACCTATAATTGTTTAAATCCAATTTTACCCTTCGGTGAGTTTTTAGTAAATGATATGAATTGAATCTTTTGTCATTTTTTCGTACGATGTACTTTTTGACTTTTCCGACAAAAGTATGAGAAGAATGTGTTTTAACTTATACGGCATGAATAGTTTTTAAAAAAAATATTTCCAAGAATGTCCCTTTACAAGTTTTCACGTTTATTTTTAATCAACTTCTTTTAGTTTAAAAAATGTATGACATGTTAAGAAAGGAAAAAATGTGTTTGAAGTAGAAAGGATATTTTCCTCAAGAATGGAGTTCAAGTGTTTTATCAAAATTATTTTCCATATAAGATAATATAGGGTTCTTTTTCAATCCCTATTATTACATTGATTTGATTATGTTTTGATGGAATTATTTTTATGAATTCCTTTATCTTATATGTATTGTTTTATGATGTCATGATGTTTAAGAATCTCATTTTTTACATGGGTTATGCAATGATGTATGATTTATGATTTTTTGGCACACATAAGAATGGTATCATTATGAGATGGGTGGGACCTATATCTCCCTCCAATGAATTGGGTAAATATTTTATATCTCATGAGATAGACATGGCTGGAATGGCAGGTTAAACCGGTTCAGTGAAACAGGACTGAAACGAGGAGTGAACTCGGTTCAGAAATGGACTTTGTCCACTAAGATAGTCTTGGAAATGAGTCTTGATTAATAAGAAATGATTCTCTATGATTATGTGTGTATGCCACAAAGTTTCATTTTTTATGTTTTGATTATTGGGATTACATTTCAATACTATGATTTATCCCATGTTATGATATTATGATCTCTTTTGCTGGTTAAGATTTCCAAAATGTTATATTCTTATGAATATGATGTGAATGATATTTATTTTGTTTACCCTTACTGAGCATTTGAGCTCACCATTTGTATTTTTTCTTTCCCAAGGTTAGGAAGAAGGTTATTAAGTAAGATATTCCAAAAGGGACTATAGATATGATGAAATAAATGGGAGACAGTGAAGACGCTTTATGAACTAGTTGTTTATGTTTCCCAGTTTCTAAAGACACTATACCTATACGATCTTTTCCTGGTTTAGTTATATGTTGTAATAAGTGTGCTTCAATTCTGAAGTAATAACAATGTATGTAAAGTATGTGTCGTTATACATGATGCGGTTTTCCGCCACACACATGATCGATGGTTTCGTTTCCCATTTTTTTGAAGTGGATATTAATATAGGTTATGTATTTAACATAATAAAATATAAATATATAGTATATACTGGTGTTATTATCTTATGAAAGATTAATAATATTCAAAGGAGGTGGAAGAATAAATAAATTAAAAACACACGTTAAAGATTCCACCTCTTCTTTGGAGAACCCCTATAGGTTTATACCTAAAGCCATCATATATTATATTTTTGATCAAAAAAAGTATTATAGGACAAGGTTAGATAATTAAGAAATTTTTTTGGTAGGTATTGGTTTATACAATTGGGATTGGAAGTGTGAAAATGAGAGGAGAGGTGGTGGCCTTTTGTTAGTGGGGGTAAGGACACACATAGAATTTTTGCAAAGAAAAAAAGTTACCCATGTTTTTATTTTGAAAATGGATAAAACATTTTATATTTTTTAAACCTGGAATATATGTGGTCTAAATATTGACATAAAATAGTAATTATGGTTTTGGGTAATTTTTAACCCCTGTGTTTTTAGTTTAACCTCCGATAATATCGTTTTTTACCTTAGCTGTGATAATTAATTTTTAATATTTCTAATATTCATAAAAGTAAAAAAATAAATTTTAGATTTTTAGATAATATATATTATTCTGATTCCAAATTTTCTATCGTTTTTACAAATACATCCCATAAATTTGGATGTATTTTACTTAAAATTGAACCCGTAGATTTATCGAAAAAACATTAATTCATGAAATGCATATTTCATGGTAAATATGATTCCACATTAACTCTATGACTAGTCATATTTATTATTTGAATTTAAATTTATATATATAATTTATATATTTAATTTAAATAATTTCTCATTATTGGTAATTTTAAATAATCAAAATAAGGAAACTATATATACGTTAAAAACAATTTTCAAAAACATTTATTTTCAAGCCTATGAATAAACAGACACTAAAATCTAGAATAAAGATGATTAAATAGAAAACATTGAATTAAATATATATAATTAATTATTAATTTACTTGAAGTAAATTTAATATAGTAATGTTACTTTTAAATTACTTAATTTTTTAAAATAAATGATAGTTTTACAAAAAATAGGTATTTTTTACAATTCACTATAAAATAAATATTTTCTAAAAAATAAAAAATTTGACACTTAGTTATTATCAATTTTATAATTTAAAAATTAATATTAATTTTATAAAATAAAATTTCAAAAAGGTTTGAAAAATTAATTATAATCTTTTCCGACAAAAATCAATCAAAAAACAATTTTTTAAGAAAATGTATTTTTGAATCGTATAATGACTTTACCAAATATTAATTACTTATTTATCAATATATTTTATTTATATAAAATAATTAAACTTATTTTTTAAAATGTGTTTATTACTATTCATACTATCATGTATAGTTGATATGTTATAATGGTCTTTCTTAATTGATAATATTAATAGTATATCAAAGTTTGTTTAAACTCACTGTTGTGTGTTACGCAAGATATCAATGAAATTGAATTTAATTAAAAATTTAATTTATCATAACATCTCAGAGTATTATATTATCATATAATATTTTTGATGCATTTTGTATATGCGATCAAAAATAATGTTATTCTTTTAAAATCTTGGGGTGTTACCAGAAGAACCAAAATTGAAAAGGCATAAGCCTTGATAACAATTAGAGGACCATAATTAAATGTGATGTAGGGAAAGAGGTGGTGAATATTAATTTAGAAATTTTTATAAATCTAGAATAATATTAATATATATATTGAGTAAGGAAATCATGAAAACCAAACCACATATCTAAAAACAAGTTCAAATGAGGATATTTGTGCATGTGTAGTAGAAATAAAAATAAGGTCACTAAATTCTTATAGTAGTTCAGATAAACTTGATCATACATATAATCATCATTAACCTCTTCACCTATAATGGAATTAAACCCACTAAATCAAACACCTCACTTTTAATAGGTAGTAATATTCTTTTAAAGACACTTTATTTTGAACACCTTGAGGGACAACCCAGCCTACCTATCCCATCTTTCTATAGAACAAGGCATGACCAAGAAACTCTAAATTTTTTTTCGGGAGTCACAACCCAACCATACCTACCTATATTTTTCAGAGTTCTAACCAATAATAGGCAATCTTTTGAAATGTGAAAATCACAAATTGATGATTATAATAAAAATAAAAAAACAAGATATACGCATAAAACCAATAAGAATGTAAGAATATAATGTCGAAGATGAAGGGAATCGATGTAGCATTAAAAAATTTGGAAATAGAATATTAGATGTAAATAATTTAGTGGTCATAATAGGAAAAATTCATAGAAACCATTGAATAAGACTCTCATAAAACAAGTGTCATGTACAACCCACCACTATGTTCCAATGATCCAAATTTATCGACAACTTCACCATTAGGTAGTTCATGATATTCCAGGATTAATTCCATATGGGTTTCTTAAAAAGTATAAATATCTCACATGAAATGGTTCGAAATATTATAAACATGGAAATACAATATTTCCTGTATATATAAACATCACACCTATCCTAAAAACCATTTCTAATGTGGTTTTTTATCAAACATTTCAAAAACCACTTCAAATATAATAGCTAACGTTTGTATTTAATTTAAAAATTAATAAATTGGTTAAAAACTAATATAAATTCCCAATAATTGAAACATAAAATATATATAAAAACATGTAATCATAATTCATTTTTAAAAATGGAAGCATAAATTCTATAAAACTTTTTTTAAAAAATGTGTATGACTTTTTAAAATATGTGACTTTAGATCGAGTGACTTAAAATCATATGACTATAATTAGGTAAAAATCATTAAATAATATTTTTAGGATTATCAACTGACATTGAAAACATTTTGTGGCTTTTAATTTTTTTTTAGAATTTGATAATTCTATATGACTTTTAAAATTTTGAATGAATCTATCATTTGTAAAAAATACACATTTTAGGATGAATAAAAACAATATACATGAAGTTATCAAATAATTGAAAAAAATATAATTATACTTCTATAAAATTTTAAAATTATTAGTATGAGATACAGTAATATTCAAAAAAAACATTAAATAAAAAAACTAACATTCTCCAACATAACACAAAAAAATATCCCCAAACATAAAACATAATCCTAGCACTAACACATACATTGATACTTCCAACAATGTACCTTTATAAGGCCCATTGAGGTGACACCCATCTACATACAATATGGGTAAAGTACCTAATAAGAAAACATTTATAAAGAAATCATATTCAATAAAAAAACATTTTAAATATATATAATTTCTGATGTGACCCACTTCACTATCATTTTTGAATAAATTTATATAAATCCATTACATATCTATGGGATCAACGTATATGATTGCCTTGGAATCTCATTGATTTATCAAATTTTATTCTCCTTATCTCGAAAATCTTGAAAAATGTTAGGTATATACAAGAGTCATTGTAAAACTAACCTTTAGTTTTGTTGGAATATTTTTCAACATTGGATTTCATCCCATCACAAATTCTAGATGACACGGCTCTGGATTATAACGAACCAATAGTCTTTCATGGGTTGAGTTTACATGCACAACATGAGAAGTCTTCACACAAAAAATGGACTCAAATGACCTAATGAATTTGTTTTTATCTTTCACATAAAAAATTAAAAATTAAACTTTATAATTATCATTTCAAGACTATTCTTTACAAATTAAAAGACAAACATGTGAAAAATTTTATACATGAATACCATATCCCTAAACAATTTCACTGAAGGAAAAATATAGAAACCATCCTCAAACACTTCATTCATATTATAAGAATTTTACTCTAGTATAAACAAAATATACCAATAAATACAAAAGCCAATACTTGAATATCACTATTTGAACTCCCATTAATTAATTTCAACCTAAAATTAAAATATAAAATGTTAGTACATAAAGAATATTTCAATAGTATATTTTTAGAAATATGAACATTGTGTCATTACCACTCATGAAAACACAGTGGTGATTTGATTCTTTCATTTACATTCAAAATAACGTATACATTAGAGGTTGACACAGGGTAGGTGGAATAGGTGAGAAGCGGATTAGCGATGTGCGTACAATGAGCCCGTGCGTTAGATTTGGAAGAGAAGTTGGTCGTTGGTGGAAATGATTTTTCTAGAGGTAGCGTACTAGGAATCACTGAAGAAATGATTTCATGGGAACTGTAGAGTGGGACAGATATTTTTCTGGATCACATATCTGGATTGTAGAAGTTCATAGAGTAATGGTAACATTGGTCCTGCAGAAAACAAATTTGAACATATAAAAACCGTGTGCGTGGTGTTAGATTTTATTATGATGTA
This sequence comes from Viscum album, assembly GCA_963277665.1. Lineage (NCBI taxonomy): Eukaryota > Viridiplantae > Streptophyta > Magnoliopsida > Santalales > Viscaceae > Viscum > Viscum album. The sequence goes on along the minus strand of OY728133.1, from coordinate 1,374,889,260 downwards.
CACAAATATTATATTATGAATTAAAAAATAGTAAAAAGTGTAATATATTTTAATGAAAATAGTATTTTTAAGTTAAAAAATATTTTCCTTATCTTAAAAAATTCCGATGACTTAAAAGGACCAAATAATATTTGTTTTCAAAAATAAATTATTTAAAAAAAATTATCAAATATTTTTTAATTTTTTTCAAATAAGTAAAATAATAACATGATTTTTATATTTTAAAACCAATTATATTTTTAAATAAATTAATTTTTGTTTTTTTCAATTTTGTACGACTTAAAGAAAGCATAAAAAATAAACATGTGATAATAAATAAATTTTTTAACCCTTCAGGGAAAAATTAATAAAATTAATTTAATATATTAAAATATATATAGATTATTTCAATATATAAAAATATTTAGTTTATTATAAATTAAAAAACATTAGTTTTATAAATTAAATGAAATTTTTCTATAAAAAATATTTTAATTTAATTTTTAAAAATAGAAAATATTTTTCTTAAATATTTTTTCTTATTATTTGAAAAATTTAAAAAAGATTGTTTAATATTTTTAAAGACATAAAATTTTTTAAACATATAAGAAAAAAAAATTCAAGGAAAATTATATTATCTAAATTTTACTAGTCATATCTAAAAAAATATTATTTGTAACAAGTATAAAAATTATAATTTTATGGAAGGTTATGGAAGATAATTTTTTTTGTAAAAATTTAATGTTATTATTTATTAAAAAATAATTAAAATTTATATTTAAAATTAAAATCATTTTTATTATTCATCATAATAAATATTATTTGTTCAAATATATTAAGAAAAATATGCTTCTATTAAAAGATTAAAAATAATTTTTTATGTAACAGAAATATATACAAACTATTAAAAAAATGGTTGGGGAATAAATTTTATAAGGATGTTTCAAAAAAAATTCTCTATAGATTTCCAATGAAAAACTATATGGACAATAAAACATAATTTTTTTATGATGAATTTTATTACAAAATTTCATTGGAAATGTAAACTAAAAGATCAAAATGTATCATAATAGTAGATATAACTGGAAATATATGATTTGTTTAAAATTTTCACATAATAATTTAAATTAAATTTTAATGAATTTTTCAAGTGTAAATTTATGTTGTGTTATCCACTTCAAAATTTCATTACAATATTATATTTTAATATTCAAATATAAATTTTCATGAGAATATTTATTGAATAATTTTATAGTGGAAATTTTGATGATAAATTTATAATGGAATTATTCAACTAAATATTTCTAGTGGAAGTGTCAATTGACATTTCCCCATAAAATTTTCAACTAGAAACTTTTGTTGAATATTTTGAAAAAAAATTCTCATGATATTTTTAATAAGAAATTTTTAATTTATACTTCTACTAGAAATTTCTAATTATATTAGAGTTTTCTATTTCAATTATTGAGTGAATATTTTTCGTTGAGACATTAAAATTTTAATGAAATTTTTTTATTGAGACATATAATTTCTATTCTCAATGAATGTTTTAATTTAATATCATATTATGTTTCCACTATATATTTGAAGTAGAAGTAAATTAGAACATTCATTTATATGTTATAAATAATTTTTTAGTAGAACATTCAACTGGATTTTTTAATGGATGTTTCATAGGAATATTTTGGGAATGATTCATTGGAATTTACAGTGAAATATTATAGTGAAATTTGAAGTGGAATTTGATCTTACCACTAGAATTTTCTATTTAATGTTTTCATTTTAATGTTCTAGTGGATGTTTTAGAGGAATTTATAATTTAAGTTTTATTGAAATTTCTATTCAAGGTTCTATTGAAATTTTTAGTGCAAGTTTCAACATAAATTTTCTTGTGTATGTTGATGTTACCATAGAATTGTTCAATTTGATGGTTCCCTGAAAACTCTAGTAAATATTACAATGTAACATTCCTTTAAAAGTTTCTACAAAATGTTTCATGTGTTTTTTATTCTTAGCACGGGAATTTTCAAGTAGATGTTTCATCGAAAATTTCAATTTTGAGTAGAAATTAACATATAAATTTTACAATATAAGTTTCAATGTAAATTTTCTTGTGTATGTTTCATTGGAATTTTCAATAAATGTTTCACCATAATATTTATTGAATGTTTCTACTGAAATATTCATGTTGATGTTTCCCCTAGAATTTTTAGTGGATTTTGTACCGAAATTTTCCGATGAAAGATCAACTAGAATTTTCTACTGTAATTTTTTAGTTTAATTTTCCATTAGAATTACATGTTTTACCTAGAATTTTAATTTTTAATTTTTAACAAGATTTTACAATTTAATATTAAACTAGATTTTTTTGTGGATGTTGAAACTGTAATTTTTCAACTGAAATTTAAACATAAATTTTTCATTGGAAGTTTCAAGTGGATTCTTTTAATGGAATTTTAAAATACAATTTTTTAGTGAAATGTTTAATTGAAATTTTTGTATGGAATTTTTAAATGGTATTGTTTATTATAATATGATATTATAATTTCCACCTATTTGATTTTTTAATTGAATGATTCAAGTGAGATTTTTGAGTTGATGTTTGCACTGAAATTTTTCAGTGTTATTTTCCACTATAAATTTTTAGTTGACATTTACACTGTGAATTTTTATTGGATGTTTCATCTAATGTTTTCCAATGAAACACATATATTTTCTAGTGTATGATTCCACAATAATGCCCCATATGAAGTTGAAAATTAATGATTCCTATGAAATATTTCTAATTGTATTTTTTGATGGATGTTTCAACAATAATTTTCTAGAGGAAGGTCAACTTTCTACTAAAATTTTATACTAGTAATATGATCCATTTCATGGTGAATTTTCTTTCATAATATTAACATGTAATGTTTTTTTGTATATATGTTTTCTTAAAAAAATGTAGTCAAATAATATTTGATTTATTTTTTAAATAGAATTTTGAAGTATATATTACAGCGCAATCTTTTAAATGATGATTTATGATGGAATTTTTTATTAAACTGTAGTGAAACTTTTTTATATAATTTGGTTTTGAAATTATTATAGTATTTTTTTCACCATTTTGAATAAATTAACTAATTTAAAATTTAAATGAAAAATTTCATTATAAATTTTCAATTAATTTTTGAAGTTTATTTTTCTATTTAAAATCATTATTATGAATTGAATTTTCTTAATTATAGATACAATATTTTTAATATGTCTTCGAAAATAATTATTTATTTGAAACTAGAAAAAAATATGAGAGTAACATTTTTATTTCTTCTTTCTAAGGTCTTCCAAATTTTAATTTTTAAAGTAATATTTTCCTTGTTTTTTAATTGTGTTTGAAACTAATATTTTTGAAATATAAAAAATATTATTATTTTTCAAAGGTATTACAAAATTAATACATAAATTCTTATTTTTATGAATTTTGTTATAAAAAAATAATGTATAATTAAAAATCATTAAATTTTTAAAAATTCCAGAAATTAATTGTTAAATATAAATATAAAAATTATTTACTATGTGGGTAAAAAAATTATTATTTGTTTTTTGGATTAATATTATCTAGAGTTACACACTATCCTGAGTGTCCAAACTCCATTTTTTATAAGAATACTATTGTATACACTCTGCATTTTTTCCATGATTTTTTTTATTTTTTTATAACAATGTGGAACCGTTATCTTATATCTAGATATTTTTAAATAATATATATATATATATATTTAATATAATATTTATTATATACTAATTATATTATATTTCTTAATATTATAAATATAAATAACATATATGCATATATGAATATCAAAATTATTATGTATATTATAATGTTTGTTATAGTGAAATTATTATATATTTTTTATCATTTATACAAACAATATACTAATACATAAATGAAAAAATGTAAGTTTTCTCCCAAGTTACCAAAATCCATGTACCTGAGTGGTAAAATTTTATGTTTGGCATCCAGGATGTCTTGGGTTCAAGCCCTATTGGGAGAAGGTACTTTTACAGTACTATGTAGGTGGTGACATGGATGTGGATGCATGAAGGTGTTGGACCAGTCCTGATGCAGGCATGTGGTGATGTCGGAAGGATATTGAAAATAGGAAATTTCACTATGATTTTTGCCTATGTGATGGTAATCATGCCCACTGGGCCTACGGGTCATGTTCTAAATAATTAAGGGTTGATGGGTGGGTTATCCCTTGGGGGGGGGGGTTGGCCTGCCTTTCTGGTCTGTGTGTGTGGTGTTTGTTTGTGTGACCGTGTTTGAATGTAATTATTCCCCTAAGCACCTTATATATAAATTTTCATAATAAATTTTCATTAAAAATTTTCATTATAAACCTTTAGTTCATATTTTTGTTGTAAAATGTAATTTCAATGTTCCACATAAATTTCAAGTGAAAAATTCATTAGTTTTTTTAGAATTTAACTAAAAATGTTGTTATAAATTCAAAAATAAATGTATGTTTAAATTTTCAGTTCAGATATACTAAAAAATAAATAAAATAGAACATCATTAATCGGTTTCCACACACCAGTGCCCCAATTTGGTTAGTTACATGTCCTCAAACATGTCTCCTCATATAAAAAAGTCTATCAACTAGTAGTGGGGGTCTACTAAGTCGATCATGGGGAGACCACCCTCTTTTATCAAATTAATACACTAGTGGAAAATAATAAAAAATAGTGTATGCATATATAACCATAACAACACCAATATCTCAAGATGAAAACATCATAAATACAATATCTGACTAAATAAAAATAGTTAATGCTATTGTACATATCAATCGTCTAAAATGAAAACTAAAAACAAAGACACTGATTACTCCCAAGAAGGTCCCAAATAATTTTTTGTTCCTTCATCCATGCTCTATCCCCAAATCAGTCATCTATCATAGGGCCTTTTACCTTAACTTGTCTTGTAATAATAATGTATATTCAGGTACAGATCTGGATTCCTGAGTATGATGTGAGTAAGAATCAGTTGGCCACCATAGATAGTGTCTAAAACAAATCTAAACAATAATAGTGTATGCTATTATATAAATAATGAAACATAATTTATAAATAAATATTTATCACATTAAAAAATAAATCTTCTTTTAACAACATAAACATCAGGGTTCTCTAGGACACTCGTACCTCAATGTCAGCTTTGAATCTGGTTGGAGCCCTATGTGTTTATAGGTAATATCATATCTTAAAATATACTTTGGCTCATGAAGAATACGAAAGTATTAAAAGGTGATATCATGTATCAATACCCACTTTGGCTCATGTGAGAGACCAAATTATTCTTGAGTGAGGTCATATATTGGAGTAACTCTATTACTGTTATCTAATACCCACTTAATTATCCAAATTACAAATATTAAATTCACAAAAAATATGACCATGTTATCATTCATAGTTCTGAATAAAATTTCTATATTCTTATTACATCACTCACATGTACAATGATCATGTTACAATGTATAATTATTAATTGAATTACCATGTTCATATTCCTTTAATCAAAAATAAAATGACCATGTGACTATTTATACATATCAATTTATAATGACCATGTTCCTGTTATATAATATATATAATTCATAAATTAATTATTTAATATCAATTTCATTACTAATTCAAAAATTATTTTATATGAGAAAGGATTTTAATTAATTCTACAATTAATTAAGTACATCAAATCCATTAATTAATTCAGTAATTAATTCACCAATTAATTATCTGAAGTCAATCATCTCAATACTACATAATTAATTATAAAATTTATTATCTCAATAAAATAACCCAAATATCTTATAATTATTTCTACAATTAATTATTTCAACTCAGGAAATCAATATCTTTTAATCAATCTTGCATTAATTATATCAAATAAAATATCTTAATATGTCATTATTAACCCCCTGGTTACTTATCTAAATAAAAAATCTCCAAATATCATAATTAATCCTATAATTAATTATCTAAATGCAATACCCCAAAAACTTGTTATTATGTCCTAAATTAATTCTCTAAATGTAAATCCCATTAGTCTAATAATTATCTCCCAAATCAATCATCAATTTCAATAATAAATATAATTAATTAATTGGACACATAAACTATATCAATTTAGGAATATGAATTGGTAAATAATACTAGATGTCCTAAATAGTGAATAAAAGTATCAAAATCATGACTATGGGAATTGAATATTAGTCAACCAAAATCAATTTTTTGAAGAATAAATACCCAAGGGAAAATCCAAAAAAGTTGAGCAGCACAACGACAGAGATATAAATATTAATATCAAAACACTAAATCATGATTAAAGAAAATAAAAATCATGTAAATGTAGATCATGATCTTTAATAAAAGATCTAGATCACACCAAATACATATAGATCTATCCATAATAGTAGATTACATCATCAAAACAAAATGGAATGAATGGGGGAAGCACGAGAGATAAATGAGAGAAGAATCCACTTACCAGGAGAGAATCAACCTTTTATCTGGGTTAAATTCATAAATAACGGTCATAAAAAATGCATGGTATTCATTTGGGTATCTCAAAAACTTTTATAGAGGATGTAAGATCAAATGGGCGTTGAAATATATGTGTTCTGGGGGTTTATGTTTTTTTATAAAATAAAGCTTAATTAATTCTTGTGCGACTGTTTCTAAGGTAGGGGTGCACATTTTTCCCTAACTGTGCACCTATTATTTTAAGGGATGAATGGTTTCTCTATTCAAGGCACATAGTTTTACAATCTATGCACCATCCATGCAAACCCCCACTATCCAGGGTTGCATAGTGTAACATCCCATGTAAATAAAGAAATAATACATTTTTATTTTAATTAATATTTTGTCAATTAAATATTAATTTTACTTTAAAGGGGTGTCTATGATCGATGGTGTACCTGATACGCAACAACGGGTATCTTTGAAATCTTATGTTACACAATAATAATATAATTTTATTATTTTAAATGGTAGTTAACACCTAACCATTGTATTGGATGGAATGAACCTAACTAACTATAATATGATTATACATGATTCTGAAATGTTTTTACATTTATCCTATAAAATTGGAAGCATTAAAATGTTAATGAATCTAATTTTAATCATAATTTACATTAAAAGGTTGATTTTACAAGTTTTAATGGAGAAACCTCGTTAAATCTAGTTTCGGTCACTTTTATTTGTTCTATTTGGCCAAATGAAGTTTTTTCTTAGAATTGGGACATTAAAATTTATTTTGGGTAAATTTTTATTATTTTTCTGATAGAATTATATTTTTAAGGAAAATTGAAAAATATAGTATTTTAATTCAAAACAGAATTTTTATATAATTTATTTATATGGATAGATTATCTTTTTATTGGGTTTATAGTATAATTATATTTTTTAAAAAAATTTAATACAATTTTGGTCATTAAAATTAATTTCACTTTGAAATTGGGCATAAACAAGTGTCAATCTTTTGATTGTTATTATTTCTTAAAAACACACCTTCTGTTTTGACAGTGAGAAATAATTTTAAATTAATTAATAAAACATCTTTGTTTTAAATTTGGTAAAATAGACATAATTTTTTAATTCAGAATATCAAATACAGCTTAGAATAAATATTTGGTATTTTTCTGAAAAACATCATTTTTTGATGAATAGTGAAACTAATAAGTAGTAGTTAGAAAGCTGAATTTTTCATTTAAATGAAATTTTACGGCTTCAGTGAATTGAATTTTGAAAATCCAAAAAAAAATATTGTTATTAGTAAGTAAAATTTGATTCAATAGGATGAAAATAACTTTTGGTGAATAGTAACTTTTGAGTTTTATTTACCGTGGTTAAAGGTAAATAGGGTAATTAAAGGTAAAAATAATATCATAATAATAAAAAAGTACCTTAAAACTTGTATTATCTTTATTGTATGAGTCATGGCGAACTATAGGAATCGTTGGGTTGATTTTGGGACCCCATGGAGCAACTTGGGAGTGATAATGACACTTTAGATTAAGTAATTTAAAGTAAAGACAAAAATGACAAAAACAAATATCTTTTAGTAAATCAATTTTTAGATAGGGTTATATAAGTTATCATTTTGACTATAAATATTATTTTAAAATATAAAACAATTTCCTAAATTATGTTTATTTTTTTATAATTTTTATACATCAAATAAATTAAACTATTTATGACGCAATAATGATGCACTATTTAATCATTAATAAACGATTTAAATAAATAAGATTATAAATATTAAAAAAATATCCAAAACCTGTCCATTTTTTATTGGATGAATTTATTTCCACCAAGAGTCATCTTATCTTCTACTTTAATTAGTTTTGGACCTTTAGAAACCGAATATCATTATATAATAAAATAATATTTTCACACTTTCTTAAAGAGCCCCTCCTCCCCCTTATAAAAAGCCCTCAATTCTAACTCATTCCTCACACATCTCAAGCCCCTTGGATCGTCCAAACTCTTCCCAATTGAGCTCCCTACATCCTTCTAATAAACATAAATGCCTTACCCTATGCAGAAGTCACTTCAGGAGGACCTTTTGGTTCAAACCAAAGGGAGTTACCGAAAATAAAGGTAATGATTTCTCTTAACTTATTTTCATTTATTTTACTTATCCTACCCCTAAAATATTTTTATTCATTTATTTTATAAAAAAATATTATCCTCAATATACTAGGATTTTATATGAGATGTATTCGAACTAAACATACACAAACCTCTATCTAATTAGTGAAGAACATATTGTTTCTGTGGATGTCAAACTAACGCCTCATGAAATGATGATTGTTCGATTATCTCCTACCTCCTCTCATGGTGGCCGTTATGATGGAACTATATTTATATACGATATATATAATGTTTATATTTTATTTTTTCATCTGTATTTTTCATTTATAATATACCTTTGTGGTTTCCATTATGGTTAAATGCGATAATTTCATTCGAGGAAGTGCTGACTACCACCCACTCAAAGTGATATGAATTGTTAATGCCATATGTGGGATGTATAAAGGATGGAGTTAATGAAATTATATATGATATTCTACTGAAATTATAATATACCTATGTATCATTATGTTTTAATTCCATTAAAATTATAAATAGAAATGAATGTAGTCTTCACGTGTATGTACGACTTACTGTCTCCATGAATGGTGCATTTCATTTCTTATCTCCAAATGTTATGTACTATTATAAATACATTTATATACTGGATATATATGATATATATGATATCTAAATCATTAATATCATTTTGGATATAATGAATTTTTGACCATGTGAACAACTTTTAATTATAAGAAGATCATTTTTGAATCAAGTACCAAATATCGACAAAACAACCGTTATTAACATAAATGACTGCATAATGTTTATAATACGGTAATAAGTGATATAAGAAGAATAATAAAATTGAAAAAAGTTATTATGAAAGTAGAAATTAACATTAGTTTAATATTCAGGGGATTAACGGACAAACGATTCATGTCCAACATGAGGTAAGTGACTTCATCTCAATCTCCTTTCATTGAGGAAAATTTTGTATTAATACATGATTTTGTTTTATACTATGTATAAAAACCTTTGAAATTTACTTACATTAAAAGGGAATCATTCTATACAAAGCTTTTTAATAAACGACAAAAAATAATTTATCTTTTAATGTTCGTAGTGACAACGACATTTCCACCACCATGAGTATTATTTGATCTTTGGTTTCCTTAAGAAGCCGTAATGTTTTTAAAAGGAAAATAAATACCATATACTCTTTAACATATTTCAGAATTGAAAATGGTTTTGATAATGGATTTGTTATGTGAATATATTTAAATGATATATTTTGATTGAAATGTGGAAATGTTATTGTTCCTTTATGTTTGTTTTATGTGTTACGAATATGATCTGGCTTTGGGGAATTATTACTTATACAGGTGGTTATATGATAAACCCAGGGTAGGAGAGACAGAGATAGCTCTCCAATTCATTGGGTAACATGATAAAGGTAAACGTGAATGTTTTTCCTAAGAGATTTAGGAAATATACTGTGATTGGTATTCCAAATGTAACTCCCTACGTAGATATGATAACTACAATGTATGTAGGATATGGAAGCCTCTCTTTTGATTTATGATTTATGTTTTCAATGTTTTATTCATAAATCTTATGATTTCATGACGTTTGTTAAAGATCTTGTGTTATGTATGAAATGATGGACTAATGATTTTTTTGATTTATAACCCTTACTAAGTATTTTATGCTCATCCCAAGTTTTTAATGGGTTTTCACATGACCTAAAGATAAATAGGGTCAAGGATGGGATCAAGGAAAATTCATGTTTTCTAAAACATGGGACTAGACATGACCCTTTTTTTCAAGAGTTTTTATTTTATAAAAAAATTGAAACTGTGTAGAAGTTCCTACCTTGTAATTTTTCAGATGTAATTTAATTGTTATGGCCTAATTCTCTAAAACTATAAACCGGAAAAGATCCTAAATGTTAATTATTACCTTAATTCATGATTATATAATGTTTTAAGGCTGGGTCATTATAGTTGGTATCAGAGGTCGGTTTAGATAACATTAGGAGTTAGGGTATTTTTAAATTAATATCCATAAATTACGTTATGTTAATATTGAAATGATATAGCATTTACAGATTACAATGTTGGTTTGCCTAAGATATTTCTATTCAGAATGGTTTTTCGTAGAGGAAATAGGGTAGATATATTGGGACAACATATAGAGAAAGACAAACTTCTAAATCAGAAACCTGAGATAGTCGTAATCGGAACTAAACAGTTTGTTGCAGTGATGGAAAAATTGACATAGGCTATAAATAGTGGTGGAATCCATGCAAGAGACCATCCAGATCAACCATAGAGGAACATGTCAGTAGTGGAGAATTTCATACGGCAACATCCCCCATCATTCAGAGGATCATATGACCTTGTGCTAGTAGAAGGGTGGATTAATTCATTGGAAAAAATTGTTGATGTCATGGGGTGTTTAGAACATCAAAAGGTTAGTCTTGATGTTAACCATTTTGAAGGTGAAGCTGATCAGTGATGGTCGATGGTGAAAAATATCAGGGATAGTGAGGATATTGATACTCTTGATTAGGATGAATTCAATGGTTTGTTTCTTGAGAAATATTTTTCTAATGTGGTTCGTCTTATGACGGAAAAACAATTCCTAGAATTGATGTAGGAGGATGACTTAGTGGATGCTTATGAATCTAAATTCACTCGACTTGCAAGGTATGCTCCAAATTTCAAACGAGATCATGATAGTAGAATCAACCATTTTTACTCAGGATTAAAGCCAAAGTATTGAAGGTATTCAGATTCTAGTGAGTTCAAAAGTTATGAAAAACTTTTACATTGTGAGGAGAATGTGGAAATAGAGTTTTCTGATGATCAGGTGTTCTTTGAAAAATAACACAATAAGAGGTCAAGGTGGAAGGAAAAATGGAATAACTCTTCAAAAAAATTTGATGTCAAGAAACATAAGTTTATAGTTTGCGAAAATTGTGGTAAAAAGCATGCTATGGAATATCTTTTGAATTCGGGAAAGTACTACCGATGTGGTAAAATGGGACATAATGCTTGTAATTGCACTGAAAAATAGCAGGGAAATGGTAAGACAAAATTTGATTTATAATCAGTAAAATGTTTTAAGTGCATTGAAATGGGTCATTATGAAAATGAGTGTCCAACGAAGAACTCAACTAAGGGAAAGAAACCAGACTACAAGCATAAAGGGGTGGTGAAATCCTTTGTAACTACTTCATGAGATTCTGGGCCATCAAATGATATAGTATCAGGTACACTGTTTGTTTGTTTAGATTATGCCAATGTGTTGTTTGATTCAGGGTCTACACACTCTTTCATTTCTGAGAAGTTTTCCTATAAATTGGTAATTACATCTCATGATATGAATACAGAACTTATGGTTAAAACACCTAGAGGAAATGTTGAGACAAAAAGAAAACATAAGAACCTTCAGGTCCTTGTGTGTGGGAATAATCTATCTGAAAACCATATTGTTTTGCATCTAGTATGGTTTGACGTTATTTTGGGTATGGATTAGATTTCTGTTTATCATGATAAGATTGACTGTAGAGATAAAGTGGTTTCTTTTCAGAAAGATTTTCATTTTGTGTATAATAATGAACCCTTTCTTGTGATAACATATCAGGAAGATGAGAGACAATCAAAATATGGAAATGAATGTTACCTTGCACATATTTTTGAAAACAATGGTACTTTTCATATTAATGATGTTCCAGTTTTAAATGAGTTCCTAGATGTTTTTCATGATGATTTTCCTGGTATTATACCTAATCAAAAAGTTGAATTTACTGTTGAATTGGTTTTTGATGCTAATAAAATTTCAAAACCTCCTTATAGAATGACTCAAATTGAACTTTTAGAGTTAATGAATCAATTACAGGAGTTATTAGATAATGGTTTAATTCGACCTAGCTCATCACCATGGGGTTCTCCTGTCTTATTTGTTAAAAAGAAAGATGGTTTATTGAGACTTTGCATTGATTATATAGCATTGAATAACATCACTATTAAGAACAATTATCCTTTGCCTCATATCGATTATTTGTTTAATCAGCTCTAGGGAGATCAGTATTTTTCAATAATTAACTTGAGGTCGGGGTACCATTTGTTGAAAGTAACGGAAGAATAAATTCTGAAGACTGAGTTTCGTACTAGATAGGTCCATTATGAATTTTTAGTTATGCCTTTTGGGTTTACCAATCCACCTACTATATTCATGGATCTTATGATTAGAATTTTTTTTGAGTTCTTGGATAAGTTTATGGTTGTGTTAATTGATGATATTTTGTTTTTCCCTAAAAGTAAATAGGAGCGTGAAAGTCATTTAAGAGTTGTCTTTCAAACCATAGAAGAAAAGAAATTGTTTGGGAAATTTAGAAAGGGTGATTTTTGGTTACATAAAATTTCATTCCTTGTTCACATCGTTTCAAAAAATGGCATAGATGTTGATCCTGATAAAACAAATGTTGTTGAAGAATGGCCAAGATCCACAAATATAACCAAGATCTGTAGTTTTCTTGGTTTGGTAGGTTATTACCAGAGGTTTGTTTAGAATTTTTCACGGTTATCTAGTCCAATGATTGTGTTAAATTGGAAAGGTGTTAAGTTCTTTTGGACAAGAGAATGCAATAATTGTTATCGGGAATTGAAATGAAGGTTGGTGAATGCTCCAGTTTTAGAGCTACCTTCCAGAAATGGTGAGTTTTTTTATCTATAGTGATGCTTCATTGAATGGACTTGGTAGTGTCCTTATACAGAATGATCAGGAAATTTCTTATGCTTCAGGTCAATTAAAACCTCATGAGTTAAATTACCCTACACATGATTTGGAATTAGCTGCTACTGTTTTTTTCTTTAAAAATTTGTAGGAATCATTTTTATGGAGTAAAATTTGAAATATATACTGACCACAGAATTTTGAAGTGTATATTCACTGAGAAATAATTTAGCATGAGATAGAAGAGATGATTATAATTAATCATGGATTAAGATTACAGAATTCATTAACACCCAAGAATGGAAAATAAAGTGGCTAATGATTTGAGTCAAAAAAGTAATGTTTCATTGACCATGATACGTTTGGAACGACATACTTTGGTTTTTGATTTGCTGAAATTTTGCATAGAAGCTGTTGTTGTAAGAAATTCTTATGTTTTGTTTCAGGTTTCAGTGAAATCATATCTATCAGATAGAATTAAGCAAGTGCAGAAGGAAGATAGTGAGTTACATAAAAAGTTATAGGTGGTTTAGAAGTGTAAGTTTACTATTATTAATATTGACAAATATTGTGTTTTGATGTTTGGGAAAAGATTATATGTGCCTTTTGATTCGAAGTTAAATAATGAGTTGTTATGTGAAGCTTATAGTTTTCCTTTTTCAGTTCATCCAGGAAGTACTAAGAGGTACCAATATCTTCAGGAGTATTACTGGTGGGATGGAATGAAAAGAGATATTGCTGATTTTAATGTGAAGTGTTTGACTTTTCAGTTGGTTAAAGCAGAGCGACATTTACCAAAAGGGATGCTTCAGTCTATACTGGTGCCAGATTGGGAATGGGAAAATATATCCCTGGACTTCGTTGTGGGATTATCAAAGACATCTCGAGGTAATAATGAAATCTATGTTATTGTTGACCAGTTTAATAAATCTTCTCATTTACTTACTATTAGATATACTTTGTCTCTAGATAAACTTTCTCTACTGTATTTTAAAGAGATACCTAGGTTACATGGTGTTCCCATCTCCGTTATATCTGATCTTGATCCCAGGTTTACATATAACTTTTGGAAAGGCCTTTAGATGTCATTGAGTACTGGATTAATTTTTTGTAAAACCTATCATCCTCAATCAGATGGGCAGTCAGAGTGAAAAATTCAGACCATGGAGGATATGCTACGTGATTGTTCACCGGAATACTAGGGATGTTGGGACCAACATCTTTCTTCGGTTGAATTTTCATATAACAATAGTTTTCATTCCAGTATACAGATGGCTCCATTTGAGACATTATATAGAAAGCATTGTCAAACTCCATTTTTTTGGGATGAAGTAGGTGAAAGGAAGATGATGGGACTAGAATTGGTGGACGAGATGGTAGAAAAGGTTAAAAAATTTAGTAGAACATAAGAACAGCTCAGAGTAGGTAGAAAAGTTATGCAGATCATCAGATGAAGGATCTTTCTTTTGAGGTAGGTGATCATGTCTTTCTCAAAGTTTCTGCATGGAAAAGTGTGATGTGTTTTGGTAAGAAGAAAAAGTTAAATATGATTTTCATTTGACCTTATGAAATCCTGGAGAATGTTGGATCAGTTGCGTATAGAGTGGCTTTACCTCCATGTTTGTCCCAGGTAAAAAATGTTTTTCATGTATCGATGCTGAGACAGTATATTCCAGATCCGTCTCATGTTTTAAGTCTACAGGTAGTTCAGTTGGAAGAGAATATATCTTATGAGGAAAAACCAGTCCAGATTATTAACCATAGAGAGAAAGTGTTGCGGAATAAGGTAATTCACCAAGTAAAGGTTTTTGGAAAACCCATATGGTTAAAGAGGCAACGTGGGAATCTGAAAATGTTGTGAAGGATAAATAACCCCATTTATTTGATAATTGAATAAAATTGTGAGGATGCAATTTCCAAAAGGGGGGATGGATGTTACATCCTATGTAATAAAGAAATAATAAATTTTCATTTTAATTAATATTTTTGAATTAAATATTAATTTTACTTTGATGGGGTTTCTATGTTCGATGGCGTACTCGATACACAACAACAGGTTTCTTTGAAATCTTACGTTGCACAATAATAATATAACATTATTATTTTAAATAGCAGCTAACGCCTAGAAATTGTATTTGTGGGTATGAATCGAATTAACTAAAATATTATTTTATATGTTTGTTAAATGTTTTTACAGTTATCAAATAAAATTTAGAGGCTTAAAATGTTAATGAATCTAATTTTAAGAAAAATTTACTTTAAAAGACTAATTTACGGCCTTTTAATGAAGAAACCTCTTTAAATACTATTTTGGTAACTCTTATATGTTCTATTTAAACTAATATAATTATTCTTTAGATTTGGGAAATCAAAATTTACTTTGGGTAAATTTTTAATATTTTTCTGATAAAATTCAATATTTAATTAAAAGTGAACAATACTGTATTTTAATTCAAAACTGCCTTTTAATCTAATTTATTTAAATGGTTAGATTATATTTTTTATTTATTTTAATGTGTAATTAGATTATATTTTTACCATTTAATCCAATTTTGGTCATTAAAATTAATTTTACTTTTAAATTAGACATAAAAAAAGATTCAATCTTTTAATAGTTAATATTTCTTAAAAAACACGCATTTTGTTTTGACAATGGGAATTAATTTTAAATTAATTAATCTAACTTCTATGTTTTGAATTTTTTAAAATTGAAATCATTTTTTAATTCAAAATATCAAATATATATTAGACTTATTTTTTAGTATTTTTTTGAAAAACTTCAATTTTTGATGAATAGTGAAACCACTAAGTAGTAGTTAAAAAACTAACTTTTTCATTTTAATGAAATTTTACCACATCGTTGAATTGAATTTATAAATTTTTTCAAGCATGGTTGTTATTAGTTAGATAAATCTTGTTCAATAAGATGAAAATAATTTTTGGTGAATAGTAACTTTTTACTTTTACTTACTACGGTTAAAGGTAAATAGAGTAATTCAAGGTAAAAATCATAATAATACAAAATTGCCTTGAAACTTGTCATAAACTTATTTGATGAGTCATGTACGACCATGGTAATCCTTGGGTCGATGTTGGGACCCCATGGAGCCACTTGAGAGTGATAATGACACTTTCGATTAATTAATTTAAAGTGAAGACAAAAATGACATAAACAAATATCTTTTAGTAAATTATTTTTTTATATATGGTTCTATAAGTTATCATTTTGGATATAAATATTCATTGGAAATATAAACTTATTTCCTACATTATGGTATTTTTCTTATAATTTTTAGATATCAAATAAATTAAATTATTTGGGACATAATAATGATGCAGTGTTTACCTCTTTAATAAATAATTTAAATAAATAAGATTATAAATATTAAAACAAATATCCAAAACCTGTACAATTCATATTGGGTGATTTTATTTGGACCATGAGTCATCTTATCATAGACGTTAATTAGTTTTTTACCTTTTGAAAACCAATATAATTACAAAATAAAATATTATTTTCACACTTTTTTAAAGAGCCCCCTCCCCCTTATAAGAATCCCTCACTTCTAACTCATTCTTCACACCTCTCAAGCCCCTTGGATCATCAAAAATATGAATAATTAAGCTTCTTCCATCCCTATCCTCCACTTAGAATCCTTAACTTAGGATGAAGTCACTTCAAGAGGTCCTTTTGTTTCAAACCAAAGGGAGTTACCCAAATCAAAGGTTACAGTTTCTCTTAACTTCTTTTCTTTTATTTTACATATCCAACCCCTAAACTCATTTTATTCTTATTTTTTATAAAAACACCAATATACTCAATATATTACGATGTTGTTATGATATGGATTCAAACTACACTTACACACACCTTTATATAATGAGTGAAAACATATTGTTTCTGTGGATGGAAAACTAACACCTCACGAAATGATGATTGTTTGATTATCTCCTACCGCCTCTCATGGTGGCCATTAGGATATAACTATATTTATATATGATATATATTATTTTTAGGTTTTATTTATGATTATTTATTTTCCATTTTTAACCTATCTTTATTGTTTTCATTATGGGTAAACGCGATAATTTCATTTGAGGAAGTGCAGACTATTGCCCCCTCAAAGTGATATGACTCGTTAATTCCATAAGTGGGATGTAAAAAAACGGATTTAATGAAATTATATATGATATTATACTGAAATTATAATATACCTATGTAACATTTTGTTTTAATTATAATATCTCTATTCAAAAGCTCAGAGGGAAAGAGTAAAAGCCAAAACACTACTATAAAGTAAACCAAACATGAATGAACCTCTAGACAGTACAAAATTACTATAGTGTAAACTAAAAATTAAATTGAAAAAATATATTCCAAACTAGAAAAATATGCCAACCTAATAAAACTCGAAAATTAAATATCTGGTAATAATACCCAGCTTTTGAATCCCATGATACAACCACCGTACGCGGTCTAAGCACCCAGTATCCCAAAAAACCCTCTATATCCACGGTCGACTTTCCCACTTTCTACATGAGACAATAAATTTGTGGGAAAGGATCATATAGGGGTTAGTATATAAATATATAGTAGAAAACACTAAAATATCATGTAGTATTAGTAATAGATACAACCTAAAGATAAAGGCAGAAGATAGAACAAGATGTAGTGAAAGAGAAAAAATCAACCTAAACAAGAGTGATTGTAAGATCATCCATGAACATGAGGATAAAAATTGAGAGTAAATGAACAACTCATCGCGTCTCCTACATATATAGTTGGAGAGTAGAATCATCCAACAATGATAATATAAACCCAGAAAGTATGGGGAAAACCCTGCATGTATTTGACTATCCTGGAAGAAGAGTAACCAAATCCAAGGTGTGGATGCATAATTAGAATAAAAATACATATATGCTCAGTCAAATAATTCCAAATGAGAGGGTAAAGGAATCTCCATATCATATCTCATCCCAAGTATAATAGTAGCCAATAGTTCCAAATTTCGTTCAATTATTCCTCACATCTCATGTGCTTTCTAAAAAGTAATAGTGCATGTCTAACCACACCTCATCATGATGCCACACAGTAGAGGGGGTTCCAACCCAAAGTAAAGGACCCACAACAATGATGATGGTTGGTTACACTATGGTGGTCACAGACCCATTATCTGGAACAATTGGAGGGTACCACTATGATGGCATAGAGGAACCACTGACCAGGTCTACTGGAGGGTACCACTTGAAAGACATTGAGTATCCACTGCCCAGTTCTACTGGAGGGTACCACTCAGAAGAATTGAAGTATCTACTTCTAATCTATACTGGACGATACCAATCCGAATTTAGGTATGATATGTCATAACGGTTCCACTCTGATGGCATCAAGGACCCACTAGCCATCTCAACTAGAGGGTACCACATAGAAGTCATTGAAGAACAAGTTCCTAGCTCTACCAGAGGGTACGACATGGAAGGTCTATGGTCATCTTATGAGATCACTACTGTGATCATGAATTTCCTTATTAGGAACGTTACTTGGTACATTACACATCATATCATGATATTCATAAATTATGGAACAATCATGTTCTTCATAGAAAAAACACTCCGGACAGACTATTGGAGGGCCAACACTCAAGTTAAAACAATGTAGATATGAGGGGTTTAATTCTCCTCAAAAAAGAAAAATGGATACATTGGGTGTGAGGGGACCCACATGGATATTGGTCCCACAATGATTTCTAGGTATGTACCTGGTCATCACATGACTACCAATCATGTATGAGTACACACCATGTAGGTACACTATGTGATGTGTCCAAGGTAACTAAGGATTGGGCCATGTGTTGTGGGTCGTGTCTGTGTACTCGAGTACACGACCATGTACCAGGAAGTGTACTTAAACATGGATTCCATCCTCTTTGATCCATCCAATGGGTTTTTCAACTGATACAGGGTAAATAGAATTTTTGAGATCTTAGATGCCATGTCATCCTTATGTTCTTTAAAACCTTAGCCTCCACCACTAAGGGGTCCACACATCCTATTTTCATAATTATAGATGTTATGTAGTTGAGTTTTATATTTGAAATATCAGACCCAATATTATTCCTTAAATATGATCAATCCTCTACTAATTTTACCTTTAATCATCCCAAAAATGGAAGATCAATATGAAAACCGCAAATCTCAGCTGTCGCTCACCGAAAAATGGATTCATTCATTACGAGGCCCTGTCGTTAGAAGCCCATGATTACACACCTTATACCCCTTAATATTCATACATTGTTGATAGAAAATCTTCTGATCATATTCTACTTCTCAGATCTTTCCATATTTCATTGATCCACTCCTTTTTTCTCGATCTGTCGCAGTTTCAGGGGACTGATCTAGCTCAGTACCACCCGACAAGGTCACAAAAGGACTTTGAGGTCCAATCAGTGAATAACATAAAGAAAGTTGGTAGAAAAGAATCATATAAATGAATAAAAATAATTTTCCTATAATTATTGTACAAAAATCATTAACATTGATCTAGGGATAAGAAACCAAGGGAAATAATTGAAATTCAATACATGGTAAAATGAAATTGCTACAAAAAAGTTGTGAAGATCAAAAAAAACAATCGATATAGTCCACTATTTTATAATAGGTACTATAAACACAAAATGACGAGTATTTACTCGATTATGGATTGATAATTGATTAATAATGTGTTCGCCGCTAAATTGAGAGATATAGTTGCATTCACTGTGTCTTGATCAACTCTGAACTGGAGTTTCATCGTCATTCGATGTTATCCTGGAGGACTTTGGAAGACCCTAATAGGGGAGGTATGAATCAGGGTGTCACCATTTTTTTAATTATGGATCTTGTTCCAACATTGGTAGACACTTTTAAAATTGATCTGTTGGTAATATAAAGTAATTTAAACATTCACATGCAGAAGGGCCACACATCAATTTTACTTGGTTCACCACTAAGGGATAGTCCAAGGAGAATTTACTGAAAGGTTTTTAGTCTTCCAAAATACCACTAATCTTCACTAGTTTTAGATTAAAAATGTTTATCAAAGTCACTCTACATCAGGCGTATTGTATTTACATGGATTTATTGATAGTGAAATATATCCCTAATATCACTTCCATTGACTCCCCCTTTATCACTGCATTGAGAAGAGTCTGAATATATTTTATTGAATTGAAGGTGGATATAATGGGTTTGGAATTGAATCATGAATCCTCTACTATTGAAAGATGCTCTGGTGATATCCATTTTTCCTCTGTGGATGTAATCTAACATTATTCATATTGTTCCCTTGCAAACTTTTCTTCCATGAACTATCCTTCTTCCTCCGAATACCGCCTTTCACTGCATTCTAACAGTACTTCCATCACAAACCACACTAATCCACATACCACCTACAAATACTACCTCCTAAAACTACCTCTGCACAATTCTTTCACATAACACTTCTTATCCGTGTATCAACTCCTCTTCTACTAACAGTCTTCCACGAACCATCTTCCATGAACATCTTCTCCTTCAGGAATTTTTCTAGCTGCAAACCAATTTTGTACCTCACCGAATTCCACCATATTAAGAATAAAAATCTCTCCTTAATTAAGTGATTATTTCTTCTTATATAGGCAAATAAATCAAAAAATTCTTCTAATCTGAGATTTCCAAATCTTCACTGCGTATCGTGATCTAGCGAACCGTTCATTCTTATGTGGTCTGTGGGCTTCCTTTTTCCCCAACATAGTCTAAAAAATGACTACCTCATTTTAGATAATGACACCATTTACATATTCTAAAAATTCTCTCTCATTTGGGAAAATTATTAACTATCATGTAAATCATTTTTTGTTCACAAACTATGAGCATCACATGAACCACTTCCTCTACATGGTCTGTATTTCTTTCAAGATCTATGTACTGCCCTTCACATCCACATATCACCTCTATGCATAAACCCATCCCTATAAATTTTTCCTCTCCAATACACATAACTATTATGTAGTCCATGATCTATCCTTTGTGGTCTACTAACCCAGATTGGTATAATCCACTGCATAAAACCATCTTTTTTTCAAAATAATAAACTCCCAATTTTCCATCTAAAAAGTATAGAAAAAACTGAGAAACTATTCCACCATAAAAAACATTTTTGGCCTAGATTATATGATCACATTTATTGTAAATTCATCTATTAACACAATATATATTGGAAAAAATCAAATCATACTCCATTTCCACCAAAGAAATGTCTTGGTTATGAAAAATATTCTAATAGAGGGAGGAAGAGCTCTAGATTTCTTCCATGGTTTACGTAGCTAACCCTGGAGAAATATGCCTAGTGATAATCTTATAGTGTTTTCCATTATTATTAAAATAGACTAATTAATTAATTTAATATTTAATTAACCCATTAAACATGTTTCTAAATTATATAGGGGTTTTAATGTCCTGCGGTGAACCATTTTATGTCACGCTTAGGGAAAACACTACGTTCTGGACTTAAACATGGATTCATATTTCGTTCTGAGGGACCAATTAAGAGTTATCCCATATTCATTAATAATTTTTATAAACATTATAAAAAAATATTTAATGTTTTTATAAAATTAATTTCGGGCACACTAAGCCTCAGAATCACACACCATATCAACACCTAGCCCTGAAAATATTTATACAAAAATTTCAATGTATTACAAGGAAAACACTGGGTCTCTGCATCATTCTCTAATTTAATAATTAAATCCTTTAAAAGGAAAAAATAAGCAGTCAACTTGAGATACTAATCCCACACAATGCTCTCCCACTCCAAGGATCATTCATACAAGTTCTTTAGCTGCCATAACATAAATACCAAAGGGATGGTCCATCGACGTAGGGTCCTCTCTTTTCAAATTATGATCACAACTGGGTTCTCTACAATGGTGGATAGATCCTTGATCTCTGTATCTCCTTAGTTTATGACATGCATTGGTTCATGCATTGATCGCCTCATCTCGGACATGTCAATGATTTCATGCACCCTCTCCAGCTGTGGGGGTAAGGAGTGGTGGTAAGAAACCTCACCACCCTTTTTAATGATCTCAAACGATCCAATTAACCTCGAATAAATACCATTACTCACTAGAAAAAACTCTAACTTTTTCTCCATGGGGAGACACTCATGAAAGTGTGGTCTCCCAGATCAAACTCCAAGGGCCTATGAAGATGATCTTCATAGAATATATGTCTTCTATAGTCCATCCTCATTATCTCATCGATGACCTAAACATTTATCTTAGTCACCCGCATCATCACTAGGACCACAATATATGACTCATTAATATCTATCCATAAAAAGTGTGACCTGAAGGGTCTACCATATAAAGCCTAAAAATATTCTATGTCTATAGTAGAGTGGTAGTTTCTATTGTATGAAAACTCTACCAAGGGAACTTGATCCTCCCAACTCCAGCCAAAGTATAACACACACACATAGCATATCCCCCAACACTTGGATAGTATGACTGGTCATCCCATTTGTATGGGGATAAAAGACTATACTCAACATTATCTATGTCTTGAATTCCTCTTGTAGGCCTCTCAACAATCATTATGTAAACCGCATGTCACAAACAGAGACAATTTTCTATGGAACCCCATGAAGGATAATGATCTCATATACATAAAATGTAACACTCCGAGATTTTAGGAGATATATTATTTTTAATTTCTTTGATGTCTATTATGTTACACTAAACCTAGATTAGCTTGTACTATATTTAACACCATATTAGATTGGAGTATACACAACACTAATCTTTGGATCGTGTTACACACAATTTCATGTTCGTTTTATAAATGTTATTTTACGCAACATTGAGTGTATATATATATATATATATTCAATGTAGAAATGAAATATGGTTGGATTCTGTTATACCCAACAACAACTGAATATTTCACTACATGCAACCCTTACTTGGCTTTCATTACATGCAATCGTGGCCTTCCACGATAGCGTGTGTTGTACGCAATACCGAGTTTCACTAAACAACGATATGTTATTAAAATATTATATAAACTAGCCATTATGAATAGTAATACCCACTTTTTTAAATTTTATAAATTTTATCTTTCAAAATGGACATCATTTTTGGATTCAGAATTTCGAAATTAGCCTAGGGTTAATTTTTGGTATTTTTCTGAAAACATTCTATTTTTTATGAATAGTGAAAACACATGGTAACTATTTCAAAACCGACTGTTTATTTAAATAATTATTTATTTTATTTAAATTTATTTGAGGTAAAAATTGATACATAATACCTATATAAGTTCAATGTAATTCATTGGAGTCATTTTATAATAATTTTAGATATATAAAAATTTTATTGAACTTTTTACCGTCTTTTACCCACCTCCTAGGAGAATTTTGAAATTTACATAAAACATAATTTTACCGCTTCTATGAGTGGAATTTATAAAATCATATAGATATGGTTAATATAAAAGATTAAAATGTGGTTCAATAAGATAAAAATAATTTTTGGTGAATAGTAACTTTTTACTTTTATTTACCATGGTTAAAAGAAAATTGGGTAATTAAGGGTAAAATGATATTATTATTACCCTAACACATGTCCTGATAGTATTGGATAAGTTTAATTAGACAAAAAAAACCTTAGGAATAAAATATTACCCTTTAGGTCCACTTGAATTATATTAGGACATTTATTATTATTTTATTTAAAGAAAAGTTAAAATAGTTAAAATTAAATTTTAATAACTAAAACATTTTTAATATAGGGTTATACATAAGATAAATTCCACTATAAATATTCCTTATAAATATAACATTATTTCATACATAATGATATTTTATTTGTAATTTTTAGACATTAATCAATTTAATTTATTTATGACACAATGATGATGCAGTAATTACCTTATTAACGAAATATTAACATAATTGATGTTATAAATACCCAAATAAATGTAATTTGAGACTTTTTATAAATTAAAATAATTATTTAGGTTAATATGACATGTTAGTATTTATTAAATTAATTTATTTAGAACTAATCATGCATTTATGAGTTTCACAAAAATTAATTACCATAGAGTGTCAAAATTGACATAAAACAGTTTTTTGAAAAAATATTATATTATTAATTTTAATTCTATTCCTAAATATATATGGTTCTGAAAAATCACTTATATAAGGTTATATATATTAATAATGAACCACTTGGGGTTTTTTTGGCTTGTTATAATATGTTTATTAACCATATAGTGTAAGAAAATAAGAAGACACGGTAAAAGTTAAATTATTTAACATAGAGTTAAATCTAAATGATAAGGTTAAAATAGTAACCTAAACTTGTCTAAAACCAATTGGTTGAGATTATTTAGACCCACACACACTTTAGAATCTAAATAAATCAATTTGGAGCTATTATAAACCGAATATTACTTTATTATAAAATAATATTTTATGTTTTTCCAAAGGTGGCCCTCTCCTCCCTTATAAAAGGGAACCTCCTCCCTCTTCTCTTTACACAATTTTGATATTTCATGCTCGTCCAAACCCTACCCATTTCCCTTATAAACTTCCCTAGATACATTATATAGGTTCTTGTCTCCTCAAAAGAAAAAATCTAGTGCCTTAATAGGAATCTTAATAGAGGTGTGTCGAAGAAGAGGTAATCTCTTATACCGATTCATTCATGTTTTCCTTGTTCTTCAACTTCCCCTTATTTTTTTGTTTCATCATAAATTAACAACATCAATATAACTCATATACTGATATGTTATTATAAATATTAAACAACCCTATTTCACCTTCTATCCATCCTATGAAAAATTAAATCATTGTGCGTGCATACGTACGGAATACTGTCTCCACGCCGTGGTGTAATATGTTTTTCACCACCACCTTACTTGGATGAGTATAATGGTGTAAAAAATAAGTATATATAGTTATTATAACATCATACTGATTCTGAGATATTTTATCATCCACTCCAATTAAATTCAATAATTATGGGAATGATATCATCGCTCGTGCGTACGTACGGATTACAGTCACCACGACGCGATGAGATTCATTCTCTATGTTAACCACTCAAGAATGCTTACAAAGTATATATAATGACTAATAATGAAATATATGACATGATAAACCTACTGTATTTATGTGTGTATATATATATATGTAATATACTTACATCCATTCAAGTCAATAATGAAAATAAAACAGCATTCATGCGTACGTACAGCCTACCGTCTCCATGAACGGTGTATTTCATTTCATTTATCTGTATTATATATATATATATATATACTGAATATATATGATATATAAATCACTATTTACATTCTGTAAGTAATTAAATCATCATATAAGTAATAATAATACCAAGAACAACAAGGCCACACACGTACGATAAATAAAACTATTTTACCCAAAACGCTGCTTTAACATAGAATTTAAAAAAGAACGGGTAATATAAAGTCATAAGTGAACCGTATATGACATAATAATAATTAATATGATTCTGTAATAAGTAAATGACATTATTTAAATCATTATTCCGGAGGTTATGATACGTATGAAGCATATCAGACCTAAGTTAAGGGATAACTTTTCCAATCTTGTTTTTATACGAGATTGTTTATTCGAAAGTATTTACTAGGGTTATATTTATCATCCATGTAACTATTTTATAAAAATGTTTTCATGTGTTTTTAAAGTAATTTTTACCCATATTTGACTTTTACTACATGGTGTGTAAGGAATCTTTCTTTTTTTTCACCACACGAGGTACTTTTTGACTTTTTCGGTAAAAATACGAGAAGAATGTTTTTTTAACTTTTACAGCATGAATGGATTTTTACGATTTTATAAAACCTTATTTTCATGAATATTACTATACAAGGTTTCAGGACTATTTTAAACAAAATACTTTTATTTTAAAATTTTATTACATTTTGTGAAAAGAAAATGATTTTGAAGAAGAAAGGATATTTTCCTCAAAATTCATTTCAAGTGTTTTATCAAAACCATTTTCCATCTAAGATGACAGTATATCATATGTGTATGTTTCAAGTATGTGTTCTCTATGTTTTAAATGGTTTCACTTTTATTATGATGTAATTATATCCATTTGTTCTATATGGATAATGTTATGATGGGATGATGCTTATGAAACCCATTTTACTCTTTGGGTTATGATGAATGATTTATTTTATTTTGTGGCACAAGTAAGAATGATTTCATTATGAGATTGGTGGGACCTATATCTCCCTCCAATTAATTGGGTAAATATTTATATCTCATGAGATAGACATGGCTGGAATGGTATGTTAATCCGGTTCAGTGATACCGGACTGGAACGTGGAGTGAATTTTATTCAGAAAGGGACTTTGTCCACTACGATTGTCTTGGAAGAAATGCCTTGGCTACTATAGAAATAAAATCATGTTCTTAATGGTTTTCCACAATTAAAGTTTTTCTTCCTATTATATTTTATCATGATTTATGTTCCATTATGATATATTCCTTACGTACTTCCAAGATTTAGGTCTTTGCTCAGGATTTTGATGTTTAGATTTTATGTTCAAGTTTTTACATTCAAATGTTTATAGATTGTTTTATGTTATCCATGTTCACCCTTTATGAGAATTTGTGCTCACCCTTTTTATGTTTTCTTTTCCCCAGGATATAATGAAAGGTTTTAGGTAAGAAAAAAATGGGAAGATCTTTATGGGAGATGTTGAAGATCTTTCACCATGAATAGAAGATTATGGTCTGAGTTTCCAAAGACACTAAACTATTACGGTCCTTAGGTGTGGGTTATTGTTATTTATTATGTATTCTGCAAAAGTAATGTAATGTCCATGTTCATCATGTATGGGTATCTACATAAAACTTCTCAAACTATCTATTTAACTTTTCTCTTGGGTAGCAAAGAAGTGTTCTGACTTCGAAAGACTGTCAACTATCACCCTAATGGAATCATGGATCTTCACTGTGCGTGGAACCCCTATGAAATATTATATAGATATTCCATCTTATTTCCACTCTTGGATTTCAAGGGGTTTCAATAAACCTTCTAGAACATGGTGCACATCCTTCACTTACTGACAGGTGAGGCACCAAGTGATGAACTCAGATAAAATTTGTCTCAGGTCAGACTACCAAAACTACCACCGAAGGTTTCTATACATCTACCTCACATTGTCATGTACTAATAGGGGGGAGTGTGGAACCCTTGAATATCCTCCTCTTACATCGTGACTCAAACCGTTGTTCTCCCAAAAAAGGATTATGTGATTCCCTATTTCAAAATATACATCTAGTGTGTTCCATGTGGATATATAATCATGTATGATATAGTATTTTATATCTCTATTGACACTAAAATGTGGGGAGGAGAAGAAGACACAAACCCGATGGATACCTCGTGATGACCCTTTGTGGCGTCCTCCTGGCACCACGATTCCCCGAAAAGTGAGAAGGTGGTGATGCTCTGCGAACGCATTTGATGCTCGTGACCCGCCATGAAGCAAGACTGTGGTGATGCTCCACGAACGCATTTGACTTTCACAATCCGTGAACACATATGACATTCGGGACCTGCCACGAAGCTAGGAGGCGGTGATGCTCTATGAACGAATTGGATGTTCACGACCCGTCACGAAGAAAAGAGGTGGTGATGCTCTGTGAACACATTTGACATTCGTGACCAGCCACGAATCAAAGAGGTAGTGATAATCCGTGAACACATTTGGCATTCGCAACCCGCGACGAATCAAGGGCTGGGTGATGCTCCGCGAACGCATTTGACATATGTGACCCACCGCGAAGCTAACTCTCATTTCACACCTAACTCATGTTTCTTCATGGTTCCTCTCCCTTATAAATACCGGCCTCCCCCAAGTCCAAGATTCCGATCATCCGACCTTTCAACTTCCTAGCTCTCGAATCGCGAAGCACCTTCTTTTCTGCGAACCATGAGCTGTGTGAGGTACTTTTGATCTACGAAGTGCCTCCCCTTCGCCTTATTTTGACCCCCTCTTTTGAGAGGGATGCCTTTCGTGGAACCTATGGTCCTCCGAAAAGGAAGTCTATCCCCAAAGGGACCCGGGTTATCGCAGATCATTTATGATTTGCGAAACACACTTCATGTACATGAGCCCACATGCTAATGCATGGTCACTGTATTTCACGAATCACATTGCTTCATGACACCTTGCTTCATGAGGCACCTTTTCTCTGTGATGAATTTCTCCTCGAATGCCTTTACACTTCTAGAATCACCCCCTATATGCAAATTTTTGATATGCTTAGGCCGAGACGCCCCACTTCGTGAAACACACCCCTTCATAGGTACTCTCCCCCATGTGGGGCAGTAGAGATTCAGAATGCCCTTGCCTACAAACCCCTCTACTTTGAAATTCCGTTTCTCATGAAACCCTACAGGTTTGCACGATTTCATTTCAAATTCCCTTGGATGATACTTATCGTTTCATTATTTCACCTCATGCTTCTTTGCATAGGCACACTAACAACTATTTCTTCTTCACATAGCCACGCTAATGTGGACCCCCCAATGGTTCACTCCATGAAACACCATCACCATGGAAAGTCTAGTTCCTTCCCCCCACCAAGGTGAAGCAGGTACCAATTATGTATGTCCTAGTGGTGTGGAGTTAACCCACCTCGTCTGAGCTGCAGGATGATAAACTGCTAAGCACTATCATCCTCAGCACATGATGTTAAACTGTGACCTCTCCCCATGCCTCGCACGCGGGGTGACCCCACCTTGGACATTCTCCACACCCATTGGTCTCCACAGGGGACTATATCCTTTTTATTGGAGTAGCATCTGTCCACAGGGAAAGGGAAACCACCCTGGTGTAAGCCCCTAGCTTTACTTACCGAAGGCAACATCCATGCCCCTCTTTTTTCGGTTCCATATCCCTCTCCCACTGGGCTTTGTCACCGATGAGCCTCCATCATAGAGTAATTCCCTACCTCATTGGGCTGCTAACCATGCATAATCCCATGTTCCCTATTCGGGCTGATAACCATGCATAAGCCCATGTTTCCTCTTTGGGCTCCAATCACACATAAGCCCCACTCCACTTCCCACAGAAGCACCTTTCGCGACGTGATCGTCAGTTCTCTGCTGTCTCTTGTTTGCCAGATCGAGAATGACTCACATGGGCTTAGAGAAAGCACCAACCATGACATCCACCCTGGGAAGCCTAGAGTGTAAGCCCCATTCCACCACCTAAACTACATGGTCTTTGATCCTTGCCAAGGAAGGGTACGTAAGAAGACTCCACAACGTTCAAGCCCAACACCCGGTCATTCCGACCATCTTCACGTCAGTTCACCAACACCCTGGTCAGCCTAGAGTGTAATCCCCAAGCTAGCACATGAACTACAGGGTCTTTGATCCTTGCAAACAATTCTAGAAATGGAGGTTTTCACAACACCTGTAGTTTAATTTTACCAACAGTTTGAGGAAACCATTGGTAAAAGCTGGTTAAATCATCTTTTCCCAATGTTTTTTGAAAACCATTGGGGAAAGTTTAATCTATACCAATGGTTTTCTTAAACTATTGGTATAGATTTGTTTAAATAATCCTTTACCAATAGTTTTTACAAACCATTGGTAATGTATTATGTTCCCAATGGTTTTTACAAAATGTTGGGAATGTTTTGCCCTAAATTCACAGGATCTCAGACTCCCCCATTCCGTGCGACTATAGCCCAAAACAGAAGGGAGAATTGGGATTTTCCTTCCCCTAAGGCCGAAATCCTTCCATATTTAAGATTTATCAGTTCTTCACTTGTATTATATAAGTGATTCTACATCTACTATTTTGGTTTTATGATTTCATTTTGGTGAAGTGGAGAAGTATGATTTTGTTTAACATACTGCATAAATCCTTCATTCTGATCCATTTTTCTTAATTTCTTAGTTATAAACATTTAATTTTTAATTGATACCTTCATTATAATGTTCTGCATCTACTGTTTTGGATATCTATTTTGATTTAGGTGTGTATTACTTTTTTTCTGTTTGATTTGGGTGTGTGTGTTGGGCCTTGACAGTGAATCAAATTTGATTCAAAATGAATTATGTGTTAATATCATCCATTAATTTTCAGTTCCTAGAAGGCTTGGTTTTGGTGGGAATTTTGTGTTAATATCATCCATATTCTACATGATTCACATAATGGGAAGAATGTGTGATAATTTTTTTAAGATTAGAGAGGAAACTCATACACTCCAGGTTGTTTATAGTGGCATAGTTAGTCATTAGTGATAATTGGCTTCCTAATATGATTGTACTAATATAACTTTATGTTCAATAAAATATGGTTCTTGTTGTACGTTGTATATTATGTCCCTTTCTTGGAAAATAATCACTTTTATGATGGTGGGGTGCTTTTCACTAGCCATGTTGGCATGTGTATACATTCATAAAAATGTAAGATAAGTCACAAGATAAATTCAGTAATATTGTTATCATTGAAAAACTTTATTATTAATCCCAAATTTAAAATTAAATGTTTTTCTCTATACTTTTTGAAATTAAACATTTTTACAAGCCATGAACAACCTATTAGTGTTGAAGATTAAACTTTATCCACCCATGGGGTGCGCTTGACTAGGGAACTAATTGGGTAATTAAAGTTTTGACTATAGAGCTTCCAAGAATGATTTATTTAACATGAGTGAATAATTTAGGGTTCCTATAACACATAATGGGACCTGAGGCATGTGCCCCTATTTTGGATGCCTATAAAGGGTCATTGAAGTCCTTTTTTACCAATGGTTGTGTGAATCCATCACTAAAACTCTTCCCTTAAACAATGGTTTGATTCAATGACAAGGCAATGCACCTTTATTGATGATTGTGGATTTTGAGTTATTAACATGACTCGCACTCTTGCCACCGATGAACCAGATGATTAGTTTGTACCTCAAGAAGCTAGGTAGAATTTTAAATTGAGCCTCTTGTATAGTACTACTTCCTACTAGTGGTAACTATGTTTTTATTCTTGATACATGACATACATTACCATAATTCGATTTATGATTCTATTATTAGTTGGTATTACTGATTTGGATATTTTCATCCATTTCCAATATTTTACTATTGTTATCTTTCTTTCACTTTTTAACTGATAATATTAAAATTGTGCAACTTAGGTAATGAGGGAATAGTCTCTCTCAGACACAACAAATGCTCTCACTATTAGTTAATAACTTTTTCAATTTTGGTAGATGTTCTTGAGGCCATGTGGCCATTTGGGGTTGGGTCACTAATGAGTGTCATCCTGGTTTGGGACGTCACAATTCTTAGATATCCTTTTTATAGGTGTTTCTAATAAAATCCATACCTATAAATATTGAAGTTACTTCTCCAAAATCAATTGGGACATGATTCAATGAATAAAAATGCATCATTTAGAGAGTGCATCCTAGTACTTACCTTCAAACCAACATAAATCTTTTGTTTCTTTATGTTTTTTATTATAATGTTTTTTCTATAATTTTTATGTTTGGTTACACATTAGTTATTTGTTTCTAATTACTTCCATATTTGTTTTCATTATAGTAAATGACACCCATTGAAGAGATGCGGTCGAAAACGATGATAGAACATAATCATCGCATGACAGATATGGTTGTTCCTCCACTCATCCCTGTTGTGAATATTTTATTTCAAATATATATATTTCAACAACTTATAATATCATGTGTTTAATTTTTCGTTAAACTTTTTCTCAAGATCCACCCCCTAGAAGAGAGATATCCGATGTGGAGCCTGATATTTCTCCCAGTACATTGGCTAGTGGTAGGATGGGGGTGGTGTTAGAGTTAGACGATCATCTAGTGGTCCTGGTACTGAGGACGGTGGTACGAGGACTCATGGTGTGAGAGTTAGACGATCCACTAGTCGTACTCGATTGGACTATTCCCATATAGAATATGTATCTTTTATGCCCCATTTTGATCCTGGTGTGTCTTTAGGGACACACAGTATATTTAGGCCTCTGATGTTTACACTACCAGTTGGCCAAACATCTATTCCATCATCTTTTGCTTCTGGTTCATTATCTCCGAGCTATTATATTCCACCTTCTTCGACTCCAGCTCTGACACAGTATGTGGATGAGAAGCATACACTGAGGGACACTCCACCTTTTTAGGATATTCCATCATCGTCTACATATATAGTGATTCCCATTGATCCCACTACCAAAGGTATATTTATATAACTCTAACAAATTTTTATTCAAAAATTTATTTATTTAATAACATGTACTGATATTTTTTTCATTAATAACAGATTAATCTACTTATAGGAGTTGGGGTAGGGGGCGTACTCACTGGCGTGTGGTATGGAACTGCCAGGCATAGTTGATGGTTGAATACAATGATGATGGACAGATGATTGATAAATCTGCGCAGGAATGTCGGGGTTTTTTAGTGACGCTAGCCTAATACTCCGACATCATTCCAGTCAGCCCTCTCTATTGGAGACATCTTCCTCACGAAGTCTAGGATAATGTGTGGGAACAAATATGGGTAAAAAATATATTGGATTTAATGTATTATTTTTTTGTATTTATATGAATTAATCTATTGGGTGTCATCTTTAGTTTAACTTCCCTGATGGCGAAGGTGCACGGCCAACACGTTTAAAGAAGATAGGAGAGATTTATAGAGGTTATAAGCATGAGCAGCATGTTGGCTAGTGTGATAGAATTGGAACGGAGTTGAAGATAGTACATATCATGGATGACTTCACGATAGAGCAATATCGCCAAATGATTACCCATTGGGCGACTGCCAAATTTAAGGTATTAGTCCCATTTGAGGTATCTAAATGACATTTTTCATATTTTTCATTAATATTAACTTATTTATTATTAAACATTATTTAGGAATATTCTAAAAAATACAAAAAAACATTGATTCAAAGCAATAACTTTACACTTTGGGGCGCACTACTATGTCAGATCATGAGAGGCAGTTGATATGATATAGTTGTTTATAATTTTTCTTTAGGACTTTCCCTTTTAATTGCTTCCAACATAAATTATGTGATTGATTGAATATCTAATATATAAATATACTATCACTGTATATTATTTCAATGTTATTATAGAAGCAAAAAATTGAATATTAAAGGACGTCTCCCTTGAGAAAATTTGTTTTTCTTGAGTAGAAGGAAAAAAGATGAACTGTAGTTAATGAAACGACACAAGAAAAGATTGTAAGTTTTAATTTGTTTATTTAAATTTTTAATATCTATTTTGAAATTTAATAATCCATTAATATTTTTAACAGGCTGCTTTAGAGGCCCTTGATGCCCAGGAGCCTGATAATTTAGGGCCACACAATCATTTATATCAGGTTTTGGGAGATGAGCACTCTGGTAGAGTACGCTGCTGACTTGGTAAGAATATAGTCCCAAAGAGGTATTGGCCCTCTCCAGGTATCCATTCTAGTACCACCGAATTGGAACAGGTCAAGGAGCATGAAAGACAGTCTAATAAAAGGGTCATAGAGTTGGAAGAACAGGTTCAAACGAAGGAGAAAAAATTTATAAAACTGATCAAAGCTTTATCTTCATCACTTCCACCAGAGGCCAGCGTGGCATGTTAGACATATATATCTTCGATGGCTGCATTATCCAATGCACCAGGCGGTAGTTATAGTGTTGGTCAATATGATGATGTTCTTGGTGATGTTGAGGATGCTGAAGAGGACGAGGGAGAGGGTGAGGATGAGGATGAGGACGAGGGAAAGGATGGGGCTGAGCGAGAGGATAGGGATGAGGGTGTGCATGGGAACGATGACGAGGAGGACTACGAGGACAGATATGGTGGTGAGGATGAGGCTGATGATGACAATTGTAATGGTGATGGTGATTAGGGGCAGATTGATCCATTACATTTTTGAATTCTGTATAACTCTTTATTTTTTAACATGGATTTTCACTCTGGTATGGTTATTTTTTAATTCAGTATAAATCTTTATTTTTTACCAAATATGGAATCCTAATGATGTTATAATGGTTTATGGGGCTTCTGGGGCTTGTTCGGAGATCGAAACCCTGGTCAGCGTAAAAAAACAATGCCTCATGGTTATTAAAAAATGGAAGTCCATCCCACAAGGTTTCTACCAACAATATGGGGCTATATAATAAAAGTAATGTGCATGATTTTTCCAAACCATATACCAGGGGATGCACATCATGAAGAATGTCTATAGTTTTAGTATAAGATATTATCACTGTTGTTGCACGATTTGCCTAACTAGCATACGGAAGACAGACCAAATGCATCAGGACTATTTTGATACTTTAGGAAAATAATACATCAGTCATATGTGATGTGTACAAGTCAACCCGACCTCGATATGAGGCACGGTGTGGCTAGAATCACTCAAAGTGTCTCTCTTTTGTTTAAAATAGACATCCTTTTTAGTAAAAAAACTGGCATACAAAAACCGAACAACCAAATTTGGATTGTGTTGATACATTAAGAAAAAATTTCATGGGTCATATGGGACGTGTACAACTCAACCCCGCATCAATCCGAGGCACAGTGTGGCCGGTACCACTCAAAGTGTCTCACTTTTATTTTAAATGGATAACATTTTATGTGAAAACAAAAACTGACATACGGATACTGGACCAAGCTTATTCATATTATGTTGATACTTTATCAAAATGATCCATGGGACATTTGTGACGTATATGAGTCAACCTTTAATCAATCCGAGTCATGGTGTGGCTGGTACCACTCAAAGTGTCTCAATTTTATTTGAAATGGACTGGATTTTAAGTGAAAACAAAAACCGACATACGGAAAACCAATCAAACGCATTTGGATTGTGTTGATACTTTAGGAAAATGGTAAATTGCTCATTTTTGATGGTTACAAGTTAGCTTCGCCTCAATCAGAGGTGTCGTGTGATCGCGATGGCCGAAAACACACTTCACGTGTCGTAAATGGCCAAAACATGCGTTTAACGGTCAAATGCATGCCGAACGACATCATAATGACTTGAAATCACACAGAAACATCCTAATTATTATTCATGAGGTGTATAAGGATGTATCATGTCATTCGGATGTGGGGTTTTCACGGCACAACTGAATATGTGTTTTTTAGGTGTTTGGTGCCCTTGAAAAGCGTTCGTGGGGTGGTCAAAACCGGCTGAATGACATCGGAATGCCATGAAATCGAACAAAAACAAAGGATGGGTGAATTTTAAAATGTTCAGCCAAACGACACGTCAATCGGAGGTGTCGTGTGACCGTGATGGCTGAAAACGTACTCGGCATGTCGAAAATGGCCAAAACATGTGTTTTACGGTCAAATGCATACCGAACAAAATCAGAATGAGTTGAAATAACACAAAAACACCTTAACTATTATTTTTGAGGTGTAAAAGGTGACGACACATCATTCAGATGCGCGGTTTGCACGACATGACTGAATATGGGTTTTTTAGGTGTTGGGTGCGCTTGAAAAGCATGTGTGGGGTGCTCAAAACCAGCCGAACGACTTCCGAATGCCATGAAATCAGACTAAAACAATGAGTGGGACAATTTTGTAATGGTTTTATAGACGTAATGTCAATCAGATGTGTCGTGTGACTGCGCTAGCCAAAAAAGCACTCTGCTTGTCGTAAATGGCCAAAACATGCGTTTAATGGTCAAATGCTTGTCGAACAACATCAGAATGACTTGAAATCACATAAAAGAACCCTAATTATTATTCGTGAGGTGTAAAATGAGACGTAACATCATTAGAATGCGAGTTTTGTGTGGAACGGCTAAATATGTGTTTTTAGGTGTTTGGCGCACTTGAAAAGCGTGTGTGGGGTGGTCAAAACAAACCGAACGGCCTCAGAATGCCATGAAATCAGACGACAACAAAGGGTGGGCGAATTTTGAAATGGTCGCTAGGAAATCACATCAATCGGAGGTGTGGTGTGACCGCCGTGGCTGAAAACACACTCTGCGTGTCGTAAATGGCCAAAAAATGTGTTTAATAGTCAAATGCATGCCGACCGACACCGGAATGACATGAAATCACATGAAAACACCCTAGTTATTATTCGTGAGGTGTACGAGGAGATGCCACATCATTCGGACACATGTTTTGCACGGCACGACTGAATATGTGTATTTTTAGTGTTTGGTGTGCTTGAAAAGCGTGGGTGGGGTGGTCAAAACCAGCCGAACGACCTCGGAATGCCATGAAATCAGATGACAACAAAGGGTGGGTGAATTGTGAAATGGTATTCTAGACAGCACATCAATTGGAGGTGTCGTGTGACCGCGCTAGCCAAAAACGCACTCTTCATGTTGTAAATGGCCAAAACATGCGTTTAATGGTCAAATGCGTCCCAAATAACATTTTAATGACTTAAAATCACAGAAAAACACCCCAATTATTATTCTAGAGGTTTACGAGGAGATGGCATGTCATTCGGACGCATGGTTTGTGCGGCACAACTGAGTATGTGTTTTTTAGGTGTTTGGCGTGCTTGAAAAGCATCTGTGGGGTGGTCAAAACTGGCCGAATGTTCTCGAAATTACATGAAATCATACGAAAAAAGTGTAGAAGAATTGTGAAATGGTCGGCTAGAAGACACGTCAATCGGAGGTGTGGTGTGACCGCGGTGGCCAAAAATGCACCCCGCGTGTCGTAAATGGCCAAAACATGCGTTTAACGGTCAAATGCATACCGAACAAAATTGGAATGACTTGAAATAACATAAAAACACCCTAATTATTATTCTTGTGGTGTATGGGGAGACAGAACATCATTCGGACGTGCGGTTTGTGTGGCACAGCTGAATATGTTTTTTTTAAGTGTTTGGCACGCTTGAAAAGCATGCGTGGGGTGGTCGAAACCGACCGAACAACCTCGGAATGCCATGAAATCGGACGACCACAAAGGGTGGGTGAATTGTGAAATGTTCAGCTAGAAGGAACGTTAATCGAAGGTTTGGTGAGACTGTGGTGGCCCAAAACGCACTCTGTGTGCCGTAAATGGCCAAAACATGCGTTTAATTGTCAAATGCATGCCAAACTACATGGGAATGACTTGAAATCACACAAAAACTCCCAAATTATTATTCTTGAGTTGTACACGGATAAGGAACATAATTTGGACGCATTCTTTCTACGGCATTACTGAATATGTGTTTTTAGGTGTTTTATGCGCTTGAAAAACGTGTGTGGGTTGGTCGAAACCATCTGAAAAACCGAGGAATGCCATGAAATCGGATGAAAACAAAGGGTGGGTACATTTTGAAATGTCTGGCCGGACGGAACGTCAATCAGAGGTTTCGTGTGACCGTAGTGGCAGAAAACGCACTCCGAATGTCGTAAACGGCCAAAACATGCATTTTACGGTAAAATTCAATCCGAACGACAACGGAATAACTTGAAATCACACGAAAACACCATAATTGTTATTCGTGAGGATTACGAGGAGACGAAACATCATTCAGATGCACTGTTTTAGTGTCATAGCTGAATATGTGTTTTTTAGGTGTTTGGCGGACTTGAAAAGCGTACGTGGGGTGGTCGAAACTAGCCGAACGACCCTATAATTCCATAAAATCAGTCAACAACAAAGGGTGGGAGAATTTTGAAATGGTCGGCTAGACAGCAAGTCAATCGGAGGTGTCATGTGACCTCGGTGGCCGAAAACATACTCAGTGTTTTTTAAATGCCCAAAACATTCGTTTAACTATCAAATGCATTTTGAACAACATCAGAATGACTTGAAATCACACGAAAACACCCTCATTATTATTCACGAGTCGTACGAGGAGAATACACATCATTCAGATGCACGGTTTGCACACCACGTCTAAAAATGTGTTTTTTAGGAGTTTGGTGTGCTTGAAAAGCGTGCATGGGGTGGTCAAAACAAGCCAAATGACTTGGGAATTCCATGAAATCAGAAGAAAACAAAGGGTGGGTAAATTGTGAAATGGTCGGCTAGAAGTTACATCAATCAGAGGTGTCGTGTGACTACGGTGGCCAAAAACACACTTTGCATGTCGTAAATGGCAGAAACATGGGTTTTACAGTCAAATACATACCAAACGACATCAGAATGACTTGAAATCACACGAAAACACCCTAATTATTATTCTTGATGTGTAAGAGGAGAAGAAATGTCATTCAGATGCATAGTTTGAATGGCATGACTGAATATGTGTTTTTTAGGTGTTTGGCATGCTTTAAAAGGGTGCGTGGTGTGGTCAAAACTACCCGAACGTCCTCAAAATGCCCTGAAATCGGACGAAAAAAAAGGGTGGGTTAATTGTGAAATGGTCGACTAGACAACACGTTAATCGGAGGTGTTGTGTGACAGCGCTGGTTGAAAACGCACTCTGTATGTCATAAATGGCCAAAACATCCATTAACAGTCAAATGCATGCCGAATGACATCGGAATGACTTGAAATCACATAAAAACACCGTAATTATTATTTGTGAGGATCACAAGGAGATGGAACATCATTCGGACATGCGATTTGTGCAACACAACTGAATATGTTTTTTAGGGGTTTGGCGCGCTTGAAAAGCATGTGTGGGGTGGTCAAAACCGGTCGAATGACCTCATAATGCCATGAAATTAGATGAAAACAAAGGGTGGGTGAATTTTGAAATGGCCGGCTTGACGAAACATCAATCAGAGGTGTCGTGTAACCACGGTGGCTGAAAAAGCACTCATCGTGTCATAAATGGCCAAAACATGTGTTTACAGTCAAATACATACCGAATAACATCTGAATGACCTGAAATCACATGAAAACACCCCAATTATTATTCATGAGGTGTAAGAAAAAACGACATGTCATTCGGATGTGCGATTTGTGTGGCACTGTAGAATATTTGTTTTTTAGGTGTTTGGTGCACTTGAAAAACATGTGTGGGGTGGTCAAAACCGGCCGAACAACCTCAGAATACCATGAAATCGGAAGAAAACAAATAGTGGGCTCATTGTGAAATGGTCGGCCATTCAACATGTCAATTGGAGGTGTCGTGTGACTGCGGTGGCTGAAAATGCACTTCGGACAGCCCCCCCCCCCCCCCCCCCCTCATCCCGGACAACCCCCCTCACCCCCAGATGGCCCCCTGCTACCCCCAGACAACCCCCCACCCCGGACAACCCCCCCACCCACCGGATAGCCCCCTGGATATCCCCCACCCTGGACTGCCCCCCACCCAATGATACATGGATCATTTTTATGGGTACGAGTAATCCCCACCTCAATCTGAGGCACGGTGTGACTGGTATCACTCAAATTGTCTCACTTTTGTTTGAAATGGACAATAATTTAAGTGAAAACAACAACTGATATATGGAAAATCTTCACAAGGCTACACATAGATTCTTGAAATTAAGGGGAAAAAATATGGTCTATTGGGAATACGTTATTAGAATAAAATATTTACTAGGCATAGATTGAAACAAAATGGCTCATAGTATATATAGAAAAACATGAATTATATTAGGAATGAGTCTTGACATCCCATCATGAACATGCACCAACACTTATGTTCTAATTCTCAATCACGGGTCGTTCATTCTATAAAATAACATAAAACAAATAAATATCATATAGTGATATCATATAAAACCTATGAACACTCAAGCATACCATATAAGAAATTGGTCAAGAGGGAAACACATAGATTCTTGAAAAATAAGTTTCAAAGTCTTATAAAAATACCCTAATATTGAGGAATACATAGGGTGACACCATAGCCTCATGGATCACCTCAATCCCATCCTCAAACAATGGGTTCAAGGACAAAACCAAATTCCCTTTGAGAAACCAATACCAAACACTTAATTGAATATTCATACCCACTACCCATGACGGGGATTCATCTCACATCACACCCAGGAGAGAAAATTACAAGTCGCCACATACCCCCTTATTCTAATTGAAAAGTCTATGAAAAACATGTAGGCTATTCCGGTAACCCATCTCATATGTCGAGATTGTCCAATGTTTCCCACTAACACATAAGGAACCATTTATATATGGATACGTAACCATTAGAGGAATATAAACACCCCATGTGCTTCTTATAACTCATCCTAGGTCTAAGCACATGACCACTACCATTGCCTATATTATGGGTATCATGATCCTTTCCACTCTACCCATGTTTTTCTTTTGGTTTTAAGATACTGAACCCAATACCATGGATAAACATCCCATGTGCTTCCAATAACATGAAGGTATTTCTCTTGTGTGTATTGGTGTTGTGGTTTGAGTGAAGAATGAATTCTAAATTTTGAATACTCTTATGTGTGTTGGTGTTGTGGTTTGTATGAGGAATGAATTCTAGATTTGGAATACTCTTATGGGTGTTATTGCATTTCTTATAACATGAAGGCTTTTTCTCTTATGGGTGTTATTTCATTTGAATTTCTAAATTTCTAAATTTCTAAATTCTGTAATGAATTCTAAATTTTGAATACTTTGGATGGGGATTTTGTATTAGTATTGTTGTAGGTCTAGAGAGGGGTTGTTGTGTTTTTGTAGGTCTTAAGAGGGGAGAGGGGCCTACTGCAGTGGAGCTATGCAATTGTATACCAACGGTTTCAAACCTATTGGTATAGATACTATAATTTAAATATAGCAACAGTTTGTTATAACCATTAGTATAGGTTTATACCAACGTTTATAACAAAACCGTTGGTGTAGCCTTGTAGCTTTCCATATCCCCTCTATACCAACAGTTTATAACCATTGATATAAGTGTAACACACATTTACGAATGGTTTAAAAAACATTGGTATATGTTATACTTTAACACACATATACCAAGGGTTTGTAGCAAACCATTGGTAAACCTTCTATTTTGACACCTATACTAACGGTTGTCACAGAACAATTGGTATAGGCCTATTGTCACTCCTTACTTGGACATGGTTGAGGGAACCATTGGTATACTATATACCATTAGTTTCCAGGCCTTTACCAATAGTTTACAACCATTGGAAAAGTGTGAAATTCCAGTAGTGCAAGGCAGGGTATGTAGAAAGCCTCCAAGAGGTTCAAGCCCACCACCATTTGCACCACAGTTCCTCCTTCACATCAGTTCACCGAACCTCCTAAACTATGCAGTCATTGATCCTTGCTAAGGAAAGGTACATAGGAAGCCTCCATGAGGTTCAATCCCACTATCCATTGGTTGCTCTGACCCCCATTCATGTCGGTTCACCCACACCCTGGGCTGCCTCAGAGCGTAAGTCCCAAATTCCCCCCATACATGAACAATGAGTTCTTTTATCCTTGACAAGGCAGTGTACATTGGAAGCCTCCATGAGGTTCAAGCCCATCGTTGGTTGCTCCTACCCCCTTCACGTCAGTTATCCCCCATCCGACAGGACGTTAAACTGTGGACCCCAATCAGTGGTAAGTCGTTGTTTCCCCAGTCAGCAGTCAGCCATTGCACACAAACCCATATGAACTACGTGGCCTCTGATCCATTCCAAGGTAGGGTATGTAGAAAGCCTCCCCGAGGTTCAATCCCACCATCCACAGGGCATCCCAACCATCTTCACAATGGTTCGACCACATCTTGGAGAAAGTTTTTGTCACTCCGTTCAGCAGTAAGCCATTGTTAATATGAGCTACGAACTATGTGGAATTTGATTCCATGCCATGGGAATATGTAGGATGTCTCTTCGAGGCCCAATCCCAACGTAACCGTCACCCTTGCTATGGTCCCATCTCATCCCCCTCCACTTCATTAATCTACAACCATCCTGATTCTTACCTGATCTGCCACATCCGGGTGGGATCATGCCACCTCACACACCATTCCAGTTAACAACATTCGGGAAGCCCGCCATACGTTAGCCCCAATATCGATGTTCCCTCCAGGGGTTTATCTCATCTGATCCACTCCAGTCAGTGTTTTGATCTGTCTGATATGTTTTTGTTGGACGTTAAACATACAGGATACCTTGTGTAAAACATGGGAAGATGACTAAAACCTTAGATACATGCCCATGGCATATGATTACCCTAATTCAATGCTGGATGCCTCAGGCTTCCGTGCCCTCGAGAATCCTTCTAATAATGGATAGTAGACAGACATTCCAGTGTCTCAATGACCAGACATGCCAGAGATGCCCAACATGACTACTCCCCTAACTGAAGGTTGCTGCCCTGACCGAACCCCTTGGAATTTCCTGACGTAAGCGGTGTAATTAATTGTTGTCCATAAAGATATTGCAGTAGGAAGAGTTTCAAGAACAATTTATTAAATCATTAAAGGAGATCTCGACTATGTGACAAGTTCTGAGGTGGAATCCACGGAATGAAGAACCGACATCCCATTATCCCGTTTCGACCAAGGAGAAAACATCCCTGAAAAAATAAAAGGATGCCTCCTACCATTGGAAAGTGGGAATGTGGGGTAATAGACACCACCACCATCCCCACTAAATGAGTCAGACGCACGCGCCCCTGCTAAAGAGTCGGAAATATAAATGGTGAAACCGACGTGAAATTATTCTCCTCAACATGGAGATTAGTAGTGCTCAGGGCATCGAGGGATTGACATGTCACCAGATCCAGTTATCTGGTGCTAGGTCCCGCTTAGAAAATAGTGGGCCTAGAGTGAAACTCACCAGAAGTTGGGGAAATAGAGCATTGGATATCCCGTTCTGCGATGTTTTCAGCATGAATCCCCCTTACCGACCATGGAAGACGGGTGGCTCTAGGGAATTGGTGGTCGATTCATTTTTCTTTCATCACTGATGAGTTGATCTCTCTGCTCTCAGTAATCAAGTTGTTGCTCTATGAACGCGATCACCACCTACCCATCGACACAGGGGCAGGGGAAGCGCCAACATGACCATTCCATGTGGTTTCTCTACTTCCATTACGGCCTCTATATCTATGACCATAGGGCATCCACGCCCCATCTCTTCGTCTGAGGTCATCCAAAGAAGGGTGATCAATGACCTCATGCATTGTTACAAGGAGGAGGGCATAATCCCAACCCGGGATATGGCCCACCTGGATCTGGTGGCATTTGTGCCTCGCCATAAACACTACCCCCGAGGGCCGCACAGGGAGCCATTGCTCCCCACCACATCATACAACCGTTTTGGGATCCACTCCCTAGAACGCATTGATGATTCCCTACGCTACTCTGATGAGGTAGGGGATGTCTGGGACAGCCCGGTTAGAGACCCATTCTATGGGATCTCGGTGAGAGATCCCACATGGCCGTGTTAGTGCCACTTCCCGGTCACTCTAGAAGAGGAGCAGGTAAGATACATATCTGTGCCACCGGCTGCGGTTTGTTTGACCTGATGCCAGCATCGGGCACAAGCTGAGGAGAACGCCAGCCAAGGGGCACCAATGTCTGTAGCTACTGTGGACCGAGCTACCGCCAACACCTACCATTAGTTCCCTACATACACTGAGTAGGGTCACCTCTACCCCTGACCAGGATCGAGGCCCCAACCGCCTCACAAGCAGGCTGGGTTGACTCTCTTGGTCACCAGAATGAGCAGTGGCCAGCACAAACTAACCCACAACGATACCACCCAGTACGGAGGTCCTCCCTGTACCACTATCGCGGAGATCTCATGCCTTCCTTAATTCAAGAATCCACATGGAGGTCCACCGCGTGCCACCTTCAATATGAATGAGGGTCTTCCCAATGGTGGTGATTCTCCATACGGAATCCTCTCCCATGCCCATTACACTAGGTATGGAGTCATTCCCCTTGCCCCTGACTGCCGGTGTAAGGAAATTGCCCATCTGGTCTCTCTTCAACATGGGGACCCTCCCTAAGTCCTTTCGATAGCCGCTGAAGGTCCCCCGTGCCTCAGAAACCAGAGGGGTTAAAGCCAGCCTTGCTCCACCCGCACTTAGCACGGAGGTCCTACCCGTGTGCAGCTAGACCGGTACAAGGACCCTCCTCATACTGAGTTCACCAGGGAAAACTAGTGTGGAGGGACCCCCATGCTTCTTCTAGTTCCCGTGGAGGTCTTTACCGCTTCAGCGCTACCCATTAAGGTCCTCCCCATGTCCACATAGACATTTGTCCTGGTACTCCTCACACCCCAGCTTTCTTGG
Organism: Viscum album; assembly: GCA_963277665.1. Taxonomy (NCBI): domain Eukaryota; kingdom Viridiplantae; phylum Streptophyta; class Magnoliopsida; order Santalales; family Viscaceae; genus Viscum; species Viscum album. The sequence continues at coordinate 1,374,844,713 of OY728133.1, read as the reverse complement.
GTGGAAACCCTCTCTGCCCCATCACCATTGCGGCTGAAGGACCTCATGTTAGAAATATGCCATATCTCATGGAGCCATATAGGGGCAGGAAGGCGGGTCCTTGCCACCATAAGGATAATATTAGGAAGTCCCAGACATATATTAGACAGTCCTCTTCTTAGACTCTAAGTCAGAGTACGACTCTGCACAGGAACCCTCCCCTCACTCATCTGAGTCAAGGGATGGTGCAGGAACAAGGAACATCATCTTGGTACTCCTGGAATGTGAGGTCCACCAGATTCCCACCTCCCTCCATAGGTATATCCAGGAGGATGAAAATATGGTGACCCCATAGGTTACGGTTGTGAAATCACCAACATTGTCAATGGAAGCACTCTCTACCTTGATAGGAGATCACGGAGACCTATTCTGGTGACTAATGGAAGGCGATCCACATCGTGACCCATCACCAGTGTCCCTATCCCTTGTGCCAGGAACGGCGGCACTCAGCCCGTTTTATCACGAAATGGAGGCCAGGTTTCTACACTCTTTAGAGGAAAACTAGAGATTCGGCAGCCAGTCAGCCCATTCTCCGTACTCTCCACCTGCCGACCTGCCATCCCAGTGGTCTGCCTCAATACCGCTGCCAGTTCCTTATCCACCCCTAGTTGATGAATGGGGAAATCAAGGGCCATACCCTGAATCTGAGCTGAGGATATTATGGAACATCCTCATAGAAAACCACTTTCCCGAGTAGATCTTTCTCGTGGTAGTGTATAATTTCTATATACCGGAATCCCTCTCCCTGGAGGAGGTTGAATGTTTCTTCCAAAACCTATGGGTGACACACATTCTACATCATCATCAACGGATGGTTTATCCTAGGGGGCATTCACACATTGAATAAATTGTAGAACAATGCTATCTGGTTGATCTAGTTTCACTCCTTATGGCCCAGTGCCCCGAGTCACCAGGCCACCGTGAGACCCTCCAGCAACAATGCATTCAGAGTGTCATGTTACTCTGCAAAATTATCTAGGATGCTACCCCTAACATGAAAATATGTGGCTGGGAGTAGTATTTTTCCCACCTCTTCAGTCCTATCCAGCGGAAACCCGACTCACTAGGCGATATCAGGGACATGCCCCTAGGAAGGGTCACGATCAACATGGACGATGTAGTGGACGAAGAGGACGAGTTGGAACTTCTCTATGCAGATATACCCCCTGAGGGCATGCTATCACTATTTGAGCCCTTGGGAAAGATTAATCATCTGTAGAGGAACCTACTTGGTCTCCCTGCACCCACCAAGGCATTGGTACTCAGTCGTAATTCTAGTAAGGGCAAAGAGTAGGTCGGAGCTACTATGTACCCCGACTCATCTGCCTCAGTGCAGAATATGGAGGAAGTCCCTAAAAAGGCCATGTTACATCAACAACTTTATGAGCAGAAGAAGTTGGTCGATAACCTCTTTGCTAAATGTGCTGCTGAGTGACAACCTGACTATGGAAATCCTAGGATAGTATAGAAGGGGCAGGAACAACTTCCCCTCAGCGAGCTGCCTCCACGCAACCATGATCATGTTGTTGTCGCGGAAAGGGTTGAAGCCAGAGCTCATGGTAAGAGGGCAGGGTAAGTCTCACCAAACCCTCTCGAATGGTGTGACAATCCAATGGACCTAGATCGGGCTCCCCCAGCTACCCCAAGGCTCATGCCGCCTGCCACTCCATGAGCTGCTGAGCCTGTCTACCGTGTTGAAGAACCCGCCAACACGCTTGTAGTTAGGGATCTCCTTCAAGACAGGGACCCCCACTCGGATGATCCTATGGCAGCACTCATATCCCACCTTTATGAATTGGAAACATGACAGGTTGCAATCCCATCTGATGGAAAGCCATACCCAGCATGAGTGGATGATATGTTGTCACCTCTGGGTTTTGGGAATCCCACCTTCTCCCCCTTTAATTGGACAGAGGACCCACTGCAGCACCTGGGAAACTTCAACTCAATGTGTGGGTCCATGTTAGGGAATCCAGCACAGTAGGAGGATGCCACGCTCTGCTATTTAGTTCAGACACTGGAGAGGCCAGCATTCGTCAAGTACAATCAGCTCCCTGTTAGACCTGCTACCAGTTGGGAGGTCCTTCGCGTGTAATTTCTATATCAGTTAAGCTCTACCACCCAGAAAACAATCATCACAACCCTCTTTATGTGAAAAAAGCCCTGATGAGCATGTCACAGACTTTATCATCTAGTGGAAAGGGATTACATATTCCCTTGACATTCCACTGACTTAGGATAAATTACTGATGATGTGTGTATGAAATATCAGGATGGAAATGGTTCCTTCTCTGATAACCCAGAATTACCCTGAGGGATTTCGAGACTTCTCCAATAAGGCCCAGATCCTGGAAGAATCCCTCAACAGGCCATCCAAGCACGACCGTTACCTCCTAAAATCCTTGTGACGAGAGCTGTCAGAGTTGAGCTTTCCATAGTGGCCGAGATAGAGGCCCCCCAGACAGCTGGTGTTATTACCAGTGGATCAGCCTCTACAATCTCGTAGAGGACCACCACCACAAGCACAAACTCTAGCCCAGGAGCGTCCTCCTCAGAATTGGTAGGTGCCCCTGCAGAATGCACCACCACCACCCAGGTGGGACAATCAGGGTCCACCTCCTCGAAAGGCTCCTACAGCTCCTCATCGGTTCCAGGCTCCAAGGGACCCCTTTCTAGAAAGAAGAAACTGGACCTACCCGTTCAATGAGAATCAGGTTGCTGACCATTTCAGAAGTTCCTCAGAATAAGGGATCGTGCGGTTTCATGAGTGTAGAAGGCTAGAAGAGGAGAACCTCAATGATCACCCCAACTACTACCCCTATCATCGGATTCTGGGGCACACCCACAAGTATTTCTATGTGTTCAAAGACTGGATTCAAGACCAGTTCGATTACAACATAGTCAGGCTGGGCCCATCCCTGGAACAAGTGGCGAGTGTCTTCGTAAGTCCAGATAGTGGCAGCGACGACGAAAGTGAGTGGAAGAAAGTTTCCAATTGCGGGTCCCAAAAGAATGATGACTGGATGGCTCGTAATATGGTTGCACATGCCCATGGAATCATTCAGGAACGCATGAACTAGCCAGAGCCTTTGGAAGCTACAACCACCACTTTGGCATCATCGTCTCATTCGACCTATTCCCAGAAGAGTAAGCATCAGCAGCGCAAGGGAAAGTAACATGCCCCGTGAATTCCATCGTCGTCCCGCACACTCAGTGAATTCATGCCCCCTAAGATGGGGATTCCTCCTAGAATAATCCCAGTAGTGGATGACTCTTCAAGTGATAGTCAAGGGTACGCTTCAGTTAATACCATGGATTTTGTAAACCCCTACATGAACCCCGATGATGGGGAACGCCAGGCGGATCTCCCCAATGTCTCTAGTTGATGCCAACATTGGTGGAGTTTCGTCCATATGGGTCATCTAGGAACATTAGTAGGCACCTATAGTCAGGTCGTGCATGCCACTGAGACCAGACAGTTGGCCCAGCGCAGAGCTCACCATGCACAGCCCTTTTATCTGGTGTTGTCAGGCCCGCCTCCCCCAAAGTTTGTTCTACTGGATCAGGAAGAGCTACCTCGACCATGCCACGAGCAGCTTCACCCTACTACAAGATGATCTCAGTTGGCCGGTCCCCATCCAACAGCTACTCTTTGGGCTTTGACTGGTGAGAAATGGGATATTCCCATCACCAGCCAGCTGCCGGTCCAGCCGGCAGGGTCTGTCATACCTCATGTGACAGAGCGGCCTCTCACGAGCAGAATTACACACCTAGAATGGAAATATGATGTTCTCAAGGACCTTTCCAGCATCCTATCAAGGATTTCGATCCTTGAAGCCCTTCTCCTTCCACCAGATATACGAGAGGCCCTCGCTGAGGCTTTAAGAATCCCCCTCCAGTTTGAAATGGAGGTAGAAGCTACAGAATCCTTTCATGTAAAAGTGGTCGAGAATTATGAAGTCCAGGCCACCATTTTTATTCTCTAGAGAAGATGAAGACTCTCTAATATAGGGAAACATCCTCCCACTATACATCACTGGAAAATTCAATGGCGTGGAGGTTCGCTGCTAAATTTTTGACACCGGCTCTGAGATTAACCTTATCCTGACACATAAACTGTGCAAGAAGGGGTTATCCGAAGATGAACTGACTCCCTCTGATTTAAGAATCCATGGATACGAAAGGACAGAGCAGACCCTGATCGGCAAGATCTGTTTGAAGACCCAGTTCGGTGGCCTAGTTACCATTACTGAATTTATTGCTATCTTCCAGGACACCATGTACAATGTATTGGTGGGTAGACCATGGCTCCACCTACATACGGCAGTCCCCTCATCGTATCACCAATGCCTCATGTACTCCCTCAATGGTCGAGTAGGCGTGCTCTAAGGAGATGCTTCTCCTTTCGCCTCTTCTGAAGCCCGCTACCTGGATGCCGACTATTTCATGGGAAATGATAAATAGATTCATGAAAGTGAGGTTGAGCCCTCCATAGTTGCCACTGACCCCTGGGCAGGTCTGGATGATGCCTATGTCTTCCCGGTCCATCGATTGGAGGCCACAACCCCTGACATGGGTCAATGTTTTTTTGTTTCTGGTACAAGAGGAAAGCATATTCCCAAGTCCATTCAATAGCAAAAGATTGCCTCATACTCCTACACAAACTAGGCTCAGCAAGGCCCCTTGGGCCAAAGACCAGATGGGATCAGGTTAACTACCTTTATTGTTATCATTTTAGCAGTACCAGAATCTCCCAATGCAGCGACAACTGCTGCCTGGGCCAGTACCAGCCTACCGTTGGAATCTTCCAACCCAGAGAAAGCTTCTCCTACTGGGGATCCCTCCTCTACAAGTGAAGAAAATGATTTTGAGGATGCTCCCCCTGACATTGAAGAAGGAGTGTCCACCACTGTCGATGAACTGGTACAGGTGAACCTTGGTAGCGAGGTAGACTCCAGACCCACATTGATCAGTGCCACCATGACCCTTGAGGAGTAGCAGCTGTACATAGATTTCATGATGTAGCATCATGATCTGTTTAACTAGAGCTACCATGATATTACAGGACTAGATCCTTAGGTAGTCGTCCATCGCCTCGGTCTCCTCGCAAATCATCGTGGGTTCAAGAAGCCTCCCAGAAAGATGCACCCTTCTCACGGTGCTATGGTCGAGGCCAAGGTTGAAAGGCTTACCAGAGACATCTTCATCAAGGAGGTCTAGTACCCCATGTGGCTATCCAACATTGTGCCAGTCAGTATGAAGAATGGGAAGATCAGGGTCTGCATCCACATCCGCGATCTCAACTGTCACTTCCCGAAGGATGATTTTCCCCTTCCTATAACAGAATTGTTGATCGATGTTAGGGTTGGGTTCCAAGCTCTATAATTAATTTACGGTTACTATGGATACAACCAAATCTGAATGACTCCCAAGGATGAAGGGTCCATAGCTTTTAGGGTGCCCAAAGGTACTTTTTGTTACTAGGTTATTCCCTTCTGCCTGAAGAATGCTGGTGCCACCTACCAACACCATGCACCGAATATTCAATCCAATCCTCGAGACATCAGTGGAATTCAATTTGGATGATCTGGTGGTCAAATCTTGCCAGCTCCAGGACCATATCAAAGACCTTGGGAAGGTTTTCGGCTTCCTTCATTCCCTCCACCTAAAGAAGAACCTGTTGAAGTGTACGTTCGGGGTCACCTCTCGAAAGATTCTTGGATTTTTTCCCTTTATCGGGGCATAAATATCTACCTATAGAAGATCAAGGCCATCAGTTAGATGCCTCCTCTGAGAAATATTCAGGAGCTTCAAGGTTTCCAAGTCCGCTCAGCCTACATATGCCGATTCATTGCGAATCTGGAAGGAAAGTGTAATCCATTTTCTCAGCTCATGAATAAAGGATCTAACTACGAGTGGGATGAAGAGTGCCAGACCACGTTCGAGGAAATCAAGTAGTATCTACTCTAGCCTCTATTATTGAAGCCACCCATCTCTGGAAAACCACTGATCATGTATGTGACATACCTGGAATGATCTCTCAGAAGCCTTCTTGCCTAGAAGAACAATGAGAGGACATAGAAAAGTTTTTACTACCTCAGTCGTATGCTCATCGATATGGAGACCGGATACTCCCTCATCAAAAAGAGATACCTTGCGCTGGTATTCGTAGTACAGAAATTATGACACTACTTGTATCACCTTGAGGTACTGCCGGTATCTCTGGTAGACCCGTTTAAGTACATTTTGAACCTCCCCATGTTGACCGGATGACTAGCGTGGTGGGCAGTAATCTTACTGAAGTTCGACATCAGGCTCATCCCTTAGAATTCCATCAAGGTACAGACATTGGGATATTTTCTTTCTGCTCATCCAACCCCCACGGACCATTCCCTAGACCTGGATTTTCCAGATGAGGCAATCCTCTCGGTAGATCATGACATCTCGTGTTGGCAGATGCACTTCTACAGTGCATCCCAAAGCCTCACTGGTAAGAGGCTCAATTATCTAAGTCAAAACAGAGGGTTCCTGGGTATTGTCTTTATTACCCCAACACAAGACAATCTTCCATACTCATTCCTTTCATCAGAAGGCTTCACCAATAATGAAGCAGAGTATCAGGCCCTCATTACTGGCCTCAAGCTGGCCCTCGAGATCGATGTGCCCCATTTGCATGTAAAACGGGTTTCCAAACTAGCAATCAAGCAGATTAACAGTTACTAGGTCATTATAAATCCATAGCTCATACCATTGCTGGAGCATTTCCTCCAGCTCATGGCCTAGTTTCCATCTCGGGCGGAAGTAACTCATGTCCCTTGATCTTAGAACGGTCGAGCTGATGCCCTTACAGGCCTGGCTACATCACATATAGAACACGAGCAGGATGATCTGATTATACATGAGGCACATCGAAGAGTCATTTCTCCCATCACCCCAGATGACAATGATGGCCTGCGGGTAAGCCATCTTACCATTGGAGTCTCCACGTCAGGACCCCACGGTTCCTCAGATGCAGTGGTTGAAGTGACCCGAACTGGAGAGCCCCTTTTGTCGAGTATCTCCAAAATCATTACCTCCTAGTTGATTGGGCCGAGCGCAAGCGAATATGACGCCACACAATGTATTTTACCTTCTAGAGTGGTCCCAGCCTTGAGAAGATTATCTATAAGCGCAGGTTCGATGGTGTTATCCTCTGTTTCATCCAAGGAGTCAAGATTTCTCAAGTCATGTAGGAGGATCATGCAAGTTCTTATGGGGCTCACCAGACTGGTCCGAAGCAGTCCCATTTTATCCATAGACTAGGGTAATTATGGCCCTTTATGTTCCATGATTTCATCGAGTTCGCCAAGAGATGTAACACGTGCTAAATTCATGCTAACTTCATGCATCGGTCGTCAGAACCTCTACACTCCACCAATTATTCTTGGTCATTTGCGGTGTGGGGACTCGATGTCATGGGACCATATCCACCATTGATAGCCCGCTAGTGCAGGTTCATCCTGACTCCCAAGAATTTGTTTTCCAACTACGCAGAAGTAGTTCTACTCAAGAGGGTTAAGGCCCGTTTTATCATCAACTTCATGAGATCCAATATCATATACCTATTTGAATTCCCTTAAGCCATTCTCACCAATAATGACACTAATTTATCAGTAGCCGAGATGAATAAATTGTATTCCAAGTAAAACATCTGTTCAAACAAAACCTCCGGCTATCACACGCAGAAAAATGGGAAGATCAACGCGTTCAACAAAACACTCTCTAACATTTTTCAAAAAATGGTTGGTTGGAATAAGAAGAGTTTGCCGAACAAGCTCTCGAACACCCTCTACAATCATCGGATGACAACTCGTAATTCCTCCTAGGTGACCCTATATTCTCTGGTGTACATAGCTATGGCTATCCTTCCCATCAAGATTCAGTTTCTTTCATTACACACAATGGTCTACGACCAGTAGGCACCAGATAAGGTGGAAGAAATTCATCCGGATGAATTGGATGCACTTGATGAGAATAGGCTTCATGCCCTGCACAATCTGAAAAGGCATCAGAATAAGATATCTAGAGCTTTAAACAAGATGGTTCACCTCTGCTTGTTTCTGTAAGGTGACCTGGTATTGGACCTCCAGATACCAATGATCCCTGGTAGGAAACCACCCAAGTTAGAGCCCAAATGGGAAGGACCTTACATAATTCACAGGTTTTACCCCAATGGTGCATACTTCCTGGTGACCATGGATGGTGAGCATATAACTCCTCCCACCAATTCCATGTTCCTCAAGAATTAAATTTCCTAATCCAGCAGGTCCGACACGACCCTAAACTATTTGGTTCTACATGACCTTAAAACTGGATCTTGGTCCAACATGACCCTAAACTGTTTGGTCCATCATGACCTTAAACTGTCCAGTCCTACATGAATTTAAACTATTCATCATCAATCACGACATTAAACTAAATCTTCAAGAACTACATGTGGCTTGATTCCGATACTCCTGGGATACGTAGGAATGCTCAAGCATCTCGTCTCGAGCCCATCCCCAAACTCTTCTCTTTGACTATCCCCCCTGGGTATAGTTCTCTTGGAGGATCCTTGCACGATATGATGTAAGCTTCTTTAGCCCCACTCATGTCTGGATTACGACGATCGCACCATGTTCCCACTCCCAATCCATCTATCCTCACACATCATCACAATATGATACTAAACATCATGTCCTACAAGAACTATGTACTGCTTGATTCCCATCCTCATGGGATACATAGGCATGCTAGGACATTTTTTCTGTTGGCCCAACCCAAATGTCAAAACCTCCCCAAGAGTTAAGACATATGGTGTGGTGCAGACTTTTTCCCCAATTCACATCAAGCTCATCTCGACCTCGCCATTTTTCACACTCCCCGAAGGTGTTCTCCTCTTTTACAAATGGGTACAACTACGCTTCACCCACTCTTTTGATTTTGAATCCACCATCGTTCCCATCCATAAGGACCCCGGAACAGCATGGATGCTAGGCCCAAGGGCTCTCCTACCACTTTAGGCCAATGCCCTCAAGGATGTTGAGAAAAAAATTGATACAAGTCCTGCGTTGCGAATATGGTCAGTAGTCGATGCCCATTTTTTGTTCCCATTTTAGGTCACTATAAAAACGTTGTGTTTTAAACATGGTAAACAACAATCCTTTTTCATCAGGGACACCCCAAGATGTCCCAAACATTTAGTTCAGTGTTTCATTCTACCTCATTGTATATCCAGGTGAGATGCCTGCTACTAGACCCCTATATGGCAGGGAGAGACGAATCCTGCTCCTTGCTTCCCACACCGAGCACTGCTCACGTGGGATTAAGAGATAAGATGAGGAGATGACTTCACAAAAGGTCTTATGGCTACCATTGGTAGGGATGCCCATCCTTGGACCCCTTGGCCTTATATGGCCCCTTGGCCATCTGTGGCCCCCGGGCCAAGTTATCACTTGGGATTGTACGGTGTGGTACGAGATTTTGTCCTCATTCATGTCTAGTTATTCGTCATGTCGTACACCTCCCATTTTTGGGGTATCTTACCTCTTTACTCATCCTCACAGCAAGATGCTAAAATGGAAACTAGTTGGGTCTTTCCGTCTGAGGCCCAGCCTCAGACCTCATGTCCTTCTCGGGCCCCTAGCCCATGTTCTCACTTGATATTGTACAGTGTGTTATGGGATTATGTCCACATTCATATTCGGTTATTCAACAAGACATAAACCTCCCCTATATGGGGTATCATACCCCTTTACTAGTCCCCACTATAAGAAATTAAACTATGAATTGACAAGGTCTTCCCATCTAAGGCCCAGCAGTAGGCCCCTTGGCCTTTTTGGGCCCCGACCCAAGTTCGTATTTTGGGATGTACTGTGTGGTGTGGGATTATGTCTTCATTCACGTCGGGTTACTTGTCGTTCCATACACCTCCCCTTGTTGGGGTATCCTACCCCTATGTGTGCCATTTCTAGAACTACGTGTGGTTTGATTCCCATCCTCATGGGATACGTAGGATGGCCCCAACGACTACACTTTGGGTCCGGTCCCATCTCTTAAAGATCTCCCTTTCACTTTGTCTCCTTGGCCAACCCTTTTTCCTGGAGGGGAGTATGTGGTGTGGTATGAGACTATGTCCTCATTCAGGTCAGTTTTTTAATGACCACACCATGTACCTCTCCCTCCTGAGAGTTCTCTATCAATTTATTCTATACTCATCCATTCAAATCAGTTACTCTCAAGGTGGGTACCCTCCTCGACCCCATTTGGTGATTCACCAATGTGTCTAAGAATACTTTGGTTTAGTGTTTGGAGTGTAGGATTTTACGTGGATATGCCTTATCCCATTTTTCAGGCTTCATGTTCCCCTTCATTTTGGGCTTCCATAATCTTCCACACCCGAAAGGACTCCCAAGTGGCATGGATACTAGTCTTAAGGGCTCTCCTACCATCAGAATCCAACATACTCGAGGGATCAAGATAAAAAATTGATACAAGTACCACATTGCGAATATGGTTAGTGGCCGACTCTCATTTGTTTGTCCTCATTACAGGATAACGCGATATGGATATTGTATTTCAAACATGGTCAACAGTCATCCTCCATCATCACGCCAACCCCTTTACACTTTGAATGTTGGAAACATGATTCACATCATTGTCCACCCCATCATGTCCAAATGGAATTTTTACACTCCAAACATTATCCTATAGTGCACATTTTCATGTTAGGAGGACAAAGCCGTGGTAAGGGCATCATTCGGGGCTTCGCACAGACTTCCCATTAACGTGTGTCCCATGCATTGAAAAAAAACATCTTTTTCGCTTGTTTACTACATCGAGATGGACTCACATAGGCTTAGGGATCATGTTGAGGTCTGCACTTACCTGGAAGGATTTCACTTCTCCATGGTCTGATCACTAAGACTATAATCTAAGATCTCTCTTAGAACTACGTATGGCTTGATTCACATTCTCATGGGATACGTAGGAACTCCCGAACATATCATTTTCGGGTCCAGCTTAATTGGGAGCTAGTTTCTCCTACCCATTCAAATATTACCTCTATTTTGGCCCCTTGGATCAATGTTTCTTTCTTGGAACCATGCACAGTGTGGTATGGGATTATGTCCTCATTTATAGAAGGTGTGTTTTATTGCACCATGTAACACCCTGACCGCACTAGGCTGGAGCTGGTTCATTACTTGTGATACTGGAATGGTTTGAAGGAATTAAAATCCCGAAGGAATGATCATTTTAGTAGTATTGAAGAATCTAGATATAGATATGTAACTCCAATTACATTGGGAAAGGTTACAAAATACAATACAATACAAAAACTAAAAACTGCATCCATAGGAACTCAATAAAAGGCCTTCTCTTCATCACTTGTTGAAGATATACAACGAAAGGGGTGAGCTCAAATGCTCAATAATGGTTACAAAATGTAGAAGAATGATTACAATAAATCTTGAATCATAATCAATCTAACATAAACAACATGGAATACAGAATAAATGACAAACTAAGTCCATATATAAACTGAGAATGAAACTGCATCCATAGATTTTGTCATAGGGAATATTCCAAGGATAATAATAATAATTGATAATGAATAAAGATAATTCTCATTAATTGGATGTGATGTATCTGGAATATGAAACCATAATACCATAAAAACGGTTTACTGTTGTGGGTAGAAACCCGCCTGATTTTTGGAAACAAACCCGAAGGGTTTGTCGCCAAACTGTTTTGTCTCGTGTGGCCTACCAATGCATAGAGGGGCTGTAGTGGGCCCCACCCACCTCTACATCCAAATAATTCTTTATAAATTGATTCAATACAAGAGAAATATTCCTTTCCAATATCCATATAGAGTATAGAAAATGGACTCATCAATAACATCCCCAATATACACTGTATGGGAAATGGTACACGGTTTAATCAAAAAACAAATCCATGACATCAGATTAGGGATATTTAATAGAAATATAATTTAAAATGGAAAGAGATCTCAAAAGGGTAGTATTTAAACCAAATAATTATTATTAGGTGAACAATACAATGTTAGTCACAACAAAGGGGATATTCTTGAACTATATTGAGAGAGAGGATCCCTTACCTTATGCTTGACGGTGTTCTTATCTTGTTTTTAAAGACTTGAATAAAAAAATTCGGATTATTAATTCATAACTCCACAACATATTTTATATTTAATTGATATATTATAACCTTATTTAGTTCATTAATGTCTTTTTGGATGGATTTAAGAGATTCAATTTTATTGTTTTGGAAGCATTTTCTTACTTGGTTTCATGCATTGTTTACTTGTATTCATGAATGGAAGTTGGTTTCAAATATGGTTAAACATCCAGAATTGTTAATATAAATTATTAGTAAAATTAAATATACATAAATGATCTTATAATTATTCTTGTTATATACTGTGATGATGACTCATTCGATGACTTAAAGATAAATGCTTGAATTTGGCTTGGTAGTTTTGTGCTAAATAAACTTGATGTGTATTTTTATTCCATATTATGAATGTGTAAAGATTACAAAACATTAATCAATATAAAATAAATATATTATTATCTGGTTCAACCATATATTTGGTTTCATGACCAGAATATAAATAATTAATGGAAATGGAAATTACATCGTCCACGATGTCAGTAATTGGACAAATCACAGACAATGTCTTTATTCCATAAATAAGTGGGAGAGGAGATGAATAATGATGAGGAATTTTCCATAAACATGAGAACATACAGAATATAAAAAATTATAGAGCTTCCATGCAACTTGGTTAAGAGGAGGCGAGGAAAGAAGAAGAAAATAAAGGAATCTTAAAATGAAAGAAAACATGATAAATTACTCATGAAAATTTGGCACCCTAATGAGGTCGCTTAAAGTTCCATAAAAATATTTTGATGAGAGGAATGGAATATATCATGTTAGGGCCAATATGGGCCTATATACCCTGAGAGGGGGGGGGTGAATCAGGGTATGAATATTCTTTTTCAAAATACTTTCTGCCCCACAGGATCTTGACCTCTTTATTACAAGGGTCACTTTGTTTGCACTTGTGTGTATATTATGATCAGTTAGTTTCTTCTTTATCAGATGATGCTTCGAATGCAGTGTAGGGATGCGACCAGGCAGACACAGTGATTTAACTTGGTTCACCACTAAGGGCTACGTCCAAGGAGCATACGCCGACAAGTTGCCGGTTCGTACCAAATTCCACTAACTTCACTAGCTATGGATTACAATGTTTGGGATAGATCACTTCTATGCCCAGGATCACTACCTTTACAATGTTTAGGTTCAGATCACTGCTTTCCCAAGGGTCACTCCCTGTTTCTCTCTCTCTGGCTCACTGCCGGTGGAGAGGATCACCTTCTTCCTCTTCCTAAGCTCACTGCTCTTGGAAGGAATCCACTCACAGTTTATAGACCTGTAGGTCTCTTCATTTTCATGAATGAATGCATATTTCTCTTGTATGTAGATGCTCTATTGATGTACAACTTTCACCCATAGATGAATATCTCTTTGCACCGAAGGTATCGGGAAAACTTCCAGCTTCCACGCAGTCCGAAAAACAGTGCAGGAACAAACCCTACCTGGCGCGCAAGTCAACCTCGGCGCGCAAGTATCGGCGCGCAAGTCCTCCTCTGACACTTGCACAACAAAAGCTTCCTCAACTCCAAACTTGAGCGACTCTCTTCCTTTTACGCCCAAACCACTATTGGCGCGCAACTGCAAACCGGCGCGCAACTTCTAACACCGGCGCACAACTTCAACCACTAGCGCGCAAGTCCCACCTGCGCGACCACACACAACACTTGCACGACCACCACACATGCGCAACGAGAGCTCTCGTTTGAACTACGGTGAATAATGAAGAGGGGTGGTCCAGTATTTATAGGCAATCTGACCACCCTGCGCGACAGCGAGCAAGTCACCTGCGCGACCCAGTTTTGGCGCGCAAGTCTTCTGCCCTTTTGGACACTTGCGCGACCAACTCCCAAACTTGCGCGAACCTACTTCCTTTGCCATATATTGATATTCTGATCTTGAAAATCATATGGCGCAAAATTTTCCTATTCTCCAAGTCCTCGGCGCGCAAGTCCCTTTTCCAAAAACACTTTTCTTCATTTGCCGATTTTCAGGCCCAAAAATTTGGCAAACACTGGAAAACGGCGCCACCTTGTATCTGTTCTTTTGTACCGCCTCCAGATAATCCATTCCTTTTATTGAAGTTCTTGAATCAAAAATGGATCGTTGACCTCAACTCTTGAACTCGACATTCCACCATGAAATCCTCTTTGTCAGTAAATTTGTATGTCATTGTTTTGCTTTCTCAACAATCACAACTCAGATGTCCACTTTGTCAACAAACACAATCACCTCAAAAATTCTTCAATGATACCTTGAGGGATTTTTGCCCAACAATCTCCCCCTTTGTGTTTGTTGACAACACTTCTAAATAAAAGATACGTCGTTGATTTTTCAGCCTCCATTCGCCTAATTGCGATTCGGATAGCGATCAAAGATTTACTCAACACATACTCTAAGCCCACATGAGTAATGCTCGGCGTGAGAAACAAGAGTAAATGAAAAGTTCATCAATGAATCACTTTATCTCTGACATCCACTGATGACACCAAACTGATACCAATTAGTACTGAACTGATACCAATTGTTGATGGATTTGTTGGAAGACCAAGTTTTGATTTGGAAATAGTCTCACCACTTTCCAACACCACTCTTCTGCGTTTATCACGATCCTCAGCTGTCGTGATATCTAGTCTTTGATCGATCACTTCTAGAATCATCCGATTTAATACACTCCCCCTTTCTCATTGCTCCCCCTTTCTGGCTGCTCCACCTGTCAGCTTCTCCCCGTATCTTTCATGATTTCCCAAATAGCCACACTGTCTCCCAATCACAATTTTCTCCTCATTTAACAAACACTTTTTCCCCCTTTGTCAACGAACCCAAAGGACACTCCTTTGTAGTCTGTAACATAGTAAAGAACACATATCAGCATATTAGGGAAAAAAATCATACCGCGGGGAAAGGGTGGGATCCCATATCCACACTATTTCAAGTGTGGGGAATCGACTGAACTCCCAGAGCCAGTCGATGCCTCTCAAAAGCTTCCTTGGGTAAGGCCTTTGTCAGAATGTCTGCAACCTGTAGCTCTGTAGGCACATACTTCAACTGCATGATGCCCTAATAAACTTTATCCTTGATAAACAGATACATTATCTCAATGTGCTTTGTCCGTGAATGATGGAAGAGATTTTTCTAAGATTTATAGCACTTGAGTTATCACACTGGATTCCGATCGGAGACTTCACTTCAACTCCCATATCTTCAAGCTGCTGCCTCATCCACAATAATTGTGTGCATTCTTGAATGGCCGCAATATACTCAGCTTCTTCGGTGCTCAATGAAATGAAATCTTGCTTCTTGATAAGCCAAGAAATACACAATCCACCATGATAGCTTGCACCACTTGACGTTGATTTTCTATCATCTGCTGAACCGGCCCAGTCTGCATTAGTATATCCCAATAACTCTGTATCAGATTTGTTAGTATATGTCAGGCCAAAATCCATTGTGCCCTATATATACCAATGTATTCTTTTCACTACAATCATTTGGATTTCCTTGGGATTGCTCTGATATCTTGCTTCTTGGCATGTGGCGAAAACAATTTCAGGCCATTTCGCACTTAAGTACAATAAGCTTCCAATGATTTTCCTGTATTCTATGATATTAACTTCCCTGCCACTATCATCTTTTGATAATTTCATCCAGGTAGAAACCGGAGTCTTCACTTCCATGGCTTTTCTCCACGCTAGAAACTAAGCTGCTAAAAATATTGATCAAGCCTTCAGTACCATGCTCTCGGTGCTTGTTTCACCCCATACAATGCCTTCTACAGTCGACAAACCTTATTCTCAAATTCATGAATGAGAAAACCATTTGGCTTCTCAATAGTCACTTCTTCTTCCGAAACCCCATTGAGAAATGCATATTTGACATTCATCTGAACCACTTTGAACTTTATTTGCACTGCAATGGCTAGGAATAATCTGATTGTCTCCTGCCTTGCAACTGGTGCAAATGTCTCATCACCATTCTCTTTGTCTGAGCTAGAGATGACTAATCACTAATGATATTCTGCATGTCAATCTCAGCTCGATTCTTTGACTATTGTGCAGATGAGGATTCTTCTTTTCTAAATCAGCATTAGTTACTTATGCTCCCCCCTTGTTGCTTTCCTTCTCAACACATTTGTCAGTAAATTGTTCACTGACTCATTCTTCAGTGGATTCATTTCTTTCCACTACATCTCGCAGCTTCTTGGTATCCTGAAAACAGTCAGCTGATACCATAATGTTAGATCAAAATAAATAATAATTAAATGCTTGATCACTGCTGTTTCTCCCATATTATGTCTTCTCTCGATAGACAACTCTTGAGCTGGGTCATCAAATTATTTCCTTGATGGATCTGGCATCTGATTTTTCTGTTAAATGCTCCCCCTATGTTATGCAACATTTCCTGGGGTTAGACCCATAAACGTCATTCTTCTCCTCCTGCATCATTTGTTCCCATATTCCACTCAGATTTGAGCCATTAACAAAATCTATAATCCTACTGAGTTGAAACTCGGTGTAGGAAACAAGAGATAAAGTTAAAAACACAATCACTTCCTATTGTGCTCTATTTCTCCCTTTCTTCATCAAATCTAGTACCTGATATGAATCAATTGAAACTCTAGAGCATATCACTTCTCCACTTCGCATCCTTAGATGCCACTTCCCCTTGGATTGTATCTCCCTAGAACCTGAAACACACAGATCATCAGTTAATAGCATCTATATACATAGGGAGAGGGGTTTTCTTCTACAATCCTCAATATTAGGATGATGGTTGATCTTGATGTGTCAACCCTTTGATTCTTTCTTGGAGCGCATCACACTCCTTTCTTGGTTCCTCCAACTGCCTAGCTAAATTCAACTGTTCTGGCCATATGACTAGGCATTCTTTGCTCACATTCTGAGCCTTTTTCTGATATGAAGATTTTGCAGACTTGGCCTTTCTCACAATCTGGGGTTTAGACCAACTGGTACACATTTTGGCCTTTGATGTTCAACTGAAATTCCATTTCCCTTGATTTTTTCTCGGTGTAGGAATCTCCTTTCTTGTCATCTTCCCTGTCTTCTTTGTCCATTACAGGGATCTGCCTTTTTCTTCCACTTCTCGTTGTGGGACTAATTTTTCAATGCATTATTTTCTTATCTTCCTTTTATCAGATTTATGAGTCGCCACCCTATTTTTCATTGGTAGTGGGTCCTCCACTGAATGTTCATTCTTCTTTATCACAACTGGAGTAGATCTCCCCTTAATCTTCCAGGTTTGTTCACATTCTCTCCTTGAGAGCTGTTGTGAGTACGATAGAGGAGGTGACTGATACACCTTTTGTTCAGCTCCATTTGATTTCCCCGAGGCTCTAAGCCTATTCTTCTCCTTACCACTTTGTCTCCCAGTACAGGCTTCTTTCTTGTACACTTCCTGTGGTGGAGATCTTTTTTCTTGTTCCTTTCCCTTTCCTGCTTTCTTCTTACAGCAATGTCTCGCCATGTGCCCATAGTGAGAACATATAAAACATTTTCCCTCAAAGGCATACCTCATTTCATCAACTCTATGATGAGATGTTGATGCACCTTGAGTTCTTCTTTTGATATTGGACTCCTGATCTTCCTAACATATACTCATTGTGTGTCCCATTCTTCCACAGTAATAGCATCTAACATATGCTTTCCTCTGAGACACTCTTCTCTCTGATTTGTCATTGTACCTCTTCATGTTCTCAGATTTATTGAAGTTTCTATTTTCACAGCCTGAGATGTACTCCAGAGCCTCTGTACAGAAGCTTGATGTGTGGCCATGAACTCCACAGAAATAGCACATATCATCACTCCTTGAAACTATCCTCATATGCCTATATCCAGCACCTACAAGATTTTTCTTACCTTTGTAATTTTTCACTACATTTTTCTTATCAGCCATAGGAGTGGGATTATCATATCCAATTCCAGATTTTCCCAAAAAGGATGACCTTTGGGAAGATACAATCCTTTCATGCTTCTCCTCTGATTCATCATATTTGGACTTCATTTTATCATCACCTGCTGAAGGATAATCAAATAATAGGTTCAAGGCATCCTTCATTCTAGGCTTTCCTTCAGCATTGCCTTTCTCCATTTTCTTCTTCATTGATTCTAGCTCCTCTTCCAACTTTTGAATCTTTATATCCCTTGATTCAAGTTTGACATCATTTTCTTCCTTGAGAAGCTTCCCTCTACTCATCTCATCTTCCAGTTCATGCTTCAACTCATCAACCATGTCATTTTTCTCTTTTACCTTCAATTTTTCTTGAGCAACAGAATCAGAGAAACATGCATTCTCTTGCTGTAGTCTTTGATTCTTCTGAACTAGTTCAGATAGTTGTGTAGCCAGATCATCACTCTTGGCTTTCAGATTCCGAACTTCATCGGACTCTTGATTCTCTTCACACTCACCAGCCTTTTGTTTTACCTTTATTTTAGCCAGCTTTTCTAGTTGCTCACCATGAGAATCATTCTTCTCTGTTAGGTCAGTAACTATATCAATAAGGCTTTGATTTAAGCCTCTTAGCTTGTTGATCTCAGTTTCCAGATCAGGGATCTTAATTCCTTTATATTTAATTTCCTCAGTGGATTTCTGATCCAATTCTTTATCCCCATGGACAAATTCCACCTTTTTGTTTAGGCCATCGATCTCTCTTTTCTGTTCTTCAACCTTCAACTTATACTTACTAACTGATTCTGAGTTCTCTGATGTTGATAACATAAGTTTCTCAATTTCTTCCATCAGCTCAGACTTCTCTTCTTCTTGCTGGTGCATATAGATCTTGGCATCGCGAACAATTTTGTTAGCTTTCTTGGTTTTGGCCCTCCAAACATCTATCTCTTCAAGAGCAGCCTCCAACTCAGCTCGCATATCAATACTTCCTTCAATTTCTTCTTCTTCACTGTCAGTGGTTCTAATGTCACTTGGAAAGTCAGGTTCTTCACTCATTCCATCAGCATCATTGACTGAGTAAGTATTTTTGTGGTATGATTTATCCAAATCATTTTTTTGTTCACTACATGATTCCTTCAGTAAGCTGCTTGATTCTTTTAGTTGAATCACACTTTTTCCGAAAACACTTCCACACTGAGGGATACCACCTGACTTTTGATTCTTCTTTGAAGATTTTATTTTTCCCATGGTAGACCGAGATAAGTGAAAACAATATTTGATAAAAGCAACCTGGCTCTGATACCAATTGTTAGGGCCAATAGGGGCCTATATACCCTGAGAGGGGGGGGGGGTGAATCAGGGTATGAATATTCATTTTCAAAATACTTTCTGCCCCACAGGATCTTGACCTCTTTATTACAAGGGTCACTATGTTTGCACTTGTGTGTATATTATGATCAGTTAGTTTCTTCTTTATCAGATGATGCTTCGAATGCAGTGTAGGGATGCGACCAGGCAGACACAACGATTTATCTTGGTTCACCACTAAGGGCTACGTCCAAGGAGCATACGCCGACAAGTTGCCGGTTTGTACCAAATTCCACTAACTTCACTAGCTGTGGATTACAATGTTCGGGCTAGATCACTTCTATGCCCAGGCTCACTTCCTTTATAATGTTTAGGGTCAGATCACTGCTTTCCCAGGGGTCACTACCTGTTTCTCTCTCTCTGGCTCACTGCCGGTGGAGAGGATCACCTTCTTCCTCTTCATAAGCTCACTGCTCATGGAAGGAATCCACTCACAGTTTATAGACCTGTAGGTCTCTTCATTTTCATGAATGAATGCATCTTTCTCTTGTATGTAGATTCTCTGTTGAAGTATAACTTTCACCTGTAGATGAACATCTCTTTGCACCGAAGGTATCGGGAAAACTTCCAGCTTCCACGCAGTCCGAAAAACACTGCAGGAACAAACCCTACTTGGTGCGCAAGTCAACCTCAGCGCGCAAGTATCGGCGCGCAAGTCCTCCTCTGACACTTGCGCGACACAAGCTTCCTCAACTCCAAACTTGCGCGACTCTCTTCCTTTTACGCCCAAACCACTATTGGCGCGCAACTGCAAACCGGCGCACAACTTCTAACACCGGCGCACAACTTCAACCACTGGCGCGCAAGTCCCACCTGCGCGACCACACACACCACTTGCGCGACCACCACACCTGCGCGACGGGAGCTCTCGTTTGAACTCCGGTGAAGAATGAAGAGGGGTGGTCCAGTATTTATAGGCAATCTGACCACCCTGCGTGACGGCGCGCAAGTCACCTGCGCGACCCAGTTTTGGCGCGCAAGTCTTCTGCCCTTTTGGACACTTGCGCGACCAACTCCCAAACTTGCGTGAACCTACTTCCTTTTCCATATTTTGATCTTCTGATCTTGAAAAAATATGGTGCGCAAGTTTCCTATTCTCCACATCCTCGGCGCGCAAGTCCCTTTTCCAAAAACACTTTTCTTCATTTGCCGATTTTCAGGCCCAAAAATTTGGCAAACACTGGAAAACGGCGCCACCTTGTATCTGTTCTTTTGTACCGCCTCCAGAGAATCCATTCCTTTTATCGACGTTCTTGAATCAAACATGGATCGTTGACCTCAGCTCTTGAACTCGACATTCCACCATGAAATCCTCTTTGTGATCAAATTTGTATGTCATTTTTTTGCTTTGTCAACAATCACAACTCAGATGTCCACTTTGTCAACAAACACAATCACCTCAAAAATGCTTCAATGATACCTTGAGGGATTTTTGACCAACATATCATCATTCATACATAATATGGACAGTAAGGGGGAATATATAATGAAATATCCCAACACAAGCCAATGTTTATGGAATAGAATAACATAAAATGAAAGAAAAGAAAAAAAATAAAAGATGTTGTTTACCTCTTGATCTCTTCTCCTTGAGTTCCTTCTTAAGAGATTTGGTTTTGGTCTTTTGGTGAGACCATAAGCTCTAGAACATGGGGAAAGGACTAGGGAAGGGTAATTTGACAGAAATTTGAAGATCTTTAAGGATTAGAGTAGTGAAAAGAAGAGGGAGTGGTGGGGGGTTTTAATAGTGGAGGAGAGGAGTAAATTTTGAATATTTAATTCATTATTTTAGTATTTCCCGCAAGACAACCAATAGTATTGTTTGATGTGACCCCTAATAGTAATAAGATCATGTGAGTTTAAATGAAGTAGCCTTAAATCACTTATGATGCCATAAATAGTGTATTTAACTGATAAATTGAATATACAATATTTTACCGTATTTCACTATTCATCAAAAATTCAAAAATTTCAGAAAAATACCAAAAAATTCACCCCTACCATTTTTCGACGAGTAGAATTAAAAATTGAACTCAATTTTTCAAAAACAATTTTCTAAATATTATTAATTTAATTTTTTAATAAATTCATATTTAATTTGAAAAATAACAATCTTAGGGTATAATTAGTTTTTTGTGACATTGGAAAATTAATTACGATCCCATTATCTTATTACCCAAAGAAAATAAAGTAATTTCATTATTTACTATTAAAGGGTCATATTACTATTCATATTACTATTCATATTACTATTAATATTACTATTCATTAGGGTATGTTACTATTCACTAAAAGTCATGTTTGTTCTATCAGACTCCAAATGACCTACTAAAGACAAGTCTAGATGACCATTTCTCA
The DNA here is from genome assembly GCA_963277665.1 of Viscum album. Lineage (NCBI taxonomy): Eukaryota > Viridiplantae > Streptophyta > Magnoliopsida > Santalales > Viscaceae > Viscum > Viscum album. The sequence goes on along the minus strand of OY728133.1, from coordinate 1,374,822,840 downwards.
AAATACAAAACAGAGAAGTGGGAAATTTATGTTTAATGACTAGTTTTTAACTATCTCTGAAATAACCTAATGTTGTTTCAAAGGAACACAATTATTTATAGGTTGTGAATAGAATGTATTCAAGAGAATCATACCATAAAATGTTCAGGGCATTACATTATTCCCTCCTTCGGAAATTTCGTCCCCAAAATTTCATGTATAAAGACCACCAAAAAGGTGTGGGTGGTTCTTCTTCATAACATCTTCAGGTTCCCATGTTTCTTCCTCCATTATATGGTTCCTCCAAAGAACCTTTACTAGACGAGTTGTCTGATTTCTCAATACTTTCTCCCTAGTATCATGAATCTTGATAGCCTCTTCACAATAAGAAAGATCAGGCTCAAGTTCTACTTCATCATAAGTGAGTACATGTGTTGGGTCTGGCATGTAATTTCTTAACATAGACACATAGAAAACATTGTGAACCTTGAATAGACTTTGCAGTATTGCCAAACAGTAAGCTACGACTCTAATTCGGTCCATAATCTCAAAAGGTCTGATGTACCTGGGACTTAACTTTCCCTTCTTACTGAATCGTATAATACCCTTCCATGGAGATACCTTTAAGAAAACGTGATTACCTACTTAAAACTCCAAATCCTTCCTTCGGTTATCTGCATTTATTTTTTTGCCTACTTTGAGCTATTTTGATATAGTTCTGGATAATCTTCACCTTTTCCATTGTTTCTTCAACAAGTTCTGGGCCCACGAGTTTTCTTTCACCAACTTCATCCCAGCAAGTTGTTGTATGACATCTCCACCCATATAATGCTTCATATGGTGCCATATGAAAACTTTAATGGAAGATATTGTTGTAGGAAAATTCAATGAGAGGTAAATACTAATCCCACATGCCTTGAAAATCTATTGAACAAGACCTCAACGTGTCTTCCAATGTTTGAATAGTCCATTCTCATTGTCCATAAATTTGTGGGTGGTAGGTAGTGCTCAAATGGAGATCAGTATCTTGGGCCTTTTGAAGAATTTTCCAGAATCATGATGTAAAACATGGATCACGATTAGAAACAATCGATAGGGGTACTCCATGAAGTCTCACAACTTCCTTAATATATAGTCTTGCTAGAAATTCAAGTGGTAGATCTTCTCTTATAGAAAGAAAATTTGCTAACTTGGTAAGATTATCAACAATGACCCATATTGCATCGTTCCTTCTAGGAGTCTTTGATAATCTCATGACAAAGTACATCGTGATATTATCCCATTTCCACTAAGGTATAGGAAGAGGTTGCAATACTCTTCCAGGCGGTTGCCTTCCAACTTCCACTTGTTGAAAAACCATACATCTTGACACAAAATCAACAATATCCCTCTTCATATTGTCCCACAAAAAATGTTCCTTCAAATATCTATACATATTAGTGCTACCATGTGTATAGAGAAATTGGAACTATGAGAATCATCCAAAAATCCCCTTTTTAGATCAGGTATATTGGGAACACATAGTCTCTTCCCAAATTTCAAAATTCCATCTTCATATATAAAGTCACTCAATCTCCCATCATTCATAGCATTAATCTTCTTTTGAAACTCCTCGTCATCAGCTTGAGAACTTTTTAACCATTCTAGTAATGATGGTTTGGCAACAATTTGAAAAAACATTAATGTTTCACCTTCCATGGTTATTCCCATATCCATATTTACTAGATCCATGAAAATAGGATCCCTTTCAACTCTCATATTGTTCAAAACTCTGTGATCCTTTCTACTCAAAGCATCTTCCACTTTATTTTCCTTCCCTGGGTGGTAGTGTATCGTGCAATCATAATCTTTGAGTAGTTCAAACAATCTCCATTCCCTCATGTTGAATTATTTCTATGAGAAAATATACATAAAACTCTGGTGATCAGTATAAATATCACATTTTTCACCATAGAGATAATGTCTCCATATCTTCAAGGAAAATATTACAGCAGCTAACACAAGATCACGATTAGTATTTTTTTCTCATGAACATTTTTCTGTCGTGATGTATAAGAAAGAACCCTATAATTTTTCATAATGACACAACCAAGTCCTTTCTTTGAAGCGTCACTATAAATAACAAACCCGTCATTCCCCGATGGTAGAGTCAATATAAGAGCATTGACTAATATTCTCTTCAATTCTTCGAAACAATCTTCACAATATTTTTTCCAAAAAAATTTAACCCCTTTACTTGTGAGCATCATTAGTGGGTTATCCAGTCGGTCAAAGTTCCGAACAAAACACCGATAGTAACCTGATATGCCAATAAAACTGTATACCTCAGTTATGTCTGTTGGAATGGGCTAATCTTGGATTGCCTTTTTCTTCATAGTATCAACTATAATTACATACTTAGAGACAACATTGTCTAGAAAATGGACTGACTGAATCCAGAATTTACACTTTCTAAACATCCCATATAATTGATTTATTCTGAGAGTTTTCAGAATAGTTCGCAAATGATCCCCATGGTCTTAACAGCTTTTTGAGTATACCAGGATATCATTGATGAATACCACAAAAAGTTATCAAGATATTCCTTGAAAACTCTATTCATTAAATCCATGAAAATAGAGGGTGAATTTGTTAGTCCAAAAGGCATCACTGTGAACTCATAATGTCAATACCTAGTTTGAAATGTTGTCTTCAGAATACCTTCCTTGAACATACGCTGATGATGATATCCAGACCGAAGATCAATTTTCAAAAAGTATTGAGCTCCATGAAGTTGATTAAATAAGTCATCAATTCAGGGAAGAGTATACTTATTCTTTATTGTAATAGCATTTATTTCCCTATAATCAACGCAAAACCTCATGGATCCATATTTATTCTTAACAAAGAGGATAGGGGCTCCCCATGGAGAAACACTAGGTTGAATATATCCCATTTCACTCAAATACTCTAGTTATTTCCTTAGCTCTACTAATTCAAAAATGTACATTCTATAGGGAGTATTTGATATAGGTCTTGTATCAGGAATTAAATCGATAGAGAACTCAAATTCCCGCTTTGGAGGATGTATAGGTAAATCCTCTAGAAATACATCAATGTACTCTTTCACTATGTGCACATCTTGAATTTGACGATTTCTTTCCTATCCCATAGATATTGTTTTATCTTCCTCTCTAAGTATTGCATTCAATAGAGCTATTGTGGGTGGTTCTAGGTAAGAATCAAGTGGAGAAGTTTCTTCCCTAAAGACAAGGAATTCTACTCCGTTTTAAAAAAATTGTAACTTCCTTTTTTCTTACAATAAATCCTGGCATCATAATTTGATGGCCAATACATACTGAGAATTATATCAAATTTAGTCATGGGTATGATGACAAGGATAGAAACTAAATCACGTTTTGGGGCTTGGAGGGGGACTAGTCGACATGAATTTGTTGCAATGATACATCCCATGGGAGTTTTGACTGAAAACTCCTTTCTTAAATCAATTCAGGCATATATAATGTTTTGGAAAACTGAGAGGATATAAATGAATGCGATGATCCAAAATCAAATAAATTGTTGTCTATGTTTGAGGAAACAATTAAAGTTCTTGCCACCACATCACGAGGAACATCAACCTCTGTGGTTGTAATCGCATAGGCTCTCCCTTTCTCCTTTGGATTTTTCTAAGGCATGTTTCTTTGGAGCTTAGGACAATCATTTTCATAGTATCCCATCTCCCTGCAATTGTAGCATTGAACATCATTGAATTGCTTCTTCCCCTTGCATTCATCAGATCGATGACCCATTTCTCCACAGTTATAGAAAACTCCCTTGCCTTTCAACCATTTCCTAGGATGATTCATTCCACAATTCTCGCATAATGGGAAACTGTTTGTTCCCTTGCACTTCTTTGGTGATTCTCCTTTTTCTTTTTTATCAAATTGCCACTTCTTATCTTGGTTTCCTTTGAAAAAATTTGATCTAGTAATTTCCATCTCTTTTTTGATGGCACTTGATAGAATTCCATCATATGATGAAAATGATTGAGAAGACAGTGCCCTTTGAAGACTTGGCTTAAGAACATCAATGAAATGTTCAATCTTCTCTGCTGAGTCATTAATGTAATACATGGTATACCTGGCTAGCCTTGTGAAGGTAGCCTCATACTCTGCAACACTGTCTTCTTCGCTTTGTTTCAAGCCATGTAATTTCCTCTTCATTTCAGCTCGTCGCTCATGAGGGAAATATTTTGCATAGAATATTTCCTTGAAATTCCTACATTCCATATCCTCTATCTCTTCTTCCTCCATGGTATTATGAATCAAGGACCACCATTTATGAGCATCTCCCTTGAGACAATATACTTCCATTACTACCTTTTCATTTTCATTGCATACTAACGCCATGAATATCTATTCAAGGGACTTGATCCATTGCTCAGCAAACACTGGATTAGTAGTTCCACTGAAAGATGGGGGATTCTATCGCATGAAACGATCTAACACTGGTGTTTAATGGTTATTCGTTACAACTTGAGTAAGTTGTCCCAATATGGTCATGATCTGATCTGCTCCAACGTTGACTGTGTTGAATTTCTCAATATGGAGACCCCTACCTTGACCACGAGTATTGATTTCCCTTCTTCCATTTGATTCTATTTCTAAATAATGGTATACCCTTGATTAGTTTATGAATCTCAAATAGATAAGCACTCAACATAGATTGAAATTCTATGCATAAACATGGTTCCTCTAAGGAAAAATTTACATTAACTCCTTCATAATGGCTTGTAAAGAAAACATGAATTATCTTAAGAATATCCCCTAGGAGTTTCATAACCAAGAGTGAAGTAAGGCCTGTTGTTGTGCACCAGTTCCCGTTCAATTCTAGCACAAAGCGGTGTTTTCAGGTTTTACCCCTAGATACATCTTTTCCAGAGCCACCTCTACCTGCTCGTATCCAGACAGGGATGTATTGCTTAAAATATCAACATAATAAATTCCTTAAAAAAATACAAGGATATTCTTGTACATTTTTCCTAAAATAATATCTTATGGATTTGTTCCCTGCTATAAATTTCCTACTCTAGTTTCCTAGTTTCCTACTAAACTTCCTCTAATACCAACTGTAACAACCCGACCCCACTAGGCTGGAGCCGGTGCATTACTTGTGATATTGGAATGGTTGGAATGAATGAAAATCCCAAAGGAAGGATCATTTTAGTAATCTTTAAGACACTAGATACATATATGTAACACCAATTACATTGGGAAAGGTTACAAAATACAATACAAAACAAAAACTAAAAACTGCATCCGCATGAACTCTATAAAAGGCCTTATCTTCATCACCTGTTGAAGATAGAAAATGAAAGGGGTGAACTCAAAATCTCAGTAAGGGTTAAAAAAAGTGGAAGCATGAGTACAATAAATCTTGAATCATAATCAATCTAACATAATCAACACATCATAGTGAATAAATGACAAAATAATTCCATATATAAACTGAGAATGAAACTGTGTCCATAGATTTTGTCATAGTGAAAATCCCAATGATAATAATAATAACTGATAATTAACAAAGAGAATGATTATTAATCGTATGTCATGTATCTGGAACATGAAACCATAATACTATAAAAATGGTTTACTGTTGTGGGTAGAAACCCGTTATATTTTTGGAAACAAACTCGAAGGGTCTGTCGCCAAACTATTTAGTCTCATGAGACCTACCAATGCATCGAGGGGCTGTAGTCGGCCCCACCAACCACTACATCCAAATCATTCTTTATACATTGATTCAATACAAGAGAAATATTCCTTTCAAATATTCTTATAGGGTATAGAAAACAGACTCATCAATAACATCCCCAATATACACTGTATGTGAAATGGTACACGGTTTAGACAATAAACATATCCATGACATGAGATTATGGATATTTAATAGAAATATAATTTTAAATGGAAAGTGATCTCAAATGGGCAGTAGGTACACCCCATAAGGATTATTTGGTGCAAAATACAAAGTTAGTCATAACAAAGGGGATATTCTTGAACAAAAGTGAGAGGGAGGATCCCATACCTTATGCTTAATGGTGTTCTTGTATTTTTTTTAATGACCTGAATAAAAAAAATTAGGATTATTAATTCATAATTCCAGAACCTATTTTATATTTAATTGATATGGTATAACCTTATTTAGTACATTAATGGCCATTTTTATATAAGATATTCAATACTATTGTTTTGGAAGCATTTTCTTACTTTGTTTCATGCTTTGTTTACTTGTATTCATGAATGGAAGTTGGTTTGAAATATTTTTAAACATCTGGATTTGTTAATATAAATTATTAGTGAAATTAAAGAGACATAAATGATCTTATAATGATTCTGGTTATATACTATGATGGTGACTCATTCGATGATTTAAAGATAAACGCTTGAATTTGTCTTGGTAATTTTGTACTAAATAAGCTTGTTTTGTATTTTTATTCCATATTATGAATGTTGAAAGATTCCAGGACATTAATCAAGATAAAATACATATATTATGATCTGGTTCAACCATATATTTGGTTTTCTTGACAAGACTATAAATAATTAATGGAAATTGAAATTACATCGTCCACGATGTCGGTAATTGGACAAATCATGGACAATGTTTTTATTTCTTAAATAAGTAGGAGTGGAGATGAATAATGTTGATTAATTTTCAATAAACATGAAAAAATCTAGAATATCAAATATTCCGAAGCTTCAATTCCTATTGGTTAAGAGGAGGTGTGAAATGAAGAATAAAATAAAGGAGTCTTAAAATGAAAGAAAACTTGATAAATTTCTCCCGAAAATTCGGCAGCCTAACAACATCTCTTAAAATTTCATGAAAATATTTTGATTAGAGGAATGGAATATATCATCATTCATACATAATATGGACAGTAAGGGGAAATATTTAATGAAATATCCCAACAAAATCCAATGGTAATGGAAGAGAATAACATAAAATGAAAGAAAAGAAAGAAAATAAATGAGGTTGTTTACTTCTTGGTCTCTTCTCCTTGAGATATTTCTTAAGGGATTTGGTTTTGGCCTTTTGGTGAGACCATAATCTCTATGACGTGGGAAGAGACTAGGTAAGGGTATTTTGATAGAACTTTGAGGATCTTAAAGGAATAGAGTAGTAAAGGGAAGAGGGAGTGGGGGGGGGGGGTTATAGTGGAGGAGAGGAGTTAATTTTGAATATTTAATTCATTATTTTAGTATTCCCCTCAAGAAAACAAAATAGTACTATTTCTTGTGACCCCTAATAGTAATAAGATCATGTGAGTTTGAATCATGTGGCCTTAAATCACATATGATGTCATAAATAGTGTATTTAACTGATAAATTGAATATACAATATTTTAACGTATTTCAATATTCATAAAAAATTCATGAATTTCAGAAAAATAACAAAAATTAACCCCTACCATTTTTCGACATGTAGAATTCAAAAGTGGACTCCATTTTTCAAAAATAATTTTCTAAATATTATTAATTTATTTTTTAAATAAATTTATATTTAATTTGAAAAATAACAATCTTAGGGTATAATTAGTTTTGTATGACATTGAAAAATTAATTACGATCCCATTATCTTATTACCCTAAGAAAAAAAAAGTAATTTCATTATTTACTATTCAAGGGTCATATTAATATTCATATTACTATTCATAAGGGTATGTTACTATTCACCAAAAATCATGTTTGTTCTATCAAACTCCAAATGACCTACTAAACACAACTCTAGATGACCATTTCTCAAAATTCAAAACGTAGAAGTGGAAAATTTATGTTTAATGTCTAGGTTTTAACTATCTCCTAAATAACCTAGTGTTGTTTCAAAGGAACACAGTGATTTATAGGTTGTTAATAGAATGTATTCAAGAGAAGCATACCATAAAATATTCGGGTCATTACACACCATGCATGTTCCCCCTTTAGCCTCTTTTCTACTATTTCTATGCCACATAACGTAAAAATGCACGCCTGGTCCCATCACATGACCCTAAACTATGGCATTATCGTCCTGACCGCAGGACAAAAAATGACACTACATCGTGATGTCCTCACTCAAGGGGACACCATGTTTGGTATTAGTCAAATGCCATACCATTTGTCAATTCATGTATATGGCTTGATTCTTGTGGCGATGCAGGGACTTTCTACCCTAGGCCGGTAACTTCACAAAAAAACCATTTAACTTAAAGGAAAAACAAGATACATCAAACACCGCTTCTTTTGGTGCGAGGGCCACACCTGCACACCCCTTTTATCCTTGGAACGATTACCATACCATGCCACCACATAGAATTATGCACAACTTGATTATCATTCTCATGAGATACATAGCAATGCCTAGAAACTTACCCATGCGCCCAGCCTAACTTTCATGTTTAGTCCCTTGACATAAACACTTCCCCAAAGAACACATAGTAATCTGGAATTATGTCCTCTTTCATGTCAGGTTTCATAATCACCTTACTATGTGTCCCATACATTCCTTACCGATCCCTGGTCTGATTTCTATGGCCTTAAACTAAGACCTCTCTTAGAACTATGTTTTTCTTGATTACCATCCTCATGGGAAGCATACGAACACCCAGGCATTTTGCCCTGGGTTAATCCCTAGTAATCATAAGTTCTGTTCCTCTTCATTTACATCCCCCTGGCATGAACCCTTGTGATGAACCTGTAACAGAAACTTTAGCCTGAACAAGTTCGGGATTCCCCACAATGACATTGAAATGTGAAAAATCCCTTGCCAGAGAGGTCCTGTCTAAAATTAGGAATGATCCATGACAAACCGATGTTCCCATCTAATGTGTTTCCACCATTGTGGCGTAATTCCGAGAGTGTTGGATTCGGTTCGAACAAACCATCACTCCATATTCCACACTTTATGTTCCCCTTATTCGGACCTTCATCCTCTTTCATGTCTAAGGGAACCCCCTAACAGTATGGATGCTCCACCTACGACCCACCTATTGTCCTAGGTCAATGCTCCGTCTGACTAATGGATGATATTTTGAGTCAGGTCCTATGATTCAAACATAGTCAACAGTCAAACCTCATTTGTTTGTCCCCTATATAGGCTAACGTGACATGGATGATGTGTTTTGAACATGTTCAATAGTTATCCTCCATCGCCACGCCACCCTCATTCTGTTCCGAATCTTAGGTATCAGGATTCACACCATTTTTCCCCATCTATTCAGATTGATTATAGCTCCCTTGGAGTTACCCCTTCTGTGCACAAGAGCACATTGGGAAAACGGTAATTCTACTGTTCTAAGAGCTTCATTCTCTAGTTAGGTCTCTCCCATTTCCTCTTGGAAATATGGGCTGGTTGTTCAATCCCCGGATTCCCGAAGCTTGGTTTACACTATTACATTTGGATGGGGGAGGTAAGGTGGTCATCCCTTGTTTCTCACATCAGGCCCAACCCACGTGATCTTAGGGAATCATCACTGGACGCTCCAAAAATATAACAAGAATGAAATAAACCAATATTAACAATGGAAGTCACGCATTCCATGGAATCAAATAATCAAACCATGAAAGTATGTATGAGGGTTTAAAATCATTACCATACCCGAGGGTTGATTCCCCCCATGGACAGGTTAACCTCGTTAAAATAACATAGCAGCTCTGCCACCCTCTAGTTGGTGGCGTCCAGGAGTTACTGTCGTCTATTCAGCTCCCGCTCCTCCTCGGCACCGATGAGGTGCAATTCATCGCCCTCAATCTGGGCCCACTCCACGTCGGTCTAACTGACAGTCATCTCCTCATAGGCTCGCTTCATGCCCTCTTCAGCCTCTTCCATTTGAGCATTAAATCACAATATTACCTCAGATTGCACATTGAGGGAGGTCGAGTTCTCATCCGCCCGACTCTGCAGCCACTAAACCTCATCTTCAGCCTCCTGGAGCCTCTTGATGTTTACTGCTTTCCTCCTCTACCAGCCCACACAGAGTCCATGGTCATGCTCTTGAATCCTTTCCACCATAAGATCTCAGACGAGCATGTGCAGATGTTGGGCATCCACTCCCCCAACACATAGTTCACACAGCCGCGAGCGAAGTCTTTCCATCTCATCCAACCATAGTGCTTGGGGGTTTTATCAAGGAAGCGCTTGATCCGTTTCCATGATCGGTGATGAAATATTATGTTATCCTCTTCATCGGAGGTTATCTCATCCCAGACAGCGCGGTTGGCAGGCTCATACATAGGGAACGCCCCTATGATCTCTTCAGCAGGGTCCACATCTAGAGTTCGATCAAGCGTGGAGGGACCTGGGCTATCTGATTGATCAACATCATCAGATTCCACATCAATGACCTTAGGTGCAACCCTGTGAATGGTTCCAGCACTGATCGGGAGCACCGCTTCTTGGTCAGTTTGGTGCTCCACCTCCACGACCACCGATATTCCCTTGGGAAGGATGCCACCAAAAACCCCGACCAACCTCACCAAGGCAGCCCACACCATTTGAAGAACTGTACTGTCACGACATGACCCTACCCGGGCTCGAGCCACAACTACCCCAAGCCCGCCTCCATAGGCCAGGGGCTGGCGACTAGCGCCAAAGGCAGAACAACTCGGGTAGGCCTTTGCCTAAGTACCTGTACACACACACACGTAGCACATTCAATTCAACAGTGCAGAGTAAAAGAAAAGGCAAGTAAATAAAAGGGTCCACTACTATAAAAAAAACCACAAGTGCATAGACCTCTAACAGAACAATGCAAATGCTGAGGTAAACTGAAAAGAAAAGGGGAAAACACACACCCCACTAGTAAAAGTTCCACAACCTGGTAACAGGTGAACAAAAGAAAACCATTTGGAAGGGTCCCCCACCTGGAACCCGACTACGACCACCGCACGCGGTCCAAGCTCCTGAACTCTTGTGCTCCATTGAAGTCATGACCAACCTGTCCGTCATCTGTAAGGGCACACCAAGTGCGGGCAAATACCAAGCCCGGGTGAGTATAAAAGTACTCAGTAGGATACCCCGAAAGCTCGAGGGAGCAACAAAGGAGGTACCGAAGGGTGAGCAGTAGAGCGAACAGGAAAAGTAAAGGAGTACAACAGAGGGTGCAGTAAAGAGTCCATCTCAACCCAACAAGAGGAAAGAAGGTAGACTCATCCAGAAACAAGGAGATGGAAATGGTGAGAAGATGAAATTCCCAACGAGTCTTTGCTACCTATAGCAGCAGAGTAGACTTGTCCAACCACATGAAGCTAGAAACGGAAAGCACGGGGCATACCCCCTGTGTCTTCACCTCTCATGGAAAGATAGTAACCAAACCCAAGAAGTGGGTACTGGAACAAGGTATATAAATATCTTTATGCTCAGCAAGAATCCCGAATAATTTCATAAGGGGATATCCATCCAGTAGATCAGCCCAAGAAAAGTGAGTCACCAACAGTCCCAGAAGTAACACCATCAATGCCCAGCATCCCGCACGTCTTCCCCGAACTACAAGTCAAGGGCTCAAACCACCACACCTTGACACTATCTTATTTGGACAGCACTGACTCGCCCGCATGGTTTTAGGTCGCGTCACAAGGATGTGTCTCGGTTGGGGAAAATCTCCTCGTACTTGAGAGTTCTGAGGGAACATCAAACCAAAACACGTCACTGCCCCACAGTCGAGAGGATTGCTCAAAGTCAAGCTGTCACATCACCGACCCATACAACTAAGGGTCCCGCTCCGGTAATCATGGAGGAAAGACACCGACTATCCTAGTAGAAAGGACTGAGTCTGGAATGTCAATGAGTGTCCCACTACCTAGCCTTGCTAGAGGGTAGTTCATAATGTAATATCGGGTGACCCACTACCCAGCCCTGCAGGAGGGTAAACCAGGAATAAGCCGTTAGGCGACCCACTGCCCAGAATTGCTGGAGGGTAGACCTGGAAGAAGCCATCAGGCGACCCACTGCCTAGGCTTGCTGGAGGGTAGACCTGGAAGAAGTCGATGGGGGACCCAATGCCCAGCCATGCGGGAGGGTAGACCAGGAATAAGATTTCAGGCAACCCATTGCCTAGCCTTGCTAGAGGGTAGAACTAGAAGAAGTTGACGAGTGACCCACTGCCCAGCCCTGCTGGATGGTAAACGATAACAAGTCGACAAGTGACCCACTACCCAGCCCTGCTGGAGGGTAGACCTAGAATAAGCCGACGGGTGACCCACTGCCCAGCCCTGTTGGAGGGTAAACCCTAACAAGCCGACAGGCGACCCACTGTCCAGCCTTGCTAGAGGGTAGACCAAAATCAAGACGACGAGCGACCCACTGCCCAGCTCTTCTGGAGGGTAGACTCTAAAGATTCTTTGGGTGACCCATTGCCCAGTCTCTACTGGAGGGTAAACCTGGATCTGCTCTGGCCATCTCTACTGGATGGTACAACACTGGCCAACTGACCACTGGGTGGGTATCCCGCAACCACTCAACTCCCGAATGACTCACCCAAAAGTGGTTCAATGCCTATTCTATCACTGGGTGTCACTAGCACTGCCACTGGCCGATCTATCAAGAGCGAAACCAGCGGGAGACCACTCAACCCTGCTGGTCAAATAAATGAGCACAGAGGGACCCTATACATCACGATAGGTCAAAGTACGTAAAGAAGAACACGTCATGCTCTTGGGGCCCACACGACGTGTGGCCCCTAGATAACCCTGACCAAGCACACAAAAATTCTCAGGTACCAACATCCACATGTACCTCCTAGCACACCCGTATACTCCAAGAGTATACCACGTCTCCAACCCAAAGGCTAACATGCACCCGACACCCAATGTCAACATGAAGGCGTAACGTAAAACCCCCAACCTGCCACCTCAATAGCTGAGGCACAGCCAACCACAGCTCTTTAGACACCAACCTCACTCTCCCAGGAGTGCATGCAATCACATGCCAAAGGTCCGCTACAAACACAGTAGAAGGACCGCCACCAGAGCACCTTTCACATTTCCAAATTTAATAAGATCACATAAGAGGCTCCACTCACCAAATGGATCGCACCATTATAATCCTCATGGAAAAACACATGAGTTAGACTACTTACTCGCCTCAAAAGGATATCTGACAGAAAAGACACCAATGCCGCCTCACGCCCGAACAACGTCTCGTGATCCCAAGCCACGGCCACATAAATAGTCGGGCGCATCGCACCATTGCGATCCCCTCAGGAAAAAACATCAAAAAGACTACTCACTTGAGCACAACAGATATCCGGAGAAATAGATGCACTCTAGTGCACCGCACACGAGCGGTGCTATGTGGGACCTACATCCCGGTCCCGAAACTCAATGGACAGATTGTACCATTGCGATCCTCTCGAAAAAGCACACAAGGTGGACTGTTCACTTGTCCAAAATGGTCTCCTGGTGATAAAGATGTAAAATCACCGTCGATGCCCAAACATCCCTCACGGGCCCCGCACCATTATGCCAAATTAGAGTGAGCGGATTGCACCATTGCAATCCCCTTGAAAAAACAACCAGAATTCACTGGTCGCACACCCCGAACGAACGCCTGATGAGAAAGTCGTTAAATGCTGCTCGCAGCTCAAAAGATGGTTCGTGGGGCCCATGCCTCAACTCAGCCTTTAATGCCCGGAACCACCCTAGAAACCTATGCCTCGACGACAGGGTCACAAAAGCACTAACGGTGCCCAATTCGGACATCAGAGGTTCCATGCCGTCCAAAACAAAAAACTCAGGGAAAAAACATGTCCACTTAAAGAGGCGTCACGCCTCCGAGGCCCCTCATTTAGGGAATTAAAAATTTCCGAAACCACCTCAAAAACTACATCTTGACATGAGCTCTGCGCTGCTGCATACGGTGCTCGAAACGGACGCCCGTAGCCCGAAATATGGGTGTCCAAACATTTTAAAAGGGGGGGGGGTACCCCCTTGGGCCGGACCGGCCATGTCCGGCCAGTCCGCCCTGCTCGGGCGGGCCGGCCCCCTAGGGCCGCGGCCCAGTGGGACCAATGGGCCGCCACATGTGGCCCACTGCCCTATGCAAGCCCCCTCACCCGTGCGCCGTGCGGGCACATCTTCCACCGACCGGTCGACACGGCCAGTCTTCTTTTCCAAACGGAGACCCGCGTCGTGTGGGTCTCTATCCAGCCGTAGGGCCGCACAGCGCGACCCCGGTCGTCCCCTCTTGCCGAAGCCCATGGCCGGCACCCTCAGCTGGCGAGCCCGAGCCGCCCCACACCGGCGAGATGCTGCCCGGCTGACTGAAGGGCCGACCTCCTCCACCGCCTGCTTGAGCCAATGCCTGGAGCTGCTCTACCGCCGGAGCTTGCCGGAAACTGTCCTTGTGGCCGGAAAAATTCATAGGACCACCAGAAACGATCCAGTGGTCGAAAATTGGGTTCGGATAGTGTTCCGAAAATCTCATGACGGGTTCTACGCAATTATGGGATTCGTTCGACGTTCCAATGGCGCGATTGAGCATTAATGGAAATTAAGCGTGGAAAGGGGTGTAAAACTAAAATCCGCCTACCTGCGGGCAGAACACTGACGCTTCTATGCTCGATTCGAGCTCCACCACGGCCAAATTTTCCTCCAATCCGTCATCGCCATCTTGGAGAAGGAGGAAGGAAGAGAGGATCTCTCCATGGGAGGGTGAAATGGGAGTGAAGAGAGGGGGGATAGGTTAATTAAATAATCTAATTAACCTAAACACCCTCCCGTGGCCTCGTACCCGAACTCCCGACGATATTGGGATTATGTCTCTCCTAGGCTAAAAACCATGATCTGAGTGCAACTGCGGTCTCAGAATTTTAATCCGAGACCACTTTCAAAAGTTATTTACCTCAATGCCCGAGTCTTCCAAATTACTAAAACACCCCTGGGGCCATTTTTCACAAACGGCCCGCGCCCTTCAAACTTACACCCCTCCTAGGGTAAAAGGAACGATCCGAACTCAACGGTGCCCTCAGTTTTCCAATACGAGCCACCATATATGAGATACATGCTTTTCAACATTAAAAGAAAAAATAAATTAATTAATTTATCCGTTTAATGTTCCAAAAGCGAGCGAGGAGTCCAAACGTCCCGCACCGACACATTTTATTATGTTTCTAGGGTAAACACCCCATTCCAGACCCATCCATACACTCGAATATTTGATCTGGAACTCCGTTTAGGAGTTATCCCATTTATTTGGTGTTTCCAATGTGAACGCACTGAAAAATTAATTCCGGCCACTCCGGGGCTCGGAATTGCACGCCGTCTGAAGCCGTTGCTCTGGAATATCATCAAGAATATTCCAAAGTCTTTCACAGCAAAAAATGGGTTCTTAAATCATTCCATCCTTCATGATTTTCATCCCCAAAAATCAAAACCAGGGAACAAATCTGGGTACTAAGCCCACACCTGGCTCTCTTGCACCCAGAAAAACTCTTGCACAGCTCTGCGCCACCGCACACAGACCAAGGATTGATCTGTTCATGCGAGGTCAGACCTTTCCAATGCCGTGCTCCCACTACAGACTATGGGGTTAGGGCATGGCAGTAGGGAACCTCACCATCCCCTTTCATGGTCTCAAACAACCCGAAGGCTCTCGGGGGTAGCTCATCTCCCCAACCGAACCTATGCGTCGCACGTCGCGACTGGAATCACTACCCGCACCTAGAACAAGGGACAATGATTCCCTCCTTTAGAATATCTATATGATGAAACACCCAAGGATATCTGGTCACACAAGATTTCACAGTCAATGTCTCGCAACCAAGACTCTCTTACATGCTCGGAAAGCGATGGAGTCGACACCATCGACTAAAGAAAAATGTCCTGTGCCTTTTAATTTACCAACACAGGGTTAAACCCGACGCCTTGCGTCACCCTGGTATCAACTCAAGAAAGGAGAAGGGAGAAAATAATTTCACAGACAGAGTCTAACAATTCTACTGCAAAAAGGTAGAGGAGCCATAGAGCGTACCTCTTACCACCTCATGCTCTGCAGGATCATAGACATCCAAAGCTCGCGGCTGTCTGCAGTCCCAAATGACATTTCCCAGAGCCAGACGTGGACCACCTAGTGGTGATGGGAAGACCTCGTAAGGTCATCCTCCACTTCCAGATCCTCCTGCCCCTCTACTAGAACCACCTCTCTGGGTACTAATTCGATCATGGCGTTGCCTCTGCTGTGGTGGTGCACCTCTTGCCTGCCCGAATCTTTCAGCAACTCGGGTCGGGCACTCTCGTGCGAAGTGATCTCACCCATCACAAGTATAACACCGCCGCTCCCTGAGCTGTTCTGGTGCCCTCCGGCGCCATAGTGGTGTACGGCCACGGCCCGGAGCCACTCAAAGAAGGTCACCCTTGGCTAAGGCCTTGAACTTTTCCACCACAGTGGTATACAACCACGTCTCCGAAACCGGAAGTGGGAAGGCCACCTGCATCGAGGTCCTGTCCTCCTACGCCTGCTAGCTACGACAGACGTCTCAGCTCTGTCACATCCACTGCCACTAGCAACCGAAAATCATGATAGGAAGCTCTCTGTCACCAACACCAGCTCTGGCACCTTGGCATATGTGGAAATTCCCAAGGGTACTATGACAGCATGAATCTCTCGGCGGAGACCCTTCTCAAACATCCGCGGTCGGATGTTGTCACAATGGACCATGTCCGTGTAAAAGAGTGCACAGTCTGTGAAACTAGACGTGTACTCGGCCACCATCATCCCTCCCAGCTGAAACTGCAAAAGCTCCTGAATCCGAACAGAGTGCAAGCAAGAGGGGAAAACTCCTCATGAAACAACAACATAAAGTCGCCCCATGAAAGTGACGACTCATCAAGAAACCGTCTCTCCAGACTCCACCAACGCCGAGCTGCTCCACAAAAAAGGTCAGCTGCCAAAGCCACCATAAGATCTATCAGCGTCTGCACAAGACTGAAAAGGCAAACCACTGTCTCTATCCAACCCTCTGTTGCCTGAGGGTCTGGATCACCACTGAACCTCAGCGGTCCCTACCGCTGGAACTCACGGATTAAGATCAACCTACGCTCAAGCTCATCCTGCTCTGCTGAAGCTTTCTACTGCTCAACAGGTGGGGGTACTACAACCAGCCCACCTAGAGAAATGGCTCACATGATGGGTCCTGGACTGAGGCCTCGTAGATCACAGGGTCATCGTCACAAACCAAAGTTGGTATCCTGGATGGCTGTCTTCGCGGAGACATCCTGAATATTATCAAGGAGTGTCGCGGTTAGATGATCATATATGTATATACCAATAACAACAATGATGGGGGGATAACTCAAGAAGGACAGTCAATGAATCAATCATATGTGATGCACAGACCAATTTTTCCTGCAACGAGTGTCTTAGAATGCCGAGTCGACAAGCGGGTTATCAAGGTCCTGGTGAATGGATACGTCGGTCGCCGCACCATCACTGGACTCCCTGGCCTGAGAGCCGCTCTTGAGACACATTAACATTGTTTCCCTATATCCCAACCAATTCCTTTTATTTTAGGGATGTCCAAACATCGTCCCAAGGAATGAACCAACTCTGATATCACTTTGTCATGACCCGACCCTACCCAGGCTCGAGCCGAAACTACCCAAAGCCCGCCTCCATAGGCCAGGGGCTGGCGACCAGCGTCGAAGGCACAACAACTCGGAGAGGTCTTTTCTTAAGTACCTGTACACACACATGTAGCACACTCAATGCAATAGTGCAGAGTAAAAGAAAATACAAGTAAATAAAAGGGGCCACTGCTATAAAAAACCACAAGTGCATCGACCTATAACAGTAGAAAGAAAATGGTGAGGTAAACTGAAAAGAAAAAGGGGCTAAACACACGCCCCACCAGTAAAAGTGACACAACCCGGCAATAGGTGAACAAAAGAAAAACAGCTGGAAGGGTCCCCCACCTAGAACCTGACTACGACCACCGCACGCGGTCCAAGCTCCCTATGGCATCCCACCATTTTTCACATTACTAATCCTATGCAAAAAATCACTATGCATAATTTACTAATTATTTCTAATTTAATTTTTAATTAAAAAACACTATTCACCTAAAAAAACTAATACATGACTAATAATTTATGAAACCTTTATTTACCCATTTTATTGAATCACATTACTTAAACAAGGTGTCTAAATTATATTTAAACTTTCTTTAAGTGAGATTACTAATCCATTTGGTCAAATTACTAATCCTAAGTGAAAAATCACTATTCATAATTTACTATTCATCAAAAATCAAGTTGATCTTATTAGACTATAAATTTCATACTGAACATAATTTTAGAAGACCATTTTTTGAAAATCATTACACATTTTTAAATATTTACGGTTTATATAAACATTTTGAAAATATCCTTTTTCTAAAATTCATAAAAAATATGCATACTATATATATCCGGTCATTTGAAAATTCTTAAACATCATCATAATAAGAAATTGATATTTTTATTTAAAACAAAGGATTACACAAGGCAGTTAAAGTCTCCTTACATATCCCCTTATCACACCAGCATAGGATGTAAGTGTAAGGTGTGCTAAGGTGATAGAATCTGTGAGCGGATTGGCCAACATTGCAAGAGTAGTAATTTCTATCAGTTTGAACTTCTCGTGAAGGGGATTCTGTTCTAGATTCACATGATGAAGTTCAGCTTGGGTTTGGTCCAGAGCAAAGCCCAGTGGTGCTACCTCCTTGCCAAGTTCTATTAGATGGGATTCGATCGGTCCAAGACTACTGGGTGAGGTCATCGAATCTTCCTTCTATATTAATTAACAAAGATCACTTGTATTTAGAGACAATAATAAAAATGTTTAGTTTCCAGTGGTCATATTGACCAATGATCATATAACAGTCAAAACCCAACAGTCTCAATTTAATTATACTCATGTTATCAAATGAAACAGTTTTGTTGAGTATAAAATAACACACAAAATTAGGAAACAAGATTTATTCAAAATTTCGGGTCATTACAATCTTCCCCCCTTACGAAATTGCGTCCTCCCAATTTTTTAAAATTGGGTTTTGAAATTTTATTGAAATTCCCACATTGGAAAAAGAGACAGAAACACTATTACTTTAAAAGAAAGAAAAGGAAGTACAAAGGCCACCCGAGTTTACCCATACTAGGATTCCATTAGGAAAACATGGTCATGGTGGAGAAAACAAAGGGTCACATTCTAAAGGAGAGTGATAGAAAACATGATTAGGAGAAAGTTAACCATGAGAAAATCCCAAACTTATGATGTGTGTAAATGGTATTTGATTACCTAGTAGGAAACGTAAACTAACAACGTTTTTGTTTTACGTTCTTTTTCCTAATTTTGAGGAATTCATTTACTACATAGAACAAAAATATAAGGAAATATACCTACCTTAAAGTAGAGTTTCATCCTTTAATAATTCTCTACCAAAACTAATCTTTTCTCCAAATTATGAGAATTAAAAAACACTTGGTTTCATCAAAAGCACAAGAATCATCTTCTAGAAAATCACATAATCCACAAATGATTAACTATCTATTTCTTTTATATTTAAACATTATCCAAAAAACAGAAAGGGTAAGGTAAATTAACTCTTCAAAAATAAATAATCCTATAGGAGTGGAAACTACTTTTAAATCTTCAAAGTTCCATGGTTCTACCAAAGTACATCATAGACCATTCCATAAATAACGGTCCTTAAAATTATCAAAATTAACAAAACTAAGATTGAAACCCAAATACAAGATGGATTTGATAACATAGTCTTCCAAAATAAACATCATTGTTCATCTCCAAACAACATCCACCACACATAACATATTATAACAAAAGTAGCTAACCTAAACATATTTTACCCATGATAGGTTAATCATTTCCATAAGTAACCTAAATTGCTATAAGTCCACCTTAAATTCATAGATTCTTAAAAATATAAGTCAAAATTACTCCTCAATTAAAATACCATTGTAATCTATTTATGTCGATCATATAGAGTCCCTAAAATAGTGAATGTCTTCAAAAATAATAATCATCTTTTAATCCCCTAATCATCTCTGTCATATTAATACGACAATCGTCGCATTTCCTATCACATTGGTTGTTGGGACATGTTCTTCCTTTTCTAACCATTAACTAAGAAGATAAAGTATAATTAGGGTCTTAAATACTTAGCCAATAATAATGAAAAGGAACTTAAATCATATAAGGATAACTTATAGAAGAAAAGTATACCCTAACTTGTGATCCCCTAGGTTTCAAAATAGGTCATCCAAGATCATATATTCTTATGTGAATCTGTTTTTTTATTTTATCATTGTTCCTTTAATAATGGTTTATACTAAGCTTATGAATTTACCAAAGCATATTTCTCGGGAGTGTCGTAACCAGGAGTGCAGCAAGGCCCGTTATCATGTACCAGTTCCCGTTTGAGTCTAGCTCAAAGCAGTGTTTTCAGGTTTTACCCCTATGTACATCTGTGCCAGAGCCACCTCTACCTGCTCGTATTCAGACATGGATGTATTTGCTTGGAAACCCCTTACTCAATACTCACCAAAATACTAGGAAGATTTCCTATGTATAAAATTTTCTATAGGCTTCTTCCTAATGTTTTCATATCCTAATTTCCACAAATAAGTAAACCATCATTTGTTTCTAACTATGGCATCCCGCCTTTTTGTCACATTACTAATCCTAAGCGAAAAATCACTATTCATAATTTACTAATTATTTTTAATATAATTTTTAATTAAAAAACACTATTCACCTAAAAAAACTATTACTTGAATAGTAATTCATGAAACCCTTATTTACCCATTTTATGGAATTGCATTACTTAAACAAGGTGTCTAAATTATATTGAATCTTTCTTTAAGTGAGATTACTAATCCATTTGGTCACATTACTAATCCTAAGCGAAAAATCACTATTCATAATTACTATTCATAAAAAATCTTGTTGATCTAATTAGACTATAAATTTCATACTAAACATAATTGTAGAAGACCATTTTTTGAAAATAATTACACATTTTTAATTATTTAAGGGTTAAATAAACATTTTTAAAATATACTTTTTCTAAAATTCATAAAAAATATGCATACTATATATATCCGGTCATTTGAAAATTCATAAACTTCATCATAAGAAGAAATCGAAATTTTTATTTAAAACAAAGGATTACACAAGGCAGTTAAGGTCTCCTAACATAGCCCCTTATCACACCAGCATAGGAACTAAGTGTAAGGTGTGCTATGGTGAGATAATCTGAGGGAGGCTTGGCCAACATCACACGAGTAGTAATTTCTAACAGTTTGACTTCTCGTGAAGGTGATTCCATTCTAGATTCACATGATGATGTTCGGCTTGGGTTTGGTCCAGAGAAAATCCCAGTGGTGCTACCTCCTTTCCAAGTTCTGTTATATGGGCTTCGATCGGTCCAAGACTACTAGGTGAGGCCATCAAATCTTAATTCTATATTAATTAACCAAGATCACTTTTATTTAGAGACAATAATCAAAACATTTAGTTTCCAATGGTCATGTTGACCAATGATCATATAACAGTAAAAACCCAACAGTATCATTTTAATTATACTCATGTTATCAAATGAAACAGATTTTTTGAGTATAAAATAACACACAAAATTAGGAAACAAGATTTATTCAAAATTTCGGTTCATTACACTCCCGAACTCCTATGCTCGACTGAAGTCACGACCAACCTGTCCATCATCTGCAAGGGCACAACAAGTGCGGGTAAATCCCAAGAAGGGGTGAGTATAAAAGCACTCAGTAGGATACCCCAAAGGCTCGAGGGATCAACAGATGAGGTACCAAAGGGTGAGCAGTAGAGCGAACAGGAAAAGTAAAGGAGTACAATAGAGGGTGCAGTAAAGATTCCAGCTCAACCCAACAAGAGGAAAGAAGGTATACTCGTCCAGAAACAAGAAGCTGGAAATGGTGAGAAGATGAACATCCTGTCGAGTCTTTTCTACCTATAGGAGGAGAGTAGACTCGTCCAACCACAAGAAGCTAGACACGTAAAGCACGTGGCATACCCCGTGCGTCTTCGCCTCTCTTAGAAGGAGAGTAACCAAACCCAAGAAGTGGGTACTAGAACAAGGTATATACATATACTTATGCTCAGAAAGAAGCCCGAATAATGTCTTAAGGGGATATCCATCCCGTAGCTCAGCCCAAGAGAAGTGAGTCACCAATAGTCCCAGAAGTAACACCATCGATGCCCAACATCTCACACGTCTGCCCCGAACTACAAGTCAAGGGCTCAAACCACCACACCTCGACACTATCTGCTTTGGGTGGCACTGACTCGCTCACACGGTTTTAGGTCGCATCACCAGGATGCATCTACGTGGGGGAAAAGCTCATCGTACTTGAGAGTTCTGAGGGAACGTCAAACCACAACTCGTCACTGCCCCATAGTCGAGAGGGCTTCTCAAAGTCAAGAAGTCACATCACCGACCCGTACAACCAAGGGTCCCTCTCCGGTAATCACGGAGCAATGCCACTGACTAGCTTAGTAGAAAGGATTGAGTCTGGAATGTCAACGAGTGTCCCACTACCCAGCCCTGCTGGAGGGTAGTTCATAATGGAATATCGGGTGACCCACTGCCCAGCCCTGCTGGAGGGTAAACCAGGAATAAGCCATCAGGCGACCCACTGCCCAGCCATGCTAGAGGGTAGACCTGGAAGAAGCCGTCAGGAGACCCACTGCCCAGCCTTGCTGGAGGGTAGGACTGGAAGAAGTCGACGGGTGACCCACTGCCCATCCATGCTGGAGGGTAGACCTGGAATAAGATGCCAGGCGACCGACTGCCCAGCCATGCTGGAGGGTAGACCTGGAAGAAGTCGACGGGTGACCCACTGCCCAACCCTGCTGGAGGGTAGACCCTAACAAGTCGACAGGAGATCTACTACCCAGCCCTGTTGGAGGGTAGACCTGGAATTAGCCGACGAGTGACCCACATCCCAGCCCCACTGGAAGGTAAACCCTAACAAGTCGACATGCGACCCACTTCCCATCCCTGGTGGAGGGTAGACCTAAATCAAGACGACGAGCGACCCACTGCCCAGCTCTACTGGAGGGTAGACTCTAAAGATTCGTTGGGTGACCCACTGCCCAGTCTCTGCTGGAGGGTAAACCCGTATCTTCTCTGGCCATTTCTACTGGATGGAACAACACTAGCCAACCGAGCACTGAGTGGGTATCGTGCAACCACTAAACTCCTGAATGACTCACCCAGAAGAGGTTCAGCACCTGTTCCATCACTGGGTGTCACTAGCACCACCACCAGTCGATCCATTGAGAGAGAAACTAGGGAGAGACCACTCAACCCTGCTGTTCAAACAAACGAGCACAGAGGGACCCTCTACGTCATGAGGGGTCAAAGTACGTAAAGCAGAACACGTCACGCTCCTGGGGCCCACACGACGTGTGGCCCCAAGTTAACCCCGACCAAGCGCACAAACATTCTCAGGTACCAACATCCACATGTACCTACCGGTGCTCTAGTATACTCCCAGAGTATACCACATATCCAACCCAAAGGCTAACGTGCACTCGGCACCCAACATCAACACGAAGGTGTAACGTAACAACTCCAACCTGCCACCTCAACAGGTGAGGCACATCCAACCACATCTCTTAAGACACCAACCTCACTCTCCTAGGAGTGCATGCGATCACATGACAAAGGTCCACTATAAACACGGTAGAAGGACCGCCATCGGGGCACCTTTCACATTTCCATATTTAATAAGATCATATAAGAGGCTTCGCTCGCCAAACGGATCACACCGTTGTAATCCTTGCGGAGAAACACGAGATTTAGACTACTTACTCACCTCAAACAGATATCTGACGGAAAAGTCACCAACGTCACCTCATGCCCAAACGACGTCCCTTGATCCCGAGCCTCAACCACAGAAATAGTTGGGCGAATCGCACCATTGCGACCCCCTCGGGAAAACACGTCAAAAAGACTGCTCACTTGAGAAAAACAGATATCCGGAGAAAAAGATGCACTCCGGTGCACCACACACGAGCGGTGCCACGTGGGACCTGCATCCCAGTCTCGAAACTCAATGGACGGATCACACTGTTGTGATCCTCTCAAAAAATCACACAAGGTGGACTATTCACATGTCCAAAACGGTCTCCCGGTGATAATGATGGAAAATCACCATCAACGCCCAAACGACCCTCGTGGGCCCCGCACCATCATGCTGAATTAGAGCAGGCGGATTTCACCATTGCAATCTTTTCAGAAAAACATCTAGAATCGACTGCTCGCACGCCTAGAATGGACGCCTGATGAGAAAGTAGTCAAACGCTGCTCGCATCTCAAAAGACGGGACGTGGGTCCCATGACTCAACTCCAATTTTATCGCCCAGAACCACCTTGGAAACCTCCTCCTCGACTCCAGGGTCGCAAAAACATTGACGGCGCCCAATTCGGACATCAGAGGTGTCTGCACCATCCAATACAAAAATCTCGGGGAAAACACACGTCCACTTAATGACGTGTCGTGCCTCTGAGGCCCATTGTTTTAGGAATAAAAAATTCCCAAAACCACATCAAAGACTTCATCTTGACCCGAGATCCATGCTGCAGCAGACGGTTCTCAAAACAGATGCTCGTAGCCCGAAATATGGGCGTCCAAACATTTTAAAAGGGGGGGGGGGCCTTGGGCCGGACATGCCCGCTCCGGCCAGCCTGCTGAGGCCGCGGCCCAACTGCCTGGTCCCGGATCGGCTGGTCCCACGGGCTGCCGTGCATGGCCTGCCGCCCTGTGCGAGCCCCTCGCCTGCACTCCGCTCGGGCGCTTCTTCCACCGACCGACTGACATGGCCAGTCTTCTTTTCCACGCGGAGACCCGCACCGCGTGGGTCTCTGTCTAGCCGCGGGGTCGCAGAGCGTGACCCCGATCGTCCCCTCTCACCGGCGTTCGTAGCCGGCGCCCTCTTTCGGTGAGCCTGAGCCGCCCCGCACCGGTGAGATGCCGCCCGGTTGACCGAAGGGTCGGCCTCCTTCACCGCCTCCGAGCCCGCCACCTGTCGGAGCCGCCGCTTGGAGCCACTCCACCGCCGGAGCTCGCTGGAAACTGGCCTCGTGGCCAGAACACTTCAGAGGACCACCGAAAATGATCCATAGGTCGAAAATTTGATCCGGATAGAATTCAGGAAATCTCAAGATGAGTTCTACGCAATTATGGGCTTCGTTTGACGATCCAATGGCGCGATTGAGCATTAATAGAAATTAAGCGGGGAAAGGGGTGTAAAACTCAAATCCTCCTACCTGTGGGCGGAACACCGGCGCTTCTATGCTCGATTCAAGATCCACCATGGCCAAATCTGCCTCCGATCCATCATCACCGTCTTTGAGAAGGAGGAAGGAGGAGAGGAGCTCGCCAGGGGAGGGTGAAATGGGAGTGAAGAGAGGGGGGGGGGGGTTAGGTTAATTAAATAATCTAATTAACCTGAACACCCTCCCTCGGACCCGTACCCAAACTCTCGAAGGGGTTGGGATTATGCCTCCCCTAGGCTAAAAACCATGCTCTAAGCGCAATTGTGGTCTCAGAATTTTAATCTGAGACCCCGTTCGAATGTTATTAAACTCAACGCCTGAGGCGGCCAAATTACAATAACGCCCCTGGGGCCATTTTTTACAAACGGACTGCGCCCGTGAAACATACACACCTCCTTGGGTAAACAGCCTGATCCGAACTCAACGGTGCCCTCAGTTTTCTAATTTGAGCCAATGTTTAAGATATTCCTGCATTTCATCATTAAACGAATAAATAAACAAATTAATTTATCCGTTTAACGTTCCAAATGCAAGAGAGGGGTCCAAACGTCCCGCGCCGACATGTTTTAGGTCGTTCATATGGAAAAAACCCCATTATGGACCCATTTGTACACTCATATCTCTAATCCGGAACTCTGTTTAGGAGTTATACTATTTATTTGGCATTTCCAGTGTGAACGCATTGAAATTTTAATTCTGGCCACTCCGGGGCTCAGAATCGCACGTCGTCTGAAGGCGCTACTATGGAATATCATCAAGAATACTCCAAAGTCTCTCATAGAAAAAATTTGGTTCTTACATGTACTGTCCAAAAAAGGGGGCATGAGTGTCAGCAAGAATGGTTAGAGGGTGGCGGTCCTGAAATTGATTGGAGGGACTTACAGAGATCAAATTCCTGGTCTCGTTCTAGGGTCAGTGATATCGGGACCCCGAAGAGTGGCCCCCCATATATGGTCAGAAAGTATAAAATCTCTAAAGGGGTCACCTCAGGTATCCCAGCCCTACTGGACGTGGTAATAGACGCAACAACATGTGTTTATCCCTGAGGTCCTACATCTACATCCACTGATGGATGAGAATGAGTTCTATATATATGACTCTCCTGCATGGTTTTAATGTTAGAAAGGAGTGCAGAGTGACCTCAATGCAAGCCTCAAAGAAGGGGGTTTCTGATTTTTTTAACCTCAAGGGCCTCAGTGAACTCTTAAAGATCTGAGACTTGATCTACAACTTCACCCTCCTCCAATGGGCTCCCTCTCCTGGCCTCGCCTCCCCAGGAGGACTCTTCTGATTCTTCTGGTAGGGGAAAGTGCTCTCTTAAATCAGTGGCTAACAATTGCGGGGGAGTATTGTGGCCTAGAAGCACCTTAACACGGTCTTTCATTGGACTAGGGGTTCCCAGGGAATGTACAAAGTCTTCCATCTCTTCGAGGCACCACTATGCCTCTTCATGGGGCACTACAAAGCTATACCAGATAGGGAATATCCTTGGTAAATAAATCCCAAGATGGTTCAGGTTCTACCACAACTAATCAGGGCCTTGGAATTTCCTGTTGACTTCCCAGATGTCCCAGGCCTCCGGTAAGACGACATTCTCTGGCATGTCGATATGGTACATACGCTTCCTCGGATCCTGGGTGGGTATCCTTTGGATTCCTCTCGGTAGCCTCCCCTCTAGATGACTCTGTTATTCTAGAACCGCTGGGTCTGGTACCACTGCTGGATCTATGGCTGTTGCCTCACCCTCAATTGGTGTGGGCCTCACCACCACGACAGCCCTGCCACCACGGGATGCCCTTACTGACTTCTAGCCCCGACTCCAAGGTTGGGGAGGTTCTCCATCACCGAACCAAACGGTTGGTTGCTTCAGCATATACCCTAGATAAGACACCTCCCATCTCTGGGAATACTCCTTCTCTAGCCCAAAGATTGTGGTAGGTGGAGGCAGTTCATTCCACATCTTCCCATCTGCCCATGTGAACGTGAGCCACATCTGCCTCATCACACACGTGTGTTTCTCGTGGCGCACCTCCAAATATACCCGCGGGGTCAGTCAATGCATGCATTGGGATTGCCTTGCAAACCAGTGTGGGGTGTACGCTCGCAAAGGGGCTCACAGTCCACCCTCGCCACCAAGACACCACCTTGAAATGCCAAGAGATAGGCCTGGTTCTCTTTCGTCCCCCAACCTTCATTAGTGAATACCCCCATCGGCAAGGAAAAAGGGTGAAAATTGAACTCTTCCACCTTCCACACCCGGTTCAATATAAACGGTGTGGTAAACTTGGTCAAAAATATCACCACGACATTCAGAATTGATGGGCGGAAGTTCGAGCCTGGAGGAGAGAGAGGGTTTGGGTATTCGTAAACCCCCCCGATATGTGCCGCTATCCACCCATATTGATTGTGTAATGGCCCACATACCCTTTTCGGCCTATACCCCTCACTGATATGCCACAATATCTTATATAGTTTGGGGAGCATTGGGATTCCTAGGATGACCCACCCTCTGATCTCCAACATGGGCACCATGATAAATGTGCTCGGGCATACTCCCATGTTGATATCCCTCACCAGCTGGATCCAACCTCAGATAAGAGCCATGATAAAATCCACCATAAAGAATATTGGATGTTGCTCAGTACTGACACCAAAACCCTAGGTCTTCCACTATATGTCCTCCAAAATCCACCAGTATTAGTGCTACATACTCCAAGCCCCCTTCAGGAAAGTCCAAGGCCTTGTTGAAAACTGCCTGTTTTTTGAGAAGTTCAGGAATTTTTTGAACCACCGCCCGAACTGGACATCCCTTACTACTTCCTTGTCCTCCCTGAGCACAAGCTCCATCAACTCCATCACCATATATGGAATTTGTTCTGGATCCTCCCACGCCCTCATGATCAGGAGGAATTCTCCATACATCTCCCCCAATATTCGGACCCCTGAGATCTGGTGGACATCCCACAAGATTATATCGACCTCCCCATGGTGTATGTGGAAGGTTTTAGTCTGTGACAAAAACCTTCTCAACAGCTCCGACATTAGCGATTTTGGTTGATATATGTGGAATTGGGAGGCCCAAGCCACCTCGTACAAACCCACTCTCCTTAGTTTGGCCTCAAACTCCTCACACAAGGCGCCTACCCATTAGGCCCATGCAAAATCGTCCGTGATGTTTCCGCCCTGGCGTAGTTCCCATTACTCGGACCACCCCTTCCTTGGGTTCCACAAATCTTCCATCAGTATCATTTAGTATAGAGGAGGATACATCTCCAGCTACAACTCCTTCTCGTTGACATCATTCAGATGGTTGTATAGGTAGTCAGTAATGACGGGTGTGAATTATTCCCGGGCATGGCCATCTGCCACCCTAAACAATTGGTGCTGACATGGCATACCCCTGAACCAGTAAACTGGTTCATCCCTACTTGCTTCTTGAATGAAGAGGTCACCCCGCAGCCCAATACCATACAAAGGAAACCTATTACACATTGGGTAGTTATTATGGCTCCTAGATATCAGCACCACCAATGAATTGTGGTCAGGGTGGCTCCAGATTAAGTCCCCTAAACCCAAAATGTTCTCCATCTCATCCCTTCGGGCGGTACCCGCAAGAACCCCCTTAGAATCTTCTTGATGAGCCATTCAGTTTTAGAACATGGACAATATTCGGGTTGGTTCACAAAACTCGTTCGCGGAGACCATTTATGAATATTGTTTGTAGAGAACGTTCGCCAATCCTGTTCATGGAGTCCTGCTTACACCTTCAAGCGCAAGATCGCGAAGTGTAGTTGGGGAGTCAAAAACTCACTGTGTGCTGTGAAGAGAAGACCAGATTTGTGGAGAGAATTAACAGAGTACGTGGAGCTTCATGAATTGAGATTGCTAAAATCTAAAATCGCAGAGAAAATAAAACAAAAAAGAGAGTTCAAGTCCCAAATTTATAGGTGAGAGACCCTCGGAGCTTCACAGAACATCTCGACCAAAGTGTGATTCACGACGCGTTCGGTTGGAGCATCACTTTCCCGCTTAGTGAAATCTCTTTGTGAGGTAGCTTCTCGAAAAACTGGGGATTTTTGCGATTGACCCTCAGACTTCGACCCTTGATTTCTCCACTGCTCCATGTCTGAGGGGCGGAATTTGTTGAAGCCAAAATTTGGGGAGGAGAAGAAGACACAAACCCGATGGTTGCCTCGTGAAGCCCCTTCGTGGAGTCCCCCTGGCACCACGACGCCCCGTGAAGAAAGAAGGCTGTGATGCTCCA
Organism: Viscum album; assembly: GCA_963277665.1. NCBI lineage: Eukaryota > Viridiplantae > Streptophyta > Magnoliopsida > Santalales > Viscaceae > Viscum > Viscum album. Next base: position 1,374,793,264 of record OY728133.1, on the reverse strand, counting down.
CGAACTCATTTGACATTCACGACCTGACGCGAAGCAAGAAGTTGGTGATTCTCCACGAACTCATTTGATGTTTGTGACCCACCATGAAGAAAGAAGGTGGTGATGCTCCGCAAACTCATTTGACTTTCACGACCCTCTGTGAAGCAAGGAGGCGTTGATGCTCTATGAACGCATTTGATGTTCGTGACCCCCCACGAATCAAGGAGGCAGTGATGCTCTGCGAACATATTTGACGTTCTCAACCCACTGCGAAGTAAGGAGGCGGTGATGCTCCTTAAATTCATTTTACGTTCCCGACCTACCACAAAGCAAGGAGGCGGTGATGCTTCGTGAACGTATTTGATGTTCACGACCCGCCGTGAAGCTAACTATCGCTTCACACAGAGTGCACGCTACTTCGCAGCACCTCTCCCCTATAAATACCGGACTCCCCCCCAAGTCCAAGAGGCGGATCATCTGACCGTTCAACTTTCCAGCTCCCAAATCACGAAACACCTTCTGCTCTGCAAAACATTAGTTGTACGAGGTACTTTTTCTCTATGAGGTACCTCCCCTTCTCCTTTTTATGACACCCGCTTTGGAGAGGGATGCCTTTTGCAGAGCCCAAGGTCCACCATGAAGGAAGGGGATACCCAAGGGGACCCGGTTCATCACCGAGCAATTATGCTTCGCGAAACACCCTTCATTTACACGAGATCCATATGATAAGGCAAGATCACTGTACTTCACGAAGTACATTGCTTCACAAAACCTTTCTTCGCGAGGTACCTTTGCTTCATGAGGCAGTGCTCCGTGAATGCCTTTCCACTTTGCAAAGAACCCCTATATGGACTTCTTTCTTATGCTTAGGCTGAGACGCCCTACTTCACAAAGCAGACCCCTTCGCAAGTACTCTCCGCCACGCGGGGCAGCAGAGCTTCATAAGGCCCTTGACTACGAACCCCTCTTCTTTTAAATTCCTTTTCCTGTGCGACCTTCCAGGTTTGCACGATGTTATTTCAATGTCCCTTGGATGATACTTCCTGTTTCGTTACATTACCTCATGCTTCTTCGCATAGGAACGCAAAAAACTATTGCATCTTCGCATAGCCGCACTAACGTGGACCCCTCAATGGGTCACTCCATGACACCTCCTCCCATGGCGTTGCCGGTGCCTTCCCTTCACCAATGTGCAGGGGGTACCAGTTATGTAATTCATATGGGTGCATAGTGCACCCACATCATTCGAGATACAGAATGTTAAACTGCCAAGCACCATCGTCCTCAGCACATAACGTTAAACTGTGACCTCGCCCCAGGCCTCGCACGCGGGGTGCCCTCACCTTGGAAATTATACATTCCCACTGGTCTCCGTAGGGGATGATATCATTTTTTTTGGAGTGTAATTTGTTCACGGGGAAAGGGAAGCCACCCTTGTGTAACCCCTAGCTTTTCTTACCGGAGGCGGAATCCTTTCCCCTCCTTTCTTCGGTGCCAAATACCCCTCCCGCTGGGCTTTTTCGCCGATGGGACTCCATCCTAGAGTAAGACCCTACCTCATCAGGCTGCAAACCATGGATAATCCCCTGTTTCCTCCTCGGGATGCTAACCATGCATAAGCCCATGTTTCCTCTTTTGGTTGCAATCATGCATAAGCCCCACTCCACTTCCCACGAACGCACCTTTCGTGACGTGTTCTTCAGGTATCTGTTATCTATTATTTATCACATCGAGCACGACTCACATGGGCTTAGAGAAAGCACTGACCATGACATCAACCCTTGGCAGGCTAGAGTGTAATCCCCTGCCACCACCTGAACTATGTGGTCTTTGATCATTGCCATGGCAGGGTATGTAGGAAGCCTACACAAGGTTCAATCCCAACACCAGGTCATTCCGACCATCTTCACATCGGTTCACCAACACCCTGGGCAGCCTAGAGTGTAATCCCCATGCCACCACATGAACTACTGGGTATTTTATCCTTGCCATGTCCGGGTATGTATAAAGCCTGCACGAGGCTCAATCCCACCACCCATTGAAACCTTGGTCTTCCTTCACGTCGGTTCATTGACCATTTTTAACTACGCAGTATTTGATCCTTTCTAAGGCAAGATACACAGGAAGAATCCATGAGGTTCAAGACAACAATCCATTGGTCACTCTGATACCCATTCATGTCGGTTCACCCACACCTTGGGATGCCGCAGAGCGTAAGCCCCAAATTCCCCCATACATAAACTACGAGGTCATTAATCCTTGCCAACGCAGGGTACATAGAGAGCCTCCATGAGGTTCAAGCCCAACAATGGTCACTCCGACCCCCTTCACATCAGTTTTCCCCCATCCACCATGATGTTAAACTATGGACCACAATCTGGGGTAAGCCATTGTTCCCCAAGTTAGCGGTAAGAAATTTTACACAAACCCATATGAACTACGTGGTCTTTGATCCATGATAAGGAAGGGTATGTATGAATCCTCTTTGAGGTTCAAGCCCACCATCCACAGGTCGTCCCAACCATCTTCACGATGGTTTGACCTCATCAGGAGGTAACTCATTGTCACTCCATTCAGCAGTAAGTTGTTGTCATGATTAACTACGAACTACGTGGACTTTGATTCCCTGCCACGGGGATACATAGGAAGTCTCTTCGAGGATCCATCCCAACTTCACTGTCGCCCCTACGATTGTCCCATCTCACCCCCTCCACTTCAATAATCTACATCCATCCTAATTCATACCAAGGCCGCCACATCCTAGTGGGATCATGACACCTCATACTCAATTCCAGTTAACAGCATTCAGAAATCCCACCATACGTTGGCCATAATATCGGTGTTCCCTCTAGGGGTTTCACTCATCTGATCCACTACAGTCAGTGTTCCGATAACTCTGATCTGTCTCTGTAGGAAGTTAGACATACGGGATACCCTGTGTTAAACATGGGATGCTGAAGAAAACCTCAGATACATGCCCATGGAATATGATTTCCCGCGTTCGATGTGGGATGCCTCAGTATTTTTCGCCCTCTAGAAGCCCTCTTATAAGGTACATAAGAAAGATGCACCAGTGTCCCAGTGCCCAGACATGCCAGAGATTCCCAACTTGACTACTCCCCTGAATAAAGATTGCAGCCCTGACCAGACCCCTTGGAATATCGCGAGAGAAGTAGTGTAATTAACTGGTGTCCATAAAGATATGGTGCTAGGAAGAGTTTCAAAAACAATGTATTAAATCTTTAAGGGAGACCCGGACTTGGTGAAGAGTTCCGAGGAGGAATCCACAGAAGGGATAACTTACATCCCATCATCCTGTTTCGATCAAGGGCCAAATGTCCCTGAAAAAGTGACGGATGCCACCCACCTTTGGAAAGCGGGAATGTGGGGTAACAAACTGTGGAACTGTCCCCACCAAATGAGATGGACGTGCTCACCCCAACGAAAGAATCAGAAACAATCTCAAACCAGGGAATCTCTCACACATGCAATATGTGGAGGGGTCAACAACATCGTCTACCCAAAATATCTACCCTAATGCTCTACTAGGGCCAGTATCAGGGAATCTAACTACTCTGAATCTTCCTGCAATAATAAATATTGGGACTTACTACTAAGGCAATATTCTACCACATTTCTATTTCTTTGAGTATATTTTATCTTGAATTAATTTTTCTATAGGAACTCTAACCATCATTGTTGTCTTAGGTTTTGGTCCCTCTATGTAAAGATGTACCTGAGACTCTAGTGGTCGGAGTGAACCAAAAAGCACTCCCCTAGAAGTTAGTATCGTCAAATCCCAAATAAGAAGACAACCACTTCAAGATCTAGGTCATGGGCCACATAGTTCATCTCATGGGGACTCAACTTCCTCAACCCATATGCGATAACTACCTTCCACTGCATCAATGCATAGTCGACCCTATTTCCTGAGGCATCACAATACACTATGAACTCCTTAACTTCCTATGATAGACTCAACAATAGAGACCTTGTCACCCAGATCCTCAAATCATCAAAGGACCTCTGGCACTATATAGACCTGGTAAACATCTACCCTTTCCTTGTGCGAGTAAGGGGCTGTGATTTGGGAGATTTCTACCACAAACCACTTTTAGTAACCTACCAATCCATGAACTCTACAAAACCATAACACATTTTTGGGTCTATCCAAAGAATTAAATTCTTAGATATTCACTTGTTCCATGTATAAAATATGATAAGAAATGAGATTCCCTATAAAGTGAACCACATGAATCTATAATTGGCACTTTGAGAGATTTCTGTAAATCTAGTTCTCTTGAAGAAACTATAAGACCGTCCTCAAGTGTTTTTCATGATCTACTACTAATTTAGAGTATAATATTATGTCATAAAAAAAAGTGAATGTATGGATGATATATTGGGTTCATATAATCAATAAACACAGTTGGGACCTTCTTCACACCAAATGTCATCACAAGAAACTCATAGTGTCTGTAGCCGCATCCAAATGAGAACATCTAAATATCAGGCATGATAAACCTCAAATGGTCATAGATGGACCTGAGATTAATATTCATGAACTATCTCAAACCACACAACTAGTCAAAGAGGTCATCAATCCTCAGTAAGGGGAACATTTTATTTATCCTATCCTGGTTCTGGCATTGATAATCTATGCAAATTCATAAGGTCCCATCTTCCTTTTCCAAGAACAACACTAGAGCTTCCTAAGAGGACAGACTGGGTCTAATGAAATCCTTCTACCAAAGGTAGTCCAACTAAAACGATGAATTCTATATCTTTCTAGGTTCCATATGATATCCTGTATATGATATTAGAGAATTAATGAGATGAAAGTCAATGAAAAACTCTATCTCTAACATTGGAGGTAGTCTAGGAATGTCCACAGGGAAGACACCCATTTAATCCCCCACAAGTGAAGGAATAAAGATTCTTGAAGACCCTACTGCACCAAGGAATTTACTAACTAACTAATGATTGATATTCTGTAGTATCATTATCATAGATCCCTTTTTCCCTATTTTGAGATCTTTCTCACCATAAAAGGATAATCTCATTCCTTCAGCGCGTGGGCATATGAATTTTCTATGGTGATAGGTGATCTCGGTTTAGACTATTGATATCTAATATATACCCAAGATGATTTCAATGGGATCCTTCATGATGAAAAAATTGTTTACTTTGTACTTTTATCATCTTACCCAAACATGCACTGCCGATATATGATAGAAACAGAAGAATCATTCCCTGTTAGATCCTCATGATGAAGCTGCAAGGCTAATGCATCAACCAAGAGAACCAAATATTGAACCATGAGTATAGAGGTAAAGGAAAGACTGGAACCTATGCATACTAATAATGAAGAAACATAAAAATAAACATAGATCACACCCTAGTCATCTTGTGTGTTGTGAGATCATATACATCCAAAGCTTGCAGATGTCTGTAGCCCCGATCGCCATCTCCATAAGCCCAATTTGTGAAACATGGTGGTGGTGGAATAATATAATAAAATAATCCACCACACATAGCTCCTCATACTAATATTCTATATTAACCTCCTTTGGGACCACACTATCCTTTCCTAGGAGATCCTTGATCATGGTGTTGCCTCTTTTGTGGCAGTTTATCAGCTATTTGTCTAGGCTGCTCTACATGTCTAGTCGGGAAGTCTCACACAATGTGACCTCACCCATCATAAGTAAAGTATCTCCACTCTCGAGGATTTGTTGGAGCTCTTCACATTCTCTAACCATATGCCTAATTCTAATTATAGAAAGGTATATTGTACTAGGATCCTAGAGCCTAGCATCTGCTAGCTGCCGCAGATGACTCAGCTTTGTGGAACACAGTTATGGCTTAAACTATCTGAAAACTCTTGAAAAAAAATCAATCTATCACCGGTGCATGTTCTAAATCCCTGACATATGTTGGGATACTCAAGGGTACTGTAATGGCCCAGACCCTCCTAGACCATTAATTTTAAAAAATAAGGCTCCACAAAAACAGTGGCACCATGACGATGGCATCAGTCACAAAGGAACCACGACGGTGACACCGTGATGGTGGCACCCTGTCCTCACCCAACCCTCTATTTTCTTTTTCCAGTCCCTCTCCCGCAATGTAAATTTTTTGACGTAAATGAATTATTTTTCCTTTTTAAATCCATTTAAAGCCCATAATTAATTCTTAAAAATCCCGAGAAGCCTCCCCGATGGGGGTATTAAATAACAACTTAATATCATCATGCGTAACTGCCCAACCACATGGGAAACCACAATCCGACTTCCAAGTCATTCAAAATTCCATATCCCGTAACTGTAGGATCTTCTCTTTATATCTCCCAATATAGTTTCTATTTTTCTTCTTGGCTGGATTTATTTCTTCACCCTGGTGCGCATGTAGTTCCTCTCTTCCCGTGGCTTATGGTGAACCTCTGCTGGAGCTTTCTGCACTTCTTGGAGTCCATGCAATTCCTCCCCTGTAAGCCGCCCATCCCCTGTTCTTGGAACGTGGAGAAAAACTTCGATCCTTGATATACCAAGTAGGAATTTTCCTTTGTATCTACGTACTATGTATCATGAGGGTGGGTACGCTATTGTTTCTATGGGGATTGATGAAACTAAACTTAATGAAGATAATGAATAGACCTTTAATGAATTAAGGGGGGTGTGACCAATGTTCTGCTGTACTCTTTTATGTTGATATTTTTTGTGAATTGTGCGGGCCTAGGCTCACTGAAAATCATGGTAATTGGTGTTCTTTCATTGTGCACTAATGAACCATGTCTTTTGTGATGATTAAATGACTGTAACATAGAAATTGGATAATCACTTAGACTCGACTGGTTAAATGGATGCCAGTGAACATCAACCCTTGTGTGGTCACCCCGGTTAATCAACATAAAGAAGAAACTAATGATTTATTTGTGTGATGTTTCCCTATTCTGTTTTGGTATTGGGTGTGGTTTCCTGCTATATTCTTGTGGGGAAAAGTGGGGGAGTATGGGATCCTCCATTGTAGTATGGTTGTTGGTTGTGAATATGAATCTGTGTGTTTGATCTGTAGTGACACGAACTTGGGTGGGATCCTCTATTGTTGAGAAATCATTGGTTACTAGTTTTGGGGACATGGGAATGTGTCTCGGGGTTTTATTTTTTCCCAGTACTTAAAGGGATCTCAGTGATCCCTTCTGTGAGGTTTTATTTGGTTTCAGTACTTTGAGGGATCTCACTAATTCCCTTTTGTTGTTGTAACAATACAAGATAACTGGGTGTGAATGCTTAAGTTGATGTTGGTTGTTTCTTTTTTCCTCTGGCTTGTAGTTACACCTGCTAGTTTCCCAATAGAGTAGAATTCATTTAAATGGGTTTGTTTGAACATGAAATAAAAATGAGTTAAATGGGGAATTGGTTTTGGGAATGAGTTGTTACTTGGCCCTGAGTGATGTGATGTTCTTTTATGAATGAATAGCAATGAGGGTGTTTTTGATTAGGTTTTGGAACCCTAGGTTGGGATGAGTTCTTGTTACCTATACATATATCTGTAGATTTTATGTTTCTTATTCACGCCCACCCAATTTTAGCACTTAGTGACGAACACCCCATTTCACGAGGAGGGTGTTTTTCCCAACACTCCTATGAGTGACTAGTTATTAGCTCTTTTCTCCTCCATTTCCCCAATATCCCAAGACTCTTCAGGTAGGCTATGATGGCCTAATGTCCATTTTGAGCCCAAGAATCTTCAGGAATGGTAGTTGTGGTGGTTGGCCTAGGTGTTTGCGGACAGGTTGTTTTCCAAGTGTCTCCGGGATAAGGCCCAGGTGTCTTCGAGTGTGGCTGTAGTTGTTTTGACCCAGGTGTTTGTGGGTGTGGTTACACATGGTGGTTCTGGCCAAGGTGTGTGCGGGTGGGGTTTGGCAGTGGGACTGCAGTGAGAATGGTGGGATTGGTTTGATGGGTAGGATGTCTTCAATAAGCAGTGGGAAAGTGGCGCGGGGTACCCATACATCAATTTTCTATTACTATACTTTACTTGACTTGCATTATTTGGGGAGCGTGCCTTGGTGAGGCTTCGATGGATAGTTTACCTTGCTAGATGTTTTGGTTATCTCTTTTCTCACAATGCATTAGAATGTCCCTCTACTTGTGCATGAGAGCTTTTGGTTTTCCCTACTGAGTATACTTTTATACTCACCCAATGTATATAAAACTGCTTTCAGGTTTCCAGGAGGACTCTAGGGATCGTGTGGGACCATACTAGCTCAGACCTCGGGACATTTTCTATAGTCGTTTTAATTTTTCTTGGCACTTACCTTTGGTGTTTTTGTGGCTTGTATCATTTACTATTGAAAATGCAGATGGGAATGGGTTACTTCTGGCTTTACCTTTACATTCAGCTTTGATGTTGTTGGGTTTTTTGTCTTATCCATCCATCCTATAAAAATAAAAAGGGTAATGCCTTCCTTTTTGTGTGAGATTATATACCCTTGGTGATGGTCGCCACTCCGTGGCCTATTGAATATGGGTTTCGGGGGTCATTATCTCTCCTTTAACTTAAAGAATGAAGGGCTTGGAAATCTGCTGTCCCTTCCCTTCTATTGGTGAAGGCGGGTTGAGATAGAATGGAATCAGAGGAGGGTTTGAAAGATAGGATGGAGTCTGGAGTTAGGCACAGTGAGGATTTCATGGTGTGGTAGGGAAACAATGTTGGGTGACCTTGGTGCATGAATTAGGCTAGGGAATACCGGCTAGGACGCAGGATTTTTGGGCCCCCCATGATCCGATGGATGGACTCTGGACCTACTGAACGACAAAGTGAGGCTACAATGATTGCAGGGTAGAGACCCTAGGAAAGGTACATGCATCATAATGACTTGTGTTCTTATGTTTCATGGGTGTATTTGGGATTCAAAATAAATAAATAAGTCTAAGGAAATTTAAGAACAATATTTTACACTACTCGGGCTTAGGAATTCCATGTTTACCTTGCAGCTATGGAACCTAGGAGGTGACCATGAGTAGTGCGGGCGATCGAGGACCATGAGGTTGACTTGGAAGATTGACAAAGGACAGACCGAGATAAGGAGGATGATCAGTGGACGAAGACGCTTCGAACCTTTCAGCAACAGACCCTCAGGAAGTACGAGGGAAACATCTCAGAAGTGGAGATGGAGAGCTAGCTAGAGGAGGTGGGGATACCCTTCAGCTTGATTCGGGCTCCGACAGAGTACTTGGTTCCTCTAGCTATAAGCCAGACGCATGGGGCGGCGAGTTAGTGGTCGAAAATTTATCTTGGGGAGAAGAGGGAGACCGAGGTGACATGGGCAGACTTCAAGAAGGAGTTCTGGGTGGAATTACTCTCTTTTATGATAAAGTCTGAGAATAGGTTAGAGCTACTCTCCATCCAGAAGGGGAGTATGTTAGTCAGAGAGCTGGGGATCAAGTTCATGTATCTCCTTTGGTTCGCTCCATTCCTCTTTTAGGATGAGGAGTATCGGGTGAGACGTTTAGAGAAGGAACTCCAACCTTCTCCTCAGTATGTTGTTACTCCCTTCACCCTACCGACATACTTAGAGGTGCAGAAGAAGGATAAAGTGGTGGAGAGGATGCACACAATGGGAGGTGTGTCATGGGAGGGGATCTAGTTGGGATCGTCAAAGGTGAAGGTTGTCAGCAGCAGGCATCCAGCATCCAGACCCTCTAGGTTTCGACCATCATGGAGTATGCCTCAGCAGTTCCAGTTCCGACCTTTCGGCCCTCGCACTTTTCCTTCGGGCCTAGGTTCGAGATGCTTCATCTATGGAAGCCGTGGTCACCTTCGGAAAAAGTGCCCAGATAGATTATAGTACGGTGGAGGTGGGTAGGTACATCACCCACCTCAGCAGTAGCAGTTCCCAGCTAGGCCCTTTCAGCAGCAGCAGCAGTAGGGGCAGCCAGCTCCAGCTCTGCCGAGGGCAGATGTTGCAGGAGGAGGCCGACCTTAGGGAGGTCCTTAGGGACCTCAACTTGGGCGTGGTTGGGGAGGTGGCCGACAACTGAGAGGCAAAGGACCAAGGTGCGGGCAGTTGCACACCGCGGAGGCCGCAGTTCCAGTAGGGCCATAGTTTGTTTGAGGTATGATCATAATTTCTAGTACCCTTTCATATGACTTGTTCTATACAGGTGTTTCAAACTCTTTTTTAACACCCAGTCTGGTCCATGCTCTGGGTTTAGACGCTGAGAGACTTCCAGTACCCCTGGTGCTGAGCACACCACTCGGAGTTCAGACCGACATGCTGTATGTTTGTAGAGCATGCAGACTGAGGATAGGGCCACATCAGTCAGTTAGGTATCTTCTACTATTGCAAACACAACCATATTATGTCATCCTAGGCATTGATTGGATGATATTTGTATGTTTCATCATTGACTACTTCTCAGGAAGGGTTGTGTTTTCAGACTTGGGCGGCCGATGGGTGACTTTCATCGGTGAGCAGTGTTGCCAAGGAAGCAGCAAGCAATGGGAAGCCCTCCTCTCCTTGTTATCTAAGTTATCAGTGGAGTTGGTGGATTCAAAGATGGTGGATGTCATCCTAGGAATTGACTGGATGATCTTTGTATGTTTCATCATTGACTGCTTCTGAGGAAGGGTTATGTTTTCAGACATGGGCGGCCGATGGGTGACTTTCATCGGTGAGCAGAGTTTCCAAGGAAGAAGCAAGCAATGGGAACCCCTCCTCTCCTTGTTAGCTAAGCTATCAGTGCAGTTGGTGGATGCAAAGATGGTGGATGTTCTACGGGTCGTCAGTGAATTTATGGACGTCTTCCTTGAGGAGGTGACGACTCTAACCCCTCGACGTGACATTGAGTCTGGGATAGACTTGAAACCTGGTGCTCATCCGATTTCGATGGCTCCCTACCGGATGGAACATTCGGAGCTACTGGAGTTGCAGATTCAGATTTACGATCTGATGAAGAAGGGTTCTGTTCAGCCAAGTGCATCCCCATGGAGTGCTCCTATCTTGTTTGCGAAGAAGGAAGATGGTGGCCTCAGTCTGTGCATAGACTACCAGAGGATGAATAAGGTAACTGTCAAGAATCGCTACCCTCTTCCAAGGATAGACAATATCTTTGACCAGTTAAAGGGGGCATGATGGTTCTATAAGATTGACCTGTGGTTAGGATATCACCAGTTGAGTGTGAAGGAGGGAGAAATCTCGAAGATGACCTTCACGTGATGATATGGGCACTTTGAGCTTGTGCTCATGTTGTTCGGTGTAACGAACACTCCGCCTATGTTCATGGGGCTCATGAACTCTGTCTTCTTGGAATATCTGGACTGGTTCATATTTTTGTTTATTAACGACATCTTGTTCTACTCAAGATCAGAGGAGGATCACACAGATCACTTGAGAACAGTTTTAGAGGTCCTTTGACGACACCAACTCTTTGGGAAGTTGTCTAGGTGCAAGCTCTGTATTCGATAAGTGCATGTCCTTGGGAACGTGGTGTCCGAACAGGCGATATCAGTTGACCCGTCGAAGGTCAAAGCGGTTGTTTCTTGGGCAGCACCGAAGAACGTGGCGGAGGATTGTAGTTTTCTCGGGCTGGCAGGTTACTACGAGAGATTCATGCCCAACTTCTCTCATGTTTCAGCACCTTTGACATCTTTGACAAATAAGGACCAGTCTTTCATGTGGGATGAGCAGTGTGAAGTTTCCTTCAGTTATTTGAGGGGGAAGTTGGTTAGTGCCCCAGTGCTGAGGATTTCAGATAAAGGGGCGACATATGAGGTGTTCGGTGATGCTTCAAGGAAAGGCCTCAAATGTGTGTTGATACAGCGGCAAGGGGTGATCTCTTATGGGTCTAGGCAGTTACGCCCCCATGAGAATAACTATTCCACCCATGATCTGGTTCTTGCAGCGGCTGTGTTCACACTAAATTAGTGGCAGCACTACCTCGTCGGGGAGCGCTTCGTGGTCTTCACCGATCATAAGAGCTTGAATTATGCCTTCTCCCAGCAGGAACTGAACTTACGGAAGTGAAGGTGGATGGAATTAATTCAAGACTATGACTTAGAGATTTCCTACACCTCAAAAAAGGGGAATGTGGTGGTTTTTTCCTTGAGCAGGAAGTCTTAGAAGGATGCGGTTCGAGAGTCGGAAGATGCTTAGAAGGAAATGGAAGAGTTGGATGCCCTACACCTAGATTCAAGGGTGGAAGGTGGAAGAGGTTTCCTATATCAGATGATAGTGTAGTTTTTTCTATTGCATCAGGTGGAGGAGTCTCAGTGGGGAGACTCAAAAAGATAAGTGGTGCGTGACCTGGTTAACCAAGGTGATGCTCCAGAAGGGTGGATGGAGGATGATCAGAATTAGATGCTTTTCCAAGGGAAGTTGTTTGTTCTAGAGGCAACATGTGAGTGATTTATTAGTGAGTTACACATATCACCCCTAGTGGAGCACCTAGAAGTTTCCAAGATGTACCAGGGTCTGAGGAGATAGTTTTGGTGGCCCGGGGTGAAACGGGCAGTAGCGGAGTTCATAGTAAAGTGCCTAGTGTGTCTGTAGGTGAAGGATAAACACAGTGTTCTAGGCAACTTGTTTCAACCTTTAGACATTCCCGAGTGGAAGTGGGATGACATCTTGATGGATTTCATCATGGGGCTACCCAGGGTTCAAGGATGTTGTGATGCTATATGGGTAGTGGTGGATCAGTTGACAAAAGCATCCCACCTTCTGGAGATCAAGGAGTCGGGTGTAGTGGATGCCTTAGCACAGAGGTATGTGGATGATGTGGTGCGGTTACATGGAGTTATGAGGTCTATAGTCTCAGATAGGGATGTATGGTTTACATCCCGAGTCTTGAGGGGATTGCAACATGCTTTTGGAACCCAACTATGACTTAGCACTGCCTTCCACTGCCAGACAGACAAACAGATAGAGTGCACCATCCAAACGTTGGAGGACATGCTATGGGCATGTGTCCTGGATTTTGGGGGATCGTGGGTGAGACAAATTCCACTAGTAGAGTTTTCCTACAATAATATCTATCACTCTACCATTGGTATGGCTCCATTCGAAGCTTTGTATGGGAGGCCATGTTGCTCACCCGTGCGCCAGACATAAGTTGGGGAAATAGGTGTTCTTGGCTCGGAAGTGGTGCAGAGCATGATAGAGAGGGTTCAGCTTATACGAGAGAGGATGAAGGAGGCTCAGGACCGACAGAAGTCATGTGCCGATAATAGGAGGAGACCCTTGGAGTTTGGGGTCGGGGACCACGTATTCCTGAAGGTCTACCCCCGGTGTGGGAAACGGTGGTTCGTTAGAGGGAGTAAGCTTTCCCCCAGGTTTTTCGGACCATTTGAAGTGCTACAACAGGTCGGCAGGGTGGCTTATCAGCTAGCCTTTCTACCATCACTGTAAAGGGTGCACGATGTCTTCCATGTGTCCTATCTCTGACAATATCTACATGACAATTCACATGTCCTTGACTGGGGAAAGTTAGATATCGGGGATGATTCAATGTTCATAGAGAGACCAGTGTTGATTGAAGGTCATGAAGAGAAGGTTCTTCATGGATGAACAATTCCTTTGGTTTGTGTGTTGTGGAGGCACGGTGGGCTTGGGGAGAGTACCTGGGAATGGGAAGCACAAATGCGTGCCCAGTACCCAGAGTTGTTTTGAGTTTTGTGATGTTCTGTTTCTAATTGTTTGTGATGGAACACTTTACCTTGTTGACTATAAAATATGTGGTTTTCCTTATTCTCTAAAAGTGTGTGAAAAGTCTTGGCTATGGGGAGGGGAGGAACCGATCCCTAATCAAGACTCATTAAGGTGGATGCGATTAAACCCGTGCGGGTGAGTCAGTGCCACCCAAAGCTGATGGTATCTTGACACGAAGGATGAAACTCCCCAACCCATATGACTGGGCCGTTTGAACCTTGTTTGTTGCCTAGTTTCTTGAGGGAGAGGTGTTTCTAGAAAATGACGAGGTTCACTCTTGAGAGGTATCTTTCAAGGTGGTTGTTCGGACCCCCTCTTTTCTTATGGTTTGTTTTTTATTTTTGAGGGCGAGAATAGTTTGATAGGAATCTAATTTAATGGCCTAGACCCTCCAGGCCAATTTCTTTTCCAAAATAAGGCTCCACCAAAATAGTGGCACCGTGACGATGGCACCGTGTCCTCACCCATCCCTCCGTTTTCTTTTTCTAGTCCCACTCTCAAAACGTAAATTTTTTGACGTAAATTAATTCTTTTTCTTTTTTAATTCTATTTAAAGCCCATAATTAATTCCTAAAAATCCTAAAAAGCCTCCCTGATGGGGGGTATTAAATAAGAACATAATATCATTGTGCGTAACTTCCCAAACATGTGAGAAACCACGATCCGACTTCCAAGGCGTTCAAATTTACATATCCCGTAACTGTAGGATCGTCTCTTTATACCTCATGCTAGAGTTTCCTTATTTCTTATCAGCTGGATTTATTTCTTCACCCTGGTGTGGCTAGAGTTCCTCTCTTCCCATGGCTTGTGGTGCACCTCTTCTGGAGCTTTATTCACCTCTTGGAGTCAACAGAATTCCTCCCCTACAGGCCTCACATCCCATGTTCTTGGCACGTAGAGAAAAAAGTTGATCCTTGATCAACCAAGTAGGGAATTTTCTTTGTCTCTCTTTACTATGTATCATGTGGGTGGGTATGCTATTATTTCTATGGGGATTGATGAAACCAAAATTAATGAAGATAATGAACGGAACATTAAATAATGAAGGGGGGTGTGATCGATGTTCTGTTGTACACTTTTATGTTGATATGTGTTGTGAATTGTATGGGCCTATTCTCACTAAAAATCATGTCCATTGGTGGTCTTTTCTTTGATCACTAATGAAACATGTCTCTTGTGATGATTAAATGACTGTAACAAGGAAATTTGTTAATAACTTAAACATGGATGGTTTAATGGATGCCCAGTGAACATCAACCCTTATGTGGTCACCATGGTTAATCAATAGAAAGAAAAAACTAATGAATTATGTGTGTGAAGTTTCCCTATTCTATTTCGGTAGTGGGTGTGTTTTCATACTAGATGCTTATGGGGAAAAGTGGGAGAGGATGGGAGCCCCGTTGTGGTATGGTTGTTGGTTGTGAATCTGAAGCTATGTGTTTGTTCTACTGTGACACAAACTCGGGTGGGATCCTCTATTGTTGAGAAATTGTTGGTTCCTAGTTTTGGGGACATGGGGCTGTGTCTCAGGGTTTTTAATGTTTCTAGTACATCAAGGGATCTCACCGATCCCTTTTGTGAGGAATTCATTGGTTCCAGTACTTTGAGGGATATGACTAATCCCCTTTTGTTGATATAACTTTACAAGAGAACCGGGTGTGAATGCTTAAGTTGATGTTGGCTGTTTCTCTTTTCCTCTGGCTTGTGGTTACGCCTGCTAGTTTCCTATTAGTGTAGAATCCATTTGAATGGGTTTGTTTGAACATGAAAAAATAATGAGTTAAATGGGGAATTGGTTTTGAGAATGAGTTGTGACTTGGCCGTGGGTGATGTGCTGTTCTTTTATGAATGAATAGTAATGAGGGTGTTTGTGCTTAGGCTTTGGAACCCTAGGTTAGTATGAGTATTTGTCACCTATACATATATCTGTAGTTTTTATGTTTCTTATTCATGTCCAACCCAAGTTGAGCAGTTAGTGCTGAACACCCCATTTCATTAGGAGGGTGTTTTTCCCAACACTCCTATGAGTGGCTGGTTATTAGCTCCTTTCTTCTCCCTTTACCGAATATCCCAAGACACTTAGAGTAGACTGTGATAGCCTGAAGTCCATTATTAGACCAAGAATCTTCGGGCATGGTAGTTTTGGTGGTTGACCTAGGTGTTTACGGGCAGGTTGTTTCCCAAGTGTCTTCGGGATGAGGCCCAGGTGTCTTCAGGTGTGG
This sequence comes from Viscum album, assembly GCA_963277665.1. Lineage (NCBI taxonomy): Eukaryota > Viridiplantae > Streptophyta > Magnoliopsida > Santalales > Viscaceae > Viscum > Viscum album. Next base: position 1,374,777,352 of record OY728133.1, on the reverse strand, counting down.
CAGTAGTTATTTTGACACAGGTGTTTTCAGGTGTGGTTATGTGTGGTGTTTGTGGACCAGGTGTGTGTGGGCGGTGTTTGGCAGTGGGACTGCGGTGAGGTTATGGCTCAGGTGTGTGAGGGCGGGGTTTGGCAGTGGGATTGCGGTGCGAATGGTGGGATTGGTTCGATGCGTAGGATGTCTTCAATAAATAGTGGGAATGTGGAACGAGGTACCCAAAAATCGATGTACTATTACTATACTTTACTTGACTTGCATTATTTGGGGAGTGTGCCTTGGTGAGGCTTGGTTGGACAGTTTACCTTGCTAGATTTTTTGGTTATCTCTTTTCTCACTGGGAATTAGAATGCCCCTCCACTTGTGCACAAGATCTTTTTGTTTTCCCTACTGAGTATAGTTGTATGCCCATCCTTTTTATATAGAACTACTTTCACGTTTCCAGGAGGACTTTGGGGATCGTGCAGGACCATACTAGCTCGGACCTCGGGATAGTTTCTGTTGTCTTTTTCATTTTTATTTGTACTTACCTTTCGATTTTTTGTGGCTTGTATCATTTAATGTTGAACATGCATATGGGAATGGGTTACTTTTGGATTTACCTTTACTTTCATCTTTGGTGTTGTTGGGGTTTCTATCTTATCTCTCAATCCTATAAAAATAAAAAGGGTAATGCCTTCCTTTTTGTGTGTGATTCTATACCTTTAGTGCCGATCTCCACTCCAGGACCTATTGAAGGCGGGTTTCAGGGGGCGTTATCTCTCCTTCAACTTAAAGAAGGAAGGGCTTGGCATTATTCTATCCCTTCCCTCCTTTTGGTGAAGGTGGGTTGTGACAGGTAGTATGGTAGCATATATCTCTCTGCGGAGTCCTTTATAAAAAATCATGCTCATATGTAGCCACCTCGGATCATGTCAAGGGAGAAATGCATAAGCTCTATGAACCTCACTACATACTCAACCACTATCATCCACCCCTAAAACAACTCTAGAAGATCTTGTAACTGAATTGATCCTAAGAAGGATGGGTAGTACTCATAAAAAAAGAGTTGTTGGATGTCATTCCATGAGATATTCAACTCATCATTCATCTCCACCGATGCTTATATGCTCTATAGAAAAGGATATCTACCAGTGCAACCACCTGATCCATCATGGTCTCAACTAGATTAATGATATAGACCACAAACTCTAGAAAATACTTTGTTATCTGAGGAATTGGATCACCATAGAACCTCAACGATCTCTAAAACCGGAAATTGCATAGCACAATAAGTTTGCGTGCATCCTCATCCTACAATATTGGAACAATATTCTTCTCAAAATGGGGAGGTGCGGCTACCTTCCAACTAATAGGAAGGATATTTCAAGATGGGCCCTTAATCGAGGCTTTATCACTCATCAGATCATTATCATGAACTGGATCTAGAATGCTAGCTGGTTGGCATTGTGGAGGCATAATTAAATCTATCATGGAATACTATGATTATATGGGAATATATATATATATATCAACAATAATAGGAATATAACTCAAGAAGGACGTAGAATAATAAATCATTTATGATTCATGTACCATTAATCGATGAAACATATTTCTCAGCATACTGAATCTACAAGAAGGTAATCAGAGTCCTGATTAATGGATACATTGGTCCCCTCACCATCCATGGATTTCCTAGATTGATAGCCTCACTTAATACACATAAACAATGTTACCCTAAACCCAACCAATCCACTTATGAGGATATGTTTGAATAACCTCCCAAGGAATCAGCATTCTATAATACCAATCTGTCATGACCCATTCCAAGATAGGGCTTGATCTACAACTACCCTAAGCCAACCTCTATTGGTCTGGGGTGGAAACCAGTACCGAAGTTATAACATACTTGTGGAGGATTATGCGTATGTTCCTTTACATAAACACATGACTGTCTTGATAAAAAATTACAAAGGGAAAGAATAAAAGAGGAAATAATTCTATATAGTCAACCAATTATGAACAAACTACTAGATAGTACAAAATTAGGGTAGTTTAAATTGAAAAGTAAAAGGAAAAAATTCACACCCAACCATAAATATCTCCCGACATGGAAAAACTGGAAAAGTTAATAGCTGAAAAAAGATATCATCTCTAGAATCATAAGCTACAATCATGATACATGGTCCAAGAACCCTATATCTCTAAGCCCCTCTGTAGTCATGGTCGACCTGTCCTTCATCTGGATAAGACATGATACGTGTGGGAAAGGACCATAGAGGGGATAATATATAAATACTCATTAGGACACCCTAAAAGTTGAAGGGGGAGTAGTATGAGATACAATAGGAAGATAATGATAGTATATAGAAAATGGTATAGATTTAGAGAAAATATAAACCCAACCAAGATTGAATGTAAGATCATCCATGAAAAAGTGGTAAAATTAGTGATTAGATTAATAATCTATCATGTTATCTCCACCTATATTTGGAGAGTAAACACATCCATCCATGATAAACTAAACAAAAAAATCATGTGGAAAAACCCAAGTGTCTTCCTCTCTCATAGAGTGAGAGTAACCAAATGAAAGTCATGGATATTGAAGAATATATATATATATATGCTGAGTCCAAGAAGCCCATGTGAGAGAGTAAGGGGACTTTTATCCCACAGATCAGCTTAAGAAGAAGATTAATTAATAGTTCCAAAACACTATAAAGAAAGCCTAACATCTCACACATTTTACAAAAATTAATCATTCATGTATAACCATTCCACGTCACTATTCCACATAGTAGAGGGGGTATGAACTCAATGTAGAGGAACCACACCCATGTCGATGGGGGGGGGGGGTTCTACTACGTCGGTCGAGGACCAATGCACTAGTACCATAAATGGTTCCACTCTAATGGTGTCGATGACCCACTGCCCAACTATACTAGAGGGTACCAATCCAAAGACATTGAGGATGCACCTCCCAACTCGACTAGAGGGAAACACATAGAAGTCAATTAATCTCACCTTGATACATTATGGAAGTTCCAATATGATGATATCAAGAACCTACTACCCATATCTACTAGAGGGTACCACTCAAAAGACGTCTAGGACCCACTACCCAGCTCAATTGGGGGCACCACTTGGAAGGTCTCTAGTGATCCTGCATGATAACTGCCATCGTTAGGCCTCGCCTTAGTATAAACCATACCTGGTATATTTCAAATCATATCTATAAATCCACAAATGAGGTCACCATAACTTTATATGATGTAAAAAACACTCAGAATTAGATACTCATCGGCCAAAATCCGAGTTAAAATGAAATAGATACATAGGGTTAATGTTTCCAAAAAAGTAACTTGGGATACACGGCATGTGAGGGGACATACATGACATGTGGTTCCACTCCACTACTTGGATGTGCTATGGGATGACAGCCGGCTTCTGAATGCATAGGATTACACACTATATAGGTTGACAACATGGTGTGTATAAGATACCAAGGGATAATGTAGTGTGCTGCTGCCCATGTTCGTGTACTGATGTATAGATCTATCGACCTAAATTTGTACTTCCAAATGACTTACTTCCCCTGTGTTCCATCAGATGGGTTGTTCCACTAGGAAGGGTTACATGGCCCTTTAGAGACCTTACACATAATATCATCATTATGTTCTCCAAAACCCTATTCTTTGCCACTAAGGGGGCTACACGTCATGTTTTCATCACAATACATTGCGTGTAGTTAGGGTTTTTTCAGAAATATCAGATATGATCTTTCACCATTAATCATATAAATCGTTCACTATGTCCACCTTAAATCATCCAAAAAATTATGGTTCTAGATTAAAATCAAGGATCTTGGTCATTGATAACCAGAAAATGGATTCGTTTATTGTTAGGGGCTCCATCATTCAAACCACATGCATACCATCTACCACCTTTGATTCATACTATTGTTTTCAAAATGATAATTAATTCTTCACCAATATCCAATATTTGTGCATTGTACATAAATCATTTATTTATTTCCCAGTCTATTATGGTTCTAGGGGTTCGATCGGGCTTCGTACCGCTCGACAAGGTCAAACTGGGACCACAAGGTCCAATCGATAAAATACCCAAAGAAACAGGAAAGGAAATCACTGTAAAAAGATTTAATCAATCATTGGACAAGAATTCATGGCCAGAGATCAAAAAATTTTGATCTCAAGATTAGAAACAAAAAGAAATAATTTAATTTCAAAACATAGACACATGCAAAGGCTAGAAAAAGGGGCATAGATCGAAGAATAAAAATCGATCAACCCAACTATTTTAATCAAAGGGAAAATAAAAAAAATGATGAGTCCTACCTTTATTATGGAATTTGTTTTGATGAAGAATGTGTCCGCCAATAATTTGAGATATTTCTCATTGTTCACTATATCCTGATCTGAGTTATGTTGTTTTCAAATGTGAACCACAAATAGTGGAGGGAGGAAGACCTCTGGATTTCTCTCTTGGTTTATGTGTCTATCCCTAAAGAAATATTTCTGGGGATACTATTATAGAGTTATATTTTGTTCATGAAATAGACTAAATAATTAATTTAATAATTAATTAACTCATTAAATACATCACTAAATGAGTGAGGGTCTGAAAATTCCATGTTGACCCATTTTATGTCACGCCTAGGGTAAAAACTATATTCAAGACTCAACCATGGACTCAAATTTATGATCTGAGAAACAATTTAAGAGTTATCCCCTTTCCTTTTAAAACAACGCATGTGGAATATAAAATATATTTTATATTTTTATAAAATTAATTCTTGATACACTATGCTTCACAATCACATGCTTTCTTAGCACCAAGTTATATATATATATATATATCATAGTCTAATAATGTAAAATATTTGTCTCTAAACTAAAGGATGGATTGTGTATGAACTCAAAAAACATACATGATATAATATGGCACACAATAAAACCACAATCATTAATCTAATCATAGTATCAATAACATCTATTATATCTGGGACACCCATCTTCCACTACTATGAATTGCATATCTTATTTGCCCACAAGAAATACATATGTCGTCAATTTGTTTCATTCCTTTTAACAGTTCACTATACATTAATTAATTCATTATCTATTGATTAACATCATTCCATTTAAACGTAATTAGCCACTAGGTGAATTCCATTCCCTTTTGGAATATTCCAATCGATTTTATTGTTTCATAAGATTAACAAAATTTTCTTCCCATTCAAGTACTAACCCCATGGGTTAAAATATTAATTAAAAACTATCATTCTATAAATATATTTACTCTATGAAACATCCCAAGCTACCATAAAAAAGATGATGCATAACCAATAACAACTATATACCTTACTAAGTAGAAAATGGAATGAAGTTAAATAAGAAATAAGACCATCCAACCTTTTATGAAGAAGATCATCATTAAATCATCCAACTTTCCACATGATAATGGGAAAGATCCTATTTAACCCATTCCATCAAACCTAGTTCTATCCTCGTCACCACCATATATATAACCATGCATCAAACTATAACAAGCGTCAACTACTCTCACAAAACTAGGCCCACCCGCTGATATATTACCATTTCTATATGTAGCCTAGACTCACATCACATCATATATAAAGGAAAAAATATATAGTAAGACACATAAGGTTAGAAAATAAAAAATAGTTAATAGGGAATCTGGGCCCCAAAAACTAGGCATCCAACCTTCAAATTCAAATGGGGTCACATGGCCCCAAACATTTATCTTTTTCAGAAAAATGGTTTTCTTATCATCATGGTTTGAAAAATTAATTTATCATAATTAACAACCATATAAATCCTAAGGCATCATCTTTAACATGATATTAATTATTTAAACATGATCTCATGCATAACATCCAATTTAAATAATCTTCAAGGATGAAAAATTATTTTACATGCCTCTTTATTATTATAAAAAAAAAATTTCCATATTTAGGCTCATTAAAAAATTCCATTAACAAATGGATGAAAAAATTTAATTAAACATGGAACATGAATCATTTTATTTTCATCAAATTATAAGAAGAACGACTTTTAAAAATATGTATCTTTAATTATTTATCCAACCAACATTACATACTTTACATTATTCAACCATTTTAATCAAATTAAACATTTTAAATAATAGACTAAAAAAATTTCTAACCAAATCATAATCATTGAAAGAAAACTATCTAGTAACTCAAGAAGAAAACTATTATCACAGTGGAAACACATGTTTTTTCTAGAACCATAAAATGATTCTTTTAATTAATCTATATAAATATGTATTATGATTAATTCCACTATCACTCAAAGAGATAAATCATGATAACTCTATGATTTCAAAAAAAGGGTTTTAAATGAATCCCTTACCTCAAGGATTTTAATGTTTTTGAATGAGAACAGAATAATAAGCACATCCTTGATCAGCTCCCCCTATAAGGAAACTACAGCCCTCCAAGGATCCCACACCATAACCATTCCAACAAACATCAAAATAAATCTATAATAATAATGGTGATCAACCCCCATAACATGGAAATACAATATAGGAGGAATAAGAATGACCAGAGAATAAACCCCAACAAAAAAGAATAAAACGTACCTTAGACAACCCATGATTAAACATGGGAAGCCTGTGATCAATACCATTTTAAAGGGATTCTAAATTCCTTGAGATAGATCCTATTATCTCATATAGTTTAGAAAAAATTGGAGGTTTTTGGGAAGAATCGTTGGTGAATCCATCTTTATAAGTGCACCGACAGATGTAATTTCAGGGCATGAATAATGAATTAAAATCATGAAAGGTTAAAATTTCATAGATCACTGAAAAAACATAAAATCGATCCAATAAATAAATATTTATTCACATCATGAAATTAATGTTCTTGTCATGAGTTTTTTAGGATAGATTCATCGAGTCCAAACCCCAATCCGTTCCCATCATCAATATATCAAACACATCATGATTCACATCATGTGAACCTCTCTCATGCAAGAGACAAGCAAAACATATAGCCATAAATATTCCACTCATGATGTGAACTACATTTCATATAGTGAAATCCTTCTTCAACTAAATTTCATCTCCAATACAGCACCAAAACTACTCTTGGATTCCCATATGAACCATTTACCTTGGAAAAATGAAAAAAGAATGGGCTAAAATGATTTTCTCATTACATCAAATACCCCTCAAACAATTACCATCTTTATGAATTTAAAGTCAAACCTAGAGTGAAGAAAAAGAGAATGTGTCATCCAAATTTCCACCAAAGGAGACACCAATATATAATATCATCATAATAGGAGATCAAAAACTATGCTTAGAGAAACAAAGCACAAAAAATTAAAATCACCAACAACTATCTCATAGACCCTCTCCCGGGGGAGATAACTCTAAAACAATTGCAAAGACATAAACCTATAATCGAAGAAGATAAAACCATCTTGAAAACTAGATAAATGTTATGAAACATAAAAAAGTAATAACTAAAATAGAAGAGAAAAACATCATACAAATCATTAAACTAAGTGTGTATCTATAACTCAGGTTCCTAGGTACACTCCCCCATTCCATATTTCTTCCAAAGGAAATACACTAGAGGAATATCACACCGTTGAAACACCTTCTCCTTGGAGTCCTAGATCTCTACAAGTTTCTCCTTGAATGTTTCATCATCATAATCATCAATCTATCTCCAATTAAGGGTGTGATAGTTAACGTAAATATAACAGTGAAGCTGTAACACATATAAGAAATCATGTATTTGGATCATTTGTGGGGAAAGTCATATATGATATGTAATGAATCTAACATGATCCAAAACCTATAAAAGGATAAAAAAGTAGGAAAAAATATTACTCCCACGTCTAAATATTTACTACTCATGATGATTTTTCACCTTTAAGAACACATGATCTCCAAAGTGGAACACAAAAGGTCTTCGTATATGATCGACATAGGGATTTTGATGATTCAGCATTGCCTTCATCATCATAAAAATCCACTAAACCATTATTTCATGATATGAACTAGTTTTGGAAAATGAATTATATACTCTTTGGCCTCATTCTAGAACAATTGATAATGATAATTTTATTCATATAATGATTAAAATGTTTCTATACCAATAGTGGAGTGAAATTTTTTTTTATGAAAACTCAACCACATATCAGTGACTTGTATATGAACCTCCAAAATCAATGAAATAAACATGGAACATGTATTCCGGTTCATTGATAGTCTACTATATCTTACCTTTATTATGTGTATGAAAATTAGTGATAAGGAATAATTGATAAGAAAAAAAGTTATAGAGACCTCTCCACACCCAAGAGTTAAAACAATGATCATGATCAGAGATGATAATATTTGGGACTCAGTGGAGTTTCACTACCTCATCTAGATAAATACCCAAAAAAACACCTACTGAGCCTAACACATAGATCTTTATAAAGTGGGATAATTTCATCAAATGATTAACTATAAACTATATATTATAAAAAATCATTGACATGGGGGTAAACTATTGAAGAAGTCCATATAGATTTCCTCCCACTTCCACTGAATAACATACAACAATTGGAGAAAACAATCGGGAACATGTTACTTAGCATACACCTTCCTCTAGGAAAAAAATTGAGACCCAAACTCTGTAACTAAACTCTTCAACCCAAGTCACCAAAACTAGACTCTCTGAGATCGATACATATTTTTCGCAATAGGATGTACTGATAAGGGGGAGTTATGTGTCTCAAATAGAACAAAATCACACATCACCAAATGGATGAAAATCCATCTATATAAAAATATAATTTGTTGTTCATCCTCATACCAACGATCAAGGGAATCACCATAGGAAACTCATTCTTTCTATTCCTTCACCTCTCAATCCCCCTATTGGGATTAATCCACCTATATCAAATAATATTAATACATTGTCATCAAAAAAATGGAAAACAATACCACTACCATATCCCATATCAATAAGGATCATTGAGATATTTTGAGTCACTCTCTAGGTATCACAAGATTCACACATGAAATCCCTGCATGACTTCCAGCTCAATGAATTAGATAGAAAATTTACAATTTCTATTGTACTTGAAATATCTAATTCATAATAGTTTTTGAATTTGATCCACCATTTATATCTCAATTTTACATCATCTTAAGAGAAGACACACCTCATGAAATAGTGATCAGTAAAACAAAAAAAAAGATAACCAATGAGGTAATTTACCTACAACTTCAACAAAAACATGATGGTTTATATCTTGAGATCATGGATGGAATAGTTCATCTTAGGAGGACATAAATTATGTGACCCATAAGAAATAATTGATCTCTACTTCATGAGAACACATCCCAAACCCAGACGTGATGCATTATAGAAAACCTTTAACTAAAATCCATTATTTTGAAAATGAAGTACCGAGGCATGGAAAAACTAATTCTTCAGGTACTCAAAAGCCACATATCACAGATCCTTCTATAAGAATGCATAATCTTTTCAGTTCATGGATATTATATGGGTCACAACTTATGATAAATTTTCTAATAACCTCATATAATAGCCTATAAGAACAAAGAAACCCTGCAACTCTGCAACTGTCTTGGGGGATTCCCAATAAATGACTACCTCGATTATTAAAGGATCAACAACCACACCATTATAAGAAATATCTTCCCCCAAGAAAATAAAATCATTATCCAATAACTCAAAATGCATTAGATTCCAGTATAACTTCTAATTCCAAAAAAACTCCCAAAATGGAACACAAATTCTCCGTATGTTCCACATCAAAAACGAAGTATAAAATGATGTCATTGATAAATACTGCCCAAAATGAATCTAGTAACTCTTTGAACGCTGTTTTCATCAAACCCATCAACCTAGATTAAGAATTTGTTGCACTGAATAAAATCCCAATGACCTCATAATGACCGTAACAAAATCAAGGTTGTCTTTAGAATATAATCATCTTTAACCTCCATCTGATGAAATCATGGCCACTGATAGATCTTTTAGAAACAATTGGCCCCTTCCATCTTATTAAATAAATCAAAAATCTATTAAAGGGGATAAAATTTATTCATAGTCACATGATTCAATAAACCAAAATTGATACAAAGTTGTAAACCACGACCAACATTCTTCACAAATAGGATTGGAAAACCCCAAGGTGACATGCACTGATGAACCAAACCGCACTACTAAATATCATAAATCATCACTCATAGCTCTGCTAACTCTTAATATTATATCCATTATAGATATATCATTTTATAAGAAGCACTTGGTTATAGCTCAATCCCACCTCAAACTCCCATCAAGTGGGTAACATCAAAACCTTATTAAGAAAGAAATTAGGGTACTTTTCCACAACCCTGGAAACATTACCTACTATTCAATGAACAAAATATATTATTCTATTTATAGAATAACACTTTTCTCTCAATAAATTTATTATTATTATTGTTTATAATAGTTTTACATAGAAAAACTATTACGTTTCACATAAATATTACACTTCAAACACGAATATGGACCGGTAAAACTAGGAACAATAAAGGGATATGCACATGGTTGAATAGTTTATTAACTAGAAATCCAAGAATATTTAATTCACCAAAGAATAATGGACCTGCTATAATTATCGGGAAAAGAAAGAGAAGTGATATGAAAACAATTTTCATTATAAAATGATGTGTAAAAAACATTGTTTGTGATGTTGTGAATGATGAGGAGAGAATGGTAGTATATTTATAAAAATCTATGTCCCATAAATTTTAAAATCATTTTCCATTACATCCAATAGGAATTAATACATTTAATAAATAATAAAACTGGTCATTATTTTTATGGGAAAAAAAGTGATGTTAGAATTTTTTTTGGAAACTGTAAAAATATTTAATTGCTGTTAAAATTTGTTTTTATGATAATAATAAATTTTTTAAAAAAATAATATTTTCATTATATAATATTTCAAAAAACTCTATAAATGTTACTATAAATTTACAAATTCCAATGTAATTTATTTAATAACCATAGAATTTACAATGTAATAAAACTTATTTTTATAAAATAAATGAGTTTTTTTTGAAAAGTTAAAATTATTATATTAAGATATTTATTTTTATAAAATAAATATCATTTGTTTGACTGAGCACATATGAACTAATTAGTATGAATTTTTCATATTATTCCGACAATGTTTTTTTTGGTGAAATGTAAAATCACTATTTTATAAGTATTGAGATTTTTTGAAATCAAAATGATGTGACAAAGAATAAAAAATGTACGAGTAAATTTATTCAATAAAATTTCCTTTAATAATTTTAAAAAAATAATATAATTTATTTTTTGAATTTATAAATTTGTACATTACATTTTTTAAAAAAAAATTGAATTCTGTGATAATTATTATTTTTTGATTTGGTGCCTTAAATTGGTTGGTTAGAAGGAGATTTTCAAATTTGTAAATCTTTTAACATCTAACCAAGGTAACAGGTTCACTTCCAACAATTTTCAATTCACGTTCATCTTTTTTATGTGCATTTTTTTTGTATATTAATTATGTTTTCTAGTTTTTTTAGACACGCCCAAAATTATTTTATTATGTATTGATATTTAAAGACCAGCTTCCCTCTCATTAAAATTTTTTCATTATCTATTTTTCTTACCAGTTATGTTTCTGAAATCAACCATTGATTTTCCAAGCTCTATTTTCATATCTTCAATACGAAAACACAATTTAATTCAATAGTATTCATTTATATATATAATTTAACTATTGATTTGGGAAACAAATTTTTTAAACCCATTCCCTATTCATGGGTGAAAAATCATATTTTCTAATGATTGTTGATTGATGTGGTACAAATTATATTAGACATATTAAGGGTGTACCTTGATATCACTCCAATGCATTATATAAAGATGTAATATCTAGAGATGTAAAGATCAGGATACCTTATCATCACTCCTTGGTAATATTATATCAAAACATGGTCAAAAGGCTTGGTAAAATATTTTGTGAAACCATAGTGATGATATTTGGTTTTATGATTATGATCTTCTCTTATTTATATTGTCTTCCACATTTCCATGTTATGAAACATGTTTTATGTACATTTACTAACAATATTCTTCTTGTTATTACACACATGATCTTATGTAATTCTTATTTTTCACATATGATTTCCTTTACATTTTATTCCTTTACTAGGATTTAGGGTCACATGTTTATTTTGATAAATGTCCCTATGAATACCTATAAATTCAGATGATCAATGAATTATAATAATAAATCCTTACAAAATTATTTTAAATTAATTTATGATTTCATTAATATACCATGTATGTCTAGTAATTTATAAGAGTTTCCAACACACCAAATCTTAAAAGGTCCTTCGGAGATACATACATAATTTTAAATTAAATTTATCTTTAACTCATGTAATAAAATGGAGGGTCCCAATAATTGGAATCAAAGGATTCGTTAGTTATTTATATAAATTAGGACTAGAAAAACCATTTTTTTGACCCTAGGGAGGAGTATACATTTAGGAACACATCCAAGAATTTTAGTAATGTATAAAGTAAGTGTTTTACAATAAATAAAATCACATTCTGGATACTATAAGTGGATATGGCTTTAGATAAGTTATACCTTGGGGTAATACCCCAAAAGTTATCATTGGGTTTTAATATGTTCATCACTTCGTGCCTAAAAAATTACTTTCATCACATGCGGTTTGAAACTCCCAAGGAATATTCTTTTTTCATCATAAAATTTTTACAATACAACATGGAAGAATGTCTATAAAGTGTAACATTTTTTATTAAATGAAATAAACTATTCCATTATATTATCCTAGATTCCCAATGTTAGAAATCAAATTAGGGTAAAAATATAATTTGGAATTTATTATCTTAGTGATTCTTAAAAGTACCTTTATTCTTATTTGAGGCCTTTATTTTAAAGAATGAATGGAAATAGAAGAGCCCATGTGAACACATGTATCAAAGAAAAAGGAAATGATGGAATTAGTTATATAATAGAAGACAAATTTGAAACTTTCATGATGATGTTATACCATTTAATGAATCAAAATGAGATTCCAACTCCAAATATGTAAGAAAAACTCACCATTTAATCATTCATGTGTCTATGACCACCGACCTTTTGCAGAACCTCTAACCGTTTATTTTTCGAACAGTGGATTAGAACCTTTGGAAAAATATTTTCAGAAACAATTTATTCTATGAAAGATACGTTCACATTAGATGTGTGTCATTTGGAGGGGAAAGATGATCAATTATGGAAATTGATTAAAAACCAATCTCATGGAATAACAAGATTACCTGAAGTGGTAATATTTCAAAGATATATATTTCAATAATAATTATCCTCTCAGCCTACAAACAATGATGTAATGAGAATTTCTTGAGATAAGGAAAAGGGAACATGAATTTATTAGAATCTATTAGATAAATATAATTAGTCTTTTATGTTGTGCTTCAAGCTTTTTGATATTTTTTTATGGGATAATCTATCTATTTTATGGCGAGCTAAGACAAAAGAAATAAAAATCATTGGATGTTTGAGATTTTATGAGCTATGAAGAAATACTATGATGTTCCATCATGGTGAAAATGTAATTTTTAGATTCAAAATAGTCTATTGATAAAAAGAGAATGATGGAAAAAAATGTTGGGAATAATCCTAACAAAGACAAGGAAGAAAATAAACTATAACTTCCGTTTTGTGAAAAATGTTGACTAAGGAAACTAGAGAAAAATATTCAATAAAGTGGGATGTGGTAAAAAATTTAAAATGTTTTCCACATTGCTCATTTATTTGTATATGTAATACCCAATCATCCTAATGCTAATGAAAAGGGATATATGGTGCAATTTCCTTATGTGGTGAAATTCTTCAAGTGTGTGTGTTTTCTCACTTTGAAAAAAATTGGCCAAATCTATAACATATCAACGTGGATTCCAATAATTTGATTCCCATATTAGGTTTTTCACATGGACTCAAGAATTCATCCTTGTATGAGAGACCCTACCTACTAATAGCAATGTCTTAGGGTGTGACATTGGGGAGACTATTACCTCATAATATAGTAATGAAATAGAAGAAACAACAACATATCATTCATAAAAGTAAAATAATGAATTCATAAGATGTAAATAAACAAGAACATAAGAATAATTTAATAATAAATGGAATGTCGTAAAGGCATGAATGGCCATGTCATACATATAATAGTAATCTCTGATTAGGCTGATCGCATAAACAAGAGTACATAAATGAAACTAAAAAAAATTTATAGGACTCTCCTAATAACTTTATGGAAGAACACATACCTGGTCTCAAAGACACTTATAAAATACTCTATTCCAAACAAAAAGAACCCACTTTAGTGTCTTCAATTGATCATGCATACCTAGGCCTGAACCTTATCCATCATGAATCAATTCTCAATCATAAAAGAATATATAAGGTCCTTATACACACTGATTTTTATGTAAATGTAGTGAAACATAATCTCATAATGGCACCTACAATGGTGAAACTATAAATATTATATCATAATTACATTATCAAACAGTGTTCTCACCTAACCATTAAACATTTGAATATAGTAAATAAAATAAATAAAGTTAAACTGCAGTCAATCCCTGGGTCTGTGACCCCAATATACTATAAAATGTCCCATCATATACATATATATATTTATATTTATGTATATATATTATCATATATAAATATATGAGTAAAGTGAAAACATAATTTAACTTGATGTCGTACCACTCAATCATTTTTTAACTAAGTCTATCACTGGGTTTGTAATATTCATCGACCATACATACTTAATCCAGTTCTTGAAATGTATTTGAGAAAGACAAGTCACCCAAGGTGGATACATTTCCTAGCCATAGGATCACCCATAATCTCCTCCAATCACTATAATTAATTAAACTATATACCAAAAAATAAACCTTTAATGATATCACAGCATCAACTACGACCTACACCAGATGTATCAAGTATCATAACTACGAGGTCTATGAACTAGGTCCATTATACAAGGATTCCTATTTGAGTCAATGGATGAAATCTATTGAGAAATATATTTAATAGAGGACTATATAGGTCAAGACACAAGTCCATAGACCAAGTATCCCTCCACATGTCCACAGAGAAAATCCATAGTAAACACGGTATAATATAGACCTACATGGGCCAGGACCCAATTCTAATGACCAAGGTGTCTTCTTCAAGTCTATAGATTGCCTCCATAATAAACTCAGAAAATGGTTTCATATCTTCATACATTGTTTGTTTCATACCAAAACTCCCATAATCAGTTTTATACCATGATTCCCATAATCTGTTTGGTAGTCTCAACAAACTTGTACTAATAAGTCCCTCTAGGCTTCCCTTTCATGTACCGTATCACATTAGGTTCATCAGAAAAATACATGGAAGTACCTATGGTAATCATAGTTGCACCAATAATAATCTTCTGAATGAATGAATAAAAGTGTGAGGGTTTCTTAATTCATAAACCCAACACTACTTTCATATCCTTAAAGGCTCATATGTTCGATACAGTTTCTAAGGCGACCTCTGCTACCATCACTACCCAAAATCACATCACACTAGCTCTAGGTTATTCAAACAACGGGGAACCCACTGGTTCCCTTAAGTGTAGACACTATAGAGGTATCTCACTACATATCTTCTAGGTCCATACATACATGAAGGAATCCTTCTTGGGAACCTTGGAAATAATAAGATTTTTGAGGAATTATACAAGGGATCCCTAGAAGAATTATGTAAACAATGGAGTCCTATATGGGATCCAATGGGTTCAATATAAAAGGAGGCATACTACTATGTATCGTTTGGATAGTATACATGTAGTGATATCCTAAATGGTATTAACTATAACAACATGCAAGTGAAGGCATCCCATAGGGGACCCTCAACAAAAGAAGTAAGGTATAGGTATCCTACATAAGACCATATTGTTTATAAGATAAGACAAACTCTTGGGATGAAACGAAAAGTATTTTAATACTAGTTTGGAGATATATTTTAGGTACCACCTCAGATAAAGGGTCTCATCCTCAATAGAAAGCTGTATTAGATTACTAGAGGAAGAACCTCTTCATTTAGTATAAATTTTGAAATGCCTCCGAGGAGTCCCCACAATACATCATGGTTTTTAACATGGTGATAAATTTTAAAAAAGAATCAAAATGGAATACTCATGTGTCAAATTACAACCCCAAAAAACGAAACAAGAAAACACTAAAATGGGTAGAAATTGGGAGTACATGATATGTATACTCAAGTATACAATGTGTACCCTCAAAGCTTCTCTAGGGCATGTACTTCAGCCTAATATATCATGTAAAGACAATTTAATTGGTTTTTATACCATTTCAATGATATTTAATATATATTGTGTACCTTCCCATTTACCTCACATGGCGTGTCCATGTATTTTTACTAGTTGTGTATTTTACACGATGTGCTTCCCGCCTAGGGTATGATTGTATACTTTACACGACCATGTAGCATTACACTTGCTATCTAGATCTGATATATGGATGAGTAATAGTACATAGTATTTATACACTATACATGATGTCTAATTCTAAAAATTTCTTCTTCCCATACACACGAATAAGACATGATGTGTGTTATTGAACTATGTGACTGAGATTTATGCTGGGTAAATACCTCAAATCTTCCTAAAACCATGTTTTCACCCCAAAAATTATAGATTGTCCCTCAAGGGGTGATAACAAATTATAATAGTGATCGAATACTAGTAAATGGAAATTTATAGGTTTTATGAAAAAATGTAAAAATGATCAACCTTTTGGTGGAATCCATTGAAGGTTCACCCATTTCTGTAATCCCCGACTAATACACGTTGATATGGCTTCTCCCAAGATTCATGGATTCACCTCCCTTACTCTATTTCTCTTCATCTCCATATTTCTCTCCCCCATATCCCTCTCCTATATTGGTCATAATTAAGGGAGCCCATAGTGTGTGTATGTGAGAAGATAAGGGAGAGAAGAGAAAATAAAAATGGAAAAGAATATAAGAAAAAGAAAAGAAAAAAGGGGTTTGGGCCCAGCCGTGATACTCAATAAGATTTTAAGAACTACCTAGAAAAAACCATCCATTATAGACTCAATAGTGGAGATTGAATATCAATTTGATGATTCATTCAAAAGACATCACTCAAGAACAAACACAAATAAATAAATATTTAATTTATTTAATAATACATTTTAATTATTTTTTCAAAATTCATATGAACAAGAATCCCACCAAACTCCAATCCAAGGGTAGAAACCTTATTTTGGGACCAAAGCAGTGAAAATAATATTTATATGGGATCATACGATATATTAAAGAACCATTTCACCCCCTACAAGAATATAAAGGAAAAAATTGAAACTTAGACACTATTTGAAAGTCCATAAAACATGAGTCCTTAGAGTCTCCCCCACAAACCAACTTCTTATCCAAGAGAATCCTTAGTGTTAAAACAGCTATCATGCACCTATTCTGAGTAATTTCACAACTGTGCTATCTCGTCTATCTAATGAAAAATCTCACAGTGACTATAACCTTCCTACACAGAATATATTTAATTGGGACTTATCTATAAATCTCAACTATATTAATACTATTATAATCACCTCATAATCAAACTCTAAAAATAACAACCCAAAGAAAATAAAACATTCAATTATGGATGATGTTCACCACCATCAAATGGAAAATGGGGTACTCCACACCATATGTTATACCTTTTATTTCTTCTTGAGAAAAACCTCAATAGGATTCACCACAAAATATAAAAATCATTTAAGAAGATTGACATAGATTTGATGATCTCTCATCTTATTCAAGATGATGTCAAGATATAGGGAATGATCATCTCTAACAAATATCATGGTAAGATATTGTTGATAGGTATGTATTGTTATACCAATCCATGATCACATCAAACAAGTTATACTTTCCTTTTATGAACACCTAAAATAGAATCTCCAAACAATGCATGTTGAGGTGAAACCATTGGTTAATCACCTCCTAAAACTTGATTTATTTCCAATTTCTCCTATACCATGAAATGGAATTTCTCCTTTCATAACAACTCCCCAGATAACATGCCTAAAACAAGTCTTGAAAACATTGATCCTCAGATCTCATACAACCACTCACCTATTTATGATTTACACTGTATAACACACAACTTATATGTACAATTATCACCTAACCTATACTCCTTTGATTCCCCTGTCACAGCTCCATGATTAATATGTCATACAACAAACCACATTCATTAAACTAGAATATACCTTAGAAATACTCTTCAAAATCAGGATCCTAAGATACTCCATGATAAAATCCATGACATCCAGTCACATGGAATCATTTTCTATAATTTAAGAACAAAAAATGAAACTAATTATTAAGTGGGAAAAGCACTCAAATAGTCATACTCATCAATGATAGTCTTAAAATAGAATAACCATAATTGATTTCTCAAAAACCAAAGGCATCATCATTCATATATCTCAAAATTTAGTCAATAACCATGCATCAATCTCAAATTTACATATAACCTATCTTACTACCTATAAGGAATCCATAAACATGGGACAACCACTGACTCATGATTCCCTCGATCCAACTGAAATGTCACCCTATAATGGTCTAATTCATATTTAATGGTCTCTAGGTTTTCCACTTACACATACTAATCAAAAATCATAATTGGGTCACAGTGTCCTACCACCAAGACCATAAGTAAAACCCTTCAACAAGGTCACATTTAATGGGGAATCATCTACACACCCATCTTAGAATAAAGAATTTAATGCTCCTTTCAAATCTATATATCTAGAATAGGTAAATAATAAATATATCTATAAGGGTAAAAACTATCAAGAAATGAACTACTAGGTCCTTGATCCCCTCTGAGCATTATCATAATGTAAAAATCCTTGGAGGTCATGAATAGAGCATATAAAATAATGATGAACTAAAACTCACTAGGAATTCATATATTATAATACCCCCTTGAGGTCTAGTTCACTATAAAAAATTGGGTTCCTATCAGCATTGTACAAATAAAACTAACTAGATCACATGAAATTAATGTATTAGCTACCGATATTGACCTATGAGGGTCAATAGTATGCACAAAAATCATCTAAACAATCTAGGTCATATCCTAAGAACATATTTTGGTCATGTATAATTCCATTCCATGCAATGTTCGAAAAAACATTATTAGTTCTTATTGAAAAATTAAATAAATAAACCTAAGAAATAGTACCCTATGAGGGGTTCAAAAAAAAATGGAATCATATACCTTATCAAACTACTAGGGTCACTACACCGCCTATGAATGAGAAATGAGTCATCAAAAACACAATCAAATGTATCACAATAGAACCAAATAGACTTCTAATAGAATAAAATATATATACATTGAGTTAACTAAGTATAATTCCACCAATAACCTATAAGGGGATGACATATATTGTTTATTGTTGAAAGTTTATAAAATTGTCCTCTGTCATCTGAAATAATCACACACCTATAACATGTGAAACCAATATTTTGAATATGATGCATGAGATGCCTCTTTAATTCCCCCACCAAAAGTCCAAATCAATTTATGTAATATCTCCAATGGGATGAGATACATAAATACATAATAAATCATAACTCCACAAAACCTGTGTGTAGCTCAAAGTGAATTTTTTTTACAACTGTAACATCATAGATGAAGAACAACAATCCCATATACTAGAAAACTAGGAATTCTTACCAGAACTTGTGTTCTTGAAACACTCATTCAATATCCATCACATGTTCCAACAGATTCCAAATACTCATGTATAGCATACCCAAAATAGTAATTCTATAGTAAAAGATTATCTTTTATAATAACTTTTAATGTTTCGAACAAGATTACACTAGTCTGGTGCCTAAATCTTGTTCTCTATGAGGACCCATCCAAGCCTCCACATACGCCAGAGGATTCCAAATAGCAGTGAGGTCCTAGGGTGTGATAGTGGTAAGAGAATGACCACATATCAGAGTAAGAAAATAGAAGAAATAAGTAGATAACATCTTTAATAGTAATAAATATATTTTACAATAATCAACTAAATTGAAATTTAATAATTCAATACTAATAAATGGAATTCAAAAAAGGATTGAATGGCCATGTCATACATATAGAACTAAAAACCCACTTGTCTGATAACATATACAAGAGTAGATAAAAGAAACTAAAATAAAAGTACAATTATATGATACTAACTATGAGATGTAAAACATACCCAGTCTTCAGGATACAGACGAGTAGATCCAACCTAATCAAAATAATACACATGATCAGTCTCACCAGATCATGCACCCTTGGGCCTCATCCCTATCCATCATTAATATTTGATCAAATTGAAATGTATACATAAGGGATGCACGCACACTGAGGTGAACCTTTAGGTGGTAAGAAATAGTCTCGGTAGGCCACCCCAAAAAGTAAACCTATAAATATTCTCTATTAAGTCCATTCTCAACCAATATTTTTAGCATTGCCAAGAAACTGATTATATATAAAAAAAAGTGAAATCAATGTCGATACCTTGGTCTCTGACCCCGATCAACTGAGCAATGTGCCATTATGTATGAATATATATATATATATATTAATATGTGTATATATATGTATTAATATATATATATACATAAATATGTATATACATGATTAATGTGAAAATGGAATTAATATGGATATCCTACAATTCATTCAGTGTATAATTAAGTTGATCAGTGGGTCTGTAATCATGATCAACAATACCATATTTTTCCTGAACTAGAAATGTATATATGAAATCCACATCACCAAAGGTGGAAACATCTCTTATCCATGAGATAACCTGTACTCACTCTTATCCACAACATTAAAGGATTAAATATATTGATGGGAACTCCTATAAATATGTCACTGCATCAACTATGGACTAAACTGGATGTGTTATGTATCAGACCAATGAGTGCCAGGACATAGGACCATTGGCCAAGTTGTGATATTGGGGTACATGGAGCCCATGTACATAAAATAAATATAATATAGACATATATGGAATATGACCTAGGTTCATTTACCAAGGAATCCTCTTTGAGTCAATGGAGCACATACATATAAAACACAGAAAAAATATACATCTACATGGACTATGACCCAAGGCCATTTATAAATGAATCCTCCTCGAGTCCACAGATCACATCAATAGAAAAATCGCTAAATGGTTCCATACTGTTATTTTTTTAGTGTCATACTACAATTCCCATAAATATTTTCATATCACAATTCTTATAATCCATTTGGTAGGATAAAAAACTATGTCCAAGGATGTACCTCTGGGCTACCCAGTCATATACCACATCAAATTAGGATCATCAACCAAATAGCAGGAGGTACCACTAGTAATCATAATTTAATCAATAATAATCATGTGAATGTATAAAAAAAGTGTGAGGGTGGATGAACTCTTAAACCCACCACTACTTTTATAGACTCATGAGCTTAAATGTTTGGTGTAGGTTTTAAGGAAACACCCTCTACCATCTTCACCCAAACCCACATTTCACTATATCAGGGTTAGTAAAACACGGGGGAACCCATTGGGTCCCCTAAGTCATAAAACTATAGAGGTATCCTACTATGGATCCTCAAACTCCATATATATGGGAAGGAATACGTATTAATAACCTTAGAAATAACATGAAAATGGATGAATCCTATATGGTACCCCCTGAATAAGTAAGAAAGTTGAGGCATCAATCATCCGATCCTATTGGTTGAACCTACGTGGAGTCATCCAACTCATGATCATTGGGATGATATAAATGTATAGGGATCCTAAATGATATTACATATACTAGTATGTCCATGAAGACATCCCCTGGGGGACCCATGGTAACAATACTATGGTAGAGGTATCCTAAACAGGATCCTCTAGGTCAAAAGATATAAGAACCCCATATTATAAAAGGAAATTTAATTGAATAATAGTATTGAGAGATAGATCGTGAACCATCTCAGTTTTATGGTCTCACTCTCAGAATATAGATTGATTTGATTATCATAGGAAGAATCCCTATGTTTAGTAAAAACCCCAAAATTACTTCAAGGAGTCCTCAAATTACCTTAAGTGTTTTACAATTGGGATAGATGCATAAGAAGACTCAAAATGGAAAAATCATGTTCCCAATTATAACTCTGGTATATGAAATAGTAAAAAACCTAAAAAGGGTAGTAACGAAGGAGTGAATGGTGTGTGTATACCAAATTACATGGCATATACCCTCAAATCCACACATAGGTTTGTACATAACAGAAAATGGCATGTAAAGACCATGTAAATTTTTCTTATACTATATACATTCCATATACGCCACATGGGGTATCTTCACGTGAACATCACATGACCTAACCACCTTTTTTTCCTGGTTGTATACTTCAACATGATGTAAAGCCCAGCTGGGGTCTGGCCGCGTACTTTACATAGCCATGTACCCCTACACTAGTTGTCTATCAAATTACTCAGCTACATGGATGAGTACTAGTACAAAGTGTGTATACCCTATAAATAATGTGTACTAATAAAAATACCACCTCCCGGAAATGCTGAAAACATATCATGTGCGTTATTGAACTACATGTCATGTGATCGAGATTTCAGAATGGGAAATCCCTCAAATTGGTCTGAAACCTTATTTTCTCCCCAAAAGATACAGACCGACCCCAAAGGGTCCTAAGTAGTAAAATTAGGGTTATATACCATAAAATTTTCAATATATAGTTATTTATTTAAAAATTTAAAATTTTCTACCTTTGGGTGGAAACCACTAAATATTTTCCTCTCTCCATGATATACAACTACCACATGATAATCCAGCTCATCCTGAGTTCCATGATGACACCTCTATTCGCCTTTTCCTATTTCCCTCTATCCATGTCTCTCTCATTTATTTGTCATTATATAGTAATCACATAAATATTTTACAAGATAAATAAAGGATAAAATATAAATGAAAAAGGGAAAATAAAAGAAGAAAAATAAAAGAAAAAGGAGAAAGGGGCATGAGCTTGGCCTCAGTGCCCGACATGAGTTTATTCCCATACAAGTAAAAAACCCCAATTTTATTCCAAAAAGGGGAGAAAGAATAAATCCATATATATATAATCAAAATATATGTCTTAAAAATCATATGTGAATAAATTAATATTTAATTTATAAAATATTAAATATTAATAAGTACGCTAAAATTTCTACATTTTGGAATTCCTCCAAACTTCTGGAATAGGGTAAAAAATATTCTAGGACCAAAAAAGAATTAAGAATAATTATATAAGAACATACTAGAGGGTAAAAATCACGTTTTACCCCTTATAGGAATCTGAAGAAAAAAAATCATATTTCTACCCAATTTCACAGTCTGAAAAATATGGGTCCTTACAGAATCTAGGAATGGTAGTGGGAAACTGTAATCAATCCTTGTAGAGGATAAGGGATTAAGACCATTCATTTTCTATCACAATGAATGATGTTGAGGGTTTAAATAATGTAGTGTAAGGTATCCTTATTGTTTAATAAAATCTAAATAATAAACTATTTGATTATGGTTCACCCCATTCATTTATTTATTTTATGTTTTCGAATAACATCAAATCAAACACAAAGCTTTTAAAAAATGATTTATCAATTAATTCTCATAGAGTGTAAAGACCCATATTTTCCCATGTAATTTATTTTAATTATATGGGAATATTAAGAGTCCAAAAAAATTTACATCATGTGATTCCAAGGCTCAGTGTCCCCAGAATGAATTTATGTACAATACATTCGAGTGCATTCAATAAATGAAATAGCTGTGTTTTGTAACTTTTGAACCGATGCTCAGAATTGAAATATGAGGAATCCATTGAACTCACAGCGCCAATATTCAATTAAGGAGACTTTCACCTCGACCATAGTCTGTCGAGGGTGAATGTTAGTTTTAGTGTTTTTCGTGGAAATAAAAGAAAATAAAGACCAACTTTTCATTTTTTTTAATCTCCCAATTGAATTCTTGGAGGTGGGGACCACCTGAATTAGAAAAAACCCATTTTGAAGTAAATGGTGGAAAAAAATTCAACACCCCATTTAATTATTTGAGCCTACTAAAATTAATTAAATGTGTCAACATAAATTAATTTGTTAAACCTAATTTATTTTTTATTGGATCTCCTCTATCCTCAAAAGGATTCATTAGAAAATGGTAATTGGGGGAGAACATTGGAGGAACTCATCCTCCAACAAAGAACGCACTCCATAATTGAATAATGTGGATGATGCTTGAGCCCAGATTTGAGACACCTTGCGATAGTGAAAAAAACTGATGTCAACATCCCCAATGACTTCGCCATCTTCCTCATGACCTCCTCCAACAAACGACAAGGGCGAGTTTGTAGTTCTGAATACCCCCTTACAAGTTCTTGAATTTCTTTGTGGTTCAACAATTATTGAGCTGCTTTCCTCCACCCTAACGTGGAGGGTGTGGGACAAACGAACATGGCCCGACCTTTCTGTAATCTTTTGAGGTTTTGATGTGTTCTTCGCAATGGAGGAGGATGGAGACCGGTGGCAGAAATTGGCATGGTGGGACTCGGGAGCAGCTACCGACACCATGGTCGGCCGCGAAGATGACAGTGCCACAACCGCGCCGCCTGAGAAGAGCCGCGGCCCGTCGACAGTGGCAGTGTAAGGGTGGGGACTGAAATTCCGGTCGGCCGCATGAAGGGTATGGCCGTGCGCATCCGTGCCACTTGGCATGCAAGAGCCGCGACCTTGTGCTGTGGCACACGACCGCGCCACACAGAGGAGGGGGTGGGCCGTCAGGCCAGACGCGATGGGCCACCGCACAATTGGTCGAGCCATGCCGGAGGGCTGGGCCAGACCCAGTGGGTAGGGTAGGACACATGGCCAGACCCGGGATGGACCGGGCCAACCCAAACCAGGTCGGGTCGAACCAGACCCAGACCAACTTCGACCATTTTCAACCTCTCGGCAATATCATGAGCTACGTGTGTCGGTTTGGTGAACCATATGTGGCACCAGAAACCATTGAACAAAAAGATCCATTTGGTATACCCCACTTGAGATTTTGATAATGTTGGGGTATAGACAGGTTGGATCAGACACAAATCCAACCGGACCCTCGGGACTGAAAGGTCAATAACATACAGACCGAGCGTCTGATTGACGCACCACCTATTGCTTTGAGACCCCTTTGAGGGGATAGAACTTTGTGATTCTTCTCAGTGGGAGTTCATAGCCATTACAGTATTCGACCTCTGGCTTGTGGAGAGGACCCTCCCAAAATCATGCGAGCTTAGTGTGGGAACCTTGTAGCTGGCTGTAACATGAGAAATGGATACTTTGTGGGTCTTTTCATTGGGACCTTCATGGGTGTGTGATTGAGGGTCCTACATGGATCCTCTCTAGGAATCGATGTGGGACTACTATAGGATCCTTCATGCGTCTGTTGTACTATGATCCTATGTGTGTCTGATGATATATTAGGATCCTATGTGGGTCTGATGATGATTTAGGATCCTACGTTGGTCTGATGATTTTGGATCCTACGTGGTTCTACCTATTAATAGTGTAAGATGATTCAGCAGTTACATCTAATCATCTTTACTACCGTAGCTATGTTATACCTGGTGTGAGCCGAGTATTTACCTTCATGGTAATCTTCTGTGTGGCGTACCTATGTGGTACTTACCTTCGTGGTGATACCTTTGTGGTATTCATCAGTGTGGTGTTACCTTTTTGGTACTTACCTTTGTGGT
Source organism: Viscum album (assembly GCA_963277665.1). Lineage (NCBI taxonomy): Eukaryota > Viridiplantae > Streptophyta > Magnoliopsida > Santalales > Viscaceae > Viscum > Viscum album. Next base: position 1,374,751,345 of record OY728133.1, on the reverse strand, counting down.
GTTACCTTCGTGGTAATCTTTCTTTCGTGGAACAGTTGTATTTGGCTAAGGATTTGAGCCTTGATTTTCCTCATGAATGAGATGTGTATAGTTGATAACTTAGGTATATATATGGGAATATACCTAAGTAAGGTTGACAGTTGTTTACATGCTTTTATTTTATCCATTGTGGATTTTGTGAGACCTTTGAGGGTCTCGAGGTCCCAACTGACTATCGTTATATTCACCCCTGCAAGGGATACACCCGCACCTTGTTGCGTTTTGTGTAGACAATGGACAACACTGACTAAGTACAAGGGTACCAGGACTGGAGGTAGCTCAGAGGTAGACCTTAGACCATGCGTACTATAAAGATGACCATTTGGGAGATGTACCTACCCTTCAGGTAGGGTCCTTGGCGGGTGTGCAGATGAGCTATTCTGTTTACTTGTAATTTATAGTTTTCTTGTACTTTCTAGTTGGGCTTGTAATCTGGCCCTTTTTACTTACTATACAAACATATTTTTTAATATATAGTTTACTGGTGTTCGCATCTTTCTGTGTGCTTGGTTGTGTGAATTTACAGGTTATAAATGCAATGCCTTCCCGATTTTAGGGAATACGCCGTTCGGTGCTAGTCTCCAGCCCCTGGCCTATGAAATGTGGGCTTGGGGTAACAACCACACATACCCTAGGGGATGGTTAATGACAAATTGGTATAATAGGAGTTGGTTTTACAATATAAAATTAGACTCTGATCTTTTTAATGGCTCTGAACTTTTTAACGGAAATAATGTTAAGTGTAGTGAGCATGGTTATCAGTTTAGGGAATCTAGTGTTGGGGATGTAGCTGACGTATCCATACACCAGGGCCATGACTTCTGATTTCCGACATAGTTCACGAAAACACTAATTGTGTGTGTGTTTAGAAGATTTTTATTTTTTATCTCTTTGAGTTTGCTCACCAGGTATAACTTATTGACCGTGGCACACCTGTTTCTTTTCAAGATTCCTCCATGCAAACAGCCAGCTAGGGTTCTGGGTATAGTACGCGATGATAGCCCAGCGAGTGACGAGGCCATGGTGTAGGTCCCTCTATCAGTAGGGGCACCAGCGGTACCATTACCCATTGGGCCACCGATGCCACCAGTCCTAGAAGCAGAGGGTGCATGCCACTTGAGCGCATTGCACGAGTTCAGTGCCAGAGGCCACCTAGGTTCAGGGGTGAGACAGACCCAGAGGTGGCTGAGGATTGGATGGAGGTCATGGTGAGAGTCTTCCGAATGCTAGGGACACTAGCTGATCTCATGGTGATCCTTTCTGCTAGTCTTCTACAGGCAGCAGAAGGCAGATGGTGGAGATTGATTCTCCAGGTTCATGATGAGGTGACACTTCTTTGGGTAGACATGGAGAGCCTATTTCGGGAAGAGTTTATCCCAGCAACCCTTCGTGCAGTGTGCATTCAGGAGCTTCTTTATCTGCCGCTGGGCAGCATGACTGTGGCTTAGTACTCACTGAGGCTCACTGACCTCTCACACTTCTCCACTAATATGGTGAGGGAACCATTCTTTAGATCCCAAACCATTGAGCAGGGACTCAGGTGAGAGATCAGGGATTCGATGATTTCTCCCAGCATCCCGAAACAGGAAGGGGTGTAAGTGTAAGCCCTCTTAGTGGAGAGTTTTCATGCTGAGCAGTCGCCTACAGCAAGACCCACCACTAGGTGTCAGGTAGTGGAGTCCTTTGCATCTGGTAGCAGATAGATTTCATAGAGATCAAAGAGGACCTGACCTACAGGAGGACGACCGCATGATTCAGGGTCAGTTGTGCAGGGTACCGGAGACAAAGCCAATCATGAGTGGAGTAGGCAGTGTTACACATGCGGCAAGTATGGTCACATAGATCATTAGATTCCAACCCATCGTATGGATGATTAGTAGATAGTCTATGGGACAACCAGGAAGGGATAAAGGTTCATCCGAGGAGGAATATAGGGAGAAGGTAGACATGGTAGAGGAGCTAGCCATGCAGATGGAGGTGGGAGATGATTCGAGATGTTATCTTCACTACCACCAGGTGGTCTACCCCAACCATAGGGAGTTGGAGGACAAGGGAGAGCTCAGATCCTGGCAGCTGAGGCCTATGAAAATGGTTCTCCAGATATGATACAAGGTACAATCTGTGTCTATTCCACCTTAGATGCATTATTTATAGACACAAGTGACATTCATTCTTTTTTTTCCATGACCCTCGTTTGGAGATCAGTGATCTTGACGGAGTCGTTGGCTCAATCGTTATGGATAGAGACTCCTACGAGAGTGGATTCTACGATTACACACTGGTTCCAGCGGTGTGAGATTACTCTATAAGGTGAGAGATTCGGCTGGGATCTCCTATTAGCGGTGTCGAGGCCTTATGACATCATCATGGGTACAGACTGGTTATCTACAATGCATGTTCAGATTGACTGTATTAGGCACAAAATGTGGTGTGTCCACACGGATGGGACCAAGTTTACATTCAACAATGAGACTGGGGCCTTTGCATCCCATTATGGACTTACCCAGAGGAGAGTGCAGCAGATCACTCATCAGTTGGCTTTCCTTACCCTCGGAGCGGTTGGTGAGGAGAGTTTGAGCTATCCTATAGTGGTGGACCAGTACGTGCATGTCTTTTAGATGATGTTACGGGTCTACCTACTCATAGATAGGTGGAAATTTACATTTAAATGTACAATGTGTCAACAAAAATATCTACACCAGCATATTTGATGGCTCTCATGGAGCTTCGTGAGCTGCGGGTACAATTGGAGGACTTGTAGGGAAATGGGTTCTTCTGGGCTAGTGTTTCTCCTTGGGAAGCTCTAATTTTGTTCTCCAATAAGGCGGATGGGTTCTTGAGACTTTGATTTGACTATCATCTCCTGAGTCAGGTGACCATGAAGAATAAGTACCCACTCCCAAGGATTGACGACCTCTTTGATCAGCTGATGGGAGCACTGTGGTTTTTGAAGATTGACCTCAAATTAGGCTATAACTAGATCGGAGTATGAGATGAGGATATTCAAAAGATGTATTTGATATGTCAATACGACCATTAATAGTTTTTGGTCATTCTGTTTTTCATGACCAATGCTCTATCTGTGTTCATGGGAGTCATGAACATGATATTCTAGCCATACCTGGAGCACTTTGTAGTAGTCTCCATTGAGGACATTCTAATCTACTCAGCTGTTGAATAGGATCATGTCTGTCATTGATAGATAGTTCTGGACACACACCAAGACCACCAGCTTTATGGTAATCTCTCAAAGTGTCAGTTCTAGATCCAAGAGGTTCACTTTGTGGGACATGACATCTCAGAGTTCGGAGTTGTGGTGGATCCAGTGAAGATTGAGGTGGTACTTTCTTGGGAGCCTCCCAGGAGTGTGATGGAGGTTCGGAGTTTTCTGGGTTTGTATAGATACTACCAAAGGTTTGTGCCATATTTCTGCATAGTTTCAGCACCTTTATCAGTGTTGATGAAGAAGGGGAAACATTTCGTGTGGTCCGAGAGATGCCAGGGGAGTTTTCAGGATCAGGGGCAGAGACTGACTAGTGCCCCGATCTTGAGGCTTCCAGAGGAGGGTGTTGGGTACATAGTCTACTACGACGCATCAGGGAATGGGCTTAGATGTGTCCTGATGTATGAGAGAGAAGTTATCACTTATGGTTCTCTACAACTGAGAGTGCATGAGTAGAACTAAACTACCCATTACCTAGAGTTAGCAGTAGTGGTCTTCGCCTTGATGATGTGGCAACACTACTTGATGGTCAAAAATTTTATAGTCTACTATGATCACAAGAGTCTCAGATATATATTCTCTTAGAATAATCTCAACCTAAGACAATGACATTGGATTTATTTCTTCTAGGAAAACGAATTTGAGATAGTCTATACTCTTTGGAAGAGGAACGTTGTAGCTGATGCACTCAGCATGAGATTTGGTATACAACTACTAGGTGATGCGACAAAGCTGTTAGCTTCTTTGCATATATCCTTTGTGGATTGAGATGGAGCATCTTATCTTCAGTATCTTATAGTAACTCCCCCTATTCTTCAGCGAGTCAGGGAGGCACAATGTGGGGACACTGGATGCGAGGCTCGACGTGCTCAAATATCCACATGATAGGCACTTGATGGATTTTCTAAAGGTGGGGAGCACATCATCCTCTTCAGAGAACGTACCATGTACCAGTGTCACTTCGGGAGGAATTGTTGAGGGAGTTCCACAAGTCCCCTCCAACGGTACATCCAAGAGTGGCGACGATGTACTGGGACCTCCAACGACTGCACTGTTGGCTGAGAATGAAGAATGTAGTAGCAGAGTTTTTCTCTTGGTGCCTCACTTGTAAGTAAGTGAAGGTAGAGCATCAGGTACCAGTAGGCTTAGATTAGCCTTTAGAGGTCCCATGTTGAAGTATGATGGGATATCTATGGACTTCATGACTGGACTTCCACATACATCCAAGGGTCATGCATCTATCTGGGAGATCATCGACCGACTCACCAAGTTGGCCCACTTCCTACTGATCAGATAGATGGGTTCGGTAGAGATCATGGGACGCCTCTAAGTGAAAGAGATTGTGCAGATACATGGATTAACCTTGATGATTTTCCCTGATTGTGATACATGTTTCACTTCTAGGATATGGTAGGGGTTTAATGAGGCTTTCAGGATGCTGCTTCGTTTGAGTACCACCTTACATCCCCATACGGATGGACCGACTGAGCAGACCATTCAAACCCTCGAGAACATGCAGCGTGCTTGCATCCTAAACTTCAGTCACATCTGGGAGGATCACTTTCCCTTGGTAGAGATTTCATACAACAACAACAACCACTCCACAGTTAGGATGGCACTTTTATAGGAGTTTTACAGCCAACCTGGTAGATCAACTTTGTACTGGACTGACCTTGGGGAGTTAGCACTCATGGGACCAGATATGGTACGGGCTACCACAGAGAAGGTATAGATTATCCAGGAGTGGATGAAGACTACATAGAGAAGGAATAACTATTATGTATTCAGGAGATGGAGACCCCTGGAGTTCGAGGATGGTGACCACGTCTTTCTACAGGTCTCACCTCGATGAGGTTTGTGGAGATTTGGCCGGGGAGGCATGTTATCTCTGAGGTTAATCAGACCTTTTCAGGTCCTCAGCAGAGTTGGCGAGGTGTCTTACCGCTTAGCCCTTCCACCTCAGTTGTACCGGGTTTACAACGTCTTCCACGTATCCCAGATTAGGAGATACGTGCATGACCCTTTACACATCGTCGGCCACAGTGAGCTAGAAATCGACGATGGGGAAACATTTATAGAGGTTCTAATTGAGATTGATGATCGATCGGAGTGGGTCCTTTGTGGGCAGTTGATACCTCTGGTGCGCATTCGTTGGTATCATGGGAACCTCCAAGAGAGAACAAGGGAGCGGGAGGCTTAGATTCGCACTCAAAACCCCCTATTTTTTTTTATTTAGTTTGAGATGTGGATTATGGGGATGAAAATCACTGAGGTGGGGAGAATGTATAGAACCATATTTTTACATATATATTTTTAATTATATGGGAATATTACGAGACTGCAAAAATTAACGGTACATGATTCCGAGGGCCAATGTGCCCAGAATGAATTTATGAACGTTATTTTTGGGTGCATTCAGTAAACACAATAGCGACATTTTTTAAATTTTGAACCAGTACATAGAATTGAAATCCGAGGACACTATTGAACTCACAGTGCTGATATTCATTTAGGGAGACATTCACCTTGACCACAGATGGTCGAGGGTGAAAGTTAGTTTTTGTGTATTTTGTTGAAATAAAATAAAATAAAGACCAACTTTTTATTTTATTTTTAACCTCCCAAATTGAATACTTGGAGGCGAGCACCACCTAAATTAGAAAACACCCATTTTGAAATAAATAGTGGGGACAACTCGAACCCTCTTTAATGTGGGAAAACCTTTCAACTCCCCATATAATATTTTGAGCCAACTAAAATTAATTAAATGTGTCAATATTTAATTGTTAAAACATAAATTAATTTGTTAAACTTAATTTATTTAATATTGGCTCCCCTCCTTCCATGAAAGGATTTGTTGGAAAATGGGAATTAGGGGAGAAAATTAGAGGAAATCATCCTCTAATGAAGAATGCACTCCAGAATTGAAGAATCAAGATGACACCTGAGCCAGAATCGAAGGCACCTTGCGGAAGTAACAAAATATGACGTCACCATCCACAATCACTTCGTCTTCTTCCTCGTTACCTCCTCCAACGAGGAACAAGGTAGGGTTTGTAGTTTGGAATACCCTTTACCCATTCTTGACGTTCATCATGATTCAAGAATTATTGAGCCACTTGCTACCACCCTAACACGGAGGGTGCGAGCAAAATGAACATGGCCCGACCTCTCCACAATCCTTTGAGGTTTTTTATGCGTTCTTCGCAATGGATGAGGACAAAGAACAGTGCCAGCAATTGGAACCGGAGGGACTAAGGAGCGGCGGTCGGCACCACGGATGGCTACGAAAATGACGGCGGACCAACCTTGCCACCATAGAAGAGCCGCGCCCATCGGCCGCAGCGGAGCAAGGGCGGTAGCCGGCACTCCGGCTGACCTCACTAAGGGGACGGCGGCTCGCGTCTGCGCCGCCCAGCGTGCAAGATCCCCAACTGTGTGCGGCGACAAAAAGAGGAGGGTAGCCATCTCACTACCGGCCACTGTCGAAGGTGCGCTGCACGACTGCGCTGTAGGGAGGATTGGAGCTGGCCGCTACACCATGGCCCACCGCACCACGGCCTGCCACATGTGGGCCACCGTATCGCGGACAGCCGCACCACATGCCACCACACCGCGAGGCCAGTGGGCTAGGTCAGACCCTGCGGGCCTGGTCAGACCGAAGGCTAGACCCCGGTCGGACTGGGTCGACCCAAAATGGGTCGGTTTGGCCCAGGAGAGGTCACACTAGGCCCAGACCAACATCAACCCTTTTGACTCTTTCAGCCATATCTTGAGTTACGAGCATCCGTTTGACGAACCATCTACGGTGCTAGACACCTTGGATCAAGACAAAACTTTTTGTATACCCCAAATGATATTTGGATAATGTTAGGGTATGGATAGGTTGGTTCGGACAGAAATCTAACCCGGATCTGGGGTCTAAAATGCAAATAAATTACAGATCGGGCATCTGATTGACGCACCATCAATTGCGTTGAGACCCCTTTGATGTTACAAACATCTGGGATACCTCTCTATGGGAAATTGTGGTAGTTTGAGTATTCATCCTATGGATGGAGGGGAGGACCCTCCCAGAATCAAGAGAGCTTAGGGCGGGAACCTTATAGCTGGCTGTAACATGAGAAATGGATCTTATGTTGGTATGTGCTTTCGGATCCTTCATGGGTCTGTGATTGAGTGTCACACATGGATCCACTCTAGGAATTTGTGTGGGACTACTCTGGGATCCTTCTTGGGTCTGATGTACTAGGATCCTATGTGGGTATGATGATTTACTAGGACCGTATGTGGGTCTGATGATTATTTAGGATCATATGTGGGTCTGATGATTTAAAATCCTATGTGGTTCTACCTCTTAATGAGGTAAGATGATTCAATTGTTACATATAATCATCTTTACTACCGTACCTATGTTATACCTGGTGTGAGTTGAGTCTTTACCTTTGTGGTAATCTTCTGTGTGGAATACCTATGTGATACTTACCTTCATGGGGATACCTTTGTGGTATTCTCCTATGCGGTGTTACCTTTGTGGTAACTACCTTTGTGGTGTTATCTTCGTGGTAATCATTCTTTCGTGGAACAATTTTACTTTGGCTAAGGATTTGAGCCTTGAGTTTCCTCATGAATGAGATGGGTATACATGATAACAGGGGTATATATATGGACATATAACTATGTAAGGTTGACAATTGTTTACATGATAGCGGTTTATCCTTTTTGGATTTTGTGAGACCTTTGAGGGTTTTTTGGTATGTACTGAGTATCATTATACTCAACCCTGCATGGGCTATGCCCACACCTTATTGGGTTCAGTGCAGACGACGAACAATGCTGACTGACAAAAGGGTACCAATACTGGTGGTAGCTCGGAGGTAGACCATAGATGAGGCATACTGCACAAACGACCGTTCAAGAGATGTACCTAACCTTCAAGTAGGATCCTTTGCGGGTGTGCATAGGAGCAGTACATTTTACTTGTACATTCCATTTTTCTTGTACTTTCCAGTTGGTCTTGTATTCTGGCCCCTTTTAGTTACTTTACACAATTATTTCTACTATACTTTTTACCAGTGTTCGTACCTTGATGTTTTCTTGGTTGCGTGAGTTTACAGGTTATAAAGGCAATGCCTTTATGGTTTTAGGGAATATGCCTTTCGGCGTTAGTTGCCAGCCCCTAGCCTATGGAAGGCGAGCTTGGGGTAGTCATGACACGGGACCCAGGGGACGGGTCGTGACATAGAAGATCTACTAAATCAACAAGGTTATATGGGTATTCCCTTATTATTTTTTAAGAAAAAATTAATCATAAATCTATTGGTCATTATAATGGTAAAATTTTACATAATAGTAGGGATGAATTTTATTTTAAAGTATAATGCAATGAGAAATTTTAGATGAATGGTAATTTCATTAGTATTGGGGAGGGGTGGAATAAAATAATATTAAAATGATAAATATCCCAACCTGAGTTTTTTCAAGAGATACCTAAAAGAACCATCCATTTGGAAATGATTGGGGAATAAGGGGAAGATTAAGAAACTAAAATTATAGAACATTTACACATTATTTAGGAATACATTAATGAGTTTCATAAATAATTATTTTGACCTCCACTAGAAAGGGAGACAAATTTGTCTATTAAACTGAAACGTATATGTAATCCAATATTAAAGACTCCATATATAATTGAATTCATGGATCTATAATAATATATGAAGTAACCACATGATCTTTTGGAGGATGATATTATCTATCCAATTGTGTCTCCTTGGGGAGAACCAGCTCTCTTTGTGAAGAAGAATTATGATAATATGATGCTATGAATTGATTATATATAACATAATGAGATCATAGTAATTAAAAAATACCCTCTACCACAAATTTCAGACTTGTTTGATCAGTTTCATAGAGCCTAGTACTTTGGTAATATTTATATCTGATCATGGTATCATCTACTGAGTTTGAGGAAAGAAGATATCCTAAAGAGATATATTCAAACAAGGTGTGAATATTATGACTTCATTGTTAGTCACTTTGGTACAAATAATTATTCTATGATATTTATATATTTTATGAGTAGAGTCTTTTGGGAATACAACAGTAAATGTGTAATAGTCTTTGTACACAGTATTTTGATATACAATAAAAGTAACAAGGAACATGAGGAACACATAATATTCATATTAAAAAATATAAGGAAAGAGATTATGTTTCATATATTTAATTACTATGAGTTATGGTTATAAAAAGTGTAATTCTTTAGACACAATGTAAATTGAGAAGGAATATTTATAGATCTATAAAATACCAAGGAATTAGAGGAGTGGCCTCATCTAATAGTAGTGAATGATATTTATAGATTCATTGGTTTAGCTAGGCACTATAAAATGTTTTTGAAAAAACATTCATGGATCCAAAATCCACAGACTGTGTTAACTAAAAATGGGGTCAATTTCCTTTGGATAAAATATTGTAAAGACTATTTCTAATATCTAGAGAAGTAGTTGGTTAGTCCACCTAGCTAACTTTTACCTTCTTTATAGAAGGATTTGTTATCTATAGTGATGCATCCGTGAATGTTCTTGGATGTATTATATTTAAAAATGAAAAGGTGATTGTTTATGTATCTCAAAAGTTAAATCCTCTAGAGAAGAATTATCCTACTCATGACATTGAGTTAGAGGAAGTCATTTTTTCTAAATATATGGATACATTATCTCTATTAAAAAAATGAGATATATATACAAACCACCAAAGTATGAAATATATGTTCAAAAAAAGGAACTAAACATGAGGCAAAAGATACTGTTGGAACATTTAAATGACTATGAGTATTCGATTCATTATCAACCTAGAAGAGAAAATAGAGTAACAAACTCATTGACTAGGAATGGTTCGGGTGTTTTTACAATGATGAGAATTGAAGGAGATCCATAAATCCAAGACCTAGAAAGGATGAACCGAAGAATCCTATTGGAAGTGAAATCTTGAATCCTATCCTAAATGATTTCTCAACCATTATTACTATACAATATAAGAATACAAAAACAGATAACACTTTGATACAAAAGAAGATAGCGGCTTTAAAAAATGGAAAGTTTTCTGAAATTAATATTAACCAAGGAGTAATAAGATTTTGTAGTAGGCTGTGTATCGTATCTATTATAGAGATAAATAATGAGCTACTGGATTAAGCTCATAACTCTACATTCTCTATGCATCCCATAAGAAATAAAATATATAGGATCCATTGTGATCAATATTGGTGGGATAATATAAAAATGAATATTTTGATTACATTGCATGGTTCCTGGTTTGTCAACAAGTGAAGGCAAAGAGACAACTTTCAAATGTGGTATTGCATCCACTACCCATACTTATATGGAAGTGGGACAATATCACTATGAACAATGTTACCGGCCTTCCTATTACATCCAAACAAATTCTATATAAGTAATTATTGATAGGTTGAGAAAACATTTTTCTTCTATTTGTATTAGAGATGATTTATTCCTTGAGAACCAAGAGCACCTTTATATTGGATAAGTATTAATACTTCATATAGATACATTGTAGATTGTTTTTGATGGAGATCAAAATTTATTTCTGAGATCTGGAGGAGTGTTAAAATGGCTATGAATATAGAATTAAAACTGGGAAAATCATATCATATTCAATCTAATGGGGAATATGAGGAAAAAATTCAAACATTTTAAAAATATATGGGAAATATCTCTTGATTTTCACGGGGGTTAAGAACAATATCTTCCACATGTTGAATCTTATTAAAAAACTGTTTCCACTTAATTATTTAAATAACACATTTGAAGCACGATAACACCCCAATATTTCATAGTACATTATCCCTTTAATGTAATTTAATAGCTTATATTACACGCAACACAGACATGGCTTACGTTAAAAGAAATATTGAGTTTTTGTAGGACAACGCATTAGTATTGTAATTATTTATCAATTAAATATTGTAATATGAATAGTAAAAAATAAAGTATAAATGTTATTTAATTTTTTACATAAATAATACATATTTATAATGAAATGTATATAATTTGTTAAAATAGTAATATATTTAGAAATATTATTCTCTTAAAAGATCTACTTTTTATGTCCTATTGTGAACAATAATAAATTTAAATTTATACACCCATAAAAACTAAATTTGGTAAAATGGAATTCATTTTACAATTTGGAAAATCAAAATTCTCTTAGGGGTAATTTTTGGAATTTTTTGAGAGCATTATAGTTTTTATGAATATTGAAAAATGCAGCATAGTACATAAAAACTGAAATTTTCATTTAAATAATTATTTTTAATTAAAAATTTATCTTAATGTAAAAATAGATACATAATAAATATTTTAGTAAATTTTAAGTCATTGAAATCATTTTATAATAATACTAGATATATAAAATTTTATTGAATATTTTTAGCGTCTTTTTTCCCACCTTCTTGGCACATTTAAAATTTGCATAAAACATAATTTTAACACTTCTGTAAATTGAATTTCCAAAATTTAAGAGAAATAGTTGAAATCCATAATTAAAATGTGGTTCAGTAGGATGAATTTTTTATTGGTGATTAGTAACTGTTGAATTTTATTTACCGCTGTTAAAGGTAAATAGGGTAATTAAAGGTAAAAATAATATTATAATAATTTAAAATGACCCCTACACATGTTATAATTATATTGTATAAGTGTTTTTTGACCGAAATCAATTTTTGGAAAAAAAATTAGATCCTTTTTTATCCATTTGTGTTAGACTAAGAAATTTATTATATTTTATTTAATGAAGAGTTAAAAGGGTTAAATTCAGGTCTAATAAATAAACCATTTTTAATATAGGGTTACACATAAGATAAATACTACTATGAATATTAATTATAAATATAAAAATATTTCCTACATCATGTTATTTTTTATAATATTTAGATATTATATAATTAAATTTATTTATGACATAATCATGATGCAGTAATTACCTTATTAATGAACGATAAAAATAATTGATATTATAAATATTAAAATAAACATAAATTGAAACCATTAATGCCATAAAACAATTTTCTAGGTAAATATGACATTTCATGGTTAATTAAATGTATTCTTTAGATGTAATCAAGATGTTATGACTTTCAGAAAAACCAAATACTAAATAGTGTCAAAATGGACACAAATGAGTTTATAAAACAAATACCATATTATTAAATGATATAATATCCCTAATAATCTATAGTTTGGACAAATGAATTATATAAGGTTATATATGTAATTAATTAACCACTTTAGTTTCCCTTTTTATTTTATATTATGTTTATTAAACATTTAATATAAAAATACAAGAAGACCTGGTAATAGTTAAACTATTTAACTAAGGTTTAAATCTAATAGATAAGGTTAATATGGTGACATAAAATTTTATAAAACCTATTAGTTGAAATTATATCGACCCATCCCCACCAAATACTCAAAATAAATCATTTTTTGGCAGTATAAACTGAAAATTATTTTATAATAAATTAATATTTCAAACTTTTCCTAAGGTGACCCTCACCTCTGTTATAAAAGGGTACATCCCATTATCTCAAAATCACACCTGTAAATCCATTTCGATTTGTAAGTAACTGATTTAATATCCTCCCAACTACCCTCACATCATTGTAGAGGCTTCAATTTGATCAGAAAGACAACCTAAAGAGCCCTTTTGTTCAAATAAAATGGAAGAACCCGATAAAGAGGTAACTATTTCATCACCTCTTTCAGAGTTCTTTTCTTCATCCACTTACACCTTATTTGTATTTTCAATAAATAATAATAAATACAGTACCTTTTAAATACTTTTATGTTATTATAAATATGGTACAACTATATTCATTATTCTATCCATCCAATTAATGACAAAGTCACTATACGTGCGTACGTACGGTTTACCGTCTCTACGTCGGGGTGTAGTTTGTTATTCAACACATCATTATTTGGATGGTTATAAAGATGAGTATAATTGATTTATTTAATATATATAACATGTTAATTATTATGTATATATAATATACCATCCAATTGCATTTTATTTCACCATCAATAGAATGATATCGTCACTTATTCGTACGTACGGCTTACCGTCTCCACGACGCGATGAGATTCATTTCCACATTCACCTTTCAACGATGATTATATATATATATATATATATATTATTAATAAGTAGTAACATATGATATAATAATTCTACTGGTAATATCAATATAAATATATATATGTATTTACATATACCTCATTCACTCACTTCCGTTCAATACGATATGAAAACAGAAACAAAATTTATGCATACGTATGACCTACCATCTCCATAAACGATGTTTTCCATGTCATATATCTATCTATTATACATATTTATATTCTGAAAATAAATGATACATAAATAATGTTTTATATTTTGGAATAAATTATATCATGATATAAGTGATAAAATCAAGAATAACAAATTAAAACAAGTACGATAACGAAAGTGATTACTACCAAAAATGTTATTTTAACATGGAAATTATTATTAAATTAGTAGTATAAAGTCATAAATGAATCAAGTCTGGAATATTAAATATTTATATGTTTCTCATATAATTTAATAACATATTATGGTCATTATACAAGAGGTTAAACACACACTCGATCGAAGGAAAGTACAAGGTAAGTGTTAATTTCACAATCTCATTATTTTTCGAGATTGTTTATGTGTAAGTATGTACTGGGACTTATTTATCATCCCTATACATGTTTCCAAAAAGTGTTTTCATAAGAATTATTTTAAGGTAATATTTAACTAAAACATCATTTTAAATGTTTTAAATAATTTTTCTTCTAATCCATTCTCATTAATGTTGATGTTTTCAAAATGGGTTTAAAGATTTATTTATATGGACATGATTGTTTTAAAATGTTAATTATTTTCAAAAGTTTCAAAGTGGTATGGGAAACTTTGATTAAAAATTATCTTTTAAATGACTTCCTTTATAAATATAGGACTTTTAAATGATTTAAAAAGAAGGAATATTTCTCTCAAAGAGCTTTAATGATCATTTTCAACTATGTCATCATCTTTTATTGGATATTATTCTTGATTGAAGTTTATTTATTATAATAAAATATTCCATATTGTATTGAATGAGTTAGGACATGTTTGACAGTGTATGTGATATTTTTATACCATTCATGGTTTATGGTTAAATTATTGACATTTTGTATGTTATTTTTAAATCAAATGTTGATATTATGTTTCAAAATAATCATATGAGGAATTATTTGGACTTAGTAAGTGACTGGTGGAGCCCACAATAGCTCTTCGGTGTATTAGTAGGTATCATGAGACAAATTAGTGTCATGGAATGAGGACTTGAAAAAATTTATTAGTAGTATTGGCATGAGGCCTTGACTATGAAGTTCTTATGTTCGGCGTTATGCATTCCCTCGTTATGAAATTGGTTATTACATTTGATTATTCGACTAGTAGAATATCAATGTGCATGTTTATATGGTAATGTTTTACTTATATATAACATATTAGGTTTATTTTTTATGTTTAAAACTTCGACTATTTTTATTACATATATTGCCTTAAAATTATATAGCTTCTAGAAAATTATTTACCCTTACTGAGCATCTAATATCAGTTGTTTCTTATGTTTTATTTTACTAGGATGCCAATAAGTGTATTATGATTTATATAGAGGTTTAAACTAAAATAATAATGGAATTATCCAAGGATTATCGATGTTTTATTTTATTTTATAAATTTTCATGTAAAGTTTATGCATGTAATCTATTTTCTAAGATTGCTAAACTGATCAGTCCTTCAAGAATTGATTCATTGTAATCAGGCCAATGTATTAAAATAATGAAACGACTCTAGGTTCGGGGGTTGGGGAATTATAGTTGCTATCAGAGAAAGTTTAGTAATAATCTTGGAAACTGTATTTATATAAACACTGATAAAGAAACATTATCCTAACATAGAATTTGAGGATTAGTATAGAAGAACAGAATTTTTTTTGTTAATGTAGATATTATGTGGGTTTTCTAAGAAATACATCCCTATCAAGATACAAGCAGGTAGAGGCGGGTCGGGAAGAGATGTATCTAGGGTTAAAAACCAAAGACACCAGTTTGGATAGAATCGAACGGGAACTGGTGCACTATAATGGGCCTTTCTAAAATCTTGGTTACGACACACCTGGGGGATTTGAATAAGATAATCAACATTTTATTTACAAACCATTATGAAGGATTTATGATTAAATACTTCCCCAAAGAAAACATTTTTATGATTATGGATTATATGCATAAAATGTTCAATTTATTTTTAGTATTTTACAAGTTTAGAATAATGAATTGCGATTCATAACCTAATATAGTTTGGAAATGGAGCCTAGTATACGGAATGACCACATCACCAATGCACATGTTTAAGAAGGTAAGAAGGATCCTATATTTCATAGTATTATGACAAAATTTAAAAAGGAAATAGCCTCCCATGTATTATAATCATATGAAGAAGTAGTATCATGTATAATGACTTCTCTGAGTCGTATGGCTTTGAAGGGAAGCTAGAGAAGAAGTGGAAGGTCAAGAGAAAGATTAAGAAAGAGAAAATGGGAAAGATGGATTTTTTCTTATGTGATAATTTTGGAATGAATCAACTTGGTAAATGCTTGAAGGGAAAGGTAGTTTGTTATAAGTGTGGAGATAAAGGACATAAAAATCATGATTGCAAGGATAAGAACAAGGTTTCAAATGTACAATGCTTTCCTGGGGGGAGTTGGGACACTACCCGAATCAATGTCCCAATCGTCAAAGTTTACCCCAAATGATGATTTTGGATAAGTATCAAGTTATGATACTACCACAGTTTAAGAGGAATGATTAGTGTTCTTATTTTTTTATTATGTCATTTGTGTATTGTATTAGTGATGTACAAGTTATAATAATTATATAGTATATAAGGATTGTACTTCAGTACTATTTCATTAAGGAATTGAGATTGTGTGGTACCAAGAAAAGTGACGTAGTAACATGTTAAAATATATGGAAAATATATGGTTGAGAGAAAGATAAACCTTAAAATAGTATTGAGGTTGAGGTAATGATTTTGGAATTAGAGATAATTCAGTTGGATAAAGTATATTGGATATTAATGACTACCTTAGAATTAATTAATGGTTTTTTCATTCCATCATTGTTGGAGATTACAACATTTCTGAATTTAAGTATTATATCAAGTATTCTATGTTTTACAGAAGTAATAAGTAAGTACATACCTATTGAAATAAGTATTTATGGTAATTCAGGTTGTTAACATGTTTTAATATAATAAATTATGATGGTACTCACATGTTATTAAATGGAAAAATAGATCTTCATTTTGTTTAACCTCCTTATAAATTTTGGACTATGAGTTTGGACAAAATTATTTTGGATAAGTCTAATGGTTGTAATGGATTATGTTGGAAATTGGATAATATTGTTTAAGGTTAAAACATTTCATAAGATTATTTTTTGAAATAAAAAGGAAAACTCAGAGGTCGAGTGACAACCCGTCGCGTCCGACAAGGCCGCAAGACTTGAACTCACAGTCGAGGGCTGATAAGGGTGCATCACCTACCATTGGCCTATGTGATGTCCTGGACTATATAATGTAGGTTTTTTAAAAGGTATAAAAGATGAATTATAAATTCAATTCTTTGAACTCTATATGATTATTATTAATAGAATATTTTGAGTTCTATTATCTTTTGGTGTGAAAGAAGAGTTTGTGGTGGAAATTAGTTAAAGGGTGGAACTCTAATTGTCAAGTTTTTTTTCTTATTATATAAAGATACTAATTCTTAAACATTTTAGAAAAGATCTTAAAACTAAAAATGACTTATCCTAATACCTTATGTTTTGTTTAACTAATGATATTTTAACTCATCATAAATTTATGGATTTGATGCCTTCAATTTTCCATTTATTGTTCACTTGTTTGTGATTGATGACCTCAATCACTCCCTATTAATATTTATTTATCCCTCAAATTATGTGTCTTTAATTTCCACCAATGTTCTCCTATTAGAATTCTTAATTTAGTGGTGAATTTTTTATTTCACTTTCCCTCCTGTTAATACTAAATTTCATTAACCATATTTCCGATGTCGGTTTTCCAAAAATGTATTTTCTATTTTCAACCATTCATTTTTGAAGAACAATTAAAATTGTGAGGATTCAATTTCTTCAAGGAGAGAAGAATTTAACAACCCATGATTTTATAGTATTTTATCTTTTTAATGTAATTTAATAGCTTATATTTCTCGCAACACTGACATGGCTTGCGTTAAACGTAAGATTGAGTTTCTGCAAGACAACACATTAGTATTATAATTATTTATCAATTAAATATTGTAAAATAAATATTAACATACAAATCATAAATTTTATTTATGATGTTTCACATAAATAAAACATATTAATAATAAAATGTATAGGTTTTGTTAAAATTGTTATATATTTAGAAAATCTATTCTCTTAAAAGAACTAATATTTTTGTCATTTTTGTGAATAATAGTAAAATTAATATTAAACACTCCTAAAAATTGATTTTGGTAAGATTCAATTAATTTTTTTATTTGGAAGATCCCAATTAGCTTAGGGTAAATTTTGGTTATTTTTCTGAAAAAATTCAATTTTTGAGGAATAGTGAAATATATTGCATAGTACATAAAAACTGACTTTTTTTAAATAATTATTTTTATTTAAACATTTATCTTAGATTAATATATACTAAGTAAATATATTTGTATAATGTAAGTCATTGATCACATTTTATAATAAGACTAGATATATAATATTTTACTGAACATTTTCAACGTCTTTTTATCCACCTTGTAGGCACATTTACCCACCTTCTAGGCACATTTGCAAATTTTTATTAAACATAATTTTACCACTTCTGTGAATTTAATTTCAAAAATATGAGAGTAATGGTTGACATCAGTAAGTAAAATGTGTTTCAATAGGAAGAAAATAATTTTTTGGTGAATAGTAATTTTTGAATTTTATTTACTGCGGTTAAAGGTAAATAAGGTAATTAAAGGTAAAAATAACAATATAATAATTTAAAAGTACCCCAACACATGTACTAATTCTATTGGATACATTTTTTTCGACCAAAATCAATCTTAGGAAAAACATAAGATTGCTTTTGATCTATTTGGGTTAGATTAGGACATTTATTATATTTTATTTAATGAAGAGTTAAAAGGGTTAAATAAAGTTTAATAATTTAACCATTTTTAATATAGAGATACACATAAGATAAATTTGACAATAAATATTCATTAGAAAGGAAAACATATTTCATACATCATGGTATTTCATTTATAAATTTTAGAAATTAAATAATTTTATTTATTTATGACACAATGATGACGCATTAATTACATTTATATTGAAAGATTAAAATAATTGATATTGTAAATATTAAAATAAATGTAAATTGAAACTTTTTATGCCATACCCGAATTTTCTAGGTGAATATGAAATTTTAGGGTTGATTAAATGTATTTTATTCGAAGTAATCAATGTGTTATTACTTTCACAAAAACCAAAAACTAAATAGTGTCAAAATTGACATAAATGAGTTTTTAAAATAAATACTATATTTTTAAATGATATAATATTCCAAAAAATATATATTTCAGACAAATGACATATATAATGTTATATATATAATTAATTAAACACTTTAGGTTCTCCTGGAAATTTTGAGTTTGTTTATTAACCATGTAATATAAAAATACTAGAAGACGTGGTAAAAGTTAAACTATTTAACTAAGGGTTAAATATAAAAGATAAGGTTAATATGGTGAAACAAAACATGTCTAAAACATATTGGTTGAAATGATTTCGAACAATACCCAACTTATCCTAGAAATAAATCCATTTTTAGGTATTAGAATCCGAAATTGATTTTATAATAAATTAATATTTCATGCTTTTCCTAAAGTGACCCTCACTTCTCTTATAAAATGGTACTTCCCCTTCAATAAAAATAAAACATCAAAATCCATTTGACTCAGACAAAAACTACTAAAATATACCCCAAAATACCCAAACAGCAACCTATAGGCCCTAATTTGATCATAAAGCCTACCTACGGATCCCTTTTGTTAAAATCAAAAGCAATAACCCAAAGAAGTGGTAATTATTTAATCACCACATTCAAAGATCGTTTCTTCTTCAAGTTCAACATTATTTTTTGGTTCCATATCAAAATAATAAATCCAGTACCTTCTACATTCAATGATTTAATTATAAATATGGTAAAACTATATTCATTATTCTATCCATCCTATTAATTACAAAGTCACCATATGTGTGTACGTACGACTTATTGTCTCAATGTGGTGGTGTAGTTTGTTATTCCACCCTTCAATATTTGGATGGGAATAATAATGCATATAATTGATATAAATATTAAATATAACATGCTAAATATTTGGTATATATAATATACCATCCAATTACATAGTATTTCACCATCAATATAATGATATCGTCACTTGTGCGTACGTACAGATTACCGTCTCCATGACACGATGAGATTCATTTCCACATTCACCATTAAACGATGATTTTAAATATATATATATTATTAAAAAGGATGTAATATATGATATAATAATTATATGGGGAATATATATATATACATATAGATATATTTATTTATTTACATATATCTGATTCACTTACTTCTGTTCTATACGATATGAAAATGGAAACAAAATTTGTGCATATGTATGACCTA
The DNA here is from genome assembly GCA_963277665.1 of Viscum album. NCBI lineage: Eukaryota > Viridiplantae > Streptophyta > Magnoliopsida > Santalales > Viscaceae > Viscum > Viscum album. The sequence goes on along the minus strand of OY728133.1, from coordinate 1,374,731,223 downwards.
CGGTCTCCATAAACGGTGCTTTCTATTTCATATATATTTCTATTGTACATATTTATATTCTTAATATATATTATAAATAAATAATTTTTTATATTCTGGAAGAAATTAAATCTTGATATAAGTGAAATGATCAAGAATAACAAGTTAAAACACGTAGGATAAAGAAAGCGATTATTACCCAAAATGTTATTTTAACATTGAAACTATTACTAAATAAGTAGTATAAATTCATAAACTAATCAAGTATGAAATAATAAATATGATCATTTTTTTAGTTTAATTTAATAACAGTCTATGGTCATTATACATGAGGTTAAACGTACCCTCGACGAAAGTAAAGTACAAGGTAATGGATAATTTCTCAATCTTATTATTTTCCGAGTTTTTTTTGTGTAAGTATGTATTTGGACATATTTATCCTTGATGTCCATGATTCATAAAATATTTTTCAAAAGGATTATTTTAATGGACCCTTTTACTAAACCATCAATTTAAATGTTTTAAATATTTATTCTTTTAAACAATTCCCAATAATGTCTATGTTTTTAAAATGGTTTTAAAGATTAATTTATATGGACATGATTGTATTAAAATGTTAATTATTTTCAAAAGATTCAATGTGTCATGGGATACCTGGATTAAAAAATATCCATTAATTTACTTCCTTTATAAATGTGGGACTTTTAAATTATTTCACAAAAAGGGATATTTCTCTCAATGATTTTTACTAATCATTTTATTCTATGTGAAAATATATTATTGTATATTATACATGATTGAGGTTGATTTATTATAGTAAAATTTCTATATTTTATTGAATGAGTTATTATATGATTAATTGTGGATGTTTTATTTTTATACCATTCATGGTTTATGGTTAATGTATTGACATTTTGTATGCTATTTTTAATACGAATTTTTATGTTATGTTTCAACATTTCAATATGAGGAATGACTTTGACTTAGTAAGTTATAGGTGGAGCCCGATAAATCTCATCGATGCATCGGTAGGTCACATGAGACAAATTAGTGTCATGGAATAAGGCCTTGAAAAAATATTATTTGTAGTCTTGGCACGAGGCCTTGACTATGTGGTTATGATGTCTGGAATTATGACTTCCCTTATTATGAAATTATTTAAAACATTTGATTATTCGACTAGTAGAATATCATTGTGCATGTTTATATGGTAATGTTTCACTAATTTCAAGCATATTTTGTTTAATTTTTATGTTTAAAGAGTCTTTTATTTTTATTACACATATTTCCTTAAAAGTTTATAGATTCCACTAAATTATTTACACTCACTGAGAATTTGAGATCACCACATTATTATGTTTTATTTCCCCAGGATGCCAAGAATTCTATCATGATTTATATGTAGTTTTAAGCTAGATGAATAATGGAATTCTAAAAGGATTATATATGATTTATTTTATGTTGGAAATGGTAATGTAATATTAATGTATCTAATATATATTCTTAGATAGCTGAATTGATCGGTCCTTCAGGACTTGATTCCATGTAATCATTCCAATGTATTAAAATAATGCACCGGCTCTGGGATTCTAGGGTCGGGGCGTTACAGGCCCTCTATGGAAAGAGGTGTAGAACTCCAATATTATGGGAAGAAGCTGGATAATAGAAACTATTAGGACCATATAGAGTGAAGGAAAATACAAAAGAGATACTAGTTATTCAAAAACACATTAGAACAACTCAGTGTTAACATTGGTGTTATAAAGACAATAAAAAAATGGAATTCGAATTTAATGTTCACGATTTTTTATTTATGAAGATATCATAATGGGAAGTATATATGCGATTTGGAAAGAATAGGAAACAAATACCAAGGTATATTGGACCTTCTATGATTATAGAGTGTATTTGTGCAGTTTTTAATGGATTAGAACTACCTTAAAATCTTCCCAAAAGTCCATGATGTCTTCCACAAGTCACAATTGAGAAGGTATATGTCTTATTGAATACATATACTTGATATTAATAGTTTGGAATTATAACCTCATTTTCCCTATCTTGAGGAAGCGATCGAGAATCATGATAGAGGGAAACAAGTGTTGATAAATATGATAACATGACTCATTAAATTCTAGTGTATAAATAACAAGATTGAGGAAACAATATGGGAACCTGAAGAAGAGATAAAGTAAAAAAACCTCCATAGTTAATTTCAGAAAAGATTCAAATTTTATGGGAGAAGTTTGTTAATGGGGGAAAATTGTAAGGACCCAAAAAAAACAATATTCTATTTATAAATAAACTCTTGCCTATCAAAATACTATTTTTTATTATCACTTTTTTAGAATAGCCACACCCAAAATGACTATTATATTTCACAAGAAGATTACTTCTCATGTTTTAATATGGACTAGTTAAACTAGGAATATTAAAAATATATACACATGGAAAAATAGTAAATTCTGGAAAACAAACTCCATAGTATTGAATTCCCCCAAAATACCAATCATTTTATAATTTAAATGAATATAAATAGAAATTTTAGGGAAAAATTGTAATTATTAAAGGATGTGTAAAAAACATTATAAGTGAAGTAGTAACTGATGAATATAGAATAATAGTGTATTTATATAGAAATATATCCATTTGATTTTAGAAATTAAGACCAATATGTCTGATGGGAATTACGACCTTTAATCAATAATATAGTTGTTCATTATTATTATTGGAAAAATAAAGTAAATGTTGGGATTATTTTATTTAAATTTGGAAATTTTTTAAAAAAGATAATTTATGTTAAAAGTATGTTTTATAATAAATATATAAATTTTAAATACATTTTATTTTCGTGAAATAAACTTAATTTTTATAATGATTAGATAATTTATTATTTCATAAAAACAGTTAGTTTTTAATAAATGAATATTTTTGTTTAAAATTTAAAATGACCATATTTATGGAACTAATTTAATAAAATAAATTTCAATTTTAGACTCATCACATTGGAATTAACTTAGTATTATTTTTTAATAATTTTTTGAAAATGTTGATTCCATGGTGAAAAAATGAAATTACAATTTTTTGAGCACCATGATTTTATGATGTCATTATAATGTGAGCATGATTAAAAAATTTCCAAAACAATTTATTCACTATTTCTTTAATTTTTTAAGTATAAAAATCGAATTTAAAATTATTAATTTGAATTTATATATTTATACTTTACTTTTTTAGTCAAAAGATGATGTTTTGAGGTAAAATTTATTTTTGGATTCGGTGCATTAAATGGGGTGGTTGGAAGATTTTTTTAAAATGGGGAAGTATTTGAACAACTAACCACTCAATACCAATTGTTAGTAATAAATAAAATTAGTTATAATTGATTTCAATAATAAATGGTTAGCTTATATAATAAAATAAACTATATTTTTACCCTTTAAATCACCCCTGCTCAAGTATAAATACCTCCCATCCCATCCACAGTGTTAACACCACAACCATTGAGAGTGAATTCACTCTTAATTTACATCTCAAGTGTATTTGAAAGGTGTTTCAATAGTTTTAAATAGTATCTCTCTATCTTAGAGAAGCATCCTTCCAAGGTAAGGGTACTCTTCCTGTACTTTTTCAATTCAAGTGCCTCTTTTGTATACGCCTTATTATTATTAATTTATTATATTGTAAAGTTTTCATAAACACCCCCACTATTATGTTTAGAATTTATCGATAATTATAGGATCCATTTATATATATTTAAGCCCATTTCATGATCCCTTTTTCATAACTTTTCTTCTGTCAAAATCAACCCATGATTTTTCTTGTTATATATTCATATCATGAATACCCAACATTATTTTTATTCAAGGGTATTCATCTAAATTTATCATTTAACTATTTATTAGGTTAATAAATTATTTTAACCCACATTCCATACTCATGGGTAAGATATTATATTTACTTATGATTCTTGATTGACGTGGGACTCATAATATTAGACATATGAAGGGTGTGCTCTAATAGCAATTCATTGCACTAGGTAAAGAAGTAATCTCTATAGTTGACGAGTCATGATAGATTTATATCATTCCTGGGTAATTTTTATGAAACATTAGTCGAGATACATGGTAATATATTTAATGAAACTGCATTAATGATCTTTGTCAATATTTTTATGAATGTATCATGTTTTTGTTGTATAACAATTTCATGTTATTCCTCATGTTATATGTTTATGAACATATGTTATTCTTCATGTTCTTATATATGTGATCTTAGGTTATGATTATTTTTAACATATGTTATCATATTAAAATTTTTATCCCTTATTGGAATTTATGAAAACCCTTTTCAATCGATAAATACCCCTGAGAATTTAAGTAGTGATATTATCTAGGATGTATGATAAGGAATCCTAGTAGGGTGAATTTAATTTTTTTATGATTTAATTTATGTAACTTGTAGGTATTACAATATATATCCAATTACCAAGGCACTGAACCTAACAAGTTCCTTTGAGGATACTTCTGTTATGTTTTTTCATGAAATATTGGATTAAATCATCCAATAAAAGGTGGGTCCTTATATGACGACCCATTAAAAAACTCAAAATATTATTTACCATCAAGGAATATAAGGACATGACATGCCTCCAACCCATCTGAGGGTATCACTAAAAAACAATAGTATCTCCATCATCATCATCATAAAAACCAATCTATTATATAAATAAATCCACAATAGCATCAATCAAATTCATCAACTCGATACTGAGGATGATGTAATATGAAAATATACCAAAACACATGAAGTATCCGCAAGAGTGGTACATCCAAAATAATATCTCATAGTCTCAATATACTTTATAATGATTATATTGACCTACGACTAGCCTAGTAAATGATAATGTAACTTAGAGACTCTCCCGATTGAGTCCCAATGAACTGACTAGGTAAGGTTATACGACCAAGTGCGTAGTATTTGAGTAAAAAATGTAGGAACCCTAGATGAAAACAATAAAATTTCACATCAAATGACATCAATCTCATATGGAGTGGGTAACTCCAAAGCCTAAAACTGACTTATTCCTACTTTGTGACCTATTTTACCTTAATGGTGACCACCTACAGAACCACACTCTACACAATTGGGATGAAGATAATGAAAAGGTTTTCCTCTACCTGATCCATCTATGCTTTGATGATCTTGAGTTGGAGAACCCTACAGCTGCTGCCACTAATAAATATGAATCAATAGAGGAACCTAAAATGGATTACATATTCTATGTTTCCTACATTGAAATTTCAGGTACACTCTCTATTGCTGACATTGTTATAAAAAAGGATATATATGATCCCTTGGAAAGACATTGAGAGCTTCCACCATCAAGGAAACATGATGATGATGGATGAGACCTATCTCTAGCTGTATGAATATTGTTCTTCCTAAAAAAACTAGGAACCATAGTCCAGATAATTATCACATGAAGAGTCATGATGAATCCCCTATTATATTTACTATACCATGGAAAATATTCTCTCAAGAACATTTTCTCGTACCAACCCTATGAGATACATCAATAGTATAAATGCGATAACATGACAGAATATCTCTGGATGAAAAGACTCCTCCAAATTCCTTTTTCAAGCCTCCTAATTTAGTAATACGTTGAAATCAAAATGAATAAGGGTTTAAAAATGAATCCTAGAATCCTATATTCTAGAAAACCCCTATCAAAGGGTAAGGAATTATTTGTGGGTGTATGAATTAATAGGAAAAGAAATAAACTCATCTTGAAATTGGTCTCATAACATCTCCCATGAGTCTAATAACTCCTCACAACCCCTAAGTAATAGGAACCACCACTACCTTTATACTCTATGTAGCATCCCCATCGCTAATGAAACGCAGATATCCTTTGGAGAATGGATCAAAATGAATGATATCATATAACAATCTAGGATTATCTTACATGGACATTAAACATTTTTAGATGAATATTCATTACATTATAAAAATTCATGCCTAAAGACCCCAATAATTTAGTTCCCTTAGAGACATGGAACCATAATCTTCTAACTTGATGATAGATATTAAATGGTTAACAAAAATATATTACAATGTAGTACTCATAAATAAAATATTTCTTCATAACCTGGGGAAAAGAAACATTATAAATGTTGAAATCGGATTCTCTATAAGGTTAAATAAAAGAGATACATAAGCATAACATGAACATATGTGTCTGATAACATGATCATAACATTTGAAGTTCATGCCCTGAATTTCAAAGAACATATACATGAGTCATAGAACAATCATTAGAAGACCATAAGACAAGAATCATAAGAAAGTAAATGAATATGAGCAATGAGATCATAACATTGTCCTAATAAAATTATTTGTGCCATACACATAAGAAATGAAATCATTTATATATTATTCAAGAATCAATGCCAAGTCCACCATTGGAGACGATGTCCTTTAATGAACTAGTTTCACTCCCTCTTTAAGCACTATATTACTAAACTAGGTCCACTTCTCGTTATATACTTGTATTACTAAACCATGTTCACTTCCCGTTCTTGCCCTATATTATTGATCAGAGTTTACTTATTGTTCTCACCATGTGTTAATAATCTTGGTTCACTTCCCATTCCAAAACTATATTATTGAACCTTGTTCACTCCCCATTTTATTCATATCTATATAATGAGATATAAATATTTACCCAATACATTGTAGGGAGATATATCTTCTCCTATCACATAATTAAATCATACATTTGTGCACCATAAGATCATAAACATTCATCATATCATAATGCATGAAATGAAATTGGTATCATAAATTTTTTCATATCATAAATTATGGAAAACATTTGGGTTTAATAATAACATAATAACCTATGAAAAGAAGAGGTTTTCATATGTTTTTTATCATGGTATAACATGTGTAAGAGAAACGAGTTTCATAAACATCATTCCATAAAAACATACAAAATTTAGAGGAAGAATATGAATAGAATCCTTGTATCATATTCTATTTAAAACATAAAATATATAAATGGATGTCATCTGATATAGATAAGGATTTTGAAAGATCACTTGGAGTATTTCTTATGTAAAATTACCATTCATTGAAAATCACATTAAAAAAATAGTTTCAAAAATAGTATCTTTTAAAATAACATTTGGAAACATAGAAATAATGTTTTGAAAATTCATTTAAAATTTTTATTGAGAAAAATATACTTTTCTATTTTAAAAATTATTTTTAAAAATGTAAATGCTTTTAAAAACATTTTTTGAAAATAACTTTGTAAAATTATAGATGAACCTATGAAAATAATTTAAAACACCTTTTAAACATAATTTTTTTTTTCAAAATTACATTATTTTGAAAATAAATTTTAAATAAATATTTTTGCCAACGTATTTAAGGAATTTATTTGATTCCAAAATATTCTCTAAAAACATATAAAGTAATCTTCAATGAATAGAGTTCTCATGATGGTGTATAATTTTGTATATGTTGTATATGTAAAATTAAATATTCATTTTACATTATTCATAGAAGTCAAAAAGAGACCCTATTAGGAAATGATACTAATATTATTTTTAAAATGACTTTTGAAGAGTTAAAACAGGGATTACAATTTCTTTTAAAAATAATAAGATAATATTTGAACATTTTTCAATACATTTTTAGAAAATATTATTTTAGGAGAAAACAGATTTATGACCGAAGCGATCAATAATGTTAGGATTTCCTAATAATATTATCTTAGTTATTGATAAATTTTTTTATTGAATATTTTATAGATAATAAATTATATAATTTCCTAAAATTATGGTAAATGTGTTCATTTATGAAATATTTTGGATTAGATCTTTCATTTGAAAATTTGATGAAAATTCCAGTTTTACCCTTTAAAATTCACTGTAGCATTTCAGACATAGATATTTTGATATGTATTATTTGAAATTAAAATTATTTAAATATTTTTCTGACTTAATGGGATAAAACTTTCATTTAGGACATTGGAGCTAAATCATGCATTTGGTTGGTGTAAATGGGCCATGAAGTCGAAGTTGGGAAGGACATGCCAGATTGGACATGGGTTTTGTATTTTGTCCATAACTCCTACATCCATGCTTTGATTGGGCTCAAATTAAGAGAGGATCTTGGGAAAAAAATTTAGCACAAATAATATATCTATAGGGAGGGCTGGTTCATGCGTTTTATGGTCACATGGGCGGTGCATGTTGGCTTTAAATATTTGGCCGAATTTCCCCATTCACACTTGAAACTACTTGTAACCTAGCCTCCCCTCTACTCTATAAATTGGTATTGTTATCATTTAGAGGGGGTTGGACATTCCATAAAGGATTGGGTTTTGTGGTGAAGAGGTTCTTTGCTATTTCAATTAACCATTTGAGGAGGTAATCTTTCAAGCTAAGATCTCCTCCAAAATGACCTTCTCTTCCTCTTCTTTGTTGTAATGTTTTTGTTATTTCAATAAAATTCTTATTTTTTCTTCCGTCTCTTTTAGTTTTCACAATTTTATTCTTCTATTATCTTTCTCTTTGGTATAGAATTCTTGAGTAGAAGTGTGATTGGGTTATACCCATTATAAACCATTGCAAATGCAATTCGCTTCTATGATGATTACACCACCCATGAAAGAGTAGATTTTTTAGTAATCGATCAAAATCTATCCATAATCAACCATTTATTTTGAATCAATGAGATAATTTGATCCACATAATATTATCTATTAATTTATTTTTTAATTTTAATGAAACTATAAAATAAATTGAACAATAAACACAAAACACATGAGGTTGAGAATTGTTATAATTTTTCGAACATGAACATAATCAGCTAAACAAGACCACGTGGGATAAATTTGTAGAGATAAAATATAATTCCTAAATTCAATTATTAATCATTTCCTAAATATATTTGGGTATTAATTTACCACTTACCATAATATATACTTAGAACATCAATCAAAGGAGGGTGCTGCGATTGAATGTCCCTTAGATAGCCTAGGGTTTAATTCACTTCAACTTTATAGTAAGGTTAAATATCATAGAGTTTGAGGGTTAACAAGTTAATGGATAATAATTAAGTGGATGTTAATATAAATTATAATGATAAATAATATATTGAAAAGGTATAGTTATATTGATTACTTTTTTTTAAATATTTTCTAAAAAACAACTTCTCTTTCTGTCTTTTTAATCAAACATCATTTAAAAAAATGAAATCTTATTCCCTCAAACTTATTCTTGTTTTATGAACTGTAAAAAGCCCCAAATGATTTATAGTAGTGTTATTTTTCCTTTTATGTTATTTTTAAAATACATTTAATATGTTTTCAAATTTACTTTATCCTTTGGGAGAAGACCTTGGTCAGCCACTCTGCTACACCTAAGTAACCCAAAACCGAACATCATTTGAAAGCGCCCACGATAGTGCCTTTAAAATTGGAACTATTGAAGGGGAGGCAAGTAAATTAATAAAAAAAATATAGGTATTTAGTTTATTTTAAATTTTATTCTCTTTATCTCTTCTTTCTTCCTTCTTTACCTAATATGAATTTTTTTATACTTCTTTTAATTTTTTTAACATCAAATTGGACCATCAACTCAAACTTCTCAATTTTATTTTACTATTTTTGACTTTCCATATTTTTATTTTTTTAAAGGTTGGGGCCGAAGCCTCAATTTATTATTTGAAAGCAAATATCTCTTTAGACTAGGTAGAGGGAGACCCATTACATAGCCCGAAGGCCCAATGCCAAGTGGCATGAATACAAGGCTTGAAAGCTCATTTGATTGTCCCAAAGGACCCCATGGTGAACAGTACTGCTATAGTACCTGCGCTGCTACCATACCTGCTACAGTACCACCACCACTACAGTATCTGCTACAGTCCCTCCACTGCTACAATGTTGCCGCTGATACAGTGCCACCACTGCAACAGTACCTCCTACAGTACCTGGTAAATTCGCCCCTGCTCGGATGTGATCCTGGGTCTTTTGGATGCCAAGAATGAGCCTGTACCATTAGGTTATAGGTTTGTTGGCATACTTTCCTTATTTTCATTTTTGTTTGATATATGACATGAACTAATCCTAAGGATCTTTTATATCTTGAAATTGAGATTGAACGCAGTCTTAGGGCTCGAATCATACATTCTCAGTCTACGAGAAGTTTTGACATTCTACCAGTTGGAGAATTCCTCCACTCTTAGAACATTGAAATTGGAAGAAATTCAAATTCAACTATAAAACAAGAACCAATGGATGAAAATAAAGGAAATTAAAATAATAGCACAATTTCATAATTGGATACACATGATATTAATTATCAACAAAATTGAATTATATACCCAAATCTCAAATCAGACTATGAACTAAAATCTAAATTAATTGACCTACTTTCAAAATTTCATGGCCTCTCTGGCGAGGAACCCAATAAACACCTTAATGAATATGATGTGGTTTTATTGACCATTACTCCCATAAATGTATCTTAATATCAAATCAAACTAAGAGCATTACCATTCTCAATTGATGGAGCTATGAAAGATTGGATGTATTATTTACAACCTGAAGATGTAACTTGCTGGAATGATTTGAAACGTCTTTTCTTGCGAATATTTTTTCCAACTTCAAGGACCAAATCCATTTGAAATTTGATCTCGGGGATCATGTAAGCCCATGGGGAGTCAATGTATGAGTACTGGGAGTGATTCCAGAAGTTCTCTGCAAGCTGTACACATCACCAAATCAGTGAGAAAATAATCATCCAATAATTCTATGAAGGACTCACACCTATGGAGATAAGCATGGTGGTTTTCGTGGATATAAAAGAATTTGTGGAAAAAACACCAGCAGCTGCACATGCGTTGATTGATACGATGGCCCAAAACTCCCAACTATTGGGTGATTGAGGTATACCACATGTTAGGGGAGTACATTTGGTAAGTCCCTCTTCTCTTGAGAGTCATTTGATTGATACCAAGTTAGAAGAATTAACCACTATGGTGAGGAAAATTTCATTGGCTCAAAAGAAATCTCAACCCACTCCTTCAAGGATTTGTGGCATTTATACGAAGACAACCCACCCAACTGACTATTTCCACCAACTCCAAGAAATAAAAGATTGTGCAGTAGTGTTTTCTAGGATACCATATCAGCAGCAAGAATAGACACATCCCCAAAAGATGTTTGATTCTCTTATACCATCATAGAACCAAGAGTGGAAGGATCAATCATACATGAGGTATTTCGTTGGACAACAACAAAGTCCCCCATTTCAATAAAAATTTCAGCATCATCCACCTTACCAGCAGGGTGTCCAACAACCCCAATGGTATTTTTAATCTCAAGCATCAACAAGTCAAAAACAAGGGAATTCTCCACCAAATGTAGATTCTAATATTGATGATGTTTTAAAACAAATTGTTCTTAATCACCAGAATGATCTAAAGAGTCAAGGTTTGGAGATGAGGGAGTTGAAGACACAAATGAGCCAGATTTCCACTACCTTCCATGAACCAGTCAGTAAAAATTCTAGAAATATACCTTCTCAACCAACACCAAATCCCAAAGGAAATGTCAGTTCCATCACATTGAGAAGTGGAAAGCAAACAATTGATACATCTGTACCTATCCTTCCACCGGGATTTACCTCAAATATAGAGAATCCGCATTCCATACCAACTGATGATAAATCCATGGAGAAAGATAAAGGTAAGAAAAAGATTGATGATGTTCTTCCTAAAACCCTTCCATTTCTAAATAGGGTTGTACAAACCATGAATATGGATGAAGAGGTGATGAAAAAGAGAGTTTTTGACACATTCAAGCTTGTGGAGATCAACATCCCTTTACTGGAAGCCATCAAGAAAATCCCAAGGTATGTTAAATTATTAAAAGAACATTATACTAATCGAAAAGGGGTAAAAGGAAATGAGAGGATAAATATTTGAATGAATGTGTCATCACTCATTACACCAACTCTAGAAATGCCAACAAAGTGCAAGGATCCCGAGACATTCACCATCCCATGAACCATAGAGGAGTTACACTTTTCTGATGCTTTATGTGATTTAGGAGCTTCCATAAATGTAATTACTCACTCAGTTTTATCTTCTTTATAGGTTGGTGAGTTGAATCTGATGGGAGTAGTGATGCAGTTGGAAAATAGAGGTTCAACATATCCAGCGGGAGTCCTTAAGGATGTACTTGTCTGGGTAAGATACATGATCTTTCTAGCAGATTTCTACGTGCTTAAAATAGAGGACGATCAAGTAAGTTTACATTCTCTCATTATCATAGGTAGACCATCCTAAAAACTAAAAAAACTATCATAAATGTCAATGAGGGTACACTTTCCATGGAGTTTGGAGATGAAGCGGTGATATTTATTGATATGGACTGCATGAAGTACCTTTTAGAGGACCATTCTGCTTTTTTTATCTCCCATTTTCAACCACCAAGTAAAAACCCCATGGATTTTGATTTTCCTATGATTAGGTATATTATGATAATTTGTTCTAGTTTGATGTCTAAGAGTACTTACACGCCTATTTATAATTCACAAGAATATCTTAAATTTAACTTTGAAATGGAATCATATTCTAATTTTGATCATGTGAACTCTGATTATGACATGGTTGTTGATTATGTTGATGGATTTGATTATTTATTATATGATTTTGTTATTGTATATTCTGATACTAATGTTCATTGTGCACATATTTCTGTTCCTTAAATTTATCCATCCATACATCACCCACTACATTGGACTCAATCCATTACCACCAAATGAAAAATACACATACTCATTAAGTGGTGAGAAATTTCCTATTATAATTGCTATCAATATCCCTTTTGAACATGAAGGAATTTTTTTGAACCATTTGACAGAGAACATTAGAGAAATTGGGTGGACCTTGGGAGACATATCAGATATTAGTCCCTCCATTTGTATGCATTGGATTATTTTGGTAGATAGGGATAAACTAGTGAGGTATCCAAATAGGATACTCAATCCAACCCCTCAGGAGGTTATTATAAAAGAGGTTAAAAAATTGATCAAGGTAGGTATAATATATCCCATTTCAGATTCCTAGTAGGTGAGTCCGATTTAGGTTGTGCCTAAGAAAAGTGGTGTTATTTTTGTTAAAAATGATGAAGTTGAGTTACATCCAATGAGGGTGAAAAAAAGTTGGCATGTGTATATTGATTATAGGAAGCTGAATCAATCTACTTGCAAGGACCACCCCCTCCCATTTATTGATCATATGCTTGAGAGAATAGCTGAAAAAACACATTATTGTTTCTTAGGTGGTTTTTTTCTGGATATTTTTAGGTTCTTATTGCTCTGGAGGATCAGGATAAGACAACATTAACTTTTCTATCCAGTACATTTTCCAACTGAAGGATTCCATTTGGAATTTTCAATTCCCCAGGTACCTTCCTGAGATACATGGTGATTATTTTTTTAGATTTTATTGAGACCTGCATGGATGTATTCATTGATGATTTTACAGTGTATGGGTCTTCATTTGATGATTTTATATCTATTTTGGGAAAGGGTTTGAATCGTTGTATTGAGAATAATCTAGTTTTAAACTATGAAAAGTGTCATTTCAAGGTACAAAATGGGATTTTCATAGGTCAAGTTGTGTCAAAACATGGGATAAAAGATGATAGATCTAAGGTAGAATCATTTTATACTTACCCTATCATTCATGTGTGCATGATGTTAGATATTTTCTAGGGTATGTTGGATTTTATTGGCACTTCATCTACTATTTTACTAAAATTTATCTTCCTATGTCATGATTACTTTAAAAGGATTCTAATTTTGTGTTTGATGATTCTTGTAGGACTTCCTTTGATGAGCTAAATAAGTGTATCACCACTCCACTGATCATACAACCTCACGGTGGGATATTCTTTTTGATATTATGTGTGACATTTCCATCTTTGCATTTGGTGATGTCTTATCACAATGGGTGGAGGGACATTCACATGTAATTTCCAATGCATCAAAGACACTGGATTCAGCCTAATAAGACTAAAAAAACCATGAAAAAGTAGTTTCTTTCTATTATATTTACTTTAGAGAAATTCTGTTCATATTTATTAGGCTCTAAAGTTGTTTTTTTACTATGAAACTCTGAGGTACCTATTGATGAAGCCAGATTCAAAGCCCAGGTTAATCCTATAGACGCTCCTTCTTCAAGAATTTTATATTGAAATAAAGGATAATAAGGGATCAGAAAACATGGAGGAGTACGACATGGGTACTCTTACTCACACAATAGAGGATGACACCTTCAACCTGGTACCACTTCAGTACACTTTCCCTAATGAGCATCATTATTCCTTCTTAGGTATGCATCATTGGTATGCTGATTTAGTGAACTACCTTGTTGCATCAAAAATCCTTGAAAATTAAAAAAAAATCAAGTCCATGAATTAAAAAGCGAGACATGCTATTATGTTTTGGATGATAACTACTTTTGGAGGATGTGTAGTTATCATGTCATAATGAGGTGTGTTTCTGACCATGATTTTGAGTCTATTCTGCATTTTTCCCATACACTTTTATGTGGAGGACACTTTGGACCCCAACGAATTGCTAGGAAATTTTTACACTCTAGATTATATTGGTCTATCTTATTCCATGATGCTCATGTGTAATGTAAGTCATACACACATTTCCAACACACAGGAAACATTTCTAGGAGACATGATATTCCATGACAACCCATATTATTCTGTGACATTTTTAATGTGTGGGGAATCGATTTTTTTGGCCCATTTCCGAGTTTATTTAGATATTTGTATATTTTGGTTTCTATTGATTATGTGAGAAAATGGGTGGAGGCTAAGTCCACCAGGACTGATGATTCTCATGTTGTTGCGGGCTTTTTCAAAGCATAGATTTTTTGTTGGTTTGGAGTACGAGAGGCCATCATTAGTGACCAAGGGATACTATTTTGCAATCAGAATTTGTCTTCATTGATTCGGAAGTATGGGGTGACACACAAAACATCAACACCATACCACCCCAAAAAATGGTCATGCTAAAGTTTCAAATAGGGAGGTGAAACCAATTTTAGAGAAAACAGTGCAGCTGGATAGGGAAGACTATTGAAAGACCTTAGTTAATGTGCTTTGGGATTATATGATAGCACACGAGACACCCATTGGTATGTCCCCATTTCATATTGTTTTCGTGAAAGTGTTTCATCTCCCCATGGATGTTTATCATCAGGCTTATTGGGCTATAAAGAAATGCAACATGGATTTTGCAGAAGGTGGAATCCAAAGGATGTTTCAAATTCAAGAGCTTGATGAGATTCAGTTGTCTTAATACGAGAAATAAAGGCTCTACAAGGAAAGATAAAAAGTAGATCATGATAGAATGATCCAACAAAGGGAGTTTCATGTTGGAGACAAATCCATTCTCAGTAGTTTACTACTGAAGCTGATTCCTGGTAAGTTGCGTTCCAGATGGTTAGGTCCTTATATTGTGACTAATATTTTTCCATATGGTGAAGTAGAGATCCACACAACCTGACACAGGAAGGAGTTTTACAGCCAATGGGAAACTTTTTAAGAGATGCATTGAGAGACTTCAAATTGATGTAGTGGATTTTATCACGCTGCATGACCCCATCATCACTTGAGTATATCAGGCTGTTCCTAATAATTTCACTTTTATATTATTTGTCCTATTAAAAATTATGCATTTCATGTGCACATATCATCTAATGGGTTCACATTGAGGACAATGTCTTATTTTATGTGTGGGGGAGGGGACACCATTTTGGGGTAGATATTTTGGATTTTCGTTTTTCTGTTTTGTGTATTTTTTCTATTATGTTTTTGGATAAAAGTTAAAAAAACAAAACAACATCAATAAAAAAATTAAGAAACATATATATCATGTAACATTATTATGTGAAACATATGGAAAATGTATGTTTTCAAAATTCATTAGTAGAATGGTAAGAATGAGTAAAATTTTTTCTTTAATGGTTGATTTTTATAAAAATTGAAATCACCAATGATACGAATGATTTTTTCATTATAAAACCTTTTAGATTTTGACATTATTATTTGTAATATTTGTTCATGGTAAAGTGTGTCATTGATTTCTCAACAAAAATTTTCACTCAACCATGACTTGTGAAATTTTTCCTACCCAATTGAAGGTATAGTCATGTTAGGTAAAAAAATTCATTGGTTGATCTATACATTTGTTTCTCTTCTGATCTGTTTTCATTACTATACGAAATTATCCTATGTGTGGGTACCTACTATACGACTGTTGTATGCCCTAAAAAATTGTGTTGTGTCTTGGACAGGTCAAAACCACTCTTTATTGGCCTTTGATATTTTTATAACTTTTACAATTAGTGTCGTGAGGATATCAAACACGGGTTGAGTGTTGAGTGAGAGTTTTTTCCATGTACAACATAAAAAAATAAATGAGGGGAGTGATGAAATGTTCAACATATGAGGATATCTAGGTCAAGATCTTAAGGATTAACTGTCAAGAATGCTTAAGTTAGTGGGTCTGGAAATTATATTGAAAAGGAAAGAAGAATTGGTTTTGTGAATTAATCCAAGTAAGAAGAATTTTTTTACATTACCTGATTGTACTGAAGAACGGGTGGATTTATGAGCTTGGAATGGTTGGTACACACACACGTGGATAATTAGTGGAATGGTAGACCCATGAGTTGTTTCTATATAATTAGTGTTATGAATGTATCTGGATTTTGTTTTGACACAATTTATGAGACACATACTTTAAAATTTATTGATATTAACTCTTGATGGGATTCATACTTTTCTTATATTTCTACATTGGATTGAGAAATATGAAAATACATATCTATTCATAATTTCTTCAAATACATGATATGAGGTATTCATTGGAGAACAAAAGGGTAAGTGTGGGTGAGTAGATAAAACACATTATTTATAATAAATGATATAATTTCTTCACATTATGGTAAATGTGTTCATTTATAAAATATTTGTGATTAGATCATTCATTTGAAAATTAGATGAAAATTTCAGTTTTAACCTTTAAAATTCACTGTAGAATTTCAAACATAGATATTTTGATATGTATTATTTGAACTTAAACATCTATAGATATGTTATTCACTTAATTAAATACAACTTTAATTTAGGAAATTGAAGCAAAATCATGCATTTGGTTGGTGCAAATGGGCCATGAAGTTAAAGTTTGGCCGGACTCGCAAGATTGGACATTGCTTCTATATTTGGGAAACAAATCCTACATCCGTGCTTGGTTTTGGATCAAATTTGGAGAAGATATCAGGAACAAAATTTACAAAAATATGAGTTCTATATGTAGGATCGGTCACACATTTTTTGGTCAAATAGGCGGTTCAATTTAGCATAAAATATTTGGACGAATTTCCCCATTCACACTTGAAACCACTTGTAACCTAGCCTCCCTTCCACTCGATAAATTTGTATTTTTCACATTTGGTGGGGTTTGGACGTGAATTAAAGGATTTTTAGAAGAGGTGAAGTGGTTATGTTCCATTTCAATTAACCATTGGAGGATGTAATCTTTCAATCTAAGATCTCTTCCAAAATGCTCTTCTCTGTCTCTTCTTTGTTGTATTGTTTTGGTTCTTTCAATAAACTTATTATTTTATCTTCCATTTCATTAATTTTTCTCGATTTTATACTAATTTTGTCATCCTCTTTTGGATTAAAGTATTGTGTGGAATAATTATTGGTTTATACCCATTATAAACTGTTGAAAATGGAATTTGCTTCTACGTTGGTAACGCCACCGAAGAAAGAGTTGTTATTTTTAGTAATCGATTGACCTATATCCATTTTTGATAATTTATTTTGAATCAACGAGATACTGTTATTCTCATAATATGATCCATTAATATTTTTTTATTTTTAATGAATCTATGAATGAAATTGAACAATAAACACAAAACACGTGAGGTCGAGAATTGTGTTAATTATGAGAGCATGAACTTAATCGGTTAAACAAGACCACGCGAGATAAATTTTTAGAGTTAAAATATAACCCCTAAATTCATTTTTTACTAATTTACAGAATGGATATGTGCCTTAATTTACCACTTACCATAAGATATCTTTATAACATCAATCAAATAAGGGTGCTGCGATTTCATGTCCAGAAGATAGCCTAGGATTTAATTCACATCATATTTGTGGTAAGGTTAATTCTCATAGAGATTGAGGGTAAACATGTTAAGGGATAATAATTAAGGGGATGTTAATTTTAATTATAATTATAAATAATTGATTTAAGAGGTATATTTAGATCTATTACACATTTTTAAATGTTTTTTCAAAAAAACATCTTCTCATTGTATCTTTTTAATCGAACTTCATTTCAAAAACAAAAACAAAAAATGCAATCTTCTTCCAGCAAACTTCTTCTAGATTTATAAGTGATAAAAAGAACCCCAAATCCTTTCAGGGAGGTTTATTTTTCCCTTTTTTGTTATTTTTAAAATAACATTAATATGTTTTCAAATTTACTTCCTCCTTTGAGAGACGACCTTCATCAGCCACTCTACTTCACCTAAGTAACCTGAAACTGAACATCATTTAAAAGTGCCCACGACAGTGCCTTTCAGTTATCATAAGTACCCAGGAGTAGAAAATGGTATTGCTAATTGAAGATATCATGACTAACCATATGAGAAGCAAATTCATGATATTTTTTTAGATTTTGATCATAATATTTCATTAATGGAAGCATACTCATAAAAAATCCCAATAAATTATGAGATTATTTCATAAACTTATACCACATTGGAAACTTTGAATCATAAAAACCAAAAAATAATATCATTAAATGAAGCATAAAATATCATGAAAATAATTATATTCATGATATAACATGTCAAAGTGGTAGTATATATACCTTGAAAAAGAATATAGGTTCATAACATGTCATGTGTCTCAAAGATGGAAAATTGAGAGAATTTACCGTACAACATTAGTAACTTTGATATTATAACCCCATGAAAGAGAGATACTCAAATAGATATATAAATACCAACCATTATAAGAATAATAATAATAAATTACATTAATATGTAGTATATACACCGCATAGAAGAAAGAGGAGGCAAATATGGAATGTAACGCATAAGAGTAAAAAGTGAGATGGAAACCCCTTACCTTAAGCGTTGAATGTTGTCGTACTCATTCAAACCTATTATATAATAAATTTAATTATATTATTAATATATCATAGAACAATATTTATATAAATAATAACATATATTATTTACTTATGAATTTATATTACCTATTTATTGATAATCTCATGTCAAAGTTATGGTTCGGGTAATAACCGCTTTGTTTATCGTACATGTGTTGACTTTTTATTCCTGGTATGTTTACATAGATTATAATTTAATCATATAATGAATGATATAAAATATATAAATACCATATATAGTCATTATATTTGTATTTAAAGTAACCTAGAAAATATAGTGACATAAAATGAAATACTTTGTTCATCGAGACTGAAGGTGGTATGCATGCATGAACACAATGTCCATTATATTGTCATATTGAATGAAAGAAAAGAAAATGGTATATATATATATATTATCATAAAAGTATAATTTTTATTTCATATAAATCAAATATTTATATTAAAACCATCATTAATATATTTTATGTATAGCTTTAATGAATCACATCATTTCATGAGGCGGTAGTCCACCGTAGACATGAACGAAATTACATAATTACCAAAAATGGAAAATAGGATGTTACATGTTATATTATAATCATAGAATCATAAGGACAAAATAAATACCATATATATCATATATAAACTATATTTACATCATTATTACAAACCTCCAAAGGTGTTAATGAAAAAAGGAACGACACCTGTTCGTGAGGCGGTCATTCTCTGTACACATGAACAATGATTTCATAAACTATTTGATGTGTGTGTGTCTGTGGTTATAGGTCATACCCTTTACATAATAATGTCTAATTATATTTAAGATACTGAGTTTATAATATAATCTTGATATAAATATAATTGAAGGAGGTGGAGAAATAAATAAAATAAAAACACTTCCAGAAGAACATTACCTCTTCTTCATGTCACACACCAGATTTTATTTTTCTATTTTATATAGTTTATCCTTTTTTCTTGGTTTATCTTGAGATATTTGGATATTCAGATTTAAATTTTTTATGGATTTTCTTACTATTGCACAATTTAGGTTCAACGTTATGTGGTTAACCATGCAGCCTCTTGAGGCTGATCTCCTTTTCAGATTATTTTGAACATTCATAGTCTGAGAAGAATGGGATGTGCATGGTTTAATGAAAACCATGTGGATCCCAGGATAATTCATTTGTGTATTTTCATTTCTCTAGTTGATATAGAACGACCTAAGCATGGTTAGACAAACTGCATAGAAGGCATGAACATGGTTCAACAAAATTTGACAGAACCTTGTTGCCCGGTTGGCTCATGGTTTCCCAAAATGTACGGCCAAAACGTGTGGGTGCCTAGTGTGTATTATAAGGGGGTGAATGGTTCTTGAATATTTTTTGAAACCATGTTGCCTAATCATTCAAAAAACATAGGTTCCTTAATAATGTGAGTTGACCTTTCCACCCTCTCAAATTTTTAATCCCAAACACCACCTTTCTTCATATTTTTGGATCATGTGACCTTAAGAGAGATCCTTACTTCTTTCCCACGCCTTCCCTCATCTTCAAAGGGTGGATCCATGTAATTTTTTCAAAATTTAGGGGTTATTCTTCAAGTTTAACTCATTATCTCTTCTACCTATTCATAATTCTCCCATTTCATGGTGGATCCACTTCTCCCTTTGGCTTGTGTTTCAAGGGATATTACATATTTGAGTTTAAATTAGAGGTATTGTGTTGTTAA
This sequence comes from Viscum album, assembly GCA_963277665.1. Classification (NCBI taxonomy): domain Eukaryota; kingdom Viridiplantae; phylum Streptophyta; class Magnoliopsida; order Santalales; family Viscaceae; genus Viscum; species Viscum album. The sequence goes on along the minus strand of OY728133.1, from coordinate 1,374,710,233 downwards.
GGTTCCTTGTGGGTGTTCATTCTTATTCGAACCCTTGGAGGGTTGTTTATGTTTTCTGTTATTAACGTAATTGTTGTTGGTTGTAGGATTCACTTTTCACTTTTCCTTTAAATTTAAGAATCAATGGTTTTTAACTTTTCACTCCTTCCATGGATGTTAAATTTTGGTATAAATGTTTTAGAATAATTTTTTAACATTAAATGAAGTTATTTTCTTATTTCTTGAAATATAAGGTAATGTTTTGTTTAGATATTCATATCATGTATTTTTTAAAATTCATGTTCATCTTTTTTAAATGATTTATGGTTCTTCAATTGTTTTTTGGTTTTGTAAATAAATTTAGATTTAAAATGGGGGTTTGAGTTCCTAAAATAGACATTTTTAATGAGTATTTGGACTTGAAAATGACGTGTTAGTTTCCTTTTTAGGAATGTTTGGTTTCTCAAATATTTTTTACGGACCATTTGGAACTTTTAGAAATATTATTATCTTATAAACTATCCGTTGATGATCTCATTTTCTTGGTTATGTTGATCAGTTAGGGAGGCCCTTGTTAAAAGACTATATCATGAACTACTGGTTGAAAGGAGAGATATTGTCTCGTGGGGTGATTTGGGGTGATGCTAGCATGTGATGCTTTTTTGTGTGAAAAAATATATATATTGTTGGTTTCTTGTTTGCTGTTTATTGGATCACCCACTTTAGTCTTGAAATAGCAACCAATTATTACTAGTGGATTTTACTAGAACAGTTGCTGCACTATTTTAGGTCATGCAATGGCCAGTAACCCTTAGTATGGACCCAAATCTACTTTGTGAATGTTCACCTCATCTACAATAGGTAGGGTAAGACCGAGCATGTCTGCGAAATGATATCACCAAGTGAGGCATGCCTACAGTATGGCTAATGTGTTAATATGTTCTAGTTTATCAACCAGGATCCTATGTTGTACCATATTATTTGACACATAGTTGTCTATATTGTATGATTGAGATTCCATTTTTTGGTTACTTATATGGGTTGTATTCTGTTTTCCTTTTCATGTGATCATTTCTGCTACACTCATGTATGTAGAACATATTTTTTAAAAGTGATGTGTTGGTTTTCAAAGTTTTATAGATTTTTTTGAAATTATTTTACACTACCATTCTCCATTTTTTAGTAAAAACATTATCCCTCTCCTCTAGAATACTAATATGTCCTTCATGGAAAATAATATAGCTTTAAATGAAAAAGGGAACCAGATTATGTTTTTGTTTTAAAGGTGAAGTGCCTAAAATATCAAGTTTTATATATTTAAATTCAAACATGAAATTGATTGATCTTTTATTTAATGGAAGTTTATTGGGAATATATTTTTTTGGTTTGAATACTATGTTTTAATACTCATGCATGTACTTCTTTCTTATTTTTTATTTTATTAAAGATTCATCTTGGTTTCTATCATCGAGGGTGATGTTGGGTTTTGGGATCCCAGAGTGAACCTCAGGGTTATAGGGAGTCTTGGTGTTTGAAAGGTTTAGTTTGGGTTTTGAGGTTTGGATTATGGTATTTGAAGTTTCTGTAAAAATTTTGTTCAATTGTTTTCTTTATTATATCAAGATGAAATGTTTATTTTCCAGTACTTTAGTTTATTTATTTTTGGTTAAATTATTCCCTTTAAATATCATTGATGCCCTTGGAGCATTTCCATCCCAATATGATCAAGAAATAATATTGGGACATGTCATGGGCCGACTCTTGTGACTGGTTCACTGTCGAATCTGGTTGGTTCATGACAAAATGGTGTCATAGAATAGTATCTTTATAGGACCGTGATTTCAGAGAACCATTCATTATTTCAGATGTCAAGGTAGATGTTGTAGGACTCCCATAGATTGAGGTGTAGGTAGAAGGAATTTGTAACACCCTAATATTTTAAAAATTAAATGTAATTAATGAATTTTTTTTTTAAAAATATATATTTATAACTAGACTTTAATCATAATTTTGCTACTTAATTCTTTTGAATTTCAAAAAATGGTCATCTACAATTATGTTTAGTAATTTATTAGGAGTCTGATGGAACCAACATGTTTTTTGGTGAATAGTAACATAACTTTATGAATAGTATTATGAATAGTATTATTACCCTAATGAGTAGTAATTTTCTTTATTATTTTATATTCTTAAGGCTTTAAGATAATGACATCTTGGTTAATTTTTCAATGCAATATAAAAGCAGTTATAGAATTAAAATTGATAATTTTTTAATTATGAATGTAGTTAAAAATAAAATTAATAATATTTCAAAATTTATTTTCAAAAAATGGAGTTCTTTTTAAAATTCAACAAGTCAAATAATGGTTAGAGTGAATTTTTGAGATTTTTCTAAAAGAGATGAATATTCAATGAATAGTAAAAAATAAAGTTTTTCAGTTTTCAGTAAGTTTAGTAACATAAATAATGATGTAATAATTATGTAATAATTATGGTCAACTTGTGTAAATTAAAATAAGTTATGAGGTGTAAAAAGTGTCTAATACCATGGGAAAGCCCATGGTTTTGAAAATACCACTAATGAGGTGTCCCTTGGAAATTAATAAAATATTCTCTCACTTTTTCTATAAATACCTACTAATTTTTTCATTCCATTAATTAAAAATTCTTAATAAACAAATATTTGGACTTATTACCTCCCTAGTAGTCCTCTAAAAGTTTCCTCAATCCCCCAAGGTCCCAACCATCGAGTCATAGGAGTTACTCTTCAAGGTAAGAGAATTCTCAACTTCATCTTTTCCACTCAATTTTCTCTTTTATGCGGTATAAAATTCAAGTTTCCATACCATGTTCTTATTTAAATTCTATTATATATCTATAATATATTATGATTAATTTATATATGGGAAACTCTTTTCCCCTCTATTTTTTAATGTTTTCTAAAAGAATGCTGTATAGATGTTAGGCGGCCGAATTTTCATAAATAATTTCTCAACTTTTATTCATGTTTCATTATTTTCTTCTTCTTTCCTATTACCCCTTTATCCAGGGAGTATTAATGATCCAGTATCTTATATATTCTATATTTCATCATGATTATGGAATACTCACCATTAAACTTATTCTCCTCTCCCACTTAATCATAAAATTAAAACATCGCCCGTGATGTGTCGATTTACCAACATCGGGGATGATGTGATTTCAATTTCAGTTACTATCTTAAATACTTGTCATGAAACCATTTTTATGATTGAAAGTGATTATAATTTATATATTATATCTTATATAAAGGTTTGGAATCATTTTTATCACTTTTTATTAATTTATAAATCAAAATGAGTTCTTTACGATCAAAGAATCGCCAAAATGACCTAAACAAATATCAATAATGTTTTTACATAGGAATCATCATAATGTAAAAAATTAAAAATGATAAATCATATAATTTATGGTTCTTAAAATCTTTAAATACCATTTGATACCAATTCTGTAATTTCACTTCTAATCGACAATAATATCCCTGATGAACTGATCATGAAAACCATGTAAAGAACGCACCCGACACAATGTAAATAACAAAATATTACTAAAAAATGTGTCGAATGATGTTGTAAAATGATCATATAAGGTTTTATAATCATTAATTTGTTTCATTAAGATATTAATAACACTCTTTTAACCATTATACATGAGTTTTAAGCACTTTATAAATAAGAAGAACCCAAGGTAATGGAAATCTTAACACAATTTCCATTGTTTGGGTTATCCTTATTATTTATTCATTATGTGGTATTAAGATTATCAGTGTGATGAATTTTTATTAATATTATGTTCTAAAATGTTATTTACAGTGTATACACATATCCAATCTACTCTATTAATTCTCCCTGTAGTTATATTTTGCGGTACATTCCTTTGAAAATCCTTTCAAAACTCTCTTTAATAAATTTCAAAAGGATTATTTATATATATATATATATATATATGGAATGAGTGGTTTACAATGATTTAAATAAACTATATTACCATGATATATTCCTTGACAATTATTTATGTTTTTTTGAGCCCATTATAGATCAAGAAATGCTAGGTTGAGCCCATTATAGCTCAAGATATGACGTGTGAGCCCCATTATAGCTCTTCGATGCGTTGGATACTCCTAAGATAGAAGTTGACCAAAAGGTTATTCCATGTTTAAGGATTAATGTAATTGTGATATGGTAAATATGTCCCAAGGCTACTGCATGTTTTTTTATGCATATGAGATTTTATGATTATGGGTTTTATTTTTTTATGGTATCTCTTTACTACCGATTTATTTATTTATATCCCTTAATTTTTTACTCATCCCAAGTTTTTAAAAAGTTTTTCACATGATATAAGGATGGTTCAGAGAAAAAAATATTTGTGTTGTTTGATATGGAGTGTTGTTAAATAAATCCTGTTTTATGTTTTAATGTTTTACATTTTGAACAAAATGGATACTATTTTAGTAGTATCATACTTTATGAATGTGGTATGGTATGTTTGTAAGATATCCTAATTATTTTAAACTCTAAACAGGAAAATATCCCCAATATATAATAATTTATGGTCTTTTAAAAATATCAATATTTAGTAATGTTTTAAGGCCAGGACCTTATAGTTGGTATCAAAGGATGTTTTAGATAACATTTGGGGTTGGGATGATATTTAAAGAATACCATAAATAATTTTTTATACTCTATGGTAATTTGAAATATTATACCATTTAAGTATTACCATTTTTATTTATCTATGTTATGTTCCGAAAGAATGTGGTTTTGTAGAAGAAATAGTGAACATAGAGTAGGAAGGAACCAAGAGGTTGATGTTTGTCCAAATATGTATCCCAAAATGGTGGCAATCGGAACTAAGAAGTTCGGGATAGAAATGGCTCAGTTTAATAATGGAATAAACGAGGGTGGTATCCTTGATAGAGAGGAACATGATCTGCTATGAAGAAACATGTCTTTTTTGGATCATTTTATGAGGCAACATCATCTAATATTTAATGGAACCACAGATCCAGTTATAACCAAAGGATGGATCAACGGTCTAGAAAATATATTTGATATCATGTGATGTTTGGAACGTCAAAAGGTAATACTATCTATTTATCATTTAAAAGGTGAATATAATCAATGGTGGTCTATGGTTAATAATACAATAGAAACAGATGATCTTGACAGTGTGTAATGTGATGATTCTAAGTGTCTTTTTCTAGAAATATATTTTCCCAAAACTATTCAACTTAGAATAGAGAATAAATTCTTGGAACTGAAGGTGAAAGATGATGATTCTATGATAGAATAAGAATCCAATTTTACAAGAATGGCTATGTATGTTCCAAATTTAATTTGGGAATTTGAAAGTAAAATTAATAGATTTTACTCCAATTTGAAACTTTTTTGTGAAGATCATTAGCCAAACGATAGTTTAAATGCTATTTGAAGCTTGTTTGTTGTGATAAAAAAGTTTATATGGAGTTTTATAAAATATATATGCATCTTAATGACAAGAATATGAAGTGTTCAGGTTGGAAAAAAATGGGGATGAACTCGTCAAAGAGGTTTGGAGGTAGGAAAAAGAATTTCGATTCTTTTGATAGGTGTGGTAAAAGGCATCATGGTGAATTTCTTGTAAATTCTAGGAGATTATAATGATGTGTAATGTTTGGAAACATGTCTATTGAGTGAAAGGAAAATTATACAAAAATTAATGGGATGTCATTGGAAATATTCATTAAATGTAAGTAATTGGTTCATTTTTTCTTGTGTTTATCTGAAGCTATTTACTCAAGTAGAGTGTCAGCAGGATTTGAAGTAAAAGGGTTTGGTAATATCATTTAAAACCACTTTTTTAGATTTTGATCTTTCGAATGATGTGGTATTAGGTACATTACATGTTTTTACAGATTTCTTTAAATTAATGTTTGATTTAGGGTCTACACATTTATTGATTTTTGATAAATTTTCATAAAAATTGGGATTCAAACCTCATGATATAAAACAATATCTCATGGTAAAAACAAAAAGAGTTAATATTTTGGAAAAAAGATATTATAAGAATCTTAATATCCTTGTATGTGGAAAGTTTTTACCTGAAAACCTTGTTATTTTTCCTCTAGTTGAGTTTGATGTAACTCTATGTATGGAATAGATTTCTTTTTTATCATGATAAGATAGATTGCGGAGAAAAAGAAGTTGTTTTTCAGAAATAATTTCAGTTTATAACAAGAATGAAACCATTCCATTAATAAAATATCAGGAATTTAAGAAAATAATAATGGATGGATGTGAAAGTTATATTTCTCATATTTTTGAAGATAATGTAATTATCTAGATTAATGATGTACTAGTGGTATATCTATAATTTTTTGATTTTAATAATGATTTTCCTGGTGTTATTTTTAATCAAGAGGTTGAGTTTACTATGGACTATGTTCATAATGTTAAGAAAATTTATAATCCTTATTATTAAATGGCTCAAATGGAACATCTATAATTAAAAAAGTAGCTGTAAAAATTATTAGATAAAGGCTTCATCCAACCAAACGCTTCACCATGGGGCACTCCTGTCATGTTTATTAAGAAAAAGTATGGTTCAATGATATTTTTCATCGATTATAGAGCTTTGAATAACATTACTGTTAAAAAAAAGTAACATTTGCCTTATATCAATGATTTTCTTATCATCTCTAGGAAGAATAGTATTTTTCAAAGGATTACGTAAGGTCGGGGTACCATAAGTTGAAAGTAAAGGATGAAGACATCTCGAAGACTATGTTACATACTAGATAAGATCATTATGTATTTGTTGTTATTCCTTTTAGGTTAACTAAGTCATCTAATGTATTCATGGATATTATGAATAGAATATTTCATGAGTTATTGGATAATTTGTTGTTGTATTTATTGATTATATTATGTTATATTCTATATGTAAATAGGATCATGAAAAAAATAAGGGTTGTTTGGAAAACCATAAAAAAAGAAACTGTATGGAAAATTCAGAAAGTTTGATTTTTTGTTTCAATAGATTTCTTTTCTTGTAAAAATTGTAAAAAAGGATGGAATGGAAATTGATCCTTCCAAAACCAAAGTATTTTATGAATGTAAAAGACCAAAAAATGTTACATAGATTCTTAGTTTTCTTGGATTAGCATGTTATTACTGACAGTTTGTTGAATACATTGAAGAATTATCTATCCTGCTAACTAAGATAACATGAAAATGGGTTAAATTTATTTGGACAGAAGAATGTGATGTTTGTTTTCAAAAACTAAAGAAGAGATTGGTGAGTAACCCAGTGTTGGCCTTGCCATCCCTAAATGGTGTGTTTGTCATCTATAGTGATGCTTCATTGAAGGGGATTGGTTTTCTTCTGGTGGAAAATGATAAGGTAATTGATTATTGTTCACGAAAACAAAAATATCATGATTTAAATAATCTCACACATGATTTGGAATTTGAAACTATGGTTTTTTCTTTGAAAATATAGAGGAACCATTTATACAGAGCCAAATATCAAATATATACTGACCATAAAAGTATGAAGTATAAATTCACTCATAAGGTATTAATCACGTGGTAGAGAAGATGGATTAAAATGATAAAGGATTAAGATTCCATGATCAATTACGATCCAGGGAAATAAAACAATGTGGATAATGACTTGGTGAAAAACATCATGCATCATTAAATATATTTCATTTGGAACATTATCCAATGATTAATGATTTTACGAATTTTGGAATAGAAGTGTTTGGGGTAGGAAATACCTTTGTTTTTTTTCAGGTTTCAGTGTATTCATCGTTATCAAAAAGAATTAAGAAAACGTAGAAGGAAGACTGTGAGCTATATAAAAAGGTATAATTGGTTAAAATGGGTAAGATTCTAGAATTTAACCTTGATAAAGATTGTGTTTTATGATTTGTAAAATGCCTATGTGTTTCTTGTGGTTCCTAGCTGAATAAATATTTGTCGTGTGAAGCTCATAGTTCTATATTTTCAATTAATCTTAGAATTAATAAGATATACAGAGTCTTTTGGGAGTATTATAGGAGGGATGGAATGAAAAGGGATATTGAAAAATTTACAGTGAAATGTTTGACATTTCAATATGTTAAAGTAGAGTACCATAGACCTAAGGGGGTAATTCAGCCTTTGCCAGTTCCAGAGTAGAAAATTGATAATCTATACATGTACTTCATGGTGGGACTTCCTAATACTTCTTGAGGTAACAATGCAATTTTGGTTATTATTGATCAGAAGAAAAAATTTGAAAATTTTATATATATTCGTGATATAATGTTGTTAGATTAACTTTCTTGACTATAACTCAAAGAGATTATAAGGATACAAGGAGTTCTTATTTCTATTGTGTCTGATCGAGATCACAGGTTCACATTTAACTTTTGTACAGGGTTCATAATTCATTGCACACATAATTAAAATTCAGTACATCTTTTCATCCTTAATCAGATGGGTAGTCAGAATGAATGATTCAGGCCATGGAGGATATGTTTCGAGCTAGTTCAATGGACTACTGGGGAAGTTGGGATCAACATCTTTTTTACGTTGAGTTTTCTTATAATAAATTTTTTCATTTCAGTATATAAATGGAACCTTTTGTGTCATTGTATGTGAAGCACTGTCGAACTCTAGATTTTTGAGATGAATTCAGGGAAAGGAAGTTAATGGAACATGAATTAGTAGAGGATGCAGTTGATAAAGTGAAGGTGATCCAGTAGCACATGGGGAAAGCTCAGAGCGGAACAAAAAGTTATGCAGATAACATAAGGAAGGACTTCTATTTCGAGGCAGGTGACCATGTTTTCCCTAAAATAAATCATTGGAAAAGTGTGATGTGTTTTGGTATGTAAGGAAATTAAAGTACATGATTTATCAATACTTTTGAAATTCTAGAGAATGTTGGACCAGTTACACACTGAGTATCTTTTCCTCGGAGTTTATCATAGGTACATAATGTTTTACACGTTTCAATGTTGAGAAAGTATGTGCCAAATTAATCTCATGTCTTGATCCCAGAAGCAGTTTAGCTGGAAGAGAATCTTTATTATAAATAGAAACAAGTTCAGATTCATAATCGAAGGGAACATGTATTTTGGAATAATGTAATCGGGAAGATAAAGGTTTTTTGGAGAAACCGCATGGTTGATGAAGAAAAATGAGAATCTGAAAATTCTACGAGGGAAAGGTACCTTCACTTGTTAAATGCATAAATAAAATTTTGTGCACACTATTTATACAGGGTGGGGATAATGTTACACCCAATTATTTTAAAAAATAAATTAAATTCCGTAAACCTTTTCAAGTATATGATCATAACTATCCTTTAAACATAATTTTCATGCTTCAAAGTTTTTTAATTTTGGAAAATGATCATTTACAGCTGTGTTTAGTAAGTTATTTAGAGTTTGATAGAACCAACTTATTTTCCAGGTGAATAGTAACAAACCCTTGTGAATTATAATATGAATAGTAATATGACCCTAATAAATAGTAAATTGTATTATTATTTTTGTTTCATAAGGATTTAAGATACTGACTTCTAGTTCAATTTTTCAATGTGATATAAAAGCATTTATTGAATTAAAATTGTTAATTTTTGAATTAGGTATAATTTTAATAAAAAATTAAATTAATAATATTTAGAAAATTATTTTTGAAATATGAATATATTTTTTGAATTCTACACATTGAAAAATGTTTTAGGAGAATATTTGGGATTTTTTGAAAAATATGAATTTTCAGTGAATAGTAAAAATATCATTTTGAGTTTTTAGTAAGTTTAATAACATCATTAATGATGAAATAAAGATTTAGAAATTATGGTAGACTTATGTATATTAGAATAAGGTATGTTTTGTCCCATGTGGCTAATACCATGGGACAATAACATTGGAATGCCCAAGGGTTTGCAAATACCACTAATGAGGTGTCCTTTGGAAATTAATAAAATATTCCCTCATTTTGCTATAAATAACAACCCATTCCTTTATTAAATTCATTAAAAATTCCTCCTCAACGAATATCTGGCCTTATTAAATCCCTAGTAAGCCTCTCAATGTTTCCCCAAGCCCCCAAGATCCCATCCATAACATATTAGGAGTTACTATTCAAGGTAAGAGAATTTTGAACTTCTTCTTTTCCATCCATGTTGTATTTTATGTGGTATAACTTTCATGTTTTCATTAATTTTTCTTATTTAAATTTTATTATATATATTTAAAATAATATGATTCATTTTTTTATGAGTTACCCTTGTCCCCACTCTTTTTTAATTTTTTCTAAAACCATGTTTCATAGCCATTAGGCTGTATAATTTTCATAAGGAGTTTCTCAACATTTCTTCAAGTACCATTATTTTCTTCTTATTTCCTCATATCTACTTATCTAGGAGGTATGAATGATATATTATCTTACATATTATGGATTTTATAATATTTATGAAATATTCACCATTATACTTCTTCTCATCTCCCACTTAATCAGGAAATTAAAACTTCGTTCGTGATGTGTCAATTCAACGACATCGTGGACGATGAGATTTCAATTTCTTTTATTGTCTTCAATAGTGTTCAAGAAGTTATTTTTATGGTTAAACCAGATTATAAATTATGTATTAAATATTATATAATATTCTAGAATAATTATTCACACATTTTCTTAATTTATAAATCAAAATGAGTTCTTTATGATCGAAGAATCACCAAAATGACCTAAATAAATATCAATAATGTTTTTACATATGAATCATCATCATGTCAGAACTAAAAATGATAAATAGTATAATTTATGGTTATGGAAATATTTAAATACCATTCCATACCAATTATGGAATTTCACATCCAATAGAATAGAAAATCCATCAAGAACCGATCACGGAAACTATATAAAGAATCCACTATACACAATGTGAATAACAAAATATTAGTAATAAATATGTCGAATGTTGTAGTAAAAAGATCATATAATGTTTTATAAACATTAATATATTTCATTAAGATATTTATAACACTATTTAAACAATTATACAAGATATTTACACACTTTTTAAGTAAAAATAACCCAAGGTAAAGGAATTCATAACCGAGTTTCCATTCTTTCGGTTAACCTTTTTCTTTATTCATTATGCAGTATTAAGATTATTGGTGTGATGAATTTCTCTTTATATTATGTTTAACTATGTATATTTGTAGTGTATACTCATATCCATTTCATTATATTAATCCTCACTCCAATTTTATTTTAAGGAATTTTCCTTTTAAAATCCTTCATAAATTCATTTAAATTAATTTCAAAATGATTATTTTTTATATATATAAATGGAATGAGTTGTTTCTTATGATTTAAAGATAATTTATTACCATTATATTTTCTGTGGACTATATTTATGTTGGGATAATCCCATTATAGCAAAATAAATGTTAGTTTGAGCCCATTATAGCTCAAGGTATGATAGGTGAGCCCTATTAAAACTCTCCAAAGCATTGGGTACTATGATGATGGAAGTCGACCAAAAGTGTATTCCATGAGTAAGGGTGAATAGAAGTGTGATTTGTTAAATATTTACCAAGAAAAATACATGATGTTTCTTTGCATATGTGTTTTTATGATTATGAATTTTATTGGTTCTTATGTTATCACTTGACTAACACTTTATTTATTTATATCCCTAACTTAGTTTTATAGTCATCCCAAGTTTTTAAAATGTTTTTCACAAGATATAAGGATTGTTAAGAGATACAAGGGAGTCGTGATGTTTGATATAGATTGTTGTTAATGAAATCATGTTTCAAGTTTTAATGTTTTATATTTTGAAAAAATGGATATTGGTTTAGTAGTATCCTCTTTTATGAATGTGTTATGGCATGTATTTAAGATATATTAACTATTTAAAACTATAAACCTAAAAATATACAAAATGTTTAATAATGTATGGCCTTGTAAAAAAATCAAGATTAAGTAACATTCTAAGGATATGAACTTATATAAGTGTTTGAACAACACATTTTATGTCAACCCTTGGGTTACCAAGGGATGTCAATTTATGCTTCGTTTATTTAGTTATGGTGGGTTATTTGCTATCTTGGAAAATGAAATGACAGTTAGGACAGTGAACATAGTGAACTAACTAGTCCTAGGAAGTTATGTAGAGCTAGGGACATGGTTCTAGATGATTCAATATGACAGTGGAACATTTGGCATATGGTCTCCCACCATCTGGTCAAGCCACCCATTGACTATAGTTTTCCAATGTCAGTTGTGTTGTGCCCTTCTTTATTTTGATTTTTTTTTCTGAAATACCTTATTTTGAAATTATGAAAAGTGAATTTCAAGTGTTAATGGTTTGTTTTTTTAGATATAAAGTGATTATTCAGATTTATTTTAATGAAATCTCTATAAAAGGGGTCATTAATAAGTTGACTTTTTTTTGATATCTAGATTGAAATATGAAAAATGGATTTTTAAAATCAAAATACAGGGTTTATTGTAATTTTTTATATAGTAAATAAGAATTATTAATTAAATAAATTTATTGTGGGTAAACTTTTTTAAGAAACTTTTAATGAGTATTGTGGAATTTGAAATGGTAATTAGAATGTGAATTTAAAAATTAGGTTGAACATTTTGTTTCAAAATTTGAAATGTCTTACTTTGACCTTTGGTATTCTTTTGATCACTCACATGAATGTATTTGGGAGGTAGTGGAGGATTTAATTCATGGGTGGATGAGTGACCATATTAGAAGAGGAATATATGCGTGTGAGGATAAATGTAATATCACTGGTGAAGGTATGAATTTTCAAGTTCATTTTTATCTTCAAAAGTTTTTTAGAATAATGATTGTGAAGTTTTGAAACCATTTGTAGTTTATTGCATTTTCTTTATACTTTTAAATGTTTTCAATTGGTTTCTTGAGTTTGAGTTCTTGATGGTGAGTTGATTTTGAATGTGTTCTTTTTTTTTCATTTATTCTTGAATACCCCAACCAATGACTCAATGGATATTCGAGGTGCATCTATAGGTGGTTTGTTGTTAGCATAATCTCTAGTTGGTATACCTAAGGAATTCCTTATTGAGTTTCAAAAGTTGAAATCTACTCTCTTTTATGGTCAAGAGGATCCTTTATTAGTTGAAGAGTGGAAACAAAAAAATAAATAGGTTCTTTAGTTTTCTTTAGTTTCCAAATTCTTTAAAGGTGAAGTTTTATATATTTATTCTATAATTTCAGAGATAGAAGTGGTTAAATTAGGTTAATAGAACCAATCCTCAAGAAGGCCTTTCATTGAATTTTTCTAGGCTTTATTCATCTAGATTTTTTTCTCTCAGGCTGTATAGATGAAGATGGTGAGAGATGTGTTGATGCCTTTAGGAAGGTGATGGATTATTTTTTGAGTTAGTTCATAATTATTTTGATCTAGTTCTATATATCATATAGTGGTATGTGGAATCTTCCCTGAATGCTCGATATTTTGAAAATGGGTCTCATCCAAATGTGAAGTTGAAGCCATCAGAGTTCAGTGTAAACTCTTATGCTGACGTAGTGAGGTAAGCAATTATAGTTGAAGCTGTGTTAGTGGGAGTTCATGACATAACCAACCTTCCACCAGTCTCGAGATTTTGTTAAGAGAATTCTATTAAGGGTATAGGATATTGTCCAAAAGTTGGGGGTGATGGTTTTGGTATTAAGAGGCCGTATGACCTTTCATCTGCTTCTTCTAGGCTTAATCTTACAGTATGTCACTAATACAATATGTAGGTTTAAAAGAGTTCATCTTGTCAAGATGTTCTGAACACCTACCATACCTATGGAAGCCTAGGTCACATTCAATAGTTTCTTTAGTGTGTTTTTAAGAAGAAAAATAGATTCAGGTCAACCCATTTGGAAGACAATCCAGTTTGTTTGTAAGTGTAATGTGTTTGTCTACAACTAGTTTAATGTTCCTTTTGTTGTAAAGGTTATTTTTGGTTGTATTATTGGCCGTAGTGAACCTTTTTGAGGACATTAGTTTAAAAGGTAGTATATTTGGGAGAATTATGAATTTTTCCATCTTTGGTGGAGCAATGAGCCATTGTGTACCATATTCATTATTTTTTTCATTTGGGTTGATATTGGATGATGTGTGTGTATCTCTCGAATACCTATTTTATGGGAGTTCATTGGTGGAATGAAGTGAGTCTCATGTTATGTTGTGTTCATTTGGTTATTTCTGGGGTTGTGTAGAGTTATTCTTTTTTAATGTGTCGGTATTTGGTGGGTGATGTTGGTTTGTCAACCAACTATAATTATAAAATGTTTGTTAATAAATTATGGATTCCCTTATTAGAAATATAGGTTGGTCTCTAGTTTTTGGGAAGAAATAGGTGGTTTCCCTTGGAGTTTTCAGATTCCAAGTCATTTCTATTTAGGTGGACATTGTTCTGTTCTAGTATGCTCAATTATTCTACTTTTAGTAAGGTTGTTGGGTTTGAAGATCGAGTATTCCATATTTTCTTGATAAGTGGTTTGAGTTACTTGGTTTATTTTGAGTAGAAATGAATTTTTTCTTATTTTTGGTGGTTGAGGTGCTTCTACTTTGAAGAATATGATCATTTTAATGTATAAACCACATCTCTTCAGTGATCAACTTGAGATGTTTTGGTTTTATAGGGGAATAAATTTTAATGGTGTGGATAATTCTCACACTTCGGATTTTATTTTTCTATTATAACTTAGTTTGTTATTTTTCCATGGTTTCTCTCAATAGATCTAGGTGTTTTATATTTATATTTATTTTTTTGCCTATTTTCCTTCTTATTTATGGATTAGGTGCACGGTTAAGGGGAAATCATAAAACCTCTTGAGGGTGGTCTCCTTTTCAATTCATTTTGAACATTCCTGGTTTGAGTAGCATGGGATGCACACAGTTTTGGACTTAACCACCTCTTTATTCCTCATTGATACTATCCTTATTCACCTCACTCCACCTTCACTCAATAAGGTTTCTTATGGCGGCGCGATGATGGACCAGTGGACGAGTCCCATCTTCCGTGTCTGAGGGTTTTGCTACACCTCCAGTGTACACAATGAGTAGTCCTTTGAGGTCCCTGAGTGTGATTTGGATAGAAGCGACATGATTATTTCTCTTTTCTGGTGATCTATGTCGCTCAGGTGTATGTCAAGTTGGTTATTGGTTCTTGATCTTTTAATTTCTCCTTCATTTTTAGATTTCAGATTTGGTTGTTTCCTTTTTGTGTTGGTTTTGAGTTTGCATTTTTGTTGGGGATTTCTGCTCTAGGATCTGGATTCAGTTCATCCCCGGTTCTTGGTTCTTCATTTGAATTTGATCAGTGAAAGGCTTGAGAGGATTCTTTAGGTTCGATGTTTATTGCTGATGCTGATACCATTGTGTTCACTCAGTAATGATTGGTGTATGATTTCAGTGCAACCATTTATAGAATTAGAGAATCTGTTTCAATCTGATTCGCTTCCTGAGATTGAAGAACTGTGTTGAGGCATGTTGGATGCAAGGCAAAATCTACTACATTACTATATTTATTATTTGAATCTGAGTTCATCATTACGTAGCATGGATCTCATTTATTTTTGTTTTCTGTTGTGGTTCTAGAATATGAATGCGATGTGTTCGAGTGGAGACTTTTTTTTGTTGACTGCTAATTCTTTCAAGTTTTTTATTAGGAGATAAGATGAACAGTAGATTTTGGTGTAGAGGTATGGTCTTTTGTCAGTGGAATTCAACTGAAGTGATTGTTGACATCGTAATATTTGGGTCTGCTTAAGAATAGGTCTAGAGTATGAAGCTTTTACCCTAACAGACCATTCATATTTGGAGGTTTGAGAGGGTATGGCCTTTCCATCGGTACCAGGCCCATGAAACTCTTCCCGGGACAGTTTGCTGACTGATCGTGAAATGGTGAAGGATTTTCATCGTGATCTTATTGTTGGAAGGGGGCAGATTCTATAGTTTTGGCCTAGGTTTTCTCCTACATCGTTTTATTTGGTTGTAATGTTTGGATCCCACAATTTCTCACTTGTTCCTCAAATGTGTTTCGATAATAAAAAAGTTAATATTCAGTCATGAAAATTTTCATTTACCTTTCTACCCTTTCGATTTTAACCCAAAATCCCACCTTTATCCCATTTTGAATGGTGCGACATAGTGGGTGCTCCTACTTTCATTCCAATTCCTTCCCTGCTCTTCCAAGGGTGGATTCAAGTGGTTTATTCATGTTTTTGGAGGTGATTATTCAAGTTAATCACCTTCCCTCGTCCCCACATTTCGCTTTCTTCCATTTTTTATGGTTCCTCTTATTAATTTATATTGTGGGTCTATATTTCCTACTTAATCGTGTTTAAATTTGGGGTTTTATGTTGTTAATGTTCCATGTGGTTTTTCTTACTTTTTTCCAACCCTCATGAAGTTGTTTCAGGTTGGCGTTGTTGAAGTGCCTGTAGTTTGAGTTAGGTTACCCTTTTCACTTCTCTATTAAATTTATGAATAATTGGTTTCTTGATTTTTAAAACATCCTTGGATATTAATTAGTGATATTAAACTCTTAGAATATTTTTTCTACATTAAATGTGGTGATTTATTTTTTGGGAAGTATATCATATTGTTTGGTTATTCTATGCATGCCAAGTGTTTGTAAAATTTCATGTTCCTGTTTTCTATATGATTCATGGTTCCAAATGTGTGGTTTGGCTTTGTAAATGTATATGGATTTAGAAGTGGTATTTTTGGTTCCTTAAATAGACTGTTTAAAGTGTCTTTAGACATGTAAATCATGATTCAATTACCTTTTCAAAAATTGGTGCCATATCAAAGAGTGTTTGAGGCCCATTTGGAATTGTTATAAAGTTGTTTATCTTAAAAACTATCCTTGGATAATATTATATTCTTGGTTATGTTGATCGGTGTGGAATTACTTGGTATGTGACTCCCTCAAGAACTATTTGTTGGAAGAAAAGATACATTCCCATGGGGTGATTTGGGGTGATGCTTTCATGTGATGATTGTGTGCATGATAATGTATATGTGGATGGATTATTGTTTTGTTTTGATTGTATCACCCTCCATAGTCTTGACATTGGATCATGGCATAGCTAGCAGATTTTCCCCGAATTGTTGATGCACTAGTTTTGGTCATGCACTCCATAGTGGCCCTTAGTGTAAATCATTCTCTTATTTGGGATTTTACCTTCAGGTAGGCTAGGTAGGGTAATACTGAGCATGTGGGATAATTGATTTCATTTGGTGAGGCATTCTTATAGGATGAGTTAGGTGTTAAGAATTTTATATATTATCCACTACGATCCTAGGTTATCCCATGTTCTTCGGCATATTGTTTTATATGGTGGAAGATTAATATCCCTTGTTCGGTTGGATACTAATACATTCTATATTCCATTACCTTGTTATATGATCATTTTATTCCCTATCTAATATGGTGTACTAATTTCTTAGAGGTTATGTTTTGGTTTTCAAAGGTTTATGGAAAAATTATTTGAATACACTTTATATCCCATTATCTATTTTTATGTATAAACACCATCCCCGTCCTCAAGAATTCTATTTTCTCCTTATTAGAAAGAAATATAAATTTAATTGAAAAAAGGGTAATGGATCAATTTTTATTTTAAATGGGAAACGTGTGGAAAAAATTGTTTTATATATTACATTTAATACATTAAAATAATGGATGTTTTATTTAAAATAAATTCATTGGGTCTATATTGTTCAAGAACACGTGCCATGATTTAATACTCACACCTATACATATTCATATTTTTAGCATCTGGTGAATTTTAAATCTTCATTTATATCACCAAGGGTGATGTTGGGTTTTTGGATTGTATAGTGACCCTCGGGGTTACATGGAGGCTTAGTGGTTGCAGGTTCAGTTTGGGTTTTGATGTTTGGTTTTTGTTATTTTTTTATGTATAGATGTTGTGTAGTTTTTATATTTATTTGATCATAATACTCTACATATTTTTTACTTCTATATTTTATTTATTTTTTATAAATAATTCCTTTTGATTCTCATTGATTCTCGTAACACATTTCACAAGCATTGGGGGATTGGGAATGCATCTAATACCATATCACAAGACGTCCCTAGTGACTGGCTCAGGGTCAAATCGGGTTTGTTTAAAATATATTAGGTATCCTCATTAGACTTTCAATAAATACATTAAAATATTTATTCTTGACCAAAATAAGGCTTCTAGGATGGGGGTGTGAATTTGTGAAATGATTTTGGAAGATCATGGTGGACTCGAATACCTTGAGATGTGCGAAGAAGTGGGGGGGGGGTGAGTGCCTTTTTATTATTGAAGAGGAGTAGAATTCTTGTAAATACTCAAAATTATTAACTATTGGGAGGTATATATTACCTCATGTTTCTAAAAAATTTACAATTTAATGTGCATATGGATGATGTGGTTAATATACACCTCGACAAAACATTTATACACATATTTTAAACATTTGTTTCGTTAACTCTTATGTTTCCTTAATTTAACAATTTGGTTTTTTGTTTATTTTAAAAATATTTATAACCTAAGAAATTTAACCTTGAAGAATATGTTATAGTGATCATTATTATATATTTTTTAATAAATAATTCTAAATATTATACATAACTTATAAACTCCAAATCCTATGTGTTTTTGAAATTATGTTTTACACAATTGCATGTAATGCAGAAAAACACCGCTTTAACCATAACCTTTCTAACCAAGTTTTTGTTTTCTATTCTATGATAAATATATTCATTATAATTGGATTTTTTATTAATGTAACTTATTTTATATTCATTAATATTTAATATCATATTTATATAATATAAGTTTTTTATTAATTTTAAATCAATTAACAAAATAGCATTTGTAAAGCCCCGAAATTAAATGTTACATAATATTGTGTTATGTCAAGAATATAAATTTTTTCACAATGAGGATATTTTCATTATTAAATTTTTAGACTATTAGGCCATAAATATTACAATAGAAATCAAATATTACAAACTAGACACTTCTACTGAACATCCATTTTCTTTCAAAAAGTAAAAAATTCTAAAATAAAACATTAATTATTTTTATTGATAAAAATCATTATAACATTCATCTTGAAATACCCATTTATCATATCCATCATTATAACCCATGGAAAAATTTTAACTCTTGGGATGATCACAAAACGCTCAGTAAGGGGCATAAAATTAGGAAATAAACCTTTAGTCCATGAATATTTTAATCTCATGAAAACATTTTCACAAAATCATACATTTCACCCATAAAAAATAAACCCTTTATCAGACCTCATGAAATCATAATATTCCTATAAAAATCATAATTATAAATCTTAATGGTGAATTTTGGCATCCATTTTATTCTTACATTGTAGCTCTCACGATAATATTAGGAGTAACCTTCACGGTTACATTTTTAATACCCATCAAAGTATATTCCCTAATTCTCTTATGAGAAACCCAACCAGTTAATTTTGTCTCTAAACCAAATTCCTTGAAGATATATCATGGGATCACCCTAACATGGTTTACCAGGGAACCACCTGTATACACAAACAATTCCCAAAAACTATAACATAATTGTAAAGCATAAAAAAAGAATATTGGAAAAAAATATCATTTCCAATTTGAAATCACATTTCATCATTACAAGCCAAAAAATCATAAATGAAAACACATTATTTTAAAATAAAATAAAAATCCATTAATGTAATAATCTATTAAATATAGCGACATGAAATTAAGAAATTCCATTCATGGCGTATATGTAAAAAAACATTCCAACTAATTGAAAAAATCAAACTATTTTTACAACACAATTAAAACATTTAAAATGAGTATTTTTTAATCAATGTGACCAATAAAAATTTGAAAAATTTTAAAGGAGTGAAAATTTTAAAAAATTATGTTCCATATAACTAAATCCTTAAATCCATTTAATAAACATATAAATTTATATGAAATATTTAGAATAATAATATTTTGAAATATGTATAGTGATTTTTTAGTTAAATAGTTCCTTACAACTTGTGAAACACTAGAATAAAAATAATTAAATATTGACATTAAAAAAACATTAAATATAATTATAATATATTAATTAGGGAAAAAAATGTGTCAAAAGGGTTTTAGATACACCTTATAGGATAATAAAGATGCATAACATCGAGATATGCGTCAATTAAAGGAGATTGAGACGAAGTCCTTTACCTCAAGTCTGATTCATCATGTACGCTCATTATCTTCTTGAATAATAAAAAAAAGTTAAAAATTTACACTATTGAGACCCTTTTTCATGTTTATTATTCATTTTATATAAACTGTTACCATGTTATAACAATTATATAATCATTTATGTTCATGTTGGATGTTTTGTCAATATTCAATACTTGAGTCGAAATTGAACTTTGTATAATGTAAATAGTCAATGTGGTAATAAGTCCATGTCCTAAATAATAATATTCCTGAAATTTTTATCATTTTTGATGTAAAATTTACTTTTAAATCAAACCATTATGTTTTTTTTTGAAAAATGAACAACATTATAATAATAGAGACAGTAGGTCGTACGTATATATGAGTAACATTTTCCATTTTTGATTGATACATATAGAGAGGTGATATATATTATTTTGTCATTACATAATAATCATAATACCGTTAATATAATATAAATAATATAAATAATATAAATATACTTATATATATTATTTGGGGTTTAAAAGAAAATCCCATCGCTTCGTGGAGGTGATAGTTCACACGTACACATGAATGACATTATCATTTTTTGTTCATGGAAAGTAAGAACGTAACTGATTTATTATTATCATACAAATATTAATATATCATTAATATCACATATGAAAATTAATTCCATCATTATTACATCAGTTCTTGAAGGTAATAATTCATACGTATAGACAAATGAATAAATATTTTCTAATTTTATGGAAGTGGATATGGATTTTGATGATGATATTAACATAATAAAATCTAAGTATATTTAGGATGCTTTATTTATTATTACATCAGGTTTGAAGAATATTTGAAGGATTTTTATTAAGAAATAAGATATAACACTTAAATAAAAACATTACATTACCTTCAAATGATCACATTTCTAAACCCTTTAACACCTCTAAAGAGTGTGTTATGACTAAAATAAGGCTTAACTAATTTGTTTAGGGGTTATATTAATGGGTTTGGAATTATATTATCCAAACCAAATGTTTTTTGAAGTGTGAGTAATAGAGATTAATGAGTTCATTTTTATAGAAGAGGGGAGGGGAACCCTTAGAAACTCTTTAAATATTAAAGTACAAAAAATTAATTGTTAAATAAAAATATCTCCAAATTAGGTTAATTAAAATATAATATGAGGATGTTTCTAAATCCTCTCAAAATATAATTTTTAAAAATATATTTATTTTAATTTAAACCTTATCTTTTTTAATCCCTTTTAAGTCTATCTTTTTTGTCAAGTAATTTACATTTTAGGGTTAAAATAAGTACCATAACATGAAAAAAGAAAAATTAATGAGTAATTAATGAAATATTTATACTTCCCTCATATTTTTGGTATAATAATTTATTTTTATAAATTTTATATCATTTAACTAAATATTTTATAGTTTAAGATATAAATTATGTTAATTTTGACACTATTCATTATTTTACATTTTTAAAAATCATGAAAAGTTTATTCCTTAAAAAAACTACCTCAACACATCAATACCATGTCCAAGTGTTCCATAAAATTCTTGTATGACATAAAATATTTCAAATTGTATTTTTTTAAAATTATTAATATCGTTTTTTGATTCTTCTTTTAATAAATCTATTTCAGCATAATCATTATGTCATAATTAAATTTAATTATTTGTTTTGTAGAAATTATAAATAAATTATCATGATGTATATAAACATTTTTTCGAAATTAATTTTCATAATAGAATTTATATTCAATATTACCCTATATTAAAAATGATTTTTTATTCAAAATATGAGTGTGACAATTTTATCATATTTTTAAATAAAATATAATAATGTCATATTCTTATCCAAGTGGCTTAAGAATGTTATAATTTTCACCTAAGGTTGATTTATGTTGAAACACACTCATTCCATAAAATTTGGGAAATTTTTAGTTTAATTGTTTAATAGTATAATATTATTTTTACCTTGTATTAACCAATTTACCCTTAATTGTGGTAGTTAAAATACAAAAGCTACTATTAAAAAAATTAAGTTTATCCTATTAGATCATATTTTTTATATTTATTACAACCATGTACATAAATTTTTTAAAATTTAATTTATAGAAGTTTCTAAATTATGTTTAACACTAATCACATATATGTGGTGAGAAGGCAGGTAAGAGAGACATTTAAAAATTAAAATAAGTTTTTATGTCTTATTTAAATATAAATATTACTCCAATGAAAAACATTGGATGAAAATATTAAAATATAAAATAATTATACTTTAAAACAAATTAAAATGATAATATAATATTATCAATAAATTAAATGAAAATTCATTTTGAATTAAAACATAGCGTTTTTAATAATTCATTAAACTTTGAAATATATCAAAAAAGTACCCAAAAATCAACCAATGTAAATTTTTATGTCCCTATCCCAATTATTATGTTTATTTTATCAAGTATAACTTATAAGGGTGAAAAATAGTAGGACTAAAATGGGTTTTCCTTTAAAAGGAAATAAAAATGTATTTTTTTGAAAAATACTTCTTTTTAGGCTAAAATTTAATTTCTTATTATATCATTTATAGAGAACATATAAGATGAATTTTAAACATATTATTGAATTGAAATTTCATTAATATAATCCCAAAATATTGATATGATAATTTTATTAACACAATTATTTTTACTTAAATTATTTTTCATAAAAACACATCCTTTGTACACAATTGTTATGTATTTTCAATTATAATAAATTTTACAACAAAAGAATCAACAATATAAAAACTTTATTAAATCCTATTTTCACCATTTAATTAATACTATTAATTATCATCATTTTAAAAACTTGGGATGTCAGATTATCCCCCCATTTTCGAAATTTAATCCCTGCAATTTTAAAATTTTGGGTCTGTAACTAAGGTCTGACTTTTCGAAATACCTTTATTAGAATCCCAAATCATAAAAAGAGTCAATAAAACCTAAAATTTAAAATAAATAAATTAATGTACAAAGGTCACCTTACATAAAAAATACTAGGATTTCATTTAGGAAAAAATGGATATGAAATAGAAAACTAACCATCATGTTTGGATAGAGAGTGATAGAAAACATTGCCAAGAGAACATTAACATTCACAAAACCATAAATTTGAAATGGGTTAAAGGGTATTTGATTTCATAGTAGGAAAACTAAATAATTTTTTGTTTTGTTTTGAGATCCTTTTTATTTATTTGAGGAATTCATTTCATTCATAGACTAATAGCGTGAGAAAATATATATACCTGAAAAGTAGAGTTTCATCCTTTAATCACTTTCTACAATAAAATCATCTTTTTATGTAAATAATGAGTATTCTATATCAACACCTATGTAATCACATTATCCACAAAATATTGTCTATATGATTCTTCTATCATGGAATATTAACTGAAACAAATATGATTTGGATAATATAGAAAAATTCTCTTAAAAGGATAAACAATTTGATGATGAAAAACTACTATTAATAACCCAACTTCCACTGTAATATCAAAAGTTCAACATAGACCATTAAAAAAATATCTATCCAAGAAATGAATCAAAATAATACAACTATGTTTGAAACCCAAAACTCAGGATAATTTGATTATAGTCCTCAAAGATAATGTTTAACATTAATCTTCCAATAACAAAAAGTTCCCTTGGAGTCTCATACAAAAATCTATTACCCTAATCACGTATTCTCCAATTATGATTAATCATTTCCACAAATAACCTAAATCACCATAACTCCACATCAAAATAATAGATTCTTACAAAATAAAACTCAACTTTTACTCCTCAAATAAAATACCATATTATTCTATTTACCTTAGGCATATAGGGTTCCCAAAATAGTGAATGTCTTCCAAGATAACACTTATAAGTTAATACCCAAAACAGTTTCCAATACAAAGGATAACCATTTCATAAAATATAAGATCCAAAAATCAGATTATTCTTATTCAATAAACTCATTTAACTAAAAATAAAAAGTCATACTAACTAGGGACTTCACATAGGCTAGTGGTAATCGATAAATCCTTATTATCCTTCGGTTGTGGGTTTGATTCCTACAGACTAGTTTGATGCGATGAGTTTTCACCCATGTTTCTCTTTTTCCATTTTTATAAGAGTTTATAAATACTAAAATATTTTAATATACCTCAATAAATAACCACAACATGTTTTATCATCAATGTTTATCTTATGTCTCTCATTTTTCATCATAGAAATTACTAACCCATAATTACCTCAAAGGTGAATGTCTACAAAAATTCCTTTAGTCACCATAATATACTATAACATAAAGCCTAAAAAGGTTTTTAAGACATTAAAATTATAATAAAACATAAAATTATAAAATCATTATGATATCCCAAACTCTTTAGAAAACAACATAAACTCAAAATTTTTCTAAACTATCCTTTGATACCAACTGAATGGCCTCATCAATAAACATTACATAATATTGTGTTATGTTAATAATTTACATTATTTCACAATGATAATATTTTCAATTTTATACTTTTATAGAATTAGCTTATAAATATTACATCAGAACTAAAATATTACAAACTATACTCTTATACACAATATCAATTTTTTCAAAAAGTAAAACATTATAAAATAAAACATTAATTATTTTTCATGATAAAAATATTCCTAACAATCATATTGACATACTCCATTATCTTTCCAATCCTAATACCCTATTTAAAACATTTTAAAACATGGGGTGAGGACAAAAAACTCAGTAAAGGGCCTAATATTCGGAAAGAATCCATTAGTCAGTGAATATTTTAAACTCATGAAAACATTTTTACAAAATCGTACTTTTCACCCATAAATCATAAAACCTTTAGAATAACTCATGAAATAATAAGATTATTATAAAAATAATCATCATAAATCATAGTGGTAACTTTTATAATCTATTTCATTCTTACATTGTATCCCTCACGACCACATAGGGAGTAACCTTCATGGTTACATTTTGAATACCCATCAGTGTATATTCCCTAAATATCATAGGAGAAACCAAACCAGTTAATTCTACCTCATTATCTAACACATTGAAAAGATATCATGGGATCACCCACCCTCAGATTACCATAGGAAAACCTGTATATATTAACAATTCCAGAAAACAATAACACATAAAAAAGAATAAAAAAATTACATTTCTAGTTTGAAATCACATTTCATCATTAAAATCGACACACTAATAAATGAAAACACAATATTTTAAAATAAAATTGTAATTTGGTAAAGTAATAAACAATAAAATATAGTGATATGAATGTAATAAATTCCATTCAGGGCGTATATGTAAGAAACATTCCATGTAATTTAAATAATCAATCTATTTTTAAAACAGAATTAAAAAATTTAAAAAAATATTTTTGAATCAAAGTCTCAAAATCCATTTAGAAAATTTTTAAAGGAATTACCATTTTAAAACATTCTTGTCCATATAAATAAATCCTTAAAATTTTTTTGAGAATCTTTAAATTAATAATAATGATTTTAAAGAATAAATATTTGAAACATGTAAAACAAATTTTTAGTTAATGAGTCCCTTACCACTTGTGAAACACTTGAATAATAATAAAAAAATAGAGATATTAAAAAACATTAAATACCATTAGAATATATTAATTAATTATAAAAAATTATCCAAAGGGTTTTATATACTCCTTATAAAATAATAATGGTGTATAACATCAAGATATGCCTAGACTAAAGGAAATTGAGATGAATCCTCTTACCTAGAGTCTAATTCACCATTTATGTTCATTAAATTGTTGAATAAGGAACTTAGGTTAGATATTTAATTTATTTATAACCTTTTTCATTTTTATTTTTCATTTTATGTAACTTATTACCATGTTATAACAATTTTATAATTATTCAAGTTCATGTTGGACATTTGGTCAATATTCGGTACTTGAGTCAAAAAAGAACATGGTATAATGTCAATAGTCCATGTGGTCATAAGTCCATCATTTCTGGAATAATATTACAGAAATTAATATATTTTTTTATAAATAAATTATATTTTTAAATCAAGCTATTATGTATTTATATGAATAATGAACAACATTATAATCATAGAGTTGGCCGGTCGTACGAACACATGAGTAATATTTTCCATATTTTTTTAATCTGTATGGAAATATGATATGTATTATTTTATAATAATAAAATATTCAAAACACCATTAATATAATATTAAAAATTTAAATATACTTATATATATTATCTAAGTTATGTGGTGGTTAAAAAAATTCACATCACTTCGTGGATGTGATAGTTCAAACATACACACAAACAGTGTTATCATTTTTTGTGCATTGAAAGTAAGAATGTAATTACTATAATATTATCATAAAAAAAATTCATATTTCATTAATATAACTTATGAACATTAATTCGATAATTATAAATAGTCATGATATTTTGTTATGGAAAACTAATTATATCAGTTCATGGAGGTGATAATTCACCCATACGCACAAATAATTAATTCTTTTATCATTTTATAGAAGTGGATATAGATTTAGGTGATGATATTAACATAATAAAATATAAGTATATTTAGGATATTTGATTTATTGTTACATCATGGATTATGAATATTTAATGTAAGTGTGAGAAGAAATAAAATAAAGACACTTTATTAAAAACATTACCTTTCCTTTGGATTATAACATTCCATATCATCTAAACACTACTAAAGAGTGTGTAAGGCCAAAAATAAGGCATAAAGAATGTGTTTATGGGTCATAGTAATGTTTTTGGGAAGATATTGGTTGAACCAAATAATTTTTAAAGTTTGAGTAATAGAGAGTAATGGGTTCCTTTTTATTGGAGAGGGGAGGGGCACTCTTGGAAACCCTTAAAATCTTAAATTAAAATAAATTAATTTTTAACTCTAAATTACTAAAAATTATGTTATGTCGAAGATAATGAGATTATGGTTCTAAATCCTATGAAACAATATTTTTTTAGATATATAGATTTTAATTTAAACCATTTCGTTTTGTTTTAGTCCCATTTTACTCTTTCCGTTTTATCAAGTAATTTATTCTTGAGGGTTAAAATAATTACCATAACAAGAAAAAAGACAAATTAATTAATAATTAATGAAATTTTTAGACATCCCTCTTCTAGTTGAATGAATCATAGATTTTTATAAATTTATACCATTTAATTAAATATTTAATTTTTTAATATATGAATGATTTTAATTTTGACACAATTCATTATTTGACTTTTTAAAAAATCATAACAACTTTATTCATTAAAAAAAACTACATTAACACTGAAAATTCAGGTCAAAGTGTTCCATAAAATTTTTTTATTTCATAAATACATCATATTATATATTTTTCTTAACATTATTAATATCGTTTATTTGATTCACCCTTTAGTAAATCTATTACAGTATCACTATAGTTTCATAATTAAATTAAATTATTTAATGTCTAAAAATTATAAATAAATTATCATGATATATGTAAATATTTTTTATTTCAAATTAGTATTTATAGTCAAATTTATATTCTATATTACCCTATATTAAAAATTATATACTTATTTAAAATATGAGTGTTACTTTTTAACATATATTTAAATAAAATATAATAAATGTCATACTCTTACACAAGTGGCATAAAAGGGTATAATTTTGTACTAAGGTTAATTTAGGTCTAAACCCACCCATCCAATTAATTTAGGACAAATTTTAGTGTAATTATATAATTTTGTTATATTATTTTTAACTCTTATTACCAAATTTACCCTTAAATAGGGTAAATAAAAAAAATTATTTACTATTCTGAAAAAATTAATTTTATCATGTTAAATAAATTTTTTAATTTTAATTAAAAAATATATATAAATTTTCTTAATTTAAATGAATAAAAGTGGTTATATTATGTTTAATAGTAATCCTATAGATGCAGCGAGAAGGCGGGTAAAAGAGACATTCAAAAATTCTAATATGTTTTTATATCAAATTAAATATAAACATTACTCTAATAACCAACATTGAATTAAATGATAAAAACACTATATAATTATTATTTAAAACCAATTAAAAGGATAATATAAAAATATCAAAAAAAGTATATGAAAAATTATATTTTAATTAAAATAGAGTTTTTTTCATAATTCATTAAAATTTAAAATTTATTTGGAAAGTACCAAAAAATAAAACAATGTAAATTTTGATGTCTCTATTCCAAATAAGATGTCATTTTTTCAAATATAAATTATAAAAGTGACAAAAACACGGATTAATAGAGGTTCTCCATTAAAAGTAGGTAAAAATGTAATTTTTTTTTGAAAAATACTCCTTTTATAAATAATATTTAATTTGTTATTATATCATTTATATAGAATATATAAGATGAATTTTAAACATCATATTGAATAATTATTTCCTTAATATAAACCAATATGTTTGATATGATTGTTTTTTAAACAGATTTATTTTCACTTAAGCTTCTTTTCATAAAACCACATTATTTCAATTCAATTGGTATGTATTTTCAATTATAATTATTTTTGTAACCAAATAACCATCATTATATAACCATGGGTAAACCCTATTTTCATTATTTATTAAATTATATTCAGTATATTCATTATATAAACTCAAGATGTCACATTATTCTACCATTTTGGAAAATTAATCCTTTCCATTTTGAATTTGGGGTCTGTAACTAAGGTATGATTTTTCAAAATACCTTTTTTTCAATCCCACATCAAGAAAAAGTGTCAATAAAAAATCCTCTTTAAAATAAATAATGTGAAGTAAAAACGTTCACTGAAGATAAAAAATACTGAGGATTTATAATTTAAAACATTGATATGAAAGAGAAAAATAACCCTTATGTTCTGATACAGAATGATAAAAAACATTGTTAGAAGAAAGTTAACAATCAAAAAATCATAAATTGGTAATGGGTTAAAGGGTATTTTTTGAAGTAGGGAAAGTAAATGATTTTTTAAGATTGTTTTCGTAGAGTTGAGGAATTGATGTAATTTATATACTTAGAACATAAATAAATATATATACTTGAAAAGTGATGTTTCATCCTTTAATTAATATTCACCATAATATAATCTTCTTTATCCAAAAGATGAGTATTCCAAATCAACTTCTATGGAATAACATAATCAAGAAAATATTAACTATCTGTTTCTCCTACCATGAAACATTAACTAAAACTAATTTTATTAGGATAAGATGAATAAATTATCCAAAAAGAATAAACCATTAGATGATGAAAAACTACTTTTAATCCCTAAAATTACTCTGTAATATCAAAACATCAACATATACCATTCATTAAATAACTGTCATTAAAATACCTAAAAATAATCCAAATATTTTTGAAACCCAACACATAGAGGAATTTTATTTCATTGTCCTCCACGAAAATGTTTAACATTTATCTCCAAATAACATAATTTACTCTTGAAGTCTAATACCCAAAAGTATTACCCTAATCACATATTCTTTACGTTCTGTTAATCTTTTCCATAAATACCATAAATCACCATAATATTCCTATAAAAATAATAATCACAAATCATAAAGGAATCTTGTGAAATCTATATAATTCTTGTAATGTGTCCCTCATGACTACATAGTGTGTAAAATTCCTTATTATGCTTGGAATACACATCATATTATATTCCATAAATCTATTAGGAGAAACCCAAAAAGTTAATTCCATATCATTATACAATGAATGGGATATATATATTGGGATCATAAACTATTGGATTAACATGGAACAACCATTATACCTACACAACTCCCAAAAACAATAACATAATCATAACACATAAAACACACATAAAGGAAAAAAATAACATTTACACTTTTAAATAACATTTCATCATTACAAGAGACACACTCATAATTGAAAACACATTGTTTTAAAATGATATTTTAAGCTTATAACGTAATAATCTATAAAATATAGTGATAAGAAAGTAATAAATTACATTCATGGTGTATATATAAAAAACATCCAAGTAATTGTAATCAATCCATTTTTAAATAACAATTAAATCATTTAAAAAGAATATTTTTGATTCTAAGTGACCCATAACAATTTGAAAATTTTGAAAGGAGTGGAAATTTTAAAACATTCATGTACATATAAATAAATACTTAAAACCATTTTTGAAAAAAATGGAAAATAATGAGAATGATTTAGTAGAATAATCCCTTGAATCATGTAAAATAATTTTTTAGTTATAGAGTCCTTTAAAAATTGTGAAAAAATTGAATAAAAATAATTAAATAATGTCAGTAATAAAGCATTAAATATCATGAGAATATTTTAATTTGTGATGAAAAAATTTGAAATGGGTTTTATATAATCATTATTGGATAAAAAAGGTGAATAACATCAAGATATGCCTCAATGAAAAAAGATTGACACAAAGTCTCATACCTTGAGTCTGATTCATCATGTATTTTCATTAACATACTGAATAATAATTGTAGGTTAATTATTTACTTTATTGATAAAATTTTTTATTTATATTATTCATTTTATATAACTTATTACCATGTTACAAAAATTATTTAAATTTTTATGTTCATGTAGGATGTTTTGTCAATATTCGACACTTGATTCAAAAATGAAATTGGTATAATGTTAATAGTTCATGTGGTCATAAGTCCATAATTTCCAAAATACTATTCGGGAAATTATTATAATTTTTATAAATAAATTATTGTTTTAAATCAATACATTATGTATTTTAATGGAAAATGAACAACATTATAATCATATAGACAGTAGGTCGTACGTACACATGAGTGACATTTCCATTTTTTCATTAAACCTTATGGAAAAATGATATATATTATTTTATAATTAAATAATGATAATAACACCATTATTATAAGGTTAATCATTTAAATATACTTATATATATTATCCAAGTTATGTGGTAAATAAAACAACCACATCGCTTCATGGAGGTGATAGTTCACATGCACGCACAAATGACATGGTCATTTTTTTGTTCATGGATAGTAAGAAATTAATTTATATATTATTATCATAAAAATATTAATATATCATGAATATCACTTATGAACATTACTTCTATCATTATAAATATTCAAGAGATATGGTTATGGAAAACAAATTATATGAGTTCTTGAAGGTGATAATTCACTCTTACGCACAAAGAATTATTTTTATTCCCATTTAATGGATGTGAATAAGGATTAAGGTGATGATATTTACACAATAATATATCATTAGATTTATGATATTGTATTTATTATTACATAATTTATAAAAAAATATTTTAAGGAAGTGTAAGGAGAAATAAAATAGAAACACATAAAATAAAAACATTTCCTTTCTTTCAAATGTCCAAATTTCATAACACCTTAACACCTATAAAAAGTATGTTATGACTAAATAAGGATTAAATAATCTAGGTATGTGTAATATTAATGGTTTTGGGAAGATATCAGTCAAACCAATTCATTTTTCATGTGTGAGTAATAGAGAGGAATGAGTTCCTTTTTACAAGAGACTGAATGGGAACCCTAGGAAGCCCTTAAAATAATAAATTAATAAAAATTAATTTTTAACTCCAATTGACTCCAAATAATGTTATTCAGAAAATAATGTATGTATGGTTCTAAATCCTCCCAAAAAATAATTTTTAGAGTTTTATTGATTTTAATTTCAACCCTGTCTTTTTGTTTTAATCTGTTATAATTCTTTATATTTTATAAAGTAATTCACACTAGAGGGTTAAAATAATTACAATAACATTACAAAATACCAATTAATAAGTAATTAATTATATTTTAATACTTACCTAAGCTAGTTTATTGAGTCTTATATTTTTTAAAAACTTATATCGTTTTATTTAATATTTTATATATTAAGATATTAATTATGTCTATTTTGACACAATTCATTATTTTACTTTTTAAAAAATCATAAAAACATTATTACTTTGATAAAAAATATTTAACACATAAATATCATGTGAAAAGTTTCCATAAAATTCTTGGATTCCTTAAAATATATCAAATTATATTTTTTTAATATTATTAATATCGTTTAGTTGATTATTGTTTTAATAAATCTATTACTGTATCATCATTGTTCCATAATTAAATTTAATTACTTAATCTATAAAAAAAATATATAGATTATCATAATGTATATAAAAACTTTTTAATAAAATACTATTTATATTCTAATTTATATTATATAGTACCCTATATTAAATATTATTTACTTATTTAAAATATGTGTATGACATTTTGAACTTTTCTTTTAAAAAAATATAATTTATTTCATATTCTTACCCAAGTGTTGTAAAAGATTATAATTTTGGTTTATGTTTTATTTAGGTCGATACCCACCCATACAATTAAATTGGGACAATTTTTAGTGTAATTTTATAATATTACTATATTATTTTTACCCTTTATTACCTGATTTACACTTAAACGTGGTAAATACAATACATAAGTTACTATTCAAAAAAAAGTTGACCCTATTAGATCAATTTTTTTATAATTATTATCAAAATTTCTTTTAAAGTTTTGTAAATTTAATTCATATAAGTCGATAAATTATGTTTAACAGTAATCCCGTAGATATGGCGAGAAGGCGACAATATTTTTTTATATCAAATTTAAATATAAAAATTACTCCAATGACCAAAATTGGATTAAATGATAGAAATATAATTTAATTATAATTTAATAAAATTCAATGAATAATCTTATTATTTCAATAAACTAGATGAAAAATCTGTTTTGAATTAAAACACATTATTTTTCACAATTCATTAAAATTTCAAATTTATCAGAAATGTACCAAAAAATAAAGTAATGAAAATATTTATATCCCTATTAAAAATAAGAATTTTATTTTTTCTAATATATCTTATTAATGTGACAAAATATATGATTAAAATGGGTTCTCCCTCAAAAGGTGGAAAAAATGCTTTTTTTTGAAAAATAGTCCTTTCATGTATAAAATTGAATTTATTATTATTACATTTATAGAGAATATATAAGAAGAAATTTAATCATAATATTGAATTTACATTTCATTAATATAATCCAACGAGTGTTATATTATTATTTTATAAACACAATTATTTGCACTTATGTTTTTTTCATAAAAAACATATCCTTTATATTCAATTGGTAAGTATTTTCATTTTCAATTAATTTTATAACCAAATAATCGTCATTATATAAACATGGAAAAACCCTATTTTCATTAATTAGTTAATACTAATCATTATCTTCATTCTTGAAACTCAGTAAGTCACATTATCCACCCATTTTTTTAAATTACATCCTTATAATTTTAAATTTGGGGTCTATAACTAAGGTATGAATTTTAAAAATACCTTTATTGAAAACCCAAATCCAAAAAAGAGTCAGTAAAACCTATACTTTAAAATAAAGAAAGTGAAGTAAAAAGTTCATGATAGATAACAAATACTATGGTTTCATTTAGGTAAACATTGATATGAATGAAAATGAACCATCATGTTCTGATAGAGAGTGATATAAAACATTTTTAGAAGAACGTTAAAAATAAAAAAACATAAATTTATAATGGGTTAAAGGGTTCTTTGATTTCATAGTAAGAAATTTAAACAATTTTTTATGTTTCAGGATCCTTTTCATAGAGTTGAGGAATTCATTTAATTCATAGACTAGGAAAATATGAAAATATATATACGTGGAATTTAGAGTTTAACCATTTAATCAATTTCCACCATAAACTCATATTTTTCTCAAAGTAATGAGTATTCCAGATCAACTTATATGGAATCACATAATCCATTAAAGATTAACTATCTAATTATACTATCATGGAAATTTATCCCAAACAAATATGACTAGTATAAGATAAGAAATCATCAAAAAATAATAAACCATTGTATAATGAAATACATATTTTTTTAAAAAAATTAAACTATAATCTCAAAACTTCTTCTTAGACCATTCAAAAAATAACTATCATTAAAATTCCAAAAAATTATATAACTATGTTTGAATCCCAAAACATAGAAAAATTTTATTAAATTTTCCTCCATGATAATGTTTAACATTTATCTCCAAATAATATAAATTACTATGAAAGTCTCATACCAAAAGGTATTACCCTAATCAAATATCATCCATGTTTGGTTAATCATTTCAATTAATAACATGAATCGCCATAACTCCACAATAAAATCATATATTCATTTAAATTAAAATTCAACAATCACTCCTCAAATAAAATCCCATAGTATCTTATTTACTTTAGGTATATAGGGTTCCCAGATTAGTGAATTTCTTCCCAAATAACATTTATCACTTAATCCCCAAATCATATTCCAATATGAAGGATATCCATTTGATAAAACATAAGTTAAAAAAATCAACTTATTCTGATTCCATTAATTCATTTAACTAAAAAGATTCATACTACCCTAGGACTTCATATAGGCTTGCGGTAGGTGATAACTCATTATCACCCTTCGGTTGTGGGTTTTATTCCCACAGACATGTCTGATGCGATGGGTTTTCACCAATCAACCAGGTTTTCCCTATTTATTAAAATATATTATTAACAAAATATGATAATTACCTCAAAAAATTACAATACTTTTTTTTAACATCAATTTTTATCTTATACCTCTCATTTTACAACTCCATAAGTAATAACCCACAATTACCTCAAAGGTGAAAGTATCAAAAATTACCATTAATATCCTTAAAATTTCATAACATAATGCCTAAAAAGGTTTTGTAATAAATTTAAATTATAATAAAACATATAATTATAAACTCATGATGATATCCCTAACTCTTTATAAAACAACACCATCTTCAATGTTATCAAAAACTATCCCTTGATATTAAATATAACGACCCGACCATAAACGTTACATAATCTTGAGTTATATTATGAATTTACATTCTTTCACTGTAAAGATATTTTAATGTTTAGTGTTTTATATAATTTGGCCATAAAAATTAAACCAAAACACAAATATTACAATGTAGACACTTCTCATCCCTATAAAATATTTTCACAAAGTAAAACGTTCCAAAATAAAACATGAATTATTATTCTTGATAAAAATATTCATAAAATTCATCTCAACATCTTTATTTCTCATAACCATCCTTATAACCTATGAAAAACTTTTTAAAACATGGTATGAGCACAAAAATATCTTTAATGGGAATAAAAGTAGGAAATAAACCATTAAACCATGAATATTTTAAACTAATGTAATCGTTTTCACAAAATCTTACTTTTCTCCCATAAAAAATAAATCATTTAGCATACCTTAATAAATAATTATATTTATACAAAAATCATTGAAATAGTAAATCATAAAGGTTAATTTTGGAATACATGTCATTCTTAAATTATATCCTTCATGGATATATAGGGTGTAACCTTAATGGTTGTGTTTTCAATACCCATCACAATATATTTTTTAAATTTCATAGGGGAAAAAAACTAGTTAACTCTATATCATTACCACATGCATTGGAGAGCTATCATGGGCTCCCCCCCCACATTTTTCATTGAAACACCCATATATAAAAAAACTATGATGGTATATAACATAATAATAACACATAAAAAAAATCATAAAGGGAAAATAACAATTCCACTTTGAAATCTCATTTTTTCCTAAAATGTCATGCACTCATAATTGAGAACACATTATTTTAAAATAAAATGGTAAAATAATAAAGTAAAAATCAATAAAAAAATAGAAATATTAATTCTAGAAATTCCATTCATGGCATATATGTAAAATAACATTCCATGTTATTGAAATAATTGAATAATTTTTTTTAAAAAATAAAACATTTAAAAGAAATATTTTTCAATCAGGTGTCCCCTACCACTTTGACAATATGGAATGGTTTTAAAATTTTAAATAATTAATTTATATATAAATAAATATTCAAAAACATTTTTAAAACATGTACATTAGTGAGAAAATATTTATAAGAATAAATATTTGAAATATTTAAAATAACATTTTAGTTAAAAATTCCCATACCACTTGTGAAGCCCATGAATAAAAATTATTGACTGAAAATATTAAAAAAACTTTTAATATAATTGGAATATATTAATTCATTATATAATGTGGAAAAAATGTTTTCACATAATCCTCATAGGATAATAAAGGCACATAACCTCAAGATATGCCTTAATCAATGGAGATTGAGACAAAGTCCCTTACCTCGTGTCTGATTCATCATGTATGATCATTAATTTCCTTAATAATATGCATAAAATAATTATATACTTTTTGAGAAAATTTATATTTTTATTATTAATTCTATATCAGTTATTATCATTTTATATAAAATACATAATTATTTATGTTCATGTAGGATGTTTTGTCAGCATTTTGGTACTTGAGTCGAAAATGAACATAATATGATGTTAATAGATCATGTGGTCATAAGTCCATAATATCCAAAATAATAATCATGAAATTATTATAAATTTTTACATCAATTATAATTTTAAATCAAACCATTATGTATTGTTATGAAAAATGAACAACATTTTAATTACAGAGACGGTAGGTCGTACATACACATGAGTATCATTTTCCATTTTTCATTGATCATTATAGAAATATGATATGTATTATTTTGTAACTAAAGAACATTAATTACCCAATTAATATAAAAATCATTTTAATATACTTATATATGTTATCCAAGTGATATAGTGATTAAAAATGAGTCACATCGCTTCGTGGAGGTGATAGTTCACACGTACGCACGAACGTTGTTTTCAATTTTTTGTGCAAAGAAATTAAAAACGTAATTGATATATTATTTTCATAAAATGATTAATATGTAATTAATATCAGTTATGAACATTAATTACTCATTATATCTGGTCAATATTGATAGTTTCATGAAAAAAAATTATATTAGTTCGTTGAGTTGATAATTCACAAGTACACACTAATGATCAATTATTTTCCAATTTTATGGTATTCAAGACAGATTTTTGGTGATGATATTAACATAATAAGATCAAAGTATTTTGAGTATAATTTATTTATTATTTCATCATTTATGAAGAATATTTGAAGGAAATGGAAGAAGAAATAAAGTAGAAGCACTTAAATAAAAACATTACCTTTCCTTCAGATGATTACCTTTTTAACCACTTAACACTTATAAAGGGGGTATTATACCAAGAATAAGGCTTAAATAATGTGAGGATGGATCCTAGGAGGTGTTATGGGAAATTATTGGTAAACTGAATTATTTTTTATGTTTGACTTACAAAGAAGAATGGGTGACTTTTTATATGGGAGGAGAGGGTCATCCTTGGAAAGCCTTAAAATATTAAATTAATATAAATTACATTTTAACTCCAAATTAATCCAAATTATATTAGTTAGAGTATAATATAATTATGGTTCTATATAATTTTATAAAATAATTTTAAGACATGTATTGATTTTATTTTAAACCTTATCTTTTTTTTCTAACCACTTTTAACTCTTACTATTTATCAAGTAATTTACATTTGAGAGTTAAAATAATTACCATAACTTACCAAAAGACCAATTAATGAGTCATTAATTATATTTTTAGACCCATATCAACTATTTTTCCAATTATTATATTTTTATAAGTTTTATTTCATTTAATTAAATAATTTAAACTTTAAGATATGAATTTTGTCAATTTTGACACTATTCATTATTTTACTTTTTGAAAAAGCATAAAAAATGATTCCTTAGAAAAAAAACATTAACACATCTATAACATGTAAAAGTCATCTAAATATTTTTTAGATGAAATAAAATATTTTATATTATATTTTTTTCAATATTATTAATATCATTGATTTTATTCCTCTTTTATAAAATCTATTACTGCATCATCATTGTTTCATAAATAAATATAATTATTTAATAACTAAAAATTATACATAATTTATCGTGATTTATATAAATTTTTTATTTTTCAATTGATTTTTATAGTCAAATTTATCTTCTATATAAATCTATATTAAAAAAGAATTACTTATTTAAAATATGAGAATGATATTTTAAACTTATCTTTAATTAAAATATAAAAAATGTTAGATTCTCAGTCAAGTGGATTAAAAAGGTTATATTTTCAGAACAATGATTATTTAGTTATAAAATAACCAATCCAATTATTTTAGTATAATTGTTATGGAAATTTTATAATTTTATAATATTATATTTACCTTCAATTACTCAATTGACCTTTTATCATGGTAAATTAAATACAAAAGTTACCATTCATGAAAAAATAAGATGGTATTATTAATTATAATTTATCATAATGTTTAAAGCCATATATGTACATTTTTTAAAATTGAATTCATTTATTTGGCTAAATTATGTTGAACACTAATCCTGCAGATGTGGCGATAATATGGGTAAATGAGACGTTCAAAAATTCTAATAAGTTTTTATTTTTAATATCAGTATAAAAATTACTCTGATGACCTACATTGGATTAAATTATAAAAACAAAATATAATTATAATTTAAAAAAATTAAAAGATAATCTAATAATATAAATAAATTTAACAACAAATTTGTTTTGAATTAAAATGGAGTATCATTCACAATTCATTAAAATATAAAATTTATCATAAAAATACAGGAAAATCAACCAATGAAATTTTTTATATCCTTCTTTCAAATAAAAATTTTATTTTTTCAAATAAAACATTCAAATGTGACAAAAACTATGATTAAAATAGATTATAGATCAAAAGGTATAAAAAATATCTTTTTTTGAAAAGTACTCTTTGTATGAATAAAATAGAATTTTTTTGTATATCTTGTCTAGAAAAATTTTGAATGATTTTTATCATATTGAATTTATATTTCCTTAATATAATCCAACAAGAGTGATTTTATTATTTTAATGACATAATTATTTTCACTCAAAAGAGAATTTCATAAAAACAAATCCTTTATATATGATTGGTTTGTATTTTTATTTCAAAATAATTTTGTAGCCAATGGATCATCATTATATAAACATGCGTAGACCCTATTATCATTGTTTAGTTAATATTGTTCATTCTCCCCATTCTAACAGATAGATTATAATGTTAACATAATAATAAATATTTTTCTATTTAAGCTCGACATGTCTTATCATTTACTATATTGAAAAAATTATTTATTTTTAAAAACATTAGATGTTGATACATTTATTATGAAATGAAATTATTGTAAATTTTGATACGAATCAACTAATATAAAATAAATAAATAAATAAATACAACAATGGAAATAAAATCCATTATGTTCACACTTGTTTAGCATGATATATTCATCTAAAAATTAATATAACAAACTAATTCATTCAATTTACTTCAGTTTTAATGTTTTTAGTATCATCTAACTTATTTAATTATTAACTTAATAATTATGGTGTTTCTGTTTCATAAGAATTTAATGTTACTATATTATATCAATAAAATTGAAATAATTTTTTTATGATGAATATTTAATTTATTTTGAAAAATAATATTTATTACCTAACTATTGTAGTTTGTTTTCCTATTCTAGGGATGTATAGAAATTAAAAGGAATAATGGTACATTGTTTTGACTTTTTTTTCACTTAACATATTATGTATGTAAATTTCATATATAAATGTCCTAAAATGTCATAAAATTAGATCATAAGGTTAAAAGGAAAGAAATATGTCAACCCAATGGGTGTTTAAAAAGTTTCAATGTTATTTTTGTACATAATTTTAATTTTTATTCCCATGGTAATCTTGTTTTTCTCTTAATCACCATGAATACTTTTAACTATTTACAATAATAAATTTGGAAAAAATAATGTTGTAATTATTGTAAATTATAATTTATTCTTATTCCAAATTTGGAATACATTTCTTAAAATTCATCTCACATATGGGGAGAATTTAATTTAGAATTAATCTCATAGACGTGACAAGAAAGCAAGTATTTAAAGTGAAAATGTTCAAAAGTTTACCATGTTTTTATATCCAATTTAAAAATTAAATTTATAAAATGGCATAAATTGGATTAATATGTGTATAATTAATCTAATTAAACTTTTAAACCATTTTAAAATATAATTTCATAAAAACCACTTTCTAATTTAAATTTAGTATTTTTCACTATACATTAAAAATTAATATTTTCTAAAAAATCTATAAAAACCACTATAATAATATTTTAATATTATTATTTAAAAATTGAATTTGATTTTTTAAAATATTATCTATAATGTTTTAAAAATATTTTTAAAATAATAACACAATTAAAAGGATATTAAACTGCCATTTAGAGAAACAAATCTCTCTATGCATAAAAGTGGATTTAATCATATCAATTGTCACATAAGATAAATTTCAAATTTCAAATTGAATATATTGTATATAAATTTCATTAAAATCATTTATAAAAATTGGTTTCTTTAGTTTTTTGAGATAAAACATGTTTGTGCATAAAAAAATAATTTCTTAGAAAATGATTTTTTTATTTTTCAATAATTCTTAGTTTCATTTAAAATTTATTGGTTACCAATGAATTCATTTTATAAACCTTCATGAACTATATTTTCATATTCTATCCAATAATTTTTATACCCTCTATTATAATGGTTTGGTGATAACTATAATAACATGTGAGGTTCTGTTTAAAATTAGTATTGTGTGTAACACAAGCTAAGCTCAGTATTCTGTGTAACAGAAGACAAAATTAGTTTTGAGTGTAGCATAAGATTATCATTTTTTTTCATATAAATCATGATTAAATTAGTGTAGAGTTCAAAACTATCCATAAAATAATTTTAATTTATTATAAAAATTAATTTATTAAATCATGGGGTGTAACATTCTACACCCCTTAAACAGTATCTCTCCCTAAAAATTTGTATGGGTAATCAAAGGTTTAATAAATTAAAATTCTTTTGTCTATACCCACTTTATAAAAAGTGGAAAAAATTTTCATTTTAAAAAATATTGTTGGAAACATAATTTTTATCCAAGGTATCTTATAGATAAGTTTCCAAATAAGAGAACATAAGTGAGAATAAAAGAAACACATTAATAATTATAGGGTGATAAATATTAAAGATCAAAAGAAAGTGGTTGATACATATAATTTTAAAAATCAAGAAATGATAAAACAATGAAGAATGAAAGAGTTCATTGATATTATAGAAATGATGATAACCATAAAACATTTTATTTCATGGTCCTTTTATTAAAATTGGAGAATTTCCATGAGAAGATATAAGTATCATAATTTCACCCTTTGGTTTTTCCTTGACAAATTTCTACTTTTTATATTAATCCATTAAATGAAAATGATGTTTTTATGAACAAATAAATAACAAATCATATGGTCTATAAATAGAATGATTGTCATTCCTTCTATATTTAGTTATAATTTGACACCGGTTATGAAATATAGATAAATCCATATATGGTGATGTCATACATTGATATTTAAAAAATCATCAAAAATTAAACGCAAACAATTCCATAAATGGTAATACTTATGAGCCATACAGATGATAAGAATTCAAAAAATTGATATAAGGTCACTGAAATTAAAAAAATAAACTTATCATTAAATCCCCATATAGTAAAAAGTGGATATTGATTGTCAAATACAAAACACATGAATAAATTATTTATGTTTTTTATTAAGCCAAGGTAATCACCTAAATTACCATATATATACATATATTGAAAACATACATGCTTTGTAACATCCCCGGTAAATAATGAGTAATAAATTTTCATATTTATTAATATTTGTGAATTAAATATTAATTATACTTTAAAGGGGATGCTATGTTAGATGGCGTACCCGATATAGAACAACAGGTTTCTTTAAAATCTTACGTTGCACACAACATTGAGTTATACTGAAAAAATAATAAAATAATATTATTTTTTTGAATGGAAGATAATGCCAAGTCTTTGTAATGGAAAGAATGAACAGAACTAACTACAAAATAATTATACATGTTTTTTAAATGTTTTTAAATTAAGCCAATAAAATTTAGGGGGTTAAAATATGAATGAATCTAATTTTAAGCATGAATACTCTAATATTCTGTAAAAGTTCAATTTACCACCTTTTGATGAATAACCCTATTTAAATCTAATTTTGGTTATTTTTATATGTTATATTTTACGAAATAAAATTTTTCTTTAGTTTCGGGACTTCAAAATTTACATTGGGTAAATTTTTGGTATTTTTCTGATAAAGTTCATTTTTTGATGAATAGTAAAAAATACAGTATTTTAATTCAAAAGTTCATTTTATTCTAAATAATTTATATGGTTATATTATCTTTTTAATTGGTTTTAAAGTATAATATGAATATATTTTTACCACTTAATCCAATTTTGGTCATTGTAATTAATTTCACTTTGAAATTGGACATAAACAAGTATTAATCTTTTGATAGTTATTATTTCATAAAAACATGCTATTTATTTTGACAACTAGAATTAATATTAAATTCATTAATGCAACTTTTATGTTTTTAATTTGGTAACATAGACATCATTTTTGAATTCAATAATATCAAAAATACATTAGGCTGAATTTTTGGTATTTTTCTGAAAAGATTTAATTTTTGATGAATAGTGAAAGCACTTAGTAGTAGTTAAAAAACTGACTTTTTCATTTAAATGAATATTTACCACTTTTTTGAATTGAATTCAAAAAATATAAAATACATGGTTTTTATTATTAAGTAAAATGTGGTTTAATAAGATGAAAATAATTATTGGTGAATAGTAACTGCGACTTTTATTTACCGTAGTTAAAGGTAAATAGGGTAATTCAAGGTAAAAAGAATATCATAATAATAAAAAATTATGTTAAAACTTGTCCTAACCTTATTTTATGAGTCATGGAAGACCATGGAAATATTTGGGTCGATTTTTGGACCCCATGGAGCCACTTAAGAGTGATAATGACAATTTAG
The DNA here is from genome assembly GCA_963277665.1 of Viscum album. Taxonomy (NCBI): domain Eukaryota; kingdom Viridiplantae; phylum Streptophyta; class Magnoliopsida; order Santalales; family Viscaceae; genus Viscum; species Viscum album. The sequence goes on along the minus strand of OY728133.1, from coordinate 1,374,666,877 downwards.
AATAATTAATTCAATGTAAAGGCAAAAATGACCCAAACAAATATCTTTTAGTAAATTAATAATTACATGGGGTTATATAAGTTACATTTTAAACTATAAATATTAATTGGAAATATAAAAAAATTTCCTACATCATAGTATTGTTTTTATAATTTTTAGACATCATATAAATTAAATTGTTTGTGACATAATAATGATGCAGTTAATACCTCATTAATAAATGATTTAAATAAATAAGATTATAAATATTAAATAACATCCAAAACCTGTCCAATTTTTATTAGATGATTTTATTTCGACCAAAAGTCATTAAATATTTTAATGTTATTAGTTTTGGACCTTTAAAAACCAAATATCATTATATAATAAAATAATATTTTCACACTTTCCTAAAGAACCCCTCCTTCCCGTTATAAAAAGCCCTCACGTCTTGCTCATTCATCAAACCTCTCAAGCCCCATGGCTCATCCAAACCATGAAAAAATAATATCTCAAGATCCCTATCCTTCTTCTAAAGACTTACCTTAGGCAGAAGGCCCTTCAATAAGACCTTTGGTTCAAACCAAAGGGAGTTACCCAAATTTAAGGTAATAGTTCCTCTTAATTTCTTTTCTTTTATTTTACATCCCCAACCCCTAAACTCTTTTTATTAATTTATTTAATAACAACACCAGTATACTAAATATTCTAGGATTTTGTTATGAGAATAATTCAAACTACACTCACAAACACCTCCATCTAATTGGTGAAGAACGTACTGTCTCTGTGGATGGAAAACTAACACCTCACAAAACGATGATTGTTCAATTATCTCCTACTTCCTCTCATGGTGGCTATTATGATGACAATATATTTATATATTATATATATATATATATATATATATTATTTTTATGTTTTTTTTATGCTTCATCATTTTTCATTTATAGAATACCTTTATGGTTTCCATTATTGGTAAAAGTGATAATTTCATTTGAGGAAGTGCGGACTACCACCCCATAAAAGTGATATGACATGTTAATTCCATATGCGGGACATATAATGAATGGAGATAATGATATTATATATGACATTATACTGGAATTATAATATACTTATGTAAAATTATGTTTTAATTTGATTAAAATACGAAATAGAAATAAATTTAGAGTTCAGGCGTACGTACGGCTTACCGTCTTCCTGAACGGAGCATTTCATTAATTACCACTAAATGTTAAATATATATATATATATAATAGATATAATATATATATGATATCTAAATAATTAATATAATTCTAGATATAATGTACTTTTGACTACATGGACAAATTGTAATTATAACAAGTTCATTTTTAACTCAATTTCCGAACATCGACAAAAGGTCTGATATGAACTCAAATAATTAACTAATTGTCATAGAAAGTTTATAAGTGATATAAAAGGAATAATAAAATTGAAATATTTTATTAAGGAATAAAAAATTAACATAAGTTTATTATTCAGGATTAACCCGAAACATACGATTCAATTTGGACACGAGGTAAGAGATTTCTTATCTCACTTTTAATTCCGTGATATTTCAATTATTCTCCACTTATTTATTGAATTTGGTGTATTTTTTACTGAGATTTTACATATATTATCATGATTATATTTATATTAATGGTACACTATTATTAATTTGATGACTATTAACTTTTGTTCTTACGACTCAATTAATTACAACGTGGTAAGGGGTTTTCATCTCATGTTTATTCCTGTGAGAATTCATGATACATTTTCCACTATTTTATTTTGTGTTGTGTATTTACTACCCATGATTTTATTCTATGAATAATATAATTAAATTTATGGGAATTTACATATTCATTTTATGATACTTCTTTCATGGGGTGTATGTTTCGTATGTCACCAAATTAGTAAGTGAACCTTTCGCCCTCCTCTTATCGAAATACTTCTTTTTGTTAAGTCTTTTAATTTACATATTTCTATGTTGGGATATGTTCTTATATATCCTTATTGATGTAAATTTTATGTCCTTGTGACACGATACCCATTTTTCTCTCATCAACTCATTTTCTGAATTTTAAAGCGACACAGTTTGGATGTCAAATTTCTGTAATGGAAACTTCTTAACGCAATTTCAATTCCTTGGTTTAAACTTATACATCTTGATTATGTTTGGCTATAAATATCTTTGAATAACCTCTTATTGATTAAAATTAATATCCACCTATATTGGGTGTATTTATATTTATCACACATAAATATTTCATTGATTTATCCTTAATCTAAGGATACCATCTTTATATGGTATTTCTTCTCAATTTACATTCCATTGAGACTTTAATGTTGTTATGAACCAATTAACTCTTATATGGTGTATATACTGTCCTTTGGAATATTATATCATGAATTCCTTTATTCAGATGATATTATAAATTTCTGATTAAATGTTGTTCCTCAATTATTTGTATTCAACAGACATTCATTTTATTAAAAACTATTTTACTAAAATACAATTTATAATGTTTTAAAGATTTATTCTACTATATCATTACCATTAATATTGATGTTTTAATAAAATGGTTTTATGGATTTATTTATAGGTACATTAATGTTTTCAAATATAAATTTACTTAAAATATTCAATGTGGTATGGGACACTTTGATTCAAAAATATCTTTTTGAAAAATTTTTAAGTGGTTTGGAAAATGATTTGACAAAGAGTGGTTTATTTTAATATCTTGATTTGATATATTGTGATTAGAATGTATAATTCTTATCTTTTCTTTATTCTTGTGTTATGTTTTATGAATATGATATGTTTATTGTGAATTTTTTACGCATATGGGTGGTTTCGTGATAAACCTAGTGTGTGTGAGCCCGAGATAACTCTCCAATGCATTGGGTAACGTGACCGAGGTAAAATGTTAATGTTTCTCCTAAGAGATTTAGATAATATACTATGATGGGTATTCAAAATGCGACTCCCTATGTATCTGTGATAGCTACAATGTATGTATGTTATAAATTCCATAAGTTACCTTTATGATTTATGATTTCTGTATGTCATTCATAAATCGTATAATTTCATGTGGTATGTTACTATTGGAAGGTATGGTTTTATTGATTTGTATTTGTTGATAGGATAATGTTTTTTTATAATTTTATAACCCTTACTAAGCTTTTTATGCTCATCCCATCTTTTGAAATGTTTTTCACATGACATAAAGATGAATAGGGTCAATGATGGGATCAAGGAAAAGTCTTACTCTCTAAAACATGGAAATAGACATGACTCTTTTTTTAGAGTTTTTATTTTATGAAAAAATAGTTACTAAGTATAATTGTATACATGTAATATTCATGTATTTGTAAATGTTATGACCTAATTCTATAGAACTCTAAACGTGAATAGATTCTTAATGTGAATTATCCATTTAATTCAAGAATATGTAATGTTTATGGTCTTGTCCTTAAAGTTGGTATCAGAGATAGATTTAGATAACTTTAGAGGTTAGGGTGTAATTTAAGAACATTGACATAACTATAATGGTTAACATAATATAAAGAGTCACTGTTATTTTAGAAGTGATATATGGTTATTACATTTGGGGGTGAAAAATTAAAGGTATTAGATAACCATTGAGAATAAATAATGTTATTGTTATTTTTGAGTAATTTTTCTCTTTATATTTGGAATTTTATGGAATTGTATAGATTTTGAAAAAGTATAACACGCAGACCATGTGACAACCTATCACGTCAGACAAAGCTTCGGGAATCGAACCCACAACTAAAGTGCGATTGGGATTTTTCGCCTACCACTAGACTACGTGAAGTCCCTAGTTGGTATGACTAATTATTTTTAGTTAAATGATTTTATTGATCAAGAATAAGTTTACTTGGGATTATATATTTTATCAAATAGACATTCTTAGTATTTGAAAATGAGTTGGTGATTAAGTGATAAATGTTATTTTGGAATACATTCTCTCTTTTGGGAACACTATATGCTTAAGGAAAATATAATACCTTGGGATTCAAATTGTGGATTAGTGGTTGGAATATTATTTGGGAATTATATATGTTTATTTGGATTATTTATGGAAATTATTAAGCTATAATAGAGAATATTTTATTAGGTTAATTATACATCAGTATGAGACATTAAGAGTAGTCGATGTTTTTGGGGATAAATATTAAGATTTACTATGGAAGACTATGTGATTTAAATCCCTCTGAGTTTTCGGTTTCAATTATTATTTTGATTATTTTGATGAATTTTAAAAAAAATTGTGAATTTAATGGTCTTTCATGAAATTTGGGTAATTTTTGTTGAATTTTGGGGATTAATAGTAGTATTTATTTTTATAAAGGATTATCCTTTTGGGGGATTATATGATCTCGTACTAAACATTTTGGTTTTAGTTAATATCTAAAGATAATGGAAATATATATTTCATCTTTTGTGGATTATGTAATTCTATTGAAGTTGATTATAGCACTTTTAATGTGAACCAGTCATCCTGAATACTCATCCTTTGGAGGAAATATGAGTTTGTGTTGGAAATATTATAAAGTATGAAAATCTACATGACAAGTAAGTATGTTTCCTTATGTTTTTAGTTAAGATCAAAAATAGATTCCTCAATGAAAAGTAACATAGAAAAAAAAGTTGTCTGTTAAATTTTCTTATTGGGGAATCAAAGACTGTTAAACCCATCAAAAGTTTGTGATTTTATGGTGGTTAACATTCTCCTAATCTTGTATTCTATCACTTTCTATTAGAACTTGATGGTTTCTTTTCTCTTCCATTTCCATGTTATCATGCAATCCTTATATCTGTTATCTCGGGAGACCTTTTTACTTTTCTTTCTTTATTTTAATGTGATATATTTATTGAATCTTTTTCCAATTTCGGACATTCAATAATGTTTCGAAGCCCAATTTTAAAATTGCAAGGACACAATTTCTAGAAGGGGGGAATGATGCAACATCTCAGGTAAATAATGAGTAAGACATTTTCATATTTATTAATATTTTTGAATGAAATATTAATTTTACATTAAAGGGGATGCTATGTTCGATGTCGTACCCGATACACAACGAAAGGTATCATTGAAATCTTACGTTGCACACAACTTTGAGTTATACTGAAAAATAATAATGTAATATTATTATTTTTAAATGGTATTTAATGCCTAGCCGTTGTAATGGCGGGAATGAACAGAACTAACTACACAATCATTATACATTTTGGTTAAATTTTTTGAATTTATCCAATAAAATTTGCGGACTTAAAATATGAAGGAATCCAATTTTAAGCATGAATACACTAATATTCAGTAAAAGGTTGATTTACCACCTTTTGATAGAGAACCATATTTAAATATATATTTGGTCATTTTTATATGTTCTATTTGACAAAATAAATTTTTTCTATAGATTAAGGGCATCAAAATTTTCTTTGGTTAATTTTTAGGCATTTTTTTTGATAAAGTTCATTTTTTTGATGAATAGTTAAAAATACTATATTTTAATTCAAAATTAAATTTTAATCAAAATAATTTATATGGTTATATTTTCTTTTTTATTTGTTTTAAATTTTAATTCAAATATATTTTTACCATTTAATCTAATTTTGGTCATTGTAATTAATTTCACTTTGAAATCTGACATAAACAAGTATCAATCTTTTGATAGTTATTATTTCTTAAAAGCACGCTATTTGTTTTCACAATGGGAATTAATTTTAAATTAATTAATGCGACTTATATGTTTTTAATTTCCGAAAATATATATAATTTTTTAATTCTAAATATCAAATATAGATTAGGCTTAATTTTTGGTATTTTTCTAAAAGATTCAATTTTTGATGAATAGTGAAACCACTTAGTAGTAGTTAAAAAATTGACTTTTTCATTTAAATGAAATTTTACTGCTTTTGTGAATTGAATTTTGAAAATCCAATATACATGGTAGTTATTAGTACACAAAATTTGGTTTAACAATATTAAAATAATTTATTTGTGAATAGTAACTTTTGACTTTTATTTACCACAGTTAAAGGTAAATAGGGTAATTCAAGGTAAAAAGAATATCATAATAACTCAAACTTACCTTAAAACATGTCCGAATCTTATTGAATGATTCATGGCCGACCATGGGTATCTGTGCGTAGATTTTGGGACCCCATGGAGCCACATAAGAGTGATAATGACCCTATAGATTAATTATTTTAATGTAATGGAAAAAATGACACAAACATATATCTTTTAGTAAATTAATTTTCACATAGGGTAATATAAGTTATTGTTTCAACTATAAATTTTATTTGGAAAGATAAAAATATTTCTTAAATCATGGTATTTTTTTTATAAATTTTAGTCATCATATAAATTAAATTATTTATGACACAATAATGATACATTTTTTACCTCGTTAATAAATGATTTAAATAAATAAGAATATAAATATTAAAATAACATCCAAAACCTGTCCAATTATTATTGGATTATTTTAGTTCAAACATGAGTCATCTTATCTTATACTTTAATTAGATTTGGACCTTTTAAAACTGAGTATCATTATATAATAAAATAATATTTTCACACATTCCTAAAGAACCCCTCCTACCCCTTATAAGAATCCCTCACTTCTTAATCATTACTCACTCCTATCAAACCCCTTGGATTTTCCATCCCCTACCCAAATAATATCTCAAGATCCATCTCCTCCTTCTATAATCCTTACATTAGGCATAAGGAACCTCAAAAATACCTTTGGTTCAAACAAAGAGAGTTACCCAAATAAATGGTAACGATTCCTCTTAACTTATTTTCTATTATTTTACTTCCCAAACCCCTAAACTCTTTTTATTCCTTTATTTTATAAAAAACCAGTATAAAAAATATACTAGGATGTTTTTATGAGAAGTATTCGAACTACACTTACACAAACCTCCATCTAATGGGTGAAGAATATATTGTTTCTGTGGATGGAAAACTAACGCCTCATGAAATGATGATTGTTCGATTATCTCCTACCACCTCTCATGGTGGATATTATAATGGAACTATATTTATATATGATCTATATATATATTATTTTTATGTTTTCTTTATTCTTATGTATTTTTAATTTATAGAATACCTTTATAGTTTCCATTACGTGTAAACGTGATAATTTCATTTGAGGAAGTGCGGACTACCGCCCACTAAAAGTGATATGACTCATTAATGCCATATGTGGGACATATAAAGGATGTATTTAAGGATATTATATATGATATTATACTGTATTTACAATATAATTATGTATATTTATGTTTTAATTCCAATAAATTACAAAATAGAAATGAAAGTTGCGTTCATGCGTAAGTAGGGCTTATCGACTCCATGAACTGTGCATTTCATTTCTTACCTCTAAATATTATAAATACATATATATACTGGATATATATGATATATATGATATCAAAATCATGAATATAATTCTGTATATAATGATTTTTTTACTACATGGAAAAATTGTAATTATAACAAGTTCATTTTTAACTCAATTTCATAACATCGACAAAATGTCTGATATGAACTCAAATAATTAACTAATTGTTATAGCGAGTTAATAAGTGATATAAAATCAATAATAAAATTGAGAAATGTTCTTATGTAAGTATAAATTATCATAGGTTTATTATTCTGGAAGAACATGAATATACCAGTCAAGTTGGACATGAGGTAAGGGATTTCTTATCTCACTTTTAATTCCGTGAGATTTACATTGTTCTCTACTTATTTATTGAATGTGGTGTATTGTTTACTTCCATTTGATATATATTATCATTATTATCCTTATATTCAAGGTATTATGTTATTAATTTGATCATTATTATCTTTTGGTCTTATGACTCAATTGATTAAAACATGCTAAGTGGTTTTCGTCTCGCTTTTATTCCCATGAGAATTCATGCTACATTTGCCACAATTTACTTTTTTGTGGTGTATTTACTAAACATTATTGTATTTTATATGTAATATAATTCAATTTATGGGTATTTACATATTAATTTTATGATCCTTCATTTATGGGGTGTATGTTTCGTAACTTACCTAATCAGTAAGTGAACCATTCACCCTCCTCTTTTTGAAAGAAATTTTCTTGTTATGTCTTTTAATTTACATATTATTATATTGGGATATGTTATTATATATCCTTATTGAGGTAAATTTTATATCCTTGTGATGAGATAACCTTTTTTATCTCATCAACTCATTTTATTAATTTTAATGTGACACTGTTAGGCTGTCGAATTTCTATAGGGGAATCTTCTTCAACCAATTTCAATTACTTGGGTTAAACTTCTACTTCTTGATTATGTTGTGCTATAAATATGTGTGAATAACATAGGATTGTCTTACAATTAATATCCACTTATATTGGTTGTATTTATATTTTTCACACATAATTATGTCATTTAATTATCCTTAATCTAAGCATACTGTCTTTATATGGGATTTCATCTCAATTTACATTCCATTGACAATTCAATGTTGTTATGGACCAATGCAATCTTATATGGTGTATATACTATCCTTTGGAATATTATATATTGAATCCCTTTATTCTCATGATATTATAATGTTTTTATTAAAAGTTATTCCTCAATTATTTGTATTCAAGCATCTCTAATTTTTTTAAAAACCCTTTAACTAAAATATCATTTTAATGTTTTAATTAATTATTATTTTAAATATTTATCATTAATGACCATGTTTTAATTAAATGGTTTTAATGGTTTTTTATATTTATATTAATGTTTTCAAATTAAAATTTATTTAAAATCTTCAAATTTGTATGGGACTCTTTGATTCAAAAATATCTTTATTTAATGTTTTAAATGGTTTTGAAAATGATTTGACAAAGCATGGTTTATTTCAATATCTTGATTTGATATATTGTGTTTGTAATGTAGAAATTTTATCTTTTACTTATTCTTGTTTTATGTGTTATGAATATTATATGCTTATTGGGAATTTTTCATGCATACTGGTGGCTCTGTGATAAACCGAGGGTAGGTGAGCCTGAGATAGCTCTCTAGTGTATTGGGTAACGTGACGAAGGTAAAATGGAAATGTTTCTCCTAAGAGATTTATGGAATATACTATGATGTGTATTCCAAATGTGACTCCCTATGTAGCGGTGATAGCTACAATGTAAGTATGTTATGAATTCCATAAGTTACTTTTATGATTTATGATTTCTGTATGTTATTCATAACTCTTATGATTTTATGTGGTATGTTATGATTGAAAATTATGGTTTTATTGATTTTTATTTACTGATGAGATAATGTTTCTTTTCATTATTTTACAACCCTTACTGAGATTTTTATGCTCATCCCATGTTTTGAAATGTTTTTCACATGATTTAAAGATGAATAGGGTCAAGGATGGGATTAAGGAAAAGTCTTGCTTTCTAAAACATGGGACTAGACATGACTCTTTTATAGAGTTTTTATTTTATGAAAAAATGATACTGAGTATAATTGTCTATATTTAATATTCATGTTGTCATGTAATTGTTATCACATAATTCTATAAAACTCTAAACCTAAAAAGATATTCAATGTGAATTACCCTTTTAATTCAAGAATTTGTAATGTTTAAGGCTGGGTCCTTATACGCTTCCTCATCACATAAATAAATCCATTGATTAATAAACATATTACATATATATAATAAGGTTGTAATCTCCATTATTGATAACATAAAATACTTTGTTATAAAATCCTTTATAAATTATGAGGTCATCGATACTATCCAATTTAAATTATCCAAAAAAACCATTTACTTATCCAAACTAAACCTCAGTTTCTAAAAATGTGGGACACATTTAGGTTTACCTTCCCTTAATCATGTTTTTACAAAGAATATTACCGTTCCATTAAATAAATTTTTTGGGTCCACCATTACCATTTAACATATTCTTGAAAATATTTAATGAAAAACTTCTACAAACAATGATTATATAATTCATGATTCATATAAAATAATCCTTGAATGAAAATACATTAATGCTTCTACCATTCCACTTCTTCCTAATGAAATTAACTTGGATTCATCATATTATTTCTCAATACCACTTTTCTCACATAATTCATTCACAATATCTAAATCATTGGTAATATAACCATTTCTTAAACCATATTACTGATTCAATTAATGATCTTTCCACATTGGACACAGATTTTCATAATGCCCATACCTTCCACTTTTAAAGAATTCAAAAATCGATGATACCTTAGAGAAGAAATTATTCTTATCCATTTCATTAATAGAAATTTTCTTTCCCATTTCTAGTGAATTTGTTTGTGAAATTGTTTTCATCAGTCAAAACATCTTCATGTTCCCCTAATACATCCATTTGGTTTTTTATTTATAAATTATAAACCCAAACAAAACTGAATCTTCTTTCCTCCATGGTCTCCATTACTTGAACACTTAGATAACTCTATCCTTCTATTCATTGGAGAGTCAAATATTTGGGTAAGGTATAGATTTTTAATCATGTTCAGGGAAAAATGATTAGGCATAATATAACAACCCTTCTATAATTAAAAACATAAACTATATTTATTCCATAAACATCAATTGATACAACATATAAGACCGATAGGTCTAGTGTCATTGGGGATTAGGATCATTAAATAACAACTTAAAGCATGAAATACAACATCTTTACTGAAAGATTCCTTTACATGACCACTAAATTCCCTCGTACTTAGCATTGCATTGGATAACATGAGGACATGCATTAGAAAAGGGTGAGCTATATAGCCCAGTAAGGTAATAAACATAGAATAACACGAGGAATACAATAAATTTTGGGCAGTAGGAATATCAATGTATCACAATGGAAATATGAACATAAAGGCTTGATAAAACATGATAATCATAACATGGAAATGTGGAAACAACACTTAACATGGAATTAGAATGAGCCAAGGCTCATTGCCCATGGAGTATAAATAAACCCTCATTTCACATGAAGAACGAGTAAACCATAATTTAACATGAATTATAATGGTTCACAACTCATTTCACATGACGTATCATGACTCTATACTTTACCCAATGCATTGGATTTATATCAGGGAGCACCCTTCTTAAACATTTCCTTTAATGAAAAAGTGTGACACATTGATCATATAACATTGAACCAATCAACATCATAAGTTATTCCATGATTAAGTAATGTGGAATAAATAAATCAAATTACCATAAAATATGTATATGTTAATAAGGATGAAATCCCTTGATAGATACATGGGTATGGTATTCACTAAACAATGATCTTGGCTTGGAAAAACGTAGTACAATTTTGGCAGCAGAACGGTGTGACATTAGGATTCATGAAAATGGTTGATGAGAGAGAAAAGGGTATCTCATTATATGTGCATAAAATTGACAGTAATGGGGTCATATAGATACATGTTCCAACAAATGTAATGTATTTTATATTCAAAATAAAAATGAATTATTTGGATGTAAAAGAGGAGAGAGACATCCCTCAAAGAATTTCGACATGGTAATAGGTGTACATGGGAGGCATTGATAAAGGATAAATGGGTATCCTATCATCCAAAAACAATGAGGGAGGTATGGGGGAGGTTTGAAATCATACCCCAACATTTTTAATTGGAAACAAAAGGGAATAATGACTTAATAAAAATTGGACAAAAATGGGAAAGGAAGAAATCCCTTACTTGGAAGTGCAATCCCAATAGCTTGTGAGAGGCTTGAGAGAGGCTTTTTGGGTGGTTGGATCACCTTGGGAGGATTATAGAGAGAGTAGGGAAGGGGTATTCCGAACTCCAAAGGCTTTGAGTGAGGTGGAAGTTGGATCTTGGGTGGGATTATATAGGAAAGTATAGGGAAGTCTTTATTATTTAGGTTTGGGACACCTCACATTAAACTAATCAAAACCAAAAACCAGCCCATGGTTTTTGCCCACGGTTTTTTCCAAATTGGAGTGGGAAACTATTTTTTTTATAAGTACAATTACTGAACTTCTAAAAACAATAGGGTTGCTTATGTGGAAGTGAGTCACACTCTCAAGGAAAATAATTTAAAAAGAAAAAGTGTTTTATAAGCAATGAAGGGTCCACTAAAGCATTGTAATATAAATAAAAAAACCCAAAATTACATTATATTAATGGTAAAACATATAATTGATGACCATAATGTTTATATTATTTTATTACATCACTATTGGGTCATTATGATGTCATAAATTACATTATATATTTTTACAGTATTTAATTTTTACCCAAAAATTCGACTGTCTTAGAAGATTATGATAAATTCATCATTGGATAATATTGACGTCCTGATTCCATAAATAACAATCATTTCATATAAATAATTTTATAATTTTGTGAATTTTTACTTTTAAAATAAAAACTGTTATCTACAAAACATTCATGGGTTTTGAAAAAAACAACTTTCAAATCATAATAAAAATTACTACTGAATTCATAAAATTATAAGATAATATATATATTTAACAAAAATTAATTTGTTAGTAATAATAATAATAATATTTTATTAAAATATTTTTTAATTCAAAAATCCATTAATTCATCAAAATAGATTTCTTAGTTGAATATTAACTAAAAATATTATTTGTACTTTAAAAACTATTTTCAAGGTAACAATAAAAATAATGTATATTATATATACAAGAATAATGTATATAGTCATAGTGATAGGGTATCATTACATAACCCCTTATAACACTCGCATAAGACCAAAGGGTAAGGTTTGCAATGGTGATAGACTCTTGGGGTGGGTCTGATAACATTGCCTGGATGATAATCTCTATTAACTTACACTTCTCCCGTTGTTGGTTCCGCTAAAGATTAATGTGTTCAAGCTCATCTTGGGATTAGCTAGGAGTGAAGCCCACTGACACCACCTCCATTACGTGCTCTGACAAATGGTCTTCATATGGGGCAATTCTACTTGATGAGGCCATCTCTTCCTTTTTTTGAGTAAATTGGATTTATTAAAGCCTTATATTTATACTAATCATGTGATCACTATTCGAAGTCTATATTAGAAATGGTCACAATTCATAAAAATATTATAAAATACAGAAACATAATACAAATGATGTTTACATTTTATATAACCATAATAACACATTTAATTAGCTCAAGAAGAATTTCCATTAATGAATGTTTGGGTCATTTCAATCTTCCCCATTAAGAAATTTCCACCTCAAAATTTCCTTTTCCCCCAATAAAATATATGTGGGTAACTCTTCTTCGTAATTTCCTTTGATTCAAACATCGCTTCGTCAAACTTGTGGGTTTTCCACAACACCTTGACAAGGTGCATTGTCTTATTTCATAGAACTTTTTCTCTACGACCTAAGATCTTCACTAGTTTCACCGCATAATAATGATTATCCTATAACTGTACTAACTCTGAAGAGAGTACATGTGAAGGGTCTAGTGTGTACTTATGTAATAAGGATACATTAAATAAATGATGTTCTTTGTCCATGGTAGGTGTATGTGCTAGTTGATAGGCCACATCCCCAAAAAGATCCGAAATTTCGAAGGGACCAATGTGACTAGGATTTAACTTTCCTTTCTTTCCAAACGTCATGATCTTAATCCATGAATATATGCATAGAAATACCATGTCTCCAACATTAAGCTCAAGGACTCATCGATGGGTATCTGAATAACTCTTCTATCGACTCTAGGATGCCTTGATATGCTGCTGAATGGTTTTCACCTTCTCCACCATTTATTTGAAAATTTCTGGTCCTAGAAGCTTATGCTCACCGACTTCATCCCAACATGCTGCTATTCTGCACCTCTTCCCATAGAGGGATTCATAAGGTTCCATTCTGATGCTCGAGTGGAAACTTTTATTATAGGATAATTTAACCAGGGGAATATTTTGGTCCCCACCTCCTTTAAATTCCATTGAAAAAGATCTTCACATATCATCTAGTGTCATAATAGTTCACTCAGATTGGCCATCAGTTTGAGGATGATAGGTCGTACTGAACTTTAGTTCAGTATCCAGAGCGTGTTGAAGAATCCTCCAAAACTTAGATGTGAGTCTTAGATCTCGATAGGATACAATAGATAGTGGTACTACATGCAGCCATATCACTTCCCTAGTGAATATCTGTGCCAGTTGATCCAATGAGAAACCCTCCTGAATTGCAATGAAGTGTAAAGACATTGTAAGACGATCCAGAAAAACCCAGATTGCATTATTACCTTTGGATGTCTTCAAAAGTCCAGTGACAAATCCCATGGCGATGTTCTACTATTTCCATTCTTGTATGGGCAATGGTTGCATCATCCCCTTAGACTTCTGCCTCTCTTCCTTCGCTAGCTGACACACCAGGCACTTTGATGCATACTCAGTTATCTCCTTCTTCATATTATCCCACCAATAATTCTCTCAGAGTTCCCGATACATCTTGGTGTTTCCTAGGTGAATAGAGAAATTTGAACTATGTGCATCATCCAAAAGTTCCCTTTTCTGCTATAGACTTGATGGAACACATAGTCTTTTCCCAAATTTCACAATTCCTTCTTCATTAACAGTGAACTCTGATGATTTCCCTTTTATTATAGCTTCCACTTTTTTCTGAATCCCCGCATCATCCTTTTGAGCATCATTTAACCTTTCCAAAAGAGACGGTTGAGCAATCATTTGTGAAAGGATTGATGATGTTCCTTTCATCATGATTCTCATGTCCATATTCATCAAGCCTAAGAATATTGGATCCTTCTCAATTCTCATCAATGATTGAATTGCGGGGTCCTTTCTACTTAGAGCATCCGACACCTTGTTCACTTTTCCATGGATTTAATGGATTGATCAATCATAGTATTTGATCATCTCTAACCATCATTGTTGGTGAATGTTCAACTCTTTTTATTTGAACATATACTTGAGGTTTTTTTGGTCTGTATATATTTCACACTTCTCCCCAAAGAGCTAATGCCACCAAAAGTTTAAAGCGAAGATCATTACAGCCAACTCCAAATCATGTGTTGGTTAATTCTTCTCAAGAAATTTCAATTTCCTTGAAGCATATACAATGATGTTGTCTTTTTTCATCAACACATAGCCCAAGCCCTTCTTCGAAGCATAACTGAATACTAAAAAAATTTCTCCACTTGTTAGTAAAGTGAGCATAGGTGTAGTGATAAGACTATTTTTTTACTCCATGAAGCTTTTTTCTCATTCATCACTCGAAGAAATATTTACTCCTTTCGGAGTTTGATTGGTAAGACGGTTTGACAATCATTAGAAATTTATCACAAATCGTCGATAATATCCAGATATCCCCAATAAGCTACAGATATCAATTACTAATATTGGCCTCATTTGTCCCTCAATTGCATCTATTTTGGAGGGATCTATAGATATCCAATTGTTTGTGATGATATGGACCACTAATGAGACCTCATTCAACCAGAACTCACACTTTCTATATTTTCATAGAGATTATATTTCCGCAAGGTCTCTAGTACAGTTCTTAGATGCTCCTTGTGATCTTTCATGGTTTTGGAGTACATCAGAATATCATCTATAAAGTCTCCCAAAATTTTGTCAAGGTAATCCCTAAAGAATCTATTAATCGAGTCCACAAAGATTTTTCGCATATTAGTGAGTCTAAAAAGAATTACTATGAACTCAGAGTGCCAATATCTTGTACAAAAAGCAGTCTTGGGGATATCTTCCTTCCTCACCCATACTTGATAATATCTCGACCGAAAATCCACCTTGGAGAAGTATTGTGCTCCACACAACTGATCGAACAAGTCATCAATTTGTGGGAGAGGATACTTTTTCCTTATTGTGATTTTGTTAAGCTCATGATAATCGATGCAAAGGTGCATTGACCTATCCTTCTTCTTGACAAAGAGGAATGGTGAAACCCATGGTGAAGCACTTGGGATTATAAACCCTTTATCCAAATTCTCTTATAGTTGTTTCTTCGACTCCTCCTGCTCCACAAAAAGCATTCGATACAGAGTTAGGGATATTGGAAATGCACCAGGTATAAGATCAATTGAGAATTCAACATAACATCTAGGAGGAAGACCTGGAAATTTCTTATGAATCACATCAGCGAATTACCTCAAAATAGGCATGCCTTCAAGGATGTTTGACTCATTAGACTCAATCATATGAGCTAGATACAAGTGATCATAGAGGAGTAATATCAACACTTGAGATGATGGATCTAAAGAAGATTCATCTTCTTCCTTACCCTTGTATAGAATCGGGGGCCGATTCTCCACATGGAGAGTGATTTCCATTTCATGACAAATTATGTTTTCTGTATATAAGGAAAGCCATTCCATGCTAATAATTTCACCAAATTCCACTAGAGGGAGTATGACGAGGTTCTCCAGGAAATTAAATCCATAGATTATGATAAGGGAGGAGTTATATTTCTGGGATGCAATGATTTCCCCATTTTTCGTACTCACCACTATCTTCACTTATTTTATTTGTGGTGGTGTTCGGATTTTTCTACTAAACATTAGAGATATAAAAGAATGCGTAGAACTAGAAAAAAAGGTACGTTTACTATTCTTGAAAGAATAACTAGCATGTCTGTCACTGCTTCATTATTGGGGTTTACTTCTACAGTAGTGATGGAAAAAGGATGACCTTGCTTCATTGGAAGTTGTTTGTTGCCTCTGAAAAACCTTGGCTTAGGGTACTAATTCATAATATGTCCTAGTTCTTTGCAGTCGTAGCAATGAAAAATGAATTTAGGTTCGAATAACACATTCCTCTCTTATGTTGAACCCTAGAGTCTTTCTTGTCTATAGTTAATAGCTAGGTGCCCATCTCTTCCACACCTAAAGTATTTCCTTATCTACTTCACGCAATTTCCGGGGTGATTCTTTTCGCACTCTTGGAAAGTGGGGTTCTGGATCTTCTTAGAACCATTGGATTTATCCATCAGACCACTAAAATTGAAGTACACCGTGTGATTCTTAACCCCATGATACCCTTGAGATTCTCCGATCTACATTTCGACCTTGAGAGAACATAAGACAATTTCCTGATAGATGTCGAAGTCACAGACTGACAACGCTTTCTATAGGCTAGGTTTCAGCCCACTAAAGAATCAGTTAACCTTGAATTTGGGAGTATTGATAAAGATAGAGGTGTATCTTGAAATCCATGTGATGTTTTCCTCGTATGATCTAATAGATTCATGTATTTTTTATTGAGGGAGAGGAAGTCCCTTTATATCTTAAGTCGGAGGGTGTGCGGAAAATATTTATCAAAAAACATCTTCTGGAGATCCTTCTATTCCAACGCCTCGATCTCCTCCTCAGGCTTTTTATTTTTTATCAACATCCACCATTGATCAGCCTCACCCTCCATACGATAAACACCCAGGATAACCTTCTCTTGTTTAGAACAATTATGGATAAAGAAGATATTTTCAATGGAGTCGATCCATTGTTTGATGATTAAGGGATCAGATGATCCATTAAATGTAGGAGTCCTTTGTTTCATTAAGATCTCAATAGAGAGTTGTTCTTTCTTATGGGGGGTGGAACGTTACTCTTGACCCATGTTTCTATTTAAATCTTGAGTTAACTTAGAGAGAAGTGTGACAAGTTTTGTGATTCCTGCTCCCATCGGATTGGACATCTCATTAGCACAGTCATCACGTTGATCTTCACATCGGTTGTTATCCCGAGTCACCCTATTACCTACCATTGTATGGAATTAAAGGACAGTTAGGGTCAACACATAAAGGGTATTCCAAAGACAAAATTTATGGCTTATAAATAAAATTTATTTCCTTAACTTATGAATCCATAGGCTTCAATCTATGATATTCATGATCTACTTTCAAAGATATATTCTTAGGGGAATATTTTTTAATTCCTTTAATATGAGTTCATACAATGATTGTGAATTTACCAAATCATATCCCACTGGAGTGTCATAACCAAGAGTGCAGCAAAGCCCATTGTCATGCACCTGTTCTCATTCATGTCTAGCTCAAAGAGGTCTTTTTGGGTTTTACCCCTTGGAAAGATCTATGCTAGAGCAACCTCTACTTGCCCGTATCCAGACAGGAATGTATTTGATTTATAAATCACTTACTCAATACTCAACAAAACATAATGATGTTTTTATTATAATTGTTATTATCTCTATGTATTCACTAGGGTTTTCTAATCCAAATCCCAAATATAACTAAACCTATCCTCTGATACCAACAATAACAACCCTGCTTTTATTAAAAAAGTAAACATGATTTATTAGATAAAATTTACAAGAAACAACATAGAATATCGAGAGGTATAGTTTATTTGGAGATTATTTTAATTAGATAAAAACATAAAACATGAAATACAACATATTTTTTGAAAACTTCTTCTACATGACCACTACATTCCCTCGTACTTAGCATTTAATGGGTATCCTGAGGACATGCGTAAGAAAAGGGTGAGCTATAAATCCCAGTAAGGGAATAAACATGGATTAACATGAGGAATAAAATAAATATTATAAAATAGACATATAAATGGAGCATAAAAGAAACATGTACATGAAGGATTCATAAATAAAGATTATCATAACATGGAAATGTGGCCACAATACTTAACATGGAATTAACATGATCCAAGGCTCATTACACATGGATCATGTGTAAAGCCTCATTTAACTTAATAAACAAGTAAAACCTTGTTTCACATGAATTATAATGATTGAACAATCATTTCACATTACATATCATGATAATATATTTTACCCAATGCATTGGAGCGCTATCAGGGCACACCCTTCATAAATATTTCATTTCATGAATAAGTGTGCCACATGGATCATATAACATCAAATAAATCAACATCATAAGTTATTAATTGATTAAATAATGTGTAATAAATACATTAAAGTACCATTCAATATGTATATGTGTTCAAAGGTTAATACCTTTGATAGAGACATTGTTATCGTATTCACAACACAATGATTTTGGCTTGGAACACCGCGGTGCAATTTCAGCAGCAAAACGACGTGACGTAAGGAATCATGAAAATGGTTTATGAGAGAGAAAAACATGTCTCATCATATTTAAATGAAATGGATATTGATTGGGTCATATAGATACATGTATAAACTAATGTAATTTAATTTAGATGCATAATACAAAATAATTACTTGGATGTAAAAGAGGAGAGAGAAATCTATCAAGGAATTTCGGCATGGTAACTGGTGTACATGAGAGGCATTAATGAGACAAAGAGCGGTCTCCCATAATCCAAATATAAATATGGTAGTATGGGGAAGGTAAAAAATCATAACCCAACATTTTTAATTGAAAAAAGGGTAGAAAAACTTAAATGAAAATTGGACAAAAAATCAGAAAAGAAGAAATCCCTTAATTGGAAGTGCCATCCCAATGGCTTTGGAGAGGCTTGAGAGAGGCTTATTGGGAGCTTCGGGCACCTTGTGAGGATTATAGAGGAATTAGGTAAGGGGTTTGTAGAAATCCAAAGGCTTTTAGTGAAGAGGAAGTGGGGGCATGGGTGGGTTTATAAAGGAAATGAGAGGGAATTATTTATTATTTAGCTTTGGGACACCTCATATTAAACTAATCAAAACCACAGACCAGCCCATGATTTTTCCCCTGGGGTTTTCCAAATATAATTGGAAAAAAATAATTTATACATAAAATTTACTATAATCTTAAAATAATATGGTTTCTTATGTGGAGGTGAGTCATACATTCAAGGAAAACAATTTAAAAAGAAAAAATGTTTTATAAGCCTTGAAGGGTCCACTAATTCTTTGTAAAATAAATCAAAAAAACCAAAAATCACAGTATTTTAATTTTAAAACACATATTGGCAGAAAATAATGTTTATATTATTTTATTACATCACTATTGGGTTGTTATGAGGTCACAAAACACATTATATTTTTAACGGTATTTAATTTTTACACAAAAATTAGCATGTCTCAGAAAGTTATGAATAATTAACCATTGGATAATTATGATGTTAAGATTACAAAAATGATATTCATTTCATCTAAATAATTTTATAAATTTGGGAATTTTTACATTTAAAATAAAAACTGACATTTACCGAAAATTCATGGGTTTTGACAAAAACAACTTTCAAACCTTAATAAAAATTACAATTGCATTCATAAAATTATATGATAATTTATATTTAACAAAAAAGTAAATTTTTAGTAATAATAATAATATTTTATTAAACTATTATTTAATTCAATAATCCATTAATTCATCAAAATAGATTTCTTAGTTGAATATTAACTAAAAATACTATTTGTGCTTTAAAATCAATTTACAAGGTAACAATAAAAAGAATGTATATTTTTGATATATGATTAATGTACATAGTCATAGTGCTAGGTCCACATTACATAACCCCTTATAAAACCCACATTAGGATAAAGGGTATGGTGTGTGATGGTGAAAAACTCTTATGGTGGCTTGGATAACATCGCTCGTGTGGTAATCTCTATTATCTTCCACTTATCCCGTTGTCGGTTCTGCTCATGCTTAACATGTTACAGATCATATTGGGCTTGGTCAAGAGTGAAGACCAATGAAGACATATCCTTTCCATGCTCTAAAAAATGGCCTTCATACGGGGAAAGTCTACTGGATGAGGCCATCGCTTCCTTTATATGAGTAAATTGGATTTGTTAATGCCCAATATTTATACAAATTATGTGATCACTGTTCAACATCTATATTAGAAATAGTCACAATTCATAAAGGTATATTAAAATCCAGAAATGTACAACCAATAAAGTTCACTTTTTTATATAACCATAATAATAAATTTAATTAGATCAAGATGAATTTCCATTAATGAAATTTTGGGGCTTTACAAAAAATCACCCTTACTTTACTCTAGTTATCATCTAATTTGCCTTCTCATTAGAAAATCAACCATCACATTCAATGTTAACCCATTTCTTTCTAGCTCCTACTATTCAATAAAACCAAAAAGAATAGTGTGATAAACACTAATTATAGTGGGAAATAAAATAATAATGAAAAATAAATTATACGATGTCTAAATCAGGACACCTTCTTTAATCTAGTACACCGTTGGTTCATCCTAGGCCATTCATAGTCATATTCTATTTAATTTCTTCATTATGGTTTGTAATGTGTTTTTGAATTTCCGAATCATATCCCCCGATAGTGTTAAACGAGTTTTTCAGTAAGGCCCATTTTTGGGAACTAGTTCCCGATCGAGTCTTACTCAATATAGTGTTTTCGTGGTTATAACCCCTATATATATATATCTATGCCAGAGCCACATCAACTTGTAATATCTAGATGAGGATGTAATTTCGTGGAAACTTCTCTCTCAGTCCTTTATAAAAATTCTAGGAATGTTACATAAATTTTGACTCATCCTTAGAATTATCCTTAGAGAGAGATCCCTAGAAAAATACTTTCTAATATCCATATAGATCACACTACATTTTTCTCGTCCAAACTTCTAATTGAAAACTAAACCTTTCCTTTGGTACTAACAATAAATATCCTAGATTATTTTACATGGATATTACATATTTTTCAATGAATATTAAATACATTATAGAAACACATACCTTAGGATAGTAATAGTTTATTTCATTTGGAATCATGGAACCATAATCTTCTAACTTGGTTAAAGTTATTCACTGTTTCCCAAAAATATATTCCCATTTAGTACTCCTACGAAAAAACTTATTTCATAACTTGTGAAAAGGAAACATAATAAAGGGTGATAATAGATTCTCAGTAAGGGTTAATAAAGGAGATACATAATCATAACATGAAAATACAGGCATAAGAACATGGTCATAAAATTTAATGATCATAACATACATATATAATATCATATACATGAGTCATGGATTAAATATTTAAAGATAATAATATAAAAATCATAAGGAAATCTAATAAGAGGAGTCATAAGAGAATAATATTGACATAAGACATCGATTTGTGGAATACACAAAAGCATAGAAAATCATGTTCATATTAGGCGAGAATCACATCCAAAACCATGACAGTTGGAAAATTCCTTTATTGAATATGGTTTAGACCATGTTCTAGCTATGTATTACTAAACCGATATCCCTTCCTAATGCTACCCTATATTACTGAACTAGGTTCAATTCATGTTCCATCCCTGTAAAATCGAACTAGTTGACATCCAATTCCAGCACCCAATTACTGAACTGGGATCTATTCCCATTTAACCAATGTAGTACTAAACCAAGTTCACATCCCATTTTACTGATGTATTATTGAACTAATATAACTCCCTATTATAGTTCTATCTATACCATAATATACAAATCATGTACCCAATTAATTGAAGATAGATATAGGTCCCACCTATCACATTATATAATTATACATATGTGTTCCACAAGAACATAAAAATTCATTATATCATAACCCATGAAATGAAATGGGTATCATAAATATTTTATCAAGTCATAACATATTAAAAGGAGATTGGATTCAAAATCATAGCATAACCCATGAAAATAAGAGGGTTTTATAATCATTTTATCATTGTATAACATGTGGAAGAGAAATAGGTTTCATAAGAAATGTTCCATCAAAACATAAACGATTCTGAGAAATAATATGAATGGTATCCTTAGATCACATCCCTCATAAAATATAAAATATATCAAATTATGTCATCTTATAAGATTAAGTATTTTTTAATATCATTTAGAACATTATTATGGAAAATATCATTTATTTGAAAATCAATTTCATAAATCCTTTTAAAAATAATTTTCTTTGAAAATAACAATTTAAAACATACAAGGAATGATTTGAAAATTAATTTAAAAAATTTTCTAAGGAATATAAGAGTTTCACATTAGGAAATAATTTTTTAAATTTAAAACATTTTGAAAACATTTTTCATTGAAAATAATCTCAAAAACATAAAAAGGAAAATTTGAAACTCTTTTAAAGCACTTTTTAAAAATAAATCATTTTCAAAATTAAATTATTTAAATAATAAAATTTGAAATCAAATTTTTCCAAAGAATTTTAGAAAAAAATTAATTTTGAAAATATTAGTCAAACTGTATAAATTAAACTTTAATTAATGGAGTGGTTATGATGGTGGATAATTTATTTCATAATGTATATGTAAAAATGAATATTCCTTTCACTATTTCGATAGAATTAAAAGTAGAGTTGATCAGAAATGAATATAAAATTTATTTTAAAAAATATTGAATAGTTAAAAAATTGGTAAAAATTAAAATTAAAATTAAAAATATAATAGTTTAACATTTTTGAAAATATTTTTAGAAATATTGGTTTTGTGGGAAAACTTATTTTTAACCGAAGAGAGAAACAAAATCAGATTTTTATTAAAAATCATGATTATATTTAATACCAATGAGTGTAAAAAAGTACCATTGGATGAATATATCATTAATAATCATATTAGAATAGAAATAATAATAATTACATATATATTGACTATAATATTTCATCAATTGAAGAATAATCCTAAACAATCCCAATAAATGATGATATTGTAGTAATGAACTCTTACCACTTTGGTAACTTGAATAAAAATATCGGTGAAAAACTATAATTAAATGATGCTTCAGATAATATTAAAATAATTAATTTAATTAATTAACATGTCATAGGGGATGTATGTACACCTTGTAAAATTATACGGGTGCATAACATAACATGTTTGTCAAATAAGGAAATTTGCGAAAAACAACACCTTACCGATTTGGTAACGTTTAATCTGTAACCCCATGAATGAGAATTCATAAAATTGTTATGGAAATACAAAAACAATTAGTTAAAATAATCATAAATTACATTCATGGTCAATATATACACCACAAATAATAATGATGTGGTGAATATAGCAGGTGTGCCACAAAATTAAAAAGTGAAGAAACAATCCCTTACGTTAAGTCTTGAATCTCGATATACTCAATAAAAACTCCTATAAATTAAATACAAGATTATTATAAATCTATCAAAGAACCATATTTATATATATAATAAAAAATACTATTGACTTTTGACTTTATATTACATAATTTTATGAAATTCATTGTTAATGTTGTGTTTTGGGTAATAATTGATTTTTTTTCATACATGTTTTGACTTGTTATTATAGTTAATTTTACTTAGATAATTATTTAAAAATACTTTTAATGATTAAAGTGATATAAATATCAAATATATTCATTAAATATGTATTTATAATAACCTTTAGAATTTACTGATAGGAAATGAAATACACCGTTCATGGAGACGGTATGCCGTACACACGCATGAATGCTATTTCCATTTTCTTTTTGTATTAAATGAAGTAAAATGAAATAATATATATATATATATATATTATCATTAAATTATAATTATTTTTTCAAATATACCATATATTACTATTAAAATCATCGTTAATATATTCCATATAAATCTTGAACAAATCACATCATCTCATGTGGCGGTAGTCCACCGTACACACGAACGACATTATCATATTCTCCAAAAATGGAAATCATGCAGGTATGTGTTATAAAAAAATTAAGGAAGCATAAATACATCATAAATATTACATATATCACATAAAAATATTATGGAGATCATTATTACCAACCTTAAATGTGGTAATGGAAAAAATGAATGACATCGGTTTGAGAGGTTACAGTATGTCGTACACACGAACGATGATTTTGAAAAACATTTTATGGAATTTTTGTAGTGTAGGTCATATAATTAACATAAAACATCTAATTATATTGAATATACAGATGTCATTTTATAATCCTGATATAAAAAATAATTTAAGGAGTTGGATAATGAAATTAAATAAAAACACATTGTGAATAAGATTACATCTTCTTCAACTATCCACCTTAGGATTGAACAAATATATTAAAAGTTTATCTTCATGAAAAATATAAGATGTGTAGGATGAAGTTAGGAATGTTGGGAAGTTATTTGGTGAGATATTTTTCAATTAAAATATCTTGAGTGGTGTGAATATGTTGGAGGGGGGGTCCTTTTTATAATTGATGAAGAGTGGAATTCTTGTAAATAATAAACATTATTCACTATTGGGAGGTATAACATACCTCACGTTTCTCTAAAACTGATAATTAATGTTGTGTATGGATGATATAGTGTATCTACACCTCCAAACACATTTATAATATACAGACCAGGTTTTGTTCCATGTAAGACATTGAAATATTTCTATAAATATTTTTAGAGCTAGGCATTGAGACATTGTGTGATTCAATGATCCGGTGTGCCCGAAAATAATTTTATAATAATATTAAATATATTTTTTATTGTTTTCACATGATAACTCAAAAAAACATATTATTGTTAAATGGTTTATTGGATTGGAAATTCAATACCACAGTTGTGTCTAGAACATGGTTTTTACCATTATAACGACATAAAATTAGTCAACACGGGATGTACAGACCCATTTCTCATTAGAAATTCATTTAAGAGGATTAATTAATTTAATTAATAAATTAGTTTAACCTATTTAATTTTTTTATAAATATATCACTATGGAGGTTTCTACCAGGATGGCCCACAATACTGTAACTGTTGATAAGCTACCCCCTCCTTATTCCATTGAAAAATCCCTTGGAAAATGACGACGGAATGTCAGATCAGATCAGATTAGGGTGAAAAAAATTCACCAGCTCCTTACAATCATTGTGCAGATGTTTTATTCAAATGGGATTGATCCAAAATAGAGGTAAGAGTATTCTTTTTGTGTCTTACACCATTATATTAAATGATTGTGCAATCCATCCCTTTTTTTTGAATTGTTCCCATTTCCAAAAACAAGCATGTACTAATGTAGTGAAATTTAATTGGTTTCTTTTGTTTTATAAACTCAGGTCCCTCTTTCTGATCATTTTCCATGAACTATGGTACAATAATTTTTTGTCATTTTTTATGCTTTTCTCCCTCGATTTCAAGACGTTCTTTTCCAGTTGGATCCCCATGATCCCAAATCGACCATTCTAGGAGGTATCAAACTCGATCAGACACCCAAATGCATAGAGGGTCAATAAAACAACCAAAATTTCACATAAAATTCATTAACCTAAGATACATAAATATAAAGAATGATTAATTTGATGATTTCAGGTCAAATAATCACAGTTTGTAGGTGAGGTTGTGTGTGGAACGAATGGCAGTGCACCGAATTTTCACCAGAGAAGATTTTTTGATAATGAAAATTAATAATAATGATATTCGGTTAGATGTGATGATTTTAGGGGGAATTGAAGATTATTATACAGTGGTTTGAGTATATTTGAAGTGATAAGACTGGATCTAGAAAATATGGTTTTTTGGTGGCTACATGCCATTTAGTAAGAAGAATACATGGAATTTAGCTCCCTCAGTGGAGGTGCTAGGGTTTTTGAAGCCCAAAAGTATTTCATGATATATAGTTCTCCCAAAACTCTATGTATAATCCCTTCTGTATGAGTGACCCATGTGAGGGATCACATAACTAGGCAGATGCTATGTGCCAAATACGTGGCACAACTTGACAACATGAGCAGTATACCATGTGATGCCACATACCATGTACCATAGTACATGGACACATGGTCCGAGTACATGAACACATATAGCAGCCCACAACCCAGTCCCTAGATACTTTGGACACAACATGTTGTCCACCTACATAGCAGTACCCATTCACAGCTGGGAGCTGTGTGCTGACTAGGGGCATAGGTAGTCTGTGAAGTAGGAAAGCACCCTGTGTGGGTCCAGTCACATGTTTTATACCCCATACAACCCCTTTGGGAAACTTATATTGTCTGTATCTCCATTATTTTCGGTCATATTTTTAATAGTGAGTAGCCCATCATGAGTGTTTTTCTTTATAGAATGTGATGGTTCCCACAGTTGCATCTTATGAGATAATATGTGAAATGTTATTAACCTGGAGTGCCCAGAGGTGACATCTGATGATAAAAGCGATCATGCATGGTCACCAAAGCATTCTAGGAATAACCCTCCATGAGGGATTGAAAGTGGAGTTCCCTAACTGATGCTTTAAGGTGTTACCCTCTAGTGGGGATGGGTAGTGAATTTTTGAAATGTTATATTCTATGCATTACTCTTCAGTAGGGTTGGGTAGTGTAGTTACCCGATGGTCTATTCAAAGCGTTACCCTCTTGTAGTACTGGGTAGTGGAGTTTCTCAATGACTTCTTCTAGGAGTTACCCTTTAGAAGGGCTAGTCAGTGGAGTTCCTTGATGAAATTCCAGAGTTTTGCCCTCCAAATGGTCTAACTAGTGGAGTTCTTCCATGATTAGTAGACTAGAAATATCCTATAATTCTTGGGAATGTTATTTTTACATGGATTTTGATCCCCCTCAACTATGTGGCATAATAACGTGACATGTTTTTGTGTAGATTTGGACTCATGAGAAAGAGGGACACTTTCACCACCGAGACACATTCTTATGAAAAAAACTTAAATCATGCAGCTAATTTAGTGCCACCCTTAGTAGACATAATTAACGTATGGCAACAATGTTCCTTAGAATTTTTTGTTCAAGGAAGATGCGTGAGATTCTGGGCATCATTGATGGATACTTATGGAACTATTGCCTAATATTTTTCGTGGTCAGAGCGGTGAGATAGATATCCCCTTATACACTTGTTTGGACTTGTTTTACTTATAATATATCTATATCTATCTTATATTTCCTATCCTTTTGTTTTTTTACTCTCCTTCTAAGAGAGGTGAATAAGCATGGGGTATTTTACATTCTTTATTTGTTTAGCTTCATTGGGTTTGATGAGTCTACTCTCCAAATATTGGCGGCAAAATCTTGATCAGTAGATTAAATACTAATTGTTTTTATCCACTTGTTCTTGGACAATATTACTTTAACTATTTATTTGGTTAAGAAGAACTCTTTAATTTTACCTTGTGTATCTACTGCCTTTATTTTATTTTGTATCTCTTATTATTCCCCCTTCACCCCTTTTGGGGGCATTCTACTAGGTATGTATATACTCAACCCTGTATGGGATTTTCCCACAAGTGTCATGTCATTTGATGATGACAAACATGTTGACTATGATATCAGAGGTTCTTAGGGACACATGGATCTTTGACCACATATGGTGGTCATAGTGTGGGATTTAGTAGATGGGATCTCTCTGCTGTATGCTTTTCCAGTTTATTTAGGTTGGGACATATTTCTGGTTGGCGTGTATTTTTTGACATTAATTTGTAGTTTAAACTACTATACCCTTTTACTTTCTAGAGGGTTTTTCATGTTTGGGATAGTTTTTATAAGTGTTGTATCATTTATTTTCTCACTCTGTACTTTTTCATCGAGTTTTCTATGTTCATGTATACGGGTTCTTAGGAAAAGGCCTACATGAGTTATTTATTCATTTGATGCTTGTCTCTACACCCATTCATATGGTGGTGCGATTGGGGTAGTTATTATTTGAGAAAGTACATGGGTCAGGTCATTAAATATACACATTTTTAAACAATTGTTTCCTTAACTCTTATGTTTCCTTATTTTACCATTTTGGTTCTTCATTATGTTAACTAGTTCTTTAACCAAAATTATTTATTCATTAAGACTACATTAGAGTGATAATTATTCTAAAATTTTTAATAAATGATTCTAAAAATGATATAAAAATTATAAAGTCTAAATATATGTGTTTTGGAAATTAACATTAACACAATCACATGTTATTTACAAAACACTACTTTAAACGTAATCGTGCCCATCGAGTTTTTTTTTCTATTTAACGGTCAACATATTAATTAAAATAAGATAATTGGTACATTAATGGGTGATTTGTTAATTCATTAATATTTATAAAAAACTTTGTATAATATATGTTTTTATTAATTTCATATCAATTAATAAAATAACATTAATTATAAATTGACATTAATGTTAATATTGACACTATTCATTTGAATTGAATTTTAAAAAATAAAGATAATAATGGAAAAAATATATTATGTAAACACCTATGTAACATGATATATTCACCGACAACAATAATTTAATACAAATAATCATTCAATTTACACCACTTATAATGTTTTTAGTATAAATTGGTTTTTTTAATTAT
Source organism: Viscum album (assembly GCA_963277665.1). Lineage (NCBI taxonomy): Eukaryota > Viridiplantae > Streptophyta > Magnoliopsida > Santalales > Viscaceae > Viscum > Viscum album. The sequence continues at coordinate 1,374,637,645 of OY728133.1, read as the reverse complement.
TAACTAAATAAACTTTATGTTGTCATTTCTTAAAATTTTAATGTAACTATATAGTAATAAAAAAAATTAAAATATATTATCATGATAAAAAACAAATTTATATTACAAAATAATATTTATAACCAAACATATTCATTTTTTTTCTTATATTCTAATGCTTATAGCAATTAAAATAAAGAAAGATACATTTTATTATATTTTTATTTACATAAGTTATGAAATGGGTAAAATTCCTGGAAACGAGTCCCAAAAAGTAATAAAATAAGTTTATAAGGTCACACAGATCTATTTATGTCCATAAAATGGGCGTTGGATAAGTTTCTAGGGAATTTTACCACTTAATATTAACATTTAGTCACATGGTAATCTTTTTTCCTTTTAATCACCGTGATTAATATAAATGCTTTTCTCTAATAATTTTCCTCAAAAATTAATTTGTACATATTATACATTATAAATTAATCATATTCCAAATTTGAATTCATTTTCTCAAATTCCATTCAACGATGTGGAAAATTCTAATTTAAAATTAATCCTGGAGATATGATGACAAAGCATGTTTTTAATGTGAACTTGCTCACAAGTTTTCAATGTTTGTATATCCAATTTTAACATAAGAATGATTATAATGAACTAAATTAGATTAATATTAGTATAATTATTCTATTGAATATTTTAATCCTATTTTAAATTGTAATTAAACAATATTAATAATTCAAACGAAAAGGTAGTTTCCAATTAAAATTCATTATTTTTCACTATTCTTGAAAAAATGAATCTTTTCAGAAAAATAAAGAACATTTAACATAAGGTAATTTAAATATTATTATTTACAAAATAAATTTTATTTTTTAAAACTTAATTTATAATTGTTCCAAAAATTATTTTTAAAATAAATGCACCATTAAAACCACATAAAACTACTTTTTAAAAAAATACATCTTTTTATATGTGAAATTGGGTTTGTTTTTATCTCTTATCCCAGAAGATGAATATTATATATTTTATTGAATATAATATAAATATATTCCCTTAAAACCATTCTTCAAAATATATTTGTTTAATTTCGTAAGATAAATCATGTTTGTGAATAGACAAATAGTTCTTCCGAAAAGGAATTTCATTATTTTCAAATTATTGTTACAATCATTTATAATTAGTTGGTTACCAATGAATTCATTTTATAAACATTCATAGACTATATTACCAAAATATAGTTAATCCTTTTCATACCCTCCAATACAAGTATTCGGTGGCAATTATCATAATATGTAACGTTTTTTTAAAGTCGGTGTTGCGTGAACTGAAAACTAAGCATAGTATTGTGTGCAACACAATAAAAACATATTGTTTCATGTAGATAAAGATTAAATTATTGATTCATATAAATAAATATTATATTGTTGTTTCATTCAATTCAAGCAATCGTAGAATTTTAATTATTTCCAAAAATATTATTTCATAAAAACATTGTTGTTACACATCTAAACCACGTCCAACAAGTCCTCTATCACTGAGTTAGAAATATGGCCCTCATACATCTATAGAATATGGCACCAAAAATAATTGAGGTGGTCCTACATGCATCACCATAATCAAACCGGACCCATAAAAACAACATAAAAAACTATAAGGGATTTTTAAACCTCAAATATAGAATATTTAAGATTCATTTTTTTTATTTAAGGTTACACTTAATTCTAAGGTCCACCCATTTCAAACATAGTTTCAATGAGGAATGATAAATGATCCTATCCTAAGTATCCACCATGAAACCTGTATCACTTGACTTAGAATGATTATTAAAATTGAAGGTCCATGAATCTTATTTTAGGGGTTCTTAAATACCTGTGTCTTATCTAGTCTCCCTTATTTACATTTATTAATAAGCTTACCTGACACTCTTTCCAAACCAACCCATGTAGTCCTCACATGTGCATAACTATAAACTTCATTCTATTTCTCCACTAGAACCATTGATACCACTATATCATATCCCCCATAAAGGTACCCATCCTAGGTGAAAAATTATAAAATGAAGATAATTATGTTTGAATCCCAACTATAATAGGCCATAGATTGGTGAAAATCACTGAGGGAATATAATACACAAAAAAGGAAGGAATTACCATAAATGGTATGAGAAATAAAAAATATAATATAGAAAAATAAAACTAATCTAGATCAAGTTAATAGTAAATAAAGATCCCAATACATGAATTTATAATCATACATGTAAGAAACTATAATGGAAACCATAATTACAAAAAGATAATCCTTGGTAGTGACCACACAATCCCATATAGCTCTTGAAAAACCTTATTCTATACATGTATAGACTAATCTCTAACCAAATTGATCAGGACTAATATATATATATATATATATATATATATAGTTTGTGAATAATAAGTATACTCAACCCAATCACCCTTGGAGCCTCACCTAGAAAGAAGAAAGAAAGCCTACTAATGCCCATTGCACAACAAGTGAAGTTAACTTTTCACCAAAATATGTATGCAATGTTCCCAGCCTCACAGTGACTATACCACATGATGTATCACATAAAAGATATCATATAGTGTAATTTCAAAATATGGTACCCTACTAACAATTCCCCAATGGTGGGTTTCTTTTTCCCAAAATTCCACATCCTGGTCCATCCCTCACAAAAAGTAAGCTTGCACAAAGACACCTAGACTAATATATCATAATTTTCATCCCATTAATCACATCATTTCATCATCACAGACCAGGAATCAAATAATCAATCCATCCAATGCTACATCTCCAAATAGTAACAGAGTATTTGTGAGGATCTACCATAGTCACTATGTCGTGTATTACACCTCAATCCATCACAAACCATTCACATCATACCTAAAATAATTCATATCATATAATATATGTAGATATATGTGTGTAAAGTAACCACCATCCAATACATCATTCAATAAAAACATATGGTTAAGGATAATCATCATATATAACATCATATTGAACATCTAGGATAAAAAATCAAGGCTAGAGGGGGTAGTTATCCATCTGTTCCACACAAATATAGATGTTGGTGAATAAATACTCCCAGATCCCAATTGGTGTTGGTTTCCCCACTTACATAGGTGGTTTATAATTTTAAATCACATAGTATAAAATGAATAATATATCTCACAACCATACTATGTTAATTAACTTAGTCTTAGGATCAACTATAGTTATTGTCTCTTGGACACATGACTACCACAACTTAGAACTAGATATCCTATAAGCATGCAATAATTCAATAAGACATCCATTTATTTCACTCTTTTTTACATTTTAATTTACATTAATCTGTTCCTTACAAACCTAGTTATTGGGGAATACACCCTATTAGAGTCCACTGGGTGTTAGTCTCCCCCTGGTATGGGTGGGGGAGTGTATAAATCAAATAACATATAAGATATAATATAACTCACAACAACAATATGAGAATTAAAATCATATTAGGATCAACTAAAACTATCATATCTTGGACACCCAACATCCACCATTTAGAACTATATATCTAGTAATGACATAATCATTCATGAAAAATTATACTAATTTATTTCCTTTTAACAGTTCAATTTATTTTTATCAATTACCTAGCCATTAATTAAAATTATATCATTCCTATTTATTTAGCCACCAGGTAAATTCCATACCCTCTAATAATAATCCAATTGATCCCATGATTCATAAGGATTAAAAATATTTGAATTCTAGTCAAGCACCAACCCAATAGGTTAAATAATATATTAAGAGTTATCATGCCTTAATCTTATGTACTCTAGAAAAGGTCCTAAAAAACCAAAAAAAGATATTCATAATCAAGCACAAATATCTACCTTGAGTAGTGGGGAAAGAAATTTAGGTAAACAAGAAATATAGTCATCTGACCCTTTAAGATAAAAATTATCATGAATGTTTCTAGATTTCTTCATAATAATTGTAAATTAGAGATTCAAACTCTTCCATAAGTAAAAGTGCCATCTATAACACCAATGTGCTTATCACCATGCCTCAAACCATCATAGGTGTAAAATACAACTAAAACCCTGACCTCCCCACCCATCTCTCATCAAATCAACATCCATCATAGTCTAAAATCATGTCTCTTTGAAGGGTTCACATCCATATTAAAACAAAGATGATAAAAAACATCAAAAAGAGTCAACTAGGCATCAAGTACCTAAAAACAAGGTATCCATCCTTCATAATAAAATTAGCTTGAATGACCCCAAAAATTTATCATTATCAAACAACCAATTTTTTTCCATATTGAATTAACTGATTCATTTATCACAGGTTAAAACCACATTAAACCCAAGTAATATACTATTAAAAGCTATAAATTAGTTAAATATGGTCTGAAGTATAACTTCCAATTTTAACAAACATTAAGGAAGTACAATTCCAATTACATGCCTCTTTATTATTATCAAAAAATATTAATTTACTGCTTCATGTTCCTTATCAAATTCCAAAATTATATGGGAAAAACAATTACAATTAAACACACATTAGGCATCATTTTATTTCCATCAAATTATAAGAACAATTTATAAAAACGTGCATATTTAATTCTTTAGCCAAACCACATTACCATATTTTCATTATTTTACCATTTTCATCAAATAAAACATGATATTATATAGAATAACATAAATTATATTAAAATTATAATCACAAATAACACATAATCTAGTAAATCAATAGGCAAATCATTATCATTGTTAAAACACATGTGATTTCAACTTTCAAAAACCATTTCTTTTCTTTAATACAATTTATTATTTATTAAGGTTAATTTCCCCATCACACAAATAGATAAATCATGCAAAATATACAATTTAATAATAATAATAATAATAATATAAGTAATTCAACACCTATCTTAAGGATTTCAACATTATTGAATGATAACATAATAAAAAGGGGATCTCTATCACCTAACCCATAAGGAAATTTCACCCTTCCAAGAATTTCAAGCCAAAACTACAACAAATAATATAAAAATAAAACCATAAAATCAAATGAAATCAGGATTCATAACATGGAAATATATAATAGGAGGAAAAAGAAAAATAAAAAAAGAAACCCCAAGATAAGAGAAGAAAACTAACCTTAGATCACTATAGATAGAACACGAGAATTTGGAGATCAATACATTTCTAAATGGATTTAAAATTACCTGAAATATACCCTCTATTCAACTAGATTTGGGAGAAAATTAGTGAATTTTTGGAAGAACTAAGGGGGTGGTTTACCTTATAGGTAGCATGATAGATGCGATTTTACGGCCTGAATGTGAAATTCATTTCATGAAAGTTATGAATTTAAGACTCACTAAAAAACACATCACCTCAATCTAATAAAAATGGATTGATTCACATTTTGAAAATAACTTTCACTCATTGGTTTTTGGGGATACATTAATTAGTTCTAAACCCAAATCCATTAAAATCATGAATATACCATACACATCATGAATCCCACGCTGCAAACCTCTCTCAAAAAATCCATGAACAAAAGATTAGTCCATGAACTACCTAATCATGATCTGAACTACATTTCAAATTTTAAACTCCTCCAAAAACAAGATTTCAATTTCATAACATGACATAACCTAATTTTGGCTTCCTAAAATCAACACAAACCAAATAAACATGCAATGTAATAGATTAGAAGAACCTTGGCCCTTAAAATTTTCATTTATGTACATCTTATCATCACTTGAACAATGATACAATTAAAAAATACTACCCTATTAAATGTGTTATTGATTTATTTTGTCAGTTTAATGATGATATTTTGTTGTTTCAGATCGATATATAGTCATGATATCATCAAATATGGTTGAAAGAAGAGATTATTTCGAAGACTAATTTTGGATGTCATTTTTGGAGTTGTGAGTTCATTATGATTCTACTTTGTGTGATTAATTCTCTATAAATATTTTTTATTTTGATGAAAAAAGTTTTTAGGGAGTATATATATCAGTTGCTTTTGGTTTATATCAATGGATTCCATGTATACTCTTTATACAAGGAGGAGCACACAGAACATATTCAGGCTGTTTTGGGAGTTCTTTATCATCATTTTCTATTTAAGAAGGTTTCTAAGTGTGATCTCAATGATCAATAAGTTCCTTTATTGGAAAATAATATATCAAAACATGGTGAACTTATAGATTCATTTAACATTGAGGTATTTTTTTCTTAGTAATCCTCCAATACATTTGTAGAGGTTCAGAGTTTTATTGGTCATTATTATTATTATATAAGGTTCTTACCTTATTTCTATCATGTAAAAACCACTATAATAACCTCGAAGATAAAGTATAAGTTATTATTATGGAATTATTTGTTTATGAAAACTTTCAATTACCTAAAGGAGATGTTTTTTATCACTCATGTTTTTCATTTTCCAGAGGATGGAGTTTAGTTTGAGGTTTTATATGATGCTTCATGTCATGGTTTGGTATATGTTATAATGTAATAGATATAAGTTTTTTCTTATGGGTCTTGGAATTTACATTTACATGAGTTTAACAATGACATCCAAGATCTCAAGTTTGATGAAGTCATGTTTTCTTGGATGTTGTGGTGGAATTTCCACATTAAATAGGATTTTTTGATTTTTTACTGATCACAAGATCTTAATGTATGTCTTATCCCAATGTGATATGAAATTCATAAAAAAATAGTGGATGGAAATATTATAGGATTATGTCTTTTTGATTTTATATACACTAGGATAGGGTGTTTTTGTAGATTATACTCTGAATATAATGTTTCAAAATGACTCCATGTGTGAATTTAGAGACACCTGGAGAGTATTAGAAGAGCTCTCTGTGATAAATCTTGGTATGGGTGAAGTTTGTGGTAGGGGTTTCCATTTTTAGATTATAGTTATATAATATTTAGTGTATTAGGTGGAGTATTCTTAGATAATGGATACAGAGGAGGAGGTTTTAATAGATCATGAAATCATTCATGATACCCCTGATGGTTGGTTTGATGATGAAGAACACTAGGTGTTTTTCCAAGGGAGTCTTTTTATTATTTTGGGGATAGATTAGGTGTATATTAAAGAGTTCCTTAGCTCAGACATGATACTAAATACTGGCATGATAAATGTGTAGTAATATTTATATGGTTATTCATAGTGGCATGGGATGAAGTATTCAGTTGTAGAGTATGTGTCTCGATGTTTAGGCTGTAAAAAGGTGAAGGTTATGTAACTTGTTCCCGGTGGTTTCCACTAGCCATTTGATGTCACTTAGTTGAAGTGGGAGATAATATAGATATAATTATTCAATATTTTAGGTCAATATTTTGGTTGTTTTGATTCTATATGGGTGATAGTATATTGTTTTATGAAATCGTCCTACTCAGTAACGATCATGGAGTTGAGCTCAGTAAAGGATTTTTAAGGTAGTACCTGGAAGAAGATATGGGAATCCACAAAGTACGGAGGAAGATCATATTTGGTTGTGATCCTGATTTTACCTCAAGGGTGTAGAGTGGTATCTAACAATATATGTTTTATCATTTATTCCTTATCATTTCTCTTCAACTATATCTTGATGGTCAGAAAATAATACTAGCTAAACTATTGAAGACATATTTTTCCCGTGTGTCTTGGATTTTGGTGTTCATGGATATGGAACCTACCATTGATAAAATTTGATTACAATAATTGTTTTCGAACCACTATTAATATTACAAAATATGAATATTTATATGACCAACCATTCCATTATTCATTGTGATGGATAATGGACAAATAGTTATCAATTATCAGACTAGAAATAGTGAAAAGACCAACTAAGATGGTTCATTTGATTAATAAGTGTACGATGGAATAAAAATATCATCATAATTCCTATGCCAATCATAGGAGGACACCTTTTTAGTTTATCATTGAAGATCATGTTTTTATATAGGTGAATATTTATGATTAGAAGTAGAAGATTGGATGTGGGAGTAATATTTTTCCTTAGTTTATTGGGCCTATCATAGTGGTGGCTCTTATTGGAGATATTCCATATTAAATATAAATTCCCCCTAAAAATAAGAAAAACAAATGATTCCTTCCAATTTTCTTAGATCTTCCATTTTCTTTATGAGGACTCTCACATCAACTATTATTTTGATATCGATGTTGATAATGATATAACCTTGGAAGAATGGAATATGGATATCTAGGACCGCTAGGTAATTGCATGGACATACTATTACTTTGGTTCATGTCTTTTGGGGACACAGTGGAATGAAAGAGAGTTCCTACTAATGTTAGTCATTTATTAGTGCTCAATATCCCAATATTTTGGATTTTATATCTACTCTTGTATTGATTATAATTTTCTGTTTTTTTATCTAGTTTGATTTGATTTTCTTTTCCTTAACACGTTATTTTTTTCCTTTCTTTTTTTAATGTGGTATCTCCCCCATGAGACTTTTTAAGAGATGATTGTATGTGTTTTATAGTTTTGTGATTTGTTCCTCCTATTGAGGTGTTTGAGTTCTAGTTATAGCAAGATTCTTGAGAGGCATCTCATTGGGTGGGTTTTAGACAACCCCAATCCATTTAATTATCTCTAGTTTTGGTTTTAAATTATCCAGGATGAAAATTGTTTGAGAGGTATCTAATTTAATGGAATGGATCCTTCTCGATTAGTTCTTTTCATGTTTATTGATGTTCTTTGTTCATGGATGAATCCTCATGTAGGTTTTGTGGAGTTTGGGAGATGAAATATGAAATGAGGGGAAGTTCATGAGATTAATTGTAGATCGAAATTATATATTTTTGTTTATGGACTGAATATGAGTTCATGGCCAGATAAGAGAATTTAGAGAGGTGAAATTAATGATGTGAACTATTTGTTCACAATATGGATGGATGTGGATTCCGATTTCTATAAATTTTCCATGAAAAATTCCAATGTGAATGTGTCTTTCACTATGTGAATTACCCATAAGTTTGGCAGAACTGAGAACATGTTTTTCGAATATCATAAACATGAGACATCCATGACATGAATAACCCATTAACATCATGTAAGTGAAAATGTATGTGTAACTATAAATCATATTTCATGCAAGGATCTTCTAAAAATCCACCTATTTTCTCCCAAATAAAGTTATTTAAAGGATATATCTCAATGTGTTTTAAATTCCTTTTGATTGGTATTGATTTGAAACTTCTAATGTATGATCTATGGTGATTAAAGATGAATTTTCTGGGTTTTCATGCGGTTTCTTCTTCGATTGATATTATTTCTTCCCTTTTATTCATTCAACTCAATGGATATTTATCTCCATTGTTTTTATATAATTATTTTTAGGTCTTTTAGTGAAATTAAGGCGTAATGTTCTGGGAGGGATATAGGTTCCTTTTGGGAGTGATGATCAGATATCTATATAGTTCTTCCATTATCTATCAATAACATTGAGACCCTTGAGGAAAGAGAATCATTTCTTATTCTATTATTTTTATGTGAAATATTAAAGTAATAATGTTGCAACTCTTTATGGGATGGTGGAATTAACCTTAATAAATATTAAAAAAGATTAATTAAAAGAAATGGTGTATGGTTGCAGTGATCACGTTTGATATTACACTATGATAAATGTTATCCTCTTGATTTACTGGACATGGTCTATCTTTGAAAATTCTATATTACCATGTTTTTTATTCTTTGGATCACATTTTTATTATATGAAAATAGTTAAATAATGTAATGTTTATCATATTGGTTGGATTAATAATTAATGAGACGTGTTTTTTTAACCATTATACATATAATTGGATGGAAATAAAATGATTCTAAATAAATTTTTAATTGAAATTTTTCTTCCATATGTTAGTGGAATTGGTAAAAGAACATAAATCTAGAAATTATTATTGTTGATAATAATAAATAGGAATTTAAATGGGATTTTTTCTTCCATAATTTTTTTTTGAATTTTGAATTTCTGTTTAAGTGCATGTTTAAATAATTAATAGATAGTAACCGTTGATGCCTTACATTTTCTGTGGATGTAACCTATGATAATTGAATTAATTAACATAATATGTTATGAAAACCAATTGTTTATTATGAGAAATATTTATAGGAAAAGTGATCATATTTTCATGTGAAGGTCGAATTCTTTGTTTTTTAGGGCCTATATGACCTGTTGACACTGATTCATATTTTATATATTATATGTTTTTCTTTCGATGTGATAATTTCCATACAATGAGATGTGAACTTGGGATGTATATTGATTTAATGAGATATAGTTGGTGAGACCCATGTTTGTGGTAGTAATTGACCCCAATAGAAGTATGATGCATGGTCATACATGGTGTTGGGGATATAACCAGGTTTGATGGAATATGTTTCAGCTAGTATCACCCATTTTTGTACTAAAATTTGGATGATTATTTGTAAATACATATTCATAAAAGATGTTTTTCCAGGTTTCTAATTTCTATATTCTCTTCCCCATTTCTTCAGTTTGATGGTCATGTTTGGTTTATACAAATCCCTTATGGTAACCTAGGATTTTTTCTAGAGTACCTAAAATTATGGAAAGATAATGATTAATAAATATTTTAAACCATGTTGTGGGTTCTTTAATTGAATCAAAATGTTAATGATATTTTGAAACCATGGAATTGGTTATATTATTCCCAGAGGGCATGGATTCACCTTGAGGTTAATAAAATGTGAATAGGATTATGTTAATAAATTGATTTCAAATTAATTAATCTAATCTGAAATGTTAAAAATAAACAAATAAATATATTTCTTCTTGAATTTTTGTGTTCTTACGGGATATCTAATTCTTCATGGAGGTAGCTGACTTTTTGAGAGAAGGTTGTTTGTGGTTGAGTGACTATCTATGTTAATGGTCATATTTGGTTGTGAGATATATTATATCCTCAATTTTTTATTTCATACACTACCCACCCATGTCATTAGGGTGACTCACACCATGTAGACTCTGGATGGGCGTTATCATCAACATTCATATTGGTGAGGAATTGATGGCTAACTAACCCCTGTGACATATCCCAGCAACATTATGTGTCGATATGAATGGTTATTACAATTAACATCATATTTTTTAATGGGATGAAATTTATTGTTATTATTTTAAATAGTTTTATATTCTTATATAGTTTCTTATGGTTTTTTATTGTATGTATGGGTATGGTCTATAAGGGATTGAGGTATAATACGTGACATATGGGCTGTGGTGGTGCCTAGAAACTTCTCGATTACTATTTAGTGATATGGCATGGAATATTGAGATAATGTGATGCATGGGGTGTATGGTATGTTATGAGATTATGGAATATATAGGGTTTATGGTTTGATATATTATTCCAAGAGTCTTCAAGATGGCTTGCTTCTAGATAGAGATTGCTAAGGATGATCGGTATTAGGGAAGAGCAGAAAACTAATGGGGAAGTAGAACTACGGTACATTATTTTGATATTATGTTATATAATTTCTCACAAAAGACACTAGGTTATTTATAACCATGGTGAGGTTGGGAATAAAAAATTCCAAGTTAGGTGATAAGTTAGCCTCACTTTTGTTTCTCTATGATTAAGTAGGATTTCATTATCTTTTGTATAAAAGGATCCAAGGAGGATCCTATTGATTATAAATAATATAATCCACCTATATATTATAAAATACTTTTGAGGTTTATAGGATGTGTTCCATGGTCGATAAGTACATTATAGAACATGGGTTTTTCAAGAACTGATTGGGATTTTGTGGTCACTACTAATGATTATCTTCTAGTAATTGTAGTTTTATTACAGTTGTTCAGTTTTATGAAATTATATTCATCTATTTGTAATATTTATTTAATTATATATTGATCATGATTTTTTTCTATTTCTATAGTATCCCTCTTATTTCTAATATCATAGAGGTTAATACATCCCATTTGTGTGTATGATATACTCGTAGTGTTTGTCTGCAACCTACGACCTTTTAGTAGTAATATTTGAGTGTCATTATATCCATTCCTCTTTCTAACATCTACCGATGGGAACCTTTTGTGGGAGGGTTTCATGACATTATTTTTAAACATATTTATAAAAAATTATTTTCTTCCATCCTAATATTTTATTTCATGTTATTATACCTTCCACTCTTTGGATAATGCCTTTTTAATGAAAATGTTTTTCATTGATAAATTTTTTTTATCAAAAAATATATAATTGTTTAAAAATAATTCTCTTCCTATTTAGTGATTATTTTCCCTCCTCATCTATATTTTCCTTCCCATAAATGTTGTTCATTATATTTGGATGACCAATTTTGTGTGTTCTTATGTGACCATTAGATATATCTTCTTCTTTTTTCAAAAGATATATTTATATGATGTGGGATTCCATCAAACATATTTGAAAATAATAATTTTTTCCTTTCATGATCGTTTATCTTATGTTCTACAATTACATAGGATACTCATTAGTTCTTTTTCAATGATCCATTATTGAATGTTATTTTTTAAAAAGTAGTGGTTTTAAAATTTATTCACTTCAACATTTTCAAATAATATTTAATACATTTTATAAAATCTCGTTTAATGTTTTTCTTCTAGGTGAATGCATTCTTTATTAATTACAAACATTATTTTCACCAGATCATACTTTCTATATTTTAAAATGGTTATCCAAATAATTATAATTCATAATTATTTTAAAATTCAGTGGATAATTTCAACTTATTTTTAAAATTAACTATTCCAGTGATATTGAAAAGGTATTTTCTATCTATGTCAGCATACTTTCTTTATTCCTATAATATTCTCTTATGAGACTATCCACCTTCATTCTCTTTATTCCTAATGATCAGGCTGTGTATTTTCATTTAACCTATTTTGTTCATGGGATAAAAATAATATGATGGAATTATGTATTATTTCTTTATACGAAACACATAATATTATATATATGATGGTTGTGCCCTAAAATCTCTTCAATGAATTAGGTAACAAATTAATTTCTTTAGATTAAATTTTCATGATGCCTTGGCTATATTCCTTGGTAAGGTTTTATGATACCCAAGTGGGAAACCTTAGTATGAATGGTGTTCCCTGATAGTGCTCTGATGCATTGCGTGAACAATTAATATATAGATATGACATGTTTATAATATCATGGAAGTATGACTTGGTAATGTTTTATGATACCATGGTTAAAAACCATAGTAATAATATTTTATGAAACCATAGTGATTAACATTTGTGATATTCTTATGAATTTATCATGTTTATACTATAGCTACATTTCCATGTCATGATTCATGTTCATTTGATCATGTTATACCTCATGTTTTATATTCATTTTTTATTCTCATATTCTTATTTTTTTCTCGAGATATTACCCATGATTTGTTCCAATTCCCTTTTTATCCCTTACCAAGCATCTGAACTCACACCTTTCTTATGTTTCCATTTCCACAGGTTTTGAAGAAATGTAATACGCATGATATGACTAAAATATTATCTTTTTTTAAGAATTTTTGGGAGATTTTAAAGACGTTTTATGTATTAACGAGTCACATATATAGTTTGGAAAATTATGATTTTTAAAAAATATAAGAGTTTTGTTAGTTATTTTTCTTTCTAAACTATCCAAAACTCTAAACTCTAAAGGTGTTGGTAATTTATTCAACACAATATTTTCTATTAGTATTTTAATTATGTGATAATAACTTCTGCGGGTTGTGATATATGGTATCATATTATCATTGAGATAACTTTAGAGGTTAGGTTTTCTGTTGAATAAAATTTAATGGTTGATAATATAATGTAATATTTAGTATTTTATTGATTATTATAAGTGAAATTTAGGTAAAAAGAGAAGGGATAATTATAATCAATTAGTCTAATTATAGGATAACAGCATGATGTTTTGGAAAATTATAGGTTTTATGGCTCTCATAGAGATTACATCCATATCTAGATACTATAAAGGTAATGTGGTTGTGACACAATTGAAACTAGGGTTAATCACCCTAAGAATAATGGTTGAGTATTAAGTTAATCATTACTATAGTGCATGATTAGTGAGGCTAAGACTATACACCCGACTAGAAAATCCTGTTTCATATGTGTCGGTTAATCACATTCTCTTTATAGGGTATTCTGAAGGACATATCATGTTATGTAATTGGGTTAAGGAATATACAAAAATCCAACCTAATGAAATATAGATTGAACCATGATTGATTTATATTGAACTGGGACATAATGTTCTAATTAAAAAGTGTAGGGAATTTTAAGGATGAATTTTGTTCTTATAATAATACTCTTATTGTGTTGGTTGGATATCACTCATGTTAAATCCTTTTGGTTTTAGTAATGGATCAACCTTGAAGAAATAACAATGGGTACTATGAATATTAAATATATTTTCCCAAGAAGTATCCTAGTGAGATTTGAATTGAAGTGAGAAATATTATGATTATGTAAAACCACCTATAAATATTGATTATTAACAATATAAACATAGTCGAATTCATAAATAAATAAAAGAATAAAAGGATGGAGTATCATGAATGTTTTATTGGTTGATATGATAAACGAAAAAATGTTAAATTTCCTTCATGATAAAATTATGGTAAGAATAACCATGGATAATTTATTAAATAAACAAGCATATGTTTTATAAAAAAGAAATGAGTTCATAGAGAAACTAGTTATTGAGGGAAAATCAAGCAACCAGTTAACAATATAAAGGTAAAATATGTGTTTTCTTGTCATACCTATGATATTAAGATAGACACTTCTTTTGAAAAAATATCATGAGTTAAGTCCATATTTAAATACAATTAAATAATTATATTATTTTCTAAAAATTGAAATTAGGAGGATGAAATTTATTTAATGGGAAAAAACGACACCATATAATTCTGAGATATATATTTTCCTTGAAAATCGACTGTGTTCAATTACTTCGTTCACACACAACACTGAACCAAAACGAACCACAAAACATTATATAACCATGAAAATGTAGCAACAAAATTATTAGGTAAATATAGACGAAACTGAATTATGATATATATATATATATATAAACAAATAAATTATATACTAATTCATGGTAAAAATTCAATTCTTATATCTAAATAAAAAATTAAAATAATTTTATGCATGAAAATATAATATTTTAAAAAAACATTCCTTTTCATGCACTATGAATTTTATTATATTATGGTTAAAAAATGAGTCAAATGGAATGTACAGATAATATATACAATAAACTATTTTAACATCCATCCAAAAGTTATAACAATAGATGTAATAAATCTATTTTTTTCTTCGAAGTACATATAATTTTTAAAAAATTATATTATGTGTTATGAACACCTATACTCAAATTTATTTTAATCAATTTTAAAAATTGAATAATATAAAATGATTTATATATTTATCATCAAACTTTTAAAATTATATTTTGAGTTCAACTTAATTTATAGGAATGAATTTATGTTACAAATGTCAAGATTAGTTACACTTGTGAAGTGGTTATTTTTCAAGGAATCATACTTTTCTAAATATTGGAATTTTAAATTTAATTTTTCTATTTGATAATAAAGACTCAAATATAATTTATAAAAATATATAAAAATTAACAAAAGCTTGATTAATTTTTAATTAATGGGAAATAATATTAGTAAAACATAATGATCAAAAATACATATCTCTACAAGAACTAATTTTCTACACGTTATATGTTTTATTTAAAAACTAAATTATATCATTTTTAGATATTAAATTTGATTAAATGGGATTAAAATTAAAATTCATCGCATTATAATTTGGTATTAAAGGTCATATTATATATTTAATAATAAAATGATTACCATGGTAAAATTTTAACCAAGATTAATAAGTGTTACAATAGAGAATCTGATGTGGCTCAAATTATACTAAATCAATTTGACCGTTAGACATTATGAAATACATTTTTAAGATTATAAATTCATCCATACATGTATAATCAACATTTATCCATCGATCTCACCCAAATATAATGATCTCACCTATATAAATTCCTATCATTCTTTTCCTAATATTTTATCATCTTTATCAACTATATAATGATCTCACTTCCAACCATTTCAAGCAACACATGTATTTATAAATTACTATGAAAATATTCGCATTTTACTTCCCCAATACCCCCTTTACATATTTTTTTACCACTAGTCTGATCAAAGTGCCCTAAGTACTTAATTTACAAAGTATACATCAACATAAGATCTAAATTATCATTAAAAAATATGACATACCATTTACCTTATTTTCTTTATCCTTATCACCACCATCCTTCAAAACCATTATAACCATATGTATATAATAAAATAATTATAAATAATAAAATGAAATTATGAAATATTTTTCTATAACAATTATTTATTCCCCACCCCATTAAATTGAAAAATTATAATGTTTCTCATAATTGTGTGCAGACTACCCCCTCCAGGAACGATACATTTCATTTTTCATCACCAAATTTTGAGGATGGTTCCAAAAATGGAATTATATAATATATATAATATTTATGTCATGAATTATATTATTGGAATAAAAATTATTCATTTTATATGTAATATTACACATAATAAGTCATTATAAAGCTAACTTCCAAGAAGAAACAAACCAAGAAGAAAGGTGATTTATTTATAAGTAGAAACATCATTTATTATATAAATTATTCTTATAACTCTTTTGAATTGGTATTAATAACCATAATAACATATAAATAATTCTATTATACTTTTTTTATAATGATATTATAATAAAATACTCTCTTCCATAGTGATACTCACACATAGATTTTAGCATGTTCTTGTTGGGTCACTTTAACAACCTAAAATAAAATAAATTTATATCAAGAATGGATCTCAAAACATAAAATTGGATATTAATAATTAAATAATGTTTTTAATGGTAGTATAAATATATAAGTAATTAATCAATACAACACCATTCATCCAATATAAATTTCAAAAATATGCTCATCACCAACATCATTATCACGAATAATAAATAAAATACTTATGAAATGAAATTATAACATTATAAAAATTATAAAAAAAAAATTATAATACATTTTAGGATTTATAAAGATTAAATTTGGGATAAGAATACTAAACAACACCACAATTACAAAACTTGTTCAAAATGATCTAGATTATCCACACCCAATATTGAAAATATATAACAACTAAATAATATAAACATAAATAATAGTTACAAATGATGTTTATAAATGGATATAAATATGAAAGGGTTATAAAATAGGTAATTAATATAGTTATATTTTTATATATTATATTCAACACCATTATTAGAGGTTAGTAATTAAGGTAAGATGGTTTTTCTCACGAACTTATATTCTTGATACATATTTCTTATTATACACCATTATATATTTAATATGATGTAATTAATTCCTAATTAATATATTTAACATATTAATTAAATCCATGAGGTTTTAAGATCCATATTTGGTTTCTTCTTTAAATGTGTTTCAATTCAAAAATACCAAATTTGTAATGTGTTCTCTATCCCAAATTTATCTTCTTGAGACCTATTTATTATTGTGCACCCCGATATACTTAATATGATGTGAATACATACTAATGAATTTATTTTACCATTTTCATGAAATTAGTGGCGTTTTATGTGGCATATAAATTTCTTTATTTAAATGGATTTCAATTTAAAAGATACCAATGTTTAAATGTATTCTTGTCCGTTAATTTAATTTCTTGATACATTTTTCATATTATGATCCATGTTATAATAAGGTGTGAGTAATAACTAATGATTATCTTTTACCATATTATTGTAATTCATGTGGTTTGAAAATACTTTACATGTTCACGATTTAGATGGATTTCATTTAAAATGTTGAAAGAGTTTTTTTACTTAACTATGTTTGCTAAGTTATAATGAATATTCTTGAACATAATTCATGAAATAATGGATTATTATTACATAATATTTTATGTCATAGTTTTTTTGTTACTCTATTCGGATAATTTCTTTTTAATTAAAATATTTTATGTTTTGTAAATTTTTTTTCATAAAAATTATATCATTATTTAGAATAATCACCATACTCTTTAATGATGGTTCTACTTCCATATCCATATTTTAAATCCATCCAATGTTCTCATTTATATTTTTGAACCCAATTATGTGTTATATCATGTGACATTAATATTTCCATTCCTATCTTTTGAAATGAATTTTTATTTATCTATTTATGATTTGGTATTTCAATTGAGAAATTTTAAATTAATAAAATGGTTTTCATTATATAATTATTTGTTTTATCTTCCAGGTTTTCATTATTATACACTTTAGTTATCTTTTAATGCACCATTATTAAAGGTTTTTATTTAAAATTATTTTTTCGCTAAATTTTTCACTTAACAATTTTGAAAATAACTTTATAAAATGACTCAAAAAATAATAGTTTTATGGTAATATTATCTATGTTTTCTAAAACCACACTTATGTTTTTATCTATGTGAACACGCCATTTTTTTGTTATGAGCACTCCTTTCAATAAATCACCTTTATAGGTTTTAAATTTTTTCATAATAATCATAATTCATAATGAAATTAAAATGAAAAGGATCATTTCCTATTATTTCATGTTGTGATATACCAATTGATCTTGAAAAGGTATTTTATATCTATGATAACATCCTCAACTCATTCCAATTATATTATATAGTGATACCATTGAAATTAATTTTTTGGATGAATTATACTCATCTTATGTATTACCTTGTAACCCATTTAATTCTTAGGATGATTACAAATTGATGGAATTATGTATTATTTCCTTATGTAGAACATATAATGTTAGAAATTTGAAGGTTGTACCCTGATAGTGGTCCAATCCACTTGGTCTGGAAATAATCTTTATAGATGAGATGTCCACGATACTATAGATACATGCCATGGTAATTTTTTTACGATAACTAGGTGAATAACCAAGGAATGGATGGTCCACATTGACAGTGGTATAGTAAATTGGGTACAGAATTAATATTCTGATATGAAATGTCCCTAATACCTTGGAAGTATGACATGGTAATGTTTTGGACATGTTAGACAACAACCTTTTTAATATTATTTAATGAAAAAATAATGATTAACATTGGTGATATGCTTATGAATTTCTCATTCTTATTCAATATCCATTTTTAAATGTTTTGATTCATGTGATTATGATAATGTTATGCCTCACACAATTATTTTCTTGTTCTTATGTTCAGATTCTTCTATCATTCCCCATGTATTACCCATGACATGTTATGATTTAATTATTTATCCCTTAATAAGCATCTAATATCACCCCTTTCATATGAATATATTTCCTCATGTTATCGATAAAATTAATACCGATGATGGGTCTAGAAGATTATCTTGTGTATATAATTTGTGGGAGTTGTTGAATACTCTTTATAGATTTACAAGTCATTTATATAGTGTGAAAAATTATTGTCAATTCATAAAAAAACATGGGTTTGTTAGTTAATGTGTTTTACAAAATCACCAAATCAATATACATAAAAGGTATTGGGAATTAATATAATTGAATATTTTATATAATTCAAAAAAATTATGAGACATCCACATCTACAGGTCATTATATTGGAAGACTGTTCTCTTGTATATGCACAACCCATCTATTCTACTATAATACTAAGCACCTCATAAAAATTTCATATTGACGTAAACAAAGATGCATGGAAGCATGATCCTTTAGAGACATATCTTCTCTTCTATCATCTATCATTTCATGTTTCATAATCCAATATAAAAATCCTATGTAAAAAATGAAAATGATACTTTTCCACCAACCACATCATAGACATTCATGAGGAATATCTTTCAGAACCTTGATCAAAAACTTGATCACACTCATTGATGATGATAAATTGGTTATTTCTTCATTTTTATTTAATAAAATATACCTATTAGAACATCAAGAACAATATAAACTCCCTCAAACTCAATATCAAACCACTACCAAATGAGTGGCCTAGTCTACTATAATCCAAAACTGTTAGTATTGACTATTCAAATAACCCTTATTTGTTGGCTCCAAAACATGAGATAATACCTAAAAAATAGAAGTGTACAATAAACAAGAAATCTAGAGAAATCCTCCTCCTCCACCACATTTTCAAATTTTCTATGTGATGGGTGCATTGAAAAAGATATACCAAACATACCACACTAAAGGCCTCACACCATTTGAGAAGTCTATTTGTAGAATTTCCATAAAAATTGTCATGACCCGTCCTCAGGGCCTGTGCCGTGACTACCCCAAGCCCACCTTCCATAGGACAGGGGTTGGATACTATCACGAAAGGTGTAATCCTGATAAAAAAGAAGGCATTACCTTTAACCCTATAACACACATTGTCTGAATGCAATATGTAGAAGAAAAAATTATTAAAATATAAATTAAAATTGTGCTAAAAGTAAGTGGTCCAGTATACAAACCCATCTGAATAACATGTACAAGTAAAAATTATTAAATCTCATGGATCGTCCACTGAGGAATCCTACCAGAAGGGTAGGTATAAAAATCGAACAACTCTTCCCTATGGTACGTCTTGTGTAGTACTGCTCTGAGCAGCCCACCATCCATCACCCTGACCCTCGATCACTGCTGACCGTCGTCTATACAGAACACAACAAGGTGAGGGTGAAGCCCGTGAAGGGGTGAGTATAACAATACTCAGTAGGGGACCCCGAGACCCCTGAAGGTCACCCAGAATCCAAAAGGGATAAACCAAATTAGAAAGATACAATCACGAAGTATCAACCAAACCAACTTAGGTATATGGCCATATATATACCTAAGTGATCTATCACAGTCCAGCTCTAACTATCGAGCCCAAGAACAAACCATTACAAAAAGGAAGTAAAGTCAATCACCACGATGATAATGGGTGAAATACATGACTCAACTCACACAGGTATACATATTTTATAGAGTGAGAGAGATGATCGGATGGATTCACCGATTAATCTAAATTGTCAGACCCTAAAAGGATATAGGACCAGCTAAGCTGTCAGACTCACACAGGATACATGACCAGCTATTCTGTCGGACCCACACAGGACATAGGAATAGAAGTCAGAAATCAGACCCACGGAGGATCCCGGTACAGTAGTCATCACTGTCGAACCCACAGAGGATTCTGGTACTATATTAATCGCTGTCGAACCCACAGAGGATCCTGCTACATTATCATTGCTGTCGAACCCACAGAGGATTATGTCATCTCAGTCGTATCTAGCCTTAGGGTTCCCACACATAGCACGCTCGATTCCTGGATGGTCCGCTCCTCAAGCCAAGTGTCGATACATCAACTATCACAAATTCTAGAGTTTATATATATTATAGTTCCGTCTCATCAAAAATAACCCAACAAGATAGACGAGGCATCAATCGGACACCCAGAATGAGAGTTATTGGCATTTCTGTTCTAGGGCCCAGTTGGTTTTTAGGCTTAAACCAACCCTTCCGTATTCCAACTACATCCAATCCTCAAGTTGACTATGGAAAAGATTAATCTTGCTCCATGAATTCTCTCTTTGTAGGTGGTACGTCAATCAGACACCTATAGCCCTAGATACGAGCTAAAAGGTCTAAACGGCCATAGCGGGTCCGAGTCCGGTCCGAACCGGTCTGAGGAAGCGACCCAAGATGAGTGGACGGCCTAGCCCGATGGGTGGCCCGGTCCGAGGGGACCCGGCCAAAGGGGGCCGGCCTAGGGGCGGCCCAGCCGAGGGGTGGACCTGCCAAGGGTGGCTCGGCCGTGGGGCATCCCGGTCGTGGCAGCCCGGCTCAGGATGGCCCGACCAGCCATACGAAGGAGAGGGGTGCCGCGCCCCCTGGCTTGTCGAACAGAACCGGCACGCTGCGCCGATTCAGGGGCTGCGTGGCCTGGCTGGTCCCGCTAGTCTGGCTCAGGGTGGCCAGCTAGGTTGGCTGCCTCCGCACCTCCACCGTGGTGCGACGACACCACAGTCCTACTGCCCTTCGCGCGGGGTGACAGCGTCATACCACCACTGTCGTGGCCAACCCACCCGCAATTCCACTTTTGTCTGCCACGGTTCTTCACTGGCGCGGTGTGATGGCACCACACCCTTTTGGATTCGCCTTCGACATCAACCAAAAAAGAACCAACGGAGTGGAGTCGGGCCATGTTGGTTCGTTCCAGACCCTCCGTAGTAGGTAATAAAAAGTTACCATCATCTAACACAAATAAATGATGAGGAAAGAGGGTATAATTTATACATTACATTAATTAGGTCCCCCTAACTTGTATTTGTCATTGTACATTGATGTGTCGCGGAAGACAGACGTCGTTCCATCAATGTCGGAGGAGGTAGTGCTCGGTTAAGACGAGTCAAGACGACTCCCACAGTGTACTTTATGGGCGGCGGTGTTTCCTTCCTTGCTCCAGTTGAGGAAGGAAGAAGATGATGCTTCACATTCTTCAGAGATGAGGAGCATTCTTTATGTTCTTCAGGGAAAAATGGTTTTCTTCAATGGTCCTTTGTTGGAAAGAAGACGCTCTTCTTTCTCACGCTTTCCAAAGGATTATGCCTACTCCAACAAAATGACAAAGGATGGCCTCTTTTAATTCTTTCCTACAAATACACAAAGATGTGTATAATTAAATGAGGAAAATCATTTAGTTAATGATAAGGGATGGTTCAAATTAAAATTTAGAGGAGGTTAAGATCATAATTAAAATAAGCTACCTCACTTCATTAATGGGTGAATTGGAACCATTATGGGGGAATGTGGAAGGTTTCATGAGTATCCCCCATTAATGGAGAACTCAAGGGTTTAAAAGGGAGGTTAAGGGGGTTGAAGCTAGTGGACCCCACCTAGTTATATCCTCCCAAGGGATGTTATGGTGTGGTGGGACCCACCTATAAATTCCACTTGGTGGTTTTAACTACCAACCAAATAAAAACATGTTACACATATTTTTACTTAATTTTATTTAGAATCCCCAGAAATTAACTTCCAACCACGATAAAATGCAACTGCGGCAATGGTCTCCTTAAGTGAATACCAGTGCTATGAGTTCAGTGGTGTACTCAGATTTAATTTCTGAGCACCAGTTCAAAAGTTATAAAATCCATCATGCACGATTACTGAATGTACCCCAGAAAAACTTCAGAAATTGATTTTGGGCACACTAGGCCTCGGAATCAAGTGCCGTCAGAAACTGCGGATTCGTAAAAATTCCATGAATTTAAAAAGAAAAATTCATGTAATTTCCAGGTATTTACCTTTTCCCAAATCTAATATCTACATCCCCATATGCTATAACTCATACTTAAGGAATAAATGAGGGTACTAAGCACGCATCTGAGCCTCCCGCTCCCATGTGCTCTCCGGGAGGTTCCCGTGCTGCCGACGAACACGCACTAGAGGTATCGACCATCCACATATGACCCAATCCTGCCGATCCTCAATCTCCACTAGAACCTCAGTGAATGTCTCCCCATAATCGATGTCCAGCTCCCCATGGTCAATGATGTGGTATGGGTCATGCACGTATCTCCTCAGCTGAGATATGTGGAAGAAGTCGTGCACCTGGTGTAACTGATGTAGAAGAGCCAGGCAATAAGCCACCTCGCCTACTCTCCTGAGGACCTGGAAAGGTCCGATGAATTATGGAGATAACTTTCTGCCTCATCCAAATCAATGTAGTCTGTGTCAATGTGAGACCCATAGAAATATGTGGTCACCATCCTCGGACACCAGTGGTCTCCATCTCCTATCAGCATAGGACTGTTGCCTGCTCTGTGCAGTCTTCATCCGCTTTTGGATGATCTGCACCTTCCTTGTTATAGCATGTACAATCTCTAGGCTTACAAGTGCTGACACCCCAGGGTCAGTCCAGCATAGAGGCGATCTTCAAGGTCGGCCGTAAATTGCCTTGTATGGTTCCATCATGATGGTGGAGTGGTATCTGCTGTTATACTCCAACTATACCATGGGTATGTGATCTTCCCAGCTATGACCGAAGTCGAGGACACATGCACGGAGCATGTATTCGAGAGTCTGAATGGTCCTCTCAGTCTGACCATCTCTCTGAGGATGGAAGGCGGTGCTCAAGCGAAGTTGTGTCCTAAAAAACTCTGGAAACCCCTTCCATATCCGGGAAGTGAAATAAGCATCTTGATCAGAGAAAATCATTAATGGCACACCATGAAACCGTATGATCTCTCGTACATAGAGACATCCCAATCTCTCTACTGAATCCTGCTCACTGATCGGTAGGAAGTGGGCTGATATGGAGACTCGGTTGACAATCACCCAGATAGAGTCATGTCCTCTAGATGTACGTGGAATTCTCGTCACGAAATCCGTTTATATCCCGTGCCACTTCCACTCTAGAACCTCTATGAGATGAACTAATCCTACTGGAACCTGGTGCTCCGCCTTCACTCACTAACAAGTGAGGCATCGTGAGAAAATATCTACTACACCCTTCTTCATACTAGTCCACCAGTGCTGTCGTCTAAGGTCCTGATACATCTTCGCCACTTCGAGATGTACCGATAAAAGGAGTTGTGTGGAACTCCTACAACAATTACACCTAAAGTGAAACTGGTACTATATTACATCCTCTGAAGATATTGACATGTTCTCCACCTTCTTAAAATCCATCAGGTTCCTGTCCTATGGATATCTGAGCAAATAGGTTATCACAATCAACATCCCCATACTGTGCCTCCCTGACTTGCTGAAGAAGTGGGGTAGTGACTGTGAGAGACTGCAGAAAGGCTGCTCGATCTTTATCTACAAATGATATCTGCAAGGCAGCCAACTGCTGTAATGCCCTAACCCCAGTTTCCCAGAGTCATTGCATTAATACATGACATTTCCATGATCAAAAAAGATTATGTCTCGAATGACCGATTAGTTTAGTATCCTTGGAATCACTAGATACATTGATAAAGTTTACATTTCATCATAAAGCCAAAACAACAACAACATCTTGTCTCCATGATCATATCCTTTTATACTATCCCTATAGGTCATTCATAAAATACTTCTTCACATCCTGGGAAAAATAAAACATAGAAAGGGGTGAGCTCAAATGCCCAGTAAGGATAACAATATAGGAGAAACATTCATAAATAAGCATTAACATTTAAGGCAACATATAAATAAAACAAAATCCTTTTAAACTTGAACTTCAACATAATATGGCAGAAATAGAATGAAATAATGCCATTTACTTATTCAAATGGATATTCTACTAGTCAAATATTCACATGCAATATCAATAACCACTTTAATAATGATAGAATGCATAATGATGGACTATCATAACCACATAGTCAAGGCCTTGTGCCAAGACAACAAATAAGATTTTTTCAAGGCCTTGTTTCAAGACACTAGTTTGTCTCATGAGAACTATTGTTTCATATATGAGATATAGTGGGCACCACCTGTCACTTATTAAGTCCAATACATTCCTCATATGAGGTGGTTTCAACATAACATAAACATTCATATTAAAACTAGAATACGAAATGTCAATACTTTCTCCATAAACCATGAATGGTATAAAAATAAGACATCCATAATCAAACATATCACAAAACCTTAAATACAATATGGATGTTTTGTATCATAATAAATCATCTTCAAATAAGCTTACAATCCATCAAAGGATGTTGACAAAGATGAAATCAAAACTATTTGAGAGAAATATCTCTTTTTTGAAATAATTTAGAAGTTACATAATTATAAAATAAATCATTTACATTAAAAATATTCTTATAAGATTATAATGGATGCTTTTAAAATTTTATAATGGAGGAAAATAGCCACACCCGCTGTATAAGTTAAAAAAAATACATTCTTACCTTAATTCTGTCAAAAAGGTTAAAAAAGAACTTGTTTGGAAAACGACAGAATGATTACTTTATAAACATCTTATAAAAAGTCAATATATTATATAAAGGAATTTAACCCATATTTTTTAAAATATTAATAATGTTTCGAAATAAATTTTTACGAATCATGGATGTGGATTACAAAGAGGTCCCAATAGATAATTATGTATAAACAACCTCAGATAATGAAGAGATTGTGAAATAAACCATTACCTTGAAATATTTCATTGTAGAAGGTAGGTTAAACTCATGTATAATGGTAAAATAATTTTTATTAAATTATAAAAGAATCATATACATTAATATGATATCATATATGATCTTTTAACATTTCATTGTTAATAATATCTTAGAATTATCGTTGTTTCGGGTGTTAACTTTTCCTCTTTTATATGTTTTGTTACATAAGTCGTGTTTGTTATGGATATGTTGTATATTATTCATATAAATAATGATATCAAGCCCTTAAAAATTATTTTTAATCATTAAATGTGAAGTAGACTTGCATGGATACAATGGGGAATGAATCTCATCATGTTCGTGGAGACGGTAGTCCGTACCTATGCACGAGCGACAATATTATTTTTTTGATATTAAAATAAAATAAAATTGGATGGTATATCATATATACAGAATCAATATCATGTTATATTTATTTTTTCATCAATTACACATCATCATCATACCCATCCAAATAATAATGTTTTGAATAATAATTACACTACAACGTGGAGATGGGAAGTCGTACGTACGCACGTATGGTGACATGTAATTCAAGGGATGGATAGAATACTGAATATGGTTTTACCGTATTTATAATAACATCACATTATATAGAATTTACCGGAGTTATTATTTTAGAATGGAAATAACAATGAAAGAAGAAGTTGATGAAGAAATGAACTTGAAAGAGGGTGGGGAAAACATTGCCTCTTCTTCGAGTTCTTCCTTTTGATTTTATCAAAAGGGCTCCATAGGTTGACATTATGATCAAACTAAGGCCTCTAAGATGAATTGAGGGAAGTTGAGAAAATATTTGGGCAGGGGTTGGCCGAGAAAAAATGCTTTGAAGCTGTTAATTAGAGGGGATGAGAAGTTCTTTTTTATAAGAGGTGTGAGGGGCACCTTAGTAAAGGATAGAAATTTTATTTTATAATAAATTCATATTCAGTTTTTAAAGGAAAAAAAGTGGATTATTTAAAGATAAAGGTGGGGATAGGTCGAAAACCACTCAACCAATAGGTTTTAGATAGGTTTGGTTCAATATATAAACTTTATCTTTTTTATTTAACTCTTAGTTAAATTGTTTGACATTTACCATGTCTCTTTGTATTTTTATATTATATAGTTAATAAACTTACTATAAACTTCCAAGCGACCCCAAAGAGGTCCAATAATAATACAACTATCATTATATATGTTTTTTGGATAAACCTTACATTTTTAAGAATATATTATCAATTAATAATATAATTTATTTTAAAAACTCCTTTATGTCAATTTTGACACTATTTAATAATTTATTTTTTATCAAGTCTTAATTTTTTTTAATTATAACCAAATTGATTTAAGAAATACTAACATGTCATATTATCCAATAATTTCTTTATGTCATAAAAACTTTCAAAATATATTTATTTTTACATTTATATTACAAATTATTTGATCCTTTCATTAATAAGGAAAATACTGCATCATTATTGTGTCATAAATATATTTATTTATTAAATGTCTAAAAATTATAAATAAAATACCATTATGTAGGAAATTGTTTTATATTTCTAATAAATATTTATAGTTGGAAACATAACATATAATACCCTATGTAAAATTTTGTTTTCTAAAAGATATATTCTTATGTCCTTTTTGTATTTACTTTCACATAATTAATATAAAGTGTCATTATCACCTACAAGTGGATCCATGGGGTCCCAAAATCCATAGTTTTCTGGGATTTGCTGGGTACTACAAACATTTTGTGAGAAACTTCTCATGATTGTAAACACCTTTAACTATGTTAGCAATAAAAAGGGTAAAGTATGTATTGACGGAATAATGCGAGGGAAGCTTTAAGGAGTGAAAGAGAAGGCTTATCACAGCACCTGTACACACACTACTGAAGAGTGGAGAAAGTATTGTGATATACAGTGATGATTCGAATAAATTATTGGGTTGTGTACTCATGAAAAATGATAATCTGGTAGCATACGCCTCATGATAGTTGAAGATACATGAGAAGAACTACCCGACACATGATCTAGAGATGGAAGCCTTGATTTTTTCCTTGAATATCTGGCGACACTAACTTTATGGTGAGAATGTGAAATATACACTAACCACAAGAGCCTAAAGTATATATTCACACAAAAGGAGCTGAACATGTGTCAAAGGAGATGGTTATAGAAAATCAGGGATTTCAATTGATCTATTCACTACCATCCTGGAAGGGCGAACAAGGTAGCTGATGCTCTAAGCAGAAAAGAACCTACTACTCTATCCATGTAACGAATTGAGAAAGAACATGTCTTTATGGATATAAAAAACAAGGATACAGAAATCATAAGGCCATGGGATACATCCTACTATGCACAAATGATTGTGCAACCATCCATCCAGGAGAAGATTAAGGAAGCACAAAGAGATGATGTGAAGATACAAAAGGGGGTGAATGCAGTAATGGTAGGGAAGCTACACGAGTTCAATATCAATGATGATGGTGTGATTCAGTATGGAACACTACTTTTTGTGCCTTCATCTCCTAGGATAAAGATGTATCATTTGGGAAATGCACAAAGCTCAACATTATATATCCATCATGGTAGCACCAAGATGTACCGTGATCTCTAAGAACACTTCTCATTGGATAACATGATGAAGGATATTGCAGAATATATATCAAGGTGCTTGGTATTTCAGAAAGTTAATAAAGAGTGAAAAAAGTCTAAAGGAATGATGCATCCATTGCATATACCCATGTGGAAATGGGAAAACGTTACTATGGACATTGTCACGGGTCTCCTCAAGATGTCTATGGAAAATAATACGATATGGGTTTTGGTTGATTGACTCGCCAAGACTACCCATTTTATCGCTATTCAGGATGATCTCTCTCTTGAAAACTTTTTAAGGATATATTTGAAGGAAGTGGTGAGACTAGATGGTGTTCCACTATCAATTGTTTTTAACCATGATCCAAGGTTAACATATAAATTTTAGAGGAGCCTTCAACATTATTTGAGTACTGAACTAAATTTTAGCGGGACCTATCACCCCCAAACCGATGGCCAATATGAATGGACTATTCAGACACATGAAGATATGCTAAGAGCCTACTGAATAGAATTCAAAGGTGGATGGATCATAATCTCCCATTGGCTGAGTTCTCAAACAACAATAGCTTCCACTCAAGTATTATGATGGTTCCATATGATGCTCTGTATGGAAAGCGATATAGAACGCCAACCTGTTTGGATGAAGTTTGAGAAAGAAAGCTACATGGACCTGATCTTGTGAAAGGGATGACAGAAAAGGTTCAACTCATAATGAAACACATCAAATATGCTTGAAGTCAAAAAAAGAGCTATTCTGACAACCGTTGATGGGATTTGGAGTTCGACGTTGGAGATAAGGTCTTCCTTCGAATATCACCATGGATGAGAGTCATGAGATTTGGGATGAAAGGGAAGTTAATCCCAAGGTACATTGGCCCCTTTGAAATCATTGAACATATAAGAGCCATGGCCTATCATCTTGCACTTCCATTGGATATGTCTCAAGTTCATGTTATTGTTCAGGTATCACTCTTGAGGAAGTACATACCCAATCCCCCACATGTATTAAACTCAGAGGTGGTACAGCTAGATGATGATCTCTTTTATGAGGAGCAGCCAGTGGAGTGTCTGGACTAGAGAGATAAGGTTATACGCAACCAGACAACCAACCTTGTCAATGTTTAGTGGAGGAAACATAAGTTTTAAGAAGCTACATGGGGACAAGACGAGGCGATGAAGGAGAAGCACCCTCACATGTTTGTGTAAAGTGAAATTTCGAGGTTGAAATATAAAAAGGGGGAAGAATGTAACAACACAATGTTTTTCAATGGAAATTATCTTCTTATAGATATGTCATAAAATCACTTGGAAACACAAAATAATTAACTACTATGTTATAAGTGACCTTTAAACATATGTTTTCACTTCTCTGTATGGAATTTCAAAAATCCGACATACACAGATGTGTTTAAAATGTTTTTTGGTGTCCAATAGAACAAACATAATTTATGGAAAATAGTAACCCACCATTATGAATAGTAACATACCCTTATGAATATTTATACCCCCTAATGAATAGTAACCTTAACTATGGTAGTATAAAAAAAATATTAATGTGAACGTATGATGTACCTATATTTTAGAATTAGTAAATGAATGTTTTAAAACTGGTTTTTAATAAGAAACTATGATTTCAATTAAATATTAAATAATTAATATTTGGAAAATTATTTTTGAAAAATGGACTTCTTTTTTGGATTCAACACATTGAAAAATGATTGGGTTGAAATTTTGGGACTTTTCTAAAATACATGAATTTTTTATGAATAGTGAAATGCCATTATTTACAAAAATAGGCTAAATAAGATAATTATAGAGTCATGTATGATGTTATGTTGATGTAAGACCACTTGGTTCGTGATCAAATGATAAAATTACTATTCCTGGTCACATAAGACTCACTATTCCTTGCCTTTATGGGAAATAAAAAATTAATGAATTTTAAATTGAGAAAACCCCTCTTCCCTCCACTATGAAAAACACCCTTCACACCGTCATTTCTTCACACCTCTCAAGCTTCAAGCCTTGCCTAAACTCTGCCCATTAATCTTACCTTGCCCCTCCCCCACATCCAAATTCTTTTTGTTTCATCAAAATACCAAGCTCATTCCCCTTAAGAAGGATCTCAAGAGGAGGATTGAAGAGGTAATTTCCCCCTTCTTTTCTTTTATATTCCTTTCAATTTAAAGTTCTTTTCGCATTCTCTCCCAACATAATTTTGTCCAAATGGTTTGGTAACTATAATATTATAAATATAATGGAATTTTTTGATACAAATGGGATATTATATCATCTAACCCCACTCTCCTCTTCTTTTTATTTTACAATGAAAACGTAGTTCATGAGGTGTTAATTTATCACCTTCAAGAATGACATGTTTTCTTTTTTCCATTTCTACTTTCATATATGGTCATGAAACCATTTTATGGTTGAACCATAATATTATATCTTTATTAATTCCTATTTAATGTTATGGAACTAACTTATGATTAATCAAAACAAGTTTGTTGTGGTCAAAAAACAGTGCAAAATAACTCAGAAAATCGTCATTTAAATATTATCTGACGATTCATCCAAATGTTAAACATTTTAATTAATTATAGGATCATTTTAACATAACTAATCTCATTAATAACATGGAATATATGTTATTTATGTTTACCCATGTTCTACACAAACTTTTATTCATGAATAAATGTGAAACTCTCAAGAAAACCATAAAAAGATCATTCTGAACAATGTTTTTAAATCCTATAACTCATCAAAAGGCCCATATGATAACATAATGAAACCAAAATGAACCACTTTCATTTATAAAAGGTTATGGAGTTTTAATTAATGAATATAATGTCATTATACAGGTCATTAAAGATAATGGTTCATTCAGATTCAAGGTAAGGGGAAATTCTCGAACCCAACTTTCATCCTTTGATTTCTCCCTCTTTCAGTAATTTTTGATATGGTTAATCCTTAAAAAAAATTCAATCATTGTATTTAATTTTTTGGGATATACATGTTTTTTACTGGTATTCATGGAAAACCAAATGTTTTCCAAAACAACTCTTCTTTGAATAACACACATTTTACTTCTCATTCAAGATTGACGATTCTTGTAAAATGTATCTTATTCACTCTTTCATTTGGGAACCCAATGTTTATGAATGTGTTCTTATGAGATGAAACCCATTACTTTTCATGGGTTTGTTATGTTTATTTTTTTTATATGTTCATTGTGTCACGCATGATTAATGATAATGCTATGATGTAACGGGTGCACCCACAATTATATAGCTCAGTATAAATGTTTCAATGTGAGGGGTGAGCCTGTAATTATGCAGTGCTCCAATGCATTGGGTAAAGTGACGAATCTCAGTAGTAAATGTGATTTTATTTTTGAAAAATATTCAATCTTTGTTCACATGTATGTGTGGGAGTTAACCACTAAGACATGATGTTTTATTTTAATGCATTGCCACATTTCAAGTCTGTTATTAATGCTTCCTCTCAAGTTCATGATTGTTTGCCTATGTTATGAATATGCTCACCCCATGCGATATTGTTATTATCTATCCTCTTATTGGGATTTTAGATCACACCTTCTGATGTATATCCTCAGGTGGATACATGTACTATGTATAGGTCATGTTCCAAAAAGTATCTAGAGAATAAGAAATAAAAAAAAGTTTATGCTCGATGTTATAATTGTTATATACGGTCCTAATTTTCCCAAGACACTAAACTATTGGACCCTCTACGTGTAATACAATTATTTTGTTTATATTTAAAATGATTTAATAGTAATGTATGAAATGGTTGGGTCACTATAAATTTTATATTAACCCTATCATGTTTTTTGATTCGTGCATTGCCTATATCGTAATGGCTTTTTAAACGCAATTTCAATTAATTATGATATGATGTGTACTCACATCATTTTTCATTTTTTGGTGTATATATTGGACATGTGTTTATTTTATCATAATTTTTCATTCAAGATATTTTATTTACAAATCCATCTCATGTTCTATCTTTCATGTTTCTTCAATTCTAATCATAATGATGATGATGTTTTTGTTAACTCAAAAAACTTTTATTTTAGTTATAATGGATTAAATTGATATTCATAATTATATGATCTATTTTTAAACCATGTGATTTTATATTTTTTTTATATTCCTGTATGGGGAAAATTAAATTTTTTATTAAAATATTCTTCCTCAATGAATTTATTCCCCATAAAATTATTACATTGTTAATAATAATCCACATTCTATTTAACGATTGTTTTTATTCCATGTGCAAATTTTCCATTCCCTGAAATATTATACAATATATTTGGAAAACTAATTATATGTTATATCATGTGGCCTTCATAACCCCTTCTTATCATTTCAAAGTGAAATTTTATTTTTTATTTTTATGATGTGGGATTTCAACAAATGTAATTTAAAATTTTAAAATGTTTTTTACTTACATGTTCACTCATTATATCTTCCACTTAACATTTCCTTAAGACAGTCTTTATATATTTTTCAAGACTCTGTTATTGTTGTTTTTTTAAATTTAATTTTTTCACATTATCTTTTTTATTTTTTTTAAAGTTACCCCTATCTTATTTATTTTATGATAATGGTAAATAAAATTATAAAATATATATTCATTGTTTCTTAATATGAACACATTTTTCCATAATTAAGATTATTTTTAATGAAGCTTAATTTCCATATTTCAAAAATGGGTTTTTTAAATAAATATAATTTATAATGATATTGAAATTAATATGGTTATTTCCTCTTATTTTTATAAGGGATATAATTAATGATCTGGAAAATGTATTTTTAATCCATGTTAGCATCCTTAAAGACCATTATGTTACACCATGGATATATTCTTATAACACTATGCACATTCTTTATCTGGATGGATTATGAAATCATTAATGGATATTTTTATGAAATCCATCTCTTTTCCATGGGTATATTATGTGATGTAGTAAATATGAATATTTTAATATTCTATTGGCACAAAATGTAAGGACGATTATAATAGATGGGTGGGTAACTATATCCCCCTCCAATTCATTGGTTAAGGTTCTACATATCATGATATACATATATACCATTGGTTTTTAAAAATTAATTCACTTATGGATTGTAGGTTTTAAAAACCTAACTCACTAATGGTTTTTAGTTTTATAATGTCTAAGATTCCACTTAATTATTCATGTTCTTATTTGTATACTATAGTTTATTTTTATGTTTCATTTTGGCTACATTACATATATTTATGACAATGATTACAATCCATTTCTCATGATCACTATCTCAGGTTTTTGTAATATTACACCATGGTATATGCTTCCAAATTTTAGATTACTTACATTTATATCATGGATTATGGGTAATTATTATTTTTCCATGTTTTTTAATATAAAAATTCTCTTATAATTATGTTTTCCCATATGCCTATGATGTAACCCTTGATGACATTTTAATGAGTTTTTTTCCTTACTGTGTATTTTATATTACCCATTTATTATGTTTACATTTCCCAGGTTATGAAGATGAATATAAATTTTGAGAATTATATAAGAGATTCTAGTGAGGCTCAATTATGGTGTAATATACATAAGTGATTTAAAATATCTTCCTTATGTAGTTAGTCATCAACGACACTAAACCTTCAGTTATTGGAATTTTCAGAATATTTAGAGATGTAATGTTTATGTTATGGAAATTATGTAAAATAAATATATGTATTTCTTAGCTCAACACGTTTTATAACAAGTCTGGTGTTTAAGTAATGTTTTTTGAATCAGACCTGAGTGTTCAGGTTTGGGGAACCATATTTTGAATCAAATAAGTGCTTATTTATTTATGGGGATTGTTTTAGTTATTTTTTTGGATTAGGATGAGATAAATTTAGTGAAAACCCTATGAATGAGTCTATGATTAGGATACCATCTTAATATTTTCGCAAAATATAGATTATATGGTTTTATAAGAAATTACATTAATATCTAGATACATGAGTGTATATGTGGTTGTGACATAGATGAACCTAAGGGTAATCACCCTGAAAAGCAATGGAAAAGTATCAACTCAATCTTAAATCGATGCCGATTGAGTTGGCCTAAATCTAAACACCTGTATAGACACTCCAAACGGATATGATATGGTCAATTCTCCTTCTCTATATGAACCATTATGAAGTATTCGAGTATATTTTTATAATTTGGGTAGAGAAACTATTAGGAAATAGAAAAAGAATAACCCAGATTGATGCTAGAAATTTGAAAGTCCAAATGAAAATGTAAATTGTGATTTAAATGTATTATATTAAGAGATTTAATTTTGTAAATTAAATATTATTTCTTTAATATTTTTTATTTAAGTAATTAATAAAGTAAGGTGAATCCAGGATAACAATGGGTGTGGTGGACAATGAACTGATTTTCCCAATGAAAAACTGAAAAATAGAGAATATGGTACTGAAAATCCTATTGTTATGATCAGCCAACTATCTCATGTTTTTAGTAGTAACTTGAGTCTATCTGAACTTCTGAACAAACAGAAAAATGGGTTGGATAATCATTCCGAGGATCTCTAGTGGTGAAGATGATAAAGGAATGGAGATCCAATTTCCTTTATAAAGAATTGTATAAAGAGGCACCCTATGGAATATCTCAAAAGAACTAGAAGAATTTAATAAATATTGCAAATGAGGAAATCTAGAATAAAATTCTGAGGAAAATGGAACCATTGAGTAAACATGATGGAGAAAATGATGTTCTTCTTATGGTTCCACTAGTAATTTGATGTATTATATTTAAGGAATTCAGACACTAGGAAAACCAATGAACTAATCCAATAGACTATGATAAAAATCGACACCAAAGACCTCCAGTACCAAGGGACCATGGAAAATACTATGAAATGACTACTCTTGAAGTGGATAGCGATAATTAAATTTTTCTTGGTTTACTTATACTTCAATATGGATTTAAAGATTCCTTGTGTCATGTAAATATTCACATTCTATTAGATGTTCAATTATAAATAAAAACTAATTGTGGTATCATTATTTTATCAAAGGTAAATTTATATAATTTGAGGTTTGAGGTATTTTGATTGATATAATTTTTATTATCAATCCTATTGATTAATTTAATGAGACTTTGAAAATAAATTTTCTATCATCACATATAATCTATATTATGTATCTAAATAGGGAAATCAAATTTCAAACCAAACTATGTTGATATATCAATTCATTTAAGACATTGATCTCTCTTTGAAAAATAATTCTATTATAGGATTTATGATACCTGATCACAAGGGATGTTCAACACAAATGGATGGGGACCAACCCATTATTATGATTGACCTATTCTAAGGAAAAAATATTTGTTTCATTAGTCTATAGAGATGATATTTCACTATAAATCAAGTCTTGGTTCATTTATATCTTTGATATATCCTTATATATTTTTATAAGTGGTAGATGATTAATTTTTTTAGGTTGTAATGTATCCAAAATGGTGGAGAATATAAAGCCTCGAGAATTTAGAAAATATTTTTGATAGCCTGTCTCAGAGGCAATACTGAATTATTATAAGTTTCATAGAATTTTATGAAAACTATATTAAAATTTTAAGAATAATAAATCTTGTAAATATTATAATATATTTAACTATTAAAAATTCTTTTATTTAAAGGATATATTTTTAATATGATTTAATATTTAAAAAGATTTTTTTTAAATGAAGGATTAATGTATGAATAAATAAAATCAAACAATTTTAAATGATTATTCTGAAATTATATAACATTTAAATATATTAGAATTATTGAAATTAAAAATATTTTGGAAATAATATTGAGAACACATAATGTTTAAGAAAACTATTTTTCATTAAAATTATTTTTCTATATATTTTGAAATTTCATTTAAAAGAAAAATTTAATAATTAATGAACTTTAATTTTACAAAATTAACTTAATTTTTGAATTCTTCTTAATATAATCATATAATGGTTAATTTTTAGGATTTTTTCTAAATAATTTTTTTTAGGTTAATGGTGAAAAATACACTTTTTACTAAAATTATAGCATTTATGACTATATTAAGAATTATGTATAACATATAAAAATATAAAAAATTTCGAATGATAAAATATTATTTATTTAGTGAAATTATTTATTTAAAATTATGGTTTTAAATTTCGAAAAACCTTGTATAATATTGTAAAAATTAAAGCAATATTTATTTAATAAAAATATTTTTAGTACTTTTATTTTAATTAAGCTTTCACTATGTGAAATTAGTTTTTTGAATTATTTTAACACAAAATAACACTATATTGGTTAATATTAAACCAAATAATTTCATTAAAATCAATAATATTTATAATTTTTTCCTAAACACAACAATGATGCATAAAAATAAACTTTTTTTTAAAATGTGTTTTTACGCATTACATGCCCTAATAATAATGTTAATTTTTATTATATATAAATTTATTTTATAAAATAGTATTTATATTTTAAATTAGTATGTAATAAGTATTTAATAAGATCCATTTTTAGGCGTTAAAATAAAATTCATTGTTAAAAAATTCATTATCACATTAAATAAATTATAAAATTGAAAAATATAATAGTAAGGGACTTATATCACATAGGGGGAATTGGCCTGTATAGTATGTCCTTTGAGAAGTAGTGTTTACCCTCTCACACAGGGCTAGGGTTTCACCTTCAGTCTTGCTTCATTCTCTCCTTCGGCACCTCAGTCGGCTTGGCGTCAGCATCCTCCCTCTCGGCGTCGTTCCAGCTTCATCCTATCAGGAGAGGTGCTATGTTTGTCTCTTCTCATTGGGTGAAGGCTTCAAAGGGAGATCTCCTTGGATCTGGAAGGTAGAAGATTCCATGCATTTGGGTGTCTATGGGAGGAGAATTCGATTCCGATTCTTCTCTAACATCACTCGGCATCGGCTCCGGTGTGGACCGGAGGGGGGAGGGTCACTTGGTTCGGGTTTTTGGTGGTCCTCCAACCTTCTTGCAGGTAAGATATAAAGTAGGGTGGAAGCCTGTCTCTATGGTTTTATTTTTTATTCTCTACCCTTCCATCATGCTGCCACATCGAGACCTCATCCTCTTTATTCCCTACCCTGGCATCTCGTATCTCTATTCCTATCTAAGGTGAATCAGGAGTGGGTTGATGATGAGGCTTTTATATGGGAGTTCAATGGCCTTTAGGGTTTTAGGTGCTTGATCTATAATAGTGGTGAGGTTATGGGTTCTCATTTATATTGTGATCAGTGTCATTTTTTTTCTTCTGCTTTCACTAGTGAGGAGGGGCATCTAGGTTGGTCTTGCTTGCTCACATGGTTATTACAGTGATGATGGTGATTTCTAGCAGTGCCTTTCCTTTTCTTGAAGACTCTTAGGTTTGATGATTGTTCAAATATTAGGATGGTTAATTATTGTTTTGTTTAGTGGCGTACTATGGAACGCACATATCAAGGAGATATTGGTTGTTTCCTGATTTATGTTTTAATTTTGAATGTCATTTTATCTACTGGAGGTTTTGGATTCATCTAGATTATTTGTTAATGGTTACATAGTCTATGAACATGTTTTGGTCTGTTTTGGTCTAATTATGAAATGGTGATCCAAACTGGACTTGACCACATGGATAAAGCCCCGTAGGAGGATTTATAGATATAATTTCATCTTTGTAGAGCCTTTTGGATTTAGATGTTTGAGAGGGTATGGCATTAGTCATCAGATCAGGCCTGTTCTTTGACATAAGACACCTGCTAGCCAAAAAGTCATGTAACAGTGGAGAGATTCTACACAATCAAATGTTATGGAGGTGTATCTCCATGTTGTATGTCTTGATTTATTTTCTAGACCTTCAGGTTATGATTAGTTTAATGTTCATGAAGTATGTCTAAGTTTCCCCCTATCTTCCCTTAAATGGGGGCTCTATTATAATAAAAAAATAGAAGTCCATTGGGGTGGTGGATAGATAATATTAATTGACTTAAAAACATGTTTAAAAAATTGGTTAAAATTATGGGTTGAGGTATAATTGACCTTCCATCATCACAGAATTTATAATTTCTCTCTGTGAAACCATAGTCTGTGTGAAACATGTTCTATCATTATATTAAGAAGTTAAAATGAAAAACAATTTCTTCCCTTCACCTATAAAAGTATCTCAATTAAACCCATTCTACAATCACACTAATGAGTTGTCTCAAAATCAAATATACCCTAGATTATCCTAAAATCATTATCAAAATCCAATAATCCTTGGAATTTCCAAAATACCAAGCTAAGGACCCTTCATGTGTTTCTTATAGAAGAACATCCAAAGAGAGAGGTAATGTTCTCAACTACACTCTCTTACTTATTTTTTTTATTTTAACCCCTAAAAATTATAACAATGGAATTATGAAAAAATAAGTATTAATATAATTATAATGTCTTTATTAATATTAAGAAATTATAAACATTCCTTACCATCCTCTCGATCTTTGAAAAATGAACATGTTTCCTATGCGTGCGTACAAACTACCACCTCCATGAAAATGACATATTAATTTTTTCACTCTAATATTTTATTATTTACCCAAATCTATTATAATTTGATTAAAACCCTTAATAATTGCTCAATAATATCATTACAATTCTTTAATAATGATATTATAAAACAATAATCACTTTTTATTCATATGGACCTATAGATTATAACATGTCCTTTCTTGGGTCGAGTTAACAACTTGAATGAAAAATTTTATACATATAAATCATGGTTGAATATGAAAACATAAATAATGTTTTCATTATTTATATATTATATTTTTTTATTTCTTTATTTGTTTTATTAGTATTTAACTTATTATTAATATATTGCCTTTGCATTTGTTATAAATTATCAAAACAAGCTCATCACCCACATCATCATGATGAAAAGTAAGTAAAATAATTATCAAATGAAATGATAACATTATAAATAATTATAAAATATATATTAAAATAACTATATCTCTATAAAACTGATTAAATTCAAATAACTAATCAATAATCGACATATCAATTATGAAGCCAGTATAAACAAACAATTGAATATAATAACATCTGATGATGAAAATAAAAAATAATGAAATAATATTTTTTGAATAAATTAAAATAAAATATGTTTAAAAAAACTTATATTTTTGAATATTTCTTTTAAAAATCTTATAAATAGAGTTATTTTTATAATACTGGATTTCAGATCATGTTCGACTAAGTGAGGGTAAAGGTACGTTTTATTTGTCAATATTTTCAATATGCTAAGACATGTTTGATAGTACACATCGTGTTATATTTTATATGGGTTATTCTTTTCTTTACTTCCTTAAAGTATAGGGAATATATTTATTTTCATGATATTTTAATTTCTATTTCATGGTATCCCTATAATGTTCTTTTGATTCTTTTGTTATCACTGTCATAAGGGTTTTTACATATTCATTTTTCTTTATTAAGATATGATGCATATTCACAACTTGTTTCCTTTTTTAAAATATATAATTTAGAAATAAATATTTTATAATAATATTTCATGAAATATAAGGGATTTAAAAATCTATCAATTATTCTACATTTCATGGGGTTCCAATTAGAAAAATAACAATGATGTTACATTTTTTTTAACTCAAACCCACTTTATTTGAGTAATAATTTATCATATTAAACTTAATAATTATATTATTAATTTATTTCACAGTAAAATTTAATATTGTACCTTATCTTTCACTTAGGCTAAATGGATGCTTTGGATTCAAATTTTCATCAACATTGAGTTTCATCCCAAAAAAATATGAAATTATTAAGAATAATTATCCCTCTTAAATGTTGATTTAATTTCATGTATATATTTTAACATTCTGAAAAATGTTCCCCATTTAAATTGGAATCCTAACAATGTGATATCACAGGTGAAAATAATATTTCCGTTCTCCAATTTTAAAAAAGTAGTTTTATTATCTCATTTTAGGATGAGTGATTTCAACAAATTTATTTCAAAATATTAGAAATAGTTTCCTTTTATGTTCATTTGTTTTATCATCCACTATTTATTTCCTTGAAGCAGCCTTTATTTATTTTTCAAGTGTCAATTATTTATGTTTTTTATAAATATAATGATTTAAATAAATTACTTTGATTCTTTTGAAAATAAATTTTCAAATGGACCCATATTTTCATCATTTTATGATAATGTTGAATTTTTTTTAAATATATTTTTAATGTTTTCCATGTAAAAAAAATTATTTCAATAATGAACATTATTTTAAATAAATATTCCATTCAATTTTTAAGACTAGTTGTTTCTAAATAAACCTAATTTTTGATTATTATGAATTTCAAATGTGTATTTTCTATTTTTTTGAAATTGATTTAATCAATGGTATTTAAAATTAATTTTTTAATATATGTAAACATACTTAACTCAACTTATATTACACCAAGGATATATTCTTATACCACCACCCACCTTTTTTCATTTGATGGATTGTGAAATGTTACATATAATTTTTATGAAATCCATCTATTTTCTATTGAATAATTAGGTGATGTTTGAAATACTAATTTTTTTAAAATATATTGACACACAATTATATGGAAAATTATTATTAATGAGAATGGTCTAATATTTCCCTCCAATTCATTAGTTAATGTTATACATCATATATGATAATTATAGATCGTAGGATTATAAAACATAAGTCACTTATGGGCTATTGGTTTTTGAAGCCAATGTCACTTATGGAAAATAAATTTGTAAAACCTAAGTCACTAGTGGTCCATAGGTGTGTGATTCCTAAGCCACCATTTATTGATTCATATGATTTTCTTGTTACATAGTTTATTATTATCCTCAATTTTCATAACATGCCATATATATATATACCTATAGTTTTGATCCATGTCTAGTGATCATTATATATTATTTCCAAACTATTATTCCATGTTTTATATTTTCTAAATTGAGATTACACAACATTCTATCATGAATATTTTATAACAAATATTATTATATTGATTTTTAATAATATAATTATCCCATAATCTTGTTTTCTTATATACTTATTATATAAACCTTGATGACATGTTGATGAGTTTTCTTTCTTAATGTGCTTTTAAACTGACCCCTTTCTTATGTTTCCATTCCCCAAGTTATGAAGATGAGTATAATTTATGATGAGCCTCGAAGGGAGTCTAGTGTGGCTGAATTATTAAAAAATACTTTTAAGTATTATAAAAAAATTGTC
This sequence comes from Viscum album, assembly GCA_963277665.1. Taxonomy (NCBI): domain Eukaryota; kingdom Viridiplantae; phylum Streptophyta; class Magnoliopsida; order Santalales; family Viscaceae; genus Viscum; species Viscum album. The sequence continues at coordinate 1,374,595,454 of OY728133.1, read as the reverse complement.
TTATATAGTTAGTACTCAAAGAAACTAAATCATTTATTCTTGGGATTGTGATATTATTGTGAGATGTAATTTTTTAATTTTGGAAACTATATAAAATAATTATTTTTTATTTTGTTCAATATCAATTTGTATTAAATATAATGTTTAAAGAAAATTTTGTCAACATTGGACCTGTGAATGTGCGTTTGAGGTGCCTCACTGATCACTATTGGTGGTGGACCTTACCTCATTTATTTAACTTATCATCATTGCATATTATAAGAATTTTTGTCCAATAAATTTTGAGGTTGGATCCACTGGATATATTCTCTTCCCCGAAGTATTATCATAAAATGAATCTTTCTTTAAAAATTAAAAGTCACTTCTATATAAGGGGTGAGTGAATTGAAATCTCCATCAGTGGAAACTATCTACCTGAGGAGGGTATTTCAAAGGGTTTCATTGAAATATATTACACTATAAAATATAGTGTATGATGAATAAACCACTCTTGAATTGAAAAAAATGAGGGGTTTTGAAGAGAAGAAACTTATTAAAAATTGAATTACATTCTTTTATGCATGGCTATAGCCATCCCAGATTCACATCATCCCAAAAATATAATGTTCATCACCATATGCCTGAAAGGAAATAAATAAAAGTGGTGACTATAGGATTACATCAACAAACCATCCCTCTATGTCTTCTATCGAACCATCCAATATTCCTATGAAGAAAACTCTATAGGTACCAAACATACAATATGAAGGTCTCAGATAACAACATTATCTCAATCATAGTGTTTTTTCCATTAAATTACTATGGATATAATTAGGAAAACACCAACCTAACTCCAAATATAGGGTGAATCCCTATCAAAAATACTCAATCTACTAATTCTATATAATGTTCTTCAGTAAAGGAGGTGTTTCATGAAAAAATACCATAACTCGACATCTCTTCCTATGGAGTCTCCATTTGAATTACTGGGATAAAATAATTGCACCTTGTAACATTTCTTAGGAACACCTCATTAGTTCCATGAGTCTCATAACGAATTTAGATATAGTCATTCTACCCTATTAAGGGTCCAAAATCCATGGATAACAATCCACCTTGAACAAATGCTCAAAATCAAATAAAAGTAATGAAATATTATAATGAGTATAATGAAAAAAATCATGCCCCAACAATCGAATATAATATATATGGAGATCAAGAAAATAATATTTGATTTAATGAATCCTGTATTTACAATGTTTTGAAAATAATAACAATCTTCATATGGACATGATATAATTTAATTTTTTGTTTTTTTTTCTTGGTTATTTAGACTGAACATATGATCAACAAAATTCTAGTGAGTTGAATAAAGAACTGAAACAATGAAAATACCATGATCTACAGTTTCATTTATATTACATTCATTAGATTCATTATCACTATAGTAGTGTGAAAATCATTTCATTGTATTATATAGAGATAAAACGAGTTTATAGAAATATAAAGAATAATATTTTGATGTTTTTCAACTATACCCAAGAAATGTGAAATTTTTAAAATTGAAGGTTGTTATAATGGTGTATATAAATAGAACCACAAAATCTATGAGAAGGATAATACAAACAATAAGACTTTAAAAAGTGTATTAAAGTCATTTTGATGCTTGGAAAATCTTATTGCTATGTGATATTTCAATTTAACTTTTTTGATATGAGATTTTTCTTCTTAGAATACACATTTTTTAGGATTTTATTATAAGATATCTAGGTTTTAATTATTGTAATTAATTTTTCCAAACCATTGTGATGAAATATTATGTTAATAACAGAAAAATATTGAAAATAGCAAAGGGATATTATATTTAACTACATGTTGAGGGATTCAAGGTATTAAAATATATAGCTTGTACTGATCATCTTGATCTAAAGAATCCAATGATTGGAAATCCGACCTTAAAAGGGATTAATGTTAGGTAAACCTAAATTAAAATATACAGTATTATTTTCTACTCGAGGTTAATGAAAATACATCCCTAATTAGAGGGTGTTTAACCTTTAAAATATCATTTTAGAAGAGTGTTTGGTTTGTTAACCAATACCCTGCACTTTGTTTCTAAACATTGTTTTTACTATGTTTTTAATTTCATTAGATTTTTTGGAATTTCATATAAACTAGTTTTAAACTGAATTTTATATTTTATTTAATAAATTTCTACATAAAAAGAACTAAATTTCTATTAATTTTATCATATACTCTGATAAATTATAAATTAATAAAAATATTATAATTTTGATCTTCTGAACACCTATATTATTTATAAAATTATAAGTTTATGTTTTACTAAAAATCACCCCATCTTTAAAATTTTACTACTCTTACTTTATGGGACAAAAATAATCACCATCTAGCTACTGAGTGTCTGAATCATATTGAAATATTAATCTGATACTCCAAACAAACCATTATCACTTCGGGATCAAGGAATCTTCATAACACCATTATGCCCCTATCATCAAAACACTCATAATATAGCCAACCTATAGGTAGTCTCATATAACTCAATAGGTACTACCAATCCACTATATGAGAAGAAATTAACAATGTTTAAAAGGGTGAGAAAACACCTCATATCATAGAGGAAGGATATTTATCAACTCAATCTCATAAGAAAACTCATTATCACTCAGAAATTGATAGTGAGATGCCCAACTATAAGCACATGATCATCATGACCCTACCTCTACACAAAAAATAACTTCCAATTGTTATAACCGTTCATTTAATATGGTAAATCCACAAGTATTAGAATATATATTCATTTTAGGATATATAAAGTTCAGGAAAGATCATAATTGACCACTATATAATGTATATAATATGTCTTTTGTACCATGTAATTGATGTATTATAGCTCTGACACAACTAATTGGATATTAGAGTAATAGAAAATAGATACATCATTACTGAACTATACTCGCTTCCTCGTTCTATTAATCAAATAAAATATCCACTTAACAACATTACCCTAAAATCCAAAACTAGTCCTCACAAGATTACTAATTTAAAACTCTGTTCATATGAATTATCCTATTTGATATCACATTGATATGACCCAACCGATTAGGGACCTTCTGAGGCCAAATAAAAAATAAGTGTGCTGTCTCAATCGAAATTCCAATAGGCTAAGGGGTATATAATGACATAGGGTTATGATATTACATAATATATGAGGACTTTCCCTATATCCAATCAAAAAATACAAATATCTATAATGAATTAATAACTTGTAATACTAGGTTCCAACACACACCACCATGTATCCTCTTTAAAAAAGAAACAACAACTCCAAATCCACCAATACCATCTCCAATATTTTTGTTGTCTATATAGACATAAAACATGTGGGAAAAAATCTTATGAATCGGTGAGTATAATCATACTTATTAGAATGCTCCAAAACTATAAAGGAAAGTGCAGAAAACATTTATCTGAAAATATAGAATATGTAGGTAATTAAGAGTAGGATAAGGAATCAATAATTTATAATCCACCACTAGAATCCTCAGGGATTCAAGGATGTCTAAGTCATCTTAGATCCAATCCAGAAAGGACATCCCTCACGAGATATTAGGGATTCTCAATGTTCTGAAAATCCCATAAAGCATTAATTCAACAGCCCAACCGCACACTTTATCTTAAATAAAATAAAAGGGTACGTGAAGATTCACAATACTTAAAGGATATGATCTACTCAAGCTCTCTAACTTGCACATCACTACCACAAAGAAAAAATAGAAATATTAACCATAATGATGCTTCTGTGAAAGTTATGGGAGTGAAACACCTTACTCTCCCCCTTTATCAAGTCAACATTCTAGAAACCTATAAGAAAATTTACACCTAGAAAATGGATAGATGTAGGATAATGATTTACTAAACTCAACAATCTTAACTACCCATCTATAATAAAACCTCTTCACCTTATAAAAATTGTTTAAGAGAACCAGTGCCTAATCTGAAAACACAGAATATATGGGAGAGTATATTACCCAATAGATAGAGAAATTATACCTCATTGAGTATAAAAAATATATTATGGAGTAATTAGATATATAGACAGAGGAATTATGTGATTCCCCAAAATTATAATGTAAGAATATTGAATTTTATAGCGATCATGACACATGAAACCAAGCACATAGAAGAATATAATATATCAATACTTTATAATGTATATACTATTCAAAATAGATTCAATATATTTCACTAAATGAATCATCATGTTATCTTTATTTACATGGAAGAGTGAAATTCCTCAATATCTTGTGTAACACTCAAGAGTGACCTTCGTCGATAAGCTGCATTATATGCAAGACCAAGATTTCCCAAATAACTTTGTATTATTAAAATATAACCATTTTATATAATATTATATAACAGAACTTTTATATTATTTTTTATAAATATTTTTAACTAAAATATTTAAATTTATGGTTCATATAAATATTAAATTAATACATTTGTCACCAATTAATGAGAAACTAAAAAAGAACCAATTGGATATAAAAAGAAATAATATTAGTTTTATTCTTCAACAGGATTTTTATCATAATAAAAATAATAAATTATAATTATTGAATTATTTTAGTTATATATATATATATAGATGTTCTATATTCTATAAAATTATTTTTATATTCATCCATTATGCTTTATATACATAATATAAGAACAAACTCTATTATGTACATACAACCCTATAATTTTTATTCCGGTATTTTTACCACATTTTTATGGTGAACCATTTTGAAATTGAGTTTTTTTACACTTTAATTGATTTAATATTTGAAAATAAACTTCCTCATTGAAATAGAAACAAATGAATTAATTTATGGTGAATGTTTTATATTTTTATGAAACCTTTCATTTTCAATGGACAGTTAAAAAGAATGAATTTTTGTTTAAAACTTGTTTTTCATATAATTTAATTATAAGTATAAATTATAATTTTAATTGGAATTTAAAGACTAATTAGATTATATTTTTATCAAATAATACAATTTATTTCATTGGAATCAAGTTTACATTTAAGTTTATTATCAAAACATAGAAAATATTCAGACATCTTTACTTTGAAAATATCATTATCCTCCCGCCTATGAGATTAAATTTAAATCTATAACTTCCACTTACATGATACGAATTTTGGAAAACAGATCATGTATTTGGCATTATAATAATTTATAATTTATAATATGACAAACATTATTTTTTACCAAAATTATTTGTGAAAGTAATTAAAATTAATTACAATTCTTAAGGAAAAATTAAGCTTAATAAAGACTAAACCTTTAACTTAGGGGAGAAAAATACCAAGAAACCCAAACAACACATTTTATATGGTCACAATTAGGCCATTAATCTTCCATTATTTTGTTTTTTTTTGTTTTTTATATGAATTTATTTTGGTAATAACATGTGTACACCTAACTTGTTTCAAAAAAATTCAAGTCAGTAGTTTTCCTTCCCTATTAATGGCCACTACCTCTTCTCAATCCTCACATCTATATCCCCAAATTGTTTCCCAAAATATCTCCACTATAATATTAATCCTCCAATTTTTAATAAATACTCCAAAATGATCCTTTTGTTATAAACCAAAAGAAGTTACCTGATTAAGAGGTAACATCATTGCTTAAGTTTTTTAGTTTTATTATTAATCACCAACACCAAAAATATTCTTATTCTATTATTATGTAAAAAAAATATAATAAATATACTAGTATGTTTTTAGTTAATGGGATCAACATATACTAACACACACTTCCATCTAATGGGTAATGAAGATAATATTTCTGTGTATGGCGAACTACTGCCTCACAATATGATGATTGTTCATTATGACCATACCAGCTCTCATAGTGTCCATTAGGATGGAAATTATCTTTATATATTTTATATATGTTATTTACTATGTTTTTATACTTCTTTATTCCTTTTATTAGACATAACTTTTATAGATTCCATTTTACGTTAGTATGACAACATCGTTTGAGGGTTTGTGGACTACCACTCCCTCGAAACGATGTGCTTTGTTCAAACTAAAAATGGAAAGTATAAAAGATGGTTTAAGTTAAAAATACCTCACATAAATAAAATTTATATGATATTAATGAAAGAATTTAATTTCTATAAATCAAATATATATATATATATATAATTTTATTTTTATCTATTTACAAACTCTAAAAAGTGATAACATCGATCGTCGATGAGTGGACTACTGCCTCCTCAACATGATGTGATTTTATTTTCATCACAAGAATTATATATACACGTGTACATGATTAAATAATATGATATTTATTATATAATTGTAATTTTATAATGGTTTAATTATACTTACCTTTTTTCCGTAATGATCATTGAAAAACGATAACGTTAGTCCTGCATACGTACAACATATCATCACCATGATCACAACATTGATTAATTTTTAATAAAGATATTTAATGATTGATTTTAATTTTATAATTAATGTATATTTATTATAATTATGTAATTTTTATTGTTCTATAAATGTTCTACAATTAACCCTTTGACAAGAATCTTAAGGATGTTCTCATAAAAGGAAACTCATGGAAAATGAATCTCATCCCACTTTTTACATATGTGAGATAAATGTAATTTTCATGACCTACATATTTTTTTGGTGTATATATTGAAAATATTATAAATATTATATCATGAATTACATTATCTTTATAGTATTTAAGGATTTAATTTAATATTATTTATTTATGAGTATTATGATTTAAAAGTATTCAAGTTGTTATGGGACACTTTAGATTGTTTAAAGACAATTTTCCACAACAATAACATTTATGATATTTCAACTATATTTCCATTTGAGGAAATTATATTAACAACGATTAATAAACCTGTTCATTTTCCCTTCTAGTAGTTCATGAAAATTTTCAATCATTACTATCATTTTCCCACTCTTTTGTACTCAAATAGGTTTATAAATGTTTTTAAGAAAACCTGACTTTTGATCTCTCTTTAGTCGGAGAACCTGTTTTTTTTAAAAGCCATGTTTTATTAATATTAATCCAAAAATTATTATTAAGTAATTTGGTAAATAAATTATAACCCTTTTTAGGGATATATTTGTAATGGAATATTCTTGGTGCTTTCATAATAAGGCATTTTCAAACCATTTTACAGTGAAAATGGAATGTTCTTTTAGCTCATATGACAAGTATGCATTTACTCGCTATCATTTAATTGAAGATTCCATTGCATGTCAAAAAGGTTAATTTTTAGAGACAACATTTTCAAAAGTTATTTTCAATGAAAAGGTTTTTAAAATGGTTTTTTCAAAACAAAATGACATTTTACTCAATAATGTTAATATGATCTTTTTTTAATATTTCCATTCATCAACTTCAAAAACCCTATATTTTACTCTACATGGTATATGTTGTATGGATACAATACTTACTATTCTTATGGAATTTTTATGATTGATTTGGCCAAAGATAGTATTCAAATTAACTTCATTGATTTATTAGTTAGACCCCATAAATATTAAATATCGTATAAATAATGAATACTGAATTTCTCTAAACTACCCATTTAATTTATCATGGATATTAATACTATTGAAACCGTATAGCATTTTACATACGGTGTCTACTTCTAAATTTTTATGATTATATGGGGAAATATTGATGAATAGATATTCTTTATTCAATATATATATTTGAAAAGGTATATATTATTTATTTTGATTATTCGATATAAGAAATTTTTATGAATGGAAATTATGGGTGGATCTTGTAATTTATATATATCCTTGATGCATTGATAGGTTCTAATGAAAAAAGTATGTTTCACCAATTAAATGGGTTTAAATCTCTTATTTTAATTGTCTTGTGAATTTTATTTATGGTATAGGTTTTCATGTCCCCAAGACATGATGCCCATTAAGAAATCATTTAACTCATTTATATTTAGTTATTATTCATACATGTGATTTGGTGTCGACTTCTCTATGGATACATTTCTTTTTCAATTAATTGATTAAATGGAATGTGTTTCAGTTTATCAAATATCCATATTTTTCTCCTTACCAATTTATTTTCAACGCATCTGTTTCCATTTATTACATTGCTATATTTATTTTTACTTATCTAGTTATTTTAATGTCATGTGTTTCCAATTATTACCTTTCCATATTGGTTATGCACATTCATTAGGGTTATTTATTAAATGGAATTCTTGTTCAGTATTTAGCAATCCGTATTGACTATTCTCATTGATACATTATTTATTCCACAATATTTTACCCTTAAAGATCATTTAAGATAACCCCTACTATGTTTCTTTCCACAAGATTCTAATATGTGTACTATAAATGATATACTGGGATTTATAATATGGGTTAATGTCTTCCTTGAATTTATTTATTTTGAAATAAGGAAAAAATTTATGTTTTAATCAGTGTATTCATTTGTAATAAAAGACACATGTATGTATCTAGTTCAAAAGGACTACTAAACTTTCTTTCCTTTATGATTTGATTCCATGTAATTACACTAATTAATTTTTTGCAGACACGTATTCTGGGAATTCTTGGGTCGAGTCCCAAGATTTTTCATTAGAGAATGATTAGTAGTAATCATGGAAACTAGATATAGCAAAAAATTGGTTTGAGAACATAAATCTAAGGTACAATTTGAGAAAAAGTATATAATAACATCTTAGAATTGTGTTAAGTTAGAAATTAAGTGGTAAATTCTAGAAATACATCACTGTCTGGATACTACAGGTGGATTTGGTTCTAGCATAGATGTACCTAGGAATAATAAATCAGAAATGGTGTTTGGATCCTGACTCTGGATAACCTAGAATACGACAACATGCCTTACTACACACCTGGTTTGACACTCTCATGGGATTTTTTTAGGAGAATCCACATTTAATTTCTAACAATAATGAAGAATTTGATTGGATTATGACAATGAATAACCTAGAATAAATCTAGTGTGTTTTAGATTGAATATACATTTTCATGATTTAAAAATCCTAGAAATGATATTATGAATAAACCCTTGCAAAAGAAGGACCTATGGCCAGATAAAATGGATGATGTATTTAGGTATTGATGATGTTTTTAAAACTGTAGTGAAAATAATTTTTAGTCATTAGATAGATTTCAAGGATGTTCGTCTTAATTATTTTTTTATTATATTAATTTTGTTTTAGAATAGGATAAACATTAAATGGGTCAAAACACATCATGTCTGGAAAGGATATGGGTATTTAATCCATGAATAAATGATGATAAGGGTTTCATACCAACCACTAACATACAAAATATCCTGTTTAAGTTTTCATTTTTTTAGTTAAACAATTCAATTATTAAATTTTAATCATGAACCAGTAGTGTTACTATTGAGGATTAGAGATTAATATATTAAGAATTTTTGTTTTTGAAGAAAGTTAAAGACTAATAGTTAGGCATGTCACTGTTTTATAGGCCTTATTATCCTATAAAAGTTTATTTCTGTGCATCAAGCATAAAAAATCATTATTGGTAATTAATTTATAATAATAAAATATTTAATTAGAATTTGATCGAAGAACAACCAAAATATATAATTCTTCACATTAAATTGAAAGCTATGAAGTATTAAAATTTCATTATATTCTTGATCATTAAAATAATTACCTAACATTAGGAAAATGACATAGAAATAAAAGGTTACCCAAAGATCTTAATTTTTATTGAACCGATGGTATTCAAAATCAACATAGATTTATGGGTTTAAGGCCCCCAAATTTTAATTGACCACTCACTTGTTTTTGAATGATGACCTCATTCACTCCTAATTAATATTTACACCTTTCCTTAGTGTATGTATCTTAACATGACATTAATGTTCTTTTACATAGCGACCTTGTTACATGGTAGTCCATGTGAACTGTTCACATCCCATTCTCACTTTTATAGGGGATGTTTTATGAACCATTCTAATGATTAGTTATTTCAACCTAGGAAACATCAAAAAATATAATTCCATGACCAATTTTAAATTTTGAGTATGTAATTTAAATAAGGGAGGGAGAATGTGAGTCCCAAAAATTATAAAGTAAGAAACTTGTATTCGATAACATGCATGAAAAGCGACAAAAATCCTTTAAGGGAATATAATATCTGGATATATTATAATAAATTAACTATTTAAAATTGATTATATATATTTTGATTCACACAACACAAAGTTATCTTGAATTACATAGAAGAGATACCTTCCACGATAGTTTGTGTAACATGCAAGAGAATCCTTTCTCGATATCTTCTATTATATGCAAGATTGAGTTTCACTAAATAATAATATATTATTAAAATTTTAATATTTAATATAATATGATGTAACCTAGTTGATATAGTAGTGATTATTAATATAATAACCTAACTTATTAAAAATTATGGTTTATATAAATATTAAATTAATAAATTGGTTACCAATTATTGAGAAATGAATATAATAACCAATATGATATAAAAAGAAATATTATTATTTTTATTATTCCAATGGTTTTTATCATAATAAACATAATTAATAAAATTTAGTGAATTTTTTAAAATAAATATATATGATATTTATTAAATCAAATATTTTTTCTATTCATACACTAGTTTTGATAAACATGAGATACCAACAAACTGTATTTTATACATAAAAAGAAATATTTTTTATTGATGCATTTTTCAAACCTTTTAATGAAGAATCAATTTTAAATTTTAATTTTCAAACAATAATTGATTTAATATGACAAAATAAACTTCATATTTAAAAAAAATTAGAATTATGTTAGGGTGAAGTTTTTATATTTTTCTAATACTTTTCATTTTATAATGAATAGATAAAAATAAAAAAAAATTAGTTTTAAACAACTTTTTAATCAAATTTATATCTAAGGATAAATTATATTTTTAATTTATTTTAATGTTTAATTATATAAAAATTATATAAAATAATAAAATTTATGTCACTAGATTCAATTTTAATTTTTATTTGAAAATAAAAATATTGCAAACTTTAGGGTGTTTTTTCTTTAAAAACCTGCATTGTCATCCCGCCTACGAGATTAAGTTTAAATCAACTTATAACACTTATATGATTATAGTTTGGAAAAATGGATTTGGTATTTGGAATCAGAATAACTTAAAATTTCTAATAAAACCTAATTTAATACAAAACTTATTTATGAATGTAATTAATATTAATTGTAAATATTAAAGAAAAATTTAGGTTAATAAAGGACTAGACCTCTAACTTAGGGTACCAAATGATCGAGAAACTTATCCAAAACATATTGGATGGTCATAATTAAGACATGAACCTTCCATTGTTGTGTTTTTTTGTTTTTATGACCTTTTTAGATATTAAAATGTCCACATCAAACTTCATGTTAGTCATTTTTCTTCCCAATAAAAGGCCACCACCTATCCTCATACATCACACCTATCAAGATGATTTGTTTGGAAAATATCTGACCAAAAAGATTCCAAAAATAAATATCCTCAATGTTGAAGTCTCCCTTTTTAAATAAATCATTCTAGCGAATCCTTTTGTTATCAACTAAAATATGTTACCTGATTATTTGGTAACATCATTCCTTAATGTTATTAGTTTTATTTCCATTCTCCAACCTCTCATCTCTTCTTATTATATTATACTAAAAAATGTATAATCAATATACAAGGATTTTTTGATATTTTGTACCTACACTTAAATACACTACAATATTATCTAGAACGAACATATTGTTTCTATGTATGGTGAACTACTGCCTCACGAAACGATGATTGTTCATTTTTTCTTTTACCACCACTCATGGGGGATATTACGATGAAAAATATGTTTATATATAATATATATGATATATATGATATATATGAAATATTTATACTTCATTAATAATATTATTACACATACCCTTAATACTTTTTATTTTACATTAATACGATAACATCATTTGAGGAAGTGTAGACTACCGACCCTCTATGTGATGTGATTTGATCACAATATACATGGATGTATATAGGATTGTTTTAATTAATCTTATGTGACATTCATAACCTCTATATTATATTCATAAAATAATTATCTTTCTAATGAATATATATATATATATCAATTTATTTATTACCCATTCACAAAAACTAAAAAGTGATAATGTCGATCATGGATGTGGGGACTACCGCCACCTCAAAATGATGTGATTCCATTATCATCAAAAGAATTATATAAATAACCATACATGATTATATAATATGGTATTCATGATATAATTATCATCCTATAATGAAGTAATTATACTTATATTATTTCCATAATGATTGTTAAAAAATGAGAATGTTACTCATGCGTATGTACGACAAGTCCTCTCCATGTTCAAAATGATTATTCATTTTTTATGAAAAAATTTAAATTTTTAATTTAAAAGTGTAACTAATGTATAAATATGATAATTATTTCATTTTCACGATTCTGTAAATGTTATGTAGTGAAACCTTTGACCACAGATGACACACCAAATTATTTTTTGACAAATAAACTGAATTGAGTCAAAACACTCGACATGAATATTATTTTTAAAATAGTTATATATAACATAGTAAAAAGTGAAATAAAAGTTATGATAAACATAAGGAACTTTATCAAGAAATTATGAAATTAAAATATGATTATTATATATGATTTTAAAAGAAGTTTACCTAAATGTAAACTCAAGGTAATAGATTCTCATTTCACTTTTTACATCTATGAGTTAAATGTCACGTACACCACTTACATATTTTCTGTGGTGTATCTAATGATATTTTTTATATATTATGTAATTAATTCCTTTATATTCATCTAATTCAAGTGTCACGACCTAACCCTCAGGACCCGTGTCGTCACTACCCCAAGCCCGCCTTCCCTAGGCCAAGCGCTGGAGACTAGCACTGAAAGGCGTATTCCATAAACTAGGAAAGAAGTGCCTTTATATCCTTTTTACACATGAAAAAAAGAACATATAATGATACGAAAACAAGTCAACTATGTTGAAAAACAAGTGCTGAAGTAAAAATGGTCCGGAATACAAGCCCAATAGTAATTTTACAAGTACAACTGAGATAAAATACAACTGATGTAAAAGAAAGGCAGCTACTGGGTCGTCCTTCGAGGTTCCTACCTGAAGGTTAGGAACAGATCACCTCCCCAGCACTCCACGTCCACCCGTCTCCTCTGCATACCATCACACCGTATGGTCCACCACCCAGCATCGTCTAGTCCTGGTATCCTTGGCCTCAATCAACACTGTCTGTTGTCTGCACCTAACAAAATAAGGTCAGGGCATACACCATGCAGGGGTGTGTATAACAATACTCAGTAGGGACCTCGAGACCCTCAAGGTCACTCAAAATCCACAAAGGATAAATCTCAAATCATGAAGTCAACATTCAACCCTACATAGGTATATTCCCATACATATACCTAAGTTATCATATAAAACCATCTCAATCATGAGGAAACACAGGGTCCAACCCAAAATCCCAAAGATCAATTGTCCCAAAATGGACGGAAAACCAGAAAGGCAAGTACAACACAGATATTCCACATAGAAGAATACCAACAAGGTATTACCAAAAAAGAATCTTCCACACAGCTACGAACTCAGCTCACACCAGGTATAACATAATTATGGTAGTAGAGATGATTAATTATAGATAATAAATCATCTTACTCGATTAAGAGGCTCTGTTATGGACCCATACAGAATATCTAGAAGCATACCAACATAGAATCTCTTCGAGATGACTCACATAGAATTTCTAGGAGCTGACCCACATAGGATCGCTAGGATGTAACCCATATATGATCGCTAGGAGCTGACCCACACAGGATCGCTAGGAGCTCACCCACACAGGATCGCTAGGAGCTGACACACACAGGATCGCTAGGAGCTGACCCGCACAAGATCGCTAGGAGCGGACCCACATAGAATAATGAGGATCTAACCCACACATGATCAGTTGGAGCTGACCAACATAGGATCTCTAGTAGCTGACCCACACAGGATCACTAGTCAGTCAACTCATCACAACCAGCTACTGGGTTCCGGCACTAGGCTTGCTCGCCTCCATGAAGATCCACTCCTCTAGCCACTATTCAATACTCCAACTGCCACAATGTATCATGAAGAAGTATCTGAAAGGACTGGCTCGTTATAGGGGTCTCAATGCGATAGATGGTGCGTCAATTGGACGCCTGGTCCTTTTAGTCCTGGGGGCCTGGATGTATTAGTTCTCGATCCAACCTGACCATATTCCAACATTATCCAAATATATTGTGGGTTATACAAAATGGACTGTATCGCTCTGAGGTTTCCAGTGCCACTAACGGTTCGACAAACGGACATCTGGTACCATAGTTTTGGCCAATGATGCGAAAATGGGTCGTAGTGGGTCTGGTTCCGGCCGGACCCTGTCGAACTGACCCTTCCTGACCCTGTTTGGGTCGACCTGGCCCCACCCATTGGGTCTGACCCCACCCGCTATGTGGCCCAGCCCGGTGGGTCCGGCCCGACCCACCGTGCTATCCGACAAGCCGCGAGAGGCCACAGGGCATTTCGGATGCGGACGACGTGAGGTCGTGGGGATGCTCGGTCGCGAGAGTGCTATGAGGGTGGCTCAGCCATGGGGGAGCAGCTAGGGCATGGGGTGGCTTTATCATGGGGCGGCTCGGCCGCGGATGGTGCGAGGCCGTGGGGTGGCTTGGTGAGGGAGGAGGTCATGGGGTGGCCTGTTCAGAGGGCGGAGGCCGCAAGACGTCTTGGCCAGAGTGGCTCAGTGAGGGTGGAGGCTACTGGGCAGCTCGACTATAGAGGGAAGAGGCCACGGGGTAGCTCGACTACAGTGTCTCGAAGAGGGCGGAGGCCGTGGGGCGGCTCGACGATGGAAGAGGCCACAGGGGGCACGAACGCAAATGGTGGAGGCCGCGGGGTAGCTCAGCTCGTGCGGCTAGGCTTGGGGGGAGTCCATTGGGTGGCTTGGAAACTGAGGGAAGATGCCACTGGGCAGCTCAACCATTGAGGGTGGAGGCCGCGGAGCAGCTCGGGGAGGGAGGAGGCCGCGGGGTGGCTCGACCAGAGGGAAGAGGCCGCGGGGCAGTGCCGTTGCACCGTTATCTTCATCGCTGCTAGTAGCGATGCCATCTGCCTTCCTCGTTCCTCTTTGTGATTGGTCACTGACCTCCTCCATCACGGAGATCAGCACAAAAAATTACAAGAGTTGCAGAGAGGACGGCCCATTTTTGTTCGTCCTGTACTCTCCACATTAGAGCGGTAGCAAGCAGCTATAATCTCTCTTGAATTACAAAGAGTCGTCAAGAATGAAAAGGGAAGATCATGGGAATATAATAATACTAAATTTAAACCCTTACCTCATTCACTTGTTATTGTCGATGAGGTGGAATGAACGGTCTTTGATTGAAGACGTCCCACGTTGGAGGATGTCCCATGGAAGAAGATGAAGTCGAAGCCGACATTCATCATTGGCGTTCTTCATTGGAGAGCTTTCTACCAATTCTCCATGAATCTCCCTTTTTCCAAGAGTTTCCCCCAATTCCACCAAAAATTAATTAGACAACATTATAGAATATTTTGGCATAATTTCAAATTCTAATAATTAATTAATTCAGTTTGTGTATTAATCAATGGTGGGTGACATAATAAATCAAGGGGATGTTCAAGAGACTTCCCCTCATTTAAGTGGGAGGTTCAAAGGGGTTTAATCTCAGGTGGATCCCACCACCATAACCTCTCATGGGAGGTTTTAGATTTGGTGTTCCCCGCCTTCATAACCTCAAGGGGAGGTTTAATTCTGGTTGTCCTCACCTCTCAACATCCACAAGGAGTTTCAAAATATTATAAAAATAAAATGTTACACCATTTTATTTTATTTTTTCTCTCACAAAAATGTTAAAAACTAACGTCCACCCTCGACCTACTGCGGTCGAGGTGAAGGTCTCTTCAAGTGAATACCAGCACTTCAAGTTCAACGGTGTCCTCATATTTCAATTCTGAGCACCTGTTTAAAAGTTACAAAAACCTGCTCATATGTTTACTGAAAGTACCTGAACAAAAGTTCAGAAATTAATTTCGGGCACTTCGAGACTTGGAATCACGTGCCGTTAGTTTTTTCCGACTCATAAAATTCCCATTTAATTAAAAAAAATAAATATAAATTCAGGGTCTTTACATTCTCGCCACCATAGGAATTTACATCCCTGTTATCCACAACTCAACTAAGGGAACAAGTGGGGGCATTGAGCATGCATCTGAGCCTCCTTCTTTCATTTGATCTCTTGGAGGTTCCCATGCTGCTAGAAAGCGTGTAAAAGGGGTATCAACCATCCACGAAGGACCCGCTCCTATCGATCATCAATCTCTACTGGAACCTCCATAAAAGTCGCCCCATCATCGATGTCCAACTCACCATGGTCGATGATGTGGGAAGGGTCGTGCACGTATCTCCTCAGCAGGGATACGAGGAAGATGTCATGCACCCGGTTCAACTGAGTTAGAAGATATAAGTGGTAAGACACCTCTCCAAATCTACTGAGGACCTGAAAAGGTCTGAAGATCCTCAGAGGTCACTTTCCACCTCAGCCAAATCTCCACAATCCTCATTGAGGTGAGACTCGTAGAAAGGATTGGTCGCCATTCTCGAACTATAGTGGTCTCCATCTCCTCCCAGCATAAGTCTTATGCTTACTCTGTGTAGTCTTCATCCACTCCTCGATGATCTGCACCTTCTCTGTGGTAGTATGTACCATCTTTGGTTCCACTAGTGTTGACTCCCCTAGTTCAGTCTAGCACAAAGGTGATCTGCAAGGTCGCTCGTACAACGCCTCAAAAGGTTCCATCCAAATGGTGGAGTGATAGCTGTTGTTTTATGAAAACACCACCAAAGGCACGTGATCCTTCAAGCTGTGACCGAAGTAGAGGATGAAATAACATATAATATACTCGAGGGTCTAAATGGTCCGCTCATTCTTGCCATCCGTATAAGGATGGAAGGTGGTTCTCAAACAAAGTTGCATACTGAAAGCCTCCTGCAACCCCTTCCATAGAATGAATGTAAAACATGCATCAAAAATAGAGACAATCATCGAGGGAACACCAGGTAGACCCACAATCTCTTGCACATAGAGGCCTCCCAAGATCTCTACTAGTCCTTGCTCTCTGATCAGTAGGAAGTGGTCTGAATTGGTGAGTTGGTCGATGATCACCCAAATCGAGTCATGTCCCCTAGATGTATGTGGAATTACTATCACGGAGTCCATAGATATCTCATCCCACTTCCACTCTGGGAACTCTAAAGAATGAACCAAGCCTACTGGTTCATGATGCTCTACCTTCACTTACTGACAAGTGAGGCACCAAGAGACAAACACTGCTAAAGATTTCATCATTCCCAGCCACCAGTGTTATCGTCGAAGTTCCTTGTACATCTTCACCACTCCGGGATGTACCGCTAGAGGGGATGTGTGGAACTCTCTAACCACTTCCTCCCAAAGCAACACTGGAACCATGGTATGTCCTCTAAAGAGGATGATGTTCTCTCCACCTTCAGATAATAAATCAGGTGTCTTCCCTATGGATATCTAAGCACGTCAAGTTTCATAGTCAGCATCCCCACGATGTGCCTTCCTGTCTCACTAAAGAACTATGGAAGTGACTGTATGAGAATGAAGAAAAGATGCTCCATCAAAATCCACAAAGGATATCTGTAAAGAGTTCAGCTGCTCCATCACCTCACTTAGTAGTCGTATACCAGATCACCTACTAAGTGCGTCTGCTACAACGTTACCCTTCCCATGAGTATAGAAAATATCTAAGTCATAGTCCTAGAGGAAATCAAGCCAACATCGCGGTCTTAGGTTCAGGTTATTCTGAGAGGAGATATAACTGAGACTCTTGTGATCATAGTACACTATAAAACACTCTCCCATCAAGTAATGTCACCACATCTTTAAAGAGAAGACAACTGCTTATAACTCCAGGTCATGGTTAGAATATTTTTTCTTATGCTGTCTCAGTTGTCGAGAACCATATGTGATCACTGTGCACTCCTGCATCAGGTCACATATGTGTCTGGTCTCTGATGCATCACAATAGACTATGTACTCTACTATCTTTTCTGGAAGCCTCAATATGGGGGCACCAGTCAGCCTCTTCCCCAGCTTCTGAAAAAATCCAAGGGCATCTCTCCAACCACATGATGGGTTGATCCTTCTTCATAAATGCTGATAGAGGTGCTGAAACTCTATTGAAATCTGGCACAAACCTCCGGTAGTATCCAGCCAAACCCAAGAATATATAAACCTCTATCACACTCATGGGAAGCTCCCAAGCAAGAACCGTCTAAATTTTCACTGGATACACTGCAACCCCGGCCTATGATATGACATATCCCAGAAAGTTAACCTATCAGATCCAAAACTGAATCTTCGAGATCTTACTATAATTTTGGTGCTCTCGGAGTGTGTCCAGTACTACCTGGAAATGATAAGCGTGCTCCTCCTCAAAATCCAAGTAGATCTGAATGTCATCGATGATGAATACTACAAAGCGATCAAGGTATGGATTAAAGATCATGTTCATGAGTCACATGAACACTAATAGAGCATTGGTTACGCCGAATGGCATAACCAAGAACTTGTAATGGTCATACCGACATCTAAAAGTCATCTTCTGCACATCCTTGTCTCGTACTCTAAGCTGGTGATAGACTGATCTATGGTCTATCTTCAAGAACCACCATGCTCCCTTCAACTAATCAAATTGGTCGTCAATCCTCAGAAGTGGGTTCTTGTTCTTCACAGTCACCTAGTTCAGGTGACGATAGTCAACCCAAAGTCCCAATCTACCATCTGCCTTATTGGAGAACAAAATTGGGGCTGCCCAATTAGAAACACTGGCCCGAATGAATCCCTTCCCCTATAAGTCTTCTATATGTACTTGAAGCTCACGAAGTTCTGTAGGATCCATCCGATACTCTACTATTGATATCGTTGTCGTCCTGGGGAAAAATTCAAGGTAAACATCAACCTCCCTATGAGGAGGTAGACCCGTAACATCATAAGGGAAGAAATCCGCATACTGGTCCACCACTACAGGATAGAGCAGACTCTCCACATCAACTGCTCTGAGGCTACGAGTAGGCAACTAATGAGTGATCGGCTACACTCTCCACTGAGTAAGTCCATCCTGTGCTGCAAAGGCTCCCTTCTCACTGGTGAAGGTAAACCTAGTCCCATCCATGCGGACACACCACACTTTGCGCCTAATACAGTCAATCTGAGCATGTACTGTATATAACCAGTTCATATCCAAGATGGAATCATGGGGCCTCGACACTGCTACTAAATGATCCCAGCCGAAGCTCTTGCCTCTTAGAGTAAGATCACACCACCGGCACTAGTGTGTAATTGTCAAATCCTCTCTTGTAGAAGTTTCTAGCCATATGGATCGATCCAAAGACTCCTTTAGAATCTCCGAGCTCCGAACCAGGGTAATGGAAATAAAAGAGTGACTTGAACCTGTGTCTATATGTACTACATCTAAGGAGGAGTAGACACAGATCGTAACTCGTATCATATTTTAAGCATTTTGATCATTGGCCTCATCTTCATGAAGATAGGCTCTCCCCAGTCCACCTACTCCCTGTGGACAGGGTGGATCTCTTGGTGGTGGTGGAGGTAACATTTTGAATCGTCGCCCACCGCCTACTACATGACCATCTTCTCTGCCACGTCCTCTTTCTCCCGGTGGACTGCCTCGATTGAACGTTTGTCTCTTCCTGGGTCGTTCTTTGACCGTTAGCTGATCATCCGTATGACAGGTCAGAAATTCACAAGCCATGTGACCCTACCCACCACATGTGTAACACTTCTCGCTCCTAGAATGACTGACTCTACCTCGGGTGCCTCGTACAACCGATCCTGAGTCATGCAGTCATCCACCTCTTGGTCTGGTCCTCTTGGACCTCTGCGACATCTATCTGCTGCCAGCTGTAGAAGACTCTTCTATATGATGACTGGTGGTGGGTCTCACTACTGGCAACTTCTCATCTAGGAAACTCGCCAATAAAGGGCTCTCTCTAACACCCCCGCATACATCGGGATGGTGAGTGAGATCACCGAAGTCCTGATCTCCTGCCTGAGTCCCTATTAAAAGTTCTGAGCCAAGAAGAATGGGTCCCGCACCATATAAATGGAGTTGGGTGAGAGGTCAATGAACCTCACTGAGTACTGAACCACAGTCACACTGCCCTACTGCAGATGAAGTAGCTCTTGAATGTGCACTGCGTGAAGAGTCGATGGAACAAACACTACCCAAAATAGGCTCTCAAAGTCTTCCTAGAGAAGATTCACCTCTTCGTGAAGCTGGAGCATCAAGCTCCACCATCTTCCGACTACTTCCTGTAGAAGGCTGGCGGAAAGATTCACCATAAGATCAACCGGTGTCCCTATATGTTGAAAGACTCTCACCACAGCCTTCCTCTAATCCTTAACTACCTGCGGGTCCATCTCTCGCCTGTACCTGGGTGGACTATGGCACATGAACTCATGAAATGCACTCAAGCGGAGTGCACCGTCTACTGCTGGGGATGGTGGAATCCATGGACCAATAGGTGATGGGACCACTGGTGCCTCCACGAGTTCCTCTACTAGATCAGGGCACTACACTGAGGTCTCTTCACTCGGTGGTCTATCAATGCGTACAACTCTCGGAACCCCAGTTGGATATCTTTGTGGATCCATCCTGAAAAGAAACTCGTGTTCCACAGTCATTAAGTTATACCTGGTGAGCTGACATTAGATATCACAAATAAAACCCTGAAAACACACAAGCAATCAGTGTTATTGTGCACTGAGTAAGAAATTAGAAGTCTGGGTCCTGGTGTATGGATACATCGGTTGTCGCACCAATATTGGATTCCCTAAACTGATAACCACACACACTACACTTAACACTATTGGAATTAAAATAAATATAAGAGCCCTATGTTATATTGTAGATACAACTCCTCTAATACCAATTTTTCATGACCTGTCCCCCAGAGCCCATTCTGTGACTACCCAAAGGCCTCCTTCCATAGACTAGGGGCTGACGACTAGCACTGAATGTCGTATTACCAAAAACATGGATGGAATTGCCTTTATAACCTATATACAGACAAAACCAAGCACCGAACAAGATTCGAACACAAGTCAACTATATTGAAAAAAGAGTGCTGAAAGTAAAAAGGGGGTAGAATAAAAGAACAATAGTAATGGTACAAGTACAACTGAGATACAATATAACTGAATAAAAAGAATTCCAACTACTAGTTCTTCCTCTGAGGTTTCTACTTCAAGAGTACATACAGATTGCATCCTCAGCACTCCACTTCCACCCATCTACTCTGCATACCGTCACGCTATATGGTCCACCGTCAGGCATCGTACAACCCTGGAATCCTCAACCTCGATCAATTTTGTCCATTGTCTGCACCAAACACAACATGGTGCGGGCAAAGCCCTTGTAGGGGTGAGTATAATGATACTCAGTAGGGACCCCGAGACCCTCAAAGTCTCTCAAAATCATCAAAGGGTAAATCTCAATGAATTAAGTCTACTATCAAACCAAATAAGGTATATGACCATACATATACCTATGTTATTGAGTAAAACCTTGTCAATGATGAGGAAACATAGGGTCCAACCCAAAATCCCAAAGCTCAACTGTTCCAAAAAGGAAGGAAAACCATAAAGGAAAGTACCACACAAGAATTCCACACTAAGGAATACAACCAAGGTATTACCACAAAGGAAAGTACCATAGATGTATAAACTTAGATCAACTAGGTATAACTTAACTATGATAGTAGAGATGATTAGTTATAGATACTAAATCATATTACTCCGTT
This sequence comes from Viscum album, assembly GCA_963277665.1. Lineage (NCBI taxonomy): Eukaryota > Viridiplantae > Streptophyta > Magnoliopsida > Santalales > Viscaceae > Viscum > Viscum album. Next base: position 1,374,573,433 of record OY728133.1, on the reverse strand, counting down.
AAGAGGATCTGCTGCTGACACACACATAATCTCAAGTAGCTAACCCACACAGGATCACTTGGAGCTGACCCACACAGGATCACTATGAGATGACCCACACAGGATCGCTAGGAGCTGACCCGCACAGGATCTCTAGGAGCTAACCCACACAGGATCACTATGAGCTGACACACCTAGGATCTCTAGGAGATGACCCACATAGGATCACTATGAGCTGACCCACCCAGGATCTCTAGGAGATGAACCACACATGATCACTAAGATCTGACCCACACGGGATCGCTAGGAGCTGAGACACACCAGATCAATAGGATCTTACCCACACAGGATCGATAGTAGATAACCCACACACAATCTATAGGAGATGTCCCACAAAGGATCTCTAGGAGATGACCCACACAACATCGCTAAGAGATGACCCAAACAGGATCCCTACGAGCTGACCCACACATGATCACTAGGCGTTGAACCACAAAAGATCGCGAGGGGATGACCCACATAGGATCATTAGGGGATGACCCACACTGGATATCTAGGGGCTGACCCACATAGGATCTCTAGGGGTGGACCCGCGTATGATCTCTATGTGATGACCCACATATGATCGCTAGTTCGTCTTTTTGTCAAAGCTAACTACTGGGTTCCCACACTAGGATTGCTCATCTCTGGGAGGATCCACCGCTCAAGAAACTATTTGATAAACCAACAACCACGAATTCTCAAAAATAAGTATCTGAAAGGACCACCACAACATAGGGTTCTCAACGCAATAGACGGTGCATCAATTGGACGCCCTGTCTGTATGTTATTTGCCTTTTAGTCCCGATGGCCTAGTCAGATTTGTGCTCGATCCAACCCAACCATATTACATCTTTATCCAAATCTCCAGTGGGGTATACCAAAGGGAAAACCTCACTCCAAGGTTTCCAACGCCACAACCTTTTCTTCAAATAGACATTCGGGTGCCAAATGTATGGCCAAAGATGCAAAAATGGGTTATAGTGGGTCCTGGTGAGGCCCAAACCAGTCAGACCGACCCGTCCCGACCCGGCTTGGGTCATCCTGGTTCGGGACGAACTGGCCCATCCTACTGGTTTCGGCCCAGCCCGATGGGTGGCTCGACCTGTGCTTGGTGGTTCGACAACCCGTGAGGGCCACAAGGGGCCGCGGAACGATTCGGTCGCCGATGGCGCGAGGACACTGGGCGGCTCGGCCGCAGGGGTGATATGAGGGTGACTTTCCCATGTGGGTGCCATGAGGGTGCATGGTGGCTCAATTGTGGGGAAGTTTGACTGTGGACTGCGCAGGACCATGGGGTGGCTCAACGAGGGCAGAGGCCGCAGGGCGGCTCTGCTAGAGGGTGGAGGCCACTGGGTGGCTTGAGAAGAGGGAAGGGGCCCCGTGGCCGCTCGACTGGAGGGAGGAGGCCATGGGGTGGCTCATCCGGAGTGGCTTGGCGAGGGAGGAGGCTATGGGGTAGCTCGGCCACGGAGGGAGGAGGCCTAGGGGTGCTGAACCGGAGCGACTCGGAGAGGGAGGAGGCTATGCAGCAGTATGGCCAGAGCGGCCTGACAAGGGTGGATGCCGCGATGCAGCTCGACCACGGAGGGCAGAGGCCCGAGGGTGGCTCAGTGAAGGTGGAGGCTGTGGGGCAGCTCATCCAGAGGGCAGAGGCCATGGGGTGGGTCAGCAAGGGCGGCTTATCAAAGAGGGAAGAGGCCACGGGGAAGCGATGTCTCCTTCATCATGACCGGCGGTGGTGCCAGCCACCATTCTCATGCCTCTTCATGGTTGGTCGCTGACCTCCTCCATCGCGAAGAAAACCACAAAACATCACAAGGATTGTGGAGAGGAAGATTCATGTTTGTTTGGCCTGCACTCTCCACATTAGAATAGTAGAAAGCGACTATAATATCTCTTGAATTATGAAGAGGCATCAAGAACGAAAAATGGAAGATAATGGGAATATAATCATACTCAACATAAAACCCTACCTCGTTCGATTATTGTTGTCAATGAGGTGGAAATAATGGTCGTTGATTGATGACATCCCACATTATAGGATTTCCCATGGAAGAAGTTGAAGATGAAGTCGGTGTTCTTTGTTGACATTCTTCGTTGGAGATCTTTATCCCAATTATCCAAGTTTCTCCCTTTTTCCAGGAGTTTCCTCCAATTCCAACAAAAATGAATTATCCAACATTATAGAATTTGTTGGCATAATTTAAAATTGTAATAATTAATTAATTGAGTTTCTGTTTTAATTAAAGGGTGGGTGGCATAATTAATCAAGGGGAAGTTCAATATACTTCTTCTGATTTAAGTGGGAGGTTCAAAGGGGTTTAATCTCGTGTGGTCCCCACCTCCGTAACCTCTCATGGAATGTTTTAGGTTCGGTGGTCCCCACCTCCATAACCTCAAGGGGAGGTTTATTTATGGTGGTCCCCATCTCTCAATGTCCACATGGATTATCAAAATAAATTTAAAATAAAATGTTACACCATTTTATTTTGTTTTATTCTCTCACAAAAAATTGAAAAACTAATTTCCACCCTCGACCTACTACAGTCGAGGTGAAGGTATCCTTATTCGAATACCAGTGATGCGAGTTCAACAGTGTCCTCAGATTTCAATTTCGACCACCGGTTCAATGTTATAAAAACCCTCTTGTACGTTTACTAAACGTACCCAAAAAAAAGTTCTGAAATTTATTGCGGACACTCCAGGGCTCAGAATCACGCACCGTCACTTTTCAAAGACTCATAAAATTCTCATTTAATTAAAAAAAACTTTTATCCTGAAATTATGGGTCATTACATTAATTATTTCATTTAATATTATTATTTCATGATGATTATGATTTAAAATGATTCAAAGTGGTATGGGACACTTTTGAATGTTTAATGATTTATTTATTCATCAATATCATTAATGGTCATTAAATGGTATTTCCATTTCACGAAATTATATGACCATTGTTCAATCAACCATTTAATTTTCCTCTACTATACTATTTTAATGACATTTTTCAAGTATTAGTACCATTTTCCCACTCTATTGTACTCAAAGTGTTGTAATTTTTTAAAGAAAACATGACTTTATTTCTTCTTTAGTCGGAGAACCAGTTTTTTTTTATTAAAAACAGGTTTTGGTAAAATGTTTTCAAAAATTATTTTAAAATGATTTGGTAAAGAAGTTTTTACCCTTTTTTTACCGATTTTATCTATGTAATACTCTTGTCACTTTTCTATCAAGGCATTTTTGAGACATTTTCACCATCTGAAAGTAATGTTCTTTTAACTTGAACGACATGTATGGACTTAATCACTATCATTTCATTGTAGCTTCTTTTTCATGTCCAAAAGGACAATTTTAAAGTAAGATGTTTTAAAAAGTGATTTTCAATGAAATGTTTTTTAAAATGGTTTTTTCAAAAAACATTATCCTAATAAATGTTTTTATGATCTATTTATAATATTTCAATTGATTAAAAAATTGAACTATTATTTTAATCCACTTGGGATATGTTGTATTTTTACAATCCATACTATTTCTATAGACAAATTATGATTTATTTGGACAAGGATTGTATTCACATTTACTTCCTTGATTTATGTTTTAGTCCCCTTGAAATATTCAATCTCCTATGATCCTTGAACATTAAATTTCCAAAATTAATCAATTTCACTTTTTTTGGATATTACTATTTTCTAAAACATATACCATGTTTTATATAGTGTCTGATTTAATAGTCATTTAATTATATGGGGAAATATTGATAATTCTAATTTCTTATATTAAATATGTTTATTTGATAAGGCATGTTATTTATTTTTATTATTCGATATAAGGAATATTTTGGATTAGAAATGATGTGTGGATTCTGGAATTTATATTGCTCATCTACGCATCGAGATGTTCTCATGAGACAAATAAGTAGCAAAAATTAAATGTGTTTTTATCCATATTTTTAACCATATTTTGAAATGTCTTAACAGTATAGTTTTTCATATTCCTTAGACATGAAATATATTAAGAAAGGTTTTACCTCAGTTTGTTTCACCTATTATTCATCCATGATATTTTGCATTGACATATCTATGGATACATTTCATTTTCAATCCATTGATTAAATGGCATGCGTTTTAGTTTCCTACTATTTCATATTTATTTTTCCATATCTATTTATTTGAATGGAATGTATTTCCATTTATTAAATTTCCACATTTATTTTTCTTTTATATAGTTATTTTAAGGGACTGTGTTTCTACTTATTACTTTCCCATATTGTTTATAGAATTCTCTTTTGTTTATTGATTACATGTCATGTGTGTTCAGTAATTACATTTCCATATTAAGTATTCTCTTTGATATAATATATATTTATTTATATTTTCACCTTACAAAGAATTTTATCTCACTCTTATTATGTTTCATTCCCCATGAATCCAAGATACATACTAGGAAAAGTATACGAGGATTCACTAGATCAGTTTGAGTTATCATTGAAGTTATTTATTTAGAAAAAATAAAAAATGTTATATTGTAATTATTGTGTTAATTTGTAATAAAATACTTGTGTATGTATTTGGTTCACAAGGACTACTAAAAAATAATTCCATTCATATTTGATTCCTTTTAATTATGACATTGTAATTAGTGACAAACACCGACTATGGGATATCTGGTGTTGGGTAGCTACAACCGACTTCTCATTGAGTAACAAACAACAGAGAAGGGACTTCTCAAATCCATAGATAAATGAACTATATCATATTGAGTAATAAAAACTATATAAGGGAGTAACTAGAACCATAAATATAGGGAAAAACCCTATAGAATGTGGATGAGTACCAAACTCTATTAGCAATACATGGGACCCACACTTTATTGAGTAGCTCATAATAGATGAGGGTGTACACAAACCCATGAATGTTATGTTCACCATTCTTGTTCCCCATTGTTCTCCTTATAGAGATAAAGATGATAAGATTCTCCCATCACCTTGAATCGATCTTATTAAATTGATGGGAAGCATATCATCATGTACTATTTCAGAAAAGAAATATAGACTATTGGCACACCATAAACTATGTCTCGAGCAATAAGATATAAAAAACCACTATGGTGTGAAATGTAGACAACATTTAATATTTTTGGTGTAAAATCATTAACCCCTATAGGGAATATCAAGATGTAATTCTCTTGAAATAGAATTAAAATTCAATCTATCTGGTTTATTCCAGGATATACATGACATGTGAGATAAATAAGGGACTTGGAAACTATATCAAGTAAATGAGTCTCAGATGTCAGGGGGTATATGATGTGGCTGTGGCGGCACACAATGTGTGATGACTATATGAAAACTCTACATTAACAAAATTCATGAATTCTATGTATTCTTTGATTATAAAACAATATTATTGGGACAAAAGTCATGTTTCAAGAGATGCTTCATTTTTGTTTGCTACTTCCCGAGTCATGTTATATATGTGATACATAATGTGTACTCAAAATGAACATCATGTATCTGGATGTGTACTCAACTAACCAACATATTATTTTTATAATGTGTGTAAATCCATAAAACATTACATGTATTATTTATAATATTTTACAAACCTAGTGTAACAAACAGGGAGGTATATGATGTGTGTTTCTCTAAAGCACATGTTTTGTAATCATGTTATTTTGATAGATTTCCAAATTCCCCAAAATTTCACACAATAAAAACCAAAAATCATCCTTAATTTACCATAATTACACCCATCAATTTCCAAGACCACCATTGGTTCATCTAAACACTCAACTTTCATTTATCTTACTTCTACCATGGAATCAACTTGATCTGTCACGCTTGCATCCCTATCATTCTACCCAAATTTAAACCATCTCCTCTACCATGACCATACCATTACCATAACTTCTAGACATCAACTCCCAATGTTTTTTATATCTATATTTTGAAACTATTCACTAATATTATGTCTAATACTGATCATTCAGAGGAAATCATCAAATGATAGTTGGTGATAAAACCTACAACATGGTTTTTTGTGCAATAAACTCCACATATACACATAAAAATAAGGGGTACTCAAAGGGGAATACATGAAGATAATTAAGGAATAATTACATGGAGAATAATTTCATGAATAAATTACAAGATATAAGAAATTAAATTATTGTAGAAAAATCACAACAATAATGGGGCTAGTAAACCATAGTGATTATAACAATGATAAAAATATATAATTCTGGGGATTTATTAATAATTATCATGAATAATGATTAATTAATCTAAAGGAGTAATCCCTACTTCATGCCATAATACCTATCACTTTAATCCATCACTAACTCTTTGTTTTTTTCAACATCTCTAGGTGATCAGATCATAAATGTTGTCCTGGATATAGTCATGGTCCCTCAATCAAATGTCAATTTTTCAATGTTCTGATGACTAACCTTTCACTCTCCATCATGGATTTATGTTGATGAAAATAATGGATAACCCTAGGGATAAATTATAATAACGGTTTAATAGAGTAAACTCTGTCACTAAAAATATAAATTAATTAATTAGAAAGTATTTAATTTTATTTAATTACACAATCATGATGGGTAATACTAAGAGCATATGTTCAAAACAAAATACCACCACGCTTATGATAATAAAACTATTCTAGAAATAATAACAATATCATTTTTCACATAGATATCTCAATTTAAGATAAAATTATAATAATTCACTAACACACATGTGCATGCTAAAAATAATATATTATTTTTAATAAAATATTATCAATGCTCTGTGCTAAAGTCATGGTGTCTTAACAACCCATCACAAAAATACTATATGAAATATTTTAATGGTCATAATTAAAAAATATGGATTTATATAGAAAATTTCATATTTCATTATTTATAATTATATATATATATATATTCATTCATGTAATAATTTATAGAATAAAATATGTTCAATATTATCTATTTAATAATTTACTAATTTTTTTTGAAATTATTAAATTTAAATTGGTAATATATAAATTATATATAAATAGAAAATTTTCTATAATAAATTTATCAAATAGTTATAATTGATGTTGGTAAGTTTTCTGTAAATATTCTTTAGATTATAGTAACATAGAAGATATTTAAATATTTTATGTTTTAATAAATAAAATATTTATTTGTTTAAAATATTTTACAATAAAAAATCTCATTATCGCCACCTACCCACAACAGATTCTAATATATGAAAATCACAACCATATCTAGACTAACATGTAGATCATTATAGTGTGCCAAAAATAAGTTATGGATCCCTACACTAGCTGACTTTCCTCTAGAGGGGGAACATTTGGTTGTGGCACCACTTCCTCTATGTACTGGTGTGCTACCAATGTCTCATATTAATGTTTTGAAATTATTAGATCCTCATAAAGTGAAATAAAAGAACCGCAAATTTATCACATAAAGGGCCCACCTACATGAAATATGGATCCATCTATAATCAGGAATGGGTTTTCAGTATCATCCCGTACAGATGATGTCAACAACACAGAGAAATCGAACACTTCTTCCAAAGGAGTGGATGTTAAGTACTATTGGTACAATGATAGAACTGAAGGATCCCACCACTTAATATAAATAGTAAACTGAGTCATATGATGTTTCTTGATTGATGATGGTATAAACACAACATGAGGAAATGACTCTAGTTGATGATCCTCACCCAACAGTATTGTATCATCTCTTTGTGGTGAATGATCTGGTCACTATAGTTTATGATACTCTGTCTATTACAATTATATATATTTCAATAAATTTTTATTCATCCTTGAAATCCTGAAGGTGGTAGAAAATCCTCCTTAGTAGGCTCAATGATAGCATCGACATTCTCATCAATTTATTCTGGTGCATGTGGATTTGGGTATATCTATTACTGATCATAATATACACAGTCACATATATAATAGAGAAGAGATATGAGGGCCTTTGAATCACTATGGAATATGTATCTTCATAAAAAAATCACCCTATTAGGGATTACAGATGTGAATAAGATAATATAATCCCTTAGATTGAAAATTGAGAAATATTGATGTTAATAATAAATATAAATTAATAATATGAAAAAAATTGTAAACATACTAACTGATAGAGACATATCCCATAGTTTGTGATGTAAAAAATATTGTTTTGTTGGTACCAATACATATACCTCTCTAATATTATAGTAAGAGTCATCATTTGGATGTTTCATGTTGGAATACGCTATATTGTGATAACATGCCCCAAAACTCTATGTGATGAGGATGATGGACCACCCAATCAGCCTCTTACATCCCTATTATTTGAGCACTATGTAGTGTAGAAGCCTATCATGAAAAAGTATACATTTGATTAATGAATACCAACTACCACATGATTCAATCTAGATGGTTCTACTCAATGATGGAAATGTGGATGAGTGGGACCACTAATCCATAGTCATTAACCATAGTTAGGAAATATGGTTGAAGCGATGCTAAAGAAAGTCAAATATATGGGATCTGTGTTACCATGAATTTTAAATCTCACAAATTATTTACAATTTAGTAGAAAATATAACTACCCTATCGTTATACTATCTTATAAAAATGATAAAATAATTATAGTTTAACTTACATTGTGTGGCTGTTTGAAATATAATATCTGGTGAAAACTATGTTCATTATGCCTAAACATATATACATAACACCGATCTTGAATCCATGTGATAAGAAAATTAACCAATGGGTAGTTGATAATTGAAAATAATAGACTAATAAAATTAGTAAAATTAAATAGATAAACCTACAAGTGTCCTTGTGGACAGTCTTGTAATAGGAATTGAGGAAGTGGTGGCATAGTTCAAAGAGTAATAATTAAAAATTTCTCCAATTAACTCATCAATAATAAACCCATACAATCTTAAACCTATCAATATTTTGATTTATAAATGTTTCATAGAAAAGTATAGAGATATTCCAATAGAAATGATCCTGAATTTTATTTTTCTATCCTTTCTAGATTGTTATGTAATGGTAAGTATATCATGTATAATAATTTTCTAGAGTAATAAACAAAAAATGTGTATCCAAGTCGCTATATAATGTAATAATGTGTGTATCTAATAAGAATATATTCATCAGTATCATCGAAAACAAATATATAGTGCTCACCACGACTGCCCATGCATAATCAAGCACCCAAAAATACACAATACTAACTAAAATAACAATTCCTGGTAACGGTTCATGAAATCACACATGTCTACTAATGTCTCAGTAGTAACAACATATTTATCAATAAGAAGTCCTAATATGTATTCCACATACTCTAAATTCATAATTATCCCCCCCCCCCGTGGGAAAATTAATGTGTGTGTCTCTTATAACTATCTCCCATTCAATGTTTCAATAAGGTTAGGGTCAGGGGGTTTGAAGTAGAACATCGTGGCTCTATGAAATCAAGTGCATCAAAGGAAAGAAATGATGGTTACCATAGGTGAATCATGGTAAACAAGATGTTATTTTTAGATAAAACAATGGATAATAGGAACCCCCTATAGCATGTCATGTGATATATAGGACTGTTTTGTGGATAATAGGGCCTTATCTCTCAAAATGTATAAGATATGAATAATTTTTTGTTAGAAAAATATTAGTTAAAGTTATAAATCTTTAAAACATATATTATCAAAATTTAATATCTTAATTGTTCACATGTTAATATGGGTTAAGAATTAATTCATTATACAATTATTATAAAATCATTATAACAATACACTATTATTATTTAAAACCATTATAGTCTCAAGTATATATATATATATATTTAATTAATAAAATATAATATAGATTTTTTTTTATTAATTCTGAATTTATAATATGTGTATATGAAAATTTCATTTATATCAAACCATAATAAATTAGTTATGAACACTTGAACAATGAAAATGATTATAACATTACATTAACCTATTGACTATTCAAAAGTTTTCGTTTATGGGTAGGGGAATATGTTGAGTATGAATAGAAGGTTTTTGAGAACTCAAAAATTTATTGTGTTCTTTCCCATTAATTATTTTCATCTATTTTTTTGACATAAATTATTAGAACATGGTTAACTCCACCCTGGAAGATTTTAAGAGAATAAATTTTCAAATATAATTTATAATTAATGTATAGAGATAGGAATTACCTTGACTTGAAATTTTTAATTCATTGTTGGATTGTTCAAAAAAATTACTATCATTGTGATGAAGGATATAATGTAGAATCATTCAAGTAGTATCCAAACATGCTTATGAAAAATTGGAAATTTTCTAATGAAACTCTGGTTGCAATAACACATGATCTAATCAAATTGAGCCACTCCTCATTGAAAAAAAGAATAAACCCTTCCACTCTTAAAATGATTATTTCGAGTAATCTCATTCTTGAGAGGGAGGAAGAGGATGAGTGTCTCTTAAGTCTTGAGATATTGCACCGTATGTTCTCTCTTGGACATGAGAAAATTATTATGTGAGATAATATTGATCATAAAAAATAAAAAAACCTAGAAATGATATAAGTGGGGTATTATACCTAGGGTAAAATTTTAGTTATTTCACAATGGACCTTGTAAAATGTCAATTCTCTATTTAATCCCAAAATATAATAATAATAATAATAATACTACTCTTATTATTATTATTTTATGACATATACTAACTCACAAAAACATAAATAACATTTGTTAACTAAATAAATATTTATTTATTTAAATACTATTAAATAAAATATTTCATTCTACATGATCCCTTAACTCAGCCCACAATCATCCTCAACATTTATAAAAATTGAATAAAAAGTAATTATTTAAATAAATAAATAAATTTTACTATTATTCATTTAAAAAATAAAAATATTATTTTATTCACCAAATGATGAAAAAATACTTATTTAATATTAAAGTCAAAAATATCCTTTCAAAAAAATAGTGATTAAATTTATAAAATCAACATAACCTGAGTAATTATTATTCCTCACTTAAGTGAATAATATTTTCTAATGTTAAATTCAAATATATTTTAACAAAGTTTTTGGATATACTTAGTGTGTGATCATATATGAATCATTCTCAGTGACATTAGAACAACTGACCTAAGGCCCATGATTGGCATGTAGAAACATACTAAGAAACCAATAGAGAAAAAACCCAACCTTTATACAATAATAACTACATCCAAACACTTACTGTGTTTTATAATCTCTCTTTTTTGACATCTCCTAAAACAAGTTTCATACTTATTCCATTAACCTATATGCTTGATATATTTTTCTTTTACTCCATGGAATGAAACGGTTGATAAAACAAAATGTACATGGACTTAAGAAGATAGTTATATTTCAATCAATGAGACTAAGATATATACTTCCATTAAAATTGAAGGGATAAATACTTTATTGTCTTATTCATTGATATCATGTCACTAATGATGCACCAAACACATATAGCCTCACTACGAGCATATTTCATAGTGGATTTAATCAATACATTAAATAATGTGATTCAATATATATATTAATGATGATATCATGTCTATGGATGAATAAAAACATCCATATATAGGAATATCCAATGGAACATAAACACGTGGAATCAATTTTTGGCTTGTTTTTCATCATAACCTCATCTCTTGAAGATTACCTTCTGTGAACCTTCATGTGCCAAATCTGCATATTATTACAAGTATATAACAACTAATATTAAATACATAATCTATGACCTACACAAAAATTTCATCTAGACGACAATACATAGGCTTTAGAATATTTTCATTTTAGTTCATGTATCTAATCATATTGTTAAACTACTATGACGATTATATGAAATTGATACTCTATGGAAATTATCACATTAATGTTACATAGAAAAGAATGTAACAACCTAAGATTTTTTGAGAATTATTTTTTTAATTTCATTGATGTCTTGTGTTATATGCTACACCAAAATTAGCTTGTTCAATATAAAACACCGTATTAGCTTGCAGTATACACAACACTATTCTTGGCTCGTGTTATAAACAATTTCAAGTTCGTTTTGTACAATTTACTCTATGAAACATTCAGTAAAGACTTTTTTTAATGTATAAATAAAATAAGTTTTGATTATGTTATATGCAACAACAAAGGGAGGTTTCACTACACGCAGCCTTGACATGGATTTCATTACATGCAATCAAGACCTTCCTCGATAGCGTTTGTAGTAAGCAATACCTTGTTTCACTAAATAATATATTATTATAATATTATTATGAACTAGCCATTATGAATAGTAATACCCACTTTTTGAATTATTTTTTAAATTTTATCTTTCAAAATGGAATTCATTTTTGGATTCGGAATATCGAAATTATCCAAGGGTGAATTTTTGGTATTTTTCTGAAATCATTTAATTTTTGATGAATTGTTAAAGCACTAGGTTACTATTTAAAAACCGAATTTTTATTTAAATAATTATTTACATTATTTAAATTTATTTTTAGTCAAAATTGATAAATAATACATATATATGTTCAAAGTAATTCATTGGAGTTATTTTATAATAACTTTAGATATATAAAAATTTTATTGATATTTTCACCGCCTTTTACGCACCTCCTAGGAGAATTTGAAAATTTACATAAAACATATTTTTACCGCTTCTATGAGTGGAATTTAGAAAATCCGAGAGACACAGTTTATATCAAGGAGTTAAATCTGGTTCAATAAGATAAAAATAATTTTTGGTGAATAATACCTTTTTACTTTTATTTACCACGGTTAAAAGTAAATAGGTTAATTAAGGGTAAGAATTATATTATTATTACACTAAAACATGTCCTAATTATATTGGATAAGTGTAATTAGTCCAAAAACAACCTTATAAATAAAATTTTATCATTTAGGTCCACTTGGATTAGATTAGGACATTGAGTATTATTTTATTTAAAGAAGAGTTAAAATAGTTAAAATCAATGTTTACTAGATAAAACATTTTAATAAAGGGTTATACAGAAGATATATTCGACATTAAATATTAATTAGATATCTAAAAAGATTTCCTAGATAATGGTAATTTAGTTATAAATTTTTGACATTAAATATATTAATTTATTTATGCCACAATGATGATACAATAATTACCTTATTAATGAAATATTAACATAATTGATGTTACAAATACCCAAATAAATGTAATTTGAGACTTTTATGAATTAAAATAATTTTCTAGGTTAATATGACCTTTTAGTATTGATTCAACTAACTTTTTTCAAACTAATCATGCTGTTATGATTTTCACAAAAATTAATTACAAAATAGTGTCAAAATTGACATAAAATAGTTTTTAAAACAAATATTATATTATTAGTTGTTATTCTATTTGTAAAAATCTAAGGATTGAAAAAATGACTTATATAATGATATATATATTGAAAATTAACCACTTGGGGTTTTTTTGGCTTGTTATAGTATATTTATTAACAATATAGCGTAAGAAAACAAGAAGACACTGTAAAAGTTAAATTATTTAACTTAGAGTTAAATTTAAATGATAAGAATATTATTTTAAAATAAAAATGTCTAAAACCTATTGGTTGATAATATTTTGACCCATCCCCGCATTATATTTTAAATAAGACACTTTGGATCCATTATAAACTGAATATGACTTTATTATAAAATAATATTTTAATTTTTTCCTAAAGTGCCCCACTACTCCCTTATAAAAGGGCACCTCCTACCTCTTCTCTTTACACAATTTTGAGCCTTCAAGATAGGCCAAACCCTACCCATTTAACTTATCAACATCCCTAGAAACATTATATAGGTTCTGGTTTTCTTCAAAGACCAATTTTAGTTTCCTAAGAGGAGGTTTCAAAGAGGCGTGTCGAAGAAGAGGTAATATCCGTTACAGATTTTTCAAATTTATTTCTTCTTCTACATCCTCTTCTTTATTTGTTTCATTATGAAGTAATAACATCAGTATCAATAATATTATGATATGTTATTATAAATATGAAACAACCCTATTTCACCTTCTATCCATCATACGAAAAATGATATCACTATGCGTGCGTACGTACAGAGTACCGTCCCCATGCCGTGGTGTAATCAGTTTTTCCAACACCACCTTACTTGGATGGGTATAATGGTGTAGAGAATAACTATATATGGTTATTATAACATCATAATTATTCTGATATATTATATCATCCACTCCAATTATATTCAATATTTATGGGAATGATATCATCGCTAGTGCGTACGTACGGATTACCGTTTCCACGAATGCGATGAGATTCATTTTCCATGATTAACTATTCAACTATGATTATAAAGTAAATATAATAAATAATCATGAATGATAATAAATAATAATTATACTGTATTTATGTACATATATGTTTTATTTACTTAATTCCATTCAATTCAATAAAGAAACAAAAACAACGTTCATGCATACATACGGCCTACCGTCTCCATGAACGGTGTATTTCATTTCATTCATCTATCAATTATATATATATATATATTGAATAAATATGATATATAAATCATGATTTAAATTCTGGAAGTACATAAATCATGATAGAAGTAATAATAATATCATGAACAACAAGTCCAAACACGTACGATAAATAAAACCACTTTACCTAAAACGCTACTTTAACATGGAAGTTACAAAATAACGGGTAAAATAAAGGCATAAGTGAACCATATATGATATCATAACAATGAATATGATTCTGTAATATGTTAATGACATTATTTAAATCATTATATAGGGGGATCCAATATGTACGAAGCATATTGGACCAAAGGTTAGGGATAATTATTCCAATCTCATTCTTATCCGAGATTGTTTATTCGTAAGTATTTACCGGGGTTATGTTTATTATCCATGTCCATATGTTTTCAAAATGTTTTCATAAAATTTTTAATTTTCTTCCATGTATGTTTAAAGTCATTTTTACCATTTTTTACTTTGACCACATTGTATGGAAGGAATTTTTCTTTTGTTTAACATACGAGATACTTTTTGACTTTTCCGAAAAACGTACAAGGAGAATGTTTTTTTAACTTATAAAGAATGAACAAATTCTTACGGTTTCATAACACCCAATTTCCATGAATATTACTGTACAATATTTTATTATTATTTTAAATAAAATCCTTTCTTTTAAAATTTCATGTCATTTTGTGAAAAGAAATGATTTTGAAGAAGAAAGGATATTTTCCTCAAGAATTAATTTCAAGTGTTTTTTCAAAACTAATTTACATCAAAGATGAAATTATTTCATATGTGTTTGTTTCAAATATTATGCCTCTATGATTTACATGGTTTCACCTTTCTTATAATGAAATTATATCCATTTTTATAGGGATTATGTTAGGATGGGATAACGTTTATGAAACCCATTTTATTCTATGGTTATGATGAATGATTTATTTTTATTTTGTGGAAAAAGTAAGAATTATTTAATTATGAGATGGGTGGAACCTATATATAACTCCAATTAATTGGGTAAATATTTATATCTCATATGATAGACATGGATGGAATGAAAAGTTAATCTGGTTCATTGATACAGGACTGGAACGACGAGTGAACTCAGTTCAGTAAGGGACTTTGTCCACAAAGATAGTCTTGGAAGTAATGCCTTGGATACTACGGAAATAAAATCACGTGGTTAATGGTTTTCCACAATTACATGTTTTATTCCCATCCTAATTTATCATGATTTATGATCCATTATGATCCATGCCTTATGTACTGCCCTGTTTTATGTAATTGCTCATGATTTTGATGTATAAATATTATGATCATGTTTTGAAGTTCTAATGTACATGGATTGTTTTATTTTATCCATGATTACCCTTACTGAGCATTTGAGCTCACTCTTTATATGTTTTCTTTTCCCCAGGATATAAAAAAGGTTTTAGGTAAGAAAAAAAGTATGATCTATATGGGAGACGTTGAAGATCTTTCACCAAGATTAGAAGATTATATTCTGATTTTCCAAAGACACTAAACTATTGCAGTCCTTTGGTGTCTATTTTTGTTATGTATTAGATATTCCAAAAAATTAATGTAATGTCTATGTACATCATGATTCGGGCCTCTACAGTTGTTATTAGAGGAAATGTTTAGTTAACCTTTGGAAACTAGGATGTGAAAAGTTTAGTGAGATCCCTAGAGATATTTTTAAGGTATGTCTATGGATGTCTGTAAGGTTAAGTATAATTATAGGTTATAGTGCTAGAATTATGGTAAAAATCTTAGAATTAACCCTACTATGTTATATATTGAAGGTACTCCCCCTTTATTATGTTGTTTTCCCTAGCATGATTTTGGCCTCTCATACTATTCTTTTTGGGTTTTAGACGATAGCTGGAACCCAAAGGAACCGTGTTGATCAATGTAATAGACAATTCAATGATTTACCTCCTGAACAAACCAATATTATGGGATATGGAGTGAAGAATATTATTTCTATACTTACCCAAGCTATGAATCATTATGGACTTCCAAATAAGCAGGGAAGGGAACAATATTCTATTGAGTCCTTCATGAGGAAACATAGACCTTCTTTCAGTGGGTATTCTGATCCACTTGTTGATGAACAATAGATCAGTAACATTGAAAACATATTTTCCATAAATCATTGTTCAGAACATGAAAAAGTCATTCTGGCTATTTACCATTTAGAAGGTGAAGCAGATCAATGGTGGACTGTAATTAAGAATATTAGGCCCCGATTTAAAATTGAATCTATGGAATGGGATGAGTTCAAGAAATTATTTTTCACTAAGTACTTCCCTCATATTCTTTGAAAAAAGTTGGAAAATGATTTCCATGAGCTTACGAAAAAGGATGATAAATCTGTTGGTATATACGAATCGAGTTTTAAAAGGCCTTCAAGGTCTGAATCTGGCATTATCATCCAACCTAAAAGTAAAGTTGATCGATTTTTCAGTGCCTTAAAACCAAGTCTTTGATGGGAATTAACTATAAGAGACTTTAGTAGCTATGACGAAATTATGATTTTTTTTATCAAGGTAGAAATGGAAGTTGTTGTTACATATACATCTCATGGTTTTGACAAGAAATGAAAGATGGAGTTCAAGAAGAAATCTCAGAATAATGGTGAAAAGATGATGAATTTTTCTTTATGCTCAAAGTGTGGAATGAAGCATGGTAGAAATAGTCTTAAAGGGACTAGAAAATGTTTTATGTGTGGAAAATAAGGTCATCAAGTAGCTACGTGTCGAAGTAATAGAAAAAGGTTTTCTAATGTTGTGAATAAAGAAAAGACATCAGAGAACACACCACCAACGCTTCAATGCTTCAAGTGTAAGAAAATGGTGCATTATGCTAATCAATGCCCTAATCCAAGTGTTAATGATGGTCAACGTGAGAAACCTCTTAAGGAATAGGATAAAGGGAAGTCACATGCGATCACTATTTGTGATGTTGAGTATTAAAATGATGTTTTGTAATGATTAAGTGTTTATGAAATGAGATTTCAAAATAGTATCATGGAATCTTGTTTATGGTATCGTGGAATTTTAGAATATCTATGTATTATTTTTCAATTATTATATGGTACCGGTTACCAGGAAAAGTGATTAAAATATTTTTGGAAATAAGATGATATGTGCATAATGAAAGGATAAAGAAAAAATGAAATGATCTCATGACTGATATAAGCATAAAGTGATATCATGGTTTGAGTATATATAAATTTTGGGATTTTGGTATCTGGAAAGAGTTAACTTTTGACAGTATTCATGTTTTCACTAAGGTTCCATGGTAATTCATGTTTCAAAAGAATAAATAATTATGTTATTCACATGATTGGAATGTGACCAACTAGATATATCTTATGATATATGGGGGATAAATGATGGTATTCACGTGATTGTTATGTGACCTTTCAAGTAATCATTTTCCATATGCTATGATATTGGAAAAATGTATTTTGGATAAGTCTAAAGACTGGAATGGATTATGTTGGACATCAGATAGTATTATTTAAGGATAGAACTTGTTTTTTTGATATTATTTCAGGAATTTTATAATAGTATAGTTTTAGAGAAAGGATAACCTGTAGGATGGGTGACAACACATTGCGTCGGACAAGGATGTGGGAATCAAACCCACAATTGAATTGTGACAGGCCTTTATCATATAGCACTGGCCTACAGGAAGTCCCTAGTTAGTAGAAACTGGTTTTATATTAATATGCGGTATGATAGATGAAGTATAAGTCCATTTTTGGAATCAAATAAGATTAACCTCACCATAGATGGACTTATGTATATTTGATAACTTTTCATAACCTTTTCTTTGGGACAGATGGAATGACCCATCATTCTATCGGATGATCTGCTAACACATCATGGAAGACAAACTCAACTTCATTTCATTATGAGATGACGTGGAAGTTGTTCAAGGCACAAACAATAGCGAGATTGTATCAAGATCAAGTAAGTATTTATTTTAATTAAAAAACTATTCATCTTTAGGAAAATTATCTTGAAAACCAAAAATGTTGTCCTAGTGTCCTCGTATCTGATGAATCAGATGGTACCTTAGATCATCACAAATTTATGGATTTGTGATTGTTGGTTTTTTAATAGCCATGTTCTCCATCACTCTTCATCAGAAGTTGATGGTTATATTTCTCTTCCATATCCATATTTCCACCTATGTTCTCCTATAGTGAAACCCAATGATGAGTTAATTTGGGTAACCATTATATTTATTACTTTACATTTTAAAATTAAGTTTTAGTATTCCTTTTTACGATGTGGTTTTCTATGAAGGAATCTTTCAAGTAGTAAACCATTTATAACCCCGATGAATTTTGAGGGCGAAATTCATTTTATGGGGGGTAGAATGTAACAACCTGAGATTTTATGAGAATTATTCTTTTTAATTACATTGATGTCTTGTGTTATACGCTACACCAAAATTAGATTGTTCTATATGCAATAATGTATTAGCCTGTAGTATACGCAACACTATTCTTGGCTCATGTTACACACAATTTCAAGTTCATTTTGTAGAATTTATTCTATGTAACATTAAGTATAGATTTTGTTTAATGTATAAATAAAATAAGTTTTGATTATGTTATATGAAAAAACAAAGGGAGTTTGTACTACACGTAGCCTTGACTTGGATTTCATTACACACAATCAAGACCTTCCTCGATAGCATGTGTAGAAGGCAATACCAAGTTTCACTAAACGAGATATTATTATAATATTATTATGAACTAGCTGTTAGGAATATTAATACCAATTTTTTTAAATTTTATAAATTTTATCATTAAAAATGGACTTTATTTTTGGATTTGGAATATCAAAATTATTATAGGGTGAATTGTTTGTATTTTCCTGAAAACATTCAATTTTTTATGAATAGTGAAAACACTGGGTTACTATTTAAAAACCGACTTTTATTTAAATAATTATTTATTTTATTTAAATTTATTTTCGGTAAAAATTGATACATAATACCTATATATGTTCAATGTAATTAATTGGAGTCATTTTATAATAAATTTAGATATATAAAAATTTTATTGAACTTTTCAGCATCTTTTACCCACCTCCTAGGTGAATTTGAAAATTTACATAAAATGTAATCTTACCACTTCTGTGAGTGAAATTTAGAAAATCCGAGAGACATGGTTAATATCAAGGAGTAAAATGTGGTTCAATAAGATAAAAATAATTTTTGGTGAAAAGTAACATTTTTACTTTTATTTACCACTATTAAAAGTAAATAGGGTAATTAAGGGTAAAAATGACATTATTATTAACCTAAAACATGTCCATATTCTATTGGATAAGTTTAATTTGACCATAAAAATCCTTAGAAATAAAATATTATATTTTAGGTCCACTTGGATTAGATTAGGACATTGATTATTATTTTATTTAAAGAAGAGTTGAAATAGTTAAATTAAATGTTTAATAACTAAAACATTTTAATATAGGTTTATACATAAGATAAATTAGACTATTAATATTAATTAGAATCTTAAAATGATTTCATACATAATTTTAAATTAGTTATAATTTTTATACATTAAATAAATTTATTTATTTATGACACAATGATGATGTAGTAATTACCTTATTAATGAAATATTAACACAATTGATGTTATAAATATCCTAATAAATGTAATTTGACACTTTTTATGAATTAAAATAATTTTATAGGTTAACATGACATGTACTTATTGATTCAATTAACTTTTTTCGAACTAATAATGTTGTTATGATTTTCAAAAAAATCAATTACTAAATAGTGTCAAAATTGACATAAAATCGTTTTTAAAACAAATATTATATTATTAATTATTATTATATTCTTAAAAATCTGAGGTTCTTGAAAATAACTTATAAGAGATGATATATAATAATAATTAACCACTTGGGGTTTTTGTTCTTGTTATAGTTTGTTTATTGACCATATAGTGTTAGAAAATAAGAAGACATGGTAAAAGTTAAATTATTTAACTTAGAGTTAAATTTAAATGATAAGGTTAAATTAGTAACCTAAACATGTCTAAAACCTATTTGATGAAAATATTTGACACATCACCACTTTATATTCTAAATAAGTCACTTTGGAGACATTATAAACCGAATATGTCTTTATTATAAAATAATATTTTTAGTTTTTCCTAAATTGCCCCTCTAGTCCCTTATAAAAGGGCACCTCCTCCCTCTCCTCTTTACACAATTTTGAGCCTTCAAGATTGTCCAAACCCAGCCCATTTCACTTATCAACATCTCTAGAAACATTATAGAGGATTTTTTCTTCTTCAAGGACAAATGTTAGTGCCCTAAGAGGAGGTTTCAAAGAGGCGTGTCGAAAAAAGAGGTAATATTTGTTACCAATTCATTCAAATTTATTTCTTATTCTACTTCCTCTTCTTCAGTTGTTTCATTATGAAGTAATAGCATAAGTATCACTAATATACTGATATGTTATTATAAATATTAAACAACCCTATTTCACCTTCTATCCGTCCTATAGAAAATGAAATCACCGTGCATGCGTGTGTACGGAATACCATCCCCACGCCGTGGTGTAATCAGTTTTTCCACCACCACCTTAATTTGATGGGTATAATGGTGTAAATAATAACTATATATAATTATTATAAAATTATAATGAATCTGATATATTACATCATCCACCCCAATTCTATTCAATAATTATGGGAACGATATCATCGCTCGTGCGTACGTATGGATTACCGTCTCCATGAATGTGATGAGATTCATTTTCCATGATTAATAAATAAAGTATGATTATAAAGTATATATAATAAATAATCATGAATGATATTACATAATAATGATACTGGATTTTTGTACATATATGTTTCATTTATTTAATTCTATTCAATTCAATAAAGAAACGAAAACAAAGTTCATGCGTACGTATGACCTACCGTCTCCATGAACAATGTATTTCAGTTCCTTCATCCATCTATTATATATATTTATATTGAATATTTAAGATATATAAATAATTATTTACATTCTGGAAGTAAGTAAATCATGATATAAGTAATAATAATATCATGAACAACAAGTCCAAACATGTACGATAAATAAAATGACTTTACCTAGAACGCCACTTTAACATGGAAATTACAAAAGAATAGGTAATATAATGTCATAAGTGAACCATATATGATATCATAACAATGAATAGGATTATATAATAAGTAAATTACATTATTTAAAATATTATACATGAGGTTCAGATACATACTAAGTATATCCGACCTAAGGTAAGGGATAATTATTCCAAACTCATTCTTATCCGAGATTGTTTATTCGTAAGTATTTACTAGGGTTATGTTTATTATGCATGTCCATATGTTCTCAAAATGTTTTCATAATCTTTTTAATTTTCTTCCATGTATTTTTAAATTCATTTTTACCCTTTTTTATTTTTACCACATCTTATGGATGGAATTTTTCTTTTGTTTACCATTCGAGGTACTTTTTGACTTTTCTGTCAAAAGTACGAGGAGATTTTTTTTAACATATACGGAATGAACGGGTTCTTACAATTTCATAAATCCTTATTTCCATGAATAATCCTATACAAGATTTCATTTTTATTTTAAAAAAAATCCTTTCTTTTAAAATTGCATTTCATTTTGTCAATAGAAAATAATTTTGAAGAAGAAAGGATATTTTCCTTAGGAATTCATTTCAATTGTTTTGTCAAAACTATTTTACATCCAAGATGAAATTATTTCATATGTCTATATTTCAAGTATAATGTATCTATGATTTACATGGTTTCACTTTTCTTATGATGAAATGATATCTATTTATTTTATATGGATTATGTTATGATGGGATGACATTTATGAAACCCATTTTATTCTTTGGGTTTTGATAAATGATTTATGTTTATTTTGTGGCACAAGTAATAATGATTTCATTATGAGATGGGTGGGAAATATATCTCCCTCCAATTCATTGGGTAATGATTTATATCTAATGAGATAGAAATGGCTGGAACGACAAGTTAATCTCGTTTAGTGATACAGGACTCGAACGACGAGTTAACTCGGTTCAGTAAGGGACTTTGCCCACTAAGATGGTCTTGGCAGAAATTCTTTGGATACTATGGAAATCATATCATGTGCTTAATGGTTTTCCACAATTACATGTTTTATTCCCAATCTATTTTATCATTATTGATGATCTGTTATGATTTATGCCTTACGTACATCCATGTTTTATGTCATTGCTCAAGATTTTGATGATTAAATATTATGTTCATGTTTTGAAGTTCAAATGTATATGGTTTGTTTTATTTTCTCCATGCTTACCCTTACTAAGAATTTGTGCTCACCCTTTATATGTTTTCTTCTCCCCATGATATAATTAAATGTTTTAGGTAAGAAAAAAAGGAAGATCTTTATGGGAGATGTTGAAGATATTTCACCAATATTAGAAGATTATATTCTGAGTTTCCAAAGACACTAAAAAATTATTGTTCTTTAGTGTCTGTTTTTGTTATGTATTATATATTTCAAAAAATTAATGTAATTTCTATGTACATCAAGCTTCGGGCCTCTACAAAAAACACATCATGTGATAATATATTTATTAGTATTTGAATATTTTAGTATATATTAAATCAAAAGTAAAATGTAGTTGATTATAAGATACATACTTTAATTGATCCCACTTACACAATATCCAAATACTTAAAACATTGAGTCCTCTAGAAATCACATGATAATTTTTCCTCTATTTAGATATGTGTTTATTGAAAGGTTTATCCACAATCATCCCCTTATATGAAATACAACAATAAGGGATATTTACATTGTATATGCTTTATCTATTGTTATTCCCTTAGCTCTTTGTTATAGACCATCAATGCAGTATTATCATAATAAAATGTAATAAAATTATTACTTTTAGAAACACTATAAAAATATTGGATGATGTTTCATATCAATAATTCTTGTTTTTATATATCAGAAGATGTAAAATAATGATAAAATACTATAGAATTGGTCATCACTAACTACTTTGAGATTTTCCATCACACATCTCCTTCATTAAGGTAGAATACTTTTCCAAATTATGAATTTAAATCATTTTGTTATATATTGAAACTTGAATATATATATATCCATTTATTTCTGGTTCCTCATCTCTTTAATATACCACAAATATCTCATTAGTAATCCTGAACTACATTAAGATGTTACTTAGAGTATTCAAAGGATGATCTTCGTGGTTTTCTCGATATCTTCCTTTCATTATCAAGGGATAAGAAACACCAAACCTAGTATATAGTATGAGATGAATTATAAAACTAATCTATAAAACATAATGTAATCTAATAATCCTATTAATATCCACTTATATAAAGCGTAAAATTTTCTTAGAGTGCTTTATTCTATGTTACATTATAAATACTATCTCTATAGACTATTATATATTGAATACCTTTATTACCTTATCAATTAATGTATCCTAACACAGCTCAACCAACCTCCTAGATGTATTAGGAATGATCATAATATCTACAATTTAGGACTTTTCAAATAATTATTTCATGGAGAGTCATTTTTTGAACAATTTATTTACTAACTGTAAGACCATTATCTTGTTTCCCATTAGTAATATATCATTAACATATAATACTATGAAAATTATTGAATTACCAAAAAAAAATTTATATATAAGGGATCACATTTATTCTTTTTGGAAACAATCTTTCTGATAAATTCTATAAAGAAAATACTCCCTGATTTGGATGCATACATCATTACATAAATGGGTATTTATAATTTAACTACCTTATTAGCTGCCTTTAGTGTCACAAACCCTTATTTTTGTGTCATAAAAATATATTTCACATGATTAAATGAAAGGAAGGTTGTTTTGACTTCCATTTAAAAAAATCTTAATCATGGTAAGATACTATGAAAAAAAAATATAATGGATTTTATCACTGAAACTAGTGAAAAGGATCCACAATTGTCTATTCCTATATGTTGTTTAATCCTTTAAAAAACCATTCATTACTTTTAAGTATTTTCTTTGCCTATAATTTATATTTTCTTCTTGAATACATATTTTCATCATAAAATATTAACATACATTATATGATCTACTAGAACCCATACATGGTTTGGTTATATGTAATTCAATTTAGAATTCAATGCATCTTTACACTATGTAACTTTTGAGATAATTACTAATTTATTTCAAGGCAATTGTTTGTTATTATCATCTAATAATAATTCAATACAATCAGTGAATAGAAAACCACATCAATCTTGTTCTATATCCTCTCTAGTGCTCTAATTTAGAACTTGTATCATTGGAACAACCTCTTCCTTGGGGTATTATGTAAATTTTTCTTCTGGTAACTCCTACGTATCATTATCTTATCATCAAAAAAGTTAATGTTGTTTCCAATATATATTTTATATATGTTCTCTCTCTCAAGGATCATGGAATGTTTGGAAAATATTAACTTTTTTTAGGGGTTTAAAAGATAATTACCCTAATTATTCATAGGATATCCTATATTGATACACTTCGTTCCCTAGGGTGCAAACTTATTTCTTTGAAATCCCTAAACAAATTATTTATATCCCCAAAAATTTAAATTCGATAACAAAGATTTTATTCCACATCAAAAGTCATATGGGATTCTATTTATTTATTTTTTTGTAACTGGTTTTAGATTGTACATTATTATTTATAATACATTCCTCCGAAATTATAATGAATGACTACCATTATCCATCATCAATATCTCCATTTCTAATAAGGATAGGTTCCTTATTTCACTAATAGTATTCCACTATAGTGTATAAATAAGAGTCATTTGATATAAAATACCAAAATCGAATAGATATTTATTGAACTATTGGTTAGGATACTTTCTTATATGGTTTGAGTAGAGATTATTTATTTCTATACCATGTTAATTCTATACTTCATTATTGTTTTTATTATATTTATAAAATTAATTATACTCACACCTAATTAACTAGAAATATCTATATCTACTATAATCATCAGTAAATGTTTTGAAGTAAGAGATTCCACTCCAAGATTCAACTAGAAATGGTCTACACATATATTTATAAAGCAATTCATTAAGCTCAGTGGCACATAAAACCTTCCCACTGAATGGATATTTGTCTATTTTTCTGTGCAAACATGCATGACATATATCTTGTGGATTTAGATGAAAATAATCTAAACACCATTCTTGATATAGATTTGTAAAATTATTCTTGCTTACATGATCAATCTTGTGATTTCAAACAAGGTTGTGATATGTGTCATGTGACCTTGATTTTTTATCAATTTAAAACACTTTATTTTGATATAATAGTATAAAGAGACCATTATTAAGATATTCTATACCATAATATATATTATCATTACAAAATTTGAAACACTTATTTCCAAATGTAAAAAAAATACCTTTATATCTAAACTATAAAATGATATACTATTTTTGGTATCATTGGATATATAACAATAATTCTCCAAAACGGGAATAAGCCCTCTCCAAAATGTAAGGTGGTAGTATCCAATATCATCTAAAACCTATATTTCTTAATTTCTAGTTTCAGAATCCCTCTGAACTATTAAAAAATATTGAATTTTCATGGTTCCATTATTTGGGTATAAATGTCAGCACCACATTCTATATTTAATACACAATTTATAAAAATATAAAAGGTTAAATTCAATAATAAAGACTCCTGATGTTTCCCCATTATTATTAAATGTAGTGAATTTCATATTCCAGTGGCCATTATTATCTCTTTAAAAACACATTATATCTTATTCCTCAGTCATTCCATTGATTTTCCTTCTCATTTGGGGGTCTTCTAAATAATTATTAGACTTAGTGTTAGGTATTTTTAGATTGAACATACTATTATTAACTATAAGGACTAAGGGTTTTTTATGCATCATATGATTTTATTCTTGGTGAACTAGAGTAAAGAGTTTTGAGAGAAACATCAAAAAAATTATATTAAAATTAACAATACAATATAATAATATTTGAGGTATTCTAAAAATAATGAGGTTAGTGCGCAATTATTTAGGTATATTGAAACCCAAAATATCAAAATTATTAATATAGATAATCATCTTGACTACATGGGGTCCAAATGACACTCCTTCTCAGTTAATTCATGTGAAAATTTCTTTGGATATCTTGTACCTTCTTGTTTAGCCTTGTCATGATAAAGATTCTTAAGACGATATAACATGGTATATTCATCCATGTCCCCATGAAGCTTCTAGAACTCATAGTTTATAGATTGCATCAGGATATACTATAAATTAAATTCATCATATAAAAGTTCTCATATGATAGTATAATCTTATTAACTATCCTCCATATAAGTTTATTTATCTGAAATAGGGGACTCCAACATATAGAATTTCCATTTATAGAATAGTAAGATGTGAAAGCACCTACACTTATCTATGATGTTTGTTCTAGTGAAGAGGTTTTCTTTCTAAAATATTGATCATATGGATTATTTCAAGGTCATATTACTTTTTAGTTTCTATGTAAAGAAAAATAATTTTTTGGTACATTATCATGATTAAAAAAATATGACATAATAATGTTATATTTATTAATCTCTTTCTATTTTATATAATCCATATATCTCTTACCATTTGATTTGTAATTTCTATTTTCGTATAAATTCAAGTAGAAATGATCTATATTTACATAACCATAACCCAAATGAAGTTATGGTTAAATTTATAAATGGTATTTTGGTAGAATATATTTCCCATGATATAGACTAACAGTTCTTCTATTTACTGAGTATACTTATTAACCCCGAAATCATAGATGAAAAGTTTCTAAACCATTACATAATTGTTAAATCAATTCATGTGAGGGAAACCACTTTTAATGATAACTTAGTAATGTTGACCCAACAAAATTCATTAAAACTCCATGATAAATGGAATTATCATGACAAGGGCTAGACCAAAACTTTTATATATTGTTTCATTCTATGTCATGTAATAGAAGGATTAGATTGACTTAATATTTCCATAATGGATTTTTTATATTATGTGTATATTTTTACTTTCCTATATTTTTTAAATATTTTTTAACATTTATGTATTTTATATAATAAATTTACCATATCTTATAATAATTTTTATGTATAATAAATATTATATTATTTCATATTACATTTTTTAATCTATTTACTTTATGTAATCATGTTAAAACATTCAATAAACATGAATCTCCTAAATAAAAAAATAACCACACACTGAATATAATAAAAAATACATGGCATGATCATAATCATTACCACTACTCTCTTTACTGAACAGATGGAAAATAAACCCTTGAACCTGTGAGAATAAATTATTATGTTGGTCTTGTATTGTGTTATACTATATTAACGTTCACCCAACTATCCCCTTGGTTGGTTTCACCTGAGATCAATATTAAACATTATCCTATTTTAAGGGATATCTTTACATTAAATAATCTAACTAAAACACGAGTGAGGGGAACCTAGGGATTGGGGTTAAATAAAAGTAATTATGGACATGCATACCTCTACATAATTATTAAGGTATTATACATAAATAAATATATTATATTTAATAATTATTATAAAAAAAACCCATGTAATAAGAATTAAATTTTATAGAAACCCAAAAAATAAATATTTCAATTATGCTCATGATTATCCACATATGAATTGACTGCACATTTATAATAGTTATCATTCATTTTAGTTATCACTTTTTTATGACTAAATTCCCAAATTAATAAATAATAATTTTCTTATCAATTCATTATTTATTTATATCATAATTTTTCAACTAAGTAGTCCTTGATATTTCTAACCATAGTAATATTAAATAAATTAATGTTAATATTTTTAGTTTAAGAATTATTCATACAAGGATTGTAAAAAATGGAATAATCATTGTACTCTTCTGTACAACATTAAATTCATTTTTGAATTTAATAATCATTGAATGTACTATAGGAAACACAATGTGCGTCCTTATAATTTAAATAAAAGGTAATATCACTCACATGGAATGTGAACTCCACTATTTATGATGATTTTTGTATTGTGTACTTATAGGACGTGTATTGTGACCTGACATGACATGATATTACATGAAATTCTATTCCATTACTCAAACTGTGTAGATTTCAAAACATTAATGACCACATGACATACCAATAATATATGTGATGTGTACTGTTGAAAGTACACAAAAATTAATTGATGTGTATTATAAAAATAAATGTTGTGTAGTTACAAAATAACATAGAAAATAATTAATTTATGAATTTAATTCCACACTACCAACTGAAAATTACTTTGTATGTATGTTATTAGAAAAACATGTCACATGACATGTACTACCAACTATATGCTGTGTAGTTCATTTTTAAATTAATTAATTAACCATATTTACATATTTCACTTACATGACATGCCTATATTGGCATTCATTCAATATGATTAAATTTGATTTATACTACATGTACAAATGGCTACACGTTCTGTACTCCATTGTCTATCCACCTATAAGACAGTATTAGGGACAATATGTCAAAGTTGGTTCCCTATAACCAACATCCATGTACATAATGATTACCTATAATCATTTTTTAACATTAATAATGTTCTAATCATGTCAATATTCTTCTCTTTTGCGACATAATTTATGATTATGTCATATGCCTAACTATTGAACTAAAAATTCATAACTTTTCTCCACTATTATGAGAAATGAGATGTTTCCAGAAAATATTATTTACTATATTTTATATTACGAAATGATATCAATTGGTGAGATTCAAATTATATAAGCTTTCCTAAGTGGGAAGCATAAAAATCTGAGACACTATCTCATAGTGTATTCCCATAGAAGTATTAGGATTATGAGATTATGAAAACCTAGCTGACGGGTAGGAAAAATACATTTATATGTCATTTAATGTTCATAAATATGTACATATATATTGATATTTAGAAATTAATATTATTATTGATCCATATATTGAGTTTATTTCTTTGATATACTAACTGAAATCATGATGTTATCTATTGGCTGGAAGTAGGGTACGTTGGGTGCTTCATGAGTGAGTCTACATTAATAAATAACGTGAGAAAGGATTTATCCATTATTTTATTTATGTAAAGATGATATCTATGACTTTTGATGAAAATTGAATAACCTAATTAAATCAATGAATGTTGTGTTCTGTGGTAAGTTTCATTTTTTGAAATAAAAATAATGATACATCTAGAACTAATGTCGATTACACCTGCATGAAACCTTATTGAATACATATATCATGATAAAAGGCTTATATTACCAAATGAGCATTCATATGAGGTTTTATATCATTGTTACATTTATTTATTTCTGTATGGGTGACATAGTGTGTTTTTAGCCACTAACCTTGGATATTTGGTACTTGCACCTAATTCTATAGAGAAATGGAGATAGAGGGTCACACAACATGTATCCAGAATCTCAATTTAACTATATTGTGAATTTAACATGTTAGAATTAATAATATTTACAATTAGTGGTTTTATATTTTTTTGGGGTTTATTGAACATCAATATTTAATCACTAGTTATTCAGAAGAATAAAAATGTGATATAACTGACAATAAATATTAATTTTCCTGATGTAGTAAATATAATATTTATTATGTTTATCAATAAAAATTTGGTAATGTTTATTTATTAAAAAAATATTCATTATTAGAGGTTCAGTAAATATTTAGGAGGATGAACAAAACAATATTAATGGTCCTACTGGAAAGATATATTAAATGTCGTTTAAAAAAATTTTGATTTGAACTATTTAAAAATAAATTTATTTATCCACGAGTATTTCACAGGTAATGCATATAATAATATTATTTTTATTAATAAACAAGGAGTTTTCTAATGAATACATAATTTTCTAAGTGCCTATGTATAATGAACAAACCTATCATAGCTTTATAAATACTTGGCTCTATAACTTTATGAGGTTAGAGGATGGTTGTGCACAGGAAACATAGGATATAATTCTCTAATGGATTAAGAAAGAACCCTCTCAATAACACACTTAAAAACTAATGTTCCAATATTACCCCAATATCCCAATCCTTCAAGATAACAAATAGAAAATTTATTCCATGGAGAGATTCTTATGGTGATCAATGATGGTTGAAAAAATATATTATGACCAACCATGCTAGTATCTAATGATTCTATATCGTCATTCCCTGATTTTGGAGCTTATATAGATCATCGTTAGATGGATTCCACCCTTGAATCCTAAGATACAATGATTGTATGATGAGAGTAGTAAAAACATGATCAATGAAGAAATAATTACTAGATGAGGTAACTATAAATCTATTTATAAATTAATAATTTATTATATATGATGATCTCTCCTTATTAGTTCCAACATTAATATGTTAATTAAAATTTTTATTATATGCTTTGGTAATAGAATTCTTCAAGTTTTACCTCTCATATTATTCATTGATTTTGAAAAAATAAGAGTTGGATATGTCCAATAGTCTCTTCTAATGTTCCCTACACCTTCATGTGGAATTCGAGTGGTTTCATAATTAATTTGTAACTATTTATTAATCATTAATTGGTGATATGAATTTATTATTATTTTTCAATTCCATGTTATTTTTTCATTAAATTCTAATGTTCAATTATTATCTTCCATTATTCATTCCCACTCATATAACCAAGAAAAGGTTAAAAATATATTGTGAATTCTCAAAGAATATATTAGGAGGTGCCACTTGTTCTGGATGGATAACACAAGACCACAAATCATATAACTATGTTCAATGCACCAATATGACTTAAATATTAATTCAGAGAATAGTGTATTAACTACATACACAATTAATTTACTTCACAACACATGTCTATTTGGTCAGGATGACACATGGTTTTCTTGAATTCACAACATGTAACTTTTATGCACATTGTGTATTCCACATGTTTTTACAGTGAAAACCACGGGGGTATAAGCCATGTCATGAATTTGTTACATGTAAAATGGACTAAAAACCCCTTAAAAATAGAGTTCTCATGGTGTGTAACTGATGTACATATCTTGTATCTCACACATTTGCATTTCTAAAAAACATGTCCTATCTCTAGTCATGTTTCATGGACATGTGTAGAATTGATTACACATCTGATATCCCTGGTACACAACATGAAATTTACTATATCTAATTAAATTAATTTAATCTATTAATAAATATATATGATATAATTTAATATACTCAAAAATTGTGTTTTTGCATCATTTATTGGAAATACACACCATGTGATGGGATTATTAAGTATATATGAAATTAATTTACATGTTAACTTCTAGAATATAAGATGTATATGTTCTTTAAATATAATGTGCTCTAGGTTTGTTCAAAACATAAAATTACATGTAATTTATATATGAAACCATATTATTTATTGAAAAATAAATTCATTGTTATTATTGTTCATTCCATGTACAATGGATGTTAATTAAATACACAGTACAAGGACCATTCTATTTATTTTGGATTGGTACATGTTGTTGCCTCTAAGTACACATTTTTACATTATTAATATAAGTAAAAATTGTTAACTTAATTAGTTTAAAATTATAGAGGATGGAAATTTCCAAGTTGGTTTGGATGTAATTAAAATAAATTTAATTTAATATTCAATCATATTAATTCATTTTATTTTATCTTAAGTAATGAATTAATTGACGTGACTACTAACAAGATTAATAAGTATATTTGTTTTATGTTTGTGTATTATCACGAGCATAGACTAGACTTGTGTATGTGATTGGTTTCCTCTTATTTTCTAATTATTATTATATTAAATTTCCGGACAATAAATTATTCACTCCTCTTATTATGTAAGGTCCTACATGGTTATGATTTAATTTATGTAATCCAGATAAATCATTCCTCTAGTTCACCATAGTTTTATGTGAGTAAAGATTATGTAATGGATGGATATCCTAGGTGGCTGGAGGTGGTTCATATTTGGAGTCTAGGTAATTTCAATCTGGGATATACATAAAAGGATAAGTAGAATACTTCCACATAAAAAAATCATGACATAGGGTGTTATTTTGTTAGTGTTGGGGGATAGTTTATCAAATTCTAGAAAAAATAACTCTTAAAAAATATTATTATCATTAAAAAATTATTCTATTATTTTAATGTCATAAGATCAATTTCTTTTGGGATTCCTAGTCATTATCTAATAAATTATTGAGTTGATAAGCATATGAGATGAAATTAAAATAAATTTTACTATACATAATTTTTTATGTAGAACATTTTAAATCACTTAATTAAAATTAAATTAATTTTTGTAAGGTTGAATGAATATAAGATGCACATTTAGACATAAATATTAAATATCTATAAAATTAAACTATTAAGTCACTATATAATTACATTACTTATTTTAGAATGGTACCAATAGAGAGTAGTGATTGACCTAGACTTGGATGGGACACTACCATATAATAAAGAGTTCTAGAAGAGGGTTTCGGTTGACTTAACCAAAAATACATGAAGATGAGTATCCTTCAATGGAATTTGTGTAAATATAAATGAAACTAGTGAGAAAATCCTTATCGAGGATCTTAGGATTGGGATGTCCACTCAACAGATCAAGGAATTACGAGTTAATGCAGTTGACAGGTTACACCTACCAATATAATATCGAATAACTAACTAATCCCTCACTTGAGTTATGAGAATGGGTATAAGGATCTTTTACACTATGAATATATATGATATGGGATATTACAAAACAAATGGTGAGGACTATTATGTTTTGAAAAAATAGTTAATGATTAATAAATTTAAATTTTATTATATAATTTTGGTAATAAAAGTAAAGTATTAAATTTTTCCCTTAATTTATTGTTGTAATGGAAATTAAAATGGCATTGACTGTGCCACTGTGATCCATACATGATAAGGAAAACCTTATCACTTAATGAAATTATCATAATTGTATAAAATATTATAAATTATACTACACCATGAATGGAAATTATACGTTTTGGAAAACTAATTCCCTCTATCACATACTGAAAAGGAAAGGGAAGAAAAAGTATCTCTCTAAATGAAGCACATGGATGATGCCAAAAGTGTACAATTTGTAATTCAATAATATATTTACAATGAGACTCTAATTTAAAATAAGTATATCAATATGTATAACATAATGTATCATGTTCATGATCTTTATCAAGATAAGTTAAGACAAGATAGATATGAGATATCTAATTCACTATTCACATGCAATCATGGAGAGTCAGCACTGACTCGACCTCATTTCATTAAGATGATTGGATATATTTTGTAAGAACCCAAATCTTATTTTCAGGTACGGATCCTATTTTTTTGGTGTTTTGAGAAAAAGAGGAGTTTATAGATATTTAAGGAGTATACGCCATGTACATAGAAGTATATGTCGTGTACCCATTTGTTGCGGGTAGCCATGTACTGGCCGTGTAATGACCGATTAAATGGCTATGTGGGGTGACCTAGAGACTGCCTAAAGAAAAGTACGGTTAAGGCATGTACACGGTGTGTACATTAAAAAAAACTCGTGTAATTTTTTTTAGTTATATCGAACAAGGGTTGTGTTTAATTGGATGAAATGCCTTATTCTTGACTCGTCTCGTCAAGGAGAAACCGTAGGGTGAAATTATTCTCTAAGCCTCCGATCAACCGTCCATTATTAGAATCAACCGCTGTCAATTATGTTGGAATCGGAACAGTGAGTTCTTCCTTCTAGAGCCTTGTTCTTTGATTTTACCTCTTTCGTATGATATACTTTGTTGAATGTTTTAGTTGTTTTTGTTGGTATACAACATTCTAGGGAGATTCAAGGGTCTACGTGAAAGTATATAATTCATACAATGTCTAGGTAGGTGGTTTGTTCCTTTCTATAGTTAGTCCTTGAATTTTATGTGGAAAAGTTCCCAATACCATAGATTTGGGTATTGCGTGTTTATTGATTTTAACCCTATTGATTCCTGCGATTCCAGTTTTCATGAGTTTGGGATCTTGTTTACAAATAGGGTTTTTTTTCATTCTATGGATTTGTTTTCCCATGTTTGTTTTAATGTTGACATTTTGTCTAGTTTTTCCAGTTAGGTTCCTTGCTTTCCATAGCAAAAGTTGATAGGATGGAGTGATTTATCTAATGTTGTTATATGCTTTGTAGCTATTATCCATTTAGTTTTTGAGGTTTATAGTGGATGCTAAGCATCAATTGTTCACGATTTCATACACAGGGTTATGGGAACCTTGTGTAATAAGAACATTCAGGGAATTGACATTGATGGCTTCCCCATAGTGTCTATTATACTTTCCAAGCTACGAGACCATATGAGGGATTAAAGTTGAGTGCTCCCTCATAGTTTCTACAGTTATCATTATGAGACCACAAGAGGATTAAACGTTTAGTGGTTCCTATTAGAGTCTATAGTTTATACTTGCGGGACTATATGAGGAATTGATGGTGATTTCTTCCTCATAGAGTCTTTGTTTATCCTTAAAGAAATATAGGAGGAATTTTTGTGAGTGCTCCCATAGATAGTCTTGTTTTAATGAGACCAAATGGGTTAGACTCTGTGAGCATACCCACTCATTATATCCTTATATAAGTTGAACTAGAGGGGTTAGGTTGTGAGAACTAACCTAGAGGGTTACATGAGATTCAATGTTTAAACTAGAAGGGATAGGTTGTGAGAACATCATAGAGGGTTGATTATTTTTCTAGGTTGAATAATTTATGAATGTAAATGAAAGTAATTGAAACTATAGTACTATTGACTTTTTAGTAATTCAATTTTTCTTGATTCAATTTTCATATTTTCTACCAAATATATTCATTGGATTTAAGGCATAGATCATTGGGTGTTTTCCTACTGGGATTCGTCTCACACTGTTTTTGGGTCATACTTTTGTTCCCAAATTGATTATATTGTTGCAGGTATAGATCAGGGCATGTTCCCTTCTACTTCAGGTATTTGATTGATGTGGAGCAGGAGATCAGGGGACCAAGCTGAGACTTGCGATGATACTAGTGTTGTTTACTATTTTTCTTTTGTACTTTGGTTTAGTATTATATTTTCACATTGTGACTTGTTTGGATGCTTTCATATATACATTTAACATGCATCATTATTAATATATATGTTTTTGTTGTTTATTTACTTTCAGTCTTACATAGTTTTATTATTGTATATTATTACTGCTTCCTCTATTGTTATCTAACTTCCATTATATTGTGTTACTCTTCCAATGATGGAATAGTTTCCCCACTATCTCACACAAGTCCCTTACTGCTAGTCAATAACCTCTGGCGTTCGAGAAAATGCGCTTAAGATAATGTGACCAACCGAGTATGAGGAACCTCTGGGCGACACCTAGAATCAGGACGTTAAAAAGTGGTATCGTAGGAATTGTTTTCTTCTTGACTTACTATTTAGAGCCTATATCTAGGGATAATAAGTAATATGTACTTTGTAATAAGTTGTTCCCCAGAGTAGCTAACCTGTGTATAAGGCAGATCCCATTAACTTCATATTTAGTGATTTTTCTGGTTTTTTAATTATCACAGTTGATTGAATTTCACCATGGGATGATTCCCATGTATTGTTCTATTATTTTTGATCTTGTTGAGGTTCTATTTCTGTTGCAACCCAATGAGATAAGGGTATCTTATCTCATGCATCATATAGAAACATGTTAGATATCACATTTCATGCCTTCTTTCCATGCCATATAGGGTGCATTGCTAATTTCATGTGGTGGTGATATATGTTATGGTAGATATGCATTTTGTTGTGATATATTTCTTGATAAAATACTTTCTATTTGACATTGTATTGGATTGTGTAATGTTTTATTTTAATGAACGCCAAACCTTGGTTCTTGATGTGTTTGGGGCCCTCATGGTTCTAAATTTGGTGGATCATTGCACAGTTATTCTTGTATATGACATGTATATGATTCAAAACATTGATTTGTGGGGATTATTAGACCTCACTGATCAGAATTTGGCACTTTAATGTTTGATTCAGGTTTTTTATAGGGTTCCAGAGTAGTTTTGGAGGCTTACTGTGAAGAAAAATACCAAATACATAGTTTGTATTTATAAATATATTCCATGTATCATTCCATGTAGGAAGGATCTGTATTTCTTGAGTTCACTCTGTGTACTGTATGTACACCCCGTGCGGTCTTTAACTGTGTCACTGGCTGTGGGTGCAGATACATGGGGATGGGAAATCCTTAGAGGAACATGTTGTGTATCTGATATAAACACCAAGTTTTAGGGACACTATGTCAACCTGTGTGACTAATGACACAAATGTATGAAACATAGGTTATAAATGTTGTGTCAAGATTGAACATTCCATGTTGTCTAACTCATATATCCAGAAAAGTGACTAACCACACGAGTCGGTTAAATCCTTCTAGTACACGATGTGTCTGGCATAAACTGGATGTGTAGTCCCTTTCTAGGAGAACCATGTGATTTAGTCATGTAAGAGAACTCGATCATGGGAAAAAGATTCAAGTACATTTCATGTCCTGGGAGAACACGTCATGTGTATGGGGTGTTACACAACAAGGGTTGGAAGCAATACACTCCCATGTGAAGGCTTGAAGGAACATTCCGTTTAGGGGTCATACATGTCATGTATCCCTATTTTGAAAAACATGAATTCTTTCTTTCTTTTGTTCCATTATTGCACATATAAGTTTATGTCCTTTATAATTTTTAACTAAGGTGCGTGATTGACCTTGTAGAGTCATGCCACTAAGACATCCTCCAGTTGTATGCTAGATACAGAGTAATGATCAGACAGTAGACATGGCTGGTTAGGGACTACGAGTAGATCCTCCCATCATGCTGGTCTTGGAACCAACCATGATTTCGTACACCAGTGATGATGCATAGTTTTAGATGGCGTCATGAGGTTTATAAAGACCTTATAGGGAGAACTACATCATATCCCATCTATGTTAGAGTTGACGTGGGTCTTTCAGTAGTATTATCCACCCACTTTCTTAGGGGATGGAAGACCTCAGGCTGTAGAGTCATGGATAGAAGGCATGTTGCCGATCTTCGAGCATCTGATATGCCTCTAGAGAGGAGGGTGACAATCGCTAAGAATATGCTTCTAGATTCCACTAAGAGATGTTCAGATGTGATCTCACAGGCAGGGCCCCATAAGATTATTTCATGGGATGAGTTCTTGCATACCTTCTTCGACTACTTCTACCTGGAGACTTTGGGGGCCGATTGAGCCTGAGTGTTCATGAGTTTGGAGCAGGATACTCTATTAGTCATGGAGTAATCAACTCACTTCCCAGAGATACAGTGCTTCAACACCATTCTAGGGGTGATGATCTTTTTCTAGCAAGGAAGTTTGAGGATGGTCTTAGGAATGACATCCAATCTCAGGTGAGAATATTCAGTTTGATGACCATATCTTCCATAGTCAACCTGACACCGATCAAAGAGCACAACCTGAGGGATTCTGGAGCTGTTGGCCCAGAAAGTTCAGCATCTAGAGAACGCTATTCTCCAAATGATAGTAGAAAGAACTTCATGGAGTCTACACATGGAGATCTGAGTAGAGGGTATACACCTTCAAATAGCCAGGTGGTATGCTACTAGTGTGGGAAATGAGGGAATATGAGGCCACATTTCCTGAGAGACCTAGTGGAGTGTCAATGGTGCAACAAGATGGGTCATCTTCAGCTGTTCGGTCAGTTTTTCTTACTAGAAGCTAGTGACAAGGGTTCCCATATGACACCTTATTCAGGAGCAGCACCACTAGTTTCTCATCAGTCCAAGAACTGGAGTTTTTTTGACCATTCAGGATTAGGTGGAGGTCATGACTATGGTATCCAGTCGACAAGCTTTCAGTGGCATGTGGATGGATCAACTTAGGGTGGTCAGGCAGGCTTATAGGGCTATGGTACATGCCAAACATTTTTAGTGGAGCATACCCAATAAGAGAAAGATCCTAGACCCTTAATAGGTAGAGGTACGATTCAAGTTTTCATAGTTTTAGCTTTTTTAGTTTTCGATACAAGGGATTCCCATAGTTTCATATATTTTACTGTTGTGAAGATCCTTGGGCTTTGTATCTTTACTTATACTAATTTTTTGACACTGGACACTCTGTTGGGGACATGAACGACTAGTGTAGGTCAGTGCAAGGAGTTCCCTCTTAAGGTTGGTGGGTGTCACTTCTTATGGGACCCCTATTTCCTAGAGATGACATGCTATGATGTAATTTTCAAGATGGATAGGTTGGTTACCTTCCAGGATTTTGTCGACTGATATCACCGTATGAAGAGTTTCACATCACCAGAGGGTAGTCTGTTCTTACATAAGGGTGAATGGGATATTCAGGTAAGAAGAGAAGGACCTGAGAATCATGGGTCGGGAGGGGTTATAACCTAGATTTCCAGTCTATATCTAGATGACTAGGGGACATCACAGTTGGAATTTCCTCCAATGGTGGATCATTTTAGGGATGTCCTTCCAGAGGACATTTCAGGTTTTATTCTAGAGTGAGAGGTGGAATTTTTTATTGATCATGCACCAAGAGTGGCACCGGTGAGCATTCCTATTTATAGAATGGTTGCACCAGAGTTACATGAGCTCAAGAAGCAATTTGAGGCATTATAGGCAAAGGGTTTCATTCAACCAAGTACATATACTTGGGGTTCACCAGTCCTATTTGAAAAGAGGGTAGATAGTACCCTCAGACATTGTGTGGATTATCAGAATCCGAACCGGTTGATGGTCAATTACAGGTATCCCTTACCGAGGATTGATGATCTCTTTGATCAGATTCTAGGAGCTCGGGTGTTCACGAATATTGACATGAGATTCAGTCATCATCAATTGCTTGTTAGAACATTGGATATACCGCTTACAACCTTTTAGAGTAGGTATGGTCTATACGAGTATGTGGTTATGCCGTTAGGTCTCACGAACACACCAACATTTTTCATAGAACTGATGAACCGCGTGTTCCATCCATACATGGATTATTTTTTGTTATTCCTTGTGAATGATATCATGGTGTACTCTCACACTTGATATGACCATGCCACACATCATGAGATATTTTCCTGTACCCTGATAGAGCATTAGTTATAGGTTTATCTCTTAAAATTCCACTTTTGGATGTACCAGATTCACTTCTTGGGTCCTGTAATCTTAGAGACAAGAGTATCAGTAGATCCGGACATAGTGAGAGTATTAGTTTCCAGGGAGAAACCGAAGAACATCTTTGAGTTATGAAGTTTTATAGGGCTATATGGATACTACAGACGTTTCATACATGAATTTTCATTCTTTTTAGCACCACTGACGGGACTGACTAAAAAGGGTACACATAACCTGAGGTCAGATTCTTATGATTCAGCCTTTCAATAGTTGGATGGGAGGATAAATTCTGCACCGATACTAGATTTTCCAAAGTCGGGAAAGATATATAATGTATATTGTTATGCATTAGGTATCAAGATGGGATCTGTGCTTATACAGGGGGAATGACTCATTGTGTATGGGTCATAGCAGTTGAGGCCACATGAGAGGAATTAAATGACGTAAAATCTCGAGTTGGTTGAAATTGTTTATGCTTTATGTTGTTGGTGACATTATCTATTGGGACAGGATTTTGTGATTTTCAGCAACCACAAAAGTCTCAATTATATCTTTAATCAGAATAATCTAAATTTGAGACAGTAGTGGTGGGCTGAGTACCTTCAGTCCTTTTACTTTATGATTGCCTACA
Source organism: Viscum album (assembly GCA_963277665.1). Taxonomy (NCBI): domain Eukaryota; kingdom Viridiplantae; phylum Streptophyta; class Magnoliopsida; order Santalales; family Viscaceae; genus Viscum; species Viscum album. Next base: position 1,374,532,902 of record OY728133.1, on the reverse strand, counting down.
TGCCTAGGAAAGCCAACGCATTGGCAGTTGTGCTGAGTAGGAGGACTTATATACAAGAAGTTCAGGAGGTCAGAAGTGAGTGGAAACTTATGTCTCTCTTCTCTGAGATGCATTTCGAGGTTCACAACAGACAAGGGTACACTTTTCTAACTTTTGTAGTTACTACCTCTACTCTTCTTGAATGAGTGTGAATGAGGAAGCTATCAGATTTGTAAGGCTGAGTTCTACGGAAGATTATGTCAGAGAGGACCCTATTCATAGATGTACTATAGGAGAGGATGATATATTACGTTTTCATTGGCGCATATGGGTTTCAACATACATACATAAAGAAAAAATATGGGATTTTCATTCCTTCGTTTCAGTATTTCATCTTGGAGTCACCATGATGTATTGACATCCGCACCATCAATATTGGTGGATAGGTATAAAGGGATATGTCGTTGGGTTTTCCTGAGGTGTTCCACCTATTATCTAGTGAATGCCGAGCATCAATGACCATTAGGGATTTTTGAGCAGCCACCCCTTCTTGAGTGGAAGTGGAATGATATCATGATGGAATTCATGATAGGTTTACCGAGGTTTCCTCGTGTGAATTATGCAATTTTGGTTGTCATCGATAGGCTCATGAAGGTTGAAAACTTTTTTCTGATCAAGGAGACCATCAGTGTAGATGAGATGGGAAGGTTTTATGTCCGGAAGATTGGACGTTTACATGGGGTAACTCAATCCATCATTTTAGATAGGGACACCCATTTTACTTCTCAAGATTACAAGAGAATATATAGGGATATGGTTACACAAGTACTTCTAGTTAAAGCTTACCACCCCTTGAAAGATGGAAAGTCCAAGCATACTATTTAGCTTCTATAGATCATGATTTGATCATGCATCCTAGACTTTGGAGGTTCATAGGAGATGAACATACCTCTTTTGAAGTTTTCCTAAAATAATATATTTCATGAAACTGTTCAGATGTCACCTTATAAGGCTTTGTACGCTAGGTCATACTGATCACCCCTATGTAGGCTGGAAGACGGTGAGGAAACTAATCTAGCACCACGACTTGTCTAGAATACCATAGAGAAGGTAGAGTATTTTTGGAAGAGGATGGATATTTCATAGTCACAACATAAGTCTTATGTTCATAGACGAAGATGACGTATGGAGTTTGAGATCACTTACCATGTTTTCCTGCATGTTGCATCGAGGTTCGGAAATATTATTATTAGGAGACCGGGTAAGCTTTCAACATGATACGTCATTCTGTTTGAGGTTTTGGAGAGAGTCGGGCTGGTTGCCTATCGATAGCAGTAACCTTGGAGGTATTGAGATATTCATGACGTCTTCCACGTTTCTCAAATCCAACATTACTTCTCAAACCCGTCTCATGGAATTCAACTCAAGAAGGTTTAGTTAGGGGTGGATGCCACGTTTGAGGAGCATCCTATATGTATTTTCGATTAAATCATGATGGTTCTCCATGGATGGTCTTTTCCTCTAGTATGGGTGCTATGGTATCATGAGCAAGTAATGTATGAGTCTTGGGAGAGAGAGGCTGACATACGATCAGAGTGGCTGGATCTATTCAACGATTATTCTTCTTTACCACCTTCTTAGGGAAATTTGGGGATGAATTTAGTTAAGGGGGGATGCTTATAAGCACCCAGATCTTTTATTCAGGCATGGATCCAATTTATCTGGTGTTTTGATAAAAATACAATTTCCAGTAAATTTAAGGAGTACATGCTGTGTACTTTGAAGTACATGCCATGTACCAGGTTCACATGGGTATCTGTGTACTGGCAATGTAACATCCTAGTACATGGCCATGTGGGGTGACTTGGGGACCACCTAAAGTGGAGTCTAGTTAAGGAATATACACAACACGTACATTAAATGAAAACACTGTGTACATTTTTTGTTATATCGGACTAGGGTCGTGTCTAATTCGTAGAACTACCTTCTTCTTGACCTGCCTTGTCCCAAAGCGACCACAGGGCACGATTCATCTCCGAGCCTCGGATCAACCATCTGTTTTCTAAATCAACCATTGTTGATTGTGTTGGAATCACCATGATGACATCTTCCTTCTTCTAAATCGTTATTCATTTATTTTTCATCTTTGGTGATATATCCTTTGATAAACATTTTAGATGTTTCGGTAGATCTATGTTGTTCTAGGCTGAATCAACGACCTACGCCGAAGTATATTGATCGTACAATGCTAAGGTATGTGGTTAGTGCCTTTACATGGTTAGTATTTTAATTTAATGTGCAAAAGTGCCCAATACCCTAGATTGGGGTACTATGTGTTTAAGAATTTTTACCCTGTTGATTCCATCAATGCTCGTGTGCTTGAGTTAGGGATATTTTGTGTGAATAGGGTTATTTTTCCATGTTATGGAGGTGTTTTACTATGCTTTTTTGGTATTTACTATTTGGTATAGTTTTTCATGTTGGGATGTTTTCTTTCCATGACTAGTGTTGTTAGGATGGAATGATTTATCTAATGCTGTGATATGCTTTTTAGTTATTATCCATGTAGTTATTGAGGTTTACATTTGTTGTTGAACATTGTTTATACATGATTTCTTACATAGAGTTGTGGGAACCTGTTATTCTAAGACCATATGAGGAATTGACATTGAGGGATTCCCTAGAGTTTTTATTATACTTTTCATGCTGTGTGACCACTGGGGGGATTGACATTGAATGGTCCCTCAGAGTGTCAATAGTTATTGTTAAAATACCACATGAGGAATTGATGTTGATTGCTTTCTAAGAAAATATATAGTTTATCCTTAAGGTAATATAAGAGGAATTGATGGTGAGTGCTTCCTCAGAGAGTCTATTTTAATACTTAATACACTATAAGAGGAATTAATGGCTCCTTCATCCTCAGAGAGTCTTTGTTTTCATGAGACCAAAGGGGTTAGACAATGTGAGATTACCCAAGAGGTTGTTATATCCTTGTATAATTTGAACCAGAGGGGTTATGATATGAGAACATACACAGCGGGTTACTTGAGATTGATTGGTTGAACCAGAGTGGATAGGTTGGGAGAAATTCCCATAGGGTTGCTTGTTACCTCATGGTTCAATTACTGACAAATTTAAATGATTGTAATTTAAACTGTAGGACTATTTACTTTTGAGCACTTCCTTGTTTATTTATTTAGTTTGCTTATTTCCTTGAAAATATATTAAATGACTGTTAGGCACAGATCTTCGAGTGGTTACCTACTGTGATTTTTATCACACCCGATTTGGGTCATGTTTTTGGGCCCAAATAGATTATATTGCTACATGTATAGATAAGGTAATGCAACTTTCTACTTTAGGTTTTTGATTTCTATGAATCAATTGAGCATGGGACCAAGCTGAGGCTCGAGATGATACTATATTTGATTACTGGTTTTCCATTGTACTTTGTTTTAGTACTATATTCCAGCATTATGACTTGTTTGGATGCTTTCCAAGATACTTGCGACATGAATTGTTATTTATATATATGCTGTTTTTGTTTATTTACTTTCAGCCTTCCACATTTTTCTTATTGTGTATTATTACCCCTTCCACTATTGTTATCTGATTTCCATTCCACTTCGTTACACTGCCAATAAAGGCATAGTTTCCCCACTATCTCTCCCAAGGCCCTCGCTACTAGTTAGTAAATTCAAGCATTCAGGGAGATTCTCTTGAGTCCATGTGACCAACTGGGTACAATTCATGTCTGGGTGGCAATCAGAACTAGGATTTTACATATAGAGTGCAAAAAAATATTGGGATTCAAGATCCTTGATTAAATTCACAAAGATCTAATTACATCTGCCCAACATAATGTATTATCAAATTACATTTTTAATTATAACATAATAAATACTAAGAAGAAAATTTTATAACTTATTACTTTAATTCACAATGTTTACAATGACAATTTAAGAAAAATCAACAATCCTTACGTTGAATATGAAAATAAAAAAATGGAAAAGGGGTCTAAGAGTCATTTTAAATTTAAGTCTCTTGATCACCTGAATTATAAGATGATTTAGATATAATTAAAATAAAATCAATAAAACATAATATATTTTTTATGTAGAGAGCATGAATACTAAAATAAGAACTACACCCTCTAAAAAAATAACTGGAAGCTCAAGGTTCATTTTTTATAGAGTAAAATCCTTCTATATCTACCCATTGGTTAATAGATACAACTTCTTGTGGTCACATATATATCCAAATAAAGAAACCAAGAAAATTTGGAATTATTTCAAGATTATAGGTAGTTATTTGAGATTCAAATTAACATTGAATTTTTTGTTTTGGATATAGAAGAATATCACAAACACTTTCCAACATGAATGATCTTAGTTTTGAAAATATTGTTATTTTGTTATAACTATTATAAAGAATAAAATTTATATATCCAAATTTGATAGAGATGGTTTTATTTTCATATTATGAAATAAGGGATGGTTATTTTTAAAAGAAATATATATTATGCTATGGAATATTTAAATAATTGTATTTTTGTATTAGATTAGAAAAAACTGGTATTGGAAATTGATAATGAATCAAACCAGCATAAATCATTTCACCTCTATATGTGGAAACACTATCTCGGTAAAATAAATGATAAGCATTTGAAAATGATATATCAAGATCATTATTTTGAATCTTTTGATCTAAAATCACTTGAAATATATCATGATTATTTACAAGGTAAAATGACCCCATCACCATTTTCTGGATAGGGTGAAAGATCCATAAAACTTCTAGAATTGTTATACATTGTTTTGTGTGGACAATATAATGTAGAATCTAGTGGTGGGTATTATTAGTTCATAACATTTAATAATGACTTGTGTAGATATGGATATGTATAATTGATGAGGTACAAGCCTAAATGAGGTGAGAAATTAAAAGAGTTTAGGAATGAATTAGTGAATCAAATTGGTAATAAGATATAGAATCATTAAATTGATTGAGATGGTAGATATCTAAACACTGAGTTTTTAATTTTTTACACATTATTGAATTATATATCAACTCACTCTTCCTTATACACAATTGTGGAATTTTTTTATTGAAAGGAGTAACTATACCATGCATAACATGGTACGGTTGATGAAGATTCATATAAGTCATCCATAATCATTTTAGGGATATGAATTATATACTACGTCATACACACTAAACCAGGTAATAACTAAATCAAAAAAATAATAATACCATATGCGTTAATGTATGAGATGAAATACAAGTGGTCATATTTGCATGTATGGGGATAGAATTCATTTGCGAAGGCCACCTATCAAAATAAACTAGGATATCCAAAATCAATAAGGGAAATGTAACTATAAAATATATCAAACAACAAGGTAACTATTTCAGGAAATTATTTATTTCTTGAAAGAAAGCACATCCTAAAAAATGATAGTGGGAGTATGATTTAATTTACAGAATTTTATATTAAATATGCAAGGTTAGCGATGGTTTCCCCCAACATTCTTGGCTCCATCCTTCTTGCGGGAGGCGAGCTTCCTACAAGGGATCCTAGTGCGGATTCTAATGCTGATATTTGTCCAAGGAGCTCTGTTAGGGTTTCTATGGCCACTAAGAGGGAGTTATCCTATATATCATCATAAGATTTGAATACAAGAGCGGTGAAAGCTATTGATGATCGTCGAACCTCCATGCATGCTAAGATGATAGATCAGTACTGGAATATGGCAGTGAATGTTGAGAATGACTAATCCCATAGATATGTTGGAGTCGATGTGAATATGGTGGGACTAGAAGAAGCAGATGTTCATCGGATCCTAGTGGTGACCGCTGCACTCAATCGGCGACAGCCTTTGTTTGAGATGAATGGTGTTGTAGTGGTGGTGGTTGATTTACAAGAGGATGGCCGATCAATGGGCAATATGACAATAGTATTCCCTTTGGATGAGTTGGATATTAATCGACCTATAGTGGGGAGGGTGTGAAATCACCCTTTGGATAAGGTGGAGATGAGACCTCCATCTATAAATTTGACAGATGCGTGGAACTCTAGTAGAGGCCTTGCTGGAATTGAAAGGATTGGGGTTTCAAATATATGAAATTTCAATTCTTTGCATGATGGTGCTAATGAGAGAATTGTGAGAAAGGGTGACACTGCCCATGTTGTTGCCAACAGGGATGACATTCTTAGCAAATTTAAGCTTTGTGAGTATTCAATAATTGTGAGACTTGTTCATCCTATTGGAGGAAAATTTTGGAAGATATATGATTTGATTTGAAAGTTAACTTCTATTTGGGGGTTTTATGACTGGAGATGTATACCCATGGGATGAGGATTTTTTCATATTATTTTTCCCTCAGAGGATCTAAAGAGGAGAGATTCGGGGATCAGATCTATTCCTCTAAATCCAGGTATAATTTTCATTTAGGAATGATATTTTTATTTCAATCCTTTCTCTTTAAAAAATACTTGGGATAAATTATAGTTCAAAATTTTTGGTCTTCACTAGATCCTATGGAATCCTAATATCCTTTTTTACATTTCTTATTCTATGGGTATTCCAATTAAAATGGATAGGACCACTGAGGCTGTCATATTTGGCAATAATGCTAGGGTTCTGGTGGAAGTTGATCTCAGATCTTTCCTGATTCATAATATAGATTTGTCTTAATTGGATGATTATATCTCCCTAAAGGTGAAATACAAGATATTTCATGACTTTTCTTGTAACTGTCATGTTATTGGCCATGATAAAGGAATGTTTTGTAAAAATGTTGTATGCAGTTTTTGTTCAGAGGATGGTCATTTTGAGACTTTCTATACGAGGAAAATGAGGAGGCAAATAACGCAGCATAAGTCTGTTGGCAGAAGACAATCCCCCAATGATAGAGGTAATGATTACATGAGTAATAGAGTAGTGTATTATGCCTCCCAAGTGGTTGCATAAGAGCTTCGAGTGGTGAAAGATACCAAACAAGGTTTGCTGGTGCACATAGAGGAATGTAGGCATGAGACTGGATCTGGGAAAAGGGTGGCCTTGACATTAGTACATGAGCTTGGTGTGAATGGACAAACTGAGGGTAACATGGAATGAGGATTGATTTTGGGGAAGACACATGATTATGTGGGTCTTGTTATCTAAGAGCAACAATCTCCGAGTGATGGTGAAAATATTTCACAAACTCAGGAGAAAATTATTAAACTAATGGAGACATAGGGAATCCAATGAAGGTGGGATTATGTATAGGATGACTCTACAAAAAAACCAACCTATAGTTAGGTTTTATCCAAAGGAAAAAACAATGTTGTGGAATTTGAACATTTTCAACATGTTCCTCCTAAGAAAGCAAGATGTACGAAAGATTACTTATATCTGAATCCGACTATGATTACCAGGTCTCATGGTTATCTAGATTATGATTTAGATTGGTATGATTATTATGAATGTAACTCTGAAATTTGAGTTTCATATAGTTATTATTGGAAGAAGGGAATGATTGCTTTTATGACCTCATCCATCTCTCTTTGTTTTTTATTTTCCTTCACAAAAGGGCTCTACCCTAACCTTTCTGCTATAATAATATGATTTAATTAAGAATGAATATGATTCATGTGTTTAGAATTAGTTTTTTAGAAATTTGGTTATTATCCTATAATCATTTTGTGATTAAATATTACATACTAAAAAAATAAAAATAATACATTTTGTTACGGATTAGTTGAACAAGTGATTCTATATAAAGGTCTTTGGTGAAAAAACATTATTCTAAGGATCAATATGATTCATGATAGATCCAATTGGATATATATTCTATGTAAAATTATATACATTCACCATGTATAGAATAGATTTTGTATGAAAAAAATCCAAGAGGGGATTGGTTGTACTGTCACATGGTATACATCTATCAAAGAAAATGTTTCATTAGATACAATAGGAAATACAAAGATTGATATTGATCCTATAAAATTATTTGAAAAAATCAATCATGTGTCACATTTTATATACTTGTCTAGATGATGGCTATGATTTTATCATTATAGGTTGATATCATACATTTATGGTGAATAATATTGGTTTACTGTTAGGAATATTTTTAATTATTTTTGGAAAACTAAGGATATGTTCCTAGAATATGGAGGAGATGAGAAGCAATTCATCTTAGGTTATGGTGATTCTTGATTTCAGACTCATTATAATGATCTAAAGTAACAACAATGATATATCATCAATCTCAATAGAGGTTTTGGGAGATGGAATCATTCAAAGTTGATAGTTGTCAATAGTTATATAGTAGATCCTATGTATATAGTGACTATATATGTGACCAATAAAATAATTTGGATATTTAACATTTTCCATGAACCTGATGTGGTTTTTAAAAGTACAGATCATATAAAAATATAATTTGATAACACTGTAATGGTGGATCCAAAAAAGGATCCAAGGTCACAATAAAAGACACATAACATACTCTTGAACAATATACTCTTGAGGTATTCTTCTCAGATGGGTGAAGTAGTGATAATAAGAGTTTTTATAAAAGAGAACATGGAAACCACCTCTACTAAAGCCTCGTCTCAAGAGAAACACAAATATCATCTGAGAGCTACCAGACTAAAGGTTATAATTTTTCTCTAATTCATGTGGGGGTCTATTAAAGTTGACACCATAGAATAAAATTTAATATAATTTTTTATTAAATATATTAATTGTTTTTTTATTATTAATGTTGCTATCAAATCATAATTATTGTTTTGTATGAAATTTTATGTGATAATGACCTATGAGTAACTACCGCACTGATAAGACATAAAAGTTCCCCTATATGATGAGAAACTAAATGTTCAATGAAGTAATTCTTAAATATATATTCTATAATAAATTTTATATCATTTTATGGGATTAAAATGATATAGTTTATCTAGGGTAGAGACTAAAATATAGGACCTTGAGAAACTATCTCATAGTGTATGCCTTTAGTAATTTTCAGAACATGAGTTTATGTGAAAATGAATGACATGTAAGAAATCCACATTTATATGTGTAATTAGATATTTATATATATGGAATTGTGTATTGATATTTATAGTTTTATATTATTATTAATTCATATCACGAGTCATATACCTTGAGGTATGGACCAAAACTGTGAGGATATATCTATTCAGGATGTAGGGTATGTTGGGTTTGTCATGGGTGATGCTATATTACTGAATAATGAAAGAAAGGATTTATCCCTTACTTTATTAAATGTAAGATGACATCTTAATCCCTTTTATAATAATTGAAAACCCAAATTGAATCCATGGGAATTTTTTTCAATGGTTAGATTCATTTATAGAACATCAAATAAAGAGAGACCAGGCACATAGGCTGACGACACCAGCATTAAAATTGTTTGATTAAACTTGTCATGATAAAGATATTATATTACATAATAAGAATTAATATTAGGTTTTATGTCATGGCATCATTTACATAATTCTCTATTGGTGCCCTTATGTGTTGGTTGATTATAAGCATAGACAGTAGGCATTTCTGCTTAATGCCACTATGGAAGGGGGCAATGGGGTCACACACTATGTGTATCCATATTCCTAGTAAAATTATACATTTAATTTTACATGTTTTAATAAATATTATTACCCCTTTTAGATTCATATTTATTTTGTTTTGGATGCATTCCTATATTTAATCATCTGAATAAATATATGAGTTAAATATTAATAAATATTTATTCATAAGATTTAGTGATTAAAAATATTTATTTTATTTATTAATGAATAATGGGAAAAAATGTTTCTTAAAAAAAGTCATTATCAAGTGTTTGATAAATACTAAAGAGTATAAAAAAATTAATGGTGTAGTTGAAAATGATATATAAAATTCCATTTAAGTAATTATTTTATTTTTTAACTACTAATATTTATTTATACATGGGTTTTACACGTGTCAAGAGAATAATAATATTATTTATATTATTTAATAAGGGTTTCACTAAAAAATAAGGAACTGTATAAGGGACTATATGGAATTGCTAATCCTAACCTAAATTTATAAATACTTAGTGATATCTCTTTTGAGATTTGTTGCAAGTTTTTTTCACTAAAAAACCATGGAGAATGTTCTCTCATGTGTTAGGATAGAAAAATCTGAATAACACGCTAAATAAATGATTGATAATCTTATAAAACTCTCTCAATATTTTGAGAGAACATAAAGAATCATTTTTTCATTAAGGGATTCTTTCTTTAATCAAGGGAAGATGACAGTAGAAGTTTAGATAAACCCTGCTATAATTTTACAATTTTATTATGATGTTACAAGATTTTGGAGCATGTGTATATCACTGCAAGAGGGATTCTACCCATTAATCATATGACACCATGAAAATTCAATGAGAAATATTAAAAAAATTATTAATGGAGAAGGAATTATAAGACAAGGTAATTCTAAATCCTTATATATACAAATTATAAATTATAAGTGATGGTAATACCTTCTTAGTTCCATCATTCAGATGTATACTAAATTTTTAATTAATTGCAATGGTCATGAGGTTATTTCTAGTGTTCATCTTGAATAATTCATCCATTATGAAAAATATGAGCATTGTCTATAACCAATAGGTGCTTCTAATATGCTCAAAACCATTACTCCATGTGTATTCTATATGATCATTAATGTGGTACATGATTTTTATGCCAGCTAATTATCATGTAATCACAACTAACCCATTATTATTAGCTTTCAGTCAATAGCTTTCGTTTGTTAGTTACATGTTTCTTAACTTTACCACACAACATCCATGATTCCCACAAGGTCAAACCATATAGAGTTACAATGCATCACCACCTACACAATGTGTAATATTTTTAAGCGTCATGCTAACTAGAAGTCAATATACGGTGTGTAATTTCACACCAGACTATTCTCCCACATGAAATGTTTTTATTTGTGTGTCTCATACCAGAGTGGCTGACCATGGGTAAATGAATTATACTTTTTAGTTACACATCATGTATTTGTCTCTTCTGACTAGGATATTCATCACATCTAGATGTTATCATTGAATGTTCTTCATATGTATTTTTCATGTTATCTGTTATATGAAATTTAATGGTAATATTTCATCAACTATTGTATTAATAATAAAACTTTTAAAATTAAAAATAAGAAAAAAATGTTCATTTTCATCAAATAACAATAAGTATGTATAAATTAATATGTTACCACTACGATACCACTTGAAGGTTCTCAGATGTAGAAGAAGATATTGTGACCTTGACCAAAATTGATTTTATCATATAATTTTGATTAAATATCAATAATATGAAAAATGAAACCCTAGTAAATTTTAAGAAAGTCTATTTTAATATATAATTAATCATTACTTTACATAGATAAAAATTACATTCACATGTAATTATTTCATTTTTATCGAATCGATTGACTATTAATGGTGTACAATCATTGTGATAATTAATCCATGGTATAATTTCTCTAATGATATACACCCTTACTCCCCAAACTATATAACTACCCCAATGGAATTCTTAAGTGCTAGTTTGGATGATCCGATCCTTATGCATCATTCTTTGTTGATCACAATTAGAATTAATTCTGGTCAGGAAGGATTATTTTTTGTTCTATCTTTATAAAAAGGGAGGAGGTCATTGAATCTATATTATGATTGAGGCAGTTCTATAGTGATTTTTTATAGGGCTTTAAAAAATTATCCTAGGAGGGAATACTATGCATAATGAATAAAAAAACCTTGAAATGTTATATGTTGGTTAATATACATATGATTAGAAATTAGTTATTGGAAAAAATAATTTATCAAATATCTAAATTATATGTAAACCATATATATGATATTATTATTATAGTTATTGTTGTTGTTGTTTTTGTTTTTTGTTATTCACTATGGTATAATAATACTTATTATAGGTAGTAGAATCATTATGAAACACAATAAAATGTTACCTTGATATATTTAAGAAACCACTCATAAATAGTAAATAATGAACTATATAAACTACATGTGTACCTTACACTAATAAAAAGACTATAAAGTCTATCATTGTCAATTGTGGCTGAAGAAGATCACCAAAGTGACATCCAAAGGGAATCCTACCTCTAAAGGTAGGCATGGGTGAAAAATGATTCACTTAATCTATAAGCATAACACCCCATCCCCCTTGACATGGTAACCCGCTGTTGGGATAAGGAGGAAGATGAATAAATATTAAGGTTATAGGGAGTTTCAACCAAGTATAATATAGCTTATACATACTACCATCATATAAAAATAGGATTTATGTAGCACTCAATGATAATCCTTAATAGTACACACATTATATCATGTGTTACAACACTTGAGTTAATGCCTAATATAGTCTATACACAACTATCATAGAGGAATTGAACACCCCCATGTTACATCACATGTAATATTTCTTTAAATTATAGCCAATGTGGAAAAAACACTCATATGATAATGATTATCATTTGGATATAAAATATTGAATATAATAGTTTTATATCCTGTAAAAAACAATCCCAAAGTACATTAAGCCAATATAAAATTAAGTTATATATCTCATGCTTATAAAGATATGTGGGTGTTAACATACTCTTAAGACTTTTCATAAGAAAATATTTTCAACAAAAAATTCTAATTTTTTTTAAATTATAAATTAACAAAAATGTATCCTCGAGCAAATCAATTTGGGAATATAGTCTCATTAAATCTCTCAGATTCACTAAATCCTAATAGTATTTGTTTATTTTCACCGTATACTATATAATATATTGTTAATTTTGTAATAATATCCAAAAATATTTTGGGATATCTTTCAAAACACTACTTGAGATTTATCATCAACCTCACGGTGTATGATAACATATGAAATATATTGTGAATAGCCATCCAAAACGATTTTATATAAAATCCAAAACACTTTTGGAGAAGCTCCTTGAGCCATAATCAATCCCAAATTCAGTGGACACCAATGTTTAACCCCACAAGCCTTTATAGAATTGAGAAAATATGTATGTCCCACTTAATAAATATATTTATTGAGTGGAATCTAAAAAAGAATCTATGATACTCAATATAAAAATGGATCTATCCTGATATCAATTAAACACATGCATCACTATACTTTTCTCCTCCAGTTATATAATAAACATGTGCGAATTCCCATGTTTTCCCTTTATCTTAGACATAATGTTACCATGGGACACAATGTATGTCAATCCCATATATCCAAATCATAAACTCTCAATTCTATTTGTCTAAACTGACCAAGTCAATGAACACATCACATGTCATTCACTTTTATATATAGGAACATCTCACCTCCCACTTGAATAGATAAGTTCATAACAGGTACTATATAGGTGTGACAGTACACTCCATATTCAATCTCAATATAGTGATAAGATTTAATAATCATCATAAAATAGGATAAATACCATATTAATTGAGCTCTAAATATGGACAAGATCAAGGGAATACCCAACAAAACCTGATTAGCTATGCCTCATGAATTTTAAAAAAAATGTATCAATGATTAATGTTTCTCATACTAGGTTTATATCCAACCATAGGTGACAGGGACTTCTATATGATCCCCTAACCATAAAATCCGACAATTTTACTTTTTATTTTCCCTTTAAATATTCCAATTAACAAATCATTTCAGTAGAAACACATAACCAAAATTATATAAGATACATTTTATCAAGATTAAATAATAAGTATGAAATATAACTAATATAAGGTTTCTATTGAATTGGAGGGAATACCTAAAATGAACCACATTACGAAACCTCTGTATAAAGAAAAATAAATATCTTTTTTAATATTAATACATTGATGAAATTCAATTAGTATTGTTAAATAACTAAAAATAACATTCTATGCTTGAAAATGTATTTTTCATAAAAATTACTTATTATAATCTATGCATTTTTAATATAAGAATATATATATATATATATATATATATTATTATTAAATTATAATAATATAATTATAAATAAAAAGAATATATTAATACTAATTTAATTATTATTTGATATTAAAAAAGAATATGAGCGGGAAATATTTAAAATTTTAACTTTCTGTCAATTTTTTTTCATTATATTTTTTGTCTCTATTAAATTGGTAAATTTTTAACTTTTAAATTTTAATAATAAATATTATCTTAATTTTTTCATTCAACATGAAAATATTATATTAATATGAATTTTTGAGATTTTATGGAAATATTGATTTATAAGAGAATATTACAAAAACTGTTTCTGCAAGTGTAATAATTTTGAAGACACATCATGATTTAACATTCACATATAAAATTATGATACCATTTTTTGGAAAAAAATATATTTAATAATTAATATTACACATTTATAAAATATTGTGTTTAATTTATAAATCAATGTTTTATATTTTAGAACCCCAAATATTTTTCCTTAGAAGTGTTTTCATGCATTATAATTTTATTATTTTAGAAATAATTTTTACTAAATTTAGAAATGAAATATTAAAAAATGGTTTTAATATTTAGAAAATCATATAAAAACTACATAAAAATTGAAATTTTATTTTTTTCAAAAAATAAGTTACCAATTTTATAAAACGGGTTACCATGGTAAAAGTATATTATAGTAAAAAGATAAATTAATGGGAACGGGTTGGAAGTAGATAAAAATATATCCCTCATTTTATGAATGGGAGGTGAATTATCCAATAATCATCCACCTTCCACTATTTTCCACTTTTAGAGATACATTACTTTGAATGTAACACACCTTTCATATAAAGTTACAAGTATTTACAAAAGTTACACCCCACTCAGTTATAACAAAAAACCTTCATCGCCAAACATCTACTTACACTAGAAGACTTTTATCTGGAACATATTATAACCAAATATCTCCCCATATCTCTCTCAAAATTTATATTGGTTCTAGTCTCACCAAAATACAATTCTAACAAGGCTTAAGTAGTTTTCTCAGGGATTAAGGTAAAAATTCATAGAAACTACTTTTTCATTTTAATTCATTTCATTCTTATTTTACATCCTCAATATATATTATAACCATGATGAAATAATTACATAAATATAAAAAAATTTCTATTTTCTTATCATGTTGATGGAATTAACATTTTTACCTTACTCACAACCATTAAACAAATTAAAACATTTCTCTTAGTACGTGAAAACTACCTCCATTAGGAAAGATGTATTTCATTTCCATTACCACCATACATGGATTATTAAAAAATATATTTGAAAAATATATAATATATTAAGTATTAATATATTTAATGAATATTTTTCTGATAATATTAAACAAAAATCAATGATCATTATTATGTATTCCATTTATATCAACAAATTAACAAAAACAAAATCGTATTGGATCCCATTATCGAGAACCATGCCCATGGTTTTCATAAAATTATCATGGAGATGGAGAAATAATTGAAAATAATTATTTAAAAAAATTGTATAATTTCTTACTGTCTAATATTGTGAATGATTAAGAAGTTTGACATTCTCATTAAAAAATTTTATGAAAAAATAAATATTACTAACATCTGATGACAAAAATAAACATCAAATAGCTAATAAATATAAAATGAATGATCATAATTAAAAAATAAAAAATTAAATAGGTATGAATAAGGTTATGAAATAAGTTATCAAAATGTTTATTTTTATTATATATAATGTTAAAAATATTTTGTTTATACTAAAATAAATATAGGGTTTCTCTTCTGATTCACATATTGAATTCACGATTGATATGAAGAGATTAAAATCCAGATAAATTTTGTATTATTTCTATAAAAAATATCCATTATTTTCAAATTCTATATTTTGTAATAAGTTTTAAATTTCCTCCTACTTTTGAGATTCCATTATGGTTCATAATTCACATAAAGTGATGCTATATGAAAATTCGACCATTCCCTTTCTTTTAAGTTAAAAATATTTATCTTATATGTATATATTCATCAATCATGCTAATATAATCATTTATTATTTTGAAATAAAAATGAATATTATTTAATTTAATCTTCATATTTCTATTTACAACTTTTCTGAAGGAATCATCATTATTCATTTAAATTATGGGTTTTGATAGAGATATGTTAAAATATTATTCAGGTTCATATATTTTTTCTTTCACACCACATATAAGGACATAGAATTTATTTCTTTTCAAAGTTAAATTACTAATATTTATCTTTTTAAATAAATTATTAAACATAATTCTTTTCATCTCTTGGAAAGTGATATTTAGATGTTACATGTGTCTTAATTTTTAATTTAAATTGAGTCTCTCTAAAATAGTCTAATTTTTTTAGATTATTTATATTAATGGATTTTACAACTACCTTTTGTAGATATAATTAAGAAAATTATTACTGATGTTTTATGTTTTTCCAAATCAATATTTATTTCCATATATATATTTATATTATTAAAAGGTATAAAAAACATAATGAGTAATTATTCATATTTATCTAAGAAAATATTGAATACTTTATAATTTTTTTTCATCTATATAAACATCCTTTACAGTTTCCCATGATTTATTGAGAATGTTCTCTTTGGATACTGTCAATTTTTTTTTTCTTTGGATGGATTATTATTATGTCTTAGGGATGTTTTCTTAAACACCAATTCTTTTTTCACATGTTAATCAAGCTATGATGTTTGATGAATATTTTAGAGTTCTTATGGAATAAATATTTACGATTTATCATTATGGGACTTGTGGGTTTTTAATTATATAGATCTCTAAGAATTGGATAATGATTTATATCTCACTAGATTAAATGTTTTGGGGAATTGATACTGAACCCAATCCAATATGGGATTCTATACACTATGTTTTTAAGAATATGAGTGAACCCAATATGTTTTTGGGATGTGTCCAATATGCGATGAATTTACTAGAGTTTTTCCATGTGTTGGTAATTATTTTTCTATTCTCATGTAGTGACTACAATTTTATGAATCATTCTTATATCATTTCATGTTTTTATAGATCGTGGATAATGACTCTTATTTTCACTCTATCATTACTCATTTTTTATGATATACTCAAAGCCTTATTTGAGGAATCATGTTTTATGATATATGATTTATCAGTTATGACTATCCCATGTTATTATATTCACCTTTATTATGTTCTCATACCACTATAGTCATCTTATTCTAACTTATGATCTTTTATTGATGACCTGTATATATACCATTATTTAACATCTAATATCACAATTTCTTATGCTTAAATTCCCCAAGTTACAATTGAGATTTTCTTGTATCATGTATTAAATATGGTAACACATAAGAAGAATTATTATTTGAGATGATAAAATATTTACATAATATGTTCTATATGTATGTTGTCCCCAAAGACAATAAACCATTATGTTTTGTGGTTTTTTTCTATGATATGAAGTTAAACATAATTTAAAATGATGTATAATGAATGTATGAAATGTATGAGTCTTTTTACTAAGTATATGAAAATGAATTTATGTGTATTAAGACTAGATAACATCAGTAAAAATAAAAATGGAAAATCCTAAATTTACGAAACCATCTTAAAGTTTTTGTAAATTATAGAGTTTTTGGCTTTGTAGTAATAAAATACTTACATGGATACAAAAATAATAATATAGACTCTATAAAAGATGCACAAGTTGGTAATATCTCCATAGAGGGTTTGTGGTGTAATAACTCAATATTCAATTAGTGCCTGATAAGTTGTCCTAACTGCACACCTAGTTCGAAACTCTTTAGGGATATACATTAGTTTATTAACCTGATATTTATATACCATTATGCATTATTAAAACAGTATTTGTTGATTTAATATAAAATTAGTTTGATTGGAGATCCTGAAAGAAACTTTACCAGGGATAACTTGTATTGAATCCTAGAAATTCGTAATTTATGCTAAATTTTTCAATTTTGTTTTATTCAATTTAAGTTAATAGTTTTCCATTTTATAATCATACCTAATTAAGTATTTTCATTCATAAATTACATATATTTTATTATTATTTTGAAATTATGATGACCATATTAAACAATGGGTGTGTTGGAAAATGAAATTAATATCATGATGGAAAACCCAACATGATTAGATATGGAGTTAAAAATATCATATTAATTATGACCTAATTAACTCAAAAAATTAATAGTATTGAGAGCTATGTTGAGATCTAAGATACACCAAGGATCTATGAACATTCAAAAAAGTATTTCATGAAATAACATCCACCTTACATTAGGGGGTATTCCATCCCCTTAATTAAAAAAAATTTATAAATTATATAAATATGATATTTTCTATTCTATAGTTGTCAGATAAATATAGAATTTTCTTAGCTATGTATCATTTATAGGGTGAGGCCAACCAATGGTGGTAAATCATTAATAATATAATGTAAAAGAAAAATTTGACACTATGATATGAATGAAGTTCAATAAAATATTTATCGCCAAATATTTTTCCAAAACTCTTTGCATGATAATAGAATGAAAATTCCTAGAGTTGAAATAAAATGAAGAAGGTTCGAATTGAAACTATTTAGGCTAACTTCATGAGACTTTCAAGGTATACCTAGAGAACTATTGTATACATTCAAAGTAATATCAATCAATATTTTAGTGTCTTCACACTAACTCTTCAAAGTGAATTAACGATAAAATTCTTTAATATATTTGAAAATTTGTTTTTGATGTGCACTTGATGTGGAAATGGAAACAATAAACTCCATTCATATCCATGGATATAAATATAAGAAAAGGAAAATAGGGTTTTATAGAAAATAAAAAAGATAAATCACATATATGAAGGAATAATCAATTAGCTGCATGTCAAAAATGTGAGAATATGAACATTGGAAATTTAATAAAATGGGATTTAATGTGCCTTATGTGTGGGATGTTTTTTGATAAAGATTATGATTTTTGAAGGGCGGTGAAGATTCCAATTAATACAGTTGATAAAAATTTCACCAACTAATACACCACCCACACATCAAAGATTCAAATGAAAGGTGTTTAGAAATTATGAAAATAAATTCCCCATACCATTTATGAGTGAATAATATAAGAATTATGAACCTATTAGACCAAGAGAACATGGCATAGCCAATGTAATCCCTACACCATCAATAAACCATAACAATGAAGTTGTGAAGGTACACATATAATATACTATAGAATTGTGGATTTGTTATTTGATTTTGGTTCTTCACATTCTTTTATATCCTGAAAATTTTATAACAATATTGATTCATCAACCCAAACCTTGGATATAGAATTATAAATTTAAATATCTTGTTGTGTGATGAATGCATAAAAATATACGAATTTTCTCCAATCTAGAATGTTGGATGATTCTTCCTAATCATCTGATTCTTATTCCCTTTATAGAATCTAATGTGATATTGGGCATGAATTATCTCTCAATATATATAAATCATATCAATTTATGAGATAAATATATCTCATTTGATATTCCAAAGCATGTCATTATCAAATATCAGCGTAATGATGAATATGAACTTCCTTAATAATAAAATTCAATAATATGTGTCATAATACCCAATAATGAGGGACTCATGGATAAATTTATTGGTAATGAATTCAAAATTTTGGATATTCCAATAAAATGATAGTATGTTGATGTATTTTCTAAGGAAAAACCTAGTCTTCCCCAAGAACATGAGGTTGAGTATTCAATTGAACTCACACTAAGTTTTATGCCTATATAAAAGTTCCCTTAAAGAATAAACCATATCAAGTGTGTATAATTAAAGAGTATCTTCTGGATAATTTGAAAAAAAAATTTCTAATGTTATTTTCCACCAGCTGTTCTAGTACACTTCGTTATGAAGAATGATGAATAAATTCATATTTTCATTGATTATCAAGAACGTGACAAATTTAAAACAAGAAAAATGTATTATATACCCCATATTCATGACTTTTTATCAAATTTGGGAATATGAATACTTTTGAAATGTATAACTTCAATATAGATACCCTTAATTAAGTACAAAAGGAGGGAATATTTCCATGGTAGCTTTCAACACAAGATATGGGTAATACAAACTCATTATAAATCCATTTAGACTTAAAAAATCAGCTTCTATATTAATGGATATAATTAATGGAGTATTTATAGATTAACATGAAATATTCACTTTATAATTTATTAATGGTATTATGGTATATTATATGAGTAATGAGAAACCTGAAGATTATTAAATGATTGTGATGAAGACCATGTGAAATTAAAAACTGTACGAAAATTTAAATAATTGTGAGTTTTTGATATATATATATATAGTATCCTTATAATGTCATTTAATCATGATTGAGGATAAATATGAAATTCCTTAAATGATATAAATGACTGAAGAATTTAAAGTACTAACCACTCTAATAGATATCAATATTTTCCTTGTATTATCTAGATAATATGGACACATCATGATAAATTTATCATAAATGTAAAATCTATGAAGTTAACAAGGAAAATGGTGAAGTTCCTCAGGAAAAAAGATTGTGAGGTAAGACTTAGGGAGCTTCAGAAGATATCAGACCCAAAAACCTCTACTCACATTACTATTTGGTGGAGAAAGTCCTGTCATATATTGCGGTTTTTCTGATGAAGGTATTGGGATGTATCTTGAGAAAAATGATAAAGAAACTACTTATGAATCATGTCAATTAAAGAATCGTGAGAGAAATCACCCAACAAATGATCTAGATAATGAGAAAACTATATTTTTGTGATTTATTTTGTAGTATTAGGTCTATAGTAAAAAAAATGAAGTCACACACTCACACAGAGATATATATATATTGATTATATAGTCATAATGTATATATTTATGTATAGGGAGTTGGACATGAACCAAAAGATATAGTTATAGTTACTCAATGATTATTATTTCTCACTAGGTTACCATTCATGAAATTAATATATGGTCCTAGATTCCATTATTTGAAAGGATCAAACTACCATATCCTTAATAAGGATTTAAATAGACCAAATATTCTAGGATATTCAAACCATGGATACAAAAATCATAAGGTATGAGATTAAATAAAAACATTCCTTTGTGATTTTTAACCATTGAAATATGTGAGGATCATGGATGCCCAAAAAGATGATATCGAGTTACAATAGTATGATGGATGTCATATTGAGTTCAACTATGGAAATGGTGGATTTAAAATATTTAGGAATCATATATGTGACCCTTAAAAAAATTAAAGGAGGTTCTCAATGACCAACATAACTCATAATTATTTATTAATATTGTATGAAAAAAGTTTTATAAATATCTTAAGAATAATTTTCGTTATTACAACATGAAAATAGAGACTGTAAAATTCATATATCAATTTTTGGTATACTAAAAATTTAAGTATGAAAAACATAATTCCATGATCTTGATGAAACCATTAACTTTAACAATATTGAAATTAGAGAACATCACTATGGATTTCATCATGGGAATCACCAATAAAACTAAAGGTTATGATTTCATTTATGGGGTAGTCAATGATGTTACAAATAAAAGACATTTTATTGATATCAAAGAAAATATTTTTTTTGAAAAATATACTAGGATATACCTAAATGATGTTGTAAGTCTATATAGAGTAGAAATCTCTATTATATCATATAATTATATTAATATTTCCTCAAGGTTTTGGAGATGTATTAAAAAATAATGGACTAAAGTGATGATATTTAATACAAATTATCATCCACAAATGGATAATTTATTTAAAAGGTTCATTCAAATTCTATTGAATATACAGATATATTATTGAATGTATTTTAAATAAAATTGGGATCAATATATATATGGTTTATTTATCGTATAAAAATAGTTTACACCCTAGCATACAAATGGTTCCATATAAAGATCTCTATAGGAAGATATTTATAACATCTAAAAGCTAGTTGAAGTTGGAGAAAAGAAACTATTGGGAACTTATATTTTCCACAAAATAACGTGGAATGTTCAAAACATTAACACATGAATCCAGTATAATGTAGACCTAAAAGCTATAATGAAAATCATTGAAATGATTTAGATTTTATAGTGTGTGATAGAGTTTTCCATTCAATATATCTATAAAATTGGGTTATGGGATATGGGATTAAGGAAAAGATGAGTTCATTGTTCATTGGTTTATTTTATATTGTTGAGAATATCGGTCTTGTAACATATGACTTATATCTTCACTAAACCTATCTCTAGTTTATGTTGTGTTCCAAAAATCACTTTTTTAGAAGTATATTCTAGATTTATCACATGAACTAAAATTGAAGCTGTGAAACTGGAACATGACCACTCTTATGATGAAAAATTGGAGGATATTTGTTTTCAAGATATAAGGTGTCTTAGAACAATAACACTCACTTATTTAAGGTTGTTTGAATAAATCATAAGAATAAAGAAACTACATGAGAACCTAAGGAAGTAATGAGACAACTGTACCATCAATTATTTCCAACGGGGTAATAAAATTCCAGTGAGGAGTTGTAAAGAGGGTAGAACATAACATCCCAAAATTTAACAATGTATTTCTCATTTTAATATTACATTTAATAAATTTCTTCACATGAAACAACAAACAAAAATTTACTGCGATACATTTTATTAAGATCAAATTATAATTATTTAATGTGATTATTATTGACATTGAATTGGATGGTATAAATTGAATTATCTACATTAAAAAACCTATATATAGAGAAAAATAAATATTTTTTTAAATACTAAGGCACTAAAAAAAATAAAAGAGTGTATCTAAATTTCTTATAAATAATTTTTTGATAAAAATGTAAATTTCAAACAAAAATATTTTCTATAGGTAATGATTTTTTATTTTATGAATAAAAAATTATTAGATTTAGATGTGTATAAAATATATGTTTAATATGAATTAAAATTTAATCCTAATTTAATTATTAATTAATAGAAAAAAATAATAATATTATTTAATGTTTTAAAAATCAACCTTTCAATAAAAAAAATTTCCTCGTAATTTATATTTCCATTTAAATGTAAAATTTATAAATTTTAGAATTTTAATTTGAAAAAAATAAACCAAATTTTTGGAATAAAAATAAATATATAATAATAATATGAATATATAATATTTTTTCAGAAATATGATTTTGGTTAATAGTAAAAAAAATACATTTTTACCATTCCTATAAAGTTTATTACAAAATAATGATATAAGCACAGATTAAAAAATAATGAAAACTATTTGTGGAACAAAGTTATATTTATTAATTAATTAAATTATTATTTTTTAAATATTATTATGTTTATTTTAGAAACATATGATTGAAATTTGAAAACCTAAGTTATATTTTTCCTAAAAGAGTTTTTCTACTTTATAAATTTTTTATTTTTTATTTATTTTTTTATCAATTTTAGATATCTAATATTATTAAATGGGTTTCATATTTGGAGTAATCATATCCAAAATAATTAATAAGGGAATTTCCTTTTTAGTGAAGAAAATAAGTTACCAAGGTTAATAAATGAATTAGTGTGTTGAAAATAAACTATGTTAAACTGTTAAATTGTGGGGGAAATTCCTATAACATCT
Organism: Viscum album; assembly: GCA_963277665.1. Lineage (NCBI taxonomy): Eukaryota > Viridiplantae > Streptophyta > Magnoliopsida > Santalales > Viscaceae > Viscum > Viscum album. Next base: position 1,374,509,189 of record OY728133.1, on the reverse strand, counting down.
CAAACCATATATCTTATTTGTGTGTTTGAGAGGTTAATAAATTAATACTCAATCACTCTCCATTACTTTAAACTTTTGAAGCCACTTTCCATTGAATGTTACATGCCTTTAATACAATGATATGATTATTTACAAATATGCTACCCTTATCTCTTATAAAACGAGCTTTTCCCTAACCTAGTAATCCTAACATAAAATGACTTTATCAGAATAAAATTATAAACAAAATATCTCCCATAGTCTGTCCTGATTTTTATAGGTTCTAGTCTCACCAAAAGACCATTTTATGAATGCTTAAGGGGCCATCCCAAGGAGCATGGTAAAAATTCTAATCACTCATTTTAAATTTATATTTCATTAATATATTTATATACTATTAAAATTTATTATAACCATATAAAAATACTTAAATAATTATTATATTTATATTTAGACATTATTATTTTGATTGAATAACCATTTTCTATCTTTCTCCCAACAATTCAAAAATTGAAAACATTGCTCGTGTTATGGGAGGTCTACTACCTCTGTGAACGATGAATTTCATTTTTAAAAATAAACATATAATTATGGTTAAAAAATATATTTGATGAATTTATTTGATATAAAAGAGTAGTTTTTTTCATGAATATTGTTATTAAAGTATGACAAAAAAATAACGATCTTTATAATATAATATATAGAGATTAGTAAATTACCTATCACAAGCTCATCATAGATATCATTCCCACAAACCATGTCCATATTTTCCAAAACATAATCACAAGTATATAAAAATAATTGAAATATGGTGATTATTATTTCATTTATAATCCATTAACGATGAATGTTATATCAAATAATGATGTTCAACACCACTATTATAATAGATATACAAAATAATATACATTACTAAAATTGAATAATGTACATAATCCTTAAGTGTCTATTAATATATAATGAATGATTATAATTATGAATAAAAATGAAAAAATATAATTATAAATATAATGAATACATTTTAAGATTTTTATTCTTATTATATATGGTGGTAGAGGAATTTCATGGAAAGTTGTGTAATGTTAAGGGTTTTATTTCCAATTTTATTTTGAATTCAAGATTATAAGACTAAGTTATAATATAGAGAAATATTTTGATATTTTTCTATAAAACATAATTCATCATATTATTCATTGGTTATTAATGTGATATACAAGTCCTCTTCCCATGTCACTTCCCATTTAGTTAATAATTTACTCCAAGTGAGCCTTATAAGAAAAACTGAAAATACCCCTTCATTTCATCCATAAATATTTCTCATCCATGACCATCTACATAAATGATTCAAATTGTACACTTTCGTATTTTTAAATCCAAATATGGGTTATATATTATTATCTTTAAATTTGAATTTACCTTTTTCCAAAAGTAATATTTATAACTTTTTTAAATAATTTTGTTTCATTTAATATATTTTGAAATATTATTCACATTTTTATCATTTATCTTCCACTCCATATCTATTTACATAACCGCTAATTATTTACAATTCTCCATTATTAAGATTTCAAATTTTATATAATATCTTAATATTTTTATAATCTCCATGAAAAATATTTTCAGAAGTGACTAATTAATTCATTTTGGACTAACTATGTCTTTATTTAGAATTTTATGGAAGGAATCATTATTTAAAAATATTTCCCATAATAATTTATTTTATCACCACCTTTATCAGATATTTTTAGGAACCTCACTTCCCATTTTATAGTTTTTAATTCAAATAAATCATTATTCACATTGCTTTATAATCAATTCTTAAAGGTGATAAAACATGTAATGAATATTTCCTCTTATTTATCCATGTATATTTAAAATATTTTATAAAAGTTTTTTTCATCTATGTCAACAAATTTTTTTTTACCATGATCTAATAGAATTACTCTCTAGGTATAGCATCCACTATCTTTATTTGGATATATTTTGATCATTTTTTTTGTATTTTCACTTATGATCAAATTTATCATGTGTTAATCATGTTATGATGAATTATGAATGTTTTCAAGTTTTTGTGGAACATGTATTTATGATTTAACATTATGTGATTGGTGGGACTAAAAATATATATCCCTCCAATGCATTGGATAAAAAATTATATGTCACGAGATTACATTTTTCTAATAATGTGGAGTGAACCTAATCACGTTTTAGATTATGTACTCCATGTTTCTAGGAATGGGAGTGATCCTGATTCCCTATCAGACAATATACACTATGTGATGAATATATTATTAGTTATTCGAATTAAAAGAAATGTTTTTTCTATAATTATTTATGTTCCCTACATTCATGCCTCTTTATTTTCCAATGTTGTCTATTTATATTTCATGAAAACTGACTCATGTTTTAAAATTATTATAACTCACATTTTATTATATTCTCAAAGCCTTATACCATTACACATGTTCTATGATATATGATTTATTGGGTATAATTATCTCATGTTATTCCCCACACCATGTTTATGTTCTCATACCCTTACGATCATCTTATGAACACTTATAATGTTCAATTTTTGTATGTTATATTAACAATTACTTATCATTTAAGATCACATTCTCTTTTGATTCCAATTTTCAGGTTATGAATGAGTGTTTATTTTTCATATAGGGAATCATATGAGAATACTTATTATGGGATGTGTTTAAAATATTGTATAATAAGTGGTTTATGTATCTATTCCCTAAATACACTAAAAGATTAGGTTTTGGGGAATGATTTTTTATGAGATAAAACAAATATTCATGTAATATGATTTATCATGAATGCATGACTTTTTTAGGTCAACTCATTCACTACTAGTACACCAATGACATAGTGTATTACACTCCATGTGGTATACATCATGGGTCACCCCACACAAACATATAAACCATTCCTATATTTTTTTGACTCATTGTCATATTTCATATCTTATAAAATTATCCTACACAATGAAACAATAATTTATTTTTCATAAACTATAATACTCCATAGAAACATTATTTAGGGATAATTTAAAGTCATACTTTTAAAGGTAAATTATGATTACAATTCATGAAATTTATATACTTATGTACATTATACATCAAATGCAAAAATGGAAAAATAGAAATTTCATTTTATAAGATAAATTATATATTCTAAATATCTTCTAAGAATATTTTACTAACTCATGTATAAAATAATGAATATAATAACATATATAACAGGCTACATGATCAGCCTTTTGTTTTCTGTAATTTACAAAATTTTGTTAACTCATTACATCATGTGAAATTCCTACCACATCTCTACATGACCACCTACGATTAAACTACAACTATTATCATTAGTGATTATCATATATAAAAAATTCATCTTTGAATAATAATTATATTTATGAATTGTATTCCTAATATTAAATTCCTTAAATATTTACACTTATTAACCCCACAACATTAAATGTAAAAATATAAAATTTTATCATCTACTTATAATTATTTCATTGTTCATCACCATCATACTTGGATCCAATCCAATAAATCAATTCACTTAAAATATTTTTATGAATCATGTTTTCATTAGATGATGAAAATTAAATTATTGTCTTTAATGTCAATATATCATAGAAAATTAAATGAATAAGGTAAAGAAATTTTTTATCTTACTTCGTAATGAGTTTCTTAATGAGTATCCATGGTGAAGAAATTTTCAATTTTTCATGTTTGAAGGGATTGCTATAATAGGGTTTATCCTATTGTCGTACCCGCCCTGTGGCTGGCTTCATCAATGCCTCTGGTGCCTTTGCGGTGGTTGCACGGCTCCTCCAGTGGCGATACACTACGGGCTTCTACGACACTGATGGTTGGATCTAGGGTGTAAGACCGTTCCACCGGCATACTCTACGGAGCGTTCTGGGTTCTTCTCGGTAGCGCACTGACGTCCTGCGGTGAGTCTCCCGGGGATCGCCTGCTGCTACGGGTGGGTTCCTGAGGTTTATATTTGGCCTTATTTGGCAGTAGGCGTGGTGGAAAAGGATGTCTACCAGGTTGATTTCCTATTTTCTGCTGAAAGATCTTTGCGTTTTGCTAGATTATTCCCATTTTTCTTTTGTATTTCTTTGTGTTGCTGGATGATTTTGGCCTGGTTGTTTGTGGACCATGGTGGAGTTCAAGATTCGGAGTCGACGGCAGGGGATGTCTCCGCTGGCGTACTCTTGTAAAACGTGGAATGTGGATGGATTGTCAGTGGGTCGATGGTCACCGGTGATGCTCACCGACGAGTTTGTGTGATGTTGATTAGTCTGGCCGGTCCGACAAGTCTTTCTAGTGGCGTGATTGGTGGCGAGGTGGGTTTCACGGTTTGAGGTGTCGTGCGGCTCGAGGCTGGTGACGCGTGCTGATGGGTGCATGGCTCGAGATGGGACATGTGATGATGGGGGAGACTCGGTGGAGCATGTTTGGTTTGAATTTTAAATATTTAATTTTGATGAATTCTGTTTGAGATGGGATGTTTTGTACGATTACTTGTTTTCCTTAAACTGTTTTGGGGTACCGGTTCCCTTTAACAGGCTTCAAAAAATGGGAAAAAAATGATTTGCGTGTATCCAATAAAGTTTCCACTAATGTTTCATGTTTATTTTCCTATGTAGTTTCGTACATATTTTCCTATGATGTTTATTGTATACTTTACTATGGATTTTACTACGGATATTATAATGAATCTTATAATATTCTTCACTGATCCTAACTATTTTTAACCTCACGGCTGCTAAAGGTTATCTTGGTTCATGCTAATTTTATTCACGATGATTCCAAATAGAAGAAGTTAGTGAAAATTTATAATTAAGAAGTCATGTATTTTTTTGTACTATATTAGATCTCTAAAGTTATGACTAAATATAAAATGACTAGATATAATTATTATACGTCCAAATTAAGTAGTTTTTGTAGGTATACTGGACAATGAAATATTTTAAATTATACCATACATATAAATATTTGATGTTATAATAAATGATTCAATAATTTAAAGTCTCACTACACAATGAAATTCTATAAATTTAAACCGTAAAAATAATTTTTTAATGCGGTACGGGATATATTAATATACAAATCGCTAATAGATAGAAAATTATATAAATTTATTAAAGAAAAATATATATCTAAAAGTTTAATTGATCAAGAAATGTGAGTATAATAAACATAGAATGTTTACCAGATATTTACAAAGTTCACTGAATGATGTTGATAAATCCTATATCTAAGATTTATATAGTTCACAAGATGAAATTTAGGTAGTTGTACCATGTTTGAGTTATAACGTTAATATGTAATAATTTTGGGTTATAAATTTTTTTATAAAGTGTTCATATGAGCTATATGATGTTCAAACAATAAATTAATCTATATTAATATCATGTTATAAATTAGGGAAGTACAATGTCTGATATACAGAGAGGGTCTATACAATGTTCGTGTTGTGAATTCAATGATAAAGTATGTACAATGGATATTGTATTGATTTGATTTATAAAATCATTGTATCATCATGAATTGTTATTATATTAAACTATAAAATTAATGTTAAAAATGTATCCTAGATTTGATTAATATTTTAAGAGTTCATTTATTATGATATTTTGGGATACATTGATGAATAATGATAGAATAGAGTTATTAGAAGGCATTGAAGGTTGTTCAATGAAGTTTGAGTTTGCTAGGAAATTAAATTTGTCATCCCGCATTTATTCTATAATTTTTAGAGGAAGATATTACTATAATAATGGACAATATAAATCAATGAGATTTGATAAAGATATGAAAATATTATTGAGGGAAAGAATCTTACTAGGTATTATCAAGAAATATTTACGTGGTTAAAATAAATTTGAGATGACCAGAAGGTTAGGTTTTAAGGAAAGTGAAGAATACATGAACATCATGTTCTGATGAATTTAAGAGATATGGAATTAAGTTTAAATTGATAATAAAATTAATTATCTATATATAATCTAATAGAATAATATGTTTTAGTGGAAGAGATTTTAATGTTTGTAGAATCTTGAGGATATAGAGGAGTTAGTATAATCTGAATTTAGAATAATTTTAAATTATTGAGAGACTTGTTGTATGGGATGCACAATGTGGGTTAATAAAGTCACGTCCCACATGACTTTATAATTTTTGAAAAATTTTATTAGCAATTAAATATATTTGGCTTAATGGGATTCATCAGGGAAAGGATTAGGTTCTCATATTGAGGGAAAAGAATGTAAAAATACCTATGTGCTATTAACGTTATATTATCTACATTAATTTAATGAGACATGGTGGGGGTGATTTATAAATATTCATACATGATAACTAATGATAGAGGTATGATCAACTATGTGGCTGTAAGAATTTATGTTGAACCAAATCAAAAATATTTTGTCACCCAGGTCCCCCCCCCCACATAGGGTGTCTACACGACCCCCTATGAGTTTCACTTGGTTTCAGATAAAGGTTCCATTAGTTTGAATGTATAATTTTTTCCATTATAATTTCATTGATTTATATGAAGAGAATATTTATATAAGTTGAATAGGTATTCAATTTGAATCATAAGAAATTAATGCCTATGCTAATGAAAATTGAAGTAATTCTTTTTTATAGTGACATTTATTTATTTACCAAAAATATAGAATTAAATAATAAAAAGGCTAAGATGTTAAGAATAATAGCCACTTTACATCATTAGAAGGAGGAACCACTACTATTTAGAGGTATATTTTAAAACTTATTAAAAAACCTGAATTAATTAATGTTATAGAAGAAGATTTATATAGATAATGGTAAGTATAAGTTTTTTGAGTCTATGGTATATTTTTAATCTGAAAAATATTAACTAAAAATATACCTATTAAAGTTGTTACAAGTATAATTTCATATATAAATGAAAATGTTGACGAAAAATAACAATTGGGATCATAATTTTTTAAGACAGAGAATGAATTTGGAAAATTGTTCTGAGAATGTAAATTTCATAATATACATATTGAATAAAAGAAGAAATTATTTTACATTATTAAGAAAATATCAACCTTCTGAACGAAGCATTGAAAATGACTTTTTTTCCATAATACTATTATAAATGGATTTTATAAGGATATATGACATGAATTGAAAACTGTTTTTGAAGTCATGAAATCATAATTGGAAGATAAATATATAAGAATAAAGGATCTTGATTTGTCAATAGATATAGGGAGTAAAATGTTTAAAGAAAAACTAAATTAGGAAAAAATTAGTGAAATCATCACTAAACTTAATAATCTTAAGGATCAATTAGTAACATCACATAAATAAAAGATTAGTTTTATGGAAGAATAATTATAGCTGATCTTTTACGAATAATCTATGTTCCCAAAAGTAGGTAACAAAAATCTACACGTAGTAAAGGATACACACAATGTGATTCTTGATGTTAAAAATATTCTACTATATTTCAATGGAAAATGTTTAAAGGAACATGATCATTACTTGAAAATGATTATTAAGTTTCATGAATGAATGACCAAAAAATTACAATATGAATTTTTAAAAAAAGTTATGTTCTTTAAATATCATAAGAATAATTTATATTTAATGTTACTTGAGAAGGTGGTAAAATTAAGAAACATTAAAGTCACTTAGGTTGAAACATCGCATGAAGATGAGAAAATATCCCCTACTAGAATTCATAATAAAATTCTAACTATTTATAATAACCAATCTAGAGGAATGATGTATGTTAAAACATAAAAAGATATATCTTAAATCTTGTCAAAAAAAATGCTACCCCAAATTTTGAGTAATTTTTATTCAGTAATTCCAATACTTTTAATAGTGCAAGTTACAGTGCCTGATTAGTGTGGGTGAATAGTTATATGTTGAAACCCACCACTTTTATGATGTTGGAATAAATTATGAAAATAATGATTTTACTAAAATTTTTATATAAGAGATATATTCTAGGATAACCTTATACTATCTAAAATAATACTCAATAGAAGAAAAAAATTATACATTTTTATTTCTATGGAATATTTTGACACAAGGATACCAATTACTAGCCTAATTTTTCAGGGTATGAAAATAAAATCAATCCAAAATTTAAGGGTATAATTATAAAAAATCAGGACAAAACAAAAAAGTAAACTCAACCCTCTTTTAAAATGAAAAATATATTCACATTTAATAAATTTGAATATTTTGAAAATTTATATGCAACATTTGGGATAAGTTGTCTTGATTTTGCAATGGGATTGTTTCTGGTCAAAAATCATAACTCATATAACTTTAATGTAAGGTGATAAAAAAATATATATGAGAATAATATAACTAAAGAATGTATTTTTACCTTGAGGTGAAGATAACAATAAGCTATATGGAAGGTTTCACTATAGAAGAATGTTTTAGAATATACCATAACTAATAAAGGATTATATTTATATGGAATAAAATGAATCTTCTTAAAACATTTTAAAATCTCAATTAATGTTTAAGATGATGAATGTGATCTTAATAAATAATGAGAATCAGTCAAAAAAATAAAAATGTGAACTATAATGGTAGAAGTAATATCTGATGAAGTGGTTTAAATTCACATGATGTTACCTATAATTAATAATATTCAAGAATATCATAATATATGTGAAACATTTAAGATGGATGGCCACACTACTTGAAAATCGATTTCATGGATACCTTGAAAATTAAAATTTATAATGAAAAGAAATCTAGAAACATGTTGTCCTACAAATTTCAGTATAAATAAATTAAAAAAAATTTCAAATGGGAATGTGAACCAATGTTTTCTAAGAATTATAGCCTGAGTAGTTAGAATAATAATGGATGATATAAGAAAATAGAAATTATAAAAATGAAAGATCTTTTCTATAAGTTTAGATATAAAGAATTCTATATAATTTAATGAGTGAATAGAAGAATATGTCCATGCTACCTAAGAATTTTCATTCATTGGATACTAAGGGAAAATGTGGAAACATAAATTTAATGGAGTTTCCATGTTGAGATTACCTTATCAGACTTGTTTATCTAACTAATGGGAAAATAAAATACATCGTATTCCATAATAGGTTCTAGAGAACAAACTTTGATTAGGGAATTTAAGGTGATGAAATTATGGGGGAGAATATCCTTGAAAAGGAAGAACTTTTTATGTTGGGGATTATGATATATAATGAAGTTGAATGATGAGACTAAATTTAAAAAAAACCAATGTTTTTGAAATTAGATTCCTATGTTGTAGAAATATTAAAATTTATGTATCTAGATGATAATGTTCTTCATGATGAAGAAGTTATAGACTTAAAAAATGTTGTGAATGGAAGTCACTTGCATCTTTTGGTATGTACATATCATTCCATACACTTCAAAAACAACATTGGAATGAAAAATTGGGGGATATTATTTTTTGATTACAATGTGAATGACTCTTGTAAAATTAGATAAACCTATTATTTTATAAAAGAATTATTTTATATTTTTTATATAGATGTGGAAAATTAAGTTGAATGAAACCCAATGATCTTACACCAAAAGAATATTTTTAAAATAAATTTAAACACTGGGTGAATTTTTATGGATAGATCTAACATCTTATTTAACCACTCTTATTCTCTAGACTGAGTAATAATAATGTAGAAATGTTTTTTTATATATTTCTCTAATTTATTTAAAAATTTTGATTATGTCCTCCTATCAATAAAATAAATATAGTGGAAGAATATGGGAGAAGAAAAAAATATAAAGAAAGTTTCCTCTTTACCCAATGAGGTATAAATACAAGATTCAAATTTAGATAATTAAGGGGTATAAGATAAATGATTTACCTTATAGAGTGGGATAAGATTTTATTTTCAATAATGGTGGGATAAAAATCATTACATTCTGCAGAATTTGGAATTGAAAATAATTCTATATGGATATATTGATTTTTCTATTGGATGATGATAATGGAATTATTTTATATATTGATTCTTTTTAGAAAAAGTGTGTGAGTAAGTTGAAGAAATTTATTATGAATTTTCCTATGAATTTTCCTATATATATTTCCTTTGATTTTCCTATAGAGTTTCTAATTGAGTTTACTATGTTTTTTATAAGGAGTTTCTATTATATTTTATTATAATGTTTCATTAAGAGTTTTGTAAAGTGATTCCTATGAATTTTTCTATGAAGTTTTCTATGAAGTTTTATATGGAGTTTACTAATGAGTTTTCTCTAAATTTTCAAATGGAATTCTGATGATTCATTTCTGACCCAAAAAGACTCCAAAATATAAATTACGAAGAGTTATCAGGGTTATTATTGAGTTCATTAATTATGTTTCCAGATAGAGGAATTTAGTATATTGTTGGTATTTTGAAGTCATGGATTTGGTGCTTTTTGAAGTTTTATCTCTAAAGTTGTGATCAAATATTGAATAATCAGACAAATACAAAATACCAAAATCATATTAAGATTGTTACACTCTACTAGAAAAAGTAATATCTTATGTAAAATTAGATTGAGAAGTACTTAAAGTTATATGTGATGGAGAAATCTAAGAAATTATATCAGATAGAGAAATATGTGAAGCTTTACTCGATAGAGAATGCTATAAAGCTATATCATTTAGAGAAATATCTAAATATATACTCAAAAGAGAAATATATCATGTTTATCATGTGTAGAAATATGTGTGTATTGGTTAGAGAATATTCCCAAAAAATATTTACAAAGTGAACCAAATGAACATGAAATGTTTTGTATCAATTTTTTAGAAATTTTAATTAATAATTTTCACCTATACAACATTCCAGTTATTAAGTCAAGTTGTAAAAAGTATGAGATATAATTTTGAGTTATAAAAAGTCTTAGTTATAATGTTTAGTTGTACAATGTTTGATTTATAATGTTGAGCTATATGATGTTTGACTTATATAGTTGAGCTTTTTTAAGATTGACTAATAAATTTGAGTTGTAAAATTTTTGAGTTATAATGAATTGTTGTATATAGTTTTGGTCTTGAAGTATAAAGATTTTTTTTACACAATAAATAGGTTTGAAGAGATTTAAAAAACTTCATAATTTTATTAATTATAATGGTCCTAAACGATACATTCAATAATCATAAAACTAGCCAAAAACTATGTAATATTTGAAGGGTGTTCTGATGTTGAAACTTTAGTACAAATTAATACGGAAGGATAGTTTTTTATTTAGAGGCTTCTAGCAAAGTCAAACAATGTCTGAGTTTGGCAAGAAATTAAAATTCATATCCAATTTTTATTACTTAATTTTCAGATGAATGTTTTCCTATAAAAAGATCCAATAATATTTAGGGATAGTTATTAAAGATATGAGAATATTAGTGAGTGGAATATTTTGACCATTTAATTTCAGTAAACATATATTTTGGTTTAAGAATGTTGAAAGAACAAAATCTTAGTTTTTGATGAAATTAAGGAACCCCAAAATGTTAGGTTTTGACGAATGATGAAAAGATCATATTTTCTGGTTCCAAGGAATGTTGAGATGACTTGAATGTTGAGTTCTGAGGAAAGTGAGATCTCTAGAATTCCTTTTATTTGGACTATAAAAAATACAATGTTCATTTACTTCAGTGGAAGAAAATGTAATAATTAATTACCTATTCATGTTTGGAGAATCTTTTATACTGAAAATATAGCGACCTAGTTTGTAATCTAGATTTTAATACATAATATTATCTATTTATAGAGAAATATTTAATATATTTATAAAATATACCATCATGTACTATAAAGGTTTTTTGTTTTTTAATGAAAGATACAAAATTATGTTATTTCATGAATGATATTCATTATTTTCCATAAATATCTTCTCATATTGTAATCATCACAGACTTATCATTCTTTGAACATTTATTCGTAACATAGGGAAATAAAAAATAATAAAGGGTGATATCAGATTCTCAATAATGGTAAAAAAAGGATATATCAATTATTAGGTAGGTATAACATGCGACTAATGGTATGTGAACATGATATTTACATTTCAAAACAATAACCTACGTCACCTTGATCATAATCGTGATTAATGGCACAAAGCTTGGAAGTTCGTATGATATGAATCGTAAATGAATCAAATAACATATTCCATGATAATATTAAATAGACATGGAAAGGTGATAAAACCAGATATTTTAAAATTATAAACATTTATAAATATAAATTGGTTTTCTAATTATGTTAAGGAGATGAATTCAGTCCCACACATTGACTTATCAACATTAAAATAGGCCATCACATAATTCTATGTATATGAAAGATAGTATAATATTAACCATTATAACATGAAATTATTTCCAAAAATTTCCTTATAGAAAGAAACTAAAGTCAAAAGATAACCATATTGACATGAAATAGGGTTTACACATAACCATTTTACATGAACTCAGGTCCACACACAACCATATAGACATGAATTCATGTCCGCAAATAACATTGTAAACATAAAATTAGGTTCATGCAAAAGAAAAGTAACATATGAGTAACCCATATTTTCCCAATAAATTTTAGGGGAATATAGGCCCCACCCATCACATAATCCATAAAATTTAATGCTAAATGGTTATAAAATATTCATCATTTCATAACCTATGAAAAGGAAATAGTATTTATAAACATTTCATAAATTCATAATCCATGGAAGGAAATTGGATTCCTAACCCTATTTTCATCAAATTCATAAAGAAACCAGAGACATAATAAATATGGTAACATTAGATAATATCCATATTAATCATTTTTTAATATCAAACTATGCTATATTATATGAAAAAAGAATTTTGAAAATTTAATTGAAATATTTATTTAGTAAAATATACCTTCATCTTTTAAATCACTTATTTAAAATATAATTTTTTATAAAATATTAAGAAAAAATTATATCTAATAATATACATGGAAACATGTATGAAAATATTAAAATTATTGAGATGTTATGATAAAGGAAAGTATTTTTCTTTTCATAGGTGATAAAATGAGGACCCTTTCACATTTTTCATAAAAAAATAAAAGGAAATTCATTGAAAAATGAAATGAATTTTCCTTTTATTACATTTTTTAAAACATTTAATAGGGGAAAAATTATTTAAAAAAACTTTGGATAATTTTAAAAGTGTTGTTTAAGTTTTTTAGAAAACATGTACAAGGATAAAAAATGATTCTTCACCGAAGATAGAAATAAAATAGATTATCTTTAAAAACATTATTCCATTATATTTATTTATTAATGAGATGAAATTGAAAGGAAAAATTGTATTCCATTTAAATAACCATATGATTGGATTGTTCTGGTATTTATTGAGACATATATCAAAATAATTCATCATCACAAACTTAATCATCAATATTCATGATAAACATTGAGATTATGACATAAAACTATCATCACTAGGTTTCATTTTGAATTTTAATCCCCATGAAAGAATGAAACATATAGGGATATTTATATCCCATAATTATCCTAAGAATAATCATAAAATATATTCATGGGTAGTATATACACCACATTAAAGAAACAAGTTGTGAATATGGTATGTGTCCCCCTAAAATTAATGAGAGATGAAAATACCTTCCAAAATGAAAAATGTTGGACTATAATCCCCATTAAATAATAACATAAAATTAACCATTAAATAACATTGAAATAAATATATTTATTAAATTACATGTCAAATGGGAAGTATATACACCACACAAAAGAAACAGGTGCTGAATATGTAATATGCCTCCTAGAAATAAATGAGAGAACAAAAATCTTTTACTTTAAGACTCAGCTTCTTACATACATTTTCAAACCTCATGTGTAATAAATATTGGTATATTATAAATATATTATAGAAACCAAGTAATATTTATCATAAAAAATATGATTTATTTATAATCATTTACCACATCCCTATTAATAATTTATTTTTTAAAATCACTATTTTGGTTGATAACTACTTCATCATTCATGTATATTTAACATCAGTGATTTTTTTCCTTGTACATTGATCATGGTTCTATCATATCAAAATTTTTTAACATGATATGAATATTATATATATTTATTATACAAATATTTAGTGTCATACATAATATTTATTGAGAGAAAAATGGATTAAATGTTTAATAAGGATGGTAGGTCCTACGTACACATGAACATTGATTCCATTATCTCAATGGATGGAAAGAAAGAAAGGTAAAAATTAATTTAAATTTAAAGAATAATATTTATATCATATATATCGTATATATTTATTTAATATATCCTTAATACCATCAATGTCAAAATAAAATGAATAATGTATCACGCTGCTTTGTGGAGGTGGTAGTCCAAACACACACACGAGCGACATTATTGTTTCTCAAAAGGATTGAATGTAAGAATGTATATGAGATTTTATAATTATAAAAGTATAATAATATAATAAATTTCATATATATATATATATGTAAAATAAATCATTATATCTAGAAGTTAAAAGTGGTTATGGAAAACTAATTACATCATTTCGCGAGGTGTTAGTCCACCGCACACAAGATCGACCTTTTTGTTTCCCATTTGATGGATGGGGAAAATAATATATTTTATTACATGTAAATAATAAAATAAATTTATTTTGGATATATGTTTGTTATTAAATAATTATAGTTGAATAAGATTTGAAGTATGTGGATTAATAAATAAAATAAAAAAGCTTGTTTAAGAACGGTTCATCTTCTTTCAACATCCTCCATAGGTTACCATGAAAATCACTCATATCAGAATTTAATAATAATCATAAGGCTCCAAAAACATGCTGCGGTAATTAAGGAATATATATTGGTATTTATTTTCTAATCAAAATGGATTTGGAAGAGTAATTATTATAGGGTATGCGGTGGCCTTTAAAAGGCGGGGGGAGGGGGGAGGACATACATGGATGTTTTTAAAAGAAAAATTCATACCAACATTTTTCAAATAAAAAAAGGATTAAAAATATAGTATTCTATAAAATAATATGTTACAAGGAAAAAGATTTCATAAAAATAGGAATTGGGTAGGTATTTAGATCATTTTGACCCAAATAGTTTTAGTTTAACCCTCAAAAAACATGTCTAAACCATTACTCCAATAATTTGTTTTATTGATTTTACTATCAATTATTAGAAAAAATTATTTTAACCATATTATAAAATATAGTAGATTATTATGATTAAAAATATGTAATCAATTTTACCAAATTGAATTCGTACAAGTAGAAGAACTTAATTTAAAATTAAACCCACATGCGTATTGAAAAAGCGGTTATCCAAGAAATGTATTTATCAATCATAAGCTGGCCTTATTTTAAATATATGAATAATAATAACAATTTTATGAATATAAATTAATATATATATAATATAAAATTAAATTAAATAATTACTTATTAGGTGTTATTTTAATTAATTAATATGTAAAAATAATATTCATTTTAAAATAGTCTTTTGATAAATCTGTTTTAAGGCTAAAAATAAACATATAATAAAATATTGTAATTGGATAATTAAAATTTTATTGATCAGATTAAATATACGTATATAATTATTATTTGACATGAGATAAAATTGAAAATCATAATGAGACTTTTAAATTAATTAATTTTTTTAATGCAATGATTGTTTTACGAAAATCTGTATTTGAAATATTATTTGAAAAATCAATATTTTCTGAAAAAACCCAAAATTTATACCTAATAAAATTTTTATATGATTATTTGAAAAAATAACATCATTTTATAAAAAAATTTTCTAAATTATGTGAAAATTAATTTTTAAATATATTCTCAAAATTCCACGAAGTTGTTTATTAGAACCAAAAATCATTTAGAATTAAACATTATTTATTCTTATCGCATTACTATAATTTTTTTTCATGAATGATAAAACACGTTAAGGAATAAATTATATATAAATATTCTAAAAATCATTCCCAAATAGTGTCTAATATAGTTTATTAGAATAAAAAAATAATTTCCACACAAAAACAATCATTAAAAATATATTTATCTTACTTTAAAATAATTTTAATTGTAATTTATAATGAATTGATAATTAATAAATTTATTTTATAAAATTTTAAACCATACATTTATCATAATTTATTTATTAATATTCATTCTGGCTAATCAAATGTCTATTCGATTATTATTACTCTAAATAATAATAATTTAATATTATATCGTGCTTTCTTTGAACACAGTGTTGCATGTAACATAGGAGATCAATGAAATCATATTTATTTGAAGATAAATCTATTATAAAATCATTTGGTGTTACATTATACCCCCCTTAAATAAATTTCAGGCTAACAATTTGATCTTGAGCTATAAAATCATGGGTTTGACATTTAAAAATCACTATTTGGAAAACCCACATCGTAAAAAGGGATAATAAAAATTTTACTCGAAAAAAGGGAAATGAAAATTCAAAGTTCATCTAGAAAATCTCATGACTAGATTTCAATATATTATACCTTTATCGGGGTATTAAAATATTAATGGGGATGAAATTTAATGTCTGTAGATCATTGATCCGATGATAGTTAATGATCATGGGAAAATTTACAATCACAAAATTGTTAACCGGAGAGGTGAGGAAAATACCTTCTATTAATGACAAAATTTTCATCTCAATATAATTTACCAAAATTTGTGATATTATTTTACTATTAAAATATAAAAAATAACAAAGTATACTTTTTATATTTCTGTCAATTTTATTGAAATAAATCCATCCTTTTGTTGAAGTTTGATCAATTCCACTTATATATCATATCTTACCCCAATAAATGGATATTATATATGAATGTTATTATACCCAACGCAATCTAATTATAATTTTAATGAAAAATATGATCCATATGTCATTCCTTTTACATCCAAATATTTATCAAAACTAAAACGGTTACCATAAGTTATCCAATATTGATAAATAAATTTAAATAATATCAAAAAAACATAATATTAATGTAAAAGCATTAACTTAGTCTAGTCCAAAATAATTAATCTTATAAATAATTCTAAATATGTCCATCCAAAATCATAAAACTAGAATTTAGATAAAATTCCACCATCGTTCAAAAATAAACTCAATAGTAATCTCCCAATATGTAACTCTTAATATATCTTTCCAAAAATGTGAGTACCTTGATTATATATACTCATAAAACATTGTAATATCTTGATTTACACAAAAAAAATTTATGATAACAAGGACGATGCCAAAAATTATAATAATATTTATTCCTCATGTAAGATCAAAAATTGTTTCATATATTATATAAATCTAAAAATCCAATATAATTCATAAAAGATGACCTAAATCAAATATTCATCAAATCACTAACAAATTATATGGTCATTAATATAGTCCAATTTACTTTTCCAACATCAATCATCTATTTAACCCAACTAAACATTATTATCTCTACATCAAACACATATTAATTTATTTATTTCCCCTAATGTTGTGTCTTTCAAAAATATCATCTTACCACAAAGTCACTTTTCTTAGTTTTCGGTACCATTAAAAATATTCTAGAAAACCCTTAATGAAAAACTACAAATAAAAATACTTATATTTTTCATGATATCCAATATATATTATTTAATTGATAAATCACTTGTATAATATAATTCTCAAATCCCAATACAAAAACACATCAATCATTATACATCCTTAATAAAACATTAACAAGTATTCATTCTTCATTCCTACTAATATTTTCCTTTCATATTTCATTCATAGTATCTTCATCATCAAAAATGAATCCATTAATCATAAAATATTTATTATCCTTTTCTAAATATTTACCATAGGCCAATCATCTAAATAATTTCCATACATTCCACATTTAAAACATTCAACCATTTATGGGACCTTAGGGAAACCCTTATTCCCAGCCATTTCATTAACCAATGAATTCATATCTCCTTGGAAATTAATTTCTTTATGTAATTATATTCCATAACTAAATAATTTTTTTCCTTTGAGATATTTTCTTTGATGCTTATTCCCACATTCCTAACATGGGGAAATACGAACATTTATTCCACTATGGTCATCATGCAACTCCATTTTTCTCCTAAAATGTGTGTTAGAAATCTTAACTAAGTTAACATTGTAAATCATATTATGATATTACTAATTGTGAATAATAATATGATCTCACCTTACATATCCAATTTCTTATGGTGTATCAAGTGGAAATTCATTCCATTGTTCATAAAATTTATCATTAATAGGATTCCTTCTAATTTTATCCATTGATTTAAAAAAGTATAGTATCAGAAAAAATGACCTTAGAGGGAATCCATAAAATCATGAAAATAATTTATAGAATTTCTAAATCATGACCCCTTCATTTAAATCTATGACACATTAGGTTTAACCATTTTCATTAATGGTTATCATTTATTCAAATCCATCATAATGGTTTCTAATGGAAATGTGAATTATCTTATACATATCCCCTGGGAGTGTCAAACTAGATGTGAAAAAAGGGGAACTTTAATAAACCAGGTGATGATCAAGTATAGATCAATGCACCCATTTTAGGTTTATTACTCTAAGGTAAAATTGGGCTAGTTCCACATCAACTTTTAGAATATAGATAAGGGTGTTTTTCTACGATGACCACACTCATTTATTTACCATAACATCATATATTCGCTTATATTTAGGATGATTCTATTTTGTTTTTAAATAGTTTTCTCACCCTAGTTTACAATAGTTAACTAAAAATTTCTCTGATACCAACTATAGAGACCCAATATTTTCATATATAATATTTCTTATTTTGAATGGATATTCAATACATTTCAGATATACATGTTCCAAAAATGTAAATTTTTAGTGTCTTTTGGAGATAACATTCACAATCATCTTATGTCATTAATGATCGTTAACATATCTCATAAAGATCCACCCACATAGTTAACTTCATAGACTTACCCTATATAAAACCATTCTTTATAACTTTGGATAATGAGTTATATGAAAGGGTGAGCTCAGATTATTAATGATGGTAAAAATGGGAGATATCAATGATCAAATAGACATAAAATGATCACAAGGGTATGTGAACATGACATTTACATTTGATAACCATACCCAATATAACAAATAATATAATTGTTAGTCATGGAATAAAGCATAGTAGTTTATAAGACATGACTCATGAATGAATCAAATCACATAAGCCCTGGGGTTATAATATAATCACAGGAATGTGGAAAAACATAATATTATAATAGTGTGAAGGTTATTAAATAGAAACTTGAACACTCATTATATTTAATACAATATGTTAGACCCTCGCATATACATATTGACATAAAACAATGTCCAATAATAACCTTATGGACATGAATGTAGGTCCATTAATAACCCTATAGATGTGAAATAATGTCCATTCATAACCTTATATACATTAAATCATGTAAATGTATAAAATTATAGACATGAAAGATGGTCCACACATAACAGTATGGAAATTAAAGCAGGTCCACACATAACATTATGAACATGAATCCAGGTTCACACATAACATAATTAACTCATTTTTTTCTATATTATCCCTATTCATTTAAGGGAGATATGTATCTCACCCATCACATAGTCCATATTTTTTTGTAACACAAGGTCATAAAAAATTCAATATATCATAACAAGAAAAAGGAAATGAGTTTGATAAACATTTCAATAGAACATAAATCATGGAAGAAAAAATGTTTCATAAACATCATTTCATCATAATCATAAACTAACTAGATAAATAATAAATATGGTAAAATATGAAAATATCCCCATTGGATCATAATTAAGTTCAAAATATTCCATATTTAATGGAAAATGATTTTGAAATATTACACGAAAAATTTCTTGGGGGAAATATACATTCTAATTTGCAATCGCTTACGTAATCCTTAAAAACCTAAAAGATATCATATAAAACATTTTATCAGAGTTTATTCTCTAAAATTAATAACTTATTATTTAAATAATTGAGTGGTCATGAAGACGGTAAATATCATTCAAGTCATACATGTTAAAAAAATGATTCCTTTCACATTATTACTAAAAATATAAAAAGGGGCGTTATGTAAAAAATATTCCTTCTAAACCATATTGTAAAAAATACTACATTGTAAAACTTTATTTGAAAATTAAATAGGTAATATCAAAAAATATTTTTAAACATTTTTTTAGAAATCATGAAGATGGAAGATAAAGGATGATCGAAAAAAGTGAGAAAGATATCCAATTTTTTATAAAAATATAATTTGTTGTATTTAGTTATTAATAAGTGGAAAATAAAAAAATCATTTTTCTCTATAAATAACCTGAGGATAATAACATAAAAGGGTTTATTAAGATATAGTTCATAATAGTTTATCACTATATACATAAATATTAACAATCTTAATAAATAATGAGATTGTAAGATAAAACTTTTACCCCATTTGTATCTTTGGGATAATATTCCACATTAAATAAATAAAATTATATGGATATTAATATCAGATAATTATATTGATAATAATCATAGAATATATTCATGAGTTGTATATACACCTCTGAAAATAAATAAGTTGTGAATAAAACATTTTTCCAACAAAAATAAAAGTGAGACGAAAATTGCTTGCCACTTTAGAAATGATTGAATCATAATAACCATTAAATAATGAAATAAAAGGACATAATAAATGTCAAAAATATTTATATTAATTATAAAAAATTTTAATGTTGCATTATATATACTACACAAAAGAAACGATTGGTTAATATATAATATGTCTCCCAGAACTAAAAGAGAGACAAAAATCCCTTACCTTAAGTCTCAAATTATTTCATTCACATTTGAAACTAAATTATAATAAATATAAGTTTATTATAAATATATTAAATAAACATAATTTATTGTATTATACTAAATATTATTTTCTTATAACCAATTACAACTATTTTATCAATAATTATTTATCAAAATATCTGTTTTGGGTGATACATTATTCTTCTTTCATTTATATATTTTTTGGTAATTATTTTCCTTGTAATTTTATCATGGTTACATAATCTCAATAATGAAATTCATTTTATATATAACACATATATTCATTGTAAAAAAATTTATAGTCATCTCTAAAAGTTGAAGATAGAAAACTTGATTACACCTTTCAAAGAGATGGTAGGCCATACGTAAGGATGAACAATATTTCTTTTTTCATGATGAATGGAAAGAAATAAATTGAAATATTAAACAACTTTTATAGAATAATTTTTATATCATAGAAATCATATATATTAGGTTAATATATATTTACTATGGTCAAATTTTCTAAAAAATGAAAAACACAACATCGCTATGTGGAGTTGGAAGTCCACACACACACGTGTGAAAATATAGTATTCAAATAGATTGGAATTTAAGATGATATATATGATATTATAATTCCAAAATTTATATGAATATTATAATTAACATATATATATATATATATTCTAAATCCATCATTATATATAACCATGAGAGGTGGTGATGGAAAATAAATTACAAGGGTACCCGAGGTGGTAGTCTCCCATACTCTTGATCGATGGTTTTGGATTTACATTTTATGTAAGAGTATATGGATATGAGTTATTTCATTTAAATAATAACATCTATGTATATGGAATAGACTGTTATTTTTATATCATCATTTTTGATTTATTTTTTTATTGATGTGTGAAAATAAATAAAATATAAAAGGTCAGTTATGAACTATACCTCTTCTTTAGACAATATCTTTAGGATAGAACCAAAAGACTTATTATGAGTGTTTTCTAATAAAATTAATGATTATAGGAAGTGGGTAGGTATTAGGAAGGTTTTTTTCTAGTCTTTTATTAACCAAAAGTATTTGGATGTGTGAAGAGGAGAGGAGAGGGGGTGGCATTTTATAATTGGGGGAGTGGACATAAATTTATTTTTTGGAATGAAAAATTTATACGAAGGGTTTTAAACATGACGAAAGGTTAAAAAATGGATCATTATCAAAACATACAGGTTTTAAGATCAAAATATGGCCATAAAAGAGTAATTTTATAAGTATTTATTTCATTTTTACCCATATCATTTTAGTTTAAGCCCTAATAAACTGTTTTAATGCTCACTTTGATAAATAAATTTTTTTAATTATACTATTAATTATATCCAAAAATTAAGTTGATATTATTATATAATAAAATTATTTTGATTCAAATCATTGAATCAATTTTAAAAAAAATAAATTCATATAGGTGGTGTAATTTAATTTATAATTAAACCCGCATATATGATGAATAATCAGGTTTCCAAGAAATGAATTTTTCAAGCATATGATCAACTTATATTTACATCATGAATAGTAATCATAATTATATGTATTTAAATTCAAATTTATGGATATATATATATTATATAAATTTAATAAATTGTTTTTATAATTAATAGTTATTTTAATTAATTAAAATGGAGAAACATTATTAACTTTAAAATAGTTTTCAGAAAAAAAATCATTCTGAAGCCTAAAATTAAAATTATACTAAAATCCAATTTTGTGATGATTGAAATATAATTAATTTGGTTTAATATAACTCAATATTAATTATTTTACTTAAAATAAAATAAAATAAATAAATAAAATATTAAATTATTCAATTTATTGTAAAGAAATGAAAATTTTACAAAAACTTTTATTTTTCACTATCCAAGGAAAAATTAATATATATTGAAAAGTAAAAAAAATATTATATTTAAGGAAATTTTAATATTTTTATATAAAAAATTAATATAAATATTTAAAAAAAATTCTAGAATTTATAAAAATTAATTTTAAAATAAGTGCACAAAATAAGAAAAAATAGCTTTTAAAATTATTACATCTATAAGCATAAAACATTATTTATTATTATCCAATGCCTATAAAAAACATGATTAAGGATCATTTTTTATTGAATTTATAATATATAAAATTCATTAAAATAATTCAACAATAGTGAATAATTTAATTTATTAACATAAAAATGCATTACTCGCACAAAAACACATTTTCAAAAAATATTTCTTTCATTTTAATTTCTAATAAATTTATAACCAATGAATTTTTTATACACGAGTAATTTGTTTTCATAATTTAGCTAGTCCTATTCATAACCACCAATAAAAATATTAGGTGGTATTTATCAAATTAAATATTAATATTTTAATACTATATCAGAGTTCGTTTAATCTCGATGTTGCACGAAACACAAGCAATTAAAGAAATAAAATTTATTTAATGTGTGGTATATTATTAAATCTTAAGGTGTTAAAAAGAATTCCCTATAATAAAAATTCTAGAGACATATTTTATGGTATTTAAACTATGGTTTATGA
This sequence comes from Viscum album, assembly GCA_963277665.1. Lineage (NCBI taxonomy): Eukaryota > Viridiplantae > Streptophyta > Magnoliopsida > Santalales > Viscaceae > Viscum > Viscum album. The sequence continues at coordinate 1,374,485,709 of OY728133.1, read as the reverse complement.
AAGTAACATCCCCCACCAGATTGTAATTGTTGAAAATGATTATTAGTGAAAAAATCCATGAATTGATGGGAGTCAACATGATAATGAGTAGGTTATCACACTGAGGTAGAAAATGGTAAAAAATACATTTTTCTATTTACATTACTTAATATAATAACATTAGGGGAAACTAGTGAGATCAATTTATGATTATCTATTCATCCTGACCAATGATAGAGGTTTGATCAACTTAAAGAAAGTTACAATCATAGTTGAAATTAAATAGTAAAAGTTGGTCACCCCTAATCGTCCATATTAGGATGAATACATAATCCCTTATTACTCTGTTTAAATAATGTGACTATACATATAATATCTTTTACAATATATCCAAAACCCCTTTAGGAGGCCATTCAGTTTTTTATGGGTATCTAAATTTAACTCTTTATAATTGTCTTTGACTACATCTTTTAAACTCTTTTAGGATAATAATTGAAATTTAATTTCATTTTTTACTAGAATAATATTTTATTTTTTACCTTTGACCTTATATATGTTCAAACACATTGTCCCTAATCTCTTAGATACTAAATCCTTTTTAGAATATCATGATACGATACAAGAAAAATTGGTTTTGAACTAAAACTTATTTTTTAGTAGGAATATTTAACTAATAAATTACTATTTCCATATCATATATAGTATTCTATATAATTCTATTAGTTTCTCTAAAAGATTTTTATTTTTTAAAGTACTTCACTGATGTGTGGTGTGAATACCATTCCTTTATAATTTCATCAAATATCTTCATAAATAAATTATCCTAGGTAGTTTATTTTATCGTAGTCTTATTTTAAAAACATGTTATAAAATATTATAAATTATAAACCACGAGTATAAAATTAAACATCTCATTTTTTCATAACAAATAATTTTTAATGAATAACATCTTTTATGAAATAATATAAAAGTGATAAAGGTACACATATTTTTATTATATTTAATTAATCGTGATAAAATTTTTATATTCAAATATTTGATTCCAGCAATCTTGGTATCATCATTTTAATGAAAAATACCTTCTCAATCTATTATTTTTCTTATTTTTAAATCATATACATTTACAAAACATATATTGTATTCATATGATATCACATACTATAACCACCCAAAACCATAATCATGGATCTAGTTTAAAAAAATATTATTTACACATTATCTTTGTTAACAACTATAAAATCTTTGGAATAATAACATTATAATTAAAATACTAATAGTAAAAATTTAATGTTCCTATATTTTCAGGATCTTTTATTTTTAGATTATTATATAATTAGGATAAATATTACATGTCAAAACTCATACTTTTACTACCAAATTCAAATTTTTTAATCTAAAACAAAATATCTATTTGATACACATATTTATTTAAAGATAAAACTCTCATATATGGAGAAAGACATCAAAATATATCATACTCATACATAATCCATATGAAATTAAATTGAAACATTGTGTAAGAAAAAATTCATAGTAAGGGATATAAAATAAAAGAAAACCCTTTAGGATGTAGAAATACATCAAAACCAGCAAATATTATTTCTCTTAAATATAAACCATGAGATAATATAAAAACACATTAAAACATGAAATCAAATTCATTCATCAAAACAATTTCATAAAACAAAATCACAATAAATCATATAAAATGGAATGATGGTGAATTTTACTTGGGAAAACATAAAAACCTTTAAAAATAGTTCTTTTAATCAATTTTAGCTTTTAGAGAATATAAAAATACTTTCAATCCTTTGAATTTTAGAAGATAAAAATCCATATACACATAAAATAAAGTTATTTTCTTAATAAATTACAAAAAAATCATTTTAATTACTTAATAAAGTGTATATTAAATGATATGGAATCTTTTGGAATCATATTCATCACCCATTCATATCACCCTTTCAATAGGAATAAACAATTCAATAACTTCCACAAGTTTATCTTTGGAGAATAAAACAATACCTAATGAATTTGAGAGATATATACTAGGCTCACCTAACATCATATTAAATTACCAATCACTAAAACATGATCATAATATAAAGAAGATTTCATTTTGATAGTCAAACTTATAAGAACCTCCATTTGATCCCAAATGAAAAATATATTTTTGTCACCTCATAAAAACTAAAACAAATATACTTTTCATTTGAATAATAATTAAAAAAGTAAAATTTATAGAACAAGGTAATATGATATTATTCAAAAAAACCATTAAATCGTGAAAATAATATTAGTGAATAGTAAATGACATTGTTTTGGGAAAAATAAATTCAGGTAATAAATGATAAAAACATTTTTTCACACAATTATAGAAAAGTTGTGAAATTATCCATTCAAAAAATTGATAAAATTATTAGTTGAAAAAATATATAATGAAAGTAAAATAAAAAAAATTAATTTATTAAATCATATTATTATATTAAGTAACATAATTAAAACAAAATAATAAATACAGTTATTCAAAAGAAACTTTTTAATGGAAAATAAAAAAACTTTTAAGATAATTTTTTGAAGATAAATATCCTTACCATGAGTCAAAAATTGCCTCATACATACTCTATACTTCAAAAATATATTAATTTGTTAATATTTAATAACCTTTTTTATGAACATACCATTATTATTATTACATTTATTTTATGTGTCATCATGTATTATTTAGTTTTAAAATCACCTTAGTTCATGATGGTCATTTATTTATATCATAATCTGAAAAATATATTTAGTAATTTAATTTTAGAAAATATTAATTTTAAAAATTTACAATAATTATTATCTGTTTCAATATATTGTTTCCAAATTATTTATAAAACAAAGGGGTTTATTTTTTCACAAAATAATTACTTTTCCATGAATCTTACTAGCCTAGATTACTTTTTATTGTTAAAATAAACATAATTGTTTAATTTTTTTCCATTTTTGTTAATTATATTTTTCTATTAAACAATTCTCTGAAATGTTTTTGATATTTTTCTAGAGTTTCATGGTCATTTCAAGGAACTCATGGGGATGATTCAAATGGAATACTTGAAATTTTATTTTATTTTTATTTTTTTTATTTCATAAAAATAATTTATTTTATTGATATATATATATATATTATTATATTATTATAAAAAATTAATTTATCACTATTAAATTTAGTTAATTTCATTATGATAGATGGCGGGAATGTGAATGGTGAAGTTTGAAACCATCCATGGTGTTTCTCTAAGGATGTTGATCTCTATTGAGTCATGGATTTGTTTGATCCATCCTAGGAGTTCAATTTCAATGATATGAAAAAGGATATAACTTATAAGGGTGATCTAGATGAATATATAAATCATTCACACTCAAAAGGAAACCATGTATCTTTTTGGGGAATCACTTATAGGTCTTCCAGATAAGGTCATGATGACTCCAAAAAGGCCCCCAAAATCACCAAACATGATGATATTTATTTATTGGTAGTGGTGGATGTGGAGCTCAACAATATTGGGTTGATCATTGAATGTTATTCTTCCTCTTTCAAAAAACCTACATGAAGTGAGATAAACCGTGGTCCTTTAAAAATCTAAATTCATGAATCATACAATATTGGGGTATCGGTAATTGGAGATCGATATTGATTGGAAAATGATACTTTAACTTCATATTAAAAGATAAGAAGGTGATCGGTGTGACATAAAGTATTGCATATGTACATTTAAAATATTTTTTCCTCTAAATATTTTATTAGAATTTTCATTTTAATTATTTTACATTGAGGAAATCAACTGCTTAGATATGGGTCATGTTTCCTTGCTTGAATTGGAATAATTTGAACCAAAGGATTCTGAATGAAATTTCCTCATAAATTATATTTAATATTATATTGGACCATCTACATATTTATAGAGAGATAAGATTTGATACTCCAATCATGGATGATTCCATTTTTGGATATTGAGTTTCTCGATATCCTGAACCAGATTGAATATAAGCATAAAATTGAAATCAAATTAGAATATGAGTTTATCCCCCTTTAAGAATGGTTAATAAACTGGTGGGTAATTCAATATCCAATTTTATGATGATACAGAAGGAGGTAAAAGATGTATATTGTTTCAAATACTGGTGGGAGGTACATAAAATCCTCAAAACAATGAATTCAATTTCAGAAAATGGGGAATCCTCCAAGACGCGGGTGGAGCTCATTTCTAACCTTCATAACTTGGTTTCTCTGAAAACCACCCAAAAGAATCACTTGAAGAGACGCTGGAAGAAGAGTGAAAGGAAAATACCCCTTTTTATCTTATTCATAATGATTTAAAGGCTGAGGCTATGCTGTATTTTATGGATGATGACATATTAACCTATGAAATCAAACAAGAATATACAGGAGCTGGTTCTTAAGTTTTAGAAGGACTAACATGAAGGTATGATTGGTGCTAAATCAATTAATAATATGACTCCCTAGAAATAATTCCTCTAGAGTTCTTCCTTTTATGGTGATGTCATATGAATTGTCCCTCTTATAGAACATGATAATAATGAATTCATATATCTACCTATGAAAAATACTTTTTAGTCATTAGGATTCTGAATTAGCTAATTCGTTATCCATTAATTTCAAAATTATTGAACCTTTATAGGGGGATTTAACCCATCTACCTTTATTTTTCATATAAAGGATAAGATGAATGAATGATTACATCCTCCTATATACTATCCTCCCTAATCATAGGATGAATATTTAGTTAAAAAAATATGATTTCATGTCTAATATAGAATATCCCATCCAAAATTAAAGGGTGTCAATGAAAATGATGTTTGTCTAATAATAAAAAAGACCAATACCGATTATATTCTAGATCAGAATCACTTATAATATGATAATAGGGAAGCATTGGATCATGGATCCATGTTATCTACTATTAAACATAGAGTTAATGTGTTTTATCAATATATTAAGGATGAGGGAAATAACCGTATTATCCCAATAACTAAATCTTAGGATGTAAAGTCTATTGATATCCTAGGTTCTTAGGTGAAAATGACTATAAGAATCATGAAACCTGGTAGAATGAATAAATATGAAGGTGACCTGATAGAAAAAAAATGATGAATATCATGTTTTGGAACAATAATTGTCTAAGAAATCCTATAATATTTTTCACTCTCAAGATCATTATTCATATAAACAACCATAATTTAATGTATTTTCTAATCTGAGAAGGTTTTCTCCTCAGGGATTTCCATCATTGGAGGATTGGGATACTCCCTTCACAGAAACAATTATACATATTTAGAGGTAAAAAACCCATGGGTTTTGGATCATATGAATATTTCTAAGACACCATTTGTGATCTCTTGGGAATAAATGGCATCTTCAAGAAATATATTTTTGGGAAATCAATATTATTTTTTCGTCATCTAATATTATTATAAATATCATGATCATTGAATTGATGGAAGGATTTTCACTCTTTGTATGACACTCTTAGTGGCCTGAGGAAAATCCATGATGATTTCAAATAAATTATCAATTGAGATTAGAAATTGGGTGTTCATAATCATTATTTAGCACCCAGGGAATTTATATCCTCTATATAAGTTACAAATATGTTTGAATTTAACCTTTTGGAGGCCAAAAAACAATTAGTACCAGAGAAATATCAATAAAATGGTATTTATTAAACTGGATAGAAATTTTTGCTATGATGTTTCCTTGGAATCATGAACTTTTATCTCATACAATACCTTAGAAATAATCAACTATGACCACCACCACATCTTGGTTATTTTTCACAATAGATATAGAAAACCATATTTCCCACATAGATACAATAATGTATGAGCTACACTCCTTGATTATGGAAATATTTTATAAAATTCATTCCCCTTTATGGATTACACGGATAATTATTTTTCCTATATTATAAAGCTAATGTCTCCTAAAATAAAAATGATGGATTAGAGTAGGGTCCATTTTAACTCTATTGAAAAAAATGCATCTAATGAATCATCTATCTAAATTATCCATGAAGATCAAACCTAAAGGGTTCTCTGGTGATCTTGAACATATATTTGAGGTCCTTATTGATCTCATTATCCTCTAAGATCCTAATAGGAATATCTAAATAAAACCATTTAAACCAAATTACCTTAAGGATATGGATATAAATTACAATATTTTCTATTATCTTACAAATTATTAAATGGAATGTAAGAAACTGTGCCTTCTCAAGGTTGGTGATCAATTATTTGACAATAATCATGACCTTGATGACCATGTTAGTTCTAATTATATGAGTCACCTTATGGTAAATTACATTAATTTTGATATTTTGGAATATTTATTCCCATATTGGTCAGTCATAATGAAAATGCGATGGTTTCTTTATCCCTATGGATTTTGAGAAAAAATAAGTAGAATTTGATATTAATTTTGGATTATCCTTGGGTTTTGATGGATTCACTACTTAATTATTCCAATATTCATGGTAAACTATTCACCATGATGTTTTAGATTAGTTTCTCACTTTTTTAGTGGTGGTAATATTTATGATGGAATTAATGATCCATTCATTTCTTTTATTACAGAAGTGGAAAAGGAAAATGGAATACATATATTCAGGCATGTTTCTCTTATAAATATTTTTAAATAAATTATTGGAAAGAGTATTTCTAACATGGAGGCCCTGATTTTTAACAAGATTTCATCCTTAACTAGTTTTGATTCATTAAAGGGTGGACCATCCATGAATATATCATTATTATTTCAGAATGTGTTAATATTATTATAAGATATACTATAGGTATTAATATTTCTCTAAATCTTGAAACTAAAAAGTTATTTAACACTGTGGATTGGGGGGTTCATTTACAAGCTTTTATTTGAATTCATCTCTTATGTAACATTTATCAAATGGGTTAAATTTCAATTGGGTTCATTTCGTATCTCAGTTCTGATCATGGATCCCCATATAAATATTTTACTTGTTTGTGACTAGTGAGGTATGATTACCCACTTTCATCCATTATATTTTCCATTATAGAAAATTTCTTATGTAGGATTATTCTATGCATGGTTGAAAATGTAAAGTTGAATCCCATTAGAGACTCTGGAGTTCTTCTTGCTCCATCCTACTTATTTTATACTGATGATTTCATCCATTTCCCTCATGTAAACTAAAAAAATGTTAGTAATATTCAATATGTTGTTCTAAACTATGAAAGGGAACCGGGTCAAGAGATTAGATGGATCAAATCAAGTTTTTGTTTGAAATAATATCTCAACATGTTGGAATATTGGTATCATTAATAAAATAAGAGTTATATAATGGTATTTATATTTTTTCTACATAGGATTTCACATGTTTTGGGGTAGGCCTAGAGATTAATAATTTAATCATATTATTAGATAGATTTGAAGAGAACTGGCTTCATAGAATGTTGAGCCTCTTTCAATTGATTGAAGGGTATATCATGCATAACATATTATTAGCACTATGTTTGTGTGCTCTTTCATAGTTTATAAATAAATTTTTGTGTAATTTAATAACATTAAAATATCTCTAAAAAGATTTATATGATGTTGGATTATTCTTGAGTAATGAATTATCACCATGTCTTAGAAAGAATATTTCAAACTGAATTCCCTTAGAAGAATTGGAATCAAGAATCTATGTAATCTTAAACATACCCAACCAACAATATTCATGTGTAGTATAATTATGGAAAAATTAGATACTCCAAGAATTGTGAGATCTATATTTCAGAACATTCAAATGGATGTAAATTTGAAATATACAGATTCCTCTTTATGTCTAGCCCTCATGGAATTCTTATCTAACATCACCACACAAGCACACTAGTTAGTAATAATAAATTCCCCTATTAATTTTATAGTTTGATAATTTAAAAAGTACACCATTTTCAGACATCCTCAAATATATTGACTAAAAAAGGACCTCAATACCATTACCAAAGATCAAACAACGTATTCTAATGTTGAGAAACCTGATGTGATTAGAGAAGTAATAAGAAATATAATTCCATAAATCATGATGATCTCTTGATCTGGGAACTATCTAGTAATGTGATTCTCACCTTAAAACTATATTATCCAAATAAAAATAATCGGAGTAATCATGACTATATTATAAGAATGGAAAATTACTCAATTTGGATTAATTTATTATGGGGACTTCCTCATTCCAAACATTCGGTAAAATCATATCTCCATGCAATGATCATTTCCTGATGCTCTGGATATATTTTATTCGACCAACATAGGGACGAACTCTATCAACCATTTTTTAGATTCTCCATAGAATCAACACTACAGAATTCCACTTTTGATATATTGAAATTGTATCCCCCGCAGACTGATACTATATAAGAACACATCACAATATTCTCTAATATTTTTGTCTCTCCTTAGTTATTTAATTAATTCCTATAATATTATTCTAAAATCATTCACATCATCTATTTTAGTCAGAAAAATGGATTAATGAGCATTCTCTATTTAACCTTTTAACAGATCTGTGTAGGTGTAAGTTAAAAAATCCTAAAAACCTTTTTATTACATTCAGGATATATATTTAATTTTATAATAATAGAATAATAATAAATTTGGGTGTTTAGAAGAAAATAAACCAAAAATTCACATTGAAGAATGTTACCTCTTTTTCAGGTAACCCATATTCGTTTCCACCAAATGGATTCCTTTGTTTTATTTAATCCAAATTTGGGGATTTTAGGATTAGGTTAAGGATTTTGGTATATTGTTTTTTTATATTTTGTTAGGGAAAATCGTTTTGAGTGGTGTGAGTATTTTGTATGTGTTACTACCATTTTAAAGTGGGGGAGGAGTGGTATTCCTGTAAATTTTTGAAAATGGAATTCCACCCATGTATTCCAATGTAATGAGGATCCAATAATAAAATAAATTTGGTAAAATTGAGTATATAGTCTAAATATGAACATAAAATGGAATTTGGACAACTCTATAGGCCAATTTGGCCATTAAGTTTCTGGTTTTGTCCCTTATTAATCGAATTTTCTTCTTAATAACAATAAATAATTTTAATTATTTTCACTAATATTTTTCCTAAAAAGCTATGTTAAACTTATTATAAATTAAAAATATTTATTATTCTAAATTTTAAACATATTTTCAAAATTTCAATTACATAAGCGGTAAAAATTAATATAAATTTAATTTCGTAGACCAGAAAACAAGGAAGGTTTTTAATGCAAAAATGTTCAGATGTTTTCCTAGATTTTGTATCCAATTTCATATTAAAATTTATTAAAATAACCTAAATGTATTAATTTATTTATAAATGATATTATTTTACTATAAAATAAATTTATAATATAATTTGACACTAAAAATTAGTTATATGAAAAATTCTTTTTCAATTAAAATTCAGTATTTTTACTATTCGTCAAATAATTAAACATCATTTAAAAATAAATAAAATTCACTGTAAGATAAATTTGATGTTAATTTTTAAAAAATTAAGTTTATTTCAAAATTTAATTTTTATATATGGGTCAAAATTGAGATTTAAAATAGGTGCTCTTTAAAAGGTGGTAAAACTGCCTTTATAAAAATATAGGTTTTTATGTGTAAAATTGTGTTTGTTTGAATCTTATATTATAATATGTATTTTATGAATTTTAAAAATATGTTAATGAATATATTATATATAAATTTCAATAATATAATCCAGTAAATGTAATCATTTGAACATATTATGATAAATTACCTTTTTGACATAACAATTGCCTGTTATAAAATGAATCAATTTATATAAATTTGGAATCTATATTCATTTATAATTAATAGCATAAAATTTAATTTAAATATATATTTTTATAATTTAGTTAATCTTATTCATAAAAATTTATTTAACAACTAATATATATCTTATTATAATAAATAGTTGTATTATTAATAATATATTATTGTTACTTAAAACCAGGTATTCTATGTTATGAAATCCATCAAAGAAAGTCATTGTTTCTTGTTACTCAAACTAACGTAGGTGTTTTTAGGGATAAAGAGAAAATTTATTTCTCCTGTAACATAAGATCAATATGGGTTTTTGTGTAAAGAAAGCTAGGAATAAAATTAAATTTTTTTGAAAAGGAAAACATTGTAATGTCTTGGGTTGTTACAATCTCCCCACCATAATTAAATTGTGTCATTGAAAATTAAACTAGATCTCTATAATCATGGGTTTCATATTTGAAAATACTAATTTCAAAAAAAAACCACATCATTAATATGTTTAATAACACATACTCTTAAAAAGAGGGGAAGACAAATCCAATGGTCGTTAGAAAACTAGGCCTTCAAATATGAGAACATTAGGGAAAACAGGGGCATTGAAAAAAATAAAACTACCAAGTTATGATGCATAGTGATAGAGAAAATGTTCATGATAAAGTTGTTGACAACAAATCCATAAACAAGATGTGGGTATAACAGTCATTGAAATCAGAAAAAATGATTATAATATGACTCTATTTTTGTTTAATTTTCCTTTTTCGAATGATTAAGAATTAGTTCTGTAATAGCCCAAGATTTTATGAAAAATATTCTTTTTAATTTCACTAATGTCTTGTGTTGTACGCTACACCAAAAGGAGCTTGCACAACATGCATCCTTGACTTGCCTTGCATTACACACAATCATGACCTTCCTCGATAGCGTGTGTAGTACGAAATAACGAGTTTCACTAAACAACAATATGCTATTATAATATTATTAAAAATAGCCGTTATGAATATTAATAACCACTTTTTGAAATTTTGTAAATTTTATTTTTCAAAATGGAATTCATTTTTGGATTCTGTAATATCAAAATTAGCTTAGGGTGAAATTTTGGTACTTTTCTGATAACATTGATTTTATGATGAATAGTGAAAATTACTAAATTTTAATTAAAAAAGACTTTTTTAATCGAAATAATTAATAGTGATAAATTATTAATTTGAGTGGTTTTAAAATATATTTAGAATATATTTTTACAATTCAATACAATGTTGGTCATTGGATGTAATTTCACATTTACACCAGACATAAACAAGTGTTAATCTTTTGATAGTTATTATCTCTTAAAAACACGCTATTTGTTGTGACAACGGAAATTAGTTATAAAATTAATTAATGAAACTTATATGTTGGGAAATTTTTTAAATAGAAATAATTTTTGAATTCGGAATATCAATTATAACTTAGGGTGAAATTTTGGCATTTTTCTGAAAAACTTCAATTTTTGATTAATAGTGAAACTACTAAGTGGTAGTTAAAAAAATTAATTTTTTTCATAAATCATAATTTTACCGCTTCTGTGAATGGAATTTCAAAAATCCGAGAGACAAGGTTGATGTCAGTAAGTAAAATGTGGTTCAATGAGATAAAAATAATTTTTGGTGAATAGTAACTTTTTATTTTTATTTACCACGGTTAAAAGTAAATAGGGTAATTAAGGGTAAAAATGATATTATTATTACCCTAACACATTTCATAATCCTATTGGACAAGTGTATCTCGACCAAAAACAACCTTAAGTGTAAAATATTATCATTTAGGCCCACTTGGATTAGATTAGGACATTTATTATTATTTATTTCAAAGAAGAGTTAAAAGAGTTAAAACCAAAGTTTATTTACTAAAACATTTTTACTATAGGGTTATACATAATATAATTTCGACTATAAATATTAATTATAAATCTAAAAAGATTTTCTACATAATGGTATTTTATTTGTAATTTTTAGACATCATATAATTTAATTTATTTATGACACAAAGATGATGCAGTAATTATCTTATTAATGAAATATTGACATAATTGGTGTTATAAATACCAAAATAAATGTAATTTAAGACTTTGTATGAATTACACTAATTTTATAGGTTAATATGACATGTTAGTATTGATTTAATTAACTTTTATCAAACTTATCATTCTGTTATGATTTTCACAAAAATCAATTACTAAATAGTGTCAAAATTGACATAAAATAGTTTTTAAAACAAATATTATATTATTAATTGTTATTTTATTCCTAAAAATCTATGGTTTGGCCAAATGACTTAGATAAGGTTATATATATTAATAATAAACAATTTTGGGTTCGTTTGGCTTCTTATAGTAAGTTTATTAACCTTATAGTGTAAGAACACAAGAAGACATGGTAAAAGTAAAATTATTTAACTTAATGCTAAATCAAAATGATAAGGTTAAAATAGGAACCTAAACTTATCTAAATTCTATTGGATGAGACTATTTCGACCCATCCCCACCTTAGCATTGTAATAAATCAATATGGATCTATTTAAAACCGAACATGACTTTATAATAAAATAATATTTTTTGTTATTCCAAAGGTGCCCCTCTCCTCCCTTATAAAAGGGCACCTCCTCCCTCTCTAACTCACACAACTTTGAGCATTCAAGCTCGACCAACCCCTGACAAAATCTCTTCTCCACTTCCCTAGTATCATCCTAGAGGTCCTGGTCTTCTTCAATGACCATCCATAGTTCATTAAGTGGAGGTTAAGAAAAGGCGCGTCAAAAAGAGGTAATATCCATTACCGATATTTTTCAACTTCTTTCTTCTTCAACTTCCTCTTCTTTAGTTGTTTCATGATAAAGTAATAACATCAGTATTTATTATATACTGAGGTGTTATTATAAATATGAAACAACTCTAATTAACCTTCTATCCATCCTACGGAAAAAGGAAATCACCGCGCGTGCGTACGTACGGAATACCGTCTCCACGCCGTGGTGTAATCTATTTTCCGCCACCACCGTAATTGGATTGGTATAATGGTGTAATGAGTAAATATATATGATTATTATAAAGTTATATTGATACTGAAATATTATACATACACTTCAACACAAGTTCACGATCATGAGAACGATATCATCGCTTGTGCGTACGTACGGACTACCGTCTCCACGAGGCGATGAGATTCATTCTCAATGATTAACCATTCATGAATGATTATAAAGTATATATAATTAGTACTAATGAAATATATGACATAATAATGTTACTGTATTTATGAATATTTATATGTATGTCATCTACTTAATTCCATTCAATTCAATAAGGAAATGAAAACAGCGTTCATGCGTACGTACGGACTACCATCTCCATGAACGGTGTATTTCATTCCATTTATCGATATATTATATATATATATATTCTGAATATATATTATATATAAATCATTTTTCACATTCTGTATATAAGTAATCATGATCCAAGTAATCATATTAATAATTACAAGTTAAAAACACGAACGAAAAATGAGTTGCTTTTACCCAAAACGCTACTTTAACATGAATTTACAAAAGAATGGGTAATATAAAGTCATAAGTGGACCATATATGATATAATAACAATGAATATGATTCTGTAATAAGTCAATAACATGATTTAAATCATTATACAGGAGGTTCGGACACTTACAAAGCAAGTCGGACCTAAGGTAAGGAAAATATCACAATCTCATTTTTATCCGAGATTGTTTTTACTTTGGCATTTACTGGGGTGTATTTTATCATCCACATCCATGTTCCCTCAATATGTAATATTGTTTCCATCCACTTAAAATAGTTTAAATCCAATTTTACCCTTCGGTGAGTTTTTAGTAAAGATATGAAAGGAATCTTTTGTCGTTTTTCGTATGAGGTACTTTTTGACTTTTCCGACAAAAGTACGAAGAATGTTTTTTTTAACTTATACAGCATGAATGGATTTTTAAAAAATTATTTCCAAGAAGCTTCCTTTACAAGTTTTCAAGTTTATTTTAAATCAACTTCTTCTTGTACGACATGTTAAGAAAGGAAAAATGTTTTTGAAGAAGAAATGATATTTTCCTCAAGAATGGAGTTCAAGTGTTTTATCAAAATTATTTTCCATATAAGATAATAAAGGGTTCGGTTTCTATCCCTATTATTAAATTTATTTGATTATTTTGTGATGGAATTATATTTTTATGAATTCCATTATCTTATATGAATTGTTTTATGATGTCACGATGTTTAAGATTACCATTTTTATTACATGGGTTATGCAATGATGTATGATTTAAGATTTTGTGGCACACATAAGAATGGTATCATTATGAGATGGGTGAGGCCTATATCTCTCTCCAATTAATTGGGTAAATATTTTATATCTCATGAGATAGACATGGCTGGAACAGTAGGTTATACCGGTTCAGTGAAACAAGACTGAAACGAGGGTGACTCGGTTCAGAAAGGGACTTTGTCCACTAAGATAGTCTTGGCAATGAGTTTTGACTAACAAGAAATGATTCTCTATGATTATGTGTGTATGCCACAATGTTTCTTGTTTTATGTTATGATTATTGTGATTACATTTCACTTCCATGATTTATCTCATGTTATGGAATTATGATCTCTTTTGCAGGTTAAGATTTCCAAAAGTTATGAGCTTATGTATATGATGTGATTGATATTTCTTTTGTTTACCCTTACTAAGCATTTGAGCTCACCCTTTTATGTTTTCTTTTCCCCAGGATATAAAGAAAGGTTTTAGATATAACAAAAAGGAAAGATCTTTATGGGAGATGTTGAAGATCTTTCACCAGGATTAGAAGATTATATTCTGAGTTTACAAAGACACTAAACTATTATAATCCTTGTGTGTGCGTTTTTTGTTATGTACTAAGTATTCCGAAAATGTAATGTAATGTCCATGTACGTTAGGCTTCGGGTCTCTACAGTTGGTATCAGAGGAAAGGTTTAGTCAAACTTTGGAAACTAGGATGCGAGAAATTTAGTAAGATCCCTAGAGATATTTATAAGGTATGTATAGGGATGTCTCTAAGGATAAGTATACGTATAGGATACAGTCCTAGAACTATGGTAACGATCATAAAATTTAACCTAAGATGTTAGATATTGAGGATAGTCCACCTTTATTATGTTGTTTTCCCTAGCATGATTTCTGCCTCTCACACTATTTTTTTTGGGTTTTAGAAAATGGCTGGAAACAAGATGATTCAAGATAATGGAGGATATGATGGACAATGGAATGATATTCTTCATAATGAAATGGGATTTGGAAGTCCAAACATCATTATTATGCTGAATCAGCAATCTCATAATATGATCAATAAAGTAAAATTTGGTATGTTTCCTGACTCGGCTAATAAGAGAAAGATGAAGTTTCATGATGATCGTAGAGGAAAGAAAGTTCAATTTCCCCTATGTAAATCATGTGGGAAGAGGCGTCAAGGAGAATGTTTCAAAGGAACTGGAAGATGCTTTGGGTGTGGAATAGAAGGACACAAAGCAAGTAAGTGAAAAGGAAAAGGTTCAGTTAACACCATGGATGAGGAGAATGGTATTGCTACAACATCAACAATGGTTAAATGTTTTAAATGTGGAATGTATGGGAATTATGCAAACCAATTCCCAAAGGGAAAGTCTCATGAAGAGAATCAGTATGGTCGTATGGGAAGTATTTATGTTGATGATGATGAAGAGACTACAAATGATATGTGAGATGAAAGAATTGTTGAATCTCGGTCAATGGTTTAAGAAGGTAGTGGAATGATTACATGTTTATCAAGTGTAATGGTGTATAAGTAATCTCATGGTACTATGGAATAAAGAGACATCTAAGGATTGTTACACTATTGTCTTTCCTAAGTTTTTAAAGTGTATGATTAATGGTACTAGTAACCATGAATTGTTATTCTGATATATTTTGGAAAGAAGATGATATGCACATAATTAAGGAATAATAAAATAATGAGGTGTTTGATTGTATTCATGAGCTCATGACTGATATAAGGAGAAGGTTATATCATGGTTTGAGTATATAGAATTTTTGGATTTTGGTATGTGGAAAGAGTTAACTTTTAACTACATTCATGTTTTCACTAAGGTATAATGGGTATTCAAGAAAATACATGATTAAGGCATTTTGAATGTTTGGAATGAGACCAACAAGACATATATTATGATATATGGGGATCAACGACAGTATTAAATCTCCGGTAATCGTTTTCACTATATTATGAGAGTGGACTGTAGTATCATGGATAAGCCTAAAGATTAGAATGGATTATGTTGGAAATAAGTTATTATTGTTTAAGGATAGAAGATTTTAGATATTATTGATGGGATGTTATAGTAATTTAGTTTTAGAAAAAGGACAACCTACAGGACGGGCGACAGCCCATCGCGTCAGACAAGGCTGTGGGAATCGAACCCACAACCGAAGTGCGACTGGCCTTTATTGCCTACCACTGGCCTACAGGAAGTCCCTGTTCAGTAGAAACTAGTTTTATTATATTAAGCAGTATTATATAAGAAGTATAAGTCCATTTTAGGAACCATATATGATTAATCTCACTATAGAATGACTTATGTATATTAAATAACTTTTGCTAACCTTTTGTTTGAGACAGATGGAATGACCAATCATTCTATCACATGATCTGCTAACACTTCACGAATAACAAATTCAACATCATTTATTTAAGAGATGAAGTGGAAATTGTTCAAGGCACGAACAACAGTGAGATTGTACCAAAATAAAGTAAGTATTTATTCTAATACAAATTCTTCAACTTTAGGGAAACGATCTTGAAAACCAAAAATGTTGTCCTGCAGCTCTTATATCTGATTAATCAGATAGTACCTTAGATCATCAAAAATTTATGGATTTGTGATTGTTTTCTTTTCCATATCCATGTTCTCTACCACTCTCAATCAGAACATGATGGTTATATTTTTCTTCCATATCCATATTTTCACCTATGTGGAAACCGAGTGATTAGTTTATTTGGGTAACCGTTACGTTTCATAATTTCATTTTAAAAGATTGGTTTTGGTATTCCTTTTTACGATGTGGGTTTCTATTAATGAAACTTTCGAATAGCAAACCATTTATAACCCCGATGAATTTTGAGGGCGAAATTCATTTTAAGGGGGGTAGAATGTAACAGCCCAAGATTTTATGAAAAATATTCTTTTTAATTTCACTAATGTATTGTGTTGTATGCTACACCAAAAGAAGCTTGCACAACACGCATCCTTTACTTGCCTTGCATTACACACAATCGTGACCTTCCTCGATAGCGTGTGTAGTACACAATAACGAGTTTCACTAAACAACAATATGCTATTAAAATATTATTAAAACTAGCCGTTATGAATAGTAATAACACCTTTTTGAAATTTTTTAAATTTTATTTTTCAAAATGGAATTCATTTTTGGATTTGTAATATCGAAATTAGCTTAGGGTGAAATTTTGGTACTTTTCGGATAACTTTCATTTTCTGATGAATAGTGAAAATTACTAAATTTTAATTAAAAACAACTTTTTTAATCGAAATAATTAATAGTGATAAATTATTAATTTTAGTGGTTTTAAAGTAAATTTAGAATAAATTTTTACTATTCAATACAATGTTGGTCATTAGATGTAATTTCACATTTACACCAGACATAGACAAGTCTTCATCTTTTGATAGTTATTATATCTTAAAAACACGCTATTTGTTGTGATAGAGGAAATTAATTATAAAATTAATTAATGAAACTTATATGTTGGGAATTTTTTAAAATAGAAATCATTTTTTAATTCAGAATATCAATTATAGCTTAGGATGAAATTTTGGCATTTTTCTGAAAAACTTCTATTTTTGATGAATAGTGAAACTACTAAGTGGTAGTTAAAAAAATTAATTCTTTCATAAATCTTAATTTTACCGCTTCTGTGAATGGAATTTCAAAAATCCGAGAGACACGGTTGATTCCAGTAAGTAAAATGTGGTTCAATTTGATAAAAATATTTTTTGGTGAATAGTAACTTTTTTACTTTTATTTACCACGGTTAAATGTAAATAGGGTAATTAAGGGTAAAAATGATATTATTATTACCCTAACACATGTCCTAATCCAATTGGACTTGTGTATCTCGACCACAAACAACCTTAAGTGTAAAATATTATCATTTAGGCCCACTTGGATTAGATTAGGACATTTATTATTATTTAATTCATAGAAGAGTTAAAAGAGTTAAAATCAATGTTTATTTACTAAAAATTTTTTCATATAGGGTTATCCATAATATAATTTCGACTATAAATATTCATTAGAAAGATAAACGGATTTCCTACATAATGGTATTTTATTTGTAATTTTTAGACATCAAAAAATTTAATTTATTTATGACACAAAGATGATGCAGTAATTATATTATTAATGAAATGTTAACATAATTGATGTTATAAATACCAAAATAAATGTAATTTAAGACGTTTTATGAATTCCACTAATTTTATAGGTTATTATGACATGTTAGTATTTATTTAATTAACTTTTATCGGACTTATCATTCTGTTATGATTTTCACAAAAATAAATTACTAAATAGTGTCAAAATTGACATAAAATAGTTTTTAAAACAAATATTATATTATTAATTTTTATTTTATTCCTAAAAATCTAAGGTTCGGCCAAATGACTTAGATAAGGTTATATATATTAATAATAAACAATTTGGGGTTCTTTTGGCTTCTTATAGTATGTTTATTAACCTTATAGTGTAAGAACACAAGAAGACACGGTAAAAGTAAAATTATTTAACTTAATGTTAAATCTAAATGATAAGGTTAAAATAGGAACCTAAACCTGTCTAAATTCTATTTTATGAGATTATTTCGACCCATCCCCACCTTAGCCTTGAAATAAATAAATTTGGATCTATTTAAAATCGAACATGACTTTATAATAAAATAATATTTTTCGTTATTCCAAAGGTGCCACTCTCCTCCCTTATAAAAGGGCACCTCCTCCCTCTCTTCCTCACACAACTTTGAGCCTTCAAGCTCGGCCAAACCCTGCCAAAATCTCTTATCCACTTCCCTAGTATCATCCTAGAGGTCCTGGTATTCTTCAAAGTCCATCCTTAGTTCTTTAAGTAGAGGTTAAGAAAAGGCGCGTCAAAAAGAGGTAATATCCATTACCGATCTTTTTCAATTTCTTTCTTCTTCAACTTCTTCTTCTTTAGTAGTTTTAGGATAAAGTAATAACATCAGTCTTTATTATATACTGATATATTATTATAAATATGAAACAACTCTAATTAACCTTCTATACATCCTACGGAAAAAGGAAATCACCGCGTGTGCGTACGTACGGAATACCGTCTCCACGCCGTGATGTAATCTATTTTCCGCCACCACCGTAATTGGATGGGTATTATGGTGTAATGAGTAACTATATATGATTATTATAAATTGATATTGATACTGAAATATTATACATACACTTCAACACAAGTTCACGATCATGAGAATGATATCATCGCTCGTGCGTACGTACGGACTACCGTCTCCACGACGCGATGAGATTCATTCTCAATGATTAACCATTCATGAATGATTATAAAGTATATATAATAAGTACTAATTAAATATATGAAATAATAATGTTACTGGATTTATGAATATTTATATGTATGTCATCTACTTAATTCCATTCAATTCAATAAGGAAACGAAAACAGCGTTCATGCGTACGTACGGACTACCGTCTCCATGAACGGTGTATTTCATTCCATTTATCGATATATTATATATATATATATATATATATATTCTGAATATATATTATATATAAATCATTTTTTATATTCTTTATATAAGTAATGATGATCCAAGTAATCATATTAATAATTACAAGTTAAAAACACGAACGACAAATGAGACGATTTTACCCAAAACGCTACTTTAACATGAATTTACAAAAGAACCGGTAGTATAAAGTCATAAGTGGACCATATATGATATAAAAACAATGAATATGATTCTGGAGTAAGACAATAACATTATTTAAATCATTATACAGGAGGTTCGGACACTTACAAAGCAAGTCGGACCTAAGGTAAGGAAAATATCACAATCTCATTTTTATCTGAGATTGTTTTTACTTTGGCATTTACTGGGGTGTATTTTATCATCCACATCCATGTTCCCTCAATATGTAATATTGTTTCCATCCACTTAAAATAGTTTAAATCCAATTTTACCCTTCGGTGAGTTCTTAGTAAAGAATATGAAAGGAATCTTTTGTCGTTTTTCATACGAGGTACTTTTTTACTTTTCTGACAAAAGTACGAAGAATGTTTTTTTTAACTTATACAGAATGAATGGATTTTTAAAACATTATTTACAAGAATCTTCCTTTACAAGTTTTCATGTTTATTTTTAATCAACTTCTTTTTGTACAACATGTTAAGAAAGGAAAAATATTTTTGAAGAAGAAAGGATACTTTCCTCAAGAATGGAGTTCAAGTGTTTTATCAAAATTATTTTCCATCTAAGATAATAAAGAGTTCTGTTTCTATCCCTATTATTACATTTATTTGATTATGTTGTGATGGAATTATATTTTAATGAATTCCTTTATCTTATATGAATCGTTTTATGATGTCACGATGTTTAAGATTCCCATTTTTATTACATGGGTTATGCAATGATGTATGATTTATGATTTTGTGGAACACATAAGAATGGTATCATTATGAGATGGGTGGGACCTATATCTCACTCCAATGCATTGGGTAAAGATTTTATATCTCATGAGATAGACAAGGCTGGAACTGTAGGTTATACCGGTTCAGTGAAACAGGACTGAAACACGGGTGACTCGGTTCAGAAAGGGACTTTGTCCACTAAGATAGTCTTGGCAATGAGTCTTGACTAACAAGAAATGATTCTCTATGATTATGTGTGTATGACACAATGTTTCATGTTTTATTTTATGATTATTGTGATTACATTTCACTGCCATGATTTATCCCATGTTATGAAATTATGATCTCTTTTGCAGGTTAAGATTTCCAAAATTTATGTGCTTATGAATATGATGTGATTGATATTTCTTTTGTTTACCCTTATTGAGCATTTGAGCTCACCCTTTTATGTTTTTTCCCCAGGATATAAAGAAAGGTTTTAGATATAAAAAAAAGGTAAGATCTTTATTGGAGATGTTGAAGATCTTTCACCCGGATTAGAAGATTATATTCCGAGTTTCCAAAGACACTATACTATTACGATCCTTGTGTGTGTGTTTTTTGTTATGTACTAAGTATTCCTCAAATGTAATGTAATTTCCATGTACGTTAGGCTCCGGGTCTCTACAGTTGGTATCAGAGGAAAGGTTTAGTCAACCTTTGGAAACTGGGATGCGAGAAATTTAGTGAGATCCCTAGAGATATTTATAAGGTATGTCTAGGGATGTCTCTAAGGATAAGTATAGGTATAGGATACAGTCCTAGAACTACGGTAACGATCGTAGAATTTAACCTAAGATGTTAGATATTGAGGATACTCCACCTTTATTATTTTTTTTCCCTAGCATGATTTCTGCCTCTCACACTATTTTTTTTTGGGTTTTAGAAAATGGATGGAAACAAGATGATTCACGATAATGGAGGACATGATGGACAATGGAATGATATTCTTCATAATGAAATGGTATTTGGAAGTCCAAACATCATTATTATGCCGAATCAGAAATCTTATAATATGACCAATAAAGTAAAATTTGGTAAGTTTCTTGACTCGGATAATAAGAGAAAGATGGAGTTTCATGATGATCGTAGAGGAAAGAAAGTTCAATTTCCCCTATGTAAATCATGTGGGAAGAGCCATCAAGGAGAATGTTTCAAAGGAACTCGAAGATGCTTTGGGTGTGGAAAAGAAGGACACAAATCAATTAAGTGCAAAGGAAAAGGTTCACTTAAAACCATGGATGAGGATAATGGTATTGCTACGACATCAACAATGGTTAAATGTTTTAAATGTGGAATGTATGGGCATTATGCAAACCAATGCCCTAAGGTAAAGTCTCATGAAGAGAATCTGTATGGTCGTATGGGAAGTATTTATGTTGATGATGATGAAGATTCTACAAATGATATGTGAGATGAAAGAATTGTTGAAGCTCGGTCAATGGTTTAAGAAGGTAGTGGAATGATTACATGTTTATCAAGTGTAATGTTGTATAAGTAATCTCATGGTACTATGGAATAAAGAGACATCTAAGGATTGTTACACTATTGTCTTTCCTAAGTTTTTAAAGTGTATGATTAATGGTACTAGTAGCCATGAAATGTTATTCAGATATATTTTGGAAAGAAGATGATATGCACATAATGAAGGAATAATAATATAATGAGGTGTTTGATTGTATTCATGAGCTCATGACTGATATAAGGAGAAGGTTATATCATGGGCTGAGTATATAGAATTTTAGGATTTTGGTATGTGGAAAGAGTTAACTTTTAACTGCATTCATGTTTTCACTAAGGTACAATGGGTATTCAAGAGAATACATGATTAAGTCATTTTGAATGTTTGTAATGAGACCAACAAGACATATCTTATGATATATGGGGATCAACGACAGTATTAAATCTCCGGTAATCGTTTTCACTATATTATGAGAGTGGACTGTAGTATTATGGATAAGCCTAAAGTTTAGAATGGATTATGTTGGACATAAGTTATTATTGTTTAAGGATAGAAGATTTTCGATATTATTGATGGGATGTTATAGTAATGCAGTTTTAGAAAAAGGACAGTCTACAGGACGGGCGACAGCCCATCGCGTCGGACAAGGCTGTGGGAATCGAACCCACAACTGAAGTGCGACTGGCCTTTATTGCCTACCACTGGCCTACAGGAAGTCCCTGTTCAGTAGAAACTAGTTTTATTATATTAAGCAGTATTATATAATAAGTATAAGTCCATTTTAAGAACCATATATGATTAATCTTACTATAGAATGACTTATGTATATTTAATAACTTTTGCTAACCTTTTGTTTGAGACAGATGGAATGACCAGTCATTCTATCACATGATCTGCTAACACTTCACGAATAACAAATTCAACTTAATTTATTTAAGATATGAAGTGGAAATTGTTCAAGGAACGAACAATATTGAGATTGTACCAAAATAATTTAAATATTTATTCTAATTCAAATTCTTCATCTTTAGGGAAACGATCTTGAAAACCAAAAATGTTGTCCTAGTGCTCTTATATCTGATTAATCAGATGGTACCTTAGATCGTCACAAATTTATGGATTTGTGATTGTTGGCTTTTCCATAGCCATGTTTTCTACCACTCTCCATCAGAACATGATGGTTAGATTTTTCTTCCATATCCATATTTTCACCTATGTGGAAACCGAGTGATTAGTTTATTTGGGTAACCGTTACGTTTCATACTTTCATTTTTAAAGATTTGTTTTGGTATTCCTTTTTACGATGTGGGTTTCTATTAAAGAAACTTTTGAATAGTAAACCATTTATAACCCCGACGAATTTCGAGGGCAAAATTCATTTTAAGGGGGGTAGAATGTAACAGCCCAAGATTTTGTGAAAAATATTCTTTTTAATTTCACTAATGTCTTGTGTAGTACGCTACACCAAAAAGAGCTTGCATAACACGTATCCTTCACTTGCCTTGCATTACACACAATCGTGACCTTCCACGATAGCGTGTGTAATACGCAAAAGGAGTTTCACTAAACAACAATATCCTATTAAAATATTATTAAAACTAGCCATTATGAATAGTAATAACCACTTTTTAAAATTTTGTAAATTTTATTTTCCAAAATGGAATTCATTTTTGAATTCGTAATATCGAAATTATCTTAGGGTGAAATTTTGGTACTTTTCGGATAACTTTCATTTTTTGATGAATAGTGGAAATTACTAAATTTTCATTAAAAAAAACTGTTTTAATCGAAATAATTAATAGTGATAAATTATTAATTTGAATGGTTTTAAATTATATTTAGAATATATTTTTACAATTCAATACAATGTTGGTCATTGGATGTAATTTCACATTTACACCAGACATAAACAAGTGTTAATCTTTTGATAGTTATTATCTCTTAAAAACATGCTATTTGTTGTGACAATGGAAATTAATTATAAAATTAATTAATGCAAATTATATGTTGTGAATTTTTGAAAATAGAAATCTTTTTTGAATTCGGAATATCAATTGTATCTTAAGGTGAAATTTTGGAATTTTTCTGAAAAACTTCAATTTTTTATGAATAGTGAAACTACTAAGTGGTAGTTAAAAAATTAATTTTTTCATAAATCTTAATTTTACCGCTTCTGTAAATGGAATTTAAAAAATCAGAGAGACACGGTTGATGTCAGTAAGTAAAATGTGTTCCAATGAGATAAAAATAAATTTTGGTGAATAGTGACTTTTTACTTTTATTTACCACGGTTAAAAGTAAATAGGGTAATTAAGGATACAAATGATATTATTATTACCCTAAAACATGTCCTAATCCTATTGGACTTGTGTATCTCGACCAAAAACAACTGTAAGGGTAAAATATTATCCTTTAGTCCCACTTGTATTAGATTAGGACATTTATTATTATTTAATTCAAAGAATAGTTAAAAGAGTTAAAATCAAAGTTTATTTACTAAAACATTTTTAATATAGGGTTATACATAATATAATTTCGACTCTAAATATTTATTAGAATTCTAAAAAGATTTCCTACATAATGGTATTTTTTTTGTAATTTTTAGACATGAAATAATTTAATTTATTTATGACACAAAGATGATGCAGAAATTATCTTATTAATGAAATATTGACATTATTGATGTTATAAATACCGAAATAAATGTAATTTAAGACTTTTAATGAATTCCACTAATTTTATAGGTTAATAAGACATGTTATTATTGATTTAAATAACTTTTATCGAACTTATCATTCTGTTATGATTTTCACAAAAATCAATTACTAAATAGTGTCAAAATTGACATAAAATAGTTTTTAAAACAAATATTATAATATTAATTGTTATTTTATTACTAAAAATATAAGGTTCAGAAACATGACTTAGATAAAGTTATATATATTAATAATAAACAATTTGGGGTTCGTTTGGCTTCTTATAGTAAGTTTATTAACCTTATAGTGTAAGAACACAAGAAGACACGGTAAAAGTAAAATTATTTAACTTAATGTTAAATCTAAATGATAAGGTTAAAATAGGAACCTAACCTTGTCTAAATTCTATTGGATGAGAGGATTGCGACCCATCCCCACCTTAGACTTGAAATAAATCAATTTTGATCTATTTAAAACCGAACTTGACTTTATAATAAAATAATATTTTTTGTTATTCCAAAGGTGCCCCTCTCCTCCCTTATAAAAGGGCACCTCCTCCCTCTCTTCCTCACACAACATTGAGCCTTCAAGCTCGGCCAACCCCTGTCAAAATCTCTTCTCCACTTCCCTAGTATCATCCTAGAGGTCCCGGTCTTCTTAAAAGACAATCCTTAGTGCTTTAAGTGGAGGTTAAGAAAAGGCGCGTCAAAAAGAGGTAATATCCAGTACCGATCTTTTTCAATTTCTTTCTTCTTCAACTTCTTCTTCTTTAGTTGTTTCATGATAAATTAATAACATCAGTATTTATTATATACTAATATGTTATTATAAATATGAAACAACTCTAATTAACCTTCTATCAATCCTACGGAAAAACGAAATCACCGCGCGTGCGTACGTACGGAATACCGTCTCCACGCCGTGGTGTAGTCTATTTTACTCCACCACCGTAATTGGATGGGTATAATGGTGTAATGAGTAACTATATATGATTATTATAAAGTGATATTTATACTGAAATATTATACATACACTTAAACACAATTTCACGATCATGAGAACGATATCATCGCTCGTGCGTACGTACAGACTACCATCCCCACGACGCGATGAGATTCATTCTCAATGATTAACCATTCATGAATGATTATAAAGTATATATAATAATTACTAATGAAATATATGACATAATAATGTTACTGGATTTAGGAATATTTATATGTATTTCATCTACTTAATTCCATTCAATTCAATAAGGAAACGAAAACAGCGTTCATGCGTACGTACGGACTACCGTCTCCATGAACGGTGTATTTCATTCCATTTATAGATATTATATATATATATATATTCAGAATATATATTACATATAAATCATGTTTTAAATTCTGGATATAAGTAATCATGATCCAAGTAATCATATTAGTAATTACAAGTTAAAAACACGAACGACAAATGAGACGATTTTTCCCAAAACGCTACTTTAACATGAATTTACAAAAGAACGGGTAATATAAAGTCATAAGTGGACCATATATGATATAATAACAATGAATATGATTCTGGAGTAAGTCAATAACATGATTTAAATCATTATAAAGGAGGTTCGGACACTTATAATGCAAGTCGGACCTAAGGTAAGGAAAATATCACAATCTCATTTTTATCCGAGATTGTTTTTACTTTGGCATTTACTGGGGTGTATTTTATCATCCACATCCATGTTCCCTCAATATGTAATATTGTTTCCATCCACTTACAATAGTTTAAATCCAATTTTACCCTTCGGTGAGTTTTTAGTAAAGAATATGAAAGGAATCTTTTGTCATTTTTCGTACGAGGTACTTTTTGACTTTTCCGACAAAAGTACGAAGAATGTTTTTTTAACTTATACGGCATGAATGGATTTTTAAAACATTATTTCCAAGAAGATTCCTTTACATTTTTTCATGTTTATTTTTAATCAACTTTATTTTGTACGACATGATAAGAAAGGAAAAATGTTTTTGAAGAAGAAAGGATATTTTCCTCAAGAATGGAGTTCAAGTGTTTTATCAAAATTATTTTCCATCTAAGATAATAAAGGGTTATGTTTCTATCCCTATTATTAAATTTATTTGATTATGTTGTGATGGAATTATATTTTTATGAATTCCTTTATCTTATATGAATTGTTTTATGTTGTCACGATGTTTAAGATTCCCATTTTTATTACATGGGTTATGCAATGATGTATGATTTAAGATTTTGTGGAACACATAAGAATGGTATCATTATGAGATGGGTGGGACCTATATCTCCTTCCAATTCATTGGGTAAATATTTTATATCACATGAGATAGACATGGATGGAACGGTAGGTTATACCGGTTCAGTGAAACAGGACTGAAACGAGGGTGACTCGGTTTAGAAAGGGACTTTGTCCACTAAGATATCTTGGCAAGGAGTCTTGAATAACAAGAAATGATTCTCTATGATTATGTGTGTATGCCACAAAGATTCATGTTTTATGTTATGATTATTGTGATTACATTTCACTGCCATGATTTATCCCATGTTATGAAATTATGATCTCTTTTGCAGGTTAATATTTCCAAAAGTTATGTGCTTATGTATATGATGTGATTGATATTTCTTTTGTTTACCTTTACTGAGAATTTGAGATCAACCTTTTATGTTTTCTTTTCAGCAGGATATAAAGAAAGGTTTTAGATATAAAAAATGGAAGATCTTTATGGGAGATGTTGAAGATATTTCACCAGGATTAGAAGATTATATTCTGAGTTTCCAATGACACTAAACTATTATGATACTTGTGTGTGTATTCTTTGTTATGTACTAAGTATTCCGCAAATGTAATGTAATTTCCATTTATGTTAGGCTTCAGGTCTCTACAGTTGGTATCAGAGGAATGGTTTAGTCAACCTTTGGAAACTGTGATGCGAGAAATTTAGTGAGATCCCTAGAGATATTTATAAGGTATTTCTAGGGATGTCTCTAAGGATAAGTATACGTATAGGATACAGTCCTAGAACTATGGTAACGATCATAGAATTTAACATAAGATGTTAGATATTGAGGATACTCCACCTTTATTATGTTGTTTTCCCTAGCATGATTTCTGCCTCTCATACTATTTTTTTGGGTTTTAGAAAAAGGCTGGAAACAAGATGATTCACGATAATGGAGGATATGATGGACACTGGAATGATATTCTTCATAATGAAGTGGGATTTGGAATTCCAAACATCATTATTATGCCGAATCAGCAATCTCATAATATGATCAATAAAGTAAATTTTGGTAAGTTTCCTGACTCGACTAATAAGAGAAAGATGGAGTTTCATGATGATCATAGAGGAAAGAAAGTTCAATTTCCCCTATGTAAATCATGTGGGAAGAGGTATCAAGGAGAATTTTTCAAAGGAACTGGAAGATTATTTGGGTGTGGAAAAGAAGGACACAAAGCAAGTAAGTGCAAAGGAAAAGGTTCAGTTAACACCATGGATGAGGATAATGGTATTGCTATGACATCAAAAATGGTTAAATGTTTTAAATGTGGAATGTATCGGCATTATGAAAACCAGTGCCCAAAGGGAAAGTCTCATGAAGAGAATCAGTATGGTCGTATGGGAAGTATTTATGTAGATGATGATGAAGAGACTACAAATGATATGTGAGATGAAAGAATTGTTGAAGCTCGGTCAATGGTTTAAGAAGGTAGTGGAATGATTACATGTTTATCAAGTGTAATGTTGTATAAGTAATCTCATAGTACTATGGAATTAAGAGACATCTAAGGATTGTTACACTATTTTCTTTCCTAAGTTTTTAAAGTGTATGATTAATGATACTAGTAACCATGAAATGTTATTCAGATATACTTTGAAAAGAAGATGATATGCGCATAATGAAGGAATAATAAGATAATGAGGTGTTTGATTGTATTCATGAGCTCATGACTGATATAAGGAGAAGGTTATATCATGGTTTGAGTATATAGAATTTTTGGATTTTGGTATGTGGAAAGAGTTAACTTTTAACTGTATTCATGTTTTCACTAAGGTACAATGGGTATTCAAGAGAATACATGATTAAGTCATTTTGAATGTTTGTATTGAGACCAACAAGACATTTCTTATGATATATGGGGATCAACGACAGTATTAAATCTCTGGTAATCGTTTTCACTATATTATGAGAGTGGACTGTAGTATTATGGATAAGCCTAAAGATTAGAATGGATTATGTTGGACATAAGTTATTATTGTTTAAGGATAGAATATTTTCGATATCATTGATGGGATGTTATAGTAATGTAGTTTTAGAAAAAGGAAAACCTACAGGACATGCGACAGCCCATCACGTCGGACAAGGCTGTGGGAATCGAACCCACAACCGAAGTGCGACTGGCCTTTATTGCCTACCACTGGCCTACAGAATGTCCCTGTTCAGCAGAGACTAGTTTTATTATATTAAGCAGTATTATATAAGAAGTATAAGTCCATTTTAGGAACCATTTATGATTAATCTCACTATAGAATAACTTATGTATATTTAATAACTTTTGCTAAACTTTTGTTTGAGACAGATGGAATGACCAGTAATTCTATCACATGATCTGCTAACACTTCACGAATAACAAATTCAACTTCATTAAGTTAAGAGATGAAGTGGAAATTGTTCAAGGCATGAACAACAGTGAGATTGTACCAAAATAAAGTAAGTATTTATTCTAATTCAAATTCTTCAACTTTAGGGAAACGGTCTTGAAAACCAAAAATGTTGTCCTACTGCTCTTATATCTAATTAATCAGATGGTACCTTAGATCGTCACAAATTTATGGATTTGTGATTGTTGGCTTTTCCATAGCCATGTTCTCTACCACTCTCCATCAGAACATGATGGTCAGATTTTTCTTCCATATCCATATTTTCACCTATGTGGAAACCCAGTGATTAGTTTATTTGGGTAACCGTTACGTTTCATACTTTCATTTTTAAAGATTGGTTTTGGTATTCCTTTTTACGATGTGGGGTTCTATTAAAGAAACTTTCAAATAGTAAACCATTTATAACCCCGACGAATTTCGAGGGCGAAATTCATTTTAAGGGGGGTAGAATGTAACAACCCAAGATTTTATGAAAAATATTATTTATAATTTCACTAATGTATTTTGTTTTACGCTACACCAAAAGGATCTTGCACAACACATATCCTTGACTTTCCTTGCATTACACACAATCATGACCTTCCTCGATAGCGTGTGTAGTACGCAATAACGAGTTTCACTAAACAACAATATGCTGTTAAAATATTATTAAAACTAGCCATTATGAATAGTAATAACCACTTTTTGAAATTTTTTAAATTTTATTTTTCAAAATGGAATTCATTTTTGGATTCTTAATATCGAAATTAGCTTAGGGTGAAATTTTGGTACTTTTCAGATAACTTTCATTTTCTGATGAATAGTGAAAATTACTAAATTTTAATTAAAAACAAATTTTTTAATTGAAATAATTAATAGTGATAAATTATTAATTTTAGTGGTTTTAATTTATATTTAGAATATATTGTTACAATTCAATACAATGTTGGTAATTGGATGTAATTTCACATTTACACCAGACATAAACAAGTGTTAATCTTTTGAAAGTTATTATCTCTTAAAAACACTCTATTTGTTGTGACAGACGAAATTAATTATAAAATTAAATAATGCAAATTATATTTTGGGAATTTATTAAAATAGAAATCTTTTTTTGAATTCAGAATATCAATTATATCTTAGGGTGAAACTTTGGCATTTTTCTGAAAAACTTCAATTTTTGATGAATAGAGAAACTACTAAGTGGTAGTTAAAAAAATTAATTTTTTCATAAATCTTAATTTTACCGCTTCTGTGAATGAAATTTCAAAAATCCGAGAGACACGGTTGATGTCAGTAAGTAAAATGTGGTTCAATGAGATAAAAATAATTTTTTGGTGAATAGTATTTTTTTTACTTTTATTTACCACAGTTAAAAGTAAATAGGGTAATTAAGGGTAAAAATGATATTCTTATTACCTTAACACATGTCCTAATCCTATTGGACAAGTGTATCTCGACCAAAAACAACCTTAAGTGTAAAATATTATCATTTAGGCCCACTTGGATTAGATTAGGACATTTATTATTATTTAATTCAAAGAAGAGTTAAAAGAGTTAAAATCAATGTTTATTTACTAAAACATTTTTAATATAGGGTTATACATAATATAATTTCGACTATAAATATTCATTAGAAAGCTAAAACGATTTCCTAAATAATGGTAGTTTATTTGTAATTTTTAGACATCAAATAATTTAATTTATTTTTGACACAAAGATGATGCAGTAATTATCTTATTAATGAAATATTGACATAATTGATGTTATAAATACCAAAATAAATGTAATTTAAGACTTTTTATGAATTACACTAATTTTATAGGTTACTATGACATGTTAGTATTGATTTAATTAACTTTGATTGAAATTATCATTCTGTTATGATTTTCACAAAAATCAATTACTAAATAGTGTCAAAATTGACATAAAATAGTTTTTAAAACAAATATTATATTATTAATTGTTATGTTATTTCTAAAAATCTAAGGTTCGACCAAATGACTTAGATAAGGTTATATATATTAATAATAAACAATTCGGGGTTCTTATAGCTTCTTATAGTAAGTTTATTAACCTTATAGTGTAAGAACACAAGAAGACACGATAGAAGTAAAATTATTTAACTTAATGTTAAATCTAAATGATAAGGTTAAAATAGGAACCTAAACTTGTCTAAATTCTATTGGATGAGATGATTTAGACCCATCCCCACCTTATCCATGAAATAAATCAATTTGGATCTATTTAAAACCGAACTTGACTTTATAATAAAATAATATTTTTAGTTATTCCAAAGGTGCCCCTCTCCTCCCTTATAAAAGGGCACCTCCTCCCTCTCTTCCTCACACAATTTTGAGCCTTCAATCTCGGCCAACCCCTGCCAAAATATCTTATCCACTTCCCTAGTATCATCCTAGAGGTCCTGGTCTTCTTCAAATACCATCCTTAGTTCTTTAAGTGGATCTTAAGAAAAGGCGCGTCAAAAAGAGGTAATATCCATTACCGATCTTTTTCAATTTCTTTCTTCCTCAACTTCTTCTTATTTAGTTGTTTCATGATAAAGTAATAACATAAGTATCTATTTTATACTGATATGTTATTATAAATATGAAACAACTCTAATTAACCTTATATCCATCCTACGTAAAAAGGAAATCACCGCGCGTGCGTACGTACGGAATACCGTCTCCACGCCGTGGTGTAATCTATTTTCCGCCACCACCGTAATTGGATGGGTATAATGGTGTAATGAGTAACTATATATAATTATTATAAATTGATATTGATACTGAAATATTATACATACACTTCAACACAAGTTCACGATCATGAGAACGATATCATCGCTCGTGCGTACGTACGGACTACCGTCTCCACGACGCGATGAGATTCATTCTCAATGATTAACCATTCATGAATGATTATAAAGTATATATAATAAGTAATAATGAAATATATGAAATAATAATGTTACTTGATTTATGAATATTTATATTTATGTCATCTACTTAATTCTATTCAATTTAATAAGGAAACGAAAACAATGTTCATGCGTACGTACGGACTACCGTCTCCATGAACGGTGTATTTCATTCCATTTATCGATATATTTTATATATATATATATTCTGAATATATATTATATATAAATCATGTTTTACATTCTTGATATAAGTAATCATGATCCAAGTAATCATATTAATAATTACATGTTAAAAACACGAACGACAAATGAGACGATTTTACCCAAAACGCTACTTTAACATGAATTTACAAAAGAACGGGTAATATAAAGTCATAAGTGGACCATATATGATATATTAACAATGAATATGATTCTTGAATAAGTCAATAACATGATTTAAATCATTATACAGGAGGTTCGGACACTTACAAAGAAAGTCGGACCTAAGGTAAAGAAAATATCACAATCTCATGTTTATCCGAGATTATTTTTACTTTGGCATTTACTGGGGATTATTTTATCATCCACATCCATGTTCCCTCAATATGTAATATTGTTTCCATCCACTTAAAATAGTTTAAATCCAATTTTACCCTTCGGTGAGTTTTTGTAAAGAATATGAAAGGAATCTTTTGTCATTTTTCGTACGAGGTACTTTTTTGACTTTTCCGACAAAATTACGAAGAATGTTTATTTTTAACTTATACGGCATGAATGGATTTTTAAAACATTATTTCCAAGAAGCTTCCTTTACAAGTTTTCAAGTTTATTTTTAATCAACTTCTTTTTGTACGACATGTTAAGAAAGGAAAAATGTTTTTGAAGAAGAAAGGATATTTTCCTCAAGAATGGAGTTAAAGTGTTTTATCAAAATTATTTTCCATCTAAGATAATAAAGGTTTCTGTTTCTATCCCTATTATTACATTTATTTGATTATGTTGTGATGGAATTATATTTTTATGAATTCCTTTATCTTATTTGAATTGTTTTATGATGTCACGATGTTTAAGATTCCCATTTTTATTACATGGGTTATGCAATGATGTATGATTTAAGATTTTGTGGCACACATAAGAATGGTATCATTATGAGATGGGTGGGACCTATATCTCCCTCCAATGCATTGGGTAAAGATTTTATATCTCATGAGATAGACATGGCTGGAACGGTAGGTTATACCGGTTCAGTGAAACAGGACTGAAACGAGGGTGACTCGGTTTAGAAAGGGACTTTGTCCACTAAGATAGTCTTGGCAATGAGTCTTGACTAACAAGAAATGATTCTCTATGATTATGTGTGTATGCCACACAGTTTCATGTTTTAAGTTATGATTATTGTGATTACATTTCACTGCCATGATTTATACCATGTTATGAAATTATGATCTCTTTTACAGGTTAAGATTTCCAAAAGTTATGTGCTTATGTATATGATGTGATTGATATTTCCTTTGTTTACCCTTACTGAGAATTTGAGCTCACCCTTTTATGTTTTCTTTTCCCCAGGATATAAAGAAAGGTTTTAGATATAAAAAAATTGAAGATCTTTATGGGAGATGTTGAAGATCTTTCACCAAGATTAGAAGATTATATTCCGAGTTTCCAAAGACACTAAACTATTACGATCCTTGTGTGTGTGTTTTTTGTTATGTATTATGTATTCTTCAAATGTAAAGTAATGTCGATGTACGTTAGGCTACGGGTCTCTACAAGTTCACTCTCAAGTAAATATACATTTCTATAAATAGAATCATATCCTTTGGTTAAGCATTAAACAATTTCAATACATCTCTTAGCACAGCTTGCATCATTATTTGAATTAGTATGATAATATCTAAAACCTCTTCCAAATATTAACTTAAACCATTTCATAAATTGTTAACCTTACAAACCTTCCATGTACTATGATCTAAAACATTAGAATCAATTCTAATGCAGTTAGTAATATCTAATTTACTTTATCCATATCTACCATCTCTTCTCTAAGAAACATTATCTCAACATAAGGAACATATTTATGGTTATCTTTCCCTCAACCATGTGTTTTTTTTCAAAAATATTGACTTTCTACTGAATAATGTTTTGTTGTACCATTAGACATATGATCTCAATTACTCATTTAAATATTACTATTTACAATCCCTATAGTTTTTAAAATACTTATAACTATTACATCAATTATAAAATACATTTATAAAATTACTCAAGGAACCAAATAAATTGGAAGATTAATCAATCCACATAAGTTGTATCACTAACATATTCTTGACCTTTATTACTTGTCTTATTCTTATATATATTACCATGATATTTGGGGAATTCGTTTCCATAGTTCCCAATGTTATTATAGCGGATGAATTGCACATTTTCATTTTCTTTCAATCCCTTTCAATAATGATGTTAGTGGCCTTATTCTCCACACTTATAACAAATGGTTGTTCCCTTTAAAAAAGTACCACTGTGCTTCTATACAGAATTATCACATGTAAAAAGATCCTTCATTATGCTCTTTCACATTTCCAATTTTTAATATACATTTCTCTAATTATATGGATCCCCTTAGAATATGTAATACATAGATAATTATTCCTCTATCATGATAACACTTAAAACAAATTAATCATATGATAATTTTTTTTGGATACCAGTGTCCTTTAGAGACTAGGATTAAGAGATTTAAAAAAGTGATAAATATTTCACTCTGTGTTTCATATGTAATCTGTAGTATACCAAGATAAATTTGTAAAGGTATCTTCATACATAGTAATAATTTCTTCATCCTTTTTCTTCAAGATAAGGATCTTTCTCTTAATCTGTGTTTGTTTTTAATAGGGGGATTATTTTTAAATGAATTTTTCCTTAAAATATTTCCATTATATGAGTTATATTTCTTTATCCTACATAGTATTCTTTATTAGTAGGAACCATTGACCATCATCACCATTGACATAATAGACCAAAAGTGTATACTTTTACTTTTTTCATTAACCCAAATAAATAAATATCATCTTCAATGACTTAATTCATTTCTCATATTCAATTGGATTAGTAGTTCAAATAAATGATGGGAGTCTCTATTTTCTAAAGAAATACATCATTGGAGAATCAAGTTGAGGAATAGATTTCTCTATTTGGGCATGTTTATGTGTCATTACTTAATTTAACTTCCCTAATATATCCCAAACTCACTTTGTTCGAGCACCATCTACATTAAATTTCATAAAAAGGAAACCTATATATTGGCCATGTGTATTGATACCCTTATTCATTACAGGTTCCATTTGTAAAAAATTGAATATACTAGATTATATTATAAAATTATTAACCTTTTATAATTATAAATTCATAATAAAAGTTAACGTAATGTTAAAAATTTATGAAAAGCTAATATCATAATTATAAAACAAATTATTTTGGGATATCATTAATTCCAAATCATTTATAATGATTTTTAGAGAAAATATAAATTACCACAAGTGTATCTCATGTCGGTGTCAAAACCAATGCGCATTAAGGACCATTTATATTTATCAGGTTGTGCTCTAGTCAGGCCTGACATACCTTGTTGATGTTTTTACCCCAAGGTATATCTATGTTGAAACCACATAAACTTGATATATCTAGAATGGGGTTCATTTATATGAATACCCACATAATCTATACCATAAAAAATTTTAGTATTTCATTCTATACTTATCCTAAAATTTTATGTTAGTGTTACGTACCATAATCTCTAATTTGTAAATATAGTTTCCAAGGTTTCTAATAAATTTCCATTGATACCAACTGTAATGGTCCAACCCTAGAACACGGGATCCAATGCATTAAATTGTTACATTTGAATGATTACAAGGAATAAAATCCTAAAGGGCCGATCAATTTTTTGTTTTGTAAAACCAGATTACAAACATGATACCCATTTTTCATTGGGATAAAAAAACATAATACATAAAAAAGTAAAATGACCAGCATCCTTGAAACTATAATGACATAGGTATTTATAGAATAATTTTTTTTCATATATTTTAATATTAATGAATATGAAAATAATATTATTTTAAATAGGACACTTTTTTGGATAGTGTACTCAACACGCAACAATGAGTTTCTTTGAATTCTTATATTGCACACAACTTTGAGATATAAAGAAAAATAATATAACAATATTATTATTTCAAATAGTAGTTAACACCTGGACATTGTATTGGAAGGAATTAAAAAAAGTCTCTAAAATATGATTATACATATTTGTTATATGGATTAACATTTATCCAAATAATTTTAGAGGCTTAAAATAAGAATGGATCCAATTTTATGCATGAAATACCCTAATTTTCCATAAAATGTCGATTTACTTCCATTTAATGGAGAACCCTTTTTAAATCATTTTTTGTCACATTTATATGTTCCATTTGAAAAAATACACTTTTTATTTAAAATATGGACATAATAATTTAATTTGGGTAAAATTTTGGTATTTGTTTGAAAAAGTTCATTTTTTGATGAATAGTGAAAAATACTGCATTTTAATTCAAAATAACCTTTTAATATAAATTATATATATATTTAAATTGTAATTTTAATTAAGTTTAAGTTGGAATTATATTATTTGTTTACCATTTAATCCAATTCATTTATTGGAATAAATTTCACTTTGAAATTGGACATAAACAAATGTCAATCGTTTGGAAGTTATTATTTCATAACAATACACTGTTTGGTTTTGACAACAAGAATTAATTTTAAATTAATTTCTAAAACTTCTGTGTTTTGAATTTGAAAAAATGGATTCCATATTTGGAATCATGAGGAAGAAAATGTGTAAATAGGTATCTTTTATTTTTAGATATTATGAATAGTTACTTTTGTAATTTGTTTTACCATGGTTAAAGGGTAAATATGGTAAAAACGTGTAACCAATACTATTATATTAACATTAAATTATCCTAAAACATGTATTAACCATACTTAATGATACAAGTCCGACCATGGAAATCCATGGGTTGATTTTGGGACTCTATTGAGCCCCTTGTTAGTGAAAATAACACTTTTTAAAAATTTATTTAAAATTAGGGAAAATGTAAAAAAAACAAATATCTTTTAGTAAACAAATTTTAATAAAGGGTTATATAAGTTATCATTAAGTATATGAATATTAATTAGAAATATTAAAACATTTCCCATATCATGGTATTTTATTTATAATTTTGTGACATTATAAAAATAAATTTATTCATGAAAAAATTGTGATGTGATGATTACCTCATTAATGAATGTTTTAAATAAATGAGATTTTAAATATTAAAATAAATATATTTTAATCATTTTAGGATATCCAACAATTTTATGAAATTAGGATGAATATTTATATTTTAATTAATTATTTTTTTTTGATAGATTCCAGTTTTTGTGGAATTTGTGAAAGTCATGATATGAATAGTTTAAAAATAGACATAAAAGAGTTTTTAAATAAATTAATATTTTATTAAATGATAAAATAGTCCTAAAAATATAATATTCTTACAAATGAAATATTTGATGTTAAAAATTTCATAATTATCCGTTTTGAGTCGCTTGACATTTTATTGTAAATATATTAACCGCATATTGTTAATATACAAGAAGACATGGTAAAAGTAAAATATGATAAAATGGGTTAAATAAATAAGATAAGGATTAAAAAATATCCCAAACCTATATAATTCTTATTGGATGATTTTATTTAGACTTATATTCATATTATCTTAGAATTTAATGATTTTTGGACCTTTTTAAACAGAAACTGATTTTATAATAAAATAAAATTTTCGAACTATCCTAAAGATGCCCTCCTCCCTCTTATAAAAGTCCACCACCTCTAACCCATTACTCAAAACACTAATGCTACTTGGATCATCCAAAATATTCTAAAATATGCTCCCAAAATCTATATCTTCCACGTAGATGCCTTAATTTTGGAATAAATAAATTCAATAATTCCTTTTAGTTCAAACCAAAAGAGAGTTACCTAATTTAAAGGTTACATCTTCTATCAAGTTATTTTATTTTATTTTCCTCTCCTACCCACTAAAATCTATTTATTATATTATTTTATAACAACACCAATATCTTCAATATAATATATTTTTTTATGAGAATTATTCAATCTGAACTTCCACACACCTCCATCTAATGGATACGAACATACTGTTTTAGTGGACAACAAACTACAACCTCACGAAACGACGATTGTTCAATTATCTCCTACCACCTATCATGGTATCCATTATGATGGATCATTATTAATATGTTATATATATTATATTTGTATAGTATCTATTTTTCATAATTTTTCCTTTATAGAATAACTTTATGGTTTATATAATGGGTAAATATGAAAATTTCATTTGAAAATGTGCGGACTGTCACCACCTTAAAGTGATATGACTTGTTAATTCCATATGTGGAATGCATAAAGGAAACTATTAATGAAACTATATATGATATTATACTGAAATATAATATATATATATATATGTATCATTTTGTTTTCATTCCCTTAAATATGAAATTAAAATGAAAGTAGCATTCCTGCGTATGTACGATTTACCGTCTCCCTGAACGGTGCATTTCATTTTTTATCTCCAAATGTTATGTCCTATTATAAATTCATACATATATATATACTGGATACATATGATATATATTATAAATAAAGCATTAATATAATTCATGATACAATGGAATTATGACCACATGGACAACTTGTAATTATAAGAATTTCATTTCATACTCCAATACTAAATATCGA
Source organism: Viscum album (assembly GCA_963277665.1). NCBI lineage: Eukaryota > Viridiplantae > Streptophyta > Magnoliopsida > Santalales > Viscaceae > Viscum > Viscum album. Next base: position 1,374,446,530 of record OY728133.1, on the reverse strand, counting down.
AAATGGCCATTATTATATTAAATGACTATGTAATGATTATAATGTGGTAATTAGTCATATGAATGTAATAATAAACATTCAAATATTTCTTAATAAATTTTAAATTATCTTTATTTTATTATTCGAGAAATTAAAGAACAAACAAGTCAAGTCGGACACGAAGTAAGGGAACTCATAAACCGAATTTCCATTCATTAGGTTAAATTTCTACTTCTAGATTCTTGAGTTCTATGATTATGTGAGAAATAAATTTTCTATAACAAATAGTATTTAAACGTGATTTATGAGTACCTATAGTGAATACACATAATTGATCTATTTTGTTTACAAAATGACCTTTGTAGGGGAACATTTCACCCTCCCCTTTTAGTAAAAGACTTATTTTTTTGTTATGTATTTTAATATAAATTTTCCTATGATAGAATGTGTTATTATATATCCTTATTTATGTTTATTCTTTTTAAAATTGATGATAGAACCTTTTCTATCTCATAATATTTTCTTATGAATTATTATATGATGTTGTTAGGCTGCAAAATTTTCGTAAGGGAATTTCTAAACTCAATTTCAACTCTGTGGGTTTGAGTCATACTTCATTGATTATATTACGCCCTGATTATGTGTCGAATATCTGTTATTTATTTTTGATGTAATTTTCACTTCCCATTATTTGTATATACTTCAACACATAATCACCCTATTGATAAATTATTACATCATTTATAAGATCTTTTTAAGGGATTTTGTTTTAATTTACATTCCATTTAGAATTATTTGTTGTTATACAAAAATTCACTTTTGTATGGTGTATATACTGACATTTGACATATTATATCATGAATATACTTATTCTCATGATATTATAATTATTTTTAATGTGTTCTACAATTATTCTTATTCATGGAGTTTATAATGTTGTAACGAACTCTTTAACGAAAACATTGATTTAAATGTTTTAAATATTTATTCTTCTAAATATTTATCATTAATGTCCATGTTTTAAAAATGGTTATTAGTATTTATTTTTATAGACATTAATGTTTATTTAGATAAAATTTTCAATGTTTTATGAGACACTTCGATTAAAAAATCACTTTATTAAATGTTTTAAATGCTATTGAAAATGGTTTTGAGAAACCATTAATTATATCAATATCTTGAAATGAGATATTATAATTGTAATGTGTAAATGTTATATTTCCTTTATGATTTTCAATTTTTATGATTATGTTATGGTTTTTGGGTATTTTTTACATATATAGGTGGTTCAGTGATAAACCTATTGTAGGTGAGCCTAAGATATCTCCCTAAGGCATTGGGTAATGTGACAGAGGTAAATGTTAATGATGCTCCTAATAGATTTAGAGAATATACTATGATGGTTATTCCAAATGTAACTCCATACATAGAAGTGAAAGCTATAACATATGTATGTTTTGGATTCCACAAGTTCTCTTTAAGATTTATGATTTCCACATGTTATTCATAAATATTATCATTTTGTATGGTAAGTTAATGATTTAAAAGTATGATTTCATTGATTTGTATGTCTTGATGGTATAATGTTTTATTTCCTTATTTTATAACCCTTACTGATCTTTTTAGGCTCATCCCATGTTTTTTGAAATGTTTTTTCAAAGGGTATAAGGATGGGTAAGGGAAAGGAAGAATTCAAGGAATTTTATATCAAGAAAAGAAATCATGTTTTATTTAAGGATTTTTATTTCTGTGAAACAATTTATAGATTCGAAGTGTCTACATTGTAATATTTTTTTGATGTAATTTAATAGTTCCATAATAATTCTCTAAAACCCTAAACCTTAAAAGATACTCAATGTGAATTATAAACACAATTCAAGATTATGTAATGTTTTATAGTTGGATCCTTATAGTTGGTATCAAAGGCCTATTTAGATAACTTTAGAGGTTGGAGTGTTATTTAAGAATAAGTGACATAACCATAATGGATAGAATGTAAGAAAGAATCATAATTATTTTAGATAAATTTAATGGGTTCAAGATAACATTAATCAGTATATCTTAGTGTTTACCCACCTCATAAGATATTATATGATGATTTTACCAATATACTCACACTTATTTTTTTGGTTTTAGTAAATGGATAGATTTATGAGGCCCTAAAGTAAGAATGGATGTGAAGAAAAGTGTGATGGTTTTTTGAATAGGAAACCTAAGGAAATAAGAGAAATACTGTAAAATCTTATGGTTATTCTCAATCAAATATCTGGAGTTATGATTGACCACCTGAACCTTGGTGATTTTTGTAAGGAAACATATATGGGTGAAACGAATCCCAATTGGAGTTCAGGTAATAACCATAAAGGTAATAATATTAGAAATCTTGTGTGGCAAGTATGATGAAAGAAACACCTAGGAAAATGATTCAATGGGATGGGATGATGCTAAAGATCTTGTAGGAATGGTCATATAGCAAGAACATTCCATGGAAAAAGGAAGCGTCTAGTTGACTCTTTGAAAGGGAAAGAAGTTCTATATGAAGGAAAAATTGAATATTTTGAATGTGGTGTTCGTGGTCATTATACAAATAGATATTAAATGAAGAAGGTTTGGGAATGAGATGGGTATGATTGTTCAAAAATATTTTTACCAATTCTTAATGCCATTACAATTGAAAATGAGGTAACTGAAAATGACCTATGAAAGGTATGGATTATTTAATTGATCGTGTTTTGAAATTACTAAAATCTTAAGACATTATGGATGATTTATTTTATAGGAAAAAACTATAAAATAATATGATGTAAAAACATAGATAAAGGATTAGGAAGAATCTTTGATGGTTAAGATGTCTAAATTTTTGGAATTGATGATTTATGTTTGATCTATGGATGATGATGTGTTTAAATGTATTAATGATATGATTACATTGGAAGACAATTTCTAGTATGTCTAAACCTAAATTTTGATATATTAAAAAGTTATTAAAGGAAGAAATATATTTTATTTTGTGGATATAGTTATAAAAAACCATTTGTGTTTATATGATCATTTAATTTGAGTCAATTACAGGTTATTACATTGTGCGATGAAAATGCGAGGTATGATATAATATTTGTGGTTAAAATATGTTATAGTTATTTTTGATTAATTTATCTCAATTTTTGGAATGTTATAAAAATATAATTTTTTTTGAAAAAGGAAAACATGAATACCATGTGACAACCCATCACGTTAGACAAATCTGCGGGAATTGAACCCATAACCAACGGGCAATTTTGATTTATCACCTACCATTGGACTATATGAAGTCCCTCGTTAGTATTTCTTATTTATTTTAGTTAAATTATTTTATGGATATATAAAAATTGAATTTTTAGAACTTTTGTTTTATCAAATAGATATCCTTATTATAGGAAAATGATTTATGTATTAAGGGATAATGATTATTTTGGAAGACATTTTCTCTTTTTGGAAAATATATTCCAAAGGAAAATAGAATACTTTTGGATTTCAATTGGGGGGTAATGGTGAAATTTTATTTTGGAAGAATCTATGTTTTTATTCTGGACATATGGTGATTTGGGATATTTATGGAAATGATTAACCTATCTTAGAGAATATGTCATTAGGGTAATTACTTTTCAGTATGAGACTTTAAGAGTAACAGTTGTTATTTGGAGTTAATTGTTAAACCATTTGTATAATAATACGAGTTCAAATCCATCTGATTTTAGGGTTTTATTTATAGTTGTATGATTTTTTTGAATATCTTCTTAAGGAATTTTTTTCATTTAATGGCCTTTGTTAAACTTGGGTATTGTTCATTTAATTTTGGATATTAAGAGTAGTATTTATTTTTATATAGGATTGTTCTTTTTTATGGATTATCTATTCTCGTACTAACCATTTTTTATTTCGGTTAATGTCTAAAGACTAGAGAAATATATATTTTTTTTGGTGCAAGATATGATTCTCTAGATGTGGATTCTAGAACTTTAGGTGTGACCATGTCATATTGAATACTCATTATTTGATGAAAAGAAGAGTTTTAGGTAGAAACTTATTAAAGGATGAAACTCAACATGAATGGTATGTATATTTACTTATGTTCTTAGTCAATATTATATATAAATTCTCCATATTTTTAAAATTTAACTTAAAAAAACGTTTTCTGTTTAATTTTCCCACTGGGGAATCAAAGATCCTTTAACCCATCACGTGTTTGTTGTCTTCTGGGGTTTAATGATCTCCTGACCATGTTTTCTATAACTCTCTATAAGAACATGGTGGTTATTTTTCTTCCATATCCATGTTTTCATACATGGAATCATAAAATGGGTTTTCTCAGGTGACCTTTTTATTTCACTTTATTTCATTTAAAATGATAGTTTTATTGACTCTTCTTCCGATTTGGGACTTTTAATGAAGTTTTTGTGACCAATTTTTAAAATCGCAAGGATGAAATTTCCAAAAGCGGTGAAGGATGTAACGACCCAGGTATTTATAGATTAATACCTTTTCAAATATTTTTATATTTATGAATAGGATATTAATTTTATTTTAAATAGGAAACTTTTTCAGATAGTGTTCTCAGCATGAAACTACGAGTTTCTTCGATTTCTTACGCAGCACACAACTTTGAGTTATCCCAGAAAATAAAATAATAATATTATTATTTTAAATGGTATTTAACACCTAGAAATTTTATTGAAAATAATGATGAAAACAAACTCAAATATTATTATAATTTTTTGGTAATTTTTATCACATTTATCCCATAAATTTTAGAGGCTTAAAATAATAATGGATCCAATTTTAAGCATGAAACAATATAATATTCATTATAAGGTCGATTTGTTGCCTTTGACAGAGAACCCTTTTTAAATCAAGATTTATTCACTTTTATATGTTCCATTTGAGATAATACAAATTTTATTCTGAAGAGGTACATCCGAATTTTCATTGGATAAAATTGAGGTATTTTTCGATAATATTCATTTTTTTAAGAATAGTGAAAAATACTGCATTTAATTCAAAACATCCTTTTAATATAATTTATTTATATAGTTAGATTGTACTTATAATTAGTTATAAATTTTAATAAGATTATATTTTTACCATTTAGTCTAGTTTTTTTCATTGTATGTAATTTCACATTGAAATTGCACATAAACAAATGTCAAACATTTGATAGTTATTATTTCTTAAAAACACATAGTTGGGTTTTGACAATGGGAATTTGTTTTAAATTAATATAACAATATATGTGTTTTTAATTTATAAAATGGATTCCATATTTGGAATCAGTAGGTCCTAATAGTGTAAATATGTATCTTTTATTTTTAGACATTATGAATAGTTACTTTAGTAAATATTTGTTTGCTATGATTAAAGGGTAATTGTGGTAATTAAAGCTAAAAAAATAATATTATGATAATATTAAATTATCATAACACATGTAATAACCCAATTTTATGATATAGTTCTGACCATGGTCATCCTTGGTTTGATTTTGGGACCCAACTGAGCCACTTGTAAGTGAAAATGACACTATATAAAATTAATTTAAAGATAAAGAAAATGTAGCATTAAAATATATGTTTAAGTAAACAATTTTTTTATAAATGGTTATATAAGTAATATTTTAGACTATAAATATTATTTATAAAGATAAATATATTTACCAGATCATTATAATTTATTTATAATTTTTATATATCATATAAATAAATTTATTTACGAAAAAATGGTGATGGGATGATTACCTCTTTAATGAAGGTTTAAAATAAATGAGATTATAAATAATAATATAAATTTATTTTTAATCTTTTTCCGACATCCATGAATTTTATAAATTAGGTTGAATTTTTATCTTTGAATTAATGATGGTTTTTTTTTGAATTTTCATGTTATGGATTTTTAATGTCATGATATGAATAGTATAAAAATTAACATAAATGAGTTTTTAAATCAATTAATATTTTATTAAATGATAACATAGTCCGAAAAATATATGATTTTGCAAAATGAAATATATAATGTCAAAACTATCATTAATGATCCATTTTTGGTCACTTAACATTTTATATTAAATATATTAACCATATAGTATGAATATACAAGAAGACATGATAAAAATTAAATAAGTTAAAAAAGTGTTAAATAAAAAGGATATGGATTAAAAAATCCAATACCTATCTAATTATTATTGGATGATTTTATTTCGACATATATTCATCTTATCTTCTAATTTAAAGAGTTTTGGACATTTTGAAATTGAAACTCATTTTATAATGAAATAATATGTTCGAACATTCCTAAAGAGAGCCTCCTCCCTCTAACAAAAGGCCACCACCTCTAACCCATTACTCACATCTCTAATGCCCATTTTATAATAAAAAATATAATAAAATAATCTTAAAACATATCTATCTTCTATATAGAAGCATTACATTTAGCAGAAGGAAAATCAATAAATCCTTTTGGTTCAAAACAAAAGGGAGTTTCCCGATATAAAGGTAACGTCTTATCTCAAGTTCTTTTCCATTATTTTCCACCTCAAACCCCGTAAACTATATTTATTCCATTATATTAAAAAAAATGTTTCTTAAATATACTAGGATTTTTTTATTATATGTATTAGAACTAAACATACACACACCTACATCTAATGGATACGAACATACTGTTTATGTGGACGTTGAACTATTGCCTCCTGAAACAATGATTGTTCAATTATCTAATACCGCCTCTCATGGTGTCCATTATGATGGAAATGAATTTATATGTGATATATATTATATTTTTATTGTATCTATGCTTCTGTATTTCTCATTTATATTATACCTTAATAGTTTCCATAATTGGTATACACGATAATTTCATTTGAAAATGTGTGGACTACCACTACCTCAAAGTAATATGATACGTTCATTCCATACGTGGAATGTATAATGGATGGTGTTAATGAGAATATATATGATATTATACAAAATTTATAATATTTCAAAGTATAATTAATTTTTCATTACCTTAAAAATGAAATAGAAATGAATGTATCACTAATGCATACATATGACTTACCGTCTCCAAAAATAGTGCATTTCATTTATTATCTCCAAATGTTATGTACTATTATAAATAATCATATATATAATAGATACATATGATATATATGATATATAAATCATGAATATAATTCTTTATATAATAGAATTTTTACCACATGGAAAACATGTAATTATAAGAAGTTCATTTTAGAGTCAATTACCAAATATCGACAAAACAATCGTTTTTAACTTAAATGGTTATGTAATGTTTATAAAATGGTAATAAGTTATATAAAAGGTTTAATAAACTTGAAAATGGTTCTAAATCAATTATAAATTAGATTTAGTTTATTATTCAAGAAATTAAATAATGAACGAGTCAAGTCGGACACGAGGTAAGGGAACTCCATAACCCAATTTCTATTCTTTAGGTTCAAATTATACTTCTTGGTTATATCGTGCTATGATTTTGAGAAAAATATATTTTTCTATCCTAAATTTTATTTATAATTCTTTATGTGTAATTATAGTTAATATACATAATCGATCTGTTTTATTTGAAAAATTATCATTGTAAGGGAACCTTTCACCATCCCCTTTTAGTCAAAGACTTCTTTTATGTTATGTCTTTTAATTTCCATTTTATTATGATGAGATTTGTTATTATACATCCTTATTATAGTAAATTTTTTGTCCAAGTGATGAGATACCCTTTTCTCTCTCATCAACTATTATTTTAAATTATTATGTGACGTTGTTAGGCTGCCAAAACTTTTGTAAGGGAATTTCTAAACTCAATTTGCACTCATTGGGTTTAATGAATACTTTGTTGATTATATTATTCCATGATTATGTTTGAAATATATATTTGTTTGTTTATGTTATTATTTCCAAATCCCTTTTTTTAATATTCTTTTGAAAAACATAATCACCCCATTGATAAATTCTTACGTCATTTATAAGATCTTTGTAAGAGATTTTCTCTCAATTTCCATTCTATTGAGATTAATTTGTTGTTATACACCAATTAATTATATATGGTTCATATACTGACCTTTTACATTTTATATCATGAATATCATTATTATTATAATATTATAATCTTTTTTTATGTGTTCTACAATTATTTTTATTCATATATTTTCTCAAGTGGTAAGGGAATCTTTAACTAAAACATTATTTTAATTTTTTCAAATATTTATTGTTCTAAATCATTATAAACAATTTCCATGATTTCAAAATTATTTTTAGGAATTATTTATATTTACATTAATGTTAATTCATTTAAAAGTTTCAAACTGGTATAGGAAACCTTGATTCAAAAATTTCTTTATTAAATGTTTTAAATGGTTTTGAAAAACCATTGATTATGTCAATATCTTGAAATGAGGTATTGTTATTGTGATGTGGAAATACAATCATTCATGTATTCATGTTAATTTTTATAATTATGCGATGGTTACTGGGAATTGTTTTCATATACAAGTGGTTCCCTGATAACCCGTGGGTGGGTGAGCCCAAGATTTCTCTCTAATGCATTGGGTAACATGACAGAGGTAAATGTTAATGTTTCTCCAAAGGTATTTAGAGAATATACTGTGATGGGTATTCCAAATGTAACTGCCTATATATCTATGAATGCTAAAACATTAGTATTTTAGGGATTCCACAAGTTAAATTTATGATTTATGATTTCGATGTGTTATTCATAAATCTTATGACTTTGTGTGGTATGTTAATGATTGAAAATTATGATTTCATAGATTTATATGTATTGATGAACTAATGTTTAATATCTTTTTTGTATAACCCCAAATGAAATTTTTTATTCTCACAATAGGTTTTTGAAATGTTATTCATTAGGTATAAGGACGGGTGATAGAAAAGAAGAATTCAAGAAGATTTATATCAAGAAAATAACTCTTGTTTTATTTAAGGAGTTTTTCTTTTGGGAAAAATTTGGATAGAGTAGAAGTTTCTAAATTGTAATCTTTTAGGATGTAATGTAATAGTTATAGCCTAATTCTCTAAAACTCTAAACATGAAATGATCATAAATGTTAATTATTAATATTATTCATAATTATGTAATATTTTATGGTGGTGTCCTTATAGAAAATCATTCAAAAAATTTATCTTCATTTCCTTGGGAAATGAAAAAAATAATGGTGTGGTAAATTCATAGTAAGGGAATGTGTACAATGAAGTAAACATGAATCAATAAGAATAAATAATATGGTAAGGTAAATAACTGAAGAAAATTCTCATTTAAACAATAGGATAAGGAATAATCAATATGACAAGGTAAATAACTGAAACACATTCTATTTAATCAATAAAATGTGAATTAAATGAATCCCTAGATAATGTAAAATAAAAAACCTAATGGATATAAATAATAATAAATGAATTATTTATAGTAGGAATTCTTATTTATTGGATGTCACATTTCCTAGGTACATGGAACCATTATCATCAAGACCTTTCTCAATACTGTTTTAAACATACTGGTTACAATACAATTTGGATTCCCCAACATTAACTACACCATCAACTACATTCACAAGAAATTTTTAAACATACTGGTTTCAAACACGTAGGGTTGTTCCAAGTTAATGCTTCCCATAAAACTACGGATGAATTGAGGTGCTCATATTAATTGGTCCCCAACCCGTGTCTTGCGTTTCCAAAGCATTCCTAATATATAAAATAAAATATTTAATTAATAAAAACATGTGACTTATCATCAAATATACATATATAATAAAAAATATGGATTTATCAACAATTTCTTAGTGGAGAATCAGTAACAGTAAGTGTTTTTTATTTTGATTAATGGAAATACCATTGAAATATCATTAAAAAGTTTCTTGAGGAAATTAATATTCAAATATTCCAAAGTGACCCACATAACAATAAAACATTTGAATCATAAACCTCATGAAAAAATAATTTATATTTCATGTTCTAAATACAATAAATTTAATGGAATTCATGATATAATAAATAAAAAAAGGGGTAGTAGATATATAACAACCCAAGTAATAATAAAATAATTTGTTTTCAGTCTGGAATTAAATATTTAAATTCATTATAAATGTATAATGAAATAAGTGGTATTTAAAAATATTTAAATAATCTATACAATTATAATAGTAACATCATCTCCGAAAGTATAAATAATATTTATTTATCTTATAAGTGAAAATAATATATATATATATATATATATATAACGGAATGAGTAAATAGTTGTTTTCTAAATGATAAATTATGTGTTCATATTTTTGTGACAAAACAGTTTTTATATAAAATTTTATAATTACTATAATGATTTAAAAGAAACTTTCCCTACATAAAATATATTAATCAATTAATATTTAATTATATTAGGATTATAATATAATTTTATGAGACATTAATTGATTCTTAAAGGGTTTAGAAAATCAGTTGTAATTTTATAATAAGTATTTTATGAATAATTGATTATTTAAATTAAAAATAAAATTTCCCATATTTAGGAAACTATTTTAATAAAACTAATTTCATTTTTGAATTATACATGTTGAAAAACGGTTGTAGTGATTTTTTGTGATTTTTTAAAATAGTTGAATATTTGGTGAATGATAAAATACAGTACACTATAGTATATGACATTATATGTTAAAATACAATATTTCTTCAGTCATTGGTGATGCAAGAAAAATTATCTAAAGGTTTTCTTATCTATTTAATATATTTATAAATGGAAATAAAAAAACTTAATAGTCTTGAGCCAAAATAATATACTAATGAATAAAATAATAAAAACACACCCCTCTCTTCCACTACAAATATAACCCCTTGCCACCTCTTATCCTCACACATAGAAATCATTTTATCTTGTTTAAATTCAGAAAAATTACCTTTCCAAGACTATTCCTTATGTAAATGAACTTTTTGTCCCACCATATGGCCAAACCCAAGTTCTTTAAGTAGTTTATAAAAGAGAATATTTCTTTGAGGTAAAATGCTCTTTCATTTTCTTTTAAATTTGTTTTAAATTTATTTTGTTTTATTAATATATCCTTAGGTTCCCTCATATATGTGATATTATAAATCCATTATCATACAAATACAATAATTCTAATTTGTTAATGTAATGTCATCATCAAAACCCTCTTTTTCTCCTCTTATTCTAAAAAATGAAAGCATCGATTGTATTGTGTCAATTTACCCTCAATATTGTGGATGGTGTGTTTTCATTTTCTCTTTCCTCCTTAAAGGCTAGTCATAAAATCATTATTATGGTTTAATAATATTTTATAATACATTTTATAATTCATATAGTGGTTTTTAACCAATATATAAACTTTATATAAAATAAAATTAAAACAGTTTGTGATGGTCATAAAAATCAAAAAAATAAATTAAATCATTTTCATTAATGTTTTATCTAACAAATAATCCTCATATTAGAAAAAATTATATGTAGAATTATTTATATTTATGGAAAAATATTAATACCATTTCTTTGCACTTATGGTTTATTTATTCCATTCAACAAAAAACACATAATGAGCCAACCATGGAAACCATGAAAAAACACACCTATAAAATTAAAAATAAACAAATATTATCAATAAATGGGTGGAAAGATATTATAAAAATATCATATATGCTATTATAAATATGAATAAAGTTAATTAACAAATTACTAATACTATTTAAAAAATTATATATGTGTTTTCAACATGTTTGAAGGAAGTCAATCCAAAGGTAAGGGATTTTTCATTTAAATTCATCATTAATGTCTCTTTTTATGAAATTACAAAAAGAATGTTTCTTATTAAATTATACGATATGAGATACATATCCATTTTTCCTGATGAAATATTTTTTTAAAACCTTATTTATGATGCATCAAGGTTATTTTCAAAGAAAATGTTTTCTTTTTTATTTTCACAATATTCTTTTAAAATAATTTATCTTCATCAAGAAATGTTTTATGATGCAAGTGTTCATGTTTTATGATTATGTAATGGTTTACAGGAATTTTTTATGATGAAGGGTGGTAGTTATATCTCCCACCAATGCATTATGTTTGTTTATGTTGGAAGTTCACTATAATACATATTCCATATGTAACTACGATGGTTACACTATAATGTAGTCATGAGGGTTACATAATAAGGTAGTCATGACAGTTAAAAATCATATAGTAGTCACGAGGGTTACAATCATAAGTAAGTAAATCCACAAATTACCTAAAAGGTTTATTTATGTATTCTATATTTTATAGAAATATATTGTTTTCATAAGTTTTGTATATGATACTTAATGGGTGAGAAATATGTATTTATGAAAATTATTTAATATGTTTATAAGTATTCATGGACTAAATGTTACTTTCTATTATGTAACTTACTGATATTTTTGTGTTCATCCCAAGTTATAAAATTTTTATGGGGTTTAAGTATGGTAAAGAGAATATAAGAATAAATTATGATTTTAGTGGACTTTTTTCAATAAAATATTTCATTTTTATTAAAAATGATTTTATTATAGAAGAAATGGTTACTATTTTAGTAGTACCCACTTTTTATGCTTGTAGGTTTATTTTTATGAATTTTTTACTAATTCTCTAAAAAATATACCAAAAATATCATGGGTAATGTGAGAAGGTGAATTCAAAATTTTTTTTACTAGATTGTGTAATTTTTAATGTGTGGTACGAATTTTTCATGTTAGGATTGATGTATTACTGTGAGGGTAATGGGGTGAATCAATGACATCTTTTTCATTTTTTATTTCCTTACATTTTAAAAACCCATCACCTCTTATTAAATATTTAATTTCAAAATAAAAAAAAAAACAAAAATCCATAAAAACATAATAATTTTAAAGGTTCACTACTCAACAAGGCTATCAAGTTCCTTGGTATTGTCTGGATACAATACTATACCACAAAATCCACTAGAAAAAAAACTTCTTTGATGCATAATAGAATGAGTAGGATGTAACCATACAATCATGGTGCAATTTGAAAAAAATACCTTAGTGTGTGTGATTCTTCTATCACAAAATGATGTAATATAATTCTATGGTGATTCTTGATCCACTTCAACAAATTGATCTTTTATAATAATTCTTCTATTTCCTACCTAAAATAAGATAAGAACCACTGGGACTTCGTAATGATACTTAGAACATTACCCCCATATTCATTTGATATGCTATAAATTCTCTTTTTTACATAAACTAGGTATTCAAAACTGATTTTTTTCACAAAGCTACCTCACAAATCTCCCATTACAATGCTCACAACCTTCATGAAGAAAATTTCCTTTGCAAACCAAATGCATTCACAAAGCTCACTGAGTAAAAAAAAAATTATACCATCATCCAAAATCACCCATTACATAAAATCATATTCATAAGACAATACGTATATGAATATTTGTTATGCCCAATATGTCATCGAAATCCCGCTTCGCGGATCTCCTCCACCTTCATGAAATCAAATAAATATAGTATTTATTTAATTTTTCTTGTTATAAATGATGTTGGGTTTCCTTATAATTATATGTTATCACATTTTGAATTCTCCACCACCTCCTTCATATTTTCTAGATCACTCAAAAATATCTTCACTGTGATCCTACATTCCTGATCCTCCATTTATATTTGACACTGTTACGGAGTACCCCATCAAACCATCATGTGCTTCTTATGCTCCATTTCACCAAATTATAATGATTACTGTCATAATATTCATTCCTTCTTGAAACACCCTTTATAAGGACCATATTATAAAAACTTATGAAGTTCTCTCATTTTAATGATATATTCAAGAGGATACATGTTTATATATGCCCACCATCCTCCAAATTTCCGACACCAAGAACTAAGAAAAAACGAATAAACTAGCCAACATAAAAATATTCTCTGAAAAAACCAGTAATGATGATTCATATTCCTAAAGTATCATCTTTCTTTCCAATAAAATTTAAAAAATATTGAAAAATTATATTCTCCAACTCATAATCATAATTTTGTAATCACAAGTGTTCTAGTCAACATATGATATTTACAAAATACAAACTAGAAAACCGTCATCATATTTATGAAGGAAAGTATTGTTACATCCCTATTATCTTGAAATATTACTCCTTATAAAATTAATGGTCTTTATGAACAATTTTGAATATAATTTCATGAGTTTTAAGATCAATATGATCATGAAGTTATACAATTTAAGGTGATATCCTTTCATCTCAAACGTCCTTGGAAACGAATGATAATACCTAAAAATGGCTCTCTTCTTTATCAGCTTGGTCTTACCTAGATCCCTGTAGTTGGTATATGAGCATGTTTTAGATATATTATTTTTTTATGATGATGTTAATAGAGTACTATAAATTAAACTTACCTTATGATTAAATTAAAATGATATTGAATTTAATGATTACATTTTTTTCATCATCTAAGATATGCCTATTTAGAAATATTTTCCACAAAAAAAAGAGATAGAAGTAGAAGTAGGAAGCCACCAATAGAATGATATAATTTGGAATCTACAACACGGAATGGTGGGAATTGGAGAAAAGCACTTTTTTACTATACTGGATTAGTTTACATAGTCTATAAATTGTGACGGCATACGTTCAAGAGAATAACCATAAATACCACAAAATAACATGACTCTTATAGAACATTTTTTCAGGAAGCACCCTCATAATTTTAGTGGAACATCTGACCTAGTTGTGGATAAATGTTGTATTAATGTTCTTGAAAAGATATTCAATTTCATGGGGTATTCATATTATCAAAATTATAGTCTTTAAATTTATTTTTTTGAGGGTGAAGATGACCAGTGGTGGTCAATGTTCAAGAATATTAGGGATATCAAAGAGACTGATGCTATGGAAAGGGATGATTTTGAAAATACATTCCTTGAAATATATTTCCTAATATTCCTAAAGGTGCGATAGAAAAAAAAAATTCCTTTAATTTATCCAAAAAAAGGATGACTCAATGGTCGTGTATGAAGAAAAATTCAATTTATTAGAAAGGTACAGTCTAAATATTATTTAAGATCATTATAGTAAAATAAATCATTTTTACTGAGGATTGAAGATTCGATATCGATGTTTATTGACCTCCTATGAATTAAAATGTAATGATAAAATTTTATGATATGATAAGAGGGTAGAAGTGGATTTTTATGTTGGTCATGTGTACATAAATAATGGTATATATGGCTAGAAATGGGTAAGTATTAATCAATGAAATATGAAGGTACGAAAAATGATTTTAATTTTTTTGGGAAGTGTGGTAAAAATAACCCTTTGGGATTCCATTAAAAATCCAGGAAGTGATTTCAATGTGTTTTTTTTGGAAATATGGCATGATATTGCAATTAAAACGATATTTGTGTTAGTACGCTGAATTATGAAAAGAAAACTATAAAGAGTTTAAAATGTGGTGAGATGAGGAATTATGAAAATACTTACCCAAAGAAAGATCTGAATGATTAAATGAAACCATATTATAAGAAAAAAGGTGAAGTGAAATCCTCTGTGACTACATTAATAGATTTTTTACCATATAATGAAATGGTGTTAGGTATATTGTTTTTTTACTCAAATTTATAAAATGTCTTGTTTGATACATGGTTAACACACTGTTATTATTTAGAATTTTTCTAGTAAATTTAAAAATTCACTTCAAGAAATGAAACAAGTTATTATGTATTGAACACCATAGGAAATATTTAGGAAAATCGAAATTATAAAAATCTTATTATTTTTTTTTGTTGAAATACATTACCTTAAAACTATATTTTTTATTCTCTTAGTAGAGTTTGATGTTATTCTAGGTATGGATTCTATTTTTTTTATCGTGCTAAGTTTTCTTATAGATCGAAATATGTTTTTTTGGAAAGTGTTTTAGTATTCAGATGACAATGAACCCATACCATTGATAACATATGAGGAAGCTGAGAAACTATTAGAAGATAAAAATGAACGTTATATTGAACTGATTTTTGAAAGGGGTAAATTTTCATATTAATGATGTTCCAGTGGTAAAAGAATACCTGAATGTTGTTCTTGATTAGTTCCCCAGTGTTATACTAGATAGGTAAGTTGAATTTAACAGTAACTTACATCCTAATGATAAGAAAATTTCAAAACCCCCTAATCGAATGGATCAAGTGGAACTTCGTGAATTGAAAAATAATTTTCAAGAGTTTCTTGATAATGGCTTCATTCTTCTTTAACATCACCATGGGTGATCATATTTTTTTCATTAAAAATAAATATGATTCTGTGAGCCTTTTCATTTATTGTAGTTCTTTGAATAACATTAATGTTAAGAATAAGTATCTATTTCTTAATATCGATGAGTTGTTTCATCAGTTCCAAGGAGATCATATTTTTTGAATAGTTTCATGAGATCGATTCACAAATATATAAAGGTGAAGGAGGATTACATTCAAAAAATGTTGTTATAAACAATATATCTGAATTATGAGTTTATTTTTATGCCCATTGCATTGAAAAATCCCCCTTTTGTATATATGGATCTTATTAATAGAATATTCCATGAATGATCAGATATGTTTATTTATCTTTTAATTGATGATATTTTGGTTTATTAAAAAAGTAATGAGTATATTGAAAACATAAGTGTATTTTTCTGCAAACACATAATGAAAAAAGTTATACCGGGAAATTAGAAAATGTGATTTTTTGTTGTATCAAATTTTTTTTCTTGGGCACATTGTAAATAAGGAGGGAATAAAATTTGATACTATAAAAATAAGTTGATTTTGAATGGACAAGACAAATAAATGTTATAGAGATTCATAGTTTTCATTGATTATTAGGTTATTATAGATGATTTGTTTAAAATATATCAAGGTTGTCAAGAAGGATAATTAACATAACATGAAAATGGGTTAAATTTATTTGGATAGAAGACTTTGATGTTTTCAGGAACTGAAAAGGATATTGGTGAATGATCAATTTTCCGATCACCTAGTTAGAAATGGAGTGTTCTTCATAAAAATTGATGCTTCATTGAATGAAATTTGTAGTGTTCTAATGTATAATGATTATGTAATTTATTTTGATTCAATACAACTAAAACATCATCATTTAAATTACCACACACATGATCTAGAATTAGCTTCTATGGATTTCACTTTAAATATTTTTAGACATCATTAATATAGATAAAATGTAAAATATATACTAATCATAAATTATTGAACTATATATCTACTTATATGGAATTGAACATGAGGTAGATATGATGGCAATATCTGATAATGGATTTCAATTTCACAATCAATTAACATCCTAGAAAATAAAACAATGTTCTTTATTCCTTGATTCTAATACATTATTCATAATTAACCATGTTGAATTTGGTATATGGACCCTTGGATTATGATTTTAAAACATTTGGTTTGAATGATTTTGGTGCATGAAATTACTCCATTTTTTTAGGTGTCAATTCAGTCATCTCTCTCAGAAAGAATTGATTAATAACAGAAAGATGACCATGAGTTATAGAAAAAGGATGAATTGGTTATAGAAGGTATGTTTCATGAATTTAAAATTGATAATGATTGTGTCTTGATATTTATAAAGAGATTATGTGTGCCTGAGACTCCCACCTGAAAAAATAATTGTTCTGTGAAGCTCATAGATCTCCATTTTTAGTTCATCCTTACAACACTATGATGAATGGAAACAATTAGGAGTATTACTGGTGGGTTGGAATGAAAGTAGATATTACTCATCTCGTAATAAAATGTTTAACTTAACAATAGGTTAAAGTAGAGTGACAACTACCAAATGAAATGCTTCATCTTTTTTCTATACTAGAATGGAAATGGATAATATATCAATGGGCGTCGTGGTGGGACTACCAATGACTTGACAAGATAACTGTTTGATTTGGGTTATTGTTGATCGACTGACTAAGATTTCACATTCCCTTTATATTAAAGATAATCATTCTCTAGATATGATTTCTCAATTGTACCATTAAGATATTTTCAAGTTACATAGATTCCCTCTCTCTATTGTATTTGAATGTGCTCCTAGGTTTAAAACAAAACTTCTGGAAAGGCCTTCACAATTCATTGAGAACTAAATTAAATTTTGGCACAACCTTTCACCCTCAATCTAATGGATAGACCAAGTAAAAAATTTAGAAATTTGAGGACATGTCACATTCTAGTTAAATGTATTACCTTGTAATTTTTTATCATAATATTTATATTGTTATGTTTTATTACAATAATATATGTCATTCCAATATACAGATGGACCATTTTGAAGAATTATATGGAAAAGAGTATCGAACTATAACATTTAGAGATTATGTTGGGGAAAATGTTGATGGAACCGTAATAAGTAGAGTACTTTAATGAGAAAGTGATTATTATCTATAAATCCATGAGGATAGATCAAAGCTGCTAGAAAAGTTATTAAGATAACTTGAGGAATGACTTTTCTTTTGAGGTAGGTGATCATTTTATTCTTAAAATCTTTTCCCTGGTGAAGTGTTATGTTTTTTCGTAAAGAATGAAAATTTATGTCAATGGTTCATTGGGTATTTTGAAATCATAGATAATGTGGTTCCAGTTTCCTATAAAGTATCTTTGACTATGAGTTTATCTCAGAAACACAATATTTTTCTTATTTCAATGTTAATGATGTATATGCCAGATTCATAGAATGCTTTGATCCTAGAATTCGTTTCTCTATAAGAGATCATGTATTTTGATGAAAATCATGTTCATATTCTGGATCATAGAAAGAATGAATTTCTAAATAATGCTATTCACCAGGTAATGGTTTTTTTCAGGAAACCACATGATTGAAGATGACACAAGAGGATATGAAAATTCTATAAGGGAAAGGTATCATAACCTATTTTATAATTGAATAAATACAACAGGGATGTAATTTATAGTAGGGTGGGGGAAATTTAACAACCCAAGTATTGAAAAAAAATTTCATTTGGGAATGAAATAGTCAAATTCATTATAAACATTTAACGAAATAAGTGGTATTTAAAAAAATTAAGGAATTTATACAAATTGATTAGTAACAACACCTGTAAAAGTATGAATAAAATTTATTTATCTTATAAGGTAAAATATGATATGTTTATTTCAAGGAACAAGAAAATACATGTTTTGAAAATGATAAATTTAGTGTTTTTATTTCTACGACACGTAAATTTTTATTTATAATTTTAAATTTTTTAGAACGATTTAAAAGAATATTTTTTTTCAAAAAATAGACCCATATAGTTTTATTCTTTTTTATTATTATTATAAGATAATTTTATGAGATCATAATTAATTTTTCAATGGGTCATAAAATTAGTTATAATATTAAAATCAGTATTTTTCAGATAAATGATGATTTTAATTAAAAATTAAATTTATCATATTTAAAAATTTATTTTCATAAAATGGAGATCATTATTTTTAATTATACCCTTTTGAAAATAGTTTGGGATAATTTTTGGTATTTTTATGAAATGGTTTATTTTTTGGAAAATAGTGAAATACCGTAATTTACAATATTTAACATTATAAGATAAAATGCACCATTTCATGATTAATTGATAGTGTATGCATAATTATCTATTACCCTACTTATATCATTACTTTATTTAGTCTTGGTAATAAAAAATTAACTATCTTGAGAAAAAATAATATACTAATGAATAAAATAATAAAAAAACCCCACATCTCCACTATAAATACCACACATCACCACCTATTCTACTAACACCTATAAACCCTTGTGGCTTGTTTAATATCTGACCAATTCCCCTACAAATACTCTTCCCTATGTCCAAGACCATAAATCCCCAATTAATGGCCAAAACAATGTTCCTTAAGGAGGTTCTGAAGGAGAAGAAGTTCAAGAGGTAAAATCAACTTTCATTTTATTTTATATTTAGTTTTAATTTATGTTCTTTTCATAATCTATACTATCATGAACTAATAAAAGTGACATGATAACTTCATTATATTACATATTCTATAATTTTATTATGTTAATGTAATATAAATCATCAATCCTATCATCTTAACCTCTTATTCTAAAAATGAAAACATTTTTTCTGTTCTTTTGATTTACCATCATCATGGACGATGTGTTTTCATTATAATTTATCACAATAAAATCCGGTCATAAAACTGTTATTACGCAAAAATAAGATTCTATTATACATGTTATATTTTTTATAATGTGATAGAAACAATATATAAATATTATATTAAGTAAAATGATACAGGTTTGTGATGGTTGTAAAAATTGCTAAAATATATTAAATAATTTTCATTAATGTTTTATCTAAATATCATCATAATATTAGAAAGAATTATATACGGAATTATATAAAAATATTTAAACATATTAATACCATATCTTTCTACTCTTGGAGTTTTTCTTCCATTTGAATGGTAGACCCATAATGAACCAACCATTAAAACCATGAATTAAACGCACTCAAAACAATAAAGATAATAAGATATTATCAACAAATGGGTGGAAAGATGTAATAAAAGTATCATATAAGGTATTATTAAAGTTAATATTATTCATTAATAAATTTATCATAGTCTTCAATCATTATACAAGTGTTTTGAACACATTTTAAGGAATTCAAACCCAATGTAAGGGACATTTCATTTAAAATATTCTATAATGTCTCATTTCACAAAATTCCAAAAGAAATTTTCTTATTAATATATAATGAATTAGATAATTATCCCCTTTACATAATGAATTCGTTTTTTGTATCAATAATTATAAAATTTCATGGTTATTTTTGGGGAAATTTATTTCATTTCTATCTATATAATATTCTATTAAAATTCGTGGTTTTCCTCAAGATATGTGGCTTTATGTAGGTTTTTTATGTTTTATGATTATGTTATTGTTCTTGGGAATTATTAATGATGAAGGGTGGGACCTATATCGCCCTCCAATTAATTGGGTATGTTTATATTGGAAGTTGACCATAATGGTTATTCCAATTGTCACTGTGATTGTTACACCATAAGGTAGTCGTGAGGGTAACATTATAAAGTAGCCATGAGGGATACATTTTATAGTATCTAAGAGGGTTACAAATCATATGGTAGGTAAAATGGTTAAAATCTTATGAAAATTATTCCCCATTTTACCTAAATGGTTTATTTAGCTTTTTTATGTTTTATGGAAATATTTTTTTCACAAGGTATAAATATGATACTTTATGGGTGGGAATGTATTTATGAAAATGATTTCATATTTTTATAATTATTCATAGACTAAAGATTATTTTCTTTTATTCCACTTAATGAGAATTTTGTGCTCATAAAAAGTTATAAAATGTTTTAATATGGTTTATAAATAATTATAGGAATATATGAATCCAATATTAATGTTTTAAATATTTTAAATAATATTAGTTAAAGTTTTTATAAAAACATTTATATTATATATGAAATGGATATTGTTTTATTAGTGCACACTTTATGTGATTATGGGATTATATATATGAATTATATACTAGTTATCTAAAACTCTATACATAATAGATATTTGGGAATTTAAGACAGTGAATTAATAACGAATTTACTTGATTATGTAATGTTTAAGGTTTTATCCTTATAAGATACACTACATAGAATAATTAAGTTGGGAAAATGGCATATGCCTCACGAAAAGAAATGTGAGACAAGAATACCATAAATTGAGTCTGAATTATCACATGTATCTTTATATTCATGAATAATAGAAATATATTAATTATTTACTTTATTCAAAACTTTTTTCAAGTCTATTATAACATTTACTTCACTTATTTTAATTTTTTATATAACTACATGAACAATTAATTTTACGTCTAGTGTTTTGAACATATTCAGTTCATGTGTTAAAAATGAATTTGGTAGGTAAACAATGGTCAAAGTGGTAATAATATAAATATATCATGAATAATATTCTGGAAATAAATATCATATTTATAAATCAATAATACTTTAAAAAAATCATGAAATTTGGTTATGAAAAATGAACCATTCATACAATCATGGAGACGGTAGGACGTACATACACATGAGTAACATTACTATTTTTCAATGATCGTTATGGAAATAAGGTAACTGAAATTATATAATTATATAATTATCAATATGTAATTATTACCTTGTTATTTAATAATATATACATATAAAAATAAATATTTTTATGTAAATGGAATCACATCGCGTCGAGGAGGCGGTAGTCCACACGACTGTGAATGATGTTATCTCTTTTAAGTGTGTCACTATGTTATAAATAAAATGATATATTATATTTAAATAAAGGTAATTACGTAACTAATATCATATATATTTCATTTATGTCATATATTTTTAATTATAACCAGCCTAAATACATTCCATGTAATGTGGGAACGTATCACATCACTTTGAGTATATTGTAGTTTTCCATACAGACAAACAGAAAATTCATAACCCATTTGATGAATGTGTGTGTAGGTGTAGGTAAACCCACTAAACTAAATAAATTATGTTTTCTGATGATAATTATTTTAATATATAGTCATGTAATAATAATAAATTATGGGGTGGGTAACCAAATAATACATAAATTCACATTGAAGAATATTGCCTCTTTTTCGGGTAACTACATTTGGTTTGAAGAAAAGGTATTCCTGGGATTGATTTATGACCAAGTTAAGGTTTTTTGGATTAGGGAATGGATTTTGGATCTTATTTGTGCATATTTTGGTTCATTCAATGTTTTTTGAGTTGTGTGAGTAACTGGGTGGTGGGTGCCTTTTTATTATGGATGAGGAGTGGTATTCTTTAGATTTTAGAAAAGGGAATTCCACCCACATTTTCCCCATGTACAGTGGATCAATTAATAGAAACACATCTATCCAATTGATTATTGAGTAAAATATGAACTGAAAATGGAGTTTCGAAATTTTTATAGTTAATTTTTTCCCTTACGGTTAAGGTTTAGTCCCTCGTTAAGCCAAATTTTTTCTTAATCACAATAATTAATTTTAATTATTTTCACTAATATTTTTGCTCAAAAACTATGTTAAAAATATTATAAATTATAAATTATTATGATTCCAAATATAGAATATATTTTTCCAAATACCAATTCCACATGAATTAGAAATTAAATTATATTTAATCTCACAGATGGGATGACAAAGTATGTTTTGAAAGAACAAATGTTAATAATTATGATTTGTTTTATATCCAATTTTAAAGTGAAATTGTTTCCATTGACCTAAATTGTGTAAATTTAAATATAACTGATATAATTCGACTTCAAACTAAATTTAAAATATTATTTAACACTACATTTTATTTACATAGAAAATATGTTTTCAATTAAAATTCAGTAATTTATCTGAATTCATCAAAAAATAAAACATCAAAGAAAAATAAATAAAATCTCAACATGAGATATTTTTTTATAAAACATTCAAAAATGATGTTTATTTTTACATATAAAATGAATAAATTTATAAAAAATCTGATTTAATGTCTGTGAGCCATTAAAAGGTGGTAAAACTAACTTTATTAAAAATATAGTTTTTATATGTAAAATTGGGTTTGTTCTTATCTTATGACAATAGAATATATTGGAAGGATATAAAAAATATATTATTTGAAATTTAATATATCAATTTAATTAAAATAATCCACTAATAGTCAATAATTTATCTTATTAATATAAATTTCCTTTTGCATATAAAAATGTCTGTTATAAAATCATTACCTTGATATTAATTTGTTTTCCGTATTCATTTTTAATTAATATGAAAGTAACAAATTGAACTATATATTATCATAATTTAGTTAATCCTATTCATAAAAACTAATTAGATGGAAATGTTATATATTATTATATAAAATAATAAAATTTTGAATAATACATTACTGATTGGTAAAACGCAGTCTTCTATGTTATGCATTCCATCAAGGAAAGTCATTATTTCATTTAATGTAGGAAATACTCTGTGTTCCGTGTAAAGAAATCTAATCATTATGTTGAATCTAACATAATATTAACTTGGTATTTTCTATAAATAAATATAGGAACTAAATTAAATTTATTCCAAAAAGAAAATACTATAAATTCTTGGGGTGACACACACATTTGTACTATTTAATGAACAAGTTCAATTTCTCATGACTAAATCACAACTATATACTCTTAATGGGTCATAATATTTGTAAGAAGTTAATTATACTCATTATATGAAGTATTTTTATCTATAGTTATTCCTCCTCTTTCAGACCAACAAAAAACCAAAATGTTTAGCACAAATAATGATAATAGCAAATTAAATATGAATAATCCATCATATAGAGAAGTAATGCGTTAATATATAGAACAAAAATAAAAAAATAAAAACCCTTGTGTAATAGAAATAATTTTTAAAATAAATAAACCCAAAAATTATTCAACACACACATAACCAAATTAAAAACACAATATCTAAAAATACAGATAACCTATAAATCTAAAAAAATAAAACTCTTCACCCCAAACAATATAAAGTAAATCATAATTTCCCAAACCAAACAATTATATACCCAAATAATATATTCATCTAAAATCTAGAAATATTTTCCTAAAAAACATTAATCTCCATGATATAAATCTGTAAAAAAATTATATATTCTTATAATAATTTACTTAGTCTTTATCACTCAAATAATATCAACCTCTTTGATATAAAATCACAAACTTTTGAAAAAGTTTCCAAAATAATTAGATATTATAAAAATATATAGAAAATAATTCCCAAAAATATCCTTAGTCATGTTTTAAACAAATAACTCTTTATTCCCTATGTTTATCTATACTGCTCAACATCTTTTTCTCTAAATCAAATAACAATTTATATCAATTATCCATAATTAACTCAAAGTTAAATAATATAATATCTATAAATGATATATATACATTGAAGTTTATATACCAAAAAATAAAATATAATTATTCTAAAATAACCTTCATAATAAATCATATATTAAATATATCTTTTATATTTACCTTACTAATTTATTGTTATAAAACTCAATAAAAATCTACCAAAACCTCATTACAAACCTTAAAATCCCTTTAGATAAAACCAAAAAATAGAATATATAAATTTAAAATTATTATCCCATGATTTTATTGAATACTCATAAAATATAATAATATAAGAAAATCATAACCACTAATGTTATCTAAACCCTTCTTTGATAATAATTATAACACCTAAACCCATACTTTCAAATTGGTGCTAAAAAAAATTCTTTACACATTGGCTTTGCTACCGACTTAAAGAACCCTTACATAATCACTCAATAATTAGAATATTAATAGTAAGGATTCTACCTTCCAATATTCCAATGATATTTTACGTATATGTTTTGTGAGAATTAGGACAAACCCATGCATGTCAAAACTTATATTTTTCTTCAAAAGGATATTTTCCCAAAAAAAAATCCAACTCTTAAACTTACTCATTTGATGTTGAAACTCTCAATTATTGATTTAGACTTCATAAAAGATTCCAATCATCTTTAAACATTATTAAAATAATTTTAAATCCTTGGATGAGTGACAAAAACTATTCATGGTGTATAGAAAAATCATCTTATTTATCCAATGATAAATGAAATATTAGTGGAAACCTAGGGTAGTATTTATGAGAGTAGTGAAACAACATTGTTGAAGAATGGTGTTTTATTTTTGGATTTTAAATTTCAAAAAACAAAGAATTAAATTATAAAAAACATTTGAGAATATAATGATGTGAAATGTTATAGGTTCATGTCCATATTTCCTCTTATAATGTAACTAATGTTATAAAATTGGTTTTACATATCACATTATCACATGATAAGTGTACAATTAATAAATAGATTCATCAACCATTGTTATCTAGTGGTTAATGTAGATAATTATCTAACATTGGAAACTAATTAATCATCTACCATATTGTGTGTATGAAAATTTAACAAACCAATCTTAAACTAAAAAGTCAAGACATAATCTTTTGTTGGTGTTCTTAGAAATTTTGAGAGTAACTCACTACCTTTACAAAAAAATCTGTTTTCTAGACCCTCACTCCCAAATAAATCATAATTATTAATGAAAATGCCAACCAGAATAAGAGAGATTATTAATTATTAACCTAATTAGTAATAGTGAAGAAGTACATAACCATAAAATGATATAATTCAATTTATAAAATTGTTGATAAGAACTAAAACCAATTAGCATAAAATGGGTTTTATTAATTAAAGAACAAGGACATAAGGAATAAAATGGAGAACCTTCCCTACCCCAATCACTATTTAATTACCCCCCCCAAATTAAATGGGTATCATAAATGGTTGAGGAAGAATAATTTCTTACAAAAAAATATAACATAATGAAAAAATATTTGTAAATTCTCTATCCTCAATCGAATAATCCCCTAATAAATCTCCTCTCACTCCATGGACATCTTTTCTAAATGTAAGTTATGGTTTCTATATACTTTTTCCATGGTGAGACCATTAAGATATTTTCTCCATTAATAATCTTTTTCATTCATATTATTTCATGTTTTTACTTATTTTATATGGTTTCAAATATCCATGACATCTATAAATTTAATTTTTGAATATTCATGTTTACATATATGTGATTTCATTAAAAAATTTACTTGTGGAAACTATATATTTATTGACTAAAGTATGATATTATAGCTAAATCACTCAACTAAAACTATAGATTTTCCACTGGACGACATTCTGTCAACCCTCCTGATGCTTATGATGATGCGCTTAAGGCCTGTCCAATTCTCACACAGACCTATTTTAGATTGGTCTAATGCAATCACAAGTGAAAGGTGATAGATAATCATTAATTAGGTTTTCATATTGGTTACGAAATAATAGATTCATCATCACTAAACGGAATATTGATCCCTACATATCCCTTCATTGATGATTACATACATAGTAGCGTTTTTATTTCATCAGTCTTACTTCTTATATGTTTATTAAAATATTCTACATGTTTATATCCATGTGGATGCCTCCAATTTATATCATGCTTAATAAAATTAAATCCCAATGCCTTGAATTATAGTGTGTATGTGACCCTAAAAACCTAATCATAATCGTCATAGAATAATTTTTGGAGAAGTGTTTGATCATTTCTAAAGAACAACTCAATTAATCGTTCATGAAGAACAATT
Source organism: Viscum album (assembly GCA_963277665.1). NCBI lineage: Eukaryota > Viridiplantae > Streptophyta > Magnoliopsida > Santalales > Viscaceae > Viscum > Viscum album. Next base: position 1,374,419,217 of record OY728133.1, on the reverse strand, counting down.
CAATCTATTTACAGCATGGTAAACAAGTAAATAAATGGAAGATTCATTGTTCCATTGATTATGGACATTGTAGAATTTCTAGTCTGGACTGATCTATGAAAGATATGGTTGATTGAAACTCTTCTTGAGGCAGTTATTCACATGGTTAATATTTACAAATCCAATCCTCACAAGGCCAATTAGAATGAATGTGTAGTTGATTTCTAGGATGTTTATTTGTTTAGTTGATATATAGAGTTGATTTACTAAATGAATTCCAAAATTACTAGATTACCTAAAAACATATTGTTTTCATCAAATTAAATCATACCTCATAATAAATTCAGAAAATATTCTAGATTATGTATACAATTTATTCTAATAATTCCAAAAATCAATTAAAATAATTAAAAATAATCTTTTAATCCATTTTCAAAATTCAAACCAAAATTATCTCATATGATAAATGTGTTATTATTACCTAGAAAGGATAAAATTATGGGCTTATAATCTTAAAAATAATTAATGAAATATAGAAAATTATTTACTATATCAATTCACCCACACATACACCTTGGACTCTAAATAAGTGAATTTAAATGGATTTTCAAAAAAATAAAATACTAATGTAATGTGTGTCCCTTTTCAACAAAATATTTCTAAATACCATTATTGCACTCTATGTTTACTTATTTAATTTTCTTAATTAAACCCATTCAATAAATTCCTACATATTTTACCCCATCATACATACTCATACCTACCTCCTAATAAATATTTAACTCAATACTCATGTACGATTTTCAAGAAAAGATTGTCTCATTTGTACTTCATGAAAGTTTTACTAGAAGAATGATTATTTTATTTATTCATAATTAATGAGTCAATTATCTATTCATATAATAAGGGACTAATTATGGGTGTTAATATGTTTATGGTTTTTGAGCATTTGAGTGAAAAACTATTGAGGCCGAATGAGGCTGCTTGACCCTAAGGCTATGTTTAATGCATATTGTTTTAGTTTCATCCATGTTTAGATTACCTTTCATATTCCTCTTACAATAACATGTATTTAATTCTTTACATTATACATGGATATAAAGAACCATATATTAATATAATTGAAACATGAATTCATCTCTCTATTCCTTTTACCAGGTAAAAAATGTTTCATTGTTTTTTTATTTTTCATCTTATTATTGAAAGAATTGAGGGACTTGTGAATTTATTTATTAAGGTTGGGTTTTTTATTACCCTAATACGGGTAAAATTATTTCTTTATTATTATTTAATCTGGGACATTTCATTATTATATCTCTCAATAGAGAACAACAAACTTAATATTTAATTATTCTATAAATTCAAATATATTTCGACAAACATATTTTTATTGATCTTGTTCTCCCTTCCCCAAAAATTAAATCAAAATTTATAATTAATAAAATCCCACAAAAAGGTGGGTATGGATATTTTTCTTATAATGAATAAACATAAAAAATTCATTAAAAGATGCTTAGGTATATTATGATTAAATTTCAACGTATTCTTGAAAATAGGCTTTATTGAAAAATGGTCATAAAATTAAAATAAATAATCAATCATTTTATCAAAATATTCTTTAGTTCAACTGGGTTTTTACAAGATTTATCATAATTTTATTATTATTCAAGCAAGTATTAGTTCTCTTAATTAAATGGTAATTATATATATTTTTCCAAAATTGGGTTAGAACCCCCTTAGGTAAGTGATAATGATACAATATATTTCATAGAATATGATTCAAAACATATTATAATTTTTAGAAATTTCATTAATTGAGAGTCAGAAATATTGTTCATTTTAGCAGAAAACTATTGTGAGTGACGGGTAAAATTATATTATAAACATTGGAATGGAGTCAATAATTACAAGGTTATTATAGTTAATCTCACTGGTCTCAAAGAACTGAAAATGTAACACTCAATGTTTTTATGAAAAATGAATGAAAAAATAAAGAATAAATCAAAAACATTGAAAAGTCTTGCACTATTAGGTTCTCTCCCCCACAATTCAATAATCTAATGTCGTAAATTATTTTGGAAAAATTTAACATGTGAAAATAATTTAAGTAGAATAAAAAAATACAAGTGTTAATGAATGGTACAACCTAATGGTCTGTTCTGAGAAATAGGTTGGAGGAATTTGAAATCCTCCCTATGATATTGTGATAGTTTCCATAGAACCACATTATTCAGTTCCCATTAATAGTGAATAGATTTTGATTCCCTTCTTTCAAAACCAGAAAAATACCAAAAGGGTATACATGAGTTACTTTATTTAGACCTTAACAACAAGAATAAAGAATATATGGAATCATCATGAGTCATGAATTGAATAATAACACTTTTTCACATGGATGGATGTATTTTTATTGAATTAACTTTTTAGGAGACATTATTTACCTTTATTTTTAATTTTATTATTATTAAAAATACTCCCCTATAATGTCCTTTATTTTTTCCATCTATAATTTTCATTCTTTTCTAGCTTAGAATATATTAAAATCTTTTTTTCTCAAATCCTAATATGATTTTTTTCTAGTCATATAGTTTGGGGGTATATTTATCTATAAATTATCTTGTATGATATCATTCCCAAGGGTATCATAGAGGCTATATAATAATACTATTAGGTGTCTTCCAAATATTTCCACGAATATTTCCTATTTTTTGACAATACATTCCAAAAAATCTCTTTTTTTATTCATTCAAACCCTCACCTTTTCCTATTTTTGGTTAGCTGGGTGTGGATTTACTGTGATGTACTCCAATGTTTTTTATAAAATTGTAATGACCCATCCCATTATGGGTTATAATCTTATGAGTTAGTTAAATTTATCATCTTGTTGGATAGTTGGTTTAGTAAAAATATTCATCATCAAATATATTATTTTGAAATATTCACAATTGTTTTTAGATATGGAAGGAGATATAGGTGGTCATTTAGGATCATAGGAGGGAACATGAGTGGTATTCCAGGTTGTTGGGGTTGCACTGCAACCACCAGATGGATCTAGTTTATTTTTGATAGAGATATTGTGTAACTTCTTACTTTGTTATTTTTATTTAGCCTCCAAATTTACTCTCTTTAATTTTTTTTGAATAGGGCTATGGTTTCGTTATTATTTCACTAGATCTTAGTGAAATCATTAATGATTGATGAGGATTTTGTAGTGCATGTGTAGAGGATGTCTTAATATGATATCTTACAACTGTCCATTTTCATTTTTTAAATAATTAATAATTTTCCAATTTTTATTTATGGGATTTGATGAAATTGTTAAAATTAGATATTTTATCATGTGTTGAAAAATTGAAAATTTGTATGGGAAGTTTCCATGGGTGTGGTACATACTGTCCAGGTGTGGGTGGTCAAGGTTTTAGTAATGTGATGGATCTTAGAGTTCTTCCTCATGACAATACAGTGTCAAATTATATTTTAAAATTAATTATAAATGGTTATAATTAATTATTTATATATTATACCATTATGATGGTTTCCGGGGGAAATTCAAGGCTTTATAAGATTGGATTGGGTTCAGTGGAGACATGATCATGTTAGGCCAGGGCTCTATGAAGTGTGGTGAGGGTGATCGCTCCATCTCAGAGGTAAATTTCTCTTTTTGATATAATATCATATACTTTCTAGGTATGAGTTTTCTACTACATACATTTTTCAAGGGTTCAGTTTGATGTATTGGAGATGAGGATTATTTGGTAGAATGAGGTAGGGTGGTATTCTTTCCCTTTCTCGTGATGAGTTCTCTTCACCCCTTGGGATGATTGAGATTGCTTGATGAATATAGTACCATGTGGTAAGGGAAATATTGATTAGGAATGAGGAATTTATAAGGTATCTATGTTCTTGTTATAATATGGGTAGCCTATGATATTTTCCCAAGGTATAGTTTCCAAGGTTGAGAGTGATTATGACTTGTAATGATAGATGATATATTGACACATATTGTTTTAGATGGGAAAACCTCTAGATAGTGGAGTAGGATCTTGGAATTTTATGTGAGTAGAAATAATCATAATGAAATGAATGAAATATTATATTTGGGTTACCTCTATATTAAAGGAACAGAATTCTCCTTTTGGTGATTCTAGTGGAACCTAGTGAGGGTTTAGGAATTGCTTGAGGACTTGGCCGGAGGTTTATAAGGGGACTCAAAGCTTCTTGATTTGGGATGGTCCTTGGGTAGTGGGATTGGGACTAATGAATTTTTTGATGATGATTAACCAAACAATGGGGTTTGGGTTACAATATCTAATGGGATGTGGTGTCACCACTTCATGTTTAGTGTGATACAATATTTGTGAGGCTAGACTAGAATGGGTCTGGAGGACCCATTTGATTCTATAAGGGGTAATATGTTTATTATTCAAGAGGAAGGGATCTTCCATGACTGACTAGCTCCCTATGATATTTTGGTGAGATGGTGTGAATGAACTTTTACCTATGATATACTATAATTATTTATTGAACTTAACATAGAGGCTAGGGACTGGGTGGATAATGTAACTTTCCTTGAGGATCCTTAGGTCAGTGTGTTTGAGGTAGCCTTCCAAGAATCTATAGGGATGGGTCAATGTGATGACTTTTCCCAATTCCCTCAGGTTTTCGGTTGACGTTATTTACATACATGTCTTGATTTAGTTGATGACCATTACCTATATCTTCAATTATTATATTGATGGATGATCATTCCTTGTTTCTTCTAGTATTAGGATGACGAATGAATATGCCATTATGATCGGGTATCAGGTTGGAGACCATGATATACATGGTTGGGTCTGTGTGCATATGTGGGTCCTTTTTTAGAGGATCTTTCTCAGGAACACTCTATGTTACAGTTCATGGAATGGAATGAGAAGAGTTTGGTGGACCTCCTTTGAGTGATATGATATGGGTCATTCCTTTTGGGAATATGATAATACCCAATGTTTGCAGGCAATGGGTCGAGGTTTTGGACACCGAATTAACCTAAGTATTTAGGTATGTTTTGTTTATTTGATTGATGGTAAGAGATGATATGGTGGGATTCTTTAATGGTTCCAATGTATGTTTTATCAGGTTTCATGGTTTCACGGTTTGAACACAATGACTTGAGGTGCATGAAGTATGGTGGCTTGTATAGGAGATGATGTCCAAGGTACGTATATGAAATGTCTATGTTGTTTATAAATAATGCATTAATATGATAGAATATAGTAGGGGACCATTGTGAGAGCCTATTGATATGTAGTTCTCACACCATTCATAGGCACCTCACTGCATGTGAAGACCTTATGTATTCTTCCAGTTTCAGTAGATGACATGTTGTAGATCGGGATAGTGTAGCTCAATAGGTTTTAAGAAATGATGTCTAAGACTAGGGATAGAAATAGGGATATATAACATAAATTATAATTTTTATTTTATTTTGTGTTTAGTATTAGTCTAGTATGATGTTAGGGATGTATGATTTTATAAATCAATAGGACAAATTTTTTTATTTCATTGTGTTTATTTATTAATGTGTGCTCTAATTATTTTAATGTGAGTTTTGTTTATTTAATTCATATTATATTATTATGACTTGAAGAAATAGTCTCCCCATTTTATGGATTTGGTCTTCTTTACTATTTGTTAGACTCTGGAATGTGGGAATTTTCACTTGAGTCCATTTCACAACATCCTCTCAAGGCACTATTGAGTGGCTTACGGTGGGGTGTTACAAAGTGGTATTATAGAAATTTTTTTGATGTATTACTAATTAGTGAAATTATATATAGGTAGTATATGGATTTTTCAAATCATGATATGGTCCTCAGATTGGTAAGTTGTGAAAATCATTTTAGTGGGAATTCCTAGTTACACAGGGTAAATGATTGTCATTCTTAGTTTTTCTATTATGATTTTTATATTTTTGAATTCGATGGATTACCACATATTTTTGTTTTGTTTTTGGCTATTTTACCAATTTTTAGAGGCCATGTACATGCTTCACGATAGGTATGTATGTCTTATGTGACATGTTCTTTATCGTGTGTGATTAATGTTTATAATAACATTTCAGTTTGTTAAAGTGATAGGAATAATGTATGTGGTGTTTTCCTATATAACATGGAATGAAATTTTAATCTATTTTACATTAGGATATTATCTAATATAAGTTAATTTGGATCATATTTCAATATATTCTTCTATTTAAAAATATATTTCCTTCATCAAGGGATGCATGAGGACCCTTTGATGGTTGATGTAGCCACTATATTCCTTGAAAATTGATCCCTGGAAATTTCATCACATGCATGTGATACCAAAAGAATAATATGATGATGGGCATATGATATACTAAGAATATGAAAACCTTATGGTTTTTGGGAGAAATGTATTAATAATGTTACTTGTTTATGTATTTTAAATTAATGGAGTGTTTCTAGAATCTATATTAGGTTTATGGGTAAGATATGTTGGATTCATGTCCCAGTTGGTTCTTGAGATGTTCTTCGACATCATGGTGGGAGTTTGGATACAAACTAATGATTCTAAAATTAATCTAGTGATAATTTTAGACACGAATTTATCCTTATGATTCGTGATATTCCTTGGTATGATGGTTGTAACTTACTCATATATGGATCATGTCCAACGAGTTAAGCACATGAGCCTATGATAGATAGGACAAGACTCACTAAAGCATGAGTCAGGTGGTGTGATTAGATTTTTTGAGAGAATGAATTTTTTGGCTTAAAGTGAGATTGATAAGGATCATAGGTGAGTATCTATTCATGGGTTCTAGGTGGGAAACATTAACTTTTAGAGATTCGTTTTTCATGAGACTTTTGGAAAAAGTATCAGGGTATGAGGGATATGATTTTTGGGTATAAAACATACCTTTTAGGGTAGTAGATTAGTGAATGATATATGGGATTGATATTTTCATATTGTTATTCATTGTCGAAGAACCCAAGTGGTCATACTATGGTAATGATGTGGTGTTTTTTTGGTTATGGAATGTCTTATATTGAGACAATCAGTGTTTTCAGTGATACCCTAAAGGCATGGAAACATCATGTGTTTAATAAGTATTCATGATATCCCTAAAATAAGAGGTGAAAAGATTTATGGTTTGAGGTATTGAGGTACATTCAGTCAGAGTTGATCTATGCTGATGTTTTTTGAGGGAGTCATAGTGTTAGGGGTGTTATCGTGACATGTGCCTATGGATCGGGAAGAGCAGTGATCATGTGGTATCAGGACCCATTTGGGATTAGCACTCATGGATTGGATTGAGGGAAGCCCCATGGTTTGGAGAAATCCATTGACCAGTTAGAGGGTGTGACACTCAATTTGGATGAACTATAGTTGTGTTAATGAAGACAACACCAGTGAGTTGGGAATAAGAAGTAGTTAATAATTTGGTGTGGGAGTGTTTGATAATTCTAATAATTACATTTGGTTATAGATGGAGCATGGTCAATGGAGTTTGGGTATTTGGTTCAGTAGGTGATGATAATAGTACTCCTATTATGGAGAACACCATATTAGTTGTGGATATGTGACCTTTATGTTATAAGTGTCATGGAGGCAGTGAATGAATAGTATGTATATGGTTTGAGAAAAACATATATGCTGATGTATGTTAAGAATAAAATTTAAATAGGTCCTTGGTAAATTAATGGATCCTGATTTATATTACTTTCTGGGTTGATTCAACGCATTCCCATTAGGCTCAAGTATGTTTGAGGTTATATGAGTTAAACATATATTGGAAGTGAACCAATTCTCATCAATAGAAAATGATTCATGGAGTAGGTGGTTACTATTATAACTTTTATGATACACTGGGATTCATAACTGGACATCATTTTCATTGTTTGGATGATTTTATGATGCCTTCGGGTGTGAATGAATCATGATCATATTTTTCTTTTGAGTTTATACTTGCCACTAATGCTGATCATTTTAGGGAAGATTAGCCAAATGAGGTCTGACTGGAGGTTTTATGTGAGTTCAGATATGGAGGGATAAGAACCATATAAGGTTAATTTCCTGGGTTAAATTTAGTGGTTTGGATCTCTACCTAAAGGTTACTTTTTGGTAGCCCATTCATATGTTGGAAATAATAATATCTTGGAACTAGCTGTCATGAGATGATATTTATGGTTGGTATAATAATAATAATTTGGACTGAACTAGATGTAGACATAGAGGAATGTTAGGAGGGACATATATTGTGTGTTCAATCTTGGAGTTTGTGGTAGCATTATTTGGGTAGCTCGACATCTGGTGGTTAGTGAGTTAGGAATTTGGAGATGGAAAGAAACATGTACTCAGTAGTTTGGAAACCTATATAGGAAAGGAAACATGGTTTGAGGTTTACCATATCTCCTTGAGGATAAGGATTATTATTTTCGGAAGTTTTTAATGCCTCGTGTAATTAAAGGATGAAATATTTTGATGGAATTTTAGTATTTATAGACATGGAAGACTAAATTTGAGAAATTATCACTAATATTGAATTTTGAGATTTTGATCACCTTTGGTGGGTGGTTTTGGACTTAGAAGGAGCCTTGAGATGTGGCTTGGGAGTCTATAGAAAAGGTGTTTTGGGAGAGTGGGGCTACACAATAGCCACTGGCTACCCTGTAGCATGGGAACTTGATCAGGATCCCTACTTAACTCAAGAGATGGTTGATTTTCCTAGGGAAGCCAACTAGAGGTCCACTGACTAGATATAGGGATACCTTATTTATAATTATCTAATAATGGCTAGCTGGTGGTTCTAGTTAGGGGGAATTTTAATGGGGTAATACCAATTTGTTCCCTCTCTAATTTCCTAGTGTTTTAGATTAGGGAGGTGAAGAGAGAGTCTATTTTGGCCAGATCATCCCCCTCCATTCCTCTCTTGACCCCCATGGTCCTGGGTGATGGATCTAGGTGCATATTTTTGGAAATCATGTGAATCTTCCTCCTCTATTTTTTGTTTTCAATTTTCCCTTTAACACCCCTTAATTTTAGTTTAGATTGGGATATGAATTAGTGTGTATTTCAATGGATCATAATGAAACCATCAGTTATTGATGAGGTTTTGGTGTGATATTTGTAGAGGAAATCCTAAGATGCTAACTACTGATGATATGTGGTTTTTTTGGTGGATGAAAGTCTCTTCACTAATTTTATTTTTTAATTTGGATGAAATTGGATAAAATTATTGGTTTTGTAGGTGTTGAAAATGATGAATTTCATATAGTATAGTGTTGGGGTATATTGTAGATCCTATGGGTTTGGTTAGTTGAGGCCATGATGAATCAAGGGATCTTTATGATCTTATTGAGGATTATAACATGTTGAATTAAATTAATAATAAATTATAAATTGTTATAATTATTTATTTATTTCATATGGAGTGAGTCATGTTTCCAAGATGAAAGATGAGTCTTGGACTTCTTGGACTAGGTTTGACAGAGACATGTATAGTATTGGTGGATCATAAAGAGTGTGGTAATGTGGTTTCAGTGGCAGGTGTCCTCTATTGATACACGATCATATATATAACAACCCTGCTTTTTATTACACACTTAAACATTATTTATTACATAAATTATTCACCTGATACAACATGGATGATCCTGATTTCTAGTGTCTTTGGGGATTAGAATCATTACATAACAACTTAAAACATGAAATAAAACATCTTTATTGAAAACCTCATTTACATGACCTCAATATTCTCTTGTACTTATCATTTCATAGGATAACCTGAGGACATGTATAAGAAAAGGGTGAGCTATAAAGCCCAGTAAGGGAATAAACATGGAATAAGAAGATGAATACAATTCTCATTATACAATTGGCATATCAATTGAGCACAAGCGAAACATAAACATAAAAGAATGATAAATCATGATAATCAAATCATGGGAACTTGGCTGCAACATGTAACATGGAATTAGCATGATCTAGGGCTCATTGCATATGGAGCATGAGTAAACCCTCATTGCACATGAAGCACGAGTAAAAACTCATTTAACTTGAATTATCATGAGTCATCACTCATTGAACATGAAATATAATGATACTATACTTCACCCATTGCATTGGAGCACTATCAGGGCACACCCTTCTTAAACAATCCCATTTCATGTATAAGTGTTCCACATTAATCATGTAAATAGAATAAATCAACATCACAAGTAATTACAGGATTATGTAATGTGGAAAAAATACATCAAATTACCATTAAATAGGTATATTTTCATAAAGGTGAATAACCAAGATAGAGACATGGGTATGGTATTCACTGCATAGTGATCTTGGCTTGAAAAAACACGGTGAAATTTTGGCAGCATAACTACGTGACATAAGGATTCATGAAAATAGTTTATGAGATAAAAAATTGTGTCTCATCATATTTACATTAAATATAAAGTAAGGGGATCATATGGATACATGTCCCAACAAATGTAATTGAATTTAGATGCATAATACAAAATAATTACTTGGATGTAAAAAAGAGAGAGAGAAATCCCTCACGGAACTTGGGCATGGTAACAGGTGTAAATAGAAGGATTTAATGAGAGATAAAGGGGTCTACCATCATCCAATGATAAATAGGATAGTATGGGGGAGGTGTGAAATCATACCCAAACATTTTTAATTGAAAACAAAAGGGTATAACAACTTATGGAAAATTAAACAAAAATGAGAAAGGAAGAAATACCCTTACTTTCAAGTGTGCTTCCAAAGGCATGAGAGAGGCTTGAGAGAGGCTTCTTGGGAGCATGGGGCACCTTGGAAGGATTTTAGAGAGAGGAAGGAAGAGTTTGGATGAACTATAAAACATTTGAGTGTGGAGGAATTGGGATATTGGGTGGGTTTATATAGGAAAGGAGAGGGAATTGATTATTAATTAGGTTTGGGACACCTCATAGATGAATCTTGGATCTCGATAAGACACAATAGATAGTGGTAACCCATGAATCCTTAAAAATCCTCTAATATATATCAGTGCTAGTTGATCCAATGAGAAATCCTCCCAAATATAAATTAAGTGTGAAGCCTTTGTAAGATGTTTCACAACAACCCAGATTGAATTTTTGCCTTTTGATGTCTTCGAATGTCTGGTGACAAAGTCCATTGTTATGTTCTCCCATTTTCATTCTGGTATGGGAAATGGTTGCATCATCACCGTAAACTTATGCCTCTCTTCCTTAACTAGATTACATGCTAGGAAATTTGATGTATATTCAAGGATCTTCTCCTTCATATTATCCCACCTATAATACTCTCGTAGATCTCGATACATCTTTGTGTTTCCTGGATGAATAGAGAAATATGAACTATGTGCATCATCCAAAAGTTCCTTCTTTAACTCTGGACTTGATGGAACACATAGTCTTTTCCCAAATCTCACAATTCCTTCTTCATAAACATTAAACTCCGAGTATTTCACTTTTCTGATAGCTTCCACTTTTTCTTTAATTCCCATATCATCCTTTCGAGCATCCTTTATCCTTTCCAAAAGTTATGGTTGAGAAATAATTTGTGAAAGGATTGATGATGTTCCATTATTTATGATTCCCATTAATATCTTCATTAAATATAAGATGATTTGATCCCTTTCAATTCCCATTAATGAAAGTATCACTAGGTCATTTCTACTTAGGGCGTCTTCCACCTTATTCACTTTCCCAGGGTGGTAATGGCTTGAGTAGTCATAGTCTTTGATCAGCTCTAACAATCTTCATTGGCGCATGTTCAACTCTTTCTATGTGAATATATAGTTGAGGCTTTTGGGGTCCGTATATATTTCACAGTTCTCCCAAAATAGATAATGCTGCTAAATTTTCAAAGTGATGATCACTGCAGCAAACTCGAGGTCATGTGTTGGATAGTTCTGTTAATGAAATTTCAATATCCTTGAAGCATAAGGAATGACTTTGTCATTTTTTATCAACTCACATCCCATGACCTTCTTAGAAGAATCACTGAATACGACAAAAAGTTATCTACTTGTGGGTAATGTGAGCACATTCATATTGATAAGCCTCCTGTTCAACTCCTTGAAGATATTTTCACATTCATCACTCCAAGAAAACATTACTCCGTTCCGAGTTTTCTTAGTATGTGGGTTGGAAAATCGTGAGAAATTTCTCACAAATCATCTATAATATCAAACTAACCCAAGAATCTACGTATATCTATTACCGATGTAGTCCTTTTCCATCACTCAATTGCATCTGTTTTGGAGGGATCCACAGATATCCCATTGCTTGTGATGATATATCCCATGAATGAGACCTCCATCAACCAGAACTCACACTTTCTATAATTTTCACATATCTTCTCCTTCCGCAAGGTCTATAGTACAGTTCTTAGATGATCCTCATGATCATCCTTGGTTTTGGAGTATATCAAAATATAAACTATAATTACTACCACAAATTTGTTGAGGTAATCTCTAAAAACTCTATTCATCAAGTCCACTAATATTAATAGATCATTAGTGAGTCTGAATGGCATCACTATGAATTCATAGTTCTCGTATCTTGTACAAAAAGCAGTCTGGGGGATATCTATCTTTTTCACCCTTACATGATAATATCCCGAACACAAATCCACATTGGAGAAGTATTGTGCTCCATGCAGCTGATCGAACAAGTAATCAATTCATGGGAGATGATACTTGTTCTTTATCTTGATTTTTTTGAGCTCACGATAAATGATGCAAAGGCATATTGACCCATCCTTCTTCTTGACAAAGAGGACCGGTGCACCCCATGGTGAAGCACTTGGGTGTATAGACCCTTTATCCAGATTCTCATGTAGTTGTGTCTTCAGCTCCTCATTCTCCACAATATCCATTCTATACAGAGTCTTGGATATTTGCAACACCCCATGTATAAGATCATTTGAGAATTTAACATAACTTATAGGAGGAAGACTAGAAAATTCCTCGGGAAACCCTTCATCAAATTCCATCACAATATACATTTCCTCTATGATGGTTGCCTCATTAGACTCAATCATCTATTCCAGATACATGTTCTCATAGGGAAGTAATATCCACACTTGAGATGATGGCGCTAAAAATGATTCATCTTCCTCATTTCACTTGTAAAGAATCAGGGGTCGATTCTCCACATGGAGAGTGATTTCCCTCACACGACAATTTACATTGGATCTATATAAGGAAAGCCAATATATGGGAAGAATTGCATAAAATTACACAGAAGGGAGTATGATGAGGTTTTTCGAAAAGTTCAATCCACAGATTTTGATGGGGGAGGAGTAATATTCATGGGATGAAATGATTTACCCATTTTTCATACTCACTGATATCTTCACCTTTATATTTTTGGTAGTGTTGGGATTGTTCAACTAAACATTTTGGATATAAAAGAATACATGTAACCTAAATCAAATAGTAAGTTCGATATTATTGAATGAATAACTAGCGTACCTATCACCACATCATTGTTAGGGTTCACTTCTGCAGAATTGATGGAAAAAGGTCACCCTTGCTGCCTTGGAGGTTGTTGGTCACCTCTGAAAACCCTTGTCTTATTGCACTGATTTTCAATATTCCCTAGTTCTTTGCAGTTGTAGAAATGAACCACGTGTTGAGGTTAAAATGAAGAATTCCTCTCTGTTGCAGTCGTGAGTCTTTCTTGCTGATAGTTAATATGCAGGTGCACTTCTCTTCTACACCTAAAGCTTTTCCTTTTCCCCTTTAAGAAATTTTAGGGGTGCTTCTTTCCTCACTTTTGGCAAGTGGGGTGCTGGATCTTCATATCACCATTGGATTTATCCATCGGGCTACTAGAATTGAAGTCCACCTTACACTTCTTATCCCCATGATAATCCTGAGATTATCCATACTCTATTTTGAACTTGAGGTCACATCATAAAATTTCCTCAGAGCTGTCAAAGTCACAGATCGCCAGCGCTTTCCGTAGGCTGGGATTCATCCTTTCAAAGAAGTGGTCAACCTTTCAATTTGGGGGAACAACAATGTCGGAGGCGTATAATGCAAGCCTTGTGAAGTTTGCCTCATACGCTCCGAGAGATTCTCCATCTTTTTACTTGAGGTCAAGGAAGTCTCTTTCCATCTTATGCTAGAGTGTGTGTGAAAAATATTTATCAAAAAACATCACCCAAAAATCCTTCCATTCCAACACCTCGATCTCCTCCTTAGGCTTCATATATTTTATCAATGTCCACCATTTATCAGCATCACCCTCCATTCGATAAACATCCAGGAGAACCTTCTCTTTCTTAGAACATTAAATGATGAAGAAGATCTTTTCAATGGAGTAGATCCATTGATCAGTGATTGAGGGATCATATGCTCTATTAAAATTTGGAGGACTTGGTCTCATGAAGCTCTCAATAGTGACTTGTTTTTTCTTAGGATGGGGGTTGAACATTCTTATCGACCCATGATTCTATTCAAATCTTGAGTTAGCTTAGAGATAAGAAGGACAAATTTCTTGATCCCCGCTCCCATTGGATTGGGAATCTCATTAGTACAGTCATCACATTGATCTTCACATCGGTTGTTAGCACGAGTCCTTGTATTACCGGCCATTGGATGGAATAAAAGGACTGTTAGGGGTAACACATAGAGGGTAATACAAGGACAAAAGTGATGAAATATAAATAACTTTTAAATCCCTAACATATGAATATATTCGCTTCAGTCTATGTTATCCATGATCTAATTTCTAACATATATTCTTAGTGAATTTATTAATCCATTAGTAATGGTTTACACTAAGCTTGTGAATTTACCAAATAATACCCCATAGGAGTGTCGTAACGAAGAGTGGATCAAGGCCAATTGCCATGCACTAGTTCCCATTTGGTTCTAGCTCAAAGCGTTGTTTTTGGGTTTTACCCCTAGGATACATCTGTTCCAGAGCCGCCTCTACCTACTCGTATCCAGACATGGAAGTATTTTCTTGATAAACCACTTACTCAATACTCACAAAATCAAAGGTTGTTTTTATTATACTTAGTGTTGTCTTTAAGGCTTTGTTATGGTTTTCTAATCCAAATCCCAAAATTAACTAAACCTATCATCTAATACCAACTATAACAACCCTTCTTTTTATTACACACTTAAACCTGATTTATTACATAAAATATTCACTTCATACAACATGGAAGATTGAGAGGTCTAGTTAATTTGTATATTAGGATCATTAAATAACAACTTTAGACATGAAATACACCATCTTTATTGAAAACATCCTTTACATGACCCCAACATTCCCTCTTACTTAACATTGCATAGGATAACCTGAGGACATGAATAAGAAAAGAGTGAGCTATAAATTCCAGTAAGGGAATAAACATTGAATAACATGAGGAATACAATACATGTTATACAATAGGCATATCAGTGGATCACAAGAGAAACATTAACATAAAGGCATGATAAATCATGTTAATCATAACATGGAAATGTGGCAACAACAATTAACATAGAATTAGCATGAACCAAGTCTCATTGCACATGGAGCATGAGTAAACCCTCATTACACATTAAGAACGAGTAAACACTTTTTGTGCTTGAATTATAATGATTAATCACTCATTTCACATGACTTATCATGATAGTATACTTTACCCAATGCATTAAACGCTATCAGGGCACACCCTTCTTAAACATTTCATTTCATGCATAAGTGTTCCACATGGATCATATAACATGGAACCAATCGACATCATAAGTTATTCAAAGATTAAGTAATGTGGAATAAATATAAGAAAGTAACATTAATTAGTTATATGTGAATAAAGGTGAATACCCATGATAGAGACATGGGTATGGTATTCACTACACAATGATCTTGGCATGGAAAACGCGGTGCAATTTCGTCTACATAATGGCGTGACATAAAGATTCATGAAAATTATTTATGTGATAGAAAAGGGTTTCTCAACATATTTACATGAAATTGACAGTATGGGGTTCATATGGATACATTTCACACAAATTTAATGGAATATAGATGCATAGTTAAAAATAATTACTGGGATATAAAAAAACATAGAGAAATCCCTCATGAAATTTCTCCATGGTAACGGGTGTACATGGGAGGATTTAATGAGAGAGAAAAGGATTATCCCACTATCCAAACATAAAGAGTAAAGTATGAGGGAGCTGAGAATTTTTACCCAAACATTTTTAATTGAAAACAAAAGGGAATACCAACTTAAAGAAAATTAGAATAAAATGAGAAAGGATGAAATACCCTTACTTAGAAGTGTGCTTCCAAATGCTTGAGAGAGGATTAAGGGATGTTTTTTGGGAGCTTGGGGAACCATTGGTGGATTCTAGAGAGAATAGGACAGAGGTTGGACTAACTCCAAAGTTTTTGAGTGAGGAGGAAGTGGGATCTTGGGTGGGTTTATATAAGAAAGTGGAGGGAATTGTTTATTTTTTAGGTTTGGGACACCTAATATTAAACAATACAAACCATAAACAAGCCCCTTGTTATTTCCCATGTTTTTTGGAAAAGGGAAGTGGAAAAATATATTTAATATGTCCAAAGTCTGGACTTCTTAATATAGTGGGGTTGCTTATATGGAGGTGAGTCACACTACCTAGGGGACAAATTTAAAAAGAAAAAATGTTTTATAAGTCTTGGACGGTCCACAAAATCTTTGTAAAATAAATCAAAAAAATATAAAATCACATTATATTAATTATCAAACATATATTGGCTGAAAATAATGTTTATAGTATTATATTACAACACTATTGGGTCATTATGATGTCATGAAACACAGTATATACTTAAACAGTATTTAATTTTTACACAAAAATTTGACTTTCTCAAGAAAATTTTGAAAAATTAACAAATGGATAATTTCAACAACTTGATTCTAGAAATAATATTAATTTTATATAAATAATTTTCTAAATATGTTAATTTTCACTTTTAAAATAAACACCGACATTTTTCAAAAATTAATGGGTTTTGACAAAAATGGCTTTCAAACCTTATCAAAAATTACAATTTCATTCATAAAATTATACGATCATTTATATTTAATAAAAAATATTTTAATAATAATAATAATAATTTATTAAAATATTTTTTAGTTCAAAAATCCATTGATTCATAAAAATTGATTTCTTAGTTGTACATTAACTGAAAGTACTATTTGTGTTATAAAAACTATTTACAAGGTAATAATAAAAAAATAAGTATATTCGTTATTATATACATAAATAATGTACATAACCATTGTTCTATGTTCTTGGTAAATAACATCTTATAACACCTGTATAACACAAAAGTGTAAGGTGTGGAATGGTGACAGACTCTTGGGGTGGCTCGGATA
Source organism: Viscum album (assembly GCA_963277665.1). Taxonomy (NCBI): domain Eukaryota; kingdom Viridiplantae; phylum Streptophyta; class Magnoliopsida; order Santalales; family Viscaceae; genus Viscum; species Viscum album. Next base: position 1,374,401,850 of record OY728133.1, on the reverse strand, counting down.
ACATTCCTCGAGTGGTATTCTCTATCAACTTTCACTTTTCTCGTAGGCAGTCCTGATCGAGCTTAACATATTCAAGCTCAGCTTGTTCTTGGTAATGATCGATTCCCAAAGATGCAACCTCCTTTCCAATCTATGACAAATGGGCTTCATAAGGGGCATGTCAACTCGACGAGGCCATTGCTTCTTTTTTCTGAGTATATTGGATTTGTTAAATCCCAATATTTATACTAATCACGTGATAAATGTTCAATGACTATATTAGAAAAAATCACAATTATTAATAGTATGTTAAAATCCAAAAACATAAAACCAAAAAATTTGACATTTTATATAAACAATTTACATAAAGAGACATTTAATAAGATCAAGAGGGATTTCCATTAATGAGTATTCGGGTCGTTACATCATATGTATATTATATATAATTTTCTGGTTTCATACATGTTTCATGGGTTTAGGTAGATGGATAGTGGTTAGGGATTCATTGGGATGAGAAGTTAGGGCGGCGTTCAACCCATTATGCTTGGTATAAGTTCTACTTATCACTTGGAATGTATGAGATCCCCAGATGACTATGCCTCCTTGGAGAGAGAGAAATGTTGAGATGGAATGAGGAATTTGGATTGTGTCTTGGTTCTTGATGTGATTTGGGTAGTCTAGGATGGGTTTCCTTTGGCTTCATTGTGCTTATGGATGAGATAGTGGCATGTCTCATGATTGAAGGGAAATACCCCGTGAGGGAGGAGCATGATCGTGGTGTGCGATGTGAGTAGGATGAGTCATTTAGTATTGGATTATAAGTGATAGGAAGGTTAATTTATTGGATATTTAGAGATATATCCCAGGGTATACGCAGTATGGTACCCAAAATGATCACAAAAATTTCATAAAGACTTATATATTGAGGTTTCCATGGGGGATCAAAGAGGTTTGACTTAGGATGGTCCCTCGATAGGAGGAATAAAACTAGTGATATTTTTCTTGATGATCAACCAGATCATGTGGTATGGTTGGAAGATATTATGGGTAATGAAATCAATAGTTATTGATCAAATTATTAAAATACTAGCGAGGTGAGACCAGGATGGTTTTGGAGGACCCAATGGATGCCCTGGGGGGAATATATGACTTTTTTTAGAGGAGGGCCGAGATCTCTTATGAATAAAGCCATGAGATCATCTGTTGTGTTGGTTTCATGAGATATAGCCTTTGGGGATTTTGAGGGTTCATATAGAGCATTTACAAGAGTCTTTAGTGATGGTGTCTAATGTAACATTCCTTGAGGAGGCATGGGTTGATGTTCTTGAGGTGACCTTTCCAATGTTTACAGAGATGAGTTGATGGGAAGATTGTTCCTTATTCCCTAAGGTATTTTTCAAGGACCTTTTCATTAGAGTATTTTTTTACTAAATGAAAATTACCTATTTCATCATGTATTTGGTTAATCTAAGATATTCAATGTTACATCAGGTATTGGGTCGATGGATGAACATCCTCTAATTCTCTGGAATTAGGGGAAGGACAGTTCAAAACATGGTATCTGTCTATGTGCATGTCTTGTTCCTTTTCGTGAGTGACATAGTTTGGGGAAAAATAGATTCTATGACATAATATGAAATGATATGGGACATATATACCTCCATTTAGTGAGATTGAATGGGGATATTCATTTTAACATATGATTATGCCTGATGTTTATGGGTAGTGGGTTGTGGTTTTGGATTCCGACCTACCTTGAGTCTTCATGTATGGGCTAGGAATTTGTATGTTGGTATGAGATGTGAAAATTGGATTCTAAAATGGCACTAAATTAGGTTTTATATGTTTTCATGGTGTTCTGTTAAGAACACATAGACTTAATTTGTATGTATTTATAGTGTTTTAGTAAGCACATGATATATAGGGTGTTTGTGTGACATGTTTATTTTTGTCCACATGCATACACACAAATAAAAGTATACAATATGGGAACATGGTGAACCTATATTGAGATTATTTATCATACATATTATAGGAAAATAGGTGTTTGTGAATAAATTACATTTTCTTTTAGGTTTATCACTAGATGTGCAGTGGATTATGTTGGCATAGCTTGATTGGTTTAGAGAAAAAGATCTTGAACCTAGGGATGTTAAATGGGATAGTGTATGTGTCTTGTAATAATGGTTTAATTTTTATTTGATACTTAACTAGTGGGTGGTAATGGATGTATAATTATATTCTTTTACATGGTATTTTTTTTATTACATTGTGTTTATTGATTTACGTGTACTCTCAAAATTCATATTTATGTTTGGGTTATTTTGTACTAATTGTATGCCTCTAATTTGAGGGAATAGTCTCTCCATTATATGGATTATGCCCTCATATCTATTAAAAACCCTATAATATATAGTGAGGTGTTCTTGAGGATGCGTAAAGACCCTATCCAAAGAAACATTTGATTGTCCTCAGGTAGGGAATTACATGGTTCATTGGTAGGCCTAATGCTCCCAAATATGATATTATACATGGGGACCTGATATTGAGTTGTGGGGGAGGTGAAATAAAACCTCACAAGGAAAGGGATATTACCTAACACATGTCTCCAACTTATAAAGAGTGATGTGGATTATATAATTGTTCTCATCTATTGATGACCAATAGTAGTCAATTCAATATCATTACAAAAAGGTTCATTTTCAATGTATGGATCCCAAACCAGATTCTAATGGATGAAAATGGATGATCCTAATTGGTATTAACCACAACCCTCACCAACATCCTTGTAGAGGATGTAGGTATTATCCCTAACTCTATATAGTTTTTTGCACTATCCATTCCACTCAATCCCATGAACTCAGGCATAACATCTACCTAGGAAGAGTTATTAGTACCACAAATCCAAAATACGTTAGAACTGAAAAGATCAATCACCAATTTGGATTTATATTTTTTATAGCTTTGGATTCCACCCATTATAAAATATAATATACAAAAATTAATATTTATTAATTACATAATGTCATAGGAAAAATTTAAATAAAATCAATTCCTCAAACATATATTTTTTTAATAAAAATGGGGTTTGAGGAATTTACTATTTCATTGATATATTTCTATCATGTTGAAATTTTTCACTCATATTACCAAAATTATATACATCTTTTAAAAATCTGGGATAATAAATTATAGAAATGAAGACATTTTTATCAATTATTTGAGGTCCAATGTGGTATCACCAAGATAGTTTGTGATAAAACTCAAAAATAGATTCAATTTCACTAAAATGAAAACATCTTTTTATAAGTTTATCATCACATGAAATCCCATGTAAGTTTCCTCCAAATTATTAAATATAGATTTATATTTAATAATTTATAATTTTTATGAATTTATATGAGATTATGCCTTTATAGTTTCCAAATAATTTACCATGTCTGCATACTAGGGTATTTCTTCATCAACCATGTAGAGAATCTCTCTTTGAATGTGATCATCCAGTGGATCTATGTTTGAAATTTATATTTTATAATTATATTGTAAAATTTTCATGTTATCATCCACCAAGAAATCAATTTATTTATTTTCCTTAACCTCTAGGTTGAATTATTATACATTATAATCCTTGAAACAATCATGAGGTTTGAATCTTCCTTCTTTATCATGTATCTTGGGGTTATATGTTCAGAAAATATAGTTACATTTTCCCTAAAATTATGGTATGAAAATATCTAAATCATAAAACCTATTAAGAACCCATTTTAAGTAGTTTTAAAATTGATCTATTTAGTATCCAAAGTTTTTAATAATAATAAATTTCTTGTAATTTAACCTCAATTATTTAGAAAATAACTATACCCATTGCTTGGTTAGAAGCATCACAATGATTATGTAAAAGATAATCCTAATTCAATAGCAGCATCACGAGTGGGGTGACTGATCTACTCCTTAGTTATATACCTTCTAGGTTTTACTCATGATTAAAATCAATGTTAGTATATTTTAAATGTAATTCATAGAATGGAAGATAAATCATATTCAAGTCATTGAAAAATCACTTTAAAAATAACACAAGTCCAAGAAATGATCTTACATGTTTCATAAAAGTTGGATAATGAAAATAATGTATTAATTAATTTTTTTTATTTCTTGACTTCATTAATTTTGTGTGTAATAGAATTATATAAGCCAATTTATTTTTGGACCATGAAATGGAATATTTTATAAAACAAAAAAAATATTAATTCAATGAATATTTTCACAGCATTTTTTTTATTTTTAATGTAACGATCAATTTAATTTTAAAATATAGTAAAATAATCCCAAAATAGATCTACACATTATTTAATTTTATATGGAAATATAATTTCCATTAAAAATTTAAATATACATAGCTAATTATACAACCTAAATGGAATCATTTTATTAGAAAATGTACAAAACTAGAAAATGAAGGTGGTCTTATCCTAGTATTTTGGAGTAATGAGTAAAAATAAATAACATGAAAATATCTGTATGAAATAATTGGGAGTTTTCCATGCTGATCATTAAAGAAAATTTATAAAATTAATATGGAAATTATATTTTATAGTGATTATGTTTAAATTCCTATAATTAATTAAAGGTCTAAAACTATTCTAAATTCTAATACGTATCAATTCATTTTGGTCGTTCTTTATAATGGCCTAACCATATACTTGGTAAGCATATAGATTAGGAATATCTATTGTGATTCATAGATTCTATAAATGATGTCTTCTTACAAGAAATTATCTATATATTATTTCACCACTTCTATTATTGTGGGTCTTGTCCTTTAATGGTCTTACCTAACAAGTCTTGGGACTTCCTGATGAAAAATAATATGTGAGAATATTTTGGGGTTTATTCTTGGATATATATATAATACAAACTATTTTTGTGAATGTCGTATTTAAAAACCTAAATTAATATGTGTTCATGGTTCAGTGTTATGTTATTATAAAGGATTATTAGAATATTTCCCCCTTCCATCAAATCCACAAAAATGAAAGCATTGGTAAGTGGATTTAATTTTAAGAATCATTTTTGTTATAATAATGAATTAAATTTGGGTTTATAACTTCAATTTATTATTTCTTCTACCAAAATATGACATATATGTTTAATTATCATTTGATAAACAACCAAATCAATTAATGTATTTAGGGTTTAAAACATCCTCCAAAATAATGATAGATTATTAAGAACTTATATAACTTCATCCTCTATGGATTTTTATATAATTATATGTTTTCTATAAGACAAAATTTAATAAAATATACCAAGAACATCATTGGGTTTAGCCTCTTCAAAGTGATATTGTTTAAGAAGATAATGGTCAGCTAAAGGGTTCTCCATAAATTCAAATATATTGAAATTAACTATGATGTCTCTAAACTCAATATTAAATAATCCTTCATGCATTTTAATTATTTTCTAGTTAATATTCAAGAAATGTTTTCCCGAAATTATTGTTGAGTATGATAGGATATCTTCTTTACCAATATTTAGAACATAAAATTCATTTAGGAATATCATATATTGGATCCTTAAAATGAAATTTTACAATACTCATTCTAGAAAAATAATAGATATGTTTGAAAGATGTATTGCCTCTGTAGTGGGATACAAGTCATACATCTAAAAATATATAAAAAATGAGTTATTTATAACATTTATTAATGATCCTAAATCACACAAATGATCTAAAATAGTTATATAACCAATGATGTAAGGGATACATAATTTCTCCCTTTATAAACACATTGTTGTTAATTGTGGTGTGATATTAGATGATATAATTTTTCATAAATGATTCTATAATTCAGTTGAAGTCACTTTTCCTGGGTGAAATGTTCCTTAATGAACACATTATACATTAGTAATTTATATTGAGCTTCTAATAGAGGGAAAATATTTTCAACATACAAAAAATATTCTAGAATTTATTTTTGGAGTAATTATTTTTATATATTTTTAAAATGAATAACCATGATGGGAATGGAAGTGATAAATCCTTATTATCTATTTTCTACCATTTTTAAAGTGTTTTGGGAATTTTATTTATTTCTGGTTCAATTTTCTCTTATTGAATATTGTTTACTTCATCTTGAATCCAGTCATTTGAAATATTCCCAGAATTTCTTGGTTGGTTCTTTGAACCTTCTTCTATTATAGGATCTTCAGAGATGAGTTTTCTTTTTCAGTTTTAAGCTACATAGATCCTTTTTTATCACTGTAATTTTTCTCTTTTCCAACATTGTTGTGTTCATGGGGAGAATCTGTTTAACATTTCTTGTGGTTATCATTATCACATTTTCCATTGCATTAAGTACTATTTGAGATGATAGTTTCCTTATATTTTGGGAAAATAATTTTAACACACAGTCAACCAACTATGTCATTTTTTATACTTTTTTTATCTCATAAACCACATATCCATTCTATTGGTTTACTATGAATAATTCACTAGTCTAAGGCTATTGAAAGGTTATAATTTTTATAAATTAAGCGGTTATTATTGGTAAGAAGTTTTTGTAAACTATTATTAGAAGGGTGGTGGTTGTGAGTATTGACAGTTTGGCTATTTCAATGAGGGTTTTGTGGGCATTAAATTTGGTATGCTGGTCTAGTGTGTTCCTATTAACCTATGAACCAATATTGGGTGCACATATTATCTCCCAACCCTTGATTTAATTTATTAAATTTTATTATATAAATGGAATATCTATAATGATCCATGCCCAATATCTTTTTACATGGATTTGTAAAATGATGAGGGGAAGAATATAAACCACAAACATTAAATGCACGTTATTTCTCACTCTCCTACTCAAAACTGTCTACATTACCAAACATGTGATCGTTTAAATTCTATATTATAACAATGAATATGAGTTTGAAGTTCGTTCCTCATATATTACACTAGTTCTAATAACTCATACACCATATTACTTTGAGTGTTGAGTAATATTCTAAATATGGATCTTGGATTTCACAAGAAACATGTATATAAAATATCCTCTAGATGATTCATCCATCATGTTTCTATCACTTCCCAATAATCATTTGTATAATAAACATAGAAGGGATAACCCTCTATTTATTAATGTAGAAATAGGTACGCAACCTCCTAAATATTTTCCAATATTCATAAAGCTTCTCTCATGATTCATGTCTAATAGAATACAGCTAATTTATAATGGATATTATCCAATAGATAGAGAATAATATCGGATGAAAAGATCTATGAAAATCCTCATTGAAAAAATTTCACCCATTTGTAGGATATAAAACCATTAAATTTATACTCCCTCGTGTGAAAAGGGTAATCCCCTCCACTTGAATCATTCTTCATATTTTCCCCTTGGTTTCAAAGTAGAGTAAACCACTATAAAATCCTTGATATACATGTTTATATCTCCTGTTATAATGACATGGAACAATGCAATTAATTGAATTATGATGGTTTTGATATAAAATTATTTTTTTAAGAATGTATAATAATTACGGTTATTGGATTATTTATTTTTGATGTAAAAAATCACTCAACGCAATATTAAGACTACCTACTATAATGGTTTGTTATAAGCGATCATTAGGAGTATGAAATTAGTCTATCAAAGAAACTTCTTCAAACTCAGAGAAAATTTTTAAAATAGTAAGAATTTTTAGAATGTTTGTCTCTATATAAGGAACTTGATAGAGTATTTGGCATGTTAAACATATGTTAATGATAATTAATGTGTTGTTTTTTTTAAAAAATTTTCCATTTCCTCATTAGAAAAATTTCCATGTTTTGGTGAAAACCTTTCATGGGGTGTGGAAAATAATTTTATTGCTCTTATACTAAATAAATTATTACTGGTATCTTAGGGTTTTCTCTAATAGAGTAGTGCACTAAAAAAATATTCCACAAGTTTATTAATAATGGAAAAAGGTAATTTTTTAGGTTTTTAAACTCAATGAAATCGACAAATAAAATATTTGAAAATAGATTGATGAGAAAGGTGATTATTTCAAGGTATGATTTAATATTATAATGATTTCAAATTCCTAAAATCGGTTATGATTATCTCTTTGTTATTTTATAACATCAATATTCCTTAATTTATTCATCAAATAATAAAGGTTAAATGTTAATATATAGATTTATTTTATAGCGGTCACTGTTTGATTAGCCTCCCTACTTGTGCGAGTGAAAATTCATAAAGCCCCTCATAAACAACTAAGATAATAACAAACCAATCCTTGGTTTTCCTAGGATTTCCAGGAGTAACTCAATTACCTCACACATGTTCCAATGACTTATAGATGCTTACCCCAAATAAAACCTAATTTTTTAGAAAAGTTACACCAAGTGTTCAGAGACTATTAACGATGAACATAAATTAGTAATAGTGATCAATTTTTAAACCCCAAACACAATTAAATATAAAGTATAAATTATTCACATAGAACTGAAATAAATTAATACGAAATATTTTTTTTTATTAAATCATGATGAGTCAATATTTATAAAGGATAACATTCCCTTACTTGATAATTATTGAATTAAAAATCTATTCAAAGGGTATCATACATGGATGGGGGAAAATTCCCTAGAAACTAAATAAATTGAAAAATTAAGAAGAAACTAAACCAAATACTCTATCCTCTAAAACACAATACACCTACTGAACGACCATCACCCCAATCCAGCACGTTCTTATTTTTGGTTTTTGTTTTTATCTCCTTTATCAATATTTATCCATATAAGATTCTCAATCCACTCAAAAATCATCGTCTTCCACATTTTTAATGGTTTACCTTCCTCTATGTGGTTTTAAAACCCATTAATATTCATGGATTAATTTTTTGATTTTTATTGTTTCTTTATATATTATTTCATTAAAAATTATTCACATGTAGTCATATATTTAATGGAATATACATTGATATGGAAGATATAATCTTCAACCCAAAGTGAAAATGATACTTAGGAAGAAATTCCCTTGACCTATATATGGTTTATACTAAGGTGACTATAGCTTACCCCATGCTTATACAAACAATTAAAGGACGTTTATAATTATAAATAAGTGGAAAAGTGATGTATAATGTTTATTACGGTCGTTATCAACGTTTCAAAAAACTCGATTTAGGATTATACAATGTTAGAATGATCACTATGAATTCCCTCAATGCTTCATACACAACATATGCACATTTGATTTTGACAAGTTTACATGATTAGTGTAGATAAAAAAATAGTTATGTTTAGATATATATATATATATAATCCCGTTATAAATCATAGTATTTTATAAATTTAAACCAATATACTTTTCTTGAATTTGGTAAAAGTTAAATTTTATGTATAAAAATTCTTTTTCTAAATACTATTTTTCATCATGTTTTGTGGGATTGTTTTTAAATTAAAATTTGAAATATATAAAATTTGATTTGATAAAATTGAATCATTAATTGGAATCATAATTCTTATATTTTTTAATTATCTAACTTTATTTTATTCAAATTATTAACAGTAAATGAGGAAAGATTGTAATACTACAACAAATGTGAAAATGAATTAATAGGATAGGGGGTAGGGGTAAACTAAAAATACCAGGGTTAAAATAAATCAAAAAATTGTTAAAATATTATTTGATCTCTATGTTTAGATCCTATATCTTCCAAACATAGAAAAAATATAATTTTGAGCCTGATATCATCTGTAGGATATTAATAAAAATTAATTTTATATAAAATTCCTATCATGTCCTCTCCATCCCTTATAAAAATATACTTCCTATCATCTCATTAACATAATTAATGAGCCTTAAATCCCAGAAATACCTACCAAAATATAGTGAAAATATCATTCCCTATGATCTATAGGTTAATGTATGATCAAAACACCACCCTTAAAAGTCTTAATGAATAATCCAAAGTAGGGTATCCAAAGAAGATGTATATTTCTTAACTGGGTACTTTTTCTTTATTCATTTCTATACCTAATTCAATTATATTATAAGCATAATAATATTATAAAATCAGTATATAACATATATTGACATTCTATTATGACTGTTTCATAACCTTTTTAGATTTTGTTATGCATAAAATGGAAAATGAAATCTTAATTTGTGCGTTGGTGCGAATTATCACCCTGTGAAGTGATGTGTTTAATTTTTCCTACACACCATTCATGAATGGTAATTATGAAATATTTAATGTATATATAAAATATTTATTACATTATTATACATATTTAATTATAATATCCTATCCTTGTATTGGAAAATGATAATGTTGGTCGCACATACGCGTGGACTACCATATCCATGAAGCAGTATGGGTCATTTTTCATAGCCAATTTATATAAATAGTTATAAATATATAATTAATGAATAATTGTAATAATTATATCATGATTAATATTTTGAATATGATGATTCTAAGAACATGGTACAAGTACTAGAACTATTAAGCTGAAATATACATAAAAAATAGATAGGTTTTTACCCAAAGGCTCATTTTAATGAAGAAACTGATAATAATGGGATAATTGAATAATATAAAGGATTGATACATATTTTTACATATATTAATATTTTTAATATATATTTTAATAATAATAATATATTTATTATATATGATATTTGAACATGTTCGATGAAATACAGGGAATAAGGTAAATTTTTTAATTACAATATCATTTCGTTTTATGATTTTCTATGATAAATATATGTTGAGAAAAATTATATGGATATTATACATTACTCCCAAAATATTTTATTATCATATAGTTATTCCTATAATTTTTATATATTAGTATCATTTTATTCTCTTTGGTACAGAAAAATATATGAGATATGGGTTTTAATGACAATTTGACCTTATTTCTTATGTGGTTGATGAAATTTTATTTATCTGACCATACTGTTCAAAATTAGATTAGGTATTTTTTTACCTAAAATTGAGATGTTTTAAAATTTTATTTTTCAATACTTTTTTTTAATTTTCAAAACATTTAAATATAATTTTTTTTTTAAAAAAATAGTATTTTAAAAATATTGAAATGAACGTTCACTTTTCACTTATACGGTACAAATGGATTTTACCTATCTTATTTAAAATATTTTATTGGTATATTATTTAAATCAATTACATGGTTATTTTTAATGAAAATAATTTTCAAAACATTCTTGGAATTTTTAGTTAAAAGTTTATCATAATAAATTAGGTTTTATCGTATTTTTAATGAAATATTTGAATGTTATTTTAAATTTATTATTCATCTATGTCCATATTCATTAGGTTTTCTATTATTCAATGGGGATATGATCTAATGATATCATCCATTTTTTTTCTCTAGATGAATTTTATGATGATGATTTAAGGATGATTTTATGAAACCCAATTCATTCCCATGAGGTAATTTTGTTATGATGAAACCTTTATGAAACATGTTTATTCTCCATGATTCATGATATGCTAAAAATGATGTAATTTTAAAAAAACATTACATTTTACATGGGTTATGATATGATGATAGGATGAATGTTTAATGAACATGTGGTATATATATGTATGGGTTTCATTATGATATGTATGGTTCCAAAATAATATAGATCTCTAATTCATTGGATGATGATGGATATCTCATGAGATAATAATGAAATGAATGTGGAATTATCCTAGTTATGTAAGAAACTCGATTAATTAAGATATTCTTGGAAGTGAACCTTGACTATGGAAATTAAGGAATGAAGAGTGATACCAATCCAGTATAATAGTCTTTGATGTGATCCTTGAATAATGAAATTATAATCTATTCTTACATATATTCCAAAGACATATGTATTATTATTATGATATGTTCTAATGGATCATGATTAATTATTGATGGTTCCACACACTTATGAGATATTTTTTTTTTATGAAAAATCCTCATTCTATGATTTATTATTAAGTATCATGGAATGATTCAGTATGATAATAATATGTTATAATGATGTTCCCACACCCTTATGATTATATTATAGTCACTTGTGATAATTGATTAAAATCTCATATTTTTACCCTCACTAAGAATCATAGCTCAACCATTATTATATTTACATTACCCAGGTTCTGAAAAAATATTTTATGTAGGGTATGTCTAATAATCTTATTGTGTGAAATGAAATTTGGGGAGATATTTAATATATTTCATGAAATAAGATAATTATATACCAATTACCTAAAGAAAAAAATCCTTTACTGATATAGGGAATGTATTGTTATACTTTTTCTGATAATCATCTAAAATGATGTCACATATATATGAAATATTTATGTCCCCTCAGTTATTATAAAATCAAGGGTTCATTAATTTTGGATATTATGAATAAATTTATTTTTTTGAAAACTATTCAGATAATTATTAATATATGTGAACATTTTTAATCATTGGTAATGTTGATATTGTGTTATTTTTTCTGGAATATAAATCACTGCTCAGATACTGGAATGTGGATGTGGTTGTGGAATATATGTTCATAGGGGTAAAAATATAAAAGGAGGGGATTGGGTATTAACTTGTTCATCATTGGATCATGATGAGTAAGAATAAGACTATACATATGGATATACACTCCTGAGGGATATTATTTGATTAATTATAATTTTTGTTATCAACCATTACAAAGGATTTGGATAGATTATGACCACAAATGACCTAGGTTAAGTATAACGTGTCATATGTTGAAAATATGGTGTAAATATTTAGGTATCATATGAACAATTTTTCATAATTACATTATTAATCACGATGAATATTGTTTCTCTAATTAATTATTTTTTAGATTTAATCAATGGGTGGAACAAAAAGGAATTATGTGAAAAAACAATTTTATGACCAATGAAATGACCATAATCATAGTAAATCAAATGAAATGGTAGCTAGGATGAAAATTATAATGTCAATACCCACTCATATCTTTTAAGATATGAATGGAAACATGATTCATATTGAACTTCCAAATAACCAAACAAAGGAACAACTCACTATTGATTCAATTATATAGAAATGTATACCTCAGTTCAGTGGCTCCTTTGTTACACTTAATAATAATAAATGTATCAATTATATGAAAATTATATACTATATTCTCAAAAACTCCGACCATGAGAAAGATATTTTGGACTTGTATAATTTGGAAGGAAAATGTGATCAATAGTGGAACTTTTTCATGAATATATAGCAAGAGGACTACATTGATTCCCTTATATGGGAATAGTTTATCAAGGTACTTTTCACTAAGAGTTTCCCCTGAACAATGTTAAGGAAAATGTGAAGGGAATTCATGGAACTAAAGAAAAATTTTGTCATGTCCATTAGTAGTTAGAGGAAAATTTCACTAGACATGCAATATATGATTCTAGATTTATCGACAATCTATAATATTAACTTGAAAAATTATCAAAAATATTGAATATTTACATTACATGCTCAAAATTTGATAATGGAAAATAGATATTCTTAGTGATCCTATGGTTTTAGGGAAAAAATAGAAAGTTCATATTTAAAGAAATTAAAATAAAAAAACCTATCGACTAAAGGAAATTCATCTTCCTTTATGTTATAAGTGTTGAAGGATGAATGATGGAAATCTAATTATGGGGTTTATTAATTGTTTTATGTATGGAAAATGACTTTATAGATAAAAATAATGTCAATGTGATTTGAAACATCCAGTTAATGAAGGAAATGATGAAAAATCACATCTAAATGCACCACCCATACCCCATTACAATAATTTAGAAGAGTATCGAAATTATGAAAATTAGCGCATGAATTTAAGTTTTAATGATAATAAAAACTGTCAAAAAACTATTAACCAAAGATACAAAGGTATAGATAATGTGATGAAAACTACTTTTAGTTGGTAAAAATTACAAATTGGAGAGTCCTACACTTACCATCCAATCTAGAAATGTAATTCTTTTATTATATTTTTGATCTATCCACCCTTTTTCATTTGAGGATTTTTCTTAGGGTATCACATCACCACATAATTAGTTATATTTTAATTTATTTGTAAAAAACACTCATAGACTAATGATCAAATCTCATTTCTTCATCTCTTCCACAATAAATGTTTATGGTAATGTGATTCCTCTAAATCTTATGATTCTCCCACGAGTTAAATTTTATGTGATTTTTGGAGTGAATTGGATCTATTTATTTAGATCCCATCTCAATTTTCAATGATTTTGTGTCTCATTTTATATTATAAATCAATCTAAGATCATATTTTGTCTTGAGGATGAATATTAACTTCTAATGGAAGTTAATTACATCATATCAGTCTTAGTACCTATTCATGAGGTATTTTAATCTCACTTTTTTTGGGATAAACTCAAATTCTAAGAAATTCCTATTTTTTGGAATTATAAGGATGTATTTCTTGAATAGTTTCATAGTCATTCTACAAATAAATAAGTTGAGTTTCTAATAGAATTTATATATGGGGCTATACCTATTTCAACGATTCCATATAGAATGGCCCATGATTGAGTTACATAGATAGAAGAAGTAACACTTTGATAATCTTAATAAGGGAATCCTACATCATAGTGTGTTATTATAGGTGTGAACCGATTATTTTTATTACGAATAATTATGGTTCAATGAATCTTTTTTTAATTATTGATAACTTGACAAGATCACTATCAAGAAAAAGAATCATCTACCGTATATTGATGAATTGTTTGGTCAACTACATGAGGCCTATAATTTCAAAGATTGAACTTCATTCTATATATCATTAATTGAGGGTCATGAAAGAGGATACAACCTATAAAACATTCGGTATAAGGTATGGTCATTATGAATTTATAGTGGTTCCATTTGGAATTACCAATTCCCACACTATATTCATGGATTTAATGAACATATTCTTTAGAAATTATATCTATCAGTTTATGATAGTTTTTATTGATGATATTATTATATGTTTTAAGAGAAATAAATAACAAGAATATCTTTTAAATATATTTTTCATGAACCTGAAAATGGATAAGGTGTATTGATAATTCATTAGGTGTGGATTTTAGTAACAAAAATTTTAATTCATGGTTCTTATAATCTCATGTCAGGGTAAATTAGAGGATTTTTCAAAGAAAAAATTTATTGATAAATGAACTACAAAAATCACCGAAACTATGATCTATAGTTTTATTTTGATAAAGAGATACTCCGAGGGCCTTGTTAGTGGTTTAGCAGAAATATATAATCTAATAACAATGTTTACTCAGAAGGGATCGAGGATCCTTTGCATAGATGAGTGTAAAGAAAATTTCTAGGAGCTAAAAATAAGGTTGGTCAGCATACCTATTCTCACATTACCCTATTATAGAGAAGGGTTTTTTATCTATAGTTATGTATCTGTGAATGGAATAGGTTGTTTACTCACATAGAATTATATGTTGATAGATTATGACTCAAACCAATTGAAAATTATTTATAAAAATTACCCTACAGATGATTTGGAGTTCGCAGTAGTAATTTCTTCATTGAAAATATAGACATATTATATTTATGGTGAAATATGATATATATATATATTGATCATAAAATATTGAAATATATATTCACATATAAAGAGTTGAATATGATCCAATAGATATTGCTGGAATAGATTAAATATTATAACTACCCAATATACAGTAATCATATGAATGTGAACAACATGGTTGATGCTATGAGTAAGAAGGGCCATAATATTTTGTACAAAATGTTGATTGAAAGACTTATAATATTTATGGATTCATAGAATATATTGTATTAAATCATATGTATTGGGAATAGATAATATATTTCATAGATAAATGAATAACTATTAATCCACATAATTATTAAAGAGGAACAAAAGAAAGATGTGGAACTAAAGAATAAGGTGTTAGATGATCCTAATTTCAACCATGATTATGATGGAATGATAAGGATTAGGAACTGAGTATGTTTCACATAAATCCAATACTTAAATGAGGATATATTTGATGAATATTATAGTTTAACATTATCTTCATCCCATAAGTTTAAAGATGAATAAATATCGAAAAGACAATTTCAAGTAGGACTATATAAAAAGTGATATCGTAGAGTATGTATCTCTATTAATTTTATATCATAATATGATGCCTACTATATATAAGTATAAGGAATTTTTATAACCATTACCCATACCATAAATGGTAATGGGAAAACATTACCTTGTATTTTGTCAATGGACTCCCCAAAATAAAAAAAGATTAATTATAATTGGGTTATAGTTGATTGCCTATTAAAATAATCACATTTAATTTTAATAAAAGAATATTTATCACTGGAGAATATTTCCCATATATATAAGAAGGAAGTGGAAAGGTTGCATGGAGTACCACATTCTCTTTTATCTGATCAGGATTGAGGGATTACCTCAATGTTCTGATGTGGTCTTCAATAATATTTAAATACATAATTGATCTATAACACTACATATCATCTTCAAATAGATGTTCAGTTTGAGAGGAATATTCAATACCTATAGAATATTCTGAGATCTTATTCTATTTATTTCAATATTGTAAGTTATTAACACCCTCCTTTTGTATTATTTTCTTATAAAAAATTCATTTCAGAAATTAAATGGATCTGTATGATGCCATATATGGTTGTAAGTGTAGGTATAAAAAATTATATGGAAAATTTAGAGGATTAAATCTATTGGGACCAAACCTTGATTAAGAAATTTTAGAGATGGTTAAATTCATTCAATAAAAAATTTAGTAAAATTATAGTCAACAAATGTGTTATGACGACAATTGTCGATGAGCCCTTAAATTAGAAGTTATTAGGAAGGTATTCATATGATTTTCCAAATAGAATAAGGTTATGGGATTTTGAAATAACGGAAGTTCATCTTTAGATCTGTTGACCCATTCAATATTCTATATCATATCAAGGTGGTTTCTTATCACATTGTGCTTCCAAAAAACTTGTCTCAAATTCATGAACAGTTCTATATATCAATTTGGAGGAAGTCCATACCTAATCCTTCACATGTACTGAACTCAAAATATATACATCTGGACCGTGATCTTTCTTATGATGATAATCTATTTCATATCTTGGATCATATAGATGAAGTGTTATTGACCAAGATTTTCGACCTGGTAAATGTTTTTTTGGAGGAATCCGAAATTTTTGGAAGCTACATGGGAATATAACAATGTGATAAACAAGAGATATTCTCATCGGATTTTAAAATAGTAAAATAATTTGTGGGGTAAAATTCATTTTAAGGGTGTAAAATGTTTCACCATGAGATTATATATATATATATTCATTTGAAATAATCTGAAAATATTCAGTTTCTTATTTTACTCATGACCCTATGCCTAACTAGACCATGATATTGTATACTATTTGAACCAATATGTAGGAATGGAAAGTATTAATATTAATAACATTATGATAAATATTAATAATGTTTAATTAATAATAAATTTGTACTCAATATTCAGTAAAATCATTTTATGCTTAGAAATACATTTTCCTAAAAAATTGTTTTTATTTCATTTAGTTCATGAATGTTATAATTAATTTAAAAAAAATAAAAAATTTAATTTCAGAAGTAAATTTAAATTTTTTTAAATTAGAATTTAAATATTATCTTAGGGTTATATTTTGGTATTTCTCTGAAAATATTTATTTTTATGGGGATATAAAAAAATTTCTATTTTATAAAATAGTATATTTATATTAAATAAAGTAATTTAAAATTCTAATTATGTTTTAAAATTTAACATAAATTAAAATAATTAAACTATAATTCGAAATAATATAATTATTTACATTGTAATCATCATTATATTATATTTTGGTATAAATTCATTTTTAAAATTTAAAATGTATTTTTCAAAAATCTAATTTTCATCTTTTTTTTCAGATTGTGGTCAAACAAAAATCTACCACTTAAATAAATTTAATATAATAAAACTTAATAAATAATTTAAATCAACATGTTATAGTTTTCTAATAAAGAAACTTTTATTTTTTTCATTCTGAATAGTAACCAAAGTAAAAAAGGATCAATACTATGGTAAATGTTAAAATTGATCAATAAGTGGGGTTAAAATAAAAATATAAGGGTTAAAATTGATTTAAAACATGTATAAATCCGATAATATGTATATTTAAATCCTAAATATTTATCCCTTTTAAATAAGTCTAATTTTGGTTTCCATGTCTTGAGTAATATATTAATACATTTTAATCTTTTAAAAAAACAATGTGTGTCATATCCCTCATATAAAAGGAAACCACCTCTCTTATCTTCATTAAATATAATGAGCCTTATATATGAGAAAATACCAACTGAAATAAATTTCTATCCTACCTACCCATGATCAATAGGTCATGTTTTGATCAAAATACCATCGCAATAAGGATTAAAGTTTAAGATATATGAGGTTGTCCAAAGAAGAGGTATAACTCTTAACTATGTGCTTTCATTTTATTTATCATCATAATGAAATAAATTATATAAAAAATAATGATAAATATAATATATTAATAAATTTAATTAAATTTATGGAATAATATTTATTTATTTAATAATCTATCAAATGAGAAACAAAAGTATCATTTGTGCTTACTTGTAGACTACCGGATCACGAAGTAATGTGGTTTTTTTTCACTAAAAAAATTCATGTTTTCTTATTATGATTTATTTAATGTATATGTATGATATTTATGATAAAATCATTCTTCATTAATTATAATATTTTATGTATGGCCTTACCATTCCTTCCGTTAGAAAATGACAATGTCACTCATGCATATGTGTGGACAACCACCTCTAAGAAGCGATATCCTTCATTTTTCTTCACCGATTTAAATAAAAAACTATAAAATATTAACTGATGAATAAAAATCATACCTTTTTCATGATTAATATTTTATATAATATTATTCCATGATAAAGGTAAATTTATTTTAATTATCAAACCTAGATATGCAAGGATATCAGATCAGTTTTCACCCTAATGTTCATTTAAATGAATTATTTTTATTAAATGAATAATTGGATATTATAAATGAATGTCACATAGTATTTTATGTAATAATATGGTTGTATAATATATTTATAAAAAATATATTTTTATTATACAGTATATTTGAACGTGTGTGATTCAAGACACGACTTGAGGTAAGGTTTTATGTCACAATCTCATTTCATTTCGACATTTCATATAAAAAATATAAATTTAGGGTAATTAATAGTATATTATCATTAAATCCCTATAAATTATTTTATAATATGGTAATTAATGTAATTTTAATTTATTTTTACAATTTCATTCTCTTTTTTAAATATATTGACTGTGAAATAGTTTTTAAAGAAAAGTTGACCTAAATATTTTTGGTCGATGAAATTTTCATCCCTGTACATGCTCTTAAAAATTGTTATATGCAAGTTTTTAACTATAACATAAATGGTTTAAAAGGTTTATTTTTGAATAAATTTATTTTACTCAATTGGTTTAAAATAAATTATTTTAACGAATGGTTCTCTAAAATATCATTTTTGACTTTTTACAGAAGTGTGAAAATAATGTTCTCTATTTTCGTATATGGTATGAAACGTGTTACCATCATAATTAATGTTATTTTTAATTTAATATTCCCATACAATATAAAAATGTTTTTTTTAATAAAATAATTTTCATAATATTCATGGAATTTACAGTTAAAATTTTATCAAAAGAAACTTATATTTTTTTCATTACTCAAATTAATTGTTTGTATGTTATTTTAAATTAAATTTTCATCTATGTCAACATCCTATAAATATTTTTTAAGTTACTGGTTACATTATTTTATAATACCATCTAATTTATTTTTATATATGTCTTATGATGGTGGTTATTTAAGGATGATTATATGAAACCCATTTCATTTCCAAGGTATAATTATGTTATGAGGAAATATTTATGAATATGTTTTATTTTCCATTAGTTATGCTATGATAAAAATTTTATAAGACCTGAGTCCTTTCTATAGGTTACTATATGATGATATGAAGAATCAATTTTTATCATTTGTAACATATATGTATGGATTTCATTATGAGATGGGTGGACTTAAAATTATAGATTACACCAATTTATTGGGTAATGATTATAAATACCATGAGATAAGAAGTGATGGAATAGGGAGTTAACCCAATTCAGTAAGGTATATTTTCCAATAAGATAGTCTTATGTGTAAACCTTGACTTTGGAAATGATGGAATGGGGAGTTAACCTAATCCAGTTTAATAGTATTAGAAGTGATTCTTGAATAAGGAAATGATTTTATATGCTAAGTGCATACCGAAAAATTGTTTTTTATTTTTATGATATGTTTTTATGCATGATGATTAATTTTTTATAAACCCACACACTTATTACATGTTTATTTTTTATAAAATATATTTATTCACAGATTTATGATTAATGATAATTGACTTTTGGAGTGTTATTATCAATAGTTATTCTCTTGTTCTCATACCCTTATACTTATCTTATGCTCACGTATGATCATTGGTTAATATATCATATGTTTCCTATATTTAGAAACTAATAATAACCCTTCATATGTTTCTTATCCATAGGTTATAATGAATATATTTAAGTGGGGTATATCTAAGAAATGTACTATGTGAGAAACAAATTATGGGATATTTTGAATATCATTCTATGAAAACATGGATGTTTGTTTATTTAGTTTTTTAGTATTTATATTTTATGTTTTTAATAACTAAAAATGAAACATTTTTGTAATTATTTATTTTCCTAAAATTATTTTTAGTTATAATTATATCTTATTATATATGATTTTATGTAAATTATAATTTTTCATAAATTTATTAGCTGGTATATTTAGATTTTTATCATTTATTTTATCATAATATTTATTTTCTTATGATTTATTTAGATTTCATGTTTTTATTTCTCATTACATGTTTTGAAAGATTAATAAAGTGTTCATAGGCTAAATAAGTCATTTGAGGCCTTAAGATATCATTTATATTTTTTATTCCCACAAATCTAAATTATTTTTCAAACATATCCAAATTCGAAATCCATGTATCCAAATCAAATTCATTGTAGAAAAATTGTGAACCACATGGTTGATGTTCCATTTTTGTTTCCTTTTGTTTTTAATCACAACATGACATATAGAGATCTTATTATTGTGATTTTATATTCCATGGAATGTTTTGAAATTTTATAAATATAACTAAACTACACCAAAAGGTTTTTTTCCTTTTATAAGGTATTTTTTAATTTTGAAATATTATAAGTCTACATATTTAGATATTTCAGAAATTCATTTATGTAACTCACTTATATAGATTTAGCTATATAAATCTCCTGTAACATCCTCATCTAGGTGGCACATTCTAGTGCCCCGAGTCGGTTGGTCACATGACCTCAAACATGCCTCCGAGTATGCCAAACGTAACACCCAAGGTTTTGAAAATAAATATTGGATAAATGTAAAATTTAGTCCCAATTAAAAAACACATTTAATAATATATCCGTTAAATAATTATTTTCCTCTTCATGTTTTTTGAATTTTGAAAACAGTCATCTAGAGTTATGATCAGTATGTAATTTGGACTCTGACAGAAGAAACATGATTTTTTTAGTGATTGGTAACATACCCTTATGAATATTAATATGAACCTTATGAATATTATATAATTATATTATATTATTTTCTTAAAATATAATGATAATAAGATCATAATTAATTTTTCAATGAGATAAAAAACAAATTATACATTTAAAATTGTTATTTTTCAAATAAACTGTGATTTTATTTATAAATTAATATAAATATATTTTTAAATTTTTTTTGAAAAATGGAGTTCATTTTTTAATTCTAAATGTTGAAAATTGGTTGCGGTGAATTTTTTGAATTTTATTGAAATTCTTTAATTTTTAAGGAATGGTTAAATATGGTAAAGCACATATATACAAATTATTAGTTAAATACAAAATTTATGAAATCAAGGGTGATGCAAGACCACCTGGATATAACTCACATGAAATTATTACAGTAAAGTTTAATACGAAACAACAATATTGGTCATCTTGAGGGAAATAATAAAATAATGATTAAAATATTGAAAATTCACTCCTCTCGTCCACTATAAAACCTCCCATCACTCCTTTTTTACATTGACTCTTATAATCCTTGAAGATACTCAAATTTATGCCCAAATACCCTTCCCTAGTCACTCCCCATGTCTAATAATATCTTGTTCTTTCCAAAAGACCAAAATCCCTTCCATTAAGGAGGTTCTCAAGGATGTTATTTAAAGAGGTAAAGCACCCTACTTTTTTATTTAGCTTCATTTCAATTTATCTTCTTTCATTATTCTCTCCCCACCTCATATATCCAAATTCACATCATAACACCAGTATCATCTATATAATGTACTTATAACATGTTAATGGAAGAACCATCATCAACATTTATACTCTCTCTCTTTTATTTTATAATCGAAATCAACGTCCATGAGGTTCCAATTAATAACATTCTTAGACAATGATGTTTTATTCTACAAATTCTCCTTCGATACTAGTCAGAAAATATATTTTATGGTTTAACCATATAATAATATATGTATTATAACCTAATTGATATTCTTGAACCATTATACAAACATATTATTAAATCATATGACCAAACTAGTTCATAAAAAT
The DNA here is from genome assembly GCA_963277665.1 of Viscum album. NCBI lineage: Eukaryota > Viridiplantae > Streptophyta > Magnoliopsida > Santalales > Viscaceae > Viscum > Viscum album. Next base: position 1,374,379,074 of record OY728133.1, on the reverse strand, counting down.
CAAAAAAGCACTAAAATAATGTAATTGAATGTCATTAATATCTCATCTAATGATTCATCCTCATTTAATTTAACTAAATAATTGAAATTGACATTATAACATCAGGATGTTCCTAAATAATATATAATTTCAATTCTGGTGATTTACATCCATTCCACAGGAACTCAATTACTTAAAGACAAGTTAACCTATTATGAAAATCAAGAAAATGAACACTCTGAAACAACAGAATTAAATACAATAACATGTATGTAAGGAAATAAATGAACTAAAAATAATTATGATAAACTAAATACATGTCTCATAGGTTATTAAATAAGTTATTAATAAGACTAATTTCATATTCCAGTACTTTAGTACAAGATCAGAACACTTTCAGACTTAAGGTAAGGGTTTTCCACGCGAACCTCTATTTTCATTCGGGTAACATTTATTATCAAATTACCTATATGAAATTATTATATATTATTATTTACTCCTCATAAATTTGGTGTGAGTTTTATAAGTACGTTTACCAACCATAATAATACCTTATTTTATGTTGAGTTACATGTTTTAAAAGGAACATTCAAAATTATTTCTGAAATAAAATATTGATTCAAGGGAATTTCACAAATTCATACTTAATATCAAGGGAAATAAGTAATCTATTTTTGGAAACCATTATCTTTATAAAATCAGTTATTTTATTTTGAAAATAATATCATACTTCACTTTTTGTTTTATACAAATACTTTACCAAAGGAACTCTTATTTTCCAAATAAAAGAGCATTTATCTCAAGAATTATTCAATGATTTTATAAGAGCATTTTCATCTATTTCAACACTCATGTTGATTATTATGTATAATTGGGCATATTACATTATGATATCATCTACCATATTTAATTTTATGTTTTATGGTAGGTTTTATTGTGGATATTCTATCCTAAAACCATTCACCAATTTACTCTAAATGGTTAGTGTTTAAGCATAATGTTTGGGGAAAGTTATTTACAATCCATATGTTAGATTAAAAATGAATTTATATGTTTTTTATGTTTATCCCCACCATAGGAGGAATTCATTGTACTTATTATGTGACGGGTGTGGCCCACAATATCCTCTCGATGCAACGGTAGGTCTCATGGGACAAATAGACATGGACTTGGCTGAGGCCTTGCCCTAAACTGAGATATGGTTTTGGGCGATGACTTAGTCATTTTTAGATGCATTTTTAAGGCCTTTCCAATATGTTTTATAATGTTCACCATATTCACATACCAAATTATGAAGCTAGTAATTTAATTTTCATGTGGGTATTCGATTTGTAAAATACTGATGATTATGTTAGCATAATTTACCCAGCTCATATTCTGGCTATAATGTGTTAAAATTTATTATTTGTAAAGGCGCATGTTTTAAATTATTATACATGAATAATTATTATGTTTATGTTATATTCAGGTTCATTTATTACACTTACATATCAGTTCAGCTGACCCCTTTCTTATGATTCATTTTCCCCAGGATATAAAAAAGTTAGTTATGAGTAACTTATAGGCTTAATCTAAGAGGCGTATATTTTTCTAGTGGAATAAGTTAATGTTGTATTTCATTTCATGATGTATTTTTCAACTTATTTATGTATCTTGTTCCAAAATATAATAAACTACTTGGTCCTTAAGGATTCATATTCATTGTTTATTTTCTATTGTAATAAATAAGGGACCAGTTTCAGGAAACTGGGTAGGGGTCATGACATTTGGTATCAGAGAAAATTTAGTAGAAAACCTAGAAAATAGATTCAGAAAATGTAAATTAGAGAACAAATATCTATGATAGTATTTTAGGATATGAAAACACTAATATCTTTGTATTTTGGTAAAAAAAATATTATGTGGATCTTTCTAGAAAATACATCTCTGTCTAGATACATATAGGTAGAGGTGGCTCTGGTACAGATGTACCTATGAGTGAATGCTCTATCAAAAAGATTTGGGATTGACCCAGGCTGTCCTTGTACCCAACAACGGGCCTTGCTAAAATATTAGTATTAACACATCTAGGGTATATGCATAGGATAATTCAAATTTTCATTAAAAGCCATTATGAATTGTTGAAATGTAAATATTTCCTCAAAAAACCATTTTTGTGGTTATGGGGTTAGACATGCACAGGATTTCAATTTATGATAAGTATTTTACTAGGTTAAGATTATAAATTATGATTCATAAATTAATATAGTGTTTTATATTATATAAAAATGGTGCCGAGTGTATGAAATGGAATACACAGGAATAAGTGTTTCCCATGTTGGGATTTACCTCTGATGAAAGATAATGATGTTGAATTTTGAGCAACAACTGACATAAAGAAAATTATAACTATTTTGAGATAACATAATTAGGTTATGAAAAGTTACCATACCTGTATGGAGCATCCAAATCCACCACATAGAGGATCTTTGTTAGATCTCTTTATGAGAGATCAACCACCATCATAAAATAGGTCTACAAACCCATTTGTATCTATGTAGTGGATAAGTTCAATGAAGAAGATATTTCACGTTTTAGGATGTACCAATAGTTATAAGGTTTTCATTTCAGTTTATTGTATATTGGGAGATGTGGATCAATGGTGCTAAATAATTCCAAACAAAAAGGATGTGGAATAGATAGATGATATAAAATTTAGGGATTCTAAGGAAATCATCCAAGATAAATACAAACCTCGTGAACCATGAGCAGATATTTAAATGGTGTTTTTGAATTTGAAGTAAATGGAACATGAGAATGTTTCAATGTATGAAGATAAACTCACATGGTTATAAAGGCATGATGTAGACTAAATACGAAATCTGAGGAGAAATATTGATCGATTCATTGATGGCCTAAAGACATTCCTCTAGTGGTCATTGTTCCCCCAAATTGTTTCATCATATGATGATACAGTTTCATGTGATATCATGAATGAAAAAGAATTATCAATGTCTTATGACTTTAAGGGAAATATAGATAAGAATAATAATTCTAAAAACTATTGGAGAGGAAATATGGAAAATGGGAAGAAGGTAAGAATTGAATATCCACCTTGTGATAATTGTGGAAGGAAACACCCTGGTTCCTTCTTAAATGGAAAAGGATTATTCTACAAATGTAGATAGAAATCCCATATTTCTTGAGAGGGTTAGCTAGATAAATAATCCATTAATTTTTAATGCTATATCTGTCAGGATATGGGACACTATGAAAATGATTGTCCAAATCATCAAAGAAACATGCAATAAAAAATTCCCAAGGAGCAGGGGAAAGCTTATGAGATCACAACTGTTGATATTAATGTTCCCAATGAAGTTATAGTAGGTACTTTAATCATTTCCTAAAATATATCCAATGCTTTAATTTATTTTGAGTCATCATATTCTTTAATTTCTTAAATTTTTTTTCACGAACTTACATGTTTCCAATTTTATTTAATAAGGGAGTTGTCTGTCAAAATTCCTAAGGGAAGTATTATGGAAACAAAGTTATGTCAATCTATCCCCTTTTCGGTGTATAAAAATTCATTGTATGATTGTTTTATTGTCATACCCATGATTTGATTTGATAAATCCTTGGTATGAATTAGGTTCGAACCATTATGTGAAAATTTATTATAAGAATAAGGAGGTTACAATTTTTTAGGATGATGTGGAATCCATTATCTTTAGGATGGAGACATAAACATTTGATTATCATCACAATCCACCCCAATATCTCTATTGAATTCAATTATTGGGGAATAAGGGAATTAAATAACTATGGGTGAGGAGAATAATGTTTAGATAGAGGATATACCGATTGTGCATGAATATGTTGATGAGTTTCTAGATGACTCACAAGGACATCTTAAACAGTAGTAAATTGAGTTTTATATTAAATTAATTTTTGGTTGATGTCTCACATCAATGACCCCTTAAAGAATATCCACTGTGGAGTTAGTAGAACTAATGAAACAATTGTAGGAATTGAGTGATAAAGGATTTTTTCTCCCTAGTATTTCTCTATAGGGACCCTTGTTCTTTTTATTTATAAAAAAGATTACTCTATGAGGTTGTGCATTGACCTCAGAGATATCAATGCTATTACAATAAAGAACAAGTATCCCATACACCGCATTGATGATTTATTTGATCAACTTAACAGAGCCCAATATTTTTCAAATATTTATCTTTGATCTGGATATCATCTGTTGCTTGTGAGGAAGGAAAACATTCCAAAAACAACATTTCAATCCAGATATGGGAATTATGAGTTTATATTAATGTCTTTTCAATTGGATAATTTTCCCTTTGTTTTCATGGATAAAATGAATAGAATTTTCAATGAATATCTTGATGACTTTGTGGTGGTATTCATTGATGATATCATGGTATACTTTCTAAGCTATGAAGATCATGGAAATCAATTTCCCACTACACTTAACACACATAGAAGAAATGAATCATATGGGATGTTTAGAATGTGTGAATTTTGGATTAAATCAATTTCTTTTATGGGACACTTTTTCTTTAAAGTTGATATATCTGTTGATCCTATAAATACAAAGGTTGTGCATGAACGACCTACTCCAATGAACATAATTTAGGTATGTATTTTTATTGGTTTACCTTGTTATTATAGGAGTTTTGTTCCGAACATCACTCGTTTAGCTAACCCAATGACCAAGATTACATATCAAGGGGTTAAGTTCATATGAACAAAGGAATGTGAGGAATATTTTGAATAATTAATGAGAATATTAGTGAATCCATCGATCTTAACCCTACAATTGGGGTATGATGGGTTTGTAAACTTTAACGAGTCATCAAAGAAAGGGGTTGGTTGTGTGCTTAAGAAAAATGATAGAGTTATTGCCTATGAATCAAGGAAGATAAAAATTCATTAACCAAACTATCACACTCCTGATCATGAGTTAGTAGTGGTAATGTTCTCACTTAAGATATGGAGACATTATCTCTATGGTGAAAATTTGTAGATAAATACTGATCACAAGAGTCTGAAGTATATCTTCTCATAGAAAGAACCCAACATTATTTAACAGTTATGGCTTAAACAACTTGAGGATTATTATTTTACTATACACTAACACCCAAGAAAAAGCAAACATGGTATTTGATGCATTGAGCATGAAGGATCATGGGGTTCTGAACAAAATGAGGATTGACAAAGATACTTTGTATATGGATCTGGTCAGGATGGATTTGGGAATTTTCAAATAAGATGTAACATACCTAATTTTTCATTTGGTTTCCCAAACATCTTTTTTAGAAATTATTTAAAGTTATCATCCAGATGATGGAAACCTATAATAGAAAATTAATATTGTGGAAGAGGGGATGTTGGATGACTTCTTATGTGAAGATAGAATTCTGAAATTTTGGAAGAGGATTTGTCTTCCAGCTATACCCGAGCTAAAAAGGGAGTTATTAGATGATTACCATAGTTAGAATTTCTCTATGAATCTAGGTAGAACTAAGATTTATGGATATTTTAAGGAATATTTTTAGAAGGGTAACATAAAGACGGAAATTAAGGATTATGTATCAATATATGTAGTATGTTAACAACTGAAGGCCAAAAGGCAACATCCAAAAGGATTCATGGATTCTCTACCTATTCCTACATCGAAACGAGATGATGTAACCGTGTATTTTGTCACCGGATCACCCAAAACTACAAGGATGAATGATGAATATGGGTAATTGTGGATCGACTTACAAAATATTCATATTTTCTCGCTATAAGAAAGCATTTTCCACTGGAGCTCTTTTCATGACTCTATATTAATGACGTTGTGAGATTTCTTGGGGAACCACTCTCAATTGTTTCTAATTGTGACCCATAGTTTACATCAAAATTATGGAAAATTCTTCATAATTCTTTGGATACCGAACATTGATTTAGTATTTCTTACCACCCACAAAAGGATGGGAAGTTAGAGAGGGAGATCTAAACTATAGGGGACATGTTGAAATCATTTTCACTTGACATTCAAGGAATGTGGGATCAATATATATCTTATGTAGAGTTTTCATACAACAATAGTTTCCATTAAAGTATTCAAATTCCACCATATCAAGCATTGTATGATATAATATATCATACACCAACTTGTTGGGAAGATGTTGGTGAAATGAATCTTGTTGGGCAAGAGCATGTAGAGGAGAAAAGCGAATGTAAATACTATTCCATAACCCCTTAAAACACCACAATGAAGACAAAATAGTCATGCCAATAATCAATGGAAGGATCAAGATTTTCAAGTGGGAGATCACCTTTTCCTAAAATTATCTCTATGGAAGGGCGTTACAAGATTTTGAAAGAATGGAAAACTAAGCCCTAGGTACATTGGGACTTTTTAAAATTATGGAGAGGATTGGATATGTTTCATACCATTTGGCTATGCCACCTAGACTTTCTAAGGTACACAATGTGATCCATGTCTGGTTGTTGAGAAATTATGTGCCAGACCCAACACATGACCTCACATTTGAAGGTATAGAGTTAGAACCTAGCCTGTATTACTGTGAAGATCGTAAATGGATTCGGTAAACTAAAGAACAAGTGTTGAGGAATTGGATGAATCGTATATTAAATGTACATTGGAGAAATCATAAAATCGTAGAGGCAACATGTGGGCCTGAGGAACTTATTTTGAAGACATACTCGAATCTTTTTAGTTAACATTTTGTGAATTTCGAGGATAAAATTTTTGTAAGGAGGGGATTATGTAACACCCAGAGGTTCTGAAAATAAATATTGAATGCATGAAACACTATGTCCCTACAAAAAAACAGATTTTGTAATCAAGTCATTAAACACAAATTTGGTTCTTCTGTGTCTTAAATTTTAAAAAACGGTTATCTAATGTTGTGATTATTAAATCATTTTGAGTGTGATATAAAAAAATTTATTTTTCGTTAATTGTAACATACCCTTATGAATAGTAACATGAATAATAATATGACCCTTATGAATAGTAAATAATGATATTATTTTATTTTCTTAAAATAATATGATAATAAGATCATAATTAATTTTTCAATATTATATAAATCTAATTATATCTTTAAAATTGATGTTTTTCAAATTAACAATGATTTTATTAAAAAATTATATGAATAATATGTAAACAATATTTTTAAAAATTGGAGTTTATCTTTTATTCTACATGTCGAAAAATGGTACAGCTAAATTTTAGATATTTTTCTGAAATTCCTGAATTTTTGATGAATAGTGAAATACGATAAAATACCATATATTCAAATTATCAGTTAAATAAAATATTTAGGACATCATGATCATTTCAAGGACACATGGTAAAAATATACATTCACTTATTACTATTAGGTGTCACATGAAACAACACTATTGGTTGTCTTGAGGGAAACAATAAAATAATGATTAACATTTTAAAAATTAAATTCTATCATCCACTAAAAAACCCCTAAATGCTCCCTCTTCTCTTCACTCATCTAAGCAATGAATTTCCTCAATGTTCGGCCCAAATAACCTTACCTAGTCACCCCCCAATTCCATGAAGCTCTTGGTCTTTCCAGAAGAACAAAACCCCTTCCCTATGGAAGGTTCTCAATGAAGTTATTTCAAGAGGTACAACAACCTTCATTAGTATTTAGATTCATTTCTGTTATCTTATTTTGTTTTCCTCTACCCACATCCTCTACCCAAATGACCATGATAACTCCAATATCATCTACGAGTCATTTAGAAGAATATTAACTTCTTTGAGTTGTGGCCATATGCCTCTAAGTAACCTGAACCTTCTCCAATGTCTCATGAATTAGTCTCTATCTTGATATATCTCACTCACCTACCACCATCAACCATAGAGGCGATCTTCATGTACTAATATAAAGTTACTCTTATGGTTCCATCTATTTCATTACCTAAAAATGATTGTTATTAGAAAATTCCATTGTAGTTATGTGCTTCTCCAAATACCCACCAAATTCAATAACACAAGATCATAGCCTATTGTCAAGAAATTTTATAGTAGGATCCACTACCAACATTTCCATGGGTGTAATTCCATACTTAGTAAAACCTATGTACGAAGTATCATTTTTATTTCCTTCTATTAATGTGAATTAAAATGTGATTATTCATCTTAAACAATAGTCTCAAGATCCGCGTGTAGATGGATTGTACCCCAAATATAAAAATATCTTTGTTAGTCTATCGATAATGTTTCCAGTATCGATATGATATTTTTTATCTTTTTAAAATGGTCAAAAATTACCCAAATAGGATTATTCTTTCAAGGATTCCTTAGGAGACCAACCAAAAATTTCACACTAACCTCATCCCACTTCCATTCAGAAATGGGTAATGGTTGCAGCAAACCACCAAGTCATTGATGCTCGACCTTCACTAGGTGATGGGTGTCGCATAATGTAATGAACAATATTATATACTTTTTTTTCATGCATGTCATATGTCAAAGTAAATTTTGGTCACACCTAGATGCACCAACCACTTCAAGGAATGAAATTCTACCATTAAATCCTCCCATACACTTTTAGGAACAATAATCCAATCCCTAACATAGATGATTTCATCCTCATATATGCTCCAATATAATGGTGACATGCCACCTATAAGTCCTTCCTTTTAAGGATAAACATTCCAGATCCTCATAATTCATGTCTTCAATCAACATTTTGAGTGTATAATCCAATGAAATTAATACAAATGTCATCTACTTATCACCCTCATGAACCAGAACATGCATATCATCCAATAAGGTTATCATGTTCCACTCGGCACTAGACTCTTGAATGTCCTAGATTGGGTTCTCCTACATAGATCATCAGCAACACTATTTCCATTTCCAAACATATATGCTAGGTCAATATAAAATGAATTCATATACTCAACCCACCTATATTGATAGTGATTTAGATCTCTCTATGAAAATTTATACCTCATGTTGTTATGATCTATATACATAGTAAGCTTTTCACCCAAAAGATAATGAATGGAAAACATCAAATCATAAACCACTATAGAAATCTCATGGTCATTCATTGGGTAGTTCCATTCATGTAGCCTCAACCACTGTTTCCCATATGCCACAACTCGATCTCCCTACTTAAAAACAATTCCATGTTTGGTCCTACAATAATATAAAATTACCATATATTCCTCTCCTGACATAATTTGGATCAAGATCAATGCCAATGTCAGACACTTCTTCAATAACTAGAATGAATTATCATGTTCTGCCATCCTTTCAATCTCGATCCCCTTCTTGGTAAAATACTAATGTTGTGTGGTTAAATGGGAAAAGTGTTGTATAAAATTTTGATAATATCCTCCTATCCCCAAAAAGCTACTAATATCAAAAAGGTTATTGAGATTCCCCCTGGATACAACTAATTGAACCTTCTATAGTTCCTCCTACACACTTTCCTCTTAGTTTATGTGACCCAAGAAGCGTACATGATCAATCCAAAACTAACACTTACATATCATGATGCATATATGATGATCTCTCATTGTACTTAGGAAAATTTAAATATGGTGGGACTGACCATCAAGAGCCTTTTAGTACACCAAGATGTCATCAAAAAACAAAAAACAAACAAACCAATCCAGGTATAGACGGATGATTCTATTCATCAAGGCTATAAATAGTACTATCACATTTGTCCAACCAATAATCAATATGAAGAGCTCATAGAGGCCATAACATCTTATTAATACAGTTCTGGGTATATCAAATGGTAATACTCTCAAATGATGAGACCCTAATCTCAATTCAATTTTTTATAATATACAAGCTCCCCTAAATTGGTCAAAAATATCATCAATACATGTAAGTGGAGATTGGTTATTTATAGTAATCTGGTCCAACATATGGTAATCAACACAAAAAAAGTCTTGTCATCATTCCATATAAAAAACCTGTAGAACCCTAGGGTGACATAATCATATTGATAAACCCCTTATATTCCAACTCATTTTGTTCATTATTATATTATAGATGCTCTAGAAGAGTTATTCTGTATGGTGAAATAGAAACTAGATCATCCCCCATTATGATCTCAATTATAAATTGAACATATATACCAGGTGGTGGCCATAATACGTCTTCAGAAAACACATCATGAAGCCTGTCCAATACGGATGGAAATACATCATGCTTTACACCTCCATCATTCAGCAACAGAATAACAACCTGGGTGGTGCGATCTCACAGTTTCTGATGAAATAGCCATGCACGACCCCCATGATGTCCCACTTTCCACAATGTAAGTATATGTCACCCTTTTTTTATGTAAAATTTTCCCTCCTCTGGTAATAATCAATTTTGGTTTGGAATGATACATAGCGGTCTATTCCAAAAAAAAATTCAAATATTGACATATTAAGAACATAAAGATCCCATAGAAAATGTTACTCTAAAAAATTGAGAGATCACCCTTTTTGTATGTAGATGTCTCTTGAACATACCCCCATTTTTTATTCTATTTTTTAGAACCAAATAATGAACTTCCTTTCGAGGCTAAAACCATTTCTTAGTTGTTACAAAATAAAGGAATAAGAGGATTAAATGTCAAATAATGAACTATATAATGTAGAATCTACCAGAATAGTACCTATCTCTATCGATGCTCAAGCCTCTCTATTCGCATGAATAGATAGAATGGAATGTATTTATAATATGCGTATTGACTCTAATGTTGTTTGAGTCCCTAGATCTACACTACTCTTCCAATACATGATCTCTTTCCTTGAAACACCAAGTCTATTTCCTCCACCACCACATATTGTAGATCTCTAGCTACCAGACTGATGCAGTGTAAAAGATCCCCTTCCCACACCCTGTTTCTGTCTAGCACCTCCATTACTACCCATCTAGCATCAGTTCCTACAGAACCTTTTTTATATCCCATCCCAACATAGTCTCGACACTCCACTGGTGGCCTGGGGAAAATATATATGAATGTGGACTAGAAAACTGCACTAGGGGAAAAGAACTCTAGTAATATCCTGAGTGACTGATCCTTTCCCCCTTTCTAATCTTCCTTCTCTCCTCTGGCATACATTATCATAGTGACACTTCCTACCCATAGAATATATACCACATGATCGTTCAACAACAACCATCTATCATACACTATGATTATTCACTAAATGAGCCTATTATTCATTATTAATATATATAATACTCATGTAATTTATTATTCATAAACACCATTTTAGCACATTTTACACTTTGAACAATATTTCATATTATAATTTTAATTCCTTCATAAAATGCACTATTACATGGTGCATTTTTTTAACATCAATTAATGTACCCAAAATGGCCTTGATTTTATTTAAATGTTTTATTTTAATATCTCTAATGATAAAAGTATCAACTAATACTTTTTCAGTATATGGAGATTCACATTGGAAGACCACCAAAATGAGATTTCATGAAATCACATTTTGGGCATTGTAAATAGGACTGCAGTCCAATAAAGAGACAGTATCGGCCAAGATCCAAGCCCAATAATTCACAAAATATTATCTGAAGATATAGAACATCTTGGGGAAACTTTCATTAAATAGTTTTAAAATTTAATTTGGTTGTTTAATTGGATTTCTAAGAATCTTAAGTTGATGATAAATTTCTTGGATAGATTCTACGGCCCAAAAAACAGCCCAAAATTTTACACATATCTCGTAATCAATAAATTATTTTGGAATGAAAATTTACAGATGGTTATGTGACATCCAGATATCGATTTTTTTATCCTATTTCCCACACCATTTCAGCCATCTATGAGGCCATATAGGTACCTTAGTTCAATGGATGAAAGGTGGATGAAACTTCGGGTCAAGGGTGGAGAAGTCTCCTCTCCCTTACTTTCCACCACCCTAGGCCTACCACCATTAATTGATGAGACTTGGAAAGATGGTTGCTCAACCCAAGGCTCTCAAGATACCAATCTAAGGCTGTGTTTTTGGAGTATTGAGGGATCTTTTAAGCTTCCATTCATTGTAATTTTATGCTTCAATTTTTTTGTCTCAAGTTTTTCTTTCACATGTAAGATGTTCAATTCACATTAGTTTCTTAATAAAAGTTCTTCTTCACCTCTTATTATTTTTTTCTTCGTATCACTTTGATAAAATTGGTTTAAGGTGTAAACTCGTTCACACCAAACCATGTCATAATATCTCTTAACAGTGGAGTGATCATTATTTCATTATTTTTTTTACTTCTCCAATTCTTCCCTCATGAGTCTAATTCCAGATTCCATTGAAACCATATGATCAAGGGAGGGATAACCCACTTATGGGTTGATCCAAGGGAGTATAGAGGGTATGTATTGTATTTTATTTCAAAATCCAATAATGGATAATTTCTTTTTTTAAATGAGATTTGTTTTTGATAAATTTAAAACCTCTTCATCCTTATTGAATTTAAGGTCACACATTTCAATTGCTAATACAAACCATTACCTTTGATTGGTCAAAACTATTATCCTTAAAGTGTATAGGTGATTTATATTAGGGTGTATAGGAATTAAATCAATAAGTAATTATTTTTTTTATCTCCTTAAATGAAATCATCTCAAATATAAGAAATTGAAATATTTTACAAGAAAAAGAATGCATCCAATCCACCACTTGTAATAATCTAGGATCAACCCTTTTCATAATTTGAATTCAATTAATAATTTTATTGTTCACTTTAACCCATATAAAATCAACCCAAAGTTGGCCACTTAATATCCAAAAATAGTCCATAAAATGTACATGTTTGTAGGTTAATTCATAGGTATCTGAGGAATCAACCACCCACGATAAACTACAAATGACCACTTAACCCTATAATATTGGGTAAGATTTGGGAAAGAGAAAATTTTGGAACCGTTGTTTGGGACCTATCTAAGTTATATTAGACAGTATCACCTTCTATTCTCATCCAAATTAACTTTTATCACCACCATTTCTCTTATCTTTTCCCCTTTCTATTCTTTGTGTCCAAAGAAGTTAAAATCCTCATTTTAAAATATACTCAAATGTAATATAATCTACAATACCCCAATATAAACCCAATATAAAATCAAATTGAAAATAAATATTTGTAATAACCTATGTTAGTAAATTTATTTGATCAACACTTGAATGAATACCCCTCACTCAGTAACATGTATAATATCATTGATGATGAACACTTAAAGTATAAATTTCAATTCCTCTCATGGATAGTAGAACAGATAAATCATAGATATTTCCATGAATTTCTTAAACAATTGTGTGATCAAATGTTGATAATGAATTATGTGGTTTCAAATTTGATATTAGAACTACAATGCATTAATACTTGTGAGTAAATCATCCCTACACCGACTATTCCTTCTATAAACTTATGCAGAGTGTCTAGTTTCCCACAAACCTCGGGTGAATTTATTGAAGAACAATCCTTTGGATTTAGGGTAGAGGTAGTGAATAAAGAAATTGTTGAAGGGTATTTAAATCATGAGGAAGTTGATTTCATGTATTCATAAGTGGAAAATATGATGTCTTGTATTGAGTGTCTCAATTTTAGCTCCATTGATGATTTTTCAAAAACACCAATCAGTGAAACATTGGGAGAAATCAAAAACATTGAGTCCATGCTCATTCCTAATATTGATCTTTCTAATATGGTGGTTGAATGTTCTATTCAAAAGGAACCAATTTTTTTGAGAAATTTTGAAAATGAAATTGAGTTTCATTCAATGTTCCGACCAGTGTCTCAATATTTTAGCGAACCCAAGATCCAATTCAAGGTCTTTACAGCAAATCTCAAGTCTTTCTTTATATTTGATAATAAGAAAAATTCTATTATAATTCCATCCTTTATTAATTAATATAAAGATAAAATTATAAATGATATATTAAGAAATATTAGGAAGACAATTGGGTGGAACCTTATTGATATTCATGGGATTAGCCCATTCATTGGGACCTATATATTTTTTTCTTGAATCAATTTCAAAACCTTCCTGTAAAACCTATTGTAGACTCAATCACAATATAATTGAAGTGGTGAAAATATTAATCACTAATATTTTAAAATTTGGTGTTAGATAATTTGTGGTGTTCATGTTGAGCTAGCGATGTTAAACAAAAGAATTGCAAGAGAGGAAACCTGTGGTTTTCATGTTTCAAATCTTATTACATCATATTTATTTTTCGAATATGATTAATAAATAAATTTTATATTATATATATTTATATTTATATTTATATTTTACTATGAACAAGATAGTACTACAGAATATTGACATGTTCTTATATTATGAGTATGGATGGGTATGAAAGGGGAGAAACATATTCATCTGGGTCAGGTTGTGTGATCCCTGAGTAATACCTTACCCGGAAATTTAAAATGAAGAAAATGTATCATTAGTTTATTTTAAGTTTAGTTTGATTATAGGATAAAATAAAAATACAAAAAATAATAATAATAATTAAGAAAAGGGACATGTCGTAGGTTGTGGGCAAACCCCGTCACAACCAGGGATGTCGTGGGGACTCGAACTCAAGACCGAAGGGAGATAGGGGGACACACTTTCCACTAACCTACGACTTATAGTGCCTCCTTCATCTATAATTTATTTATATATACATATATTTTACTTTTCTATTATTATAAATATATATATATTGTTTTGTTTTGTTTGTTTGTTTTTCCCTTTTTTCAACTAGGGAACTCTACAAGTAAAATTGATATCAAAGGATTAAATTGAAGTAGCATAGACTTAAATATCAACAACCCGGTGACTTCATTCCATGACACTCATTTTCAATTTTTTTTGAACTCCCCTTATCTTCCTGTACCCCTTCTAAATTTTCTTTTCTTCAAACACTGGGGATAATGATATTTTATTTTTGGGGGATATGAAATAAACAATTTTCTTTTGTGTAAACAAATTGCATTCATGTGAAAAAAATGATTTAAAACATGTGTGTAAATAGAAGGAAAAATTCTTTTAAATTTGAACATGATAATACAAATTTCACACTTTGAAATAGAATATGAAATAATTTAGCATGATTTGATTCTAATTTTATTCCATGTATAATTTCATGAACATAGATTTTAGAAAGTATGGCTATCTAATGTGAAATTTAATTATTTATATTTTCATCCAAATAGATAAAAAGAGATAACAATGCATGTCCTTTGGATAGTGGGGCATTACATTGATTTCATGGGGTCATCCAAATAAACAGCATATGTTTGGTGATCGTTTTATTTTTAATATGAATATTCAAAAAAATTAAAGAAACCATAAATTTGCACGTAGTGCAATGAAATGATCAAATGTTTGGCTTTCTGCAATAGGGGATCATGAATCCATAGTTTTCTGGCCCAGAGATAGAAATTTCATCTCTATTTTTGGTAATTTGACTTTGTTTTTGACTGATTTAACTCGAGATGATGCCCGAGTATGGTGCCCTATAGTCTTTGAGGCTGGGAGTCATCGACAAAGTCTCACTACATGGGTTGACACTTTTGAGTGCAATTTAAATTACCATGGAAATATTGAAAAAAATATTACTCATCTTAATACTGAAATGTGATTCCACCTAGCACTTCCGTCATTTCCCCCTTGAATAAAGATGAAGCTCCAGATCTATTGTGATACACAACACATCCTCATACTTAATTGATATTGGATGAAATATGGAAATGAATTCGAACAAAGGAATGATATTGGGATTGGTATTTTCTTATGAAACTATCTTTTATTAAAATATTTTGATGGGTTTCATAGTTGTTTGATATATGTTTTGTTGGTGATCATTGTCTATTAAAATGTTTTTTTGAAAAGGAAATTCAAATTTCATATTTTTGATATACATTTTGCTCGGGACTAGAAAAACTCAAGTTGGGGTCTGATTAGACACTAAATGAGGATATTATTTGTTTTTAATATAAATATTATTTCTGTGATTTATAATACATAAACACCATTTTAGCTAATTTTACACTTTGAACATTATTTCATATTATAATTTTAATTCCTTCTTAAAATGCACTATTACATGGTACATTTTTTTATCATCATATAAAGTACACAAAATGGCATTGATTTTATTTTAATGTTTTATTTTCCGTTATTTAATTCTAAAAGGAACAATTCATAATTTTTATGTACTTGAAGATTTACATTGGAAGACCACCAAAAAGGGTTTTTATAGCAACACATTCTGGGAAAAGTAACCAAGACAACCACCCAATAACGAGACGGTAGCGGCCAGGATCCAAGCCCAATAATTCTAAAACATTAACTAAATATATATAACATCATGGGTAACATTTCATTCAACAGTTTCCAAAGCTAATTCAGATGTTTGAATGGAGTTCCCAGCTGCCCAAGTTGAAGATAAATTTCTGGGATAGATTCTATAGCCCGAACCAACAACACACAATTTCACACATATCTCATAATCCATATAATATTTTGGAATTAATCATTACATACTGTTAGGGGACAGTCAGAGCTCCATTTTTTTCTTCTATGGCCCACTCTAATTCTGCCTTCTTAAAGGCCATCTAGGTGCCTCAGTTCAGTGGATGAAAGCTGGATGCAACTTCAGGTCACGGGTGGAAAAGTCTCCTCTCACTTACTTTCCACCACCATAGGCCTACCACCATTAATTGTAGAGACATAAAAAATGCGGGATTGACTCTCAAAATTCATTTCTAAGGAAATTATTTTTGAGTATTGAGGGATTTTTTGAGCTTCCTTTCATTGTAATTTTATGCTGTAATTATGTTGTTTCAAATTTTCCTTTCACATGTAAGTTGTTCAATTTACTTTTGATTATTAATAAAGTTATTCTCCTATTATTATGTTTTTCTTCAAAACAATTTGATACCGTTGGTTCAGCGTGTTAACTCGTTCACACCATACCTTGTGAGATTATCAAACAACAGGTGAGTAATCATTATTTCATTGTTTTTTTACTTCTCCAATTCCTCCCTCATGAGTATACATCCCACTTCCATTGAAGCCATAGTATCAATAAATAGATAAACCACTTATGGGTTGATTCAATAGAGTAGAAAGGGGCCGGATTGGATGTTATTTTTCAATCCATTAAGGGCTAATCACTTATTTAAAATGATATTATTATTTGATGATTTTAAAACCTCATCATCCTTCTTGAATTTACGGTCGCACATTTCAAGTGAAAATACGAACCTTTACCTTGGAGTGCTCAAAACATTGATCCTTCATGTGTATAGGTCATTATTATTAGTGTGTGTAGGAATTTAACCAATAAGTTATGATTTTTTTTGATATCCTTAATTGAACCCATCTCAAATATAAGAAATTGAAATATTTTAAAAGAAAAAGAATGCATCCAATACACTATATCTAAAAAACCTAGCATCGACCCTTCTAATAATTAGAATTGACGTATGAATTTTAGTGTTCACTTAATACCATCTAAAATAAACTCAATGTTGGACAATTAAAGGAAAAAAATAGTCTATAGAATGTACATGTCTGACGGTTACTTCTTAGGTCTTTGAGGAATCTACAACCCAAGCTAAACTACAAGCAACCACTTAACCCTAAAATCATGTGTAAATTTGAGAGTAAATCATAGTAGAAAACACTTTCAGGTTCCCATCATCTTTGAGGTCCTAATCCACCAACTCAGTAAACTTATTTAACCTAAAAAGGGTAACTTAAGTCTTAATCTCACATTTAATCCTGTCGTGAAAATTCCTTGTGTAAGTACTCTTATACCTTATCATCAGTAGAAAAAAATGCTAAAAGTATGTAAATCATCATGAATTCTCCATCATAGGTTTTATCCCCAAGTTCAACTACATGATCTCAGCTTCTCTCACCTATCTCTAAATCAATATAAAAAAGTGTTCAAGGAACATCTATAAAAATTACCTCCAAGCCATCACATATGCCTACCCTTTTTGAGCATGAACATCCAAATAGTTATTTACTGATCTTCATAACATTTATATAGCCAAATTTACCCTCTTTATATTACATGTCTCTAAATGGTCTTGTATAATCTAGATGGAAACTCTTTAGTACTTTTCTAACTCAAGTATAACCTCTCTAGTAAAAGTTGGAAGGTGCTATAACTGAAACTCCCTTGTCGTATCAAACAATATTTTCACAACCCACCATAGGCATCTCTCCATAAACTATAAGAATCATGAAAATTTCTATTTGTAACAATCTCATAATTCCTCACTTAGAATTTTAAGTCCTAGGGTTTTACTATTGTTATATAATCACCAGCCATATTCTCATGTTGTTATATAAATTGGATCCATCATGGTGGAAGATATCTAAAATACCAAGAACACACCTTAGGTCATATAACCCAACAATAACACATTTACGGGAAATCTGAATAATCCATAAGAATTCATTTCCCCCTTTCCCCAGCACATAGTCAAAACTGATGCACAATCACTACCATTAACTATCCTACATCAAGGACAAGGATAATAAAGGGTAAACTCATTATCATTATTGGCGCTTCACATTAGACACCCATTTATTTAACTATTTTCAAAATTTTATAATTTTCAATTTCATTTTAGGAACCATTTTTAGTCCATTTTCATAAGAAAGGAAGAAATTTTTAAGTTCAACATCTTACCCAAAACCTATTTTACATGCATGCCTAAGATGATGCATCTCAAAAAATAAAATTGAGTTCATAAAATGATTCATGCATACTCAAATCTCCAGTCATTCTTGGCCATGAGTCAAGCCTCATGAAAAAATATTAAGAAATATAACCCTATCACACAAAACATGTATCACCCAAGATGAAATACAATCAACTATAATAAAAAAATATCAACAACCGCAATTCCACACTAGGTACATGCATTTTACCATTGTAAATAGGGTATATACTCCCATGCACAAGATCTTAACCAATACATTACTCATCCTTTTCTTCTATCTACCTTTCCCAAATAGAAATGGAAAATAAAAATAAAATAAAAAAACTTTTGATAACACATGGTAGTGATAGTCTAATGTAAATAGTAGGGATACTATACCCTTTTTTACCAATGTATCTCAATAGTAGAAATAAATATGAATAACTAGAAGATATATCATAACTTTGAAAATACCAGTATCACGAGATGATCAAAACATGAAATAGAATACCAAAATTTAATAGAAAATATGCCATGATAAAGTACGTTCCAATTGTCAAAATGAAATCCAAAAAGTAAAGACACAATCAACTCCCTAACAGGGCTGAAACCACATTCATTTCCCTCATTAATTTTCCTTCCTAAATAATCAATCTCTCCTAAGTCTTTTAATCTTATCATTTATTGTAATCAAGAATTCTATTCAGGTCCCAATCAGGCAGCACGATTAGGGTGTGTGTACAACTCAGTTTGCCACCACCAATGAAATCTAAAATAATATCCATTCTGTAGCAGCACATGATATTGTATAATTAATAAAATAAATTAAATAAAGTAAAAAAGATTAAATTTATTCTATTTCTATTTATTTTACCACATAAGCCCTCAGGTTCCCTAGGACACCCGAACCTGAATACATACTTCAACCCATGCTAGTATTTGAACTATGAACAAGGAATATCATATACCTGAATTCCATTATTATTATTATTATTCATATTATTTCATATCACGGCCAATTGGAAGCATTGTTCAATTCCAACTCATGGGAAAAGAACATTGTGTCTAACATACCATGGGTATATGGAGCCTCATTTCATCTCCCACTCTTTTATGTGACATGGATAATTAGAGGAATTGTCTAATCCCATTCTCAATATATCATAAGTTTATTTTAATCATCAATCCCTATCCCACACACATTTAACACCTTTGGATATTTTGATCCTCAATACCTATCCCAAAACAATTTAACCCATTTGGGTATTTGGTGCCTCAAACCCTTTCCCACACACATTTAACTCATATATCACATATCAAAATTTCACATGTGTCATAATATCACATCAATTAATTCATAAATTAATTAATCAAATTCAACAATTTCATAATAACATCAATACATTTATTAGTTAAAAAATGTATTAATCAAATAAATTCTATTAACTAATTCACTATTTAATTAATCATTAAAATACCTTCAATTAATCAACCATTTAATTATTTACATCAATTCCATTAATTAATTCAAAAATTTATTTATTGATTCAATCAATTTCCCAATCAGAAAAGTATCATATAATTATTTCAACAATTAAGTAATACCTAAAATCCCAATATCCACAATTTCACAATTCCATAAATAATTAATCTATAAAATTGTGTAATTCAAATTTGGGAACTCAATTTAAAATCATCCAAAAAAATTCTCCAATTACTTACACATATTAAAAATCAAGACATTGTAATGTGAATAATAGGCCACCCACCTCAAAATTAAATAAGAATTATCACCAAAGGAAACCCAAAATTTATATTAGATACTCTAATCAAAAATGATTGAAGAGACCCATATCAAAACCTAGGATCAATATTAATCCCCAAACCCACAATGATCAAAGGTTCCATCGCCTCATCAAAAGAAGGAGGGACAAAAGGGAACCCAATAAAAAAAATATTTACCAGGAATCCAAAACCAATCAACGTTGACCATAAATGAGGAAATATCTCTAAATATACTAAGAGTCACCCTAGGCTTATCAGATGTGGGCTTTGTTAAGGAAAAAACAAAAATGAACATCGTGAAACTTTATAAATATTTCTTAGAAAATTACATGGCGTGTAATTCCAATACACATCATTTAATTATTATTTTATGGTTTATGATTAAAACCCTTTTAACCTAAGTTATTTTATCAATATTGAACTATTAAACTAGGTTTAATATCATTACATAATGTTTAAATTTTCAACTGACAATTTTCTACCCAAAAATATTTTCATGAAATATCAGGCCCCCTCTTAAGCCTTCCAAACCAAAATCAAAAGTATTCCAAACCCAGAAAAAATGAAAAAAATAAAAATATTTGTACCTAGAAAATAATAGGATCTTATAATCCTTCATCTATTAACCTATAAATATTTTTCTTATGTCGTTATTTTAAGTATTGTAGAGAAAAAAATTGTGTGAAAATCACCTAACTGTATTTTCCTAAGTAGTTCATTGAAATTCTATTAGTTTTTTTAAAATCTGAAAATATTCTCTATTTTACGTAATGATTCATATTTTAATTTCATTAATAATCATTTTAAATATTTATATATTTAGAATGAATTTAGAAATTAATATTAATTACTTAGAAACTATGATAATTTTTTTCATTACATTAGAAAAGTTTTTATGAAGGAAAATCGGTGTTCTAATTTCATGTATGAAACTTACAACTTGAAAATCAAAAAAAGTACTTATTATTATTTTATATCTCATTCTTTGATTCTATTATTTCTAAATTAAAATTATTTGATATTAAAATCAATAATTTTTCAATATTTATAATATGAGGTTATTTACTTTTATGATTCTCCACATGTTAACTGCATGTTAAAAATTAAATGTTTTGGAATTTTTAATTTGAAATAGTGACATTCAATTTTCATTTGTTTATAATATCAACTATTATAATGCATATATTTTAAACTCTTAAATCAAGTAATTTCAAATTATTTTGAATTATTTCTTTGTTTAATATTGGATGTGAGTTGAGTGTTTATTATGCAACAACAATATACTTTTATATTTTTCTCTATCTCTGATAATCTTTTATTTTTTTTGAATTTTAATTCTCAAACCACTTAAAAAACAATTATTTTGTTTTTTTTAAAAGGAGGTTGATATTTTATTATATGTGTGTAAAGTGAATAATTAGGATACAAAACATTTTTTATAAGATATTTCATATTTTCATGTGATACAATGTGGAGATTGTAGAGGTTTCAATAATGTGAAGTGAATTAAATTATGAATGTGATGACAATTTTACCTAACACTAGATGATCTCTTAAAGGACGAGAAAAACATTTATGAATTTCACTACATCCTTTATAAGACAATAAACCTAATCAAACACTAAAAAGCAATTACATTTTTTTTATTCTTTTACAATCAATTTTGTTTTTTTTTTGCTTGATTCTATAATAATTTTACCATGTTTAATATAATTTCAATTTCCCTTTATGTCTGTTGATACAAAATCATTCTCTATCATTAGGTTATAAATCTAATATTATAAATTTTGGATTTTGCATGTTGTGACTCTGGGTATATAATTTCAGGGTTGTAATTGTTTTGTAACTCCCTATATAAACTTCAGGGCTTTTTTGGTTAAACATCATCAAGAAAAAGTAGGTTATAAATGGGTTATAAAACCCATTTAAATTTTTTTTACTTCGCAAGATTTTTATGAATGAGTATAAATGTATAAGATTAAAGCATGACCTATTTGGGCCAAACTACTATAAAAAATATATTTGTTCCTTCTATTATATTTTTACCACTAATTAATTATATTAATTAACGTTGATTATTAATTTAAATAATAAATCTATTTAACTTTTTTTACATACTCAATTCACCCCCAACTGTAGACTGTCTTCCATCACCTTATTCAATGTATCAATTAGTGTCAAATGTTTTTCCTTCTGAAATTAACCAATCCATTAATAGGGTATATTGTTTATATTTTTTTGTGCTATGCTTTTTCCTAATTCTCAGTTTTAGAGGACAATATCAATAAGATGGAAAAAATAAATTCAAATGATGGATATATTCCGATGAAACAATCTTTATTTTATAGAAACTGATACAATTAATAAAAATATATTATATAGGAATCCACCAAATATTTAATCATAGAACAATGGTCGATCATCGAAACCCTTTAGAAGCTACCAAAAGTTGTTCCAGATACTCTTATAGGATGAAATTTTTCTAGATATGATTCAAATAATAATGTAGAAAATATTTTATATTGTACTATTAATAAAATATTTCTTAGTAATATGTCTACATGGAATATAGATCATGATATCTGAAAGATTTGACAAGTTACTCACTTTGGATCAAACATGCATATTAGAAAAAAACATGGAATTCTTTATGAGGAGTATCATGATTTCAATAAGGGTGAAGATGAAATAATTAATAAAATATTGCATAGACTCACAAGACATGTGAATAGAATTAATTACATGGGTAAAATATATAGAACCTACTACTAATTGAACGATTTTTATGAGATCTACTAAATAAATGGCATAAAAAGAATGTTTCAAATAATGGAATTAAGAATATAGAATAATACACATTGGATAGACTCTTTAGATCACTTCTTTAATATAAAAATGAGTTCAAGAATATCACAAAAAAAGTGAATTCAAATAATAAAGGTATTTCTTTCAAATCACCTATAAATTTTATTTCTAACTCTATTGTATCCAAGTAAAAATAAAGTAAAAAAGGATAAAATTTTAATATAAGAAAAATTATTTATAATTTGATGAAGAGAAAGAAAACATTCCAAAAGATACCAAGTAATGATCCAAATAATTATTGAAAATAAAATAAGATTACTAGTTATGGACCAGATGTAGCATATTATGAATGTATAAAGAATAAAAATATCAATCCTAGATGACAAAAGTTCCTGAAAGATTGGATAGATAGAAATACAGGAAATAATTGAATCATTCTGACCATGCTGGATGGAGTTTCTCTGGAAACTTTTATTGATGTGATGAATACAAAATTGAGAAATAATCATCCAATGTTATTCTGACGGAGATAAATATAAATGAGGTTAATAATGATTCAAATAATAGTTATTATTCTGAAATTTATGGATATAGATTTGATGAGTTTCATGAAGAAAATAAAAATATCTGAATATATATATTAAAAGTTACCCATTTTTATAATGAATTGAAATAAGAGAATACGAGGAATATCTAGAAAAATTAAAAATTTCAATAAGGATAATAATTCCCTCAAGGAATAAATATGAAACATATGTTCCTGTTTTAAAGGTAATATCTATAATAGTTTTGAGTATGTTTAGAAGGAAAATAACCATCATAGAAAAGAAGTTGTATGATTAAAAAATATGATATCTCATTTGGTTCACAAAAAATAAATATAAGAAAAGATGGTATCTACAATAAAAATTAATAAATATAAAAATGGATTTGGTTATAATCCCTTGATTCCTATTTTATTCAAGTCTAATTTCATTAAAAAGTTTTATAGAAAAGTTTTCTTCTATTATATGATTTAAATCTTATATGCAAGGAAATTATGCTAATGAATATTATCTTAAATTTTATCAATCTCTTCCCTACATTGTAAAATTTATTTAAATATATTTATCTACTATAGTGCCTTAAAATATATTTTTTAAATCTATTTGGGAACATTATAACTCTATTACTAACATCACTAGTATCAAAATTTCAGGGATACCAAAATTGTTCTCTATATAATATATATTTTGAGAATAGAAACCAAAATAATATCAAGAACACATGGTACATGGATAGTGTAATACATTAATGATGACCTATAAATTTTATCCCTTATAATAAATGTGATGGATACACTGTCACTTTTGTGTTTTAAATATTAAAAATTCCACTTAATAAATTGTTAAAAGACATTAATTTAAAATAATATTTTTATTTTTAATTATATCTTATTATATATTAATTTTTTTAATTATAAATTATCCATGATTTATTATGTTTTATATTTAGTATGATTTATTTTTTTACAATAATCATTATCTACTTTAAATTTCATTAGATTTCATGTTATTAAAATTCATAACATATCCTACATGTTTCACGAAGTGCTCATTGGTAAAATATGTCTTCATGTAAAAAAAATCATTCAAAAATGTTTTTATTATTCCCATATGGATAAAGTATTGTTCCCATAAATCCAAATTCAAAATCCATGAATCCAAATATAAATCCATGCATCAAATTCTAGAACCATGTAACTAATTTTCAAATTTCAGCTACCTTATGTTTTTTTGATGT
This sequence comes from Viscum album, assembly GCA_963277665.1. NCBI lineage: Eukaryota > Viridiplantae > Streptophyta > Magnoliopsida > Santalales > Viscaceae > Viscum > Viscum album. The sequence goes on along the minus strand of OY728133.1, from coordinate 1,374,354,002 downwards.
AAACTTGAACTATATAGGTTTGATTAATGTGACTGTTAATGGCTAGGAAAGATAATAATATTTTATAAATATATGTAAACTAGATTGAAATATGATTCTACCTTTTAAAATATCTTTTTATGTATGAATTTTGATAATTAAAACTATTTAAAAATTTAAGAAATCCGGTTATATGGATTGATTATGTAGATTAGGCTTTGTGAATCATATAGGGTAATCACCAACAGTAATTATCATATGTGAAATTATATTACATGGTGAGTTTTAACTTCATTGAGAAATAGAGTTATGTGGAAATTACCTTCAAGAAATTACTTATGTAGTTCAATGAAATTCTATAGGTTCTAAAAAATGGATGTTTACTATGTTTTATGTATCGATTCATATTTCAATTCACATCAGGTTCATATCCAATTTTTAAATTTTTCTAGAGAATTTATAAATTAATATTAATTATATATAACCCATATGAAATGTTTTTCATTTATTTGAACATTTTTATGAAAATAAAAGGGTGTTGTATTTTAAATCTTGAAACTTTATACTTAAAACTCAAGAAAAAATTATTTATTATTTATTTTATTATCTTTGATTATATTTTTTCTTTATTATTATTAGTAAGTATGAAACTCATTAATATTTGTTTTAAATTTTATAAATTATTTTTATTAAATTTGTAAATTCTATTCCTATTAACTACATGTTAGAAAGTGAAATGTTTTTAATTCAAAATTTCAAATCGATACATGGAATTTTTTTGGTAATTTTTAACCTAGTATTAGATATGTAACGCCCCGACCCCAGCTACCCAGAGTCGGTGCATTAGTTCGTAACATTGGCATGATCACAAAAGGTCAAGTCTCGAAAGACTGATTAGTTTAGTAGCCTTGGAAACACTAGATACATTCTGAAACGTTACATTACATCAAAAAGTAAAAAAAACTAATAACAAAGTCTTCATAGTCCACACTCATATCCTCTTCTGACTATCCCTACAGGTCATTCATAAAATACTTCTTCACATCCTGGAAAATATTAAAACATTGAAAGGGATGAGCTCAGATGCTCAGTAAGGATAACAATATTGTGGAAGCTTTCATATATAAACATAAACATTTAAGGCAATGTATAACTAAAACAAAAGCCTTTTAAACATGAACATCAACATAATATGGCAAAAGTAAAATGAGATAATTCCATTCACTTATTCACATGGATATTCTACTGGTCGAATAATCACATGCAATAACATTAACCACTTTCATAATGATGGAATGCATAATGCCAGACTATCATAACCACGTAGCCAAGGCCTCGTGCCAAGACCACAAATAAGATTTTGTCAAGGCCTCGTGCCAAGACACTAGTTTGTCTCATGAGACCTGCCGATGCATCGAGGAGCTGTAGTGGGCTCCACCCGTCACTTATTAAGTCCAATGCATTCCTCATATGAATATGTTTAAACATATCATAAACCATAACATAATCATATCACATAAAACACGTATAAAGGAAACATTACATTTCCACATTTCAATCACAAGATATCAATACAACACATTGATATAATAAAAATACTTTCAAAACAATTTTCAAAACCAAAATAAAGGAAAGTTAAAACTTTTTATTTATTTTTCATTAAAAAACGATGGCTTGTAGAGGAAGCCGAAACTCAAATAATGGTCACGGAGGCGGAGAATTCGTTGTCCCCGCATAAGTACGGAAATAAAAACATTACCTTTTTGTCGTTTAGTAAAATGCTTCATATAAAAAATATTCCTTTTGAATAAACGTAAAAGTCAAAGGGGTTTATACACCGTATAAAAGAAAGTTGTGTATAAAACCAAATATGCCTCAATGAAAGGGGATTGAGACGAAGTCCTTAAAAAGATCATTTTTAAAATAAAATAGATCTATTATGTGTATTCACTATAATTACACATAAATAAAGTACAAATACAAGATAGGACATAATAATATCATGACATAATTTGAAAGTAGGAGATTAACCCAAAGAATAGAAGTTGGGTTAAGAAGTTCCCTTACCTTGCGTCTTGTCCTGACTCGACCATTCTTTAACCTCCTGAATAATAAAATATAGTTAATTTCTATTTACTTAAGAACCTTTTTCATGTTCATTATTCCTTTTATATCCCTTATTACCATGTTATGAACATTATTTAATTATTTAAGTTAATAACGGTCGTTTTGTCGATCTTTGGTACTTGTGTCAACAATAACCTTCTTATAATTACAAGTTGTTCATGTGGTAAAATATACATTATATCTAGAATTATATTCATGATGTAGATATCATATATATCATATATATCCAGTATATACATTCATTCATAATATTACGTAACATTTAGAGGTAAGAAATGAAATGCACCGTTCATGGAGACGGTAAGCCGTACGTACGCATGAACGCTACTTTCATTTATATTTCGTATTTAATGTAATAAAATCATAATTATATAAGGGTATAATATATTTCCAGTATAATATCATATATAATATCATTTACTCCATCCTTTATACATCCCACATATGGCATTAACGATTCACATCACTTTGAGGGGGCGGTAGTCCGCACTTCCTAAAATGAAATTATCGCGTTTTACCCATAATGGAAATCATAAAGTATTACATAAATGAGAAATACAGAATCATATATAAAACATAAAAATATTATATATCATATATAAAAATAGTGAAATCTTAATGGCCACCTTTGAAGGTGTTATATGAGTGTTGAACAATCATCGTTTCGTGAGGCAGAAATTCTCCATCCACGGAAACCGTATGTTCTTTAACCATTAGATGTAGGTGTGTGTAAGTGTAGCTTGAATCCTTCTTATAACAACATCCTAGTATATTGAGGATACTGTTTTTGTTACAAAAGAAATTAATAAAAAGAGTTTAGGGGGTTGGAGAAGAAAAATAAAACAAAACAACATTAGAGAAGACATTACCTCAAAATCGGGTAAATCTTTTTGATTTGATCCAAAGGCTTCCTTGGGAAGAGTTATGCCCAAAGTGAGGCTTCTAGGAGTAAGAGGGGAAGTTGGGAGAGTATTTGGGCAGAGTTTGGCCGAGCCAAATGGCTTGAAAGTGTAAATGAGGTGGAAGAGGTGGGGGCCTTTTATAAGTGGAGAGGAGGGGCACTTTTGGAAAGATTGAAATGTTACATTATTAGACAATGCTTTTCGGATTCTAAAGGTCCCACACTTATATAATTCGAGGGTAAGGTGATAAGGTTTCGAAATATCCTCATCAAATAGGCTTTGGACAAGTGTAAGCATTGGAATTTACATTATCTTCTCATTTTATTTAAATCGTTAAATAATGAGGTCATCGCTGCATCCTCATGATGTCATAAATAATTTAATTTATTTAATGTCTAAAAATTATAAACCAAATAATATGATGTAGGAAATGTTTTTAGCTTTACATGGAATATTTATAGTCAAAATTTGGACTTTTGTAACCCCAATTAAAATCTGTTTTATAAAACAACTCATGTTTGTGTCAATTTAATTTTAACATTAAATAAATATATATTAATGTCATTTTCCAACCAAAGTGGCTCCATGGGGTCCCCAAGTTGACCCATGGGTTGTCTTGGTCGGCCATGACTCATCCAATAGGAGTAGGACAAGTTTCATGCTCATCTCATGTTATTAAAACATTATTTGTACCCTAAACTACACTAATTACCTCTAATCGCGATTAAGAATTTAAAAGTTACTATTCACCAAAAAATTATTTTAATCTCATTGAACCACATTTTACTTCTTAATGACAACCATGTATGTCGGATTTTTGAAAATCAAATCACACAAGTGGTAATATTTCATTTAAACGAAAAAATCAGTTATTTAACTACCACTTAGTGGTTTCACTATTCATCAAAAATTGAAGTTTTTCAGAACAAGGCCAAAATTTCACCCTAAGCTATAATTGATATTCCGAATTCAAAAATGATGGATATTTTACAAAATTCCAAACATATAAGTTGCATTAATTAATTTTATAATTAATTCCCGCTGTTACGACAAATAGCGTGTTTTTAAGAAACAATTTATATCAAAAGATGGGCAATTGTTTATGTCCAATTTCAATGTTAAATTAATTCTAATGACCACCATTGGATAAAATGGTAAAAATATATTCTAATAATACCTTAAAACCACTAAATAGTATAATTTATCACAATAAATTATTTTGATTAAAAAAGTTGTTTTAAAGTATTTTTCACTATTCATAAAAATTAGAAGTTCTCAGAAAAATACCAAAAATTCAACATAGGCTAATTTCGATATTCCGAATCCAAAAATGAAGTCCATTTTGAAATATAAAATTTATATAATTTTAAAAAGTGGTTATTACTATTCATAACGGCTACATTGATTAGTCGCGGTGTTTTAGAACTCGAAGTTGCGTACAATGCAAGCTATTGAATTATTGAATGAGAAGCGTATCGTGGAAGCTCGGGGTGTTACATTCTCCCCTCCTTCAATAAATTGCATCCTCGCAATTTGAAATTTTTCTTTTAAAATAAAAGGTTGAAAAGAGAAAATACCTTTGTGGAAAACCCACATCGGAAATAAGGTTAATAAAATTTATCCTTAATAAGAGGGAAATGGAAATGAAAAAGTCACCACCCAATTATGATCTCGATTAGGAGAACATTGGTGGCAATTAGAGACATATAATTGGAGGAAAACGTAAATATTTGTAGGGAGTTATTGAGGTCATCAATCACAATCAACTGTCAAATTGAGGGCCTCAAAGCCTTCAATCTATGTTGATTTAAAATATCATCAGTTCAACAAGACATAAGGTATTAGGATAACACATTTTTTTTTGTTTTAATATCCCTTTAATAAAGTTTAAGAATTAATTTATTCATTGAATAAGAGATAGGTATATATTTATGCCTGACAATTAGAGTTTCAACCTTCAACTCATCTTTCACTCAAAAAGATAATAGAAATCAAAAATATTATACTTATCTTAATTGTATAAGGTTCCAAATGTTAACACATACCATTTAGATTAGTAAAATTCTTTTTTAATAACCAGGGACTTCCTGTAGGCTAGTGGTAGGAAATAAAGGTATGTCGCACTATGATTGTGGGTTCGATTCCTGCAGCTTTGTCCGACGCGGCGGGTTATTCCCCACCCTGCAGGTTGTCCTTTTTCCTAAAACTATAGTATTATAATATTCCAAAAATAATCTTCATAAATGCTTTAACCTTAAACAATACTATCCATGGTTCAACTTAATCCATTCCATCCTTAATAGTTATCCAAAATACCTCCGTCCAGACATTCTCTAAAAGGTCTCTAAATTCCAAAATCAATTGTAACATCAGATTCCCCAAACAATAAAAGTTTCTCTTATTGTCACATACTAAAAATATGATTACCTTAATCATATTAAAACCTTACTGAAATCAAAAAGTACTGTAGTACAATCTTTATATATATCACATTATTCTTATAACCAGAATATAATCCATGAGTCCAAAAGCACCAATACATTAGTTATTCTGCTTCAACTGTAATAACAGCATAAAATTGTCCTTGATCCCTTGGCCTTTTCTGAGGTAAGTTTCCTTGACGCTTAGGAAATTCATTTGCATAATTCCCCATTTCCCTACAATTGTAGCATTCAACTTTGACAGACTCTTTCTTTCCCTTGCAATCACGAGCCTGGTGACCCTTTTCTCCACATTTATAACAAACTCCCATTCCTTTTAGACAAGTACCAGGGTGATTCTTCCCACAATTATCACATAATGGAAAATCCTTCTTTCCCTTTTTCCCTTTATCTGTCTCTTGTTCCCCCGTTCTCTTCTTCTCTTGCATTACTTTGTTGTCATAAGACTTAGAGAATTCCTTTTATGTCTTGATAGCACACGAGACAATATCTTTGTATGATGAGAAGGATTGTGATACTAAGGATCGATGGAGAAATGGTTTTAACCCATCAAAGAAACGATCAATCATACTCCTTGGGTTACGTATATAATCGGCAGCATGCCTCGCTAACCTTGTAAAGTTAGCCTCATACTTTGTGACATTCTCATCCTCCTTCTTCCTCAGACTTAGAAATTGCCTTTCCATATCTGCTCGATGGTCACGAGGAAAGTATTTTTCTAAGAAAAGCTCTTTGAACTCCCTCCATTCCATATTCGATACGTCATCATCTTCCTTTGTGTTTTGAATCAGAGACCACCACTGATCGGCATCTCCAGTGAGGCGGTAAACTGCCATGACAACCTTTTCTCTTTCACTACTCCCCAAGGCATGGAATATTTTCTCTATGGAATTTATCCATTGCTCAGCTACTATAGGATTAGTACTCCCATTGAAGTTTGGTGGTTGTGGCCTCATGAAATGGTCTAGCATTGATCCTCCACGTTGCGGATCAGGGTTCTCCATACGAGTAAGGTTATTATTCATAACCTGAGTGAGTTGTCCCAGTATGGTAATAAGTTGATCAGCACCAGTTGTATCTCCAGCTCCACAATAATTATCTTGAGTAGGAGGGAAATCCCTACACGGAGTGCGTGCATTGATACGGTTTCCATTCCTTCCACTAGACGCCATTTCTAAATAATGGCATAAACTAGATTAGTTTATAAATCAAAATACATAATTCCATACTTGTAATATACTTAACATAAATTGAACTATTTATGGATATAATCCATAAAAATGTTTTCTTTGAGGAATTATATACTCATAACCGTCCATAGTGGTTTGTAAAGAAAATGGGAATTATCCTAAACATATCCCCCGGGAGTGTCGTAACCAAGAGTGCAGCAAGGCCCGTTGTCATGCACCAGTTCCCGTTCGAGTCTAGCTCAAAGCGGTGTTTTCGGGTTTTACCCCTAGGTACATCTGTTCCAGATCCGCCTCTACCTGCTCGTATCCAGACAGGGATGTATTGCTCGGAAAACTCACAACATCTCTACAATACCAAAATTATAGGAAGTTCTTCTATACTAATCCTCAAAGTCTATCTTCGGGCTATGTGCTCTAATCAGAGTTTATCTAAATCTAGCTTCCATGGTTAGTACTAAACTACCTCTGATACCAACTGTAACGCCCCGACCCCAGCTACCCAGAGTCGGTGCATTAGTTCGTAACATTGGCATGATCACAAAAGGTCAAGTCTCGAAAGACCGATTAGTTTAGTAGCCTTGGAAACACTAGATACATTATTAAACGTTACATTACATCAAAAAGTAAAAAAAACTAATAACAATGTCTTCATAGTCCACACTCATATCCTTTTCTGACTATCCTTGCAGCTCATTCATAAAATACTTCTTCACATCCTGGAAAATATTAAAACATTGAAAGGGGTGAGCTCAGATTCTCAGTAAGGATAACAATATTGCGGAAGCTTTCATATATAAACATAAACATTTAAGGCAATGTATAACTAAAACAAAAGCCTTTTAAACTTGATCATCAACATAATATGGAAAAAGTAAAATGAGATAATTCCATTCACATCTTCACATGGATATTCTACTGGTCGAATAATCACATTCAATAACAATAACCACTTTCATAATGATGGAATGCATAATGCCAGACTATCATAACCACGTAGCCAAGGCCTCGTGCCAAGACCACAAATAAGATTTTGTCAAGGACTCGTGCCAAGACACTAGTTTGTCTCATGAGACCTGCCGATGCATCGTGGAGCTGTAGCAGGCTCCACCCGTCACTTATTAAGTCCAATGCATTCCTCATATGATAGGTTTAAACATATCATAAACCATTACATAATCATACCACATAAAACATGTATAAAGGAAACATTACATTTCCACATTTCAATCACAAGATATCAATACAACATATTGATATAATAAAAATACTTTCAAAACAATTTTCAAAACCAAAATAAAAGAAAGTTAAAACTTTTTATTTATTTTTCATTAAAAAACGATGGCTTGTAGAGGAAGCCGAAACTCAAATAATGGTCACGGCGGCGGAGAATTTGTTGTCCCCGCATAAGTATGGAAATAAATACATTACCTTTTTGTAGTTTAGTAAAATGCTTCATATAAAAAAGATTCCTTTTGAATAAACGTAAAATTCAAAGGGGTCTATACACCGTATAAAAGAAAGTTGTGTATAAAACCAAATATGCCTCAATGAAAGGGGATTGAGACGACGTCCATAAAAAGATCATTTTTAAAATAAAATAGATCTATTATGTGTATTCACTATAATTACACATAAATAAAGTACAAATACAAGATAGGACATAATAATATCATGACATAATTTGAAAGTAGGAGATTAACCCAAAGAATAGAAGTTGGGTTAAGAAGTTCCCTTACCTTGCGTCTTGTCCTGACTCGACCGTTCTTTAACCTCCTGAATAATAAACTAGAGTTAATTTCTATTTACTTAAGAACCTTTTTAATGTTCATTATTCCTTTTATATCCCTTATTACCATGTTATGAACATTATTTAATTATTTAAGTTAATAACGGTCGTTTTGTCGATCTTTGGTACTTGTGTCCACAATAACCTTCTTATAATTACAAGTTGTTCATGTGGTGAAATATCCATTATATCCAGAATTATATTCAAGATGTAGATATCATATATATCATATATATCCAGTATATACATTCATTCATAATATTACGTAACATTTAGAGGTAAGAAATGAAATGCCCCGTTCATGGAGATGGTATGCTGTACGTACGCATGAACGCTACTTTCATTTATATTTCGTATTTAATGTAATGAAATCATAATTATATAAGGGTATAATATATTTCCAGTATAATATCATATATAATATCATTTACTCCATCCTTTATACATCCCACATATGGCATTAACGATTCACATCACTTTGAGGGCGGCGGTAGTCCGCACTTCCTAAAATGAAATTATCGCGTTTTACCCATAATGGAAATCATAAAGTATGCCATAAATGAGAAATAAAGAATCATATATAAAACATAAACATATTATATATCATATATAAAAATAGTTACATCTTAATGGCCACCTTTGAAGGTGTTATATGAGTGTTGAACAATCATCGTTTCGTGAGGCAGAAATTCGTCATCCACGGAAACCGTATGTTCTTTAACCATTAGATGTAGGTGTGTGTAAGTGTAGCTTGAATAATTCTTATAACAACATCCTAGTATATTTAGGATATTGGTGTTGTTACAAAAGAAATTAATAAAAAGAGTTTAGGGGGTTGGAGAAGAAAAATAAAACAAAACAACATTAGAGAAGACATTACCTCAAAATCGGGTAACTCTTTTTGATTTGAGCCAAAGGCATCCTTGGGAAGAGTTCTACCCAAAGTGAGGCTTCTAGGAGTAATAGGGGGAAGTTGGGAGAGTATTTGGGCAGAGGTTGGCCGAGCCAAATGGCTTGAATGTGTAAATGATGTGGAAGAGGTGGGGGCCTTTTATAAGTGGAGAGGAGGGGCACTTTTGGAAAGATTGAAATGTTACATTATTACACAATGCTTTTCGGATTCTAAAGGTCCCACACTTATATAATTCGAGGATAAGGTGATACGGTTTCGAAATCTCCTCATTCTATAGGCTTTGGACAAGTGTAAGCATTGGAATTTACATTATCTTCTCATTTTATTTAAATCGTTAAATAATGAGGTCATCGCTGCATCATCATGATGTCATAAATAATTTAATTTAGTTAATGTCTAAAAATTATAAATAAAATACTATGATGTATGAAATACTTTTAGATTTCCATGGAATATTTATAGTCAAAATTTGGACTTGTGTAACCCCAATTAAAATCTGTTTTAGTAAAACAACTCATGTTTGTGTCAATTAAATTTTAACATTAAATAAATATATATTAATGTCATTTTACAACCAAAGTGGCTCCATGGGGTCCCCAAGTTGACCCATGGGTTGTCTCGGTCGGCCATGACTCATCCAATAGGAGTAGGACAAGTGTCATGCTCATCTCATCTTATTAAAACATTATTTCTACCCTAAACTACACTAATTACCTCTAATCGCGATTAAGAATTTAAAAGTTACTATTCACCAAAAAATTATTTTAATCTCATTGAACCACATTTTACTTCTTAATGACAACCATGTATGTCATATTTTTGAAAATAAAATCACAGAAGTGGTAATATTTCATTTAAACGAAAAAATCAGTTATTTAACTACCACTTAGTGGTTTCACTATTCATCAAAAATTGATGTTTTTCAGAACAAGGCCAAAATATCACCCTAAGCTATAATTGATATTCTGAATTCAAAAATGATTTCCATTTTAAAAAATTCCTAAAATATAAGTTTCATTAATTAATTTTATAATTAATTCCCGCTGTTACGACAAATAGCGTGTTTTTAAGAAACAATTTATATCAAAAGATTGGCAATTGTTTATGTCCAATTTCAATGTTAAATTAATTATAATGACCACCATTGGATAAAATGGTAAAAATATATTCTAATTATACCTTAAATCCACTAAATAGTATAATTTATCAAAATAAATTATTTTGATTAAAAAAGTTGTTTTAAAGTATTTTTCACTATTCATAAAAATTAGAAGTTCTCAGAAAAATACCAAAAATTCAACATAGGCTAATTTCGATATTCCGAATCCAAAAATGAAGTCCATTTTGAAATATAAAATTTATATAATATTAAAAAGTGGTTATTACTATTCATAACGGCTACTTTGATTAGCCGCGGTGTTTTAGAACTCGAAGTTGCGTACAATGCAAGCTATTGCATTATTGAATGAGAAGCGTATCGTGGAAGCTCGGGGTGTTACAAGATATGTTTTAAACTATGTGATAAAATGATTTAAAATTAGTTTTAATTATTCATTATTGTTTTGAGTACTGGGAATGAAAAGTGTTATTATTATTTAACAATAATATCCTCCTCTCTTTCTCATACCCTCTCCCTCTCTTGGATAATCCATATTTTTTTGAATTTTTAATTCTCTTGCCCCTCAGAGCTATTTAATGTTGTATTTTTTTGAAAAAATAGTTTTATATTTTATTCCATGTGTGGTAATTTGAATGAAAAATGATTTGACACTTTTTAAATGAGATCTTTAATATTTTCAGGTCATACATCATGAAGAGTGTGGTGGTGTTGATGGTATAATTTTTCTTCATTCTGTTGGTGTTGAAAATTTCACACTACTACTGGATGATCTCTCAAAGGCTGAGGAAAACATCCAGGACATATTTTACTTCCCAAGAAAAAAATAATTCCAATAAAAAATTCATGTACCTGTACATGTTTTATTCATCTTATATCTATATCAATATAGTAATGTGATTCTATAAAAATTATTCCTCTCTCCCATATTCCCTCATGTTCTCTTTATGTATTTTCATACAAAATCATTCTCTATCTTCCGGTTATGACTCATTGATTATTATTCCAGTATAGTTCGGGTTGTGAATCATAATTTGTAATGTTTCGGTTATAATTGGGTAGTGACTCCCCATAATATTATTTGTGTATTTTAGTTTTATATTGACTGTAAAAATATTATTTTAATCAGGTTATATTTCCTCTTTAAAACCCAGGATGCACACAATGTATCTATCACTGAGTAGAGAGCAATTAGAGGAGTCTAGGTCAATTTTATACAAAAATACTATATAAAAATTCTTATGTTCTCTTATTTATTTTTTTGATTCTAATTATCTTCATTAATAATCATTGATGATTAATTTTGATAATATAACTATTTTATTTTATTTAATTTTCTCAATTCACCCCCTCTAAATTGTCTTTCCTCATCTTATATGACCTAACTCTTTCATAAAATAAGTTGATTATGTATATTTTCCCTAAATATACCAATAATTTATGGCTTTACTGTGTCTGTTTTTATGATATTTATTGAATATTTATCTTAAATGAAAAAATATAAGATTTGAATTCTTAGGTTACCAAATTCCACACGCAACACCGAACCAAAATGAACAATGATAAATTTTATTATGATAAAATTAAAATTATTAGATGTGATTGTTATAATGCGGCCATCTAATTGGTGGGTATAAATAGAATTAATCACACTATAAAACCAATTTATAAATAAAGAAGTTATTTTTTTTAATACTGATGCATTGATAAAATCTAATTAGTGAAGCAAATTATTTAATAAGATCATTTTATTTTTAAAATTGTATTTTTCTAAACAATTAAATTTTCATATGCTATGTATTTCTATTTCAATAAACTATATATGTTATTTTTAAAAGATTATAACAAATATTTTTGATATGAATAATATATTAACACTATTTTAATTCATAATTGATAGAAAACATGAATAAGAATAGTTTATATTTAAAAGACATTTTAATATAAAAATAGTTTTTAATTATATTTTAAAATTATATTTAAAAGTTAAATGTTTAAATTTTTTAATTTTAATTTGAAAATATTAACATCAATTTAGGATTCATCTTGAAACTATTACATTAAGATGAATGTTTTATATTTTTCTATAAATATTGATATGAGGTTAATTCTACAAAATATAGTTTTTAAAAATAAAATAAATTTTATTATATCATATGGAAATAAAAATATCTTAAAACATTGTGAAATATTTTTATTTAATAATTGGTTGTTTAGTAATGAAAATTATATGTTTTTTAAAAAAAATGTTGAGTTTAATTTAGAAACTGATGCTTGAAATTTTAGAACCAAAAGTGTATTTTTCCTAAAACCATTTTTATGCATTATAAATTTTTTATTTCCAAATTAAATGTTATCACATTTATAAATTTAATATTATAAATTAGATTTCATATTTCGAATCATAGTATCCAAAATAATAATTAGGTTATTTTTATTTTTAGTCATAAATATAAATTACCATGGTTAAAATTTCAGTTACTATTGTAAAAGTAAAATAAGATAAAAAGATATATTAAGAGAATATGGACTAAAATATCTCAAAATCATCTCTTATTTTTTTATGAGAGTATTATAGACCTATAATCATCACCAATTTAAAAATTTTAACATTTGGAGCCACTTTCAATTTAATGTGACGTGAAATTAGAATAAATATTTTGTGTATTGAAAAAAGAGACACCCCTATTAATTATAAAGTGATACCTTCACCACCATAGTTATTCTCAAACTATAATCCTTTTATCATGAAAAATTTATAAAAAAGTATCTCCCATACTTGTTCTTCCAAGTTCAAGAGATTCATGTATTACCAAAAGACTATTCAAATATGCCTCGAGGAATTTTCTTGAAGAGTAAGGTAAAAACACCCAATCAACTTCTTTTAATTTATCTCTTATATTTTTACTATTATACTTCCTCCTAATCTATTTTAATCAAGATATCACAATTAAATAATTATTGAAATAATACTAAAACTTTATTATATTAGTGTAAAAACCTTTTTTACCTTCCCCCAAACCATTCAAAAAATGAAAACATCACTTATGTTATGAGAAAAATATCACCTCTATGACCGATCAATTTTATTTTTAATCACAAAATTACATGGAGGGATATAAAGTATATTTTATGAATATGTATGATATTATTTACTAATATGTTTAATTAATATTTTTTTTTGAAATTTTGACAAAAAAATTAATGATTAATATAATGTAATCCATTGATATTGGTAAATTGCACGAAACAAGATCGTCATGGTTCCCACACATAGAAAATATGAACATGGTTTATATAAAATGTACATTATGAAGTATAAATCTTTAAAAATGATTTAAATATCTTATCTAGTCTATAATTTATGGACATGGTATCAAATAATTGGGTTTAATTTCACCACTTCGAAAGAAGTGAGATACAATTGAAATTAGTAACATCTCTTGATGAAACTAAACGTTATCTAATGAATTTATAATGAAAGACATTAATTAAAGGATATAAAATATAATAAATGTAAACAAATTTTTCAAATAACATGAAAAATGGTAATATTTATTATACAAGGTGTTAAATCACTTTCTTGAAAACCAAAATTATGGTAAGGTCTTTTCTTTCCACAATCATTTTGAATTCAAGATTGATATTACTAAATCATCATATTTGGAATTTTTTGGATATTTCTATTTAAAAGCATATTTAATTTTTTCTTCTGTGATTTTTATGATATTTACATGTCCTCATACAATGTAAGTTCCCCTTTGGTTAACAATTCACATGAAGTGATGCTTTTAAGAAAAACTAACCTTACCTATTATTTTTAGTTGGGATGTTTTCTCATCCATGTCCATATTATTTATTCCCAAACAATGGTCTCCATTATTATTATAAAATATAAATATGTAATATTTATTTTTATATTAATATTTCTATTTAACTATTCTCAAATAGAATTTGTATCTTATTCGGGATGTAGGACAGGTACTAAAAAGTTGATACAAAAATATTTGATAGTTGAACCTTGAGTTCGCCGAACCTTCTTATCCAATGGTAGTTCAACGTAGTAAAATTATAAACTAAAAAATTTTAACTCTCCATTATAGTAAACCAAAATTATAAATTCTATCATAACTCTAATAAACACTCAAAATATGAATCAAATAAATAAATTATATCATCCAAAAACTATAAATAATGAACAATGGGTTTTTGTGGTTCTTAATTTCAACATTAGTAATCCAAAATTATACATTATTTTTTCAATTTAGTATAGTAAATCCAATATATAGATCAGTGGCTATTTCAATCTCCTTTACTAAGTGATTATTATCTATCAAATTAGTAACACCGACCTCTAGAATTTATGGTCAACTATATGTTGACTACTCTATTCAGTTGAGGTTTCTACAAAATTAACCATCCCAGATGGTACACTACTCAACACAGCTAAAAACAAGTCTTTACAACCTCTATCAGATGTTTATGATTTTTTTTTCTTTAAACTGTACGCTGAAGTTCAAACATTCATTTTCTTGACAAGGATGAAGAAAACTACTAGAGAGTAAAATACTGATGAGTGAATTATTATGATCAGAACATCAATTTCATTGAATTTTTTTTCTATTTTCAAGGCTTCACATTCCAACAATACCCAAATTATATAGTTGTTTTTGTAAATATCATAAGCATCCTCAAACACATTTTTAAAACCAAAGATTTATATTATTTTTTTTATGTTGTTCACTATTATCCTCTCATATACCCATGTCCCACTAATGCATAGTGCTACATCAAAATTTCTTATACTAACACCATGGGGACTACGTTGTATTGGTTTTTCTTCTATGATATATTTCATGGATCAAACACTTTTTCATCAACTAGGTTCAAGATTAAATAGATGTTTAGGCCAATGTGTTTCATTCATTCATTAAATAGAATAAACGTGGAAAGGTGGATAAAACTATGATATTCATGGAACAACTTTCCTACTTTTGATATTTTTCTATGCTAAATTATAAATAATATTAATCAGATAAAATAATATCTATTATATATAATTTTAACATTATATGATTCCATTTTAGAGAAACTCCCCATTTTTTGCAGCTTTAGAATAAAAATGATCACCATTCAGCTAAAGGTAAAAAAACCAATTGTTATTTTTATATATTTGAATCACCATAAACATTAGTATCAAAAAACCTTTTATAGGACTATCTCTCCAAAGGCATAATGTTATATCTATCAATCCCTTAATGTATCATGTGATCCACTTCATGGCTTCCCAGTGCCCTTTCCTAGGGTTAGGCATTAAATGACTTACCACTCCCAATAAAATAGAAATAACGACCACATAAACACCATTACACACATTGATATTCCAAAAGATAAAGAATATAGTACTTTTTCCATGAATGAGGATTCATCATTTATTTATGTTTCATATGAATTGGATAAAATGAAGTTTCCAGTAAGGGGTGTCAAAAAAGAGTAACATATTATCATTTAAAACCTTTAAATGATCTTATTGATGTAATATATTTTGGATAAAACTATATTTATGGATTCTATACCCCTATTGATCATTATCCACATGATGTTCTTTACATGAACAAGATCCTTCATTTCAAATCTTCTTTACAACTCACTCTTCTTCTCCTTAATCTACAAAATGTATAGTCCTCCCAATAGCATATAATCTATATAGAGTATAAATTTTTTTAACTTCCATAATTATAGGACATTAGATTGAAATATTGATCATATTAACTCTTTCTTGATCCCTCCTCATTCATAAAAGAAAAAAAATTAGGTTCCAATATAATGGTACCTTTTTCAAGCCATATAAAATTTTCATTCATTTACATACATGGCCCTCATTCTAATGGTCTTGAAACCCATTGCATTTCATAATATATATATCTTCCCCAAAAAACACTATGAAAAATGTTAGTTCTCACATCCTTAAACAACATGTGTAATCCATTGAATGAAATAGTGATTAAAAATCGTAATATTATTGAATACTATACCATTACAAAAGTATTTATGAGAAATTAATTCCTTCCTTCTATTGGAATCCTTTGACAAATAACCATTACTTATATCTTATACATATGTTAAATTCTTCTTTAAAATGGTAAAACCCTTCATTATTGAGTAATCACTTCCCTTTTGTAATTCATTCATATCCCTTGTTCTATTGAACTTTAAAGAATTTATTTCTTTTTATGTGGTTGAATCCTCTTATTTGAGTCATTTAGTGTTTTTACTCTTATGTAAATTCAGTTTCCCGTTAATATAAATGAATTAATAAGATTTTGTCAACCATATATCAATAAACTAGTTTAGTAACTCTTTTATTACTTTTCGAAGAAGTTTTTTTTCATTCATTTGAACTTTATTTTTAGTGATTGAACTTTTAGTTCTCCAACTTCGAATTATTTTTCTATAAGATTTTTTATTTGAACATATTTTGTTCTAGAAAATTATTAAACATATACAATTGTTTAAACTATTTATGAATTAATTTTTATGCATAGTATCATTGGTATTTTAAAATTTATGGTGTTTTATTCTATATAAAATTTTACATCAACAGTTTACCTCTTTTCTGCAACATTTGAATTAGTTAATTAGTTTTGATCCTTTAATAATATATTCTAATTAAAGATTACATATTGACCCATGGTTATGTTTCATTTATCATCAATCTAGAATCAATATTTTTATTCTTCATTTACATATCTTATGAAAAAAAACTCATTGGAATTTTCCTCTAGTTTATCTCTATCCTTAGCATGAACAAGAGAACAACCAATGCAACTGAAGATTTTGTGGTGTGAAAATTCTAGTTAATTTTCAAACAAATTTTATTTAGGTTAACATTATCCTACTATATATGTTATACTTTTATTATCTATGTATTCTTCCATGTTAATTCATTCTACCTATATGGCCTTTTCAAATCCAGAGTTCACACACATGCATCTATCCTTTTCTACCAAAGTCAATTTATCCTCTCTACAACTCTATTATTTTGTAGAGATCTATATACTATTCTCTCAATCATAATCCTCTCATTTTCATAGAAATTAATGGATTTTTTTAGAATTTTATTCACCACCATTATCATATCTTAAACACTTCAATTTATGACCACATTCAAATTACACTATGGCTTTCTACTTTACAAAGGTGTCAAATGCATCAGATTTATTTTCAGGAAAATAGAACATTACTTTCCTCATGTAATCATTAATTAATGTAAAAATTTATAGATATCCTTCATGATATTGAATTGAATTTGGTTTATTAAAATCTGTGTAATCTGTCTCTAATATAAAAGATCAAGGCTATTATCCATTCTGATTGAATGAGACCCCCTTTTATTTTCTAAGCATATTGCTCTGACAACATCCGATAGTTATATGATCTATCTTTAGATAGACCATAACTAAAATAACATTTATTTTATTCTTAATAAGGTGATCTAGAAAAAAAATTTGGACCATTATATTTTCAAAGAATAAAATTTTATTCATTCACTCCCATATAAACTTCTATTTAGATAGAGGGTGGTGTCCTTATCTCCTCTCACCATAACCATAAATCCACATGTGACATTATAAACTCCATTATTGAAAGTTGTACTATATCCATAATTATATAACATTCATAGTAAAATGAGATTACGCATGAGAATTTGTATGTGTATCACTCCATTATAATAAAGGATACTCCGATTCTTTATCTAGAGATTAGCATCTTGCTTTACAATCACATTAAAATCTATGTTATCTTCTAGAAAAATATCTGAAAATCTTCAAGATACATTTCTAATCCTGAATCCACAATAAACTGATGAGTGGAAGGATACACCAAAGTCAACCACCCATGATTCTATTACATCATGAATAATGAGTAGTAGGTTTATAACATCTTATTTTATGTTAACAGGTCATGATCTTCTAATGAATGTTCAGTTGATATTTATATTGTGATATATACAGTTCCTCTAAATATGACTTCATTTACACTAGTTCTAGTAGGTAATCTCTAGACTAGTAGATCATCCATTTTTCTTCTCTCTAAAATTTTCATCTAATTTTTAATGATTCTTCTGACAAAGTTAGAATTCCCTACCTTTAGAATTTAACATATAACTAGAAGGTTCCTATACCTCTCTTATCATTATCTCATCATTGTGGATAAAATTATAGAAATATTAAAACAGAAGATCAAATTTTCTACATAAATTTCTTACAATAGTATCCATTCCATCAAAATATTCATATAAAAATGAAAGTATTAGTATATCCTATACATCATTATAAAAAGTCACTTTCATGGAATAAAGAAACGTTTTAATCATATTGACATAATTCACTTGATCTTTCACTAATTATCCTTCAAATAACCTCAAGATAAAAAACCCTCATACAGAAAATTTTAGTTAAAGCTATCCTATTTTGATCATCTCTTCTAGGTATTCCATAATTGATGTTATAGCCATCTTCTTATAGATGTGGAAGGAAACATTTTGTTCTAACATTATTCTCACCAATATTGCTTCTTTTTTATCCGAATTTTTTTATTCTCGTTTCTCGATATTTTTAGTTTTCTTACCAAATGTAACTTCAATATCTTCCAGATGAGATTTTCCTCTATTAGTATCATATAGAAAATAATGTTAGTTACATTGAACTAACGAATCCAAGACTTTCCTTCATCTATTTCCATATATTATAAGGAATTTTTAATAAAATAAAATTCAATATGACTATGAGGTAATGGATAAAGTTACCTAATTTTCTGTTGTGTTTATAATTCAATTATACATTTGATGTGACTTTTTGGGTAATAATGATGACTCTTAAAATGATGACACAAAATTACCATATTTATAACCATGATTTAAATGTATCTTTTTAACCATTTGTATTCCAACACAGTGGAATAACAAAATATTAAATAGTCTATCTCAATTTTAGAGCAACAAAATCGAGAATTATAGAAGCACCCTAATCAAAACCCAAAAGATTAATCTCTCACACACACAAGTAAGAATTCAAGAATAGGAATGAATAAACCCTATTATTACATGGTTCAATATTCATCCTATATATATGAGACAATGTTGATAACTATTTTATATTTCCATATGAAATAGTTGAAAAGAATTAAGATGTAATTATACTTTTCAATTGAATTTTAGTACAATAAATCCCATAAATTTATTACTTTCAAGTTCCACCTATATATATAAAGGATCATTTCTAGTCAAACATGTAACACCAGGAGTTGAAATTTTCAATCAACCATTTTTTGACTTCTCTATTCAATTGCAATTTACACTGACTCAATGATATAAAATGATACAATTTTTACCAAATATAAATACCAGTCTATATAACATTAATTATAGCAAGAATATTAGGATCCGGTATGAGCTGACCCTCAAAGTTAATATATAAAAAAAGGAAGGAGTCAGGAATACAAGGGGTTATTATATAAGAGAGTGTGCAACACTCAACATCTATCTGCATCCACCATTGGAGCACAGATATTAGGGGTCATTAAAGACCAAATTATATCAAGATCAAGTATAGCCTTTTTTTCTAGTGTATCAGAAACCTGATTGGCCTCCCAATACACATGAGAAACAACCATATGTATTTTATTAGTTTTGATGAGGCATTCAACCCACTGAGGAAGGACACGTCATGGTACATTACGCGTTATAGTACTCAGTCCATGTACTGCAATCATTGAATCAAACTCAATCTAGAGCCATTTCCAGTTAAATTGGACATCATACCTTATCCCATGAATCATATCCCGTATATCAGCTTCAAAAGAGGTGTGAAGACCAAGGTAGTGATAAATGCATCTCATAATGAACCCACAAAATGTGCCCAAAACTCCTCTGCATCTAGCTAGACCCATCACACAGGATGCAACTCCATCAATATTTACATTGAGGCATGGTGTAATCGATGGAATCCAACTAATATGTTTAAGCATACAAGGATTGCATGGACAGCCCAAAACACCATGAAACCTATGAGTTTGCTGGTCGGAAATGGTGTTAGACATTTTTCCATCCTGGACCACGGACGCAGGGTACACATCCCTATGGATGGAGATCATTCCCTTTTGGAAAACATCATGCGCGCCATCAAACAGAGCCAAGATCCTCAATTTTTACAAGGAAACAATGACCGTTGCAATAGATGTAGTGAGGAGGTTGCACAACTGCTCACTGTAGCACATCTACAACAGCCCAGGAAACAGATTAGTAAGCAGAGTTCTAGATTCCACCACAATTCCAAACAACATTCCCAGATAATTCCAGAGTTTTTGGGCCCGATCTCACCCCATAATCACATGTTGTGTGGTGTCATATCCAGTCCTGCATATGGAACACCAGGAGTCCATCTAAAATCTATCTCTCTTCAAGTGTTTAGAAGTGGGAAGTTTGTTTTTTCAGATTTTCCATAGTAGGACAAAATGGGCTGGCCGAATGAATTGAGCCCTCAACTTCATAAGTTAGGTTGGGGTGTGGTAAATACCGCCACATGCAGTCCTATAAAATTATTTGGTGTTAAAGATCCCAGTCCTACTATGATGCCAGATCAGTTTATCACAGTACATAAATCAATAATTGTTAATTTGAGATATCACATTGTCAGAAATATTCAGATCGTACGAAGTCTGATATGAGAGAAACCCTCAGATGGATAATGAAGCAACTTCAGGTGAAACATTCATAGAGTGAAAGGGATGATCCATCCACAAGTTGATTCAACAGCTAAGAGTGGAGTCTCTACTGACTAGCCATTTAGAATCCTGCATTATCATTGCATAGGCCTACTTAAGGGAATCCCATACAGAAGACTGAAGGTAGTATTTATATCAATTAAACAACTGTTTTGGTAACTTGCTCGACAGAAACTCATCATCAACATCATTTGAGATCCTCTTCCAAGTGAATTTTCCAATCAGACCATCATTAAAGGTACGAAGATCCTTAACCTCTAATCCTCCCATTTCTATAGGTTTTATGCATTCTTTCCACTTCAATGTGACCAAATTCCATTCAAAGATTGATCTTGTCTATACAATGTTTCTCACTAGGATTTGATGTTTTTTGAGAAGTCCTCACGACCATTTGAAGAGAAATAATGAGTAAAAGAATTTTAATTTAATCACTTAGTTCACAAGGAAAACCCTCCCAGACATGTACATAGATTTTCCTTTCCAATTGGCATGTTGATGAGTAATGCTAGCATAAATTCTTTCAAAATATCATTGTTTCACCATTCCCCTGAAAAGAGGCACCCCAATATATTGAAAGGGAAAGGATCCCCTCTTCACCCCAAGGTATTGAGTGATCCTATTCTTTTTTCCAACAAGAATTCCATTCCCAAAAACAATTGAGGATTTTTCCCAGCTTATGGAATGTCCATCCACATCTTCATAATAAGTGAAAATAGCCATAATATAGAATATGGTTCTCTTTGAAGCCTTACCTAGTAATAATATGTCATCAGTGTAGAGAAGATGTGATAGGGAATGATCATTAATACCATCTCTAATTCTATTATACATACCCATATGATCAAGCTCATTGATACATTGACTTATGTAATCCTCTACAATAGTAAACAGTATATCTGATAAGGAGTAACCTTGTCGTACGCCACTTGAGAAAGAGAACAACCCTCTTGGTGCACCATTCACAAGAATTGACATCCATTAGGATCCAAGAATAGTGTTAATCATGATTATAAATCCATTTTGAGAACCCATTTTTGTGAATTATCTCGATAAGAAAACACCATTTAAGTGTATAAAAAGCCTTAGATATGTCAATCTTAAGAGTAAAGTTTCGTTCCGTTAACATTCTTTGCTTGAGGTTAACACTCTCAAAGGCCATGAAATGGAATTGATGTATGTTCATTCCAGGGACGAAACCAATTTGATTCACAGTGATCATGCCACCAACAGGACCACCCATCCTCCACATGATGATATTGCTGATGTGTTTTGGTATTTTTTTCATAGGGTCAATAGGTATGAAGTATCTAATGTCAAGAGCATTCTACTTCTCTAGGGTGAGGGAAATAAAGCATGAATTCATCCCATGGGGAATATATGAATGGGAGAATAAATATCTTATGGCATGATCAATATCATCCTGCACAATATCCCAATAGAACATAAGAAAATTGTTAGTGAAGCCATCTGGGCCCGGGGCACTCTCAAGATTAAGAGAGAGGAGAGAAGATCTGATTTCCCCCGTAGAAGGGGGGGGGGCTGTGAGAAACTGATTCATATGCTCATCAATACATGGGATGATGTTGTCTACAAGGTTAGAGAAGTAGTTCTGCCCATTGTCAAAGTACATTCCTTTGAAATAATCAACAATAGATGATGTAATCTCATTTTCATGAGAATAAATGTGGTTACGAATTATGATCATGTTGTTTCTAGAATGCACTCTTCTCTCCTTATGAAATCTATTGAATACCTTAGAATTACTGTCACCATCATTAAGCCATATCACATTAAACTGATTCCTAACGAGCCTATCCTTCACCATGAGAAGATCATCTAGCTCATTATGTGATATGATTTCTTCCCTAGATAGGGTGGGCTGATGCTCATGGTCAATTTGAATCCTTCCAAGATCCTCCTCATCATTTTTAATGTCCCCATCAATTTTAGAGAATTATTTCTTTCTCCATTACTTTATCAACCCTTTAAGATGCTTCAGTTTGATAGCAATTCTATAAAGCGGGATCTTAATGGGCTCAAGCCTCCATGACTCCATGACAATTTCCCTACATCCTAGGATCACAACCCAAGCATTATTAAACTGAATGGGTGTGGGGAATGACCTCACCCTCTAAAAATTGACATCCACAATAATTGGATTATTATCAGAGTGATACTTTGGAAGAGTAAATCTAGAGACCACATGTATATCATTCTGGTCACCATTTTGCACAAGGAATCTATCAGGTTTGCTGACCTACTTTCAATCCCATGTGTTTATACACCATATAAAGTTAGTTCCAGAAAGAGGGATCTGAATTAGATTACAGGAATCAATGAACTTAGAGAAATCATAAGCTACTGTCCCATTAAAATTATCCCAATTTTTTCCTCAGGCGTCAATACAGTGTTGAAGTCACCAACAAGAATCCACCTCTGATCCATCCTTAGTGATGTAGCTTTAAGTTCCTCACATAGCTCCCTCCTCATAAAATAAGAAGTGTAGGCATAGACAAATGAGATAGAAATATTCTGTCCATCATTGTTAAAACTAATCAGAATACTCTGTGGTCTATTAACAAATGAGTTAATTTGAATGTTATCATGTCTTTGGACCCACAAGTGATCCATGATCGATCTATTCTGATTGCTAGATATTAGATTAAAGCCAAGGGAACTCAATTTGAAGCCTTTATAGTTGCCAAATAAATTATTTGGCTCTGCAATACCAAAAAGCATTAGTTTATAGGTCATGATATAATGTTGAAGGGACCTGACCATACATGGATTTTTGAGCCCTTGATAATTCCAATATAAAATCCTCATTAAAGCTGGGCCATGTCCTTTGTCTGGGGGCCCTCTATTTTCTCTGTAGCACTTTTCAATTTAACTTTCTTTCCTTTACCTTTCTTCCCTCACTTAGAGGAAGATTTGGACTCCTTGCAAGGTTGTTCATCCTCACTGATCTCTTTATATCTTCTAGCATCACTCACACCTGCCTACCCTTTCGGGGGAGCATCATCTACGCCATAAGAAACCTTAGGGCAATCATCCTTTCAGCATCAGCCTCTTCCATTTCATTAGACCAGAACATCCCACTCAACGGAGTGAACATGATCTTGCCTTTTAGATGGGAAGGATCAGTGTTTATCTACTTTTTCTTCCTAGGCACTTTGGAAGGAGGAACCTGGAATAAAACTCTTCTTGGGTCAGATGTAGCTGTAGGGGCAGTGCCTGGACCACATCCATTACTGACATTAACTAGAATTTCAAGCTGCAAAGGCCTCGGGGTGCCTCATGTGATATTATTATCCTATGTACGGATCATGTAGGAATCAACATGTTCACCACTACTCTCCCCACTCCCAACTGGATTAGTGGGGGGGGGTTTGGTCAGCCACCTGCTTAAACATCGCCATAAGGGCCTATGAATTCACATTCTGTATGTCTCTCTCATTAGATGATGTCCCCAGTTAGACCCTTTTCCCAAAATCACAATCATCCCGTGAGATCCTCTTCCCAAAACCTAATCCTTTCCCACATCCATTACGCCCAATGGCAGTAATATCATCTTGTTCCAGTCCAGTCCGCACAACAACAGGTGAGACAACCAGATTTCCAGAGGTGATTTCTTTTCCAATAGTAATTCTAATAGGGATTTCCTAAGGATACACCTCTTCATCAAGAGGACCTTGTGTATCCCAAGGCTCCCCCATTATGTAATTTCACCTGATCAGAACCACCATCACCCTGGGAAGACAGGGCCATTGCCTTTCCCTTTCTTCTATTGTAGATGGTATCATCAAGCCATTTTTCTTTACAAAGAGAACATATCATATCCCTCCTGCACTCAAGTGTCAGATGAACAAATATTATACAATTAATACTAAATTTAGGCATCCTATCATATTGGATTTCCAATTTCATGCTATCATCCCTCGTTGTGAGGAGAACTTCTTCCACCAAAGTGCTAGAAAAGTCAACTTCAACCAAGACATGGGCATAATGACCATATCTGAGATTGTCTATTTACCTATCCATTCAGATTGTATTACCCACAGCTGAGGAAATGTCACATAGGATACGTGGATTCAAATAGATATAATTAAGCTTATAAATCATAATCCACAGTTGGTTGTTCATGCATCGAATAGGCATGGATCAAAATTCTGATCCCATTCTTGGATATTTAAAAATCCAGGGATCAAAAATAAAGTACCTTTGCTTAATGCCCTCCTCGTGCTCTCATTACTGGGGGAGAAAACATGGTAGTATCCATTCCCCGTTTTAGTAATCGTCCAGTCATCAAATCCCCAGAAATCTGTGATCTTTTACATCAATTCATTAAATTTCCAAATTCTTGCACCCATGGGGGTGAGAACCCGGGAAATAATCAAGTGCCTACACAGATTGACTTGTTCTTAAATAGCTTCCTAGTTGGACAAGACATGAGAAACCCTATCTTTCTTAGTCACACATCTAGGTGGTGGAGGTCCAAGTTCTAGAAATGGTGTTCTAGATGCATTCTTTACAACATCTGCAAATATCATCCGCTCACCATCTAAGCCAGAGTGAGAGGGGACATTCCTATACTTCCTAACATGTACAAACAGTTATTTTTTTCCAACATAATCATCATTTTCACTAGGTCCCATAGTTTCAAGCACCTTATCTCCCCAGATTTAGTCCGAGGAATTATCAGTAGATCCATGTTTCGTGTTTATCCCTGAAACCCCTTGAGGCGCCATCCTTTCTAACATTAATTATATGTTAGGGATGTTTTAGTGTTATAACCAATTTACTGATGTTCTATCTTCTCTTTTCCCAACAAGTCCAAAGATAACTATCGACTTCAAAACATTCAATAATTGAACTTTCTAGGATTTTCACATCCAATGTAGTGAGGTTTTATTGCTTTGAATAGGGATTCAGATCCTAATATAACACAATTTTAATAGTATGAGATTCAATAATGATATTTTTAAATATTATTAAAATTATAATTTTTATTTTACACTATATATTTATAAACATAGACTTTATTTCTTTGCAATTTTTCATTATTGAGATTCATATTTTTAAACAATGTCTTAAAAAGGCTTATTGTAATCTCTTAGAATGTTATATTTAAATATAAAATTTTACTTTAATTTCAATTAAAATTGAATTTTATTAGAGTAGTGTGGAAAGAATATTTTTTTCCAATTTTATGAAGAAAAATATTTTCCCACCACATTCATAATATCTCTTTTAGAATATTCATTCTGAAATTGTAATTTTTTCTAAATAAATTTCTTTTCCCTTGGATCTATATACAATTTCTAAAAGGAGATAAAAAATAATGATTATTTTTTCCTTCTCATATTACATTTTAAATCTCTCATAAACATTTTTTTCATCTAAGTCCATATCCTTTAATGTATCTCATGCTTCAATGGGGATATAATCTAATGACAACATCCTCTTTCAATCTGTTGATGGATTAAGATTTTGGCTTATGAACAATTTCCTTAAACCCATTTTTTCATGGGTTAAACAAGATATGATGAATTATGGATGTTTTTAATTTCATATAGAACTCATATATATGATTATTCGTTATTTATTGGGTTTCCTCGTATTTATTTAACTCTAATATTCATTGGGTAAAGCTCTATATAAATTGAGATTACTTGTGTTTGGGAATAGTGAGTAAACCAAATTCCCAATGGGACTTGGTCCAATAAATATTTTGGAATGTGATTGAACCTTGTCTACTATGGTTTATTATCCACTATGTGATGAATGTTATGGTAGTGATCCTCGAAATAAGAAATGATTTTTATGTGCTTATGTATTCACCACACTTTTATACACTATTATTATTCACATAATGTCTTCATAGCTCATGGATAATTACTCATGTTTTAAAACTATTAATTATCATGGTGTATGCTATTCTCAAAGCCATGTTACAAGAATCATGTTTTATGATAAATTTGTTATTTTTTATTATTATCTTCTATTATTCCATTCTCCTTTATAATACTCTCATATTCTTATTCTCATCTTATTTTTACTTATCATCTTCAATTGATGAATTTTATGTTTACCCTTACTAAGAATATATAATTAACCTTTCATATGTTTCAATTCCCTAGGTTATGAATGTGAGAATTATTTTTTATTCTAAAATTAAGTTATCATGTTTGAAATTTTATTTTGGGTGATGTTAAAAAATGGTGTATAATATGTTTTTAATTTATCTAGACTTCAAAGGAAAAAACATTTTTGTTCTTTGTCTATTATATTATGTAAGGAAAGGAATATTCATGTAAAATTATTTATTATTAATTTGTGAAATTTTTGAATTTCCTTAGTTGTTATGAGAGTGGGTTAGTTTAGTTTTCGGATTAAGACTATATAACAGTAGTAAAAACAGTACTGAAAAATAAAAAATGTTAAAACCCATAAAATAATAGGTAATGTATATACTATGTGGCTTCCTAAAAATAAGATTCCTATATTGATATAAAAAAATTAATATAGGATATATCACAAATTCTCATAGGTGTAATAAACATAAAAAAGGGCTGGTCGAGTATTATCACAATATTGAATCGGTTTATAAAAAGTGGTTCTAACTACATACCAGTTGTGACACTCATTAGAGATATTATATTATTTATTCACATTATCATTATAAAAAATTTAAAGGATTTAAAATTATTTTGATGATATAATATATAATTAATTGGTTTTGAGAATCTAATAAGGAATATAACCATGTAAAAGCTAGATCAAAACCTATAAATTCAAAATTTATAGAAAAAATGTCATTTATGATAAATTAATTTTAAGATAATAAATTTAATTTTTATAGTCATATTGAACTATGTATTCTTGTCCTTATCATTCCTATATTTTAATAAATAACTATAATATGAGAAATTAAGTTAATAATGTGTGTGATTAATAATGCAATGATTGACCCAAAAAGGCTCCTAATGGGATAACATCTAGAGTCTAGACTATCATAGTAGTTATTACACGATTTACTCCAGTAAATAATTTTAATGAGAACCATAATGAGATCCAAAATTCAACAATGAAGGATAAACATGAAATTAATAAATTAATTCAAAACATCTACCCACATTGATGGGATCCCCAACCCCTCTAATTTCTGAGCAATAGATCATTGTTTTAGAGAAGAAAGAATTAATTATATAGTGATTAAACTAAGAAAAGATTGTATTAGATATTTATTATTTATATGGTGAGGTTTACTAATGGTGGACATACTAATAATATGATGAAAAGGGAAAATTTTGAATAAATGGAATGAGAGGTGTTTATGGAAAAAAATCTTCACCAAATATTTAACCTAACATCTTCAAACAAAATAGGGAGAGATTTAAAAAAAATAAAACAAAAATGGCATGAATACATTTGAAATTATGAGTATACCTTCATTAAACTCACAAGTCATGTCTTTGGTTTTACTACTGACACTGAATGTAATAACCATCAATTCATTAGTGTCCAAAAACCAAGTCTTTAAAGGTAATTTTCTAGAAGTGACTTAGATATATTTAAGGGAATATTTTTATGTGCACTAAGGTGGAAATGGGAACTGAATAGTCTCATCATTCCCATGGATATAAAGAAAGAAAACTAAAATAGAGTATCAAGAATAATCAAATGATAAATCATATTGTGGAAAAATATAAACCCCCACATGTCTAAATTGTGGAAAGAAGCGCCATGTATATTTTTTTTAAAGGGACTGTAAAGTTTATTCAGTGTGGGAATGTTTTACATAAGGGAAATAATTATCAAATAGGGAATAATAGTAAAGTGAATACTACTTAGGACAAGAAGGTGCCAACTAATTCACCACACACACTTTAAATTAATAGTGTTTGGGAATTTGGAAAATAAAATCCCCAATCTAAGGGCTAATAGGGAAAATATGCCTCATCATCCACCTATACTAAGAAAATAATTAATATCCTATTTAATAACAACTATTGAATAAAAAGAAGATAAGAAATTAATTAATGGTCTATTTATTATACACTCTAAAATTTTTAATGTATTATTTGATTTAGGATCATTTCCTTTTTTTAATATCATAAAATTTTCTATGAATGTTGATTTATCAGATAAGGGCCTAAATATGGAATTATTAGTGAAAATCGTGGAGGTGTGAATATTAAATCAATCATATATTACTCTTATTTGATAATGTTTTCCTAGAATATTATTCTTTAAAATATATTTCTCTACACTCAATAGAATTTTGTGTGATATTGGGCATTTATTGAATCTCCCTACATAGAGCTCATATAAATATTCGGGATAAGGTGATATTATTTCATATCTAAATTATTCTTACCACAAAATATTAGTGTATGTATTTTTATGGACTCTAATTCAAAGAAAATTATATAATATGGTTCTTTATAACTAATAAAGAGGGAATCTTGTATCAAATGGTTTGGGAGGATCTCAACATTAGTTATATGCCAATTTTATGGGAGTATATTGATTTATTTTCGAAGGAACTATATTTTCTTCCAAAAAAACATGATTTTTAGGCCAATGTGATTCACACTATGGTACACCAATATTCTTTTTCATGAAAAATGATGATTCAGTATGTCTTTAAATTGATTATCAAGAACATAAAACAATCATGATCATGAAAAAGTAGCCTATACTCCGCAATGATTGTTTATTTGACCAACTTAGAGAATATCAATTGTTCTTGAAGGGGTATATATTACATGGATACTATAAATTATGTGTAAACATAAAATATATACCCAATGAAATTTTATATATAAGATATGGTACCTATGAATTTTTTATCGTTTCATTAAAACATACAAATTATCTTCGTATCTTTATTTATATCATAAATATATTATTTATTGATTACCTTGAATAATTAATAATCATCTTTATTGATGATATTATCATATATTCTATGATCATAGATGAACATGAAGTGAATTTGATGATTTTGTTAAATTCCTTAAGAAAGTATAATTTGTATTCCACTTTTAGCATGTATGAGTTTTGGCTATTATAAATATCTACATTAGGCTTGCTAATCACAATAGATGGAATATCTGTCAAACACTTTAATGGAATAGAAGATTTTGGAATGGCCTAGACCAACCGATGTGACATATAATCGAATTTTTAATAGATTATATATATACTATTTATTCATTCTGATAATATATTCATTATATTCCAATCTACTATTTAAGTTAATATGGAATATAGTGTCGAACTTCAAGATAGAATAATATGAATGAAACATAAGAATCCTAAGAAAAGTTTGTCGAAAACACATATACTCACATTACCATATAATAAAGAGGGATTTTTCTTATATAATGATGCCTAAACGAATGTATTGGGATGTGTCTTCATTCAAAGTGAAATGGAAATTTTCTAATAAGGGCACCAACCAAGACAAATGAAAAAAATAACCATACACATGATCTAGAGTTATAAGTGGTTATAATTCCATTTAAAATTTTGTGAAATTACCTCTATGGTAGTGAATTTTATATATATACTCGTCATAAAATCCTAAAGAATATATTCAGATTGGGGGATTATAACATTTTTCAAAATATATAATTAGTGTTAATCAAAGACTATGATTTCTTAATACATTACCATCCATGAAATTTTAACAATGTAGAGGATTCCATTAGTAGAAAGTATTATACTACCCAATCATTAATGATGATTGAATGGGATTCAATCTTTCATAGATATTCAATCATAAGTGAAGGAATGAAATAAATCTTTTTTTAAATAACTACATAACCATCGATCTATCTTATGATATATGAGGTTTAAAAATATGACATGGATTTATAAAATAAGAAAGGAAATATTTTAGTGTTAAAATTATATAATAGTTGAGTTATAAGATTTGGGAATAAACTATGTGAACATTAAACATAGAATTATTGAATGAGTTACTGGATGATTCACATATCTCAACATTCTATAATCATCTCAAAGTCACAATGTTTTGTAAAGGCCATATGTAAAATTTCTAGTGGGACAACTTGATATCAGATATTGTGGAATACATCTCTTGATCCTTGGTATTATTTCCAGTAATGTCTTGGTGATATATGTTCAAGTGTATGATGCAATAATTTTCTATACCAATATGTATATAAGTGAAAGTCACCACGAATTGCTTTATAGGAACCCCCAAGAAATTTAATGGAAATAATGAAATTTGAGTGGTTTTTCAATACATTATAATATCAAGGAATTTAATTACAAATAGACAATATTTTACTATTTTTTAAACTTTTGAGGATATATATTAATGAAGTTATAAGGCTACATGGAGTACCAATACCCATTATATTTGATCGAGATTAATAGTTAACCAAGATGTTTTGGAAACGTATTTAAAATGATTTGAATACATAGATGAGATTTAAAAAACATATAATCGTCAAATAGATGTTTAATATGAGAGGAATGTTTAAACTGTGGAGGATATGATGATATATTCCATAATATATTTCAACGGAAATTGGGATCAACAACTTCCCCTGGTTGAATTCTCATAGAATTACAGTTTCCACTCTATCATCCAAAAGGAACTAAAAAAATTTCTATAAAGGAATATATGTATTCGTCCAATATGATGGTATGAAGTTAGTGAATGGAAAATATTGAGACCTAATATTTTCTATAAATGATAGAGGAGGAATAAACTATTTAGTGATATATAAACGCAAAAAAAATTTATTGAAGAGAAATGATGATAATAATTTATGATATTTATAGTTTTATGTTGGGGATAGAGTATTCCATTGAATATCTCATTAGAAGAGGTTTATTAAATTTAGGAACAAGGTAAAGACAATCCATAGATACATCAGCTAATTTGAGAGTCTTTGTTATAGTGGTGTTGTATATTATCACTTACTATGTACACC
Organism: Viscum album; assembly: GCA_963277665.1. Lineage (NCBI taxonomy): Eukaryota > Viridiplantae > Streptophyta > Magnoliopsida > Santalales > Viscaceae > Viscum > Viscum album. The sequence continues at coordinate 1,374,321,786 of OY728133.1, read as the reverse complement.
AACCCTCTATCAGAAGCATGGTGTATTCCACATATCACATTTTAAAAAGTATATAATAGATTCCCCACATGTATTGATCTCAGAAGATGTGACTATGAATGATTAAATGACTTATAAGGAATAAATGGTGGATAAATTGGATTTAATGTATAATTTATTGTGGAAAATGACCAATCACATGGATATTTTTCTATTTAGAAAACATAAGTTTGAGGAATTTATTTGGGATCATGAGGATGTTATGTGAAAACAATAACCTCGCTTGTTTATATTATAGTAATAAAATTTTAAGGATGATATTTTAAATTGGTATAATGTAATATCCTATAATCTTACCATGTATTTACCCAAAAAAATTTCCATTGAATAACTTGTTTTACATAAAACAACAAATCTTAATGAATTGTGATTCATTTTATTGAGATTTAATTATAAGTATTAAATTTGACTACTGTAATATTACTACTGTAATATAAGAAATAAAGTGAAATAACCAAATTATTAAAACTATTTCAAAATAAAATTAAAGGTTACTTTTTAAAATTAGTGAATATATAAAATTCAATTAGTGTAACTAAATAATTAATATGGTCATCTTATATTTAAAATATTATTTTTAAAAAATTTATGTTTTTATGCGCTATGAATTTTTAATCAATGAAACTAAATATAATATTGTTAAATGGTGAAAAAATATATTTTTAAAATGTATAATAAGATATCAATAATTTAATTATTAAGTTATAGGAAATAAGAATAATAAAGATTAATTTTTTAAAAACTCTATTTCATTTAATAATAGTATTCCATTTTATTATACTTTTCAAATTAATAGTTCAATTCGAATGTTTTATTATTTATATTTGAAAAAATGAAAACCATTTTTTATTCAGTATTACAATTTTAGATTAATATTTATTTTTTATATTTTTAAAGAAAGATTTATTTTTATAAGAAGAGTACAAAATAATATTTTCACAACTACTATAAATTTTACGAGATAATATAAAAATAAAATTAAATTAACACTATATGAGAAATTTTTTTGAGAAAAATATGATTTTAAAAAATAAAATTAGTTATTTTAAGAATTAATTTTAATTTATCAACCTATTGTTTACTTTTTATAGGCTTTGTAATATTTTTTGAAATGATTGTTTATGCATTATACATTCATTATTTTAATATTATTTGTTTCACTTTCTAAAATTTAATATTATAATTTTTCTATACTTGGAATCATGTTATTCAAATTATTTAATAATTTCAATTTATTTTTTATCCATAAAAATAAGTTATGAAGGTTAATAAATGAGTTGTTGTGGTAAAAGTAATTCATGATGAGAAGTTTAATTAAAAGGAAATGAAAAAACCTTCCAAAACAATATACTTTATTTGTATTAATTAAATATGGATTAAAAATTAATAATCCCAAACACATTATTTTCAACTTTTTGAGACACTTTCCTTTGAAATTACAATTATTTTAATATAATTTTATGAGTATTTATAATAGTGACACCCCACCCACTTATAGAATGATCCCTTCATCACCCCACTTATCTTCACAATAGAATCCTTTTAACTCCACCAATTACTACTCAAATATATCCCCTAACCTATGTCCTAGGTTTTTTATAATAGGTTTCACCACAATTCTATTTTAAGATTTCTCAATGATTTGTCCTAGTGAGTATAGTAAAAAATCATGATCACTCTTTTTTTCATTTTTATTTAGTTTTTATTATTCTTAAAATTTGAAATATATTATATATAGAATAAAATAATTTAATAAGTATCATAATTAAACTAAAATGATATTATATTTGTGGAATTACCATTTTCAACATATCTCTCAATCATTCAATAAATGAAAACATAACTTTTGTAATGCACGGACTACCGTCTTCATGTATGATGTATTTTGTTTTTCTTCACATCCATACATGGGTTGTTATAAAAATATATTTGATTAATATATATGAGGTTAATAATTATTATATTTCATGAATATGGATTTTAAATGATGACGGAATAATTAAGGATCAATATAATGTAATCCATTAATATATCTAAATTACCTAAATCAATCCTGTTACGAATTCTGGTCATTCACAACCATGCCCATTGTTTTAATAAAATGAACATAGAGATTCATAAAAACTTTCAAAAAAATTAAATATGTATTCTAATATAGTAATTATGAACTCAGTTTGAATGTGGTTCTATATCACGATTATAAAAATTTTGTGAATCAATTGAAATTACGAACCTACAGGGATAAAAATAATCATTAAATATCAAATGAATGTATATTTAATGATTGTAACTAAAGGTAATAAATGGTAAAATATATGATAAAGGTTCTAAAATAATTTATTAGGATTATTATTTTTATTATATATAAGGTTAAAGTACTAATGTGGAAACTAGAGTAAGTGTGTGGGTTTTTCACTCTAATCTAATTGTTGAATAATATAACTAAATTAAAATTTCAGTAAATTGTATGATATTTCTTTCTATAACAATGTTTTTTATTATAATTTTATTTTAATAATTTACATGCCCCAATACAATTTCATTTTCCCCTTCAATTCATCACACCCTTTATGTGATGCTTGTATGAAAAACTAACCTTACAACTTCTTTTCTATAAAGAAGTTTTCTCTTCTATATCCATATTCACAATTCATTATAATGTTATACATAAAAAATTTAAATTCAAATATTTATTATTTATTTTAATTTTTATATTATACTATACTTATTTTTAAAAGGACACCTTTTCACTCTTTTAATGTTGTGGGATATAATAAAGTTATTCTTGAGATATTATTTATGTATGTATCACTTATCTTACATTATATTTCTATAAATAAAATTTTTCCATTAAAGGTTCCATTAATGATATTTTTATATTGAAATAATTTCTTAAAAACTCTTTTTATCATCCCCTTGAATTTTTTTTAAAATTACTTCTATCATCATTATTGATTAACTTTTACATTCTTTATAATAGTTTGAATGTATTTTTTTTATAATATATTTCAAACAAATGTATCCTAGGGATACCTTCAAAATATATATCTTAGAAGATTCCTCCCCATTTTTTCATTTTTTCCAATTAAAATTCCCTTCCCACTATTTTATAGTTGATTTTTAAAAGGTGATTAAATATATAAAGAGTATGTGTTCTTCGCCCTAAATATATATTCTAAATCACTTATAAATGTGTTTTTTAAAACATGAAAATATAATTTAATTTTTATTATGATTTAGTGAATGTATTATAAAATGATATCATATAAAATGTTTCCCTTTATGGATTGTGATTATTTACTATGGATGTTTTCATAAACCCCTTTTATTTTTCACATCGTTTATAATGATATGATAAATTATGGTTTTTTATTGTTCTTTTGGATGAGATATGTTTGATTTAACATTATATGGTGGGTGATAATAGAATTATATATCCTTATAATTACTTGGGTAAGGATTTTTTAACTCATGACATTTCGTGTTTCAGGGAATGGGGAGTGAAGCCAATCCCATGTGGGACTATATCCTCTATGTTTCTTGGAACGGTAGTGAAACCAATCCAATATGGGTCTCTATCAACAATGTGATAAATATATAAGAAGTGATCCTTAATATAAGAATATATTTCTCAATTATTTTATATATATATATAAATTTTATGCCTTATTACTATGTCGTGTTATGATTTCATAGCTCATAGATAACAACCCAAGTTATCACACTATTATTACCAATGTTTTATGAAATGATTATATCCATAAGACATGAATATTATTTTGTGATATATGATTTAATAGGTATAGTTATTTAATGTTATTTTAGGAAAATTGATTTTGTTATCATGCTTTTAAATTTCATCTTGAGATCACCTGTTATCTTGGATTGATGACACTTATGTTTACTCGCACTGATCATCTCAGCTTATCCATTATTATGTTTGTTTTATCCATGTTCTAAAAGAGTGTATTTTATTTTATGTTTCAAATATGTTATCATATTAGAAGAATTAATTTTTTTATATGTAAAAATTTTAATGATATGTTTTTTATGTACCAAGTCCCCAATACACCAAACATTTACATTATAGGGTGTGTTTTATTAAGACATTACAGAATATATATCAGAAATTATTTATTATGAATTCATGTAATTCATAATTCACCTAAATATACGTGTATCATAGGGTATACATTCAATCATACATAACCTTATTCTTCATCATATAATAAATTTATAAGAAATAACAACATCTTGTTGTCCTCCCTCTTCTTTTTCTTAAAAGTAGAAGATATTTCTGGTACAACATATCATAGATATCTCACACCCTATATTTCTCATCTAATTATGATTTTATTATTAGAATCAAAAGAATTTTATTTCTATATTTTTAACATGGAATCCTCATGATAAGATACACCATGACTTTCTCATTTTATATTTTAAACAGTATTTATAAGAAATATTTTTACTCTTTATCTTTATAATTAATTCTAATTCTTCTAATTTAAAATACACGAGTTTTCTCAACAATATACTCTAAATTATTTTGGTTTATTATTTATTCGGACTCATCAGTAATCCCAACATAATCAGAAAATTTTTGATATTTAATACATAAATATTAGAAAATTATTGTGTGACTTTAATCTTCCTGATTTCTAAAATGTTTCCATACTAAAAAACCTTATATTTTATTTGGAATATACTATGTAGTACAATAGCGAGAAAACCATTATGATATATGATAAAGAATATATTCTATATAATATATATTATATTTCATATCAAATAGTATTACACAAACTAGGTTAACTACCCCTAATAGGGGGTATGAATCAGGATATGACATATTTAAAAACTACTCATTTTGTTACACTAACCAATCTTCTCTAATTTTGATGAAATGTATAAATATAAATAAAATCATGAAAAAGAAGAATCAATTTACATGGTTCATCTACACTAAGATATATACAAGAATCATATAAAATTAATTTACCTATTTTAAAAATCTACTAAGTTACACTACTATTACAATGTTTGGAGCGGACTCACTATCCCCATAGTTTACAAACAATCATAATTTCACTGCACACTACTATCTCAACTGAAGTCTTTAAATTAGTATTTTAGAATATTTTCACATTGTTCATAAACAAATAAAAAACATTTACAGATGACTGTTCCATAAAACTCTATTTTCACCTAATAGATGACATACACTTCGCAACATTGCATTTTCCTTGTAGATAAAACTCTTATGAACCCATTCTTCTCATTTAAAAATTACTTAATTACCATTTCAAAAACAACTTCACCATTTCGTGTGAGTAATTAATACTTATAATTTTCATACTATTGTTCCCCAAATACATGCTCTGAAAACCGATCCCACCTTTTGAATGATATCCTGTTCGAATTACCGCCTTTAAGGAATCCCACATTTGAAAAACACTTTTTTACTTTTATAGATTCTTCCAATGATAATATTCGTTGATAAAATTTTCTCAAATTAATGATATTATAAAATAAAATTATATAGGAAAATAAATACAAAAACCACTAATCATAATTACTTGATACCCCTTTTTTGATTAACTAATCACCATATACATCACTTATTATGTGGTTCACATAGATCATTATTTCATCATGGTGCACTCATTCTAAAAATTAATACAATATTTTTGATCCCTTTAAATCCCCTCCTTTTCTAAAAAATTAAAATTAAAATTTCAAAATCCTCAATCACAATACAATCAAATGTATATAAGGATACTTTTTTTAGTTCACATATCATAGTAGTTATTATGAAAAAATATTACATTTTAAAAAATTTCATTACATTTCCTAAAACATCTAATGTGGTTCACATAACTATTCATTTTATATTTAACTCCATTAGGTGATATTATTTCCACAAATTTTATATGTTGGACTCCTTCCTTTTTCCCAAACGAGGACCAAAAATATAGAAAGCAATGAGAAATTGTTTGACCTAATATATAATTTTTTGGTACCACTTCTAGAGTATTAATTATCTTATCTGAGAATTTTTTTTAATATACCTAATCTTTAATCATACTATAAAACCATAAATGAATATTTCAAACTAATTTTTTAACCAAAAAAATCAACCCAAAAATATAGTAATGTTACATAGAGTTGTTTTTGCAACCAATCTCCCATTTTGGTTTATAGAAAACTCATCACCCTTTGATACCATTTAAATGTTTCCTCTATCAACAAAAAATAACTTCTTTCAAATTTTTATAGTGATCAAATATTTACGGGAAACAAAATATAATACCACATGATCTATACTCAACACGAATAGTAATTATTTCATGTAATTTTCACCAATTATTCACATCATTTCAAAAAAAATAATCTTCTTTCATTACGAAGCCCCTTTGTAACGATATGTAACATTTGATGAATGAACATTAGAATTATCAGGTTTAGAATCTACCCTTACTTCATTGCTCTCCATATTGGCTTCTTCACAACCTTTAACATGATATTTTCTACCCCTTATTTAATGAACACAAATGTAACTCCTTTCTGGGTGAAACATTATAAAGAATAGATATCAATGCATATGAAAAAAACACACCGTGCATTGGGGATAGGTTGTGAGACATCCAAACATTTTCATGTGCGGAGAGTCTAATAAACTACAAGATTTAGTTGATGAAACTCAAATACATCTTTGGGTAAGGCCTTCATCCAAATGTCTACAACCATTAGTTCTGTAAGAAGATAATCCAAATTCACATGCCCATGATTGGACTTTTCTTTTATAAAATGATACATGGTCTCAATGTGATTCATCCATGTGTGATGGTGGTATTTTCTATATGATTATATCACATAAATTATCACAATGTATTGAGATTAAAGACTTATGATAAACTCTCATGTATTCACGTTGATGATTCCTCCATAATAAGGGCATGAATGTTTAAATAGCCAAACTAATTTCATCTTCTGTAGTACTCAATGAAATGCAATAATATTTATTACATAGACAATAAACACATAATATTCCAAGATATATTTCATTTCATGACATTGATTTTTTATCATCTAATAAACTATCTTGATCTATATATGTATATCCTAATAACACATGCTGGTTTTTGTTATTATAAAATAAAAATAAATACACCATACCATTTATATAACAATGTAATATTTTAACTTCATTTATGTGGATTTTTTAGTATTACATTGATTCCATATTACAAGAATTGTGGTAAAAACAATATATTTTCAAATTAGTGGTAAGTAAAACCGAATTTTAATTATCTACTTGTATTATTGACATTAACCACATTTCCCTCATCATTTTATGATTGTTTTATCTAGGTATCCCTTCAAGTATTCATCTCCTTGTAATTATCCATTCCTCATATTTTAAGAACATATGTGGAATATTTTTATTTCATAATGAAGGTGACATTCCTTCTTCATGTAACCTACAATTCTAGGAAAAAGTTAAGTTCCCCAATCATTGACATTTAAAACTCACTTTTCTGGAATTATTTGAACTATTTTCAATGTGCTTCATATAATCAACTAAAGATTACAGTTTAAATATACACCAGTACCATTATCCTTTGATTAATATCATTTCTGACATAGATATTGTAATCCACTCCGCTATGCTAAAAACTGTGCTTCTTTAAAAATTGATCCAGTCTTGAATACCACACTATTGGTGCTTGAATCAACCCATATAATCCATTTCTCCGCAAAAAAAGATATGTTATCATCTTCATGAATGATAAAACCATATTGATTTATTATATAGCCATATTTTTCCAAAATCACATTTAGAAATGCAAACTTGATGACCATATAGAAAACCTTGAGCTTTTTTTTCACCACTATGGACAAGAATAATCATTGTAAATATCATTGACGTAGGTGAAAATGTTTCACCAATGAAGATACACTCTATCTAGGAGTATCATTTGTAAACTAGTCATTAATATTTTTGAATAACATTTTTCTCTTCTTTTAGTTTATTCAAAAATACCTATTTAGTCTAGATGACATTCTTATCTTTTAGTTTAGAATCAATTTTCCATGGATTTTTCTTTTATATTTGGTCAAGATGTTCATTCAAAGCATGAACCTAGTTTTAATATCCAGTTATTTCTTCAAATAATTAGACATTACCTAATATAGAAAGGATTCCTCCTATAAAGACTTTATTCTCCATGTTTGAACTAGAAATACCTAATTTCTAATTATATTTCTCCTATTAATTTCCTATTGAATATTTTGATTTTGTGTATATATAGATTTTAACTCTTCCTCTTCATCATCAATATCATATTATCAACCACTATTTTCCACTTATATTCACACTATGTTTCTTTCCTCCTAATCAATTTCAAGAGGTAAATTCTCATTGTGTTACTGAAGATTCTATTTATTCTAAATTCTAGTGACAATATTTATTTCAACAACATTCCAAAACCTCTTATTGAAGAATTTATATTCTTTTCTTATTCCAAAATATCCAAGGAATAACCCCTTATCTCCACGTGATTCAAATATCATGTTTTTCTACTTATTGAGAATAAAACACATACATTCAAATATTCGGAAGTATTTCAATGTTGAATTCTTTACACACCACAAATAATACATAGTATTTTCTTACATAAAACACAATATAATATTTTTGGATTTGTAGACCAATTTGAAGACTACTTCAATTTAGAATTTATTTGATAGGTTATTTTCAATAAGCATTATTGTGGACTTTTTTTATCATCCAATTTGTCCTCAAAACCACTCTATTTAGTTAAGGATCATTCAATAGAAAAACATGATGTATATCCTATGCATCATAGTATAATATTCCACATGTATATTTGAAAATTACATTCCACTATCTATATAAAATATCAAAATCTTCAATTTATGAACCCTGTCAGATTCCGTTCTATTTTCATTTTGAAACTGATCGTGTTGGACATCTAGGAAATGAAAAATACTCATTATAAAATATCTAGCTCATCAATGAAAAATAATAATTCCTCTTATATTCAATGGATATTAGTGAGATAAGTCCATCAAAATTTGGACACGCCAATTCAATCACTCTAGTTCAATTTTTTCATTTTCATTATACATATTTCAGATAATCGTCCCTTGTTAACAAGCATCGCATGTGTGAGTATGTTCACATGATTTCCAAGGGGTATCTCAAGTTTCATCACATTTGAAAAGATCTTATATGGGGGGTTCACATAGATGTACAATCCATTCATTCCAAAACAATGTTTTCTACTTTGTATAGAAAGAACATATCTTCTTCTCCACTGAAAAGATTGAGATTAACCTTCGTGTTTATTCCCTATAAAACAAATGTTTCATATTTTACTCTCATAATATATAATTTCATTATAAAATTTTATAGTCTAACATGACTTACACAGTTGGTTAATACTTAGCACATTGTGACTAGGACCTTCAATAACTCAGACATAAACAAATATTATATCTTTTCCCCTAAATATGGATTTTCCTTACATAACAATCATTATACCTTCATTATTTCAAAATTTCACATAAACATTTTTTTCATATTTTAATCCTATAAAAATCATTATTTTTCACTTATAGGATGTGAACTATCTATCAAGGATCCATACACCAACATGATCTGACACTTTACGGGTAATATCTGCAGCCATTTCCTACTCACCTCGTTTCATTTTAATACATGTCATTTACATTATACACTTTATGGATTGATAATCATTATATTTTCTGAATTATGATGGTCCAAATTCATCTTGTACATATAAAAATCATTTTTTTAATTTTCAATCCATTATATGATTTATTTAGATGCTTCTCATTTGAGTTTTGAACCTTTTTACAATCATTATTCTTCATTATTAATGAGAAATTTCTCACCATGTGCCCAAATCCTCCCCACCAAAAATGATGACCATAAAAAAAATCACATAATTTAGAACTATGTGTAGCCTATTTTGTTTTAATTATTACATTTGATACATTTCGAATATGAAAAGCGCATTTCAATAATTCCCTATATATCCATTATAATAAAACCTAATAGGAGGTGTATCCCTGTACATCATTTAAAACCAGTTTTTTCATGGATTCTTCCATTATTATGATTCTGACTTATATCCAATGTAATTTTAAAATTTTTAGTGGTAACATTCAACTCAAATCAACAACCACAAATTTCTATTTGTGATTAAATCCCATAACAGCCTTGTCATTTGGATATGACCATTGATTCTGTCTTTCTAAGATCATTAGTATCCACTTCCATCTTCTCTCTCACAACAGTGATCTGATTTCCCAATGTCATACCATGATTCAAAATTCCCTAATGATCTTTTATTTTTTAAAATTTGTTTAAAAACATAAATTTTTTAATTTTTATGACATGTCTGATTTGATCTTTTTCTATTATATTAATATTATTGTTCACCGTTTTCATTTCTGCAATATTGAGCTTTTACTAAAATAACTATTCTGATTTATCTAGTAATGAAGACTTAATCATTTCAATTAACACCACAAGATCATACTTCTCTTCTCTCTCCTACTTCATATAAATTTTTTCATCATGAACCACACTATATTATTTTATTTATCTCTACAAACATCTATATTTTCACGAAAAGCTTCTAATTAATCCTAGAGATCATCTCCTCCTCAGATTTCTTTATCATTGTTGCTTTCTTACCCATGAGATCATACTTCACTTCTTCCTACTACTTCATATAATTTTTTTCATCATGAACTACTCTATATTATTTTATTTATATCTAAAAACATCTATATTCTCAAGAAAAGCTCTTAATTAATCATGGAGATCATCTCCTTCACGTATTTCATTATCATTGTTTCTTTATAACCTTGAATGGAAGATATATACAACATCAACCAAATCTTATTTTCTATGATTAATATTGTTATCCATATCTTCAACCATAGTTTCTTCTACAATTTTAATTTATTAGTTATTATGATTATTCTTTTAGAAGATATTTATATTAAAATTCTTCCCTATATTTGCATATGATGAAGGATTATTCATAGGAATTTCCACTTCATCATCTCCATCATGCTGAATATTTTTGGGAATCCTTCATAATGGTTTTCCAAATTTTCCATATTAAAATCATTAAAATGAAGGTTTCTCTTCGAAAATTCCTTTTACTCTATAAAAATATGACAAAAAATGACATGAACTAATTTGTCTCCTCTTCATTCTTAATATAATTAATTGTTATCTTCTTCGTGTCCATGAATTCAAACTTGTTGGACTTCCCTTCTTCCATAGAATCAATATATCTATATCTGGTCTCATATGTGAAAAGTGTATTGTATATGAGGTCCTGTGTAAAATCCTTTTGATATCTATCTTATAGTGTAGAGAATTTCAGATCAAACAAAGGTGTATTTCTTCTAAATATGTGTATAATGAGCTTTACAAATTTTAGAGTTCCTATGATACCAAGAATTTCTTCTATAACAACATTCTCTTGGTCAAAAAATTCATCAACAAACTCATGGGGTTTCATTCTTAGGTCCTCTTATTTGTTCCACTGAGCCAATAATTTCTATTCTCTGACTTTTGAATCACCTTCATATATATTTAACAAGTATCCCAACATATAATATGTTAAATTACATGTCATCGCCTTTGTGTACACATAATTGTACAATACATCTTTTATTGCATTGATTCTTCTGGAATCATTATTTATTTAACAATAGTTATCTTTTTATAAATTACCACATTTCATACTAGCCATAATATCATTCATTGATACTATAGAGAAGTGAAACCCTAAAGGCTTCAAGTAGGGTTGTATCTAATTTTTTCATATTTGAAAATTGTTCCCATCAACGATAAGAATCCCTTTATGATTGAAAACCTCAATTGAAACCACTGGGAGAGAAAAATAGATAAAAATATTTCAATATAATACCAATTGTTACTACAACTTCTTCAAATACACTAAGGGTACTCAGGGTATAGAAAATTAAAATAACCACCCTGTATAATCTTGTTTCATTGTAAAAAAATCTTCTATCCATTTCTCTTATAAATGCATGAATATAAATGAAATCATTCATGTGAAACAACTATTTTACTTGGTTTATCCACACTAGGATATGTGCAAGGACCATACAAAGGCAATGTTCCAAGGTAACAAATATGATAAGTGAACTATTGTTACTAAGTTCAATATAACGACCCATACTTTAAATACATGGTTAATACCTCAAACTTTAAGCATATTTATTAAAAAATATAATAAAACCATGAAAGGACCATATAGGTATAGTGTCTTTAGAAACTGAGAAACATAAACAACTAGTTCTTAAAGCATCTACAGTATCTCCCATTTATTTCCTCATATCTATAGTCCCTTTTGGCATATCTTACTTAATAACCTTCTTCCTGACCTGGGGAAGGAAAACATACAAAAGGGTGAGCTCAAATGCTTAGTAAGGATAAAAAAAAGAAATATCAATCACATCATATTCATAAGAACACAACATTTTAGAAATATTAACCTGGAAAAGAGATCAAAATTTCATAACATGGGATAAATCATGGTAGTGAAATGTAATCACAATAATCATAACTTAAAACAGGAAGCTTTGTGTCATACACACATAATCATAGAGAATAATTTCTTATTAGTCAGGACTCATTTCCAAGAATATCTTAGTGGAAAAAGCCCTTTTTCTGAACCGAGTTCATTCCTCATTTCAGGCCTGTTTCACTGAACCGGTTTAACCTGTCGTTGTATCCATGTCCGTCTCATGAGATATAAAATCATTACCCAATGCATTGGAGGGAGATATAGGTCCCACCCATCTCATAATGATACCATTCTTATGTGTGCCACAAAATCATAAACCATACATCATAGCATAACCCAAGTAATAAAAATGAGAATCTTAAACATCGTGACATTATAAAACATTTAATATAAGATAATGGAATTCATAAAAATATTTCCAACACAACATAATCAAATCAATGTAATAATAGGGATAGAAACAAAACCCTATATTATCTTAGATGTAAAAATAATTTTGATAAAACACTTAAACTCCATTCTTGAGGAAAATATCCTTTCTACTTCAACAACATTTTCCTTTATTAAGATGTCATACAATTTTAAACAAAAAGAAGTTGTTTAAAATAAACTTGAAAACTTATAAGGGAATCTTCTTGGAAATAATGTTTTAAAAATCCATTCATGCCGTATAAGTTAAAAAAACATTCTTCTCGAACTTTTGTCGGAAAGTCCAAAAGTATCTCGTATGAAAAATGACAAAATATTCCTTTCATATATTTTACTAAAAACTCACCGAAGGGTAAAATTGGATTTAAACAATTTTAGAAGGATATAAATATTACATATTTAGGACACATGTATGTGGATGAAAAAATACACCCCAGTAAATACCAATGTATAAACAATCTCGGATAAAAATGAGATTGTGATGTTTTCCCTTACCTTAGACCGATGTGCTTCGTAAGTGTCCGAACCTCCTGTATAATGATTTAAATAATTTTATTGACTTATTCCATAATCATACTTATTTTTATGATATCATATATGGTCATATTATTAGCATCTTATTAGTAATATATCATTGTTACTTGTTATTCGGGTGTTTATTGCTTTTTTGTTCTTATGCATGTTTTGTTGAATAAATTCATCTTTTTAGGTTATAGATACCTCATTTAGAGAATTTTATTAGTGTAATATATATCATATTCATTCATTAAATTCATTTATATAATCATTATGCAATTAAGATCATGTAGAACGAGTCGCATCACATCGTGGAGACGGTATTCCGTATGTACGCACGATCGATGATATCGTTCCCATGATCGTGTAATTGTATTGGACTGTATGTATAATATTTCAGAATCAATACCACTTTACAATAATCATATATAGTTTTTTATTTGAACCATTATACCCATCCAAGTAAGGTGGTGGTGGAAAATAGATTACACCACGGCGTGGAGACGGTATTCTGTACGTACGCATGCACGGTGATTTTGTTTTCCATAGGATGGATAGATGGTGAAATAGGGTTGTTTAATACTGATAATAACATATCAGTATATGAGTGATACTGATGTTATTACTTCATAATGAAACAACTAATGAAGAATAATTGGAAGAAGAAATAAAGTTTAAAGAATCGGTAACGGACATTACCTCTTCTTTGAAGCGCCTCTTTGAGACCTCCTTTTAGGGAACTAAAATTGGTCTTTGAAGATAACCAGGACCTCTAGGAGGTTTCTAGGGAATTTTAGATGAGAATTTGTCAGGGGTTTTCCGAGCTTGATGGCTCAAAGTGGTGTGAGGAAGAGAGGGAGGAGGTGCCCTTTTATAAGGGAGGAGAGGGGCACCTTTGGAAAAACTAAAAATATTATTTTATTATAAATTCATTTTCGGGTTTTAATAGCTCCAAATTGATTTATTTCGAATCTAAGGTGGGTATGGGTCGAAATAATCTCATACAATAGAATTTAGACAAGTTTAGGGTTCTATTTTAACCTTATCATTTCGATTTAACTTTAAGTTAGATAATTTAACTTTTACCATGTCTTCTATTTTTCTTACACTATAAGGTTAATAAACTTACCATAAAAAGGCAAACGAACCCCAAGTTGTTTATTATTAATATATATAACCTTATCTAAGTAATTTTGCCGAACCTTAGATTTTTAGGAGTAAAATAACATTTAATAATATAATATTTATTTTAACAACTATTTTATGTCAATTTTGACAGTATTTGGTAATTGATTTTAGTGAAAATCATAACAGAAAGATTAGTTCTCCAAAAATTAATAAAATCAATACTAACATGTCATATTAACCTATAAAATTAGTGTAAGGCATGAAAATACTCGAATTACATTTATTTGTGTATTTATAACATCAATTATGTCAATATTTCATTAATATGTTAATTACTGCATCATCATTATGTTACAAATAAATTAACTTATTTAATGTCTAAAAATTTCAAATAAAATATCATTATGTATTAAATCTTTTTATCTTTCTAATTAATATTTATAGTCGAATTTATCTTATGTATAACCCTATATTAAAAATTATTTAGTTATTAAACTTTTATTTTTAACTATTTTAACCCTTCTTTAAATAAATTAATATTAAATGTCCTAATCAAATCCAAGTGGGCCTAAATGGTCATAGATTATTCCTAAGGTTGTTTTTGGTCGAATTAAACTTATCCAATAGAATTAGGACATGTGTTAGGGTAATAATAATATCATTTTTACCCGTAATTACCCTATTTACTTTTAACCGTGTTAAAAAAAGTAAAAAGTTACTATTCACCAAAAATTATTTTCATCTCATTGAACCAAATTTTACTTAGTAACATCAACTATGTCTCTCAGATTTTTGAAATTCCACTCACAGAAGCAGTAAAATTATGTTTTATGTAAATTTGCAAATTCTCCTAGGAGGTGGGTAAATGACGGTGAAAAGTTCAATAAAATTTTTATATATCTAAAATTATTATAAAATGACTCAAATGAATTACATTGAACATATATATGTGTTATGTATCAATTTTTCACTAAGATAAATTTATATAAAAAAAATAAATAATTAAATAAAAAATCAGTTTTTAAATAGTAACCTAGTGTTTTCACTATTCATAAAAAATTGAATATTTTCAGAAAAATACCAAAATTTTACCCTAGGATAATTTTGATATTCTGAATCCAAAAATGAAGTCCATTTTAAAAAATAAAAAATTTCAAAATTTCAAAAATTGGGTATTACTATTTATATCGGCTAGTGTTTTTAAAATTTGAATTGCATATCGTTGTTTAGTGAAACTCGGTATTGCATACAACACAAGCTATCGAAGACGGTCGCGATTGTGTGTAAAGCAAGCCAAGCTAGTGTTATGTGTAGTGAAATATTCCTTTGATGATGTATATAACATAAAAACAAAAGATTTCTCATAAACGTCTCGGGAGTTACATTCAAGTTGGACTCATTATCCCCTCTGGTTTACAACCAATCATAATTATAAAGCTTAGTAATCTATAAACTAAAATTATCACACTTATCTTTTGTAAGATTCTTCCATTGATCGTAAAATCCTAAAAATATTGTCACACATGATTTTATGATAAAATTTTATTTTCAACCTATAAATTAAGTACAATTCAACTAGGCTCATTTTCTTTGAAGATAAACCTTTCACAAACTATCTATTTTCCTTTAAAAACTACCTAATACCCTTCACGAAAACCTTTACACTTCATAGCATAGGTACTTCATGAGATCCTTCTCCACCTCATAACATAGTTCCTTACGAACACTTTCCATGACATGGGATTTCATTGTGGATGTCTTCATTCATGAACCACCTCCTTTGTGGAATTATTAATTCACAAACCACTTTTGGACTTAGATGAATTCTACTAGTGATAATATTATCTAATAAAATTCATTCTTCTAAATGATGTTATTAAGGTACATAATATTGGAACAAAAATATTAAAAACATGCTAATAATAATTACAAAAAACTCATTTTTGGATTGGCCCATCAATGGATACTACACTTTCTATGTTGTTTTCATAGAACATTATCTTTGTGTGGTTGATTCCTTCTTCCACATACTAAATACCTATTGTCGCTCACATTAAATCACCACCTTTTCCAAAAAATGAAAATTTTATTTTACGTTGGCTCAATCCCACCACCTTTGACCATAAATGATAGGCCTTCTTTTCAGTTCTCTTAGTGTAGTATCTGATATGAGAAAATCAATCCTTTTCCAATTTATCATTATAGTTCAAAAACATCATATGTGGTTCTCATAGTGATTTTTTTTACTGTAAACCCCTTTAGGAACTATGTGATAAACCCATTTGATATGTCTGAATCCTTACTTCTTCAATAACACAATTCTCATTTTTAGGCCTCAAAAAATGGAAAACACTTTGAAATGGTCCACCTTGTATACAATGTTTTCTATACTTCTTCCAGAACATGTATTCTGCTATCTTGGATCTTTTAAAACATTCATTTTCATCAGTAATGTCGGAACTCTATAACATACTAATTCAAATTAATTTTCAAAAAACACATGAAACCTATTAAAAACTTCTATGTTACTTTTATAGGTTCTTCCCAACCCCACCCCTTTGGGTTTTTGACAACTATTAACCCTTTTATACCACTTTAAATATTCTTCAATAATTCAAAAATCAATTCATTCAATTTATGATTATGAAAAAATATTTATGAAAAACAAACTCTATGACCACATGATACATGATTAATGGGATAAATTAGAGTTGAATCAAAAGTTGATTAATGAATCAATTCTTCTAAATAATAGACACATTATTTAATCCCAAACCACATATGTCTGACATAAAACATTTGATCTATCAACTTTAGCATCACCAAATTTAGAAACTCCCCCTACTTCCATTCTCCCCCAATCAGCTTCTCCCATATCTTGATCAATATTTTTTGTCTCCCTTCATTAATAAACCCAATAGTCACTCCCTTGTGTCTACAAAATTATAAATAATACATATCAACATATAAGGGAAACACACACCAAACATCAGAGAGAGGGGGCTCCACATCCACTCTTTTTCAAGTGTGGGGGTCAAATGACCTCTCAATTCCTACTTATGGTGCTCAAATTACTCTTTGTATAAGGCCTTTATCGGAATGTATCTAACATGTATTCATTTATGAAAAAACTCTAACTTCAAAATCATATTCTTCACTTTTACTTGATTAAATAGTATATGTTTTCAATGTTTTTATGGGATTTATAGACTATATTTTTTGTAATATTTATAGAACATTGATTATCACAATGGATCCTGATTAGAGAATTCACATCAAATCTGATATCTTCTAATCATAGCTTCATCCAAAATATTTTTGTACAAACATGGGTAGCCATGGTATTTTCAGCTTCTATAGTGCTAAGTAAAATGAAATATTTTTACATTCATAAATAAGAAATTAAGAATACATTAAGATAAAATGAACTACATGACATTGATTTTATATTATCTATTGGACTAGACAAATTTTTATTTTTATAACCTAGTATCACTTGATCATATTTCCCATTTTACATGAAACTAAAATCCACTATGCAATTAATATACAAAATTATTATTTTTACTACAAGTAAGTAGATTTTGTTGTGATTATTTTGAAACCATGATTCTAAAAATGTCGAAAATAATGTATATGGTCATTTCACAATTACATATATCATAAATAGAATTATCTACCTATATTATATAACATTGATTATACTTTATTCTCATCTCAATATTGTTTCATTTGGGAATCCACTAGAGTCATCACATCCTTGTAATTATCCATTCAAAATATTCTTGGAATATCCTTGGAATTTTTTTTGAAAAATAAGTGAACAATTCTGTTCTTGTGTCACCTATAAACTATAAGAAAAGTTAATTTACCCAATAATTAAAATATCAAACATATGTTTCATGAATATTGATAATGTTTTCCATTACGCTTCATATGATCCACCAAATATTATGTTGTCAAAAAACACCAAGACCACCATACTTTGATTATTTTCATTGTTAATATAGATATTGTAATCAACTCCATGATGATGAAAACTTAGCTTCTTTAAAAATTGATCATGTTGGAATACCATAAACATAATGCTTTCTTAAACCCACATAACACCATTATTAGAAGACAAAATCTATTATCATCTTAATGAGTGAGGATAACATCTAGTTACTTGATATACACTTCGTCTTCTTGAACCCCTTTTAGAAATGATGACTTGAAATCCATATACAAAACATTGATCTTTCTTTTCACTTCTATTAAAAAATAATATGATTTTATCTAGCCTCACAACTAGTGAAAATGTTTCATCAACATCAATAACCTATATCTGGGAATATCTTCTAAACACTGGTCATGCTTTGTTATAAATCACATTGGCCTCTTCACATGGTTTATTTTGTAGGACACATTTTTTCCTGATGACATTCTTACCTTCTGGAATCGAAACAATATCTCATGTTCAATTCTTCTCAAATTGGTCAAGATATTTTTTTATAACAAGAACCTAGTTTTTATATTTTACATAATACATAAAAAATTAAAGCTCTGCCTTTTGTAGTAATTATTCCTTCTATAAAGACTTAATTGTCTAGGTTTTAAATGGTGATGTCTGATCACCAATGGTATTTTTTGGTCAATTTGAGATCAACTCTTCAGGTTATTTAAAAATATTGATTTAAATTCATCCTTTCCATCATCAGTATTTTCTTCCAAATCTGAATTTTATTCATGAAATCCCCTTAATTTATTACCTACACATCACTTTTATCAGATAATTGTTCACTACCTTATTAATGATTCTATTCATTCCATACTATAGTGAAATCATTTCTTTTAACTTATTCTCACATCCCCTTGTTAAATAATTTATATTCTCTAATTTGTTTGGAATATATAAAAGAATATCCCCTAATATATATATGATTCAAATTTACTACATTTTTCCTCATTTAGAATAAAACCTCAACATCCACAAAGATTAGGAAATATTTAAATGTTGGCATATTTTTGTACCACAGATCGTAAATAGTCTTCTCTTACATTATAGAAAACATATTGTTTTCGTATATTTTGACTGATTTCAATACTACTTCTATCTATAATTTATATGGTTGGTCTATTTCATTGGCCAATTTTTGGCCTTTTTGTTTATGATCAGATTTCTCTTATCAACCAATCAATTTTTAAGGAGTTTTCACTACTAAAACTTGATGCTTTATCCCTTGCTTCTCTAGATAATCATCCAATAGAATATTTGAATATTCCATACCATTATCAATATGAAACATCTTAATCCACTTTCCATGAATCCTATCATATCTTTCTTGATATTATTTATGCAACATGACAATTCAAACTTCTAGGAATTTAAAATACCCATTACATCCTTCTGAAATCATCAATGAAAATTTTATAATACCTCTTCCCGTATATAGCTATGGGTGTGATAGGCCAACACAAATCACTATAAAAATTTATTTCTAAGCAAGAGTTTATTATTGGTGGTTCTATTATCCACCGTGAATTATATCAATTTAATATATATATATATATAATATTTCAATGGTTTTAAAAAAATCTCTACACTATTTTTATTATTTAAAAAAATAGAGGTGGTTTTAATTAAATAGAAACTTATTAAAAGAACTACAATTCCTCTCCCACCCCCACTCCCCCAGTATCAACCTGACCTTTTTTATCCCTCCCTCTCTGAACTCTTCCTCTCTATTCTCTAGAGGCGACACCAACCACAGAACCCCGCAACCCCCCTTCCCCTACCCATCAAACGTGCCTTCTAACATCTTAGTACAGAACCTAATCCCCACGACACCCCCCCTCCAACCTCAACCCCTATGAACCCCCATTAGACCTCCCTATCCCTATATTGGTTCCCCTCTTCAGTGGAGACACTGACCTCGCGACCCCCATCCCCCATACCAAACCAAATTACATTTTTTTTCTAAAATCTATATTTTTTATTTTCGGTAACAAAAATAATTAAAATTCAACTACAACGAAAATAAAAACTT
Organism: Viscum album; assembly: GCA_963277665.1. Lineage (NCBI taxonomy): Eukaryota > Viridiplantae > Streptophyta > Magnoliopsida > Santalales > Viscaceae > Viscum > Viscum album. The sequence continues at coordinate 1,374,301,016 of OY728133.1, read as the reverse complement.
CAAAAAACAAGAACTTTTGTAGGTAAAATAAACAATACCCAGATTTAGAAAAATATAGAAAAAGACAAAACCTTAATCATCACCTCAATAGCATCACCCCAACCAAAAACCATCCATGAGAAAAACTTTGAAATTTGTGTAGCAAGATCAAAATTTTAAATAGCCATCATTGTCACTTAAGTCAACGCAACCCCTTGTGCTGTGAACCCGACCAATGTCACCAGCATCTCACCACCATCAGCCACTAATCTAATGCCACAATAGATACTTAATAACCAGAGATCAAAGTACATATGAAACACTAACACCATTCTATGAAGAATTACAATGAAGAAGATGGACAAGCCTAGTGATAAACCATAGACTGAGTGGAATCCACCACAAGATTCATCTCCAGCAATGAAGATGGCCACTCAAACAGTACAATCAAAGACCCCTTAGAAACCAACGAGTGAGTCTGACTGGGAGAACGGTGGCAGAATCCTTGAGAAAGAGAGAAGAAAGTTGTGTACATAGGTTGTGACATTAAGCTCCATCCACCATCATAACAACCAAGCCCAGTCGTCAAATCCACCACCGAATGAACCACAAAAAATGAGGGCCAAAAATGGTGAAAAAATAGAAAGTCAGCAACCAAGAAGGGATACCACAACCAAGAAAGGGAAATTATGAGGTAAAGAAGGAGAAAGGGGTCCATCGAGGTTGACCCAAATTAGATCTATTCTGAGATACTGCCAAAACACACCGAACTAAATAATGATATGAGGAAGCTTTCTTGAACACACCATCATCATAATCCCAAATCGTCGGGCATGCATCGAGTCAAGCCAAGATGGGGCATGTTAATGATGATACCAAAAACAAGAGAGAAGTTCATAGTGAATGAGATCAAATATGAGATAAAATATACAATAATGAGAGAAGAGAAAGAACATTATAGAAATACTTCTCACTATGAGCGGTGACGAGACAGATGGAACAGAGGCACTAGGAAAACCCTTGTGTCAGGGGAGAGTGGAGGCCCATATAGAAGGGTGTCATCCCTATCCCACATTCTCATCAATCCTACATCATACCATCTCAACAGATAACTGACACCCATGAAACCGCCCTCCAACACCGACACCTCTGACCCCCCAACCCCCTCTTCCCAGCTTGGTACCCCTCCTCAATGGAGACAAGGTCCCCCCTCTATAGTTTGCATCATACACTCCCTAATCACCCTAAATCAATTATTCCTATAATTGGTTATATTCTTGTAATTTATATCTATAGTTCAGATTTTTATGTATACATGGTATTAGATTTCACTTTAATAATTAGTAAAATTAATTCCATGAATGATTATTGAACTGTCTATATATATTAATTAAATGTTTTTTAATGACTATATATCTTACATTGGATTATGTTGCTATTAATTTTCATTTTATAATCAATTCTTTAGGATTTATTTGTTATAGTTTGATCCCATTGTAATTATTTTATAATAACTCTAAACTATATTTAAAAAATTAATTCAGCACATAGGATTCTATTTGATGAATTTTATTGGAGTTATATAATTATCCTTTTATAATTTATTTATTCTGTAATAACTTTATATTTGACTTTTGGGATATGAAATTTATAGTTAATGTAATTTTTTATAGTCTTGCTATTGTTTATTTAAGGACAATGAGGCTTTCCCATGAGAGATTATAAAACTAATAGGTTGAAGAACAAAATCATTCATATGTAAAACACACTAGGATACCCAATAATGTACCCATGATTAATATCATTTATACAATAATACAAGATAAAAATAAACCACATAAGAATATCATGACTTGATCTAAATTATCATCAAGTTTGTTTGATGAAAATTATGTTTAGTATGTCAAATGAACTCTAAATAAAAATCACTAATCCTTTCTAGAACATCATTTTATTTCCTTCATTATTTTATTCTTCCCTCCAAAATGAAAACAATTTACCATTTTTATTCTTCAACATGCCCCTTAGATAATAATTTTTGGGCACAAGGTGGGTTGTTTTTTCGATTTCATAGTTATAGCTATATCAAAATATCATTTCCAAATTTCATAGTTTAGCAATGATACGTAATTTCTATAATTGATGTTAAATTATACATAAAACGTCATTTTTTAATATGTTTATCTTCTTATATAAACACCTTATACGTTTATTAGTTATTGAAATGATATTGGAATTTTCAAATTATAAGATTAAAATAACTCCCAAAGAAAGTTGTGGATTGATTAATTTACAATTTGAGTTATTTTTTACATTCGACCATTTCCATTCCAGAATGAAAAGAAATTAAAATTTAACACTTTTATCAAATTATGTTGAGATAAAAATATTTTAAAGAAATATTAATATTCAAAATACTATTATTATAATGTTGAATATGTAAAAAAAATCTTTTCATTTTCATTTGAACCATTATTAAATTAGTATTTAAATTATTGTAACTATATATCTCATGATTTAACTAATTGTTTCTTTGCTTGTTAAATTTTTATTGATGTGAAAAAATTATTTTTTGTGTATTAATTAGCTTGGTTTCATATTAATTTTTTTTAATTGTGGCATACAATGTTCTTACTGTAGATATAGGGTCTGAAAATACACATGCCTTAAACATTACTATTCTATAATTCCATGTATAATTAAAATTGAAAACAAAATACATGTTTCTGGAGGCCATTTTCAGGTTCTTATTATTACTTCACAATGGAGGTTTCAATTTAGGAATAATTTATATCACATTTAAATGCAATAATTGTTGAAGTATTTATGGTTAATTCAATGATGATTATTGTATAGTATTTCTAAATCCTTGACCATCATTCATTTTTAATATGTTTCATTGAATGAAATAATTTAAATACCCTTACATACATTCTCATGTATGGTTTCTTATTTTTCCTAAAACTAGAAATGTATAGCTAAACCCATTGTGAATTTTTCACTCGCCCATCACATAGTTTCATTCCATGTGTACTATTTATTCTTTTAATCTCATTGTTTTATTCCATGTCTACAATGTATTCTTTATTATTTTAATTCATACTAAACACATTATTTTTTAAAATAAAAAAATCTAATCATGTGCGATTACATTAGGAAAATTCCAGCTAATATAATGGAAGAAGGGATTAAATTTTTTACGCCTGTTTATATTTTAAAAATACATATAAAAAATTATAATTGTTTTTATTTATAAAACACTTGAATATAATTTTTCAAACAAATGTAATATTTTAATCAAAACACTGATTTAGCTAATTAAATTAAAAAAATAGATTTATTTACCTATTGAAATTATATCCATACAATGTGAATTTTATTTTACATAAATATTATCATATTATGTCATAATTATAGTTTATTATTTTGGTAATATATGTATAATTACTATGATTAAGGTTGATGACCATGATAATCCTAAAAATAGTATTTTCAACATTTTCTTTTATTTTTTTAAACATTTAACTAATAAATTGTATTGATCTATTTAAAATAATGAAATATAATGTTGTTTCAAAACAAATTTGATTATAATAATAGACATTTTATTACTATAAAATGAATTATAATCTTAATAAAATAACATCATAACTATCATTTTTATATAGAAAATATTTTTCCAATATATAAAATGTATTATTTTAATTGTCTATTTTATCAGGATTATAAATTGTACAACATTAAATTCATAAAAATGAAGAATGAACAAAAATAATTTAGTTTGGGGTTTATTTTATATTTTTAGTAAAATAAATATTTTTTATTGGTAATAACATGTTACAAAAATTAAAAAAACATTAAAAAGTGAACACATAAGAATAAATAATTTTATCATTACCGATTAAGACACTTAATCTTCCAATTCTCAATTTACAGACACATATTTGATATGCTTTAAAATATTCATGGGTTTCCTTTGTTTTAAAATGTATTGTTTTATATTTATGTTTAATTTATTTCTTTTTATTATTACTCATATAATAATTGTTTTCTTATATAGGTGGTTTCTTTTAATTGATTTGGGGTGGTTCATTCAAAACTTCTCTTGCTCATGAGAGATTGGATCTTTATCCACCAACAAAGATAATGGAAAAAAGGAAATTCATCATGAATACATATTACCATCATTATAAGGTGAATTTATATTAATTAATTAATTAATTTCATCATAATTTTATCTACTATTTTTAAGTAAATTTCCTTATAATTATTATATAATACTTTTTTTTACATTTTTTACAAATATTTTGGGATGTTGCATTTTTCTATCAATAGTCTACAAAAAGTAACAAAAGATATTAAATGTATATTTTTTCATATTGTTACCATGATTTCTATTTTAATTTCCTTTATTTTTTTAATCTTCCAATAATATAAAATGATTCAATGTTATTAACCTAAAAACTATTCTCATTGTTGAAATTCATAAGAGTAAAGGAAACTCATATTACCATTATTGTGACTTCTCATTAAATAATGTGAACACAAGATTTTCATTCTCTTTAGGATTTCTACACTGGTAATGTTTTTTGGATAATAACATTGAGTCAATATATAGTGTTGGATGTTTTACAAATAAAGGTAGTACATGTCGCGATAACATTGGATGTTAGTATTTGTTTGAGACATTGGGATGTGTAGGAGTCAGTCGCACCTCCATCCAATTCATGATGTTACCAGTATGACTTGACATGCAAATTATTATTTAAAATTTACATTAATATTAGTTAAATAGACAACTAAAATTATTAAAACCATGAAAAAATTTTGCTTTTGTTTTGATACTTTAAGACAACTATCTTTTTATAAACCAAGATGGGTCATCACCTAAACCAAGGCCCAACCCAGACTATGAAAGGTCTAAATCATGTTCCCAATATTGAATGACTGACACATGTTCACAGGTATAATAAATAAATCATGGGGACTCTTTATCTTAATTTTATTATCAAAAAACAACCAACAATAAATAATAAACCAAATCTGAAAATTTCAAACCAAACAAGTCTTAAAAATATTTTAAAATGAGTTACAAAGTCTAAAAAAAACCCAAAACAAATCGCCAAAATTAACCTCAAGACTAAATAAAAACAAATTCATTGAAAGGGACATCACCCTCAATCCACATCTATAACACAATACTAATAAGATCACTAGCATTCCGATTCATCATCACCAAAATCATTACCTTTACCTATAACCAACATGACCAAGTTTGCTTACACCAATGGGTGTATGCATGGTGTGATCTATTTCACAGTAGTATTAAACCCAAAAGGATTCCATGCTCTAAACATTGAATGAAAATTAAAAATGTCAAATCAATAAATGAAATGAAATCATTGATCAATTTAAGGGAAATAATCTTTAAGGAAAATAACATTAAGGAAATTCAATTTTAAAATTAAAAAAAAACATTTTTCTTTATTGTACCCCAAATTCCACATTCCATACCAATGCTGAGTGAAATGTAGTCAAAGGGAATCGAATATGGTAGGTCCATATGGGTAATATCTAGTGATATGACCCTAGAACCTCGCATCTCAGTGAAAATTCTTACAAGAACCACAACCATCCACATTCCAATGCATGAGTCACTAGAGAGGGGAAGCATACAAAATTCTAGTGGTCTCCACTAATCATTAAATATTTTCTTATTTCTATCATCATCAATACCAATAAGTGTAACCTTGGGGAATGCACTTCAAAATCACTAGCACACTAGTCCTAGTCTACACTCTTAGCTACCTAGAATTCACATTGTGCTCAAACAAGTTTCAGGTTCAGATAGTGTTTCACATTCATACATGAAATCCAAAAAAAACACTACACAATACAAAGTCGCCATTTAAATAGGAAAATAATATTTTAAAACCATATTCACACCAAAATGTTACTAAATTATTGTTCTCACCACATAAATAACTCAATAAAAACATTTACACAATTTATGAAAGACATTCAAAATGCACAATGGAGTTTTCCTTGAAGAATACAATAATTTCACATGTAAAATCCATTTTAAAATTAAATTTCATATCAACTATATTCAAATACTACTTTTTTACAACATTAATAACTCATAAAACATTCTAATGAACACATTAATGACTACTAAATTCATCAAGAAATGTTTATGCATAGAATCACCTACCTCGGGTGGGGAATGTTCTGAAAAACATTGTAAAACTCCAAATACTCTTTATTAACACCACAAATATACCAATTCATGCCCTAATTCATGAAAATGAACCAAAAAACAAAATTAATCCTAGGAATGAACCCCTAAATGTGAGTAAAAACTATACAAAAAAGAAGAAATGTTTACCAGAGTATCTTGCACAAGGGTGAGGCTACTGGAAGAGAGTTGTGTGCTAATGGGGTTTGTTAGTAGTTGCATCGGTAGGAGAGGGTCACACTAGATAAATACTCCCCATAAGAGGCCTCTTCTTAAGTGGTCTAATCAAGATGGGAGGCCGAGGGAGGGAGGTGCAATTGGAGAAGGGTTCTAATGAATGGATCCCCAGAAAAGGTGGCCTCACTGGAGGGAGAGGCTGGCCAAGTGTCAGGAGAACTGGTGGGAGGTAGGGAGGAAGTAGGCATTGACGCACAACATGGTTAGATAGGATAGATAAGGATTATTTAGAGGATAAGATGGAAAAAATATAAAAAGAAAATAACTTAATAAAATAAAAGAGAAACAAAAAAAGTGGAACGCTAATAAACTAATGAAATCCAAATAATATTGATGTTAATAATAGTATTAATAATATTTATAATAATAAAAAAACATAAAAAATACTATCTATATTATTATTATTATTATTATTATTATTATTATTACTCTTAAATATTATTATTATTATTATAAAAATTCATAATTCAATTTATTTTTTCTTATTTTCTATTTCTTTCATTTTATTAGTCATCATATTAATTTTTTTGAACACTGGGCGAGAAACACGGTGACTTAGGAAATTCCAGATAGATTCGACCATGCTCTATCCATGTGCTAGATGTTGTCAAGCCCAAAAACATTCATTTCGTAGAAAAAACCAAAATCTAAGTGAAAATAGTCCAATGACTCGAAAAAATGTATTCATAGCCATATAAAATAAAAAAAAATTATTTCATAAGTCCATGTCTGACAATTATTCCAAACATGAAAACATTCCACCTTCAAAATGGAAAGTTAAATCCTAATAGGAGAATAAAAATGAATACTCTTGGTATGCCCATGAAATTCACTCCCATATCTCATGCACATCATTCCCATGATTTCAAAGGATACAAACCAACGGAACAGACTTCCCACAAATCCCCTTCTCGTTGAAATCTACATTCCGCACTGGTCGTTCAAAACCTTATAAATGAGGATCTCTCTACAAATCTTCCTAATTAAACGCATGAGATGAATTTGGATTAGACTTATTTAGTTTGGAGACATGAATACTTCATGAATTTATGACAACTAAGAAGGTTAATCTAACCTATATTACACATTCCAATTGTGCTCAGTGATCTTAAAAGGTTTTACAAACCTTGGAGCCACCTTTCCTGCTTTCTCAAATGATGGTGTCCCGAATGAGGTTCCACCTTCATGGAACCCCTATTACTCATAGAAAACTAAAGGTCTAAACATCTATTATTATCATAAGATTTTTGGAGACTATGATATTTCTATAACCACATCCTGATCAACATGACTTTGTTAGATATCTCATGCACAAGGATCGATCCCAATAGTGAGGTCCCCCCTACCTCATCCCAACAAAAAGGAGACTGACTTGGAAGGCCATAGAGTGCCTCAAAAAGAACCATTTGAATAGTGGATTTTTAACGTTTATTATAAGATAACTTAACCAATCTGGAATTTCTATCCCAATATCCTCCGAAATCAAAAACACATGCAGGAAGCATTCCCTCGAGAATATGATTTTCCCACTCTATTTTACCATCTTTTTGAGGTTGGTATTTTATCTCCTTTTAATCTATTACTCTAGTGACCTTTGAAGGCCATCCTAGAATCAATAGGTAATGTAGGGGTCTCTTATATAAATATTCGCTGATGGAACTCCATAATGTCTGACCACTTCTTGAATATATAATCAACCAGGATCATCTACTTTAGTTATATCTCTAATCAGAATAAAGTGAGATGATTTAGTTATATGATCAATCACCACCCAAATTGTAAGAACATGGATATCCGTTTCAAGTATGCCTTTCCTTTTTCTAAAGTCTTTAATAAATACTATTTTTTTGGAAAATATTGAAGTACACGTCGTGTACTTTCTGAGTACATGGTATGTACTCTTTTCCTACTCAATGTTGTTTGCTGGCCGTGTCCGGGCCACACACACGGTGTGTAGGGGTGATGTGGAGGCTGATTTTGGCATAGTATGGAAAGACCTATTACACGCCGTGTACTCTAAAAGTACACGTTGTGTACTTTATTTTTTTATTAAATAGACAGGGGTCACGCCTGACACACAGAAGCGTCTTCTTCTAGGTCTAATTCGTCCGAGAGTGCCAAGGATCTGCGAATCTTCAACGAGCTCCCGCCTCTCCGTCCATTCTCCAATTCGAGCATGGTCGATTGCGCTGGAGTTGCAGTGGTGAGTTCTTATTTATTAATGAGCCTTGTTTTCTAATTCCTCCTCCTTTAAAAGACATTGTGGTTTATGTGTTTTGGACAATTTCATATATCTATGACGTTCTAAGGAGAATCTATCATCGTTGTTCACGTATATTGATCTCCTAGCATCCAGGTAGGCGGTTTGTGCCTTTCTGTAGAACATATTTGAGTATTTTGTGCAATTGCGCCATTTCCATTGAAGGATAATTATGTATTTTCATGTTTTGACCTTGATTGATTGGCTTCTTGCTTGATTGTTATAGTAGAGGTTTACCTTTTTTAATAGAGTAGTTTTTGATGTACTCTGGATACTTGTTGTGCTTGTTTTTCTTGTTTGGCATTTTCCAGTTTCCATGCCTAGTTATAGGATAATGGAACTATTGTGCTGTTTTTTTTATGAGCCTTAGAATGATAGCCACGTAGTTCTTGAGGTTTACTTGGGCGATACACATGTGATGAGCATGTTATTTTCACATAGTACTGTTAGAACCTAGTTTAGTAAACCATAGGGAGAATGGATGTAAGGGCTTCTACAGAGTGTCTTTTAATACGATGTGATACCATAGGGGGAATTGAAGATGAGTGCTTCCCTAGAGAGTCTGTAGTTCTTCGACACAGGCCCCAGGGGGAATGGTATGTCGAGTGCCTCCCTAGAGAGCCTTTAGTACAATATGAGACTATAGGGGGAATTGACGGTGAGTGCATTCTCAGAAATTCTACTCTTAGCTGGACCAAAGGGGTTAGACTGTGTGTGCCTCCTAGAGGGTTTCTAGTACTTGTAGGTTGAACCATCGGGGTTAGTATATGAGGGCTACCTAGAGGGTTACCTATTTTCTACTTATTGTTAGTTGTTACTTGTGTACTTTATATGCTAGAACTATGGATTGTAGTTGTTGTGTGATTTCTGTTTACTGCTTCCTGCACTTTTTCTTGCCTTTTATTCATTGAATATTAGGCACAGATCATTGGGTGATTGCCTACTGGGATTGTATCTCACACCATATTGGTCCATGATTTTGGGCCCAAGAAGACCTTGTTGTTGTAGGTATAGATAAGGGCAAGCACCCATCTACTTCGGGTTCATGATTTCACTAGAGTTGGAGAGCATGGGACTGAGTCGTGGCTTGCGATGCTGAGGAGTTTACTTTGTTTTCTTTTTTATTTGGTTTCTTAGTTATACTTCATCACGTTGGGTTGTTTACAACATTCCATAGGCATATGTACCATGTTGCATCATTATTGTTTTATACATTGCTTCCGCTATTCACTTCAGTTGTTGTATGCTGTTTATTATTTCCGTTATTGTGTCTGGTTGTTATTAAGCTGTATACTTTACCGAATGAGGGCATAGTTTTCCCACCAACTCACCAAGGCCCTCGCTGTTAGTCGGCAGCCTCTTTCATTTGGGGAAATGTGCATGAGGTCATGTGGCGAACCGGGGATGGGTTGCCAGTGGAGGGGCTTCGGATTCGGTCGTTACAAAGTGCTATCAGAGGGGTTTCTTTTCTCTTGATTTACTGTATGGAGACTTTATCCAGGGATAGGATAGATTCAGTACTTGGTATTAAGTTTTTCTTGGGAGTATCTAACCTATGTACAGGGAAAAGCCATAGTACCTCATTAATTGCATTTTGTTGGTTTTGAGATTTACAATTGATATGATTTCACCTAGAGTGATTCACATGCTTTGTGTTGTTAATTCCATGACGATTGAGGTTCTATTTCTGTCGCAACCCGATGAGATGAGGGTATTTTATCTCATGCATCATATAGGCACTTGTATAAATCACATGCCATGCATTCTTTCCATGCCATCTAGGGTGAATTAGTTATTTCATGTTGTTGTGATTGACATTGTGTAGATTATGAATGTTGTTGTGATAGATGATTAATAGAATCATTGTTTCCTTTTTTGAGGATTGTTTTTTCCTACCTTGCTTAAATGAACGCAATGTTTTCAATCTTGGGGATTATAGGCCCTCACGAATCAGAATTTGTCACTTCCTTGACTTGTTTTCTGTGTTTTTAGGGCTTCTGTGCAGTTTCTAAGCTACTTCCCAGAAAAACCTAGAATACACGGTGTGTGCTTTTGACTACATGCCATATAGTTTTTACACCGTGTCACTACCCATGTGAGAAGGGACATGCTGCTGTAGAAATAACTTCAGGAACATGCCATGTACGGTTGGTACAGGCCATGCAGTTTGGAGCCGTGTACCCAGCCTTGTCACTAACAACACAGGTCTGGGAAGCTCGAGTAGAAGATGTCGTGTTATAAAAGAACACGCCGTGTAGTCCTGTCCATGTACCCGATCGTGTCACTAACAACACGAGTCGACGTTACCATCTCTTTGAAACATAGTGTGTTTTCGACACATGTCCTATAGTCTTGTTCAGGTACTCGGCCGTGTCACGAACAACACGAGACGGTGTCACCTTTACCTATACACGTTGTCTTTGTTCGAAACACACCAGGTAAGGTTCATCCATGTAGACAGTCATGTGTTTAACAACACGGGCTGATGAAGCCTTGTCTATTACACGCCGTGTTTTTTCAAAACACGTCGTGTAGTCTCGCGTAATGTTGGAACGTGTGGGATAGCCGTGTAAATAGACTTGGGCAGGGGAATAGTTTTCAAGTACACACCGTGTGTGGGTCAACATTCCATGTAGTTTGAGGTGTTATACGACCTGTAGGGTAGGGGTACACGCCCATGTCTGTGGCTTAAGAAGACACGTCGTGTAGTTATTATACACACCGTGTAGTCGTGTTTTGTAAAATTGGGTGTTTTCCTTACCCAATTCCCATTTTTTACTCTTATGTTTCCTGTCCTTGTTTTTCTAATCTATGGTGTGCTTTCTATCTTTCAGAGCTATTCCTCTGAGACGTCCTCTGGTTGTACGTATGTCGTCAGGCAGTGATCAGACGCCAGATATGTCTGATCAGGGACTTCCTACCGATCCTCCAGTCGGGTCAGCCTTCCCACCGGCTGTCATACAAGTCGCAGGCACTGATGTGCAGTTCAGGGAATATTTTTTGAGGATGATGCAGACCATCAAGGGAGCATCGCCTCCTTCCATGACTATGGCATACATGAAACTGGGTTTCCTGTAGTAGCATCCTCCTACTTTCTCGGGGGAAGGAGGACCACAAGCTGCAGAGTCATGGTTGGAAGAAATGCTGACTAACTTTGAGCATCTAGAGACACCTCCAAAGAGGAATTTCAATATCGCTACCTACTTGCTCTGAGACTCCACCAAGAGGTGGTGGGATGTGACCTCATAGGTGGGTCATCAGTGGGTTATGGCTTGGGAGGAGTTCTAGTGTGTGTTTTATGACTACTTCTACCCGGATACCCTGAGGGTCGATCGAGCCTAGGAGTTCATGAGCTTAGAGCAGGGTACTCTTTCTGTCATGGAGTATTCCTCTCGTTTCACCGAGATGCATATTTTCACACCCATATAATATGGGAGTGGGGTGTTCTTAGAAAGGAAGTTCGAGGATGGTCTCAGGTAGGAGATCCACTCATGGTTGAATATCTTCCAGTTAACTTCCATCAATTCCATCATCAACCAGGCACTGATTGCAGAGCGCAATCTGAGAGACTCCGGAGCTGCGAGCCAGGACGGTTCTACATCCAGAGCTAGTTTCCCTCCATATGATAGTAATAAGCGCCATAGTGAGTCTACGCGTGCTGATCCGAGGAAGCGAGATGCATCTTCAGAAAGCCAGGTGGTATGCTACCAGTGTGGCCGGTAAGGGCACATGAGGCCACAGTGCCAGAGAGACCTAGTGGAGTGCCGATATTACAGCATGATGGGTCACCTTCAGAAATTATACCAGGTTTTCTCACTATTAGCTGGTGACTGGGGTTCTTCCATGACCCCTCGTTCAAGAGCAGCACCACCAGTTTCTCACAAGTAGGGGAACTTGAGTTCTTCCGGTCGTTCAGGCCAAGGTGGAGGTCGAGGCCATGGCAGTCAGCCACCAGTACCTCAGCACCAGCAATGTGGATTAGCTCAGAGTGGTCATCCAGGGGTGCAGGGCCACAATGCAGTCCAATCTTTGCCGTAGAGAAGACCTATCTGGAGCAGGATCTCGGCCCTTCTATAGTTCGAGGTACGATTTTATTAGCCTCAGTTTTATCTTCAACACTTTTCAATATTGGTTCTACGCATAGCTTTTTCTTTGTTGCTGCTGTGGGGAGCGTTGGGATCTGTGTCTTTTCTTCTGCCGACTCGTTGATACTAGACACACCTTTGGGTACGAGGACATCAAGTGTACACAAGTGTAGAGAGTTCCCTCTTGAGGTTGCAGGGTATCGTTTCTTATGGGATCTTTATGTATTAGAGATGACAGGCTATGATTTCTTCCTTGGGATGGACTGGTTGGATCCCTTCCAGGCATTCATCGATTGTTATCACCACAGAGTGAGTTTCGTTTCACCAGAGGGTGAATCCTTTCTTCATAGAGGTGAATGGGATGTCCGGGAAAGTCGAGCAGGACTCGAGCATCATGGGCTAGGAATGGTGACAACCCAGATTTCTAGTCTTTATCTGTATGATCAGGGGACTTCACAGTTGGACTTACCTCTAGTGTGGGATCGTTTTTGAGATGTCATTCTAGAGTTCTTTTCAGGTTTTCCTCCAGAGCTTGAGGTAGACTTCTTGATTGAGCTCATTCCAGGAGTGGCACCTGTGTCCATTCCTCCTTATAGGATGGCTACACCTGAGTTGCAGGAGCTCAAGAAGAAGTTGGAGGATTTCCAGGAAAAGGGTTTTATCCAACCCAGTACTTCTCCTTGGGGTTCTCCTATCCATTTTGCGAAGAAGTCAGATGGTACCCTTTGGATTTGTGTGGATTATCGAGAGATGAACCAGTCGACGGTCAATAACCTATATCCCTTCCCTGGGATCGAAGTTCTCTTTGATCATCTTGGTGGAGCCCGGGTGTTCTCGAAGATTGACTTGAGTTCCGGTTATCATCAATTTCACATTAGACCATCAGATATACCTCTAACAGCCTTCAGGAGGAGGTATGGTCTATCGGAGTATACAATCATGTCGTTTGGTCTCACGAAGGCGCCTACAGTTTTCCTGGAACTGATTAACCGAGTGTTTCATCCTTACTTGGACTCCTTCATCATGGTCTTCGTGGACGATATCTTGGTGCACTCTCACACTCGACATGACCATGATACCCATATTGATATCGTTTTCAGTACAATGAGAGAGAATCAGATTTATGCTAAACTCTCGAAGTGCCACTTTTGGATGGATCAAATTCACTTGTTGGGTCATGTCATCTCAGAGGCAGGAGTATCTGTGGACCCAGATAAAGTTAGAGCTGTAGTTTCCTGGGAGCATCCAAAGAACGTTTTTGAGGTACATACTTTCCTAGGGCTGGTTGGATACTACAGATGCTTCATTCAGGACTTCTCACACCTAGAAGCACCTTTGACAGGACTGACCAAGAAGGGGGAGAAGTTCTTATGGTCAGAATCTTGTGAGTCAGCCTTTTAGGAGCTGAAGGGAAGATTGACGTCAGCACCGATACTAGTCTTTCCAGAGCCAGGATTGAGCTACACTGTTTATTGTGATGCTTCGGGTATTGGACTAGGTTTTGTGCTTATGAAGGGAGAGGATTCATTGAGTATGGGTCTCGGCAGTTGAGGCCACATGAGAGGAACTACCCTACACACGATCGGGAGTTGGCAGCTGTTGTTCATGCCTTACGCGGTTGGAGACACAATCTTCTAGGAGATCACTTTGTGATCTTCACTGACCACAACAGTCTCATGTATATCTTCACTTAGCCATATCTAAATCGGAGACAGTGAAGGTGGGTCGAGTATCATTAGTCTTTTGATTTCTAGCTTGCCTATACACTGGGAATGGGAATCGTAGTGGCAGATGCGTTGAGTAGGAGAACTCAAATTCAGGCAGTTCAGGAGGCCAACAATGAATGGCAGCTGATGGCTCTGTTCTCTATGATCAATCTAGAGGTGCATGACAAACAGGGACAGAATTACCTATATTCTGTAGCTGTTACCTCTACGCTACTTGATTGGGTACGGATGAGGCAGATATCAGACTTAGAAGGCTTAGTCATGTGGGAGAGCATGTCAGGAGAGGACCCTCTTCCTAGATGGACAGTGGGTGAGGATGAGATCTTCCATTTACAGGGATGCGTATGGGTGCGAGCAGACATACGCGAGTAGCTGATGTGGGACTTTCATTCCTCAGTTTGGACTGTTCATCCTGGTGTCACCAAGATGTATCAAGATCTTCATCCCCAGTACTAGTGGTCAGGTATGAAGAAATATGTTACTGGTTTTGTCATGATATGTTCTACTTGTCAGCAGGTGAAGGTGGAGCGTTAGCTACCAATAGGCCCTTTACAGCAGTTACCCATTCTGGAGTGGAAGTGGAATGATGTTGCGATGGACTACGTGGTCGGGTTGTCAAGGTCCCCTCAAGGGAACGATGTTGTTTGGGTTTTCGTCGACAAGATTACGAAGTTTGTCCACTTCTTTCCGATCAAGGAGACATTCAGTGTCGATGATCTGGGACGACTTTGCATCCAAGAGATCATTCATCTGCATGGAGTTCCATGCTCTATTGTTTCAGATAGGGATGTGTTATTTACTTCTCGGTTCTGTCAGGGACTTCAGAAGGCTTTGGGTACACAGGTAATTTTGAGTATGGCATACCATCCCAAGACTGATTGACAGTCTGAGCGCACATTCCAGATGCTAGAGGATATGCTCATAGCTTGCATCCTGGAATTTGGTGATTCTTGGAAGAAGCATATCCCTCTGGTGGAGTTCGCCTACAACAACAGTTTTCCGGTGACTATTTAGATGGTACCATACAAGGCTCTATACGGTAGGCCATGCTGATCACCCTTATTCTTTCTGGAGGCTGGAGAGGCAGCTTTGCTAGGACCTCATCTTGTTCAGAAGACCTCTGAGCAGATAGAGTTGATTCGGAAGAGGATGGCTACAACACAGTCTCGACAGAAGTCTTATGCTGATCAGCGGAGACGACCTTTGGAGTTCGTGGTCGGGGATCTGGTTTTCCTGCGTGTCGCACCGAGGTTGGGACACAAGAGGATTCAGATACATGGTAAGCTTTCACCACGGTACGTCGGGCTGTTTGAGGTTTTGGAGAGAGTTGGGATGGTTGCATATAGGCTTCAATTACCTGAGAGGTATCATCCCATGCACGACATCTTCCATGACTCTTAGCTCCGATGTTACTTTTCAGACCCATCTCATGTCTTTCGGCCCGAAGAGGTTGAGCTCGAAGCGGATGCATCATTTGAGGAGAATCCTATCTGGATTGGCGATCGTAGTTTGAAGGTTCTTAGTGGTCGGTCTGCCCCTCTTGTACGGGTGCTATGGCAGCATGGGCGAGTACTGGACGAGTCCTAGGAGAGCGAGGCCGATGTACAATCACAGTGGCCCAAGCTGTCCGGGGTTTCTTCTTCTACGCCTCACTAGGGAAATTTGGGGAGGAATTTCTTTAAGGGGGGAAGTTTGTAAGAAACCAGATCTCTATTTTTGGTATGCCTTTCCTTTTTCTGATGTTTTTAAGAAAAATGATGTTTATGGAAAATATTGAAGTACATGTCATGTACTTTCTGAGTACACACCATATACTATTTTCCCGCTCGACTCCGTGTGCTGGGAATGTCCTGGCCACAGACACGGTGTGTAGGGTTGATGTGGAGGCCAATTTTGGCAGAGTATGGAAAGACCTAGTACACACCATGTACTCTAAAAGTACACGCCGTGTACTTTATTTTATTTATTAAACGGATTGGGGTCGCGCCTGACGCACAGAAGCGTCTTCTTCTAGGTCTCGTTCATCCGAGAGCACTGAAGATCCACGAATCTTTGACGAGCTCCCACCTCTCTATCTGTTTTCTGATTCAAGCATGGTCTATTGCGTTGGAATCGCAGCGGTGAGTTCTTCCTTCTACTTGAGCCTTGTTTTCCAATTCCTCCTCCTTTTCAAGATATCGTGGTTTATGTGTTTCAAACTTTTTCTCATATCTATGAAATTCTATGGATAATCTGTCATCGTTTTTCACATATATTGATCTCCTAGCATCTAGGTAAGTGGTTTGTGCCTTTCTGTAGAATGTCATTGAGTATTTTGTGCAATTGAGCCAATTCCCTTGAATGAGAATTGTGTGTTTTCCTATTTTTACCTTGATTGATTTCCTACTTTCTTGATTTCTATAGTAGAGGATTACCTTTGTGAATAGAGTAGTTTTTGTTGTACTCTAGATGTTTCTCGTGCTTGTTTTTCTTGTTTGACATTTCTAGTTTCCATGCATATTTGTAGGATAGTGAAACTATTATGCTGTTTTGCTGCTAAGCCTTAGAAAGATATCCATGTAGTTCTTGAGGATTACTTGGGTGATACACGCACGCTGAGCATGTTATTTTCACACAGGACTCTGGGAACCTAGTGTAGTAGACCATAGGGAGAATGGACGTAAGGGCTTCTCCATAGTGTCTTTTAATATGATTTGAGAACATAGGGGGAATTGATAATGAGTGCTTTCTCAGAGAGTCTGTAGTTCCTCGACGTGGGCCACAGGGGGAATGAGATGTTGAGTGCTTACCCAGAGGGTCTTTAGTAAGATACAATACTATAGGGGGAATTGACGGTGAGTGCTTTCTCAGAAAGTCTACTCTTAGCTGAACCCGACAGGTGATACTAGGTGTGCCTCTTAGAGGGTTTCTAGTACTTGTAAGTTGAACCATGGGGGATAGGATGTGAGGGCTACCCAAAGGGTTACCTTTTTTCTCATTGTTGTTAGTTGTTACTTGTGTACTTTATAAGCTAGAACTGTGGATTGTAGCTATTGTGTGCTTTCTGTTTACTGCTTCCTACACTTTTACTTTCCTTGTATTCATTGACGGTTAGGCACAGATCTTTGGTGATTACCTACTGGGATTATATCTCACGCCCTATTTGGGCCTTGCTTTTGGGACCAAGAAAACTTTGTTGTTGCAGGTATAGATAAGGGCAAGCGCCCTTCTACTTCAAGTTCATGATTTCACTAGAGTTGGAGAGCATGGGACCAATCTGTGGCTTGCGATGCTGAGGTGTTTACTTTGTTTTTTTGTAATTTTTTTTTCATTTGTACTTCAGCACGTTGGTTTGTTTACTGCTTTCCATAGGCATATGTACTATGTTGCATCATTATTGTTTTATACATTGCATCCACTATTCAGTTCTGTTGTTGTATACTGTTTATTATTTCCATTATTGTGTCTGGTTGTTCTTCCGCTGTATAATTTACCAAATGAGGGCCTAGTTTCCCCACCAACTCACCAAGCCCCTTGCTACTAGTCGGCAACCTCAAATGTTTGTGAAAACACACTTGAGGTAATGTGGTGAACCGGGTACGGGGCACTAGTGGAGGGGCTCCAGATTCAAGTCGTTACACAAATAGAATTCATTCCTCATAGTTTATGAGTCAGGAAAACAATGAAATACATGGAGACCTCATCCAACTTCTATTTAAGAATAAGTAACGGCTGAAGAAAACTAGAGGGCGTTTGGTGCTCTGAATTTACCTACTAACATTTATAACATCTCAATTTGAAGTTTTCTATGTCCAATAATATACCTGGCCACCATAACATCCAAAAATCATCATAATGCATTTTGGTATCTTCAATATGTATGTCCCTTTGATATTGGTCACTGTCATGCATCACCAGCTTCCTTAGAGACAACAGCACCACTCCACAGCCCTTAAGGCCCAAGAGCCCCGTAGAAGATGAAGACCAATCTGACAAAGTATCCCCACCATGAAGAATCTTCATTGGCCCCTAACATAGCTCATCAATAGGATGATACAACTAAATAAACTCTAGATGAAGAGGAATCAACTAAACTCTTGTCAAGAATGTAGCTCCACTGTTCTCCTTGTTCTCCAAGTGCATTTGGGATATGTTCCCCATCAAGGCGCATTCATCACATGACATCCTCAAAGCTATCATTTGCACTTTTATTTTCAAGGCTTCAACCCAAAAATTATCCCTTACATGGGTATAAATGATATCAAAGCCAATCCCCATATAGATACCTAATTTAATGGTGATCCCAAAGATTAATATTCTTCTTTGATATGATGCAGGATAATCTCATATGTTCTGATTTCACCAAAAATTTATCCCCAAAAATGAATTGGGACTATGTTTTCTGGTCATGCATCACCACTGCTAACTCCATGTCATGTGTCAGGTAATTAAATTCATATAGTCAGAGTTGGCGTGATCCATAATCCACTATATGATTATCCTACCTAAGCCCACACACTATACCCATACCTAAATCATCACAACAAAACTATTTATCCCTTATAGAACTCTGGAAAGATTAACATGGGAGCAATAGTCAACAACCACTTCAACTCCTCAATGGATATCTAACACTTTGGGATCAATTGAAACTTCACCCCTTTCTAGGTGACTGTGATCATAAAGGAAGAAAGACACGAGAAATCAAAAACATGTCTGCTTTAATAACCCGACATGACAAGAAAAAATATAATCTTAAACAAATTCTTCAACTATTCAATTGACATAACTACACTAATATTCTCAGGGCCAACTGAAACCCATTTCACCGAAATCATGGGGCCAAAATATTTCACATCCCTAATCTAGAACGGGAACATTGAAAGCATCAAATAAAGGTGAATATCCCGTAGAGTGCACAAAATGATCAAAAAATATATCTCATGCTCTTCCTTAGATCCAGAGTAAACTAGTATGTCTTCCACGAATACAACAAAAAAAGGAGTCAAGATACTTGTGGAACACCCTATTCAAGGGCTCCAGAAAAACAACTAGAGAATTTTTTATTCCAAAGGGAATGACCAAACCCTGGATGTGGTCATACCTTCTTCAAAAACCCATATGTGGGATATTTTTTCTCTCTCACCCTGACTTGGTGGTAACCTGAATGAAAGATGATTTTGGAGAACCACATTCCCCCCTTCAACTGGTCAAACAAATCGTCAATCTAATGAAAAGGATATTTATTCCTAATGGTTACCTTAATCATCTTCTATTAATTGATGTATAACTAGATAGATCCTTCATTCTTCATTGGAATAGAAAAATAGTGGCTCAAACATAGATGATCGAGTGAAAAAACTAGGCGGATTCTAAATCATCAAGTTGTATATGTACTTCCATCAATTCAGTGGTGTCTATAAGATATGATGGGTGATATATTGGTTGTGTTCTTGGCTCAAATTTAATCTAGAACAACATGTCCCACTCTGGGGGTAGTCCTGAAAAATCATCTGGAAATACATCTTGGAAATCATCCACTATTGGAGGTAATCCACCCCTGGGAGCACCACCATTGTCCTCTAGAACGAGCAATGATAATTGATAATCATTATACCCCAACTATAGTAGTAGAGGTCCACACACAACCTGACTGAGGATTCCATTTCCCATGAAATACCTATGGACTCCCATCTGGTAACATGAAAATGACCCATCACATATTGTAATCGATATACATTTGAAAGTGCACTATCCAATCCATAATGAGGATTACATCGAAAGGTTCTATATGAAAGACCATAATTTCCCACTCTATCTCAACCCATGTCACAGGGAGTGAACATGAAGGGAACTTGAGACCTTTCTTATTATACTCACCCAATGGTGTAACCAAATCCATTATAAAATACATAAACATAGTTGGATGGTTCAGTAGATTCACAAGATGAGAAATGATAAAAGAAAAAGATGCCCCAATATAAAAAATAACATCAACTATAGATGATGAAATAAGGATGGTAACTCGAGCAATCAAAGTTCCTTCATCAAATCCAGCTGGTGCCTAATCAACGACAAGAATATGACAAGTCTCTTTCTAAGTCTGAACACGACCACTAGCCTATGACTCTACTCTGAGAAGACTATGACCAAAAGAAGATATGTTCCTACCACCTCGACCACTAAACTGAGATCTCATTATCCTGGATAGTTCTAACTGATCTGACATTTTCCTAGAATCGACTGATCTTGTACATCATTGATAAGAACCTATAGATCTATAGAATCACATCATGTTCCCCAATGATCCACACTAATGACAGGTTTTCGGAGGAGACGTAAAATCATGTGGGTGGGGGGGGGGGGTCACTCCTTCCCACATTGGTGTCACAATATGGGCCTTGCATCTGAAGTCATAGATTAAGGCTTCCTAGAAGGATGGATCGATCTATCACCAACATTTTTCCATTTCTCATCACACTTTATCTTCTTTTCTAATGATCGGCCACTTCCTCGAGATGACATAACCTCTCCACCATTCCAATCCTAATAAACCATTTCGTCATAAGTATTTATCTTGAATAAGAATACAAGGGAATATATCTCCAGAAAAAAACCATTTTTGAACCACGGAGCCTCTATCTGCTCATTATAGACATTCTCAAGGGAATATTGGACTGTCTTAGCATAGCATTTTGTATACTCCAATAATGCGAGGACCCCCCTGGACAGGATCCCTGAACTCCCATGATCTATAATATTCAAAGACCTCCGGGAAATATTGGTCATTAAATATTCTTTCAACATCCGTCCATTTAATCTACTTTTGTTTTCCATCTTGAATAATTGATTCCCACCACCTTCGACTAAGACCCTCTAGCAAGAAAGAGATTCACTTTTCTCCATCTTCCTTATGAGTAACAAGAAAATCAAATATGCGATCAATATTCACAATCCACTCCTCCACTTCCTAAGGCATTGCGCTACTTTGGAATAAAGGGGGTTTGTTCTTGAGAAACTTCTTGGATTTACCCTAATGATATAAAAACTCAGATTCAACAACCAGAGCAGGA
The DNA here is from genome assembly GCA_963277665.1 of Viscum album. Taxonomy (NCBI): domain Eukaryota; kingdom Viridiplantae; phylum Streptophyta; class Magnoliopsida; order Santalales; family Viscaceae; genus Viscum; species Viscum album. The sequence goes on along the minus strand of OY728133.1, from coordinate 1,374,279,438 downwards.
GCAGGACCCCGCCCTCTTCCAAGAGCCTGAATATCCTGGACCATAACATCTATCAATCACTGATTAATTGGTTAGAGAGAACTCTCTTAAGTTTCATCCCATAGTTTATGGGGAATTCCTCAGATGGGAATTTTTCCACCAAATCAATAATCAAGTATGAAAATAATTAGTACACCTTGACCGAAAATGTTTAGAAATAAACACAGAAAAAATAAACCAAACATGCTAAAGAAACATAATAAAAAACCCACTTGACCCCTACCTAGTGTCCAAATAATTTTTTTGGACTCAATGTCCCTCATGGATGATATTTCAAACAAATATTCCAATATCCCATGGCGAATCAATGTCCTTAAAAATGTGTGTTTGATAGGAAACCTACTTTTAACTAGAACTCCGAGCCCCGATAGTCACAACTTTTTTCTAACCAGACTCATCCCAAATAAAATTACACAAAGAGATTTACCTACTCTGATACCATTTTTTCATGAACCAAGTTTGTTTTTCATCCAAATCGCCACTAGAATTGGTCCATGGATAGGTCCAAAGGTTATTCTCTATCCCCATGGATTAGAACAATTGTGTGGTTATGATAAATAAATATTGGGAAAAATTTACCTGAATTTTATAAGCCTAAAACTACCAACAATATATAATAATCCAAATCATAAAATTTCAGACCAAACATGTCTTCAAAATATTTTAGAATTGAGTTACATAGTCTAAACCAAACCCCCCCAAAACAATATAGGAAAAAGAAACCACAATACATACTCTAAAACCCACACATGGAAAGGGACATCACCCTAAAGACACCTTCAAAATTCCACACCAAGATGATCAAAAGAATCCCGAACCACCATCACCAAATAGTTTAGTTTTATTAGTATCAATCATGACAAAGTCTTCTTGACACCCAAGGGTGAAAGCAAGGTTTGTGATATTTCCTAGTAGAATGACACTTAAAATAATTCAATGGTATACAAATTGAATAAATAGTAAACATTCAAGTTTAATAAATGAATGGAAATCCCTGAAAGATTTAAATACATCCATCTTTAATGAAAACAACATTAAAGAAATGAAAATTTTAAATAAAAACATATTTTCTTTTATATCAGCCCAAATGCCACACCGTAAGCCATAGATGAGTGCAAAGTAGTCCGAGAGCCCAAAATATTGGAGAGGTCATATGGGTACCAGATATTGATGGGAGCCCAGAACCATACATCTCCATCAAAATTGGTATACGATCCACAACTATATATGTTCCCATGTATGAGCCACTAGAGAGGAGAAGCATCCAAAATTCTTAGGATCTCCAATCATCATTAATATATTTTATTTACTGTTTTCATTGTAAATACCACTAATTGGAACCAAGATGAACCCACTTCAGAATCTATAACACACTAGTACTATTCCTCCATCTTAGATACTCAGGATTCCTTTTTTGATTATACAAGTTTAAGGTTCATATAGAATGTCTCATTCACACAAGAAATCCAATAAAAACAATAAAAATTCCAAATTCACCATTTACACACCCAAATCATATTTTAAAACTATATGTATGCAAAAAAAATTCTAAAATATGATCCACGCTTCATAAACAATTTATAAAAAAAATTATAGAATTTATGAAACACATTCACAGTGAACAATAGGGGTTTTCACCAAGAATACACCAATTCCACAGGTAAAATCTATTTTAAAAATACATTTCAAATAAAATATCCCAAAAAACTACTTTCCAACCACATTAATAACTCATAAAATATGACAATGATGACACGAAATTCTAATAAACTCATCGAGCAATGTTTAAGCATGGAATCACCTACCTCGAGTGGGGAATGTTCCGAAAAATGGTGTGAAACTCCAAACCCGCCTTATTCCCACCCCAAGGGACCAATTGGAGCCCTAATTCCAGACTTTGATCTTAAAATCACAATTAAACCTATGAATGAAACCCTAAAGGAGAGGCAAGACCCTATAATGAAGATGAAAGGTTTATCAGAGTAGACTGTGTGGAGTGAGGCTACTAGAAGGGAGTTGTGTGCTAAAGGGGTGTCCCTAGAGGTTGCATCCTCATAGGAGGGTTGCGTTGAAGAAATATTCTATATAATAGGTCTCACTAGTTAGGGTTTGGTCGAGATGAGAGGTAGAGAGATGGTGGCATGAGGGGATAAATGCACTCATGAAGGGCTATGCTGGCAGGTGGCTTTACCGAAAGGAGAGGATGGCAAATGCTGAGGAGTGTTGGTGGAAGGAAGGGATGTCATATGGCTTGACGCATAGTATGGATCGATGTGATAGATTGAAAAGATTAAGTGTAGAAGAATTAAATAAGTAGAAAAAATTAAAAATGAAAATAAAATTGGAAATAAAAAATGGAACCCTAAATAAACCAAAGAAATACTTATAATAATGATTAAAATAATATTAGAAATAATTATAAAAATAATAATAACATAAAAAATACTAAAAATAATAATATTATTATTATTAATAAATAATACTATCATTATTATTATTATTAGAAAAATTCTTAATTAATTTTATTTATTTAATTTTATTTTGATTTCACTTTATTACTCATCTTATTATATTTTTAGAACATAGATAAGGCTGCATGGTGGCCTGGCTGAAGCCACATGGCTTCTAACATGATCTTAACAAGAACTGGATGATTTCAAGCCCAAAAAACATTTATCAGTGAAGACACCAAAATCAAATAGGGACTCATTTCGAACCTCGATAAAAAAAACTGAAACCATAAAAAATAATAGAATAAAATTATTTCGTAATTTTTTTTTGTGAAAGATATATAATTCATATTCATGTGTAGGAATTAACTACACCTTAATAAAATCTATTATGTTCCTGGTATGGTTCAAAGTTACCCTTAAGAGTTTAAATTTTGAATTTTAGTTGAAAAACTATCACTAATTTAAAACTAAGAAAACGTGTTCGTATTTAAAAACTAATTTAGGAAATCAATTGAAAAATCATTTGTGATGTATATGAATTAGTATCATCTAAATCCAATATTCTATGTAATCTGTATGATTCAAAGTTAATGTTTCCAGTTTAAATGAAAATTTATTAAAAAAGAAAATTAACATATTCAAAAACCTTGAAAACTAATTTGGATAGTTTTGATACTTTATAAAAATTATCCATAAGTTATTTGGGATGTGTTGGAGTTAGCCACACCTCAAACCTCTGAATGGCATGACGAATATCCCTCAAAGTGAAACATTTAATTTAAAATTTTATTGCATTTTAGTAAAAAGGAAAAAAATACCAACTCAAAAATGATAAAAGAAATTTTTATTGTTTTTATACTTTATAGAAATGATACATGAGTAATTATTTATGTGTAGGAATCAAACAAACCTCAATATGACACATGATATTCCCGGTATGGCTCTAAGTTCATCATTTTATTTAAAATTGATATCTATTTTAGTAAAGCGGGCAACTGACCCACTCAGACCCCATAAAATTCATTCAAATTGAATGATACTTTATAAAAATTAAGTATATGTCATTTATGATGTGTAGGAATAATATTAAATTCATTCTGATACATGGTGTTCATATTATGAATCAATGTGTCTGTTATCAGTTTAAAATTGATATTTTGGTTCAAAAAGTGTCGCTTAATTAGAAATAAGAAAACATTCTCTTATTTTATTAGAAATTTAGGACATCTATTTCTATTAATTTTTTGAAATGTATGAATTTTTCTAACATCAAACCGATAAATGATGTGATTGATATAAGTCAAAGTTTGTGTATCCCGTTAAAAATGAAAATTTAGTAAAAAAGACATGTGACAAACTCAAAATGAGGAAAGACATTTTAATTATTTTGATACTTTAGAGAAATAATCAGTATGTCATTTTTGATGATTATGAATCATCCTCACCTCAATCTGATGTGTGGTGTGATTAGTATAACTCAAATTGTGTCTTTTTATTTAAAATAGAAATAAAATTTAGTATAAACACCAAATATCCTGCTCAAAAACATATAAAAACATTTTAATGGTATTGATAAATTGGTAAAATGATCCATAATTAATAATTTATGTATATGAATCAACAGTATCACAATCTGATACACGATGTGCCTAGTATGGATCCAAGGTTTTCTTTTTAGTAAAAATTGACATCCATTTTGCTAAAAATGACAACTCACCTACTCAAAACAAATAAACACATTAGGATTATTTTTAAACATTAATAAAATTATCCATATGTCATTTATGACTTATAAGAATCACCTTTACATAAATTTGATACATTATGTGACAATTATGACTCATTGTGTAGGTTATCAATTTAAAATTGACATTTTAGTTCACAAAGTGTCACTCACTAAAAACCAAAAATATTCACTTGGATTTTCTAGATAATTTAGTAAATCAATTGATAATTAATTTGTGACATATAATAATTGGTCTCATGATAAATTGATGCATGATGTGGTTAGTATTATTCAGAGTGTGTGCTTTCTGTTTAAAATGAAATTTTCGTGAAAAAAGAGTGGTGAAATAGTCAAAATTGAGTTTAAAAATTTGGATACATTTCATAAAATAGGAAAATTATCCATTTTAAATTTAAGACATGTAATAATTATCAATAGCTCAATATGAAACACATTGTGACTTGTATAACTCGAATTGTATCTTTTTTATTTAAAATTAATATCAATTTTTGTAAAAATGAAAAATTGACCTCTCAAAACAGAGAGAATCCATTAATATTTTTTTGATACTTTTGAAAAATGATCCATAAGTAATTTTTGACCTGTAGGAATAAAAGTATCCTGAATCCAATATATGATATGTATTTTATGTTCTCATGTTCATATTTTTATTTAAAATTGACATCTATTTTAGTAAAAGGGGTAGCTTACCTACTCAAAACTGATAAAATCTATTTTTATTATTTTCATGCTTTATAAAAATGATCCATAAGTCATTTTTGATGTATAGGAATCAACTGGACATCATTCCATATTATTGTATTACATATATTCTCGTAAATGTTATTTTAGTGTTCTAAAACACTAAAACACGTGAGAATAGTCAAAATCTTAACAAAAACCATATATTTAGTTGAAATTATGGGAACCCCATAGTTGAATTGTTTTGGATGTGTAAAAATATAATACACATCAATCCTACTTGTGTTTTGGTTTGAATTACTTAGTAAATAATTTATGAAAGTACAAATTCCTTTAAAGGCATGTGTCAGGTGTCAAAACCTGGGAAAAGACATCAGATTACCATCAAATCCTGGGACATTGACTGTAAATTAAATTTCAAAATGTAATTGATGACGAAAAATCATTTTGAGTTAATGATTTTCTGTGATGTATGTAAATAGGTTTTTATTGTTTTAAAACACTAAAACGTGTCTAGAATTGTGAAACCCATAGAGAATAACATCATATTAATGTGAAATCATTGAAAATCACCAATGAGTTTTTTTAAATATAAGTCATTAATTGATTTAATTTTCTTTAAAACAATTATTAAGTCAATATCAAGCACACCAGACATCACTTTAAAAATACATTAGAATATTTACTTATCCCTTTCTAGTTTCAAGTGTTTAATCTTATCATAAATTAGTATATTTATTTTTTTAATATTTTTTCAATAATATATTATTTCTTTTATGTTAAAATGAATTTTTTTATTATCAAAATAACAAAATAAATGTTCATGATTTTTTAATAATTATATTTCTTTTTTCTTTTACATTTATTTTCGAAAGTGTTCTATTTTTATTGTAGGTGGATGTTTCTGATAATAGAAAGAAGGTTTACCATTCTAATCCATAAAATTCTTCTAGTTTTATAAAATAATTCTAATATATTATGATTACGTTCACTTTTTTTTAATCTTTATGATATGGTGTGGTTATTTTTTTTTGTTATGTTGATATTAAGGTAGACAAATTCAATGGAGGTCGTGAAGCTGATGTTTATTGGGCATAAGTTTTTGTTGTACATATTTTATGTATATATATTGATCACTGAGATATTAGATGATAGATTTATGATTTTATTGAAATTGTGGTTATGATGATTGTGGATGTTTCTATATTTTATTTGGAATATATGATGTATAGGTGATGGGGTTATAATATATGTATGTTTTAGTTTATTATGTGTCTTTTTATTATTAAATAATTTAATAAATTAAATTAGAAGTAGTGAAAAGTGTTCATAATGGGAATCAGCTAATGTAGAGGAGGAGCCTTATTATGGATATGGAGAAGGGTATGAATACTATAACATGTAGATTTCTGGTTTTAGTTGGAAATGGTCAGTTGTGGGCAAGATGTTCACATGCGGTCTTCTTTTCTATTTACTATACTTTTTTATTTTCTTTTAATAAATGGTCCGGGATTTCTCCTCTGACTCAGCTTGATAGGTATATTAGATATAGTTTTTAGTATCCACTGATAAATACATTATATAAAATATGTTTTAGTGATGATTAATTTAAACCAATACTAAAATAAACCATCACTCATATGTTCAGTGCTGGTTATTTTTGTTTTATTTATATTCCCATATATTTTTAAAAAATAAATGAACCACTTCTAAATACATATATATATGCATCTAAATGATCCAAAAATGACACATAAGAAAACTTCCTTGAAATAAGAAACAACAACTACTAAATGACTAGAAACCATGAAATATACAACGGTTTTATTGACCATCATTATACTATTAAGTGGTAGTTTAAACTACAACTAGATAGAAAAATAATAACTACTAATGAGATTTTTTGTAGTTCATCTACTTTCACAAGTGAAAGAACACAGTTAAATTTTTTTTCATTTTTATTTATACATAATTCAGATAATCTTAAATTTTTTACAAGCATTATTCACTTCAGTATGCTCACAGGATAGCTTGGGGAGTTCTCAAACTAGATCACATTTTACCAGATCTTATTGGGATGGTTGAAACATATGTGCAATCCATTTATTCTATAACATATTTCTTTCCTATCAGGATATAAAGAAGATTTCTTCTTCTCTAATCAAAATGTATATATTCCCCTTCGTTCACTTTCCCTGTAAACAAATTGCACCATATTTTTTCATAAAGATGAAATATTTCTTAGTGAAGATTATTGCATGACCTAATTCATATATTGGACAAACACGTTCCAATTTGTGACTAGAACCATTGATAACCAATACATCAACACATCTCATATTTTGACCCCAAATTTGTATTTTCCTTAGAAAACAATCTTTAGGACTTCATTAATTCCAAATTTTTCAATTCCCTCCCTATCATATTTGTTTCATACAAAAAAATCCCTATTTCCCACTATATGGTATTTTCATTCACAATAAAAGATCTATACACAATAACAATCTAATTATTCAATGGAAATCTATGAAACCACTATGTAATCATATCTTTTCTTTTTTAATTCATGTCATTGAATTCCTAATCATTATAGACTGACAATCTCAATCTTCTTCTGAGTATGATGGACCAACATCATCTTGTGGTGCTGAAACTCTATTTTATTTTTTAAACGCATTTGATTATTAATTGATCTTCTTCTTATGATCACCATCAGTCTTATTCAGAACATTACATTCCATTATTGATGTCAAATATCTATCCATTTGTCAGAATCCTCCACACCGGAAACAATGACCATCAAAATAATTCTTTTAATATTGAACTCTATGTGGATACATTTGTTTCTCGTATCCCCATAGGTACCTTCGGATTATGAAACATACATTTTTAGGTTATACCTTATTTCAAAAATAATAACACCTAATGCAACAGGTATTCCTATACATTTTTATATGAACAATTAGTATTTGGGTTCTATAATTATTCTGATTCATACTTGTAATAAAACCAATTTTAAACCTTCGATTGGACTCTTGCAGTCTGAAATCTCTCACCAGAGCTTTCTTTTTGTGATCAAAACCCATTCAAGTCATTTCATTCAGATATGAATATTCCTTTTGTCCTAATGGAACTATATTTCCAACTTCAATATTTTATATTTTTTCCCAATAACCTACTTTCCCAATGTCATACTAGGATTTAAATTTTTTTCCTGATCTTCTATTTTTCTTCAAAGGTTGGAAACTTCTTTTTTAAGTTCATCGATATGTTTGATTTGATATTTTTCTATGATAATAAAGACATTGATAATTATTTATTCTTCAACTTTTAGCTTGTACTAAATGACCTATTCTTATTTATCTAGAATTGAAGACCTATGAATTTCAATTTCATCCTCTATATCTAACTTCACTTCTTCGTTCTACTATATATAATGTTTTTCAATATGAACCACTCTATTTTCCTTCTCTATTTTATCTATACGAACATATTTTTTCTCAGGAGAGGATTCTAATTTATCCTGGAGATCAAATAATTCTTTGAAATTATCATCATTATACCTTTTCCCCTTGTATGGGAGAAACTTATAACTAAAAATATATAATTTACACCATGATCCTTGTAGTTCTCTATTTCTTCAACATCATATTCTTGGGAGCTATCACTTTCTTAATAACAATGATTATTTTTTTGAATATTTTTTTAGAAAAATTAATTAACATTCATATAGTATGAATAATTATTGATTGGAATTTTGACATCATCCTCATCATTATCTAAAACATCTTGTAATACCCTGCTATAAGATATCCAAACATTTCATATCAAAATCATGAAAGTAGAAGTTTTTTGTTCAACTCTCATATTCCAATTTGATGATTTGAGGAAAGTAATGAAATTACCACATACATATCCACTTCTTCAGAGATATCAGTAATAGTTATATTCCTTATGGCCTTGAATGTGGCCTCTTTATACATCCCCTTTTTAAAACATTCAATATCATCATTTCTCATATTGTATGGGGAAATAGTACTATGTAAGTTATCTAATGTCAACTATTTTGTATATTTAACATATAATACATATACCTTCATATTAAACAATGGTTTATGTATTCTTATGATATGAAAACAAATATTTACATCTTCAAGAATATATCTGAGACCATGAATGTATTCCAGAAAAACATTTACCCAATCAAATATTGTATCTACAGACTCATTGTAGTTCATTCTACAATCCTCATATTTTTTCCACATAATATGTTATTTTTTATATAATATTTTAATCACCTTTATAGATTGTTAGTATTTTTCCAATATTTAATGTGTTGACTTACATGACATACCTTTTTTGTATATTTCATTATTTAATTATCACTTTAAGGAATTGATTCCTCTGTCTTTACTATCCAATTTCATTCGGTCATCTTTTGATGAAGAACCACTATCCACACAATATGAATTACTATGAATTGTTTCTGTAAAGACAGCAAAACTTAAATATTGAAAGTATTTATGCATCTGATTAATCAATAATTGAAATTATTTATATCAAATATTAGAATCCATTTATGATTGAAAGCATCTATTAAAACAATTGAGATTGAAACAGTGATAAAAACCATTCCTAGGACACTAATTATTACTCCAAAGAGGTTAAATATCCCAGGAGGGGGGGGGGAGAAATAATGTATGATATATTAAAACAAATTCTCCTTCATATTTATTTTATCATAGTCAAATCACAACTGTTTGAATTTCCAATAGAGAATTATGATAAAACATGAAGGTATGAATGAGACACATATATATTACATGGTTCATGGGTATTGGGTTACAATCCATGAGCATAAAAAGGTAATTTAAAAATGTACCATATCCATTAATGTACACAACTATTATAAACTCTAGAGTAGACTCACTATCCCTTCTGGTTTACAACCTGCCACACATTGAAAGCTCGGTGTTTTATAAACTGATGTATGCACACTTATTCTTCATAATATTCCTACATTGATCATAAACAACATAGAAATGTTTCACATATGAGTGATCCATGATGCCTCGTTATCACCTGATAGAATAAGTGCACTTTACCGCATGGTTTTTTCCTTGGAGATAAAACTTTCATGAACTTTTTCTTCTCCTTCTCAAACTACGTAACACCCTTCACTAAAACCATTGAAATAAATAGTGTGATTTATCACGAGATCCATATTCTTTTTTTACCACAATTCCCTAGAGACGCCTTACAGGAACTAATATTTATTTATGGATGTATTCCATTGTGTACTACCTCCTTCGTCGAATGCAACCGTCACAATCCATATTCAAACTTAGGTGAACTCTCCCAATGATAATATACTCTAATAAAATTATCATTTCTTAATGACGTGATTATGGTCATTTATATAGGAAAACAAATATGAAAAACTTGGTAAACATAAATACATAAATTTCTTCTATCATTGGCCTATCACGTCATACTTATCATGCTATAATGCTCACATAACACATTATTCATTTGTGGTGGACCAATTCATCCTCAAATGAAAACAACCATTGTGGTGTTATTTATATTAATACATTTCTCCCCAAACAAAAGGTATATTTATGATATCCTCAATGACACCATATTCAACCATAATTCATGATCTTCCATTATTGTTCACATAGTGCAGTAGATTCTATAGAAAAAATCATTCCTTTTCCAATTTTTCTTTGGGATTCTAAAAACATCCTATACGGTTTTCATAACGATTCATTTTCACAAGAACCAATTTAGGTGCTATGTAATACCAAATTTTCTATATGTGCCTCCATCCTTTTTTCCATAACATAATTCTTGATTTTGATGCCCAAAAATAAAGCAAAGAATAGTAAATAGTGCCACCTTGTATACGTAATATTTTTTTCCACTTCTATAGAATTCATTTATTTATCTTGAATATTTTTAATAAAACCTTTTCATAAATCATGATGGAACTCCCCAAATGGATCATTAAAGATAATTTATCATCAAACATAATAAACACAAAAATAAAACAAATTTACATTGAGTGATTTTTTACCAATACATAACGTCTAAATGTTTTCAAATTTTCTCTCCTCGATATCTACTATTCCATCTATGATATAATACATATGCCCCAAAAATATATTATATATCATGGAAGATTTTTACTTTCCTAATTTCAACATGTGAACAATAAAATATAATTTTCATACATCGGTATATATTAGGTATCATAGGTAATACATGGGTTTTATATAAAGTATTTTACATATCACGGTGAAAACATCTAGTTACTTTTTCTAATTCTTTATATTCAAATCATATTGAGATATTTTTCATATAATTTTGGAATTTTATGAATGACTTTTTAAATTTTAATCTTTAACACAAAATATAATAACTTCTTCAAATCAACTCAACAAATGTTCAACACAATTCCTATTGAATCATGTGGCATGTAGATAAAAATATTATGAATATTATGAATTTTCACCACCAGATAAATTCTCATCTTTAATTCTAATCCATCATAATTCAATTGAGTATGAATTAATAATCACTAATAAATATATCACATATTTAGTAACTTAACTCACTCTTATTTTTTGTAATGCATTATATAAATGAATTTAAATATAATAGAGTATCTTAATACTTTATAATCATGGGATAGATTATCACATATATTAGCTTTCTCATTTATTTACAAAAAAAATCTTGATCATATATATCATGTGGAACATGTTGTAGACATTGTTATATTAACCCGAAAACATTTTTCATGAATCCATTAACATGTCACAATTATAGTCATCAGATAAGTGTAATGTTACATCCTTGAATTTACATATCTAAGAACTGAAAGCCTCATAATCTCCTTCTTACTTACCATAAATAATAATAGAAGAGACTCAAGTAAACTCATTTTCTAAAATATGAATATATCTCCATAAACATATACTATGATATAGAAAATTTATAAAAAAGATACATAGGAACTATTATCTTTATCTCACACCTTTCAACTTCTTGATTCCTTGGCATCCTTTTAATCACCCAATCTCAACACATAATGACTTCACATCCCATTGGTATATTGATAAAAAATAAAATACTATCCAATTTAAGAGTTTATTATAAAATTTAATATGGATTAAATTTATGATTCACATGGATGGGATATGTGCTCATGTTCTCAGAGGAGTTTGGTAAAAGACTATAATCAGTTATATATCATAGATTGATGTACGTGTCCTTTACATCACTATTCCTTCTACTAATTTAGTGATTTTATGTTCATATTAATTCATTATGATTATTATTTTTAATTTTTCAATAATTGTGCGATCTCACCACATGAAATTGAAGAGGCCTTCATCATATTATTTATCATCATGGAAAGTATAGCATGTTAAATGGTTCTTTGAAGGTTTTTTTGTTGAAAGATTATTGGTGGTATATTAAATGGATTATTTGGTGGTGTGATTTTTATTTTTAATGGTAAGTGGATTTGTATTTTAAAATGAGGTTTTTGAAAGGGGATTTTATTCAAATGGAATTCTTAAGATAAAATTATGATTTAATGAATAAGTCTTCAAATGGTATTTCCAACCAAATAGTGAGTTTTAAAGTATAATTTCAATATGATTCTGTTCCAAGAACCTATTATGAGTAAAGTAGAAATGTGATTAATTTTAAAAATAATTTTATAAGAGTATTTTCACATAGTTTTAAGGGAATGAAATAAGCTCTTGGTGGGAGATTTTACTTGTCTGGTTAACATTGTTTGAGAAGTTCATTATTTTACAAGTCTTGGATTCATTTACATGTGATTATTGTGTATTATTTCCTATTATTTTGTTATTATTGCATGATAATTAAAGTCTTATTAGTAATTACATACCATGTTATATTTTTTATACGTAGTTTTATGGATTGACATGGATATGGGTGTGTGAGTTGGACCGGTAATGCTTCTCTTCTATCATAAATGTGGTCAAGTGAATTTAAATTTATAGTATTTATTTCTTAGAGGGTATAGATTAATAATTTTTATTGGTTTAATTGAAAACAATCATATTATTATGGTTGGTATTAAGGATTTATGCATGATTAAATTTGGAATAGTGTGCATTTTTAAGACATGGGTGTGGCTTTGGTGACCTAATGGTATGGTTTGTGGGTTTAGGTGAAATATTTATTAAATTTTGAATATATTGGGTAAATGAAAATTGGTAACATAAGAAACATATATTTTTATTCTTGGTATAATCCTATTGGTTATCCTTGTGGTGTCGTTAATCTTTAAATTTTCTTTTAGGTTATGGGATGACCTTTTTAAATTTCTTAATTATGTAAAGATCTTATTTATTGATTATATATACGTTGATATTGATGGTCGTGACCATGCCATGAATAAAGGGATGGTGGGTTGTAATATAATGGTGTTGCATAATGAATAATAGGGATACCATAATTGAAAAGGTTGAGCCTTTTAAATTTCTATGTAGCCTCCCTATAATGAAAGGTGATGGTATGGGACTTGTATTGTGGCCTCTTTAGGGTGGGAATGGATAGTCTAAGATATTGATGTGTGTCCCTCACTATTGTGATAGGGGTTAGTGTAAAATGTGGATATGTTCCCACACATTCCAGATTAAGAGGTGTTTATTATATATACTCATTTGTGGTGTCCCATGATTGAGAGGGGATTTTTCAAGACATTATTTTGGGGACACTCGTGAGTGAGAGTGGATGGTCTAGGATGTTGATTTGTAACCACCCTTGAGTGAAAGTGGATGGGTTTGTGCTTTATTAGGTATTAAACATTGAGTGATAAGGTACAAATATTGATTTAAGAAGTATTTTTGTATTGATATAACACTTCCTTATAGCATGGAGCTGATAAAAGAGGGTTTAGGTGTTTGGGTGTCCTTTTAGCACACAATGATTTGACCCGATTGATTATATGTGTTCCTTGTATTATGTTTCATGGTGGGTGTGTTTCATGAGAATAACATGAACTCATTTATGATTTTAATTCACATCCACTTGATCACAATAGAACTGAATGTTTTTAGGTTGGTTGGGAAATATGTTTGTCTTATTAGACTAATTTCTTAACTATATTTATGGAATGAGTTGCGATGTAATTAGGTAAAAATTTATGTATCATTTTAACCATTTGTATATCTTGGATATAGATATATTTTTGGGTTTATTGGGAAATTTAGTCCAAGGATTTAACATGTGTGATTATATGAGTTGATCTATAGGTTCTTATCATTTACTTTCTAGTTATTTTTCTGTATATGTACCATCCAATATTCTACTATTTAAATTATATGGTGATGCATCTTATACATTGTATCTTATAAAAATTATATATTTTCATCAAACATCATGTAAAAAGTTTAATGTATTATATTATAGGCTATAGGGGGCCTCTTGTATACCTATTTATGTCTATATGTTTTTGACATATTCATTATATATACGGATCATGCCATAATTTATATAGATCTAGCCATGACTCTCAAAATTATCTATAATGGTAAAAATCCCTTGATGACTTTTATAAGCCATTGATAATAATTGTAAGACACTCAAATATGATGAGGTTTTCCTATGGTCTAGTATTAAACTCTATTTGAGTTTCATTCAGGTAATTCAGGGTGAAATAATACATCAAGTTAATATGATTCTTCTGAAAGAACATTTGGATGAGAGAATTAAATATGGAAAACAATCTTCTTCAAAAATGTATGATATTAATTCTTAAATGAAGGGAATGGATAAAAAAAATATATAATGAATTAGTTGAAGATAAAATACTTCATTAAGAAAGAAAATTTAAACAATTCACACCACTATTGAAAATCATGGCAATTTCCATACATGTATACTAATAATTATTAGACTTGATGGTTATAGGGTAACAAAAAATAATTATAAAAAATAGTATAGAGTTTTGTATAGAGGTCACTATTACTCATAGTCTTATAATTCCCCATCTAGATCCCAATTTCCCATTTCTCTTCCAATCTATATGCCTCTTTCCTTATTTTTGAATCAATTCCCTTTAGATCCCATTCTTGTTCAACTGTTTCTACCTTTGATTCCATTCCATTATTAATTCATAGATTTTGTTATCTATCCTCTCTTTTGATGAGAATCAATGCCATTTCTCTATATATTTTAATTTTACACTGACAAATCATTTATCTATGACCCATCCAAATTCATTTAAGTGATCGTTTATAAAATTAAATTACTAGAAGTGATGGATTCCAAATATGATTGAACACCTTTTTTTAAAATTATTGATTCATCCTTTCAACCTAAATCTAATCGAAATTTATTTTTAATTAAATAATGATTATATTCCTAGATTTTATATTTGTATTAAAATTAGTTGATTTGTTTTATCCTTTTTTTATGATTAATCAAAAACTAGTTCTATTAAATTTAATTCTAATATGGTCTTAAATTCTATAATTTCTCAAGAACATTTTACCTATTTTTTATTAGGACTAGAATATTAGTGTTATGTGATTTTATAACTTTTTATAAAATTGATTTTTTTAATTTTTAATTACATGTATGTTTTTCTGTAAATTCATTATAAACAATCACTATCATATAACAATGAAAATCAATAAAATCATATAGAAAATGTATTGAGTGTTTGCTTAGTTATTTAATGTCACAAGAAATTGTAAATCGATTATACTAATTTATTGATTTTATTTTATAAATTTTATCCATTATGATAATTTAAAATAAACAATATAAAATTAATAATCTATATATAAATATCATAATTATAATTCCATATAATACTTTTTTTAATGATATATTATATAATTTTTATTGAAAAAACTAGAATTAAAAGGATGAAGATCTAATGTATTAATTAAACTGAAAATATATAAATATTGAAACTCATAAGACCAATATATATGTTTAATTGTTTTACTATTTAGTTATTCTCTTTTGAGTTTAAAATGTTCATTATTTTTATTTAGAATATGGTTATATTTCATTATCATGAAGTTAAAAAAATTACATTTTTTCATTACCATGTATAGACTCTATACTTATAGTATAGATCATATATCAACTATATTTCATATATATGTTGGATTTTATTGGTTTTTTATTTAATATTGTTTATGATAAAGGTCTTATTTTTAACTGGCATGAACCAACCTAATATAACAAATGAACTAGATACCTAAGCCCGCCAATGAAATACCCAAGAGGTTTCCTTGATCACCCCAGTTTGTCAATAAGAATCATTGGCATTAAATACAATCATTGGGATAAATTTCTCCTAAAAAATAAGATTTCAGTAGTAGAGGAATTGTATCAGAATTTTGGCACAAACAATCTATACAATAAATGTCAACAAAAAATCAAAAAAAAAATAAACAAGTTAAAAATTAAAACACAATATGTCATAACCAGAAAACCATATCATAATGAAATTAAAATAAACTCATAAATAATGGTACGTGGGCATGGTTTAGAATATATAAGGTTGATATAGTCAATATAACAACTAAAAAAATCCCCTGATATCATTGTAATATATTTTTCATCATCCATCCAGAGTACTAACACACTCGATGAGTGATCCAGAAATATAACCTGACCTAAAAAAAGAATAGGTCTACCAATGTAACGGGTTCCAAGTAGGGTGTGATCATAAAGTAACTTAGTAGGTAATCACACAATAATCTGGATAATTAAATTCCTAAAACTAACCATACACACTATTTTTTGAATACATTGTAGAAATTAATGATTTTATAATTTTAAAAATCAAAAACAAAATCTCATCATATCTATAATAATATAAGACCATTTATATAAATATTTAAATAATATCCATTTGTGAAAAAACATCCCTAATATTATAACCAAACTAAAATTTCAATAAATTTCATAATGAAACAAAAGTAAAGTAGGTACATAATAGTTAATAATCAAATTAAATAAATACACACTAAGGTGTGTCATGATTAAAACATAAAAATTTAAAAAAAATGAATTGAATTAATTTTCTTGATTAAAATATGGAGAAAATAATATGTAATCATGTGAAGGTCCTAAATATCCAGTGAGGAGGCCCTATACACTAGGATTGGAACCATCTTCCATCCTAACAATGAAATCCTTTATCTATAAATAACCAAATTCTATTGATTGTCCTCACTGGTGGGATTCCCCCAAAGCCTAGGCATGACCATCCCCATTAGTGGTCTACTACTTGTAATCAAGAGTATACAATAATAGTTTCCCACACCTCAATATGATTATTAGGATCCCGTGATGATAATCATAATGTAGAAGGTGAGGTAACCAATAAACGAAAAACATTTCAAGCATGAAACATTATAATCCCACCTAGATTCTTCATTCACATCCTATAAAAATCCATCTGATTCCACTCCATAAACTTCAGATAATTCCATAGTGGTACATGATTTTCATAAAAATCATTAAAAGTGAAAATCATACCTTTAATTTTAAAAAGAGTTCTCACTTTTCTAAGAAAAAACCTTCATTTAAATGAAATTTATAAACCAAATAAGTAAAATCAAACAAAAAACTGATTGTTCCAAACATTAATCTGATTATATTTTATAAAAAATACATTTGAAACATATTTTAGAAGCCATTTTTAAAACAAGTTACAATTTTAAAACAATGTTTTATCAGATGAATTATTTGAATTCAATATATATATATATTCATGTAACAATATAAATTTTCATTCACACATACATGGAGATAAGTTAGATTAACACTTTTATATATAATTGTTCATAGGGAATGATAAAGTATTGAGTGAAGTAACATGATTCAAGTCACAAGTCAAAAAATAATAAATTTTCAATATAAAACCGTCTAAGACTTAATGGTGGAAATAACCCATCCAAACCACAATTAAATCTCAAATCCCAACTTATATAAATTTATTAATTATAAAACATCATTTTAAATAGTAAAAATTTATTAAAGGGCCTATTAGGTTTTTTTCAAAAACACCTAGCAAGAAAATACATTTATCATAACAGAATAAATTGTAAAAACATTGAATAAAATTCCGTGAAACCAACTCATATACAATACTAGAAATCTAAAATATATTAAAATTAAATTATTTTTCCTTAATAATTCATTGGTGTGATTTAAAAAATAAATAGAGAGAAACCCCTACCTCAGTAGTGTATAAATGATTCAAAACAGCTATTACTGGATGAACAGAAAGTTATAAAAAAGCCACACACCCTAATAATTAAAGGCATAAGGTTTTAGACACAAAATTCTTCCATGGTTTGGTCAACATGAACCATAGACATAGTAAAAATAAGAAACAATAATGGAGGAAGAATTGGAGAATAGGAAAGGATTATCCAAGGAGAAACCAACAAAATCTGGAATCGTGAGATTAAAAAATACAGGGGTAAGGGGAGGTGTCTTGGGAGACCCTCCATGTGTCTTAGTTGAGTGAAGGATATGGATTTTTGAAATGGGTTCTATTTTTATGAGATTATTTTAGGAAACTCATGTTTTAGTAAAACTAGGAAAGCTTCATGGTTAGGCCACATGGTTTACTAAATTGTGCTCCCTCAATAGAATCTTTAAAATACTCACACAACATATCCATAAATTCGGGGAAATAGTGCACCAACCATTAAAAATAATTTTTCAAGAAAACATAGTATATCACATGGTTTTCTTATCGTTAATTGTAACCGTGTACCAATCATGTACTTATATCATATTTCTTTTAAAATTTCACCATAGTGACATAAAACAAAATGATCTTCTCAAAAACCAATAAATAAAAAATATAATTAAAAAATTGAAATTTCAGGTTTAAAAATTTTCAATATAATGAAACATTCTACCTCTAAAAAGTCATTAAACTCATAATGAACCAAAAATAATGCACTCTTAACCTAAAAATAATAACCTCCCAAAATGAACACTTATGAACTAATCTGAAACTTAATAAAGCTACCAACTGTACTGTAAATATTTACCCCACAATTAGCTCTTGAATAGCTCATGGAAGAACAAAAATATGAGACTAAAAATGGTTCTCCCCTAAATTTAAGGATTCAACATGGATGGTGGTTCTCCAAGATAAGAACTATAAATTTTCACCATTAATAAAATAATTTTTTCTAGAAAAGTACATCAAATAACTACCTAATAAAAAAATACATAATTTATTCAGGACAGATATACCTTAAATAAATCATGATAGAATAATATATGATTGTTAAATTCAATGAAACTGGAGGATAAAGATAAAACATATAAAGATATAATGGAATACAAAAATCATATGATGGAACATCAATTAAGATCCCATAGTAGGAAATGAACTATTCATCATTTTTATATATACTAACCCATAGAACATTTTAATATTCCCTATTTAAACACATTTATGGAAGTTATTAAAAGAACATGATAAAAAGGGATTTCAATTATTGAACTGAAAACACTAGAGGTACACAAGGGGATACTTCCTCTCAGATGTAGTTGAAATGAAAGGAGATAATTTTAAACAATGTTCCTCTAGTTTCCACTCATCCCCATATGGGAAGAATTTATTATGACCCCATGAAATATGGATTCCACCCATTATGGGTTTCCCTGTAGAAACTAAATCATCCTTAAAAACATCATTCACCAATATTTAAATGAGACTAACCTAGTTGTAATATCACAATCATTAATATTTGAATGAAGACCCCCGATAAAAAGTTGATAATTTAATACATCATTTGAAATCATATCAAAATAAAAAGGAACAAACTCATTGAAGTGTTTGATATACTACATCCCTATTTGTTGACCCTATTGACCACCAACATGCTATACTATCTAAATCAACTTCACTTTTTTAAGAATATAACATTAAAAAAAAGTGGGCCTAATGATGTACGTTATAATATCCTTATCTAATGAGGATGTAATAAAAAATGTTCACTTTTATAAACCAAATCCTTAAGAAAACTAAGGGGACTCTCAACCTCAGTGCTCCTATTGTTCATAGGGGCTTCAATATTCCACAAACAGCCTCTATCCACTTCACTCATTATAGTAGAACTCAATCCCCATTATAAATAGGCAAAAAATAGTGAAGTGTATGAATCTACCACAACACTCATAATATGGGTTGATTTTTCCCTACGAAGAATGGAATTATAAAAAATGGGATATTGAATACTTATGATTATTTGAGTCTTTTCTTTGTGACATACTCTAAATAACATAAAAACATATGGCTAAATCTATAAAAATTAAACCTAATTCATATCTATAAAAATAACCCAACCCAATTTTCAAATATTTGGTGGAAACATTATTAAATTAGTATAAGATAAAAGAAATAAAATTTCAATTAAATATATCTTAGTATTATTAGAAAAATAAATATATAATTGATTCCCATTTTTCACATTGGAAATAAAATATAAACCATAGTGAAAGTAGATTTTCTACATCCTCAAACTAATTCAAATATTCCTTCTTTATTCCCTACGGAATGGAAAAAAATAAGGGTGAGGTTAAACATTCATTAAGGGTTACATAACATAGAATCAATTATGTGTAAAAAAATAATGATCAATATGGAAGGGTTTATAATAAAAACACATTTCAATTAAAATATTTTTTATAAGAAATAAAATGGAAGGAATAACTGATGGTAAAATAATTCCATAAACATAACAACATGATATTGAAAATTATCCATGGATATCAAAAATATTTAAATAATGAGATGGAAATAAATAAATTATTTCATAGTTATGTAAGGAATTTTGTGAAAACTCTTAAACTTACTTTAAAGGCCTTGAGCCAAGACATCAAAACCATACCATCATGGACTAATGCCAAGATATATTATCTAGATTGGTAAGGCCTAATACAAATAAGCAAACTAGATTTTATTATGATACCTAACAATTAATCGAGGGGAAATATAATTCTAGACCCAGTAAATCATATGATAAGTCCAATTCAGCCATCCCATTAATAAACAATATATCTTAATCAACATTCATTAAAACATAAACAACTAATAATATTGGAAGGACTTGCATACTGACTGTCAATGATTTCCCTACTAAAAAATATCATTACTTATATACATAAATTTTTTATATTGTATCATATCCTCAGTAATGTATAGAATTCAATAAATGATCATTGAATATATTAGAATCCTTTCAAAATATCACTGAAAATTTTTATGAGGAAAATACCCATTTCACATTGAAACCAAATATAAAAAATATTAAAATTTTAATAATTTTTAATGAAATAAATTTCAATTAAAGTAACCTTTTATCATGTAAATTAAACCATAAATAAATTTTTAGTTGTTATTATGGTAATTTATATTCATGTCATGTATGTTAAAACAAATAATCCTTTCACAAATTTGATAAAATGAAAAAAGCACCTCATTTAGAAAACATCATGAATATTTATATCAAACCATATGTAAAAAGTAAAAGAGTTGCAAAAAGATATTTAATAAATCATTTCCTAATATTAAAAACATTAATTAAAACATTCTAATGAAAATAATTACATGTAAGAAAAATATTCCAGGTCGAGTAGATGAAATTTTTTTGTCTTATTTAAAAACATTATTTTATTATTACTAAGTTCATTAATAAGATGAAAATAAAATAAAAACATTTAATTTCAAGAAATATAAATTGTAGATTAAAATATATTTTGTTTTAATTTATATATAAAAAATAAATTCTATATGAGATACTTAAACATAGAAAATCCCAAATATTTATGAGATTATGAAATAAAGCCTTACCTCATGTCTGAATTCCATTATATGTGTTCAAAACTACAATATAATAAATATTTATTCATTATATATCTGTTAGAGAACCATAATCTCATATATCATACCATATATTATTTACATATCACCTTTTATCACCTTTTTATTAAAAAAATATTTATTAAGATAATTGTTTCGGGTGATAACTACATTGTTTTTCATGTCTGCTTTGGTTCAGTTATTTCAGTCGTTGTAGTTTGACCATTGTTCCATAATATAAAATATTTTATTCATGATATAATATTATATATATATGTATATATATAAATATATTCATCCATAAAAGGTGTTGATAATGAAATTAATTACACCATTCATGGAGACGGTGGGCCGTATATATGCATGTACATTGTTTTCACTTATTCACATTCAGAAAAAAAGAATGTTAAATAATAATTTACCATTATATAATAATTATTTTATCATATATATAAGATATATTTAATAAATCTATCATTATTAACATCCATGTAAATACAAAATGAAAAGAGTATCACCATGCTTCGAGGATGTGGTTGTCCATGCGTACAAACCATCGACATTATCATATTTCAAAAGAAGGGAATGTAAGAAAGTATAAATATATTTATTATTATATTATAATAATTATTTTATAAATAACATATATAAAAATTAAATCCATCAAAATAACAATCCATGAAATATAGTGATGGAAAAACTATGTTTTCACTACCTAGAGGCGGTAGTCCCCACATACGTACGTGTTACGCTTTCACCTCCCATTTGATGGAGTATAAGATGTATAATGGTGATCAAATTTTCATAATATATTTTCAAGATATTTATAATACTTATTTCTGTAATTTATGAGGAATACAATAGATTTATAGTAAGTAGAATAATAAATAAATTTAAATCTGAAGAGTAAGATGATTACCTATTCTTTGGTATACCACCATTAGATCCCAAATTATAGACAATTAGAATAGTATTTTAAAATTTTCAAAAATATTATTAATTAATTGGGTTGTTTTTAAATTAATTGGTTCGTGTTTTTTTTGAGATAAATGTCTCAAATTTGTGTTAAGAAATGAGATAAGGGGTATCCTTTTATATGGGAGGGAAAAGACAGAGTTGGATTTCCAAAAAATATTAAAATATATTTATGAAATTCTCAATAAGAATACCATTAAATAGACATAGGTTCTAGTAAAGAGTGTATAATTTCTAAATATAAAAATCCAATTAATGGTAGACAATTTTTTTTGTCATTTTTAAACTTATCTTCAGTTTCAACCACTGGGTTAATCAATTTTAATCATTACTATGGAAATGATTTTTTAATATAAAAGGGTTATAATTTTACTTGTATGGTAACAATTATATCTTAATATTATATGGGATGAAATTTTAGACCATTTATCAACATAATTTTCTCATGTATGATTTTTATGAATTTCTAATAATTTAATAATATATTTTTACACAGAATACTATTAATGTAATTTTAAGTACTATTCAAATCATTTGAATTTGGAAATAACCAGACATAAATGGAGTTAAAATATAAAATATTAACCAATAAATATAACATAATTATGGTCAAAAAAGTTCATGTAATATAGTAATTTACCTAAATTTTGTTAATTTTATCATTTTTAACATAAGTTAATGAATATTCTTATTAATTGAATAAAAAAATATATCGATGTTATATACCTATTTAAGGTAATTATTTAATAACTAAAAAATAAACAGAAATACCCATGATAATAAAACATAATTTATAATTCAATTAAACATTTATAATTAAACTAATAAATGTTTTAACATTATGTATAAACTTTCTTGATGTTAAATTCCAGAGAGTCCCATTTTGAATTTATTCTTCCCTTAAATTAAAATTTATTTCACAATCCATGAAAAAGTTCCCCAGGTGTCCATTTATTTTATTAATGGATGTATTTTTCTGAAATTTATATGAAACAATATGTTAAAGACATGTTTTTAATTGGTCTTGATACATTATCCCAAGGTTTTTACAATATTTTATCCATTTTACCCTTATCATGGCAATAAATAATTAGCAAGGTTACAATTAATTTTGTAAAAAGGTTCATATTTTTCAAATTCTACCTCCTGATTGAAAATATGGAATAATGTTTTTCAAATTTCAATTCAAAAAATTGGTAGTATTTAATTTAAAATTTAACCCAAAAATGCGATGAAAAGTAGTTTTCTAGAAAGAAGAATTGTTTCCTCAAGTATAAAAGCATTTATACTAATAAAATAAATATAATTACAATGACCTCAATAGTTTTATTCATAATATAATTAAAATTAATTTTAATTTAAAACCCATTTACAAAAAATGGACCTTTTTAAATTTTTTAAATAAAAAACCACTTTTCAATAAAAATCAGTATCTTTCACTAATCATCAAAAAATCAAACTTTATAGAAAATTAGAAAAAATTAACTATAAAAAAATTATGAAGCTAGGATTCCAAAAAATATTTCAATTTCATATAATACATTTTCTTTAAGTTTTATAATTAAATTATATTATTTACTTATAAAAAAATTAAAAACCCATATAAGAGTATAAAATGATTTTTTTCAAAAGGGGGTATATATTTATCAAAAATATCCACTATAAAAAACCATATATATATTTTTCATACATTATTCATTCCTATTAACACTAATAATTTAAATGATTCAGTTGTAATTGTCACGTTGTAATTATAGTGTTTTAATTTCCTATCATGGTTCATTTTAACATAATGATGCATGTAATGAATGCTATCAGTGATGTTAAATTTATTTAAAGAAAGATTTATTTTAAAATCATTGGGTTATACATTCTTCACCATTAAATAAATAGATACCATGATATTTTATCTTGTTCTTCAACCGTTCAATTTTTAAAAATATCTTTATCGAAAACCCACATCATACAGAGGGATAATAAAACATCCATTGAAAAGGGGAAGGGAGAAACATAATTGTTACTAGAAATATAACATATTCGGGTACATAGATAGGTATAAAATTATTTTTATGGTAAAATATATAAATGGGGGTGAAAAATAAAATCCCTGGATTAGAAAATAGTAATAGAGAAAATAGTCATGATAAAGGTATATACCAGAAAACCATAAATCAACATGGGGTTAAAAGGTAATAAATTCCTCTAAAATAAGTTAGAAGAATAAAATATTTTTTGATGATCGTTTTAATATATTATTTAATTTATTATCTACTAATTCCTAAATTATTAAAATTAAATAAACAAAAAAATAGGATTTTTTCAAATCAAAAAATTAGTATAACAACAATGCTTACAAATAAAGAATAATTTTTTATATTAATTAATCTTCTTGAAATATTAAAACCAAATTTATATTAAGTGTATTGTTTGATAATTATTTCCCTAGTGTTTCGAGTAATGATTTTGTTTCATATCCAAATATCAAAGCATAACGTGATTTCTTGAAAAATTTACTTATTATCAAAATATTACGGATTTCTACATTAGTTTTAGGAATTTAATATGGTTGAATGTTGTCCCTTAGCCTATTCCGATATTAAACCTACTGAAACTAGTTAATTTATTTTTATTGTTCCCCATATCTTTAAATTTAAAACACAAAACATTAGTGGCTTCTTTCTGTACCTTACACTCATGTTCCGGATCACCATTTTCTCTAAACATAAATAAAACTCCTTTCCATTCAAGAAAGTACTAGGGTGTTTCTTTCAAAAAATTATCACACTGTGAATTTCCATAATTCACTTATCCTACCTCACCTGATTTATATTTTTTTATTTCATAGTCTCAATCTTCTTATCTTTTTTTCCAATGAAAATATATGACTTGGATTATTATTTCTCTATCCTAATGGAACCTGATACAATTAATAGAATGATGAGAACATCTTAGATAATAGTGAACATTTTTAGGCTTAGAATAAGATAATAAAAGAGATCATAAATATCAATTTTTGGATTATGTAATTATTACATAGAATGACTTGATAATCCTATAATGTTTTCCTCATACCTAGTAACACTTTCCTCCTCCTTCAGTCTCAGATTGAAGAATTTCATTTCCATAATATCTCAGTGTTCATGTGGAATGTAATTTTCAACAAATATCACATTATGAATATTACACACCATTATATCTATCTAATCCTACCCTATTATATTTTTAATCAATGACTAACATTTATCGAAATATTCCTTTAAAACCGTACTCCTAGAATAACTTTCTCTCATGAACAACTTCTCAAGGAAAAATAACTTTTCTGGGTAGTTGATCCAATATTCTACCACCAATTGAATTATAGTTACTTTAAATGAAGGAGGATTTTACCACATGATGTTGTTAAATATCAACTAATAGTATTGTTAATTAATATATGGATCTATGTCATCTAGGTTAGTGGTCATAATCCCATCAACTATCCTAATATAGTTACAATCTGCATTGATCCAACACTGTTCATATTGAATTTCTCATTAGGGAAACCCTAAATTGATTATGGGTGTTGACATGTTTTTAATTCCTTCCATTAGGAACCTTTTTAAAAAATGGAATAAACTATATTATGAGATAAAATTATATATAATAATGTATAGTTTTGAAATTAGTGAAACACATAACATAAATAGAAAATGTGTTCACAACTCATCTAAAAATCGTAAACATGGTTTCTTTAGGAATAATATCATATCATAACAATATTTTCAAATAATTAATAACGATTTGTAAAGAAAATTTGAATTAACCATATCATAATCCCTGGTAATTTCCAGCTAGATGAATGGTGAATTCACACTCACCATGATCTATAATGATTTTCAAGATATATTGGACCACCACTTTTTTGGGTTATTACCCCTAGATGAATCTTTGTTAAAACCATATCCATATATATTATCTAAATAGGGATGTATTTCAATGAAAACCATATATTATATATATTATAAAAATAAAATGTTGTTATCGTAAACTTTTAATTATCCTCTAATTTAGTCAGAATGTTATGTTTGTAACCTATATATTCCAAAATCTTGTTTCCAAGGTTTCTACTTACATTTCTATAATAACAATTATAAAGACCCCGAACCATATTTACTAGAGTCACTGATTAATTTATTACATTGGTATAATATAGAAATGAGAACATCCAAGAGTAACGAATAGATTAATTTTCTCGGTTAACTAGATACATATATGAATCATTTAAACATTGTAAATTAATTATAAAACATAGTGGTTGTAAATATTATAAATCATTGAACTCATTTAGAAAATCATTCTTCATACCCTGGGAAATGGTAAAAAACAAGGGTGATATCAAAATATTTGTATGTTTTATGTGTAGTGGAAGATATCATGAGTAAATAAGGCATAATAAATATGTATTAAAAAAATAAATGGAAAAACCTTATATTTAATATCTTATGAATAAAGAATAATATTGATAAATCAAATTATGATTAAATAATTCTACATAAATAATCAAATTATCTTGAATGTTATCCATGGATATCAAAACTATACATATAATCAGATGGAAATACATAATGGGTTTCATAATGATGCAATGTATAATGTTAAAAATATTAGTCTTACTATCATGGCCTTTTTCTAAGACATTATTAACATACTGTCAAGGACTCATTCCAAAATGACTTATATAAATAGTTAGAGCCTCATACAAATAAAAAAACTAGTTTTTCTCATGAGACCTACTGATGCATCGAGAGGATATATATGTTTGTGCTCCACCAATCACTTAATATGTCTAATGCATACATCATATGAATAAATAATATAACTGAATCAACATTACTTAAAAATCAATTACTATCCATATTTGAAGAACTAGAATTTGTAATGTCAATATTTTTTCCAACTCAAACCGAATATAAACTATCGTGTTAAATATAGTGTATTATATCATTAGATTATATTTTCAAAAAAGAAGAATATTCAATGAACTATGATGACATTGATGAAAAAACTTTAAAAATACAAGTGGAATTTTTTTAAAGAAAATAACCTTTTCATTTTGAAATAAATTATTTAAAGTGTGAAATTTTCGCAAAAATTAGGGAAAATATTTTTGTGTCAAGTTATTTTTTTAAACAATTATAGGAATAATTAATGATTTGTGAAATCAAGATGCTGGGAAATTTCATCCATTTTGGAAATGCTAAAATAGTTATTTAGTTAATATTTTTTTGTAAAAAGTCAAAAATACCCTATTAGAAAAATGAAAATAAGATTCAAATTAAAACACATTAGAAAATACAAAATTAGGTATAAATGATATTAATATATCATTATATTAGAGTAATATCATTCTTTAAAAAAATTTATGATAAGATGGACAAGGAAGAAAAAGATTCATGTTTAAGTAGAAGAACAAAGTTGATCTTCCTTAAAAACATTAATTCAGTATTGTTGAGTACATAAATGGAGGGAAATAACAGGGAAACATTTAACTTATATAAATATATATATAATCATATTTTATATTTTTTTATTTTTAAAATATAAAATTATTCCCGAACCAGAGACATAAAACATAATCAATCCTGATTAATGGTGAAATTGAAAAAAAAAACAATTAACTTATGTCTGAATTCCATTATATTTATGAGAACATATTGAATAATAAATATGGTTTATTATAAATCTATCCAGGAATATTTATTACATATAGCATACCATATATGATTTACTTATAACCTTTTATAATCATTTTATTAAAAATACTTTCTTAAAACCACTATTCTACCGGAAAACTACTTCGTTTTTCTTGAATGTTTTGGTAATGATGTTTTTTATTTGAAATTTAATCATTGTAAAATATTATAATTAATTTTAATTAGGATATAAATATAATATATATCATTTTATTTGTATTTATAATTCTCCATAAAATTCGAAGATATAAAAATTAATTACACCATTCATGGAGATTGTAGGACGTACGTAATCAAGAATTTTGTTTCCACTACTCAACAGATGAAATTAATAAAAGATAAATAATAATTAACATTTTAAAAAATAAATTCAATATAATATATTTCAATCATATTTATTAAATATATCCTTATTATCACCCATATAAATATAAAATTAGAAATTAATCACATCACATCATGAAGGTAAACAAGATAGAGATAATAAATTCGAAATAAATTATCATAAAAAAAATTAATTTATATTTTAAATAATTATTTATAAGAAACTTATACTCCTTTTAACCTTATGTAAACAAGATAGAGATAATAAATTCGAAAGAGTGACATTTCATATTATTCTTTCCTAAAATTAACATAAAGGTCATATTCAAAGATAAATAGAACCAAGTGTAATTTAATTCATACATTATATGTAAATAGAACCAATAAACCCAAATAATAGGGTAAAGTGATGTTTTGGGTTTATTTTTAGTCCTTGCCTCATGAATATAACCATATTTTACCCATTTTACCCTTACTGAGGTAATAAATAATTATCAAGGTTACAATTCATAAGGACCAAAAATAAAAATGAAATATTTACCAAATTATAACCTATTAAATACATATTTGGAATAAATATTAAATGATTTAAATAATATAAGTGGCTGAATTTACATTAAAATTAAACATGTAGAATGTGATGAAATATAATTTTCTATAAAAAAGTGTTTTTAAAGTATTAATTTTTTATGACAAAATATAACATAAAATTAATTCCAATGAACATAATAGGATTATTCACAATATAAAAGAACTCAATTTAAATTTAAAACCATTCAAAAAATGATTTTCTAAATATTTTAATTTCAAAAATAGTTTCTAATTAAAATCATATTTTACACTATTAATAAAAAAATCACCATTTTCAGAAAATTATAAAATATTAACTCTAAGATAATTATGAAATAATTATTTCAAAAATGATTCTTTTTCATTCAAAAACATTTTCTAAATTTTTTAAAATTTTAATATATTATTTTCTTACAAAAAGAAATTAAAAACATTTTTTAAGCATAACATGACTTTACTGAAAATTTATTACTTTATTATCAATGAATTTACATTAAATAAAACATTTATATATTTTTTTTTATAATTTATTCATTACTATTTATATTCCCAATGTTCTTTTCTAGGTTATAATGATTACGATTAAATAATAATATCTTAACAGTATATCGTGATTTTTTTAAACTCAATGTTACATGTGAGACAAGCAACAGAAGAAAATAATTTGTTTAAGAGAAATATATATATTAAAAACATGGGGTGTTAAAATAAAAAACAAAAAAATTTCATCTCAAAATAAAAATTCTACAGAAATAAGTCATAACACCACTCAAAAATATAAAATAGAATTAAAATATATCTCTTTTTAAAACATTTTAAATGTCTACATATTTTACTAATAAAATAATTCTCCAACATGAAAACAACAAACCCATTTTAATTTACTATATTTCAAGGTTGAATCCCCAAATTTCATTTAAACCCCACTTTTATAACTCTAAATACCTTTTTCAAATACCAAATTCTGTATTATTCATTTGAAACTAGATTATCATAATAAAATCCCCTTCTATTTGTTTCTAAATAATTTCTTTATTTTCAATCCAAATCAATAAAAAAACAATTAATAATACTAATAATAGGAAAACATTTCTAACATGGACTAGTTTTTATTCTATACATTGTTCTATGGTTTATTAGACCGTATTCCTATCCTGAAATCAGCCCTCGATGTCATATCCAATGAGTCGCTCAGGATCCATATAATTTTTGAGGCCATGTAATCTCACTGGGTAGCACCAGTAAAACTCTTATTATTATCCATTAAAAGAAATAAATACATAAAATAATACAAAAATAAAAATGTTACTTCCCATGAAAACTCAATGTTTAGTATGTGAAAAAGATGGCTACACTCGCATCTCCCACTAATGTCCCAAAAATCATACAATGATATA
This sequence comes from Viscum album, assembly GCA_963277665.1. Taxonomy (NCBI): domain Eukaryota; kingdom Viridiplantae; phylum Streptophyta; class Magnoliopsida; order Santalales; family Viscaceae; genus Viscum; species Viscum album. Next base: position 1,374,248,617 of record OY728133.1, on the reverse strand, counting down.
CTAGACAAAAAATATGTATTCTATAATAATATAGGACCCTAATGAGAAAATTTGATCAGTTATTATAATTTCATGAATTATACTAAGATAAGTCATGAATTGGTCACATATGCTAATGTACGACATATCCAAGGGGCGTCCCTCATCACTAAAGGATAACTATAATAGTCAGTAAAATGAGATAAAATTATTACGAATGAATTCACCCAATGAATATGATTTTCATAGTAATGAAATTATACCAAAATTATATCATAACCCATCCATATTTTGCAATCCAAAAAATTACAAAAAAAATTAATATATAAAAAGACAAATATGGAATAACCAACCAACAAGATCCTAATCAATGTAAATGAAATTGAAAGATAGCATTATAAGGGTGGGATCATGAATATAAAAAGTCTACATAGATGATACCACTAATTAAAAATGAAACCATGACCAACATCAAGATCTACTTCGGACCACTTGGTCACCATTCATCCTTTATATTAACCCACTCAATGATTGATCCATAAATAGTTCCTAAATATGGAAAATAGATTAAGTCATCCAATATCAAGTGGCAGTAAAATGGTGTTAGCATAAAAAATCATAGTAGGTAAAAACTATATAATCAATACAATTTATTTCTCAAACTAATCCACCCATTAAACATTGAACATACATGATAAAATGTATAGATTTTATCATTTTCCAAATCAAAGACATTCAGTTTTAAAATTCATTATAAAATAAAAAAAATTAAATTAAAATTTTAAAGTTGAATTTTTTTAGAAAAATCTATGAAACCATATTTAAAATGAAGGATCAAAAATTAACAAAATGAAACAAAAACTCGGTAGGTATAAAAGTGTTAATAAAAATGAGAGATATAAGAAGTATGCAATTTTATGATCATAATATAATTGCTAAAATTAAAATGAGACATTAAATAAAAATACTTGAATACTATACGGGGAATATAATATGTATTCATGGGTAGTTTTCATACATCTTATGAAGAGACCAGGTATATAATCATATTGAACCATCTATAGACCTAATGATGTATTCATAAGTCAATAACCAACTAGACGCTCTCAATTTTCCTCACTAGTGGAACTCCATTATGCAATCGGTATATACATCCCTATGGGGGATCAAGTATATATAATCAAGAATACATAGTATCCATCTATCATCCTTCATTAATATTCCTAGTATCCCAAGACGATAACAATATGGTTTGAGGTGAGTTACCAAATAAATGTACAAAATTTCAAACACAAACCAATATAAGACAAAATAGAATCTATTCTCGGATATTAGAACTATAAATGTGCATCCCATCGTTAAAAATAAGTTAATTCCATGGGGATGTTTTTTTTATGAAAATGATTCCAATGTTCCATATATGCCTTCCCATTAAAAACTAGTTATTATTTTTTTAACAAAATACCCTTCATTTAAATACTATTTTAAAAAACAACTATTAAACCACAATCTCAATGTTCCAAAAAATCATCTAATATTGTTTTAGGAAACAACCATTTGAAGGTTCCTTTAGAAATAATTTTGATGCATAGTTATAATTAGAATCAAATATTTTATCAAAGGAATTAAATGAATTATATATATATATATATATTCTGTATAGACATATTTGTTCACACATGTGAATATAGATATATTTTTACATCACTCTCATATATAAAAACATTCCAAAGTAATTCCAAATGATCAAATGAAGTAACCTGATTCAATCCACAAGTCATGAAATAAGAAATTTTATAGGTGAATCCATATAGAACCCAATGTTATTAATAACCCTATTGAAATAAAATTGAATCTGAAAAAACTAAATTACATAATTTTATTAAATAAATTCCCTTATTTGAATCACCAAAAATCATTCTAAGGGCCTATTAAATATTTATTGAAACACCATTCATATGTATACATTTAACATAATGGAATAAATATTAAAAACTATGAAGAAAGCTCTTTACTGAAATTAATAGGCTTTAATAAATAATATTAATAAATTTCAAATACATTTATATATTCTCACATATCTCCTGGTTTAATTTTGAAATAAAAACAACGGAGACACCAACCTCAATTGTGAGTGAATTATGTTCAACATCAAATATGGCATCAAAGTGACCTGATACTCAAAACACCAAACAAGGATACAATGGAACAATGTATTTAGAATAAAAAATCTCATAGGGTTTATAAAACATGATCATTATACAAAGGAATGTAAAGGGAATAAGAAATGTGGGAGAAGAAGAAGAATAAATAGTGCCTGCTAAATAATAAAAAACCTAATTTTGGAAGAAAAAGATTCAAAAATCCAAGGGGAATCAAAGGGGAGGTGTATTTGGAGAAGATCAATGTGCTTGCATAGAGTGAGGGAGAGGGGAGGTTGAATTGTGTTTTTTAGGAGGGTAGTTCAAGAAATTCATGATTCATGAAAACTATGCTAGCCATGTTGTTAGGCGTTGTGGTATACCATAGTTTGTGCCCACCATATTCCCTCACTAGACTCCCATAGACATCTACACTATTTGGTTGTCTATTTTCGGAAATCATGCACCGTCCATATTAAATATATCAATTAAAAATTACATTCTTTCTCATAGTTTCTAAGGGATTATTTCAAAACAACCATTCACCTCCATAGAAAATTTTAATTTCGATAAAATTTATAGAATAATCTCGAATCTCAATAGCTCCAAAAATGATAACAAAAAATATTAACAATTTAACAAATTGGGGTGTGACTATTTCGCTTTTTAGAATAATATTATAAATCAATGATTAAATCATGAAGAAGAAAGTTTCAGATTAGAAAATAATGTGAAAAATCTTAATATATTTTCTAATATCATATTGGATAGAAAAATAAAATGTTGTATACTAATGATATATATGAATAGATTGAAATAATTATTTTCATATTTTATTAGTATAGATTTGGTCATGGACATTAAAATAAATATAGTATTATTTAAGTTTACATTGGTGTGATTTCACATTATACAACTAAGGATAATGATAATGTTGAGTGGGGGAAATGTTTTAGGTAACATGAGAGGATTATTTTAAATTTGGGATATGCTAACGTAATAAATTTAATAAATTTAGTGAGATTTTATCTGGGGGAACTGTGTATATATATTTTTTAAACAAGGATTAATTATTTTCTTATATTTTATTAGGGGTATATTTCTTGATGATCTATATGTTAAAAAAAATAAACATATGACACTAAAGTTAATTTATCATATACAATGTCCAACTACTAAAATACATTTTTTATAAAATATCATGAATTTTCATTGGACGAAAATATATGACTTAATGATTGAGACCAATGTTGTATATCTTGATATAAAAAGAATTATTCTGGAAGATTATGATATATAATAAAATTTTATGTATTACATTTTTATTTATTGGTTTAATTTTAAATCATTTTATATTTGATAAAACATCAACAAATATGTAATGAAATGAAACTGATTTAAGTAAGGATATCAAATACACAATCATATATATGGATGGATTAGAATAAAAAACATGTAATGCATAATATCTTGATTTTATTTCTGGATTATTTAATGTAATATTGAGTTTACCATTTTATTATTTTAAAACACATATATTTTTCAAAAAAATGATTTCTTTTACTAAACAAATAGATATTATTAATAAAGTCGAATTATAAATTATCAAGGAAAATAAATATTTAAAAACAAAGAAAAGGAATAACCAATAATCAAAGTTATTATTACCATTTTTTAATGATATAACTCAGGTCATCCTCTCTCAATACCCATGTTAGTCTATTAAAGAATATGGAGTGTATTTTCGATCCTTATAGGCTTATAACCCCTATAAAGTTCCCAGAACTAATCCTTTGGGAATAATTTCAGCACATTTAATAAAAATTCTAAATAATGGATTGTAATTATGAATCCAAATTATTGATTATACATTTTTAATAATCACTACTAAAAAATAAACACTAATAAAAATGAAATCAAATTTTATATACTTAATCAAATAATATAGAGGAAACCATGAAACATAAAGGTATACCTATATTATAGAGTAATATTTAAATTCAATAACAAAATATAGGACAATAATTAGGTATAAATAGATAGATAGTTATTAATGATATATACATAATGCATGATGAAAAATAAAATAGATAAATTATCCCATCAAATAATGAAAAGCGAACATAATCCACTTCTCACATCCTTCAGAATCTCACAATGTGTGGTAAAATCCTCAACATCATGAAATATAATTTTTCATGTTACTAAAATCATGTAAAATAATATTAATACAGCCAAAAAAATTGTGTATGTGTGGTATGATCCATAATCTAGTGGGATGATACTAATAATTATACACACCCTACAAATATATCAAACACATCATGTTAGTTTTTAAAATATAGACAATTGAAAATCATGTTATTTAAAAATAATATCTTTAAAACAAGAATCCACAGAAAAATATTTTATAATTTGAATTATCACCAACTAAAGGTAAAAGTCATTAAAAATCATTTAAAAGGGGTCCTAAGAAATATGACCATAAATTAAATTAGGGCTTACAAGGAACTATCAGATATAATAATATATAGACATGTGGAACCAGCCTTCAAATAGTGATGTGATCTTACATGAATACCCAACCCACTCAATAAACGTATGATTGGGGGAACTTGTGTTGCATAAAACATTTAATAAAAAATGGTGGAGAAATTTATTTGTGGTTCCAAATTAACCTGAAATGTAATTTTTCCAAAGAAAATAAAATGATTTTATATAAAATTACTCATCTCTATTCTCCAGAGACCATTTATTTAAATAAAACCATTCAAAATTGGTTCTAAACATCACACATTATATCAATTAAAGAGAAATTATTTTATAACACGAAAAAACATAATTGTAATCAATAAAAATTAATTAATATTAATATGAGAGTTCAGTAAATTAAAGACCCATAAAACATATTTAAATAAAACTCGGTAACCCTTTAAAGAAAATTCCAAAAAATTCCATGAAATCAATAAACCACTTTAATATCATTTAAAAATAAAAGAACCATTTATGATTTCCCAAACAAGATATTACTCATTTAAAAAATATCATTTAACTCGTATAAAATAATTTTGATTGAAGGTGAATTGTTTACACATAAAATATGCATAAAAATAATGATAAAAAAATTATTTTTTGGTAATAGATCATAGATCTTATTAAATATATAATAAAAATAACTGATAACCAAATAACATTCCAAATATATAAAGGAAGTAGTCATGAATCATGTTTTTATTACAAAGTTCTGAGGGTATATAATCACATATCAACAATTAATGAAATCTATAAATCTATAATAAATCCACCAAGAGATTGATGATTATATTAAATAAAAATTATTCCATGACCGAATATCCTAAAATCCTCAATTTATTTATTCTTAAGATAAATTACTTGATTTCAATATCCAATCTAGTGTGATTCACTAGAGAAAAATGACGAATATGGATGATTGGAGGATTAAATATATTTATACCTTCAAAAATACCAAAAAATAAAATGGAATAACTAATGGAAGGGATGGTGGGATGTTTTTCAAATGTGAGTAATTCCCAAAATATTCTTTAATATGGATTAAAATAAATGAATATAAATAGATTTAATTATATTTAAAATATAATAAATATTCAAATATTCATTTAATTCATGTGTTTAACGGCATGGTCACTAGGAAAGTACAATAGACCATTAAAATATGATCATTATAGAATATTTAACATGTAATGATGTCTTGAAAATTCCCTCAAATCATGCATACAATCCATGAATTCAGATATTTTTTCTAGGATTTTCCAATTTTTGGCTGTGAATTCCATGAAAAAGAATAAAATAACAAAATAAAAAACAAATAAATTATATTGAAATTATTAGAACCAGACATAAAAACTAATTTTATACCCTGAATAAATTAGAAGGGGTATTATATTATTTTAGGGGTACTTATATCTACTGAAAAGATACTCCCATTATGAACATAACTATCAAATATTCTGACAAAGGTAAAGGTATTTTCGGAAAGTTTTGTAAGTTTTTATACCCATATATAGATATCCCATGAATATGGGAGTTTATTTTAGCATGTGGAATGACTCAGACACCATTTTTTACATTTCTTATTTATCGATGTTCTTTTAATAGTGTGATTGATATTAAAAAGATATTTTTGATTAAGGAGAATTCTGAAGTTCCATATTCTTAAGGTAGTAAGTGAGTCCAATGGAAAACATTTCTATTATTATCCCATTTTCTTATTTCCAATATATATATTTTTCAAGATTATTCGGAAATGATTTTTATGGATCATTATAGTCTAGTTAATTCTATTATTTAATATATTTAGGAATTGTTTCTAGATATTAGGATAATGATTTATTTAGCTAAATAATATGATTTTAAAATTTTTTATTAAAGGATAAAGATTTTAGTGTCAATAGTTTACTAAAAAAATATATATTTATATATTTTGTAATATAGAAATTTAATATGGTGTTTGAAAAAACCAAAATTCTTGAAGAGAATAAAGAAAAAAATAAAATTTCTCATAGGTGAAAAAATTCTTTAATATTCATAGCTACAAATCATCCACGTTTAATTAAAAAAAGTATGAAATTATTTTTGATGACATTTTATTTTAGTGATCTCTAATATAAAGCTATAATAGGAGAAATAAATATGGTGTCTGAAAATAATTGGTAAAATATTTGGGAAATCATTAGTATAATTGTCCAAAAGTTAAAAAGGATTGAATGAAATAAATATCCGTCATTATAATAAGTGTAGAAAATGATTCCAATTATAAAACAAGTCATTTATATAATTTTTTCCTTGGAAAATAAGGAAAAATAATTTTTATACTTGATATATGTCAAAAAATGGAAGAATTTGGAACATTGAATGTTTTCTCAACTAGGTAGATAAATTTATCCAAATGCGATCATTCAAGTGTATAAGAGATTCAAAAAAATAGTTTTCATTATTTTAATGAAGTAATTAATTAATAATACTCTTTAAAAAATCATAATATATAAGAAATTTTTATACTCATATTAGTTTACAAAAAGATAGAGATTAATATTAATATGTCCTAAAATCATGAATTTATTGATTTATTTGATATTTTTAAATTGATGTTAAGTATATGCGTTTAATTTGTGAATTTTAAAGATTCAATGGGTGATAATATTTTGTACATCCATTAATTTCTTTTAAATTAGAATGTTCGTACAGAAAAGCATCATGAAATACAGACAATGTTGGCTTCCCAACAATGCCTATGTCTGTATTTGGGAAGATAACCCATGACCAATTATATGTCATGAAAGATCTAAATGATATTAAAAATATACAAAATTATACCTTGGTGTCCCTTAACAAGTAATTATTGTTCCAACATCAACCCACACATTCACCCTAGAGTTTGAAAAAATCTAATGACAGTTGCATCGAATAATCGAGATAATGTGACTACACAATGTAAACTTAGTTCACAAATGAATCATCCATATTAGATAGAATATTAACTATATATAATGTAAATAACATCATTTTACAAATTAAATCTCAATATCTAATGTATGATTACAAATATAACTAAACGTAACAAACATTTCAGTGCACTATTATAGTGTTGGTGAATTAGTGTGAACCAAGAATCATCTTTAATCCAGTGACATATCCTATGGATGAAATATAAGTGTATTTCGAGACCTTATCATTTCCTTGTATTACTCCATGATACATCTTCCACACACCTACATAGTCTTGATCTCATGTTAAAAATTTGGGAAACACCTAATGCACTTTCATGCTATAATTTGGGACAATATTGGCAGGATAGAACAATCTTTCAATTTAAGCCCCTAAGACTTTTTGATAGAATATTTAAAAGAGGTTAAGGATAAATTTTGCACATACATTGATAATAATGGAAAGACTCATGGCTGAAATATAAAACTAAATTTGATTATCTAGGACTCCTATATTAAGTTTCTAACCGAATATATCATTTCTATAATAATAATTATGTGTTGACTCCGACCTATAATAGTGGGAAAAAAATTTCTTGGGAATTAAATTCCATTTTACATGATTCTTATCAATGAATGGTGGAATATATTATAAATATTTTGTGATTATACTTTTATAATAGTAACCCTTTGGTTAAATTTTCATATGTCTTTTTTATTATTGTACTTATAATCATTTTATTGAAATTTTATTTTCGTTCGATTCATCATATTTCTATATTTTTAAATATTATCTCCCCTATAAATTTTCTATTTTATCACACTAATATCCATTATCCATCATCGTGGGGAAATAACCTAATGGAAATCTCAAGAGATGATCTTATGATGATCTAGAGTCCCAACATGAATTTGTATAACAATATCTTATAACCCTATGATGAATCGAAGGTCACTAGTGGTGGGAGGGTAGTATTGGTTTCCTCACTGAAGTCCCTTTTATCATTATTATTATTGTTATTTGAATTATAAGAATTATTATCATATAAAAACTCAATTATAATGTCATATAACAGAACTATGTTGGTTTGAGGCTGAATGGGTGTGATTGTATACTAAGGATGTGAGTTTGGGACTTCCCTTAATTGGGATACTCCCAAGATTTATAACAAAGGAGGAGATGGATGTTTAATGTATATAGAAGTTGTTAACTGAAAAGTTCTTTCAGGATAGTTAGGAAGAATAAGATAATAACATATATGATATAGTGTAATCATTAAGTGTAAGCGAGTCTAATTGAATTGAAAAAATAGATCACATAGATTAATCTCCCATGGATTTTTATTTTTATGGAAATCTATTCTATTTGTCATTAATTATTATCATAATTTATTTTCTAACATGAATTTTCACCCCCCCTCCCCCTAATTTTCCTGTATTTTCTACTATGAAAAATACCAAAACACTAATATGTTGAGTAGGGAGAATAGGAATGTTTCATTTGTGACTACCCTAGTCAACCTTATATTTATCTAAGATTATATAAATTTTTATTGATTTAATTTTCATGAGGGGACTTCAATAAATTCTTCACCTTTTCCACTAAGTCTTGCATTTGACTATCTATTTCTTCATTATCAATAAATATAATTATTTATCGTATAGATATTTATTAAAAAATATATTTCTAAATTATTCCTACCACAAAACTAGCCAAATATAAAATGATTAATATTACGTGAAATAAAATATTACATCAATGCACTGATCACTATAAAAACATACTATTACAGGAAAACGATTCAAAATCTAGAACATATAATAGGCTATACTACCAAAAAAACACCAATTAAATCATCCACATGGGGGGATATCCATTTATAAAACTACTAATATCAATATCAAACATACCTTTAAGAAAAATATTTCAAAACTAATGAATCATTAAATGTGAATGTTTTAGATGTTATAAAGGATGAAATATAAGAAATAAAGGAGATAGAATCACATTTCAGTGTTTCCCTCCAATAAAATAATAGAGAAGAGGTAATGGATGAAATATTTGATTCTATATGATACATGTGGAGGACACCAAATTAGTTGATTATTAATTAGAAAATATTCAATTCCACATTACTCGTAATCATTATTAAGAGAATCCAACATCAAATATTTTAATAGACAATGAATATGAGAGAGGACAAGTGGAATTCGATGAGTACTAGGTAAATTATATTTAAGAAGAAATATAAAATTATCCCCCTCATTCCATAAAGAAGTTATATCCAAAATATTTCACTCTCTTAATAAAAAATAGAATATTATAATAGAGGTGGTTCAATTTAGAGATATTCTTTCATGTCTACTACCTCTACCAAAGAGTGGTTTCCCAGCGGCTTTGAACATGGAGGATTATTTTCTAGATGAAGAAAATATTTTATATAAATTCTACAAGTATTAATTTCATTTTAAATTTATTAGAACTAAATTAATAACTAACATCCCTTATTATATAATTGTAGATTTATACCATTTTTATACAGGACCTAGATGTGTTTGCACATAAGGAGGACAAATAAGTGATCATCAATTTTGAGGAAAAAATAAAGGATCCCTTAGTATATTCCACTATTTATTATGAGTAGTATAATAGATAGCTATAACTAATTGATTAAAAATTTGTTGGACCCAAACATAAAAAAAAGATAACTACATGGGAAATAAAAAAAACATGGGTATATTATTCATCTCTTCAATATGAATAGAAAGTGGAAACTTTCAGTATTCCACCCCCATTAAATAAAATACTCTACTGGTCAAGGGGGGATAAGCTGATTATATTATAAGGACACCTCAACATCTAGTTCAGTCAAAAAATCTCTAGTATGAAAACGACACAATAGATCAACTTAATGAAACCACACAATCCATTATATTTTAATTGAAATCTATAATTACCTAAATAAAGGTAGTATAAAATTAACACATTGTTGGGGATTAAAAAAATTTGAATGTTTCCTTCTCTTTTATTTTCATATCACTTTGTATAAAATTCTAACATTGTTTGGTTTTTTGGAACAATATTATATGAGCCATATAGTAGCATATTAACTCAAACTAACCTTGAGTAACAACCATCAGGTTTTATCTAATACTATACATGGTTTTATTAAAAAATAACTAATATAATGTGCATATAGTTAAATTTTTTAATTAAAATTCAATTTTCTAGTAAAATATAATTTTTTTTGTCCGTAGGGGGATTATAAAATACTATTTCATAACTAGTATGTTTATTATTTTTATAGTGATCTTAGGATGTCTTGATCTAAATTGAACAAATTACAAGAGTAATATTTTCATTAAATTATAAGAAATAACACTTTATTTAAGAAACTAAATCATTAAATAATTTTTGGTAGGGACTATTAACCCCAGTCTGAATAATAAACAATTAATTAACATTTATCAAATTTGAAATTCTTGTGGACAAGTTCTATAAAATGTTAACCTAACTAAACAGAGATGTGTATAAGCCTTTTTGAAATATTATTTTGTTTTAATTTTTCATGATTGTTTTAATTCATCACATAATAACTAGATCATAATTTTTTATCCTTTAAAAATTGGTAGAGATGACGAGATGGGTAAAAATGATTGAGGTACCAATTTGAACTGAACTATTTAAGATATTAGCCTCTTTTGATGACACCCTTACTTATAGCTTTTTTATAACCCCCTTAATATCAATTTATAACCAATTAGGTAGCCACATTACTATCCAATGATCCCTAACATCCTCAATATTGATAATTATTTACAATCTCATTAAATAAATGTTTGAAGAGAGTGTAGTATCTTTGGTTTCATGGGAGGATAAACTAGTTTTTTGTAATATTTTTGTAAGGTTCTATTATATGTTGGTTATGAGAGTTAAATATAATCTTTGGAATCAAACATCCATCATGTTCCTTATAAAAAGGAATCCTTAAAAAAAATTTGGAAAAGAGGTGGAATAATTAGTTTTATTCTCTTGATATGTGGATCTCTGGGAAAGGGATATGTTTGTCTGAAAAAAAAATTATTAGTAAGATTTAGTTAGGAACATTGAATTGAGTATTACACCGGTACATGGAACATATGATTTAAATAGTTCCTCCTTCCCTTTACACGTTATATTTTTATATCTAAAACACACACCTTTAGCCTTAGAATAAAAAATTCCAAATCCTCATTATCACTATAGTATTTTAACTCAAATAAGTGGATGAAATATAATATAAATAGAATTATTGAAATTATCCACACACTAGAGAATGATAAAGGATTTGTAAAAAAATTCCTTGAGTGAAGAGGTATACATTTCTCTGAAGGTAGGTATAAAATATTCTTTGGTGTTATGGGATATTGAATTTATATTAACACAAAATAATGAATTTTGATTTTTAGATTCATATAAAAAGAATAATTGGTCCAAGGATATGATAATTGAAGTGTTCTTCCATTTATTATTTGAAATTTTTTATTGTTTAGAGTAAATGTTATTTTACCATAAGTAAAAAATAGATATGTCTGTGGGAGGGATACAACATAATTCTTAAATATTTTATTACTATAATTTCTTGATAATACTCTTAATAAATTTATAATATATTAGAATTTAGTTCATTTTTAGGATTTTTAAATATTTTGGAACATATTTTTAATACAACCAAAAATTATGAATTTATTGATTTATTTACTTTTGTACAGATTAAGTTTATTAAGGTACCTTTATTTATTAAATTTTTGTGATTCAACATGAGATGATATTGAGGTGATATATGAAGGAAATGAAAAGTATAAGTGTTATGAAGAAAATTAATAAGAAAAGTAGAAATCATTGGATCCCAAATGATTAAAATTTTAGCATTTGGGAATACATCATAAGGACAATTCCATGTAATAGTAAACCATAAGGGTATTCCAGATATACAACATACTCCCACAGTGTCTCTTTATAAAGAGTTAGTGATTCAACACTACCATGTACTCTCACCCTAGAGTATTCCAATAATAAAAAATGCTTTTCATCTTGTCAATAAAATATCAATACCCAACTTAACCTTGGATCAACATCCATAATTATCTAGAAGAGACTATTTATCCAATGAAAATTATGTCACCATACAAAATTAATCTCATTATCCAATGCTAGGTTACAAAATTTTCTTGGTGTAACCATCATTATGAAACTCTATTATAGGTTGGATGGATCAATTTGATATACTTATCATTATTTAGCTTTGTTCATAGTCTCAGACGCCAATTAAATAATATATTACGTCTACAAAACTATCTCACTTTCTATAGTTACACACCACCTTATCACTAATGTAGTCTTGAGACAATGCTCTCGATAATTAACTCAGGCTTTTTAACAACCATGAATTCTATGTTATTAACAACAATAATATTTATTAAATAAATAAATTTGTTAAATTTAATCCCATTATAAAAAGATTGTTCCTGATGGATGGGGAGAAATTTTTTGTGGGTAATGGGACTCCATCACATTCACATATTTTCTTCATGACTAGATTATGTTTTGTGGATAGAACACTGTATCCCTATGTGACAATGACATTCCTTCATAGAGGGATGTTATTTATGTTTGAATGGTGAAAGTTATTCATAATTTCGTGGATCCTTCATTTTTATAATTCATTTGTGGCCAATATGTGATAATTATTCATAGCCACATACGCTTCTATAGACAAATGATTTATACACAAACAAATTTCCTAGGGGATGTTAATGAAATAGTGAATATAAATACCTATAATTCGGATTGAGGGGGGTTTATTTCTATATTTAGTGAAAATTTTCACTTGATTAAATTCAACCCCTTTTTCTCAGTGATCACATTTTTTACAAAGTGTTATCATGGCACTACTTTTTTATTAAATACTTTATTTAATTACTAGGTCAAAATATAGATGAAATAATGGTAAAATTGTGACAAAGGACAATTATTAGATATTTATTCACCACATAAGAGTTCTAATGAACTCCCTATAGAGGATTATTTGTGAACCCCATTTATGAGGTTCTTCATGGAGAATTCCTATAATCATTTTTTCAGTGGGTTTTTCATGAGAAACCTTTCATGAACTAGTAACTATAAATTTTATGCATTTAGTAGACTATGTGAATTTTTATAGCACAAAAATATTATATGAGAATCATGGTCTCTAATTTATATTTATATATAATTAAAAAAATCATATGCGGTGAAATATTTCTCCAATTGATGACTACTTCATGAAATAAATTTATTATAGGTAATTATGTCTCTATAACATACTTTATACCATTAGGGTCACCTATATAGATTTTATTACCCAAAATGACCATAATAAACTCGTTTCACCATGTATATATCTCAAAAATACAATTCCAATGAGGACTCCTCTACATCCTCTTGTGATTTATGATTGGGCTATAAAAACTAGCATGAAACCATTTTTTTATCTATTCTATTGATAATGGTTCATTCTCAAATTTACCTCCACAACTAATAGGATGATTATGGTAGTCACAATCATGTATTATATTAATAAAATTGAATGTATATTTTGTTGTTTATTGAATACTCCCCTGGAACATACTACTCATATTGGTCACCATTGTGCCTAGTTAGCCTCCCTATTCAACTAAATGATCTGGGAATGTTTGGTCCTCCTCAAATAAGATATAATACCAAAACTATCGCCCACTAGTTCATATATATAATGAGTCTATATAAAACCCCAATATTTTGGTAAATGTTTTTTCCCAAATTAATTTAATCTTTTAATTATTCTACCTTTCATGCCACACTGAATATAGCTTTTTTATATTAAAGAAAAAAGTTATTATTTGATTTATACATAACATGAAGTCGGACTTGTTCTAAAAACAACACGTTGATTAGTTTTTTCTTCACACAATACTATGTTTGTCTTTTTCTACATATAATAAATAGTTTATTTAATAATATTCATGAAAATCAATACCTAGTTTTAATTAACTACATCATACTATTAATAATATTATTAAAATGTTATTATAGTTTTCACATAATTATTACAATAAAGGTTATGAATAATATTAATGAAATTATTATAATATGGTTGAAATATTTATATAATAATAATAATTTTTTGACTAATTAACAAGAAATTAAAATAAAAACCATTTGAAAATATGTGAAATCATTTGCTGGAAAACTATATCTATGCATTCAAACAAGTTTTACCATAATAAATTACATAAATATCTTTTTATTTATGATTTTAATGAAATATATATAAATATTATATTCACTAAACTATTTAACATTCATCATATGTTTTTTCAATCATGAGATATTTCTAAATCCAATTTTATGAACAAGAATATGTATTTTATAAATGTTAATTTTACCTCCTTTTAATGGAACACCCATTTTAAATATATATTTTTTAAAAATTTTAAAATTTTATTTGAAAAAATAAAATTCATTTTTGAAATATGAATATAAAAATTTATGTAGATTTTTATATTTGGTTTTTTCTGATATGTTTCATTTTTTGATTAATAGTGACAAACACAGAATTTTAATTGAAAATTTCTACTCATATTATATATTTATATAGTGATTTAAGTTTTAAATTGATTTTAAAGTATATCTAATTCTAATATTAAACAAAAAATGCAATTTATTTTGTTTTAATCAATTTCAGATATATATTGAATATAAAAATATTTCAATTATTTGAAATTTTAACTTTAAAAACCCAATTTCCCACCATGTCTATAAGAGTAATTTTAAATAAATTTATTCCACTTATATGTTAGGTCTAGTAGGTCTAATAACCTGAGAGGGGGTTAATCAGGGTATGAATGATTAAAACTTTTCTCGCTTTGGATCGTGTTTTGTTGTTAGAAAAAACTCAATTTTCTTGTCCTCTCGTTGAAATATATGAACAGATATGAAATCATGCACAAGACACGATGATTTTTACTTGGTTCACCCTCATTGGGCTATATCCAAGGAGCATACAATGACGATATGTCG
The DNA here is from genome assembly GCA_963277665.1 of Viscum album. Classification (NCBI taxonomy): domain Eukaryota; kingdom Viridiplantae; phylum Streptophyta; class Magnoliopsida; order Santalales; family Viscaceae; genus Viscum; species Viscum album. The sequence continues at coordinate 1,374,232,952 of OY728133.1, read as the reverse complement.
ATGTAACAAATTCACTAAGGCTCACAGCCAATAATGGGTAAAATGTTAGAGAAAGGTCTTTAATGCCCAGAATCACTATCTTTTCAAGAATTAGGGTCACCTCACACCATATTGATGGGTCACTCCCTATGCCTCCTTCTATAGATCACTACCGATGGAAAAGTTCATCCCATTCTTCATTCTTCGGTAACTCCTCTTGGAAACTAATCCACATATAGTTTATGGACTTGTTGGTCAAACACAATTTAGGAACATGTATGTCCCATCATTTTCATGAATTCATGAATCATCAAGTATAGGTAGATGCTCTGTTGATGTTCATTTTTCACCCGTAGATGAAGACCACCATCCCAGATACTACCATGTCATGGAAAATATATATGAAAATGGTTTAGAAGCTTTAAAAATATTCCTTGTAAAAATCATGAACCACCTTCTCCTTCAAAATATTGTATACTAGGTTTCATCGGCGATCACCTTCTCCATGTACAGTTGTCACCACTACCACGAACCTCCCTTCCTCCGTGGAGTGCCTCTGCCTTTGCGATCGTGTACCGCGCCCATTAACCTCCTATGTGAATCAATATATCTCAGTAAACTATTTGATGTTCGCATAATACCTTCACCTTGAAATATTGGAGCTCTCCCTCCATGTACTGCATGCGGAATTCTTCCTCTTGCATACCTGAGATTCATCCTCCTCTTAGTGAGAGACCTCCTTCCACTTACCAGACATCTTCATCTGCATACCGGATTTCCTTTATGGGTTAATAATTCTCGGAACCACATTCATTGGAATTTCATCCATGTGAATTACTTCTTCCTTTAAGAACCACTTCAGCCTTCGTAAACTGTTCAACATTAACAAAATTCATCCAACATTTTCTGAAATCTCGGAGCAAAATATTATCTCTAATGATGTTCCATCACCACAGTAATCATTGGGATTAGTTGATTCTTATATAGGTAAAGATACCCACTTAAACTTCTAGAATCATGATTTACAGAATCATCAATCTAGCCTCAACTTCTTATAAATTCATTAGCCACTGTGAACCAAAATCCATCCACAAACTATTTTCTTACGCGCTCTACATATCACCTTTTCTCATACGCAGTTGATCCCCTCAATCGACTTTAGCCCAACTACATAGAATACCTTCCTCTGATGCGGACTTTTTTCTATTTCATGAACCACTACCATGTACTGTTTCCTCCACTCTGTGTTCCATTCCCGGAACATTGTATGCGGCCCATGAATTTTGGTATGCGGTTCTTCCCCTTTGCTGATTTTCTTCAATGTTCTTCATATCACTCACTCCTATGAATAAGTACTTCATTTTCCAACCCTAAACTTCTGATATTGATTCCCATAAATATTTAAAATGCAGGAAAAGTGTGCCACCTTATCAACCGATCTTAGGAAAACACCAACCATACTTATTTTCGGGCAGCAGGCTTTGTCAACAAACACAACCACACACAAAACATACTGAAGGGAAACCTTGAGAGATAGTTTGCCAACAACCTATGATTGGAATTTATAAAAAATGATTTTATTTTTTTCAAATATAATAATTTATAATATATACTAATTTAAAATTACTTTTTCACCAAAAAATATTGGTAAAAGTAATTAAAATTAATTACAGCGATTAAGGTAAAAATGAGTCTACATATTCATTAACCATTATCTTATGAGGAAAAAAACATATAAAAATTTAAAAATTCCATTGGATGGAAATTTTCCGATAAGATCATCACTTTTATCAAAAATTGAATATTATTTGAGGAAACTTATGTAATATAGACATCCCAATAGTGTTTGAATTTTCATGTTTACAAGAATATCACCCCTTCTCTATTATAAAGTGAGAACTAACCCAATCACTTCATCAAACCTCTAAATCCATTTGGCTCAGAGAAAAGTATCTAAAAATCCAAAAAAAATCCTTCCTCAATCCTAGAATCTTCATTTTGGGAGTTAATCTATCCAAGGATTCCCTTTCATGCAAACCAAAAGTGTTACCCAAAGAAGTGGTACTATCATTTAACAAGCACTTTTGTTTAATTTCTTCCACAACCACCTCAATTATTATTATTCAAGGATTATATTATAACCAAGATATCCTAAATATGCCAATATTGTGTTATTATAATGTTATGACCAACAATCTCTAACACACAAACACCCATCAAATGGGTAACACAATCATCATTCATGTGTACGATAGACTATCGCCTCATGAAATGATGTAGTTCATTTTCCATTACTACTTATCAAAGATAGAAATAATGATATAATTTCTGTTTTTAAATATTGTGTATGACATTTATGTTATATTTATACTTATTTAATTATTATATAACACATACCTTCATTCTTTCCATTTTTAGAATATGATAACTTTGTTTGTGGACATGTGGACTACCGCCTCCTCAAGGCGATGTGATTTATTCATAGTTTACATGGAATGTATTAAAGATGGATTTATTAAATTTATATTGTATTTTTGAAATAATAATTATTATATAAGAATAAAATATTTATATATAAATATATATTTCACTTTCATTCTTTTAACATAACAAGAATATGAGAACAATGTTCATGCTGATGTTCGACCAACCATATCCATGAAAGGTGTGTTCTATTTCTTATTTATGTATTTTATAGATTATTATCAATACTTATATAACTAACATATATGATATTTATGTCATGTTTTAAATCCATTAAATAATTAAATAACTTTCTAAGTAATATGATCAAGAATAACATGTCAAAAAATATATGAAAAACAATGTGTTTATTAACCAAAACATAACATTAAGAATGAATCATTAATAAAATTGTAATATAAATTCATAATCAAATAAAATATTATATGATATATATATAAATATGGATTTATGGTATATTTATAATAAACCAGTATTTATTATTTAGGGGTATTGAATGTTTATAAAAATATTCATGACTTAAGGTGAGGGTTTTCTCGTCTCACTTGTATTTCTTTGAGATATGTACTATATTGACCAAATATTGTTGTCGTGTGGGAGAATACTAAGCATTGAAATTTTCTATAATTGGTTTAATTTATTTCATTATATTAAATAATATAGTTGATATTTATTCCATGGGGATCATTATTCAAAAGTTACATAAGTAGTAATGGGACCTATAGTCTCACTTTTATTTCTGTATGAATTTTTCATAATTTATCATTTTATAATTTTTTGTGGTGTATATTCTTCAAGTTAATGTATTCTAGGATCCATATCAATATATTTATATTTATATACATATCCATTGTATGATCTCTATTTCATGGGGTTTTAAGGTTCGAATGTTATCAAATTTGTAAGGTAATTTAACATCATTTTTCCTTTTTTGAGACACATGTTTTGTTATACACCATTATAATATTAATAGGTTTATGTACTGATATTTTTATTTTTCTATCATGAATAAAAAAAATTAATTTTATTTTAAAATAATATTAACATTATTATTTCACGGGGACACTTTCAAAGTCACCAAAGTGATAATATTTTGTTGCTACAATCTTATCATTTATCGAAATTGTTTATGACTACTCTTCCATTGATAAAATATTATGATCCATCTCTCTAGAACCCTCATGAATTTTCTTATACTATTTTAATTAATGATACATTCATTTCTTGGTACTATGTTTTCATTTTTTGATACTTAATGTAATTAAAAAAGTGATTTTAAGAAAATCCATATTTATCCCCTCTTCACACATAAATCCATTTTCTTCAAAAACCATATTTTTTAGAAATGATGTCAAAAATTTTATACTAATATCATATGATCTTAATATGAGTTTTTTACACTTTTTATACATTTTTAAGAATTTTTTTTAAAATGGAATCCACATGTCATTTTCAGATTAAAGAACTTTCTTAAACTTCTTATTGTGGTAAAGAAATGTTTTGCATTTACTAATTTATCATCCATCCTGACCATCATTTCATTGAATCCTATTTTTCAAATTTACACGATTAATTTTATTTACCAAAAAAATCCTAATATTTGGAAATTCATTATTTTAAAGTGGTTTTAAACGGAAAAGTGTTAAAAAATGTTTTATGTTTAAAAAGTGTTTGAAATGATTTTCCATATTCCTTAATATGTTTTCAAGGAAATTTTTTTTCAATATTAATTTACATGATTTAAAAAACAATACAAGAAAAATGTTTGAAATTTTTTTCTAGAATTATTTATAAGTTTTAAAAGTGTTTTAAAATAAAAATGTTTTACAATATTTTTAATCGTTCCATTCATGTTTTCCAAGTGGTTTAAATGAAAAATGTTTTCAAAATGTTTTCATTACTTATTTATAAGTTTTCATGATTTTTTCAAAGAAAATGGTTTTCAAAATGTTATATGGATTCATTTATATTCTTTTAAAGTGTTTTAAAATAAAAAAAATGAAAATGTTATCAAGATTTATTTATAATTTTTCAAAGTGTTTTCTAATAAATAGGTTTTTCAAAATGTTTCCACACCTTATTTATTTGTTTTAAATAAATTTCCAAATAAAAAATATTTTAAAATGGTTTCAATACTATATTATACGATTTCAAATTATTTTCAAAGAAATAATATTTTCAAAATGTTTTTGAGATTCTTAGATAAGTTTTCAATTAAATTTTCAAAGAAAAAGTTTTTCATAATTATTTATGTTTTAAAAGGAATTTCTCTCAAAGGGGGAAATTTATTTTCTTCTGAGGATTTTTTTAATGAAATTTAAAAGAATTATTTATAAGAAAATTATTTTTGAAACTTTTTTTCGAAAGGGGTTTTCAATAAAAAGGTTATTCTCCTTAAAAAATGTCTCAAGTGGGTTTTCATAATCATTATCTAAAAAAGATGACATAAATTAGAATTGTTTATACTTTTTTGGGGATATGATCCAAGACACCATTCATTATATTTCATTGAATGGATTATAATTAAGATGAAACGATGTTTAAGAAACATATTTCTCTTCCAATGGTAATTCTAGTATAAAACAATTATCAAACCATTTTCCTTTATAGAGTTATTATATGATGAAATAATTATAAATCTTATATATTTATTAAAAATTTTGATATGATGAAATTATTAGGAAAACCATTTCAATTCATGGGTTATTTTATAATATTTACAAAAAATATCTCTTTTTATTAATCAATATATAATTAAAGTTATATTATCAAATGAACAATGTATATAATATTACGTTATGTGATTTATGGAACATATATTTCACTCTAATAAATTGGGTTAAGATTTATATCCCATGAGATAGACATGGATGGAATGTGTATGAACTCGGTTTAGTAAATAACTTTTTCTAAAATGGTTATATTGGGAGTAAACCTTGAATAATCATATAGTTGGGGAGTGAACCCATTCCATAGTAACTAAGAGGCTATGAATGGGGATGGTGGTGTGTACCACCCTAGGTTCCACCCCATTTAGTGCACTAATATGTTTTGTTAATGAGCGTTGACTTATAAAGAATGATATTATATGCTTATGTGTCTACTGTAAATTCCTTGTCTTATTTCTATGATATGGTTTCATGGATGATTCTCTAAATTTATTACTGATTTATGACTTGTGAAATTTAAATATTTATTCAATGATAACTTTTTATATAATTTGATATACAAGGTATGATATTAAAATGATACTATAATGTTATCATACCCTTATACACATGATTATGACTTCATATTTCCCATTTTTACAGATATTGAGAATCTAAGGTCATCCTTTATTTTGTTTCCTTTCCCTTGGTTTTGAAGAATTTTTATGAGTAAGACTAATAAAGATGAATATATTTTTTTAAAACATTTAATAACTTTCACCAAGGTATAATATTGTATTCCAACATTCCATGGACACTAACTATTATGGTCATCTAGAAAGTAGTTTTGTAATGTGATGAATACTCATCTAAAATGATGAGATATTCATGTATGTTAAGCATGGGTCACTATAGTTTGTATCCATGAGAATGTTTAGTAAACCTTTAGAAAATAGGATTAGAAAATTTTAGTGATATACCTACATGTATTTCTAAGGATATTCCTAGGGATGTCTCTATGGATAAGTATAAGGTTGAGTTAATGTTTATGAAATTGTTCTAGATTTTTTACAAAAGGATATAGTGAGTGGATTCCTATAAATACATCCCATTCTAGATAATACAAGTGGATGTGGCTCTGGAATATATGTACATAGGGGTACCAACCCCCAAAACACTTTATTTATTTCAACTCAAAGGGAAAAGGTGCAGGATAATGGTCCTTGCTACACACCTAGTTTGGCGCTCCCAGGGGATATGTTTTGGGAATTAAAAAGGACATTATGAACCTTCATGAGGTATTTAAATTGAATATGAAAATTAATAAACTCGGATAAAAATATTTTTTTATAGATTAATGATGTCGGTGTAATTATTTAGACATCCTATAAGTGATTCATCATGATTGTGACATTTTATTTTATGATAAGTGCTACTCACACTATTATTTCTTATTTTATTAAATGGATGGAACTAGAAGGAACTAGGATAAATTTGGATAGGATGATTTTTTTAATGATCAGTCAAATGGGATGTTGACTAGAGTAAAGGACATTATAAGTATGCCAAATGATTTTTCATGGAACATGGATTAAAATAACTACCAAAATCAACTAACATACTCACTGAAGAAGTGAAGGAAAGTGTTCTCTATGAATTCAAGTAATGGATACCACGTAAGAATGAATATTCAATTTACTACAAGTCAATAATGCAGGAAGAAGCACCCAGTTGAATGTCTTATAGAAACATGATGATGTTTTGTCTGTGGAAATAAAGAACTATAAATAAATAAATATAAATGGAAAATAAAATGTTTGCTTAACCCAATGAATGAGAATAATTACCTCCCTAAGAAATCATTGATGATTCAATTCATTAAATGATGTAATAATGGGCACTATGAAAATCAATTTCTTAAGTGGAAGGTCATGAAGTGAATCATAAAGGTGGAATGAGTAATGGTTATGTTTTTAATGATGGAGAGAGGTTATATGATAAATTTGAAATGAAATATGTATTAAGGAATAGGATGAGGAATCCATGTAAAATATCATTGGTGAAGTTAATGAAGCCGAGTGTTTATATATTTGGATTCATGAATTATGACTCGCAAAATATATAAAGATTGTTCAGTTTATGTTTTTTGAAAAGGATTTACAATAATATGTTGGATGGATCCAAAAGGCTTGAAAAGTGATTTAATGGAAAGGAGATATTAATATAAAACATATGATTAATGGAATGATAACCTTTAATATGATCCATTTTTCAGAAAATGATGTTTGAATAAATTTATCATGTATATGAATAAGTAAAATGGACAGTACTGATTACCTTGTAACTGATCAATCATTTTTTGACAAAGTTCTTTATCCTATCATAGATAGAGTTTACGAAATTATTAGATTTAAGGAATATATCCAATAAAAAAATTTATGTAAAGGATAAATAATCTTGTTTATTTTTAATTAGAATTTATGCTAATTTGGGATATTAACATGTTTCAAGAGAATACATGGTGAAGGTATTACATGTTTGGTATGTGAAAACCAATACCTATATTATGATTTAAGGGGGATCGATTTTATGTTTATTTTGAGAAATTTAGTTACATTCATTCTAATGTTTTTAATTTTTAACTTTATGAGGGTTTATATGACAACCATTTATTGAATTTGTGTGTTAAAATTTAGATTAATGTTGTGAAATTAATGTATTTTCTTACCATATGTTGATTTATTAATGTCGGATAACCCATTATAGGAATATTTCTATGATGCTAACTAAAGAGAGAGGGATTGACTTATCAATATACCTCACGATCTGTTAGTACATCGTGATTGAAAAATTCACCTTCATTTCTCGAAGTAGGAGATAATGAAGAAATTGGGTATACACAACCAAATGGGTGATATTGTGAATAAGAAATGGAAAAAATAAATTAAGTATATTTTATTATGTTCTTAGGAAGAAAAATAATTCTTTACTATAAGAAAAGTATATTAAAATATATTTAACTTCATATCCTTGTTTTTGTTGAACCAATGGTCTTATAAATCATCACATATTTATGGTTTTGAGGCCCTTAACATTCCATTTATCATTCACTTTCTGGTGATCAATGATATTTATCACTGTATATAATTATTTAGGATTTTCTTCAATGCCTAGTCTTTACTCCCAACTTATTTTCACTTATGTGTAAAAATAGTTATGAGTTACTATGGGTAACCTTTATGGTTCCAAAATTCCATTTTTAAAGGAAGAATTAGTATTTACTTTTACAATGTGGGATTCTATGAAAGTAACTTCCATGTTTTAATAAATTGATAAAACAAAAGTATTTAGATGGAAATATTCGTTTTAAGGGGGGTAGATAGTAATACCCTTAGATTTTGTAAAATATATTTTTTCAAATTTATTTAATCTTTTCAATATTCTATATTTCACATGACACATAATATAGATTGTGTTATATTAAGAACCAAGTAATTTTAAATTTATATGAAAAATCAAGTAGATACTAAAATACATGAAATACATAGATTAGATTTTGATACATGCAACACATTTTTGGATCATGTTATCTATAATGTTGTGTTCCTTTGATAACTTCTGTGAGATGTAAGACATAGTTTTACCAAACTAAAACACAATAATAATAATATTGTTAAAATATTAATATATTTTTATCTAGTGGTTGGAAAGGTTTTTATGATTAATTTTAATTAAATCCTGAAAATATATTTTACATATGTATATAAGAATAATTATTCGGTGACCAATTAAGTAGATATGAACATAAACCCCCTTTGAAAATATAGGAAGCCTTTTGTAAGAAAGCAATATTTATGGTGGAAAAATTGTTTTACTATACTAAAATAACTAAAAAACATTTGATAAATTATTTTAATAAAATATATATGTATATATATTATCCAGTCAACTATTTAACTTTCAACTTATCTTTTTTATAGAAAATATATAAGAATAATTTGAATTTTATGAATAAAAAGTAATATTTTTTAAAATGAAAATTTTTCCTCCATTTAATGGGGAACCAATTTTAAATATATTTTTGAATCTTTAATAATTTTCATATGAAAAAATAAACTCAATTTAATAAATAATAATTTTGAAATTCACTCTGGGTGAATCTTTGGTATTTTTTTGACAAGTTTCATTTTTCGATGAATAATTAAAACATTGAATATAAATTGAACATTGTTTTTTCATCTAATTTATTTAAATATTTAGTAAATATTATAAATATATTTTAAAGTATAATTAGTTAAATTATATAACAATAAATATAATTTAAGTCATTTTAATCAATTTCACAATTAAATTGGATATAAAAATATTTCAAACATTCAAACATTTTTACTTTCAAAACTGGCTTTCACATCACATATGACTGATTAATATTAAATTAATTTCATCCACTTATGTGATGGGAATTTGAAAATGTAGATTCAATATTTTAATTCAGCATAATTTAATGTAATGTGATAATATTGTTTTATAGAAAAAATATTAGTTGAAGTAATTAAAGTTAATTACAATGATTAAGGTAAAAAATAGTTTAATTAGTGGTCCAACATTAACTTAAGGGAAGAAATAACATATAAAAAAGTACAATAGAAATTAAATGGCCATATTTTGACCCTATACCACCATTATCTATTGTGTCCCATTATTGGAGTAACAATAGGTAATAGAGACCTCCCAATAGTGTTTACCTTTTATAATTATAATGATGCCACTCCTCCTTTACAATAAAAAGGTCACTCAACCACATAACTCATTCACACCTCTCAATACCTTTTTATAGAAAACCCCTATCCCAAAATCCCCCCAAATTATCTCCCTTTATCCTCGAAGAATAAAATTCGGTATAAATCCATCCAAAGAAGCACTTGGGTGAAAACCAAAAGAAGTTACCAAAGAATAGGTAACATCCTACAACAAGCATTTTTTATTTATTTCTTCCTCAACCCCCTAAATTATTATTCTTACATGATTATATAATAACCATTGTGTCATAAATATACTGATATTTTTTTGATAATTTTATGTCTAACACTCACTAACACTTACATAAAATGTGTTACACAATCATCATTCATGTGTATTTTAGACGACCACGTCGCGAACTGATGTTTTTCATTCTCCCAATACCACCTCCCAAATATATAAAAAATGATGTAATTTCTACTTTTATATGATATTTATGATTTATTTTTACCTATTTAATTCTTATATAACATATCTCTTCATTATTTCCATTTTCTGGGAATACGATAACATCATTTGTGGGAGTATAGACTACCGCATCCCCAAAGAGATGTGATTCGTTCACACATTACATAGAATGTATTAAGGAGGGGTTTAGAAAAATTATTTGATATTAATGAAATAATAATTATACTATAATTATAATATATATATACATATTTAAACATATATGGCACTTTCATTATTTTAATACTAAATTTAAACAGAAACAACGTTCATGCATTTGTAATACTTACCGTCTCTATGAATGGTGTATTCCATTTCAGGTGAATATATATTATATAATATTTTAAATAATTATATAGTGAAATATATGATATTTATATCATGTTTTAAATTCTATAAATAACGAAATAATAATATAATTAATAGGTCCGAGGAAAAAAATTTAAAATATAACTGAAAAACAAAGCTATTATTACCAGAAACATAAAATTAAAATGTAACCGTTATTAAAAAAGTAAAATAAATTCCTAATAAAATAATATATTGTATGTAATATAATAATATTTTTCTATGCTATATTTATTATAATTTTATATTAATTACAATGTATATAGGATCGTTTATGAAGAAACACATGACTTAAAGTATGGTTTTTCTCCTCTAACATTTATTTCTATGAGTTTTATGCGATATTCCCCACTATTTATTTTTGTGTGGTTTGTATACTGACAATTTAAATTTTATATAATATATTTCATTTACATAAAAATATGATATTTTTTTAATTGATTTTATTCTTTCATTGAGATCATTATTCAAAATTTACTCAAGTGGTAAGGAGATTTATAGTCACACTTTTATTTTTGAAATATGTATACATAATTCACCACTCGATTATTTTATGTGGTGTATATAATTCACATGAATTTATTAAAGTATGAATATCCTTAATTTTATGTTTATTTAAATATCCATTTTATGATCTCTATTTCATGGGGTATTACTGTTCAAAAGTTACCAAATCAGTAAGGTGATGTTTTCTCATTTTTCCTTCATTGAGATGCATGTTTTATTATGGACGAATAATTTTTTATGAGGTGAATATACTTCTATTTGACAATTTATTTCATGAATATATTTATTTCAAAGATAATTTATGCTTTATTTAATTTTATTCTTTCTTGGGTACTTGGATTGAGATTAACCATAGTGATGTGATTTTATTGCTACAATCCCACCTTTTATTGAGGTTGTTTAAAATTATTCATCCACTGATGAACTATTATGATCTATCTCTCAATATATCTCTTGAGTTTTATTATCCTATGAAAATTAATTATTTCTACATGTATTGGTACCATTTTTCCGCTCTTTGTTAATTAATATAATTAAGGAATTTTTTTATGGAAATACGAATTTATCTCTCTCTTTGGTTAGAAATATGTATTCTTCCAAAATCATGGCTTTAAAAAATGATTTAAATTTTTTTGTAATATTATAAAATTATCTTTAATTGTATTTTTTTACCTATTTTTTACCTTTTTAACAAAATCATTTTAAAAATGTATATTCTTATCGTTTCCCAATCAAGGCACATGTCTAAAATTTATATGGTATTAGGGAATATTTGACGTGTACAGATTTATCAGACATCATGAACATAATTTCTTTGAAGAATAATTTGTATGTTTATTAGATTATTATTTTTAAATAAAAATATATTTATTTATACTTTAGACATTGATAGTGTTTAAAGTGGTTTCCAAATAAAACGGCTTTTAAAAATGTTTTATGTTTTAGAAAAATTAAATTATTTTCATGCTTTATTGAAATGTTTCCAAGGAAAAATTATTTCAAAAAAATTTCAATACTTCTTTGTAAGAACTAAAAATACATTCACTCATTTTTTTCAATTTTATTTCAAGAATTATTTATATTTTTTGAATATATTTTGAAACATAAAGGATTTGAATATGTTTTTATGATTTATTTATGAGTTTTGAAAGTGGTTTCAAAGAAAAAGGTTTTAAAAGGTTTTCCCAGATTTATTAATATATTTGAATGTTTTTTCAATGAAATAGTTATTCAAAATGTTTTCAAGATTTATTTTTAAGAATTTAATGTGTTTAAAAGAAAAATATTTTCTTGACTTCTCTATAATATTTCAATGCATTTTCAAAGAAAAAGGGGTTTCAGAATTTGTTTAAAATTTTATTTATAAGATATAAATGTGTTTTCAAAGTAAAATTATTTCACATTTTTATCATGAAATCTTTTTTAATTTTTTACATTATTTTAATGAAAAAAGTTTTTAAAAAAGGTTTTAAGAATCCTTTATATATTTTAAAATTTATTTTCAAAGAAAAATCTTTTGAAATAGATTTTTGTTTTAGAAATAATTTTGATCAAAGTGGAAAAGATATTTTACATAGGAAATGGTTTAGATGAAATTTTAAATCATTATTTATATGAAAAAAATTATATGGTTTAATGAATTTTGTTTTCGATGAAAGGATATTTTTAATTTAAAAATTATCTAAGCGATATTTCAAAGTCCTTCTCCATCTAAGATGTCATACGTTCAAATTTTTTATTCTTTATTGGTGATATTAACCAAATACAACATTATTATACTTTATTTTAATGGGTTATCTTTAAGAAGAAATTGTTTTTTATGTAACTCATATCATTTCTATATGTTATACCAAGGTAAAATTTTTAAGAATCCTAATTCCTTTCATGGATTATTATATAATAAATTTACTTTGAAACCTATTTATTTTCCATAGGTTATGATATCATTTTATTTTTATGACACCCATTTCATTTCATGTGTTATTAAATGATGTTTAGGAAACCCTATCTTTTTATGGTTCATTATATGATTAACTTTTTATTATCTTATAGAACACAAATTTATTATTTTTTATACTAAGTGTGAGACTAATATCTCACTCCAATTCATGTGTAAATATGTATATATCATGAAATATACATGGATGGTAAGGAGAGTAAAATCAGTTTAGTAAAATAATTAGTCTGATAAAATGGTATTAGGATTGAACCATTACTACTAAATTAGATTTGGGGTGATCCATGACTATTAATATGGTTTGGGGGAGTGAAATAATTCCACTAAAAGTAAAGGGATTGAACTTGGGATGGTTGTGTTTCCTTTCCTATAGACATGTCTACCATAAAGTTCTATGATATGTTTTTTCAAAGAGCCTTTACTTATAGGTAATAAATAAATTTTAATATGTGTCTACCATAAATTTAATGTCTTATTCCTATATAATGATTTTATGGATTATAAACCTGATTTTCTAATTATTCATGTCTTATTAATTTTCAATAATTTTGTCATGATACTTGTTTATAATCTTTGATATGAATTTTATGATCATCTAATGATATTATCTTGTTATCATAGCCTTATTCATAATATTATGACTATATATTTCCCCTTTTTACCATTACACAGAATTTAAGCTGACCCTTTATTGTGATTCCTTTCCCCAGGTTATGAACAATTTTTTGAGTATGAGTACAAAAGGGGAATATATTTGTTGGAAAATTGATGATCTTTCACCATATTATAAGATTTTGTTCCAATATTCTTAAGACACTAAACTATTATTATCATGGAGCATGTAATTTTTAAATGTGACAAATATTAATCTAAACTGATGTAATATTCATGTATGTTAAGATTGGTTTGCTATATTCTTGTCAATACCCTGTATCTATCCACTAGTGGATAGGATTATGATATGTAGTAGGGCCACAAGTTCAGCATAATCCCCAAAACCTACCTCCACATGAGTCATCTTCCAAATTAAACCAAATAGAGAAGGACAAATGTGTAATACCCACTCATTCTATTAATTTTGACCATTTTATAACACAAAATCCTTACCTCATAATGATAAAATAAATAGACTAGTCCTGTAACATGACCTTAGAATTTATAACCCAAATTAATTAGGCTTCAATACGTATTAACTATAGCACATATGATGCCTCTATGAGGTTTAAACCCAACATATAACACTATGTCATACCAAGGCTATATTCTCTTATGTAGCATGACTCTCATTGGGTCAAATTTTTAATGAACAATATAGCTCCACCTTAATGGGATATATTCGTAATGATTCAATCTAACTATACATGGGATATATTTCCCATGAGTTCAACCACACCATCTCAAATATAGTTATCGTCAGATAAGATGATACAAAAAGGAATTATCATACACAATTATAATACAAAACATTAATAGTAATCTTATCCTAATATTCCACAATTCATGAATTTAATCTACATAGAACAAATCCCTTCAACATGATATTAACTTACATAAAATGCATCCTGGATTCAGGAACAAAAATATAAATTCACCCAATCAAGGTCATAGGACCAAATAATTCACTTCATTTGGTCATTAATCCATGACTATAAATGGTATTGCATTTGACCTTTTCATATGAGCATGAAAGGTATGAGGTTTCCCAATAATTTGGAAAAAATTATATAGGTACAGATTCAACTCTTTCAAAAATATAAGGGCCCATTAATTTTCTCAATTTGAGAATTATTATACCTTCGGCCCCTAGATTTTGATATATTCTAGATAACTAATTTGGGTGGAATTAAAACATATTATAATCACAATTTACATCATAAAGATATAGAAAGTCATATGTATAATTTTTTAACATCAACTCAAAATTTTGATCAAACACTGGAATAATGGTAACCAGTCCCTCACTAGTATTTTTAAAGGGAACATGAACATGACTAAAATCTATAAGATAGACATGTGGTAGGTAATAATTACCCATAATATTTGTGGTGAGCCCAACCACTAATTGTATTGACCAATACCCAAATACATTTACACTAAAAAAATTCATTGACCCTGATCCTTTGGAAGGAAATTCCACAATAACTCAATTATTGTGTGGGCATAGGGGTAAACTAGAACAAAGGGAACCTGATACAAGTCATTAACCCATGAAAGTGTTATACCATTCATTAAATTTTAATTATGATGAAACATTGATATGATTATTTTTTGTGATTTTTATATCATAAAATAAAACATGAAATACCATTGAAGATACCTTCAATAAAAAATGCTTCAAAAGGGTACTGATTTAATTATGAACATTCTAAACTGATGCACCACATGCTAAAGAATCATACATATATTATAGTATTGAAGTAGTACATTGAATTACAAACACATGGGATGTTATCACTGGCTAAGTTACTATAACATTTGGTGAAAATACAACAAACTAGGAGTACCACATGAATATTTTCTTACCAAAATTACCGAAAGAAAAAAAAACCTCCATTAGAAAAATCCCTACTATACATCATGAAAGTGATATTCAATGAAGGAAAAAAGAGGAATTGTTGGACACATATTACTACTTTGGGAGTATACCCCTATAGAATGATAATTAATATATACCTAATAGTAGGTAGGTGGAGATGGAGGATTCATATATCCTCATTGGTACACCAGTGTAACATAAAAGGGATAATATAAGACACTACCATTTCCACCACCGTGTTGATCTAATACCTTTAAAATTAAATAAGGAGCTTTCCATGATGATTTTAACAAAGGTTTATCACACTAATGAACTAGGGAGGCCTCAATAAAGAAAATTGAGAAAACATACATAGGAGTATGAACATCGTATTTACCCTAGAGGTATTTTGGGGAAGTATTATATCCGCACTCCCCTTTACATCAAGTAATGTTCATAACATATTTTGGTTGTAGTAGAAGAGTACGCTCATATCCATTCTTAAATCCAATAGGATGATCAATATATCTTGATGGAGTTACATGAGGTAGCTTATATACCTACAATAATTTAAATATATTTTTTTGATTATATAAGCATTTTTTTCAAAAATATCTATTAGTATATTTTATTAGAGTTTTAGGAGTGGGCACATATCCCTTCTTAGAACCATGAAGTCTACATACATATTCTAACAATGACAAATATAGACCGCTTGTATATTCAATAGTGACAAAAAAGTATAATTATATACCTATCTATTCATAATAATTTGATTATCAAATACTATATAAAACTATTATGTAGAACTATATTTAACCATAACTTGAGAATTTCACCAACATAGTCTTGTAGTGGTTGTGTTTTATTCTAATATTCCTTATTTCATTCAAGATTTTTGTTTCCATGTTCTCATTGTTGTTTAGGAAAAGGAACAAACCTCTGTTCCTTTCAATAATTAGATAGCTCGTCTACATATCATAAAAATAATACAAGAGATGGAATATATCCCATATCTCATATATGATTTTTTGAAACATATTATAACAACAATATGTGATTTTTATATGTGGTATCTTATTTGTGATGGTCATTATACACTCTATGTGACCTTGGATATGATCATGTTTTTCACCATAATCACTCAATAAAAGAAATACATAATGATGTATCCCAATGAAAAATATTCAATCTAAGAGTATGATTATATACTTTTCTTCTCAATACTTATATTCTTTATTGTCTCCAACACATTAAAATAGAGGCCCAGAGATCATCAAACTATATATCAACAGGTGAAGGAAACCATGATAATAGAGGTCCCCCCTATGGAACTATGACTAAAATATCAGAAATGAATTGAAATATTAACCCACACAAAGGAACTACCCACCAAAATTTAAATATCTACCATAAATTTCCTCCTCATGACTCTAATTAAATATCAACTCCTCAATGTATGTATATTAATCGATATGGTGGTCTTACCATTTCCAACTCATTGAAAAACATGTTACAAGAAACCCATACCTATGAGAACCAATAAATAAATCTAGGAGGTCCTCTATATAATTTAGTAAATATTTTGTATGGTGTCCCTTCCTAGGATGATGAATTAGAATCAACTATAGATATCCTCGTCATGGTGCTCATTAAAAAGGCTCTTCTCATGGTGAAATTTTTTCATAGAAAAATGGTCATCCCCATATTAACACTATTACCAAATTTTCCGCATACTAAGATTCCCTCAAAAAAAAACAGAGGCCAACCACACCTAATCCCTTTTTATTAATCATTGGTATTTTACCCTGATAGATGAATGATTAAGGATAAATATCCCCAAACTGTATATCCTTTAATGAAATTAAAATTTTCCAAAGGATCTCACACATCTTACCAAAGTGGTAGGGAAATGAACTTTTTGGTCTGATCAGGTTGAGGAATCTCGAACATAGGATGAAGAGGATGCATTGGTCATGTGTAAAGAATTGGATGAAGATTTTATACTAGTCATATACTGCTATATGAACGCTCCTCATAAGAAAATTCTTATGAAATTAAAATAAATGTGAATAACATATTTTTTGGACATTTCATTGAATAATATTCATCACCTAATGTTTGAATACTACACTAATTGTAAGTATTTGATCTATCTTAATAAATTTTATAAAATTCTCCCCAAATATTATTTTCAAACCCTATCAGTTACCTATATCTAATAGTTTAGAAAAAAATATTAGTTCATCCAATATGAAAACCTCATAAGTATAAAAAAATAGACTAAATAATCACTAATTTTCTATTTTAATTTCATATATGAGGGTAGATAGGATATTGAGCTATGAATATCTCCCCACTTGTTGTCCAACAGGGTCTGTTAGGGAATGAAACCTAAAAATTCATCGGTTATGGCCATTTCATAGGAATGTGGTATTTATATTTCATTTTCTCTATGTAGAAGAATCCTTCCAGCCGTTAAACTTAGAAGTAGTGTATATAGCATGATCAAGTCATTGTTAGACCCCTATATCAAGTAGCTATGCAAGGTAAAATGGAACCCAGTTTGAGGAATAAAGACCACAACTATATAGAAACCTTAAATATTCAAAGGTTATTCAAATGAATATGTGATGAAACATGCTCATACATGAATAGAGGGTTGAAAATAAAATAAATATTCAATAACAACTACCTCAATGATATTACCAGAGCATCCCAAGATGGTAGGGTTGGAGAAACTTTTATAGCCACCACTACCCTTGTGATCATCAAATATGTACTATAGGAATGTTGTAATGGTTGAAAACCAAATTCAACACTATCCCACAAGGAAATGATAATTCTTAAACACTCCTCTTGTAAATAAATTGTTATTTTCTATATTAGAATCAACTTTATAAGAACATTCCTAGTAGTTTCTTCCACTGCTTTATCCACCTTACCCATTAGGGATACGTTTATTACATGATGTTTAGATCTTCTATAGGATATACCTTAAAAACTATTTTTTGGAAATAATCATGTAGGAAAAGTGATGTCTCATAAGGGTCACAAGCCAAAATGGACCACCAATAAGGAAAATGTAAAGGACCATTTTTTCATTAATCCACATATAGATGATAATAAATCTCCCTATAACTATAATGAAGATATGATCCCCAATGGACGATTGGAAGAATTGAATTCCCTAAGCATTAATCTTGTAGAAAACATGGAACATGAACATGATTATTTAGAGAATAATGATGATGAATCCCTTGAAAATATAGTTTGTGTAAAGGTAATTGAAGAATATTTGTGTGGTTGAAATTAGTGGAAAACTCAAGACATGGGATCTCCCATAAACAATCCATTTCTACATACTCAGTGAGCATTAAAAAATCTAAAAGTGAAAGGAAAGGCCATATACTTCCTACTAACTAAACAATACAAGCATATCTCAACTAAGGATATGACATTTTAATATAGAATTGAGATTGAAATACTATTGGGGATCACTACTAAGATACATATAGGAATTATAGATCCTTCGATAAACTACAATGATGAGGCAAAAACCTCTCCTTTGGTATATTTCCTTCAATATAAAGCTACTTCCCACCTTGTTAGAGAAGAGTGTAGACATCTAGTTAATCGTAGTACTTGAAAACGTATTTACAAAATCATGATATCTGAGGATTATCAGGAATACAATCCTTTGAGACAATAACATCAACAATTTAAGGAAAATTTATCTATAAAAACACAACCATATATCAATAACATCTAATCTAACAATGTCAGGTTCTTCCCCTACCTCCACTCGAGAATATTCCTATTTAGTAGCTCCATAAGAAAATCATGACTATATCGAGTCCCCTGTCACAAAAATAGACAATATAGAAGAATGAAAGATAACAATGTATCCTAATAGGAATCCATATCCTAAATGGATTGACTTTGGTTGTAACACCCCATGATTTCCTAGTATGTTATTTCTTCAAAATAATTTAATAACGTGCAATACACGCAACACCAAGTTAAAGCGCACCACGACTTACCAAACTAGAAATTTAAAAATGGTTATGAATAGTAATAACTGAATTTTAAACTTTATATAATCCTTATAATTTTATAATCCATATTATGGGCTTCTTAGACATAATATAAGAACAAATTCATTTTTTTTCAGATAAAAGAAGTATTTTTAAAAAAAATGCAATTTCACTGCCTTTTAATAGAGAACCCTTTTTAAATATAATATTTGAAACTTATATATATTAAATATGAAAAAATTAATTTATTATTTAGAATGGTGACATAAAAATTTAATTTGTGTAAATGTTTGGAATTTTTCCGATAATGTTCATTTTTTTAATGAATAGTGAAAATACTATATATTTATTGAAATGTGCCTTTTAATCTAATTTATATATATGGTTAGATTATATTTTTTACATTGTTTTAATGTGTAATTAGAATTTATTTTTTCCATTTAATCCAATTTTTTCATTGAAATTAATTTCACCTTGATGTTGGACATAAACAAGTGTCAATCTTTCGATAGATATTGTTTCTTAAAAATGTGCCTTTTAGTTTTGACAACGAGAATTAATTTTAAATAAATAAATACAAATTAAATGTATTGAATTTGGTAAAATATAATTCATTTTTGAATTCGGAATATCAAAATTATATTAGGGTGAGTTTTATATATTTTTCTAAAAACATTCATTTTTTTATGAATAGTGAAAAACACCAAGTTATTATTTAAAACCGACTTTTTATTTAAATAATTTTTTATTTTTTTAAATTTATTTTAGGTAATAACTGATATATAATACCTATATATGTTCAATGTAATTCATTTGAGTTGTTTTGAAATAATAATAGATTTATAAAAGTTTATTGAACTATTCACCGTCTTTTACCCACCTCCTAGGAGAATTTGCAAATTCACATACAACTTAATTTTACCGCTTCTATGGGTTGAATTTTGAAAATACGAGAGACGAAATTAATATCATGGATTAAAATTTGGTTCAATAAGATAAAAATAATTTTTGGTGAATAGTAACTTTTTAATTTTATTTACCGCGGTTAAAGATAAATAGGGCAATTCAAAGTAAATATCATATTGTAGTAATTCAAAATTACCTTAACACATGTCCTAACCATATTGGATGAGTAATAGCTGACCATTAACATATTTGGTCTATTTTAGGACCCCATTCCACTTATGAATGGTAATTATAATTTAGATTAATTATATTTAATGTAAATGAAAAATGTACATAAACAAAAATCCTTTTAGTAATTAATTTTTATATGGAGTTATATAAGTAATATTTTTGACTATAGATATTAATTTGAATTATAAAAAGTTTTCCTACATAATGGTATTTGTTTTATAATTTTTATACATCGAATAAATTAAATTATTTATGACACAATAATGATGCAGTATTTACCTCAATAATAAATGATTTAGATAAATTAGATTATAAATATTAAAATAACATCCAAAACATGTACAATTCTTATTGGATGATTTTATTTCGGCCATGAGTCATCTAATATTCAACCCTAATTATTGTTGGACCTTTTGAAACCGAATATTATTATATAATAATATAATATTTTCACACATTCCTAAAAACCCCATCCTCCCCCTTATAAAAAGAGACCACTTATAACCAATTCCTCACACCTCTAAAGGCTTTAGGATTTACCAAAATCTGTCACATTAATCTCCATACATCCCTATCCTACTCATATAAGCCTTTCTTTAGGTAGAAGGCACTTCAAGAAGTCCTTTTAGTTCAAACCAATGGAAGTTACCCAAATTAAAGGTAACAGTTTCTCTTAACTTCATTTCTTTTATTTTACTTCTCCAACCCCTAAACTATTTTTATTCCTTCCTTTCATAACAACACAAATATCCTCAATATTTTATGATGTTGTTATGATAATGATTTGAATTACACTTACACACACCTCCATATAATTGGTGATGAACATAAAGTTTTTGTTGATGGAAAACTAACGCCTCACGAAACGATGATTGTTCAATTACATACTACCGCCTCTCATGGTGGCAATTATGATGGAACTATATTTATATATGAAATATATTATGTTTATGTTTTCTTAATGATTTTCTAATATCATTCCTTAATGGTTTTTATTATGTGTAAACGTGATAATTTCATTTGAGGAAGTACGGACAACCGCCCCCACAAAGTGATATTACTCATTAATACCATATTTGGTATGTATAAAGGATTGATTTAATGATATTATATATGATATTATACTGTAATTTTAATATACATATGTATCGTTATGTTTTACGTCCATTAAAATATGAAATAGAAATGAAATTAGCGTTAATGCGTACGTACGGCTTACCGTCTCCATGAACGGTGCATTTCATTCTTACTCAAAAATGATTTGTAATGTTATAAATATATGTATATACTAGATATATATGAAATATATGATATCTAAATCAAGAATATAATTATGTATATAATGATCTTTTTACCATGTGAACAACTTTTAACTATAAGGTGTTCATTTTTTACTCAAGTTCCAAATATTGACAAAACGGACTTTATTAACTTAATTGATTACATAAATTATATAAAATGGTATTAAGTGATATAAAAAGAATAATAAACATGAAAAAGGTTATTGAGAAATTATAAATTAACTTTAGTTTATGATTCAGGATATTAAAGAACGAACGGGTTAAGTTGGACCCAAGGTAAGGGGTTTCTTATCTCACTTTTAATTCCTTATGGCTTCCATTGTTCGCCACTTATTTATTGCATGTGGTGTATTGTGCACTACCATTTGATATATATTATCATGATTCTTTTTATTTTCATGATATTTTGTGATTCATTTGGTTGTTATTAACTATTTTTCATATGACTCGATTGATTACAATGAGATAAGGGTTAATTCTACAATCTCTTCATCATCTGAGGTTGTTGATACATAATTATCTACTGAGACCAATTTTTCATCCAACTCCATGTTTCTTAAAAATTTATTCCAAAACATTTTTAATATTTACTATACTACGGGTTAAAGTCATTTATATCCTTTTTTTACTTTTTATAAAATTGTTTGAACGGAATATTTTCGTCATTTTTCAAACAAGGTACTTTTATCCTTTTCGGCAAAATTAAGGTAAGAATGTTTTTTAGCTTATAAAACGGGTGTAGCTATTTTTCACCATTATAACATCGTATAAGATTCACTTAAAAGCTTATAAAAATATTTTCAAAATAAATTTTTTCATTATAATTATGTGACTCTTAAATTATTTCAAAATAAAAAGAGATATTTCTCTAAAAATGTTATTGATTTCATCTATTTCAACATCCTATGACAGATTTTATGTTTATTTGAAGTTGATTTATTATGATACAAAACTTCCATATTGTATTAAAGGTATTTTGATATGTTTGACTGTGAATGAGTTATTTTTATACCATTCATGGTTTATGGTTAATGTATTGACATTTCGTATGCTAGTTTTAATAGGAATGTTTATGATATGTTTAAAACATTCCATATGAAGACTGTATTTGACTTAGTAAGTGACGAGTTGAGCCCTATATAGCTCCTAGATGCATCAATAGGTATCATGAGACAACTACATGTGGAATTGGCCGAGGCCGTTCCCATTTTGAGATATGGTTTTGGCCGAGGCCTTAATCATTTTTAGACGTCTTGGCCAAGGCCTTGACAAAATGTTTCAGAATGTCTGACATTATACATTCCCTCATTATGAAAATAATATTGATGGTTCATGTGGTCATTAGACTAGTAGAATACCCAAATTATATTTTATTATGTCATTATTTACTTAGCTCATATTCCTACCATAAAATTATTCATGTTTTTTATTGGTAAAGGCATGTGGTTTCAATTCTTCTCCATGCTTAATATTTATGTTATCTTCTGCAGTGTTGCTTACCCATACTGAGCGTTTGAGCTCACCCCTTTCTATGTTTTATTTTTACTAGGATTCCATGAAGTGTATTGTGATTTATATGCATGGTTAAGATAAGGGAATAATGTCATTCATGATGGATTATTTATGTCATGTTTTATGTCATAAAGTGTAATGTAACATTAACGTATGTAATCTATTTTACAAGGCTGTTAAACTGATCGGTCCTTCAGGACTTTATTCCTTGTAATCATGCCAATGTATTAAAATAATGCACCGATTCTGGGTAACTGGGGTCAGGGATTACAGTTGGTATCAGAGGAAGTTTATCAATATCCTTAGAAACTATATTTAGATAAACTTTGTTTAGATCACATTACCCTAAGATAGACTTTGATGATTAATATAGAAGAACATCCTAGAATTTTGGTACTATAGAGATTTTGTGACTTTTCTGAGCAATACATATCTTTCTTTATACAAGAAGGTAGAGGTGGCTCTGGCACAGATGTACCTAAGGTTAAATCCTAAAAACACCACTTTGAGCTAGACTCAAACAGGAATAGGTGCACGACAACGAGCCTTACTTCACTCTTGGTTACGACACTCATGGGGGATATGCTTAGGATAATTATTGTTTTCTATACAAACCACTATGAAGGGTTTATGAGTATATATCGCCTCAAATAAAACATTTTTGTGATTATGGATTATATCCATAATATTTTCTATAAACTTTAGGTATTTTACATGTTTGGAATTATGAATTGGGATTCATAAACTGACCTAGTCTATGCCATTTTTTAGAAATGACGCCCAGTATATGTAATGAGAACTCCAGCAATATGTATGATCCAAAGAGATAGAAGGGTCATATCATTCATGGTATTAAGACAAAATTTAGAAGGGAAATAGTCTCCCATTAATTCTCAACATATGACGATATAATATCATGTGTTAGTAAGATAAGTAATGAATTCTCTATGTCCTATGGATTTTAAGGGAAGCATGAGAAGAAAAGGATGGTAGAGAGAAATATGGATAAAGGGAATAGGGGAAAGAAGTATTTTCCCATATGTGATAAATGTGGATATAATAACCTTGGTAAATGCTTGAAGTAAATGGGAGTTTGTTGTAAGTGTGGAGAAAAAGGACACCAAGTACGTGATTTCAAGGGTAAGAAAAAGTTTTCAAATGTAAAATGATTCATCTACAAGGTGTTGAGACACTACACGAATCAATGTCCTAGTCATAAGATTATACCACAAATGATGTTGTTGTATAATAATCATGTTATGATACTACTTCAGATGAAGATGAATGACTAGTGTTGTTATGTTGTAATTATAGAATTATTTCATTTGAGTGTTGTATCAATATTATACTGGTCATATGAATTATAGAGATAAATAAGGATTGTACTACAATAATATTTTATTAAGGATTGGAGATTATATGGTTATAAGAAAAGAGAATTAATAGTAAGCTACACTTTTTGGAAATTACATGGTTAAAGAAAATTTAATCCTTAATATGGTCCTGATAATGATGTAGTGAATTTGGAATAAAAGATGGTTTATTTGGATAAATTATATTGGATATCCATGACTACCTTGAAACTGATTAATGATTTTTATATTCCATCATTGTTGGAGTTTACTTCATTTTTGGATAGAAGGAGTATATCCAATATTCTATAACGATTAAAAGAGAATGAATGTAATCAATAAGGTTTTACGGTAATTCAAGATGTTGATGTGTTTTAAAATAATACATGATGAAGGTGTTCACATGTTATTACGTGGAAAAAAGGATCTTCATTGTGTTTACCTTCCTTATAAATTTTGGACTATGATTTAATATAAAAGTATTTTGGATAAGTCTAATGGTTGGTATGAATTAAGTTTGAAATTGGATACTATTTTTAAGGTTATCTTTGGATTTTATAAAAATGACAACACGCAGACCAGGTGATAACCTGTCACGTTGGACAAGCTGTGGGAATCAAACCCACAACAATAGTGCAATTGGGATTTATCACCTACCACTGGACTACGTGAAGTCCTTAGATTTTATATTTTATTTTATTTTTTTAATGGTTTGATTGGTGAATTATAAATTCAATTTTTTTGGAACCATATACGAATCAGATAAATTGGATATTTTTCAGTTCTACTATCTTTTAGAGTGAAAGATGAGTTTGTGGTAAAAGTTAGTTAAGCATGGTACTCTACTTGTAAAGAATATTATTTTCTGGTCTTATTCTATGATGAAATTAATTCCTAAACATTAGGTAAGGGATCATAAAACTAAAAATGTGTTATGATAATACTTTACGTTTTTTTGAACTGATGGTATTTTAAATCATCATAGATTTGTGGCATTGAGGCCCACAATTCTACAATTGTTTGCGGTTGATGACCTCAATCACTCCTATAAATATTTATGTTTATACTCCAATTATGTGTCTCTAATTTCTAATAATTTTCTCCTAATCGATATCATAATTTGGTGGGGACTTTTTCATTCCCCTTTTCCTCTTATTAAGACTAAATTTTATTAACCCAATTTCTGATGTGGGTTTTACCACAAAGGTATTTTTTATTTTCAACATTTTATTTTTGAAGAACAATTTCAAATTGTGACGACGCAATTTATTTAATGAGGGAATAATGTAACACCCTGATATTTCCTAGTATGTTATTTCTTCAACGTAATTCAATAACTCGCAATACACGCAACACTGAGTTCAATCCCACCACGACTTACCAAACTAACCGTTCAAAGGAGGTTATGAATAGTATTAACTTATTTTTGAACTTTATATAATCCCTATAATTTTAGAATCTACATTATGGGTTTCTCAGACATAATGTAAGAAAAAATCCATTTTTTAGGATAAAAGAAGTTTTCTAAAAAATGTAATTTTACCACCTTTTAATAGAGAACCCATATTACATCAAATATTTGAAACATAAATATATTAAATTTGAATAAATAAATTTATTATTTTGAATGGGGACATCAAAATTTACTTTTTGTAGATTATTTGAATTTTTCTGATATAGTCCATTTTTTAATGAATAGTGAAAAATATTGTATTTTAATTCAAAAGTGCCATTTAATCTAATTTATTTTTATGGCTATATTATCATTTTAATTGGTTTTAATGTGTAATTAGAATATATATTTACCATTTAATCTAATGTTTTTCATTGGAATTAATTTCACTTTGAATTTGGACATAAAAAGTGTCAATCTATTGATAGATATTGCTTCTTAAAAATACAGCTTTTGGTTTTGACAACGGGAATTGATTTTATATTAATAAATTAATCTTTAATGTTTTTAATTTGGTAAAATAGGGTTCATTTTTGAATTTGGAATATCAAAATTTTCTATGGGTGAATTTTTCATATTTTTCTAAAAACATTCAATTTTTTATGAATAGTGAAAAACACTGAATTATTGTTTAAAAAAGAATTTTTATTTCAATAATTATTTATTTTATTTAAATTAATTTTATGTTAGAATAGATACATAATACATATATACATTCAAGGTAATTTATTGGATTCATTTTGTAATAATATTAGATATATAAATTTTTTTTGAACTATTCTTCGTCTTTTACCCACCTCTTAGAAGAATTTTCAAATTCAAATAAAACTTAATTTTACCACTTCTGTGAGATTAATTTTGAAAATACAAGAGACATGGTTAATGTCAAATAGTAATATTTGGTTCAACAAGATAAAAATAATTTGGGGTGAATAGTACCTT
Source organism: Viscum album (assembly GCA_963277665.1). Classification (NCBI taxonomy): domain Eukaryota; kingdom Viridiplantae; phylum Streptophyta; class Magnoliopsida; order Santalales; family Viscaceae; genus Viscum; species Viscum album. Next base: position 1,374,205,533 of record OY728133.1, on the reverse strand, counting down.
TTTACTTTTATTTACCACGGTTAAAGGTAAATAGGGTAATTCAAGGTAAAAATAATATTGTAATAATTCGAAATTACCTTAACACATGTCATTACCTTATTGGATGAGTAATGGCCAACCATTTTCATATTTGGGTCGATTTTGAGACCCCATGGAGCCACTTATTAATGATAATGACACTTCATATTAATTAATTTTATATAAAGGAAAAATTGACATAAACAAAAAACATTTTAGTTATTAATTTTTATATGGTGTTATATATGTAATATTTTTTACTAAAAATATTAATTGGAATGAAATAAATATTTCCTTCATCATGAAATTTTTTATATAATTTTTATACATATAATAAAATAATTTATTTATGACACAATAATGATGCAGTATTTACCTCATTAATAAATGATTTTAATAAATTATATTATAAATATTAAAATAATATCCCAAAAAAATTCCAATTATTTTTGGCTGAATTTATTTATACCATAAGTATTTATATATTAAACCCTAATAATTTTTGGACCATTAGAAAATGAATATAATTATATAATAAAAATAATATTTTCATACTTTCCTAAAGAGCCCCCACCCCCCCTTATAAAAATTAGACCCCTTCTAACCAATTACTCACACCTATCAAGCCTTTAGTATCATCCAAAATCTGAAAAATTAATCTCCCTGCATACCTATCCTTCTTCTAGAAGCCTTACCTTAGGAATAAGGCACTTCAAGATGTCCTTTTAGTTCAAACTAGAGGAAGTTACCCAAATTAAAGGTAACAATTTCTCTTAACTTATTTTCTTTTATTTTACTTCTCCAACACCTAAAATATTTTTATTCCTTTATTTTATAACAAAAATATTATCCTCAATATACTAGGATGTTCTTATCATAAGTATTCGAATTACACTTACACAAACCTCCATCTAATGGTTGAAGAACATAATGTTTCTGTGGATGGAAAACTAATGCCTCACGAAACGATGAATGTTAAATTACCTTCTACCACCTCTCATGGTGTCCATTATGATGGAAATGTATTTATATATGATATATATTACGTTTATGTTTTCTTCATTCTCCTTTATTTTTCTTTTATATCATACCTTAATGGATTCCATTATGGGTAAACGCGTTAATTTCATTTGAGGAAGTGCGGAATACCACCCCCTCAAAGTGAAATGACACGTTAATACCTTATGTGGGACGTATAAAGGATTGAGTGAATGATATTATATATTATATTACACTGAAATTATAATATAACTTTGTATAATTATTTTTTTAATTCTATTAAAATTATAAATAGAAATGAAAGTAGCATTCATGCGTACGTACGGCTTACCGTCTCCAGGAATGGTGCATTTCATTACTATCCCAAAATGATATGTACTATTATAAATACATGTATATAATGGATATATATTATATATATGATACCTAAATCATGAATATCTTTCTTTATATAATGATCTTTTGACCATTTGAACAACTTGTAACTATAAGGTGTTAATTTTTGACTCAAGTGCCAAATATCGACAAAATGAACGTTATTAACTTAAATGATTACATAATGTTTATAACATGGTAGTAAGTGATATAAAAGGAATATTAAACTTGAAAAATGTTCTTAAGAAACTATAAATGAACATTAGTTTATTATTCAGTATATTAAAGAATGAACGGTTCAAGATGGACATGAGGTAAGGGGTTTCTTATCTCACTTTTAAATCCTTGAGATTTCCATTGTTACCACTTATTTATTGAATGTGGTTTATTGTGTACATCCATTTGATATATATTATCATTATTATTTTTATATTCCTGATATTTTGTGATTAAGTTTGTTTTTATTGACTATTGTTCATACGACTCGATTGATTACAATGAGGTAAGGTTTAATTCTATAATCTCTTCATTATCTGAGGTTGTTTATACGTAATTATCTATCGGGACCTCTTTATCATACACATCTATGTTTCTCAGAAATTTATTCCAAAACATTTTTACTATTTACTAGACTATGTGTTAAAGTAATTTATATCCTTGATTTAATTTTTATAAAATTGTTTGAAAGGAATATTTCTGTCGTTTTCCAAACAAGCTATTTTTAACCTTTTCGACAAAATTAACGTAAAAATGTTTTTTTAACTTATACAGCAGGTGCGGCTATTTTCCACCAGTATAACATCGTAGAAGCTTCCATTAAAATATTATAAGAATATTTTCAACATAAATGTTATATTTATTACTATGTTAATCTTAAATGATTTCAAAATAGAAAGTTATATTTTTCTAAAAAGGATTTTTATTTTTTCTTTTTGTCAACATCCTTTGATGGATTTTATGTTTATTTGAAGTTGATTTATTATTATACAAAACATCCATACTGTACTAAAGGTTTTGTGATATGTTTGGCTATGGATGTGCTATTTTTATACCATTCATGGTTTATAGTTAATGTATTTACATTTCGTATGCTAGTTTTAATATGAATATTTATGATATGTTTAAACCTTTTCAAATGAGGAAAGTATTGGACTTAGTAAGTGATGTGTGGAGCCCGCTAAAGATCTTAAATGCATCAGTAGGCCTCATGAGACAACTATACTTGGAATTGTCTGAGACCTTTCTCATTTTGAGATATGGTTTTGGCAGAGGCCTTAATGATTTTTAGTTGTCTTGGACAAGGCCTTGAGAAAATGTTTCAGAATGTCTGGCATTATACATTCCCTCATTATGAAAATAAAATTGATGGTTCATGTGTTCATTAGACTAGTAGAATACCCATGATTATGTTTTATTATGGAATTTTTTACTAAGCTCATATTCTTTCCATAAAAGTGTTCATGTTTATTATTGGTAAGGGCAAGTGGTTTCAATTCTTCACCATGATTAATATTTATGTTATCTTTCGCTATATTTCTAACCCTTACTGAGCGTTTGAGCTCACTGTAACAACCCAATATTTTATGAGAATTATTCTATTTAATTTCATTGATGTATTGTGTTGTACGCTACACCAAAATTAGCGTGTACTATACACAACACTGTATTAGCTTTCAGTATAAACAACACTATTCTTGGCTCATGTTACATATAATTTCAAATTCATTTTGTAGAAATTATTCTACGCAACATTAAGTATAGATTCTTTTAATGTATATATGAAATAAGTTATGAATTATGTTATATGCAACACCAAATGGAGCTTGTACTACACACATCCCTGACTTGGCTTTCATTACACACAATTGCGACCTTCCTCGATAGTGTGTGTAGTACACAATACCAGGTTTCCCTAAACAACGATATATTGTTATAATATTTTTATGGACTAGCCATTATGAATAGTATTAACTAAAATTTGAATTTTATAACATTATTATTCATCTTACACATTTTCTATAATATGGTATGAGAATAAAATAAATGTTTTGTGTAAAATAAGTATTTTTTAAAAACAAATGCAGTTTTGCCGCCTTTTGATGGTGCACCCACATTAAATCTTGTTTTAACATGTTTATAAATTCAATATGACAAAATAAATTTTTTCCTTGGAATAAGGATAGAAAATTTTACTCTAGATAAATTTTTCAAATTATTCCGATAACTTTCATATTTTAATGAATAGAAAAAACATGCTATATATTAATTAAAAACAACTTTTTTTATCACAATAATTTATATGGTTAAATTATAATATTGAGTGGTTATAAAGTATAAATAGAATTCATTTTTACCATTTAATATTATTTTTTTCATTATCATTGATTTTAAATTGAATTCATAGGTAAAATCATTTCAATCTTTTGCAATGTTTTGTCTTTTAAAACTCGTTTTCATAACAACAGGATTAATTTTAAATTAATTTCTACAACTTCTGTGATTTGAATTTAAAAAATTTATTCCATATTTGGAATAATTAGGTCCAAATTATGTTAATAAGCTACTTTTTATTTTTTGTCAATATGAATAGTAACTACGGTAAATTTTATTTACCATAGTTAAAGGTAAGACGGATAATTAAGGGACAATATAATATTATAAAATTGCCCTAACAGTTGTCCTAATATAATTGGATGATTATATTTTACCCTAAATCATAATTGGGTCAAAATGGAATATAATGGAACCCACTTGCATTTGATTAAGACCTTTTATTTATTTTATTTAATGGAAAGTGAAATGTCTCACTCAAACATTAATAACTAGGTTGTTTTTAATATAAGTTTATACATACTCTAAATTCGATTATATATACTCATTAGAAATCAGGAAATTTTTTCTTTATCATTGTAATTTAATTGTAATTTTTAAGAAATATTTAATTACCTTAATAGCTTATACAATAATTATGAAGAAATTATTTATTTAGTGAAAAATCAATAATATAGTTTTCATTAAAATAACAATACCTGTAAAAAGGACCATAAACTTGACCAAACATTATTGGTCTAGTATATCTATACCCTAAACATACAAGGGTAGATTATTGGACCATTTTGAGCCTTATAAAACTGATTAGGACATTATTATTATTTAATTTTAAATGATATCAATGATGTCACCTTCATAATTTAATAAATATAACAATTTAAATGTTGTGAATTTAAGATGATAAAATCAAGTAAAAATACTATTATGAAACTTATTATATTTATATTCATCATAGGTTTTTATTTTAAATTTTTATGCAACAAATAAGTATATTAAATAATTATACAAAACTTTTGTAGTAATTATTTTATTAAGAGATATACCAAATAAATGGTTTTAAAAATATTAAAATAAATAATATATGAATAAATTAATCTTTCCCATGATTTTTTTGATTAATATGACATGTTATGAATCTATTATATATTTTTGGTCGAACATATCTTCTGTGTAGTTTTTATTTAATTCAAATAATTAACAGTGTCCAAATTGACACTATTAATATTTTATAAAAATATAATATTTTTAAATTATTTAAAAATCACATGAATATTTAAAAACTAAAAATTGAAAATTATATGGTCTAAAAGGTTATAAAGTATCCAACTCTGTAACATTGACAACATTTAAATATTTATTTATAACAATTTCAAATTTATAATTTTATTACAACAAATAAAATTAAATAGATTAAATAATGATAAATCAAGTTGATAAGGTTTAAAAAAACTTAAAACATGTATAAATTTGATTGGTTGATGAGACTAAAATCCTATATCATCTCATCTTTAAATTGATTCATTTTTGAGGTTTTTTAGTGGGGTTTCATTTTATTATTAATTAATATTTTTAAGGTTTCCAAAAGTGCCCCTCTCCTCTCCTGTATAAGGGCACATCCTTCCCTCTCCTTTTCACACACATTTGAGCCTTCAAGATCGGTCAGACCCTGCCATTTTAACTTTTACACTTCCATAGAAACCCACTAGAGGTCCTGGTAATCTTTAAAGACCATCTTTAGTGCCCTAAGAGGAGGATAAGAGGAGCTGTGTCGAAGAAGATGTAATCTCTTCTACCGATTCGTTCATGTTTTGTTCTTCATCACCTTCTTATTCTTTAGTTGATTCATTATAAAGTAATAAAATAAGTATCAAAAAAATACAAATATTTTATTATATATATGAAAAAACCCAATTTCACCTTATATCCATCCTACGGAAAACGAAATCATCGTGCATGTGTATGTACGGAATACCGTCTCCACCCCGTGGTGTAATCAGTTTTCCCAAAACCAACTTACATGGATGGTTATAATGGTGTAAATAATAAATACATATGGTTATTATAACTTCATACTGATTTTTAGATATTATATCATCCACTTCAATTCTATTCAATAATTATGGGAACGATATCATTGCGTGTGCTTACGTACGAACTACAGTCTCCACGAACGCGATGAGATTCATTTTCCATGATTAAAAATTAAAGTATGATTATAAAGTATATATAATAAATAATCATAAAATATAATACATAATAATGATACAGTATTTTGGTACATATATGTTTCATTTACTTAATTCCGTTTAATTCAATAAGGAATCGAAAACAGTGTTTATGCGTACGTATGGCCTACCGTCACCATGAATGGTGTCTCTCATTCCATTTATAGATCTATCATATATATTTATATGCTGAATATATGTTATATATAAATCATGTTTTACATTATATAATTAATTAAATAAATACATAAGTAATAATATCATGATCAAAATTTCAAAACACATACTTTAAATGAAATAATTTTACCCAAAATGATACTTTTACATGGAATTTACAAAAGAACGGGTAATATAAAGTCATAATTGAACCATATATGATATCATAACAATTAATGTGATTATTTAATAAGTCAATGACATTATTTAAATCATTATACAGGAGGTTCGGATACATACAAAACATATTGGACATAAGGTAAGGGATAATTCTTCAATCTCATTTTTATCTGAGATTTCTTATACATAAGTATTTACTAGGGTTATAATTTTCATCCATGTCTTTAAAAAAAATTTCAACCAGTGTTTAATATTCTTACATGAATTTTTAAATTCATTTTTACCCCACATTATCTTTTACATTGTGTTATGGAAGGTATCTTTCTTTTGTTTACCATATATGGTACTTTTTTACATTTCCGTTAAAAGTACATGGAAATGTTTTTCAAACTTATACGGCATGAACACATTTTTAAGGTTTCATAATGCCTTATTTTCATAAATATTAATCTACAAGATTTCATAAATATTTAAAAAAAATCTTTTTCTTTTAAAATGGCATGGCATTTTGTGAAAAGAATGTGATTTTGAAGAAGAAAGGATATTTTCCTCAAGAATTAATTTCAAGTGTTTTGCCAAAACTATTTTCCATACAAGATGATATTATTTAGTATGATTATGTTTCTAGTATAATGTCTCAATTATTTACATGGTTTCATTTTTATTATAATGAAATTATATCCATTGTTTATATGGATTATGTTATGATGGGATGATGTTTAGGAAACCCATTTTATTCGTTTGGTTATTATGAATGATTTATGTTTATTTTGTGGCACAACTAAGAATGATTTAATTATGAGATGGTTGGACCTTATATCTCCCTCCAATTAATTGGTTAAAGATTTATATCTCATGAGATAGACATGGCTGTAATGACATGTTAATTCGGTTCAGTGATACATTACTGGAACGAGGAGTGAACTCGATTCAGTAAGGGACTTTGTCCACTAAGATGGTCATTGTAGAAATTCCTTGGCTACTATGGAAATAATATCAAGTTATTAATGGTTTTATACAATTACATGTTTTATTCCCATGCTATTTTATCATGATTGATGTTCCATTATGATCTATGCCTTATGTACTGCAATGATTTATGTCATTGCCCAAGATTGTTATGTTTAAACATTATGGTCATGTTTTAAGTTCAAATGTATATGGTTTGTTTTATTTTCTCCATGCATACCCTTACTGATCATTTGAGCTCACCCTTTATATTTTTTCTTTTCCCCAAGATATAAATAAAGGTTTTAGGTAAGAAAACAAAAGGGGAAGATCTTTATGGGAGATGTTGAAGATCTTTCACCATGAATAGAAGATTATCTTCCGAGTTTCCAAAGGCACTAAACTATTACGGTCATTAAGTTTTGGTTTTTGTTATGTGTAAGTATTCCAAAAAATTAATGTAATTTCCATGTATGTCACGCTTTAGACCTCTACTATTAGAATTAGAGGAAAGGTTTAGTTAACCTTTGGAAACTAGGATGCGAAAACTTTAGTGAGATCCCGAGAAATAATTTTAAGGTATGTTTAGTGATGTACATAAGGTTAAATATAAGTATAGGTTATAGTCCATGAATTATGGTAACAATCATAGAATTAAACCTAAGAACATAGATATTGAAGGTACTCTCCCTTTATTATGTTGTTTTCCTAGTATGATTGTTTCCCCTCACATAGTTGTTTTTGTGTTTTAATCAATGGAGGAAACCAGAAGGAATTTTGTTAACATTGAATCTAATGGGGAAATTGGTGACTATGAGAAACAGAATTGTTTAATTCCTTGAGAGAAAGATATTATGATTATGTCGAATCAGTCATTGCGATATATAATTAAAAAGGTAAACATTGGTTGTATTCATAATTCATCAAATAAGAGGAAGATGGACTTTTATGCATGTTTTCATGGTGAGGAGAATAGAGAAATAAAGATTGATATTTCTAAAAAATGGATGAAGACCATGACGAATAAATCAAATGGAGGGGAAGATGATATTTGTGTGGGGAAAAGGGTCATAGAGTGACGAACTGTTATGGAGTACAATGTATTATCTATGGAGAACATGTCCATTACCCAACTCAATGCCCTAACCTAATAGGATACTTCTAAATTGATGAAGGACCTATTCCATGCAAACAGTTGATGATGGTGGATTGAAGGGTTTATGTATTGGAATTCAAGAATAATGTTTTTGAGGTACTTTTATGGTATATTGGAATATCTATGTATTGGTCCATTGTGGTTTTCCATAAGAATATGGTACCGGTAACCATGAAAAGTGATTGAAATGTTTTTGGAAAGAAGATGATATGCGCATTATGAAGGGATAAAGAAAAAATGGAATGAGCTCATGACTGATTTAAGGAAAAAGTTATATCATGGTTTGAGTATATAAAAATTTTGGGGTTTTGGTATGTGGAAAGTTTTAACTTTCGATAGAATTAATGTTTTCAATAAGGTTTAATGGGTATTCATTTTTCAAGAGAATACATGATTAAGGTATTCACATGATTGGAATGTGACCAACAAGATATATCGGGGATGAATGATGGTATTCACATGCTCGATAGATGACATTTATAGTAATTGTTTTCTTTATACTATGAGATTGGACAAGAGTATTTTGGATAAGCCTAATGATTTGAAATGGATTATGTTGGATATAAGTTAGTATTGTTTAAGGAAACAACTTTTTTCGATATTATTGATGGAATGTTATAATGATGTAGTTTTAGAAAAAGGAAAACCTGCAGAACAGTCGAAAACTATTGCATCGGACAAGGTTGCAGGAATCGAACCCACAACCCAGGTGCGACATGCCTTTATCACCTACCACTGGCCTACAGAAAGTCCCTGGTTAGTATAAACTAGTTTTATTTTATTAATCTATATGATAGATGAAGTACATGTCCACTTTTGAATCATATATGATTAACCTCACCATAGATAGACGTACGTATATTTGATAAATTTTTCTAACCTTTTTTGAGACCGATGGAATGACTCATCATTCTATCACATGATCTGCTAACACTTCAAGAAAGTCAAATTCAACTTCATTTCTTTAAGATATGAAGTGGAAATTGTTCAAGGCACGAACAACGATGAGATTGTACTGAAATAAAGTAAGTATTTATTCTAATTAAAATTCTTCAACTTTAGGGAAATGATGTTGAAAACAAAAAAATGTTGTCCAAGTGTCCTATAATCCAATGAATCAGATGGTAACTTAGATCATCAAAAATATTTGGCATTGTGATTATTGGCTTTTCATAACCATGTTCTCTACCACACTCCATCAGAACATGATGGTTAGGTTTCTCTTCCATATCCATATTTTCACCTATGTTCTCCTATGTGGAAACCCAGTGCTGAGTTAATTTGGGTAACTGATATGTTTCATACTTCACTTTTTAAAATTAAGTTTTAGTATTCCTTTTTACAATGTGGGATTCTATGAAAGAAACATTCAAGTAGTAAACCATTTATAACCTCGATGAATTTCGAGGATGAAATTAATTTTAAGGGGGGTAGAATGTAACAACCCGAGATTTTATGAGAATTATTCTTTTTAATTTCATTGATGTCTTGTGTTGTACGCTACACAAAAATTATCGTGTGTTATAGACAACACCGTATTAGCTTGCAGTATACGCAACACTATTCTTGGCTCATGTTACACATATTTCCAAGTTTGTTTTGTAGAAATTATTCTATGAAACATTAATTATAGATTTTGATTAATTTATAAATGAAATATCTTCTAAATTATGTTATATGCAACCCCAAAGAGAGCTTTCACTACATGCATCCCTGACTTGGCTTGCATTACACGCAATCGTGACCTTCCTCAATAGCGTGTGTAGTATGTAATACCAGGTTTCACTAAACGACGATATATTGTTATAATATTTTCATGGACTAGACGTTATGAATAGTATTAACTATATTTTTAAATTTTTAACATTATTATTCATCTTATACATTTTCTAGAATATGGTCTGAGAATAAAATAATTTTTTCGAGTAAAATAAGTACTTTTTTTAAAAAAATGCAGTTTTGACGCCTTTTGATGGCGCACCCACATTAAATCTAGTTTTGACATTTTTATGAGTTCAATTTGAAAAAATAAAATTCTTCTTTGAAATCAGGATAAAAATTTACTCTGTATAAATTTTTATATTGTTCTGATAACTTTCATATTTTAATGAATAGTAAAAACACGCTATATTTTAATTAAAAACAACTTTTTTCATCGTAATAATTTATATGGTTAAATTATAATATATAATGGTTTTAAAGTATAAATAGAATATATTTTTAACATTTAATATAATTTAGGTCATTATCTTTGATTTTACATTGAATTCATAGGTAAAATCATTTCAATCTTTTGTAATGTTTTAACTTTTAAAACACCTTTTCTTAACAACGGGATTAATTTTAAATTAATTTCTTCAACTTATGTGAAATGAATTTGGAAAAATGGATTTCATATTAGGAATCAGTATGTCCAAATTATGTTAATAAGATACTTTTTAGTTTTAGTCATTATGAATAGTAACTATGATAAATTTTATTTCTCAATGTTAAAGGTAAATAAGATAATTAAGGTAAATATAATATTATAAAATTACCCTAACACTTGTACTAATATAATTAGATGATTTTATTTTACCCAAATTCATAACCGGGTCAAAATGGAATCTAATGGAACCCAATTGTATTTGATGAAGACATTTTATTTATTTTATTTAAAGGGAAGTGAAATGTATCACACAAACTTTAATAAATAGATTATTTTTAATATAAGATTATAAAGGATTTAAATTCGATTATAAATACTCATTTTAAAGATAATGAAATTTATTTATCATGGAAATTTATTTTTAATTTTTAAGAAATATTTATTTACCTTAACAGCATATACATTAATGATGAAGAAATGATTTATTTAGTGAAAAATCAATAATATAGTTCTTATTAAAATAAAAATACCTATAAAAAAGACTAGAAACATGGGAAAACATTTTTGGAAGAGTATACCTATACCCTAATCATCCATGGGTCGATTTGTGGACCATTTATAGCCCTATAAAACTAATTAGGACATTTATATTATTTTATTTTAAATGATGTCAAAGATGTCACCTTCATAATTTAATAAATATAACAATTTAAATTTTATAATTTTATGATGATAAATTCGAGTACAAATATTATTAAGAAAGGTATTATATTTATATTCATCATATGATTTTATTTTTAGTTTTTATGCAACAAATAAGTATATTAAATAATTATACAAAAATGTTGTAGTAATTATTTTATTAAGAGATATACCAAATAAATTGTTTTAAAAATATTAAAATAACTAATATAAGAACAAATTAATGTTCCCCATGAATTTTTTTTATGAATATGACATGTTAGAAATATATTATATATTTTTCTTCGAACATATCTTCTGTGTGGTTTTTAATTAAATTCAAATAATGAATAAGGTCAAAATTGACACTATTGATATTTTATAAAATTAAAATATTATTAAATTATTTAAAAATTAAAAAATATTTAAAAAGTACAAATTGAAAATTATATGGTCTAAATGGTTATAAAGTATTCAATTATGAAAATTTGGAAACATTTAAGTATGTATTTATAACAATTTAGAATTTTAATTTTATTACCACAAATACAATTAAATATATTAAATACTGATAATTCAAGTTGATAAGGTTTAAAATTCACATAAAACATGTATAAATTTTATTGGTTGATGATATTACAACCCTATGTCATATAATATTTGAATTGAGTCATTTATTGAGGTTTTTAAGTGGGGTTTAATTTTATTATTAATTAATATTTTTGAGGTTTCCAAAAGTGCGCCTCTCCTCTTCTATATAGGGGCACCTCCTTCCCTATCCTGTTCACACACATTTGAGCCTTCAAGCTTAGCCAACCACTGCCCATTTAACTTATAAACTCCAATATAAACCTACTAGAGGTCTTCGAATTCTTTAAAGACCAACTTTAGTGCCCTAAGTGGAGGATAAGAGGAGCCGCGTTGAAGAAGATGTAATCTCTTCTACCGATTCTTTCAAGTTTCATTCTTCTTCAACTTATTCTTCTTTATTTGTTTCACTGTAAATTAATAACATCGATATCACTAATATACTAATATGTTATTGTAAATATGAAACATTTCCATTTCATCATCTATCCATCCTACGGAAAATGAAATCACTGCACATGAGTATGTACAGAATACAGTCTCCACCCCATTGTGTAATCAGTTTTCACACCACCACCTTAATTGGATAGGTATAATGGTGTAAAGAATAAATATATATGTTTATTATAACACCATACTTATTTTTATATATTATATAATCCAATCCAATTCTATTCAATGATTATGGGAATGATATCATCGCTCGTGCGTACGTACGGACTACCGTCTCCATGAACGCGATGAGATTCATTTTCCATGATTAACCATTCAAGTATGATTATAAAGTATATATAATAAATAATCATGAAATATATTACATAATAATGATACTGTATTTTGGTACATATATGTTTCATTTACTAAATTCCATTTAATTCAATAAGGAAATGAAAACAGCATTCATGCTTATGTACGACCTACCGTCTACGTGAATGGTGTATCTCATTCCATTTATAGATCTATCATATATGTTTCATTTACACTCTGGAGTGCTCTTGGTTCTGTTCGATGCAGCTTGTTGTTGTCCTCCGTTGAGCTTCTCAGTGGTTGAGGTCTGCGCTCAAGCTCCAGCGATTTGGGGGTCCCGAATCTTCTCAGGTGAGTGTGGGGGGTTCTGTTGTACCTGATGCGGTCGAACTAGTCGGTGGCGGCGGGATATTTTGTATCAGGGTGTTGATCGTTGTGCTTTCGTTCGCGGTGTGATTCGGTTCTTGGTGAAACTTCTTCTGTTTTCGTTGTTCTGGTTTTGTTTGGTTCGTTTTAGGGTTCTTTCTTTTCCCTGATGGATTGGGAGTTCTGCCCTCCATGTGGCGGTGATGATGTATGGTTTGCATGGTTTTTCGTGTTTTTGCGAATGGATGAATGTCTGTGGGGTTGTGATGCTGAATTTGATGACGAAGGGGAGTATGATGGGATCTTCCGTCTTGAATATGTTGGAATGGTGAAGGTGGCATTTTCTGGTGAAGTCGATGATGGTTTTCATGGAACCTCCAGTGATGGTGCTCTGGCGACAACGGTGAGGTGCTCTGCTGACGACGACGGTGGTGGTAGTTTCGAGGAGCATGATGATGATTGTGACTGGATGTTGACTGGATGATGTTTTCGACGTCGTCACGATTTTCGGTGGGTGCGCGATTTCTACGCTCGTGTCTCGAGGTGGCTATCCGAGATTTCTTATAAGTAAGTATTTACTAGGGTTATATTTTTCATCCATTTCAAAAAAATTATTTTTCATAATGTGTTTAATATTCCTACATGTATTTTTAAAGTAATTTTTACCTCATTTTGACTTTTACTTTGTGTTATGGAAGGAATATTTCTTTTGTTTACGATACGTTGTACTTTTCGACTTTTCCGTTAAAAGTACGAGGAGAATTTTTTTTAACTTATACGGCATGAACGGATTTTGAGAGTTTCATAAAACCATTTTTCATAAAGCATACTATTCAAGATTTCATAACTATTTTCAAAAAAATCCATTTCTTTTAAAATTTCATGGCATTTTGTGAAAAGAAAATGATTTTGAAGAAGAAAGGATATTTTCTTCAAGAATTCATTTCAAGTGTTTTGTCAAAACTATTTTCCATATAGGATGATATTATTTGGTATGATTATGTTTCTAGTATAATGCCTATTTGATTTATATGGTTTCATTTTTCTTATGATGAAATGATATCCATTTTTTATATGGATTATTTTAGAATGGGATGATGTTTATGAAGCCCATTTTATTTGTAGGGTTATTATGAATGATGTATGTTTATTTTGTGGAACTTGTATGAATTATTTCATTATGAGATGGGTGGGACCTTTATCTCCCTCTAATGTATTGGGTAAAGATTTATATATCATGATATAGACATGGCTGGAATGGAAAGTTAATCCAGATCAGTGATACATGACTGCAACAAGGAGTGAACTTGATTCAGTAAGGTACTTTGTCCACTAAGATGGTCTTGGAAGCAATGCCTTGGCTACTATGGAAATCATATCATGTGATTAATGGTTTTCAACTTTTTCATTTTTTATTCCCATGCTATTTTATCATCATTGATGTTCCATTATGATCTATGCCTTATGTACTACCATGTTTTATGTCATTGCTCATGATTTTAAACTTTAAACATTATGGTCATGTTTTTAAGTTGAAATGTATATGGTTTGTTTTATTTTCACTATGCTTACCCTTACTGAGCATTTGAGCTCACCCTTTTAATGTTTTTATTTACCCAGAATATAAAGAAAGTTTTTAGGTAAGAAAACAAAAGGGTAATATCTTAATGGGAGATGTTAAAGATCTTTCACCATGATTAGAAGATTATGTTCCGAGTTTCCAAAGACACTGAAGTATTATGATCCTTGAGTTTTTTTTTGTTATGTATTATGTATTCTGCAAAAGTAATGTAATGTCCATGTACGTCAAGCTTTGGAATTTTACACTCACCCCTTTCTATGTTTAATTTTTCTAAGGATTCCAAGAAGTGTATTGTGATTGATATGCAAGGTTAAGGTTAGGGAATAATAGTGTTCATAAATAATTATTTATGTTGGTTTGTATGTTATAATGTGTAATGTAACATTGATGTATGTAATATATTTTCCAGGACTGCTAAACCAATAGGTACTTTGGAACTTGCTTCCATATAATCAAGACATGGTATTAAAATAATGCACCGACTCTGGATAACTGGGGTCAGGGCGTTACATGGGTTCTTTTATACCCAGCATTATAAACCCCACATTACATATTTTCAATGTTGTATAAGTCCTAGAATAAAATATCACTTATATTACATTCGGATACAATAACATGATAGACACACCGGAACATCTAGAGGAAGTGATTATTATGTTTTTCATTCAAACAATTAATGGATGAATATTTTCCCGCTATAGAAATTTAAATATTCGGCAGGTTTCTAATTAGAGAGATCTATTGGGATAGTTATGTTACCATTTTAGTTCTAGGTTATGGTTACCAATAGTTATTATCCTCTTTAAATTTAAATAACATAATAATGGAAATGTTTAATACTTCATCTCCATATGGAAGTGACTTCCAATTTATTTAGTTTTAATGTCTAAAATGAATAATTAGTAGAGATATTTATAGAAATTACAATATATGAGTTATAAACACCCCTTATTTACCTAATGTAAACTTTTGTTTTCTAGGATTTTTTTTAAACAATGATGATATGACACACTTATGTATTCCAAGTCCATGTTTCAAATTACCCGATTAACACAAGGGAGGAAAATTGGTAGAGTGAAGACCATTAATGCCACACATAAACCAGCACTAATGCAAGATCCAACTTCTAAGATGACACAATATCACATAGTTCCACCCCATGAATGAAAAAATTCATAACACTAACTTTATCATGAGTGGAAAAAGTTCAAAATCACAGAAACCATAAGGTCTACAAGAATAAATTCTTTTCCATGGAGAGTATGTTATAAGGTATTTCATCTTTTCCATAAATAATAATCTACTAAAGTAATTAGAGGTTGGAAAATGAAATGAAGATGGTCTAAATGACCACCTTGATTATTTAACCTACCAGAATATTTTAGAGAATGAAATCCTATAATGTTTCATTTTCAAGAATATAAACTAGTAGAAGGTCAATCCTGGGCAGGAACAATTGGAAAAATCCATGATTCATGTGAATTATATCTATAACAAATCATGAAAATAAGAAGAATAGTGTAAGGAGATTGAAGATAAGTATGAATATAAATTCTATGACTAGAGCACTATGATGACGATCATTTGGGTGGACAATATTTTCATGGTTCAAATGAATCATCTTGTTGTGACCCCCAATCCTTCTAAAATTTTAGACACACCGCCATCATAATAATTATAGTCTATGGGGCAATGAAATTGTCACGAATATAAAAATACATGAGTGGAAGATCCCTTGACAGAAACTCATCAAGTCTATTTTTGAAAACAAGACCTCATCACTGAGAAAAATGTAAATGAACCAGTAAATGGGATTCTCATCAAATAAAGATTTTAAAGATAGACATGTCAATAATATCAACTTTCTAGACCCCCTTAAGTTGTGAGTAGGAAACATATGAACCTAAGTAAAATATGAATTACTAGGTAAGAGGTTATAGAAGCTAAAGATCTTTGGTGGTCAAGGTCCCAGAGAACCTTGATGCCTATAAACCGTTTCATCAGAAACCATATATGCCATAGATACAAAAATATAAGAACTTTAGTGAGATTATATATAACAATGATCTTATCTTAAATCATCTAGGACATAATAATATCCAATTATATTGGATAAAAACAAGAGGATATGTAATTGTATCGTAAACATTGAAATATAGGATGACTATCTTATCTCAAAATGAAAAAAAAGTTCCCCAAATTTGAGATTATGAAAGGCACATTCAATGTCGTCAGTATCAACCAAAAAAACCTAATTCAGGGAGTATCTTGAAGGAAGGATGCAAAAAATTGTTGTCTATGATTATGTATTTTGAAGTTTATTATTGTTATCCCAAGAATTCTTTTTGTACGAGATTCACCCCATCTCAATATATGAAATAGAGAGGCTCTTCTTGACCCCCTTTATGACCCTGGGAGGTGAGGCTAACATGAATAGAACATATACATATCCGAAGAAGACAGGTTCCAAAAAATGTAACATGGTCATTTCCTTTATAGAAAAAACTAGAAATCAACTATATAGGAACACATCATACCCTTATACATTTTTTGAAATCTCAACTATAATGATATTGACTGATCCCTGGTTTATAATAGTCATGTGATCAATATCATCTCAATTCAATCCCTTAGGGTCTTTATAAAAAGTGAAGTTATCTTTTCCCTTTATAATTTGAATACATAGCGGCATCAAAAGACTGACCAGAGACTACTTGGATGAATCAAAATCATATCTCAACGGAAATATCCTACTTTTAGTTACAAATTCACCGCTCTTCATAAATACCTAGATTTCAACATATTTTTTATAAGACAATGGATTCATATGAACAAGATGGTTCCATCGGAATAATATCAATTCCTGAAGTACTATGTAAATAAAAATTTGGATTATTTAATAGTGGTAATTCCCCCTCAGAGTCTTGTGAAACTTTTTCTATAGACACAAATATTTTAAAATTTGAATGGAAGTACGCGGTGATAGATCACACCATACAATTTTCTACCCCAATGGTATATAAATAGATCATATGAACCTATGAAGAAAGATTTGGGAATATTACACATTAACCATTAACTAAATTGATTTGACATTAATAGATATGGGAAGTAATTTGTTTATGATATCCATATTGACCATTTTTTTAAAACACTAAATAATTTTCCTCTTATATGATGATTTGGCATAAATTTTACTCGAGATTCTACTATAAACAGAGAAAGAGATCACTGAGTAGCCTATGTGAACTAATATTTCTCCTGGTCATATTTACATGAGACTTGGTCTGATCAAAACCCAGTCAACCTAACTGAGGAACTTTGACTATATGTAAATGAATCCTGGGATATGGAGAATAGAATAGGGTTTAGGTATGTTCACTCCTATACGTACGGTATCCATTATGTTAGATGAGGTCAACAATTATCTAGGAGAATTTCATTCCATTAGTAATAATAATAATAACATATATCATCTAATTGATCTAAAATGTCTTTTCCATATTGCACTCCCAAAAATTGAGAATTAAATGAATAATAATAATAATAATAAGATAAATATCTTTGGGGTTATTTTACATTGTTTGAGGAAGGTGTTTTATCTACCATCAATGTGCTTAGAAAACATTATATAGGTACAAATGAAGTCCCACAACCCAAATTTATTAGTGTCACTATGAATTCTGAGTGGAATGACAATTTAATCTAATTTCTTAAATATGTTAGAGATATCTTAATCTAGAATTGTACACTAATTTCTAGATTGGATCCTTATATGGATACCCATTATTTGTGTTTTCAAAATGTCTATTAAATTTACAAATAGAGAGTGAAGGGAATTCAGCCAAACTATACTTCCAAGGTATGTTTTTTTACAAACTCATTGAATCAAAATTAATTTGGGAAGAACAATACCTTATGTGGCTCACCAATATCATACATTTAATGAGAAATAATCTTTATGATAGGGATTTCATGTGATCTCATTATATCAATAGTAATTTACCTAAGGTTTCTTTCCCAATGCTGATCATAGAGCTATTATAGATGTCATAATAGTCTTTTAGTAACTATATGTTATAGATGTTTATTTAGTCTATAAAAATATCCAAATGGAACTTTAAGAAGAGGAGTACACAAAATTCAGGGAACCCAATGGGTATATTTCTATCAAGT
This sequence comes from Viscum album, assembly GCA_963277665.1. Lineage (NCBI taxonomy): Eukaryota > Viridiplantae > Streptophyta > Magnoliopsida > Santalales > Viscaceae > Viscum > Viscum album. Next base: position 1,374,186,637 of record OY728133.1, on the reverse strand, counting down.
GAATCTTTTTTTAAAGAAGGTAGTTCCATATACCAACAAGCCATGAACCATATTTTCAATCTCTTTATAAAGGGAACCATGGAATACTTTATTGATATTCTATAGTTGAAGTCCTAAGAACATGGTGATCATGTCATTGATTTTGAGATTGTTTTCAATAAACTATGAAAACACATCTTGAGGATAAACCTCGTATGTTATACTTCTAAATGGAAATGAATGAAAATTTTCTTCATTGTATTATGCTATCATAGAATCAAATTCAACACAAATATGACCATGGAAATCCAATATTATCCTCCTCCAGGAAACATTATGGAGTTAAGGGGACTCAAAGGACCTCTTACCTATATCATGTGATTCATAGACAATATCATCGTAAAAGTTAAACCCTTTGTGAAATTGATAAAGAAAGGTGTTGACTATCAATGTGATAAAAGTTTTAAAGAATCCTTTGAGGACCTAAAACTCTATCTCCTACCCCCACCATTCGTGATGTTATTGGTAGAAGGGAAGTCGTTAATCCAGTAAGTGGAAACATTAGAGTGATCTCCTAAGAACCGTCTTTCCAATAATAATTATGTACCAAAGAAATATATCTCATAACATTTCAACATAAAAATGAAATGTTTCAATACCAGATACTATGATTTTATAATGAAATTTATTGAATTTATTTCCACAGTATAAATGTTAATAAACTTCATTCATTACCAATATTTCCACCTTCCCTCTCATACAGACCAACTAAAATATATACTCACTCATATAATCATAATTAGATATCTAGAATAGGTGGTGGTAATTTTACAGTAGTTTCATATATAATTCATATCTTAGAATGTGTAAAGGGAAAATGAATAGTGTATTAGTTTAGAACACATCCAATATTGAAATAGACTTTTCAAGATATGGATTTTCATGATAGGGAATGTTTCTCCACCCAGTGATCTTCCAAGACAAAGGAAATGTATTTTGATGGTTCCTTAAGGATCCTAATAGGAAAAAAATAGAATACACAATGCATAAGTGTGTTTTATTTGTGACTAAAAACATCACACAAGACAAATAAATTATATATTTAACTTTAATTCCATTAGAGTCACACATCAATATTGTGGAAGAATACAATGCCCTCATTATAGGATTAGAATTGTCCTACATATATGTGTGGATTGATTGAATTTTAAGGATGATTCAAATTTAGTAATAAACTAAATTAAATTTGAATACTCTATTAAGAACGAAATACTAATAACCCTTATTTTATTATGTGAGAGGGATAATGGGTAAATTTCCATTAGAACCAACATTGGACAACATCCCACATTTAAAGAATACTTGAGTTCATGCACTATACAATGTAGAAACATCCATGATAGATCTAGAGAAAAATGAAATTCTTATTGACATCACACCAGATAAGTAGTTATCTCCATCACACATTAGTAACATGGAAGAAATAAATTATTCCATCACCACCCTTGATCAATGAAAACCTATAACTTAATTAAGCGATACCATAACTGGATGGATGTAACCTATAATAAACTACCTGAAAAACTAAATTATTCAACAAGATAGAGTTAATAAGGAGGAGATACACCATCAAATACGAATTTTTTAATTTATAATGAACCATCTTCTCAGAGGGTTCTCTATTCACAAAGAATTGATGATTTTATCCTCAGATACATCAAAGGGATAGAGATCCTCACTGTTATTCAAGAATTCCATACTCGTTCCTACATTTCACACTAGTCATGAACTAATCTCTCATATTAAATCAATATACATTGATACATATATCCACCTATAGTTCATTAATTCATGGAGATCAAAAGGAAATTATTTCTTTTTCAAATATATTTCAATTTCATTCATCAACCATGTCACGACTCATCCTAGTGTGGCCTTTATTGTGACTCCCCATGACCGCCTCTAATAGGCCAGGGGCTGGTGACTAGCACCGAGTAGGAATATTACTAACATGGGAGGAATTTTCTATGTACCTGTACACATTCACACATCTCGAATCCCACAAATGCTGAAATGTAAAATCAATGAGGAACGAAAATGCATGAATACGACTAATCCCAACCAACAGAGTACAACATAAAGTAAAGTGATGAAAGCAAACTGGGCCAGAATACAAGCCCACCAAAACAAAAGTATGAAAACTGAAAAGTCAAACCTGTAAACACAAAAGGTACTAGGACTGCTGCTCGTAGCTATAGGAACGCCTCGGCCTTTACGGAACTCAGAAAGCTCGGTCCTGTCCTGGTCTTCCTTGGACTATGTCAAAAGGCTGCTCATCTGCACAAGTCACGACACATGCGGGAAAATCCCATGCAGATATGAGTATAAAAATACTTAGTAGAGGACCCCCAAAACCAAAAAGTTGTACACAATGTAAAGGTACAGTCATCTATGCATAGTATAGGTCTAAATAACATATAGCACAAACAAGATATACTCAATACCCAGACCCGTAGTCTAGAGACAAGTCAAACAACCGCATACCCCCATCTAGGGGTTCAGTTCAAAGATTCCACGAAGCACTCATTCCAGAAGAACACACTCCACCAGTCTTATAGCTCTGATGATGTCAATCCAAGAAGTACTGTTCATCGGGAAAGTCACGAGAGGTTGTTACACTCATTACCGGAGAAAAACTACTGAGTGGTAAGATTACTATATATAGATGCACTCATTACAGCAGACACAATCTTGAGTGGGAAAGATCATGATATATAGATGAGGAAAGCTGCTAGGTCCTTGCTAGATATCATGACTCATCCGGAATTCACCTACTAGGTAGAGGATCGATGCCTGATGGCGTTGGTTACATCGATGTAGGACTCTACCTAGGGTTAATAATGGATATAGGATCTCGATCCAAGCCTCGTGGATGGATTCCTTACTCTAGAAAAGAATTTCATGCTAAGGGATCATTCTCTTGTAGAAGGAAATGATGCCTGACCATAAGGTGAATGAGAAGAAGGGTCACTAACCCAAATAAAAGATGTCCAAGTTACGGTGAACAATAGGACCATGTCGTTTTCCAAAAAGTACACGGTGTGTAGAAAAGTTACACGTCGTGTTGTCTGAACCCAGGTATGGCCCGCGTACAACGTCCAGTATTGTAAGGCTTTTCTTGTAGAAAAACTGAGTACACAACATTTAGTATGGTGTACATGCCATGTCTGAGTGACCGGGGTTGTCTCCGTGTACATTGGCCATGTGCCCGTACACGGTCATCAACCTGTGTAATCGGTACACCGGGTGACCCATGTTACTGGCCTCGCCTAGCCATGTGATGGAGTTCATGATCGTGTACTCCATCCCCTATCTGTGTACCACCTGGATACACACCGAGTTTAACATATCCGCCTCTGCCATGTTTTACACGCCATGTCGTCTAAATCTGTGTAGTCCAACCCATGTCAATGTACTTCCCAAAATACACGCTGAGATTTGGGGAAAGTCTGATACACCGTGTGACCAGGGTCCCACGCCGTGTGATTCCTCTCTATCCCCCAAAACCCTAGCTACCACCGCTATTACTACACGGTGTGTTCTTTGTAAGTACAGGTCGTATACTCTGGAAATTTTTAGAAACGCGAACCTCCATCGTTGTGCCTCCGATGATGCTCCGTTCGTCGATCAGGCCGAATTATTTCAGCGAAACTCCCAGGTTTTGGTTATCCCAACTCCACTAAGCTGATTCCATTGTTTTCAGACCTCCGATCGGCTTAAAAATATGCAATGTTCCATCCACACGAATAACGCTCTAAGAACGGCCCTTCCTGATCCTATCTGATTCTCCATTCGCCATTATCGCCGCACCCCCGCAAGGTCGTTGCGGTGTCGAATCTTCAATTTGGGATCGTTGCATCGCAAAAAGGATGTGAAACAATCCATTGTTCCTCAACCCCTGAATAAAGTGATAAATTTACAGAGAAAAGAAAAAGGGAATAAATCCAACACCACAAATTTGAGGAAAAAACCTTCATCGTCGTTCGTCACAGCATTGATCTGCTCCCGTTAATAGGCTTAAATGGAGCAAAAATCAAAAAAAATCAATAGGGGTCAATTCCCCAAATCATCCAAAAATAAAACCCTCTTGTAAGAACGTATGAATCTGCAGATCAACATGTTCGTGGTTAACCCACGTTCGTCATTTAAAATCAAAAATTGGAAAAGAGATTTGAAAGAACAACCCCTACCTCAATAAGGAATTCATCACCCACATAGTGTCCATTTTATTTTCATCATCATGATCCTCCAACCTTGTTGGCACAGTGATTCAAAGCTTTTATTATTCATTGTTTTTCGCTGAGAGCTTTCTCTATAGTTTCTCTCAATCTTTCGCCAACGATCTACATTCGATTATCCCAATAAAAAGGGGAAAATGTTTTTTAATTCAAAAATATGATATGGTATTAATTAGTCCATCTTTCCATTCATGAGTCATTATGACATGACGTTTAATAAAGAAAAAGTTTCTTCGTCACCGCGCTGCAGCGGATGTTTCTATAAATTTAAAATAAACCTTGCGAATTTATTTTAATTTTTATTTTAAAAAAAATTTCTGAAAATTAACTTTTTCTTCAACCTATTCTGGTTGAGTTCAGAACCGTTCTTCAGTAAAGTCATCATCCCAAATGCAATGGTTCCCTCAGATTTTTAATCTGGGCATCTGTTTGGAAATTTCCATAGCCGCGCACAAGAGCTTACTCACTTAACTAAAAAAAGTTCAAACCACCATTACGGGCTCACTCGGCCTCAGAATGATTTGTCATCTTCACGTCCGGTCTAAACATAATTTCATATAATATTTAAAAATAATACACAAAAAATCTAAGACATTACAATATCCCCAACTTGGGGCTCTACGTCATCGAAAATCCAAAACAGAGGCTACTTAAAAAGATGTGGGTATTGGGCACGAATCTGGGGCACACGCTCCCACGTGATCTCTTAAAGATTCATGTGCTTCCTCATGACGCACAACAAGAGAATCAATCACCCACGAAGCATCCTCTACTAATGATCCTTGATCTCCAATAGGTAATCAGTAATGGGCACTCCATCATCGATGTCCATCTCTCCCCAGTCGATGACATGTGATGGGTCATTCTCGTACCTCCTCAGCTGCGATACGTGGAAGACATCATGTACCCAATGCAACTGTAGCGGTAGAGCTTGGCAGTACGCCATCTCGCCAACTCTGCACAATATCTAGAATGATCTGATGAACCTCAGAGATAGCCTTTTGCATCAGACAAATCTATGTAACCCTCGTCGAGGTGATACACGAAGAAAGACGCGGTCACCCTCTTCGAACTCTTGAAGTCTCCATCATTTTTCAGCATAAGACTTTTTCCGGCTCTGTGTAGTATTCATCCACTCCCAGATGATCTTCACCTTCTCAGTGGTAGCTCACACCAACTCTAGACCCATGAGTGCCGACTCTCCGGGGTTAGTCCAGCAAAGCGGTGACCGACAAGATCTCCCATACAAGGCCTCAAACAGTGCCATACCAATGGTGGAGTGGTAGCTTCTGTTGTATGAAAACTCCACCAGTGGTAGGTAGTCCTCCCAACTATGAAGAATGTACAAGACACAATATCACAACATATCTTCCAGAACCTGAATGGTCCTCCCCATCTGACCATCTGTTTGGGGAGGAAATGATGTGCTCAAGCGTAGTTTAGTCCCTAAATCCTCTTGCAATACCTTCTACAATCGGGATGTGAAATGGTCATCTAGATCAAAGACTATTGTTTAGGGGACTCCATGAATCTAAACTATCTACTTCAGATAGATGCGTCCCAAGATCTCTATAGTACTCTGCTCCATGTTAGCTAGAAAGTGGGCTGACATGATGAGTCGTTCATCAATCACCCTGATGGAATCATGCCCCTTGGAGTCTGTGGTAAGCCTATCACGATGTCCATACATATTCCTTCCCACTTCCACTCTGGAAAATACAGGGGGTGAGCTAATCCCGATGGAACCTGGGGCTGGACATCACCAGCTTGCATGTAAGGCCTCAAGAAACGAACTCTTCTACTTCATGCTTTATTCTTGATCATCAGAACTGTCGTCAGAGGTCCTGATACATCTTTGTCACTCCAGGATGTACCGACAACGGGTATGTATGAAACTCCCCCAAGTTCTCCTCCTACAAAGCCACTAGTACAACAGTGCATCGTTTGAAAATAAGTACATGCTCCCCACATTGCGAATATCCATCTAGAGCATGTCTTGTGGTTAACTAAGAACATAAGGCCACATAGTAGACATATCCTAGTTGTGCCTCCCTAAACCGTTGTAAGAGTGGAGGGGTGACAACCATCGACTATAGGTATGTTCTATCCTCTCCATCCATGAAGGATAACTGCAACATGGATAACTACTCTGTCACCTCACTCAACAGCTGTGAGCTCAACCTTCTGCTAAGAGCATCCGCCAACTTTTTCCCCTTACCAAGAGTATTGATGATCTCGAAATCATAATCTTGGAGGAACTCTATCCAATTCCTCTAACTCAGATTCAGATCCTTCTATGAGAAGATGTACTTGAGGATATTGTGGTCAGAGTATATGATAAACCACTCACCCATACGTTAGTGTCTCTACATCTTCAATTCGAATACTTCCTCTGCCAACTTGAGATTATGGGTCCATAGTTATGTTCATATGGCCTAAGATGGCATGAACCATAATCAATCACTACCTGGCTCTTCATCGGGACTTAGCCAAGCTCTGTTTCTAATGTGTGGTAGAAACCTATGTACTCGAAACGCTCCTCTGGAAATATCAATATAGGGGCACTCGTCAAAATCGGTCTCAACTGCTCAAAATCATGTCAGCACTTCTCTATCAAAACAAAGGGTTTCCCCATCCTGGTCAATGCTGTCAGTGGATCTGATAACTGGGAGATATCAAGAACAAATCTCTGGTAATATCCTGCCAACCCAAGGAAGCTCTGCACCTCCATCACGCATTGAGGTAGCTCCCAGGCTAACACATCCTCCACCTTTGCTGGGTAATAGCTAATCCATCTGCTAATATGACATGTCCCAAAAAGTGGACCTCCTGAATCCATAACTGGCACTTTGAGAGCTTCCCATAAAGCTGGTTCTCTTGAACTACATCTAGAATCATCTGAAGGTGTCTCTCATGCTCTCTTCTAACGCCGAGTACACAATGATGTCGTCGATGAAGACCACTATGAACTGGTCCAACTACGGCTGGAATATTCGATTAATCAGACCCATGAACATATTAGGGTATTTCGTCATGTCAAAATGAATCACTGAGTACTCATAGTTACCATAGCAGCATCTAAAAGTCGTCTTTGGTATATCCTCATCCTGCACTCGTAGCTGGTGATAGCCTGATCTAAGGTCAACCTTCGAGAACCATTGTGCCCCTCTTAGCTAATTGAAGAGGTCATCAATCCTTGGTAGTGGATACTTGTTCTTCACCATCACCTAGTTCAAGCATCGGTAATCCACACACATCCTTATATTGTTGTCTGCCTTCTTGGAAAGCATGACTGGGGCCGCCCAGGGTGACACGCTGGGTATCACGAAACCCTTGCTCTGCAAATCCTCCAACTGCACCCTCATCTCGCGAAGATCTATGGGAGCCATTAGATATACTGATGAGGAAATTAGTGTCTTATCAGGGTGTAAGTCGATGCAGAATTCGATTTCCCAGTGGGGAGGTAATCCTGGAACATCTTTAGGAAAGATGTACTCATACTCCACCACTACTACTGAGAACTGGGATCTCACAACATCCACTGGTTCGAGGGAAAGTCTATCCAAATCATGAGCGATTGGCTACACCCTCTTATGCATAAGACCATTCTGCACTGCCTAGGTTTCCCTTCCTCCGACAAAGGAAAACCATGTTCCATCACTAAAGACACACCACACTCTTCTCCTAAAAGAGTCAATTTGGGCATGGACCGAAGATAACCAATCCATATGAATGATTACATCGTAAGGCCTTGATGCTACCACCAAGAGGTTCCAACTAAAACTATCATCTCCAAGGGTATGATCACACTGTCTTCAAAGGTGCATGATCATCGAGTCTCCTCCCATAGGTTTCTCCAAGCATAAGGATCGAGTCAATGGTTCTACCAGAATCTTGATGTTTCGTGTAAGACATGTGGATATGAAGGAATGACTAGAACCTATTTCTATATGTACGATAGCTAAGGTATAAAAGACACATATCATACCTTGAATCATCCCTGGAGCCCCTGGGTCATATGCCATGACCGCATGCAGCTATCCCCATCCCTATCTTCGAGCTCCCTGAGCCTGTTGCGGACCTCCAGGGGGTGGTGGTGGAAGTATGTCAAAGTGTATGCCACCAACTGTAGCTCTCCCTACTCCTCTTCCACATCTACTGCCTAGCGGGTATGTCTGGACCACTCTCTGCCTCTGCATCGGTGGTCCATCCACCACCTCCCTATCAGCAGCTCAATTGGTCAGCTACTATTATACTGCCCTCCTGGAGCTGAAGAATCTCTTGGATGTGTACTGCTCTCAATGTAACTAGAGAGAACTCCTCCATTAAGAGTTTCCCAAACTCCGTCCATGAAAGAGTATCCTCGTCATGAGTCTATGTGGTCAGACACCACCATCGTCCCACCGAACCCTAAATAAGGCTCACAGCTAGGATCCCCATCTAGTCTGTTGGTGTCCTCACTGGACCAAAAACTCTGGTCACTGACTCAAGCCTGCCCTTAGCCGCCTGGGGGTCGGTCTCGCCTCAAAACCTAAGGGGTCTATGTATCTGGAACTTCTAGAGCATGCACAGCTTGTGCTCCTCATCAGTCGGTATCGTAGGTACCACGGGCTGCTCCACTGGTGGTGGCATAGTGGGTGCACCATCTCGTGGAAACACCTAGGGAACTGGTCCCTACATTGAAGCATCCTCACTGAGGGTTTCATCCTCATGATCGTGCTGCTGAATGATAGTGGGTATGCATCACAAAGGCATACTGTAATGAAACAAGATGTACCATGGTAAATGAGTATATCTGGATAGCTAACACAAAGGACATGGAAAACACAACCCATTCCTATATAATTCTGGTACCTTTCTTTTGTTTCTTCAGAACCCGTATTTTTGTGTACTGAGTCAAAAAGTAGGTTATCAATGTCCTCGTGTATGGATACGTCGGCCGCTGCACCAACACTACAGTCTCTGGCTAGAAATATGAACTCAAAACACTTAACATTATTTCCCCAAACGAATCTAACTTACTCTTGGTCCTAAGGTTGAAACAACCACCTCTGATACCACTCTATCATGACCCATCCCAGTGGGGCCCTCACCTTGACTCCCCAAGCCCTCCTCTAATAATCTATGGGATGGTGACTGGCACCGAGTAGGCATATTACTAACATGGTAGGCATTTCCTATGTACCTGTACACACACACACACATATCAAATCCCACAAATGATGAAATTTAAAATCACTAAGGACAAAAAATGCATGCGTACGAATAATCCCAACCAAAAGAGTACAATGGAAACTAAAGTACTGAATGAAAACTGGGCTGGAATACAATCCCACAAAACAAAAGTCTGAAAACTACAAAGTCCACCCTATAAACACGAAAGGTAATGGGATTGCTACTCATAGCCGTCAGAACGCCCCGGCCTGTAGGGAACTTAGAAAGCATGGTCTTGTCCTGGTCCGCCATGGACTCTATCAAAAAGATGCTCTTTTGCACAAGAAACGACACGTATGGGAAAAGCCTGTGTATAGGTGAGTAAAACAATACTGAGTAGAGGACCCTGAAAACCACAAAGCAGTACACAATGTAATGGTACAGTCAGCTATGCATAGTATATGTATACATAACATATAGCACAAACCAGATATACTGAAAACCTAGACCCGTAGTCTAGAGACAAGTCACACAACTGCATACTCCCACCTAGGGGTTCAGTTCAAAGATTCCACGAAGCACTCATTCAGGGAGAACACAGTCCATGTGCCTTATACCTCTAATGACGTCTGTCGGAGAAGTACCATTCAACGGGAAAAATCATGAAAGGTATTTTCACTCATTAAGGGAGACACACTAGTGAGTGTGAAGATTACGATAGATAGATACACTCATTATGGGAGACAAACTCTTGGGTGGGAAAGATCATAATACATAGATGAGTATCACTGCCAGGGCCAGGGCGGATACCGAAACTCCTTCAGAATTCTCCTGCTAGGTAGAGGATCGACACCCGGTGGAGTTGGTCACATCGATGTCGGACTCTACCTAGGGCCAAGAATGGATATTGGATCTCAATATGGGCCTCTCGGCTGGATTCTTGACTCTATCATTGAATGTCCTAGTAAAGGGATCATAATCCTGTCGAATGAAATGATGCATGACCTTTAGAGGAACGAGAAGAAGTAGCACTAACCCAAACAAAAGATGTCCAATTTATGGTCAAAAAGAGGACCATGCCTTTTTGCAAAAAGTACACGGCGTGTAAAAAAGTTACAGGCCATGTTGTCTAACCCCGGGTACTGCCCGTGTACAACGACCTGTGTCATAAGGCTGTTCGAGTAGAAAAATTGAGTACACAGTGTGTAGTATGGGTCACACGCCGTGTCTGAGTGACTGGGGTGGGCTCCGTGTATGTTGTCCATGTGCCCATACATAGTCATCAACCCGTGTACTCCAACCCGGGTAATTGTTACATGGGGTGACCCATGTTACTAGCCTATCCTTGACGTGTGATGGAGTACACAGTCATGTAATCCATCCTGTGTCCATGTACCCCCATGGATACACGCTGAGTTCTATGTAGCTGCCTCTGCCATGTTGTACATGTCGTGTCGTCTGAAGTCGTGTAGTCCAACCTGTCTCCGCATACATCCCAAAATACACGCTGATCTTCGGGAAATGTCAAACACACCGTGTGACCAGGGTCACACGCCGTGTGATTCCTTGCTGACCCCCGAAACCCTAGCCGCCATCGTCAGTACTACATGGCATATTCTTTGGAAGTACACACCGAGTATTCTAGAAATTTCTAGAAATGCGAACCTCCATCGTCGTGCGTCCCGTGATGTTATGTTCGTCGATCCAGCCGTCTCATCACCGGAAAAATCTCAGTTTTTGGTCGCCCCAACACCACAAAGCCAATTCCATTGTTTTTGGACCTCTGATCGGCTCCGAAAATATGCAACTATCCATCCACGTGAAGAATTCTGGAAGAACGAACCTTCCCAATCCGGTCTGATTCATCATCTTCCATCATCGTCGCACCCCTGAAAGGTCATTGCGGTGTAAAATCTTCAATTTGGTATTGTTTCATCGCAAAACGGATGTGCAACGATCTATTGTTCCTCACCCCACAAAGAATGCAAACAAAGCACGGAGATAAGAAAAAGGGAATAAATCCAAAAAAACAAATTTGAGGAATGAACCTCCATCATCATTCATCACAACATTGACCTACTCCCACTAATAGGATTAAACTGAGAAGAAATCAACAACAACAATTCAACATGGATAAATTCCCTAAATCGTCCCAAATAAAACCCTCCCGCAAGAACGTATGAATCCGCAGATCAACTTGTTTGTGGTTGACCCGTGTTCATCGTTAAAAATCAAAACAGGAAAGGTGATTTGAAATAATAACCCCTACCTCATGGAGGGATCAATCACCGACAAATAGGCCGTGCTACCTTCGTCATTGAGATCCTCTAACCTTGTTGGTGCAGTGATTCATTTCTTTAATCTGTCATCATTCATCGCTGAGATTTTTCTCCGATGTTTCTCTCAATCTTTCACCAACGATCAACGTTCGATTATACAAATAAAAAGGGAAACATGTTATGACATTCAAAAATACATTGTGGCATTAATGATTCCATATTTCCATTCTTGAGTCATTATGAAATGCCATTTAATAATGAAACTGGTGCCCCGTCACCGCACTGTAGTGAATGTTTCCATAAAATAAAAATAATCCTTGCGAATTTATTTTTATTATTATTTTACTAAAAATGTCCAAAAATTATTTTTTTGCCTCGACCTTCGCCGGTCGAGGTTAGACACATTCAAAGGTAAATTCTCGTCCCAGATGCAATGGTGCCCTCATATTTTTAATCCGAGCATCCATTTGGAAACATCCACAGCCGAGCACAAGTGCCAACTCACTTAACTAAAAAAAGTTCTAACAACCCTTATAGGCACACTTGGCCTCAAAATGATGTGCTGTCTTCACATCCAGTCACAAAATAATTCCATATAATGTTTACAAATAATACATGGAAAATTCAAGACATTATAAAACACCTGATTTATTTCATACTTTAAAATAATCTTTGGTATGTTTTTCTGTGGGTAATTAATTTCTCTAGCCCTTATCCCCCAGAAACAAAAATAAAATTTATCTAAATATTTACCCCCATGAAACACTTATCCAACCGGTTTAAGGATATATACCTATATGAGGTAAAAATAAATGAAGTCAAAAAATTTATACAGTCCAATATCATTGCTAGATATATAATTCCTTGAAAAATATAGAAAAAAACCCATACCAATTTCTGTGATTCCAAATTAAAATGATAAAATCATGAAAATAATAACTATTATAAAAAATTTTACTAATATTTTGTAGTATTGAACATACTAATTGTGCCTTCCAAAAAAATATCAAATATCCTTCAGATTATTGTAGAAGCAGACAAAAAATCATTATCTTAAGAGATCTTGTATGCATTTTGGGATTATTACACCACAACCATCATTTTTAAATATGTGACCTCATATTCTATTACTATATTGTAGTAGTAGTGAAATTTATGAGGGTATAACTACCTTATAATCATAGTTAAATTTGACTTTATTTTTTCGAAGATGAGTAGTGTAAGGTCTTACTAGATAAGTTAGGGCGTCTCAATAACAAAATATTACACACTCAACAAAACCTTGAAACCCACAAATAAAATGTTTGTTAGTATTCTACATGATGGTTCAACTATAATAATTTTACAAGTAGAGTTGGTATTGTCCCAAATTATTCACATGAAACTATAGAAGAATCATCTTTCATTAGATCTAAAATGGGATAGACCTTACACCATACATAAATTCTACACCAATGCAGCCTATTTATTTTAAAAAAAATAGATGGAGAGAAAATCACTCTCACCACTAATGCAAGTTATATTAACAAATACATTGTATAATTTCCGGATGGTTTCAAAAAAGTCATCTTTTTTATTATAAGTAGGATAATACAATCGTCCTTATGATATTACTGTAAACTATGAAATACTTTGTTCCTTATCATATAAAATTAAAATATATTCCAAATAGTACATCCTATAATATGATAAAATAATCACCCTAGACCATTCCATGGAACCAAAGTACCTTATGTAAAATCTACATTTATATAAGCATCCCTAATATATGACTCTTAAACCAAGGAAATGTTCTCTGCAAAAATACCATTGATATATGATCTCGATCTATATAGGGTCATTTCTTTCCATGGGTATTCATTGTTTATGACTATACTAGCCAAAAAATTTGTCATAGTAAACCTATTATATGTATAAAAGATCCTTCTTAGCAATTGTTGTATATTTATTAATTATTGTCACCATTGGATAAATAGTGATTTCTATGTTTATTATCTTATAACCAACCATAAAATTTAACTTCTATAAAAACTCATCTAAATATGGGTTCCTATTCGTGATATGATTTATATATCATCCATACATTGGGAAATCATATATAGATACCCTGGTCTCTTATCATGGGTCCCAACAGAGATATTTCTCTAGTTTTAATCCCACACCAGGTCCAATACAATTATATTTTTAAACAAAATGTGGTTTGGTTCCTATTTACTATTGGATATGTAGTAAAGTCTATATATCCTATCCCAAGAGAAACCATAATTTATATTTATATACCTAATTCTTATATGGTGATAAGGCCTTTCCTAATTCTAAATGGGTTTTCTCTATTCTTATTCTAGGGTATCCATTCATTCCCTAGCATATGATTTATATATACATAGAGAAATGACCCAATATTAATAACTATATGTGTATTGATTCTTTTTTTCATAGGGAATGTAGTGAAGGATTTACCTCCTACCCCAATAACAACCATAGATCCTATCATCTCTAACCCTCCCTTTATTATAGTGTTCCAAATCCCTTTATTTATGTCTGGTTTTTCATATTATCCTAACATTATAATGATGTAATTATTAATGTTTTTGAGTAAAAAATATATTCATAGAAGTAAGGTCACCATCATTGGAACCAAATTATATGTCAAATAATAAACGACATGAAACATGGTCCATCCATCAAGAAATAAAACATATTAGAGTTTCTTACTCTATATGGACTAATTTTTTCACTTGGGAGATAGAACCGTGTAAGAGATCACTAATGAAAGGATATTTATCAATTATCATATGCTGGAAAAAAATAACCATATTTTAAAAAGAAATAAATTCTTGAGAACTCCTAAATAATGTTAAGTTATCCATTTTATGATTCGATACTATTAAGGAACCGTTTCACCTCTTTTGTGTATGAACTATATCTAGAACATTTATATAACAACAATGTTTGAATTGATTCCTATTATTTTGGGATATTTAGTAACACTTGGCCCTTATATTTTAGTCCTAGTTTTATATTTCATTGGATTTATGCATAATTATCACGTTATTCCTCATTTAGATTGCATTTTTATAACAACATGGAACTAGAATAAGGCCACCCATATTCCACTACACATGATCCAGATCTATTCAGATGTATCACAATAACTGTTATTTGATAAATTTAAATTATTAAAATTATTATAATGATGTTTTGGCACCTACCTTTGATCTAAACACAAATTATATCAATTTCAAACTACTTCTAATCGTGTGACCTTCTAATAAAGTAGAGTTTTCCCACATTGTACTCTATGCTAGATAATTTTAATTTTATATGATATTTTTATAGAATAATTACAATTATAAAAAGATATGTAGGGACACCTAATCTATATGTCCCATACCCATAAATATATCATCATCCACCTCCTCTCTCCTCTAATTCACCATAATGATCCAATATTGGATAGCCTTAGGATGGAATGTTGAAATTAAAATTTTAATTTCTTGTTTCCATATGCCACACATTTTCCCTTGAGTGTTTATATCCCAATAAGATTTACATGCATATTGGTAAGGAGTGTATTTTACTCCAAAGGTATAGCTCTACATGTTAATGAGTTTGGTGTTACCATATCCAGACCTTCCAACTAAAGGAATTTTCATTCTGAGGTAAAGATTCGCTAACCCCATGTTCCCTTGAATACATAATCATGGAATCCATAATTTAAATGTCATAAATGGTCATCCCCAATATACATTGATATTCCATCACATCCTAATTAAGATACCCTATGCTTTGTTTTACATCATCTTCATCCCCTTGTTCAAAGGTGCTAGAGTAATCTAAGATCGTCATCCTCTTATGTGTTGTCATATCACAACCTCTTAGCCAATGGTATGATAACAATGACCTTAAGAATTGTGCAACAATATATGAGATAATTTATACTAGAATTGGGTAGTCATTCTCATTCATTTCTTAACATACGCTTTCCATATAGAAAATCATATTTTTTAATGTTATTTGAACATAAATACCAATAATATTTAGTCTAAAAACTATGACCTAAACTACATGAACCATTCCTTATGGGGATATGTTAGGGAATTTGGGATTATAATAATGTTAGGTTAACTAATCACATACTACTTTGTAAAAGACATTTAGTTTTGGTATGATACGTATGAACATAAATCTACAACACTCCTTGGTTTGAGTTATGAGACCACTAAACTTCAAGTGAAAAATGTATAAATCATTGATAAGATGAAAAAAAATTAATGGATTTACTAATAAAAATTCAAGACTATATGAATTAATCTATTCCATTTCATGGTTTTTGAAAAATCTAGATCACTTATTATAAGGACTCACAACTATAGGGATCACTATATACACTTATAAAAATCTAATGTATTCTTTTTGGAAACATTTATTATGGTGGATGTTTTGAAAAAACATTATTTATTTTATCTTCCATGTGTACTTGAGAAAATTTCATGTTATTTCCCATTACACTAAGAATGTGTTAAATATATGGTGGTGTAAAATTTACACTATTGGAATCCTTTTTGCATGTTATTTTTTTCCTGAACCTACTTCATTAATCAAGTGTTTTAATAACCATAAGCCTTTCTAGGCTACTAATAACAAGTTAATTTGACCTCGAAATGACACCATAACTTTGTAATGTTATTGGTTCTTCCATATCTAACCTTTCAAACCATATGCACATTTTTATCCCATGGATAATTTCCTATTACCTAGTACTCCCCCAAAAATATTAAAGTGGAATAAGTTATTCAAATTTGGGTAATGGTCATCATTTAGATGTTTGTTCCATTTCATTATTACATAATTCAAATTTCTCAAGATATGAATTTCATATTCCAGAATCCAACTATTTAACTACATTTAAATTTTCTTGATGTTGTACATATGTGAATCACCCATTTTAAAAGAATGTGTATGTCATTTAATTATTATACCATTTCTAGTATTTGTCACATAACCATAAAACACATGATATAATGTTTTGTGAACTAAAATCGTAAACAATATACATTTCCCATTGGGAGATATATAATAGTACTATTTTTTCATTCACATAAGGTTTACCATTCCCTTGTACTATATGGACTGCCTCATCATTTTGGTCAATAATATATTACCTAAACAATAACTTCATAGGTTTAAATTTATAGACAATAATCTTCCTTTAAAAAGGGTATTAGTACACACAAGGATGAAAATCCAGAAAGGGATTCTTGGGAAAAAGATTAGTCTATACAATCCTGTGTTTCATCTTCTATATCTTTTGAAAAAATTGGGGAATTAAAAAATTAAAATTCATAAAAATATTCATAGTTACAAACCAAAAAAGGGTGGTTGAGAAAAATCTCAGCTAATACCCACTATTCTTCTCCCTAAATATATTAAAAAATATATGGAAAATTAAAAGATATAATGCTCATAGATCACACCATATGGCCCTATAAAAATTAAAATTGTTTCTTTTAGGTCCTTTGACCTGAGAAAAAGTCATAGCAACCCTATATTCCCCTCATATTGATTTAAATTATTTGTATGAAATGAATAAAAGTGTAGTTTTGGGTCATGAAAGACCATTTATAAATTAGATTCCTAATAATAAACATGATATTCATGGTGTTCATGATTCATAATCAACCACTCTTCCATATCCAAATAGACAGGCCTTCACCTATGATGATGGTATATGTGTTGCGACATTTAGTCCACCGACATTCATCTAAGAACACGTGTCTAAGAATAAATCATCAAAATAAGCTAACATTGGTTTATATTGATGGTATATATTCCACTATATTAATCATCTCATATGTTTCTATGTGCACACACTAAGAGGGAATCAAAATTACAGGGTCTATCATCTCTTAAAATTTTCTAGACTTGGAGTGATGATACATATGGCTACACATCCAACCCATATATAGTTTCCCAAGGGTACATGTTATTAAGATAATAGACAACATAAAATTATTAAAAATGTATTTATAATTTATGATTTACTTGTTCCATGTTTAAATAATTCTTAAGTGGTTTTAATTTTGTTTTTATAACTCTTTGTTAGTTTCATACATTATCATAAACTAAATGATTTAAAATAATAAAATTTCATTCAGTAAAAAATGGATGGATGGGAATATTCAACTCTAAGAGAATATATTATTATATAGAAATGGAATCATGAATGGGAATGTTTCCATAATTCATATTCAATATAATCTTGATGTTAGATAAATGTTTCATATGTGTCATTCAAAACATAGGGTGTCTAATCTGGAATTTCTTCTTTTTCCTCTACAACAGGATAAAAAATTACTTCCCTTTCAAAAATATCCATTACCAATCCATCTAAGGGAAATATAAGATGATATTAAATTGAAAAATCTATTATAAGAGTTTTGGACACTATGTCCAC
Source organism: Viscum album (assembly GCA_963277665.1). Taxonomy (NCBI): domain Eukaryota; kingdom Viridiplantae; phylum Streptophyta; class Magnoliopsida; order Santalales; family Viscaceae; genus Viscum; species Viscum album. The sequence goes on along the minus strand of OY728133.1, from coordinate 1,374,168,470 downwards.
TTATGAGGGAACAAAACCTTCTAGTGGTGAGATAATATAAAAGGTAACCTCTAATATATGAGGATTATAAAAATCAACATGGAGTGATACACATAGAAACATGTGTTTGTAAATATAATCATTAAAATAAAGTATAGTTTTAGGATAACTATCATACCTATTGAGAAAAATTTAATGTGGATATATCTATTTTAGAAAAAACATCTAGAATAAAGACATATATGTGGTCATAAAATTACATTTGATCACCTGATATAATGACTGATATATCTAGAAAGATATTTGATTTTGATCCCTTGGGGGATTTCAAAATTATTTCCCCTGAAGGAGTTCCTTTTGAATGCAAAGGGGATATACACTCTTGATAATATATAACCATCATGATCGTGATGTTTTACTAAACATCTAAATAATCTAACAAGTTAGTATGGATTCATGATAACAACACAGTGGACAAATATTAAAGTATAATACATAACTTTTAGTTTTGGTTTATGATGGATTTTCATCATCATCACCCAATCCAAACTATTTATTTCTACAGATAAATTCTCTATAGGGGGCAGCTCGTAATAAAACAAGAAGTACTTCAAGAGAGTTAGATACTAAAGCTCTAATTTTCACTCTTATGGTAGGATAAGCAACCTACCAAACTATTTTAACTAGGTGAGTTCCTTGGTTGATTATCAGTCCTTTCGATCAAATACATTGAAGATGTGATGGGAAACTAATCCCTTTCCAACTCATATAAGATTTAAGTAAGTATATAAATGATTATATTAATAGAAACATGGTAATTGTGGGTAAAAATATAGGTTACCTTCCCCACGTAATATCTTTTACAATCCTAAATTTTCCTATTGTATACATATCTCCCTCAAGACACTCATCATTAGAATCTTAAGAGTGGTTTTATCTAGTTTTTATCTATTAAAAAATGTAATCCATGTACAAGGTTCTTCCCTTAAGAGATTTTATTATATCCTCATGATCCTAAGGATGAGCCTCCAACTCAACAAGATGTCCTTCATATGAGATGTGGGTAGCTAAATTCAAATTTCCAATATTATAAAAATATATTTTAATATTTGTATTTTTTGGTTTAATTGACATTTTTTATTCAAATTAAATTCAGCCAACATTTGAAGAGTTATTTTTATCATCATATATTTAAACCAAAATTAAATTTATTATTGTATTGGATTTCAATGTCATTTATTCTGAAAACATATTTTAAAAGAAAATATTTCAGGACATTTTACATAAATTATTTTGGTAACCAATATATAAATTCATTTATAACATTGATTTATAAATATGCAACATAAGAAGTTACTTTTTACATTTATTATTACTATAACCCATATTAAATGTTTTTTACAAAAATATTTTGAGTTATATTACTAGGTTTGAAGAAAATATATGAACAATATATAACAAAAAATTATCAAAAGAAAATTAGAAAAACAAAAATAAAAAAAATGTTTGAATTAATTTTTTATATTGAGATGATGTCCTTTTAATATAAATAACATTTGATATATTAATTTTATTTCAAGGAAATAACTTGTGTGGAAACTGACATTTTTTTGTTAAGGAATTTTATTCTGTAATTCATAGATCATTTGAGGAGTTTTTAACTTATCAACTTGATAAAAAGAAGTAATATTCATAACAATAAAAAATCAATAAAATGTATACCAATATAGAAAACAAATAATAAAAAACATAATTATGAGAGTATAATCATAAAAATAATGGTGAAATCATTAAATTAATCAATGATGTATGGATGATGTGGATTAAAGAGTATAAAATCAAAATTTCAAAAGATGGATAATGAAAATTTATATATGGTAGTAGAAATTTTATCTCCACACTATTATAAAATTTTATCCATGAATTAGAAAATTGATAGCGCAATTTGAAAAAAACTGAAATGTTGATTATGTACTATGTAAAACAATAATTTTAACATCGATAAATATATAATAGTTGTTAAAACCATTGTTATGGAAATTTTATATCTTTGGATACTTATTAATCAGTATTAAAATATTTTCACAATAGGTATTAACATCAGTTATATAAATAAATTACGTCATAATATTCAATAGAACAGTTAAATAACTAATGTTAAAACCATGATTTGAATTCTAATTTTTCTACAAGTGGAAAAATCCCTTCATGGTTAATTATTACACTCAGAGTAACTTATATAATTATTAATAAATTATGTTGTTCCTCAAAGGGTCCCATTACCTTTTAGCTTTTAGGAGTTCGCCTTTAATAGAGATAAATACTTTAAAAGCCTCCCCACTCATTAATTTAGAAGTTCTAGTTAATTCAATTGGTTATAGGAAATCTTGGTCACTTGAGGATTCATTATTCAAAACCTTTTATTAGGTAATCTTACCTCCACTAGTTTCTCTCTCTATTATCTTCATAAATGTTTCATCAAAAATAATAAATGAGTCTCCTTGTGAGCCCATTTCTTATCAGGGTACCACTAGATCTGTGGCCTTAGAAAACTTTGTTACATTTCTAGTGGAGGATCTGGATTGTGGGAGAGTAACTTTAATGCTCATCTCCTCCTATATACGAAGAAACTATAAATAGAGTGACACTAGGGCAATTTGTTCAATTTTCACTCCATTAAAATTTGATGGAAGATTATGCTAAATGTAGAAAAAATTGCACATGAATCTCTATGGTGTAGAACCCCACAGATAATCCCCTATGAAATCATGCATTCTCTTACACATTCACCTAAAGATATAAGACAAGAGTATTTTTACTAGATTCCAGTTGAGTTATTAGTTGTAAATTATTTTTAGGATTCCACAACCTAAATATGAACTACTTGTAATAATTTTAAAATTATCCCATATCTCTATCAATATTTTGGTGTCAACTAAATCCACTTAATATTTTGAGAAAGGGCTGAAAATGATCATCCAAAATTATCCAATAATTTTGGAATTCATATCCCCCAAAGGGTCTACAATCCAACCCTATATCATATATAAGGGATCAATGATCTAGAACTGATCCTTCCCCTATAGATGTGTACAAATTGATGATATATATTGGATAATTCTATTACTTCTATATTGATCATTCTCTTGATTTCCAGTTTCATTTCAATGGTGAATGACCTAATTTGATCCCTTTTATGTATTTTTTACACAAGGAAGAGTTTCCCACTAATGAAATTTTCTAAAATTTTCATTAGGAAGACTAATTAATCAACAATAGGAGTAAAATACCAACCATATATGGTGTAGTTTTTTTCCTCTAATTTCAGTCAATAAGAATCAAGAATCCCATAGGTCATGCAAGTTGGCAGAGTCTGAGGAATTTTTTCCCTCGGCTTATGCCACTTCTTCAGGAAGAATATATAAGTCCAAATATCTAATCAAGTGTTGATTAATGGATGAATTTCATCTTCCATGAAATATTTTTCTAATTAAATCAGTTACCTTTAAAGTTATAGGTTCTCTCTATATAATCTATATAGAGGTTGGTGAATTAATTCATCATACATTACCTATATTATAGGATCCCCAGTAGTAATTTTCACATCCAAGAATGTTACCCTGACCTCTCCATTCACTAATTGGAAAGAATTTGTCTCTGCGATCCACCTACTAATAATTTTTGGAATTATCTTCTTATAATGATGTAACAAATTCTACCTTAACAAAATCCTTCCATATTCCCCACTACACTAAGATCCAACCCAATCTCTGAATAACATACTTAAACCAAGAAGTTCCATCTTTAAACCATATCAAAGGTGCCTTATGGGTAGAGGTCCTAAAATAATTCATATCCCAGCATCAGGCCAATAATAGGTATGTAAAAAATAGAAATGTATTTATGGACCTTTTTTAATGGTGTCCTTCAACCATCTTATGGGCATATGGGTATAAAACCTAATAAAACCCTCTAAAAAGTTTTTATCTCTGATGAAATTCTATATTGAGGAATTTATGACCATGGAGATCTCTTGGAGATTAAAAATTTATATAATCGGTTGATTCCATGGTCATTTTGTTGGAATATTCATATGAATTAATAACCCTAATATATATATGTTAAATATCTCTATTGTTGGGTAGTATTAGGGATCTATTCCCATTACCTTAGACATGTCCAACAAAAATGTTTTGGATATGAATTTCCACACACTATAAACTATCTTTTCTTCCTCATGAAAATAGTGCATGAACATTGTTCTGGAATAATCTCTATAATAAAATAAGTTACTAGGGTCAGATGAGAGAAATTGATCAAAAAATATATATTGTTGTGTAAAACTTATATGAATAAAACACTACATAGGTACTATACTAGAAGAATTTCATATATATAGGTATCTACAATTTAAGAGAGTTCTTTTAATGAGGATTTGGGTATTATTATTTCTTTGGATTAAATGGGATTGGGTCCACAATATTTTTATAAAGTGATCCCATGATGCATGAACACCATTCACACTTCACCGATCCCAGGACGATATCTCAACAGGGTTCACATATCTTCATCTACCGCTATAGATGTTTGAACCAAATTCATGTATCTTAGGTGCGGTGAAGGATGTGTCAACCTCGTTCAGACATCCTTCATGAAGTGGATGAAGGATGTGTGAACAGGGTTCACACATCTCAGCACCAAGTGTCATAAAATGTGGCCCCTTCAAATCTCCTTCTTCTATTCTGGAATTTGTTGCAAAGATGTACCAAATTTCATTCTCAACAAATATATTCATATTTTTAGAAAGTAAAATTTATATTTAAAATTGTCATTTTCTTTAATTTTGTTTATTTTTTTATGGTTTTCTTATTAAATTTTTGATGTGTAGAAATTGTTGTTTGTGTATATGATTTATTTATTTTTATGTATTGATGCATGGATGAATATTTAAATTACTTTCTTTTTTATGATTTAATTTTTTAATGAGTAATTATTTGTTTTATGAATTTATATTTAATGTTTAGGAAACGTTAATAGGGTATGTCTAAAATGTAATTTAACTTTAAGGAAATAAAATTGTTTTTAAATCAATTAAAATTTTATTTTAAATTTCATGTTTAACATATTTATATGTATATAAAATATGTCCCTTTTAAAGTAATTTTAATTTAAATTATAATATTCAATACACTAGTTATCTAATTTATTAAAAATGTAGTAGTTATAATAAGTATCATATTTATATTTATTAAAAAATATATTGAAATGTTTTTTTGTTAATGGTATAAAAAATAATTTTCTTTAAATAATATTTTTACTTATATTAATTGTGAATAATTAATATTTTATGTAATAAAGTATGAAACATGTTAAGTTAAATATTGTAAAATTGAAAAATTACAAATATATATATATATATATATGTAATTTTGATATATTTAAAATAACATAAGTGTATATTATTTTAATGGTTTTTATGTAAGTGTAAATTATATTACTTTTATATACTACTAATAATAGTTTTAATCATTGAATTTAAATAATATTTACTATGAATAAGAATTGTTTCAAGTAATAAAGTAGAAAATATATTTTCTTATATTTTGTAATGTAGTAGAATGAAATAAATAATATATATGTGTGTGTGTGATTGTAATTTAATAAAATTAAAAATAACATCAGGGTTCAGTATTGTAATGGTTGTTATTCAATTGAAAATTGTAATATTTTTAGTTAAATTCATTTAATTTTATTATTAAATATATATATATATATATGCATACAAATTTAGATGTTAATTTTTGGAAAATAGGTTGAATATATTTAATATATATATCATCTTTTAATGGGTTTATATAATATATAAAACATAACAAGTATATCAAAAAACAATTTAGGATTATTGTGTGTTGATTGATCATGAGATGACCAACCACTTAATAATGGAAATTTCATGTGTTTATTATGTTTGTGGTAATATAATTTGTAAAAATTTCATTTTCATTTCACATTTATGACCTACGAGTCATGTTTCACTATGTTTGTAAGGACATGTAGGTCCTATTAAAAAATTAATTATTTCATAACCCTAGACCCCCTCAAATGCATGTGAGTAATGTAGTAATTAAAAAGTCTATCAAAAAGAGGCATCCTCAAAGATGTGTCCCCAAAGAGGCATCCCTGAAGAGGCCTCCTCAAAGAGGGGTCCCTAAAAAGATATTCCAAGAACATTATTTCAAGAAGAGGTGTTTCAATTTGAATGGAGACTAGCAGTTTATGAAATATTTGATAATAGAGATAATATGAGTTCACCCATAGTTTTTTGTTAGTTTATTAGTTAATGATAAAATAGTACATTGTATGTCTCAAGATCATGTCATGGTTATTTATTCCTAAGTAATTAAAATTTATGGAACATTTTATAATTGGTATAAAATATATAACATTATATTAAATTCAGTTTGGTAATAATATCACAATCAATATATCATAATAATGGTAAACCAATTCTTGAAAAAGTCCCTAGATAAAGTCAATTATTAAATCATAACCAATTTAAATAATTTAAAAATATTATGTAGTAGGTACTATATAATTAATTATTTTTTTCAAGGTAATAATTAATGTGAGAATTTATTATAACATTGAGGAAATTTATTCTAAGTAAGGATTTAGCTATTGTTTTTTAAAAGATGGAGTGGAAAATATTCATGGAATTATGAGATTGGATGATGTTCTAAATTAGACTCATAGTTAGTTAAAACTGGGGGTTGATCAATCCATTGATTTAATAACATATCATCATGTGTAATATCCTAAACATTTCTGGCACATCAAGTACCCTTTGGTCGATGATGAGGAATTGATGGATGAAACATTATTATTTAGACAGTAGTGTGCTAATGATTTGAAGGAATTTTATGTAATGATTTTTGATATTGATGTGGTGCAACCGATTATTACAAAACTGTGTTTTGTGAGATATATAGAAGTCGGCCCATCAAAGCAGTCATATTTATTACTTCATTCTCATATGAATCCTATGATATAACCAAATTATGAAAAATATTATCCGAATTTGGAATGAAATTTTGATGAAATCCCTTTCTATATTGCGGATATATTGAATGAATGTTTATTCAGGGAAAAAGAATCGATTGAGTTATCAAGAGGTGATTTTAGTGAGGATGATGTGGGGAATAAACCATATGGGGATCCTTTGAGAGACAGACTTCCCCGATATGGCGATGTGGGGAATAAACCTTTCGAGGTTCCTATGAAAGACATGCATCCACGATACAGGGATGTAGGGAATGATTCTTTTGAGGTTCCTATGAGGGATAGGCATCCACAACATCCACCAGTTAGTTGTACTCATCCATTGGTATCGGGTTCCTTAGCTGATGTAGTGTTGCATGAACAACAGTTTGAATGGGATTTCATTACACCACCTTCTCAATTACCTCCCACTATAAGGAATAGATCTGCATCAAATGATAATCCCATCTATGTCGGGTAGAACATTGAAAGTAGGCATGCTATAATAATTTGATTGACCGATACCACATAGAGAAGTATATCACGTTTGTGGTTGATGAGTCAAAGAAGACAAAATATCTCATTCTTTTTAAACAATATGGTACAAAATGTTAATTTCAATTAAGGAAAATATATAAAAAAGTCATGTTAGAAGATGACCAAATTAGAAGGCCCATACACTTGGGTTCATAGAAGCTTGTCGCAGGATCTCTCTTCACTTGATGCAGAGTTTATATCAACAAATATTGTTGAGATGATATGAACATGTCAGTATGATTATGTTTCTCTTATTCATGAATGAATTCAACAGTTGTATAACTATAATATATCCCACAACACTTCTTGGAATGAAAAACAGAAAGTAATTGTAAAAGTCTATGCTGAATGGGATGAATATAACTAAATATTTCCACATCTTATGGAATTTTTGCCTCTTAATAATCAGTTTTTTTATCATTAAGATACTATTGGGTATTTTTCCCCCAATTATTGAGTTGATCGATTGACGGTGAAGTTCAATAGGGTCTTTTTGGCATTCAGACCAAGCAATTCTACTTTTACCTATTGTAAACAATTCATTTTGAATGATGGAACGTCCCTTTATTGAAAGTATACATGTGTCCTGCTCATTGTATCAACTCAGGATGGTAATAATGAATCCCTACCAATTACATTTACTATTGTCAAAAAGTATACTTTTTAATTTTTGAAATTGGTATTTAGCATTTGTATGTATTCATGTCCCACAAAACCAGGGCATGTGTCTGATGTTGGATCATCATCGAGTGATTGTAGAGGTGGTAAATAGCGATGGGGTGTCATGGAATAAGCCGAATTATTATCATTAATATTTCATTAGACATATTTCATGTAATGTACATAAGTATTTGAGATGTGAGGCAATAAATAAGGTGATCCTCATGTTGGGTATGTTTCTATAAATATACTTTCTTTTTATAGAAAAGCTAATATCATTTCTATAAAATTATTCTCTTATGGGTTCAACATATGATCCCTAACAAGAAAAGTTTGATCAACGTGTTGAAGAGATTGAATGTGAAAATCAAGATGTGTATGGATATATGATGCATATTTATATGTAAAATGATCATTATCATAATATAGAGGTAAGCGATATGGTCATATGACCACTAATATGGTGGATTGAATAAATTGGGCCCCCAATGGTGTGTTCAAACTCTCAATCATATGGTTAGTACAAGATTATTTTTATATATGTGTGCACTACTTTGTTGACTGTTCCAAAAGGCCTCTCATTAGATCGAAAATGGTATGCATTTTACTCAGCATTTCTAAAGTGATATTGATCATATAATAATTAAGCCTTCAAGAAGGAGTGTTGTAGAATTTTATAGAGAGAATAGAAGATTTAAGATAAGAGAGTTCTATGTGTAGGCTACATGGACCATTGGTCGACTTCTTTTTGTGATGTTGGATAACAAGTATTCTGATTTCAACAACTTTTGGGCATTTAGATATCTATGTGAACATATTATTGATGCTTTTACATTGGTAAATATATCATGGAATTCATATCTTGACCTTGTATATTACATTAGCAATTTTGTTAATTGTTATAGTGTATCTTGGAGGCATGTTGGAGACATTAATTTTACCCCATTACCTACTGATCATCCAGCTATCAGCCCTGATATTTCTATTTTTTTAAGCAGGTTTTTTTTTCATTTATGTTTTGTTTCAAATTTTCCTATTTTTTAAATTATTGTATTCATACTACTATGTTGCTTTGTCGAGGAAGACTAAAGTCAAATTGATTTAGAAATGGGATGGATTGGCCTCGGTATTGAGTAGGGGGATTGTGATGTAGTATTTTTCACACAGTGGGACATAATCATAAGAGAAATCCCCAAGTGGAAGGGAAAAGCTCCACATCCCATCATCCATGATATTGTCTATGTATTTTACCATGAATGTGTTTATTTTTTTTATTTGTGGATGTTTTAGTAATTAATCATTTTATTAATTCCTTGCTCTATTTTAGACATGTTTCCTATTTGGTTTGTCTCATATATGGATTCTATCATAAATTTTTTTTATACTATAATTATTAAAAAAAATTAAACATGCATCCAAAATTAATATATCCTGATTCCAGATGTTAAAAGTTTGTTTTTCATCACTACTATATTATTTTAAAAAATAGAATAAATTAATCTTCATTAGATATCAATAAAATAAGAAATTCATAACCTAAAGCAAAAAAAAACATCCCACATATATTTTGTACCATATTTTCCTTATTGTTTATTTTTTTAAAAGGTTTATAATATTTATTGAATTCACAATAAAAATGTAACAATTATATCATTTGTGAAGAGTGAATATTTTCTTTTTCTCACATCCTAGGATACACATGCATCACAACTGGTATTAGAGGAATGTCATGTGCCTCCTCTGAGTCTATATAGATATCATCATTTCAATCGTGTTGTTCCATATCCTGTTATCATCCCCCATCTTCGATGTGTTGGATTCTAGGGCATAGCGATGTGTGACCTCACCTTTGTCGATCATCAGCTCATTGTCTCTCTTATAGAGAGATGCAGGCTAGAGTCACATACATTCCATTTTAGAGAGGGGGGATGACCATTACCCAACCACATGTGTCCATTATATTAGGCATACCCATTGATTGTGTGGATCTATCTGTAAGAGTTATAGAAGATTGGTTCGAGGTAGTTCATAGATTACTGGGTAGATAGGTTCATCATGATCAGAGGTAATTCATCGGTGGTAGACTACGCATTCCCTGGTTAGACCATTACATCAAACATCTAGAAGAGGATGTTGATGAGATCACTATGCTACGATTTGCACATTCACTCCACTAATTTTATACATCTGATGTATTTACCTCTTCTAGAGGATTTGGACCAGGTAGGTCGGTAAATATAGGGGTATGATTTTCTATAATATACATATAGGGTGTTATGTAGCACATATTTTATTGATAGGATATAGATCATATGATGTGTTTTTCTTCTACATATGTGGGTATTGGAGCACATCCATCATTTAGCTTCATTGGATCGTTTTCCATTGCCTATAGATATTGTAGTAGAGGCTCTGCATAGATGATGGTATGTTATTCATTCCTTCTAATGTATAACATAATTATATATCTATCAATTATGAAATGTAAATAAAAAAATGTTATCTATAGGGGGATTCATGCATGTCGACATTCAAGTTCTGCCAAGAACGACGTCTACACATACAATATTATATTGGACAACCCTCGACGAGAGGATTTAAATGATAAATATTTATATAGTTATATTTTTATTCTTTTTTATACATCTCCTCATTTATTAAGTGATTATTCATTTTCTATTTAAAGGTACATTGATTCCAAATATATTTGATATCGTCTAGAGTCTTCCACTATATTGTTCAGTGATTCTTGCTATCAGATCCTCTATGACTCCATTGATTCATTTTCATATAGTCCAGTGGAATTATACCGAAAGAGTTATGAGGCTGTTCAAATTTCATCAGCCTATTTCTGGCATGCCCATTCAGTTAGCTTAACTACAATCTTAAAATATTTCAGGGAAGAGAGATAGTAATTGGAGGAGATACTATGCCACATATATTGATCTATGGGACAGGTGATAGAAGTTCGGGTTATGAGGGTTAGGGAAAGTACATTTTAATTTTTGAGATTATTCTGATTATGCATCCTAGTAATTCAGGTCCATAGTCAGATTTCTGACATGACACATATAGGGCTTTCATGAGATGGTATACATTCTTTGTTCCACTGTTTGACATATTTTTTTATTAATAGTAATTAATAGAAGAATTTGTTTTTGAATGATACTCTTATCAGTCATCTACTTCACATGTATGATCTAGTAGAGAGATGTGAATTTGACTAGAAATATTTTCACAATGCTTTTTTTAGAGATTCGTATATTGATTAACCCTATTTATTATGGAATTCTATTTGATTTGCTACATTATGGTGATGCTGCAGAACTTTTTATTCTTGATCTAAATGTTCCAGGGGGTGATAAACTTGTTATGTATTCTACTATTTCATAGTAGGAGGGCGTTAATCATAATCAGCCAAATGTTGTTGTTATAGAAGACGATGGTGTTCAGCATGATCTGTCAGATGTTCCTCCAGCTTCTCGATCACATACAGAGGTAGATATATATGTTGAATTCACTCAACTGGATGATTTATTACTCCATACAATACAAAAATCCACATCACAATAGCCATCATCTTCATATGGTGGCAAGAGTTCTAGTAAGCATCCACTATCTCTAGAGGCAGGATAGGGTACAAGTGTTGAGATTTTATATCCACCGCCTGTCACACAGAAGGACGTGGAAGTGGATTTTGATGATAATATATAGGAGTAGAATAAGCCAAAGGAAATACATTGATGCACACATCATGGACACATCTAGTATACAACTGACTGTGGGACAGAGGAGCATCCATGGCACATGCATAGATTAGGTTTATATTACATTAAGGATACATTTTGTATGTGCCTTACAATTTTGACTTATAGAGTTCTGTTCATTTTACTAATAATTTCCTTTCTATTATAATATCATCTACCCAAATCAATAATACTTCATCAAATATTCATAATAATACTTTGTATTATTATCTATATATGTATAATAAATAATATTTTTAATTTCACTAATAAATATTAATTATATTACATAATTTGAATTCAAAAAGACTCTAGAAAAAAATATATGTGAACTCAGAAAAATATTCAAATATATTATTGATATCATTGATTTGAAATTGGATGCAAAATTTTATAATATCATGGAACGTGAGTCCTTGTTAAAAAAAGTATTGCATGAAGAAGAACATGAATGATTAATGGATATATGTGAAGAGTAGGTGATTATGATTGAAGATTAGAAAACCTACAATATGATATGTCTGGAATTAGTTCATTTGTCAAATTTTTATAAGATATATATTTATATTTTACAAAATAACACATTTTTTACTAGTTAAAAAATCTTCACTAGAGGATTTTGAGATTCAAAAACCTCTTATAGGTGATAAAATTATGGAAGTATGGGGATTTTTTCACCACCCCTTTCAAACAATGGATTCATTAAATATATTATGCTAACAACGATGCTATATATATATAATGTTAACATTACTTATATATGTTCTATTAATATCAATACCGCATGTTTATTAAACATTATTTTTTCCCTGCCTAAATAAATATATAAACATATGTTTCATGAAGTAAAAATTGCACATTTATTTATTTTTTATTTATCCTATTAACATATTTGTGTGTGTGCATGTTTTTTTATCTTGGTAGTTCCTCACTCCAGACCATTTTTAATAAACACATATTGTCTTATATGTTTTGTGTTGTTGAAAAACAACTCAATGAATAGTGTATAAAAAATATATCATTCATCGAGGAATAGATCCTATCATTTAACAAAAATAAAACCTATTTTATCATGTTATAATTTAAAGTTGAAAATAAAATCAATCACATCAAAAATCTATGTTCATGATTAGCAGTCACTTCGAAAATGAGATTTTGTCTATACATTTATCAGTTAAACAAGATTGAATAAAAAAAGAGGTAGAAAAAATTCACTAATTGTGTCATGGTGCTACCTCTTCCATCACTCTTGGAGTTTTACCATGGATTCCTCTCCTCCAAAAAATCTAAATCCAAGGGAACCATAATTCATTCCCTACATCCCCTCCCATATCTAGTTATAAAATCCTTTTGACTTATATTTACCTTTATCCATTAAGGATAATAAAACAAATAAATATCCACAAAAATTAGAATGTAATATGATTATATCCATTCGATCAAGATCACCATTATTTTTATTGTTTTGATTATTTAATTAATATGTATTCTTAATAATTTATATTTACTGATATCTTATACGTATTTAGTAATTTTTAATTAATATGTAAAAATATTTATTGATATTATATATTGATTATTTTTTATCAATATGTATTAATATTTATTTATTATGTATAATTATTGATTATTTTTTAAAATAAATTTTTTTAAGGAATAGTTAATGGAGTTCATGCTTCCTTTATAAAATTTTCACAAGGTGTGTGAACCCCATTCACGCATCTCAGGATCCTTTTTTACAAATACCCTAAACCTTATCCCAATTTTCAAAATAACCCAATAAAAACCCCTAATGGAAGTTCTCTATGTAATTGGTTTTCAGTTTCCAGATTTCTTGGAAGGGAGTTATTCAATAAATTGTATTAATCATCTATTTAGTTACTCATTCATTTATCAGATCATTCATGAGAAATAGAGTTGTTGAATTCGACCACATTGTGTGGGAATGTACTCCTCTTTAACATATATGTTGAAGGAGGAAATATCATATTTGTTTCAAGGAAATATTATCGAATATCATCAATAGAATTAGTTCCTATATGAAGATAATACTAGATTTTTATGGGTAGGGGATTTGTTGACACTTATAAAATCCCTTTCATTAATTGGAAAAAGATCAATGGAATAAGGATAAAATTTAAAAAAGGTAATCTCACCACCCAAAAAAATAATTTTTGTAGGGTGGTGAGTCATTTTTATTAGGTTGATGGTACTAATTTATGGTCACATAGATTCATAATGTCCGGATAGCATTTATAGTTTGCATATGATATCAATTTATGGTATCATGTGTTCATAATTGATAGAATTTATTTCCATCTGAATGGAACTAAACCATTTTCATTACATGTATATTTCATGTTTGGAATTTTTTGAGATGTTTGGAACAAATATTTTGGGGTCATGCACCCTTATATGTCAGAATTCTCTCTATGCAGCGACCTTTCAAAGGGGTTGGTTAAGAAAAAATTCTTATAAATACATGGCATGCAGGTTGAGGGAAGAGGAATTTTCCCTTTAGATTAAACACCTCACTTCAAGAAATATATCTTATTCATCTCGATGATTTCATTATTTGTTAAGTTTTAACTTTTTGTATGTTTCAAAAGAAATCCCATAGGTAATTATTGCATTTAAATGTAATAATTAATAATGGAAAAATTACAACAAAGTATTGTGAGGTGATACCTTCATCATATATGAGCAGTGTAGAATACCCACATATGCGCTTTCAAGCTGTCCATCTATTGAGATCCATTTTTTATCATTAAAATTAAATCCATTAATGTAGGGTCATTATAAAAAAACTATCAAAAATTATTAGCCATATGTTTTGTGATTTTATATGACCCTGTTTATTCATATATCAACTTGATTTTATGTGAATATAAAGGTTACTAAAGAATATTTCACTATATCTGTAATTATACCATTTTATAAAATATTTGGATTGTTGTTGTCCACATAAAAAAGAAACCCTTTTTGGGAAAAACAGTCCACATAAACATATTTTCATCCACCAAATTTGTGTATCGTTGTTGGATTGAACAAAATGATCTCATTGGACACATTTCACCATGATCAGAACATCAAAAATCACATTCCAATGAAGTATCATTCATGACCTCATGATATTTATTAACAGTATATACACATCATTTTT
Organism: Viscum album; assembly: GCA_963277665.1. Lineage (NCBI taxonomy): Eukaryota > Viridiplantae > Streptophyta > Magnoliopsida > Santalales > Viscaceae > Viscum > Viscum album. Next base: position 1,374,153,347 of record OY728133.1, on the reverse strand, counting down.
CAACCTTATGATTATCTACTTCTTCAATAATATATTTTTCCTAGACATTCCTCTCAAATTGATATGTCCCATAAAGTAATGACTATCATGTATTCCATTCATAATGAGTGTCACTATCAATAGATGATTTTTCAAACTTTTGTGAGATTAAAAAACCATCCTAGACTAAAGTAAGAGGTTTTCTTTACTATTACACTTAAGGATCCTTCAAATTTTTAACCTTATTCTATTAGGTACAAGCCTCATACTCCCCCTCACATGGCTATATCACTATTGAGTCCTATCATTCCTCATCATCTGGTCATAAACATACCGAAGGATGACATGTAACATGGAGTCCAGTAAATTATTCTTCATAAAAACTATCTTCATTGAATTAATACATGTTATTAAACTAGATAGGGTAAGACCATTGAGTAATCCCCACTCAACCTCTTACAGTCACCCCATTCCTTAAACAATCATACTTATTATATAATACTAAACAAAATGGGTTGGTCATGACACAATGACATTAACTATGAAACTCAACCTATGTATCATTTTATTCCTGTTATCCATGGTATGTAGGATGACCCTATGAGGTTCAAACCCAACATCCATCACCAAACCACCATTAGTCTATATTTTTTATGAAAACTCATTCTCATTTGTCTATATTCTTTATGAACCATATAACTCCACCTCAATGGGATATATTCCCAATGTATCAATCCATCTTTAGTAGGTCTATAGTACTGATGATTCCAATCATATATTTCTAATATAGTTACGGATATTAAAGTTGATAAAAAGGAATGATCATTTATTACCTCCTTACCAACAAGTTCTAAGAAGAGTTTTCTATGTAGTACTCACTACATAAAAATAAATTTCTTATCACAAATCCATTATTCATGATCTAGAACTATATGAAATAGGTTTTTGGTATGGGACCTAAAAATATATTTTACTCGGTCCTAGACAGATGACCTAAAAATACACTTCACTTGGCCCTGGATACATGAACTTAAAAAGAACTACATTTATCCTTTTAACATGACCATAAATGGTCCAATGTAACCTGATAAGTGTGAAAATTGGATATTATAAGATATAAAGGGATTTGTAGGAACCCCCTTTCATGTTCCCAATCCCAACTTCATAACACCTACTAACTCTATGAATGGATATAAATTTCATAACACTGTTTTTTTATTTAAACCATATTATACTAACCACTAATATAGTAAATATGTATAACCTCTAATATATACATATATTTTCATAAACACAAGGATTCAATATGTTTTTGGAACAAAGGTAACAACCCCCATACATGGATTTGACACGGATTTATGAACTTATATTATATTTATAAGTGATTCCAAGAGTAAGAAATAATTTCCAATCAAAGTGTTTGGTGAGCTCAACCTACCATCCTCTCAAATACAATACAATATAAGTATTATTAAACTCCCAATGATATCCATAATTTAGAAATAGGGTCTGTAATAACTCAAAAGAATCATGGGTGTTGTAGCATGTTAGAAATAATTCCAATGTACTATCGACCACCAATATGTGACTATACTGGAAATCCAATGTTGCCACTCAATTACAATAACTATGAGATTCCACTATGAAATATATAAGAAGATGAAGGCTGAATTGACCAAAATAATTGGTTATAAAGGAACAACATGTGTCTAAATAAATTGAGTAAATCTTCAATATTATTTCTACATAGAAACTGATCAAGTAGAGAGATACAATTAATTTATGCGAACTGAATCCAATTTCAATTGGTAATTATTATGGAAAGAAAAGGGAAATGGTTTATAAATATAGAGGATTCCTCTATTAAAATAGTTTCCTTATTGTTTTATTATAATAATATTTTTCTATTATTTTACATAGTATCATTTTATAATAATTCTAGTTTCATTCTATTCAATATAATTATATCTTTGTTCATCTTATTGTCACTCCTTATTTTCTCTTTAATCAAAGTGATCTCTTTTCTCCCTGAAGTTAAATAACTAACCCCGGGAAACTCCCAAAGGATGATCTTGTGATGATCCAATTTCCAACCAACATTTTTATAATTATTTCATATACATTCTATGTTCGAATCAGGGAAGCCAACTGTGGGAGGTCAATAGAAATTCCATCACTATAACTTCTATTGTATATCATTATTATAATTCTAATTATTATTCCTCCTATTTAGCAATTATTATGGAATACATTGGATCCCTTGTCATAGAAGGATGAAAGGGTGGGATTATAGTGATTTCTCTTGATTGAGGATATCCTCAAAATTCTATCCAAAGAGGATGTAGATATATAACATACCTAGTTATTTTTTAGAGAAAAGTAAATTCAAAAAACTTTGGAAGGAGAATATGATTACACATATGATAGAGTGCGATTATTTAGTATATTTGAGAGTATCAAATAAGGAAATGAAGGACCAAATAATTAAATCTATCATGGGTTGTTTCCACTATTTCTAATTGATTCTGTTTTATAATCTGTAAGTGTTTGATTCATTTTTTACCCTTTATTTCCAATTAAAACAATCACCCCCACCCTTTTCCTATTTGTTTTATAGTTTTAAAAATACAAAAAAACACCAATAAGTTGTGTATTGTGAGAGTATTCAAGGTTACATATAGATTACCCTTGTTATAATTATGCTGAACTATGTGTTTGGAAATTGTTATTGAGTTAGGGCTCATGATAATCTTTCAATCATATGTAATGATAAAAATATAGTAGATATATAGTTTGAAATTTAGTATACATAATATTTGAATTTTATTTTTAATAGGGGAGGAAATTATAGCTCACAAGTATATATTGTAATGAATAATATATTATAAATAAATAATATTTATTATATAATTCAATTGAAAAATAAAAATGGGTTTATATTTTCAACCAACATATTTTATATTTGATTTGTTTTTAATTAAAATAGTTTTTCAATTCATGTGAATTTTTTATAATTGTTGACGGAGGTATATGATTTAATTTTTTTAGTATTATGGGATATAAAATTACTATTCAAAATTATAATTTGGATATTAATATTTACTAAATAATCTGAAGTGAATATTGTCTACACTGGTCATATAACATGTGCTGAAATACATGTGGTTATGTGGTGACAATTTGTCATAGTTAAAGCTATTTGAGTTTGGAGAAAATAAATATACATAGGAGATCCTATATTTGGCTTCATGATGAATTATAATAGTCAAGTAAATAAGGATAATATTTATTTTGTATTGATTAATCTTTCATTTAAATTTGAAATGTGTTTTAATAAGTATTGAAGAGTTCATTAAGCCATTAATTATTAGATTTAAAAAATAAATTTTTTCAAGGAAAAATAATTATCTATGATTCATTGAAGTAATGTTTTCAACCAGTGTTGTTAAATAGAACTATAAATTCAAATTATAATGTAAAATTCAATCGAATGTTTAAATTTCTCTGTATTATTAAACTATAGTTTCACTTTGTGATGTATGATTAAGTTGAAAATTAACTTGACTGTGTATTACTAAATAAAAGATTCAACTAGTAATTAAATATTGAGTTGAAATTTGAACTGTCCATGTTTTATTAGTTTAATAAATTAAAATATCTTGTAAATTTGATTTAGATTTTGAATACCTATTTTTATTGAATAAAATACACATGAATGTATTCAAATATTCCATATCAATTTGTGTGGGAGATCTAAATGATGAAAATCATAGAGATTTAATGAAATGTATCATCATTTATTTTTATATGAATAAACAGTAATATTGTTTTCATTATTTAACTTATAAATATACAATATATGTGTAATGTATTCAAATAAATAATACTACTATATTTCATAGAGATTGAGTTTCCATATCATTGGAAATAATCGAATGGAAAGAAAAATGGAATTCTTAATAGGGGATGAAAACATAAATATATATAAATATATATTTTAGGGAGATAGAAATAATATTGTGTAAGCATTCTCTTGATATATTTGTTATAAGTTAAGAATTTAAAAAATATATTGGTGTAGATAACTGATACATTTAGAAAAAAAAGGTAGTTCATGGATGATAATAAGAATAAATCTTCAATTAAGAGTAATTTAAATATGATTTATTGAGACTAGATCAACAAAATAATGATAATTTTTATAGTATAATTGGTTTTCAAGGGTAGAGGATATAAATTTATATATACTGATTGGGAGGAGACCCTCATTTCTATAAACTGATTAATGTCCTATCATAGAGTAGTGAGTGGAGAGATTTGAAATGAGAGTATCCCCTAGGTGAGAAGTGATAAATACTTAAATATGTTATATAAGTAATGATATTTGATTTTGATTAACCTTCAATAAATATTTTTCACACATTTGTTTAATGGATATTATTAAACTAGTACAATAATGGTTTTATACTCCTTGATTTAAACCATATCACTCCTAGTTTTTTATTTCATGGTCTTGATTCAGTCTGTTGAAAATCCAGATCCCTTTCTCTGGTTCTGGGTGAAATTAATGTTGATTTTTAAAATTCCATCTATTTATAATCTTCTTATCATGGGATCACCATATCTTGTTTGGGTGTTTTTAGAGAAAAGGGTGGTTACTTCAAGAATATGGGCAATTATGAGCCCCTTTTCCATATCTAAAATCATAATTGGTTTATTTTATGACTATTTATTTTAAACATTTTTCTTTCATTATACTTCCCACATGTCCACCTTTGACCTATTAAAACTACCATAGCAATTTGGACTCCTTATTAAATCATAATCATGGTGGATTTGGGTTATTAATTCAGGTATTGGGCTAGCCCATCAGTCCATTTCTAGTTTTAACAAAAATAAATTCTTTCTTTTATATATTATAATTATTTTAATATTTTTTGGTTATTCATCTCTCACTCAATCCCAAAATACCTAAGCACGTCCCCCACGTTTCATTATTCCTCGGTGGAGCTCATCTTAGTCGCATATTGGGGAGAAATATCTCAAGGATTCTAAAATCATCCAGATTTGGTAAGGTAATTTGATTCTTAAATGAATAAATCATTTTTTTCTATTTTTTCCACAAATAATCTTTCCCTAGTTCTTCCAAACATAAGGATCCTCTCCATTGAGTTCCAATCCCTTCCCTCTCCTCTACGGGTGTGGATATAAGGGATGATGAAGATTTCTCTAGTTTTCAAGGTGATTTTTGTTCTCCTTTCTCCTCATTCCTCCTCCCCCTTCCATTATTTCATGGATCTCTATTTCATGATGGTCATCAAAGACCTAAGGTATTTTAATCCCATGATTTTAGATGGGTTTTCATTCTTTTATGGCTATTATTCAAAGATATAGGTGTTTGGAACCCTCATGGAAGGTTTTCATGTGTTTGTTTCCATTCTACCATGGTTTCGAGGTAGGTTCTCCCAAGAAATTGTATTTATTATTTATTTGTATTTTTTTTATTTTCCCACATTATATACATGTTTGTTATTGTTTTGAATCCTTTTTTATTTATTTGGCCTATAAAATGGTTATTTATGCCTTGTATTGGGTAAAATGGAGTCGTTTCATTATAAAAGTGCACACTGCTTGTTCATATAAATGTTCTTCTGGTATTTTCATATGGATTGTGATATTAATGACATGTTTAAACAATATTAATAAATATTTGGCATTCAAATTTGGGTTTTTACCCCTTTTGGGTGTTCAGTAAAAGTTTTTTTTCTAAATGTTTCACGCCTTATCTTCGGAAAAGTCCCTAGGTGGACTTTGTGTAATAAATGTTATATAAAATAACATGTTTGAATTTATTAAAGTATGAGAAGAATTAAATTTGATATTTTTGTTTCCATTTATCACTATACAAAGTGTATTTGGTTTTATGAATAGATAGGTTTGGGTTGTCGGCACGTTTTGGCACGAGTTTCCGTTAAGTGGTTATTTTAGCATTCTTATGAAATTGGTTGAGCATAAATGTGTATACTAAATGTTTTAAAGGGTTCATTTTAATTTATTTATGATTTTAATAGTTTGTGTACACATATTTCTGAAAATTTAAATTTTTAAATTTCTTATACGTTAGTTTGGTAAAATGATTAAGTCATGTTTGGCATTTCTCATTTAAAAAGGGGGTTTCCATGTCTATTCCATGTTTTAAAATTAAGGTTTATTATAAGATTCATAAAATTGATTTAGTAAATGGTTATATGGTTTAAAAATCTAATTTGGTATGTAATTGGAGGGATTTTGGCCTAAAAGGTTAATTTTCAAAAGGTATTCTTGTGGTAATCATTGGTAAATTTCTTGAAATTGTTTTATGAAAACTTTAGATGATTTATTGAGTTATACAAAGGGTGAAAAACATGTTTTTCTACTGTTTGTAGTTTGTGTGACCAGAACTGGTGTTTTTATGTGTAAATGGAATTTTATATCAAGTGGAACATTTTTGAGCACAAAGAGGGAACCTGAGTATCAAGATGTAAGGACATGTGCTAGTATGCTACAGATCTGAAGTGGAATCATCAATATTTCATGTAGTAAGTTTAATGATAACAAAAATAACTAAAATATCATGATTATATAGGGGACCAAAAGGATATTTTTATGGTCCCTATTAGTGGATTGTGCATGAGAATAGATATTTGTTATGGTTACTTTTCACTAAGATACAAGGTACCTGAGGCCCACAACTAGCTAGTTCCTAGGGGTGTTCAAGTGACGTGTGATCATTGGATATATTGAACTCACCGTCGGTATATAGTGTGTTTGATTGGAAAATTATGTAACATGTTTTTATTATTTAATCGTGTACATTCATTAAAGCATACCTCTTTAAAAGTATTTTCACTTTGATGTTTCATCTCATTGAAATTGGTTACTAGGATTTCCTATTTATAAAAACATGAAAGCATTTTTTTAATGTTTTTAGTACAGAACCTTGTTTGGAAAAAAAAGTTTATATATTGTATCTAAAACATTAAATTTATTATTCTTTTATTTTAATAGAAGTGCATTGGGAATATAATATCGTGATAACCTACTATTTTTTAATACTAATGCCTATAGACTTCTTCCATTTTTATCCCATGTATAGGTTTTAGCATATGTCTAATCACCTTGAGAAATGTGTGATCATTATTTTGGAGAGTGACCAGTGGGGTCAAATGGAGTTATTTGGTTCTCATGTTTGGTCGGTTGAGTTGTTGGTTTTATTGTAATTTCACTTTCATGTGAGAATGATTTTCAGTTCCACATTTATATAAATGTATATTAGGCAGTCCATTTATTTCTAAAATTTATTTAATTTTTTATATTTGGGTGAAATCATTCCCATGTCACTCTATAACTCCCTTGGTTCTTTTTATCATCGTAAGAAGATCAGGTACACCTCTTGCGACTTATAGCGTAGTGGCCTGAGTGATCGGTTCGGGGTCGACTCGAGATGGTTCGTGAAAAATGGTATTAGAGGATGTTAGCTCTTAGCGGACCTTACTTTTTAGAGATCCCTTTTTATTTAGGTGTTTTCAAGGTAGATTGAGTTGGATTATTGGCTCTTGAGGGGATAGTTTGGGAAGATCTTTACAAAACTCTTTCTCATTCTGATCCTTGGGTTTCCATCATATGATTAGTTTTATTAGTTTCTTTGGTTCTTAAGGATTGTTTGGTTATTGGGATACCACAGGGGGAGTTGGACTAATGGAATAAGTGAGGTATTATGGTCCAGAAATCCATTTGGAGTTGGGTCATTGTCCTAAGAAGGCTCTTTGTGTTTTTGGTGTCTTTGACATATGGTTTCCAACCATATTGTCATGTCACCACACAATACTAGTCCTCTTTTTTAGGTCGCATAGGCCTCTCTGGAATTCAGATTTTTTTTTGAAAATCCTTGTGTAAGAATTGTGGAAGTGGGTTTTTAATGATTAATATTAGAATTGTTTTAGAATATTGGGTTTTTGTGAAATGAATTTTTTGGGGAGAAAGTGTAATGATTTAATGGGATTGAATTTCACTAATCTAAAATTATGGTTTATTGAAATAAAATAGTTGGACGGAATGAATTATTTCAAGATGATTCTAACAATTTGTTTAAAATGGGATGCTTTGGTCTTGTTTATGAGTGTTTGAATATAATGAATTGGTTTTAGAAATTGGTTTTTAGATGTTGGTGTTTTCCAAAAAAAGGATTTGGACTTTGTTTTTTTCAGATTAAGAAAAGATACAATGTAGAATTTTTTAAACTTTTAATGGCATGTTTGAATGGAATGCTTGTTTTGGTAGTTGTTTTTGAATGAATGAAATGGGCTCTAAATCAAATGGTTTTTTAAAAAATTTAGATTGTTGATATTATAAATTTTTTTTTGAATAATGGGAGAGGATATTGATGGAGACCTATGGGGATTCTCTTTCAATCTTTGTAAAATGGTTTTTTGTGTAGAAATATATTTTGTTTGACTTGGAGGTTAGCGTACCAATGTAAGGTATATTGTTTTTAAAATGGGTTGAATTTTTTTCTAGTAAAATGTATATGATTCTTTTAACCATTGGTGTTTTCATGGGTAATCACATTTATGGTTTTGTATATATATGTTTATGGATGCCTGATATGGAATTGTGGTTAGGTTCCTAGGTTGGCACAAGAATGTGAATGTGAGTGAGACATAATAAAACATTATTGGTGTATGTTAAATCCACCAAGTTAGTTTATTTTTCAAAATTCATTAAAGCTTAAAATTTGTTTTATTTTTGGTAAAATTATGTTTATGTTGGTTTCTTTTTCATGTTTTATAGGTGTGCTTTGTTTCCTATCCTACCTTGTGAACTGGAAGTGACACTCTTGGTGTGTCCTGAGATGGGATCTTTTGGTGGCTTGGTTTTCGAGCAATGTTCAATGGGTTTATAAGTTTATTTTGGATGTTCTGATGTGTCTATAGATGGTTATCCATTGGCAAGGCTTCCAGTTGGTCAAACTAATTATTCGTTTCCAACATTAAATCCACCACTTAAAATGATACCTCATCTCATTTGATGGAATAGAGAGTTGTTTTGGATTGATTTAAAGAGGTTACGTATTGTGACAATTTTTTGGATATTGAGGTTGTGTTTGGTGATATTGATGTGTTTCATCGTATTACTTTTCCATTCTAATCATTGATATGAGTGGGAGATAATGGTTCTACGTATCATTAAATTCCTATTTAGATGATGGTGTATTATTGAGAAAGTGAGTTTAGTGGGGCATTGAAATTTTAACTCTTTTATACAGTGAAACAAATGCTTCAAACATCAAATCTCCAGCTATAGGCCTCAGAGTGATGCTTTTCAAATAGTCAGAATGTCTCCATAGGTGTGGGGATCTCAAATATACTATGGAATTAACCGTTGTGGAAAGGAAGTATCTATTTTTTAGTGTGGTTTTTCATAACTATTATTTTTCTTTTTTTTTAGAAAATATCATAGTAGACTTACCCCTCACTAAGTGTGTATAGTTATGCCTTCTTGAATGTGGGTTCTTGATCAATTTCCTTGTGTGGACTGCAACTGTGAAATCAATGTGGTCCTAGTTTTACTTTTTCGTAGGTGGAGATTTTTGGGTTGTTCCTCCATTTCTTTTGCGGTTTCATTGGACCAATTATTGGGTCCCCTTCCCTCCCTACCATGAGTGATGGAGGTTTTGATCAATGGTGGAAGTGTTGTCCCAGTTCTTGTCTCCTCTATTCAGGAGTCTGTTGTTTAAATGTTCAGGTTGTAACCATATTAACATGGGTTTCTAGGTTTCTTAGGGATAGTTTTAGTGGGTTTTACAGGTGAGGCCCAATTCTAGTTCAGGTTAAATTCTTGATTGTTCATTTCCAGTTGGTCACTAATGGTGGGGAGACCCACTGCGGGTCTCAAATATCTTTCCATTATGGAGTTTTCATTTAATAGTTGTTATTTAATGAAGGTAACCCACTATGTCCTCCCCCTTTGAATTCATTGGCTCTCATTAGTTCACTTTGTTTTGGGTAATCATTGGTTTCATTGTGAGAAGTCCCAACAATAGGGTTGTTAGCATGGTGGTGGGGGTGGTGGCTTGATCTTTCCGTTGATTCTCAATTAGTGGTTGTGAGTTTTTATTTTTTCATAAGGAGGATTAAGTTCCATTGATGGTGGATTATATTTGCTTGTATTGAGATATTGGACCATGTGGATAATGAATCCATAGGTTTTGATCTTTCAGCAGGAATGTGTTATGGCCTTTTGGGGGTGGAAAACATTAATGGCGGGGAGAATTATCACACCCAGTTTTTCATGTCTTGGTTTTGATTCGGTGTGCTAGAAATATAGATAATTTTCTTTTGTTTTGGGTGATATGGATATTGATTTTTGAAATATCATCTATGTCTCATCATAATACCATGGGTTCCCAGTAGCTTGTTTGGGATTTTTGGAGAAAATGGTGGTTACTTCATGATTTGGGCCAAACTTCAGCTAATTTCATGATTTAAAAAAAATTAGTTTATTTTAAAACTCTTTCATTGTTCAACATTTTTAAGTCATTCCACTTCCCAATTTCCCTCCCTTAACATTTTAAAACCACCATGTCAATATGAACACCTTAGGAATTAATAATATCGAGGATTTGTGTTATTTATTTAGTTATTGGGCCAGCCTGTGAGCCAATTTCATGTTTAAAAAAAAATAACCTGGTAATTTTATATATTATTATTTTTTAATATTTTTTGGTGACTAAAATTATCACTAGAACGAAAAAAACTATAGGCCCACCCCCCATGTTCCATTTTTCCTCTTTAGAGCTCATCATAATCGCGCATTAGGGTGAAATTTCTCAAGGCTTCTCAAATCACCTAGATTAGGTATGTCATTTTATTTCTTTCATGAATCATTAATTTTAATCTATCCCTCTCCCCAAAACCTTGTTTCTCTGGTTCATCTAGACATATGGATCCTCTCCATTTAGTTCCAATCCATTCTCTTTCCTATAAGGGTTTGGATATAAGGGAAAAATGAAGAGTTCTCTAGTTTTCAAGGTGAGTTTCTTTCACATTTCTCCTCCTTCCTTCGCCTACTTCCATTATTTCATGGCTCTCTATTACTCCTTGGTCATGTGTGACCTAGGGAACTATTATAAAATTATTTTTATGGGGGATTCATTCTATTATGTCTTGTCTTTATTGATATATGGTTTGTGAACCCTCGTGGAAGATTTTCTGGTGTGCATTTCTATTCCCCCATGGCATCGAGGTAGGTTCTCCAAAGAAAATCAATTTATTATTTATGTTTCACATTTTTATTACAATTATCACCTAATATATATCTTTGGTATTGCTTTGAAAACTTTGGATGATTTATTTTGTGTGCAGAATGGTTATTTATACCATATTTTGTTTAAAATGGAGTTGTTTCATTATAAAAGAGCACACCGCTTGTTAAAATAAATGTTTCAATGCATTTATAATATTTATTATAATGTTAATGAATATTATAAATGTTTTAACACATTTTTTTCATTTAAATTTGGGTTTTTAATACTCTGGGTGTCAAATAGAACTTGTTTTTCTAAATGTTTCACGCCTAGTCTGCTGAAAAGTGCTCGGTTGGCCTTTTTGTACTAAATGTGATATAAAATAACATGTTCTAATTTATTAAAGTGTAGGAAGAATAAAATTTTATATTTTTGTGTCCTTTTATGGATGTAAAAATTGTTTTTGGTTTTATAATGACTTGTGTTTTGGTTTATGATAAGTTTTGGCATAAGTTGCCAGTTAGTGGCTCGTTCGGTGTTCTTATGAAAATGGTTGAGATTAAATGTGTAACATAAATGTCTTAAACTGTATATGTAAATGTTTCTATACTTGTAATGGTGTTTGTACACTACTTTATGAATATTGAAACTTTTACCTTTGTTATACGTTAGTTCGGTAAAATGCTTAATGGCCTGTTTGGTAGTTTTCTTTAAAAAAGGTGTTCCCATGTGTGTTCGATGTTGTATCATTTGGGGTTATTTAATGATTCATTAAATTGATTTAGTAAACGGTTTTGGGGATGGAAAATCTATTTTGGAATGTAATTGGTTGGAATTTTTCCAAAAATATCATTTTCAAATGGAATTCAAGTGGAATGATTTGTTAAACATCTTGAAATTGTTTTATGAAAATTTTAGAACGTTTATTAAGTTACAATAAGGGTGAAAAACATGTTTAGATACTGTTTGGAGTGTGTGTGACCGGAATTGGTGTTTTTCTATGATAATGGAATTGGATATTATGTGGAATTTGTTTGAGCACAAAGTGGGAAACTCGGGTATCCAGGTGAGTGGATGTGTGCTAGTGTGCTAGTGATCTAGAGTGGTTGCGTCCATATTTCACATACCATGTTTGATAATGAAAACACTAAATACACTATTATGATGATGTTCAGGACCACTAGGTTGTTGGTATGTTACTTAATAGTGGATCATGCATAAGAACATATATTTTTTGTTGTTACTTTTCACCATGATACGAGGTGCTTGGGGCCCACAGATTACTACTTCTTAGGGTTGTTCTTATGACGTGTACTCATTGGATATATTGTATTCACTTTTGACATATGGTGGTTTTGGTGGAAAAATTCAGTAGCATGTGTGTTTTATTTGAATGTGTACTTTCTTTAAATCAACCCTCCTCAAAATTTTCCCTTTGATGTTGCATATCTTTGAAAATGGTTACTAGCATTTCTTTCTTATGAGAACATGCAATAATTTTTTTATTGTTTTGTTTTTACGATGGAACCTTATTTATAAAAAATATTTTTATATATTCTATTTAAAACATTAAATTGATGTTTCTTTTATTTTAAAGGAATTTAATTGAGAATAAAATGTCAGGCTAAACTACTATGTTTTAATAACCACTCCTATAGTATTATTTTGCTTTTATCCCTTGTAATGGTTTTATCTTGAGTCTGATCACCTTAGACGATGTGTGATAATTGTGTTGTAGAGTGACCAGTGGGGTAACCATGAGATAGTTTGTTTTCATGTTTGGTCATTTGAGTTGTTGGTTCATTTTTAATTTCACTTTCTTGTCCGAATAATATTTAGTTCAAATTTTATATAAATGTATATTGGGTTGTCAATTTCTTTCCTCTATTTATTTAATTGTTTATATTTGGGTGAAATACTTACCATTTCACTCTACTAATTCCATTGGTTCATTTATCCATCTTAGGAGGATCGAGAATGCCTCTCAAGACATGTCACATAGCAAACTTGGTGACTGGTTCAAGGTCGACCTGGTCTGGTTCTTAACAACCCCACTTGGGTAAACCAGATAAAATTGATGTGTTATTTTTATTTCACACACTATTAGTTTTCATTGGTATAATAAATAATTTATTGAATTTATATTCTAAATAATTTTATAATATGATCAGTCTCATAAAACTTGTTAAATTGAATTGTTAAATTAGAATAAAACCATAATTCAACCCATATTTGGGTATTTGTGTGATTGGGGAACCAAAACATAAAATGAGGGTTTTCTCAAGATACTATTTAAATATTCATATATTCGTAAATAATTAATATTAATATATAACTTTCATTAGTCCATTATTATTACTTTAATGATGATTCATGAAAGGATAGATTTGGAACTCAATATGCATACATATCAACTCACCCTTTTATTATTTTTTGTTCTTCAGATATACATGGTTTTATTAACGGTTTTTATATGATTTTATCCCAAACATTAGTTTATATTTCTAAGAGAAATTAAATCTATATGTAAGTATTTTACCTTTTTCGTAGATTAATAATAGTTTATATTCATCAATAAATTTGATTATTTATATGGGAATTTGTTATAATTCATGAAATAATGATGAAATTTTTTGTTGATGGGTTATTTAGAAAATATTAATGCTACCACAATCATTGTATTATTACCTTTGTAATTTTTTCCACCAAATAGAATATTAGTGGTGTTCTTTAAAGATAACATTCACACTTGTTATTGGAAAAGGTATAGTACTAGTCGGGCAAGAATATAAAAAAAGTCAATGTTGTAAATAGTGAAAAAATGAAAAAAAAGACTATTATAATTTACATCATGTTAATAAAATGGTAAAAATTATAAGTCCAATTTATGGATACTGCAATAGTATACCAAAAGTTAATTTACAAACAAAAAACAATTATAGATTATGATACATGTGTATAGTTTTGTTTCAAATATCTATCTAACACTAAATAACCATTCTCCTTATTTTATTATAAATAAAACGATGTTTTGTGTTGGTTTATTTTAATCCCAACACTCTTGATAATTTTCAAAATGAAAGAAATAACAAGATAGCGATAATAAATTCTATAGAAACATTCCCATGTAAAAAAATAAAAACACAAATAATTATTTTATGACCATTTACAAATTTGATCTTTAGTTTTTCCTCTAATTATGTATTAGGAGGTTCCTAAAATATATAAAAAAATATAGATATGGTTTAAAAACATAGTTTAGAAAATTTTGATTAATACAATTTCATGAATTTTAGTAATAATAAATAGTAAACCTGGTTTTTATATTCTAAAATTAAATCATTTTTATTGAAATATTATAAAAAAATATCATTTCATAGTGAAAAATTAAATAAACATTCATTTCAATGGTTATAAAATATATATCATAATTAAAGACAATCTGAAATATAATCTTTTCAAATAAAAAAAATACACATATTTTTTAAAATCAATTTCTAAAAATGATCTATATTTACAATTATAGAGTAGTTTATGGTTATTATTGTAGTATATCAATAAAACTATTATATGATAGTATAATCAATAACCTATAAAAAAATAAGAAAAAAATTGATACCTAAATTTCCCTTAAAATCTACCATAAATTTACAACTATCTCCTCAAATCTACTATAAACTCTCACTAATAGTATAAAATTTTCAGTAAAAAATATATAATTTAAATAGATGATTTAAATTATTAGAATGAAATATAATAATTCATATTTATTATAAAATTGACCCAATATCCTTGGAAACTACCTTCTATAATATTTCATCATCAAAAAATAATATACCATTTAAATAAAAAAATTTAATTAATTAAAAAGAAAATATAAAGATTAATACTTCTATAAATGATAATAAAAATGCAGGTTCAATAATTTATTGGAGGCCCATATACATTGTCTATTCATAAAAACATTCTCATGATAACCTCCCTTTTGAGCGTATTTCACTTTCAAAGTATTAAATTTATCACTTGTATGTGAACTACCACAATAATTTTCTAATTGGATTATACTTTTACCCACTTCCTTATTCTTTAAAAAAATAATATTTAGATACTATATTTGGAAGGATTTATTTGACTAAAATTATATAATTATCAATTTAATTTCATTACATAATATTTAATTGTAACATTTTACTTTCAATAATTTATTTTCACCTTTTACATAAATAAAAAACCCTTTAAATGTATGAAAATCTTATTTAGCTATCATCCACCTATTCAAAATTTATGTTTTGTGATAGAATTTTAAATAAATTAACTCCAATAGATATAATAAATAGAGATAAATAATATTAGTAAAATTTATTTTTCTATAATAATAACTCACATTCCAATAATTACCATTATAGAGGTCTTAAAATACCTCCCAAAAACCAATATACCAATACATGGGAGGATGGAAGTTAAAATTCATGAAAATGTTACACAAAACATACCTCTTATGAATTGATATTTATCTTGTAATATATTAAATATGTTTCATGTGTACCTGTCAGTGACTTGGGACAATAAAGGATGGTAAGTAAAATAATAATAAACAATATTCTCTCTATATTCAAATTCATACATCAGCCTTTGATAATGATTTTTATTGAACACATACTAAATGTTCTGGAAAAAAAATAAATTTACACTATTGAAAACTGTGGATCCACCAACCAGTATTGTATATCAACCACATTTTTGTGTATCTTTAATTTGTTTCTAAGATAGAGATGTCTTGTGTCCTCTCATCACCCAGGTTACTTATAATTGATCATGAATCCAAATACTGATAGCAAGGTTCTAATATGGGAACACCACATGGCTTCCCATTGACCTATATATTGCATTCCTAACATACTTTACTTTTACACAAATGTATCCACATGTGTGAAGCTCTCATGTGAAAAATTATAGGCATATCCACCATGTGGTCTGACACCCCTTATTAAGAAACCCCTAATTTTGGAAAATAATTACCCCAAAACCTTCCTATAAATATACATGTTATTCATTTATATGAAGAGATATAATGACTAAATAGATGAGATAATGAAGAGACTCAGATAAATATGAGAGATAGGAATTATTCTCAAGGTAATTCATGAAATTTATGAGTCATACCAAATGATTTCATCTAAAAATCATATTCTGTGATAGCTCGGTTTCTATCCAGATGCACAGGTCTTTTCTCATCCATCTACCACATAAATTTTATCCCTTGAAATATACATCAGGGTCAATAATTTTTTATTTTGAATATCCCATACAGAATAGTCTACCCAATGAGGTAATCGTAGGGCACATAATTTCATTCTCCTATAATCCATGTGGGATAATCCCTCCTCCCATCCCTTAGGTGGACTAGACTCCTTCAAAAATCACCCAAAAAGTTTACCACATGCACGCCTGTCCATCCAACAAACTATTTTAGACCACACAAAAAATACAAAAATTAACCTAACATCAAACACCTATCATGTTGACTAGTCACTCCTTGGGGTGCTTGATAATCTCTTTCCCTTGATTCCTATGAACATTGTATCCGATCAACCAATTGACCATTTTTCCAATGAAAACTCATAAATTACACGTTTTTCAAACTTATAAAACATCTATATATACTCTATTAGGCTGATGATAATTCTATATATCACATCCATATATGAATAATTTCATTGACAAAAGGTTTCACAAAAATTTCCACCCTAATAGAAAGGGACATCAGGGGAAATACAATCTTCCATTCACTTGAAAAATAGGGAACCCTTCATAAGGACATCGATGAGAGAATACATGGGCCTTGTAATCTAATCCATCCAATTCTATCCTGATTTTGATAAGAATAATCCATTTATGGATTCATGGGTCTATTCAGTGAGGTATTAAACCAATTTTTTCTTTCCCTATATCCACCCTTCTAGTCCCTTGACTAAGAGTAAGCCTACTTCATCCACCCTCACCAACCAATTGAAATGATTTTTTGAAGGTGAAATTCCTCATATGTATATGTCCTGATTGATTTATATATTAATGTTTAATTTATTCTCCACTGATAGAGCCTCAATATAACCTAAAGTAATACATGGTTCATAAGTACCATCCATATATAATTGTGAACTCTCCTAAAATATTTTAAATCTTCTATTATCTCATGTTTCTCCCAATGTGCATGGCCAATGGGGTCTTGTTTATCTGAGTTGATCAATCCGTTTGTATAATTATAATTCCACTTATATGGGCCTCCTTTTATGTGTAATCTCTAAACCTATATGACATCACTTAATCCATTTATTTGGTTAGACATTCTAGGTAAACCTTATATGATTAAGCATTACGCAGTATTCTGTTGTCACACCATTCATTCTACAGATGTCCCTATATTTTTTTGTGGCATAAAACATCAAAAAATATCCTTACCGTATTATGTTAAAATATATAGTACAATATTACTACATGACCTTAATTCGTTCACCAAAAAGAACCCACGCTTTGATTCTAGTCAGGAATAATACATAGGGCACCCCCAAAGGTTCTAAATTAACACCATCCACTTTAAAAATCCACCCTCATTAGTCCATATTCCTTATGAATCCGTTTACATAATTTCATAACATACCAAATTCCCTACATGTTTGGGAGTCCTCTCATTGAATCATACTCTTGATTTAAATTGTACCCCATTTATTGAATATCCATACAGTATCAATGGATTACTATATATTTCTCATTGGTCCATACTCATAATGAGAAAATCCTTTGAATGAAGAGCCATATTCCATTTATGTAGTTATCATTTCTAAACTAATTGGTCCATATTTCCTTCTTGTTCAACTACATAGGACTGATCATGTTCAATTATGACACCAATCATTGTTAGATACCTTTGTCCAAATAATTATTACCGCATAACGTTAAACTACATAGATTGATACTTATCACACAACCGTAAAAGGTATACTGTGTCTTGTTAAGTGGAATTGAACTATATGATTTTTTATTTCTTTTATTGGGATATAATGGAATCCATTATTATGGGTCTGATCCCAACACTATAAACACATTTCTCTTTAGAGGATGGAGATAATATCTCGAATTCCCATCTTTGTAACTTGAAACCATAGTCCTGTGAAAATATATAAATTAACAAAGTGATAACATCGTTCGTGATCATGTGGACTACCACATTCTTGAGGTGATGTGACTCTCTTTTCAACACAACACCGCATGGATTATTTATATATAATAATATTTAATGAAATAATATTTTATATATTTCAATACTAACATTATTGAATGATAAAATATTACGTACAAACATTCCAAAATGATTGTCGAGAAATGAAAATGTTACTCGTGCGTATGTATGGCCCATCGTCTCCTTGATCATAACATACATCATTTATCAAAACCAATATTCATGATCAATGATAAAATAATAAATTATGTGTGAATATGATATTTATTTTTTGATTATTATTCTATTTCTTTCTAAATAATGACCTCTTTGACCATAGTCAACCTACCAAATTCGTTGTTGACACATAAGCCAAATATCATCAAAACATCTGACATAAAAACTATTGATTATGTAATTATATATAACTTAGTAATAATTTAGAAAAAGTAAATAATAAATATGAAAATTATTCTCAATAAAGTAAATAATTAACTACATTTTAGTATTAAGTAATATAAAGACACATGTGATGAATTAGACTCAAGTTAAGGGACTTCGTCTCAATTTTCTTTCAATGAGGAATATTTTGCTCTTATGCACCTATATTACTCTACTTTGTTTAAATATAAAATCATTTAAATGTTATATAATTAATATATCTATTATCATGGTATTTTATGTTTTTTAATTTTAATATTTGATGTGGCCAGTAATATAAATATTTTAAAATGATAAGGGACATTTTTTAAAAAGTTCTATTTTAATTTTTTCTTTATAACTAATAATTTTCCCATTTTTATTTTGTTTAAAAAAAATGAGATTTATTTATAGAAACAAAATATTTATAAATTATATTTTATATATTTGGTTATATTAATTCCAAATGTTTTCAAATGAAATCTTTTTATGTATTCTATAAAGAACATTTTGACAAATGAATAAATGAGTGTTCAATTATTCATATACACATTTAAAATGTATTTTCCACACCCATGACCATTATTTTATTTCTAGATTAATTTTTAATATTTCATGTTTTCTTAAATAAAATCCCCTTTTTAGATTTTGGGTATTCTGTTATTTAGAGTAGTTTTATTAGAAATGATGCTATTTTGTTTTCAAAATTATTTTCTAAATAAAAAGGGTATTTTGATATCAAAAAGTGATTTGTTTATAAGTTTAAATGTGTTTTTTAAAATTTTTATGTGGGGAATTTCATTGATAATATTTTTTATTCATGATATAGTAATTGATAATTATACATAAGAAAGGGTTGCACCCATATAGCATTAGGTGATCCAGTTACAACCTATATGATGGGGTGACACAGATATCGTCTGGTGAGCCCGTTAGAGCTTCTGTGATGGGCATACCAGATAGTGCTGGTTGAGCATATTATAGCTGAAATGATGGGTTGATCTGGATAATGCTCTAATTTACTGGTTATTTTTCTTTTTCTTAATAGGAAATAATCAGAGAGTTACCAAAGGGTTTCTCCTAAGTATTTAACTACGATCTAGTTACATTTGAAACTGTCTTATAACAGGTTTTGAATGTGATTCTTTATGTTACAAAAAATGGTGTTATTCCCTTTCAATGTTTTTCCATTTTGGATTCCTTTGTGAAAGAAGATTATATTTTTTTCATGTGAAAATTTTATATTTTATAATCTCAAAGAAATTTAATGATAAAGGTAAATGTTATATGTGATTTCATGTTTTCCCTAGACTAATAGTTAAATTTATTTTTATATCCCTTACTACGATTTTGTTTTCATACCACATTTTTAAATGTCCATTATATGGTATTTGGATGGTAAGGGAAAGGAAGAAGTCAATTTTAAATTAATAAATATTTTCCATGAAAACAAACCATTCTTTATTTTATATGATTTATTTTATAGGAAAAAGTTGAAACTAATCAAAACTGAACGATTTTTATTATATGGTTTTGTAATGTATGATATATGACCTAATTATTAACAATGATAAACCTGAAAAGATATTAAAATTTAAATAATGTAAATTCTTGACTAATACTCAATATTTCATAATTTTGAAGGTTGGTTCATTATAGTGAGGATAATAGGATGGTTTAGATAAATTAATTGGTTATGGTAATGTTAATAAGTTTCCCATGTAATATTTTACCAAATGTTTATATTAAAATGATAGAGAATTAAAGATTAATATTTTGGTTAATCTATACTATGACTTTTCAGAATGGTTTTCCCTGGTGAAAATAATGATGTTTTAGTTGGAAGGCAGTGATAGAAAAATATCCTTCGCAATTAGTATACCGAGATGGTTGAAATTAGAAAATAATAGTTTGTTATAGATATGGATCGTTTGACATATGATATAAATTTTAGAGGTATATATTCTCGAGAGGAACCCTATCTATGACAACAGAACATGTATATTGTGGTTAATTTCATCAAGAAACTTCACCCATAATTTAGTTGATCATTTGACCATGTGGTAGCTTAAGGCAAAATCAATGATCTAGAGAGTATATTTGATTTCATTGGATGTTCCTAACGTCAAAGGGAAACTATTTGTTTATCATTTTATATGAGAAGTTAATCAATGGTGAATATTGTTTAAGAATACCGGAGAAAGATATTATATTTATTCTATGGAAGTAGAAACATTTAAGGATATATTATTTGAAAAATATTTCAAAAAGTATGATTAGTTAGGAATGGGAAACACATTTCTAGAATTAAGGCACAATGATATCGATTTTGAAGCTGTATATTATGAAAATTTTATAATAGTTGATATGTATGTAACTTATTTCATTTTAGAAATTGATAATAAACTTAATATATTTTACTGAAGTCTGAAACTAATTTTATGAAGATAAGTTTCTACATGATAATTTAAAAGTTATAAGAAAGTGGATTGTTGTTGTGAGAATGTTTTGACAGAGTTTTCTGACACATATTTTCCTTATGATGAAAAAAATAAAAAAAAATTAATGTGTTAGGAATCATATAATAAACAATCTTATAATTTTTGATGAAATCCCCCAAAAATCATTTAAGTGTGGAAAAATACATTACAAGGAATGTTTGATAGGATCTGGAATGTGTTTTTGGTGTGATAAGTTTAATCTCAAATCTCATTATTGTAAAGAAAATTTTCCTGATCAATTAAAGAATTGGGTGACCCATATCCATAAAATGGTGAGGTTTTTTAGTTGCAATTAGTTGTGTAATTATGATAATGCATGATTGATTTGAATTTAAGAGGATGTAAATCATCATGATTAGAAATAAAAATGTGTGGTGAAGTGATTTTCTACTACTACATTTGATTTTGGGCTGTTAAATGATGTGGTGAAAGGCATTTTACTTGGGTATTTGATATAATCCAATACCTAGTTTTAATTTCGATCATCATATTCTTTAATTTTGGAGAAATTTTAATTTAAATTGTGAATATCACCTCATGAAAGTATTATATAACATTTAGTGAATACTCTAGGAGGAACTATTAAAGCAGCTGAGATTTATAGGAATATTAATATTGTTATAAGTTGTATGGTATTTTCTAAAAATCTTATTGATCTTTCCATGGTAGAGATTGATATCATTCTTGATATGTTTTGGATTTCAGTTTATCATGCTAAAATACATTACCTTGGTAATAATGTTATGTTCAATTATTTCATTCCTTTGATAATGTACAAGGAATATGATAAATTTATTAGATATTTTATAGAATTGTAACTTTCTCGTATTATTCAAAAGATAGAAAAATTTTAAATTAGTATTGTTGTATTATTAAATTAATACATGGATGTAATTTTTGATGATTTTCTTTTTGTTATTCCTAATAAAGTGGTTCAGTTTTTTTGACTTAGTAATTAATTAAATATCTATTTCTAAGCCCCATATTAAATTTACTAGGTGGAACTTTTATAATTAAAAAATAAATATCTGGAGTTATTAGATAAGGGTTTCATTCAACCTCAAACTTCACTATGGAATGAAACAATATTTTATATTAAAAATAAAATGGTTAAATGAGACTTTTTATTAATTATAGATCCTTGAATAATATCATTGTTAAGAACAAGTATTCTTTAGCTGAAACTGATGATTTACTTGATTATCACTAGGGATCTCTATATTTTTCATTGGTTAGCATGTGGTCAGGGTACAATCATTTGAAAGTGAAGGAAACAAACAATACTTTGAAAAAAATTTAGACTAGATTGAGACATTATGTGTCTTTAGTTATTTTCTTCTCATTTTATATTTCACTTGATGTATTTATGGACTATATAAACATATTTTTTCTTGATATATTCAAAATATTTGTGGTGGTTTTCATTGTTGATATTTTGATATATCCTATAATTCAATAGGAATAGGTAATACACCTTATGATTTATTTTTTCAAAACATAAAATAAACGAAACTATATATGAAATTTAGTTAGTGGGAATTTTGATTGAAAAAAATTTCATTCATTGGATATATGTTATATAAATATAGAATTACTTTTGGCCATGCTATTTTTTATTAATGTAAAAACCCCAAAAGTATCATTGAAATTCACAGTTTTCATGGAATTTAGGGTTACTACTAGTGGTTTGTTGAAAAAATTTCTTGATTTTCCATCCCACGGACTAAATTAACTCTATAAAGAGTTAAATTCATCTGGGTAAAATAATGTGATGATATTTTCCAGGAAATAAAAAAAAGGATATTGAATTCTCCAATTTTGAACCTACCTTACACAAATGTAAAATGTTTCATCTACATTTATTCTTCATTAAAATGAAATAGTTGTTTCTTAATACAGAATAACCATTTAATTTTTTATTACTTCATGATAGTTAAAATCTCATTAGTTAAATTACTGTATACATGATTTGTAATTAGCTCCTATGAAGTTTTATTTATGGTTTTGGATGCACTATTTTATAGAGTGATGTTTGAAATATATACTACCCACCAAAGTTTGAATTAAATATTCCCTCATAAATAATTAAACATGAGATAGAGAAGATGGTTGGAACTAATCAAGTATTATGATTGTATCATTCATTACCATACTAAATTATAAAATAATTGGATTATGCTTTGTGTCCAAAAAGAAATTCTACATTAACCAAGATATGTTTGAACATATCCCTTTTGTTAATGATTTGATAAATCTTGGCCTCTAGGTTTTAGATGTCGGGAAATACTCTATTCTTTTTATGATTAAGTAGAATTGACATTGTTAGAATGGATCATGTAAAATCAAAAGGGGTATAAATATTTGTGTTAAAATTTATATTTTTTTATGAAGGGTAAGTTGCTTTATTTTAATAATGATTACGATGATGTTTTATGATGTAAAGTGATTATTTTTTCCTTGGAATTCATAGTTGAGTAAAGAGTTGTTATTTAAATCTCATAGTTCTCTGTATTCCATTCAACTAGGAAGCACTAATATGTGCATGGAACATCGAGAGAATTACTGGAGGGATATAATGAGAAGATATATTGATAAATTTATTAACTCAATTAATTTATATAATCATTATGAAATGAATATCATGTAGAATGAGTCGCATCACATCGTGGAGACGGTATTCCATACGTACGCACGAGCGATGATATCATTCCCATGATTGTGTAATTGTATTGGAGTGTATGTATACTATTTCAGAATCAGTATCACTTTATAATAGTCATATATAGTCATTATTTACACCATTATACCCATCCAATTAAGGTGGTGGTGGAAAATAGATTACACCACGACGTGGAGACGGTATTCCGTACGCACGCACGCGCGGTGATTTCATTTCCTGTAGGAAGGATAGATGGTGAAATAGGGTTGTTTCATACTTATAAAAACATATCAGTATATTATTGATACTGATTTTATTACTTCATAATGAAACAACTAAAGAAGAAGAAGTGTAAGAAGAAATAAAGTTGAAAGAATTGGTAACGGACATTACCTCTTCTTTGAAGCACCTCTTTGAGATCTCCTTTTAGGGCACTAAAATTGGACTTTGAAGAAGACCAGGACCTCTAATATGTCTATAGGGAATCATATAGGAGAAATTGGCAGGGGTTGGCTGATCTTGAAGGCTCAAAGTGGTGTGAGGAAGAGGGGGAGGAGGTTCCCTTTTATAAGGGAGGAGATGGGCACCTTTGGAATAACTAAAACTATTATTTTATTATAAAGTCAAATTCGGTTTTAAATAGCTCCAAATTGATTTATTTCTAAGATAAGGTGGGACTAGGTCAAAATCCTCTCATCCAATATAATTTAGACATGTTTAGGTTCCTATTTTAACCTTATCATTTAGATTTAACTTTAAGTAAAATAATTTTACTTTTAGTGTGTCTTCTTGTGTTCTTATACTATAAGGTTAATAAACTTACTATAACAAGCCAAACGAACCCCAAGTTGTCTATTATTAATATATATAACCTTATCTAAGTCATTTGACCGAACCTCAGAATTTTAGGAATAAAATAACAATTAATAATATAATATTTGTTTTAAAAACTATTTTATGTCAATTTTGACACTATTTATTAATTAATTTTTTTGAAAATCTTAACAGAATGATTAGTTCGAAAAATGTTAATTAAATCAATACTAACATGTCATATTAACCTAGAAAATTAGTTAAATTCAAAAAAAGTCTCAAATTATATTTAATTGTGTATTTATAACATCAATTATGTCAATATTTCATTAATAAGATAATTACTGCATCATCTTTGTGTCATAAATAAATTAAATTATTTAAAGTCTAAAAATTACAAATAAAATATAATTATATAGGAAATATTTTTAGATTTATAATGAATATTTATAGTCGAATTTATCTTATTGGTAACCCTATATTAAAAATGATATACCTATTAAACTTTGATTTTAACTATTTTATCCCTTCTTTAAATAAATTAATAATATATGTCCTAATCTAATCCAAGTGGGCCTAAATGGTCATATTTTATTCCTAAGGTTGTTTGTTGTCGAATTACACTTATCCAATAGAATTACGACATGTGTTATGGTAATAATAATATCATTTTTACCCTTAATTACCCAATTTACTTTTAACCGTGGCAAATAAAAGTAAAAACGTTACTATTCACCAAAAATTATTTTCACCTCATTGAACCACATTTTACTTACTGACATCAACCATGTCTCTCAGAGTTTTGAGATTCCACTCACAGAAGCAGTAAAATTAAGTTTTATGAAAAATTCAGTTTTTTAACTACCACTTAGTGGTTTCATTATTCATCAAAAATTGAATGTTTTCTGAAAAATACCAAAATTTCACCCTAGGAAAATTTCGATATTCCGAATCCAAAAATGAAGTCAATTTTGAAAAATAAAATTTTTAAAATTTCAAAAAGTGGTTATTACTATTCATAACGGCTAGTTTTAATAATATTTTAATAAAATATTATTGTTTAGTGAAACTTAGTATTGCGTACGACGCAAGCAATCGAGAAAGGTCATGATTGCGTGTAAAGCAAGCCAAGCAAGTGATGTGTGTAGTGAAATATTCCTTTGATGATTTTTATAAAAACAAAATATTTCTCATAAAAGTCTCAGATGTTACATTCTACGCCCCTTAAAATAAATTTCACCCTCAGAATTCATCACCTTGTAACAAACAGATGAGGATACCTATCCCTAATCATATCCTCAAGCTCCCATTTAGCTTCTTCTAATTGGTGGTTCCTACATAAAACTTTCACCAAGCGAGTGGTCTTGTTTCATAGGACTTTTTCACTATGATCCAGAATCTCTATCGGCTGTTCTTCATAAGAAAGATCTTTCTCTGGCGGTACAACTTCTAAGTTGAGTACATGTGAAGGATCAGGTATGTACTTTCTCAGGAGATATATATGGAACACATCGTGAACTTGAGAGAGATTCGGTGGAAGCTCCAATTGGTAAGCTACCTTCCCAACACAATCCAGTATTTCTAAAGGAACGATATATCTAGGGATCAACTTCCCCTTCTTTCCAAATCTCATGACCCTCTTCCAGGGAGATATTCTTAAGAACACTTTATCACCCACTTTAAAATCTAAGTCTTTTCATCGGTTGTCGACATAACTTTTCTGTCGACTCTGAGATGCTCTTATGTGTTGTTGAATAGATCTGACCTTTTCTTCCATTTCATCAATGAGATCGAGTCCTAATAGCTTTCTTTCCCCAACTTCATCCCAGCAAGTTGGAGTCCTGCATTTCTTTCCATAGAGAGCTTCATAAGGAGCCATCTGAATACTGGAGTGAAAGCTATTATTATAAAAAAATTCCACCAAAGTTATGTGTTGATCCCAACCACCTTTGAAATCCATAGAGCAAGCTCTCAACATATATTCTAGAGTTTGAATTGTTCTCTCAGACTGACCATCTGTCTGAGGATGATAAGCAGTGCTGAAACTCAACTCTGTATCCAGAGTATACTGAAGACTTCGCTAGAACTTTGAGGTAAACCTCGGATCCCGATCAGATATAATAGAAATTGGTACTCCATGCAATCTTACCACTTCCTTCACATATATCATGTCAATCTTATCCAAAGATAAATTCTCTCTAATAGCGATGAAGTGTGTAGAATTTGTAAGTCGATCAACTATGACCTAGATAGCATTGTTGTCTTTGTATGTTTTAGGATGTCCGGTGACAAAGTCCATAGTGATGTTTTCCCATTTCCATTCGGGTATGGGTAATGGTTGTAACATCCCCTTAGACTTCTATCTCTCAGCTTTAACTTGCTGACAAACCAAGCATCGAGAGACATATTCAGCAACATCTCTTTTTATGCCATTCCACCAGAAGTACTCTTTCAGGTCCCTATACATCTTCATGCTTCCAGGATGAATAGAGAATGATGATCTATGAGCCTCATCCAACAGCTCCTTCTTTAATTTGGGGATGGGAGGAACAAAAACCTAATTCCGGAACTTTACTATCCCATCACAATCAAGGATGAATTCAGGAAAATTTCTCACCTTCTTTTGTAACTCAACATCTTCTTTTTGTGCCTCTTTAATCTTCACATGTATAGATGGTTGAACATTCATTTGAGAAAGATACGATTTCCCCCCTTCAATTATAATTCCAACATCCATCCTTTGTAAATCCATAAATATTGGATCTTTTGTGATCCTCATCATGGATAAACTGGAATGGTCTTGTCAACTTAATGCATCTGCCACCTTGTTTGATTTCCCAGGGTGGTAATGGATTGAGCAGTCGTAATCCTTAATCAGCTCCAACAAAATTCTTTGGCGCATATTCAGCTCCTTTTGTGTGAAAATATACTTTAAACTTTTATGATCAGTATAAATGTCACACCTTTCTCCCTAAAGATAATGCCTCTAAATCTTTAATGCAAAGATTACCGCAGATAACTCAAAATCATGAGTTGGGTAATTTTGCTCATTTATTTTCAATTGTCATGTGGAATAAGCTATCACCATATCATTTGGCATAAAAACACACCCCAATCCCTTCTTGGATGCATCACTGTAGATCACAAACCTTTCTCCACTACAAGGCAGGGTGAGAACAGGTGCACTGTATAACCTTCTTTTCAACTCCTTGAAAGTTTCTTCACATTCCTCTGTCCAGACAAACTTAACTCCTTTCCGAGTCAACGTGGTGAGTGGATTAGATAATCGTGAAAAAATCATTCACAAAACGTCGATAATATCCATCCAAACCAAGAAAACTTCGGATCTCAGTTACTGTTGTTGGTCTCGACCATCTTTCGATAACCTCTGTTTTTGTTGGATCCACAGATATCCCCTCTTTTGAGATTATGTGACCCAAAAATGCAACTTTTTGAAGCCAAAATTTACACTTGGTAAATTTGGCATAAAGATTCTCCTTTCTCAGGGACTTCAATATAATTCTCAAGTGAACTTCATGTTCTTCCTTTCTCTTCGAATAGACAAGAACATTGCCTATAAAGACTACCACAAACTGATCAAGATAGTCTCTAAAGACTCTATTCATCAGATCCACGAAGATAGCAGGGGCATTAGTAAGACCAAATGGCATCACTATAAATTCATAGTGTCCATACCTTGTACGGAAAGCCGTATTTGGTATATCCTCCCTTGTGACCCTTAATTGATGATACCCTGAATGAAGATCAATCTTGGAAAAGTATTGAGCTCCGCGTAGTTGGTCAAATAAGTCATCAATTCATGGGAGTGGATATTTTTTCTTGATAGTGATATTGTTAAGTTCTCGAAAATCAATGAAGAGTCTCATTGATCCATCTTTCTTCTTAACAAAAAAATAGGTGCTCCCCAAGGTGACGCACTATGGAGTATGAACCTCTTATCAAGATTCTCTTGAAGTTTCTTCTTCAATTCCTGCAACACAATTGGGGCCATTCTATAAGGTGTCTTTGAAATAGGTAAAGCACCCAGTACGAGTTCTATTGAAAACTCAACTTCACGATTTGGTGGAAGACACAGTAATTCCTCCGGAAATGCATCGTCAAACTCACGTATAATGAGAATATTCTTAATCGTGAGTTTCTCACCAACAATTTGAGATAAATAACCTTCATTTAGTGGAGTCAAGACCCATAAGATGGAAAAAATTTCCACTGGAAGGTTATGTTCATCCTTGCATCGATAGACGATCATAGATTGATATGGAATATGAAATGTGACTTCCCTTCTTTGGAAATTGATATGATATCCATATAAAGAAAGCCAATCCATTCGATTAATCACATCAAATTCCACTATAGGAAGGATCACAAGATTTGCTGGAAGCACTTTCCCACAATCTTCAATCGGAGAATAATTATAAACTTTTGATGTGACTTTTGTGCCATTAGGGGTTGTCACAGCTAACTCAACATCTAATTATTGAGGTAATATGGTGATATCCTTAGAAAATTATTCAGAAATAAAAGAGTGGGTGGATCCACAATCAAATAAAACATTTTCTACTTTAGAGTGGATGGTAAGTGTACCTTTCACCACATCGTTATCGTACTCCACATCGCTGATAGAAATTGCATGTGACTTTCCTTTGTCTTTAGCCTTAAGAGTTTGTTGATGTCGACCATCATCATCAACCCTTGGATTTGGGCATTGATTGGAATAATTCTACATCTCCTTGCACTTGAAACATTTAAGTGTAGTAGGTTCATTCTATGTATCCCTTCCTTTTTTTGCATCATTAGAAATCTTCTTCCCATAATTGCGGCATTCAAATGTCTTATGACCTTCCTTTCCACATTTGAAACATTTACTTGTCCCTTTAAGAAAACTCCCTCCATGTTTCTTTCCACACTCTGAACAAAAGGGAAAGCTCATCTTCTTTTCAGTGTGCTCTTTAGATTTTCCTTTGAATTCCATTTTCCTCTTCTTATCAAACCCATATGACTGATGGGTTACTCCAATCTTCATCTCGACTTTGAGAGCACATTGAATGATTTCCTCGTAGCTATTGAAGTCCCTTATGGCTAACGCCCTTCGAAGACTTGGTTTTAAGCCAATAAAGAATCGATCGATCTTACTCTCAGGTTGGATAATAATACCAGAAGCATACCTTTCAAGTCATGTAAAATTTTCTTCATAGGTACCAACAGATTCATCATCCTTTTTCTTTAGTTCAAGAAACACCTTATCCATGTTTTTTCGGAGAATAAGAGGGAAGTACTTATTGAAAGATATGTTCTTGAACTTGTCCCATTCCATGGACTCAATTTCATCCCTTTTCCTCGTATTCTTAATAATATTCCACCATTGATCAGCATCACCTTCCAAACGATACACTAATAATATAATGTTATCATGTTCAGAACATTGAAGAACTGAAAATATATTTTCAGTAGTACTAATCCATTGTTCAGCAACTAATGGATCAGTAGACCCACTGATAGAAGGTGGACGCTGCCTCATGAAGGATTCAACAGAATGTTTCTCCTTTCATTGCTCGTTTGGAAGTCCTACATGATTCATAGCTTGAGAAGTTGTATGATCATGGCTACAAGATTTTTCATTCCATCTCCCAGAATGTTTGGTTGCTCAGGGGGGCAATCATTGCATTGCCCGTCGCATTCTGCATTAACACGGTTCCTTCGGGTTCCATCCATTGACTAAAACCAAGAAGAATAGTGTGAGCAACACTAATTATAATAGGAAAACCACATAATCAAGAATAAAATTTCACAATTAAGGTCTTATCCTAGGTTATTCATGGCCATTTCTAAAACACTAAGATTGTGTTCTATGCTTAGACTTATCCTTACAGTTCTTACTAAGTCTTTCATATCCTAGTTTCCAAAGGTTGACTATACCTTTCCTTTGATACCACCTATAAAAACTCATGCGTTACATACATTGTTATTACTTCATTATTGAAGTACACTTATTACAACATATAACAAAACAAGGAAAGGACCGTATAGGTATAGTGTCTTTAGAAACTGGGAAACATAAACAACTAGTTCATAAAGCGTCTACATTGTCTCCCATTTATTTCATCAAATCTATAGTCCCTTTTGGCATATGTTACTCAATAAACTTCTTCCTGACCTGGGAAAATAAAACATACAAAAGGGTGAGCTCAAATTCTCAGTAAGGGTAAACAAAATAAATATCAATCACATCATATACATAAGAACATAACTTTTGGAAATCTTAACCTGCAAAAGAAATCATAATCTCATAACATGGGATAAATCATTGTAGTGAAATGAAATCCCAATAATCATAACATAAAACATGAATCTTTGTGGCATACACACATAATCATAGAGAATCATTTCTTATTTTTCAAGACTCATTGCCAAGACTATCTTAGTGGAGAAATTCCATTTATGAACCGAGTTCACTCCTTGTTTCAGTCCTGTTTCACTGAACCGGTTTAACCTGCCGTTCTAGCCATGTTTATCTCATGAGATATAAAATCATTACCCAATGCATTGGAGGGAGATATAGGTCCCACATATATCATAATGATACCATTATTATGTGTGCCACAAAATCTTAAACCATACAACATAGCATAACCCATGTAATAAAAATGGGAATCTTAAACATCGTGACATCATAAAACAATTCATATAAGATAAAGGAATTGATTAAAATAATTCCATCACAGCATTATAAAATCCTTGTAATAATAGGGATAGAAACATAACCCTATATTATCTTAGATGAAAAATAATTTTGATAAAACACTTGATCTCCATTCTTGAGGAAAATATCCTTTCTACTTCAAAAACTCTTTTCCTTTATTAACATGTCATAAAATTATAAACTAAAAGAAGTTGATTAAAAATAAACTTGAAAACTTGTAAAGTAAGCTTCTTGTAAATAATTTTTTAAAAATCCATTCATGCCATATAAGTTAAAAAAACATTCTTCTTGTACTTTTGTCGGAAAAGTCAAAAAATACCTCATACGAAAAACGACAAAAGATTCATTTCATATCTTTTACTAAAAACTCACCGAAGGGTAAAATTGGATTTAAACAATTTTAGGTGGATGGAAATAATATTACATATTGAGGAAACATGGATGTGGATGATAAAATACGCCCCAGTAAATACCAATGTATAAACAATCTCGGATAAAAATGAGATTGTGATATTTTCCCTTACCTAAGTTCTGATTTTCTCCATAAGTGTCCAAACCTCCTGTATAATGATTTAAATAATGTTATTGACTTATTCCAGAATCATACATATTTTTATGAAATCATATAATGTCATATTCTTAGCTTCTTATTAGTAATATTTCATTACTACTTGTTTATTCGGGTGTTTATTACTATTTGTTCTTATGCGTGTTTTGTCGAATAAATTCTTATAATTATTTTTAGGTTATAGATACCTCATTTACATAATGGTATTAGTGTAATATAGATCATATTTATTCACTCAATTAATTTATATAATCATTATGAAATGAAGATCATGTAGAACGATTCGCATCACATCGTGGAGACGGTATTCCGTACGTACGCACGAGCGATGTTATCATTCCCATAATGGTGGAATTGTTTTAGAGTGTATGTATACTAATTTATTATCAATATCACTTTATAATAGTCAT
Organism: Viscum album; assembly: GCA_963277665.1. Classification (NCBI taxonomy): domain Eukaryota; kingdom Viridiplantae; phylum Streptophyta; class Magnoliopsida; order Santalales; family Viscaceae; genus Viscum; species Viscum album. The sequence goes on along the minus strand of OY728133.1, from coordinate 1,374,120,776 downwards.
ATATAGTCATTATTTACATCATTATACCCATCCAAGTAAGGTGGTGGTGGAAAATAGATTACACCACGACGTGGAGATGGTATTCTGTACGTACGCACGCACAGTGATTTCATTTTCCGTAGGAAGGATATATGGTGAAATAGGGTTGTTTCATACTTATAATAAAATATCAGTATATGAGTGATACTGATGTTAATACTTAATAATGAAACAACTAAAGAAGAAGAAGTGGAAGAAGAAATAAAGTTGAAAGAATTGGTAACGTACATTACCTCTTCTTTGAAGTGCCTCTTTGAGATCTCTTTTTAGGGCACTAAAATTGGTATTTGAAGAAAACCAGGACCTATAGGATGTCTCTAGGGAAGTGGAGAGGAGAAATTGGAAGGGGTTGTCTGAGCTTGAAGGCTCAAAGTGGTTTGAGGAAGAGGGGGAGGTGGTTCCCTTTTATAAGGGAGGAGAGGGGTACCTTTGGAATAACTAAAACTATTATTTTATTATAAAGTCAAATTAGGTTTTAAATAGCTAAAAATTGATTTATTTCTAATATAAGGGGGGTATGGGTAGAAATCCTCTGATCAAATATAATTTAGACAAGTTTAGTTTCCTATTGTAACCTTATCATTTAGATTTAACATTAAATAAAATAATTTTACTTTTACCGTGTCTTCTTGTGTTCTTTATACTATAGGGTTAATAGACTTACTATAACAAGACAAACGAACCTCAAGTTGTCTATTATTAATATATATAACCTTATTTAAGTCATTTTTCCTGACCTTAGATTTTTATGAATAAAATAACAATTAATAATATAATATTTGTTTTAAAAACTATTTTATGTCAATTTTGAAACTATTTAGTAATTAATTTTTGTGAAACTTATAATAGAATTATTAGTTCAAAAAAAGTTAATTAAATCCATACTATCATTTCATAGTAACCTATAAAATTAGTGGAATTCATAAAAAGTCTCAAATTATATTTATTTGGGTATTTATAACCTCAATTTTGTCAATATTTCATTAATAAGATAATTACTGCATCATCTTTGTGTCATAAATAAATTAAATTATTTAAAGTCAAAAATTACAAATAAAATATCATTATGTAGAAAATATTTTTATCTTTCTCATTAATATTTAGAGTCGAATTTATCTTATGTATAACCCTATATTAAAAATGATATACTTATTAAACTTTGATTTTAACTATTTTAAGCCTTCTTTAAATAAATTAATAATAAATGTCCTAATCTAATCCAAGTGGGCCTAAATGGTCATATTTTATTCCTAAGGTTGTTTTTAGTCGAATTAAACTTATCCAATAGAATTAAGACATGTGTTAGGGTAATAATAATATCATTTTTACCCTTAATTTCCCTATTTACTTTTAACCATGGTAAATAAAAGTAAAAAGTTACTATTCACCAAAAATTATTTTCCTCTCATTTAACCACATTATACTTACTGACATTAACAGTGCCTCATAGATTTTTGAGATTGCACTCATAGAAGTGGGAAAATAAATTTTTATGAAAAATTCAGTTTTTTAACTACCACTTAGTGGTTTCACTATTCATCATAAATTGAAAGTTTACAGAGAAATACCAAAATTTCACCCTAGGATAATATCGATATTCCAAATCCAAAAATGAAGTCAATTTTGAAAAATAAAATTTATATAATTTCAAAAGGTGGTTATTACTATTCATAACGGCTAGTTTTAATAATATTTTAATAGCATATTTTTGTTTAGTAAAACTCGGTATTACGTACAACGCAAGCTATCAAGGAAGGTCGTGATTGCATGTAAAGCAAGCCAAGAAATTGATGTGTGTAGTGAAAGATTCCATTTATGATTTATATAAAAACAAAATATTTCTCATAAAAGTCTCGGGTGTTACATTGGTGGTAGTGGATAGAATTAGCCTTAATGAGATATTAATGTGCAGAGAATTTTTTATGAGAAGAGTTGTCCACAAACCCATAGGAGGAGATTGTAGGGAAAAAATCCCTCAAGGCATCATTGAAGCATTTTTTAGGTGATTGTGTTTGTTGAAAATGTATGCCTCCATGTTGTGCTTGTTGACAAAGAAGACCATGATGTATGTGTGTGTTGACAAAGGGGGTTTATGTGGTGATTTTTTGGGTTCAAGGTATGCTTTCAACAATCCATGATTTATTGAAGAACCCCGAAAATGTAATGGATGGCATGGAGGTGGTACAAAAAGAGTAGATACTAGTTGGCGCCGTTTTCCACTGTTTTTAAAATCTTTGGGCATGAAAATTATAAAATTGAGATATGCGTTTTTGGGAAAGGGAGGTGCAGGAAAAATTAGAGTGGTGCATGAAAAATAATGTGTTTTGTGAAAAATTAGTGCAGTGCGTGTAAAATATAGTGGTCCGTCAAAAATCAGTGTGGTGCATGAAATATCATCGCAGTGAGTGGGAGAATAAAGTATTGTACGAAATATTTTCTCAGTGCATGAAAAATGAATGTGGTGTGAAAAATGTTTGTGTGGTGCGTGAAAAAGGAATGTGGTGCTTGAAATATTTACGGGATGCATGAAATTGAGGGATGATATTTTTCAGCCAAAAGGTGTTTTGATATCTGAAGCATGAAAATTGGAAAATCCATGAGGTGCGTGAAATATTGCATCCATATGTGAAAAATGGTGTTGCGGGGAAGATTTTATTTTCACGCTCTAAGAGAATTATGCACTAAATAATGGTTTTTTGTGTGGGGTTTATTTTTCCTATAAATATGAAGTGACTCCCCTCCATTCGGCGTATCTCTAGAATTAGAGAATACCTGAGAAGTGGCACATGAAATTGAAGTTTGAAAGGGAGTTTCATGTAAATATCAAGTTTTCAAGTAAAGTCTGTTGTATCATGAAAAGCTAAGGCTGCGCTTAAAACAAGTGGTTTCGTGCAAAGAAACAGTTGCGCGTAACATTGATAGTTGCGATTAAAAAGTTTTTTTGTGAGAAAATTGAATTTCGTGAAAAAGTAGAAAATTATGTAGTGTATAGGCTGCTCATAAATTTTTTTTGTTGAGCATAAAAGAGGTGTTGCGTGAAAATTGCATTTTGCGTAGGGCAAGGGAATTACGCGCATGGTATAGTAAGGGTTGTGCGTAAAAATTATAGTTTCCTGATACACCCGGTGCAAAGTGAGATTCATCTGCGGATGAACGTTGGATATAAATAGAGCATCTATCAACAGGTAAGGATGCATATTTCATTAGGGATAATGAAGATACCAACAAGTTTATAAAATATTAGTGGATCTTTTGAAGAAGCAGTGAGCACACTTCAGTTGAGAAAGCAGTGAGCTTTCATTTTGTGAGTGGTTTTAAACCAGGAGGGATAGTGATTCCGCTCCAAACATGTAAATAGTAGTGCGCTTATAGTGGAATTGGTACATTGGCACACTACCGGTGTATTCTCCTTAGACGTAGCCCAGTGAGGGTGAACCAAGTAAAAATCCTTGTGTCATATACATGCTTTATGGATTGTTTAGGATATTCATCTGGAAGGAGAGATAAGAGGGTTTTGTCTAATTGAAAAACTAGATCAAAAGGGGCAGTTGTTTACAACTATCATACCTTGATTTAACCCCCCCTCCCTCCTCCCAGGGTATCTAGCCTAGTGTACCTAACATTGATTCCAACAATGATGATGATCAATTAGAAGTAAATTGTCATTATTTATCTCCAATAACATAGGTGATCCATGTATCACAATTCATATTAAAAACTAATTCTACATCATCACATGAAAATGGATATTCCATTATTTTATCTTTTGAATATTAGGATTTCGGTACTTCTCCTACCATCAATGAGAGTCAGTAATCAAGAGTGAATGTCTAGAATTCTCCAAACAATTATGCTCATATATTTGTACTCTATGGACATGAAAATTCATCAAAATAATTTATAGATTATATAAATTCCCTCACATTTTTACCTAGTTCTGAAATTATTTCTTCATCACCCACATTTACTGAAATTGAAGCCATGGAAGAAGAATAGGAATATATCAATATATCCCACTCTAGTGTTTTAGTAAGGATTCATCACCACTATTTATGAACCTGTGTAGGTGAATCTGGGTATAGAGGAAAACTTTTGGACTACCTTGATTATTGTTTCCATGGCTAATAAAGAATTAGAGACATAAATATCATTCTCAAAATGAAAATGATATGTATTTTCTTTGAACTATAAAGAGAATCATAGACATGATCTTGATTTGTCCAACCATCATTTAGAACTACAAAAATATCCTCATGGATACAAGATGGATGATAAGAGAATTCATGTAACCCATTCGTTCAATTTTAAAACCCAAGTTATCTTAGTCATCCAATCCAACTTCATTATGTATGTTTAATTTTTGAGATGGCCTTCCGACATCAACTCAATTATGAAGAAGATTGGTAAAATCATATTTTTCATTGACATTAGGATAAAATCCATCGTCCCACAAAATGATTTCCCAACATCAATCATGAATCTATTTATTGAAGAAAAAACTAGTTTACAGTACCTATCCATCATGATGGAATATTCAAGCTATATTCAAATACCAAGGTCCCCAGAAGATTATGGGGACACCAGATTCATGGCTCCCCAAGGACTTTATTTAGATCTAGTAATTCCATTCATCTTGAAAGAAACCAGTACCACATATCAGTGTGACACACACCATATTTTTAAACCATTTCCAAGGATGACCATTGAATAAAATGTGGAATTTTTTTTGGTAAAATATCAGCATCACGTGGGTCATCTTATTGATATTGAGATTTTTTTCAACAAACAACTACAATAAAGCATGAAGATAATACCCTTAAAATTATCTTTTGGCATAACATATAAAATATATTCATCATTATTTTATGTTATCATTTCATTGAGGTTATCCCCAAGAAGACCAAAGTGATCCTCACTATGCCACCTACTTGAAATCTCAAAGAGTATAGAGGGATTTAAGGATACCTCACCCATATCATATGGTTCACATCAAACAATGTAGGATGCTCTTAAATTTTATTCCTCTCATGTTGAATGGATTCAACCATTTTTATGAGGAATATTTTCAACAAGGTTTTGATATTCTAAAGAAATATATCATGATCTCACTGGTGTTGGTGCCACTATTTTTATATAATCTAATCATTATTTATATAGAATATTTGGAGATATTACTGGGTCCATTCATCATGCAGATGAATGATGATAGAAAATAAAATTTCTTCTAAAATCTTAAAAACCCATTATTGATATTGGAAGTTGATATTATACCATTGATAATATTTTCCTTCGATTGATCCTTTTGGTTTATAAATTAAGACAATACTTACAATATTTTTTGTTCCATTTTATTTCTTGTATTGACAAACAAAAATATACCCTTAATCATCAAATTTTGAACAATAGGTTATCATGAAGGGTGATAATTCATTAACAATTTGATATTATGTTTTTACTTCATAAGGAAGATAAAGGGGAATTATTGGGAAATATTCTCACTACACATCACAGCTTAGAAAACACACTTATAAATAGATAATTTTCTGATAAAGTGGTATTCTCTATTCATGTCACTCCATAGACCAAAGAGATTTTTTTGATGGTTTTTTTAGAATTAAAATAGGAAGAATGATAGTGTAATGACCTAGAGATTAGGAATGATATTTTCATCTAGAAATAAATGTATATTATAATATATTTCATATTAATAAACACATATAATACATATAGAAACTAATAATACATTATTTCATTAACCAATGAAATTACATTATACAATGAATAAAAACAATAAAATTACAAATATTATAGGGGTAAAAAATAAAAAATAGGGAATCTAAAATGGGAAAATATGGATCACCATAATATGTGAGAATCACCCCTCCCATGAACAACACTATAGAAATGAAACAAAATATTAGAAAATCAAGGACCATTATAGAAAACATATGTATGGAACATTGATAGGAACTGAGTTTAATAATAAATGGAGTAACTTAACAGTGTGTAAAGAAGGTAATGTGACAATTTTAATTATAATGTGATTCTTCCAATAATAACATAACCACTAGGAATGGTAACATGGCCATTGGGAATAGTAACATGACAATTGGAATGATATTTTTTCCTCAAAATAATAAATTTTGATATAAATAATATTTATCATGAATAATTATATTTAATATAAATATTATAAAACCAAAAAATAAATATCATTACTAAAAAATATCAAAGAAAATAAAAGCATGTTTTTAATAAACAATATTTTAATGTACTTTGTAAAAATAATAATTCTATTATATTAAATAATTCAAATAAATTATTTTTAAAATTTATTTCAATAAAGTTAATATTGTTTTTTAAATCATCATTTTAAAATTATCTAAAGGTTATTTTTTCTATTTTTTTGAAATACTACAATTTTCAAATGAATAGTAAAAAAATTCTTTTTTACTAAACAATTGTATCTTAAATTACATCATTCATGATGTAATAATGACATAATCATTTATAGAACATGAAATTAGGACATGAAACATTTTATTATATAAACTAAAATTCCAAACATAAAAACAACTTTCCAAAACATAATGTCAAAACTGATTCCTTAAAATAATAATTTCAATTTTTTCAACATTCCATATTAATAAAAAATTGAATTTTAATTATAATGATTATTTGAATACATAAACCAATTATAATATATTTATATTTTATTTATATTAAAATTCATTGTTACATGTTTTTCCTTTAATATATTAATTTATTCAATATGTTATTTTAAAAATATTCCTCTCCTCATTTATAAATAACCTCTCTCCCTCCCCTAGGAAAACCAATCCAACCACCCATTAAAAAGCCTTATAACTAACCAAATCACCCTTATCAATCCCATTATAATCCTTAGGGATATTATTTGTTAATACAACTCCAAATATGAAAGGATTTGTGGTGGCATACAATACAAGCTATGCCAAGTTTTAAGTAAGTTTCGATCAAATCTTCTTCTTTTTATTGCTTCTTCTTATTATATTTATTTTTTCCCTATCCATTTGAAAATTAAGCCATATAAGATAAATTAAAAATTAAAACATATATATTTTAATGATTTCAACATAATTTAAGATCCATATTTACTATATATAAATTTTAAACTTCCCTTTTCTGCACTCCCGGTAATGTCCCGTCAATGTTCCATTAACCACCTACAGACACATTTCAAAAAAATTAATTATAAAAACCTTCATGGATGGATATTATTAATTATATATAATATAAAAATAATTAATTACATTTTTATAAGATTTTGGAGTTAATTGTACTTTATTTTAAATTAAATTGTATGAAGATAGAGATATCAATGAGAAATAGTCAAGTTTTAGGAAAAACAATATATCAAAACACTTCAATTTCACCAACAAAAATTAAGAAATATAATCCCAAAATTATAACACATAAATATTTATATAAATTAATATAATTAATTTCTATATCATTGTTTTAATAAATCTAGGTTTATAATTTCGGAGGCAAAAAATGGTGAAATAAAGTCGGAATCAATGTAAATGGATTCTCAAACCCAACTCACTTTCATTGGGTTTTCTCTATTTCCAATCATTTTCATTCATGATATTCCTTTAATTTTCGTTAAATATACTTTCATTATTCTTACCTATTATTTTCTGAGAAATTAATTTTTCCAACCTGATTTTTGGGAAAATATAAATATTTTTCAAAAGAACTCTTCTTTCCTTAAAAAATACTGATTTATTTCTTCTTATATCAATAAAGATGATTTTTATACCAAATAATTTTTCCATTTTTCATTTATGAATCCCCAATATTAATTTGTTAAATCCTTATTGATTAACTCATTATAAAACGCATTCTTTTCTAAGGTTTAATTCAATTCTAGGATTAATAGGTTCTTTGTGGCAGGAATGATTATATAAATATTATAATGTGACAAGTGGGCCTAAAATTATATAACCATCTAGTGTATCGGGTGATGTGATGTATATCATGAGATTATGCATATTATGCATGAACATGATAATATATTTTTTTAACAATGATGACGTTATGATTATTTACAACTATTTTGTGTGAACATGATTCTAGCTCTATTCATAACTATGTTTGGTATTTGACCACTATGACATGATGCTTCATTTTTATGAAATTAATCATTCCCTGAAATTATCCCATGTTACATTAATGATTTTTATATTTATCTTATTCTAAGTATATTATTATTATTATGATAAACAACGTTACATTCATTTGTGTCCATTATTCATACTAATACTGAGATTTTAGCTCCCTTATTTAATTTATGTATATCCTCAGGTGATTACATGTAATAAAGAGAATGTGAGTTTTTATAAGGATAAAAAAATTATTTAAATAATTTTTTTAAAAAATTTTACATGATATCTATGAGCCTAATTTTCCTTATAATATAATCCTTTTGATACTAGATTTTTATCTCTGTTATGTATTTTATCTTAAAAATTATTTAGTAGTTATGTTTGAAAAATCATCGTCGCTATAGTTGGTATGGAAGAATGGTTTACTTAATGTGGGAATTAGTATTATGAAACATTAGAGAAAAATATTATGATAAGTCTATGTATATAATAAATGTGGTTTTATAAAATGGATAAGCATAGGGATCTCAAAAGATAACCCTTTAAAGTTAATTTCACAAAAGAATAAATTATTTATTTAATATTTATTGAATTATGATTTGTTCAGAAAGAATTATTTTAGTAAATGGAGGGATATAGTTTAATATAGTCCAAAAACCCATGTGAGGTATAATACAACGATTTCATAAATTTCATGGACAGTTCCATGGGCGGTGGGGTGCAAAACATCATAGAAATGCTTACCCAGTTATCTCAGACATTGAATAATAACTGAAAACATATGGGACATACATCATCATAGAAGAAAGATAAACTAGATATTGATTAAATTTTCCATGAAGCATCAACGACATTTAATTGGACATTTAGTCGACTTGTAATAGAATAATAATCTAACTCAATAGAAAAGATCTTTTCCATGATCTAGTATTCTAAAAATAAGAAGGTGACTCTGGAATTTTTTCATTCAGATAAAGAGAATGATCAATGGTAGGAATTTATTGGGAACACTAAGAAAATGGATTAAATAGAAGTGATGGAGTGGGAATATATTAAGAAAATATTTCATACCACATATTTCCAAATAACTCTTTAAATAATGAGGGAAATAGAATTCATAGAGCTGAATAAAAAGAATGGTGAATCTATAATGGCATACGAAGAAAACATCACAAGGATTCGAATATATTCCTCTAGTTTTGTCATCAACAATTATTGAAAATGGATAGATTATTTTTTTGTTTAAAACCACACCATTTAAAGGCTATAGAGATTTGATACATTTGGAGTAATGAAGAAGTGGTTCTATATGCTCTTAATGAAGATATAGAATTTAGAGAATGGTCTCATGGTTATGGGGATAAATAGAAAAGAATTCAGTTTCAGGAAAGTGTTTAAAATGAATAAAAATAATTAAATAGGATCCAACAACAGACTTTTCAAATCTTTTTGAAGAAACATCAATGGGATTACCATAAAGGGATAGGGAAATGATTCAAGCATATGAGATAAGTCCACTAAGCTCGTGAATGTTGATTATACATAAAGAATTTGGCCAACATAATGGAGGATATGATGTCACCTCCTAATGCCTCAAATATAGGTATAAATTGAACTATGTAATCTAGTTCACAAAACCTTGAATCCTTGTGGGAAATCATCATCATAATCCAAAAAATCCAAATGAGCAAGGGAAAGATTATTCCATCACTATAGTTGAATTTAAACATAAAAAATACATACAAGGTACACTTCATATTCCATCAATTATGGAAATAAATTTAATTTAATTATGAGTCTATTCATTCCTTTATATCCTACATGTTTTCCAGAACTATTGAATAAAAGCCTTGATACCTTGAAATAGAGATATCTGTAAAAACAAATATTGGTGAAATCATTACAACCCAAGTGTTTCAAAATTATTCTGCAAGAATATGTGTGAAGAATCTTCTATAAAATATAATAATACTACCATTTTTGTTCTTTTATGTATACAAGGAATGTATTGGATTTAATTATATAGATCACACATAAGCTTTAAGGAAAATGTAGTCTCTTTTCATTTCTTAAATCATCGAATTATCTTATAAAAATGAATGGATGCTCATTAATCGCCGTTGAGAAATCCCACAATGGAATGGTTGTTGATAAACTTTGAGTATTCATACCTTTCCAAAATGATTGAGTGAAAGGTAGGTATCAATCTAGAGTAAATTCATATTGGTAAGGAATGCATTGGTGTACAGACTAAATTTTTACCCATGCTTTCCCTCGATAGTGAGGTGGATTTCTCAATACAGATCATACACAGAGCTACTCCTATCTAAAAATTCCCATATAGGATGGTCCTGATCGAACATAAACAGTTAAAAAACTTTATAAATTTGAATTGGGGAAAATGTCCCATATTCTATAGTTCATCACCTTAGGGTGATCCAATTCTATTTATCAAGAATAATTATGGATCGATTTGGTTGTGTCCTGATTATCATAAGATCAAGAAGATCACAATAAAGACCATGTATCCTCTTCCAAGGATTGATGACTTTTTCGATCGACTTCACTACGATCAGTACTTATCAAAGATGGAATTTCATTTTGGATATCATAAACTTACGGTGAATAAGGAAGATATTCTAAAGACTACTTTATGTATATTGTATGGGAACTATTAATTTATAGTTATTCCCTTAAGACATACTAATTTCCATATAATATTCAGGGAATTTTTTAACAGAGTGTTTAGTGACTACATAAACTAATATTTGGAATTTTTTTATTGATGATATTATCATATACTCCAAGATTATGTAGTTACATGAAGATAATATATGGATTGTTATGGTCACATTAAAGAAGGATAAATCTATATTATGTTATGAAATTTTGACTTTTAGAGGAAATAAGTGGCATTCTTGGGGCACATGATCATAAGTGTGGGAATTTCTATAGACCCTAGAAATATAACTACAATTGAGGAATGGAAAAGGCCAATTAGTATGAAGAAAATATATAGTTTCCTTATATTGGTTGGGTAACACTGATGTTCTCAGAGGAATTCATTATGATTTTCTCTCACACTAACAAAGTTAATATGGAAAGGGGTAATGTATGTCTGAATGGAATAATGTAAGGAAAGATTCAAGGGGCTCAAGAAGAGCCTAATCACTAAACCTTCCCTTACACTACCATAAATTATCGAAGTTTTTCTAATGTACAATGATTCTTCAAAAAAAGGATTTGGTGATGTAATAATCCAGAAAGATAAATTGATATCATATCCCTTGTGAAATTTTACGATCCTTGATCAAATAAATATAACAAATGATATAGAGCAATCAGCTCTGATTTTTTCCTTGAAAATATGGTAGCAATACCAATATGGTGATAACTACGACATATATACGGATTAAAATATTACAATGTTTATATTCAAATAATGGATCTAAATAAGATTCAAATAAGTTTGTTTGATATAATCAAGGACTATGATCTCCCCATTCACTATTATCCAAAAAAGTTCAATAAGGTAGATGTTTCATTTAGCTGAAAAGAACAATCTATTATATCTATGATGTATATTGAGGAAGACCCTATCTTTATGGATATTAAAATATTGGTTTTGGAAATCATAATTCTAGGGAATATATCCTACATTTCCAATATTATTTCCTAGACACATATCAAATAGATGATCAAGGAGGCACAAAGAGATGATCTGGAGCTACCAAATAAGGTGAAATAGGTAAAGGAAGGGAATCCATATGAGGTTCACATCGATGATGATGGTTTGATTTAGTTTGGAATGAGGATTTGAATGCATTAATCAATTTAGATAAATTAGGATCTGTTGGATAATATAAATAACTAATATTTCATTATCCATCCTAAAAGTACCAAGATATACCAATATATTCCTGAAAGCATCTTATCGAAAACATGAATAAAAAAAATTGTAGAATATATCTCAAGGTGTTAGGTATGTCAGTAGGTTAATTTAAATCTAAAAAATCCCAAATGAATGATGAAACCATTTCTTATAACCATATAAAAATGTTAGAATGTCACTATTGAATTTATCACTGGTCTCCAAAAAAATCTAATGAAAAAAATGTGATTTGGTTTGTAGTGGATAGACTCACCAAGACTATAAAATTTATCACTATTTTAGAAGATATCTCACTTGAAGAACATTCCATGAAATATTTGAAGTGGGTAGGTTTTATGGGGTACCACTTTCAATAGTTTGTGATTTTGATCCAGGTTTCAAACCTAAATTATGGAGAAGTATTCATCATTATATGATTACTGAATTAAATTTCAGCATGGCCAGTCACCCCTAAACTGATGGCCAACCTGAAAGAACTATTTATAAATTTTATGAAATTATAAGATCCCACTCAAAGTAATTCAAAGGTTTATGGGATCAACGTATTCCATTGGTAGAGTTCTCATATAACAACATTTTCCAATTGAGAATTCAAATGGCTCCATATAAAACTCTATATGGGAAGAGATGTAGAACTCCATCTTGTTGGGATTAGTTTGGGGAATGAAAGATATGTGGGACTAATATTATGAAATAAATGATACATAATTTTCAATCCATCCAACAACATATATAATATACTACGATTTAGAAAATGATATACGCTGAAAACTATCAAAGGGACATGTATTTTGAAGTTGGAGGCAATGTTTCCTTCAAATATCTCCATGGTAGAGATTTATGTGGTTTGTAATGAAATGTATTCTTATCCTAAGGTATATTTCCCCTTTCAGATACATGATTTCATTGTTTTAGTGGCCTATTGACTTTTACTTCCACCATCAATGGCTCATGTTCAAGATGTATTCCACACATCACTCCTGAGGATATACTATCTTGATCCCTAACGTGTACTGAATATATAGGTGGTATAATTTGATAATTACTTCTCATATGAAGAGAATCTAGTGAAGATGTTAAACCATAGAGGAAATGTTCTATAAAATAGGATAATTCACCATTTTGTTGTGTTTTGGAGGATCCATAAGTATGATGAGGTGACATGGGAACTAGAGGAAGCAATGAAATCAAAGTACCCTCAATTATTCTCAACCTAAAAATGTGTTGAAAATTAAAGGATAAAATTTCTAAATTGGAGAATAAAATAATGACCTCCATTTTATAAATGATATTTTCTTCTTGAAATAGATGTGTATTATAATATATTAAAAATGATTATATATATATACTACATATTGAAACCATCCAGATATTATTTCATTAATGAAAATAATTACATTAGTTAATTAACAAACCCAATAAAATTTAAAATATTACAAGGGGACAAAAAATATAAATTATAAATGTTGCCATGGGAAAATATGGATCAACCCAACCTTCTAGAATCACCCCTCCCACTATAACACTATAGAGAGGAATCAGAATATCAACAAAGCAAGAAACATTATAGAAAATGAAAGTATAGAACCTGGAGAGGAAATGAATTGAATACATAATGGGGAAAATTATAAGTATATATAAGATTTAATGTGACCGTTGTAATATTAATATGACCATTACAATAGTATCATGACCATTGGGAAAACTAACCTAACCTGTGGTAATAGTAACCTGATCGTTGGAATTGAAATTTTAACACAACATAATAAATGTTTATATAAATAACAATTATCATTATTAATTTATGTAAATATAAATATTATAATAAAAAAATATAAATATCATGACAAAAATTCAAATAAAATATTAGAACTTTTAAAAAAAATTGTATTTTAAAGTAATTCATAAAAATCATAATTTCTTATATTAAAAAATTTAAATTAAAATAAATGAAATTAATCATGATAAAATTAATATAATATTTAAAATCATATTTTTTAATTCATCTATGAGTGATTATTTGGTAATTTTATGAAGTTCATTAATATTTTGTGAATAATAGAAATATAGTTTTTACATGTGCAGTGTATCGTAAATTACATCATTAATGATATAACAGTGAAATAATAAATTATTAAATATGTGGTTAATCCATGAAATATTTTATTTCATAGAGGGGTAATTAAAATATAATAAACATAATTTACACACCTAAAAAGAACTACCAAAAACCTAATGTCAAAAGTGATTCCTTAAAATAGAAATTTCTCGGTTTTCCACATTATTTTTTAATAAATAAATGAACTAGAATTATAAAGGCTATATAAATTCATAACCCAATTATATTATATTTTTATATTATTTATATTTTTAAAAATTATATATTAATTTTTTTAATTTTTTTATATTATTTTATTCAACACACTATTCTAAAAATTTCTTTCTTCTCAAGTATAAATAAACACACTCCCTTATGTAGAAAAACTACTCCTCCAACCCATTCCAAATATAAAGATAAACCATAATCCTTCATATCAAGGCCCTTATAATCCATAAGTACTTTCTATATAAATATAACTCCAAACTTAAAGGTTTTTTAGTGGCTTACAAGAGAAGATACACTGAGGATAATGTTAGTTTTGATCAACTCATCTTCTTTTCATTTCATCTTTTAATCTTTTTTTTTCTCAAAACCCCTTTCACAGCCATAACATATATGATTATTTATTAATTAATTTTAAATTATATTAATTATTTTAACGTATTTTAGGTATCATTATTACTATATATTAAAACATTAAACATCTATTTTCCTATCTCCCAAAAATATACCATCAAGGGTCGGATAACAACCTAAAGAGACATTACCAATATAATTATGATAAGAACATCTATGGATGGATGTTTTTATTCATATATATTATTAAAATACTTATTTACATTTATAATAAGATTATGGAGTTAATTATATTTTTCTATAAGTGACATTGACTGTATATAGAGAAATCAAAGAAAAATGGGAAATGTTTAATAAACAAATGATATTAAAACGCTTCAATTTCATCAATGGAAATTCAAAAATGTAATACACTTATTATAATTTATAAATATTTTTATAAAAGAATACAATTTACTTTGATATAAATATTTCAATCAATATAATTTCTTTATTCAGAAGGAGAAAAGTGATGAAATAAATAAGGAATAAACAACAGGGGATTCTCAAACACAACTCTCTTTCGATGGGTTTTCTCGCATTCACATAAATTTTATTATGGATATTCATATATTTTTCCATAAATATAGTTTAATTATTCATAAAATTAATTTTCAGGGATATACATGTTTCCAACATCATTTAGTAAAAAAGAAAAATATTTTACAAAATATCTCTTCTTTCTAAAACACATCTTTGACTCATCTTGAGTTGTTTCTTATTCACTCAAGAGTGATGATTATTATTCCAAATATGTTTGTACCTTTTTCATTTGAAAAACTTTTTGTTTATTAATCGAATGTTGATTGATGAAATCATTATGAAACACATTCATTTCCATGGGTTAATTCACTACTATGATTATAATATATTCTATGCGGTGTGCATGATTATATAGTTATTATGATGTTATGTGTCGTATTGGAATTATATATCCCTCTAATACATTGGGTAATGAGATGTCTCTCATGAGATGAATTTTATTATGTGTGAACATAATGATATATTTTTTCACAATGTTAATGTTTTGATTATGCAAATATGTTATGCTTAAACATGATGCTTTCTTTGTATAGAATTGTTTGTGGGTTTTGACCACTATGACTTGATGATTAATTCTAATGCATTGACACATTCCATGCCATTATCCCATGTTACATTAATGATGTTGTTTTTTATCCTATGGTTATGATATATCGATGATTATTCACAACCATGATATATTGATTCATTCCCCTTAATTCATCCTCTTACTAATCTTTTAGCTCACCCATTTCATTGATGTATATCCTCATGCGATTACAAGTATAAAGTAGAATGTGTTCTTTTATTATGATAAATAATAATGATTTAAATAAATATTTAGGTTTTAATATTTACATGTTTTGTATGAGCCTAATTTTCCAAAACACTAAACCATATGATCTTGGATTTGTATCACTATTATGTAGTTTATCTTTTAATTAATGTTACAGTTATGTAAGAAAAATAAAGGTATCTATAGATGGAAAACATGAAACATAACATAGTCATCTAGGAAATTGTCCTTATTTGTCTCGAAAAGAATGTTCTTCCACATTTTTTCTTATTGTTAGAAGGATTCACTAACAATATTGTATAATATCATGATCTCATTGGAAGCATATAATTTTATATCCAGGTACCAATTTCTCAACTAAATTTCATGGGTAATTTAGAATTTTTAATCCTAAAAATTGATGGTGAATATATTTTTATGAATGAGAAACTAATTCCCATTCTATATTACATATAAGGGTTGATGGTATAATTCCCTTATGTTCTAAAAAAATTCATGTCACGTGATTATAAAATTTTCATATAGATTCATTATAAAATGTCACCATAACCACGGTATATCTGGAAAATCATTAGTATCATAAACCATAGGGTGGTGTCCTCTATTATTGGAAGTGACACAAAAAGATCAATGTGATCAACACCAGCCTAAAAATAAGGTAAACTAATGGAGTTTCTAATTGATGCAACTATTATATGGATCCCCCTTATAGTGAAATTTATAAGGAGATGAATTATTTCATCAGATCAAACTAACAATGAAAAATTTTAATGATGGGAAACAAATTTATTCATTTATAATGGACCAAATAGTCTGAATTTTGTCAATAATTAAGGAATTATAGGAGTCTTTATTAGATGTATTAAATAAGATAAGACCTATATGTTTTAAAATAATACCACATAAGTTCATATGGTTCACATCAATCGTTAACCAGTCTCACCCAAAATATCTGGTGGCTTAGATACTATTTCCCATCAATGACCCATGATTTCCTTGAATTCACCATGAAATTTCATGCATTCAAATTACATGTCAATTGAATTAATAAAACACTATTTTACCTATATAATAAAAAATATTATTTCATTTTTGTGGTCTATGGGATATATTTGACAAGGAAATATCCCCCCAAAAATAGTTAGTTAGTTCAAGAAAATATTTATTCCATCGACTAATTCCCAAATTAAGCCACGGATATACCCATACAATCTTCAATATAAAGAATAAAATCAACTTCATGAAGTCAAATATCATCACTAGAGTTAGTTCCCCTAAAACTATATTAATAGAAAATGGCATAAATATCTTATCTTATAAGTAAAAAAGATTGTATCAGTAATATAAAATTTAATCAAACCACTCTTATTGCTACCATTCAATTACAAATCTATGGATAGGGTCTTTCAATAAGACATTATTTCATATACTCTGAATGATGGTGAATAAACAAAATAAGTATTGACCAAACAATATTTTTCATGACTTATTATCTTATCATGCCAAAACATGTATTTCTTGATGAGTGAAGCCATATTCACATATATACAAGATAAAGGTCATAATTACTATCAAATTATATATTCCATCAGTTCACATTATAATTTACAAACAAGTTTATTAATATAAACAATATCAGAAGTGGATTGATGATCTATAACTACATGAAGACAAGGGATTGTGGACTCTTCCCAACATGGAGTCCCATCAAAATTGAGTTTCATGAGATTTAAATAAGTTCAACTCCATTAATTTCTCTGTGAATATATGGAAATGGTCCTCATAACATTAATAAAACCATAGAAGAATCTAAAAAATATCAATACAATGTGGTTAGGGCCTTAAGTCATATACGAGGTTTACTCTAAATGATCTTATTCCTTAGTCATAATGGATATATAATTCATTAATACATATATGAATTCATTTTTTTAAAGAAATATTTTTTATAACCTTTATATCAATTCATAATTCCTATTTGAAAGACATTAAAATTCATGGTATAATTCCCTAGGTACATAACATAACACACAAAAAAATCCTTTTCATGTGACATAAAACTACATTGAATCATCCTAGTCACATGATTCAAATTACATTACAATCTCCTCACCGTATGATATTAAACTACATGATCAAGATCCTTAAAATAATACATTAAACTATATAATAATAATACTAGTTACATAATGTTAAATTGTATGAATACATCCATACAACACATTCCAAAACCCATGGTATTTTTTTTAAATTCCCCTATAGGGAGATCTATTCTGGTAATTAAATTCTACAATTTCATTTTCTTTCTCAAAACCACCATAGATCAGGTGAGTCTAATGGTCTTGGTTGATCATTTCATTTATCCTGAATAAGGGAATGATATCTAAAAATACACTATAATATGGTCTATCCTACATGAATCTAAACTATTTAGAGAAACCAATCCTATAAGGAATAATTTTCATAAATAAGAGATAGATATATGTAGGAGTACTTGGTTCATAGTCTTCTTATGTAACAACATATCAATTCCTCATATCCTTATATATGGAATCAATATATATGTGAAATTTAACTCAATGAATTACATGTGTCTTGATTCCTAATACATTAGGATATATAGTGATGTCGGGATCCCTTACCCTAGTCCAACCCACTAATTGTAAAAATTGTTTCACCCCCATAAAAGATCTTTATAAGCACATGGGATCATTCAATAACATCATTTGGTTTTATTCTTGACCTCATATGATACATTGTGAAACCTCAATATTTTGTATATCCCCATCCAAAAATAAAAATCATCTCTTTTGCCTACATATTTGTTTGATATACAAAGAAAAAATTATTGTAATGTATGGATTTATTCATATTAAATAATGATACATAGTTCTGCATAGAGCTCTTATCATGGACACAACCCTTAATACCAATAAGAAAACTGGCCACTTTTACTTGTGGCACTCCACTAATGGGAGGTCCGACATCCTTCCTCTATATAGAATCAAATTATATTATGAAGAATCCTTATAATAATTTTTATGTCTAACATATGATATGTATTACAGAAAATATTGATTTATCTATAGATCCCAGTATGGATACATCATTTAAATCTATTAAAAAAATGTCGCCTCTCCTATAAATGTTCTATATCAAGATATGAAACTTCTATGTGGGATACTTTATTTATAAACATATATAAAAAATACATATCCCCTGTATAAGACCATGATATATATGGGTTTATTTCTCTATCCTTTGGGTACTCAATGGTTATGTCTACAATATCAATCCTGGGAATCATGATTCCCCTATCTTATGAATGAAAATACCCCATTCATGTATATGAGTTAGATCTATTTTCTAAATATCATTATAATAACTACATATGACATCATGTATATCCTTATTGGATATATAGTGATTCATAGGTACCGTATCCGAGGCCCAACCCCAAATCCCAATCAAATTCCAACTTCAACCCAGTATTTTTTCAAATTTATTCAAATCAGGTTGCTCCAAACTAGTTCAACACTGTTATAAATCCATATAATTTTTCCATGAGATAAAACTATGAAGATCCTTCATATGAAATTCCCGATCATATAACCTTAAAATACATGGATCATTATTCATTATCAACTACTGTTAAACTGTGAAATATTTAGTGCACCATGTATAAACATAAACTACATAGGGAATCCTCTTATATGGCCCAATACATTTACATGAGATCCCATTCTATGTAAGGGTTCCCAAAATATAGTTGTTCTCTAAATAATAAATAGGATAAAATACACCATTATTTAATATTATATCTTAATGTATAGAGATCCCCCAATAATATAGGAACTAAATATCTCTTAATTCATCTTATATCATGATATATAGTGATTTTTGAATCACTTGTTTTGGACCCAGTCATGGGTCGTAATTCATCTCCACTCCATTAAAATAACTTTTAATTGATTAGTAATTTTAATTTATAGTATAAAATTAATTACTAACCTTTCCTAATCATCATTCATAAAAATCGCACTTCATACTTCATGTGTCTTAGATAACCATAAACAATTTATTGTATTCTTGAAAGAGTGAATTTAACTATAAAGTAACATTCTCTTTGACAATTAATACATTCCCCAGATATTGATTAGTATATGTTCCCCTGATATAGCCTATAAATTAGAGGCATCTGAATCATAAGGGTAATATCTTCTCTTATATATATATATATCTACAACATCATAATAAAACCCATTATTTGAATTTGGTTAATGATCATCCCTTCCATACCAATTCTACATCCCCTTTCTTGATCCCTGAACCTTGAGTTGTAATTTAAGACCGCCCCATAATTGTTTTGAAGGATTGTGTGTCATTTTTAGTCTTTGATCCACATTTGAGTTATTATTTGTATCCCTCCGGTCAATTCCTTATGGCCAAAAACTATACATTCCTTCTCTAATAAAATTTATGGTGGAATTAGACTCCCAATTCATGTCATATTTTTTCGTACTCTTCTTATAAAAACAATCTCTTTTATAATTCAATGTTTAATTAAATTTAACTCAAAACTTCTACATAAAAGTTGTATGATGTTAAAATAAGAACTTATATATAAAATAAGTATTACCATAAAATATTATCCCACATTATTCTACAATATAAAGATTCTAAATTCAATGTTAAAGAGACACTGAAATTTTTGAATTTCAAAACCCTAATAGGTAGTCTGAATTAACTTCCACTCATCACTAAGTAATCCCCATACTCTTAGGGACTAAGAAGAATTAGATAGTAAAATTAAAATAAATAAAACTTTTTCAATCACTTCATATAAAACAGTAAAAATTGGATCAATGCTCACTAGACCCACTATTTCCTGAAAAAGTTAGATGAATGACATAGTATATCTCTTCACCTTGATTATGTGTACCATTCACAATGAAATAACCTTTATGATTACATAACCATTCTTGAATATTCATTTCTACAAGAAACCTAATTTATTTCATAAGTATTTGATTCATCAAAAATCTGTTTTCTTATTATTGATGGGAATATTCGAATCCGAAGGAGGCTTGTAATTTACTATATATACATGCCCATAATATGGCCATATATATGCACCCCCCAATATGACATATCAACCTTAGGAATCTGTGTCCTAAGGGGGATATCCTATAATCATTGTATGTATATAGACTATTATAGTGGAACCATTCATTTGAATATGTTCAATGGTGATCCTCAATATACATATCCATTATCATCGTCGATTATTAAACTTAATTTAGTTATGATTTAAAGAACCCATAATTCAACTATTTAAGTATATTCAATACCCATGATTTTACACACTTGTGCATCATAATAATATTCATAAAATAGACTCCATAATTTTTCCATGAAACATTGAATGTTCCTCATCATGTGACCCTAAACTGCGTGACCCGACTATATGAGACTCTTGACCACAACTCGAATTCCCAATATTTTGATAAAGTCAAAGACAACACCGAACCACCATGCACATACAAAATTAGTGGAAAACATTTCAGAACCTTTCCCATCAACTATCATAAGATCGAATCTGTTTCCTTAGATAACACAATCAATCTTTGGAAACATCTCATAATGTAAAATATATACCATTACTAACAACTATGTTCACTATAATTGTGTTTATTGACATATAACTATTCATGAAGTAGTATGTTTCATTGACCTTGGGATTTTACGATACACATCAGTTATAACATATTTTTTCACTGAATTGGAACCACCATGATATTTGTTCAAAACAATACAGATATAAATTGAAACAATGTATACTAATATTTATTCAACCTAAAACACGAAGAAACAATTATTTCAAAAAAATAAGTCCTTATCCAGTACACACCTATCCAAATATGTGATGGAATTGGGGCCCCATTTATATCAGGTTCTCATTTCCCATGTTTCTAAACATATCACCTTTCATATATACTATTCAAGTTTATCAGACCTCTAAACACAACTACAATGGTTTGACTTTAATGACCTTAAACTACACAATTAAAGACACCCAAAACTCACTGTATTGAAAACATGAAATGGTAAACATGGGTGAAAGTAATTTTTATTCTTGTTGGATATGTGCCTTACATGATCTAGAAAAAATTGAGAATTTGAAATTGAAAAAGAACAAAACAAGTTAAGTTAAAACCCCATAAATCGTGACCTATGAAATGGTCATATTTCTACCCCCTAATCATCCGTATATAAATATTAATAAAATTTTAGAGAAAGAAAATAAACAAGAAATTTCTTGTGGGGTATACCATATGACCCTGAAAGATATCATGTTGTACTCGCTTGGATCCTTGACCAAACATAAATCGGATGTATTCATTTGTTCCTCATCCCTAGAATATTAGACCATATTATCCCGAATAAATTAATAAGAACATGAATTTAGAGTACATAAAACCTTTTTAATATTGGAATCCTTATACAAAATATCCCATTTATGGTCTCCATTTCATTTGTCAAAATAATTAAGCCAAATGGAATAACTCCACCATTACAGTGAAGGTGGTTATGATTATACTTATCCATGTGTCACAACTAAGTGGAAATCAATCATCTAAATAGTAAAATTCTAGTTTTATAGGGATAGTATATATGATGATACCCATTCATGATCCACACTAGAGAGGAAATCATTCTAATTTTTTTTGGTTGTTGTATTGAGCATTGTTCATTTTAAGTTCATTATTCATATTGTTTAAGGCTCATCTTGATATTACTTCCCAGGTGTTCATCAGTTACTATGAAGTAATAGTCAATATAAAATTTTGGATTAAGGTATTAAAAAATAATTAAGGAATTTTATTTGTCATTCATCGAAATATAGAGAAGTGGAGTCTCAATAGGTTTTATTCTCTCTTCATAATAGTGGAACACTAAAAAAATTATTTTTAATAAGTTTGGATTTGATGTATTGATTTTTATATTTTATTTAAATTATATGGTAGTTAATAAAGATATATATCCTTAGCCTTTTCAGAACAGTGATGGTTTTCCTCTATAATAGCTTGAATATTTATCCCTTAGGTCTGGACTTCATCAAGAAAAAAATAGCACTCTTCCAATATCTTTATTGCAGCAACTAGATATTTTTGAAGATGAATCAAATTGAGGGACTTGTGATCTATTTAATATATATAATCAATAATGTATTTAGCATAATCAGACTCTACATATAGAACTGAAGCATGGAGGTAAATAGATAATGCTAATAATCTCAAATCTATCGGAAATTATTACGATGTTTTCTCTTTATCTCACAATAAAATTTTGTCCTTCACTAAATTATGGATGGAATGATAACAAAATTTGGTGTATTATAGTATTTAATAAATGGTATGTAGGTTATAGTCATTAAATTTTTGGTCTTACAAGAGTTTTTTAGACTAACCCCAATATATCCGACCAAAACCAAATGATGGTTGACATTTAAAGTGTTTTGATCCTTAAAACCTAGTTTTAATCCACTAAGAGAGGAATAGATAAATCTAATGATGAAATAACTCATGAAAAACACCTAAATAAATTTCATATATATAAGGGACCCAAAATTAATATCTACCCTAGGATACTGTATTGTGTATATCGAAATTCGGACATCATCAATGAGTTTCATTTCTTGGATAGGTTCTCTAAAGGATAATGATTAAAGAGTTTCATTAGAAAAAAAAATAGTTACACTAATTACACTATAAAAACTCACTAACTACAGAATTCTGGGTCTTATTAACAGTTGTAGACTCCAATAAAAAAGTATCTTTTAACTCTATCCCAATTATTCTCTTTTTATCTATATATACCCGTACCAAAATATTCAATGCAATATCATTTAATATATCCACAATAGAATCACGTGTCTCATATATCATCTCTAAATATCAGACCCATATGAAGGATGATAGCACCTTTAATTTTTTAAGCATGATCACTTCCAGGAGGAACACTATATCCAAGGCCTTCTAGATTTTCAATAGTTAGTCCAGTAGGAATTTCACTCTTAAGTCATAGTGTCATAATAGGTTTTTATTTACCAAAACATCTCATACATAGATATTACATATTTTATATTAAAATTAAATATATTACAAAAACACATGCTTGGGGATCATAAAAGTATAGTTACTTTTAAAACATGGTCACATGAGAAAATTCATCATAAGTGAGATACAACATCTCCCACTATGATCTTAATAACTAACACCCCTCTATGAAATATCATACATAATACCATTCATCATAACATGGGGAAAGGAAACATAATAAATAGTGATCTTATATGATCAGAAAAGGTAAACATGGATTATATCAACATATCATGAGCATAAGGGCATGGGAACATGAGAATAACATTTAAAAATCATAACCTGCATATCATATATCATAAACATGAGTCATTATATAAATATTGGAAGATCATAAGACATTAATCATAATAGAATAAAATAACATTAATTCTGAGAGAAATAAATTTTAATTATACAATGATATGTGGAATATAAATAATCATAGAAAATCATTTCCTTAGTAGTTTAAGAACCATTTCCAAGACTATCATAGTTAAATGGGTTCACTCTCCAAACCATATTATTATTCAAGGATCACTTAAAATACTTTTAAAGTGGGTAGATTCCCTTATAAAATTGGTCACACTCACCATTCTAGTCCTATTTATCATTATAGAACCCATAGAAGAGAAAAATGAATAATAAAAATTATGTAAACATAAACATAAAACATTAAAATAATTAATAATAGTGGTATCCATGGATCATAACCCCTTGTAAAAAAATATGTATCATCCAAGGTTGTTATCTATGACGGGAATTTATTTTGAAATAATATATATTTGTAACATTTCTTGATGAAAATATACATCCTTTTAAAATAACAATTTTAAAATTAAAAAATTATAAAATATTGTGGGAATTAAATTTTTTGAAAATAAACTTGAAGAAAATTTAAATTAATCATTAAATAAATTAGTGGTATTGACATTAGAGAATTTTTTTCATGTTTTATTATTAAAACAAATATTCCATTCTGAATTTCAATGAAATCTAAACAGAACATTTTTTTGAAACTGATATGAAGGTTATTTTATATTATTTCATAAAAACTAAAATATGGTTAAAATCATTTTTAATAATTAATTTTGGGAATGTTAGACAAATTAATTTTTTTTTGAAAACATTGATTTTGAATAAAAATGGTTTCGGATTGAATATATATATATATAAAGATGATGTTTTTTAAAATTATTATTTTTAAATCATGAGTACTTAAATAGGGGAAAATGAATTGAAAACATGTATTCTCCATAAATAAAAATATTATAATAAAATTATTGAATTATTTTGGAGATAGATCATAATATGTCATCATAGGAAGCCTAAACATGAGTAATCCCAATAAATGATGATATTATAACATAAAACTCTTACATCTTTGGTAACATTGAATCATAAGACTCATGAATTAATAAAATTAAATGAAACCAAGTGTATAATTATAATAAATAAATTAATTATATTCCATGATAAAGGTTTTTTATTTGTGCCTCGTAAATCATGATTAGATTATAACATAACATTTGTGTCAAAGAAGTAAAATTGATATAAAAATAACTTACCTTATGTCTAGACATTCTTCAAGCACATTCAAACCTAATGTATAATATATATAATTTCATTATAAATCTATTACTAAACCCAAAATATATATATATAATACCATATATTTATTACATATTACCCTTTATTACCATTTTATTAATAATTCCAGTTTGAAATCATGTTTTGGGTAATAAATGCCTCATTTTTCATGTATGTATTCATTTGTAATTTTTTTGGGTATTTTAGATTTTATCATGGTTCCATAATCGAAATAATGTTAAAAATTATATTAATATCATATATATTTATTATATATGTATTCAGATTAATCCAAAAAAGTTATACATAGAAAATGAAATACATCATTCATGGAGATAATAGGTTTTTCATATGCATGAAATTTGGTTCCATTTTATCAATGGATTGAATGGAAGAAAGATAAAATATAAATTACCATTATAGAAAAAATTTTATTTGATATATATAAAATATTTTCATTATACAAATCCGTGTTATCTTCCATGTAAAGTGCGAACGAATCACATTGCTTCGCGAAGCGGCCGTCCACCATAAAAAGGAGCGATGTTATCATATACCAATAGAATGGAAAGTACGATAAAATAAGTGAAATAATAATTAAATAAGTATAATAATATCATATATATTTATATATATATATAATAAACATTTAATCCATCATTATAACTATCTTTGAGAGGTGATGATGGAAAATGTATTACCTTAGTTCGCAAGGCAGTAGTACTTCGTACACATGATCAATGGGTTCATTTCCCATTTTGAGGGAGGAAGAGATGGTTGATGGTAGTGAACTTAAATAAAAAATATATGTACACATGATCAATGGGTTCATCATTAATAAATAATGTAAAACACCTAGGTAGGGGCGTGCCTCTTCTTGATACATCTTCTTTTGGATTACACAAAAAAGAATTCATTTGATATATTTTTGACAAAAATAATTATTCAATAAATATAATAGGGGTTTATAGAATTTATTTAGGTAGTTATTGGCTGATTCAATGGGTTTTTTAAGTTTTAAGAAGATAGGATATCGGTTGAAATTTTAGAAGTGGGAGAGAGGACATTATTGAAATGTTTGAAATGAATAAAGAATGGACACATTATTCATATGAAAAAAAATCAATAAAATCGGCCATTATAGAATATAATAGGTGATATGGTATAAATATTTCTATAAAATGGGTGTTTTATATATTTTGTATCATATTTAACACTTATATTTTTAGTTTAACCGCTAGTAAACCTACTATTACCTTAACTGTGGTAAATATTCTTTAATGTTTTCAACATTAATTATGGTAAAATATTATGTTTATATTATGATATAATATAAATTATTCAAGTTAACAATATTAAATCCATTTTTCTATAATAAAAATTTGGATGTGGTAGGATTTAATTTAAAATTAAACACACAAATGTCATAAGAGAGAATGTTTTCAAAGGGAAAGATTTTCCTAGTTAGAGAATCTTTTAATATAGAAATTCAATATCAAAGTGATTCCAATTAACTAAATTGGATAAATGAATATATAATTGGAAAAATTTTCTTCTAAAACCACATTAAAACATTTTTTTTAAATGTTTTAAATTAAAATATATTTCTTAATAATAAACAATATTTTTTACTATTCACTAAAAAATTTATCTTTTTATATCATTATTAAATATTCACTCAAAGGTAAATTTTACTTGTAAATTTCAAAAATTATATTTATTTTTAATTTTTTTTATAAATAGGAAAAAATTATTTTTATTATTTTTTCAAAAAACAAAACAAAAACAGTTTTTTGAGAAATTTTTAATTTCAAAACATATAAAGACCTTAATAATAAATATATTACTTTTTATCAGTATTTTATATTTATATAAAAAATTCAAATTAATATTTTAAAATTAGTTATTACTATTCATATATTTATGTTTAAGGGATTTTTAATAATGGTTGTGTTTAAATAATAAAATTAGTAATATATCACAGTTTTTTAAAACACAGTGTTTCATGTAACACAACTAATCGATGAAATTAAATATATTAAATAATATTTCATAAAATCTAACTATTTTAAATTATACACCCCATAAAATGAATTTCTAATTCAAAATTCCTTTACTATGATAGAAATAGAATATGATACTTATTCCTAATTATTTTCTCTAATTTCCACGTAGCTTCCTCAAACTTGTAGTTTTTTCAGAAAACATTGACTAGGTGGGTGGTCTTGTTTCATAGAAAATTATATATTTAATCTACAATCCCCACCAGTTGTTCCTCATTAGAAATATCTTGTTCTAGTGGTATGAAATATGATTTTAGTGCATGTGAAGTGCTATCTAGGTACTTTCTCTAGAGAGATACATGGAGCACATCATGAATATGAGAGAGGTTTGGTGGGAGAACCAACTGATAATATACTATACCTATATGATCAACAAATTCCAAGGGGTCGACATACCTAGGGAATAGTGTTACCATTTTTCCCAGATTTCTTTACATTCATCCACTTAAAAATTAAAAGAAACACCTTATCACTTACATCAAATTTTAGATCACATCGATGATTATCAATGTATCTTTTCTGTCGACTTTGT
The DNA here is from genome assembly GCA_963277665.1 of Viscum album. Taxonomy (NCBI): domain Eukaryota; kingdom Viridiplantae; phylum Streptophyta; class Magnoliopsida; order Santalales; family Viscaceae; genus Viscum; species Viscum album. Next base: position 1,374,092,335 of record OY728133.1, on the reverse strand, counting down.
TCTTCCCTTATATGTTGTTTAATGGATTTAATATTATCTAATATTTTTTTAGATACTTTAGGTCCTAGTATCATTATTTCTTCATCTTCATTTCTTCATGTTGGATCACTACACAACATTACATGTAGGTATTCCTAAGAATCCATCTGAATACACTTGTCCAAGCTATTATTTTATGAATAATCAACTAAAGGAAGTTATTGGTTCTGAACACAATTGAAATCTAAAGAACATAATATCAACATATCCTATAGGGTTTGAGTTTTTATCTTGAATTGAACATCTATATGAGGATGATACATTGTTATAAAACACTACTTTGTATCAAGATCTTGCTAAAGAGTTCACCATAACATTGAGATAATCTATATATCCCAATCATATACAATTGATTTTGGGAATCCATGAAAAATTACCACATCTTTAATGTATATTCAGGAAATATGATCTAGAGATAAATATGACCTAATATTGATGAATTATGAAAATTTATAAGGTGATCAACTATAACCCGTATGTAATTATTCCTTTTATATGTTTTTTGGAGTCCAATGAAAAAATCAGTGGTGCTGTTTTCTAATTTACTTTCTAGTTTGGGTAAGGGATGTTAAATCCCCTTATAATTTTGTCTCTTAGCATCATCATGTAGACATACCATGCATTGAGATAAAAACTTTGTGGTATCTCCCCTTAGGTCATTCCACCATAAATACTCTTTGAAATCGTCACACTTCTCTTTTCTTACTAGGTGAATAAATAATGAAGAACTATGAGATTCCTATAACTACTCCTTAAAATATAGAATTGATAGAATACATACATGGTTATTGAACCTTACAATTCATTCAATATCAAGGTTAATCTCAGGAAAATTTCTAACCTTCATTTGATGCAAAAATTCACACTCTATAAATTTTTTATATATTTTATCCTTTCTTAGTGACTTTAGTACAATTATCAATTCATATTCATTATATTACTTTCTATTGGAATAGATAATTCTATCATCTATAAAGACTACCATAAAATGATAAAGGTAATCTCTAAATGATCTATTCATTAAATCGATCATCATAGAGAGGGAATTAGTAAGACCAAATTGTATAAGTATACATTCATAGTGTCTATACCTTCTATTGAATGATATATTAGGTATATAATCCTTATTAAACCACAATTGATGATATCCAAGGATGAATTTCAATATTTGAAACATATTGAGCTAAATCTAGTAGATCAAAAAAACATCAATACAAGGCAACAGAAATGTGTACATAATTATGATCTAGTTTGGCTTATGATAATCAATATAGATTCACATAGAACAAAATTTATTATTAACAAAAATAACACATGCATCCTAAGGGGGCACACTTAGCTAAATTAATCTCCTTCTAACTTCTCTTGGGTTTTCTTCTTTAATTCCTTTAACACATTTGGTGAGATTCTATATGGAGTCTACAAAACAAATTGGACTTATTTATGTGTTATATTGAAAACTAAACATCGTGATTTGGTGGGAGTTAAATAAACTCTTCCAGAAATAGATCAATAAATTCCCACACAATAGTTATATCATCCATCTTGCATTTCTCCCCAACCATGTAAGATAACCCCCCCCCCCCCCCCTAATAAGAATCAAGTTCCATTCAATGGATGTGATCTCCATCAGAATTTCATTCCTATCATCATATTGATAAAATAATTTTTTTGGTCTTGAATATTAGACTTTAATTCCCTTCCTCAAAAATTAATGTGGAATTTATATAATGAAATCCAATCCTTGACTAAAATAACATCAAATTGAACTAGAGGGAAAATGAAAAAAATTCTAGGAAGCACACTCCCACAATCATCTACTAGAGAGGAATCATATACTTGATATGAACTCATCATGCCGTTAGGGTGTTTTGATACTAATTTCATATCTAAACATTTCTATGTTATCATTATTCTAGTATAAAATTCCTACGATATAAAATAATTGGTAGATCTAAATTCAAATAAGACATTATGAGTTGTAGAGTGTATTGTAAGTGTACCTATCACCAAATTGTTATTTTACCCCTAATCTGAAATAGTTTTTGCATCAAATTTACCCTCTTCCCTTGGCTTAAGAGGTTTATAACATCAATCATCTTCACTATCTTTAATATTTGGGAACTGGTTAGCATAGTTACCATACTCATTTCATTTGAAACACTAGATTATGGGTGGTAAATTATATGCAACTTTCTCTCTTTTTGTATTGTTAGCTATATTCTTCCCATCACTTCGGTAATCAATTACTTGATGAAATTTTTTCCGACACATAAAACATTTACTAGTACCATTAACAGAACTCCTATATGTATCCATACAGATTTCAAGCATGAAGGAAATAAAATTTTCTAGTATATATGTTTTTTTGGGTTTCCTTTGTAATCCATCTTCCATTTATTATCCAAACAATGATATTTATGGGTAACTCTATAACAACCCCACTCTTCATCAGACATTTAAACATGATTTATTACATAAACATGCACTTAATACAACCTATATGATCGAGAGGTCTCGTTCCATTGGGATTAGGAATATTAAATGAAAACTTAAGAAAAAAATACAACATATTTATTGAAAAATTCTTTTCCATTACCACAACATTCCATTATACTTGGAATTACATGAGATAACCTAAAGGCATACATAAAATAGGATGATCTATAAAGCCTAGTAAGTGAGTGAAAAAAGAATAACATGAAGAATACAATACACATTAGTAAATAGTAATAATAATGGATCATAAGAGAAACATGAGCATAAAGGAATGATATAGCATGATTATCGTTACATGGAGATTTACAACAACCTTGAACATGATATTAGCATGAGCCAGGGCTTATTGCCCATTGAGCAAGATTAATCCCTTATTGTAATTCAATTAGCATGATTAAGCCCTCATTTCCATTTAATTGTAATTATTAAACCCTCATTTCATGTGGTGTATCATGATACTATTCTTTAATCAAAGTACAGTAGCACTATCAGGGAATACCCTTTATAAACATTTCATTTCATTCATAAGTATTCCACATGGATCATACAACATGGAATCATTCAACATAATCATTTATTCCATGATAAATGAATGTTGAATAAACACATGAAACTATATAATCAAAGAGTAAATGTTCATAAAGGTTAATACCCTTGATATAGAAATGAGCATGGTATTCACTACACAATTCCTTCCAGTTGAAAAATCTTGGTGCAATTTCAACAGCATAACAGTGTGACATATGAATTCATAAAAAATGGTTGATGAGAGAGAAATTGGTGTCTCTCCATATTTACACGAAATGGAATTTAATGGGTTTATATTGATACATGTTCCAATATATTTAATGTAATTTAGTGTCATAATATACAAGAATTTCTTTAATGTAAATGAGGAGTGTGAAATCCCTTACAAAATTTCAGAATATTAACAGGTGTACATTGGAGAAATTAATGAGAGTGAAAGGGGTATCTCCTCATTTAAACATAAAGAGGGTAGTATAAGGGAGGTTATAAATCATACCCCAACATTTTTAATTGAATATAAAAGTGCATAACAATATAAGGAAACTTTGACATAAATAAGTTGGGAAGGGAAGTGAGGATCCCTTATTTGGATGTGTGATCCCAATGGCCTGGGAGAGGCTTGAGAGAAGCTTATTCGGAGATTGGGGGTACCATGGAAGGATTATAGAGAGAGGAGGTCAAATTTTTGTAGAGATCCAATAGATTTGAGTGAAGAGGAATGTGAGATTGAGTGGGTTTATATAGGATAGAAGGGGTAATTTTTCATTATTTAGGTTTTGGGTGGCACACATTAAACTAATCAAAACAATAATCCATCTTGTGGTTTTTTCCAAAGGTTTTTGAAAATGGGTAGTGTAAAATATTATTTTATAATAAAAATATTTGAAATTTCTATAATATTAAGCTTTCTAATGTTGAGATGAGTCACACTCTTAATGAAATCATTATAAAAAGTCAAAATATTTTATAAGTATTGGAGGGTCCTCTAAGGAACCATAAAATTTTTAATAAAAACTAAAATCACAATGTCTTAAAGTAAAAAAATATATTGTCCTAATATCCCTTTTTTAATATTTTATTACTTCACTATTAGGTTATTGTGATGTTATAAAACTAATTATATATTTATACAATATTTAATTTTTACCAAAAAATTAGATTGTCTAAGAAAATTATGAAACACTCACAAATAGATACATTTGACTTCATATATCCAAAAATAATATTCATTTTATCTAAATAATTTTCTGAATATGTGAATTTTCACTTTTCAAATAAAAACTGACATTTATCAAAAATTCCTGGGTTTTGATAAAAAATAGATTCTAAACCTTAATAAAAATTGAAATTGTATTCATAGATATTATATGATAGTTTATATTTAATAAAATGTAATTTGGTAATATTTTTTTATTAAAATATTGTTTAATTCAAAAATCCATTAATTCATCAAAATATATTTCTTAATTGAATATTAAATAAAAACACTATTTATGCATAAAAACATTTCACAATGTAACATTGATAAAATAAATGTATACTCTATAGAAAAATAATCTACATAATCATAGTGTTGGGGTCTTGTTACATAAACCTTTATAACACATGCATAAGAACTAAGGATAAGATGTGAGATGGTGCAATACTCTTGGGGTGGTATGGTTAACATCGCTCGGGTGGTGATCTCTATTAACTTCCACTTCTCCCAAAAGAATTTATGTTCAAGATTAACGTGTTTAAGCTCACCATGGGATTGGTCTAGAGAGAATCCCTTTCATTCTACCTCCTATATGAGCTCTGAAGAATGGGATTTGTATGACAGAATTTTACGTGATGAGGACATCTCTTCCTTTGGCTGAGTAAAATTGATTTTTTAAAGCCCTGTAGTTATACTAATAATGTGATCACTATTCAAAAACTATATTAGAAATGGTAACAATTCATAATGGTATTTTAAAATCCAAAAACAGAAAACCATAGAAGTGAATATGTTTTATATAACCATTTTACATCATAATACATTTAATTAGATCAAGATGAATTCTCATTAATCAAAGTTTGGGTCCTTTCAATCATTACTCTCAATTTTAACCTTGAGATCACATGAAATGTTTTTTTCATAGATATTGATGTACCTTTTGGATAACATCCCTCAAATACTTGGTTTTAATCTATTGAAGAATAAATCAACCTTTATTCTAGGTTCGATTATAATTCATGTTGGGTACCTCACAATTCTTATAAAAGATCCCTCATATGTTCGAGTGTATTCATCTTCTGTTATCTTTAGATCAAGCAATTACTTCTTGGATATTTTATAAATTATATGGGGTAATAATTTATTAAAAATAATCTATTAAACTCACACCACTGCATGGATTTTATTTCATCGTGTTCTCTTGTATTCTTGGTGAGTTTACACTACTTATCCACTTTTTCTTCCAAATTATATATAGCCAAATTAATTTTTTTAGGTGCTGAACACTATAGAATGGAAAATGTATTTTAGTGGTGCTGGTCTATTTTTTAGAAATTGATGGATCAAAAAAACCACTAAAAGAAGGGAGATGTTTCCACATTAAGGATGAAAAATAACATTGTCCCCTATTTTTCTTATTTGTAAGTCCATTATGATTCATATATTGAGAAAGTTGTGTAATCATAAAAATGAGATTTTTCATCCCAACTCTCATAACGTTAGGTTAAAAGGATGAAACTGAATTCATTTTATATTGAACTAAGCAATAACATAGTTTTCTATGGTTCAGACCACTGACTAAACCAAAAAAAATAGTGTAAGAAACAATAATAATAGTGGGGAACCACATAGTCATGATAAATAAATTATAGGATATCTAAATCATATAACCTTATTTTTAATCTATAAAACCTTATCATACCTTTATTCATTCATAGTCATCACCTATTTAAATCCTAAATTATGGTTCCTAATGAGTTTGTGAGATTCTAATGAATATCACCTGAGAGTCTCAAACCAAGTGTGCATCAAGGCCCATTATCACACAGAAGCTGATAATTTATTCCATCTCAATGCACCCTTTTTGAGTAATTACCCATAATTAATTCTTTTCCAAATAAAAATTGACTTGTAATATCTAGACAGAAATGTCATTTCTTAGACACCACTCACAATATCATTTAACAAAATTTCATAACATGTTCTTATACATTGATGCATCATTAGGATTATCCTTAGACATATCCTTAGTGTTCTCAATAAAGATTTGATATCCTTCTTTCCAAATGTTAACTAAACATGTACTCTAATACCAACTATAAATACCTAAACTTCTCATTCATAGATTTTATATATTTTTAAATTAATATTCACTACATTACAAAAACTCATTCCAAAAGATCTTAAATGTATAGTTCCTTTGGAATCTTGGAAACATAAACAACTAGTTATTATGTGATCTATGTCACCTCCCACTATGTTCTTCATAACTTAAACCCCAATAAGGAATATCATATATTATACCTTTCATCATACATTATCTAAAGGTAACATAATAAAAGATGAGGTCAATTGTTATGTAAGGGTAAACAAGGAATACATCAACATATCAGGGGAATAAGGTAATTAGAATAAGATAATAACATTTGAAAACTATATCTGGTATATCATAGATCATAAACATGAGTCATATAATAAATCATGGTAGTTCATATGATGTGAATCACAATGGAATCAAATAACATGAAACATGATAGCATAACATCGGTATAAGACATATTTTTCTAGCACACACATAAGTATAGAAACTAATTTCGTTTGATGTTCAAGGCTCATTACCATGAATATCATAGTGGATTGGGTTCACTCTCTGAACGATCATAGTAGTCAATATTCACTCAGAAGACTTTCATAGTGGAAATATTCCCTTACTGGACTGTGTTCACTCCTCATTCCATTCTTATTTATCTCATGAAACATTTATCTTTACCCAATGAATTAGATGAAGATATATGTCCCACCCTTTATATAATTAATTTCATAAAATGATTTCCAAACGATCCTGAAATATTCATCATAATAGAACCCAATATAACTAATGGATTTTATTAAAATTTCGTCATATAATAACATTCATAAAGTATATTTGTTTCATAATCATTTCATCATTTCATAATATTATATCCCATGAAAAAATAAGTGGGTTACGAAACAAATTATCATGTTATATACCATAGAAGAAAATTGGGTTTTATAAAAATTATATAATCATAAACATAAAATATTCATAGAAAGAATAATAATTGAATCCAAGGATTATATCCTAAGAAAATTATAAATAACATCAAATGATTTCATCATATATGTAAAATTATTTTTAAATAAAATCCCTTAGAATGTTTCTTGGAGAAAATATCATTTTTCAGAATATGATTTCTTTAAATTTAGATATTCATAAAATATTACAGAAATAATTTAATTTTAAAATAAAATTGATAAAAATGTAATTTATTCTTCAATGAAAATAATGTTCATGAATTTTGGAAATTTATGTTCATGTCGTAGTCGTTAAAACAAATATTCCTTTCGCATTTTTGATGAAAGACAAACATGCATTGTTTAAAAAAACATGATGATTACTTATAAAAATGTTTTTAAAAGGTAAAACATGGTTTAATATTAATTTAAAAAATAATTTTAAATATTATAAAAACATTAAAAACATTTTTAGAAAACATGGTTTTGTAAGAAAAGGGGTTTTCGACTGAAGAGAGAAATAAAGACGATTTTTCTTAAAAAACATAATTTGAACTCTTGAGTAAATAAAGAACGAAAAATAAATTTAAATAATTTTTTTTATATAAATAACCATATTATAATAACATTAATGAGTTTCATGAGAGATAGATCATAAATTTTCATCATAGTAAGCATAATCATAAGTAATCCTGATAAATGCTGATATTGTAACAAAAAAACCAAACAACATTGCTAGCATTGAATAATAAATCCTATAAGAGAATATCATTAAATAAAACTAATAATACAATGTTAATAATTGAATTAATAATATTACCTTTTAATTGGTATGTATAAACTCCTCTTAAAGTAATATAGGTGCATAACAAAGTATATGTCTCGGATAAGGAAAATTGAGATGAAAATCACTTACGTTAAACCTTAAATTCCTTCATACACATTGAAAACTAGTGTGTAATAAATTTAATTTTATTATAAATATATTATATAGCCAATCTTATATACATAACTCCATATATGATTTACATTTTCCCTTTTATTACCCATCTATTAACAAATTCATTTTAAATTCATGTTTCGGGCAATAACTGATTCATTTTTCATAAATGTTATGATTTTTTTTTTTTTAGATTTTCAAATTGGGACATGCTTCCATAATCTCCTAATTTTTATCCATTAAATAAATAGTGTATATATATATTATAAATTTATTTAGATTAATGACTAAATGTTCAGAATAGAGAATTAAATAAATTGTTCATGGATACGGTAGGCCATAGCTAAACATGAAAGTTTCTTCCATTCTCATGATGGATGGAAACAAATGAAGTAAAATAATATATTAAAAATAAAAAAATATTTTTTCTTTCATATATATCATATATGGTCATCAAAACCATTCTTATTTTCTTCCATGTAATGCTAGAGTGAATCACATCACTTCGCTAGGCAGTAGTCTACCTTACACATGAGTGATGTTATCATATACCTACAGAATAGAGAGTAAGATGGTTTGTGTGATATAATAAATCAGTAAGTATAATATATATATATATATAATATAGGTTTTTAAACCATCATTATATCTATCTATGAGATGTGCTGATGGAAAACTTATTACATCGGTTTGTGAGATGATAGTACACCGTACACATGATCAACATGTTCATTTCCTTTTTGGGTGAGGAGGAGATAGTTTTCATTCATACCCTTGAGATAAAAAATATATTATTTTACATAATATAATTTGGTTCTTATATCATTATGGTCTAATAATATTTGAACTATGTGAGGGAATAAATATAATAAAATACCTGGTTAGGGGTGTTACCTCTTCTTAGGAAATAATCTTTTGGTTTGCACCGAAAGGTTTAATAGGTTGAATTTCTAAACCAAATAAGGATTCTATGATTAATGGAATGTATTTATTTATTTATTTATGTAGGTAACAGCTGAACCACTAGGTTTTGGATATGTGAATAGGGGATGAGAATGGGTGACTTTTATTTGTGGTGGATAGGACACACTTGGTATATATGGAAATAATAAAGTGTAATCACATTCTCAAAATAACAAAAAGATCCAAAAAATTTAATTATCAATCAATGGTGGTTTTAGGGTCTTAATATTAATATAAAATGGGCTTTTGAAATGTTTTGGTTCATTTTAAAACCTTATATTTTTAGATTGACACCCATGTAAACCCATTTCTACCTAAACTATGGTAAATAATTTTTACTTTTTTACTATTAATTGTTGTCAAAAATGAAGTTGAACATGTTAAATAATATAAATTAATTTTATTCCAAATATGAAGTCATTTTTTACAAATTAAAATTAATTAATGGGAATATATAATTTAAAATTAATCTTGTCGATATGACAAGAAGTTAGGGTTTCAAAGGGAAATGTTTTCTTAATTAGAGAGAGTTTTAATTAGGAAATTAAATATGAAATTGATTCCATGACCTAAATTGGATTATTAAATATATAATTTTACTAATTTTACTTTTAAACCCATATTAAAACAACTTTTATGTTTTAAAATGTTGGAAATGAAAAGTCAATTTTGAATTTACAAATGTTTTCCATAATTCTTCGAAAAATTTATAATTTCAAAATATTTTCAAAATTTTACTCCAATATATTTGATATATATATTTAAAAAATGACTTTTATTTGATAAAATAAAATTTATAAAATTGTAAAAATTATGTGTCTTATATTTTCACAAAATCCAATAAATTTTTTTTTTTAGAACATTGTATTTTCAAAATATATAATGGATTTTCTAAAAAGTAAGTACTTTCTTATCAATATGATTTACTTATATAAACCCAATATACATAATATTTGAAAATTATTTATTAATATTCATATTTATAAGTTTAACATAATAGTTATAATGGTCACATTTATTTAATATTCATTATAATATATCATGGTTTGTTAAAACATAGTGTTTCTTATAACACAAATAATAGAAGAAATTAAATTTATTAGAGAAAAATGTTTCATAAAATATAAATGTGTTATAACCTACAAATAATGTGATGAAAGTATCCTGGTATACAATTTATGTGGTACAATGGAAATATTCTCTGTGGAAATATCGACATGAGTTACAAAGCTGAATCCGGATACCACACATAGAAATAACCGGAAGAAGCAAAAATAGTGGTGAAAAATTCCCACCGAGTTCATTATATAGAGACATTTATTATTATTTGGATTAATAGCCATATATGTATTTAAATACTCGATGCATTGATACTAAGGCCATAGATAATGAAACAGACATTTTGTAAGGAGAAATGTCAGTAGATGTGGAAAAATATCAGTTTCATTTGGTCATAATTCATAAACCATACCCTCCTCCATCAGTATAGATTACATCCCCAAGACTGAATCCATAGTCTAATTTATGTCCCTCCTGAGCTTTTTTTATCATCACTTATGAATTGTATTTCTTTGGAGGTTCAAAATCATCATGATAATGAAAAGAAAGTTCCTCCAGTCCTAGAGAGATCACAATGTAATCTAAAAAGTCTTCATTTACTAATGTAAGAATCAGTAAAGGTGAATGTACAAATATTAATATAACACCTACCTGTTAGTATTATATTTAGAAATATATTTAGTGACTTTTTCCCTTCTTTTATGGATGAACTTGAGCTTCAAACTCTAATAAGGGACAATAAATGAAGGTATGATAAATACATCCTATGGGTTGGGGGTTTCCACATGTATGTACTCTAATTTTCTAGGACATCCCATTACACCATAACCTATGGAATTCAAATGAGTTCTTAATATATACACAATATCTCTATCCTTGTATACTAAGTACATGACGAGAGACATAACTTCCTTTTGACTCCTAGAAAATATAAATAAATAATTATTTTAATGAAATTGTCAATTTCATAAGACAATAATAAAAGAAGAATATCCTACATAACTCTTCTAGTGGTGACCCATAGCTACTATTTTCACCTGCATTACCTATCCCAAGCTCCAAAAATATTGATAGTAATCATATAATAAATGTTTTATCATTCACCAAATGGATAACAGTCTAATATTCTTTTGTAAATAATTTGGATTCATCTTGAACATATTCATAATTGGTTCTAATAAGGATCGAGATATATATTAACTCTATCAGAATAATTTCTATCCATTGGAGAATATATTATACCAATTGGGTTTTTGTCCATGTATTCCACTAGAACTAGGAATTTGAATATTTGGTTTTAAAAGTAATAGAGGTATGGGAAAACATTTCACTCCTTGAAGGTGATGTGATTATTTTCTTCACATTCTTATTTGGAGTCTTGGATAATGATAACCCCTTAATACCAACCTTCTTACTAATCCTTTACTGATCTAAATGGTTGGTGAGAGATCCTCTTACCAAGACATTCCATATATACTATTATTTCTATCCATTATTCACATTGAAATATCTAAGGACCCTTGGATTTTATTAAAAACACACCCAATTTCCCATCATGATATAAATCGATCCAAGCATCAGAAAAATTATCCACAAGCCAATTTAAAACATCTAATGGGGAAATTCCACTTGCATATTGGTCCCATTTTATGTTAGCATCAACCAAAATTGAGTTACCGCCATTGGATGATTATTAGTGCATATGCATGTAGAATATGTAGGTAATTTCTTCAAAATGTAGATAAATTATCGTCCAAACCTATAGGATAGATATCCCTCATAGATGACCATCCCACTGATCTTGGATATCAGGATTTTCTCTCTAATGGATTGAAAATAAGAATATTATCTAATATTTGTGGTTGAATCTTGGGTAATAGAACTAGTTAGTAGATGATACAACATATACACAAACTAACCATGTCAGTTTATCTTTTCTATTACATCTATTCCTTTAGTAATCCTAGGAGAAATCCATTAATTCTATGGAAATAGGGTACAAACACATCACTATAAATCTCTTGGGTACTAATAAATTTTTACCCACCAACATGATTTATTAGCCACTAACCCAAAATAGGAAATAGTCGAATTATAAGTAATGGGTCCGTCCTATTATAAATATGCTTGAGTTTTTAGTACAGTTTGGAAAATAAGGGAACTGATAATTTGATCTGATACTACATGAATGCTGGGTATCCATTATATAGGATCTGACCACAACCTCCACTTTTGAATATCACATTGGTAGGAGGTATCCACTAATTTATATTTCCTAAAATGATTCTAGAAGAACTAGTCTGTTAACCATGAAAATAACTTCCAATACCCATTTGTTGAATTGATCATCTTTCAGAGTTGTCCCATAAAAATTATAAGTATATACTTCAAATTAATTAGGCATGATTGGGGCCTCTTTTGTTCTTTCTGTGGATTGTTATTCTTGTTGAATAAGTTCATCCATTCTCTATAAGAAACATATATATAGGAATGAATTCTATCCCAATGTAATCATTTTTCTATGTCAATAATTTCCTTAAAAAGCATTGGGTTCCTATTAGTATTTCCTAATATATATACTGGGATGAGAGACTCATTTTACATGATTTATTAGACATGTTCCCACTATATAAGAGTAATCAATCTCTAGAATTCAACTTCATAGAATGTTTGTAATTACTTCATTATTACAATCGTCAAATTCTTGAGAAACATAGATGTCATTTTATTGGAATACAACATTCAGTCCATTTCAAATTAATTTTAGAACCATTGCCCAAAATATTTTAATCCTTGATCATTGTTAACCCCCCCCCCTGAATGAAGATCTATGTTTTTCAACTAGAAGAACATTTAGTGTTTCATGGAATTCCTTAGGATTGATCCATAACCGTTCACCCCTACTGCAATTGTGTATTTTTTATCCTTTAATGTAAATGGACTTACCCTAATACACAACTCACATGGTGATTGTTATGTTTAATGAATGATACAATTAATGATATATTATTTGAAGGTAACTCTTGATATTTGTAGATCTAGTGAAATGTTATAATTTTTGCCTATGTAATAGGAATTAGTCCATCACTGAGTAGCATGAATCAATAAAAGGGTATCTTATTCAAAAATGGATAATTATAGAGGTATACTACCATAATCTATGAATGGAAGTGATGTTTTAACTAAATTTTTAATGATTAAACACCCTAATTCTTTCAGTCATTTCCATCTTTCTCAATTCCATGGCTTGGGCATGTTCTCATCGATCCTAATTCATTATCTGTGTAAGTGGAATAAAACAAGAAATATTCTCAAAAAAATCCAATAATGTAAATTATTCAATATTTATATAGTGACCGCACAAATATTTTGTAGTTACCACATGGAATTTTGAAAACCACATGGTATTAAGAGAGTGAAAATAATGATCAAGCAGACGTACACACTGCACGTCACTCAAATAAACCATGAAATAACTTTAAAAAATATCATATTTTCCTTGAAACTACCTAGATGTAATAACAAAAAAGTGGATATGAAATGATAATTATTTATCTCACAGACCCATCAATTTTCTATGAAGATTGGCGGAGTTAAACATGAGGATTTTTTCCCACTCAAGATGAATCCAAGTCACCAATAATGAAATTTATAATGAAATTTAGATCTCTCCCTATTTATAATCAAGAAAAAAACCATTTTAAAACCCATTATACAGACTCTATGTGAACCACACACCTCATCATGCATACATTCAGCTTCCTAGGATTTCATGTGGAAATTCACACAATCCTATATTTAAATATTTAGAAAGAACCTCTCTTTATTCCATTCCAATGAGGTTATTTATTAATGACTATGGATCCAGTTACACATACAATCCATTGAAAAAAAATCTTTTGTACCTTCTATGAAATTTGAATATAATGATTCCTTTCAACAATCTGTCATCAATGTGACCGATCATCCATCTAGTGTCTATTTACTGACTATGTAGTTTTGACATGGGAGCACCATGTGACTTCCCATCAACATGGATTTGACCTTCCCTTCATATTGTTCTCATCATCTATGTGATTCATTGCTGAATTACCCATTCAAGTAGATGATAGGTGGTTCTGTCCTGTGAATGTGAACCCCTTATTATGTGACCACCTATTTTGAGAAATAGTTCACCAAATACTTACTTATAAATACAAAGGGTTCAAATATAGATATGTGGAGATACACAATGAATGAAGGGTGGAATAGAGAGAATCATAGGAATATGTGATCATGGAATTCATGATAAGCTAATTTTAAAAATCTTTCATATATGGGATGAAGCTTACATATTAAAAAATTTCATATTGTAAATCATTGTTTATAATTCCACCATAGTTTTATTTTATGGGTAATTGTCCCCTTATTAGGTTAATTTATAATTGGGCTTAAATACAAAAGGTGGTTAAATTTGGAATTTTGACAGATTCTGATTGTAGGGGTATTTTGGGCATAAAGTTTACATTATTATTACTAATTCTATGATTATTTTTTAGTTGAAACACCATATTTATTTCCTCCAACTTTTTATTCGGGAGGGGAGGATGATTCAGGCATTTAGATTCAAATAAAATAATTTACTTGGGGAAATTTTCTATGTAGACAGTGTTGACCCCACTTCCGTAACACACAAATAAATTAGTCTAAAAATCTCAAATTGAGATGATTCCAACTGTATAAGATAGAGGATTCAATGATCCACGTACATCATGAATTTAAAGTCCAAATATTCTCAATAAAGCATTATTGTAACACTCCAAACATATGGAAGATGAAACATCTCACCAGGTAGAAATGTTTCCATTGGGTAATTAATTCATCACATCATGAACAATAATCCAAAAAGACTCATATTTTGAGGAGGGATGTGAAATTATATGTGTAAAAGAATGTTTTATGGATGGAAGGAGTGAATTGATAGGTGTAAAAGTCATAATTGCAATGGAAGATGAAGAATTGGAATTTGGCCAGTCAAATGGACAGATTAAATATCTCAAATTAAATTTGACAGAACTCCTACATATGAAGTCCAATAAAGCTAAAAAATTTGGTTGAATGTAGGAAACATTATGGAACATCTTTTATGAAAACATATATTAGAAATTATGCCATTTATTGGGACATACACGTGGAATAATTTAGAGGATGATTCTAGAGATAATTTTTTCACCTCCTCTCCCTATAAATATGTATCCTCACACTTTCTCAAAGAATTGGAACTTAGATGTGGAAATTTTATATTTTTTATAGATAATTTCCATTTTAATAGAATTATTCATTTTTAATATATTTTTCTATTCTTATTCATCTCATTCTTATTTTTTTATCTTTTTATTTGACTTAAACCGTTGTTGAAGCCGGT
Source organism: Viscum album (assembly GCA_963277665.1). Taxonomy (NCBI): domain Eukaryota; kingdom Viridiplantae; phylum Streptophyta; class Magnoliopsida; order Santalales; family Viscaceae; genus Viscum; species Viscum album. The sequence goes on along the minus strand of OY728133.1, from coordinate 1,374,076,669 downwards.
AAATGTTTAAAATTTATAATCCTATTAACTACTGTATAAGTGGTAGTAGGGTCGAACCCACAAGGATGGCTATTTTGACCACCAGTCTTCAAAAAATTAACTAAAAGACCGTACTGTTGTCAGCATATGAATTGAATTTCTATCTTTTTAATTTTTATTTATTTTGTTTATTATAAGGCACAAATGAAACAACACAATCTTTTTATGTTTTTGTTCTAAACTATATAGAAGCAAGAAATAGCCTAAAAACAGTATGTTACCGAGAAATAAAATGTTAATGAGTGAACTATCTAGAGAAATACGTTCAGGGAAAATATCGACTCAATTGGTTTTGAACAAATTCCATCTCAAGATATTATTTTCAACTAATATCACTGAAAGGAGTGTTTTATTTCCCTCTCCAGGAGATAAATCACTCAAACTAACCAATTTTAGAGTTTTCCTCTCCTAGAATAATAAACCTGAACATTCAGGTTTGAAAAAGATGATAGAACAAACTCGTCGTATGTTCTGTAGTTTAAATTTCAATTCAAATGATTAAAGAAATTATTCCACAATAAAACTCACCAATTGAAAGTGGAGTTCCAAGATTAAGTATTAGTGATATGTTATAATTGAATGCAATCAGAACTGATCTATCCAATAAATGATGGTCACATTAAAAATGATAAACATAAGGAAAAAAGAAAGAATAACTAGTGGATTTAATTTAAACCTCGAACTAGAAGTATTTTTCCTAAAATTGATTCAATTACATATACTAAACTCAATCAATTATAGAGGAAGAGAATTGAAAGAAAATAGAGGATGAAAACTCCCTATGCTAGCATGAATTGTTGTTGCTCCTGGCCCTTGAGTATCTAGAGAATGGATCTCTGAGAAGTGCTCCATGATTTGCCTTTGGTTCTCGCTCTGCTCTTAAATTGAATGCTCGAATGAATTCATCCTACTCTGGTGAGTTTTTTAAATGAATGAGAGTCCCTAAAATTCTTTTATTACTCTGCTTTAATATCCACTTTCATCTACCGCATGTCACCACTAACTTCCAACAACTTGGACTCGTCATTTTCTGTTTCACCACACACGTGCGTTTTTTTTTGTGCCAGGCACGTTGTGCTAGTTTTTCCCATGTAACTAAATCCCATAGAGTTATTTGATATATCTAGAGGAGATAAAGTATCCTAAATAAAACTACACAATATAAAACAAACAGAATAATAAATAATTATTTATAACTAATGGAATTATTTTATTAAGAGACTTAAAAGATTTAATAATGTTATTATTTATTATGTTATTTATTTTTATAAATTAATTTTATTAATCTTAATTATTATGTTTATTAATATTCCTAAAACATAAATTATTTTCTATTTTTAGTTAATTAGAATATTTTATACTAATTTATGAATTGTTATTAGTATTAATGTTTTTTTATATTTATATTTTATTAAATTGTATTAATTAAGGATTCGATTTTATTTATTATTGAGTGTTTTATATTTATCATTTATTTATAATAATAATCTTTTAGAAAACATTATAAATTACTAATTTAGTTATATTATAATTGTTATATATTATTATTATAATCTAAATTAATTAATTTTTTTAATAAATTTAATGAATTTTTATTTTATTAAAAACATTATCTTCATCCCTCCCCCCCCCAATCATGGTGCACAACAGGGGGAGAGTGGGGTTCATCTTCCTCAAAGAGGCCGATGCGCAGTGGGATTCATCCAGGTGATGACTTCTACATTCGACTTAGATGGTTCTTCATTTGCGTTAGTGGTGTGAAAACCATATGGCGGCAGTTCCCCTCATTATGACAAGATTTTTCTACCCCTCTAATTCAGCTGTGTACATAGTTTAATTTATAAAACTAAGTGTTTAGCTTCGATTTCTTCAAGATGCAGGTCCAAATCTAGGTGGTAGATTAGATATTTTCACATGAGATTAAGGGGATCAGTGCATCGTCATCAAATCCTCCATAAGAATAGGAGGCAAGACCCACCGAGTCCCGACCTCCACGTCTATCAAGGCTCTATTTATAGAGAATGACTGATTAGGGGTTTTTTATTCAAATTGTATCAAATTTCTGGTTTGAAAATGGGTTGGGAAAATGTGGTGATTTTTTTCGGTGGCCAACTGTGAATTTCACTGCATTGGTGGAAGAGATGTAGTGGTCTTCAATACACAGCCTCTCCACGAAGCTTAAACAAGTTGCAGGTTCAACCGGTTCAACCCCTCCTCGGTGCGGCAGCTTGAAGTTCTTCAAGACTGCAGATGATATAGCAGGAACATCACATCACGACATAGGCTTTATCTCCAATTGGACTGGTTCAAATAGCACTATGAAGGGGAAAACATGAGAGTTATATGGGTTCGTATATGATTAAATATATCAATAGGGACTAGATTCAATGGTGGCAATATCACTGGTAGAATAGGATGGGGTCCAGGAAGCTTCACGGTGAGACAACCTTTGAATGGCACTGGTGCGTTGTTAATAAGGGGGGAAAGGTGTTGGTTAAAGGATGGTAGAAATGGTGGCAGAGGAAGTGTGATGGGCTGGAACCGGTGTGAGGATATGGTTAGAGAAATATGTTGAAACAGTAAAAAGAGCTGACAGTGGCACCAGTTTTGGTAGAACTATTTAAGGCTAAACAGTGAGACAGTTTGAAATTTTTTTGTGGAACCGTAATAGGGTTATAGAGGCAAGGAAGGAGACACTATAAAAGACATACAGTGTAATGAGTAAAATGGTGTCACCATGAAATGAAATGATTGTTGTGGCACTGTGACAGGGGTGAAACTGTGAACCTACAAAATAAAAAGAGTAAATAAAATAAATTAAAACTTAAATTAAAAATGAACAAAATAATTAATAAAAGTTAAAACCTAATTAAAACAATTGAAAAATTAATTATGACATAAAATTTAATTAATTTATGAAACCTATTAAACATAAGTTAAATTATTAATAGCTCTAATTCACCTAACATAATTTCTTACTATACTAAAACTAAAATTAAAAAGCAATTAAATTATAAAATTTTGATATTTAAATTACAAAGTGAAAATATTTATAAAAGTTACTTTAACAAATTGAGGTAAAAATTTAGTTAATTTTTAAGTAAATAAATAAGAAAATTAATGATTTTAAATTAAAGAGATTAACACAATAGTATAAAATTTTAAAACTTAAATTTATATCTAATAGATTATCATAAGACAGATAAAAATTATGCTATGCTACTTTAATAAAAATATATTTAATACAAGACATTTTAAACAAAAACTTCATTGTAAAAGTGAAATATAAAAATTAATTAAATAACTAATAATTGTTAAATAATTAAATATACAAACAAAATCATCAATCTAATAAATAATCATTTGACTATAAAACTAAAGTGAGATATAAATTAATTCTTTAAAAGCTTAAAGTACACTGTTAATTATAAAAATTGATTAATTAATTAAATTAATAATAAAAATACAAAAGATCCATTAATTATTAAAATGTGTTAAAATAAATAATTAAATTGATAAAAATTAATTAAAAAGATGTGGTGAAAAATGTGTTTTTAAGGCCACATCAAATTCCCCCACACTTAAGCATTGTTTGTCCTCAAACAATCTCATGTTGTATTATCTTTGAAAACAAAAGTATGGTATTAATTATTTTTCTAAAAATGTAACATGTCTAGAAAATTGAAACAAAGGATAGAAACATGTCATTAGGATTAGAATATAAATTAATCATATGAATCTTACTTAGATCAAATACTCAAAGGTAGTCTTGAAAACAATGAATCATCAAGAAATGAAGATGTCATGCCTCATATGTGATACTACAGAGTGACTAACATTAATCCAAACTTATGTCCAAAGTGTGAGAGTAACAAGAAGTTAAATTTATATAGAATTAAGAACATAACAGTATGAACGTTAAACATTAATTTTTCACCCAGGTTCCAAAAATAAATAAATTTTTTGTGAATCACCTCAATGATACAACCTAAATTACTCCCATACAAACCAGTTGACCCCTTATTTATTTGGCGTTCATCATTCCCCTCACCTTAATGAACTCATTTTTTACCCTAGACACTATATTTTATTTTTCCCAGGCCATGTATCATGTGCTAAGAAATGTACAATGCACTTATTCAAAGTGTAGATTGGACATATAGTAAACAGAAACACACCCAGCATCTAGGGTCTCAGAGACTCACCATAGGATCCCAGATGCCCAAAGTACTCTAGTTTCAGAAGAATTCTTTGAAAAATATATTTACAAAGGCTCATTAAGGTAATTAATTTAATAAATTAAAGAAAAATGAGTCACCTATGATCGAAATAAAATTTCCAATTTCAAGAGTTATAATCATAATCCCATTAAAAGGGTACCCATATTACTCTCAAAATTAGACTCTAAACTAGATATCCAATAAATCGCTGAGAAAGTCCAATCAGCAATAATCCTATATCATTAATTTCAGATTCAAAAAAATATATTAACATCTAGAAAGGTACTTTTCCTAAAGGAAGACTCAATTGAGTAAAGTATAAAGCCTAAAATTGTGAAATAATTTTGAATATTTTAACCATTTATTGACAAAAATATTGATGTTGAAGTGGGAACAGTGGGAGTTTATGGGCATTAAATTAAGAAAGGTTTATCACATTCAAGAATTTACCCCCTCCGCCACATTTAAAAACCAACTTTGTCCCCAAACTTTACTTATAAATTGTAGAATAACAATTAATCAATTAAGGTTCAAAACATATTTTCAATTTAGTAGATAGATGACATGTATAAAGGTCACATTAAAAGATCAAAAATTTAGTTTTCCCCAGAAAAATATCTTAACATCAGCTTCATTAGAAATTACACACATTAACATTTATGTACATTGAATATTTTTTTCAATTCAGCTCAAGAAATATCACGTAATTGTTGGGTGCACAATTAATTGGGTGTAAGAATTTTAAGAAAGTATGATTCATATGGATGTTAAATATAGCAGAAAGATGAATTCTAAACACCCTATAGACTAATCGGTTCCAAATAAAAACACAAATACCAGCAAGCATGTACCCCCACACATTTAATTTCATGCATTGAATGGGTTTTAAACAATGAATTTCAGTTCACAGCAATAGGCACAAGCCGATTTTAAAATAAAAAAAGACTTTTGTAGTGGCACAAACATACAACAGAATTTTCAAAACACATACAACCGAATTTTCTAATACAAGCATAATTTTTCTGTGAGCAGAATTTTATTAGAAAAAACAGGATCGGAAATAAATTAAAAAAGTTGATGTACTTACCTGACTAATTTCTTGTCCAGAAATGATCATGTTAACTCCACTCCTTAATTATACAGCAGCAACATCCTAAAAAAACACAGAGCATGAAAACCATAGACAAATAACAAAAATTGATACTGCATATAGGAAGCAGCACAACATGACTTAATTCAATGTAAAAAAAGAATAGAAATAAAAGTAAACACTAAAGAAAGAACATGGGTTGACTCCCATGAAGCATTGAATTTGATGTCTTTAGTTAGAATTTATTTAATAACAAATTTATATTTACTAACACAACAATGACCATGGGTTTCCTCCCATGCAGCGCTAGGTTTAATGTCCCCAGCCAGACATCCTTCAAGAACAGTCTTCTAGCACACTGATGGCATCTATTCCCATTGGTTGTCCCTAAAAATAAAGTTTCTCTATTTTCCAATTAACTAACATGGGTTTATTCTCTACACCTAAAATTTAACTAACTCCATTCATCATAAATATAACTATAGTAATTCGTACAGACCACATGGACTTCAGCTTACTAGGAAAACGTTTATGTCTAGAGTTAAAAAGGTGGACCTTCTATACAGGTTTGAATTATTTGTTTTGAATGATAGAATCATGAAAGATTTTAGTCGTCCCTTTATAAATTATTTAATTATCATAACCCTCTCTTATAATCTCATCAAGTTCACTTAGCTCAAGTAATCTCCTCTCACCAGCACACTTAAAATGAATTTTTAGAGCCTTAACTTTCCAATAAGACTTATGTTGCAACTCCACAGGTAAATGAAAACATATCCCAAACAACAGCCTATAAGGGTACATACCTATTTGGGTCTTGAAAGAAGTTCTATATGCCCATAAAGCTTTATCCTTTTTAAGAGACCATTCTTTCCAAGAGGTTGACATAGTTTTTTCAATTATTTTTTTCATTTCCCTCTTTGAAATTTCCACCTATCTAATGGACTGTGGATGATAAGGAGTACCCGTTTTATGAACAGAACTGTATTTCTCCATCAAATATTTAAATTTTTAATTCTTAAAGTGTGTTCCATTATCAGTTATAAAAGATCTTGGGACTCCAAATATTGTAAAGATGTTCTTTTTCACAAATTTTATTTTAGAATTGGCTTGATTGTTGGGCAGTGCCACTACCTCAACCCATTTCAAAACATAATCTACAAAAACAATAATATATTCAATCCCATGAGATGATGGAAATGGACCCATAAAATCAAAACCCCAGACAAAAAAAAATTCAAATTCTATAATTCCTTTTTAGCATAACTCTTATGTCCTTCCTACATTTCCTAGCCTCTGACAACTATCACAACTGACAACAAAGCTCCTATCATCCTTAAAAAGATAATTCCAATAAAAACCAGATTGTATGACTTTCTGAATAGTTCATTCACCACCATGGTGACCTCCCCAAGGTGATGAGTGACAACTCTCTATGAAATATAACATCTCTTCCTCAGGTATACACCTCCTAAAAATTCCATCATCACATCTCCTAAACAGCAAGGGATCATCCCAAAAATAATACTTAAGCTACGAAATGAATTAATTTCTTTGTTCATTGGACATATTTTTGGGAAAAAAACTGCTGCAAGGTAGTTGTAAAAAACTGCAAACGAAGAAGATTTCCTGATTGACGTAGTAAGCAGCTTCTCATCAGGAAAGTAATAGTTAATCTCCCAAGAATTTTCAGATTCAAATTGAGTAAGAGGAAGCATAACAAGTTGGTCAGCAACTAAAATCATAGCTCCCTGATTATCTGTGATCTCTAAATCGAATTCTTGTAACAAAAATATCCATCTAATCAGCCTAGGTTTAGTTTACTTCTTAGACAACCAGTACTTTAAAGTAGAATGATCAGTGAAAATGATGAATTTCGAGCCTAAAAAGTACTATCTAAACTTATCCAGAGGAAACACAACAGCTTACAATTCTTTTTTAGTGGTGGTATAATTACTTTTGGAATCATCTAGCAGTCTACTAGCATAATACACCACATGTAACTTCCTATCATTCCTCTGTCCAAGGACAGCACCAACATCCATGTCACTAGCATCACACATATGTTCAAAAGGTAGTTTCCAATCACGTGCAGTGATGATAGTTGATGTAATGAGTTTCTTATTAAGAATAATAAATGATTTCAAATATTTCTTGTCAAAATTGAATGTTGTATCCTTGACCAATAAAGAACATAAGGGCTTAGTTATCTTGGAAAAAATTTATGAATCTCTGGTAGAAACTAACATGTCCTAGGAAACATCTAGCACCTTTGACATTTATAGGAGGAGGCAGTTTTTGAATAACATAATTCTTATCAGTATCAACTTCTAGACCCCTGTTTGACACTTTATGACCAAGAACAATACCATATGTAACCATGAATTTACATTTCTTGCAATTAAAAACTAGGTTTCATTCAATGCATCTTTCTAAGACTAATTGAAGATTTCGAAGACAATTATCAAAAGTACTACAACAGTGGAGAAATCATCCATGAAAATCTCAATAATTATCTCAATCATATTTGAAAAGATATCAATCATACACATTTGGAAGGTGGATGGGGCTCCACACAACCCAAAGGGCATCCTCCTGGAGGCAAATGTTCAAATGGGCATGTGAAAGTGGTCTTTTTCTAACCCCCTAGATCAACAAGAATCTGGTTGTAACCAGAATACCCATCCATGAAACAGAAAAATTCATTTCCAGAAGGCCTCTAAATAATTTGATCCAAGAAGGGAATTGGAAAATGTTTTTTCCTAGTGGCTGAAATAATCTCCCTATAATATATACAGACTCTCCATTTTGTGGCTTTCCTAACATAGACTTCTTCATTTTGTCATTTTTAACAATAGTGAAACCTCTCTTCTTGGGGAAAACCTGGACAGGGATGACCCAAGCACTATCAGAAATGGGATATATCATTCCATTGTCTAACAGTTTAATCTCTTATTCTCTCAAAACTTCTTTCATGTTCTAATTTAAGCATCTTTGACACTCTACCCTAGGCTTATGGTCAGGATCCATAATAATTTTACGCATATAGAATGAAGTAATAATACCCTTAATGTCAATTATAGTTGATCCTATGGAATATTTAAACTTTATCAATATATTCAACAATCTTTGTTATTGATTTTAATTATTTTCAGCAGAAATTATTACAAGAAAAGTGGAGTTCTCACCCAAAAATGAATATTTAAGATGAGCATGAATGGGTTTTAGCTGAAGAGTGAGTGTTTCTACACTAGAAGGAAGACTCTTAGGACTAGGAGGTCCAAGATCATCACCAAACCTATTGAAATGAGTATTAAATGATGAATGATTTTCAATTTCATGTTCAGATTCAGAAGTAATAGTGCCATTGAACAAAGAGGGTATTACACTATCCACATTTTCCAGATCAAATTTTAACAAGTTTATCAAAGATGAATCATCAATTTGTCTTATAATTTCTCCCTCAATATCATCAAAATTATAATCAAGGTTGGTGTTAACAGAAATACCCTCAAATTTACTCAAAAATCTCTTATGTTCAGAAACAGTGGACTCTTCCACATCTAAAACAGGACAGTTGTCCAATTCTAATTTTTTTTCCAGATTTGGAGTTTGAGAAGAATTTTCAATTACAAAAATAGATTCGCAAATATTTTCAGGTTCACAATTATTTTCTTCAATTGAGGATTTCTTTTTTGATTCATCAGAGTCTCTAATTTAGTTCCCATTTTCTAAGGACTCTACCCTAGAGCTGTTTTCAAAAATATTTGGTCCTTTGACATTTTTAATCACATTGATCCCTTCTTGTTGTTCTACAGTTTTAAAAATAAGTTGACCCTTAGAGACATCAATAACAACACCACACGTGGCCAAGAAGGGCCTTCCAATGATGATGGCCAACTCTTCATCACACTCCATATCTAAGACTAGAAAGTCTGTAGGTAAAAAAAGTTTCCCAAACCCAACTACAAATCATGTACCCTACCCATAGGATGAGTGAAGGATCTATCAGATAACTGTAGTATGACTGTAGTGGGTTGATGGTCACCCAACTTCAACTGTTGAAACTGTGAGTATGGGAGCTGATTAATACTAGCACCTAAATCATTCAAACAATTTAGCTGATCAGAGTTTCCTAATGTGCAAGGTATTACAAAATTACCTGGGTCTTTCAGTTTAGGTGGGATTTTTTTTGAAGTACAGCACTACACTCTTTAGTGAGGCTATAAGTAGAAAATTATTCCAGAGTTTTTATGTTTGAAACAATTTTTTAAAGATATTTCAAGTAAGATAGGAATTGAATTAAGGATTGAATGAAAGGAATGTTCACTTGATGTTTTGAAAGGAGACCGAGGAACTGAAGAAGTTCATCCCTGGTGTTACTTTGTGGTTTCAAATTCTCAGGGAAAGGGATGTGTGGGGAGAAAATTTCATAACAGTGGGTATATCCCTCACCTCGTCCTAAAATTTTTCATTAACTTTATTCCTTTGATTTTTATATGAAGTTTCAGCTTGATTTTCATATAAAAAAATTAGATTTTTATCATTTAAATTACTTTTCTGTGAATTAACAACATGTGAACAAAGCGGATTTTTATTTCCAGATTGAAGAAAATTTTTATTTTGGGTATTTTCAGTTTTTTTTTCTGTAAAAGTTTGTGTTTTAAGCCCACTTCTAGTGACAAAATCAATGGAATTATCCCTAGTATTATGTTCAGTGGTACATGGAAGTCTACCTTTTCCCCTAGAAAAAAAATCTCTAGCAAGTTGACCAAGTTGTGTTTCCATATTTATCATTCTAACATCAGTTTTCATTTTATCTGACTAATATTGATTTTGATGTTTGGACAGGTGAGTCATGTATCTTTCTTCTTGAGAATAATTTTATTCAAAATTAGATCAAGATTAGAAGACATGTGATTATCATTGTTTCCATGAACATTTGAAGTCCCTCCCATTTGTTGATTTTGAATGTTTGCTCTTGGTTAATTAGAGAAATTAGGGGTAGTGGATTGTTTGATTAAGCCTTGATCTTTCCAGGATGGATTTGGGTGGTTCCTATAGCCTTGGTTGTAATTATTTGAAAAATGATCTTCTTTAGGTGTCATTCTAGGACCATAGTTAACAATGTTTGAACTCTCTTATTGTTGGGCTGGCATATCAAAATTAGGACAAAAGTTCTTAGTATGCCCAAACATACCACACTGGACACACTGTACCCTTAAATATTGGTTGGTATTTTTACAGGCAAGTTGGTTAATAGTTTGTTTTTAATTCTGGTTCATTAATGATTGAAGTTGGTTGGTGATTTCAGCAAGTTGATCTTGAGTTTCATTCATCTAAAGAGTGTTTTAATTAACACTTATATTGACTTCTTATCTTCATTAGTTTTTATGTTGTGAATTCCGTACAAGATTATTAAAGAATTGTCTAAGCTTTTCATCTGTTTTATCATTATAATTACCCCCAATAGCTTGATCAACTAGATTCTTTCCAGAGGAGGATAACCCTTCATAGAAAGTATCCATGATAATGAGAGATGGGAGTTGATGATGAGGAGACTGCCTGAGTAGATCCCTGAATCTATCCCAAACATCATGAAAATATTCTTCATTCTCTTGATAAAAACTAGTTATCTTTGTTCTATGTTCACCAATTAATCTTTGAGGATAAAATTTCATAATGAAAGAGTTATATACTTGATCCCAGTCTTGAAAAATATTCTCATATTTACTCAAAAACCAATTCCCAACATTCCCTTTAAGACAAAAAGGAAATATTCTCATTATAAGTTCATTTTCTATGAGTCCTAGAAGAGGTAATTGCTGCATAGTGTTATAGAATTCTCTAATGAAGGCAAGGGAGTCCTCATTAGAGAGTATATTAAATGAAGGCAGCTGTGAAATGTGTGTTTATTTCAATTCATAATTTTTTGCTCTATGACTAAGTCTAATGAAAGATGGATTTCTTAATACCTGAGGAAGTTGAAACTCCATCATCCTAGGCCTTTCATTTTCTTCTATGAGTTCTGGATGGTTTTGAAATTTTTTATTAGGAACTCTATTATCTATGTTTTCCATTCCAGTTGTGTTCTTCTTTCTTAGATTAGTGAGATGTTTATCTAATTCAAGGTATAAGGGATCTAATATAACACCAGAAGTTATTGTGCTCATGCAAACAGAAACATGCAATATTCAGTAGTAACAATTCAGAAATAAGTTAAACAGATTTTCTTTTCAATTTTCAAATTTTACAATTTTTATGATTTTTATATATGTGTTTTTTAGTGTTTTTTATAGTAATGGATCATCTGTTCCCCAGAAATGGAACCAAAAACATCACCTCAACCATCGTTGAAGATGTTAAAAGTTTAATATTTATAATCCTACTAACTACAGTATAAGTGGAAAGCAGGTTCTAACCCAAAAGGAAGGCCATTTTGACCACCAGTCATCTAAAAACTAACTAAAATACCCTACTGTTGTCAGCAGGGAGATTGATTTTCTATCTTGCTAATTTTTATTTGTTTTGTTTATTATAAGGCACAAATAAAACAACAAAATCTTTTTATTTTTTTGTTCTAAACTATATCGAATCAATAAATAGGCTAAAATTAGTAAGAAATAGAGAAATAAATTGAGGAAGAGTGAGCTATCTAGAGAAATATGTCCGGGGAAAATATCGACTCTAGTGGTTCTGAAAACATTCCTTATCAAGATATTATTTACAACTAATATCACTGAAAGGAGTAATTTATTTCCATCACTAGGAGATAAATCACTCAAGCTGACCAATTTTAGAGTTCTCCACTCCTAGATTTATCAACATGAACTTTCAGTTTTGAAAATGATGACAGAACAAACTCGCCTTATATTCTCTATTTTTAATTTCAATTCAAATGATTAAAGAAATTATTCCACAATGAGACTCACCAATTGAATGTGGAATTCCAAGATTAATTATTGTTGATATGTTCCAATTTAATGCAATCATAACTGGTCTCTCTAATCAATTATTTTCACATTAAAAAAGATAAAGAGAATAAAAAAAGAAAGATTAACCAGTAGATTCAATTTACACCCCAAATTGGAAGTATTTATCCTAACATTGTTTAAATTACATATACTAAAATCATTAAATTATAGAAGAAGATAATTGAAAGAAAACAAGGGAAGAAAACTCCCTCTTTTAGCTTGAATTTCTGCTGCTCATGGCCCTTGGGTCTCTAGAGAATGGCTCTTCGAGAAGTGCTCTAGGATTCACCTTCAGTTCTTGCTCTGCTCCTAAAGTGAATGCCCAAATGAATTCCTATGACTCTGGTGTATTTTTTTAAAGGAATGAGAGTCCCTAAAATTCTTCTACTGTTCTTCTTTAATATCAACCGTCATCTGCTGCATGTCACCACTCGCTTCCAACAACTTGGACTCGACTTTTCTTATTTCACCGCACACATGTGTTTTTTCATGACAGGCACATCGCGCTAGTTTTTCCCCTGTAACTAACTCCCACTAAGATATTTGAATGTATCTAGATGAGATAAATCTCCTACATAAACCTGCACAATATAAAACTAACTGAAAATTATATTTTTGTTTGATTTTCGATGTCCGCTTTTTAGGTGTGTGGGAACCATACAATTCCAGATAACTGATTCAAAACACTGCAAAAAAACACAACATCATTCAACAAAGTCATAAGCTAGATGGTACAACAAGATCCAAAATTCAAACATTGAAAATTTCCAAAGCCTCGGGCTGCAAACTGCTACGAGCCACTAACCATGATGCACCCACGAACCCAGACCCATCATCCACGACACCCGTCTGAGCCATCCTCCTCGTTGCCGGAACCGCCACATCAAACCCATAAAACACAATCATCGTAGGTTCCAAAAACCATCATCAAACACAAACTGACTCCAAGAAAAGATGCCAACACTTCACCATCGTCCTCACCCATTCCAAAAAAACTCAATTTGACTAATAGAAATCCCATCAAACATGTTGCAAACCTTCACTTCATCACAAACCAATAGAGAAAAATCCAAAACAATTCACAGATTCAATAAAATTCAAGGATTGAACCCATCACCAGAAAATCGCCTCCCAAGTGACGAAGGAAACCTCATCAGAAACTGAATCAAACCAGAAACCCACCACCCGCCGCCACCGTCACACCTGATCAAAGAGGCTGCACAATCCACCCCAAACCCTTGTAGCATGCCTCAACTACTGGATCCTCACCAAACAGTCAAGGCAGCCAAGCAGACAAACCCTCGCTGGATCATAATCACAACGTCATAGGTTGAACAGACCCAATCCCTCTTCTGGAGTCCTCCCACATGAACCTGGACCCCACTGAGCAAGGGAACCAGTGCAGTGCCACCTTGGGCTGGAAGCACCTCCACCGAACCAGAGAAGACCTCTGAGGATGACGCTTGAGATGACCCAGCCCGAAAGCTGCCACTACGGTCTTTCCAACAACCTAGGAAAGATACAAGAAATCGAAACTAGATGGTTCTCGGAATAATAATAGGGAAGGGACTGAATCGATCCGCAACCGCCTTGTGAGATAAGAGAAAGAAAAACAAATCTGAATCCTTGATGTTGCCACCGACCGCCCGCCGAACTCGCTGGGAAGAAGAACAAAGGAGGGGGGAGGGCCACAACCACCCGAGATCGAGGAGAGAATGGTGGTAGCGAAAGAAACCCTAGCTGAAGTTGCGCCCCTTACGGGCTCATCCCACAATATAAAAAAAAAATTTATTTAAAACTAATTGAATTATTTTATTAAGAGCGATAAAATATTTAATAATTTTATTATTTATTAGTTATTGATTTTTATAAATTAATTTTATTAATGTTAATTATTATGTTTATTATTATTCCTAAAACATAAATTATTTACTATTTTTATTTAATTAGAATAGTTTATACTTATTTATGAATTATTATTAGTTTTAAAGATTTTTTATATTTATATATTCTAAAATTGGTTTAGTTATGGATTCTATTTTTTTAATTATTGAGTGTTTTATATTTATCATTTATTTATAATAATAATCTTTTATTAAAAATTATAACTTATTAATTTAGTTATATTATAATTGTTAAATATTATTATATGTTAAATTAATTAATTTGTTTATTTTATTTAATGAATTTTTATTTTATTAAAAAATTTATCTTCATCCCTCCCCCCAAATCACGATGCACAGTAGGGGGGAGTGGGGTTCATCTTTCTCAAAGAGGCCGATGCGCAGTGGGCTTCATCCAGGCGATTGCTTCTAGATTCAACATCAATGGTTCTTCAATTGCAGTAGTGGTTTGAAACCCAAGCGGTGTTGGTTCCCCTCAGCATGATAGGATTTTTCTCCCCCTCTCATTACACTGAGTACGAGGTTGAATTCATTGAACTAGGTGTTCAGCTTTGACTTATTCAAGATGTAGGTCCAAATATCAGTGGAAGATTAGATATTTTCACATGAGATAAAGGGGGATCGACGCATCTTCAGCAAATCCTCTAAAAGAATAGGTTGCGAGATCCACTGAGTTGCGGCCTCCACTTCTATCAAGGCTCTATTTATCTCGAATGATTGATTAGGGTTTTTTTATTCAAACGGTATCAATTTTCTGGTTTGAAACTGGTTTGGGAAAATGTAGTGAATTATTTTTTCGATGGCCAGTTGTGAATTTCTCTGTGTTGGTGGAATTGATGAAGTGGTATTCTATTCATAGGCTCTCGTTATAGCTTAAACAAGTGGTAGGTTCAGCCGGTTCAACCCCTCCTCGACGCGGCAACTTGAAGTTCTCCAAAACTGTGGATGATGTAGTAGGAACTCCACATCGCGACATAGGCTTCATCTCCAATAGGACTGGTTCAGATGGGACTAATAAGGGGAAAACAGGGGAGGTCTCTGGGTTCATACAGGTTTTGACTTATCAGAAAAGACTATATTCAATGGTGGAAATATTACTGGTAGAATAGGTTGGGGTCTGGAGGCATCACAGTGAGACAACCTTTGAATGGAACCTGTGCGTTCTCAATTACCAAGATGACTTACATGAAAGGGAATATTTATTTATTAATTCTTCATGTTTTAATATTATTCAAGATAAATTGTTTTCTGACTTCCCTTTCATTGAAATTCCTGATACAACACAAATGGAGCAGACCATGGATGTTAAAAAAAGATACTACCCATGGAGCGATGATTGAAGATGAACATTTGAACAAACATGTGGTGGTGATAATACAAACTCAAAAACAAATAATACCATATGGTGGAGGACACCATGGAATTAAATAGGGAAATCATCTATATTATATTCCCTCCCACTTCAATCCTCGAATTTCATCTTTATTTATTCTTGGGGGTTGGTAAAATCATTATCTACTTTGTGGTTCTCTAATTTCAGTGTTTACACATGGACATCGATAAAACTAACATGTGGTGGTTAATTTCAAGAAATCCAAACCCACTATATGATTGGAGATAATCCACTGCAACTGCCTGACTTGGGGTAGTGAAATCTTAGCACCCACATGGGGGTCTAAACCATGTTCTATCCTCTTTTCTATTTCTATTTATTTTTATAATTTATTTTCTGGTTCATTGTTTTATTTCATGTTTTATATGTCTAATGGATGTAGTTAAGAGCTTAACTAAAGGAATACGCTTCAAAAATAATATCAGGTTGTATCTTTCCTTCCCTTGGTTGTTCTACCTTTATATTTATATATTATTGAGTTGAAATGAGGAGTCATAAAATTTAACTATAGGGGATTGTCAGCAAGTTTAGTTCTTCTTGTCTGCTTTTCATTTTAGTTTAAAATATTTTTCGGATTTTTGAGCTTTAATGAATATTCTTATCACTTTTCACACATCAAATGATTTTTAAATAGTTGAAATGATTTTTGAAATAATGTATTTTAAATGATTAATGATGGGCATTATTTTTACTTGAAATGGGGTTTCAAGCATTTTTATGAGTTTGACTTATTTTTGAAATCCATTTCTATTAAGCACTATCTCAAAAAAATTTCCAATCTTTTAAGGTAATCTAGACTATGTTGAAATATTCTTCCTAATACCGACACATTATTGAGAGAAACTTGGATTTTCTATGAGAACAAAAAAATTTGACTTTTCTCTTCCAAAGCATTGGATTTCCTGAAATATTTTTATATGATTGAGAAATATCTTTGGGTAGACACATTTTATCTTATACACATATTTACTTTTATCCTTCGTAATCCATTAGATCCCATGAATTTATTTATGGGTTTAAGTCGCATTACAAGACCATTTTTTCTTTACCTACGTACACTTTTAGTATTTTGGCATGGATATTTAAAGTTTGAGTCTCAGGGGAGGGCCATTATTGTGCGTTCAGTGGGATTTGTATCATTTATGGGCGGTGTGAGGTGTGTGTCAATGTTTTGGGCCGTGGATCATAAGAGAATTGGGAATGGCTCGTCATTTTATTGTCTTATATTTATTCCATCCCTTTCTTCTTAAAACTGAAAAAAAAATCAAGAATAAATTTAATTCCTCATTGTAAATTCTTTTATAACTTGTATACCTCTCAAAAATCAATGTAATTAATTTAAATTAATTCATTTTATTGAATTTTCATCTCATCCCCCATAAAAAAACAAAAAATAAATAAACTTGTGCCTTTCTGTAAATTTAAAAAAGAGGGAGAACATAGATGATATCATTCACTGTAATCACATCTTGGATCATGTACAATGTCATAAACGGGGGTAGATTTTTCACATTTTCAAGTGGTATTGATAGTACAATTTCTGGTGTTTTCACTTGAATTAATCATGTATTTTACATAAGAGTCCATCCTCCCCTTTCTCGCCAGAAACTTTTTAATAATTTTCCTACCAACCCTTGTCCACAGAGTAATTTAAACCATTAATTAATAATCTAACAATTGAATTCAATTTAATGTTTTCCACTATGGAGAAACAATAATTTTTACAGGCTTATGGGGATACATATGATTTTCAAGTATGAGCAAAACTCTAGATTCAATTTCCCTTACGTGAAGAGTGAAAAAAAATAATTGTGAGGTAGGTTCTGATGGGGCAATAAATTTACTTATGAGGTTGATAAATATTGAATGATTGAAATGAAAATGAGTGAGAATTGTTTGTCATAGATGATACATTATGGAATTCTATTTTTGATAAAATCATATATATTTTCTCATTTTTTGATTGCTGTGTAGATTTAGATTTGAATGTAAGATTATTTCCCAAAATTGCAATGTTTATGTGTGGGGGAGTGATAAAGAACACATTTCCATACATTTTATACTATAAATAATTTTTTATAATCCCACTATAGTGTTATTGTATTTTTAATGGTCTCCTTTTTAGGTTTTAGTGGTAATTTGTTCTTAAATGCAAAAAATTGTTAAATATGGAATTTTGATAGATTTTTATCATTGGGGTATTTTGGGAATAAAATTTACATTATTATTCCAAATTATATGATTCTGTTTTCGTCTAAATGTTTGATTTATTTCCTACAACGTATTCTTCATAAGGGAAGTCTGATTCAAGCATTTAGTGGCCCAAAAATCATTTAATTTGAGAAATTATTTGGGTGAACAACGTGGACCCCACCTCTATAACAGACATAAAAATCGGTCTACATAACTCCAAATGATATTATTATAACTGTAGAGGAAATAGGATTAAATTATCCACTTTCAAGATGAATTTAATGTCAAAATATGCTCATTAAAGCATTATTCGAACACTCCAAACATGTGGAAGATGAAACGTCTCACAGGTAGAAATGATTCATTTTGGTAATTAACTCATAACATCCTGACCATGCATCCCAACATATTTATTGTAGGGACGTGAAATTACATTTGGAACATGATTTATTAAGGATGGAAGGAGTGAATTGACAGGTTTAAATGACATAATGTTCATGGAATTTGAAGAATTAGAATTTGGTCAGTAAAATGGATAGATTAAATGGCTTGGATTAAATTAACCATAACTCTAACATATAATATAAAATAATGCTCATATTTTGAGGTTGAATGTATGAGATAGTATAAAACATCCTTTAAAAACAAACATATTATCAATTCTTCCATTTATTGGGACATACACATGAAAACATTTATTGGATGATTTTGGAGTGAATTCTTTCACCTCCTCTTTATATGAATATGTATCCTCACCCTTTCTCAAAGCATTGGAGCTTTTGTAGGGCCATTTTCTATTCTTTTAGATTATTTACACTTTTATAATATTATTAATATTTAATATATTTTCTTTTCTTTTTCATCTCATTTTCATTTTTTTATATTTTTTTCATTCAACCCCATTCTTCTCCACTGCAATCTCTTATACTCGTGATTATGAGTAACCAACTTGAGGAAATTCCCTAAAGATCAATCAATTGTTGAACCCAAGTAATTTCATATTAAATTTTATTGTTTCATTAATTATTAGATTTAGGTAAAGGGATATATTAGTGGTTATGGTACCTTTGTGTCTCTAATTTCCACCTGAGGCTTAACTTTCTCTTCCATAATATTTTCCCTTGATCAAAGAGGTAGATGCACAATATTTTGGAGATCGTTGGGAGCACTGTATATTAACATCCACATATATATTTGGGTATTCACACAAACTATGGAGTGAGTTTATTAATTAAATTTGAAACTAATAATCATAGGATGAATTTTCCATCTATGTGATTCTCTCAAGAATATCTCCTTTCTGTCTAATGTCATTGGGTCTACATTCATTCTATCAACATTATGTGTTGCATGTTTATATTACTTTATATTTTATTATCATTTATAAAACCATAACTAAATTCAGTTTTGTCTTATAAAGAATAAAAATATAAAAAAATTGAATTATAACTGGTGATTTATTAACCACAAAATCTATTTAAGATAACGACCTAGGTTATCCCATATGCTGCACTTAGTTTTAAATATTTTTGAGAGCGTTCACAAAAACACTTCATCAATTTGGCACCATTTTGGGGGACAAAAGTGGTTTTCGTTTACTCTTTTTATTCACATTTTGTAAATAATTTATCTATTATTTAAAAGAACACAAAAAATCATAAATTTCAAGAAAAAACATAAATTTTTTTTTGTTCCTGATGTATTTTAATTAAAATTATTATTCATGGAATAAATAATCTCAGGAGACATAAAATGATTGTAATGATATTAATGCTCAGTTTTAAAAGATTATTGATAATGTGAAAAACATGGAGAGCCCAATATAATTGATTTCTGAATATGTATGAAAATCCCAAGAACAACCCGAACGTGAGACGGAACCCGAACCAGGACGAGGGGTGGAAGAGATATCACCAATCATTTTTTATGTTAATGAACCTGAGGTGGGTGAGAAAAACTTCTAAAGGAACAAATTATATCATCTCTCACTAAACCATTTCTTGAAGAGGTCCCAGAAGTACACATTCCAACTGATTCACTAAGGGGAGATCAAAATTTTTCAGAATAATCATGGAATAGATTTGTTGAAGTTAAATTGAAACATTATCCACTGATCCTTGATAATGAAATGTCAGAAACATTCTACCAATATCTTTCTTTGGAAGATAATAAAAAAATGCTTCGGCTCAGACTGAGTTTTCAATGTTCCTGCTTGAAGATATCAATTAAAAATATGACATACTTGAAAGGGAATATTTCATTATTAATTCTTCATGTTCTAATCTTATTAAATCTCAATTGATTTTTGACTTTTATTTCTTTACAATTTCAGATGCAGCATAAATAGAGCAGACCGCGGATGTTAAAAAAGATACTACCCATATAGCGATGATTGAAAAAAAATATTTTAACAAAAATGTGGTGGTATGAATACTTCCTCAATAACATTTTTCAAAATATTTGGAGGAGGAAACCAAAAAATTCAAAAGGGAGAAATTATATATTATATTCCCTCCCCCTTCAAACCAAGAATTTAATCTTTATTTATTCTTGGGGGTTGGGAATTTTCTTATCTACTTTGGGGTTCTCTACTTTTATTGTTTTCTCATGGACATCGGGAAAGATCACATGTGGTGGTTCATCTCAAGGAAGCCACACACACCATCTGACTGGGGATAATCAAATCCAACTACCTAACTCATGGAAGTGAAATCCTAGCACCCACATGGGGGTCACAACAATGTGTTATCCTCATTTCTCTATCTCTTTCATTTTTTATTTATTTTTATTATGTTTTATTTTATTTCATTATTTCAAGGTATAATTGAAGTAGCTAAGAGATTAACTCAAGGAATCCACTTCAAAAATAATATCATGTTGTATCTTTCCTTCCATTGGCTTGTCTCCCTTTATATTTATATTTTGTTGAGTTATATTAGGTGTAGTAAAATCTAAGTGTGGGGGAGTGTCAACCTTATAAGTTCTTCTTGTGTGATTTTTATTTTTATTTATAACATTTTTAGGATTTTTTTAGCTTTAATGAATATTCTTATCGCCTTTCACACAACAATTGTTTTTGAAATTTTTGAAATGCTTTTTTACATAATAGATTTTATATGATTATCGATCTGAATTATTTATCATTAAAATGGACATTCAAGCATTTTTATAAGTTTGACTAATTTTTAAAATCCCTAACCATGATATACTGACCGAAAATTAAATTCTAATCCTATGATATATTCTAAACTAATTTGACATATTATTCATAATACCCCCACATTCCTGAGAGAAACTTGGATTTTGTGTGGTAACAAGAATTTGAGACTTTTCTTTTTCAAAGCATTAGATTTCAAGAATTGTTTTGGATATCATTGAGGAAAATATTTGGATAGCCACATTTTATCTTCATACCCACCATTACACTTATCATTCTTAATCCCTTAGATGTCATGAATTGTATATTAGGTTTAAGTTACATTACAGACCAATTTTTCCTTACCTACCAACAATTTTATAATTTTTACAGGGATATTTTAAGTTTGAGTGTGGGGGAATAGCCTTTAGTGTTTTTTCATCAGGATTTGTATAAATTATGGGTTTTTTGAAGTGTGTTTCAATATTTTGGGTAAAATATAATAAGAGAATTGGACATGTGTCATCATTTCATTGTGATTTATTTGTTTCATCGTTTTCTACATAAAAAATCAAAAAAAATTGATATGATCTAGAATTAATCATTTTATATTCTTTTATGACTCATGTACCTATCAAAAATCAAGGGAATGTATTGTAATTTATTTATTGTATTCAATTTTCTCCTCATCCTCCATGAAAAAAATTTAAAAAAAAAGAAAATAAAGTTATTCTTTTCTGAAGATTTAAAAAGAGAGGTAGAACAAGGATGATATAATTGTTTTAAATCACATCTTGGATCATGAACCATGTCATAAAAGGGGTTGGTGTTTTTTCAAATTTTCAAGCGATATTGAGAGAGGAATTTCTTATGTTTTTACTTGAATTAATCATGAATTTTACATAATTCTCCAGCCATATCTTTCTGGCTTGAAGCTTTTTAATCATTCTCCCACCAAACCTATGCCACAAAATTGTTTCATAATATTATTAAATCCCTCGTGATTGAATTAATTTTCATGTTTCACACTATGGAAAAATTATAATTTTCATAAGCCTGTGGTGATACATGTGATTTCCAAGTATGAGCATAACTCTGGATTCAAGTTCCCTTAATTGAAAAGTGACATAAAATTAAATGTGAGGTAGGTTGTGATTGGGCCACTGAATGATTTATTAAGTTGGGAAAAATTTAATTTATGAGATGATAATGTGAGACATCTTTTTTCATAGATGTTACATGGTGGAGTTCTATTTTTCATAACATCATTGATATTTTCTCATTTTTTTGATTGTTGTGTGGATTTTGATTTGAATGTAAGATTATTTACTATGAGTTAAATGTTTATTCATGGAGGAGTGATGACGCTCACATTTTTGAACATTTTATATTGTAAATCATTTATTATAATCCCACTATTGTGTTATTGTATGGGTAATTGTCACTTTTTTAGGTTTTTGAGTTAATTTGGGCATAAATGAAAAATGTTGTTAAATATGGAATTTTGAAAAACATTAATCGTAGGGGTATTTTAGGCATAAATTTTTCATTATTATTCTAAATTTTGTGGTCCATTATTCTTTGAAATACATGACTTATTTCCTACAACTTTCATTCTCATGGGGTAAGGCTAATTCCATCATTTAAAGGCCCAAAAAATCCTTTAATTTGGTAATTTTTCCGGGCAGACAGTATGGACCCCACCTACGTAACAGACACATAAATCGATCTACAAACACCAAAATGAGATGCCTCTTACTGTAGAAGATAAATGATTCAATTATCCTCTTCCATAATTATTTTAAAGTAAAAATATGCTCATTAATGCTTTATTTGAATACTCCAAACATGTGGAAGATCAAATATCTCCCCAGGAAGAAACGTTTCAATTGAATAAGTAATTCATAACATCGTGACCATGAATCCAAAATGGCTCATATTTTATAGAGGGATATAAAATTACATGTGTAAAAACATTTATTAAGTATTTATGGAGTGAACCGACATGTTTCAAAGTCATAATGGCCAAGAATGTTTAATAATAGGAATTTGTCCTGTCAAATGGACAGATTAAATGTCTCAAATTAAATCGGCAATAAATTCTACATATATTGTCTTATGAAGCTTAAATGTTGAGGGTGAACAGAGGAGACATTAAGTAACATATTTTATGAAGAAACATATTACGAATTATTCAATTTAATGGTACATCCATTAGGAAACAATTATTGGATGATTCTGAAGAGAATTCTTTCACCTCCTCTCCCTATAAATATGTGTCATCACCCTTTCTCAAAGCATTTTCACTTATGTCTTTCCATTTTCTATTGTTATATATATTTTTTACATTGTAATAGTATTATTAAATTTTAATAAATTTTTCAAAACTTACTCATCT
Source organism: Viscum album (assembly GCA_963277665.1). Lineage (NCBI taxonomy): Eukaryota > Viridiplantae > Streptophyta > Magnoliopsida > Santalales > Viscaceae > Viscum > Viscum album. The sequence continues at coordinate 1,374,053,322 of OY728133.1, read as the reverse complement.
CATTCTCATTTTTTATCTTTTGTCTCTCCACCGAATTTTTCTCCACTCTGATCTCTTATACTCATGATCATGAGTAACTAGCAAGAGGAACATCCCAGGGGATCAATCCAGTGTTGAACCAAAGTCATTGCATTTTAAAGTTTACCTTTTCTAATTTTATAAGAGTTATGTAAAGTGGGATCATAGTGGGTAAGGGGTCTTTGTATCTCTATTTTCCACATCAGGCTTAACTTTTACTTCTATAATATTTTCCCTTCATCGAGGAGGTAAATGTGGAGTCTCTCGACGATCATACAAAGAATTGTATATTCAAAACCATATATATAAGAGGATATTCACATATACAATAGATTTTGTATAAAAAATAAATTTTAAACTGATAATGAAACTATGATGTTTCAATCTGGTTGATTCTCTCGAGAATATCTACTTTCTTTCTAACATCATTGTGATTTCATTCATTCTATCAACATTATGCATTGCATGTTTACTTTCCATTATCTTGAATTCTCATTTATAAAAACAAAATTTCATTTATTTTTGTCTTATAAAAAATAAAAATATCAAAAAGTGAATTATAAGTAGTGATTGATTAACCAAAAAATCTCCTTAAGAGAACAACCTTTGTATTCCCATGTATTGCACATAGTTATAATATTTCAGAGAGTGTGAATGACAACACTTCATCAAATTGTAGCCATTTCTGGGGAGCCAAATGGTTTTCATTCACAATTTTTATTCAAATTTTGTGAATAATGTTTTCATTTATTTAAAAATAATAATAATCATAAATTACATGAAAAATACTCTTTGTTCATGTTGTCTTTTATTTTAAATTATTATTCATGGAATGAACAATCTCAAGAGATAGAAAATGTTTGAAATGATCTTGATGTTGAGTTTAAATAGATTAGTGATAAATTGAAAACCGTGGAGATTCAAATAGAATTGATTTCTGAATATGTACACACATCCCAAGAACAACCAGAACCTCAGCTAAAACCTGAACCAGAACGAGTGGTGGAAGATATTTCAGCAATCATTTATTATGTTAAATAACCTGAGGTAGGTGAGAAATAACTTCTAAAGGAACTAATTATTTTATCTTGCACTCAATCATTGCTCGAGGAGCTCCAAGAAGAACAAATTTCAACTGATGAACTTATGGGTGATCAAAATTCTTTGGAAACATCGTAGAATAAATTTGGCGAATATAATATGAAACATGATCTTCCCATCCTTGATAATAAAACATAAAAAAAACTACCTCTCTCATTCATTGGATGATAATGAATATGATTCCCCCGCTGAGATTGAGTTTCCAATGGTCCTACATTGAGAGATGAATTACCAAGCTAATGTACTTGAAAGGGAATATTTCTTTATTAATTCTCTACGTTTTAATCTTATTCAATTTAAATTGTTTTCCTGCTTCTCTTTTGTGGAAATTTATGGTACAACACTAACAGAGCAGGCCATGGATGTTAAAAAAAAGACTACCCATGTATTGATGATTGTAGAAGAATATTTGGACAAACATGTGGTAGTGCTTCATCTTCCCCAACAACATTTTTCATACCATATGGAGGTGGAAATAATGGAAGTCAACAGTGAGAACATATATATTCTATTCCCTCCCACATCAAACCTCAAATTTCTTATTTCTTATTTCTTGGGGGTTGGGAACATTCTTATAAAATTTGGGGTTCTCTAAAATTAGTGTTTACTCAAGGAAATCAGGAAAACTCACATGTGGTGGTTTATCTCACAGAAACCACACCCACTATCTGATTGAAGATAATCCACTACATCTGCGTGACTAGGGGTACTGAAATCCTACCCACAACATGGGATTCTAAACCATGTTATATCCCTTTTTCTCTTTCTATTTATTTTTTATTTATTTTTCTTATTCTTTATTTTGTTACATGTTTTCTAGGTCTAATGGATGGATCTAAGAGCCTAATTCAAGGAATCCACTTCATAAATAAATTCATGTTGTATCTTTCCTTCCCTTGTATTTTCAACCATTATATTTATATTTTGTTGAGTTTAAATGAATAGTAGTGAAATTTATGTGTGGGGGAGTGCCAACTAGATTATTTCTTCTTATGTGTTTTTCTTTTTTGTTTATAATTTTTTTATTATTTTGAAGATTTAATTAATATTATTTTCACTTTTATCACGTTAATTTATTTTGAAATATTTGAAATGTTTTTTTAAATAATTGATTTTAAATTATTTTTGAATTGAGTTATTTTTCCTAGAAATGGATTTTCAAGAATTTTAATGAGTTTGGCTGATTTTAAAATCCATTCCCATGAAACACTGATTCAAAATATTATTTCCAATTCTATGAGGTATTCTAAACTACATTGACATATTCTTCCAAATACACACGCTTTCTTGAGAGAAACTAGATGTTTCTGTGAGAACCAGAATTTGTGACTTTTCGCATTCAAATTATTGGATTTTATGAAATGTTTTTTGATATGATTGAGGAAACTCTTGGGATAAAAACATTTTATCTTGAGACACATATTTACATTTATCCTAAGTAGTCCCTTATATTCTAATAATTTCCTTATAGGTTTAATCCACATTACATGCTGATTTTTTCTTACCTAGCCACACTTTTAGTATTTTAGCATGTATATTTCATGTTTGAATGTGGGGAAAGGGAATTTCATGTGCATTCATTGGGATTTGTATCATTTAGGGGTGGTGTGAGGTGTGTATCAATATTTTTGGGAAGTGGATAATAATATAATTGGGTATGTGTTGTCATTTCATTCTTCTTTATTTGTTTCATCCATTTATCCTTATAAAAATTAAAAAATTGGAGATGATATTGAATTACTCATTGTACATTCATTGATGAATCATGTACCTATCAAAAATCAAGGCCATGAATTTCCAATCATTTTTTGTATTCAATTTTCATCTCATCCTCCATGAAAAAATATGATGTGCCTTTTTAAAGAATTAAAAAAAAGAGGGAGAACATAGATGATATCATTATTCTTAATCACTTATTGGATCATGTGCCATATTATAAAAGGCGGTGGTGTTGTTTTCGCATTTTCAAGTAGTATTTAGAGAGTAATTTCGTATGTTTTTACTTGAATTAATCATGCATTTTACTTAATATTTCATCCTCCACTTTTTTCCTTTAATCTTTTTAATCATTTTCCCCCCAACCATAAGAAATAAAATCATGAGAACCATTATTTAAAGGCATCATGATTGAAGTAATTTTCATGTTTCTTACTATATAGAAATGAGAATTTTCAAAAGCCTATGGTGATACATGCGATTTCCAAGTATGAGCATAACTATAGATTCCATTTCCCTTGGGTGAAGAGTGGCATAAAATTCAATGTGAGGTATGTTGTGATTATGACATGGATTAATTTATGAGGTTGAAAAAATTTGAATTATTGTATATAAAATGAGATATAATTGTTTTTTAGAGATAATACATTATGGAATTCTATTTTTGATAAGATCGTTGATATTTTCTAATTTTTTTATTATTGTGTGGATTTTGATTTGAATGTAAGATGATTGGACAAAGAGTAGAATGTTTAATTGTGTGGGTGATGAAGCTCACATTTTCATACATTTTATACTATAAATCATTTTTTATAACCCCAACATAATGTTATTTTGTGGGTAATTTTCACCTTTTTATGTTTTAGTGATAATTAGTGATTAAATTAAAAAGGTGGTTAAATCCTAAATTTTGATAGATTATTATCATATTAGTAATTTGGGAATAAAATTTACATTGTCATTCTAAATTCTACAATTCCATTTTCGTTGAAATCCCAAATTTATTTCCTAAAACTTTTCATTCAAGAGGGAAGGCTTATTCAATCATTGAGAGGCCCAAAAAATCATTGCATTTGGGAAATTTTTCTGACGGATAACATGGACCTCACCTTCGTAACGGGCACATAAATCATTCTAAAAACTTATAAATGAAGTGATTATAAATTTAGAACCAATATGATTCAATAAACCACGTCTATGATGAGTTTAAAGTCAAAATATTCTCATTAAAATATTATTTGAATAATCCACACTTTTGGAAGATAAAATGTCTCACAAGGCAGAAACAGTTCCATTGGGTAATTAATTCATAACATCATGACCATGTATCCAAAATGGATTATATTTTGTGTAGGTATGTTAAGATACATGTGGAACAAAATTTATTATGGATGAAAGTAGATAATCAACATGATTCAAAATCATAATGGCTAAGGAAGTTGAATAATTGGAATTTGGCCAATCAAATGGATAGATTAAATATATCAAATTAAATCAACCATATATCCTATATCTGGTGTCCAATAAAGCTCATATTTTTAGGCAGAACAAAGGATATATTTTTTGGAACATATTTTATGAATAAAATTGTTACCAATTCATCCATTTAATCATAAATCCACGTGGAAATATTTATAGGATGATTATGAAGAGAATTATTTCACCTCTTCTCCGTAAAATTAAGTATCCATAACCTTATTCAAAGAATTATCACTTATTTGTGGCCATATCATATTTTTTATATTATATAAATTGTAATAGAATTAATAATTTTTAATAAAGTATCTATTCTTGTTCATCTCGTTCCCATTTTTTGTCTTCTGTCTTTCCTCCCCATTTTTCACGATTGGGATCTCTTATACTTGTGATCATGAGTAAATAACCCAAGGAACTTCCCGATAGATAAATCAAATGTTTAACACAAGTGATTTCATATTAATGTTTATTTTTTCTTATTTTATTAGATTTAGTTCAAGGGGGATATTAGTGGGTAAGGCGCCCTTGGGTCTACACTTTCCACCTGGTGCTTATCTTTCTATTCTACAATATTTTTCCTTGTTTGAGGAGGTGGATGTGTCGTCTCTCGGTGTTCATTGAGAGCATTGAATATTCCCAACCACATATAGAAGAGTTTATTCACAGATAATAGGGAGTGTATTTATTAATTAAATTTTAAACTAATAATGAGATGATGAAGTTTCAATCTGGGTGATTATCCTAGGAATATCTTCTTTCAGTCTAACATCATATGGTCTGAATTCATTCTGTATGCATTAATCATTGCATGTTTACTATTAATTATCTTGAATTCTATTTTATAAAAAAAAAATTCATTTATTTTTGTCATCAAAATAATAAAAGTATTAAAAACTGAATTACAAGTAGTGATTGGTTAACCACAAAATCTTCTCAAGAGAACGACCTTGGTCAGCCCTCGTGATGCACTCAGTAATAAATATTTTTGTGAGCGTGCATGATAATGCTTCATTAAATTAGCATCATAGATTGGGATCCAAGTGGTTTTAATTCACTATATTTATTCAAATTTGGTAAATAATTATTCTTTTATTCAAAAAAAACACAAAAAATCATTAATTTCAAAATTAACGAAAAAAAATATATTTCTTCATGATGTCTTTTAATCAAAATTATTATTCATGGACTGAACAGTCTTAGAAGACAAAAAATATTTGTAATGATCTTGATGCTCAGTTTTAAAGTATTAGTGATAAAATGAAAAACATATAGAGATAAATAGAATTGATTGTTAAATATATACACACATCCAAAGAACAACCCGAACCTGAGATGATACCAGAACTAGAACTACTGGTGGATGATATTTCACCAGTTATTTTTTATGTTAAAGAACCAAAGTTTGGTGAGAAAAAAATTCTAAAGGAACTAATTATATCATATCACATTGAACCATTGCTTTAGGTGGTCCTAAAAGTACACATTCCAATTGATGCACTAATGTGATATCAATATTTTTTGGAAGAATCCTAGAATAGATTTGTTGAAGATAACTTGAAACATGATCTTCCAATCCTTGATAATGATGCATTAGAAAATTTCTACCTCTCTCTTGCTTTGGAAGATAATGAAGAAGATGAACCTACTGAGATTGAGTTTGCAATGGTCATTCCTGAAGAGATCAATTGCCATGTTGTCTTACATGAAAGGGAATATTTCATTATTAATTCTTTAATTTTTAATCTTATTCTAGCTAATTTGTTTTCTAATTTCTCTTTCTTTGAAATTTCTGATATAACACAAATGGATCAGACCGTGGATGTTAAAAAAGCGACTACCCATGTAGTAATGATTGAAAAAGGTGATTTAAAAAAACATGTGGTGGTACAACTACTTCCTCAATAACATTTTTCATACCATTTGGAGGAGGACACCACTAAAGTAAATAGGGAGAACCTTTATATTCTATTCCCTCCCTCTTCAAACCTCTAATTTCATCTTCATTTATTCTAGTGGGTTGGGAACTCTCTTATCTATGTTGAGGTTCTTTACATTCAGTGTTTACTCTTGGACATCGATAAAACTCACTTGTGGTGGTTCATATCAAGAAAACCACACCCACTATCTAACTAGGGATAGACCACTGCAACTTCTAGACTAGGGGTAGTGAAATCCTAGCACCCTTATGGGGGTCCAAACCATGTTCTATCCTATTTCACCTTTCTCTATCTTTTTTTATTAATTATTCTTATGCTTTATTTTATTTCATGATTTAGTAGTATAGTGTATGTTGCCAATAGATTAACTCAAAGAATCTACTAAAAATATAATATCATATTTTATCTTTCTTCCCTTGGCTTTTTAACCTTTATATTTATATTTTCTTAAGTTGAAATAAGGGGTAGTAAAATTTAAGTTTGGGGTAGTTTCAACCTTCTTATTTCTTCATGTGTGAATTATGTTATTGTTGATAATATTTTTTGGATTTTTGAGATTTAATGAATATTCTTATCACTTTTCACACATCAATTGATTTTGAAAGAGTTGAAATTAATTTTGAAGTAATAGATTTTACATGATTAATGATGTGAATTATTTTTCCTTAAAATTGATTTTCAATCATTTTTATATGTTTGACTGATTTTTAAAATCCATGACCATGATACACTAACTCAAAAAAATCAAATCATGTGAGTTATTCTAAGCTACTTTGACATATTCTTCATAATACCCCCACTTTCATGAGAGAAACATGGATTTTGTGTGAGAAGCAGAATTTGTGAATTTTAACATTCAAAGCATTGGATTTGATGAAATGTTTTTGATATCATTTAGAAACTCTTTGGATAGCCACATTTTATTTTTAGAACCAACTTTAAATTTATCTTTCGCAAGACCTTAGATTTCATGAATTTCCTTATAGGTTTAAGACACATTACAAGCTAATGTTTCCTTACCTACTACACTTTATGTATTTTATCATGGATATTTCAAGTTTGAGTGTGGGGGAAGAGCCTTACGTGTGCATTCATTGGGATATTTATCAATTATGGTTTGTTCAAAGTGTGTGTCAATGTTTTCGACAGTGGATAATAAGAGAATTGGGCATGTTTTGTCATTTCATTTTTCTTTATTTCCTTCACCATTTCTCCTTAAAAAATGAAACAAATGCACATAAGATGCAATTACTCATTTTAAATTCTTTTATGACTCATGTACCTATTAAAAATAAAAATCATGAATTGTCATTCATTCATTGTACTCAATTTCTAACTCATCCTCCATGAAAAAAATCAAAAAAAAGTTGTGCCATTCTGGAGATTAAAAAAAGTGGGAGAACATAGATGATATCATTATTTATAATCACATCATAGATCATGTACCATGTCATAATAGTAAGTGGTTTTGTTTTTTACATTTTCATGTGGGATTGAGAGAGGAATTTCATGTGTTTTCACTTGAATTAATCATGCATTTTACTTAAGAGTCAAACCTCCCCCTTCTAGCCTAAAAATTTTTAGTCATTTTCCCACCAAACCTAAGCCCCAAAATCATTTTAACCTTTAATTAAATCCCTTGTGAATGAATTAATTTTCATTTTTCACACTGTGGAGAAATTGGAATTCTTATAAGCCTATAGTGATACATGCAATTTCCAAGAATAAGAGTAACTCTAGATTTAATTTCCCTTGAATGAAGTGTGAAATAAAATTCAACATGAGTTTGGTTGTGATTGGTTCATCGATTTATTTATGAGGTTGGGAAATTTTTAATGATTGAAATGAAAATGAGAGATAATTATTTTTCATGGATGTCACATGATGGAATTCTATTTTTGGTAATATCATTGATATTTTCTCATTTTTTGATTGTTGTGTGGATTTTGATTTGAATGTTAGTTGATTTTCCAGGTGTGAAATGTTTAAGTGTGGGGGGGTGATAAAGCTCAAATTTTTATACATTTTATACTTTAAATCATCCTTTATATTCCCAGTATTGTTTTATTGTATGGGTAATTGTCACCCTCTTAGTTATTAGTGGTAATTTGAGTTTAAATGAAAAAATTGGATAAATCTAGAATTTTGAGATATTATTATCATAGGGGTATTTTTGGCATAAAATTTACATTATTATTTCAAATTATATGATTTGTTTTTAGTTTAAATCCTTGATTTATTTCTAACAAATTTTTCTCCATGAAGGAAGGCTTATTCTAGCATTAATAGGACAAAAAAACATTTAATTTGGCGATTTTTCTGGGCAGACAACATGGACCTCAACTCCTTAACGGACTCATAAATCAGTCTAAAAACACCCAAATGAGATTATTACAGCTGTTTAAGATAAATGATTAAATTATACACGTCAAGGATTAATTTAATATAAAAATATACTCATTTAAGCATCATTTGGACACTCGAAACATGTGGAAGATGAAATGTCGCACCCGGAAGAAACGGTTCCATTAGGTTAGTAATTCATTACATCCAGACCATGCATACCAAATGGCTCATATTTTATAGAGTGATGTGAAATTACATGTTTAAAAACATTTATTAATGATGGAAGGAGTGAATCGATATGTTTCAAAGACATAATCTCTAGGGTAATTTTATGAATAGGAATTTTTCTCGTCAAATGGGAAGACTAAATGTCTCAAATTAAATTGGCCATAAACCCTACATCCGATGTCCAATAAAGCTGAAACGTTCAGGTTTAACAGAGGAGAAATATGGAATATATTTAATGAAGAAACCTATTAACAATTCTTCCCTTTAATGAGATGTACATGTGAACAAATTAATACGACAATTCGGGAGAGAATTCATTCACCACCACTCCCTATAAATATGTATCCTCACCCTTTATCAAAGAATTAACACTTATTGCTGTCATTTTCAATTGTTTTTTATATTATTTCCATTTTAATAGTATTATTAATTATTTATATATTTTATTATTCATCTTCATATCATTCTAATTTTTTATTCTTTTGTCTTTACACCTCATTCTTCTCCATTATGATCTCTTATACTCGTGATCATGTATAACTAACACGAGGAACTTCCTAGGTGATCAATCCAATGTTGAACCAAAGTCATTGAATATTAAATTTTATTGTTTCTTATTTTATTATAATTAGGTCAAGGGGGATCTTAGTGGGTAAGGCGCCTTTGTGTCTCCACTTGACACATGAGGCTACACTTTCTCTTCTATAATATTTTTCCTCGATTATGGAGGTGGATGTGCAGTCTCTTGGTGATTTTTAAGAGAATTTTGTATTAAAAAATACATATATAATATTATATTCACATATATGATGTAATGTGTTTATTAATTAAATTTTAAACTAATAATGAGACCATGAAGTTTCAATTTGTGTGATTCTCTCAAGAATATTTCCTTTCTGTCTAACATCGTTTTGTCTCTATTCATTTTGTCTGCATTCATTTTTTCTGCATTATGCATTACATGTTTACATTACATTATCTTGAATTATCATTTAAAATACCACAATTTCATATATCTTTGTCTTATAAATATTACAAATATAAATTAATGTTAATTATAAGTAATGATTCATTAACCACAAAATCTCTTTAAGAGAATGACCTAGGTCATCCCCTATGCTGCACTTAGTTATAAATATTTTTGAGAGTGTGCACGATAATGCTTCATCAATTAAAAATATATGGAAAAGAAAAAAATATATAAAGCCTAAAATATCTCCTCTTTGTTGTCATTGAAGTAATTGGATGGAATGTACTAGGGATTAGTGGTGAAGAACTCGATGATCATCAGTGTGTGTAGAAGGGGGAGTGAATTTTCTTGATTGTTTGGGATACACAAGGCTTGATCGGGTATTGCCCAAGTCAATTGAGGATATTCAATAAAACTCTTTTTCACATTGAGTGAGATTTGTCTAAACTGAGATCTTGTTATGGTTTTCTCTTACCATTATAATATCACAAAGGAAGTGAGAGGAAAAGATTGTGAAAACTGAAATTAATCAACTCATATAAAGAGGTTCGAATTAAATTTAAAATGGATAACACTATAATTGGTAAAGAAACCCAGACCTAATCACCATTTTAATATAACAATTTTCAATTATTTTAATTTAATATTTCCTTTCAATTATTTTTTTAACTATTTATTCTAAAAACACACTATTTTATCCCTCATTTAATAGTGACAAAATATTTTGTGTGCACTTCTCTTTGAAAGACATTATAGGGTTAATAACTAGACTAAACTAGGTAATATATAAAAAAAATTTCCCATTCCCAGTGACATGTGTGCATTAATATGTGAAATTAATTCCTCTTCAAAGACTCTTCTATGAGGTATTAGTCACTGGCCGACTGTATGACTACTTTTTTACCAAGATTTCATGAAACATTATCTACACAAATTTATTCCTGTGTGGGGAATATTCCTATTATTCCTCCACTAATAGGATAATACTACCCCATGAGTTTATCTTGAATCTCAACTTTCTATAATCCTATTGTCCAAATTTGATGAGCCCAAAATGTGATCCTTAAGTGGGACAACTTCCTTCAAAAGGTCCCCAGCTTGGTTTAACCTCCACGAACCCATTTAAAATGTGGACTAGATTAAAATAAAATACCTACCTAATGGATGAACCTCCATTTATTCACATATTATATAGACCAGACCATCCTTGGGGTTGTTGAACCCCTCTTTCCATCGGTTTCTACGTAAAGGTTAACCAATCAAACTATGTCCAATTATTTACAAGGAAACTCAAAAACCAAATATATGACACCTCTTAAAAAATTACCATATATGCTTGATCATGCTACAAATAATTCCATATTACCTATCCTTTAATCATTCATTCCATTTATTAAAGGATTCTCATGATTAACCTCTATTACTAATAGGGAACTCAGAGATATTTCATTTATACATTACCTTGATAATGAGGGTCCGAATCATAAGGACGTTGATGAGACCATTCCCAGTCCATGTAATTTTATCCATTTGAAGAAAACCCCTGTCTAATTAGATTTATTTTTTTAGATGATTTCATAGTTTTATCTATGAGAGAGAAAACCAAATTTGGAATAACCTTTTTATTACCCAAAAAGTCCCCTGATAGGGATTTGTCCTGCTTCATCCCCCATTTCCAACCAATGGACTGGAAGATGGGAGGCTAGGATTCCTCTTTGGTATAATTTCTATTCAATTTCTAGCACAATGAAATGATTTTTCACTACTCATAAATCCTTAATGTACCAAATGGGAAGCATTGGTATATAATCTGTATTGAAATCTAATTTTACACTCTCATATAATGTGCTCGATATTATATTATCTCTTGTTTATCACATTTATAGTGACTCCTATGGGCATTGATATTTGAGTTAATCATGACATTACTAAAATTTCTTTGACTTCAATATAGTCCTCCAACTAGTTGTAAGACCCCACTCTCTATGACTTCATCTATGCAATTGATTAGGTTAGTTATTCCAATGTATCATCAAATCTATAAGACCTACTCACTCTTTTTTGTCTCACCTTTAATGACATAGATATTCTAGCTACATTAAGATAAAATGTGTGACCAACATACTTGTTATATGATGTAAAACTACAATAAAATTTCATTACCACATGATGTTAAACTACATGGAATTTTCATACTTTGTAACCTTAACTCGTAAACCATAGACTATGATGGATTTTAATTCTACCAATAATGATATATAGGATGCCTCTTAGACGATTAAAAACAATATCATGCACTATCCAAATCCACCTATGGTTGTTCATATTCCTCATGAATCTATTTATGTCTTATATTACTATACCACATTCCATACAAGTTCAGTTGTCCTCTAATCGAATCATACTCCTAATGTAATGATACTCCCTTGAGTAGCGTGACCTATTGTCACATAAAATTACCATCTTGTTCTCATTAAAATATATTCTTAATGTTACCATCCTCCATTCGGGGAGCAATATTCCTTTTGAGTAGTTAAAAAACCTAACTTCATTGTTCTATATTCCCTTTACGGTTTACTAGATACAGCCACTCATGCATAACTCCAATATGAACCAGTTCTAGTTACCTTTCACTTAATCATCCTTACTATATAACATTAAAATTCATGGATAAGTCATTTTTAGTTGACCTTAAAGGGTATATTGTGTACTGTTAAGTGGCACCAAAAAATGTGATGTTCGAAATTTTTAATTAATATGTAGGAAGACCCTATTATTAGACTGATCCAAAAATCTAAATACCTACTACTTCCCTGGATTTTGAGAAATTAAAAAGCGTCCAACTATGAAACATTAAACCATATTCCCTTAAAATTAAGAATAACTTGTTAGTAAATCATAATGATATAGAACCTCCTATACATATAAACGTTCGTATCAGTAAATGTGAAGGAAAAACTGTTAGAACAGGTGTAATAAGACCCTAACTAGTATATAGAAATTATTTATTAAAATGACATAAATATATAAGAGATTAAAATAGTAGTATATAAAACACTCAAATTTTGAGATGATCCTAAACCCCCACCGTCTTAATCAATGTGAATTTTGAAGTACCAATAAAAAACACCCCATAAAGCACCTACCTTTTCAAAAAAGGTCCGCAATGATGTCCATGCTGAACAATCCCAATTGTGGGGTTATATCATAGTTTCCCACTAGAAACACACTATCAAACTATAATGTATATAATTATATAACTCACTATTAAAAATTCCACATAATTTTGTGTTATATGTTCCCGAAATGAATGCATCCTTTATAATGTAATTTGACAATTTTTTACTCAAAGAATATATATTATCCAACCAACATGATTTTTCATCAACATGATTAGATATTATGGGTGACCACCATACCAAAAAATAATTAATAATATTATAGTAAATAGTTCACTCTTGTAAACCTATGATGAAAAAATATACCATCTTTCATCAAATTACATATGCATTTTATGACATAATGTAATAAATTTCTTCTAAGAAGACCACAATGTTTTGGACGTCATTGAATTTATGATGCAACCAAAAATTATTTTTCCTTCATCATGTAATAATTGTGTAACAATAATTGTTTTCCCTAATAATTATAAATCCAATAAAAAAATATTATTTTTTACTCCTTACTAGTGATTAATGTTCTGTAAAATATAGAAACATGACTAAACTTCTAATAATACATATTTATTTTTTGTCTTATGTTAAAAATTATTAGTAATTTTCTCGTATATCTCAATTTATACAACATATAAAAGTAAAAATTTAAAAATATTTAGAATCCATTTATTCTACCATGATACCTGGAAATAAAGGGAAAAAATTCCTTTTTTCCTTGGGATATTATAAAACTCATCATATTTTAATGAGTATACCATTGAAAATCTTGAAATATAGGAATAATTTCTAACTTAGAGTAATAATAAGTTTGTTTAATATCTAGTAATGAATTAACATATAAATTTAAAACATGAAATTATATAACCTTTTTTGGATCACAGTATGTGATTTTATTTTTGACTAAAAATGGGTGATTATGCTCTTTATAAATATATTACAACCATACAACCCATATGATATTATACTAGCACCCATACTAACTAGAAAACCAGTTTGTGTCTCAACAGAAGAACATTTAACCATAACATTATACATATACCCATCTTTATTCCATTTTTACTACACATTAGATTTTGTAATGTTACAATTATTTTTATAATTTTTAGTTTTATTCAAAAAATTATGACACATGATGAAGCCATTTATCCTGCAATAAGAAAGATAAAATGAATATGCATCAACTAAATCATTGAGGATCATACCTAATATATGTTTTATTTTCATGAACATTGAAAAATGTTCCTTCCATTATTATTCTATATAGAAATAGATAATATCATAAATTTTAGTATAAAACATTTATCCACTCAAAAAACTAAAATTCTCATTCACAAAAATTTTCACCATTATAACAAAAAAATGAATAATGAGTAATTTATAAAATTAATATTAATAACTTTTTTTCATTTCAAACTAAAAAAAATTAATTATCACTTTGAAATTTGATCATTTGAATTATAAATTTTAATATCCACGGATATTCAGAATTCATGTATATTTCTGAATTAGTTCAATTTTATAGTATAATTTCTATTATTAATATTTAGATTATATTATTTAAAAAAATTAATGTGTAAATTTTCAGTAGAAATTTATATTGTATATATCCAGAGAAAATTTATATTATAATTTTTTTAATTTTATTTTCACTATATATTAATATTTTATTTTTTCAGTAAATTGAAAATTCAAAATTATTATATTCATTTAAACATTTAAATTAAAATATAAATAGGAATTTGATATTTAGAATAATAAAACAAAACACAATTCCATCACATTTCTCAACCAAAAATTCTTTTCACACTACATGTTCATCATAACAATATATAATTGAGATAATAAATATATTTTTCAAATTTTCACAATAAATTTGATAACCCTAAATTTTAAATTCATAATATGAACTACAATTTGGTATATAAAATTTCTAATATAAATAAAATGATGTATATTTTCACATAGAATTCATATTCACATTTTACATTTCTTTTTGATATTTATTTTTACATTAGAATTTATTAGTGAAACCTTTGTTTCAAATTTATTTATAAATTTCATTTATATATTTTCTCTTAAATTACAAATTACATGTTAAAGTACATTTTTTAGAATGATTCTATAAAGGATGGAAATTTTATGTTTTGGATTTTTTATATTCACAAATATATTTTTATAATTTCATAATCATGGGATTAAAGGGTAATTCATCGATGTAAAAAAAATAGAAATATTTTTTATGGTTTCATTGATCTGATAATTTATTGTTTACCTTGGGCGTAGTGTTTAAAAGAATTATGTTGTTTATTGTTTTTTCATGTTTTTATTAATTAATTAACATCCCACACACTGGTATTCAGTTTTTGAAGAGAAACTATGATATCTTAAAATTCAATAATTACTATATATTTCACGTTAATAAGAAAAAATATTTTCCAGTGCTAAGGTGAATTGTTACTTTTATAAGGACTAAAAAGTTCTGATAAAATTCACCCCTTGACGGTACTTTTTTTATTGCTGATGAAGGTTTCCTTTTACAAGTGATTTTTTAGGGTTGAAAAAATGAACCATTTTTTTATGCTTGTTTAGAGCCAGTAAAAGAAACCCTCTATTGGTGCTTTCATTAGAACTGATAAAATATACCATTTTCTGTGATTTATAGAAATAATATAGGAACCTTTTCTCAATGTTATTTAGCGATGATAATATATATAGATTTATATATTATTTAAATTTATATTTTAATATAATAAATATATATATATATTAATATATATATATAATATTTCATAAAATGTGATTTATATAATACAAAATATTCATTTAAAATTAATTCATATTTTACTTTGTGAAAAGATTTTTTATAAAATAAGTTAAAATAAATATTAACTACTAATTTTCTAATAATTTTTTTTGTAATAAAAATTTAATTGAATTTAATTGATATAAAAAAATAATAAATTTATTAACCTTTTAATATAAATTAAAAACATGACTAGAACTTCAAAATCCCCTAAATTTTGATGTCGGTTCCTATTTGTGCTCCATAAGGTGTAAAATCTATGCCTACAAGGAGTTTTATGTAACCAGGATATTTTATAAATAAAAAGTCACATAAGGGCTCCAAAATAATTTTATATTGGGATGGACAATTTTTTGAATATTCCATGGAATTTTATTTCTATTAAATAGGATCTTATTGAATTTTTTTGTGGAGACTAAATTTACTCCCACAACATGCTTTTATATAAACATTATGATGTTTAACTTTTAAAATTTCTAATTATGTTTTATCATTTATAATAAATATATACACATATATATACACTAATTTTTATATATTTAAAAATAAAATTTAATTATATAAAAAATATTTATGCATATTTATAGGTAAAATATATTATTTAACATATAAACCATTTTGAAATAATTATTATCAATTTTATATTAAAAAAATATTATCACAAAATTATTTACCTTATTAAAATGGATATATATACCTATAAAAATATAAATATAATGTCTATATATAAATATTTGTGTGTGTAAATTTATTTTTATTAATATATTGATATATATTTATTCATATATTCTAAAGTATATAAGTGGATATTAATAGATCATATATTTAAATAAATATAAAAATGAATTTTATATACATACACAAATAAATATGTATTAATATATTTATTTAAACACACTCATAGGTATATATATATATGAAAATAGCACACACACACAAACATATATATTATAAATGTTTTTAAATATAATTATATATATAAATATAAATAGATATATCATAAAATATATAAGAAAAAAAGATGTTGAAGTAGCAAGGGGCATTCTCTTCAATGTTGGAGGCCCCATGTTCGAATCTAGGCACGTACATAGAGGGGGATTTGTTTGTAAAGAACTAAATAAGGGGGTTTGGGAGTACTGATAAAGTGGAAGTTGGGTGGTAATGACATGTGTGTAGGAGGGTTCACTAGGAAGAGAGTGGTGAAAAATGGGTGAGATCATTGAAAATGTGGGTGGGTCGGTCTTGAGTAGTAAAGAAATATTTGAACATATATGTTTTTTCTTTATTTGTTATTTATAATGATATTATAAATAAACCCTTTACAGGCACTGAAAAAGTTATGATTAATGCCCCATATATCAATGCCAAAGAAAGTGTTTCTAGAGGGTTAATTTTTCATTTCTAAAAAACACTGAAAAAAGGATCATTTATTGTTAATTTTTAACATTGATAATATTTTTCATTTTCTCATTGAATTCTTATTACTGAGAAAATAGATATTTTTTAAAGCTTATTAACATGTTAGTGCTTTTTTAGCATAGGAAATTTTCATGTTGATTACAGAAAATGGGTTATAATTTACTATTGGAACATTATATTAGGAAACCATTATAATATTTTTCACCTATACACAGTGGTTTATTTAACATTGAAAAAATTTCAAGCTAGTATTAGGCCCTTCCTTGAGTTGTTATGGACCTTGGTAGGTTAGTCCATCACCACCACTAAAAACAATTACCGTGAATGTTGTGTCAACTATTTGAAAAATAATTTCCTTCCATCATTAATAGTGAAGACTGACCGAAATAGAGGATTTACTAGAATATAGAATGATTCACTAAATTTATTCACACAATATAGACATACTCATGATGGTAATTATATAAGATCTATTCTAGAATAGGTATAACAGTGAGATATAGGTTTTTAACAACTGTTTTGTTGAAAATTGATTTAATGGGAGATAGAGGGTTTGTCAACATCCTTTTGGAAAGGTGGAAAACAAAATCCACATGTTTTTAATTACTGTAAACCCCTCCCTAATTTTTCAAATGGATTTAGGTAGAGTTAAGAAATGGAATGTGTTAATCCCAACATAATAATTTAGTGAATATAAGTAGGTAGGGAATTAAGTAGACTATAAAATGAGATTTCCACCTGACAGTCTGAGCATTTCCATCAAGAGGTCTTCAAATTTGTCCTTCATATTTTCATTCCAAAAATATTTTTTAGCTTTTTACGCTTTATATACATATTTTATAGATATTTGTGATTTTTAGACAACATTTACTCAAAAAATATATTATAATGGTATTTCAATTGTAATAGTTATTGATTTTCAAAATCCAAATTTTATCTAAAGTGATACCTCTATTTTCTTAATGTATTTTTACGTTTCATTTGGAAGGCTTCTAAATTAGATTTAGTGTCCCTTATTTTCAATAATATTCACCTTATTATATCTCAATATTATTTTCTCACTAGGGGTAAATCATTTTTTCTCTAAAATGATAGATTTTAGCACCCATATGGATGACGAATGATGATAGTAGAGTTGGGGGGAGATGGGTAGCGGGTGATGGTGATGTGGGATGTTTTAGGTGGTATCTTTGTCATAGTGTGGAACTATATTGAGATAATACCATTTGATGTTTTAGGATGTAATTTTGATAGGATTTTAGGGATGGGTGATGTGAACTAGTGGTTTCCCCTGCCCGTTGTTGAGTAATATAGATTTTTATAGTGAAACATTGGTTTTAAAATCTATTTTTAAATAATTATAATATTTAAACAAAGAAAGGTAATTAAATAAGATGATGAAGTGTGTGTGTGAGTGAGTGAATATTATAGGTGGAATGTATTTGATGCATATAAAATTTTGTTTTTCACCACTATTAATCAAATCCCTTTGTTTTAGTAATATATTATTATTAAAATATTATAACTATATTATATTTAATAGATAGGGGAAGGGTTTTCTTGATAAAAGTACTTTTAGATCAGGAATTTTTAAGGGTATATAATCCATGATGGTGCCTCATAAGACCCACCCATCTTTATATATCGAATATTAATTATGAATATATGATATTATATATCAGATTAAATGTTTCTTGATGATGGGATTGTGGGTGTCTAGAGCTATCATTTTTCTACTAGTTATTGAATTTAAAACTAATATTACTATAAATATGCATTTGTGTACATATGTGTGTATACATGCAATAATTAAGTCATGTATGTATAAATGTTAGATATATCATTTTCATGATGGTATGAAAAATTATATAGAACTATACAAATATCATTATATATTTAACATTTTAATTTATATATTATGTTTTATTATATATTCTCTCCCCATTAACTATTTTAAAATCATATTTTCTTCAATTACATTTCGTAACAATATCATATTTATAATATTCTTCTAGAACTGTGATCATTATTTCATGGCAATTAAATCAAGCCCCATATTTGATATATAAAATTTTCTTTTAATGAAATATTAGGGGCTACCACATGGTCATGATCATTCAGAATATTGAATATTTATAATTTTGGTTTGGTGAACAATTTTTGAAATATAAATTGTTAATATTACTCATTTTTTAATTTATATCTCAATATAAATAATTTGAGGTCCTGAATATGTGCATAGGTAGAACAATTACATTTAAGATGGTCATGATGCATGTAAAAGTTCTTATTGGATACAATATTATTAGTATACGTTTATTAATTTTTTATAATTAATTAAATATAAAATTTTGGAATGACTTCATTAATTAAATATATTACTAGTGATGAACTATTGGTGAGTATTTTAGGTTTATATGTTATTTTATAGGAATATAGATGACAAATGTGGCATACATTAATAATTTGCAGTGTGATACTTTTATTTTTCCCAAAAATGGAATGTGGGATAATCCAAAATATGAAATTCACATGATATTGTAAGGAGTGTGAGTTTTATGTGTTTAAAATAAATGATTTTGATGTGATATGATTGATGTAGACCTTGTTCTCAAAATTTGTTATATAATGCAATAGTTAATATTATGATATTATTTATCTCTCTTTTTTATATCACATGGGAAGACTCAAGCATATCAAATATATATATTACATCATTTTATATTACAATTAATTATATATTAAAACTAATTTTATCCCAGAACATATAGGTTTTGTGTCGTTGGAGATTAAATTCCTAACCAAATCTTTTCTTAAACCTTCTTCAACTTCCAACACAAATTTTATTCACATATGATACCCTTCTAGAAACATCCCACATAATAATATTCTTCAGATCCTAGGGAACATAAACATAAGAAAATGGTGAACTCTGATTGAAAGTAATGGTAATGATAAGAGATATCAATCTATGATTGTATGTGAGGATAAGAGAACATGTTTGTATAATAACATAGTCAAATTTCGTAAACATGACCTGAAAAAGTCAAAATCTATAGGAAAAGGATCACAAATCATGATTCCTGATAAAAATATTTGGAATAACATAATACATTATAAGTATTAGTGTGGAAACATGAGTTAAGAATAATGAGCCATGAAAAAATTGTTGAGGTATATTTAATAACATGAAGATATGGAATATGAATGTGACAAAATCATATGCAGAGAAAATCTTTTTCTTTTTAATGGATCACCGCTCAGACCATCACCACATTGTGGACATAGTCCTATGGTGGATTTGGTACACTCTTTATTCCATTACTTATCATCTCATGTAATATAATTGATTACATAATTCCTTAGATATATATATAAGTAAACATAAAAAATACAATATATATGTGTACCAGATTATAATGAAAACGTTTGTAGTTCCATCATAGCTCAATTCCACCATGTGAAAGAAATTGGTTTTAGGAAATTTTCCACAAATCATGGTAATTTCACATATAGATAAAGAATATGATGATAGAATTATATAATATCTCTAGTGAACCATAATATGTGATAAATTATGTTAACATAGATGACATTAAATTTTTTGGGTAATTAGAAAATTAATTTGATAAAATAATTAGAAATACCAATTTGGTTTCAAATAAATTTCATTTCAATGATCATAGAGAAAAATTGTAAAATTATTAAAAAAAATAGCTGAATATTTAAAAAAGAAACCTAAACAATATAATGAAAAATGTGATGGTTAGATGATGTTCTAAGAATATACTTTTTTAACTCTTTTAATGAAATACAAATTTGGATAAATTTACAACGCATAAAATACTAAATGAATGTTCATTTAGTAAAGAGACATAAAATTCAATATAAATTATAGGAAGTAATTATATATATATATATATATATATGGATAAGGGTTTCTATAAAATTTTATGATTAATATGTTTATAGAGTATATAGTTTCCCATGTGAGAAGTTTAAGCAATTCCAGGTACACTTACATGCATCCTTCGCGTTCAAATGTGATACAATTAGAGGTTAAAGAGTATGAATAATGTAAAAATAGAAATAAACAAAAAAAGGAAAATATGATATGTTTTACAGAAGGAACATAAAATCTCCCAAATTTTAATTTAGACATGGAAAATCTTGTTCACATGGTGAGATTACAAAATTAACCCTTACGTGGGAGTTTTACTTCTTCAAACATGTCCTAACTCCAGGTAAAATAAATTTTGGTTTATTAATTATATTTATACTGACCATATTAATATTTATTTTTCTTATTACATAAATATAAAATTCCTAATATCCCATATTAATTATTTATTGTTAAAATAATTATTTAGATGTTAATTGTTTTATTTTTTAGATGAATGCTTCATTTTGAATGTTATGAAACTTGACCCATGATCATGATTTCATAACCTAAAAAATTTTATAGATGATGCAATATATTTTTTTATATCATTATGGATCCCAAGATCATTTCATGGAACATATGGTGATGGTTTTCAAGGAACATTTAAAAATTCCATTTTGGGTGATATAGAATGAATAAAAGAATTTTATTTATACGTAAACAAAATTTTTCATAATGCCATTATAGAATAATTAAAACATATTAAATTAATCATTATTACATTAGGTTACCATTTTTTAAGTTTTCTTAGTCATTCATCATGTGAAGGTTAAAACAGCAATCTTGTTGGTGGTAAAACTTACCCAAATAAGGAGATGTTTTACCTATAGAAAATTAAGAACGTGTAATTTCAATGTAATAATGTAACATTTAATTAATATTTTTAATTTCGAAAACATTCCATTAAATAGGTAAATAATATTATAGTATAGTTATATGATGGAGTTAAAGAATAATAATTATGAACAGAATACCATTAATGTTGAAGACTCAAATCTTCTCTTAGAGAGCCTCATAGAAATGATGTGTTTGAAACTCTTTATTATCACCATCAATTTTCTAAAATGGGATAAAATTTTAGAGAGTTAATTTGGGTAGTTTATTAAGGTAAAAAATAATGGGAATGATTTCTTTGAGGTGGGTAGAGTAGGATTCTATTTATAGGTGATCTTGAGTAGCATTTTCGCAAATACCTATTCCTTAATGTCAAATGTTGTCATTTTAAAAGCAATGTGGAAAAAATTTAGTCAAATATTATAGGTGATATAATATATGTATTGTAGTTTCATCATCCAAATATTCCAAAATAATATTTTTTGATATTTTCTAACTCTATCCCTTGATTTAACATTTTTACCATAATTTACTATTTACCAAGGTGACTACCAATTTCATAGTTAACTTATTTTTATAACTAAAAATATAATTGAACTTATTAAATTATTTTAACATGATGATTCCAAATATAAAATCTATTTTATTTGGTTCAATTTATTAAACTGATAGAAAACTAATTCAAATATATAAACAAATAACACATACATAATTTGTTTTCTAAAATGTATTTTTAAGCATAAATAATAATTTATTTATTTTCCTTACAAATGAAAAATAATTAAATTATTAGAAATTGTTTTGAATATAAATATAAAAATTTATTTTTGATTAAATAAGTCATCTATATTGGTCATTATAATTTATGAAAATACCCAACATATAGA
Organism: Viscum album; assembly: GCA_963277665.1. NCBI lineage: Eukaryota > Viridiplantae > Streptophyta > Magnoliopsida > Santalales > Viscaceae > Viscum > Viscum album. Next base: position 1,374,030,468 of record OY728133.1, on the reverse strand, counting down.
AAATAATTTATTTGAAAAATATGTATTTTTTAAAAAAAATTATTTTATCTTTATTACTAACTAATAAAAATAAAATATTGAATTTTTATTAAAATATAAGAAATAAATTTCATTATATTTATACATAAAATATTTTAATTTGAAATTTTAAACAAAAATATATAATATATAATAAAATAAATCTTTTTTAAAATATCATTTTTAATTTATTATTCTTTATAATTAGTTAAAAAAATTTGGAAGTTATTAATTAATTTTACAAATAATTCCTTTAATTTAATTAATAAATTTTATTGGTATCATTATTTAAATATAATATATTTAACAAAAATACATAATTCATTAAAAAATTCTTTAAGATCAATTATATTTTCTAATTGAAGTAGTAAATTTTATTAATAAAAATTTATTTTTTTAAATTTAGTTACATCTTGATATCTTATAATGTATTTAATTTTTATTTTTATATTTCTCCATAATAAGTCATTGATAATATTAATTAAATTTTTCGTGTATCGAAATATTTTGAAAAAAAAAATTTAATAGGAATACTTAAAAAATCATGGGGTGTTATATTTTATTCCCTTAAAATAAATTTTCCCTCAAATATTATTTTCTACAATTAAAACAAATTAGGGTAATTTTTTCATCACATCCTCTAATTCCCATATTTATTTGATAAAATTACTATTCCTCTTGATAACATTAATATGGTGAGTGGTATTTTTTATAGTAATTTATCTCTATGGTCATCTATTTTCACTAGTTATTCCTTATAAGAGATATCATGAATCATTGTTACAGTCTTTGAGTTCAGCACAAAAGATGGATTGGGTATATACAACCAAAAAATTGATTTGTGGAAAACATAAGGAACCTAGGAGAAGTTTGGTGGAAGTGTAAGATGATATTCTAATGTCCCCACATGACTAAGAATTTCTAATAGGCCAATGTATCTAGGGATAAAATTTCCACTGTTCCTAAATATCAAAATCCATTTCCATAGTGGTATTTTTATCACCATATCTTAAACATCAAGCTTCAAATATAACCAATTATTATTATAATATCTCTTATATTAATTTTGGTATGTTTCAATATTATACTAGATACTTCAAATATTCTCTAACATTTTTTTATCAAGATCTAGTATCAAAAGTTTTCACACTCCAAATCTATTCCATACTTTTGGAGTTCTACAACTTTTCCCATATAAATCCTTATATGGTTATATTTTAATGTATAATGAAAATTATTTATATATGACAACACTACTGTGTTATGTTATTATTCCCAACCTATGAACAAAATCTTATCATATCTTCTAGACATTGAATTGTCCTTTTAGATTAGACACCATTCTATGAAGGATTATAAGTGATATATATCAAATATATATTCAATTATTGTCGAATAAATTTCTATTACTTGGTGGAAATAAAAGGATCTCAATGTGATATAATGAAATGTATTTCTCCCAAAATCCTTACCACTTTATTTATATCATGGTATGTTGACTGAGTGAGAAATTATCTTCAATAATAATGAATTGTTCTATCTTTTTAAAGCGATCAACAAAATCCCATATTTAATTATGTATTTTAGAGGTCCTTATAAGAACTTTAATTAAAGACATGGTGATTTTATCCTATTTCCATATAGGTATGAGGAGTGGTTATATAATCCCATTTGACTTCTGATGATTGGAAATAGATTGATGTAAAACTTAGCATTGGCATACATATGATGAAATTTAACTCTTCATTTTTTTCATTTTAGAAATTAATCATGAGATCTCTATACATATTTATACATTCAAAATAGATATAAAATAATGGTCTATGAGCGTCATACGAAAAATATTTGTTCAATTATATTATTGATGGTACACATTTCTGTTTCCCAAATCTTATAATGAAATCATTATTTTGGAAGAAATCTGGAATATTTCTTACCCTATTCTATATATCTGTATCATCCTTTTATGTCTCATTGATATTCACGAGTATGGATAATTGATTAGTCATTTGAGAAAGATAGGATTTAAAAAATTCCATTATGAATTCATGTTATATAATTTGTAAATCAATGTTTATTAGGCCAATTTCAATATTGATTCACAGTTAGTTCACATTATACTTACTAATCAGATAATTAGCCAGTTTTTTCACTTCCCAAGCTGTTTTGGGTAGTCATGGTCTGGGATCAATTTTAACCATATCCTTTGTTAAATTCTCAACTACATATAAGTGAATATATAATTTTAAATCTTATGGTTGGTATATATATTTATTTTGTTATTATAGACACCATTTCTCCATATTATTAATAGAAATATAACCATTTCAAATTATAAATCACCCATCATGTAATATTTCTCATGTAACACTAACTGACAAGAGGCATACACTATAGATGTGTAATTTTTCAAGAGGATGCATCAAAATAAATTATTTAATATATCACTACATATAATAAGATCTTCTTTAATACAATATATAGTTATTATAGGTGTATTTACATACCTTATCTTATGCTACATGAAAATTTATTCACATTTTTCTATCTAAAAAACATTACTCCCTACCGAGTTAACATGGTTAATGGATTTTATAGTTGTAACAAATTTTTTAAGAAACATCTATATTACCATTCTAGACAAAGAAAATTATAGATATATGTTTCACTAGTTGGTCTCGAACATTCATAAATAACCTATTCCTTATAAGTTTCCATATATTTACCCTCACTTGGGATTACATAACCTAATAATGATACATGTTATTTCCTAAATTTATAATATCTAAGGTATTTATCACCATCCAAAATTATCTTTATGAGCATCCTTAAACAAGGAATATATGAGATTATCACCTATAAAGACATTAAGAAATACAATTAGGTGAAATCTAAATACTCTATTCATCAGATCCATGAAGATAAATATGGAATTTTTAGGTGAAAATTGAATCAATATGAATTCATAGTGTCTATATCATTTATATAATGAAACCTCTAATAAATCCTCAATTTTCACTCTTGTTGATGATATTTATACCAAAGTTAAATCTTTAATATGTATTTACCCCCTCATCATTGATTGTAAAATCCATCAATCTGGGGTAGAGTATATTTTTTCTTTATCATGATCTGGTTATGATCAAGATAATCCATGATCATATTAATTAATCTAGTTTTATTATTAAAAAAAGAAAGTTGGTGAAACCCAAGGAGATGTACATGGATATATAAAACCCTAAACTATATTTTCCTAGATTTTATTATTTAATTCATAAAATTTCAATTTATTCCACTCTAAAATCATTATTTCATATTGAAATTTCACCAGGTGTGACTTGTTTCAAAAAAAACCCAATGATTTAGGGCATAACTAAAAAAATCTTTTGGAAATAAAATTTAATATTCTCAAAATATAGACATATATTTAATATTGTGTTTCTCCCAAACAATTTGAGCTGAATATCCTTATTTAATAGGTAACAAGACCTATAAAATGGTAGTAATTCCAAAATAGAGTTCCTTGTTTTTAGTTTTGGCTATGAAAAGACCATTTTTTAGATAATTAAAAAGAAAAATACACAAAGAAATTAAATTTGGTCTGATATTTAATCATTTGATAGAGGTGGTTGAGAAATAAACACAATAGTTTAGGATAATTAAATGTTGGGTAACTAGAATCTACATAGACTAGGAATACCGAGTGACGCAACAACATGATATGATCAGATTGTGAAATAATATTATTCTTAATGGATGTTATAGTGAGATGTATGGTGACCATAAGGTAAAATCATAAGTGATCGTTACACAGTTGTTGGGATTAGTGTGTGACATGTCTTCTTAGTTTCATTGCTAGATAGTATAGAGTATTAAATAGTGTAGGTGATTCAATGGATGACTTTGAATGAATATAGGATATTTCTAAAAGATCAATCAATGCTGATTTATCCCCATACCTATTTTATGGTGGAGTTTTCTAAAAGAATCGATTTGATCCTACTAAAAATAGTATGTCACATCATTCGGTTTTGGACACATGATAGTGTACGAGTAATGGAGTAAATATATAAAATCTTATTATCTATGTTTTTATTGAATAAAAGGTGGAATGGAAATCCCTATGTGAATTATGATGAAATTTTGAAGCATATAAAATTGTGTTTTACTTTTACCCTTTTGTGTTTCTTTTTATGGTTACTTTTTATTGTATTTTCTGTATTTTTTTAGGAGTTTATATGACATGGTGTGATTAATTGAGTGTCATGTCTTAAAAATTATTGGTTTCATTTCATGATATTGTATTTATAATATTGTTTTCTATGTATAATATCATTAAACAATTTTATCTGATGGTTACCATTGATCAAAGAAGTGGTAGCTGAGTGAGATTAGAGTATTTCGGTTGGGAAGGTTCTAACTACGGTTTTTCTATGCATAGTTTAGTAAAACAAATTATCCACTCATCTATATATGAAAAAATTTGTGATCAAACTTTAATCATTTATCTAACATTTTCCATAAGTAGTGGGAGTTCACAATTTCATTAAGATAGTGTCTAAAGAGGGTAAGGCTAGGGGGTGTTCAACATGAATGATTTTTTAATCCAAAATATGTAGAAATGTAATTTCATACTATATAATTACTTTGATCATAAATTAATTGGTGTCATGGTAGAAATGATAAATGAAGAAGACTGTGATGGGCATGATTATAATGAATTTAATTTAATTTTGATATCTTTATCTAGATATGTGAATTTCGAAATTTGGAAGTGGATACCACTTTAGAACACATAGAGACCCTAGAAGACATATATGAAAACCTAATAGAAGTCAAGATGTTTTTTTTTGTTATGGAGATTTTTCAATATGATAATGATATAAGGTTAGCCTATGGTGATTCATGTCAATTACATTAACACGATATTAGTATAGTTAGAGTCTTTAATGGTAATATTTAGAGATATAGTATGGGATTTGTTTTTATTATACTCACTCCCTGAATCTTGGTAAAAATGGTGACCAATATGAGTAATTCTTTAGGAAATTTTGATTTTACTTTAACAGATGTTTGGGACCTAATCATCAATGACTATATTCATCAAATGGATATTTAGGTACCATTTAGAAATTTTTACAATGTATATGTATGAGGACATGGAATGACCTAGAAAATTCACCAGAATGGGAATGTTGGTAGATTTTAGAGTAGGTGTAACTCAGAAGATGGTTCTCTATGGTATTATCATTGTGGGAGGATATTCAAAATAAAAATTATTTTGTTGAAAAATTGGAGAAATTTGGATAATATTATTATAGAAGTGTATATGAAAACCCTCTATCAAATAATTAGATTGTCTTGCTTCTATGTTATACTAGATCACTTGGTTCTTAGGTGATAAACTATATAGCTTCATTTTATTCAACACTAAATGATTTTAGTTTGAATAATTTTACTTATATAATACTTGTAAAGTTATATATTATATACAAAAAGAATATAAATATTATATATAAAATTGATGTTTTGATATGGAAAAGTATCATAAGGATGCTGGATTTGCGTGATGCGTGAAACATACTATGGTTTAGGAAAAACATTACTTTAATGGTTTACCTTGATAACGTATATTTTTATTTAATTTTAAAGAATTGGGAATGAAAAATTTCATGGTATTTCATAGTTATAGAGAAATGAGTGAAGGATATGCCTTTTTATATTATAGGTCTTTCAGAAGATGCAATACATTCCATAGAGGTAGCATTTTCTATACTTTGGCATGATCATTTGTGGTATATCATTTTGAGATGACTAAATTAATTGATAATAAAGTTATATATAATGTCAAAAACATGTAGTATGGGAGAAGAAAATAATATATATTTTCAAGTCAAATAAACATTTCCTTCTAAACTAAAGGGAAGGTACCAAACCACTAGAACTTATAGCTAGTTCAAATGGATGTTTGAGGCCTATCATTGGTGTGATATCATTGAGGTTCTCTATTCTAATATGCCTTTATCTATGATGAAACATGAAAAGTTTGGGTGTAATATCATGTGCATAAGTCGGATGTATTGGGAAAATGTTTCAGATAAATATTCATAGTGGAGTAATATGTTAGATGAAAAGTTGTATGCTTACCATTATAAAATGGTGGTAAGTATAATAGTATAGAGTTAAAAAGGTTATTCTAGAGGACACGATTTTTCTTGATAAGTCCATTCTATAGAATCATTAATAAAATATTATTTCAAATATAATGAATAGAATACTTGGTAAAAATTAAAATATTAGGATGATTCAAACCAGGATCACTAAATATGTTTTGGTTGGGGTTGTCAAATATGTATCTTAATTAATAAATCAGACTTTTTAATCTACTATCATTAAATAACATATAGATACTTTTTGTTTAATGGGGAACCTTCAATTAAACCACCTCAAAGTCTTTGGATAACATGTTTATTTTTATGTGAATTATAAGGAATGAGTAAATATTGAGACTAAGTGTCAAACATGTTACTTTTTTGTCTATATTTATGAATAATTTTTATTTTTAATTAAGGAAACTAACTCTTATAATTTCATCAGAAGTTAAAATGTGATTTTAAATGAAGATATCCAATGTAAGTATCAGAACTGGAACAAAAACATTTTTCAGATACAATTATTATCAGGAGAAATGGTTCTCTAGATTGTATGTATTAAAATTCCTAGATATTAATAATTATTATTGAACAACATTCATCTTTGAAACAAAAAACATTCCAAGGAGTTACCCGGAGTCGTAAGTTTCCTAATGTTGTTTCTAATGATAGATGTACAAGAATTTTCAAGGAATACAAAAGCATTGGAAAAGATTTAGAGGAGATATATCTCGATTATGTAGTACTATATGGATATATTCCATAAAGAAATATGTTTAGGTATACTAGTGTGAGGTTACAAGTGAAAAGGTATAAAAGTAGAATAAATTTTTTTTATTTCGAATATATGATAGGAAACTCGAGTGTTTAGATGTTGTGAGGATTCTGAAATACTCAAATAGTGGGAGTTTTTTATAGGATTTGATATTTATTCACTCCATGTTTTTGGATCATGTGAACCGATAGTGTGACCTATTGGGAAGATAGTATTACAAGATAATGGGTGTATAGGATAATGGGACAAGTTAATGGCATTAGGTGGTATATTTTCCGAATAGCCATGAGAGGTTCTAGACAAATGAAAGGAGTATATTTCATAGAGAAATTTTCTCCATTAATTAAACATATGAGTACAAAAATTATGTTCTATATGGATTAATTATATATAATTCTATATATGTAGTTGGATATGGAGATAAAATATCATTATAGGGGTTTCAACGAGGAAACATACATTGAGTTGTAGGCTGATTTCATGGATTATTAGAACGAGGAACATTTTTGTAAAATCAAACATAGAATATTATTTTTTAATCAAGAAACAGTAAATTGGAATTGGGATTTCGATGAATTTATGGTGGAGTTGAAATTACTCTAGATAAATTGCGATCATTTTTTATCAAAAGGTGTTTGACGATGAATTATTTGTCATATTACTTTCTTAAATTGATTAAATACTGATTTTTTTTGAAGAAATAATAATCTATGTGTTCAAAGATAATTTTTCATAGATTTCTTTAGAAAAAGGATCATTGTTTGGATAAATAATTTTTTTTTGGGTTGGGGATAATTATGGAATTATGTAATGATACTTTACACCTAATCCATTTAGATTATCTCTATAAGGTGGTGAAGAACATCAGTATGATTGAAGAGAAATTGTTCATCACTCTCTTGGATGAGAACTTCATTATGTTAATAGATAAGTGTCCATGGAAATAAGTTCATGTTTTTTGGAAGTAAAAGGTTCCATATTCGTCATATATAAAAATATTTATGTACTCCCTGGTTTTTACTCATCTGCACACTTCAAAAGTAGTGGAAGTAGTTCTTATATTTATTTAAATACATTAAAGATATTATTTAGAGGATATAAAGTGGATTACTTAGTTTCAAAACTGATTTAGAATCATAGAATATTTATTTTAAATGAATGAGTATTTTTATGGTTTTGATGACTTATACTTTTGGGGAGATTAAAAATCATTGAAAAGAACATATGGAAACATGATTACTTTTTGTGGGATAATAGTGAGTTTTATATCAAGGATCTTACCTTTAGATTAAACATTAATATGTATTCTATATATATTACATTAAAGGAAGTATGTGTGGATTTTATCTTATTCAAATAGTTAATTATGGCCTCATAAGTAGGGAAATAGTTATAGTGTTAATCTGCGATTCATGGAGTGCAATCCACTAATCTAATAATATAAAGTTCTACTATCATATGAAGTACTACTTCATATGAAAGATATTAGAGAATGTAATGATGTATTTATGGATATTTATAATATCATTAAGTCTGAATGACATGTTTAAAATTGTTTTTACCATAGATTTATTGAGGAAGTAATACACCTCAATATGATTAGGTTGACAGGATAATATGTTTGGGGAACTATGTAGCTAAAAAACCAATAGAATGGAATCTGATTTATATAAGATAAATGGAACCTGAACATGGAGCCAATAAAATTATTCTCAACTGCGATATTGTAACAACACGAATTTTTTTGAAATATTTTTTAAAAATAAACATAATATTTTTGATAGTTTTCATTTTACAGATCACTAAAAATAGTTTAATTTTGTATGCATTATGTTTGTATTGTATTATATGAAACACCAATTTAATTTTTCACTACCTTAAATTTAATAGTTAGATTTATCTTCATGGAACACTGAGGTTAGCTTAAGTTACACAAAAAACTGACTTTCCTAGATGGCTTGCATAACAGCAAAACTGATTTTTACCAAACAATATTATATTATTAAAATATTATTTTTTTCTACATTAATACATAACCTAGCTATTAAGTTTAGGTTTTGAATATTATTAACTAACTTATTAAAACTATTGTTTTAAAAAAGTATAAAATTTATTTAGTAGTTACAATCAATATAAGAACCAATTTAATATAAATGGAATAATATCTTTGAAACTATTTTTATGAGCACAAAGCTATTTTATCCAAATAAAATCAATTAAATGAAATTATTATGTGATATTAATGTAATATATATTTTATATATTCAATAAAATATTATATATATATATAATATATTTCATTGGCATCTGATAAGAACAAACCCAATATTACACATAAAAACCTATATTTTTATTTAAGCGCTTTTACAACCTATTGATGGTGAAGTTATTTTAAATATAAATATTGAATCATTTATAAATTCTATATGTAAAAATAAACTTAATATTTGAAATATAATCATAATAATTATGTTACGTTGAATTTTTTGTATTTTTCTGTGATGTTATATTTTGTAATGAATAGTAAAAAATATTGAAATATCATTAACACCCAGTTTTTTTATCTATTTCATTTATAATGTTAAATTTTATTTTTAATTTTTCTTAAAATATAATTAGATTTAATTTTTATCAATTTAACCAATATAGGAAATTGGAATTAATTTCACATTAAACTTGTATATAAAAATCTAGCATACTTCTTTAATGTTTTTTCTTTAAAAAGATGCTTCGTCGTCCCATCTATGGGATTAAATTTAAATTCATTTCCACCACTTCTGTATTGGAATTTTTTAAAATGGATTTCATATTTGTAACAATCATAATTTATAATTTCTAATAATATTGGCATAGTTTTTCACCAAAAAATTGTGAAGGTAATTAAAATTTATTACGATGATTAAGTGAAATAATGCTTAACAAGGACTAAACCTGAAACATAAGGCCTAATATTACTTATACACATGTCCCAATGGAAATTTTTCAACATATTTATACCATATCTTCACTTTTATATAATTTGGATCTTTACTAGATCCACATTAAAAAAACATGGGTGGGGTTTCCCTTTTCCAAAAATATACAAGAATGACACTTCTCCTCTACTAAAAAAGTCCTCCCCTCCTCCCACTTCCACAGACCTCTCAAGAAACATTGGTTGGACCAAAATCTTCCCATATTCGTCTTCAACATACCTCCCATCAATGTTGAATCCTCCCATTAGTAATAATTCTTTATATGGAATCGTTTTGATGTATACTGAAAGGGGTTACCCAAAGAAGAGGTGGCATCCTTCCTCAAGATCTTTTCTTTTATTTTCTTTCTCCACCACTAAAATATCCTTATTAACTAATTATATAATAAAAACAGAATACTCAACATATTTATTTGTTATTATACTATGTTTTTGACCTAAACTTACACGCACTTCCATCTAATGGGTAACAAGTATATTGTTTATGAGTATGGAAAATAACCGCATCATGAAACGATGATTGTTCATTTTTCTATTACCTCATTTCATGGTTGGGTATTATGATGTAAAATCTGTGTTAATATAATATTTAATATATTTAAAATATATTTAGTCTTTTTTAATTTTTTAAAAAACATATCTTTATACTTTCCATTATGTGTAAACATGATATCATCATTTGTGGACGTATAGACTATCACATCCTCAAAGTGACATGATTTATTCACACTATTAATGGAATGTACTAATGAACTCTTTAGTGAAAATATATGATATATAATCATGATACTATAATAATGATATATACACATATATACATATAATTCATTTAACTTCTTCCATTAAAACAATAATAAAATGGAAACAAAATTCATGAGTATGTATGACCTACTATCTACAGGAACAGTGTATTCCATTTAATACTTCTGTATCCAATAAATTACAATAATACACATATAATTAAATTAAACTAAATTTATATCATGGTTTGAATTATGTAAATCATGATAAAACTACAAGTACCAATGATATAACAAATTTAGACACATGTGAAAAACAATGTGGGAATTACCCGAACAGAAACATTAATATATTATTTTTAACAAGTGGTTAATATAATGTCATAATAAAACAATATATTATATTATATATAAGAATATTTTACATTAAAATATGAATAATAAACTTAACTTTATTATACAAGATTCATGTATGAGTACAAGTAGACTCAAGACACAAGTTAAGGGAATTCTCTCTCACTTTTTATGTCTGGGAGATATAGTCCATGTTCACTACTCTTTTCTTTTGTGTAATGTATATACAGATCATGAATGTATTATCTGATTATTATTATTTAATTTATTGGTATTTAAATAGCCATTATATTAAATTTCGTTAATGTATTTTGTGTTTCAAAAGGATTTTTAATAGACTTTTGGATGTTTTTCTGGAAAACGGTTATGAAATGATTTTCAAGATTCTTTATAATTTTCAAGGAAAAAGGTTATAATTATTTTAGGGATTCTATTACAAGTTTTCGAGCTTATTTTCAATGAAATTTTTTTTCAAAATCTTTTATGGTTTGAAAATAATTTCTCAAAGTATGAGGATATTTTCCTCAAGAAAAGTTTTTAAAATATCATTCCAAATTATTTTCCCTCTATGATAACATGAGTTGGTGTTATTGATGACATTATAGGGAAATAATTCAATGTTTGCTTTCATATTATTTTAGGAATGGTTGGTTTTTTATTTTATGATTTTATGAAACTTTTTTCTCATTCACATGTTATATTGTTTTTAAACCCACTTCTTTGATGGGTTATGATTTGATGAAATGATTACGAAAACCGTTTCATTTTCCACAGTTTGAGGTTTTATTTCATGTTTATGAAACCCATATAATTTCATGGGTTATTATATAGTTGTTTATTATTTTCTCCACATGTTTGTATGATTTCATTATGAGATGTTTGGGACCTATATATCTCTGCAATTCATTGGGTAGAGATTAATATATCATGATATTGACTAAGATGGTCTTGGGAGTGAACCTTGACTACTATGATGATGATGAGAGTGAACCATGACTATCAAGAAGGTGTGGGGAGTGAACTCATTCTACTAATATGGCCATGGTATTTAACCATGACTACCAAGATGGTATGTAGAGTGAACCAACAATGCTTATATGGTCATATAATAGATTCCATGGATATTATGGAAATCATATTATATGCTTATGTGTTTTAGACAATTCCATGTGTTCTTCCTATGTTATGATTTCATGGATTATGTTATTTATTTCCTTATGATTCATGTCTTCTTAACTATCAATAAACATTCTAGGATTCATGTTTTGGATCATTAATATGAAATTTACAATCATAAAATATTTTGATCATGTTCTTACACTCCTTTTCCCATGTTTATGCCTACATGTCTCCCCATTTTACTCTTACTGAGCATCTGAGATCACCCCTTTTATGTTTCCTTCCATAGGTTTTGAAGATATGTATAATGTATGATGTTTATAATAATTTTAATAGTCAATAATAATATAGTGGGAGACAATGTTGCTCACTTATGTAAAAATGTTCTGGATTCCCTGTTTCTAAAGGAACTATACTAATATAGTCTTTGGGTGTCTAATTTTTTTAATGTTTTCAGTTATATGAAAAATTGATGTAATTTATATGTACGATAAAACTGTGTTGTTATTATTGTAACCATAGAAACTTTTTATTTAACCTTTGGAGTCTATGATGAGAAAATAATAATGAGAACTGTAATGAAATGTCTAAGGATAAGTCTAAAGGATATGAAAATTTATAAGAAAATGTACTAGAATTTTGGTAAGGATAGAGTGAGTGGTTTCATAGAAATACATCAATTTATGGATACTACAAGTGGATATGGATCTGCCATAGATGTACGAATGGTTAAAAACTATAACAAGATGATAGAAGCCTGATTCAGGTTAATCTAGTATATGACAATGGGCCTTATTACACACCTAGTTCGACACACCTAGGGGATATGATTTAGAAATTCACAACTCTTCATGAACCATAATGATGGATTTTAATAGAAGAGTACTGTGAATAACCTAGTATATACTTAATGAGTTTTCAATTAAAATATATTTTCATTATTTTTAAATCATGTAAGTAATTTTTCATGATTATGTGGTTTTCTTCTATAATATGTGTTTCACACCTACAGATTTCTAGTTTTAGTGAATTGAAATAAATTGAAGGAACATGGTTAACATTAAATGTTTCATATGTTTAATGTATAGTCATTATAAAATCTATTTTCCAAGTGTAAATATCATAAAGAGAATTAAGAAGGTGGTATGATTATTGGTTATACTTGAAATATAAATAGACAACAAACAGCTTGTGAAAGTATAGGGCGTTCTACAAGTATTAATTACATTAATCATAAAAAGCATGATTAGATTTCGGTTGAGGATCCTTTAGAAATGATTCATATTTCATATTATAATAAATATATATTGAATAATATGTTAATAAATTCTAGGCAATGGTTTATGAATAATGTAAGATGAATGAAGTACATATGCTTTGGAATTCTACGATTATATTGCATAATGCATGAAATATATATATATATATATAATAATTATTTTAAGTATAAGTTTTCCTTGAGGACTGAAAATTATATTTTTAATGGTTATTAAGACTTAAAAAATTGATATTTTGATTAATGGAAGGTAACCCTTAAAGTGATCAAGATGTTGAGAGAATTGACTTTCACTTGGTTAAAGAGATGATTAATTTGGATAAAGTTAATTGGACAACACCGATTAACCTAGGTATGATTATTGATTGGTTAAAAAAGTGGTATATTTCATCATTGATGATATTTACAACTTCTTGGGTTTGAGAAATATATCCAATATCCTTTGTAATATGGTGGAATTTATGTTTCTCAAAAGTATTTATAATAATTCAGTTTATTACCATTTTTCATGAGTATATTTGATGAGGGTATTCATAAGTTTGGAATGTGACAACCAAGAGGTATTATGTGATATACGAGGGTAATATTTAATTTAATTTTTTTAATTTATTTATAAATTTTTGAATTTTAAACTTTTATAATGTTTATATATTCAACCAATTATGGAAATTTAATGTTAAACATCAGATGAACTATTTATGTATCGAGTTTGAATTGAAAACCTTAATTAAAAGTCTATCTAGTGATTAAAATTATTTCAATGATCTAAATAATATTTATTTTTGGAATTATATTAATTTAGTTCTAGAAAACGACATCCTGTATGAAGGGTGACAACCCATCATGTTCAGAAAGGTCAATGGTCTTGAACCCATGATCGATGGACAATAAAGGTTTCACTCATACCACTGGCCAACACGATTTCCTCGCTAATGTGTAATTTTTTACTTAAAAATGTTTTTAATGAGTATCTTATTTGTGATCTATGACAAAAATAACTCCGTATTATATATTATTTTAATCTAAGTCCATATTTTCACTTCCCATATATATTCTCCTATCAAAAAACACAGTTATATGTTACATTAGGTAACCATTTTATTTCAAGCATTACTTTTTAAAATTATGTTTTAGTGATCATTTTTATGATGTGGGTTTCTATTAAAGGAAATCTCATGTATTAAACTTTTAATAACCCCAAATATTTTTTATAGAAAAATTAATTTTATCTTGTTGAATATATCACTATGATATTTCATGAAATATTTTTTCCAATTAATTTTACCTTTTTGATATTTTCCATTGTCAAAAACACTGAAAATAGTTACCTTTTTAATAATTATGTTTAGATTGTGTTATATAAAACACAATTTAATTGTTAAATACATGAAATATAACGGTTATATTTCTCTACATGGAAATCTATGTTTATATTATGTTACACGCATGATGGAATTTCCTCAATGGATTCTGTAACATTCAAAACAGTGTTTTACGAAAAAAACACTATATTATTAATATATTAATACATAACATATCAATTAAGTTAGAAATTATAAATATTATTAACTAACATATTAAAACCTAATGTTTACCCAAGTATATAATAAATTCATTAGTTTCAATTAATATAAAAACCAAATGAATATAAAGGAAATATTTTTATAGAAAACTATTCTTATGCTCGCAAAGCTATTTTATCCTAATATATTAAATTAATTAAAATTAGTGAGTAATATTAATTTAATATTTATATTATATATTCAAAAATATATTTCTAAATTCAACCAACAGATTGGATATTCATAAGATCAGAAAAAGCCCAATATTACACACAAAAATCTGTATTTTTATTAAGGCACTTTTACTGCCTTTTGATAGAGAACCATTTTTAAATATTAATTTGGAAAATTGTATAAATTTTATATATCAGAATAAAATACATCTATGAAATAAATAATAAAAATTAGGTTATGTTGTATTTTTTTATTATCTGTGATGTTTTAGTTTTTACTGAATAGTGAAAAATACTAAAATTTAACTCAAATCTACCTTTTCAACTAATTTATTTATAAGGTTAAATTATATTTATAATTTATTTTAATGTTTAATTAGATAAAATTTCAATAAATTTATAAAATTTATGTAATTAGAATTGATTTCACATTTAATGTTTTTATTAAAACATAGAAAATATTTGGATGTTTTTACTTTAAAAACCTTATTTGTCATCCCATCTACTAGATTAAAATTAAATTGATTTCTACAAATTATGTGATTTTAATTTGGATTAATGGATTAAATATTTGGAATAATAATAATTTATAATGTTGAAAAAGATCAACTTATTTTTTTACCTAAAATAATAATGTAGGTAATTAAAATTAATTACAACGATTAAGGTGAAATTAAGCTTAACAAGGGACTAAACACTAAACATAAGTCCTAATATGACCTACAAACTTGTCCAAAATTCATTTTATGGACATATTTTTATCTTATCCCACCTTGGATCGACATTGGTTAACTATTTAATCTTTTCTTAGATATCCTCTTAGAAGTCATAGGTTTGGGACTTCTTTATGTGACCAGATGTTACCCAAATGGGAACATAGTGCTACCAGTATAGCTTTGTAAGGGATTAAATATATAAATAAATTAAATTTTTTAAGATGTTATAGATAAGAGGGGACCATTTATAATTTATCTTGTGTGTATATTCAACAAATACCCATTCATTATTGTATGAGGAAGTCATTTTAAAAAGAATTTGAAATAAATTTTTCAAATATTGAATTTAAAATAATAGAAGTTATATAATTCTCCCATTCACATATTTATAGATTAATCTGTTGTGATATTTTATGAATTTATCCAATGATTCAATACTTTTACTTTATTTTAGCCTTCATGATGGTGACTAACTTTTACCTAGGTAACACATTTTTAGGACTAAATATAAAATTTACCTTATTACATAATTCTGAAATGCTGATTCCAAATATTATATACATTTTACTTTATTAAATTTCTGATGATGAATATTATTTATTTGAATATATGTAAGTATAATAGATTAATACATTATAGAAGAAAATAAAATTTAAGATTAAAATATAATTTATTATTATTACTTGAAAATAAATAATCAATAGATGATTGATAATTTTTCTGAATTAAAATCATGGAATTTTATTAAATTAAATAAAAAAATTTAATATAGATCATTTTAATTTATACAAATTTATAACATGTTGAAATAACACTTCTATGAAAAATATGTATTTTTATTAATAAGTGATTTTATCTTTATTACCAACTTATTAATATCAAATTCACAAATGTTTACTCATATATAAAAAAAATTAATTAAATTTCATACAAAAAATATGATAAATTTTAATTTTCAATAAAAAATATAATATATAATAAAACTATTTATTTTAAAAAAATATTATTAAATCGGTATTCTTTATATTTACTAAATTATTTCTCATATGTTATTAATTATTTTACTATTCCTTGATTGGATTTTATCAATTGAATTTATTGATATCATTATTTAAAAGTAATAAATTTAATGAATATACATAATTAGAAAATAATTTTGCTTTCGAGTTAATGGTATTTTTCCAAGTTATTTAACACATTTTTATCCAATTTAAAAATAATTTATTTTTCGAATTGTGTTTTATTTGCCTATATTGTAATCTATTCCATTTTTTGAAGTAAAATATTATCATAATAACTATTTTCATATTAGTTTGGTTTTTCATATATCACAATATATCAAATACATTTTATTCATTTAAATGGAAAAATAAACTAAAATAATGAGTTTTTACATTATGGGACATTAATATATACTATGTGTGGTTATTTTCTTGGTAATTAAATTTCCCATGGATGTATAATAAACTAATTTCAGATGATTTAATTATGATCAAATATAGATTGATATGATTTTGACTAAATTTTTTGATAGTATTGGATGTCCATGAGAGATATAATCATTTTCATATCAATGAGATAAAAATGTGGACTATGTTGGACGATGGTGTGTATATAGATCTGCTTATAGGATCCTTCCAAGGTAGAGGGTTGTGTTATGATTATTCATTGGAGTAAATTGACCTTGTGATTGATGTATAATGGTAGAAAACATGAAAATTACTATAAAATAGTAACATTAATAGTGTGGGTAATATGATTGATGATGAGGTTCCACAAGTATTTTATTGATGAATTATGTTAAAATATTGATTATATATATAAGATTATGTAAGATATTTATTATTATATATTGATTTTATTTACATAATGGGAGTACCATTTTCTATACAACCAACATATGTGGGATGTTTTCATAGATGCGACCCAACACACATTGAGTGAGTGGGCTAGTGTGATGAACAAATAATAGACCTAGTCTCATATATATGTATATATATGGTCATAATTTGGATATATTTTTGAGATAACCATGATGAGGAGGGAATGAGTTTCATATCCTTGACCTTGTGTTTATATGTCTAATATGGTCATTGAGAAGTGGGAATGTGGTTGATTTTCTCTTTGATGTGAGGTTTTGGGAATATCACATACTAGGTAAGTTTGAGTTGTGATGTATTTTCCCTTATATATTTTATTATCTTTTTTATACTATACATAATACTTTATTTAGTGATTAATGTTTGACTTTACAGTGGGGAATGAATACATGGTTGAACTCGTCACGACCCGTCCCACGGGGCCCGGACATGACTACCCCAATCCCGCCTTCCATAGGCCAAGGGTTAGTCACTAGCACCTGATGGACTTTCCCGAATAGGGAGGGCATTGCCTTAGAAATCTGTACACACTCAAAAAGGTAAACTGGAGTAAACTACCAAAAAATTTAAGGTATAACCATGAGTGTAAAGTAAAACTACAAGTACAACTGTAAACTAAAAATAGTGGGCCGGATTACAAGCCCTAGAAACTGAAAATAAAGTTAACAACTGTCGCATCTACCCTGCAGCTCTATTTAGAGGTTAGTAGCTATAATTCTGATGTCGAAGAATAGTATCTCGACGAATATCATCACACCAAGGTCCATCAAGTACAAACCTCAGAATTCTTCCTCAGAGCATCAGTAGTCTGCACCTGAAACACACATGCAGGCGTAGCCCATGTAGGGGCCAGTATAACAACTCGTTAGTGGACCTCAAGACCAGCGAAGTTCTATTAGTAATCCAAAAAAGGAAAACATCACAAGAAATACTACTATGTTAATATCACAATCATGATCTAAATCATGAAGCACAAAGAAAAAGAGATTGATCAAACTAATGGTATAACTTTAAGGTTATTGGGATAGGGATGACTAGTTGTAAAGCCAGATCATCCTATCTATAGTAAATCTAATGTTGTCCCATATAGGTCATAGTATTCTGACCCATATTGGTTGCTAGATGCTGATCCATATTGGTCACTGGTGTTGACCCGTATTGGTTGGTATTGCTGACCCGCATTGGTCGATGGTGCTGACCCATATTGGTCGATGGTGCTGACCTGTATTGGTCACTACTTCTGACCCTTATTTGTCATTCATAAAAAGGTAGGGATGATTATTCGTACATCTTGATCATCCCACTTTGGAGTTTCTGATGTTGGCTCGTATTGTTTGCTCTTCTTCTTCATGTCACAACCAACCACTGAATTTATGCACGAAGCAGACATGATCTCTAGAAGACTCTACTCCTAAAGCCATAAGTAATATTTTAACCAGTATTATGTCCTTAAAAAATCAAATCCAAGGTACTACCCCATCATAGGGGTCCCAACGTGATAGACAGTGTGTCGATCGGATGCATGATCTCTGAGATATGGGCACTTTTGTAAAAAGTGCCCGGTTGGATTCAAGTCTGATCCAACCTAGGTAGCATGTAAAATATTTTCAAAACTCACTTTCATTATATACTAAGGACCACCTTGCTATAATGGTACTTATGTCATGGACGGTGCGTCGATCGGATGCTCGGTATGTTAGTTACCCCTTTTCCGTGGAATGTGTGTGATCGCACCTTGGTCCAGCCTAGCTCGGTCGGGCCTGCCAGAATTTTCCAAAGGGACCGATTCTAAAAAGGGGTCCTAACACTACTAATGGTGTGGCTAAAGAAAACCTGGTTTGTTAGTTAAGGGTGTTTTTTTATTCGGGGGCCAGTTGGGTCTAGGCCCGGTCTCACTCAATCATGTTGGCCCAACCCAACGGGTCCTGTGGCCTACCTGACCTCGCCTCGGTCCAGCCCATCGGGGTCGGCCTGGTTCACATGGTCCAGCCCGTCAGGGTCTGCCTAACTGGTTCGTGGTCCCGATCCATGGTTGGACCAAATCACTGGTTAGGGCTCGATCCTCCCGCGATGGGCCGTGTTTCCAGCCCGACCCACATCCGGCCCGGTTCGCCTGATGGTGGACCACGTTGGCCAGATGGCCCCGTGGATGCAGGGCCGTTTCTTCCGGCCAGGGTCTGAAAAGTGGTGGACCGGTCCTGGTCGATGTGGCGCCGCCCCCTTCTTGCCACTGCCCGCTGGCTGAGGTTGCTGCCGCCAACAGTGCCTATGGCCCCGCCCGTCTCGCGTGCGGCCAGCGCGGGCCGGCTACCACTAGCCCCTGTTGTGCATGACGATACACCGTCTCTCCACCACCCACAAATGGTTTCTGCGGGCCTCCTCCAACCACCACCGGATTCCGCCGGCATGTCACCCCGACGGTTCTTTCCATGGGCCACCAGAAATGATCTGGGGGTCTGTTCTTGGTGTCGCCTGTGCCTATGGGATCTTGGGATTCCATCGTCATTTTTCGTTGCTCAAATATTTTTTGCCTCTGCGTTTGTTGTTACTGCCTGAAGAATACACCATGGAAATGTTTAGCGGAGGATTCGGGCCTCATTGGTTTCGTCCCATTCCCTCCACATTAGTGTTTTAAATAGGATGAAAATTTATAATAGTCAAAAGGAAGAGTAATCCCTGAATTTAATACCCCACAAAAACCACCCTCATGATTAGATGAGATGAGGATCAACCCTTAAGTTGGTTGGTCCATGTTCATTGTATTTTTCATGAACGGAAGAGAGGGACATCAAAGTGAATAACTCACCAACCTTTTATGACGTTTGTTTCCACACTTTCATCCTTGAGGGTTTACAATGTTGACTATTCTTCCATGTTCTATCCTTTGAAAGGTGTTCTTCAACGTTCTTTGATGGGGTGGAAGTGATTCAGAGCTTCCCCCATGAATCCACCAAATCCAACTTCCTTATTTTTTATCCAGAACACCGAACTATTTATAGAACCACACTGCAGCATTTGTATAATGATGTGATGTCGTGTCATTACGTTGTTTCAGTTATAAAGCATTGTCGATATTTTGCAGCATTTAATTCACTATTACATTGAGAAATATGGGTCATCCAAGTGTTTCATTAATGTGCCCCATCACCGCATAATTGCTGCCCCACAACGTTGTTGTCGTCCATGAAAGTGAGAGAAAAGAATAAAATAATTATTTTAAATTATTTTATTATTTTTCACCAAAGGTCCAAAAAATTAACATTTCTGTTCGGCCCTCTTCGGCTTAAGCTAATTCATTTCAAGTTGAATCTAGGCATTCTGGATTCAATGGTGCCCTAGGATTTTCAATATGAGCAACAAGTAAAAGGATTGAAAATCTCAAATCATGTTTTCTAAATGTACCTTAAATAGTTCAAAAAATTCATTCAGGGAAAACCGGGCCTTAGAATCACGTGCAATCAATTTCTGCAGACTTGTAAAAATATTAATTAATTAATAAAAATACACAGAATTATCCGGGTCTTTACATTCTCCCCACCTTGGGGATTTACATACATGAAATCCAAACAACGATACAAAAACAAAGAGGGGTATTTTGTATCATCCCAAGCTTCCACGATATGCTTTTCTTAGAATAATCCAATAGCTTGCGTTGTACGCAACTTTGAGTTCTAGCACACCATAATCAATCAGACTAGCCATTATGAATATTAATACCCACATTTTGAAACATTATAAATTTTATTTTTTAAAATGGAATTCATTTTTGGGGTTGTAATATCAAAATAAGCTTAAGGTGAATTTTTGGTATTTTTCTAAAAACACTCAATTTTTTATGAATAGTGAAAAACACTGCATTATTGTTCAAAACAATCTTTTAATTTAAAAATAATTTTTTTATTTAAATTTATGTTATGTCAAAATAGATACACAATACCTATATAAGTTCAATGTAATTCATTGGAGTCATTTTATAATAAGATTAGATGTATAAAGTTTTATTGAAATTTTTACCATCTTTTACCCACCTTCTAGGAACATTTGAAAATTTGCATAAAATATAATTTTACAACTTCTATGAATTGAATTTAAAAATCCGAGAAACAAAGTTAACATTATTATATAAAATTTGGTTCAATATGATGAAAATATTTTTCATTGAATAGTAACTTTTGAATTTTATTTACCACGGTTAAAAGTAAATTGGGTAATTAAAGGTAAAAATGATATTATAATTACCATAACATGTGTCCAAATTCTATTTGATAATAGTTTTTAGACCTAAATCAACCATAGGAATAAAATTTGATCATTTTAGTCCACTTTAATTAGTTAAGGACATTTATTATTATTTTATTTAAAGAAGAGTTAAAAGTGTTAAATTCAACGTTTAATAACTAAAACATTTTTAATATTGGAATATACATAAGATAAATCCTACTATTAATGTTAATTAGAAATATAAAAATATTTTCTAAATAATGGTATTTTATTTATAATTTTAAGACATTATATAATTAAATTTATTTATGACACAATGATAAGGTAATAATTTCCTTATTAATGAAATATTAAAATAATTGATATAATTAATATTAAAATAAATGTAATTTGAGACTTTTAATTATTCCACCAATTTTATAGGTTAATATGACATTTTATGGTTGATTAAATAATTTTATTTTGAAGTGATAAAGTTTTTTTAACTTTCACAAAAAACAAATACTAAATGTAGTCAAAATTGACATAAATGAGTTTTTTAAAAAACATACTATATTATTAATTGATATAATATTCCTAAAAAACTAAGGTTCAGACAAAGAACATAGATAAGGTTTTATATATCAATAATTTACCACTTTGGGTTCTCTAGACTTTTTATAGTATATTTATAAACCTTTTATTATAATAATAGAAGAAGACATGATAAAAGTTAATATATTTAACTAAGAGTTAAATCTAAAAGATATGGTTAATATGGTGACCTAAACCTATCTAATACATATTTATTGATATGTTTTCTACCTAGCCCCATATTAGCTTCTAAATAATTCTTTTTGGAGCCATTATAAAACAAATATGATTGTATAGTAAAATAATATTTCAAGTTTTTTCTACAGTGACCCTCACCTCTCATATAAAAGGGCACTTACCATTATCTCAAAATCATGCCTCCAAGTCCATTGGGATCAGAAAAAACCATCCAATATATCTTTTTATCTACCCACACATCATCTTAGAGGCCTTACTTTGATCAAAAAGATATCCTAAGGGGCCCTTTTGATCAAATCAAAAAGAAGCACTCGAAGAAGAGGTAATAATTTCATCACCTCTTTCAATGTTATTTTCTTCTTCCACCTCGTCTTTCTTTGTTGTTTCCATAAAAAATTATAAATCCAGTACCTTATACATAATGAGATGTTATTATAAATATTTTATAATAATATTCATCATTCTATCCATCCTATTAACGACATATTCAACATATGTGCGTACGTATGGCTTACCGTCTCCACATAGTGGTGTAATTTGTTATATAACACTTCATTATTTGGATGTGTATAATAATGATGCATACTTGATTAAAATAATAAATATAATGTGTTAATTATTCTTTTTATATTATATAACATCCAATTATATATGATTTCACCATCAATAGAATGACATTGTTGCTCGTGCGTACATATGGATTATTGTCCCCCCAAACATGATGAGATTCATTCCCCATCATAACCATTAAAGAATAATTTTTATTTTATGATTAAATTTTTTTTTTTTGAAATTAATATAATTTTGGATATGAATAAATTACATCATATCCAAAATAAAAATATTTATGTAAAAAAATATAAATAAATATAAATCAGTAAACACCCGAAACAATGATACTACTAAAATGTTATTAACCAATACAATATTATAAGATCATATATAATTTTATATTTAGATATACAGTTCCTGTATAAATTAATATCAATTATTTAAATATTCTAAATGTGGTTAATGTACCCTTGAACAAAGAAACGTACAAGTTAATGGTTAATCTTACAATCTCTTTTTTTATCTGAGGTTGTTTATACGTTAGTATCCATTGGGACTTCTTTATCATCCACATCCATATTTCATAAAAATGTATTTCAAAACATTTTATATATTTCATATAATATGGGTTAAATTCTTTTATACCCTATTTTTTTTATAAAAAAATTGAATGCAATCTTTTCATCATTTTCCAAACAAGGTACTTCTATTACCTTTTCGAGAAATTAAGGTATGAATTTTTTTTAACATATACAGCGAGTGAGGCTATTTTCCGATGTTATAACATCTTTGAAGATTCCATTACAATATTATAATAATATTTTCAAAATAAATGTTTTATGTTATAATTATGTGACTTTTAAATGATTTTAAAATATAAAGAGATATTTCTCTCAAATACTTTTGATTTCATCTATATCAACATCCTTTAATGAATTTTACACTTGTTTGAAGTTGATTTATTATGATAGAATCTTCCATATTTTATTAAAGGTTTTCTCATATTTCTGACTATGGATGTTTTATTATTACCATTCATATTATATGGTTAATTTATTAACATTTAATATGATAGTTTTAATACGAATGCTTATGTTATGTTTCAACCTTTTCATATGAGGAATGGATTAGATATAGTAAGTGATGGTTGGAGGCTGCTATAGCTCCCGGATGCATCGGTAAGTCTCATGAGACAGGCTAGTGTCTTGGAATAAGTATTTGAAAAAAATTATTTGTAGCCTTGGCATGAGGCCTTGACTATGTGGTTATGATTTCCAGCATTATGCATTCCATTAGTATGAAATTGGCTATTGAAATTAAATGTGATTATTTCACTCATATGATATACTTGTGAATAAGTGAATTACATTATTTGATTTATCATTTCTATATTATTCTGATGTTTATTTTTAAACGGCTTGTGTTTTAGTATTATACATTTCCTCAATCTTTTATACTGATTTATAATAGTTTCTGCTATATTGTTATCCTTACTGAGCATCTGAGACCACTCTTTTATTGTGTTTTATTTTTCCTTGGATGTGAAGAAGTGTATTTAGATTGACCGTTAGGGATAGTCTATGGGATATGAGAGTTTCTAAATGAGACACAATTTTGTTCATTTTTTTCATTTCATAATGTAATGTAAAACTTAGGTATGTATCTAGTACTTACAAGGATAATAAAATAATTGGTATTTTGAGACATGATCTCTTGTTATCATTCCAATGTTATGTAATAATGCCCCAACAATAAGTATCTAGGATTAAGCCATTACATACTGGGCATGCATATGAGGCTCTCTCTCTCTCATGTTCTCTCCTAGAGGCTCTCGTGCTGCAAACAAACTCGTACTAGAGTAATTGACAACCCACAAAGGATCCACACCTGTCGATCCACTATCTCCACCATGTACTCTGCAAATGTCTCCCCATCATAAATATCCAACTCACCATGGACAATGTTGTGATATGGGTCATTCATGTGTCTCCTCAGATGTGATACATGGAAGATATCTTTCACCCTCTCCAACTACGATGGTAGTGCCAAACGGTACTCCACCTTGCCAATCCACTGTAGTATTAGTAATGCTCTGATAAACCTCATTGAGAGTGTTCCACCTCAAATAAATCTCTATAGTCCCCATTGTGGTGAGACTCACAAGAATTCATGGTCCCTCTCCTATAACTCCATTGGTCTCCATATTCTATTAGCATAAGACTTATGTCGGCTCTGTGAAGTCTTCATCTGCTCTAGGATGACATGCATCTTCTCAGTGGTAGCCCATACCATCTCAGGGCCCAAGTGTGCTGGCTCTCCTGTATCCATCCAGCACATGGGTGATCTCCACGTTCATCCATAAAATTCCCCAAAAGGGGTTATACCAATGATGGGTGATAGTTGTGGTTGTACAAGAACTCCACCAAGGGTAGGCGGTCCTCCAAACTACTACCAAATTCTTGGACACATGCACAAAGCATGTCCTCTATGATCTGGATGGACTTATTAGTCTGACCATCTGTCTGAGTTTGAAAGGCAGTGCTCAAGTATATCTATTTCTTGAAATCCTCATGCAATCCCTTACATAACAGTTATGTGAAGAGTGTATCGTGTTCTGATACTATCATCGAAGTCACCCCATGAAGTGACATGATATCTTGAAATTAGATACATCCCAAGACCTCTACCGAACCCTTCTCTCAAATATCAAGGAAGTGAGATGACTTGGTGATTTGTTCAATGATCACCCATATGGGTTCATGCCCTCTGGACATACCTGGTAACCTCGTCATGAAGTCCATCATTATACCTTCTCACTTCCACTTTGGTATCTCGATGGGTTGGGTCGAGCCTATTGGTACCTAGTGCTTGGCCTTAACTTGAAGACAAGTGAGCCATCTAGAAACAAACTCTGTCATAACATTATTCATCCCTGGACACCAGTACTGATGCTGAAGGTCTTGAAACATCTTTATCACACCTGTATGTACTTCCAATGTTGATAAGTGGAACCCCCTCAACACCTCCTCTCGTAGAGCCACTGTTATAACTATAAATCCTCTAAAAAGGATAGTGTGCTCCCCACCTTTAGAATATCTATCAGGTGCATGGCCTGAGGATATCTGATCATGTGTATTCTCATAGTTGTTGCCTATGATTTGTGCATCCCTGACTCGCTAAAGGATTAGAGGGGAAACTACCATCGAATGGTGGTAGAATGTCTCATCTCGATCCTCATAGGATATCTAAAGCAAATCTAACTACTCTGAAGCCTCATTCAGTATTTGTGAACTTCATATTTGGCTAAGTGCATTTGCCACTACATTCCACATCCCAGGATTATAGACTATCTCAACGTCATAGTCTTGGAGGAACTCTAGGAATCATAGATGTCTCAAATTTCAGTCTTTCTGTGTAAAGATAGATCTCATACTATTGTGGTCTGAGTAAACAATGAAACGATCACCCATAAAGTACTTTCTCCACATCATCAGTGTGAAGACTACTACTACTAACTATAAGTCATGAGTTTCATAATTTTTCTCATGAGGACTCAACTATTGTGGCCCATAAGCAATCACAGCATCATCCTGCATTGTTACACAACTGATTCTGGTCCCTGATGCATCACATTAAACCACATAGTTATTTCCCTCCTCTGGGAACCTCAGGATGGGAGAAATGTTCAAGATCTGCCTCATATATTGAAAGCTTTACTGACATGTCTCTGACCATAAGAAGGGTTTACCCTTCTTCATCAAGGAATTCATAGGTGTTGGTACTCTGGAGAAATCAGGTGTGAACCATTAATAGTGGCCTACTAATCCAAGAAAACTATGCACCTCAGTAACACTCCTGGGTGTCTCTTAAGCAAGTACTGCCTCAATCTTTTCTAGATTCACTAAAACTCCAGCCTCTGAGATTATTTAAACCAAGAAGTAGACCTTCCATATCCAGAAATCATTCTTCGAGAGATTCCAAATAATTGGTGCTCCCAGAGTGTGTCCATAACTATCCACAAGTGTAGAACGTGGTCTTCCTCGGATGCTGCATACAAAAAAATGTCTTTGATGATGAAATCCAAAAATAGATTGTGGTATGGCTGAATGATCCAGTTCATGAACCCCATAAACACAGCTAGAGAATTGGTCGTGCTGAAAGAAATCACCAAGAACTCATAATGGCCATACCAACATCTGAAATGTGTTTTTGGTTCATCCTCATCTCGTACCCTTAGTTGGTGATAGCCTAATCTGAGTTCTATCCTTGAAAACCAACGAGCTCCATTTATCTGGTCGATGAGATCATCGATCCTCAACAGAGGATATTTGTTTTTCACGGTCACATAGTTTAGGAACCAGATGTCCATGCATAGGCTCAAACATCTATTTTCCTTCTTAGAAAACAATATTGGGGATGCCCCTGGAGAAACATTGGGCCTTACGAATCCCTTCCTTTGTATGTCCTCCAACTGTACCCTCAGCTCCCAGAGCACTGTAGGGGCCATCCGATATTCTAGTTTAGATATCGGTGTTGTTCCTTTGTACAAGTCAATGTGGATGTCTACCTCTCTATGAGGAGGTAGTCCTAGGACATCTTCTGTAAAGACATCCTTATACTTTTCCACCACTGCTAGGAACTATGGACTCACCTCATCCATCATGTCAAAGGTCATGCAAGCCAACTAATATGTAATTCGCTGAACCCTCTTGATCACAAGTATATCTCTTGCTGCTCTATTTTCCTTCTCACCAACAAAGGAAAACTGGCCTCCATCTTCGTGTGTAAATCACAATGTATGTCTCAAGCAGTCAATCTATTGTGAACTGCTGATAGCTAGTTCATTCCTAGAATTATGTCATAGGGCTTCAACACCGCTACTAGATGATCCCATCTAAAAATCTCTCCCCCGAGAATAATATCACACTGTCTGCACCAGTGTGTGAACATTGAATCTCCTCCCATAGGAATATCCAAACACAAAGGTCAAGCTAAAAGATGAGTCTTAATCTCAGAATCCCAAACTAATTCCACAGAATGGAAAGAATGGCTAGCACCTGTGTGGATAATCACTTCTTCTAAACTAGATAAGATACATATCTTACCTCGTATCATCTAAGGGACGTCAGTATCATGAGCCTATAATTTCTATAGGTGGACCTATCCTTGTCCACCTCCTCTATGAGCTAGTGGTGGACCGCCTGGGGGTGGTGGTGGATGCGCCTGGTAACCCTAACAACCTCCCACTTCACATCTTGATCCCCTACCTCATACGCTGCCTGGTTGACGCTCATGCTCATATCACTTCTGCTACCTCGGTGGACCCTCCACCGTTTGCTGATCATCGATGTGGGATGTGGGATAGTCATGAGATCTATGACCCTATCCCCCATTGGAGAAACATATCATGCCTCGCTGGTGGCTCTCTCATCCTCTCAAGCCTCGCACCTCTATCCCTGTATCCCAGGGTCTCCCTCCGGTTGGTCTAGCCGGCTTGGGATTCTACTCCATCTTTCTACAACTAGCTATAGATGACTCTTCTACATTTTATTCGGTAGGGGATCTCACTTTCAGTGCCTTCTCAGAAAGGATTCTCTTCATCATTAAAGATCACTCAAGCTCCCTAGCCTAAGTTGAGATGCTGAGAGAAACGGTCACAGCTCTGATCTCTCATCAGAGCCCCTACATAAAGGTACAGGACCTAAAGTAAGGTTCATGTACCATGTCTGTGGAGTATCGTAAGAGGTCATTAAATCTCGCCGAGTACTGAGCCACAGGATGGATGCCTTTCAACAAATGTTTTAGCTCTTGAATATGCACAAAGTGTAGTGTCACTGGCATAAACTACGATCTGAAAAGACTCTCAATGTTCGTCCTGGTGAGTGTTGTCTCCTCATGCACCTAGATCAATGAGCTCCACCATCGTCCTACCGATCCCTGAAGAAGGCTAACGACCAAGATCACCATCTGCTCAGTGGGTATCTCTAGGATGTGAAAGACATGAGAAACCGCCTAAATATATTCCTATACTTCATGGTGGTCTATCCCACCTCGAATCCTCGGATGCTTCTACCTCTGCAACTCATGAAACGGGACCATCCGGAATGATTGATCCACTGGTAGCATCTACTTCTCAACCGGTGGTGGTGCTACTGATATCCCACCTGAAGGTTCCATCACTATAAGTTTTCCATACACCGAATCCTCATCGCTCGGTGGGACACTATCACAGTCTACAACTGTAATCCCAGTTAGATGTCTTTGTGGAGGCCACCTGTAACAAATAGATGCGCCACAGTCACTAAGTAATACCTGATGAGATTTCTCAAAAAATATCAAGAAAACTATTCAAAACACATGAAACTAGTGTTTTTTGTACCAAGTCGGAAAAAATAATCCAGGGTCCTCGTGTATGGATACATTAGTCTCCAAACCAACACTGGATTCCATGAACTGAAACATAAACTCAAGACACTTAACACTATTTCTCCATTGAAAATATAGACTCTTATTTGTTCTTATAGAACCAATCTCTCATTTTATATCACTTTTTCATGACCAATCCCACGATGCCCAGACGTGACTAACCCAAGCCCACCATCTATAGGCTAGCGGTTGGTGACTAGAACATGAAGGATTTTCCCAAAAAGGGAAGGCATTTCCTCAATGATCTGTACACTATTAAAAATGGAAACATAAGTAAACCACCCACAAAATCATGGTATAACTGTGAGAGTAAAGAACAACCACAAGTAAAACTATAAAATGAAAACAGTGGTCCAGAATACAAGGCCAGGAAACTAATATGAAAATAACCAACCGTTTCATCTGCACTGAAGCTCTACTTTTAGGGTAGTAGGTGTATGTCTGATGTCAGAGAAGAGTATCTAGATTTCTCCCATCACACCAAGCTCCACTAAGTCCCAAACCTCCAAATTCAGCCTCAGAGCATCAGTAGTCTGCACCAAACACAGACGCGCAGGCATAGCCCATGCCGGAGTGAGTGTAACAACTCAGTAGGGGACCCCAATACCCTTGAAATTATCTCAATAATCCACCAAGGAAAACATCATAAGAAATACCAAAAAGGTAACATCACAAGAATAATCTAAATCATGAAGCACAAATAAAAAGAGACAGCTCACTCTAATGTTATAAATTCAAGGTTACTAGGGTAGGGATGACTAGACGTAAAGCTAGATCATATTATCTGTAGTAACTCTATTATTGACCTATATAGGTCACTGTATGTTGAAGTATATTTCTCTCTAGATGTTGACCTGTATTGGGCATTGGTGCAGACCTGTATAGCTTTTTGTTGTTGACCCATATTGGTTTCTTGTGCTCACCCGTATTGGTCACTTGTGCTGACCCGTATTGGTCGCTGGTGGTGACCTGTATTGTTCACTGGTGGTGGCCTGTATTCGTCATTGGTATTGAGTTTGGGATGATTATTCATACATATAGATCATCCCACTCTAGAGTTTCTGATGTAGACGCATATTGGTCGCTCTTCTTCTTCTTCATGTTACAACCAAATACTAGATTCTTGCATAAAGCATGCTCAATCTCTGGAAGACACTTCCCCTCAAGCCACCATTCATATTTCAACCATTACTATGCCCCGAAAAAAGAATACCCAATGTACCACACCGTTATAGACGTCCCAACATGACAGACAGCGCGTCGATTGGATGCCCGACCTATGAGATATGTGCACTTTTGTAAAATGGCTATGTTCGAATCTTGTTTGATCCAACCTAGGATGCACATATAACATATTAAAAATTTACTTAGAGTATCTTTAGTGGACCTCCTTTTCACAAGGGTTATTATGCCATAGACAGTGCACCGATCGGACACTCGGTCTGTTAGTTACACCCCTTTCCATGAAAGTGGGTGATCGCACCTCGGTTTGGCCCTGCTCAGTCGGGCCCGCCAAAATATGCCAAAAGGACCGCTTCCCAAAAGTGTTCCAAATGTAACTAATTGCGTGTCAAACATACACCCAGTTTTTTAGTTTTGATTGTTTCTTTATTCGGGGGCCAGTTGGGTCTGGGCCCCGTCCGACTCCATCGGGTCGGCTCGATGTAACGAGTCCCAGAGTCTACCTAACACCACTAGGGTCTGGCCCATCGGGGTTATCCTGGTTCATTGGTTTCATACCATTATGGACAGCCTAACTAGTTCGTGGGCTTGGTCCACTTTTGGCCCATCCCACTGGTTATGGGTTGGTCCACCCGAACTGGCCCGCGGGTTCATCCCGTTAGGCAGGTCTGGCCCATTCGGTCGGACCCCATCCGACTCCTTCGGTCATTCCACATCTGATCCACTTCTGGCTTATAGGGGATCTCATTTTCCATCTTTCCCATAGATTTGGGGTCATTTCTTCCAGTTGTGGTCAGCAAGGTGGTTGACTTGT
The DNA here is from genome assembly GCA_963277665.1 of Viscum album. Taxonomy (NCBI): domain Eukaryota; kingdom Viridiplantae; phylum Streptophyta; class Magnoliopsida; order Santalales; family Viscaceae; genus Viscum; species Viscum album. The sequence continues at coordinate 1,373,998,763 of OY728133.1, read as the reverse complement.
CCCGACCGACGCAGCGCGGCGCGGCGCCACCCCCTTCCTGTTGTGGCCCACTAACTACGGTTGCTGCCACCGTCAGCTCCTATGGAAATCGCCATTCTCTCGTGCGGCTGGCTTGTGATAGCTGCCTCTAGACACCGTGGTGTGTGATGGAACGCTTCCTCCCCACCGCCCATGGCTGTTTGCCAAGGCCTCCTCTGGCCACCGCCACCCACTGCCAACTTAGCGCGCCAGTGGTTCTTTCTACAAGCCACAGGACATGCTTTGGTGGTCTGTTCTTGGTCCCTTCTGTGCCTATGGGCCTCTCGGGATGCCGATTTCCTTTTATGAAACACAAAAATGCCTTTCTGACGCATTTGTTGTTCCGCCAGATAGAACGAACCATGGAAAAGTTTAGCGGGGGTCTGTGCTTTGTTGGTTTCAACCCGCGCCTTCCGTGTCAGCATTTTAAATAGGAGGAAAATTAATAACATTCAAAAGGAATTGTAATACTCAAATTTAAGACCCCGCAACAACCACCCACATGATTAGATGAGATTCGGATCAATCTGTTAGTTGGTTTTTCAGTGTTAGTTTTATTTTTCAAGAACGGAAGAGAGGTAACCTCAATGAAGGTAAACCCCCTACCTTTTATGATGTTCGTTGATGCACATTCATCCTCATGGGTTTACAGTGTCAATAACTCTTCCCGGTTTTGACCTTCAAAAGGCATTATTCATTGTTCGTTGTTCTTCGATGGGGTTGATGTGGATGAAAGATTCACCCGAGAATCCTCCAAATCCTTCCTCCTTATTGTTTCCCGGCTCGTCAAACTATTTATAGAACCACACTAAAGCATTTCTCTAATGTTTTGACATCGCATAATTATGTTTTTTCATTTATGAAACAACTTCGATGTTTCGCACAATTTAATTCACTATTATGTTGTAGAATACATTTCATCCATGTATTTCATTAATGTGCCTCGACGCCACCTTGCCGCTGCCTCGTATCATCGTTTTCCACCACACAACGGAGAGAAAAGAATAAAATAAATCTTTTAAATTATTTTATTATTTTTCTCTAAGAGTCCAAAAATTAACTTTTCAGCTTGGCCCTCACTAACTGAACTTAAGTCATTTCTAGGAGAATCCCAACATTCCAGATTCAATGGTGCCCTCAAATTTTTTATCTGAGCAATGAGTCCAATGATAGAAAATCCTGCTCGCACGTTTACTAAATGCACCTTAAAATAGTTCAAAAAATCCTTCTAGGCACACCGGGCCTCGGAATCACGCGCCAACAATTTTTGCAGACTTGTAAATATCCCAATTAATTAAATAAATTACATGGAATTTTCCTTATCTTTACAGAACTATGCTTATTGGTAATAATGAATCAATTTTTTTAATTAATGACATTTCTATGAAGTATCTTATAATTCTCTAGGTATATTGTATATTAATATTTGGTATCAATATGATATTTCCATGGGTTGGATATGGTTCTAAAGAACATGATTTCATATCATCATTTTACACTGTGATTATTATACAAACAATATATTTACCTTTTTATTCATATTTAATCTTTGTAATATTGAGTATAAAGATATACCCACCTATAATTTTAGATATGGATTTTTTGGGGTTTTTATGTTCTTTTATTAGGAAATATAAGCTCAATGATTGGATAGAATGGAATGACATTAACGATATTGGTTTTTGTTGGGTAAAATTATGGTATACATATTTTTTTAGGTTTTATGTACATTAGTGTTTTGATGTTTTTATAAAATATTATTAGTTTATTACAATATTATGCTATGTGAAATTCAGGCATCATAAAATGTTAATAATATCAATTGGTAGTGGATAATTTTTTATTCATGGTTTTATTGTTTAAATTTTATTTTATATCACTTCACAACATTCCTTAGAGTATATTGCTTCCCATTTATGTTATTTATTACATTAGTACTTATTTCCATCTCATGACCAATCAGGGAAGGGATTCGTTGGGCACACATGATGATTTTCGTCATCCCATGTGGTGTTTGGGATGAATCGGTTCATAAAAAAGTGATTTTAGATAATTAATAAAATTTCAAGTTTAATGTTGGGATTTAGAAACATATAAGGTTTTTTTTTGATTTTGGAAAAACCTTGAGAAATATTATTAGAGGTATTAGAGCTCAGTATGAAATTCTATAAAATCCACCATTAATTGTGGTAGATGACATGTTCCTATATACAGACTCTGATTATTTACTGAATACCTCAAGAACATTGAGCATTGAGTATGGTATATAGTTATTTTGGTATATTATTCATGTAGTAGAAAGGATATAATTTATATTCATACATGTGAAAACTGAACTATTTTTGGATTTATATCACAAATTTCAGTGCTATATTATAAATATAATGCCCTATGGTTTTTTCTGTTTCTTTGTGTTTTTTAGGTATTGGATATTTTGAGAGAAGTACGGGGGAAGGGAGATGGATATGAAGTTATGGTTTTAGATAAAATAGGTGTGTTATAGTGTGGTACTCTTGTTACATTGTGGGGTGTGATCTATGAGATATTGCTTTCATTCTATTTAATAGGGGAATCATGGATGTAATGTGGTTGTTTTGGGTGTGACATGTAGGGTCTCATAGTAGATCTTTGGTAAATTGAAAAAGAGTACATTTTGGAAATAATATTCTTACATATCAATTAAAAACCATATGTATTTACTTTTTCAATTTTTTCATGGTTTCATGAATTAATGTTTTACAATAGATAATAGACACTAAAATTCATGATTCTTCCCTTCTTGGGGTCCCTATCTCATGGTTCTGGAGCTGCGTTGTAGAGTTGTTTAAGTTTATTTTTTAGTTAATTCTATTTGGAAGTTATTATTATAGGGTTCTTATACTACACTATGGTTTTTTGGGGGTCATTTGTTTTAATAACGAGAATTTTGATTTTGTGGGATTGTTATAGTCATTATTACATGAAATTTTTTTATTATAACAAGATTAGTGGTTGAATAAAAAAATACTTAGGTTAGAGATAAAGGGACACATTGTCTGATTTTTGGATGCATGTTCAATTTAACAATGTAACATAATCGCAATTACCAATTTCACATTGGTTTTGTTAATTTATGAAACATGTATAAAATAAAAATTCCACTCAAATTATCCTCGATTCAATTGTTTCTCTAGAACTCTAGGTGAAAATAGGTTCATCCATAGATACCTTTGAAATCCATTTGATTGGATTAATCCATCTTCATTGAGATATCAATTTTTATGACCTAGGGTGGGTTTTCTTATTTTTCTTAGTTCTCTCCCTTTTCATTCCTCTTAGAAGTAAATTGATGAAGCATAACCTTGGTTTTATAATCCATGGGTTTTGTATTTGATTAATATTACTATAATATATATTCTGAAGACTTTTTTTCATGATCTTGACATTTTAATCATCTCTCTCTCATTGTTCTTCAGTAGTAGTTGTGAATATTTGGTTGACGTAAACAATTTTAGAGTTCTCCCTTTTTATTTTTTATAAAAACTTGAAGTTACATGTTTTGTTATCTTTGGGTTGATATTAAGTATTAAAATAATGAAGATAATAAATTATTCTAATGGAAATTAAGGTTATGGTGAATCAATTGTGTTTTTTATGATTTTATGTTATTATATATGGTAGATAACAATTTTTATTGCTTCTAATAGTTTTATTATTATTGGGATATATATTTTAATATTTTGATTAAAATTTTGGAATGAAATTTCAAAAAGGATAATATGTTAAGTTGATAAATAATTTGTTGTGTGAAAATTGGGATTGAATAATGATTCATATAAAATAAGTGTTTAATTAAGGTGAAATCATTCTTCAAAAAATGGAACTGATGAATTGTTTTGCATATTAATATTGGGGTTTTCATAACAACCAGGCTTATTTTTATGTGGTGGTTAGTATGATCTTTGTCGGTATTTTTCCTAGTTCTAAGGGGTTTTCATGAGTTGTGTGGTGGGTTTGTTGAAATAAAATTCCCTATTTGGTTTGGTGGGGGTGATGTGGGTAATTATGTAGAAATAGTGAAATGAATGGTTATAATGAAAGGAATGGTTTTTTGTGACTTTAGAGATTTTAGTTAGTGTTGTGAGCTTGTTTTTGAAGTGAATTATCGGTTATTGTGGGGGTGTGTTACATTTTCGAAAAAAGTATGAAATGTGATTGGTAAAAATTAGTATAGTAGTTGGTGTGAGATAGAAATTAATAAGTAGTAGTAGCCAATGAATTTAAAATTACTGAAATGAATAAGTAATTGAATGCTTAAATGTGTCTAATGGCTAATTAATGGTTTGAAATTAAATATTATAATGAGTATTATAATAAATGTAATGTGGATAGTAAAAAAGTAAAACTAGAAAATGATAACAAGTAAGATCAATTAGTTAATGTGAATGATGTAGTTGTTGTTTTTGGTAAATAAGTGGGTAATATTTATATTGTACAATTTATAGTGGTTTCAAGTGAATTCTAGTGATGATGTGGTGGTTATAATTGGTGTGGTAGGTAAATATTGGTATAAAAACATACATTGGGCTTGTATGTGTCTATATAAATTTTATACTTTCCATCTGATTTCATACATACCAAATCTAAGTCTTATAAACTAACCAATAATCAAATGTTTTGAATTTCAAGTTTCTTTAAAATCATCTATGTTGGATAACGAATTAATGGATAACTACACCTTCCCCACTCCCCTTCTAGTAAGAGTAATAGCCCAGATGGGATGAAGTTGTTATAAATGTTCAATAATTTCATAAAGTTATATGGTGAATGATTATGATTACGTAATGATTATAGTGGGGTGTATATGATATAGTATGTGATATGTGGATATGATATAGGATGTGATATATGGTGGGGTCATGAATGGTATGAGGATGGACTAAGGTTTATTTCCATTATGTTTAAAATACCCTACTATGATTTGGACGTGATAGAAGGATATATATATGTTTATGATGTGGATATGGATGCATGGTTATGGTAATGACATGGAATGTAAATATTTGGATATGTGGTTATATTAAAGAGAAAATATTTCCATGAATTTTTTTATTAGTGTAAGAGCTACAATACAATGGGGATGATGTTTCAGGTTTCCCTCATGATATATTCTATCAAATATATATTATTATACTAGGAAACAATGTTGGGTGAGAAATCATTATTGAGTTTAGGAGTCTATTGATCTTGTATATGTGTGTGCTGATTATATTTTTTATTCTCCAAGAAATAATCATGATTCTTTCACATTTTTAAGACGGTTATTAAATAGGATCATACTATGTGTACATGAATTATCAACCCTATCTATATAAAATGGGTTTTCCTATTTCCATGGGGGATTCGAAGATTGAGATTGACCATACTAGATTAAGGTTGGATCTACTATTAGAGTTGTTTTATTATAGTTTTTCTATTGGTATATCATTATATGTACTTGTATTTTAGTTACCTTTACCATGAATTATGGGATTATAGATTATATTTTATCATTCAATGTTTATTGGTGGTTTCATTTATATTTTTTGGGGATTTATGATGGTAATTCCTCCCTTATGTGTGTTTTATAAATTGTGTTCCATTATCAATCTTGTAGCCTTTTAGATATCCCATTCAAGTCCCAATTATATTTTTAATACCATTCTATGAGGGGTATCTAGTGGGTTATGGTAAGTAAACAAATTTATAAAAAATATACATAAGACTTGGGATATAGTTTACAGATTACTACAAGTGATAATTTTTTAGATTTTTTAGGGAATTGGCATTTTTCAAACATCATGTGTCATGTATAAAGGGAGGTTGAAAAGGATACCATAAATTACCTGTCACGACCCGTCCTCGGGGCCTGTTCCGTGACTACCCCAAGCCCGCCTTCCATAGGCTAGGGGCTGGCGACTAGCACCAAGGCGTAAATCCCGGTAAAAAGGGAAGGCATTGCCTTTGTAAAGTAAACAAGCACCTCAGGGTATACAAGCGGAAAAGTAAACACTAACTAAAAAAGGCTGATACAACAGTAAGTGCGGAAAAGTAAATGGGCCAGTATACAAACCCAAACTGAAAGTAAAGTACAACTCGAATGGGAAAACAGCAACTGAAAAGTAAAAGCTGCTACGCCAATCTATCCACTGGAAATACCACCTGAAGGGTGGGTACAGATAGCTCCACTGCTACTCGGGTGCCGCCGTCCGCTCAGAGTATGTCCCGCCCAGTGGTCCACCTCCAGGTACTGTCCTGCTCTGCAAGCCTCAACCACGATCAATGTTGTTCATCGTCTGCAACCAACACAACATAGTGCGGGCATAGCCCGTGCAGGGGTGAGTATAAGCTACACAATAGGGACCCTGAGACCCCCGAAGGTCTCCCAAAATTCAAAAAGGATAAAACACAATGGAAAGATACAATCATGAAGTAACAACCGACACTGCTTAGGTATATGCCCATACATATACCAGAGTCATCAATTCCAATACGCTCCAACCTCCGAGCCCAAGTACAACTCAGTCCACATAGGAAAGTAAACGTATTCCACACAGGAAAGCAAAACGTAATACACACAAGATAGCACAACACAATCCACACAGGAAAGAAAACATGATTCAGCTCACACAGGTATACTTCTTCAAAGACGATAGAGATGATCACTGATCCATCTAAGACATCAGACCCACAAAGGATCGATAGGTACTAACCCCCGCAATGACCCACACAGGATTGGTATGAAATTAACCCCCGCAAAGACCCAATAGGATCGGACCCACACAGGATCTGTAGGCGCTGCCTCACACAGAACCATTGAGCGCTGACCCACATAGGATCGGACCCACACAGGATCGGTAGCACTGATCCACATAGGATCGCTGAGTGTTGTAGTCGTCATCATCGAATCCATTGAGGATCTCTGCACAGTCTTCGTCGCAGTAACAGTAGCAGTCGCAGCCAGCACTAGGGTTCCCGCACACAGCAACTCTTTCGGGAGGGTTCGCTCCACGAGCTGAGAGGCTGATACATCAACTGTCACAAAGTCCAGAGTTGATGTATCCAAAGGTTTCATATCATCAACAGGAACTCAACGTTGCAGACAGCGCGTCGATCGGACGCCCGGTCTCAGAGTTTTTGGCTTTTTCGTCCCAGGGGCCCGGTTGGTTTTTAAGGAAAAACCAACCCAACCTTACTCCACCTGCGTCCAAACCTCGGGCGGAGTATGCCAAAAGATCTATCTCACTAAGAGTAACTCAACAAAGTCGACAGCACGTCAATCCGACGTCCGTAGCTCAAGATATGAGTGTTTCCGCTCCGAGGGCCCGGTTGGTTTCGTGTACGAACCAACCCGGAAGAACTAAAAGTATTCCGAAACATTGAGTGCGATATACCTAAACGACCATCATGATCCAAGGATCGCATATCCGCTGACATCGTGTCGTTTGGAGGTCTGTAGCCCAAGTTATAGGCATTTGAACCCATATGGTCCGAAAATGGGGGTTTCGGGCCCGGTCTGACCCGGCCCGAGACCCCCCTATTGGCCTGAATCGGGTCGACCCGCCCCGGACTAGGTCGGCCCGGCCCGGCTCGGACCAGCCGGGCGCCGGTCCGGTTGGAGACAGCGCGCTGTCTGGCTCGGCCTTTGGCCGAGCCCTTTCGGCGAAGGGGGGGGGGGGCTGCCCCCCTGTGTAACCCCCCCCCCCCAAATAATGGGGGGCTGTTTGAACGGCCAGGGGAATTTAATTTCCCCGCCCCCTTCCCTTCCGGCCGGCCCGACCTAGCTGGCCGGCTCCTTCTCAACGGGACCGGTGGTGGCCGGTCCCCTTCTGGATCCGACGCCGTCGGCCCAGTCCGGCCGTCGGTCTCCTTGCTCCGCCGCGGCCCGGAACCGGTCGCGGCCCTCATTGTCCAACGCAGTGCGATGGCACCGCGCCCTCCACCGCGGCCCCGCTCCGGCCGCGGTGCCTTCGATTTCCTTCGACGTGGCGTGCTGACATCGTGTTCCTGAATTCCTTTCCATGGCGTGGCACGACGGCGCCATGCATATCTTCCGCATGAAACCGCATGGTGCGATGGCACCACGCTTTCTCGTACCAACCACCAGAAACCAACACGAAAATTAAGGAGGAGGTTCGCCCATGTTTGTGCGGTCTGACCCCCTCGCGTTATTCGATAACAATCATCATCAAGTTGGTATTCACGAACAATTAAATAAATAAAACCCCTACCTCAGTTCAGGAACGGTGTTCGTCAAAGACCCGTGGAAGACGAGCGTGGTGGCGGTCAGGTGTCGCGGAAAAAGAAAGTAGACGTCGCGATGTGAGGATTCGAAGTCGTTGACGGTGATTTCGTCGCGGAAAACCCTCGCGGAAGAAGAACGTCGCGTCGCGGATACGGCGTCGCGGAAGAACCGTGTTCTTCGGCGGAGAAGTTCTTCGTTGAAGAATGGTGTTCTTCGCGTTCTTCGTCGAGGTTGATGAAAATGAATAATGCTTCCCAATCCTCTCAAGGTGGCAAAAGAAACAAACCAAAATAAAATAATTCTAAGCCTTATTTTATTTACACATCCTAACCGCTTTGAATTTCAAGAGTTTGAAATTAAGTAACTCATCTTAATTAGTAACACATGTTGTCAAATTAATTAGAGTGGAGTTATTGGGGAGTTTAAGGGAAGTTGAAGAGTTAGGGCTCGTGTGGGACCCACCACAAGTTATCCTCTCAAGGGAGGTTATGTGGATGTGGACCCCACCTCTAACTCCCTTTGGGAGGAAATAACAAACAAAGTTAAAAATAAATTGTGTTCCACAATTTATTTAACTTCTTCTAGTTCCCCCCACAACTAACTCTCATCCCGCATAAAACACAACCTCGGAAAAGGTCTCCTTAAGCGAATATCGGCGCTGCGAGTTCATTGGTGTCCTCGGATTTCAATTCTGATCACCGGTTCAAAAGTTAGAAATTCCCGCATGTTCGTTCACTGAACGTACCCGAGCCAAACTTTGGAAATTGATTTCGGGCACACCGGGCCTCGGAATCAAGTGCCGTCAGAAACCGTGCTCTTGTAAAATTCCAAAGAAAATTGAGAAAAAAATTCTCTTGAATTTTACCGGTCTTTATATTACTCAAACCACAGGTCTTTACGTCCCCGTAAAGATACATCAAAACTAGGGAAACAAATGAGGATACTGAGCACGCATCTGTGCCTCCCACTCCCAAGTGCTCTTCTGGAGGTTCCCATGCTGCCATCTGATGCGCACTAGAATAATCGACCATCCACGTAGGACCCGCTCATGTATATCCTCGATCTCCACCGGGACCTCTGTAAAAGTCGCCCCATCGTCAACGTCAAGCTCCCCATGGTCAATGATGTGCGTCGGGTCGTGCACGTATCTCCTCAGCTGAGATACGTGGAAGACGTTGTGCACCCGGTGCAACTGAGGTGGTAGAGCCAGACGATAAGCCACCTCGTGAATCCTACTTAGGACCTGGAAGGGTCCGATGAAGCACGGAGATAACTTGCCGCCTCGGTCAAATCTCTGTAATCCCCGTCTAGGTGAGACACACAAGAAGACGTGGTCGCCATCCTCGAACTCTAGTGGCCTCTGCCTCCTGTCAGCGTATGAATTTTTCCGGCTCTGAGCTGTCCTCATATGCTCCTGGATGACCTGGACCTTCTATGTCATGGCCTCGACCAACTCTGGTCCCATAAGTGCTGACTCCCCAGGGTTTGTCCAGCATAAAGAAGATCTGCAAAGTCGGTCATACAACGCCTCGTACAGTGTCATCCCGATGGTGGAGTGGTAGCTGTTGTTGTACGTGAACTCCACCAAAGATAGGTGGTCCTCCTAGCTACGACCAAAGTCGAGGACACATGCGCGGAGCATGTCCTCGAGATTCTGAATGGTCCTCTCCGTCTGACCATCCGTCTGAGGTTGAAAGGCGGTGCTCAAACGTAGTTGTGTCTCGAACGCCTCCTGAAACCCCTTCCAAAGCCGGGAAGTAAATCGAGCATCTCGATCGGAGACTATAGATGATGGCACACCGTGAAGCCAAACAATTTCTTGAACGTAAAGACGTCCCAAGCTCTCCACTGAGCCCTACTCTCAGATGGGTAAGAAGTGAGCCGACTTGGTGAGTCGATCGACAATCACCCAAATGGAGTCGTGACCTCTGGAAGTGTGTGGAAGTCCAGTCACGAAGTCCATAGATATCCCATCCCACTTCCACTCCAGATCCTCCAAGGGTTGTACCAAGCCTGCTGGTACATGGTGCTCAGCCTTCACCTGCTGGCAGGTGAGGCATCGAGAAACGAACTCTACCACAACCTTCTTCATGCCTGGCCACCAATGCTGTCGTCTGAGGTCCTTGTACATCTTCGCCACTCCAGGATATACCGCCAAGGGAGAAGTGTGAAACTCTCTCAGAACCTCCTCCCGTAAAGAAAATGGTACCAAGGTACGTCTTTTAAAAAGGATGTCGTGCTCTGCTCTAAAGGAGAATCCATCAGGTTCCTGTCTTGAGGATATATGTGCACGCCGCATCTCAAAGTCAGCGTCCCCATGTTGTGCCTCTCTAACCAGCTATAGTAGTGGAGGAGTGACTGTGAGAGACTGAAGGAAGGCTGCCCCATCTCTATCCATGAAGGATATCTGCAAAGAGGATAGCTGCTCCGTCACCTCCTCAAGTAGCTGAATGCACATCCTCATACTGAGAGCATTGGCTACTACGTTCCCCTTCCCAGGAGTATAGACTATCTCAAAGTCATAGTCCTGGAGGAACTCGAGCCATCGCCGCTGTCTCAAATTCAGATCCTTCTGAGAGAAGATGTACCTGAGACTCTGATGGTCAGAAAAGACTGTAAAGCGCTCACCCATCAGGTAGTGTTTCCATGTCTTCAAACCGAAGACCACTGCTGCTAACTCCAGGTCATGGGTAGTGTAGTTCTGCTCATGCGGCCTCAACTGACGTGATTCATAGGTGATCACTGCTCGCTCCTACATCAGGACACATCCGAGTCTGGTCCCTGATGCATCGCAGTAGACTACATACCCTACTCCCTCCTCATGCAACCTCAAGATAGGTGCGATGGTCAATCTCTGTCTCATCTCATAGAATCTCTGCTGACATCTGTCTGACCACACGAATGGTTTCCCCTTCTTCGTCAAAGCTGTGAGTGGTTCCACAACTCTGGAGAAGTTTGGCACAAATCTCTGGTTGTATCCAGCTAGTCCCAAGAAACTCTGCACCTCCGTCACGCTCCTGGGTGGATCCCAAGCTAATACTGCCTCGATCTTCACATGATCCACTGCAACTCCCGCATCAGAGATGATGTGTCCCAAGAAGTGTACCTCACGTATCTAGAACTAGCACTTTGAGATCTTACCATAAAGCTGGTGCTCTTGGAGTGTGTCTAGTACAACTCGTAAGTGGTGGTCGTGCTCCTCCTCAGTCGTCGAGAAAATCAGAATGTCGTTGATGAAAACCACAACAAATCGATCGAGGTATGGCAGAAATATATTGTTCATGAGGGCCATGAACACTGATGGAGCATTGGTTACACCAAACGGCATAACCAAGAACTCATAGTGGCCATACCGACATCTGAATGTCGTCTTCTGCACGTCCTCGTCTCGAACTCTGAGCTGGTGATAACCTGACCTGAGGTCTATCTTCGAGAACCACCGTGCTCCCTTGAGCTGATCAAAGAGGTCATCCATCCTCGGTACTAGATACTTTTTCCTCAATGTCACCTGGTTCAGGCGTCGATACTCAACACAAAGTCGCAAGCTCACGTCCGCCTTCTTGGCGAACAAAATCGGGCAAGCCCAGGGTGAAACACTGGGTCGGGTGAACCCCTTGCCCTGCAAGTCCTCCAACTGTACCCGTAGCTCTCGAAGCTCAGCGGGGGCCATCCGATATGCTGGAGTCGATATCGGGGATGTCCCGGGTTATAGGTCTATATAAAAGTCTACCTCTATGCGAGGAGGTAACCTTGGAACATCATCGGGAAAAACGTCCGCGAACTGATCCACCACTGCAGGAAAACCAGGACTCTGCACGTCAACTGCTCCTAGGATGAGGCTAGCCAACTGATGGGTGATGGGGTGTCCTCTCCTCTTCGAGAGTCCATCCTGTGCTACAAAGTCTCCCTTCCTACCGGTGAAGGTGAACCTTCTCCCGTAGGTGCGTACACATCGCACCTTGTGCCTAAAACAGTCAATCTGTGCATGGACCGTAGACAACCAATCCATGCCCAAGATAACGTCGTAAGGCCTCGACGCCGCTACAAGAAGATCCCAGCCGAAGCTCTCGCCTCCTATAGTAAGCTCACACTGCCGGCACCAGTGCGTAATCATCGAGTCTGCTCCTGTTGGGGTCTCTAGCCGTAAGGATCGAGCCAACGGCTCTTTCGAAATCTCCGAGCTCCGAACAAGGGATGCGGCTATGAAAGAGTGACTCGCTCCTGTGTCTATAAGTACTGTAGAAAGGGTGTCATAGATACAGATAGTACCTCGAATCATCTCGGGCGCGCCGTGGTCATAGGCCTCTGCTGCCTGGAGTTGTGCCTGTCTCTGCCCGCCAGCTCCCTCTGGTCGGGGTGGACCTCCTGGTGGTGGTGGTTGTAGAGCCTCAAAGCGTCGCCCACCACCTGCTGCTCGGCCAGATCCTCTGCCTCGTCCACCTCCTCCCTGTGGACTTCCACGGTCAACCCTCTACCTCTTCCTCGGTGGTCCCTCAACCATCTGCTGCTCCTCAGCACGGCGAGTCGGGAAATCACGAGCCATGTGGCCATGCCCGCCGCATGAGTAGCACTGCCTGCCTCTCGAAAGACTAGCTTCGCGCTGTGTGCCCTGCACTGCTGAGCCAGTGTCCTGAGGTCGTCTGCCTGAGAGTCTGGTCTTCCTGGACCCATGAGTCCTCTGTCGACTGCCTTCTGTAGAAGACTCTGATACGTGCCACCCTGCAGTGGGTCTCGGTGCTGGTGTAGACTCAGCAAGAAAGCTCTCGATCAAAAGGGCCCTCTCCAGTACTCCTGTTTGAGTCGGAATATTGAGGGAGATCAGCGATGCCCTGATCTCGTGTCTCAATCCCTGCTCAAAGGTCCGGCCCCGGAAGAATGGGTCCCCTACCATGTTTGTCGAGAAGCGCGAGAGATCGGTAAATCTCGCCGAGTACTAAGAGACTGTCATGCTGCCCTGCCGCAGCTGAAGAAGCTCCTGAATGCGCACCGCACGGAGGGTGGCTGGGACAAAATCTGAGCGGAAATGGGTCTCAAAGTCTGACCAAAGTAGAGATGACTCATCGTGCACCTGGAGTATCAAGCTCCACCATCGGCCCACTGCTGCGTGCAATAGGCACGCAGCGAGGATCACCATGAGGTCTGCTGGTGTCCTCACTAGCCTGAAAACTCGAACGACTGCCTCCAACCTGTCCTTGGCTGCCTGGGGGTGTGTCTCCCCGCAGAACCTGGGTCTTCACTGGCGCTGGAACTCATGCAATGCACTGAGGTGACGTGCATCATCATCAGCTGGTGCTGGATGTATCGGGGGCTCGGCGGGTAGAGCTACCGCCGGTGCCACTGCTGAAAAAGGGCCCTGCACCGAGGCCTCGTCGCTCGGTGGGTTGTTGTCACGCTCGACTCTCGGAACCCTAGCTGGATTCCATCGTGGGGCCATCCTGAAAAGGAAACATGTGTGCCACAGTCAGAACAGTATACCTGGTGAGATGATACAAAGTAATCACAAAGAAAACTTGAAACACACACGCAATCAAGGTTTTCATGCATTAAGTCGGAAATCAGAAGTCAGGATCCTGTTGTACGGATACGTTAGCCGCCGCACCAACACTGGACTCCCTGGATTGACAACCACACCCAATATGCTAAACACTATTGCTTCTCATAGAAAAGATCAGAGTTCGCGGTAGAACCAAACTCCTCTGATACCACTTTGTCACGGCCCGTCCTCGGGGCCCGTTCCGTGACTACCCCAAGCCCGCCTTCCACATGCCAGGAGCTGGCGACTAGCACTAAGGCGTAAATCCCGGTAAAAAGGGAAGGAATTGCCTTTGTAAAGTAAACAAGCACCTCAGAGTAAACAAGCGGAAAAATAAACACTAAGTAAAAAAGCTGATACTACAGTAAGTGCGGAAAAGTAAATGGGCCAGTATACAAACCCAAACTGAAAGTAAAGTACAACTCGAAAGGGAAAACATCAACTGAAAAGTAAAAGCTTCTACGTCGATCTTTCCACTGGAAATCCCACCTGAAGTGTGGGTACAGATAGCTCCACTGCTCCTCGGGTCCCGCCATCCGCTCTGAGTACGTCCCGCCCAGTGGTCCACCTCTAGGTACCGTCCTGCTCTACAAGCCTCAACCACGATCAAAGTTGTTCGTCTTCTGCAACCAGCACAACGTAGTGCAGGCATAGCCCGTGCAGGGGTGAGTATAAGCTACTCAGTAGGGACCCCGAGACCCCCGAAGGTCTCCCAAAATCCACAAAGGATAAACCACAAAGGAAAGATACAATCACAAAGTAACAACCGACACTGCTTAGGTATATGCCCATACATATACCTAAGTCATCAATTCCAATACGCTCCAACCTCCGAGCCCAATTACAACTCAGTCCACACAGGAAAGTAAACGTATTCCACACAGGAAAGAAAAACGTAATCCACATAGGATAGCACAACACAATCTACACAGGAAAGCAAACACGATTCAGCTCACACAGGTATACTTCTTCGAAGACGATAGAGATGATCACTGATCCATATAAGCCATCGGACCCACAAATGATCGATAGGTACTAACCCCCGAAATGACCCACATAGGATCGGTAGGAAACTAACCCCCGCAAAGACCCACACAAGATCGGACCCACACAGGATCTGTAGGCGCTGGCTCACACAGAACCACTGAGAACTGACCCACACAAGATCGGACTCACATAGGATCGGTAGCACTTATCCATATAAGATCGCTGAGTGTTGTAGTCGTCGTCGTCGTCGAATCCACTGAGGATCTCTGCACAGTCGACGTCGCAGTAACCGTAGCAGTCGCAGCCAGCACTAGGGTTCCCGCACACAGCAAGCTCGTTCGGGAGGGTCCGCTCCATGAGCCGAGAGCCCGATACATCAACTGTCACAAATTCCAGATTTGACATATCCAAAAGTTATGTATCTTCAACAGGAACTCAACGTCGCAGACGGCGCGTCGATCGGACGCCCGGTCTGAGAGTTATTGGCTTTTTCGTCCTAGGGGCTCTGTTGGTTTTTAAGGAAAAACCAACCCGACCGTACTCCACATGCGTCCAAACCCCAGGCGGAGTATGACAAAAGATCATTCTCACTATGAAGAACTCAACAAATTTGACAGCACGTCAATCGGATGTTCGTAGCTCAAGATATGAGCGTTTCCGCTCCGAGGGCCCGGTTGGTTTCGTGTACGAACCAACCCGGCCGAACTCAAAGTATTCCAAAACCTTGAGTGCGATATACCAAAACGACCGTATCGATCCAAGGATTGCATCGCCGCTGTCGGTGCGTCATTTGGAGGTCTTTAGTCTGAGTTATGGGCATTTGAACCCATGTGGTCTGAAAATGGGGGTTGCGGGCCCAGACCGACCCAGCCCGAGACCCCCCTGTTGGCCCGAACCAGGTCGACCCGCCCCGGACCGGGTCGGCCCGGACCGCACGGCCCGGAATGGCTGGGAACGGCCCGGCCCGGCCTGGCAGACCGGCCGGGCGCCAGTCAGGCTGGAGACAGCGCGCCCAGCGCGCAGTCTTGCTTGGCCTTTGGCCGAGCAGTTTTGGCGAAGGGGGGGGGGGGGGGCGCCTGCCTTCCTGTGTAACCGCCCCCCCCCCCAAATAATGGGGGGCCATTTCAATGGTCGGGGGAATTTAATTCCCCCGCCCCCTTCCCTTCCGGTCAGACCGACCTGGCCGGCCGACTCCTTCTCAACGGGACCGGCGGTGGCCGGTCCCCTTCCAGCTCCGACGCCGGCGACCCGGTCCGGCCGCCGGTCTCCTTGCTCCGCCGCGGCTCGGAACCGGCTGCGGCCCTCGTCGTCCGGCATAGTAAGATGGCACCGCGGCTCCACTTTGGCCGTGGCGCCTTCGATTTCCTTCAACGCGGTGCGATGGCGTCGCGTTCCTGAATTTCTTTCCGCGACACGGCATGATGGTGCCGCGCATATCTTCCGCATGAAACCGCGTGGTGCAACGACACCACGCCTTCTCATACCAACCACAAGTAACCAACACGAAAAATAAGGAGGAGGGTCGGCCGTGTTTTTGCGGTCCGACCCCCTCGCGTTATTCGATAACAATCATCATCATGTTGGTATTCATGAACAATTAAATAAATAAAACCCCTACCTCGGTTCAGGAACGGTGTTCGTCAATGACCCGCGGAAGACGAGCGTCGCGGAGGTCGGGCGTTGCGAAAAAATAACGTCGACGTCGCGAAGCGAGGATTCGAAGTCGTTGACGGCGATTTTGTCGCAGAAAACCGTCTCGGAAGAAGAACATCGTGTCACGGATACGGCGTCGCGGAAGAACCGTGTTCTTCGGCGGAGAGGTTCTTCGTTGAAGAACCATGTTCTTCGCATTCTTCATCGAGGTTGAAGAAGATGAAGAATGCTTCCCAATCCTCTCAAGGTGGCCAAAGAAACTATCCAAAATAAAATAATTCTAAGACTTATTTTATTTACACATCCTAACCTCTATGAATTTCAAGAGTTTGAAATTAAGTAACTCATCTTAATTAATAACACAAGTTGTCAAATTTATTAGAGTGGAGTTATTGGGGAGTTTAAGGGAAGTTGAAGAGTTAGGGATCATGTGGGCCCCACAACAATTTATCCTCTCAAGGGAGGTTATGTGGATGTGGGCCCCACCTCTAACTCCCTTTGGGAGTAAATAACCATCAAAGTTAAAAATAAATTGTGTTCCACAATTTATTTAACTACTTCTAATTCCCCCCAAAACTAAATCTCATCCTGCATAAAACGCAACTTTGAAAAAGGTCTCCATAAGATAATATCGGCGCTGCGAGTTCATTGGTGTCCTCAGATTTCAATTCCGAGCACCAATTCAAAAGTTTGAAATTCCCGCTCGTTCGTTCACTGAACGTACCCGAGCCAAACTTCGTAAATTGATTCCGGGCACACCAGGCCTCGGAATCAAGTGCCATCAGAAACAACGCTTTTGTGAAATTCCAAAGAAAATTAAGAAAAAACTTCTCTTGAATTTTACGGGTCTTTACATTACCCCCCCCCCAGGATCCATTTTAAGGACCATAAACATTATAAACCCCCAAGGTGATATAATGTTAACTATTGGGAAATGTCATATGATAGGTACATGCATCTTTTCATTAGACATTATATTTGAATTAAGCTTCCTTTGTAAAAAATAAAAAATCTCTAATTGAATTAATTTTAATAAATTGTATGATGTCTAGCATTAAAATTTACTTTTTCCCATTCAAATATCATCTTTCCATTTATCATGTGTTGTTCAGATTAGTGTGGTGAAGTAGAATGATCAGGTAAAATATTGGAGGTTAACCTGACTAATTTGGATGAGTCTTATATAAGGATGCAACATGAGTTCCATTATAAATGTTTGATGAAGTATATGAGGAGTGTATCAGATGTTTATATAGATCACTTGATGGAGGAGTTAAATATTTACTTCAGTCTGATCTATACTAGTAAAATTTATTGGATCTCATTATTTATTATTAATACAGTAAGTAACACATTCTAGTGGTAATGTTTTTTCTATAGTAGTGGAAGTGTTAAATTGTTTCATGAGAATACTTTAAAAATATATTCCATTTAGATTTAACTTTATCAATAAGTGTTATAATAAAGATAAAATATGTTCTCTGTCTTTATTAAGGTGGTATGAGCATGTGGAACCTATTAATTTGGTTTGATTACCTTATATAATTTTATACCATCATTTATTTACATTTGGAGGCTATAAAATGGTGTTATGATGTAATGTTTTCCCTATATATTTGGCATATAGTTACAAACTTTTCATTACCTCTGTATATGGTGGTTTAAAAGAACGTAAAGTTGATCTAGTGGATTCATGTATAATTGGTATTTCTATGACAGGTTAGTCATCATATCTCTTCAAGGAGGAAATCTATGGTTAGGGGATCCTAAATATCAGGGATGTCAAGATTCAAACTGGTAAGGGATCAACCTCTGCAGTTACCCTCCATTTTTAATGAGATAATAATTCTCATGAATTCACTAAGGGGTCCAATTTTTAATGATTAACTTATATTTCCCATTTTCATCATCAATTCATGTGGCTAACTACTCTCTATTTACGTCCTAATGCATGTGATAAGTTCCCACTTCGAAAATGAGTATTAATTATTTTAGAGTCATTATCAATAATAAGGACATCGATATTTTGTTCATCTAAGGGGATAGGGAGTAACTATAGGATAAACCAATGATCTTATATCCTAAATTATATAGGTATAATAATAGAAATTTTGGTGATCATTAGAATGGATAATGATGTAGAGAAGCATAGAGTGGTTATTTTTATACTCCGGAGATCCCAGTTCTAGGAGGGTGAGAGATTATCATTGGCCCCTTATGTCTATCCTATAACCTAGAATATCATTTGATTGATTATGGATCATTTCACTCACATTTTATAACAACCTTGATCCATGCTTTTGGAATCATGGTGTATTGGAATCTATTACCTCTAGTGATTACAATTATATTAGGTGGTTTATTATGTGTTCTTGATGTGTATTAGGGTTGTCAGTTGATCAAAAAGAAATATCAATTGATGGTGTATTTCTCTGTACTACTAAAACACCCATGAAATTTCATTATTGGATTGTAGATGTTATTTTCATTACGTTTATTTATAAATTTAGTTTATAGAAGGGGTTTTTTATGTTGTTAGTGGAAAACATGAAAATTTTATTATTGAGAAAGATAATAGATTGGATGAGTCAATCAATGCCTCTTCTCTCTTAGTTAATAGAGTACAAAAGTTTTTTTAAGGAATAATAATAATATTTTCCATAGAACCTCTATATATTTTTTAAATAATTCCCTTTAAATAATCTGTATTGCTTTGATAGCTTTATTTTCGTACAATACTGAGTTTAAACGAATCACAATATACTATTTAAATATTACTATTTAATATGAAAATTTTGTACCATATGATGGGTTTTAGGGTATGAATTAGACCAAAAAATTTATAATAAATTATTTTTTACACTTTAATAAACTGAATTAATTTGTATCCTTTTGGTTATAAATAATTATAAAATCATTTTAAAGTAAAAAATGGTTTGTTTTTTTTAAAAAACTATTTTGATGCTCAAAATGAGTTTTTATAAATTAAATTAGTCACTGTTGATGAAATATTTTTATGAATTTTATATATAATATATTCACTATAAAATTTAAACATTCATATAATATTTCTAGTAAAAAATTAAATAAAATGGTTTTCATAGTGTTTTAGGCATTTATATTAAAACAAATTTCACCCACATTTTTTAATTGAATCTGATAAATTTTTTTCAAAATTTGAATTATCAATCAAATATATGGTAATGAATTCAATATAATTTTTATTTAATATAAATATTAACTTATGTAAAAATTCATTAGTATGATAATTGTTAAATGGGTTAATGAGGGGTTAATCTAAAGATATAAATATTAAAATAACATAAAAGATTGTACAAATGTTGTTAGTAAAATTTATTTCCACCCACAATATTATTTCATTTTAATTCATATTTCTTTGGTTATAATTTAACTTTAATATGAATTTATTATATTTTAGTGATTTAATTTTTTTCAAAAGTGAAACTACATTCACTTATAAAATGTAAACTTCTTTCCTTTCTTATCCACACCATTTTATAAAATTACATTAACAAATAGATAAATAAATACTCTCCCAAAACCCTTATCTATGACATTAAGGATACCATATTCCCAAAATATCCATCCAACAATCCCCAAGGTTCCTTTCGAATGATGATTTTTGAAGAAGAGGTATATGTCCTTATTGATATTTTTCAAGTTTTTTTCATCATAAACCTCCACCCAATGATATATAACCATATTTATATGTTTTAATTATTATATTTACTATATATATATATATTCATATTAATTTTATATCTATTTTATATCTTCTTCCCATCTGTTGGAAAATGATCTCTTCACCCGTGTGTACGTGTAGACTACTACCTCCACAAGGCAATGTGCTTTTTTCCTTTCCCATTTATATGGATGGTAATAAGAACATATTTAATTAATATATATCATATTTATGATACATAAATGATTCTAAAATTTATAATTAACAATATCCTTTGTTTCATTCCATCCATAAAATAGTGTAAACATCACTCTTTTGTAAGTACAAATTATCATCTCCATGAAGTGATGTAATTCATTTCTCACCATCAATTTATATTAGTGGTTATAAAAGTGTATTTACAGAAAATAATAAGGATAAATATGACATTATTATGATTCTAGAGTATATGAAACCATGTCCAAGGTTTAGTCAATAGAACCATCGAACAAAAGCATGCATTGAAAATAGATTAGTCTTCACCTGAATGTTCATTTTAAGGAAGAATCATTAGTAAAAGAGTAGTAAAAACATTAAAAAGAATGAAAAATTGTATCATATGTATTAATATTGTTCTATAATTTATTTATAATTTATATATATTTATTATAAATGATTTTTTCATGTATACAAAGTAACATAGGACTTTAGTTAAGGGCTTATGTAAAAATCTTATTTTTAATCGAGATTGTTTATTCTTCACCATCCATTAGAAAAATTATATAATATTTACCTCCTAACACACATATATTTTAATCTCTGGTTATTTTTTGGGTTTTTATTTTTTCTTTTAATAAAGTTCTATATTTAACTAAAAAATTGAGAATTTTGAATTAAAAATGAACTTATTTTCTCTTTGGTTGAGGTGATTTTTTAAAAGGACAATGTTAATTTAAAAAGTTTTCATAAATAAAATTTTCTATAATCCAAGGATTATTTAAAAAATTTCAAATTATATTTTACTGCTAATAAAAATATTTAAAGTTGAATATTATTATTCTTTTTAAGATCTTATTAAGGATTATATATGAATAATGTAAAAGGAATATTTTTTATAATGTTTAATGAAAAAATATATTTTCCTACCCCCCTTACTATTATTTTCCTTTAATATTCATTTAAATGTTTACATGGATATTTAAAAAAAATTGTCAATATTCTTGTAATTTTTAGTTTTTAAGATATCTAATGATAAGGTTATTTTCCCAGTTTTCAATGAAATGTTCAAATACAAATTAAAATTTATTTCTCATCTATTTAAACATCATTTAAGTATTTTTATGCATCAAAAAGTAAATTATTATTGTGATACCATATAAATTATTACTTTGTATGTCTAATGATGATGATATTTCAAATATGAGAATATAAATCCCATTACTTTCACATGGTTTAATTATTAAATGATGAGATAAGTAATTATTGTATGATACCATCAAACAAATTTTTACATATGAAGATTATTATGTGATGATTAAATTTTTATGAAAATTAATTGTTTTACATGGTATTTAATAAGATTAAATGATTATTGTTTTATTGTATTTTGGAATAAATTTCTATGGTTTTCATTATCTGATGTGTGGTTTAATACTTATATATCCCTCAAAATAATTAGGTAATGATTTATATTGCATGAGATAATATGGAATTTGATGGGGATTGATACCAGTTTAGTAATAGACACTATCAGTTATGATGGCATTTGTAGTAAACCATAACTATGTAAGTAATTGAATGAGGAGTTAACTCAATACACTATGGTATTTTAGGTAGTAAGTCTAGACTAAGGAAATGATTTTATATTATTATATTTTTAATGAGAACCTGTGACTTACTCTTATGATAAATTATCATGGATTAAGGTTGATGATTTATTGTTCCACACAATTATGGCTTATTTATTTTATTATAAAAAATCCTTTTACAATGATTTGTGATTAAATGTTTTTGACATATTTGGTATGAATTTCATAATTTATAATCATATTATCATACTCTTGTGCTTTTTATGATCACTTATGATCATTGAGTGATATCTTCCATGTTTCATATTAATTACAATATAAGCTCACACTTTATTATGTTTTAATTACCCATGTTAGAAATAATGTATTTAAGTAGGTTTTTTCTAAGAAGTGTACTACGTGATAAGAACATTGTAAAAGATGTTGAATATGTTTCATTATAAATGTATATTTTTTATCGAATACTCAATTAAACTAATAATTTATGATTCATAGGTGTGTATTATAATGAGATATATTGAATACTCATATAAAATGATTTAAAAATTATATATAAGATGATTATGTAACTTCAATTTTATCTGAGAAGGTTTTATTTATTTTCTGAGATTATGATGTGAAAACAATGTTGAAAACTGTCAGGATAATTCTAGGTATAAGATAACAACTTGAGGTTTTGGTAAAGTAGCGATTGTGTGCATTCTAATAAATAACATCCCATCTTGTATACAAGTATGTGGATATGTCTATGTTATAGATGTACCTAGAGGTTAAACCCCATAAAAAGGTTGGTTGAGTATCAACTCAATATTCACTTGTTTCATGATGAATGAACTAAGACTAAACAATTTGATATAAAATCCCAAGGTATATTCTTCAGTTAATTTACATTATCTTTATGAACCATTATGATCAATGAGTGTATTTAATCTACAAAAAATTATGTTAAATCTTAGTGATATGATTAGAAAATAAAATTCAATGTGTTGAAGGAATGTTTCATAAAAAAGGGCATCATATGAATGATTTTAATAATTATAGAATTATTTACATGGATGTTTGATACTCAATATAATATTTTTGAATTCAAAAAATGGATGGAACCAAGAGGAATCATGTGAACATTGAATGTGAAGACCAATGGAAAGGATGAACTCATGAGAAACCAAATGGAATGAGAGATAGAATGTGAATCATTTTTATTATTCTTGATCTATTATCATAGAATATATTTACAAACTAAATGAAGGTGAATTTATAAATTCACAAAATAAGAAAAAAAATTTAATTTTAAAATATTTTAGGTTATAAATACCATTGGTGGAAGAAGACTTAGCTTCCTACAAGAAATGAATATGTGAAGAAGTACCCAGAAAAATATATTAATGGAATGAGATGATGATTTATGTGACTAAAATAAAATAATATATAAACTAATTTCCATTAAAAAATAATTATTTGTTTCTTGATAAATAAATATTATCCTACGGAACCACTAATATAGTTTAATGTCTTATATATGGGGAAAATGTGGATTATTTGATGTTATTCCCTAATCAAATGGATAACTCATAGAATAAAGAAGGTTTTTAGTTAGGTGAATAATTTAAGTAGATCATTATGGTTAAGAAACACTTTACTTCACTTAATGGTTAGGGATTTCATGTTGAGTTTTGAAATATTATACCCTTTGAAAATATTACTATTCATCCTTTGGTGGAATTTGAGGCGATTTTGAGAATTTATCAGCTCTCTTTATATAGATCCCATATCAATTTTTATGGAAGGAAATTAAATTTTGAAATTAAAAATCATCCAATAACATCCTTTCTATGTGAGGATGGATATTTACATCCAATGGAAATTAATTTTATTATATGGGTTTTCTACCTACTCGTGAGGGATAATAATCTCAAATGGTTGGGGTAAACTCAAAATTTAAGATATTCATAATGGTTGGTGAAATACTAATTCATTTCATGAATAATTTCCTAGTCTTACCAAAAATTTTGAAGTTGGGTTTTCAATATAACTCATAACTACTATTATTCATATTTAAAAGACCTTATATAGAATAAAACTAATTGTTTTGTAGGAATTAATGAGGAAACTCAAAGAGAATCTTGATAATTGATTCATAATATCTAGTATTTTACCATGGGGGAACATTTTATTTTTGTTAAAAATAGACATATTCCAATGTATGTTTTCGTAGATAATCAAGAACTTACCAAGATCATTATTAATAATAAGTATCCTCAACCCTATAATGATGACTTGTCTGATCAACTAGTTTAATTTTCATACATTTTTAGGATTATATTTTAGTTTTGATATCATTAATTTATTTTCATGAAGCATGAAAAACTTAATAAAGCCTTATGTATGAGACATGGTCATTACGAATTTATTCAGTTTCCATTTGGATTTACCAATTTCACTACTATCTTTATCGATTTAAATAATAGAGCCTTTAGAGAATACCAGTTTTTGGAAATATTTATAGAAGGTACTCTTATATATTCATATAGTATGAATGAAAATGAAGATCATTTGAGGATTATTTTTAAGACCTTGAGGATTTAAAATCAATGTTAAAATTATTGAAAGTGTTAATTTTAGGTTCAAAAAACATCGTTTTTTGTTCATATAATCTCAAGAAAGGGTATACCGATGGATCATTCAATGATGAAAGTTATTGAAATATTGACTTTTTCTACCATAGTGATGGAGATCTGTAGTTTTTATGGGATGCATTTATATTAAAAATTTCATGTGATATATTTCACATGACTATCGAATCACATATCCATGTTTAAATATAAGTAGTCAATGTTCCTTTAGATAGATGAATGCATGGAAAATTTCAAGGATTTTAAAAGAACAGTCAGTGAACCGATTATCATAATACCTTGTATTGGGGAATTATTTTTATCTATAGTAATGCATTGAATAAGGGATAGAGATTAGTCCTCGTGAATAATGATAAGTTTATAGCTTAAATCTCAGTCCAATTGGAAATTCAGGAAAAAAATTACCCAACTAGAGATTTGGAATATGTAGTTGTAACTGATTCATTAAATATAAGGAGGAATTGTATTTATGGTCAATGATGTGATATATATATTTATCATAAAATAATGATGTATATATTCCCCTAAAAAAGATGAATATTCACCAAATGATGTAGTTTTATTTGATTAAATATTATTACTACTCAATACATTATCACCCTGTAAAAGTGAATAAGGTGGTTGATGCTCTGAGTTAGATGTTCCATTCTAGTTTTCTAATGATTTAGAATGAAAGTGACCTAATACATATAGATTTTTAGAATATGCATCTTGATATCCTTATGAAATGGGATCAGTCATATCTTTCTCTAATTAATGTTCAACCATCCCCCCATTTGAGGATTAAAAGGGCATAAAAATATAATGCGAAACTGAACAAGATGGTGATGAATATTCTAAAGTATTATCTTGATCATGATGTAATGATGAGGTTTAGGAACCGTGTATGAGTCCCAACAATACCATTTTTGAAAAAATATCTATATTTGATCATTCAATGTTCATCCTAGATGTATGATGATGTATAGATATATAAAATAATAATTTTTTAGGGTAACATGAAAAGGGATATTGTGAAATATATATCTTGATTCCTATAAGTTCAACATGTTAA
Organism: Viscum album; assembly: GCA_963277665.1. Lineage (NCBI taxonomy): Eukaryota > Viridiplantae > Streptophyta > Magnoliopsida > Santalales > Viscaceae > Viscum > Viscum album. Next base: position 1,373,973,132 of record OY728133.1, on the reverse strand, counting down.
TACTGATATAAAGAATACAGAGTGTATTCTACAATAATTACCCATTCTATAATGCGAATGGGAAGAAATATTAATAGATTTCATCATATGGCTACCCAAAATATCTAATTTTTATATGCTATTTGTGTAGTAGTCAATCACCTTATCAATTCAACATAGTTCATTACATTTGGTGAATATTTATCTCTTGATAATATTTATAGTATATACCTGTAGGAAATATTAATGTTACATGGAGTACCATATTTTATTAAATCTGATTGAGATATAAGGTTTATCCTGAAGTTATAGAGAATTCTTCAAAAACACATGAATATGGAGTTGAAATATAACACCGCATATCTTCCTTATATAAGTTTTCAATTTGAGAGGAACATAGAAAACCTATAAAATATTATGAGAGAATGTTATATGGATTTAAAAGGGGGTTGGGATTATCACTTTTCTCTTGATGAGTTTTATTACAAAAATGGATTCTAATTAGGAATTCAAATGTTTCTATATAAATCCGTATTTTGAAGGAATTGTGTGACTCCAATGTATGATGAAGTACTTGGAGTATAAAATATATTTGTATCTATGTATGATTAGGAAATTTAATAGAAGTCTAGAACCATTCCATAGTACATTCGGGCAGCTTCGAGTTGATAGAAATGTTATATTTAAAATCATTGGAAATATCTATAATTTGAAGTTGTGGACAATGTATTCCTATAAATATCTCCATGGATTAAGTTTATGAGATTTTGAATCTAGTTAAATTTTATCCATAGATATTTTCATCCCCTATATATTATTGATCATGTCAATACTATTTCGTATTTATTAGTGCTTCCACCAATTCTGTCTAAAGTACATGATCTATTCCATGTATCTCTCCTGAGGAGGTACATACTTGATACTTTACATATAATCAAATCATAGTTTATAATAATTGAGAATGATTTATATTATGAGGAACAACTATTAGTGTCTCTATATAAAATAGATAATTTTTTAGTGAATAAGACCATGCACCTAGTCAATGTTTGATGGAAAAATATAAATTTTAGTAAGCTATGTAGGAACCTAACGATATGATTATTCTTAAGTATCCTATTATTTTCAAAATGGTTATATAATTTTTAGGTAGTAATTTTTTTAATTAAATTATAATATAACATCAATATATTTTATAAAATATTTCTCTTTAATTAATTTTGATATCTTTGGTATCTTGTTATTCATTTAACAACGAGTTTAAATGAACTATGATATAATATTCAAATATTATTATTAAGCATGGAATATATTTCCTATAAATGGATTGGAGAGTATCAGTGGGCCAACTACATTGTAAAAACGATTTTTTACACATGTATAAGGAGAATTATTTTGTAATCAATTACATCAAATTGAATATAAAAGCATTTGAAATTAAAAAGTTAGGTTTTTGTGAAAAAATGTTTTTATATGCGTAATTATTTTTTATAAATTTAATTTTTCACCATTGATGAATTATTTTAAGGAAATTTGTAGATAATATATTAAAAAATATATAATAATATTAAAATTATGATTTTTACTGGACATGGAATAGGAATAAATTTAGTTTTATGCTTTAAAACTCATTTTTCTAAAAACATGTATCATTGTATTTTGTGAAAAAATTTGAAAATAAAATTTTTCCACTTATAGAAATTTAACCAATAAAATGTATTCTATATTTGAAATCACAATTTAGAAATTCTATAATGAGGTTAACTTAATTTTTTGTTATTTTAAATAGTAACCGAGGTAAAAATACATTACTTTGGTAAAGGTTAAATCGGATAATGATGGGTTAAACTAAATATATAAGTGTTAAAATAACCTAAAGACTTATGTAAATATTTTTTAATAAGTGTATTTAAACCCATACATAACTTATAATTGGATTTGGGTTTCCACGAATCCATTTTCATTGGAATATGAAATTTTATACTTTAATGTTCTAAGTATTTATAATAGTTTCGCAAACCTAATATATAAAATGGAACTTCCTCCCCTCTAATTTGCATAAAAATAGATCAATTTAGCTCCCCCAATATATACCCAAAAAATATCCTAAATTTATTACAAACTATATTGATTCTTTTTAATTACCAAAAGTCCAGTCCAAGAAGTCTTATAGTTCTTTTAAAAGGATGATACACGAAGAAGTGGTATATGTTCTTACCGATATTATTCATGATTATTTTTTATTAAAGCTTCTCCAAATGTTCTTGTACCCATATTCACATGGTTGAATTATTATATTTACTATATTAATATTTTTTATACTAGTGGTATATTGAATTTATTTGTTCTTCCCATTTATTAAAAAATGATAATATGACTCATATGTATGTGTGGGCTACCACATCAATGAAGCGATGAGATTTGTTTTTGATTTCCTCTTTAAATGTCTGGTCATAAGGATAAATTTAATGAAAATATATTATATTTACAATATAATTATGATTATATAAAATTTATTTAATATTTACCATTATTTTTTTCCATCCATAAAAAGTGGAAGTATCACTCATGAAGACATATAGTCAGTTGTCTCCCTGAAGTGAGATATTTCATTTTTCATTACTAATTAATATTAATAGTTATAAATGTGAGTATAATTAATAAATATGATACTAGTGAAACAATTAATATTATAGAGATGATGATACCATGAACAATTTTCAAAAATAATCCTTTGAGGAAAAACATGCACCAATGGAAATGAGATCTAACACTAAAAACCTATACTAATGGATTACTAATTTTTTTTATAGCATCGTAATGGGTAGGTTATAACAATGTTTTTAGAAAACCATTTTTATAAAATACCTATATAAAATAGTTTCAAAAAAATCATTGGTTTAGAATACCTCTAAAACCCTAATTTGATCATCTGATCCCTTCACACATTGTCTCATTCTCTCTTCAACTAATTCTCCCATTTAGTGCATTGATTCCTTGAAATTCCACATTGGATTCTTTTCTATACTTCCTATAAGGATTCTTAAGTTAAATAACCCCAAAATATTTATTTTGTTCCCATTTTCTAATATATTATCCCAGTAAATCTTCATTTAATTACCTAAATTTTGAATGGACTAAAATTTATTTATTTACCATGTGATTGGTAATAAAATAAAATAAATAATTAAAATCATATGTTCTATAAAAGATTTTTATGAATGTGGTGTGATTTTATTTCAAATTTATGAGTTATTGATGATTACATTTTTATGTTTTGAATCTATTTAGTAATAATATAATGTATATTTTCTTGGTTTTCCTAAAAATTATATTCGAAACCATCAATCCATGAACTGTAGATGTTTGTAAATAAAATTATAATTTTATTTTTTGTTTATTTTTTGGTTTTAAAATTTTATGCATCCATTCATTCAATTTATGATACATTATTTAGGGTCTATTATGGTAATAATACATTTTTTTACACTTTATACATCCCAATTATAAAAATTTATCAGTTAATGATTTAAGTAAGTATAAAAGTTTTTTCATATAAAAATACAATTAATTTTTCACATAACATGATTTAAAACAATTTTTTTAACTATATTGGAATTTTTGTGTGGTATTATGTTATATTATTTCTTATTCATACAATGTGTTTCAATTTTATGTATATATATCTATATAGTATTTTTTATCTAATTTGATAGAGTTATGAAATTAAGGATATGGGTGATAAATATATAGTTGTAATTATTTCCGAACGGGCATTTCCTTTATCAAATTATATATTTCATGACAAACTATACTTTTTATAATGATTTGTTTATGTTTGTTAAATTTGTGGTTATCAACAAAAGAGTGTGATTTAAAGTGGATTTGATTGAAATATTATTTGAATGTCTTTCTAAGTGATTGAAATAAAGTGAACAATTCTCACTCCCTTAAATATATTTTCAATTTGAATTCAATATTTTTTCAATAATTTAATGCATGACATATAACATTAAAATATATTACCAAAATAAATTTATAGATGTTTGGTGTAAGTTATTGATTGAATCTTAATAGAATTTAAAAATAAGATGGATTTTAAAAAAAAATCATTTATGGATTCTTTAGATAGAGGTATTATGCATTAACCTTGTTATAATTTTGTTTGAAAAAACATGGTTATGTCTCAAATATTATATCTACAATATAATGATATTTGGATTGTAAAAAAATATTTCATCTAGTATAATAATGAGGGGTAAATATATAATCAATTTTTTCATGATATGAATGAGATGATTGGATTAGAGAATTTATTATACAACACGTGTTCATTTATTTATTATCACGAGTAAGAAATTATTCCAATTAAAGAAGGAAATTACAAGAGTACACATGAATCTTGTAATGAAAATGATGATGTTGAGAGGGTGAAAAATCGAAGGATGCTACCATGAATCTTGTATATTTGTAATGTGGTAAAATGAAAATGATTGAATTTTTAATAAAACTATATCAGGGGAAACCATGTATGAAATTTATAATACTTCCATAAATTAAATTCTTTTTTTTTCAAGACATTCTTCTAGATGATGAGAACATTTCCCAAATCTATTATATGTCATGGATATTAATTTTATTACTTGTATTTTATAAAAAAAAAATTCATGCTTGGTTAAAATATTGAATATTCTTATTGGAGGAAACCACATGAATAAATGATTTTATATCATGTGGAACATCTTTATAGAATATGAGTGTGGATTAAAGACCATATCATGTTCTATAGAAATTAACATGGTATTTTCTATTGATTTTTATATGTGAAAAAAATTTCATTTCAGATAGAACATCAAAAATTATTTGGTGGTATAATAAAAATAGAAAAAAAAGATAATAATGAGTTATTTTATCCTATAGATGGATTAACATGAAGGAATTTTTATACCTAATTTCCTGAATTTGAAGATAAGATGCATAATGTGAGGTTGGGTCTATAATGTAAAAGTTTTCACTCATTTGGTTATATTCTAAATTTCCACAAAACATGTTTAGTTTTAATTAACATTTACAACCTCCCTATGTGGGTGAGTATGAAAAAACCATTCACATTATTTAGAATAGTCATATCTAGACCCTATGATCCTCTATATTAAGTATTTAAGAGTAGTATATAGAACCTTATAAAATCATCATTTGTTTTTATTTTTTCAATGACTACATTAAATAATTAAATTGAACATGTATATTTTATATCATGGCATAAAATTGTTTTTAAATTTCAAACTATTTTTACCTTTTTATATAGGGAAAATAAAAAAATTATAAATACAAAGAACCGTTCATTTCCTTTGATAAAGAGAGAAAATGTTCATATGAATGTGTATTCTTCCTTGTTGAAATAAAATGTATAAGTATTTCAACAATAAATTGAAATGTAATTTTTTTTATTTCTTTAAATTACAGATATTGAGTTTAATTATTGATGTTGTCTATGAAGAAGTAAGAGATCTAGATTTTTGTAATAATTATTTGGTCATTGTTTAGAAATAAATTGTGATCAATGGATACAAATGTATTATTACTAACCAAGCAGTAACCATGAGAATAAAACATAATGGTGTTATAGTAACTAAAATAATAGATAGTAATGCTAGTGAATCGACCCTTTATATGAAAATTTATCTTATTACAGTTTAGTTCAAAAAATATTTATATTGGATTATTACTCCCATGATTGATTTTTTATGATGAAATTTATGTAGATTGATTCAATAAAGATTCCTAGTAGATTTATTGATAATTAAGGATTTAGATTTATTGTCATGAATCGCATCCTTTCTATTGAGGATATATATATATATTAGAATCATTGGAAAACAAGTTTCTTCTGTGAAAGATCATCTCAGACATAAATTCACTATCATTATTGATGTAATCACATGGCCAAATCATGATGGTGGTGGGTGTGAAACTGACTCCATCACTTCTCCCATTAGCATTAATCAATTTATTACTTATGTTGACTCAACTATTTTAACTATCCGACTTTATTTGGAAATCTAATGTGGGATGGTTAATATATAGAATAAACCCAATTTGTTCTCTATTTTATTAGTTTTTCTCAATTTGGGGATTTCAGGTTGGTACTATTAAAATTGTGTTAATTTTGGTTTCATTTTGTATCCAACTGAACCATCAAGTTCATTATCAATATAATGTTGTTGTAGTTTTATTTTAGTTTCAATTTCTAATATTGAATTGAATTTAATTGTAATATAACAAGACAAAAAAAACTAAAAAAATACATTTAGTGTAATATCAAAATAATATTGAAAATAACATAATAAAATAATTTCAATAAAAAAAATAATCAAATGAAATACCTAGCCTAAAAAAAGGCCAAATGAACGAACCAAGAAAATGGATAAATAATGAAACCCAAAATATAAACCACATGAATTAACCTAAAAAATGCCTTGTAAATTAATCGGATGAAAAAAAGTACCAAATGACATAACCAAATAAAATTTAATAAAATTGAAAATATAAGAAGAAACACATATCATTCCCATGACTAACATGCTAATAAAAATGTTCTTATATTTCTATGACATGACTTTTATGTGTTCATATTATTTCCAATATATATTATATGATTTTTTTGTCACTAAATATACTTTGTTTGGATTGATAATTGGTATACCTTAATTAATTTTCATCACTTGTTATTTTTTGGGATTATATATTTTTTATAGATTTCTAGTGGAATGCATAATTAATATATAATGTAGGAAATGAAAAACATTGATGTGATACGAAGTAAGATAATGTCTAATAATAATTACCACATTAGAGAGATGGTAATTCCTCCTCTAGATCTTGTTCTGAGCATAATATATATATATATATATATATATTTCAATGAAATATAATTAAATTAGATTAATATGTTTTTAAATTTTAATTAGGAACCATTATCTATGAGACAACTATTCTCTAACCTGCCTAGTGGGAGCAGTGCCTAGTCTAATGATTCAAGGGGTGTAACTAGAGATACTCAAAATAATTTTACCACCTTATTACATCCATACCCTTTTCAAAGTTATACCATATACCATAAATTATTATTCCATAAATCTAATAGAGGCTCCAGGGATATTTATACTTCTTATATTATTCCTTATATTTTTTGTGTGATCCTCCACAAGTATATTTTTCTTACATGATAATGGATCACACATCCCATCCATATTTTCCTTTTATAAATATGCCTATTCTATCTCCATTTCTATCTAATTAATTTTATCCAGTATTTTATTCTCATCATATAACGTATACTCCACCACATTCTGAACCCCCCAACCATACTGATCATCATGTGAAACTATTATAACCCACTAGTATTACATAGATCATAATTTTTTTCAAATTATAGGGATCCATCAGTACCCACTAATCATCATAGATGTGATATAAATATATATATATATATATTATAATCCAGTTAAATTTTTTTCCAAACATTATTATCATTATAAGATGTATTAATTTAATATCATTATATTATTGTCTCAAAACTGGATCCACACTATACGGAATAATGGATGTATACAAATGTGTGAAGTGTGGAACCTCTACACAATGTCCTGGTTGAGTATAAAGAGGATAATAAAGTGATTGGAAATATAAGGAAATAAATTAAGTGTTTCACAAAGGCACTTTCCAAATACTATGACATAATTCTTATTAATCAATCTCTTTGAGGAACTAAAAAAATGAAATAAATCATAAGTATATTGATAAAATATGGGAAAGATAATTCATTATATTTAAAATTATATTATTACAAAATTTATATGAAATAATATTTTTTAAAAATATATTTCATATTTTTCATGATGGTGTGACTATGAGGACTACATGACTAATCAAATGAGGTTAGCTAAAAAGAGCAGATAATCATGATTTATACGGTGTCTTGGTTACTATAGTTGGTACTAATTTATATTATATACATGTCTTGAATGTGTGTCCAACATCAGATTATTGGGAAATGATTACCCCTTGTATGTGTAATGAGAATATGTTATTATTCAAATTATAGGTTTTTTATTAAAAATAAAGATTATTTAAATTAATAATTTATTTTTTATTATTGAATATTCTATTCAAGATCCATTGAAACATTAAAAATTTTATAAATATTTTTAATAAATTTTAATGTGTTTTGATTTATTTAAATGAATTTTCCCATGAAATAAAATTTTTAATTAAAAAATTAGAAATTTACATTTGAGGAATTAAAATGGCTAAAAATAAATAAAAATGTGTATTTTTAATTTGAATAACCATTTGATAATTTTGGTTGAAATATTGACTTACTGTTTTAAAAATTTTTGGTAGAAAATATGGGCATTTGGGAAAACACTCATCCTAGGGAGCCACTAACCACATAGTTATCCAAAGTTGGGCTGATCAGCCAAGAAACCTCGTGGTAGAGCCTACCCAGTGGTAGGAGGTTTCTGAGAAACATGATGAATAACATTATTGGTAGTTCTAAAAAGGCTCGTCGGGGTTGTATATGTTTGTATGACCCATATTTGTGTATTCTATGTAGTGGGAGCATATCCCCACAACATGTGGTTTGACCCATGGATGAAAAAATATTTGTTATAAAGAAGAGATCGGACATGTAAAACTTCAATGTGGGATGGTGAGGTCGAGGTATTGTTCATACACATGGAAAAATAGTGTTGTCCCCTTCAATCATGCTCATTCATGCTCAAACATACCTCGACGGTGTTTTCCTCTTTATATATCACCCACTACTACCATTACTAATTGTATATTCTAATGTATACAATTATAAAGCTTGATCCTGATCCATATTACCACTATCATGGTCATAGACCACCATTGATCACAATAGGACCTTCGAACGACCTCGATAATGCCCACTAAGATGAATAATGTGGCCATGCATGCAATGGGGGGCCATATGTCCACTGTGAATGTCAAATTAAGGAGGGAGATACTTTAAACAATTGGCACACCGAATATGGTTTGGGGTCTCCATGATTGAAGACGTTGTGTCATGGAAGTTCAAACAATGCTATTTTGGGGGCAAAAAAATGTAGCTTTGAGGGTTTTGAGTGAGAGAGGAGGTCAAGCCATGCTGTTTTAGGATAAAAAAATCATGCCAGGAGGATTATCTATAATTTATATATTGCAACATGTATGTGGATTTTTTCAATATAAGTGATAAATTTGGATGAATCAATATTTCTAAGAAGATAATACATACAGAAGGTTGTTCCATTGAGTATCCACTACATAATGGAGAGTTCCACTTGGGAAGTGTCTTTCTTTGATAAATTTGAAGGAAAATTATGTGGTACCATGGGCCCTTATTGCACTTTGGAATAGTGAAAAACTTTTATTGAATGTTTTTGAATAATTATATTGAATAGAATCTATGGATGAGGGGTGGTTTACTACTCTATAGTTCTTTTAATAAGACCATGCTACCATACTTCTACACTGCAATTTATTTTTCCTCGATGTAGATCGATTCAACGATGCAATTTGGAATGTAAAATCTTGATATTTTAAAAGAGGAACATCATGTTCAATAGAGTATATGACATTAATCACTGATCATAGATGTGAATATAACACCTTGATACTAAATGATATATTTCATTTTAAATAAATTCAATCTCTTTGATAGCTTGCGGAACATGCAACATCAAGTATAAATGAAATGTACTATATAATATAGTCATAACCTATCAATTAAATTGGTTATTATGAATAATATTTAATAACTTATGAAAAATATATTTTTTACACATTTATAAATAAATTCCATGGTCAAAATTAATTAAAAATAATAATAATAATAATTTGAATGAAAAAAGAAATATTTTTTAAAAAACTATATTTTAATAAAAAGTGGTTTCAACACGCTTTAGGCACATATTTAAAAAATATATATTACAATTATCATGACAAAATTAGAAAAATAAACATAATTTTCGAAATAATTTTATCAAAATTAACATGAGTTGAAATTTCAAGATTTTTTATAAAATATTAATTTTTTAGTGAATTTTAAAAAAATCCATTTTTGTAAAACTGTTAATTATATTTAATAAATTAATTAAATTAAAAGAATAAATATTATTTGAATTTTATATAAACAAAAAATAATCATTATTTAGTTCTATATATTTCAAACATTAAATTTTAATTTTATTTATACAATATTTTAGAATAAGTCTATTTTTAGGTGTATAAGCAATTTTTCTGAAAAATGTTTTAAAGTGCATGATGTTTCACAATTTTTATTAATTAAAATAACCAATAATAATGAATTTTTAATATTAAATTCATATGATAAATATTTTAAATTTAAATTTAAATTCATAAAAGTATTATTAATACTCATAAAGTTTGTATAAGACCATCATATTCTTGAAAAAATACATTTATTGAAAACGCAATTTTTCATCATGTTTGTGGGTTTAATGTTAAATTAACATTTTCCATATTAATAAATGTAATTTTAAAAAATGTATTCCATATTTTAATAATAATAATTTATATTATATTATAATGTTATCATAATTTTTAGTCATAATTAATAGTGAAAATGGTAGAAATCCTTTTCCGTAGTTATAGTTAAAACAGGTTTTGTCGGGGGGAGGGGAAACTAAAACAATAAGTGTTAAAATGACCCTAAAATAAAATATTTAAATTTTGAGGTCATATTTATAATTTATGTAGTATAATAATTTTTATTTTTCTATTTTAGATCGTTTTGGAATGTTTCAAACATTGTTACAATTTATTCTTTTGAAAAACACCAATACTGTCATCTCCTACACTTATAAAATTATACCCATTTTATTATCCAATTGACATTCCCAACACCATTTTTTTCATCAAATACCTGAAATATTCACTTCCTCTTATCCCTAGAATCTTACTATAATCCATTATTTAATTATAAATACATCTATAAAGTCTTTAGGTATAGACCTAAAGCGCTTTTCTGAAGAATTAGAAAATTTCCCAACCATGAGTTTTCATTTTAATTCTTATTATAACTCCTTGAAATATTATCCCAATGTTATATAATTATTAAAAAAATTATCTAATATATATTTATATGTCATTACATAAATTTAATAACCTATATCTATATCCATTTCTATCACATGGGATATGAAACCATTGATTGTGTGTACGGAAGACTACCTCCTCACTAACTGATGTTTCTCATTTTCAATCCCCACTTCTAAAAATATTATATAACAAAGGATTTAAAATAATAATGATTTATATTACATTACTATATATTGTAAGTATAATATCACATATACCATCTTACCTTTCAATCTATTGGATGATAATAACAACGCTCGTTCCTATGTGTGGACTATCACGCCTACATAGCGATGTGAAGTGTTTTTCATTATATATTTATAAGGTAGGTAATAATGATATATCTGACAAAATTACATGAAATATATCATAAAATAATGGTTATTTAAGGATAAAATATTATTTATCTTTATTTCATTTCATCTATTAAAACATATAAAAAGCATACATGTGTAGGTATGACCTACCATCTCCAGTAACGGTGTACCTCATTTTTCCATCGATATAATTAATTTAAAATTATAACTAATTATAAAATGATTATATATTATAAATATCTCATTTTTTAAATTAGGTATATGACATAATCGTGATCCAATCACAAGGAATGAAACTATATAACCAAAACGTACAAAAAAAATTGAAGCAGGTATCACCTAAAGGAGTTGACTGACTGACAATCAATTTTTTTGATTTTAAAAAATCCAGTTTGAGGGTAGCTGGTTCGCTGCAGCCCGGTTAGAGGAGAACCAGAAACCACATCCATATTCCAATGATTACAACGGGATTACAGTGGGATAACAAAATCCAAATTCAAAAATCAAGGCGACCACATGTCCCCCCTCGAGACGCGAGCCCAGCACACCGCTCAGACACCTCGAAATGCATCACCACGTACTGACTCCTCGGTCGAACTGTCACATCGAAATGCGCCTCCAAGTCGCTGTACATATATGCCGGACCGACTATCGATTCACCACCGGCAAACCAACCATCGTCGTTCACCGACGACCGCCGACGTCTCCAGCAGTCACTGTCATTGCCTACTCTGGCGAGCTTCGTACCAGTCAAAGAAATCACCGTCGGGGAAATCACCCGAATCACCGTGATAATAGAGATGAGGCCTACATCCATCACCCCCATCTCGCAGAACAGAATAGATCACAGAACCATCGTGATAAAACAACAAAACACACAGAAAATCAAAATGAACAGGAAAACACGAGAACGTCCCTGCCTCCATAGTAGCCTTAACGACGGAACACAACCAGCCGATTCATCTCCAAAACAGCATCCCAAAGCCACCAAAAACCTAGATCCAGAACCAAAATACATCGCCACCAACCAGGAAACCCATGAAGACCGAACCCGACCCCCGATTGCTTGCAGACGATACCGAATGGTTCCCTCACCCGCGGAGTCTAGGACTCGGTCTCTGGACGAATGCACCGCCATGAAAGGCTGAATCAAGCACACCGTGAGAGGCGACCGAGCCAAGGGAACCCCCTCCATGTACAACAACCAAAGGGGCGCTGACGGGGGGCCAGATCAGGGCGAAACTGGGAGGCGGCAAAGGGAGAGAAACCCTCGCGATGCTTCGCCTCTTACGGGCTCATCGACCAAATAATTGAATCTATCCCTACCTAAAGGAGTTATTTAAAAAAATAATTAATAATAAAAGGTGATAAAAGAATATAATTAAATCATATAAAGTTATATATATATATATGATTATGGTTCTAAAATAGATTTATATTAAACAAGTATTTATTATACATGATGTTTTCACACGTATAATGAAATATGATCCTATGGTAAGGGATTGTGTCTCCATTTCCTTTCATTGAGGCTTATACTATTGTTATGTGCCTAATTTATTTTATATATTGTATACACTAAAATTTTTATATTTTATATCTAGAAAACATGATAATTCATCTTATTTTTTGTTTCCATTTTAATTATTTCATCCAAGTGGATTTGACATTAATGTTACCATGTTGTAAAGAGTTTCATAACTCAATTTCTTTTCATTGGGTTATCTTAAATATCCATTGTCTTGGATATTATATTATTATGTGTTCAATAACTTGTATTTTTATTATTAATTATTCCCAACAATTTTATATATATTTAAATTTTATAAAAATAATCAATTCATTGATTAATTATCACTCACAATGATGATCATTAAAAGAGATTCTCACCTTACTTTCACTTTCTCGATACATATGCAATACTCACAACTTATTTAATTTTCTGGTGTATATAATTCCACTATGATATTTTCAATCATGAATAGTTTTATGTTCATGGTATTTTTGGATTCATTTTAATTAATTTCATTCATAGGGACTATGATTCTGATGATAACAAAGTGGTATGGGTTTATGTTACAACAACTTCGATTATCGGGATTATTTATGATTATGTTTATGATGAAGAAAAAATAATGATATACCTCTTAAGAGACACATGAATCTAATTCAGATCTTTTTATTAAATAAATTTTTATATTATAGTACTATTTTGACACTCTTTGGTACTTTCCATAATTGGTAAAATATTTTTAGAAAAATCTAACATCAATTCTCTAATTGGTGGAAAATCATTGTTTTATAAAACTATGTATTCTAAAAAAATAATGAATCTTTTTAACATTATTGTAATTTTGAAATATTTTTCCCCGTGTTTCAATTTTTATAAAAAAACTATTTTAATTTAATATTCCAATCATTTTAGAAATAATTTACCTCTTTCCTTTTCAAACAAAAATATGAAATGAATATTAGTTTTAATATATTTGGCATGAATGAAACCATCTGAACAACATAATAACTAATTTATTTGAATATTTTAATAAATTTTACATGGTTATTTTTAACTAATATTTTACATAATATTCTAGAATATTCTATTTTTTTAACTAATTTTTAAAAGTGAAAATTTATTTTCATCAATAAAAAATTATTGATCCCTTAATAGAATTTCTATTCATCAATGTAAAAAACATTACTATAATTATTCTTCACTAAGATATGTTTTAATTATAAAATCCTTATTACTTCTTTAGATTTTTCTGATTAGTTTGACTGGGGATATACCATTTTGATAAAATTCACCATTTTAGTCTGGATGGTTATGATTATGATTATTGATTTGGGAAATTATTGAAATTTTATATGTGATTTTTTTAATATCAATGTTTACATTGATCATGTTTATGTACTTTCAAATATTGAATAAATTGGACTTATTAAATGATATTTAAGGCACACTATATCCCTTCGATGCATTGGTTAGTCTCATGAGACAAACTATCTTGGGTATTTGGTTGAGCCCTTGCACATTTTTGAAAGATGTTCTTGAATAAGGCTTTGATGATACAATTATGATGTATGAAATTATGCTTTCCCTCATTATGAGACTAGTTATTGATGTCTATGTTATTATTGTATTAGTCATAATATATATGGAAATGTTTCATGCTCGTGTGATTATGTATATGGAATTATTGGATCATTATTTATTCCTTCCATATTATGCTCGCATTTTTTATTGAATGGATAGTGTTTCAGTTATTTAACATACCGTGTTTATTATTATTGAATTATTCATGATACATTTTCTTGTATATATATCCATACTGAGAATTTTACCTCACCCCATTCTTCTTTTTGTTTTCTAAAGGATTCCAGAATGTGTTTTAAGATTGATATATATGGTCGTGATTGAGGAAATAATGATGAACAATATGATTTTTTTTTATTTTTATGTTTAGAAATTCATTTGAACCTCATATATGTCTCTATATTACAAAGAGTACAAATCTGTTTAGTCCTTTTGGATATGATCAGTTATATCTAGTGATAACATAATAATGTAACCACCAACTTTTATCTAATAGGGTTGGGGTCTTCAGAGCTAGAGTTAGAAAAAGTTTATTATATTCCGTGGAAACTATATTAAAACACACATATTAAATAATATAACCCTATGAATGACATTGAGGAAAAATATAATCATATAATAACACCCAAATGTATTGGTAAGGTATATATTAGATGGTTTTTTAAGAAATTACATCTATATATGTATACAAAAACTGGACATGGTTATAGAACATATGTACCTAGGGATAATAATCATAAAAAGAACATTAGGCTTGACTGAATCATTACCTGGTACACTCCAATTAGACATACTACAAACCTGGTATGACACTCTCGGGGTATATTATTTGTAAAATTCACATTTTCTTTACAAACCATCATTATGGATCTTAATAGATGGTTGTGATGAATGATCTAGTTTAAAATTAAGGTTTATTAGATTGAAAATAATTTTTAAAGATTTTTACATCCTATAAATTATTATATGGTTTATGCAATATGATTATTCATTCTCACCCTTTCATTTTTGGTTTTAGTAAATGGATAGAACCTCAAGGATTCATGTTAACATATAATATGGTGGATAATGTGGTGAGTATAAGAACTTGAATGGTTTATAACCCATGTTTTTTCATTGAAATGGGCATGTGAAGAGCGTTGTTTGAGTATGTTTGGAACATTGTAGGTGAAGAGTACCACTACAAAAAATGTGTGGTCTTTTTGTCATGGTTTGATTTCCAGTATGGATGCAAGAACCTCAAACACTCATTGTATTATTGTCTATGGGGGCCATAGGTACCTACAAAAAAGATGGGAAATGATAGTGTCAAGGTTTAAGCAATTCATGTTAAGGAAGGTTTGTTAGAATTGATTCCACCCTGTATGGAATGTAGAGGTTGGGGTGTTCATTCTCCAACACATGTTTTTGATGGTTTGGTTCAAAATAATGGTAAGGCCACTATATTGAGTAGTGCAAACTTTGTTAAGGAGAAATAAGTAGAGGTGTCTCAGGATAACCCATAGGTCTTTATGGTCTTCAACATATTGAGACAGGACCTTGCTGACCCTTCCTCTTGAAATGAACATATCTGTAAAGACAAGGATAGAGTGCATGTGGTCTTTGTCTAGAATGATTCTTCTCAGAGAGACAATCATATGGATATGATTAATGCTATTATGGGTCTGGTGGAAAGCAATGAAGAGGGTGATGCTGATGTGGTACTGGTGGTAGGCGGTGAAGAGGGTGTTGTAACAGCCTCTTTTGTGGAGGTTGTTAATTCCAATAGTGGTGTCCTGTGCAAGGGAAGGAAGGGGACTACCATAAATGTGCCAGATCAAATATTATTTGGAAATCAAGGGAGTTCTATCCTATGTAACTGGTATAAAAAACAATTGAGAAATAGCTTTAAAGGCTTTGCAGCGGAATGTTGCACTGACCAAATAGACTCAGCCTTCTCAAACACGATCATTGTGGAGGAGACCAGTGAAAATGATCCTAGTTTCTCTGCAGGTGATCATTCAAGTCCAAGGAGTAATAGGAGTAATATTAATATTAATGATGGGATGTATTACTCATCTTTACCACCCCATTTTGATATTTGATTAAAAAATGAAAAACTCCATGAAGATGGATAACGAGGCTGTGTGTCAAAGGAGATTAAGTGGTTTTTTTATCAAACATTAGACATGATTTTGAGTTCTGAAGAGTAAGAGGATGATAAGGTTTTTTTACTCAATGATTCTAAAGAGGAAGTGGCCAAAATGGTAGGGAGGTCATAGACGGTGACTCTAAATGAGGAGAAATACAACTAGATTGATAAACATTATCTAATTCTGGTTAGGGGCTTCAATAATAGGAAGTTCAGCCTTAATAAGTACATATTGTTCTCAGAAATGTTGGCCTCTGAATTTGAATATCTGATAAGGGATGAACCAAGAACTTCGTTAACCTCTATCTCCTAGAATTGTTTATGGAAAGGGATTCTGGTGGTCTTAAACAACATTTCAATGACTCTTATTTATCCTTTTTTGGTTGATGTTTGGTTTCTCACTTTCTCCTTAAAAATTTTGGATTTAATAAAAATTTATTTTTAATTCTTTCATAATTAATTATCCTGAATACAATGAACAATATATACCTTATCCAAATCTCGGACTCACCAAAGAATAGAATGATGTATTTCTCTTAGAGCTCAAGTGTTTAAGACTATGGAGTAATGAGTTCTTGATTTCATTCATGTTATAAATGTGTAAAGATTCACTTGGTATAATTTCTCAAAGGTGCAATAAAAATTTTAATCATGGAAAACAAGGGAATAAATTAATTAACTTTCTAGGAAATGTGAGGACTTCAATGGGTAGAAATAAATCTCATCCTAGAGATCCATTTATAATTTATTGCATTGAATGTGGGGTACCTAGGAATTATTCAAGTCATTTTTCCCTTAAAATGGTTAAATACTAAGGCATGGAAGGGTTTATGTTATACCAATATTTCAAGATGAAATATCTAAGTGTTTATGTATTATGATTTAATAATTATATTGTAAATTAATTTTTTTCAATCATATTTTGGTTAAAAATATTAATGCATCTTTAAAGGATTGTGTTAATTTTAAGAAGAATAAATGTCTTAATTGTCATAATTGTTATGGATTCCATCATTGTATTATAAGTTTAAGAATTTTTATAAGTTAAATGTCATAAAAACCTCCTTTTAGGTTTTATGTTATTGGTGATTATAAATACTAATGACATTTTGGTAGAAATTTATTGAAATAGAACTCATTTGTTTAGTATATTATTTTGTAAAATTATTTTATAAGGAATAATTGAATTATATTTTTTGATGTAATTTTAAATATATTGGTAACCTTTAGGTTTTATATTATATTTTATGTAGATTATGTTGTGTATTATTAAAAGTTTGGAATAGTATAGGGATTTTATTTATATTGTTTTGGAAAAATGAAAACATGAATACTAGGTAGAAACCAGTCGCATATAGTGAGGTCATGAGGCTTGAACCCATAACCAATTGATGATAAGGAATAAACACCTACCACTGGAATATGGGATATACTAGTTAGTATGAAATTATTTTTATATAATCACTTTTAATAATAGAAACTTATTGAATGGATTATGTCAAATATTGGGTGTTACTATTTTAGTTTAGAGATTCATATATAATTTTGGATAACTTATACTGACCATTTTGGTTATATTAAATTTATAGGGACATATAAAAGGCCATCAACATCTTTTTTTTATTTTTTTTCATTCATTAAAATTTAATCCTAATGATTCATTCATTAATAAGAATTCATAGTGTATATCCATTTTAGGGAGTAGGAAATGAATTAGAAATTACGCATAGAACTCAGAAAGCGTGAAAATTTCCATATGAAAATAGAAATACATCAAGTAATTATATTTTGAAGTATTTTTTATCTTGATATTTAAATATTCACTCTACTCTAAGAAAATAATCTTGAAAAAAAATTATATTATTAACGTCATTTATGATGAACTGATAACATTTTTTCACACCATATAAGGTTATGTTTTGTGGCCTATAACATCGTATTGATCATTAACTTTCTTATGAAAAAATATCCCAATCAATCCCCATAATTATTATTGCCTCTCTTCCACATCCATATCTTTACTTACGATAAATTTTAGACAATTTGGAATGGTAGTATGTATTATTGAAGATGAACTTCATTATTCTCTTCTCTCTTATCAATAGTATGTATTAATAATCATTTTTATGATGTGGGTTTTAAAATAAGTTATTGTCAAATAAAAAACTCATTATTATAAAGATAAATTTTAAATTATGATGCTGAAATTTTTTTAATGTTGAGAGAATGTGACACACTGATATTTTAAAAGATGAACATCATGTTTGATAATAACTATGACATGAAACACTAATCATAAATGAGAATGTAACAGAGTATATTGTCAGAACCTTTACATTAAATTGGAATCTATGAATAGAAAATCATAATAATTAAAAATAAATTTTTTATACATTTATAAATAATTTACATGGTTATATATTTTTTATAAATAAATATATGAATCATTTGAAAAAAAAATATTCTCTTATAAACTATATTTTTCTAAAAAGTGGTTTCATCCTGATTTTAACATTTGATTTATAATTAAATTCTACCACAATTATAAAATATCTTTGAAAAACAAATCATTTTTAAAATAAAAAAATTACATAGGATGAATTTTTTTTATTTTTCATAAAATTTTAATTTTGTAGTGAATAAAAAAAAATTCCGGATTTTGTAATAATGCCAATTATCTATAATAAATTAAGTAATTTTAATGACCTGATATTATTTGAATTTCATATTAAAGAAAAATAAGTATTATTTACTTATATTAAATCTAATTAGTTACATAGTAATCGTCTTTATACAATATTTTACTGTAAGATTAGTTTATTCTAAAAACTCATTCTTTGAAGAATGCATTAAATTTGAAAAAATGTCTCCATATTTTTTAATTCAGATATCCCCTAAAGATGAATGATTTAAAATAATTTAATAGATTATATATCTATAAATATGAATTAAATTTCATATAATTATGACTACTAGTCATGGAATTAATTTAAGACCAACTTATTCTCAAAAACAAAAAATTTATAAAAATAATCTTTTTCATTGCTTCTAAGAGGTTAAGGTTAAATTAAAATTCCCCACTTATGTGAATAAAATATAGAAACATTTATCCCAAATTTTTAATTAAAAAATTAATATTATATAATAAGGTTAACTTAACATTTGGTCAAAATTAATAGTAAAATTAGTAAAATTTATTTACCACGGTTAATGTTAAAATGGGTTTTATCAGGTGTTAATAAAATACCATATAGGATGAAATGACAATAAAACTTATATGATTTCAATTTTATGTCCATATTTCGACCTTAAATAATAAAATACCCATAAATGGTTTATTTTAGTCCCTTTTATAATGTAAAAACATGGGTACACATTATTCTTTTAAAAAAATTAAAGTGTGTCCTCTCCCCCCATCAAAAAGGTCACCCACTCTCATATCTTGTCAACACTCTCAAATCCATTTTTTTTATCCAAGAACTACCCAAATTCCTTCATTACATCCATAAAGAATCATATATTCATTTATCTTATCATAAATCCAATATTTAATGGTTTTAGGTATATACCAAAAGAGGTTGTTGAATAAGAGGTAAATTTCTCAACCATGCATACACATTTTAATTCTTCTTATAACTACATAAAAATATCCCAAAAATTATTATAACAATAAAAGAAGCCTTATATATATTGAGATTTTATTATATTAATGTAATAAGATATATCTATCTACACATTGATCACATGTGAAAAAACATTCGATCATGTGCATGTAGGACCACCGCCTCACGAACCAATGTACCTCATTTTCCTTCACCAACTCTCAATGATGTATATAATAATATATTTTACATATTTATATAATATTTATGAAATTAATACACTTTGTTAATTATAATATCATATATAATTTCCAAAATTAAAATCTATTTGAAAATAATTACATCTCTCATGCATACGTGTATATTACTGCCTCCATGTAGTTATGTGAAATGATCTTATATTTATTATACATGGATGGTAATAAGGATATATGTAATGAAAATAAATGATATATGTGAAAGGTGTAACTCATTTTCTCATATATAACTTTTTTGGACTATTATAAAATCTTATATAGATATTATATATAGTATTGATATCATTGTTAAAATTCTAGAGATTATGTAACCATGTTAAAATTACATGGACCGACGATATGAAACAAAAACATACATGAAAAATGATGTTATTATCACCTGAAACATTGGTTTTAAAATAAAATTGATTATAACAGTTGATAAAATGATATAATTAAATCATATAAAGTGTGACATATTTTATTATGGTTATATAATATATTTATTCTATAGGAGGATCAAACACATACTAAGGTGTTTATTGCTAAGGTAAGGGATTTTGTCTCAATTTCCATTCTTTGGGGAATTTTTAATGTTATGCGCCTAATTTATTTTATATGGTGAATGAATTTTCACATTCTGATTTTTTATCACAATTAATTAAAAATACATAGTATTTTTTGTTTTTATTTTAAATATTTCATCAAAGTGGATTTTACATTAATGTAACCATGTTGTAAAAAATTTCATAACCCAATTTCTTTTTATTGGGTTATATTAATTATTCCTTATATATGATATTATTTGATTATTTATGAAATTAATTTTGATTATATTATTTTTTATTCCCACTTGTTTTATGTGTATTTTTTTTATTCTCAAAATATAATCATTTATTATGTCATATATCAATATTATTATGATTGCAAGATTTTCTCATCCCACATTCACTTCCATAAGACATATTCCATATCCGTAACTTATTCCTTTGTGTGGTGTATATAATGCCACTTTGATAGGGTATATCATGAATATCATTTTGTTCATGGCATTTAAATCTTCATTTGATGTTTTTTACTTCATGGGGATTATGATTCATAAGTTACTAAAGTGATAAGGGTGTATGTTACAATATATTTTATTATTAGTATTGTTTATGATTAAGTTTATAATGATGAAATGTTATGATATACCTCTGAAAAAAACATGAAGTTTCTTCTCCTCAGGTTATTCATAAATTTTTTAATTAATTTACCATTTACCCTCTCGTTTTTACTTAAAATTATTTGGAATTTTTTATTATTAAAATATTAATTTCTCTCTCCCTTTGATCAAAAATATTTTTTCTTCAAAACCATGTTTTCTAAAAATGTTTTCAGGATATGTTTTAACATTATAAAAATAGTTTATTAAATAAAATATTCCCATGTTGATCTTTTTTAAAATTATTTTATGGGAATCTTCCTTTAATTTTTCAAAACAATTAATTTTTTACTTTTCTTACAAAAACATGAAAATAATCTTCATGTTATCCCACATGTAATAAATAGAACACTCCCACAATCATGGATAATATTTTTGTTAATACTTTCTTTAAAATATTACATGGTTATTTCAAAATAAATTTATTTCCCTAATATTCTTGAAATTCGTATTTCTAAAAGTAATTTTCAAATGAAAAAAGATTAATTTCCTCAAGAATGATTTTAAGGATCTATTTATAAAATTTATTTTAATTAATTTTAATAATAATTATTCTACTTATAATCCATTAGGCTATGTCGTAATGATAAAATCCTTATTATTTATTTAGATGGTTTATAATCAGTTTGATTGGGGATGTGCCATTTTGATACCATTCACCATACTCATCTAGATGGTTATGATTATTTTTATTGATGGGTGAAATTATTAACATTTTATACTGTTGTTTTTAAATACTAATATTTACTAGGATCATGTTTCAATAATTTTAAATGAGGAATTCATTAAGATTAGTAAGTAATCGGAGATTCTTGTTAAAGACGATTGATGCATCGGTTGGTCTAATGAGATGAACTCGCTAGGGTATTTGGATGAGGAGTTACCCATTTTTATTATCTGTATAGGAATGGGTTCTTCATTCTATGGTTTAGATGTTAAACTTTATAAATTACCTCATTGTGAGAATATTTTTTCATATCAATGTGATTATTTAATTAGTTAGAATATCCATGTATGATTTTAAAGATCATTTTATTATGTGTATGAAATTATTTTTCCACTATTTATTCTTACAATAGTATGATCATTTTTTTTATTAAGTGGAATTGTTTTCATATATTCACCTTGCTATATTGATTATTCTATAATTATAAATGATATATTCCATTGTACAAATAACAATATAGATCTTTTGAGCTCACCCATTTCTTATTTTTCATTTCCCTAGAATTCCAAGACGTGGTTTATGATTGATATAAAGGGTTATTCTAGAGGAAATAATAAGGAACTTAATGAAAATAATTTATTATATTATATTTTTTAAAATATATGTGAAACCCTAGTATGTATCTAGTTTAACTTGACTATTGAAAATTTAAGTCCTCTAAATGGAAATAACATGTATGTAGTGCCAATTTAATAAAGTATCCACAGGCTCCGATTTATGGGGGTTAGGGTATTTACATGGAAATCACCAAAATATATATAAATTTAATTCTAAAACCTAAAATTAATATATATTCAAAGAAAAATGATGATATAAGATTTTTGAAAAAGGATGAAGAGGATAATCCTCCCTATTTAAATTAGAGGTCTTGCACCATTAGAAAATGATAGGGTATTTCACTAGGATGTTCCTAGGTTACTATTTTTTCTTCTATTATTTTTCTATTGTAGTTTTTGGTTAATTTATTTTAGGTAAATTCATTCATTATATTACTAATGAGTATACCACCTATTTTTATTCCACTATATATCACTATATATTTTTCTATATCTCATTATATTCTAGACCATTTTTCCACCATGACCTCTTGAATTAAATATTAAATGACTAACCCAAGGCTTGTACTCAAGAGTGGATAAGTGTTTCTTGACTCATACTTTTAAATTATATAATTTTTTAATCTATTTTTTTAAATTAATGTTAGGTGAATGGGTGTAGAATTTCACACCATAACACAGATCTCAAACTCAATTTTGATATTTTACTTATAAGTTTTCCCACTCTTCTATTGAACACAAACTCTTTACAAAATGGTGTTGAGATGCTTAATGGATGAAACAACATATGAGGGAGTCGAGTCATATAATGTGTCACACTATCAATTAAGGTGTTATAAAAACCATGATTTTAGGATGATTTAGAATTATGTTTTCTTTGTAATTATATATTATAAAACTAAGAAATAAAAGGATACTAATGCTAGAGTTGTATTTCAAAATTGGGTTATGAAACTGAATTAAAACTACTACAATTAAAGATGATAGAATCATAAAGAAAATAGTAATGGAAAATTAAATTCTTTCTATCTCATTCTTTCTTACATTTCAAGTTATCTTATAATTACATTTTTAATTTATTTCACTTTACACAATTTTATAATATAATAAATAAAACAAATACTAAGTAGATTTATGTGTATTTTAATTAGTATGTAGATAACTATAATGCTCTTTTAGTGAGATGATCATGGTCATACATTCTATTGCACTAGGAAATTATAATTTGTTTCTTTTTCTACACCCCACAGCTTATGTGTGAAAACACATAGAACCATTTTAGGAAACACAAGATATTGTTAAATTACATTTTTTTTTCAAATTGAATATATTTTTTCACTATTATCTTATAAAAAATATCTAGCTCACTCTACTCTAAAAAAAAAGGTGTTTCTTTTTTTTATTGATAGATTCGGGGAGAACAAAGATGAATTTTCATAAATTGGAATTAATGTACATCATCCATTATTTGAAATATACCCTCAATAACCCAATAAAATTTGTATTAAATCAATAATTATCTGAACTCGGAGAGTACATCCAATAATTTTCTCAATAAATAAACAACACACATGTAGAGTTTTCCCTGTTTACTCCAAACATTTCTGATGATATTACATAGTTGCAGCATGAATTGGGTGAAAATGAAAAATATTCCAATCTTCAAAGGATTAGTATAATAGAGTAGTGATCGAAGTGAAAAATTAAATAGATAATAGAATATGTCCATGAATCCTAGGAGAAACAACATGATAAAGAACCTGATCTAGTGGTGGATGGAATTTTCCCAGTGATTTTTAAAGTTGATGAACTTGAGGTGGTAATGGGAGAGATACTTATAGATAAATTCCACCTTACTCAATCACTTCTAGAATAGAGATACGATGAAGACATGACAGATAATATTATCATTAGATATAAACATGATTTGTATAGATTTTTGAATAAATATGAGGTATAAAATGATCACCCTATTATATAAAATTAATATGATCCCTTACCATTTAATATCTTTCAAAAATTATAAAAAAATAAGAAACCTCTCATGTAGTGACATTTTCAGTGAAGATGGAGTAGCCTGACCTCATGGCCTCCATTTAGTTTTATCCATCTTCAGGAGGCCCTTAACACTAAAAAGAGATCACATCCTAACCAATATAAAGAGTGTATTATTTCTTAAACATTATTTCATTTGATTTTACTAATTCTGAATTGAGTATAAATACCAAATATTATTTAATTTTTAGAATTAGACAATATATATTTTTTCTTAGAGGAAGAAGAAAATGAATTATATGAACATGTAAAGAAACACAAGAAAATCCTTGATTTTTTGAACATATATTAGTGGAAGCCCATGAGGAGAGTCGTGTGACCTTTATATAAGAAACAAGGATAGTGGATTATCATCTTGAAAGAGATAATTACTATTTTAATTTTCTATATTTAAATTTTTTACCATTATAAATACATTATATACATCCCTTTGAAAATTAAATTAATACATCCTACGTAGTGAAAGAAGTTTAAAAAAATTGGAGGTTGTTTTACAAGTATCAACTGAGAAGGAGGATGATCAATACATCATCCTACCCCAACCAGCAATGTTATACCTAATTATAAGGTTGAGTAACTAGTGTACTCTATCCATGGAGTGCTCACTAACAAGTAAGAAGTAGACGCTGGAAAATGGAAGATGTGGTATTAAAATCCAAGAATCATTCCCCACTGATATATTATAGATGAATTTTGGTACTAACCTTCTATGAAAATAAAAATCTAGGGCCTACTCAGTAGTTTAAATTAATACTTATATTTTTATTTTCTTTCTATTAATTTTGATTTAAATTTCATCCTTATGAATTTTTTGGAATAAAATGCAATATCCTATTATTTTTAGCTTCAATGAAATAGTACTTGTACATTATTAATTAATTTAATTTTTTAGGTTCATGGTGAAACCAAGAATTCCCTAAACAGCAATGGATAAGGTAGGATAAAGATAGATTACAATAGGGGTTTCATTCTAAAATCTACTATATTTAAACTCTCTAAATTGTTTATAAAATTGAGTTTTATGATTGAAATTTCAGTATCTATTCTAAACTAATAATTGCATACCCCTTCTTAACATTCGTTCTTTACATGACATATCTTGGAGACATGTGTTTCTTAATAGCACTTTGATTCCATGTTTAATATTTCAGTGATAATTATATTAAATGAGTAAGACATAAAATTTAATGATTAGAGTGAATCGTGGATATTAAATTTATGACTTTTGATGTGAGCAGATTGGTAGATTAATGTAAATGAAAATTTCCAACCATTTTTATAACTTTGAATTTATGAAATTCATTTGAATTAATTTTTTATTATTATTCATTACATGATAGATTATCCAATTTAATATGTTTCATACCTAAGATAAATTATTGATCGAATTATTTTTATTTTATCTTGATCATATTTCTTGACTGATCTTGTGACATGTCACCTAATATAACATTCATTAGATCTTGTCAAAGCTCTAACTATAAAAAAAGATATTTAGAAGGAGTGAGAATTTTTTTTGAAATGAACTTATCTATGAGAGAACATTTTAAAACAATCAATGTTCATCCCATAGGGACATTGAATCACCCTGTAAAGTATGATAAATATTTCAATCCATTTATAATAATCCATACCCCCATATTGGTGTTTTCCAAGATATTATAATTCTAAAGAGTGGGGTGATGGAACCCGGGTGGAATGATGCACTTAATTAGAAGTGAAAAGTATAGGGGTTGTGATTTAGGTATTGATAATGTTTTTTATTCATTGATTATAATATATTGTCTTACCTTCTAGATAAATTGTAAAATTGTTTATGAATTGGGAAAATAGAAAATCACCATTACTAGACTGATGGTTTTTATCATATGTGGTTAATTGTTGTATGTGAGGTTTTTTTCAAAAATGACTTTCAAAATTTTATAAAAAAAATTTATATATTATAGTTTTATGAAAAATTAAAACAAAATATCTAAAAATTCATGAAGTTTCAATTTATTCATTATTCATTCATTGATCATAAACATACTATTGTGATTGGGGAGTTGGTGATGTCAAATTGATTGGGATATTTTCATTCAACATTTACTTTTGATTATATCATTTATAATTTAGAGATAAAACTACACTTGGAGCCTTAATGTTGTTCACATAAATTCCTTCAAAAACTAAGCCTCAGAATCATATGAACCATAATTAAGATTCCCTCTTTAGTTCTTATACATTTTTTCTTTACATTGTGGGAAATTACTTCTTCTGAACGCCTTTAGAAATAGAGAATGTTTCTGTCACGATTGTCAAGGGAAAATAATTCAAAATTAAGATAAGTCATGACTTTTTATTTTTAAGAATAAAAAATTGATAAATATTAATGAATGAAATGAGTAGTTAAAATATTTACAAAAGGGAGAAAGTAAAATACATTGTTTGATTGATATTTTGAAAATTGAAAATATAAATTAATATCTTATATGAAATATGAATACTTTTCATTAAATTGATAATTATTTTGATTTATTTATTTGATATTTTAATATTAAAAACATGGTGTTTTGGTTTTATTCAATGTTGAAATTTTATGCCTGAGTATAATCATTGTCCCGTTGTGGAGGTATTATATACGATCATAATTTCATGGAAATTCTTGAATAGTTTATAATGATTTTGGATGGATTTATATATATTATCTCATGAAATTAATTAATTATTTATAATACACTCAACATACAAATTGTGAAACTAAAATTGATTAAAATAGACAAAAATATGGATTTTTAATGTTTAGATTTATTTAAGGATTTGGGTTGAAATATTGACATAGTGTTTTGAATATATTTCTGGCAAAAAATAATTTTTTTTGGGTTATCCATCAACCAAGGGACCCACAGGCCACATAAATTGTTGAAGATGCACTAGCTAGCCAAAATATCCCTCTAGAGAGCCAACCTAGTGGTAAATAGTGAACATGAAAAACAGGGAGGAGCCCGCATATTTATTGGGAAAAGTCTGATATGGGTTTCATGTGTAGGCCTAACCCATATGTGTGTGTGACGTATAGTGGGAGCCTATCTTTACATCTGGTGTTCTAACCCTTGACTAACATGATATTCCTTAATAAAAATCACATATATGTGAAAAAATTGATGTGGGATAGTGATCTTTTTGAATTATTCTTCTACTTACAAAAATGGAATCATCCGACTTTACTTGTTCTCATTTTCATTTAAACACGTCTTGACATCTCATTCCAACATCAATATTTCCCAAAACCACATATACTTTCTAGATATCACTATGGATTCCATCTAAAATCTTGATCATGATCTGGATTACAACTTTCAGGGCTATAGATCATTATGGATCACCTATGGACCCTTAAATAACCTCGGTAGTGTCGTATTCAAATAATAATGATGTCATTAAAATAATAGGAGTGTCATCATCACACTGTGAAGGCTGGATTGAGTAAGGAGGTACTTTATTCTATTGGCACATAGACCACATCATAGCCATTCCATGCCTGATGTAGTTTTGTCATTGAAATTCATACGGTGCCATTAGGGTGCAAAAAACATAAGTCAAAAGGGTTTCAAGAGAGAGATGGTGGATGTTTTGTTGTGATACTTTATACTACACTATAGAATTCTTGGAGGATTATCCTTGATTTAGATACTACATCATGGTGGAGGATTTCCAATGTGGAAGTGCTCAATTTTAAATAACTGAATTTTGTAACATCCATATATTTTCTAAAAAAATCCAATTAATTTAAACTTTTTTAATGTTTTCATACCACATAACAATGAATATATATTTTTTATACCAAATAACAAGGCTTGGATTTCGTAATACACAATAAAAAATCCAATATTTTACTACATGAAACACTTATATTATCTTTTTCTACACGCAACACTATGTTTTTCTTTTAATATACACAATACTGAGTCCATTCAATAGATTTTGTCACACTCTAGGCCATGTTTTAATGAACTACAATATACTATAAATATTATTATTAAAATATTATTATAGTTACCACATAGCCATTGGAATGGATGTTTTGAATATGATTAACTAAACTGTGAAAATTTTACTTACACATGTATATAAAATAAATCCTTTGGTTATCCATTAGTATAATTGAATTTAATAACTATTTAAAAATAAAAAAATTACTTTTCCAGGAAAAACATTTTTCTATGATCAAACACAATTTTATCTCAATAAATTATACAACCCACATTTGATTAATATTTTCAATATAAATTATATATTAAATATAAAATCAATATTTTTTATACAAATCCAAATGATTTTGAATTTATAAAACAATAATAAATCCAATATTATGAATAGGAAAATGTATTTTTCTAAAAGGATTTTTTACCACCTTTTAATGGAGAACCCATTTTATATTTGATTTTTGAAAATTTTCATATTTTTATTTGAACTAATAAAATTCATTCTTGTATTCATAATATCAAAATTTACACTAGATTAATTTTTGGAATTTTTATAAGAATTTTCATTTTTTGATTACTTGTAAAAAACAATTAATTTTAATTCAAAATATCTTTTTTGGTGTAGTTTATTTATATATTTAAAAGATATTTTTCAATAAAGTTAAATTTTATAAATTGAACATAAATTAAAATAATTTTATTTATTGGAATCAATTCTACATTTAAATTGGATATAAAAACATTTTATCCTTTTTAATATTTTACATTAAAAACCCACTTTGTCAGCTCATATGTGGTATTAAAACCAAAATAATTTATATCACATCAATGAATTAAATTTTGAAAAATTTATTCTATATTTTTATTCATCATAATTTTTAATTCATAATATATTCAACTTGTTTTTCATCAAAAATATAAATGAAAATGGTGAAAATTAATATGAATGACAATGGTAAAATTAAGCTTAAAAAGGGACTAAACCATAAACATAAGGGCCCAAAGACCTATAAACTTGTCCAAAATACATCTTATATCCATATTTGTTCCCAAGTCCCCCTTTACTAAAATTGGGTCTTTTATTAGGGCCAAAATACGTGGGAAAACAAGGGTGGAATTCCCTTTTCAATAATTTACAAGAATTTCAATCTTCCACCACTATAAAAAGGAACTAATCCCTCCCACTTATACACACCACTAAAATTTTTTTTTCCAAAATAAACATAATTTACCTCCCAAAAACTCTTAATTAATCCTATAATCCTACCTTTTGGAATAAATCCACCCAAGGATGCTCTTTGGGGCAAACCAAAAAAAATTACCCAAAAAAGAGGCAACATCCTTCTTCAAGATCCTTTCTTTTATTTCAATTCTACACCACGTAAAATATTATTATTACACGATTATATAATCAACATAGTATCATAAATATAATAATATGTTTTTAAATTATTTTTTAGACGTATTCTTATACACATTTCCATCTATGGGGTAACAAACCCACCATTCTTGTGTACGGTGAACCACCGCCTCATAAAAGGATGTTGATTATTAAGGATGGTTTTGATAAATTTATATAATAGGTATGATATTTTTTATTATATTATTAGTTGGTAATTTTTAAATAAATTTTTTTTTCATTATTTCCATATTTTGTAAATATGATAAGTTCATTTGTGGACGTATGGACTAAAGCCTCCTTAAAGTGATGTGATTCATTCACAATTTACATGGAATGTATTAAGGATGGGTTTATTAAATTTACATGATATAAATGAAATAATGATTCTAAAATATTATATATATATATATATATATATATACATGTATGTCCTTTAATCTCTTTCTTTCAATACAACAATAAAATGAAAATAGTGTTCATGTGTACATATGGTCTACCATTTCCACGAACAGTGTATCCCATTTAAAATTTCAATATTGTATATATTATAATAAAAAATATAGTTAATATATATTATAATTTATTTTTTTTAAATTATTTAAATTTTTAAATAATTATCTATGTAATAGTGTCAAAATTAACAAGTAAAAACATATGTGGAAAACCTAGAAGATATTACACCAAACATACCATTAACATGGAGTTTTTAATAAAAAGGTAATAAAAATCCTTAACTAAATCATATATGGTATTAGATAACATAATATGGTTTAATAGAAGATGTATAATAATATTATATTTATTATATAGGAGTTCTAGTCATGTATAATGAAAGTCAAGACTTAAGGTATGGTAATTTCATCTCACTTTTTATTTCTATGAGATACATACCTAAATCACCAGTCTCTTATTTTGTATGTTGTATCTACTAACCAATTACATGATATATCATTAATTACCATTATTTTGAGATATTAAAATCTTTAATTTAAGTCACTATTTCATTTGGATCGTGATTGAAAAGTTACTCATGTAGTAACGTTTTCTCATCTCACTTTTTATTTAGGTGAGGTATGTGACTTATTCACTACTCATTTCTTTTGGAATGGTGTATATATTTACCATGGATATATTCTAAAATTATTAAAATTTAATTTATGGATATTTATATATCTATTTTATTATATTTCATACATGGGTTTTATGTTTCAAATGTTATTTAATCTTTAATAAAATTTTTATCTCATGTTTCATTCATTGGGATACATTCCATGTTATGAACCTATATTATTCAATGGGGTGTATATACTTTCCATTCATATGTTATATAATGAATCTACTTATTTTAGGATATATTATGATTCATTTAGTGTTATTGTATCATTTATAGTATGGGTTAATGTTACATAACACTAATATTTTATTGATACAATCTCATTATTTCTCAGGATTTTTTTGGATTACGCTTCCATTGATGAAATATTATGATCCATTACTCAAGAACACTCATAATTTTATTATTCTATGGTTATCCATCACATATTAATGTATTATTAATATTTTTAAAATATTTTTATCTAATGAAAATAAATATTTTTTTAATGAAAATTCATCTTAATTTCTCCATTTGGTTGGAAATTTGTGTTCTTTTAAAACTGTGTTTTTTAATTAAATTCATAATTTTTTTCATATTATCATATGATATTCAAATAAAATTTTTATCATTTTTTTAAATAATTTTAAAATCAATCTCTTTCTCATTTTCCAATTATGGAAATTTCTATACTTTTATGGTGAAAATGGAATGTTCATCATGTATCAACATATATGCCACTATGAAAGTAAATTCCCTAATGTTTCCTTTGTATGTATAGAAGATTATATTAAAAGAAAATTTTTTCCTAATATGGTTGAAATTATTTTATTTTTATTTTTTTTCAAATAAAATTGTTTTTAAAAAAAATTATATTTAGAAATTGTTTTAAATGATTTTTAAATTCCCCTTATATTTTTTCAAAAACATTATTTTAATGAAAATGATTTCAATGATTTGATTTTTTTTATATATGTTTTTAAAACCATTTCCATGAAAATGGTTTAAAAAATTATTTCAAGACTGATTTTTATGTTTTCATGTTGTTTTATAATAAAAATTTTTTAAAATGATTTATGTTTTAAAAAGTGTTTTTCAATGAGGAAAGAATATTTTACTTAAAAATTTAATGTAATTATAAGTCCTTCTTTAAAAAATTGATTTTTGAATTGCATATTTGAAATGTATTTTTGAAATGGATTCTCAATGATATTTTACTTTCATTAATAAATGTTCTATGTAATCTTTCAAAATCATTCTCCATCTTAGATGACTTACATTATTACAGAAACCATTAATATTCATTCTTGAATGGTTTATGTTTTGAAAGAATTATGGTTTTGATAACTATTTATCTTCAATGGGTTATATTATTATGAATCCTGATTCATTTTATGGGTTAATATTTTATAAAATTGTTATTAACCCTATATTTTTTCAATAGGTTATGATATGAGGACATGTTTTTGATACACATTTCATTTCATGGGTTATGACATGACATTTATGAAACCCATCTCTTTTAATGGGTCATGATATGATGAATATATTATTATATTATATAGAATGTATGTTTGATTTCATTATTTAATTTTTGTGTTGTATATCTCCCAAAAATCATTATGTAATGATAAATGGTATATAATCTCAAAGGGTACACGGGTTGTATCCCAATCCCTAAAATATGAGGGTACAAGGGATATAGCCAAATCCTGAAAATATGTGGGTACATCGGATATATCCCATGACTGAAAATAATAGGCTACTTGGGTCCTCAATCAATCCTAAAAATAAGAGGGTACATAGGTTGTATCCTAAGACCAAAAATTATAGGGTACACAGGTTTTCTTCCCAATCCCAAATTAGGTACACTAGTGATTAAACCAAGCCTAACATGTTATAAGGTCTATGGTTGGTTGCCTTAAATAAGGATTTTCTATGCTTACGTGATGTTCAAAAATTACATGTTTTATTCCAATATTATGATTTAATTGATTCTTATTCTAATTCCCTTATTATTCATTTAAATTGAACTTCCAACCTTTATGCCATTATTCAATGTTATGATCATTGGAATTCATGGTATGATCTTTTAATGTTATGCTCTCACTATCATACCCTTATTCTCATTTTTATCACCCTTGTTTACTCTTATTGAGAATCTATGCTTTCACCATTCTTATGTTTCCTTTTTCTAGGTTATGAAGAAAGGTATTAAGTTAACATACTATATGGGAAGATTTTTGTGGGAAACATTGAAGATATTTCCCCAACATTAATGATTTTCTTCCATGTTTCCAAGGAAACTAGATTAGTACGGTTCTCAGGAGAGTTCTTTTGTAATGTTCTAAATATTCATCTAAAATGATGTAATATCCATGTATGTTATTCTTAAGTCACTATAGTTGGTTTCTCATGAAATTTTATGTCACAATTTGGGAACTATGATGAGGAAAACATAGTGAGATCCATCCGGATTTGTCTAAGGGTGTTTCTAGGGATTTTTATATGAATGAAACTAATTTTTCATATATTGGTGTGATATTTTATACAACCAATAAGTTATTTGTCATGATTATGTGGTTTCCCCCTACTCACACTATTCTCTTGGGTTTCAATCAATGGGGGGATATAAGGAACCTGGATTACATTGAATGTAATAGACAATTTGATGATGAGAAGTAAAAAGGGACGATCAATTGATTGAAGGATGTTGTAATAATGAATAATCAATTTTCACAGAACATGATTAACAATGTTTAGCTTAACCAACTATTGGGGTCAGTACAGAAGATATGGGAGAAGTTCGTTGAGATTTCAGGTGATGGAGAAAATAGAGGAAAGAATATTAACTTTCCTTTGTGTCAAAAATGTGGAAAGAACCACCCAAATGAAAATCTTATAGTAATAAGATAATTTTTTATAGTGGAAAAAAGTACACCATGAAAGTAACTATAAAAGAAAAATAAAGATTTTGGTTAACACAGTGGTTGGGAATACCGGCCTCTCTAAAGTATCATCTAAGGTTAAATTCTTTAAGTGTGGAATGAATGGTCATTATGAAAATCGATATCTTATATGGAAGTATAATGAAGAGATTCATCATGGTGTTACAAGAAATGGTTTTATTGATGATGATAATGAGACTACATGTGAAATGTTAAATGAATGAGGTATATATTAATTATATGAGCTATCCTTGCCAATGGATTAAGGATAAAGTATAATAATATAAGTGTTTATTTATTCAGATTCAATAATTATTAATTGAAAAATTTGTATGTATTGTTTAGTTTATGTTTTTATCTAAGGATTGAAAATAATACATTGAATATTTTTTATAAAATAGAAAAGTGAATTAACGGAAAGGTGATTTTTATGGGAGACAAATAATTTAGGGGAAAATAACCCTTAATATGTTCCAAATGTTGAGATAACGCTGTTTGGATAAAACTGTGTTGGATATGAATAAGTAAATTAGATTTTATTGATTACCTTATGACTGATAATAGATTTTTTGATAATGTAGATATGTTATCATTGATTAAGTTTAAAATATTATTAGATTTGAGGAATATATATATAATAAATTTTGGAATAAAGAAACCTTCATGGTATTATGGATTTATGGAAATTTAAGTTATTACAATGTTTCAATAGAATACATGATAAAGGTATTCACATGTTTGGTATTCGATAAATAAGACCTACTTTATAACATATGGGGGAACAATGCTAAGTTGTTTTTGAAAAATTTCGTGACCTTGTTTCTAAAGTTTTATACTTCCATATTTCATAAGGGTTATAAGCTTAACCATTTATGTAATAGTTAATGCTAAAATACAGATTAAGTTTTTCTGAATATGGTATTATCTCACCATATGTTGATTAATGCATATTGGATAACTTGTGATAACCTTTTTGCTCTGATAAAGATAGATGAAATTACCTGACATTCTATTTTTGGATCTCATGATCTTCTAATACTTTGAGAATGAAAATATCACCATAACCTGAAAATATCATCTTTATTTCTTAGAATAAGTTACTAAGATGAAATGGATCATCAAAAAAATGGTTAGATTTTCCTAAAATTGGGAAAGTTTAACTTTCTATGAAAATTATTCAACTTTAGGAAAATGATCAAGAAATAAAATTTTGTCCTAATACCTTCATGTTTATCCAAATGTTGGTATTTTAAATACTCACAGATTTATGAAATTGAGGCCCTAACATTTATATTGATAATATACTTGTTTTTGATTGATTATCTCAATAACTCCCTATAGATATTTTTTATTTACCCCAATGCCTATATTTTCACATTTCTGAAAAGTTATCCTTTGTGAAAATATAGTTATGCATTACTCTATGTAGCCATTATTATTCCAACTTTTCTTATTTAAAGAAATATTTTGTATTCATTTTTACGATGTGTTTTCTATGAACGGAACATTCACTTATCAAATATTTGATAACCGAGAAGAATTTCAGGGGTGAAATTATTTTTAATGGGGGTAGACTATAACACCCCAAGTTTTTTAGAAATATTTTTTTAATTAATTCATACTTTTTGATATTTTTCATTTCAAACAACATTGAATATATCTTATGTTATATGAATTCAGTAATGGATTCCTATGTTATATACAACACCAAGTCAATATGGATATATGAATAACACTTGTATTACCTTGGGGTTCTCACAACACAATGTTTGTTTTTTATTGCCCATAATACCAAGTCCCTTTGATATCTTGTATTATATGAAAGACATAGTTTTACCAAACTACAATATACTATACATAATTTTGTGAGAATATTATTATAGTTACCACAAATCTGTTGGAATGGAACTTACAAATAATATTAACAAAATTATCAAAATATTATTTACATTAGAATATAAAATGAATCTGTTTGGTTATTAATTAGTATATGTGAGTGTAATAACAACTTGAAACAAAATATAAATTTTTTCTAAGAAAACTATATTTCTATTTACAAAAAAATTATCTCAAACAATTAAATGAACCACATATGATTAATGTTTTCAATAAATTTATATATTAAATTTTCAATCAATATTTTCAATACTCATCAAATATATTTTATAAGTATAAGATAATAATAAATCTAATTTAATTAATAAAAATATGTATTTTTTTAAAAGTTAATTTTAGCACCTTTTTAGGGAAAACCCATTTTAAATATGATTTTCAAAACTTTTATAATTTTTATTTAAACAAATGAACTTCTTTTTTTAAGAATACTATATAAATTTAATTTGAGTCAATTATTGGTATTTTTCTGAGAAGATTCATTTTTGATGAATAGTAAAAAACAATGAATTTTAATTCAAAACTACATTTTTTATAGTTTATTTGTATAGATAAATGATATTTTATTTTGGTTTTAGAGTTTAATTAGTTAAATTTTACATCAATTAATCCAATATTTTTCATTGTAATCAATTTCACATTGACGTTAGTTATAAAAAAATCTGAATTTTGAATATTTTAACATTAAAACCCTAGTTTATCATATCATCCACATGATTAAATATTTTTAATTTCTTCTACTTATTTGAATGAAATATATAAAAATGGATTCCATATTTTGAATCATAATAATCTATAATGTCTAGAAATGTGAACATAGTTTTTGACTAAAAATATTAGTGAAATTATATATACAAGGTGAATGGGAGTAAATTAATAATTAAACACACATATATTGGATCCAAATTACATTGGAAAAACGTGGGTGGAAGTCTATTTTAAAAAATTTACAAGAATGCCACTCCTCCTCCACTGTAAAAAGGAACTCACCCCTCCCACTTATACACACGTCTAAATACCTTCAGATATACCAAGATCTTCTTAGAAAATCTCCCAAATTAGTTATATTTTTTATAGAATAATAATTTTTTGGAAGAAATCCATACAGGGATGACCTTTTTTGAAAACCAAAAGGAGTTACCCAAAGAAGAGGTAACATCCTTCCTCAAGCTCCTTTGTTTTATTTCAATTATCCACCCCCTCAAATATACTTCTTACATGATTATATAATAACCTCAGTATCCTCGATATATTAATATTTATTTAATATAAGGTTTCAACATAAAATTATGCATAATTCCATATAATGGTTAATGAACAAACCATTCTTATGTTGGAAAAAACTACCGCCTCACGAAATGATTTTGTTCGTTTTTCCTTTCCCACCTCTCATGGTTGAAA
Source organism: Viscum album (assembly GCA_963277665.1). Taxonomy (NCBI): domain Eukaryota; kingdom Viridiplantae; phylum Streptophyta; class Magnoliopsida; order Santalales; family Viscaceae; genus Viscum; species Viscum album. The sequence goes on along the minus strand of OY728133.1, from coordinate 1,373,935,356 downwards.
ATTAAGACGAAAAATATAATTTTATATAATATATAGTATATTTATTATGACTTTAGGATTCTATAATTATTATATAAAACATACCATCATTATTTTCCATTTCGTGTAAATACAATAACTTCATTTGAGGATGTTTGGACTACCACCTTCTCAAAGAAATGTGATTCGTTGGCACATTTCACAAAATGTATTGAATAAAGTTTTAGTAAATTTATGTTATATATATGATATTTATGAATCCATTATGATTATGGAATTATTATATAAAACATACTTTGAATCTTTCGATTTTGTGTAAATATGATAACATCATTTGTGGATGTGTAGACTACCACCTCCCCAAAACATTGCGATTCATTCACAATTTACATAAAATGTATTAAGGATGGATTTAGTAAATTTATATGATATATATCTATATATATATATATGAAATAATAATTATACTGGAACATTAATGTTTATATATACATATGTTTCGTTTATTTTCTTTCTTCCAATAAGATAATAAAATGGAAAAAATATTTATGTGTATGTACGGCCTATCGTCTCCAGGAACGGTGCATTCCATATCATATTTCTAAATTTTATAGATTATATAAAATAAATATATAATGAATACATATGATATTTAAATATTTTTTTACATTATTTAAATTAGTAAATAATGATCTATTTAAGAGGATCAAGAATAGAAAGTTAAAACATATATGAAAAACAATGATGATATTACCACAAATGTACAATTAACATGGAGTTGATAATAAATTTCTAAAAAAAATTCATAACCAACTAATATATGGTGTTATGTATAATAATATCGTTTTATGGAATATTTATAACAATATTATATTTATTATACAGTAGGTTTTAATGTGTATGAAGAATTTCATGAACAAAGTTAAATTAATTTTATATGACTTTTTTTCTGTGATGTACATCTCATATTCACCACTCGCTTCTTTTGTGTTGTGTATATACTTAACTATGGAATGGTATATCATTAATTTACTTTATTTAATGATATTATAATTTTTATTTGACTTTATTCTTTCATGGGAATCATGATTCAAAAGTTAATCATGTAGTAAGGGTTTTCACATCTCACATTCTATAACTTTGTGATACATGCCATTTTAACTACTAATTTATTTTGGTATGAAGTGTATTCTACACATGAATATATTATATTATTCTTATAGTTAAATTTATTGGTATTTACATATCCACTTTTTGATCTTTAACTGATGGGTTTTATGTTTCAAATATTACTAAATTGGTAAAATATGTTTTCTCTTAAGTTGCCTTCTTTGAGATACATGCCATGTTATGCACCAATATTTTTCTATGGGGTGTATATAATACCCTTTTAAATTTTATATATTGAATCTAATTTATTTAATGTTATTATATCATATAGACTATGGATCAAGGTTACCAATGTAGTAATAGTATATTGAAACATTATAATCATTTCCCAAGATTTTTTATGATTATGCTTGCATTAATGAAATATTATTATCTATCTCACATAAAGAATCATTAATTTTATTATCATTTTTTAATAAATTATATATTTAAATGTTAGTACCGTTTTTAAACTCATTGGTTCTTAAGATAATTATGGATTGTTTTAGAAAAATCCCACTTTATTTCTTTTTTCGGTCAGAAATCTGTGGTCTTTCAAAATAGTGTTTTCTAAAACTATTATAAAAAATATTTTAACATTAACAAATTATGTTTAAAATAAATTATTACCCATGTATTATTTTTTTAAAAAACATTGTTAAAAGGTATCCTCATTTCATTTCTTGATCAAGTCACTTCCTAAACTTTTAAGGATCAGAAGGAACATTCAACATGTACAGAATTACCTACAATCATAACCATCACTTCCTTGAAGATTTTTTTGTAAGTATACAAGTTTATATTTAAAGAACAATTTCTCCTAATTGAATATAAATATGTTTATTTTAAATTGTTTCTCAAACAAAAATGCTTTGAAAAAAAATTATGTTTAAAAAGTTTTATCAACTATTTTCAAAGTTCTATTAATATGTTTTTAAAAGGATATTTTTAAAGAAAAGGATTTCAATATTTTCATGTTTTATATTAATGTTTCCAAACCATATTATAGATCAGTGTTTCCAAAATTATTTCAAGCCTTATATTTTATGTTTTCAAGGTTTTTTAAAAAAAATTGTTTTTAAAATATTTTATGTTTTAAAAAAAAATCAAAACCGAAATGATATTTTCCTCAAGAAATGATTAAATGAAATTTAAATCATTATTTATACTAAATGTATATTTAAAAAGGTTTTATTAAAAGTATCTTAAATGAAAGGATATTTTACTGAAGAAATTTTAAATTTGGTATTTAAAAAATATTCTTCATCTAAGATGACATACATTGTTATGAATACCATTCATATTATTTGTTGAATGATTTATTTTTTGATAGATGATGTTTATGATACTTTTTTCTCTTTAATGGGTAATATGATTAAGAAAAATAATTATTTTAATAGGTTATTATTTGATTAAATTATTATGAATCCAATCCATTTTCTATAGGTTATGATATGATGAAATTTTTGTGATACCCATTTCATTAAATTGTTTATGATATGTTGTTTATGAAACCCATTTCATTTTATGGGTCATTATATGATTAATGATTTATTTCTTATTATAAATGTATATATGATTTCATTTTGTGATGGGTGGGACCTATATATCCCTCTAGTGCATTGGGTTATGATAAATTGTATATGATCTCAAAGGGTACATAGGTTATAACCCAAGCCCTAAAATAATAAGGTAACTTGGTTGTATCACATGCCTAAAAATAAGAGGGTACAGAAGTTTTAGCCCATGAATGAAAATAATAGGATACAGAGGTTGTATCCTAAACACCAAAAGAAGAGAGTATATAGATTGTATTCCATGACTGAAATAATAGGGTACCGAAGATGTTATCCCAAGTCCCAAGTTGGTACAAGAGTGATTAACCCAGACTGAACATATTACGATGTTCATGGTAAGTATCCTTGACACGTGATTTTCTATAATTATATCTATTGAAATAAATTCCATGTCTTATTCATAGGTTATTATTTAATGGATTACGATTTTGATTCTCTTGTGATTCATTTCTTATGAGATTCCAATGTTTATGCCATGATTCATGTTTATGATCTTTTATATGTAGGTTATGACCTTCTGGTTTTATGATCACATTCTCAAGCCCTTACGATATTATATATATCCCTTTTTTATCCTTACTGAGCATCATATATCACACCTTTATTATGTTTCCTTTCATAAGATTATGCAGAAAAGTTTTTGTTTGAAGTAATATAATGGAATATATTTATAGGGAAATAATGATGTTCATTCACCAAGTTAGATTATTTTGATTCATTTTTACCAATACACTAAACTATTATTGTCCTAGGGCATGTAATATAGTAAATTTCTGAATATTCATATAAAAGTATGAAATATCTATGTATGTCAAGACTGGGTCGCTATATTTTGTATGAAACAAAATGTGTAGTAAACATTTGTAAACATGGATAAGAATAGATTAGTAAGATACCTAGGGATATTTATAAAGATATTTATAGGGATGTATCTTATGATAAACATAATATGATATTGGAATGTGTTATAATTTATACAACATTCAATTTTTTTCAGGATTGTATGGTTTTATATTAATCACACTATTATATCTGGTTTTAGTCAATGGTGGGGACCAGAAGTAACTTTGATAACATTGAATGTGACAGACAAATTGTTGATGATCAGTCAAATGGGATGATCACTGGATTGAAAGATGTTATGATAATAACTAATCAATTTTCACAGCACATGATTAACAATTCATACCTTTACCAACTCTTAGTCACACTAAAAAAAATAAGGAAGAAGATTACTTATTGTTCACGATATGAAGACCATAGAAGAAAAAAGATTCAGTTTTATTTTTTTCAATAATGTGAAAACAACCACCTAAATGAATGTATTATGGGAACAAGAAGATGTTTTTACTATAGTAAACAGTTCACAAATCAAGTAAGAAAAAAGGAAAATTAAGAGTTTAGTTAATGAAATGGATAGGAACAATTCCCTATTTAAGGTAACATCAACGGTTAAATGGTTTAAGTGACGAATGAATGGTCATTATAAAACTAATTTTCTTATGAGTAAGTCTCATAAAGATAATCAGAAAGGCGGTTCAAGTAATGGTTATATTGCTAATAATTATGAGAATATAGGTGAAATGTGAATGGAAATAGTTATTATGTAATAGGATTAATGTATTCTTGATGACATATTAGAGATTTTTTTGAATAATAAAATAATTTATGTATTGTTATTCAAGATATATTATTTGAGAAATATATAATAATTGATTAGTTTTAGTTTTTTGATACAGGTTAACAACAATACGTTGAATGGTTTTGATAAACCGGGAATGCGATTTTATAGAAATGTTATATTTATGGGAAACCCTTAATTGTGGTAAATATAATCCCTAATATGTTCCTAAGGTTGTGATAATGATGTTAGGAAAAATATGTGTTGGATATGAATAAATAAATTAGATGGTACTGATTACCTCAGGATTGATAATTTATTTTTTTCCAAATTAATTATGCAATAATTGATAATTTTTACATATTTTTTGGTTTTCAGAAATATATCAAATAAACATTAAAATAGGGAAACATGTGTATTTTCAATAATTATTTGTGAAAAATTATATTATTACCATTTTTTAAGAGAATACATGATGACATTATTCATATGTTTGGTATACGTTTACAAAGAGATACTTTATCAAATAAGGGGGGATCAATGCTAGGATATTTTTGAGAAATTTGTTGACCTTTTCTCTAAGGTTTGGGACTTACATATTTTAGAAGGGATATAAGTTTATCAATTTATGGATTAGTTTATGTTATACAACTGATAAAGTTTTAGATATTATATTATTATCTCTCCATTTGTGGATTTATGAATATCATATAACTATTGATAACCTTTTTTATAAATACAACTGGAATAACCTATTATTTTATTTAAGGATGTCATGAACTTATAATTCTTTAGGATTGAAAAATTCTACTTCATTTCGTATAATAATTAATGAATTGGAAATTTATCAAGGAACAACAAAGGGTGAGGTCATACAGAAATCAGGCAATTATATATTTTCAGGAAAATTCATTAACATTACAAAAATGATCTAGATATAAAAAAATTTCTTAATACCTTAATTTTTGTTGAACCAATGGTATATTGAATTATAACAAATTTATAACATTGAGTCCCTAAATTTTTCATTGATCATTCAATTGTTTGTGATTTGTAACGACCCAAAGTTTCATTAATGGAAATCCCTCTTGATCTAATTAAATGTCTCTTTATGTTTATATAAAATGTCAAACGCATTGGTTTTATGTTAAGAATTTTGATCGTTTCTAATACAGTCATAGAGCAGTGATCACGTGATTAGTATAAATATAAGGCTTTAACAAATCAAATTTACTCAGACAAAAGAAGCGATGGCCTCCTCCATTAGAATTGCTCCATACGAAGCCCATTTGTCGGAGCTCTGAAAAGAGGTGGCATCCTTGGGATTCTCTCTTGACCAATCCCAATCTTAGCTTTATCATGTCAATCTCGAATGGGGCCGTCTACAGTAGAAGTAGAAGTTCATAGAAATTACCACTCGAGCGATTTTATCCAAGCCACCCTAAGAGTCTGTCACCATCGCACACCTTACCCTTAGGTCTTATGAAGATCTTTTAAGGGGTTATGTAAAAAATATATAGTACTATGTTTAGGTATATTATTTTTGTATATAATAATGAATATACCTCCTTGTCATTTTTGATACATTGAAAATAGTTTTTAAAGTACAAATAATGTTTTTAGTTATTATTTAATTAAGAATTTTATTTTATTAAATTAATGGATTTTTTAATTATTTAATATTTTAATAAAAAACTATTATTAAATCAATTTTTATTAAATATAAATGATCTTATAATTTTATGAATGAAATTGTAATTTTTATTATGGTTTGGAAGCCATTTTTGTCAAAACCCGTGAATTTTCGATAAATATCGGTTTTTATTTTAAAAGTGAAAATTAACATATTTAGAAAATTATTTAGTTAAAATAAATGTTATTTTTGGAATCAGGACGTTGAAATTATCCAATGGTGAATTTTTCATAATTTTCTGAGACAGTCAAATTTTTGAGTAAAAATTAAAAACCGTTTAAATATATAATGTGTTTTATGACATCATAATGAAACAATAGTGATATAATAAAATACTATAATCTTTATGTTCGGCCAATATATGTTTTACCATTAAAATAATGTGATTTTGGGTTTGTTTGGCTTACTTTTCAAAGCATTAATGAACCCCTCAAGACTTATTAAACGCCTTGTCTTTTTAAATTAATTTCCAGGGGAGTATGACTCACCTCCACATAAGAAACCCTATTATTTTAATAAGTTTGGACATTGGCCTTATAAATTATTTTTTTCATCTTACCATTTCCAAAACCCATGGGCAAAAACCATGGGATGGTTTTTGGTTTGGATTAATTTAATGTAACGGGACCCAAACCTAAATAATAAAGATTTCCCTCATCTTTCCTATATAAACCCACCCAAAATCCCACTTCCTCCTCACTCAAGGCCTTTGGAGTTCGTTCAACCTCTGCCCTACTCTCTCTAGAATTCTCCCAAGCTTCCCCAATCTCCCAAGAAGCCTCTCACTAGCCTTTCGAATCACACTTCAAAGTATGGGTTTTTTCTTCCTTTCTCATTTTTGTCCAGTTTTCTTTATATTGTTTTTCCCTTTTAATTTCAATTATGAATGTTTGGGTATGGTTTCAGACCTCCCTCATAATGCCCTCTTTATGTTTTAATGATGGTATACCCACTTCTCTCTCATTAAATTCCCCCCATGTACACATGTTACTATGCCGAAATTCCGAAAGGAACTTCTCTCTCCTCATTTACATTCAAGCAATACTTTTGTATCATGAATCTAAATTCCATTAAAATTGTTGGTACATGTATCCATATGACCTCCTTACTGTCCATTACATTTAAATATGATTAGGAACCCCTTTCTTTCTCATCAACCATTTCTATGAATTCTTATGTCATGTCGTTATGCTGCCGAAATCGCACGAATTTGCTAAGACAATGCCATTGTGTAGTGAATACCATGCCCATTTCTCCATCAAGGGTATTCACCTTTATGCACATTTACATATTGATTATAATGTTTCGTTTATGAATTCCACATTCCTTTATCATGGAATAAATGATTATGATTTATGAATCCCTATTTTATGATCCATGTGGCACACTTATACACGAAATGAAATGTTTAAGAAGGGTGCACCCATATAGCACTCCAATGCATTGGGTAAAGTATAGTATCATGATACGTCATGTGCAATGAGTGTTGACTCATGATAATTTATGTGCAATGATGGTTTACTTGTGCTTCATGTGCAATGAGGATTTACTCATGCTCTATGTGCAATGAGCCTTGGCCCATGCTAATTCCATATTAAGTGTTGTTGCCACATTTCCATGTTATGATTATCATGCTTTATCATGCATTTATTTTCATGTTTCTCTTATACTCTATTGATATTACTATTTCATAACATGTATTTTACTCCTCATTTTATTCCATGTGTACTCCCTTCCTGGGCTTTATATCTCACCTTTTTCCATGTCCTCAGGTTATCCCATGCAATGCTAAGTACGAGGGAATGTAGTGGTTATGTAAAGGATGTTTTCAATAAAGGTGTTGTATTTCATGTTTTAAGTTTTTATGTAATGATACTGAGACCCAAAACACTAAACCTCTCAATATTCTTTGTTGTATCAAGTGATGTTTTATGTAATAAATCATGTTTAAGTTTGTAATAAAAGTAGGGTTGTCATAGTTTGTATCAGAGGAAAGGTTTAGTTATTTTTGGGATTAGGATTAAAAAACCCTAGTAAAGCCTTAGAGACAAGAATAAGTATAATAAAAACATCCCTAAGTTTTGGTAAGTACCAAGTATGTTGTTTATCAAACAAATACATCCTTATATGGATAAGATCATGTAGAGGCGGCTCTGGCACAGATGTATCCTAGGGGTAAAACCTGAAAACACAGGTGTGAGCTAGAATCGAATGGGAACTGGTGAACAACAACGAGCCTTGATTCACTCTTGGTTACAACACTCCCAGGGGATATGTTTTGATAAATTCACAATCTTAGTATGAACCCTTATTAATGGAATTAAAAAAATTCCCCTAAAAATATATGTTAGACAGTAGATCAAGAAAAGACTAGATTGAAGCCTATAGACTCGTGAGTTAAGGAAATAAAAGTTTATTTATAAGTCATAAAATTTTGTATTTGGATTACCCTTTATGTGTTACCCCTAACTTTCCTTTTATTCCAGAAAATGGGTTGTAATAGGAGGACTCTGGCTAACAACCGTTTTGAATATTAGTATGATGACTGTACAAATGAGATGCCCAATCCAATGGGAGCAGGAATTACGAACTTTGTCATGATTCTCTCTCAGTTAACTCAAGTTTTTAGTAAAAACATGGGTCAATAGGAATGTTCAACCCCCCCTAAGAAAGAACAAGTCGCTATCGAGATCTTCATGAGACAAAGGCCTCCTACATTTAGTAGATCATCCGATCCCATGATCGCTGAACAATGGATCAAATCCATTGAAAAGATATTCTCCATCCTTAAATGTTATGAACAAGAGAAGGTTCTCCTGGAGGATTATCATATGGAGGGTGAAGCTGATCAATGGTGGATGTTGATCAAAAATACAAAGCCTGAGGAGGATATCAAGGCATTGGAATGGACGGATTTCTGGAAGATGTTTTTCGATAAATATTTTCCGTGCACCCTCCGACTTAAGATAGAAAGGGACTTCCATTCCCTCAAGAAAAAAAGATGAAGAATCTGTTGGAGCGTATGAGGAAAAATTCACAATGATGGAACTATAAACTTCCGGCTTTTTCGTTACCCCAGAATGAAATGTTGACCGCTTCTTTGGTGGGTTGAATTTAGCCTATAGAAAGAATTAGAAATCAAGGAATTATATAGCTGTGAGGAAACTATCTGATGTACCCTCAAGGACGAAATAGAGATTATATAATCACAGAGGTATCATGGGGATAATAAGCATAAGGCAGACTTCAATGCTAGTGGTCCGATGGATAAATCCAATGGTGCTAAGAAAATCCAGCACCATACTTGCCAAAAGTGCGGAAAGAAGCACCCTGTAAATTGCCTTAAGGGGACGAGGAAATGCTTCAGGTGTGGAAGAGAAGGGAACCTAGCTATTAACTGTCAGCAAAAAAGACCCATGGCTGCAACAAAGGAGAGTAATGCTCCATTCAAACCTCAACGCATTGTTCAATGCTTGAAATGAAAAGAACCGGGTCATTTTTTAAATTAGTTCCCTAATCTATGGATTTTCGAAGGCAACCAACAACCTCCAAGGTAGCAAGGAAGAGCTTTTTCCATCACTCTTGCCAATGTGAACCCCAAAAATGAAGTGGTGACAGGTATGCTAGTTATTCATTCAATAATAGAGAACGTACTTTTTGATTCAGGTTCTACGCATTCTTTTATATCACGAATATTTAGTAGAACAATCCCAGCACCACCACAAATCTTGGAAGTGAAGATGTTGGTGAATACAGAAAATGGGGAAATCATTGCATCCCATGAATATAAGTCCTCCCCTATTATAATCTGTGGATTTAATTTCCTGGTGAATCTCATCATACTCACTCTGGTAAAATTTGATGCAATTCTTGGCATGGATTGGCTTTATTTATATAGAGACAACATATATTGTCGAGAGAGGGAAGTCACACTTCATATGGAGAATAGACACCCGATTCTTTACAAGTGTAAGGAGGAAGATGAATCTCATTTAGCTCCATCATCTCAAGCATGGATATTACTGCCTTATGAGAACACGTATCTGGATCAGATGAGTGAGTCCAAGGAAGAAACCACCCTTGAAGAAATGAATATTGTGAGGGAATTCGCTGAACTGTTTCCCGAGGAACTGTCTGGTCTTCCTCCTAAAAGAGATGTTGAATTCTAAATTGAACTTATACCTGGGGATTTAACAATATCCAAGACTCCATATATAATAGTTGTTGTAGAGCTTGAAGAGGTGAAGAAACAACTACTGGAGAATCTGGATAAAGGGTTTATACGCCCAGGTGCTTCACCATGGGGTGCACCAGTCCTCTTCGTCAAGAAGAAGGATGGGTCAATGCGGCTTTGCATCGATTATCATGAAATTAACAAACTCGCGATAAAGAACAAGTATCCTATCCCAATAATTGATTACGTGTTTGATCAGCTGCGTGGAGCACAATACTTCCCCAAGGTGGACTTGCGGTCAGGCTATTATCAAGTACGGGTGAAGAAGGAAGACATCCCCAAGACTGCTTTTCCCACAAGATACGGGCCCTATGAATTAATAGTAATGCCTTTCGGACTCACTAATGCTCCAGAAATCTTCATGGACTTAATGAATATAGTCTTTAGAGATTACCTAGACAAATTTGTGGTAGTCTTTATAGATGATATTCTAATATACTCCAAAGCCAAGGAGGATCATGAGGAGCATTTAAGAACTGTACTGGAGACTTTAAGCAAGGAGAAGCTCTATGAATATACAGAAAGTGTGAGTTCTAGTTGAAGGAGGTCTCATTCTTGGACCATATCATCACAAGCAATGGGATATCTGTGGATCCCTACAATACAAATGTTACTGAGGGATGGTCGAGCCCAACATCGATAATGGATATCCGTAGCTTCTTGGGGTTAGCTGGATATTATCGACGATTTGTGAGAAATTTCTCATGATTGTACAACCCTCTTACCAAGCTAACTTGAAAGGGAGTAAATTTTTCATGGAGTGATGAATGTGAAGAAATCTTCAAGGAGTTGAAAAAGAGGCTTATCATTGCGCTCGTGCTTACTTTACCCATAAGTGTGAAAATTTTTGTGGTATTTAGTGATGCTTCGAAGAAAGAATTAGGTTGTGTGCTGATGTAAAATGATAAAGTGATATCCTATGCCTTAAGGCAATTGAAAATCCATGAGCAAAACTATCCATTGCATTATCTTGAGTTTTCAGTGGTGATCTTTGGCTTGAAAATCTAGCGGCATTATCTCTATAGAGAGAAATGTGAGATATATACTGACCACAAGAGTCTTAAATATATATTCACACAGAAAGTGCTTAATATGCACTAGAGAAGATGGATAGAGCTCGTCAAGGATTATGACTGTAAAATCCATTACCACACTAGGAAAGTGAAAAAGGTGGAAGATTCCCTAAGTAGAAAGGATCCAACGATTCTATCAGTGATGAGAATTGAGAAGGATCCAATCTTCTTAGAATTGATGAAGATTGACATGGGAATCATAGAGAAGGGAAAATCATCAATCCTTTGACAAATGATTGCTTAACCGTCTCTTTTGGAAAGGTTAAAGGATGCTCAAAATGATGATGTGGGAATTCAAGAAAAAGTGTAAGCTATCGAAAAAGGAATATCCTTGGAGTTTAATGTTAATGAAGAAATAATTGTGATGTTTTGGAAAAGACTATGTGTTATATCAAGTTCAGAGATGAAGAAGGAAGATTTGGATGATGCACATAATTCAAATTTCCCTATTCACCCAGGGAGCACAAATATGTATCGAGATCTCCGAGAAAACTTTTGGTGGGATAATATATAAAAGGAGATCACTGAATATTCATCAAAGTTTCTAGTGTGCTAGAAAGTGAAGGTAGAGAGGTAGAAGTCTAAGGGGATGATGCAACCATTTCCCATACCAGAATGGAAATGGGAGAACATCACCATGGACTTCATCACCAAACTTCTGAGGACATCCAAAGGAAACAATGCAATCTGGGTTTTTGTGGATTGTCTTACAAATAATGCACACTTCATTTCTATTCGGGAGGATTTCTCATTGGATCAACCGGAACAGATATATATCAGTGAAGTGGTAACGTTCCCTGGAGTACCACTATCTATTTTGTCTGACCGAGATCCAAGATTCACCTCTAATTTTTTGAAGAGTCTTCAACATGATCTGAATACTGAACTGAACTTCAGTACGTCCTATCATCCTCAAACTGATGGTCAATCCGAGCGGACTATCCAAACACTTGAGGATATGTTGAGAGTGTGCTCAATATACTTCAAAGGAGGATGGGATCAATATCTTACTCTAGTTGAGTTCTTTTATAATAATAGTTTCCACTAAAGCATCCAAATGGCACCATATGAAGCCCCATATGGGAAAAGGTGCAGAACACCGGAATGTTGGGATGAGGTCAGTGAACGTAAGCTTCTTGGACCAGAAATGGTCGAGGAAATAGTGGAGAAGGTGAAAACCATTCAGAAGCATATCAGGGCAGCCCAGAGTCAACAAAAGAGTTATGCAGATATTCATCAACGATACTTTGAGTTTAAAGTTGGAGACATGGTTTTTCTACGCATATCTCCGTGGAAGAAGTTCATGAGGTGTGGAAAGAAAGGGAAGTTAAGTCCAAGGTACATTGGACCCTTCTAGATTGTTGATCGTGTTGGGGTTGTGGCCTATCGACTAGCACATCCACCTACTATGGCCAAAGTACATGATGTCTTTCATGTATCCCTCTTGAGGATGTACATACCAGACCCTACACATGTACTCTCTTTTGAGGCGGTACAATTGGAAGATGGTCTTTCTTTTGAGGAGTAACCAGTGAAGCTATTAGATTGTAGAGAAAAAGTTCTATGAAATAAGACAATGTCCCTTGTCAAGGTGTTGTGGAGAAACCACAAGTTTGACGAAGCGACTTGGGAATCGGAGGAAATGATGAAGCTGAGTTACCCACATCTGTTTTAGTGTGGGAAAAGGAAAATTTCGAGGGCGAAATTTCTTAATGGGGGAATATTGTAATGTCCCAAAGTTTCATTAATGTAAATCCCTCTTGAACTAATTAAATGTCTCTTTATGTTTATATAAAATGTCAACTTCATTGGTTTTATGTTATGAATTTTTACCGTTGCTAATATATCCGTTGAACATTGATCACATGATTAGTATAAATATAGCGCTTTAACAAATCAAATTTACATAGACAAAAGAAGCGATGGCCTCCTCCAGTAGAATTTCTCCAGACGAAGCCCATTTGTTAGAGCTTGGAAAGTAGGTGGTGTCTTGGGGCTTTGCACTTGACCAATCCCAAGCTGAGCTTCATCATATTAAGATCGAACGGAACCGTCTACGGGAGAAGTGGAAGTTGATAAAAATTACCACTCGAGCGATGTTATCCAAGCCACCCCAAGAGTCCGTCACCATCGCAGTCCTTACCCTTAGGGATTATGCGGCTATTTTAAGGGGTTTTGTAACAAATTTCTAGTACTATGTTCAGGTATATTATTTTTTTATATAATAATTAATATACCTCCTTGTTATTTTTGATACAATGAAAATAGTTTTTTAAGTACAAATAATGTTTTTAGTTAATATTTAATTAAGAATTCTATTTTATTAAATTAAAGGATTTCTGATTTAAATAATATTTTAATAAAATATTATTATTAAATTAATTTTTATTAAATATAAATGATATTATAATTTTATGAATGCAATTGTAATTTTTATTAAGGTTTGAAAGCCATTTTTGTCAAAACCCGTGAATTTTGGATAAATGTCGGTTTTTATTTTAAAAGTGAAAATTAACATTTTTAGACAATTATCTAGATCAAATAAATGTTATTTTTGGAATTAGGACATTTAAATTATCCAACGATGAATTTTTCATAATTTTCTGAGACAGTCAACTTTTTCAGTAAAAATTAAATAATGTTTAAATATATAATGTGTTTTGTGACATCATAATGACCCAATAGTTATGTAATAAAATACTATAATATTTTTGTTAGGGAAATATATGTTTTACCATTAAAATAATGTGATTTTGGGTTTTTCTGGCTTTCTTTTCAAAGCATTAATGAACCCCTCATGACTTATTAAACACCTTGCCTTTTTAAATTAATTTACATGGGAGTGTGACTCACCTCCACATAAGCAAACCTATTATTTTAAAAAGTTAGGACTTTTTCCTTATAAATTATTTTTTTCTATTCCCTTTTCCAAAAACCATGGCAAAAAACCATGGGATGGTTTGTGGTTTGGATAACTTTAATGTAAGGGGACCCAAACCTAAATAATAAAAAATTTCCTCACCTTTCCTATATAAACCAACCCAAGCTCCCACTTCCTTCTCACTCAATGACTTTGGAGTTCGTCCAAACTCTAACCTACTCTCTCTATAATCCTCACAAGTTTCCCCAAGCTCCCATGAAACCTCTCACAAGCCTCTCTCTAGCCTTTGGAAGCACATTTCCAAGTAAGGGTTTTTTCTTCCTTTCTCATTTTTTGTCCAATTTTTATTATTGTGTTTTTTCCTTTTAATTTCAATTATGAATGATGGGTTATGGTTTTGAACCTCCTTAATACTTCATTCTTTATTTTTTAATGATGTGATACCCCTTTATCTCTCATTAAATTCCTCCCATGTACACCCGTTCTATGCCAAAATTCCCAAAGGAACTTCACTCTCCTCATTTACATTCAAGCAATACTTTTGTATCATGAATATAAATTCCATTACAATTGTTGGTACATGTATCCATATTACCTCCTTACCTTCCATAACATGTAAATATAATGAGGAACCCCTTTCTCTCTCATCAACCATTTTTATGAATTCTTATGTCACGTCATTACACTGCTGAAATCACACCGGTTTTCTAAGCAAATCCCATTATATAGTGAATACCATGCCCATTTCTCCATCAAGGGTATTAACCATTATACACATTTACTTATTGATTATAATGTTTAATATATAAATTCCATATTCGTTTATCGTGGAATAAATGATTATGTTTTATGAATCCATGTTTTATGATCCATGTGGCACACTTATGAAATGTTTAAGAAGGGTGCACCCTTATAGTGCTACAATGCATTGGGTAAAGTATATTATCAAGATACGTCATGTGAAATGAGTTCTGACTCATGCTAATTCAGGGGCAAAGGGGGTTTACTCGTGCTTCATGTGCAATGAGGATTTCCTCATGCTCTATGTGCATTGAGCCTTGGCTCATGCTAATTCCATGTTAAGTGTTGTTGTCACATTTCCATGTTATGATTATCATGATTTATCATTCCTTTATGTTCATGTTTCTCTTACGGATCTATTGATATGACTATTTCCTAAAATTTATTGTACTTCTCATGTTATTCCATGTGTACTCCCTTAATGGGATTTATAGATCACCCTTTTCTTACGCATGTCCTCAGGTTATCCCATGCAATGCTAAGTATGAGGGAATGTAGTGGTCATGTAAAGAAGTTTTCAATAAAGATGTCTTATTTCATTTTTTAAGTTTTTATGTAATGATCCTAAGCCCCAACGACACTACACCTCTCGGTCTTCTTTGTTGTATCAAGTGAAGTTTTATGTAATAAATCATGTTTAAGTTTGTAATAAAAGCAGGGTTGTCATATGATTGATGACCTCAATCACCCCCTATAAAAAAATATGCTTCTCCTTCATGTCCCTTTTTTCACTATCTTCCAATGCTCTCCTATGTGTAAATCTTGTAATTTATTACTTTGGGTAGCTGTTTTGTTTTGAACTTGTCTCTTTAAAAGGATGTTTTAGTATTCATTTTTACAATATGGTTTTTTATGAAAGGAACATTCAAGTTTTAATAATATGATACACCATATGAATTTTGGGGGAGTAATTTATTTTATGTGGGTTATAATGTAACACCTTGATATTTTGTGAAATATATATTTTTAATGAATTAAAAATTTTGTTTTTTTTTCATTTCACATAACACTTAATATAGATTCTATTATAAAAAAGCACTGAGTGTTCATGAATTATAAAAAACAGAAAGTAAATAATTCACTACATGAAATACTTATATTTTAGTTTAGTACACACAAAAATATTTTTTTCTTGTATTTCACACAATACTGAGTCATTTCGATGGCTTCTATTACCCAAAAGTCCATGTTTAATTGAACTATAATATACTAATAATATTATTATTAAAATATTATTATTGTTACCACTTATCCGTTGGAATGGACGTTATGAATAAGATTAACTAAATTATGAACATATAATTTAAACATGTATATAAAATTAATCCTTTGGTTATCAATTACTATAAGTGAATTTAATAACTGTTTTAAAATAATGAAATTGCTTTTCTAAGAAAACTATTTCTATGTGTACATAAAAAATTTATCTTGAAAAATTATATAAACCACTAATGATTAATGTTTTCCATAATATTTATATATTATATATTCAATCAGTGTTTTATGTACTCATCCAATAGATTTTATCTGTATAATACAATAAAAATCCTTTTTCATCAATAAAATTATGTATTTTTCTAAAAGGTGATTTTATCACCTTTTAATATATAACCCATTTTAAATCAGATTATTGACAATTATATAATTTTAATTTGAACAAGTAAAAATTATTTTTTGAATCATAATATCAAAATTTAATTTTGGTGAGTTTTTGGAATTATTCTGAGAAGTTTCAATTTATGACGGTAGTGAAAAACTTTGAATTTTAATTCAAAAATGATTTTTCATCTAGTTTATTTATTTATTTAAATGATATTTTAGTTTTTTTTTGAATTTAAAAAAAATCAAATGACATAAATAAATCCAATTTAGGTCATTGGGATCAATTTCAAATTTAAATTGGATATAAAATCATTTCAAACTTTTGAAATTTTTTTACATTAAACAATTGCTTTGTCGTGCCATTTGTAGGATTAAAATTAAACTAATTTATTCCATTTTTGTTATTAGAATTTATAAAAATAGATTAAATATTTTTAATAATCATAACTAATAATTTTTAATAATTTCAACTTAGTTTTTACCAAAACTATTTGTGAATGTAATTATAAAAAATTACAATGATTAAGGTAAAATTAAGCTTAACAAGGGACTAAACATTAATCTTAAACACCATAATGACCTATAAAATTGTAAAAAATCCATTATATGGATACATTTTTACCCTATCCTCATATATATCAAATATGTTTCATTATTTGCGCCACATGATATTGGAAAAAATGGTTGGAATTCCCATCTCAAAAATATAAAAGAATACCAATCTACCTCGCCTATGAAAAGGCACGCACCCCTCCCACTTATACAAACCTTAAAATCTATTTGTGTACAAAAAAATATTCTAAAATAAGCTCAAATATTTTCTATTTTAATTCTATAATCATCCCTTTTTTATAAATCCATCCAATAATTCCTTTGGTGCAAACAAAAATTAGTTTTCCAAGAAAGATGTAACATCATTCCTCAAGCTCCTTTGTTTTATTTCCATTCTCCACCCCCTCAAATGATTTTAATCTATTCATGTATAATTAACTTTCTATTCCCAATATAATAATATTTTTTTATTAGATTTTTCCAACCTACTTCTACACACACATCCATATAATAGGAAAGGAACCTATCATTCTTGTGTACAGTGAACTATCACCTCACGAAACAATGTTCTTTGTTTTTCCTTTCCCATCTCCTATGGTCAGGAATAATGATGGAAACTCTATTTGTATTTGATATAAATTATATATATAATTTATTTATGCTTATGTAAGTATTATATGAACAATACCATCATCAATTTTATTTCATGTAAATATGAAAACTCCGTTTGAGGACGTGTGGATAACTGTCATCTCAAAGAGATGTGATTCAATCACACAATGCATGGAATGTATTAAAGATGGTTTTAGTTAATTTATATTATAAATAATATATTTATTATTAAATTATTCTTCATTATTTATTATATAAAACATACCTTCATGCTTTCCATTTTTTTCAAATATGATAACTCCATTTATGGACGTGTGGTCAATCGTCACCCCAAAGTAATGGGATTCATTCAAAATTTACATGGAATATATTAAGGATGGGTTTAGTTAATTTATATGATATATATATTTATATATAAAATAATATTTCTACTATAATTTTATAATATATATATATATATCATTTACTTTATTTCATTCAAAACAATAATAAAATTGAAACAACTTTCTTGTGGATGTACGATATACCATTCAATGAATGGTTCATTCCATTTCATATTTATATACTTTGTGTATTATTATAAATAAATATATAATGAATATATATTAAATTTATACCATGTTTTAAATTTTGGAAATAGTTAAATAATTATCTATTTAAGAGGATCAAGAACAACAAGTTTAAATATATATGAAAAACAAAGCAGATATTACCAAAAATGCACCATTAACATTGAGTTGTTAATAAACGGGTAATATAAAGTCATATCAAAATAATATATGGTATTTTATAAAAATAATATTTCTCTTTGGTATATATCTGATAAAATTATATTTATTATATAGGATATTCTAATATTTATGAAGAATGTCAAGACTTGTAGTAAGGTAATTTCATCTCACATGTTATTTCCAGAAGATACATGCCATATTCACTGCTAACTTCTTTTGTGTGGTGTATATACTACAATATTAAATTTTATATAATTAATTAAATTTATTTAATTAAATTAAAATCTTCAATTTAATTTATTATTTCATGGGTATCATGGTTCAAAAGTTACTCATTTAGTAAGGGTTTTCTCATCCAAAAATTTTTATTCATGAGGTACATGACTTATTCACCTCTCATTTATTTTGGTCTGGTGTATATAATGACCTTAAATGTATTCTATGATTTTTATAATTAAATTTATGCTAATTTAGTTATAAATTTTATGATATTTATTTTATGGGGTTTATGGTTCAAAAGTTAATAAATCAGTAAAGTAATTTTTGTCTCAAGTTGTCTTATTTGATGTACATACCATATTATGAACCTATATTTTTATATGGGGTGTATATACTAAACATTGATATGTTGTTTCATGAATATAATTATATATTTATATTTTAAAATTCATTTGATTTTATTATCTCATGTATATTATCAGTCAATGTCACTAAAGTAGTAATAGTTTGTTGATACAATCGCATCATTTCGCAAGACTGTTTTGGATTATACTTTCGTTGATGAAATATTATGATCTATATCTCAAGAATACTCTTGAATTATCTACTCCTCTATATATTTATGATATATCAATGTTTTATTATAATTTTTCCACTCCATGGTGGATAAGATACTAGGAAAAAAAATTTCTGAAAATCCAACTATTTTTCTACTTTCGACTGCAAATATTTGTTCTTTTAAAACCATGTTTCCTAAACAATTTTCAATGATGGTTTACTATTATCATATAATTTTTAAAGGAAATTTTTACCCATGTTTTATTTTTTATAGAATGTTTTATAAGGAATATAATTTTTCTTTTCTAATCAATGAAATATCTAAACCTTTTTGGTGAAAAAATAATGATGAACATTCATGTACATACCCACCTTCATGACCATCATTTACCTAATTCTTTCTTTGTAAGATTAAAATTTTATTTTTAAATAATAATTTTTCCAAATATTGTGTAAATTTGTTGATATTAAATTTTGTTTCAAATAAAAAGGTTTTAAAAATTGTTTTATGTTTAAAAAGTGTTTCAAATTATTTTCAAATATTCCTTTATAACTTTTCAAATCGGGTTTTTCAAAGAAAATGATTTCAATGATATTAAGTTTTATTTATGGTTTTTAAAAATTAATTTCTAGAAAGGTGTTTCCGAAATGATTTCAATCATTTTTTATGTTTTCATGGTTTTTCCAAGAAAAATGTTATCAAAATTATTTATGTTTTAAAAATCATTTTTCAAAGTAGAAAAGTTATATTCCTCCTAAAGTATTTTAAATGAAATTATAAAGCCTTATTTATATTAAATTAATTTTTGAAATGGTTTTATGAAAATAATTTTCCAAGAAAGTATATTTTCCGTATGAAATGTTTCACGTGATCTTTCCAAATCCTTCTCCATTAAAGATAACATACATTTTTAGGAAAACCATATATATTATTTCTTTAATGGTTTATGTTTTAAGGGAATAATGCATATGATACCCATTTATCTTCAACAAGTTATATGCTCAGGAAAATTTCTTTTTTTAATGGGTTATACATTGGTGAAATGATTTTGAAACCTATCTATTTTCTATATTTTATGTATTGATTAATTTATTATGATACCCATTTTATTTCATGGGTTATTATAGGATGTTTATTAAACCCATATCTTTTTATGGGTTATTATATGATAAAAATTTTATTATCTTATGGAACATGTATATATGATTTCACTATGTGAAAGGAGGTACTTATATCTCCCCAAATTTATTTGGTAATAGGAAATGTTATATGAGCTCAAAGGGTACATTGGTTATAGCCCAAGTCGAAAAATAATACGATACATGGGATGTAGCCCAAGCCTGAAAATAATAGAGTAAATGGGTAGTATCCCAAGACTAAAAATAAGAGGTTACATGGGCTGTAGATTATTCTCAAAAATAAGAGGGTATACAGGTTGTTATCTAAATCCAGAAGTAGTTACACAAGTGATTAACCCACTCCTAACATTTCTGATAGTCTTTGTAGGTATCCTTTAATTAAGATTTCTATGCTAATGTGAATTACACAAATTACATGTCTCATTACTAGTTTATGATTTCATGGATTATTCTTCTGATTCCCTTATTATTCATATCTTTTGAGCAAACAATATTTATGAAATAATTCATTTTTATGATCTTGGATAAATAAGGCATGATATTCTAATGTTCTAACCATGTTATCATACTCTTATACCCATGTTTATCTCCCTTGTTCACCCTTAATTAGAATATGAGATCACCCCTTTCATATTTTTCATTTCCCCAGGTTATGAAACAAGATTTTAATATATGTACTGGAGGGACATATCTATATGGTAATCATTGAAGAAGTTTTTACCATGTTAGAAGATTTTTCATTAAGATTCCAAAGACTTTACACTAAAATCATCCTCAAGAATGTAGTTTGGTAATTTATTGAATATTTATCTAAAATGATGTAATATCCACATATGTTATGCCTGAGTCACTATATCCAGTATCAAAGGAAATTTTTAGTTAACCTTTGGGGGTTGGGATGAGAAAACCTTAGTGATATTCGTAGGGTTATTCTTATGGATGTGTTTAGGGTTGTCTCAAATGATAAACCTTATGTTTCATAGTAAGGTATAATACTTTAAGAAACCTATAGGTTATTTTTATTGATTATGTGGTTTTTCCTTTCTACTCACACTATACTCACTAGTTTTATTAAATGTTAGGAGCTATAATGAACATGGAAAATCATGAATGTGAAAAAAAATCTGATGAGAAGTGAAATGGGATTATCAACGGAGTGAATTTTTTTGTGATCATTCCTAACAAATTTTTGTGGAACGTGATTAACAATGTGCACCATAACCAACTATTAGACACATAAATGAATAGAACGAATGAGTTCACTAAGATTTTCGGTAGTGGATACCATATTACAAAAAATATTTAGTTTTCTTTATGTCAAGAATTTGGAAATAACCACCCAAATGAATTTATTAGAGGAATAAGATGGAGTTTTAACTATGAAAAAAATGGACACAAATCAAGTAAATTAAAAGAAAAAATATAAGAGTTTAGTTAATGAAATGGATGTGAATACTGGTCTCCTTACGGTATCATCTAAGGTTAGATGCCTTAAGTGTGAAATGAATGGTCATTATTCAAATAGATTACCTATTTAGAATGATTATGAAGATATTTAGAAAAGGGGTATAGGTAATGGATATATTATTGATTATTATGAGACTACATTTGAAGTGTGAAAGGAAATAGGTATTATGTAATATGATAAGGTATCCTTATTAATGTCTTAATGATGACATAGAATAACAGAATTGTTTATTTATTTAGACTCGAGAATTATGAATCGTGATATATATAAGGAATCTACAGTATGTATTTTTCATTAAGGATTAAAAATATTATTTTTAATGGACTTGATGGACTAAAAAAGTGACCTAATGGATAGTTTATGTTTATAGGAACACATGATTAAGGGAAAGGTAGACCTTAATATTTTCATAATGATGAGATAATGATGTTTGAGTAAAGATGTGTTAGATATGAATAAGTAAATTGGATGGTAATTATTACCTCAGTACTGATAGTGGATTTGTTGACAAAGTCTTTATGTTATCATTAATGGAGTTTACAACATTTTGGGATTTAAGGAATATGTCCAATTAAAATTAGAAGCTGGAAAAATAATTGTTTTAAATAAGGATTTGAGGTAATTTCATTTATTACCATGTTTCAAGAGAATAAATAATGAAATAATTCATATGTTTGGTATGTGAAAACCAAGAGATAAATCTTGAAATATGGAGGATCAATGCTAAGCTATTATTGAGAAATTTGGTGACCTTAGTTATAATGTTTTAGACTTATAACATTCAAAAGAATTATAAGTTTTTTTATTTATTGAATAGTTTATGTTAAACATTGGATAACGTTTTATAGATTAGAGAATTATCTAACCATATTCATATTTATGCATATTAAATAACTTGTGATAACCTTTTGTGGTGATAAAGATAGAAGGAATTACCCTTCATTCTACTTATGGATCGCATGATCTACTAATGCTCCAGGAAAGGAAGATTCACCTTAATTTCATCGAATAAGATATGAAGTTGAAATTGATCAAGGAATAAGAAAGTGTTAGGTTTACCTGGAATATAGAAAGTATATATTTTATGGAAAATTCATCAACTGAAGGAAAATGATCTAGAAATAAAATTTTTTCCAAATACCTTAATTTTTATTGAATTGATGGAATTTTATATCATTATAGATTTATGAATTTGAGGCCCTATGTTTTTCATTGATCATTCACTTGTTTTTGATTGATATCCTCAATAAATCCCTATAAATATTTATTATTTTGTTCTATATCCATGATTTAAATTACACAAAATGTTCTCATATTTGGAATCTAGTTATTTGTTACTCTGGGTAGCCATTAGGTTTCTAACTCTTTTTTAAAAGCAATTTTTAGTATTCATTTTTACGATGTGGGTTTCGATAAAAGGAACATTCATCTATTAAACCATTTGATAACCTAGATGAATTTATTTGGAGAAATTAATTTAAATGGGGGTAGAATGTAACACCCTCATAATTTGAGATATATTTTTTGTCAAATAAATTTAATTTTTTTGACATTTTTCATTTCACACAACACTCAATATAGCTTATGTTATAAGAAATAAATTAGTGAGGTTTTCATTATATGTGATTCCAAGACATGATTTGACTACACATAACACTAATATTTGTGTGAATGTACAAAACACTATTAGGATTATATTGCACACAATACATATTCCCTTTGATTTCTTTATGAACACACAAGGATGAGTTTTACTGAACTACATTATACTATTAATATTAATATTATAATATTATTTTAGTTACCACCAAGCCGTTGGAATGGATTTTATGAATATGGTTATCTAAATTCACAAAATATGTTATACACATGTATATAAAATTAACCCTTTGGTTATCAATTAATATAACTAAATGTGATAACTATTTAAAAATAAATAAATTTTTTTTATTTGTAAACTAAATTTCAATGTATAAACACAATTTATCTCAATCAATTAAATGAACCACTTCCCATTAATTTTTTTGAATTAAATTAATATATTATATATTCACTCAATATTTTTTATAATAATCCAATGCATTTTATAGTTATATGATAAAAATAAATCTGATGTTGTGATACTTGTACATCATGCCCATGTCAAAAATGACAGAAAGGATGGAATCAATAAGAATGTCCCTAGAAGAGCTCAACCATTGTCAAAGGAGGAACAAAATATACACTCTAAACATGGTGAGTTCTTACAGGATGAGTATGAACAACCTAGCCAGATTAAAGGGGGATACTTTAAATCGAGTGCGATGAAATGAAAAAAGGTAATGGAGGATGGACATAGTTTCGTCACATTGAATATCATAAAAACCCGAAATTATAAATATTACTCTCATTTGGAAAAGAAAATTGTCACTAGGTCACATGAAGGCTCTACGAATAAAAAATGAATACTCCTATACAGCCTGTAGTCAATGAAAATCTTAATTTATCCAGTGAAATTGATTAAAGAAAATAAAGAAATGATAAAAGAGAGGATAAACCTATGTATATAGAAGCATATAAAATTATAGAGGATTTGGGGGAAGAACGAAACTCTTGGCCAGATGAGAACGATTCAATTGTACATCATAAGTACAAAGAGGGTGAAAATATTGTTGAGAGTTATCTTCAAATTAGAAAACATATGTTTATTAGGATGGTTAATGAATCAAAAAATAATCCTAATCTTAATTTTAGGTACATTCCTTTGAATTAATCCCTTTTTCACTTTTCTGGTTTATTATTTCATTTGGTAGGTAACATACCTTTTGATGATTCTTTCTTTAAGATAACTATGGTTTCTTAGATAAGGCATAAAGTTAGTATGAATCTATCTAAATGGCTTACCTAATTTAATCCAAGCATAATTGTAGTGTTAGATCATTTATTTTTCCATGTTTATATGTGAATCTTGTGCAGTGTGGGCCTTCTCTACCAGTTTTTCTACTTTTTGGTGATTGGGTCCATTTTGATTATTGTTCACATCTCTTATTTCTCTTGATACGTGTTTTTTTGCAGTGTTTGGATCCCATTACTGGATCTCAATGTCTACATTTTTCCAATCTGTATGTTCTTCTGCTTGTTTAATAGAGAGTTATTTTTTGGATGGACTATGAAAACATGGATACATATGGATTGGTGCCCATATTGGATGGATACTAGTTGCAAATGTGAGGAATTGTCTCTTAGATAGTGTTGAACTCGAGATGTAGAGTTCTCCAGAAATTATCCATCATGGTGGGTTTGTTGGAATATAGGGACCTCTTATCATGTTGGCTAATAATTCATTGGTGGTTATAGAGGAGAGGGTGCCAAAAATGAGGATTTAGGTCACAGAATTGGTTCTCAAGTAGATAGAACACCTCCTGGATAAGAATGAAGTTGATCATGAAAATGATGAAAAAGTTCATGGGGTATAAATTGTGGTGCCCAACACTGCTCACTATAAAACTTGAGGATCATTCCCTCTATATTTAATAATGATTTTTTTTTCATGAAGTTGATTTCAATATCCATTCTGATAGAAGAATTTCAAGCCCAAGAAGCTGGTGTGCACCTATATCGTTTTTCTTATGCTAGCTTGACATATTTTTATCTAACTTTCTACTAGTATAAGATCATTAAACCTCATGTGTTAACTATAACTCTTGTTTGATCTAATAAAATTTAGGTATATGGGAAGGGAGACCAACCCATATCTTATTTTTTCTCAAAAAAACATTGTATTGGACAAAAAAGTATTAGTGAAAGTAATTCAATTTAATTACAATGATTAAGGTAAAATTAAGCTTAAAAGAAAAAAAACATTAATATCAAGGGCCATAATTCCACAGAAATTTTTTTAAAAATATTTTTTTTCATATTTTGACCATATCCTCACTTTTATTGAACATTGTCCATTATTGGATCCACTTGAGATGGGAAAATGTAACACCCTAACAATTATAAAAGAGTAATTTATATTCAATAGCATGTTTGACACACGACACCAAGAGCATAAGGGAATATAATATCCCTAGTATTTATAATATATTTACAACTTTAAAAAACTTAAATATATTTTATAGATTTCAATTCAAGTGACACTAGGTTATCATACTTCGCACACAATGATTTTCATTAATGGCTCAGGATACATGCAGGATCGATTTTTAATGAAAAATAATATGATATCAAAATACTTTTATTTAATATAATACTATATAAACTAGTTCTTATGAATATAATTAACTAAAATAGTATAAAATACAGTTTACACAACTAATTCATTGGTAAAAATTAATTACAAATGGATATAAGAACAAATTGAAGATAAAAATAATATTTTATATAAAATTATTTTTATGATCACAGAGAAATTATAGCATAATAAAATAAAGTAATTAAAATTACTGAGTAATATTAATGTAATATAAATATAATATATCCAATAAAATATTTTTGATATTCTTTCAATATATTTGACTAACATAAGATAAGAATAAACCCAATATTTCACATAAAACCCAACATTTTTATTAAGGAATTTTACCTCTTTTTATTGGAGAACCTCTTTTAAATTAAATTTTTTGGAACTTTTATAGATTATATATATACAAAATATTTAAAATTTCAAATAGAAAAATAAAAATTAGGTTAGGGTCAATTTTGGGTATTTCTCTGCGAATTTTTATTTTTTAATTAATAATGAAAAATACAGAATTTTAATTCAAAACTACTTTTTCATCTAATTTATTTATATGGTTAAATAATATTTTAAATTTTTTTTAATGTTTAATTATATAATATTTTTATAAATCAATCCAATTTATTTCATTGGAATAAATTTCACATTGAAATTGGGTATAAATACTAAGTAAACCTTTGAACATTTTTACATTAAAACCACACATTGTCATCTCGTCAATAGGATTAAATTTTAATTAATTTCTACAAATTATGTGATTGGAATTTGGAAAAATGTATTCAATATTTGGAATTAAAATAATTTATAATATCTTATTAGGTCATATTATTCTTTTTCCAAAAATAATAGTGAATGTAATTAAAATTAATTACAATTATAATCTCATTTTGTTCAGGACTGTTTACACTTAAATCTACATTAGAGGAAATGATTTGATTATTGTATAATAAGACCATAAATTTTATTATTCTCTAGTTATTCATTTCCTTTGTTATGTAACAGCTCTATTTTCCCACTATTTGGAACTCAAAATGTTTTAGAAAATGTTCTTTGGAAAACCCGACTTCCTTTCTCACTATAGTCAAAGAAACTATTTTCTTATAAAAACCAAATTCTCCAAAAAACAATTCTTTTAACATGATTTAGTAGATATATTTTAAATTTTTTTTGTCTCTTACCGATGTTTTCAAAGAAATATTAATGTTTCTTTCTGAATATATCATTTTTATAAAATTTTTACCATGGAAAATGCATGTTATTTTTACCACATACGACAAGTAATAATTTAATCACTCTCATTTATTTTATTTTTCCTTTTCATTTATAAGAGATAAATTTTTTTAGAAAAGTTTTCAAAATATATTTTCAAAGAAAATTTTTTTGAAAAGTTTTTTAAAACATAGGATATTTTCCTCTATAATGTTTTTAAAATATCGTTTTATTTTAATTCTTCATTGAAAACAAACCATTATATTACTCTAAATATGATATATTTTATTAATATTATCCTTATTCTTCAACTATATGATTTATGATTGATTTTTTAAGGATAATATTCATATTCACTTTCTTGAATTATTTGTTAGTCCCCTTGAAATATTAAAGCTCCTATGATCATTGAACATTGAATTTCTCTTAAATTATCTATTTAATTTATCATGGATATTACAATTACCTAAACCATAAACCATTTTACATATGGTGTCTATATTGATATTTATTTGATTATTTTGGGAATTATTGATAATTTCATATTCCTTATTCAATATTGTAACACCACAATATTTTATAGTACATTATCTGCTTAAAGTAACTCAATAGCATATATTGCGCCCAACACTGATGTGACTTGCATCAAACACAAGATTGAGTTTCTGCGAAACAATACATTTGTATTATAATTATCTATACAATATATTTACTTATCAGTTAAATATTGTCATATGAAAAGTATAAATTTAATTTTAAATGTTATTTATAATTTTTTGACATAACTAAAACATATTTATAATGAAATGTATAAATTTTGTTAAAATAGTTATATATTTAAGAAAACTATTTTATTAAAAGAACAACTTTTTTTGTCTTTTTGTGAACAATAATAAAATTAATTTTAGACACTCCTAAAATTTCAATTTGGTAAAATAGACCTCATTTTTGAATTCAAAATATCAAAATCAGCATAGGGTGATTTTTTTAATTTTTCTAAAAACATTCAATTTTTGATGAATAATGAAAATACTCGATAGTACATAAAATCATAATTTTTCAATTAAATAATTAATTTTAATAAAAATTTCTCTTATAATCAAAATATATACATAATACATAAATTTTTCCAATTAAATTAATGTTAGTCATTTTATAATAAGATTAGATATATAAAATATTATTGAACTTTTTAACGCCTTTACCCACCGTCTAGGAACATTTTCAAATTAGCATAAAACATAATTTTACCAATTTTGTTAATTTAATTTAAAAAATATGATAGACACAGTTTTTATTACTATTTAAAATTTGGTTCAATGGGATGAATATAATTTTTTTTTCTGAATAGTAATTGTGAATTTTTTTAGCTCGGTTAAAAGTAAATAGGGTAACTAAATGTAAATATTATATTGTAATAATTTAAAATTACACCAACACATGTCCTAATTATATATGAAAATAATATATCGACCAAAAATCTTAAGATAAAAATATGATCCTAATTCTACCATGTTGGGTTTAAATAAGACATTTATTAAAAAAAATTAAGAAGATTTCCACGTGTTAAATTCAAATTTTAATAACTAAACCGTTTTTAATATAGGGTTATGCATAAAATAAATTCGACTATAAATATTCATTAGAACAATAGAAATATTTCCTAAATCATGATATTTTATTTATAATTTTTATACATTATATAATTATATTTATTTACGACACAATGATGATGCATTAATTACCTTATTAATGATAGATTAAAATAAATGACATTATAAATATTAAAACAAATATAATATTAACATTTTGATGTCATCCACTAATTTTATAGAACAATTTTACTTATTAGGGATGATTTAATACATTTTCATCAAATTAATCATGTTTAAATGACTTTAACAAAAAAACAATTTTTAAATAGTGTTAAAATTGACATAAATGAGTTTTTTAAAAAAATATTTTATTAAATGATATAAAAATCCAAAAAACAAATGATTAGTCCAAATTACGTAGATGATAAAAATGTCATTAATGATCCAATTTAGGTTCCCTTGGCATTTTATAGTTTCTATTTTAAAACTATATTATAAACATATAAGAAGACATGGCAAGAGTTAAACTATTAAACTAAGGGTTAATCCCCTGAGATAAGGTCAATGTTATGACATAAACATTTATAAAACCTATTTATTGAGATTATATGGACCCAAAATCATATAAGACTCTAAATAAATCAATATTTAGCTATTATAAACCAAAAATAATTTTATAATAAATTAATATTTCAAGCTTTATATAAAGTGCCCTTTACCTCTCTTATAAAAGGGAACCAGCCATTCATTTTAATTCACACATACAAAGTCATTTAGCTCGGAAAAAACCAATATAAATATCCTACAAAATTCCGTAAATTCAACCTATATGCATTAACTTGAATATATTTCCAACCTATAGAGCTTTTTTCAAATGAAATGGAAACACCTAAAAAAGAGGTAATTATTTTATCACCTCTTTCAGAGTTATTTTCTTATCATACAACCTATTTATTTTTTGTTATCATAATAAAATAATAAATCCAGTACCTTATACATTATTAGATGTTATTATAAATATTTTACTACCATATTCATTATTTTATCCATCCTATAAATGGAAAATTCACCATGTGTTTGTACGTACGACTTACCATCTCCACGTCATGGTATAGTTTGTTATTCAACACTACACTATTTGGATGGGTATAAAAATTAGTATAATTAAATTAAATTATAAATATAACTTGGTAATTATTCTGTATATATAATATACCATCCAATTAAACACATTTTCACCATCAATATAATGATATTGTCGCTCATGCGTACATAGGTCTTACCATCTCCACGACGCGATGAGATTAATCTTCAACGATCACCATTCAAGAATTTTTATAAAAATATATATTTTTATTAAGTATGATTTATATAAAATAAGTTTTCTACTATAATAATATGTATTTATTTAGATAAATATATGTCATTTACTAACTTCTATACTATACGATATGAAAATGGAATCAATGTTCATCCGTACGTACGGACTACCGTCTCCATGAACATTATTTCCATTTCATATATCTATCTATTATACATATTTAAATTCTAAATATATATGATATATAAATCATTTTTTATATTATTTTATTATGTAAATCATGATATAAGTGATACAATCAATAATAACATGTAAAATAACATACGATAAAGAAAGCGATTATTACCCAAAATGTTACATTAACATGGAAATTATTATAAAATTGGTATTATAATGTCATAAATGAATCACATATGATATCCAAAATATGAATATGGTTATGTTATAATTTAATAAAATTCTATGGTCATTATACATAAAGTTAAACGTACCCTCGACTAAAAAAAGGTACAAGGTAAGGGATAATTCTTCAATCTCATTATTATCTGAGATTGTTTATGTGTAAGTATTTTATAAGACATATTTATCATCCATGTCAATGTTTCTTAAAAAAAATTTCAAAGGAATATTTAAATCTTTACAGAAGGTAAACTTTTACTAGATCACCATTTTAAATGTTTAAAAGATTTCTATTTTGAAATCAATTTAATTAATGTCCATGTTTTCAATATTATTTTAAGGATTTATTTATATGGACATGATGGTTTTAAATGGTTAATTCCATTCAAAATTTTCAATGTGGTATGGGATACTTTGATTCAAAATATATTTTAAATTATTTCATGAAAAAGGGATATTTTCCTCAAAGAGTTTTACTGATTATTTTCAATTTTTTCAACATCCTTTATTGGATGTTATTCTTCATTAAGGTTGATTTGTTATAATAAAATCTTCTATATTATATTAAATGAGTTATGATATGTTTTACTATAGATGTACTATTTCTATACAATTCATGGATTATGCTTAAAGTATTAAAATTTCTTATATTAGTTTTTATAAGAATGTTTATGTTATTTTTCACCCCTTTTCATATGAGGAAAGCATTAGACGTAGTAAGTGATGGGTGGGACCCATTATAGCCAGTCGATGCCTCAGTAGTTCTCACAAGACAAAATATTGTCTTTGCACAAGGCCTTGATAAAGTAGTCATTATGTTTAGAATTATGCATTCCCTCATTATGAAATTAGTTATTACATGTGATTATTCGACTAGTAGAATATTCATGTGCATGTTTATATGGTAATGTTTGTCTAATTTTTACTATATTATGTTAATGTTTTTTGTTTAAAAGGCTTCTGTTTTTGTTATAAATCCTGCCTAAAATGTTCATAGCTTCCTCTATATTTTTCCCCTTATTCAACATCTGATTTCACCCCTTTATTATGTTTTATTTTCCCAATATACCAAGAAATGTATTGTTATTAATATGAACGGTTAATCTATAGGAATAATGGTGTTCTTAATGGATTATTTGTGATTTTTTTATGTTAGAAAGTGAAATGTAACATTTATGTATGTTATCTATTTTCCAAGACTACTAAACTGATCTGTCCTTCGAGACTAGATTCCCCATAATCATTCCAATGTATTAAAATAATGCATCATCTCTGTGCATCTAGGGACTTGGTGTTACTATTGGTATCATAGAATGTTTAGCAACAACCTTGGAAATAGATTTAGAAAAAATAATTTATGGGGTCATAACCCTAATATATAATTTGAGGATAAGTATTGCATAGATTCCTATTATATTAAAATAGATAATATGTTGGTATTACTAGAAAATATAGACATTCTTAGATACTAAAAGTGGATGTCGTTTTGGAACATATATTCCTAGGAGTGAAAACTATAATACGGAGTTTCGAGTTTGAACCAGGGTATCCTAGTACATGACAACAGGCCTTACTGTGCACATAGTTTTCACTCTATAGGGATATACTTAGGACATTTCATAATTTATTTACAAACCATTATGAATGATTTATGACTAAATATATCCTCAATGGAACCATATTTATGATTATGGGATTGATATGAATAATTTTTTTCAATTTATGTTAAGTATTTAACTGGTTTAGTATCATGTATTATGATTCATAACATAATCTAGTGTATGGAATTGTTTAGAAATGGAACATAGTAGAATGAATGACTACCCCACCAATGCACATGTTCCAAAGAGTAAGAAGGGTCTATTCTTTTATGGTATTTGGAAAACATTTTGAAGGGAAATAGCCTCCCTTGTATTCTCATCATTTGATGAAATAGTATCATGTGTTAATAAGATAAGTAAATAATTATGTGAGTTATAATTCATTGAATGGAGGAAAGAGAAGAAGAGGATGCCTAAGAGAAATATGGATAAAGGGAAGAAGGGAATGAAGGATTTTCCCATATGTGATAATTGTGGAAAGCATCACCATGGGAAGTGCTTTAAAGGACTGGGTGTTTTTTTCAAGTGTGGAGAAAAGGGCCATTAGAAGAAATAATGAAAAGGTAACAAAGAAAGAACTAATATTTTTTGTTTCAACTATAGTGAAATGTGGCAATATTCAAATAAATTTCCTAAGCCTCAAGGAAATATAGATCAGAAGAATCAAAGGGATCAAGGTCAAGCCTAAGAGGTTACTACAGTCAATGTGGAATAATTAATGTATTTTTGTTTCTAGATTGAAGATTTGAGTCGTTTGAGTTATGTATCAATAATGTACTGGATATATAAATTATGGAAATAAATAAATATTGTACTGCAGTACTCTTTAATTCATGATTTGAGATTGTATGGTACTAACAAAAGTGACTTAATATAAATTTTAACATTTTGGAAAATATATTGTTTAGGGAAAGATGAACCATAATATTATCTTTATACTAAGGTAGTGATTTTGTGATAAGATATGATTTATTTGGATAAATTATATTGCATATTCTTGACTACCTTGGGAAAAATTAATTGTTTTCATATTTCATTATTTTTGGAGTTTATAAGAACAATTATATGAGTATATCCATTATTCTATTTGGAATAAGGGAGAATGGATGTATTCAATAATTTTTTAGGGTAATTCAGTTTGTTTACATATTTTAATAGAATAAAAGATGAAGTTATTCACATGTTATTATATATAAAAAATATCTTCATCATGCTTACCTCCCATATAAATTTTTGGACTTTATTTTGGACACATATATTTTGGATAATTCTAAAGGATAAAATGAAGTATATTGAGCACTTGATATTTGGTTTGAGGATAAAGTATAATTTATTGGATACCTTGACCTTAACTTATGGATTTCAGTAAACATATAGAGGATTCAGGAAATACTTGTGAACCTTATGAATTATCAAATGTTCTTCAGGCATAAAAAATAATTTTTGAACATTCATTTCATATTGTAATCAATGAAGTGAATATAGATCAAAGAACAACCAAATGATGTAATTGTGATTATCATAGGTAATGAAATAAAGTAAGTTTTCTTGAGTTCTTATCAAGATATTTTATTTATATCTCCTCTGTAAAAATAAATTTCTAAAAAATGTGTTATTCTAATATCATATGTTTTGTTGACCCGATGATACTTCAAATCGTCATTGATTTATGTCTCTGAGGCCCTCAATTTTCCATTTATTGTTCACTTGTTTGTGATTGATGACTCAAATTAATCCCTATAAATATTTATGTTTTCCTCCTATTATGTGTCTTTAATTTCCACCATTGTTATCCTATTTGAAATCCTAATTTAGTTGTGGCTTCCCCCTTTCCCTTTCCCTCTTATTAAGAATAAATTTTATTAACCCTTTTTCCAATGTGGGTTTTCCACAAGGGTATTTTCTATTTTCAACCTATTATTTTTAGAGAACAATTTAAAATTGCGAGGATGAAATTTATTGAATGAGAGGACAATGTTACTGTGACAACCCTATTTTTTAAAACAAAATTAAACATGAATTATTACATAAACCATTCATTTGATACAACATGGAAGATCGGGAGTTTTGTTGTCTTTGGGGCTTAATATCATTAAATAAAAACTTAAAACATGAAATAAAACATCTTTATTGAAAACATCCTTTACATAACCACTACATTCCCTCGTACTTAGCATTGCATGGGATAACCTGAGGATGTGTTTAAGAAAAGAGTGAGCTATAAAGCCCAGTATGGGAATACACATGGAATAACATGAGACGTAAAATACAAGTTAGAAATTAGTCATATCAATAAAGAACAAGATAAAAATGAACATAAAGGCATGATAAAGCAGGATAATCATAACATGGAAATGTGGAAACAACACTTAACATGGAACTAGCATGAGCCAAAACTCATTGCACGTGGAGCATGAGTAAATCCTCATTGCACATGTAGCACGAGTAAACCTTCATTTCACTTGAATTTACATGATTCAACACTCATTGCATATGACATATCATGATACTATACTTTACCCAATGCATTGGAGCGCTATAAGGGCGCAACCATCTTAATCATTTCATTTCATGCATAAGTGTGCCACATGGATCAAAAAACATGGATTCATAAAACATAATCATTTATTCCACGATAAAGGAATTTTTAATTCATACTTGAAACTTTATAATCAATGAGTAATTAGCATAAAATTTAATACCCTTGATGGAGAAATGGGCATGGTATTCACTACACAATGGAATTGGCTTAGAAAATCGGTGCGATTTCGGCAGCGTAACAGCGTGACATAAGAATTCATAAAAAATGGTTGATGAGAGAGAAAGGGGTTCCTAATCATATTTACAAGTAATGGAAAGTAAGGGGTAATATAGATACATGTCCCAAAAACTGTAATGGAATTCAGATTCATGATACAAAAGTATTGCTTGAATGTAAATGAGGAGAGAGAAGTTCCTTTCGGAATTTCGACAAAGTAACAGGTGTACATGGGAGGCATTTAATTAGAGTGAAATGGGTCTCCCTTAATTAAAACATAAATAGGGAAGTATTAGTGAGGTGAGAAACCATACTCCAATAATCATAATTGAAATTAAAAGGGAAAAACAACTTAAAGAAAATTGAACAAAAATGATAAAGGAAGAAAAAACCCTTACTTGGAAGTGTGCTTCCAAAGTCTAGAGAGAGGCTTGTGAGAGGATTCTTGGGAGCTTGGGGCACCTTGGGAGGATTCTATAGAGAGTATTTTATAGGTTGGACGATCTCCAAAGGATTTGAGTGAGGAGGAAGTGGGGGCTTGGGTGGGTTTATATAGAAAATGTGAGGGAATTCTTTATTATTTAGGTTTGGGACCCCTTATATTAAATTAATCCAAACCACAAACCCTCCCATGGTTTTTTCCCTTGTTTTTTGGAAAATATAAGATTAAAACAATATTTTATAAGTCCAAAGTCATAAATTCTTAAATAATGAGGTTGCTTATGTGGAGGTGAGTCACACTCCCATGGAAATTAATTTAAAAAGACAAGGTGTTTAATAAGTCTTGAGGGGTCCATTAATTCTTTGAAAAGTAAGTCAAACAAACACAAAATCACATTATTTTAATGGTAAAAAATATATTGCACTAAAATAAAGATTATAGTATTTTATTACATCAATATTGGGTCATTATTATGTCATAAAACACATTATATATTTAAACGGTATTTAATTTTTACCCAAAAATTTGACTCTCTCAGAAAATTATGAAAAATTCACCGTTGGATAATTTTGACATCCTGGTTCCAGAAATAAAATTTATTTTATCTAAATAATTTTCTAAATATGTTAATTTTCATTTTTAAAATAAAAACCAACATTTATAAAAAATTCACGGGTTTTGACAGAAATGGATTTCATACTTTAATAAAAAATTTAATTACAATCATAAAATTATAAGATCATTTATATTTAATAAAAATTAATATAAAAATATTATTCATATATTTTTCATATATTATTTAATTCTAAAATATCTTAATTTTAAAAAATAGAATTCTTAATTAAATAACTACTAAAAACACTATTTGTACTTTAAAAACTGTTTACAATGTATCAAGTAAATGACAAGGAGGTATATTCATTATTATATAAAAAAATAACATACATTAACATAGTACTACTTATTTGTTAAATAACCCCTTAAAACAGCCGCATAAGACCTAAGGGTATGGTGTGTGATGGTGACAGACTCTTTGGGTGGCTCGAATAACATCGCTCGAGTGGTAATCTCTATCAACTTCCACTTTTCCCGTAGACGGTCCCATTTAATATTGACATGATGAAGCTCAGCTTGGGCTTAGTGAAGAGCGAAGCCCAAGGATTCCACCTCTTTTTCGAGCTCTGACAAATGGGCTTCGTATGGAGAAATTCTTCTGGATGAGGTCATAGTTTCTTTTGTCTGAGTAAATTGGATTTGTTAAAGCCCTATATTTATACTATTCATGTGATCACTGTTCAACAGCTATATTAGCAATGGTCATAATTCTTAACATAAAACCAAAGAAGTTGACATTTTATATAAACATAAAGAGTCAATTAATTAGATCAAGAGGGATTTCCATTAATGAAACTTTGTGTTGTTACAATATTCCCCCCATAAGAAATTTATCCTTCGGAATTTTCCTTTTCCCACACTAAAACAGATATTGGTAACTCAGCTTCCTCATTTCCTCTGATTCCCAAGTCGCTTCTTCAAACTTGTGGTTTCTCCACAACACCTTGACAAGGGGCATTATCTTATTTCGTAGAACTTTTTATCTACGATCTAAGATCTTCACTGGTTTCTCCTCATAAGAAAGATCATCTTCCAATGGTATCACCTCAGAAGACAGTACATGTGAAGGTTTTATTATGTACTTCCTTAAAAGGGATACATGAAAGACATCATGCACTTTGGACATGGTATGTGGAAGTGCTAGTCGATAGGCCACATCCCCGACACGGTCAAGAATATTGAAGGGGTTTATGTACCTTGGACTTAACTTCCCTTTCTTTCCAAACCTCATGACCTTCTTCTATGGAGATATGCATATAAAACCCATGTCTCTAACTATAAACTCAAGGTATCATCAATGGTTATCTGAATAACTCTTCTATCGACTCTGGGCTGCCTAAATATGCTGCTGAATGGTTTTCACAATCTCCACCATTTCTTCAACCATTTCTGGTCCATGCAGCTTACATTCACCGACCTCATCCCAACATGTCGGTGTTCTACACCTTTTCCCAGACTAGGCTTCATATGGTACCATTTGTATGCTTGAGTGGAAACTGTTATTATAAGAGAACTCATCCAGAGGAAGATGTTGATCCCATCCTCTTTTAAATTCCATTGAGCATGTTCTCAACATGTCCTCAAGTGTTTGGATAGTCCGCTCGGATTGGCCACAGTTTGAGGATGATAGGCCGTACTGAAGTTCGGTTCAGTATTCAGATCATTTTGAAGAATCTTCCAAAACATAGAGGTGAATCTTGGATCTCGGTCCGACACAATAGATAGTGGTACTCCATGAAACCTTACCACTTCCCTGATATATTTCTGTGCCAGTTGATCCAAAGAGAAATCATCCCCTATAGCAATGAAATGTGCAGTCTTTGTAAGACGATCCACAACAACCCAGATTGCATTGTTGCCTTTGGATATCCCTGGAAGTCCGGTGATAAAGTCCATGGTGATGTTCTCCCATTTCTATTCTTGTATTGGAAATGGTTTCATAATCCCCTTAGACTTTTTCCTCTCTACCTTCACTTGCGAACACACCAGGCACTTTGATGTATATTCAGTGATCTCCTCCTTCATATTATCCCACAAAAAGTTCTCTCTGAGATCTCGATACATCTTTTTGCTCCCTGGATGAATAATGAAATTTGAACAATGTGCATTATCCAAAGGTTCCTTCTTCAGCTCCGGACTTGATGGAACATATAGTCTTTTCTCAAATTTCACAATTCCTTCTTCATTAACATTAAACTCTGAGGATTTACCTTTTTTGGTAGCTTCCAAATTTTTCATCAATTCCCACATAATCCTTTTGATCATCCTTTAACCTTTCTAAAAGAGACGTTTGAGCAATCATTTTTGAAAGGATTGATTTTGTTCCCTTCTTTATGATCCCCATGTCCATCTTCATCAATTCTATGAAGATTGGATCCTTCTCAATTATCATCATTGATAAAATCATTGGGTACTTTCTAATTACGGCATCTGCCACCTTGTTCTCTTTCCCAGGGTGGTAATGTATTGAATAGTCATAATCCTTGATGAGCTCTATCCATCTTCTCTGGCGCATATTAAGCTCTTTCTGTGTGAGTATATATTTAAGACTCTTGTGGCCAGTATATATCTCACATTTCTCCCCATTTGATAATTCCCCCAGATTATCATGGTAAAGACCACCGCTTCCAACTCCAGATCATGTGTTGGATAGTTTTACTCAAGGATTTTCAACTTCCTTGAGGCATATGATATCACTTTATCATTCTACATCAGCACACAACATAATCCCTTCTTCGAAGAATCACTGAATACCACAAAATGTTCCCCACTTGTGGGTAAAGTGAGAACGGGCGCAGTGATAAGCCTCCTTTTCAACTCCTTAAAGATTTCTTCGCATTCATCACTCCAAGAAAACTTTACTCCCTTCTAAGTTATCTTGGTAAGAGGGTTGGACAATCGTGATAAATTCTTCACAAGTCGTCGATAATATCCAGCTAACCCCAAGAAGCTATGGATATCGGTTAACGATGTTAGCCTCAGCCATCACTCAAGTGCATCTGTTTTGAAGGGATCCATAGATATCCCATTGCTTGTGATGATATGGCCCAAGAATGAGACCTCCTTCAACCAGAACTCACACTTTTTTTACATTGCATAGAGCTTAACCTTGTGCAGAGTCTCTAGTACAGTTCTTAAATGCTCCACATGATCCTCCTTGGTTTTAGAGTATATTAGAATATCATCTATAAAGACTACCACGAATTTGTTGAGGTAATCTATAAAGACTCTATTCATCAATTCCATGAATATTTATGGAGAATTAGTGAGTCTGAAAGGCATTACTACGAATTCATAGTGCTCGTATCTTGTGCGAAAAGCAGTTTTGGGGATATCTTCCTTCTTCACCCTTACTTGATAATATCCCGACTTCAAGTCTACCTTGGACAAGTATTGTGCTCCATGCAGCTGATCGAACAAGTCATCAACTCTTGGGAGAGGATACTTGTTCTTTATCATGATTTTGTTAAGTTCATGGTAATCGATGCAAAGTCTCATTGACTCATCCTTCTTCTTTATGAAGAGGACTGGTGCACCCCATGGCGAAGCACTTGGGTGTATAAACCCTTTATCCAGATTCTCCTGTAGTTGTTTCCTCTGCTCTTCAAACTATGCAATATCCATTCTATATGGATTCTTGGATATTGGTAATGCCCCAGGTCTAAGTTCAATTGATAATTCAACATCACTTCTAGGAGGAAGACTAGGCAGCTCCTCGGGAAACACTTCAGCGAATTCCCTCACAATAGGCATTTCTTCAAGGATGGTTTCTTCCTTGGACTCAATCATCTGAGCCAGATACGCATGATCATAGTGCAGTAATATCCATGCTTGAGATGATAGAGCTAAAATAGATTCATCTTCCTCCATACACTTGTAAAGAATCGGGGGTAGATTCTCCTTATAGAGTGTGATTTCCCTCTCCCGACAATTTATGTTGGCACTATATAAGGAAAGCCAATCTATGCCAAGAATTAAATCAAATTCCACCAGAGGGAGTCTAACGGGGTTCTCTAGGAAATTCAATCCAGAGATTATAATAGGGGAGGACTTATATTTAGGGGATGCAGTGATTTCCCCATTTTTCGTACTCACCGACTTCTTCACTTCCATGATTTGTGGTGGTGTTGGGATTGTTCTACTAAACTTTTGAGATATAAAAGAATGCGTAGAACCTGAATCAAAAAGTACGTTTTCTATTCTTGAATGAATAACTAGTGTACCTCTCACCAATTCATTTTCGGGGTTCACTTTGGTAGAAGTGATGGAAAAATCTCTTCCTTTCTACCTTGGAGGTTGTTGGTTGCCTCTGAAAACCCTTGGATTAGGGCACTGATTTTCAAGATTCCATGGTTTATTGCAATTGTAGCAATGAACAATGCGTTAAGGTTCGAACGGAGAATTCCTCTACTCAATCGCATCTGAGGGTCTTTCTTGCCAATAGTTAAGATCTAGGTTCCCTTCTCTTCCACACCTGAAGCATTTCCTCGTCCCTTTAAGGAAATTTCTAGGGTTCTTCCTTCTGCACTTTTGGCAAGTGGGGTGTTGGATCTTCTTAGAATCGTTGAATTTTTCCATCGGACCACCAGTATTGAAGTCTACTTTACACTTCATATCCCCATGATACCCCTATGATTCTCTGATCACCATTTCAACCTTGAGGGCACATCATATAATTTCCTCATAGCTGTCGAAGTCACGGATTGCTAATGCTTTCCGTAGGCTAGGCTTCAACCCACCAAAGAAGCTGTCAACATTGCATTCTGGGGTAACGAAAAAGCCAGAAGCATATCTTACAAGCCTTGAAAATTTTTTCTCGTACACTCTAACAGATTCTTCGTCTTTTTTCTTGAGGTAAAGGAAGTCCCTTTCTATCTTAATCTGGAGGGTGTTTGGAAAATATTTATCAAAAAACATCTTTTGGAAATCCTTCCATTCCAATGCCTCGATCTCCTCCTCAGGATTCGTATTTTTAATCAACGTCTACCATTGATCAGCTTCACCCTCCATATGATAAGCCTCCATGAGAACATTCTCTTGTTCAAAACATTGAAGGATGGAGAAAATATTTTCAATGGAGTTGATCCATTGTTTAGCGATTGTGGGATCAGATGATCCACTAAAAGTTGGAGGCCTTTGTCTCATGAAGCTCTCAATAGAAACTTGTTCTTTCTTAGGGGGGTTTGAACATTCTTCATGACTATTTTTTTTATTCAAAACTTGAGTTAGCTGAGAGAGAAGGGTGACAAAGTTCGCGATTCCCACTCCCATTGGATTGGGCATCTCATTAGTACAGTCATCACACTGATCTTCACAACGATTGTCAGCCCGAGTCCTCCTATTACTAACCATTGGCTGGAATAAAAGGAAATTTAGGGGTAACACATAAAGGGTAATCCAAAGACAAAAGTTGATGACTTATAAATAAACTTTTGTTTCCTTAACTCATGATTCTATAGGATTCAATCTAGGCTTTTCATGATCTACTTTCTAACATATATTCTTTGGGGAATTTTTTTAATTCCCTTAATAAGGGTTCATAATAAGCTTGTGAATTTTTCAAAACATATCCCCCTGGAGTGTCATAACTAATAGTGCAGCAAGGCCCATTTTCGTGCACCAGATCCCGTTCGAGTCTAGCTCAATGCAGTGTTTTTGGGTTTTACCCCTAGGGTACATCTGTCCTAGAGTTGTCTCTACCTGCTCATATCTAGACAGGGATGTATTTGCTTAATAAACCACTTACTCAGTACTTACCAAAAAATAGGGATGTATTTATTATACTTAGTCTTGTATCTAAGGCTTTACTAGGGTTTTCTAATCCTAATCCCAAAAATAACTAAACCTATCCTCTGATACCAACTATGACAACCCTGCTTTTTAAAACAAACTTAAAAATGATTTATTACTTAAACCATTCACTTGATACAACATGGAATATCAAGATTTTTAGTGTCCTTGAGGATTAGGATCATTACATAAAAACTTACAACATGAAATACAACATCTTTATTGAAAACATCCTTTACATGACCACTATATTCCCTCGTACTTAGCATTGCATGGGATAACCTGAGTACATACATAAGAAAAGGGGGAGCTATAAAGCCCAGTAAGGGAATACACATGGAATAACATGAGAAGTACAATACATGTTATACATTAGGAATATCAATAGAGAACAAGAGAAACATGAACATAAAGAAATGATAAAGCATGATAATCATAACATGTAAATGTGACAACAACACTTAACATGGAATTAGCATGAGCCAAGACTCATTGCACATGGAGCATGTGTAAATCCTAATTGCACCAAAAGCACGAGTAAACCCTAGTTGCACTTGAATTAGCATTATTCAACACTCATTGCACATTAATTATCATGATACTATACTTTACCCAATGCATTGGAGCACTATAAGGGCGCACCCTTCTTAAACATTTCATTTCATGTATAAGTGTGCCACATGGATCATAAAAAATGGATTCATAAAACATAATTATTTATTCCACGATAAAGGAATGTGGAATTAATACATGAAACATTATAATCAATAAGTAAATGTGCATAAAGTTGAATACCCTTTATGGTGAAATGGGCATGGTATTCACTACACAATGGCATTGTCTTAGAAAATCGGTGCGATTTCTGCAGCGTAACGGCATGACATAAGAATTCAAAAAAAATGGTTGATGAGAGAGAAAGGGTTTCCTCATAATATTTACATGTAATGGACAGTAAGTATTTCATATAGATACATTTCCCAACAATTTTAATGGAATTTAGATTCATGATACAAAAGTATTGCATGAATGTAAATGAGGAGAGAGAAGTTACTTTCGGAATTTCGGCATAGTATCGGGTGTACATGGGAGGCATTTAATGGGAGAGAAAGGGGTCTCCTGTCAATCAAACATAAAGAGGGAAGTATGAGGGAGGTGAAAAACCATACCACAACATTCATAATTGAAATTAAAAGGGCAAAAAAAACTTAAAGAAAATTGGACAAACATGAGAAATGAAGAAAAAACCCTTACTAGGAAGTGTGCTTCCAAAGGCTAGAGAGAGGCTTGTGAGAGGCTTATTGGGAGAATGGGGAACCTTGGGAGGATTCTAGAGATAGTAGGGCAGAGGTTGGACGAACTCCAAATGCTTTGATTGAGGAGGAAGTGGGATCTTAGGTGGTTTATATAGGAAAGGTGAGAGAATTTTTTATTATTTAGGTTTGAGACCCCTTATATTTAATTAATCCAAAAACACAAACCATCCCAAGTTTTTTGCCCATGGTTTTTGGAAAAGGTAAGAGGAAAAAAAATTATAAGTCCAAAGTCCGAACTTCTTAAAATAATGAGGTTTCTTATGTGGAGGTGAGTCACACTCCCACGGAAATTAATTTAAAAAGACAAGGTGTTTAATAAGTCATGAGGGGTCCATTAATGCTTTGAAAGCTAAGTCAAACAAATCCAAAATTACATTATTTTAATGGTAAAAAATATTTTGGCCGAACATAAAGATTATAGTATTTTATTACATCACTATTGGGTCATTATGATGTCGTAAAACACATTATATATTTAAACGGTATTTAATATTTACCCAAAAATTTGACTGTCTCATGAAATTATGAAAAATTCACCATTGGATAATTTCGATGTCCTGATTCCAGAAATAACATTTATATTATCTAAATAACTTTCTAAATATTTTAATTTTCACTTTTAAAATAAAA
Source organism: Viscum album (assembly GCA_963277665.1). NCBI lineage: Eukaryota > Viridiplantae > Streptophyta > Magnoliopsida > Santalales > Viscaceae > Viscum > Viscum album. Next base: position 1,373,891,571 of record OY728133.1, on the reverse strand, counting down.
ACCGACATTTATAAAAAATTCACAGGTTTTGACAGAAATGGATTTTAAACCTTAATAAAAATTATAATTTCATTCATAAAATTATAAGATAATTTATATTTAATAAAAATAAATTTAACAATAATAATAATATTTTATTAAAATATTATTTAATTCAAAAATCCCTTAATTTAAAAAAATAAAATTCTTAATTAAATAATAACTAAAAACACTATTTGTACTTTAAAAACTATTTACAATGTATAAAAAATACAAGGAGGTATATTCATTATTATATACAAAAATAATATACATGAACCTAGTACTATAAATTTGTTACATAACCCCTTAAAACAGCCGCATAAGATATAAGGGTAAGGTGTGCGATGGTGATAGACTCTTGGGGTGGCTCAAATAACATCGATCGATTGGTAATCTCTATCAACTTCCACTTTTCCTGTAGACGGTCATGTTCGAGCTTGACATGATAAAGCTCAGCTTGGGCTTAGTCAAGAGAGAAGCCCAAGGACGCCACATCTTTTCCGAGCTCTGAAAAATGGGATTCGTATGGATTAATTCTACTGGGTGAGGTAATCGCTTCTTTTGTATGAGTAAATTGGATTTGTTAAATCCCTATATTTATACTAATCATGTGATCATTATTCAATGGCTATATTAGCAATGGTCAAAATTCATAACATAAAACCAAAGAAGTTGAAATTTTATATAAACATAAAGAGATATTTAATTAGATCAAGAGGGATTTCCATTAATGAAACATTGGGTCATTACAGTTACACCCCAAAATTTCCTAGTACATTATCTATTTAATGTAATTTAATAGCTTATATTGCATGCAACACCAATGTCGCTTTCGTTATATGCAATATTGAGTTTCTACGAAAAACACATTAGTATTATAATTATTTAAATGATATATTTATTTATCAATTAAATATTGTAATATGGATAGTGACAAATAAATTTTAAATGTTATTTATAATATTATCACATAATTAATGCATTTTTACAATGAAATTAATATGTTTTGTTAAAATATTTATATATTTAGAAAAACAATTTTCCAAAAAGTACTTTTTATGTCCTTTTGTGAACAATAATAAAATTAATTTTAGATACACATAAAATATTAATTTCATAAAATATACTTCCTTTTTTGATTTGGAATATCAAAATTAGCATAGGGTGAACTTTTGGTATTTTTCTAAATACATTAAATTTTTGATGAATAGTGAAAAATACAACATTATACATAAAAACTGACTTTTTCATCAAAAATATTATTTTTAATTTAAATTTATGTTAATTTCAAAATATATTCATAATAAATATATTATTCCAATGCTAGTCATTTGAAATATTTTACAACAAGATTAGATATATACAATTTTATTGAACTTTTAAAATCATTTTACCCACCTTTAGGCCCATTTGAAAATTTGCATAAAATGAAATTTTACCACTTTTGTGAATTGAATTTCAAAACACTAATACACACATTTTTAATCATTGTGTAAAATTTTTTTCAATATGAGAAAATAATTTTGGTGAATAGTAACTTTTTAATTTTATTTACTATAGTTAAAAGTAAATAGGTTAATTAAAAGTAAAAATAATATTATAATAATATAAAATTACCCAAACACATGTCTTAATTCTATTAGATATGTTTTTTTCAACATAAATAAACCTTATGATAAAAAAACGATCGTATTTTTATCCACTTGGGTTAGATTAGGACATTTATTATATTTTATTTAAAGAAGAGTTAAAAGTGTTTAATTCAAATTTAAATAACTAATCAATTTTTAATAGAGTCATTCATAAGATAAATTCAACTTTAAATATTTATTAGAAATATAAAAAAAAATTATACATCATGCAATTTTATTTATAATTTTTAGAAATTATATTATTAAATTTATTTATGACACAATAATGATGGAGTAGTTACCTTATAAATGAAAGTTTAAAATAAATGATATTATAAATATTAAAATAAATGTAATTTGAAAATTTTGATGCCATAAAACAATTTTATAAATTACATTGAAATATTAGAGATGCGTTAATAGCTTTGGCTATATAGAAACAAGTAGTTATGAATTTAACAAAAATTAACTACAAAATAGTGTAAAAATTGACATAAATGAGTTTTTTTTAATACTATTTTATTAAATGATATAAAAATACTAAAAATATAATATTCATCCAACTGACTTAAGTAATTACAAAAATTTCAATAATGATCCACTGGTGGTTCTCTTGGAATATTATATTAACTAAATTAACCCTATGGTATAAACATGCATGAAGACATAAAAAAAGTAAAATTGTTTCACTAAGGGTTAATCTCAGGAGATTAGGTTAATTTTATGGCCTAAACCTATCCAAAACCTATTGGATGAGAGTATTCTGATCCATCCTCGTCTTATCCTCTAAATAAATTAATATTGAGCTATTTAAACCGAAAATAATTTTAAAATAAATTAATAATTCAAGCATTTTCTAAAGGGTCGCTCACCTCTTTTATAAATGGGAACCTCACTTTCGTTTTAATTCACACCTATAAAGCCATTGATCTCAGCCAACCCGTACCCAAAATATCCTCCCATATTCCTTAACTTTATCATAGAGTCTATACCATGACTAGATATCCAACCTATGGATCCATGTTGTTCAAATCAAAAGGAAACACCCGAAGAAGAGGTAATTATTTTGTCACTTATTTTGAAGTTATTTTCTTCTTCTACTTACTCTTTCTTGGTTGTTACCATAATAAAATAATATCTCTAGTAACATATATATTCTAATATTCTATTTTAAATATGTTACTACCATATTCATTTTTCTATCCATCCTACGAATGGCAGTGCCATCATGCATGCATACGTATAGCTTACCGTCTCCACGTCGTGGTATAGTTTGTTATTAAAAACCAAATAATTTAGATGGGTATAATAATGACTCTAATTAATGTAAATAATGAATATAACATGATAAATATTCTGTATATATAATATACCATCTGATTAAATATTTCTCCACCATTAATATAATCATATTGTCGCTCGTGCGTACGTACGACTTACTGTCTCCACGACGCGAAGAGATTCATCTTCAACGTTCACCATTCAAGAATTTTTATAGAAATGTATATATTGATTAAGTATGATATATATGAAAAAATATTTCTATTGGAAAAATATATATTTATGTAGATAAATATATTTCATTTACTTACATCGATATTGTACGATAAGAAAATGGAAACAATGTTCTCGTGTACGTACGGACTATCGTCTCCATGAAAGATGTTTCTATTTCAGATATATATCTATTATACATATTTATATTCTGAATATATATTATATATAAATCATGTTTTATATTATTTAAGTATGAAAATCATGATCTATGTGATACGATCAAGAATAATAAGTTAAAATAGGTACAATAAAGAAATCAATTATTACCCGAAATGTTAGTTTAACATGGAATTTTTTTAAATTTGTAGTATAAAGTCATAAAAATATATATGATATCATAAATATGAATATGGTTATAGTATAATTAAATAACATACTATGTTCATTATATAGGATGTTAAACGTACCCTCGACTAAAATAAAGTATAAGGTAAGTGTTAATTCTTCAATCTCATTATTATCTAAGATTGTTTATTTGTAAGAATTTTCTGGTACATATTTATCATCCATGTCCATGATTCATAAAAAATGATTTTAAAAAGAATATTTTAAGTTTTATTGAAGTTACACTTTAACTAGATCATCATTTTAAATGTTTTGAAGATTTATTGTTCTATATATGTTTAATTAATGTCCACATTTTTAAAATTATGTTAAGAATTTATTTCTATGGACATGATTCTTTTACAATTTTAATTCATTTAAAAAAATTTCAAAGTGGTATGGGACACATTGATTCAAAAATATCTTTTAGATGGTATCTTTAATAAATTCTGTGACTTTCAAATGATTTCATGAAAAATGGATATTTCCCTCAAAGAGTTTTACTGATTATTTTAAACTATGTCAACAACATTTATTAGATAATATTCTTGATTTAGGTTGATTTATTGTAATAAAATATTCCATATTATATTGAATGAGTTATGATGTGTTTTACTGTGGATGTGAAATATCTATACCATTCATGGTTTATGATTTAAGTATTAACATTTCATATGCATGTTTTAATATGAATGTTTATGTTATGTTTCACCCCTTTTAATACGAAGAATGCATTGGACTTAGTAAGTGACAGGTGGGGACCACTATATCCCCTTGATGAATTGGTAGGTCTCATGACACTAACTAGTGTCTTGGTACAAGGCCTTAATAGAATATTTGTGACTGGTCTTGGAAAAAGGCCTTGACATAGTAGTTATTATTTCCAAAATTATGCATTCCCTTGTTATTAAATTAGTTATTACATGTGATTATTAAACTAGTAGAATATTCATGTTCATGTTTATATGGTAATGTTTGACGAATTTTTAATATATTATGTTTACGTTTTATTTTTAAAATGTTGTTTTTTATACATCATGCCTTAAATGTTTATAGCTTTCACTGAATTATTTACCCTTACTGAGAATCTATGATTTCCCCTTTCTTATGTTTTTTTTCAGGATGCCATGAAGTGTAATATGATTGACAAATAGGGTTAAGATATGGGATTAAGGTCATTCTCAATGGATTATTTGTGATGTGTTTTATGTCATAAAGTGTAATGTAACATTTATGTATGTTATCTATTTTCCAGGACTACTAAACCTATCGGTCCTTTAGTACTTGATTCCTTGTAATCATTCCAATGTATTAAATAATGCACCATCTCCAGGCTTCTGGGGTCGGGGCGTTACAAATATGGATATTTGATAAGGAATATTATTTATTTTTCTTATTTGATATGAGGAATGCTTTGGACGGGTAATGATAAGTAAAGCCTGGACAATGTATAGCTCCTTGATGCATCTATAGGTCCAAATTAGCAAACAAATTTGTGAAAATTAAATGACTTTATATCCATATTTTAACCATCATGTGAATGGTCTTGATGGTATATGTTTTCATGTGCCATAGACAAGGCGTACAACAATTAATCATTTCTCTCATTTATATTAATTTATAATTAATCCATGAGATTTTTGTGGACATATCTATGGATGCATTTCGTTATCACTTCATTGATTTCATTGCACATGTTATAGTTATTTAGCCTTCCATTTTTTTCGTATCTAATTATCTTAATGGAATGTGTTTCCATTTATTTACCTTTTCATTTTATTATTATAATTAATTCATTTTTCCTCCACTATGTATTCACATTATTGCTAATTTGAGCTCACCATTATTATATTTACTTTCTATAGGATTCCAACAAAGTTACTAAGAAAGATATGAAAGGATATAATATATATAATATATTTATAATCCTTGAATATTTTTAGAAATTTTTTTTAATTAATGTATTAATTTTAATAAAAGAATCGAATATGTATCTGGTTTACCAAGACTACTAAACTAGTCAGTGATTTGGGATTTGATTCCTTGTTATAATTCCAATGTAATTGATAGAATACATTCTCTCCAAGCCTTTTTGGATTGGGTCTCTATAGTTGGTCTCAAAAGAAGGTTTAGTAGAGACCTTGGGAACTAGATTTTGGAAAACACATATTATATATAGTAATACTATGGTATAATTTGAGGTTAAATGTATATGAACAAACAATAGTTTTGGTAAATTATATATTATGTGGGTATTTCTAGAAATTCATCACTTTCTGGATACTAAAAGTAGATGTGGTTCTGGAACACAAGTACTTATGAGTAACATCTCTGAAAAGGTGTGTCAGGCCTGACTGGGCGTAACCTAGTACACGATAATGGGCCTTACTGAGTGCTTGGTTTGATACTCATGGGAGATATTCTTAGGAGAGTTCTCTTTTTATTTACAAACCACTATAATGGATTTTTCTAATGAATAATGTTGGTTAAACCTATGTTAATTTGGATTGAATAAAATTTTTCATTATTTAGAAATACTATAAATGATATTTTGTATAAACCCTACACCAAAGAAGGATCTATGTGAAAATAAGTGGATTAAGTATTATGTATAAGGGTTGGATTTCTTGAATGGCACAAAGACCTTCTTTTATTGATTTTTGATATCCCCCATTCAAGGGATGAGGGGGGGCCCTTACAAGGCCCATAGGCTTAAAGAATACATGGCCCTTAGATCTTAGAGGAAGTATCGAGTCTATAACTACATGGAACTCCTCTTACCCTACATCTTTATCGTGATATCATCTCTCTACCTTTGCATGGGTTTTCAACTAGACTTCATGTGCATTCACAAGCTGGTCTCGATGGGAATGCCATAAGGGTTGTATTGAAATCCATTATTAAAAGTCTATTAAGGTATTATCTGTATATCAAGGATTTCCATCATCTTTAATTTTGGAATAAATATTATCATGGGTTCATAAAAAGAAAAACTATATGTCGGGTGAAAACCCATCAAATCTGAAAAGGCAGCATGACTCGAACCCATTACCGAAGCATAATAATTTTTTGATGCCTACCACTGATCAGTGAAATGTCCTCATTAATATTTAAATGTTTTTAGTTGATCAAATGGTTTAATAGATACTAACAATAATCAAACAATGTTAATTTTTAGTTTTATAGATTATTTTTCTTACCATATTAATTTTTGAGAATAGTTAGAGACAAATAGTTTATCTTATCACTCTTTAAGGGGCCTTTTGATCCATTAAAAATATATTTTAGTGTTGTAGAAATCAAAATAAATTATTGAATGAATCAGAATATTGATAAAATTGGAAATAAATATTAAAAATAAATTTATATAAATATATCAATTAATTATAATTATTCCATAAAATTATTCCTCAACATTATGAAAAGTTTATTCAAATGATAATTTTTTCCTAATACATTAATTTTTGTTGAACGGATGACCTTCTAAATCATCGTTGATTTATGGCCGTGAGAAAATAAACTATATATTAATAACTCACTTTTTTCTGATTTATGACCTCATTCCCTCATTTTTAATATTTACTCTTTAACTCCATGTATGTATCTCTACTTTCCACTGATGTCCTCCTACTTAGAGACATAGTTACATGTTAGTCCATCTGACCATCATAATTCTCATTATTTATTTTATAGATAATGTTTTATGAACCCTTATCATGATTTGGAATTTTTAACATAGTAAATATCAAATCATATATCTCCAATATTGAGTTTAAGTTGTGAGGATGAAATTTATTTATGGTGGGTAGAATGTAACACCTTCAAAATTCTAAAAGACTAACTTGAATTCGATTGTTTGTATGACACAAGACACCAAGCATGGAAGGAAATATAATAACATGAATATTTATAATATTTTTAACAAATTCAAAAAATTAAATATATTTTATATCATTCAATTCATGAAATACCTAGTTAGTGTATGTCACATACAATAATGAGTTTTTTCGATGGATTACATTACACGCAAGACCGAGTTTTACGGAACAACAATATATTACTTAAATGTTATTATTTAATTTAATAATAAATAAACTAATAGTTAAGTATATTATTAACAAAATTAGGAACATATATTGTCTACAAAACTAATTTAATGGTGAAAAATTAATTATAAATGAGTATAAGAACCAATTGAATATAAAAAGAATATCTTATATAAAGCTATTTTTATGCTCAAAACTGATTTACCTGAATAAAATAAAATAATTACAATTACTGTTGGATATTAATGTAATATATATATATATATATATATATTATTCAATCTAATATTTTAATTATTCATCCAATGGATTTTATAAATGTAAGAAAAGAACAAACTGAGTATTTCACATAAAAACTGATTTTTTTATTAAGGCATTTTTACCACCAATTAATGGAAAATCTATTTTAAATTCAATTTTTGGAACCTTTAAAGTTTCTATATGTAAAAATAAACATCATATATTAAATAAAAACATAAAAATTATGTTAGGTTGAATTTATGGTATTTTTCTATGATGTTTTTTTAATGAATAGTGAAAAATACTAGATTATAATTCAAAACTACTTTTTCATATAATTTATATACTACATTAAGTCATATTTTAAATTGGATTTAAATTTTATTTAGATAATATTTTATTAATTAATATAATTTTTTTCATTTTAAATAATTTCACATTGAAACTAGATATAAAAGCATTGTAAATTTTAGAAAATTTATACTTTAAAACCTACCTTTGTCATCCCGTCTGTGGGATTAAATTCACATTAATTTCTTTCACTTCATTTATTGGAATTTGAAAAAATTTATTCCATATTTTGAATCATAATAATATATAATTCCTAATAATTTAATATTATTTTTTGGCCAAAAATATTAGTGAAATCAATTAAAATTAATAAAAAAATTTAAGGAAAAATTAAGCATAATAATGGACTAAATCTTTAACTTAAGGGTCAAAATAACCTATCCATCTTTCCAAAACCAATTTTCTAGAAATAATTAAGAAATTCACCTTCCACTATTTATTTTTTTATGTTTTTTTATGAATTTCTTTAGGTAAAAACATGGGTACTCTAAAATTCTTTTCAATAATACTAAGTGAGTCATTTTCTCCCATATAAATGTCCCCCCACCTCTCCCACTACCTCACACAACTCAAGAAACATTTGATCGAGCATGATATACCAAAATAGCTTCTAAAAATCCCACCCATAATCCTATAATCATCCCATTTGTAAGGAAGCAATCCAAGGAATCCCCTTAGTTTGAACTAGAAGGAGTTACCTAATTATGATGTATCATATTTTCTTAAGCTATTTAGTTTTATTTCCATTTTACACCACCTAAAAACTTCTTATTCTATGATTGTATAAAAAAGTATCATAAATATAGTATTAAGGATTATGTAAATTTGTATACCTACACTTACCCACACTCTCATATAAGGGGTAACAAACATGTTGTTTATGTGGACGGTAAACTACCACCAAACGAAATGACGCTTGTTCATTCTTACTTTACCTCTTATCATGGTGATCATTATGATGGAAACCCAATTTATATATTTTATACATTATATTTATAATTTATTTATACTTATTTAAATATTTTATAGAACATATCATTATAAACTTTATTTTGTGGGAATATAATTACATCGTTTGTGGATGTTTGGACTACCACCTCTTAAAAGCGATGTGATTCGATCACACGATTCATGGAATGTATAAAATATGACTATAATTAAACATATGTGAAATAAAAAATATTAATATATTATTCCAGATATAATTACCTTTCTGGATATATATATATATATATATCAATTTATTTATTACCCATTCACACACTAAAATTGATAATATCGGTCGTGGACCTACGGACTACAACCTTATCAACATGATGTGATTACTTTTACATAATAATAATTCTATATATAAGTATATATGATTAAATAACCTGTTATTTATGATATTATTTTTATTTTGGAATTATATGGTGTTACTTAACTTCTTTCCAAAATGATCATTGAAAAATGGGAACGTTACTAATGTGTACGTCCAACCAACCATCTCTAAGATTATAACATTGATTAAATTTTCATAAATATATTTAATAACTATTTTTAAAAGTGTAATTGGTGTTTATATATGATAATTATTTCATTATTATTATTCTAGAGATGTTATATAATGACCCTTTTGACCATAGTTTACCTACCGAAATTTTTTTACACAAGAATCGAATTTGGATAAAACACCCAACATAAACTTAATTGATTGAGTAGTTGTATACAACATGGGCATAAGGGAAATAAATGTAATGATAAAAATTAAAAAATTTATTAATAAAGTATATAATTAACAAAAATTTATTATACTGGAAGTTAATGGATGTTCCCCAGAAAATAAAACACAAGGTAAAGTATTTCGTCTCAATTTACATTTCATTAAAACTTATGTGTTTTTATGCACCTAATTTAGTTTATATGGTGTATATATTTCCCTTTGAAATATTATATAATAAACCTCATTATAATCATGATATTATATGTTTCATTTAATATTATTCCTTCATGGGGATTATGATTCAAATGATCAATGTGGTATGAGACACTTTTGAATGATTCATGATTATTCTCCTTGAGAATGTTTTTAATGATTATCTTTGGAATCTCACTTACTTTTGTTATTATTAACTTATCTTAAAACAATAAATTTATTTTTTTCACCTAATTTTTTATATATAGTTTAAATACTACTATATTGATACATAACATCATCATTCATTAATTCTTCATTATATTTTCAGTTTCAATTTGACTTATTTCATTTAAGGGGATTTGAGTTAAATGTTACCAAGTGGAATATAATTTCATAACAAATTTATTTTAATTAAGCTATATTAATTACTCATTATCATTAATATTATATGATTATGTTTATAATGACATTGATTATCTATTTATTTACTTCTCTTTTTATATGAAGATTTACAGTTGATACAAATGATATATTCATTGATTGATTATCACTCCAAAATTATAATATTTTCATGATTTTACATTACAATTTCATTTTTTTTAGATTTTTTACACATAAATTTACATTAGAGGAAATTATTTTTATTACTATATAATAAACCCTATAATGTTATTATCCCCAAGTTATTTATAGACTTTATTAAATAATAGTTCCTTTGCAACTATTTTGTACAAAAAAAATTTTTAGAAATTGTCTTTAAAGAAACAAGACATCATTTCTCTCTTTAGTCAGAGAACTTATTTTCTTATAAAAACCCCATTTTCTAAAAAATATTCTTTATTGTTTTTTACATGGTTTAGTGATGTCATTTTTATCATTTTTTCTTTTATATTTGTTTTTAAAGGAATCTATTTGTCTCTTTCTGAACAAGGCTTTTTACTAACCTTTTTACCATGTAGAAGGAATGTTCTCTTTACCTCGTATCGAAAATACATATTTACTCACTATAATTTCATTAAATTTTCCATCGCATGCTTAAAATTTTTCTTTTTTAAATAAAATTTTCCCAAATATAATATTCAAATAAAATATTTATCAAAAGGGATGATATTATCCTCAATGTTTTTTTAAAATTCCTTTTTATTTTTAATCATCAGTTAAAACCCCCATTATTTTACTCCCCATGGGATATATTTTATTGGCACCATCAGTATTCGTCCTCTGGATGGTCTATTATTGGTTTGGGAAAGGATATTATTCTAATTCACTTCCTTGATTTATCTATTATTCCCCTTGAAATATTCAATCTCTTATGATCATTGGTTTCCCCCTAAATTATTGATTTAATTTATCATGGATATTAATATTTCATAAACCATATACCACTTTACATATGGTGTCTAATTTGAATGTTATTTGATTATTTGGGGAAATATTGATAATTCTATAATCTTTATCTAATACAAATACTTGTAATGGAAAATTATTTATTCAGGTTATTAAATATCATGAATAATTTGGACAGGTAATGTTAGGTGGATCACAGAAATCATAAAGATACTCGATGTATCCATAGGTTCTCATTAGACATATAATTTTCAAGAATAAAATTTGTTTCTATCCCTTGATTTAACCATCTTGTGAATAGACTTGACGGTATAGGTTTCCATGTGCCTTAAACATGACGTCCAATAATTATGAATTTACCTCATTTATAATAATTTATTATTTATCCATTTTATTTTTTATAGACATATCTATGGGTGAATTTCATTTTTCGTTCATTGATTTCTTATTATGTGTTTCAGTTTCCTACTATTCCATATTTATTTTTCTTTATAAAGTTATTTTAATAGAATGTGTTTCCATTTATTTACAATGCCATTTTATTTTTATAATTAATTCATTATTACTTACAATATATTTTTACCTTACTGATAATTTGATCACATCATTATAATATTTTCTTAACCATGGATTCCATGATGTATACTAACAATGATATTCCTAGATATGCTAGATGGAATAATGTTATTATCGTTGAAGTTATTAAGAAAAAAATATTATAATTATTGTGTTAAATTTAATACAAGAGTCATGTATGTATGTTGATTAAAAATATTACTAAATTGATCGGTCCATTGAGATTTTATTCCTTGTAATCATTCAATGTAATTGATAGTAGAAGAGGGCTCCAGTCCCTCTAGGGTTCGGTCTCTATAAAAAATGTGAGTGGAATTATAAGGCCCAAGCCATAAACATTACATAATATTGAGTTATGTCAAGAATTATACATTGAGGATCTTCTTAGGTTTATAGTTTTGAAGAATAATTCCATAACTAGTACATTACATAGAAAATATTACAAATTAGGCACTTCTACTCTAACCAATTTTTTTCAAAAAAAAAACTCCTCAAATAAAAAAAAATTATTTTCTTGATAAAAATATTTTTGAATTCTTCCATTATCTTACCCTTCCTTATACCACATGAAAAACAATTCAAAAACATGGGATGAACATAAACAGATTAGTGAGGTTAATAAAATAAGAAAATAAATTATTAGTCCATAAATTCATTAAAACATTCAAATAAGTCTTCTCACTCTTATAACATAATCTCTTTAAAATACCACATGAAACCATAAAATTTATGAATAACACATATAAATCATAAATCATAAACATAACATGCGGCAGTCATAACATACTTATATTATAGCTTTCACAGCTACATAGGGAGTTATTTTGGAATACCCATCAAATTATATTCCCTAAATCACTTTTGTTAAATATGAACATTTAACTCCTTCACATTACCCAATTCATTGGAGATCTATCTTGGTCTCACCTGCCGATGGTTTATCATGGAACCACCCGTATATGTAAACAATTCCAAATAACCATAACAAAATCATAACACATAAAAAATGTATAAAGTTAAGATAACATTTCTCAATTGTAATAACAATATATCATTTCAATATATTTACATAATCAATCCATTCTCAAAACTATTTTCTATACCAATATACATAAAAATACCATATGGTATTTATTTTCCTTTTAAAACATTATGGTTTGTTATGGAATCCAAATATCAAATAATTATTGCGGTTGTGTAATGTTCGTTGTCACTACGTATGTTAAAAAGAAACACTCTTTTTTTCATTTACACTAGTGTTAAAACACATTTTATCGTTTTTTTTTACATCGGTTTTTAGTCGACGTCTATAAAGGCAATGTAAATAATAGTATTTTCAACTCAGTTTTCAAAAAACCAACGCTGATAATCATTTTCGTTCTGGGTTTCAGCATCAGTTAATTTAATAAACCAATGGTGATAATCAATTTTCGACATCGATTTTTCCTAAAACCGACGAATAAAATAAAATAATATCGGGTTTATGGGGTTCGTTTTGGGTAAAACCGAATCCTTAAACTAGTTTTCGGTGTTGGTTTTAAGAAAAACTGACGCCAAAAAGCCATTTAAAAAAAATATGTGTTGGTTTTTTAAATAACCAACGTAGTAAATTAAAAAGAATTAGAAAATATGAAAAAATAACATTCCAATAAAATTATAACCCCTATAAAAAGACAATATAAAATAATTAAACATTATTTATTATTCAATTCATTTGAGTCACTAAAAGATTTAAAGATCAACAAATATTTAAAAAATTAGACAAAGACATTGCAGAGGCAATTGAGAGAACTCAATGAATTCTAGTTAAAGATAAATGCATCAATATATCTCATGATGACATGTATTATGCTTCCTATAATGATATTTCTTATTGAATGTATTACCACAAATAAAGAAGAATTATTTGGTAGTTGGAATAAGTGGACCATCATGATATGATTAGACAAGTGTGGTTGACCTAACACGAGACAATTACTATGATGTAACTATGATAGGCATGTGGATATACCTAAAATTAAATTCATTATGGATACCAAGTACCATTATAGAAATTTATGTCATGTATATATCAATTATATGTTCACTCGTCATTATTGTGGCCTAACTCAAAACATTATTCCTTAAGGATACCATGTAATTTGTGTAATGCACTTTTGAATTGTTCTTGGTCACTTCTAATGTATTTTTTATCTTTTTATAATGGATTTGTAGTAGGTACAACAAGGTTTATCCTAATATTGGATAGTACACAACCTCTCAAGACATTATTTATTTATTATTTATTATTACATATACCAACCATAAACAAAAAAACTTACACGGAAAGTTACATTTGTTTTCTAAAATTCAGAATATTAAACATTCAAAATAAAGTAGAATTAAAATACACATACCTAAAATTTATGGCATGCTCATTGTTGGTTATTATTTAAGAATTCATTTTATTATTTATAGGTTCAAACACATAATATATCAAAAGAGTTTTTTTTTTGAACCCATATTTAATATTATTTATAAATATTAGAATATACATACCTCAAATCCTAATCATACTTTACAAATAGTTCGAAAAAATAGATTAAATACGAGTCATATCAGATTGGGAATAAGACATTGAATCATTGAATTCCTAAAATTACATTGAATTACATGAGATAAAAAATAGAATAATATGGCAAAAAATATATAAAAAATTAATACAACTAACCTCATCAAATTCAATTGTTTCCCCAGTAGTGATTATCTCATACATGAATCATAGAATATAATAACCACATTAAACATTTCCTTTTTGAAGATGACACTATATTTATAAAACATTTAACTGTTAATAAAAATTAATATATAACAAAAAATAAGAACAAATTCAAATATAAAAACAAATTACATATACTACCACATATTTTATTTTATTCATTGTCTTTATCGATTTGTATCCCTTGTGAAAATTTTTCCATGAACTTCATTTTCATTTATATTAACTAATAATACATATCCAAACAATGAGAATAAAACGTAATTAGCTTATAAAAAATAAAAAAATTTGCCTTTCTAATAAGGTGGAAGTTTTTGTACGAACATTCCCTAATATAGATAAAAACCAATATACCATGCATTCACATGGGCATAATACACCCAATATATAATGCCTCTACAATAAAGAAAGTTCACAATTAATGACATTATAATGATCATCCGTTCATAATTTTTGTTCTTACTTATCAAGAAATGTCATAAACCATCATTGAATCTTTGTATGTGATAATATCTCACACATATACGGAACTCTTTGAGGATTCTGCACATGTTTCACCTCTATGGAAATGAATTCGGGATCTATAAAACTGTAAATGTATGTACATTCATTTTGTAGAGGAAGTGTCTGTAGATACCTAATTTAAAAATAATATATAGTTAGTCAAATTAAAGTCATATTTTATTAAATAAATACAAATTCAAATGTCTATTTACTTACATGGAAAACAACTGCACCACATTCAAGATGAGATCTTCAAAATCTACTAGATGCATGATATCTTCTTTGAGTAATCTCAATGGATATTATCTTCTATATATATCATTCATCATCCAAAACTCATAGATATAATTTAAAGAAGAATATTCCTGAGATAATATTTTTATGCCAGGAGAAATATTTGAAGTATCTACATTCGATTATTCCTAAACATTTTGTTTCATTTTTACAGATTCTTTTTCATTGAGATAATCCTATATAAGTTAAATGTCAGAAAACATTATAATCCATTTTGAATAATTTTTAATTAATATTTAAAAAAACACATACCTCATATGAAATATAATAAAGAAAACTAGTTGTCCAAAGTAAAAAATAACACACACAATCCCCAACTCTGGTGATCTTCATGGTAGGAAATCATTGTGGAACATTAGGATGTACAATATCGAGTACTGATACTCTAACCTGACCCATCTTAATAGGTTGGCGATGTATAAAATTCATTAAAAAATGCATGACTCCTAACACAACCAAATGCATGTGAGGATATCCTGAAAACAACTCACAATATACGTTTTGGTGAGAGCGAGGTGGGGGAGAATCAAAGTAAGTAGATGGGGTAGGGTAGTTCAGGAGAGAAGGTTGGGAAGGGTGAAAAATGAAAATTTATAATAAAATTAATAATTTATAAAATAAAAACATTGATAACAAATAAAAAAATATACATGGGAAGGCTGCTCATACGGGGCGGGGTAGGCAGATGGGGCAGGGTAGTCCCGATGAGCAGACTGGGAAGGATGAAAAATGAGAAAGTTATATTAGTGATTATAATTTATAAAATTGAAAAAATGATAACAAATAAATAATATACCTAGGAAGGATGCTGATACGGGTTAGGGTAGGAATATGGGGCAGGGTAATCTGGGTGAGCAGGATTGGAAGGCTGAAAAATGGAAAAGTTATATTAGTGTTTATAATTTATAAAATAGACAAAATGATGAAAAATAAATAATATACCGGCGAAGGATGCTCATACGAGGTGGGGTAGGCAGATGGGGTAGGGTAGTCTGGGTGAGTAGGCTTGGAAGTCTAGAAAATGAAAAAGTTATATTAGTTTTTATAATTTATAAAATAGAAAAAGTGATGAAAAATAAATAATATACCTAGGAAGGTTGGTCATACGAGGCAAGGTAGGAAAATGGGCAGGATAGTTTGGGGGTGCAGGGTGGGAAGGCTGAAAAATGAAAAATTTATATTAGAGATGATAATTTATAAATAGAAAATTTTATGAAAAATAAATAATATACCTAGGATGGCTGCGCGGACTATGAGTATCTTGCCATATGTTCTAATAAAGCCTTCTGCATTGCTACTTGAATTTGGTCACCCATGGACTATTTCATATCTTTTTATCTCTGCTTTTAAAGATTCTATTTTTGGTTCACATAATTGCTTACTCTTACTAAAAATTGTCTGAATACTAACACCCACCAGATATCCTCTAACACGGAAGGGGTATTCATTCATTCCCAATGCGATGGCTAGGATATCCGTCCTACCCTCAGGGATAAAAGAGACATGTGTCTCATGCTCTTAATGTTCATCCTAAAATGAAAAATATAAATGTTATATTAGTTTTTTTAATTTAAAAAATAGAAAAATTGATAACCAAATAAATAATATTTACATACAAATTTTTCAGCTACATTCTTAGATTCCACCATAAGATACTATTCTGTTTGTTATTATTCATTTTTGTTTCCAATTTTTATAGGGAGTGGGAAGAGACAGAGGAGCAAATTGGACCTCTTCTAAACCACTACCAAATCGAGAACTTAATTCTTTAAATTTATTCTTCATTCATTTTCTATTCCAAATATGAGTACCCTCCACGTGATATAAAGTATGAGGGTATACATTTCTCAACATGATCTCCTGATGAGATCTCTTACATACCTATTATATAAAAATAAACTACTACGTAATAAGAAAAATATATAATAAATTTTAAAATATAAAAAAATTATCATCCCTAAGATTTTTCTTTATTACGACTATCAACAAATCGATTCCATGTATCTTCATCTACAAAGAATACTTGATGAATTTGTTTTCAAAATTTTTCTTTCAAAAAATATAATTTTTTGTCTGTTTTATTTTAAAATATCTCCATCGACTACTACTAATGAGATATTTCTTTTCATAATTTCTTTAGTTTCCTAAATATTTAATTTCATCTATAATTGAATAAATTAAATATCTCATTTAAAATAAAAAATATTAAAAAAATGAGATAAAAGAAATCAATAAATATATTTTACCATCACGGCCCCTCAAAGCCGTTGTTTTGCCATCCTGTCCACTTACTTCCAATCAGGATATAAAATACTAATCCTGGAATGTCTCTGAATTGCTATATAACTGAAAAACTAAACTACATTTGTGCCAATTACATTACTTTCATCATCAAAAAGGATGTTTACCCTGTCATCATCACGATAATATTATAGTTTTGGTAAACATGTAATACCACTTTTACCAAATTGAGAACTTGATTTTGAAGTATTAATAAGAGAAGTCTCCTCCTCCGAGGATGCATCAGTAGTCTTGCAAAAAAATTTAAATTAACAGTTTTATTTCATTAAATAATTATATTTCTAAATATTTAATAAAATGAAAAAATAGATATACCTCGTTAATTACTCCTATATTTCTCTATTTGACATTGCTACAAGAAAGTGTAATAAAATTTTCTGTGCATTCATATCATTAAGAAACAGAATATTTAGAAATAAGGAATACAAAGAATAAGTTTTTATAAAAAGAGGCATGCATTTTTAAGATGAAAAAAAAGAAAAAAAAATAAATATTGACAAGAAAATTTAATAAACTTATTTAGTTTTTTCCCACATGCCGTCATCATGATCATTACGTACTGCATGCATTGTTTCTATCTTATACCCACTGTAATCATCTGAAAATTGTGTAATAAATGAATAAGGATTATGTAAATCACTAACATCATCAACATCATCCCCATAACCTAAATGGTATATTTTCTCTCGAAAAACAACTGACAACTGATCATTTGATGGATCAATGGCATAAAATACTTACTTTTCGTGTCTCTCCATGATAAATGGTTCCTCATTGTAATTAAATCTTTTCAAATCAACTAGTTTAAAACCATATTCATCATGTTTCACACCACTGTTACTATCAACCCAATTACACTTAAAAATGGTGACTCAAAATTTAATATAATCAATTTTTCATTTTTCTTCGAGAACTCTAAAATATGGAATTGATGTTGAAAATGGGTTTTTATCTTTGGCACTCAAAAAATGAATTGCTTCAGTAAAAACCATTACAACACTGTTCTGAACAGTACTCCTATCATCTAGGTTTTTTGTGTAAAATTTGTAGCCATTGATATCAAAAACAGACCATGTGATCACATTAAGAGATTGTCCACCTGCAAACCACTTCAATGATTCTGATACAGATATATATGGGGCTACTTTCTCTCTAAACCATGAAAACTATGTCTTCTAATGATCAATCATCAACCACTTTTCATTTCTTTTCAGATACCATAACTTTATTTCAGAAATATATGAGGATATATATGATTGAACCTCATCTATGTTGTTCAAAATGTATAAATATGTCAACATCACTTCATCATATGGAATGAACTTTACTTTTAAGCCTCACACCCCTCTACCTTCACTATCAACTATCATATGTCAAGATACAAGGAGACCAATATGCTCCACATCATACAAATAATCAATACAAAACTCAATCACCTCTTCTGATACACATTTCTGAATAATAGAGGCCTCTTTTAGATAAGTATTTTTAAAATATCCCTTAAAAAACTTTTATATCATTCAAAAGGATACATCCATATTAAATAAACAGGCCCACATATTCTTATCTCATGAACCAATGAATCATGAGATGTTTTCCCTCTATGGATGAATTCCATGTTATCCATGAGAATGTTCTCCACGCACTGTAGAGATTTTCAAATCTTCAGACTATTGGATCCTTGTCTGCTCGTCCACTGGACCCTTCCCCTAACTACTCGGTTGTAGAACATGGCTTTGCAGTTACTGCCCCTCTGGTTCAGGTGTCGAACATATCTAGTGTTGGGCTGGCGTTGTCCTCTGGTCCACCTTCTCTAGTGGAACCTCGGCTCAGTTCATTCAAGGATTCCCTTTGTGGCTCGCTCCGCGCCCCACTCCATCCGTGCTTCCCATAGGTAAACGTCTCGGTCTAGAATTTTTTTCGATAGGGTAGTTTTATTTCCATGGATATCCCACTATCATCCATTTCTGAGGTGAAGGCATGCCTGAAGTGGACATTGGTTTCCTGGTATTGGTCATTGAAACATCCTCTTGTGATGTTTAGGTGTTTCATCATCTCCTGGGATTTGGCGTCCTCATATCAGATCTTGTCTATCCATCAAAGATCCTTCTTTATGATCATGGCCTTGGAGAAATATATCTTGTAGGTTTGGTGTAGGTATCCTTCTTCCTTTGGCTGATGGAGTTTCAGCCTTTTCTGAGGCCCCATGGATATGCACAGGGGAAAGGAAAACTTGCTTTCAGTGGTCTGGATTCATCTCTTGGGGGCTACCTTTTCCATCCCAGAATGATGGTTTTCTAAATGGAATCTGTGAAGCTCTTGGGGTTTTTCTCTACACTAATGTCAACATGTCCAGTATTGGGGATGTTTCAGAATCCTAAATTTGTGTTTATTTGGATACTTCTCTTCCCCTCGCTGGAAAATCATGGGTTTCGGGTTCAGGAGGCATTTTGTTGGAATCAAGAGATTTTCTATTTGGTTTTTGCCAAGTTTTTCTCTCAGTGACTTCTTTTGGGGAATCCCCCCCAGGTTTGCAGATGATGTAGAAAGGTGGCAAGGGGTCTCCCCCCAATCATAAGATGCACAAGGATCGGTGGTCATGTTTAATGAGCCTATGATCTCCCAGGTTCTCTCTATTGGAAGTTCCAGACCATGGAAATATTTCAACAAAGGCGACTACCTCTTTTCCTGTCTCCGCACCTGAGCTACCCTCCACCCAAATGGTTGAAGCCATGGTCACCTTCTAGGCTATTGTTCCCTTTTCCCCAGTTTGTGTGCATCCCCCCCCCCCAAAGTGGCTATGTTGTCCCTCACCTCCTTTTTCCCTACATTAAAAGGGGTTGATCATGAAGATGGGTCTGTACTGTTTTCTTCCTAGACCTCCCCTCCTAGCCCTACAACCCTAATTCTCTACTCTATCCTACCCCCTCCTCGACTTCTCTAGAGGTCCCTCTAAATGGGATCAGTCCCCTACGCAGGCTTGGCCTCGTCCCAGAGTTCAAGGTCCCCGGTAGTCTCCAAAGGTGATTACCCGAGGTCCCAAAGGACCAGTGAGCCCTTCTTCTCCTGTCCTTCCAGTTCGATGATTTCCCTCCCTTTTCTCCCCTATCTCTTCACCCCCTATTGTGGAAAAGAGATCTTGAGAGTGGGAACTCTAAATAAGGGTGTAGTTCAATTATTTGTAATCCGTTCTATTTATATTAATGTAATTTCAGGTTTCGGTGCTGTTTATATATAAATTAATTGAGTCAAATTTATGAATTTCATTAGAATTTCTTTATTTAATTTTAGACTTATAGATCCAAGTATTAAATTTCTTTCTCATGAAAATATTTTTTTGTTGAATTATGGATCAAAAAATTTTATGGTGTATCTTTTATTAAATATCATACAATGAAATTTTATATAATTAATGTATTTTAGGTTTTTAGGTTATAAAGATTAACATAGTTTCATTAGGATGAAATCCTTTAAAGGTGAATCTACTATAATTTTCTAAAATATTGATTTTTTGAGAGATAATATTTCTTAGGGTATTTTGTTAATTTCACAATCAGGGGTTAAAATGGAAAATTAAAATTGTAAATAACCTTGTAAATTTATTGTAATGGTCTTATTGATCTCATAAAATTAAATAAAATAGGATTCATATTTATAATTTATTGAATATGTATTTATTTATTAATTAATTAATTATCCTAACAAGTTCCATTTTTTATATTTTGGAAAAAAACTAAAAAATAAAATAAATTAAATCTTATATTGAAAAATCATTTTTTATTACCTTACCGAATACGGGGCTTCATTTAATATTAACTTAATTTCATGTGAGGATCTAAGACCATGAGGAAAGTTTTTGTAAGTAGATTTATTTTCAATGATAGTTACTCATTTTTCACATGGATTAAAATTTCTATGTCTAGAGTATTAGAGGAAGGGGATAATGAAATCATTTTTATTATTTAAAAAATTATAAGATGTTCAAATAACTAAATTTTTTTTGGGGATGAGTGTGTGTATAAAGATATCTATGACTTTAAAAATGATTGTAATGCATGAGAAACATATAGAAAGACCAATGATTATCTATGTACTTATATTAACTTGTAAAAAATTTCTTTTACAATATAACTTAAGGGATTAATAATGATACTCATGATAGTGAGAAATGATGAAAACATGTCATGTATTTTTGGATGAGAAGTGATTACAAATGAATTTATATGATCAATGTGTCTGATGTGAATAATTAATTTTTTGAAACTTTTATGCATCCAATATTTGGAATTAAAAATACTTCAGCATATAGAATGGACTAGCTATAGTGGGGAATGTGGTAACACCCCTTAGAAAGATATACATAAAATACTAAATACTTATACTCATTTCAATATCATGAACCTTTCTTTTCAAAAGCCTTCTAATATGAATTACATAGTTAATCATTCTTGGCTTAATGTAGGGTCAGGATGGGGATTTAATGGTACGTTTCCTATGGTGTCTTTGAATATAGAAAAAACACAAAGAAATACCATGTACTGGTGAAGGGGAAATTCATTATATTGATAAGTGACACTGGTGGGTAATAACCAATGGTAAACTGGGAAAGAAACCTAGGTATTATTGGAGGCCCAATAGTCCAGATAACCAGGTTCATAGCCTGAGGAGGCCAGTTTATGAAAAATGATATCATAGTTAATAACCAACCACAAGTGTAGAATCACTACCTATGTTTGGGGTGTGGATTCCCAATGAGGAAATTTTTCATGAAATTTCTAGAGAGATTAAACCCCACATAAACATGAGACTTAAAATATAACATTCTACTACCTATATTACCTAGGTGAAACTTTTTTTTTGATTCTCTTAGATATAAAATCTATAGTAAATATTGTTTGGCTTGGATTAATGTCAGGATGGGTGGCCTCTTGAGCTATTTCCAATGGTGTATATGAGTGAAGAAAAATGACACGAAAAGTATATGTGTTGGAAAATTTGGAAAATAATTAATATGATAAGTGATCAAGGTGGTATATCCATGAAAACTATGGAATTGATATACAAAAAATTCATGATTATGACATGATGTGATTAATTCATACCATGTCCATATAATTCGTGATATGATGTGATACAACACATTATTATTTTTACTATCAATCTAATTTTATTCATATTAGTGTAGTATATATAGATTGTGGTTCATTGTAAGGATTGAAAATTATCCAATGGTTGGTTGTGGGACATTTTTTTGATATAAGATTCATGGTTGACTATATTTTAATGTAATTTTTAATGAAATTTATGAATATAGTTTATTTATCTTGAGAGATTTAATTCAAAATATTTCATTTTTGTGAGAACATGGTTTAATTATAATGATAATGTGTATATAGTTCTTACTAGAGGTAGCTTTACAGGTGGAGGGTAGTGTCTAATTTTTTTGTGAAAATACCTTAAATATATGATTGATACATATATTATATGATCATGATAAACATTTTATGATGATGATTTTTATGGTCTAGTTTATAATATTATTGGTGATATTCAATAGATTTTATCATAATGTATTTTGTTTGTACATATATTATGGGTATATTACTTCTTATGATATAAATTATTATATATTTATGTCATTTCCTTGATGGAAATGTCATTATGTAGAGCCCATATTAGTATTAGATCACCAAGAGGGGGAGGTGGTGGATGATAGATCCCTTTTATTATTACAAATTATTCCCTTTGAATTCAACATGTATAGCTAGTTAAATCCTCAATCCACTATTATTATGTCTCCTAGACTAACCTTGAATGATGTATTAAAAAGGAACATATCACATGGATTGAAATGGTTCAGTATACAGACCCATTTTTCATGATGGTTATTACCCTAAACAGGGTTTCTCCACTATAATTTTTTTTCAATTATAGTAGTTAAAAAAGAATCACACCATATACTAACTCTAGATTTTACAAAGGAGGATATTTGGATTACCTCACACAGTGTTACTAGAATCTACACTGGCCTTAAACTCATAAATAATCTTAAGAGGGTCTTTATACTACCCCATATAGTGCTACTAGAATCAATATTGGCCTTCAACACCAAAATCCACATTGGAGGGTCTTTATACTACCTCACACAATGTTACCAGAATCCACCCAGATATTCTAATCCTAAATCCTAATATGATGGTGTTTATACTTCATCACATAGTCTAAAATTCATAAAAGTCAAATCCACTATAATATAATCTCTTGATCTTTCTCCATTAGTTATCTGAATCAAACATTCTTATGTACCTTTTCACATGTCTTTAACAAATCTAGAATGAGTCTTTTTATATTTTTCAATTATTATGATCACTTTTATTTTACTAGTTTCCTAAGTGAAACATTTATAGGGTGGATATTATTTATTATTAAGATAAACACCCAAAGTCACATATATGCATGTAAAATATGCACATGTATTATTTAAGATACAAACATTCACAACTTAGTGTAATGCCTATAAAAAATATCAACTCAAATTGGACCAAACTCTAGAAAATAAACTTTTACCTTTCATCATTATTTTCGGATCTATTTATCATTCATTATCTTTTGGTCTATCTCAACTACTTCTTCACATATGCATGCATTGATCACTTCTTTGTGTAACAGTGTAGGATCCCTTCTCAAACATAACCTTCATGCTAATAAATACTTCTTCTCCCTCACTACCTTTCTGTACACCTTATGCACAACAATTTTCATTCATGTGCAAAAAAAGGTTATCACCTATTTCTTCTTCACAAACACTAAAAATTGGTATGAGAACCTTCTTCCTCACAAATAAAAAAAATTGTTTTGATATATCACAGTGAGTTCTTGAAAGCTTGAAATGCTTCATGGAGACTCAGTTTCTTTACAAAACCCTTGAGTGTGAGATTCTCAAATCAAGAGATTAATGTATTATCTTCTTTTTTTATCCAATAAGAAGCTTCATGGAACCTATATTTAATATAATGGAACCATATGGAGATTATCTATTTCATGATCTCCCCCAATGATGAATGGTAGAATAATATCTTGGGTTGAAAGATCTTCTTATATTGGAGAGTTTCACTTCCTAAAGTTCATTACTTGACAACCTTTTCCTAGAATAATAATTCCATTACTATCCACACATTGAATTCCCATAGATAACCATATTTTTATTTTCGATAATAGATTTAAATTTAATCCTTATAATGATGATAATCTTGTTGTATCTTCCTTTATGATGTACCCTCCCATGTATATGAAAATAATCTCATACCACATAAATTTTAACAAGATTGATCTTGTTCCAGTAAGAATAAAATGATATAACACCCATTGTAATCTTGTAATAAAATATTTACGTGATGCAATGAACGCATGAAAAGTGTAGTTTGAATGTATTAAGGTTCATGGACTCATCACCTCAAACACTTGGCCTCTAAATATCCATGGAGACCTTGGGTTTGATGATGCTAGTTGTGACAACGAATACTATGAAGCATGCCAACTTCTTTAATGAGGCTTGAGTAAGAAGAAAATTATATTGTATCAATCATATGACTCATTTGGAGTTGATAGGTTGATTATTGTTATTTTCATAACATTCTTAACACATGAATAGTACCCCACTTTCATTTATCCTGAATCAAATGAATCTTCGATTGAGTGATCATTTATGAATCAATCCATGTTGTATTATTTGTGAGACAATGAAAGTTTTCGCCCCCATAACACATCACACACTACCTCACGGTCCATGCCAAACCTATATAGGCCCACTAGACCAGCTGTATGTGCACTCAATCGTGTGTTCCAAACAGATATGTCATACTCCACTCAACCACCACCATGTTACCCTCCATGATTAATATCATTAACATGGTTGATTCTATATAACACAATGCCTTTGTTGAGTAGGATAAGATTTATTGTGTGGCTCACCCACTTTTTATTAAAGGATCATTACCATACTTAGTAAAATCCTGAGTATAATTCATCAAATCCAATAAAGAATTCTCAAATTTCCTAGGAAAAATATTATTTATTTTTTATAGCCTTCATCTTCTCTAAAATATTATTGTAAAAAATGTTTCATTATCCTTATTAACACATGTCTTATAAATTAATATCATCCAAAAAAGCATCACATTTCTATGGAGACTAGTAATTCTCAATGATTCAACACTCCGAATCTTTTTATAATATCCAAAACATGATGACAGTTATTTTCAAAAAAAATATAATCTAAGACCATTGATCTCAACAATATCCACTGGAATATTTGGTAATGTATCTTCATATCATTCAAGTTAATATGTGAATCAACTTATTTTTCCGCCTTATTTAAAATTAAATGAAAAGGAAATGTGGGGGTTCTCAACTCAACTTCTAATTATTTATTGATACATTTCAGTATTATCTAAATATAAATAATGGATCCACATTCACTCTTATAGAAATTATCTTTTAGTTAGTCAACTCTAAGTAAATGTGAGATAACCCATTGTAGAAAATAATGATGATATTACCAAAGAAATAATGTTACCCCTAAAGAATATTTATTTGTTATATCATCCTTAATATAATTTAACTTATTCATTTTTGGGGATATATGAGCATGTTCAACAAGAGATATCTTATACACATCTTAATAATCACATCAAACCATTTGTTGTGTTTAAAATATTAATCCCCAAGTAACTCATTTTTCTCAATATCCATCACTCCCCCTTATGATATACTTTTTTATAATGAAGCAAAATGTTCAAATGTGATGATCATACATCATATTTCGTTTTACTACCCCTAAAAAATAGACTATGTTCATCATCATGGATATAGATATTTTCCATGATGAATATCCTGTCTCTTTAAATTCATTGTATTTTAGTTCAAATAAAAGAATAATTGAATGAGGATGGACCTTTGGATTTCTAAGAAATAACATTCAAAATGAGAGATTCTTCTTAATGTGGACTTCCTCTTCTTCCTAGATTCAACATGGCGTCTACCTTCATTTCAATCCTCATAGGATTTCTAATTGATTTCTCATCATCAGGTGGAACTCATGATGTGGATGTATTTTCATATTCAGTACTTGAAACATTACTTTATACTAGTAAAATCTTATTCATGTTTCTTCTTTACTGGTAATATTACCTAAAATTATTTAGGTCAATCCCATTTTTTCTATTCCTTATAATTTTGAAGACATAATTTATAGATGAATTCTCATCAACTTTTAATTACCCATCTATCACCAAATTATTTCCTTTTGACTTATCAAGCTTATGGTCCTTCCCTAGTTGTTAAATCTCCTCACACAATTCACATGTGACTGTTTTTTATTCAAAATTTAACTTCTCTTCTCATTTACAATGTGTGAAATCTTACATGGTAAGTTAAATCTAAATTTCTAAGGATTATGACTTACTTAACCACATCTTCCAATTACATTATTAAAGCATTAAAATTTGTTCTATGTTGGCATTGTATATTACATCTTGGTCACATGATTCTTTTTTGATAATCTGATCTCATCTGTTTATCATTTATCTCCCTTGATTCACACATCTTTCTTAGTAGTGACAAATTATACAAGTATGAATAGGATTTATGACCAATAAATTCACAATTGAAAAACTAGACTCTTAATATTGATATAAAAGACTGATAGCAGTTACTATCTATTTATTTTTTCTATATTTTTATAGATTGTGGGTGTTTTTGGTCAGGAGGAAACCATCTGAATAAATGAGTTCACCCCCCCCCCCCTTCGAATTTGTTTTCTCATTTTTTCTTGTTCCTTTAAAATTATATCTTTTCTTTCGTGAGGAAATTTGAAGAAATAAAATTGTTAAGTTGATATTTTTAGGTATAGAATCAACCATATTCTTTGAACCCTCCCACTTAAAATCTTTAAATTAATCACTATTATTCTTGAAAATATTGGTTAATTCTAATTTCATCGTATTCAATGCACTTTGAGATAAAAAAACACATAGAATCTGTCTTGGATAATTCATACCCATTCTCAACAGGTCTTTCTACATGATAATTCCCCATCCATTCATATTAATTTATCATGAACCTATTTTTCATTGAAATTTCAGTCTTGTTGATATCTTCTATTCTAGGTGATTCTTAATCTGAGGATTTTAGTTTCCTTTCAAGATTGACTAATTTCAACATATATTCCCTTATATCCTTAAGATGTTTCTCTTATTTCTTGACACTCCATTAAGTATATTTTATCATTTTTCATTTCAAATTATAGAGTTTAATTTTATTATTAATAGTAGCAGTTGGATTATATTTTAAGAAAAATTATAGTCCAGTTCCCTCTTTAACTTATACACTATCAAATGTGTCTTTAGATGTTTTATATTTTTCCATTAAATAAAATTTATTTCTAGAAGTTCATTAATCTTCTTTCCCACTACATGATGATGAATATTAACTAATTTTATTAGTCATTAGATTTTATCTATTCTTATTTGTAAACATATTATTATTCCTATAATATCCCCCATTTATCTATTTATTAGAACTTCTATAGAAGAAATATTCTTCCACATTTGACTAAGTAACATTAGCTTTCTTCTTCAAATAATATAATTAAAATTTTCTAATACCATGATAGTTAAATTAATTTAGCGGCTTCTTTCATTTTCCTCTTCTCATTTTTTATACATTACTGTAAGGAATTACATTATTTGATTTTAATCCACTCCAGCTTCCTTTTCCCTAGAATAGCTTGAATGTAGTTCTTCATTAACTATAACTTAACATTTTTTTCAAGGATTAAAAGTGCATATCATCTCTTTCCTTCTTCTTGAATGATTGTACTTTCTTATTTCATATGTTATAATAATATGTTTAAGTTCATCTAGTGATATATCTTATCGATCTTCATCTGTTGATACATTTGGATCAAATCAATTCGGATATTTTCTCATCAACTTCATCATAATGGTTTAGTCATCTATCTTCTCACCCAAACCTCAAATAATACTAAAAATGACATACACTCTTGTAATTTAGTCATCAACACTTTCTTCATAACCCTTTTTTATAACATAAAATATTCTTCTCCAGATTTTTATATTAGAATGTTTGAAATTTATATTTATTTTATACTTCTTCTGAGTTTATCCTAGATTTCCATGGATGATTAGAAACCTGTCACTTTAGAGTAACCATTTTATGATTAATCCATTAATATTATATTTTATTAGTTTCCATAAATTTTCATGTCCCCATTATCTATAAAATTCATTGATGAATTGTTTTCATAGGGTAGAAACCCTATTGTATTTTTATCTCTCACTTTTACACAAAGTTATTCTAGTTATGGTGTCATCCTATTTCCCTATCCATGATAGTTATCACCATTTAAAGTGGGAAAACTCCTTGTATTTACTAAATTAATTTTCTCCATCCTCAGTAGTTCATTGGATATTTTAGAGGTTATCATTTATCTAATAACAGTTTTATATCCTAGATTAGTGTGAGGTTATTGATATGGAGAGGGGTGAATTATTTAACCCTTTTCCTTTAAAAAATAACTCATTTTCAAATCATCCTCTGTGTACAGTTAAAGACTCAATCCACTCTTTCGTGTCTCTCATGATTACCATGACTGATGTAGCAAATCAAAGGAACTTAACACAGGGACAAATAAGGTTTGGTATAAAGACCAACTCTTTGTCTTGTTGGTTATTCCCCACAACATTGATTCTACAGTATAAACTTTTATCAATTATTATATTCAATAAATAATCACACCATATCATAACATGTGAATCAAATATTGATAATATTTAGAATATGACACACTTTTTTATAGAATACAAGTTATCCTTCAAATCAAAAATCCACAAAGGGGGTCTTTATACAGTCTCACACAATGTTACCAGAATCCATACTGGCCTTCAACATCTGAATCCCCATTGGAGGGTATTTATAATTCCACACACAATGTTACTAGAATACACACTTGATTTCTAACCCTAAATCCTCATAGGAGGGTCCTTATAACTCATCAAAAAGTCTTATATTCTTTAAATTTGGATCCACTATAGGATAATAGTTTGATCTTCTACAAAAAGATTTTTGATTCACAATTGAAAATATATGTGTTTAGGTATCTTTAACAATCACTAAATGAGTCTTTTAGTTATTATTAATTATTCTGATCACTTGAGTTTTTTCAAATTCTTAGAGAAAATTTTCTTAGTAAGATATTATTCCTTCTTAAAATAATGACCTAACCTCACTTAGAAGAGTTAATGTGATACAAAATAGAATTCATGATAAAAAAATATATTAAAACTAATTCAATCCCTTAGAAATTTATCAACTAAAATTTCACCAAAACATATAACATGAAATATTATCTTTCATTATTATTATTTTTGATGTTTATCATTCATTATCATTTATTCTATCACAATAGACTTATCGCATGTTTCTTAATGCATTAACACACTATTAATTTTCTTCTTTATGCAATATTGTATGTTCCCTTCTCAAATAGAACCTCCATTCTATCAATCTATTCTCCTCACTCACTATAGTTTTTACACCTTTCATGCAATGAGAATCAAATAATTCTAGGAAATAATGGGTTGCCTATTTTTTCTTATTCACACACACCAAAACTGGTATCCAAACCTTCTCCCTCACACAGAACCAGACATTGGGGTTATATCATAGGGAGTTCATGCAAGAAAAGAGGGATTTTGGAAGAATCATTTTCTTTACTAAACCCTTGAGGTTGAGGTTTACAAATTAATTTTCCTTGGTATACTATTATTTCTTCACACAAAAATAATCTTCACAAAACATTCCCATCATACAATGGAAGTTCTTGGTAATGATATATTTCATGATCTCTCTTAATAAGGAGTGACATCAATATCTATCACATTGGAACCTCTCCTAATATAGGAGATTTACACCATAAATTATTTCCTTCACCATCGTATCCTCCACAAATAATGTCATTTCAGTAAATTATTTTAATTTGATGGGATATCGGTATTCAAATTTTCAAATTCTTCTTTCCTTTTAAACCTCATGATGATGACAATCATGGTTCCTCTTAAATTATGATGAATCCATTCATGATTATGTAAAATAATTTATTCCCCGTCAATTTATAGATGATTGAGATTGTTTTAATAAGAATGGAACACTATAAACCCCATTCTATGCTGCTAATTACAGTTTTTTAATTCGATGAATGCATGAAAAGTGAATAATTCATGCATAAATATATTTGTCCTAATTATACCAACCCTATTTTTTCATACATTAACATTACATAACTTTTTTAGAATAGTAAAAACATTATACAAATATATAACCAATGTTCACATTTTTCTAGTTCCATTGGAAACCTACTAACATAAAAAGTGGTGCATAAGTGACCTACATTATCTCCCACAAGTATTCTCATGACTAGGACCCTTCTTAGACACATCAAACATAATACATATTTTGATAACAAGTTAATAGAAACATAAAAAGGTGTAATCTCAAATTTTCATTAAGGGTAAACAAGGGAGACATGTAAGCATAATCCTGAGCATAGGGGTATGGGAGAAATATATAGAAAATAGAAGATACTACCCTGTATATCAAAGATCATAAACACGAATCATGGAATAATTTTTGTAAGTTCACAGAACAAGAATAATAATGAAATAAAGAATATAATCCATGAAATCATATCATTGGAATAAAACATGTAATTGTTGAAAACACATAAGGGTATAATATGATTTTCATAGTAGCCATGTCATTGATACCAAGACCATCATGGTAGTCATGGTCCACTCCCATGGAAATCTTAGTAGCATATGTTCAATACTCATACAATCTTGGTAGTCATGGTTCTCTATAATGGCCATTTTAGTGATTATTGTTTACTCCCAAGACCATATTAGTCTACCAGGTGAGATATAATTCTTTACCCAATTCATTTTAAAGAGATATATATCCCACATATCCTATAATTAAATCCTAGATACATGTGCCAATAAATCATAAACAATCATATAAAAATCCCAAAAAATACATGCGTATTATAAACATGTAATCATACCATAACATTTGGAAAAAGATATAGGTCTCACAATCATCTCATCAAAATAATAACCCGTGAAATAAATCTGGTTTTAAAAGTATATAACCTATGAATCATAAATGGGTTTCATAAACATCATTCCATTAAAATATAATCCATCCAGACAATGTATATGAATGTTAAAATTTAAACATTTCCCCATAAAGTAATGAGTAAAACCAAAGCGTTTCATCTTAGATTGGAAATAATTTTGAATTATCTTCAAATAAATTCTTGAGTAAAATATCCTTTCTTCTTTGAAAACTGATTTTTAAAGCATAAATGATTTTGAAAATATTTTTCATTGAAAATTGATTTGAAAAATTATAAAGGAAGATTTCAAAAGAATAAAATATTTTTAAAGTAATTTTTTTTAAAATGATCTTCAAGGATCATTTGAAAACATTTTTTTTAAGTAGTTTGTAAATAAAACAGATTTCCGGCCAAACATATAAATACTGTCAGCTTTTTCGTAAAAACAATTTCTTAATTATCCTAAAGGAAAGAGAGTGAAAAAATGGTACTAATGCATGGATATTTATTGTATAAAGGTATTATAATTAAAATCATTGATTTTATCTAGATATGTATCATAATAGTTAATCAATATAATCATAAATAATCTTGATAAATGATGATATTGTTTCAATAAACTCTTATCAATTCATAAATTTGAATCATACTACCCATTTAAAAATCGAAATTACACTAAGATTAAACTATAATTAAAATATGGATATTAATTTTATAACATTTCAAATGGAATTATATACACCTCGAAAAATAATTTAGGTTCATGAAGAAACATGTGTCTCAAAGAAGGAAAATTAAGACAAAACTGTCTTGTCGATTTGGTAACGTTTGAAACATTAACCCCATGAATGAAACATAATATAATGGATATGTAAATGCCCATAATTTTAATAATAATAATCATATAATATATTCATGGTAATTATATACTACATGTAGTATAAATTTGTGGTGAACATGGAATGTATCTCACAGATATAAAAAGTGAGATGAAATTCCCTTAACTTTTGTTTTGAATCTCATCGTACTCATTATAAATGAATTTATAATAAATATAATTTTATTTTATATCTATAATAGAACCATAGTATTATAAATAATACCACATAAGGTTTTATTCTGACAATATATTACCCACTTGTTACCAATTCTATGATAAGGATTCACTTTGGGTAATATCTACCTTTTTCTTCACATGTGTCTTAATTTGTAATATATTTGGTCCTTATACTTATATAATGATTTCAAAATGTTAAACAAGATAAAAATATAAATTATATTAATTATATTTTTATTATAATATATATATATATAATATAGAAGTATGAAAGTGGAATACACCCTTCATGGGGACAGTACATCGTACGTATGTATTGACATGGTTTCTATTTTATTGATATATTAAAAGAAAGAAATTAAATGAAATATATGTATATATGTATATATTATAATACCATTATCATTATAATTTCATATATATCATATTATTTAACTAAAATCATCCTTAATACATTCCATATAAGGTGTGAATGAATCTCATCGCTTTGAGGGGGTGGTAGTCCACACTTCCTCAAACGAAATTATCATATTTAAACCAAATGAAAAGTATAAAGGTATGTGTTGAAAAATTATTAATTAATATTAAATACATAATAATAATATATAACATATATAAATACATTTTCAATCATAAATTAAACCATGAGAGGTGGTAAATAAAAAATCAACAATCACTTTTTCGTGAGGCGGTAGTTCATCGTACACGTAAACAGTATGTCTCTTACCCATTTGATGGGAGTTTGTGTAATTGTAATTAGAACCCTTAATGTAAAAACATACTTGTATATTTATGATATTGGTTTTGTTTTACTATATTTTAATAAAAATGTTTTTGGGAGTGTATAAAGAAAATAATAAAAAGAAGTTTGAGGAAGGGTATTACCTCTTAA
This sequence comes from Viscum album, assembly GCA_963277665.1. Lineage (NCBI taxonomy): Eukaryota > Viridiplantae > Streptophyta > Magnoliopsida > Santalales > Viscaceae > Viscum > Viscum album. Next base: position 1,373,857,581 of record OY728133.1, on the reverse strand, counting down.
TCGGATAAATCCCTTTCGTTTACACCCAAGGGGTTTCGTGGAAGGATTTAATTCCAAAGGGGGTATTCAATGATAAATTTATTGTTTTGGTGAGGATAATATATAATATATTTTCCTAAAAAAGTATTTTTTTAGTTATAAACTAGTGGGATGAGAAGAGGCCTTTTATAGTGGATGAGCAGTGGCACTCTTGGTATATTTTGAAAATAGAATATCATACAGGTTTTTCACACGTAAATTGGATCCAATAATGGCCCCAATTATTGAAAAAATAGGATAAGGTATAAATATATACTTAAAATTGATCTTGGATAGTTTTATAGGTTTTTTGGGTCTTAAATATATGGTTTAGTACTTTGTTAACATAGATTTTATCTTAATCACTGTAATTAATATTAATCACCTTCACTAATATTTTTATTAAAAACTAATTTTACATTAATAGTTATTATAAATTATTATTATTATAAATATTTAATACATTTTTTCCAATTACCACCATTTAATTTGTATAAATTAATTTAAATTTTATCATACTAACAGGACTACACTGCTGGGTTTTAAAGTAAAAGTAACCAAAAGTTTTGCAAAGTTGTTATATACAATTTCAATGTGAAATTGGTTTTAATGATATAAATTGTATTAACTGATAAAAATATGATCTTATTAAACTTTTAAATTATTTAAAATAAAATTTATCCTTATAAATAAATTATATGAAATGAAGTTGGGAATTAAAATTTAGTATTTTTCACTATACATCCAAAAATGATGTTCCTCAAAAAAAAATGCCCAAAAAACAACCATAAACTAATTTTTAAGTTATAAATTCAAAAATGATTTTTATTTCATCAAATTAAAATTAAATAAGTGTCCAAAATTAATTTTATTATTTTTCATAGAAGGAAATGAAATGTAGTTCATTTGAGAAAACAGTATTTTTAAACATATAATGAGTTTCCCCAAATTTCTATATTTAGTTAACAATATGTTCTATTTATATAAAACCATTATAAAAAATAACTGAAAATTGTTTATTATTATTCATATTAATTTGTTTAATATCTAGGTTATAATAATCTTGTTCAAATCAGTATAACAAAAACATATTTCATAGAAACTCAGTGTTCGTGTAATGTACACCAAGTTGTGTTATATGTAATGTACACCAAGTTGGGGCCATATAAAATGAAATGTTTGAATTATTTAAATTAAATACATTAATAAAAATTAATTCATATAAAAGAAGTTTTATAAAGTCATGGTGTGTTACATTCTACACCCTTAAAATGAATTTCTCCCTCAAAATTCGTCTAGGTTATCAAAGGTTTAACAATTAAATGTTTCATCCATAGAAACCTTCATTGTAAAATTGAATACTAAAAATTTCTTAATAAATGTAATGTTGGAACAGTAATGGTTACCCAAAGTAACATATAACTAGGTTTATTCATATGAGAACATAGGTTGGGAGTGAATATTGGATATTTAGGAAAAGTGTAAATATTTATATGGAGTGACTGAGTTCATCAATCAAAAACATGTGAATGATAAACAAAATGTTGAGGTCCTCAAAGTCATAAATATATGATGATTTAAAAGCCATTATTTCAAAAAAAAAATTATGTAATTACAATAACATTTCATTGGATCATTATCCAACCATTGATTAATTCTTTTATTGACTAAGAATATAAGGTAATATACTTACTTGATATATTTATATAAACAAAATTTCATTATTTGGTTATAATTTTATCTATTTTTAATTCATCCATTACATCAAGAAATGTTTGTCTAGAAATTAAATTTGGTGATCTATGTACTAAAATACACATTTAGGAGATCTTAAGGCTTATAAAAGAATAAAAATTATAACTATTTGTCTCTAAATATTCTTCAAAATACATATGGTTAATACATTAATGTCTATACATAAAAAGTAACTCTACTAGTTCATCATTAATATTTATTCATCAAAAGAAATCACACATTAACCAGAACATTTCATATGATAGTGGTCAGTGTGAAACACTTATCGTCATTCTTCCATGGGTTCAAGACTCACAACTCTTCCATACTTCATTGGTTGTCACCCAAAATACATGATTTCCTTTTATAAAACAACACTAATTTAATTTCCATAATATGATGGACATACTTGAAATATTTTTAATCACTAAATAGTCTTTTAGATACGGTTATCAATACAATCTCACTACAAAAATTCTTCCCCTAAAGTTTAACATAAAGTTTTCATGAATTTTTAACCTTATAACCCTTCAGAAAGATGAAAATACAAAAAAGACTAAATAAGGTCATGTAATAAGATTAATATTAATCCCTAAAATATTACCAAGTAGCTCCTAGTTGTTACATTCCAAACATGTGGATATCCTCATTGTATATTCTATTGAAACATGGTAATGTCCAAAATTACCATAAATGATTATTGAAAATATTAATGATTCCTTATGAAAAAGTATATTGGATCTATTCCATAAATCCGAAAATGTTGTAAACCTCATATATTATATCCTAAAGCACCTATCAATGAGAATTTTCTTAATTCCTAAGTAATTAGTATCATCCAATATACTTATTTGTATCATGCGTATATTTATCCCAATAACATTATCATAACATAAATAATTTATTAAGAGTTTCCTTATATTAGTCAAAATATCACTTTGTCATTAAATCACTTTACCAATCCATTGGTAACATTCAACATAATCCAGTAAATTCTAATAAAAAAACATAAATAAAACAACACTTGTATGTTTTATAATTCATATAACATAATTTTTTAATCCAAATACAAAAAATCCTTGATTATTCCACTTCATCCATAATCCATATGAAGGATACCTCTTCCGTTCATTTAATACCTCTTTCCCTTCACATTTTATATGTAGTCCCATCATCATCAGCAATATAACCATTACTCATACAACTTTATTGATTCTCTTTTGAAGCTTTCCCCTTAGGACATAGATTTTCATAATGACCATTAATTAAACATTTAAATCAGTTTTCCTTTGGTGATGTTTAGGGAGTCCAATATTCCAATTAATTTCATTAACCAATCCCTTCATTTTTACTTTATAGTTAATTTATTTATTCCATTATTTTCCATAGTCAAATCGCATTCTTGTTTCTATAAAACATTCACTTATTATATTATTTCCACAATCTTGCAACAAAAGAAATAGAATATTCTTTCTTCCATGGTCTACATTTCTCAAACTCTCATTGAACTCTTACCCTATCTTAGTGAGTTTTAGAGATAGATATTGTACAAGTTATTAATAATGTTCATTGAAAATTGAATGGGGAATATCACAACATCCTTCACTGTAGTGATTTCCCCATTTTAATGATCATAAAAAAAATTCATCATATTCAATGTCAATCTAGTTCCTTTTGTTTCACCTTATTGACTAAAACCAGGATGAATGTAGTAAGAAATGATTATTATTTGGAAATAATCCCTTAAGGTAACATTGAAATATTTTTGTATTAATTGTGTTTATTGACAAAGATTGTTTCCTCGGTCGGTTTTGGTGTTCCAGAGATGTTGTTGACAATCTATGCTGATAAAGAACCATTAAAAATTAATAGATGATATTTAGGTGGTATAAAAAATAATATATAATAGGTGGCACTGTCTTCCAGTGGTTTCTAAATTTTGGGGCCTCAAAATTGGGAAAATGGATAAACATTTTTTTAGCAAATGAAGTTGCAAGTAATATTCAATATGGTTTGGAATGTTGAGTGCAATCCATGTTTCCTGATCTGAATATCAAATTATGGAAAAGTCATGAAGTGCGTGAATGATTTATAAATGTGTTTGAAAGATGATTTTTCATGAAAGAGGCTTACGCCCCCAATGTGACATCAAATGTTGTTTTTCATTCAAGAAGAAGGTTTTTCATGACACATCCGAGTTTTCTGTGTAAGGGTCGGTGATGCTTACAAATAAGAGTTAACACCCCCTCATTCTAAGTAGCTCCAAACTTAGAGAAAATTTGATCTATAAATCTCATATGAATTTTTTTCAAAGGGATTTTCACGAATATATTGGAGTTGCGAACAAGATAAGAAAGTTTCATTTAGTATTTAAGTTGTTCATAAGAAAGAAGTTTCACATAAAAATCATTTTTGCATGCAAAGAATAATTATATCCCACAATGCATAGTAAGGGTTGTAGGGAAGATTTGGGGTTTCCCATTACATATGTGGTAAAGTAATTTTAATATGTTGATGAATGTGTAACTTCAATAAAGAATCTATCTACATCTGGGGATACATGTTTTCATGGAAATAAAGTGACCTACAAGTCCATAAATTGTGATTTGATCCCTTCCAAGAGTAGTGAGTGATGGACGAGGAAGACGTTGATCTTTCCCACCAGGAGTGATCCATAGGAACCGAAATAGGGAGTGACCCTTGGGAATTAAGTGAGAAGACCCTAAAAATGTAAATGTATTAATTATAGGCATAGAAGACCTAGCCTAAACCTTGTAAAAATCAGTTCACTTTTAGTGGACTTGTTACATTGGCACATCGCTGGTGGATGCTCCTTGGATGTATAGTGGTGAGGGTGAACCATGTAAAATCACTATGTATTGTGAATTATTTAATTTATATTCATATATTTTTGTGGGAGAAAGAGAGAGTTTTGTTTTTTTAATGAAAACACAAGATTAAAAGGGGTCATAGTTTTAATCTTTCACACCTCAATTCAACCCCCCCCCCCCCCCCCCCCTCTTAGGGTATTCATCCTAGTGTACCTAAGAATTATCCTAGTTAGGAATCACATAATCATCTAAATGACTTGTATGAGGTCTAAATGATGACACATTCATTAATATAGGACACCTTAGGTTTATAATAGGTCATTCATAGCCAAATTATTTTTAAATACCTCATGATAGTTCATTAAGAGTTTATGAATGCCCAACGAAAATTCCCTAGGAGGGTTAAACCAGGAATGAAATAAGGCCCGTTTTCATGTAACAGATTACCCTAAGTCAGTCTTGAGACATGTTGCTAGATTTTGTACCCCTAGGCACATCAATGCTAGAGCTACATCCACTTCCAGTATCCAGACAGGGATATAATTAAAGGAATCCACTCACATGATCCTTTACTAAAAAATTAGGATATTTTCTTATACTTTTTCTTATCCTTATAATTATCCTTAGACATTCCCTTACAGTTCACACGTGTTTTTCTCAACCTAGTTTCCAAAGATAAACTAAAACTTTTCTCACATACAAAATATAGTAACCCTCAATTTTCATAAATTAACATTACATTATCATTTTTAATACTTAAAATATTATACAAACAGATTCCCAAATATCGTATTATTCTAATGCCTTTGGAAACATGGAAACATAAACACTGGAACATAAGTGAGTAACCTTATCTCTCACTAGGTTCTTCTTGACTATCACCCTCCTTAAAAACATCAAACATAATATATATCTTCATAGCCTAGTAATGGAAACATAAAAATGTGTGATCTCATATTCTTAGTAAGGGTAAACAAGTAATATGTGTAAGCATAATCATGAGAATAAGGGTATGTGAATGTGATCATGACAATATAAGATCATACCTTACATATTTAAGATTATAAACATCAATCATGGAATAAACATGGTATTTCATAATATACGAATCATAATGATACAAAAAACATAATATATGAAAGAATAACATAGGAATAAAACATGGAATTGTGGTAAAAACATAATAAAATAATATTATTTCCATAGTATCCAAGGCATCACTGCCCAAACATCTTTGTAGTATGGGTTCACTCCCCATACCATCTTGGTAGTCATGGTTCACTCTAATATCCATATTAGTAGAATTAGTTCACTCCTTATACCATCTTGGTAGTTATAGTTCACTCCCATGTCTATATAAGTAGTCCATCTTTACTCCCCGACCATCTTTATCTATCTCATGATATATAAATATTTACCCAACTCTTTGGAGGGAGAAATAGGTCCCACCCATCCCATAATTATATCATACATACATGTTCCAAAAAATGATAAAAAAATCTTATCATGACACATGAAATGAAATAGTTATCATAGACATGTAATGATATCATAACATACGGAAAAAGTTACAGGTCATATAATCATTTTATAAAATTCATAACTCGTGAAAAGAATCAAGTTTCAAAACAATATAACACACGAATGGGAAACGGGTTTCATAAACATCATTCCATAAAAACATAAGCAATTAAGATAAAGAATATAAATAATAAAATAGAATCATTTCTCTATAAATTTATTAGTAACACCGATGGATGTCATATTAGATATGAAATAATTTTTAAATATCATTAAAAAATATTTAATGAGAAAAATATCCTTTCTTCTTTAAAAAAATATTTTGAAAACATAAAAATTTTTGAAAACCCATTTATTTGAAAATATATTTGAAAACCTATAAAGTGATATTTGAAAAATAAAAAAAATAAAATAATTTTCCGTTGAAAATTATTTTCAAAGATAATTTGAAATCATTTTTTTAAATTATTTTTGAAATAAAATAGATTTCAGACCGAAGAGAGAAATTCGATGAGATTTTTCTTAAAATAAATTTAATAATTTTAAGTACCAGAGAGTGGGAAATGATACTAATACATGGATATATATTTTATAAAATAATGATATGGAAACTCATGAGTTTTCTTTAGAGATGTATCATAATATTTTATCAATTTAATAATATTTATAAACAATCTCGATAAATGATAAGATTGTTTCAATAAACACTTACCACTTGGAAACTTTGAATCATACTATACATGTAGGAAAATAAAATTGTATGAAGATTAAAATATCATAAAAATAGGGATACTAATGATATAAAATGTCAAATGGAAGTGTATATACCTGAAAAAATAATGTAGGCACATAACGAAACATATCTCTCAAAGAAAGAGAATTAAGTTAAAACTATCTTGCCGATTTAGTAACTTTTGAAACATTAACCCCATGAAATAAATATCATAGAATGGAAATTTAAATACCCATAAATATAATAATAATAATCATATAATAATTTCAAGGGATTAATATACATCATGAAAAATAAAATAATGGTGAACATGGAATGTATCCCACAGATATAAAAAGAGAGATGAAATTCCCTTACCTTGTGTCTTGACAGTCATCGTACTTATTCAAACCTCCTAAATAGTAAGTAATACATATATCACATAACCATATTATTATATCTAATACCATATATTTTTTTATCATGACTTTATATTACCCTCTTGTTACCAATTCTATGTTAAGTTTTAACTTCAGGTAGTAGTTGCTTTGTTCTCCACATGTATCTTAATTTGTTACGTCTTTCATCCTTATACTTATATCATGATTTCTAGAATGTAAAATATGATATAAAAATCAATTATATTCCTTATATTCGTATTATAATAATATATTTATTATATAATTAGTAAAATGGAAAACACTGTTCATGGAGATGGTAGGTCATACATACTCATGAATGCTACATCCATTTTATTAACGTATTGTACGAATGAATGTAAATGAAATATATGAATATATTTATATATTATAATTTAAGTTGCATTAGTTTTTAATATATATTATATAATGTCACTATATTCATCCTTAACACATTCCATATAAGGTTTGAAAGAATCACATCACTTTAAGGGGGTGGTAGTTCACACTTCCTCAAACAAAATTATCATATTTACACCAAATGGTATGTATAATTATTTGTGACGAAAAATAATAATAAAAGATTAAATAAATAATAAATATAATATCTAACATATATAAATATAGTTTCCATCCGAATTTCCACCATGGGAGGTGGTAAATGAAAAATGAACTATCATCATTTTGTGAGGTGGTAGTTCGTTGTACACATATACAGTATGTTTCTTACCGATTAGAAAGAAGGGTTTGAAAGTTTAGGATGTAAACATTGTATAAAAAATATAAAAATATATTTATGATACTATTTATTTATAAAATCTTGGAATAATTAGATTTTAGGGATTTTAGAACGAAAATAAAAGAAATGAGTTTGAGGGAGGGTGTTAACTCTTAATCAGGTAAATCCTTTTTATTTACTCCAAATGGATTATTTGAAATGATTTATTAAAAAAGTGAGGATTAAATTATGAAGGTATTATTTTGTGAGGATATTTTATTGGATATTTTTTGAACCTATCTGGTTTTAGAGATTTGATTAAGTGGGAGGATGAGATGCCTATTATATTGGAGGAGGACTAGCACTCTAGTAATATTTTGACAAAAGAATTTCATACAAATTTTTCACACATAAAGTGGATCCAATAATGGAAAACATTAGATAAAATGGACCATAGGGTCTTAATATGTATATTAAATGGCTCTTGGATAAGTTTCTAGGTCGTTTTGGGTCTTAAAGTTAAGGTTTAGTACTTTTTTAACCTACTTTTTCTCTTAATCATTATAATTAATTTTAATCACTTTCAATAATATTTTTGGACAAAAACTAGATTGAATTTAATAAAAAAAATAAATTATTATGATTCAATATATGGGATACATTTTTACAAATTATAATTACATAAGTGGTAGAAAATTAATTTAAATTTACTCCCATTAACAGGACGACACAAGATGATTTTAAAGTAAAAAATGATCAAATGTTTGCTATGTTTTATTTCCAATTTCAATGTGAAATTATTTCCAATGACCTTAATTAGAATAATTGATAAAAATATTAACTTATTTAAATTTTAAAAAAAATAATTTATACCTATAAATAAATTAATTTAAAAATAATTTTTGAATTAAAAATCTGTATTTTCATTATACATACATAAATGATGTTTCTCCGAAAAATCTTAACAAACGATTCTAAGATAATTTTGACATTCTAAATTCAAAAACTATGTTCTTTTCATCAAATTAAATTTATTATGGTTCATAAAATTAATTTTATTTTTTCATAGAGGGACATGAAAAGTAGTTCATTTTAGAGAGTTGTATTTTAAAATAAATATAGAATTTACCAAAAAATTATATATTTCATTATTAATATGTAATAATTATATAAAAACATTATAAAAAATATTTTAAAAGTATTTATTTCTACTCATATTACTATGTTTAATGACTATGTTATAATTATCTTGTTTAAATAATTATAACAAAAAAACGTTTTAACTCTATGTTATATGTAATGTGTAACAAGTCATTGTTGTTTGTAACATATGACAAGTCAGAGCCATATAAAGAGAATTTTTCCCTTAGTAAAGTGAAATAATTCAATGAAATTTAAATAATTTTAAAAAAAATGGTCCATAAAAACTCAGGGTGTTACACTAATCACCTTAGAAACCTAGCTTCTGAATATTCCTAGGGAACTCAAGTTTGATGATGGAAATCACAAAATCAAATAAATTCATGAACATCAACGTCTCCAATGAGGTGTGATAATGGAGATAAAGGCATTGTGTAAATCAGATATCTTATATGGATTTGATTGGGCAGTGGATATTATTTATGTACCATTTTAATATATGAATAGTACCACTAATTTTTTTTATCCCACATAAATCTCATCATTAGATGATTACTAATTTATAAAAAAATATTTTCCACAATATTCTCAAGTCGGTACTGTGGTTCATCACCTACAACACATCATACACTGCCTCAAGGGACATTCTTAACCTATGATGGCCCATCAGCCCACCCTCTTGCATTTTTACCTGCACATCCTAATAGGATATATCCTTTCCCACTCACCATCCATTATATTGGCATCCTAGATGGCTACCTTTAATGGGGTTGAGCGTAGCTCTTATAATGCCTCAATTTTGATATCTATGGTGGAGTTTGTGGTTGGACCTATTTTTATTTAATACTCATTAATATACTTAGTAAAAACTTATGTGTAATTCATGAAACAAAACTAAGCATTCTCAAATTCCTCATAAAAAATATTATTAATTTTCCATAGTGTTCTTCTTATCCAAACACTATTGTAAACAATGTTTCATCATCTTATTGAAACATATCTTATAGAATAATATTAGATAAAAAATATTTACAATTCTATGGAGATTAATAATTCTCCATGATTTTTAACACCTTGTATTCTAATAATATCCATCACCTATTGACCCTTATTTTCAAAAAAATATAATCCAAGTCCATTCGGCTCAATTCATTTTATAAATAACTTTGAGTTTAGGGTGGTTGTATCTTGCTTAATCCATCATATAATGAGATAATGGAGTAGTGTGATTCCCAACAAGTATTTAGTGTCCCCTCCTTACATATATACATGGTTATGATATGGATATGGGGTAACGATTGAGGTGACCCCAACAATTCTCATTGAAATATTACATCATATTTTTTTAATATCCATTATATATCATTACAATCCATGCCAAAAAAATAAAGGTATAGTGCCTTTGGAAATATGGTTACATAATAAATTGGTACATAAATATTCCAAATCATATTTTAATTTTTTATTTATAACTATAACCCTTAAAAGAAAACCCATACATAAAACCTTCTTCACATCCTGGGGAAAAGGAAACATTAGAAAGGGTGTGTTCAGTTTTTTAATAAGGATAAACAAGGGATATATTCATGATAATTTAAGTATAGAATAAGAATAAGTGTATGTGATTTTGATATTAACATTTGAAAACAATACCAAACAATTCATCGATCATAATCATGATTCATGGAATAATGCATGGCAATTCCTATGGAAAGAATCATAAAGGAATTGAAGAACATGATCCAAGAGTTCATAACAATGGAATAAGATCATATCATAAAAGGGTGTTATAATTTTTTTCATAATCATACTAATATAAATTTTAGGTCAAGGACACCCACTAAGGAATCCATCACATGTTAGTCTTGGGATAATCACCAGCATACCTGATTTATTCAAAAGATAACCTCCAGTGTGGAAACTTTTGGGCATAGTGTAACCCGTCATGTACCCTATTTTTGTAATGGGATTACCTCACATGTAACATTTGAGATAATAAAAAAATAATATTTACCCAATGAATTATAGGGATATAACAGACCCACTCATACCATAATCAAAATCTATTCATATTTATTCTATAAGATCATGAAATCATTTATAATTCCACCATAACAGAACCCATGGAAAAGAAATTGGGTTTCATCAAAATTTCATCATCATAATCATAAACCATCTAGATAAATAATAAATATATTCATTGGATGATATCCCTAGTGAATCATAAGTAACAAAGATGTTAATTTCCTAAGATGAAAATACCATTAAAATATCAGGGAAATTTTCCTAGGGAAAATGTTGTTTTTATTATTAAATCACTTATCTAAAAAATTCAAAAATATTAAGGGAATAAATTCTTAGAAAATTACCATGTAAAATTGTTAAGGAATCTTTAAAACCTTTAGTTTTCATGATGAAGCTAAATCTTATTCATATGATATGCATTCAAAAATTGATTTTTTCACACCATTAGTAAATAGTGTCTCATCTAGAAAATGACATGATGATTATTTTAAAAAAAATTGTAAAGAGTAAAATATTGTAAAAAAATCTAAAAAAGTTATTACAATAAAAATCAATAAATCATTTCAGAAAACATGCATATGGAAGAAAAATGATTTCTATTCAAAGAGAGAAATGAAGTTTCTTTTCCATAAAAAAGCTATTTTTCGGTCTCTTAAGCTCATAAAAAGTGGAAAATGAATGGAAAACATATATTTTCTAAAACAATAGAGTATAAGAAATATCTTGATATCTCTTAGAGATATATCATATTCTTTCATCATCATAAGTTTATGCATAAATAATCTTAATAAAAATGAGGATGAAACAAAAAACTTTTAAATCAAGTAATTATTTTTAAATATTTACTATAAAATAATTTATAATTAATTTAGATATAGTATTATAATATAACAGACCCATATACATGCTTATAATATCATATTTTATCCACTTATAACATCATTTAAACCCATTTATTAAAAAATATTTATTAAAATCACTCTTTCTGAGTGTCAAATGTTATTTCATGAATGGTTTGGTTTAATGGATCTTTTAATTATATATTGATCATGTTTAAAATATCTCTAGAACAATAATAATGATATAAATATATTATTTATTAATTATATTAATATTTATTTCCATTCATAAAAGGTATATATATATATAATTTAATTACACTATTCATAGAGATTGTAGTTTATGCGTACGCATGAACACTATTTTTTTAATGAAAAGAAAGAAAAATAAATAATATTTTATCCTTAAAGAATAATTATTATATAATAATTATCATAAAACATTATACAATACATCATTATAAACATCCATTTAATGTAGATATGTAAGAGTAATCATATTATTATGTGGAGGTAGTAGTCCACACATACGCATGAGCGATACATTCATTTCCCATTTTATAGAGATGTGGTGGAAAAATTTTACTACATAATCATAATAAAATATTAGTATTTATTAAGATACTCTATTTATAATATTATGATGGCTACAAAAAATTATCTAATGTGGAATAAGAAAAAAAATTAAAAATCTTGGTTAATACTATTACATCTTCTTGGACATGTCTCTATTGGGTTACACATTAATCCTTGAAATATTATTCTTAGGAGAAGAATAGTGGATCTTGGAAACATGAAAGAAGATTGAAATGTATTACAGAATTTATTTTTTGAGATATAAGGCTTAAAATTCATTTATAATGGTTTAAAAAAGTTTCCCTTTAATAAATGAGAAAGAGGATGCAATTGTAATTACATAAAATATTCAAATATAATAAATGTATCCCTCAAGTATAATGATTAAAAATGGAAAAGGACTAAAATTTAAGATAATATAGTGCCTAAATATCTCCAAAAAAATAATAACTATATAATTTTATGTGTAATTATAACCCATATCTCTTGGTCAAACACCCAGTAAAACCTTCTTAACCCAAACCACTTTTAGAAATTTTTACTGATTTTACTATTCATTATGACAAAAAATTAAAGTCACCTCATTTCCAAATTTAAACATGATGACTCAAAATATGAAATCGGTTTTGTCAAATCTATATTCTATAATTGGTGTAAATTAAATTTAATGTATTCCTACAAAACATGATAAAAATGGTTTTCTAGAAAAATACATTTGTAAGTATAAATATAAGTTTATACCAAAATTAAGAATTATGTGAATTCAAATGAAATTTATTGGATTTTTTTAATAAAAATTACATATTTAAATTTTAAAATAAATTAAACACAAAATGTATATTTTTAAATAATTTAAGGGAAAATTTAATTTTCTATAAAATTGGTATTTTCCCTATTCACTAAAAATTAATCTTTTTAGATAAAATAGCATAAAATAAGCTCATGTTATTTTTGATGTAATGATTCAAAAAAATGATAAAAATTTTCTAAAATAAAATTTTAGAAAGTTGATTATTTTAAATATTATATTTTTTCAAAAAATTTAATAAAAACCATCTTTGATGAAAACATATTTTTGAAGTATAAAATGACTACTAAAAATTGTGTACTTATTTGTTATAAAATAATTGTTATATTCATATTATATAAAAAATTAAAATATATTTTTCAAAATGTGGATAATACTATTCTTAAATTCTAATTCAACCTCTATATTATAGAGGTATAGTATATTGTGGTTCATATAGACTCGGGTTATGTGTAATGAAAGCGATAGAATACATCCAGTTTATTTCAATGAAAGTATATATAAAATCTAGTGGTGTTACATTCTATACACCTTAGTATAAATTTATCCCTAGAAATTAATTTTCTCCAAGTCCAAAAATGAAGATATAAATTTTTTATAACATTCTAAAGTTTCCATGTAGCTTCCTAAAATTTATTATTCCTCCATAGAACTATAACCTAGTGAGTAGTATGGTTTCATAGTGTTTATCTCTATGAAACTGTAATAACCCGAAATTTTGAATAAATCTTGTTTCCTAATTTTATGTGTTATTTTATTTTTATACTCAACAAAAATGTTTCATTTGATAACATGAGTATAATTAAAATGATACTGTTGGTTTTTGACTATTATATGACCATTGGTCAATATGACCACTGAAAACTAAACGTTTTGATTATTGTCTCTAAATACAAGTAATCTTGGTTAATATAGAAAGAAGATTCGATGGCCTCACCCAGTAGTCTTGGACCAATCGAAGCCCATCTAACAGAACTTGGGAAAGAGGTAGCACCAATGGGCTTTACTCTGGACCAAACCCAAGCTGAACTTCATCGTATAAAGCTAGAACGGGATCACCTTCGCGAGAAGTTCAAACTGATAGAAATTACTACTCGTGCGATGTTGGCTAAGCCTCCCTCGGATTCTCTCACCTTAGCACACCTTACACTTAGGTCCTATGCTGGTGTGATAAGAGGCTATGTAAGGAGACCGTAACCGCCTTGTGTAATCCTTTGTCTTAAAGAAAAATTGGGATTTCTTCTTATGATGAAGTTTATGAATTTTTAAATGACCGGATAAATATAGTTTGCATATTTTTGATGAATTTTAGAAAAAATGGTATTTTAAAAATGGTTGTGTAAACCTTAAATAATTAAAAATTTGTAATGATTTTTGAAAAATGGTCTTCTACAATTATGTTCAGTACGAAATTTAGAGTCTAATAAGATCAACTTAATTTTTGATGAATAGTAAATTATGAATAGTGATTTTATGATTAGGATTAGTAATGTGTCTAAATGGATTAGTAATCTCACTTAAAGAAAGTATTAATATAATCTAGGCACCTTGATTAAGTTATGTGATTCAATAAAATGGTTAAATAATGGTTTCATAAATTATTTTTCAAGTATTAGTTTTTTCGGGTGAATAGTTTTTTTAAATTAAAAATTTAATTAAAAATATTTAGATAATTATTTTTATAAAACGGATTTCATTTTTGAAATCAGAGCACCGATATTATGCTATGGTAATTTTTGGGGTTTTTTCTGAAAAAAATGAATTTTTTTATGAATAGTGTTTTTATTTAAAAATTAAATTAAAAATATTAAGAAAATTATTTTTATAAAATGGAGTTCATATTTGTAATCAGAACGTTGATATTTGGTTAAGGTGAAATTTTGGGATTATTCTGAGAAAGTTGAATTTTCGATGAATAGTAAAAATACAGTTTTTAAGTAACGAGTGTTTAATGACATCATTAAATGATGTATTTAGTTTGTAATCAATATGTTCGAATTATGAATAGTGAGATAAGGTATGAGGTGTCCCAACTGGCCAATACCATGGGAAAATACCACGGGAAAGCCCATGGTTTTGCCAAAACCACTAATGAGGTGTCCCTTTTCCATTAATACCTTGTCCCCTCACTTTCCCTATAAAAACCAAGCCATACTCTCATCCATTCGACTCCCCACTCTCCCCCAAATAAGTTCTGGTCTCATTAACTCCCAAGGAGTCCTCCCATGGTTCCCCCAAGTTCTCAAGATCCCAACCATTGAGTTTTAAGAGTTATGATTTAAGGTAAGGGATCTGAACTCTCTCTTTCATTTCAAGTAATCTCTTTTATGTCATTCCTTTTATGCTCCATGTTCTTATGTTGGAGGATGTTATTTTATACTCCTCTTACTGCCCTTTTCATGTACATTTAATGAGAGATCCCCTCTTACTCTCATTATTTAGTTTTATGAAGTTTTAAGTGGCGTCGTTAGGCTGCCGAAATTTTTGTAACAGATTCTTTCTCCCTTCTCATTTTTCAAGATCAATTTTCATGTAAATATATCAAGTTCCTTTTTATTATGTTGGGTTATGATATCTAAATTTTTCATACTGATCTTTTATGATAATATTATGAGAGACCCCATTTGATCTCTTCAATTCAGTATTTTGAAGTTTTAAGTGGCGTCGTTAGGCTGCCGAATATTTAAGTGGTTCTTCACCCTTCTCATTTTGAAGTTCTACTTTCATGTCAATTCTTTCAAGTTCCTTTTTGTTATGTTGGGGTATGATCTCTATATCTATAATACTGGAATATTATGTTCACATGATGAGAGACCCCATTTGATCTCTTCAATTCAGTATTTTGAAGTTTTAAGTGGCGCCGTTAGGCTGCCGAATTTTTTTAGGGGATTCTTTCACCCTTCTCATTTTTTCAAAGTTCTACTTTCATGTCAAGTCTTTCAAGTTCCTTTTTAGTTATGTTGGGGCATTATCTCTATATATATCATACTGAACTGTTATGTTCACATGATGAGATACCCTATTTGATCTTTTCAAATCATTTTTGTTGAAGTTTAAGTAACGTCGTTAGGCTGCCGAACTTTCATAAGAGAAATCTAATTTTTGTCTTCCTTCCATGTTTTTCATTTCAAATGGTATGTCCTAGAAATTTCATTACCATGATTATCTATCCTTCTTATTATATCCATCTACTATTTTATTGGTTATTTATGAATGATTGACCCATTTTCCCTCTCTTTTTAATGTCTTCTAAAACCTCATAACAAAGTCGTTATGCTGCAGAATTTCCGTCTCAAAATGTCTCTCTCTTTTTATAAAGTTATTTTATATTATTAAGTGAATAATCAAAGCTCTTTCTTCTAAAGGGGTATTTACATATATACCAAAATGTTCTATTTTAAATTCTGAGATTTACATACATGAGATCCACCTTCCTTTTCTGTGGGTTTTAATGTGACGTAAAGATCATGTCATTAAAGCAGTTTTTAAAACATTGTGATTATGAAATGAAAACCATTTATTCTATACTATATGGGT
Organism: Viscum album; assembly: GCA_963277665.1. Classification (NCBI taxonomy): domain Eukaryota; kingdom Viridiplantae; phylum Streptophyta; class Magnoliopsida; order Santalales; family Viscaceae; genus Viscum; species Viscum album. The sequence continues at coordinate 1,373,840,703 of OY728133.1, read as the reverse complement.
TGTTTATGAAATTTTTGATGATGATATATGAGGCTCACATGATAATAAAGGAAAATTTAGGGGTGCTCCCTAATATCTCTCCAATGCATTGGGTAATGATGTAACCACTAGAGATTACAATTTTCACGATACCTTAATGAATAACCTTGGTAATTTTCAAATGACACCTTAGGGATGGACCTTGGTGATATGTTCATGATTGTCTATGTTAAATGATGTAGCCACATTTTCAAGTTATAAAAAAATGTTACTTTTATTATGATATTCCTCCTTATTTCATTCTCATGCCTTAAAGTTCTTTTTCATGACCTTATTGAAGTTTCTCAAGTTCACATGTAAAATGATTCTCTTGTTTTCCTTACTGGGATTTTGCTCACCCTTTCTTCTGATGTATGCTCCCAGGTTATGTGATGCAGTAATGAACCTAGTTTGAACATGAGGAGAACCCTTTCAAGTGTTTTAGAAGTATTTTTTATGTTTTCATGTTTAAAGTTCCTGGTTTCCAAGACACTAAACCTTAAAGATCCTCGGTTTTGTAAAATGTAATGAAAGTTTATGTGGTAAAAAGGGTGGGATGCTATAGTTGGTATCAAAGGATTTTTTAGTTATTTTTGGAAATTAGGATATGAAAAATCTAGGAATAACCCTATAGAAAAGTTTAAATATAGGAAATATTCCTGGTATTTTGGTGAGTATTGAGTAAGGGGTTTCCAAGAAAATACATCCCTGTCTGGATACGAGCAGGTAGAGGTGGCTCTGGCACAGATGTACATAGGGGTAAAACCTGAAAACACCACTTTGAGATAGACTCGAATGGGAACTGGTACACGACAACAGGCCTTGCTGCACTCTTGGTTACGACACTCCTGGGGGATATGCTTTGGTAAATTCATAAGCTTAGTATGAACCATTATTAAAGGAACAAGGATAAAACAAAATAATGATTCACATAAGAATATATATGATCATGGATAACCTAGATTGGAACCTAGGGGATCACAAGTTAGGATATACTTTTATTCTACATGTTTATCCTTTTATGCTTAAAGTTTCCTTTTCATGATTATTAGCTAAATAAATAAGCCCCTAATTATAGTTTCTTTTCTTAGTTAATGGCAGGAAATGGAAGAACATGTCCCAAAAACCAATGAGATAGGAAATGCGACGATTGTCGTATTAATATGACAGAGGTGATTAGGGCATTAAAAGATGATTATTATTTTGGAATACGCTCACTATTTTAGGGACCCTATATGATCGAGGTAAATAGATTACTACGGTATTTTCATTTAGCAGTAAGGTTGATTTACATTTTGAAGAATCGATGAATTTATGGTGGAATTATAGTAATTTAGGTTACTTATGGGAATGATTAACCTATCTTGGGTAAAATATGTTTAGTTTAGATCATTTTGTTATAAGATGTTAGGAGTGGTTGATGTTGTTTTGAGATGAACAATGAAGTTTATTTTGGAAGACTATGTTATCAAATCCTTCTTGTATTTGGGTTTCAATCTTAGTTTGGTTTATTTTGAAGAATTTTAAGGACCGTTATTTATGGGATGGTCTATGATGAACTTTGGGTATTACCATGGAAAATTGAAGATTTAAAATTAGTTTCCATTCCTATGAGATTCTACCTTTTTTGAAGAGTTGTTTAACCTTACCCTTTCTGTTTTTGGTATAATGTTTAAAGATAAAAGAAATAGATAGTTAATCTTTTGTGGGTTATGTGATTCTCTAGAAGATGATTCTTGTGTTTTGATGAGACCAAGTAGTTTTGAATTCTCATCGTTTGGGAGAAAAGATTAGTTTTGGTAGAAACTTATTAAAGGGTGAAACTCTACATGAAGGTAGATATATTTCCTTATGTTTTTGTTCTATGTTGTAAATGAATTCCTCAAAATTATGAAAAGGAATGTAAAACAAAAACGTTTTTGGTTTACGTTTCCTACTAGGTAATCAAAGATCGTTTAGACACTTCATAAGTTTGGGATTTTCTTATGGTTAACTTTCTCCTAATCATGTTCTCTGTCACTCTCCCTCAGAACATGACCCTTTGTTTTCTCCTCCATGTCCATGTTTTCCTACATGGAATCCTAGTGTGGGCTAACTCGGGTGACCTTCGTACTTCCCTTTCTTTCTTTTAAAGTAATAGTTTTACTGACTCCTTTTCTGATGTGGGACTTTCAATGAAATTTCAAAACCTAATTTTAAAAAATTGCGAGGACGCAATTTCTTAAGGGGGGAAGATTGTAACAACCCAAAATTTTGAATAAATCTTGTTTCCTAATTTTATGTGTTATTTTATTTTTATACTCAACAAAAATGTTTCATTTGATAACATGAGTATAATTAAAATGATACTGTTGGTTTTTGACTATTATATGACCATTGGTCAATATGACCACTGAAAACTAAACATTTTGATTATTGTCTCTAAATACAAGTAATCTTGGTTAATATAGAAAGATGATTCGATGGCCTCGCCCAGTAGTCTTGGACCAATCGAAGCCCATCTAACAGAACCTGGGAAGGAGGTAGCACCACTAGTCTTTGCTCTAGACCAAACCCAAGATGAACTTCATCGTATAAAGCTAGAACGGGATCACATTCGCGAGAAGTTCAAACTGATAGAAATTACTACTCGTGCAATGTTGGCCGAGCCTCCCTCGGATTCTCTCACCTTAGCACACCTTACACTTAGGTCCTATGCTGGTGTGATAAGAGGCTATGTAAGGAGACCGTAACCGCCTTGTGTAATCCTTTGTTTTAAATAAAAATTGTGATTTCTTCTTATGATGAAGTTTATGAATTTTCAAATGACCGGATAAATATAGTATGCATATTTTTGATGAATTTTAGAAAAATGATGTTTTAAAAATGGTTGTGTAAACCTTAAATAATTAAAAATGTGTAATGATTTTCGAAAAAATGGTCTTCTACAATTATGTTAAGTATGAAATTTAGAGTCTAATAAGATCAACTTAATTTTTGATGAATAGTAAATTATGAATAGTGATTTTATGATTAGGATTAGTAATGTGTCCAAATGGATTATTAATCTCACTTAAAGAAAGTATTAATCTAATCTAGGCACCTTGATTAAGTAATGTGATTCAATAACATGGGTAAATAATGGTTTCATAAATTATTATTCATGTATTAGTTTTTTCGGGTGAATAGTGTTTTTTAATTAAAATTTAATTAAAAATTTTTATAGAATTATTTTTATAAAACAGATTTCATTTTTGAACTCAGAGTACCGATATTATGTTATGGTAATTTTTGGGGTTTTTTCTGAAAAAAAATGAATTTTCTGTGAATAGTGTTTTTATTTAAAAATTAAAATAAAAATATTTAGAAAATTATTTTTTTAAAATGGATTTCATATTTGTAATCAGAGAGTTGATATTTGGTTAACGTGAAATTTTGGGATTATTCTGAGAAAGTTGAATTTTCGATGAATAGTGATAATACAGTTTTTAAGTTACGGGTGTTTAATGACATCATTAAATGATGTATTAAGTTTGTAATCAATATGTTCGAATTATGAATAGTGAGATAAGGTATAAGGTGTCCCAAGTGGCTAATACCATGGTAAAATACCACAGGCAAGCCCATGGTTTTGCCAAAACCACTAATGAGGTGTCCCTTTGCCATTAATGCCTTGTCCCCTCACTTTCCATATAAAAACCAAGCCATCCTCTCATCAATTCGACTCCCCACTCTCCCCCCAACGAAGTTCTGGTCTCATTACCTCCCAATGAGTCCTCCCATAGTGCCCCCAAGCTCTCAAGGTCCCAACCATTGAGTTTTAAGAGTTATGTTTTAAGGTAAGGGATCCGACCTCTCTCTTTCATTTCAAGTAATCTCTTTTATGTCATTCCTTTTATGCTCCATGTTCTTATGTTGGAGGATGTTATTTTATGCTCCTCTTACTGCCCTTTTCATGTACATTTATTGAGAGATCCCCTCTTTCTCTTATTATTTCGTTTTATGATGTTTTAAGTAGCGCTGTTAGGCTGCCGAAATTTTTGTAACAGATTCTTTCTCCCTTCTCATTTTTCAAGATCTATTTTCATGTAAAGTATTTCAAGTTCCTTTTTATTATGTTGGGGTATGATCTCTAAATTTATCATACGGATCTTTTATGATCATATGATGAGTGACCCCATTTGATCTCTTCAATTCAGTATTTTGAAGTTTTAAGTGGCGTCGTTAGGCTGCCGAATTTTTAAGTGGTTCTTCACCCTTCTCCTTTTGAAGTTCTACTTTATTGTCATTTCTTTCAAGTTCCTTTTTGTTTTTTTGGGGTATGATATCTATATATATCATACTGGAATCTTATTTTCACATGATTAGAGACCCCATTTGATCTCTTCAATTCAGTATTTTGAAGTTTTAAGTGGCGCCGTGAGGCTGCTGAATTTTTTTAGGGGATTCTTTCACCCTTCTCATTCTTTTCAAAGTTCTACTTTCATGTCAAGTCTTTCAAGTTCCTTTTTAATTATGTTGTGGAATTATCTCTATATCTATCATACTGAACTGTTATTTTCACATGATGATATACCCTATTTGATCTTTTCAAATCATTTTTGTTGAAGTTTAAGTAACGCCGTTAGGCTGCCGAACTTTCATAAGAGAAATCTAATTTTTGTCTTCCTTCAATGTTTTTCATTTCAAATGGTATGTCCTAGAAATTTTAATTACCATGATCATGTATCCGTCTTATTATATCCATCTACTATTTTATGGGTCATTTATGAATGTTTGACCCATTTTCCCTCTCTTTTTAATGTCTTCTAAAACCTCGTAACATAGCCGTTATGCTGCAGAATTTCTGTCTCAAAATGTCTCTCTCTTTTTATAAAGTTATTTTATATTATTAATTTAATACTCAAAGCTCTTTCTTCTAAAGGGTTATTCACATATATACCAAAATTTTCTATTTTAAATTCTGGGATTTGCATACATGAGACCCACCTTCCTTTTCTGTGGGTTTTAAAGTGACGTAAAGATCATGTCTTTAAAGCAGTTTTTAAACGTTGTGATTATGAAATGAAACCCATTTATTTTATACTATATGGGTTATTTATGAAATTTTTGATGATGATATATGTGTCTCACATGATAATAAAGGAAAATTTAAGGGTGCACCCTGATAGCGCTCCAATGCATTGGGTAATGATGTAACCACTAGAGATTAAAATTTTCACGATACCTTGGTGAATAACCTTGGAAATTTTCAAATGACACCTTGGGGATGGACCTTGGTGATATGTTCATGATTGTCTATGTTAAATGATGTAGCCACATTTTCAAGTTATAAAAAAATGTTACTTTTATTATGATATTCCTCCTTATTTCATTCTCATGCCTTAATGTTCTTTTTCATGACCTTATTGAAGTATCTCAAGTTCACATGTAAAATGATTCTCTTGTTTTCCTTACTAGGCTTTTGCTCACCCTTTCTTCTGATGTATGCTCCCAGGTTATGTGATGCAGTAATGAACCTAGGATGAACATGAGGAGAAGCCTTTCAAGTTTTTTAGAAGAATGTTTTATGTTTTCATGTTTAAAGTTCCTGGTTTCCAGGACACTAAACCTTAAAGATCCTCTGTTTTGTAAAATGTAATGAAAGTTTATGTGGTAAAAAGGGTGGGATGCTATAGAAACAACATTTATATTTTTTTTATTTATAATAAAGATCATGATATAATGTTATAATATCTAATTTCATTACATGTTATTGATTATATATAAACTTCCTCAAAAGATATTCATGAATCCCATTGTGAACTTGCAATAGGTTCGGTTGAAGTGACAAATAATAAGCTAAAGTCTCTAATTGATCAAGAATACTAAAGGAAATAATATTTATAGTTTTTAGAATTATCTTATTTCTAAATAGAATAACCTTATTATATATATAAATTCATAGTAATACCACCCCACCAACATTAAAATTCATATTTCACTGATGATTTTCATCATAACTCTTCTATAGACTATGAGCTTCCCTAATGTGCTGCTGAATGGATCTTACCTTCTCTTAAATTTTCTCATCTATCTCAGGTCTCAATATCAATAATCCTCCTATATAATCCCAACATATGGGTGTTCTATACTTCTTTCCACATAGGGACTTTTAAGGATCCATACGAATTCTCAAGGGAAAGTTATTATTTTAAGAAATCTTGACTAAAGTAATGTGTTGATCTCAATCACCTTTGTAATCTATATAACAAGATCTCAATATATCTAAAATGGTTTCAATGTTCCTTTCAAAATGGCCATCTTTTTTAGTCTAACAGAATGTAATGAAACATATCTCCATATCTAGAGATTTTTGAATACTTATCTAGAACATCTTGGTAATCCTTGTATCATTATCAGATACAATAGAATGTGTTTCTCTAGTAAAACTTACCACTTATTGAATGTATATCCTATAAATATGATCATTAGAGAAAATTTCTTTGATATAAATATGATCATTAGAGAAAATTTCTTTGGAAAACCGGTGACCGTTATGTATCATGTATGAATTTATTATTACTTTAAATATTATATAATATAATTCATTTATTAAAAATTTCAATTTTATACTATTAGTAGATTTACATCTAAGTTAGAAAACCCTTATTTATCATCAGGTAGATTATTGATTTTTCAAATATAATTCTTTCTGAGTACAATTATCTATTACCTTTTGACACTATTTTTAACATTAAGTAATATTAAAATTTCCTTAACAAATCATTGTGTGTATTTTTTAGTATTCTATATTCCATTTCTCAAGCTTTGGTAAACCATAACACATTAAGTTTAGCACCTTTATGTGTCACGATATATCTTAATACATTTCCGAATTTTTAATCTTCTGGATTATTTAGAAAATCTATTTTCAATTAATGATTTTTTTTCAAATTTTCAATAACAAAAAAAAATCCAAATTACTCTTATGTATATATTCATTTTCATTTTTTGTAGGGTGTTTCAATAAATAATCTTATGCATACTTCAAAAATATATTATAACTATTACATTTGACGTGTTTTGTTAGTATTTTTTCAATTCATAACTCTAAAATTTTCATAACTCATCTCCATATTCCTCTACTCAACTGAAAACATCAAATTACATTGGAATAACTTCAAATCATCTTTAATTATCACCAAAATTATTCCCTATCTAATGAAACAAAAAAATACTCATTAGGTTAGTAATTCCCCGACACCAATTACCCAGATATAGTGCTTTATTACATAACATTGGCATGATACAAGGAATCATGTCCCAAAACACTGATTAGTTTAGTATTATTTGAAATAAGATACATACATAAGTTCATCATTACAACATGAAAAGAAATAAAACACTAATTTATTCCATTAAAAACATCCAAACCTCCTTGATTATGCCTGAAATTAACTCATAACCAACTTCTTCATATCCTGGGAAAAAAACCTTCGAAAGGGGTGAGATGAAATGCTCAGTAAGGGTAAGAAATAAAGAGTAAGATAACACAAACATTAGGCATGGTGAATAATTAAAAATTCATGCCTTTATAACTAATAAACATGAACACTTTATGGAAGGAATATGAGCTAAGTAAATAATGCCATAATAAAACATAATCAAAGGCATTCTACTAGTCAAATAACAAAATGAACCATCATTATTATTTTCAATGTGAGGGGATATATAATGCCATACATTCTGAAACATCTTTTCAAGGCCTCGTCCAAGATGTCTAAAAGGGATTTAGGCCTCAGCCAAAACCATATATCAAATTGGGAATGGAATTAGCTAATTCAATGTATAATTTTCTCATAAGACCTACTGATGCACTTCAGATCTATAGCGGGCTCCACCTGTCACAAACATAGTCCAATAAATTCCTCATATGAAAAGGTTGAAACATAAAATAAACATTTGTATTAAAACTATCAAAAGACAAATAAATAATTTAACCATAAAACATGAATGGTATAAAAATAACACAACCACAGTCAAACATATCACAAAACCTTGGGTAAGTAATAAAGATTAAGATATCATAAACATTAGGCATAGTGAATAATTATAAATGCATGCCTTTACAAAAAATAAACACGGACACTTTATGGCAGGAATATGTGCTGAGTAGAAAATGTCATAAGAAAACATAATCAGGGGCATTCTACTAGTCGAATAACCACATCAACCATCCTTATTTTTTCATATTAAGGTAATGTATAATGCCAGGCATTCTGAAACATCTTTCCAAGGCCTCGTCCAAGACGTCTAAAAAGAATTTAGGCCTTGGCCAAAACCATATATAAAATTGAGAAAGGCCTAAGCCAATTCCATTTCTAATTGTCTCATTAGACCTACCGATGCACTAAGGATCTATAATGGGCTCCACCTGTCACATACTAAGTCCAATACATTTTTCATATGAAAAGGTTAAAACATAAAATAAACATTCGTATTAAAACTATCATAATAAATATCAATAATTTAACCACAAACCATGAATGGTATAAAAATAACACAATTCCTTTCAAACATATCCCAAAACCTTAAATACAAAATGGAATATTTGTATCATAATAAATAAACTTCAAATAAGTGTAAAATTTATCAATGGATGTTGACATAGATGAAATAAAAACTATTAGAGATAAATATCTTTTTCTATTTTGAAATCATTTAAGAGTCATATAATTATTAAAGAAAACATTTATTTTGAAAATATTCTTATAAGATTGTAAGGGAATCTTTGATGATGTTATAATGGTGGAAAATAGTTTCAACCGCCGTATAAGTTAAGAAAACATTCTTACCTTTATTTTTTCGAAATGTTTATAAAGTACCCTATTTAGAAAACGACAGAAATATTCTTGTCAAAACATATAAGGTAAAAAAAGGGTATAAATGACTTTTAGCCATAGTCTAGAAAATAGTAAAAATGTTTTGAAATACATTTTTAAGAAAACACGGATGTGGATGATAAAGAGGCCGCATTAGATACTTACATAAATATATCCTCGGATAATAAAGAGATTGTAAAATTAACCCTTACCCTATACTTTTCCTTGGTCAAGGGTATGTTAAACTCCATTATAATAGTTAAATCACTATTATTAAATTATACAAGAACCATATACGTAAATATGATATCATATATGATCTTATAATATTTCTTTGTTAATAATATTTTAGTGTTATTGTTGTTTCGGGTGTTAACTGATTAATTTTTTATTATATTTTTTGTTACATAAGTCGAGTTTGTTATAGATAGAATGTATTTGATTAATATCCAGAGTGATATTATGTTATTAAATATTATTTGTAATCATAAAATTAAAATTATTCTTGAATGGTTATGATGGGGAAATGAATCTCATCGCGTTCGTGGAGACGGTAATCCGTACGTACACACAAGAGACAATATCATTATATTGATTGAAAAATCATATGTAATTGGATGGTATTTCATATATACAGAATCATTAACATGTTATATTTATTATTTAAATCATTTATATTCATTATTATACCAATCCAAATAATGAAATGTTTGAATAACAAACTACACCACGATGTGGATATGGTAAGTCGTACGTACGCACATATGGTGACTTTTTCATTTATAGGATGGATAGAATAACGAATATTGTTGTACCATATTTATAATAACATCAAATTATGTATAAGGTATTGGATTTATTATTTAAGTATGTAAATGTAAGAACCCAGACCTTTGTTTCAGGTATTTTTTTTCTTTTTTCTGGAGTTTTTGAGAAAAGAGGAGTATCTGGAAATTTTTGAAGTACACTTCGTGTACTTTATAAGTTCACACCGTGTACTTCTATTTTGCATGAGTTCATGTGCCGGAAATGTCTGGGCCACACACATGGTTGTGTGGGGTGATGTGTAGGCCTCTTAAAGAGGAGTACATAAAAGCCTAGTACATGTCTTGTACTCTAAAAGTACACAGCGTGTACTTTCCTTTTTTAAGTAAACGCACCGGGGTCGAGCCTAATCTCCAGAACACGCTTCTTATCCATCTTCTTTGACTGAGATCATCTCATACAGCCGAAAATCTCTTCTGAGCCCCCAAGCCTCTATCTGTTCTCCGAATTTTCCTTTGTCGATTGTGTTGGAACCGCAGCGGTATGCTCTTCCTTCTTCTAGATCATCGTTTTCCTATTCCTCCTCTTTTGCCAGTTATTGTGGGTTGGACGTTTTTTGTGTTTTTGTAGATATAAGACATTATAAAGAGATGAAATCCTTGTGGTTCAAGTATATCGATCTTCTATAATCAAGGTATGTGGTTTGTGCCTTTCCGTTCAAATTATTTGAGCTTTATGTGCAATTTACACCAATACCCTTGAATGGGGTATTGTGTGTTTACTGTTTTTCCCCTGTTGTTTTCCTACCTTGATTGTAAGATTGTGTAGATGTAATTTGGTAATGTATGAGGATAATTTCAATCCTTGGATGTTTTTCTCATGCCTTGTTCTATTTACGACCTTTTGGTCTTGTTCAGCCTTTGTCCGTTATATCTGTTTTATATGCCTTGTGACTGTAGAATGGAGTGTTATTCTATGACATGCCTGTTATGTTGTAGATTGGTTATCCAAGTATCATTGTAGGTTTACTTTGGACTTATAGAATTATTATGCCCTAATTGTCATGGGGTCGTGAGAACTTGGTGCTATAGACTATAAGAGGATAGACCGAGTGAGCTTCCTCAGAGAGTCTTGGACATTATAGACTAAAGGGGATACACTGAGTGAGCTTCCTAGAGAGTCTTGGATATTATAGAATACAGAAGGATAGACCGAGGGATCTTCCTCATAGAGTATTGAGATTTATAGACTATACGGGGTAGACTGAGTGAACTTCCTTATAGATTCTCTGTTTTTATTGAATTTCCTTAAACCATTCCAAGATATAGGAGGAATTGACCGAGTGAGCTTCCTCAGAGAGTCTGAGATCAACCTGAGGCTATTAGAAGGATTGAAAAAGTGAGCTTCATCAGAGAGTCTCTAGACCTTGGGTCTATAAGTGGAATTTAATGCATGATCTTCTATAGAGAGTCCATGAATACCTTAGACTATAAGGGGAATTGACTGAGCATGATTCCTTAGAGAGTCTTATAATTTCGTATGACCAAACCAAAGGGGTTCGACTGAGTGTATTACCCAAAGGGTTGTTGGTACTTCATGGATAGGACTATACGGGATGGTTGTGAGTACTTCCCTAAGGTAATTCCTATTTGTGGTTAGCTATTTGCTTCACTACTGCTTGTTGACCTATGGATTCTTTGTTGTTGTGTGTCATCCTATCTACTTGTTACTGTTTACTGCTTTCTGTACTATTACCTGCCATAGGCTCAATAACTATTAGGCAATGATCTTCGGGTGGTTTCCTACTAGGATATAGTCTCACACCCTGTTTGGTTCATGCTTTTGGGACCAAACAGATTTTATTGTTGTAGGTATAGATAAGGGCATAGGCCCTTCAACATCAGGTACATGACTTGCATTGGTGCAGGAGAGTGTGGGACAGAGCCGAGGTTTGCGATGCTGAGGAGTTTCTTATCTGTTTTTCTTTTGTACTTTGGGTTAGTATTATACTCAACATTTTGACTTGTTTGGATTCTTTCCTAGACATATGTATCATTCATAATTTTATATATATGTGTGTGCTCCAGTTGTTTATTGTTTAGTCTTCCACTGTTTACTATTTTTCGATATTTACTGCTCCCTCTATTATATGTGTTGTTTACTTCTGTTGTGTACTCTTCCAATGAGGGCATAGTTTCCCCACAATCACACCCAAGACCCCCACTACTAATTAGCATCCTCTGGCGTTTGGGGAAATGCGCTTGAGTTCATTTGACCAACAGGGTACGGGGCACCTCTTGGTTTCTTCTAGAACTGGGACGTTACAAAGTGGTTTCAGAGGGACTCTTTTCTCTTTACTTACTACTTGGAGCCTATCACCAGGGATAGTATGGAATAAGTACTTATTGATAAGTTGTTCTCGGGAGTAGATAACCCATGTACATGGAAAATCCATACTACCTTTTTTATTATAGTTTTACTGGTTTTCACTTTTACAGTTGATTTGATTTCACTGTTGGGCGATTCACATGCTTTGTGATATTATTGTTGTAATTGCGGATCAATTTCTGCAGCAACCTAATGAGATGAGGGTATTCCATCTCATGCATCATATAGGAACTTATTAAGAACAACATTCCATGCATTCTTTCCATTCCATCTAGGATGCATTAGCGATTTCATGTTGTTGTGATAGACGTTGTGTAGATTATGCATGCTATTTTGATAGATTCTTTGATAGAATCTCTACTATTTGGTAGAGAATTTGTTTGTATATTACTTTGCTTAAATGGATGCCAAACTTTGGTTCATGACATTTTATGGGCCCCATGGACTGGAATTTGGTAGATCATTTCCTGGTTGCTTTGTAAAAACTTGTATAAGATGCCAAGCTTTGATTCGTGGGGAGTATGGGCCTCCACAGATTATAATTTGGCACCATAACTCTTGTTTTCTGTGTTTTTTGGGATTTGGAGCTGTTTCTGAGATACTACCCAGAAAAAACCCATAATATATGTCATGTACTTTATTAATACACACCGTATAGTTTTTAAACCATGTGACTGACTGTGTGGGCAGAAACACGGGGCTGTGAAAAAATTTCAGGAACACGCCGTGTACGGTGCGTACACACCGTGTTGTAGTGACCGTGTGTCTACCCATGTGGCTAACGACACTGATGGATGAAACATTGACCATACACCTCATGTCTTGTTATAACACATCGTGTCGTGTAACTTAAGTACCCAGCCATGTCACGAGCAACACGGGTCAGGGAAAACCTTCAAGTATACATTTTGTTCTCAGGGAGCACTCTGTGTAACAGTGAACCATGTATCCGGTCATGTAACTGACAACACAGGTCGTTCAAACCATGTCTAGTACACATCGTGTCCTTCTTGGACACATCGTGTAGTCTATGATTAATAGGACCTTGTGGGTTATCCCTGTAAGGATACTCAGGCAGTGGAATAGAGTTTAAGTGTACACCATGTATGGGGGAAACATGCCCTATGGTTGGGGTGTTACACGACCAGTTGTGGAAGAAGTACACGCCCATGTGAATGGCTTAAAAGAACATAGTGTGTAGTTCTTATACACACCATGTAGTCATGTTCTGTAAAACTTGAATGTTTCTCTCTCATGTTCTCGTCTTGTACTCTTGTCTTCTTAGTCTTTGATAATTTTAATCTAAGGTGTGCTTTTGACCTTTCAGAGTTGTGCCACCGAGACATCCTCCAGTTGTAAGTTAGCTTCCAGATGGTGATCAGACACCAGATATAGCCGATCAGGAACCTCCTTCAGAACCGCCTGCTGTACCAGCCTTGGCACCAGCAGTTATACCAGTTGGAGACGCCGATGCACAGTTCAGGGAAGATTTTATGAAGATGGCATAGACCTTCCAGGGAGCACCTCATCCTACCCCATTGATGGCAGATTTGATGCGGGTTTTCCAGTAGCATAATCCTTATACTTTCTCAGGGGATGGAGGACCTCAGGCTATAGAGTCATTGCTAGAAGTCACGCTGACAATTTTTGAGCATCTGGAGATACCTCCATAGAAGAGGGTGAATCTCGCTACCTATATGCTCTGAGACTCCACCAAGAGGTGGTGGGAGGTGATCTCACTATTAGGACTCTAGAAAAGTATGACTTGGGATGATTTTCGGTGCATCTTCTATGATTACTTCTACCTTGAGACCTTGAGGGCCGATTAAGCCTGGAAATTTATGAGTCTGGAGCAGGTTACTCTTTCGGTTATGGATTACACATCACGCTTTACAGAGCTGCATCATTTCATGCCTATTCTAGAAGGCAATGAGTTGATCCTTACGCAGAAGTTCGAGGATGGTCTGAGGAACGACATCCACTCGTAGGTGAACATCTTTAGGTTGACATCGAGATCATCTATCGTTAACCAAGAGTTCAACACTCAGCGCAATCTAAGGGATTTTGGAGCAGTGAGCCAGGTCGGTTCGACATCCAAAGTCAGTGTTCCTCCTCATGATATCAGGAAGCGCCGCAGGGAGTTTGATCAAGGAGATTAGAGTAGGTGGAATGTATCTTCGGGCAGCCATGTAGTATGCTACCAATGCGGAAGGAGAAAGCATACTAGACCTCAGTGCCAGAGAGACCCGATGGAGTGCCGATCTTGTGGCAAGATTGACTATCTTCATCATTTTTGTCAGATCTTCTCACCTACAGCTAGTTGTAGGAGTTATTATATGACCTCGTGTTCAGGGGATGCATCACCAGTTTCTCACCAGTCTAGTAACTGGAGTTCTTCTGGCCGTTTGGGCTGAGGTGGAGTTCACAGCCGTGGTGGTCAGTCACCAGGTTACCAGCGACAATAGAGTGGATCAGCTGAGAGTGGTCAGCCAGGACTACAAGGCCGCGGTATAGGACAGACTTTTGCTATGGAGCAAACCCATCCGGAGCAGGATCTCAAACCTTCTACAGTTCAAGGTACGATATTAGTATCCTCAGTTTTATCTTTAACACTTTTTGATATTGGTGCAACGTATATCTTTATCTCTATTGTTGTTGTGGATAGACTTGGGCTCTACATCTTTTCCTCTTCTGATACTTTGACTCTAGACACACTATTGGGGACTAGAGCGGTTAGTGTGCGTCAGTGCATAGAGTGCCCAATTGAGGTTTCAGGGTGTCACTTCATATGTGACCTCTATGTCCTATAGATGACGAGCTATGATGTTATTCTTGGAATGGACTGGTTAGTCCCCTTCCAAGCAGTCGTCGATTGCTATCACCACCGGGTGAGTTTTGTATCACCCGAGGGTGGATCCTTTCTTCATAAAGGCGAGTGGGATGTCCAGGTGAGTCGAGCGGGACCGTAGAATCATGGGCTAGGAAGAGTTATAGCCTAAATTTCTAGTCTTTATCTGGATGACCAGGGGACTTCGCAGTTAGACTTCCCTCTAGTGGTGGATTGTTTCAGAGATGTATTTCCAAAGGACTTTTCAGTATTGCCTCCAGAGCATGAGGTAGACTTCCCGATTGAACTCATTCCAGGAGCGGCACTGGTGTCCATTCCTCCTTATGGGATGGCTACACCTGAGTTACAAGAGATCAAGAAGAAGTTGAAGGAGTTGCGGGCAAAGGGTTTCATCTGACCCAGTACTTCTCCTTGTGGCCCGCCTGTCCTATTTAAAAAGAAGGCAGACAACACCCTCCGGCTTTGTGTGGACTATTGGAAGCTAAACCAGTTGACGGTCAAGAATCGATATCCATTGCTGAGAATTGTTGATCTCTTTGATCAGCTTTGAGAAAACCGAGTGTTCTCAAAGATTGACTTGAGATCCGGTTATCATTAGTTGCACGTTAGGCCATCTGATATACCACTTATAGCATTCTAGAGCATGTATGGTCTATACGAGTATATACTTATGTCATTCGGTCTCACAAACGCACTTGCAGTTTTCATGGCACTGATGAAATGAGTGTTCCATCCATACTTGGATTCCTTCATCGTGGTTTTCATGGTTGAAATATTGGTGTACTCTCATAATTGAAACGACCATGCTACCCATCTTGATATCATTCTTAGTACACTGATAGAGCATCAGTTATATGCTAAGCTCTTGAAGTGCCACTTTTGGATGGATCAGATTCAATTCTTGGGCTATGTTATCTCTAAGACAGGAGTATCCATAAACCCATAGAAAGTGAAAGTTGTAGTTTCTTGGGAGAATCCGAAGAATTTCTTTGAGGTGTAGAGTTTTTTAGGGATGGCTGGATACTATAGGCATTTCATACATGATGTTTCATGCCTAGGAGCACCACTGACAGGTCATACCAAGAAAGGGGAAAAGTTCTTATGGTCAGATTCTTGTTGGTCAGTCTTTCAGGAGCTGAAAGGGAGGTTGACGTCAGCACCAATACTAGTCATTCCAAAGCCAAGAAAGATCTATATGGTCTACTGCGATGCTTCAGTTATCGGGCTTGGAACTGTGCTTATGTAGGGAGATGGATTCGTCATGTTCGGGTCTCGACAGTTGAGGCAACACGAGAGGAATTACCCGACGCACGATCTGGAGTTGGCAGTTGTTGTTCATGCCTTACGCTATTGGAGACATTATCTTATGGGAGAGAACTTTGTGGTGATTACTAACCACAAGAATCTCATGTACATCTTCACTCAGCATGATCTGAATTTGAGACAGCGTAGGTGGGTCGAGTATCTTCAGTCCTTCAACTTTGAGCTTGCCTACATGCTGGGAAAGGGCAACGTAGTGGCTAATGCGTTGACCAGGAGAACTTAGTTATAGGCAGTTCAGGAGGCCATCAGTGAGTGGAAGCTTATGGATATGTTCTCTAAGATGAATTTGGAGGTGCACGACAGACAAGGGAAGACCCTTCTATCTTCTGTAGCTGTTACCACTATACTTCTTCATCGGGTACGAATGAGATAGCTATCAGAATCAAAAGGCCTAGTCCTAAAGGAGAGTGTGTCAAGAGAGGACCCTCTTCTTGGATGTACAGTTGGTGAGGATGAGATCTTGCGTTTCTAGGGACGAGTATGGGTGCCATAAGACATACGTGAGGAGCTGATGTGGGATTTTTATTCCTCAGTTTGGGAAGATTATCCTGTCGTCACCAAGATGTATCATTATCTACACCACCAGTATTGGTGGCTAGGTATGAAGAGAGATGTTTCTGGTTTTTTCATGAGGTGTTCCACTTATCAGTAGGTGAAAGCGGAGCATCAGTAACCAGTATGTCTTTTTCAGTAGTTACCCATTCCTGAGTGGAAGTGGAATGATGTCGCGATGGATTTCATGGCAGGGTTGCCGATGACTCCTCAAGGGAATGATGCAGTATGGGTTATCATTGATAGACTCACGAAGGTTTCTCACTTCTTAACAATCATGGAGACCTTCAGTGGTGATGATATGGGACGGTTGTACATCCAAGATATTGTATTTCTACATGGAGTTCCACACTCCATTGTTTCAGACAGAGATGTGCATTTTACTTCTCGGTTCTGGTAGGGGCTTCAGAAGGCTTTGGGTACACAAGTACTTTTGAGTACAGCATACCATCCTCAGACAGATGGCCAGTCTGAGCGTACAATTCAGGTTCTTGAGGATATGCTTCGAGATTGCAATCTAGACTTTTGAGGTTCTTGGGAGAAGAATATACTTTTTTTGGAGTTCTCCTGAAACAATAGTTTTCATGCGAATATTCAGATGGCACCTTATGAGGATTTGTATAGTAGGCTATGCTGATCACCTTTATGATGGCTGGAGGTAGGAGAGGCAGCTTTGTTGGGACCTCATCCTTTTTAGGAGACCTCAAAACAGATAGAGTTCATTTGGTAGAGGATGGCTACGGTACCGTCTCGAAAAAAGTCTTATGATGATTAGCGGAGACGACCTTTGGAGTTCGAGGTCGGGGATCAGGTTTTCATACATGTCGCATAGAGGTTGGGACACAAGAGGATTCAGACACAGGGTAAGCATTCACCATGGTATGACAGGCCGTTTGAGGTGTTGGAGAGAGTTCGGTTGGCTGCCTATCGGTTGCAGTTACCTCATAGGTATTTGACTATGCAAGACGTCTTCCATGTTTCTCAGCTCCGATGTTACTTTTCAGACTTGTCTCATGTCTTTCAACCTAAGGAGGTTGAGCTCGAAGCAGATGAATCATTTGAGGAGCATCCTATCAGGATTGTCGATTGTAGTATGAAGGTTCTCTGTGGCCAGTCTGTTCCTCTTGTACGGGTGCTATGGCAGCACAAGAGAGTACAGGAAGAGACTTGGGAGAGGGAGACCGATGTACGATCACAGTGGCTGAAGGAAGAGACTTGGGAGAGGGAGACCTATGTACGATCAAAGTGGTCGAATCTGTTTGAGGTTTCTTCTTCTACGCCTTACTATGGAAACTTGGGGATGAATTTCATTAAGGGGGTAAGTTTGTAAGAACCTAGATCTTCATTTCAGGTTTTTTTTCCTTTTTTCCTGAGTTTTTGGGAAAAGAGGAGCTTCTAGAAATTTTTTATGTACATGTCATGTACTTTATAAGTATAGGCCATGTACTTCAATGTCGCATGAGGCTTTGCGTTGTCCGTGTCCGGGCTATACACATGGTCGTGTGGGGTGATTTGGAGGCTACTTAAAGAGGAGTATGGAAAATCATAGTACAAGCTATGTACTCAAAAATTACATGTCGTGTACTTTCTTTTTTTTCATTAAACATGTCGGGGTCGCACCTAATAAACAGAACACACTTCTTCTCCAGCTTCTTCGACCAAGAGTGTCTCGTATGGCCGCAAATCTCCTCTGAGACCCCAATCCTCCATCTGTTATGTGAATCGACTGCTGTCAATTACGTTTGAACAATAGCGGTAAGCTCTTCTTTCTTATAGAGCATCGTTTTCAATTCCTCCTCTTTTGTAAGATATCATGGGTTGATTGTTTTGTGAATTTTCATAGATCTACGACATTCTAAGGAGATTCAAGCCTCATGGATCATGTATATCGATCTCCTAGCATCAAGGTAGGTGGTTTGTGCCTTTCCGTTCAATTTCTTTGATTTTTATGAGAAATTTACAACAATACCCTTGAACGGGGTATTGCGTGTTTACTGTTTTTCCCCTGTTGTTTTCTTTCCTTGCTTTTATGCTTGTGTAGTGGTAATTTGGTTGTGTATGAGGATAATTACTATGCTTGGATGTTTTTCCCATGCCTTGTTCTGTTTAAAACCTTTTGGTCTTGTTCATCCTTTGGAAGTTATAAATGTTTTCCATGCCTTGTGACCGTAGGATGGAGTTTTGTTCTCTAACATGCTTGTTATGTTTTAGACTAGTTATCCAAGTAGCTATGTATGTATACTTTGGCCTTATAGAATTATTATGCATTGACTAGCACGGGGCCATGAGAACATGGTGTTACAAAATATAAGGGGATTGACCGAGTGAGTTTCCTCAGAGATTCTTGGACATTATAGACTATAGGGGATAGACCGAGTGAGCTTCCCAGAGAGTCTTGGATATTACAGACTACGTTAGGATAGACCGAGTGAGCTTACCCAGAGAGTCTTGATCTTTATAGACTATACAGGGGTAGACCGAGTGAGCTTCCTCATAGATTCTGTGTTTTTTTTTTGAATTTCCTTAAACCATTCCATGCTATAGGAGGAATTGACTGAGTGAGCTTCCTTAGAGATTCTAAGATCAACCTGAGGCTATAAGAGGGATTGACTGAGTGAGATTCCTCATAGAGTCTCTAGAACTCAGGGCTATAATGGGAAATTGACCGCATGATCTTCCTCAGAGAGTCTCTGACTACCTTAGACTATAAGGGGAATTGACTGAGAATGCCTCCTCAAAGAGTCTTAAAATTTCATTTCACCAAACCAGAGAGGTTAGGCTGAGTGTATTGCCCAGAGGTTTGTTGTTACTTCTTAGATAGGACCAGAGGGGATGGTTGTTAGTACTTCCTAGAGGGAATTTCTATTTGTGGTTAGCTGTTTTCTTCACTACTACTTATTGACCTATGAATTGTTTACTGTTGTGTGTCATCCTGTCTACTGGTTACTATTTACTTCTTAATGTACTATTATCTTCCATATGCTCACTAACTATTAGGCACAGATCTTCGGGTGGTTGCCTACTGGGATTTAGTCTCACACCCTGTTTCGGTCATGTTTTTGGGCCCAAACAGATTTTATTGCTACAGTTATAGACAAGGGAAAATGCCCTTCGACTTCAGGTACTTGACTTGCATTGGATCTAGAGAGCATGGGACTAAGTCTAGGTTTGCGATGTTGAGGAGTTTCTTATCTATTTTTCTTTTGTACTTTGGCTTATTATTGTACTCAGCATTGTGACTTGTTTGGCTGCTTTCCTAAACATATGTATCATGCATCATTTCATATATATGTGTATCCTCCAGTTTTTTATTGTTTAATATTCTACTATTTACTGTTGTTGGATATTTACTACTTCTATTATTGTATGTGTTTTTTACATCCGCTATGTACTCTACCAATGAGAGAATAGTGTCCCCACTATCACACTGAAGGCCCTCACTGCTAGTCGGAAGCCTCTGGCATTTGGGGAGATGAACTTGAGGCCATGTGACCAACCAGGTACGGCACGCCTCTGGGTGACTTCTAGAACCAGGGCGTTATAGGAAACAACAAAGAAAGCGGAAGTGGAAGAAGAAAATAACTTGAAAGAGGGTGGTGAAATTATTACATATACTTCGGGTGTT
This sequence comes from Viscum album, assembly GCA_963277665.1. Classification (NCBI taxonomy): domain Eukaryota; kingdom Viridiplantae; phylum Streptophyta; class Magnoliopsida; order Santalales; family Viscaceae; genus Viscum; species Viscum album. The sequence continues at coordinate 1,373,820,341 of OY728133.1, read as the reverse complement.
TCCTTTAGAGTTCATCAAAAGAGCTCCTTAGGTTGGCTTTCTGATCAAATTAAGGCCTCTAGGTTGAATTGAGAGAAGTTGGGAGGATATTTGGGCAAGGGATGGCTAAGGAAAAAGGCTTTGGAGGTGTGAAATTAAGATAAATGGAAGTTCCCTTTTATAAGAGATGTGTGGGTCACATTAGTAAAAGCTTGAAATATTATTTTGTAATAAAATAAATTTTGGTTTCTAATGGCTCAAAAATTAATTATTTTGAGTCTAAGGTGGGGATGTGTCAACAGCCTCTCAACCAATAGGTTTTAGAAAGTTTTAGGTCATCATATTAACATTATCTTTTATATTTAACTCTAAGTTAAATAGTTTGACATTTAACTTATCTCTTTGTATTTTTATATTAGATGGTTAATAAACATACTATAACAAGCCAAGAGAACCCCAAGTGGTTCATTAATAATTTATATAATCTTATATAAGTCCTTTGTTAGAACCTTAGCTTTTTATGAATATTATATCATTAAATAATATAATATTTATTTTAAAAACACATTTATGTAAATTTTTACACTATTTAGTATTTTTTTGTTAAAGTCCTAACATCATGATTACTTCGAAAACAATTCATTTAATCAACTCTAACATGTCATACTAACCTATAAAATTAGTGGAATTCAAAAAAAGTCTCAAATTGGATTTATTTGGATATTTATAATATCAATTATTTTAATCTTTCATCAATAAGGTAGTTACTGCATCATCATTGTGTCATAAATAACTTTAATTATTTAATGTATAAAAATTATAAATAAAATATCATTAGGTAGTAAATATTATTATATTTATAATTAATATTTATATTTGAATTTATCTTATGTGTATCCGTAACACTCGATACTTTTATGAGAAATATTTTATTTTTATGTAATATACATCATCAAAGGAATCTTTCGCTACACGCAATCGCGACCTTCCTCGATAGCTTGCGTCGTATGCAAAACCGAGTTTCACTAAACAACGATATGCTATTAAAATATTATTAAAACTAGCCGTTGTGAATAGTAATAACCACTTTTTGAAATTTTGTAAATTTTATTTTTCAAAATTGACTTCATTTTTGGATTCCGAATATCAAAATTAGCCTAGGGTGAAATTTTGGTATTTTTCTGAAAACTTTCAATTTTTGATGAATAGTGAAACCACTAAGTGGTAGTTAAAAAAACTGAATTTTTCATAAAACTTAATTTTACCGCTTCTGTGAGTGAAATTTCAAAAATCTGAGAGACATAGTTGATGTCAATAAGTAAAATGTGGTTCAATGAGATGAAAATAATTATTGGTGAATAGAAACTTTTTACTTTTATTTACCATGGTTAAAAGTAAATAGGGTAATTAAGGGTAAAATGTTATTATTATTTCCCTAACACATGTCATAATTCTATTTGACAAGTGAAATTCGACCAAAAACAACCTTAGGAATATATTATGACCATTTAGGCCCACTTGGATTAGATTAGGACATTTATTATTAATTTATTTAAAGAAGGGTTAAAATAGTTAAAATCAAAGTTTAATAACTAAATAATTTTTAATATAGGGTTATAAATAAGATAAATTCGACTATAAATATTAATTAGAAATCTAAATATATTTCCTACGTAATTATATTTTATTTTTAATTTTTATACTTTAAATAATTTAATTTTTTTATGACACAATGATGATGCAGTAATTATCTTATTAATGAAATATTGACATAATTGATGTTATAAATACCCAAATAAATATAATATGAGACTTATTATGAATTAAAATAATTTTATAGGTTAATATGACATGTTATTATTGATTTAAGTAACTTTTTTAGAACTAATCATTCTGTTATTATTTTCACAAAAATCAATTACTAAATAGTGTCAAAATTGACATAAAATAGTTTTTAAAAAATATATTATATTATTAATTATTATTTCATTGATAAAAATATAAGGTTCGGAAAAATGGCTTAGATAGGGTTATATATATTAATAATAAACAACTTTGGGTTCGTTTGGCTGGTTATAGTAAGTTTATTAACCTTATAGTATAAGAACACAAGAAGACATGGTAAAAGTAAAATTATTTAACTTAATGTTAAATCTAAATGATAAGGTTAAAATAGGAACCTAAACTTGTCTAAATTATATTGGATGAGATGATTTATACCCATCCCCACCTTATCTTAAAAATATATCAATTTAGAGCTATTAAAAACCGAATTTGTCTTTATAATAAAATACTAGTTTTAGTTATTCCAAAGGTGTCTCTCTCCTCCCTTATAAAAGGGCACCTCCTCCCTCTCCTCCTCACACAAATTTGAGCCTTCAAGATCGGCCAAACCCTTCAAATTTATCTTCTCCACTTCCCTAGAAACATCCTAGAGGTCCTGGTATTCTTCAAAGAGCAATTTTAGTGCCCTAAAAGGAGTTCTCAAAGAAGCACTTCAAAGAAGAGGTAATGTCCGTTACCGATTCTTCCAACTTTATTTCTTATTCCACTTCTTCTTATTTAGTTGTTTCATTATGAAGTAATAAAATAAGTATCACTCATATACTGATATGTTATTATATGTATGAAACAACCATATTTCACCATCTATCCATCCTATTGAAAACGAAATCACCGCGTGTGCGTACGTACGGAATACCGTCTCCACGCCGTGGTGTAATCTATTTTCCACCACCACCTTACTAGGATGGGTATAATGGTGTAAATAATGACTATATATGAATATTGTAAAGTGTTATTTATTCTTGAATAGTATAAATATACTCCAATACAATTCAACGATCATGATAACGATATCATCGCTCGTGCGTACGTAGGAACTACCGTCTCCACGACGCGATGAGATTCATTCTCCACGTTGACCATTAATGAATGATTATAAAGTATATATAATAATTAATCATGAAATTTGTGACATAATAATACTACTATATTTATGTATATATATATTTATGTCATCTACTTAATTCCACTCAATACAATAAGGAAACGAAAACAGCGTTCATGCGTACGTACGACCTACCGTCTCCATGAACGGTGTATTTCTTTCCATTTATCGATCCATTATATATATGTATATTCTGAATATATATTATATATAAATAATGTTTTACATTATGGATTTAATTAATCATGATCTAAGTAATCATATGAATAATTACAAGTTAAAACACGAATGACAAATGAGACAATTTTACCCAAAACGCTACTTTAACATGAATTTACAAAAGAACGGGTAGTATAAAGTCATAAGTGAGCCATATATGATATAATAACAATGAATATGATTCTGGAATAATTAAATAACATTATTTAAATCATTATACAGGAGGTTCGGACACTTACGAAGCAAATCAGACCTAAGGTAAGGGAAATATCACAATTTCATTTTTATCCGAGATTGTTTATACTTTGGTATTTACTGGGGTGTATTTTATCATCCACATCCATGTTTCCTCAATATGTAATATTATTTCCATCCACCTACAATTGTTTAAATCTATTTCTACCCTTTGGTTAGTTTATAGTAAAAGATATGAAAGGAATCTTTTTTCATTTTTCGTACGAGGTACTTCTTGACTTTTCTGACAAAAGTACGAGAAGAATGTTTTTTTAACTTATATGGCATGAATGGATTTTTTTTAAAAAAATTCCAAGAAGCTTCCTTTACAAATTTTCATGTTTATTTTTAATCAAATTCTTTTAGTTTAGAATTGTATGACATGTTAAGAAAGGAAAAGTGTTTTTGAAGTAGAAAGGATATTTTCCTCAAGAATGGAGTTCAAGTGTTTTATCAAAATTGTTTTCCATATAAGATAATATAGGGTTCTATTTCTATACCTATTATTAAATTGATTTGATTATGTTGTTATGGAATTATTTTTATGAATTCCATTATCTTATATTAATTTTTTTATGATGTCATGTTGTTTAAGAATCCCATTTTTATTACATGGGTTATGCAATGATGTATGATTTATGATTTTGTGGCACACATAAGAATGGTATCATTATGAGATGGTGGGACCTATATCTCCCTCCAATGCATTGGGAAAAGATTTTATATCTCATGAGATAGACATGGCTGGAACGGTAGGTTAAACCGGTTTAGTGAAACTGGACTGAAACGAGGAGTGAACTTGGTTCAGAAATGGACTTTATCCACTAAGATAGTATTGGAAATGAGTCTTGACTAAGAAGAAATTATTCTCTATGATTATGTTTGTATTCCACAAAGTTTCATGTTTTATTTTATGATTATTGGGATTACATTTCACTACTATGATTTATCCCATGTTATGAAATTATGATTTCTTTTGAAGGTTATGATTTCCAAAAGTTATGTTCTTATGTATATGATGTGATTGATATTTCTTTTGTTTACCCTTACTGAGCATTTGAGATCACCCTTTTGTATGTTTTATTTCCCCAGGTCAGGAAGAAGGATATTAAGTAGGATATTCCAAAAAGGGACTCTAGATATGATGAAATAAATGAGAGGCAAAGTAGATGCTTTATGAACCAGTTGTTTTTGTTTCCTAGTTTCTAAAGACTATATACCTATGCAGTCCTTTCCTGGTTTTGTTATGTGTTGTAATAAGTGTGCTTAAATTCCGAAGTAATGAAAATGTATGTAAAGTATGGGTCGTTATAGTTGGTATCAGAGGAATGGTATAGTTAACCTTTGGAAACTAGGATGTGAAAGCCTTAGTAAGAACGCTAAGGATAAGTCTAAGCATAGAACACTATATTAGTGTTTTAGAAATGGCCATGAATAACCTAGGATAAGACCTTAAGTGTGAAATTTTATTCTTGATTATGTGTTTTTCCTTTTATAATTAGTGTTGCTCACACTATTCTTCTTGGTTTTAGTCAATGGCTGGAACCCGAAGGAATCGTGTTAATGCGGAATGCGACGGGAAATGCAATGATTGTCCCCCTGAGCAACCAAACGTTATGGGAGCTGGAATGAAAAATCTTGTAGCCATGCTCACACAACTTTCTCAAGCTATGAATCATGCAGGACTTCCAAACGAGCAAAGGAAGGAGCAACATTCTGTGGAATCCTTCATGAGGCAGCGTCCACCTTCATTCAGCGGGTCTACTGATCCATTAGTTGCTGAACAATGGATTAGTACTACTGAAAAGATATTTTCAGTTCTTCAATGTTCTGAACATGATAAAGTCATCTTAGCATTGTATAGTTTGGAAGGTGATGTTGATCAATGGTGGAATCTTATCAAGAATACGAGGCAAAGAGATGAAATTGAGTCCATGGAATGGGATGAGTTCAAGAACTTATTTTCCAATAAGTACTTCCCTCGTATTCTCTGAACAAAGATGGAGAAAGAGTTTCTTGAACTGATTAAAAAGGATGATGAATCTGTTGGTACCTATGAAGCAAACTTTACAAGACTTTCAAGGTATGCTTCTGGTATTATTATCCAACCTGAGAGTAAAATCGATCGATTCTTTACTGGCTTAAAACCAAGTCTTCGAAGGGTGTTATCCATAAGGGACTTCAATAGCTATGAAAAAAAATTTCGATGTGCTCTCAAAGTTGAGATGGAGATTGGAGTAACCCATTAGTCATATGGGTTTGATAAGAAGAGGAAAATGGAATTCAAAGGAAAATCTAAAGAGAACACTGAAAAGAAGATGAGCTTCCCCTTATGTTCAAAGTGTGGAAAGAAACATGGAGTGAGTTGTCTTAAAGGGACAAGTAAATGTTTTAAATGTGGAAAGGAAGGTCATAGGGCATTTGAATGCCGCGATGATGGGAAGAAGATGTCTAATGATGAAAACAAAGGAAGGGATAAACATAATGAACCTACTACACTTCAATGTTTCAAGTGCAAGGAGATGGGGCATTATGCCAATCAATGCCCAAATCCAAGGGTTGATGATGATGGTCGACGTCAACAAACTCTTAAGGCTAAAGACAAAGGAATGTCACATGTAATTTCTATCATCAATGTGGAGTATGATAACGATGTGGTGAAAGGTACACTTACCATCCACTCTAAAGTAGAAAATGTTTTATTCGATTCTGGATCCACCCACTCCTTTATTTCTGAAGAATTTTCTAAGGATATCACTGTATTACCTAAACAGTTAGATGTTGAGTTAGCTGTGACAACCCCTAATGGCACAACAGTTGCATCAAAAGTTTATAATTCTTCTCCGATTGAAGTTTGTGGGAAAGTGCTTCCTGCAAATTTTGTGATCCTTCTTATAGTGGAATTTGATGTGATTCTTGGCATGGATTGGCTTTCTCTACATGGAGCTCATATCAATTTCCAAAGAAGGAAAGTCACATTTCATATTCCAGATCAATCTATGATCGTCTATCGATGCAAGGATGAACATAACCTTCCATTGGAAATTTCTTCCATCTTATGGGTCTTGATTCCACTAAATGATGTTTATTTATCTCATATGGTTGGTGAGAAACTCACAATTAAGAATATGCCCATTGTACGTGAGTTTGACGATGTCTTTCCGAAGGAATTGTCGGGTCTTCCACCAAATCGTGATGTTGAGTTTTCAATAGAACTCATACCGGGTGTTTTGCCTATTTCAAATACACCTTATAGAATGGCCCCAATTGAGTTGCAGGAATTGAAGAAGAAACTCCAAGAGAACCTTGATAAGGGGTTCATACGCCCTGGTGCGTCACCTTGGGGAGCACCTGTTCTGTTTGTTAAGAAGAATGATGGATCAATGAGACTCTACATTGATTATTGAGAACTTAACAAGATCATTATCAAGAAAAAATATCCTCCCCCACACATTGATGACTTATTTGACTAACTACGTGGAGCTCAATACTTTTCCAAGATTGATCTTCGTTCAGGGTATCATCAATTAAGGGTCAAAAGGGAGGATATACCAAAGACGACTTTCTGTACAAGGTATGGACACTATGAATTTATAGTGATTCCATTTGGACTTACTAATGCCCCTGCTATCTTTATGGATCTGATGAATAGAGTCTTTAGAGACTATCTTGATCAGTTTTTGGTAGTCTTTATAGACGATATTCTTGTTTATTCAAAGAGAAAGGAAGAACATGAAGATCACTTGAGAATTATATTGAAGACCCTGAGAAAGTAGAATCTTTATGCCAAATTTACCAAGTGTGAATTTTGGCTTTAAAGAGTTTCATTTTTGGGTCACATAATCTCAAAAGAGGGGATATCTGTGGATCTAGCAAAAATAGAGGTTATCGAAAGATGGTCGAGACCAACAACAGTAACTGAGATCCGAAGTTTTCTTGGTTTGGCCGGATATTATCGATGTTTTTTGAATTATTTTTCACAATTATCTAATCCACTCACCATGTTGACTCGGAAAGGAGTTAAGTTTGTCTGGATGGAGGAATGTGAAGAGAATTTCAAGGAGTTGAAAAGAAGGTTATCCAGTGCACCTGTGCTCACACTGCCTTGTAGTGGAGAAAGGTTTGTGATGTAAAGTGATGCATCCAAGAAGGGATTGGGGTGTACTCTTATGCAAAATGATATAGTGATAGCTTATTCCTCACGACAGTTGAAAATACATGAGCAAAATTAACCAACTCATGATTTGGAGTTAGCTACGGTAATCTTTGCATTAAAGATTTGGAGGCATTATCTTTATGGAGAAAGGTGTGACATTTATACTGATCATAAAAGTTTAAAGTATATTTTCACACAAAAGGAGCTGAATATGCGCCAAACAAGATGGTTGGAGCTGATTAAGGATTACCACTGCTCAATTCATTACCACCCTGGGAAAGCAAACAAGGTGGAAGATGCATTAAGTCGACAAGACCACGCCAGTTTATCCATGATGAGGATCACAAAAGATCCAATATTTATGGATTTAAAAAGGATGGATCTTGGAATTATAATGAAAGGGGAAAAATCATATCTTTCTCAAATGAATGTTCAACCATCTATACATGTGAAGATTAAAGAGGCACAGAAAGAAGATTTCGAGTTACAAAAGAAGGTGAGAAATGTTCATGAATTCAACCATGATTGTGATGGGATAATAAAGTTCAGGAATCTGGTTTGTGTTCCTCCCATCCCCGAATTAAAGAGGGGATTGCTGGATGAGGCTCATAGTTCTTCATTCTCTATTCATCCTGGAAGCATGAAGATGTATAGGGACCTCAAAGGGTACTTCTAGTGGGATGGAATGAAAAGAGATGTTGCTGAATATGTCTCTCGATGCTTGGTTTGTCAGCAAGTTAAAGCTGAGAGACAGAAGTCTAAGGAGATGTTACAACTATTACCCATACCTGAATGGAAATGGGAAAACATCACTATGGACTTTGTCACAGGACTTCCTAAAACATCCAAAGGCAATAATGTTATCTGGGTCATAGTTGATCGTCTTATAAAGTCTGCACACTTCATCTCTATTAGATAGGATTTATCTCTAGAACAGCTTTCCAGGATATATGTGAAGTAAGTGGTAAGATTGAATGGAGTACCACTTTCTATTATATCTGATCGGGATCCGAGGTTTACCTCAAAGTTCTGGAAAAGTCTTCAGCATACTCTGGATACAGAGTTGAGTTTCAGCACTGCTTATCATCATCAGACAGATGGTCAGTCTGAGAGAACAATTCAAACTCTAGAAGATATGTTGAGAGCCTGCTCTATGGATTTAAAAGGTGGTTGGGATCAACACCTACCTTTGGTGTAATTTTCTTATAATAATAGCTTTCACTCTAGTATTCAGATGGCTCCTTATAAAGCTCTCTATGGAAAGAAATGCAGGACTCCAACTTGCTGGGATGAAGTTGGGGAAAGAAAGCTATTAGGACCTGATCTTGTTGATGAGATGGTAGAAAAGGTCCAATCTATTCAACAACACATAAGAGCTGCTCAAATTCGACAGAAAAGTTATGCCAAAAACCGAAGAAAAGACCTAGAGTTTTAAGTGGGTGATAAAGTGTTCTTACGAATATCTCCCTGGAAGAGGGTCATGAGATTTGGAAAGAAGGGGAAGTTGAGCCATAGATATATCGGTCCTTTAGAAATACTGGATCGTGTTGGGAAGGTAGCTTACCGATTGGCGCTTCCACCAAATTTCTCTCAAGTTCACGATGTGTTCCACGTATCTCTCCTAAGAAAGTACATACCTGATCCTTCACATGTACTCAACTAAGAAGTTGTACCGCTGGAGCAAGATCTTTCTTATGAAGAACAACCAATAGAGATTATGGATCATAGCGAAAAAGTCCTACTAAACAAGACCACTCTCTTGGTGAATGTTTTATGGTGGAACCACCAATTAGAAGAAGCTACATGGGAGCTTGAGGATATGATGAGGGAGAGGTATCCTCATCTGTTTGTTACAAAGTGACGAATTTCAAGGGAAAAATTCATTTTAAGGGGGGTAGAATGTAACACCAGAGACATTTATGAGAAATATTTTCTTTTTATGTAATATAAATCATCAAAGGAATCCCTCGCTACACACAATCGCGAACTTCCTTTATAGCTTGTGTCGTACGCAATACCGTGTTTCACAAAACAAAGATATGCTATTAAAATATTATTAAAACTAGCCGTTATGAATAGTAATAACCACTTTTTAAAATTTTGTAAATTTTATTTTTCAAAATTGACTTCATTTTTGGATTCGTAATATCGAAATTAGCCTAGGGTGAAATTTTAGTATTTTTCTGAAAACTTTCAATTTTTGATGAATAGTGAAACCACTAAGTGGTAGTTAAAAAACTGAATTTTTCATAAAACTTAATTTTACCGCTTCTGTGAGTGGAATTTCAAAATTCCGAGGGACACAGTTGATGTCAGTAAGTAAAATGTGGTTCAATGAGATGAAAATAATATTTTTTGAATAGTAACGTTTTACTTTTATTTACCACGGTTAAAAGTGAATAGGGTAATTAAGGGTAAAAATGTTATTATTATTTCCCTAACACATGTCCTAATTCTATTGGATAAGTGAAATTAGACCAAAAACAACCTTAGTAATAAAATATGACCATTTAGGCCCACTTGGATTAGATTAGGACATTTATTATTAATTTATTTTTAGATGAGTTAAAATAGTTAAAATCAATGTTTAATAACTAAATCATTTTTAATATAGGGTTATACATACAATAAATTCGACTATAAATATTCATTAGAAAGATAAAATTATTTCCTAAATAATGATATTTTATTTGTAATTTTTAGACTTTAAATAATTTAATTTATTTATGACACAATGATGATACAGTAATTATCTTATTAACGAAATATTGACATAATTGATGTTATAAATACCCAAATAAATATAATTTGAGACTTATTATGAATTACAATAATTTTATAGGTTAATATGACATGTTATTATTGATTTAATTAACTTTTTTCTAACTAATAATTCTGTTATGATTTTCACAAAAAAAATTACTAAATAGTGTCAAAAATGACATAAAATAGTTTAAAAAAAATATTATATTATTAATTATTATTTTATTCCTAAAAATCTACGGTTCTGCCAAATGACTTATATAAGGTTATATATATTAATAATAAACAACTTGGGGTTCGTTTGGCTTCTTATAGTAAGTTTATTAACCTTATATTATGAGAACACAAGAAGACACGGTAAAAGTAAAATTAGTTTACTTAATGTTAAATATAATGATAAGGTTAAAATAGGAACCTAAACTTGTATAAATTATATTGGATGAGAGGATTTCAACCCATTCCAACCATAGCTTGTAAATATATCAATTTGGAGCTATTAAAAACCGAATTTGACTTTATAATAAAATAATATTTTTAGTTGTTCCAAAGGTGCCCCTCTCCTCTCTTATAAAAGGGAACCTCCTCCCTCTCCTCCTCACACCAATTTGAGCCTTAAAGCTCGGCCAAACCCTGCCAATTTCTCCTCTCCCCTTCCCTAGAAACATCCTAGAGGTCCTGGTCTTCTTGAAATACCAATTTTAGTGCCCTAAAAGGAGGTCTCAAAGAAGCACTTCAAAGAAGAGGTAATGTCCGTTACCGATTCTTCCAACTTTATTTCTTCTTCCACTTCTTCTTCTTTAGTTGTTTCATTATGAAGTAATAAAATCAGTATCACTCATATACTTATATGTTATTATAATTATGAAAAAACTCTATTTCACCATCTATCCATCCTACGGAAAATGAAATCACCGCGTGTGCGTACGTACGGAATATCGTCTCCACGTCGTGGTGTAATCTATTTTCCACCACCACCTTACATGGATGGGTATAATGGTGTAAATAATGACTATATATGAATATTGTAAAGTTTTATTTATTCTGGAATAGTATACATATACTCCAATACAATTCAACGATCATGAGAACGATATCATCGCTCGTGCGTACGTAGGGAGTACCGTCTCCACGACGCGATGAAATTCATTCTCCAAGTTAACCATTCATGAATTATTATAAAGTATATATAATAAGTAATCATAACATTTATGATATAATAATACTACTGGATTTATGTATATATATATTTATGTCATCTACTTAATTCCACTCAATTCAATAAGGAAACGAAAACAGCGTTCATGCGTACGTACGGCCTACCGTCTCCATGAACGGTGTATTTCTTTCCATTTATCAATCCATTATATATATGTATATTCTGAATATATATTATATATAAATAATATTTTACATTATGGATTTAATTAATCATGATCTAAGTAATCATATGAATAATTACAAGTTAAAACGCAAACGACAAATGAGACGATTTTACCCAAAACGCTACTTTAACATGAATTTACAAAAGAACGGGTAATATAAAGTCATAAGTGAACCATATATTATATAATAACAATGAATATGATTCTGGAATAAGTAAATAACATTATTTAAATAATTATACAGGAGGTTTGGACACTTACGAAGCAAATCGGACCTAAGGTAAGAGAAATATCACAATCTCATTTTTATCCGAGATTGTTTATACTTTGGTATTTACTAGGGTGTATTTTATCATCCACATCCATGTTTCCTCAATATGTAATATTATTTCCATCCACCTACAATTTTTTAAATAAATTTTTAACCTTATGTGAGTTTATAGTAAATGATATGAAAGGAATCTTTTGTCGTTTTTCATATGAGGTACTTTTTGACTTTTCCGACAAAAGTACGAGAAGAATGTTTTTTTAACTTATAAGGCATGAATGGATTTTTAACACATTATTTCCAAGAAGATTCCTTTACAAATTTTAAAGTTTATTTTTAATCAACTTCTTTTAGTTTAGAATTGTATGACATGTTAATAAAGGAAAAGTGTTTTTGAAGTAGAAAGGATATTTTCCTCAAGAATGGAGTTCAAGTGTTTTATCAAAATTATTTTCCATCTAAGATAATATAGGGTTCTGTTTCTATACCCATTATTATATTGATTTGATTATGTTGTGATGGAATTATTTTTATGTATTCCTTTATCTTATATGAATTGTTTTATGATGTCATGTTGTTTAAGAATCCCATTTTTATTACATGGGTTATGCAATGATGTATGATTTATGATTTTGTGGCACACATAAGAATGATATCATTATGAGATGGGTGGGACCTATATCTCCCTCCAATGCATTGGGTAAAGATATTATATCTCATGAGATAGACATGGATAGAATGGCAGGTTAAACTGGTTCAGTGAGACAGGACAGAAACGAGGAGTGAACTCGGTTCAAAAATGGACTTTGTCCACTAAGATAGTCTTGGCAATGAGTATTGAATAATAAGAAATGATTCTCTATGATTGTGTGTGTATGCCACAAAGTTTCATGTTTTAAGTTATGATTATTGGGATTACATTTCACTACTATGATTTATCCCATGTTATGAAATTATGATTTCTTTTGCAGGTTAAGATTTCTAAAAGTTGTGTTCTTATGTATATGATGTAATTGATATTTCTTTTGTTTACCCTTACTGAGAATTTGAGCTCACCCTTTTGTATGTTTTATTTCCCCAAGTCAGGAAAAATGTTATTAAGTAGGATATGCCAAAAAGGCACTCTAGATATGATGAAATAAATGGGAGGCAAAGTAGATGCTTTATGAACCAGTTGTTTATTTTTCCCAGTTTCTACAGACTCTATACCTATACGGTCCTTTCCTGGTTTTGTTATATGTTGTAATAAGTGTGATTAAATTCGGAATTAATGACAATTTATGTAAAGTATGGGTCGTTATAATATCCCTATATTATAAATGTTTTAGTCATGAAAACATGAGTTTAACACTTTTAACTATTCTTTAAATTAAAAAATAGTAAATGTCCTAATCTAATTAAAGTGGATCAAAAGGATCATATTTTATTCCTAAGTATGTTTTTTGTCTAATTACACTTATCTAATAGAATTATTACATGAGTTAAGGTAATAATAATTTCATTTTTACCTCACATTACCCTTTTTACTTTTAGTCATGGTAAATTAAAGTTAAAAGTTACTATTCATTGAAATTTATTTTCATCTTATTAAAGAACATTTATTTATTTATATCAACTTTGTCTCTCAGATTTTTGAAATTCAATTTACATAAGCGGTAAAATTAAATTTCGTGCAAATTTTCAAATGCTCTTAGGAGGTGGGTAAAAGACGGTAAAAAGTTAAATAAAATTTTTATATATCAAAACATATTATAAAATGACTCCAATGAATTACATTGAACTTATATATGTATTATGTATCTATTTGTATATAAAATAAATTTAAATAAAATAAATATTTAATTAAATAAATAGTCAATTTTAACTGATAACGTGGTGTTTTTCACTATTCATCAAAAATTGGAAGTTATTAGAAAAATACCAAAAATTCACCCTAAGCTAATTTCAATATTCGAGATTCAAAAATGAAGTCCATTTTGAAAAATAAAATTTATTTAATTTCCAAAAGTGGGTATTACTATTCATAACAGCTAGTTTGATTGGTCATGGTGTGTTAGAATCTCAAAGTTTCATACAATGTAATCTATTTCATTATTCAAAAGGAAATGTACCATGGAAGCTTGAGGTGTTATATTCTTCCCTCTTTCAAATAATTTTGTCCTAGAAATTTCTAGAATACTGCCGCATAGAATGATTCTAAAGGTTCTTCATCATAAGTTCTGCTGGTTCCCATGTTTCCTCTTCCATCTTATGGTTTTTCCATAAAAACTTTTACCAAATGAGTTTTCTGGTTTCTCAACACTTGTTCTCTGGTATCAAGAATCTTGACAAGCACTACATAATAAGACAAGATTAGGTTCCAGTTCAATTTCTTCATATGTGAGCACATTTGCTGGGTCAGGAGTGTATTTTCTCAACAGTGATATGTGGAACACATCGTGAACTTCGGAGAAACTTGGCAGCATTTCCAAATGGTAATCTACATCCCCAATTCATTCTAGAACTTCTAAAAGTATGATGTACCTGGGAATTAATTTACCCTTTTTACCAAATCGTATAACTCCCTTCAATGAAGATATCATCTTTAAAACATGAAATCCTACCTAAAATTCCAAATATATTCTTTGGTTATAAGCATAGCTCTTCAGCCTACTTTGAGTTTCTTTGTTGTGGATTTAGATAACCTTCACCTTTTCTATCATTTCCTCATCAAGTTCTGGTCTTACAGGTTTTCTTTCACCAACATCATCCCAACAAGATGGTGTGTAAAATCTCTTTCCATATAACGCTTCATATGGTGCCATATGAATACATGAATGGAAGCTATTGTTATAGGAAAATTCTACCAGAGGTAAATATTGATCCCACATACATTCAAATTCAAGTGAGCAGGATCTCAACATGTCTTTTATGGTTTGAATAGTCTCTTTTGATTGTCCATCAGTTTTAGGGTTGTAGGTAGTGCTCAAAAAAAATTTAGTATCCAGTTCTTTCCTAAGACTTTTCCAAAATCGTGATGTAAAATAGGGATCATGATTAGAAAAAATCGATTGGGGTACTCAATGAAGTCTTACAACTTCATTAACATACAGTCTCACTAAATGTTCAAGTGGTAAATCTTCTCTTATAGAATGAAAATGTGAGGACATGGTAAAACGATCAACAATGACCCATATCACATCATTCCTTCTAGGAGTCTTTGGTATCCCTATGACAAAGTCCATTGTAATGTCATCAAATTTCGACTTAGGTATGGGAAGAGGTTGCATGAATCCTCTAGGATATTGTCTTCCAGCTTTTACTTGTTGGAAAACCATACATATCAACACAAAATCATCAATCTCACTCTTCATGTTGTCACACCAAAAATGTTATTTCAAATCTCTATACATCTTTGTGCTACATGGGTGTATAGAGAAATTAGAGCTATAAGAATCATCTAACAATTTAATTTTTAGATCAGGTATATTGGAACACAAAATCTCTTCCCAAATTTCAAAATCCATTCTTCATATATGAAATTTATCAATATCCCATAATTCACAACTTTAATTTTCTTTTGAAACTTCTCATAATCAGCCTAATAACTTTTTACCCTTTCTAGTAAAGATGGTTGGAAAACCATTTAAATATGTATCAATGTTTCACCTTCGATGATTATTCCCATATCCATTTTTCCTAGATCCATGTACATAGGATCCTTTTCAACACTTTTCTTATTCCAAACTCCATGATCCTTTCTGCTCAAAGCATCTAAAACCTTATTTTCCTTCCCCATGTGGTAGTGTATAGTGCAATCATAATCTTTGAGTAGTTCAATCCATTTCCTTTTCCTCATGTTGAGTTCCTTCTGAGAGAAAATATATTTCAAACTCTTGAGATCGGTATATATCTCGCATTTTCTACCATAGAGATAGTGTCTCCATATCTTCAAATTAAAGATTACAGCTTCTAACTCAAGTCAGAAGTAGGATAGTTTTGTTCATGGATTCTAGTTGTTGGATGGGTAGTAAATAACTATATCATTATGCATAAGTACACAACCAAGCCCTTTCTTTGAAGCATCACTATAAATAACAAACTCATCATTTCCCGATGGTAGAGTCAATATAAGAGCATTGACTAATATTATCTTCAGTTCTTTAAAACATTATTAACACTCTTTTTTTCAAAAATAAATTAACCCCTTTACGTGTGAGCTTGGTTAATGGGTTTGCTAATCAGGAAAATTTCTGGATGAAACATCAATAAGAACCTGTTAAACAAATAAAACTGTGTACCTCAGTTATACTTTTTGGTGATGTCCATTCATGAATTTCCATTGTCGTAGAAGAATCAATAGAGATTCCATCCTTAGAGACAATATATCCAAGAAAATAAATCTCCTGAAGCCAGAATTCACACTTGCTAAACTTCCCATATAATTCATTTCTTCTAAGAGTCTTTAGGATAATGTGCAGGTGATTTTCATGATCTTTATAGATTTTGGAGTATACCAAGATGTCATCAATAAATACCACTATAAAGTCATCATGATATTCCACGAAAACGCTTTTCATTAGATCCATGAAAATAGAGGGTGAATTAGTCAGCCTAAAAGGAATTAATATAAACTCCGAATTCTCGTACCTGGTTTGAAATGTTGTTTTCGAAATTTCTTCCTTATCCACACACAACTGATGATATCTAGATCGTAGGTCAGTATTTGGAAAATATTGAGCTCCATGAAGTTGGTAGAATAAATCATCAATTCATGGTATGGGATACTTGTTCTTTATTGTTATAGCATTGATCTCCCTATAGTCAATGCACAACCTCATAGATGCATAATTCTTCTTAACAAAATGAACAGGGGATCCCAATGGAGAAACACTAGGGTGAATAAATACCTTATTACTCAATTATTATAGTATTTTCTTTAGTTACCCTAATTCCACAATGTACATCCTATAAGGGGTATTCGATATGGGCCTTTAAACATGAATTAAGTCAATGGAAAGCTCAATTTCTCATTCTGGAGTATGTTCAGGTAAATCCTTTGGAAACACATCAACATAATCTTTCACAATTGGTACATCCTCTATTTGAGCATTCCTTTCCTCACCCAGAGTTATTTCATTCTCTTCCACCCTAATAATTGAATTTAGTAGAGCTATTGGGGGTGGATCTTGATAAGAATCATATGGTGACGTTTTTCTCTCTAAAGATAAGGTACTCCTTATCATCATCAAGAATTTTAACCTCCTTCTTCTTACAATAAATTTTTTCATCATGGTATGAAATCCAATCCATACTAATGATTATATCAAATTAAACCATGGGAATGATGATTAGATCAGTAGATAAATATCGTTTATATGCCTTAATGGGGACTAATTCATAAAACTTTGTTACAATTATAAATCCCTTAGGAGTTTTGACTGAAAACACCCTTGTTAAATAAAATTGAAAATATCTAATTTTTTTAACAAATTAGGAAGATATGAAACAATTCGATGATCCTAAATCAAATAAATCATTGGATAAACGTGGGGAAACCATTAAATTACCTACCACCACATATTTCAGAGATTCAACCTCAGCAGTAGTGATCACATAAGCTTGGCCTTGATCGCATTCCCTTTTCTGAGGTATGTTTCCTTGACGCTTAGGACATTCATTTTCATAATGTCCCATATCCATGAAATTGTAGCATTGAACATTGGGAGCTTCTTTCTTCTCCTTACAATCACTAAAGAGATGTCCTTTATGTTCACATTTTTAGCATACTCTTTTTCCTTTTAGATAGGAACTAGGGTGCTTCCTTCCACAATTATCACAGGGTGGAAATTCAACTCTTCCCTTCTTCCTTGTTTCCTTATTTCCTTTCCCAGTGCGTTCAATAGATATCTTCTTCTCTTGATTCTCATTAAAGTGGTAAGACATAGGGAATTCGTTTAATGTCTTGATAGCACATGTGACAATATCTTCATATAATGGGAAGGATTTTGAGACTAATGCTCAACAGAGAAATGTTATTAACCCATCAAATAAATTATTAATCTTACTTCTAGGGTTACGTATATAATCTGCATCATACCTTGGTAACCTTGTAATGTTAGCTTCATACTTTGTGACATTCCCATCCTCCTTTTGTCTCAAACTCAGAAATTGCCTTTCCATATCCTCTTGATGGTCACGAAGAAATAATTTTTCTATGAAAATATCTTTAAACTCCCTCTATTCCATAATTGATAATTCTTCATCCTTCTTTGTGTTTTGAATTAATGACCACCATTGATCTGCATCTCCGGTGAGGCAATAAACTACCATGACAACTTTTTCCCTTTCACTACTCCCTAAATCCTGAAATATATTCTCTAAGGATCTTATCCATTATTCAGCTACAAATGGATTTGTAGACACATTTAATGTTGGTGTTTGTTTCCTCATGAATCAGTCTGACATTGATCCCCGCATTGTGGAGTAGGGTTCTCCATATGGGTAATGTAATTATTCATAACTTGTGTGAGTTGTCCCAGTATGGTGATAAGCTGATCACCACCAGTTGCATCACCAACTCCACTATAATTATCTTGAGTATGAGTTAAATCCCTACATGGATTAAGTGTGTTGATACGATTTACATTCCTTCCACTTGGCTCCATTTATAAACAATAGCATACACTAGATTAGTTTATGAATTGCAACACATAATTCCAAACTTGTAAAACAATTAACATAAATTGAGCATTTTATGGATATAATCTATAATCATAAAAAAAATCATGTAGGATTTATATACTCATAATCCCTTTTTAATGGTTTTTAATGAAAATGTGAATTATCCTAAAAATATCCCCCAGGAGTGTCGTAACCAAGAGTGTAGTAAGGCCCATTGTCATGTACCAGGATACTCCGAGTCAATCCTGAAACTCCTTGTTGGTGTTTTCACTTATAGGCACATCTATACCAGAGCCACCTCTACCTTCTCATATCCAGATAGGGAATTATATCTTGGAAAACTCAAAAAACTATATATTATAAAAATTCTAGGACGTTCTTCTATACTAATACTCAATGTCTATCTTAGGGTAATGTGCTCTAATCAGAGTTTTTCAAAATTTAGTTTCTAAGGTTTGTACAAAACTTTCTCTGATAACAACTGTATCACCCCAACCCCAGTTACCTTGAGTCGGTGCTTTATTACATAACATTGGAATAATACAAGGAATCATGTCCTGAATGACCGATCAGTTTAGTATTATTGAAAACAAGATACATACATAAGTTCAACATCACAACATGAAAATAAAGACAACAATAATTTATTCCATTAGAAACATCAAAGCCTCCTAGATTATGTCTGCAAGTCACTCATAAAAAACTTTTTCATATCCTGGGAAAATGAAACATAAGAAAGGGGCTCAAACACTAAGGGTAAGCAATAAAGAGAGAGATAACATAAACATTAGGCATGGTGAATAATTAAAAACACATTCCATTAAAAATAATAACCATGAACACTTTATGGCTGGAATATAAGATTTGTAAATAATTACATAATAAAACATATTCATGGGTATTATACTAGTTGAATAACCACATAATCAATCATTATTATTTTCATAATGAGGGAATTTATAATGCTAGACATTCTTAAAGATCTTGTCAAGGCCTCGGCCAAGATGTCAAAATTTGATTAAGCCCTCGGCCAAAACCATATATCAAATTGAGAAAGGTCTCAGCCAATTTCAGGTCTAGTTGTATCTTGAGACCTACCGATGCACTGAGGAGCTATAGAGGGCTCCACCCATTACGTACTATGTCTAATACATTCTTCATATGAAAAGGTTGAAACATAACATAAACATTCGTATTAAAACTAGCATACAAAATGTCAATAATTTAACCATAAACCATGAATGATATAAAAATAACACATCCATAGTCCAACATATCACAAAATATGAAATACCATATGGAATATTTGTATCATAATAAATCAACTTCAATCATGTTTAAAAGTTATCAAAAGTTGTTGAGATAGATAAAATCAAAACTATTTGAGAGAAATATGTTTTTCTATTAAGAAATCATTTAAGAGTCACATAATTATAAAATAAAACATTTATTTTTAAAATGTTATTATATGCTTCTAATAGATGCTTTGATGATTTTAGAATGGAAAAAAATAGTCGCACCCTCCGTATAAGTTAAAAAACTTTCGTACCTTAATTTTGTTGAAAAGTTCATAAAGTACCTTGTTTTGAAAATGACGGAAAGATTCCTTTAAATCATATAAGGTCAAATAAGGGTATAAATGTCTTTAAACCATAGTCTAGTAAATTTTAAAAATGTTTTTAAATACATTTTTAAGAAAATATGGATGTGGATGATAAAGAGGTCTCAGTAGATACTTACATAAAAACAACCTCGGATAATAAAGAGATTGTGAAATTAACACTTACTTTGTACTTTTATTTGGTCAAGGGTACGTTAACCTCTGGTATAATAGTTAATCATTATTATTAAATTATAAACGAACCATATATGTAAATATGATATCATTTATGATCTTCTAATATTGCTTTGTTAAAAATATTTTATTATTATCATCGTTTCAGGGGTTAACTGCTTCATTTTCCTTAAAATGTATTGTTACATAAGTTGTGTTTGTTATGGATAGGATTTATTTGATTAATATTCATAATTTTATTATGTTATTAAACATTATTTTTAATCATGAAATGAAAATTATTCTTGAATGGTTACGATGGCGAAATGAATCTCATAGCGTTCGTGGTGACAATAATTCGTACGTATGCACGAGCGAAAATTTCATTATATTGATGGAGAAATTGTATGTAATTGGATGGTATATCATATATATAAGTAATAATTAAAATTTTATATTTATTATTTAAATCAGTTATACTCATTATTATTCCCATCCAAATAATGCAGTGTTTGAATAACAAACTACACCACGATGTTGAGACAGTAAGTTGTACATACACATGTATGGTGAGTTTGTCATTTATAGGATGGATAGAATAATGAATATGGTTGTACCATAATAATAATAGAATAAATATATGTAAAAGGTAAGTTATTTAGTATTTTGGTTAGGAAACAACCAAGAAAGAGTAATAGGAAGAAGAAAACAACTTGGAAGAGGGTGGTGAAATTATTACCTCTACTTCTGGTGTTTCCTTTAGAGTTGATCAAAATGACTCCTTAGGTTAGATTTATGATCAAATTAAGGACTCTAGGTTGAATTGAGGGAATTTGGGAGGATATTTGGGCAGGGTTTGGCCGAGCGAAAAGGATTTGGAGGTGTAAAATTAAGAGAATGGGAAGTTCCTTTTTATAAGAGAGGTGAGTGTCACTTTAGGAAAATCTAGAAATATTATTTTATAGTAAAATTATTTTCAGTTTCTAATGGCTCCTAAATGAATTATTTTGAGGATAAGGTGGGGATGGGTAGAAAACACCACAAAAAATAGGATTTAGATTGGTTTTTGTAATCATATTAAACTCATCCTTTAGATTCAACTCTTAGTTAAATAGTTTGGCATTTACCATGTCTCTTTGTATTTTTATATTTTATAGTTAATAAACATACTATAACAAGCCAAGAGAACCCCGAGTGGTTCATTATTAATATCTATAATATTATCTATGTCCTTTTTCTGAACCTAAGATTTTTTGGAATATCATATCAATTAATAATATAATATATATTTTTGAAACACATTTATGTCAATTTTGATAGTATTTAGTAATTTGTCTTTGTTAAAGTCGTAACAGCATTATTACTTATACAAAAAATAATTTAATCAACCCTAACATGTCATAGTAAACTAGAAAATTAGTGAAATTCATCAAAACTGAGAAATTATATTTAATTAGATATTTATAATATAAATTATTTTAATCTTTCATTAATAAGGTAATTACAACATCATCCTTGTGCCATAAATAAATTTAATTATTTAATGTCTATAAATTATAAATAAAATATCATTATGTAGGAAATCCATTTATATTTTAAGTGAATATTTATAGTTTAATTTATCTTAGGTATAATACTATATTATAAATTTATTAGTTATGAAAACATGAGTTTAACACTTTTAACTCTTCTTTAAATTAAATAATAATAAATGTCCTAATATAATCAAATTAAACCAAAAGGATAATATATTATTCCTAAGGTATTTTTTGGTCCAATTACACTTATCAAATAGAATTAGGACATCTTTTAGGGTAATAATAATATAATTTTTACCTTTAATTACAATATTTACTTTTAATTATGCTAAATAAAAGTTAAAAGTTACTATTCACCAAAAAATATTTTCATCTTATTGAACCACATTTTACCTACTGATATCAATCGTGTCTTTTGGAATTTTGAAATTCAATTCACAGAAGCGATAAAATTAAATTTAATGCAAATTTTCAAATGCTCCTAGGAGTTGGGTAAAAGACGGTAAAACGTTCGATAAAATTTTTTTATATCTAAACTTATTATAAAAAGACTCCATTGAATTAAATTGAACTTATATAGGTATTGTGTATCAATTTTGACCTAAAATAAATTTAAATAAATAAATAATTATTTAAATAAAAGTTTGGTTTTATCAAATAACGCAGTGTTTTTCACTATTCATCAAAAATTGAATGTTTTCAGAAAAATACCAAAAAATTACCCTAAGAAAATTTAGATATTCCGAATTCAGA
The DNA here is from genome assembly GCA_963277665.1 of Viscum album. Classification (NCBI taxonomy): domain Eukaryota; kingdom Viridiplantae; phylum Streptophyta; class Magnoliopsida; order Santalales; family Viscaceae; genus Viscum; species Viscum album. The sequence continues at coordinate 1,373,797,662 of OY728133.1, read as the reverse complement.
AATGAAGTCCATTTTAAAATATATATATATATATATATATATATATATAATTTCAAAAAGGGGGTATTACTATTCATAATAACTAGTTTGATTGGTCACGGTGTGTTAGAATCTCGAAGTTTCGTACAATTAAAGCTATTGCATTATTCAAAGAGAAATGTACCGTGGAAGCTTGGGTTGTTACAGGTTATTTCAATAAAAAATCCATAACCTCATTCAACTTTATAAATTCCATAAAAATCATGTAGATAAAAAAATATATTAATTAATTTATGTCTTCACTACATGATAATACTTGAAATGGAACTTCTTAGAAAGATTTCTCAACTTCTTCACATAGATATAACATTTGTCTATTTCCATACTCTATGGAACTCTTCTCCTATTATGATATACTCAATCACAGGGAATAAAAAAACTCACAAAATTAATTTTTCACTATGATCATACATAATATCATCATACTATAAGTAGGAACATCCACATTATCTTAAACTAAATTTTATAAATGATAATTCTCAAGTAATTATTATTATTTGATGAAAATGAAACAGTTAGTTAACCTTTGATATATTTGAATAGATAACCAGGAATAGTTCTAATGGCATCATTTCACTTCATTTTTTATAATAAAAATAAAAAAAATCACATACAAGATTTATAAAATTTCTTCAATCATCAAAATTTGTTCACAACTCAACATATAATGACACATGTAAAGACCCGGGAATTTCAAGGAAATTTTTTTCTTAATTTTATTTGGAATTTTACAAGAACGCAGTTTCCAACGGCATCTGATTCCGAGGCCCGGTGTGCCCGGAATCATTTTCCGATGTTTGGCTCGGGTATGTTCAGTGAACGAACGAGCGAGTTTTTCTATCTTTTGAACTGGTACTCGAAATTGAAATCTGAGGGCACCGACGAACTAGCAGCGCCGATAATTGCTTAAGGGGACCTTAAGTGAAACTGGGTTTTGTCGCATGAGGTGGTTAATTTTTGGAGATTTGATAAGTCTTAAATAAATTGTAGTGTTACAATTTATTTTATGTGGAAGTTAATTTATTCATAGAGAAGTTGGAGGTGGGGCCACACCCCACCTAACTTCCCATGAGAGGGTATGACCAAGGGTGGTGGGGTCTGCACGAAACCCCAACCCTTCACCTTCCCTTTATCCCCCACGAAATGCCCCCCATTTAAGACCCCTTGTGTTTAAATGTATAACTCTATAACCCCCCTTAAACTCCCTTGATTTTAATGTGTCAAGTCTCCATTAATCTCCTCTTCCATTAAGTTTGTTAACTCCTCTTATTTTGTGTAACTCTTCACCTTTTCCTTCCACCATTAATTCATGCCAACATGGCTTAATTAATGAAATGAGTCACTTCATTTGTTTAATTAAGTGGTTTGGTTTGAATTTTAAATCTTTGTGGTGTGAATAAAAATAATATCATGGGATATTATTTTGAGTTAGAGCTTTTGGTGTGGGGGAAAACTTTAGCAATGTCCTAGATTTTTTGGGAGAGCTTTGGTGTGAAGAAGAAGTGAACTTTCCTTCGACAAAGAACGGTTCTTCTTCGATTAAGAACACCTTCCCTTCAACATAGAACAACTCGGCGTCCATGGTTCTCCATCCTCTTCTTCCATAGAAACAAGTGAGGAGACGTCGTTTCCTCCTCGGATGCACCCCGACGTCCACGGAATCTACGTCCGACCCCGCGACGTCATACTTGCGACACCAATTTCCACGCCGACGAAGAACGAAACTTGAATCGAGGTAGAGGAATTTATTTTGGTGTTCTCTTATCTTTTGAGAAAAGAACGACGAGCGTGGACCAACCAATTCCAGGTTGATCCGCCGATCATTCGTTCATGCGGATTGATGTTGAGGATTATTATTTTTGTCTGTGAATTATTTCTTTCCGTACGTCGAATTCTATTAGATGGACACTTTCTATCATTATAATGGGAGGAGGTTGGAACGTATAAAAACGGATGACCCTCCTCCCCCCTTGTTGTTTGAATTTTTTGCAGCACGTGAAAGGCGGCGCAGAGCCGTTGCACCGCGCGGAAATTATGAGGAAGGGCTAAGAAGAGCGGCGCCGTCGCGCCGCGCCGATGAAGTCGAACAAGCCACAGCGCCGTTGTGCCATGCCGGAAAACAACAAACGAAGCCGCACGGGCGTTGTGGCACCTTTTCAGCAAAGTTCGGGTCCCGTGGTGATCACTGGCGAAGACCGCAGGCGAATCGGACCACCGTAGCGCGTCTGGTGGTCCGCGGAAGCCCCCGCTGGCACGCTGCGCCGGCACGGCGGCGCCGACTGCCGGCGGTGGCCGGCCGCTAGGATGCGGCGGTGCTCGGCGTGCCACCGAGAAGACCCTCCGCACGCTAGCCGGTCCCGCGGCCGCACTAGCTGGTCCCGCGGCCGCGCGGGACCGCGGAGGAGGGACGCGACTTAAGCCGCGTCCGGGTGTCATGGAGCGGCCCCCGCGCGGGGGAGGGGGGGTGGCTGCCTTGCGTGACGCCTGGCCAGCGCCAGCGTGCCGGCCGAGCCGCCATGCCGGACCGCCGGGTCGGGCCGCGCCCTGCCGGGCCAGACCCTGACTCGGGTTGGGCAGCCCCGGTTCGGGCTGACCTAGGGGGGTTGGGTCGGGTCGGTCCGGGCCCAAACCCCCCATTTTCGGATCACTTTCGGTAAAATGCACATATCTTGGGCTATGGACCTCCGATCGATGCACCGTCAGTGAAGATGTGATCCTTGAACTGAGATGGTCGTTTTGACATATTACACTCAAGGTTTCAGAATACTTTGGTTTCGGCCGGGTTGGATCGTGCACGGAACCAACCGTACCCTCATAGCGGAAACGCTCATAACTTGAAATCCAGACATCCGATTGATGCGCTGTCTGTCTCGTTGAATTCTTCTTGATGAGACAGAACTTTTGGCATACTTCGCCCGAGTTTTGGTTGCTGTTGGATAGTGGCCGGGTTGGATTGTACTCGAAATCCAACCCGGCCCTTGGAACGGAAAAGATGTTATCTTTCAGACTGGATGACTGTTTGATGAACCGTCAGCGGCGTTTGTAATCATGTGGAAAAGGGTCCCTTTGATTATACCCTATGGGATTTTGGGGTACAGTTGAGATACGGCCGGGTTGGTTCGCACATGAAACCAACCGGGCCCCTGGGATGAAATGGCTAATAACTCACAGACCGGGCATCCGATTGACGCGCTGTCTATTGGGTTGAGACCCTTATGACGAGACGGTCCTTTGAGATACATCATTCTGGGACATTGTGATACTTGGAGTATTGACCAGTAGCTCGTGGAGCGGTCCCTCCCAGAGACGAGCATACGGAGTACGGAGACCGTGTAGACGACTGAGACCTGACGACTGCTTGACCGACTCGACTTGGAGTGAGTCGACTAGCCCAGTGGACGGAGCGCCCGGTATTTGGCGGCTGACCCATGGTGGATGGAGTGCCTGTTAGTTTTCAGCATACCCGCGGTACTTGACAGGAGGAGTACCTCTGTAGGCTATTAGGGGGAGCGCCCGGTATTTGGCGGCAGACCCACAGCGGACGGAGCGCCCAGTATTTGGAAGCAAACCCGCGGTACACGACAGGAGGAGTACCTCAGAGACTTGGATTAGTGAGCAGTACCTCGGAGTCATGATAGAAACATTGTACACTCCAGAGACAGGGCTCTTCAGCAGTTACGGTTTCGATAATGAAAATCCTGGTTTGAGCTGAGTCTATGATCCTTGTGTTTCCTCATGTTTGGGATGGGTTACTTGATAACTTTGGTATATGTTTTGGCATATACCTAAGTAGAGGTTATCTGTTGAGATATTATTTGTGGTTATCCTTTTTGGTTTTAGTGAGACCTTGAGGGTCTCAGGGTCTCTATTGAGTATCGTTATACACACCCCTGCACGGGCTATGCCCGCACCACGTTGTGTTGGTTGCAGATGACGGGCAGTGCTGACGGAGGCCGAGTGTTCGAGGACTGGACGGTACCCGGAGGTGGACTACATGACTAGTCAGTATCTGGAGGTGGACTTCATAGTGAGACGACACTCAGAGGAGGTTGGTGGGTGAGAGAATTATGGAGGCTATCTGTACCTACCCTTCAGGTAGGATCCATGGTGGATGACCCAGGAGCTGCGCCATCTGTAGATACCCTTCAGGTAGGATCTGAGGAGGAAGACCCAGGAGCCGCTTCCATTCTTCCAGCTGTTGTCTTTTTCTATTGTACTTTGTTCAGTTGTATTTGTAATTTCATTTGGATTTGTATTCTGGCCCATTTACCATTCTTCACTTCTCTTTGTACTTAGTGTTTTACTTCTTCTTGTACTCTATGGTGTTTTGTTTACTTTTATAAGGCAATGCCTTCCCAGTTATTGGAATTTACGCCTTTGGTGCTAGTCGCCAGCCCCTGGCCTATGGAAGGCGGGTTTGGGGTAGTCACGGCACAGGCCTCGAGGACGGGTCATGACAAATTGGTATCAGAGGAGTCGGTTCTACCACAGAACTTATAACTCTAATATTTTCTTTCTGTGAAGCAATAGTGTTAAGGGTACATAGTGTGGTATTCAGTTCAGGGATTCTAGTGTTGGTGCGGGCAGACGACATATCCATACACCAGGACCCTGACAACTGATTTCCAACTTTGTGCATGAAAACACTGACTGCGTGTGTGTTTCCAGAAGTTTTTAAATATCATCTCAAACTAGGTCAGCTCACCAGGAAATAATTCTTTTGATTGTGTCATGTTTGTTTCTTTCAAGATGCCTCCCCGTGGATGACCAGCAAGATCCCTGAGAGTTGTTTGTACTGACAGCCCGCCGAGCGACGTGGCCTTAGTACAGGGCCCTATCCCAGTTGAGGCACCAGCAGGCACACCAACGGTACTACTACCCATTGGGCCACCGATGCCACCAGCCCCAGCAGAAGAGGGTGCACGTCGCTTGATCGCACTGCACGAGTTCCAGCGCCAAAGGCCACCCAGGTTCCGGGGAGAGATGGACCCGCAGGCGGCTGAGGATTGGCCGGAGGCTGTGGTGAGAGTCTTCAGGCTAGTGGGGATGCCGGTAGATTTCATGGTGATCCTTGCTGCCTGCCTTCTTCAGGAAGTAGTAGGTAGATGGTGGACCCTGATGCTTCAGATGCATGACGAGGTGACACTTCTATGGGCAGACTTCGAGAGCCTGTTCTCGGCAGAGTTTGTACCAGCCACCCTTCGAGCGGTGTGTATACATGAGCTACTTCAACTGCGGCAGGGAAACATGATAGTGGCACAATATTCAGTGAGGTTCACAGACCTCTCGTGCTACTCCACAGATATTGTACGGGACCCGTTCTTCAGGACCCGAACCTTCCAGCAGGGGCTCAGGCGGGAGATTAGAGATTCTGTTGTTTCTCACAGCATTCCAACCCAGACATGGGTGTTGGAGAGATCCCTTTTAGTGGAGAGTTTACTTGTTGAGAAGTCTCCAGCAGCACGACCCACCACTAGCCGGCTTGCGGCAGATTCTTCTGCAGCAGATAGTAGACAGATGACGCAGAGGTCCAAGAGGACCAGACCTACCGGTGGCCGACTGCATGACTCAGGTTCAGTTGTGCGGGGGAATCGGGGTGGAGTCAGAGCCAGTCATGCCGAGAGTGTAAAGTGTTACTCCTGTGACGGGATTGGTCACATGGCACGTGACTTCCCGACCTGCCATGAAGATGACCAGCAGTTAAATGAAGAACCTCCCAGGCAGAGGCAGAGGTTCGATCAGGGCAGACCACAAGGAGCAGGAGACCATGAAAGAGGTGATGGTCGTGCAGCTGGAGGTGGACGACGCTTCAGGGTGTTGCCACCACCACCACCAGGAGGCCCACCCCGACCACAGGAGACATGAGGACATGGGAGAGCTCAGCTTCAGGAAGCTGAAGCCTATGGTCATTGAGCTCCGAAAGGAGATGGATAGGAGCGGGTCTAGCTTCAGACCTGGAGGCTATTGATCATGTTGCTTCTAGTTTTTTTGTTGTTAAATTTGTGTCTTTGTACTTTGAGCTGCAATAATGAAAAGACACTTATCTTTGTGAATTTTTCTTTCCTGTCCTTTTGTTTGGTTGATACTGAGTGGTCCCGGTTAAGACTGTTGACTTGACCATAACTTTCGAGATTTCTACTGGAGGAGACCTAGTGACCTCACACTGATGCCGACAGTGTGACTCGACCCTTGGAGGTGAGAGTGACAGTTGCATCTCTTGGTAGTTAGGTTGAGGCCTTAGGACGTCATCCATGGCATGAATGCATCATTCATGTCAAGATTGACTGTATTAGGCAATGAATGTGGTTCATCCAGGGGATGAGACTAGATTTCTATTATTGGCAAAGAAGAAATCATAGCAGCTCTTGTGAGACTAGAGAAGGTCCAAGTCATCCAAGATCGGATGAGGACAGCATAGGGCCAACAGAGGCCTTATGCTGACAGGAATTGGAGGCCTCTAGAGTTCAAGGATAATGGTCACGTCCTTATACAGGTTTTACCTCGACGAGGTTTACGGAGATGTGGCCAAGGCAGCAAGTTATCTCGGAGATTCAGTGGACTATTTCTGGGTCCTCAGCTGGGTAGGCGAGGTGGTTTACTGCTTGACCCATCCACCTCAGTTGCACCAGGTGCACGCCGACTTCCGCGTATCACAACTGAGGAGATACGTGCGTGATCCTTCACACATCATCAACCATGGGAAGCTGTACAATGGTGGTTGGGTGTCTTTCACAGAGGTTCCAATGGGGATTTAGGATTGACATGAGCAGATCCTACGAGGACGGTTGATTCCTCGGGTGTGCTTTCACTGGCAGTATGGGAACCTCTAGGTGAGCACATGAGAGCGGGAGGATCAGATGCGTGCTCAGTACCACTTTTGTATCCGTAGTTTGTGTTGATGCTTTACGGGGACGTAAATCCCTGAGGTGAGAGTAATGTAAAGACCCGGAAATTTCAAGGAAATTTTATTCTTAATTTTCTTTGGAATCTTAAAAGAACGCAGTTTCTGACGGCATCTGATTCTGAGGCCCAGTGTGCCTGGAATCATTTTCCAAAGTTTGGCTCGGGTACATTCACTGAACGAACGAGCGAGTTTTTCTATCTTTTGAACCGGTACTCTGAAATGAAATCCGAGGGCGCCGATGAACTCACAGCGCCGATAATTGATTAAGGGGACCTTAAGCGCAGTTGCATTTTGTCGCATGAGGTGGTTAATTTTTGAGGATTCTATAAGTCTTAAATAAATTTTAGTGTTACAATTTATTTTATGTGGAAGTTAATTTCGTCATATAGAAGTTGGAGTTGGGGCCACACCCCACCTAATTTCCCATGAGAGGGTATGACCAAGGGTGGTGGGGTCAACATGAAACCCCAACCCTTCACCTTCCCTTTAACCCCCACGAACTTCCCCTCATTTAACACGCCTTGTGTTTAAATGTATAACTCTACAACCCCCCTTAAACTCCCTTGCTTTTAATGTGTCAACTCCCCATTAATCTCCTCTTCCATTAATTTTGTTAACTCCTCTTATTTTTTGTAACTCGTCACCTTTTCCTTAAACCATTAATTCATTCCAACATGCATTAATTAATGAGATGAGTCTCTTCATTTGTTTAATTAAGTGGTTTGGTTTGAATTTTAAATCGTTCTGGTGTGAATAAAAAAAATATCATTGGATATTATTTTGAGTTAGAGATTTTGGTGTGGGAGAAAACTTTATCAAAGTCCTAGAGTTTTTGGGAGAGATTTGGTGTGAAGAAGAAGATAACTTTCCTTCGACGAAGAACAATTCTTCTTCGATTAAGAAAACCTTCCCTTCAACGTAGAACGACTCGGTGTCCATGGTTCTCCATCCTCTTCTTCCATAGCCACAAGTGAGGAGACGTCGTTTCCTCCTCAGACGCACCCCGACATCCACAGAATCTACGTCCGACCCTGCTACGTCATTCTCGCAACACCGATTTCCGTGCCAATGATGAACAAACCATGAATCGAGGTAGGTGAATTTATTTTTGTGTTCTCTTATCTTTTGATAAAAGAACGACGAGCGCGGACCAACCAATTCCAGGTTGATCCGTGGATCGTTCGTTCATGCGGATTGATGTTGAGGATTATTGTTTTTGTCTGTGAATTATTTCCGGTCGTACGTCGACTTCTATTAGATGGCCGCTTGCTATCATTATAACGGGAGGAGGTCGGACAGCACGAACACGGCCGACCCTCCTCCCCCCTTGTTGTTTGAATTTGTTGCGGCACGTGAAAGGCGTCGCGGTGTCGTTGTACTGCGCGGAAATTATGAGGAAGGGCTAAGAAGCGTGGCGCCGTCGCACAGCGCTGGAAAATGACAAATGAAGCCGCACGGGCGTTGTGAGATCTTTGCAGTAAAGGTCGGGTCCCGGGATGATCACTGGTGAAGACCGCAGGCGAATCGGACCACCGGAGCGCGTCCGATGGTCCGTGGAAGCCCCCGCTGGGGCGCCACACCGGCACGGCGGCGCAGGTGGCCGGCAGCGGCCGGCCGCCAGGATGCGGCAGCACCCGGCGTGCCACCGTGGCTTCAGCCGCGACGGCGTTGGCCTGTCTTGCGGCCGTGCGGGACCGCGGAGGAGGGACGCAACTTAAGCTGTGTCTGTGTGTGATGGAGCGGCCCCCGCGTGGGGGGGGGGGCTGCCTTGCGCGGCGCCTGGCCGACGCCAGTGCACCGGCCGAGCCGCCCGGCCGCACTGTCGGGCCAGGACGCGCCGGTTGGGTCGGAACCGGACCCGGTTCGGGCCGACCCAGGGGGGGTTGGGCCGGGTCGGTCCGGGCCCAGACCCCCCGTTTTCAGATTACTTTCGGTCAAATGCCCATATCTTGGGCTACGGACCTCTGATCAATGCACCGTCAGCGGAAATGTGATCCTTGAACCGAGATGGTATTTTTGACATATTACACTCAAGGTTTCGGAATACTTTGGATTCGGCCGGGTTGGATCGTGCACAGAACCAACTGGGCCCTCGGAGTGGAAACACTCATAACTTGAACTCCAGACGTCTGATAGACACGTCGTCTATCTCGTTGAATTATTCATGATGAGATGGAACATTTGGCATACTTATCCTGATTTTTGGTTGCTGTTGGATAGTGGCTGGGTTGGATTGTAACCGAAATCCAACCGGGCCCTTGGAACGGAATAGCTGTTATCTTTCAGAGTGGACGACCATTTGACAAACCGTCAGCGGCGTTGGTAATCACGTAGAGAAACGGTCCCTTTGAGTATACCCTATGGGAGTTCGGGGTACAGTTGTGATATGGCCGGGTTGGTTCGCACATGAAACCAACTAGGCCCCTGGGACGAAAAGGCTAATAACTCACAGAATGGGTGTCCGATTGACGCATCGTCTATTGTGTTCAGACCCTTATGACGAGGCGGTCCTTTGAGATACATCTTCGTGGGACTTTGTGATACTTGGAGTATTGACCAGTAGCTCGTGGAGCGGTCCCTCCCGGAGACGAGCATACGGAGTACGGAGACCGTGTAGACGACTGAGACCTGATGACTGCTTGACCGAATAGACTTGGAGTGAGTCGACTAGCCCAGTGGACGGAGCGCCCGGTATTCGGTGGCAGACCCACGGCGGACGGAGCGCCTGTTAGTTGGCAGCAGACCCGCAGTACTTGACCAGAGGAGTACCTCTGTAGGCTTTTAGGGGGAGCGCCCGGTATTTGGTGGCAGACCCACAGCGGACGGAGCGCCCAGTATTTGGCAGCAGACCCAAGGTACTCGACAAGAGGAGTACCTCAGAGACTTGGATTAGTGAGCAGTACCTCGGAGTCGTGATAGGACCATAGTACACTCCAAAGATGGAGCTCTTCAGCAGTTACGGTTTCGATAATGAAAATCATGGTTTGAGCTGAGTCTATGATCCTTGTGTTTCCTCATGTTTGGGATGGGTTACTTGATAACTTTGGTATATGTATGGGATTATACCTAAGTAGAGGTTATCTGTTGAGATATTATTTTTGGTTATCCTTGTTGGTTTCAGTGAGACCTTGAGGGTCTCGGGGTCCCTACTGAGTATTGTTATACTCACCCCTGCACTGGCTATGCCCGCACCTTGTTGTGTTGGTTGCAGATGACGGGAAGTGCTGACTGAGGCCGAGTGTTCGAGGACTGAATGATACCCAGAGGTGGACTACACGACGAGTCAGTATCTGGAGGTGGACTTCACGGCAAGACGACACTCGGTGGAGGTTGGCGAGTGAGAGCATTATGGAGGCTATCTGTACCTACCCTTCAGGTAGGATCCGTGGTGGATGACCCATGAGCTGCACCATCTATACCTACCCTTCAGGTAGGATCCGAGGAGGACGACCCAGGAGCCACTTCCATTCTTCCATCTGATGCCCTTTTCTGTTGTACTTTGTTCAGTTGTAGTTGTACTTTCATTTGGGTATGTATTCTAGCCCATTTACCTTTCATCACTTCTCTTTGTACTTAGTGTTTTACTTCCGCTTGTAATCTGTGGTGTGTTTTTTACTTTTATAAGGCAATTCCTTCCCAGTTATTGGGATTTACTCCTTTGGTGCTAGTCGCCAGCCCCTGGCCTATGGAAGGCGGGCTTGGGTAGTCACGGAACGGGCCCCAAGGATGGGTCGTGACAACACATTACATGAGAACATGAACCCTGAACTCTACTTGGGTAATCCAAAAATATTCTACGTTATTCTTCTTAAACATATATTGATATGATGATTAATTAAAAAATAAAAATAAACACTATGTATATCCAATAATCCCACATTCTGAAATTTTTTATAACTAAAATCAATAATGTGTGTCAACATATTTTTTTCATTATCTTCACTTTATCTACATTAGTGATAATAAATAAAAAAGAAACTGAAGAGGGGGTGGTATCAATTCCCTTAAATAAACATTCTAAAAATAATTTTAATTTAAGTCTAAATGATAAATGACTGGTGTATAAAATAAGAGGGTTGAATTTAGACAATATTAAAGATAATTGTTCTTAAACTATCCACTACACCAGAAATAAGCAACAAGAAACTTTTTTATTCTAAATTAAATTATTGAACTTTTTAATAGGATATTGTTTTTGTTTATTTTCATCTGATTATTGGGATTTTTTGGGGGAACAATTTATTTTACATAGTTTCATATCCATTAAAGATGCAGTGGTGGTTTCCCCATAACTTTTTTATATATATTTTCCTGATTTTTATTTCAAACCAACACTTTTTTTAAAATAGATTCAGAAAAAATAAATTTATGGAGTAGATGGAAGATTTCACTTAAATCGTACAAGATATTGATATTTAGATGACATAAATCTGTTTTTCCAAAAATATTGTGGTCTTTTATCAATAAGAGTATACTTGAAATTATGTGTGGCAGTAGATCTATACTCATCTAGTTGTGATTATTTAGCTGGTGTTAATTTCAAATTTGAACTTTTAGCTTTCAATTCATGACACTTAATATTGAGAATATTTATATCATCCCATACATAATTAAATATATATTTAAATTACTTCTTTATATTTTAAATAATATATTTATGGCTTTAATTACTTTTATTCAATTCATTTCAAATATACATTATATTATTTTCTTTGACATTAAACTGTTTATTCTTGACATAAATACATTCTTTTAATTTTCTTCTAATAATGATACCTTTTTCACAATCTATTTTAATAAATATTATATCTCTTGAGTTTCCTTAATCAACAATAATTCAAACCTAGAACATTATTCTTTAAGTTCCAAATTCCTTATAGTTTTGCCCTTTATTTCATCGATGAGTGTTTTGAACATAATGTTTTGTAATTCTAAGTTATTTCCTTTATTTTTTGTTTATCCTCAAGGTGGGTGACTAGCTTCTACCAATATTTAAATTATTTAAAAAAATATCCTAAGATTTAGGTATCTCATATAGGATTTTCTCTAAGTGGGAAGATGAATCATCATATTATTACTTGACTAATTATTTAATGATGTGATCTTCCCAACCTGTACATGGTTGTTAAAAAGAATATTATTACAAGGAATAATATCCATCTCATCTTAATATACAGATATTGAAGAATTGGTAGTAAAATTATTATCTATATTATTTCTTATATATTTTCAACAAAATATTCAATTTTTTTGATGTGTTTAATAATATAATGGTTATATCATGTATAAGTGGTATTTATTCCCTATTTCTTAATAAGGGTAAATTTTTCTTCTTTTTTATGAACTTATTTTTTTTTATTTTTCATATTCAAAGTATAGATATTAATGACGTTAGTAGAATATACATCTTCTGAAATTATTCACATAATAATTACATAATAAATTTAACTCAAAATAATCAAATATTAAAATCCAATTGTTATTGGGAATCCAATTAGAGTTGTAACCATAAATATAATACTAATTATAGTTACATTGGTAATAGTTCTCTATAGAGAGAGGGTGAGTTGAATAAGTGTGAATGAATATTTACCAACAAATATATTTTCCCCTCTCTTTCTGATGCACTTATTTAGTGAACATCTCTCTTATACTTTCAACACATTCAGTTTTCATGCATGTAGTACAATCATTAAAAGTAAAATGGAACATAATATTTTTTATCAAGTCCACCACCAATATTAATCACTATGTACCTAGTGTGTGATGGGTATTATCCCCCTAAAACACACTTTCAATTTTTTTTCAATATAAATATCATGCAATGGTATATAAAAAAACATGATATTATGGAACTAATAAAGTATAATAAAGAAAATGAATTACAATTATTTTTATGCTATCTAACCAATTGAGACTTCCTATGAAATTTCTATATTTAGTCGCTCCTCTTAAATAAGGATCAATAGAGAAATCTATGCAACTTATGGACTAAACTAGATTTGATATTCTTTCTTAATGAGAATAAATAAAAAAGGCCTCCTCTAAACTTATGATATACGTTATTCATAAGATTAATTATGTATGATATAAATATATTGTTGGTTGTTGTTCATATTATTCTTTATTGTGTGGGATTTTTTGTAGAATGGTAAAAAATTATTATATGTTCTTATATTATTATTCCTCAATGCCAAAGATAATATACCCAAGATGTTTTGGTTTTATATATTATTTGAAACATGAAATAGATAGGATAACTATAGAATCATGTCTCTCTCTTATATTGATTTATTATCACTTATCCTCCTTCATTTTCTTTTATATCCTTATTATACCTCATGGATATTATTTTTAGTAAATTTGAAATCTTTTTAAACATGACCCATTAATTCTCTATTATTGTTGGCCTTAAATCCCATTTATAAATGATCACATAAAATATATCTTGAAGACTTTTTCATTAATTTTCAATCAATATAAAAATAACCTTGTATTTCCCTTTCCATAAAATCTATATGATTATCTCTATGTTTGCATGCTTCCATGCACAAATATTCATTGTTTGAATATTTTCATCATGGTGAAAAATTAATTAAATTTTTTCATGGATTTATTATCATCGTGTGTAATGGTCTATTATTTCATTCCATAATTATAATTAACTATCATGCCATGAAATTATAGTGTGATGTTCTCCTATGACATTATTATCATCACATACCATGACATGGACTAATCCTCTTGAAAAGACCACATCTGAACTCATAGAAACAAATTTAACTTATATTTGAACCCTAGATAAGTTCAAAATGTAATTTTGTTCCTAAATACAAGTAGGAAACTCATATTATCTATTTTTAATCATAAAAAAAATTCTTGTATCACAAAATACCTAAAAACCCATTAAGATGTTTGAGGTTTGATGAACTACCCCAAATCTCTAAAATTTTATCCTCCTATTCAACAAATTTTTCAATAAATATCACATTTTGGATAGTTGGTGACATTTAAATATCATATTTGTATTTTATGAATAACTTTACATATCACAAAAGTGTATTTCATTAATTAATATTTCATTATAAACATTAGTGTTCTTTTATGTATGAGTTGGAGTGAAATTATGTATCATAGTATGATTAAATATTTATTAAAATCTGAAACCCTTTAATTACCATTAAATATTTTTTTGACACTGGTAAACTTTATTATTATATATCTTATATTCTTAGGTGATTTTAATGATCACAATCATCAAATTTTGTTTATAACATTTTTATTTTAAGGATTTTATAAGTTTTATTTTATAAAAAGTTTCATGAAGGTACAACAAAAACTAATGGGATCAAAAGGAGTGTATAGGGAATTTCTAAGGTCCTACACTTGTAGGTCCCAACTACTACTCAATGGGTAAAACCTGATGGCTGGTGACATACACCAACTATCTGGAGGCATCTTGGAAGAGAAAATAACCAACAATTTGAGAGGTCCATATATGCATTAATTCAAGCCCTACCAACCCCTAAAAAATGATTTAATGCTATGGGAGGATATAAATACACATTTACGGTTCTTGGATGAATGTGGATACCTTTAATATCAAATTTGAGCTTTTTGTGCATTATTTTTATCATCCAAAAGCTCTCTCTCATAATTATCTCTCTTCCTTCCATATCTTCTAGTTTTATTCTTATTGGATTGTTGAGAGTGTGATTTGCATAAAGTAAGTATCCTTTTTATTTTATTGGATTCTCAAAATCATTGGGTGTGAGGGGAATAGTTGTACACTATCATTAATGGGAGGGATTGGGTTCTTACAACCATTAAGTGTAAGTGAGATAGGTGATCAAAATCATTAAAGTGAGGGAGGTTGTTTTTTCTTGATACAACCACTAAATTTTTTTTACATATTGTGATATGTTACCTTGATGAAACCACTAAAATCAAGAATTAAAGATTTCATATTATAAATATTTGAGGGAAATGTTCAAAACAAAACCACTCAAGGATACTAGAGTGGTAGAGAAGTTTGGATACATTTTCTATTATTTCCAGACACCTTTATCAATATATTGTGATTTCTATATTAAATTTATATTTCCAGTGGTATTTAACTCTATTAATTTTAATTATATAATTAACATTTTTTGTTATATAAAAATTAGTCATATTTCAAAAAATAAAATAAAATGTAAATTCACTCCCTCACTCCATATTTACTTGAACCCATAATTGGTATTATATCCAAAATTTATTTCAAAATCATAAAAATTTTCAAGGAAGGAAATAATTAAGGATCACCTCAACAACTAATTCATAGGGTGATCTTGAAGGAATTTATATTTCAAGAGGACCTTATTTTAATGAAACCTACTATAGTAATTATAAATAATTCTTTTATTCTTTTCATAGAAGAATTGGATATCTATCTCGGAAAATAGTTAACTATGTATATACCCCCACTTAATAAAAAGAAGAAAACTGGACCGTAAATTATATAGATACTTTGTACCTTTAAGATAAATACATGAAATATTTATATTTCAGGTTATATGGGAATGAATTTAATATGGTATAAATGTGTAAAACCTCTCATGATATTTGTTAATAATTAGATATTATGCATTAAGGTAATAATAATGTTAAGTATACTAGGCTTGATATATATCACCAATAATTTTAAATGATTTTTATGAATCATAAAAAGTCTATTACTAACTTTTTTACCTATTTAACTAATATTTGTAATCAAAGGAAGAATTTAGGTTATTTTATTTAAACTTAGATACTTCTTATGAATGTTCATTGGGCCTTTACAATATCTTGGGAACCCAAAGTGATGGTGATTCAAGAATATAAGTACATCCATAATATTGTAGTTGAAATTCTCATTAGGTCACTCATGACCTCGGAAAAGTCAATGAATAGAAAAGCTGTAAAGGAAGTGAAAGAGGTTAAGTAGACAAAAAATAACATTTACTTCAAGTAAAATGATAATGATTCAAATATAAGTTATTATAATCATGAAAACATTCCCATTAATCTATGAAAGTTGAAGAAAATAAATTAACACTATTATCATGCCAAAAATGAAACATAAAAATAGGTATGGGATGTATGTCTATATAGTTGAAAGAAAAAGTGTCACACTAATCTAGAGCTCCTATTATCCAAATATAAAATGAAACAGAATAATTAGAGGAATAATTAATTCAAAGTATCAACTTGGAGTGCATGTGAAGAATCTCCCTCCTCAACCACCTCAAGTAATTAAAGCCAAAAATTACTTATTTACTTTGATGTGATATGTTATCCTACATCCTCTTTTTATTAATCAAATAATTTTTTTTATCTAGAGATATTTATTATGAATATCTCAAATATACTAAATAAAAATTAATATAAGAATTTTTTGAACTCCACACAAAATTCAAAGATATTATAAAGAAATATAATCCTACTCTGAGAGAGATGGATCAACTCTATAATGAATAGAATGAGTTATACTTGAAATTTAAAGAGGAAACATATGAAAAAAATTAGAATCAACAATTGAAGGACTCAAAAAAAACACTTTTCACTTTTACTCACGGTGGTAAAAATTTGGATTTAATTTTGAGTTCCCAAAATCAGGGGAAAGGTAACTATGTAATTCATTATAATTTAATATCCATTAAAAACCCATTAATATAATTTTATTAATAAGTAGTTATCAATATAAAATTTTCAAAAATTGTAAGAAAACAAAGAACAAGATTTAAAAATGAAATCAAGAAAATGCTCAACATGGTAGACTAAAATTTGTTCACCTCACTTCCAATATAATATCTAAAAGATATAATATATTTAATTTTAAGTCATATCCTAGTAAAGTATGTGTTAAAAATTACTTTTTTTGTAAATAATTTGGGCCCAAATTGTTAGTCCTAATAACTATAGTTTCTTACTTATTCTGTAATAATCATGTCTCAAGACTAATTCTTAAGGTGCAATAAGGTATATGAATAGTGGTCGCTTGAGAATCATATTTAGTCACTTATGAATTTTTTTAATTATTTAAAGATTTATAATATTATATTTTTTAAATTTTTTCTTTATTATTTGGTAAAAACCCTTGTTGTAAAAATGTTTTTATTAAGTTTAGACCATCTTGTGTTTCTATAAATACATTTAATGTAAACATATTATATTTATATATATACACACATTATTTTTCATGAAAAAAATACTTCATGTTATATTATTTATAATGATTTACATTTATATTTTTAAATAAATAATGATTCTTTTTTTCATATTTATCATTTAAAAAGCCCAGAAATCCATTCATATTTCTTATTTGAATATTTGAATTTATTTTTTAAATTTTCTTTCATATCTTACATATAAATAATAAATTTATTCTAATTTATTAAATATTATTTATAATATAAAAAACCATGCTTTAAAATTATTGTATTATATCAAGGGGAACTTAAAATGGTTTGTTTATGATTTTTTCATTTAAATTTGTTGACCATGATATTTTTATAGCCTTTTTAAAGAAAATAATTTTCGATATGTGAAATAAATATCTTTAATATTTTTTATATCATTTTTTTAATAAATAGAAAATTTTAATTTATTCTACACTCTTGGAAAAATTTCCAATCATGAGATTTATTGAATTATCTAATTTACTATAAATATTTATTTTTTCTAAAATATTGACCACATTTATCTACATTTATATCATTACGCCATTGATTCCTTGATAAATTTATTATATTAAAATATTAAGGTCATTGATTGAATTTTATTTAAATATTGAATTGATTTATTGATTTATTGATTTATCTTAATCTATTAGCTTAACTTTTTTTACCCATGATTACTATGTCACGTGGATCCTAAATAATTTTAAAGAATGCATCAATTGAGGTGTGGGATTTCCCTTTTTAAATTTTAAAATATCTTATACTAGGAACTTTTATTAAATTTGGATGTGATATTTTTCAAGTAAAAATATCTAATTTAAGTAAAATAACATGGATGTGTAGTTTTTCCTTATTTGAATCTATTTTAAAATATAGAATCCTTATTTATATAGAATATTATTTTAAAATATACCATTATAAGAATATTTTATATTGATTTTAATGCTATAATTAAGGGGGAGGGACACAATTTTTTATATTTAATAAATTTAAATAGAGGTATACATTTTAAAACAATTTATAATCATGTTAATATTTGAAAGTTATATTTTTTTAAACATGATCTTATACTGTCAAATTTTAAGGACAGTTTTTTAAAACATTGAATGTGAATTTTTTAGTTTTCAAAATATGTATAAAAATTAAAAGTTTTCAAGAGCATAATTTTTTTTCCAATTTTTAACTCCCTTGATGTAACATTTTGGGTTATGAAATTTTCTTTTCCATTTTTACTCTCTTATTCTTGGGACTTACCTTATCTTGAATATATTAAATTTAATACTCTAACTCTTTTTTAAAGATTTTTTACAATAAAAATGGGGGATAAACTGTTGAAATAAAATGTATGATTTCTCTCAATCATTTTCATTGTTATGGTTTTATAAATAAAAAATTGGATATACATTTGAAAACATATGAAATTTTTGATATTATGGGGGAAAAGCTATAAGTTTCAAAGTTATCTTGAATTGTTTCAAATATTTTTAAAATTTGATACTTTTTAAAATTGATTTAATCTATAATTTTGAAAACATTATGATTTGGAATTTTTGATAATCATAAACAGGGAGAGGTTTTGTTAAAGAAATTATTTATGAAAAAATTCTTGAAAGACACTTCTAAATTAATTTTTTGAACTACTAAAATATATGTGATGAATTTATTCATGAAATATAGATATTGTTTTTAGTTATATTTTTTCAAAAATAATCATGTATATTCTTGTATTATTAACTAATTATGTGTTTTTGATCATCAAAAAGTGGGAGAATGTTTTATATCTCACTCACATGGTTGGTTGTAATGATAAAATAACTAATTTGTTTTTTAATTTTTTTATTTTATGGATATGAATATATTTATTTCGTCAGTTTTTTATGAAGGTCTCGGAACTAATAGAGATATAAAAAAGATTATAGATGGAACATTTATGGTCCTCTACCTCAAGGTATTGTCGGTAGAATATTGGTGATTAAGAGAAACACCAATTTTTCCTAGGTACCACTAGATATTCATTTGAATCTATATAAAGAAAAAAACAAGTCATTGGACAGGTCATTATCTGCCTTAATTCAACCCTTAATAGCTCTATTGGACCCTCAACACTAGAAAAATGATCCTAATGCTATGAAAGGCAATAAACACTCCACCAAGGGTTCATGGATGAATTTGGATACCTTGAAGATCATTTTTTTCTAATTGTGATTTATTTTCATTATTCTCAAGATCTCAATCACAATTTCCTATATTATAATAATCTATTTTTATAGTTTTCTTATTTGTTGATATACAGTGTTCTACAAGGAACCTTCACAAAGAATGACTCTTCTTTTTTTATTTTCTCATGTTCTTATTTCCATTTATGTGGGAGGGGGATATGTGATAATTACATTTAAAGTGAGGTATTCGGTGATAACTACTATTTTGTGGGGGGGTGGGTGATCATTACCTTTATAGTGAGAGAGATCTTAGTTTCATAGTGAAACTACTAAAAACATGTCTCTTACTTATTTTTATTTTTTTCCTTTCTAAAAACAAAAAAAAAAGAGTTTGGGATTTGTTACTATAACAAATAAAATTAAACATTTAAACAAAAACCTCTCAAGGATAATTTAGTGGGGGAAATATAGGTATCCATTATGTATTTTTTCTAAAATATAGTATTAATAAATTTTCCTTTTCCTTTTAATTTTATATATTCAATATACTTTAACTCTTTTAATTTTAGTTATGACATTAATTTTTTTAATTCCATAAAAAGAGTTGTAATTTTTAAATATTTATTAAAAGTAAATTACTCCCCTTACCTTACCCTTCCAATTTTTACATGGTCCGTCAATTATGCATTTACAAACATAACATTAAATATCATAGTTTATATTGGGTTCTTTTACAAATTCTAATATTCACAATTTTGGTTCCCTTTATGTATTTAGTTGAGTTCCTGTAGGTATCACATGACACTAATGACATTGCCAAAATTTTCCACTTATTTATTATTTAGATTATCCCTTACATATTGAGGTGATTTTAAAATATTAAATATCCTAAAACTCAAATAAATATTTTCATATTTATTAATTTTCCATTTTTTTGGAAAGGTTCAATATAGAAAGAATATTATGTATAGTTTAACACTTTATTGTAACCCATATATATGAATTCCAGTTTTACCGTTTTATTAATATATAACTATAATACTTTTAAAAATTATCACAAGAATTGTAAACTCAACTCAAAATTGTAATTTACTTAGGAATAACTTAAAATAATCTTCAATAATAAATGGAATGATCCCAAAGCTTGTGCACCATATAAATACACCACAGATTCTTTTAATGGACCTATTAATTGATCAAAAAACATTAGGTCTTCCCCAAAAATCATCTTGGTTTATCCTTTATGTAAAATTTCTCTTTGAAACTTGATAAAAATAATCATGGAATTTAAAAAAAATATTTCTAAACATATTCATAGAGATAAAATATGCATTTATTACCTAAATTCTTGAAGCTATTCTCATATTGTGAACTTTTCAATTTTAGTGAATAAAACATCCTTCTATATTAATTCAATACTATAATCATATAGACATCGTTATACTTTAGTGGCATCCACATATCCTTCAACCAGCGTTTCCAAATGATTATTCTCTTTTAATTACTATTTTTATAGTAAATCATACATATCGTTAACATTTTACTTTTGTGAATAGATCTCCAAGAGTATTTCTAATGGTAAAATATGACTTAATTAGTTATATGAGTAACATTAACAACTAGCTTACTAGCTATAAGGAATTTCTGGAATCCTAAAGCAAAGTTCACAACTCAAAATATAATGAAACCTTTATTTGGGAAATTAAACCTTTTGCGCTACTTTAATACTCTATGTTTCTTCTTATATCTTTATATTCAATACATATTTACATCATTATTACTGAAAACTAATATAACTCAAATCCTTTTAGGTTAAATAATATCCCAATGTTGATGTTTTTTCAATACCAATATATAAAATTCATTTCAATAAGTATTATTTAATTATCTTATCTTTCTCTCCCTTATTTATCTTATGTTTAATGAAACCTGAGATACAGTAGTATCAATTCACTTAATTAAATTTTAGATCTATTATTAAACTCATATTTAATACTATAAATTATTAGTGTAGAAAACATTTGGTTCTAATTTACACAATGGATAAGATCCTAGTGGCCCATCCTTTAACGGTACTAGTAATATCCAACCCTCTATGACCTTTTATTTGGAATATCATTTTGGTCAATTTTTATAGGTTTATAGTTATATTTATTTTCAAATTATGATGTAAAATGTTTTGTGGAACACCTTTTTCTGAACATTCTCACATCCATCATAGAAATAATGTAGGGTTCCACATCATTTTTCTTTATCTAGTATTTTTATATTCTAATTTGAATCTTTTAATGTGAATAAAAATAAATTTAGCACATATATAATTTTCTAGATTGTTTCATTTTTTTTGAGATTTCTATAGATATCTTATTAGAGGATATCAAAATATTTTTTCTGTAACATAATGGCTTTTTTATCAACATGATATTCTATGGAATTGTGTGTGGCAGTAACACTTCTCTCTAAATTTTTTGTAAAGACCTCAATAGTGTCAATTCCAAATATGCAATATTAACCTCTAATTCTTAAAACTTAATATTTTGTATATTTTTATCACCCTCTACTTTAATATATAATTATAGAAATTCATTTTATTTTAAATAATATCATAATATATTTTATTTCCTTCATTCACTACCTTTCTTACATCCCTTATCTTATTTTATCAGATATTAAACTATGAATTCTGTTAATAAATGTTAGAATTTTTATTTTATTCTAATGAACATAACTTTTTATTAATTTATTTTATGTATTATTCTTTTTATCAAGTTTCCTTAAACAAGACATTCTTAAATCATGAATATTTTTATTTAATATCTAATATTCTTATACATTGGTCCTCTAATTATTGGGTGATTTTTTTAAACACCAAATAAATTTTATCTAAGGGATTTTCATTTATTCCAGATTCTTCTACAGTGTTAGTGGACTTCTAATCTAAAAAATTAAAAGAACCAAAAATAAAAGTAGTCATATCTTTAGGTATCCCCTACTATTCTTCCTCTAAGTAAACACATGAATCAATATATTCTTTATTAAATAATTCCTTAATGATGTGGGATTCCTTAATTATACCTGCTTCATTAAAAAAATTGAAATGAAATTATAGTTACCTAATTTTCATTTAAATATTGTGAAGGACCAAATGTAGAAGTGTTATCTGTCTTCCTTTCAATTCATTTCTCATTTATTAATCAATATTCATGTTTAGTATAATATCATCATGATTGTAACATATAGAAGTTCTATTTTATTCATTTTTAAAAGAGGGATAACATTTCCATATTTCACATCTCCCTATTTTTTCTATTTTTTAAAATATTGGAAGAGATAATACATATAACAACAATTCATGCTTCTTACCCAAGTTATTACATAATAATTACTTTGGAAGAGGAATAAAAATTGTACAAATCTTTACATCTTAATATTATTTAGAATCCAATAATAGGTTGAATCATATCTCTAATACCAAAAAATGCTCCACTATGATTAATCCTTCTCGTTATATGGGTGAATTATTCTGAATGGATTTTTACCAATTTAAACATGTTACCATATCTTACATATTCCCCAATTCAGTGAATAGATCTATCAACCTTTTTTTATTTGGGTTGAATTCTAGTGGTAAAATTAGGTAATAATAAAATACATATATGATTTTATTTAGTCTTTCCTCTAATAAGGATCACTATTTATCTATTGTGAAAAATGTTTATCCCACAGGCACAAAAAATTAATTTTCTTATCAATATAAAGCTAAAGAAAGGTTATATCCCTGAACATTATACTAACACAACATGGTACAATGAAATAACCAACATGATAATTTTTTATCCTTTAGAACCAATCAATTATCTATCTATAAATTCCATATTTGGCTTGAACCTCTTTAATAATGATCTGTATGGAAGTTCAACCACCTATAGAACATTTGATCTTCTTCCTCAATGAGATAGAATTAAAAGGGATACCTCCAACATTATGATATAACAGAATCATAATCTTAAGTCTCTATAATATAGAGATATAATATTCGATGATTCTTAATATTCTTTGATTCATGTGATGTTCAGTAGTAATGTAATCAGCTTCTCTCTCGTATTACCTTATTATAATTAAATGTGTATGATAATGTATCACAACAATATTGGTTAACTCTATTCATAAACACACATAATATGTAGGATAATCATAGAAATATATATCACCCTCTATTTGATATATTACCCCCTATCCTAATTTTAATTCTATATCCTTATAATATCTTTCAGATTTCTTTTCATTAAATATGAAAACCCTTAAGTATCAACTATTTAATTATCCATGATTATTGGTCTTTAATATCATTTTAAAATGATCACATGAAATTTATCCAAAATCCATGTTTTTTAATATACAAATGAATTAATAATTATCATAGATATATCTTTTTATATAATCTATATTAATCTCTTTATGTGTTAATGTTTCCATGCACAAGTAGTAGTGGTGTCAAGATTCTCACCAAGGGGAAAACTTATTTTTATTTTTTCATGGCTGCATCATGGGATTTTCTATCATGGCATGAAAAAGTATATTATTTTATTCCATTATAGTAATTAACTATTATATCAAGAATCCATTTTCAAAATCTCTCCTACAAAATTCTCTTCGTCGCATTCTATGGTGTTTCCTTTTTCTTATGGTGTGAACACATATAAACTCTCAAAATGATCTTTATCTTGTATTTTATCCTCAGATTGCTTCACAACATTATCTTCTTCTTCACATTATGTATACAAATCTCCTTGTCCACTCTTAATCATAAAAACATGTTTCTTAGAAAATTTCTTGCTCATAAAATCATCCTGATGTTAAAGCTTTGAAGAACTTCCCAACATCATCACAACCCCTTTCTAAAAATACCACATTTTGGATAAATAAGGACACACATGTATGATGTTTGTTTTTATGATGAATTTTATATATCATGTAAGACTATTTCATTTTATAAATATTCAAAATTTACTTCTTAGTAACATTACATATGTGTTGTTAAACCCTTATAAGCCATAATATCGTATTGTATTATGCCAAATCTCATGCCCTCTGAGTACCCTTACCTATTTCCATTAAAACTATGATAACTATTATGTATTGAGAAAAATACCTTTACAAATTAAAGTGTTTCTTAGGTATATTTCCAAACTCCAATTATCATGGACTAGAAAACCTATAAATATTTAGTTGATTTATTTTATGTATCATAATATAACATAAAACACTACCAAATTTTGACTCATATACATTCTTCATAGTAACTCTTTCATATTTTAGGTGACCTAAGAATTTCATACATTAATATTTCATCATTATATATTATTATTCAATAAATTTCACAGTAATGAACTTCACCAAACTCTAAAGGTTTATAGTTTTTATATACAATATACATAATCATCTTATTTCATTAATTATCTTCCATATCTCCTATAAAGTTCTCCTTTTATAGTGAACTTCTTAAACATGACGTACATAAAATATTTCTTCACAAACCATGGAATGGAAGAATAATAATGGTTGGGCTCATATGATTAGTAAGTCTAAACTGAAGATATATCTACCAATGATCATAAGTGGGCATAATATAAGAATAAGGGTATTGAAAAATTATCATAACATACAATAATCATACACAATCAATTTAATATCATTAATAATTAATCATGACATTAATATTTTTCCTAAAAAAATACAGAATTCATATATATGTGTAATTATTATTAATTAACCATGATCCATGATAACATATCATTACCATAAGAAAAAAGTTTTTGGTATACAAATAAACATAGAAAATCATTTCCATAGACAAGGATCACATCCATGTCTGTTATAGTGTATTGGTTTCACACCTTGTTCCATCATTTCCATAGTCATGGTTTACACCCCAAACTATATTTATAGAAATAGTGCCTTATTAAATAAGGTTATATCCACATTATATTCTTTATTATATCGTTATATATCCATATATACCCAATTCACTAGAGTGCTATATAATCTTGGTCCCACCCATCACATAATGAAAACCAAATATATATATTTATATATATATATATATCTGTGTGTGTGTTAAAAGATCATATAAAATTAATTATATCATCATATCATAACCCCTAAAAGGTAAATTGGTTTCATAAATATTTAATGATTTCATCCAATCATAACCTATAGAATATAAACAAGTTTCATAAAGGTATTTCCATAACATAATTAACCCATGGGAAAGAAATGATTTTTCTAGAACCATCCTTAAACCAATATCAACATATTCCATCCAAAGAAATAAAATGGATGATATCATAAGTAAATATACACATTTAATCATAAAAATCCATAAATTATATTGACATAAATAGAAAATATATTTAAAATATCATTTGAAACATTCGTTGAAAACATGGGAAAAATATCCTTTTTTATAACATTTTAACTCAAAATTCCAAGAATACTGATAAAATAATTTTCTTTTCATATAACCATAGAATATATTAAAGCAATATTCAATGAAACTAATATCCATTATAGTGGTAAAATTATTTCATTCGGTATACGTTAAATGAAATCATTCTTTTGACTCTTCTCTAAAAAGTCAAAA
The DNA here is from genome assembly GCA_963277665.1 of Viscum album. Classification (NCBI taxonomy): domain Eukaryota; kingdom Viridiplantae; phylum Streptophyta; class Magnoliopsida; order Santalales; family Viscaceae; genus Viscum; species Viscum album. The sequence goes on along the minus strand of OY728133.1, from coordinate 1,373,771,718 downwards.
ATGACTTATTCAGAGAATTTTTTGAAGGATTTCATTTTGAATCATTGTAAATAAATAAAAATGTTGCGAAATTATAATTTTTAAACAATTTTAATTATATATATAAATAGTCATAAAACACATTTTGATTGAATGGATATGGAAGAAAAATTTTGATGACACAAGAAGAAATAAGGTTGAATTTTATTTAAAAAAATCTCATTCATTTTTATTACCAAACAAAGGAAAATGGAACTAATACAAAAAAATAAAATAATATAAATAGGATAAGAAATTTAAGAAGGTAGGAAATATAATAAAATTAATGAATTATAATTATTTAATAAATATAAAATATAAATATTAAATCTATCATAATAACCAATGATGAAATGTGGTGATGGAAAATGAATCGTATTGTTATGTAGAGGCGGTAGTTTGCATGTATGCATGAGAGATACTTTCATTTCTAATTTGGTATAAAAGAGGTTAAATATGGTAGTAGAATTATAATAATAATAATAACCTAAAAATATATTTATGATAATTTATTAATAATTTTACTATTGATAACATATCATTAGATAAGGTGTAAGAAGAAATAAAATTGAATGTACTAAGTTAAAAGTTATACCAATGTTGTAACGACCCAACATTTTGTTAATATAATTATATTATTATAATTATGAATTATATTATAATAAAATTGGTAAGAACAATTAAATATCATGATACTAAATACTATGTGACCATTAAACATAATTTTTTCTGTTCTGTGTTTTGAATTTTGAAAATATGACATACACGGTTGCGTTCAGGGTGATATTTGGAGTCTAATCGAACTAACTTAAATTTTAGTGAATAGTAACATACCATTATGAATAGAAATGTTACACATATTAATAGTTATATACCCTTATGAATAGTAACCTCACATATGATAGTATATATATAGGATTTAAGGTAAAGTATGATGTACCTATGTTTTGGAAAAAGTAAATAAGTGTTTTCAAAAAACTATATGTTTAAAGTAAATTATTATTTTAATTAAAATTAAATTAATCATATTAATAAAATTATTTTTGAAAAATGGAATTCATTTTTAAATTCTACAAGAAAATAAATGTCCAGGTTGAATTTTTGGTATTTTTATGAAATACTTGAATTTTTTGTGAATGGTAAAATGCGATAATTTACAATCAATGCTAAATACATGAATTATGAGGTCATAAGAAAATGTATAGTTGATTTAAGGCCATTATCTAGAACTTAAATGAACTTATTACAATTCAAGTTCATGTAATCATCACTATTACTTATCTTGTGGAGAAATAATAATTTTATGAATATAATATTGAGAACCCCCCCCCCCCCTCCACTATAAATACCACCGCTCACACCCTTATTTATTCACACCTCTAAAGCTTCAATACTTGTCTAAACCTTTCCCAAAAAGATTACATATACCCTTCCAAATGTCCAATAGATTCTCGTATAATCAAAAGGCCAATCCAAGGTGTCTTGTGGAGGATTCAAGAGTTAATTCCTCTCTCCCTCTATTTTCCTTTAATTTCCTTTCAATTTCATGTTCTTTTCTTTATCTCTCCCCACATATCTCCATCCACATGGTATGGTAACTTCAATTTCATACATATATTGGAATTGTATTATACTAATGGGATAATATATAATCCAACCCCATTCTCCTCTTCTATTTATTTTAGAAGGAAAACGTTGTTCGTGAGGTGTTAAATTATCACCTTCAAGAGTGACATGATTTCATTTTCCTTTTCCACCTTAAGATCTGGTCATGAAACCATTTTTATGGTTGAACCAAATTATATTATATTTATTATATCCTATTTAATGTTCTATAACTAAATTATGTACATATTACTAAATGATTAAACAAAACATGTTCATTGTGGTCAAAAAACTGCTTGAATTAACCCAAACAATCGACATTAAATTCTTATCTTATGATTCATTCTCGTGGTTTATAAACTAATTATGTATAAGAAAATTTAAATCTCTCTAACATCATAAATAACATATAATTTCAGTAATGGATGTTCATCCACGTTTTAAATGAACTTACATTCATGAATACAAGTGAATCGTTCAAGAAAACTATAAAAACAAACATTCCTAAACAATGAATTTAAACTCTATAAATCATTAAAAATCTCATTGATTAACTTAATAAAAACTTAATGAATTTTATTAACGTATTAAAGGTTATTTAATTGTTAATTAATTAATCTATTGTGGTTATATTGGACATTAAATTGAATAAAGAGTTCAGATACAAGGTACGGAGAAATTCCTGAACCCATCTTTATTAAGTTTATCCCGCTTTTACTTCATTTTTTGTATGGTTACTCATAAAAAATAATTTTTACATCATTATAATAAATTTTTTGGGATATTTATGTTTTAAAAAATTTTTATTACAAACAAAATGTTTTCCAAAAGAACTATTCTTTAAAAAACACACCATTTACTTCTCACTCAAGGTTGATGGTTCTTGTATCAAGTATGACATTCCCTCTTTCTTTTGGGAAGCCAATGTTTATGGATGTGTTATTATGAAAAGAAACTAATTCCTTTACATGGTTTATCTTTTTTCATATATTTTTTACGTGGCATTCATGGTAATGAAAATGTTATGTTGTGACAGGTGCACCCAGAACTATATAACGCAATATGATTGTTTGAATATGATTGGTAAACCAAGAATTATACAGCGATCCAATGAAATGGGTAAAGTGATTAATATAATGAGTAAAATGGAAATTATTTTTGAACTTGAGGCTTTCATTTTTCACAACTATGAGTGTTAGTTGACCACTAATACGTGATATTTTATTTATATTCATTTCCACATTCCTATCCTTTATCTAATGATTCCTCTCATGATTTTTGATGGAGATGTTAGGATTAATCTCATACCATTCTATATTGTTCTTATATATCCTCTTAATAGGATTTTACCTCACCCCTTTTTGATGTATATCCTCTGGTGATTATGTGTACTAAGGTGTTTTCAAGGGACAATAAAAATCTGGGGAAGAATGAATTAAATAAATGTTTGTGTTTGATGTTTTAAATGTTATGGTTAGTAGTAGTTTTCCAAGAAACTAAAACTATGGATCCATGTAGGGTAATACTATTATATTTTTTACCTTTATAATGAAGTAATTGTAATGTAAGTGAATGCAGAGTCTCTATATATAAATTGTGAAACGTCTATTGGATTACATTTTAATCCTTGAAAGGATGAAATTATGACCAGTTAAAGGACCCAATAACATGGTGATATATCTTTTGAAAGGTTTTGGGAAGTTCTTGGATGAGATATAATTATTACGAGTCATGTGGAGGATAGGATAGGTAGTGTCCTTTAATAAGTGAGGGAGAGGAAGCACTTCAAATTTTTTATAATATTAAATATACTGATGTCTTGATCAAGTCAAGTGGCTCCAAAATGAAAAAGTTTAGAATTTAATAAGGATATGGTCGAAATAATATTAAAAAATCAAATTAAATAATGTGTTTCATGATATTTCAAACCTTATATCCTAGGTTAGCCCTTATAAATCTTGTTTTAACCATAATTCAGGTAACAAATGTTTCTATATTTACAATTCCTTATAGAAAAAATTAATTTTAAATAATTAAATAAAATTAATAATGATTATTTGAAATATTTAATCCATTTTAAAACATTAAATTTCACAAATATTCATAAATTAATATTAAAATAAGTGCGAAAAATACAACAAAACCATTTCAATAAAAATTTATTTTGAAGCTTAAAATCAAGTTTACCTTTACTTATTCCCATGTAAAAACTAGTAGATGATTGTTAAAATATATTATTGATTAATTTTTCTATAAATTTAATTAAAATATTTCATCTATATAGATTAATTAAATTTATTAATATAAAAACCCATTGTGTGCATAATAATTGTTTTTTACAAGAAAAACTCTTTTAGATTCAATTTTTTTTTAAATTTCTAAATAATTAAAATTAATTAATTAATTTTGTAACTTTCTAAAAAAATAATTTTTAATAATTAATTTATTCTTACTCATACCATCCAATATAATTTCTTTGTGATAACTCTCGTATTGATTATTAAACGTTTAATAGTATATCGTCGTTCGTTTAAACTTGGTGTTTCAAATAAAGAAAACTATCAGAGAAATTAAATTTATTTAATGATAAATATATCATAAAATCTATGGTTGTTACATTGAACCAACCTTATAATAATTTCAGCCAAAAAATATCATCCCATTATTACAAATAATTAAGGATAATTTTGCTTTATCATATCTTCTGGTTCCCACATAGCTTCCTTAAATTTTTGGTTTCACCATTAAACATTGACAGGTTGAGTGGTATTATTTCAATTAAATTTAACCCTATGATATTGAATCTCCACCAGTTATTCCTTATAACATAATCCATACTCTTTTGGTATGACCTATGATTGCATTACATGTGAATGATTTAGTATATACTTCATTAGGATAGATAAGTGGAACACATTGTGAACACATGAGAGATTCAAAGGAAACCCCATGTGATATGAAATCACCCTAATTAAATCAAGAATTTAAAAGGGATTTATATATCAAGGTCTTTATGTTAATTAATTTTAAAATATAATAAAACTATTCTATGAAGATATTCATTGGAATAACATTCCACCAACTCCAAACTCTTTATTTCAATAGTGGATGTCAACATAACTTTTTTATTGACTATTGGCCACATTGTTGTATAACTGAATGAATCTAACCTACCATGCCATTTACTTATCCAGACCAATTCCTAATACATTTATTTATGTAACTTCATTATAGCATATTGGAGTTTTTTTACTTCCTTCCACAGATGGGATCATAAGTATCTATATGAATGATCAAGTGAAAGCTATTATCGTAAGAAAATTTCACCAACCGAAGGTGTTGTTCCCAAACACCTTTTAAATCCATTGATAATGTTTTGAACATTTATTCTAATGTTTTAATGGTACTCCCATAATGACCAAATTTTTATGGATGATATGCAGTACTAAAATGAAACTATAGATCTAGAGCATGATGAATAATTTTATAGAACATTAAGGTAGACCATTGAAAATGATCAGATACAATCGAGATTGGTACTCTTTGAACACATAAAAGTTTATTAATATATATCTTAGACAGGTATTAAGAGATAAAAATATTCTCTTATTTTAATTAATTATACTAATTTTATAGGGTGATTAAGTACACCCCAAATAACACTACTTCCTTTATATGTTTTGTGGAGTCTAATGATGAAAGACATTGTAATTGTTTCCCATTTACATTATAGTATGAGTAACTATTGTAACATAACAATATAATTATATCAATCAAACATAAATTTCTTACATTCCAAGAAACAACATATGTACTCTACAAAAATACTTTTAATTTATCCCACTAGAAGTACTCTTTACGATCTTTAAATTTATTTGAAATTTTAGTATGATTAAAGATGATGATCTATGAGCTTCATCCAGTAGCCCTATATTTATGTTTATTATTAATGGGAAATATACACTGTTATTGGACCTTATCAACTGATCACAATCATTATTGAATTCAAGAACATTCATAAAATTCATATGCAGTTCCAAATCTTTTTATGTGCCTCTTAAATCTATATATGTATAGATGGTTGAAAATTAATCCTGTAATGATTTCATATGTCCCTTTAATTCATTATTTAAAGAAAAATCTTTTACAAATCCATAAATATCAGATCTCTCTCAATCCTTATCATAGAAAACTAGCATTTTCTTTATCTCTCAGAGCATGAGCCATATTGGTTGTATTACCATGGTGGTAATGTATTAAATATTAATAATATTTTATCAATTCCTTTTATCTCCTTTGGAAAATTTGAAACAAATTTTGTTTGAATATATAATAAAACATTTTATAACTAATATATATAACAAATATTTCACTATAAAGATAATTACTCTATATTTTCAATGTAAATAATTGTTGTTTCTAACTCTAAAACATGAGTCGGGTAAATTTCACCACGAATTTGCAATTGGAATAAGTCTTAAGCAATAAACATATCATTAAGAATGAGTAAACATCCCAGTAATATAATTGATGAATTCCAATAAAGAACAAAAAATTCTCTACTATAAGGTAGTGTATGTACAATTGAAGTAAACAACCATATTTTTAGATCCTTGAAATTTTCATCACATCCATATATTCATAGAAACATGGCTCTCTTCTTAGACAACAAGTTTATTATATTAGATAGTTATGATAAGTCCATCATGAATCATTATTAGTATCATTACAACCTATGAAAATTATGGATCTTAATAATCATGGTTGGTCTGTCCATTTCTCAATAACTTCCTTCTTTAAAGGATCCACTAATATTCCATCATTTGAGATCATATGACTAAAAATTAAATCTTTTTTTAGTCCAAATTCATACTTGGAAAATTTTTTATACATGTTATCCTTCCTTATGTTCTTCATATAAATCCTTAAATTTTCTTCATGATCTTAATTAAACATTGAATATATAAAAATATGAAATACATATATGTCCAAAAAATGATTAATGTAATATTTAAGTACTCTTTTAATTAAATATATGAGGATAACAGAAGAATTTTTATCTATAAATGACATTAATATGAATTCATAATGATTATAAATCATATGTATGGTTTTCTTGGTGATATACTCCATATTAAACCTCAATTGACAATATATATATTGAATATTAGTGTTGGAAAAATATTGATCTCCTCGTAATTGATCGAATGGATCAACAATACGGGTTACATGATACTTTTTCTAGGTATTGGTTTTGGTGTAATCTTTATAATCAGTGAAAAGACTAATTGACCAATGTTTTTTTTAACAAAATGAACAGGTTCACCCCTTGGTGATTCACTAGGTAATATGAATCTCTTATTACAATTCTCTAAAAGTTTCATATTTAATTCCTATAACCAAATTAGATCCATTCTATGAGGATTCAATAAAGGAGGTGTAGTACTAGGTAGGAGTTTTATTAAAAACTAAACTTCACAATTTAGGTGAATACTAGGAATGTTTTTATGAAATACCATATCATAATCCCAAAAAATATGCATCTCTTTGATGTTGAGTTTCACCAGAATCATTTGAGATACATATCCCTCATGAATATAAAGTAAGAACTATATAATGAAAGTAATTCCATTATATTTTTATACCCATCCTCACATCTAAATACAATCATATTTTGATTCGGTATTAGATATATTACTTCCCTTCCTCAGTAATTGATACAACTCTATACAGAGAGAGATCTAATCCCTGACCAAAATCATATGTAATTCAACTAGAGATAGAATCACATGATTACTGTGAAGTAAATTCCAACAAACTTCTATCATAGAGAATTTTTAGACTTGAGATGTGATCATCATTCCATTACGAGTTCTTAATACTAACACAATTTCTGAAAACTGATCAAGGAATGTGATACCATTATCAAATTATTTAGATAAAAAAGATGTGTTTAATCGATAATTGTAAAAAAAAAATTAGTTATAGAGTGGTTGGTATGTATCAATTTCACTAGCTTGTTCTCATGACAAACTTCAATAGTTTTAATGAAAAGATCTTTCAATTTTTCTCTCTGAGTCATTGTTTCATGAAACTGATTATCATCACTAACCCTCATATTCATGAATTTTTTTTTAATTTATCTTCTCCATGAAATAATAATATTGGAGTGTTTGTAGAATATTTGGTTTATCTTTCTTCCCATTCTTTCATTGACTGACCTCTTTGAAACACTTCAGTGTTATTTTTCTCAATGGAATTATTTTTCCACACATGAAACATTTTCTAGATTCTATAGTGATATTTTTTCCATGATTCTATCCATAATTTTTACATGAATAATGATTAATTTTCTTTCCTCCATTAGTTTTATCATTTGAGTTTCCTTAAAATTCCATATTTCACTTTTCCTCCAAAATGATGAGAAATTTAGAATATCTAATTTCCATTTTGAAAATAAGAGGACACTGAAAATTTTATTTATAGATATCATAGTCTCTTATGGACAATTACATTATAAAATTGGTTTCAAAACACTAAATAATCAATTAATTTTTTTCATGTTTGATGATGAAACTTGAATCATACCTTGCAACTCTTGTGTCATTTTCCTCATAGGTTCTAATGGGTTCAACATTATTATAATTTATCTCCAGTGATTCCTGCTCTATTTTAGTGAAAAGTATTTGAGGAAAATAAATAATGAAAAATTAATTCCTAAACTATTCCCATGTCATCGACTAAATTTCCTCTCATTTCCTTGGATTCTAGATAAGATTCCATAATCGATCAGATTCACCTTCAATGTGACAGATGTCCAAAATAACCTTCCCATGGTTTAGGAATTAAAGAATATAGAATATATCTTCTAAAAAATTGATCTATTTCTCAAAAATAAGTGGATCAGAGGAACTACTGATAAAAGGTGGACGTTACTGCATAAAACAATAAATAGTGATTTTTTCCTACCTTTTTAAATTTGGATGATTAGTATAATTTACAATACCATTCATATATTTAGATAATTAGAATAGAATAACTGCATGATTATTCATCCCAACTCCCTTTTTATTCGGTTACGTAGAGGTTGGTCATTTCATTTCCTATAAAATTCATCAAAACACAATTCTTTATGGTTATATCCATTAACTAATACTACAAATTATTATGAGACTAATAATAATCATAGTGAGTAATCAAGTAATCATGAAAAATAATTCAACGGATTGCTGAATCATGACACTTTATTTTCAATATATGAATGCATAGTTTTAACATAGGTTGTCTATGGTAATCATCTATTCAAATCCTTAATAATTGATTATAAATAAAATATTAATTAACCTAATGACATACCCTCAAATTTTCTATCAGGGTGTTCAGTATTAGGCCCACTCATCATGCACTAGTGTTGATTAAGTTAATATGCAATCCACTATTTTTAGAGTTGTTACTCCTAGGTGTATATGATCCACAAACAGATCCACATTCTAGTATCTTGATAAGGATATATTTTCTAGTAAAACCACACAATATATTTTTTACAATATCTTCAAGATGTTATCCCATATTTAGACATATACCTTTGGTTTTCATTAAATATCCCTAGTCCTAATATACAAAAATAAATAATCCCTTATTTAATAAAAACTCTGGAAACTTTATCATTTTCATAAATTCAAAATACATTATTTTATAGGAATATTCAATATATTTCAAAGTAATACATGCCACAAAACCATAACTCTTTGTATTCTTGGACAGTAGATATATAATCACCTATTTTAACGATAGATATTAAACATATCGAACAAATTTATTCTCACTGAATAAATTTTGTAGACATACCTTACATAAAATCTTTCTTTATAAACTGGGGAAATGAAAAAAAAGTTTTATCTCATATACTCCGTATAAATAAACATAAGATATATAAATAAATGATCACAAGTGATAAGATAAGAAAAATGGTGTGAGAACATTATCTTAAATTTCAGTAATCATACTAAATTAGTCGAAGATCACTAATCATAAATCATGGAATGAAGGTTTTTTATACAAAAATAAATGATTCTTAAGTATGAGGAATCAAAAATAATAAAAAATTAGTAATGAGAACATATTATAAGAATAATAAAAGATTTTTTCACATAAAAATAATTATATAAAATTATTTACTTAGTCAAAGCTCATTGGAAAGACAATAATTGTGGATTGGGTTCAATCCCAATATCATTATTTTCTAATCCAAGGTTCACTCCCAATACTATCTTTATAGATATATTCCATTAATGAAATGGGTTCACTCCAATTCCATCCCTTATTATATAATGGGATATCCATTTTTACTCAATGTTTTGGTGGGTTATATAATTATGGGTCCACCCATCACAAAATAATAATCTTGCATTTTCCTAAAAAAAAATAAAAAAAAATCATCATATCATTTTATTATAACACTTATAAAGTAAATGGGTTTTATTAACATTTCACCATTTCATTATATCATAACATATGAAAAAGAAATGGTTCACATAAATGTTAAATCATAATATAGTTAACCCATTATAAATAAATAGGTTTCATAGATTCATCCATAAATAATCATTGTCATAATAATTCTAATAAATGAAATTGGATGGTATTATACTATGATATCCCCCATAAAGCATAAAAATCCATAAAGTATGTTCATGTAGATGATAAATGAGTTTAAAATATCATTAAAAACTTTCTTTGAAAACATGATAAATTTTCATCTTAGTTGTTTAAAGTTTGTAATTAATGTAAAATATTGTGAAAATTAACTTTTAAAAAAATAGGTATTAAATTAAAAAATAAATTATTAATAGCATGGATATAGAAGAAAATTTTCATTGACTAAAGAGAAAATATGGTTAAATTTTCTTCAAAATTTTTTTCTCAGTCATTTTAAATTCCAAAGAGAGGAAAAATGAATTAATGTCTAATAATTACATGAATAACTAAAGGGAAGGAAATATATGGGTTTTAAAGGATATTATCCATATAATTTTCCTCAATATAATGTTTTTATAGAAAATCCAAAAAAAAATGTAATTATAATATAAACCACTTACCACAAGTCCCATATTTCATCATATGAGTTTTAATCTCTTGTATAAAATAATTATTTTCACTATCTATATAATATAGTGCCATATTCTTATATAAATCAATATATATAATTCCTTAATAATTATAAATTATACTTTTATTAATAATTTTGTTTTCAAAATAAACATTATGGTGAAAACTACTTTATTTTCAATGCTTGATTTCGTTTGATAGTTTTAGTACTTGAACCTTGGTCATGGTTTCATAGTCACCATGTTAATAATGATGAAATAATAAAAATATTTACTAAAAATATATAATTTTATAATTATTAATATAAACAAGAGATGTAAAATGAGCCAGATCGCTTCATGGTGGTGGCAGTCCACAGATATTGTAAAGTCCTATGTTTTTTTAACTAGGTTTATATTATGATGGTTTTTGAAATTTTTTATGTGTATCAATGGGGTGGTTTTTAAACCAAGCTCCAGATCATTATTGGAGTGTTGTAAAACTTAAAGTTTTTGTTTTTAGACATGGGTGAATACCTGATAATTTTCACGGGTGTCCTGATAAGTCTCTAAAGAACTGGATCTAGAAAAGTTAACTTTAATGAATCTGCATAGGCTGTGTACGGTTGTGGTCCAACCCATGCAGCTTACCAAGTTTAATATTTTATTTATTTTAATTAAATAAAATTAAATGCTATATTTTTGTTTAAATATAAGATATTTTTAATAATAATAATGTTATTATTATTATGGTTTCATAAATTATTTGAATGTTAAAATATTTTAGTTTCTTGATTAATGGGGTCTACCATTTATGTTGAATGATTAGTTTCATGATTAATGGGGTGTAACATTTGGGTGAAATTAATATGGATTTTGGGTATCTCAACGAAACATTTAATTAAATGAAGATTAACAGTTATGTGAAATTAAATGAGGAGTTTCAGATTTAATGAAGATGCATTTAATTAAATAAGGAGTTTCAAAATTAATAAAGAAGTTTTTCTATTTAATAGATCTGTTTGGTTTTATCTAATGTTAAATAATAGTAATAATGTGATTATTTTGATTATGGTTTTATGAGTATAATAATAAGTATTAATTATGGTTTTTATTATTATTATGAAGAATAATAAAAATAGAATTTGGGGTTTTTTAATTAAATCAAAGTAAAAGAAGGATTTAATTATTTTTTGTGAAGTAGTGGTTTTATTTAATTAAATTTACTTAAATGGAATTTATAAAATTATGTTTAGTGGGGATGTTTGGGTTTTATCAAATAAGTGTTTTATTAGATGATATTAATAATGATGGTTACTATTATAGTAGTTTCATTTATTTAATTTAATGTTGAAATGAATTTAATTAAATAAGTTGATGGGGGTTTCGTTTAATTAAATTTTAGGAAAATAGGAATTTAATTAATCTATGTGAAGAGGAGGTTTTATTTAATTAATTTGTGTAGATGGAATTAATTAAATAATGATGATTTGGAGTTTTTAATTTAATTACATTGTGTTGAGAGAATTTAATTAAATAACACGAAGTTGGGAATTTATTTAATTAAGTTTTGTGGATGAATTTAATTAAATAATGTTATAATTAGGAGTTAGTGGTTATCAATGAATGGTAATATTAAAAGACATTAAATGAGGAGTTTGGTGTAATCAGTTTGTACACAGTTAGTAAAACCATACGGGTCATCTACGCATTACTCAGTTTTTAAAATATGTTTTTATTTAATATAAATAAAATAAATATTTAACAATAATGATGATGATTTTATTATTATTATTGTATTCATTTTATTAAATAAAATTTACAAGAATTTATTTGTTTGCTTAATGGGGGATTTCAGAATTAATTATGAAACATTTATTTAAAGGATAATTAATTGAGAAATTTTATATTAAATGAAAATAATAAATGTAATTATTATTATATTATATCAATTAGTTTATTATGGTATTAACTTTTTTATTTAGAGAGAAAGAAGTAGGAGGTGCACTATTGGAGCAGCAAAATGCCTCAGGCCCCCACCCCCTTGTGAGGCACGCTATACTGCCCTTGTCGGTTTCTCTTCGCAAGCTCGGATCCTTATATCGTCTTCTCGAGTCTTGTATGCATCATAAAGGTAAGTTCATCTACATAATTTTTGTTATTTTCATCGAACATTTGACTCTTCTCTCACCTTGTTTTCTCACCTAAAACCCTAAGGTTTGGGTTTTATGGGATTCTCATGTTTCTTCAGTTCTATGGTTGTGCAATGGGATCCTCTAGACACATTTGTCCATTTTTAAACTACCACTACCAAGGAAAAAACATTTTGGATTAGTTTAAATTCATCACTCCCATATTTGGGTAAGGGTTTAAAATTTTTATTTTGATTCACACCCCATAATTTTGATGCTTATGGTTTTTTGTGTTGCGATTAATATTTTGGGTGTGTGTTAGTCCCCACCACACTATTTATGGGTTTCAATTAATGATTGTTAGGTGAAACAACAAATTTGAGAGACAAGTGATTTTTTTATGGAGATGCTTGTACGCGATCAGATCACAGTTGAGCCCTGAAGCTTTGGCTCAGCTAAATTCATTGAAGTAGGGTCCCTTTTCAAAGTCCTTAATTTTATAAATTCATTAATAAATTGCTTACTATACTTTTATTGGAAATTTAATCCATATAGTGAATTATTTATATTGAATGCCTCTTAATCTGAATTTATCTTATTTAATTATTTAAAATCCTAAATATCGGAAGTGTTTTGTGTGATAAGTAATAGCAAGATTTTGTAATAAACCTCTCGATCGAGGTGCGTTGTTTTCAAAAAAAATTAGTGGTAGTGTTATATACTGTTTTCTTGTGGTTTGAATTTTCCATATATCTTTCTATTAGTACTGATATATAACGGTTTGATTCTATGGAATTAATAGTTTATTATTGAACTAATCCTGGGATGATGAGGCTCTTGAATAGTGTTAAATAATTTCTAAATTAATTAATGTATATTGACCTTATTGAAACATGTTAATTAATTTTGAATTAATTAAATTAAAATTATGTGATAAATTAACTTTTTAAAAATATTATTTATGTGATAATTCATTTAGGATAAACTGATATAATTTAATAGTGAATTAATTGCATTTTTTTGTATTAATTGACTTAAATAATTAATTAGGGATATTAATTATGGATAGTTGAGATTTATATTGACATAATTGATTTTTTGAAAAATTAATTATGTGATGTCATATATTTTAAAGATTAATTAATTTCAGGATTAATTAATAGTAATGTGTACTTACTTAATTGTTGTGTTAACCAATAATTTTGGTATATTTAATTAATCGATTGGATTAATAAGGTAATAAGGATAATTGATTGGTAATTTAATTATCATGTTTTCAGTTAAGGAATTGGGATAATTAAATGTTCAGTTAATTATCTGTTTGACTTGCTTGTGGTAAAGAATTATTAATTGTTAATTAATTGTTAACTATTGAGATATTTAATGTTTAATTAATTGTAGAATTATTTGATGTAAGTTTTATGTTTTTAATTAGTTATTGAATTAATTAATGAATTTGATTAATTAATTTATGAATTAATTAATGGATTTTTTTAGGGTGTTAGACATGGAGTTCTACACCAATGATAAATATATATGTATGATTGATAAATGGATTGTGATACATGGACTAATGCTCTAAATACTAACGAGGTGCAAGAAATGGAATTCTATACCGAGATTTCATGCAAATATTTTTTTATGGGACATGGAATGATGATCCAAATACCCATGGGTTGTGAGACAAGGACTCATGCTCCAAATACTCATGAGGGTGCTATAAATGACGTTCTACACCCATTAATTTACATTACAATGTGGTTCCAATTGATCATACATAAATTGAATGAAATGGTTAATGAAAATTGGTGGGATGTAATGATTTGTGATTGAATATGGAAAATGGTTCATACCCTGGCATGACTGAGGCAGGTATTAAGATACAGGTGTCCAGGTGAACCTAGGGATTTATGCGGTTAAATAAATAATATCAATTAACGAGGCTTATATAATTTAGTAAAGCTTGAATAATTGATAATTTAAAATGAATGTGTGATGATTGTTGTGTATTCATGACAGATGTATAATTTAGGCTCACACACCAACTAAGGGATGAAGCAGGTAATTGTGTATATAGTTAAATTATAAAACTTACTTTATTTATGCATGTCTTCAAAATATTTAAATAATTTATTGATGTTCTGGATTTGGGGTAGACACTGGTGGTCCCGACCTACTGAGATTTATATCTCACACCCTACTCAGGAAGTCATTGCACTGGGTTACGCTATAGATTTTATTTGGTTGCAGCATTGTGTTGTTTTCATGTACTTGGGAGATAAGAGAAGAGGACCGAGTGGAAGCTCAGGATTCTCGATGAGATCACCCCCAGGGCTTGAGTCATAATTTATTTATTTATTTATTTATTTATTTATTAATATTTAATGTAGGATGAATTGTTTACTGATTTCAAATATGTATTAATAACATGTCATGCATTCATCTGTTATTTTTAATTTGTCTTCTGTTGCTTTTTCAATTATGTATTACTACTTTAATTATTGATTGTTATTTACTCAAATATATCACTGTGAAACTCTGATAAGAGGGTATAGTCTCCCCACTATCACCTCCAAAGACCCTCTCTACAAGTCGGTAGCCTCTGGCATACAGGGTGATGCATTTGAGGTCTTGTGGCAATCAGTTCGACCACTGGTTTAGGTATGATCCGGTTTGGGATGTTACAAAGTGGTATCACAGGAATATTTTCCTTTTTTAACTATTTTGGGGTAGGTATAGAGGATACTAGGAATATGTCAGCGCTTGGGTTAATAGTTGTTCTTAGGACTGATCACCCGATGTACAAGAAATGACCAAGTGTCCAGGGAAAGGAATTGATGTTTATAATGCACATTGTTACAGTTGATATGATTTCACCTTGAGTGACTAGTATATTTTCCACTTCTTATTGATTCTGAATATTTTTAAAATTTTCTTTATCCTGATATGGAAAGGAATTTTCTTACATACATCATCTTAGGAAGTTAGATATTTTCATTCCAATCATATAACATTCCATATAGTTTCATTAGTAGGATGCTTGCTAATTTGGATTGTGTGCCTTGGGTACAATACCATGTTTTGATCTGCATTAGCATAACTTTTTAGATAGCATGTTTTGGTGATATATTTAACATGATTGAGTGATTATAGTCCATACTGCCTCAGTTATAAGAATGTTTTATTGTTGTTCCATGCTTTTGTGTTATAGCATGTGGTTCTGTTATTGCTTATGATAACACGCTAGAGATTTTTTGATATATTAAAGGGATACTAAAGTTAAAATGTTAAATAAATTTTGATTGTGTTAAATCGGATCCAAATTCCAACATTAAGGCTTATGGGCGCTTTATAAATTGGTATATGTCCATCCATGTGTTTGGACTTTATATTACCATAGTATTTTTGAATGGTTATAAAAGTAAAACTGCTGAGTTTTGGTTGAAATGAACTATTGTTGGGTTGCTTTTTGAAGATCCCGGATTGAATAAATGGGACCCTTAGAGGTTTCCTTTTTTGGTAAAAGGAATTTAGATGCCAAACTGCCTATTTATATTTGGATAAAACTATATGTGAAATTTTTAAAGAGAATGCTTGTTATAGCATGTCTCTTTTTTTGTGGGGGCATTGATTGAAAACCAAGTGACTTGTTTTGAAAAGGTACTTCTGTGTTTTTTGAAATTCATTACAATGTTAATTGGTTGAAATGAATTAATTAAAATGGATAAAATGAAAAAGGTTCTTCTGAACCTCATGATTTCGGTATTATGTGGCCAAGAGAGAGGGTCGATGTTTATGTTTCGTAAGGGGATAACTCATAGTAGTTAGTACCCTTAGAATGTTTGGGTCATTAAGGTAAGTTTATCCCACTACTCATTATGAATTTTTGGGACTACAGTGTTTTGACGTGCTAATAGTTTTAAATTGTTGTTTTTATGATCAATGTTTGATGTGGTGGTCATGGTTCGAGGAAAGTCACATGCATGCATTACGGTGTTCTGAAATATCACAATGGTGAGTGGATGATCTTTTCATGTGATGAAATGTACAATCCTAAGGTGGGTATTCACACACAGATGAGCTTTGAAAAAAATGAATATTGTTGATGATATATGAATCGATATTTTGTTGATGATTTGCTGGCAGGAGAAGCAGAGCTTTTTGTGTGAAGAGTAAACCGGTGATAGTACGACTAATATTTTTGAGACCCAGGTTGATCTTACTGAGTTATTACAAATGTGGAGATCATGTCCCCTATCATGACATCATCATAGAGACACTAATAAAGTGTCGGTATTACATCGTGCTAATGTTTCAAATGTTATTGGGCTTAATGGGTGGTTGATATCTCGGTTGTATGCGGGATGTGTGGATTCTTTTGGAAATTACTTAATTTATCTTGGGCATGGTAGCTTTTAAATATCCATGTGAATATTTAACTTGGGAATGTCAACGGAGGTTGGGTGAGTAATTTGGTGTACATGAGGTTGTGATGTATTAAGTTTAAAAGGAACGTCACCAGTTTAAGGGTGTGTGCGGGTTTTTAAAGTCTTTCTAGAAAATCATGTGCAACCAGTTTTTGTGGGTGGATCAAGATTAGATCGTTTTCTTCAATGAGGTCCTTGTAATGGCCTCATATGTAATCCCTATTTCATTGAGATTTTTCTCATGTTTTAAATAATTACGCTGTTGGACTTATGTTTTTGTTAGTAGAGCGTTTGGCATTTGGAAACATATCATCTTTGTTCAAATAAAACATATCGACCTTTGTGGGTCAGAAGATATTGTATTAGTTTATGATGACTTCTCAGGGATGAGAAGTTTTTAAGGTGGGTAGATTATAGAGACCTGCGTATTTGAACCGGGTTTATATTATGATGGTTTTCGAAATTGTTTCCGTGTATCGATGGGTCAGTTTTCATACCAAGATCTAGAACATTATTCTGAGTTTTGGAACACTTAAAGGTGTTTTTTGGACTTGGGTGAATACCTAATAATTTTAACGAGTGTCTTGGTAAGTCTCAATAGCACTGGATATGAAAAAGTCTACTTTAATTGATCTGCACAGGTTGCACACAGTTGCGGTCCAACCTGTGCAACTTACCTTGTTTAATATTTTATTTACTATACTTAAATATTATTGAATGGTATATTTATATTTAAATAGAATAAATTTTTAATAAAATTAATTTTTTTATTATATTATAGGGTCTTAAATTATGTGGTTGTTAAAATATTTTAGTTTCATGATTAATGGGGTGAAACAATTATGTTAAAAGATTTTAATTCCATGATTAATGGAGTATAACATTTGTGTGGACTTAATATGGATTTTGGTTATCATAAAGAAGAATATAATTAAATTATTAGTTACAGTTATATGAAATTAAATTAGAAGTTTCAGATTTAATAATGATGCATTTAATTAAATAGGGAGTTTCAGAATTAATAAAGAAGATTTTTTATTTCATAGTGGTGTTGAGTTTTATCTAAGGATGAATAATAATAATAATGTGATTATTATTATTATAGTTTTATGAGTATAATAATTATTATTAATTATGGTTGTTATTATTATTATGAAGAATAATAATAATGTATTTTATGGTTTTTTAATTAAATACAAGTAATATAAGGATTTAATTAATTATTGTTAAGTAGTGGTTTCATTTAACAAAATTGAGATCAATAGAATAAAATTAAATGATGTGTAGTGGTGATTTTTTGGTTTTATCAAAGAAGTGTTTTATTAGATAATAATTATAAAAATTGTTATTATTAGGGTGGTTACATTTATTTAATTATAGTTTGAAATGAATTTAATTAAATGATTTTTTTGGGGTTTCATTTAATTAAACTGAATGTTAATCGTAATTTAATTAACTGACATGAAACATACATTTTATTTAATTAATTTGTGTTGAGAAAACTAATTAAATAACAATGACTTGGAGTTTTAATTTAATTGAATTTGTTGAGGGAATTTGATTAAATAACATGAAGAGGAGAATTTATTTAATTAAATTTTTTGAATGAATTTAATTAAATAATGTTTTAATGAGTTTTAGTGGTTATAAACAAAGGTTAATATTAAAATACATTTAAATGAGGAGTTGGTTGTAATCAGGTTGTGCACAGTTATTCAAACCATGCTGGTCAGCTATGCGATTACCTGATTTTTAAAATATGTTTTTATTTAATTTAAATAAAATAAATATTTAATAATAATAATAGAAATAATAAGGATGTTATTATTATTAGTGTATTTATTTAATTAAATCAATGTAACAAGATTTTATATGGATGTTTAATGGGGGATTTTATAATTAATTATGAAACATTTATTTAAAGGTTAATTAATGCAGAAATGTTATATTAAATTACAATAATAAGTTTTATTATTATTACATTATATCTATTTGTTTATTATGGTGTTAACTAGTTGATTTAAAGAGAATGCACGAGGAGGCATACTGTAGGATTAGTGACACACATCAGGCCCCCATCCCCTATGAGGCACGCTACAACCACCCTGTCGGATCCTCTTCCTGTGCTTGAATTATTTCGGTGTCTTCACGAGTCTTTTCCACCACATCATGGTGAGTTTGTCTACATATTTTTCATGATTTCCATCGCCCATTTTACTCCTCTATCACCTTGTTTACTCTACTAAATCCCTAAGGTTTGGGTTTAATTGGATTTCCTTGTATCTTCGGCTCTAGAGTTGTGTAATGCGCTCCTCTTGACCCGTTGGTCCATTTTCTAACTACCGTTGCCAAGGGAGAATCATTTCAGATCAGTTTCACCTCAATGGATCCAAATTCAGATAAGGTTTTAAGCCTTTTATTTGGTTTTGTGCCCCATGATTTGGATTCTTAGAGTGTTTTGTGGTGCAGTTATTATTTTGGTTGTGTGTTGGTCCCCTCTGTGCTACTTATGGGTGTCGGTTAATGGTAGTCAGGTGCGATGATAAATTCCAGATACACATGTGTTTTCTTTAGGTGCATGTTCACAAGAGGATCATAATTGAGTCATGAATATTTGGCTTGACTAAATTCATTTAACTAGGGTATGTTTTCCAAGTCCTCAATTTTATAAATCCTTTAATAAATTTTTTATTGTGTTTTCTTAGAAATTTATTCCATTTATTGAAGTATTTATATTGAATGCCTCGTAATGTGAATTTATCGTGTTTAATGATTTAAAATGCTAAATTTCATATGTATTTTTTTGTAATAAGTAATATCAAGATTTTGTAATACAATACCTTGATCGAGGTTTGCTTCCTTCAAACCAGAAAGCAGTGGCAGTGATATATAATATTTTCTTGTGGTTAGATTTTTGCATATATTTTTCTATTAGTACTAATATATAGTGGGTTGATGCCATGGAATGAATTTTTGATGGTTAAATTAATCATGGGATGATGAGGATCTTGAATAGTGTTAATTAATTATTTAATTAATTAAGGGATGTTGACCTTGTTGAAGCATGTAAATTAATTATGAATTAAATAAATTTAAATGATGTGATAAATTAAATTTTTTTAAAATTAATTATTGTGATTAGTCATTTTGGATAAATTGGTGCAATTAATAGTGAAATAATTATTTGATTTATAGTAATTAACATAAATAATTAATTCTGGAAATTAATTATGGAGAGTTTAGAATTAGATTGAGATAATGATTTTTTTTGGAAAAAATAATTATGGAATGTGATATGTTTTATAGATTAATTAATTTAAGGATTTGTCACGACCCGTCCTCGGGGCCCGTGCCGTGACTACCCCAAGCCCGCCTTCCATAGGCCAGGGGCTGGCGACTAGCACCAAGGCGTAAATTCCCGATAAAAAGGGAACAAATTGCCTTTGGAAAGTAAACAAACACCACAGAGCAAGCAAGCAATAGAAGTAAACACTAAGTAAAAGCTGTTACAACAGTAAGTGTGGAAAATTAAGTGGTCCAGAATACAAACCCAAACTGAAAGTAAAGTACACTCGAAAGGAAAAACAGCAACTGAAAAGTAAATCCACAACATCGAGCCGTTTACTGGAAGTCCCACCTGAAGGGTGAGTATAGATAGCTCCACTGCTCCTCGGGTCCCGCCGTCCGCTCCGAGTATGTCCCGCCCAGTGGTCCACCTCCAGGTACTGTCCTGCTCTGCAAGTCTCAACCACGTTCAACGCTGTCCGTCGTCTGCAACCAACACAACGTAGTGCGGGCATAGCTCATGGAGGGGTGAGTATAAGCTACTCATTAGGGACCCTGAGACCCCCGAAGGTCTCCCAAAGTCCACAAAGGATAATCCACAAAGGAAATATACAATCGCGAAGTAACAACCGACACTACTTAGGTATATGCCCATACATATACCTAAGTCATCAATTCCAATACGCTCCAACCTCCAAGCTCAAGTACAACCCAGTCCACACAGGATAGCAAACGTAAATCCACACAGGATATCACAACACAATCCACACGGGAATCAAAAACAGGATTCAGCTCACACAGGTATAATTCTTCGAAAGACGATAGAGATTATCACTGATCCATCTAAGTCGTCGGACCCAAAAAGGATTGATAGGTACTAACCCCCGCAATGACCCACACAGGACCGGACCCACACAGGATCTGTAGGCGCTGGCTCACACAGAACCGCTGAGCGCTGACCCACACAGGATCGGACCCACACAGGATCAGTAGCACTGATCCACAGAGGATCGCTGAGTGCTGTAGTCGTCGTCATCGAATCCACTGAGGATCTATGAATAGTCTTCGTCGCAGTCACAGTAGCAGTCGCAGCCATCTCTAGGGTTTCCGCACCCAGCAAGCTCAATCGGGAGGGTCCGCTCCACGAGCCGAGAGGCTGATACATCAACTGACACATAGTCCAGAGTTGATGTATCCAAAAGTTCTGTATCGTCAACGGGAAATCAATGTCACAGACGGTGCGTCAATCGAACGCCCGGTCTGAGAGTTATTGGCTTTTTTGTTCGAGGGGCCCTGTAGGTTTCTACGGCAAAACCAACTCGACCATTCTCCACCTGTGTCCAATCCTCTGGAGGAGTAAGACAAATGTTCTTCCTCGCTAAGAGGAATCCAACAAAGTCGACGTCACGTCATTCGGACGTCCGGAGCTTAAGATATGAGCGTTTCCGCTCCAAGGGCCCAGTTGGTTTCGTGTACGAACTAACCTGTCTGAACTCAAAGTATTCCGAAACCTTGAGTGCGATTTACCGAAACGACCATCTCGATCCAAGGATCACATCGCAACTAACGGTGCGTCGATCGGAGACCCGTAGCCCTAGTTATGGGTGTCCGACCAAAAAAAGGGTTCGGTATTAAGGGGTTCGGGCCCGGTCCAACCCGGCCTGATACCCCTGGGGTTGACCCGAACCGGAACCGATTCCAGCCCGGCCTGGCGGACCGGCCAGGCAGCCGGCCCGACTTGGGCACAGCGCGCCCTGCGTGATGGCTCGGCCAACGGCCGAGGCGTTTGGCGGGGGGGGCCTGCCCCCTGGTGTAACCCCCCCCCCCCCATTTATGGGGGCCGTTTGTGCTGGCCGGCCGGGGGAATTAATTCCCCCAGCTCCCCTTTGTCCGTCCGGCTCGCACCGGCTGGCCGGTTCTACCAACAAGGACCGGTGACGGCCGGTCCTTCCTCCTTCGCCGACACAGGCGGCCCGAAACCGGTCACCGGTCACCCTGCTCGGTCGCGGCCCAGAACCGGCCGCAGCTTGGTTCGTCCGGCGTGGTGAGACGGAACCACGCCCTTCCATCGCGGCCCCGCTTCGGCTGCAGTTTCTTCGATTTTCTTCGACGCGGCGTGACGGCGTCGCGTCCTTGTTCAACTTCACGGTGCGGCGCGACGGTGTCGCGCTTTACTTTCCATACGATCCCCCGTGGTGCGACGGCACCACGCCATTCCATCCCAACCACAAAGAATCAAAAAATTATTAAGGAGGGTCGGTCGTGTTTGTGTAGTCTGGCCCCCTCTCGTTATTCGATATCATTTGGTCGTATAACTACGAAGAATGACAAACTAGAAATGACGAACAAAAATAATTAAATAAAAAAATGAACGCCTACCTTGATAAAAAAGATGAAGAACATCGGCATCGAGAAGCGAGGATTCGAAGACGTTGACGGAGATTTCGTCGCGGAAAACCGTCATGAAAATAGACGTCTCAGAATAATAACATCGTGGAAGAAGACGTCGCGTCGCGGGTCAGTGTCGTGGAAGACAGTCTCTGAGGGCTCGGTGCTCCACGCCGGAGATCGTTAGTTCTTTGCATTCTTCATCAAGAGAATGAAGAACTCAAGACTTACTTAGATTTTTCTCCAAATGATCTCAAACAACTAAACACCAACCCAATAAAATAAGGTCTTAACTTATTTTATTAACACATCAAGGCTTTTGAAATTCAAGTGTTTGAATTCCACATTAACTCACCTCGTTAATTCTATAATTTAATAAACTTAAGTTAACAAAATTAATGGGAATTGAGGAGGTTAGAGGATATGAAGGGGTGGGGTTCGTGTGGGCCCCACCACCCTCATAACCTCCCAAGGGAGGTTGGGTAGTTACCCAACTTCCATCTAAAGGATTAAACACTTAGAGTAAAAACAACAATTGTTGCTAAATTTCTATTTTTAACTTCCACAATTTTTATCAACTTCTCTCGTATAAACGCAACTCCGGATTAAGAGTTCCTAAGCAATTACTGGCGCTGCGGTTCCATCGGTGCCCTTGGAATTAGATTCCGAGCACCAGTTCAAAAGTTGGAAATTCCCGCTCGTTCGTTCACTGAACGTACCCGATCTAAAATTCGGATAGAAATTTCGGGCACACCGGGCCTCAGAATCAAGTGTCGTCTGAAACTGCGTTCTTGTAAAATCCCAAAGAAAATTAAGAAAAAAATTTCCTTGAATTTTACGGGTCTTTACATTACTCCCACCTCAGGGATTTAGGTCCCCGTAAAGATACATCATAAGCTAGGGAAAAAAATGTGGGTACTGAGCACGCATCTGAGCCTCCTACTCCCAAGTGCTCTCCTGGAGGTTCCCATGCTACCATCTGATGTGAACTAGAGGAATCGACCGTCCACATAGGACCCGCTCCTGTCGATCCTCAATCTCCACTAGGACCTCTGCAAAAGTCACCCCATCATCAACGTCAAGCTCCCCACGGTCAATGATATGCGTCGGGTCGTAAACATATCTCCTCAGCTGAGATACGTGGAAGACGTCGTGCACCCGGTGCAACTGAGGTGGTAGATCCAGGCGATAAGCCACCTCGCCAATCCTGTTGAGGACCTGGAATGGTCTGATGAAGCGTGGAGACAACTTGCCTCCTTGGACAAATCTCTGTAACCCACGTTGAGGTGAGACACGCAAGAAGACGTGGTCGCCATCCTCGAACTCTAGTGGCCTCCGCCTCCTGTCAGCATAAGACTTCTTCCAGCTCTGAGTTGTCCTCATCCGCTCCTGGATGACCTAAACCTTCTCTGTCGTGGCCTGGACCATCTCTGGTCCCACAAGTGCTGACTCCCCAGGGTCTGTCCAGCACAAAGGAGATCAGCATTGTCGGTCGTACAACGCCTCGTATGGTGCCATACCGATGGTAGAGTGGTAACTGTTGTTGTACACAAACTCCACCAAGGGTAGGTGGTCCTCCCAGCTGCGAACAAAGTCGAGGATACATGCGCGGAGCATGTCCTCGAGAGTCTGAATGGTCCTCTCCATCTGACCATCCGTCTGAGGGTGAAAGGTTGTGCTCAGACGTAGTTGTGTCCCGAACGCCTCTTGCAACCCCTTCCAAAGCCAGGAAGTAAAGTGAGCATCTCGATCGGAGACTTTAGATGATAGAACACCATGAATCCATACAATCTCCTGAACTTAAAGTCTCCCCAATCTCTCCACTGAGCCCTGCTCTCTGATGGGTAAGAAGTGAGCCGACTTGGTGAGTCGGTCGACAATCACCGAGATGGAGTCGTGACCTTTGGAAGTGCGTGGAAGTCCAGTCACGTAGTCCATAGATATCCCATCCCACATCCACTCCGGGACCTCCAAGGGTTGTTCCAAGCCTGTTAGTATCTGGTGCTCAGCCTTCACCTGCTGGCAGGTGAGGCATCGAGAAACGAACCCTGCCACAGCCTTCTTCATGCCCGGCCACCAGTGTTGTCGTCTGAGATCCTGGTACATCTTTGCCCCTCGAGGATGTACCGCCAAAGGAGAAGTGTGAAACTCTCTCAACACCTCCTCTCGTAAAGAGACTGGTACCAAGGTACGTCTTCTGAAAAGGACATCGTGCTCTGCTCTAAAGGAGAAACCATCAGGTGCCTGTCCTGAGGATATCTTTGCACGCCGCGTCTCACAGTCAGCGTCCCCACGCTGTGCCTCTCTGACCCACTGTAGTAGTGGAGGAGTGATTGTGAGATACTGGAGGAAGGCTGCTCCATCTCTATCCATGAAGGATATCTGCAAAGAGGCTACCTGCTCTGTCGCCTCCTCAAGTAGATGAATGTATGTCCTCCTACTGAGAGCATCGGCTACCACGTTCCCATTCCCAAGAGTATAGACTATCTCAAATTCGTAGTCCTGGAGGAACTCGAGCCATCACCGCTGTCTCAGATTCAGATCCTTCTGAGAGAAGATGTATCTGAGACTCTGATGGTCAGAAAAGATTGTAAAGTGTTCGCCCATTAGGTAGTGTCGCCATGTCTTCAGAGCGAAGACCACTACTGCTAACTCCAGGTCATGGGTAGCATAGTTCTGCACATGCGGCCTTAACTGACGTGATCCATAGGCGATCACGGCCCGCTCTTGCATCAGGACACATCCAAGTATGGTCCTTGATGCATCGCAGTAGACTACGTACCCAACTCCTTCCTCAGGCAACCTCAAGATAGGTGCGCTGGTCAATCTCTGTCTCAGCTCGTGAGTCTCTGCTGACATTTTTCTGACCACACAAAGGGTTTCCCCTTCTTTGTTAAAGCTGATAGTGGTGCCGCAACTCTGGAGAAGTCTGTCACAAACCTCCGATAGTATTCAGCTAGTCCCAAGAAACTCCGCACCTCCATCACGCTCCTGGGTGGCTCCCAAGCTAGCACTGCCTCGATCGTCGCAGGATCCACTGCAACTCCCGCCTCAGAGATTACGTGCCCCAAGAAGTGGATCTCACGTATCCAGAAATGGCACTTCGAGAGCTTAACATAAAGCTGGTGCTCTCGGAGTGTGTCTAGTACAACCCGTAAGTGGTAGGCGTGCTCCTCCTCAATCGTCGAGTAAATCAAAATGTCTTCGATGAAGACGACGACAAATCGATCGAGGTATGGCTGAAAGATCCTGTTCATGAGGGACATGAACACTTCCAGAGCAGTGGTTACACTGAATGGCATAACCAAGAACTCATAGTGTCCATACCGACATCTGAAGGATGTATTCTGCATGTCCTCATCTCGAACTCTGAGCTGATGATAGCCTGACCTGAGGTCTATCTTTGAGAACCACCGTGCTCCCTTGAGCTGATAGAAGAGGTCATAAATCCTCAGTAGCAGATACGTGTTCCTCAATATCACCTGGTTCAGGAAACGATAGTCGACACAAAGTTGCAAGCTCCTGTCCTCCTTCTTGGCGAACAATATCGGGGAAGCCCAGGGTGAAACACTGGGTCGGATGAACCCCTTTCCCTGCAAGTCCTCCAACTGTACCCGTAGCTCTGGAAGCTCTTTGGGGGCCATCCGATATGCTGGAGTCGATATTGGGGTTGTCCCGGGGTACAGGTCAATATAAAAGTCTACCTTTCAACGAGGAAGTAGCCCTGGAACGTCATCGGGAAGGACGTCCGCAAACTGATCCACCACTGTAGGAAAACTAGGACTTCGCACGTCAACAGCTCCTAGGATGAGGCTAGGCAACTGGTGAGTGATGGGCTATCCTCTCCTCTGCGAAAGTCCAACCTGTGCGGCAAAGGATCCCTTATCACCAGTGAAGGGGAACTTTCTCCCAGCGGTGCGTACACATCACACCTTGCGCCAAATACAGTCAATCTGTGCATGGACTGTATACAACCAATCCATGCCCAAGATGACGTCGTAAGGCCTCGATGCCGCTACAAGAAGATCACAGCCGAAGCTCTCGCCTCCTAGAGTAAGCTCACACTACCGGAACTAGTGTGTAATCGTCGAATCTGCTCCCGTAGGAGTCTCTAGCTGTAAGGATCGAGCCAACAGCTCTATCGGAATCTCCGAGCTCCTAACAAGGGCAGTGGCTATGAAAGAGTGACTCGCTCCTGTGTCTATAGGAACTGCAGCAAGGGTGGAATAGACAGAGATAGTACCTCGAATCATCTCTGGTGTGTCGTGGTCGTAGGCCTCTGCTTCCAGGAGCTGTGTCTATCTCTTCCCGCCAGCTCCCTATGGTCGGGGTTGACCTCCTGGTGGTGGTGGTGGTAGAGCCTCAAAGCGTCGGCCACCACCTGCTGCTCGGCCTGCTCCTCTGCCTCATCCACCTGCTCCCTGCCGACCACCACGGTCGACCCTATACCTCTGCCTCGGTGGTCCCTCAACAGTCTGCTGCTCCTCGGCACGGTGGGTCAGGTAGTCACGAGCCATGTGGCCCTACTCGCCGCACAAGTAGCACTACCTGCCTCTCGAAAGACTGGCTCCACGCTGTGTGCCCCGCACTGCTGAGCCAGTGTCCTGAGGTCGTCTGCCTGAGGGTCTGGTCTGCCTGGACCAATGAGTCATCTGTCGACTGCCTGCTGCAGAAGACTCTGCTACGTACCGCCCTGCAGTGGGTCTCGGTGCTGGTGTAGACTCAGCAAGAAAACTCTCGATCAAAAGGGATCGCTCCATTACTCTTGTCTGAGTCGGAATACTGAGGGAGATTAGCGAAGCCCTGATCTCGTGTATCAATCCCTTCTCAAATGTCTGGGCCCAGAAGAATGGGTCTTGTACCATGTTTGTAGAGTAGCGTGAGAGATCGGTAAATCTCGCCGAGTACTGGGCGACTGTCATGCTGCCCTGCCGCAGCTGAAGAAGCTCCTGGATGCGCACCGCATGGAGGTTGGTTGGGACGAACTCCGAGCGGAAGAGGCTCTCAAAGTCCGTCTAGAGAAGAGATGCCTCATCATGCACCAGGAGCATCAATATCCACCATTGGCCTGCTGCCGCATGTAGTAAGCTCGTTGCGAGGATCACCATGAGGTCTGCTGGTGTCCTCACTAACCTGAAAACTCTCACCAACGCCTCCAGCCAGTCCTCAGCTGCCTGGGGGTCCATCTCCCCGCGGAACCTGGGCGGTCACTGGCGCTAGAACTCATGCAGTGCACTGAGGCGACGTGCATCATCGGTGGATGGTGCTGGAATCATCGGTGGCTCGGTGGGTAGAGATACCGCCGGTGCCACTGCTGACAAAGGGCCCTGCACCGAGGCCTTGTCGCTCGGTGGGCTGTCATCACGCTCAACTCTCGGAACCCTAGCTATTTGCCATCATGGTGCCATCCTGAAAATGAAACAAGTGTGCCACGGTCAGAACAGAATACCTGGTGAGCTGATATAAAGTAATCACAAAGAAAACTTGAAACACACACGCAATCAATGTTTTCGTGCATTAAGTCGGAAATCAAAAGTCAGGATCCTGGTGTACGGATACGTCGGCCGCCGCACCAAAACTGCTCTCCCTAGACTGATAACCACACCCAATTTGCTAAAAACTATTGCTTCACATAGAAAAATATTAGAGTCCCAAGTTCTACGGTAGAACCAAACTCCTCTGATACCAATTTGTCACGACCCGTCCACGGGGCACGTGCCGTGACTACACCAAGCCCGCCTTCCATAGGCCAGGGGCTGGTGACTAGCCCCAAGGCATAAATTCCCGATAAAAAGGGAAGGCACTGCCTTTGGAAAGTAAGCAAACACCACAGAGCAAGCAAGCAGTAGAAGTAAACACTAAGTAAAAGCTGGTACAACAGTATGTGCAGAAAAGTATGTGGGCCAGAATACAAACCCAAACTGAAAGTAAAGTACGCTTGAAAGGGAAAACAACAACTGAAAACTAAAGTCGTAACGTCAAGTCGTCCACTAGAAGTCCCACCTGAAGGGTGAGTACTGATAGCTCCACTGCTCCTCGGGTCCCGCCGTCCGCTCCGAGTATGTCCCGCCCAGTGGTCCACCTCCAGGTATCGTCCTTCTCTGCAAGTCTCAATCACGTTCAACGCTGTCCGTCGTCTGCAACCAACACAACATAGTGCGGGCATAGCCCGTGCAGGGGTGAGTATAAGCTACTCAGTAGGGACCCCAAGACCCCTGAAGGTCTCCCAAATTCCAAAAAGGATAATCCACAAAGGAAAGATACAATCACGAAGTAACAACCAACACTGCTGAGGTATATGCACATACATATACCTAAGTCATCAATTCTAATATGCTCCAACCTCTGAGCCCATGTACAACCCAGTCCACATAGGATAGAAAACATAAATCCACACAGGATAGCACAACACAATCCACATAGAAAAGTAAAACAGGATTCAGCTCACACAGGTATACTTCTTCGAAAGACGATAGAGATGATCACTGATCCAACTAAGTCGTCGGACCCACAAAGGATCGATAGGTACTAACCCCCGCAATGACCCACACGGGATCGGACCCATACAGGATCTGTAGGCGCTGGCTCACACAGAACCGCTGAGCGCTAACCCACGCAAGATCGGACCCACGCAGGATCGGTAGCACTGATCCACATAGGATCGCTGAGTGATTTAGTCATCATCGTCGAATCCACTGAGGATCTCTGCACAGTCGTCATCGTAGTCACAGTAGCAGTCGCAGCCAGCTCTAGGGTTTTCGAACACAGCAAGATCGTTCGGGAGGGTCCGCTCCACGAACGAAGAGGATGATACCTCAACTGACACATAGTCCAGAGTTGATGTATCCAAAAGTTCCATATCGTCAACAGGAACTCAACGTCGCAGACGACGCGTCAATCGGACGCTCGATCTAAGAGTTATTGCCTTTTTCGTTCCAGGGGCCCGGTTTGTTTCTAAAGCAAAACAAACCCGACTGTTCTCCACCTGCATCCAAACCTCGGGCGGAGTAATCCAAAGGTTCTGTCTCACTAAGATGAATCCAACAAAGTCGACGGCATGTCATTCAGACGTCCGGAGTTTAAGATATGAGCATTTCCGCTCTGAGGGCCCAGTTGGTTTCGTGTACGAACCAACACAGACGAGCTCAATGTATTCCGAAACCTTGAGTGTGATATACCAAAACGACCGCCTCGATCCAAGGATCACATCACAACTGATGGTGCGTTGATCGGAGACTCGTAGCACAAGTTATGGGTGTCCAACCGAAAAAAGGGATCCGTATTAAGGGGTTCGGGCCCGGTCCGACCCGACCCGATACCCCCGGGGTCGACCCGAACCGGGTCTGGGTCCGGCCCGGCCTGGGCACAGCGCGCCCAGTGCACTGGATTAGCCAACAGCCGAGCCGTTTGGTAGAGGGGGGGCGCCTACCCCCTGGTGTAACCACGCCCCCCCCCCCCCCCCAATTTATGCGGGCCGTTTGTGCTGGCCGGCCGGGGGAATTAATTCCCCCCGCTCCCCTTTGTCCGGCCGGCCCACACCGACCGTCCGGTTATCCCAACAAGGACCGGAAACTGCCGGTACTTCCTTTTTTTCTGATACCGGCGGCCCAGAACCGACCGCCGGTCTCCCTGCTCCGTCAAGGCCCGGAACCGGTCGCGGCTTGGTTCTTCCGGCGCAGTGCGACGGCACCACGCCCTTCCGCCACGATGTCTTCTATTTTCTTTGACACGGCACGATGGCGTCGCGTCCTTGTTCAACTTCACAGCGCCGTGCGACGGCGCCGCGCTTTACTTTTCGTACCATCCAGCATGGTGCGACGGCACCACGCCATTCTGTCCCAACCACAAAGAATCAAACAAGGATAAAGGAGGAGGGTCGGCCATGTTTGTGTGGTCCGGCCCCCTCTTGTTATTCGATATCATTTGGTCATATAACTACGAAGAACGACAAACTAGAAATGATGAATGAAAATAATTAAATAAAAAAATAAACCCCTACCTTGATAAAAGAGATGACGAACGTCGGCGTCGCGAAGCGAGGATTCGAAGACGTTGATGGAGATTTCGTCGTGGAAAACCATCGCGAAAAGAGACGTCGCGGAAGAAAAATTTCGTGGACGAAGACTTCGCGTCGCGGGTCGGTGTCGCAGAAGATGGTCTCCGAGGGCTCGGTGCTCCACGTTGGAGATCCTTCATTCTCCGCGTTCTTCATCAAGAGAATGAAGAACTCCAGACTTCCTTAGATTTTTCTCCAAAGTATCTCAAACAACTAAACACCAACCCAATAAAATAAGTTCTTCACTTATTTTATTAACACATCAAGGCTTTTTAAATTCAAGTGTTTGAATTCTACATTAACTCACCTCATTAATTCCATAAATTAATAAACTTATATTAACAAAATTAATGGGAGTTCAGGAGGTTAGAGGATATGAAGGGGTGGGGTTCGTGTGGGACCCACCACCCTCATAACCTCCCAAGGGAGGTTGGGTAGTTACCCAACATCCATCTAAAGGATTAAACACTTAGATTAAAAATAAAAATTGTTGCTAAATTTTTATTTTTAACTTCCACAATTTTTATCAACTTCTCTCGTGTAAACGCAACTCCAGATTAAGCATTCCTAAGCAATTACCGGTGCTGCGGTTCCATCGGTGCCCTCAGAATTCAATTCCGAGCACCGGTTCAAAAGTTGGAAATTCCTGCTCATTCGTTCACTGAACGTACCCGAGCTAAACTTTGGATAGAAATTCCGGGCACACCGGGCCTCGGAATCAAGTGCCGTCTAAAACTACGTTCTTGTAAAATCCCAAAGAAAATTAAGAAAAAAATTTCCTTTAATTTTATGGGTCTTTACAGGATTGACTAATGGTAATGTGTACTTAGTTAATTGTTGTGTTAACTAATAGTTTTGGTATATTTTACTAATCGATTGGATTAGTAAGGGAATAAGGACAATTTATTGGTAAATTTATTATCATGTTTTCATTTAAAATTTTAGGAAAATTAAATTATGAGTTAATTATATGGTTGACATGCTTGTGGTTAAGAATAATTAATTGTTAATTAATTATTAACTATTGAGATATTTAATATTTAATTAAATATAAAATAATATAAAGGGAGATTTATGTTGTTAATTAGTTGTTGAATTACTTAATGGATTTGATTAATTAATTTTTGAATTAATTAATGGACGGTTTTATGATGTTAGACATGGAATTCTACACCAATGATAAATATATATGTATGATTGATAAATGGGTTGTGAGAAAGGGACTAATGCTCCAAATACACATGGGGTAAAATATATGGAGTTCTACACTCAGTTTGTAAGAAAATATTATTCTATGGGATATAGACTGATGCCCCAAATACCCATGGGCTGTGAGACAAGGACTACTGCTCCAAATACTCCCGAGGGTGCTAGACAATACGTTCTACACCCATTAATTAACCTTCATTTATGAGTCCAATTGGTCATACATAAACTAAATTAAATGTTTAATGAAAGTTGGTGTGAGGTAATGATGTGTGATTATTATTGTGTATGCATGACCAATTTATAATGCAGGTTCACACATCAGCTGAGGGAAGAAGCATGAACTTTGGTATATAGTTACATTGTACTGCTTTATTTATTCATGCCATCATACTGTTTAAATTATTTATTGATTGTTTGGATTTGGGTAGTCACCAGTGGTCCTGGCCTACTGAGACCTATATCTCACACCATACATAGGTCACCATTGCACTAGGGTACCCGAGTAGACTATATTTGGTTGTAGGATTGTGTTGTTTACATATACATGGGAGATAGAAGCATAGGACTAAGCAGAAGCTCAGGATACCTGAGGAGGTCACCCTCAGGGCTTGAGTAATAATTTATTTATTTCTTTATTGATATGCAAATCATGATGTATTGTTTAATTATTTTAAATATGTATCAATAAAATGTCATGAATTCATCTGTTATATGAAATATTTCTTCCACTTATTTTTCAATTATGTATTAATGCTTTTGTTACTGATTTTTGTTTACTCTGATATACCATTTTGAAACACTAAAAAGAGGGTATAGTCTCCCCACTATCACCTCCAAAGACACTTGCTACAAGTCGGCAGACTCTGTTGTACGGGGATATGTTCTTGACGTCATGTGGCGACCGGTCCGGCCACTGATTCAAGATTGAGCTGGGTCGTGACGTTACACGTTTACATGACTGACATTGTCGTTTACTATAAAAGGGAATGGAATTATGGTAGAAAATATATTATAATTACATATGTATAATTATTACAATAATTTCATACATAAACAGTTAATAAATTATAATAACCAACCGTAAAATATGTTTATGTAAATTGAATCATATCTCTATGTGGAGATGGTAGTTTACATGTGTGAATGAGTAATACTTTCATTCCCCATTTGATGGAAATGATGTTGAATATGGTAATTCCATAATCATAATAATAGATAATTATATTAATTATTCTTAATACATTATTTAATTTTGTATAAACCAATTTTATATAATGGTTAATAATAAATAAAATTGAAAGTTCTAAGTTAAGAGTTATACCTATTCATTGAGAAACCAACATTGGCATACACCTTAAACCATGAAATGATGATATTATGATCAAACAAGAACCTCTATAACGTGAAGAGATATTTTAATGAAGGTTTTTGTAAGTTATTTTATATTATACAAGGCTTATAAAGTGTGAGTATCTTAGGAGAGGTGGTGTCCTTTTATAAGGGAGGGAGAGGGCACAATTGGACGTTTTCAAAATATCAAAATATATGAATGTCTCACTCAAGATAAATGGATACAACATTGAAAATATTAAAATATAATATGGATTTATTATAATTAAAATAAAAAATCAAATTAAATAATGTTTTTTTAAGAAAATTTCATCCTAATCTGTTAGGACAACCCCCCAGTATGCCTGTTTTAAAATTAAACGTAGTAACAAATTTTTATTGTTCTTACTGATCATTATTACCAAGATTAAATTTTAATGTATAAATTAATTCGAATTATTTTTATTCCAAATATTAAGATCTAATTTTGATAATTGATAAAAAATAATTTTGAAATTAGTGCGCAAAATGTAACATAACAATTTCTAGCATAATGTATATATAAGCCCAAAATTAATTTTAACTTCATTCCCTTCAATGTAAAAACTATTATAATAATGGTAAAATATTTTATTGAATATTTTATCTATAAATTAAATTAAACTAATTCATAAATAAATAATAATTTTATTTATTATGTTAAAAACAAATTACATATATTAAAGTAGTTTTTTATAAAAATATCTCCTTTTTTCATAAAATTATATTATTTTAATTTATAACCATTTTAAAAATAATGTATTAATTTTAAAAGTATGTAAGAAATAATTTTTCATAATTTATTTATCCATATTAATATCTACTAATAAAATGTTTAGGTGATAAATTTCACCTTAAATAATAGTATTTTTATAGAATATCATGGTTAGTTTAAACTCATGGTTGCGTGTATAGAAATCTATCAAAGAAATTTAATTTATTGGCAGATAATTAAATCATAAAATCTTAGGGTGTTATAGTATCATGGAGTTTTTCAAGATTTTATAAACTAATTCTCATAGTGCATCTTATGTGTTGAGTCTTATATTTTTCTAGGACAATTCAATATAGAAGGAATCTTACATATCAATCAGTACAATATTGTAACACTTATTTATGAAGTACTCTATTATTTCTTCAATTATATTTAACAATGTAATTCTCATTACTCATCTATAGATTTCTTAAATCCAATAAAAATTTAAAATTACATTTCAATAATTTCAAATCATCTTTAATCACAACTAGAATGCTTCAAAATCTAATGAAATATATAAATAACCATATGATTATTTCAATTAACCTTCTACTACCTCAGTAAATAATATATCTTCATCAAACATAATCCAGACATTCTTTTTAGTAATATCTATCTTCACCACATGATAATAAAAATGTTAAAAGATTATAACATGCAATCTTAACTTCTTCAAAGATATATAATATTCATATATGATCACAATCTATCGAATGTTTATTCTCTTGTGATCTTTTAAATCTAATTGAATGCCACATATTTTCATAATAATTTTTAAAATAAAACATATATAAAATACTTATACTCTAATTAGAAGAATATAAATGATCTTCAACAGCATTTTCTAAATGAGTATTATCCATGCATTATTATTTTTGGTAGTAACTAAAACGTTTATTTAACCTCTTCCATATGTGAATGGATATCTAAGATTATTTCTAATGGAATAATATCACTTCTTTTAGAATAATAGTAATTGATGAAAAACCCTTCAAAACCTAAATTTTTTATTCAAACCTCATGAGAGTTTCATCACATCATATATAACAAATCCTTTCTTGTTAATTCAATCTAATACAATCTTTGGGTACTCCAAATTTTATCCAAGATAATAATTTTAAACATATATTAAACTTATAATTATAAAAAACACATAAAACTCAACACTAATTGGGATTATTTGGTTTATTAGAATCATAAGAGGATAGATCTATAAATTGGAAATTATTAGTTCACCACAAACTCGAAAATTAAATCTGCAAAAAAAATTAAACATTTCAAATTGAATCATAGTTAAAAAATAAACTATATTATTTTGAAAAAACAAAATATTATTCGATAAAAACTCATTATATGTATTTTTGGGTTGTGTATATTGAGAAATAAATGTTTAATTATTTTTTAAGACTCATGAAATCATATTTTTGAGTTATATAATGTTTTAAGAAGGATGGGAGAAGTTAAAGTAATTTTGGTATGGAGGAACCATATTACATTATAAAACTTTTATTAAAACATTAATTAATATACAATAATTTGATAAAAAACCTTGATTAGTTTCTTTGTAATTAATGGCTTGTTCTTTAAAGTAATATTGATATACTACAGTATGTCTATAGAAGATTAAGACATAAAAAATTGAGAACTATTTACAAAGGATCATACTATCATATTATATATCACATTGTAAAAAAATTATTTTATTCCATAATATGTTAGGATGTGAAATCATAGTGGTTCACTACATTAAGATATTATACCTTGGTGATGACATTGGATTGTAAGGAACTTAATTGAGATATTTTTTTAAATGAAGATCACTATACAAAATAAGGATAATGAATTATCTCAAACCATGAAATTAAAAGGCTTATGAGGTTGTTTTATGACACACATGGTTATAATGTTATTATAGAGATATAAAAAATTTATGTTTTCAAATTTCATATCTTTCTCCAAAGTTTTTGTTATTTGAATATAAATTCTTTAACTCAAATTTCTTGGATAGATATGGATTAATTTTTCCATTATATTTAAGGAAACATAAAATTATTTAAAAAAGATATAATGTTTATTTTCCTGTAATATTAGAGATATATTACTTTATAATAAGAGAAATAATATTGTGGATTTATCATCAATTAATAAAAGGAATCAAATAGTTGAATTTGTTGTAAAAAGAGAGAGATGAACAGGAATTCCATAATATATTTCTTATAAAAACATTGAGATTCATTAATTGGATGAATAATGAGATGTTTTCTATAGATACCATGATATAATTCCCATTTATATTTCATATATAATCAAGGTTTTTATTTTGGGATCATTAAATTATTTCAAAGTTACAAGACCAATGAGTCCCCCATATTTTTATGGTTCTAAACATAGAGGGTGAAAGATGCTTCACTAAAATTTTAATACAAAAAAGTACCCTTAGTGAATTTATGTACACAAATAAATTTTTTAGTGTATGCACCTTGAACATGTCTTAGTGTGGGTTAAATGAGTAAAATAACTTGCAAAACGTTTTTATTCTTGGTCTCATTAATATTTTTCTATAAAGGAGAGAAGGGTTTTTTAACCATAAAACATAATCAATAGGAAAGGTCATTTTGATCATATATACTCAAATTCACCCACCCCTCCATAACTGTATCATACTTGTGAGATAATAATAAGTGGTATTATATCATAAAAATTGAGTTGAAGGATTATTCTAACTTTAGTTTCCATGGAATTGGTTTTCAATCACAAAGGAGATCCAATTTTCAATGAGCACAATATTCAATTTTGGATGAATCTGATATAATAATATTTATAATCCCTTAGTATGGATGTGTGAACTATTTTAATACAAATTAGATACTTAAAAAAATCATAATATGGGGATGGATGTCCATGATAATAGAATGAATAATTTAAGGTCTTCTTTGTCCTACCAAATCTAAACAATGGTGATGTCATATAAATCCTCATTAAACATGTAGGAAAAATTTGTAAATATCTATGAAGGTGACATTATAATAAATGTAGTTAAATTTTAGGTTCATTAGAACCAGTATGAATAATTTATGGCACACCCAAAAAATCCATTGATGGAATATTTTATCATGTGAATGTGATTATAATGGATATGTGTGGACTCAGGGAACCCCGCGATAAAATATAACATTTTAATTTTACTCTGAAACGGTTTCCAACTTGATTCTATCCAAAGGTATTAGTACTTAAGGATAAGGATAAAATTGAATTCACATTGTATATTATTTATAACACACTTATTTTAAATTAAATGTGTGTTAATGATGATAATCTTGTGAAAAAAACATATCAGGAAGTAGCATTCAAGAAAATAAAAATGAATTCAGTGTAAGAAAATATTGAAGAAAAATAGGATGGAAAAGTTACATTATTCCAATCTCTATACAAGAAATGTACTAAATAATATTTTAAGGGAATAATTAAAAGAAAATTTTCTAGTTTTGAAACGCTTTCACCTCAAAAACAACTGAACTATGAAATTGTAGGATGAAAAATATGATATTATACCCACGAATAAATCAACAAAGTAGGTTAATAGAAAAAGAATCACTAATAATAATTTCTTTTAGAAAATTAATTTTATTTCATTTGAAAAAGTTGTCCATGATGAAAATGAAGTGGTTTGGATTTATGACTATAATGAAATTTTTTAATAAGTTCATATGACTATAATTTATAACCCAAACGGTAAAGAAAAAAATGAAAAAAAAATAATAATTTGGATCGTATAGTAGTCCATAATGTAGATATGAAGGATCTAACCATATATGTATATGTTTTGAGGGAAAACAAATAATTTTGATAGCATGGTATGTGATTCCAAATTATATACATAGTTTCAAGAGGTGGAAAAAGTTGAGTCAAATGTTGTGATTAAAAATCCTAAACATGAGTAGCTAAAAAATATAAATAAATTCATCGTGCTCAAATTAAAAGTGGAATAACCTACCAAGATCCGTGCTAGATTGAGTATAATAGTGAAGGAAAGGGTCAATAAATCTAAGAGCTTGATGGAGAAGTTGTGGAAGTACAGTGAAATATCAAGTGATAGGTTGAGTAACACAGCAATGTGTGTTTTCAACATACCCAAAGTGAGGTATTGTTATAAAAAATACTTAATTAATTTTAATTTTTTATTTGTTGACAAAATAAGGTTTAAATCCTTTATTGGACTCTTGAAATAATTATCAATTTTTGTTACAGATTTTTAAAATGATGGCAGATGTTAAAGTATTATTTGACTAGATGAACCAAATACATTTTTATACTATTGATTACAATATGAATCCAAAACATGAGCCCGAATGAATACTAGATGATTATTTTGTGCATTATGGTTTGATGTAATTAATATCTTACAACATAATAAAAGATGAATATTCCATAACATTACTTCATATGGTTAAAGACTTAGATAATTAAGGAGTTTAAATAAATGATTATGTGTATCATTTGAGGTTGTGTTTTAGAGGAGGTGTTATATCCCATAATAGTGGTGGCTAGTAAATATCAATGATTCACTATTTTGAGGTAGTTTTTCATGGTTCTGACATTGCACCATGAAGAATTGAATGGAGATAAATTTTAAAATGAATATTATTCTACAAAATAAGGATAATGTCATGGAATATTCTATGAAATTTAGAAACCAATGAAGTTCTATTGTGACAGCCATGGTCACATGGTGGTTATAATGATTTAAAAAATTGGAACGTTTCAAATTTATTATCTTCACAATAATTTTTTAGGATATAAATGGGAATTTTTTTACTCATATTTCACGGTTATATAAGGTTAAATCATCCCATAATATTCCTAGAAACATGAATATCATAAATAAGGGTAATGTGGAGATTCTCATGGAATATGTAACAGTCCATGACTTCTCATTTTGTTTCACTTCCATTTTTAGTGGTTCGAGGTTTTCCGAAGAGGTTACAGGAGTTTTTATTGGAGGATAGAGATAAACCAAAGTTGTTGTAAGAAATACACACCGTGTAAATATATTACATGATTTTTAATGGTGGTTCATGATGTGTATAGCTGTGTGGTTCATGTATTTTACATTTCTAAGGGGTAGAATATGAATAGGTTACAGATCATGTATGTGGGATTCATGATGTGTAATAAATCGGGTGTATAATCTTTTGAGGTGGCATGAGTATTAGAGGAATATTGAGATTTTTTGAAACCTAATGATTACATGTGGTGTAATGGTAACACAAAATTTTAACTATAGGATCTAGGGTTTTAAGTTCCTTTTTGGTTAAATTTCCATTCCTTACACCCCCCCCCCCCCCCATTCTCTTTTATTCTAAGAAAATCCATGGTGCCTTGAAGAGTTACTCATGCTCTCTTACTTATGCTTGGATCTGTTGGCTCTGGTAGATCATAATTAGAAATTTTTGGTAGGATCTCCTCCTATTCATTTTTTTCTTTTTTTTCTTCTAGGGATTCACTATGGTGATTTTTGTTGGGTTTGAGGTGAATTCTGGGCTATGTTTTGATGATCGTTGATGTAGTTTTGGATCATCTGTGGTTTCTCTTGGTGCAGTTGTGAGTTGTGGTAATTATTCTTCATCCTATTGTGTGTAGATAATTGGAAATCATCTTTGTGGTAGATAATCATTCATTTATCTTTATTGTGTGTCATGTGGGAGGGGTCTGATTTTGTTTATCTATGGTCTATGGTTATGTTTTTCTAATCAAATATAAATAACTATCTAATTGAAATTGAAGGGGAAATGGGGAATGAATTTCATGTCTTTACAACTATGATATGATTGTGATATTGGGATTGTATGGGCTTAATTCCCTACTAGAAATGTTTTCCATTGGGGGAACTATTTTCACTTGATGATATGTGTTACAACTATTTCTTTTTTATTGTTTTTACTGTGATTAAATCACCATAAAATAGAAATTATATAACCAATTATATTTTTCTAATTAAAGGGATACCTTGGGATTATGGATTTGTTGATAACACACCAAAACTAAAGTGGAATGTGATGAGATCCCTTTGTTAAATCTATAAAATTAGCATTCATGTGTGGTGATGTATGGTAATTCCTATTGGGTGGCTATGTGTGGTTGTGATGGGGTGTGGGGAAATATGTTGTTGTTTTTTCATTATATTGGTGTGTTGAAGTGGTTGATTTGTGGGAATTATTTTGGGATGGTGAGGTGGTGATTTTTTTACCATGTTTTTTGGGTGATGAGATGGTTGTATGATAGAGATTAGTATTTAGTTTTGATATATAATTTTTTATGCTTGATGCTCGGATAGTGATGGAATAAATGATTAATAATGATTGAAATTACATGGGTTGGTTTGGTGAATGGGATGGGAATGGTTAAAGAATAATTAAATGAAGGGTTATGTGGTTAAATGTTGTTGATTATAAATAATTAAAGGAATTGGATGATTAAATGAAATTTATTGTAAATGTGAAGTAATAATTGTGGATGTTTTTTTTTGTTATTAATTTAGAGGTGCCAGCGGAAGTGGTGATGTTGTGAATTGAATAGTGTTTGGTTTTGAACCCATAAGTTGGTGTTTAGTGTGGATATATGTATATACCTATATATTAATTGTTATTTATATACACACCCCAGCCACAATGATCACTTCATGATGACACACACATAGTCAAGCGAGGTGTGTTTTTTACGACATCTGGTGAGGAGGATGGATGGAAGGGTACCTTATCTTTCCTGATGTCTCTACTATCTAAGGTAGTTATTGTGTATTCTATGGTGTCTGGAAGTATGTTAGTTCATTTGAGAGTGGTTTTGAAGGCCTAGGTATTTTCAGGGGATATGTGACTGTACTTGTGGGGTGGTGGACTAGGTGCTTTTGGGTGAGATGTGATATAACCATGTTGTGGGGTAGTTTCTAGTGGGGATTGTCTATGGTACAAGGATGGACCTTTGGTTGATTCCCTACATGTTTATGATACCCTACTACTATGGTTATGACAATTGTTTTATGTGATGACCTAGGTGCTTGTAGGTGAGAGGTGATGTGACCATGCTTTTGGGGTGGTGAGCTCAGGTGTCTACAGGTATGATGTGATGTGATCGTGCTTGTGGGTAGTTTGTTTTACAAAAGCGATTAGATTTCAAGGATTAGTGATGTT
The DNA here is from genome assembly GCA_963277665.1 of Viscum album. Classification (NCBI taxonomy): domain Eukaryota; kingdom Viridiplantae; phylum Streptophyta; class Magnoliopsida; order Santalales; family Viscaceae; genus Viscum; species Viscum album. The sequence continues at coordinate 1,373,730,200 of OY728133.1, read as the reverse complement.
GGGGTGAGAGTGGCATAATAGTGGGAAAGTTGTGTAGGGTACCCTTTATCGATTTGATTCATGTTATATTATATTATTTATCTTCACTTATTTTGTGAGAATTCCTTTATGAGGTTGGAATTGATAGTTGACCTATTTATGTGTTGTTTCTTCAACGATTTCCTCACGTGTTCATTAGTATGATTCTTTCCCAAGTGCATGAGAGACTTTTATTTTCTTACATAGTATACTTGTATTCTCAACCTACGTAAATAAACTATTTTTAGATTTCTAATAGTATTACATGGACTGTGTTGGAAATTACAACCTTGAACCATGGATAGTTTCTGTTTTGTTTCTATAGCTTTACCTTTGGGTATTTTACATTGGATAATTTTATCTGAATCAGTTTCATTTACAAATTCATGGTGTAATGGTTTTTCGTTTTTTTATATTATGTCATGGAGTTTTTTGTGGATGATTCATCTTATCTCGTAATCCTATATTATTATGGAGGGTAATTCCTCCCTTATCATAAGATTTTTATAACCTCAATCCTAGTCTTCTACCTGGGGCCTACTATTTGTAGTACTCGATGGAAAAAAATATATATCTTCCCTCATTTTGGTTTCTTTAGAGGGAGGGTCATGATATAGTTGTATTAGAGGTGATAGTTGAGGGACAGGATGAAGTTAGGAAGTAGTTATAGTGAGGATTGCATGGGTTAGTATGGAAATAGTGTTGGTTGACCTTGGTGCATTCCATAGTCCAGGGAGACCGACTAAGTCATGGGACCCCCTGATGATCTACTGTATGGACTTCGAACTTGTTGAATAACCAAGTGAGGAGGACCCGTTTACAGGGTAGAGACCTTGGAGAGGTACATGAATCATGATGACTTGTGTCCTTGTTTAAATTTGGGTTGTTTTGGGAATGATAAAATGAATAATGTGAATTAAAATAAATGTAAATAAAATTCCATACCACCAGGATTAGTAATTTCTGGTTTCCTTTTTAGCTATGGTTCATGTTCATCATCTGTGTGTGGCTTGGGTAGTTGTCGTTCAGCAGGCAGATCTGATTGATCGATGTAGGGTAAATCTGGTATAAGAGGATGAGGCTTGGTATATGGAGATTTATTATTTTCAATTTAAGGCTTTTTGAATGTATGAGGGAAGTGTTTCAGATAGGATATAGAGATATAGATGGAGGAGATAAATATCACTTTCAGTTTGATCTAGGCCCTAGTGGGATACTGGGTCCATTTAAAATTAGTCATATATGGAGAGATACATGTTACTAATGGACATTATAACCAAGAGAGTGAAAATAGGTAGATATTTCATGAGTCATCTTTCAGAAACAGTTTTGGGAGTTCCTTTTATTGACCATGAAGGTAGTGAAAATAAAGGATATTATTTCTCTTCAGCATGGGAGAATGTCAGTGTGGGAGTTGGTAATCAAGTTAAAAGAACTTATACCCTTTTCCAGATGAGGAGTCTCATGTGAGACATCTTGTGGAGACACTTCATCCTTCTATCAATATACATTCACTCCCTTTACATTTTCAATGTATTTAGAGGTTTATAATAAGGTGGAGGTGATCGAGAAGATTCACTTAGGGGGGTTTCTCCAAGATAGGGTAACCAATAGGGTTCAATGGGGAATAGATTTTTTGGTGTAAGGTTTTTAGCTCTGATACCATCAAGGTTTTGAAAAAAGGGGAGTTGTTCTCATAAGTTTCCCTTCTCACCTTATGATTCCAGTGGTCTCTATGATCCTCCTGAGAGATTTATGCAAGTGTTTTTTGGTGTTTGGGTTCTTTTAAATCACCAGAACCAGTTTCTGGTGGTTCCTTGATCTTATTTGGGTGGTTGTGGATATGTTATGCATCAACCGCATCACCAGTTTTGAGTGAATCCATTTCCACAATTGTGGGAGCAGGGTTATGATCTTTAAAGGGAAGATGGAATAGGTAGAGGATGACCCCAAGATGTTACTTTCATTTAGGGACCACGACTCGAGCATATTAATAGAGGTGGTCATTAGCAGAGAGTCATATGAGCTGGGCTTGGTTAGTTTCTTGTGGTGGAGGCAGTAGTTCTAGAGGGGATAGATATAGTTATAGGTATTATAGGCTTGTTTAGTACACTTTTGGTGCATTTTTTGAATCAGGAGATTCACACTCCTTTTTTTCACCCACTCTATCCCATTCTTTGGGAATATACTTAGAGAGGCTTATTGTGACATTGGTGTTGAATACACCAGTTAGAGGCTAGACCATCTTATTTGAAGTTTTCCAGGGATATAGACTAATGATGGGGCCACACCAGTACCATGAGGATATTTTCTTGATACAAATGAACCCATATAATGATATCCATTTCATTTATTGGTTGTATTATATACATTTTGTTATGAAAAACTTATATAGGATAGTTGTGTTTTCATATGTGAATAACTAGTGTGTGGTTTCTGATGGTGACAACGGTTTTCAAGTGGATAGGCAGTATATGAATCCCATTCTTTATTTATTAGCTATGTTGTTATTGGAATCAGTGGAATCTAAGATAGTGGAGGTCCCCAAGGTTTTTTGTTAGTTTCATGATGTTTTTTCCAAGGTGGTTGTGACACTACCCCATCGATTTGATATATAGTTTTTGATAGAATTGCATCATGGTTCGTCTATAATTTCAAGGGATCCTTATCAGATGGAGCGCTCTATGTTTCAGGATTTGATGATTAAGATAGGTGATCTGATGAATAAGGGGTTTTTTCTTCCATTGTATCATCATGGGGTGCTCTAGTGTTGTTCTTCAAGAAGGCGGATGGTAGTATGAGTTTGTGCATAGACTACTAGAGGTTTTACTAAGCGATATACATGAACCATTACCCTCTTTTGAGGATAGATGATATTTTCTTTAACATCCCATGATTTTAAAAATAAATATTGAATTCATTTTATAATCTATCCATTAAACACAACTTTTCCTCTACTGTGTTTGGAATTTCGAATAACAGTCATCTAGAGTAGTGACCAGTAAGTCATTTAGAGTCTGATAGAAAAAACTTGATTTATTGGTGAATAGTAACATACCCTTATGAATATTAATATGAATATTAATATGACCCTTATGAATAGTAAATAATAATAATATTTTATTTTCTTAAGTAAATAAGATAATGAGATCTTAATTAATTTTTCAATGTGAAATAAAACTAATTGCACCTTAAAATTGTTGTTTTTAAAATTAACTATGACTTTATTTAAAATTTAAGTTAATAATATTTAGAATATTAATTTTTAAAAATGTAGTTCATTTTTGATTTCTACATGTCAAAAAATGGTAGGGGTAAATTTTTGGGATTTTTCAGAAATTCTAGAATTTTTTATTAATATTGAAATACTATAAAATACCGTATATAGAAATTATCAGTTAAATATACTATTTATGACATCATAAGTGATGTAAGGCCACTTGGTTTGAACTCACATGCACTTATTACTATTAGGGTCGCATGAAACAACAATATTGGTTGTCTTGAGGGATATAATAAAATAATGAATTAAATATACAAAATTTACCACTCTCCTCCACTATAAAAACCCCTCACCACTCCCTCTTCTCTTCACTGCTCTAAGAATTGATTCTCCTAAAAGTTCTACCAAAATACCCTTCCCTAGTAACTCCCCATGACCAAGAATCTCTTGGAATTTCCAAAATACCTAAATATATTCCTTTAAGGAGGTTCTCGATGAAGTAATTTCAAGAAGAAAAGCACCTTTCTTTTTCTTTGAGTTTCATTTGAATTTATCTTCTTTTGTTGTCCTATCCTCACCTCATCTGACCAAATGACCATGATAACTCCATTATCATCCATATACTGTATTTATATCATGTTAATGGAAGAACAATCATCAATATTCTTAATCCCTCCCTTTTGTTTTTTACAAATGAAATCAACGTCCATGAGGTTCCAATTTATAACCTTCGTGGACGATGAAGTTGCGTTCTTCAATATTTACTTAATTACTTGTCATGAAACCATATTTATGGTTGAACCAGACTATAATATATGAATCAAAGCCTAATTAATATTCAGGAACCAGTATATGTGCATATTATTAATTTATATGACAAAACTAGTTCAAAATAATCCAAATACTGCCAAATAATCGAAGTGTTTGTCATCTAATGATTCATCCTCATTCCATGTAACCAAATTATATAAATGGAAATTAAAAATTATGGATGTTCATAAATAGTATTTAATCTCAATTCTAGATATTTACAACCATTCCACATGAACTTCATTACTTAAAAACAAGTGAACCAATTATGAAAATCACGAAAACAAAAACTCTAGAGGGACGGAATTCAACATAATAACTTATAAATGATAACATAAATGAACTAAAAATAATTATGATAAACTAAATATATTTCAATTAGGTTCTGATATAATTTATTGATATGTATAATTTCATATTCCAGGACCTTAAGTTCAAGAGGTGAACACATTCAGATTGAAGGTCAAGGTTTCTCTACCTGAACATCCATTTCCATTCGGTTTATTTTCATTGTCTGAATCACCTCAATGAAATTATTATGTATTATTATATACTCATTATAAATTCTGTTTGAGTGTTCTATATATGTACACAAAGATGAATCCTTCTTTATTTTATGGTTAGTTACATTCTTTAAAAGGGTCTTTCAAATTGTTTCAGAAATACAAGCCCGATTCAAGGGAATATCTCAATTTCTTACCTATTTTCAAGGGAAGTATCTAATATATTTTTGGAAACCATTATATATATAAATTCACTAATTTTTTTATGAAAATAATATCTTACTTAAATTCAGGTTTTATACAAATATTTTTCCAAAAGAACACTTCTTGTCAAAGTAAAAGAGTATTTATTTCAAGAATTACTCAAAGATCTAATAAGAGTATCTTCCTATATTTCAACACACTTGTTGATTCTTATGTATTATTGAGATAAGTATTCCATATTATCATCTACCATATTTATTTTAATGTTTTATGATTATTTGGGCTATTGACGTGCTATCTTTAAACCATTCATTTGTTTACTTTGAATGGTTAGTGTATTGGATTAATGTTTGGGGAAAGCTATTTACATTTAATATATTATTGTGTATGTTGTTTATTTTTATCCCCATTCATATGATGAATGAATTGGTCATAGTAAGTGTCAGGTGGGTCCCACTATAGCCCCTCGGTTTGTTGGTAGGTCTCATGAGACAAACAACGGTCTTGGCACAAGGCCTTGACAAAATGATTATTTATGGCCTTGGAATGAGGCCTTGATAGTATGGTTATATTGTCCCGCATTATGAATTACCTCATTATAAATATTGTATTGATGGTTCATGTTGTTTTTCAACTAGTAGAATACCCATTATTATGTTATGTTATAGAAATATTTACTCATCTCATATTTCTACCATATTATGTTCAAGTTTATTTCTAAAGGTATGTGTTTTCAATTATTCACCATGTCTAATATTTATGTTATCTTACACTATATTTCTTACCCTTACTGAGTGTTTGAGCTCACCCCTTTATTATGATTCATTTGAACAGGGCATGAAGAATTCCATTATGAATGACATGCTGAAATAACCTAGGAGTTAGGGAAGTTGTCTATGGAGTTTCTATGTTTTTTTTCATTTCAAGTTGAAATGATGAACATATGTATGTATCTTGTTTCCAGTAATACTAAAATACTCGGTACTTTTGGATGATTATTCCTTATTTGTAAGACAATGTAACCAATAAGGAACCGACTATGGTTAACTGGGGTTGGGTCCTTAGAGTTGGAATCAGAGGATAGAATACTTGGAAACTAGATTTAGAAAATGTAGAATTAGAGAAGAGTCCCTAAGTTAGTATTTGAGGATTTACATAACATAACTTCCTGGTATTTTGGTAAGGAGTAGATTATGTGGATCTTTCATGCAATACATCCCTTTCTAGATACGAGCAGGTAGAGGCGGCTTTGGCACATATGTATCTAGGGGTAAAACCTGAAAACACCGCTTTGATTAGACTCAAACAGGAACCGGTGCATGACAACAGGCCTTGTTGCACTCTTGGTTATGAAACTCCTAGGGGATATACTTAGGATAATTCACATTTTCTTTATAATCCATTACGAAGGATTGAAATGTAAAATTTTCCTCAATGAAACCATTTTTGAATATGGGACTAGCCATGCATAGGATCTTAATATTTGCTATGTATTTTGTTATGTTAAGAATATACATTATGATTCATAACCTAATCTAGTGTATGCCATTATCTAGAGATGGTGCCAGGTGGAATGAATAGAAACCGCATGAATTCACATGTTCCCTGTAGTGATTTCCCTCTGATGCAAGATAACGATGTTGTATCTAGTGCTGAACAACTCATAACTATACTGGGATAACTTACTCAGGTTATGCATAATAAGCTTACTCGTATGGATTATCCAGATCCACCACATGGAGGAGATATGTTAGATCGCTTTATGCGACAACAACCTCCATCATTCAATGGGACTACAAACCAATTTGTAGCAGGGCATTGGATATGTTCCCTTGAGAAGATATTTCTTGCTTTGGGATATAACAATAGAGAAAAGGTTGTCATGGATGTTTATCATCTAACTGGTGATGTAGATCAGTGGTGGTCCTTGGTCCAAAATACAAAGTAGGAGGAAGAAATATAAGAGATGTAATGGAGGGATTTTAAGAAAATATTCTTAGAAAAGTATTTCCCTCATGTACAGTGAGCAGATATGGAGAGGAAATTCTTGAATTTGAGGCAGAAGGAGGATGAAAATGTTTCCAAGTATAAAATCCAACTTTACAAGGCTGGAAAGTCATTCTTCGAACTACATATGTAATCCAAGGAGCAAAATTGATCGATTCTTTGATGGTTTAAGACCATTCATCCAAGGGGATATTCTCTCCTAAAGAGTCGAATCATATGAAGATATAGTCTCAAGTGCTATCAAGATAGAAAATTAATTCTCTAAGTCTTATGACTCTAAAGGAAAGAAAGAGAAAAAGAGGGCATCTGAAAACTCTAGGAATGAAAATAAAGAAATGGGGAAGAAGGGAAGAGTTAAATTTCCATTATGCAGTAATTGTGGGATGAAACATCCTGGAACTTGACTGAAGGTAATGGGACAAGTGTGGAGAAAAAGTCCACCTCTCTCGAGATTGTAAGGGAAAGAAAGAAGCTACCAATGTTATGTGCTACAATTGCAGGGAGATGGGACATTATGCACATGAATTTCCTAAGCGCCAGGTAAATATTCCCCAAAGAAGGCTAAGGGAGCAAGACCAAGCTTATGCGGTTACAACTACATAGGTTGAAGTTCCAAACGAAGTGGTAGCAGGTACATTGATTGTTTCATCCAACATAGACAATAGTTTATTTGATTCTGGATCATCGCATTCATTTATATCTTCCCAATTTTCTAAGAAAATTAGATATGTCCAATTTGATTTAATATAGGAGTTATCAGTCAAAACTCCTAGTGGATTTATCAATGCAATAAAGGCGTGTTGATTAGTCTGCCTCGTAACACATAAATTTTCTTTAGTTGATAACCTTATCATCATACCAATGGTTGACTATGATATAATTCTCAGTATGTATTGAATCTCAAATTATGATGTGAATATCTATTGTATGAAGAAGGAAGTTACAATTTTCGAGAATGGGGTAGAATCCCTTATTATTAGAGAAGAAACCTCACCATGTGATTCTCATCTAGATCCACCCCCAGTAGCTCTACTGAATTAAATTATTGGGGAGGAATGGAATGAAATAAATATGGGTGAGGAGAAGAATGCACAGATAGAAGATGTACTTGTTGTGTAAGAATATATTGATGTCTTTCCATAGGATTTACCAGGACATCCTCCAAAGTGAGAAATTGAGTTTTCCATTAACTTAATTCCTGGTTCAATGCCCATATCAAAGACCCCTTATATAATTGCCACTGTGCAGTTGGTGGAGATAAAGAAACAACTAGAGGAATTGAGTGATAAAGGATTTATTCGCACTAGTGTTTCTCCATGGGGAGCCCATATTCTTTTTGTTAAGAAAAAAGATGGGTCTATGAGGTTGTGCATAGATTACAGGGAAATCAATGTTGTTACAATAATGAATAAGTATCCTCTACCACGAATTGATGATTTATTCAATCAACTTCATTGAGCCCAATATTTTCCGAATATTGATCTTTGATCTGGATATCATCAGTTACTAGTGAGGAAAGAAGACATTCCAAAAACAGTATTCCGAACTTGGTACGGGCATTACGAGTTTACAGTAATGCCTTTTTGACTAACTAATACACCATCTATTTTCATGTATTTGATGAATAGAGTTTTCAAGGAATATCTTGATGACTTTGTGTTGTTTTTTATTGATGATATTCTGGTGTACTCTAAAACCTATGAAGAACATGAAAATCGCTTGCACACTATTCTAAAGACTCTGAGAAGAAATAAATTACATGGAAAGTATATCAAGTGTGATTTTTGGTTCCAATCAGTTTCCTTTCTAGGACACATTGTTTCTAAAGATGGAATATCTATAGATCCTGTGAAGACAAAGGTTGTGCAAGAATGGCCTACTTCAATGAACATAAATGTGGTACATAGTTTTATTGGTTTAGCAGGTTATTATGGACATTTCGTTTAGAAATTTTCTCGTTTCGCCAACCCAATGGCTAATATCACATGAAAAGGGGTTAAGTTTATATGGAAAAAGGAATGCGAAGACTGTTTTGAAGAATTGAATAGGAGGTTGGTGAAAGCTCTGATCCTAACCCTACTATCTGGTAATGATGGGTTTGTTATCTATAGTGATGCATCAAATAAAGGACATGGTCGTTTCCTTATGCAGAATGATCAAGTGATTGCATATGCATCTAGACAGCTAAAAATTCATGAATAAAACTATCCAACTCATGATCTTGAGTTAGCAGTGGTAATATTTGCTTCGATGATTTGGAGACATTACCTCTATGGAAAACAATGTGAGATATATACAGATCATAAGAGCCTGAAATATATATTCTCACAGAAGGAACTCAACATGCGATAAAGTAGATGGATTGAGCTACTCAAAGACTATGATTTCATAATAAACTACCACCCAGCGAAGGAAAATAAGGCAGTAGATTCTTTGAGCAGAAATGATCATGGAGTTCTGAACAAGATGAGAGTGGAAAGGGATCTTTTGTTATTGGATCTAGTAAACATGGATATGGGAATTATCAAGGAAGGTAACACATAACTACATTTTCAAATGGTTTCCCAACCTTCTTTACTGGAGAGGATAAAAAATTCTTAGGCTGATGATGAGGAGTTTCAAAAGAAAATTACAGCTATAAATGATGGGAAGTTGACCGACTTCACATATGAAGGTGGCATTTTGAAATTCGGGAGGAGGCTTTGTGTTCCTGCTATTCTTGAGATAAAGAGGGAACTATTGGATGATGTACAAAGCTCTAATTTCTCTATACTCCCTTGTATCACAAATATGTATCGAGATCTCCGAGGAAACTTTTGGTGAGACAATATGAAAAGAGAGATTGCTAATTTTACATCAAAGTTCATGGTATTTCAATAAGTGATGGATGAGAGGAAAAAGACTAAGGGGATGATGCAACCACTACCCATACCAACATGGAAGTTGGAGAACATTACAATGGACTTTGTCACTGGTCTTCCAAGGATATCCAGAGGAAACAATGCTATATAGGTCGTTGTGGCTTATCTTACAAAGATAGCTCACTTCATCGCGATTCAAGAGGACTTTTATTTAGATCAACTTGCACGGATTTACATCAAAGAAGTGGAAAGGCTGCATGAATTACCACTATCTACTATATCTGACTGTGACCCTAGATTCACCTCGATGTTTTGGAAGGGTTTCCAACATGCTCTAAGCACTTAACTAAACATTAGTACGGCCTATCATCCTCAAAATGATGGCCAATTTGAGTGGACTATTCAGACACTAGAAGACATGTTAAGAGAATGTTATATAGAATTCAAAGGATAATGGGACCAATATCTTCCACTGGTTGAATTCTCACACAACAATAGTTTCCACACGAGCATCCAAATGGAACCATATGAATCCCTTTATGGGAAAAGGTGTAGAACACCGGCCTTTTGGGATGAAGTCGGTGAGTGAAAGCTGCTAGGACCTGAATTGGTTGAAGAAATGACAGAGAAGGTGAAAACCGTTCAGCAGCATATCAAGTCATCCCAAAGTCGACAGAAGATTTATGCGGATAATCATCGAAGAGACCTTGAATTCAAAGTTGGAGACCTATTATTTCTACGCATATATCCATGGAATAAGGTTAGGATGTTTGGGAAGAAAGGAAACCTAAGTCCCAGGTATATTGGCCCCTCTGAGATCCTCGATCGAGTTGGAGATACGGCCTATCGACTTGCACTTCCACCTACCATGTTCAAAGTACACGATGTCTTTCATGTATCCCTCTTATGTAAGTACATACCAGACCCTTCGCACGCACACTCTTCAAAGGTGGTATAGTTGGAGGATGATCTTTCCTATGAGGAGCAGCCCAGGAAAATCTTGGATCGTAGAGACAATGTTCTACGCAACAAGACTACTCATCTGGTCAAGGTACTATAGTGAAACCATATGTACGAAGATGCAACATGGGAACTGAAGGAAGAAATGAAGGAAAATTACCCCCACCTATTTTTGGCCTAGATTGTAAAATGAAATTTTGAGGATGATATTTTTGTAAGGAGGGTAGAATGTAACATCCCATGATTTTGAAAGTAAATATTAAATTCATTTCATAATCTAGCCATTAAACAGAACTTTTCCTCTACAATGTTAGGAATTTAGAATAACGGTCATCTAGAGTAGTGACTGGTAAGTCATTTAGAGTCTGATAGAACAAACATGATTTTTTTTGTGAATAGTAACATACCCTTATGAATAGTAATATGAATAGTAATATTACCATTATGAATAGTAAATAATAATAATATTTTATTTTCTTAAGGTAATAAGATAATGAGATGATAATTAATTTTTTAATATGAAATAAAACTAATTGCAGCTTAAAATTGTTATTTTTCGAATTAACTATAACTTTATTTAAAAATTAAATTAATAGTATTTAGAAAGTTAATTTTGAAAAATGCAGTTTATTTTTGAATTCTTTATGTCAAAAAATGGTAGGGGTAAATTTTTTGGATTTTTCAGAAATTCTAAAAAAATTTAAGAATAGTGAAATACGATAAAATGTCGTACATACAATTTATCAGTTAAATACACTATTTATGACATCATAAGTGATGTAAGGCCACTTGCATCAAACTCACATGAACTTATTACTATTTGGGATCATATGAAACAACACTATTGGTTTTCTTGTGGGATATAATAAAATAATGAATTAAATATTCAAAATTTACCACTCTCCTCCACTATAAAAACCTCTCGCCACTCCCTCTTCTTTTCACTCCTATAATCCATGAAGATCCTCAAATTTCTACCCAAATACCCTTCCCTAGTCACTCCCCAAGACCATGAAGCTCTTGTTCTTTCCAAAAGACCTAAATACATTCCATTAAGGAGGTTTTCGAGGAAGTTATTTCAAGAGGTAAAGCACATTTCTTTTTATTTGAGTTTCATTTGAATTTATCTTCTTTTGTCATCCTCTCCTCACCTCCTCTGAACAAATGACCATGATTTCTCTAGTATCATCCATATACTAGATTTATATCATGTTAATGGAAGAACCATCATCAATATTCTTACTCCCTCCCTTTTTTTATAAACAAAATCAACGTCCATAAGGTTCCAATTTATACCCTTCATGGACAACGACATTTAGTTCTTCAATATTTACTTAATTACTGGTCATGAAACCATATTGATGGTTCAACCAGAACATAATATATTAATTAAAACATTTATAATATTCATGAACCAGTATATGTGCATATTATTAATTTATTTTACAAAACTAGTTCAAAATAATCCAAATACCTCCAAAAAATCGAAGTGTTTGTCATCTAATGATCTGTCCTCATTCCATGTAACCAAATGATAGAAATGGACATTAACAATTCTGTATGTTCATAAATAATATGTAATCTGAATTCTGGATATTTAAAATCATTCCACATGAACTTCATTACTTAAATACAAGTGATCCACTTATGAAAATCAAGAAAACAAACACTCCTGAATGACGGAATTCAATATAATAACTTATAAATAATTACATAAATGAACTAAAAATAATTATGATAAACTAAATAAATGCCAATTAGGTTCTAAAATAATTTATTGATATGTATAATTTCATATTCTAGTACCTTAAGTTCTAGAGGGGAACACATTCAGATTTAAGGTAAGGGTTTTTCCACCTGAACTTCCATTTCAATTCGGGTTATTTTCATTGTCTGAATCATCTCAGTGAAATTATTATGTATTATTATATAATCATTATAAATTCTGTTTGAGTTTTTATAATATGTACACAAACTATAATCCTTCTTTATTTTATGGTTAGTTACATTCTTTATAAGGGTCTTTCAAATTGTTTCGGAAATACAAGCCTGATTCAAGGGAATATCTCAATTTCTTACCTATTTTCAAGGGAAATATCTAATCTGTTTTTGGAACCCATTATATCTATAAATTCACACATTTTGTTATGAAAATAATATCTTACTTAAATACTGGTTTTATACAATTTTTTCAAAAGAAATCATCTTTTCAAAGTAAAATATTATTTATTTCAATAATTACTCGAAGATTTAATAAGAGTATCTTTCTCTATTTCAACACACTTGTTGATTATTATGTATTATTGGGATTAGTATTCCATATTATCATCTAACATATTTAGTTTAATGGTTTATGATTATTTTTTCTATTTATGTGCTATCTTTAAACCATTCATATGTTTACTTCGAATGGTTAGTGTATTGGCTTAATGTTTGAGGAAAGCTATTTACATTTAATATATTAATGTGTATGTTATTTATATTTATCCTCATTCATATGAGGAATAAATTCGACATAGTAAGTGTTGGGTGGGACCCTCTATAGACCCTTGGTGAATTGGTAGGTCTCATGAGACAAACTATGGTCTTAGCACAAGGCCTTGAAAAAATGATTATTTATGGTCTTGGCACGAGGCCTTGATGGTACGGTTATATTGTCCTACATTATGCATTACCTCGTTATGAATATAGTATTGATGGTTCATGTTGTTTTTCAACTAGTAGAATACCCATGATTATGTTATGTTATAGAAATATTTACTCAGCTCATATTTATGCCATATTATGTTCAATTTTATTTCTAAAGGAATGTGTTTTCTATTTTATACCATCTCTAATGTTTATGTTATCTTATGCTATATTTCATACCCTTAATGAGCTTTTGAGATCACCCCTTTATTATGTTTCATTTCCACAGGGAAAGAATAATTCCATTATGAATGACATGCTAAAATAACCTAGGAGTTATGGAAGTTGTCTAAGGATTTTATATGTTGTTTTTCATTTCAGGTTGTAATTATGAACATATGTATGTATCTTGTTTCTAATAATACTAAACTACTTGGTCCGTTAGGATGCTTATTCCTTATTTTTATGCTAATGTAACCAATAAGGCACCAAATCTGGATAACTCGGGTCAAGTCCTTACATTTTGGACCATTCAAGAGGAGATGGTTGTGGTTCTATGGTGATGAGGTTTTGTGATATGATTGTGGAAATTTGTTTTGGTGTGTATATCTGGTGGAAGAACTTGAGGTATGAAGACATTCGTGAGAGGCATCTCATGGGGAAGTCATTCGTATCCCTTTCTTTCTAGGCTTGGTTTTGGATTCTTGATGTAAATAATCATTTGATAGGTTTATAATGTAATAGTATGTGTCTTCTGAGTTTGTTAATTTTCTAGTTTTAGTATTTTGAGTATTTTGGGGGAGGTTCCAGTAGTTTTTGGTGGAGGCTGGAGCTCCATTAGATCTTTTGTTGGGGATGTTCGTGGTAAGATTAGGTCATGATTTTGATTTTCTACATGTTCATGATACCATACCACACTAGTAATGGTTGTGGTTTTTATGTGATGGATCATATTTCTGCATGTGATATTTTATATGGCCATGCTAATGGGGTGGTTGGCCCATTTGTCTACAGGTGTGATGTGATTTTGTCATTCTTGTGGGGTGGTGTGGTATACGGAAGATATAGAAGTGACACGATATTTGACATTGGGGTGTGAGAGTGGCATAACACTGGGAAAGTGGCATGGGGTACCCTTTATTAATGTGATTCATGTTATATTATATTACATGGTTTAAGTTATTTTTGGAGAATTACTTTGTGAGGTTTCAAGGGATCGTAGACCTATTTAGGTGTTGTTGGAACTGTTATTTTCCCCTAGGTGTAATAATATGATTATTACACATGTTCAAGAGAGACTATGGTTTCCTACTGAGTATGCTTGTATTTTCACTAAATGTATAACTACTATTTTTAGATTTCATGGAGGATTAAAAGGACTATTTTTGACATTACTAACTCAGACCTTGGATAGATGTTGTTTCTCTAGTTTATATTTTATTTTCGGTATTTAACAATGGAGACTTCTACCTGTATTAGTTTCTTTTATACATGCACTATAGAAGGGTTTTTGTTTATTTGATATTAGTTAATGTAGTTTGTTTTGGATGATTCATATTATCTCTCGATCCTATATTATTATAGATGCTAATTTCTCCCATATCATAATATTTTTAAAAACTTGGTGCTACTCGCCAAGCGGGTCCTACTCCTGGTGGGACTTGGTGGAAATTTTATCTCTCCTATTATTGTGAAACCCTTCAAGGGAGGGGGTTATGATAGAATATTAGAGATATCATCCTTTAGAAAATGATTAAAAATATTGATAATTATTCATGTTTTAAAATAGAAAAATCATGATTAATTTTTTTTAAACAAATAGAGATAATAAGCGGGATTCAATAATATCTTTCTTGAATATTAATATAGAATAATCAAGTGGATAAAGGAGAAATATATATCTACATATACCATAGTGTTATTCTTATTCTGAGTTCATATATTATCAAGGTGTGACTTAGAGGAGAAATGAATTATTTTTATGTTATGAGACTTTTGAGTTATTAAATTTTTTGAGTGTTGTAAAACTAGAGGATTAATGAGACTACTCTGAAATTTTAATAAATATGTAGCATGACTAGTGAATTTTGGTACATCAATGCATATTTGGGTGTATTCTCCACAAATATATCTTAGTGTAGGTAAACCTAGTAAAATCACTTGTATCTCTCTTTTATGTTTTATTCCTTCTATATCTCACTATCAGTGTTCATAGATTTGTTTTTCAAATTCAAAAATACAATCAATGAAAACATTTATTTTAAGTTGATATACCAAGATTCACCCCCCCCCCCCAACACCTAGGGGAATCTTTTTTTTGTAGGACTTAAACTTTTCTTCCATTCAATTCAAAATTTGGAAGTCTAAATTTGTATTATTGTAAAATTTTAAACTATATTATAATAAAAAAAACCAAAACATCTTCGAATATTGCATTGAAAATTATAGTTTTTTGGTATGTATTTTAGTTAATGATTAAAATATAATATTATGAATCAAAAAAAACTTTTCTTTCTTTGAATATAAATCATATTTAAATATCAATTTTTTTATTTCATGCACCTTTTCTATGTTATTCGTTATAATTCTATGGGTTACACCATACACTTCTAAAAGTATTATTTTCATCTCATTTGGTAAAATCACATATTTGTCTCATTTATTTATTTCCACCAAACATAAAATCTCTTTTAGTTGTTAACCAGAAGGTTAATGATCATAAAACCATAGATTCTGACATCACCTTCGAGGTATTTTCAAAAGATTTTTTTCTATTAATAAATATTAAGGTCCTTTATATTAAAAAATTATGTCTTGGGATTTAATTTTTTTAAGAATAATAAAGTGATCTATATTTAGTTCCTTGAAAAAAATTATTAATGGTTTGTAAATGTATACAATATCATTATTGAATTCAATAGAGTTTTTGGGTATTTAATTTAATTTAGTAAATAATGGTAAATAAATGGGTAGTGATTGTGACTCAATTATTACTCATTAGTTATCGAAATACATCTACAGATAGAACTTTAGAGTGATAAAAATTATAAAATTGGACCCCCCCCCCCCACCCTAGAGAACTTTATTTAAACCTATAATCTGGTACACTTGTATTTAATTTTATTTAGTCTATCTTTGAAATTCTTATAATTTATTTGATATTCTGGATACTTTTTAATTCACATGTAATACAGAAAATTCCATATAACTGGAATCAAAGTTGACCATGTCTCGATCATCAGATATTATTTGGATTAAAAATAATTAATAATTAATCTGATAATGAAAATTTAGTATTTTGATTTAAAATTTAATGTTATGCTTATTTATATAGACATTTTATTTATAATTTATATTAAATGATACTTCACAAATAATATAAAAGAAACTTCTATCAATAAATAAAATATTTTATTATTTATTGGAATATCTCTTTTCAATTTTATAAAATATATTGATGGTATGTCATTATATACATAATTTAATTTTATATTAAATTTTAATTTTAATGGAAATTACATTTAAATGTTCAATTTCAAATTTTGATATTTATCATATTATATAATTATGCCTGATCTTTTTAAAATAAATTGATTAATGAAAAATATTACCAAAGTGTCCTCTTTTATATAATTTAATTTATTTGAAATATTATGTGTGTGTGTTTATCAGATATTTGAATAATTATCTTCCCAAAGGATGGTTAATATTTTTATAAATAAAAAGTTCTTTTATGGTAATAAATATATGAAAATATTTATATTTCCATATGAATAATAAATTTGTCCAAAGAATGGTTAGTTATTTTATAGAACTAATTGTACATATTTTATTATTATATAAAGAGTACCACATTGAATTAATATTTTTAACCAAATAAAAAAACATTAATGTTGTATTAGGTATATTATCTTGGATCATAACATTATTTACACTCAATAATTGTAAATTATTAAATCTAATGATTTTAATCATGGATTGTAGTTTTATTTTTCTCTTTTGAGAATATGATACCTTTGTATTTATAAAAATAAATTCCATACAAATTATCAACGGTATAAATTTCATGATTTGGAAATAAAACATCTTTATAATTCTTAATTTCATGGACCTTCACCTTATATTACGAATTTAATATCCTCCCATTCCTATAGAAAATAGATTAATAAAAGATAAAAGGAACAAAATGGTGTGGGAATGTTCTAATTGCATGAGTTTCAAGATCATAAATTGTGCAATGTAATAAACATTCAATTCCTCTATTCTTAATAATGGATATTTGAAAATGTATCTAAATACTCATGAAAATTATTCTTTTAAAATTAAAACAAAATTTTAGGTAAAGGAGAATAAGAAATAAAGGATGATAGTTATTTTTTATTTTTAATTGAAAAAAATACACATGAATAAAGGGTGACCTAATTATTCTGATTGTTGTGTGAACACCTGTAAATTTTGTTTGTTCTAAAGATTATTTGTCTTTTTACCTAAAACTTTTTTATGGGTAGATAATAGTGTTACTACTCACATACATTTATTTATACAAGCTTGTATCTGAATGCCAAGTGACATAGAATTTTTCATCATTATAAGAAACAAAAAATAAGTTCTATTTGAAGCTATATGAAATTATATATTTTTATTAAGGACAAGGCTTTATTTTATTTTGAAATATAATTTTGTAGTACCATCATTTAGACCATATTTTATTTCTATTTCTTCATTAGAAGGTACCAGTTACACCTAATCATTTCAAAATAGAAAATTTATTCTTTTTAATAAAACTATATATTATTATATTTAAATAATTATCTTTGAATTAAATCCTATATTTTTTTTGTAAACGATGATTAATATTATGAAACAGTCCATACTAGTTTATGTGGTGCGTAATGAAAATTAAAAAATGAAGATTTTGATAAAATATGACACTAGCATATAGATTTTTTTTCTAAATAAAGAATTATAAGTTGTGTATTGGGTGAGATACTTTTTCTAAAAAAAATTCATACATAAATGTTTTTTGAGTGTATTAAAGAATAATAGAAAAAGATAAGGAAATTTGGTGCTAATAGATACTCTGATGTCATATTACTATTATATATTGATATTTTTATTCCATTCCCTATGGATTCATGGAATGGTCTACAGTATTTTATTAAATTCCAAGATGAATGTTCAATATAATGATATATATATATATATATATATTTAATTATAGATAACTCTCAATCCATGTAAATTTTTAGGGTTTTCAAAATATAGATATTTAATAAGCTTTAGAAAAATGAATTAAAGCTAGTAAATCTGATTTTGGTGGTGAACACCCGAGAGGATATGATGGATCAAGTGATCAATATCCCTAAAAATTTTATGAATTACTAGAAGAATATGATATTGTCTCATGATAAAAAATTACATGAAATACTATAAATAATTGTGTTATAGTAGGATGTAAAATAACCCTTAATGATTTTGTAAGAAGTATGATTATTCATTCTACCTTACTGAAATTAATTAGGGTTAAAGCATTAAAGTCCACTACATATTCCCTAAATAAGGTTCCAAATAAGTTCACTAACAAAACCAATTCTGAACTAAAAATAAAAATGAATCTTGAAATTATGCCCCAACATATTTGGGGTTATTCTACCAAGTCAAGGATATTTATTCCATATAAAAAATTAAACTCAAAAATGTTTTTTGTTATTTTTTTGTATCATTAATGTTTACGAGGTTACAAATTTTATGATCCCATGTCATTATCCTTTTTTGAGATTCTAAATTCTTGTATTTTAGAGGATGTTTAGTGTGTAGTGGAATATATTATAAAATATAGAAAATTAATAATTTATGGGGAATTTACTCACCAAAATAAATAATTTTCCCCTTAAGAGAAAACTCAACATCCTCAAGAAATAATTCCACTAAATAGATCCACTTGAAAAAAGATAAGTTTAATTTCAGAGGATTACATCATTTATCTCTAAGAATATAATTTTGAAATAGTAGTAAAGGAATATGGTCCATTAAATGCTCATCAAGTTAAGTAAACTTATCATTAAAATATTTATATTAGTTCCATAAATGATTATATTAAGTCTATGAAATACAATAATTAATGGGATCTCATAAAATCATCAGATATTGTGAAAACTATTAGTTACAAATGGATATTTAAGTCTAAAATAGATTCATCAGAAAATTTTGAGAGATATAATTTTTAACTTATAGTAAAGGTATTTACTCAATAATTAGGTATTTATTATAGAGAATCTTTCAATTTTGTTTCATTGAAAGAATATTTTAAAATCATTAAAGAAATTTTGGCTCATTTTAACCATTACAAACAATATGTGGATTTTATGATCGAGTTTCCCAATTGTAACATTGATGAAATTATTTATATGGTTCAAACATAGACCTATGTATTTAGTGATCCAAATATAATGGTTTTTAAATTAAAGAAACCAATTAATGGGATTAATGAATATTCTCATCAATGGAATCATAAATATAATAAATTTATCATTTTGTTTAGATTGGAAATGAATGTGGTTGACACCTGTGTGTATTGTATGTTTAAAGGGAGTAAAAATATTTTTATCATTTTATATATTAATGAAATATTGATTGCTAGTATCAATATATTTTTATTTTATAAAACCCAACAATTTCAAACAAATAAATTTTAAATGAAAAATTTTGAAGAAGAAATATTGTGATATGTGTGAAGATACAATGAAATTTGTCTTATCATATCCTTGGTTTAAGAACAAAATGGGTATATCGATAAGATTTTTAGCATATTTGGAATAAATAGACATAATTCAGGAGATACCCAACTTAAAAGAGGATATGTTTTCAGTATCATTCGTTTTCATAAAATTATTTTGAATAACAGGAGATGAAGAAATATTCATCATGCCTTTCTAGTATGGATTATGATGTATGCTAAATTATGTAACCATCCTGAAAATTTATATATTATTTGGTTATTATAAATATAATTTTGTAACCTATAGATTAATCACTTGAGTGAATCCAATAGTTTTATGTGATAATTTCTGAGAACAAAATATTTCTTTCTCATATTTCATATATCATACAATTTAGAGACCATTGGGTATCCTAAATCTAATTTTAGGGGATGTAAAGATTACATAAGATCCAACTATGAATATATTTACTTTATTTATAGAGTATTTATTTCATAGACGAGTTTGAGGAATATAACAATAGATTCTTTTTCCATGGATGTTGTGTTTATATATATTTATGATAGAACTAATAATATATTATGGTTGTTTAGTGTTTTTAATGATATATGAATTATATATTTAATTGAAAGTCCATTAATGATATTTTTTAATAATGAATCAATTTATCTATATTAAAATAACAAAAAAACTAATCAATGTTGATTCACCTCAATTTCAATTTTCCTTTTGTTAAATATTGATATTAGGGTACCTTAGTCTGTCTAGAGTGTGTAAGGAAAAATTCCGAGGTTTTGAATGTACTCACTAATGTTTTAACTACTATTCTATTTCGTCATCATATTTATTATATGAGTGTTACTTATTTTAATGATGTGTATTTTTTTGGGAATTTTCTCTTGATTGATATTCTCTTAAACATGATATATATTAAACATTATATAGAATAAAGTGTATGGTTATTTTTATCTTTAACCCATCATTATTTTTTATGGTTGTTTATGTTGTCATTAAATATTAAGGAATTTCAAGTTAGAAGTAGTTATATTTAATCCCATTCCATGAAATTTCAATGTTATACATCCATCCATAATATTTTACATCGAATATTTTGGTGTGGTGATCATTGTTGGGTTGATTTATGAATTAATGTTATGAATAATAATTTGCATCCATGTAATGTATAGTGTATAATATAATTATTATAGGATGTAATATATTTCCCAAGGGGTATGTTTCTATATTTTTTAATTTTATTATCATTCTGGGATTTCATATCAAAATAATCATATTATAGGCATTCATTTTATTAATACTACTAAAGTGATGACAATTTTACTACAATAAAAATGGAGGAAATACAATGGGGGAAATAGGAAGTTGCTTCTAGTAGTCAAATATTCATTGAAATTAAAACAACCATGAGAAACCAGCAGGGCAACGTAAAAAAACCCAACTAATTCCCCATAATCCTATATAAAAATAGTACCCCTAATTTCCACACCACAACCCTAATTCACCCCTCCCAAATTCTTAAAACACCATAGTCACCACCCCATCTCATGAGATGCATTACATCATCACCCCACCTCCAAGGAAGTCATCAACTGTCTCCTCCACTATGACCCATCACACCCGACATCCACCTTTCAGTGAATACACCACCACCCAACACCTCCTCTATGTCCAAACACACCAATAAAACTATATAATATATTATTTACACCCCATACACTATGACTCATCACACCAACCACCCTCTTCAACTAATGTAATCCATGTTGCCGTCTCCTCCCCCTACCCTTATACCTACTACCCTCATGAATCACCTAGATTATCACTACTTTAAATTCCCTATATCATCTTTCATTGTATCCTCCTTCTATATATACCTCCAAAAATCTCATCCCACGCCTCTCCCTCACACCCACCACCACCATCCCTATTCATTCACACAACTGTATTTATCTCCAACTCAACAAGATAATTTTTAAGGGTTTTTATAAATTTTATTCCTATCAATGTCTATATATTGATTCTATTTATCATGGACTGTTTACTATAAAATTTATATCTATTTTTCTCACTCATGATCCATTGAATTCCAAAATACCCACATTATAACTTTTATGATGGTTTTTTTGTGATAAATATGGATCATTCATACCCATTACTCACATGTTCTTTTAAAAATTCAAAATTTTACCTAATAAATAGAACACCATTGATAACCTTTGATTTTTTCTCAAAGACCTTCCCAATCAATAATTCATGCAACTGGTAAGGGTGAAAAAAAATTATACCAAAAAGATTATGACCTTTTTACTTGGGACAAGGGAGTGAATAAATATGGTTTAAATCATTTTTATGGAGTTAATGTAATAGATGATACCAAAAAAGATAATATTACTAACACTGATCGAAGCTATATATTATGTCTTAATAGTATTTTTAGCACTACAAAGAGTATTCTATTAAATTTGAAATATCCAACCCTTATAAAATCATAATTAATGATTAGATCAATAAATATTCTACTATTAAAAATATAAGTTTAATTTTTAGAACTAAATTCATTTACTATATGTTTTTTGGGTCATTATTATTATTATTTTATATTATAAGAATAATTGTTTTATGATCTTAAATTTATTCTAATTATGATTCATTTTAAATATACATGTTTATATTTAAATATTATCCCATTTTCATTTTTCAATTTTTATTAACATTGTTTCCTATTTGATCACTATTTTTCACCATGTTTATAGGTTTATTTTATTAGAATAATCCAGAATAAAATTTGATTCATTTATTTATATACCTAAATATTATAGATAACTATATAGGTTCAACCTATGAAATTAATATATTTTTAATGAAATGTTATTGAGAAAAATTGAGGATTTTATAATTGAATATAAAATCAAACGATATTAGTCTTCAATTTTCCATTAAATTTTTTTTGAATTTTTTTTGTGTGTCTCATGTATTTTTTTATTATAATTGAAATTTTCTATTGATACATGTTATTAACTATTATAGTTGATTAATTTTATATTATCTTTTGATTATCAATATTATATTCTAGTTATGAATCCATAATAATTATATAAAATATAGTTGATGCCATGGTTTTCTTTGATGCCATTTTTTTATTTTAAAAAACTAGAAGTTTTGGCATTCACTCATAATTTATTTATAAAAAAAGATTCATTATAGTATTAATTTAATTTAATTTTTTATTATAGAAACCATGAACAGATAAAATGATAGAAGAAAGAATTTTTGTAATATATATTTTTTTATATTTTTGTTTAGTGGTCAAATGATTTGGATTTAAAGAAATATTTCATTATTTTTATTTCCATGAATTTCTTATTGTTTCTTTTTTAATCATCTAAGTTACAATTTTTCGTTATAACTAGTGAAAAGAAATATAACTCTTTTCTTTTGTATGATTACATTGATCAGTGTTGAAATTATATAGGTATGCTTTATAAATGAATGGTTTATCAATATTCTTACATGAAATTTAAAGTTATTTTTATTTTATTCAAAAAATCTACCTAATAAAAGTGCCTTTGTATTGAGTATGGTGGTATATGTTTAAAGAATCTTGTTATAGGTAGTCCAAAATCACACTTATTTTATTGTAAAATGATAAATATTAATTTTTGAAACATTGGTAAGACCACTTAATTTATTTTCTGTATATATTATAAGACTTTTTGTATATTAAAATTATCCTTTAATATATACGGAACAATAATACTCCGAAAAAATTATTAAAAAACTATTCATGCATCATTACCCACCACACATTATCTAATTATTATTATACTCAAAATATATTGTTGTAAATATCAATGTGTGTATAAAAAATGATGTTGTTGTGGGTAACCTTAAGATGTACAGACCAACTGATTAATGGGTAAGAACATCGGTATTCCTTATTTCTTTAATAACATTATATATATTGGAAAAAATGAGTTTGATCCACTTCTTTCAATTCTTGAGTTTATAATAATTGAGATGAATAGCAATATAGATCACAAAATTCTTATTTGAGTGATTTATGGGTTCTTATGTGCATCAAGTCTAAATATCTTATTTTAATTAATAAATTATTCTTGTGTGTGTCTCTATTCCAATTTCAAGATAAGATTCATTTAATGTTTTAACTAATGGGGTTATAAATATTTTTTAGTTATTTATACATGATTTACATACTTGATTTTGTATGCATATATATTTTTTCCTTTGATAATATTCTCATAGGGAGTATAGTTTTGAATATATTCAAAAAAACAATGTTGTAGAAAGAAGGTTACATGTTTGGGTATGTTTTCATTACCCCTTTACTATTATGACATGTCAATAATTTATAAGTGTGTTCATTTCCATATATAACTCACATATAATATGGATATCTCAAATTAAATATTGATTTTTTAGGATAATTTAATATAGGTTAATTTAGAATATGTGGAATTAAATCACATTTTGTATAGTGGAATAAATGAGTAGAATTATGGCTGCAAAACTCATATTTTATAACACCCCATGATTTTATGGTTTGTATCTTCTTAAATAAATTCAATTTATTCGATTTTTTATGCCGTACAAACAAACCACGATATACTATTAAATATTAACATGACCATTGGAAAAGAAATGTAACCATTAGGAATAGTAATATGACCATTATAATAATAACCACACTTATGAAATAATAAATAAAACTTAGTTATCTCTTACATGAAAATATAATGTATTTATATTATATAAAAAGTAAATAATATTTTAAAATTGATAAATTATGTAGTGGAATTTTTGTAAATCAAAAAATTTATATTTAAAATTGTATAATTAATATATTGTTTTAAAATAATTTATATTTCCAAAAAATATGTTCATAAATTAATATTTTTTCTCTTATGATTATAAGATAATTTTATGAGACCTTAATGAGTTTTTTAAAGTGTCATAAAATCAGTTATAATTATAAAATTGGTATTTTTCGAATAAATGATTATTTTAATTAAATATTAAATTTATCATATTTGAAAAAAAATCATAAAATGGATTAAATTTTTTAATTCTACATATTGAAAAATTCTTCGGCCAATTTTTGGGACTTTTCTAAAATAGTTGAATTTTTTGTCAATAGTGAAATATGGTAATTTACAGTATAAGATAAATACAAGAATTGTTGAGTCATGGATGATGTATTGGTGATGTAAGAACCATCAATTAGAACTCACATTCACTAGTTATTTTACCTACTTAGAAGAATCCATGCTATTGAAAGTGTTGAGAAAATATACTAAACAAATGAATAAAATAATCAAGAAACACTCCTCTCCTCCAATATAAATACCACCCATTACCACCTCTTCTCCATAGACATTATAAGACTTTAATCTTGAAAATATTATTCCAAATTCCTCTCCCAAACCTCTTACCAATGTTCTAGTATTTATAGTCTCAATGAAAGGCCATTTTCATATCCCTTAAGGAGGTTCTCAAGGAGGTAACACACAAGAGGTAAAACCTTCCCTCTCTGTCATTCAATTTATTTTATTTTCTTATACTTCCCTCACCTCCCATTTCCAATGTAACATGGTAAATATATTATCAAATATATAACATAATTTTATTATATTAATGGTATATCCACCATCAATTCTCTTCTCTTCCTATTTTTTTCTAAAAATGAAAACATCGTCTGTGAGGTGTCGATTCACCACCTTCATGGACGATGATTTTTATTTTTATAATATCGCCATAAATTATGGTCATAAAACCATTATAATGGTTAAAATAGCTTTTAAAATGTGTATTAGAACTTATTTAGTGTTCTATGATAACTATATATACATAATATTAATTGATAAAAAAATAAGTTCATAAAGATCAAAAAACGCCAAAATAATCTAAATGGTTATCATTAATATTTTATCTGGTGAATCATCATTTAATATGGAAAAATGATATATAAGACCATTTAATATTCTAGAAGGCTATTAATAATTTATAATTTCAATTCTCTATTACTATTCTCGTTTTACATGATCTTTCATACATGTATACAAGTAAACCAATCAAGAAAACTATGGAAAATGAACACTCTAGGAATAAATAATTTGAATCCTATAACTCATCAAAAATTTCATACATGAACTTAATATAATAATGAAAATTAAAAATAAATATTTAAGACGGTATGAATTAAACTATTAACGAATCTAATTTCATTATCCAAGACATTAATTATAAGTGAAAAATTCTTCCGAACATAAGGTAAGAGGTTTCTCATCTCACTTTTATTTCTATGATATTTTCCTTATTTGAAAAATAATTCTTTTGTGTGGTGTATGTATACTACCTTTTTACTATGATATCATTAATCACAAAATATTCATGGTATTCAATGTTCCATTTTATGATTATTAATGGGTCATACAATTCAATTGATTATAAGCATTAAGGGATTCTCTTTGAATCACTATTTATTCATTCAAGTTACGATTTCTCTCTCTTTACCCCAATATAATTCTTAATTATTCATATTTAATACTCCTTCATTCTATGGAAATTTTCCAATCATATGTACCTATCTCAAATCTTATTTTATTTAAGGGTAAATATATGTTTTATAAGGTTCTCTTCTCAATTCCTCATGAAAATAAAGCATAATTAAAGAAACTTAACAATTTATTACCCATTTTAACATATTGTCCATAATCTATTTTAATCCACCAATATTTTTATAAAATAAATATTTTTTACAGAAAAACTATCTTATTTTATTATTTTTTTACAGTAAAATTATTCATTTTCCCTCTTTAAGAATCATTAATATTTTTTCATAACCCATACTAAATTGAATCATTTATAAACTTTATTAAACATGTTTTTCACAAGTTTTCACTTAGTTTAGAATTCATTTATCTTTTCTATGTATGACTTAAATCCATTCTTTCTTGAATTATATTATGATATTCCCTTTGGTTATTCCTTATTTTTCACTTATTCATTATGTTTGGTGTATGTACACATCACTTTTTATTTATAATAGTCATTAATTGAGGATTTCATCAAATATCCATATTTCATGGCTCATGGACATGGTTATTGTCTTAGTCATATACCATTTTTACATATGATGTTTTCTTTGAATGTTTTTAAATATTGAAATATTGGTAAATCCTAGTTTTATAATAAATATATATATATATATATAAGTCCTATAGTTCATAAATTAAATCTATGTATGAAGAATTATTTAGAATTGCAAGGATCAGTGGGGCCCAGTTTTAGATAGCTCCTCGATGCATCGAAAAGTCTCATGAGAAGAAATAGTTGGAAATAAACCCTTTATTTTTATTTCCAAGAAGAATCATATGGGTTTCAACCCTGATACTTAAATTATATTGTCTTGATCGTTGTGGTTCATGTACGAGATACATGACATCTTAAAATTATGCATTCTCTTCATTTAGTATTTAGTTGTTATTATCTATGATATTTTATTGAAAAAATATATGTATTAATTTCAATATTATTTTATTTGTGTAATATGTTTTTTAGTTATTTACCCTTCCATAATGATTATGACTTATTATCTTTGCCTAAATTATTATTGATTCAAGTAACCCTTAATGAGGATTTAAGCTCAACCATTTAATTTTTTCCTTACCCGGGTTATGAAGAAGAAATATTTGAATAATTGTCAAGGAAGCCATTTATTTTCATTTCATATGTTCTATATTTAATTTCCAATGTAATAAGGGAACCATTTATATTTCTAGTTCTTAAAAAATACTAAACTAACTGATCCTTGGTGATTTTATCTCTTATATCTATGAAATTTTAATAAAATAGCCACCAAATATGGGCTAATGGAGTCGGGGTTATTATAGTTAGTATCATAGAAGGATTAGTATAAACCTTTTGAAGTATATGTTAAGTAAACATGAGAATTATAATAATTCTTTATAGTGAATGTTTATCTCAATACTCATTATTATTATGAGCTAACATAGTGTGTTCCATTATTTATTTATGGTGCTTAATGGATGAAGGTGAATCAATATTTGTAAAAAATGGAGGGATTTCTCTATTGAGAAAGTCAAAATAGTTATTTTTGGAGCTAATCATACCATGACCATATTAGGATAGCTTACTCTGGTTATGATTAATAACCATAAAATACCTTTTTTCGACTGTTACATGTGGCATAATCCACCATAATATAGTTAGACTACTAATCTAGTGGTAGCTGGCCAGTGGTTAAAGTCCCTTGAAAAGATATTTCTAGCATTGGGATGAAATGAAAATGAAAATGTAGAACTTAATGTGTATCATCTCAATGGATATACTGATCAATAGTGGTTTTTGATCTAGAATACTATGGAGTAAGTTTAAATATAAGACATGTAATGGATAACTTTTAATGAAACATTATTAGAAAAATATTTCCCTCGTGAGCAATGAACTGAAATGAAGGGAAATTTAACTAGCTTAAAAAAGTATTAAGATAGTTTTTTAGGGAATAAGGATACCCTTATAAGACTATCAAAGTATGCTATAGATATAAAATATTGATAATTTATTTGAAGGTCATTATCCAAGTCACCCAAGGTCACTGGCTTCTCAAACCTTTTTATCATGTGATGAAATAGAATAAAGTTCCATCAAAACCGAGAAGGAATTTTCTAGATCTTATATGTTTAAGGGAAATAAACAGAAGATGGGTTCTTCTGATAACCATGTAAATCATGAAGCATCAAACTAGAATACGGGAATGAAGAAATTCTATTTATGATTTTTTTTTAAATAATCATCTTGTGAAATGATTGAAAGCAATGGAAGTTTACTATAAGTGTAGAGAAAAAAATACAGGGATAAGATGAATACAAGGTTAAGAAACACATATTTATGTTCAATTATTTAACTATAATGAAAAATGGATTTATTCAAATCAATGTCCCAAGTGTTAGGAGAATCTACCACAGAAGAGGCCAAGGGGAGATGGCCATGGTTATGCAATCACTACAACAAAAGTAGAAGTTCCAAATGATGTGGTGGGAGGAATTTTAATCCTATCTTCAAATTTATTCATTGATTTATTTGATTCTAGATCTTCACACTCATTGATATATACCCAATTTTATGTGAAAATAATATATTTTTCTTTTTCTATAGTAAGGGATTTTTTAGTCAAAACTTTAAAGGGGAGTCTTAATGCAATAAAAATGTGTTGGTTAGTCCCCTTTATGACACATAAACATGATTTTGTTGTTAATCTTATCATTATACCTACATTTGACTTTGATATAATCCTCATTATGGACTAGATTTCAAAATATAATAAGAAACTTCATTTCAAGAAGAAGGAAATTATGTTTTGTGAGGAAGATATAGAATCCCTTATATTTAGAGTAGAAACATAATAATTGATTCTTGTCTAGATCCACCCCTAGTAGCTCTACTGAATGAAATTATTTGGTAGGTATAGAAAAAACTTATAGAGATGAGGAATGTAATCTTTAAATTGATTATGCTCCAATTTTATGGGAATGCATTGATCTATTTCCTGATAAATTATATTAACACCCCCCAGAGCATGTAGTTATGCTTAACAATGATTTAATCCCTGACATAAGACAAATATCAAATATTCCTTATAGAATATCCACTTTTTAATTAGTAGAACTAGATAAAAAACTTGAGTATTTGAGTAATAATGGATTTTTTTCTCCCTAGTGTTTCTTCATGGGGAGACCTTATTCCATTTGTTAAGAAGAAAGATGGATCCTTGAGGCCATGCGTCAACTATAGAAAAATAAATTATATTACATTAAAGAATAAGTATACTATGATTCTCATTGATGATTTTTTTTATCAAATTCATGGATCTCAATAATTTTTTAAGAGATATCTTTGAATGAGGTACAGGAATTTCGAGTTTAGAATAATTCCATTCGGGTTAACTAATGAACCCTCTATTTTCATGTCTCTAAAAAATAGATTATTCAAGTAATATCTTGATTATTTTGTTAGTATTCAGTAATTATATCAAGTTTATTCTAAAATATATGAATACCATGAGAATAACTTCATAATAATTCTTGAGACACTCAAAAGGAAAGAGTTCTATTTTAAATTTAGAAAGTCTAAATTCTTGATTCAAGAAATTAATTTTCTTGGGCATATTATATCTAAGAAAGAAATCTCAGTTCATCACTTAATGACAAAGGCAATCCAAGAATGGCCTACACCATTGAAAATAACTATGTTATGTAGTTGTATTTGTTTTTTAGGTCAGTATTGGTTTTTTTTCATAATTTTTCCAAATTGGATAACCCGTTTACCAATATAAAATGTAAAGGGGTTAATTTTGTATAGATAAAGGAATGTGCAGAATGTTTTTGAATAATTGAATAAAAGATTATTCGATGCTCTAATTTGGACTCTACCATCATAAAATTAATAGTTTATTATATACAGTGATGCATCGAATAAAGGATTGGGTTGTGTCCCTATGTAAAATGATAGGTTATTTTATATGAATCAAGGAATTTTAAGACTCGTGAAAAAATTTGTCCAAATCATGATCTTGTGTTACAATCCTTAACATTTTCTATGAAGATATGAGTACAATATCTATATAGTGAAATATATGAGATATATAAAGATAACAAGATATTGAAATAAATCATTACATAGAAATTATTCAACATGAGGAAAAGAAAATGTATCAATATACTCAATGATTTTGATTTCTCAATAAACTTCCACTAAAGAAAAGAAAATAAGGTAGTAGATGCATTAAACTGGAAATATCATGGACTTCTAACCCAAATGAGGATTGATAAAGATTCTATATTCATTGATTTTATAAATATGGATATGGGAATTTTTATGTAAGGGTAAACATCACACTATTTTAAATGATTTCGAAACCATATTTACTAGAGAAGATAAAAATTTATCAATCCAATGATGATAATTTTAAAAATTAAATTACATCCATTAACAATGGAAGATTAACAAAATTCAAGTGTGAGGATGGAATTATGAAATTTGGAAATATGTTATGTGTTCCATCAATAAATTAGCTAAAAAGGTAATTATTTGATGATTCTAATGGATCAAACAACTCTATGCACCCTATTAGTACTAAGATGTATAGAGATATGAAGAAAAAAATTTTGTGAGATAACATAAGGCATGAAATCAATGACTATGTGTCAAGATATCTATTATGTTAACAAGTGAAGGCTGAGAAATTGTATCCTATAGGAGTCATGAAACCTGTACCTATTCCTATTTGGTATTTGGATGACATTATGATAGACATAGTCAAAGGAATACATAGGACACCTAGAATTAATGATATAATATTGGTTATTTTTTATCCTCTTACAAAATAGAACATTTTCTTTCTTTAAGAGAATATTAACCTCCTGATAACATAGAAAGACTATATATCAATGATGTTTTGAAAATTCATAGTGCACCACTATCAATTTATTCTGATAAAGATCCCTTTTTTACATCAAAATTATGCAAGAGACATTAGAAGTATTTGGATACAGAGTTTGATTTGACTATTTATTATCACCCTCAAACTGAGGGGTAGTCCGAAAAGAGAATTCAAACATTATAAAACACATTGAGATCATGATCACTTGACTTTAAAGGTATACAGGGTCAATATTTACCTTTATTAGAGTATTATTATAATAATAGTTTCAATTATAGAATTCAAATGGATCCATATGAAGCATTATATAGAAAGAGATGTTGTACTCTAACATGTTGGGGTGAAGTTATTGAGAGGAAACTTATATGCCCAAAACTTATTAATGAGACAATGAAAAAGGTAAAGTCTATCAAGGCTGAAATTAAAGCAACTCAAAGTAGGAAAAAGATTTTACTCACAACCGGAGAAATGATTTTTTATCTCTTGTGGGAGATAATGTCATTATAAAATTATCTCTAGGAAGGGTGTTATATGGTTTGGTAAGAAATGTAAAATGATCCCCAGGTACATTAGACTATTTGAAATCCTAGAAAGAATTGGGGTTATATAGAAACTCCACCAAGACTCTCCAAATTTAATGATGTGATAAACAAATCATTATTTAATAATTACACTCTAAAACCAACACATGTACTCACCTATTGAAACTACTGATCTAAAATACTAAACAAATGAATAAAATAATCAACACACACACCCTCCTCTACTATAAACACCACCCATAACCACCTCTTCTCATCACCCCTTATAATCATTGGATCTTTCTAATATTATATCCAATTCCTCTCCAAAACCTCTTACCCACGTTTTTTGTCATGCTTGTCTCACCAAAACATCATTTCAATGTCCCTTAAGGAGGTCTTCATGGAAATGACATAGAAGTTGTAAAACCATCCCTCTCTCTCTCTTTCAATTTTGTTTCTTTTCTTATCCTTCCCTCACCTCCCCTATCCAAAGTAACATGATAACTATAATATATATATATTATTATTATTTTAATAGTATATCCACCAAAAATTCTCTTCTCTTCACATTTTGTTCTAATAACGAAAACATCATTCGTGAGGTGTCGATTCACCACCTTCATGGATGATGATTTTTTATTTTCTAATATTGGTATAAAGGATGGTCATAAAACCTCTATAATGGTTAAAATATATTTTAAAATTTATATTAAACCTTATTTAGTGTTATGGTACAAGTGTTATACATAATATTAATTAATAAAACAAAAATAGTTTGTAATGATCCAAAAAACACCAAAATAATCTAAACAGGTATCATTAAAATTTTATTTAATTAATATTCCTCATATATGGAAAAAATTATATATAAGACAATTTAATCGTCTATATGTTCATTTATAACATATAATTTTAATTCTGGATATCTATTCCCATTTTACATGATCTATCATACAAGTACACAAATGTGAAAATCATGAAAACCATTAAATACAAACAATCCAGGAACAAAGAATTTGAATCTTATAACTCATAAAAAAGGACATACATGAACTTCATTAAATTATACTAAATAAAAAACATGTTTAAGTGGGTATAAATTAAATTATTAATTAATGTAATTTCATTATCCAAGATATTATATAGAAGTGCATAATGCTTTTAGACATAAGGTAAGGGGTTTCTCATCTCAATTTTATCTATGTAAGATTTTCTTTATTCACCACTTATTTTTTGTGTGTGGTGTATGTATACTTCACTTTTGTTATATAATTTCATGAATATATTCATATTCATGGTATTAAATTTTAAATTTGATGATTTTTAATGGGTAATATGATTTGATTGATTAAAAGTAGTAAGGGATTCTCTCTAAACCTCTATTTTTCCATTAGGATAGACTTTCTTTATCTTTACCCTAATGTAATTCATAATTATTTTTATTTATTCCTTCTATATTTTGTGTGTGTGTTCCAAAAATATCTACCTATAACAACTCTTCTTTCCTTTATGGGTAAATACCAGTTTGATAATGTTCCCTTCTTAATTCCTTCTGAAAAAAGGCTTAATTAAAGAGAACTTCCCAATTTCATACACATTTTAAAATACACTATATAATATATTTTAACCAAAAAATGTTTTTATAAAATAATTATTTTCATCATGAGAGATTTTATTAGTTCATTTTTGGTTTTATACAAAAATTATTCATTTTTCCTCTTTAAGATTCATTAATATTTTCCATTAAACTACACTAATGTGGATCATTTTTAAAATTTTCTTAAATACTATTTTTATATGTTTTATCTTAAGTTGGACATAATTTATCTTTATATATGCCTAATTTCCCTTATTAATTTCCATTTATAATTTAAATTACTTATTTCATGTACACCATTATAATATTCTCTTTGTTTATGCCTTATTTCCCACTTATTCATTGTGTGTGGAGTATGTAGACATCCATTTTTATTTATGATCATCATTTATTGAATATTTCATCAAATATCCATATTTATTGAGTCATGGATGTGATTATTATCTTAGATTTATAGCATTTTTACATATGGTTTTTTCTTTTAGTATTGTTTTAAATGAGGATATATTGATAAAATCATATTTTCTACTCAATACATAGTTTTTTAAAATTAATATTGTTCATGAATTAAATCTTAGTATAAATAATTATTTAGACATGTAGTGAAAGGTGGGGCCCATTTATATATATCCCCTTAATTCATTGATAGTTCTCATGATACAAAATATATGGTGAAAACCCCTTAGTGTTTGTTTCCAAGAAGAATCAAAAATGTTTCTACCCACACTCTAAAACTATCTTGTCTTGAAAGTAGTTGTTCATGTTCCAAATAAAAGATGTCCAAATATTAATAATTTTATTTATTTAGTATTTATTTATACTTTTTCAAGATATTTTCACTATGAAAAAAATATATTGATGCATTTTCATTCTATGTTTATTGATGGCATGTGTTATTTTCCCTACCATAATGATTATGACTTATTCACATTTCGTCAATTATTATGGATTCATGTAACCCTTACAGAATGTTTTAGATCACCCCTATAATTTTTTTCCTTCTCCATGTTATGAAGATGAAATATTTAAATAAGTGTTAAGGAATCAGTTTATTTTCCCTTATTATGTTCTGTGTTTAATTACCAATGTAATAAGGGAACCACTTAAGTATCGAGTTCTTCAACACTATAAAACTGATCAATCCAATGTGATCTGATCTCTTATATCCTTACCATTATAATAGAATAACTACTGACTTGAGGCTAATAGAGTCGTGGTTGATACATTTATTCTCATATAAAAACATTATAATATTCCTTATATTGAACCAATATTCATAAATGTAGTTAAATGACATTGTTGATGATGTTTTAAACAAAATAAATTATTTTAATTTAAAATAGGTTATGATCTATTCTATGTCTATAATTTTTGTGATTGATATTTTTTTATCATCTGTTAAAGGTTATTTTCATCATTTTTTATTTTTAAAAAAGTTATTATTATTTTCAAATTTTATTACAATTGTTTGTAATAAATTTGAAAATATATTTTGTGTTTTATTGTTTCTAAAAAACAATGCTCACAAAAATATAATTGGTTCTCATTTTATATTAAATTTTTTATTATTAACTTGTTTTACTACTCATTAACTAGTTCTTTCATGGATATTATTAATGGAATAAAGATAAACCACCTAATGTTTTTTATATTTTGTGATCAAAAGAGATGATTTCATTTTTTTAATTGCAGTATGTTTATATTTATTTATATTTTTAATTTTATTTAAAGTTTACCATTAATTTTTTAGGGGTGTTTCTAAATATATTAGTGGATAAAAATGTATGATATTTTTAATTGTGTGGTAATATGGAGGATGTTTTAAACTTCAAAATTTTTTTGCAAACTATTCTGTATTACAATAGATTTAAAATTTATATATTGTCATTATTAAATAATTTTATATTTTAAAGTGTATTAGATTTACCATTCCAGTCAATTTGGGGTAATTTTTTTTTAGATTTTAAGGTTATTTAGTTTCAACAGTATAAATTGATTTAATAAAATTGTGATGTGTTTGATGATTTTGGATCATAATTAATTTTTTTATTTTAAAAGTATTCAATTAATTAAATGAAATAATTTTTCAATTGAAACATTTTCATAGATCGATTTAAGAAAGAATAAAACAATTTTTATCTCAAAGATTATTAATTAGAATTTAAAAATATTTTTGGTTTTGAAATAAGTTGGTTACAATATAGTAAATTTTATTTGTTTTAAGGGAATTTCAAAAGATATAATTATGAATATTTTGTAGAAATAAGGAATTTTTTGGTTAATTTGAATTTTTTTAATTTATAAATTTGATATTAATAAACCCATGTGGCATATAAATGATTTAGAATGTATTTCTAATTTACATATAATTATTATTTGTTTAATAAAGAATATTTTATAGTTCATGGATTAATTTATTTGGTCTATTAATTTTAAAAGGACATTTTCTATATAAATATTATTTTCAAGATTTTTCGACATGGTGATGGTTATGAATCCAAAAAATGGTATGGCTATGTTTCCCCTATATTAGTGTTAATTTTCTTTTTTCCATATAAGAGATTGTAAGCCCATGGTTTTGTATACATTTAGTGATGACTTTTATTTTCATAGAGACTTCTGGGGCTTGTCTGAGATATGCTTCTATGTATATATGCTTCATTATTTCATTCAAATGGAAGTTCATGACTTTTTTTCATAGATATTTTAGGCTATTTGGAGTTTAAAGGGTACAAAAGATGTAAATTTTGATATACCTATATTCTCATAACATGAAGTTGTTGAGGAGGGTGATTTATTTTATTATATGTATGAATCAAGGTTATTATTGGTTATTTTTCTATAATATTTATGAGTTATGAAAATCTACAAGTATGTTTTTTATATTGTAGTAAATTTTATTGATATTTTTTTTTATAGTAAAATTAAAAATGGTTCTTATTTATTTTTGAGAACTAATTATTATAATATTAATTGTATAAAAATTAATCGATAAAAAAATTAATACGCATAATTCTATAGAATAAAAAATACAATGGATTCCATTAGAAGTGGATACATGTGTATTTGAAAAAACCTTATTTTGACCACTTAGATAAGTCTCTAATTAATTTTTACCACCCTTGGAGATCGAAAAATTGGTATTTTTAGCATTATAGAGACAGTTATCCAAAACCAGGCATAGAGTGGTCACTCAGTACATGGAAACCTAGTCCCTGATAACTTTTGGTAGCCATGAATTCCTCTTTACCCATTAGTTTTTAGTTTCATAGCATGAAATATTTAATAGTAATGGGTCATAAATGTATAGAATATCATTATTAAATTGAATATAGGTTATGGAGAACTAATTTATTTTACATTATAAAGGTAAATAATGAGGTTGTGGTCTTGAGTGAGATGTTATCATTACTTTAAATTCCCCATGTTTAGAGAAAATCCAATAGAGATAAAAATTCCCAACATAAAACCCTCCACCCATGAAAACACCATTTTTTCCTATATTAAGGTATGATTATAATTAATTTTATTCAATACATCATCAAAGACAAATTTTTTGATATAATAAAAAAAATGAAATTTCGTATGTAAGGGTTGAGTGAAACTATTTTCAAAAGTATCAGTGGAAATGTTACTCAAGGGTGAGAATTATCCAAGAAAAACTCCTTATATATTTTTCAAATAATTCTCTATATAATATGGAATCATCCTAAAATAAAATTCAAAGAAGGTGATTTGAAGAAAATAACATCCATAAAAATTTTTATGAATAATTTATCATAGGAAACACCTTTCAATTGAATGTATTAAAAAAATAAAAAATATGTTATCAAGAAATATAATATTTAAATAAAATTTTAGGTTTTTAATAATGTTAGAAATTGAATATTTTAAATCAAATTTTCATTATTTAATGAAAAAAATAAAATTTATTAAATTTTTATTTTGTTAGTTATTTTAGTTTCATATTTGTTTTAAATTTTTAAAATTTTGAAATACATTTTTGTAATTTTGTTATATTTGGTTATTTATTTATTTATTTATCATATTTAGTTTTTTATTTCAATAAAATTTTAAATAATTGATATTTAATTTCAATATTCCTTTTTATTATTTTTTGAATTAAATTTTAAAATAGTTGGTATTTGATAATTTGTTTATTTATTTTATTATTTCATATATTTTTAAAAAAATAATAATTTAATAAAATTTAAAAGAGTCAATACAATATTTTAAATTCTTATTTAAAATGTTATTTTCTTTTATTTTAATCAGATTTGATATTGTTATCATTTTGGTATTTTTTATTTATATTATTATTTTTTATATAAATATTTTTTAATATCATATAATTTTATCCCAACTTTAAAATTTTAAAATTCAGCTGTTAATATTATAATATATGTTAATTTGCATGATGTTAGTAGTATTTGAGAAATAATGTCAGTATACCATTACAAAAAATATATTGTATAAATAAAATTTGAGTAATATATAATATTATATTTAATTTTAATTTTGAAGTCCTTGAAATGTAAAAAAACGCATCATCGATGTCAATATGTTTGTAAGTGTCCTAAAATCCCACACCATGGATCCCTGATAACATAACCATAATAAATAATTTGTTTAGTAGGTTGTGAAGTGTTCTTAGCTATAGGACTATATTGATGTCCTTCATAATGGGTCTAAAAGTAGAACTATAACAAGTCTCTCATCCAATCAATAGTTTGATAGGAAATTTTAATGTTACTAGATCATGGATTGGAACATCACTGAGTGAGACCCCCCCACCCAATTGATTCCCATTTCTAAGGAATTCAGTACCACATGAGATGAAGATGGAATAGAGGACTCAATATCAACATCATAGCTGAAAGTGGAGGAAAAAATATGATACTTAGTTCCCTTAATGGTGAAATAGTTAATGTTATATTCAGTGCCCCGCTCTAAAGAAGGGTGTGTGAGGAATGCCTTAGGTGGAATTATTTATAATGAGAAAGGTATAATCGGTGGATGTGAAACAGTTTCACTAACATCTAAAGACATTTGAGTAGTGGATCAACAATAACTATGATGTTGTGATGGTTGGTACTCATTTGTGTCTGATGGATTAGGTGTGACATGTGGTAGCATGGGTTGATAGTTTGGAGCACAACTAAACAACAGAGAGATGATCTTGACACTTTGTAGAGAACCTATCATCAAATGAAGAAATGAATAGAACTCATTTAAATTGAATATATTCCATGTCTTGGGTTTGATCATTTCATAAACCTGATCAATCCCATCACACTGGAAAAATGATCTCAAAATGGTAAAAATATAATTTTATAATTAATAATTAATAATTAATAATTGAGAAGTGTAATAAATTTAAATTACTAAATTATAATATGAGATTTTATATTGAGTGATAACCCATATAGTCACTTGAATATACTAGATAATTTACTAAGACAAAGGGTAATGATAGACACATCGTCCATTACATCAAGTGACAATGAACATATCATGTAAATATCGTATGTATATCTATATGGATCATGGATAATATTTCAATATTTATTTTTCTCTCATGTAAGATGTATATTTTTCTTATATGAAACCTATATTGGTGGTGCTTTAATATATCATCAAGAGTCAATTTTCCTCATAAACATATAAGTTTAGCTTCAATTAATAATATAAAAATGCATAATTAATATCAAAACACTACAATGACGCATCATCTGTGTATAGTAATCTTCAAGATAAGCATTATTCTTAGCTTTATGTCTAATCTAAAAAATAATTATAGAGAAAAATAAATTTATATAATTTATTAAATAAATAACACATGATTATATCAGTAGTGATTCATGCATACCTTATTATGTCCAAGATAATAAAATAACATATAATCATATGAAATAGGATGAGAGGGGGTATATATATGTGTCTATGTGTGTGTGTGATTATTTTCGTATATGTGGGTGGTATAAATATTTTAATTAATGTTTTAAATTTCCTACATGCTAGAGGTCCCATATTAAATGAATTAATAGGTAAATTAGGGTCAAACCAAGGTACAAGTATAAGGAATTGATTCCATGTCCATGCCTACAATAATGAGAAACAACTAGTTATCTTCTTATCTTTCATGCATGCTACCCTGCGTAGTTCTCTATAGATATGTGTAAGACATGTCGAACCCCTAATATACCGACCAATGTACTCAAAATAACTAAATAGAGTTAGGTAAACCTAATGATCATATGACCTAGTGTGATCTGAAAATAACACACCATCAATCAGTCACAAATTATAATCTCATACAAATCACTGTAATGTCACATTATCTACATTGGGATCAATGAGGCCTAAATGGGTGTCTATCCAAAACATCCATTTCATACCTCTACTTATGTTCATTGGAATGTATTATAATTATATTTCTAAATATATATGTAAAATATACTCCCAACTCTAACTCAAAGGACCTACAATATTGAAAACATCCTCAAGAATAACTAACAGTAAAGAGTTATCCTTTAATTTTATGGTTATATCTCCCTAAATAATATGAAATATAATATTCTATCATCTTTATCACTGAAAAAAAGAGAATTAATTAAAAAAAATTAAATGGTTATATACCCACACATGATCAACGTGTATAAGTTATACATATGTAAATAAGGGATGATATGACTTTTTTTCCATTATTTGTATGGAATTATGCCCTATATATTTTTAATATCTACACCTCACAATAGTATCAAAAATTCTGTGATATATGCTCACTATATGTGGTAAGAAGTGATGGATCCTCATTTCCTAGATCTAACTATGATGATTTAATCTGTATATTTGTACAAAATTATTATAAATAAAAAAAATTAAATAATATACATTTTTAATGGAACAAATATTAAGAAAATTATTTTCATTATCTGATGAACCCCTATATGTTGAAACTAACACAATTATAGTATTCAGGTGTGTTAATTAGTAATAAAGAAAGTGTTTATAGCCATTAGGGGATAAGTAAAAAAATAAATTGATAAACTATGGGAAGGATATATCATTTTCAAAAAACAAAAAAACAAGGGGAATGAATCCACTCAATACTATAAAGTAAAAAAATCATCTCAGGTGTGATGATGAAACCAACATGTTATCATTATGTGGAAACTATATATGATTATTCCCATACTCCCTACACCTAAAACATCTCTATCATAGTTGTTTCGCATGAAACCAATCCATTTCATTTCCCATGTGTGTAGATTTCGGATGATCTTTTCCACAAATCAATGATGAATTCTAGACTATATTTGGAGGATATAGAGGGGAATTTAATATTGTTACATCAATAATTATCTACCACTTTACCCTATATAAATACCACAACATGTCTAGTATATACATATGATTAACATAACTCTCCCTTTATTGGTGGATATAGTCATATATTGGAAGTATATATGATAAAGGTATCCTATAATCCTAGAAATAACCACATTCATGAGTATCTTATCATGGAGAATGGTTATCACTCAATAACTAACACCGAAAAAGGATTTTCACCCTATTTAAATTCAAATCAGATTCATATCTCTAAAAAATGACGGAAAATGTCTGATATAGTATGGGATAGACTCTCCTTAAGTAACTTTCTATTTTTTTGTATTTATTACCATATGGTTACTTTTCTCCGCTTACTCTAATATGTGAACTAATTATTTAACACACCTTTAATGTTTTTGGAAATAAATTCTTGTCAATGGAAATTTTTTTACCCCTTTAAAGATTTTGTTGATACATTAAATAATGGTTGTATTCATGTTCCCATATCTCTTCTATTTATCTAATGTTAAATACAACTTCTACATTGGAATGTGCATCCTATATTTATAGACATACACATTCAATCTTTTTATTTATTTCAATATCTGAAGGAAAACCTATTGTCTTAGTTCATTTACAGTAAAAGAATGGAAAAAAATAAATTATATTCTGAAAGTTATAAAATTATTAAAAGTATTGAATATTTATAATAATTAATCTAATAAATATTTAGATGATTGAATTTTTCACATTTTCATCATGAAATATTGTTCATAAATTTTTTTCAATATGTCTCGTGTAGTAGTAATGAAAAGCATTGGGAGTAGATAATCACCATCCTTGATATTTATTTATTACTAGATAGCTTGATGAAGATCCGAAATAAGGCATTCCCCTTTTTTATTTGTGACATGAGAAGACAAAAAATATATATTCTAACTCTATGAGTGTAGATTATCCTTCTCTACTATTGAAAATGCAAGAGTTAAATGACATTTCTTCTAATTATGATTTCTCGAAATAGAGATAACTCCAATATATTTTCTATATAGAAATGTCAAATCAACTTGTATACGTTTTTTGAAGTGAGTGAAAGATGTATTGTATGGATGTAAATCCTAGAACATCCTTAAAAAATAAACCTTTCATGTAGTGACATAATTTTTCACTACATTCTATACTATTTCATGTTGATAAAAAAACA
Organism: Viscum album; assembly: GCA_963277665.1. NCBI lineage: Eukaryota > Viridiplantae > Streptophyta > Magnoliopsida > Santalales > Viscaceae > Viscum > Viscum album. The sequence goes on along the minus strand of OY728133.1, from coordinate 1,373,688,113 downwards.
AGGTCAATATTAACCAATTGATCAATCCAATAATTTTACACAAAAAATGACATGTCCAAATAACTATAAACCTTATCAATAGTTTTTTTTGTTTTCAAATACATAAATTCTTATATTATAACATCTATACATACTCACCCTCAATGCATTCCTTTATTAACTCCACACGAACATCAATATTATCTTTTATCATGCCAATACTGATGAAGCATATCAATATTGAGTCAAGGTATATGGAATTTTTAGTAAATCATGGATTCAAATAATTGTTTGGTCAATAATTTTTAAATTTTTTTGACTAATATAATTTATGACCACAATATCTCATATTCACATTGTGCAATTGTCACTATAACGTTTAACTTTTATAGAAAAAACTGATCACATTTATAATACTATGAGATAATTATAATGTATGTTCAAAATTTAATTCTTTTCAATTTATTGTAACTCTAATTTACTCTAATGTTTTCTTCTAATATAAAATTCATAATTAATCCCTCTAACATTATTTCCTTGGAAGATACATGGGAACTCAATTGGCATTATCATTGCATCCCAATCAAACACATGAACCACCACTGTAATATCATATGATATTTTCACTGCCCATTTATATTGAATTTATGGATCATACACAAGCATCACATCATGTTCTCTATTGGTATGTCCTCATCATCAATATCATATTCATATAGATCATTAATTTTAATTGAAGCTTTATCAGCTACAAAATTTGATGTCATAGGAATATTTACATGTAATTTCATCTCAAATCCTTACTCTAATCTTCCTATATACTCTATTCATGATCCTCCTTGAATAATAGACACCAATATAAACATATAATACTCAAAAATACAATATCACTTGGTATATTTTGTTTGATTTAGGTGGTGTATTAAATTCAACTAACCTCAACATATAATTCCATCACACATAGACTTCCATGATCTCAATATATATTGTAAAAAATCCATAAATATTTATCATTTATAAAATAATGATATCTATAATATAGATAATCCAACATATGAGGAAATTTATAAATTACAAATGATATACACTTATTCTTAGTGACATTCAATAGATCATGAATTTTACCATTAACTGGTCTCACTATATCACATCTAGAAAGATTTAAAACCCATATATGACCACCATTATATGATATCACATGCTCATATTTTACTATTTCACATCAATTATTTATAACTCAACAAAATTGATTGACCATTTTTTATGAAACTGTTAATTAAAATTAAATTACATGTCAATATATACAATATAATTTCATAAAATAAAACTAAAACCAACTAGATTTACATATACTTACTGAAAAACAACATAAAATATTTTTCACATTATAAGTACAATTATTTATTATTATTTTTATTTTATCTCATTTATAAATTTTTTACTTAATTCATTAACAAACAAGATAAATTGTTATTTTAACTATACAAGGTAAAAATAATTAAATTATTATATTATTAATATAATTAATTATTTTTATTTAAAATTTATTTCATCCAAAAACATATATACATTTAAAAAACAAGATATTTTATACTGAAATTTATATTTTATTATTTCTTGGAAACATAATTAGTTATTATTATTTAAATAATTTTTTAAACTAAATTCAAATAAATAATTTATTAAAATATAATTTCTATTTTATATTCTATTTTTTTACAAAAATATGTAAATTTATTCACATAAAATTTAATTTCAAACTAGAATACTTAATACATTAAATATTTTTAAAATTAAATTAGTAATGTTCTTTTACATAAACATAATTTTTACTTATGCAAATTAAATTTGGTTGTATAATTTTCTTACAAATATAATAAATTAATATTATTATAGTTATATTCCCCCTATGAACTATTCTATTACTCATTAAGAAATTATTCTAGTTTACATATAATTAATGTACATATATTTTATGTATATAGGTACACCTTTTTTATATAGTGTATTTTTTAATAAATGAAAGTTATATTTAAATAACAAAATCAATATTTATTATTTAAATTATCTTTCCAATTCAATTTATTTTTTAAAAATATTTAATCTATTTTCAAATAAAAAAATTTATTATTGAGTCTAATATTTTATTAAATTAAATTATTTAATTTAAAAAACAAATTAATTTAGCTAAGTTAAATTATTAACCTAATAACTTGTTATTAATCAAATAACTATGTATATATTTTTATATATATTAAATATCTTCTAATTTAAAAATAGTTCAAAAAACTATAAATACCATAATTTTTAAAAAAGATATAAAAATTATAACTCATGTATAATACAGATGTAGTCAAAAAAAATATTATTCCACTGTTATTTATATAATAAAACTGTCATAAAAAATAAAACCAAACAAATATACACTAACCAAAAAATTATTACATAATTCAGCAAAACATTTCAAAAATTTTAAAAATCTACCATAATAAATTAAAAAACTAATAGTTATAATAAACAAATATTTAAAAATATAATCCATAAAAATTTAAATAAAATTAAAAATAACAAAAACAATATATTTCATAGCTTTCATAAAATAAAACTATAATATATTTTTTAAAATAATATTTATAATTATTTGAAATTAAATAAATTAAGACAAAAGAAATTTATAACATGGGACTTCAAAATTATAATCATGATTAATTGAAAATAATAAAATACAGTAAATTAAATAAATAAATATGTATAGTACTCATAGAGGGGGTTGGAGTGGACGGAAATGATGGAGCAACGCAGCAAAAATTGTTAGTAGAAAGAGATGTGTAATAAGAGGGGGCACTAGGTGACACCAACAGTAGAAGGAGAATATCGATAAGAGTAAAACAATAGGGGGGGACTATGCAAAATGGTGGTAATGGGAAAGAGACTACAGTGACTAAATGGAAGAGAGTCTGACTGTATGAAAGAGGGATCATCTCATGAAAGATGTTCTAATTGTATATAGTAACCCAAGTCTTATACACATATTATTACATAATTTTTAAAGTAAAATTCCTTCGAAAACAGAAAATAAATATTAAGGTGTAGTGTCTTTATTATATTAAAAACATAATACATAAAATTAAAAAATCCATGAAATCTTTATATCAATATCTATTATATAATTTTAAGTCCTTTTAAACTAATATTACTACAGAAGATAACCTAGGTAAATACAGAAATAAAAAGGGGAGCTATAAAGATGAGCAAGGGAATAAACATGACAATGTAGTAAAACATATATGTTAAGAAGAATAAAATAAGGTAATAGAAAAGGGTGATCATACCAGATCATATAGAATAATGGAATAATATAAAAAAATATCATAAGATCATGTATTTATAAGAATTTGGAACTAATATAAAGCATAATATCATAATCATATGTCAAGGTTCACTCAAAAACAACATATCATAGTGTGCTGGGAATATTTCCTATGAACCATAAATGGTATATCATGAGATAAAAACATTACCCAATTTTTAGGGGATACATATAATTTCAGGATCATCCATCACATCATAATATTTATATTAATATTTTTTCCTCATAATTAAAAGCAACCATTCATAAAGAATAAAACATGGGGAAACCCATGAGAGGTAAATGGGTTATATAATAATTTCTAAAACAACAAAAAAGGATATATCATAATGATTCCCAAGAGAAGAAGGAATTAAAATTATTTATGGTGTTTATATTTGAATAAAGAGCCATATGTCATAAATATGAAGTTCCAATATATAAATGTTGTATGAAATGGGTGGATAAATAGTAATAAAAATGTACATCTTTAGTGATATTTTATGATATAATAAAATAATCCTTAAAGAGGGTGATCACATGGTGTTTTTTCTAAAACCATAAAGGAATTAGAATGGTTTTCCAATAACAATTTATTATTTTTAAAAGTCATGGAAGAGTTTAAATGTAACATCCTTACCCCAACCAATTGGGTTTGGAAGGACATAAATTCCACTAAACATGGGTACATAACCTAAACAAAAATGGTTGGAAATAAATTCTAAGGGTAAAAAATATCGATGGAGGTTGGTTTTAACATTCAAAATAAATAACCAACAACTAATGTACAATTAAGGAATAATATAAAGATTATGTGTGAAAAAATAACCCACCAATCTCTAAAAAATATAATATGACAATAATGAGAGTGACAACAGATAAGAATGTTATATATATCACTATCTTAAGTTTTTTTAATGATAAAATATATAATTGTGTTTATAATAATTAATTTTTATTAATTTTTGTGTTTTTTATTTTTTAAAAAAATCCAAGAAGGTAATGGAATAAATAGAGGGATCAAGAGGAGCAAGGTATATGTTTTTAAATTTCTCCCCCCGTAGGTGCTATCAGGTGCCCAGTGCAACCTAGACCGAACACATATTATATCTAGGTTCCATTCCCAAGACAATGGGTTATGGATAAAACCTTAGTTTTATATATTTGCCAATGAATTACCAGTGTCACCCAATAACTATCCAGGGTCATCTAAATTAACAAAAAAATCATTGTTAGAGGGGAAACCATGCCTTAATTCAACTCTTAACCACTCTATTCAACCCCCAACAAGTCCGAGACATTATTAAATCCAATGGAGGACTTAAATAATACCCCAACAATGATTAAAAGGATATGTTTACATTAAATATTCATTATTGAGAGAGGTGGTGTCTCTCTTCTCCCATTATTATTCTCTATTATATTTTTCTCTCTTAATCCCACTATTTTCTAGTTGTATTCTTATTATGGGGTAGAGATTATGCTTCAAAAGGATTTTACAATAAATCCTTATTGTTTTTTCATTTATGGATTCCTAGTAACATTGATTACAAGGGTGATATGTTCTAACTATGTTTAATTTTGGTGGATTTGGGATTTTAGCCACAACTATTAAATGTCTATCCATGAATTTTGGTTTCCTAGTATAAAAAACTAAAAACCAATGGTTTTCATTCTACAACCACTAGAACCAAATTTTGTTGGGTTTCTTACCAAAAAAATTAAAAATTAATCGTTTAAACCAAAAAATATCAAGGAATCTTGATGTAATGACACATAGTGATCCCTAATGGATTATTGTTGAAATGCTTTATAAATATCTTGTAGTTCATATTTTAATTTTTTATTTTTTATTCATTAACTCATTTCAGATTAGTTATAATTATAATTTTTTAAATTATATAAAATTTAGTTTCAATTTCTAAATGTTCTAAAAATAAAATTCACCCCAACCACTTTCCATATTTACTTGTAAGAACAACTAATATAAGATCCAACATTTATTTAAAAACCTTAATCATTTTCAAGGAATGGTCAATTAAACATGGCCTCTACCTACAATTTCTAATGTAATCTAAAATAAAACTACAATTATATAACTCTATACATTGATAAATATGACTATGGTTATTGGAAAACAAGAATGTATAATGTTATAATAATCATCAGATATATGGTTTAGAAAATTATAGTCATGGATATACCCCCACCAAAGAGTCTAAGAAAAAATAAACCATCAATTATGTAACAACATCTCATTTTTATGGAGAAACCTTAAATATCCTATATTTATATTTTGGTAGGATTTAATTTAATATTTTTTCAATTCACTACTACAAAATAGTCCTTTAATAGTGCTATAAATGTCCTTTATCAGTGAAAAAAATCACTGATAATCAAATCACGGTTAAAAGCATGAATCTTTTATCAGAACTAAAGAAGCGCTGATAAAGACACTTCTAATAAAGGGTATATAAATTTATTTCCCCATGCCCCCCCCCCCACTTTCCTTATTTACTTGTAATAAAAACTAATATAAGATCCAACATTTATTTCAAAACCTTACTCACTTTCAAGGAATGATTAATTAAATATGGACTCTACATTAAATTCCCCAAATTCCCTAAAATAACATTACATGGGTAGAGTTCCATATTTTATGGATCTAACTATTGTTATTAGAAAACAAAAAGTTTTAATTTTATATTAATCATAGGATATATAGTTTATAAAATTATAGTCAGGGATATACCCCCACAAAAGATTCGACAAAAAAATAGACTGTCAATTATATAATAACTTATGATCTTGATCGAGAACCCATGAATGTCCTATATTTAAAGATAGATAGGATTTAATTTAATATTTTTCAATTAAATAATAAAAAATAATCCTTTATTAATGCTATAAAAATCCTTTATCAGTGCTAAAAAAGTGCTGATAATCAAAGTGTCGTTAAAAAAACAAAACTTTTATTAGCACTAAAAAGGCATTGATAAAGGCCCTACTAATAAAGGGTATGTAAAATTATTTTTACACACCCCTCCCAACCCCCTTTATCAGTTCTTCCCACCCGTCGGACCCTTCATTGTCACTTTAGATAATCTGAGGCTCTTGGATGTGCCTTTTCCTCTAGCAAGTTTCAAACCTAAGACCACTAACTTATACATCCAGCTCCTTTACCACTACCCTATGCTATTTTGTTTTAAATTTTATGATATATCTCTATATTTATATTTATATAAATATATATATATATATATATATATTGTCACATTTTTTATCCATATATTTATATATAATTTCATATATTAATAAATATATTTTAAATTTAAATATGTTTAATTTATTTATTTATTTATTAAATTAAATTTTTATGTGTGAATATATAAAAGATATGTGTATATTTTTATATATTTGATTACAAATAAAATTATGTTTTCAAAAATGATGAAATTTGAAAGACATAATATTAATATGAATGTAAGACCTATGAATAAATTTATTTCCCACTGCAAAAAGGCAAAAATACCCCCATAAACAAGGCTTAAAATCCATCGACAAGTTAAAAATTGTGGTACCCAAACTAAAAACTCAGTTTTAGAATCCTTCTGGGCCTTTTTTCCTCTAAAAATAGTGACAAGGGTATCCCCCAGTCATGGAGGCATAGAGCTCTCCATAAACTTCAATTTCATATATGGTAGAGCCCAAATGAACAACCTGATCAAAAGTTATGGTTGTTTGAAGTTTAAGTTATGTTTTCAACTTATTTGTGATCTTTTATTTTTATTTTTTTATTTTTTTTAACTTCAAATTAATATTAAATGACTATTAAATCGTAATAATATGCAAATTATTAATTAAAAATATTTTTTAACTATTTTATAATCTATTTTCACAAAATATATTATATTTTAAGTGTAAATTCCCATTTACATTATCTGAAACATATTACAAAAACTATATATAAAATTTATATCAATATATATATATTTATATATTTATATATTATTTTTAATTAAATATATTTTTTTTAGAATTATACTTTTATCAAATCTTGTAAAAAATGCACTGATTAAGGAGGTCTTTATCAGCGCTTCTAGAAAAGCGCTCATAAAAAATTCCCTTTATCCATGATTTTTTAGAAGCACTGGTAAATGACCCCATTTATTAGTGCTTGTAAAAAAGATATGATAAAGGTCTCACTTTAACAGAACTTTTTTAGTGCTTTTAATACCCTCTCCCTTAATAGTGCTTTTTTAGTGCTCACAAAGGGGGTGTTTAACAGCGTTTTTATCTAGCGCTATTAAAACTCTAGCGCGGGATAAACTCAGTTTTTTAGTAGTGATTTGTAAAAAAAACTCACTAAATTTAGAAATTATTACAAGTTACCCAAGAGGTTATTAATAAAGTAAAGGATACTTTCCTTAATATATACCATCGATATTTTTAATGATTTAGTATTCATCCATATGAGTAAATAATAGAAATATTTCCTAATTTCATAGAATTTTTAATTTAATCAAGTCTTTAGGTGTTGATATTTCAATGGATATTATTTTGAATAAGATCAGTTGGGTGTTATTGAGTTCTTCAAAGCCTAAAGTGATGGTAATAAAAGAATCAAAGGATATAAAATTATTGTAATTGAATAAATCATTAGGATAATCATGACCTAGGAGATTATAATTATGAGGAGATTATTTAAGGAAGCCAAAAATGATTTGGGGAAGAAGAACATTCCTTTAAGATCTAACAATAATGTATCTTCTAGAAGTGAAGAAGATATATCTTCTCATTTATAAAATATGAAAATTTCATCAAAATGAAAAAGGCATACTACCATGAAAAGAAGGGGGAGAAACAAAATAAATCTAGTTAATATTTTCTGAGTATAAAAATTAATGTCTTGTAAAACCATAGTTCCCAATTTTCAAAAATAAGACAAAGTATTAAAAGGAATGAAAACGGCCTTCAAGGTGTTGATATATAGTGTAAGTGATGACTCACTATCTTCATCTAAATCAAGTGATCGAAGCCCCATGTGCCTCATTTCCGACATTATAGTGAAATATAATCATCATACATAAATTTCTCACCTTATTTAATGAATATTCAATTTATAACATTTTGATCTATTTTATAATCATATATATCTTACGTCATTGGAGACTTAGATACATAATAAACTAGATCATAAGTGATCTGCATCATCTCCCACTAAGTTATCATCACTTGAACCCTTATTATACATATTGTATATAATAACTTTATTCATAACATGGGGAAAGAAAACATAATAAAGGGAGAGGTCAGATGGTCAATAAGGGTAAACAAGGGAGGTGAAAATGATCAAATAAACATAAGATGAGCATAAGGGTATTATAATAATGGATTAACATTTTAAATCTATACCATACATGTCAAAGATCATAATATTGAGTCATGGGATAAATTTTGGAAGTTCATCTGACATGAATAATAATGGAATCAAAGAAAATGAGCCATGAGAGAATAACATTGGAATAAGATTGAATTTTTTGGCATAGAATTCAGTATGGAAAATCATTTCCTTATTTAATTCTCACAAACAAGACTATCATAGTGGATGGGTTTCACTCCCCATTCTATTTTATTCTTAATAAAGGATAACTCCCAAGAATATCATGTTGAAAAAACTTCTTTACTCAACATGGTTCACTCCTCATTCCATTCCTTGTTATCTCATGAGATATCCATCTTTACTTACTACATTGGAGAGCTATAAAATTCTTAAACCAGCCATAACACAATGAAAATCAAACATATGTGTGCCATAAGAATGAAAAACATTAACCATATAATAACTCATGTAAAGGAAATTAGTTTTATAAGCATTTCATCATTTTAATATATCATAACCCATGAGAATGAAACATGATTCGTAAAGGTTTCATCATAACTTAATTAACATGTGGTAAAGAAACATATTTTATGGAATCCTAATTAAATTATCATCATAATGATCCATCCAAAGAATAGAATTGGATGGTTTTATTGTATCATAACCCTATTAAAGGAAATGTAATGTCAAAGGACATTATCATAGATAAAAAATTACATTAAAAGATCACTGAAAGTTTTTTTGAGGAAGATATCCTCTTAAATTTGAAATCAATAACATAAAATTTAAAATTTTCCAAATATTAAGGAAAAAAATTTAAATTCTTTTTAAAACTTTTAAAATAACCTTCAAATAATTGAGTGGTCATGAAAGTGGGACATATTTTTTGCACACTGAAACAAACATTCCTTTCACATTTTTGTAAAAAAATCAAAAGTACACAGTTTAGAAAATGACTCTATAATTATTTTTAAACCATTTTATATAAAATAATTAATGGGTAAAAATGAATTTATGAATAAACTAAGAATAGTAAGTAAATATTGAAAATTTTTATATAAAACATGGACTTGGATGGAAAATTATTTTTGATTTAAGGGGAAAATAAAATCGGTTTTCCATAAATAAATTTTTTTAGTTTCTAGAGTTCATAAAAAGAAGGAAATTAAAGTAAAAAACTTTAATCACCATAACTAAATAGTGGTGACTAGAATTAATTATTTTCTTGAGTTTTAGATAATAAAATATCATTATTATATACATAATCATAAACAATTCTGATAAATAATGAGATTGTAACATAAAACACTTACCTCAAATTGAAATTGATTTACAAGTGATATAAACTACTATATAATATATTTAAATATTTAAAAAATATATAAAAATCATGAACATAATTATAATATCATATATGATCCACTTATTACATTTCAATTCTCAATTATTAATAATTTTATATTAAAATCATTATTTTTAGGTTTACCATTTTTGTTTCTCATGAGATTTCTAGTTCATTATTTCTGGTCCTTATAATTTGATTGTGGTTAAATAATATAAGGAACTTTTATCAGGATATAAATAACATATATATTCATTATATATTTATACTCGTCCATAAATGGTAGATATTGAAAAATTAATTACACCGTTCACGGAGACGGTATGTCATACTTATGCATGAATGAAGTTTTCAATTTTCAAGGGATTGAATGAAGGAAAGATAAATAATAATTTACCTTTACATAATCATTATTATATAATATATATCATATATATTCATTAAATATATCCTTGTTAATAAATTTGTAAAGCGGAATCGAAAAATGAATCACATCACAACGTCGAGGGGATAGTCCACCAGTAAGCACGTGTGACGTTATAATTTCCCAAAGAATTAGAAGGTAAGAATTTAGATATGATATTATAAAACTATAAGAATAATTATGTAATAAATATAAATTATATAAACTTTTAACCCCTTATAATAAGAATATATGATATATGGGGATGGGAAATGGATTGTATCACAATATAGAGGTGGTAGTCCACACGTACACATGAGAAATAAAATCACTTACCATTTAATTCAAAATAATGTGAATACTAGTTGTTCCATACTATTAATTTCATTTTAGTATATTTATAATAGATATTTTATTATTTTATGATTATTCCCAATGATTAATTTGACTTAGAATAAGAAATAAATTGAAGGACGAGTAAAATGACTACCTACTCTTCAGTAGTCCTCATTTAGATCCATCGTTAAGTATAATAAGAATGGTATTTTAAGAATAAAAAAACCTATAAAAAATAGATAATGAAGTTAATAAGAGAGGTGGAAAGATATTTTTTTACATATAAGTCTCAATGTTGTTTAAATAAGAGTAATGAGGGGTGTCTTTTATGAATGGGGAAGATGACACACTTGGAATTTATACAAGATTAAAATATAATAATATCATTCTCAGGAAAAAAAATTACAAATGGATAGATATTAAAATATGGGATTTTATTATGTAAAAATATGGCTATAAAGTGGGACTTATAAAAATTTTATTTGGTAAAAAGACCCTTATCTTTTTTTTAACACCCCCCAGTAATCATGTATTAACCATAACAATGATAAAACGAAAGTGGACTAATTATGAAATTTTTTATTTTTTATTTAAATTATATAATCCATTTTACCAAATTAACCTTATAAAATTGGTAGAAATTAATTTTAAAATAAACTCATTAAACACGATAAAAATTGATTTTAGTAAAAAAAATGTTTTATTAAGTTTAAAAAAATTATAATAAAATCAACAAAACATTAATTAAAATGAAAATAATATGATTATTAAAACAATAAATTATCTAATGATAAATTTAAAACAATTTTAAAATAAAATTGAACTTTTGAAATGCTTTAAATTAAAATATAATTTTTAATGAAATCATAATTTTAAACAATTCATTATAAAATTAATCTCTTCAAAAAAATCTCAATAATTAAATATAAGATAATTTTGAAATTTTTATTTCATAATTTAGTTTAATTTTTTATGATACATTTTCTAAAAGTTAAAAATATAATTATATTATTTCTTCATAAAAACCAGTATAAACCATTTTTGAGGAAAAACTGTATTTCTAAAACAGGTAATGACTGGTAAAAATTGAGTACTTATTTATCAATATACTTGATATATATATATCCTTTATAAATATTTTTCAAATCTGTTTATTCCTATTCATACAACCAATTTAATGGAAATTTTATAATGGTATATTTTATTATTATTCATTTAGACTTGGAGTTCCATGTATCAAAATCCATTGAAGAAATTAAATTTTCTTAAAGAGAAATATATTATAAAATCTTGTGGTGTTATATTCTACCACCCATGGAATTAATTTCTCCCATAAAATTATGTCACTAAAACATAAAAAATGAGGATATCTTTTTTTAATCTCATCCTTATATTCCCAAGTAGATTCTTTAAATTTATTATTCTTCAAGAGAACATTAACTAGGTTAATTATCTTATTCCATAATAATTTATCTCTATAATCCATGATTTATACTGGTTTTGCATCATAGGGAACATAATTATTTAGTGGTATAACCTCTGATTTCATTACTTTGGAAGGATCATGTATGTACTTACTCAGGAGAGATACATAGGATGCATCGTGATCTTGAGAGAGGTTCAATGGAAGTTTCAAATGATATGATACCATCCCTCCACTACCAAGGATCTTGAAGGGTCCAATATACATGGGTCTCAAAATTCCCTTATTTTAAATTTTCATAACCTTCTTCTATGGATAAATTCAGTGAAATATATTATCTCTAACTGTCTATTCTATATTTCACCAATGATTGATAGCATAAATTTTAGGCTGACACTAAGATGCCTTAACTTGTTGGTGAGTAGCTCTAAATATTTCTTTGATTTCCTCCACATACTCTCTACCAAATAGATCTTTTTTTCTAAAATCTTCCCAATAAAATGGACTTATATACTTATATATATTTAGTTCTTCATAAGGATCTATCTAAATTCTTGAGTGATAGTAATTATTATAAGAAAACTCATCCAAAGGAAGGTGTTGGTCCCAACCCCTTTAAAATCATATAAACAAAACCTTATCATATACTCCAGGGTTTATATGGTTCTATCAGACAAAAAAATTATCTATGAATGATATAAAGTACTAAAAAAACATTATATCAAGATATTACTAAATAATTATTCAGTGTTTTTAGTTAAAATATAGATCCTGATCAGATACAATCAAATATGGAACATAATGAATCATTTACAGTTCCCTAATGTATATTCATTAAATTTGATCAAGAGAGAAATATTATCTGATACAATTTAAGTGTCATGAATTTATAAGGAAATAAATTACAACCAAATAGTTATAGGCCCTTTATATGTTTAGATGAGTTTAATAAAAAATGCATGGTGATTTATTCTCATTTCTAGTCTAGTATGGGTAATGGTTATAATATCCCCTTATAATTATATCACATAGATATAACTTGCTGATATACCAAGCCCTAATATACATTATTTTCAATATCTCTATTCTTGTTTCCCTCCATAAATAATCTTTCGTATCTCTTTATATCTTCATAATTCCAAGATTAATAGAGAATGATAAATCTTGAGCTTCTCTAATAGCTCCTTATTCAAGTTTGGTATTCATAGGCTACAAATAAAGTTCCTAAACCTTATCATTTAATCATAATCAAGGTAAAAATCCAAAAAAACTCATCTTATTTTTCTATTCTACAACCTCAATTTATGCCTATTTAATCTTTAAATGGATAAATATTTGAACACTCATTTGAGAAAGATAATATTTCCCCTTTTATTTCATGATTTCTTGATCCATCCTTTGAAAATATATAAATATTGGATCTTTGTGATCCTCATCATAGATATGTTAGCATGGTCCTTTTAACTCAAGCCATCAGCAACCCTATCAAATTTCCTTGGGTGGTAATGTATTGAACAAACAAAATATTTAATCAACTCTAACCATGTTTTCTGGAGAATATTAATATCTTTATGAGTGAATATATTATTCAAAATTTAATGATCAGTATATATATTATAGCACTCTCTATAAACATAATGCATCTATATATTTAATGAAAAAATTACCAAGGATGGATCCAAATAATAACTTAGGTAATTTGGATCTAGAACCATAAATTTTCATAATGCAAGGTCAATCACCATATAATTGTTCATGATGATACATCCCAATACCCTATTTGATGAATCAAAAAATGTTACAAACCATTTTCCATAGAAGGGTAGGGTTAGAACTAGTGTTCTAACTAACCTTCTCTTAAGTTCGATGAAATTTTCCTTACATTTATCAATCCCAAGGATCTTTTCTCTATTTCAAGTTAATTTATTTGGTGCATTTAAAATTGATGAGAATGTTTCTAAACAAACATCAATGATATCCAGAAAAACATAAAAAACTATGGATCTTAATCATAGTGGTTATTTTCTGATAGTTTTAAGTAACTTCCATATTTTATAGATCCATAGATATAACCTCACATGAGATTATATGGCCTAAAATGATACATCTTATATAAAAAATTCATATGTGATAAATTTTTTATAGAGCCCCTACTTCTATAGGATCTTTAATAAAATCATAAAAATAAATTTCTGATCTTCCTTTATCTTTAAATATAGAATAATATCATCTATAAAGGCTACTACAAAGTAGTAAAGTTAATATATAAAGAATTTATTCATTAAATCCATAAATATATCTTATAAATTTGTAATACCAAATGGAATCACTATAAATTCATTGTTCTGATACCTTATACAGTATTCATTATTTTGTGTATCCTCGTTAATGGCCCTCAATTGATGATATCAATAATGATGTTCAATATTTTAAATTTATTTTTCTCTATGTAATTTATATAACAAGTATTAAATATGGGGATTATGATACATTTTCTTGATTTTGATATTTTTAAGTTCCTGATAATCAATACAGAGTCACAGTAATTTGTCTTTTTTCTCAATGAAAATAAGAGGCTCCCCCTATGGTGATTCCCTTGACCGAATCAATCTATTTTAAATATTATACTAATTTTTATTATTTAATTACTATATCTCAATATATTTCATTCTATATGGATTCTTTGAAATAGTTTTATCACTAATAATGAGTTCAATTGAGAACTGAAATTCATTATTTGGTATAAGACTATGAAATTCTTCTAGAAAGACATCAGAAAACTCCCAAAAAATAGTTATATCTTTGATGTTGTGTTCTTCCATAACTATATATGATAAACATCCATTTTAAATAGAAATTAAGATATTTGTAATAGATTATCTTTCCATCAGATGATCATATTTATCATCACACTGATAGATAATAATATTTTTATTTGGAATATAAAACATGACTTCCCTTCCTCAACAATTTATTTGGACATTATGTAGAGAAATCCAATCCATGTATAAGATAGCATAAAATTCAACTAGTGGGATAATGAAATGATTTATAAGAATTACATTCCAACAAACATAAATTGGAAAAGAAACATTGACTTGAGATGTGATCATCATACCATTAATGATTTTCACTACTAATTCAAAATATATTCATTTATTTTTTTGTGATATCCTTATAAATTTACATTGATATAAAAGAGTTGGTAGATTTGGAATAAAATAATACATTGTTAGTTTCTGACTAGATGGTAAGTGTGACTTTCACAACATCATTATTGCCTCATCAAAAATAGTGATTGTATGTGATCTCCCTTTATCTCTGGTCTTAATATGTTTTTAATTCCGATCATCATCATTAACCTTCATATTTTTGCATTGGTTTTTATAATTCCAAAACTCCTTGTATTTGAAACACATGATTTTGGGTGGTTCATTCTATAGATATTTCTCTTTATTCACATCATTAGCTAACTTCTTCCAATTAATTCAACACTATATTGTCTGTTGACCTTCCATTCCACACATAAAATATTTACATGTTCACTTAAGAAAAATTAATTCATGTTTCCTTCCACACATTTAGAATATAGGAAAGTTTATCTTCTTCTCTCATTTTTTTTAGAATTTCATTTGAATTCCATGTTTTTTCCTATCAAAACCATGATAATTATGGGTATAACTAATTTACATTTCAACTATGATAGAACATAGAACAATTTATTAATAGCTACTAAATTCCCTTAAGGATAATTCCATTATGATATTTGGATTTAAGACACTAAATAATTTATCAAACCTACATTCAAGTTGGATGAAAATACTAGAATCGTACCAGAAAAGTCTTGTAAATGTTTCATCATAGGTACCAATAGATTAATCACCCTTATGTTTTAACTCAAAAAATTCCCTCTCTATTTTTCAATTGATGAATATAAGGAAATTACTTATTAAAAAATAATATCTTAAACCCATCCCACTTTATGAAGTTAATTTCATACCATTACCTTGTGTTATTGATAAGTTTCTACTATTTATCTTCTTAACCTTCCAAATGATAAATAGTAAAAATTTATTTTTCATTCTCTGAACCCTATAGAAAAAAATATCTTCAATGGATCCTATCCTTTTCTAAAATACTATTGGATCAATATATCTACTAAAATAAGGTTTTTTTCTCTTAATGAAGGGCTCACCGGAATGTTGTTCCCTACACATCACATTTGTAAGTTCAACATGATTCATATATTGAGAAAGTTAGCAATGCAATTTGGAATTCCATATCCCATAACATTTTTTTTCTCAGGAGGAAAATCATTTTACTATACATCATATTCAACATTAACATAGTTCCTTTGAGTTCTAACCATTGTCTAAAACTAAAAATCATAGTCTAATAAAAAAAATAGAGATAAATCATATAATCCTGAAAAATCATCTACACGATATCTAAATAATGACACATTCTTTTCAATCTATAACGCCTTATGTTTAATCTTTTCCATTTATGGTCATCATCTATTCAAATCCTTTATAATGGTTTATAATAAAAATGTGAGTTATCTAATAATATCCTATAGAAGTGAAAAAAATAGGTTCATATTAAGTAATCACTCACTATGAATTAGAATTATGGAAGATATATACTCAACCAAATATTTTGGGGTTATTACACTACAAAAAAATAATTTGTTAGTGGTGGTTTATTATTTGTAGTTATATTAACCACATCTAAATAAATTTGGTTTAAAAATAATAATATAGTTGTGGTTACATCAAACCACTGCTATATTTTTTTATTTTAATAATTGTTGGCGGTTTCCATTAAACTAGCATGACTTTTTTTAAAACCATATTTTGTCCCCCTCATCTACTCCCTCTATGTGGCCCAACCCTAAACCCCTTCCTCCCCTGCTCCTTGTGCTACCTCGGCCCTGCAACCCTCCCCCCACCCTCCGACCTCCTTCTCCCCGACAGCAATGTGCCCCCCCCCCCAATAGACCTCCCTCTTCCATCCTCCAGAGTGACCCCAGCCCCCATGACCCCCCCCCCCCCCTCCGACCTCCCTCTTCCTAGTATAAATGTGGAACACCACCCTGACCTCCCTCTCCCATGCTTGGTTCTCCTCCTCCTATCCTATTAAGGATTCTTTTTCATTTTATGGTGATTTAATGTCCCACGTTATGAAAGTGGTAAATCATAGGTTGGTTTTATCTATTAAATAGTTCATTAAATTAATAAACATTAATTTCTTGAATCTTTTAGATAGGTTTTAGATTTCTAATAAAATTATTATATATGTATATAAATAAATTTTAAAGTGAAGACTTGTTTCAATTTTTTCCATTTAATGTGAAGTTTTTTTATATAAAAACGTGTATTTTAAATTTATTTTTCAACTACAATGTAAACATAACATCTGATAAAATAGTAGAATGTATTTTATTACTTGATTTCATGACTTTAAAAGCTGTTTTTGTTCTTAAAATATGTTTTAGTAGAAACTCATGGCATCCAAGGGTTTGAATGGATTTTTAAGAACCAATATTAGGTTACCTTGAATATAGTGACTTTATGTCGATTGAGTATTTGAGTTTTCAAATGAAATTATATAAATTGGTTTCTCAATGTGTGTTCTCTTAGGGACTCCATCCCTAAAAATTATTTTCTTGGTTATAATATACATAATTAGAATCTATTGACTTATTTTGATGTTTTTCACAATAATTGGTGGCACAATGGAACTTGGTTATACACCTATACATTAATGAAAATTGTACAACCTGAGTGTTTGTTGCCTCATTTTTCCTCTTTTCACTACTTATTCAACTCCATGATATTGATTACCTCCATTCATTTACTCTTCATTATTTTTTCAGCCAAAATAAATTCTTAATCTTTTAATTGTAGTTGGAATCTTTTTTCTTGGATTTAATAACGTTCTCCTCAGTAGAATATTCATGGATCAACATCGTATAATAAGAAATTATCATTATGAAAACACTAATCCAAAAGTGTAAAAATGAAAAAAATAAATGATGTGTGAAAAGACAGGTAGTATTATTTCAAACATAATCATCCACTACATTCTCTAGATTACTATTAATAGTTAAAAAAAATACTAAGCTTAAAGAATCATTACTTATCATAATGGAGAAATTTTAGAATTTTAAACATTTTTCTTTAAAATCACTAACTTATAAGGTGTAATACGTGTCTAGTAATAGGTTCCCCTCCCAAGCTAGTTTTTTATGAAATTTTGGTGCACATATAAAATGAACTTAAATTATATAATGAAGTATACGCACATATAACAACCTATACCTTTTTTTATTAGTTTTATCCATCTAATAGTGTTTGATATCCAAAAAAATGTATAAATTTCATTCATATTTTTAAGGGGTCCTCTTGGTCTTAATTAGACCATGGTAAATAGTTCAGATATTGAGAAATATAGATAATTTTTTTAATGGAATAAACCCTCATTAGTTACAACACTATGTTATAATACACCATTATATTATTATCTCATAAAAATAATATCATATATATATTATTGAAAATAGATATATATTTATCATCCTTAATGTAGCGGTTGTTTTCTACACTTCCATTATTAAATATTAATTATTTGAAGCATTAATCTAACTTTAAATTCCATTATCTTGAGCCCTATTCTAACCCATATACATTCTTCTTTAATTTTTATTATACATGTTTTATTAAGAATTTATATCTTTATATTTTAATGTACATGGAGAATAAAATCCAATAAGAATGGATAAAAATTGAATTAATTTTCTTAGAAACCTACCTCAGTATACCAAGGGATTGGAATATTTCTTAGATTATGAAATAAAAAACTGATCCTTGGATGACAGACTAAAATGTATTTTTCCTAATTGTAAATTCATGTTATGGTTTAATAGAAAAAAAATTATATGACAATTTTATATTGAAATAATTTCCTTCTTGATATGTATGTTGGATTTGGCATGGTGAATAAAATGTTATGGAAAGTAAAAATAATGACAATAGTTTCAATGAAATACAATGTGACCTGAAAGAGGATAATTCAATTAAAATTTTGTTAAATGAAGAATTTTCCTTTGCATAATACAATATGAAAGATTTCAACATATCAACATAGCCTTATATTGATCCAGGTAAGGATAACTTTCTTAAAACTTTATTGACCAAAAAAATTATTTTTATAAATTAGTTGACGATAGACAATAAGAAATGTATGAAGGGTATGCCAAGTATTCAAAGTCTTATTTTCTTATTAAGTTTTAACATATAAATTGTCTCTTTAGAATTGAGGAAAAAGAAATCTCCATGATTTTTTGAGTTGCCTCATGATGATTTTATTGAATCTATGATCTCTGCATCATTTTATGAGATGAAGAATGTCATCAACAAACTTGGACATAATTATAAAAAGAAACATAAATGCCTTAATGATTTCATACATTATTAGGGAGAAGTGTCTAATAAATAATAATCTGAAAGATTTAATACAAGAATATAGATTTCAATAAAAAAAGTGAGAGGATAAATTAACCCAACCCCAGGAAGAAGTATAAGAAGAAAACTGCTACAAATGTATTGTTTTTATTTCCTCTGAAACCATGTTTTCAAATATTATCCATGTCATATAAAACTGAAGATGACATGAAGTGGCATGATTAGTATAGTAATTATTTCTTGATGAGACATCCAAAAATTCAACATCATGAAAGATTTTTTATTCACTATATTCATATTTTTTTCAGATCCTATGAATGTACATTTGGGATTGGCTTCTTATGGTTTTAACCCTTTTGGTACATTAAGTACTAATTATAGAATTTGGCCAATTGTTTTGATCCCCTGTAATCTACCTCCATTAATTTTTATAAGGAATACATCTTTCATTAATTCAATGATTATTCCTGGAAGAAAAATTTTAAGAAATGACATTGATGTATAACTTCTACCACTAATCAATGAATTATGAGAATTATGAGATGGTGTTGTGGAAACCTATGATGTTTCAATGAGACAACTGTTTAAAATGAATTATTATTTAATGTGGATAATTAGTGACTTTACTAGACTAGTAAATTTATCCGGTTGGAATACTCATACCAGTATGGCTTTTTTAGTTTGTAATTTTTATTACTAACCTCAACAATTACCGCATAGAAGAAAATGGGGGTTCATGTTTCGTCATAAATTTATTAATTCTTACCAGAAATTAAGGTTTAAAAAGACATTATTAAATAGATATATTTAAATTAAGAAGTCACATAAGGTGTTATCTTTTTCAAAAATCTTGAAAATTTTAATGAATTTCAATGAAGAATTTGGAAAATATCATCAATTTAAAGAAGGGGAAAAGGGTGTGAGGTACAACATTTGAATAATCTGGAACAAAAAATGTAAGAAAAAGAGTATATTTTTCACACATTCTTATTGGGTGTTTAATTTGAAACATCATAATCATAAACTAATGCATATTGAAAAGAATGTTGGTGATAAAGTAATTTTTTTAGTGCATAATTAGTAGGGTAAGGATCAACTTAATGCTCATAAGGATTTTTATTCAATGAATATAAATCATGTTTTGTGGGAAAATAAGACTGGAAAGTATCTTTTGCCTATTTTTACAATGAAAAATCCTAAGAAATATCTATTCCTTTAAACATTAAAGAATTTAAAATTTCCAAAAGGATATTCAAGTAACATATCATGGTGCATTGACATATTACATCGAAAGTTACATGGATAGAAAATTTATGACTCAAATATTTTTATAGAGTATATTTTTTTCATTATATTTGCGTAATCATTTATATGAAAATGTAACTATAGTTCAAGTTGATTTTTGTACCTTTTTCATTGATCTTTGTGGAAAAACTTTAAATCCAACCGAGCTTGATAAACTTCAAGAAAGAATGGTTTTAAAACTATGTCATTTGGAGATGTTATTTCCCCATTCATTCCTTACAATAATGATTCATTTGACTATACATTTGGTTAAATAATTTAAACTTGGTAGACTGCTACACTATCGATGGATGTATCCAATTGAGAGGTACGTTGATATTTTTTTATTTTCAATAGTGAATTCAATTTTATCAAATAATTTTGTAAATTTTTTTAATATGTTTCTTATTTTTTTTTCATCAGGAACATAGTTCATTTGAAATCATATATGAGGAATAAAGCTCAACCACAATGCTCTATTGTAGAAGGTAACATACCTGAAGATTGTTTGAACTTTTTTTCTAGGTACTTGTATTGGATTGAGACTAGACTCAAATTTTCTAAATGTGCTGAAAACATCCCTAATAAATCTAGTTCTAAAAATTAGTTTTCAGTATATACAACTATTGGATGACCAATTGGAATGAGGGAAAATTTTAGAAAAACTATATTGGTGTTGGTAAAATAACATATATATTTGATTCTTAATATTGTTATTTAATATCTATTTATTTATTAATTATGAAAAAAACAAAGAGGTAACTAAGGGGTTGATCTTGAAATGAGCTCAAATTAAAAATCCTATTAATCAGTATATTATCAAATGGTTCCACCATTGTGTATGTACATACTCATATTAAAATATTATTAATGTGTAGTTAATTTTTATATGTTAAAAGTAACATCTTATATCATTTTTTCTAGATAATGAATTTTGATAATCGAGTTAAATATCAAATGATTTGAATTTTTTGGCCCAAGGTCTTCTAAGGAATGCTAATAGATTTTATGCCTACAATATTTAAGGATTTAGGTTTCATACAATTTATCATGAAGAAGACTTGAAAACTCATAATACTTTTGTATTTACATTTTCATTGGTGGGATAATATGGAAAATTGATTGATATAATTAGAGTAAAACATTATTTCCAATTTTTATCTTTCTTATTAAAATCAGGTGGGTCAATATTGATATAGTTATAATGAAAGATTCATTACATTTTAGTTTTTTCAACTTTTCATGCTTGATGGATACTAGTGAGTGTGTATAATATGATCCATTTATCTTGGATTTACAAGATAAAATGGTTAATTATGTGGATGATGAAATACATGAAGGTTTAAGTGTTGTTATACACATAAATCAGAGAGAATTATATGATATGGGTAATGAAGATCAATTGGTGCTTTGTGATATTAAACCTAAAACACCAAAAAATTGAACAGTTATTTCCAAACAATATCAAAATGGTAAAACTTGCAAGATATGGTGAAAATGAAGGACTCTGCATAATGGAGGTTAATAACAATGAAGATAATGAATATTGAGATAATTTAATGTATAAACTGGTAATGAAATTATATTACAAGTTCTCATTGATAAGTGTTTCATACATATAAACATTGTTCTTGTTTTTATTTTTTGTTTATATAAAAAGATTTTAGTTTTTCATTATTTATATACTTAATATACCTTAACCATTTAAAATTTTGGAATTACGAGAATAAAAAAAATAAACATTCTAGTAGATCAGTATCTCGGAGCATGCCACCACTATCATTATCTTCTGTGGATTGAATTAATATTCTAAGAGCTTAAAAAATGATGTCTTCGATACTCAAGTAAGGGTAATATTAATTTGATATTCCTTGATAACTAATGTAAAATAAATTAGAAATTTTTTTAATATACCTGTAAAGTGTAATGTTTTTTATTTCTAGAGGTTTTTACATTTTGATGTCCCTTACTCCATTTCATGCCCATGGAATCCAAAGAATGCATACATCATCCATAAAAACTAAAATGACACTTTAATATAGAAAATAATAATTTCAAGTAATATCAACAACATCTTATTCTGAATTGACGTGTGGTTGATTCATACACATAAAAAATAAATTATAGATCATTATCCGTAAGTTTTAAAACAATATGAGCTTGTTTGCTCATTTTTGAATCTGTAAATACTAATTAAATGTAAAAAATCCTTTAAAAAGTGTTAGGGGTAAAAACTAGGAAAATTATCTCAAATTTTATTAAAATAAAGGAAAATAACAATAGATTTAATTGTGAAATGTAGGAACGGACGGCACATCATTCCAAATGATAGTTTCCATGTTATGTATGTAAACATGTTTTTAATGTTTTAAAACACTAAAACATGTGTGAAAAATTAAAAACCAAGAAAATGATTTCATATTTTCCTGAAATCAAGGGACAACCACTACTTAGTTGTTCTTAACATGTAATCACTAACAACACATCAATCTGACATGCAGTGTGATCGGAATTACTTGTGAACACTTATGAATGATACAAAAACATTTTAAAAAAAGGATTTAATGGGGTAAAAACTAGGGAAAAACATCATATTTTATTGAAATAAGGTGAAAATGATCATATATTTAATTTTAAAGATTTAGTAATTTATGGATCATTTTTCTAAAAGACAATTTTCTAGTTATGGATGGGAACACAGTTTTAGATTTTTTAAACCACTAAAACTTGCATGGAATAGTCAAAACTAGGTAAAAACATCTAATTTCCATAAAATTGGGCTAAAGGACTGTCATTTAATTTTTATATTTTGGAACTGATGGTACGTCATTTTGAAATATGGTTTTTCTATTATAGATATAAACGAATTTTTATTTTTTTAAAACACTAAAACGTGTTTGGAATGGTAAAAACTAGACAAATATTTCCAAATTATCCTAAAATAAAAGTAAAACTATTTTATATCTAGTTCTGAAATTTAAGAACCGACATCATGTCATTATGAGTGATGGTTTTCCCATTATGGTTGTAAATGCAATTTAGAGTTTTAAAACACTAAAACATGTGTGGAACTGTCAAATCAAAAAAAAAGAACCTGGGTAATCTTGAAATTAGGAGAAACCCACCGTAGATTTAATTATTAAATATAAAAATTGACAAAACATCATTCCGGGTGACGGTTTTCCTATTATGGCTATATAAGTGTTATTAGTGTTTTAAAACACTAAAACATGTGTGGAATGTTCAAGACCAAGGAAATGATGTTATATTACCTAAAAAACAATGTAAAATGAATTTATTTTTAATTTATAAATGTAGAAACCAAGGACATTTCATTCCGAGTGATTGTTTTCCCATTATGGTCATAAACACATTTATAGTGTTTTAAAACACTAAAACCTGCATTGAACAATCAAAAGTAGGAAAATGATATCGAATTGTTCTAAAATCAAGTGAAAACTGTGGTATATTTTGTTTTGAAATAGTTTAACTGATAGAACTTTTTTCTAAGTGAAGGATTTTCTATTATGGTCGTAAACGCGTTTTTTAGTGCATTAAAACACTAAAACGTGCATGGAATTGTCAAAACCAAAAAAAACACATTATATTCTCCAAAAATAAGGTTAAAACCACGATAAATTTAATTTTGAAATATGAGAATTGAAGACACGTCATTATGAGTGGTGGTTTCCATATTATGGTTATAAATGAGTTTTTTGTATTATAAAACACTAAACATGCATGGAATGGTCAAAACTAATAAAAAGTTGTTGGATTGTCCTAAAATCATAGGACAATGACCATAGTTTTAATTTTAAAATTTTTTAACTCACGGCACATCATTCTGAGTGATTGTTTGACCATTATGGTTGTAAACATGTTTTTAGTGTTTTAAAACACTAAAACGTTTACAGAATAGTCAAAACCAGGAAAACAATGACAGATTATCCTACAATAATGGGAAAACATCCATAGATTTAATTTTGAAATGTAGGAACTCACATCACATCATTCCGAGTGATGGTTTTCCCATTATGGTTGTAAATGCATTTTTAGTGTTTTAAAACACTAAAATATTCATGGAACGGTCAAAACTAGACAAATAATGACGTATTTTCCATAAATTAGGGGAAAACTAAGGTATATTTAACTTTTAATTATTAGAACCCATGAAACATCATTAAAAGTAAAAAATTTCACATTATGGCCTTAAACATGTTTTTACTATTTTAAAACACTAAAAGGTGCATGGAAAATCAAAACTAGAAAAATAACATCTGATTGTCCTGAAATCAAGAGAAAATGACCTTAGATTTCATTTTAAAATTTAATTAATAACATAACATCATTTCTAGTGATTTTTTCCCTATTATGGTCATTAACACGTTTTTAGTATTATAAAACACTAAAATGTGTGTATAGTAGTCAAAACCAAAAAAAACGACATCAGATTGTCCTAAAATCTTGGGAAAACCATAGTATATTTAATTCTGAAATGTAATAACCAATGACATATCACTATAGGTGAATGTTGTCCCATTATATTCATAAACATATTTTTAATGTTTTAAAACACAAGAACATATATGGAACTATAAAAACTTAGAAGACAGTGTTGTATTATCCTAGAATTAGGGGGAAATGACCATATATTTGATTTTTAAATTTAATAATTTACAGCACATCATTCAGAGTGATGGTTTTCCATTTATGGTTGTAAACATGTTTTTTAGTGTTTTCAAACAATAAAACGAGCGTGGAATGGTCAAAACTATGAAAACGATGTCAGATTGTTCTGAAATAAAGGGACAATGATCATAGATTTATGTTTGAAATGTAGGAACCACTGGAACATCATTACAAGTTAAGGTTTTCCTGTTATGGACATAAACATGTTATAATTATTTTAAAACACTAAAACATGTGTAGAATGGTAAAAATCAGGAAAAAATGTTAGTTCATCATGAAATCAGGTAGAAAAAAATGTAGATTTAATTGTTAAATGTAGTAACTAAAGACACATCATTCTGAGTGATGGTTTTCATGTTATGGTCGTAAAAGTGTTGTTTGTGTTTTAAAACACTAAAACATATATGGAATGATCAAAACTAGGAAAATGACATCGTATTGTCCTGTAATAATGGTAAAATGACAATATATTTAATTTTGAAATATAGGAATAGACAGAACATCATTCTAAATAATGGTTTTCCCATTATACCATAAATATGTTTTTAGATTTTTAAAACACTAAAACATGTGTATAATGGTCAAAATCCTAGAAAATGACCTCAAATTGATGTGAAATAATAGGAAAACCACCAATTAGTTTTTTTCTTGAATTATAGTATATTCTCCGATATCAAATTATTTTAAAAATTTATTAAATAATTTTCAAGAACACTCTAGGTCGATTTAAAATTAAATAGAATATTTACTTATCCCTTTTCAATTTAAAGTGTTGAATCTTATATTAAATAGCTATGTTTTATTTTTTTAAGTGTTTTTTATTATATATTATTTTTTTATGTTAAAATTTATTTTTTTATTAAAAAAGAAGAAAAAATATGTGCATCATTCTAAATATATATTCTATGTCATTTCTCTTTCTCGTTTCTTTTTCTAAATATTCTGGTTTTTATTAAAGGAGGAAAATTCTATAAGTATGCAGGAGGTTGATCATTCTATTCCACAAAATTATTTATATGGATGTCATGATAGTTCTTATTTTTGATGGTATGTTAAAATTTTATCAATCATTTTACATTAATTCTGATTTATTTTGTTTCTTTTTATTTTTTGTTTCTTTTTTTGTTACATTTGATGAGATGATGTGGTTGGTTTCAAATAGTGAGAAGATGTTCGGGTAAGCAGATGTAGTTGAGGTCATGATATGGATGTATATTGGGAATGGGTTATTATTGGACATATTATATATATATATATATATATCACTGAGGTATTGGATTATTTATGGTGTAACTGAGACTTAGGTTATGTTTCCAATGGTTTTTTTACAGTTGTGGATGTGTGGTGTATGAATTATGGCTTTATCATATATTTATGTTGTAGTTTATAGTATGTCAGTTTTTATATATTTATTGTTTTTTAATAAATATATTTATATAAAAAATCATAATAGATTAGTGGTGGTTTGTTGTAAGACCCACAAAACATATATTATTATATGTATTTAGCGGTGGTTCATATTAACCACTGCTAGAAATAACCAATGCTAAATGATTTGTGGTGGTTAATTTAATTTTAATTATATTAAAAATAGAGTTATTTATTAAGAAACCACTGCTAATTAAACATTAAACCACTAGTAAATTATCAAAATTGACACTTAAAAAATCACCAGAAATTAAAATAAACTGCCACTAGTTGACTGGCGATCGTTCAATATGTTGCGGTTTTAGGAACCACCGCTAAACAATTAGGTAGTGGTTTAAACAACCGTTAATCATATTTTATTGTATATTAACTCCAAAACTTAATTTAATGATCAATTATTACCTGAAATGTATAAATAACAAAGGAAAATGAAATGGAAATTTTTTTAGGATGGTAAGAAGAAAGTCATGTTTGATGAGAAATAAGAAAACCAACCTATTTTAATCCATTTTTTCCCTCTCATTCCCTTTACTCAAAGGTTACAAGAGAATAATGATGAACCTAGTTATTTTAGATTCCTTATGTTATTTGAAACCTTTAGTATAAACATTACCTTTGTGAAAGCCTTAAATTAAATCTCTTCCTATGTTGAATTTCTCAAGAGGTTTTTAACTAATAAAAGGGATTTAGAAAATTTGGACACTGTTAGATTAACTAAGGAAGGAATCATTTTCTTTCAAAATAATTAACTTCCTAAATTGAAATAACTTAAAATATTTATTATTACTTAAAGAATAGTATTGGGTGATGAGAATAATTGTTATTTTGACTTAGGTGATAATATTACCTAATTCTTTACTCCTTATTTCAATATCTAGGATTAGTGGAAATTAAATCAACCTTTATATCTCTCTATTTGGATAACAGTTCAGTCACTCACCCCATTGGAAGTTTGGATCGTTAAAATTGCCAACTAATTTTCTTATTCTAGAAGTGATGTGTGACAAATAGATACATATCATTCTAGGATGGTCATTCCTCATTATTAGTGGGGTTGTTAGAGATGTTTCAAAAGGAAAACTATCCTTCTATTTTGATGATTACTAAGAATAGTTTCATTTTTTTAAGAATCCCAACTTTATTTTAGATGAAAACTAATAGATTTTGTTGAATAAATTATTAAATCTAAGTAAATAGTGTTATCCATGATACTTTTGAGGGCCTAATTCAAGAGTGAGTGTACGAACATTTCAAGGTCACCATTACTGAATATTGTTTTACATAATAACTTAAAAATAATATGGATACTTGAGAGAATAATTAAGAAACTTATTACTATGGATCAATAAGTGGTTAATCATGAAAAATGTTATTTTAAATTTTTTTATTAATACTTTTATTTTTATTAAATAACCCTCACCCCTATGTTTTTTTAGGCCTCTCAACCTTGTCAAAAATAGATCTCTTCTTCTCTGATATTTTATCCAATAATTTTATCCCCTACTGTATTATATTGATTCAATTAACACTATTTTTTTGTTTTTATATTATAATTTTTAGTGATTATAATATCATAAATTTATTTAATTACTCCTTTTGGTACTTTCATGGGGAAAGCCAAGAAGAGATGTAAATTCAATAAAGGAGAGTGGTTGTTTGGTTGAGAATTAAAGAAAACCCAAAGAAATAAGTGTGTCATCTTGATCTATTATATTTAATTTCAACTACATAGACTAGTGAATACTTCCCTTTTAGTTGTATTAAAATTATTTCATGCATGTATGAGTTTTTAGTTAAAACTTCCCTATAGTGGTAATTATATGTGGATGGAAAACTTGTTTGTTTTGAAACTGAACTGAGTGAATTTTCTAAATTACTTATTTGTTTTTAGACTTAAATCTTATTTATTAAAAATAATTTTAAAAATATCTCAGAACAAAATTAGAGCCCAATAATTTTATTTGATTTTTTTAGAGTTCTTGAATCTATTTTCACTGATAAATATGGAAAAAATTAGTTTTTTTAAAATACAAGTAATATATTTACAAATTAAAATCATATAAAATTTGAAATATGTTTTCTAATTGTATTGATATATGTTTGACATGATTTTGGGGCATTATTCCAACATAAGTACATGATTTTTGAAGTAATTAATAGCTAAATCTATTTGATCTAATCTATTTTAAATGTTCTCCCATCTTGAGATCCAACATTAGGGAAAATGTTGAGTTTTAAGTATGGGGGAGGCATCCCTTATGTGTAAAACTATATTTGAATATAGTTTAAATCATAAATACCACTACTTTTTTTCAAACTGACTATCAACCAAACTTCAATTTTCTTTTTCAGTGGTTTCTAAATTTTCATTGTATTATGGATTGTTTTTCCTATTGGGGTGAGGAATCATTTCTATTCAATAATGCGATCATTATTGTAACATCATTTACATTTATACCATAATGATTATCTATTTTGGTCAAACATTGGGATCAGGATTTATAAATTAAATTATTCTTTAAATTTCTTTTGGATTCTAAACTCATAAGATTTTAATTTCAAATGGGATATCAAATGAATTCTCAATCATAGTGAACTTGTTATTATTTAAGATAAAATTGGTGGATGAATTGATTATTCATCCCTTTAATTATTAAACTCACTCTTCCACTAGTTATTTCTAATTATTATATGTGTTTACCATGGAGAAAAATATAAATTCTTAAGTAAATTTAAATGTAATGAGATGTTTGGTTAAATATTTTCAAAAAATATAAAATCAACCACTTTTGTAAAACTTAAACCATCTTTTTCCAAATCGCCTTATTTTAAGTAGTGAAATTATTTCTACATACTTTAAAGATTCCATGGGGGGGATTTTTTTGAAAATCACTTCATTATTATCAACTCATTTTTTTTAATTTTGTTTAGATGAATATATTTTAAACTAAAGTTTATGAAAAGAATTCCTTATGATAGAAAACAATTTAAGTATGGAAAAAATTTATGAGGATTGATTTTATAAAGGTTTTTCATGTCCATTTTGGAGAAATAATTTATCATTTTTTCAAAATGTGAAAATAATAGAGAAAATATTTATTTTTTATTAATATTTTATGAAAATTGTATTCTTTTAATATCATGATGAAATCTTTTATTTTTAGTTCCAACTTCATTAAACTATTATTAGGGCGATTTTATCATTTTATTGGGATCATGAATTTGTGTTTTTTTGGTGGAATGTTCTTTGAAATATAATTTTCAAAAAATTATTGGGAATATAAATGTTCAAGGATCAATGGTTTTTTCTTAAATAAATTTTTGGGAAAAAATATCCTATGAAGTTTGGATATTTATTTGAAAAAATGAAAAATTCCAATATTTTTATAACTTTTTCGATTTTTATATACCTTGGGATTCAATTCATATGACTTTACCATTTTCATATTAAATTGATCTTTTTCTAATATGCTTTCATTTTCATATGACTTAAGTAATACTTTTGTATGCCTTTATAACGTTATTAATTTTCAGGTTGGGATAGCTTGTGTAAAGGTTTCACTGGTGTGATGTATACTCATATAAGGGTACCAACAGACTTGTATAAATAACATAAACTAAAACCCTATATAGAGGTATTACATAACCTATGTAAGTTCTATATTGAGGTTTAAGGGACCTACAAAAAGGTTATTTTCTGTTGTATGGGGGTAAATTCATGTTCATTCAAAAGAGTTGTCTAATGGTATCTCGTACTTGAGAAGACTTGTGTTAGGATAGACCTTCATTTCAAATCCTATATGAGGATAATATTTTATATTTGAATACCCATGTAAGGGTAACTCAACACTCATGTAAGGGTACCTGTGTCAAGGTGAAGTAAAACTTCTGTCATGGTAGAGCCCAAATTTCAAAGGCTACTTCAAGGTCAACTTCCGCTTTCTGAAGTTTTTCATTAGGGTGCCTTATATTTAAGGGAAGCTATGTCAGGATTCTATGAGGGATTTGAAATTAATTTCAATACCTTAATTATCAAATCATAAATTGAAATAAATGAAAGGGGAGACTTGGTTCGATTGAAAAGGGAATTGGGTAGCTCTTCAAAGCATGATAAGAAAGATGAGTATTGTGAATCAAACCAATATTCTTTCCCATATGCATAATTTTTGTAGATGAATAAAATTCCACATGGGAGTAACACATTCTATTATATGAGTTTATCTAGGTTCACTATATGGAAGAAGATATATAATGAAGGTTTCCACTAGGAGGATGTTGATGCAAGGATTACAGTTTATGTTTGTGAGTTCTGATGTTTTTACCTAGCGTGTGGAGTTATTTTGAAGAGTATGTGGATTTATTTTGAAGTGGATGAGGATTTATTGGATGGTAATATTGCATAGAGAGAGATTGAAACTAGATACTGAGCAGTTTAGGATGATTGATTAAGGATCATCATCTAATGTGGGTGTGCCAACACTCATTCCAGACTGGCCAATAGAAGTAGAACAAGATGAAGTGGAAAAAATTGATAAATAATCTTACTTTTCTCTTTTGTATTTCCTATTTTATTTCTATTATAATTAATTTCATAGATATTTTTGTTGTTTCAATCATGCATAGTTAAATTTCTTAGTGAGATAGTTTGAACTGAAATGAAATGTATTTTCATTTTTATATAAGTTAATCTATAGAAGTTTGTTTCTCTTCTTAGATGTTATTCAATGCCTTATTTTCTAATATATCTAATGAAGTATTAAAAAATTAAGATAGAGTTATACTATTTTGTTAGTTTAAAATGAATTACTCTTTATTGAAATTTATAAATTAAGATGAAGTTTACTATAAGTCAACAATGTGATGTTTTAGTCTCATGTTCTCACTTTTAATTCTATATGAGCATCATTTATTTTCGATATCATGTATTTATAAGAGAATAATAGTGTATATTTTACCTTTGTAACTTCAACTAAAGTTCTTCAATTAGAAAATGGTTAGGTTTTTTTCTCCATGGGGAATCATCCAATTTCTATGATTGTATAGACATATCAATTATTTATAGAGTTCCCTAGGAAAGGTTAGTCACTAAGAGACAACTAGGTGTTTTAAATAACCTTCTTAAATATGTTTTAGAAATTATATATTTAACATTTATGTAAGAATAAATTTAATTTCTCAAATTAGTTCTCTCAAATTTCTTTAAATCCATCATTGTATATCTCGTTACTTTCTTTTCTTCTTTATTTACTACTCTTTTTCCACACTTTTACTCTACTTTTTTACCTTTAATCTATCATATTTATTGTTTTTTTTCCTTTGGACTTTGCACTATTATTTATTTCTCTTGGATTTGACCATACTCATCACTAACTAGTTAATTATGTTTTTTAAATTATATTCTTATAGAGTTTCAGCAATGCTTGGTCAGAAGAAAATAGAATACTTAATAAAAAGTGGTAGTTAAGGACTAAACAATATATAAAATGAAGTAGTCCCCATTAAAAAAAGTTGTGGATATCAAATACTTTGTAAGGATTTAATGCTTTTACCTTTTTGGATAAACTAGCACAATTCACTTGAATCTAAAGAAAACATCGTATTACAATAGACAGAACCATGAAAAAAATGTTAACTCGTTTTCATTTCAAGGTAATAACACCAAAACCTTGTTATGCATTAAAGGTGATATAACAACTTCCAATAATTTTCCTTTGTGTAAATAATATCATCCTATTCCAAGGGACATGCACAGACTCCTTTTAACTGTACAAGAAAGCTACTCAAGAATCAAGTAGCATGAATAAAAATAATGAATACATGGGGATTGGTAGTAGGAACTCAGAATAATATTCTCTACTAGATCTATATATATATATATTAAATAATATCATGGTAGGATATATTCATCCCTCTCTTGATGAATAATGATCACCATAGTTCACCTTGAGACTAAATAGAAAATTTAATGATCATTGCAACCAAAGGGACGCAAAAAAATATGATGGATAATTAAATAACACAATCAAGGATTTATGGAGAGAGAGGATTGAGCAGTTAATTCACCTTTACAAGAATCATAATAGCAAATTAGACTCATGAATTCATTTTTTAGATATATTTTTATTTGTGTGGATTGATAAAAACTATTAGACTGAAGTACTACAATAAGAAAAAACATTCACTGACGGATGCCATTAGATCCAGATGATCAATGGCTAGTAAAATACCTTAGATAAAATCATGTATTCAAAAATAAAATTTGTTATAAGTAGAACCCCAACCAAAGAATTGTGAGAAACTAATTGATAAGTACTACTATAAAGGATCTCATCCAAATGAGAATAATAACAAAATATAAATATAAATAATATTTAATGGGATGAAAAAATTTAACATACAACATAAGTAAAATAAGTAAAATAAATAAAAACAATGAAATGAATATTTTACACACATCAACTTTACTATAAAGAAATACTATGTCACATTGAGATATTTAAATAACTATATAAATGATATAAAAACTGAAATCTTGTGAAAATCATTTTATAGATAATGAAAATGTTTATATGGAGGTGAACGGCATTGAAATATTTCAAGAGACATTTTTTAATACATATATTCTATAAACGGATATAGATTTCATTGGTGAGATTTAAAAAATAAGTGATAATGGTGTTGATAATGCATATTATGTAAATACCAATGAATTTGAGATAATGAGAAGTGATAAAATTGAAGATCTTATAGAATTTGATGATTCTAAGGAATAATATTAATAAAATTATGGTGATGAATGTGAAGATAAAGATGAAGAATGATATGTAACATTTTACTTAAATTCATGAAATATATATTTTCTCAATAAATTTTTATTAGTTTTTGGTATTTTAATTCTTTATTAAAATTTATTAATATTTAATATTATTATTTTGTTTCAGATAGCACTACAAAATAATACATACTTAAAGAAGTTTAAAAATAAGTGGTCTCCAAACCCCCCACTAATTGATTGAATATATGATTTCTTACAATTCTTTTTCAAATAATAAATAAAATATGTATTTAGAAATGGTACTAGATAAGACTTCCACAAATTATTATTTATGAGTGATTTTTATTGAAGTCTTTTCTTTGTAATATTTTAAAAAAATCATCTCTCTTACCTTTCCCCTTGGCCTCAAACAAAATCGCATGACCATGCCTTATCCATTTGTGACTACTCAATATCTTATTTCTTTTATTTTCATCATTTCCTCACTATTATATATGAGACCGAGATCTATCCACACAATTCTTCTACATAGCCAACCACTTATCCTCTATTATGATGTCACACCCTTTCCATATTGACCTCCACATAACCTAGCCCTATCCACAAGCACCTAATTTGTGACTAACCTCAATGTTCCTCCTTTGGGGTCAGCATCATGTTCATCCATTTAAGGACCTTTCTTCCATTAAATGGTTATGTTTCCTTATTTTTTTAATGGCTATATTGGATCTTATGTTGGGTATATGTTTATCACCTGTAAATTTTAACATGTTATACCTTGTTCCTTGTTTTCTTTTTAAGTAAAACGTGCTAATTTAAACCCTATAAGTCACTACTAAAATTATAGATTACACACCTAATGTTTATTTCGAAAATAAATTTGGTATGTATCACACCATTTTTTGTGTTAAAGTTAAAATTATTATTACCATTTTTGAAGAAAGGAGATTCCTATTTTGACTATGTTAATGTGTAACCACTTATGCCTTAAATTGATGTTTCTATTAAAACTCTAGT
The DNA here is from genome assembly GCA_963277665.1 of Viscum album. Classification (NCBI taxonomy): domain Eukaryota; kingdom Viridiplantae; phylum Streptophyta; class Magnoliopsida; order Santalales; family Viscaceae; genus Viscum; species Viscum album. The sequence continues at coordinate 1,373,653,239 of OY728133.1, read as the reverse complement.
TAGTATACATTATTTACTTAATTTAAATTTTGAGAATAATAATTTTATTGATTATTTTAATACATGATTAACTATTATAAATTTTTTAGTTGAAATTTTTACGTTGTATAATATCATGATTAATGATATAATTAATGCACTTGGCATCAAAGAATTTTTTATTATCTTTAAAAGGGGTATATTGTTATATAAAAGGTACTCAAGGATAACTTGTTTCATTGAATATGTTGATTATTGTGATGGGATTAAAATTGGATGGCCAGTAATATTTTGATGACTCAATATATATGTTTCCCATTCCTCGTCATTAGGGTTATGTGTTAGCCCATGATTTATATTGCAGTTTCAAATTATCATGCTTCATCTTGATCATGAATATAAAATAATGGAAAAATATAAACTGAGGGTAACTTGAGAATTTTGAATTTAATATGAGCTTTCATTCATGGATTTATTTTTTGTAAATTATTGAGGTGTATATTCAAAATTGTTACTCTTTTGTACTATAGTGATTTCTATATTAATATTTTTTACCCTTTAATATGTGTTTTCATTCATTGATAGAATGTTTTGGTGTTGTATTTAAGCTGCCTTTTTATTTTACTAAAATTTATTATTTTATTTCTATATATTTATATTAATATATTTTAAATTTTAGACTTTAGGAAATGAATAATTTATAGATAAAAGTATGATTACATTACCCTAGATAACATCTTAGTATGTTAATGTTTTGAAGATGTTTTTTTATTTTTAAATTTAAACTATATCCATGGATGAAAAAAATGATCATGTACTAAATGTAAATTCAAATTATGGTACAAGAGAGATAAAATATTTGAAAACATGTTATTGAATCAATTTCCTCTGAAATATGTGTAGTAGTCCTAGAATAGAGATTCAAACATTATAGAAGGATCTAGAAGTTATGTCTAGTATTAGAAAAAATATATCAATTACCAAACATTGGGTAATGAAATTAGGAAGTAGATAAATAATTCTTTTAGTAGAGTGACGAAAACCCATCCTGAGTTAGAAATATCAGTTGATTCATATATTTATATTGTATATATTAATAAAGATTATATATTTATAGGAAAACCTAATCAAGATGATAACACATTAATGGATGATGTTTTAGAGACTAATATAATGGAAAAATTAATTGAGAAAACATATAAAATTTATAAATTAGTCAATGATGAAAATGAATAATTATATAAAGTAAATGATTTGTTTTCAAAACAATATTTTATTATAAATTTTTACCATATAAATTTCTAAAATGGAATTAAAAGTAAAGAAATATCCATGGTATTGGAATGTTTACCTAATGAATTTGTAAGAGATAAGATCCCTACATCATTTTATAATTTGATCAACATTTTTTTCAATATTGGAATTATTTATATGAATATATATGCATGTCTTAATGATTATATGTTATACAAGTGATAATATTCTAACAAATAAGATTGAAAATATTATTTTAGTTCTATATTGAGGTTAATAAATAATTATACTACTCTTAATTAACCTAAAAACATGAAGAAATAGAAAAAATAAAACTTTAGGGGATGTTTTACATTACATTCCTTGAAAACTGATGTATATATGAAGTGGCATGCATTGGACAATAACAATGATTACTTTATACACCATATGAGAGATTAAAAATAATTGAATAACATTATTTCATTACATCTTAATTTCACTTCTAATCATTCAAATATGTGTTTGAGATTTAAAATATATGGATTCAATAATTTTGGAACATTAATTACCAATTATATCATATGATTTTTTGTTTTATACCTTATAAATTACGTCCTTATAAGTGTATTGAACAAACTTCATTCATATTATTGATGATTATTATTAGAAAAAAATTTCTTGAAATAACATTGATGTCTCTCTTTATCCTCTTATATATGAATTTTCGGAGTTATGGAATGATGGTATAGAATTGTATAATGAATCTACCATGGAAATTTTCAAAATTAATGCTCCCCAAAAGTGGATCAGTAATGAATTTCTTCGATAATGAAATGTTTTTGGTTAAGAAACAAAATGGTTTTTCTTGTATGATATTTAAATTTGATAGTGAACCTAAATGAATGAATTATATAAAAAATTGGTTTTTCATATGTCATCATCACTACCTTGATGCATCTCCTCAATCTCAATTTGACACATCGTGGTTCAATGGAAAAACAGATTTAATGATTCCTCTAAATCTATTATATGGATCAGAGATATTTTCATAATTATAAAATGTTATTTTAGTGTTTTTAAAATACATTAAATTAAATAATGTATGGAAAAGTCTTTGAAATCCATCATATAGAAGTGGAACAAAATCATAAAACAAAAAGAGAATATGTTTCTTTTGTATAGGGAATTTAATGGGTTACAATACAATCATGATGTTATGCATATTGTGAGGAATGTGTGTGAAAATTTTATTTATATAATGCTTAGTGAGTAGGGGAAATCTAAGGATTATCTAAATTAGTGTAATCACTTATAAGTAATGGATATAAAGATTTTTATTTGGGAAAATGAAAATGTTAAGTATGTAATAGAAATTTTTACAATGTAAAATTAAAAAAAAAGATATTTTCCTTTAATGTTTTAAAAATGTGAAACAACTTGATTGATATTTATGTAAAATTTCAAAATTTTTTGATTTGATTCATTGAAAATATTAATTATTGGAAATTCATGACTCAAAAACTATTATGATATATTTAATACCTTTGTAAATGTATAATTTTTTCCAAAAAAATAACTACAATTCTAATTGACTTTTTCACATTCTTTAGAATGCTTTGTGATAATAAGTAATGTCTCTGATTTTTTGAGTATTATTTTTTAATTTTATATAGAATTATTTCGAGACTATGATTTTTTACAGCATGCGATTCTAAGGCCCAAAGTGCTTGAAATATATTTTTGAAAGAAATTAAACTATTAAACATTGTGTGCAAGTGGTTTTCCTGAAAATGTAGATTTTCTTTTAAAAAAGTACTCGGATTAGAAATTTGAGGGCATCATTGCATTTAGAGCAGCGACTTTGCCTTTGGTAGGGCCTAACATCGACCGGCACAAGTCGGCTGCAAAGGTTAGTTTTTTGGGATTTTAAAAGGAAATAAAATAAATTGAAAATTAATGAATTTTAAATGTTAATTTTTTACACAACAACTTAATTCATCCCTTTTTAAATACCTTCTAATGGAAAGTTTGTAGGGTTAGCTATATAACCTTGCAAATTGATGATTTCCATTGAAGCATTATGGCAGAACCCGTTGTCAGATGACGACGAAGCAATCGATTGACGTATCTCAGATTTGACGAACCTCACTAACGAATGTGATGTGACGATCATTCTTCAACTGAATCAATGTAGGTGTTTGTTATTTTTATTTAGTTCTTCATCATTCTTCAATTTAATGATGAACGTGGATCAACCCATGAATATGTTGTTCTAAGGATCGTGTGTTCTTTCCGGAGGGTGTTATTTTTCCGTTTATTTTGGGGTTTGATTAGGGAAATTGATTTGTGATAATTTTTGGATTATTTATTGATTCACCCTGTTTAATCCTTGTAACGGGAGTGAGTCAACACCATGACGAATGATGGAAGAGGTACGTTCCACTTTTTTTTATTGATTTTCTTCTTCCTTTTAACCCCGTGTTCTTTGCGTTAATCATTGGGTTACGAAAAATGAATAGTTATGCATCCGTTCCATAATTCCACGATCCTAAATTGGAGATCTAACATTGAAACGACTAAACTAAGGTGCAAAAGTGATGGAAACAGATGAATCGATGCATTTTGGGAGAAATTGTTCATCTATTTTTCTTTGTGTGGGTGATCGAAACAAGTTTTCGGGCCTATAGAACACCCGAACTCTCCCAAAATATCGATTTAATATAAGTGGAGACCTTGTATCATGAGTATTGTGATGATCGGATGGATAGATCAAGGATTGGGGGAGCCCCGAGGTGCAGCGATAAAGAACGACGGTTTTGGGAAATTTATGATCAACATGACATGTATCCCGAAGAACACGCCGTGTAGGGTTAGCCTGGTAATGGCTAGGGATTCCACACTGTTCATGATGAAGAACATAGATTTCCACCAGGAAGGCATGGCGTGTGGGCCACACCCAGCAGTGTTTGGAGTTCCGGGCGACAGGAAGCACAAACACGGCGTGTGCCCATCGTCACACGGCATGTGCGTCCCTACGTGGACATGGCGTGTATCTCGAAAGATACATGGACACAAGGTGCAGTACACACCATGTACTCCACCACATGGCCAGACGAGGCCGGTTACATGGGTAACCTCGTGTACCGGTTACACAGGTTGTCACACAAAGTTTGAATCTGTGTACGGCCACATGGCCAGCATACACAGAGTCCTCCCCAGATATAGGAACATGGATTTCACTCTCTTACACATCGTTTATACCTTCTTCTACACAAAAATCCTTTAGAAATGGTCTATTTTCATGGGTAGTACCTGGGGTCAGAAGACACGGCGTGTGAAACTTCTACACACTGTGTAATTCTCATTATATGGATTGATCTTATTGTCCATCATGCCTTCGATAGGTTCTCTTTGGGTTAGTGCCTCTTTATCTGATTTCTCTGAAGGTTAGGTATCGTTTCCATTTAGAGGAGAATTATCCCTTAAGCAGGACATTCCGAGATAGAGTCAGGTATCCCTCCAAGAGGCTTGGAGCAATAACCTCTATCCATTATTGGCCCTAGGTTGATCCAATTATCGACGTGAATAATCTTACATGATGATGATCCTCTACTTATTCAGTGAATCTGAATGAGTCATGGTATCCGCAAGGCCCTGGCAGTGATCCTTATCTGTGTATCATGATCTTTTCCCACTCAGGAGTGTGTTCTCCCAAAATGTGTTTATCCTTCTCTCGTGACCTTTCCTGGCAAATGTTACTTCTCATATGAACAATTATCAGAGCTATCAGACTCATGGAGTGAGTTCTCCAATATTAGTGCTTCGTGAATTCTTCAAACTGAATCCCTAGTAGGGGTATGTGGTTGTGTGACTTGTCTCTAGACTATGGGTCTGGGTTTTCGAGTATACCTGGATGTGTTTCTCTTTTTATATGTTCAGTATACATATACTGCATAGAGATGGTTGTACCTTTACTTTGTGTATTTCTTTGTGGTTTTTGGGGTCCTCTACTAAGTATTGTTATACTCACCCCTACACGGGCTTTGCCCACATGTGTCATGTATGATATAGAAGAACGGCCTTTTTACAGAGTCTAGGGTGGATTAATACTGAACCAAGCATTCTGGGTTCCCTATAGGTTGTGGTGTTCCTATGGCTATGAGCAGAATTCTCAGTACCACTTTGTTCTTATAGTTGGACTTTGTAGTTTTTATACTGTTGTTTTTGTGGGCTTGTATTCTGGACTAGTTTTACTTTATACACTTTACTCCTGTTGTACCCTGTTAGTTGGATTTAGTTTTATGCATTCATTTTTATCCTCATAGGTTTTTAAATTTCAACATTTGTGGGTTTGGAGATGTGTGTGTGTATAGGTACATAGGAAATAGCTCCCATGATACTAATATGCCTACTCAGTGCTAGTCACCAGCCCCTGCCCTATTGGAGGCGGGTTTGGGGAGTCACGACGTGTGCCCCACTAGTAAAGGTTCTGACAGAGTGGTATCAGATGAGGTCGATTCTACCTTATAACCAAGAGTCTATGAGTTTGGTTTGGGGAAACATTGTTTAGTGTTTCTATCTTGGATTTCAAGCTAGAGACTACAACGTTGGTGTGGACGGATGATGTATCCATACAACAGGACTCTGATAACCTAATTTTTTACTCGGTACATGAAAACACTAGTTGAGGGGAAGTAAAATAATGCTACATGGATCATATAATAATGGGTTGTGTTTTCTATGTCCTTTGTGTCAGCTATCCAGATATACTTGTTGACCATGGTACATCGTGTTTCCTTACAAGATGCCTCTGTGATGCATACCCTCTAGGATTTACCATCACGATAATAAGGATGAACCCATCAGTGACAAGGCTTCGATATAGGGACTAGTTCCCTAGGAGTTACCTCCAGGTGGTGTACCTGCTATACCACCACTAGTGGAATATCTCGTGGTAACTACAATACCAACAGACAAGAGCCGCAGGTTGAGCGCACTCTATGAGTTCCAGAGAAAGAGACACCTCAGGTTCCGAGGTGATCCTGACCCTCAGGCGGTTGAGGACTAGCTTAAGGTGGTGACCAAAGTTTTTCATAGTGGGGACACCGACGGACTAGATGGTAGTCCTATGATTGAGCCTTCTTCAGGGTTCAACAAGATGATGGTGGAGTTTGACCACACATACTCATGATGAGGATGCTCTTTTATGGATGGAGTGTGAGCGACTCTTTAGGGAGGTGTTCCCTCTGGTTACAATAAGAGTGGTTCATAACCAAGGGCTTATTCAGATCCAGCAGGGTAGTTTGATAGTGGATGACTATTCATTTAGGTTCACCAACTTCACTAGGTTCTCGATGGATATGGTCAGGAATCAGAACTTCAGAGCTTGAACCTTCAAGAGAGGTCTATAATGGGACATCCGAGCTAGTGTTGTGCCTCTATGAATTTCAACTTATACTGGAGTGCTCAAGAGGGCCTTGGTGATTGAGATCTTCAAGGAAGAGCAGAGATAGCCGATGACATTCAGTAGTTGGTAGACTGGTGTGGAGACCTCAGCAGTAGGGAACTGACGTCAGGTACAGGGATCAGCACATGGGAGAAGCCACGGGAGGACCTAAGACAGGGAATCCATAGATTAGGGGTCTCAGGATAGATCGAGTCTGCATATGGAGAGGAGATGTTATTCATGTGATGGTAGGGGACATCTCACTAGAGATTGTCCAACCCACCGAGCTATAGATAGAGAAGCAGTGGATAGACCACTGAGGTAGAGGCATAGAGTATAACAGATAAACCCACCAGGTATCAATTGTGGCATAGGAGCAGGGAGAGCTGCAGTTGGTGGAAGACGCTTCGATCTACTTCCACCACCACCACTAAGAGGTCTGCACCAGGATTAAGGAGTTGGGGGACAGGGGCGGGGACAGCTATATGTCATTGAGGCATACGACCTAGGGACTCAAGGGATGATCTGACGTATGATATGTGTCTTTTATACCTTAGTTTCCGTAGATATAGACACAGGTTCCCATAATTCCTTTAGAGGAATGGGTATGTGAGACCCATCATTTCACCCTGGGTTGCCCCAGTTTTGTTTTCCAATAAGAAATATGGGTGTTTGAGGTTGTTCATATATTTCAGATACCTGTACCAGGTGATGGTGAAGAACAAGTATCTACTTCCAAGGATCAAAGACCTCTTTGATCAGCTGAGAGGGGCACGGTGGTGCTTGAATGATGACCTTCGGTCAGGTTATCACCAGTTATGAGTACGATATGAGGATATACTGAAGAAAACATTCATATGTCGCTATGGTCACTATGACTACTTGGTGATTCCTTTTAGTGTGACGAATTCCCATGTAGTGTTCATGGTACTTATGAACTAACTCTTCCAGCCGCACATAGACCAGTTCATAGTGGTATTCAATGATGACATCCTTGTGTACTCAGCGTCAGAGGAGGAGCATGTGAGACAGCTGTGAATGGTTCTAGATGTACTATGAGAGAACCAGGTATATGGGAAGATCCTTAAGTTCTAGTTCTAAATTTAGGAGGTCCACTTTCTGGGACATTTCATCTCAGTGGATGGAGTAGATGTGGACCCAGCTAAGGTAGAGATGTGTTAGCATGGGAGCCACCTTGGAGCATAATGAAGGTGTGAGGCTTCCATGGGTTGGATGGATATTATCCTAGATTCATTTTTTATTTTTCCCAGATATTTGCATTGATGATAGCCTTGACTAGGAAGGGGAAACCCATCATGTTTATGTATATGTTCCAGTTGGCTTTCCAGCAGTTGAGGAAGAGTTTGACGAGCGCCCCGATTTTGAGATTGTCGGAAGAGGGTGTCGAGTACATATTTTTTTACAATGCATAAGGGACCGGGCTTGGTTGTGTACTGATGTAGAGATAGGATGTGATTTCTTATGGTTCACACCATCTTAGGCCACATGATCAGAACTATGTGACCCGTGATCTCAAGCTGGAAGTGGTAGTCTTCTTGTTGAAGATGTGGATAAACTACCTTATGGGTGTGTGGTTTATCATCTACTCTGACCACACAAGCTTCAAATACATCTTCTCACAGATTGATATGAATTTGATACATAGGATTTGGTTATATTTCCACTATTATTATGATTTTGAGATCATCTATACTCATGAGAAGGGAAACAAGGTGGTAAATTATCTTAGAAGATGGTCGAGCTCACAGTTGTTGAGTGAGGTGACAGAGAAGTTGGCCTAGTTACAGTTATCCTTCATGGACAAATAGGATGCAGCTTACCTTCAATCGATGTTTGTCACCCCTCTACTCTTATAGAGAGTTCGGGAGGCATAGTTTGGGGATGTCTACTATGAAGCTTTACGCGCTCAGTTATCCACAGGGCATGCTTATGATGAATATCCACAAGGTGGGGAGCAGGTTGTTCTCTTTAGAGGAAATGTTGTTGTACTAGTGGAATTGTGGGAGGAGGTCCTAAGGGAGTTTCCAATATCCCCGTTGGTGGTACACCCTAGCGTGGAAAAGATGTGCCAGGATCTCTGATGACAGTTTTGGTGGTCAAGCTTGAAGAAGGTAGTAGCGGAGTTCATTTCTCAGTACCTTACATGCCAGTAGGTGAAGACTGAGAACCAGGTTCCAGTAGGGTTATCTCACCCCTTGGAGGTTTAGGAGTGGAAGTGGGATGGGATATCAATGGATTTAGTGACGAGATTACCATGAATGTATAAAGAGAATGATTCTATCTATGTGATCGTTGATCGACTCACCAAGTCGGCCCACTTCCTAGCTATCAGGGAGCAGAGTTCTATAGAAATCTTTGAAAGCCTCTACGTGCAGAAGATAGGTCAGCATCATGGCATCCCTTTGAAAATAGTCTCATATTTTGATTCTCATTTCACATCACGTTTGTGAAAGGGACTACAGGAGGCATTCAGGACTCATTTACGCTTGAGCACGGTGTTCCATCCCCAGATTGATGGTCAGGTGGAGAGGGTTATTTAGGAATTGGATGATATGTTTTGGGCCTATATCTTGGACATTGGTCATGTTTGGGAGGACCACTTAACACTAGTGGAGTTTTCAAATAATAATAGCTACCACTCCCCCATTGGCATGGAACCGTTCGAGGCCTTATAGGGGTGACTCTTCTGGTCACCACTTTGCTGTACCGACCATAGAGAGTCATCACTCATGGTTCCAGAGATGGTGTGAGCTACCATCAAGATGGTGTATATAATCCAAGAGTAGATGAAGACTACAAAAAGTTGGAATAATTCGTATGTTGACAAGTGACAGAGACTTATAGAGTTTAAGGGGGGAGACCATGTCTTTCTTCGGGTCTCACCTCGATGAGGGTTATGGCTATTTGGTCTTGGCAGAAATCTATCTCTGAGGTTCATCAGACCTTTCAAGATACTGCGTAGAGTTTTTGAGGTAGTATACCACATTTCTCTACAACTGTAGATGCATCGGGTACATGATGCATTCCACGTGTCACCGGTGAGGAGGTACGTGCATGACCCATCACACATCATCAAATGGGTCGATCTAGATATTGAGGATGGAGAGAACATTGTTGAGTACCCAGTGGAGATCGAGGATCAGTAGGAGGGGGTTATTCATGGGTGATTTATTCCCTTGGTTCGCATCCAGTGGAAGCATGGGAATCTTCATGAGAGCACGTGGAAGCGGGAGGCTCAGATTCGTGCCCTGTACCCACATATTTTTTAGTATCCTTTTTTTATATTTTTGGGGAAGAAAAGCCCCAAGGTGGGGAGAATGTAATGTCACATATTTTTTGAGTATTATTTTTAAATTTTATATGGAATTTTTTTGAGACCAGTATTTTCGACGGCGTGTGATTCTGAGGCCCAAAGTGCCCGAAATAGATGTTTGAGATAAAATAAACTTATAAATAGCACACGTGAGAATTTTTCCTAAAAAAGTATAATTTATTTAAAATGGGTTCCCAAATTATAAATACAAGGGCACCATTATGTTCAAAGTAGAAACCTTGCCTTAGGAAAAGCCTAACATCAACTGGCCCGGTTCGGTTGTAAATGTTAGTTTTTGGACTTTTAAAAGGAAATGAAATAAATTGACAAATAATTTATTTTTAAATGTTTACTCTTTACACAATGACCTAATTACTCCATTATTAAATACCTTCTCATGGAAATTTTTCATGGTTAGCTACATAACCCTATTAATTGAGTATTTTCATTGGATCATTATAGGATAACCCATTGGCGGACGACAAGGATGCGATCGATCGATGCATCTCAGATTTGATGAACCTCGCTAAAAAACACGACATGGCAATAATTCTTCAATATAATCCTGGTAGTGGTTTGTTATTTTGATTTATTTCATCCTCGTTTTTTAATTTAACGACAAACGTGGATCAACCCACCAAGAGGTTGATCTGTGGATTGTGTGTTTTTGTGGCAGAGTGTTATTTTTTCGTTTCTTTTGGGGTTTGATTCGGGAAATTGATTTTTGATAATTGTTGGATTAACTATTGAGTTTCCCTATTTAATCCTTCTAATGGGAGCAAATTTACAACGTGATGAATGATGGCGGAGGTACGTTCTTCTTTTGTTTATTGATTTTCTTCCTCCTTTTAACCTCATGCCCTTTACGATATTAATAAGTTTATGAAAAACTGGTCGTTGTGTGTCCATTCCTCCATGAAACGATCCCAAATTGGAGGTCCAACATCATGATAACTCAACTAAGGTACGATGGTGATGAAGGTAGATGAATCGACACAGTTCCGGAGAAATTGTTCTTCCACTTTTCTTCATACGGATGATCAAAACGAGTTTTCAGGGACAATTGAACGCCTAAAACCTCCGGAAACATCAATGGCATAGCAGGGCAACATAAGATCATCAGTATTGTGATGATTGGATGTCTGAATCAAGGATTGGGGAATCCCTAAGGCATGGAAATGAAGAACAACAGTTTCTGGATGTTTTTCATTAATATGGAATGTATCCTAAAGAACATGTCATGTAGGGTTGGCCTAGAGGCGGCGAGGGATTATGTGTTGTACACAGAGAATAACATGATGTGACCCCATGAAGACATTGTGTGTGGGCCCCACCCAGTGGTAGTTTGAGTTTCGGGCAACAAGAAGTACAAACACGACATGTGACTATCATCACATGGTGTGTAGGTCCCTACATGGACACGGCTTGTATCTCGAAAGATATACAGAAACAGGGTGGAGTACATGACATATACTCCACTACATGGCCAAATGAGACCGGTTATGTGGGTCACCCCATATACCGGTTACATAGGTTGTCACCCATGATTTGAAGTTGTGTACCGGAATACGGGCAGCATACACGGAGTCCTCCCGAGATAGAGGAACACAACATGTCACTCTCTTATACGTCGTGTATACCTTCTTGTACACGACAAGCCTTGCGACATTGGCCATTGTACACGAGTTGTACCTAGGGTCAGAAGACACAGTGTGTGACACTTCTAAATGTCGTGTACTTATCAGTATATGGCTTGATCATCTTGTCTATCGTACCTTGGACAGGTTCCTTTTGGGTTAGTGGCCCTTTTTCTCATTCCTCTGAAAGTTAGGTATTGTTTCCATTAACAGGAGTATGATCCCTTTAGCAGAACTTTTCAAGATGGGGAAAATATACCTCTCAGAGGCCCAGAGCAAGATCCTATATCCATTCTTGATCGTAGGTAGAGTCATGTATCGATGTGACTACTTTTACAGGATGTTGATCCTCTACTTAGTAGGTGAATCTGGAGGAGTCGCGGTATCCACCAAGTCCCTGGCAGTGATCCTCATATATGTATCATGATCTTTTCCCACTGAGGAGTTTGTTCTCCCAGAATGAGTGTATATATCTCTCATGAACTTTATCGAAAAACGGTACTTCTCAAACTGATGATTATTAGAGCTATCAGATTTGTGGAGTGAGTTTTCCAGGATAAGTGCTTCATGAAACCTTCGAACTGAATACCTAATAGGGGTATACGGTTTAGTGACTTGTCTCTAGACTATGGGTCTAGGTTTTGAGTATACTTGGATTTGTTTCTCTTGTTATATATTAAGTAGACATATACTTTGTAGAGATGGTGGTACCTTTAGTTTGTTCTATTTATTTGTAGTTTTCAGGGACCTATATTAAGTATTGTTTTATTCACCCATAAATGGGCTTTTCCCGCACGTTTCGTGTCTTATACAGATGAGCAGCCTTTTGATGGAGTCCATAGTGGACCAAGACTGGACTGATATTTTTCAGTTTTCTACAGGTTTTGGTGTTTCTAAAGCTACAAGCAGCAGTCCCAGTACCTCATTGTGCTTACAGTTGGACTTTTTAGTTTGTAGACTCTTGTTATTGTGTGTTTGTATTCTGGACTAGTATTACTTTCTGCACCTGACTACTGCTGTAATCTATTGGTTTGGTTTAGTTGTATGCATGCATTTTTTCCTTGATGGTTTTTACATTTCAGTATTTATGGTCTTGGAGATGTGTGTGTGTGTACAGGTACATAGGAAATGCATTCCATGTTAGTAATATGCCTACTTGGTGCTAGTCACCATCCCCTAGCCTATTGGAGGATGGCTTAGGGAGTCATGGCGCAGTACACCTAGTACGGGTCGTGATAGAATACCGTAATCCTAATTGAGATGAATAAATTCAATAAAAATTATACAATCATAATTTAATTTTTAGTTGATCTATCCTCTATCATTTTTCACAGTGATAATTAATTTAATTATTTATTTGGTCAAGGAATATAAATATGAAGGACCCATACATTATCTATAGATGTATCCTATAAAAAAGTATTGTATTTTAATTTTATTCTATTTAAGGAATCATATTTATAGTAAATAATTATAAAGTTTAATTATTAATTTATTAATTTTTTTATAAGGTCTCATGGCCATTTAAAGTCATTTTCAAACAACATAACTCATGTATAAGGCTCTATTATTGATTTTTTTCATTTTGAATAGTACTTAACCTTCTTCTCATGGTATTTGGATTTTATAGATATAAGATTCAAACAAGTGGGATGATTTAATGATAATAAATTTTACATTAAAGATAATAATAAATCATAAATATTTAAAAATTTTGCTTGAGAAGTAGGAAAAATCTCTTTATTTTCATTTACAGGGTTCCATTTATGATAAGCACACTTATATTACATTCTTAATACTGATATTTTTTATCCTTATATGAATGAATTAAGGGAAAAAATTAAAATATGTATTAGTAGTCGAACCCAAAATGAGGTAGAGATAACAATAGTTTTTAAAAATGAAATTAATGATTAGTTTAAACTTTTGGTAATTTATTAATCTAATACAAATTTTGAACACCAATATGTTGAAAATTATCTAAAGTAGAAATATTTTAGATTAGTTTTGTATAGGTAAATAATGATGATAATTTGGCTAAACTATAAGAATGTTTGAAGTATTATATCAAGGTACAATGAAAGATTCTAGGATATTCAATTATTTTATTAGTGGTTTCATGTTTTGTAAAATTTATAATGAGGATTTTTTTTAAACAAAAATATTAGCATATTTACAATTTCATACCAGGTTTACTATTGAAATTTAGTTGATATTATGAAGTTAAATTATCATGGGAAATTTTTAGTTATCTTATTAAAATTAAAGTGGGTAAATATTAATAGGGGTATTAACTATCATCTTTTATCAGATGATTGATACCAATGATCATGGAGAACATGATCCATATATTTATTTTTACCAAGAAAAAATGGTATATTATGTTGATTATATAGTAGATAAAGGGTGTATAATTTTTGTACACATGAAACCAAAAGACATGTAACATATGTGTAATTGAGGGGAACTAATTTACGATAGTAAACCCCCTCAAAAAATCACATTGAAATTTTTTTACCATGTGATATTTAAAATGTCAATCTTGTGAATGTGGGTGGAGATAATGATGATGATGATGAAGAAGAAGAAGAAGTATTGTTCACAATGGAAGATAATAATAAAATCAACAACTAAGAAGAATATAATTATAAGGTTGAATATGAATGTTTTTTTAATATTTAATTATATAAATATTAAATTAATGACTTGTAATTGAATTGAAAGTTTAATTGAATTAGTTTTTTTGCTGATATTTTCGGTAAAAATTCCATTCTCAAAGAGTTTTTGAGATGGTAATCACTCTATAGCATAGGACATCACTACTACTCCTTTTACCTAGAGTACATAAAGAATAAAGGAGAGTCAGTCTACTAATGATACATAGGGTACACATCATCACATACCTTCTATAAATTTTTTTTAATAATATTATTTTATCCTATTAAACTTTTCTTCATAGGTAAATAATCTCTATAATCCTATATCAAAACCAGGTTTAAATCTGGGTGGGAGATAATTTCTACAAGTATTGTAGTAGTACTATAGAATTGTAACAATGCAGTTAATGTATCATGTACTATAGTGGGGTACTATAGTGGGGTATAATTCATCCTGAATGGGCTTTCACGCCACAAAAATTAGGCCTTAGATTTATCAATGCGGGTTGGGTTAATGACCTCTAATGGCATTATTAGGCCTAGGGGATTGTGATCATGTGTCCTTTCAACCAATTATTGGGATTACAAGTCATGTTCCTAAAATCCATGTAATGGGTTCCCCTCTACCCATAAAAAATTAGGTTCCTTTAATTAATAATAAAAAGGGGGCTTTGACTCCAACTTTTGAAAAAAAAAATATAAGTATTCCTTTTGTATAGGAAGTTGGGGATTTGATCATTCAACTTGTGAATCAATTTTCATTAAGAGGCTACCTACATGTCCCTGTTTATCATTATGTGTTACAATTTTATTAAATTAGTTTCATAAAATTCATAAATTCACACTTGTCATATATATATTTTAAATTATATCTATTATATAGAGTAAGGCCTTTTACGTGTGAAGATAGGTCATAAAATGAATACGCTATTTTGGTGACATAAAACACAATATAAAAACTAACTAAAAATAGAGAAAATGAATTATAATAATAAATATGCACTAATTAAAAATAGAACCTCATCCTCTAAAGTAGTATAATTAATTTCAATCAAAGGGAAAACTTAAATAAACTCATAAAATTGGGACACCTTTTCCTTCATTATAATTTATTTTCTAATTTCAGGTTATATTTAGTTAAATTCATTTCATGTGGTTTTTCAATTCTATTAGTTTTTGTGTCATTATTTTCTATTCGAACCACTTATATTAAAATATTAAGTCTCAAAAAAAATCTGATTAAAACATCGTATAGAACCACCGCCTCCTCCACCTCCCATTCTTCATTAATTAGGGTTCCTGCATAACCAAACATATCCCCAAGCCCTTAAAAACATATTTAACTAAAATGAAACTTCATTTACACTAAATAAGTGGAAAATAAAGAGATGAGAAATATGATCCATATAGTGGGAGTGACGGTGATGGGGAGTGATGTTTGTGAACAACCATAGAAATTTTGTCTTACTAATTAACTTAACATTTTATTGATTTTAATATTATTTAGTTATGTTATTTAAATTTTTTTATGTTTATATCTGGAAATATTTTTTACTATCACATTATACTTGATGGATAATATGTATTGTATCTATTTTTTATGGATAGAGAGTATTAAGGCTTCTTAGGAATTTATTTTTTTATATTTATATTATATGATATTTATAAATAGTTATAACCATCACTAAATAAGCAAAAATATTTATACCCATCCCTAAATATGGTATAAAATTTTATAAACATATCATATTTAGTGATGGTTATGTAAGAATCTATATATGGAAATTTGGAAAACATTTTTATGGACTGTTACATTAATAAAGACAAATATGATACAATTTTTAGTGGTGGGTTTTTAAACCACTTCTAAACAAGAACAACAATCATGAATTCCTTTTTCACAAAAAAAATAATAAACAACTATTTAATTACCGACACACAACATCATGGTATTTTTTCATAACCGTTGTGTAACGTTATATAAATGGTCAAAACCATAACTAAAAAAATCAATTATCAAGAGTATAATTTCTTATAGTTTGGATAAAGATAATTTTTATGATGTGTATCATACCCTCATTGAGGTTGTGCTACCCGGTGATGAGCTTGCAGATCCATCATCTAAACTAAAATATAGGGATGTTTCACAACACTATTGACTAATATAGGTCAAGGATAAGAAATATTATTTATTCTAAACCATATTTTAGAGGATAAAACATCTATTGAGTTCAATATTTGTATGAGGATATAATTTAAATTATTATTTAATTTAATTTTAATTTATTTATTTTATATATTTGTTTTTTTTGAGTTTTATTTTCATATTCTTTCGCATATAGTTGTTGGTTATGTAGGTTCCATTATCTATATTTATTTTTCTACACCAAGGGTACCATGAGATCAGGTTCCCACTATTGATAATAATCTCATGTTTGAGCACTATATGGTATGAAAATAAATAATAAATTTTATTTAAAATATATTTAATTACTAACTTACTATTAATATATATTTTTAGGGTTTATGACCTCTGATTTATGATAGCATGAGACCCTCTATATGGGAGGCATGATATATTTATATACTATGGTATTTATATCAATTTTTAAATAACCCCAAATAGAGTTCTATAAATAGATATTCAATGACTATTTTTAGTTACTCATATGTGTGTCATTAACCTAACTACACTACCCCCCAGTTGGAGAGGAACTATGCTTCATTACATAGGTTAGAATTTCCAGAGTAGGTCATCATCAAGTCAATTAAATTGAGGGAGATTTGATGTCACAATTAGAGATGATATTTTTGGTTTTATTCTACATTTAATACATCTAGTGAGTAATAATGATCATTAATTTATATATAATTTTAATAATTAAGGTCTATTTAAATAGTTTTGGTTGATCGTTTTATTATAGAGTTTTTTTTTAAAAATCGGATGTACATTGATCATTATAATGGGGATTTTTCTAGTGATTGATACAGATATATTATGGTTATTATTTATTTTTATGTTTTTAAAATAAGCATAAAATATTTTTTTACATTTTTAACTTCTAATTATGCATTTTAGGAGATAAATAAGGAAAAGACTTATCACTTGGGGGATATTAAACAAAAGGCTGAGGGAGGGGATGATGAGTGATCATGTGATTCATTCTTTGATTTGGTGTCTTAACTATCGGTTACTATGAGTGGTATAAAGATAGTATGGGTGATCAGTATTAGTTTTTGATCAATATTATCTTGTTACTATGGTATTATAACGATGGAATCAGTTAGCTCAAAGGGATATCAAATGATATTTTTGTCCCTTTTTGGAGTATAATAATAGGTTATGATATTAGGTATAGTGTATAAATATATTTTACAAAGAGTAAGAGGAGTATAATTACCAATAAGAGTAGAAGTGTTAGTAGTGGGAGTAGAAGAATAAGCAGATGATGAAGTATCTGTAGTAAAAATCAGACAATTTTGTATTAGAGTTCCCTATACCTAATTCTCCCCACTAGTGAATTGATTATACATTTTTTATTATTATTTTATTATATTAAATATTTCTTAAATATTTTATTTTTTTATAATTTTATGATTTATTTCTATTTTTTTGAAAATTTTATGACTTTTTGGCTACAAACATGACCATCACAAATAGTTGGGAAATTATTTATGGAATTTAAAAATTCATTGATATTAATGTTTCGTAATTATAACTATGATAAATTATTTTTTCACAATAAAATTAAACCTTATCATATTTTAAAGGATACATTATAAATTATACTAATCTCAATTCCATTTTCCATTATGGGTTATTTATGTTGGTCTCCCATTGAAAATACCTATTTTTTATGGAAATCAATCACAAATAACCCGTCTCAAATTAGTGGAAATTAGATTCTAAAATATGGATTCAAATCTAGGTTATACACGATTTAAATGGGAATCATAGAATATTTGATGCCAGTGAATGAGTAGATAAGAACTTTCCTTCCACTAGTGGATCACACACTTTCTAGGAAAGAGATATTAAATTTCTAAAAAAAAATTAAATGGTTTCACTATCCTTGAGTATTATCCATAAAATAAAAAGAATATTCTATCAATTAACGACTTGTATTTAAAAGGATTATAATCATATGAATTTAATGTTTCAATTTAAAACTAAAATTCACATGGTAATGCATTGCATATTTTTGTAAAATGTTTATTATATAGTAACCAAGATATTATTTTTCAAAATCAATATTTTGAAAACTTATTAATTCAATAGAGTTTCTATTAACTAAAAAAGAAATTTTTGTTAATTTATGAGAATTAGATATGTTTAACCCACCATAATTCTTTGATATCTTTTTTACTTGAATTTTCACTAGGTATGATAGATTTATTTCTTCACCCTATACATTTATGATGGGTGTACACTATTGAATGTTATATGAAGATACTAAAAGTGTTAATAAAAAATAAAATATAACTATAAGGTTTTATTGTGGAGTGGTATATTTTAAAATAATTCATTGAATTATGTATTGAATACCTCTATAATATATATTGAATTGATCTTTTAAAATCTATCCAAAATGGACACATCATAGGTGAAGGAAATGTGGGGAGAGATGTTGTTACAATATACATCAATGATTGAAAAAATTACCACTTTTTATAATATTTTGAATGTTGTTCCATAGTTTAAATATCATAAGAACATTATTAGGAACTTAAATCTAATAAAGGATGAAGGTTGGATATCAAATACACATAACTAACAGTTAATTACATTATGTTGTGACCATATTTATAACGAGATATCTGTAAATCCAAAATTCATATTTTAAAAATTTTGATGGATAATTAAAGTTCATTGTGTTCATATATTATCTTATAATTTATACAAAAGTAGTGGTTATATTTTATAAAAGAAGTAACATGGTGAATGTAGTATAGTTAAAAATAGAGGATTCATTTTTGTGGATGAATCGATGTATGTATTGTGTACCAAACATAGATTTCCCATTTACATGAATATGTTATACTTTAGAATCATTGAAAAAATATGGGAGTAATACTATAGAACATTTCATGTTCCAATTTTCTAATATAAATGTTTTGAAAATTGGATTGAATTAAATGTTGAAAAATTGGGATTTGTAAAATAGAATTTTAGTAGGAAAGTATAAAAATAAAATCCCTTTATATTTGAATAACAATTAATATATATTTTTCATTCTATTTTTTTTTCAAAATAAAATTATTCCATTGTGATTTTTGGAAATTAAGGATAGTATATAATTGAGTGCGAAATAAATCAAGGATGATCCTTTCTAAGGGATTTCAAAACCATTTTGTGTTAGAATTAGTGGGTGTGATGTCATGTTTTTTAAAGGTGACTATAAAGTGGGAATTTAGTAAAGGTTTTAGTCATAATGGAAGAGGCAGAAGAGGCATGGGAAACACAAATTGTTTCATAATCCATGAATAATAGATGATGTACATGAAGAAGAATTTTTATAACCAATAAAATTAATTAGAAGATAAATTTACAAGAACCCAATAACAATAAGATAGGATACTTTCACAAAAAAATTATAATATATTCATTTATTAAAGAATTACCTTTTCTTGAATTCTTTCTTCATCACTGAATCGATAGACTACTATTTTCCTTCCAACATTGAGTCAGAGTAATCAAGGGTAGATTACCTCTAATGGTGATCCAAATGTTCTTTTTGAGCCTATGATCTTCTTTATAGAATCCTATAGCTTTATATATTATATGAATATATCACTTGAGATAATCGATATTCATCGCAACTTAATACTTCATTATTGAAGGGATTCACTCTGGTGTAAGAGGAGAAAATCTATGGGTTATTTAGAATGTTCTAGGGGAGATCTTTCTAGGGATTAAAATAATCATATCTATAACTCATTGAGAACAATAAAAAAATGTGTCTAGAATATTTACATAATTTTATAACTGGGTTTAAATAATTCTTGGGTTAGAAAATAATAATTGCGTAAGGCCCTTATTATATTCATAATATCTGGAGAATTATTTAACTAAATAACAAAAGAATTATTATTATTTTAATTACATGAGATAAACCCGTGGACAAAATATATATTATTTTTTTAATAAAAAATTAAAATTTATTCAAAAAATATTTAATATGACATTACTCACTAAACCATTAAAATCGGTCCACCATTCCACCTTAATATTTATTGGTACCTGAATAATGAATATTTAATTAATTAATTAATTTTTAAAACGTTATTCTCCACAAAATATATAAATATTAAATTTACTGAATTAGTGAATAAATATTTCTTAAATAGTCACATAACTAAATAAATAAAAATTGTGTTACCATGTGAATAAACTATAATAAATAAATATAATTCCTTCATTTAATAAAATAAAATAATTTTATTATGGATAAATAT
This sequence comes from Viscum album, assembly GCA_963277665.1. Lineage (NCBI taxonomy): Eukaryota > Viridiplantae > Streptophyta > Magnoliopsida > Santalales > Viscaceae > Viscum > Viscum album. The sequence goes on along the minus strand of OY728133.1, from coordinate 1,373,632,494 downwards.
TAATTAAATACTAAACACACATATATATTCTCTATAATAACTGGTGGTTGGATATTTGGTTTCAAAACATCATGATTAATTATTAAACAATTTATGAGAAAAATATGTATCCAGAATGTTAAATTCATATGATGTTTAACTGAGGTTCCAAATACACTTAGTGTTTGACCCTCTAGGACCCTTTCTCAATTAAATTAGGGCACACTTAGTCTGTTACCCTCTCATAAGAAATAATTTAATGTATCAGTGAAATTTATCCTCTTAATAACATATATAGTGTAATATAATGCATTTATCATGATTTATCTAATCTTAAAGGTTTCATGTTAGTTTCATCAACCAATGTGCACAATTCCACTTTATTTGAATTTATAGAAATTAACATAATGACAACAATACCATTCCCATAGACGTAATTAGAAATTTTAGTTCCCATAAAAGTTCTTAAGATATAAATTTCCATTAAAGAACAAAAAGGATAAATCCTTTATCACATTATTCATTAATACAACATTACCTAGGATGCACCCAATATATCCAACTTCATGATGAGTATATTTAGTCAGGTTTTTAATCAGTTCATAAAACTACATGACTCGTGACATGTACTAAAAATAATCTTATAGTATAAGGATCATTTAACTTGTCCACATATTAGAATATCATATGAAATAAATAAATGTGGATTTCCCATTGGTGGTTCATGTTCTTTTAATCTGGTCCACTAAAGATTACCAAGGGTTTACACTATAAGAAAGTGTCCAAAATTCCTATAAATCAACACCCATGATACCCTATATCGTTTTTTCCATGAAAAATGATATCAAAATCTATATAAAATATATTTAATGATATTATCATGACGCTTCCAGGTTATCATCGTATCAGGGAAATTATATGACCTTTCAATAAGATAACCTACCTTAGGAAATTATCACATATTATTTCGTGCATAAGAAAAGTTATTATATGACAATAAATTTTATTAATATTCAAATACATGAATGCATGTAATCATAAATTACTTATAAGCTAGTTCTGGGGTACAAACTCTAAGAAACTACTAATTTCACTTGATCCAATTGCTAATAACCTTATGTCTTCTAAATCTCACATGGTATTCATGTTTTTGTAGAGATAAATCCTTAAATAATGGGTTTTCCATGCTATCCTCCATGAAAAATCTACTCACAGTGACTTCACAATTTTAATAAAAGTCCCCCAAGATGTGATATTTTCAGAGTATGTTCTTTCTCCATTGATGTGACCTGAAATCCATTATGAGATAAACCACTACATTATTATCACAATATAATGTGATAGGACATATAATTATAGGCACCACATACATCTCTTGGAAAATGTTTTGAATACAAACACCTTATTAGGTTGTATTAGAAGCCACCATATACTTGGAATCTACTATGTAATCGGTAAAAACTTACTGATTTGAAGTCTTTGAGCTCAGATCTCTTATTTTGAGACTAAAGATATATCTTGACTATGACTTTAGATCATTCTGACCTATTTTAAATTCAGCATCATTATATCTATTAATGAATAGTTCCATATCTCTTCTATATACCAAAAACACATCCTTATCATACCTCAGATAATTAATTATGGCCCTAACAATAGACCTATGTTGTTCAACTTTATCAGTTTGATATCTAACTATAATTCTTAAAGTGTAGTCAACATCAAGACTAGTTCATAAGATGGTATTCATGATAGATCCTATCATAGATACATATGGTATTCTACTCATTCTATGTCTCTCTAATATTTTATATGAAGAAACATTTTCTTATAGATGTATAACATGTGAAAATAGAACTAATCCCCTATTTAATTTTTCCATACTAAATCTCTTTAATATTTGGTCAATGTATATTCTTTGACATTTTCCTGGTAGACATTTGGATATATCATGAATGTTCTTGATCCCAAGGACATATGCTACTCCAACAAAGTCCTTTATGGAAAATAACTTGTTTAACTAGTCATTAACTGAATATAAGACTAACATGTTACTTAAAATATGTAATATTTCATCAATATATACTATTAAGAATATAAAAAAATACCACTAAACCAGTTGAAAACACATGGACCAGATTCATTCTTTATAAAACCATAATATTTTATGGCTTTATAAAATTGAATATTCGGGGGCCTAGATTTCTTATTTAACCCATAAATGGATCTCTACAACTTCTTATATTATTTTCATTTCATGTAATAAAAACCCCTTCTAGTTGTGTCATATAGATATGTTAATAAAGGTATCTATTAAGGAAAACTATTTTGGAATCCATCTTCTAAATATCATAGTCATCGAAATTGTTTATGGTAACTATAATTCTAAGGGATTTAAAAATGAAAAAATTGAGATAAAGAATTCATATTCAACGCCTTGACATTGTTCAAACCCCTTTATCCACTAGACCTGATATATATGTACTCGATTTACCTTCCATGTTTATTTTTATCTTTAATACTCATTTATACCCAATGGTATTTACATCATCTAATAGATTGACCTGAAGCATACTTGGTTCTAATATATGGAATAAATCTTAGAGTTCCTGAATTATTCCCATCTTACATATTCTAAACTCTCTATTTTCCTCTTATAGGAAATTGGATCCTTATTGACAACCAATAATGATTCACCATCCTTGATGACTAGAAAACCATATCTTTCTATTTCTCTAGCCTCTATGGTTATTTTATACAGTACCTATGTTTAAGGAACAAAATCATCCATGGGGACCTATGGAATATTTTCATGTACCAAATCTTGTATCACTTGATCATCAACTTTATCAAAGTAAATATTTCTTTTAATATCCTTCTTGAAGATTTGATCCCTCACAATAAAAATAGATTTTATTCTGATATTCAACATATTTTTTTAAGTTTTATATAGATATTATCCTCTTATTCCCTTAGGATACCCTATATTGATCACCTTAGTACCTTAGTGTGCTAGTTTTTTTATTGAGTTATCCTTAAAAAATTCCTCACAACCCCTTGCACGATTATATGACATCATAGATTTATTTCCATGCATTAAATCATATAGAACTTTTATTATCACCTTAGTTGGTATTTAGTTTAGAATTTATACTGTAGCATTTAATTTATATCCCTAAAAGGATAGTGGAATACTTTCATGGCTCACTATCGACCTAACCAATATAATAATGGTATGGTTCACCCTTTCACTAACACAATTACACTATTGTGTATGAGGGGGTGAGTTGGGATAGAATTACACATTCCTATAGAAATTTTGTGAGATCTTGGTTAAGATGCTCACCACGTCAATCATATTGAATCTTTTTTACCTTTTTACCAAGGTTATCTCTAAATCATTCATGATTTATTTTAATTTATCAAAATATTCTTAATTATACCACATTAATTAAACATATACATATCTATCTAAATCATCAATACAATTAATAAAATAGAATACCCACCTCCATCTTCAACTATAAATGGTCCACATTCATCAGTGTGTACAAATTGTAGATGCTATATAAATAATTCACCTTTTCCACCAAAATTTGGCTTGGCCATTTTTACTTGTAAAAAATAATTCCATATATCAAGTGGTTTTATCTAAAAGGATTCAAAGTTACCATATTGATTAATATTTGTTAAATGATTCTAGTTTACATTACCAATATGGGGATTCTAGAGTTGGTTTTAAAATGAGTCATGAAAAATTCATTATTTATAAATTTCTAATACTTGGTTTTTATAGTTTAATACATAAATATAGTTATTTAAATTTCCCATATCATTACATATTTTATCTTTATAAATTAAATGGATTTTATTCAAAAAATTAAAATAAAACCATTTTTATCTTGAAAATAAATATAAATTATGTTTTTGGAAACTATTCATATATAATAATAATATTTTAAAACCAAGACCCTTCTGATTGGAAATAAAATGTGGTAGTCTCCAATTACTAGGGTAGTTATCCTCTTACCATTGGCATCCTGTAAATCCACCTCTTCTCTAGAAATCATTCAAAATATACTTAGTTCCTACATTTGAATACATATGTGGGAAACATAAGTTATATATAATAAACATTTTTTAGATATATAAATATTTCACTCAATAAAGAATTCACCTAAATATTCCCATTGATTCTTTAACTAGGTGAATTTATTTTTCGAATGTCATATCTTTCCACATGAAAAACAGACCGCATCCTTTTCCATTTCCTTTTTTTATCCTTCTCCTCTTGTAAGGAAGGTGCACATGAGCCTTAGACTTGGTATGATCTTTGGGCCCCTTTTCTATGTTCTTCCTTTTCTTATTCACTATAAGTAACATAGGATTTTCACACCCCATGTCTTTACCAACCTAGTGAATCAATTTATGGAGTTCCAAGAGATACTTCTCACTATTTATCTTATTATAATTAACAATTAAAGTGGAGAATATCCTAGGAAGTGATAATATATTAATATATGTGTAATAATCATTAGGTATCTTTAATATGAATATGTATAAGTGATCAGTGTAGAAAATCATCTTAACTACATGAGGCCTAGTTAGCACCAACTTTCCAAACTTACATGTGAATAATGCATTAAAGATATCATATATCTCTTATATCACCTTTTCTTGATAAAGAATCTAAAGGTGAGACATGATGCTATAAACATATATATCTTCATGTCTCTTTAAAATCTTATTCGAAGTATATTATAACATGAAACATTGGACACCTATGGCTTCATACAAATATTTTAAAAAGGGAGAATGTTTTTCCTCACCGGCCTATTTTTCAGGAACCTTAGGTAGAGGTTTTTATAGTGTGTATAATTTCTTTTCATGGAATTGTATAATACACAGGCACCTATATCATTCCAATAAATTCAAAACAGTAAGAATTATATCCTTATCTAATATGGATTTAAAGGATATAGTCAAAATCATGTGGGTTCCAAGTTCTATAATAAATAAGATAATAAAATTTTTATTTTATCTACATTATAAATTACATAATATATTTAATATAATTTATTGATCTAAATATATTTCATCAAAACCCAATATCCTTAACCATTGGTTTTTGATTATCTTTTCTAATAGATATTGTAGTAGAAATGATCCATATTTCCCTTCTTATAACCCATATGAATCTTTAAAAATCTACTCGAAGGTATTTAGTTAAGAATAACATGAATACTACATCAACCTGTAGCTTCTTCATCCATTGAGTGGACTACCCAATCTTGAAATCCTATATTAGGATTTCTCAACACTTTTCCTACTAGTTTCACTATGTCTCAAGGAGGCGGTCATCCCTTAATGAACGTTGGGTTAAGTCAACCCAAAAATCAAGATAGAGATTCCCTGATAATATAAATCACCCCAATAGAGGTTAGTTAAGAACATTCAACTATTGTTTGATTTCTACCTAAGTAGTAAAATGTTATACCAACATAATATTGTATTTGAAGGATTTTAATCTTTATGTGAAAACTATCCATTTTATCTTGTTACATGCTTGTCAATATTAAGTGGATTTTACTTAAGTGATTAACCACATCTAGCTAATGTTTACACATAATATAATATTTATTTTAATTCCATATTAAATGGTTTTTGATTAATTATTGTAATTATTTAAACATCCATAAATAATTAACCATGAAATTGAATGAAATAAAATAAATAAAGTGGAATGACCATGAGATTCTCAAATAGTGTGTTCATCTAGTGGATTATAAACAATCCATTGACCCTAGGGAATTAACTCCTAGAAATATTACTTGTTTGAGTTGCAGAATTCCACCTATACTCCATGTGAACCTTTTATATTGGTTTCACCATGTCTTTAAACATGAACTTCCTCCACAAACTTGGTATCTCTATCCATAACCTAATTTTACTCACAAACCGGTGATAAGAACCAAATTATTTATTATGGTGGTTTACATAAAAGAAAGTATGGTCACATAGGCACTTACATAATGAGAGGAGAGTAATGAATTGCATGCTATTATTTAATGGAATAAATTACTACAAAAACATTCAATAATAAAATCATCCAATCAATCACATAAACTGGTTGGTCTAATCTCATGGTCATCCTCATGAAATGAATATGAAAAAGTACACTAGATAACACTCACTTCAATTCGTTCATTTTTATTAATATAAATAATCAATAGTTAATTTAATTAATTAATTAATTCCTATTAGCTTAATGACCATCTAAAGTCTCTTGGAGACACCTATCAAAAAATGAAACATGAAAAAAAGATGGATTAACCTATATTTATAGATAATTATATATATTAGATGGGAATTTATTATATCTATAAACCTTATTACATATTAAACACATCAAATTTCATTAATGTAATTAGGATTTTAATTCTACAATTAATTTTTCTTTATATAATTTAATTCTATTTATTACTGGATAACTACATGGAAAATTCAAAGGAGTTACATGTAGTGTTTGTTTCTTGTTAATTATATGATCTAAATTCTAAGGTACTTGATGTGTATCTCAGTAGGATTTCACGATGTGTAATAATGATATACACGGTATATATTCCACTTATCATGTGTCCATGTAACACACCTATTGACTCAGTGTGTTCTTCAGACATGAGAAATAATGAGTATATTGATGTGTACACAAGATACATGTTGTGTATCTGGTTAATGATTTAGGTTTTCAGTCTCACATAGTGTGATTCCATGTATTTGAACACACTAGTAGTGTTAATTTCACTGCTAAACTGTGTAGACTACACAGTATGCATTCTAGCTACACACTATGTGTTTTGAAAAACCATGTGTCAGGATAGCCTATTCAACATGTGGTTTATTATAAATTTACCACATATTATTAGTAATCGGTGATTTTGGTATACCATAACAAATCTAGGTGATGTAAATTTGAGTGCACTACCTATAATAATTGTCACATGTTGTGTATCCATTTTTATCAACCAAAAACATTAGCCTCTCCAGATCGAATCTCCAATTATAATTTATATGTTCTTAATTTTTTTAGGTTGTTATAAAACTTAAAAAATCGGAATTAATATGTCAAAAAAATGTTAATTAAACTTTTTCTTAAAAAATTAATGAACTAGAAGTTAAAAACAAAAAAAATTGTGTGTAATCAATGAAAAAATAATATATTATTATAAATTATAGTGTGACCCCTCTAATACTACTTGATGGTTTTCACAATATAAGATGCACTAGAAGAGGAATGGAAAACATAATTTGTTTTCCTAATCCTATAATAATATTTGATGTACATGATGAATAATTTTCATGACCAAAAAATAATATGAAGATTAATTGACAAGAAATCAGAACCAAGAATAGGGGATCTTTTAAAATATAATTCATAATTAATTTATTTAATTAAATAATTACCTTTCGTTCAATTATTTATTCATCGATGGATTGGTATACCACTCTTTTCATACCATCATTGCATCATTGGAATCAAGGGTATATTTCTTATAGCAATGATCCATACATGTTTCATGAACCTCCGGTCATCATTGTAGAATCCTATGGGTGGTAGCACTGATGAATCTATTAAATGTGATTATCGATGTTGATTATAACCTAGTCCTTCAAGGGGGATATATTTTCTCTAGTTTAGGAAATAAAATCCCTATGTTATTTAAATAATTCTATGGAAGTTATCTCGAGGTATTTAGACAATCCAAAACTTATTCTTTTCATAATACATATCAAAACTCATGTATAAATAATAAAATAATTATTATTATTTTCTTAACTTGTGATCAACTCGCAGATAAAATAAATATATTTTTTATTCAATAAAAAATTAATATTAACCCAAATAATATTTAATAAAAACTTTCTCACCAAATCATCAAACTAAGTTCACTAATCCTCCTCAATATTAATTTCCACTACTATAAAAGTGTCCTTTAACAATTCTATATCAGACCTTTATTAGTGCTAAAAAATCATTAACTACCACAGTGTGATTAAAAGGTCTAGGTTATTATCATCACTATAGAATCACTGATAAAGGGGTACTTTATCATTGATAAAAACACTAATAAAGCACCCTTTTATCAGTTAATTTAGAATCACTAATAAAAGATACCATTTATCAATGCATTTATTTAGCACTGATAATGGGATCCTTTATCATTGCTTCTACAAGCGAAACCACGATAGAAAGTTGACACCTTAAATAGAGAACTCAAAACTAAGAAAAGTGGTGACCTCGTCCACCCTAGAAAAAAAATCTCTATAATAAGAACCACCTTTAACCCTAGTATAAACATGAACCATTTTTATGTTTCTTGGGAGTTTTAAAAATCAAGATAGAGGGTAAGGGTAGAAGTGATGAGAAGAGATGAAGAAGAAAGAGTGGCTTACCTGCATGAAATCGAGAAGAACAAGGCTCTAAATCAAAGGTGGAAAGAGGCATGAATCTCCCCTATGTAAACCATTATTAAACCAAACAATAGGAAGATAAATCAGCCTAAATCGTAAAAACCCCAAGGGGGAAAATAGACATTTCACTTATTTGATAGAGAGTATGAAGAATGAATAATGTTGCTACATGGTTTTCCGAACCATGTGCCCACTATGTAGAATCCACTACCTTGAACAAAATGCTCTTCATTTTTCTCTTGGTAATAATATATAGTTTTAATAACTATAAACAAATCATTCTAAATAGTGTTATCAAATTTTAGAACCACTTCGCACGCTTTTCACCTTATTTACTAAACCATATACAATCTATGCTCTAGTACCTAAATCCCCAAAAAAACTTGTATGGCTTCTATAATGGCTCACATGTTTTAGAAAAAACATTTCACTTTCTATGAAGACCAACCATGCACTATTCAAAAATATCTTGAAAATTCCATACATAAAGGTATTCACACAGTTTCCCCTAATCTATGCATGGAAACCATGTATAGAGGAAAAAATCCCACATTTTTATCATTTTTTGGGCTGAGAATCCAGAAAACATAAATTAACCCATATGAAAATAAAATAATATTATATATCTTTTAATAGTGACATAATGGTGCCACAATTCTCCATATCATGACACTTTTAACCCTCAGAATGTCCCTGGTCAAGTAGTAAATGAATCCTAAGAAAGTATTGGATGAATTCCCAAAGATGATCCCAAAGTAAGAAAGGACTATTAACTAAAAACCCTCAAAATACAAGGATAAATATTTAATAAATAGTATAAATACTCAAAAAACATCCATAAACCCAATTATGGAACAACCACAACTATCATACACTGAATTTTAAATAAGATATACCTAATAAAAGTCTCTCAGTAATTTAGAATTACTCTAAATGGAGGAAGCAATGAATACCTCTCCTATAATGAGATCTTATAAAACTAATATATTTCAAAAAAACAACAGTGAAAGCAATAGGATTCCACAAAACACAGACATCCAAGATTATATGCATGGGTCTCTCAAAATTATTCATATTTATTACATCCCAAACAACCAAAGTTCATGAGACCAGGATTCCAAAACCACTACATAAAAAAACCCAAAAGCACACAGCAACTAAAAACATTCCTGAATCCAGAAAATAACATGTTCTCTAACCACGAATATCAATTATACAGAAAATGGGTTAAATGGGACCTCATATTTGGGTCACCATCACATAAAAATCCAAGTGGTATTTAAACTGACACAAACCAGTGTGTAATCTCTACTAGTTTCATGTCTGTCCTAGCCACCTGAAGCACAACACCCAAGTAAATACAATGTCTGAACCACAAAAACCCCCATGTGTGACCCTCACCAAAAGCCTTGTATCACAAAAATCGTCCACACTATGCATAAGGAACAATGATTCATGGATATATCAATCAAGAGAAACCAAATAACATCTAAGGATCACACCAAGAAATTTCCACCTCAACAATATCAATCTTTAAACACATTGATCAAAAATATTAAAAACTATGCATCACCTAAAAATACAATGAGATATAACCCTGTCAAGATGAATCATGACCATTACCTCCAAAAAATCAAAATGGAAATATTTATTTACACTCCACTAAAATTCTAGGAAAGTTCTATGGACAAGGGAAGTGTTACCTCTAGAGGAAAACACTCTGCTTTTACCAAGATCATTCTAAGAGGCATATTTTATATAAATGGAAACATAAATCCAATATAGTATTGTTTCCTAATTGAGATTAATTATTACCAACCAACATGGAGGGAAAAAATAAAAAAAATCATCAAGTAAAATGACATACCAAAAATCTCATTCCTTAAAAAAACACCAATTCCTTGAAGGAATTAAAACCCATTTACAAAAACCAAAGGGTTTTTAAAGACACCCAAACACTTCAAAAAAAACTCCAATTTATTTAAAACCCCTTATTTCCCAAATTAATTTAATAATATTTAACTCATATAAAAAATTCACTAACTCATTTAAAATTAAATATCCACCCAACGGTCAAAAATCTCATTTGTGAAAAAATTAAAAAAAATAATTTTTATTAAATGAAACAAATCACTCTATAAAATTTAAGCCCAATATTATAATGGATTAATATATAATATGGGGTGAATTGACCTTTTTAAAATAAACTCAACCATATATCAAATATTGGTTAATGCAGCTGAAAAATAAATGAACACAATGATTTATATAGTAGTTCATATCTAAATGATCATATGAAACTCTTCATCCAACTCACATATTGAATAATATGACACCTAGTAAAATAGACTCGATAAATTTTTAACAGATATCAGTACCCTTTTACAAATACCTTTTTAAACCCTTGAGACACAACCAAAAACAAAATCCTTTTTCACACATGATGGCTTAACCCAATCAACCTACCCTTTCACACCTAAAATCAAAACCAATAATCTATATTTTTAAGTGGTGGTGAAAACCAAAACATAATTTTAACTAGTCCAAGGAAAAAATGAATCCCCATACCTTTTTCAATTATATCAGAACCTCAATTACCATTCCTTATTCTCAACTAGAGGCACAACCCTAGGATTGAATTTTGATTGGGAGTGAAAACCCATTGTACTACATTTTAATGGGTAATATAACAACACATGATTAATCACAGAGAAAAAATAGAAATATTTAACATTATAGAAACAAATGAACACAATAAGGACTGAGTGTCTAGGTGGAAAGGAGCTCTCCAGTAGAAAAGGATCAAAAAATTGTAGTTCATTTGAGAGCAGTAGTTGATCACCAATTTTTGCTTCACTGATACAGTTTCAGAATATTCTATATACCCGTATAACATGATCTATATCCATTACACTCTTTATATATATTTCTTCTATAAATATATTATTCAAAGTATGAAGCCTATTTCATTTCATCCTTCCCAAAGTAGCATGTGATTTCTTTATTAAATTCCCATGAAAAACTTATTCACATGGGTTACTAAGATAATATGTAACATTAAAATCATGTTTCATAGTCATAATATGTTATGATAATAAATAAGATACCTAAAATGATAATAATAAATATTAAAGTCCCTTGGAACACTCCCATAAATTATTTGATATAAATTGTCCAAATTCCAATCACTTTAAATTTGAAACTCACATTTCTCAAAAAGTAGTGTGACTATTCAAACCGTATGATGAGTATTTAATCAATCCTATAATAATTCCAATATAAATTTATTATAATTGAAATAATTAATAAGTATTTAAGGGATAATTAAATCAAGATAAACATATGAAAACAACATATAGTAATTTAAAGTATGGAAGTATAAATAAAAAAAATTTAAACTATAATATTATAGAATAATTATGTAAACATAGGTCATCATGTAGGTTCAATAATTTTCAAAATTTTAACCTTATAAGGTAGGTTCAACACTTTTACAATTAGTTTTTATTTTTATTTCGACCACTTTATTTTTTTTCAAGCAGTCACTTCATTTTTTTCATGCTGTCAATTAATTTTTATTCAAGTGATCAATTCACTTTAATTCATGTGGCCACTTCATTTTTGTTCATGCAGTCACTTTATTGTTTTTCTTGCAGTTACTTTTTTTTATGTGGTCACTTCTTTTTGGTTCATACAATCACATCATTTTTGTTCATGAGGTCAATTCATTTTTCTTCTCTTGTTCAATTCACTATGTTTCAAGCAGTCACTTAATATTTCTTCATGAATTCACTCCATAAGGTATCTTGATAGGGCCACTTCCCAAGGTCACTTCATAAGGTCAGATCAACACTCATACAGTCACATTTTTCCCTTCATGTTGTTACTTAAGGACATTTCCAAATTCCTACTCGGGGTTAGTTCAATACTCATATGGGCACTTTATTATTTCCCCAGAATATACAAAAACTCAAAACAAACAAATCTTATAGTGTATGAGAAATTATTATTATTATAATTATTGAAAATAATAATAAATAAATTAGATCAGGTGTCTAATTCAATATTCTTCCCCTTTTTATAGTGGAAAAATAAATTTTTATTCAAAAATTTCTCCAACTTTATAAAATTAATCAAAAAAATATTAAACAGATGTTATCTTAAATGCACCAATAATTTTAGAATAAATAATCTTCCATTAATTAAAATTTAATATGGAAATTTCCCCTAGAATGGTCACTAGTAAAGAATCAAACCTCTCTAATGTTAATATTGATCAAATCTCCCCCTTAATAATTATTAGGAAAGAAAGTATACCTTATAATTTCAACATTAAACACATAATTAGGCTCTACCTAAATTTATACATTTTAAAATAGTATATACTACCATAAAAATCTACTTGTGTATAATAGTATATAATCTTTTTAAAAGATATTTTTGAATCCTTTAGAATACATTAAAACTTTTCAATATTTTTAATGAATTATTTGATTATTTTCAAATAATTAAAATAGTAACTGACTATTTAATCCTATTCTGGTGAGATAATATAATAAAATAGTTGAAATATAAATAGTATCAAAAAGGAATAGATTTAATGTTTTATCTCAAAATCAGATTCAAACTCCACCTAAATATATTTTTTATGATTAAATTTCTATCATTATCAGTTCAAATTTGATTTTATCAAAATAAGAAAAATCTAGAGGTTTAGTAAAAATTCCAAAATATATATCTTTTTAAGAAACTAATTCTAAAATAATATTTCCCATTGGACATGGTCTCTATGAAAGTGATACCTGACATCAATGTGTTTAGTCCAAGAATGTTGTAAATTGTTTTTAATTATAGAATCTGCAGAATCATTATAAAAATAAATTAGTATCTTCTCATAATTAAATCCAAAATCAAAAGGTGTTTTATAATAAATAAATATTGTGAACAAAAATAGGTAGAAACAACATAATCACATTCTTCTACTCATAATGACACTTAATTCTATTTCTTAAAAATCCAATAAACTAAAAATTTACAAAGAATATGAAAAATACCTGATGTTCTTTTCCTATCAATTTTACATCCACCAAATTTAGAATCTAAAAAACTATTTAGTTCAAAATAGGTATGTATATGATAAAATAATCCATGATTTACAGATTTATTAAAATAATTAATTTATATTTTGAATAATTTTAAATTAATTCATTTTGGATTAAATTGGAATCTATCACATATACATACAGAAAAATTCAAATCAGTTCAATATGTTTTTAAGTAAATAAAGATACCAATCATACCTCTAAAAATATTATTATCAATATATTTTCTATCTTCATCATAGTATATATTATAAGAAATGATCATTGGAATATTTGGTAGTTTAAAATAGTCAATACCAAACCACTTAATTGATTCTTTAGCATATTTTTATTGATTAAGAAAGATCCCATATTTTCATTGAACTATTTTCAAACACATAAAAACATAATTTCACCCATATGGATCATGTAAAATTCCAAATAGATTCATTTTAAAAAATTTATTAAAATTATATTACTTTAAAAAAGATAATATCATTGATATATATTTGGTTAATTAAAATATATTTTTATTCTCTTTTGATAAATAAGGTTGGATTAAATTTTCCATTCTCAAAACTGTTATTTGAAAGAAATACATACATCCTCTCATACCAAGATCAATGAGATTATTTTATACAATAAATTTATTTTTAGAGTTTTAAAACATGGTTAGATTTATATTTATTCTCAAAACTAGGAGGATACTTGATATACACATTTTCATAAATATATCCATTTAAAAAACATTAAATCTACAATGATATGAAAATTATTAAATAAATATTTTTTATTCTAATCAAGTAAATATTAGAAAAGTTTCATCAAAATAAATTCCTTCTTCGGCATTATAACCTTGAGCCACTAAATTGACATTGTTTCTAATTATTTGAAGAGACACATCTAATTTGTTTCTAAATACAACTTGGTTCCAATGATATTTTGACCGTTAGTTGGTCAACTAAGTTATATACATTATTCCTATCAAATTTCATTAATTATTCATGTATTTACATAATCAATTTGGAATCATGAAAATATTTATCAATATTTTGAGACACACAATCTAAAATAAAATATTGATAAGCACAAACATTTTATAAGGAATTTCTATTTCTACTTCCAGTAGATATATCACCAATTACTTTATAAATAGGATTATTTTTATAGAATTTTAATTTTTCTTCTAGAGATGTATTCTCCCCATCAATATATACATCCAACATTGAATTTTTAGGTGCACCATTGTTGAAATATTTAAAAGCTTCCACATCCAATTTTAAATCAATGTTTGTTTCCTTGATATTATTTTCATAAAAATTAACATGTACATATTATTCATCTAGTAATTTTATTTCTTTAATAAGCTCTATATGCCTAACTTGAATTATAATATCCCAAAAAAATAGCTTCATAAAATTTTGAAAAAATATTTGGTATTAATATTGTGAACTTTTCATCCAAATAATCTAAAATACCAAATTCTAGGCTTCCTTCCTTTCTAAATTTCATAAGGTGTCTTCTTTAAAAATGGACTAAGTATAAATATTTCGGTAAACACTACTTATTTAACATTTTCCTAGCCATTTCATATTAATTCATATTTTTATTTTCCTCTACATCATTTTTTTTGTGGAGTCCTAGGGGATGAAAAATTATTACTATAACCATTTTCATAAAATAATGTATCAAATTATAGATTTAAAAACACACCACCACTATAACTTCAAATTCATAAAATTAAATGGTTTTTTTCACATTGGATTAATTGGGAATATGACATAAATTTAGATAAAGTTTATAATTTATGTGAAAGAAAATATTTCCAAGTGAATGTACTATTTTCATCAAAAATAAAAAACACAAGCCTTTTTCCTTGAAGTATGGTGGTTTAAAATGGGCCAAATTAATCTAAATGTAAAAGTTAATGTATTCCGAAAGTTTGAACCTTTTTGAAAGACATGAATGACTTTTTATGTTACTTATTGATTAATCGTGAATCATATACATATGTGTCTTCCATTTTCAAATTAGGAAGATCCAGAACATATTGACTTCTGTAATGCTTGTAAAATAAACTAAAATTTTCATTACCCAATCTTTTCTTCCAAAAAATATTTATATATTATACATCATTTAAAAAATTTAAATTATGTTCATTAAAATAAGTAAAAGAAATAGAATATTTATTATCTTTTATTTATTCATAAAATAAAATTTTCACTACCTTAAACACAATACATTTTTCATATTAAAATTTCACATTCCTTTTATCATCATAAAGTTGTGATAATCTTATTAAATTATGTTTTAATACTACAATTAACAAAACCATTGAAATAATAACTTCATTTGAAATTCCAACCTCTCTAAAACCTTTTACATTTCCCTTTAAATTATAAATAAAAATACCACTTCCACTACTATAACACATATTAAAGGATATAAATTTACAAATATCATCGATCATATATCAGGAACATTCACTATCCATGTTCCAAAAATCATTTTTTATTATTCCAATATAATATTTATATTTAAATTGATTTAAGAGGTATTTTGTATCGATACTAATTTGGGTATAATTGGGTTAGAAAAATAATTCTTGGTAACTGATGTGGCTCTATTTTTATATAGTTTTTCCACATCTTGTTACATAATTTTTATTGATTTTAATAAATATTTAAGAACTTTTTAATAAATAATTGTACTTTTGTAATTTTATAACTAATTTTGTTAATTTAAAAAATTTTATAATTAATTAACTATTTTTAGTCATTAAATTATTAATTTTAATCTTACATTACTTTTTTAATTTAATTTTTTCTTAATTAGTCTTGTTAAGTCAAATCTACATAACTATTTAATAAATTAATTTCTATTTTAAACAATTATTTTATCATCGTATTTCTATCTAATTAACTTTGAATTAATTTTAATATTTTATTCATTAATTTAGATTATTATAATTATTTAACTTTGTTAATTAATATGTTTTACCATTTTGCTAACTAATTAAGTTAAGAGTTTTAGTTTAAATTAAATAAAATAGTGTGCTTTGAATTTTAAGTATTCAAATAGTTGTTTAATTAATTAATTTAGAATTTTAAAACATTAATTATTTAATCCTAAGTATGAATTTAGATTATTTATTCATTAACTCTTGTTTTTAGTCTACCGGTGAGATATATATGAGCTATCGGTGACTTATTTTGGTCACTGATGTGATCCTTTTCCACTCATTACAGACCCTTTAATAATTTTTCATTTAAGCCTTTTATTAATTTAGTTTATCAATTATCCTCTTTTTAATTTAAGTGTTTTCAGTTAATAATTTTTATTGTTACTTTAAAGTTTATGTTTAATAATAATATTGTTTTTAATTTATGTTGTTTATCTTACTTTTAATTTTCAATCGTTGAATTTTTGATTTTATTTTTTTAACCGGTTAATTGTTTTCAATTATTTTATTTAGTTTACTTATGATTTAATTTTTAGTTCAATTTATGCATTTTTTATTTTTGAAGGTCACTGTTAGCCATTTTTTTGTTCTATCGGTGACCCTTTTCATTTTACAAAATGGTGAGCATTTAATTTTATAACTATTTGTGTCCTTTTTTTATATGCACTGGTAACGTAAATTTTTATTAGAATTGGTGGCCTTTTTATTTAAAATAATGGTAACCGTCAGTTTTTTAAGACATTGTTAGCTTTTGTTTTTGGCATATAGATAACCTTATGTTTAACTAGCGGTAACCTTTTGCTAACGGTGACCTCTTATTTCCTCAACAGTGATCTTTCATTTATTTTCTATCAGTAACCTTTTCTTAGCCTATCGGTGACATATTTTTTCTTTCTTTCTTTCTACTGGTGCCTCACAACTCTTTTTCTCACTGCTACTCACAAACACCATTTCCATCCTCTTCCAAGCCTTTTCCATACTCACATTCAACACCACCACACTCACTGGTGCCGCAACTCTCACACAACATACCCACAGACCCAAATCAGCTACAACCCACCATCAATCAGACCCCAACACGGATATTCAGACATAATTTCGCTCAATAAAATTCAATCCATTTTCAATTCAATCTTTTGACCTCTAGACATCGTGAATCGCCTAAATTCGAGGAGGAGAACCATGAATCCCAACCAAAGAAAGAGTCGTTGTGTTCAGAAAGTGTTGTGGTGCTACGGCTAAAGTTTTACGAGGAGGAGTCCAGACCGAGGATCCACTATGCTTAGAGTAGTTCCACCGCTGCTGAATAAAGGAACCAGAACTGATCCGAGGTCGACGCTGCACTAGTGTTGAGGAGGAGAACTAAACCGCCTCTATGAAGATCCTAAAGCTTCCGCAACCCCTAAATGTGCTGGATTTAGAGATTCTGGACACCATGCCACTTGCTATGAAGATTCGTGTTACCAATGATGGAGACCTCACCACCATGGAGTAGGACTGTAGCTGAGGGACATGCATCATTCACGATGAGGAAGAATATCGGCCTCTATGGAGAGAGGATCTGGTCGTTTAATTGCCACTAGAGGAATCAGACATCATTCAAGCAGGGGTTGTTCCGCTCCTTAGTTGAGCAGGGCCAGGCGAGATCCGAGCTCGGAGGAAGATGGAGCAGCCTGCATACCAGCTTCCTAGAGAAGGAACTCTCCCCCTTTTTCACTGATTTGGGGGAGAAGTAGTAAAAAATAATTAAAAATAAAAATATATAAAAACAAAATTAAAACAAATTTAAATAAAATAATAATTAAATCAAAGTGTTATTAATTATATACATTTTTTTAAATGAGATATTTAATAATTATAAACAGAATTACTAATTTAATTAATTTAATTAAAACTTTATTAAACTAGATTAAGTAATCTTCTATTTTAATTTAAATAAAATATTATTTGACGTTGCATATTAAATAAGTTTTTTATAATTAAATGTATAAAATAAAATATCAATAATAATTTATAAATAAAATTAGAATAAAATAAACTATTTAATTAATTAAAAATTTAATGTTCAAATTAGTTAAATTATTAATAATAATTAATCATAAATATCAACTTAACTATTTAATATAATATTTAGAACTATAATTTTAACAATATATAAATTCTAGATAAAGTAACTTAATAAAATTAACTATTGAAAATATCTTAATTTACAACTTAAATTTTACTTTAATTAATAGTTAAATAAATTACCTAATTACTTAAAGTTTAATAATTTATAATTAATTAAAATTCTCAAATTCAAATGTTTGTGAGGATTAATTTAGTTTTCATTAACCAGTTTAATAAATTGAATATTTAAATATATGATTAAATATTATTATTACATTATTATTTCATCTCAATATAATTTCTAAAATATAATTACTAGTTATTAATAGTACTAATAAAGTAATTTATTTAACAAAATTATTTAAAAGTTTATTAATTATTTTAAATGACTTTTTAATAAGCTATTTTCTTAAATTTATAAAATTTTTTTTCCTTTGTGTTGTAACTGTGTTGTTTGTTTTTCTTGCGTAGGTTCATTCTAGAGATGGGATATTGTCCAGGTGCACTCAAATAACTCATCCAAAGTTAGTTTCAAGGTAAAATCTAGTGTGACGTGTTAGTTTCTGAAGTGCCCAGATCAGTGTGAATCACTGAGAGGGGGAGGGGGTGAATCAGTGATCCCTTAAAACTTTTTACTAATTGATTCTTAATCAATTAAACCTCTATGGCTGGTTAAAGCCCCGATCCACTCTTCTTGTATCTCTCACCTTTCCTCGAATGATGCAGTAAATGTAAAGGCACTGGACACAAGGATTTACAAGGTTCAGCACCAAAGGCCTACGTCCTTGCCATGTTGGTTATACGCCCCAACATGGTTTCTTCCATTATAATCTGTTAGTATTACAATGGTCGATACAGCATCCCACTGTATCTCTCCTAATCCCCACAGGAGGGTCTTTATACTGTGTCCCACAGTGTTACCAGAGTCCCACCGGCCTGCTCCAGAATCCCACTGAAGACTTCTTCCACCCTGAGTCTCACAGGGGGCTTCTCCTGGCTCCTCGAGTCACACGAGTAGCTCTTCTTCACTTTAAGTTCTTCAAGTATCCTCAGCAGCCTGGGATAAAGGCTGCTGGCCTTGCTCTGTACCTCTGCTCACTTGTGATGAACAGGTCTTCTCGTCTTGCACAGGCTTTATCACCTTCTTCTAAGGATGACCTGGCCTCTCTCCAATTACTGAATACTCAGACAATTGATGTCTTTAACTTCAGTCTGGTCCAGTCTCAGTTCAACTCAACTTCATGCACTGAGTGCATGGAATCTCTGGTTCCTCATGCACTGATTGCATGGCTTCTCAAAATTCTTCAAGATCTCCTGGTCTTGGACAACTCAGATGCACACCACTGATTTAAGCTTTATTCACGTGTGCACGTGCATGCATGTAAGCATGCACTCCCCTTCTTATTCTCGGTGCAATAAACCCACAAAGGGTGTAACACTTTTATCACACACCTTCTTCTTGTCCTTCACACATTTTGTTCCTTTTGATTACACACTTAAATGTGTGTTGTACTTTGTGTGAGTGTCTTCTACTTCTTCTAAGTGTGTTCACTCCACTTAGTGCACACACTAGGTTTGGTCTTCTTGTTTTTGTTTGCTCACACACACTTCCTTTGATCAATTAGCAAACACAAGGCTTGGCCTACTTCACTTACTAAGCACACACACTACCTTGTTATTTTAATCTTCTTCAAAGTGTGCACTTCACTTATGCACACACTTGGTTCTCCATTTTGTACACACAAGGGCTACGGCCTCCCTCCTTCACTTTGCACACAAGGCATGCAAGTCTCGGCCTTCACTTGAATTGCACACACACACAAAAGTGTGATGGTCTTCACTCTTCAAGAATGCACACACATAAGGCCCTGGCCTTGTTAATTCTTTGTGCACTCAAAGCCTCAGGTCTTCTTCTCCACTTACCACACACACACAAATTGTGGTATACTGCCTTGCACACACTTAACCCGTGGGTGAGATATTATTCACCCGAACTTAATCATCAAGGAGGTGCGCAAGGGCTGTTTGAGCCGCGGCCTTCACTTCTTCTTCAAAGCGCAAGACACACTTGGGTGCACAAGGCAGCGCGCAAGTGTTACTGCCGCGCAAGCTCAAGCACAAGGGCCGCGCAAGACCTCGGCCAACCGCGGGGTGCGCAAGTGATGAGGCCTCGGGTCTTCCTGCCGCGCAAGGGGAAGGCGCGCAGGGAATCCTTCTTCTTCTTTCACGCAAGTGTGCGCGAAAGGAACCTCAGCCGCGTATGTAAAATGTGCGGGGCTTCTTTCTTCGCGAGGCAGAGAGCACTCACGGGACTTCGGATTTTCAACAAAGGATCAGCAAGAAAATTCAGAGCCTCGGGTGCTCCTTTTATAGGCAGAGGGATGCCAAATCTTCCGCGTGAGATATCTCTCGAATTCCCGAAATTCTCGGGTTTTCAAGATTTTCTAAATCTTGATATTTACTCTGTTTCAACGCGGGTTCTTTTATTTTTCTCTACGTGCATGCGACTTAGAATGCATGCACGGCCTCTTCTCTTCCAATCCATGCAAAGGTATAAACCATTCACAGCCTCGGCAGCGTTGCTTGCCTCGGCCGAACTTCGAAATCCTCATTTGTTGCATGCATGCCTTTTTTATTGCATGGATCTGTTCGTTGTGGCCTAACGATCACCATGGATGATTCAGCTCAAACAATGGTGGTTGGGAACTCAAAAACATTGGTCGGAGGCGCCACTGGTTCAGTGGGGACGTCGCGGGTGCCTCGGTCGAGCTCGAGGTAGGAAACACACCGGGAGCCGTTGGATCGGACGAATGAAAGACATCGGACGGCCTGGATCTGAACGGGAGCGGCGCGATGAGATGTGCGGCCGAGATCTGGCGCGCGATCAATCGTGCGGCCAGGATTCGCTCCTGGAGATTTTTCCGCATCCCACATCGAAACGGAGCGCGGTTTTTCCGCGGTTTATCACCCAGCTCCTGGCGCAACCCCTCGATTGAACTTCCAACCTCCATGGTGCCTCCCTGCACCGTGTTCTCTCTGCGGGCGCGCTCTTGCGCCCACCTCTTCTCATCGCGGGCGCACTATGCGCCCCCTATGCACACCCGGGCGCGCTCCTCGCGCTCACGCTGCGCGGGCTTCATCACCGCGTGGCCTCGGGGCTTATACACGGCCCCGACCTTCTGCCTCAGGGATATGCTGCCTTGGCCTGAGGGTTCCCCATGGGCGTGGTGACCTCGAGTCCCACATGATCCTTGGGTGATGACCCTCGGCTGGCCTTCCTTGGTGGCTATTTTTTGCTACTTAAAAACACAAGTGCTTTGTTAAGAAAAACAAAGTGACAAGTGTAAATGCCAATTGCCATTCAAGCCATCTTCTAAGACATTCCCCTCATCTATTCTTCTTCTTCATTATAATTCCTCCAATTCTCTTCAACATGTATTCATTACTTAGGAATGGAATTCCCGAAGGTTCTTCTTCTTCAACCGAACTCCTAAATCACTTAAATTCTTCAATGTGCTTCATTGATCTAATCAGAGATCAATTGGATCTTCTTATAATTCTCATGCACTAAGTGATAGTGAATGGACTTATTCAGCTCACTTCATCCACTTAGAAGTAGTGGATGGTTCTCCTCATCTCCTCATGCATTGTGAAGACAATGCATGGTCTCCTAGATCTTGTTATGACATTGTATCCAGTTGATAAAAGTTCTTAGAACTTAAAGAACAGTTCAACAATCGTCAGATATGATGACGCTCCATCATCATTCATTCTTGAAGTGTTGTAACTTAGTATCATCTTGATACAAGTATTGAAACATTAAGAACAGCTCTACAATCGTCTGATATTCATAGAGAATGTTTCAACCACAACATCATATGTCACTTAGTGAATCTCCTAAGTGACATGCATCTTAGTACCATGGTCATTCTCCTTTCCTCACCAACACCATCACATTCTTTGTCATTCACATATTGAAACTCCTTGACATCCATCCATTCAGTCCTTGACAACAACATACCTCATTGAAAACAAATGCAACACAGTGTACTTCAATCTCCCCCTTTGTATTTGTTGGCAATACACTAGAGCACATATGAATGGGTCAATATGTGTGCCAATATTTCTCCCCCTTATTGGCAATAAAATGCAAAGGTGTGGTGTGGTTCTCTTTCAAAAATCTCTTCCTCCCTTTGAAAAGTATTTTCTTGAAAAACACTGAGAGAGGGATGATGTCACATGTTCTCTTTAGCAAATAACCTTTAGTAAATCAACTCTAAGTCTACGTGGGCTAACCCGGTGTAGAAAACAAGAGTGATGTAAACAAGGAACTCAATGCTGTCCAAAATTCATTGTACATGTGAGATCATGCTTCAGGGGTTTGAAATTTTTCAAATATATCAATGAATTTCTAAATCCTGCAAAACTTCACAAAACTCATTAGAAAGTTCAGGTGCAAAGATAAAGCTCCCCCTTTCATCCATTTGTCTTCAATCTATACTCCCCCTTAATTGACAAGATAAACTCAATTAAGAAACAAGGGATGAAAGTATGATTGGAATACCTTTACTTTTCTCAAGATGGTATTAATCTAAGAATCCCATCTTTTTCAGATTGGCTCCCCCTCAAGGGGTGCACTCCATTCTGTCCAAACCATCCTCCAGTTGAGAATGATCATCATCTACAATTCCCTGTAATGTTAGCACATGTAAATACAAGTGATTTGGGAATAAGATGGAACCTCCTTGGTTCATCAATGTGAACAACAAGGTTGAGAAGATTCTCTCAACCGAGATGTCCCATTTTCACCATTCTTCACACTTGCACATTTGATCTTCAATGATGTTTGTGCCGATGTGGATCTCAACACCTCTTTAACTTCTTTTTGTCTGACTCCTCCATTTCTAGGTGCCTTCTGAGCACTAGAGTCTCCTGGTGCAATCTTCATTATTTTGAAGAATCTCTTCTGAGCTGGAATGAATATCATTCATTTATCACTAGTATGTCCAGCTTGATTGCACCTCACACACAGAACATGATCTTCATGTGAAATCTTCTTCTTCCCTTTTGCCTTAGCAATTTCCAGAACTTTATCTTCAGCTCTTTGTAGTTCTCTGGCAAGTTGCAACTGATTTGGCCATATGACTAGTAAGTCACTTGGAAGTGTGGCCTCAGTTCTGGAAATTCCACATGGTTCCTTCGATGCTTTCAAGCTACCTTTCTTAGGAAACTTGTTTTCAATCAATCCCTTCTGCTTCTGCTGGATTGATTGTCTATTTGAGTCCAGTCTGCCTCTATTGAATTTCATGGCTTCTTTACAAAGATCCATGATATGTCCTTTCTTTCCACAGTAGAAGAATTTCTTCTTGGTGGTCCTTCGGGATGCATCACCCTTCTTGGATTTAGACTCCAAGGTCTTCTCTTCCTTTTTCATAATCTTCTTGGGAGCATCTTTATCTTTCTTATGCTTGCTTCCCAAGGATTCTTTCTGAGCCAGGTTCTGTGATCTTTTCTTCTTTTGAGCTCTGGATACAGTTGGAGATTGACATGTATCTTTTTGACCACTTTTGCAATCATCCCAGATGATGTCAAGTAATCCAAATCTATTTGCAGTAAACAGATGTCTCTGGACCTGTGGATGCTGCTTCTTTTCTTCTGGCTTGCTCCCCCTAGGCATGGGCTTCCTCTGTGCTTTGGCATTCAGTGGATTGTACCAATAATACTTTTCACAATGCCCATACTTGTTACAACACCAACATTGACCCACAAATCTTTACTTTTTGATTCCTTCTGATTGTAGGGTAGTTGTCTTGAATTGTTGTGCTGCTTCAGGAGAGCTTTATTTCTTCATTGTCTTCATCCATACTTGTTTGGAATTATTCTTCCATCCTGCACTTTTTGTGGAAACACAATTAGAAGCATTAGTACAAGATGGGATGGATGGTACATTCCTTTTAGAAGTTGTTTCCCTTTTATTAGAGGATGTCTTTCTTTTAGAATCATCCTTCTCAAAGCATACTTGAGTAGAAACATTTCTCCTTTCAGCTGACTGGGAGGCTTTGGCTTTGGGTGATTACTAATTGTTCAACATCACCTCCAGTTCTAAGCATTTCATATTGAGGGAGTTCTTCTCATCCTCAATAGTTCTTAGCCTTCCTTCCCATTTCTCTTCCAGCTGCTTTATCTGGTCTTCATGCACATTATTCATTTCTTGTAATTAATTGTCAAGCTCCTTTACCATCTTGACTTTGTCTTCGAGTTGAGCATCTCTGACATTCATTGATACTTTGTGCAACTTCTCCAGTGCATGGAAAACTTCTTTGACCACAGTCTTAAAGAATTCTTTCTCAGAAAGGCTTCTTTGCAATTCTTCAGCAGTGTCTTCATATCTTTCATTGCAAAGAGAAACGATTTCATCTTTAGCCTTCACCAGCTTTCTGAGAGTGTTGGTTATGCCAACCCTTTTTGCCAATTGATCTTCCATTGCATTGGCTTCTTCTTCTAACTGTGATTTTTCTTCTTGAAGATCAAGGATGCCTGTAGATATACACATTGCCACTTCCTTTGGGACTGTCTTCTGAAGATATTCGATTGCATTTTGAAGATCATTCATTATTCCAACTTCATCACAGCTAGGACAGGCTTTCTTCATCTTCTTGTCCTGTTTCTTCTTTCTATTTTTCAGAGTCTTGGCAGATATCTCCATTTGAGGCTGGTCACTCATTTCCTCAAATCTGCACTTCATAAAGACTCCCTTGGATCTTTTAGAGGTAACCTTCCTCTGAAACCAATTGAAGTGCCCAGATCAGTGTGAATCACTGAGAGGGGGAGGGGGTGAATCAGTGATCCCTTAAAACTTTTTACTAATTGATTCTTAATCAATTAAACCTCTATGGATGGTTAAAGCCTCGATCCACTCTTCTTGTATCTCTCACCTTTCCTCGAATGATGCAGTAAATGTAAAGGCATTGGACACAAGGATTTACAAGGTTCGGCACCAAAGGCCTACGTCCTTGCCATGTTGGTTATACTCCCCAACATGGTTTCTTCCATTATAATCTGTTAGTATTACAATGGTCGATACAGCATCCCACTGTATCTCTCCTGAGTCCCACAAGAGGGTCTTTATACTACGTCCCACAGTGTTACCAGAGTCCCACTGGCCTGCTCCAGAATCCCAATGAAGACTTCTTCGACCCTGAGTCTCACAGGGGGCTTCTCCTGGCTCCTCGAGTCACACGAGTAGCTCTTCTTCACTTTAAGTTCTTCAAGTATCCTCAGCAGCCTGGGATAAAGGCTACTGGCCTTTCTCTGTACCTCTGCTCACTTGTGATGAACAGGTCTTCTCGTCTTGCTCAGGCTTTATCACCTTCTTCTAAGGGTGACCTGGCCTCTCTCCAATTACTGAATACTCAGACAATTGATGTCTTTAACTTCAGTCTGGTCCAGTCTCAGTTCAGATCAACTTCATGCACTGAGTGCATGGAATCTCTGGTTCCTCATGCACTGATTGCATGGCTTCTCAAAATTCTTCAAGATCTCCTCGTCTTGGACAACTCAGATGCACACCACTGATTTAAGCTTTATTCACGTGTGCATGTGCATGCATGTAAGCATGCACTCCCCTTCGTATTCTCGGTGCAATAAACCCACAAAGGGTGTAACACTTTTAGCACACACCTTCTTCTTGTCCTTCACACATTTTGTTCCTTTTGATTACACACTTAAATGTGTGTTGTACTTTGTGTGAGTGTCTTCTACTTCTTCTAAGTGTGTTCACTCCACTTAGTGCACACACTAGGTTTGGCCTTCTTGTTTTTGTTTTCTCACACACACTTCCTTTGATCAATTAGAAAACACAAGTCTTGGCCTACTTCACTTACTAAGCACACACACTTCCTTGTTCTTTTAATCTTCTTCAAAGTGTGCACTTCACTTATGCACACACTTGGTTCTCCATTTTGTACACACAAGGGCTACGACCTCCCTCCTTCACTTTGCACACAAGGAATGCAAGTCTCGTCCTTCACTTGAATTGCACACACACACAAAAGTGTGATGGTCTTCACTCTTCAAGAATTCACACACATAAGGCCACGGCCTTGTTAATTTTTTGTGCACTCAAAGCCTCGGGTCTTCTTCTCCACTTACCACACACACACAAATTGTGGTATAATTCCTTGCACACACCTAACCCGTGGGTGAGATATTCTTCACCCGAACTTAATCATCAAGGAGGCGCGCAAGGGCAGTTTGAGCCGCGGCCTTCACTTCTTCTTCAAAGCGCAAGACACACTTGGGTGCACAAGGCAGCGCGCAAGTGTTACTGCCGCGCAAGCTCAAGCACAAGGGCCGCGCAAGACCTCTGCCAACTGCGGGGTGCGCAAGTGATGCGGCCTCGGGTCTTCCTGCCGCGCAAGGGGAAGGCGCGCAGGGAATCCTTCTTCTTCTTTCACGCAAGTGTGCACGAAAGGAACCTCAGCCGCGCATGTAAAATGTGTGGGGCTTCTTTCTTCGCGAGGCAGAGAGCACTCACGGGACGTTGGATTTTCAACAAAGAATCAGCAAGCAAATTCAGAGCCTCGGGTGCTCCTTTTATAGGCAGAGGGATGCCAAATCTTCCGCGTGAGATATCTCTCGAATTCCCGAAATTCTCGGGTTTTCAAGATTTTCTAAATCTTGATATTTACTCTGTTTCAACGCTGGTTCTTTTATTTTTCTCTACGTGCATGCGACTTAGAACGCATGCACGGCCTCTTCTCTTCCAATCCATGCAAAGGTATAAACCATTCACGGCCTCGGCAGCGTTGCTTGCCTCGGCCGAACTTCGAAATCCTCATTTGTTGCATGCATGCCTTTTTTATTGCATGGATCTGTTCGTTGTGGCCTAACGATCACCATGGATTATTCAGCTCGAACAATGGTGGCTGGGAACTCAAAATCATTGCTCGGAGGAACCACTGGTTCAGCGGGGACGTCGCGGGTGCCTCGGTCGAGCTCGAGGTAGGAGACACACCGGGAGCCGTTGGATCAGACGAATGAAAGACATCGGACGGCTTGGATCTGAATGGGAGTGGCGCGATGAGATGTGCGGCCGAGATCTGGCGTGCGATCAATCGTGCGGCCAGGATTCGCTCCTAGATATTTTTCTGCATCCCACATCAAAACGGAGCGCGGTTTTTCCGCGGTTTATCTCCCAGCTCCTTCCGCAACCCCTCGATTGAACTTCCAACCTCCACGGTGCCGCGCCGCACCGTGTTCTCTCTGCGGGCGCGCTCTTTCGCCCACCTCTGCTCCTCGCGGGCGCGCTATGCGCCCACTATGCACACCCGGGCGCGCTCCTCGCGCTCACGCTGCGCGGGCTTCATCACCGCGTGGCCTCGGGGCTTATACACGGCCCCGACCTTCTGCCTCAGGGATATGCTACCTTGGCCTGAGGGTTCCCCATGGTTGTGGTGACCTCGAGTCCCACATGAGCCTTGGGTGATGACCCTCGGCTGGCCTTCCTTGGTGGCTATTTTTTGCTACTTAAAAACACAAGTGCTTTGTTAAGAAAAACAAAGTGACAAATGTAAATGCCAATTGCCATTCAAGCCATCTTCTAAGAAATTCCCCTCATCTATTCTTCTTCTTCATTAGAATTCCTCCAATTCTCTTCAACATGTATTCATTACTTAGGAATGGAATTCCCGAAGGTTATTCTTCTTCAACCGAACTCCGGAATCACTTAAATTCTTCAATGTGCTTCATTGATCTAATCAGAGATCAATTGGATCTTCTTCTAATTCTCATGCACTAAGTGATAGTGCATGGACTTATTCATCTCACTTCATCCACTTAGAAGTAGTGGATGGTTCTCCTCATCTCCTCATGCATTGTGAAGACAATTCATGGTCTCCTAGAGCTTGTTGTGACATTGTATCCAGTTGATACAAGTTCTTAAAACTTAAAGAACAGTTCAACAATCGTCAGATATGATGATGCTCCATCATCATTCATTCTTGAAGTGTTGTAACTTAGTATCATCTTGATACAAGTATTGAAACATTAAGAACAACTCTACAATCGTCTGATATTCATAGAGAATGTTTCAACCACAACATCTTATGTCACTTAGTGAATCTCCTAAGTGACATGCATCTTAGTACCATGGCCATTCTCCTTTCCTCACCAACACCATAACATTCTTTGTCATTCACATATTGAAACTCCTTGACATCCATCCATTCAGTCCTTGACAACAGCATACCTCATTGACAACAAATTCAACACAGTGTACTTCAGTTTCGAAAAAATGCACGTGTGTGGTGCAACAGAAAAAGACGAATTCAAGTAGGTGAAGAGTGGTGGTGACGAGCAGCAGATGACAAGGGGATTAAAAGAAGAGTAGCAGTAGAATTGGGGGGATCATTCATTCCACGATCACATCCATCTGAGAGAAGATCAAGATGCTCATTCTCATTCCACGCCATATTTTTCGAGAGCGGAGACTCCTGGGAGATGATAGAGTAGACATGGAGATGAAGGAGTCCGAGAACAGAGCATTAACCCAAAATTATTTGAATAAAGTTTTCATATGCAATATAGAAGATAGTGATCCTGAGATAAAATCCTTGATGTGTCCATGAGTCTATGGAAATCTAAAAGAACATTCATTTATATAATTTCCCTTTTTGTGAAAAATAAAAAATTTAACAAATAAAAAAACTCCACTACAACCTTTAACAAAGAATTTTTTTATACATTTTTTTTAATTGATATACACATCTTAGACCAGTTTGTGACATATTAAAATGGTTCATTCTCACCATCTTTTCATAACATTCCCTTCCTCTAAATAATCTTGACATAGCTTCTTTTAACCTTTTAACTTAATTTATAAGCCTAAAGTTGTATTAAAAAATGAAATATAATTTCATCATTATAGATTATTCATATATAGTCTAAAAATTATTAAGTTTGATATTTTAATGGTTAAAACTATCCATATCTATATATAATTTATAATTTTTGCACAAATGAATTTTTTTTTATTTTTTTATTTTTAACAAGAAAGTCAATATATTTTCTCTTAAGATACTTCTAATTAAATTTATGATTTTTTCAATCGATAAATTTATATAACACATTTTTAGAAAAATTAGATTCATAAGAGAAAGAGAAATAAAATTCACTAATCTTCATTATTGAATAAAACAAAAGGTTTTCTATCCCATTTTTTATACTACATTCATTATAAGAATATCATTCAGATTTGTAACTCCAACGAACTGACATTTCTTTTCTTTCCTTTCTGAATTGTTCTCTCTTTCTTGTATCATTATTGATTCATGGTAATCTGGAATAAATGTTAACTCTTTATCTTCATTCATAAAAGATAACTTAATTATCATCATTATTTTTTTATTTCTTTATTATGAGGGTAATTATTTTTATTCCTTCTTGAGTAGTATTTATTTTTTTCATCCTTGGGAAACTTTTGAAAATTGGTCTCTTTCTCTACTTAGTAATTTAGAATCATAATAGTGAGTGGTAACATGAAATTTTGATTTAAAATCAATACATTTCCTTTTTAAATTCTCCTCTAGAGAAATATTTTTTAAATCCAATTCATATCGTAGTAATGATCCAATAATATCATCTAATGTATATTCTTTGAAATTTTTTCTTTCACTAATTGTTACTTTTATCATAACATGTATTTTATAATTCTCTTAAAACCCTTTCAACCATAATATAATTAACTATGATTCTCCCAAAACACTCATACCATTTATAATACTTGTAAATATATAAAACATTTGACTAACTGTCTCTTATTATCCCATTTTTAATTCCTAATACTCAACTCTTAACATTCCCTGTTTAGTTATTATACTCTTATCTGTTCCGAAATGAGTAACATACAGTATATTTCAAATTTTATGTGTTATTTTTTTAGAGATATGAATTTACACATTATTGATAATTGTAAAATATATAATATTCATCACCTTGTAACCACATTATTACCAACTAATATTTCAAGATAAACTCTAGGAATCGTGTACAGTTACAACATGATTTTCTAACATTCAATACTCAATTGTTTAAGAAAATATTCCATATGATACTACCAATATGCATAATCAGTTCCATAGAAGATTAGATGTCTAAGAGGAGTCCAACCATCATTATCATTCATTCATTATATCTCTAGATAGATCTTTTCCCCTTGACTGTTTAAGTTGGGATTTGATTAGAACAAGAAATAAGAAATTATGCTAAAGCTAGGGAATCCCTTTGATGCCACTTATTATTTCCCTAATTATAATGGTTTAATACTTAAAAATTGAGTGAACATAACTTTTTAAAATAATTCAAACCACTTATCAAAGTTAGGTTAATGCGGTGAAAAAATAAATAAACACGGTGATTTTTATAGTATTTTATATCTAAATGATCCTAGAATACCATACAGCCCTATCAAGTACTAAGAGATATGGAACCCACTATAATATATTATTTTACTTTTCAAGGGACATCAAAACTATTTTAAAATTCCTTTTTGAAAATTGGAGGCATATCCCAAAATTATCCTCTTTCGCCTTGTTAGTGGATTAACACAAAAACCATACCTATTTCACACCAAGAGCAAAAACCTAGAAACTACCATTTGAAGTAATGGTTGAAACCAAACCATACTTTTAACCAGAACACAGAAAAACGGAATCCCCATTCTTTTGTGGATATGACTTAAAATAAATTACCCATCATTTTTCTCACATATAGGCATAACCCAAAGCTTGAATTTTTTTTGGAGTCAGAGCCCACTCTCCAACCTTTTACTAGGTAATATAACCCTACACAATTAATCTTAGTAAAAATTTAAATAATTAAAAGAAAAAAAATAGATAAACACTTCAAGGTATGAGTGTCAAGATAGTAAGGAGCTCTCTAGTAAAAAAGGATCAAATGATTGTAGTTCATCTTAGATAAATAGTTTATCACCAAATTATGTCACACTTATACAATTCAATAATATATTATACACCTATATTACTTGATATGGAACTTCTGAAATCCTTGTATAGATTTCTTATATACACATCATATTCAAATTATGAATCTCAATTCATTTTTTCCCTCCCAAATAAGTTTTTGATTTATTTATTGAATGTGAATCAAAAACATACCCATGTTAGTTAATTTGAAAATTTGTAGCATTAAATTCATTTTTTAAAGTGATACCATGTTATAATAATTAATAATGTACCATAAAAATAATAAAAAAATTAAATTCCCTTGGAAAACACCCTTAAAATATGTGAGATAAAATTTTCAAATGACAATCACTTTAAATTTCAAACTCTAATTTTCTCAAGAAACTAGTGTAAGTATTCAACCCATATGATAAGAATTTAATATTGAATAGAATTATTCCAAATAATATTACTTGGTTTTGAAATAATTAAAATGTATTTAAGGGATAATTAAATCAAGATAAATATGTGAAACAAACCTGATGTAATTTTAAATATAAAAGTATAAATAATACATAGCATGTTCTGATAAAACATTTGAAAAACTAATTAAGTTTTCATAAGTCAAAAGGTGCATTAAATACTTTACCAAATTTCAACCATATAAGGTAAGTTCAACACTTTTATGGTTAGTTAGTTTTTTTTCACACGCGTCATTTTTATTCACGCATTCACTAAACTTTTGTTCATGCAGTCACTTTATTATTTTTCAAGAAGTCACATCACTTTTTTCCATTAAACACTTTATTTTTATTCATGTGGTTATTAATTTTAATTCATGTGGTCACTTATTTTTTTCATTGGATTAATTTACTTTTTTTCATGTAGTCACTTCATTTTTATTCATGTTTTGACTTCATTTTTCTTTACGAGGTCACTTTATTTTTATTCATATTGTCAATTAACTCTTTCTCAGGTGGTCACTTCATTTTTATTAAGCGGTCATTCCGAAAGTTCAGTTGAAAAGGTCACTTCACATGGTCACATAACAAGGTTAGTTCAAAACCCATATGGTCACCTGATTTCCATCATGATATCGCTTAATGGATTTTCCAAATTCTCACTCACAGTTATTTCAACACTAATACAGTCACTGGATTTCCTTAATGTGGTGAGTTGAAGAATTTTCAAATTTTTACACATGGACAGTTCAATACTCATACAGGCACTTGATGATTTATCTAGAAGATGAAAAAACTCAAAATAAAATTATTTATTGTGTATTATAAATTATTATTATAGAAATTATCAAAAATACTCATAAATAAATTCGATCAATGATATAATTCAATAAAAATCACCATAAATGGATCAAAATACATTTTCAATTAAACAAAACTAGTTTTAAAATTGAGAATTTTTACGAGATTTATCACAAAATAAAACAAGTTTAACAAAATTTCCCTAAAACCTTTCTAGAGAATCAAAATTATTTTACATAAATCCCAAAGTCATCCTTTCATACCAAAAAAAATTTCTTATAAAATCGTCCCCTTTTATAAAAACTTATTTACATTACAAACACACTAAAAAGGAGGCACATTATGGATCCAGACAAAATTTAATTCACATAACCAACATATCAAATGACCCACTTGGTTTATTACCCACTAGAAATCTCTCAATAATAGACTTAGAAATAAGTCAAACAAGTTAAATAACCATTATTATCAAACTACATGGTTGGACAGGCCACATGCTATTCATGAAATAATATTTATAGAGTTTTCAAGATTGATAATTTTTTCACTTCCTAGTTTATCAAGTCATATAACCCATTCTCATGCTACTGATCAACGTTTTGTTCCCATACCAAAACACCAGAACAGTCCCCAAGAAAACTCATACTAAACTGTGAGGACCAAAACACTATAAAAGGAAAATCTAATAAAATTATGAATTCAAAATTCAAACCCCACTACCCATGCTAACTCAGGTGTCACCAGGAAGGATTGTGATTAGGAACCCACTCATGACCAAACACCTATGTCCTAAAGATAATCCTAAGTGAATCTTTCCAAGATATTCAAAATAACAATAGATTAATGTCA
Organism: Viscum album; assembly: GCA_963277665.1. Classification (NCBI taxonomy): domain Eukaryota; kingdom Viridiplantae; phylum Streptophyta; class Magnoliopsida; order Santalales; family Viscaceae; genus Viscum; species Viscum album. The sequence continues at coordinate 1,373,598,818 of OY728133.1, read as the reverse complement.
AGAACCTTAGAATATACTAAGTAACCTATGATCTGATTCCATTTTATAATGAACCTTCTTGGGATTTCATCTAAACCTATAGTCGACCTCGTATACAACTAGTCCCGAAGGTCATTCCCAATCCCAATGGGATAGAAACATTTTATAGGACTACAAAATTATCTTTGGGAATGATTTCACCCTTATATATAAATATAAAATGAAAAAGTAGAAAAATAAATAAAACATACAACCAAACATAGAATAACTAGAAAATGTCCATACAAGGATAACTAAAAATAAATAAATGTATAGTGCAAATAGTTATAGATAAACATCTCAATCCAAATGATTAATATAGTCATTACCCAACCCACTAGGGGCCTTCTTGATCTGGTTGTAAGTCAAGAGTGACACCCTATGACTGTTTATTATAGTTCATGGGTTGAAAATATTCATTGAGATGGAATATCACTAAAATTGGAGGCCATATCCTAAATTCCCTATACACACATGTGTGCACACCCATATTCATGAAATGGTATGGAGATATATAATAAAAACCATATAAAGAGTAATACATTAAAGTGAAAACCTCTATAAAATTCATCAAAATGTAGAGAGGTAATAAAAATATGTAAGGGGGAAAATACACTCCCAATCAGAAAGGAGGTCCCCACCTGATAGAAACTAGAAAAGGGGGGAAAACTGATGAGATCCTAGCTTACAGTCTTTGAGATTTACCACCAAACATGATCAGTGCATCTAAGTACTACTATGATCCACAAATACCAAGTCCACCAAATTCATTATTGATATTCCGATCATTTGTATGAGACGCGACATGTGAAATCATAGTCCATAAAGGTGTGAGTATAAACATACTCATTGGTATACCCTAATAACTAAGAGGTAATAAAAAACTAAATAGATATCTCAACCCATAGTCATATAGGGAAGAAAAACCCAATATCAGATATGCTCATATGAAAACCCCATTTGAAAAAGGAGATTTATATCATTATATAATTCTATTTAATAATGATGATGAGTTTTCTTGTAGTTAAAAAGTCCCATATCTAATGCTAAGAACCATGTGAAACCTCACAAGTATTAGAGTGGAGGTACTACTTCTCACTAATTTTCTTCATAGTCGAGGAAGAAAAATCTCTTTTAGAGGACCCACTCCCCACAAAATCTCAATGATGGATAATACCACTCCATATATAAAGTAGAAGTTCCCTTTTTAGTGTGTAGGAGTACTGAATATACCTATATAAAGAGTATGGGGGACCCAATCCCTATTGAAACATGGGAGCATCGACCCTGACATCTCTCTAATGATCAAAACTAATCACTTCCATTGGACATTCATCGTTATAAGATGTTTCATTCTCATAACAACTAATGTCATATCTGAAATGAAACAATTAATTATACCACTACATCCTATTTGTAAAACTTCTCATGATAGGCTACTCACAGGCCCAAATCTGAGTCCCAAAAAAGGAGATACACAAGGTCGAGAATTCTGGGAAAAGTAAACAACGTGTACATAAGGTCACATGGAATGTGAAATCACCCAAAGTTAGGCTAATGTTCTTCCCTATATTTGGATTAGACATCCATATACCTCCACTTGGTGTGTACATATGGGAACATGGTGTGTCTATTCAACCAAGGCACTAGGCGGGTGCACTCAGCACACACCTCGGCTACCCGAGTAGTGTCACACGGGGTGTGGGACCAGCCACATTGCATGTGATATTTAACTTGCGTAGAAACCATAATAATTGTTCTAATATAATAAACACAGTTTGTTTCCCTCAGGAATACACAGTATGTAATCAAGTTTTTAATTGATGAAAATTATTTTCTTCAAGAGGTCACTAAATCCTACATTCCCACCACGAATATCTGCATTTGACACACCTAAATTCACGGAAAAGGATTTCAATTCCATCAAATGACAATTAATGACCTTTAGTGGATAGAAATAGGATTTCTTAAAACCTAACCATCGTCTGTCATACCTACCATCACCACAACATGGTTTCAATCCTTAGAAAAACCATATGTGATCCATTATTTCCTCTCAATCCATCCTCAAGATTTAAACTATTATCATTCACATTTCCATCTTCTTTCTAGAGCTTATATTGTGCTTGAAACAGTCTGGAAATGTCAAATCTAAAACCCCATGGTCCAATAAAGAAGAACCCAAAGAACCCAAATAATTTGTATAGGGAAAAAACACAATAACAAAGTCATATTATCATCGACTGATATGATCCAATGATAAAAAAATTATAAAAATAAAAGGTATAAAACATTGGAACAATATAGATGATTATTCAGAATCTAAAATGCAAATTTAATTCCATTTCTTGTGATTAATAGGATTCGTGGAAATTAAGAAAATAAATAATCAATGCTCAACAGTCAAATAAAAAGGGTATAAATTCATAAAATAATGATCCCTACCACTATAATGGATCAATCATTGGTGATGAACACATTCACTAGTTATGAATTTGAAGATACCCCTATGTTTGTCATTTATTTTATGAATCCCTCTATCGTTCATTTTCACTCCATGTTCTCAAGTTTTTTGATGACAACATGGATCCCCTTCCCCTTCTCTAATATCCAAAGGTTATAAAGCTAATACTATGGTTTTTACAAAGTGGTGTATTTTTAAGAGGATGGAATTGGTTAAACAATTTATTAAATTAAATAAATTTATTTATTTTAATGCACCCACTAATTATTTATATCCATGGAAGGTCAAATGCTAACCTAACTTATGTTGCGCTGAGGGTAAACTCTGAGTTTCAAAAATAACTCTAGTCTCATATTTTGTATATTAGGTTCCATTCAATAGAAATACCATTTATTTTAAAAATGTGTGCGTGTGTGTGTGATTAAATATATATTATTATTTTTAATACATTAATTCCAAGATCCTGTGTCACCTTAAAAATAATGCCAACTCTGAGGAAAACTCCATAGATATATGTAGAAATATTCAATGGATATAAGTATAGAAACTAGAATTTTTAAATTCTCCCCTTCTTTAAGAATCATCACCCAAAAAATAATAATTTACACAAAACGGTGGGTGTACTATGTTTTCATCTAGATATCACACCCCCAAGAGCTCCCCTATACACTCTCATAATACCAAAGAACTCAAACCATAGGAATTTCCCATCCATGAAAGATCTTCTCCAGGAAATCCTTGATCAACACTAAGTACTCTAAGAAGGCGGATTATACCATGATTTCCATATCTCCCAATTTAATAAAATGTTGTGGGTCATTCACATATCTTCTCAACTATGAAACATGGAAGATATCATACACTTGGTTTAACTATGATGGTAAAGTTAGATGATAAGAAACCTCACCAACCCTCTATAGGATCAAGAACAACCCAATGAACCTTGAGGATAGCATGATTTCCTATCCAAATATCCATTATCCATTTCATAGGGATACTCATAGGAAAACATGGTCTTCCTTATCAAACTTCAATGGTCTACAATGTTAGACTATGTAAGAATTTTGTCAACTCTGAGTTTTCCCCATACACTCATAGATCATCTAATCCTTCTCTGTCATTTCCTACACTAGTTATTACCCAAAAATAGATGTCCCACCAATATGAGTCCAAAACAAAGTTTAACTATTAGAACAAAAGTGGAATTTAATAGTGCTAGAATAGGCCTTTATCAGTGCTAAAAACACAAACTACTGAAGCGTTATTAAAATCCATAGAATTTTATCAATGCTAAAAAAGCACTGATAAATGATTCCCCTCACTTTATTAAAAATAATTGATAAATCCCCCCATTATTATCCCTTTTTTATCACTATTAAAGGACCCTTTTATCTGCATTTTTTAGCATTGTTAAAGGACCCCTTTAAAAGTGATTTTTTAGCGCTATTAATGGGGGTAAAATTATATTTTATTCAGACACTCTATGACCCTGACCAATTTATCATCACTTCCATGATAAATTTAAAATAGATCCACCCCCCCCCCCCAAACTAGTCATTTTCCCCCACACCACCCCTTTTATCAGTGCTTTGTGAATTTCCTTCCTTATGTGCGCACACCTCGATTTGAACCCTACACCTCTCTGTTGAATATAGAATGACTTTATCACTACAACATGTTGTTTTCATATCTGTTTAATTATATTTCGGATTATTTATATATGTATTTAAATATATTTTTATTATTAATATATTTATATAATTAATATTAAATACATTTATAAAATATATATGTGTGTCTGATATATATATCTATACTTATATTTATTTAAATACATTATATATTATATTCATTTACATATATTATATAAATATAAATCCAATTATTAATTAACACATATATGTATATATAAATATTTTAAATATATTTGTATAATGTAAAAAATGGTTAGATATTGTTTTAAATACATTTTTAGAATATGTATTTATTTACATATATTAGAATATATATATATATACATGTATATTTGTTAATTATTAACACACACATGTTTATATATAAACATTAATTGTATAGGTATATATATGTGAATGAATTTTTATAAGGTAAATAAAATTTATAATTTTGTAATTTAAATAAAATTAATAATAAATATTTATCTAATATATTTAAAAATACAATTCTATATAAATATATTGATATATGTATTTATAAATATTATTTATTATAAGTAAATATAAGAAAATATGAATATATTTAATTATAAATAAAAAATAAATTATGAAAAATGATAAAATATCATAGCCATAATATCAATATGAATGTAATCATAGAGAATAAATTCATTCCCCTCTGAAAAAGGGAAAAAAGGACCCCTTAAATGAAGCTGAAAATCCATCAAATGTTAAAAAAAAAGGACACCTCTACTAAAAAAAAGTTTTGGATGACTTTTGGGACTTTTTTGTCCTCCAAAAAAATGAAAGTGGGTTTTCCCGTGTCACTAGGTTATAGATCTCATCGCGAGCTTTAGTTTGATAAGTAGTAGAGCTCAAACGGACACCCATATCAAAAGTTATTATTGTTTGATGTTCAAGTATTGTTTTCAACTTATTTTAGATATTTTATTTATTTTTTTATTTTATTTTATTTTTATTTTTTTATCTTCTAATTGTTATTAAATGACTATTACACGATAATAATTAGAAAATTATTAATTAAAAATATTTTTTAGACTATTTTATAAGCCATTTTTCCTAATTTATTATATATTAAGTGTAAATGAATTTTTAACCTTATCTAAAACATATTTATGAAATATATATCATTTTCATATTAATAAAAATATATTTATATATTAATATATTATTTTTAAATAAATATATTTTTTAAAATATACTCTTTATCAGTGCTCGTAAAAACGCACTGATAAAGGGGGTCTTTATCTTCACTTCTAAAAAACATTGATAAGCCCCCCCCCCCAGCACTTTATTATTAGTGTTGATAAAACCCCACATTTTATCAGTTACTTTTTACTAGAACTAATAAAGGTACCCATTTATCCCTACTTTTATATTAGCACTGTAAATGGGGGGCCTTTATCAGTGCTTTTTTAAAAGAGATTATAAAGGGGCCCCTTTAACAACACTTTTTTAGCACTGTTAAAGACCCCCTTTAAGAGTGCAAAAAATCACTGTTAAGGACCCCCCTAATAATGATATATCAGAACTAATAAGGACCCCCTTTAACAGTTCATTTTCTAATACTAACAAAGGCAATCTTTAGAAGTGATTTTAGATAGAACTGTTAAAGCCCTAACACTGGATAAACTATGTCTTATAGTATTATGTATAGTGAATTGAAATGCGTCATACTGATAGTAGAGTGATAGTGGTTATTAAAGGAAAAAACCACTAATGGAAAGTGATCTTCCCAACTCCGAACAAAGTCTAGCACATAGGCTCTCAACATATCCTCCAAAACATGGATGGTATACTCATAATTTTAATATTTTTGGGGGTAAAATTCCATGCTCATCCGTAATTGGGTCCCAAAATACTTCTAAAAACCTCTCCAAAACTATGATTTGAATGAATAATAATGTTCACAGACAATTTCCTTGGGTACTCGGTGAATTTAGGTAATCCCTTTTACATAAGAAGACTCCAAACTCTCAATTGAACTCTGTTACAAGATAGCAAGAAAGTGAACCAATATAATAAGTCAGTCGACAATCACCCAGATATATTTGTGGATTATCACATTCCATAGAAACTCCATGATTAAATCTATTGATATTACATCCCACTTCCATTCTTGGATTTTAAGAGGTTTATTCGAACCTACTGGAACATGATATCCATCCATTACCTACTGAAATGTGTGGCATCAAGAAACAAAATCGGTAACATTTTTCCTCATTTTATTCCATGAAAAATACCACTAAATGTATTTGTATATCTTTACCACACATGGATATATATCTATGGGGGAGGTATGAAACTCTCTTAGCACCTCCTCCTGTAATGTTACAAGAACTATCATCCATCTCTTTAAAAGGATGGTGTGCTCCCCCCCCCTATAAAATATATTAGGTGCATCTCTTGAGGATATTTGGCCATGTAGAACCTCACATTGGACATTTACCAACTGACCCTTTTACACACACTAAAGAAATGTTAGATTCAACACCATCTAATGAAGGTAAACTACACCCATATCCTCCATCCGGGTCAGCTTCAATGAGTCCATTAACTCTGACACCTCCTCCACCATGAGAGAATGGGATTTCATAAATAGGGAATCTACCACTATGTTTCCGTTCCCTAGAGTATATACTATATAAAATTCATAGTATTCTAGGAACTCAAACCAACACTTATATCTTATGCTGAGGTCTCTTTGGTTAAATATGTACTTGAGACTCTAGTGGTCTATGTAATCAATGAAATTATGCCAAGAATATAATGCCTCCATATGTTTAAGGAGAAGACTACCAATTCCAACTCTAACTCATAGGTTGAGTAGTTCTTCTCATATTGTTGCAACTGCCTCAACCCATAATCATTCATTTTATGAATCTACATAAAAATTCATTTGATACCATCTCTAAAAGAATTGCAAAACACCACACACTTGATTCCCTCCTTTGGTAGTCTCGTCACATGAACACTGTTAAACTTCTGTCTCAACTCCTTGAAGGATCTTTGATACTACTTAGTATAGTAAAATGGATTTTCTTTCCATATTAGGCATTCAAAGGGTCTATAATCTACAAAAAATATTCCATGAACCTGCAATAATACCCTTCCAAATCAAGGAAAATATTAACCTCTTTAATGATATTAGGTGGTTTCCAAGTGAGAACTACATTAATATTTTTTGAATCCATAACTGCACTGTTCACAGAGATAACATACCCCAGAACATGAACATCTCAAATCCAAAACTAACTCTTCAAGTGATTACCATATTTTTGGTGCTCCTGAAGTAAGTTTATGACCATCCTCAAATTCTCTGTATGATCCATCTTTGGCATGGAGTATATGATAATTTCATAAATAAATACATTCATGAAATGGTCCAAGAATGGATATAAGATCTTATTCATAAGATCCGTGAATAAAAAGGGGGTATTAATCACATTTAAAGGATCACTTGGGACTAATAATTCCTCTAGATACAACGGAATGTTATCCTTGGAATATAATCCTCATGAACCCACAACTAATGGTATCCAGACTAGAGATCAATCTTTGAAAACCAACTCACACCTTTAAACTAGTAAAAAATGACATCAATCCTCGATAAGGTTTTTTGTTCTTTATCATCACCTGTTTTAGGTGATATTAATCAATGTAATGACTCAATATCTCATATAAATTTTCCAAGAACAACATTAGAGTCACCCAAGGGGATACACAAGGCCTAATAAAAACTTTTTCTCAAAGGTATTCTAACTACACCCTCATCTCTCAAAGCTTAGTATGATCTATTTGATATACCACAAAAGATTCCAGTATAGTCTCAGGGTGAAATTCTATGAAAAAGTCAATCACTCACCACATAGGTAGTCTGGAAACATCTTCAAAATATACATAAATATGATCTTATACTACAATTGGGATCCATATTTTTGAAGATCCATCATCACCAAGGGATAAAAATTCCAACTGATGGCTGATAGGTTTTAGCTTTATACTCAAAATCCCCACTCACACGACCATAATATCTTTATCTCTCATGAATTTGAGTCTCATACCATATGCATTTAGTATTCTAACTCTCATATGAAGTTGTTAAATGTGGGCACACAATGTAGAAAACCATTCCATACTCAGGATGACATCGTAAGATTTTTTCAAAATTACTAAGTTCTCCCATGAGTAACTCTCTCCACATAGCGCTAACTCAAACTATTGGAATATGTGAGATACAGAGTAATATATTCCTATAGCAACTTCTAGATATAGTTGATGGTCCAAATAATATACTTGAATATCGATATCTCACATAAGGTATGTAGAGATAAATTAATGAATCATACATGTGTCCACAAATAATGGAGATAAAGTAGAGAAGATGCAGATCGTACATCAATACATCTCATTAGTAGTCTTTCCATATCCCTCCATATCATACAAATATTAATACACTCTACCACCAAACCTATGAGCCCAGTTTGGGCCACCTAGTGGTTGTAGTAAGTGTAGGTCGAAGCATTTTCCTCTTATAATAGCTCCTCCCTCTGGGTCCCCACCTACCTCTCATTCTGCACCACCCCCTGGGGGCTGCCTTGACCCCACCTAAGAGATCCTGGTTCAAGATGTTTTCTCCACCATAGAGGTTTACCCACAATATTTCCACCATCCATAACATGTTTTATGGGGAAATCATGATCCATTTGACCTTTTCTATCATAAGAATAGAATCGTCCCACTCGATAATAATTGGACCATTTTAAAAAACTCTACGCTGCGAATCCACATTTTTGACTTCGTTCATGAGTATTCCTCAGGCATCGAGACCTTGAAAACAAATGATTTTTATCCCCTATAGAATACTCAACACCATGATTTCAATTTTCAGCACCAACTACTTGAAGTCCCTCTCTTAGAAAGTTATTTTTAACTAATTCCTTCTCTAGGACTCCAACATAAGTGGGAATTTATAAGGATTCCACACTATCTCAAAAGTATCTATAAATTTCTTTCTCAAACATCCATTCCCAAATGTATCCATCTCATGCCTTATCAAGAGAGTATCATGTGAGGTCGGTAAACCATGAGGCATACTCAATAACTAATATATAACCCTACTTCATTTCAAGAATCTCCTGTATCCACATAGAGAAAATGTTCAAAGGATAATAATCATATCAAATAAACTACTAAAAGTGTATCCAGAAGAGCATTGCCTCATCATGGGTCTACGTGATCAGACCAAATAAGTTCCCTACTACTCTACAAAGAAGAATAGTTTCACAAATAGACATCATGTCAATCAGGGTCTATATAATCCAGAAAACTTATACCACTACCTCAATCCCATCCTCTACTACATAAGGGTCAATCTCACCATTAAACCTAAGAGGTCCTTGTTAATTTAACTTTTACAATGCACTAAGCCTACATGTATTGTCTTCCTGACCAGTTGCTTCTATCATCTGCCCAAAATGTAATGTATCATCCTCTTGAAACACTATAGTTGGATCCACATGCTACCCATCGGGTGGAATAACATCTCTATACTCTCTTGGAGGGAACACATTGAGAATAGGTTCCTACACTAAGGGTTTGTCACTAAAATGGTTGTCTTCATGACCCTGTATCAGTATCATAGTTTTTTTTCACCATAGAGGCATCCTAAAAGTTAACAAGATGTGTCATCTCTAGATGATCATATCAAGTTAGTTGACTCAAGAAGTAAATGAAATTCAAAAGACTCAATCCTATATGATGAATGTACTATTAGTTTCCCTGCAAATATTTCCCCATTGTATTGAGTTAAAACATAGTTCATCAAAGTCTAGGTGCATGGATATGTCTATTGTTTCACTATAACTAGGTTCACATGACTCAAAGATAAACAAGATACACTATGACATAATTCAAAAAATCTCTCAAACAAATACTCGTGACATGTCCAACTGCAAACACAAACCCTAGGAAAACCCACCTCTAATACCACTTTTTTAGGACCCGACTCCTCAGGGCCCTACCTGTGCTAGTAGTAAGCTGGGAGTGATGCCTCATTCCTATATCTTATAGGATATGGGTTGTAAACAACCACTTAGTAGGAACGTCACTAGAATAGGAGGCCTTATCCTAAAGTACCTATATTCATGCATATGCACACCCATATTAATGAAATAGTGCATAAATATAAAATAACTAAAACATCTATAGAGTAATCAATGTATGTGAAAACCTCTAGAAAATACATCAAAGGGAATAAAGGTAATATAAATATATAAAGGGGTAAAATAAATTCCCAACAAGAAAAGAAGTCCCCACCTATAAACAACTGGAAAAAGGGGGAAAGCTGAAGAGAGATCGGATCACAATCTCTGGGACTGAACACATAACATGGACAGTGCTTCCATGTACATCCATTTTCCACTAATACTAGGTCCACCAATGTTACTTTCAATCTTCCTTTAATCTGCATAAAACACGATGCATTAGAGAATAGCTCATATATGGGTGAGTATAAACATACTCAGTAGGACACCCGAAACACAAAGAGAGAATAAATTGAATAAAAAAATCATTGTAACCCATAAACATAATAGGAATAGAAACCCAACATCAGATATGCTCATACTAAAACCCCAATAAAAATAAGATATATATTAATCTCTACCACCTTCTAAGAATGATGATGAGTCTAGATGCATCTCCAAAGGTCCTAGCTATGATTCCAATAACGACGTTCAACCACACAGAAATTAGAGTGGAGGATTTTCTCCCCACCGAATCTCAATGATGGGGAGTTCCACTCTATAGATAAAGGAAACTCATCCTATATAGTGTAGAGGATTACTGACTCTACATATGTAATGATTATAGGGGACCTGTTCCCTAGTACGAAAGGGGAGTTCCAACCCCGTTATTTATCTGATGATCAAACACAATCACTACCATTGGAAAATAATCAATGGAAGAATCAGCTCACTCATAACACCTTGTGTCATATATTTTATTTGAAAATAAATTCTACCATCACATATTGTGCAGAAAACTAGTCAATATGTGATTCTAATTGCCCCAAATATGTGTGCTGAAGAATGAGATATATAAGGTATAGGTTTATGGGAATAGTATATAGTGTGTACATAGGATCACATGATGTTTGAAAACACCCAAAATCCTAGACATGTTCTTCCTTATACATAGATCATCCATCCATGTACCTCTACCTAACATGTCCCTACAGGAACATGGCATGTTTGTTCACCTAGTGTCCTAATCATGTTCTCTTGGCACATGGATCAGCTACCTAGAAAGTTTCAAAAGTTGTGTGGTCTAGGATATATGGAATGTGATACTTAAGTCGGGATGGAACCTTATGCAACATGAAAATATATGAAACATAACATGTGTTCCTCTATATTACAATGTGTGTTGCCACATTTTCCACATACATAAGGTATAGTCTTCATGCGGTCTCTAAATCCACCATTCTCACTATGTAGTTCCCTAATTAACTCTCCAAATTCACAAAAATAACAATAATAAAACATTTTAATATGATAATTCTCAGCCTTCAATGGATAGAAATTGGACATCTTGATGTTCAAACATAATCTTCCACACCTCCCATCACCAAAACAAGGTTTCGATCCCTAAAAAACCATTTGTGGTCCTCTATTTCCTCTTATTCCTTCCACAAACATAAAACTATTACCATTAAAATATACATCACATTTCCAGATGTTCACTTGCACCCTAAACAGTCAAGTAATATCAATTCACTGACCCTATGGGCCAATAATGAATAACATGAAAAATGTTTGTAGAAAAAATACAAGAATGAATTGAGAATATTTTTGGTTGAGGGAAACCTCACTACTGATCACAAATTATGAAAATTGAAGGGTTCAAACATGGGCTCTACATAAACAATTAATCATAATCTCCAACACTAATTTAATTTCAGATAATGTGATTAGCATGATTCAAGGGAATTATGTAGATAAATAATCGATGATCAATAGTCAAATAAATAGGGTAGAAATCCATAAAATAGCGATATATACCCCAAGAATTAATCAATCTTTGCTAATTATCTTATTATCTAGTTATAAATATGAATATATCATTGTTTTCTTCATTTATTTCATGATTCTCTCAATCATTCACTATATATCTTCATTATCATGTTTTCCAATGCCAACAAGGCTCTCCCTTCCTCCTCTATAATCTCTAAAGTGATTGTGGATAACCCTAGATTTTTTCCAAATAGATATATTAAGTATTATGGGATAGATTAATAAATTTAATTTGATAAATAAATAAATTTATATAATTTATTTTTACACACCCACCAATTATTGTCTTCCAGTGAACGTCTAATATCGACCAAACTTATATCATACCTAGGGTAGACCTCATGTTTCAAATAAATGACAATATTTTATTTTACATCCAATTTCATAATAAATATTAGAACCATTTATTCCAAAAATATTCCCATGTGTGATTTAATATATATTAATATTTTAAATATAATAATTTTTGGGTCCTCTGAAACCCAAACATAGCACTGACTCTGAGAAAAAATCCATAGATATATGTTCAAATATTTAAACATTCAAATTATTGAAACTGATGTTGTGACATATACAACATACCAAAGAATAAATAAAAGTAATTTGGAATCCAAATAGTTCCAATGACACCACTAGTGACCCTCAATAACTTATCGCAACCCATCATCTAACCATGGACCAAATATAGCCAAAGAAAAAAAGATAGATCTAAGCAATGGATACTTATAGAATATCTATATAGGAATTATCTAAACTTACCAATAGGTTTCCACCCACCAAGACTATATAAATTCCCTTATTGATATTGTTCAGATATTCTAGTTTGAATATAGTAGAGAAATATAGGTTTTCCACATGTTTTATAAAATAATTTCAATAACCTACCACTTACACATTTTCAAACAACCACACTTTCTTTAAAACCAAAAAAAGGATGGTTCAATATTTTCATGTATCATATCATACCAAGGAAAAGGGTTTTTTAAAAGCATAAAAGTAAAGTGGAAAGACCATTTTATCCCTCTTTTTATACATTATCTGAAAACTTCTTTTCATAAACAACCTCAAGGAAAAAAAACTTTTCTTAAATATTTATTAAGGAGTAAATACATATTTTTTATTTAAAACCACACATTCAAAATGATTTTAAAATAAAATAGTAATAAATTAAACCAAAAAAACACTGAATGTATTATACAATCACACACAATAACTAAGGAAAAAAGGGTACATTGTCCAAGAATGCATCGAAACAAAGGTTCCATAAGATCAAAAGAGCTAGGGGAATGCAATAAAATCAATAAAATAAATCCCATAAAGTATCTTGATAAGGACCTAATTCTCATGGGAATCATCCTAGTGAACGAGTAATGCATACTTACATTAGATACAAGAATCATAGTCTAGAACTAATGATCCTTTTACATCCATGATAGCCCTGTTGAACAATCTATAAATAAACCTCCTTGGAGTTTACATCTACCATGGGCCACTAAAAGATCACTAGCTAACACATCCCTCTATCAATCTCTATATAACTAATTAGGTGTAATTGAGAATCATTCTCTAGTCATCCCACAAATAAACACTAAGGATTTCTCTCATACAGGTCACCCACTATCTTCCTAAGACTCCCATAACAATTAAAATAGAGGTGACCACAAATAAACCACCATAAGGTTAAAATATAAATAATTTGAAATAAATAACACCTCACCTACAATATCATTGCATAAAATATCCCCTTTCACAACCATGCATAATAATTTCATAATTAGATAAAACAATATAAAACATACCCTCATGGGATCATAATACACCATAGGCAGAATACTTCCTCATGGATTAAAGTGGGACTTTCACTTTTATAAAAAATAATTTTAATTAAAATATCTAAAAGAGATTTCACAAAAGTGCTTGAGAATCCAATCCATTATCACATAATTTTAAAACCACATTTCAAATGTCCTTTTATAAACATTTATCAAACCCCACTTGAAAATCCCATTTATAAAACTAACCATTTCCAAAATTCACTTTTTAAATTAATAAGTCCCTTTATTTTTAGAATGTAAATGGTTCCAAGAACACCTTTCGAAAAGATTCTATTCCCTTCCTAAAAACATCCAAACCACTATGATACCTAATGTTCTCAAAAACATTTAAAAAATTTGTTTCAACCCCCGTTATTTAAAAAATATTCACTTAAACTATCATACACCCATTTCTAAAATATAACCAACATCAAACAAGATATCAAAACATTTAGATCCCTTTATAAAAGTATCTCGGTAAATTTTACAAACACTTGGCATGCACCCAAAGTCCATGAAAAGTGATTAAACCATTTTAAATACATTTAATAATAAATAATTTAATTCCATAAATAATTTATTCTATAATTAATATATTTCAACACACTTGAAACAATTTAAAAGATCCTCTTGATCAATTTCATAATCACTTGACATGCAGTACATTTATGCCAAGCATTAAATCCATTTAAAAAAATATCAGGTATACAATGGGCTTACAATATTCTTCTAAATTCATAATAAATAATTTTAAAATAAAAAATAAATTTATAACATGTATCACAATGGAACTCCAAAGAAACACTTACATTTTTAAGAAGAACCACATTTAATACTTGTCACCTCCAATGGAGAACTCATAATTGATCAAATAGATGACCTTATAAACCTTAGAAAATAAAAATACCTATTATTAGAACCACCTTAGACCTTTAACTCAACCTGAACATTGTTTATTGTTTTTAGGAGTGAGATAAATCGATATAAAGGTAAAGGGTATAAGAGAAAAGAAATAAATTAGTAAAAAAGAGGGACTTACCCACTTTAAAACCAGAATAATAAGGCTCCAAATCAAAGGAGGAAGGAGGGATGAAGATACCCCATGGGAACCATGATCCTTATAAACAATAAAAATATAAATGGTTTCCAAATCATATAATCATGAGAGAGAAATAGATATTTAACTAATTTAATGATAACTTGGTAGGTAGCATGGTTTGGTAACATGGTTTTCCAAATCGTTCACAAACTATGTAGGAGACACTAACTAGAATAAAACACTCTAAACGGTTATCTTGGTAACCCCTTATAATTATCCTAAATATATACCAACTATTAAAAATATCACTATCAAATTTTAGACTCAATTCATACACTTTTATAACAGTCTTCCTGATTTTGTGCAAGTCATGAACTAACACCCCAATCCCCAAAACAACCTGAATAGTTTCTACTATGACTCATATTTTTTGGACTAAGCCATGTGATGGACATATAGAATAGTCATGTACTATAAAAACACAATAATAAAATTCCCTACATATAGGTAATCACATGGTTTCCCCTAAACTGTGGATGCAAACCATGCACAGAGGGAAAAATCCATATTTTTGAAGTTTCATGTCAAAACTTCCCACAAAATTAAATTACACCACATCAAGTTAAAATAACATAAAATATAATATAACAGTAACATTTTTGTGTTACAATTTTAATGATATTAATTTATGGTTCAACTAGTAAATTTATTTTTAATTAATTTTCTAATTTAATGACTAATGAATTTGATATGAGTTTCAGTGGATAATTAAGATTATTTTTAGGACATCAAATTTATCAAAGAAAAGACGAAATATTTTTAATTAATATATGTATGAAAAATAATTGGTTAAAATATTTGGTCTCGATTCTTGTAAAACTTCTAGAACTCCAGTGAGTATTAAGTACAAATTGGATTTAAATGGATACATAAAATTAGTTGATGTTAATTTTTTGAAAAGAATAATGGGTACTACAATTTACATAGATGATCCTAAACCGAATATTATGTTTATTATTTTTATATGTTCTCAATTTAATGATGGTACTGAATAAATTCATTTTAAGTTTGTTAAAATAATTATTACATATGTTAAAGGAACTTTAGATTCTAAATTATTTTATTTTTAAAATAACTATTTTGATTTAATATATTATTCTGATTTATTTTTTTGAGGTTTAAATTTGATAGAAAAATTACATCAAGAATGCATCATTTTCTTTGGAAAAATTGATTTCTTAGAGCTTAAATAAGTAATTATCAATTTCATTATTAATTGATTAAGATGAATATATAGATTTTCTTTCCTGTTATACCCAATATTTGTGGATTAAGAAAATATTTTCTAATTTTAATGTTTATTATAGTAAGAATATTATTTATTGTTATAAATATTCTAGTTTGTCTATTTATAATAACCCAATACAATATTCTATAATAAAATATATAGATGTTAGATTTCTATTATCCAAAAGAGGTTAAATGCCCTGAGAGGGGGTGAATCTGGGTATGGTAGATTAAAACATATTCCCCTTTGGATATTTTTTGTCATTAAAAAATCCCTCATATCACCCTTTTCCATAGAAATGTATGAAAATAAATAAAATCATGCATGAAAAATTGAAATTTTACATGGTTCTCTCTCACTAGGCTACGTCCAAAGAGCATACAATAATAATGTTTCAATATGTCAAATCCACTAAGGCTCACTTCCAAAATACAAGGTTGATGAAAAATAACTTATATTCCCTAGATCACTACCTAAACAATGTATAGGGATAGATCACTTATTTATTGATGGTCATTCCCTAACTATCTTTCTATGGCTCACTATCGGTGGAAAGGATCACCTTCTTCTTCTTCCTTTTCTCACTACTCCAGAGTGGACCACACACAGTTTATGGACATATAGGTCCCTTAATTATAAAAAATGAATTCATCTTCAACCATATATATATTCTCTATTGAATTTATTTATGTGATTCTCCTTTACTTATAGGAAAAACATTGATGAAACGCTTTCACTTTTTAGACAACTAGAACATACTTCTTTTTTCTATAAAAATTTCAATTACCTATACTTTGGAAAGATCTTCAAGAGATTCCAAGTCTTAAATTAACTTCCTTGAATGTATTATTGAATAATCTCCTTCTATATATATTTTCAAATAGTTCATATCATCTAAATTATTTTTCTCCTTCAAAATTCAAATATGACAATGATACTATTCATAGGGAAATGTAGGTGCATGTCTCCATGTACAATATTCTAGTGAAATTCCCATGTATGAGACCCTAATTTTTAACCCCTTTCACAAGATCCTAGTGTGATACCCTAGAAATAGAGGATATCACAAGACCCTAGCATGAGAACCTAGTCTGATACCCTTGCATGAGACCCTGGTGGGAGATCCTAGCATGAGTTCCTTCCATGAGTATGCTTTCACACTGAGCGAAAGTATCTTTTGTGAATCTAATTTCACTCTAGGTGTGAGTTCCTTAGGTGATAAAACTTTTTTGTTTTTTGAAATACCCTATTCATATCATGTGAAACACTTACATGATGTCAATCATGTATAAACCTTCATGAGATCTTTCTTCTAACCTCTATCACAAGATATTTCTGCAAATCTCTTTCGTGAGATCTCTCCATGAACCTTCTTCCTGAATGTTTCCCCAGATCAATATTTTATGAATAACTTCATCAATGTTTAAAGAAGTTTTATGGGGTATTTATAGGCATAAATCTACCACATTAACTCCATAAATTTCAGAAAAACTTCCACCTCATGGTTATCACACACTCTACGAGATCCGAGTGCAAACCCCTAGTGTGAACCATAGTGCAAGTCTGTATTCATGCTTTGCACGAGTCCCTGGTCTGTATTCATGCTTTGTATGAGTACCTAATAACTGTTCACACTTTTCATGAGTCCTTAGTCTAAATTCTCATTTTCATTTTTTGTGATTCCCTGGTCTACATTCATGCTTTACACGAGTCCTTGATCGGCATTTTCATTCGTGCTTGGTGTGGGCCCCTACTCCACATTCCATTTTTTTCTCATGATTTGAGTGTGATCTCCAAAGACAAACATAAGTGCTACATGAGGTCCCACTATGAGATCCAAATACAATCATTGGTGTTAGTCAATATCCCCTTGTGGTACTCAAATACAATAATGCACTTCGTGAGATCATAAGTCAATCTTGCGATAGTTAGTGTTGTTGACTTCCAATGATTTGTGTGACCCAACGTGAGTTCCAAAGACAAATATGAGTGATATGTGAGATCAAATTGTGATATTAGTTCATAAAATCATGTTTTCTACAAGATTAGAAATTTTCTCTTTTTGCAAGATCAGATATTCTAAATTTTCATGAGATCATACAATCACGCTTTTTATGCCTTCTTCGAAAACCAGGCTTTGTCAAGAACCTCAAACATTATCTACAAACACAATCAACCCAAAAGAACCATCATGATTAATTATTTCATAACAATATCACCCTTTGGGTATTTTTACAACTCTACACATTTTAATTCCACATTAAATATTCTTCCATATTTTTCCAAAAAAAATTCTAGTGATTATGATAAAAATTAGAGATTTAATCAACACACACTCTAAGACCACATGTTCCAAGATCATTGTGAGAAACAAGATTCGTATGAAAATATTATCAATGAAACACTTCATTCCAAAACCACTCAATTTTATTTCATAATGAACCTTATTTTTTATGATATATAACCTTTGACCGATCATCTTTTGCATCACCAGATTTAAAGATCCCTTTACTTTATTGATCCCCCTATCAGCTTCTCCCCCTGTATTGATTAAGAAATTTTCTCCCATTTAGTATCCACAATTCCTCCCCCTTTTTCAACAAACATGAAGGTTACTTCATGGTGGTGTATAGCAGAGTAAAAAATACATATTAGAATATTAGGTAAAAACACATCATGCCTCAGGGAGAGGGGATCCCACAACTACACTTTTTCAAGAGCGGGGAGTCAAATGAACTTCAAGATCCAGTTTATGATATTCAAACTCTTCTTTGGGTAAGGCCTTTGTCAGAATTTTTGTAACTTTTAGTAATGTAGGCATGTACTCCAACTTCATAATATCTATCTCTACCTTCTCCAATATAAAATGATACTTGATTTCAATGTTCTTTGTCCTCAAGTGATGGAATAGATTTTTTTCCTATTTATAGTACTTGAATTATCATAATTTATTCTTGTCAAAGACTTCACTTCAACTATCATATCATCAAGATGATACTTTATCCATAATAATTTTGTCCATGATTGAGTATCCATAATATATTCACCTTCTATAGTACTCAATGAAATGTAATCTTGTTTCTTGTTTATCCAATAAATAAACAATATTCCAAGACATAATGCACCACCTAATATTTATTTTCTATCATATGAGGATTTGGAAAAATCTGTATTAGTATAGCGCAATAAATCTTGCTGATATTTTTCATTGTACATCAATCCAAAATCAACCCTGACATTGATATACCGAAGTTATATTTTCACTAAAATCATGTGGGATGCATTTTTATTGTTTTGATATTGTGCTTATTGACATGTGAAAAAAATAATATCACATATTTTCACTATCATGTATTATATACTACCATTGATTTTCCTATATTCTATGACATTAATAGCATTACCTTCATCATCTCGCGATAATTTCATCCATGTAGCAATCAGAGTCTTCATATACTTGGAATTATCCATTCCAAATCTTCCCAAAATGTCCTTGGAATGTTTAGATTGAAAAATGAATGTGTCATTCTTTCCTAGTGTCACTTATAAACCAAGGAAAAATTTTAGTTCACCAATCATTGACATTTCAAACTCACTTTTTATGAATTCCACAAACTGATTGCATTGTGCTTCATCTGATTCATAAAATATTATGTCATAGACATATACAACCACCATAATCGATTGATTACTCTCATTATTAACATATAGATTGTAATAAACTCCATCACACTGAAAACTGAGATTCTTTAAAGAAAAATCTAGTCTTGAATACCACGATCTTAGTGCTTACTTCAAGCAATATAGTTCCCTCTTTATCTAAAAAATTATATTCTCATCATCATGAATGAAAAAATCATCTATCTTCCCAATATAATCTTCTTCTTCTAGAACCCCATTCATTAATTATAAATTGATGTCTATTTGGAAAACATTGAACCTTCTTTGCACTGCTATGGATAATAATAATCTAATTATCTCTTTCACTGTAGTAGGTTTAAATGTTTCATCAAAATCAATACCCTCTACTTGGGAGTACCCTTTTAACACTAATCGTGTTTTTTTCAAATCACAGATCCATCACCATCCATCTTGTTGTGAAAGACCCATCTAGTCCCAATGTAATTTTTATTTTTAGACCTCAAAAAAATCTCCCAGGTATGATTCTTCTCAATTTCATCGATATCTTAATCATTGGTTGGACCTAGTTATCGTATACATCTATGTCTTCAAAATATTTAGGATCTACTTGTGATAAGAATTATGCTTGCTATAGAGTCTTTATCCTATTAGTCTACACTAGAATTGTATGATCAACAATTATGGTATGTCTATCAATTTTGAATCTTCTCTTAAATTTTGGTGAAAATAAAAGTTTTTATTATCCTTTTCATAATCTGAATATTCTTTAGAATTATCCTCTAGAATTTGATCATCCCCATATCTTTTTATCTCTTCATCACTATCCTCTTGATACAGATCAAGTATTTTCTTAAAAAAATTCTCATTCTCTATTGTAGTTACATAATTACTTTTAACTACCTTTATAAGGAACTTATTGAAGAATTTATATTCTTTTATTTTATTTGAGTATCTAATAAATATCCCTTCATCTCCATGGGATTAAAAAATTCATATGTTTTGTCTAATTGATAATGAAACACTTGCTTCCAAAAACTCAAAAGTACTTCAAAATTGGATTCATTACTTACCATATCTCATATAGATTCTTCTGTTCTTTTTTACATAATAATTATATATTTTACATGTATATTTGTGTCATCACTTCTTATTTACAAAACTTCTATGGAATATCTTTCTCAATGAGCATTGTCTAAGCCATGTTATTGATAAATAGATTTATTCTCTAAACTAATCTATTCTACTGTAGAGTTCTTACATCTAAAAATTGGTTTTGTATCCCATTTTTTTCAAGATAATACTCCACTTTTATATATGTGAACTATGTTCCATTATCTTTTTGGATCTTTTATATTTTTTGACCCAGCATCTTTTTAACATCCCTTCGATAAGATATTTGGAAACCGAACACCTAAAACTTGCGAGAGATGAATAAAACAAATTTCATTATTCTAAAATAATCAATGAATAGAACATAATATAACCTCCCATCAATATATCTTATCGAAATAGGTCTAAAAACATAAATATTCTCCAATTCAATAACTTTTTCTAACATTTTATCTTTTTCTTGTATGTATTTCAAATGATCTTTCCTTGTTGAAAAGTATCACACGGATGAGTATGATCATGTTATAACCTTGGGAGGTCATGAGCAGCATCATATTTCACTAGATCTTCCAAGGATGTTCCCCTTAGGTGACCCATGTGTTTATGCTATAACTTTTTTTCTTCATCCATAGAGAGAAAGAACATATCTTCTTCACCACTCATAAGGTAGAGATTCCCTTTTGTTTGTTTTCCCTATAAAACAACTAAATTGTATTTTAACTTGATGAAATGTAATTTCTTGAGAAAACTTATGGAATTTAATGAATCACATAATTGACTAACACTTAGTAAATTTTGAATGAGACCTTCAAAAACCAAGATATATGCACGTCTCGTGTCTTTTCCTCCAAACTTTTCTTTTATTGTGACAATAATTTTTAGGCCTTCATCATTACCAAATCTCACAATACCTTACATGTTGTATCTGATTTCTATCAATAGTTCCTTGATTCATTTCATATGGTAGGTGTATTCACTATCAATTATCCATATTCTAGTGTGCTATGATGCCTTGAAAGTAATTTCTTCAACCAATGCATGTTTATCTCTCTTATTTTTTATCCATGTTTTTGACTTCATACCTGGTAGAGATTAATTATCCTAATATTATTTTGAGTATGGTAGACTAGTTTTATCTTACAGAGCTGCAAATTTTTTTTCATGTTTATCGTATTTGATGATACATTTAGCTGGTGCTTATGATCAAATTGTTTCTACTTCGGCACATTCCTTTCCATTATTGATAAGAAAAATATGTCCATGTGTCTGAATCCTCTAAACCTGATATAGTGACCATCAAATGATGATCTATATTATTGAGCTCTATATGGCTACCTCTATTGGTCTTGTTCCCATAGGTACCTCTCAGCTATGGAACAAATTTTTTTTGAGTTTCCCATTTTCCCATAATAATAACATCTAAAGTGGGGTGCATTCCTATGTGTCAAAATTGAACTACTCATTTTCCCTTGGATTCTCAGAATATTATAATTCTGATTAATACACAAATCAATCATTAATCTCAGATTTTGTTCTTGTGGTCAGGTTTCAATGATTACTACTTTCATTTTATGATCAATTTGCATACAAGAATTATCATTTGGATTTGACTATTGCTTCTATTCTATTGGAACTCTATTCTCTACTTTCATCTTTTCTGTTGTCTGGATGATATTATTTCTCACTCTAATATCGAGATTCAAGATATTTTACTAATACTTAACAGTTATTCATAGTTTTAAGACTTCCTCTTTTAAGGTGTTTGATTTGATCTTTTCTAGTGCTGGTTAAAATATCAATTTCTCTTTTCTATTCATTGATTTCGATCTTGTACTCAACAGCCTTTTCTAATCTCTCAAGCATTAAAGACACTAATTTTTCAATTTCTTCATTCGTCTTAGACATATCTTCTTCTTAATTCTTCATATAAATTTTGGCATCACAAACCACATTATTGGATTACATCATTTTGTCTCTCCAAATATCTTTTTCCTCAAGTGCGGCTTCTATTTATATCAAGAACCAAGCTGGGTTATCATCTGAACCAGCGCCCAACCTGATCTGTGGCATGTCCCAAAGGGTGTTCCCAATCCCCATAGGATAGTAACAAGTTCATGGGTATCAAAAATAAAAACATGGGAATGATTTTACCTAGTTTACATATAGGTAATAACCAATAAGAAAAATAAACCAAAACTGAAAACCTGCAACCAAATAGGGGATAAACAAAATATGGATTTAAAGTTTTCAAATTTGAACAAAACCCCTAAGGGACTACAACAAAAAGAGAACTAAAACTCCATAAAAACATCTATTCAACATGAGGAGAAATATCCTCAAGCCGCCACCACTGAAACCCACATGAGAGTACCACTAGCAACCCAAACCATGATCACCAAGAATCTTTCCTTTACCTAAGTAAAACAGAACAAGTCTATAAACACCCAATGGTGTATGTAGGGTGTGAGCCAAATTTTAGTAGGATTCCACCCCTAATAAGGATTACATGCTATAACATTTAAAGAAAAACTAACATGAACATTTATGAAAAATTCATGGAAATGGTTTTTTAAAGAAAACGTTTCAAGGAAAACCATGCTCAAGGGAAACACTTTAGAAAGAACCCATTTATTTAAGGAATAATTTTAAGAAAAACACTTTTAAAGGTAATATATTAGAAGGAAAATTTTATCAAAATAAACATTCTTTTAAATGAAACACACTCAAGGACCATCATATGTAAATGGATGGCACGTCTTCACATTAGTCTCATGTCACAAGAGAGAACGATGGGTAAATCCCAAGGGTTAATATGGCTCAAGTGGGAAACTATAACATCATACCTCAGTGAAGGGTGGAATAGAAACCACAATCATAGCTTTATCATGCATGAGCCTCTAGGATTGGACACCCCAGTAGCCAAGTTCTCTCCCATAATCATCATAGTTTAGTTATTTTTATAAGAGTCAATCCTACTAGATGAAATAAAGATGAATCACTTACAAATCATCAAGTGTACTAGAACTAGTAATTCCACCTAGATACCTAGGATTACCTTATGCTCAATCCCATTTCACATATTATACAAATCATCACATTCATATAACATTTCCAACCATCCCACGCTTTTTCACAAAAAAAAATCCATTTTCATTTCAAACACACCAAAACAATTTAAGAACAGCAATTTTACACCACTTAAATAATTCAAGGAACCCCTTTTTAAAACATTCTAAGAAAATCACATGTTAATTTCCACCATTTCCATGGGCCAATTCTCCCTTATAAAATCCACACACACACACAAATAGAATTAACTTTAATCAAGCTTCCCAACATTTAAACAATTCTAAACGAAAACTGAAATTGTGCAATAAGGGAGCCATCATGACATAAAAACCCATTTCCTTTGAAACCCTCTTTAAAACACACCCCCACCATAGGTTCCTTTTTAAAAAATAGTTCACATTCTTCTAAAAATTGATTGAACATTTCCAATAATTTTCACAACAAGGCACATATAAAAACATGACCATTTTTTTATAAAATACACTTTAATCATATATGCATGTCAAATAATTTCCAAAAACATATTTCACACCACACAATTTGACTATAGAACAAGGATAAATACACAAAAAATCATATGAATAACATTTAGAAATATTAAGGCATGGAACCACCTACCCCTTGAGAAGAAAATTCTGAAACATGATGTGAAACCTCATCAATACCACCACAAAATCCTGGAAAGGAATGATCAGACCATGAATGTCAATATTAAACCCAATTAAATAAGAAAAACCCCTAAATAGACCACCCCACTCACTGCAAAACCTAATCTCTAAGTAGGGAGAGGCGAAACCCTATAAAAGAGAAGATAATCGAGAGAGGAGAGACTTACATGAAGATCCCTAGAAGAATCCAATCCAAAATCACCTGATAAAGAGGTCCAAGGGAGCCATGATAGGGGGAAGAGGAGTCTATGGTGGAGGGTCATAAATGGGGGATAAAAAGGGTTCTTTAGGGTTTAAAATTGGGGATATAGAAAATAAATGCACAAATTTTAATGACCTATAAAGGTCATACAGTTAGTTCGCACGATTTTCTAAACTGTGCAGTGAATGTGTGCCCATCTCATCCGAGGAGGGAACCTACCACATGATTAGTCCACATGATCTGATTTACCCGGAAAAGGCAATGCATTATCTTCTATTTGAGACCCCTACCTACCTCATGGTTCCTAGGATGAGGCACATGGCCATGAATTATCCATGAAGTAGCTACTACCTCAACCCGCAACCCACTCTACAGTTACCTGGGTAGGGAAAGAAGTTTCTACTAACTCTTCCCTAACTATGTGCCACACTTTGGCCACCCAAAAACATAAATTTTTCTCAAAAAACTCAAAGGAAAACTGAGGGGGAAATATTGAAAAATTATAAAAGTTAATAAAACCCCCAAAATTCAAACACTTCACACCTAGTTCCCTAAAAAATAACTGAGAACCAAACCCAAACATGAAAAAATAGTGAATTAAAAAACTCGAGTGTGAAAATTCTCCCCACCATAACACTTTCCGCCCATAGAAATCCATTCCATGGTTTTACCCAAAAAAAATTGTCACTCCTTCACACCTCAAGGAGATTCCAAATAAACATCATATGATAAGAATACAAGGACATTATGGGTACGAAAAGAGGTTTACAAGTTGAACTCAGGAGGCCAGAATGGTCTCCCCACTATTTTCCACCCACCCCCAAAATCTAAAAAATCTCTAATTAATCGATCAATGTAAAGGAAATCTCATAATACACAATCCAACCTCCTGATCGAGAACACCTCAGACATTACCAAGTGAATCTCATACCACCAACCTGGAACAAACGAACGAATTCAACCCACATCTCAAAGAATACCTCCATAACCTTAATTCAACAAAACTACTAGGAACACTCCCCACAACACTAAATCAAGGGATAAACTCAGAGTTATGTGCATCCATACAACACCTCCCACTACCAAACAAATACCAAAGACTAAAATGAATTACCAACATGAGGAGGCCTGAACAGACTCTCCGACATCTGAAATATGTTATCAACGAGTTACTCTAGAGGAACCTCACTGAGACACATGATGGGTTTCCCACCATAAGAACTAACCCACATATACCAATTTGGGAAACCCAACATAGATCCAACCACCACCATAATGGGTTCATAAAGATAAACTCTTAACCAAACGGTAAACACTTTGAGGATCATTAACCCCATGGGAAACTATCATTTTTAGATAGGCCCAAACCAAAACCAAGTTCAATTCATAGGACTAAATATACAAGTACCATGAAATGGAGACTCACATCTAATAAGGCACCACTATTAGGATTTTAAGAATATGAGATGTCCATTTATCCATATATTTGAGGAGGAACTCTTTCACCCATATAGGTCACAACAAAGAACAAGGACTTCACCCCATTTCTCGTGAAATAAAACCATCTCAAATCAAGTGGGTTACAACTAAGATGCTTGAACTATCATCCTTTCTTAGACTGAATATTGAAGTTAGACCAAGATCCCTTACCACCCTGGGATTTCTTGACTATGAATCAGCTTAAATCTAGGACCTATGACTGGAGCTCTAATGTATGAAGCATATCTTGCCTCACAATCAGGTATTGAAAACCCTTAAGTAGAACTATTCATTCTAGTTCCACAAAAAACCACACCATGATCCATATAGCACCAAAACAACACAACACGTATTGGGACCCACTTTGTCTCAACATGTCACTTTACCATGACGAGGACTTAGAAGATTCACATGTATCCTCCCTTTAACTTTGAACAAGAATCTTCATAACGAAGAGCACCTAGAAGAAACTTCCATCTGAAATAGAGAAATTTTGAATTCCACAAAATGAATACATGATTATATTAAAATAGAGGCTCTTAAAAGGTCCCACAACACCCACCTTTTCATTTAAAAGAGAACAAGACACTACAAGATTATTCCAAGCATGACCATTACAACCTAATATGCCTTACAAGGAAATAGAATTTTACCATGTCCTAAGAAGAACATGATTTCTGGAAATGGACACAACAGCCTTTTATAACCAAAATTTCCACACTAGTGGCCTAACATGATCCATTTCTTATAAGAAACTTATTAAATATCCAATGACCCTTTCAAACAGCGGCCATCACCTACAACCCATATCACTTTCCACTAACCTCACTAGAATTCTCTTCACCACTTCCAGAAAGGACCTTCTAGCTTAATGGTGTCAAAATTCACCTTTGGTGACTTAGGAAACTCAATGAAACTAAATATTATTTCAAATCCTCTCACATATTCTCTCCTACTATGAGAGGATCTACTTATCTGAAAAAGAAGAGATGGATTCAATTTCCAGAACTCAAGAATAATGTTTATGGTTTGATCAAATAGAGGTTCTGCCAATGGTGGATCACCCATGGCCGCAAATTGAATATACATTGATATTTTATGGTCCATACACTAGCCAAAAATGCAAACCAAGGACCCCATCAAACTATTCCATTAGCCAAAACATAGCACAAACAAACAACAGACACACAAAGGGAATTTACTTAGTGGCTTCCTGAAACATTTTTTAAATGAACCTGGTAACCATTATTTAAAAGATGAATCACCAAAAAGAACTAAAATTGAAACTCCAATCAACCCAAAAAAGGTTCTCAAACTCAAAACACATTACAAAGAACACTCCCAAATAATAGAATGACACACCACAAAACCACTGGTTATAAAAACACCACATGTTTCCTTTAAAATCATTTCCTTGAAAATTAAACAATATTAGTGGTTTTCACACACACAAATGGTATCCCATGGAGCCTCACACATGCATATTCTCATGCTATATCGGGCACCCATCCACATTCTCACACATATCCATGTATGTGGTCACTCGCAGAAACACTAAAGATCAAAATACTTTTCAAATCAATAAATTAAACCCACAAATTCATTTTGAATCCCATGAATCCTATTTTAAAAAAGTACTATCCAAAAATCCTGAAAACCATTTTCAATATCTCATTAAAATTCTGAAAAACACCAACCATTCAAATAAAAACTCATTTTTAAACTTTACATGTCAATTCCAAAACATTTCAACCCATTTTAAAACACTTATAGTTGCACAAAAACCCCCATTTCATTAAAAACCATTCAATTAAAATCACACCTATTCTCATTTAAAACAAGTTTCTAATACCTTTTCAAGAATAAAATTTCATTCCCCAAATGACCACTTTTTTGACAAACCTCAAGTTTTGATTATAAAAATACAATATCGATATTAACATCCCTATTTAATCCAACCATTTTTTTAAAAAAAATCCACCTTTTTAAAGATTTAATCAATACAATTTTGAAAACCCTATTTCTACCTCTTGGAAATCAAACCATTTCCACTTTAAAATTAACTTTTCCTAAATTTTCAAACAAGGGTTTTCAAAAGATTTTTAGAACACAATGAGACATAGCACAATTCTCAAAGGGGAAACTAGTATTTATGGGTGACTTGTCCATATGGTTAGAGGCCATATTCTAATCGCACCACCGTCATAGAGAATATTTAAGGACCATGTCCCTAACTTCACATTGATTTCTAGGCCCTGAAAGCTCATTGAGACAACTAAACCAATTCCAATTTCATTTCTTAAACACCAAACAACCCAAATAAAACTTGGCATCCCCTATTAACTTGACTCCCATAATGAGGTGTGTTGGAAAGGCATTGTACTCGTAACAAAAACATCATGTCCTGATAATACTGGCTCTAGTATACCCAGAATCTTTCACAAAGAACATGATCCAAAAGATTATAACCTGTTTTGATACCATTTTTTCACAAACCTAACTGGTTCATCTTTAAAATCGGCACCCAACCCAATCTCTGGCATAGCTCAAAGGACATTCTTGATCCGCACGGACTGACAACTATTTCTCAGGTATCAAAAATAAAAACATGAGAATGATTTTACATAGTTTATATAAACATAAAAACCAAAAAGTTAAATAAAAAAAATTCAAAACACATAGACAAACAAAGGATAACCAAAATCAAGATTTAAAGTTTACATATATGAACAAAACCCCAAAGGGGATACAAAAAAAGGGGAAATAAAACTCTATCCCAAAACTCTATGAAACATGAGGAGAAACATACTCAAACCACTACCACCAAAACCCACATGAGAATTCCACTAGAAACCCAAACCAAAATGACAGAACATCTTGCCTTTACCTGAGTAAAATAGAAGAAGTCTACATACACTTAATGGTGTATGTAGGGGGTGAGAAAAATCCTATTAGGATGCCACCACAAATAATGATTCCCTTCTATAACATTTAAAGAAAACATTACATGGATATTTATGAAAAATCCTTGAAAACAATTTTTTCAAGAAAACATTTGAAGGATAACCATGCTCAGGGGAATCACTTTAAAAAGAAGTTATTTCTTTAGGGAAGTGTTTTAACAAAAACACTTTTAAATATAACATATCAGAAGGAAAAATCTATCCAAATAAACTTTCTTTGAAATGAATAACACTCAAGGTCCATTGTATACTGATGGATGGAACCTTTTCACATTAGTCTTGTGTCATAATAGAGCACCATGGGTAAATCCATAGGGTTAATCTAGCTCAAGTAGGACATTAGAACATTGTACCTTAGTGAAGGGTCTCATAGAAACCACAATCACAGCTTTCTCGTACACGAACCACTAGGAGCGGACACACCAATGGAATAATGGTATCCCATCATCATTATATTTTAGTTAGTGTTGTAATCGTCAACCATGATAGACTAAATTGGGATGAACCACTTCTAAATCATCTAGTGTACTAGAACTAGTCATCCCATTTAGATAACCAGGACTCCCTTGTTCTCTATCCAATTTCACATATTACACAAATCATTACATTTTCAGAATATTTCCAAACATCCCACTTGTATTAAAAAACCCACTTTTCATTTCAAACACAAGAAAACAATTTAAAAACTACAATTTTACCCCACTTAAATAATTCAAGGATCCCATTTTAAAACATTACAAGAAAATCACATGTTTAGTTCCATAATTTCCATGGTCCAAGCCCACATTCTCAAATCCGCACACACAAAAACAAACTTCACTTTAATCAAGCTTCCCAACATTTAAAAAATTCTCAAGGAAAACTAAAAGTGTGCCACAAGTGATCTATCAGCCACAATAACACCCATTTCCTTTAAAACCCATTTTTAAAACACACATACACTATAAGTTCCTTTTAAAACAAATTTGGCATTCCTCAAACAATTGATTGAACACTGCTAAGAATTTACACAATAAGTCACATATAAAAACGTGACCATTTTTTTAGAAAATACACTATCATCGAATATGCATGTCAAAGAATTTCAAAAAACAAATTTAACACCACATCATTAGACTATAGAACATGGATAAATATAGAAACAAGAATATTAAAAACATCTAGAAATGTTAAGGCATGGAACCACCTACCCCTTGAGAAGAAACTTCTAGAACATGATGTGAAACTATATCTGAACCACCATGAAACCCTAAAAAGGAAAGATCTAACCAAGAACATCAAGATCAAACCCTATTAAACAAGAAAAAATCCTAAATAAACCATCCTACCCACGGTAAACCTGAAACCCCAAGAAATAATAGGAGAGACCCAGGAAAATAAAATAAAATCAAGAGATGAGAGACTTACATGAAGATCACTTAAAGAATACAAGACAAAATTACCCAAAAATGGGGTGGAGGATCTTAAATGGGGGAGAAAAGGGGTGTTTGTGGTTTAAAATTGGGGAGAGAGAAAAGAAACCCCTAATTTTTAATGACCTGGACGGGTCAAATGGTTAGTCCACATGGTTTGTCAAGTTTTGCAGCAACCATTCACCCATCTCTACTAAGGAGGGTACCTACCGCATGGTTAGTTCACATGGTCTGACTTACTATGTGGAATGTATATAGTAGCGTTGGTTTGATACCCCTATCTACTAAAAAGTTCCTGGGCAGAGGCACATGGTCATATAGTAGCTTCTACCATGACCTGCAACCTACTGTATAGTTACCTGGGAAATGTGCATGGTTTCTAATAACTAAGCACCACACTCTAACCTCCCAAAAACATATATTTTTCTCTAAAAACTCAAAGTAAACATGAGGGGGAAAGAAAGAACAGGTATAAATGAATGAATACCCCAAAAATTTAAACCTATCACACCTGGTTCCCGTAAAAATAACTAATAACCAAACATGAACTAGAACAAAGGGTGAATTCAAAAACCCTTGTGTGACAAATTCAGGATGAATAGAAACCCTTCCTTTGAACTATTCTTTATCACTTCTACTTTCTTTATTTTTATGGGATCTACCAAAAACTTCCACCATAGAATCTTATTCATGATCCTTATATTCCTCCAACTCTTCTATATTAGATTCTTATAAACTTTCATCTTCTTTTGAATGAAAATTCTTCTTTTTGAAGAAACTTTTCTTAAATTTTTTCTTACATTTCACATAGGATGAAAACTACTGCTTCATAATCATGACTTCATCCTCGTCATCATCTTGAAACTTATTAGGGAACCTCACTATAAGATTTCCAACCTTCCCACATAAAAAGAAAGAAAGTGGGAGTTTCCATTTGAAATTTCCTTTTTTATTCATAATTTTGATTAAAGGAATGACAAAACTGCATCTATCTCTTCTTATTTCTACCCACATTTAAAAGAAAAATTCTTTAGAATCAGGAATTACACTTCATTAGACCTAACCTTTTCCATAGAATCATTATCATAATTTCTCATCTCATATAAAATAAGAGTATTTTGTGTGCTATCCAATGTCATATCCTTTTGATCTTTATCATCTAACACAGACACTTTTGGATTGAACTGAGTTGGAAGGCTTATCAAGATGTGCTTGAAAATATTTACATCTTCAATAATATCACCAAGATCATGCATGTATTCCACAATGTCATTATCCCTATCAAGTAATGTGTCAACAGTCTCATTAGGGTGAATTATAAGATCCTTATACTTGTTTCATAGAACCAGCAGCTTTTATTCTCTAACTTTTAATTCACCCTTAAAAATATTTAGAAACTTTTCTCACATAGCATGTGATTACTTAATTGACATCACCTTTATATAGATATAATTTGATACGGATCCCCCTACAGTATTGATTATTTTTTCATCATTATCAAACTCCCTTAGGTCAGGTTTTGATAAAGAATCGCTATCGATAGAGGCCAAAACTCTTTATATTGCTTCCATAAATACATTAATTCATAAAGATCAAAAGTTGTGATGCATCTGATTCTTCCATAATTGAAAATTGTTTCCAACAAAGATAAAAATGCCTTTGTAAATTAAAACCTCCATTTTATCTAATGAGAGAGAACCCCTAACTTTAAACCTTTAGATCTAATACCAATTGTTATCCCAACTAGGTTAAATATCCTGAGGGGGGGAGGCTGAATCAGGGTATAATAGATTAAAACAACTTCCCCTTCAGATCTTATTTAATCATTAAACAAAACACTCCTATATCCCTTTCCCATAACAATGTATAAATAAAAATGAAATCATGCATGAGTCACAACAGTTTTACTTGTTTCACCCTTACTGGGCTACGTCCAAGGAGCATACAATGATAATGTGTTGATTTACCAAATCTACTAAGTCTCACTACCAAAATAAAAGTTTGGTATATATCAATTATAAGACCAATCTCACTCCATTTATAATGTTTAGGTTCAGCTCACTACTTCCCCAAGGTTCACTCCATAACTCTCTTTCGGTGGCATGTTATCGGTGGAACGGATTATCTTTTTCATCTTCATTTTCTTGTTTCTTCGAAAAAGATCCACACACAGTTTTCAAACATGTAGGTCCCTTAATTATCAAAAATGAATTCATAATTAATTTTAGGTAGATTCTTTGTTGAAGTTATTTTTGGGATAATCTTTCACTTCTTTGAAAACACTTGGATGAAACACTTCTACTTTCTAGAAAATTGGAAGAGACTTATCTTTTCTGAATAAATAGAAATTAACACTACATTGGAAATATTTTCAAGATATTCCAAGTCTTCCCTTCACTTCCTTGAATGTAGTAGTGAATAAGATCCTTCTATATGTATTGTCAAATGGTGAAGATCTTGTGTCTACTTCTTCTCCTTCATAATTCATATGTGACAATGATACTTTTTATAGTGAAATATAGGCACATATCTCAATAAAAAATATTCTAGTTTGATGACCCTATGTGAGACCCTGGTGTGCAACCTCTTGCATAAGATCCTAGAATGAGACACTATTATGAGACCATAGAAAAAAACCCTAGAACAAGACCCTATCATGAGACCCTAGCATGCGACCCTGGCATGAGACCCTCACATGAGTCCCTTCCATGAGTCCACTTTTACATTGAGCATGAGTCCCTTCTATGAGTCCCCTTTCTTGCTTAGTGAGAGTTCCTAGTTTAAGACAACTTTTTCACTTTGTGAAAGACCCTATTAAGATCATGTACAAAACTTATGTGAGGTCAATCACATATAAACCTTCATGATATCTTTCTATAAACTTCTATCTTGAGATCTCTCCATGAGTCTCTTTTGTGATATCTCTCTACGAACCTTCTTCTCAGACATTGATTTAGATAAATCTCTAACGATAAAATTTTCAATATTTAAGTATGGTTTATGGGATATTTATAGGCATAAATACACCACTTTAACTCTAAAAATTGTTGATAACCATCCACCTCATGGGAATCATGCACTCTGCGAGATCTAAGTGTGAACACATAGAACAAACCCTATTGTGAGTTCACATTCATTCATTGTATGAGTCCCTAGTCCATATTCGTACTTTGCATGAGTCCCTGATATAAATTTGTTCATTTCTAGAATCCCTATTGTGAATTTTCATTCTCACTTTGTGTGAGTCCCTGATAAATATTTTCACTCCGTGGAAGTCCTTGATCGGCATTCGCATTTGTGCTCTATGTGATTCCCTGGTCCACATTCATGCTTTGTGTAAGATCTAAGTGTGATCTACAAGGACAGACATGAGCATTACATGAGATCCCATCTCTAGATCCAAAGATAATCATGGTTGTTGCTCGATATCCCATCACGAGACTCAAAGACAATCATGCACTTTTCAAGACCCCATTATGAGATCACAAGTCAATCATACGATTTTCAATGTTGTTATCTTTCAATGGTTTGTGTGACCCATCACGAGTTCCAAAGACAACTATGAGTGGAATGTGGGATCACATTGTGGGATCAGTTCATAAATTTGTGCATTTCAAAAGATTAGACATTCATACTTTTTATAAGATCATACATTCACGCTTTCTACAAGATCATACATTTTCTCTTTTCAGGCATTCTTTGACAACCATCCTTCATCAACAACCTCAAACCATGTCAAAAAAACAATCAACCCAAAAAAACATAATGAGTAATTTTTTCCTAGTAGTTTCATTTTATTGGAGATCTTTTTAATGAAGGTGAAATATATTTAAAATATTTGTGTACTAATAATCATATTTCTAACATCTCTATTAATCCTTTAGATGCTTCTAAATTTCAAAAAAGTATGAACTTTGTATGATAGAGGTTTGAAATGAATATATTTTATTTTTTTACTTATATTTGGATATAATGAATCTATTAAACTTTTAGGGTCCTTATTGAAGGAAAAATTCATTTCCCCTTTAAAATACACATTTGTTTCAAATTTATTAGTTTGGATTTCATCATTTTTGTGACATGAAACTAGATATTTTTATATTATATACATTTTTTATTAGAAATGATATCTTAGACTTTAATATTTTATTTTTGGTATATAACCATGATCATTTAAGTTTTTTATTTTTAAATTTTTAGATAGTTAGCATTATATCATGGTTTTATAACATGATTTATTGGAATATGCTCACATGTTGGTTACTCTTATAATTCGTTGAGTATCTTTATATGAATTATTTAAATATTATTCAACCTATTTTATGAATTACTTAAAGAAGTTTTCATTTTACATATTGATGAGTTCACTAAAATGGATATTCACTATTACATCTATATGATTGAAGAGAGGCATAAATTAAAGATGATCTGATTTATTTTAACTGTTCCAACTTGTTTCTTGTTTAGTATATGTTATTAACTATTATTGTTTTCAGTTGAATCATTTTTACTTTATATTATATATATTTATTTAACTAAATTTATGGTGATATTTTATGTTTAAATATATTTTTGAAATCTATTTCAAATTTTTTTAAATGAACGTCTTTTTTTAAAAATATGGATTATTTAGAAAATGTATAACCTTTTTTAATTATTCTAGAAAGCGGAAGTATTTTTATATATTAGATAATTGTTTTTTTAATTATCAAAAAGGGGGATACTGTTAAGTGGATCATTTCCACATTTTTTCTTCATTCATTTATGTTTTGGTAATTAATAAATAAAATAAATTATTAATTTACGTATTTATGAGTTTGAGAATATAAAGGATTTCTTTGTTTGAAGATTTCACTATTTTTAGAAGAAAATAATGAGTTGAAAATTTATAATTTCTCATATAATTATTTTTTTATTATTTAATCATGTTTTTTTGGCTATTCATTGTTCTTTATGTTTTTTTTAATTTCTCATCTTATTTTTTTATCAATATTTTCTATGTTTTTTAAATAATCCTTGGGAAACTATATTTCATTATTATGAAGTTTTTTTAATCATCCTTATGAAAATATGTTTGATCCTTATGAAGTGGTTTTTACAAATCAAATTTATTTACATTTTTTAAAGTGATATTTATGATGATTCTTACAGAGAACCAAAATGAATCACATACAAATTTTATTTTTTGAAAATTATTTCATAATTCAAGTTTTTTTACCTAATTTTTTTATTTTATATGAAATATATATATCTTCATAAATAAATTTACTATATGGATTTTACACAAATTTGTTGCATTATTAAAATATATAGAGTCTTGTAGATTTCTCTGTCATACTTCTTTTCATATCTAATGGAGATCTGTAGTATATTATGATATTTCTATATCATACAAGTTATTTATTACATGTTATTTTATTTCTCAGGATTTCAGCTTATTATGGTTTTTTATATCTTATAAAATTCTTTTTATGAGTTTTAATGTCTTAAAAAAAGGCTTATATCAATTTTTTCTATCTTAGGAAATACTATATCTTACAATTTTTTTTTTTGATTTATTATTTTTTGATATATTAAACTAATTTATTTGATTCAAAATTATTTCATAAATCTGATCATTGAATTTGAAGTTATTTTAAATTGTATTAATTATTAAATAAGGTTTATAATTTTAACATATCTATAATTATGTTTTTTGATAACTTTTGAATATCAAATTTTTTAGAATAAGACAAAATTCTATGTTTTTTAGAGGATATCTTGAGACTGTTCAATAATTATTTTAAATGTTTTATACAACTATAAAATAGTTAGTTATCTCAAGGATGATATTTTGGAAATTATTAACTAAGTATCCTTAGTTCATTAACAATGGTGATATTCATGACATATATTCTCGTATCATTATTATAATTCATTTTATTTTAATAACCCTTATAGGATACTATAAAACTATAGGAAACACTTATTTAAAGGGAACTGAAGTGATAAGTAAGGAATTTGAACATTGATACATAGTAATACATAATAATAACACTTCACTGAACCTATAAAATAAATTTCTAATCCTATGTGAATAACTATCAATTTTCTTGAAAACTCATAAAGATGAACCTGAATTTTACTATCATTGCTTCCTTAAAGAGAAGTATTGGTCCATTTCTCAAGAAATGGTTGTTGTGGATCAATTTTTTTTCTTTTATTTCTTCCGATTACACTCTTTGATTCTATTCTTAAATATATCTATATTTCTCTTGTACTTAAACGTTTTTGGTTTATTATTTTTCCTTCCAACGTCATTATTTTTCTCGGTTGTGACTTGTGGGTTAAGAATTAAGTGATGGGTTATACTACCATTCAAGGTACTTTTTGTTTATCACTTCAGGTAAAAATTCAATGTTGTAATTGGGTTGTGTCCCCCCTTTAAATTTCAGTTTTGTTGTGTTGTTGTACATTTATTTGAAAAGGTTTCTTATATTAGGGTTAAGAATCCACTTCAAAATTTAAGTCACTTTAGTGCATATTATACCTATCAAGTAGTAAGGGGTATAGAGAGTAGATGTTAGATCACTTCAATCTAAACAACTATAAAAAATTCATGTGCTCTCTCTTTAATTTTCCACTACTTATTTTTCCATGAATATACATGTTTTATTTGATTTGATTTGTAATTTTTTAGACTATTCTATTCAACCCCCACCCTCTACACCATCGACCACATTGGTTAAGACCTGAAAAATAATCTTTTTAGATTTATAATATTTTATTTATAGTTTATTTTCATAGATTAGTTTCATGTGTAAAAAATGATTATTTTAAGTATAGAAATGATATTTTAGTTTAAAACACAATTCATGTTCCCAAATACAAGAATATTATCTTTAAATGTAAATAAACTTTAGCAAAATTTTCATTTATTAATTTGTGATATATAGGAATAAACTGCACCTCATTCCAAAACATGTTATAATCGAAATGGCCTAAGGTTTTTTCATTTTAATAGTTAAATAATTTCAAAATGTGGATCAAAAATTGAAAACCAAGAAAAAATGATAAATAAATTTTAAAACTCAATGAAAATTATTACTCATTTATTTGGGACATAAAGAAATTAACAGCACATCATTCTGATGCCAAGTGTAGTAGTAATAACTTAAACTTGTTTTTAAAATTATAAAAATGATATTTTACTTCAAAACATGCATCTCATACTCAAAATCATGGATATATCCTCATATTTTCATGAAAATATATGAAAAATATCACTAATTCATTTCTAACCTATATGAATAAACAACATGTAATTTTGATACATGATGTAGGTTTGGTAACCTAAAGTGAATTTTTCTATTGTATGTGTTAAAAAAGTGAAAAACACATGTCAAATACTAAAAACTTAAAAACATTTCTTTAATATTCATGAAACCCTATGAAAA
Organism: Viscum album; assembly: GCA_963277665.1. Taxonomy (NCBI): domain Eukaryota; kingdom Viridiplantae; phylum Streptophyta; class Magnoliopsida; order Santalales; family Viscaceae; genus Viscum; species Viscum album. The sequence goes on along the minus strand of OY728133.1, from coordinate 1,373,560,445 downwards.
CTATTTTTTATTTATTTGAGTCATGTAGGAATTAACCATGCATAATTTCGATTCATGGTGTAGTTCGAATGATAAATTAGGTATTTTTCAATAAAAAAGGTAATTTAGTCCAAAATATGCACCATATTCTAAAAATAGATAAAATATTTTCATATTTTCATGAAATTATAGGAATTAAATTAGTGATCCATTAATGACCTATATAAATAAACTACATTCCATTCTAACATGTTATGTAGTTGGAATGATAAAAATTGTATTTTTTTCATTTTAAGAGTTGAATAAGTTAAAAAATAACATCACATACTGAAAAAAAAAATCATGCATAAATTATCATTAAACTCTCAAAAAACTATCTTTCATTCATTTAGGACTATTAGTAATTAACTTCATATCATTATGAAATGTGGTATTGTTGGAATGACTGGAATGTGTGTTTTTAACATAAAAATTTCATTTTAGTTCATAACACATTCCACATAGTCAAAACCAAGAATATATTCTTAGATTGTCAAAGATCACTATGATAATGATTTTAATTTAAATTATTATGTATATGATTGAACCAAACATCCTTTGGATGTGTGGTATATGAAGAATGACCTAAACTATATTTCTCCATTTTAATGGTTAATTAAGTTCAAAACTTGAATCACATTCCGAAAACCAATAAAATGATCTTGTATTATCATGAAACGGTATAAAAACTATTTTTGATTCATTTTGGATATTTAGGAATTAACCACACATCATTCCAACATGTGGTGTGGTTGGAATGATCAAAGTTCATTTTTTAAATATATAAATGATAATTTAGTTCAAAATGCATGTCACATACTCAAAACCAAGTATATCTTATTGGATTGTTATGGACCAAACCTAAGAAAATAGTTGTTGATTCATTTATGACCTGTAGGAATGAATTGTGTAAAATTTCTACCCATGGTGTGGTTGGAATGAAATAAAGTATAGTTTTTCAATATAATACTTAAAAAATTTCAAAACACACATCACATACCTAAAAATAAGAAAATGTTATAGAATTTTCCTGTAACTCTATAAAAAATCATTGATTTATTTGGGACATATAGGAATTCACTACATGTTATTCTGATGTGTAATGTGGTTAGAATAGACTAATTTATACTTGTACATTTCTGAAAAGTTTCAAATTTATTTAATTGTTTTTTAAAAAATAATATTTATATATATTTCACTATTTTCAATTGGTGGAGCTTTGTTGAAGTTAGATAAAATTTAAAAGTATATTGATTCATTGACACACTTTCTTATACCATTTTTCATATTTATAAAATTTATTATAATAACTTATGGTATGAATGTGTTTTGAAATAATAAAATTTATTTTTTATATGTATTTTTATTATTTCGGTATGATTTATATTGATTTATAATTATATTTATTTATATTTTTCCTACTTTTGGGGTTGCAGTGGTACTAAATATTGGTTTCACAGTCAATTGGTCCCTTTCTCAATTCTAAAGAAGAAACAAAAAAAGGTCCCTTTTCTTAGTTCTTATTTAGTGGTGAAAAGGGGTCCTTTATCAAAAGTTTTCTGTGCTTAGAAAGGGGTTCATTATTAGTTCTTTTTCAGCATTCAGAAATTACCCCACATTCTTAGTTTCAAATTGCTTAGCACTAAAGAATTATTGAGGAATATGTTTTTGAGCACTAAGAAATATGATATTTTTTTATAGTGTTAGTAGGTGTTCACTAAACATTTGATTCTCTAATCTATTAGGAAAGATATCACACAACACCATGATATTTAGTTAACTTAGGTTACAGGGGAAAAAATTGATGTTTAGCCTTGGGAAAATACACATCAACCATGCATTCATTTTCTTAAAGTTTGATCCTTATGCTCTCTATCACTATATATGTATATATGCTACCTAAGAAACTCAAAAGATTGAGTACCATGAGAATTTCATAAATGCTTCACTCATTACACCTTTTACAACACCTACTTTAATTACTCATACTAAACCAAACAGAGATTTTTAATGCCTATATATTTATTATGATATATTATTATCATAGTTATGATCATTTCATGATGGCTATATTTGGTGTATTATTGTTCAAAGAGAAGATTCAAAGTGGATGTGTGTGATATCCTATATCAAAATCCTTTTCTATGATATCGCTCCAAATAATATCTATCACAAAAGTGTATTTATCTAAAATATATACTTATACCATTTTTCAAAATCATTATATCGCATATAGTGAAATGACCATATCATTGGCTATGAAATAAACATGTATATATCATAATCATTAATTTTCAATGTTGTTGTATTAATATATGACCAAGATATAGGACACAGTTTTTATAGAACATTTAAAATCAAACTAAAATTATTTCAAACAATAACTATAAAACATAAACCAATAACAAATATGACATGATGGATATTCACAAAACATGAATTAAATAAATAGAACATTAAAACCACATATTCATAGTCTTAGGAAGGAGTTTTGTATCCACAAAGAGGGTTGAATTAGTTATTGAAGTCCAATAAGAACGTTTCTCCACTTTTCCTCTTTTACAAACTAATTTCCCACATTTTTTATTAGTGCATTGATCACACAATAGTCCCATCAACAATAAGGATGTTTACAATGAATGGATATAGATCAAACACAATAAAGGGTATTACAAAGTTCATAATACTCTTTTTATCAAGTGGTTTTTTCCATGGTGAATCCCAAGTTATCACCCCAGTGGACAATTTACCACTTTATTATCGACGATGAATGACTCAATGAAACGATCAAGAACTAAAAAAACAAAAAATTAGCTGTATTTTCAAAAAAAAATGTAATTTTTAAATTTACCCATGTTTTTGGAAAATCATGTCTAATTTAGCTATTCTTTTTATCTTTGGTCTAAAACTTAGTTAAATTTACATTTAACCGCATTTTTTAGATGCAATTATAAAATGTGGCTAATATTTATTATAGTTATTCTTTAAATGTTGTTAAATTAGATGAAAAAAGAGAGTGTTGTTTAGGTAATATATATATATATATATATATATAATTTTTTGTCACCTTTTAAATTTTAACACACCCAAGTATATAATTATACTATATAAAATCATAATAGATTTAAATTTTAGTTGAAAATTAATTTAAACAATATGTGTATGTCTATAAGTTATATATCATTTAATGATTATATTTAATATATATAATAGAATTATATAGTTTTAAAAATTACATACGTGAATAGTTCGTGAGTGTGTTTATAGTACATGTATATATACATATATACATTTATACAAACACACACTAATATATATATATATACACACACAAATATATATGCACACACGTACATACATAGAATATATACATACATACATATACCTAAACAAACACATGCACAAAAATGCATACATGAATACATTCATCCATACATACATAAATATATTTATAGACACACACACGCGCAAACACGTACACGCACGTGCAAACACGAATATATATAAAAATATATATATATATATACACACAAAAAACATATGTATTTGAAAACATAAATATATATATATACACGCAAATATATTAAAAAACGTCCACAAACACGCGTGCACACACATGTATGAATGTATGTTTACACATATATATAAATATACATACATTCATGCATATATATACACACACAAAAAATAAAATATATATACACACACAAATATACATGAATATATATATATATATTATTTATATAAGTATACACCTTTGTGTACATATACTTATTAAATTATATTATGTATATTGGTAATATGTGTGAGTGTGCGCGCATGCGCCCATTAATATCTAATAATAAAAATATACACACATATATATGATAGGTGAATCCTTTAGGTAAGTTTAGGATTCCCATTCCATTCGTAGTCGTGCAGGATCGAAGGTCGCATGTGCAATGTTATTAAAAAAAATTACTCAAAACGTCTATGCATGTTGTGGAAGTTTTCTACATACGTGAGGGCATGCATTTGAAGCGGAGTGATGATACGCATGATGCAGATCATCATGATAACTTTACCTAAATTTTTAAAAAAAACCTAGGTCAATGAGATGTAGATAAATTAGATACTTTTTTTTTGGAAATGTGAGTAATTCACCATGTTTAAAAACATGCCTAAATTTTTGATATCCCATTTCTCCATGCTTCTAAAAAACAATAGTAAATATGTTATCAATGTTTATAGACATCGCTAAAATAAAATAATAATATTTCTAATTTTATTTTTTCCTTCTAACTCCAACAATAATGTCAAATTCAATTATAAGGAAATATATGAGAAACAAGAACTCTCTTCTTTTTGTGTTGTGGGGGATTTACACTTATTCACAGGTGCACATTGGGCGCAAAGTGATGACACATGAGATGGGGGCCATCATGGTGAGCCTGTACAATGCATACGAGGTTGGAGAGGTAATTTAGGGAAAAGAACAAATTAATTACTTATTAATATTATAATAATTTATTTAATTAAAAAAATTATTTACCCATACTTATAAAGAATGTGGGTAAATAGTATGGAGACTATAAAATACGTGGTGGGCCTGTGTGAGGACGTGAGGGAAGAGAGGTCGTTTGGGGAAAAAATTAAACTTATTAATATTTTTATAATTTAGTTAATTAAAATGGATGATTTACCCACATTTATCAAAAATCTGGATAAATAATAAGGCTCCTGTAATATGATGATTTTTCCAAAATTTATAAAAAACATGAGTGTACTAGATTTTGGTAAATTGCCTTTTTTTAAATACTGTTAATTGGTCATGTTTAAAAGAAATACTCAATTGATAACACCTAATTTCTCTATGTTTTTAAGAAACATGGATAAATATTTTAGTTAATTTTATAAATTAAACTAATATAAAATAATTACATGACTAATTGTATTTTTTTCTATAGTAAAGGTAAGGGCCTTGAACTCCAGCAAAAATATTAATTATAGTTACAAGGTAAATATATCACTAATAAGAAAGCTCTAGCATGTGTGATCATTCCTCCATCTTCCTTAGTGTCTCTAGACATGGACTAGGTGTGCACCCATGTACTTACCTTAAAGAAAATATTTATGGGAAACCCTATCATGACATCTTCCAATAAACTACTATATCAATTTTGTCATCTATTCTTATAGAAACTACTACTACACATAAAAATTTTACCAATGTTAGAATGGGGATTTTTCATTTCAAAAAAGCACTGATAATCAGAGCGCCTTTAAAATCCATAAGAATTCATCATCACTAGATAAAAGATCCAATTTATCAGCATTTTTTATTTAGAACTAATAAAGAGTTCTTTTATCATTTCCAAAAAAGTGATGATAAAGGTGGTCCTTTATCAGCTCTAATTTAGCACTTATAAAGGGACCATTTATTACTGATTTTTCTAAATCTGATAAAGTTACATTTATTCACGCTAGTAATAGCGCCGATAAAGGTGTATCCTACTATAGTGTTTTGTTAAAATTATAGCACACTATAATATCAAATACATGGAGAAAATACATGATTTAATTGAAATAAAATATACAACACAAATACAAGAAAAAACACTATATTGTATAAATTTCAAAAATTAGTTTTTAAAATTACATTAGTAAGTAAAATTTATCACAAACATTTAAAAACATAAATTTTTATTTGTATTTGGCCTTGAAACCCTCTCAAAAGAGCCTTCTCTTTTTATTAGTTTCCAAACAAACCAACCCAACTCGAGCAAAATAATTTACCTGTATAAGAATAAAATTATGTTAGTAATATGATAAAGAAATATATTAAACATAAAGTTTTAATTTAAAAATAAAAACATATACGTTGAGTCATACTGAACACATTATGTGTCTGATTGACGTGTGGTCAATTCTAACATGCCACAAATGAATAATAGATCATTGTAATAAAGTTTGAAAAAAATATAAGATCATTTTCTTGATTTTGGTTTCTGATATATGTTTTAAACTAAAATGACATATTTATATTGAAAACACATACTTTGAGTCATATTGGTCAAATCGCAAGCTGGATTGATGTGCAATCATTTCTTACATGTCACAAATAAATTATGGGTCATTTTCTTAAATTTGGAAAATAATCTAAGTTATTTTTCTTTATTTTAGCTATTTGATGTGTGTTTTAAACTAAAATAACACTTTTTTATCGAAAACATGAACTTCCTATCATACTAACCACATCATGTGTTGTATGAACATACGGTCGATTACTACACATCACAAATGAATTATAGATCATTTTCCTAATGTTTTAAAATAATTTGAACTTGTTTTCTTAGTTTTGGTGATGTGACATGTGTTTTAAACTAAAATGACACTTTTATATTGAAAACATGTGCTTCAAGTCATACCGACCACATCATACATCATATTGATGTGATTTTAATACCTACACATCACATGTGATGTATAGAATTCCTTACTAAAGTTTGAAAACAATTTGAACTCATTTCTCAGTCATACCATGTGTTAGATCAATGTGCAGTCGATTCCTACACATCAAAAATGTATTATAGATCATTTTATTAAATTTTCAAAGTAATTTGATCATTTTTTCTTGATTTTGGATATTTGATGCATGTTTTAAACTAAAAATAAAAAAAATTGAAAACATGAACTTCAATCCATAATGACAACATCATGTGTCGGATTAATGTATATTCAATTCCTACACATCAAAATTGAATTATAGAGATTTTTCTTAAATTTTGAAAACAATATGAGCTCTTTTTTTCAATTTTGGAGATATGACATGCATTTAAACCTAAAATGAAACTTTAATATTGTAAAAATACAATTTGAGTCATATCAAACACATCATGTGTCAGATTGATGGGCGTATTGGAATGTATTTGATTTAAATAATCACTAGAGGGGGTGAATAGTTGATTAAAAAATTAAAAACTAAATAATCAATTATAGTTTATTATTTAATGAATCTTCAGTGAGTGCAGTGTTCAAGATATATAACGAAAAAAAATGAGCATTTTGTTTTTATAGAGTTTCAGATCACCAACATCATATTCCACTTGTCTACATTATATACTCTTTAAGAAGTTAATACCTACTAATAATAACTCACATTTTGGGGTTTGATATCCTATTACAACCACTTATTTTTACAATACCAAAATTCAAAACCCTGAATTTTTCTAGGATCCACAACCAATTTGGACCTAACTTTTCCTTGGGATTCATAGCCCAAGAACATATTTTTGGGTGGTAGAATAACTAGTAAAAGACTTTCTTTTTAGTGGGGAAATAATAAACTCAGTCATACGATAAAAACAAAAGAAAGAAAATTAAAATGATAAAAAATAGAAAGTAGTGAACTTGGTAGAGATCAAGAAATGTTGAATATAATGTAGCTCATTGATCATTAATCACTCTAGTAGTAAGGATTTTAATGTTGATGTTCTTTTGTGATCACAATAATGGAACAATTGAATTCATACGTTATTCTAAAAATGGAATAGTATTCATTTAAGATCATCATTGCGCATCAAGAAGATCATTCCTATAAAAAGAATTCAAAAATTCATTCAGACTCAAAGTTTAAGCCTTTTTAATTTATGTATTTATCTCTTTTTATCAAAAAATCACCAACAGGTATCTTTTTTTCTTTATGTGGGAGATTTCTAAGATTATCATAGCCATAAAACTATTAGAAATATTTATAATAATAAGATGTGTCATTACCTATTAATTCCTCTTGTGAAATCAATAATAATATTATATCATTGTAATTCCTATATTAAACATAATAATAAAAATTATAATACATTTTTTATAATGAAAAATAATAATTTAAATAATTTAAATGATATAAATTACATGTATAGACCTGTAGTAACTAATTATTTTAAAATCAATAAAAAATAGTGTAAAAGAAATAATATAAAAATATTAATTACCATAAGAATTTCTATGAAGTTAATAATCAATATTTTAAAACATTATTGTTATAATATTTATTTATTTTTCAAAGAAATAAAATATTTAAAAAAATTTAAACGAAACTATTGTAATTCATATTATAAAAATATCACTAAAATAGAGTGATGAAAAAAATATTGTTTTATAAAAGATATCACTAATAGTGAGAGACACAAGACTCTCAGTAAGTGTTATTACCATGAACTTGTGTGTGGTTAGTATGCTTACCATGTAATCTTGGTCGATATATTAACCATGAGATCAAAATGGTCATACGGTTGGTATATTATAACACTAAAAAATCATGATAGGTACCTTGGCTTCATGGTAGGTACTCTGGGTGATTCATATTAAGTTTATATTACCTTCATGGTAGGTTGTGGTGACTCATGTTCAGTTTCATATACCTTATGGTACCTATTATGATATCTATACGTTTACTTTAAGTATTCATGGTAACTTGATGTTCCATCCATGGTACGTATAGAACTCTAGTTTTTTATACATTTTTTTAATATTTATTAAAATAATACAAGTTTAATTTTTTAAAAACTAATGATGAAAGGCAACATCACTGATGTCACCATTCTATTATCTTGGAAGGAGGCAAGTCCAGTGTCTCCTTTTCCTCTCATCGACTTAGATCGATGACATGGAAACGGTGGTATCGATGATGCTTCTTTTCTCCTAAGTTAAGGTGAAAGGTGGCATCTCTGATGCCACCATTTTAGTAAATTAAGGTGAAAGGTGGCATTAGATATGCCACAATTTCCCCAAACTCCTATAAAAAGGAACCCACCCCTCCCTCTTTACCTAACTCATTTCACCCCTCTCTAGTTCCACTCCCTCTCTTCCTACACTTTTCCTGATGTTTCCTCTTTTCTATGTAGAGATTTTGATGGCCTAAAAGGAGTGCCTTATTTTTTGAAGCATCATTTAGAGATATTTTTTCTTATTTATTTTAAATTTATTTATATACTTAGTTGTTTCTTTTTTAGTTAGTTTTAAATGTGTTATTTATTTAGTTGTTTATTTAGTTAGATATAGTTTAGAAATGATAGTTAATATTATAATAGTTATTTCATTGTTTAGTTGTCAATAATAATGGATTTTTTATTATAATAATATTATTATTTAGCATAACTTAGTATTTTTTAAATATTAGTGACATAATTATAAATGTATGTTAATTAGATGATGAATAAATATTTTTGAAATAATGCTTTACTAAGAATTACCTATTAAATAGCTAATACTTAAGTAATGATTATTTATTGATTAACTAATGAATAAATTAGGATAAAAGAATGATTAGATAATAAATAACATATTTTTAACTTTGGACTTACATAGGATCAAGTAATTATTAATTAATGATCAAATAATGATTAACTAATAATTAAATAATGATTAATAGTAATTAATATATAACAAACTATAAAGTACTTAACGATTAATTATGTAATGATTAATGAGATATTAATTAATTATTAAGGTATAATAATTTAGGATTAACTAATGTTTAACTAATTATTTGATAATAATTAACTAATGAAGAACTAATGATTAAATAATGATTAACTAATAATTAGTTAATGGTCAACTATTAATTAACTAATAATTAACTATAAAGTAACTACTTAATATTTGTTAATCAAGTAATGATTAATGAGTGATTAATGAATGATTAAGGCATAATTAATAGAGGATTAACTAGTGCTTAACGAATTATTAGCTAATAAATAACTAATAAATATAAAATGATTAACTAATGCTTAACTGATAATTACTTAATGGTCAACTATTAATTAACTAATAATTGACTTTAAAGTAACTACTTAATATATATTAATTAATAAATTATTAACGACTGGTTAATAAATGATTAAGGTATAATTAATTTATGATTAACTAATTCTTAACTAATGAGTATATAATAATTAACTAATGAATAAAAAATGATTATATAATGATTAAATAATGATTAACTAATTCTAAACTAATGATTATGTAATGATTAAATATGGATTAGTGAATGATTATTGAATGGTAAAATAATGATTAAAAAGTTATTAAAGGATGATTAATAAATTATTAATGAATACTTAACTTCTGATTAATTAATGATGAATTAATAATTATCCAACAATTTAGTGTTGATTAACTATTAATTAACTATAAGTTATCTCCTTAAATATTGATTACATGGTAATTACCTGATAATTAACTTTGATGTAAATAATTAATAACTATTATTTATGAAATGATTAACAAATATTTAATGAATGATTAAGTTCTAGATAACATAGGATTAACTAATGAATAATGAATTATTAACTAATTTTTAAATAATGATTAAATAATGATAGATAATTCTTAACTAATAATTAATCATTGATTATTGAATGATTATTCAATGAATAATGAATGTCTAACTTAGCAAAAATTAATGATGATGTAATTATTAAAAAATGATTAATTAATGATTAACTATTAATATATTTCAAACTGACTAATCAGGAACTAATAATTAATGAATGATTAACTACTAACTTATTAATGATTAACTAAGTATTTTATAATTATTGAATAATGATTATTTGTTTATTAAATTACTATTAACATTTAATTAACATGGGATCAATTATATTTAACTGCATGAAAAATAGGTTTAACTACACACCTTATTTTTACTCATTTAATTTAGATGATTCATACCTTATTGCACACATTGTTTGATACTCTCGATGGATATGTTTTAGATGATTCACATTTTCTTCATAAACTACTAAACATGCATTTAGAAAGATTAAAAATTTTAATAAAAAACAATTGGGTCATCTTTTAGGAAATAAGAAGGCATTATAAAATGTTAGTAAAATAAATATTATGTGGTTATCTGTATCTAGATACTACAAGTGGATGAAGCTCTATAATTGATCTTAGGGGTAGAAAACCCCAAAAATACTATATAGATCTATACTTGATCGAGAACTAGTGCATGACACTGGGTTTTTTTGCGCACCTAGTTTGACACTCTCAAGGGATATTCCTTAGATGATTCAAATTATCTTTATAAACTAAAAAACACACATTTAGGAAGGTTAAAAATTGTTCAGAAAAATAATATGGTCAACTTTTAATATATAAGAAGGCATTATAACATTTTGAGTGGATACGGCTTTGGTATAGATGTACATAGGGGTAAAAACCCTAGAAACTCATATTGAGTTATTCTCGATCGGGAACTAGTACACGATAGGTGTCCTTGTTTCACACCTGGTTTGAAAATCCTAAGGGATATGCTTTAGATGATTCACATTATATTTATAAACAACTGAACATTCATTCAATAAGATTTAAATTATACTCTGAAACAATAGTGTCATCATTTATGATATTATAAGACATTTTAAAATTTTAGTAAAGTAAATATTGTGTGGTCAATGCTACATGATGATTCCTCATTGTTAATATTATTTTAACTATAAAAATCTTGATAAAAATCATTTTTAAGTAGAAAATCATGTTTTCGTGTGTGTACTACTATAGTGAGGTAATTCGAATCGAACAAGTATCTTCTTATAGAACACAAGTAGGAATAATTATTAGAACATATGATTGTATAACCCTAAAAGTAATTCAAGAAAGAGTTGTGGTCTTTTAAATTTAGGACCTGATCATGAGATCCAGTCTATTAGCTAGAGAAATTTCCAATTCATGGTTATAAAATTTCATATAGATTTTTCATTGGGTGCTAGTGAGGATTAGATCCAATAAACAACTTTATTCTCCCAATTCAAAGATGGTGCCACTGTGGAGTTATATATTGAGGTATCTAGATTACAATAACAATGTCCATTTGTACAAAGATATAGACATAAAAAATTTTAAAGAAGGTCCATCCCATAAAAATATCAATATTCTCTATGATACGGAAGAAGACAACCAAATTAATCTCTCAGATTTACAAAAAAAAATATTTTGAGTGGTGAATAAGTTTCTAATTAAGGAATAGATGGAGATAATAGTGCTGAAGAGGAGGCAGCTACAAAATTTAGGGAGAAAGTTTCTAGAAATACAGTATTTATACAGCATCCACAACACATAATAAATCATCCCCCGCTCTTCACATATTGGTCATAAGAAATGGAATGTTTTCCTGAATTTGACTAGAATGTTATCACACCTATCATTTAGTTTCCTGGAGTTATAAAGGATATATTTAATGAGCTTGAAAATACATTATATGTTGTAAGAGATTTTAAAAGTAAATATGAAATGAAAAACATACTAAAAAGATTTCATATTCAAAGACACTATACATATTTATTTTAGGAATAAATTCATATAAAATACATCATATTGTGTTGTAAATATGGGGATTATTGTAGATTCCACTTAAAGGTAATTACTATTATTACATTTGGAGGATGGAGAATTTCTAAGATTGAGGCAGCTCATACTTACATTCAACCAAACCTGACACAAGATAATACTTAATTGGATGCTGAATTTATGTTATCTATTATCATTGAGATGATCAGGGCCTACCAATATGTGTTTGTATCCCTTGTGCAGGAGTGGATACAACAAAATTTTTTGTTATAATATTTACTATAATAAGGCTTGGAAGGTGAAACATAAGGAAATTTTCAAGGTCTATAGTGATTGGAATGAATTTTATTAGGTGTTACCAAAATTTATATCCATAATAAAACACCATAACCAAGTTTTATTCCATCTCGATATGAATGAACATCTGTTAAAAAATAACATACTTTATCCATACCATGTCAAAAAAATTCGTTTTTTTTGGAATTCCTTTCATGTATTTCTATATTTCTTTTCTAAAAATAGTTCCTACAAATTTACAAGATGTTTCCATATAGAAAATACACTAATGCATTTTTTATTATGGAAACCCAAAATTGAAACCATTCACCACTGCTACTTTCATTTTCCATTGTGGACAAGAAAAATTATGAATCATAGAGTTTGTTTTTGGCATGTATCAGCAACCATTTCACCCAAATTTGGGGTGTCTATTTAATATCTGATCATAATCAAGAAATCGAAGAGGAAATAAATTTAGATCCTATTATATGGAGACCCCTTAATTCACATCATCATTACTACATTTGATTCATTTCTAGAAACATGAGAAAAACATTTCAGGATGAAACTATGAATAAGGCTATCATCAAGCTTGGTATACAATCTATTTATTAATTTTTACCTTTTCAACATAATTTAAAAATAAATTTATGTGAAATATGATAAATTTCTTGTATTATATGAGTCGGATCAATGAAGATTTGAAAAATGATTAGAAGAAATCTGTAGGGCTAATCATGGAGTGTGTGATTATATTATATGGATTCCGAAAGAAAAATTGTCATTGGAATATGAGGGGAGAAGAGGTACAGACACATGACCACAAACATTTTAGATTGAATCAATGGAGTCTTAATGGGGATTCAAAAGTTATCTATAACTTTCCATGTTTATGAGACATTTTGTCCTTATGTCAAGTAATTATTTGATAGAAAAAATAGACTACGAATAGAATTCAACAAGGGATATGGTATGAATGACACTTTTAACAAGATATTAAAAGAAAATTGAAGAATATTCTACTTATCAGGTGTACCTTTTCATCCAATAAGACTGTAAATTTGAAGTGAAAGAGTGTTTGAACCCCATAACAAGTAGCAGTGATCGAGTCCTGGTGGTATCACTAGAAGTGAGGCAATGTCAAAGAGGAAATTTCCTAGAATTTCATTTTCCATGTGCACACACCATTGCATCATGTGCCTCTATGAACATATCATGGGAAGTATATTTTGAATAAATTTACCTTCTAAACATCATTGATAACTACTATTCTACACCATGGACACCTATTAGAGAGTTTAGACATTTATAAATGCTCGAAAACTAGCTGATATTGATACCAGCCATCAACTAACTGTGATAGTGAGGGAGACTACTGTCTAGGAGGATGTAGAATGAGACGGATTGGCCTCAAGAACAATGGAATAATTTTATATATAGAATATTTCTAAGATAATATCATAATAGTAAATTATTCTCTAACATTACTGGATTTAGTTCACACTCTTATCCACATTGATGTATTATCACTAATGTAGACATTTCATATTACCAATTACATGGTGTTAATATAAAATCATTTATTTTTTAGAATTTTTGGAGATTTATAAGGGATACTATGTACTAATCACTCTAGTATGCATGTGTACATGATGTATCTAGGGCTACTAGATGATTTTTACCATGTTCGAAGACACAACTAGTGATCAACGTTCATGTCATACACTTACAGATCATTATGAAAGACATTTTGATCAGATCATACTAATATCATGGGATTTTTCATCCTTATTCAAATGTTGGAATGGGGGCCCATCCCTCCCCTCTCCCCTATTGACTCTCATCAAGAGATTTATATATATTTGTTTCATGATGCTCTGCATGGAAGATGGTATAATCAATAATCTATATTGCTTTCTGAAGATACTATGAGTTATTGAATTTAATTTTTATTATTTATCACTTATTATGTTGAATATTACAGGTGGAGTCAGACACACCACTCGTCGAGGAACAAATTGGGTGAATATCCTCTCATGTTGGATAGTATAGTACCCACCGATTTTAGAATATACAATCATTACTCGACTAATAAATTTCATAATATTATATTTTTTTATTTTTAGTAAAAAAATTCCAACAAGTTTAAAATGTCATTTAAAATTGCACTGATGTCATATTGGACTCTATTTGGCCAGATTCCCATATATTGTACTGATGGGATTCACGATACCATGGTTGTAGTGCCTCTCAATCACTTTTATATTGTTTAGTGGCACAAGCATGATAGAGTCATGCTCTATTTTGGATATGTTCATTGCATTCACATTCCACCTATATATTCAACAGTGCTTTATTCTATGAAGCTAACAGGGGGTAGGATGTTGACTGGAACTAATGATATGGCGAGTATTTGGACATCTGGGATAGACAAGCATCATTTCATATCGAGGGTATATGTATGACACGATTCTCTCTATAAGAGAAGATCGAGTATTATCCATGCTAAATATAGAATTATACACTATATCTTACTTCACATGGTATAGGAATTCAGGATATGGTAAGTTAATAAATTTCTATTACTTTGTTTTTTATTTTTTTTAATTAATTTTTAATCTATTTACATCATGCTCAACTACAATATATTATCCAAATGTATAATCCATAGTTGGATTGTAACATTTTGTCACTAGTTTTTAGGTATTCCAAAACTCTTGTCTAGTCCCCTTTTTGATTGGATCTTTTTTAGGGGGCTTCAGGTGGAATTTGGAATTTTTTGGAAGATTAGGGGTTGTGAATGGTTGGCTCATAGCTTTCCCAAACCATGTAACCCTCCAATTAAAATTTTAAAACCCTAAAAAGTGAGGTTTTTCACAGTTGGTGCATGGTTTGAACCATTGTGCACCCACCTAGTAGAAACTTTCACCCCGGTAGGGGGAGCACAGTTAGGTAACATGGTTTTTTTTACAATACATCCATTCATAACTAACCAAGCACATGGTAATATTTTATTCTAAAAATTATTAAAAAAATTATTGAACCCTTATTTAAGTCACTACTCAACCTTAACTCATCCTATCTCAAATTCTAGGGATTTTGAGTCTCTTAAGAACTATTTTTTCCCTCTCCAAATATATGATGAATCAAAGTGCCATTGAAAGATCAGATCCCTCTCTAGTAAGTGAATCTACCCCTATTGTTTCTCTCCCACTCCCTTTTTCTCTCCTCCATATATATTGTTAGATAATCATGTGTTTGATGGATCTAAACTTTTTTTTATTATATCTTGATTATAGGTTTGGTTTCTTGATCTTTGCCACCATCATTCTTTATTGTTGTTCCCCATTGTGGGTGTTTAATGTTCTGATTCCATGATTAAAGGTAGGTGGCTCCATTTGAGTTTCACCATATAATTAAACATTTATTTGATTGATTTGATTTAAATCAATTTTAATTGATTTATGAAAACCCAATCTAATATAAAATGTAATATGAATTTGAATTGGAATGGAATTTTGGGAAAAACCTCCAATTCCACTAGAATTGGAATTTGGGGAATATTTTGAAATTGATGGAATTGATGCGATTATTTGAGAATTAATTTTTGAGAAATATATTAAATTGAATTGTTTAAAGCCAATGAATGGTTCTTTATTAAAAAGGAATGAATTTATGAAAACCCCATGTTTTGGTTTTGAAAGTGAATTGAAATTTTAAAAAGGAAAATTGGGCAATTGAATTGTGAAAGATAATTGATTTGAAATGAAATGATTTTCCAACTTTCTATTAATTGATTGAGATCATTCATTCCTAGGTAGTTAGTTTTTTATTTGTGACATGAATTCTAGGATGGTTATTCCCCAAAAATTGATTGATGATGAAAAATATAAAAAAACCATGTTAGGAAGTTATATTCCCTGATGGGATGTTGACGATTCCTATTTAGCCTGAGCCTGAGGGATGTGTGTACACATATTTCTATGATCACTGATATAAGATGTGTTAGGATTCTATAAATAAAAACAATTATATTATACGTAAGATGACCGTGGTGTAGGTGGTGATTATTTTGATTATATATTCCATTTATTGTGACATTTTTCATTCATTTCAGTTGATTTATATAAACTTTTTATATAATATTTTTATTAATACATGTTTGAAATTTTTTTCATCATTTTCGAATGAATTCATGTTTGTTTGAAATATTAAATTGTATTTCCATGCACTATTTTTAAAAAAAATTGTAATAATGATTTGGTTTAATATTATAAAATATTTTGTGGAACACTTTTTGAGACCCTACTGAAATTTTTACTTCACACCCTACCTTTTCTTTCAAGCATTTGTAGATTTTATTCAACCTTGTCTAAGGAAAGGGAAGGAACCTCTTGGTGGAGGTGGATATTCTTGATCCCTTGGGATTTGAGTGATGTTTAATCTAGTAATGTTTTTATTTCTATTGATTACTTTGATGATGTTCTATTTTGGGTTTTTGTCATACATGTTTGGTTTCTTGTACTTCCCCCTGTGGATTTTGGAGAATATTAACTTGTTTCTTTATGTTCTACTATTATTTTGGAAAATATGTTCCCTTTTTTATATTATATGATGTCAGGTGTTAGTCACCCACTTGTGGGGATTTTTAACTCCCTTTAGTCTATGTAAATGTTGGCTCTCATATCAGGGTACTAGGGTATCTGGGATCATTCATGATAAAATGTTATCAATGGTGCAGGTTGAGTACTTTCCTTGAAGTCTGTTTATATTTGAGAGATATTTTGAGGACTTAAGAAGTTGTTACAAATGAGGGATTAGCCATATCTAATCATAACGAGCACTGAAGTCACTATTGGTAGTTTAGTAAAGTCTTATTGAGGAATAATTTGATCTAATTATATTATTTTCCCTACTTTTTTTTGGATAGGTTTAAATAAAAATATTGATATTTGTATCATGTGATTAATTTCACAATTACTCTTTTCTGGAGATGTTGACTTGAGTAGCCTTTTGAGGTATTCAATGTTGTTTCCTGATGTTCTGTAGCATCATGCATTCTATAATACATGTAAATAGGCTTCTAGAGGAAGCTACTAGAAAACCACAATGAGTGAATCCTCTTGTGGACCATAATCTCATTGAGATTATTGTGCATGTTGTATAAGATCTAGGATAGTCACCTAAACCCATACCTGTTTTGGCTCTAGTTATGGAACCTCATGGGGATGAATCTTGAAATCGTGCTCAGGATTTCCTTTTCTAAAATACACCAGCATTCTAATTCAAAATTGATACTCAATAGGCTTATGATTAGTTGAGAGGAATTTAATTTTTTTTTTTTGAGTTATTAGAAATGCCTGATTCAATCAAGGTGAAATGTTTCACCTTTAAGATAGATAAACCTAGCATAATATGGTGGTACATGATGTTGATGATAAAGATTCTTGAGGGTTTAGAGTTGAAGGGATTTAAATTTCTTTTCACTAACAATTTCTATCCATAGTCTATGGTTATGGATAAGGCTATAGAGTTTTTCAAACATGGGCAGGCTAATAGGACCATGATAGGGTATGTGAACCACTTTTAAAAGCTTTTACAATTTGTATAATAGATTTTATTGAATGAGAAGATGAATAATAGATGGTTTGATATGTGCCTTAGATCAAAAAAATTTATACTGAATCTTGCATCTTATGATGATGTACTAGATTGGGAATTCATGGTTGATCTTCATCCAGCTGGAATGTTAGAATTGATGGGAGTTCCTTTTTATACCATTGGAAGTTTTGTGAGTTCCTATAAAGTGAAGAGAAATCATGATGAGTATCATGGTGTTCCTCAATAGTAAAGTTCTTCTAAACCTCCAATAGTACTTGTTAGAGGCCCTTGGACTTTCTTATAGTGTGGAAATAATGGGCGTTCAAAATAGGTTTTGACTGAGGAACCCAATATTTGTAGCTTCTGTAGGCATCTAGGGGACTTGAAAAACATATAATATATCTTTTCTTCCGCACATAGTGTCATGGGACCATCAACACCAAAAACTATTATGGTGAATTTAGATGCTTCATGAACAAACGGAATCTGTCCATAGGCATCTTGAATAAATATTCTTTATATATTGGAAGACTCTCCATAAGAAGAAGATATAGGTCTAGCGACTGTGAGAGGTACCATCACTATAGATTCATCTTTAGTGACTGATTTATTTAATACCGGTGCATCTCATTCAATAATATCAACATGTTTTTTGGATCTGCTAAATTATACTTTAGAGCTTCAATCTTATTTGATGGATATTACTATGCCCCTCAAAAATAAAAGAGAGTAGGGTCTCTGTTGACCTACTTGTATTTTATCTTTATCATAGATCATGTTTACCTAGGATTTTATGGTTCTCGATATGAAACCAATTGATTTGATTTTTAGGATGGGTTGGCTCATTATAGTAAGGATTGAATTGACTGTTATCTTTGATGGGTCTCCTTTACTACATCGGATGGGGTTTGTCCTAACATTAAAGGAGAATGGGACCCGAGGATGAGTAGAGCCCAACCTTCTTACCTAGAGTTCAGGAAATTAATATTAGTATTTGATTTTTATATGAAGTGGGAATCATTGAGTGTTGATCTCCCTCCATTTTTCATTGAGTTTCTGAATGTTTTTCCTTATTAATTATCTAGTTTTCCATTAGTAATAGAGGGGAATTTTTCTATTGATTTAGTGATTGGTACCCAATCAGTATCTATTCCTTTATACCACATGGAACCAACTGAAATGAAAGAGTTGAAGACTTAATTGGATGAACTATTAGAGAAAGGATTTATACTCTAGAGTGTGTCACCTTGGGTGGCGCCTATTCTCTTTCCTACTAAAGCTAATAGAACACTTCTCTTATGTGTTGATTACCTGAAACTCTATCAAGTTATGGTAAAAAAACAAGTATCTATTTCCACAAATTGATGATCTATTTGACCATTTGAATGGGGTGAATTTATTCATGAATATTTATCTTTGATATATTTATTAATAGTTCAGAATAAAAGAATATAAAATTCTAAAAACCTCCTTCTCGAGTAGGTATCTCTGTTATAAGTATCTTTTCTTACCATTTGGTCAAACCAATGCTCCTACAGTCTTTATAGCTTTGATGAATAAGATCTTCCATGAGTATCATGATATGTTCAAGGTGGTATTTTTTGATGAAATCGTAGTTTACTCTCAATCTGAGGAGGATTGTATATATTATATGAGAGCATTTATGGAATTGTTGAGAAATCACTAACATTATTCCAAGACATCGAAATGTGATTTCTAGATTCAGGAAATGAATTTCTTAGGGAATGTGGTATTTGAACATGGTATCTCAATCGATCCTAAGAAGGAGAAATATATTATGAAATTGGAGGGAAAAAATAATTTTGAGATCCAGATATTCTTGGGTTTATATGGATCATATCACCAATTTATAATGGATTTATTGAAGATATATTCTCTGATTACTACTCTCACTCTAAATGGGGTGAATATTTCTTATTATGATAAATAAAAGAGTTATTTTATTGATTTGAAACTTATTTTCAATTCTACTGTAGTATTGACTCTTCTATAGGCTGTATTGGGCTAGGGTGATCATGTCATTTCTTATGGATCTCGATAGCTTAGGCTACATGGTAAGATTTATCTAAATCCTAACCCTGAACTCGTAGTCGTGATGCACACACATAAGAGTTGGTGTCATTAACTATGAGAGAAAGTTTTTATATGTATTCTAACCAGAATATATTGAGTTATATCATTCTAAAAAATATTTGAATCCCCGCCAGATACATTGAGTTGAGTACCAATAATATTTTTATTTAAACATTACTTATACCATAGGGAAAGGGAATTTATATGTTATCGCACCTTTTTATTACATACACTATTCATTACATAAAACGCATTTAGTAATTCGGATGATCTTTTAGGTTTAGTGTCTAAGAAATTCGAAATATAAGACATGAATACTAAAAAAAATCTTCTATTCCACATGAAAGGATTAATAAAAGTTCATCATAAGCACATTTATTGAATCTTATAACCTGGGGACATACATCAAAGGAAACGGTGAGTAAAAGGCCCAGTGAGGGAAAACAATTGAAACCGTTTACATGTGAACTTGAGCGATATCAATAAGAACGTGAGGAATATCGTAAGGTCTTGACAAAGAGGAATATCATAACAATAAGAAATTGATTGATAACTTGAAAATTTTTCTACCACATTTAATTTAGACATTCATAATCATTTAACCAAGGTCTATCCCCAAGGTTTTACAAAAATTATCAAGCTTATTCACCAAGGTATCGTAAAACTTTTCATCTTTGGAGATTAATTTCTTTACCCAATGCATTGGATCACTATCAAGGTGCACCCTTAATATGTATCTATTTTCATTTGATCTGCATAGATCATAATAAAAACATTCATAAATAACTCAAATAGAATAAAATAAATGGGTTTCATATCAAAATCATGGCATTTTAAAAAGTGCATAAAAATATGATAATTATGTCATTTTTCACCCATGGAAAGGGAGTGAGGGTTTTATGTATGTTAATTATATAATCAGATAAATCATTTTTATGAATTTATGAATACCTCTATAAATTAAAGATATTTTTTTATTCACATAAACAAAGTAAAAGAATATATTGAGAAAAAGAGATAGATTTTGAGATGAAAATTCTCCATCATAACGGGTATGAAACATGGTTTTATAAAACATTAAAAAGAGAGGGTACATGGGTCACCCATTCATCAAAGACACATAATACTATATATGGAGAGAATAAAATTTAAATAAGAACATGTTATGTAAATTTTAAATACATACCACAAAAAAGAGAACTTGAAAGGAAAAGAGAAGTTGAGAATTCCTTTACATTGAAGAGTAACTTCTAAAACTCTACGATTGAGACCTTGAGGGATTAAGAACACCTTGGGACGACTCCTTGGGAGGTAAAACTAGCAGAAATTCGTGGAAGATGAATTTGGAATGAATATAAATGGAGAATTGGGTGGGTATTTATATTAAAAGAGAGGTAATTTTTTATTAATTTCAAATGACACCTCATTAGTGGTATTTTCCAAACCATGGGCTTTCCCATGGTATTTCCCATGGTATTGGAAACTTGGGAAACCTCATATCATATATGAATCTAAAAGAGTTTTACAACATCTTATCTTACTCATTACATCATTATGAAATACTAATAATGTCATTAAACATAACGAAAACTTAAAACTGTATTATTACTATTCATCGAAAATTCAACTATTTCAAAAAAATACCAAAAAATCAGCTTAACCATTTTTCAACGTGTATAATTCAAAAATTAACTCCATTTTATAAAAATATAATTCATTTTCAATTAAAGAAATAAATAAAATATGAATACTTAACTAATAATTTCTAAAACATTTATTTAAATATACTATGATATAAATTTATCACATTACCATTTAAAATGACTAAAATATATTTATACTTCAATAGGTGAGGTTACTATTCTATTGGTTAAATTACTATTCATAATGGTAACATTACTATTCCAAAGTTACGATTCACTAAAAATTAAGTTGATCTTATCATACTCTACTTATCTTTACAAACACAACTGTGTATATCCATTTCTCTAAAATCATTTCACAGAATTAATTATTTAATAAGTCTTAAAAAATATTTTTTTACTATTCATCTAAAAATATTATTCATCAAATACTATTCATAAAAAAACTATATTCATCAAAAAATGAAAAATCTTAGAAAACTACTAAAAAGTCTTCCTAGATTAATTTTCACATACAAATTTCAAAAATGATGTTTATTTTACTATAATAATTTTCTAAGTATGGGGAATTGGACTTTTAACTCTAAAAATCCTTAGTTATTAAAAATATCAGCAGATAGAAAATGAATAGTCAAATTGGATAATGAAATTTTTGACACTTAAAATATATATTTTATCATTTTCATTTAAAAGGGGTGTGTTTATCATACTTTTTAATTAAAATAATCATTATTCAAAAATACCTTAATTTTTTTTACAGTTAAATTACTTTTGAAAATTAAAATTTGTGTCTGAAATGACAATTTATCAAATTTGTCTCAATTAAACATATATTTTATTAAGAAAAACTATTCTTAAATGTGTATATCCCATTATTGTTCATAGTTGTACTAATCTGAATTTATAAATTATGTATAATGTTATCATGAAATAAAAAAGTAATTCTATATGATTTTATTCTAAAATATAACAAAACGTTATTGGGAGGACAGAGATCTATAAATAATAGAAATGAATTTTACAGGTCGTTACATTCTTCCCCCCTTAAATAAATTGTGTCCTCGCAATTTTCTATTATTATAAATTTTTTACTATTATGAATCTTATAATTATAAAGTAATTTTATATCTTAAAAATTTATTCTTAAAAAAATTATTCTTTAATAACAATTACATTTACTATAAATCATTCAAAATGATTCATAAAAATCTTGTGATTAACCAATAATATCCCATGTGAGTGTCAAACCATGAGTGCAGTAATTCCCATTATTGTACACCAGTTCCCGTTAGAGTCTATCTCAAAGCATTGTTTTCGGTTTTTACCCCTAGATACATATATTCTAGAACCACATCCACTTGTTCGTATCCAGACGGAGATTTATTTGTTCGGAAACCACTTACTTATTAATTCACCAAAATACTAGGAATTTTTCCTATATTAAAACCTTTATATAGGGTTCTTCTTAATGTTTTAATATCCTAATTTCCATAAATAACTAAACAGTCCTCTGATTCTAACTATGACATCCCACCTTTTTGTTACATAAACTATTCACTACATAATACACATTTTTCAATTCAGAAGATCTTTTAGGTTTGGTGTCTTTGAAATCCGGAACATAATACATGAAAACATAAAAAAAGGTATTCTATCACACATCAAAGACTTCATCGAGGTTCATCCTAATTAAATTTACTGCATCTCATAACCTGGGGACATACATCAAATTAAAGGGTAGGAAGAAGGTACAGAAGGGAAAACAAGTGAAATAGTTTACATGTGAACTTGAGCAATATAAATAAGAACATGTGGAATTTCATAAAGGCTTGAGAAATAGGAAAATAATTAAAATAATAAATCAAATCATAACATGATAATTTGGATACAATCTTTAATTTAGACATTCATTCTCATAACACCAAGGTCCATCCACAAGGTTTCATAAAAATTACCAAGGTTATTCACCAGGGTATTATAAGACATATAATCTCTAAAGATTAATTTCATTAACCAATGAATTAGAGTGCTATCAGGGTGAAACCTTAATGTGTCTCTATTTTCATGTGATCCACATAGATATTAATCAAAACTTTCCTAAATAACTCAAATAGAATAAAAGAAATGGGTTTCATATCGAAATCATGGCATTTTAAAAAGTGCATAAAAATATGATCATTATGTCATTTATAACCCATAGAAAGGGAGTGATGGTTTTATGTATGTCAATTAAAAAATAAAATAAATCATTATTATTTCTTGATGAATACCTCTAGAAATGAAATTGCTTTGTATATTCACATAAAGAAGGTAAAATAATTTCCTGAGAAAATGACGGAGATTTTGAGATGAAAATTCTCTAGCATAACAGGTATGAAACATGGTTTTATAAAACATTAAAAATAGAAGGTACAGGGATCAACCATTCAAAAATAATCATAATAAAATATAGGGATATAATTAAATGTAAATAAGAACATGGTATGGAAATTTGAAATACATACCACATAAAAGATAACTTGAAAGGAAAAGAGAAGTTGAGAATTCCCTTACCTTATAGAGTAACTTCTAAAACTCTATGATTGAAATATTGAGGGCTTGTAGACAGCTTGGGAGGACTCCTTAGGAGGTAGAACTAGAAGAAATTTTCAGTGGAATAATTTGGAATGAGTATAAACATGGATTGGGTGGGTATTTATAGTAAAAGAGAGGGAGTTTTTTATTAATTTCAAAGGACACCTCATTAGTTGTATTTTCAAAACCATGGGATTTCCCATGGTATTGGACACTTGGGACACTTCATATTATATATTAATCCAAAAGAGTTGGCCATCATCTTATATTACTCATTGATCATTATTACATAGTTATGATGTCATTAAACATACTGAAAACTTAAAACTGTATTGTTACTATTCATAGAAAATTAAACTATTATGAAAAGCATGTTAAATGATTTATTGTGTGTCGAGGCTGCTCTTCAAATATTGTACCTATAGAATCTTCCTCCCCAACTTTTGCAGCTTCCTCCTCATCATCATGGTTATCTCTGTTTGTTCCTTTATTATAAACATCCTCATCACCCTAAATATTATTTTGTATATCCAAGAGATCAATTAGTTTGTCTTGTTTTGTATCATAAGATATAGTATTATTTTATTGGGATGTACCTTATTCAACCAACATCATATGTCTATGTCTCTCTAAAAATGGACATTGTTTCTGCACACTACAAACCTCAACATATAACTCCATCATGGCACCATCTGAGCATTGGGAGAATAAATTTGTTACATTTATCCAATCCTCAACAGCACCCAATCGAGAATCTTGATGAAATAGTGTAGCCTATAAATAAAAAATTCAAAAGCTAATAGATTTTATTTATTGATTAAGTCATAGAGTTAAATGACAACAAATTCTTTCCTGGAGTTTTTTTAAATTTATACAATGAGATGTCTTAACCATTTTTTCTGGTTTTGTACTATAAGAAGATCCATGTTCAATTTGAATAACCTCCTCATAGTAGTATACATATGAAAACATGATTATATATGTGAAAAACGGTTTTTCATCAAGATTTCAATTGGGTTAATAATATTGACAATGAGGAATCATCATGTAGTGTTGACTACACAATATTTAGTTTATTGAAATTTTAAAATGTCTTCTAATATCCTAAATGATGATGCTATTGTTTCATAGTAAAAATTTTAATCTTCCTAAAGGTATGTTCATAAGTTTATCAAGAGAATTTAAATCATTAAAAATATATCCCCTGAGAGTGTAAAAGTAGGTACACAGTAAGGCCAGTTATCGTGCACTAATTCCCAATCAATTCTAGTTCAATAATGTGTTTTTGGGGTTGTTACCTCTATGTACATTTATGCTAGAGCCACATCCATGTGTAGTATCCTGATAGATATTTCATTTCATAAATAACCACATAATATTTATTTTACTAACATTTTATAATGTTTTATTATATCCTAAAAGATTACCCTATTATTTTATAGTATATTTTTTAATCTTCCTAAAGGTATGTTCAGTGGTTTATAAAGAGAATGTGAATCATCTAAAACATATCCATTGAAAGAATCAAACCAAATGTGCAGTAAAGTATGAATCATCTAAATCATGGGAGTAAAAAATTAGGTATTTAGTTAAACCTCTTTATCGTGTATTTAGATATCTTTAACCATATGTTAATTATATATTAATATTAAATTAATCAATAGCTAATCATTATTTAATAATAATTTAATCTATAGTTAATCATTACTAAGTCAGTGGTTTAGCATTCATTAATTTTTATTTCTTGATTAGTTTGTATAAATTCAATTAATAGTTAATCATTAACTAATTATTGCTTAATAATTACTTCATTAATTACTGTTAAGGTATTCATTCCTTAATCATTGAATAATAATTCATTAATCAATAATTAATAATTAGTTAATCATTCATTAATCTTTCCTTAATCATTAGTTAATCATTAGTTAATCATTACTTAATCATTCATTACGAATTAGTCAATCCTAAGTATCTACACCTTAATCATTTGTTAAACAGACATTAATCATTCCTTACATAATAGTCATTAAGTATTTCATTCAAATTTAAATATTTTTTAATTATTGTGTAATCATTATTTAAAAGCTAACTTATAGTTAATTAATAGCTAATCATTACTTTATAATTGTTTAATCATTACTTCATTATTAATTAATTTCATGTTATTGATTTATTACTCATTAATAATTATTTTACGATTTATTATCCATTTATTAATCCTTAGTTAATCATTACGTAATAAATATTTAATCATAAGTTAATAATTCATTAATCACTATCTAATCATTTTTATTCATTAGTTAATTATTATCAATTCATTAGTTAAGCATTCGTTAATCTTAAATTAATTATTCTTTAATCATTTGTTAATAACTCATTAATAATTACTTAATTAATAGATATTAATTAGTTATTTTATAGTTAATTATGATTTAATTAATAGTTGATCATTAAGTAATTATTAGTTAATCATTATATAATTATCAGTTAAAAATTTGTTATTAATTTGTTATTTATTAGCTAATTATTTGATAAGCACTAGTTAATCCTAAATTAATTATTCCTTAATCATTTATTAATCCCTCATTAATCATTACTTAATTAATAGATATTAAGTATTAACTTTATATTTAATTATTAGTTAATTAATAGTTGATCACTAACTAATTATTAGTTAATCATTCATTTATAATTAGTTTCTCATTTATTATTCATTATTTAATTATTAGACAATGATTAGTTAAAATTTTGTTAATCCTAAATTATTTATTCCTTACTCATTAGTTAATCTTTCATTAATCATTATTTAATTAATAGTTTAGAATGTTATATTCAGTTATTTTTTAATTAATATTAATCTTATTTAATTATTAATTAATCATTATTTAATCATTAATTAATCATTACTTGATCCTAAGTTAGTCCTAAGTTAATCCTAGGTTTTGGTAACACCCTGAAAATTATAAAGAATAACTTTTTATTCTATAGCATGCTTGACACGCAAAACCAATAATTGAAAGTAATATAACATAATGATACTTTATGATATATTCACTCTCGTAAATAAATACAATCTATTATGTAGTTTGCAATTCATGCAACACTGAGTTAGCTTATGTTACATGCAACAATGATTTTCTTCGATATCTTGAGTTACACACAAGACTAATTTTTACAGAATACTATTAATATTATTACTTAATATAAAAATTATCCCCTAGAAATTAAATTTTTGGTTTTTTAATAGTATTAACAAACTTATTAAAATATATGTTTTAATTAATTGGTTTCTAATTAAATAAAAATGAAAATAAAAACTAATTAAATATAAAGGGGATGTATTTATGCACCCAAAGGTGATTTATCTTAATAAATTAAATTAATTAATATTAGTGATTGATATTAATGAAATTTATATAATCTATATTCATTAAATTTTATTTACATTCATAAAATAGATTTGATAGAAATATGATAATAATAAATCCAATTTAACGCATAAAAAAGTTGTATTTTTCTAAAAGAAAATTTTACTGCATTTTAATGATGCACTTGTTTTAAAAATAAATTTCGATACTTTTATAGATTAAATTTGAAAAAAAACATAATTTTTTATATACTAATGTCAAAATTATCTCTGGGTGAATTTTTTGTATTTTGTAGAGAAGTTTCATTTTTTGATGAATAGTGAAAAATACTAGATTTTATTTGAAAAATAACTTTTCATATAAATAATTTATAATGTTAAATTATATTTTAAATTATTTTTAAAGTTAAATTAGATAAATTATACATCTTATAATTCAATTTAGATCATTTAAATTAATTTCATAGTGAAATTTGATATAAAAACATTTAATCGTTTGAACATTTTCACTTTAAGAACCTGCTTTGTCGTCAAGTCCACTGGATAAATTTTAAATTTAATTCTAAAACTTTTGTGAGTTGAATTTGGGAAAATTTATTAAAAATTTAGAATCATAATAATTTATAATGTCTAATAATTTCAAGTTAATTTTCTACCAAATTTATTAGTAAAAATAATTAATGTTAATCATAATAGTTAAGGTAAAAATGTCTTTACTTAATGGTTGATCCTAAAAGATAATGTGAGTAAATGACCCAAAACATATAAAAACCCAATTTTAGGGCCACATATAGAGCATATCTCATCTTTTATTGAAAACGGTTCATTATTGTAGGCATATGAGGTAAGGGAGACTTATCAATAGTGTTTATTTTTTAGTATTTATAATAATGTTACTCCTCCACTATAAAAGGGAACTCACTCCCCTCACTTATTAAAACCTCCCAATCTATTTGGATCATCCTAAAAATGACCAATTCACTTAAAAAATACCATATAACATCCTATAGGCCTTAATTTGGTTATAAAAGCAACCAAGAAAGGCCTTTGGTACAAACCAAAAGGAGATTTCTGAAGAAGAGGTGATGTTCATCAATGTCCATTTTGTTTTATTTATTCCTCAAATCCATTAAATTATTTTCATATCATTATTATATAATAACCTAAGTATTATTAATGTACTTAGATGTTTTTATGTTAAGTTTATGACCTAAAATTCACACATTTACATCAAATGGGTTACCAAATCATTGTTTGTGTGTATGGTGGACTACCGTCTCATGAACTGATGTCATTCATTTTTCCATTACCAAATTTCAAGGTTGGTAATAATGATTTAAATACTATTTTTATATAATATTTATGATATTTATTATTTCCTTAGGATTTTTTAATTATTATATAACACATAACTTCATTCTTTACATTTTGTGGGAATATTATAATATCGTTCATGTGTACAGTGGACTACTGCCTCATAAAGAAATGTGATTAGCTCACACTTTACATGGAATTTATTAAGGATAGATTTAATAAAAATATGTGATATATATGAAATAAATATGATACTGTAATACTAATATACATATATATCGTTTACTTTTCTTTCTTTTAATATGAAAAGAAAATGAAAGTAGCATTCATGCGTACGTATGGCCTACCATCTCCATGAACAGTGTATTTCATTTCCTATCACCAAATTTTATGGATTAATATAAATTAATACATGCTGAATATATATGATATTTACATCATATATTACATTCTTTATATTACTAAATCATGATCGAAGTAAGTGGAACAAAAAAATAACAAGTCAAAACATACTAAAAAAACAAAGAAAGTTATTACCTTAAATGATGAAATATTATTAACAAATAGGTATATTATAAATGGAGAATATATGATATAATAAATATAAATCTGGTTTTTGTATAAGTTAATAACATGTTTAAAACCACGATATATGTGGTTAAATCAAGTATGACCAAAGGAAGGCATGAGGTAAGAGATTCTCTCTCAATTTCATTTCATTTAGGAATATTGTAATGTTATTCACCTAGTTTATTTTATATAGTTTATATACTACCCCTATAACATTTAATATCATAAATAATTCCTTATTAATGGTATTTTTAGTTTGAATTTTAATTATTTCATCTAATGGTATTTGAAATTAACAGTTTCCAAGTGGAAAATAAATTTTATAACTCAATTATTTTTCATTGGGTTATATCACTTAAACAATATTGTTAATATACAATGATTACATGTGTAATGAATTTAAATATCTATTTATGTATTTAAACTTTTTTTATGTGTATTTATAGTTGATACACATAATCTATTAATTATCACTTCAACATTATGATCATTTAATATCTTTATTCCGTAATCTCATTGTAATCAAGATTGTTTATTCTTGGAATTAAATTAAAGGAAATTATATAATAATTGTTTAATGAAACCTTTAATTTTATTCTCATATGTTTATTCGTGATATTTTTCAATTTACAGTACCATTTTCCCACTCTTTTGGTACTTAAAGCTATTGGGAAAATGTTTTAAAAAAAATCTAACTTCATTTCATTCTTCGCTCAGAAATATTTTTTCTTAAGAAACCATGTTTTCTATAAAAAAATTAAAAAAATTATTTAAACTTTTAAAAATGATTTATTAAGATTCATTTTTAACCATTTTTTATTTTAACAAAAAAAATCAAAAAAATATTTATATATCTTTTTTGAACAAGAAACGTTTCTTAACTTTTTTACAATGTAAAAGGAATATTATTTTTACCTTGTATAGATTGTACAGAATTACCCACTTTAATTTATTTGAAACTTCAATAAAAATATTATGAAATTATTTTTAAATATATTTTTTTTAAATTTATTTTCAAAGAAAATTATTTTCAAAATGAAAATAATATTTTCCTCAATAAGGTTTTAAAATATATTTTTTATTTCATCAATGACAACAACCCTTATCCTAACTCTAAGGGGTATAAATCTTATTGATACTATCCTTATTCCTCATTTGGATGGGTTATGATTATTTTTACCGAGGATAGTATTGAAATTTACTTCCTAGAATAATTTTCATTGTCATTAACTTCCCCTTGAGTTATTCACTTTCCAGTGATCATTGAGCATTAAATTTCACCTAAATATCCACATTATTTATCATGGATATAATTTTTCCTAAACCATATACCTTGTTCACATATGATGTCCACTTTAATAGTTTTTTGATAGCCTGTGAAAATATTGATAAATCTATATTCTTCACTCAATACAGATATTTGATAAGGCACACTATTTATGAATTAAATCGCTTATTCGATATATGAGTAATGATTTGGATAAGTATGACATGGGTTGGGGATATTTAAATTAATCACCTTAATGCATCAATAGTCGCATGAGATGAATTAGTTTTCCAAATCAAATGAGTTTCTACCTGGTATAATTTAAACTATCTTGTGAAAGGTATTGATAGTAGAGGTTATTTGTACCTAGGAAACATAGTGTCTAATAATTAAGCATTTCCTTCATTTAGATTCAGTTATTATTATCCATGATATTTTCACTGTCAAAAAACTATGTATGCATTTCAAGATCATTTTATTGATTAAATTAAATTTATTTTTAGTTATTTACCTTTCCATATTTATTCTTATTTATCTTATCATGATATTTAAGTTATTTAAATGGAATTTGATTTTTGCTATTTACCATTTAATTTATTTACGCACTTTCTTCTCATATTTTTAATAACATGGATGGTTTTTTTAGTTATTTACCTTACCATGTTTCTTATACTCATTGACTTGTTATTACTTATATTGTACTTAACCCTTATTGAGCATTTGAGTTCACCCATATTTTTTTCCTTTCCCTATGATTCCATGAACTATACTATGAAATATATGAAAGGATGTTCTATATGGAATAAAGTTATTCTAAAAAAAATTATGTTTTAATTTGTGTATTCAATTATAATACAAGACTCATGTATGTATCTAGTTTACCACGAATACTAAATTGATCAGTCCTTTGGAATTTGAATCTTGTATTTATTCCAATGTAATGGTAGTAAGCACCAGCTCTGATTTGCTGGGGTTAGGTTCACAATAGTTATTAATTATCTAATAATTATTTTATCCCAAGTTATTCTTTATTAAATCATTAATTAATCATTACTTTAGAATTAGTTAATCATTAGTTATTTAATAGTAATTTTTAGTAGACCATAATTTCACTAATATTCATTCACCATCTAGTTAATTTTAATTTTTAATTATGTCACTAATATTTAAAAAATAATAAGTTATAGTAAATAATATTATTATTATAATAACAAATACATTACTAAGACTAATAATCAATTATTTAATAAAAAATCCAAAATAAATAATAATATTTTTATTTACTAATTAAATTATGTTCAATTAAATTTTTTTAAATTAAGTAATTTACGATTTGTCAAAACAAACAAAAATCTCAACACTAACAATATCCCCATTTTGTAAATTGAAAAACTAAATTTTTATTTCAATACACCCAAATTTTAACCCCTTTTTGAAATTTATCAAAAAGATGATAAAATACTCCCTCTTAAATATTAAAAATATAAAATACCCAATATTTAAAAAGTAAAACATTTTCATAAAAATTAACATGTAATAATAGTATACATGTATTAAAACATCTAAAATTGAATCTAGATTAAACATACAGTAATTATAATAAAACAAGTCATTTATTATGATTTAAAACCTAAAAAAACAGATAATCTTTCATGAAAAAAAAAATATAAATAAAACATTATGCTACTAACACACTATTACAAAAAAATTATTAGTCAATTTTATTTAATACTTTAAGAACAAAATCCCCCTAAAATAAGTATATAAAATTTGATCAAAGTAGATTAATTAATAAAATTTTATTTTCAATGGAGTTTTGAAAATTTAAAGATTAAAATAAATTTAAATAATTCTAAACAAGTTTACATGAGTTCACTTTTTTATATAATCAAATTAATTCAAGAAAATATTGACATTTTTTCCAATTTAAAAGTTCTAAAAAAATTCAATTAAAAACTATTATAAAATAAATTGTAAAGTAAAAAATTTATTTACATTTTTATAAGAAAATTCCCTAGATCAAAAGAATAGACAAAATATATTTCAACCACTATATGAAACATATTATTAAAGTATTGGGTGGTTTAAATAATTTACCAAAAAAAAACTTCCCAACACTAATGTTTAAGATCATGTAGTTATTAGATAAAAATAGAACATTAGTTCTTTCCTAAAACTTAAAATGGTTGTTGAAAAAAATTTCAAATAGACTAATCAAATTTAAACTACTGTAAATAATAACTATTAAAACACCAATTCAAAACTTACATTTCACTATATTAATTTTACTAACAGATAAGGGGTAACTCCCCTAAATTAATGATGCTCGGAATATATGTATATAGACTCTTTTTATATAAAATAAAAACACATAAACATCATATAAAAAGTCCACCAATGTAAACTACAATATTTTACTTGCTAAAACAAAATAGATAGAAATTAATTCTCATGCCTATAAACCAAAAATTAAGATAATCATCAAAAAAGATATAAAAAATCATGAATTCCAGCATACCAGATTATATTATAGTATATAGTATGTTTTTTGGATAAAATAAAATAATTACATGGGCATGGTGACAAAATTATATATAATAATATTCTAGTAACATTCTTTTAGTACCTATGCTTTCAAACATTCACTCAAATTGACTGTTGATTTTTTTAGGCACCCAAACAGAATTTAAACATATATTTTTGTATAACTTTGAAAATAGATATTTCATTATGAAAAAATATTGATTAAATCTTAACAAACAATCCTGGGAATATTCCCTTGTGTTCTACATTTAAATCAAGTTAAAGTATAAATACTCTCTTTTGAACTTCTAACAAAATTAGTCTTATTCCAGTTTGGTGAAAAGTTTTTATAACCAAAAAAATATTTTCACACATTGGTTTTATCATAAACATCATTTATCATATTTTTCTTTTACTTGGAAACATGTAAATAAAGTTTCATTCAGATGATACACTTCCTTTTTAAAACCCATATTTTATTTTGGAATACCTTTTAAATATGTATAAACATTAACATTTGAACCAGAAGCTGTATTTATTAGTTTCTTATTTTATTGTTTGAGTTTCTTACAGTAATTATCAATATTACTCAAAAAATTAAAAATATAATTCAAACTTTTCATGATATTTATCATTTACTATCATAAATTCTTTAATTCTATCATTTTCATCTTGTAGTTTTAACATCTCACAATTAGTATTCCTTTTAGATTAATCATTTTGTGAAACAAATATATTCAAATTATCACATTCCCTTTTTAGTTTATCATTTTATTTAATCAAAGTATTATATTTAATTTTTATGTTGGTGTATTTTTCAAAGATCCTGATATTATAATTCCTTAATTCCTCATTTTTTGTAAACAATCGCTTAGCTCTAGAATTCACAGAATTAGAATTGGGACATGAATCAGAATAAATTTATTTTTCATCCTCAGATATAACATTATGATCAAAATTTGAAGGAGTAATTAACTAAGAAAATATAGAGTCAGGTATGTCGCATTGTACACCCATCAAAGAAAGGTTACTTGTTTCATTTTCACTACATGAGCCACTACTTGAATCAGAACTATCTGATTATTCCCATCCTCCAAAAAAATATTATTTTTTATTTATTTGGTTATATATGTAATTCATTGAATGATTGGTTTTGAGTAAATCAGACATGATGTGACCTTTATTCCTATACTCATAACACGTTAATTCTAAAACATCATTATTCTTTCTAGGATTACCTTTATTGTAATATTTTTCATTATTCCTTCTAAATTTTCTCTTGCCACCATTGTTTTTTATAAATTTTAAAAGATTATTGATAAAATTGAGTAATCTCTTTATCACTTTACTAGAACTTTTAATTATAATAATTATATATTTTAATAATATTATACATAAAATCTATACCTTTCTTCTTTGTAGTGTCTAGATAAACAATTTTTTTTAACTCTAACTCATACTACATCAAAGAGACAATTAGTTTATATGAGGTATATTATTTAAAATCATTACTTTAATTGATGGAAACATTATTTTCATAACATTTTTTCAGTAAATATCTCATAATTCTTTCAACTTAAATTATGTTGTCTAATACTTCACCAAGAGCACTCATACCGTTTTTAATAACAGTAAACTGATGTAACATTTGGTTTACTGACTCTTCATCTCCTATCTTGAAGTCCTGGTATTCTGCTCGAAACATTCCTAGCTTGGTTATTTTGAGTATTTCATTCCCATAGTAAGTAACTTTAAGTATTATCCATATGTTGTGGGTTGTATTGAATGATAAAATATGGATATTGGCACTTATACTTATATAACAGTATTAAATATTCTTAATTTTATAATTCAAAACATATTTTACCATATCGTTACCCAAAAGAGTTTCTGGATTAGTTTTGGGTAGCTCATATGACTTCTCCATGATAATCCAGTGATCTACACTCAACTGTTTTAAGAAGGCATCCATTTGTTCTTTTGATTATCCATAATCACTTCCATCTAAGAATAGAGACTTTTGTAGAATCCATCAATCATTAGAATTTACATCTTCCATCTTCCAAAAATTTCATTCCATTCCTTATACTGTTAGGTCTAGGATATTCAGATTAGCATAGAGTAAAAAAAATAACATAAGTATTAACTAATTAGATATCGGGTTCTGATACCAACTATTTTTTATCAAGTTAAAGCAATCATATACTATAACTATACTTTAAGGAAGAACCTGCCCTGATACTAATTATTTAGTATCAAAACAATATATCTATGTTATCCTATATTTGATACCAATTTTTGGGTCGTAATTTATGGAAATAATTACTAGTGGGGTGAATAATTGTTTAAAAAATTTAATAACTGAATAATCAATTAGAGTTTATTATTTTTTGAATATTAAGTGAGTGAAGTGTTCTAGATATATAACGTAATGGAAATAAAATAAATGAACATTGTGTTTTTATAGTGGTTCATATCACAATATCATAGTACACCTATCACAATATCATAGTACACCCATAATCCTTCTCTACTCTATGAGAATATTGGTACCCACTAATAAGAACTCACTTTTAGAAGTGTGATAACCTATTACAGAACTACCTTTTACAATACCCATAGGTTCAACCTGGAATTTTTTTGGGAGTCGCAACCTAGTCTAGAGCTGACAATTCTTTAGGATTCACAACCCAAGAACTTCCTATTGGTGGTACAATAACTATGACAAGACATGCTTTTGATTAGTAAAATTATAAACTAAATCGTACAATTAAAAATAGAAGAAATAAAATAATAACATTGAAAACAAAAAACAATGAAAGTAGTAGAGATAAAGAAATGATGGAGATAATGTAGCTCATTGATCTTTGATCACTTCAGTAGTGAGGAGTTGAATAAAGAAGTTATTTTGTGATTAAATCAATGGAATAATTAAAGTATTCGTGGTCAAGGAATTAGAGTAGTAGTCATCGAAGAACTTCATTGTGTATCAAGAAGATCGTTATGCCGAAAGAATTCAAAAATTCATTTAGAGTTGAAGAAAAATCCTTTGAAATTTATCCCTTGATCACTTTTTATCAATGAATCACCAATGGTCATATTTTTTTATGTTTGGGGACTTCCTAAGCTTATCATCACCATACAATGGTTAGAAATATTTAAAATAATAAAACACATCATTACCTGTTAATGTCTCACATAGAATCAATAATAATATTGAATCTCTTTAATTCATGGATTAAACATAATTATAATAATTATAATACATTTTCTAGAATAAAATAGAACAATTCAAATAATTAAAAAGATAAAAATTTCTTTCATATACTTACAGAAAATCATTAATTCAAAATCCATAAAAATAGAGTGTAAAAGAAATAATATAAGAAATATTAATTTCCAAAATAATTTCTATGACGTTTTAAATCAACACTTAACAACA
The DNA here is from genome assembly GCA_963277665.1 of Viscum album. Classification (NCBI taxonomy): domain Eukaryota; kingdom Viridiplantae; phylum Streptophyta; class Magnoliopsida; order Santalales; family Viscaceae; genus Viscum; species Viscum album. The sequence continues at coordinate 1,373,523,423 of OY728133.1, read as the reverse complement.
TGCTTGTTATATTATCTATTGATTTTTTAAGGTAATAAAATATTTAAAATAGTTTAAATGAAATTTATGTAACTCATTTTATTAAAATATCGCAAAAATGTACTGATGAAAAAATACAGTATTTCTAAAAATTAAGACAAGTGATATTCTGATCATGTGAGACACTAGTCTCTAAATCTGTGTTCTTACCTTGCACTCACATGTGGTCTGTATTCTTGCTATTAATTATGGACATTGATCAAAATGGTCAGGTGGTTGGTATATGATAACATTAAAAATTTCACAATAGACACCTTGGCATTATAGTAGGTACACAGGGTGTTTCACGGTAAGTTCATATTACCTTCATAGTAGGTCATGATAAATCAAGATAAGTTGCATGTACCTCACAGTACCTAGTATTCTATATTCATGGGTACTTCAATAGTCTATGGTAACTTTTAGTGTCATCCATGGTAAGTATAGAACTCCCTTGCGGAAACTAACCTTGATCACAGTAGGTATCTTCTTCACTAATGGCAATTTTAAAACTATGAATGGTAGTTTTCAGGAAGCATTCAAAGTATTTTTGTATACCCACTCATTCTAGGTATATCATAGATTCACATGGAAGGTTGATTGCATCGTAATCATTAATGGAGAATATGACAAAAACAGTGTGTCAAACTAGTAAACAAATAAGGTGCATCGAGCTGCTTCTGGCATGAATTGAATCTTAATACCATTAGTGTTTTGTCATTGTGGCCATAGATCTCACCATCAATGATTAAAAGAGGATATTCTTGTGTACATGCTTCCAAGGAAATGCACTACAGGTTATCTGGTGCATGTGAGGAAAAAAATACTGCATTATAACTATATATTGTATATCTATATATTAACTGATATATATATATATATATATTATAAAACATAAATAATAAACCATGAAATTTTAAATCCAATAAAAATAAAAATTTATTCAATTAGAACATTGATTCAAAATACTAAAAAAAATTCCAATATTTAAAAGTAATTATTCAAATGGAATAATTAAACTTTTTTTAGTTGAAGATTTTTAAATGAATTAATTTTCAATTTATCAAAAAAAATAAAAAAATATATCTACACTAATAGTGAAGTTTATTCTTACAAGTTACAAATAAATTATGGATTTTTTTCCTAATTTTTGAAAACGATCCTAGCATGATTTTCCAGTTTTATATATTTCATGCGTGCTTCAACCTAAAATGACACTTTTATATTGAAAACATGTACTTCAAGTCATACTGAAAATATCATGTGTCGGATTGACATGTGGTAAATTACTACATGTAAATAATTAATTATCGAACATTTTTATAAAGTTTGAAAATATTTATAGCTCATTTTATCATTTTTGGATTGTAAAACATGTTTTAAACTAAAATAACACATTTATATAGAAAACAAAAACTTTGAGTCATATCTATCACATCGTGTGTTGGATTGACATTAAGTTGATTCCAACAATTCACAAACAAATTATGAATCATTTTCCTAAATATTGAAAACAATCTAATTTTTTTTCTAGATTTTGGATATATAATGTGTGTTTTAAACTAAAATTTCACTTTTATATTAAAAACACACACTTCGAGTCGTACTGACAACATCATACATCATATTAATGTGTGGTCAATTCCTACACAACATAAATGAATTAGGTATTAGTGTCCTAAAGTTTGAAAAAAATCAAACTCATTTTCTTGATTTTGGCTAGTGACGCATGTTTTAAACAAAAATGAAACCTTTATATTGAAAACATTCATTTTGAGTCATATCAGTTACATTGTGTGTCGGATTGATGTATGGTTGATTCCTACCCACTAAAAATGAATCATGGATCATTTTCCTAATATTTGAAAACAATATGATATTTTTTTCTCAGTTTTGGCTATTTAATTTTGATTTTAACCTAAAATGACACTTTTTTTAAAACACCCACTTCAAGTCATACCGATCACATCCTGTGTCGAATTGACCTGTGGTAAACTCCTACACAACACAAATGAATTATGGATCATTTTCCTAAAGTTTGAATACAATATGAGTCTTTTTATCAGTTTTAGCTATTTGATTCATATTTTAAACTAAAATGACACTTTTTTATTAAAAACACACACTTAGAGTCATATCGACCACATTGTGTGTCGGATTGACATGTGGTTAATTCCTACACATAAAAAATGAATTATGGATAATTGAATTAAAATTTTAAAAAAATCTGATCTTGTTTGCTTGATTTTGGCTAAAAACATTCTTTTTATACTAAAATGAAACCTTTATATAGAAAAAATAAACTTCGAGTCATATCGATCACATTGTGTGTCACTAAAAAAAAGTGATGCTTAGCAGCAGTTTATTAGAAGCGGTTCTAGTAACCACCATGAATTAAAACCAATTAAAAAATATATAATATAGTGGTGGTTTGATCAAACCAATGATATATTTTTATTATTTTAACAATTACCAGTGTTTTTAATTAAACTGCCGCTAAATATTTTAAAAAAACTAATTCTTCCCCCTCCCCTACTCCCTCTACACGACCTGGGCCCCTTTCCACCCCCTCCCTCCTCATATCCCTTCCCTAGCAGAAACCCCAACCCCGTGACCCCGGTTCCCCACACCCCTCTGACCTACCTCCTCCCTTCATAGTGGAGACCTTGACCCCCACTACACCCACCCTCCAACCCCGACCCCATCAACACCCCCCTCTAACCTCCCTCTCCTCGGATCATGGTTCCCCTCCTCATCGGTGACGCAGACCCCCCCCCCCCCCCCGAACTACCTATCTCCAACTCAATTCCCATCCTCAACGGTGACACAGACCCCCCTCTGACCCCCATCTTGGATCCCCTCCTCAGTATCAACACAGACCCCCCCCCAAGGTTGCATCATTCTCACCCAAAATCTCTTATTAAGTAGCATTAGATAGACAATCATGGGTGATAAAAAAGTGTATATAATTTTTTTCATTCATTCAACAGTAATTTATATATGTAATTTTGGTTTATAATTTTTTATTTGGATTTTGTAGTTATTTGTTTGGAGTTATAATAATCATTAATTTTGGTTATGTTGAATTAAATTAAAAAAATAATAATTTTTTTATGATATGAATTGGTTATGGAATCTAGATTGTTCATAATTTCATGGTTTTTATTTAATATTAATGAATTATACTTTGTTTCATATATGTTAATGCCTCCAATTTTGGACATATACATAATTGAGACTATTTTCCAACTCATTAAAAATTGGTGGTAGGGTTTGAGGTCACACATGGTTTCACCACAAACCTTAGAAAGTTCTACAAGGATAAATTCCTTGAAAATGAGATATTAGACACTATTAAATTTATATGAATTCTTCATATTTAATGCATATGTGAGGAATAATTTAGTTTAATAAAATCTATTGAATAATGATATAGTAGTTAGGGTTAAGTTTTACATGTAAGATAATCAATTATTGGTTATGGAAAATGGAACAACCAACATAGTTTCATTTATTTTATTTTAACTGATATGATTTTTAAGATAACTAATTATAGTGTGTAGTTTTTTTTTCAAATGACTAATTTTTTATCATATGATTTTAAAATCAAAATACACATTATTAAAATTTATGTTAACATCATGTTATTTATGTTTAGCTCAAAATTAAGGAACATTTGATTTGATATTATGTGAACAGGGTTGATTTATATAATTCATGGAGCAACTTAAAGTCACACTAAACCATTTCAATATAATATAGACATATAGAGTTTAATATTTTGGGTATTCATGACATATAATGATATTAAAATAAAGTATACTTTGTATTCATATTTTTAAGGGGGTGATAATGGTCTTAATAAGATCATGGGAAATGTTTTAGAAAATGCTCAATGTGGCTAATTTTTCAGTGGAATGAACCCTCATTAGTTAAAACACTAGGGTAGAATACACCATTATCTTTTTATCCTATAAAAATAATATCATCTATATATAAAATATCAAAAATTGATACATCTTTATCATCTTTAATTTAGAGGTTCTTTGCCACACTTCCATCATTAAATATTAATTGTTTCAATCATGTATCTAACCTAAAATACCAATCTCTTGAGTCTTATCCTAACCTGTATAGATACTTATTTAACCAAAAAAATTAATTTTATCTTTACCGAGAAAGAAACTTCATATTCCCACTCTCAATTTAGGAAGACATATTTGATATCTTTTAGAAACTTCCTGGGTTTCTTTTGTGTTAAAATTTGGTGGTCATCTAATTTATTTCATTATTCATCAATGTTTATGAGAAATAATAATTTATTTGATTCATGTTTTTATATTAGAATTTTAGTAAGAAAAATTTCATTATTTGATTCATCCCATTTTCTTTTATAGTTGTTATGAAAGAGTCAATAGTGAGGTTGAGTGATATTTAATTTTTATTGTACCTATTTGTTTAAACATTTATATCTTTGTATCTGAATGTATAGGGAGAATAAAATACAATACCTATGGATAAAAGTTGGATTAATTTACTAAAAACACACCTCGATATTCCAAGGGTTTGGAGGAATTTTTTGATTATGAAATTGAAAACTAATCAATGGATGGTAGAATAAAATGTTTATGTCCTGATTGTAAATTCAAGTGATGGTTGAAAAAATGAAGTATATGAGAATTTTATATTGAAACAATTTCCTTCTCGATATGTTTTTTGGATTTTTCATAGTGATTTAAATATTATGGAAATTAAAAATAATGAAAATAGTATAAACAAAATAAAAAGTAACCTGGCCTACGAGAATTTAGTAATAAATTTGTTAAATGATGCATTTTTTACAGAATATAATTTAAAATATATTAATAGATCAACAGAACCTTCCATTGATCTTGATTAGGTTAAACTTGATTAGAACTTTAGTGACCAAAAAATTATTTTTATGAATTAGTTGAAGACGGATGACAAGAACTGTATGTAGGGTGTGCTAAGTATTCGAAGTTTTATTTTCTACTTATGTTTTATCATATCAAGTGTCTCTATAGAATTACTAAAAAATAAATGTCCATGATTTTAGAGTTGCTTCATGATATGCATTTAGTGAAGCTAAGATCCATTCATCATTCCATGTGATGAAGAAAGTCATCCACAAACATGGACTTGATTATAAAAAGATACATGAATGCCCTAATGATTGCCTGTTTTATTGGGGAGAAGGGTATGATAAAGAATATTGCAAAATATGTCATACAAGAAGATAGAATTCAATGAACAATAATGATAGTATAAATCAATGCAACACCAGGAAGAAATAGAAGAATAAATCTCCTACAAAGGTATTGTGTTACTTTCCTCTAAAACCACACTTAAAAAGATTATTCATGCCATCTAAGACTACATAAAACATGAATTAGCATGCTCAGAATAGTAATGATGTCTTGATGATACATAAAAATTCATGACCCTCCTTCATCATTATAAAAAAGAGATAATGACCCCCGAGTCCCACTTTTAGTAGGCCCCGGGGTGGTGACCAACACCAAGGGTATACAAATATCACAAAAATGGGATTCATTACCCTTTTTATAGTAACTAAGATCAGGAGATAAGATTTATCAACCTCAAAAAACTCCAAGACATATATATATATAAAATAAGCCAAAATCCATCTTGTATGTATGTTTAAAGTAAAACTTCTTGAAATACAATGAATAAACTTCGAATTAAATACCAAAAGAATAAATAGAAGCAGTAACATAAAAAATATATCGACGCACATGATATTAGGGTCCATCACAGTCCACATAATCTCCCTATAAACCTAAAAATAGTTTTATATATGTAGGGTGAGCATACAAGAATACTCAATAGGAAAAAAGATTAAGTCACTCATACACAAGTGGGATAAGCATACTAATGCCCCTATGAGAAAAACAACAGAAAACCAAAAGAACCTAACATAGTATAAAATCCACACTAACCTCACCAAGGCACACTCACCAAATAACACAATTCAAGTAAAGTAAAGAAGTAAGCACATCGATGATAGGGTACCTCACTCCACTTCCCACTGGTTAAATGGTCATCACTAATGGTGAACTTCCTAATGCTACCACGCTCTTTCACAATCCTCACTATAACAACCTACCCACACACACCTAGGCCACATACCACATCACATCCAACACACATAAACCTTGGATACAAAACAACAACATCATCCTGAAGACACCTGGGAAAGCACAACACATCTCATCCCAAAGACACCTAGGAAAACACACCTCGCCCATAGACACCTGGGCCTCAAAACCACACCACAACCTAGCCAAAAAATCTTGAGCTACCAATACCTAGAAGAGGGAGTGCTAAAGAGGCAAAAACCAGCCATTCATTTTTCCACCAGGATGTTGGGAAATACAACCTCCCCCATATCAATGGGGGTGTTCGACACGTAGTGCATAACACGGGTGGGGTGCATATAAAAAATTACAAGAAACTAAAAGTATATATATATATATGGGTACCAAACACTCAGCCCAACGTATGGGTTTTCCAAGAAAAAAATCATCCCACAAAACATTCCACTTTACTACAACCTCTAAATACGCAAACACACAAACATCTGTAACCCAAATTCATAACCCCAACCCATTACTTTAACTAAATATAATTTTTCATTAAAAAATCATTTATTTATTTATCCCATCCCTAACAAGTAAACTACCAAACACATCACACCACAAGTAACATCATATCCCACACACACTTCACAATTTTCTCTAGAAACTCTGGGAAAAATTCCTACACAAGGTAACACCATACCTCTTCAAATTTATCCCTCCCAAACCATCCTAGGCAGCCCTACTTTATGAAAAGAACCACATCTAGTGAAACAACAAAACTCAACTAGGTTACAATCCCACTGCATAAACAGACCATACTCAATAACCATAACACAACCCAGATGAAGTCCCACTATTCAAAAATTTCAACCATTCTAAAATCAATAAATATCTCAACATGAGATTTCATTACACTGCCTACACCACCTCATACACTTATCCACACTACACCCATAGAAAAAATCCCCACATCCACCCCTACACCCATAGTCTCACTTCCAACCACAGCACCACAAAACCCACACAAGATAGAAAATATCCACACACATCACACAAAAACACCAAATAAGGAAAATTGTATTCATATTCAATAAAATAATTTTCTAATTCTACTTTGATAAATCAAGGTTTATCACTGAACAAGTTTGATCCTAGGTAATCCATTTAATTAATCGAATATAATTGATTAATAAATTTTTCATGTTCGCAGCCATTCAATAGAAGTTTAACAATAAGATTTCATGAGTCTGGTGTGCAAATAGAGACCACCAATGACCATGTTTTTTAGAATTAATACTACCAGCACAATTCACATAATATATCAAAGATAACAGATAAAATAAGTTTAACATCATCACCATGTTTCCATCCCCTCATTTATTACTAAGGTACCGAAAACAACTATCGTAACAGGTATGTTCATCTTTACAACACCAATAATTAAGAGGTCTATTCAACCTTATTCTAAAATAGACATGTGTTTACCCACCCCCATGATACACGATCAAAATAAAAGGGAATAAATTCCTACCTTGAAAAATAGACGATCAGAAACTCATCCTTGTGCTAAAAATAGGGGGTCGCACGAGTAACATGAGACTCCAAGGGAAATTGAATTCGAAGGCCAAAACACAACACATGACTCCACAAGGAAGAAAGGTTTTGGGTGTACCAAGAGAAAAATGGAAACACATGGGTAAGAGAAGATCTCGTCTTAGAAGAGCCAGATCCTATATCAATAGAAGGGAGACAGTTTCAAAGTGCTTAAAATTTTGATCGTTGTTTGACCACATATCTTGGATATTTCAATGTCCCAAGAGTGTTAGGATATTAAATTTATAATTAGTATCCTTTGATATTCCTTTAGAAACACTCAAACAAGGTTTTAAACTCGATTTAAGTTAAATAAAACGTATGAGGGGTGAAATTGGAAAAGCCAAAAAAAGATGGAAATGACTCATCGATGGGTGAGTCACTGACATTAAGTCACTGATGCAACCCACCAACAACTATTCACCGACGTGACCCACTGATGCCTGACTTGTCGGCATGATCCATTGATGCATGTCTGACCGACACCAGACCTACTGATTCCTGACCTACCGACAACCGACCTACTGATACCCAACCTACCAACACTGAGTCACTAACACCCAACCTACCAATTCCATACCTACCAATTCTGAGACATCAATGTTGAGCTATTGACGCGAGCTACTAATACCACCTACTGACATGACCTAGTGACGATGTTCCAATGACGTGACCTACCAATGGAAAAACTATAATTTTGGAAAACTACTGAAAAAATCAATCATTTATAAATAAAGAAGGTAGGTCTAAGACATTACATTAGATTCCTCTAAAACTATTCTCTCCTGTGATAATTAAAAACCAACCTAGAAAAAAGAGGGGTCCAAAAAACCACCCTGTAAGAAACCTCTCAAGGATAAACCGCCCTGTGTTGTCCAAAAGCTGGAGTGAAACCTCAAAATCCAAGAACACCTACTCCCACATCTGCTAATGCAAACATACAAATGATAACCTACACAAGAACCAACTATCTGGACACATGAATTTTGTAATTTCTTTATCCATGTCAAGATATTATATGCTCTAGCCTGCACTGACTCGCCTGTACTGGTTTAATAGTATCTCAATTAATGCATCTTGATTAGGAATCTAGTCACCCAATTTTCCCATATTAGGACTTTATCATACTTTACTGAACAAAAAAACAACTCATATTATAGAAAATAGGGTTCAAACACCACATCACAAAGAAAAACACACAAGTAAATCTAAAAAAAACTTTGGGTACTAGGCACGCATCTGGGTATCCCTTTCACAAGTACTCTCCTACAGGCCACCATTCCTCTAAAACATGTGAACCAAAGGAATATTCCATCCACACATCACCTTATCCCAACAACCTTGGACCCCCACTAGACACTCCATGAATTTTTCATCATCCTCGATATCCAACCCTCCCCAGTTGAGGACATGGGAGTCATCGTGAAGATACCAACGAAGTTAGGAGACATAAAATACATCGTGGATACTTTACAACTATGGTGGAAATTCAAACTATTATTACACCTCGCCAACTAGTCCCAGCACCAATAAATGTCTGATGAATGTTGGAGAATGTTTCCCCCCTTACCGAACCTTCCCTTCCCATGTAGAGGAGAAACCTTCAAGAACATGTGGTCTCCAACCCCGAACTCCAAGGGCCTCCTCCTACGATTGGAATAAAATCTATGCCAGTCATATACTTCCTTCATCCTATCATAGACAAGTTGTACCTTATTAGTCATACTTTTCACCACATCTAGACCAAGACCAGTTGACTCCCCAACTTCTGTCCAAAACAAAGGTGAATGACCTGATCTCCAGTACAAGTCTTCGAACAGAGCCATAACAATGGAAGAGTGATATCTATTATTGTAAGAAAACTCTACCAAGAGAAATTATCATACCCAAGACCCACCAAATTCTAATAATCATGCTCATAGTATGTCCTCAGAAATTTAGATGGTTCTCTCTATCTGTCCATCTGTCTGGGGGTGGAAAGAAGTGATGAGGTGTGACTGAGAGCCAAAAGAATATTGTAATACCCTCTAGACTCGATAAGTGAAATGTGCATCCTAATATAAGAAAATGTATCTCATAAACCGATGCATCTGCACCACCTTATCTACATACCTTCTCACCACAGAATCCACTACTCTCAACTTCTTAATCACTAAGAAGTGAGACGATTTCGTCAGCTGATCCACCACTACCCAGATAGCATCATAGCTTCCCTCCTCCCTAGGTAATCCTATGATTAAATCCATTGAGATGTAATCCCACTTTCAGTTGGGTACATATAGGGGCCTAAATAAACCATTGGGGTCACAGTGATCAGACTTCACTTGTTGGCACACCAAGCACTTCACCACAAACTCCGCCATAGCCCGCTTCATCCTGGGCCACCAAAACTACTCTCTCAAGTTGTAGTACATCTTGGAAACTTCTGGGTGTACTTATAAGGGTGATATATGAAACTCATGGATAACTCCCTTGCGCATTTCCATTGGGACAAATAGCTTCTAATGGAACAACATCTGATTCTGACCATCCTCAGACCATCCCTCTAGAGCATCACCCTGGTCAATGTGATCACATATACCCCCACCTATGAGTCTACCCACTTAGAATCCTCCACATAATACCTCATATATGAATTCACCATCATCTGAAACAAACAAACTCTTTCTCCATCCATTCCTGCATCTAAGCGCAAGGCATCCAACTCCTCCATCACCCTCTAAGCAACCACAGATTCTCAAACAGCCTCCTTCTACAACTTTATGATCAATAAATTGGACACAAAATTATCCTTTACTGGGGTGTAGGAGATCTAAAAATCAAAGTCCTGATAAAACACCATCCATATCTATTTTTACAAGTAAATATCTTTCTAGGAAAAGATATACCTCAAGCTCTTATGATCTGTGAAGACCACAAAGCGCTCCCTAAGGAGGTAATTTCGCCACAACTTCAGCATCAATACGACTGTTGTTAGCTCTAGATCGTTGGTGTAATAGTTATGTTCATGGGTACATAACTACCTAGACCCATAATAGATCACTACACACTACTACATCAGCACACATCCCAAGCCTATATGAGAATCATCACAAAACACCACGAAAATCACACCCTCCTCTGGAAACCGGAGTTATTGAGCACTAACCAAATTCCCTTTCAAATTGCCGAATGATTCCTGAAACTGATCTATCCACATAAAAACTTTGACTTTTATGGTCAGAACCATCAACGTAGCTGTAAATCGATAGAAATCAGGTGCGAATCTCTAATAATAGCTAGCCAGACCAAGAAAGTTGTGAACTTTCGCCACATTAATGGGTGATACCCCAGAAAAAACTGCCTAAAACTTCAATGGGTCCACTGTTATCCCTTACTAAGACACCACATGTCCAATTAAGTTCACCTCTTATGTCCAAAACATACACTTTGACAACTTTCCATAGATCCGGTGGTGTCGACGAACCACCAAAACAACTTTGAGATGCTCAGTATGCTCCTCCTCTGACTTTGAGTAGATCAAGATGTCATCAATGAACACAATAATGAACTAGTCTAGGAACTCATGGAAGATAGAGTACATAAGTCCCATGAACATGGATGGTGTGTTCATAACACTGAACGGCATAACCACAAACTCGAAGTTCCTAAAACTTTTACCTAAAAGATGTCTTCAGGATATCATCCTCCTTCACCCTCAAATGGTGATATCCAGACCATAGATTGATCTTAGATAACCAACTTCTTCTCCTTAGCTAGTTTAAAAGATTTTCTATCATTGAGATAGGGTAATGGTTCTTTACTGTTACATCATTAAACCTCCGGTAGTCTATAAATAGCCTCAGACCACCTTCTTCCTTCTTCTTAAATAAGATCATAGCACCCGACAGTGACACACTGGGCTGGATAAAGAAATTCTTTATTAATTCATCAATCTGAATCCATATCTTCCGCAACTCTAAAGGTTCCATCTGATAAGGAGACATCGAAATCGGTGAAGCACCAGGCTTCAAGTCTATTCTGAACTCAGCATTACATTGAGGGGGTAGATTCACAACCTCCTCAAGGAAGACATCCAAGAATTCCCCAGAAATGCTAGGAACCTCCTCCATCTCATTATCCACTTATTCTACTATCATCTCATCCAAAAAGGAAAGAAGAGGCTCTACATGCCAACTTCCCACCTCACAACTCTTCTTACTAACGAAATCCACATTTTGTCCATCCATGTCTGAAAACAAATATCTTATCTGGAATTATTCGATAACATCATGCATATAGTATAACTAGTTGATGAAAAGGAAGACATAATATAGTTTCATTTGTAATAGTAAAAGATCCCAATGGTACTGTTTCATCCCCAACATTATTCTATATCCTCGAAAAACATCAAGAAAGATGGTCTAACCTCTGATTGGCGTACTCAACACTAGGGGTATGGAAAGCCTCTCAATGTCTACTCCTAGAGAATATGATAGACCACGTGAAAAAAAGGAGTACAAATCTCCTGAATCAAACAAGGCACAAATGAGAGTACTAAACAATATGATCTTACCTCAAACGATATCTAGCCCCACTAGAACTGCTACCTCTACAACCTACAACTGACCATGACTAGATCCTCAGCCCCTATACTGACAACTGATTCCTCAACCATGACCTGGTTAAGGTCCTTGAGGAACACCCAAAGGTTGGCCTCCACCTACTCCGTCTCCCCTCAGTAGAGTAGGAGCCTGTTTTCCCTGCTGTTGAAATGGCCAAGCTGGAAACTACTGGTGAGGCAGGCACTAAACCTACCCACCTCCAACATACTAATATTGAACTATGAACTGACCCTAAAGGTTCATGTGGCCTACCCAATAAAAAAACCTCATTCCCAAGCATATGGGAAAAACATGAGGATCAGGAGGTCAAAACAGAAACTTCTCAGGTTGACTCCCCACTGGCCAAAACATCAAAGACCCTAGTGCCTGAAACCAACTATTGAAAGCCTTTCCCTTTATAGAACCTTGATAATTCCTCTCTCACAGTATACATCCTCGCGACTTCATCCTCTCAACCAATTCCACCTTCTTCTTTACCTCTAGGTATATCAACAATTTGAAGGGAGTAACAACGTACTGGAGCGAAGGACGGAGTGCCTCCTCTAAGAATCATTCCTAAGACTCCTCATCCAGAAAGAGATCTAGAGAAAAGTGAATTAGATCCTTGAACATGATCCCTAGTTCCCATACTGACATACTCCTCTATTATAGGGAGAGTAGCTCATGTCACTTCTTAGCATTCATGGTCAAAGAATGAAATTATACCCAGAACTCCTTCTCAAAATCAACCCAAAGAACATAAGTCTCCTTCCTCTCTCCCAAGTAGAGAATACATTAATAATTCATAGCACTTCACATCTATATCATCACTAGAGGAACCCATTACTCTTTCAAAGCCTGAATTAAGATAAAATTCATCACCATATCCTCAAGATAAATCTCCATCTCTATAACTGAAATGCTGCCTTCATACTTTCCCAGAGTCTACTGCAAGAAATCAAAAATCGTCTTCTGCCACTAATCATTATCCCCCACTAGGTCAATCCTTCATTGATCAACCGGGTTAGCCTACTGATTCTCCACTACTTGTACTATAGGTCGACTATGACAGGGTCCCATATATGAAAAATTAAATAGGGAACTCCTAATCCTGATTAGTATGAAATTTATTTAGGATTCATTTTAACTCATTATTTATTTTAATTTCCCAAAAGTTCCCAAAAATCAAAGTATAACCCAAGTAATTATTATGAATGCACCTTTTCTGGGGTCTCTACCCTGAAAATGATGTAGCCTCACATGGTCGTTCGTTAGACTCAAATTCATTGCATCGGATCATGGGGGGGGCTAAAATACGATGTTCTAGCCGGTCATCCTTGGCCTATGTCACAAACCAAAATCACTAAACATTGTTTTCATACCATCCAAGCCTAAATCCAAAAATCATCCTATATCTCAACCATCAGCTCTGATAACATTCTATCGCTACCCTCCTTCATCAAGATGAAAAAGAGATAATGGCCCCTGAGTCCCTCCTTTAGTAGGCCTCGGGGTGGCAACCAAAACCAAGGGTATAAAAATCACACAAAAATGGGTTGCATTACCCTTTTTATAGTAACCAATATCGGGAGGTAAGATGTATCAACCTCAAACATCTCCATGAAATATATATAAAATAATACAAAATCTATCCCACATTCATGTTTAGAGTAAAAATTCTGAAAATACAATGAAATAATTTGAAGTAAATACCAAAAGAACAAAGATAAGTAGCGACACAACGACTATCCCGATGCTCAAGCTAGTAGGGTCTAGCATTTTCCGCGTAATCTACTTGGATACCTGAAAATAGTTTTATATATATAGGGTGATTATACTAGTATACTCAGTAAGAAAATCATAATTCACTCATGCAAAAGTAGGAGAAGCATACTAATTCTTCTTTGAGAAAAAAAACTGAAACTCAAAAGAACCTAACAAGTCATACTATCAATCCTAACCTCACCAAGGCATGATCATCAAATAACACAAGTAAATTAATGTAAAGTTGTAAGAAAATCAATGATAGGTTACCCCTCACCACTTTCCACAAGTTAACTGCTCATCCATAATGATGAACGTCCTAATGCTACCATGCTCTACCACAAGACCCACTTACACAACCTACCCTCACACACCTAGGACACATACTACATCACATCCCACTCATAGACACTTGGGCCAAAAAATCACAAACTCATCCTGAAGACACCTGGGAAAGAACAACACATCTCATCCTGAAGACACCTAGGAAAACAAACCTCACCCACAGACACCTGGACCTAAAAAAGGCACCACAACCTACCTGACAAATCTTGGGCTACCAATGCCTAGAAGAGAGAGCCGGAAAGATCAAATAACCGGCCATCCATACTTCCACCGAGATGTTTGGAAAGACACCCTCCCCTGTGTTAGTAGGGGTGTTGGAACATAGTGCTCAACATAGGTGGGGTGCATATTGAAAATCACAAGTAACTGCAATTATATATATATATAGGTACCAAACACTCATCCCAACCTATGGGTTTTCCACGAAAACAACTGTCCCAAAAAACTAACCACTTTACTGCAACCTCTAAATGCACAACCACACAAACAGTAATAACCCAAATTCATAAACCCAGCCAATTCCTTTAACCAAATATAACTCTACATTAAACAATTCATTTATTTATTTATTTCATCCCTACCAGGGCAACCACTACAAGAAAAGTGCCTCATAGTAGCAGTTTTTTTAATATGGCGGTGGTTTAAACCAACACCATATGATACTATGATGGTTTCATAAAATCACCGCCAAATTAGGTGTCATCATCCAAAATGAGTCAATTTCTTTAATTTAGCGGCGGTTTTTGTGAAGTATTGTAGTACACATATTTAGTGGAGTTTTTATTAGGTTTAACGGTGGTTTTATGTGGGAAAAAATGCCATATTTAGTAGTGGTTTAAACCGTCGCTAAATCATTTTCATTTTTTTAAATTAAAATCACTCCTAAACCAGCATAACCACTATCAAACAACAACACACATTTATATATCAAAGGTTTTAACCATCATAGATAAAATAATATCAAACTATATAGGTGGTTTAAACCACCACGATATATGGTCAATTTTGTTAGTGGTGGTTTAATCCACTATTAAATGTATATTTACAAATAAAAAAATGCGGCATATTCTACAACCCCAGTACCAGTATGCTGGAAAAAAAATATGTTCATAGAAAATATAACAAAATAATATAAACCATATAACAATATTTAGTAGTAACAATCTAACAATGTTTCATAAAAAACCATATGTAAAGAATATATAACAGAATAATCTAAACCATAGAATCTCAACCATATAACAATGTTTCATGGATCTAAATCTAAGACTTTAAACTATATAAAACCAATTTCTATGTTGTAAGCCTTCAAACTATATAGCACGAACTTATAAGATGTATCCATGAGGTATCCTAATAAGGATGACTTATCCTAGTTCTTAGGATAACATTGTAAAAAGAATCGGGTCTGACAATGCTACTGATTAGTTTTAGTTTAAAATTTATGTTTGATATAGATGAAGTTATTAAACATGACTTGATAAGAGAATCATCCATGCGTCTATGAGAAAACCTATACAATAACACTTGTAAGAGGATGGTGTTTTTTTAATTCAGGTTGATGATTAATATAAGTGTGTTATCCTGGTTTTGGAACCACATTTAGTAATGGATGAAGCATGTTCCATGGAAATTTTTTTATTTTAATAAAATTTTGACCACGAAATTTATAAGTGGGGAAGAATGATGAGTATTATGGAAGTTGTTTCCTTTCATGTAGAGGGACACAACTATAATGGACCAATTGTAAATTATCAGAATGACTTCTTGAAGATGATGAGTTGGTATATTCGATATTTCATATCTCAAACATAATGATGACTTTTGTAACATAGGTTTGAGTTTAAAATAATTATTTATGATAGATTCATGCTAGAGATAAATAAGTGATCCATGAGTTTTACCAGTTGGAAGTGTGTCTATGAATTCATGGAAAAACAATGTAAAGGTGGTTGGTTGATTACCCAACCATTAATGAATGATAAGATTAATTGTTGTAATTCTTTTGTTATGCATTAAATAACATGGTATCATTGGTATCTAATGTTGTGTGATCAACACCTTTATTAAAGCATTAGATATTATGATGGGAATATCTTAAACAAGTAAGTCTGTAATTGATTGATTAATGCTTTAGTGATCAAAAAAAGTCAGGATGTTTTTATTTTTTGACCAATAATGGGTAATTTTTAGAAACTTGGTGTACTCCTATTCTAGATTCAGTGATTCCCAATACATTAAAACCATCCTAGATATGTTTGAAGAGCATCTATATACCAAGATAAATAATTAAAACCAATGCCTTTTTGTTTGGATGGAAATAATCCATGGGAGTTTACACTTGGATTGATTTAGAAAAAGCCTTAAGATATTGATTATAAATGTCAAATATTGGAGGGTAACAATCATGTGAGTGTTGGACTAGTTGTTGGATGGTTGTTTTAGTTTTTGAGATTATTGATAACTAGAAATGGGTACCATTGTATTCCATGGTGAATTCTAGGTACTGGTTCAAATACATACTTGGGAGAAGCTTGAGTCGATGCATTATTCTTGGGATACCTTTTGATTATCTAGGTGTGTTGGATCGGGAATGCACTAGAATGTTTTTTTTGGAATGGTGACATAAATGAGTAAGATTTGGTTAGATCAAGATACGTCACTGGAATTTGGTTGTAACCAGTGGTGAGTATGATCAAAGTGATATTAGGTTACCTTGGATAAAAGGTGTCAGAATATGGGTTTAGAGATGTCAACTAGTATGTGGTTAGTGAGCTACCACTTCAGGCGCATGGTGGGTTGAGACTGGTGCATTTAAATGGTTTTCAATAGCTTCTAAAGGAAAATATAGTGTGAACGGTATGAGATTGGTCAATTGGATTTCAACCATTTGAAAAAAAAATTGAGGATTGGGGGTAATATCCTCGTAATTAACATATTAAATATGTTGGGATCACTGTTAGGACATTGAGGTCTTGCATAAATAGGAAATTGTGATAGTGGGAGTACTGAAACTCAGAATTGACCATTAAAAATTAAAATTTATTATTGATATATCTATATTATAGTTGATAATAGGATGATTACATGATCATATCTCTTATATATAGGCTCACTCAATGTGCTCAAGCACATAGTGGTGTAGCTACCAGTTTGGATCTTCATCATCCTCCAAAGTATTATTCTCTCCTATAGTGATGGAGCTTGCCCAAAATAGGCTCTTCTACCTTTTAGAGAACACACTTGAAAGGATATATTGTGAGAAGTGATCATTCTCATGTTTCAAATGTGTTCAATGGTCAACCCAACATTTTTGGGCCCCATTCTTGAATGACACGACTATAAGGCTTGTGTCTCCAACACTAATAAAATGAATCAAATAAACTACATAGTAGTTAGTACAAAATACTAATATACACATCCTAACATAACTCAAATGAAACAATTAAATATATCCATCTTCCATATGGAACATAGATTACCTCATACTCCACTAACTTCATACTCCACCAACTTCATACTTCACCAATTCTAGACTCACTACCTTACTAAATCATCAAGCCATCATAAATTCTAATGCATTTATCAAACATGGGGAATCCTGAAAATGTTTGGTCATGAATATTTTAAGTTACTACTCTATGCCACACATTATACATGATACATGATACATGAACAAACCCTATGTTTCCATATTTTTCTAACATATCAACAAGACCACTAATCACTGTCTGATGATGAACACTGCTTGTCACCCTATCCACCTCCATCTATACTTCCTATTATCAGAACATGTAAGAAAATAATATTGAAAATTAAATAATGTTGTATATTTATATTTAAAATTAAAACCAAAAAATTTTTTCAAAAAAAATGATTTTGAAGTTGTGTGATTTACCTTGTCACCACCCAGCATCGATACAATATCACCAGGGAATGATCTGATCATCTTTTGATATAAGTCGACCAAAGCTTTTTGCAAAAAGGATATTTGAGCCCCCTTTTTCTAAATTGTTTTTTATAGAAACCCAATATCTCTAAGAATATAGACTATAACTAGGATTAGATTCAGTTTCAATCATGGTCCTTCCCAAGCACTTTACCAACTGGGTCATCCTGGGAGACTGAGTAGGACTGTGCGGGATTAGAATCCCATAGTTATTTAATTTTTACCTATAAATAAAATATTATTCATATTAAAAGAAATATATATTAACATAGTGACATATTATAATATGTTATTATAATGAAAAATGAATTCATACACCAACTTCTTTGGCAGACTCATTAACAAAACTCCCATCAGATTTTTTATGAATATACAACCACAATTATGTTCGGGATGCTTGGTTCCCTAAACTCGATTACTAAATTAAAAAAATATAAATCAAAAATTTAATATATTAAATATATAATATTGTCTTATAAATATTTAAACTAATGAAAAGATTACTAGAGTCGATCGGCTTCTAGAAAAACTCTTTCACCCCGTAGTGTGAGGGTTAATTTTCTTAGCCCGGGTTCATGAATTCTTCCTTGAAAAATCCTGAAATAAATAAAATGTAATTTAATAGTAATTTATGCAATGTTATATATTTTTCATATACATGTATAAATTTAAAATAATATTAATATAACAATATATATTTAAATACTGTGTGCTTCTAATCACGATGTCTGTCAATAAAAACTTTCCATTTCTCTTTGGGAACCAAATTGGGTACCTTGTCATAAATTTGTTGGGTGTTCAATGAAGTATTGTTGACATCATCCCATAATCTCTATTTAAATTGTTTCCATTTCTTGCCCATATTTTTCAATGTACACTTTCGTTATAGCACATCAGCAACCGTAAAGTTGAAAAACATCTGTACACCGAAATTTATTTTGAAAATATTATAATATAATAACATACTAACATTAACTTACACCATAATTTATTAAAAATACCTTTATTTGTGAATCAAAAACTTCATTCTTCCAAGATGAAGGAATGTACCTCCAATCATCATATTTAATCAGAAGGGAAACCATCTTCATGGCCAGCTGACCTAGAATCTAACCAAGTAATCCTACAGAGTCATCCGTAGGGACCACTTAAGAATCAAATGGGAGAACTATATTTAGTCCAATCAGATTACATACATCTTAACTTTTCATATTTTTCTCCATAGTCTCATTGTTTCCATATTTTATGAACAAACAATTATTATAAAAAACTGAAATATATTTATTCATTTTAAATTTTTTACCTATAATAGTAAATCTCTAGTATCCCCACAAATAAACAGGAGTGGCACCCTACTCCATCACTACTAAGGTTACTGAATGGGAAGGTATCAACTGAGCGGTTAATGGGATGCTCGCGGAGGGTGTGAGAGATGGTGTAGAGGGGGAAACAGATGGTGTCTCAGATGCTGTATGGAGGGAGACAAATGGATCGTCATCTGTTGGTGTGGTATATGGAACAGTATAGCACTTCCTCCTTATCATTCCTATCATTTAATCAAATAAAATTAAATTAAGAACATAAATTCAAAAAAAATCAACTTGAGAGAGATTTTGGATATTGATATTCTATCCTTAAATAGAAGGTTATATGTGATGGATTTTATATATGATTAGCACTGGCTATTGTGATGACCTTCCATTAGGATTTTTATTATGGTTAGTTCTAGATATTGAAATTAAATTCTCTAATGGAACTATAATTACTTGTGTCTAAAATAGATGTATCAATGGAATTGATCAAAATAGGTTAGGTTAATTGTTGGGGTAACCTGGTTAGCACCTGATGACCCAACATGGATTCTAGTAGAAATGTTTTAAGATGAAACCTATAAGATAATTCCCAAATGTTTCATATGATATTCATAACAAAATCAAGGTTATACATGTGAAATTTAATATAAGGAAACCTAAGGTAATCATAATGAAATCGATTAATGATAGAGAAACACAAAGTTTTTCATATTTATACACTAACATTATCTACATTGTAACCATGGACATTCTTCATATCAAAACAATTAAAATTCCCTATATTAAATTATTTTACATGTTTAATATCAAAAAAAAATATTATTATAATTTATTCATATAAAAAAACATGCTCTAGAGGAAAACATAATGCACCTTAATCATACACAATATAATTTATTTTATCGTCCATTTATTTACATCCTCAATAAACTTAATACATTTAAAGTTCATTTAATTTGAGAATGAGACTTTTGAATCGATCTATAAATACTTGGAAACAACCAAGCCAATAGAAAAAACTATACATAATTCACATACCAACTCCATGCTCCTGCATCACACATCATCACCACAACTATGATAATCACACATCATCTAATGTCACATCTCATTCCAACCAACCATTTTTTCACTAAACAACACATTCTAACTCAAACATAATTACCACCACTAATGGTAAAACACCCATAGATTCCACATACATCACACAAAATGCATCAATCACATAAACATATAAATGATATTTCAGCATGCACAATACCACATTTCAAAGGGTCCTCCTATGTGGCTAAATAAGAGTTCAATTAAGGGAGAAAGGGGGTAAAGGATCAAGATGGGGTCCTTTGTTTCACTCTTAGGATACCCAGAACTCTTACAAGTCCAATGTTAACTAGTTAACTCTTACTAGCTACTTAGTTTCACCTGTAATTATAAAATATATGTGGAAACCCATTGTCGGTACCCCAAATCCCCAATTCACACACCAAAACACAAACCTCATTACAAAATAACTTATAATGTAAACTCAATAACCTAAATCAATTTTGAATCCATTATAAAAAAATAACCCTCAATCAGAATCAAAAATAGAAACTATCAAATGTTTTTTCCATTAAAATTTCCAACATAAGACCTTAATGACAGCATAATCAAGGTAATAACTTAAAAACATTATATCCTCCGAAAAATATCACTTTTCAATACAAATAAGTCTCAAGAAACTTCTATATAAAGACTCATTTCCTCTATATTGGAAATAAATTAACTGAGGAATCTATTATATCAATAATAATAATCTTTTAAACTTACCTCAAATCTAGAAAACTAACCAGCTCCAGAACCAAAATAACTAAATCAATGTCATATAACTTATACATACTTTTAAACACACCTCAAACCATATCCTAATTCATCCATACCATATATAAGTCATAGCTACCAAATCTAACCTGAATCATTAAAAACACCAACACTTCAACATCCAAAACCATCACACTAATAAATATCCCTAATTTTATAATACACTTCTTTTGAATGCCTCCAAAATTTAAAAAAATACCAAACCATCAAGAAACATCAATATTATACTGGCGGCAAGGCTCGAGACCGGCGGCGAAGTACGGCGAGGCATAGCGTGGGGATGTGACACTCGGGACCACTGGTGAGGCGTGGTGAGGGTAGGGCTTCAGGGGTCAAGGGGTTATGGGTTTCGGCAGAGTGGGTTTGGAGGAGAGGTTTCGGGCTTTTGAAAAAAAATAAAAGTTTTAGCGGTGATTTTTAATAAACTATCACTAAATTATTTAAGAAAAATTGAGAAGTGGTTTAGTAAACCACCCAAAAAAACCACCGCTAAACACTAATTTTGGTATAGAGAACTACCAAACATATCACACCACAAGTAACATCATAACCCACACATACTTCACAATTTTATCTAGAAACTCTAGGAAAAAATCCCATACAAGGTAACACCATCCTTCTTCAAAATTATCCCACACAAACCATCCTCGATAGCCTTAATACCATGAAAATCACCACATCTAGTGAAACAAAAGAACTCAACCAGGTTTTAGTCCCACTGCACAAACAGACCATGATCAATAATGATAACACAACCCAGATATAGACCCTCAATTAAATAAGTTCATCCATTCAACAATCAATCGGTCTCTCAACCTGATATTTCATTTCACCACCTACACCATCACATACACACAGCCACACTACACATATAGAACCTAACCATGTCAACCCCTACACCCACAGTCATGCTTCCAACCACAGAACCACAAAACCCACACAAAATAGAAAATACCCACACACATCACACAACCACAAAAAATAATGTAAAGTGTATTCAGAATTAATACAATCTTTCTTTAATTCCACTTTGATAAATCAGGGGTTATCATAGAACAAGTTTGATCCTGGGGAATCCATTTAATTAATTGAATATAAGTGATTAATCAATTTTTCATGTTCATAGTCATTTAACAGAATATTAACAACAAGAATTCATGAGTCTAGTATGAAAACAAAAACCACCAACATACATGATTTTCAAAAGTCATACTACGAACACAATTCACAATGTATACCAAAGATAACAAATAAAATAAGACAAACATCATCATCATCTTTCTATCCCCTCATTTATTACTAAGGTATCCAAACTCGTTATCATAACAGGTACATTAATCTTCATAACACCCTTAATTAAGATTTGGATTTGGATCTATTCTCAAAGAGATGTGAGTTTACCCACCCTGCATGATACATGATCAAAAGATAGATGAAGTAATTCCTACCTCAAAAAACATATGATCAGCAACTCCTCCTTACTCCAAAAACAAGGGGTCACATGAGCAGTAGGAGAATCCAAGGGAAAATGAATCCAAAGGCCATAGTATAACACATGACTCTTTGGGGAAGAAAGGCTCTAGTCATACCAAGAGAAAAATGGAAACATACTGGGAAGAGAATATCTTTGCTTAGATGTTCCAGATCCTATATCAATGGAAGGGATACATTTTTAAAGTACTTAAAATTAGATCATGGTTTGACCATGATTCTTGGATATTTCAAAGTAATGGGAGTGTTAGGATATTGAATATATAATTAATATCCTTTGAAATGAATTTATAAATTCTCAAACAAGGTTTTAAACTCAATTTACAGCAAATAAAACGTAAGAGGGGTAAAACTGAAAGAACTAGAAAAAACTGGAAATGACTAACTGACGGGTGTGTCTCTGATAGTGACTCATCGACAATGAGTCACCGATGCGACCCACTGAGAGTGAGTCACTGGCATGACCCACCAATGCCTAACTTACTAACACAAGCCACTGATGCTTTCCCTACTAACTCTCGACCTACCGACACCTGACCTACAGAACCTAACCTACTGATGCCCTACTTACTGATGTTGAGTCACTGACACCCGACCTACCGATGCTTGACCAAAAAATGTCAAGCCTCTGATAGTGAGATACCAGCACGATCTATCAATACCACCTACCAACATAACCTACCTATGTTGAGCCACCGATGCGACCTAGTAATGGAAAAACTAGAATTTTGGAAAACTCTTGAAATAAGATTCCATTTCTAATGATAGAGGGATGGTTCGAGCCATTACATTAGATACCACTCAAACTAGTTTCTCCCATGAGAATTCAAAACCAACCTAGAAAAAAAAAGGGGTCTGAATAACCACCCTGTAAGATACCTCTCAAGGATAAACATCCCTATATTATTCGAAAGATGGAGTAAAACCTCAAAATACAAGAACACCTCCCCCCACATCTGTAAACACAAACATCCAAAAGATACCCTACACAAGAATGAACTATATGAACACATGAATTTTATAATTCCTTCCTCCATGTCATGATATTATCCAATCTGGGCGGTACTGACTCACCCACACAGGCTTAATCGCATCTCAATTAATGTGTCTTGACTAAGAATCTGGCCTCCCCATTTTCACATGTTAGGACTTTACCATACTTTAAAGAACAAGGAAAAAAATCATCTTATAGAAAATAGGGTTCAAATACTACATCAAAAAAGAAAAACACACAAGAAAATATCAAAAAAACGCCAGGTTCTAGGCATACATCTGTGTATCCCTTTCCCATGTACTCTCCTCTAGGCCACCATGACTCCACAACACATGAACCAAACAAATTATCTTTCCATGCAACACCTTTTCCCAACGATCTTGGACCACCATAGGCCACTCCATGAAATTTTCATCGTCCTAGATATCCAACTCTCCCTAGTCAATGGCATGTGAGTCTTCGTGAAGATACCGACAAATCTAGGAGACCTAAAAGATGATGTGGATCCTCTCTAACTGCGGTGCCAATGCCAGCTAGAATTCCACTTAGTCAACTCATCCCAACACCTCAAAAGGACCAATGAACCTGGGATAATGTTTTCTCCCCTTACTGAACCTCTAGTTCCCATGTCAATGTGAAACCTTCAAAAACACATTATCTCAAACCTCAAACTCCAAGGGCCTCCTCTTGTGATCAGCATACAACTTATTCTAGTCTTGTGATACCTTCATCCTATTATGGACAAGCTACACCTTCTCAGCCATACTCTTCCGTACAAATGGACCCAGAACAGCTGCCTCCCCATCTTCTATCTAGCACATAGGTGAATTACATGATCTCCTATACAAGGTTTCGAATGGATCCATATCAATATAATAGTGATAGATATTATTATAAGTAAACTCTACCAAGGGAAAGTGTCACACCCAAGACCCACCAAAGTCCAAGACGCATGCTTACAGCATGTCCTCCAATGTCTGGATGGTCCACTTTGTCTACCCATATTCCTGGGGATGGAAAGCAATATTGAGGCACAAATGAGTTCCAAAAGCATGGTAAAATACCCTCCAGACTCATGAGGTAAATGTGCATCCTTATCTGAGACAATGGATCTAGGAACCCCATATATCTGCACTACTTCATCCACATATTTTCTTTCTAAGGCATCCACTACGCTCGACACATTAATCATTAAGAAGTGAGCCAATTTTGTCAGCTGATCCACCACTACACAGATAGCATCACATCTTCCCTGATCCCGGGGTAATATTGTGATGAAATCCATTGATATTTCATCCCACTTTAACTTGGGGACATTTAGGGGATACAAAAAACCACTAGGTACATGGTTCTCATCCTTCACTTACTGGAACACCAAGCACTTCACCACAAAACTCCTCCATAGCCCGCTTCATCCTGGGCCATAAAAACTGCTCTCTCAAGCAGTGGTACAACTTGGAAACTCTTGGGTGTACCGCAAAGGGTGAGCTATAAAACTCATAGAGAAATCCCCTGTGCATTTCCACTAGGAGAAATAGATTCCCATGGAACAACATCCAATTCTGACAATCCTCCATCCATCCCTCTGGATCATCACCCTATTTAATGTAATCACACATCACCTCTTCCTCTATGTCTCCCCACTAAGACTCCTCCACATGCTTCCTTAGAGATGACTTCACGATCATCTGAAACTGAAAGCCTATACTACCATTAATTACTACATCTAAGTAAAAGGAATCCAACTCCTCCATCACCCTCCAAGCATCCACATATTCTCAAACTACCTCTTTATATAACTTCTTGATGAAGGAATTGACCAAATCATTCCCCTTTCCTAAGGTGTAGAAGATCTCAAAATCATAGTCCTAAAGATACTTCATCCACTTCCACTGCTGCAAGTTCATATCTCTCTGGGAAAAGACATACCTCCATATCTTGTGATCTGTAATGACCGTAAAGTGCTCCCCAATGAGGTAATGTTTCCACAACTTCAGCATGAATATGACCGCCGCTAGCTCTAGATCATGGGTGTCATAGTTGCATTCATGGGGACGTAACTGCCTAGACCCAAAAGAGATCACTCCCCACTGTACAATCAGTTCACATCCCAAGCCTAGATGGGAAGCATCATAAAAAACCTTGAACATCACACCCTCCTCTTTCAAATGGAGAAATGTAGCGCTGACCAACTTCCCTTTAAAATAGTCGAACGCTCCTGGAAACTGCTCACTTCACACAAAAAATTGGCCTTTTCTAGTCAGATTCATCAACAGAGCTGTAACTTGAGATAAATATTGTAAAAATCTCTATTAATATCCCTCTAGGCCAAGAAATATGTGAAAAGTTTCCACAGTATTGGGTTCTACCTAAGAAACACCTTCCTCATCCTTTGACTGGTCCACTGTTATCCCTTGCTGAAATGCCACATGTCCAAGGAAGTGCACCTATTGTGTACAAAAATTACACTTGGATAACTTCCCATAGAGCTAGGGGAGTTGAAGAACCTCCAAGATAGATCTGAACTACTTAGTATTCTCCTCCTATAACTTCGATTATATCATGATTCCATTGATGAAAATGATAATGAACTGGTATAGTAACTCATGAAATACAGAGTTTATAATCCCCATGAACATGTTTGTACATTCATAACACTGAACGACATAACCATGAACTCAAAGTTCCCGTAATTGAACCTGAAATAAGTCTTAAGGATATCATCCTCATTCATCCTCAACTAGTGATATCCAGACTCCAAATCAATCTTAGATAACCAACTTTCTTCTCTTAGCTGGTCGAAAAGATTGTATATCCTCAGAAGAGGGTAACAGTTCTTGATTGTTACCTGATTCAACCTTAGAGAGTATATAAAAAGACTCATAAAACCATATTCCTTCTTTGTAAACAATATCAGAGCACCCCACAGTGACACGCTGATCCGGATAAATCCATTCTTCGTCAAGTCATCAATCTGAATATGTAGCTCCCATAACTCAGAAGTTATCATCCCATAAGGATCCATCGAAATTGGAGAATCACCGATATGTAAGTATATTCTGAACTCAAAATTATGTTGAGGTGGTAGAGTAAAAACCTCCTCAGGGAAGATATCAATGAATTCCACAACAATGCCGGGTACCCCCTCCATCTCATCATCAACTGATTCCACTAATAGCTTGGCCAACAAGGAAAGAAGAGGCTCCACATACCGACTGCCCACCTGACAACTCTGCCCACCAAAAAAAACCACATGTTATCCATCCATGTCTGAAAACACAAATATCCAGTCAAAGAATTTGATAACAACATGCATAGATTATAACCATTCAATGAAAATGATGACATCGTATGGTTTCATTTGTAATAGGAAAAGATCCCCACATGACTGATGCAGCCCCAACATCATTCTACATCCCTAGAGAACATCAAGAAGCTAGTATGACCTCTAAATAGCGTACTCAAAACCAAGGGAATGGAAATCATATCTATGTCTAGTCCTAGATCATGGGCTATACCAGGTGCAACAAAGGATTGTGAATCTTTTAAATAAAATGAGACACAAAAAAGGGTACTAAACAAGATGATCATACCTCGAATGATCTATGGCCCCACTCAAAATGATGCCTATTCAGTGTGCAACTTACCATTCCCAAATACTCTTCCCCAATTTAGATGACCGCCTCATAGACCATTCTCGATTCAAGGTCGTCCTCCACCTGCTCTATCTCCCCTTGGTGGAGTATGAGCACGGTGTCCCTGTTACTGAAATAGACTAGCCTGAAATTACTACTGAGGTGGGCGCTGAACCTACCCACCACCACCATACTGAGCTCGAAATGGGTACTGACTTTGAAGGATCATGTAGCCTCCAAAAGTGAATCACCTTAGTCCCAAGACTATGGGAAAATCACAAGGACTAGAAGGTCAAAACTGAAACTATTGAGGTCGACACCCTACTAGATGAAACCTCAAAGGCCCTGGTTCTTGAGACCTACTTTTGGAAGCCTTGCCCTTAATAGAGACGTGATAGCTTCCCTTTCATTGTATACCTCCTCGTGAGTGCATCCTCTCATCCACTTCCATATTCTTCTAGACCTCTAGGTATGTCGGCAAGGTGAAGGGAGTAACTGCGTACTAGAGGGAAGGACATAGTGCCTCATTTAAGCATCTCACATGAGACTCCTCACCCCAAAATAGATCTAGATCAAAGTGAAAAAGATCCTTGACCCTGATCCCGAGTTCCCGTACTAAAATACACCCCTACTGGAGGGAGAGTAGATTCTATACCTTCTCATTATTCATGGTCAAATAAAGGAATTCCTCCTGGAACTCCTTCTCAAAATTAACCCATAGAACATCAGTCTAATTCCTCTCCCCCAGGTAGATCATCCACCACTGATGCATAGCACCTCGCTTCTAGATCACCACTAGAGGAACCCAATAATATTTTAGATCCCGAATCAAGCTAAAAGTGATCACCAGATCCTCAATTCAACTCTCTATCTCTTTATCTGAAACAATGCCTTCGTACTTTCCTAGAGTCTACCACTAGAAAGCACGAAAGAACCTTCTGTCATTGATCATCATCCCCCACTAGTTCAATCCTCTATCATTCGATCAGTTCAGACTACTGGGCCTCCAATGGTTGTACCACATGCGGATGATGACCGAGTCCCATGGCTGAAAAAGTAAACAGGGAACTCCTAAGCTGGAGTAGTGTGGAATTTATTTAGGATCCATTTTAACTCATTATTTATTTTAATTTCCCCAAAACTCCCAAAAATCAAAGAAGAACACAAGTCATTATGATGCATTCACCATTCCTAGGGTCTCTACCCTACAAACGGTGTATCCTCACTTATTTGTTCAGTACACTCAGAGTCCTTACATCGGATCACGGGGGGGCTAAAATACCGTGTCCTATCCAATGTTCTATGTTCTATGTCATGCACCAAGATCACCTAACACTGTTTCCCTACCATCCCATTCAATCCTCAGTGTTCCTAACTCCAAAATCCATCATATTTATCAACCATCATCTCTAATACCATTCTATAGTGACCCTCGTTCATCAAGATGAAAAAGATATAATGACCCCTGAGTCCCACCTCTAGTAGGCCCCAAGGTGGTGTCCAGCACCAAGGGTATAAAAATATCACCAAAAATGGAGGCATTGCTCTTTTTATAGTAACCAAGATCGGGAGATAAGATTTATAAACCTCAAATAACTCCAAGACATATATATAAAATAATATACAATCTATACCACATACATGTTTAAAGTAAAACTATTAGAAATACAATAAAAAACTCCAAAGTAAATACCAAAAGAATAAAGCTAAGTAGTGAAATAACAACTATCTCGATGCCCAGTCTAGTAGGGTCTAGCACAGTCCGCGTAATCTCCCAAGAAACCTGAAAATAGTTTTGTATACGTACGGTGAGAATATAAGCATACTCTGTAGTAAAATCCAAATTCACTCATGAACAAGTGGGAGTAGAATACTAATTCCACTGTGAGAAAAAAAAGAAACTCAAAAGCACCTCATAGCATATACTATCCACCCTAACCTCACCAAGGCACACTCACCAAATAACGCAAGTGAAGTAAAGTAAAGTAGTGAGCACATCAATGATAGGGTACCCCATACAACTTCCCATTGGTTAATTGTTCATCCATAATGATGAATTTCCTAACAATACCATGCTATTCCACAAGCCCCACTACCACAACTTGCCTGTACACAATTGGGCCACATACCACATCACATCCTGCTAGTAGACACTTGGACCAAAAAAACAAAACATCATCTTAAAGACACCTGGGAAAGCACAATACATCTCATCCTGAAGACATATGAGAAAAAACACCTCGCCCACAGACACCTGGGCCTCAAAACTACACCACAACCTGCCTAAAGAATCTTAAGCTACCAATGCCTAGAAGAGGGAGCAGAAAAGATCCAATAACCAGCCATCTATCCTCCCATTGAGATGTTGGGAAATTCACCCTCCCTCATATCAGGGGGGGGTGTTCGGAACGTAGTGCTCAACATGGGTGGGTTTCATATAGAAAATCACAAGTAACTACAAGTATATATATAGGTACTAAACACTCAACCCAACCTATGGGTTTTCCAAGAAAACAACCAGCCCACAAAACTGCCCAATTTACTACAACCTCTAAATGGACAACCACACAAACATCTGTAACAAAAATTCATAACCCCAACCAATTCCTTTATCCAAATATCACTCTTCATTAAAAACTTCATTTATTTATTTATTCCATACCTACCCAAGAAACTACCAAACATATCACACCACAAGTAACACCATAACCCAAAAACACTTCACAATTTTCTCTAGAAATTCTAGGAAAAACACCCATGCAAGGTAACACCATCCTTATTCAAAATTATCACCCCCAAACCATCCTCTGTGGCCCTAATATATGAAGAAAACCACATCCAGCAAAACAATAATACTCAACCAGGTTTTAGTCCAACTTCACTAGCATACCATGTTCAATAACCATAACACATCCCAGATACAGATCCACTATTCAACAAGTTCATCCATTCCAAAATCAATCAATCTCTCAACCTGATATTCCATTACACAACCACATACACACATCCACACTAAACCCATAGAACCACCCCATACCCACCCTTATACCCACGCCTACACATCTAACCACAAAACAAAAAAACCCACACAAGACAAAAAATATCCACACATAGAACACAACCACACCAAATAAGGCAAAGTGTATTCAGATTTAATAAAATAATTTTTTAATTACACTATGATGAATTAGGGTTTCTCATAGAACAAGTTTAATCCTAGGGAATCTATTTAGTTAACCAGATATACACGATTAATCAGGTTTTTATGTTCACAATCATTCCATATAAGGTTAACAACAAGAATTCATGAGTTTGGTGTGCAAATAGAGAACACCAAAAAACATGATTTTTAGAAGTCATACTTCCAACACAGTTCTCTGTGTATAAAAAATATAATAGATAAAATAATACAGACATCATCATCATATTTCTAGTCTGTCATTTATTACTAAGGTAGGCAAACCCGTTATCCTAACAGGTTCATTCATCTTCATAACACCCATAATTAAGATTTGGATGCAATTTTATTCTCAAAGAGACATGATTTTACCCACACCGCATGATACATAATCAAAATAGAGACAAATGAGTTCTTACCTTGAGAAATAGATGATCAAAAAATCCTCTGGTACTAAAAACAGGGGTTCGTATGAGCAGGAGGATACTCGAAGGGGAACTGAATTCGAAGGCCACATCACAACACACGACTCCATTGGGAATAAAGGCTATGGGAATACCAAGAGAAAAATGGTAACACATGAGGGAGATAATATCTCATCTTAGAAGCTCCAGACCCTATATCAACAGAAGAGGTATAGTTTCAAAGTGCTTAAAATTCAGATCGTGGTTTGACCACATGGCTTGGTTATTTCAAAGTCTTATGAACATTAAGATATAAAATATTTAATTAATTTCCTCTAAAACGCCTTTATAAATGTTCAAAAAAGGTTTTAAAATCAATTTGGGTCAAATAAAATGTAAGAGGGGTGAAATTGTAAAAAATGAAAAAAGATAGAAATGACTCACTAATGGGCGAGACACCAATGCGATTCATCAACAATGACTCACCGATAATGACTCACTGACAGCGAGTCACTGATGCAACCCACCAATATTGAATCACCAATGTGACCCACTAACACTTAACTTACTGATGTGAGGCACCAATTACCATCCTACATATGCCCAACCTACTGACGCCCTACCTATCAATGATGAGTCACCGACGCCCGACCTACCAACACTGAGTTACCGACATTGAGCTACCAATTCAAGATACTGATACCACCTACTAATGATACCTACTAATGTATAGCCACCAACACAACCTACTGCTGAAAAAACTAGAATTTTGGAAAACTCTTGAAATAAGCTACTGTTGCCACCCAGAACACCTCAAACACTAGATTTTTAAAAAGTAATAGATCGGGGAAGTCTGAGCCATTACATACAAAATATTAAATATCATAGAAGATTTTTTATTCTCTATATCCAAATTTTTCTTCAGATCCTAGGAATGTACATTTTGGATTGCTTCTGATGGTTTTAACCCTTTTGGTACTTTAATTGCTAATTATATCATTTGACCAGTTGTTTTGAACACCTAAAATCTACCTCAATTGATGGATATGAAGAAGAATTATTTCATTATTTCAATGATTATTCCTATAAATAAAATGAATGGAAATGAAGTTGATGAATACCTTCAACCTCTAATAAAATAATTTCGAGAATTGTGGGATGATGGCCTGAAAACATATGATGCTTCAATGAGAAAACTATTCAAAATACATGCTACTTTAATGTGGAAAATTAGTGAATTTCCTAGAATATGAAATTTATCTGGTTTGAACACTCATACATTTTTTTATTGCTTAGTTTTTTAATTTTTTTTATCCTAAATGATTTCCTCATACATTAAATGGTGTTTTATGAGTCATCATTGATTTCTTGATGATTCTCATAAATTCAAGTTTAATTAGACATGACTAATTGGAGACATTGAAATGAGAAAGTCACTAAATATTTCATCTAGTTTAGAATTAATGGGATAATTAATGAATGTTAGTGAAGAATTTGGAAAATTTCATTAGTTTAATGAAGGGAGAAAGTGTAAGAGGTAAAATATCCAAAGAATATACTACAAAAAAATGGAATAAAAAGAGTGTATTTTGTAAACTTCTTCATTAGGAGTTTAATTTGATATGACATAATCTTGATGTAATTCATATTGAGAAGAATGTATGTGAAAATGTAATACTTAGAGTTCTTAATGAGCAGAGTAAATCAAATGATCACCATAATGCTCATAAGGATTTGAAGTCAATGAATATAAAGCATTGTTTGTGGGAAAATGAAAATGAAAAGTATCATTAGGATATTTCTACAATGAAAAATCATTAGAAAGATGTATTCATTCAAACTATAAAGAATATAAAAGTGACAGATGGATATTTAAGTAACATATCAGGGTGAATTTACTAAAAACATCAAAAGTTACATGGATTTAAAATTCATGACTCATATATTTTGATGGATTAGTTGTTGATGTTGGCTTTGAATAATACTTTACCTGAAAAATTAATTAAGACTCTAGTTGAGTTTTGTACCTTTTTTAGAGAGATTTGTGGTAAAACTCTAAATCCAATCTATCTTGATAGACTTCAAGAAAGAATTTTTTTGACACTGTTTCATTTGGATATGGTATTTCCCCCTTCATTTTTCACAGTCATAATTCATTTGACTATTCATTTGGTTGAAGAGTCTAAACTTGGTGGTTTGGCACACTATCGATGGATGTATCCAATTAAGAGGTATGTTGATATTTTTTTATTTTCATTGGTGAATTATATTTTATTAAATCATTGTGTAAATTTTTTTAATATGTTTCTTATTTTTTTCCATTAGGTACTTAGGTCATTTGAAATCTTATGTGAGGAAAAAATCTCTCCTAGAAGGATCTATTGTTGAAGTTTACATAATCTAATAGTTCTTTAACTTCTATTATAAGTATTTTGATGGTATTGAGACAATATTTAATCATTATATACATTCTAACAACATCTCCACTAATTCTCATTATGAAAACCAGTCATCGATATTTCTAACTATTGGAAAAGAAATTGAAATGGGGTTATATTTTACCCGAACTAGATTAGAGTTACTACAAGAACATAGATATGTACTACTCAATAGTTTTATTACAAATCCATTTATTGAATAAGTGTTATTGAAAATAAATAGGCAACTAATGGTTCAAGCTTGAAATGGGATGGAATTAACAAAAGTTGTTAATAAAGAGATTGAAGAATGGTTTTCCTATTATGTAAGTATATAATCGTATTCATATTACTGATGTGTAGTTGTTTTTATATGTTAAAAGTAACAGATTATATCTTTTAGTCAAGATAATGAATTCTAAAAATAGAGTTTAAATATAAAATTATTTTATGTTTTTTTCTTGAGGTCCTCTAATGTTGGCTAAGATATTTGATGCCAACAATATTCATGGATTTGGGTTTCGTATAATTTATCCCGAAGAAGACTTGAAAACTCAAAATAGTGGTGTATTCACATTTGAAGATCTTAGATACTATGGGAAGTTGAATTATATAATTTAATTAAAATATCATGATAAGTTTTTAGTTGTCTAGTTTAAATGAAAGTGGGTCAACATTGATAGGGGTATAATGAAAAATTCGTTACATTTTACTTCAGTCAACTTCTCTCACTTGATAGATACTAGTGATCATACAAATCATGATCCATTTATCTTGGATTCACAAGTGAAGATGATTTATTATATGGATGATGAAATACATGAAGGTTGGAGTGTTATTGTGCACTTAAATTAGAGATACTTATATGATATGGGAAATAAAGATCAATTTGTTCTTTGTGACGATGAACCCCATAAACCAAAAAAAACATTGAACTGTTTTTTCCTAATAATATCAAAATAATAGAACTTATAAGAGAGGGTGAAAATGAAGGACTTATTGTAATGGAGTTTGATAACAATGAAGATAATGAAGATGAAGATAATTGAATGTATAAATTGTTAATGAAAATATATTACAGTTTCTTATTGATAAATGTTTCATACATATATACATTTTCTAGTTTTTATTTTAATTTTTGAAAAAAGATTTTAGTTTTTAATTTTTTATACATTTAATATACACTAACCATATTAAATGTAGGAATGTCGAGAGATAAAAAATTCAAGATCCTAGGCGATCAATATCTCAGAGCATACCACCACTGCCATCATCTTCTATGGATCCTAGTGATTCTTCTATACTCGAGACTTCTAGTGAGCCTACCATTTCCCAAGATTTTGTTGGTATTTCACGACTTGATTAACCTCTGTTGATAGAGTAGTTCATCACCCCTCCATCTAGGGGATATTCGCGAGTTACCATTTCTGGTATCTATGTTATTTTTCAAAATAACTTTATATTTTGTTAATTATTTTCTTCATTTGTCAAATAGATTAAGAAAACCATAGAAGGGATACAAATATGAACATGTTAGATATATGGGACCTGAATGAGTTCAATATTATTATTCCATTTGATGTGTACATGGTGAATATCAATGATACTGTTGGAATCTATGAGAAGATTCTTAGGTATCTTTTTGGCGAGATGGTGAGGTTACTAGTTAATTATAAAGATTGGAGGAATATTTCTACAGCATGGAAAAATGAGGTATTTGATACTCAAGTAAAGGTAATATTAATTTAATATTAATTGATAACTAATTTAAAAGGCATTAGTAAAATTTTGTAATATACTAAGAAAATATTATATTTTTTATTTCTATTTTTTTCATTTAGATGTCCCTAAATCCGTTTCACACCAATAGAATTTGAAAATTTTGGGAAAGAAATAGAGAAATTTTAAATGGAGATTATAGAATGAGTTTAATGGTATTTATCTGAGATCATGAAAAATGGATGAGAAAGTTATTGAAACCATTTCTTGTGAGCAGTGAAAGCTCTTTTTTGATATCAAGAGAGATACAACACATGAGGTAATTGCATATTTTAGAGTATCTTAATTAAATAAACACGATAAAATTAAAATATTTATTAATGTTTCTATTTTTGTATGAATTATCAAAAAAAAATAATGTGAATAGTGAGAAGAAATTTATTCCTCACATCAAATGGTCAAAGATTTATTTGAGAATAAGAATAATTTTGGTTTTTATTTTATTCATTATTATATATGTCATTTTATTATAAGTCAATATTTTTTCTAACTTGTTTACATTTTTTTATAAATTCTAATGAATTATGTCACTCTGTTGACCAAACAAAGATGTGGTTTAAAGTGCATATGAAACCTGATGACAGTTTTGTAAATGAATATACCGAATACATTAGAGTAAGTACTTTTCATTACTATTTCATATTATTTCATTACCATTAAAATTTAATAATGAAAATATATTATAAGAACTAACAAGACTTAAACCCAAATAAATGGGGCCCACTAGATGGATCAAACGATACCAATTTGGAATCATTAGATACATCAAGTTGTCCCCAATTAATTTATTTTAAGGCTTGTTTGTTTTTATAATATAATTTTCATTATTATGTTTTTATAGTTTTGGAATAATAATAAATACTAATGAAAATATTAATAATTAGATAACATTATAAAGTTCAGATTTTTTTTAAAATAATATTTCTGTATTAAGGCTAAAATTCAAGAAGTTTGGGATTTGAACCCTTCGAAATCATCATCAGTTTACCATAACGATGTAACTGGAATAGTTTTATGGAGGGAGAATCTCGAACATGTATGAGGGGTGAGTTATGGACCTACTCCATTAGTTTTCTTTGGTAGGGTGGTGTCATCCATTACCGGTACACCCGATGGGGGTTTGAGTAGTGCCATTGATTGGAAATCACAAAGAGAAATTGAAATATTAAAAGAAAAAGTGCAATAATATGACTTTTATTGGTAAACATAGGATCAGTGGTGGCTATAAATAGAAATGATTTAGTTTTTATATTTCAGTGGATGGATGGAACAATCCCCAAGGAAATTATCAGCCTTATAGCTCATTCTATCGAGTTAAATTCTAAATTCCATAGATCATTCACACATTTTCAAAGAAAACATACAACTTCCATAAATAAAACTAAAATGAAACATTTATATAGAAAACATTCATTTTGATTCATACTGACCATATATTGAGCTATATTGATGTTTGGTTGATTATTACATGTCAAAAATTAATTATATATTGTTATCCATAAGTTTGAAAATAATCCGAGCTTTTTTCTCATTTTTGACTCAGTAAACACTTCTGAAAGGTATAAAATCCATTAAAAAATAATTTTTAGGGGTCAAAACTAAGTAAATAATGTTTTATTTCCTTGAAATCAGGCAACAACAATCAAATATTTAATAGTGAAATTTTGGAACTAATGAAACGTCATTTTAAATTATGGTTTCACCATTATGGTTATAAATGTGTTTTTAGTGTTTTAGAATTCTAAAACATTTTTGGAATGATAAAACCATATAAAAAAACTTTATATGTATTTTAAATCAGGGTAAAATCACCACTGAGTTGTTTTTGATGTTTACGCATAGATAACACATCTATCTGATGTGCGGTGTGGTCAGAATTACTCAGTATACACTTCTGAAAGGTACAAAAGTTTTTAAAAATAAGTATCAAGGGGTCAAAACCAGGAAAACAATGTCATATTACCCTTGAATCATAGGAAAATTTCCATGTATTTAATTTTGAAATGTAAGAACTGATGGCATGACATTTCGAATTACTGTTTTCCCATTATGGCCATAAATGAATTTTTAGTAATTTAAAACACTAAAATGTGCATGGAATAGTCAAAACCATAGAAAATGACCTCAGATTAATGTGAACCCAAGGGAAAATGACTAAATTGTTTTTGACATGTACGAAAAGAAAAAAATTCAATTTAATGTGTGGTGTGGTTGAGATTACTTGTTATACACTTCTAAAAGGCACAAAAGCCTTTAAAAACAAGTGTTGAGGGGTAAAAACAAATAAAAAAATGTTATATTTCCCTGAAATCATAGTCAAATGACTATAGATTTAATTTTAAAATGTAGGAACTGATGGAATGTCATTTTGAATTACTGTTTGACCGTTATGGTCGTAAATACATTTTTTGTGTTTTAAAACACTAAAACATGCATGGAACAGTCTAAACCATATTGAAAAACCTCAAATTAATGTGAATCCATGGGAAAACTACCGTTGAGATTTTTTTTGGAAATATACACAT
Organism: Viscum album; assembly: GCA_963277665.1. NCBI lineage: Eukaryota > Viridiplantae > Streptophyta > Magnoliopsida > Santalales > Viscaceae > Viscum > Viscum album. The sequence continues at coordinate 1,373,485,453 of OY728133.1, read as the reverse complement.
AGAAAACACATCAATATGATGTGTGGTGTGGTCAAAATTACTCATTATACACTTCTAAAATGTATAAATGGATTTAAAACATGTGTCGGTGGGTTAAAATTAGGAAAACAACATAGAATTGCCCTGAAATCATAGGATAATAATAGTAGGTTTAATTTTGAAATATAGGAATTGATGACACATCATTATGAATTACGGTTCTCCCATTATGGTCATAAAGGCAATTTTAGTGTTTTAAAACACTAAAGTGTGTGTGAAATGGTCAAAACCATAGAAAACAACCTCAAATTGATATAAAACCATGGGAAAACCACCTTTTTTTATGTGTACACATAGGAAACACATCAATATGACGTGTGGTGTGGTTATAATTACTCGATATACACCTCTGAAAGGTAAAAAGCCATTAAAAACAAGTAATAAGGGGTCAAAACTAGGAAAAAACATATGATTGCCCCAAAATATGGGGAAAACAACCATATATTTAATTTTTAAATGTAGGAACCAATGGTATGTCATTCCAAATCACGGTTTGATCATTATAGCAATAAATGTGTTTTTAGTGTTATATAACACTAAAATGTGTGTGGAATGGTCAAAACCATAGAAAAAAACCTCATATTGATGGAAAATCATGGTAAAACCACCACTGAGTTGTTTTCAATATGTACACATAGAGAAAATGTCAATATGATGTGCAGTGTGGTTGGAATTACTTAGTATACACTTCTGAAAGGTACAAAAGCCTTTAAAAACAAGTGTTAGGGGGGTCAAAACTAGTAAAACAACATCATATTTCCCTAAAATCACATAAAAATAATGATAAATTTAATTTTTAAATGTAGGAATAGATGGAACATCATTTGGAATTGTGGTTTACTTGTTATGATCATAAACACATTTTTAGTGTTTTAATACACTTAAACGTGCGTTGAATGGTCAAAACCATTGAAAATGACCCCATATTTATGTGAAATAATGGGACAGCCACCATTGATTTTTTCTTGATGTGTACGCATAGTCAAGATGTTAATCCAATGTGCAGTATGGTCTGAATTACTCGGTAAACACTTTTAAAAGGTATAAAATCCTTTAAAAGCAAGTTTTGGGGGGTGAAAACTAGGAAAACAATGTCATATTACCCTAAAATCATGGTGCAACAACAGTAGATTTAATTTTGAAATGTAAGAAGTGGCGGCACATCATTATGAATTGGGGTTTTCCCATTATATCCGTAAACACATTTTTAGTGTTTCAAAACACTAAAATGTGTGTGGAATAATCAAAACCATAGAAAACAACCTTAGATTGATGTTCAGTCATGGTAAAACCAGCAATTATTATTTTTTAACATATACACATAGGAAACACGTCAATTTGATGTGCGGTGTGGTAGGTATTACTCGGTATACACTTATAAAAGGTACAAAAGCCTTTAAAACAAGTATCTTGTGGTCAAAACTAGGAAAATGATGTTGGATTTCCCTAAAATCACCAGAAACAACCATATATTTAATTTTGAAATGTTGTAACTGAAAACACACCATTCTGAATTATAGTTTTCCCATTATGTCCATAAACATGTTTTTAGTGTTATAAAACACTAAAACGTGCATGGAATGGTCAAAATCATAGAAAATTCCCTCATATTGATGTGAAATCATGGTAAACCCAACAATGAGTTGTTTTTTTATGTGTACACATAGACAACACATCAATCTAACATTTGTTGTGGTCAGAATTACTTAGTATACACTTATGAAAGGTACAAAATCTTTTAAAAACAAGTATCGAGGGGGTCAAAACTTGGGAAACGATGTTTGATTTCCCTAAAATCATGGGAAAATAAAAAAATATTTAATTTTAAAATGTAGACATCAACAAAATATCATTCCATATTACGATTTTCTTGTTATGGATGTAAACACGTTTTTAGTGTTTTAAAACACTAAAATATGTGCAGAACGGTCAAAATCATAGAACATGATCTTAGATTGATGTGAAATCATGGGAAAACCACTAATGATATGTTTTTGACATTCAATCATAAAAAACATGTCAATATGATGTGCAGTGTGGTCGGAATTACTCAATATACACTTCTAAAAGATGAAAAAGCCTTTCAAAACATGTATCAGGGGTCAAAACCAGGAAAATGATGTCATATTACCCTAAAATCATAGGAAAACAACCTTAAATTTAATTGGGAAATGTAGGAACTGATGACTTTTCATTATGAATTATAGTTTTCCTGTTATGACTGTAAACACATTTTTAGTATTTTAAAACCCTAAAATTTGTGTGGAATAGTCAAAACCATAGAAAATGACCTTAGATTGGTGTTTAATCATGGCACAACAACCGTTGAGTTTTTATTGAAATATTGGACACGTTTTGATATTAAAATATTTAAAATTTAATTACTAAGTAAATTTAAATCACATGATACGCTCCTTTAAAAAATAAATTAGAATATTTACATATCCCTTTTCAGTTTCAAGTGTTGAATCTTGTCTTAAATAGGTATGTTTATGTTTTCAAAGTGTTTTTCATTATATATTATTATTTTTATATTAAAATTTATTATATTTCATTAAAAAAATAACAAATTTTATGTACAGTATTTTGAATATATTCTGTGCCTTTTCTCATTCACATTTCTTTTATAAAATGTTGTGGTTTTCATTTTAGTTGGAAGATGCCAGCAGTAGGAAAGAGGTTGGACATTCCAATCCAATACATTCTTTATAAGTCATACGTGATGGTTCTTAGCTTATGTATTATGTTAAAAATTTATCCATTATTCTATTGTAATTATGATTTATTATGTGTATTTTAAATTACTGTTTTTTTTTGTTACAGTTGGTGAGATGACATGGTTAGTTTCAGTTGATGATATAATGTGGATGTAGACAGATGCAGTGGAGGTCATGACATGGATGTATATTGGGAATGGTTTTTTTTTACATAGTTTTTATGTATATTGACAAATGTATGGGTTAATTGAGATAGAGGTTATGATGACTGGATGTTTGTATATGACTATGGATGTATGATATATGTATGATGGTTTTTTCATATATTTGTGTTTTATTGTATTACATGTTAGTTTTTTTTATATTTATAGTTATTTAGTAAATATTTTAAAAAAAATTGATTTAGAAGTGGTTTTTAGAAACCACTGCTAAATACATTATGTATAATATGTTTATCGGTAGTTACGCTTAACCACTATTAAAAGAAATTGTTACTAATATGTTTTATAGTGGTTTCTTTTATTTTATTTATATTTCCCCCAAATATTTTTTTATAAAATAACTTTCACTAAATAAACAAGAAAATGTCGCCAAATGTTCCAAAACAACACTTAACAAAACATCCATGAAATTTAGAAAACAATCACTAAATGACTATAAATCGTGAAATACATGTCATTTTTTAATAACCATTTCTACACTATTAGGCAGCAGTTTAAACTGCTTCTAATTCACAAAAAAACAACCACTACTTCCCCTTTTTTGTAGTGTGTTAGATTGATGTGTGGCTAATTCTTACACATCACAAATAAATTACTGATCATTTTCCAAAATTTGGAATACAATTTGAGATATTTTTCTCATTTTTTTACTATTTGATGTAGGTTTTAAACTAAAATGAAACTTTTGTATTGAAAACAAGCACTTTGAGTCATACCGACCCCGTCGTGTATTAGATTGATGTGTATTATATTCCTTCACATTACACATGATTTATGGATCATTTTCCTAGTGTTTTTAAAAAAAAATATGAGTTCATTTTCTTAGTACTGGATAGTAATGTTCACTTTAAAATAAAATGACAATTTTATAGTAAAAACACATACTTTTAGTTATATCATTCATATCAAATATTGGATCAACATCTGGTTAATTTCGACACATCAAAAATGAATTATGGATCATTTCACTAAAGTTTGAAAATAATCCAAGCTTGTTTGCTCGGTTTTTGCCTATTTTATGCATTTTTTAAACTAAAATAACACTTTTATATTGAAAACACACACTTTGACTCATACTGACCACATCATATTTTGAATTGACATGCGATATATTACTACATGTTAAAATGATTTATGGAACCTTTTTCTAAAGTTTTAAAACAATTCGAGCATGTTTTCTCTATTTTTTTAAATGAGATAAAATACACATATAATGATTAGTTTATTTGAGCATTGAAATATTCATGTTATTAATGTTTCAACTCCTTTTCTCCATTACTTGAAATAAAACTTTCAATTTTTAACTCATTCTCAATTTATGATCTTCTGTATATTTATAAAACTTTGTAAAACATACAGATAATATCATATATGTGTTAGAATAATTGATTTTAAATCTATAACCAATAAATATTTAAGAAACTTTTATCCTCACCAATTAATTAATATATTCATTCATATTTAATATCATTTGGCATGCCCAATAATATTGATTATATGATACTAAAATCATTTTTGTATCCAACCATATTGAGTACATGAGTGGAGACTAAGATTCCCTTGTAAATATAGCATCTAATGACTTTTAAACCTTGAATGAATTACTTTATGATTCCATAGGAACCTAGATTCACTTAATTAACAACTTCAGCAATTGGTTACTAAGGAAGGAACTATTCTAACACATAGAATATTTTCCATGCTCAATAATGTTTCTTAAGATACCATTCATGTGAGTTTCTTACTTTAAGCTTCTCATTTCAAGGAATAATATAAAGTTCAGTTTGATAATGATGATATATTTATCTAAAATATAACCTTTAATCATAATAATATCATGTGTTATTTAATTAAGGGCTTTTAATGAAAGTTCTCCCACTAAATATTGATGACCCCTTACATCATATAAATTTTGTGAGCCACGATTCATATTTCACTAAGAAAGAGACCTCTTAGATGTTACTCTCACCACATAGTTATTTAGGTATCAAATCATCCTAATAACAATAGTTTTGACCCTTGGATAATTGAGTGGATAACCCTTTATCCAAATCCACCATATAGATTCACTACACTTTATTCCACTAGCTTTATTTCCAAGGGTTTCTTGAAAAGCGTAACCTAAAGGAACCATAAAAATCATATTAATAAAGGATAAATTGGGGAACCTTGTGAAGGAATAGCCTACCCAAAGATGATCCAGTGTCACCCATTAATTTGTTTTCCTAACACAATATAATTCAGGGGCACCCTTCTAAGGCATAACCTACCTAGTTGAAGGATCTAAGTCTTGAAAAGTGTTTCTTTGGAAGGAATGTCACTCATAGTATTTGTGGGTTTTCTATTTTTTTAAATATCATCAATTTAATATACATAATATTCATATTAAATTAACAATTATTATATCTTATGTAATAATTATTGTCTCTTGTTTTATTCCCTTTATTTGTATGTGTGATTTTTAATGAATAAGTTTTGGAAACCCTATTCCAACCACCAAAATAATATGTTTACCGCACATTAATGTGTAAATCTATACACAACTCACAAGTCTGTGTTAATCACTCAAAAATAAAATTTAATTATATTCATACATATCTGAATTCATCAGATGCATATGGTACATGAACACTTCATGTAAAGTTGTAGAGTTATATGAGATTGAAAAAGTCCACAACGGTTTTCCCAGATTGAAAAATAGTCAACCCTATTCACCTTCCTAGACAAGGAAAGCCTCTAGAAATGTAGGTGGTATGAACCCAAGTCCCTCTACCCAGGGATGAGAGAGAATTCAATTCATGATATATCTAAAACCTAATATGCACAAAATATTCCCAACAACTATTCTCAAGTTCATAACTAAAATTAAAAATTGAGGTCAAGGTAGATGGAAACTAAATTTCATGATATCAAACTTATCATGATATGCAATGCTCTATCCTAGAATCATTTTATCTTATAAACTTTGAAATATAGTCATTCATAATATAAAAAAATTATTACTATGAATAAAATATGGAATAATCATTAAATTAATGAATAATTAAAATATTAAAACATGAGATAAAAAATTATGAATAATTTCATAAATAAAAGTTAATTATGAACCCTTTTATAATTTTATCTTTAACATTATGGATATTCTATAAATTTTAATTATAAACTCTTTATATTATTTCTTATATGAAAAAAATCACATTTATTATAATATGAACTTTACTTTATAAATATATGATATTATATGAATTATAAATAATTTAAAATACAATTTATTTTATGTAATCCTTTTACATAATATAAATATCATATATTTAATTATTATTTAAACCTTGGTTATATCAATTATTAAAATACCTTTTTATGTGGCTTAAATAATATCCTAAAAAATACCCTTTAATTTGAACAATTGCAAATTAATTAATTATGAACTAAATATAAATATTAAAAAAATTTAATAAATAACCATTTTTTATTTTCCAAAATAGTAGACATTTATGAATTATTCATAAATAAATGCTAATTAAAATCATTTTATAAATTATCGAGATTATAAAAATTTTATATAATTTTCAATTTGAACCCTTTCACATTTTCTATTAAATGGAATTTATATGATATTTTATGAATTATAAACATTTTATAATTAAATGCCTATTATATAGTCATTTTTATATAATCTAAATATCATATATGTTGTAATTTATAAACACTTTATAAATCACCTTTTATGATTTATAAATAAACCATTTATTTATATATCAAAAAGAATACCATTTAATTTGTCAGAGGGTATTTTAAATAAAAATATTTACCAATTAACTATAAACATTTTATTATTAATTAATTTAGATTTTTTTTTAATTTCTATAAATATTTCAAAATACAGTTTTTCATTATTTATAAACAATTTATAAATAATATTATTCAATTCAAAATTTAATTCTCATGATTAAAATAAATTATTTATTTATTTTCAAAAACAAGAGTAAAATATGAACTTTTTCACATTTATTTTCAGGCTTGAAATTTCTCATTTTACCATTAATACAGATTTTCCATATATTAATAAATATGTTGATTCATTAAATAAGAATTCACTCTAATACCACTAGTGGGTTTTGAATGATCATCATATAACCATATGCAGTAGAAGATAACCTAAAACAAGGTGATCTATCTTTTAGAATTAATATGTAAATAAATCTATAAAATAGAGTACCAGGAAAATGCCAACAATAATAGTCTTCTTCTTCCTCAGCGAATGAGAATGCTTGATGAAAATAATGAAGTAGTGAAAAAAATCACTCTACCTCTAAGGGGGGATATCGGCCAATGGATATGTGGTCGTATCGTGAGGATACCCAAATGTCGAAGGGGTGATAGAGTCTTTGTCTCAGATGATGAACAAAATTATGGTAGGAATATAGAATTGAGAGGCTTTCTCACAATTATTTATCATCAACAGGAGGTATATTATCCCTTTATATAGTCATTGATGATGTGTTTCATTAAATGAAAGTTCTCGGCCATGTTTATGTATCCATATACATTTATTCCTATTGACATTAATTCATTGAATCCTATTTGATGAATATTAAATCCATTAAATCCATTTATAATGAATTGTAACTGATAATAAAACTGTTTGGGAGGAATAAATATATATCATATATATTTATTTATTATCGCATGTATTTAATACATGCATAATAATACCTACATCAGATGCATGTATTAAATATTCACTTATATAATATCATATTATATATATATATTAGTGCATATCCAATAATAATGATATATTATTATCAAATTAATCATTATTTTATGATGGTTAGATTGGGTGTATGTTTGTTTAGATAGAAGAAATGAAGTGGCAGTGCGTGATATCCCATATCACAAGCCTCTTCTCCAATATCACTAAATATCAATCACACAAGTATATTTATCTAAAATATATACTTATAATATATATCACAATCACTATATTGAATACAATGAAATGACCATATCAAAGTCTATGATATAGATATATTTCTATCAGAATTATTGATTTTTGAAGTTTTTATATCAATATATGACCAATATATGGAACATATTTTGTATAGAATGTTTCAAATTGAACTCAAATTATCACAAATAATAACTATAAACATAAAACAATAAAAAATATAACACGATGGATCATTAAAAAACATGAATTAAATCAATAGAACATTAAACTCGCGTATTACACTACTACACATATGTCCTTTAACAGTGAAAAAAATCCTTTTAATAATACTAAAAAAGAACTTTTAATCACAATGTTGATAAAGGGGGTCTTTTATCTACGCTAAAAAGTGTTGATAAATTCACCCCTTTATTAGTGTTATTTTAGTGCAGATAAAGGACCCCCTTTATCAGTTTTATTTGGAGCACTAACAAAGGCCCCCTTTATCAGTGTTATTTAGAGCACTAATAAAGGCCCCCTTTATGAGTGCTTTAAACAGTGCTGATAAAGGTGGGCCTTTATTGGTGCTCTAAATAGATCTAATAAAGTCCTAGTAAGATGTAATGTGTTTTTAATATAGCAACACACCCATAAAAAACTTGCAGGTATATACAGCACACCCATAGAAATATGCTATATACATTTAATTAACCTCATGAATACAAAAAACATACACCCATGGTATATACAAAAAACACTACTATATACATTTCAAACAATGTTTTATATGATTTCATTTACAATTATCCAAAAAACAGTTAAAAACATTAATTTTTCAACTTTTAATGCTAGTGATCCCCTTTCAAAAATGATTTCTCATGGTATCAGTTACTGAAGAAATCATCCCAACTTGAGAAAAATATTCCACCTTTATAAGAAAACAAATATTTTGTTAGTAATACTTAAATAAATAAATTAAACATTAATATGAAAGAATACATTTATAAAATGTCAATTTTTAATAAAAACACACATTTGGAGTTATACCAGCCACATCGTGAGTCATATTGAGGTTGGGTTGATTCAAACACATCACAAATGAGTTATGGATAGTTTTTCTAAAATATAAAAACAATCTAAATGTGTTTGCTCAATTTTGAGTATGTCACATGTTCTTTTACTAAAATTAATATCAAATTTAAATAATGACACATTTTTATTTATACCGGTCACATCGTACATTAGATTGAGGTGTGGATAATTCCTACCTATCACAAATTACTAACGGATCATTTTCTTAAAGTATAAAAACAATCTAAACGCGTTTTCTTGGTTTTCAGTATGTCAGTTTTGTTTTTTTTACTAAAGTTCCCTTTCAAACTAGAAACATGTATTTTGAGTAATACCAGTATCATCATGAGTCGTTTTGACATGATATTTCTTCAAACACATCACAAATGAATTATAAATTGTTGTCCAAAATTATGATGACAATCGGATTGCGTTTTCTTGGTTTTTAATGAGTGGCATGTTTTGAGCTAAAATGTAAATTTTAAACTGATAATGGAAAATTTTATTCATACCAGTCACACCAGGCATATTAATGAGGATTTTTTGATTCATGCTTGTCAAAAATTACTTATGTATAGTTATCCTAAAGTATCAAAATAATTTGAATGAATTTTCTCATTTTTCATTATGTTACTTGTTATTTTTACTTAAATTAATGTCAGTTTTATTGAAAAAGACACATTTGGAGTTATACCAGTCAGACCATGCATTTAATTGAGGTGGGGTTTATTCATACACATCACAAATGACTCATGGACCATTTTTCTAAATTATCAAAACAATCGAAATGTGTTTGATTGGTTTTCAGTATGTCAAGTTTTATTTTTACTAAAATTAATATCAATTTTAAATAAAAATAGAAACTTTGAGTAATATCAGCCACGCAATGCATCATATTGAGGTTTGATTAATTCCTAAATTTAAAAAATGACTTATAGATCATTTTCCTATAGTATAAAAATAATCCAAATGCGTTTTTTTTAGTATGTCAGTTTTTTTTACTAAAATGTCATTTCAAATTAAAAACACACATTTTGATTCATATCAGTTGCATTGTGAATCGTTTTGATCTAATACGACTTCATACATGTCAAAAATGACTTATGAATTGTTATCCTAAATTATGAAGATAATCAGAGTTTATTTTCTTAGTTTTCAGTGTGTGACATGTTTTGAGCTAAAATGTCAATTTTAAATTGATAACAGAAACTTTTATATTGATGTGTGGTGGATTATTACATTTCAAAAATGACTCATGGAATGTTTACTTAAATTATAAAAACAATCTGAATGTGTTTTCTTGGTTTTTAGTATGTCACTTAATCTTTTTTCTAAAATTAATGTCAATTTTAAATAAAAAATACATTTTGAGTTATACTAGTCACACTGTGTGTCTTATTGAGGTTTGTTTCATTCCAAAACATCACCAATGAATCATGGATCATTTTCCTAAATTATCAAGATAATATGAATGTGTTTTCATGGTTTTTAGTATTTTAGTTGTTCTTTTTACTTAAATTAATGTCAATTTTAAATAAAAAGAGACACTTTGAGTTATACCAGCCACACCATGCATAATATTGAGGTTCGTAGAATTTATAAACATAAAAAATTAATTATATATCATTTTCTTAAAGTATCAAATCAATTTGAATTAATTTTCTCAGTTTTTAGTATGTCAGTTGTGTTTTTTTACTAAAATGTCATTTCAAAATGGAAACACGCATTTTAAGTCATACCAATCGCATCATGAATCAGTTTGATGTGATAATTCTTTATGCACATCAAAAAGGACTTATGAACCACTATACTAAATTATGAAGACAATCAGAGTGAATTTTCTTGGTTTTCATTGAGTGACATGTGTTGAGCTAAAATTTAAATTTTAAACTGATAATGAAAACTTTTAGCCAAACCAGTCACACCACACATCATATTGAGGTGCGTTTGATTTATAAATGTCACAAATGAATCATGGAATGTTTTCATAAATTATCAAAATAATCAAAATGTTTGTTCTGGGTTTTTAGTATGTCACTTGTTCTTTTTACTTAAATTACTATCAATTTTAAATAAAAAGACACATTTGAAGTTATATCGGCAACACTATGTGTTTTATTGAGGTGATTTTGATTCCTAAATGTCACAAATGACTCATGGGTAGTTTTTCTAAATCATCAAAACAATACAAATGTGTTTTCTCAGTTTTCAATATCTCACTTGTACTTTTTACTAAAATTAATGACAATTTTAAATAAAAAGAGATAATTTGAGTTATATCGGCCATAACATGCATCATATTTATGTGGGGTTGATTCTAAATATCACAAATTAATCATGGATCGTTGTCCTAAATTATCAAAAAATATTAATGTGTTTCTCAGTTTTCAAAAGGTAAGTTGCTTTGATACCAACAATATTGACCCAGACATTTCATACATAGATATCACATCTTATTATATTAATATTCCTTACATAACATAATGATACATTCTAGAATAGTTTAGGTCTAGTGGTTTTGGAGACATGGAAACATAAAGAACTAGTTTATAACAATCTCTCACAAAGTTATTCTTTTCTAGAAACCTTCTTAGACATATCATTTCTAAAACCATTCTTTATAACCTTAGGATATGAAACATAATAAAGGGTGATAATAGAAGCTGAATAAGTGTAAAAAAGGAAATATAAATGATAATATAAAGATAACATGATCATAAATATGTTTGATGTTGATATTAACCTTATAAATTTACACCATGCATATCATAGATCATAATCATGAGTCAGGGATTAAAGAATGATATTTCAGAAGACACGAATCTTAAAGGATCAAAGAATATTATAAACTAAAAATATACACTTCAAGTCATACCAAGAACATTGTGTATAATATTGAGGTGTAACTAATTGAGATACAACTGATTACTACACTATTCAAGAAATTGTTCACGGAAGATATTTTGGGAAGTAGTACTTTTCATTAAACTACTAAGAAATACTTTGGTAGATGCATCATTATGATTCACTTCACATTTCATGCTACATGGGGTTTCCTCTTCCACCTAAAAATAACATGTTCTCCCTTTTCCGGCTTGTTTCAGATTTCTAAAAGAAAATTATAGCTTCCCAAAAGATTAGTTAAAAAACTAAATGTTAGGTCCACAAGGATGAATACCCTGAGAGGGGGGTGAATCAGGGTATGACTAATTTAAAATTAACGCCCGTTATGATCTTATTTCACTGTTAAGCAAAACACTCTTCTCTCTCTTTCCTATTTCACAAAGTAAACAGAAATTAAATCATGCACATGACACAATTTTACTTGGTTCATCGCAAAGGGCTACGTCCAAGGAGCATACGCCAACAAGTTGCCGGTCGTACCAATTCCACTAAACTTCACTAGCTGTGGATTACAATGTTCATGCTAGATCACTTCTATTCCCAGGCTCACTTCCTTTACAAAGTTTAGGGTCAGTTCACTACTTTCCCATGGTTCACTCCTTGTTTCTCTCTCTTTGGATCATTGCCGGTGGAGAGGATCACCTTCTTCCTCTTCCTAAGCTCACTTCTCTAGAAGGGAATCCAATCACAGTTTATAGACCTGTAGGTCTCTTCATTTGAATGAATGCACACATCCTTAACTGATGATGGATGCTCTGTTAATGTCCAAATTTCATCCACTGATGAATACCTCTTTGCCACTGAGCACTGGGAAATTCCTTTTGGTAACACCTTCGCAAAGAACCCTACTTTGCGAAGCTCCCAATTTCGCAAAGCTCAAATAAGCCTTCGCGAAGCTCCTGCCTTTTCGCGAAGCACTTTCACGAAGCACTTTCGCAAAGCTCAAGCCATTGCAAAGCAATGTCCCTCGCAAATCTTACTAATCCAAAGTGGAGCTCGCAGGTTTCGCGGAGCTACAATAGCCACCGCGAAGCTCCTCTTTCACGTAGCACACTGGCTCCACGAGCCACCTTCGCAATACGAGAGCAAAATATTTTCTCTAAAAATTCTCTCTACTTCTCTCGAGGGGTCGGACTATATTTATAGGCAATTCCACCAACCCTCTAACTTTCTGCGTGAAGTCAACGCCACGTCATTTCAAATCGCGAAGCTCCAAAGTTTCCGCCGGAATTCTGTCCAAATCGCGAAGCACCACGACAATTTTCCTTTCGCGGAGCTCGTCATAATCGCGAAGCATCACCATCAACATTCCTTAGCGCCTTTGCCGTGAAGCTCCCTCGCAAAGCCCTTCACCACCACGATGTGCTTCAACTCTTCCATTCGCAAAGCTTTGATGTAATCGTGAAGCATCGTCGCCTCCATTTTTCTGGTCTTCGCAAAATCCAAACCATGCATCCTATCTTCGCGAAATTCATGCCTTTCCATATTAAATTATGCTCTTCATGGAAATCCTATTTTCGCGATGCTCACCAAACTCCAAATTTTGGACCCCAAAAATTTGGCAAACACTGGGAAACGGCGCCACCTTGTACTGCTCTTTTGTACCGCCTCCAGATCATCCTTTCCTTTGTCATCGTTCATTGTCAACAAGGATTGTCAACAAACTCTTAGGAACTCGACAATTCTCCATGGAAACCTGCTTTGTCAACAAACACAAGCAACCCAAAAATACTTCAATGTTACCCTGAGGGATTTTTTCCCAACACTAAATAAGTATTAGATAAAAATGAAAAGGAAATTAGCTTATAAATAGTTGATAAAATGATGAAAAAATTAATTAATTACATACATAGTAAGAATTCACCTTTATACATTCCTAACTCATTTACTTTTTTCATTATCTTATTTGTAGCCTCGAAGTCCAATGTCTCACGAGCATGATCAGTTTTTAACAAACCACCCCAAATCAAACAAAGTAATCCACTTGTATAATAAAAAAATTCTTATGTGAGTAATACTAAAATTAAGTAAATTAAACATAAATATGAAACAATTCGCTACTTAGATAGAAGTAACGTCTTTATGTTATTTCTTTACATTATTCCATCAGGTATGTTTCCCATTCGTTTCTAAGTAAATATATATCATCTTGTGAATATGAGTCTTTTATAGAGTCATAGTATTACTGAAAAAATATAAATACACAAAATATTAATAATCATTTTAAATTAAATAGTAATAATCCTTGAAAATACCTCTTTAGGGATGCTAGTTTGTTCATGGAATATGATCCCTCTCATAAATTTAAAAAAAATAACAACCATAATATTTTCCATTTGTTTGTTTTGGAAACTATACAAATATTGATAAAAATAAGTAATTTGTTTTGATATGTGCTTAAATAGTGAAATATTATTATTTGTACTCTGATACATGTCTTGTCATAGTACTTGTCATGTTCATCATCCTTAGCCCGTGGCCTCATTCTATTTTGTAGATGATATTGATGAACCACCCTATCATAATAGAATCCTCATTAAAAGATAATATAAATTATATAACTTGATGTTTAGTTCTAAAATGTTTTATGTAGTTTATTAGAAATTGAAAAATTCCATCATTTGTGGTCGATTTGTTGGGTATTCATGCATTGAATCTAGGAAATAAATATTTGGAGTTTCTAAATTGATTGTAATGAGCATCCAATGCTTCCTAAAAATGTAAAAATGAATAAGTAATGAAAATAATAAAAATAAATTTGATATGATTAAATTTTAGAGTTTTACCCCTACATCATTATTATGAAGAAGAGTCTGTCATCTGTATGTTTTCTTTCAAATTATTTGAGCAAGTCTGCCACTATTTCATCCTATTTATTGGAATCTATTTTTGGTTGTTCTATAGAGGTGGTGTGAGGACTAACAAGTCCATTTTTTCATGGGTAAATCCCTTCAATTGTTTTTGATATATATGTATTCCAAAAATATGAAATGTATTTAGTCATAATTAACATATTATATTAGTTATTTGGAAAATCAAATCATGAGAACATACCTCATGTATACATTTACAATTGATCCACCTAGCCGATCATAGTCAAGGATTTCACTTATATCCTCAACACCAATGAAGTATTAAACTCACTCTTCGTATATATTTTCTTCAAAATCAACTTTGTGAGTATGACCATTTTTTAACTTTGTATTCACATGAACCTTCAATGATAGTAAATGAGGTTATAGAATGGGTGGGGTAAAGGTTCTTTTGGTAGTTCCATTCAATCGGTTGGTCGGTCCTTTAGATGGTTTTGTTTGTTATTCTATTTCACACCTTCCCTTTGTCCATCAGTAATAACATTCATTATTTAGAACTTTTTTTATTAATTGTTAAAGGTTTATCTTGAAAGATAAATTAGAAATGAATAACTTTTTGTCGACATGTTTTTTCACAAGATGTGACAGCCATGTGATAAATGTTCCAACATCTTTTTCAACCATATGAATATCTTCCTCATAAGTTGGAACAAGTATATCATCACTCGGATCATGGTCTACACTAATTGATACTTCCACGTGACTTTTTGGAAGTGGTTTATTTTATTATCATTTTGTTTTGGATATTGAACATCATATCCCTCACTATAAGGTAATGGATGGGTCTTGATATATATAAACCACAATCATTATCACCCTATGGAATATTAGTAAAGGAAAGGTATCAGTGTCTCAAATTTCATAAAAATATTTATTAGAACATTGACTGCCTTGGCTAAGACATCTCTTTGAGGGGAATGGATTGCCTCATAGCTGGTGGGGGTGGGGTGGGAACTCCATGTGGTGTTTGTTCTTGATTTGTTTCTTCTTTTTTCTTCCCCCCATAAAAATTATCATCATCTTTCTCTACCATTGGAATTTTTATTCATGCGTACCTAGTATTTCTCTCATCCATTTCATTTCTTAACTTTGATATTCCTATTTTTTTTTCTCAAAATATGTTAGGGGTGTCACCCTAAAACCCGCACCTTTGAAACGAACATACTATTACGGCCGCTTCAAGACCATCGATAGTATCTGTTTATACATTATTGTTTTTTATAATTCCTATGACTATGTCAAATAGAAAACATAATCAAATAAGTGATAATTATTATGTAATAATGATTTAAAGAAAAACAAATTTTATTATGTAATACATACAAATGTTTCCCACATTTTTTGTGTTTTTTCATCTATTAGTATCCCGTCTTTATTTACACATGCCTCCTTTCATAGCACATGGCATTGTATGGAAGTGACTTTGGATTTATAGTCATAAATCAACATATAAAAAGAGGAACATCATTATGGTATTTTTCATGTCAGATAAAAGTATTATGGTAGATTTAAAATACATACCAATTTTTTTCAAGTGAAGCATACCCCATTATTGCTTTATGGTAGGGGTACACTGGTTTTTCTACTCATTACTTATTTCCATCACTCAGTTGTTCTTTCATAAATAAAAAATTATCATTAAAAATGATGAATAAATGTATCATAAAACATCATATTTCTAGCCTCAATGTACCTAAAAATAAACATCCATACGAAGACTAGTAAATACATCCCATGCTTCTTGGGTTATCATGTCTACGTAGATAAGAAATTGGTGTGGGTTTTTTTCCCTTCAGAATCTTTAAGATGATGTTTCATTAGAATTGTGTGAAAGCCTCTATGAATCCTTATATAATGCATTAATCCATATTTCTTGCAGGATTAATCTACTATAAATTAACTCTTCAAGGGATGATGAAGAGTAATTCAATGTTTCATTGTTTTATTTTTTTAGTAAAATTAAGAAATTATATCATAATGTTATCATAATATCTTCCCACATCACTGTCTTAAGCCCTTTAAAAACATGGTTTCACGATTCTAAATCAACTGAAACGTGTTATTGAGCTATGATTCCAATGTAAATACTAAACATGGCATTGTTTGGGTTAACATACTAGACATGCACATTCCATCTGACCTTGTATTTTATGCCTTTAATTTTTTCCTTAATAATTTTTGCTAACATCGTCAAACAGTGGCACTCATGTTTTTTCTACGTCATAGGTACTTCATCACCTACCATTTCCTCAAAATAAACATCACCAATATGTTCCTCTAGTGTAGTATCATTGGAATATGAATATGGTCATTGTACCTCTGCACTAGGAGCAGTAGCGGGTTGAGAAACATGTTGTTTCTCAGGATTGAGAGTACCAACATGTGCAGAAGGTTGTTGTTCCTCTGTACAGTGAGTAGTAGAAGGTTCGGAGACCTATTGTTCCTAGAGATGGTTTTATAGGTTATGGGACGATGAATATGGGTATAATTTAGATAAAAAACCAAATGCTAGATACTTCGAAAAGGTTGGGGGAAGTTCTCATTTATATCCAATCTTAATGAAATTTTCATAATTAAATGTTAAGTATATAATTTCTAAATGAAAATTTGATCGTAAAATAGACATGCATAGAGAAAATTTCACATATCTCTCATATGATTATGTAATAATATTTGATAAAATTTTATTTAAGGTGACATCAAAAAAATATAGCTTCTCACCGTTATTCTTATCTCGCACTGCTCTGCAATACTTCATATAAACCTTGTCTTGAAATCTCTTAATATAAATCTACCTACATTCATTGATAGACTTTTCCACCCTATATCCTTTTCACATATGTCCCTTATAGATCTAGTGTAAAAATTAACCAATCTAGAATCCTTCTATACCTACCACAGGTCTAGCTCTATATAAACAACTATAAATTATCATTGCTTTGGATATATCATGTAATTCCCATGATTCTAGATTCAAACTAACTAAACCTGATAGGTACTTATTTTTCATCCTTATTTTTCTGAGTTGAAGACTAGATACCATACATAAAGACACTAAATATCCAAGAATATTTCTCCACGCATTACTCGGGACCAGAGTAGATCACACTCATCTTCCCAACAACCTGAATAATGGAACTAGCTATGATAATCCCTTACACTAGAATATTTTATTATCCCCCATGTGATATTGTGTAAATACAGATTTGAAGAGTATAACTCTCCCTAAAATATACACTTTCCAAATACACAAACCTAATTATAGAACTACCAAGAACAGTTGACCAAGAACCACTTTTTTGTTTTTTTCTGTATCCCAAAGTAGATTCAATGTACACATGTAGTGCCAAAACAAGCATGTTCTAAATCACGAACCTATAGATTTAGAATAGTGTGGTCACTATAAAATCTATCCCTCCAATTTTTTAATAGAATTAATGAACCAACTTCTATATGAATTTTTTTAAACCAGTTTTTCAGTGTTACTCTAGAAACATAAAGGCCTTATCCACCTGCCCATGTCAACTAGGACCACAAAATAACACTAGATAATTTTATCCTTCATTCTCTATCTAACCACTTCAATGTTGATTTCCATGATGTCCCTCATCATTGATACCAACACCAAATCATGATTATATATATTCAGGAACTAGGAACAAGTTCATGTCAACTTATGCCATGGTTTTAAAAACCAACCTACACATGTAGATTCCTTTAATGTGATTTTTAATATAGTAATTTTTAATCCTCATTTTGATTCATAAATTATAAAAGAGTAAACTTATCACATGCAAACAAGTATAAAAAATGATAACAAGGGCTCAATTATGGTGTAAACATATATCAATAAACAACCTTCCCTCATGGTGTTAAACTAGCCTTATCTTTATACATATGAAATATATACATTGGAAATTTCTTTTGAATCATTTTTAAATAAAAATTCAATTATAAGGGAACTCACCCATAAAAATCAAAGCAATAACATTCTTAATAAAATAATGGCTTAATCTCAAGACAAAGAACTCAATAGGAAGTTTGAATGGGGACACTTGGGGATGAGGAAAAGGTTAAAAATAAAACAAAATAACAAAGGAGCTTTCCTTTTCAAGTAGCGATGGCGGTGAAGGAGGAGGTTGGAGAGGTAGGGAGAGAAGGTGGTGAGGTAGGTAGAGATGATGGAAATGTAGGGATAGATAACGGAGAGGCAGAGAGAGATGGTAGAGAAGGTTGGTTTGAAGCAAAGGAGGGGTTCACGATAGAGGTAGGGTTCGTAGGGGTGGTGGGGTTTGGTGGCGGAGGTGGGGTTCGGAGGTAGAGGTGGGGTTCACGGTTGAGGTAGGGTTCACAGTGGGAGAGGAGGGATTCATGGAAGTGGAGGAAGAGGAGGGCTCAGTGGCAGGAGAGGGTTCGATGATGACAGGGGTTGGCTTCCGTGATAGCTTGAGGTATATGAGAGAAGAAGCTGACAGTTAGGATTCATTTATAAAAACGGGTAAGGCATTTATCAACACTACTTAATAAGAACTGATAAAGATGTGTTTTATCAGTGCTAAAATAGAAATAACTAATAAAACCTACTTTTATTAGCACTTTTTTAGTACTGATAAAACTACTCCTTTATCGGCGCTAAAAAAGAACTAATAAAGATATAATGTTAATAAATTATTTATATTAGTAGATATATTTATAATATTATAATAATTGTATTTAATATAATTATAATTTTACAAATATATATTATTAATATATTTATTATTATTTTATAATTATTTAAATATATCTATATTTATTTACATTTTTAATTATAAATATTTGTATTTATTTAAAAATATTTGTATATATTTATAAATGTATTTATTTAATTATATATATTTATAACATTATAATTATAATAAATATATTTATTATAATTTTTTAATTATATATATTTATATATTTATTTGTTTATAATTATAAGTATAAATAAATATATATTTATTTTTAATTAAAGAATTATAATAAATATATATATATTGTTGTAATTATAAATATATATATTTATTTATTTAAATAAATATAAAATTATTGGAATTATATTTATTATATTTATAATTTTATTAATATATATAATTAATAAAATTATAATTTTACAATTATTTAAATATATCTATATTAATTCAAAAGCTTAAAGAGATAGGCAAGATGGCTCCCATAAAATTTATTAGAAAAGTAAAAATACAGAGAAAAGAGGTTGGACAAGATCAAACAAGGATAATCCCTCACCCAAAATGGAAAGGTACACATCCATAATAGGATCATTCTCATGACCAGAACCAACACCATCATCTATAGATTCCCACTCTGACCGTGATCTTCTTTGATTGAAGAGCACATAGTACTTCTCCCTAAGATTTTTCTGCTCAAGAGTGAGCCCTTTAGAAGAATACCTGGTGGACACTCGGACACGCCCACCAACCCAATCATCATGACCACATTCTCATCCATGACTTTTTAGATGGTGAACCCGTTTCCAAGTCTCAGCTTGATGCCAAGCCCCTCCCAGATCATCCCTCTATAATAGTGGAGGGGCTTTCCCAGGATCAGAAGTAGTGAAAGTAACTTTATCCTTCCTACCATAGGAAATCAAGTCATGTTCATGGGTCAATTTCCTAACCACTTCATCTCCTCCTACTAATTATATATTTTTCTATTATGAAGAAACACTTTTAAGGAAAATTGGGAGACCAATAAATATTACAAAAGGACATCACCCAACCTGATATGAAATAGTTGAATCACTTAATTTTAATATAAGGTTATTAGAGAGATTGCCTATGAGGAGACTCCATTAAAGAGAAGAAGCCTTCTCGTTCGGATCATCATTGAGAAAGATCTCGATGTTGTATTTTATCTTGTCCCAATTCAGGATGAGCTCTTCCATAGAAATATTATTCCCATTGAATCCAAGTGACAGTATGCTAAGATGTTTTTGGATCTAGTCACCTTGCTCCTTGGATTAAATAGAAGTAATACACATCCCCACAAGCTTGTCCAACTCCTCTTATGTAGTAATGAACTTAAGTCTCTTGTCACAGAAATATTCGTTACTATTGATGTTGTTTTCCCACTCATCCCATTTCATCAATTCCTTACCGCACTGGGGGATACCAAATTCAGCAACATCCTTAACATCATGCACCAGGTCAGAGATAGAAGAATCCCCTACAGAAGAGTCAATACCCTTAGAAGAGTCCTCCTCCACCTGCTTGAAAACCTTTAGAGGTGGCTTTCCTTTTCTTGAGGATTGTGTAACAGGAGGGCTAGGTAAGAAAAAGTAATATTTCTTCCTATACAGCCTCCAAGGGTGATGGATAAAACCTTCTAGATCAATTAGAGTGGTTTTACCTTCTATGAAGAGGATCTAATATATTCCTCCATAATGTCCACTTCCTTGGACTCAGTAGGAACATCCAAATTAAAATCCCTATCCTCATTGGGAGACACCAAACTCTTAGGTAGGTTCACATCATGGGTAGCCTCCACATAATTCCCTTCCTTGAACATATGTCCTTCTTAAAATCCCAACACAGAAAAGCATTTTTGAGAATGTATAACCATTCCTCCTAACATAACCATGTTAGTATAGGATGGTCCTTCCTATAAGACATGTATTGGAATTTATGAACTTGTGGGATTATTGTATCCACATCCCATAAATTGAAGTTGCTTGTTAGTGTCTTACCAATCCCAACATTCAGGTCCAATGGGACCTTGTTCATCACAGACTTTCAAGTTCACCGTTGCTTCATCTATAAAGCTCACTTAAACCAGATGTCTCGCCCTAACCATATACAAGGATGCCTTCATTTCCACTCCACCCACCTGCACTGCCTCCCCTGGCCTTCCTTGTGGCAAGGGGATGATACCCAAATCATGCCTCAAGCAAGAAAATATGTCCACGACCCGCGTCCCTAACTCCATAGACTTAGAAATCTTAACAACTACTAGAGGCACCGTAGAAGGACAATGTAGGAGATGATCCACTCTTGAAGTACTAAGACCCCCTCGAGAACTGCCATCCAGAATCTTAGCAAACGAAGGAGAAAACTGAGGTTGAATTAGATGTTCCACTTCCAGAACTTTTCCTTCTTGTTGGTTGACACCCAAGTCATGCTTCAATATATCAAAAAATTTAGAGACCTTCGGGTCATCATAACCTTTTTCTTTTGAGGGATGGAAAACCATCACTGAGTCCTTGACACCCAGAGTTTCAACAGATAAAGCCTTAGATGATATAGACCCATTCTGTGGAACTTTATTCGTTACCCCTCAAGACCATGAGCTGTACCCATGGGACAACTGTATCCAAACACCTACTCAGAAGAACCAAGCTCACTATGCACTTGATCAGAGTGTCAAGTCCCCCCTAGTATAACTCCACCACTCCCCAACATGCCAGCCATCCCATAATCTAATGTCCCTAAATCATCAATCCCCACATTGGATATTAGAGCATCCTTGAAGGAGAAGGACTATCCAACAGAGAGACGACCATCTTTTTTTTACCACATCTTGATCATCTTTCATCTCTGCAACATCTGCCCAATTATAAGGGCCACTACATATCCCAACAAGATGTTGTGCATCCATAATCCCCTTTCTAAGTTGCAAGTTTCCTTGTTCAGAAACCCATATATCACCATTGAACGCCTTCCTAGTAAGATCAGTGGGATTTGGCAGGGTTTTCCCCTTGATATCAAATTTCTTACGACAGTGGGCAGTGAGGCGCCCCTTCATTACAAACTTCTCATAGAAATATTTCCTCCGAAAATATGTCAGCAAGTAAACAACAGCCAAACATGAATCACAAAACAACGGTTTCTTTTCATACTCAACATCGATGTAAATATCATCTTTAGGAGTGGGAAGAAAAACCTTCTCAATCCGGGTGGACCGAAGGTCGGTCTCCCTAAAAACCTGTAAAAATGGCCAAATCGCACCAGATCTATCTCCTTGTCAAGAAGAATAGGAGTCCTAGTTGATCTAGCAATATCATGAAGGATCGTTGGGTGCAAGAGAATTTAGTTGAGCCAATGAAGATGGATCCAAATCTACGCAAATGCATTCCTTACCTGTGACACATTGAAGTCCATAGACCACTCATGAAAATGCAGCCAACTAGGTTTTAAAAGCAGAGAACCAATGCTCCACACGTGATATTTCTCCTCAACAGAAGAAAAAATGTAGTGAAAAAACCCCTTCCAAGGGAGACACACCTCCAACCAGAGAATCCACCTAAATAAGAAATCTGACTGATCAAATCATCAAACCTCCACATATTTTCACCCTTCGGAAAAACAAGTTGCGCAATCATGGATGTTTTCCCCATTTCAATATGCTTAGAAAATCCAACGGGATTTACCTCTACATGCGCTATTGATCCCTTTCGGATAATTTTCCCAAAACCAGAATCATTAAACATGTTCGATCCAACACCACCTCCGGAAGATCTATGAAAATCAGTCGGAACCACAGGTCAATACACATATGCTTCAGACCTAATTAGACCTGGTTGATTCACAATCCTGAGCGCATCTACAGGACACACACCAGACGAAGTCAGTGCTGGTTGATGCAACTCCCTAGATCCAAGACGTCCTGAATCCACCAAATTGGCTGATCGAGTCAAACCCATAGATCGACGCACATAATCCCTACCAGATTTAGGCAAAACTAAGGCCAATCGGGAGGGAAAATCTAGAAATCGACACTCATCCCCAGTCGAAATCTTGTGTTGATTCTCATCATCTAGACCGACTCTAGCCAAAAGCATGCTGCCAATGTAATGCGGAATGAAAAATCCCATTGCGAAACCAAGACTTATTTATAATTATAATAATAAATATTTGTATTTATTTATAAATATTTGTATATATTTCTAAATATTTATATATATTTATAAATAAATTTATTTAATTATATATATTTATAACATCATAAGTATAATAAATATATTTTTTATTATTTTATAATTATTTAAATAAATAAATATTTATTTATAATTGTAACTATATATATATTTATTTATTATTAAAAAATTATAATAAATATATATTTATTTATATTTATAATTATAAATATATATATATATATATATATATTCATTTATTTAAATAATTATAAAATTATAACAATTATATTTTTTATATTTTTTATTTTATAAATATATTTATTAAATTTTTAATTTTATAAATACATATAATGGGCATATTAATTATAATTTTATAGTTATTTAAATATATCTATATTTATTTAGAATTATAATTATAGATATTTGTATTTATTTATAAATATTTTTATATATTTATAAATATATTTACTTAATTATATATATTTATAACATTATAAGTATAATTAATATATTTATTATAATTATTTAATTATTTAAATATATATATTTATTCATAATTATAAGTATAAATAAATATATTTATAAATATTTGTATATAATTATATATATATATATAATTATAATAGATGTATCTATTGCAATTTTATAATTATTTAAAAATATATATATAGTTATAATTATAATTATAAATAAATATATTTAAAATGTATTAATATATAATTAAAATTTTATAATTGTAAATATAATAAATATATTTATTATGTAAATATATTTATTGTAATTTTATAAGAATTTATGAGAACATAATAGATTAATGGGTATAATATGAATGAATCATATACCTAGTAAAGTATAAATCATAAAAAATGAGTCATCACATATATGGAAAACGTGAATAATAATAATGGTGTAATGTATAAATGAACATTCATGATGAATACATAACATATGCATGTTAATCATACTCATCCATCAATTTATTTATTGACCAAATTCATTAGAACATATGTTCATTTATTTATAATTATAATTATAAATATATATATTTAAAAAGTATTTATATATAATTATAAATATATAACTATAAATATAATAAATATATTTATTATTTAATAAAATTTACTATAATCTTATAATTATTTAAATACATATTTATTTAATTATAATTTTATAAATACTTTTTTAAAAATATTATATATATATTTGAATATTAAAAAATATATATTAATTATAAACATGCTCTTTTTATTTAATTTATATAAATAAATATTATTTTTGAACATAAATATATAAATTAATTATATTTTTTATGAAAAACCATTATCGGCACTAATAATAGTGCTGATAAATCCACCATTTATCAGCGCTAAAAAAGCGATGATAAAGAATACACATTTTATCAGCGCTTGTTTTAGCAGTGATAAAGGGTGGATTTATCAGCGTTTTTAGCTATCATTGATCAAATTCCCCTGTTTATCAACGTGTTTTTCTTATCCCATATAAAGGTGAGTGTTGACCTTGCGCTGATATGTGTTTGTGTTCATAGGCCTAGGAAGGAGTTTTCCATCCTTATATAGGGGGGTGAATCGGTGATCAAAGTTTAATAAGAACTTTTATCCACATTTCCTCCTCTCCACGCTAATTTCCAACATTTTTTATTAGTTCATTGATCACATGATGATCCCAAATACAATAAGGATATTGACAACAAGAGGATAGATATCACACACAACATGGGGGATTATAAAGTTCACAGTACTCTTTTCATCAAGTGTTTATATCCTTGGTGAATCAAAATTTATCATCCTAATGGACACTTCACCACTTTATTATTGATGATGAATTACTCAACGAATGGAGCATGCACTACCAAAAAATAAAAATTATATGTATTTTTTAAAACAAGGCTAATTTTTAAATTTAGCCACATTTTTGTAAGATCATGTCTATCATATCTACATTTTTATCCATGTTCTAAAATGTGGCAAAATTTATATTTAGCCACATTTTTTAGTCACACTTTTAAAATGTGGCTAACTTTTATTATAGTATTGTTTTTAAATGTAGTTAAATTAAATAAAGAGAGAGAGTTTTTTATGTAATATTTATATATATATATATAATTTTCTATCACATTTTAAATTTTAACACACATACACATGTGTATAATTTATAATATATAAAATTATAATAGAT
Source organism: Viscum album (assembly GCA_963277665.1). Lineage (NCBI taxonomy): Eukaryota > Viridiplantae > Streptophyta > Magnoliopsida > Santalales > Viscaceae > Viscum > Viscum album. The sequence continues at coordinate 1,373,459,603 of OY728133.1, read as the reverse complement.
ATAAATTTTAGTTGAAAAATTAATTTAAATAATATATGTGTGTGTATAAGTTATATATCATTTAATGATTACATTTAATATATATATATATAACAGAATTATATAGTTTTAAAAATTATATATATGAATAATGTGTGTGTGTGTGTTTATAGTACATGTATATATACATCCAAACATTTACATATATATATATATATATTCACACACATACATACATAGAATGTGTACATAATACATACACCTAAAAAAATCATGCACACAAATGCATATATGAATAAATTCATCCATCCATTCATACATATATTTATAGACACACACACACACATATGCATGTGCGCACACACATATATATACAAATACACACACACACACAAACACATGTTTTTAAAAACAGAAACACACACATATATATATATATATATATAAAAACTTACCCAAACACATACAAACACACATGTATGTATGTATGTTTACATACATATATATATATATATAAGTATACATACATGAATGCATGCATGCATATATCTACACACACAAAAATAAGACATATATACACAGAAATATACATACATATATATATATATTATTTATATAAGTATACACCTTTATATATATGTATGTATTTAAATTATATTATGTATATTAGTAATATGTGTGTGTGTATGCATGTTTCCCCTTAATATCTTAAGATACAAATATACACATATATGATAGGTGAATACTTTATTAAAGTTGTTTTAGAGTCCAATTTTATTTGCGACTATAGAGGATTGAATATCACTTGTGTAGAATAATGAAAAAAATTAACTTAAATCGTATTTTCATGTTGTGGTAGTTTTCTACGTACGTGCAGGTGCGCATTGGGAGCAGAGTGATGACACACAAGATGAAATTCATCATGATTACTTTACCTATATTTTTAAAAAACATGGGTTAATGAGATGTAGGTAAATTAGATAATTTTTTTGGAAATGTGGGTAATTATCCATGTTTAGAAACATATCTAAATTTTTGACATCTTGTTACTCCATGTTTTTTAAAAACAAAAGTAAATACATTAGTGAAGTTTATAAAAATCACTAACATAAAATAATAATAGGTCTAATTGTGTTTTTTCTTCTTCTAGTGAATTGAAATCCAATAAGAATGTAAAAGTAAATTCCAGGGAAATATATGAGCAACAATAAATCTCTTCTTTGTACATTGTGAGGTAATACAGATATGCACGAGAATGTGTTGGGCACAGAGTGATGACGTGTGTGATGGGGCCTATCACGATGAGTTTTGGCGAGGCTAGTGAAGATGTATAGGTTATTTGGGGTAAACAAAAAATTAATTATAGATTATATTATATTAATTTATTTAATTAGAAATTAATATTTATCCATTGTTATCGAAAACATGGGTAAATAATAAGGAATGTGTTATATGTTTGGTGAACTTGTGTCAGGCCTGCAAGGGTATAAAGGTCATATGGGGTAAAAAATAAATAAATTACTTATTAATATTATAATAATTTATATAATTTAAAAAATATGATTTAACCATGCTTGTAACAAAATGGGTAAATAATAGGGTGTTTGTAATATAATTATTTTACTCGCATTTAAAAAATCATGGGTAAATGAGAAGTGGTTCATTACTTATATTCTAACAATAATATCAAATACAATTACGATGGAAATAGACTAACAATAAAAAATATCTTCTTCATGCACTATAGGAATTTTCCACCAATTTTTGGGAACCTATTGGTAGATGAGTGATGACGCATGTGATAGTGGTCATCATGGTGAACCTATGAAAGGCCTACATGGGTAGAGGTATTTTTAGGGTAAAAAAAATTAATTACTATTAATATTATAATAATTTATTTAATTAAAAAAATATTATTTTCCAAGGTTTATAAAAAATGTTGGTAAATAATATGAAGCCTATAGTATATTTAGTGAGCCTTTATGAGGGCTGTGAGGGAAGTGAGGTGGTATGGGGTAAAAAACAAATTAAACTTATTAATATTATAATAATTTATTTAATTAAAAAAGTTGATTTACCAACAATTATAAAAAACGTGGGTAAATGATGCATATACTATGATGGATTTTCCTGCATTTTTTAAAAACATGGGTGAACAAGATGTCGGTAAATTGCCTATGTTTTCTAGAAACACAAGTAATTTGGTAAGTTTAAAAATGATACTAAATTATTGACACCTCATTTTTCTATGTGTTTCATGAAAGTTGGGTAAATATGTTAGTTCATTTATAAACACAACTAATGAAAAATAATAACGTGGCAGATTGTATTTTTTCCTATAGTGAAGGGAATGGCCTTGAAACTCCAATAAAAAATATAAAATACAATTACAAGGGAAATATATTAGCAACAAGAAAGATCTTTGGCATGTGTGATCATTCCTCTATCTTCCTTGAGTGTCTCTAGACTTGAACTAGGTGTGCACCCATGTACTTCCCATAATGAAAACCCAGATGGGTGTCCCTCTCATGACTTCTTCCAATCGACTACTATGTCAATTTTATCATTTATTCTTCCCAAAATATAAATGATTATTTGATAAATATATTTAATATATCTAAATATTCAATAGATATCTTGATCAATCCATTAGTCTCAGATCTCCTCACCTTTCTCCATTATATATTCTCATTAAATATCAAGTTGAATTCATCTAGTTGACTGATGATGTTTCCAATTTTGGGTCCTTGTTTCATCCCTAAAATATAGGTCATGTGATTTCAAGATAGTATGTAATTAATCAGATTATGGTGTGACATGATAAATCCTATTGTGATTCATGATGTTGCAATGTGATATATTTAATCATGAAATAAGACTCATTCAATCTCTAGATCTAATAATCCCAACTGAAATATCTCTTTGAATCTCTTATCAAATCCACCAAGGGTGTGTTTAACTTGTGGAATAATCATATGGCTTGCAGTGTCGCATAAATATATCCTTTTGTTGGTCACATCAGGCTGTGGCACAACCTATCCTCTATAACATAGTGAATCCATAATTAATATAATCACCTATTTGGGAAATTTTTGAGTTAATTGACAACATTCATAACCTATGTTTTGAAAATCACAATACACTTTTTCTGTTCATAATTAACTTGTAGTTATTTGTTTAATTTTTTTTGTGCAGAACATAACTTCATATTGTCTGAATATTTATGTTTCAGTGAATTGACTTAATACATCTAAATTCTAAATCTCTGATAAGTTGTGATGAACTATTTCATCAAAAGTTAGATCTGCCTCATCAAAATATCGATTATTGTTTTTGATTCCATTAGAATAAAACTCTAGGATCTCATAATATAACCATTAATGTTTTTTATTCCATCATCTATAGATTAGACTATGTCCTTAAATAATGGATGATATAATGATTCATTACATCGAGTTCTTGTGAATCATCTCACTACTTTTGAGAGATTTGATTATATTTTTTTTTCCATTGTGTTTACTAAGAGATTCCACTATTTGAGGTATCATTATAAAATATCTTAGTTTTACTTTTATAATTGTATCTTCTGATCTTCATGATAAATTAGATTTCAATGAGGGGTCATTTGCTTTTGACAACTGTGACTGAATATTTTCGAAGTTTAATAAACTATATCTTTTAAACCATAGTGTTTGATGAAATCTAGAATACTTATACTTGATGAAAATTGAGGAGATTTAATTTTTTCTTAGGGATAGAGCTACATGATTTTGATGTTTTTATTTAAGAGGTTCTTACTATGGAACCTTCTTCTGCATAATAGCTTTTTCGAATAAGTTCTAGTGTTTGAAACTTGTTTATACCTTGGATTTGGTTTACAAATACACCTTCCACTTTGGTTTAAAAGATAACGCTTCCCATGAATGGAAGTTTTTGCTAATAATATCATTTAATGGGTATTTATATTTTCATTTGATACAAAATTCATGGTTTTTACTATACTATGTTAATTTTTTGATTGGTTAACTTTGTTATCTTCATTTATTTTTTTAACTATAGAATCTTTTATTTCTATTTCTCTTGATATGTTTTACTTTGATTAATAAGATTTTTCAAATTGTATAAATTCCAAACCTTTAACTTACTCAAGTGGGATAAAAATTGATTGTTGTAATTTAAACAATAATTAACCCACACTCTTGTATCATCCATATCATCTACCTAATGAGTAACATTTGGTACCAAATCTTACACTTATTTTTTAATTTCTAATATTTTTAATATCAAGTTTCCTTACACTAATGTATAAAATTGAGTATATATTTTTTTAGATATGGTTGGTACTTTACTAGTTATAAGTTTGGATAATATTAACCCAAATCATCCATCATTATTTGATGGATCTGATTGTTATTATTATCATGACCATAAGAAAATCTATGTGATAAATACTAGTTTTGAGAATTTTCTTGTGCTTAATTGAAATTACAAGATTTTTTAGAAATAAGTTTTGATCTTTAATCATGTAGAAAAAAATTAAATTTCAACTCAATTTCAAAGTTTATAATACATTTCTATGTGATATTTAAATAAATATATATAGTCAGGTTTCTTTATTATGAACAACTAATGGAATCTGGAAAAAGTTGGAGGTCACTCCTTTTGGAACTGAGAAAAATAGAATGGTTCTTAAAGTGTATGATAAGAGTTTTGATATGTAACAAACCAACCCAATTAAACATGATACATCACCTAATATGGCTTTACAAAATGTGTTTATCAACACACAAACCACAACATTTCTCATGTATAAGAGAAAAGGGTTAAACTATTAGAGTAAAAAATAGAATAAGTTTTACCCAACCATAAGACATTAAAAATAAGCTAAAATGATAATCCTAGAAACAAAAAAAAATCTAGTACCAAAATAAAATCTCCATGTGACCATATATCACCATTAAATTATCACACTATGAAGGAAACATCACCAAGATAATTCATTGGGATACATGACACACTTTCCTTTACCTACATCCTAAAAAAATATGAATACACATGAAGGCATATATAGGGTGTGATGAAAATGAATAGTATGATACAACCATGAATCTATAAAATTCCTATCACAAAGAAACCATTAGTTCTAGCTTTAAAAAAACAAGTTTTATAAAACAATTTCATTTGAAAAGACATTTTCACAGAATATCCTTTGGTTCTATTTAAAACATTCCACAATCAAACAAACCAAGAATATGATAACTTACATAATAGATAAATATAGGGAAAATATAAAAAACAACCATGTAAAACCATAAGATAAAAAATGTAAGCAATCAAACATGAAACATTGTCACCGTGTATAAAACCAAGAATAAGGTGGGCTCTAGACGATGTGAATATATAACTAGGACCTTCAAGGAATAATAAGTCATTATAATGTGATTACTAATGCTACTAAGTCCTGTAACTATCTTTATTTATTAGGATAACCAATAGTTTCCATGATATAATGAGAATTTATCCATAATACTTTTTGGTGACACACTCAGTATGGTTTGTATGTTTCCACAACCCAATGCACCCAAGGTTCCCAAAGAGTTATGTTTTCCTCAAAAAATATAATTAAAACACTCTCACCATTTTATAAAACATTTTCACAAGTGAAGCATCACTACTACCATTCTTAAAAATCCATTTATATTCACAACCATCTTTGAGTAATTTCATTGAACACAAGAAGTTTGTAAAACAATTTTTAAATAAAAACCTTTCTAAATACCTTTTTCATTCCATCTAAGATGAAATTTCATAAAAACTACATACTTTGATATTATATAATTTTTTCATATACCAAACCAAAGTAATTTATGATAACATCATGTAAATCATTAGATGAACCATTTTATATATACACCTACCTCTCCAACAAAAGAAACTAAGTTTCCTTAAAAAATAATGGTTGCAAACGAAGAGATCATACCCTCTATAGTCTAGATCCAAATAAATATCATAAAATCCCCATTATAAACTCTATATTCTTCCATTACATCACTTAAGATATTCAACCTTTGAATTAGAAGAGATATCTAAGAGATATCTAGAAAGAGGAAGAGAAAATGGGTGGAAATCAGAACATATCTTGAAGATATCCACTAATAATGAAGGGGAAATGCTAAGAGACCAAAGGGAGAACCTCCTAGAGATTCAAGGAGAGGATGGTTTTAGATAATGAGGAATTACGATGGTATTAGAAAATAAAATTAGCAAGGGTATAATGGTAATTTTTTAAATTTAAGAAATTCATATAGGTTGCATAGTTAGACCACATGGTTAGACAAACCATGTGTTAACTATGTTGTAGCTACAAACCCTTGAAAACTGAAACACATGGTTATTTGTGAATGCACGGTTAGAAAAATTATGGTCAATCCATGTGATATTATCTAGACCAACATCCATTAATCTATATGGTTTTCCTATTGACTCACACGGTTATACAAATCATTGTCAAACCATACAAAATACTATTGGAATTAACATATCTATACTACATGATTACCAAATAGTTAATACTAACTGTGTGTAGACCATGTTCATCGTATATTTCTCCCAAAAATATAAATTCTCTACCCCAAAATCCTAAAAACTTTTAAAACCTCAAGAGTGAAAAATAAACACAAAATAAAACAAACTTGTGACATGAAGGGTGTTACAATTCTCCCCACCATACCTCTTTTTGTCCCTAGATAGTGATCAAGATCCTAGAACCATGAAGAGATAATTCCAATTTCAAATCATCAATGCTTTGATATCCCACATCTCATGGATATCCCATTTATAATTCCATAGTATACATAATAAGGTAATTTTTTTATCACACAACACCTTATTTTAAAAATTCATAATCCGAATTGGTTACTCAACCATTGAGGTTTAGAGATCAAGATCAACTTCTACCACCTTATCATATAAATATCATCTAGTTAATACCTCATTAGTTGTGAAACATGAAAGAAATCATGAATTTACATAAATATAGGTGGAAAGTACATAAAATAATCCACCTTTCCAAGTCAATCGATGATCTCAAAAGTGATAATAAACCTCGGTACCAAATTACCCTAATTACCCAAATGAAGATGTCAAAAATGAGGTAAAAACATGATAAAAACCTAATAATATACCACAAAATCCAATGGGTTATGATGACATTTCACATAATATTTATAGTGACTCTGAGCTATCGCTAAGTTTTGTTGGATAAACTGTACCTTATCCATCATCTCTTGTAAAATACTTGATCCAACCAAGGAACGTTTTTCCAATTTCATCCAACAAAAAGAAGATCTACATGGCCTCCCATACAATACTTCAAAATGTGTCATTTTAATAAAATCATGATAACTATTATTATAGAATAACATGACTAAGGAATGATTCTATTCTCGTGAACTATCACAATCAAGTACGAATTCCTGAAGGAAATACTCAATAATCTGAAGGGATCACTCAATCTTCCCATCCAACTGAGGGTGATACATCGTGCTTAGATTCAATTGTGTAACCATTTCCTATTGAAAACCCTTCAAAATCCTAGATGTAAACCATGGATCTCTATTATAAACAACCACATAAGGAATTCCATGGAGATTCATGATCTCTTATACATGCATGTGTATGAGATATTTCACCTTTTTATCTCCTTATTAGGAAGGAAATGGGAAAATTTTGTAAGTTGTTCAATGATAACCCAAATCACATTTATCCCACTAGGATTATGTGGTAAACCAATAACAAATTATATGGATATCTCATCCAAATTCCAAAAATAGATTAGTAAAGGCTGCAAAAAACTATAAGGTCTCTAGTAATCCTCCTTAATCTTCTAGAAAGTAAGGCATCGGGATACAAAGTCTAAAATTGACTACCTCATCCCCAAAATTCTCAAATCATGATAAATATTATTAGTCCCAAGGTGCATGGACCAACTAGACTAATATTCTATATCCATCAACTCTTGCCTAAAATATATGAGAACAACCAATCTCCCTCCAAAACACAAGACACTATTAAGAGATCGAGACTAGACACCAGGGGTCTACCCACCATATAAGACTTCACACTGATAATCATTATTTTTTTATTCCCCAAGTTTAATCTGATCATAAAATTGTGAGTAATATTTCAATTGAACTAACAACACCTACCCATTATCATCTTCAGTTCCTCAAATTATATTTTACACTTATAATTAAATTCAAATTTAACAACATTATAGGTTAACTCAGTTATTGGAGATGAAATCTTAGAGAAATCCTGAACAAAATATCTGTAATAACCAACTAATCCTATGAACCATCGAATCTCAAACACATTTCTAGGTTACTCCCAAGACAACAGTGCTTAGATGTTTTCAGGATTCACTGGTATTCCCCTATCAAATATGACATGACCTATAAACTTCTCTTCTTGGATCAAAAAATCACATTTATAAATGTTACCATATATTTAATGTTTCTTTAGAGTTATGATAATGATATACATATGATTCTAGTGTTCTTTATATGAATTGGAATACCCCAAAATATCATCCACAAAAATAACCACAAAATATTCCAAGTACTAATGAGATATTTAATTCATTAAATATGTAAATATCATAGGAGTGTTAGTAAGACCAAATGGCATAACCAAATACTCATAAATTAAATACCTACTCTTGAAGGACGCTTTGGAAACATCCTTCTCTTGGACCCTTAACTGATTTTACCTTGACCAAATATTAATCCTAAAAAACTATTGGTATCCCTTTAGTTGATCAAATAGGTCATCAATACTAGGTAAAGATACATGTTCTTAACAATCACCCAATTAATCTTTCAATAATCAACACAAAGTTGGAGTCTTCCATCTGCCTTAGATAAAAAGAAAATTAACAAATCCAAAGGTAACACAGTAGGAAGAATATATCATTTGGCCTCATGATCCTCAATTTAAACATTAAAATTTCACAAATTATTTGGTTTCATACGATAATATGGAAAGGATATGGTATATTTTCCTGGGAGAAAGTAAAAAAAACTCAACCTCCCTTTGGAGAGTTAACCTAGAAAAATGATCAGAAAAACCCTCAATGTACATATACACCATGATAGGAAATAGACCACTTAAATTCTGGTCAATGATGTGAAGGAACATCTCTAAAAATTTGCATGAGATCATTATAGCCTCAGTAACAATAACACCCTCTTTATTAGATGTATAATCCCACTCGCCCAAAAAGAAATGAGTAACACCATCAGAAGACTTGAAATGAACCCAATGATGATAATAATCAATAATGGATTTAAGATTAACCATATAATCCATACCAATGATGAGGTCAAATATTTCAAGATCCAGAACTATAAAATCCCACATGGCCTCGTGGTTAATGATCATGACATAACACTTAGAATGTATGAAACCCTTATCGTTCTTCCATCATAAGGGAGTGGAAAGATCCATCATTAATGGAATAATCCTGAGTATAATACCAAAAAATAAATCAACATAGGTGATATGAAAATATTACATGTATATGTATCAAACAAATCTAGGACTATAGAGTATGAAATAAACATAGTAACTCTCATAGTAGTTGTCATTGCTTTATATTCCTCTAGTGAATACTTCATTGCATAAAGAAATCTGGTATTTTCTCCTCTATGAGATGTATTAATTTCATGAGTTTCCCTATTTTCATGAGAATAATACCAACACTCTTTGTTACATCAAAAAGAACTAGGTTTCCTTTGGTAAGAGTGGATCTAGCTCTACTACCATTGGACAATCTTCTGTAAAAACACTTAAGATGACTAGATTATCCACAATGATGTCATGTATTGGGTGCTTCCATATAGTTTGGATTATTATGGTTGGGAATCCCAAACTTATATCAAACCACCTAGAATTTAATTGAGGAATCCCCTGAAACTACCCCTCACATAAAATAAGCACCCTTAATACGTTTCCATTTTTTGATAGATGATACACTCTAGCTACCCCTACTACAACTGAAGCTCCAAAAAAAACCTGTCTTCCCAGCTAAGTCTACCTAAACCTTATGTTATTTATCAACCAATATAGTAAAATTTGAAAATAATAGGAATATCATCATTGAGTAAATTAAAAAGAAATCTTCTAGAATCCATACTAAAAACATCAAAAATCAATAGAAAAAAAAAGAGATAAATTTTATCTAAAGGAACCCCAAATTTATGTTCTAGCTTGATGAAACACCCATGACCACTATTGGTAACACAAATTTAGATATAAAAGTGAGTTTTCCATGCACCCTTCCACACTTAACAATTGATTTATGAAGATACTAACTCCTTTATACCATTATTTTGGAACCACATCCAGATAGTGTCACCACGCTTCTAGATAGGTATTCACTCTGATACAATTTTGTAATGAACCAACCTGATTTGACATGACATATCACCCAAGATGGATCACTATAAGTTTGAACTCAATACACAAACCACAACATGTCTCGTGTATAATAAAAAATAGATAAATTATTAGAGTATAAAACATAATAAGTGGTACACAACCATGATACATACAAACCAATTCAAAATAGTAATATTTCAAATGAAACAAATCCAATCCTAAAACCAAATCTCCATGTGACCATCCATCACTATCATCCCATCCCACTGAAGGAAACTTAAACCAAGATAATTCATCAGGCTACACAACACTCTTCCCTTCACATGTATCCTATAAAACAAAATATCTATACACCCAAAGGCATATGTAGGGTGTGATACATCAAGGTAGGATACCACCATGAATATATATAATTTATGTCACCATTAAACCATTATTTCTAGTTTCAAAACAAAAAAAAGTTGCATAAAGTTATTTCATTTTAAAACACTTTTTCAGAAAAAAACTTTTAAACCCATTTCAAAAAATCTATATTCAAATAAACCAAGAATATGATAATTTAAATAAGATATAAATAGAGGGAAAAGATGAAAATAAACCATGGTATAACCATAAGATAAAAATTTGATCCACAAAACATGAAACATGGCCATCATTTATAAAACCAGACTTATTTTTTTCTCTAGCCTAAAAAAATACATAACTAGGCCATGCACAAAATAATAATTTAGCTTAACATGATTCTTAATGATATCGATTCCAACCACAGTCTGACAGTATTAGGCTACCCAATATCGTCCACAACATAACATGCACCTATCCATAATCCATAGTGGTGCAATACTTACTAAGGATTTCATATATCCATAACCCAATGAACCCAAGGATACCAAAGTGCTATTTTTTCATTGTAACATTTAAATTAACCATTATTTACATTTTATAAAACATTATCATAAGATAAGAATCGCTATTACCATGCTTGAAAATCCATTTTAGATTCAAAACCATCTTTGAGGCATTTTATAAAACACAAAAGTTCATAAAACTATTTTTAAAGAAAAAAACTATTTAATACCCCTTTTCATTCCATCCAAGATGAAATTTCATAACAACATCCCTATTTTATATTAAATAAATTTTCTCATGAATAAAATGGAATGAATTTATAATAACATCAAGTAAATAATAAAATAGAACCATTGTATAGAGACACATACCTCACCAATTGAGGAAAATAAGTCACCTAAAAATGATGGTTGGAAATGAATATATCGAGCTCTATCTAGCCTATATAAAAAAATAATCAATTACCCCATCCTTAAGAGATTAAACCATTGAAGGATAAGAGATAATGAAGATATATCTATAAATAGGAATATAAAATGGATATAAATTGGAATATACCTTGAATAGATCCACTAAGAATGAAGGATAAACACCAAGACTCCAAGGGAAGAATATCCTAGAGCATCAAGAATAGGTTGGTTTGAGCTAATGAATATTTAGGAGGGTATTAGAGGTTAAAATGAGCAAGGTTATTAGGGTAATTTTAAAAATTTAATAAATTTATACATGTCACATAGTTAGGCTGCATGGCTGGACAAACCATGCATGAACCATGAGGTAGATACTTCCATTTGAAAACCAAAGAACATAGTTACCAAAGAATAGTTTCATGGTTATAAAAACTATGCTCAAGCCATGAAAAATACTATATAACAAAGCTCATTCATCCACATAGTTTTACTAGTTAATTTAATGGTTATAAAAACTATGTTTAAACCATGAAAAAATCCACCGGAGTTAATAGATCCATATCACATGATTACTACATGAATACTAATAACCATGCATCAGCCCCTGTGCCTAGCCTATTTCTAAAAAAACTCAAAATACTTTTCCCCCTGGTCCCCCAAAAGCCTTTATAACCTATATATAGATAAACTAGATTGAAAATAAAATATACCTATAACCTAAAGTGCATCACCTGATTTTTTTACCAGGTGAATCCATTACTTAAATGCATCAATGGTTCATGATGATAGTAAAAATTCTATAATGTCTTGGTGTGCATGATATTTTAGAAAAATAGTTGGTTAAGAAAATTATATATATTATTCCCAAATAATAGGAATCTAAAAAAATGGGAATTGATGGTACTATGAATATCATGAATCTTGGTCTAGAACATTTCTTTTGAATACTCATGCAACATGAGAATATATTAATAATAGATGCTAAAACGAAGAATTAAAAAAATGGAATTGAATTTTATTTAACATGTAGAGATTTAACTACTATAGGATTTACTATTGGATATAATATTTAAAATCCAAGTGAATCGAGAAGAATCTCAAAAAAAATGTTTGAATAATAAATATATAGAACCAACTGATGGTGAACTTGAATATATAGCTAGAAAAATGTTTATATTTTAGAAAATTTTAGGAGACTACTAAAAGGATAATAAAGTAAAAAAAGTATGATAGTAAGGATTCCTCAAAACTTATATTTCTTGAATATAAAAAATGTAGGGCACATCAGACCCAAATTTCCTAAAATAAAGAAGAAGAGTATTGAATCAAAAATATATTGAAAAATAAAGAGGAATGAAATTATTGAAATATATGGATACTTAGAGTGTTTTGGAGGATCCAACTTCTAATAATTCATAATATGATAGCGGTGAAAATTTAAAAATTACTGGATTTTATGCTAAGGTTCCTCATAATGGGATGTGTTTCATGGGGAAGTTAACAGAAAAATTCCTTAATTTTTCTTTTTCATTGGATGATAAATATGAATACAAGTATAATGGAGTGACTCAAACTTTTGGCGATATGGAGGAATATTTATTGAAAGTTAAATATATGTATAAAAATCTTTATAGGATCTATAGGAAACTCAAAGTTATGTTTTTTTAGATTAATGATGTTAATTTAAATATAATAATTAATATTTAGGGTTAAATTTTTAGTTAAATTCCAAAAATACGAAAATTTCAAAAAATAAGTTTCATATTTATGAGTCTAATTTGGAATTTTTGAGATTATTATTTAAACTTAAAGGAAATTTTATTCCATTTTTAATCTCAAAATATAATATTGTAGTTGTTAAACTAAATTCTAAATTCTAGATTTTAAAAATTTTGGTTTAGAATTTTACTTTTGGAAAAATAACTTTGATAATTTTCATAAGTAGTTGAGGCCAAAGATGAAAACTTTTAAACTGGGTTGTAAATATATCAAAAGATCTAATTATCATTCAAACTAATTTCTAAAAAATTTTGTAACTTTTTATTATAACTTTTAGAGAGGGGTACATAGAAAAAATAAATGTTCTGTGAATAGAGTTAAATCCTTCATAAGTAACCAAGATCATATTTGAATATAACTCATTGATTTAGAACATAAGCCAGTTGTAAATATGTGAGTACAAAAAGTATTGTTTGTAAACATCTATATATTGAATTAGGCCTAGATTCCTAGATGGTAATTTATAATCAAGTAAATAATTTTGTCTAATAGAAATTAAACATAATCATTTGGTAACTAGTATTTTTTATTTTATTCTTAAGATATTTACTTTTATGAATTGTATTTTTAATTGTATGTTTTTAAATTATATCATAACTTATAATTTTATACACTGAGTTTTTATTTTTAGGTTTTAAAATTTTACTTTTATGAAAAAATTTATACATTAAAAGTTTTACTTTATACTTAAACTCCTTGGTTACAAGAGAGTATATTTTTATTTAGATAAATTTTATGAAGATAATTTTTTATATACTGTTACATTCTATGGAAAATTGAAGCATGATTTTAGAATCACTTTCAAAACCAAATTTTAAAAAAGAATATTGGCCACATGCATTAGATGATAACTTTTAGGAGGTTCAATTCTATTTTTTAAAATTATGATAAATTGGTGGATTAGTTTACTTTGTGTAATTTTGTCAATTCCTAATATATTCATGATTTAGTTTTAAAATTTACTTTTTCAGAAGGTCATTGACTTTTACTTTAAGAAATTTAAAAAATATAATTTTAAATATATTTCGCATCACCATTTTTGTGGGAAGAAATGTGAACCATCATATAAGATCGGATCAATAACTAATAGTATTTCCTAAATAAAGTCTTGTTAACCCAAATTTAGTTTTTTCATTTATTGTGAGCTACACTTTCAGACCATTAAGAAATTAGAAAATTATAAAAATACCCAGGACATCGACATTAATTATTCACTTGACCATAATGATTCCTTAAATAGGGAACTAGATGAAGACAAAATTATTTATATATATTAAGATTGTAAGTTAACTAAAAAATAATGAAAATTAAAGGAGTGGACAATAAAGTTATAGGAATAAAAAATATAATTTATTGGAGTAAATATATCTTTAAAAGAGAAAGTTAAAAGGGTAAAAATGTTGGAAAGAGTGGTTTCTAAATCTATAAGTAAATCATAGATTTTTTATTTCATTATTTATTCCAATTGTTGTAAAAAAATATTTTTTTAAATGGTATAATTGTTGTTAATGAATGATGTTATTGATGAGTTAATATTTTGAAACTGAATCACTTGTTTATGATTACCCCACAAAATGGAGGATTTTTTTTGTTTTTTATTTTCATTGATTGTTCATGGTATGAGAAATTATCAAAAAATTATAGATAATATTTTTTTAACAAATCATTATTTTAAGATCTCAAATGGGAGATGTGGATCCCTAGGGGGAGAAACTAAAAGATAAATGGGAAGAGTTTCTTTTTACTTGTATATATTTCTTAATTCTTGAATCTTAATCTTCCTTAAATTTTCTTTTGTTTATTTTTCATTTTGAAAATAAGAAAGGGGAGAAATTTTATAATTTTTTATTTTACTTATGAGGTTTATTGAAATATTTATTAAAGGGGGAGACATAAAAAATATTTAAAATATTAATTCTTTCAAATATTAAACACAAAGAGATTTTCATCAAAAGTTATATGGTGTTTACTATTTTAAATTTTAGTAAAAAATATATTTTTTCATGTCTTGTGACTATCAAAAAGGGGGAGACTGTTAATTCAATAGAATTATTTCATTTCCACTATTTTTTAAATCATAATAAACATTATTTTGAGTTGTAATTAACTTGAAGTTGTTTGTTTAATTTTTATTATGCATGGCATAACTTCAAATTGTATGAATATTTATGTTCTGGTGAACTGATTCAATACAACTGAATTTTATATCCTTTAAAGGATATGTTGATTTTTTTTATCAAAATATTGAGTCACCTCATATAAGGATGGAATTATACTTCCAATTCTGTTTCAACCAAAACTAAAGACCTTGGAATATGATCATTGAATTTTTTTAATCCATAATTTATAAAATTTATTGAGGCTTTAATTAATGAAATATAACTTGATTCATTGCATATATTTCTTGTGAATAATCTCATAGGTTTTGATAGATTCATTTGTTTTTTATTGTTTTTACTAATAGATTCTATTGTGTTAGTTATCATTATAAAATATCTTAGTTTTAATACTATAATTTCATCTTCCGATCTTTGTGATCGATGAGATTATAATGAGAAATCCACTACTTAGATTTTTGTGATTGAATAATTTATGAAGTTAGTAAACTATATCTTCTAAACCATTCTATTCGATGAAATCAATTGTTCTTGGACTAGATTCTGATTGAGAAGATCGAAGAGGTGATCGGGACTAAAGTTTCCTGCTACCAATGTTTCCATAGAAGAATTTTCTTGTGTATAAATTGGTGTTTCTGATTGGATTATTTGAATAAGTTTTTGTTTTTAGAAGTTATTGATACCTTGGATTCAGTCTACATATCCTCCTACCATTTTGGTTTAAAAGAAAAATACTGGATGTGTTTGGTAATAATGTTATTTAAGGGGTATTTGGAATATCATCTAATATTTTGTGCATTTTTTTTACTTTTATATGTTAATTTTTAATTGGATAAATTTACTATCTCAGTTTAGTTTTTTAAATATCTAATATTATATTTCTCCTATGCTTACTTTGTTTTACTTTGATTACTTTGATTTTTGGGGGTTTATAACTTTGAAACATTCGACTTACTCTAGTGGTAGTTTTTTTTTGTGACTACAATTTACCTCCCTCTTGTAGCTTCCATAACCTCTACCTATTGAGAAAACATCATCATATATTCAAATTATGACCACAAAATATTGCAACATGACATTTTTGTTATTTACAGAACGAACAGCCTTGTGATCTTATGCTGCGAGACTCATGGCGATGTAGTTTCTTCTATTACAACATGGTATTCTTCACTTTACTAAACCCAATAGCATGAACCATTATATTATGGTGTAAGACCACTTATATCCCAAACCAAAACTATATAAACTTCTCCCATCCGACATTCACGATGTATTCAACCTCTTTAATTACTTAAATGATAGCTCTCTGTGAAATCCGCACAGCTACAGCGTGATTATCTTCATGTCAGATTAACTTAGTGGTCACTACTACAAATCACATGATTTTCAACACTAAATTTTATTAGTGCTAATAAAAACTGTTGATAAAGAGGATACTTTTATTAACTTTATACAAAAAAATTGATAAAGGTTACTTTTATTAGTGTTAAAAAACACTGATAAAAAAGGCACCCTTTGTCGTCACTTTTTTTAGTGCTGATAAAGGTGCCACTTTATCAATGATTTTCTTAGCAGTGATAAAATCTCCACCTTTAACTGCATGACAAAATCATTTTCAAAGGTCACAGTGAATAATTTAATTTATATATACATATCTATTTAATTTTAAATAATATCTATATTACAAAAAGTATATATATATATATATGAAAATATAATATAAAAATATGATTTATATAACTTTTAATAAAAAATTATTATCAATCTTATTTTCATAATTTTATATTTAAAAATTTGTCAAATTTATATTAGTCAATATAAATGTTTAATATTGTATTTATATACAATAATTTAAAAAATTACATATTTAAGAACCCAGTTTTTGCTGCAAAAGACTTTAGAATATTCTTGATGTTATTCCAGAGCAGCGCCTTCAGACGGCGTGTGATTCTGAGCCCCAGTGTGGCCGGAATTGAGTTTTTAGTGCGTTCACACTGGGAACGCCAAATAAATGGGATAACTCTTAAATGGTGCTTCAGATCAGAGATCTTAGTGTACGAATGGGTCTGAAATGAGGTGTTTACCCTAGGAACAACATAAAACATGTTGGCACTAGATGTTTGGACCCCTCGCTCGCTTTTAGAACATCAAACGGATAAATAAATTAATTAATTAATTCATTTAATGGTGAAACTCAAGTATCTCTTAAACGGTGGCTCGAATTAGAAAACTGAGGGCACCGTCGAGTCTGGAACATGCCGTTTACCCTAGGAGGGGTGTAAGTTTTGCGGGCGCGACCCGTCTGTGAAAAATGGACCCAGGGGCGTTTTCGTAATTTGGTGGCCTTGGGCGTTGAGTTTAATAACTTTTTAACGGGGTCTCGGATTAAAATTACGAGACAGCAGTTGTGCTCGAGAGGTGGTTTTTACCCTAGGGTAGGCTTAACCTCGACCCCATTGAGTGTTTCAGAGGTGGGTCCTTTCGTGGGTAATTATTAAAAATTAATTAAATTAATTTTTATTTTCCACTTAAACCAAACCCTCCCCTCTCCCTCATTTCCACCCCCTGACCAAAACTCTCCTCTCCCTCTCCTCCTCCACTCCGGCAAGACAGCTCCGGCAAGGTGCGACTCCGACGAATCGCGACGAAGCTTCGGGCGAAGCCCATCGAGGTAGGATTTGTCGTTTTCGTTTTCTTTTCTCGCACCTATTTTGAGCTCAAAATTTTTGTATCAAATCTCTGTCGAATTATCGAAAAAAGACCATAAATGTGTAGTAGATTTTATGATCTTTTTGACTCTTAGTTTCGGATTTGAAATCGGAGTTTAGAGGCATTCACAGTCGTCCGCTGAAATCAGCGGGTTTTTGGGTGTTTTTTCGATGGTCGGGCGAGGTTCCAAGGTGGGGCGGCGGCGGATCGAGGCGCCGCGACGGCGGACCGATGCGGCGTGGCGGCTTCTCCGTGCGGGCGAGCGACGACGTCGGCTGAGGCGGGGCGGCTGCGGGTGAGGGAGCGCGAGGTTCCGTCGGCGCTGGCCGGCGCGACGGTGAGGCAGGGTCGCGGCGCGCGACCCCTGCGCGGCGACAGAGAACCGCGTTTGGCGGGTCTCCGCGTGGACGCGACCGGCCAACTGGTCGGTCGGTGGAGGAGGCCGCGCTAACATGCAGGCCTCACGGGAGGTGGAAGTCCACGGTGCGGTGGCCCGCGGGTCTAGCTGGACCGGGCCCAGCGGCTGGGCCGCGGTTCAGCGGGCCGGCCGGAGCGGGCTGGCCCGAGCGGGGCGGATCAGCCGGACCGGGCCGGTCCGGCCCAGGGGTAATTCCCCTTAAAAATCTTGGATGCCCGTATTTGAGCTACGGACGTCCGTTTTGCACACTGTCTGCGGAAGAAAGAACTTGACATCGAGATGGACATTTTGAGGTGGTTTCTGGAGTTTTAACTTCCGAGAAGAGAGGCTTGGGGGCACGACATGTGCGTAAAGCAGCTTAGCGGGCTTTTCAGGAATTCTTGTTTTGGGCGGTGCAGACACACCCGGAGTCCGTCTTGTGTGTCGTTAGTGGCGTTGCGACCTTGTTGTCGAGACGTAGTTTTCTAGTATGGTTTCGGGCGCCGAAAAAGGAGTTGAGGCGTGGGCCCCACGACCGTCTTTTGAGCTGCGAGCTGCGTTTAGTGACTTTCTCACCGGGCGTCCATTCGGGGCATGCGAGCAGTCGATTATAGATGTTTTTTCGAGGGTATCGCATTGGCGCAGTCTTCCCGCTTTAATTCGACATGATGGTGCGGGCCCCACGAGGGCCGTTTGGGCATTGACGATGATTTTCCATCTCTATCACCGGGCAACCGTTTTGGACAAGTGAATAGTCCATCTCGTGTAATTTTTCGAGAGGATCGCAACGGTGTCATCCGTTTGTTGTGTTTCAGGACCAGGTTGCGGGTCCAATGAAGCACCGCTCGTGTGCGGTGCACCGGAATGCACCTTTTTCTCCGGATATCTATTGCACTCATTTGAGTAGTGATTTTGACGTGCTTTCCTGAAGGGATCGCAATGGTGCGATGCGCCTGACTGTTTTCGAGGTCGAGGCTCGGGATCACGGGACGTCGTTCGGGCGTAAAGCGGTGTTGGACGACTTATTCGTCAGATATTCGTTGGAGGCGTGCGAGTAGTCGATCTCGCATGTTTTTCCACAAGGATTACAATGTTGTGATCTGTTCAGGCAAGTGGATCCTCTTACACAGTCTTATTAAATGTGGAAATGTGAAGGTGCCTCGGAGGCGGTTCTTCTACTGAGTTTGTAGCGGACCCTTGGTGTGTGATCGCGTGCACTCCCATGTGAGTGATGTAAGTGCTTGAAGAGATGTGGTTGACTGTACCTCAGCCGTTGAGGTGGCAGGTTGGAGTTGTTATGTTAGGCCTTCGCGTTGACGTTGGGTGTCGTGTGCACGATAGCCTTTGGGCTGGAACATGGTATACTCTGGGAGTATACGGGAACGATGGGAGGTACATGTGGATATTGTACCCAAGAACGTTTGTGCACTTGGTTGGGGTTAACTTGGGGTCACACGTCGTGTGGAACCCAGTTGTGTGTCGTGTTCTGATTTGCGTACCTTTGACCTCTCGCGACGTAGAGGGTCCCTCGGTTCTCATTTGTTGACCAGCGGAGTTGAGTTTTCCCCCTGGATCTTTGCTCGATGGTTTAGGCCAGCAGGGTTGAGAGGTTTCCCCTGGTCTTGTTCTAGAGTCAGATGGTTGTGCAATACTCACTCCACGTTCAGTTGGCTAGTGTTGTCTCATCCAGTAGAGATGGCCAAAGCAGTTCTGGGTTTACCCTCCAGCGGGGCTGGGCAGTGGGTTACTCATCGACTTCTCAGGGTTTACCCTCTAGCAGAGACTAGGTAGTGGGTCACCCGACGAATCTTGAGGGTCTAACCTCCAGCAGGGTTGGGCAGTGGGTCACCCGTCATCTTGTTTTAGGTCTACCCTTTAGTAGGGCAGGGCAGTGGGTCGCCTGTCGACTTGTTCAGGGTTTACCCTCTAGTAGAGACTAGGCGGTGGGTCACCCGACGACTCTTGAGGGTCTACCCTCCAGCAGGGCTGGGTAGTGGGTCTCTCGTCGTCTTGTTCCGGGTTTACCCTCCAACAGGGTTGGGCAGTGGGTCACCCGTCGACTTCTTCCTGGTCTACCCTCCAGCAAGGCTGGGCAGTGGGTCGCCTAACGACTTATTCCAGGTTTACCCTCCAGCAGGGATGGGCAGTGGGTCACCCTATATCATATTATGAATTTTCCTCTAGCAGGGCTGGGTAGTGGTACACCCGTTGATATTCTAGACTCAGTCTTTCCTACTAGGCTAGTATGTGGCTTTCCTCTGTGATTACCAGAGTGGGACCCTTGTTTGTACGGGTCAGTGATGGAACGACATTGTCTTTGAGGATACCACTCGACTACGGGGCAGTGACATGGTGTGGTTTGTCGTTCCCCCAGAACTCTCAAGTGTGAGGGGCGCTTTCCCCATTGAGATGCATCCTTGTGACGTGACCTAAAACTGTGCGGGTGAGTCAGTGCCGCCCAAAGTGAATAGTGTCAAGGTGCGGTGATTGATCCGTTGACTTGTAGTTCAGGGAAGATGTGCGGGATGCTGGGCATCGATGGTGTTACTTCTAGGACTGTTGGAGACTCATTTTTCTTGTGCTGAGCTATGGGATGGAGATCCCCTTATGGTCTTGTTCGGGATTTTCGACAGAGCATATGGATTTGTATATACCTTATTCTGTTACCCACTTCTTGGGTTTGGTTTCTCTCCTTACAGGAGAGTCGAAGACATGTGGGGTATGCCATGTACTTTCCACGTCTAGCATCTCGTGGTTGGACGAGTCTAATCTCTTGTTACAGGTAGCGAAAGCTCGATGAGAATTTCATCTTCTCACCGTTCCTAGCTCCTTGTGTTAGGACGAGTCTTCTACCTTTCTCTTGTTGGGTTGAGCTGTTACTCTTTACTACACTCTCAGTTGTACTCCTTTATTTTTTTCGTTCTCTCTACTTCTCACCCTTCAGTACCTCCTTTGTTTCTCCCTCGAGCCTTCGGGGTATCCTAATGAGTATTTTTATACTCACCCCTGCTTGGGCTT
Organism: Viscum album; assembly: GCA_963277665.1. NCBI lineage: Eukaryota > Viridiplantae > Streptophyta > Magnoliopsida > Santalales > Viscaceae > Viscum > Viscum album. The sequence goes on along the minus strand of OY728133.1, from coordinate 1,373,437,905 downwards.
TTCCCGCACTCAGTGCGCCCTTGCAGACAACGGGCAGGTGGAGTGTGACTTCAGAGGAGCTTAGAGGCTTGGGAGCTTGTACCGCGTGCGGTGGTCGTAGTCGGGTTCCAGGTGGGGAACCCTTCTAGCTGTTTTCCTTTTGTTCACCTGTTTCCGGGTTGTGGCACTTTTTTGGTTGGGCGCGTGTTTTTCCCTTTTCTTTTTAGTTTACCTCCATATTTTACTTTGTATTGTAGATGTCGATGCACATTTGTGGTTTATTTATAGTAGTTTCTCTTTTACTCCGCTTTTATTTTCTTTTACTCTGCACTTTTTCATTGAGTGTGTTGCGCGTGTGTGTGTATAGGTACTTAGGCAAAGTCCTCCCTAAGTTATTGTTCCTTTAGCGCTGGTCGCTAGCCCCTGGCCTATGGAGGCGGGCTTGGGGTAGTTGCGGCTCGATCCTGGGTAGGGTTGGGTCGTGAAAAAGTGGTATCAGAGGTGGTTCACTCCTTGGGATGTTGTTTGGACGTCCCTAAAAGAGGAATTGTTTGGGATTTAGGGCAATAGTGTTAATGTGTCTCAAGAGCGGCTCTCAGGCCAGGGTGTCCAGTGATGGTGCGGCGACCGACGTATCCATTCACCAGGACCTTGATAACCCACTTGTCGACTCGGCATGCTGAGACACTTGTTGTAGGGAAAAATTGATTTGTGCATCACATAGGATTGAGTCTTTTACTGCCCTTCTTGAGTCAGCTCCCCATCGTTGTTATTGGTATATACATATATGCTCATCTGACCACAGCACTCCTTGATAATATTCAGGATGTCTCCGCGAAGACATCCAACCAGGATACCATCTTTGGTTCGTGACGATGACCATGTGAGCTACGAGGCCACAGTCCAGGACCCATCATGCGAGCCCCTTTCTCCGGGTGGTCCAGTAGCATCACCCCCACCTGTTGAGCAGCAGACCGTTTCAGCAGAGCAGGCTGAGCTTGAACGCAGGTTGAGCATGCTCCGTGAGTTCCAGCAGCAGAGCCTGCTGAGGTTCAGTGGTTAGCCAGACCCTCAGGCAGTAGAGGTTTGGCTCGAGGAAGTGGTTCACCTTTTCAGGCTTGTGCAGATGCCGGCAGATCAGAGAGTGGATTTGGCAGCCAACCTTCTTCATGGAGCAGCTTGGTGTTGGTGGAGTCTGGTGACTCAGTTTCTGGACGAGTCGTCGCTTCCGTGGGGCAACTTTCAATTGTTGTTCCGTGAGGAGTTTTTCCCCTCCTACTTGTGCTCCGTTCGGATTCTGGAGCTCCTGTAGTTTCTACAGGGAGGGATGGTGGTGGCCGAGTACGCGGTTAGTTTTGAGGACCGTGCACGCTTATACCTGAACTTGGTCCATGACGACAACATCTGAGCGTGGAATTTTGAGCAGGGTATCCACCGAGAGATTCGTGTTGTCATAGTACCTTTGGGAATTTCCATATATGTTGGGGTTCTAGAGCAGGTGCTGGTGACAGAGATCTTCCTGTCACGTTCTAGATTTGGTGGTGGTAGTAGGCACGTTGGAGCCGAGACGTCTGTCGTAGCTAGCGGGCATCGGCAAGTGGAACCTCGACGCAGGTGGTTTTCTAACAACCAGACTCATGGGCGTGGTCGTACACCACAGTGGCACTGGAGGGCACCAGTGCAGCCTAGAGAGATTCGGTGCTATGCTTGCGATGGACGAGGTCACCGGGCATGGGACTGTCCGACCAGGCATGCAGAGAGCTTCAGGCAGGCAGCAGGTGAACCACCACGACAGAGGCAGTGCCATGATCGGAGTAGTACCCAGAGAGGTGGTGCTAGTAGAGGAGATGGAGAAAATGGTAATGGGTAACGACTTTATGAGGTCTTTCTATCACCACTAGGTGGTCCACGTCAGGCTCCGGGGGCTGACGGTTGGGACCATGGAAAGTCGCGAGCTTTGGATGTCTACGATCCTGCAGAGTATGAGGTGGTAATAGGTACGCTCTACAGATCTCCTACTTTTTGCAGTAGAGATGGTAGACGTTGTGTGTGAAAGGCTTTCCTCCCTGCTCCTTGTTTGAGGTGTTACCAGGGTGACGCGGGGTTTCAGTGTAACCCTTTGTTGGTAAGGTAAAAAGGCGTGGGACCTTTTTATTTAGTCAATGGTGTTAAATCCTTCACTCTCTGAGTGTGTAAGAGAGTCTTGGTTGCGATACATCGATGGTGAAACCTTGCGTGACCAGATATCCTTGGGTGTTTCACCATATGGATGTTCTGAAGGAGGGAATCACCGGGCCTTGTTCCTAGTGCGGGAGGTGATTCTAGTCACGGCGTGTGATGTAGGGGTTCGGTCGGTGAGGTTAGCTACCCCCAAGAGCCTTAGGTCCATTTGAGATCGTGCGAAGGGATGGCGAGGTTCCCTACCGCCTTTCCCTAACCCCAAATTCTGGAGTGGGTGCACGATGTCTGACGCATGGTTTACCTGAAGAGATGGGTGTGTGCTCCTATGCATGTCATCAGAAAGGGTAGACCTCACATGAACTGATCAAATCCTTTGGTCTGTGTGCGGTGATACGGAGTTGTGCAAGAGTTCTTCTTGGTACGGGAGAGCCAGGTGCGGGCTAAGTACCTTGAGTTGTTCCCTGGTTTTGCTTTTTGGGGACAAAAATCCTGAAGTATGGAATGATGTAAGAACCCATTTTTTTCTGAGAAATAAGTTTTAATATTCTTGATGTTATTCCAGAGAAGCGACTTCAGACGGCGTGCAATTCCGAGCCCCGGTGTGTCCGAAATTGAGTTTTCAGTGTGTTCACACTGGGAACGCCAAATAAATGGGATAACTCCTAAATGGTGTTTCATATCAGATATCCAAGTGTACGGATGGGTCTGTAATGAGGTGTTTACCCTTCTAACGACATAAAACATTTCGGCGCGGGATGTTTGGACCCCTCGCTCACTTTTGGAACATTAAAAGGATTAATTAATTAATTAATTAATTCATTTAATGGTGAAACTCAAGTATCTCTTAAACGGTGGCTCGGACTGGAATAATGAGGGCACCATTGAGTCTAGAACGTTCCTTTTACCCTAGGAGGGGTGTACGTTTTGAGGGCGCGGCCCGTCTGTGAAAAATGGCCCTAGGGGCGTTTTCGTAATTTGGCATCCTTGGGTGTTGAGTTTAATAACTTTTGAATGGGGTCTCGGATTAAAATTCTGAGATGTCCGTTGTGCTCGGGAGGTGGTTTTTACCCTAGGGAGGTGTAACCTCAACCCCTTCGAGTGTTTCGGAGGTGGGTCCTTTCATGGGTAATTAATAAAAATTAATTAAATTAATTTTTATTTTCCACTTAAACCAAACCCTCCCCTCTCCCTCATTTCCACCCCATGGATAAACCTCTCCTCTCCCTCCTCCTCTACTCTGGTGAGACAGCTCTGGTGAGGCGCGGCTCTGACGGATCACGACGAAGCTTCGGGCGAAGCCCATCGAGGTATGATTTATCGTTTTCGTTTTCTTTTCTCACACCTATTTTGAGCTCAAATATTTTGGTATCAAATCTCTATCAATTTATCGAACAAATCCCATGAATGCGAAGTAGATTTTATTCTATTTCCGAAGCTTGTTTCGTATTTTAAATTAGAGTTTGGAGGAGTTCGCAGTCATCCTCCGAAATCAGCGGATTTTTGGGTGTTTTTTCGGCAGTCCAGTGAGGTTCCAAGGTGGCGCGGCGGCGGACCGAGGCAGCACGGAGGTGGACCGAGGCGGCGCGGCGGCTTCTCCTCGCAGGAGAACGGCGGCATCGGCTGAGGCGGGGTGGCCGCGGGCGAGGCATCCCAAGGCGCCGTCGGCACCGGCGGGCGCGACGGCGAGGCGGGGTCGCGGCGCGCGACCCCTGCACGGCGACAGAGACATGCGTTTGGTGGGTCTCCGCGTGGACGCGACCGGCCAACTGGCTGGTCGGTGGAGGAGGCCGCGCTAACGCGCGGGCCTCACGGGAGGTGGCGGGCCGCGGTGTAGTGGCCCGCGGGTCTGGCTAGACCGGGCTCAGTGGCTGGGTCGCGGTTCAGCGGGCCGGCCGAAGCGGGCTGGCCGGAGCGGGGCGAACCGGCTGGACTGGGCCGGTCCGGCCCAGGGGTAATCCCCCTTAAAAATCTTGGAGGCCCATATTTGAGACACGAGAGTCTGTTTTGTGTGCCGTCTGTGGAAGCACGGACCTGATGTCGAGACGGACTTTTTGAGGTGGTTTCGGGAGTTTTAACTTCCGAGACGAGAGGGTCGGGGGCACGACACGTGCGTAAAGCAGCTTAGCGGGCTTTCCAGGAATTCTTGTTTTTGACAGCACGGACACACTCGGAGTATTTTTTGTTCACCGTAAATGGCGTTGCGACCTTGGTGTCGATCCGGAGTTTTCCATTATGGTTTCGGGCGCCGAAACTGGAGTTGAGGCATGGGCCCCACGACCGTCTTTTGAGATGCGAGCAGCGTTTAGCGACTTTCTCCCCGGGCATCCGTTCGGGGTGTGCGAGCATTCGATTCTGGATGTTTTTCTGAGGGCATCGCATTGTCGCAGTCTTCCAGCTTTAATTCGGCATGATGGTGCGGGCCCCACGAGGGTCGTTTGGGCGTTGACGGTGATTTTCTATTTCTATCACCGGGCGACCGTTTTGGACAAATGAATAGTCCATCTCGTGTAATTTTTCGAGAGGATCGCAACGGTGTAATCCATTCATTGTGTTTCAGGACTGGGTTGCGGGTCCCACGAAGCACCTCTCGTGTGCGGTGCGCCGGAATGTACCTTTTTCTTCGGATATCCATTGCGCTCATGTGAGTAGTGCTTTTGATGTGTTTTCCCGAGGGGATCACAATGGTGTGATGCGCCCAACTGTTTTCAGGGCCGAGGCTCGGGATCACGGGACGCGGTTCGGTCATAAAGTGGTGTTGGACGACTTTTTTCGTCGGATATCCATTGGAGGCGTGCGAGTAGTCGATCTCACATGTTTTTTCATGAGGATTACAACAATGTGATCTACTCAGGATACCAGAGCCTCTTATGTGATCTTATTAAATGTGTAAATGTGAAGGTGCCCCGGGGGCGGTTCTTCTACTGGGTTTGTAGCGAACCCTTAGCGTGTGATCGCGTTCAATCCAATGTGAGTGATGTAAGTGCTTGAAGAGATGTGGTTGACTATGCCTCAGCCATTGAGGAGGCAGGTTGGAGTTGTTACGTTACGCCTTCGCATTGATGTTGGGTGTCGTGTGCATGATAGCCTTTGGGCTGGAACGTGGTATACTCTGGGAGTATACGGGAACGCTGGGAGGTACATGTGGATGTTTTACCCAAGAATGTTTGTGCGCTTGGTTGGGGTTAACGTGGGGCCACACGTCGTGTGGGGCCCAGGTGCGTGTCGTGTTCTTCTTTGCGTACCTTTGACCTCTCGCGACGTAGAGGGTCCCTCAGTTCTCATTTGTTGACCAGCGGGGTTGAGTTTTTCCCCCGACTCTATGATCGATGGTTTAGGCCAGCATGGTTGAGAGGTTTCCCCTGGTCTTGTTCCAGAGTCAGATGGTTGCGCGATACCCACTCTGAATTCGGTTGGCCAGTGTTGTATCATCTAGTAGAGATGCCCAGAGCAGTTCTGGGTTTACCCTCTAGCGGGGCTAGGTAGTGGGATACTCATTGACTTCTCAGGGTTTACCCTCTAGCAGAGACTAGGCAATGGGTCACCCGACAACTCTTGAGGGTCTACCCTCCAGCAAGGCTGGGAAGTGGGTCGCTCATTGTCTTGTTTCAGGTCTACCCTCTAGCAGGGCTAGGTAGTGGGTCGCCTGTCGACTTTTTCAGGGTTTACCTTCTAGCAGAGACTAGGCAGTGGGTCACCTGATGACTCTTGAGGGTCTAGCCTCCAGCAGGGCTGGGCAGTGGGTCACCTGTCGTCTTGTTCCGGGTTTAACCTCCAGTAGGGCTAGGCAGTGGGTCACCCATTGACTTCTTCAAGGTCTACCCTCTAGCAAGGCTGGGCAGTGGGTCGCCTGACGACTTATTACAGGTTTACCCTCCAGTAGGGCTGCGCAGTGGGTCACCCGATATCATATTATGAATTACCATCCAGTAGGGCTAGGCAGTGGGACACCTGTTGATATTCCAAACTCAGTCCATTCTATTAGGATGGTCTGTGGCTTTCCTCCATGATTACCAAAGCAGGACCCTTGTTTGTACGGTTCAGTGATAGAACGACCTTATCTTTTAGGAGACCTCTCGACTGCGGGGCAGTGACATGGTGTGGTTTGACATTCCCCCAGAACTCTCAAGTGCGAGGGGCACTTTCCCCACTGAGACACTTCCTTGTGATGTTACCTAAAACCATGCGGGAGAGTCAGTGCCGCCCAAATCGGATAGTGTCGAGGTGCGGTGATTGAGCCCTTGACTTGTAGTTCAGGGCAGACGTGCGGGATGCTGGGCATCGATGGTGTTACTTCTGGGACTGTTGGCGACTCATTTTTCTTGGGATGAGCTATGGGATGTAGATCCCCTTACGGTCTTGTTCGGGCTTCTCGACAGAGCATATGGATTTGTATATACCTTGTTCTGGTACCCACTTCTTGGGTTTGGTTTCTCTCCTTCCAAGAGAGGCGAAGACGCGCGGGGTATGCCACGTGCTTTCCTCTTCTAGCTTCTCGTGGTTGGACGAGTCTACTCTCCTGCTATAGGTAGCGAAAGCTCGACGAGAAGTTCATCTTCTCACCATTCCTAGCCCCTTGTGTTAGGATGAGTCTTCTACCTTTCTCTTGTTGGGTTTAGTTGTTACTCTTTACTGCACTCTCGGTTGTACTCCTTTATTTTTCCCGTTCGCTCTACTGCTCACCCTTCGGTACCTCTTTTGTTGATCCCTTGAGCCTTCGGGGTATCCTACTGAGTATTTTTATACTCACCCCTACTTGGGATTTGCCCACACTCGTTGTTCCCTTGCAGACAACAGACAGGTGGAGCGTGACTTCAGAGGAGCTTAGGAGCTTGGGAGCTTGGACCGCGTGCGGTGGTCGTAGTCAGGTTCCAGGTGGGGAACCCTTCCAGTTGTTTTTATTTTGTTCATCTGTTGCCGGGTTATGGAACTTTTCTGGTTGGGCGCATGTTTTTCCCTTTTATTTTCAGTTTACCTCCAACTTTTACTTTGTACTGTAGAGTTCGATGCACATTTTTGGTTTATTTATAGCAGTTTCTCTTTTACTCTGCTTGTCTTTTCTTTTACTCTACACTTTTGCATTGAGTGTGCTGCGTGTGTGTGTGTACAGGTACTTAGGAAAAGGCCTCCCCGAGTTATTTTGCCTTCAGCGCTGGTCACCAGCCCCTGGCCTATGGAGGCGGGCTTGGGGTAGTTGCGGCTCGAGCCCGGGTAGGGTCGGGTCATGACAATATATTAAAATAAAATTATATATTATGATTTTATTTAATTAATTGTATTAATATATAAATTAATATATTTATTTAAATATGAGAGTGATATTTGAATTTATATATTTATATTCATAGTAAATAATTTAAAATATGTGTACATGTATTTGTATGTATAATTATGCATGTGGATATATGTATATGTTTGTGTGTGTGTGTGCATGTGTTGTGTTGTGTGTGTGTGTGTGTTTATGTGTGTGTGTGTGTGTGCGTGTATGCATATAAGTGTGTATGTGTGCGTGTGTGGATGTGCATGCATGTGTATATGTATGTGTATGTATGTGTATGTGTATGTATGTGTATATGACACGTTTATATGTCTATGTATGTATACGTATGTTAATGTGTCATGTGTATGTTTATATAGTATGTGTATATATGCATATGTATGTGTATGTATGCACACATGTATGTAATTTTATGTATGTGTATGTGTATGCATGTGTGTACATGTACGCGTATGTGTATGCATATGCATGTATGTGTATATATGTTAATATGTATGCGTATGTGTATGTGTGTGTATGTGTATGTATATGTATATATATATATATGGGTGTGTGTGTGTGTGTGTCTATGCGTATGTTTGTGGGTATGTGTATGTGTATGCCTATGTGTATGTGTATGTGTATGTGTATGGGTATGTGTATGCGTATGTGTATGTGTATGTGTATGTGTATGTGTATGTGTATGTATATGTGTATGTGTATGTGTATGTGTATGTGTATGTGTATGTGTATGTGTATGTGTATGTGTATGTGTATGTGTATGTGTATGTGTATGTGTATGTGTATGTGTATGTGTATGTGTATGTGTATGTGTATGTGTATGTGTATGTGTATGTGTATGTGTATGTGTATGAGTATGTGTATGGGTATGGGTATGTGTGTGTGTCTGTGTATGTGTGTGTGTGTGTGTGTGTGTGTGTGTGTGTGTGTCTGTGTATGTGTATGTGTATATGTATGTGTATGTGTATGTGTATGTGTCTGTGTATGTGTATGTGTATGTGTATGTGTATGTGTATGTGTATGTGTATGTGTATGTGTACGTGTACGTGTATGTGTATGTGTCTGTGTATGTGTATGTGTATGTGTATGTGTATGGGTATGTGTATGTGGCTGTGTATGTGTATGTGTATGTGTATGTGTATTTGTATGTGTATATGTGTATGTGTATGTGTATGTGTATGTATGTGTACATGTATATCACTCATCTTGCCTGGCCGCTTACCACTCTTTGGATGAATTGTCTGAACTCGCTTCATGGGTTAGAATACATAGCTACTCATGCTTACCGTGAAGCGAATGTTGTTGCTGATGCTCTCGCTAACAAAGGAGTTCAACAGAGCATGACTTGGCTTGACACTCTGCCAGCTGACCTATTATATCTTTTTGATAGAGATTGTAAGAAAATCCCACCTTTCCATCTTTTGTAACCCTTTTTCTTATCAATAAATTGTGCTTTGGTCTTTGACCGAAGCATTACCTTTAAAAAAATCAATAAAGTACATGCATCAATAATTAGCAATAATATTATAATTTATTTATTCATTTTATTAATTTTTTATTTGTTTTCAATTCACGTAATTAGTGTTATGAATTAACTTTTTATTAAATATTTTTTAATTTTAATTATACATTTTTAATATTATTCCATTAATTTTTTTTTGATATTTACTAATTTTTTATTTTTTTGGAATTTTTTTAATTTTTTAAAATTTATACATATTTATTTACTAAATATTAATATTTTCAATATGTTTGTAATTTATATGATTAATATTTAATCATTTTTATTTATTAACTTTTAATAATCCTAATATGTTGGAAATTTATATAATTGATCCCTATAAGTCCATCTCTAACCCATGCCATTTTCGGCATGAAAGTGTCATTTTGGCGTGAAATTGAACTCCAATATATGCCATCCCCAATACCATTTTGGTATTTTTCTATAGCGAAATGAAAATTTTATTTTACCCTTACATAACTTTGTTTTACCCTTAACTTCTTTTTACCCCTACATAACTTTAGTTTACCCTCACATAACTTGATTTTACCCTTACTTAACGCATATTTACCATTACATAACTTTAGTTTACCCTTACATAACCTTTTTTACCCAAAATAACTTATTTTTACCCTCACATAACTTTATTTTACCATTACTTAACTTTTTTTACCCTTACTTAACTTTAATTTTGTATCATCCTGATATTTTAAAAGGAAACACTATGTTCGATAGTATACAAGATACACAACATCGAGCTTAAACGGGCAACTAAATATTATTATTTAAATTTTATCATTACAAAATATCCATTAAATTTGTGGGTATAAATAGGAATAACTTTTTTATGAAATAAATATAAAGTTCTAACTCAATATAAATCTATTGATAAATTCTTATAAAATAATTACACAATTTTTAATAAAGTCATTTTATTCTTCAAAAATACATTATCTTCAAAAATGAGTTTTTCTTAATTTTATTAGTGGATGTTATAAGTAATTTTTTGAAGTTTTAGAAAATATATTTGTAAAAATGAAATTTATTTTTTGTTTCATCATGTCAAAATTATCTTAGGATGAATTTCTTATAATTTTCTGGAAAGATTAATTTTTTAGTGAATAGTGAAATAACTGATTTTTATAAAATTGTCGTTTTCTTTTTATTACAAAGTCATTTTATGATTTTAATTTGATCTCAAAGTAAATTAAGTTCTATATAGTTAGATATAATCTAATTAATTAAATTTTAATCATCCTTATACCTTATTTTGATATACATACATTTTTGGGCTTAAAATGCATTTTTTCAAGAAAATTGTTTTTCATTGCGTTTTGCGGGATTGATTTTAAATTATATTTCATCACTTTTGTGTTTTGAATTTTGAAAATTTTATTTCATATTTTAAATCAGTGTTTTCAAATTTAATAAATAGTCCCTTTTATTTTTGGTTCAGTATGAATAGTAACCTTAATAATTTTTGTTACCAATGTAAGAGGTGAATCTGGTAATTAAAGTTAAAAAATGATAAGGATTATGAAATTACCATAAAAATTTCCTTATTTTTATTGGATAAGTATATTTCTTCCTTATTCATCAATGATTCTGTTATATATAATTTTATGGCCATTTAGATGAGATTATGACCTTTATTATATTTTATTTCAAGAAAAGTCAAACATGCCACATACTTATTTTTAATAACTGTAATATTTAAAATATAGGGTTATCGAGTGTATATATTCACCTAAAAAATACTATTTTAAAATATAAAATATTTTTATTCATCATGGTAATTTATTTTTAAATTTTAGTGAATAAATAATTACCTTAAATGCTTGCATAATGATGATGCAGAGATTATTCAATTAATGGAAAAATAAAATAAATTACATTATAAAAATTAAAAGTAATATAATTTGATATAATTAATGTGATACCAAAATTTTATAGATTAACATGATATGTTGGGGATTTTTTAAAATATATTTTTTGAATTATAAGTGTAATCTTGATTTTATTAAAGTCAAAGTAACAAATAGTTCTAAAAATTAACATTATTAACATTTTATAATAAATAAAATTTTATTAAATGATATAAAATTCATAATAATATTATATTTATCCAATTTATTATGATATGGTTTATAATGTCAATTTTAGTCCATTTATGGGATTTTTTTCATCTATAATTACTATATTGACCCTCAAAGAGTAAAAACCAGTGTTATCCTCGTAAGTTTTAAAAGGGTTAATGAGGTATTGAAACAAAATGATAAGGGTAAAAATATAACCTAAAAATGTTTGAAAATTATTTTATAAGATTATTTATGACCGTATAAATAGTAATTAAACATTAATAATTTTGTATCTATTTTTTAATTAAATATTAATTTATATTAATTTAATATTTTGAAAAATTCCAAGAGTGCCCCTCCTCAATCTTATAAAAGGGAACCACTTATTATCAATCCTTAAAACTTAAAAACCCATTTTTATTGAACAATACCTACAAAAATACCTTTCGATAATTCCTCCCTTCATTTTAGAGGACTTAGTTTAGGTAGAACAATGACCATAGAAGGCTTAAGGTGTTAATCAAAGGATGTTTTCCAAAGAAGAGGTATAGTTTTTATCCACTTATTTTAGTTTTGTTTATTCTTCCACCTCATTAAAATATTCTTCATCCATGATAAAATAATAACACCATTATATTCCATATACTGAGGTGTTTTTATGTTAATGTAATGACCTATATCTATGTCCTCTTCCATCAAATCGGAAACAAAACTGTCATTCGTGTGTACGACAGACTACCGCCTCGCGAACCAATGTAATTTGTTTTCCATCACCACCTCTCATGGATGGATTATAATGATGAAATTAATATTTATATATGATATTAATGAATTATTTATCATTATTAAAAGATAATATATCATTTACCTTCTCACCTTCCCATTTACTGAAAAATGATAACATCGTTTATGCATACGTATAGACTGCCACCTCTATGAGGCGATGTGATTCATTTTTTATCACCAAATAACATGGGTGATATATATAAGTATATTTAAAGAATTAATATTTTATTTATGATATTATTATAATTCTATAAAAATAAAACAATACTTACCTCATTTTCATAATGAATGTTGAAAAATGGAAATGTTACTCATTCTTATGTATGACCTATCATCTTCATGATTCTAACATAATTCATTTTTCATAACCATATTTAATTGTTGGATTTAAAATTATAATTGATTTATAAAATTGATAATTATTTCATTATTATTATTCTAGATATGGTTTAGTAATGACCACTTTGACCATAGTCGACTTACCGAATCCATTTTGGACATTCGAAAAAAAAAATATCATCAAAACATCCAACATTAATTAAATTAACTAAATAATTAAATGTAGTATGGTGAGATATAAAATAAAAGGAATAATAAAATTGAAAAAGTTTCTTAAACAAATAAATTATTAACCTAAGTTTATTATTCATGAACATAAAGAATGTACATGACGATTCAAACTTAAGGTAAAAGACTTTCTTTTAAAAATCATTTGCTAAAGTTCCTTTTTAAACACTTTTTACCAAAGTCAAAAGGAATGTATGTTTTTACATTTACGGCATGAATGAAATTTCCTTCCATTATATCACCTCAATACTTTTATGTATACTTTATATGTTTCCATGGTTTTTTTAAATAAAATGGTTTCTTTATTATGTGTGTAGTTTTTAGATTTTTAAAAGTGAGTTTTAAAATAAATGGTTATTTTTATATTCAAATATGTTTTTCATATGGGGTTAAAAGAGTTTTACAAAGGTTTTATGCTGAAAATTTGAAATCATAAAATTATTTTATATGGTATATGAGAATTATATATGAAATGGTTGAGCCTAATATAACTTATATGAAGGGTTGATCCCCATTATAGCTCTTAAGTGAGCCCGATATAGCTTATACATTGAGTGCACCTAGATAGGGTTGGGTAAGCTCATTATAGATTTGGTTACACCTAGATAACATTCCAATTAATTCGGTAATGTACCTTGTCTTTTTAGGAAATAATGAGGGATTTGCTGAAGATTTTATCCTATGGATTTAACTGGGCTCTAGTTATTTCTAACATGAGTTTAAAGCGGGTTATGAAAGTGATGCTCTATGTTTCCAAAAAGGGATATTATTTTCTTTCTATGGGTTTTAAATATTTTATTTGAGCCAAAAGTGTGTGATTTTTTCATGAGGAAATTTTTTATTTCATACACTCATAAAAATTTGAAGATAAAGGTATACATTATATATATTTTCATTTTTTTCACCAAACTAATGATTTTATTTCTTTTTAGTTCCCTCACTAAGATTTTTATAATCATCCCATGTTTTTAAAATGTTTTTCATAGGTTTTAAGGATGGATAATAAAAAGGAAGATGTTAATTTTAAATTCATTATGTTTTTTCAAGAAAAAATCATGTTTAATTTTAAATAGTTTTATTTTATGGAAAAAATGGATAATGAGTAGAAGTGTCTACTTCAAATATATGAGTTTATTATATGATAGTTTTTTATAATTCTCTAAACTATAAAACTAAAATATATTTAGGAAAATAGAGTGAATTATAGTTTAAAATCACTAGAATATATAATGTTTAAGTTTGGGTCCTTACAATTTTACCCTTACATAACTTCTTTTTATCCTTAAATAACTTTATTTTACCCTTAAATAACTTTATTTTACCCTTAATCGAATTATATTCACCCTTACATAACTTTGTTTCACCCTTAATTAACTTATTTTTACCCTAACATAACTTTATTTTACTCTTACTTAACTTTTTTTTACACTTACATAAATTTATTTTAACCTTAATGAAATTTTTTAATCCTTACATAACTTTATTTTACCCTAAAATAAATTTGTGTTACCCTTAATTAAATTTTTTTACCCTTACATAACTTTAGTTTACCCTTACATAACTCTGTTTTACCCTTAATAAACTAATGTTTACCCTTACATAACTATATTTTACCCTGAACATTGTTTTACCCTTAAATTTATTTTACCTTTACTTAAACTTAATAAGTTTCTATTTACCCTTATATAATATTTTTTACCCTTACTTAACTTTTATTTACTCATATATAACTTTAGTTTATCCTTATGTTTTTTCTATTTACCCTTATATAAATTTTTTATTTTCCCTTACTTAACTCCTTAATAACCTTAATTAACCTGTATAAGTTTCTGTTTATCCTTACATAATTTGTTTACCCTTACTAAACATCTATTTACCCTTATATAACTTTATTTTACCCTAACTTAAATTGTTTTACCCTTAATTAACTTTAGTTTACCCTTAACTTGTACAAGTTTCTATTTACCCTTATATAAATTTATTTTACCCTTAATTAACTTCTTTTTACTATTACATTACTTTATTTTACCCTTACATAACTTTTTTTTACCTTTACCTAACTTTTTTTTACCCTTATATAACTTTGTTTTACCCTTACATAGCTTTTTTTACCCTTACATAACATTAGTTTACCCTTAAATAAAATTTTTACCCTTAATTACCTTATTTTTACCCTAACATAACCTATAAAAGTTTCTATTCTCCCTTACATAACTTTGTTTATCCTTAGTTAACTTTTGATTACCCTTGTATAAATTTATTTTACCCTTACATAGCGTTGTTTTACACTTACTTAAATTTTATTTAACTTTACATAACTTTACTTTACCCTTACATAACTTTGTTTTACCCTTACTTAACTTATGTTTACCCTTACATAACTTTATTTTACTCTTACTTAACTTTGTTTTACCCTTAATTTACTTTATTTTACCCTTAAATATTTTTTTTACCCTTACATAGATTTAGTTTACCCTTATATAACTTTATTTTACCCTTTATTAAATTTTTCATACACTTATATAACTTTTTTTTACCCTTAATTAACTTATTTTTACCCTTACATAACTTTATTTTATACTAACTTAACTTTTTTTACACTTAATTAACTTTAGTTTACCCTTACTTAACTTTTTTTACCCTTATTTAACTTTAGTTTATCCTTACATAACTTTTTTATCCTTAATTAACTTCTATTTACCCTTAAATAACTTTATTTTACTCTTATATAACTTTTTTTACACATAATTCTCTTTTTTTTACCCTTACATAACTTCAATTTACCATTCCATAACTTTGTTTACACTCAATAAGCTTCTTTTTACCCTTATATAACTTTATTTTACCCTTAACTTTATTTTACCCTTACATAACTTTTTTACCCTTACTTAACCTGTAAAAGTTTATATTTACCCTTACATAACTTTGTTTTAACCTTAATTAACTTCTATTTTCCCTTACATAACATTATTTTAGCTTTAAATATCTTTTTTTACCTTTAATTAGCTTATGTTTACCCTTACATAACTTTAGTTTACCCTTACATAACTTTATTTTACCCTTAACTTCTATTTACCCTTACTTAACCTATACAGGTTTCTATTTATACTTATATAACATTGTTTTAACCTTACTAAACTTATTTTTAACCTTATATAACTTTATTTTACCCTTACTTAACTTTTTTTTAGCCTTACATAACTTTACTTTACCCTTTCCTAACCTGTAAAATTTTTTGTTTACTATTACATAACATTGTTTTACCCTTAACTTCTATTTACCATTACATAACTTTAGTTTACCCTTACATAACTTTTTTTAGCTTTACTTAACTTTTATATACACTTACATAACTTTATTTTACTATTTTTTTGGGTTTTGGACGGGACGTGGAATGGTTTCCCCTCAATGGTTTGACTGAGGAATACATTAAGGCATCGCTTAATCACACGCATCGGGTTAACCATCTATCTCATATCCCCTAGAAACTCCCAATGGTCCCCTCATCTATAGATGGGTAAGGACCTGCTTTCCAAAGGCCAGCAGTCATTTGGGTTTTCAGACCCAACGACTCTTAGGGACATGAATTGGTCGAGAGGATGGGAGGTCAGGCTCATCACACCCTTTTTGGGGGAAATTGTTGCCTACTCCATGACTCTATTATAGAATTAAGATATGTTCTTGAAATATTTCCTAGGACCCAATATAGAACTGGTTACCCCTATGTCAAAGACTTGATTATGAACATGTCTTGATAGGGATTATCGTGCATATATCAAGTGTTCTCTATCCCTATCTTATTTGAATGTGATGATTTGGACCATGTTCGTGCTTGAGTACTCTATAGTTTATAGTTATCCAGGGAGATGGTTGGTGTCTTGGGGAAGGGATTTAACCTCTACAAGGCGTCATACGTATCCTGTGTGAACAAGAATCAAAACCCACATAGTTCATTCGAAATAGTTTAAAGTCATATGACTGGACCCATCCATGCATTTTAACATCATATGAAGAGGATGTAAAATATCAGGCTCCGACATCAATGAGGTTTCCTACGTACCCTGTTTAATATAGGAATTAGAGTCCACGTAGTTCTTATGATAGACATCTATGTCATGAGAGAGATGTCAATAGAGGCCCTAGGTGGGACTTATGCATATGAGAATTCCCTGGATTACTTCTTTGGGAATATATCCCTATGATAGGAGATGGGATGTAATCAGACTTACACCCTGATGGTAATCCCTCATTGGGGGAACTCTCATAATGCTTTAGGTATAACCACCACCAACCTCTAAGACCATGTGAGTCATGCTCAGTGTGAGAAACAAGATATAGCGGGAGGTTAGACACATCACATGAGAGCATACCCATATAGGTCTTACACATTAAGGTCACCCTTATGGATAATATGGTATGGATATCAGGCCTTTGGAATTATTCCTATATATCCCATATATAGAAAGAATCATAGTCTTTTTAGTTCAGTTCATCTCAAACCCATGGATGGATTTGAGGTACTCAGGAGCATGATCAGGGCTCATGCTTAGAATGATGCCCATGCATGAGTCATCTTCATGTCCACTGATAGATGAGGGAGAATGATTAACTTATGGAAGGATTTGATCCTATAAGTTATGAATAATTGGAATGGGAAGGGTATTATACCAGAATGGATGCCTATTGGAGCTCGGGCCTTAGGAAGGATTCCTACATATCCTGGATATAGTGGGAATCTTAGTCCTTATAGTTCATTTCATCTCAAACCTGATGATGGATTTAAGGTAAATGGTTGCACTCAGAGGCATTATGGAGCCCCTATAGGTTTTAAAAGTGTTGGGAACTTATACCAAGGTGGATTCCCTATCGGTGGGGACATATTATATTATGTCAGTAATTCGGGCTTACCCACTGAGGTTTCCCAATTGGTGTGCTCATATCATGTCGCTGGTCGGGGCTTACACTCTGTGGTTTCTTGATTGATGTACTCATATCATGTCATTGGTCGAGGCTTACAATTTTAGGCTTATCGTGTGGTGTACTCACTGTTTATCCTCATGAGGATTAAAGAGATGTAGTTATGACCAGGATAGTCTATCCGAGAGCATGACATTAGTAGGGCTGCATGAATACATGATCCCATCTCATCAAAATCACTTCCTTTATAGAAGGGGCATGTGGTTGAGGATTCGTATCCACAGTCTACATGGAATGAGTCCATGTAAGCCTTCTGTACAAATTGGACATGTTTTAAGGGCTTTTATAGTCTTCCCAATATGTCGGGGCACCAATTTGGCATAGAAGACATGTCTAAGGGTGACTGGCTGATCAACTATCATGCTCCAAACGTCTTTGCATGGGCGAAACAGGCATATCTGAGACACTTATCATGACCAAGTGAACACGTTTGAGGCATTACACATGATCAAAGAGGACCTGTATCAGGTGTTTTTACCTGAGTGAAGTAAACATGTCAGAGGTACTTTGCATGACCAGGTGAATATATATGAGGCATCGTGTGTGATCAAGGAGGGAATTTCTCAGGTTTCTTCACCTAAGTGAAGAGGACATGTCAAAGGTGATTCACATGACCAGGTGAACATGTTCGATGTGTCGCTCCGGATCAAAATATGCTTCGTATGACCACAACAAGCATGTATGGATGACTTATTAGGAGGTCTTGAGAAGCTTTGCTATAGATGCGTCATGTGTCTTTTAGTGACTGTGAACACCACTCATATCCCTCCTTTCAATCTCCTTAACTTTATTTTATAAAGGCATATGGTCACGCGACTTGGTATGAGAAATACACATGATTTTTACTTGATTTTTCGATGATTCTTTGCATGACCAATATGGGTCATGTAGAGATTACACAAGCATATCATGGACATGTCTATCTTCTTGTCCTTAGGGTACCGCAAGGTTTTCAGGGAATTCCCTGGGACTTCCATGTGGCGAGTCGGACATGTAGGGGGGTCCTATCCTCAGGCTCAATATGGAATGTACAAGGTTGTCTAAGGACATCACGAGACCATTGAAGGGTCTCATAAGTGTGATTAGGGTCTTGCACTCGTTCAAGTGCTGCAAGTGAATATCCAAAGGGATTATACCTTAAGTTTCATGGGAATCATATGCACTAGAGTGCTCATGCTGAAGGCGTACATTGTATGGTTTTCATGGAAAAGGTAGGTCATGTACATGGACTCCTACGCGCACAAAGGGGATGTTCGTATGACACCCCACATAAAGTCTTGTGGATTGTATGACCTAAAAGGGGACTCGTGATGGGATCTATGCATTTGAAAAGGGGATTCCTAATAATGTCATGAGCATGGAAGGGGGTTCCTTGGTGCATATGGGAAAGGGTTTTCCCATGGATTCTTGTGCATATCAAGGCTATGTACACATTTGAGGGGAACCCTATTCAAAGTAACTATGTGATTCTTGGCCGCCCACATGATTGCATGCCTCCAATCGTAGTCTTGTGGTCGGCTCTGTGGTGATACACATGGGGTTTATATCAGAACCTCCCCTTGCATGGGTAAAATCATGCACCACCTAGTGAGGGGTGCATGGCGCATACCCTCAGTGTTGGTATTCATGCTAAGGGTGTCCATAGGGATCCTCCATGTTGGGGTGGCCATTTCTAAGGCTGCATGCTAACGTCGTGGGCCAGAGGGGTTTATTGTGTGATCGTGAATGGGAACTTGCAATAGCCCATGCGGTCATGCCTCATGAGTCTTATGATAGGAACTATAGTCATGCACTAGGGACTATATCCCAAATCCTCCACACATATGGGTGGGGGACGCTTTTCACTACATGTCATATGGAGAACACATCCTGAAGTATGCAGGTTTTGTTCGGGGTGATTTAAATTCTCAATGGAATATTTATTGTTGAGGGGTGATTTAAAATCTCAATGGAATATTTATTGTCGGGGGGTGATTTGAAATCTGAATATTTTTTTTAATTGTCCTAAAAAATAGGATCTCATTTTGACTGCATTTAAACCACGCAGAAGGTTGAAAAAAAAGGGAGGCCTATAAAATGCATGGCAGACAATAGAGGAGGCACACCTTTTGAAGGTTCCAAATCCCTTGAATATTGGAGTGGAGCATTGATGGATTCACAACGCTGAGGGCTCGAGTAGTGGTGTGCGGTGCACGGCGTGGCAGCAAGCGGAGAGGGGAACCTGAGATCATGAAGGTGGTTGAAATAAAGCATGAAGTGGAGCAGAGATTGTTGCGCCAATTGAAGTGTGTGATTTGTGAGACTTGTAATTTTTATTTGACAATAAAATTACTGATTCTCAGGTGGAGTAGGCTTTCACCGAACCACGATAATTTTGGTGTTTTTATTTTATTTCATTGCAACTTAAAAACTCTGACCCAACTGGTTTCTCTCTAGATGGCTGAACGGGGGTTTTGCATGATCCTCCTACATGATGTATGACCAATCATGCAAGTGCATAATCTCTAGAGGATCGTGTGAGGGACTCTGAAAGCACATATAAGGGTTGTGTGACTGTTCTCCATTGAATTCCCACTAGTTTCATGACCTCGAAGGGGTATTGTGATGGACTCCCTAACCCTGAATGGGTTTTCTTTTTGAGTCTTCATATACTGGGGAATACGTATACATGGAATCGAAGGAGGCTCGCATGGTCACGTGTCTGAGGGTGCATGGGGGCATTGCTGGTGCGGGACACCCATATCAGGGACTATCTGTCTCGGCCATCAAAAGACAGAGATGTCATTCCACGAGATTGCGGATCTGAAAAACCCTAAATCCCTCATGTTCATGAAATTCATGTGCCTCCAACAGAGATCCCTACGATGATTTCTTCATCACGCCAAGGGATTGTATAAGGCATTTGTATTCTAAGATAATCATGTCCAGGGTTTCATATGATCGCCACAAGACAAGTACGCTCATGGTATTAACAAGATTGGGGTTCACATATTCATTGTTGCATATCTATGGGCACCAGTATGGGTTCCTCATGCAGTCCAGGACATGTGTCGCATGAGGTTCCATAGCTCATGTGATCATGTGATCTAAGGGGTGGTCTGGTAGGAGGTTCCACGAGCATTCGTAGGGGTCTGGTATGAGATCGCGCGATCATATAAAGATCCCGTGTTGGGTTCTCCTAAGTCCATACCATAGTACGTTTTCCCGAGAGGGATCTATTTTTAATAAATAGAGGTGATTCCTGATAGCTTCAACTGGTGCGGAAAATTTTTTAATATGGGTTTTATGAAAAAAAAATTGGGAAAAGGGGTTAGGGTTACGATATTTTTAAAATTGGGTCCAGGATGCGTGAACGTCATTCACGCATCCTTCCACGGCAAAGGATGCGTGA
This sequence comes from Viscum album, assembly GCA_963277665.1. NCBI lineage: Eukaryota > Viridiplantae > Streptophyta > Magnoliopsida > Santalales > Viscaceae > Viscum > Viscum album. The sequence continues at coordinate 1,373,417,170 of OY728133.1, read as the reverse complement.
ACGTTGTTCACGCATCCTGGACCCAGACAGTCATCTGTGAACGGCGTTCACGTGTCCTTTGCTGACCAGTTAAAGGATGCGTGAACGCCGTTCACGCATCCTTGCGTGGGAAAAGATGTGTGAACGGCGTTCACGCATCCGAGCCGTGACATTGATGCGTGAACGTCGTTCATGCATCTGGCTGAGATTTTCTATAAAAGGAGGGGTCCCCCCCCCAAAACCCATTGTTCTCCTCTGGTTTTTGTTACGAAGCTCTGGAAAAATTCTTTCTCAACAAATATTTGCTGCTTTTATTGAGGTAAAATTTCTATTTAATAATTTAATTTTTTAATTGTGTTTATTTATTTCATTTGTATGTTTAATTTTGTGTATGATTTATTTATTTCATATGTTATTCATGAAATGTTTTGTATGATTTAATTTCCTTGATGTTGAATGTTTGTATGATTTAATTTTTTGAATGTATGTTGTCTGAATATTGAATGTTTTATGCTATGTCTAAAATTTTTAATGTTTAGGAAAAGTAATATTTGTTATAGAAATTTATTTTAATGAATGATTTTGATTTAATTGTAAATTAAATTACTTTTATTTACTAGTAATAATATTTTTAATCAATAAATTAGAAAATATATTTACTTATATTTTGAAAAGTAGAAGAATTTCCAAACAACTGTACAATTTCATAAAATTTAAAATATAAAAAGTGTTTATTATGTAAATATCAATTAGATCAGTTATAATAAAATTTATTCAAGGTTATTAATAATTATATATATATATATATATATATATACATGAAGTTAAATTTTTATAAAATAGGTGTATTATTTAATATAGATTTTATATAATACGGATAATATAATAAATATACCAAAAAACAAGGTATGAGTGATGACTGATCTTGAGATGACTGACCATGCATAATTGAAATTACATGTTTTATTTTTTGTATGTTATTATTCAATTTCTAATAATTTCATTTTTTCCGCATTGATGACCTGCGAGTCATCTCTTAGTAAGTGTAAGGACCTGTGTGTCCGCTTAAAATAATTTATGTATTTCATACCCCTAGACCCCCTCACATGCATGTGAGTAAATTTTTAATTAAAATACAAACGCCCTGAAGATGTGTCGACGAAGAGGCATCCCTGAAGAGTTTTCGGCAAAGAGGCATTCGAGAACTCGTTCGAGAGGAGGCGTTGCAGTTTGACAGGAGATTGGCAGTTGCTTCAATAGTTGATAATAGAGACAGGATTTTACCCATATAGTTTGTGGTTAGTTTATCAGATAATGATAAACTAATCGTAAGTCTCGAGATCAAGTCATGATTATATATTCATAAGTAATTAAACTTTATGAAACATTATATTAAATTTTCTTTTGTGCTAAAATCACAATTAATATACCTTAACAGTGATAAATCAATACCTAAAAAAGTCTCAAGATAATCAATTATTCAAAACCAAATTAAATAATTTAAAATTTTAATGTAGTGTATAATATTTTTTCAATTATTTTTTTATAGGTAATTATGTCTTCTCAAATATATTGCAACGGTGAGGTAATTTATACCGAGTAGGGTTTTAGCTACAGTGTGCCACCTGTCAAAGTGGTAAATCTCCATGGTTGTATGACATTGGATGCAGTTCGTAATAAGATTAATAGTTGGTTAAAACTGAGTGCAGGACAAGCAATCACTTCAATTAGATACTGACATCTTTAATATCCTGAGCGTCTATGGCACAATGACTACCCTATAGTCGATGATGAGGATTGGATGGAGGCTTCTCAATTATTCAGGAAACATTGTATTAATGGTTTGATAGAATTATTTATTGTCATTTCTGATATTGATGTGGTGAAACCGATTACTACAGAACCATGCTTTGTGACCTCTATAGAAGTCGGTCCTTCACAACAGTCTTATTCATTTCCTCCTTCTCATATGACTCCTGTGGAAGAATTTAATGAGGAAGATCATCAAAATTTGGAAGGAAATGTAGATGGAATCCCTTTCTGTGCTGATATAGTGCATGAAAGTTTATCTGAGGAATAAGAATATGGGGAGTCAATAGAAGATGATGTGGTTGGGAATGAACCTTCTGAGGTTCCTTTTAGAGACAGGCATCCACTACATCCACCAGTTAGTGGTAATCAGCCTTCAGTTTTGAGTTCCTTAATTAGAGGAATGTCTCGTGAACAACATTTTGATTGGGATGTCATTACACCAGCTTCTGAATTCCCTGACATTATAGGGAATAGGCCTGCATCAAATGATAATTCCATATATATTGGGCAGGAGTTCTAAAGTAAACAGGTCATTAAAAATGTGATAAATCAATACCACATTGAGTGACATTTCACATTTGTGGTTTATGATTCAAAGAAGACCAAATATCTCATTCGTTGTGAAAAATATGGGTCAAAATGTAAATTTTGATTAAGAGCACTATTTTATAAATATTATGGATATTGGAAGATAACCAAATTAGAAGGCCCACACACTTGTCTACATCCCATCTTGGCACAAGATCACTCTTCCCTTGATGCAGAGTTTATATCTACTATTATTTGTGAGATGATACGAACAAGTTAGGATGTTCCTGTTGCCCTTGTTCAGGAAAGAATTCAGCAGTTGTATAACTATAAGGTATCATACAACAAAGCTTGGAATGCAAAACAGAAAGCCTTTGTAAAAGTGTATGGTGATTGGGATGAGTCTTATGCGATGTTTCCACAACTTATGTAATTATTGTCTCTCAATAATCAGATTGTTTATCAATTGGATAGTGTTGAGTATGTATCCCAAAATCATCAAGTTGATCCGTCAAAGGGGGAGTTCAATAGGATTTTTTGGGCATTCAGACCGTGCATTGCTGCATTTCCCTATTGTAAACAATTTATTCAGGTAGATGGCACATTCCTTTATGGAAAGTATATAGGTGTTCTACTCATTTCTACCACACAGGATGGTAATCGCACTCCTCTGCCACTTTCTTTTCCTGTTGTTGAAAAAGAAAATTTTGAATGCTGGAGCTAGTTCTTGGCATGTGTTCGTGTTCATGTCACGCAAAAATAGGGCATGTGTCTGATATATGATCGTCATCGAGCGATTATAGAGGTTGTGAGTAGTGATGGGGTTTCTTGGACTGAGCCGAATGCTTATCATCGTTATTGCATTAGACATATTACAAGTAATGTGCATAAGCAGTTTAGAGATGAGGCCATAAAGAAGGCGATCCTCAAATTGGGTATGGTTTTCTAAACTTGATTTTTTTAACAAAATTTAATATCCATTTTAATACATTATTATGTTATTCTTTCAGCATATGAACCCCAACAAGAAAGGTTTGATCGATGTCTTGAAGAGATCTGAACAGTTAATGAGGAGGTATATGAATATAGGGTACAAATTTCAAAGGAAAAATGGTCATTAGCATACAATGGTGGCATGAGATATGGGCATATGACCACTAATATAGTGGAGTGTGTAAATGGGGTCCTCAAGGGTGTGCGCAAACTCCCAATCACAGGGTTAGTGCAAGAGACATTTTTTAGATGTGTTCACTGCTTTGTTGACCAGTCCCAAAAGGCCTACCAGAGGATGGAAAATGGAATGCTTTTTACTCATCATTTTCAAACTGATATTGACTAGATACAGAATGAGGCTTCACGATGGAATGTTATAGACTTTGACAGGGAAAAGAGGAGTTTTCGGGTAAGACATTGCTACGACCAGAGTACATGCACTAATGGTGGAGTGTTTGTCATGATGTTGGACAACAGGTACAGTGATTGTGGCAGCTTTCAGGAATTGAGATATCCATGTGTACATGTTATTGCAGCTTGCGCTTCGGTAAATATATCATGGGAGTCATATGTTGACCCAGTGTATCACATGAGCACTTTGGTTAACTGTTATAGTGATGCTTGGATGCCTGTTGGTGACTTCCATTCTATCACATTGCCTGCTGATCAACTAACCATCATCCCTGATATTTCTAGGTTTTCATAAGTTGGTTTTGGTTTCATTTATAATTTTTTCAATGTTTGTCATTTTTAAAATTATTGGATTCATGATACCAGGTTGTGGCCCCGAGGAAGACCGAATTCAACTCGCATCAGAAATGAGATGGATTGGCCTCGGCAACGAGGAGGGAGAATACGATGCAGTATCTGTCACACAGAAGGACATACTCGTAAGAGATGTCCCCAAGTGGTAGGACAGAGTTCCACATCTCATCATCCATGATCAAGTCTGTGTACCTGCTCCATTTTTGTGATAAATAAAATTTTCTAGAGCACGAGTTGTACTTTTTCTGGAGGAGTTCAAGTGCCTTGTTTTGGAGTCATCAATGATCATTTTCATGAGAAGGTTGAAAGACTTGTTTTGAGGGCCTAGTTTCCCTGTGGATTTATTTTTTCCTATTAATTTTTAATGTGGAATAATGTTAATGGTTATTTAATGGATAATGGATAAATTAACAAACTTAATTTCACAAAAAAGAAGAAATAATTAATTTTTCACTTTTAAATTCTGGTTTTCTTATAAGATTTCTAGTTTTAGTAATGTAATCTGAGTGTCTGAGCATCATTAACTAATGTTGATTATGAGACAAGGCTAATTTTGATTGTGACACCAAATGAAAATGAATATATCATGCTTCCACTATTAATAAGTAACGATGATATCATGTGTGTAGATGGTAGGTTTTCCACTACTTACATCTCAGGCTACTCATTTATCACGACTTCTTTTAGAGGGACGTCCTGTAGCTCCCTTGAGTGTATGTAGATCTCACCATTTCCATCATACTGCACCACCTCCCGCTATCGTCCCACATCTTCGTCGAGCTGGATTCTATGGAGTAGTGATGTGCGACTTCACATTTCTTGATCATCAGTTCATTGCCGCACTTGTACAGAGATGGAGACCAGAGTCGCATACTTTCCATTTCAGTGAGGGGGAGATGACGATTACGTTTCAGGATGTGGCCATTATGTTGGGCCTCCCTATCGACGGACATGCTTTGACAGGCCGAGTTCCATCATATTTTCCTGAGCTTGTTTATAGACTTCTGGGCATAGAGGTCCAGGATGATGGTAGTACCATCGTCGGTGGTAGATTGTGGATGCCTTGGTTAGACCAGCACTTCACACATTTACCAGATGATGCGGATGACGTCACCGTGCTGCGATTTGCATGAGCATATATTTTGAGGCTGATCGGTGGAACACTTTTTGTTGACCACTCTACTACTTTTGTGCACCTGATGTATCTATCTTTTTTGGAGGATTTGGACCAGGCAGGCCGATATAGTTGGGGTTCTGCCTGCCTAGCATATACATACAGAGCCCTATGCAGCACATGTCGCATCGATAAGATGTAGATCACAGGATGCATGGTTCTTCTACAGATGTGGGTATGGGAGCACATACCTCATTTAGATCCACATGCTCGTGCGCCATTACCCGTAGATATTGTAGCAGAGGCTCCACATGGACGTTGGTATGTTATTAATTCCTTCTAATATCTAACTTAATTGTATAAAATTCTTTTATTAAATGTAAAAAAAAATGTTATCTATAGGTGGAGTCAGGCGCATCGACATTCAGATTCTCCCAGACATGATGTTCACACCTACAGACTTATGTTAGACAACATTCGACCAGACAATGTAAGTGATTATTATTTATATTGTTAAATCTTTACTCTTTACTGTACATCTATTCATTTATTAATTGATTATTCATTTTTTCTTTCAGATTACATGGATTCCATATACAGATGATATCCTTCAGAGTCTGCCCCCATACTGTACAGTGATGCCTGATATCGGCTCCTGTATGGTTCCACTGATTCATTTTCATATAGTCGAGTGGCATCAGAAGGATAGGGTTATGAGATAGTTTGGATTCCTTCAGCCAGTTCCTGACCCACCCAGTCAGTTGGATTCATTGCATTCACTGAAGATGTCAGGGAAGAGATATTTTGATTGGAGGATCTACCATGCCAAATATGTTGCGTTATGGGACAGACGACGAGAGTCCTAGTTACGAGGGGCAGGGACAGTACGTTTTCATTTGATGGATCAGATGGATTATGCAGGCTGGTACATTAGGTCTCCAGTCAGATTTCTGACATGACACGGATGGGGCTTCCATGACTTGGTATGCATTCTTCATTTCACTATTCAACATATTTTTTATTCAAATTAGTTAACAATAGAATTTTTTTTCGTAGGATGCTCGTATTTTTCATCTACTTCATATGTCTGATCTAGTGGAGAGAGCTGCCTTTGACCCAGCATATTTTCACAGCCTTGTACGACAAATGCTACCGTCAATGGACGAGATTTATCATGGAATTTTCTTTGATCCTCCACCTGCTGTGGAGGCCGCGGAGCCTGCTATGGAGGCCGAAGAGCCTGCTGTAGAGGCCGCGCAGCCTGCTGAGCCTCACATAGATGTACCTGGGTGTGACGACCCTGTTATGGATGTTGTTATTCCACAGGAGGAGGCTGCTCAGCTTGCTCAACCACATGATATTGTTCCAGTGGAGGAGGGTGTTCAGCATGATTAGTCAGATGCTCCTCCAGCTTCTTAGGCACAGCCATAGGTACTTACAGACGCTGACTGGATTGAGTTTGATGTTTTATTGCAGTCATCCGTATCAGAGAAGCCATCTACTTCCTATATTGGTGAGAGTTCTAGCCAGCTTCCACTATCCTTAGATGCAGGCCAGGGTACATGCGGTGAGACTGTACATCCACCATCTATCACATAGGAGGATGTGGAGGTGGCTGTCGATGAGGATGTGTAGCCTACGCCAGAGCACAGACATAGACAGACACGGCGTAGACGCATCCAGTATACGCCTGACTGTGGGACAGAGGAGCATCCACACCAGAGGCGTATATTAGGTTGAAATTTGATTTATGATACATTTTTTATGTGTATTACTATTATCTAGACTTCTATTATATTTTTAATAAGTGTCTTACTGTTATAAAATTATCTACCAATGTATATATATATATGTATAATAAATAATATGATTAAATTAAATGATAAATATTAATTATATTAATTATTTCGAATTGCAATAGAAGTGGTCACAGTTATGATGAGTGCTGGTTTAGTCCAACCATGCAGAACGCATATGTTGATAAGAATAAAAGGCTACAACAAGTGTAGAATAATGGAACAATAGTTGGAAAATCTTCCATTGGGAATATGCAAAACAATGAAGTCAAGAAAAATGTGAAAGAAACTATTCCCAAGAATAAGTTTGAGCTAAAATCCAAGGATTATTTCATGAAAAATCTTGAAATTCATATCATCTCAAGAAGTTGAAACTTGAGGTATTCCAATCACACTATATCCATTGTTCTTAATTATATTTCTCATTTCAATTAAGGGGGAGAGCTTGATTGAAGGAAAGATGGGATGAAAAGGGGAGATTTATCTTTTCACTTGAACATTTTAATATATTTGGTGAATTATGTGCAGGATTTATCATTTCATTGATAATTTTGATTATCTACCCTTGGTTAATAATTGATACACTCTGAGAATTATTTCACATGTATGGTTGTTTATGGACAACATTGAAAACTACAATATGAATTAGAAGTTCATTTGGCCAATTTTGAGAAGATACATATTAAGAATTTATAAAAGGAAACAATTTCTACTGGTACACAATCTAAAGAGTGAGATTATTGAGTATGAATATCAAAACTTAGGTCATGTCCATGACATCACTTCTTCCAATCACACTTTATCCATGGTTCACTCATCACAATCACTAGATGTTTTTCATGTAACTCATTTGTTCACAAATATACCAATATTTAATCAGAAAAACAATGAAAAAGAAGTATTAGAAAGTATAAAAATTAAGTTTCCACTTTAGAATGCAAATGGAACCATATGAGGATCTTTATAGAAGTATATGTTTAACTACAACATGTTGAGATAATGTGAGTGAATGAAAGATGCTAAGATTATATATTTCTCAATATATGTTAGAGAATACTCAAGCCATTCTATTAATAATTATTTAATGAATATCTATTATTCATGAATATTTATTAATAATTATTAACATTATTTCAATATTTTCTATTATTTAATTGATATTTATTAATATTTCTTAATTTTTACATTAAGTGTATTAGTTTATAATTAATAGTTATACATTTTGAGGAGGATTTGAGTTCTCTGTGAGATGCGTGAACCCCGTTCACGCATCCCTCCTCTCGGGAGGATACATGAACGGCGTTCACGCATCCTTCACCACGGAAGGATGCGTGAATGGCGTTCATGCATCCTGGACCCAATTTTAAAAATATCGGAACCCTAACCCCTTTTCCCAAAAATTTTTTCATAAAACCCATATTAACAAATTTTCCAACTGGTGCCTTTATTTTCTCCGGTGTTCCCCTTTTTCGGAGCTCTTTCTCTCTCACCATTGTGTGTGTTTTTTCAAGACATGAGGGGGTTTATATAGGCCACATGAGACTGACCCCTATGCCACTTTATTAAGGGATAAAGGATGTTTCTTCATGGTTTCGCACGTCCTTCCCTTATGAAGGCATCACATGATCCGGGGAAAATCTGAAATAAATCGGATGAAAACCACATAGAGACAGAAGGGGTTTGCAGTTGTAAAACAACATAAGACAACCCATTTGTTGTCTTCATATTATTTTTTTGATCAAGAGTGATCATGTGATAGCTTCAAGTTTATCCAGATGTTCTCGTGGAAGGATAGAAAGGCTTGCGGTGGCTTCTCCCAGTTGTACTTGGTTCGATCGCATGATCAAATAATGATCATGTGACAGCTTTGAATGCCACCTGAGAGTCTCGTGGGAGACCAGTGGGGTTCACAAAGGCCTATTTCTAAATGCTTCATACTCTTTATGAAGAACCAGATAGGTGGAAGTGACAAGGGGTGAGTGTCGGGTGTGCGTCGAACTGGGGTGTCAAGAGGTTGAAGATGAGGGTCATGTGATGCGCTGGCTCGGCTGGTTCAAACTTGTGATCAGAGGTGTGAAAATGGGTTTTCAAATATTAAAATGTTGATGTTTCTTTGGATTTTCCATGCAAAATTAGTTTTGTTTTCATTTTATTATTATTGTGCATATTGGGCTGCTTGTTTGTTGGGCCTCTGGGTTGTGGCATGTTTGTTCATTGGGCTAGTTCTCTACTGTTGCCCACTTGTTGTTTGGACTCCCTTCCACCATGGAGATCCTGTTGTTATGCCTCTTTTCTGGCCATTGATGAATGTGGATCTAAAAGCTCTAGTTCTGCCGTTCGTGTTTCTTCAGATATCCTATCCGCGTCGGTCGCTTGATCGTTGTCGTCCACGTGTGCTGGTTGTTCGGGATTTGTTGAGCCGCTGCCTGCTTTGAGATACTTTCGCCCGTCTGTTGCCCATCATGTGGCCCTCGTCTGTTGTTCTTGTCAGTGTGTCGCTTCGTCTCTGCTTCTCCTTTATGTTGAGTAGCCGCTGTGTTTTCAAGTCATCATCGCCCTGGTTCTTCGATGCTGAGAGCCCTCTGAGAAGGAGAACATCTACTAGTTCTGTGACCCGCCGCATGTACGCCGCCATATCGATGTCATTCCGGTAATCCACGGTGGAGAACTCTTTTGAGAGTTCTTGTGGAGACGATCCTGGAGATTAGAACCTCAACCCTTGCAGAGATTCATGGATTTCAGTGCTTCTTTGTTGTGAGCCCATTTCTTTTTCTTGCAATCTTTGGGTTGTATGTTCTGTTTTCCTTTGTTGATATTGTTCTTGATTCGGGGTTGCATGCATGAGTCTGTCCAGTTCAGAAGATTACTCCACTAACTCCGAGCCAGGGTTCATCACTGGCTCTTAGGGCGGAGAGTTCTTCGTTCTCGGATAGCTTCTGTGGTCCGCGTGCGTGGTCTGTCTTTGCTGCTTCTCTAATTGTATGATCTTTTTCTGTTTCATTTTTCATAATAATAAAAGATTTTGGTGGTGTTATTATTGTGGAGTAAGACCTAGTGGTCCGAACCATGTAAATCTCTCTGTTCAATTTACTTTCCTACAAATTATTTTCTGTTCTTGCGACTTTGTAAATCGAAATGTCTTATTTCTGTTTCTATTTTGTTCGTTTGAAAACCTGTTAATCGAACATGTTCCCACAATAAGTGGTATAATAGGGTGCTATTCATTTTTTTGTTTACAATGTCTGTTAAATTTGAAGTTGATAAGTTTAATGGAGAAAATGACTTTAGTTTGTGGAGAGTTAAAATGTGTGCTTTACTTGTTCATAATGGTTTGGATGATGCTTTATACGGTAATAAAACACATGTTGTGACTATTGCCGCTAACGGTCATTCCACCACTGCCTATGTAGATTTTGACCCTAATGTGTTGGAAAAGGCTCACTACACACTCTTGTTAACCCTAGGTGATAAGGTTTTGAGTTAATTTTCACATGAAACCACTACTAAGTCGATATGGGTTAAACTTGAACATTTGTACATGACGAAGTCTCTGTTGGGGCGTCTGTATAAAAAATGCATTTATACAATTTTAAAATGTCGCCTGATACTTCTGTGCATGTTCATATAGATGATTTTAATAAAATTCTATTAGACTTAGAAAATATTGATATTGAAGTTAAAGACGAGGATCAGGCTTTGATTTTGTTAACCTCTCTTGATGATTCTTTTAATTCATTAAGAGATTCTATAATGTATGGTCGGGGTTCCATTACCTTAGAGGAGGTTAAGTCAGCTGTCTTATCCCGTGACCTTCAGACGCATGGTTTGAAAGAAGAGTCTAGTTCTGTTAAGATTGAACCCCAACTATTGTATATTAAGGGTCTGATGCAAATCAAGGGTAAGAAAGATAAAAACCGGTTTAAAGGATTTCGGTGTTTTGAGTGTGTTAATATCGGCCACATTAAACGTTATTGTCCTAATTTACAGAATAAGGATAGTATGGCCCAAACATATGTGGTATGTCCTGGTTTTGACACTACAGAAGTCCTTTAGTTTTCTAGTAGCCCCTTCATTAGAACTAGACATAGGTTATTTGTAGTTTTTTTCTTTCATTCCTAGGGCTGGCTCCACTTGTTTTTGTGGAGGAATCGCGATTAAGAAAAAAGGTATGTGTGGGCTAGTCTAAGTTGTTCGGGCTTAGGTGGAGAGGATTTTCTCCTGTCAGTTTTCTGTTCTATGATTACTATGTTTAGTTTTCTACTGTTTTGATTAATGATGCATTGTTTTTTAGCTTTGATTAAATTTCATGTTTTTCCATTGTATTTTACCCCCAGGAAAGGCTTTTTGAATTTCAGTTTGTTGGTGTATATCAGATCAACTGTTTTGGGTTGAATCAATGGTAAATGCTGGGTAAGCTAGTTGTTTTTTTGGTTGCTTAGTTTAAATTTTTGAGCATCTTTAACCTGTTTAATAGTATAAATTTAGTGTGGGTATAACATGTGCCACTACCGGCACATGCTAAGTGATGTTCATTCTGGGTGAACATTTGTAGACTTATGATTTTCTTTTGTACAAATTCTACCCACACTAGTGATAGGTTGTATCGGTAGTTAGATGTTTGCAAGAACACCATCTATTTTTGGTTTTAATTTTGAAAAGGTGGATATTTGTGAAAATGGGTTTTCAAATATTAAAACTTTGTTGTTTCTTTGGCTTTTCCATGCAAAATTAGTTTTTTTTTAGTTTTATTATTATTGTACATATTGGGTTTCTTGTTTGTTGGGCCTCTGGGTTGTGGCATGTTTGTTTGCGGAGCTGGTTCTCTGCTGTGGCCCGCTTGTTATTCGGCCTCCCTTCCATCATGGCGATCCTATTGTTATGCCTATTTTCTATCCATTGATGAATGTAGATCTAACAGCTCTGGTTTTGCCGTTTGTGTTTCTTCGGTGATCTTATCCATGCCGGCCGCTTGATCGTTTCCATCCACGTGTGTTGGTTGTTCGAGATTTGTTGATCTGCCGCCTGCTTCGAGATACTTCCGCCCATCCGTTGCCCGCCGCGTGGCCCTCGTCTGTTGCACTTGTCAGTGCATCGCTTCATTTCTTATGCTTTTTTATGTTTAATAGCCACTGTGTTTTCAAGTTGTCGTCGCCCAGGTTCTTCGATGCTGAGAGCCCTCTGAGAAGGAGAACCGCTGCTGGTTCTGTGACCCGCCGCCATCTCGATGTCATTCTAGTAATCCCCGGTGGAGAACTCTTTCGTGAGTTCTGTGGAGACGATCCTGGAGATTAGAACCTCAACCCTGGCAGAGATTCATGGATTTTAGTGCTTCTTTGTTGTGCTCCCGTTTCTTTTTCTTGCAATATTTGAATTGTATGTTCTATTTTCCTTTGTTGATCTTGTTCTTGAGTCATATTTTCATGCGTGAGTCCGTCCAATTTGGAAGAGTACTCCTCTAACTCCGAGCCAGGGTTCATCACTGGCTCTTAGGGCAGAGAGGTCTTTGTTCTCGGATAGCTTCTGTGGTCCGCATGCGTGGTCTGTCTTTGCTGCTTCTTTGATTGTATGCTTTGTTTCTGTTTCATTTTGCATAATAATAAAATATTGTGGTGGTGTTCTTGCTGTGGAGTAGGACCAAGTGGTCCGAACCACATAAATCTCTCAATTCAATTTACTTTCCTGCAAGTTATTTTCTGTTCTTGTGACTTTGTAAACTGAAACGTCTTATTTCTGTTTTTGTTTTTTTCATTCAAAAACATGTTAATTGAAACTGTTCCCACAACAAGAGGGATCAAGTGGATGACAGGGATCAGAGATAGGTTACATATGACAACACAGATCATCTAAAGGTGTGGTCGGATGACCCTGTTTCATTATTGCGTAAAAAACTGCATCCCACATCGAATTCCCATGCCCTCTCCCCTGGTATAAAAGCTATTACACGGTGGTTGTTTTCTCAAGACAGTAATGGAGTTGGAACCCATACCAGCTACATTTACCCCACCCAATCGGCCTCAACCCACCTATGTGAGCATGTACATATTGGATTTCACACCTCAAGCCCAATACACGGGCTTAGCCTGTTCCTTACGGAAGCTATGCTTCCCCGCAGTCTGCTAGTTGGCTCAGGATGACTCCCATGGGTGTGGTCAACCTAATCCCTGGCTAGCTTGTGGGCTAGACATATTTTTTGGCTAAGGGTTGGGTGGTATAAAAATGAATACCCATAACTGGATAATAGAATGAAATTCTTAGTATATTGTTGGGTCTAAGATAAGTCTCTTTAAGCCATAGGTCTTCATGTATGACCTCTTCCATGCATCAATCCATTTGGCACATTTCCTGGATCTTTGGTAGAAAAGTGGGACATTCACGAATACTAGTGCTTACAAATTACCCCCCCCCCCCTTAGAAATAGATTCTTTAGAATGAAAGAATCTAATAATATGGTAAACGTAGATCACCTTTCCACATATCTGAATATCTGATGATCCATGATACTAAACTTTTTTAGAGGATATATCCTGAGTATATATGAGGAGATCTTAAGTGCTATGAACATGATACATATGGACACAACTACTAAACTGAATCCAATATTGGAAATAGCTTAATCCTTGAGAATAGATACCCTGAAATTGGAATGTATGAAAATTCCAAAATGAAATATGGATAGGGTGGAATGAAAACTTGTGGATGGATCCAAATTAAAATACTTGGATGTCCCAACGTATCCCTTGATGATGGGAATCAAAATGTACGTAGTTCTAAAATAAACTATTATGAAGATCGATCTCATGAAAAATGGTCATAGGTTCATTGATATGGAAATCTATTAAGAATGTCCTTACGTAGATCTAGCTCATATGTAGGAGGGGAAATGTCACTATTTTGGTATGAAATGTCAGGTAGAGAACCATGTCTTCGTGGAGATTTCAATTAGATTATCCACTATTAATGTAATTTTTCTGTAATACCAAATAGATCCAATTACCTAGATTTGAGTTCTTGACTTCCAACATGTTGATTTTCGAGGAAAGTTCATGAATTCTCACTGATAGAAAATCCTTCATTAATGCTTCTGCTCTAGTAGTCTTGATATAATTTGGTCTACGAGGACAATTCGGACATGGTATCCTTCCCAAATGTGTAATACTCTAACTTTTTACCTAATTAAATGGACTTAGCGATCATAGATTTATTTTTTCTAGGTCCGTATAAGGGGACCCACAAGATTTGTATCTTTTACATTTGTATTTTCCCTACCTTTTTTCTAAGCTTCATATGGGGGAAGGATTAGAGGGCACGTACTTGGATTTCTCTCGGGTCTCCCTTCATGGGTTTTCAACCTAACAAATTTCATGCCTATTCAATTTTATAGATGCTCAATATTTCTTGGATCACACAAATAATATGTCTAGTGAGCGGGAACTCTACTTTTTCCCAAGATTCCTTTATTGGGTTTTCACCTCGGCGAGTATTATGTCTCTTGCTTCTTTAAGGTCCTGCAAGCTAGACCATCATTGTGGTGTAATTTAGGGTCTTCTAGATCATACCTTTGGGGATGCCATGTATTTTAAGGTATTACTGTTAGGACTTTTTGTGGTCCATGTAGTTTAAAATCTTACCGCCATGACTTTGGTGTGCCATGTAGTTTAAAGTCTTACTGCCATGAATTTTATGGAATATGGGGCTGGAAAACCAAGGGTGACTCAAAACACTATGGGTTGTTGAGTTCTATCGTGGTGTTGTCAGGGATCATGAGGATTTTATTTTCTTTCTCACAAGGAGGTGATGCCTTTATTTAGTGGGTTAAACACCTTATACATCAATAGCATGGCCAAGAAAAGCTGGTCTCCATTCTTTTCCAAGGGATATATAGTATTAATGGCGTAAATATGGTTGAGGGTGAAATACTAGGAAATCTAGGACTACCTGGATTATTGGAATGTGGTTGATGTATGTCGCAATCCAAAAGTTGAAGATGGGTGATATGGAATGGGGTAGACATGTCGGGTATGTCCCTTAACAATATAGGGTATCAGGTTCCACCATGGTGTCATTGAGGCTTAGAAGGACTAGGGGGACCTTTATACCAGGCCAACATGTTTCTGGTCAGTGGATTTGTGACCTTGCATCAATAGCATGGCCAAGAAGAGATATTTTCTTTCTTTTATAGGGGCTGTGAAATATTTATAAAGGCTCAAAAATCAAGATGATAAAGTTGGGTACAAAAGGAAGGATATCCATGAAGGGTTCTTTCACCCTAGGGAAACATATATCTTAGTTGAAAAGCTTGATCCCTATGCCTTGTGGTTTCAAATCACAAGGTGTGGGCCAACAAAAGGTTCAAGAATGAAGGGTCACATTATGGTTTTGAGAATGGGTACAAAACATTGTGATGCAACGTCGGGGATATCAAATGCACTTGGATAATCTGATATGGAGACTGTAAATCATAGTCCAAAGTGCTCAAGTCATGGGGAAGTTATGGGACTGTCATCTTAGGGGTGAACTATAACACAATGGGGTGTTGTTTTACACCTTGGTGACATCAGGATTACAAAAACTAGAAATCCCTTTATGTCAGTTCAAGATGTCTCCAGTTGATGGTTCTGATCCCTCACATTAATAGCATGGCCAAGAAGAGAGATCTCTTTTCTTATTTAGGGAAAATAAATGATTTGAGACAACCTGAGATTCATTAGATAATGAATTGGGATATATGGAAAATTTAAGATCTAATAAGGTTTTGAGTACCCTAAAAATTATGTCACCGCATGTTGAACATATTCTCACAGTGTGGAGATGTGACAAATAATTACGCTCATTTTTCCTAGACTAGGGGGGTCGAGTGAGCATAGCTTGGATTTTAATTGGTCTATATAATAGACACAATGAGCTTTATGCCTTATTTCTTTGTGCCCTAATTTTTTCCTAAACTCTGGAGATTATGAGTGTAGTGGGCGATTACTTGAATTTTTCTTATGTCACCCTTTGCGGGTTTTCTACCTGATAATTTTTGTGTCTATTTTGTTATTAGTTTAAGGTCTTTGGATTTGGACCATTATGTTCTATATTTTAAGGTCATACATCTTTGAACAAGGTTTGAGAAGTTTAAGGTCATGGCACTTAAACCTGGTATTGGAGATGTTACACAAGAGGCTCATTAGGATACCCAAGGTCAAGAGTACTCCAACATCCCTTTGAGAGGGAGATGAAGATGTTTTAAATCATTGATCAGGGTTATCTGGTCATGAGTGATGATATGGGACAATCATTATAGGGATAACCTATAACACAATGGGGTGCTGGGTTCCACCTTGGTGATGTTAGGCTTATAAGAATCAGAAATCCCTTTGCACCGGGCCAAGAAGTCTTTGATTGGTGGGTCTGAGCCCTCGCATCAGTAGCATGGAAAAGTAGAGATATCTCTTTTCTTCTTCAAGGGTTGTGAAAGGTTTGCAATGACTTGAGATGATTGATCCATGAAGTGTGGAACATGGATTAAGGTGCTTAAAAAGATGAGGGAAGCAGTTTGTTCTCTAGTAGGCCAGGGTGAGGTTCTCATGGTCCTTTGATAAGGTGGTATGATGGAGTTGGTCTATATATTTTATTATCATTTATATGGGAAATTAATTTCCTTGCATTTTAACGTCATGCATTAAGGATGTGAGAACCGACATGAAAGGCAGTAATACTATTGTTGGGCCTAAGGATAAGAATTTAGGCATTACTATATACCTCATGGGAGTGATAATCAAACCACACATAGTTCTTGAAGGACCATGATGTTTAATTTCATTTGGGAAAGACTTCCTTCCATGAATTTTAACATCATGTGGTAAGGAAGAAGGCAAAATAATGTGAATTGAAACAATATTGTGGTTGGGCCCACAAGTGGAAGTTCAGGCATCACTATGTATCATGTGTAGACATGAATCAAACCACACATAGTTATTAAATGATCGTGTAGTTTAATATCATGCCACAAGGACTTACTTCCATGAAGTTTAATGTCATTTGGTAAGGAATAACTCCCATACAGTTTAACATCTTGTGGTAAAGATGAATTCCCATGCATTTTAACATCATGCGGTAAGGATGATATTGCACAGTTTAATGTCATGTTTCAGGGACATATGCAGACGTTTTAGGGTCATGTGATTTAGACCATAATATGGATTTCCTAATGGAGATGCTCAATGTGGTTCCATGAAGTGACCCAATGTGAATGAAGACTGAAGATGTATCATCCACAACATGCATCTTTCTAAGAGAACTCAATCCAATGGGGCCATAGGAGGTTTTACCCATGGTTGGGCCTGAATAAAAAATGTTTAGGAATCACTATGTATCTTATGTGGATGAGAATACAGACACAAGTAGTTTTGAGAGTTCCATGTAGTTTAATGTCATGTGGTAAGGACTTACTTCCATAGGGTTTAACTTCATATGGTAAGGATGATGGTGGAATGATGTGAATTAATGGGGATATTGTGGTTAGTCCTAAGAATGGAGTTTTGGGTGTCACTATGTATCTCATGAGGATGAGAATAAAACTACACATAGTTATTGGGGAATGTGTAGTTTAACATCAAATAGTAAGGACTCATTGTATACCTCTATACATTGCTTGTGAAAGTAAACTCCTACTGCAATTCCTAAGTCTGTGTGAGCTATGATCGATGTGAGAAACAAAGAGAGGTGTAGGTTTCCTTATAGTTCAGAGACAAAATAGGGGGTATAACAAGGGTGTTTGGTATGATGTAGTGTCTTGGTCAAGTTATAGAATAAATTCATCTCTACATATCCCGTTGGAAACTAGAATCAAACCATACATAATTCTAGAAGGACTGTGTAGTTCAACATAATTTGGTAAGGACTCAGAATTACCCATCATAAATGGGAAAAGGAGTTCATGAGTCTATATAGTTTTATGTCATGCAGTAAGGAAATTGTCCATACAGTTTAATGTCTTGTGGTAAGGACATTGGATCACCTGTCCTGAAAGGAAGATAATCCTATAGTTATGCCCATAAGTTGGGTTTCAAGCATCACTACATATCATGTGATGAAAGGAATCAATCCATACATAGTTCTTAGAACTTTGTGCATTTTAAATTCACATGGTAAGGATGTGGGTATTCCATGAAATTTAACATCATGCAGCAAGGATTAAGGAAAACTAATGTGAAGATGATGTAATAGATAAGGTTCATGAAACATTTGGTTTGAACCCCAGGGAGGAATCTTACATATCCTAACTGGTTGGGAATCAAAATCCATGTAGTTATAGAAAAGGAGATACTCTACGTAGGTCTAGCCCATATGTAGAGGTGGGCAATATATTCTGTTGATAGTTCCAGTTGGGCCTAGGATTGGAGATCTAGGCATCACTCTGCATCTTCTACGGTTAGAAATCAAGATACACATAGTTCTTATGATTCTATGTAGTTTAACGTCATTCATTAATAATGAAGGTTGTAGGATGAGTTATTGAATGGTATGTGCATGTAAATATAAAGAAAAATCAGAGTGAATGCGGAACAAATAGATCTACACCACACCATGCATCCCTGAAAGGGGGTCAATTCGAGAGTCTGAAAAGAAGGTAGGATTTGAAGTACCTAGGGATGCACCTGAAGACTAAATGTTAGGGTGTTTCTACATATTCCATAAGTATTGGAATCAATCCACGCTTAGTTTTATAAGTACTGTTCCATTTAATATAATATGGTAAGGGTGAATTTCTATGCATTTTAACATCATACGGTAAGGAAGGGTTTCAATTTAGTTTAATTTCATGCAGTAAGGACAAAGGTGGATCAACATGAATGGAGGTGGATATCATGAATCCATGTAGTTTTATGTCATTCGGTAAGGACATTGGATATTCAGTTTAATGTCTTGTGGTAAGGACATTGTCCATGCAGTTTAATGTCTCGTGGTAAGGACATTGGCCATGCAGTTTAATGTCTTGTGGTAAGTAAATTGGATCACCCAACATGAAATAAATATGATCCCATGGTTGGGCCTAAAAGTAGGGGTCCATACATCACTAAATATCCTTTAATGACAGGAATCAATCCATACATAGTTCTTGGAGGACCATGCAGTTTAGCATCCTATGGTAAATACGTGAAGGGGGAATACCTTAAAAGGGTAATGTATGACATAGCCTACTATAAATCATCATAAATGAGGGCCTTAAAGGCCCATTCTATTCTACACATTCCCAAGGAAGGCCTATAGCTATACCCAGAGATAATGTTTCTAGACGTCACTACGTATCCCATGAGGATGGGAATCAAGTCATACATAGTTCTAGAAATGCTGGTGCGGTAGGAGACCGACACCCGCGATGGAATTCCTCTCAGGTGAAGTCCATACGAATGTGCAGTTTCATTTCATGTATGGTAAATTAACCATAAAGTTTAACATCATGTAGTAAGGAATCATGGTATGCCCTTTATCATCTTTCATTTAGGGCAATAATGAGATCATCCCAAGCCTTCATGTCCTATTTTGTGTAGGAGGACCCTTACCGGAAATCCTAAGCTCGCGTGAGCCATGCTCGGTGTGAGAAACCATGAATGAAAAAGGTACCTTTCACCATTCAGAGATAATGGAGTGTGATCTAAGAGTATTTTATATTGTGTGTTGGCTGGCCCAATATGTAGGATCAAGGCATTCCTATGTATCTCATTGAAAATGAGAATCAAGCTGTATGTAGTTCTAGAGAGCCATGCAATTTAACATCTTGTGGTAAGGACATGCTCCATGAAGTTTAATGTCTTTCAGTAAGGATTTGGTTCATGCATTTTAATGTCTTTTGGTAAGGATGTGGGTCCGTATAGTTTAATGTCATGTGGTCAAGATGATGGACATGCATTTTGACATCTTGTGGTAAGGACGTGAGGTCTATATAGTTTAACGACACGTGGTTATGATGATTTCCATGAAACTTAATGTCTTTTGGTAAGGACATGATATTACATGCAGTTTAACATAATGTGGTGAGGATTTTGGCCATTCAGTTTAACATATTTTGGTAAGGATGTTGGTCATGCAGTTTAATGTCTTGCGGTAAGTACGTTGGCCATGCAATTTAATGTCTTTTGGTAAGGATGTTATCCATGCAGTTTAATGTCTTGTGGTAAGGACATTGGATCACCTAATTTGAAAGGAATATAATCCTATGTTTGGTCCTAGAAGTAGGGGTTCATACATTACTATGTATCTTGTGATGATAGGAATCAATCCTTACATAGTTCTTAGAGGACCATGCACTTTAACGTCCTACGGTAAAGATGTGAAGGGGGAATACCTCCAAAGGGGTATGTATGACATGACTTGCTATAACTTTTCATGAATGAGGGACATGAAGGATGATATTATTCCACACATTCCCAAGGAAGGCCTGTGGCTAGGCCCAATGACAAAATGTCCGGGTGTCACTACGTATCCCATAAGGGTGGGAATCAACCCATAAATAGTTCTAGAAATGCTAGTGCAATAGGATACCAACACCAATGATGGTGTTCGTTTCAGGTGAGGTTTAAAGGAATGAATAGTTTCATGTCGTGTAGGGTACATTGACCATGTATTTTGACATAATTATTCAAGGAATCATGGTATACCCTTTATCTTCTTGCATTTTGGATGATAATGAGCTCATCCCAAGCCTTCATGTCATGTTTTGTGTAGGGGGGCCCTTATCGTAATTTCTAAGCTCATGCGATCTATGCTCATGTGATAAATAAGGACTAACAATGGTCCCTTTCACCATTCATAAGAAATAGAGTATAGGCTAGGAATATTTTATTTTGTGTGATGGTTGATCCAAGATGTAGGATTAAGTTGTTCCTACGTATCTCATTGAAAATGAGAATCAATCCATATGTAGTTCTAGAGATCCATGTAGTTTAACATCTTGCGGTAAGGATGTGGTTTGTGTAGTTTAATGTCTTTTAGTAAGGATGTTTTCCATTAAATTTAACATCTTTTGGTAAGTATGTGACATTCCATGTAGTTTAACATCATGTAGTGAGGATGCTAGCCATGCAGTTTAATGTCTTGTGGTAAGGATGTTGGCCATGTAACCTATCAGGAGAGTAGCTCAGATGAAGGATCTAGGAAAACTCTTATGCATATTTCATGAGTTTCTAGATCTTTCAACTCTATCAAGCCTACAAACACCTTCTCCTCCAACCTATCCTTGAAGGCAAAGCAGTTTTCAATTGTGTTCTTGTGACATCAATGGAAGGGGAAATAGTTGTCCTGGCTTATCAACCCTTCCTCATGCATCTTTCTCATTGCTGGGGGTTCCATCAAACCATTTTCCATTGTGTAGAAAAAATATTTGGAGACATGCTTTATTTATAAAGAATGGGGTTTTTTCAATATTTATTTGAAAGACGATCTCTTATCCTTGGGAGGTAGGTGGATCATGCTGCGTTGCACAATTGGTTCATTCTGTTCAGAGTGGTTAGGTGACTAGAGTGTGGATTCAAGTATTGGTGATTCCAATATCCCCATGTCTATCTGTTCTTGAAGATAGTATTTGAATGAGAATAAGCATCCTATGGTATTCCAGAGGCGTCGAAGGTAGGGGAAATAGTTTTAATGGAATATCAATCCTAACTCGCTCTATATTCTCACCATTGTAAGCTCTATCAAACCATTTTTCATGGCATAATCAAAATAAAATGGGACATGTTTTTCTCATAATAAGTATGCTTTCCACTATCTGTATTCAAGATATGGGTGACTCAACTTCTTCTCTCACACATGACTTGTGCCACTAAAGGTGTAGGTGTATGGACAAGTCTAGATTATGGGATACAGAGTCCCAATCTCTATTGATCTATGGGTGGGTGCAAGAGCTTTGGGGGGTTTTATATGGCATAGATACTTCCCATTGATTAAAATATCCTAACTATCCTAAAGGTCTTATAGAGACACCCGAGGTCGGATGGTTTCCCAAATATACCCAATGTGAAGGTGTAAAATATATAAATTCCCCTATCCCTGTGGGTTGGGGTGAGGTGGAAAAGAAATTTCATTCCACCCGATGAGGGGATTAAAAATATAAAAATTCCCTCAACCTCATGGTCTGGGGAACTTTACTGCAAGTCGAGCTTCTATAAGTGAACACAGGCTCATCATCCCTGAGTGGAGATCTTAGGAGTATTCCCACAATTATCCTATGGAGATCCCTATTCTCTTGTTGGAGTTTATAAATATATTCTTCTATAGAAATTTCATTTTCATCATCAAGGGGGTGTCTGGTGGGAGCCATGAAAATACCCCTTCCTCTACTAGTGGCATAATGATTGGAAGATGATGGGGGTTCTTATGTGGATCCTAAATACTAAATCCACTTATTCCATTTTCCATAAAATCCATTATCGTGACCCTTTGGTATACCAACAAGATTGGTAAAACCTTCTATAGGTACCTGGTGGGTACTATTGAGCCTTTCTACACTTGCTCCAGTGGCAGGAGGTAGGAAAGACTATTCTGACCTAGATGACTACATGAGGGTATGATTGTACCCTTCAGAAGAATGCTCGCAAGAATTTTATGGGGAGTCTCTAGATCTTACTGATATCATATTTACTGAAACACAAGTAGGATCGTTCTCAGCATTGATGGAGTACCTCATTTTATGGTTTGGTTCTCGATATACCATTTGGGGGGTTGGTGCTGATGATACTGTTTGGGGGGTCAGTGCCCATGATACCGTTTGAGGTTTCAGTGCCCATAATACCATTTGAGGGGTCAGTGCCCATGATAAAGACAATCCTAGGGTAAAATATGGTAAAAATTCTCCCATACCTATGGGATGAGGTGTTCCTTGAGAATCGGTAATCACTACAGCTAGCTGAGATGAAGCTGGAGGCACCTGACTAGTAGTGATCTGGGATTGGTCTTGAGGCACCGTTGAGATGCAATGGTGGACCTCAGTTAGATTGGTTGTGACAATTGGGTCCCGGTGACAGCATAGACACCCCTCTTTAACATGGTCATTGGGTCCCGGCCTTCCAGATACACCAGTTTCCCTGCAGCCATGTGGTCCCACCCTAGGGCCCACCCTTGTGTTCAAATAGGTCATCTTACTAATGAATATACTCACATGTCAACACATTTCCTTTCCAGTGTGAATTTTCTTCACTCACACACACCCTGGGAAACTTCCCAAAAGGTCACCCATCTTGATCACTACTCGAGGCCAAGCATTCTTAACCGTGGAGTTCTAATCAGGTAGGCTTCGGAAAAGGAAGGTGCACCTTGTTGACATGAGTCATTGTAGGCCCAACATCTCAACCCAGGCAGTGCACTACACTTAAGGATGGGCACCACCTCTGATACCAAATGTGACAACTGGGTCCCAATGATAGCACATACACCCTGCTTTAACATGGTCGTCGGGTCCCGACCCCCCAGGTACTACCAGTTTCCCCAGAGACACGTGGTCCCCACCCTGGGGTCCACCCGCATGCCCAAATGGGTCATCTGACTAATGATTGTCCCCACAAGCCAACACATGTCCTTTCTAGTGTGCTTTGTCCTCACTCACACACACCCTAGGAAACTTCTCAAAAGGTCACCCATCCTGATCACTACTCCAGGCCAAACACACTTAATTGTGGAGTTCTAATTAGGTAGGCTCTTGAAAAGGAAGGTGCACCTTATTAACATGAGTCATATCATTTATCCATTTAACCCTTTATCATTTTGGGGTGTTACAATGGAAGTAGCAAGAGTATCATCCTGATCTAGAGATTCATTGGTTGTATACCCTAGTTGGGTTATCCTGTTGGGTTCTTCATCCTGGATAGTTAGTATAGGCACAACTTCCTCTTCAACTCCTTGTGGAATCATGGCCGCATATCGGTGATGATGATCAGAATGGATGGGACCCCCCAGGTAGTTCCTGCTTGATTAAGTTGTCACGTTGACCATCCTCATCCACCTTCCTAGAATAGAGAAGGTGTATGTTGTTTCCTTCTCTTGATAAGTTCCTGAAGTAGTTGGAGGTGGTAATGAGGGTCATTTCCTCTCCTGTGTCCAGTCATGGGAAAATGATTTGTGGTAATCCATCCTCTAAAGGATTTCATGAGATGATTCTAGAGTCATGATGGAGATATTGATTTGGTATTACCAGACCAAGACATTCACCAATCAGTTACATAATTTGTGTGTTAGTGAAAATGTACATTGGGACCTCAGGATCAAAGTAGCATGCCCAGTGGACTTGGAATCTAGTGGCACATTTGATGACGTCATGATGATCGCAAAGGATATTGAGAAGTCCTGAAGGGATGAAACATGACACCTTATTAGTGTTGCATCATATATAATAGTACATGTTTCATTAATTACTTTCACAATTAAAGGTTAAATAGGTGGTACCCTCATTTTACTCAAGGTTTAGTGCGGTTAAAAGAAACCTGTTGGGTTCATTGTTTTGTCATGTGAAAAGAAAAACATAAACTGTAATGATGGGCATTAGGGAAATATATCCTTTTTGACATATGAAAGGGATGACATAATTAAAGTATTTCATGTTGGGTTCACAATTTTTATTTTTTTGGGTTTTGGATGGGATGTGGAATGGTTTCTCCTCAATGGTTTGATCAAGGTATATTTTAAGGCCTCACTCAATCACACACATCAGGTTATCCAACTGTCTCATCTCCCCTAGAAACTCCCGATGGTTACCTCATCCATATCTGGGTATGAACATTCCTTCCAAATGTCGTTGATCATCTGGGTTTCTAGGCCCAATGACTCTTAGGTACTTTCATTGTTTGAGAGGATGGGAGGTCGGGATCATCACATCGTTTTTTAGGGTAATTGTTTCCTACTCTAGGAATCTATTATAGATTTAAGATATGTTCATGAAATCCTTCTCATTATCTAATATGGGACTGGTTACCCATTTGTTAATGACTCAATTATGAGCATGTATCAAAAGGTATTATCATGTGTATATGATGGGTTCTCTATCGCTCTCTTAGTTGAATGTCCTGCTTTAGAACATGGACATGCTTGAGTACTCTAGAGTTCATTTTTCTCTAGAGAGATGGTCGGTGTCTTGGGGACAATATTGAACCTCTACGAGGAATCCTACGTATCCTATGAGAATAGGAATCAAAACCCACATACTTCATTCATTATAGTTTAAATTCATATTACTGGACTCATCCACATTGTTTAATGTCATACGGAGAGGACTTAAAATATCAAGATTGAACCACAATGAGGTTTCCTATGTATCCTCTTTAATACAGTTATCAGAGTTCACATAGTTATCATGAATTCCATCTGTGTCTTGAGAGAGATGACAATAGAGGCCCTAGGTGGGACTTATGCATATGAGACTTCCCTAGACTGGTTCTTTGGGAATATAGCCTCGTGAGCATAGATGTAATGTAATAAGACTTACACTCCGATGGTAATCCCTTGTTAGGGGAACTCTCATAATTCTATTGATACAACCACCAATAGCCTCTAATCCCACACGATTCATGCTCGGTGTGAGAAACAAGAGATAACAGAAGGTTGGACACATCACATGAGAGCATACCCATACAGGTATTACATATTAAGGTTGGCCTTATGAAGAATATGGTCTGGATATCAGGCCTTAGGAAGGCTTCCCATGTATCTTATATAGAGATGGAATAATAGTCTTTATAGTCCAGTTCATATCAAACCCGCTGATGTATTTGAGATACTCAAGAGCATGATCTAGGCTCATGCTTAGAATGATGCACGTGCATGAGTCCTCTTCATGTCCGCTGATAGACGAGGGAGAATGAAAAACTTATGGAAGGACTTGATACTATAATTTAGGAATAATTAGAATGATAAGGTTATTATACTAGAATGGATTCCCATTGAATCTTGGGCCTTTGGAAGGCTTCCTATGTATTCCAAATATGGTGGGAATCAGAGTCCTCATAGTTCAGTTCATCTCAAACATGATGATGGATTTGAGGTAAATGGTTGCACTCGAAGGAATTATAGATACCCTCGGGGTTTTAGGAGTGTTAGAGAATTATGAAATGGTGGATTCCCTATTGGTGGGGATATATTATATTATTTCATTAATTGGGGCTTATGAACTGAGGCTTCCCAATTGGTGCACTCATATCATGTTGTTGGTCAGGGATTACACTCTAAGGTGCCCGATTGGTGTATTCATATCATTCCATTGGTTGGGGATTACAATCTAGAGAAACTCATTGGGTGTACTCACTCTTTATCCTATGGAGGATTAAAGAGAAGTAGTGATTACCAAGACGGTCATTCTGAGAGAATGACATTAGTAGGGTTGAATGAATACATGATCACATCTCATCAAAGTCACTTCCTTTATAGAAGGGGAATGTGGATGAGGATTCTTAGCTAGGGTATGTATGTCATTATTCCAAGTAGACATTCTTTATAAAGTTTTGAAAGGCTATTTTTTTGGTGCGTTCAAATGATGTTTAGTTTCGGGTTACTGAGGTGCCACAAAGTGGCTGAACAAGGTCGTCTCTTAAAGGAGGAAGTAAATTTAACAACATATTAAAGGAATTTTTAAAATAAGATAAAAGGAAATAAGAATACTAATTAAAATTATGGGGGTTTTTTATTTTTTATAAATCTAGAAGAAGTTTTCTGGAAGAAGATTTCATTTTTTTTAATTTTGAAATAAAAGTTGATTAACAAAGCACAATGAGAAGATGTTTTTTTAGAAAACTATTTTTAGAAAGTGTCATCGATCTAACTCTACCTCTTCATTAACTTATTAATCATTATCATTTAAATTAATATCCACTTAATTATTATACTCTAATTTTTTAACCCTTGAACCCTATGGGTGTTAACTTAACCACAAAGATGAAATTACTTAAACCCTAGGCTAGCTTTGGAACACGCAATCGCAACACCCTTCTTTGATTGGTGTTATAAGTTTAAATTATGGTCAGTGGTTAATTAGAGAACATATACACTCTATAAATAATGATTAATTTAGTTTAGGGGTTATATTTGAACTCTAAAAACTTATCTCATGTGGTCTTGTATTGCCGATTAAGTTCGCGCTCTCACAATTTACACAAAAACTTGACCTCGCCTGATTTGTGTTTATTGTTCAATTTATTGCTTAGTTTCATTTAAATTGAAAAATAAATTAATAAATAATATTAATTGAATTATAGTAGCACATTGATTCAAAATAAATGAATGAATAAGTTAAGAGGTAGATCGATTACTAAGAAAACTACTCTTCCATGAGCGGTGTAGTCATCGTAGAAACGGTTTGCATGTGCAAAGTTTTAGAAAGAGTAGAACCCAATATCGTTTCTACTCAATAATTCCAGACCAAAGAGAAAGATAAAAGAAGAATAAATTTGAACAAAACATAAGTAAATAAAATAAATAAAATAAGAACATAGAAGTTTATTATGAAAACACAAACATTACAACATGAGGAAGAAGAAAAGGGCTTAGACGAAGGGATCCTTGCTTCAAGAGATACCCTTATTGAATTTATTGGATAATTTTAGTGAAACCTCTTCTACTCTTCCCTCTGCTTCTTAATGAACTTCCTAACCCCTCCAAATGAGAAAAAACTAATTTATAGAGTGGAGGGGAGGCTAGATTTAAAGAGGTTTAAAGTGTGAATGGGGAATCTTGGCCAAATATTTTAATACAAATTTCACTGCCCATTTGACCTCAAAAACGCATGAACCATATGTTCTTCCGGAATAATTATTTTTGAACAATTGGATTAGAGAGATCCCCTCAAAATATAGGCCCAATCCAAGATCTGATGAAGTAGTTATGGCCCAAATACAGAACCAATGTCCAATATGGAGGGTCCATCCCACCTTTTCATTCATGGTCCATTTAGTCCAACCAAATGAAATATTTAGATCCAATTTCCTGAACAAAAGTTGTAGAAAATTACGTTATTGACACTATTACAAAACTTTGAGTTCAAATAATTCATATTAAAATATTTATGTGAGAAATACTATAGTGTATTTTAAAAGGGTAAAACTAAAATTTTCATCAAATTTTCAAATGAATGATCTAATCCCAAATATTCCATAAATGAACATATTTAGAATAATGTGAGGAAATTATGTCATTTATTATCAATAAAATATTCAAAAAAATAGTGTTTTATCAACTCCCCCACACTTACCCTTTTTCACTCTCGGGCAAAACCTCATATCAAGTAAACATCAATATCAAATCAAAACAAATTTTAAAACACATATCATTGAGATCAAACAATTCCACAACAAGAAAAAAAAGATATCATGCCTTATAAAAACCATTATTTCAAGTTATCTATTTAAAACATTAAATATATTTCCACTTCATTTATCCTCTCATGCACAAAACACATACCTCGCTTGAATTTTCTCTTATCACACAAATGTCAATTTTTCAGCAATGTATTTCTCATCCAAACTCATAAAAGGGTCACTATAGGCTTGATAAATTCTTACATCGCCACCTGATGTGAGTCAAGAACAAATTTTTATCATTATGACTTTTTAGGGTTGTTCTGTGGCTTTCGGTTGGTAGGATTTATATGTGAAAAACTCTGAGGCTGAATGAAGAGGGATTGACTCTTTTTGAAGCAAAATTGTATTAATATAATTTTCACTTTAATATGGTCTCCTTATCAATCCCCATAGCATTGATTCATGTTCATCATTAGGAAAAATAAAGGAATGTGTGCACCATTCAACATTTCAGCTGTAAAAATTTCAATATTCTTAAACATGATTTTCTTGAAAGCTCCAAATATGCACAACTTTCTCTCTCTATTAGAAGATCCAGAAAGGCACATCTTTACTTATCATGAAAGCTCAAGAAAAGGAACAACTTTCAATATGATGATTTTCTTTAGTAGAAAACAAATCTCTTCATAATTTAATTTTCCACCCAAATTAACACAGAATGTGATAGCACAACACAAGACAGCTCCCCCCACACTTAAGTTCAACTAGATTATAAAATTTCACTTCAAGAGTTGGTTGGATAGGGAAAATTGGATTGTAATGTGGCTATAATAATAGGTTTTACATGGATTCTATGGGATACAAGGATTAAATGTTCAATATAATCCATTATAAAAAAAGATTCTTTGAAATAGGGGCTTTAATACCAAACAAATGCCTCAATCATTTAAACATAAGTACCTCAAACCCTCAAGTTTCGATAGGAATAAATCAAATTCTGGTTAAATCAAGCATGGTTTGGTTCTCTCAAGAAATGAGGTAAATATAATGAATATGAAAATAATGGTTCAAAAGCCTCACAGGAAAGTGATTTCAAATATAAAGACAGTGAGATGTGGCATGGGATTGAAAATTCAGAGTACTTTTCATGAAATTACTAATGATTTGAACTTGAAACAATGTTATTTTCAGCATTCATTTAAGCTTGGTTTCATGGGATAAATTGTTTCGATTATTGATATAGATTTTAAAATTGTTATAAGAATAATTTCAGCTCAAAAGCTTCAAAATCACACAAAAAATTGAAAAATAAACACAAAATTTTTGAAAAACACACAATTTTTTTGAAAATCATTTATAAAACATGAAAACAAATGAAATTACTAAACTAAAAATTTCCCTCTCACACACTTAAAATATTTCATTTTCCTCAATGTGAACCCATGAGATAATATATTAAAATGAAATGTATAATTTTAAATAGGACAATGATTAAATAAGTGAAAGGGTTAGGAACATCCTGCTATGCTCAAGTGATGATGGGGTCATGCAGTGTGATGAAATCCACTGCATCGGTAGGAAGTCCCTCAATGTATCTCTTCAAATGTTTCCCATTTACTGTAAATATCTTTTTAGTGTCCTTTTTAATGATCTCCACTGCACCATAAGAAAAAAAAATTAGTCACAACATAAGGAACTAACCATCTGGAACGCAACTTACCCGACATCAACTTCAGTCGTGAACTGTAGAGAAGGACTTTCTCTCCAACATGAAACTCTCTTTTCTGGATCATTTTGTCATGAGATTCTTTTGATCTTTCCTTATAGAGCCTTGAGTTCTCATATGAATACAATCAAATTTCCTCAAGCTCTTGAATTTACACCTTCTTTTGGATTCCATCTTGGGCCAAATCCATGTTACATTTCCTTATATCCCAATAAGCCGGATGCTCAACTTCCTCGGGGAGATGACACACTTTCCCAAAAGCAATCCAAAATGGGGACATAACAATGGGTGTCTTGTATGTTGTCTTATAATCCCACAATGCATCATCCAAGCGCTTACTCTAATCTTTCCTATTTGGCTGCATGGTTTTCTCCAAAATTTGTTTCAACTTCTGATTTGAAACCTCAGCCTGGCCATTTCTTTGGGGGTGGTATGGTGTTGATGTTTTGTGTGTCACCCCATACTTACGAAGAAGGGAAGAAATATTCTGATTGCATAAGTGTGTCCCTTGGTCACTGATGATGGCCTTCGGTACTCCAAACCTGCAAAAAATATATTCTTTGACAAAGTCCACAACAACATGAGAATTATAAGTCCTGGTGGCCTTAGCCTCCACCCATTTACTCACATAATCAACAGCAATCAAAATATACAAAAAACAAAAGGAACTAGTAAAAGGACCCATAAAATCGATGCCCCATACATAAAAAATCTCACAGAATAGTATGGGTTTCTGGGGCATCTCGTGTTTCCTAGAAATGTTCCCAGTGTGTTGGAAACAAGAGCATGACTTACAAAACACATGGTAATCATGGAATAAGTTAGCAAAATATAATCCAGAGTCCAAAACTTACCTAGATGTCTGTTGGGGTCCAAAGTGTCCACCACAAGCAAGTGTTTGACAGAATTGTAGAACAGACTCAAACTCATGATCAAGAACACACCTCTTAATAACTTGGTCGCTACACATGTGACATAAGTATAGATCATCCTAAACATCAAATTTGACTCACGCTTTAATTTTTTTACTTGATGTTTCTTTAAATTTGTATGGATTTCAGAGTCAACAAGGTAGTTAACTAAATCTCCATACCAAGGATGCGTACCTGAGATGGAATAAAGATGCTCATTGGGGAAAGTTTCGTGAATTGGTACTTGGTCCATGGTGTTATCCTCTAGTGTGTGAGTAAACCTACTCATGTGGTATGCCACCAGGTTTTATGACCCCTTATTTTCCTTTATCTCAATATCAAATTCCTGATGAAGGATCATCCAACGGATAAGTCTGGGCTTTGCATCTGGCTTCTTCAAGAGGTACCTCAGAGATGCATGGTTAGAAAAAACAACTACTTTAGATCCCAATAAATATGAACAGAATTTATCTAAAGAAAATATGATGGGAAGAAATTCCTTTTATGTGGTTGTGTAGTTTTATTGGGTTGAATCTAGTGTTCTTGATGCATAGGAAATCACATGTGAACGTCCCTCCACCCTTTGAGATAAGACAGCTCCAACTGCAAAGTTGGAGTCATCACACATAAGCTCAAAAGGAATCCCCCGCCGCGGTGGCTATATGATCGGTGGAGTGGTTAGACACTTCTTTATCTCATCAAAGGAAGTCCTGCAAGAATCATCAAACACAAAATCAGAATCCTTTTGAAGAAATCACGACATACAAAGAGAAATCTTACTAAAATCTTTGATGAAGTACCGATATAATCCTGCATTCCCTAGGAAATAGCTAACATCACACACACATGAAAGATAGGGTAGGGATGAAATAATATCTACCTTAGATCTTTCAACCTCTATCCCATGTTTTGACACTACATGCCCTTAGAAAATGCCATGATCTACCATGAAATGACACTTTTCAATGTTCAAGACCATATTCTTCTCAATACAATGATTCAACACCTTTCCCAAACTAGAGATACAATCATCAAATGAAGACCCATACACTGTAAAATCATCCATAAATACCTCCATGCAGGTCTCAATAAAATCAGAAAAAATACTCACCATGTATCTCTGGAAGGTACCTAGGGCGTTACAAAGTCTTTATGGAGTCCTTCGGTAGGCAAATGTACCGAATGGAAAAGTTAATGTTGTCTTCTCTTGATCCTTCAGAGAAATAGGAACCTGAAAACATCCAAAAAATCCACCCAAGAAACAGTAGTGTGTTTTACCATCTAATCTCTGAAGCATCTGATCAATAAATGGGAGGGGGTAATGGTCTTTGCAAGTGGACTAATTTAGTTTCCTATAATCAATACACACACGCCAATTGTTTTTATCATTGGGACTAACTCATCTTTCTAACTTTTAACAATTGTAACACCACTTTTTATAGGTACAACCTGAATAGGACTCACCCACTGGGAATCTAAAATGGGAAAGATTATGCCTACCTCGAGCAATTTTTCAACCACTTATTTAACAACTTCCAAAAGGGTTGGATTGAGTCTCCTTTTTGGTTTCCTCACTGGTTTAGCCCCATCCTCCAAAAGAATCCTATGAATGAAAATATAGGGGCTAATACCTGATATTTTAGCCAAGGTCCACACGATTGACTTAATTTTCTCCCTCAAAAGATTCAAAAGTTTTTCTTCATGTTCAAAAGGAAGATTATTAGAAATTATAATAGGTAATCTCTCGGCACTCAACAAGTATTAGTACTTGAGATTTGGTGTCAATGGATTAATCTCTAATGAAGGGGGTGGTGTATGGATGGATACATTGAAAGAAACTAAAATATGTGCACAAAGAGCATTAGTTTCAGAATAGAAATCATCACAATCAGAGAATAAAGCATCAAATCCATCAGCATACTCAATAGCCATGTCATAATCAAAGTTCAAATGATTATAATATGATTCCATTTCAAAATCAAATCTA
Organism: Viscum album; assembly: GCA_963277665.1. Classification (NCBI taxonomy): domain Eukaryota; kingdom Viridiplantae; phylum Streptophyta; class Magnoliopsida; order Santalales; family Viscaceae; genus Viscum; species Viscum album. The sequence goes on along the minus strand of OY728133.1, from coordinate 1,373,384,299 downwards.
AGAGAGTCTTGTGCATTAGAAATAGGTGTGTAAGTACTCTTAGACATCAAACTAGAACCAATACTTATAATCTCCCTAAGCATAGGACAATCAAATTCCATGGGGGTTTTATTTGGTGGTTCAAAATGGGAGATAAAAAATGCAGAATGGTCCTCTGAGGGGTACTTCATGGATTCCATAACATTAAATATCACAACTTCATCCCCAAACTCCAGGGAAAATGTACCCCCATTGACATTTATGATAGTTTTTTCAGTTTTGAGGAAGAGTCTACCTAAGATAATGGGAGCATGAGAACTTACCTGATCATCCTCCATGTTAAGCACATAGAAATATGCTGGAAAGATCATGTCTCTTACCCGGACAAGTACATCCTCAAGGACTCCCAATGGATATGTCGTAGCTCTATTCACCAACTGCACCACTACTCTCATCAGTTTCATCTCACCAACCTACAAAGAAGAGAATACAGAGTGAGGAATCACATTTATGGAAGCTCCTAAATCACAAAGAGAATTAGAAAAGTGAAACTCCCCTATGGTGCATGGTATGGTGAATGTACCTGGATCCTTACACTTTGTTGGCATTGCTAGAGTTGGTGTAATGAGTGCTGAAACATTACATCCAAGATTGATCCACTCATTTCCCTTAAGCCCTCTTCGATTGGTACAAATTTCTTTTAATAATTTTTCATACCTTGGGATTTTATTGATGGATTCAAGTAGAGGAATGTTGATCTCCACATGCTTGAATGTATCCAAAACCTCCTTTTTCATTGCTTCTTCAGCCATCTTTTTGGTTTGTATAACTCTATTTGGAAATGGAAGGGGTTTACAAGGAAAATCATCATTATTTTTGTTACCTTTGTCTTTGTCCTTGGATTTCTCATCAGTTGGTGTGGAACGGGGCTTTTATGGAGTTGAGGTGAATCCATGTGGAATGATATGTGTAGTTGTATCAGTTGTTTTCTTCACACTTATCAATGTGATGGAACTGACATTCCCCTTAGGATTTGGAGTAGGTTGGGAAGGTATATTTCCAATATTATTACTTACCAGTTCATAGAGGGTAGTGTTAATATGGATCATTTGAGTCTTCAACTCCCTAAGCTCTGAACCTAGACTCTTCAGATCATTCTGTTGATTAAGAACAATTTGATTCAAAAGGTCATCAGTGTTAGAATCTACCTTGGTTGGGGGATTCTCTTGTTGCTGGATTGTTGATTCTTGGGCTTCAAATATCCTTTGGGGTTGTTGGAAACCCTGCTAGTAAGGCGGTTGTTGCTGGAAGTTTTGTTGAAAAGGGGTCCTTTGTTGTTGTCTAGAGCCATAACTCATGTCTAATTGATCTTTACACCCTTGGTTGTATGCTGGTGCAAAGTAATCAAGCTTCTTTTGAGGATATGGTTGTTGTTACTGCTGATATTGTCTCCCAAGAAACACTGCTGCATAATCTTCTGTTTTTGTAGTTGGGGGAAACAGTCAGTTGGGTGGCTTGTCTCAGTGAAAAGGCCTTGCTGATATGGTCTCCCAAGAAACATTACTGCACAATCTTCTGTTTTTTGTAGTTGGGGTAAATAGTCAGTTGGGTGGCTTGTCTCAGTGAAAATTCCACAAGGCTTTAAAGGAGGGGGTTGGGATGTCTTTTATTCCAAATTAATCTACCTCACCATAGTTTTCAATTCTTTAAACTTTGTATCAATAAAATGACTTTCAAGAGAAGATGGGCTTACATGATGTACTCCTCTAACATGTGGTGTACCTAAATCGCCAAATTGTTGGGTGTTTTGGGCCATTTTGTTGATCAATGCATGTGAAACTACTGGTGTCTTGTCCAACAATTCTCCTCCAGCCGCAGTATCCACCATGATTCTCTCCATAGGTGTGAGTCCTTCATAGAAGTACTGGATGAGGAGTTGCTCACTGATTTGGTTATGTGGACGGCTTGCACAAAACTTCTTGAATCACTCCCAGTACTCATACATTGACTCCCTTTATGCTTTCTTGATCCCCGAGATATCCTTTCGAATGGAAGTGGTCTTTGATGCTGAAAAAAATCTCTTCAAGAAAAGACGTTTCAAATCGTTCCAACAAGTTACATCTTCAGGTTGTAAATAATACATCCAATCATTTGCATCTCCATAAAGTGAGAATGGGAATGCTCTTAGTTTGATTTGATCTTCAGAAACATTTCTTGGTTTTATGGTTTATCAAACCACAATAAATTCTTTTAAATGTTTGTTTGGATCCTCACCAGAGAGTCCATGAAATTTTGGAAGTAGGTGAATTAATCCAGATTTCAGTTTAAAGTCTGATTCGAGATTTGGGTATGTAATGCAATTTGGTTGATAATTAATATCAGGTGCATCCAATTCTCAAATGGTTCTATTTAGTTCATTTCCACTATTTTCAGCCATTGGTTTTTTTTATGGTTGAATTTGAATTACTTCCAATTTCAATGTTCTGAGAGTGGAGTAATTCTCTAACTGGTTGAATGTTGAAACTTCCCGTAGACTGAGAATGTAGGATTCGATCCCTAAGGTTGTGTTTAATCTCAGGGTCAAGATATAAGATATCTTAGGGATTAGTTCATGTCATAAATCAAATAAAAATGAAAAGAAAAAAATTCTACCATTGTAAAATAAACATGAGAAGTTTGAGTTGATGGTCCAAAAAGAAGTAGAAGAAAATAAAAGAGGAAGAAAAGAAAAAAAATCAGATTGGGTAAAGAAGGAAGAAATAAGAGAGGAAGAGAAGAAAATATAAAATAAAATAAATACCTATAATTGGTTGAAATAATTACTTGCATCCCCAGCAATGAAACCAATTTTAAAGGCGCTATCATGGGCGCTTTCAAATGATGTTCGGTTTCTGGTTACTTAGGTGCATCAGAGTGGCTGAACAAGGTCGTCTCTCAAAGGAGGAAGTAAATTTAACAACATATTACAGGTATTTTAAATTATAATAAAAGGAAATAATAATACTAATTAAAATTATGGGTCTGTTTATTGTTTATAAATCTAGACGAATTTTGCTGGAAGAAGATTTCATTTTTTTAATTTTGAAATAAAAGTTGATTAACAAAGCACAACGAGAAGTTGTTTTTTTAGAAAACTATTTTTAGAAAGTGTAATCGGTATAAATCTACCTATTAATTTACTTATTAATCATTATCATTTAAATTAATATCCACTTAATTATTATCCCGTAATTTTTTAACCCTTGAACCCTATGGGAGTTAACTTAACTACAAAGATGAAATTACTTAAACCCTAGTCTAGCTTTGGAACAAGAAATCGCAATAATCTACTTTGATTGATGTTATAAGGTTATATTATGGTCAGTGGTTAATTATAGAACATATAAACTCTTTAAATTATGATTAATTGAGTTTAGGTATTATATTTGAACTCTAAAAACTTATCCTGTGTGGTCTTGTATTACCGATTAAGTTCACTCTATCACAATTTACACAAAATATCAACCTCGCGTGATTTGTGTTTATTGTTAAATTGTTTGCTTAGTTTCATTTAAATTGAAAACTCAATTAATATATCATATTAAGTGAATTAAAGTATCACATTGATTCAAAATAAATTAATGAAGAAGGTAAGAGGTAGATCAATTACTAAGAAAACTACTCTTCTATGGGCGGTGTAGTCATCATAGAAACGCTTTGCATGTGCAAAGGTTTAGAAAGGGTGGAACCCAATATCATTTCTACTTGAGAATTCAAGCCTGAAGAGTAACATAAAAGAAAAATAAATTTGAACAAAATATAAGAAAATAGAAGAAATTAAATAAGAACAAAGAATTTTATTATGAAAACACAAACATTACAACTTGCAGAAGAAGAAAAGGGCTTCGACGAAGGGATCCTTGCTTCAAGAGCTACCCTTATTGAATTGCTTAGAGAATTTGATTTGAACCTCTTATCATCTGCCCTCCACTTCCTAATTCACATCCCAACCCCTCCAAATGACAAAAACACTAATTTATATAGTGGAGGGGAGGCTAGGTTTAAAGAGGTTTCAAGTGTGAATGGGGAATATCGGCCAAATATTTTAATCCAACTTGAACCGCCCATTTGACCTCCAAAACACGTGAACCAGCTATTCTTCCAGATGAAGGATTTTTCAAAAATTAGTTTAGAGATCTCCTCTCAAAATATGGGCCCAATCCAAGCTCGGATGAAGGAGTTATGGCCCAAATACAAAACCAATGTCCAATCTGGCGGGTCCGGCCAACCTTTGCCTTCATGGTTCATTTAGTCCAACCAAATGAAAGCTTTAGCTCCAATTTCCTGAACAAAAGTTGTAGAAAATTAATTTATTAACACTTTTACAAAATTTTAATTTCAAATAATTCATATTAAAATATTTATGTGTGAAATACTACAGTGCATTTTAAAAGGGTAAAACTGGAATTTTCATCAAATTTTCAAATGAATGATCTAATCCCAAATATTTCATAAATGAACATATTTAGAACAATGTGAGGAAATAATGTTATTTATTATCAATAAAATATTCAAAAATATAGTGTTTTATCAAGTGTACATGTCTTAAGGGCTTTGATTTCACACCTAATATATTGGTGCACCAATTCGGCATAGAATACATGTATAAGGGAAACTGCCTGATCAACTGTCATAATTTGAGCATCTTTTCATGGGTGAAGAAGACATATCTGAGATGCTTTGAATGACTAAGTGAACATGTTCAATGCATTGCACATGATCAAGGAGGACGTATCTCATGTGTCTTTGTTTGAGTGAAGCAGACATGTCATACGTGCTTCGCATGACCTGGCGAACATGTCCAAGGCATCACAGATGATCAAGGAGGATGTGTCTCAGTGTTCTTCACCTGAGTGAAGAGTACATATCATAAGTTCTTTGCATGACCGGGTGAACATGTCCAAGGTGTCATGCATGATTAAAATATTATTCATATGACCATAATGAGCATGTCTGGATGACTTGTCAGGAGGTCCTGTGGAGCTGGTCTGTTGACGCGTCGTGTTTCATTCAGAGACCACAAACACCACTCAACTCCCTCCTTTTGATCTCCTTCAATTTATTTTATTAATTCTTAGGATCACACGACTTGGTATGAGCAATACACATTATTTTCAGTTGATTTTTCGATGATGCTTCACAAGACCAATATGGGACATGTAGAGAGTACACAAGAATATCATGGACATGTTTTTTTATTTGTCCTTAGGGTACTGCAGGGTTGTCTAGGAATACTTGGGGACTTCCATGTGGCGAGGCAGACATGTAGGGGTTCCTATACTTGGAATCAACATGGAATGTCCAAGGCAGTCTAAGGACATAGAAATACCATCGAAGGGTCTTATAAGTGTTCTTAGGGTCTTGCGCTTGTTCAAGTTCCACAAGTGAAAATCCAAAGGGATTATGCCTTAAGTCGTACCAGAGGCATATGAACCATAGTGCTCATCCTGAAGGCGTACATCATAGGGTTTTCATGGAAAATGTAGATCTTGTCCATGGGATCCTGCACGTATAAAGGGGATGTTCGCATGACACCCCTCATGAAGGCCTATGGATCACATGACCTCAAAGGGGTCTTGCGACAAGCTCCATGCTTATATACAGGGGCATCCTAATAATTTCGCGAACATGGAAGGGGTTCCTTGGAGCATATGGGAAAGGGTTTTTCCATGGATTCTCAGGAGTATTAAGGATGCATACACGTGTTAGGGTCACAATATTCAAAGGATCTATGTGATGCTTGGCTACCCACATGATCGCATTCCTCCAGTCGCAGTCCTGTGGTCGGACCAATGGTGATACATGTGGGTTGCTTATCAGAACCTCTCTATGCATGGGTAAAGGCAAGAACCGCCTAGAGAGGGTTGAATAGAGAATACCCTAGATGTTGGTATTCATACTGAGGTTTCCCACGAGGATCCTCCACATCAAGGAAACCATTTCTAAGGCTGCATGCAAACATTGCAGGCCACAGGGGTTTCTCACATGATCATGAATGGGATCTTGTGATAGGACCTGCGGTCATAAACCAGGGAATATAACACAAAGCCTCCACACATATGGGTGGGGGAGGCATTGAACTACATGGCACATGGATTACACATCCTGAGGCATGAAGGTTTGTCTCTAGATGGCCGAACTGGGGTGACGTGTGATCCTCCTACATGTCGTATGACCAATCATGCAAGCGCAAAATCTCTAGAGGATCACGTGAGGGACTCTGAAATCATGTATAAGGGTTGTGTCCTGGTCTACAAAGGAGGATGCATGGTGAGGGTCTGCTTTGTACAGAGTCTCTAGATGGGTTCGTGTGATTGTTCCTCATTGAAGTCCCACTACTAGCATGACCTCAAAGGGGTATTGCAGTGGACTCTTTGGTGTTGAATGGGCCTTCTTGTTTAGTCCACATATACTAGGGAAGACGTATATGAAAAACCAAAGGAGGTCAGCATGGTCGTGTGTCTGAAGGTTCATGGGGGCGTCGCTGGTGCGGGACACCCATATTGGGGACTATCTGTCACGGCCATCAAAATCCAGTGATTTCATTGGATTTTTTTAAATGAGTTTTTAAAAAAAATATTTCTGGAAAACAGTTTAGGTTATTTTTTCAAAAAAAAATACGCTACGAAGGCGGCATCGGCGATGCCACCTTTTTGTGGATGAGAAAAGGTGGCATCAATGATGCCTCCTTTTGGGTGAAGAGGAAAGGCGGCATCCGCAATGCCTCCTTTCCCTTAAAGTAAAAAAATAAATTTTTTAAAAAAAAATTATTTTATTTTTTGTTTTGTTTTGTTTACATATATATATAAACAAAACAAAACAAAAACAAAAATAAAATAAAATTTTCAGTAGAATTTATCTGCTATTTAAAATCCAGAAGTACTGCCATTACAGCAGTAAGGATTCTGACAGAACCTCTCACCCAAGCCTCCCATTTATAAGAGATCTTACCCTAGAAATCATTCTGCATTTCCGATGTGGGATTCTGGTTCTCCCTTTTCTATGCAGAACATTCTGCATTTCCGATGTGGGATTCTGTTTCAAGTACGTGACTTTAAAAGACTATAAAATATAAATTATAAGACCAATATAAATGAAACTTAAAACATGGATTAAACATATATAAAATAGTTGAAAACAAAAAAAATCGTAAAAAATGATGATAAAAAATGATTTATAATCTTTCAAAACCACCTACTTGAAACTTAAAAATGTTTCAAGTACGTGACTTTGAAAGCCTATAAAATATAAAGTACAAGACCAATATAAATGACACTTAATACATGGATTAAACATATAATAAATAGTTGAAAATAAAAATAATTTTGTAAAAAAATTTGATGGAAAATAATTTATAAGTTTTCAAAGACACCTACATTAAACTTAAAAATGTTTCAAGCATGTGACTTTGAAAGCCAATAAAATATAAACTATTAGACCGATATAAATGAAACTTAAAAGATTGATTAAACATATAACAAATAGTTGGAAATAAAAAGAATTTCGTAAAAAATATTCATGAAAAATAATTTATAAGCTTTCAAAACCACCTATTTGAAACATAAAAATGTTTCAAGTACGTGCCTTTGAAAGAATATAAAATACAAACTATAATACCGATATAATTTAAAGTTAAAAAATTGATTAAACATATAATAAAATATTTATATAATAATTAATTAGTTAATTAGAAATTATTAATAATTAATTATATAATAATTAACCAATTAATTAGTAATATAATTATTCAGTATATAATAGTTAATTAGTAAATTAGTAATATAATTATAAATTATATTTATTCATTACAATTAATAATTAGTAATTATTCAAAATTATTATAAAATAATTAATTAGTTAATTGGTAATATAATTATTAATTATATAATAGTTAATTAGTTAATTAGTAATATAATTATAAATTATAATTATTCATTATATTTATTCATTATAATTATTCATTATAATTACTAATAATAATTATTCATTATAATTACTAATTTTAATTATTAATTATTAATTACTAATTAACTAATTAGTTACTATATAATTAATGATTAATTATATAAATATTAATTGTATAATAATTAGTTAGTTTATTATTAATTATTAATAATTAATTATATAATAACTAACAGTTAATTAGTAATATAATTAGTAATTAGTAATATAAATATTGATTATTTAATAATTAATTAGTTACTTAGTAATATAATTATTAATTATTTAATAATTAATTAGTTAATTAGTGATATAATTATTAATTATATAATTTTTAATTAGTTAATTAGTAATTAATAATCATTAATTATATAGTAACTAATTAGTTAATTAGTAATACAACTATAAATTATAATTATTCCTTATAATTATTAATTATTATTTATTAAACAGTATTATATAATAAATAATTAGTTAATTGGTAATGCAATTATTAATTATATAATAATTAATTAGTTAATCAGTAATATAATTATTCATTATAATTATTAATTAGTAATTATTAAAAATTATTATATAATAATTAATTAGTTAATTAGAAATATAATTATTATTTATAATTTTTCATTATAATTTTTCATTATAAATATTCATTATAATTATTAATTATTAATTATTAATTACTAATATAATTATTAATTATATAACTATTAATTGTATAATAATTAGTTAGTTAATTAGTAATTAGTAATGATTAATTATATAATAATTAATTAGTTAATTAGTAATATAATTAGTTAATTAATAATATAATTAGTTACTTAGTAATATAATTATTAATTATATAATAATTAATTAATTAATTAGTCATATTATTATTAATTATATAAATTTTAATTAGTTAATTAGTAATTATTAATCATTAATTATATAATAACTAATTAGTTTATTAGTAATATAATTATTAAATATATAATAGTTAATTAGTTAAATTTTTGAGAAAGATGGAGTCGATTCCCTTTTTATAATTAGTTAATTATTAATATAATTATAAATTATAATTATTCATTATAATTATTAATTTTTATTTTTTAAAAATTATTATATAATAATTAATTAGTTAATTGGTGATATAATCATTAATTATATAATTTTTAATTAGTTAATTAGTAATATAATTATTCATTATAATTATTAATTAGTAATTATTAAAAAATTATTATATAATAATTAATTAGATAATTAGTGATATAATTATTCATTATAATTATTCATTATAACTATTAATTATTCATTATTCATTATAATTAGTAATTATAAATTAGTAATTTATAATTATTAATTAACTAATTATTTAATTTATTATTGGTTTAATCAATGTTTTAACTTTAAAAAATATCGGTCTTATAGTTTGTATTTTATATGCTTTCAAAGGTACATACTTGAAACATTTTTATGTTTCAAGTAGGTGGTTTTGAAATCTTATAAATTATTTTTCATGAACATTTTTACGAATTTATTTTTATTTTCAAATATTTTTTATATGTTTAATCGATGTTTTAAGTTTCATTTATATCGGTCTAATAGTTTATATTTTATTGGCTTTCAACCTCACATGCTTGAAACATTTTTAAGCTTCATGTAGGTGTCTTTGAAAAATTATAAATTATTTTCGATCAACATTTTTTACGCAATTATTTTTATTTTAAACTATTTGTTATATGTTAAATCCATGTATTAAGTTTCATATATATTGGTCTTGTAGTTTATATTTTATAGGCTTTCAAAGTTACGTACTTGAAACATTTTTTAAGTTTCAAGTAGGTGGTTTTGAAAGCTTATAAATCATTTTTTGTCATCATTTTTTATGAAATTATTATTGTTTTCAACTATTTTTTATATGTTTAATCCATGTTTTAAGTTTCATTTATATTGGTCATATAGTTTATATTTTATAGTATTTTAAAATCGCGTACTTAAAACAGAATCTCACATCGGAAATGCAGAATGTTCTACGCAGAAAAGGGAGAACCAAAATCCCACATCGGAAATGCAGAATGATTTCCAAGGTAAGCTCTCTTAGAAAAGGGTGCCCTGGGTGAGATCTTCTGTCAGAATCCTGGCAGTTGTAATTGCAGTACTGCTGGATTTTAAATAGTGGATAAATTTTGTTGAACATTTTATTTTTATTTTTATTTTTGTTTTGTTTTGTTTATATATATATATATATATATAAACAAAACAAAACAAAAAATAAAAATAAAAATAATTTTTTTTTTTAAAATATATATTTTTTTTATTTTAAGGGAAATATGGCATCGCGGATGCCGCCTTTTACCCAAGACCGAAGGCGGCATCTCAAATGCCACCTTTGTGGCGTATTTTTAAAAAAAGTTTGAACCTAGTCTGTTTTTTAAAAATATTTTTTTAAAAAAAATTATTTAAAAAAATAACTCGATTTCATTCCATATGATCATAGGTCTAGGAAACCCTGAAGCCCTCATATTCATGTAATTCATGTGTCTTAAACAGAGGATCTCGCGATGATTTCTTCATCACTCTGAGGTCTTGCTGGAAGTGTTCACATGCAAAGATAATCATGTCCATGGTTGCATATAATCGCCGCAAGACAAGTACGCTTGTGGTATTCATGACATAGGGGTTCACATATTCAATGGTGCATATCTTTGGGCACCGGTATGGGTTCCTCATGCATTCTAAGACTCACATCACTTGAGGTTCCATAGCTCATGGAGTCACATGATCTGAGGGGAGGTCTTGCAGGAGGTCATGTGATCATTCGTAGGGGTCCAGTAGAGTTTTTTTAAATGAGTTTTTTTTAAAAAAAATATATATTTTTTAAACAGGCGAGGTTAAATTTTTTTTCGCAAATACGCCACAAAGGCGGCATCCACAATGCTGCCTTTGGGCCCAAGTGAAAGGCTGCATCATAGATGCCGCCTTTCCCCCAAAACAGAAAAAAAATTTAAAAAAACTCTTATTTTTTATTTTTATTTTTTTGTGTTTATATATATATATATAAACAAAACAAAATAAAAAATAAAAGTAATTTATTCAATAAAGCTTATCTGCTATTTAAAATCCAACAGTACTGCCATTACAGCAGTCGGGATTCTGACAGAAGCTCTCACCCAGCGCTCCCTTTTATAAGAGACCTTACCCTGAAATCATTCTGCATTTCCGATGTGGGATTCTGTTTCTCCATTTCCTGCACAGAACATTCTGTATTTCCGATGTGGGATTCTGTTTCAAGTACATGATTTTGAAGGACTATAAAATATAAACTATAAGGCCAATATAAATGAAACTTAAAACATGGATTAATTATATAAAAAATAGTTTAAAACTAAAATAATTTCATAAAAAATAATGATAAAAAATAATTTATAAGCTTTCAAAACCACTTACTTGAAACTTAAAAAGTTTCAAGTATCTAACTTTGAAAGCTTATAAAATATAAATTACAAGACCAGTATAAATGAAACTTAATACATGGATTAAAAATATAACAAATAGTTGAAAATAAAAAGAGTTTCGTAAAAAATATTGATGAAAAATAATTTATAAGCTTTCAAAACCACCATCTTGAAACTTAAAAATGTTTCAAGAACGTGACTTTGAAATCCTATAAAATATAAACTATAAGATCGATATAAATGAAACTTAAAACACATATTAAACATATAACAAATAGTTGAAAATAAAAAGAATTTCGTAAAAAATGTTCATGAAAAATAATTTATAAGCTTTCAAAACCACCTACTTGAAACTTAAAAATGATTAAAGTATGTGACTTTGAGGGCAGAATCCATTTTTTTGTATTTTCAAATGACACTTTTAAAGGCTAAGTGTGAACCCTAACAACTTCACCAAATAAAAACCATTAAAAGGAAAAACATATCAGAAAAAGACTACAAGAAACGCCCCTCCCCAGCAATTACGTCATTATGTCAAGAATTAATAATATAATTATTAATTGTATAACTATTAATTGTATAATAATTAGTTAGTTAATTAGTAATTATTAATAATAAACTATATAATAAATAATTAGTTAATTATTAATATAATTAGTAAATTAGTAATATAATAATTAATTATTTAATAATTAATTAGTTACTTTGAAATATAATTATTAATTTTATAATAATTAATTAGTTAATTAGTAATATAATTATTAACTACATAATTTGTAATTAGTTAATTAGTATTTATTAATCATTAATTATATTATAACTAATTAGTTAATTAGTAATATAATTATTAATTATATAATAGTTATATAGTTAATTTTTTGAGAAAGATAGAGTCGAGACCCTTTTTATAATTAGTTAATTAATAATATAATTATAAATTATAATTATTCCTTATAATTATTAATTACTATTTATTAAAAATTATTATATAATAATTAATTAGTTAACTGGTAATATAATTACTAATTATATAATAGTTAATTAGTTAATTAGTAATATAATTATTCATTATAATTATTAATTAGTAATTATTAAAAATTATTATATAATAATTAAGTAGTTAATTAGTAATATAATTATTCATTATAATTATTCATTATAATTATTCATTATAATTATTCATTATAATTATTCATTATAACTATTAATTATTAATTAGTTATTTAATAATATAATTATCAATTATATAACTATTAATTGTATAATAATTAGTTAGTTAATTATTAATTATTAATAATTAATTATATAATAATTAAATAGTTAATTTACAATATAATTAGTTATTTAATAATATAATTATTAATCATTTAATAATTAATTAGTTACTTAATAATATAATTATTGATTATATAATAACTAATTAGTTAATTAGTAATATAATTATTAATTATATAATTTGAAGTTATTTAATTAGTAATTATTAATCATTAATTATACAATAAATAATTAGTTAATTAGTAAGAAGGGGTTCGCGGTCATAAAACGACTTGTGAAAACCTATTGGTTGTCTTTGTTTTGGTTGAATGATCAATAGTGATCATGCGACGGTTTCGAGTTCATCTGGAGGTGCTCATGGAAGGATGGAAATGCTCACGATGGCTTCTCCTTGTTGTCCTTGGTTCAGTCTCATGATCAAAGAATGATCATATGACAGCTTTGAAATTCTTATTGTAGTGTCTGGTCCAAGATATGTCTCTTTAAAACATAGGTCTTCATGTATGACCTCCTCCATACATCAATCCATTTGGCACATTGCTTGGATATTTGGCAGAAAAGTGGGAAATGCATGAATACTGGTGCCAACATTTACCCATACTTAACTTCTTTTTACCCTTATATAACTTTATTTTTCCCTTACATAACTTTTTTTGACCATTAATTAATTTTTTTTACCATTATATAACTTTATTTTACCATTATTTAACTTTTTCATACCCTTACATAACTTTATTTTACCCTTACTTAACATCTATTTACCCTTACATAACTTTAGTTTACCCTTACATAATTTTTTTTACCCATACTAAACTTATGTTTAGTCTTTTATAACTTTAGTTTACCCTAACATAACATTTTTTACCCTTATTTAACATTTGTTTACCCTTACATAAAATGTGCATGTTTCTTATCCTTATATAACTATTTTTATCCTTACATAACTTTTTTTTACCCTTACATATTTTCTTTTTTCTTTTTTTGTTAAATTTTTTGAATTTTTAATTGAATGTCTTTTTAAATAAAAATTTATATTATATTTTATTTCATTTTATTAAACAATGAGATTTTGTTTAATTTAATTTAATTATTAATTATTTATGTAGTTGATTATGTTATTATAAAAAATTTATTTTTTAAAATTTCAAAAGTAAATAGTTTTAACTAATTTTTCATATTTTTTATTTGATTAACAAATCATGTAATCATGTTTATTTGAATTTATTCATTATGAATATATTTTTGTGTGTGCATAATTTAATTTAGTTTAATTTAATTTTTAATATTTTTTTATTGTCGATATAATTTATTTTTAATAATTTTGTTATTTATATAAATATTATTATATATTTATTTATTTCTATTCATTATTTTTGTATCTCTAATTCATGTACTTAATGTTACAAATTCACCTTTTTAGATATTTTTTTAATTACTCCTACTAAGTTTTAATATTTTTAATATTCTTTTTATTTAGATAGTTAATATTTATTAAATTTTATTTATTAAGTTGTAATATTTTTAAAATGTTTGAAATTTGTATAATTTATTTATTTAAATTCACTATATAATATTTTCTTAATTTTTTGTACATGTTTACAATTCATGTAATTAATCTTATGAATTAATTTTTTAAATACTTTTTTTATCTATTAAATTTTATTTATTCATTCTTAATATACTTTCAATTAATATTATTTATTCATTTTTAATATTTATTAATTTTTATATTTTTTTGAATTTAATAATTTTTTAATATTTATTTTTACATATTAATTTTTGTTGTTTTAATATTTTCAATATATTTTTAATTTATATGAATAATATTTATTCAATTTATTATATTAATTTTCAACAATTTTAACATGTTTGAAATTAATATAATTTATTTATTTAAATGCATATAATTTAAATAGAAAATATTGTTCATTTATAATAATATTGTTATGTATATAATTAATTTTATTTATTTTTTTGTTTTTTAATTAACAAGTTATGTAATTAATGTTATGAATTAATTTTTTTAATTTTTTAAATTGATTCAAATATACTTTTTTCATTTTAAATATTCATTCATCATGTGCTACTTTCTTTTTTTAATATATCCTAATTTATTCATTTTTTAATATATTTTTTTACATATTTATTTATTAATTTTTAATATTTTAAATATGTTTGTAATTTTTTTAATTAATTCATTTAAATTCATTATTAATATTTTTGTAATTTAAATAGTTTGTATATTTCATTTTTAATAATTTTATTATTTATATAATTTTTATTCATTTTTTCTTCTTTAACTTTTTTCAGTTCTTTTTTAGCACTGATAAAAGTTATGATTTATTATCACTATAAAAGCAATGGGAAAGCTAATATTTATCAGTGCTAAAACTTAAGTGGTGATAAATGATACTTTTTTAGTGCTTTTTAAATGCTGATAAATCATTACTTCTATCAGCGCTAAAAAGGTGCTGATAAAACTGTGATTTATCAGTTTTTTTGTTTTTAGCATTAATAAAATACACTTTTATTAGTGCTTTTCATAAGCACTAATAAAAACCTTATCCCTCTTTATAAAAGAACCCTAGCATCATGTCTTCCTCGCACCGAACTCAATCTCTCATGGAACTGGAGGTCTGCTACAAATGAAGTTGGTCAGTTTGGAAAAAGTGAACCTCAAATCTATATGTATGATGTTCTAGACTTTTTTTATAAGTACAATTGTCCCCTATAATCGGTAATGTGTTTCATCGCCAGACCCCCTAGTCTCTGCTACCCCGCCATTCCCATTTTCCTGCTATTATTTTCCTTATGCCTATGTACCTAAGTTGTGCACATGGTTCCAGACAAATTTTTTGGTTTTAACATGGTCTAATTGTAGATTCCATTCACCTAAAAGTAGGTTAAAACTTCCTTTAGGTGAAAAAAAGTCACTCTTTTTTTATAGTAGTCAATGCAAGCTTTAAATTCAATTGACCATCTAAATTCTCTAGTAGAGAATTATTTTCCTTGTGTGTAATATTTATCAATCATTTACACCACTCTTTTAATATGGACATTAAGGCTCCATGGAGTTTTCCATTTCCATTCTTAAATTCATCTCATGAAAAATTTATTCAATTATAGAACATTTTTCTCTTTACTTTCTTATTCATTCTTACCATGGTATCCTTTGAATATGTCTCTTCCTTCATCAACATTCTCTTATATTCTTCCAAATATGCAATATATGTAGAATTTATTCAACATTTAGACTTTAATTATTGAAATTCACTTTTCAAGACTTGAATTCTCACTTGTTTATGGTATAGAAAAAATACTTATTTATGATATTATGTGGTTTCCTATTTTCAACCATCATCCTCCAAGAATTCTAGTGAATAAAAAGTGCACATCAATAATTAATTTGCTTTGATATATGTTTTCATAGTGAAATATTATTATATATACCCTAATACTTATCCATTTGTAGAAGTCCATAGGTTTCTTGGGAACATTGATAGTGACAGAGAGTAAATTATCTCCCTTCATGAATCCATTTCAAAAAAATGATTTAGGATATGTGAATTCATGTAATAAAAAAAGGTGTTATATATTCATATAATTTTTATTCTTTATATGTTTTAATAAGTTGTTGACACAATTGTAATTTATATCAAATATGATGACTATATGTGTATATATAAAGAATAGCCTTTAGGTTTCTAAGATCTTACTTTCTATGTATTTATTTATTTTGTTTAATATGAATATTATTGAGTCAAATAGGATGGATATGAATCAAAATTGGATGGATGTCAATTGTATGACAAAAGTATTTGAGGATGGGGTGAAATAGTTTATAAAGTTTGAAAACGGTTCTGCATATGACCCTTCTCCAATTTTTTTCCATGTTTACGCTATTGTTATTCTAGACTAATTAGTCCAAAGGAGTTACAAGAACACTTATCACGGAATAAATTAAAGTTATAAATGTTGGGATAAACATGAAGAAGAACTGAATATAGCTAGTTACTAGGATAACACTACATTTTATGGATCATCTAATACAATTACAAGTGTGAAAAATGTTGAATATCGTATCATGGATATTATTATAGGTGTGAATGATGATGAAGATTGTATTGATAAAATGACAATGATAGTTGAAGATGAACATTGTGATTGTCCAAAACAATTTTAAAAGTTAAAGACTTGTGTAAATATGTCATTGTATGTTTTTTATACTAAATATAAAACGTTATTAGTCATACTAACGCTATATAATGTAAAATCTAGAAACAAATGAAGTGACACCAGTTTTTCTAAACAAATTTCTCTCTTAAATTATATGTTATAAGAAGATAATTAGATTCCTTAGTTAATATATGTCTCTAAATGAATATTATATTCAATGATTATAATATCAGAAAGAATATATGCATGTCCAAATGATTTTATACTATTTCATAAGGGCCATGAATCACTTAAAAATTTCCCAAATTATGGTTTGATCATGAGTATCTTGAATTTGGAAATGATCTGAGAAAGATTTGTTTTGTGCTATCTATATATAGAATGAATCCTTTTAGTTTACATAGAAGCACTAAGAGTACATAGCTAGTTATGTTGGTAAATTATAACTTTCCATTGTGGTTATACATGAATTGAAAATACATTATGTTTTCTCTACTTATATCATGACCAAAAAAAGGGTAATGGTATTGATATTTATTTTTAACCATTGATCTAAGATTTAAAATTAATGTGGGATTCAGGTGTTACATTATATGATGCTAACAAAAATGATGAATTCACATTGTGAGCCATGTTGTACGGTATGATAAATTACTTTCCTGGTTATATAAATTTGTAAGGATATTGCATTAAACGAACTCAAGGGTGTCCCATTTGTGAACAAGGTACACACTCAGTTAGTTTGAAACATTCATTGAAGACTGTGTTTCTAGGACATCACAGATTACTACAATGATGACATAAATACTTATATTAGATTAAATCATTTAATGGGAATTCATAAGAAAGTGAAACAGTGTATCCACTAATAATTGATCAACTATTTGAGAAAGTAAAATACATAGACACAAATTTTGGCATACCTTCTTTGAAAAAATTTATGAAAACTGATTAGAAACAGTGATCATTTTTTGAATTATTATACTGGAATTATTTGAATGTTAGAAATTTTATTGATGTCATGCATGTAGAAAAAGTGTATGTGATAGTGTCATTAGAGTGTTACTAAATGAAACCTAAAAAACAAATTATATAATTAAGTCTAGGTTGGACATGATTGAGAAGAGGATAGGAGTAGAGTTGGCACCAATGATGGGTGAAAGATAGATTTTTCTTCTTTTAGTAGCCTACACATTTTACAGGAAAGAGAGATATTAGTTTTCAAACTTTCTAAATGATGTAATGGTTCTATAGGGGTATTCATAAAATATCAATAATATTATTTCAATGAATTATTTAAATTTAAAGGGCCTAAAATCATATGAATGTCATGTTTTGATGCAATACCTAATGCTTGTAGCTTTATGTTTCATTTTTTCTAAAAAAATCAGTTATATATTAACCAAGATATATTTCTCTTTAAAATAAATATTCAATAAAGTTATAGATTCAAAGAAATATAAAACTTTAAAAAAATGTAATTTCTTTCATATTATATGATTTTGAGATATTTTTCCCTTTTTCATTGATTGATATGATGGTTTACTTGATGCTTCACCTGGTTAGAGTGATCTGACTATGTGGTCTTGTATATTATAGATGTATTTACCCTATTTAATAGTATATAAATATTTTTAATGGTTATTTCAAAAATAAAAGTTTACTAAAAGGTTTTATTGTAGAGGGATACATTATCGAGGAAATTGTTGTATTCTGCATCAATTACCTATCCAATGTAAATAGTATTGGTCTACCAAAATCTCATCACACCAAGTGACTTGTGGGTGAAAGAATTTCCTAAATTGATATTATCAAAATTACTATTACATAGTGGGAGCTTTATCACCTTTACATTTTACATAATAGTTTATAGGTATGTTGAAACCCACAAAATAATTATTAGGTATTTAAATTCATCAAGGGATGAAAGTTGGATATCAAATACACATAATAAACCATCTATAAGATAGTTTTGAGACCATATTTTTAAGGAGTAAACTAAAAATCAAAATTCAATTTCAAAATAACTTTTATGTATTTACATAGGACCAATTAATCATGTATTATCTTATAATGATTATGTAATTAATAGTTATACATTCTATAAAAAGAAACGTGATGAATATAGTACCATGCAAAATAGTGGGGTTACACTTATGACTGAAGTGATGTATGTATCTAGTACCAAGGATTGAAATACAATTTATGTTAATATGTCATAATTTTGAATTATTAAACAAATATTTTATTTTTATTATAAAAAATTCCAAATACAAATTTTTCAATGCAAGTGGGTTGATAACTGAAGTGTAGTTAAAATCGATGAATTCAGATTCATGAAAGTGGATTTTAGTATGAAATGGTACACGGATAAACCATTTATAATGAAATAATAGGTAGTATAGGTATTTTATATTCCATATCCTACAAATAGAAAGTGTTCAATCGTTCTATTATCAACCAAAACCACTGAAAGGTTAAATGTTAATTCAACTAAGTATGACCCTTTCATTAGTATATCACAATTATTTTTCAATGGTCCCAATGTAGATGGGGTATTGTATGTTAGTGGATACCAAAATTAGGGTATTTGGATACTTGACAGATGGTTCAAATACCTTAAACATTTAAATAAAAAAAGTGAGAGTTCAATAATCATGTTATATATTTTTGTAATATACATTTTGTTACCTCATATTATTATCTGTTTGGTATTGAATTTACATAATCTAAATTAAATGTTCAACCACTTCTGAAAATAATTTATTCTACACATACCAATTCTCTTAATCATGAGGAACAATAGGTTTCTAAACATGTTTATACTCCCAATATATAGGAACAATAAGTTTCTCCACATGTCGATGATACCAATTCTGAAGAAAAATGTATTAATGATATTAAAGTTGAGAAAATGGTGGAAGGTGAACAACCTATGTCCCATAAAAAATAGAAACATTGTATCATGATAATGTTAATAAAAATTATTAAGGTGAGGAGTAGAGGAATAAAATTCTAGGTTTAATGGAATGCGTGTGATTGTCCTGTTAACCACAACAATTACATTTTCATTGGTTACATTTAGATCACCACTTGAATGCATGTGTTGATTGATATATATTCATGGAATAATTTTTTTATTTTAGTTAAGGTACTAATTTTGGAATAGATTGGGGTAATATTGTGATATAATTTCTTTATTTTACTAAAAAACAAAATAATGGAATATGGATTTACACTTCATTATCCCTTATAGAGTGAATTTATACCAGATGGCTA
Source organism: Viscum album (assembly GCA_963277665.1). Lineage (NCBI taxonomy): Eukaryota > Viridiplantae > Streptophyta > Magnoliopsida > Santalales > Viscaceae > Viscum > Viscum album. The sequence goes on along the minus strand of OY728133.1, from coordinate 1,373,364,173 downwards.
CTGAATTAAATTTGTATTAATTTTTTCTAGAAAGACTCATGGAGGGTTTCAGATAATTCTTATAAATTATCATCTCAAGGATTATAAAGGGAAATTAAACCCATTCCCACCACAAATTTATAAATTATCATCTCAAGGATTCTTATAGGGTTCCTCCCTTTCTCCTCCTGGTCTTCATCACTCTCGCGTCTCCCTCAACCTCTTCTAAGGTTTCTCCTCATTCAACGATGACTCTCCCCCAAGTTGATGTGGCTCTTCTTGATTTATTTTCCCTATTTTTCCTTCATGGATTTTTGACACCTAGGTCTCTCTTTTTGTCTTATTTATCGCTTTCACTCTGGTGAAGATGCTCTGGTTCCTCTTCTTTCACGACGATGACTTCTTCTACAAGGTAATATCGGGGATCTGACGCTGGTTGTCTGTTTCGGATGCCTCCAATCATCCTTATGTGGCTCTGAACTCCTGTTCCTCTGCGCCTCTCTAGGATGGATATGGATCATATTTTCTAGGAGGTTTTGGGTTGTGCGTTTCGGCGGTTGACGGATCTAAACGCGCTACTGGGTCGCTACTCCTAGCTTGTTTGTTCCTGATTTTATCCTCTTCGTTGTTTCCACTATTTGGATCTCTCGGTCTCCCAACCACCGCTCTGACCATACTCTCTTCTTCTCCACTCCGGGTAGGAGCCGGAGTGGTGGTAACAATCTGGTTTTGGGAGGTGTGGTTCGGTAGTGGTTGTTGTTTCAGAGGTGGATCTTCGACACTGGTTTTATGTTTTTCGGTTTTCTTCCCCATGTTCTCAGTGACGTTTTGATTGTTTGTTCTTGACAGTGGTGTGCTATGGTTTGTGATTTGTGATGAAGTTCTCTTGCTTGGTTTTTATTTTTTTGATCTGTTTATGATGAAGTCGTCTGTCTCTGACGGTCTCTGATCTATGGTGAGGTGGTAGGATGATGATGGAAACATTTTGAAGGATAGTGATGAAAACAGTGGTACTCAAGTGATGACGATTGGTGATGGAAATATCGGAAATCATGATGATGATGTGGGTGATTCTCAGATCTTGATTTCATCGGGTCTTGCAGATGTTTTTGAATTTTGAAATGTGTAATGGGTTTATTTTTCTTTTGTTCCTGCCTAGAATGTAGGTTACCTCTCATCCTTAAAGAGGATTTGGAAAATCAAATAAAAAATTAATTTTCAGTTCTATATCATGTGCTATGAAAGGTGGCTTATGTAAATAAAGATAAAATACTAATAGATGAAAATAAACAAAAATTAATGGAATCATGTGTAATTATGAAATAATAAAAATTTATTCTCCATTAAATTGTATTACATAACAATTATTACTTATTTTCCTGTATTTTTATCTAGTTCATACACATGAATCATCATCAGTTGTACCTAATGAATGACCACTTTCAGTGACTTTGAATCGGCCAAAAAAATATGTTCATGTCAGATGTGTGGGTTTTGGAGTGTCTCCTAGAAAATATTTTGAGAAAATAAATTCACAGTGGGATTAAGATGAAAAAATAAAGGACATGAAGACATAAATATATTCTCTAGAAGAAAAACATAATTTTCATTCTAAGTTAATAGGGAATGATATGGGAAGGAATCAAAGAGAATAAACAATAAAACCAAAACCACAACATGAAAATCCCCCCATATTTAAGGTGATACATACCCCTCAAAGGTCTTCCTTACCAGGTTTAATCAATTAAGTCATAAATATTTCTATAAAATGTGAATCAAGTGGACCCTCATACCTTTCCTGTACTGATATTCTACATGATGAAAATGATTTTGATTTATATCTATTATCACCCACCCATCACCTTGTTTTGGGGGGTAAAGATTAAAATATCCAAGGATACATTCTACCAAAAAAACAAATTCTAAAATTTCATGTGAGATTGTGGATTCACATAGCTCATGATCTAAGTGACAACCTACTTATTCCCCTTGATGATCTTGAAGTTCACATGGTTGAACTTACTGTTGGAACTTTCATAGAATGGTCGTTTTATCCTGTAAAAATACATGTTTATAAAGGTGGTATTCCTTTCTAATTTTTTTATGAAAAAACATTATCATTTAATGAAAAGTCCAAAATTAATAAATTTTACTACAGATAGAGAAAGGTATGGGATAATTTAAGGCTGAATAAAAATAATCTAAAGGATCAACCAATCAATCAAAAGGACCTTCAAAGTATCATTAACCTAGATGTTAAACTTTTGCATTTACTAAAATTACAAGTTCATGGGGATATAATGTTAAAAAAATAGTGATATGAACATAATTTATTTTGAATAAAAAATATATGGATATTATATTACATAATTTCTTGGTCTTGAAAATGTAGATAAAATCCTTAATCATGGATGTATTGGTGTCTCAGTTTTAAATGTATACATGAGGTGTGTTTTCATCATTTTTTATCCAATATTTGATCTAATATGTTTATTATAGTGAAATACTATTCATATTTTTATAGGCATATATATTAGTATTATTTTAAGGGAAAACCCTCTGAAAAAAAATTATACTCATTCATCCGTACATTAGTTCAACAAAAAAACTCAATTGAAGAAGAGGAATATTCTGTAATAGTAAAAAAATAGCTGTGATATTTGAAAACAAAATTACAGATGATAAATTCTTTTTAATACTCATAATGCAGGGGTAAAACTATACAATTTTATCATATAAAATATATTTTCATTCCTTTTATTAATTATTACTTTTTTTAGATAGCATTGATTTCTCATTGCAATCAATTTGAATATTCTAAAGATTTATTATTTGTATTCAATTCATGGATACCCAAACAATTGACCACACAAGATTACATTTATCAATTTTAATACAATAAACACAACATTTTATAGATAAACATCAAGCTATACATTTTATATTATGTTTTAATGGAATTTTTTTATGATAGAAAGGTGTTTGAATATTGTGAAAATCTTGTCATGAGGATAGTACACGAGCATAATAAACCAATATAAATATATAATTGGATAAGTATTAGGGTATATATAATAATATTTCACTGTCAAAATATATATCAAAACAAATTAATTATTTTTATCAATGTTTCTAAAATGTATAAACCAAATTAATGGAAAAGGTTGTGGTTATTATGTTTGAAATTTTATGAAAGATATCATATTTCATCATCAAACTAGAATCCCCAAAGTCATTTCTAATGATAACTACAATTTAAATTAAAAAATATATAAATTGTTTGTTTTTTTATATTTTTCCAGTTCTATCAGGATCACTAATAGTCCTTTTATTCAAAATAGAAAATATATTTTTTTAGAAATTAATGGTTATGATATATGGTGTTAGATTGCATATATACATCATGAAGAGGTGACTTCCTGCTACATATTTTGAAAATTTTATCATCATTTTATCTAATTTTTTATTTAATTTCCTTATCATTTTTATCTAATGCTTATTTAGTTAATTTTCACATAGATATTTAAGAAATTACATTATCAAAAAATTCTTTTTATTTGACCATTTTGTGCTCTATTAGGAGAAAAAATGACCAGATAAAAATAAATTATTGGAAAAGTATTCAACAAAGATGATTCATTCATGTAATATTTTTCTCTTCATAGATCTATTTGTTCTTATTTGAAATATTTGTGTTCATTAGTGTGTGTTTTTAGTTAAAATTTACATTTTAGTTGAAAATAAATGTGATAAATTAAAACTGAGCAAACCCATTCATATTGTTTGGGTACTTTAGGATAATTATCTATAAGTAATTTGTGATGTGTAAGAATTATTTGTACCTTAATACAATACATGGTGTGTCTAGTATAACTTTAAATGATTTTTTTATTTTAAAATGTAATTTTAGTTAAAAACATGTGTCACTCACTAAAAATTGAGAAAACTCACTCAAATTATCTTTATAAGACTGAAAATTGATTTTATTAAACTTTTAGGAGCCAAATAACATTTTCAAATGGAACCCTCACTACGGAAAGATCAATCTGATACATGGTATGACCAATATGACTTAATGTGTGTGTTTTTAGTTTAAAATGACATTTAAGATAAAAAGACATGTGATATAGTCAAAATTAAGAAAACACATTTAGATTTTTTTGATACTTTAGCACAATAATAAATAATTATTTTGTGACATTTAGAAATCAACTTCACTTCAATTTTTAAACATAGTATGGCTAGTATGACTCTAAGTACGTGTTTTTATTTAAAAATGAAATTTTAGTTAAAAAAAGATGCCTGATATACCCAAAACTAATAAAATGATTTAAAATTATTTTCATAATTTAATAAAAGGATATAAAATTCATTTTTTTACATGTAGGAATTATTTATACTTCAATTTGATACATGGTATAGCCGGTATGACTTTAAATGAGTTTTTTCAATTTAAAAGTTACATTTTAGCTAAAATCGTTTTTCACTCACTGAAAACTAAGAAAAATCACTTGGATTGTCTTAAAAATTTAATAAAATGATCCTTATGTCATTTTTTATGTGTAGTAATCAACTTCACTTCAATCTCACACACCATGTGACTAATATGAATCAAAGTGTGTGTTTTTATTTAATAACAACATTTGAGTTAAAAAGAAATGTGACATACCCAAAACTGAGAAAACACATTCATATTGTTTTGATACTTTAGTATAATGATTTATAAGTAATTTTAACTTGTAGGAATCATCTGCACCTCAATATAATACACATTGTGACCAGTATTACTCAAAATGTGTTGTTTTAGTTTAAAAATGAAATTTCAGTTAAAAATATTCAACTCATGGAAAAATAAGAAAAAACACTTATATTATCTTGATACTTTATAAAAATGACCCATAGGTCATTTTTTAGGTGTATTAATCATCTCCACATCAATCCAATATATAGTGTGGCTGGTATGACTTCAAGTGCATTCTTTTAGTTTAGAAATGACATTTTAGTTAAAAATGTTTCAATCATTATAAACCTATCAAATATTCTTGAATTGTCCTAAAACTTTAGTAAAATGATCCTTAATTAATTTTTAATGTGTATGAACCATACTCACATCAATCCAATTAAAAGTGTGGCTGGGATGATTCAAAGTGTGTGTTTTTATTTAAAATTGATATTTTAGTTCAAAACACACATCACATACTCAAAAATAATCAAACACATTAATATTATTTTGATACTTTGGTAAAATGATCCATAAGTCATTTGTGACATATATGAATCATTCCTACCTTAATATTATACACAGTGTGACCGGTATGACTCAAAATGTGTTTTCCAGTTAAAAAGTTAAATTTTAGTTAAAAACATGTTTCACACACTAAAACCTAAGAAAACATGTTCATAATATCTTGATAATTTTTTAAAATGATTTATAAGTCATTTTTGACATTTAAGAATTAGTGTCACATCAATCCAACACATTATGTGACCAGTATGAATCAATGTGCATGTTTTCAATTTAAAAAATGAAATTTTAGTTAAAAACACATGTCACTCACTAAAATACTAGAAAGCACACTCATATTTTCTTGATACTTTAGGAAAAATATCCTTAAGTCATTTTTGATGTGTAGGAATCAACCACATGTTAATTCAACAAATGGTGTGACCATTCTGACTAAAAGTGTGTGTTTTTATTGAAAATAGACATTTTAGTTCAAAAGAAGAACTACATACTCAAAACTGAGAAAAACCATTCATATTGTATTGATACTTTATAAAAAATATCTATAAATCATTTTTGATGTGTAAGAATTAGACACACCTCAATCTAGGTGTGACTAGTATGACTCAAAATTTATGGTGTCAGTTTAAAAAATTCATTTTAGTGAAAAAGGCGCATTACATAATCAAAACTGAGAAAACACATTTTGAGTGTTTTAATATTTTAATAAAATAACCCATAAGTCATTTATGGAATTTAGGAATCATTCATACCTAAATATGATACATGGTGTGATCGATATGACTCAAAATGTGTGTTTTTGGTTTAAAAATGACATTTTAGTTAAAAACATGGTTCAGTCACTTAAAATTAAGCAAACACACTTAGATTGTATTTATAATTTATTAAAATGATTCATAAGTCATTTTTAACATGTAAGTATCATATGCATGTAATTCCAACTAATAGTGTTACCAGTATGACTCAAAGTGCATGCTTTTAGTTAAAAAATGACATTTTAGTAAAAAAAATATGTGTGTAACTCACTAAAAACATAAGAAATACACTCATATTTTCTTAATAAATTTTGAAGAAAAATCTTTATTTCATTTTTGACATGTAGTAATAAATTACACATCAATATGATTCATAGTGTGATAAGTATGACTCAAAGTGTGTGTTTTTATTTTAAATTGGCATTTTAGATCAAAAGAAAAGTCACATACTTAAAATCAAGAAAATGCACTCATATTTTATTGATACTTTTGGAAAATGATCAATAAATAATTTTTGATATGTAGAAATCAACTACACATTATTATGAAACATGGTATGCCCATTATTACTTGAAGTGTGTGTTTTTAGTTTAAAATTGACACTTTAGTTTAAAACATATATCACATACTTAAAAACAACAAAATATACTCATATTGTCTTGATAATTTAGAAAAATGATCCATTAATCATTTGTGACATGTAGAAATTAACAAAGTATTAATTTGACATACGGTGTGCCTGATATGACTCAAAGTGTATGTTTTTAGTTTAAAAGTAAAATTTTATTAATGTATTGCTTCATAATTATGTTTAATTTATTTATTTATAGAATTACTAATATAATATTTTTTTATAAAACTAAACTCTTTTTCTAAAGATGGGGCGGTCTATTCAGTAATTGGTAACATGATTGGGCGCTTTTAAGAGGAAGTTGAGGGCCAAACACAATAGAAATTTGATGTTTTTGAATTTAATGATTTTTTTTATAAATTTTTCATACCAATGTAATTGTATAAACCAATTTTTAAAATGTTTTTAATATATATTTCTTTTATTTTTTATTTAAATTTAATTTAAATTAAATTTGGTATTTTTTGTTATAGTGTGCTATAATTTGAGAGGTGCACTACTGTAGGATGGATTTTATCATCACTATTTATAGCACTGATAAAATGGTCCTTCATTAGTTCTAAAAACAGTTTTATAAATGCCCCTTTTATCAGTACTAAAAACATGTTGATAATTGACCCCCCTTATCAATTTCTTTTAACACTAATGAAGGGCCCATATAACGGCCCAGACCTTTATAAACAAAATTCCCATTGTAATTTAATTAAACGCCCTATTATGTATTATGTTTATAGAAAAAAAATCACTTATTTGTTTTTATTATATCATATCAAATTTAAAATACCATTACATATCATAACCATTGATAATATAGCCATTGAACAATGATCATATGATTAGAATAAATATTGGGTTTTGATAAATCCAATTGACATAGACAATGGAAGTGATGGGATCAACCAGTAGGATCATACCCTATAAAGCCCATTTATCATATCTTATATGAGAGATAACATCACTAGAATTTTCCCTTGACCAATCCCAAGTAGAGATCCAATAACTAAAGCATGAGAAAACTGTTTATGAGAGAGGTTCATCCTCATCAAGATCACAACCCAAACAAAATACGATAAACCCCCCATGAAAATCTCACCATCTCACACCTTACTCTCAGGGAATTTACTGGTGTAATAAAGATATAAATATCAAGACTCTAATAATATTAATATTTATATTTTATAGAATAATGAATATATTTACTTCTTATTATCATTAATTTTTAAATAATTTCGATTTTGAAATAATAAAAAATTATTTTTATATGAAATTTAAATTAAGATATTCCTTTTAAAAGAATTAATGAATTTAAAAAAAATATATTTTAATAAAATAATAAAACTAAACAAATTTTATTAAATATAATTTATAATATATTTTTTTAAGGAAAATGTAATCTTTTATAAGGGTTCAAAAATTGTTATTGTCAAAAAAAACCTAGAATTTATCAATAAAAGTAAATTCTTGTTTTAAAATAAAAATTCACATTTTTTAAAAATTATTTTGATAAAATAAATATTATTTTTGGAATCAACATTTCAAAATTATCAAAAAATGAATTTTCCATAATTTAGGAGAGAATCAAATTTTCAGGCTAAAATTAAATAGGGTATAAATATACTATGTGCATTATGACAGTAAAATGACCAAAAAGTGATTTAATAAATGATATAAAAGATATCCATGACGAAATATATGTTTCCCATTTAAAATAATTTGATTTTTAGGTTATTTTATTAATTTTATAAAGCCTTTATGAATCCTCCAAAACATATATTATATTTTAAGTTTTAAAATCATTTATTTATAAAAATGAATCACCTCCACATCACCAAGGGTAATATTTTATTTATTTTAGACCTTAGACTTTTAAAATAATGAAAACCACTCTTCTTTGATAGAATCATGGGAAACCCTAGGAATGTTTGTGGTTTTTATTAATTTATTATATAGATTCAAAAACCTAAGTTTGAGAAATAATAAAGAACTCTCCTCTATATTCCTATATAAACCCACCCAATATCCCCTTCCTCTTTGATAAAAACCCCTAAAATGCATACTTACTCTAACCTCTCCTATATATAGTCCTCATATGTTTCATTGAATCTCTCGAGAAGCTCCTCCCAAGCTTTTGGAATCACCCTCTCAAGGTAACAGATCCTTTGTTTCTCCTCTTTATTCAAATATCTTCTTCATTTTATGCATTTTATTTCCAATTCCTAATGTTGGGATATGTTTTTAAACATATATATTACTGTCCATTTTATTTAAAAATGATTATATACCCATTTCACTCTCATTAAACCATTTTATGAATCTTTAAGTACTATCGTTATGTTATTGAAACTTCACTATGATGTTTTCATGCCAAACCTTTATATTGTGAATACCATCTCTATTTCCACTAAATGAAATCCACCTAGACATACCTATTCTAATTTTATTGTGCAATTAAATTTATTTATTCTACACTACATGATCATGAAATTAAATGTGATGAAATATTATACCATGTTTCATTATCTATGTGGAAAACTTATGCATGTACATGATATGAATGCAACGGTCGTGCCCATAATTATATAGTTCTCAAATGTATTAAGTAATTTTTAGTCTCATGATAAATAATGTATGGGATTATGGATTGAACCTAATCCATTGTGCTACGTTTTCCACCATGTTATGGCATCTTGTAAGTTATTCATGACCTAAGTTTATGATGTCATGTTTAAAGTTGTCATCACATTCCCATGTTCCCTTAATGTTATCATGATTTATCATGACTCATTTCTCATATTCATGATTCCTACCCCTATAATGTCTAATTTAAATTCATATTGTATAATATATAATACTTTATTTATTTTATGTTTTTTTATTCCCTTACTAGGATTTATAGCTCACCCCTTTCTTATGTATATCCCCATGTTATCCCATATAGTTTTAATAACAATGGAAAATTATAAACATGTTAAGGGAGTTTTCAATAATATCTATGTATTATATATATTATTATTTAATAAATCATTAATTAATGTGTAATAAATACAAGGATTTTAAAGTTGTTATCAAAGTAAATTTTAGTTATTTTTGGGATTATGATTAATAAATACTAGTGAAAGCCTTAGGTATAAGATTAAACATAAGAAAACATCCCTAAGTTTTGGTAAAGTATAGTGTAACTAGTTTCCAAGAAAATACATCCTGATTTGGATACAAAAAGTATATGTGGCTCTAGAACATATGTACCTAGGGGTAACACCTAAAAACACTGTATCGACATAGACTTTGTAATGCCCTGACCCTAGTTACCCAGAGTTGGTGTATTATTACATAACATTGGCATGATCATTAAAGATCAAGTCTCGAAAGACCGATTAGTTTAGTAGCCTTGGAAGTACTAGATACATTCATAAGGTTTACATTACATCATAAAATGTAAAACTACAACAACTTTGTTTCCATAGACAACACTGAGATCAAATAGATTATCCCTGTAGGTCAGTCTTAATATACTTCTTTGCATCCTGGGAAAAATAAAACATAGAAAGGGGTGAGCTCAGATGCTCAGTAAAGATAACAATAAAGCGAAAACTTTCATAAATAATCATACACATTTAAGGAAATGTATAAGACTAAAACCAAAGCCTTTTAAACTTGAAATTTATCATAATATGGTAAAGATAAAATCAAATAATTCCATTTACTTATTCACATGGATATTCTACTAGTCGAATAATCATATGCAATACCAATAGCAACTTTCATAATAATGGAATGCATAAGGCCATAATTCATAACCACATAGTCAAGGCCTTGTGCCAAGACTACAAATAAGATTTTTCCAAGGCCTTGTGCAAAGAAAATAGTTCTTCTCATGAGACCTACCAATGCATCGAGGAGCTATAGAGGGCTCCACCTATCACTTACTAAGTCCAATGAATTCCTCATATGAAAAGGTTTAAACATAACATAAACATTTATATTAAAACTAGCATATGAAATATCAATACTTTATCCATAAAACATGAATGGTGTAAAAATAACACGTCCACAGTCAAACATATCACAAAACCTTCAATACAATATGGAAGTTTTGTATCATAATAAATCAACTTCAAATAAACTTAAAACCCATCAAAGGATATTGACATAGATGAAATCAAAACATTTTTTAGAGAAATATCTCTTTCTATTTTAAAATCATTTAAGAGTCACATAATTATAAATAAAACATTTATTTTGAAAATATTCTTATAAGATTGTCAGACAAGCTTCGAAGATTTTATAACGGTGGAAAATAGTCGCACCCACCTTATAAGTTAAAAAACATTCTTACCTTAATTTTGTCAAAAAGGTTATAAAGGACCTTGTTTTGAAAACGACGGAAAGATTCCTTTATAAAAATCTTATAAAAAGTAAAAAAAGGGTATAAATGACTTTAACTCATAGTCTATAAAATATTAATAATGTTTTGAAATACATTTTTAAGAAACATGGATGTGGATGATAAAGAGGTCCCAATAGATACTTACGTAAAAACAACCTCGGATAATAAAGAGATTGTGAAATTAACCTTTACCTTGTACTTTTCCTTGGCCGAGGGTACGTTAACCTCCTGTATAATGGTGAAATAATTGTTATTAAATTATAAAATAATCATATACATTAATATGATATCATATATGATCTTTTAACATTGCTTTGTTAATAATATCTTAGTATTATCGTCGTTTTGGGTGTTAAATGATTCATTTTCCTTTATATGATTTGTTATGTGAGTCATATTTGTTATGGATGGGATGTATCTTATTCATATATATAATTATACCAAGTCTTAAAACATTATTTTTAATAATGTAATGAAAATTAGTCCTGAATGGATACGATGGGGAATGAATCTCATCGCGTTCGTGGAGACAGTAATCCGTACGTATGCACGAGCGACAATATCATTGTTTTGATATTAAAATAATATATAATTGGATGGTATATCATATATACAGAATCATTATCATGTTATATTTTTTATTTACATCAATTACACATCATTGTTATACTCATCCAAATAATAATGTATTGAATAACAATTACACCACGACGTGGAGACGGTAAGCCGTACGTACGCACGCATGGTGAAATGTCATTCAAAGGATGGATAGAATAATGAATTTGGTTGTACTATATTTATAATAAAATCATAGTAAATAGAATATACTGGATTTATTAATTTATAATGGAAACAACAAAGAAAGAGGAAGTGGAAGAAGAAAGGAACTTGAAAGAGGTGATGAAATATTTACCTCTTCTTCGGGTTCTTCCTTTTGATTTGATCAAAAGGGCTCCTTATGTTGGATTTATTACTAAAGTAAGGTCTCTAGGATGAAGGGAGGACAGTTGAGAGGGTATTTGGTCAGGGTTTAGCTGAGCCAAATGGCTTTGAATGTGTGAATTAGATAGAAGGGGGAGTACCCTTTTATAAGAGGGGTGAGGGGCACCTTAAGAAAAGCTAGAAATATTATTTTATAATAAAATAATTTTTGGTTTCTAATGGCTCAAACAATGGATTATTTAAAGTCTAATGTGGTTATGTGTTGAAAAAAACTCAACCAATAGTTTTTAGATAGGTTTGGCTCACTATATTAATAATATCTTTTAGATTTAACTCCTAGTTAAATAGTTTGACATTTACCATGTCTCTTTGTATTTTTATATTATATGGTAAATAAAATTACTATATACTTCCATGATAAACCCAAGTGGTTCATTAATGATACACCTATCATTATATAAGTCTTTTGGCCAAACTTTAGATTTTTAGTAATAGAATATCAATTAATAATATAATATTTGTTTTAAAAAATCTTTTATGTCAATTTTTTCACTATTTGGTATTTTGTTTTTTCTAAATTCATAACAGCATTATTACTTCTAAAAAAATTTATCTAACCAACCCTAACATGTCATATTAACGTAGAAAATTATTTGAATTCATAAAAAGTTTCAAATTACATTTATTTGGATATTTATAATATCAATTATTTTAATATTTCATTAATACAGTAATTACTACATCATCATTGTGTCATAAAAATTTGATTATTTAATGTCTAAAAATTATAAATAAAATACCATTATGTAGGAAATAATTTTATATTTCTAATTAATATTTATAATCTAATTTATCTTATGTTTAAACCTATATTAAAAATTTTTTAGTTATTAAACATTGATTTTAACTCTTTTAACTCTTCTTTAAATAAAATAATAATAAATGACCTAATCTAATCCAAGTGGACCTAAAGGATCATATTTTATTTATAAGGTTGTTTTTGGTCTAATTACACTTATCCAATATAATTAGTACATGTTTTAGGGTAATAATAATATCATTTTTACCTTTAATTACCCTATTTACTTTTAACCGTGGTAAATAAAAGTAAAAAGTTACTATTCAATAAAAATTATTTTCATCTTATTGAACCACATTTTACTTACTGATATCAACTGTGTCTCTAATAATTTTGAAATTTCACTCACAAAAGCGGTAAAATTAAGTTTCATGTGAATTTGCAAATTCTCCTAGGAGGTGGGCAGAAGACGGTGAAAAGTTCAATAAAATTTTTATATATCTAAAATTATTATAAACTGACCCCAATGAATTAAATTGAACTTATATAGGTATTATGTATCTATTTTGACCTAAAATTAATTTAAATTAATTATTATTTAAATAAAAATTCGATTTTAAACTATAACTCAGTGTTTTTACTATTCATCAAAAATTGAAAGTTTTCTGAAAAATACCAAAAATTCACCCTAAGATAATTTCGATATTCTGAATCCAAAAATGAAGTCCATTTTGAAAGATAAAATTTATAAAATTTCAAAAAGTGGGTATTACCATTCATAACGGCTAGTTTTTTTGTTGTGGTGTGTTAGAACTCGAAGTTGCGTACAACACACGCTATTGTATTATTTAAAGAGAAGTGTATTGTGGAAGCTTGGGGTGCTACATTCTCCCCTCCTTCAAATAATTTTGTTCTTGAAATTTCTAGAATATTACTGCATAAAAAGACTTGGGTGGTTCCTCATCATAAGTTCCCCAGGTTCCCACGTTGCCTCTTCCATCTTATGGTTTCTCCATAGAACTTTTACCAGACGAGTCGTCCGGTTTCTCAGCACTTGTTCTCCTGTATCAAGAATCTTGACAGGCTCTTTGCAATAAGATAGATCATGTTCCAGTTCTAATTCCTCATAGTTGAGTACATGTGTTGGGTCAGGTATGTATTTTCTCAACAGTGATACATGGAACACATCGTAAACTTTGGAGAGACTTGGAGGCATTGCCAAACGGTAAGCTACAACCCCAATTTGTTCTAGAATTTCAAAAGGTCCAATGTACCTGAGACTCAATTTACCCTTTTTACTAAAACGTATAACACCCTTCCATGGAGATACCTTCAAGAAAACATGATCTCCTACCTGAAATTCCAAATCCTTCCTTCGGTTATCAGGATAGATCTTTTGCCTACTTTGAGCTACTTTGATGTGGGTTTAGATTACCTTTACCTTTTCTATCATTTCCTCCACAAGTTTTTGGCCTACGAGTTTTCTTTCACCAACATCATCCCAACAGGTTGGTGTGCGACATCTCTTTTCGTATAACGCTTCATATGGTTCCATCTGAATACTTAAAGGGAAGCTATTGTTATAGAAAAAATCTATCAAAGGTAAATATTGATCCCACATACCTTGAAAGTCAAGTGATCATGATCTCAACATGTCTTCTAAGGTTTGAATAGTCTGTTATGATTTTCCATCAGTTTAGGGGTGGTAAGAAGTGCTCAAACGAAGATTAGTATCTAAGGCTTTCTAAAGACTTTTCCAGAATCTTGTTGTAAAATGGGGATCACGATCAGAAACAATCGATAGTGGTACTCCATGAAGTCTTACAACTTCATTAATATATAGTCTTACTGAACGTTCAAGTGTTAAATCTTCTCTTATAGCAAGAAAACGTGCTGACTTGATAAGACGATCAACAATGACCCATATTACATCATTCCTTCTAGGAGTATTTGGTAGTCCCATGACAAAGTCCATCATAATATTATCCCATTTCCACTTCGTTATGGGAAGAAGTTGCATGACTCCTCCAGGATGTTGCCTTACAGATTTCACTTGTTGACAAACCATACATCTTGACACAAATTCAGCAATATCCCTCTTCATGTTATCCCACCAAAAATGTTCCTTTAAATATCTATACATATTAGTGCTACCAGGGTGTATAGAGAAATTGGAACTATGATCATCATCCAACAGTTCCCTTTTTAGATCAGGTATATCGAGAACACAAAGTATCTTCCCAAATTTCAAAATTCCATCTTCATATACGAATTCACTCAATCTCTCATCATTCACAGCTTTAATCTTCTTTTGAAACTCATCATCATCAACCTGAGAACTTTTTATCCTTTCTAGTAAAGAAGGTTTGGAAACCATTTGAAAAATTATTGATGTTTTACCTTCCTTGGTGATTCCCATATCCATCTTTACTAGATCCATGTATATAGGATCCTTTTCAACTCTCGTCTTGTTCAAAACTCCATGGTCCTTTCTACTCAAAGCATATGCCACCTTATTTTCCTTCCCCAGGTGGTAGTGTATAGTGAAATCATAATCCTTGAGTAGTTCAAGCCATCGCCTTTGCCTCATGTTGAGTTCTTCTTGTGAGAAAATATACTTCAAACTCTTTTGATCAGTATAAATCTCACCTTTTTCACCATAGAGATAGTGTCTCCAAATCATCAAAGTAAAGATTACAGCTGCTAACTCAAGATCATGAGTACGATAGTTTTGCTCATGAATTTTTAGTTGTCGTGATGCATATGCAATAACCATATCATTATGCATAAGGACACAACCAAGTCCTTTCTTTGAAGCATCATTATAAATAAAAAACTCATCATTCCCAGATGGTAGAGTCAATATAGTATTATTGACTAATATTCTCTTCAGTTCATCAAAACATTCTTCACACTCTTTTGTCCAAAAAACTTTAACCCCTTTTCATGTGAGCTTTGTTAATGGGTTTTCCAACCGAGCCAAATTCTGGACGAAACGTCGATAATAACCTACTAAACCAATAAAACTACGTACCTAGGTTATACTCATTGGTGATGCCCATTCTTGGATTGCCTTGGTCTTAGAAGGATCAAAAAAGATTCCATCCTTAGAGACAATATTTCCAAGAAAAGAAATCTCCTAAAGCCATAATTCACACTTTCTAAACTTCTCATATAATTCATGTCTTATAAGAGTCTTTAGGATAATGCGCAAGTGATTTTTAGGATCTTCATAGATTTTAGATTATACCAAGATATCATCAATAAATACCACTACAAAGTCATCAAGATATTCCTTGAAAACTCTATTCATTATATCCATGAATATAGAGGGTGCATTATTCAATCCAAAAGGCATTACCGTAAACTTGTAATGTCCATACCTGGTTCAAAATGTTGTTTTCATAATGTCTTCCTTATTCACACACAACTGATGATATCCATATCGAAGCTCAATCTTTGAAAAGTATTGAGATCCATGAAGTTGTTCAAATAAATCATCAATGCGAGGTAGGGGATACTTGTTCTTTATTTTTATAGCATTGATCTCCCTGTAGTCAATGAAAAACCTCATAGATCCATCTTTCTTATTAACAAAAAGGACAACGGCTCCCCATGGAGAAACACTAGGGAAAATAAATCCTTTATTACTCAATTAATCTAATTGTTTCCTTAGTTCCACTAATTCCACAGTGGCTATTCTATAAGGGGTCTTTGATATGGGCCTTGAACCAGGAATTAAATCAATGGAAACTCAATTTCTCGTTCTGGAGGATGTCCAGGTAAATCTTCTGGAAACACATCAACATATTCTTGCACAATAGGCACGTCCTCTATTCGAACATTCTTTTCCTCGCCCATAATTATTTCATTCTCATCCTCCCCAATAATTTAATTTAGTAGAGCTACTGGGGGTGGATCTAGATAAGAATTAGGTGGTGATGTTTCTTCTCTAAAGATAAGGTACTTCTTATAATCATCAAAAATTGTAACCTCCTTCTTCTTAAAATAAATTTTCACATCATGGTTTTAAATTCAATCCATAATGAGGATTATATCAAATTAAATCATGGGTATGACGATGAGATGAGTAGATAAAGAACATTTATATTCTCTAATGGGGAATGATTCACAAAACTTTGTTGCAATGATACTTCCCTTAGGAGTTTTTACTAACAACTCCCTTGTTAAATAAAATTAGAAATATCTAATTTTCTTAGGAAAATGGGAAGATATGAAATAATACAATGATCCAGAATAAAATAAATCATTGGCTAAACTTGAGGAAACCATTAAATTACATTCTGCTACGTCTTTTGAGGCTTCAACCTAGGCAGTATTGATCGCATAAGCTTGGCCTTGATCCCTTGGCCTTTTCTGAGGTAAGTTTCCCTGACGCTCAGGACATTCATTTTCATAATGTCCCATCTCTCTATAATTGTAGCATTCAACATCGACAGCCTCTTTCTTCCCCTTGCAATCACGAGCTTGGTGGCCTTTTTTACCACACTTATAACAGACTCTCATTCCCTTCATGAAAGTATCAGGGTGGTTCTTACCACATTTAATGCAGGATGGATATTCTAATTTTATCTTCTTCCCCTTATTTTTATTTCCAGAGTGTTCAACATATCTCTTCTTCTCTTTATTTACTTTAAAGTCGTAAGACTTAGAGAATTCTTTTTCTGTCTTGATAGCACATGAGAAAATATCTTCCTATGACGAGAAGGATTGTGAGACTAATGATCGATGGAGAAATAGTTTTAACCCATCAAATAAATGATCAATCTTACTTCTTAGATTGTGTATATAATTTGTATCATGCCTTGCTAACCTTGTAAATTTATCTTCATACTTTGCGACATTCTCATCCTCCTTTTGCCTCAGACTCCGGAATTGTCTTTCCATATCCACTCGATGGTCATGAAGAAAGTATTTTTATAAGAAAATTTCTTTAAACTCCCTCCATTTCATATTTGATACTTTATCATCTTCCTTTGTGTTTTGAATCAATGACCACCATTGATCAGCATCTCCAGTGAGGCGGTAAACTGCCATGACAAATTTTCCCTTTCACTACTCCCTATGGCGTGAAATATTTTCTCTAAGGAATTTATCCATTTATCAGCTACTAGTGGATTTATACCCCTATTGAATGTTGGTGTTTATTTCCTCATTAAGCGATATAACATTGATCCTCCATGCTACAGATCAGGGTGCTCCATACGGGTAAAGTTATTATTCATAACCTGAGTGAGTTGTCCTAGTATGGTAATTAGATGATTAACAACAGTTGAATCACCAGCTCTACTATAATTATTTGGAGTAGGAGAGAAATACCTACATGGTGTGCATGAATTGATACAGTTTCCATTCCTTCAACTAGGTTCCATTTCTAAACAATGGCATAAACTAGATTATTTTATGAATCGAAAAACATAAATCAAAACTTGTAAAACACTTAACAAAAATTGAACAGTTTATGGATATAATCCATAATCATCAAAATGTTTACTTGTAGGAAGTATATAATCATAAAACCTTAATAATGGTTTGTAAAGAAAATGATAATTATCCTATGCATATCCCCCGGGAGTGTCGTAACCAAGAGTGCAATAAGTCCCGTTGTCGTGCACCAGTTTTCATTCGAGTCTATCTCAAAGCGGTGTTTTCAGGTTTTACCCCTAGGTATATCTGTTCCAGAGCCGCCTCTACCTGCTCGTATCCAGACAGGGATTTATTTCTTGGAAAATTCACAAAATCTCTACAATACCAAAATTCTAGGAAGTTATTCTATACTAATCCTCAAAGTATATCTTAGGGTAATGTGATCTAATCAGAGTTTTTCTTAATCTAGATTCAAAGGTTTGTACTAAACCTCCCTCTAATACCAAATGTAACATCCTGCCCTATTTACCCAAAGTCGGTTCATTATTATATAACATTGGCATGATCACAAAAGATCAATTCTTGAAATACCGATTAGTTTAGTAGCCTTGGAAGTACTAGATACATTTATAAGGTTTACAATACATCATAAAATGGAAAACTACAACAAAATTGTTTCCATAGGAAATAGTGAGATCCCATAGACTATCCATGCAGGTCAATCATAATATACTTCTTCGCATCCTGGGAAAAATAAAACATAGAAAGGGGTGAGCTCAGATGCTCAGTAAGGATAACAATAAAGCAGAAACTTTCATAAATAATCATAAACATTTAAGGGAAGGTATAAGACTAAAACAAAAGCCTTTTAAACTTGAACATCAGTAAAATATGGAAAAGATAAAATCAAATAATTCCATTTACTTTTTCACATGTATATTCTACTAGTCGAATAATCACATGCAGTATCAATAGCCACTTTGATAATGATGGAATGCATAATGCCAGACTTCAAAACCACATAGTCAAGGCCTTGTGCCAAGACTAAAAATAATATTTTTTCAAGGCCTTATTCCAAGACACTAGTTTGTCTCATTTGACCTACCGATGCATCGAGGAGCTATAGAGGCCTCCACATGTCACTTACTAAGTCCAATTCATTCCTCATATGAAACATTTTAAACATAACATAAAAATTCATATTAAAACTGGCATAAAAATTTTCAATACTTTATCCATAAACCATGAATGGTGTAAAAATAATGAATCCACATTCAAACATATCACAAAACCTTTAATACAATATGAACATTTTGTATCATAACCAATCAACTCAAATAAACTTAAAATCCATCAATGGATTTTGACATAGATGAAATCAAAACCTTTTTTAGAGAAATATCTCTTTCTATTTTGAAATCATTTAAGAGTCACATATTTATAAAGAAAAAAATTATTTTGAAAATATTTTTATAAGATTGTAATTCAAGCTTTGATGATGTTATAATGGCGGAAAATATCCGCACCCACCGTATAAGTTAAAAAAACATTCTTACCTTAATTTTGTTGAAAAGGTTATAAAGGACCTTGTTTGGAAAATGACAAAAAGATTCCTTTATAAAAATCTTATAAAAAGTAAAACAAGGGTATAAATTACTTTAACCCATATTCTATAAAATATTAAGAATGTTTTGAAATACATTTTTAATAAACATGGATGTGGATGATAAAGAGGTCCCAGTAGATACTTACGTAAAAACAACCTCAGATAATAAGGAGATTGTGAAATTAACCCTTACCCTATAATTTTCCTTGGATGAGGGTAGGTTAACATCATATATAATGGTAAAATCATTGTTATTAATTTATACAAGAATCATATACATTAATATGATATCATATATGATCTTTTAACATATCTTTGTTAATAATATCTTAG
The DNA here is from genome assembly GCA_963277665.1 of Viscum album. Taxonomy (NCBI): domain Eukaryota; kingdom Viridiplantae; phylum Streptophyta; class Magnoliopsida; order Santalales; family Viscaceae; genus Viscum; species Viscum album. Next base: position 1,373,344,108 of record OY728133.1, on the reverse strand, counting down.
TATTATCGTCGTTTCGGGTGTTAACTGATTCGTTTTCCTTTATATGCTTTGTTATGTGAGTCATATTTCTTATGGATGAGATGTATATTATTCATATCCAGAATGATATCAAGTATTTAAACATTATTTTTAATCATGTAATAAAAATTAGTCTTGAATGGATACGATGGGGAATGAATCTCATCGCGTTCGTGGAGATGGTAATCTGTACGAATGCACGAGCGAAAATATCATTATTTTGATATTAAAATAATATATAATTGGATGTTATATCATATATATAGAATAATTATCATGTTATATTTTTTATTTACATCAATTACACATCATTATTATACCCATCCAAATAAAAATGTATTGAATAACAATTACACCATGACGTGGAGATGGTAAGTCGTACGTACGCATGTATGGTGACATGTTATTCAAAGGATGGATATAATAATGAATTTGGTTGTACCATATTTATAATAACATCACATTATATAGAATATACTTGAGTTATTAATTTATAATGGAAACAACAAAGAAAGAATAAGTGGAAGAAGAAAGGAACTTGAAAGAGGTGATGAAATATTTACCTTTTTTTTGGGTTCTTCCTTTTGATTTGATCAAAAGGGATCCTTATGTTGGATTTATTACTAAAGGAAGGACTCTAGGATGAAGGTATGAAAGTTAGAGGGTATTTGGTCAGGGGTTGGCTGGTCCAAATGGCTTTGAATGTGTGAATTAAAGAGAAGGGGGAGTTCCCTTTTATAATAGGGGTGAGGGGTACCTTAGGAAAAGCTAGAAATATTATTTTATAATAAAATCATTTTAGGTTTATAATGGTTCTAAAATGGATTATTTAAAGTATAAGGTGAGTATGGGTCGAAAACCAATCAAAAAATAGGTTTTAGATAGGTTTAGGTCACTATATTAACTTTATCTTTTAGATTTAACTCTTAGTTAAATAGTTTGACATTTACCATGTCTCTTTGTATTTTTATATTATATGGTTAATAAACTTACTATATACTTATAAGAGAACCCCAAGTGGTTCATTAATGATACACCTGTCATTATATAAGTTTTTTGGATGAACCTAAGATTTTTCAGAATACAATATCAATTAATAATATAATATTTGTTTTAAAAACTCTTTTATGTCAATTTTGACACTATTTGGTATTTTGTTTTTGCTAAATTTATAATAGCATTATTACTTAGAAAATAATACATCTAACCAACCCTAACATGTCATATTAACCTATGAAATTATTTTAATTCATAAAAAGTCTCAAATTACATTTATTTGGTTATTTATAATATCAATTATTTTAATATTTCATTAATACGGTAATTACTGCATCATCATTGTGTCATAAATAAATTTAATTATTTAAAGTCTAAAAATTATAAATAAAATACCATTATTTAGGAAATATTTTTATATTTATAATGAATATTTATAGTTGAGTTTATCTTATGTGTAATCCTATATTAAAAATGTTTTCTTTATTAAACTTTGATTTTAACTCTTTTAACTCTTCTTTAAATAAAATAATAATAAATGTCCTAATCTAATTCAAGTGGACCTAAAGGATCATATTTTATTCCTAAGGTTGTTTCTAGTCGAATTACACTTATCCAATATAATTAGGAAATGTGGTAGGCTAATAATAATATCATGTTTACCTTTAATTTCCCTATTTACTTTTAATCGTGGTAAATAAAAGTAAAAAGTTACTATTCACCAAAAATTATTTTCATCTTATTCAACCACATTTTATTTACTGATATCAATTTTGTCTATAAGATTTTTGAAATTTCACTCATAGAAGTAGTAAAATTAAGTTTTATGTGAATTTGAAAATTCTCTTAGGAGGTGGGTAAAAGACGGTGAAAAGTTCAATAAAATTTTTATATATCTAAAATTATTATAAACTGCCTCTAATGAATTATATTGAACTTATATAGGTATTAGGTATCTATTTTGACCTAAAATAAATTTAAATAAATAATTTTTTAAATAAAAATTCGGTTTTAAACTATAACTCAAAGTTTTTCACTATTCATCAAAAATTGAAAGTTTTCAAGAAAATTACCAAAAATTCACCCTAAGATAATTTCGATATTCCAAATCCAAAAATGAAGTTCATTTTGAAATATAAAATTTATAAAATTTCAAAAAGTGGGTATTACTATTCATAACGGCTAGTTTGATTGGTTGTGGTGTGTTAGAACTCGAAGTTTTGTACATAACATGCTATTGTATTATTCAAATAGAAGCGTGTCATGGAAGCTTGGGGTGTTATAGACTTAATCGGGAACTAGTGCATGAAAAAGGGTCTTGTTTCACACCTGGTTTGACGCTCCCAAGGGATATGCTTTTGGAAAATTCACAAGCTCATTATGAATCATTATTAAGGGAATAAAAATTCCTATAATTGTCTAAGTTAGGAAATAGATCATGGATAAATTATATTGAATCCTAGAAATTCACAAGTTAAGGAATAAATTTCCTTTATAAATTACTCTTTTAATGTTATTCGGTTCCCATTTATGTGTTTAATAGATTAAAAGTACTCATGTAAAGACCCAGAATTTCCATGTAATTTTTTTTTTTAAATAAATGGGAATTTTATGAGTCCGTGAAAATTTACGGCGCGTGATTCTGAGGCCCAGAGTGCCCGGAATGAATTTCTGAACATTTGTTCAGGTACGTTCAGTAAATGTGCAAGCGGGTTTTTCTAACTTTTGAACTGGTGCTCGGAATTGAATTCTGAGGGCGTATTTGAACTTGTAGTGCTGGTATTCACTTAAGGAGACTTTCACCTCGACGACAGATGGTCGAGGGTGAAAGTTAGTTTTTGGGTTTTTCGTGTAAGAATTAAATAAAAAAAAGTTTGACATTTTTATTTTTATTTGCAACACCCATGTGGGTGTTGGGAGGTGCGGTCCACCGGAACTAAACCTACATGTGGAAGTTGAGATGTGGGGACCACCAGACCTTAACCTCCCATGAGAGGTTATGGTAGTGGGTACCACCCGAACCTATCCTCCCATGAGAAGTTATGGTGGTGGGGACCACCCGAGGCCTAAACCTCTTGAACTCCCCTCATTATGGAGAAAAACTTCTCAACCCCCCTCATTAATGTGGAGGTGCCTCTTGACTTCCTCTCCATTAATTGTGCCAACACACATACCTTTAATATGCTAACCTAGTTAATTAATTAGGCTATTTTGAATTTGTGCCAACGAACTAAATAGAGAACTTAATCTATTATCCATGGAATCTTTGGTGGAATTGGGAGGAATGAGCTCTTGGGAGAAAGATCTTCAACAAAGAAGGGGTTCTTCCACAAATAATGCTCCACCGACAAAGAACGCTCCCCCAAAGAAGAACGCTGACCCCCTTCGACCTTATTCCTCGGGACTTCTTCCGACATGGGACGTCCTCATCTATGGTGAATCAACAACCGTGCTACCTTCTTGCGCCAACGTCATCAAGTGAACGAGGTATGGGTTTATTTCTATTTGATTATCGCTTCCCATGTTCTCCCCTTCTAATTATTTTGCAGGATTGGGAATAGAGATTGACGAGGGTTGTGGGAAATGGGGTTTTAAAATATCTTCCATACATGTTCATGATTTGTTCTTTGTGAACCGCTTGCTAATACTCTAAACGCGGAGGGTGTGGGCCAAACAAACATGGCCCGACCCCTCTGTCATGCTTCTTTAATGTCTTCTTCGAAATTTAGGAAGGTGATGAACATGACGAAGGCAACGACGCCGCCACCCGCAACCTCTGCAACACGTGCCGCCCCGCGGCACTTTTCTCTCCCAGGAGAACCGGCCCCGCACCCGGCCGAGCCACCCGCGGTCGGACTGAGCTGTCGCGTCGCCCTGGGCCGAACCCCCTTGTTGTGCCGCTGCCGTGCTGCCACCATGCCAAGCCGTTTTTCCGAGTCGTCTCACCGCCCTAGGCCAAACCCCCTCGCCGCACCGCCACTGTGCCGAGCCGCCGCACCGCTGCCATCTGTCGTGCCGAGCCGCCGCGTTGCCGCCGTCCGCCGAGCCACACCGCAGTCCGTGAAGTCGCACTACTGTTTGTGCCGAGCCAAGCCACCACCGCTGCCATGTCCTCACTGTGGCCCTCTGAGCTGCCCGAGCCGCCCTCACCGCAGCCCTCCGAGCCGCCCGAGCCGCCCTCACCACGGCCTTGCAAGCCGCCCTGAGCCAAGCCGGCCCGTGGCCGAGCCATTCCATGGTTGAGCCACCCTCGTGGCACCCTCTGAGGTCGAACTGCCTTTGTGGCCTCTTGCGGTCGTCGATCCGAACCCAACGGGTCGGGATGCTCAGCGGGCTAGGCCGAACCCAACGAGTCAGGCCGAGTAGGTCCGAACCGGTCGGACCGGACCCGGGCCCACTATGACTCATTTACTTTCTTTTGGCCATAACTTTGGAACCAGATGTCCGTTTGACGAACCCTTAGCGGCGTTGGAAATCTTGGAGTGTGACGGTCCCTTTGAGTGATACCCCACTATGTTTTGGATTAAGTTGGGGATTGGTTAGGATGGATTGAGCATGAATCCAACCGGGACCCCAGGACTAAAAGGCTAACAACTCACAGACCGGGCATCCGATTGACGCGCCGTCTATTAGGTTGAGGCCCATATGACATGAAGGACCTTTGAGATACTTCTTCGTGGGACTTTTTGGAATTTGGAGTATCGACCATTAGCTTGTGGATGGGATCTTCTCAGAGACGAGTGAGCATAGTGCGAGAATGTTGTGGTCGGCTGAGACTTGATGACTACTGACCGTTTGACTTGGAGTGACTCGACTGGCCTAGTGGGGAATGCCTTTGTGATGAGGAAGACCCATAGTGGAGAGCGACTTGGTGACGCGGTAGACCCACGGTACTTGACAGGAGGAGTACCTCAGTAGGCTATGAAGGGGAGAGCCTCTATGTGAGGTGGCAGACCCATGGTGGGGATCACCTCTGTGTGACGCGACTAACCCACGGTACTCGACAGGAAGATTACCTCAGTATTCCAAGGTAGTGGTAATCACCTCTATGTGACGCAGAAGGCTCACTATACTCGATAGAGGAGGAGTTATCCAGCAGCCGAGGTGTTCAACGTTGTGCTCGGAATGTTACTTGTTAATACCCTTAGAATAAATTCTAATTGAGTTGCGTCATAACCTCTGTGTTTTCCTCATAATTGAGATGGATTACTTGATAACTTAGGTATATTTATGGTCTTATACCTAATTGAGGTTATCTATTGATTTCATACTTTTTATTTTATCCTTGTTGGATTTTGTGAGACCTAGAGGGTCTCGGGGTCCCCATTGAGTATCATTATACTCACCCATGCACGGGCTATGCCCGCACCTTGTTGTGTTGGATGTAGAAGATGGATAGCGCTGACTAAGGCTGAGAGTACCAGGACTGGATGGTAACCGGAGGTGGACCATACGGCGTGTCGATACGCGGAGGAGATGAACGGACGTGGAGTGCTGAGGAGGCGATTTGTACCTACCCTTCAGGTGGGAAACTCACAGGATGATCCAGTAGTTGTCTTTTATCTTTATTTAGTTGTATTTTATTTCATTCGTACTTGTAATTTCTATTTGGGCTTGTATTATGGCCCCTTTTTGCTTACTGTACTCACTTTTTCACTACATAGTTGACTTGCGTTCGTATCTTGTTGTGTGTTTGGTTGCATGTGTTTAAAGGATATAAAGGAAATATCATCCCAATTTAGGGAATATGCCTTTAGTGCTAGTCCCCATCCCCTAGCGTATAGAAGGCGGGCTTGGGGTAGTCCTGGCATGGGCCCTGGGGGATGGGTCGTGACAAATTGGTATCAAAGGAGTCGATTCTACCACATGACTTGGACTATGATCTTTCTTTTAATGGAAATAGTGTTAATTGTAGTGAGTGTGGTTATCAGTTTAGGGATTCCAGTGTTGGTGTGGCGGCTGACTTATCCAAACACCAGGACCTTGACTTCTGATTTCCAAATTAGTGCACGAAAACACTGATTATGTGTGTGTTTTCAAAAGTTTTCTTTGTGATATTTTGAGTTAGCTCACCAGGTATAACTTTCAGCTCACCAGGTATAACTTTTTACAATGGCGCACATGTTTCTTTTCAGGATGCCAACAAGCAGACAACCAGCTAGAGTTCTGAGAGTTGTACGCACTGATAGCCCACCGAGCGATGAGGTCTTGGTGCAAGGCCCTTTTCCAGTGGAGGCACCAGTTGTACCACTCCCCGTTGGGCCACCGATTCCACCATCCCTAGCAGTAAATGGTGCACGCTGCTTGAGCGTGTTGCATGAGTTCCAGCACCAGAGGCCACCCAGGTTCAGGGGAGAGAAGGACCTGTAGGTGGCTGAGGATTGGCTGGAGGCTATGGTTGGAGTTTTCCGATTGGTAGGGACACCAGCCGATTTCATGGTGATCCTTGCTGCCAGCCTTCTACAGGATGTAGTGGGTAGATGGTGGAGCTTGATTCTCCAGGTTCACAATGAGGTGAAGTTTCTCTGGCAGACTTTGAGAGCCTGTTTCGGGCAGAGTTTGTCCCAGCGAATCTTCGCACATCGTGCATATAGGATCTACTTCATCTGCAGCAGGGAAGAATTATTGTGGCTCGGTACTCAACGAGGTTCACTGACCTTTCACGTTACTCTACCGATATAGTGTGGGACCCTTTATTCAGGGCCCAGACCTTTGAGCAGAGGATTAGGAGGGAGATCAGGGCTTTGGTGATCTCACTCATCATCCCGACGCTAGCGGGAGTGTTAGAGATATCCCTCTTAGTGGAGAGTTTCCTTGCTGAGTAGTCACCAGTAGCGAGACCCACTACCAGTCGTCATGTAGAGGAGTCTTCTACAGCTGGCAGCAGACAGTCATCACAGAGGTCCAAGAGGACCAGACCTATAAGTGGATGATCGCATGACTTAGGGTCGGTTGTGTAGGGCACATGAGACAGAGCCAGTCATGCCAGGAGTGGGAAGTGTTACACTTGCGGCGGGTAGGGTCACATGGATCGTGACTATTTGACCTGTCGTACGGATGATCAACAGAAGATCAAGGGACCACCTAGAAAGAGACAGAGTTTTGACTGAGGAGGTCCGTAGGGAGTAGGCGGACGTGGCAGAGGAGCTGGTCATGCAGCTGGTAGTGGTCGATGATTCGAGATGTTACCGCCAACACCACTAGGAGGTCCACCCCGACCATAGGGAGCAGTAGAATAGGGGAGATCTCATCACCAAGCAGCTGAGGCCTATGATCACAACACTCCAGAGATGATTCGAGGTACGATATGTGTCTACTCTACCATAGTTTCAGTACTTATAGACACATGTGCCAATCATTTTTTAATTTCCACTGCCCTTATTTGGAGTTCGAAGATTCTGACGGAGCCATTGGCTCGATCCTTACGGCTAGAGACTCCTACGGGAGTGGATTCGATGATTATGCACTGGTGCCGGCAGTACGAGCTTACTCTAGGTGGCGAGAGCTTAGGGTGGGATCTCCTAGTAGCGGCATTGAGGCCTTATGATGTCATCTTGGGTATGGACTAGTTATCTATAGTCTATGCTCAAATAGACTGTATTTGGTGCAAGGTGCAGTGTGTCCGCACGGATGGGACCAAGTTTACCTTCATCGGTGATAAGGGAGCCTTTGCAGCACAGTCTGGACTTTCTTGGAGGGGGGTGCAGTCGATCACTCATCAGTTGGCTAACTATACCCTCAGAGTGGTTGAAGTGGAGAGTCTGAGTTATCCTGTAGTGGTGGACCAGTACGCAGATGTTTTCTGTGATGATATTACAGGTCTACCTCCTCGCAAAGAGGTGAACTTTTACATTGACTTGTACCCCAGGAAGACACTGATATCTACACCAGTGTATCGAATGGCTCCCATGGATCTTCATGAGTTGTGAGTATAGCTGGAGGACTTACAGGGGAAGGGATTAATCCAGCCCAGTGTTTCACCTTGTGAAGCTCTGATTCTGCTCTCCATGAAGGCGGATGGGAGCCTGAGGCTTTGTATTGACTATTGGCGCCTGAAACTGGTGACAATGAAGAACAAGTACCCACTATCGAGGATTGACAACCTATTTGACCAACTGAAGGGAGCATGGTAGTTCTTGAAGATAGACCTCAAATCAGGCTATCACCATCTCAAAGTGCGAGACAATGATGTATAGAAGATGGCCTTCAGATGTTGGTGTGGACATTATGAGTTCTTGGTTATTCCATTCGGCATAACCAATGCTCCAGCAGTGTTCATGGGACTCGTAAACATGATCTTTCAGTTATAAATTGATCTCTTTGTAGTATTCTTCATCAATGACATTCATATCTACTCAACTACCGAGGAGGAGCATGCATATCATTTGTAGGTAGTACCAGACACACTATGAGAGAACCAACTTTATGGTAAGCTCTTGAAGTGAAAATTCTGAATTTGAGAGGTTCACTTTTTGGGACATGTCATATCAGAGGTTAGAGTTGTAGTGGATCCAGCGAAGATTGAGGAGGTACTTGCTTGGGAGCCACCCAGGAGTGTGTCGGAGGTACGGAGTTTCCTAGGTTTGGATGGTTATTACCGGAGGTTTGTACCAGATTTATCCATAGTTGCAGAACCTCTATCAGCATTGAAGAAGAAGGGGAAACCCTTCATGTGGTCAAAGAGATTCCAACAGAGTTTTCAGGAGCTGAGTCAGAGGCTGACTAGTTCCCCCATCTTGAGGCTTCTAGAGGAATGCGTTGGGTACGTAGTCTACTGCGACGCATCAGGGATCGAACTCAGATGTTTCCTGATGCAGGAACAAGTAGTGATTGCATATGGTTCTTGATAGTTGAGATAGGATGATAAGAACTATGCTACCCATGACCTGGAGTTAGCAACAGTGGTCTTCGCCTTGAAGATGTGGAGACACTATCTGATGGGTGAGCATTTTACAGTATACTGCAATCACAAGAGTCTTAGGTATATCTTCTCTTACAAGGACCTAAACCTGAGACAATGACATTGGCTTGAGTTCCTCCAAGACTATGACTTCGAGATAGTCTATACTCCTAGAAAGGGGAAAGTTGTTGTAGATGCACTCAGTAGGAGGTCTGGTATATAGTTGTTAGGTGAGGCGATAGAGTAGCTGGCTGCTTTACAGATATCCTTTATGGATAGAGATGGAGCATATTTTTTCAGTCTCTTACAGTCACTCCCACAATTCTTTAGCGAGTTAGGGAGGCATAGCGTGGGGATGCAGACTGTGAGACACGACGTTCTCAGATATCCACAGGATAGGCACCTGATGGATTTTCTGAAGTTGGGGAGCACGTCATCCTCTTTAGAGGATGTACCATGGTTCCAGTGACACTTTAGGAGGAAGTGTTGAGGTAGTTCCATACTTCCTCTCTAGAGGTACATCCAGGAGTGGCGAAGATGTACCAGGATCTCCGACGAAATCACTGGTAGTCGGGAATAAAGAAAGTAGTAGAAGAGATTGTCTCTCAATGCCTTACTTTTCAGTAAGTGAAGGCAGAGCATCAGGTACCAGCAGGCTTGGTTCAACCTTTAGAGGTCCCATAGTGGAAGTGGGATGCGATATCCATTATGACAACCCTGCTTTTATTACAAACATAAACATGATTTATTACATAAACTATTCACTTGATACGACATGGAAGATCGAGAGGTCTAGTGTCTTTGGGGCTTAGGATCATTACATAACAACTTAAAACATGAAATACAACATCTTTATTGAAAACATCCCTTACATGACCACTACATTCCCTCGTACTTAGCATTTCATGGGATAAACTGAGGACATGCATAAGAAAAGGGTGATCTATAAATCCCAATAAGGGAATAAACACGGAATACATGAGGAGTACAATAAATGTTAGACAATAGAAATATCAATAGATCACAAGAGAAACATGAACATAAAGGCATGATAAATCATGATAATCATAACATGGAAATATGGCAACAACACTTAACATGGAATTAGCATGAGCCAAGGCTCATTGCACATAGAGCATGAGTAAATTCTCATTGAACATGAAGCACGATTAAACCCTCATTGCACTTGAATTAGCATGAATTAACACTCATTTCACATGACATATCATGATACTATACTTTACCCAATGCATTGGAGCGCTATAATGGCGAACTCTTCTTAAACATTTCATTTCATGCATAAGTGTACCTCATGGATCATAAAACATGGATTCATAAAACATAATCATTTATTCCATGATAAAGGAATGTGGAATTCATACATGAAAATTTATAATAAATAAATAAATGTGCATAAATTTGAATACCCTTGATGGAGAAATGGGCATGGTATTCACTACATAATGGCATTTGCTTAGAAAATCGGTGCGATTTCGGCAGCGTAACGGCGTGACATAAGAATTCATAAAAATGGTTGATGAGAGAAAAAAGGGTTCCTCATCATATTTACATGTAATGGACATTAAGGAGTTCATATAGATACATGTGACAACAATTTTAATGGAATTTAGATTCATGATACAAAAGTATTTCTTGAATGTAAATGAGGAGAGAGAAGTTCCTTTCGGAATTTTGGCATAGTAATGGGTGTACATGAGAGGAATTTAATGGGAGAGATAGGGGTATCCCATAATTAAAACATAAATAGGGAAGTATGAGGGAGGTTTGAAACCATACCACAACATTCATAATTGAAATTAAAAGGTAAAAACAACTTTAATAGAATTGGAAAAAATGAGAAAGGAAGAAAAAACCCTTACTTGGAAGTGTGCTTCCAAAGGCTTGAGAGGGGATTCTTGGGAGCTTGGGGCACCTTGAGAGGATTATAGAGAGATTAGGGCAGAGTTTGGATGAACTCCAAATGCTTCGAGTGAGGAGGAAGTGGGAGCTTTGGTGGGTTTATATAGGAAAGGTGAGTGAATTCTTTATTATTTAGGTTTGGGACCCCTTACATTAAACTAATCCAAACCACAAATAATATCATGGTTCTTGCCCATGGTTTTTGGAAAGGGGGAGAGGAAATAATATTTTATAAGGCCAAAGTCCTAACTTCTTAAAATAATGGGGTTGTTTATGTGGAGGTGAGTCACACTCCCATGGAAAATAATTTAAAAAGACAAGATGTTTAATAAGTCTTGAGGGGTCCATTAATGCTTTGTAAAATAATTCAAAAAAACCCAAAATCACATTATTTTAATGTTAAAACATATATTGGACGAACATAAATCTTATATTATTTTATTACATCACTATTGGGTCATTATGATGTCATAAAACACATTATATATTTGAACGGTATTTAATTTTTACCCAAAAACTTGACTATCTCAGAAAATTATGAAAAATTCACCATTGGATAATTTTGACGTCCTGATTCTAGAAATAAAATTTATTTTATCTAAATAATTTTCTAAATATTTTATTTTTCACTTTTAAAATAAAAACCGACATTTATCGAAAATTCACGGGTTTTGAAAAAAATGGATTTCAATCCTTAACAAAAATTACAATTGCATTCATAAAATTATAAGATTATTTATTTTTAATAAAAATTATTTTAATAATAATAATAATAATATTTTATTAAAATAATATTTTATTCAAAAATACATTAATTAAATAATAACTAAAAACACTATTTGAACTTTAAAAACTATTTACAATGTATCAATAATAACTAGAAATAATATTCATTATTATATAAAAAATAATGTACATGAACATAGTACTAGAAATTTTTTACATAACCCCTTAAAATAGCCACATAAGACCTAAGGTTAAGGTGTGTGGTGGTGACAGACTCTTGGGGTGGCTCGGATAACATCGCTCGAGTGGTAATCTCTATCAAATTCCACTTTTCCCATAGACGGTCGCATTCGAGCTTGACATGGTGAAGCTTAGCTTGGGCTTGGTCAAAAGCGAAGCCTAAAGATGCCACCTCTTTTTCGAGCTCTGACAAATGGGCTTCGTATGGAGCAATTCTACTGGATGAGGCCATCACTTCTTTTGTTTGAATAAATTGGGTTCGTTAAAGCCTTATATTTATACTAATCATGTGATCACTGTTCAACGACTCTAAAAATAACGGTCACAAATCATAACATAAAACTAAAGATGTTGACATTTTATATAAACTTTTTACATAAAGATACATTTAACTAGATCAATAAGAATTTTCATTAATTAAACTTTGGGTCGTTACAATATTCCCCCTTAAGAAATTTTTCCCTCTAAATTTCCTTTTCCCACACTAAAACAGATGTGGGTAACTCAGCTTCATCATTTCCTCCGATTCCCAAGTCGCTTCTTCAAACTTGTGGTTTCACCACAACACCTTGATGAGGGGCATTGTCTTATTTCATAGAACTTTTTCTCTATGATCTAAGATCTTCACTGGTTGATCCTCATAAGAAAGATCATCCTCCAACTGTACCACCTCAAAATAGAGTACATGTGAAGGGTTCAGTATGTACTTCCTTAAGAGGGATACGTTAAAGACATCATGTACTTTGGCCATTGTAGGTGGAAGTGCTAGTCGATAGGCCACAGCCCCGACACGATCAAAAATCTCAAAGGGTTCGATGTACCTTGGACTTAACTTTACTTTCTTTCCAAACCTCATGAACTTCTTCCATGGAGATATGCGTAGAAAAACCATGTCTCCAACTTTAAACTCAAGGTCTCATCAACGATTATCTGCATAACTCTTCTGTCGACTCTGGGCTGCCTTGATATGCTGCTGAATGGTTTTCACCTTCTCCACCATTTCCTCGACCATTTCTGATCCAAGAATCTTATGTTCACTAACCTCATCCCAACATGCTGGTGTTCTGCACCTTTTCCCATACAGGGCTTCATAAGGTGCCATTTGGATTCTCGAGTGGAAACTGTTATAATAAGAGAACTCAACTAGAGGAAGATGTTGATCCCATCCTCATTTAATGTACATTGAACATGCTCTCAAAATGTCATCAAGTGTTTGGATAGTCCGCTCAAATTGGCCATCAGTTTGAGGATGATAGGCCGTACTGAAGTTCAGTTCAGTATTCAGAGCATGTTGAAGACTCTTCTAAAACTTAGAGGTGAATCTTGGATCTCGGTCAGACACAATAGATAGTGGTACTCCAAGCAGCCTTACCACTTACCTGATATATATCTGTGCTAGTTGATCCAATGAGAAATCCTCTTGAATAGAAATGAAGTGTGCAGTCTTTGTAAGATGATCCACCACAACCCAGATTGCATTGTTGCCTTTGGTTGTCCTCGAAAGTCCAGTGACAAAGTCCATGGTGATGTTCTCCCATTTCCATTCTGGTATGGGAAATGGTTTCATCATCCCCTTAGACTTCTGCCTCTCTGCCTTCACTTTCTGGAACACTAGGAATTTTGATGTATATACATCGATCTCCTTCTTCATATTATCCCACCAAAAATTTTATCGGAGATCCTGATACATCTTTTTGCTCCCTGGGTGAATAGAGAAATTTGAACTATGTGCATCATCCAAAAGTTCCTTCTTCAGCACCGAACTTGATGGAACACATAGTCTTTTCCCAAATCGCACAATTCCTTCTTCATTAACTTTAAACTTCGAGGATTTCCCTTTTTTGATAGCTTCCACTTTTTCCTGAATTCCCACATCATCTTTTTGAGCATCCTTTAACCTTTCCAAAAGAGATAGTTGAGCAATCATTTGTGAAAGGATTAATGGTTTTCCCTTATTTATGATTCCCATGTCCATCTTCATCAATTCTAAGAAGATTGGATCCTTCTCAATTCTCATCATTGATAGAATCACTGGGTCCTTTCTACTTATGGCATCTGCCACCTTGTTCGCTTTCCCAGGGTGGTAATATATTGAACAGTTATAATCCTTGATGAGCTCTATCCATATTCTCTGGCACATATTAAGCTCTTTCTGTGTGAATATATATTTAAGACTCTTGTGGTCAGCATATATATCACATTTCTCCCCATAGAGATAATGCCGCCAGATTTTCAAGGCAAAGATCACAGCTTCCAACTCCATATCATGCGTTGGATAGTTTAGATCATGGATTTTCAACTGACTTGAGGCATAGGATATCACTTTATCATTCTGCATCAGCACACAACCTAATCCCTTCTTTGAAGCATCACTGAATACCACAAAAAGTTCCCCACTTGTGAGTAAAGTGAGTACGGGCATAGTGATAAGCCTCCTTTTCAACTCCTTGAATCTTTCTTCGCATTCATCACTCCAAGAAAACTTTACTCCCTTCCGAGTTAGCTTGGTAAGAGGGTTGGACAATCATAATAAATTTCTCACAAATCGTCAATAATATCCAGCTAACCCCAAGAATCTACGGATATTCATTACCGATGTTGGCCTCAGCCATCCTTCAATTGCATCTGTTTTGGAGGGATACATAGATATCCCATTGCTTGTGATGATATGGCCCAAGAATGAGACCTCATTCAACCAGAACTCAAACTTACTGTACTTTGCATAGAGCTTATCCTTGCGCAAAGTCTCTAGTACAGTTCTTAAATGCTCCTCATGATCCTCCTTGGTTTTGGAGTATATTAGAATATCATCTAAAATACTACCACAAATTTGTCAAGGTAATCTCTAAAGACTCTATTCATCAAGTCCATGAAGATGGCTGGAGCATTAGTGAGTCTGAAAGGCATTACTATGAATTCATAGTGCCCGTATCTTGTATGAAAAGCAGTCTTGGGGACATCTTCCTTCTTCACCCTTACTTGATAATATCACAACCGCAAATCTACCTTGGAGAAGTATTGTGCTCCGCACAGCTGATCAAACAAGTCATCGATCCATGGTAGAGGATACTTGTTCTTTATCGTGATTTTGTTAAGTTCACGATAATCGATGCAAATCCGCATTGAACCATCCTTCTTCATGACGAAGAGGACCGGTACACCCCATGGTGAAGCACTTGGGCGTATAGACCCTTTATCCAGATTCTCCTGTAGTTGTTTCTTCAACTCTTCAAGATCCATGAAATCCATTCTATATGGAGTCTTGGATATTAGTAGATCCCCTGGTATAAGTTAAATTGAGAATTCAACGTCTCTTTTAGGAGGAAGACCAGGCAGTTCCTCGGGAAACAATTCAGCAAATTCCCTCACAATAGTCGGGTAGTTTCTTCCTTGGACTCAGTCATCTGATCCAGATACGCATTCTCATATGGCAATAATATCCATACTTTAGATGATGGATCTAAAGGAGATTCATCTTCCTCCTTACACTTGTAAATAATCGGGGTTCGATTCTCCATATGGATTTTGATTTCGCTCTCCCGACAATTTATGTTGGCTCTATATAAGGAAAGCCAATCCATGCCAAGAATTTCATCAAATTCCACAAGAAGGAGTATGGAGAGGTTCGCCAAGAAATTCAATCCACATATTATAACAGGGGAGGACTTATATTCATGGGATACAATGATTTCCCCATTTTTCGTACTCACCGGCATCTTCACTTCCATGATTTGTGGTGGTGATGGTATTGTTCTACTAAACTTTCGAGATATAAAAGAATGTGTAGAACTTGAATCAAAAAGTACATTCACTATTATTGAATGAATAACTAGAATACCTATCACCACTTTGTTTTCAAGGTTCACTTCGGCGGAAGTGATGGAAAAAGCTCTTCCTTGTTGCCATGGAGGTTGTTGGTTGCCTCCGAAAACCCTTAGATTAGGGCACTAATTTGCAAAATGCCCCAGTTATTTGTAGTTTATCAATAAACAACGCATTGAGTTTCGAACAGAGCGTTCCTCTCCTCTGTCGCAGCTAAGGGTCTTTCTTACTAACAGTTAACAGCTAGGTGCCCTTCTCTTACATACCTAAATAATTTCCTCGTCCCCTTGAGGCAATTTCCAGGGTGCTACTTTCTGCACATTTGGAAAGTGGGGTGCTGGATCTTCTTATCACCATTGGATTTATCCATCGGACCGCCAACATTGAAGTCTACCTTACTCTTCTTGTCCCCATGATACCCATGTGATTCCCCGATCTCCATTTCAACCTTGAGGGCACATCATACAATTTCCTCATAGCTGTCGAAGTCACGGATTGCTAATGCTTTCCGCAGGCTAGGATTCAGCCCACCAAAGAAGCGGTCAACCTTGTATTCGGGGGTAACGACAAAGCCGGAAGCATATCGTGCAAGCCTTGTGAAGTTTTCCTCGTATTCTCCAACAGATTCTTCGTCTTTTTTCTTGAGGGAAAGGAAGTCCCTTTCCATCTTAAGCCAGAGGGTGTGTGGAAAATATTTATCGAAAAACATCTTCCAGAAATCCTTCCATTCCAACACATCAATCTCCTCCTCAGGCTTCGTATTTTTTATCAACGTCCACCATTGATCAGCTTCACCCTCCATGTGATAAGCTGGCAAGAGAACCTTCTCTTGTTCAAAACATTGAAGGATGGAGAAGATATTTTCAATGGAGTTGATCCATTGTTCAGCGATCGTGGGATTAGATGATCCACTAAAAGTAGGAGTCCTTTGTCTCATGAAGCTCTCAGTAGCAACTTGTTCCTTCTTAGGGGGGTTTGGACGTTCCTCTTAACCCGTGTTTCTATTTAATTCTTTAGTTAGCTGAGATATAAGAATGACAAAGTTCATGATTCCCACTCCCATTGGATTGGGAATCTCATTAGTATAGTCATCACACTGATCTTCACATCGGTTGTTAGCTTGAGTCCTCCTATTACCGGTTATTGGCTAAGATAAAAGGAAAGTTAGGGGGTAACACATAAAGGGTAATCCAAAAAAAAATCTGACTAACAAATAAACTTTTATTTCCTTAACTCATGAGTCTATAGGCTTCAATCTAGGCTTTTCATGATCTACTTTCTAACATATATTCTTAGGGGTATTTTTTTTAATTCCCTTAATAAGGGTTCATACTAATCTTGTGAATTTATAAAAACATATCCCCTGGGAGTGTTGTAACCAAGATTTTATCAAGTCCCATTTTCGTGCACCAGTTCCTGTTCGAGCCTAGATCAAAGCGGTGTTTTCGGGTTTTACCCCTAGGATACATCTGTTCCAGAGCCGCCTCTACCTGCTCGTCTCCAGAAAGGGATGTATTTGTTTGATAAACCACTAACTCAATACTTAACAAAACTTAGGGGTGTTTTTATTATACTTAGTCTTGTATCTAAGTCTTTACTAGGGTTTTCTAATCCTAATCCCAAAAATAACTAAACCTGTCCTCTGATACCAACTATGACAACCCTACTTTTATTACAAACTTAAACTTGATTTATTACCTAAAATATTCACTTGATACAACATGGAAGATCAAGAGTTATATTTTCTTTGGGGATTAGGATCATTACATAACAACTTAAAACATTAAATACAACATCTTTATTGAAAACTTCCTTTACATGACCACTACATTCCCTCGTACTTATCATTGCATAGGATAACCTGAGGCCATGCATAAGAAAAGGGTGAGCTATAAAGACCAGTAAGGTAATAAACACGGAATACATGAGGAGTACAATAAATTTTAGAAAATAGACATATCAATAGAGCACATGATAAACATGAACATAAAGGAATGATAAATCATGATAATCATAACATGGAAATGTGGCAACAACACTTAACATGGAATTAGCATGAGCCAAGGCTCATTGCACATAGAGCATGAGTAAATTCTCATTACATATGAAGCATGAGTAAACCCTCATTACATTTGAATTAGCATGAGTCAGAACTCATTGCACATGACGTATCATGATACTATACTTTACCCAATGCATTGGTGTGCTATAATGGCGCACCCTTCTTAAACATTTCATTTCATGCGTAAGTGTACCACATGGATCATAAAACATGGATTCATAAAACATAATAATTTATTACACGATAAAGTAATGTGGAATTAATACATGAAACTTTATAATTAATATGTAAATGTGAATAAAGGTGAATACCCTTGATGGAGAAATGGGCATGGTATTCACTACACAATGGAATTGGCTTAGAAAATCGGTGTGATTTCAGCAGCGTAATAGCGTGACATAAGAATTCATAAAAACGGTTTATGAGAGAGAAAGGGGTTCCTCATCATATTTACATGTAATGGACAGTAAGGAGTTCATATAGATACACGTACCAAAAAATTTAATAAAATTTAGATTCATAATACAAAATTATTTCTTGAATGTAAATGAGGAGAGAGAAGTTCCTTTCGGTATTTTGGTATAATAACGGGTGTACATAGGAGACATTTAATGAGATATAAAGGGGTCTACCATAATTCAAAAATAAATAGGGAAGTATGAGGGAGGTGTGAAACAATACCCCAACATTAATAATTGAAATTAAAAGGGAAAAACAACTTAAAGAAAATTGGACAAAAATGAGAAAGGAAGAAAAAACCCTTACTTGGAAGTGTGCTTCCAAAGGCTTGAGAGAGGCTTGAGAGAGGCTTATTGGGAGCTTGGGGAACCTTGGGATGAATATAGAGAGAGTATGGAAGAGGTTGGACGAACTCCAAAGGCTTAGAGTGAGGAGGAAGTGGGATCTTTGGTGGGTTTATATAGAAAAGGTGAGTGAATTCTTTATTATTTAGGTTTGGGACCCCTTACATTAAACCAATCCAAACCACAAATCAGATTATGGTTTTTGCCCATGGTTTTTGAAAAAGGGGAGAGGAAAAAAATATTTTATAAGGCCAAAGTCCGAACTTATTAAAATAATGGGGTTACTAATGTGGAGTTGAGTCACACTCCCATGGAAAATAATTTAAAAAGACAAGATGTTTAATAAGTTTTGAGGGGCCCATTAATGCTTTTTAAAATAAGTCAAACAAACCCAAAATCACATTATTTTAATGGTAAAACATATATTGGCCGAAAATAAAGCTTAAAGTATTTTATTACATCACTATTGGGTCATTATGATGTCATAAAACACATTATATATTTAAACAGTATTTAATTTTTACCCAAAAATTTGACTGTCTCAGAAAATTATGAAAAATTAACTGTTGGATAATTTTGACGTCCTGATTCCATAAATAAAATTTATTTTATCTAAATAATTTTCTAAATATTTTAATTTTCACTTTTAAAATAAAAACCGACATTTATCGAAAATTCACGGGTTTTGACAAAAATGGCTTTCAAACCTTAACAAAAATTACAATTGCATTCATAAAATTATAAGATTATTTATTTTTAATAAAAATTAATTTAATAATAATATTATTATTTTATTAAAATATTATTTTATTCAAAAATCCATTAATTTAATAAAATATAATTCTTAATTAAATAATAACTAAAAACACTATTTGTACTTTAAAAACTATTCACAATGTACCAATAATGACAACAAAGCATATTCATTATTATATAAAAAATAATTTACATGTACATAGTACTAGTGATTTGTTACATAACCCCTTAAAACATCCGTATAAGTCCTAAGGGTAAGGTGTTCGATGGTGACAGACTCTTGGGGTGGCTCGTATAACATCACTTGAGTGGTAATCTCTATCAACTTCCACTTTTCCTGTAGACAGTCTCGTTCGAGCTTGACATGGTGAAGATCAGCTTGGGCTTGGTCAAGAGCAAAGCCCAAAGACACCACCTCTTTTCCGAGCTCCGACAAATGGGCTTTGTATGGAGAAATTCTACTGGATGAGTCCATATCTTCTTTTGTCTAAGTAAATTGGGTTCGTTAAAGCCTTATATTTATACTAATCATGTGATCACTGTTCAACGACTATAAAAGTAACGGTCACAAATATTAACATAAAACTAAATAAGTTGAAATTTTATATAAATGTTTTACATAAAGAGACATTTAACTAGATCAAGAGGAATTTCCATTAATGAAACTTTGGGTCGTTACATCCATGGCCTTCTTTATAGGACTTCCACGTACATCCAGGGGACATGACTTGATTTGGGTGATCGTCGACCGACTCACCAAGTCGTCCCACTTCCTACCAATCAAAGAGCAGGGTTCAGTAGGGAGCTTGGGATGCCTCTATTTGCATTATATTGTGTGTCTACATGGATTACCTTCTACGATTTTCTTTGATAGTAACACACAGTTTACTTCCCAGATATGGAAGGGGTTACAGTAGGATTTTGAGACGCAGCTTTGTTTGAGAACCGCCTTCCATCCTCAGATGGATGGCCAGACTGAGTGGACCATTCTGATCCTTGAGGACATGCTACATGCTTGTGTCCTTGACTTCGGTCATAGCTGGGATGATCACTTACCTTTTGTGGAGTTTTCATACAGTAACAACTATCACCCCATTGTATGGATGACACCTTTTGAGGCATTGTATGGGTTAAATTACATATCACCTTTGTGATGGACTGACCAAAGGGAGTCAACACTCATGGGACCAGAGATGGTACAGGCTAGCATAGAGAAGGTTCAGATCATCCAGGAGTGGATAAAGACTACACAGTGCAGGCAGAAGTCGTATGCAGACAGGAGACGGAGACCTCTTGAGTTCGAGGATGGATACCACGTCTTTTTACAGGTCTCACCCCAACGAGGTTTACGGAGATTTGAACAAGGCGACAAGTTATCTCTGAGGTTCATAGGACCTTTTCAGGTTCTCTGTAGTGTTGGTGAGGTGGCATACCACTTAGCTCTTCAACCTCAGTTGCATCGGGTGCACAACATCTTCCACGTATCCCAGCTGAGGAGATACGTGCATGACCCTTCTCAAATCATCAACCATGGAGAGTTGGACGTCGACGATGGGGCGAATTTTATGGAGGTTCCATTGAAGATTGAGGATCGACAGGAGAGGGTCCTTTTTGGATGGTCAATATCTCTGGTGCGCGTTCGTTGGAAGCACGGGAACCTCCAGGAGAGCACATGGGAGCGGGAGGCTCAGATGCGTGCTCAGTACCCCCACTTGTTTACCTAGTTTGAGTTGTGTCTTACGGGGACGTAGAGCCCTAAGGTGGGGAGAATGTAAAGACCCAGAATTTCCATGTAATTTTTTTTAAAATAAATGGGAATTTTACGAGTTCTGGAAAATTTACGGTGTGTGACTTTGAGGCCCAGAGTGCCCGGAATAAATTTCTGAACTTTTGTTTGGGTACGTTCAGTAAACGTGTGAATGGGTTTTTCTAACTTTTGAACCAGTTCTAAGAATTTAAATATGAGGGCACTGTGGAACTCGCAGCACTGGTATTCACTTAAGGATACTTACACCTCGATAGAATATGGTCGAGGGTGAAAGTTAGTTTTTGGGTTTTCATGTAAGAATAAAATTAAAAAAAAATAGTGTGACATTTTTTTATTTTTATTTGCAACACCCATGTGGGTGTTGAGAGGTGGGGTCTACCGGAACTAAACCTCCATGTGGAAGTTGAGAAGTAGGGACCACCAGACCTTAACCTCCCATGAGAGGTTATGGTGGTGGGGACCACCTGAGGCCTAAACCTCTTGAACTCCCCTCATTATGGAGAAAAACCTCTCAACCCCCCCTCATTAATGTGGAGGAGCCTCTTGTTTTCCCCCATATAAATTATTCCAACGCACATACCTTTAATATTCCAACCTAGTTAATTGATTAAGCTATTTTTAATTTTTTCCAACGAACTAAATAGAGAACTTAATCTATTATCCTTGGAATTTTTGGTGGAATTAGGAGGAAGGAGATCTTGGGAGAAATCTCTTCAATGAATAATGCGTTCTTCCATAAAGAAAGCTCTACCAATGAAGAACGCTCCACCAACGAAGAACGTCGACCCCCTTCGACCTCCTTCCTCAAGGCTTCTTCCGACGTGGGATGTCCTCATCAATGGTGAATCGACGATCGTACTACCTTCTTGCACCAACATTTTCAACCGAACGAGGTAGGGGTTTATTTCTATTTGATTATCACTTCCCATGTTCTCCCTTTCTAATTATATTGCGGTATTGGGAATAGAGATTGACAAGGGTTGTGGGAAATGATGTTTCAAAATATCTTCCATACAAGTTCATGCTTCATTTTTTGTGAACCACTTGATACCACTCTAAACACAGAGGGTGCGGGCCAAACAAACATGGCCTGACCCCTCCACCGTTCTTCTGTGATGTGTTCTTCGAAATGGAGGAAGACGACAAAGGCGACGAAGGAAATAGTACTTCCACCTAGAGCCTCCGCGACCCATGCCGCCCCGTGGTGCTTCACCCTCCCGGCCGAACTGACTCTGCGCCCGGCCGACCCACCTGCGGCCGGATCGAGATGTCGCGCCGCCTCGGGCTGAATACCCTCACTGCGTCACCGCTGTGCCGAGCCACCACGCAGCCACCATGCCGAGCCGTTGTGCTGAACCGTTGTGTCGCTGTCGTACGCTGTTCCGATCCTCCTCATCACCACTGTCCGCTGAGCCGCGCTGCCATCCGCCGAGCCGCGCCGCTGTCCGGGATGAGCCGAGCCTCCGCCGTGTCCTCTCCGTGGCCCTTCGATCCACTTGAGTCGCCCTCGCCACGACCCTCCGAGCCACCTGAGCAACCCTCGCCGTGTCCTTGCAAGCTGCCCCGAGCCGAGCCAGCCTACGGCTGAGCCGTTCCGCGGCCGATCCATTCCACGGCCGAGCCGCCCTCACGACACCCTCTAAGGTTGAGCCGCCTCTGCGGCCTCTCACAGTCGTTGGGC
Organism: Viscum album; assembly: GCA_963277665.1. Classification (NCBI taxonomy): domain Eukaryota; kingdom Viridiplantae; phylum Streptophyta; class Magnoliopsida; order Santalales; family Viscaceae; genus Viscum; species Viscum album. Next base: position 1,373,321,416 of record OY728133.1, on the reverse strand, counting down.
CGAGCCCAATGGTTCGGGCCACCCAGCGGGCCGGGCTGAACCCAATAGTCCGGTCTACCCATCGGGATGAGCCAAAACCAGAGGGTCAGGCCAGGCCGACCCGAACCAGGTCAGCCCAGGCCGGGTCAAGCCGATTCGGTCTAACTGGTTCGGACTAGACTCAGGCCCACTACAACTCATTTACTTTCTTTTGGCCATAAATTTGGCACCAGATGTCCGTTTGACGAACCATCAGCGGTTCTGGAAATCATGGAGCGAGACGGTCCCTTTTAGTGATACCCCAGTATGTTTTGGATTAAGTTTGGGAGCGGTTAGGATGGATCAAGCATGAATCCAACTGGACCCCCAGGACTAAAAGGCTAATAACTCACAGACCGGGCATCTAATTGACATGATGTATGTTACGTTGAGACCCCTATGACGCGGTGGACCTTTTAAATAATTCTTCGTTGGACTTTGTGGAAGTTGGAGTATCGACCAGTAGCTTTTGGAGAGGATCTTCCTGCAGACGAGCAAGAATAGTGCGGGAACCCATTGGCTGGATGAGACTTGAAGACTGCTGACCGTTTGACTCAGAGTGACACGAATGGCCCAATGGGGAGCGCCTTGGTAACGTGGCAGACCCACAGTGGGGAATGCCTTGGTGACACAGCAGACCCATGGTACTCGATGGGAGGAGTACCTCAGCAGGCTATAAGGGGGAGCACCTCTGTGTGACGTGACAGGCCTGCGGTGGGGAGTGCCTTTGTGTGACGCGGTAGACCCATGGTACTCAACAAGAAGAGTACCTTAGTAGTCCAAGGTTAGTGGGAAGTGCCTCTGTGTGACGTGGAAGACCCACTGTACTCGATAGAGGAGGAGTTCTCCAGCAACCGAGGTGTTCAACGTTGTTCTTGGAATGTTACTTGTTACTACCCCTAGAATAAATCATGGTTGAGCTGAATCAAAACCTATGTGTTTTCTTCATGATTGAGATGGATTACTTGATAAATTTGGTATATGTATGGGCTTATACCTAAGTAATTTTATCTATTTATTTCATACTTTGTGTTTTATCCTTGTTGGATTTTGTGTGACCTAGAGGGTCTCGGGGTCCTTACTGAGTATCGTTAAACTCAACCCTACACGGGCCATTCCCACACCTTGTTGTGTTGGATGTAGATGACAGAAAAAGATAATTGAGGCTGAGAGTACCAGGACTGGACGGTACCTGGAGGTGGACCATACGGCGTGTCGATACGCGTAGGATACGGACGGGCGTGGAGTGCTGAGGAGGCAATCTGCACCTACCATTCAGGTAGGAACCACAGAGGATGATTTGGTAGCTATCTTTTCTCTTTCTTCAGTTGTATTGTATTTCAGTTGTATTTTTGATTTCCATTTGGGCTTATATTCTAGCCCCTTTTTACTTACTGTACTCACTTGTTTACTATATAGTTGACTTGCATTCGTATCTTGCTATGTGTTTGGTTGTGTGTGTTTACAGGTTATAAAGGCAATGCCTTCCTAATTTAGGGAATACACCTTTGGTGCTAGTCTCCATCCCCTAGCCTATAGAAGGCAGGCTTGGGGTAGTCATGGAACGGGCCCTTGGGGACGGGTCGTGACAACTCATCACTAATTTTACCTTTATTATATCTGATGGAATTAAATAAGAGTAACTGAGTAAAAAACCTAATGTGAAGGTCAATGTGATGAGTTCCCAAAAAGGATTCCCAACCTAATAATAATAGGAATCGTGAACTTTGTGATGATACTCTCTCAGTTGAATTAGGTTCTAAATAGAAACCTAAATTAGGAGGAATTCCCAAATCCCTCTAATAAATAACAAGCTAAAATTGATATCTTTTGTGAAATTTCCCCCCAACATTCTATGGATCATCTGACCCCTTAATGAAAGAGAAATGGATAAAATCTATTGAGAATATCTCCTCCATACTTAATTATTTTGATAAGGAAAAGGTCATACTAGTTATTTATTATATGGAGAAAGAATCTGATAAATGGTGGAAATTGATAGAGAATATGAAGCCTAAGGAAGAGATCAAAGCGACGGGGTAGAAGGAATTATAGAAAATATTTCATGAAAAAAAATTTCCTTGCACTCTCCAACTTAAAATGGAAAGGGATTTCCTTTCCCTATAGAAAAAAGATAATGAATACATTGGGGTGTACGTGGTAAACTTTACAATACTGGGATGATATGACTTCAACTCTATTATTTCCCCTAAATGCAAAATTTACCTCTTCTTTGGTGGCATAAAACTGAGTCTACAAAAATCCATGGAGATCCAAGACATTGATAGATTTTAGGAAATTATATAATGTTCCCTCAAAGTTGAAATGGATATCAGTGAATCTCAATAGTATCACAGGGATAAAAAGTGGAAAGGAGAGTTTAATCCTAGTGGTGTGATAGATAAATATAATGGTGGTAAGAAATTTAAATATCCCACTTATAAAAAGTGTGGAAAGAAGAACCCAAAAAAATTTATTAAGGGGATGAGGAAATGATTTAGTACGGAAAGGAAGGGAACCTAGCTAGAAATTATCAATAAGAGAAACCCACCAATGTAATAAAAGAGAGGAATTATCCATCCAAACATCATTCTATTGTTCAATGTTTCTTCTTCAAGGAACAAGGGAACTTTTCAAACCAATGAATTTATCCAAGGGTGGTTAGAGATAATAAACACCAAGAACCTCTAAGATAGAAAGGGTGAGATTACGCCATCACAAAATCTAAGGTGGATCCTAACAATGAAGTGGGGAAAGGCACTCTAATTATTCAATAAATAATAGCGAAATTGATTTTTTATTCTGGTTCTATGCATTTCTTCATATGATGTAATTTTAGTAGAACTATTCAAACATCCCCACAAATCATGGAAGTACAGTTGTCAGTGAAAATAGAAAATGGTGAAATTATTACATCCTTAGTATATAAATCCACCCCCATCAAAATTTGTGGACTAGACTTCCCATAGAATATTTTTATACTCCCCTTTACTGTAATTTTATGAAATTCTGGGTATAGATTGTATTTCCTTACATATAGCCAGTATAAATTTTTATGAGAAGGAAATCACTCTCTGTATCATGAATCGTTCTCCAATTCTATAAAAGTGAAATGAGGGTGATGAATCTAATTTAGCACCAATATCTCAAGAATAGATATTATTTCCCTATAATAAATAATATCTTGATCAAATTATTGAGTCGATGGAAAAGATCATCCTTGAAGACATGCCCATTATGAAGGAATATTATGAAGTGTTTCCAGAAGAATCATCTGGTCTTCCTTCTAGTCAAGAGGTTGAATTTTTAATCGATCTTATACCTGGGACTTTTCTAATATCCAAGACTCCACATAGAATGGATATTGTATAAGTTGAGGATCTGTAGAAACAACTAAAGGAGAAACTAGAAAAAGGGTTCATACGCATAAGTACCTAACCGTGGGGTGCACCAGCACTTTTCATCAATAAAATGGATGGGTTAATGTGCCTTTGAATCAACAAGATCAAGATAAATATCAAGTAACATATGCCACATATTTATTTCATATTTAATTAGCTACATGGATCCTAATACATCTCTAAGTTGGATCTTTGATTGGGTTATTATCAAGTAAAGGTAAAGAAGAAGGATGTCTAAAAGACTACTTTCTGTATAAGGTACATGCACTATGAGTTCATAGTAATGTTGTTCAGACCCACTAATGCTCCAAAATGTTTCATGGACTTAATGAATAGAGTCTTTAAAGATTACCTCAAAAAATTTGTGGTAGTTTATAAAGATAGTATTATAATATTCTCCAAAAGAAAGGATGATCATGAGAAGCATTTGAAAACTGTGTTAAGTACCTTACAAAAAAATAATATTTATAAAAAGTATAGAAAATATGAGTTCTGGTTGAAGGAATTATCATTATTGGGGAACATTATCACAATAAATGGGGTATTTTTAGAACCTTCAAAGATAGAATCAATGGAATGATGGTCAAGGCCAACATATATGATAGATATCCATAGTTTCCTTACACTATATGGGTTTTATCATCAATTTGTGAGAAATTTCTCATGATTGTAAAACCTTTATACCAAAATAACTTATAAGGGAGTCAAGTTTGTTTGGAATATTTAATGTGAAGAGATCATCAAGGAGTTGAAAAATAGTCTTATCACTACACTATTACTTATTTTTCCCATAAGTGGGGAACTTTTCAAGGTATACAGTAATTCTTCGAAGAAGGGATTGGGATGTGTGATAATGAAGAATGAAAAATGGATAGTCTATGCCTCAAGGAAATTGAATGTTCATGAACAAAAACACCCAACACGTGATCTAGAGCTGACCATAGTAATATTCACATTGAAAATCTCATGGAATTGTCTCTTTGGGGAGAAGTGTGGAATATATATTGATCATAAGAGCCTAAATTATATATTCACATAGAAATATATGAATATGAAATAATGAAAATAGTTAGAGATAATTAAGGACTATTACTACTCAATCCATTACCATCCTAGAAAATAAAATAAAGTGGTAGATGATCTAATTAGATATGATCCAGAAATTTTATCATTGATAATAATTTAGAAGGATATGATCTTCTTAGACTTGAAAATGATATACATGGGAATAATAAAGGAAGTAACATCATCAAGACTTTTACAAATTATTTCTCAACCATACCTTATGGAGAAGATAAAGGATACTCAAAGATATGATGTGGAAATTCAAAATAAAGTGGATGTTATAAGAAAATGGAATCCTCAGATTTCAAAATTAATAAAGGATTTTTGAATTTGTTTTAGAACTATGTGTACCATAAAATATTGAGTTAAAGTAGGAGTTTTTGTATGATACATATAGCTCAAACTTCTCTATCCATCCAAGGAGTAAAAATATGTATCAATATTTATGATAGAAACTATTGGTGGGATTATATAAATAATAAGATCATAGAATATAGATCAAGGAATCTTGTATGTTAGTGAGTGAAGGATAAAAGGAAAACATACATGGGGAATATAAAACCATTACCCATACCTACATGAAAAAAACAAAACATAACCATAGACTTTGTTACTGTTCTTTCGAATACATCAAGAGTAAATAATTATATATGGGTTGTGGTAGACCATCTTACAAATATTTATCACTTCATTTCAATTTGAAATGACTTCTTACTCAATAAAATTGCAAGGATATACATTAGAGAAATATTGAAGATGCATGGAACACCACTATCGATTGTATCTGATCGAAATCTAAGATTTACCTCCATGTTCTAGAATATTCTCCAATATTTGTTAAATACTGAGTTAAACTTCAGCATGGATTATTGCCTCTAAAATGATGGAAAATCAAAGAAGACTATCCAGACACTTGAGGACATGATGATATAATGATCAATTGACTTCAAAGAAGGATGGGATCAAAATCTTCCTCTAGTCGAGTTATCATACAATAATAGTTTCCAATCATGCATTCAAATGGATCCCTATGAATCTCTTTATAGTAAGGAATGCAGAACACTTGCTTGTTGGGATAAAGTTGGTGAACACAAACTACTTGGTCCTGAAATGGTTGAGGAAATAGTGGAAAAGGTCAAAAACCATTTAGTAGCACATCAGGGATGCTCAGAGTTGACAGAAGAGCTATGATAACAATCATTGATGGGACCTAGAGTTTGATGTTATAGATAAGTTATTCCTACTCATATCACCATGGAAATAAAGTTATGATATTTGGGAATAAGGGAAAGCTTCATCTAAGATACATTGGTCCCTTTGAGATCCATAATCACATTGGATTGTTGTCCTATCGACTAGAACTCCCACTAAACCTATCTCATGTACATGATTTGTTTTATGTATCCCTCTTGAGGAAGTACATACAAAACCCATCACATATTCTGAATCTAGAGGTGGTACCGTTGGAGAATAATCTTTCATATGAGGATCAGTCAGGGAAGATCTCAGATCATAGAGAAAAATTTCTATGAAATAAGAAAATGCAGATGATTAAATTTCTTTGGATAAACAACAAGTTTAAAGAAGTGAAAAGGGAAATAGTTGAGTTGATGAAATAGAATTAACCTCATCTATTTTAGTGTGTGAAATTAAAATTTTTACGGAAAATTTTCTAAATGGGGGAAGATTATAATGACCTGAACTTTTATAAATAAAATTCCCTTTGTGAATTAATTAAATGAACTATAATTTGTTATAGTTATAAAAAACACATGTACTTATTTGGTTTTATTATATCCTATTAGATTTTAAATACTGGTAATTATCATAACCATTGAAAATATATCTATTTAACAATGATCATATATTTATTATAAATATTGGGTTTTGATAAATCTAATTGACACAGAAAAAGGAAGTGATGACCTTGAGCAGTAGGATCATACCCTATTAAGCCCATTTATTGGAGTTTTTTAGGGTAATAACATCACTAGGCTTTTCCCTTATCCAATCCTAAGTCAATATCCAACAAATAAAGTATGAGTAAAACTATTTATAGGAGAATGTCAATATCATCCAGATCACAACCCAACCCATGTATGCCAAACCACCCCATTTAAATACATTTACTTCTTATTGTCTTTACTTTCTAAATGATTTTGATTTTGAATCGATAAAATACAAATTATATATTTTTTTAATATGTAATTTCAATTAAAATATTCATATTTGAAGAATTCATGAATTTTAAAAAAAATATATTTTAATAAAATAATACAATTAAATAATTTTTATTAAATATAAATGATAATATAATTTCTATTAAGTCAAATTTAATTTTTTATAAGGGTTTGAAAACTGTTATTCTAAAAAAACCCATTATTTTTCAATAAATGTTGATTATTGTATTAAAAGTGAAAATTAAAATTTTTATAAAATTATTTTTAAAAATATATATATTATTTTTGGAATCATCATATTGACATTATCCAAAATTTAATTTTTCATAATTTTCTAAGAGAGTTGAATTTTTGGATAAAAATTAAATATATTATAAATTTATGGTGTGTATTATGACATCATAATGACCCAAAGGCGATGTAATAAATGATATAAAAGGTATCCATGACCAAATATATGTTTTACCTTTAAAATAATGTTATTTTTAGGTTATTTGATTAATTTTATAAAGCCTTTTTGAATCCTTCAAACCCTATATTTTAATTTAAGATTTAAAATCATTTATTTAAAAACTTGACTCACCTCCACATCACCAAGGGAAATATTTTCCTGATTTCAGCCATTAAACTTATAAAATAATTAAAACCAATAACCTTTTATGGAAACCATTGGTAAAAAATATGTAAAGTTTTGTGTTTTTGATTAATTTATTATATAGTGTCCAAAACCTAAGTTTGAGAAATAATAAAGAATTCCCCTCTCTCTTCCTATATATACCCACAAAAGTTCCCCTTCCTCCTCACTCAAAAATCTTGGATCATGTCATTACTCTATCCTCCCCTATCTATATTCATCCCAAGTTTCCACCAAGCTCTTAAGAGGATCCTCCCAAGCTTTTGGAATCACCCTCTCAAGGTAAGGGATCATTTCCTTCTCTTTATTCAAGCATATTATTCATTTTATGCCTTTTATTTCCAATTCATAATGTTGGGATATGTTTTTATACATCCATATTACCATTTATTTGATTTCAAAATGATTATATACCCCTTTATCTCTCATTAAACTATTTTATGAATCTGTAAGTACTTTGGTTATACTTCTAAAATTTCATTGTGATTTTTCATTGACAAACCATTTTATTGTTAATACCATCGCTATTTACACTCCAGGGTATTCAACTAGACATAAATATACTTCTTTTATTAGAGATTTACATGTATATATTCCACACTTCTTGATCTTGGAATTAAATGTGATGAAATATGATCTTATGTTGAATGATCTATGTGGAACACTTATGCATGTACATGATATGAAAGAGACGGGTGTGCCTATAATTATATAGTACTCCAATACATTGGGTAATGTGTTAGTATCATGGAATTTCATGTATGGGATTAAGGAATAAACATAATCCATTATGGGACTTTTTCCACCATGTTATGGTGCCTTGGTAGTTAGCCTTAACTTATGTTTATGATGTCATGCTTAAATTTGTTGCCACATTCCCATATTGCCTTTATGATATCATGAATTATCATGCCTCATTTCTCACATTCAATATTCTCACACCTTTTATATCCTATTTAAATTCCTATTATCTAACATGTGATACTTTATTCATGTTTTTATTTTTTTATTCCATTACTGGGCCTTATATCTCACCCCATTTTTTGGTATGTCCCTAGGTTATCCCATGTAGTTTTAAGAACGATTGAAAATTATGAGCATGTTAAGGAAGTTTTCAATAATACTGATGTACCCCCTATTTTAAGTTGTTATTTAATGTACCTAATTACCCAAATACACTATAATTATTGACATTTTTGGTTGTATTATGTGTATTATTATGTAATAAATCATGGATTAATATTTAATAAAGGTAATGGTTGTCATAGTCCCTTTATCAATTCTATTTTTAGCATTGATAAAATCCATCAGCTTTTAATGGTGCTTACCACATCAATACTTTTTAGCACTGATTAAGGATATTTATATCACTTTTAAAGCCCATATATATAGTAGTGAGTGAATCCTTACCACATAGGAATAACTCAATATTCTATCAATATCATAATGATGTGATTTAAATATCTACAAAATGATTTTTCTTGCATCAGATTAAACTCATTCCTACAGAATATTTACTCAACATTTATGAGGTGTTATTATCATCATTCACATAATGATTTAATCATCCTTATAAAAACATAATTGTTGGATCGATTGTAAGATAGATATGATACTGATTGTAGTATCAAACTATGGTGAAGATAATCAAAATACAAGAGGGGGGTGAATTGTATACTTAAAAAAATCCTTAAGGAAATTTTGTATAAACAAAATTCACAACACCTCTAAGTTCTACTAATTTGCTTGATTCCAGAAAAGTGATTCCGAAAAAGAGATTCCAGAAATGAAACTTAACAAAAGTTTACAACAACTAAGATTCTACCTTAAAGCATATAGATTCTTATTTAATCATAGTAAAAGTATAAGGAAGTATAAGATAGTTATACTTTGTTCAACAACCAAAATTATAGTGGAAAACAAAATTGAAACACTACAAGTAACAAGTAGTAAATCTTTTAACCCAAAGAGAAGGGTATCCAACAACCTTTTATAAAGGTCCCTTGATTTATACTTTTAAGAAATTCTATCTTACCCAAACCGAGGTAAGACCTCAATCTGAAGATCGATATCTGTCTTAATATCCTCGCAAGCCCTCGATTTGTAAGGAAATAGGAACCTATGACTTCACAACTCAAAGTCTCTAATTTTAAGGAAATATCACCTTTGTACAAATCAATTCTGCACAAAGAAAAGTTTGAACAAGCCGTTCAAAATTTATTCCTGAATCCTGAGAGTTTATAAGAGCCTCTCTCTATAGAAATCACTTCAACAGCATGTAAGTAAGATCTTCCAAAATTTGGTCTACAGAAGTAAAGTTAAGTCTGTCAAAATTCAGTTCTGATCTCATTCAAATGAGCTCCAATTTATAGGCATGGATTCAACGGTCGACTCCCTCCTCCAATAGTCATATTTTTCCTTGAATTTTGGAGAGACTTGTACATGTGTCACTCAAACAATGGTTAGTTAGTAACTGAATGCACGGTATCATTTTATAATCAAAACATGAGTAAACAAAAATATGGTTACTTAAGCAAATTCATTTTTCAGAGTGTAAGAAAAAAATGAAAGTTCAAAGTCTAACAAAAAACTATTCAGAGTCTCTAATGCATGGATATTCGGATTCTATTTATCAGAAGAATCCAGAGTTAGAATTCTATAGAATTTGGAGTTGGAATTTCAAGGTAATTCAGAGTCTGAATTTATAAGAGTTTGTGGTCTGAACTTACAAAGTTTGGAGTCTGAATTCATCAAAATTCAGAGTCTAAACTTACAAATTTCAGATTCTGAATTCATAAGAATTCAGAGTCATAACTCATAAGAGTTTAGAGTCTTAATTCATAGAACTCGGAGTCAGAACTCAGAAGAGTTCAGAGTATGAATTCAGAGAACTCGGAGTCAGAACTCAGAAGATTTTGGAGCCTGAATTCAGAGAACTTGGAGTCAGAAGTTAGAAGAGTTTGGAGTCTGAATTCAGAGAACTCAGAGTCAGAACTCAGAAGAGTTCGGAGTCTGAATTCAGAGAACTCGGAGATAGAACTCAGAAGATTTTGGAGTCTGAATTCAGAGAACTCAGAGTCAGAATTCGGATCCTGAAAATAGAATGCTCTATATCTAATTATTATATGATTCTAAGGTTTTGGATATGAAATATAATTTTATACTTAGACAAAATGAACAATGAAAAACCTGGTAAGGATAAATTTCCTTAGGGAAGGAAAATTTTCTTTAGGAAAGTAAAACATAGGGTAGAATGAAATTTTCCTTGAGATAAGGTGTTTGTGATTTTCAAAACATGAAGAAATGGTAAAGTCATAAGGAAACCTTATTGACTCAACAATCTCCACAAACATGAAGGAATGGAAAAGTCATAAGGAAACCTTATTGACTCAACAATAATCTCAACCTCAACTATTTTATAGAATGGTCAATAAAAATACAATGTGAGGTGTCCATATAAGAATAAATTCTTCTTCCATCTCAACTAATTATGATATAGTGATCTTCCTTGCATCGTGATATTATCCAACACATGTAATTATTTAATTCCAAGACACCAATTATGATAAAGTCTTATCCAACATTAATAATGTTCTTAAATCTCTTTCATGATTCTATTGAATCATATCAGTCTCTTCCATTAACCCTCACCCTTAAACTTCATCTTCATTCTTCTTTATCTAAGTAATAGGTCATGAGATATATCAACCTTTATTTCAATAACAAAGAATTATTATCAAGAGTAACTACATGAAAACACTAATAAAACGTATATATTAGATATATTATTATGTCATGAACACATAATAAATTAGGTAGAATCTAGATCCATCTTCATTCATAGGTTCAAGACATTGCACCATTAGGTTGGATAGTTTTTTTCAGACATCTTAATCCATCGAGGAATATGAAATCATGAAACCAATAGAAAATTCTTTGATTATCACAAAGAGTCACGAGATCCTTCATGGTATTTATACTCAATGTGATTCTCTATTCCTCCAAGAGTTCGTCATGATCCAGTTATGGAATTTGATCTTCAATGACTTGCCTACAAAACAGCTCCATGTACCCTTTAATGAATATTCTTAATGAGTCAACCAAGGAAATTAGTAAACCCAAAACATCTTCATTGATCTTCATAAAAAACATGGAATCTAATCCCATAGACATCACATGGTAAAATATAGAATCTATAATACCCTTATTTCAAGGAAAATCCTCACTTCATCTATCTTTAACTAATATTATAATTTTCTTCTTCAATATTCATCTTCCAAGAAAAATCCAACATGTCATGCAGATATGAATATCTCTAAAGAATATCACACTACTCAATGTATTCCAAATATTTCATGATCAAAATTCATTATGAATTAATGTTATCATAAACTATTGACAACAAATCCAACATGACATAAAACAATTATTCTTGCATGGACTTCATCTTCATGACATGCATGGGAACATAAAACAACCCTTTTGGGTTTTTTTTCATTATGACCATGATAAATATTATTTAGAAAAACATATATTACATTGTGAAACATCATGAGAGGACTTAAAGCAATGTTAGTATCAAAAATAAATCTGTCACTTTTAATCATCAAAACACTCTTTGTAATGCCAAAAAATTCACTTTCGATTTATGCATTTGTTCACCCCTTTAAAAACATAATCCAAAGGGAAAATGGAGAGTATGATATTTTTATTGTACCTCATTCTTTCACCTTGACAAGTTTAATATGATTATTCCCCATTTAATGAGGTTGAATTATTTAAATTTATAGAGGTCCAAAAAATTTATCCCCCTACTTATTTACTCCCTCTCTAACAAAGAATCATCATCTCCTTTCTCCCCTGTTAATGTAAATTTATTTACAATAAAAAAAGTGAAAGGGAGAACCATTTTCAAAAAGATAAGGGTTAACCCATCTCATGTATGTCCTTCAACACTCCCAACTATTAAAAATCCTCAACCATAACTTAAAGGATCCAATGAATTGAATAGTTGATCATGTATATATAAATTAATCACTCTAATCCTATGAAAGATAAATCATTATAGGTTCCAAGATTAGTCAATTAATAAAATGATATAGCCCATAAGTGATCCTATAGAAAAATTATCTTTTTGAAATAACCTCATTGATTTTGTGAATAAAGCATAACTTTTATTCAAAAATCACTATCAATTAATTCAATACCAAATAATTAATTACATTCTTAAACTCATACCATAGTTTTTTAAAGGAGGGGTTTTCCTCTCTTGGAATAACTGTGTATTTAAAATATTTTCTGATTTACCTTCACTCATTGTCTATATTTATAATAAAAACCTATATTTGATTCCTTGGTAATATAAATATCATATCTAGGTCCTCCTTTGATCATTAAAACCACTTATATTGTCTTCGTCATCCCTATGGAATTTTTATAGGTTCAAATGGGTTACTCCATGTTTGAGGTTTTTGTGATCACAATTTTTGGATTTTGAAGATAAGAATCCACTTGAAATATATCTTCATTTCTTCTTTAAAGTGAACTGAGAATTTTAAACCAAAAGTAATGTCTCAAAAACTCTTTTGGTGGATAAATTATTTTTCTCATTCTGATCTTATAGGTGTTTTGTTGAGATCTTATTTATTTTCCTTAACTACCTTTACAAGACCATCATTACGACTCCACTCCTCATAGGGATTGTATTCATCAGGTAACTTCAATTTCTCTGGTATTTATATGAGTTAATTTTTTATAGTATGTCCATATAGTCTTCACCATCCATAAGTCCCCTCAAGTGTATCATGATTGTTAGACACATTTTATTTTTCATTTAGTTTTTTTTATTACTTATTCTTCTTATATTTCACTATTGAAATTTTATCTAACAAGTTCTTCAATTAGTGGACAAAGAAACCACACCATGACACACAAACTTATATATTGGATTCCTATATAAAAAAAGTGTTTTCATCTTATTTCAAGTGTTTTTTTCATTCCCTTTGATTCTCCCTAGCAGTAGTGTCCATATCCTTTAATGTGATAGTCATTGTCCTCTTCTCAACATGGTTGAGTCTCCCCTAGAATGATTCCCATAATCCTTTGGTAGGATTTGTTTGCTATAATTCTTAATTTTCTCTTTTTACTCATGATGGATATTAATTATTCTTCTCAAACATAACCTCTCGTTTTTTTCAACCCATTCACCCTTAGGTTTTTTATTCTTACGAGTGCTTGATTTTGAATCACCCCCACTTTTCTCAAAACTTGTTCCACTATTTTGAACCATAAAAGGATGTTTAAGAGTTTCCATTTTAAAATTACTTTTATTTATTCTTCTATATATCCTTTTGGTTTTAGAAACCTATGAAAAAATTTATTTATTATTTTTTAGATTTCTCAATAATATTTTTCTTCAAAATAAACCTAAAAATTTTATTAACCTCCATATCCAAAATGTTTGGAATCCATAACATTTATCTCTATGGAATTAAATTTATTCAATTATAAAAAATCTTTATAAAATTTTATTATACATATATTTTCGTCCTCATGTTAATCCTATAATCCTTTAATAATGGATTGGTGAGTTGTCATTTCAGATTTATAGGTATAAACTTAATTTTTTATTTGCAAGGTGTATCTGCTCATTAAATCCACATCTCCTTGATCCAAAATAATAATCCACTAAAGAACTGAGATCTTAGTTGGATACTTCTCATTTTATTTCTCAAGATCCATATAATTTTCTTATTTAACCGCATGAGAATATTCATAAGTACTAGTCACCTTTCTTAACTTCTTTTCCTCCATTTTTCTTTTATTTATCTATACATTGTTGTGTATAGCCTCCAATTCTCCATTGGGATCATTATTTGAAAAACTAGTGTAAAAATAATTCAAATTTAAATTCATGGTATATATGAGTAATAAAATATTCTTATAAGAAAAAGGATAATAATCTAAGGATAAGATATCTCTAGTAATAGATATATCAAAAAATCCTTTAGAGGAGATCCAGATATAAAATCATCCTTGGTTTTTAAATTCCTTGGGTGGAAGAAAATAACAATGAAATAATGTAATAGATATATCCAAATCCAAATAATGAAATAAATTTTATTTTAAAGACTTTTAATCCTATAAGATCTTATTGGGGACCTTTAACCTTGAAGCATGTAGGGTTTTAAATCCTTATTCCCATGCTTATTCTGATATCATATGTATCATATAGGAAAAGTGTGGGATGTGTTCCACATGGGTAAACCTATGCTAATACCAATTTATAAGCTAAAGAATAATTTTATTAATAATTTAAATGGGTTTGAATCAATGGTAGAAGTTTAATAAGAACGTTTCTCTACTTTTCCTCCTTTCCATGCCAATTTCCCACATTTCTGGTAAGTGAATGGATCACACAATGATCCCTATAAAAATGAGAATTTTAATGATTATAGGAGAGCGACAAAACACACATGATCTAGGGTATTACAAGTTTTTCATCACTCTTTTCATCAATTAGATACATATTTGGTGAATCATTGGTTATCATCTCAATGAAAACTTCATCACCTTATTATCAATTATGAATGAATCGACCAATGGAGTAAGGGAATAACATTAAATGCCTACAAGAATAAAAAATAGAATTATAAGGGAAATAGATCAACAATAATAAATATCTCCCTTTTTCAACCTTCCTCCATCTTCCAAAAGTGTCTCCAGACATTGGAAGACGTGTACACCCATGTTCTACCCTCAAGTTGAACCCAGATGGGTGACCCTCTCATGATTTCACCTAATTGAATATTGCAATAATTTAATAGTCTATCCTTCAAGTAGCATGGATGACTGTTTTATATATATATTTCATATCTATATATATTCAATGTAAATAATGATCATTTCATGAGTACTATATCTACTCACCTTTCTCTATTATATATATTTATTGAGTCCCAAGGAAAATTCATCTGGTTAACTGCTGATGTTTCCTATTTTGAGTCTGTTTTTCATTACTAAAATATTGAGAATATGATTTCAAGTTATTCCAAAATTAACAAGATTTGTACATGACACTAAAAAACATAACATAATGTATTATGGTTCTATATTATATTATCTATTATGATGTAGGCATTGGTCAAACTCCATGTCCAAAAATATTGGTCAAAATATCTCTTCAAATGTCTCATCAAATCTAGTCAATCAACCATTGACTTATAGTATGATCTTGTTGCTTGTGCGGTATCATATATATCATCTTATAATGGTTTACTCAATATATAACTCCACCTAACCTCCATGGAACAATGATTGTGTGATTTCTATAATCATTGTATCTTCAAATTCTCTCCACATAGAGTGTTGTGGTGTGGAGCCTCTATCCTTGACATGAAAAGTATGATACTTATATAACTATAAAC
This sequence comes from Viscum album, assembly GCA_963277665.1. Taxonomy (NCBI): domain Eukaryota; kingdom Viridiplantae; phylum Streptophyta; class Magnoliopsida; order Santalales; family Viscaceae; genus Viscum; species Viscum album. Next base: position 1,373,305,692 of record OY728133.1, on the reverse strand, counting down.
CCAGTAAATTCTTGAAAACTAATTAATTATTTCAAGGATTATTCTATTTTACATGGTCTTATTTACTTAATCAGACCTTGATATATGAATCGTTATTTTTTGGCATAATACCACTTGGCTCTTAACCTAGAACTACATCAAATTCTCTCAGTTGGTCTTCATGGAGAAGTCAATTTATCTTTAATTATTCATATGGATACTCACAATGAAATACACATACTTGTAGTGTGACTATATTCATGTCACATTAACTTAATAATGTATTCTTCTTGCATAGGAATAACTCAACCTTATATTAGTATCATCACGACGTGGCTGAAATATCATCAATGTGATTCTTCTCATATTATATTAAACTCATTCCTATAGAAGATTAACTTAATATTTCTATGGTGTTATCATAATCATTTATTTTGTGATTTAATCATCCTTATAAAAACATAATATAAAACTAAACTTTTTTACAACACAATCAGTATAACAGTTGTGTGAGGCAACTACATAAGAATACATTCTTCTCCTAGCTCAACTGATCATGGTGAAGCGATCTCAATTACACTATGTTATTCTAAAATTTTTAGAATTATTCAATTACAAGACACCAATTTTAATACAATCTTCTCTAAGATCCATAAATATCTTTAATCTCCATCATAATGATACTGAATCAATTAAAAATCCTCCATTCACCTTGATCCTTAAACACCATCTTCATTCTTATCTATCAAAGTGACAAGACATGTGATATTTCAACCATTATTATATTTATAAGGATATATTATCAATAGTACCTGTCAAAAAACACTATGAATCATTAATATAGGATATATATTAGTGTGTTAAGAAATCTTCATTAATCAGGTATAATCCATAGCCAAATTTATTTGGATGTTTATGCCACAACGCCATCGATTTAGATAGTATTTATGAGATATATCCATCCCCTAATCAACATGAAATCATGAAGCTAAAAAAATTTACTAGATCATAAAAAGGAGTCACAAGATATATATTAAACTTAATAATACATGTGATTATCCATTACTTCAAGAGTTATTAATGTTCTAGTCAAGGCATATGATCTTCAATGACTTTCTTCCAAACCAACACCATGTACCCTTTAATGTATCCTCTCAATGATTTAACCATTTAAAAAAGTATAATTAAAATAATATTCATTGATATTTATAGATTTAATTAAATCTAATTTTATAGACATCTCATAATATAATATAGAATACCCTTCTTCCAAGGAATACTCCTCACTTCATCTATCTTCAACTAATCTTGTGATGGTCTTCTTCAATATTCATCTTTATTGAAAAATATAACATTTAATGCACATATAAATCTTCTAAATAAGATTGTACCACTCAATGTATTCAAAATATATCATATTCTAAATTCATCATGCATGAATGGTGTTATCAACTATTGACAAAAAATATAACATAATATAAAAAAAGATTCATGCATGGACTTTATCTTCATGAAATGCATTGAAAAGTCAATCTCACCCTTTGGATTTTAAGCCAATATGACCACCATAAATATTATTTAGAAAAAAACTATATTTATTTGTGAAACATCATGATATAACTTTAAAATATATTAGTAACACAAAGCAGTCACTCCCTTTTAATCATCAAAACAATGTTTATAATTCCTATGAATTCACTTTAGATTTATGTGTTTCTTCTACCCCTTTGACAACATAAACTAATGTTAAAATAGAGAGTGATATTTTGGTACTATACCTAAGAATCTTCCTTTGATAATTTGATATTATTATCCCAAATTTAATGAGGGTGATTCATCAAACTTTATGGGGATCCAATAATTTTATCCCCGATAAATTTTCTACCTCTTTAATAGACAATCATCATCAAATTTTTCCCCATTTGATATAAATGTACTTGAAACAAAGAAAAATTGAATGGGAGAATAACTTTGACAAAGATGAGGGTTAATCCATATCATGAACCTCCTTAAACACTCTAAACTCTTGTAATTCATCTGTTAGAGTTGGTGGCCTAGAACCAACTTCTGTGTACTTTATGATTACTGGTATTCATAGTTTTTAATATTAATAAACTACTTATCACATCATGATTATTATTCTACATGACATAGCATGTGATAATGTTCTAAGAGTATATGTAGCACTGAATGGTTATATAAATTCCCCTCTATAATGAAAACTCAAAAGTAACACGACAATATTCTTAAATATATGTTCTATATCCAAATGAAATCATTTGAGGGACACAAATGATACAGGCTATGAGGAGTGTAGACCCATAGAAATTTGTAGCATATTATCATGGTTTATTAACTATGTAATTTTTAGTGTAATAAATTGTGATAGCATAAACCACCATTAGGAAATCCATATTTACATGTTTCATTGGATTTTCTTATATGTGGATATGTGCATTGATCCTTATAATTTAAGATTATTATTAATAGATCTAATGAGCCACGTACTTTGATGTATTAACATAAACCATAATGACATATGTTTACAGTGAAGTAGTATTTAACACATTAAATTTTTAAAAGAAAAAATTTGCATTTGATATCATATGTGACATGAAATAGTGAGCTTAAATAACCCATGAAATATATTTCTTTAAATTTAATCTCTTCGATAACTTGTGGAACACACAACCTCGAGCCTAAATCAATTGTAATATCATATACCAATATAACCTAGTATTTAAATTATAGGTTATAAATATTAATAAATAAATTATGAAAATTATGGTTATCTATTTATTAGAAATAAAATAATAATCATTTAAAAGAAAAAAAATGTTTTCATAAAAATTATATTTTTCTAAAAACGGTTTAATCTTGCTTTACACACATAATTTAAAACTAATTCTTACTACTTTTATAAAATGTATTTGATAAAATTAAATAAATTTTTGAAACAAAAATATCAAAAATATCTTAGGGTTATTTTTTTGGATTTTTATGAAAAGTTTCATTTTTTGATGAATAGTAAAAAATACTAATTTTTTTTGAAAATTTCATTTTCATATAAATAATTTAAAAGGTTAAATTATATTTGAAATTAGTTTTTAAGTAAAATTAGTTAAATTATATTAAAATATATCTAATTTATGTCATTGGAATCAATTTTATGTTTAATTTTTATATTAAAAACCTTCTACACTTATGATAATTTTCTATTTGGAAACTTGCTTTTTCATCGCGTTTGTGGGTATAATTTTTAATTGGATTCTATAAATTCTGTGAAATGAATTTTGAAAATTGGATTTAATATTTTTAATTATCATAATTTATATTATCTAATAATTTCAACTTAATTTTTTACCATTATGAATATTAAAATTAGTAAAAATTAATTACTACTGTTAATGTAAAAACAGATTTACCATGGGTTAAACTAAAAAGATAAGGGTTAACATGAATTTCCAAATTGTGAAAAACCAATTTTATGGACATATTTTGATCTTATAACATATAATTGTATATAATTATCAATTTTGGAGGCCTTTGGCATGATATAAATGTGGTTTTAAATATTTATTTTCATAAATTTCATGTGTGTCCTCTCCCACGCTTATAAAACGCCACCCCTCTCCTCCCCTGTTCACTCTCAAAAATCAATTTTTTCAGAAAATACCTACCCAAATAACTTAAATAATTACCTAAACTCATAATAGATTCCTTTTTTTTGTCAAAAATCCATCCTAGGAAGGCTTTTGGTATAAACCTAATGAGGTCGTCCGAAGAAGTGGTAACATTCCTAAACGAGCGCTTTTATTTTATTTCTTCTTCCACCTCATTAAAATTATATTAAATCATGATATTATAATAACACCAGTATATTATATACACTGATATTTTATTATGTTAATTAGATGATAAATATTCATCTTATCATCTATAAAATGGGAAATGAAACTGTCGATTGTGTGTACAGTGGACTACTGCCTCGTGAACTCATTCAATTCATTTTCCATCACCATCTTTCAAGGATGAATATGATGATGGATTTAACACATGTATATTATATTTATCATATTACTATACTTATATAATTGTAATATCATATATACCTTCTTACTTTCCAGTATGTTTAAAACACGATAATGGCACTCGTGTGTACGGCGGACTACTGGCTCACGAAGTGATGTGATTCGTTTTTCACTTATGCTCTACATGGAAGATAATAAAGATAAATTTAGTGAATATATGGGATATATATGAAATTATAATTATTATTTAAAATTAATATATCACAAAATTCCTTACCCTTTCACCAATTAATGAAATGATGACGTCGCTCGTGTGTACGTACGACTTATCATCTCCACAAAGAGATATTATCCATTCTCCATGTTCAAATATCAATAATAATTAAAAAATGTATATAATGAAAAAAAAAATATTTATAACATTAATATCATTGTGGATATTATGGAACTATACAATATGTGCAAGAACCCGAATTTTTAGGACAAAACACGCTTGAGAAAACAAGGAAATTAACACCTTAAACAATGAAAATAATGAATTATTATTAACAAATGGGTGGTAAAATATTATAAGAAGATCATATATGATATTATAAATATGTATATGGTCATGGTATAAATTAATAACAATATTAAAAACATTATATATAAGTTTAAATCATGTTCAACCAAAAGGGAGCATGTAGTAAGGGACTTCGTCTCAATTTCCTTTCATTAAGGCATATTGAAATTTTGTACACATAATTTCTTTTATATAGTGAATAGACTAACCATTTGACATATAATATCATGACTCATTAATAATTCATGGTATTTTAAGTTTCAATTTGAATTATTTCATCCAAGGGGTCTTGACTAAAAAGTTACCAAGTGGTAAAGAATTTCATAACTCAATTTCCATTTATTTGGTTATATTACTTCTTCATTGTCTTTGATATTATAAGATTATATGTATAATGAATTTTTATTGTATTATTTTTTATTTAAACTTGTTTTATATTGATTTAAATTTTATACTCATAATCGATTCATTGATTAATTATCACTTTAAAATTATGATCTTTGTAAGGGTTTATTTCACAATCTCATTTTAATCAGGATTTTTAATGCTTGAATTTCCATTGAAGGAATTTATTTGATAATTGTATAATAAAACCCTTTAATTTTATAATCCCCTAGTTATTCTTTAATTTTTCAAGAAATATTATAATTTTCCACTCTTTGGTACTTAAAAATAATGATAATGTTTTTTTAATAAAATTCGAATTCATTTCTCTCTTCGATCGAAAATAAATTTTATTCCAAAAACACGGTTTCTATAAATGTTTTTGATTTTTTTTTTAATTATTAAAATGATTTATTCAAAAAAAAATTACCCATTTTTTACTTTTTACAAAAAAATTAAAGTAATCTTCATGTTTTTTTCCAAATAATGATTTTTTGTCTTTTACTAAAAATATTAAAAGAATATTTATTTTAAATTGTACAGCATGTACGTAATTTTATGCTCTCATGACCAATCAATGTTTTAAATATTACTTTATATTTTTCATATTATATTTTCAAATAAATTAATTATCAAAATATTTTTTTAACTTTTAGTTTTAAAAATATATTTTCAAATTGAAAAGGATATTTTTTACAAGAAGTTTTTTAATGATATTTTTATGGTATTTCTATTTATCAATTACAAAAACCCTTTACTTATACTTCACTAGGGATATGTTGTATTGATACCAAATTTATTATTTTTAATGATTTTTTATAACCATTTTGACCAAGGAATGTATTTACATTTACTTTATTGATTCATTTTTGTAGTAAGTAACTTTCCCTTGAAATATTCACTTTCTTATGATCATTGGACATTAAATTTCTCCAAAATATACATATTATTTATCTTGGATATGTTTATTTCTTAAACTATATACCCTTTCCACATATGGTGTTCTACATTGAATGTTATTTTTTTATCTGGGGAAATATTTATAAATTCATATTCTTTACTCAATACGAATATTTGATGATAAGGAAAATTGTTCATGAATTAAATCAATTATAAAATATCTGAGGAATGTTTTGGATACATAGTTATGGGTGGGGACTAGAATTATATATCCCCTTAATGCATGATTATTCTCTGAGGCAATTCATTAATCTAGTATTAAACAAGTTTTTACCTATAGTTTTAAAATTTCTTGTGAAAGGTCTTGATGGTAGAGGTATTGTGTTTCCTAAGATCATGACATACAATAATTAAACATTTCCTTCATTGATAATTCTATTATTATTATTATCCATGAGATTTTTACAATTATATTATCTCTAAATTCATTTTAACCTTATATTATTGATTAAATGGAATGTGTGATTAATAGTCCATGGGGTGTCGTTAATTATTTTGGGGCTACACAAATTTTATAGTTTATAAAACTCAGAAAACCTAATTAAAAATATAGTACTTGGAAAGACTAAGTGTCCAACCCACAGAGACGATCTGTATGTTCTACATTAATTAAAGAAACTAAAAGTAAAATTGTTTGATTTTTTAGAGAAAAGAGAAAAAAATAGCAGGGATTAGGGTTTAAATCAAGAGATGAGGCATGTTAGGTTCAATGATTTTCAGGTTTGTGTCCTAGGGATTCAATTGATAAAAGATTTATCTAGGTTTGTTATTAGAATTGGGTCATAAGGGAGCCTTGGTTTGGGTACCCTGCACTAATCCTGTGATTGCACTGTTGGAATGATTATCTACTAAATGCAATCACAAAACTAGGCAACCCAAATACTTATTTAACCATGACTAACCTATATTTCATAATGGTCATATATAAAACATTCCATTTAATTAATGACATGAAATTATAATCCTCAAAACACAAGCAATGGTCATGAAATTACAAAAAGAATAAGATTGTAATTGATAAATTGTTTACAAGAATCCAAAACAATAATTATAAATAAAAATAATCACTTAGCAGCACATCCCCATACAATCACATAACCCAACACAAAATAAACTACCCACTCTTACTAGGCATGCTGAGAATGATTAGTATGGATACCTGAGGAAGAATTTAGGTGAATAATGATGTTGAATAAGGGCTCTGAATCATCACTCCATCAATTGGTAGTTGTTTTTCAGCATCGCGCTGCTCTCTCTGGTCCCAAATTGTCCCCTGTGTAGCGGTTGAGGTGTGAATATAAATGTTTTTTCATCAAAACCTCGATTATGGTGTCATTAATTTTTTTGATCACTAACAGTTAAACGATGTGTAATAATTTACATGAAATATAATCTTTTAATTCACAGGCATCATGAATTTCAGCGTAACTCCTCAAAAACTTATCTTGAAAATTCTCACATCATGTAATTGGTATACACTACATGCATTTTTATTTCAAATCATGTAATATTTATGACTTTCACTAGTGGAAGAAACTTCATTTGAAAACTCACATCGTGTAATGAAATACACAATGTGTAACTATTATGCACCAGTTTTCAAGCTGCAATTCATGATAAAATTTTTGGTGTCATGCTATTTCACTTCCCTTATGGTGCAAAGTGCCTTTTAGATCTAAAAATTATCCATTTTTTGTTCCTTTTTTAATTATTCATTGTTTCTTACCATAGATCATAAAACAATCTAAATGGTCCAAATATTGGAAAGATTAATCTATTAAATAAACAAATCAATACCTTAAATACCATAAAATGTATGCATGAAATACACTAATCAATGATCAGTTATTTACCTTACTATATTGATTATGCATTATCTATTCATAATAATCAATTTATTGATCAAATGGAATGTGTTTTTAGTTATTTACCCTTCCATATTTATTATTACTTATCTAATCATGATAGTCAGAGTATTTAAATGCCATGTGTGTTGAGTTATTTACCTTTTCATGTTTATTATGCTTATTGATTCATGATAAATTATATTGTACTTAACACCCACTGATCATTTCAACTCACCCTTATTTGTTCCTTTCTTGGGAATCCAAGAGGTGTAATATTAATGATATGTAAGGATATTCTATAGGGAATAATTATATTCACAAAAATTGTAATTTTTATATTCAAATGTAATATAGTAATCATGTATGTATATAGTTTACCAGTACTTCTAAACTATTCAGTCTTTTTTATGTGATTCCCTATATCTTATGACTAATGTAATAAAGTATACATTGGATCTGGGTTACTGGGTTTGGGGTTGATATAGTTGGTATAAAAGGAAGTTTAGTAGAAAACTTGGGAACTAGATTTAGTAAAACATATGTTATAGAACATAACCATCTGATATAATTTTAGGATCAGTATTGAATAACATCCTAAAGTTTTGGTAATGTGGATATTATGTGTTTTTTCCTAGAAATGAATCCTTATCTAGATACTAAAAGTGGATGTAGTTTTGGAAAATATGCACCTAGGGGTAATAACTCTGAAAAATTTGTACTGTGATTGACTTGAGCATTACCTAGTACACAAAAAAATGAACCTTACTACGCACCTAGTTTGGCGCTCCTAGGGGATATGATTTAGATAATTCACATTTTATTTACAAACTATTATGAATTATTTGAATATATTATGAAAATGAATGTACTAGGTTAAACTAAAGGTGTACTATATTGAAAATAATTCATCGTGATTTACAAATTCCATAATTGATTCATCATGATTATGTGGTTTCCCACTATGATTATTGTTTCTCACATTATGATTTTTGGTTTTATTCAATGGTTGGAACCTAAAGGAATTGTGTTAACATTGAATATGAAGGATAATGTGGTGACTATGAGAAACCAAATGGGATGATGAATGGATTTAAATATATCATGATTATTCCTAATCAGTTATCCTGAAATATGATTAATAACCTATACCTAAACTAACTCTCAAACTCACTAAAGAAGAGAAAGATTTAGTTTTCTAAGAACTTGAGTGGTGGAAACCATTGAGTAAAGAAGGATAGATGTACTGAATATTATAATTTTGTAAAGAGACACCTAGGAAAGTGTCTCAAAGGAATGATAAGATTTTTATGTGTGGAAAAAAGGGCATAAATAAATGAATTACTCCGTAAAAATGAAGAGTTTTATAGAAAGGAATAAATTTTCTCTAGGGATCCATTTATAGTTTGTTATCTTAAATATGGGGAACCTAGGAATTATTTGAGTCTATTATCTCTTCAAAATGTTAACTCTTATACCAAGAAAGTAACTATGATGAAAAAAATGGATGAAATATTTATGTATTTGGATTCCATAAATATTTTTTATAAGTATTTTTAGCAATGGTATTGTGGTTAGAAGAATCATGAAACATATAAATATTGTAATAAATTTTATAAGAATACATGTCTTCATTAACTGAATAGTTATGGATACCATCATGGGTTTATGAGTTTAAGATTTATCATAAGTTAAAATTCTTAAACACACATATTTAGGTTTTATGTTATAGGATTCTACTAAGATTTACGATATTTTGGGAGACATTTATGGCAATAAAACCCATTGTTTTAGTATATGTTTTAGTGAAAAAATTATTTAAGGAATAATGTTGTTACTTTTTGTAGGAAGATATTTAAAGGTATTGGTAACCATTATGGTTTATATTATATTTGAGTTAAGGTAATTATGGGTTATTAAAATTTTGTAACATTATAGGAATTATATTAATATGGTTTTATAAAAATTACATCCCTCATGTTGGGTGAAAACCCAATACATCCGGAAAGGTTGTGGGGCTTGAACCAAAAACTGAAGGGAGATAAGATTTTAAAACCCAACACTAGCCTATGTGATGTTCTAGTTAATATGTAATTGTTTTTAATTAAATAATTTGATGAATAAATATTAATTATGAACCATTGTTATTACTATTTAGGTTTATAGATTAATGTATTATATTAGATAACTTGTGCTAACAATATTGGTTTTGAAAAATATTCATAGATAGACAGAAATATCTGTCATTCTTTTACAAAACTTATAATCCATTAAAAGTTAATTTTAGTGTTTCATAAATAAAAAAATAATTTTTTAATTTTAATTTCTTGGATTAAGAGATGAATTATAAATTGACTAAGGCACAACCAATGGATGAAATTGTTCTTGTGAAATATAAATATATCAAGTAAGTATATTTCCTTATATCCGTAGATAGTAAAATAATAACTTAACATTAGGAAAAGGATCTTGAAAAAAAATTATCATATTGCCGTCACATTCTATGAATAAAATGGTATTTTAAATCATCACATATTTATGGTTTTTATCTCCTTAACTTTTCATTGTTCATTCATTTTCTTGTGATCAATTACTTATATCACTCTCTATAATTATTTATGCTTTTATTCCATATCCATATCATCACTTGCCACCAATTTTCTCCTACATGGAAACCTAGTTATGTGATATTCTGGATGAAATTAATATTTCCCTTTATATCTTAATTCAGATGATGTTTTATTAACCCTTTTACGATGTGGGTTTTTCAACAATGGTATTTTTAAATTTCAAACCCCTGATTACCGATAACAAGTTTAAATTTTGAGGATGAAATTTATTAAAGATGAGGAAAATGTAAAACCCATAAATTTTAAAATAATAACATTGTATTTTATATTTTATGTGATGTGAAAGACCAATATTAAACAACCCATGAAATTTATGTCTTTAAATGTAATCTCTTTGATAGCTTACGAAACACACAACCCAGAGCCTAAATTAACCGTGATATAGTATACCATTATAAAATAGATGTTAAATTGGTGAGTATTAATAGTAATAACTAAATTATGAAAATTATGGTTATATATCAATTATAAATAAAATAATAATCATTTAAAAGAAAAAGAAATGTTTTCTAAAAGATTGTATTTTTCTAAAAAATGGTTTAGTCGCGCTTTGAACGCATAATTTAAAATTAATTTTTATCAATTTTAGAAACTTTATGTGATAAGATGAACTTAATTTTTTAAATAATTATATCAAAATTATCTTCAAGCTAACTTTTATGGATTTTTCTGAAAAGTTTAATTTTTCGATGAATAGTGAAATACTGATTTTATTGAAAACTGCCTTTTTGTTTAAATAATTTACAAAGTTAAATTATATTTTAAATTGGTTTTAAAGAAAAATTATTTCAATTATATTAAAATTTAAATAATTTAGGCCTTTTTAGTCAATTTTATATTTCATTTTTATATTAAAAAACCTTTTATACTTATGAGAATTTTCTCTTTAGAAACCCACTTTTTTGTTGCCTCTATGGGTATAATTTTAAATTGAATTTTTTCAATTATGTGAATTAAATTTGGAAAAATGAATTATATATTTTGAATAATAATAATTTATATTATATATTAAGGTCAACTTAATTTTTTACCATTATGAATGGTAAAAGCAGTAAAACTTAATTACGGCAGTTAAGATAAAAACTGATTTACTAGGGGTTAAACTAAAAAGATAAGGGTTAAAATGACCTACCAACTTTTCAAACACACATTTTATAGACATATTTAGACCTTATAACCTCTTAGGGTATATAATGACCATTTTTAGGCTTTTTTTAATGATAAAAATGTGGGTGTAATTGTTTCTTTTCAAAAATACCATGTGTGTTCTCTCCCCCACTTATAAAAGGCCACCCCCTCTACTCCCCTACTCACACTATCAAATACATTTGGTTTAGAAAATACTAACCTAAATAAATTTATTAATTAAATAAAACCATGATATAATTCTTTTATTTATCATAAATCCATCCAATGAAGGATTTTAGTGTAAACCTAAGGAGGTCGTCCAAAGAATTTGTAACGCTCATAAACCAGTATTTTTATTTTTTTTATTATTCCACATCCAAATATTATTCAATAATTATATTATAATAACACCATTATATCCCATATAATTAGATGTTATTATGTTAATTTAAAAAACTATATTCTTCTCATCTTCCATCAAATGGGAAACCAAATTGGAAATCGTGTGAACGGTGGACTACCGCCTCATGAACTGATTTTATTCATTTTTCATCATCACACCTCAAGGATGTATATAATGATGGATTCAACACATTTATATTATATTTATAATATTACTATACTTATTTAATTCTAATATCACATATACCTTCTTACATTCCATTTCTTTTAAAATATTATAATGTCGCTCGTGTGTACGGCGAACTACCACCTCACGAAGCGATGTGATTCATTTTTCACTTAATCCTTACATTGAAGGTAATAATGATAAATTTGTTGAATATATGAAATTAAATTGATTCTATAAAATTAATATATCACACAATTCATTACCCATTCATCCATTAAAGAAATGATAATGTCACTCATGCGTACATACGACCTACTATCTCCATAAAGAGATGTGATCCATTATCCATGTTAAAATTTCAATAATGATTCTAAAAATTCATATAATAAAAAATATATATTTATAAAATTAATATAATTCTATATATTATTGAACTATATTATATTCATAAGAAACATAACTTTCATGACAAAACACGTATGAGAAAACAAAGAAATTAACACCCAAAATAATGAAATATTATTAAAAAATGGGTGCTAAAATGTTATAAGGGGTCATATATGATATTATAAATATGGATATGTTTTAGTTATAAATTAATATCATGATTATAACCATTATATAGGATTTTAAATCATGTTAAACCAAAAGGATGTGTGAGGTAAATTACTTCATCTCAATTTCCCTTCATTGAGGCATATTGAAATGTTATGCACCTAATTTATTTTATATAGTGTATATAATACCCCTTTGAAATTTAATATCATGATTAATTAATAATTAATGTTATTTTAAGTTTTAATTTTAATTATTTCATCCAATGGGATTTGAATTAAAATTTACCAAGTGGTAAAGAATTTCATAATTCAATTTCCTTTCATTGGGTTATATTACTTCTTCATTGTCTTTGATATTTTAAGATTATGTGAGTAATAAATTTTGATTATATTTTGTTGTATTTTCACTTGTTCTATTTTTATTTAAATTTTAGACTCATAATTGATTCATTTCTTAATTATCACTTTAATGTTACGATCTTTGTAAGGGTTAATTTCACAACCATATTTTAATCGTGATTATTTATTCTTAAGTTTCCATTGAATGAAATTATTTAATAATTAGCTAATAAAACCATTAAATTTTATTATACTTTGTTTTTTCATTATTCTTTAATGTAATAGTACCATTTTTTCACTCTTTAGTACTTAAAATGATTGAGAAAATTTTTTTAATAAAATCTGATATTATTTCTCTCTTCGATCGAAAATACTTTTTCTTATAAAAACATGTTTTATAAAAATATTTTCAAAAATGTTTTTAAAATTATACAATTGATTTTTTAAATACATTTTTACCCCTATTTTACTTTTTAAAAATGTTTTGAAATTTATCTTTATGTTGTTTTATAAATAAATCTCATTTTGATTTTATAAAAAACATGAATAAAATCTTTGTTTTAAAATGTACGATATAAAAGGAATTTACCACTTTCATGACCAATTGATGTTTGAAGAGTTCATTTATAATTTTAAATTTTTATTCTCAAAGAAATGTATTTTCAAACTTTTTTTGAACTTTTTTTAAAAAAAATATTTTTTCAAAGTATAAAAGGATATTTTCCTTAAGAATGTTTTAAAGATATTTTTTTGGTATTTATATTCATTAATGACTGAAACCCATTATTTTAATTATAATAAATTGAGGATATGTTGTATTGATACCATAATTATTTTTTTATGGATGGTTTATGATCATTTTGAACAATGAAAGTATTTACATTCACTTTATTAATTTATTTTTGTAGTCATGTACTTCCCCTTGAAATATTCACTTTCCTAAGCATTAAATTTACCCTAAATATCCATATTATTTATCATGGATATGTTTATTACTTAAACAAAATATAATTTCAACATATGGTGTTCTATATTGAATGTTATTTGTCTATATGGGGAAATATTGATAAATCATTATTCCTTACTCAATACAAATATTTGATGATAAGGCATATGGTTTATGAATTAAATATATTATTAGATATATGAGGAATTATTTGGACATATGGTGATGGAAAAGGCCCAAAATTATATATCCCCTCAATGCATTGGAAGTCTCAGGAGTTGAATCACTAAGCTAGCATTAAATGGGTTTTTACCTGTAGTTTTAAATTGTCTTATGAATGGTATGGACAATAGAGGTATCATGTTGTCTGAGATCATGACATACAATAATTAATAACTTCATTCATTTAGAATTAATTTATTATCATTATACATTATATTTTCACAATAATATTATCTATGGATGCATTTCATTCTCATATTATTGATTAAATGGCATGCATGCTTAGTTATTTACCTTTTCATATTGATTATTCCTTATTCATTAATAATAATAAATTTATTAATTAAATGGAATGTGTATTAAATTATATAACTTTCCATGTTTATTATTCATGATATAATCATGATAGTCAAATTATTTAAATGGAATGTGTGTTTAGTTATTTACCTTTCCATTTTGATTATGCTTATTGATTCCCAATAGCTTATGTTGTACTTAACCCTTACTGGTAATTTTTTCTCACCCTTATTTTTTTCCTTTCATAGGAATCAATGAAGTGTAATATGGATGGTTTTAAAGGTTATTATATAAAGAATAATGATATTCTCAAAACCAATTATGTTGCAATTTTTATACTCAATTATAATATGGAAATCATGTATGCATCTAGTTTGCTAAGAATACTAAACTATTTGTTCCTTCAGAATGTGACTCTCTGTATCTTATGACCAATGTAGTAAAACATACATCGAATTTGGGTTACTAGGTTTGAGTTCATTATATAAGATATGTTAGGTGTTTCATGAGTAATATTTCATTAATTAATAATGCAAGATAGGATTTTTCTATTCTATTATTTAATGGAATCTGATATCCTATGCCCTTTTATGGAAATGAAAAAGAATAAATAAATTCATAGCCATGGTGTTTAATAGGAAAGTTTTATTTTTGGAAAGTCAAAGAAAGGGACATAAAGAACATAGGTTTATGGCACTAGCTTGCAACCTGTTTGATTATAGATATCACAATAAAGGGATTATATTACATAGTAGGTGTTTATATGAGGTTTTATGTCATTGAAAATTTAACTTCTTCCTTTATGGGTTCCTTGGTGTGTTTCTAGATGCAAACCTTGGACTTTAGGATGATTCACCTAATTCCACTAAGAAAGAGGCCTAGAGGGTCACACACTAAGTATATCAAGAACCTCAGTTTAATGATATTATTATTATTTATTTTACATGTTGAATAAATATTATTCCCACACATGGTTTAATAATTATTCTTGTTTTATTGATCACATATATTTCATCACTAGTTATTTGAGAGATTATTTTGTGAGTATAATATTTAATAAATATTTATTTACTATTTTTTTAATATAATATTTATTTATATATTGGTGAATTATACAGTGATATTTATTTATTAAATAAATAATCATTATTCAGGGTCTGATAAATATTGTGGAGGAATTTTGAACCATGTTTAATGGTCCAGTGAGAAATAATACATATTGAATATTATTGTCATAAATAATATTTAATTAATTCATCATATTTACAATTGTCGGGAAATAATAATATTACTATTTGTATTTTTATATACATGTGGTTCTATATGGATTAAAGTAAAAATAAGGGAACATGTTCAATTATTATTTTCTAACCCTAGAAATATTTAAACCCAATTATGTTATTTTCTTAAGTGTTTAAATTTCATTTATTACGCACAAAAACATCTAAATAGAATTCTTACAAATCCATAGAGAGATCCCTCTCCAATAAAAATCTCAATAAAAGAAAGTGATGCTTCTCCACCACCACTATCAAGTCTAGAGTGATCAATGATAACCCTTCCTTGAAAATATTCTAATAGAAATCAAAGACGAACTATGTGAGCATTACGATCTACCATGCTAGAACCCAGAGATTATGATGTTGTTCAAAGGTTCATAGAGCACATGTGGATCACCACAGGAGGGAATACACTCAGGATTCCTACAATAAAATGATGGTACATCATAGAGATATTTTTAGATTCGTCAAAAAAGTAAGAATCCATTGAAAAGTAATTATTTTAGTTTTTTTAAATTAATTGTAAATAATATGTGATGATCTTGAACTTGGGTTCCAAAATTCTCTTATCAATTAATATTTGAATAAATTTTTCTGGCCAATGTGTTTATCATCGACGTAAATCTTATATTAATCATAAATTATGAAAAAATATTAGTTAGTAATACACCATATGGATGTTTTATTGTTTTTGAAAACTACAAGTGGTATTTGATCAGTCACATAGTAATTTATAATTATTTAAATATCATTGATTGATTTACACATTTATCATTAGTTTTCAATTCTAGTTTAATTATTCTTTGCACATGAGCCTCATCCCAGTTAATGAGGACTCCTTAAGTGCATCCAAGAGACCCATGATCAATTATAGGTGGGGGATCATTTCTTGGGGGTACTGTAGCAGTACTGTAGCAGGTACTGTAGTAAGAACTGTGCAAAACTGTAGTAGGTACTATAGCGGGAACTTTAGCAGGCACTTTTTGGAACTATAGTAGCTGGGAATATGCCCCCGTTTGGGCCTTCGGGCCACCGATTTGGTCCCCGGGTCATTTAAGGCCTTCAGGCCACCCAGGCCTTCGGGTCAGTAAGGCCTTCGGGCCACCTCAAGGCCTTCGGGCCACCTTAAGTGCAGATACAAACCAGACAACCTACAAGGAAAAAGCTTCAGAAGGAGGAGGAGCAATGGGATTTCACCATAGTAGAAGCTAAACGGATTGCAAGAATGAGAGGGCATGACACCTGCTATTAGGACAAGCCTGTTCATGCATGGGAAAGCCTAGCTGAACAGTCATGTGAAGGTGGAGAGCTGATTTCAAGATGAAGATGCTGGGGAGGAGTAGTTCCAAGTAGTTAGTCTGGGTTGTATGTAATGTTTGAAGCCTACAGAAAATTAATTTCTCTAAGGCCTATGGGCCATGTAATACTTACACCTACGGGACATGTAAGGGTTCCACCTCACCCCTTGAAAGGTGGATTATCAAAAATCAATAAAAAATGAAGGCCTTTGGGCCATTGGAGGAGTTTAATTATTCTTTAATCTGAAACATGATATATTCTCTTATTACTATTTTTTCTCATAAATATAATCTAAAATAATTTAATTTTCTTAAAAATATTCAAGGAAATCATCCAAATGTTCTTAGGATTCTAGATAGATATCACAAGAGTACATGTCATGTATTTTATTGGTACATGCCATGTACCCGTGTTTAATTCTCTATGAATTAATTCGAGTCATTTGAATTTATTACCTGTGGTGTGTATTTAAATATACCACATTTTGAGAAGGATAATCTAGCACTCGGTTAGTCAGACTACATATCATGTTACATCTGTACATGATGTATAGTCTTTTAGTCAAATATAGGATATGTATTTATCTATATAGCCTATATGAATGGTGATCATGTAACTCAGAGACCATATTACATGTATCCCATGTACACTCCATGTAATCCATTATTTTTCATTAAATAATTACATTTTGAGTCCCTAGGTATGTGACATGGATAAATGGTGAGAAATATACTCGCTATGTTGATGGATTGTACATGCCGTGTATGTTACCAAATTACACAGAATTAAAATTAATTTATTAAATTGAATAAAACATATCAACATATGTTCTATATTTTATTTATTTGACTGTGTACATTCCATGTGATTGGTTATATATATATATATATATATATATATTAAATGTTTAATTAATTTCTCTATAATCTTTAGAATTTCATATCATGTATAAGTCTTAGTATCATCAATACTCTAAATGAATTCAAACATTACACACTACATAAATAAAATGTGTTCTATGTTTCATTTATTTGACTATTTACAAGAAATGAAATTATGTGATAATTCTTGTATTCCATATGTTACATGAGAAAATAGTATATGAATATAATACACACTGGGTAGTTCGAATGGGTACTCACCATGTTTCCTCCAAGGTACATGGATTTTTACATAGTTAATTTTAAATTATTTTCTTTATTTTTTTTGAAATTATGATGGGTGATAGTCTCAATAAATTTAGGGTGATAATTAAGATAAAATAATTGATTAATTAAAGAATATAATTAATGTATTTGAGCATGATTTATCTTAAATAATAATGATTATAATTGAATTCCAATTTTTTATAAAATTTGTAATTCATTTCATGTATGTACATGATCATTATAATATACCAAACTTTTGTATGTGATTGATTTATATAAATTTATTATAAAATTAGATTGATGGAATGTGCATCATCTCTCATCTCATTATGTAATGGTTGACATGCCCATGGTTTCATTTTATGTAAACCCCTTAACCAATCATTTGGTTCCCCTCACCTACATGTGAGTAAAAGATTATATAATATATGGAGATCCCAAGTGAGAGGAGTCAGTTAAAGTTTGGATTTGAGGAGAAACTAATCCAAGGGAGTTACAACCATTAAATGGTTCAATGTGTTTTCCCCTAGGTCTATGGTTATTTTATCATCTTCTAGATAAACTAACCATTATAAAAATCTCATGATCATACCACTTTATTATTTTATTTCTATCAAGTTTCATGTATTTTTTCATTATAAATGTTTTTTCATGATCACATGAATTAATTAATTAATGAGAATTCCATATATAACAAAAATAAATTGTATTATGCATAAAATTTATATAAGATGTGGATAATCACTTAAGTAAATCCACTTAATATTTACAATCATGAAATAAATATAAAATTGGAGACTTATGAATAATAGTAAAAATCTATCAATTATATATATTAAGTTGGTATGGTCTTCCACTACATAATTTAAAATTAAACCATAGTTAAAAGTGCTTTACTAGAAAAAGTTGAGGTACTTCCAATTATAATGGAATTATAACTTGATATTTTGGGTTGAATTAACTTAGATCACATCAAGGGTTGAATGAAAAAAAGCATGAATTTGTCTAAATAAGAGGCAATGGTTGATAAAATCTACTTTAAGGATTTTAGGAATCAGGATTTCACTCAACAGAATAAGGAATTGTGAGTTAATGTAGTTGGAAAGAATAATGTTTACCTAAAACCCTTTAAATTTCTTGATTTTCCAAAGTTGGTGTGATAATAATGGGAAAATAGATCTTTTCCACTATAATTTAAATGAAATGGTATATTATAAATATAATAGTGAAGTCTGTTGGGTTTCAATAAAAATATTTGGGTATTAATAAATGTAACACAGGTTATCTTCTTTTTATCAGATAAAGTACTAAAATTATTATCTTCTTAATTGTAGAAAAAACAATAAATATGAATTCAAAACAATTAGTGTGCTCTATACTTGAGAAGGATAATTTTATCACATGAACTAATTTTCAATAATTTAAATGGTCCTTATGTGTTTTCCTATATCATTTGAAGAAATTATATGTCCTAGAGAACCTTATTCATTAAACGCTTGTCCAAGAGGCTAGTGAGGAAGAATTTTCTATCTATAAAAAACATTTGAAAAAATCCATAGATTTTCAATGTTTCATGATAATATACATGACCAATGAGCTTCTAAGGTAACATGAGGATGTTGATACTTATAACACGATGCCTCACATTTAGGATCTCTATAAAGAGAAGGTGAGATAAGAGAGTTATAAGATCTCCAATGATTTTTTTACAAGAAATGTTGAAGAGTCGATGCTAGTTGGGCCTTGTCAAGATTATTAGATACATTGAATTCTTGGATATATTGGGGATTAAATTACTATATGATTTTCACAAAGATCACATACTTTCCTCACTACCCAAATCCTTCCCCATTTTCATTGTTAATTATATCATGATAAATAATGAGAAGTTTCTTTCAGAGATTTGTACTCTCCTTCTCCAAGTGTAAAAGTATATGACGCATGAAAAAAACATGATCCCTATAGTCAATAAGAAATGGAAGAACAAGGAAAAGGGTCACAAGACTCATAAAAATTATAAATATCTTGACCATTGTCCTTCTAAGAAGGGGAAGATCTAGAGGTAAGGAAAAAATGTAAGAAGTATGTTTTTCATGTAGAAAGTAAGGTCACTGGAGGAGTAAATGCACCCAAAGGAAATTTAAAGATAAATGTGAATTAATTATTGAGTTTAATATTTCAATATCTACACATTGTGTATTAAATATATTTTTTGATGCTCACATATATATATCTAAATATGAGAAATAAGTATATTTTGAAATATTCCTAGAGGGGAGGTGGATTTGCAGGCTACCAATCGTGTGAGGCTAGCTTCCCTTACCATTGGAGACTACCACCTTTCATTTACAAAAATAATGATATTGGTTTTAAGATATTTTTATTATGTATAGAGTGTTATTAAACATAATTTATGTATCCTGTATAAATAAAGATTCTTTTTCTTTCAAGTTTGGAAATAAAATGTTTTTATTTCTTAAAGACAACAGACGTCATGGTATAGAACATTTAAATAATGGTCTTTATGCATTACATTATGAAAATAAAGTATTGTAAATTTATAACGAATCATGTTCACATGACTCATATAACACCCAAATGTGGAACCATTTTCGTCAACATGTAGACGAGAAGTTTTTCAAAAATCCATATCAAGATGGTTATTTAGTCTCTTTTGATATAAAACCACTTAAAATATGCCATTCTTATTTACAAGGTAAAATAACCAACCCACCCTTCAGTGTATAGGGTTAAAGGACCATAGATATTCTATTATTGGTACACACTGATGTGTATGTACCATTTCTAGTAGAATCTAGAGGTGGGTATTCTTACATCACAACTTTTACTGATGAATTGAGTAGATATGTCTATGTCTACTTGATGAGGTATAATTCAAAGTCCTTTGAGAAATTTGGATAATAAAATAATAAAGTATAGAATCAACTTAGAAAAAAAAAGAATCTTTGATTAGATCGAGGTAGTTAATATCTTAACAAAGATTTCATCAACTTTATATGGGAGGTTGGGATTATTTCTCAACTCAATCCACATTACACACTATAGTGGAATGGTGTTAGTGAAAGGAGGAACCATACCTTTTATACATGGTAAGTTTGATGATGAGTCATACATATATTTCACTATCCTTTTGAGGATATGCGTTACAAATTGTTCCATACACTTTAAACTTAGTACTAACTAAAGAAGAAAATGGAATTCCCTTCAAGTTATAGTGTAAAGAAGCCTGTTTTGTTACATTCACATGTATGGGGTTGTGAGGAGTTTTTTAAGGCCTTATCAAGAAAAAAACCAGAACCCCAGGGCACAAAGAGTGTGTTTATTGGGAATCCTAAGAAAAAAAGGGATACTACATATACAACCCCTAAGATAAGAAAGTGATTATCTCCATACATGTCATTGTTCTTGGGAGGGGGAACATCCTCAAGATGGGTAGTGGGAGAAAGATTGACTTTGATAAAGTTGATGATCAAGGTATACAAGAGTTAGTATAGGAACAGATTATATACACTACAATAAATTTATGTTTATCCAACACTAGAATTTATCAACACTAGCTAAAAGTATTGATAAAGGCAACCTTTATCAGCGTTAGAAAAAGAGATGATAAAGGGGATTTTATTAGTGCTAATAATTCACTGATAAAGGGGTATTTATTAGTGATAAAAATCATTAATAAAGGGTTCCCTTTATCAATGAAAATAAAAAAGCACCAATAAAGGGGGCTCTTTATCAGTGCTAGTAA
Source organism: Viscum album (assembly GCA_963277665.1). Lineage (NCBI taxonomy): Eukaryota > Viridiplantae > Streptophyta > Magnoliopsida > Santalales > Viscaceae > Viscum > Viscum album. The sequence goes on along the minus strand of OY728133.1, from coordinate 1,373,283,749 downwards.
AAAAATCCTGATAAAGGGGGCCCTTTATCAGTGCAAGTAAAAAATAATTGATAAAGGGATGACTTTATTAGAATAATAAAAAATCACTGATAAAGGGGGTCCTCTATCAGCACTAGAAAAAAAGTGCTAATAAAGGGCCCCCTTTATCAGCATTTTTTTTACGAGTGATGATAAATGGTATACTTCATAAAAAAATTATTTCCGTAAAAATAATATATTAATATATAAATATATTTATATTCATATAAATATAATATATTTTTTAAATATGATTTAGATAAGGATAAATACACATTTGCAATTAATATATAATATATTTAGTTAAACATGGCTTATAAAATAATTAAAAAAAATTAATTCATAATTTTATTGTTATTATCAACTAATTTTCATTTAATAACAATTAGATGATATAAAAATATAAATGAATTAATGAACAGTTTAAGATAACTTGAAAACATGATTTGAACTTCAAACGGCCATAACTTTGGATATGGGTGTCTGTTTGGGCTCTACCACATATCAAATAGATTCATATGAAGAGATCTATGCTGATTTCACTTGGGGGTATCCTAGATGATGTTATTTCGAGGCTTGAAAAATCCCATAAGGCCTCTAAAACTGAGTTTTTAGTTGGGATACCCTAATTTTTTAATATTTGATAGTATTTCAACTTCGTTTAAGAGAGTATTCTTGTCTTTTTTCAGTGGAGACTGAATTTATTACTAGGTATTACATTTATATTGATATTAAGGTTTTGAAATTTTATCATTTTTCATATTGTATGTAAGAAACTGGTTCTTACTTTAAGGTACAGGTTTCTTTTTTCTTTCTGTTTTGAGATGTTTTTGAGGAAACAGGGGAATCTGGGCATGTTTTAGAAATTTTTGGGTTACATGTCATGTACTTCCAAGTACACGCCATGTACCCTTGGTTGTGTGTGAAGGCCATACATGGCATGTGAGAATGTTGTCCAGGTAGAGAGGTATAACCAAGTACACATTTTGTAGTCTATCCATGTATGAGGGATATACATGGCATGTGTGTAAGTTGGCGAAGAATAGAGGAAAAATCAATTACACACTGTGTACTTCCTAGTACACGCCGTGTAGTCATATCGGCAGGTCGACAAAGTAAGTCGGCGGAAAAACAACCATCATTTGAATAGCTAAATGGTATACAGGGCGTGTATACCTATATACAGGCCGTGTATTTCCTTTTTTTTCTTAATATGGGGAGTAGCATCGTTTTGAGGTAGTGGGTAGTGGGGGTCTCCAGGTTTCATGAACTAGTTAGGCAGGACTTCAAATCCTTCATGACTCCTCGTCCGAAGTTGGATTTGAACACTGTTTGATCCGTTAAAATCCCACTCATAAGCCCTCGATTCCTCTTGAGTAGTTTTTGTTGATTTTTTCTCTCATCTGAGATATCGTACCTTGGTAATTTTCATTCATTTTATAGATATAACTTGTCTTAGACCAAATTAGAAGGTGATACTAGAGGATGATCATCATGCTAGTTTGAAGTAAGTGGTGCATACATTGTTCTGTGTTTTTTTGATTTTTTTGGTGCAGCCTTCGATGCATTTTCAATAATTTTCTAGTAGGACCCTTTTTATCTACTATTGCATATTGAATTAATTGTTCAACCCATGGTATGCCTTTGGGAATTCCCTATTGCCTGAATTTCTTTAGTGAGGCTGGGCGAGAGGTTGTCGCTCATTGGGAAATTTTGGTCTGGGAGAAAAAATGGTTATAATTGGTCTTCTTTGTTTTAAAATGGTATGTTTAATCTGGTAGAGTATGATTACATTGTTTAGAGGAATTTAAAACCTCAGTACTGTTGTGTGATAGTTGTGGGCTAGTTCAAATCAACTATTTAGATTGTTTTTTCAGTTTAAAGTGAATTTTTTAATGTGATAAATATGTAATTACATAATTTCACATGCTGGAACCCTTGGGGTTGAGTTGGGTCTGGCCCAAAGACTTGACTGATGTTGATCACATTTTGGGCATGGTCCTGATTGTATTGGGTGGTTTTGACCATGATATTGGGCATCATGGATGTCAGTTTGGGTTAGTTGGACTATCAGGTAGGGTAAGGCCCGGGATACTTGGATGGCATGACTATCAGACTTGAGCGACATGGTCGTAGGGACACGAGGTGTCAGAGGTGTTGTGTCTTGGTTTCATTTTTTAGTGATTATCGCTCACTCGATACTTGAGTCATGTGCACACAGGTAGAATCCATGATGAGGTGGTTTTGGCCACTTGTGTGGGTAGAGGCCCACATAGTTGCGGTTAGGGGATTATGGTTTGGTGGTGATTACCATGGAAGCCATGAGGGAGGTGAGGAGCCTTTAAATTTTTTTGGTCATGGAATAGGGATGTCGATACTTGAGACACGCAGTGTTAGGAGGCACATGAATCCAGGTTACTATTGTTTGGTGTGCCTTAGGGAAGTCGTTACTTGAGACATGAGGTGTTAGGAGGCATATGGTGCTGGTTTACTATTTTTTGGTAATTCCTTGGAGATGTCAGTACTTGAGACACGTAGTTTCAGGAGGCACATGGTTTCGGGTTATTAGTTCTTGGGAATGAATTCAGGATGTCGGTACTTGAGACACGAGGTGTCAAGAGGCACATGGTACCAAGTTGCATGATTGAGATTCCAGCATTGGCCAAAGCATGTGATACTCCCTGGTGACAGCTAAGAACCAGTTGAGTTTTTGTTTATTTGTGTATTGTATTGTTTACTTATTTTCTATTTAAACACTCATACTAGATATGCACCATTGGGTGGTGTCCTACTGAGATTCATCTCACACCCTACACAGGCCCTTTAGAATGCGTTTAGACTTCATGGTTTTATGTACAGGTAAAGGATTATCCTTAGGAGTTAGATCATAGTGCTGTTTGGAATGGACATGGTATGGACCTTGAGGTCATGCCTAGATGGAGTTTTACTTCTATTTAGTTTCCTTTTCTGTATCAGCGTGCTTACATTATTATTTTAGATACTTTTGGTTAGCCATTAGCACCCTTTTTATATTGACATGTCTGACCTGCTATGGAAACATGCTTGGTTTTTTTAGTAGTTACAAGTGATTTTTAACATGTTGTTCTATTTATCTTCCGCTGCACTTGTTATATATTTCTTCTACTATTTTTCTACTTTTGGATATGCTTTTTCTATGTGGGTCTGGTTTGAGTCTTCTGAGTCTTTATTACCACTGCATGTTTTATTATTATGCTCAAACTAGTACCTTATTTTCCTCTGAGAGGGTATAGTCTCCCCACTATACCTTTTTACACTCTCACTGCTGGTCGGAAGCCTTTGGAGTTTGGGGAGATATGCCTAAGGTAGTAACACCTGACCCGATAGCACTGTTTGGGTGGTCATTCAGGTCCGGGATGTTACATTTTAGTTTCATTTATAATTAAATATATGCATATTTTCTTATATTTACATATAATAAATCAAAATTTATAAATACGTATTTACATAAAAAATATTGTTAAATATAAAAACCATATGGAAATAAATATTTATTATTAATTTCATTTAAAATAAATAATTATCCATTTTATTTACCTTAAAACGCCTTAATATGTATATATATAAAAATATAAGTAGTTTTTATATATTAACATGTGTGTGTTAATAAAAAAATATATATTTATGTGCATATTCTGATATATGTAAATAAGTACATATGTATATGTAAATATTTGTGTGTGTATGTGAGAAATATTAATTTTTACTTGTGTGTGTAAATATTTTTATGTGTGTTTGTATCAATATTGTGTGTATACATCATATATAAATGTATTTTTATATCAATATATCATTATCATTAAATATAGTATATAAATGAATTTACAGTAAAACTATAAGAACATATAGATATATAATGTTTATATATACATATGCATGTGTATTGATAAACATATTTATATTTATATTTATATTCTAATATATGTCGATGATTACTAATATATAATATATTTAAATAAATTTAAGTATATATATATCATACACACATTCACACTCACACAAACATATATTTTATAAATGTATTTAAAAATAATTATATATATATAAAAATAATAAATATGAATGTAAATATATATATATATATATATATAAATAAATAGAAATTATATCATAATATAAAATAAAACAAGGTAGGTCAGCGTTAAAGAGGTTCTCTCTGCACGTGGAGGTCGCATGATCAAATCCCGGCATGCTCATGCGGGTGGGTGAGTAGCTATCTAGCACTAATGAAGGGGGTTCGCAAGCGCTGAGGAAGGGGGTGGGTGCAGGGCAGTCAGTTGGAGCATTGAGAAAGGGGTCTCAAGTGTTGATAAAGAGTATAAAATTATTTTTTTCAATATTTATGAGCACTAAAAAAAACATTGATAAAGTCACCCTTTATCAGTGCTAAAAACATTGATAAAGGGTTCATTTATCAGTACTTTTTTAACATTGATAAAGACCAAATTTATCAACACTGAATAAAAGTATAGATAAAGGGTTCCTTTATCAGTTCTAAATAAAATAACTAATAAATTCCCCCTTTATCATTGCTTTTTTCTAGCACTAATTATGGTCGGATTTTAACCTCTCATTGATATTCAACGCTTTTTTAGCACTGATAAATTCTATTACTAGTGCTGTTAAAAGTGTATTTTGTAGTAGTGATAGGTCCCTATGGAAAAAGTTCTTCCTAAGACACAAGTACTACATAAGATCACCAGAGAGGTATGATAATTATAGATATATGGTTTTCCTATCACCAAATATGGTGACTCATTATTGGTTGACAATAATAAACCTCTCTCCTAGAAATAGGTAGTATAGATATCATAATCTTCAAGATTAAAAGAATCCATAAATTATGAAATGGATTCCATGTATTAGAACTAATTTTAGGTTCCAGTTGATCGATGAGTTGACGTAAACCTTGTTGGGTGTAAATGATTATTCAAGAGAAAACTAGATATGGAAGGTAAGTTAAGTAGTTATAAAGCAAGGATAGCGGATAAAGGGTTTAAACAACATTAAATAATTGAATATAATGAAACATTTTTTATCATTTATATGTTTAAATCCATCATAATTCCACTTACTAAAGTTTCTTACCATGACTGTAGAATTTAGAAAATAGATGTCAAAATGACTTTCCTTAATGGTAACCTTCAAGAAGATTTCCATATAACACAACCATAAGGGTTTTTCACTCTAGGTGAATATAAAAAGCTATCTAAGTTTCAAATATATCCAATACATGGAACATTAGGTTTGATGGAGCTATAAAAGAATTTGGTTTCATTAAGAATGAATATGAGCCATGTGTTTCATGAATTTTAGTGTGAATGCAGATGTTATCCTAGTATTATATATTGATGATATATTACTTGTTATAAATGACATACCAGTCTTATAAACTACTAAGGAATTGTTAAACAAGTGTTTCCCCATGAAGGACTTATGTGAAGCAACCTACATTATATGGATTAAGATCATTCATAATAGATCCAAGAGGCTGATTAGACTAAGTCAAGGTATATAAATTGAAAAAATACTAAATAGATTTAGTATGGAGTGATCCAAGAGGGGATTGGTTCTAATGTCATATGGTATACATATTTCCATGAAAACTTTTCCTCAGACACAATAGAAGAAAGATATAATGAGTAAGATCCCATATTCTTTGGAGATAAGATCAATCATGTATGCCATGTTATGTACTAGAATTGATGTTACCTATGAATTGAACATGGTATGGAGATATCAAGATGATCTAGTTGAAAAAAATTAGTCTGATTTTAAGACTATACTTAAGTATGTGAGAATAACTAAGGATATATTCCTAGTGTATGGGGAGATGATGAGCTAGTCGTTAGGGGTTATACTGATTCTAGTTTTAAACAAATTAGAACGATATGATTTTATACTCATGATATGTTTTCAATATTAAAGGAGGAGCTGTGAGATGGAAGAGTTTAAAGTAGCCAGTTTTTTTAGATTCTATAGTGGATTCCGAGTATATAACAGCTTCTGGTGAAACCAATGAATCTATTTGGATTTGAAAAATTTTGCAAGAGCATGATGTGGTACCTAGTAGTAAAGACCATATACCATTGTATTGTTATAATACAGAAATGGTGGATCTTTTAAAATATAATAGCTTCTCATAATGTATTTTTATTAGATGAGGTGAAGTTGAAGTAAGTAGAGTTTCCATGGAAGAAAATGTAGTAGAACTCTTTACTAAATCATTATCTTAGTAGAATCATGAATATCAAGTGAGAGATATTGGACTGAAGGTTGTTAACATTTGGTTCTAATGAAAGTGGGAGTCTATTTTATTTGGTTCCCTAAAATCAACTTTTGTGTCATTTATGATTACCAGTATTCATAGTTTTGAATATTAATAAAATAATTATCACATCATGACTATTATTATGCATGGCATATTATATGATAATGTCCTAAGAGTAGTTATCACACTAAAAGGTCATATCAGTTCCCCGCTATGATGAGAACTCATAAGTTTCATGATAGTATTCTTAAATATATTCTCTATAGCTGGATTAACTAATTTTAGGGACACAAATGATACAAGATATTAGGGTTGGAGACTCATAGGAATTTGAGGCACATTCTCATGGTGTGTTCCCTTGGTAATTTCCAGTGTGAAAAATTATAAGAACGAGACCCCCCCAATAGGAAATCCACATTTAATCTGTCATTGGATGTTACCATCTGTATACATGTGTATTGATACTTAGAATTTATTATTTTTATTAATTTATGATATGAGTATTGTGCTTTGATATATAGATGAAAACCATAACAACATATGTTTGCAAAGAAGTAGTACATGTTGGGTGCGCCGTGAGTAACATTTTATTAATGAATAATGTGAGAAAGGATTTTCCCTTCTTTTATTTAATGAGAGTTTATATATCAGACCCTTTGGTGGAAATGATAAATAAAAAATAAATCCATTACCATGGTCTTCAGTAGGTAAGTTTTATTTCAATAAATTCAAAGAAATAATTTTTGAGCACATAGGTTCATAGCACCAGCATGCAACCTACTTGATTAGAGACATTGAGATAAATGTATTATATTGAACTGTAAACATCTATATGAGGTTTTATGTCATTAAAAATTTAACTTAGTTCTCTATGGTTTCCTTGGAATGTTTTTAGATTCTAACCTTGTACTTTGGGTTGCTTCTCCTAATTCCACTGATAATGAGTCTTATAGGTCCACACGTTAAGTGTATCTAGAACCTTAGTTAAATAATAATATTATTTTTTATTTAACATTTTGAATAAATATTATTCCCACACATGGTGTAATAATTATTTATGTTTTCTTGATCACATATATTTTATCACTATTTATTCGAGGGAATATTTTTTTACTAGAATATTTAATAAATATTTATTTTATATTTAGTGAATATAATATTTATCTATTTATTGGTGAATAATTTAGTGGTATTTATTTATTAAATAAATATTCATGATTCAAGGTATGATAAATATTATGGAGGGCTGAATTCTTGGGTTTAATGGTCCGGTGAGAAATAATATATATTGAATATTATTTTAACAAATAATATTTAATTAATTCATGAGCTTTAGACATGTCAAAAAAATTAGTATTATTATTATAGACAAGGGATTTTGAGGAGATTAAAGAAATAATAAAAGTGCATGTGCAATTAATATTTTCTAACTCTAGAAGTATTTAAACTAAATTATATAATTTTCTTAAGTGTTTTCATTTCATTTATTATGTACAATGAAATCTGGAAAGAATTCTCTCGAAGCCCTAGAGAGATCCCTCTCCAAAAACACTCTCGAGAATGGAGAGCAATCCTTCTCCACCACCACTAACAAGTCTACAGAGATCTAAGAGAACCCTTCCTTTAATATATTCTTAGTTTAATCAAAGATTAATGATTCAAGTATTAGGATCTACCACACTAGCACCCAGATATTCCTACAGTGATGTTCAGAGGTTCATAGAGAATGCGTGGATCATTGCTAGAGGGAATCTACTCTTGATTCCTACAAAAAAATGATGTTACAATGAAGAGAAATTTTCATCTTCATTAATGAAGAAAGAATTATTCATAAGGTAATTATTTTATTATTTAAATTAATTATAAATAATATATGATAATCTTTTTCTTTGGTTCTAATGTTCTCTTATTAATTTATATTTGATTCAATTCTGTTGGTCATTTCAATTATCATTAATGTAAATCTCAATTTAATCATTGATTATAACAAAAATCCAAGTTAGGTATGCCCCATTTGGTGCTTCCACTACACCAAAATCCTACACCCTCAACATAAGTTATATAATCCAAATCATTGAATACTTGAAAATGGAAATATAAATTAATAACTCTAATACTATGAGAGAGAACCCATTGGAAATAAAAGTTATTAATTAATAAAACCATATAACCCATAAGTGATCCTATAATATAATTCTCCTTTTAAAATATAAACTTTGTTTTTACGAATAAATTTACCCTTTTATTCAAAAATAATAATCAATTAGTTCAAAAAAAATAAATAATAATGTTCATCAACTCATGACTTTGTTTTAAAAATGAGGAGGTTATCCCACATGAAACAAACTTGTATTTAAAATATTTTCTGATTTAACTCAAATACTTTCAAACACTTGATGTTTATCATATTTATCAATCCCATTTTTATTCCTTCGATGCATTGATGTCATGTCGGTGTCCTCCTTTGATCATTTTATTCACTACCTTTTTCATCCTCATCTATCTAGAATTTTATTCAGTTCCAATGGGTGTCTCTATTTTTAAGGTTATATCAACACTCTTTTTGGATTATAAAGGTATGAATCAACTTTAAATATCTCTCCATTACTAATTTAGATTATATTTATAATGTTGAACCATATGAAAATTCTGAAAAATTATTTTAGTGATCAACGTCTTCTTCTTATTGTGATCTTCCATGTGTTTGTTGATATTTTCATTATTTTTCTCAACCACCATTGTAAGACCAAAATTATGACTACACTACTCATTGGTATTGTATTCACCTTGTAGCTATATTATCTCTTACATCTATATGAGGAAATTTTTAGTGTTGTGTCTAGATAGTTTCCACTATCCACAAGTCTCCTCGGGTGTACCATGATTGGTATACACTTTTTCATTCTCCTCAAACTATTTTTCATGTTTCATATTCATATATTTCACTACTATAATTTTATACTATATTTAAGAACCTAGTTTTTTCTATAAAAGACTTTTAAATTTACTTGATGTTATTCCAGAGCAGCGCCTTCAGATGGCGTGTGATTCCAAGCCCCGGTGTGGATGGAATTAAATTTTAAGTGCGTTCACACTGGGCACACAAAATAAATGGAATAACTCTTAAACGGTGACTCGTATCAGAAAACTAAGGGCACCGTTGATTCCGGAGCATGCCGTTTACCCTAGGAGGGGTGTAATTTTCGTGGGTGCGGGCCTCCTGTGAAAAATGCCTCCAAGGGCATTTTTGTAATTTAGAAGCCTCAGATGTTAAGTTTTATAACTTTTGAAATGGGTCTCGGATTAAAATTATGAGACCACCGTTGTGCTAGGGAGGTGTTTTTTACCCTAGGGGAGGCTTAACCTTGACCTCGTCGAGAGTTTCGGATGCGGGTTAATTTGGGGGTTTAAATTAATTAAAATTTTAATTAGTTTTTCTTTATTTAGACCTAAACCCATCCCTCACCTTCTCCCATTTGTTTTCTCTATAGAGGAGGAACCTTCAAGAAACCGAGGATCTCTCCATTGAGCTCCCCATTTCCACCTCCTCTCCAAGGAGTTGCGGCTACGGCGGATCGACAACGAAGCGTCGGGCTATGCCCAAAGATGTAGGATCTTTTCGTTTCCATTTTAATTTCAAGAATAATTCGAGATCAATTTGTATCGTCAAACTGTTTTCTAATTTTAGAGAAAATCCCATGAATACGTAGTATATTTTTTGAGCTTTCCAATTCATATTTCGGACTTGAATTCTGAGTCCCGAGGAGTCTTCAACTGTCCGACGAAGATCCGGGTGTGTTTAGGTGTTTTCGGGCAGCTTCAGCAGTTTCTGATGGCAGTCTGGCCACCCTAGGTGGTAGCGCGGCGGCTACGGATGGTGGCTCAGAGCGGGCAACGGAGGTCGAGTGCGGGAGGTGGCCGTGGGATTCGGTGGTTTGGCGGAAGGGCGTCTGGGCGGTGGCTCCAGGCGGCGGGCGAGCACGCAGGGGCGCGATGAGGGCAGGGTCACGGCGCGTGACCCCGCGCGGAGACAGAGACCCGCACTCAGCGTGTCTCCGCGGAAGACCACGACTGGCCCTCATGGCTTGTCGGCGCTGCGTGGACCCGAGGTCCACGGCTGGTCTGTGCAGATGAGCCGCGGGCAGGCGCTGCGAGCCGGGCCAGCCCCGGCCGGGCGGACTGGCCGGCCCAGGCCGGTCCAACCCAAGGGAATTCATCCCCTCGACTTTGGACACCCATAATCTTCACTACAAGTGTCTATTTTGTGTTCTGTCTATGGAAGTACAATCCTCGGCTCGATACGGACATTTTGAGATGGTCTTGTGAGTTTTTAAATCTCAAGACGGGGGCTCGGTGGTGCGACACGTACGTTAAGTTGTTTAGCATGTTTCTCTGAGGTTCTTGTTTTGGGAGGCGCAGACACATCCTGAGTCTATTTTGAGCATCGTCAGCGGCGTTGCGACCCTGTCTTCGAGACGAAGATTTCCAGTATGGTTTCAGGCATTGAAATTGGAGTTGAGGCATGGGCCTCACGACGTGTCTTTTAAGCTGTGAGAAGCATTTCACAACATTCTCATCGGACGTCCGTTCGGGGCGTGCGATCAGTCGATTCTTAGTGTTTTTCCGAGGACATTGCAATGGTGCAATCTGCCCGCTTTAATTTTGCGCGATGGTGCGAGCCCCATGAGGGAATCTTTGGGAGTTGGTGGTGATTTCCATCTTTATCACTGGGTGTCTGTTTTGGACAAGTGATTTGTCAATATTGTGTACTTTTCCAAGAGGATCACAATGGTGCGATCAGTTTGTTGCATTTCAGGACCATGATGCAAGTCCCATGTAGCACCGCTCATGTGCGGTGCGAAAAAATGCATCTTCTTCTTCTTCAGACATCATTTCCATGCAAGTAAGCAGTCAATTTGACGTGTTTTTCTGAGGGGATCGCAATGGTGCAATGCGCCCAACTGTTTTCGGGACCGAGGCTCGGGACCACGAGAAGTTGTTCGGGCGTAAAGCAGTCTTGAACGACTTTGACGTCGGATGTCTATTGGATGCGAGTAAATAGTCGATCTCGCGTGTTTTTCCTGACGATTACAACAGTACGATCTATTTGAATGTGTGGAGTCTCATTCCAGATCTCATTAAATGTGGAAGCATGAAAGGTGCTCTAGTGGTTGTTCTTCTTACTGTGTTTCGAAGCGAACCCTTGGTGTTTGATCGCGTTCACTCCCATTTGAGTGAAGTTGATGTTTTAAGAGATATGGATGGTCATTCTAGGGTCGTGGAAGAAGCAGGTTGGCGAAATTAGGTTTTATCCCTTCGCGCTGACGTTGGGTGTCGTGTGCACGATAGCCTTTGGGCTAGAGATGTGGTATACTCTAGGAGTATATGGGGATACTTGGAGGTACATGTTGTAGTTTTTACCTGCTAATGTTTATGTACTTGGGTTAGAGATGAGATAGGGCCACATTTCATGTGGGCCCCTTGTGTGTGCCATGTTTTGCTTTACTTACCTTTGATCTCTCGCGACATATAGGGTCCCTCTGTTCACTATGGTTAGACCAACAGGGTTGAGTGGTTCCCCTGGTTCTATTCTCAACGGTGAGATCGGTGGAGTTGTTTGGGTTCCCTATTTTCCTTTATTTGTGTGGAATTTTAGTATCACATCACATCATGTTCTCTGGTAGAGTTTTTGAGGATTCGGTGTGACCAATACTCTATGCGGGGATCGATCCTCTACCCAGGAGGTTGTTTCCAGTAGGGTACAGATCCCCAGTGATCCTGGACGCAGATTCCCTAGCCGAGTATCGAGATCATATCCTCCTTCCGCAATCTACTATGACGTGTTTCCCTAGGCAGATCTCCAGGTATCGATGTCACCCACACTACACGGGCGCTGAACCTCTACAAGGTGAATTGTTCTGGAGTTGGGTGGTTGCGCGATACCCACTCTGTGTTCTGTTGGCCAGTGTTTTACCATCTATTAGGGATGTCTAGATCAGTTTCGGGTTTACCCTCCAGCGAGGCTATGTAGTGGGTTGATCATTGATTTCTTCGGGTTTACCCTCCCGTGAGGCTGGGCAGTGGTTTTCTCATTGACTTCTTAGGGTTTACCCTCCAGGAAAGTATAGGTAGTGTGTTACCCGACTACCTATTAGGGTTTACCCTCCAGCAGAGACTGGGCAGTGGGTTACCCAATGACCTCTTAGGGTTTACCCTCCATCAAAGACTAGGCAGTGGGTTACCTGATGAACTCTTAGGGTTTACCCTCTAGTAGAGACTGGGTAGTGAGTTACCCGATGACCTCTTAGGGTTTACCCTCTAGTAGAGACTGGGCAGTGGGTTACCCGATGACCTATTAGGGTTTACCCTCTAGTAGAGACTGGGTAGTGGGTTACCCAAAAACCTCTTAGGGTTTACCCTCCAGTGGGGCTAGGCAGTGGGTTACTCGACGACTTCTCTCAGACTCAGTCCTTTCTACTAGGCTAGTCTGTGGCTTTTCTCTGTGATTACTGGAGTGGGACCCTTGGTTTCACGGGTCATTGATGTGACATCTTTGACTTTGAGAGGACCTCTTGACTGTGTGACAGTGATGAGGTGTGGTTTGAATTTCCCCAGAACTCTCAAGTACGAGGGGTGATTTCCCCAACAAGATGAATCCTTGAGACACGACCTAAAAGTGTGCAGGCGAGTCAGTGTCGCCCAAAGCGGATAGTGTAAGGATGCGGTGATTTGAGCCCCTTGGCTTGCAGTTCAGGTCAGACGTGCCGGATACTGGGCATCGATGGTGTTTACTTTTGAGACTATTGGTGACTCACTTTCTTGGGCTGAGCTATGAGATGGAGATCCCCTTACAATCTGGTTCAGGTTTCTTTTTCGAGTATATGAATATGTATATACCTTGTTCCAATACCAAATTCTTGGTTTTTGGTTACTCTCCCTCCAGGAAAGGCGAAGACACGTGGGGTATGCCATGTTCTTTCCGTGTCTAGATTCTCATGGTTAGATGAGTCTACTATCCTTCTATAGGTAGAAAAGGATTGATGGGAAGTTAATCTTCTCACCGTTCCTAGCTCCTTGTGTTAAGAAAAGTCTACTTTCTTCCTCTTGTTGGGTACAGCTATACTCTTTACTGCACTCTTTGTTGTACTCCTTTACTACTCCCTGTTCAATCTATTTTTCACCCTTCGATACCTCCTTTGTTGCTCCCTCGAGCCTTCGGGGTATCCTTCTGAGTATTTTTATACTCACCCCTTCTTGGGATTTGCCCGCACTTGGTGTGCCATTGCAGACGACGGACATGTTGCTCGTGACTATAGAGGATCTTAGGAGTTCGGGATCTTGGACCACGTACGGTGGTCGTAGTTGAGTTCTAGGTGAGGGACCCACCCAGCTGTTGTACTTTTGTTTACCTGTTGCCGTGTTGTGGCACTTTTTTGGTTGGGTGTGTGTTTTTCCCTTTTTTGTTTCATTTTACCTTTATCTTATACTTTATACTATTTAGAGGTCGATGCACTTTTGTGGTTGTTTATAGTAGTTAGTACTTTACTTTTCCTTTTACTCTGCACTTATTCATTGAGTGGGATGTGTGTGTACCTACAGGTACTTAGGTAAAGGCCTCCCCAAGTTGTTTAGCCTTTGGTGCTTGTCGCTAGCCCCTGGCCAATAGAGGCGAGCTTAGGGTAGTTGCGGCTCGAGCCCAGGTAGGGTCGGGTCGTGAAAAAGTGGTATCATGGGTGGTTTATTCCTTGGGACGGTGTTCGGACGTCCCTAAAAAGGAATTGGTTGGGATCTAGGGTAACAGTTTCAACGTGTCTCAAGAGCGTTTCTCAGGCCAAGGAGTCTAGTGATGGTGTGGCGGCCGACATATCCATTCACCAGGACCCTGATAACCAGCTTGTTGACTCGAAATGCTGAGACACTCGTTGCAAGGAAATTGGTTTCTGAATCACATATGATTGAGTCTTGACTGTCCTTCTTAAGTCATCTCTCCATTGTTGTTACTATTATATACATATATGTTCATCTGACCGTGACACTCCTTGATAACATTCAGGATGTCTCTATGAAGAAAGCCAGCCAGGATACCAGCTTTGGTTCGTGACGACGACCCTGTGAGTGATGAGGCCTCATTCCAGGACCCATCATGCGAGTCCTTTTCTTTGGGTGGTTCGATGGTAGCACCCCCACCTGGTGAGTAGAAAAAAACGTTAGTAGAGCAGACTGTGCTTGAGCGCGGGTTGAGCGTGCTTCGTGAGTTCCAGCGGCAGAGACCGTTGAGGTTCAGTGGTGAGCCATACCCTCAGGCAGCAGAGGTTTGTCTCAAGAAACTGTTTCGCCTATTCAGTCTTGCGTAGACACTGGCATATCTGATGGTGTCTTTGGATGCCAGCCTTTTCCATAGATCAGCTGGGTGTTGGTGGAGTCTGGTGACTCAGTTACTCGATGAGTCGTCACTTTCATGGGACGACTTTTAGCTGCTGTTTTGTGAGGATTTTTACCCCTCCTGCTTACACTCCATTCAGATCTAAGAGCTCTTTTAGTTTCAGCAGGGAGGGATGACAGTTACTGGGTACGCGACTAGTTTTGCAGACCGTACACATTTTTACATGGACTTGGTCCACAGCGATAACTTCCGAGCACAGAAGTTCGAGCAGTGTCTCCGTAGAGAGATTTGTGCTATCATAGTACCCTTGGGAATTCCCACTTATGATGAGGTGCTAGATCAGGTGCTGGTGACAGAGAGCTTCCCATTACGCTCTACAGTTGGTGGTGGCAGTAGGCTCAACAGATCTAAGACATCTTCTACAGCTAGCGGGCATCGGTTAACAGAACCTCGACGTAGGTGGCTTTCTGATAACCAGACTCAGGGGTAAGTTTGTACACCACAGTGGAGCCGGAGGGCACCAGGGTAGCCTGGAGAGCGTCGTTGCTATGCTTGCGATGGGCGAGGTCACATGGCATGGGACAACCCAACCAGGTATGCTGAGAACTCCGGGCAAGCAACAGATGCACCACCATGACAGAGGCAGCGCCGTGATTGGAGTTCTACCCAGAGAGGTAGTTCTAGTAGAGTAGCAGGAGCAACTGGAAGCGGGGGATGACATTACAAGGTCTTCCCATCACCACAAAATGGTCCACATTAGGCCCTGAGAGTTGAAAGTTGGGGCTGGGGACAGCCGCAAGCTTTGGATGTTTACGATCCTGTAGAGCATGAAGTGACAAGAGGTACTCTTTACGGCACTTCTACTTTTTGCAGTAGAATTGTTAGACTCTGTGTGTGAAATGATTTTCTCCCTGCTCCTTGCTTGAGTTGTTACCAGGGTGACTTAGGGTGTCAGGTGTAACCCTGTGTTGGTAAAGTAGGAGACGTGGAACCTTTCTCTTTAGTCGATGGTGGTGACACCTTCGCCTTTCAAGCAAGTAAGAGAGTCTTGGTCGTGTGACATCGACTGTGAAACCTTTCATGACCGGATATCCTTGGGTGTTTCACCATATGGATATTCTAAAGGAGGGAATAATCGGTCTTTATCCCAGGTCCAGACGGTGATTCCAGTCGCAGTGTGCGACATAGAGGTGTGACTGGGGAGGTGAGCTACCCCCGAGGTCCTTCGGGCCGTTTGAGACCGTGCAAAGGGATGGCGATGTCCCCACTGCCTTACCCTAAACCAAAAGGCTGGTTTGGGTGCATGAAATCTCCCATGTGACTCACCTGAGAAGAAGTGTGTGTGATCCTATGAAAGTCCTCATCAAGGGAAGACCTCATGTTAACCGATCAAATACTTTTGTCTGTGTGCGGTGGCGCAGAACTGTGCATGAGTTCTTCTGGGTACGGAAGATCCAGGTGCGGGTTTAGTACCCTGAGTTGTTCTCTAGTTTTGTTTTTCGGGGATGAAAATCTTGAATAAGGGAATGATTTAAGAACCCTATTTTTTCTATAAAATACTTTTAAATTTTCTTGATGTTATTCTAGAGCAGCGCCTTCAGACGGCGTGTGATTCCAAGCCCCGGTGTGGCCGGAATTAAATTTTCAATGTGTTCACACTAAGCATGCAAAATAAATGGAATAAATACTAAGAAGTAACTTGGATTGGAAAACTGAGGGCACCGTTGAGTCCGGAGCGCACTGTTTACCCTAGGAGGGGTGTAATTTTCCCGGGCACGGGCCTCTTGTGAAAAATGTCACCAGGGGCATTTTCCTAATTTAGCAGCCACGGACATTAAGATTTATAAATTTTTAATGGGGCCTCGGATTAAATTTCCAAGACCTCCATTGTGCTCGGGAGGTGGTGTTTACCCTAGGGGAGTCTTAACTTCAACCCCGTTGAGATTTTAGGATGCGAGTTAATTTGGGGGTTTAAATTAATTAAAATTTTAATTAGTTTTTCTTTATTTAAATCTAAACCCATCCCTCACCTTCTCCCCTTTTTTTTCTCTCTAGCGGAGGAACCCTCAAGCAACTGAGGATCTCTCCATCAAGCTCCCCATTTCCTCCTCCTCTCTAAGGTGTTGTGGCTACAGTAGATCGACAATGAAGCGTTGGGATACGCCCAAAGAGGTAGGATCTTTTCGTTTCCATTTTAATTTCCCACATAGTTCGAGCTCAATTTGTAGCATTGAAATGTTGTATAATTTTAGATAAAATCCCATGAATGCGTATTATATGTTATGAGATTTCCGATGCATATTTTGGACTTGAATTCCGAGTCCCGTGGAGTGTGCAGCTATCCGACAAAGATATGGGTGTGTTTAGGGGTTTTCTGGTGGCTTCAGCAGGTTCTGGCGGGGGTCCGGCCACCCCAGGAGGTGGCGCGGCGGCTGCGGACGGTGGCTCGGAGTAGACGACAGCGGTCAAGTGCGAGAGGTGGCCACGATCTTCGGCGGCTCGGCAGCAGGGTGTCCGGGTGGTGGCTCCAGGTGGCGGGTGAGAACGTCGGGGCGCGACGAGGGCGGGGTCGCGGCGTGCGACCCCTCGCGGAGACAGTGACCCGCACTCGGTGGGTCTCCGTGGAAGACCGCGACCGGCCCTCGTGGTCGGTCGACACTGAGTGGACCCGGGGTCCATGGTCGGGCCGCGCGGCTGAGCTGCGGGCTGGCACTTCGAGCCGGGCCAGCTGGCGGGGGCCGGCCCAGGCCGGGCGGACCGGCCAGCCCTGGCCGGTCCAGCCCAAGGGGATTCGTCCCCTCGACTTCGGATGCCCGTAATCATCACTACGAGTGTTTGTTTTGTGTTTCATATACGGAAGTTCAATCCTCGGCTCGAGACGGACGTTTTGATATGGTTTCGGGAGTTTTTAAATCTCGATACGGGGGCTCGGTGGCGCGACACGTAAGTTAAGTGGTTTAGCGTGTTTCTCTGAGGTTCTTGTTTTGGGCGGTGCAGACACATCCGGAATCCATTTTGAGCACCGTCAGCGGCATTGAGACCCTATCATCGAGACAAAGATTTCTAGTACGGTTTCAGGCATTAAAACCGGAGTTGGGCCGTGGGCCCCACAACCCGTCTTTTAAGCTACGAGCATCGTTTCACAACTTTCTCATCGGACGTCTATTCGGGGCATGTGAGCAGTCGATTCTGAGTGTTTTTCCAAGGGAATTACAATGGCGCAATCCACACGCTTTAATTTTGGATGATGGTGTGGGCCCCATGAGGGCCATTTTGGGAGTTGACGGTGATTTCCATCTTTATCACTGGGTGTCCATTTTGGACAAGTGATTAGTCAATCTTGTGTAGTTTTTCGAGAGGATCGCAACGGTGCGATCCATTTGTTACGTTTCAGGACTGTGATGTGGGTCCCACATAGCACCACTCTTGTGGGGTGTGGAGAAATGCATCTTCTTCTTCAGACATCCATTCCATGCAAGTAAGTAGTCAATTTGACGTGTTTTCCAGAGGGGATCACAATGGTACGATGCGCCTGATTATTTTCAAGACTGAGGCTCAGGACCATGGTATGTCATTCGGGAATAAAGCAGTGTTGAACGAATTTGATGTTGGATGTCTGTTGGAGGTGATTAAATAGTTGATCTCGCGTGTTTTTCCATGAGGATTACAATGGTATGATCTGTTTGGATGTGAATAGTCTCATTCAAGATATCATTAAATGTGGAAGCATGAAAGGTGCTCTGGTGGTGGTTCTTCTTGCTGTGTTTGGAAGATAACCCTTGGCGTGTGATCGCGTTCACTCCCATGTGATTGAATTTGATGTTTGAAGAGATATGGATGGTCGTGCTAGGGTCGTGGAGGATGTAGGTTAGCGAAATTACATTGTCTCCCTTCTCACTGACATTGGGTGTCGTGTGCACGATAGCCTTTGGGCTAGAGATGTGGTATACTATGGGAGTATACGGGGATTCTTGGAGGTATATGTTGTATTTTTTACCTGATAATGTTTGTGTACTTGGGTTGGAGAACAGATAGGGCCACACGTCTGATGGGCCCCTTGTGCATGCCGTGTTTTTCTTTATATACCTTTGATCTCATGCGACATAGAGGGTCCCTCTTCTCATGATGGTTAGACCAACAGGGTTGAGTGGTTCCCCTAGTTCTATTCTCGATGGTGTGATCAGCAGAGTTGTTTGGGTTCCCCTTTTTCTTTTAGCCATGTGGGATTTCAGTATCACATCCCATCATCTTCCCTAGTATAGTTTTTGAGGATTCGGTGAGACCAATACTCTATGCGGGCACCGATCTTCTACCCAGGAGGATGTTTCCCATAAGGTAGGAAGCCCCAGTGATCATGGGTGCAAATTCCCTAGCCGAGTATCGAGATCATATCCTCCTTTCGTGATCTACTGTGACGTGTTTACCTAGGCAGAGCTCCAGGTATCGGCGTGACCCACACTACAGGGGCACTCAACCTCAAATGGGTGAATTGTTCTAGATTTGGGTGGTTGCACGATACCCACTACGTGTTCTGTTGGTTGGTGTTGTACCAACCAGTAGGGATGGCCAGAGTAGTTTCGGGTTTACCCTCCAGCGGGGCTAGGTAGTGGGTTGCTCATTGATTTCTTCGGGTTTACCCTCCAATGAGGATGGGTAGTGGGTTGCTCATTGACATCTTAGGGTTTACCCTCCAGCAGAGACTCAGAAGTGGGTTACCCGACGACCTCTTAGGGTTTACCCTCTAGTAGAGACTGGGCAGTGGGTTACCCGATGACCTCTTAGGGTTTACCCTCCAGTAGATACTGGGCAGTGGGTTACCTGATGACCTCTTAGGGTTTACCCTCCAGTAGGGACTAGGCAGCGGGTTACCCAATGACCTTTTAGGGTTTACCCTCCAGCAGAGACTGGGCAGTGGGTTACCCAATGACCTCTTAGGGTTTACCCTCCAGTAGAGACTGGGCAGTGGGTTACCCAACGACCTCTTAGGGTTTACCCTCCAGTGGGGCTGGGAAGTGGGTTACCCAATGACTTCTCTCAGACTCATTCATTTCTACTAGGCTAGTCTGTGGCTTTTCTCTATGACTACCGAAGTGGGACCCTTGGTTACACGGGTCAGTGATGTGACAGATTTGACTTTGAGAATACCTCTTGACAGTGTGACAATGACAAGGTGTGTTTTGACTTTCCCTAAAACTCTCAAGTACGAGGGGTGCTTTCCCCACCAATATGCATCCTTGAGACACGACCTAAAACCATACGGGTGAGTCAGTGTCGCCCAAAGCGGATAGTGTCAGGGTGCAGTGATTTGAACCCCTTGGCTTGCAGTTCAGGGTAGACATGCAGGATGCTAGGCATCGATGGTGTTTACTTCTGAGACTGTTGGCGACTCACTTTCTTGGGATGAGCTCTGAGATGGAGATCCCCTTATGATCTGGTTAGGGTTTCTTATTCAAGCATATGGATATGTATATACCTTTTTCCATTACCCACTTATTGGGTTTTGGTTACTCTCCCTCCAAGAGAGGCAAAGACGCGCGGGGTATGCCACGTGCTTTCTGTGTCTAGCTTCTCGTGGTTGGACGATCCAACTCTCCTACTATAGGTATCAAAGGCTCTATGGGAAGTTTATCTTCTCACCGTTTCTAGCTCCTTATGTTAGGATGAGTCTACTTTCTTCCTGTTGTTGGGTCGAGCTGTACTCTTTACTGCACTCTCTGTTGTACTTCTTTACTACTCCATGTTCAATCTACTACTCACCCTTCGGTACCTCCTTTGTTGATCCCTCGAGCCTTCAGTGTATCCTACTGAGTATTTTTATACTCACCCCTACTTGGGCTTTGGCCGCACTTGGTGTGCCCTTGCCGACGATGGACAGGTTGCTCATGACTACAGAGGATCTTAGGAGTTCAGAAGCTTGGACAACGTATGGTGGTCGTAGTCGGGTTCCAGGTGATGGACCCTCCAAGCTATTGTACTTTTGTTTACCTATTGCTAGGTTATGGCACTTTTCTGGTTGGGTGCGTGTTTTCCCCTTTTTCATTTCAGTTTACCTTCAATTTATACTTTGTACTGTTTAGAGGTCGATGCACTTTTTTGGTTGTTTATAGTAGTTAGTACTTTACTTTTCCTTTTACTCTGCACTTCTTTATTGAGTGGGCTATGTGTGTGCATACAGGAACTAAGGCAAAGGCCTCCCCGATTTGTTTAGCCTTCAGCGCTTGTCGTCAGCCCCTAGCCTTTGGAGGCGTGCTTGGGGTAGTTGTGGTTTGAGCCCGGTTAGGGTCGGGTCGTGACACTATAAAATCCTCAATTTGTTCCCAAATAAACCACACTATGATCAAAAACCTTGTATCTTTGATTCCTTCACAAAATAAGCATTTCCATATAAATTCAATTATTGTTTTCCTTATCATTGATTCTCCTTAGTAATAGTGGCCATCTCTTTTAGCAAGCTATTCAAAGGACTCTTCTCAAAATGGGAGTGTCTCACCCTTAACTATTTTCCATCCTAATTTTATATGATTTTTTTCTTGTATCACCATAATATTTTAAAATAAGAACTTTATATTTTATATCATATACGATACACAACACCGAACTTAAATGACCAGCCAAATATATTACCATTATAGCCTAGCCGTTAAATTGAAAGGAATGAATAGAATTAACTAATTTATGAAATATATATAAATTTTATACTCAATATAAATTTATTGATAAATTATTATTAAATAATCGCTCAATTTTTAGTAAATTCATCTTATTCATCAAAAATATGTTTTCTTTAAAAAAGATTTTTATTGATTTTTGTGAGAAAATATTATAATTAATTTATAAAACTTTTTGAAAATGTATTCGATAAAATTAAATTAATTTTTAAGATAATCATGTCAAAAATTAAATTAGGATTAAATTTTTGGTATTTTTGAAAAATATTGATTTTTCAACGAATAGTGAAAAGTACCAATTTTTCAAATACCGTCATTTCTTTTCAATGATTTAATTAATTTAAAAGTACCATTATTATTTGAATTTTATTTAAAGTAAAATAAGTTTTATTTATTTATATTTAATCTAATTAACTACATTTGAATCATCTCTATACTAGATTTTTGTATATGTTTATTTTTTGTCTTAAAAACGCATTTTTCTCAAAATTGTTTTAAAGTGAATAATGTTTCTCCAATTTAATTAATTAAAATAACCCCTAATGAGGAATTATTTAAAATAAATGTATATTATATATATATATTAATTTAAATTCATATAATGATTAATAATAGTTATAGAGTTAATATAAGATCATCTTATGCTTGAAAAATACATCTATTGAAAAACTGTTTTTCAACACATTTTGCGAGTTCATTCTTAAATTAGATTTTGCCACTTATGTGAGTTGAATTTGTTAAAATTAATTCCATATTTTTAATAATAATAATTTATATTATATAATAAGTTAAAAATAATTCATAATGAATAGTGAAAATAATAAAAATCGTTTACCGCAGTTAAGGTTAAAACAGGTTTTTCAATGGTTAAAATAAATATATAAGGGTTAAAATGACCTAAATACTAGTATAAATTATCTTTTATGGTCATATTTAGACCTTATCCCATATTATTCTCAATAATTTTACATTTTTTAGCCTTTTGGGTTTTGTAAGATGTGGGTATATCTTTATATTTTCAAAAATACCGAGTGTGTCCTCTCCCCCACTTATAAAATGTCACCCCATATCCTATCTACTTCACACTTACAAAGAATTTTGGTTCATCCAATAAATATCCATATCCCTTTATTACTTACCTCCTAATGTATTAAGGGCATTTTTTTGATCATAAATCCAATCTAGGAAGGCTTTAGGTATAATCTTAAAGAGGAGGTCTGAAGAAGTGGTATTGTTCTTAACCGAGCATTTTTATTTTATTTCTTATTCCACCTTATTCAAATATTCTTCAAATATTATGGTATAATAAAATAATTATATAACATAGATTTATATTTTATTATGTTAATTTCATAATATAAATCTATCACATATTCCATCAAATGGGAAATGAAACTATCATTTGTGCGTACGAAGGACTACCGCCTCACAAACTGATGTAATTTATTTTTCCTCATCAGCTCTCATGGATGGTTTTAATGATGAAATTAATTTTTATATATTATATTCAAGAAATATTTATCATTATTAAAATATAATATATCATATATTTTTTTACCTTTACATTCATTGAAAGACGATAACATCGTTCGTGCGTACGTCTGGACTACCGCCTCCACAAATCGTTACAATTCATTTTTCAGCACCACATCACATGGATGTTATATATAAGTATATTTAAATAAATAAAATTATATTTATTATCTTATTATAATTATTTAAATATAAAACAATACTTACCTTCTTTCCATTATGATCATTGAAAATGAAAACGTTACTCATGTGTACGTACTCCCTATCATCTCCATGATTGTAATGTTGTTCATTTTTCATAACCATCATTCATGGTTTGTTTTAAAAGTAAAATTTATATATAAAAATTATAATTATTTAATTATTATTACTTTTTATATGATGTAACAATTAAACCTTTGGCCTTGGTCAACATACTAAAGTAATTTTGAAAATATTGACCGAACATCCTCAAAACACCTAATGTGGACTTAACAGATTAAGTATTTAAATATTTCATTAAAATAAATAAAAAATGATTTATTTATAAGTTATTAAAACTTTTAATATTTATCAAGAAATAAAATAATTTAAATAAGTTTATTATACATGATTTTGTGGACATACATGGAAAGTCATGACTTGAGGTAAGGGTTTCTCGTTTAACTTTTATTTTTTTGAGACATATTTCATATTCACCACTTATTTATATTGTGTAGTGTATATAATTCCCATGAATTAATTTTATTATTACTTTAATTAAGATTGTTTTTATTTAAAAATCATTATTAGGTTCTCTCTTTCAAGTGGTTTTGATCTTGATATTACCAAAGCAGTGGAGGATTCTGTCTCAATTTACTTTCATTGAGGTGTGTTTTACTATTATGAACATAATTTATTTTATAAGGTGTATATATATGTATATGTATTTACCATTTTGTATGTTATATCATTAATCCTTCATACCTAATGTTATTCTATTTTTCAATGTGAATTATTTCATCCAAGGGTATTTGACTTGAAATTTACCAAGTGGTAAAGGTTTTCTTAACTCAATTTCCTTTTATTGGGTTATAAATCTTCTTTATTGACTTCATTATGACATAATTATGTGTGAATTGATCTATATATTTTTTTATTCTATATTTACACTTGTTTTTTGTGGATTTAAATTTCATACACATAATCTATCCATTTATTAACTCACAATCCAATGATCTGATGTTTGTAAGGGTTATTTGTCTCAAATTCATCTTTCTTTGTGACATATGTTTGTGATATGAACCTATAATCTTTTATGAGGTGTATATTTGATATTTTATATCAGTAATATCATTTTTTCATGATATTTAAAGTTTCATTTTAATTTATTCTTTCATGGGACTTACAATTGAAAATTTATCAAAGTGGAAAAGGATTTATATTACAATATCCCTTTTTTTTAGGATTGTTTATTTTCAAGGTTCCTTTATAGGAAATAATATTCTCTTATATTATTAAACAAAATTTCTTTTATTATCCTATTGTTATGAAGTTTTTTTACATGTTTAATTTCCATTTCCTCCCCTATTGATTAAAGAAACATTTAGGAAGTCGTTTTACTGATCTTATATCTTCTTTTAGATCTAGAATATTTCTCTTCCATATCCATGTTTTCTAAAATGTTTTCAATTTTTTTATAAACATAAATTATTTCCTAAAGTTATTTTACATGATATTTTACCTTATTTTAAAAGTTTTTAAAAGGAAACTTCATGGAATTTTCCAAATGGGTCACTTTTTACTCCCTTTTACTAAATTTTTAAAAAGAATGTTTATTTTTATCATTAACATCAAGAAAATATTTTTCCACCATCATGAACATTATTTTATTTTAATATTATTGTATATGTTTCTAAGTTTATTTTCAAATAAATTTATTTTCGCAATATTTTTTGAATTTATAGTTTTTTAAAGTTATTTTTAAAGTGAAAAAGGTTATTTCCCTCAAGAATGTTCTTAATGATATTTTAATGGTATTTTAATTCATTAAAGTCAATAACTATTGATTTTACTTATACTCCACTAGGGATATTTTTTAATGATATCATCCTTAATATTTCTCTATATGAATTATGGTTGTTTCAGAGATATTATCATGGAAACCATTCCTTTTTCAAAAGTTTATCAAGTTATGAAAGTAATAATGGTTGGTTTATCAGTTTTATGACAAGTTGAAATCTATATATACGTTACACTTATAATAGTTCTTGGAAATTGCTTATGATGATGGTTGTTTATATTATAAACCAAGAACGGTTGGTTATGTTATTAACCAAGGACAGGTGGGCCCATTATTTCCCTCCAATGCATTGAGTTCTCTGGAGATGGAAGTCAACCATATTGGTTATTACATTTATAAAAGAGAGATATGCAGATTATGTTCCAAGATACTAGTATGTTTTTATTATTCTTGATATGTGTTATGAATTTTTCCTTTGATCCAGATTGACATCACCTAGCTCATGATTATTGATTCTTATGACTATTTCCTTGTAAAATATTTATTACATGTTTCATGGTTGATGATCTAGGTATTGATGGGTATAGATATTATTATTTTATTCTCATGAAATTTTATTATTTTGTCATATCATTATACTCATATTATATTCACTGATGATGTTCAATTGTCAATGCTTATGTTTTCCCTTACTGGACATTTTAGATCACCCTTATTATGTTTCCTTTTCCCCAATTTATAAATATTGATATTAAATGATTTTTTTCTATAAATGTTTCATATGTGATGAATTTTATGGGATATTTTTAAGACATAATATGGAATTTGAAAATATAGGTATAGTGATAAAAATACTCTCTTGAAGTCATGGATATTTTTTATGTAAGAGTTTGTCCTAATTATCTAAAACTATAAACCTAAAAGGTCCTTGGGTGTGTAAGTGATCCAATATTTCATTTTTTATAAATTTTGAATGAATAAAATTGGTTCATTTTTTTATCAATACAAAAATGTAATGATTATGTTTTTAGAACCATATTTGGGAGTGCTAGTTTGGGGTTATTATAGTTTGTATCATATCAGGGTTTTAGAAAAATTTGGATATTAGGATACTTTCATTAGAGGTTATCTTAAGAGTTATGGATATAATCATGATTTTATAATTTTATTATTTATCATAAGTTCAAAATCTTAGACACCCCTTTTTTGGTTTTAATTGAGGGGATTTTAAAGTGATTAATGAATTTTTTGGAGATTTTTTTAGGTTGAGGTATATGTAACCCTTAGATTTAACATGAAGTATTATTTTAGTAAGAATGTATTTACATTTTGTAGGAAAAATTTTAAAGTTATTGATAAAATTTAGTGTTAATATGATCTTTTATAATTTTGGTAATTATAGGAACATGTGTTTTATCCTATAGATAAGCATTGTATTAAAAATTGATTTAGAGACTAAGTGATTAATGTTATTTTAGAATAAGTTTATATATTTTGTCATATATCCTATAAGCTATGAGATAACCATTGGGGTTTAAAAACTATTTAATTTTGATGTTATTGAGGTTATTTGATATATAGGTTTTTTTATTTATAGGAATTATTATCATATCTTGGAGATTATATGATTAAGGAATATACATTTTTGTTATGAGACTTTAAGGCTGGTTAATGTTATTTGGAGATAAATGTTAAATTTAACTTACAAGAATATGTGACCAAATAATTCTAATTTTTGGTTTTCAATAATATTTGGGAATATTTTGAATAATTTTAAGGATAGTTATTTATGGAAAGATTTAGTTTGAACTTTGGGTATTACTATTGAATTTTTGAGATTAATGATATAAAGGTTTATTCATTTTTGGAATTACTTTATCATGTGATAATGATTTTGGTTTTGGTTAATACCTAAATATAGGATGAATATCTTTTTATCCTTTTATATATTTTATGATCCATTATAAGTTGATTTTAGTTCTTTGGGCCTAAAAATTCAGCTTGAATACTCATCATCTGAAAAAAAAAGATGGGATTATGGTGGAATTTGATTAAAGGATGAAACTATACTTATCAAGTAAGTATATTTCCTTATGTTCATAGTATATATGGTAAGTAATTTCTTAACTCTAGTAAAAGGATCTTGAAATAAAAACTTTATTCTATTACCTTCTTTTCTGATTAATCGATGGTCATTTTCACACCTCTTTGGTTTATGGTTTTGTGGTCGTTAACTCTCTCAAGATCATTCAATTTCTTGTGATAAATGATATCTATATCTATCCGTAATTATAGGAAAATTATGTTTATCCACTAAGCCCATATGTTCACTTATCACTAATTTTATTCTATTTAGAAACCTATTATGTTTTATCCTAGGTGACCTTTGTACTTCCCTCCCTCTCTTTTTAAGTGGAAGTTTTATTAACCCTTTTTACGATGTGGGATTTTAAAAAGGGTATTTTAAAATGGAAAACCCTTATTTACTAAGTTTGAGTTAAAATTTTGAGTGTGTTATTTATTAAATGGGGAGAATTTAGAATCCCAATATTTTAAAAAAAAGAACATTATGTTCGATAGTGTATATGACACGCAACACCAAGCATAAACTACCCACAAAATATATTCTCAGTATAACATATAAATTAAATATATGGGTATGAATAGGATTAAATACCATATTAAATTTATATAAATTTCTTACTAAATATAAATTTATTGATAAATTCTTAGTAAATAATCACTCAATTTTTATTAAAGTCGTTTTATTCATCGAAAATATGTTTTATTCAAAAATGATTTGAATAGATTTTTGTGAGAAAATTATTATAATTAAATTATAAAAAATTTGAAAATGTATTTTATAAAATGAAATTTTTTTTAAATAATCCTAAAAAAATAACTTAGGGTGAAATTTTGGTATTTTTTGGAAAATATTGATTTTTCAGTGAATAGTGAAAAATACCAATTTTTCAAATATTGTCATACCTTTTCTATAAATTAAGTAATTTAAATATAAAATTATTTTTTATATTTTTTTTGAATTAAAATAATTATTATTTATTTATATTTAATCTAATTAATTACATTTTAATCATCTTTATACCAAATATTAATATAAGTTTATTTTTTGGCTTAAAAATGCATTTTTCTAAAAACTATTTTAAAGTGCATAATGTTTATCCATTTTAATTGTTTAAAATAACCTATAATGATGAATTATTTAAATTAAATATATATTTTATATATCTATAATTATGAATTCAAATTCATATAATGATGAATACTAGATATAGAGTTAATATAAGATCGTCTTATGCTTGATAAATACATTTGTTGAAAAAAAAAATCGACACATTTTACGGGTTTATCCTTAAATTAAATTATTTAAATTATGTGATTTTAATTTGGTAAAATGGATTTAATATTTTTAATAATATTAATTTATATTATATAATAAGTTCAACATAATTTCTTTTCATAATTAATATTGAAAATAATAAAAATCTTTTACCACGGTTAAGGTTGAAATGAGTTTACCGGGGTTTAAACTAAAAAGTGGAGGGTTAAAATGAATTAAAAAATTTATAAATCCTATTGGATGGAAATATTTAAAACTTATATCATATATTTATCAATAATGGTCAATTTTAGAGCCTTTTGGGGTGTGTAAAATGTGGTTATATCTTTTTAATTTAAAAAATTCTAAGTGTGTCATGTCCCCCACTTATAAAAGGCCACCACCTATACTCTCCACTTCACAATTCAAAAGACTTTTGGTTTAGAAAATACATATCTATATACGTTAATTAGTTCTCTTCCCACATAATTGAGTCATTTTTTATCATAAATTCAATCTAGGAAGGCTTTATGTTTAATCCTAAATAGGTGATCCGAAGAAGAGGTGTCGTTCTTAACAGAGCATTTTTATTTTTGTCTCTTATTCCACCTCCTTAAAATATTATTCAACCATGATGATATAATAACATAATAATATATCATATAATTAGATCTTATTGTGTTGATTTTATAACCTAAATCTATATCATCTTCCATCAAATGGGAAATGAAACCATCATTCTTGTGTACGGCGGACTATCGCCTCATGAACTAATGTAAATTGTTTTCTATAATCACCTCTCACATATGGTTATAATAATATAATTAATTCTTATATATGATGTTAATGATATATTTATTATTATAAAAATATAATATATCACATATTTTCTTACCTTTCTATTCATTTAAATATGATAATATTGTTTGTGTGTACGTATAGACTACTGCATCCACGAAGTTATGTGATTTTTTTCATCACCACATCACATGGATAGTAAATATATAAGTGTATTTAAAGAAATAATATTATATTTATTATATTATTATCATTATTTAAAGATAAAATAATAATTACCTTCATTCTATAATGATCGTTGAAAAATGGAAATGTTACTTATGTGTACGTATGACCTACCGTCTCCATGATTGTAACATGGTTAATTTTTCATAACCATCATTCATGTTTCATTTTAAAAGTATAATTTATATATATAAATTATAATTATATCATTATTATTATTCTTTATATTATGAAACAATTATACCTTTGATCATAGTCAACATACCAAAGTTTTTTTGAAAATATGGACCTAATGTCCTCAAAACACCTAACGTGGACTTAATAGATTAAGTATTTAAATATGTAAATAAAATAAATAAAATGAATGTTTTAAGTATAAGGTATTAAATATGGAAAATTTTCTTAATAAATCAAATAATTGATATAAGTTTATTATACATGAGTTAAAGGACATACATGGAAATTCTGGACTCGAGGTAAGGGTTTCTCATCTCACTTTTATTTATATGATACATATGCCATATTCACCACTTATTTCTATTATGTGGTGCATATAATACCCATAAATGTATTTTATGATTATTTTCATGAAAACTATTGGTATTTACAAATCCATATGAATTTCTCTCTTTCATGAGGTTTTTATCCAGTGATTACCAAAGCAGTAAAGGATGTTGTCTCAATTTACTTTCATTGAGGCATGATTTATTTTTATAAACATAATTTATTTTATATGTTGTATATATATACTTACCCTTTTATATGTTATATAAAAAATCCTTCATAATTCATGGTATTATATTTTTCAATTTGAATTATTTTGTCCAAGGGGATTTGACTTGAAAGTTACTATATGGTAAAGGGTTTCTTAACTCAATTTTCTTTTGTTGGGTTATAACTCTTATTCATTGAATTTTTTATGACATTATTATGTGTGAATTTGTGTCTAAATTTTTCCATTCTCTATTTACACATTTTTTTTAAAAAAATTCACATAATCTCTCCATTTATTAACTCTTAATTTAATGATATGATTTTTGTAAGGGTTATTAATCTCAAATTCCTATTTTCTTTGAGACATACATTTGTGATATACACCTATCTTCTTTTATGAGGTGTATATACTGAACCTTTTAAATTTTATCTCATTAATATCATTTTTTTTATTATATTAAAAGTCTCAATTTAATTTATTCTTTCATGGGTCTTACAATTGAAAATTTACCAAAGTGGAAAAGGATTTATGTTAAAATATCATTACTTTTCAGGATTGTTTATGTTTAGGGTTCCTTCGGAGGAAATAATATACTCTTATTTAATTAAACCATGTCTCTTTTCTTCTCCTCTGGTTATAAATTTGGTTTACATTTTTAGTTTCCATTTCATCCTTTATTGATTAATTAAACATCAAGGTAGTCATTTTTAAGTGGTACCAATCCTGTATCTTCTTTTAAATAAAAAATATTTCTCTTCCATATCCATGTTGTCTAAATTAATTTCAAAACTTTTACTTTATAAACATAACTTATTTCCTAAAGTTATTTTACATGATATTTGTCCTAATTATAAATGGTTTTATAATGAAATTTTTCAGCGTTTTCCAAATGGGTCACTTTTGACTCCTTTTACAAAATGTTTGAAAATAATGATTGTTTCTAATATTTACAACATGAACATGTTTTCCCACTATCATGAACATTATTTTATTTTAATATTAATTTATAAGTTTATAATTTTATTTTCAAATAAAATTATATATCAAAATATTTTATGGTTTTTTAATTTTTGAAAGTGGTTTTCAAAGTGATAAGGTTTTTTTGCTCGAGAATGTTTTTAATGGTCTTTTAATGGTATTTTCATTCATCAACATTGAAAACCCTTAAGGTTACTTATATACCACTAGAGATATTTTTTATTGATACCATCATCATTATTTCTCTAGATGGATTATTATTGATTCAAAGATATTGTCATGGAACTCATTCATTTTCCATGGATTAATAAAGTTATGAAATAAATAATGGTCGGTTTTTTAGTTTTATGATGAAATGAAAACTCCACACAATTTAATATTTTTATGGTTCTTGGAAAAAATTTATGATTATGGGAGGTTCCATTATAAACCAAGTATGGGTGGTTGTGTTGCTAACCAAGGATGAGTGGTTATGTTATTAACAAAGAATGGGTGGTTATGTTATAAACCAAGGATGGGTGGGTTTGTTGAATCCCTATAATGCATTAGGTTCTCCAGAGAAGGTAGTCAACCATATTGGTTATTCCATTTTTAATATTTATATGAATATTATGTTCCAAGATACCAACACATTTCAATTATTCTTTCTATGGGTTATAAATGTTTCCTTTGATCAAGATTTACATCACAAATCTCATAATTATTGATTCTTATGGATATTTCCTTGTTAAAGATTTATTACATATTTCATGATTGATGATTGAGGTATTTATGGGTATGAATATTCCTATTTTATACTCATTCACTTTTATTATGTCATTATACCCTTATAATCATCTTATATTCATTGATGACATTAAATTGTTAATGCTTATGCTTTCCCTTACTGAGCATTTGAGATAAATATTCATATGTTTCCTTTTACCCAGGTTATGAAGAATGTTGTTAAATGATTTGTGTCTGGAAAGGTTTTATATGTGAATAATTTTATGGTATATACTGAATACTTATTATGGAATATGAAATGTTGTGTATAGTGAGAAAAAATAGTAACTTGAATCAATGGTATTTTTTATATAATATTTTATCCTAATTCTCTAAAACTATAAAGCTAAAAGGTTCTTGGTTATGTAAGTGATACAATATTTCCTTTTTTTATTATAAGTTTTGGATGAAAAAATTAATTCAAGTTTATTGGTATCAAGAAATAAATGTAATGGTTATGTTTTTAGTTACAGATCTGGGAGTGTAGGTTTGGGGCTATTATAGTTTCATAGCATTATTCATTTTATTCCAATACCCATGACGGAGATTATTAGGTATTATCAAAGTTTATATATCCTTTTTCTCAACCCATTCATCCTTTGGTTTCTTATTCTTTAGGGTATCCAATTTTGAAACACTTCTATATATCATAGAATTAGTTTGACTATTAAAAAATATAAAAGGTTATTTAAGATTTTCCCTTTTAGAAGTAATTTTCTTCATTCTTCTAGTGATCCTTTTGGATTTAGAAACCAATAAAAAAGTTTCTTTTTTTTTTTGATATTTCTCAAAAATATCTTGATATAATATAAATATAAAAAAATTTAAATCTTTAATATCCAAATCTTTGTAATTCATACCATTAGTCTCCATGGAATTAATGTTCTTTAATTATACAACATCTTTCTAATATTTTCTTAAAATTACATTTCCCTCATTGATTTCATCCCATAATATTTTAATAATAGCTTAATGAGTCATCAATTCATATTTATAGGAATTGACATAAAATTTATGTTATTAGGTGTATCTACTCATGAAATCCATATATTATGCCAAAAAAATCCTTAAGATCTTAGTGTGAAACTTATTATTTTCTTTCTCAAGCTTCATAGAATTTTCAAATGAAACTACATGCTAATTTTTAGTAGTACTCATTATCATTATTAACATATTTAACTCCATTTTTATTTTATTTCTCAATTCCATTTTTCCCATAGCCTCCACTTATATATTGGGGATATTCTCTAAAAAATGAGTGGAAAGTGCATTTAAATTTCACATCATTATATACGGGAGAAATCAAAACTTCTCAGAAAAAAAGGATAAAAATTTAAGGATAAGATATCTCTATAAATAGATATATCAAAATAAATCCTTCAGATAAGATCTAGTTGTAAACTCAACATAGGTTTTCAAATTCCCTATGTGAAATCATATTGTATTGAAATCGTGTAATGGATAGATACAAATCCAAAGAATGAAATCACTTTTACATTAAATAATCATGATCCTATATGGGTTTATTGGGGACCTTGAAGCCTGTGGGATTTGAAATCCATATGGTCAAGTTAATTTATATCAGATGTATGATATCTGAAAATTTTGGGATGTGATTTATGTAGAAGAACTTGATTTTCTTGCAATTGATAATCCCAAGGAGTATCTTGACCACTGATATGTGGGTTAATCAATGGTTGTAGTATAATATTAAATTTTCTCCACTTTTCCTTCTTTATATATTAATTTCACACATTGTTGGTTAGTTAATGGATCACAAAATGATCCCAAAAATAATAAAGATGATGAAAATGAGTGGATAGAGATATAAAACATATGATAGAGGAGATTACAAGGCTTAAAACTCTCTTTTCATCAAGTGGTTGCATCCTAGGTGAATCACTAGTTATATGAACATTTAGAGCATAACATAAGAGATGAATGTGACATTCACAACACTAATTTTTGTCATAATTGATGATTAATACAAAATGTACATCAATGATAAATGTTGTGACCAAAAAAATTGAATAAAATATTAATTGATGAGATAACGTCGAAACCAAATCACATGATCGTCACATATTATTTATAATTAACTTAAATAATTAAAGAATTAAAATGTGATGGATTCTTTCTTTAATGATGAATCTGAAAACATCTCTATGTCATACTATAAATTCTTTCTACGAATCAGTAGTATATTCCCTACAGTGGTGATCCACATGTACTCCAAAAACCTCTGAAAGTCACCATTGGAATCTCTAGATGCTAGCACATGAGCCTTAGCCCGGTTGGTAAGGACTCTGTAAGTACATCCAAGCGACCCAAGATCAAATTCAAGTAGAGGCATAATTTCTGGGTACTGTAGCAGTATTGTAGTAGGTACTGTAGTAGGGTTGTAGCAGTACTGTAGCGTGAACTGTGCAGTACTGTAGTAGGTACTGTAGCGGGAACTATAGCAGGTACTGTTTGGCACTTTAGCAGTCGGAAATATGCCCCCATTTGGGCCTTCGGGCCACCGATTTGGTCCCCAAGTCCTTTAAGGCCTTCAGTCCACCCATGAATTCAGGTCAGTAAGGCCTTCGGGTCACCTCAAGGCCTTTGGTCCACCTTAAGTACAGATGAAAACTAGACAACCTACAAGGAACAAGCTCTACAAGGAGGATGATTAAAGTAGATTCCACCACAGCAGAAGCTAAAACGGATTGCAAGAATGAGAGGGTATGGAACCTGCCATCGGGACAAGCCTATGCATGCATGAGAATTCCTAGTCGAATAGCCATATGAAGGTGGAGAGCTGATTTCATGATGAAGATGCTGGGGAAGATCAGTTCCAAGTAGTTAGTCTGGGTTGTGTGTAATGTTTGAAGCCTACAGGAAATGAATTATATAAGGCCTACGGGCCATGTAATACTTATGCCTATGGGCCTTTTAAGGGTTCCACCTCACCCCTATAAAGGTGTATTATCAAAAATAAATAAAAAATGAAGGCCTTCAAGCCATTGGATGGATGGAATCTCTAGATGCTAGCGTAGTAGATCCCA
Organism: Viscum album; assembly: GCA_963277665.1. Classification (NCBI taxonomy): domain Eukaryota; kingdom Viridiplantae; phylum Streptophyta; class Magnoliopsida; order Santalales; family Viscaceae; genus Viscum; species Viscum album. The sequence continues at coordinate 1,373,248,988 of OY728133.1, read as the reverse complement.
ACACTTGCATCTTTTTTCTTTGATTTCCCTGAGAATCTATTCAAGGGGATCTCTTTAATCTATCTATACTTGAGAGTGGTTGTGGAGGAGGATTACTCTCTATTCTTGATAGAGTTCTTGGAGAGGGATCTCTCTAGGGCTTTGAGAGAATTCTCTCTGGATGTCGTTGTGCACAAAAAATAAAATGACAACCCTACACGAAATAATATAATTGAACTGATAGGGTTAGAAAATAATAATTTCACATGCATCCTTATTATATCTTAAATCCATGTGGAACCCCAAGTCACTAATAATATTATTATTATTCTTTCATGACATTCACTAAACTCATGAATAAATTAAATATTATTTATTTAAATAATTTTCAATATATATTATTTCACACCAAAACATTAAACTCGATCTTCCATTCTTCCATAATATTTATCTGACCTTGAATAATGACTAATAATTTAATAAATAAATATCACTTTATTATTCTCTAATAAATAAATAAATATTGCATTCACTAAATAAAAATAAATATTTATTAAATATTTTTCTTATAAAATATTTTCATGAATAACTAGTGACATAATATACGTGATCAAGAAAATATGAATAATTATTAAACTATGTGTGAGAATAATATTTATTCAACTTATTAAATAATAAATAATAAAATTATTTAACTTAGGTTTTGGATACACTTAGTGTGTTACCCTCTAGGCCTCTTTCTCTGTGCAATTAGGTGAAGTAGCCCAAAGTCCATGGTTAGTATCTCGCAACACACCAAGGCATCCATAGAGAAAGAAGTTAACATCACAATGATATAATACCTCATACATACACTTACTATGTAATATAATACCTTTATCACAATATCACTAATCAAGTAGGTTTCATGCTGGTTTCACCAACTTATGTGCTTGATGACTCTTTATTTGACTTTTTGAAAATTTAACTTTCCTACTAAACACCATAGACATGGATTTATTTAGGATATATAATTTCCATAAAATTTCCTGAGATATCAACTTTAATTAAATAATAGAAGGGAAAAATATTTTCTTATATTATTCATTAATGAAATATTACTCATGATGCACCCAATGTATCCTACTTTGCTGCGAACACATGTCATCATAGTTTTCATAAATACATAAAATTATGTGACTCATAACATCCTTTAATAATAATCTTAAATTATAAAGAAAAATAAACAAGTATATAGATAGGGACATCCAATGACACATATAAATATAGATTTCCTATTGGTGGGTCTCATTCTCATAATCTCCTATACTAGAAATTACCAAGGAGTACACCATGAAAAGGTGCATCAAAGTCATATGAGTCTCCACCCTAATAGAATGTATCATTCATGTTCCTCAAATGATTTCATCTAGATATAGAATTTTTATTTAAGAATACTGTCATGGAACATCTGGGTTCTCATCATATTGGGGAATTTCTATAGACTTTCAATGCGATAACTACTCTTAGGAGATTATCACATGGTATTTTATGCAAAAAAAACAATCATTATCTAGTAAAAAAATTATCATTATTTAAAAATATGAATACATATAATCATAAATTATACATAATTTGGTTCTATGGAACTAACTATAATAGTCTCCCACTTTCACTAAATTCAAATGCTAACAACCTTCAGTTTTCTAGCTCTCACATGATACTCATTCTTCTACTGAGATAATTATTTAGTCAAGGGGTCCACCATGTTTTCCTCCATGGAAACTCTGCTTACTAAAACTTTACCTCTATGAGAAAAACCCATCAATATGTGATACTTCTGGAGTATTTCTTTATCCATTGGTGTGAACTTGGATCTTTTACAAGATCCACCACTTCAGTATTATCACAATACAATGTGATAGGGCCTTTACTTCTAGGTACCATATCAATCTCCTGGAAAAAAAAGTTTCTTATCCAAAAAATATATTTAATTGCGTCATAAGCCACTATATACTCAGAATATATTGTAGAATCGGTGAAAAATTGATTCTGTAAACTCTTATAGATCATATATCTTTCATTGATATAGAAAACATATCCTAACTATGACTTCAAATCATTCTAACCTATTTTAAAAATAGCATCAGTATAACTTTTTATGATTATATTCTCATCTCCTCCATACACCAGGAGTATATCCTAAGTTCTTCTAAGATTCTTAAGGATAGCCTTAATAGATTACCAATGTTTTTTACCTACATCATCTTGATATCTACCTACCATAATCAATGCATAGGAAACATCAAACTTAGAACATAATATGATATACATGATTGATCCTATCACTGAAGTGTATGTTATCTTACTCTTTCTCTCTTTCCATTATTATTTCTGAGGACACATTTTATTAGAAAGGTGTATACCATGTGAAACTGGAACAAATACCCTCTTGGATTATTATATAAAAAATTTATTCAGTATCTATTCAATGTATGTACCTTGACTTGGTCCAAGGAGCCTCTTGTATTTTTCATGAATGATCTTGATCCCTGGAATATAGGCTGCTTCACCTAAGTCATTTATAGAGAAACATTGGTTTAACCAGTCCTTAATAGACTGTAATAATGGTGTGTCATTTCCAATAAGTAATATTTCATTAACATATACTACTAGAATAATGATTATATTCCCACTAAACCAATTATAAACACATGGCTCACATTCATTTTTAATGAAACCAAATTATTTTACAGCTTTATAGAATAAAATATTCCATGACCTAAATTCTTGCTTCAATCCATAAATGGATATATAAAAATTGAAATTATTTTTAACATCACCTGGATTCACAATCCCTTCTAGTTTTTTCATATAGAAATCTTCATGAAGTTTCCCATTAAGGTAATCTATTTTGAAATCCATATGACAAATTTCATTGTCATGGTAAGACACAATAGAAAGTAGAATTTTTATGGATTTAAACATGGAAACTGGTGAAAAGGTTTCATCATAGTCAATTACTTGATGTTTTTTAACCCTTTATCCACTAGAATTACTATATAGGTACTTACTTTACCTTCCATGTCTATTTTTCTAGTAAATAACCATTTTCACCCAATAGTATTTACATCAATCGGGGGATCAATCAGAACCCAAAATTGGACTGATACATGGAATACATTTCAGAATTCATGGATTCTTCCCATTGTATAGCTTATAACCTCTCTACTTCCACTTTTTAAGAGAGAGGTTCGTTTTTGTCAACCATTAATGAGTCACTATCTTTGGGGACTTGAAAACCATATCTCTCTAGTTCTCTTGCCTCTATGGTGCTCCCACATAATACTTTTGTTCAAGGAAAAACTTATTCCATGGGGACCCATGGAATATTCTATTGTACCAACTCTTGTGTATCTTGAGAATCAACTTCATTAAAGACAATCTTTCTCCCACTATCCCACTTGAGGATATTATCTTTCTTAAGAAAGACGGCTTTTCTGGTGATAATCACTTTCTTTTATGAGGGGTTTTATAGGTATATCCCTTTGTTTCCATAAGATAACCTATAAAGATGCACTTTGTACCCCCAAGGTGCTATTTTGTTTCCTAAGATTTCCTTAACAAATGCCTCACAACCCCATACATGTGTATGTGAAAAAATGTCAAGACCTTCCTTATTCAAGATGATGGAAGGGATAGCAAAATTTCAATACCTTCCTTCCTCAAGATGATGGAGCGATAATGACCCTCAAGTCCCACCTCTAATAGGCCCCAGGGTGGTGACCATCACCAATTTTAGGTAAAAATTCACACAAGATGGGAGTAATTAACATTTTTAATGGAAACAAGATCATAAGATAAGATGTATCAACCTCAAATAACTCCAAGACACATATATATTGAAACCAAAATCCATCCCACATGCATTTTTAAAGTAAAACTACTATAAATATAAGAAAACTTCAAAGTAAGAACCAAAATAAAACTAAGAAGTGACACAGAAACCATCCCCAATGTCTAAGCTAGTAAGGCCCAACATGGTCCACGTAATCTCCCTGGAAACCTAAAAATAGTTTTATATACGTTGGGTGAGCATACAAGTATACTCAGTAGGGAAAAACCAAAGTCACTCATGCACAAGTGGGAGAAGCATACTAATGCCCCTATGAGAAAATAGCAGAAACTCAAAAGCACCTAACAATGTATATTATCCACCCTAACCTCACCAAGGCACACTCACCAAATAATGCAAGTCAAGTAAAGTAAAGTATTAAGCACATCGATATTTCAGTACCCCCTCATAACTGACCAATAAATGAATGTCTCCTCACTACAGATCACAACTTGAAACATTCCCCCTACCAATTCATTTAACCAATTGTCATTCTGCATTATCAATTCATTTATTTATTCATTCCATCTCTACTTAGGAAACTACCAAACACAGCATACCATAAGTAACACAATAACCCACACCCACTTCTTGAAAGTTTGTAGACTCTAGGCCAAGGTCTCTCACAAAGTAACAATATCCTTCTTCAAAATTATCCCTCTTAAACCATCCTTTTCAGCCCCGCCGCATGATAAACACCACATTCTGCAAAAAAACTCACCCAGCTTGCAGTCCCACTACACACTCCCCTCTCTTGAACGCCCCTTCAACCACTAAAACCATCATTCTTCAAAGTCATATCACCATGTCCTTCCTCTCAACAAGTAAATCCACCAACACACCTCATCACAACCCCACTCAGTAGCCCCACTGCATAACAACACCACGTATAGCACACCCATAAACATGAATATGGAACAACCCAGTCCGGAAACCCCACTTCCCAACCACTTCCCAGATATAGTCCCATTGCATAACAAGTTAATCTATTCTATAATCAACCAAACTCTCAGCATGAGATTCCATTATGCCACTCGTACCACCCCATACTCGCAACCACACTCCTAGCCACAACACCACAAGAAAAGCACAGACATGAACCAAATAGAACCACACACATCACACAGCCACACTAACAAGTCAAGGTTCATTCAGATTTAGCAGCACTCATGTTTAATTCCGCTCGATAAAGCAAGGGTGATCACATAATAAGTTTGATATTGGGGAATCCATATAATTAATCAAATATACATGATTAACCAGATTCCAATTCTTATAGCAGTGATTCACAAAGCATACAGGTGCGCAAACAGAGACCACCAACGACTATGATTTTCAAAAGAATACAACCTGTAAAATTCACAACATGGATCAAAGATAATATATAAAACAAAGTGATCATCATCCTCATGATCTCAACCCCTCATTTATTAATTCTTATTATCTTCCTTAAATATGGTTCCAACCATATTCACAAGGGTACATGAGTACAACCACCCATCATGATACATAATTAAATGAGAGATGAAGGAAATCCCTACCTAGAATAATAGGCGACCAAGAATTCTTCCTTACACCAAAAAAAGGGAGTTGTAAAGAAGTAGGAAAGTCTCTAGGAAAAAACCAAATAGACTATTACACCATGGGTGCATGACTCCTCAGGGAATAAAGGTTCTGGGAACACAAATAGAAAACTTTAGGGTTCAAAGGAAGAGAAGATTCATCTTTAGAAAGCTGAGATCCTAAATCTATGGGGAAATGGTTTTAAAGTCTATTAAATTTGAATCACAACCAAGACCGCACGATTTAGGATTCAAAGGAAGATTTAGGTTTTTAAAAGATAATTACCATTTAAAATGGCCAAAAAATCATTAAAAAAATAAACTTAACTCATTTAACATCAAAAAACACTGAACTAGAAAAAGTCAAAATGGTTAGAAAATGATTCACCGATGGGAGAGTCTTTGATGTGAGTCACTGACACCTGACCTACCGACACCCTAACCTATTGATGCCCCGAATCACCAACGCCTTGAGTCACTGATGAAATGACGTACCAACTCCCTAACCAACTAATGACCTAAGTCACCGATGCAATATCCTACTAACAACCTAACCGACCGATGCACTGACCTACCGACGCCCTGAGTCACTGATGCCCAGAGTCACCAACATGATGACCTACCGACACCCTAACCGACCGACTCCCTAACCAACTGACACCCTGAGTCACTGACGCAATGGCCTACCGACCTCAGTCAAAAAAACTGAGATATTGATACAAACCTACTAACACCAACCTACCAAAAATGAACTACCAACATAACTTGTCGACACCTGACTCACCGATGGAAAAAATGGAAATTTGGAAAACTCTAGAAATGAGTTGTTGTTGCCTCCTAGAACACCCCAAACACTAGGTTTTGACAAAGTAATGGACCACAGAGGTATGAGCCATTACATTAGATACCTCTCAAACTATTCTCACCCTCAAGAATTTAAAACAAAACCTATAAGAAAGAGGGGTCCGAACAACCACCATGTAAGATTCCTCTTAAGAATAAACCACCCTGTATTGTTTTGAAAGATGGAGTGAAACCTCAAAATACAAGAACACATACTCCTAGATTTTCCAACCCAAACAACCGCAAGACCTACCACACCAGCACCAAAAGTCACACTGCCCGAACATATTAATCAGGGAATTCCTTCCTCCCTATTAAGATACTATCTTCTTTGGGCAGTAGTGACTCATCTGCACATGTTTAATTACATTATCATTAATGAGTATTGATTAGGGATCAGTTTCTATCCTCCTCATATGTCAGGACTTTATCATATGTTAGAGAACAAGTAAATAACTCATCTCATAGAAAACATGGTTCAAGCATTACAAGGAAAAACATAACAAGGTAGAACTCAAAACAAATCTAGGTATTGGGCATGAATATATGTCTCCCTTTTCTAAGTACTATGCTCCGGGTTACCATACCTCCACAACACACAAACCAAGGGAATGGTACATCCAAGTAGCACCTTCTCCTGATGATCCTAGATCTCCACTAGTCACTCCACGAATGTTGTGTCCTCCTCAGTATCTAACTCTCCCCAATCAATGACATGAGAGTCATCATGAAGATACCAATGAAGATGAGAGACATGAAAGATGTCATGGATCCTTCTTAACTATGGTGGAAATTCCAGGTAGTATGCCACCTCACCAACTCATCCCAAAACCTCGAAGGGTCTGATGAACCTAGAAGAAAGCTTAATTCCTCTTCCAAACCTCTTCTTCCCACGTTGAGGTGAAACCTTTAAGAACATGTGGTCCCCATCCTCTAACTCCAATCGCCTTTTATTTTGATTGGCATACAACTTTTGTTGGTTTTTTTTCTACCTTCATCCTCTAACGGAAAAGCCGCACTTTCTCGGTCATACTCTCCACCATGTATTGACAAAGAAGAGGTGCCTCCCTAGATTCTATCCATCTCAAAGTTGAATGAAATGGTCTCCCATATAGGGATTTGAATGGAACCATGCTGATGTAAGAGTGATAGATATTATTATAACATAATCTACCAAAGTCAAGTGTTGCACCCAAGACCCACCATGGTCCAAGACGCATGCTCGCAACATATCCTCCAACATCTGGATGGTCCTCTCTATCCGCACATTTGTGTGAGGGTGGAAAGTAGTGTTGAGGCATAAATGAGTTCCAAATTCATGCAATAATACCCTCCAAATTTGCGACATAAAACGCATATCCCAATCTCAGACGGTGGATTTAGGAACTCCATGCAGCCACACCACCTCATACACGTACCTCTGTACTAAGGAATATACTACACTTGACTCCTTGATTACTAAGAATTAATCCAATTTCATCAACTAATCCACTAATACCCAGATTTCATCGCAACCACCCTGAGCCCTGGGTATCCCTATGAAGAAATCCATTGAGATGTCATCCCACTTCCACTCGGAGACATCTAAGGGCTGTAACAAACCACCGAGAACACGATACCCAACCTTCAATTATTGTCACACTAAGAACTTTTCCACAAACTCCACCACTACCTGCTTCATCCCAATCCACCAGAAATGTTGCCTCAATCCACGATGCATCTTGGAAATCCCTAGGTGTACCAATAGGGGTGATCCATGAAAATCATAGAAAACTCCTTTGTGAATCATCATGGGAACAAATAGCTTCTCATAAAAAAACATATAATTATTACCATCCTCCGACCATCCCTCTAGAGAATAACCCTAGTAAATGCGATCATGCATCATCTCCACCTCTGAGTCTCCCCACTAATACTCTCCCACCTACTCCCTCAGAGGTGAATGCACCATCATCTGAAACAGAGAAAATCTTCCACCATTCATTTCTTCATCTTAGTGCAAGGTAGCCAACTCCTTCATCTCCCTAAAAGCATCCATAGATTCTTGAACTACCTCTCTTCATGACTTCATGATCAAAACATAAACCATAGCATTCCTATTTCCTTCAGTGTAGGAGATCTCAAAATTGTAAACCTGGAAAAACTACATCCACCTCTGCTACCTCAAGTTCAGATCTCAATGGGAAAAGATGTACCTCAAGCTCCTGTGATCCATGAAAACCACAAAGCACCTCCTAATGTGGTAATTACACCACAAATTTAGTGAAAACATGACTGCTTATAGATCCAAATCATGGGTGTCATAGTTACCTTCATGGGGACACAACTTCCTAGACCCATAATAGATCACTCCCCATTACTGCATCTGCACACACACCAATAACAGATGGGAATCATCACAAAACACCTCAAACATCACCCCTTCCTATGGAAACCTAATCACTAGGGAACTAACCAACTTCCCCTTCAGATAGTCTAATGCTTCCTGGCACTGCTCTCTCTACACAAAATCTTGTCCTTTTCTGGTTAGAGCCATCAATGGAGCTGCTACTCGAGATAAATCAGGTTCAAATATCTGATAATAGCCTACTAAACCGAGAAAACTACAAACCACTACCAAATTCTTGGGTGTTTTCAAATAAAAAACTACCTAGACCTTTGACGGGTCCACTGCTACACCCTGCTAAGACACCACATGTCCAAGGAAGTGGACTTATTCTGTCCAAACATTGCACTTGGATATATTTTCATAAATTTGGTGGTGTCAAAGGACTTCTAGGATAGTCATGAGATGTTCAATATGCACCTCCTCTTACTTCAAGTAGATAAAGATGTTATCAATGAATATGATGAGGAACCGGTCTAGGATCTCACAAAAGATAGAGTTCATAATCACCATGAACATAGTTGGTGTGTTTGTAACACTGAACGACATAACCACAAACTTGAAGTGCCCATACTTGCACCTAAAACTAGTCTCTGGGATGTCACCCTCCATCACCCACAACTGGTGATACCCAAAATGCATATCAACCTTAGAAAACCAATTTTATCTCCTAATCTAGTAAAAAATATCATCTATCCTTGGTAGAGGGTAATAGTTCTTAACCATTACCTAATTCAACCTCTAGTAGTGTCTATAAATAGCCTCAGACAACTATTTTTCTTCTTTACAAATAGTACTAGAGCACCCCATAATGACACATTGAGCCAGATAAATCCCTTCTTCATAATATTGTCAATCTGAATCCTTACCTCCTGCATCACAGAAGGTTTCATCCGATAAGGAGCCATTGAAATCAGAGGAGCACTATGTTGCAAGTCTATCCCAAACTCAACATCACGTTAAGGGTGTAGAGTCACAAACTCCTTAAAAAAATTCCATGATATCTCCAAAAACTCTATAAACCCCCACTATCCCAGTGTCTATTGATTCCAATAACAGCTCGACCAACAAGGAAAGAAGAAGCTCCACATGCCGGATACCCACCTGACAACTCTGCTCACCAACGAAAGCTACACACTGGCTATTCTTATCTAAAAACACAACTCTTCTCTAGAAGTATTTGATAACAGCATGAACATATTAAAACTATTAGATTATAATAATAATATCATATGGATTCATCTATAGTATAAATAGATCCCCACTGGACTGATGTCGCTCCAAAATCAGTCTACATTCTCAGAAAACATCAAAAAAGCTAGCCTGGCCTCCGACTGGTGTACTCAACACTAGGGGAATAAAAATTATCTCTATGTCCAGTCCTGGAGAATGGGATATACCAATTGAAACAAAGGAGTGTGAAGCTTATGAATTAAACAAGGCATAAATAAGAGTACTGAAAAAATTGATAGTACCTCAAACGATCTCCATCCCAACTGGAGCTACTATCTCTGCGGTGTGCAACTAACCATGTCTAGTTCCTATTACCCTATGACATCGGCCTCCTCCCCAACCATGCCCTGGTTGAGGTCCCTATGGAATTCCCTGAGGTCAGCCTCTTCCTACTCTGTCTCCCCTCAGTGGAGCAAGTTCATGTTGTCCCTATTGTTGAAATGGTCTAGTTGGCTACTGTTGTTGAGGCAATAATTGGACCTTCCCACCTCCACTATATTGGGCTCTAATTGGGAACTAAATATAAAGGTGACTATAGACACCACAATGGAATCACCTCAGTCACAAGACTATGGGAAAAGGATGAGGACCAGAAGGTAGGAACTGAAACTGCTGGGGTTGGCTCCCCATCGGCCAAAACTTGGAAGGTCATGATGTTGGAGACCTGCTTCTAATAACATTAACCTTTGAAGAACTCATCTGGATACCCTATCATGGTAGACCTCCTCATTAATTCATCCTTTCCAGTACCTCATCTTTCTTCTGAACCTCTAAGTACATTGGTAAGGTGAATAGAGTAACTACGTACTGAAGATAAGGACAAAGTGCCTCCTCTAAAAATTTTGCCTGGGATTCCTCATTCAAAAAGAGATCCATAGAAAATCGAATGAGATCCTTGAACTTGATACCCAAATCCCATACTGACATACTCCCCTACTAGAGGGAGAGTAGTTCTTGTCGATTCTTAGCCTTCATCATCAAAGAGAGGAATTCTTCCCAGAATTCCTTCTCGAAGTCAACCCATGAAACATCAGTCTCCTTCCTCTCCCCAAGGTAAAGAAACCACCACTGATGTGATACTCCCCTCATATGGATCACTTCCAGGGGAACCTAATACTCTATCAGATCCCTGATCAAGGTGAAGGTGATCTCCAGTGCCTCAAACCAACTCTCTGCCTCTGTATCTAAACTACTTCCTCATACTTTCCTAGAGTCTGTCAAGAGAAAGCACGAAGTATATTCTGACATTGGTTTTCCTTATCCTATGGATCTAACCACCACTAATCAACTATATTGTCCTACTAATACTTCACTACCTGAGCCAATCGTGGACGAAAATTGGGTGCCATGGCTGAAAGGTAAAAAAGGAATTCCTAATCTCGAGTAGTATGGAATTTATTTAGGATTCATTTTAACTCATTTTTTTATTTTAATTTCTTGAAAATACCCAAAAAAAATAAGAACACAATTCATCATGATACATGTACTTTCCCTAGGGTCTCTACCCTGAAATTAGTGTAGCCTCACTTGGATGTTCATTAAGCTCAAATTCCTTGCATCGGATCACAGGGGGCCCTAAAATCCCATGTCCTAGTTGGTCTTCCCTGGCCTATGTCATGCACCAATATCACTTAACATTGTTTCCCTACCAACCCATGCAATCCTTATTATTCCTAAATCCAAAATCCATCTTATCTCTCATCCATCGCCTCTGATACCATTTTTTCACGACCCGCATTCTTCAAGATGAGGTAAGGGATAAAAAGATGTCGAGACCATCCTTCCTTAAGATGGAGAGATAATGACCCCTTAGTCCCACCTACAATGGGCCCTGGGGTGGTGACTAGCACCAAGGGTGGGTAAACATCCACACAAGATGGAAGGTATTACCCTTTTTAATGAATGAAATATCAGAAGATAAGATGTATCAACCTCAAAAAACTCCAAGACACATATATATAGAAACCAAAATCCATCCCACATGCATGTTTAAAGTATAACTGCTATAAATATAAGAAAACTCAAAAGTAAGTACCTAAATAAAACTAATAAGTGACAAAAAAAATTGTCCCCAATGTCCAAGCTAGTAACGTCTATCATGGTCCATGTAATCTCCCTAGAAACAAGAAAATATTTTATATATGTAGGGTGAGTATACAAGTATACCCAGTAGGGAAAAGCCAAAGTCACCCGTGCATAAGTGGGAGAATCATACTAATTTCTCGAAGAGAAAACAACAGAAACTCAAAATCACATAACAAGGTATACTATACACCCTAACCTCGCCAAGGTACACTCACCAAATAATGAAAATCAAGTAAAGTAAAGTAGTAAGTACATCGATATTTGGGTACCCCGCACCACTTCCAACTGGTTAACAGATCATCACTAATTGAAAACGTCCTAATGCTACCACGCTCTTCCAAAATCCTCACTGTAACAACCTGTTGGTACACACGTGGGCCACATACCACATCACATCTATCCCATAATAACCTAGGACACAAACCACAACCTCATCCTGAAGACACCTGGGAAGCACACCTCGCACGCAAACACATAGGCCTCACAACCACACCACAACCTACCCAAAATGTCTAGGACTACCAATACCTAGAAGAGGGAGTAGAGAAGATCCAATAACCATCCATCCATCCTCCCACCGGGATGTTGGGAAATGACACCCTCCCCCATAACAATGGGGGTGTTCATCACATAGTACTCAACATGGGTGGGGTGCGTATATAAATCACAAGGAACTACATTTATATATATATATATAGGTACCAAACACTCATCCCAACCTATGGGTTTTCAAAACAATAACCATCCCACACCAAAATTTCCCTTACTACTAATCCTACATGTATGTATCAAAATGAACAGTGGTCACTTCCCAATAAATGAATGTCGCTTCACTAAAAGCCACAACTCGAAACATTACCCAATCAATTCATCTAACCAATTGTCATTATGCATTATCAATTCATTTATTTATTTATTCCATCCTTAACTATTAAACTACCAAACACAGTATACCATAAGTAAAACCATAACCCACACCCACTTCATGAAATTTTTGAAACTCTAGGCCATGGGATTTTACAAGGTAACAACATCCTTCTTCAAAATTATCCCTCTTAAACCATCCTTGGTAGCCCCACTACAAGAGAAGCACCAAATTTAGCAAAATAAAACTCACCCATCTTGTAATCCCACTACACACTCCCCTCTCTTGAACACTCGTTCAACCACTGCAACCATCATTATTCAAAGTCATACTGCACTTTCCTTCCTCTCAACAATTAAACCCCCCAACACACCTCATCACAACACCACTTGGCATCCCCTCTTCATAACAACACCACACCCAGCACACCCATAAACATGAACATGACACAACCCAGTCCTGCAACCTCGATTCCCAACCACTTCTCAGATACAGTCCCACTGTATAACAAGTTTATCCATTCAACAATCAACCAACCTCTCAACCCGAGACACCATTATGCCACCCTTACCACCCCATACTCACAACGACACTCCCAACCACACTCCCAAACACAACACCACAAGAACAGCATAGACACGAGCCAAATATAACCACACAAAGCACACAAACACACCAATAAGGAAATATTCATTCATATTTAGTAGCACTCATGATTTAATTCCACTTGATAAAATAGGGGTGATCACATGATAAGTTTGATCTTGGGGAATCCATATAATTAACCGAATATACATGATTAATCATATTCCAATTCTTACAGTAGTGATTCATAAAGCATATAGGTGCGCAAACAGATACCACCAACAACCATGATTTTCAAAAGAATACAACCCATAAAATTCATAATATGGATCAAATATAACATATAAAACAAATCGACAATCATCCTCATACTCCCAACCCATTATTTATTACTTCTTATTATCTTCCTTAAATCTGGGTCCAACTATATTCACAAGGGTACATGAGTACACCCACCCTGCATGATACAAAATTAAAGGAGAGATGAATGAAATACCTACCTGGAATAATAGGCGACCAACACTTTTTCCTTGATCCAAAAACATGGGGTCGCACTAGCAACAGGAAAGGCTCTAGGGGAAAACCGAACAAACTGCTACACCATATGGGAATGAATCCTCAAGGAAAAAAGGTTCTTGGCATAATAAGAAAAAACATAAGGGTTAAAAGGAAGATAATATTCAGCTTTAGAAACCTCAGATCCTAAATCTACAGTGAAACAGTTTCAAAGGCCTTTAAAGCTGGATCACAACCAAGACCACGCATTTTAGGATTCAATGGAAGCTTCAGGTTTTTAGAATATAAATACCATTTGAAATGGCCCAAAAATCATTAAATATGGAACTTGACTCATTAACGTCAAAAAGACATGGAACTGGAATAACTCATAAAGGAAAGAAAATAACTCACCGATGGGTGAGTCACCGATGCGAGTCACCGATGTCTTAGTCACCGACGCCTGAGTCACCACTGCCTGAGTCGCCGACGTCTAAGTCATTGACACCTGAGCCACCAATGTGATGACCTACTGATGCTCTAACCTACCAACGCTCTGACCTACCGACGCTATGAGTCACTAATGCCCTGAGTCATCGAAATGATGACCTACCGATGCCCTGTCCAACTAATTCCATGACCTACTAATGCCCTGAGTCACCGATGCCTTGAGTCACTGACGTGACAACCTACCGATGCCCTGACTTACTGACACCCTGACCTACTGATGACATGAGTGACCGACACCCTAATTCATTGACGCGATGACCTACCGATACCCTGATTCATTGATGTTGAGCTACTAACATCAACCTACTAATGCCAACCTGTTGATGTTGAGCTATGGGTGCGACTCGCTGACACCTGACTCACTGATGGAAAAACTGGAAATTTAGAAAACTCTTGAAATGAGCTACCATTACCTACTAGAACACCCCAAACACTATATTTTGACAAAGTAATGGACCACAGAGGTCTAGTAAATTACATAAAATGTGTTTCTTTATACTTTATAACTCAAATGGAATTCTATTTTTTGTAATAGTTGGTACTCGGTTCAATGTGTATGCCTTAGTTTGTAATGAATATCCCCAAAAGGATAATGAAATATATGCATGATTCATCATCGACCTGACCATGTATAGAAAGGTATGATTCCTCCTTTCACTAACACCATTCTAAAGTGGTTTTTAAGGTAGAGTGAGTTGATAAAGAATCCCAAATTCCCATAAAAAGTCGATAAAATCTTAGTTAATATATTCCCCACCTCGATCTTATTAACGATTATTTATCATTTTTTCAAGTAGATTGTCTACTTCATTCTTGAATTCTTTAAATTTATAAAAGGACTTGGAATTATACCTCATCAAGTAGACATATCCATACCTACTCAAGTCATCAGTAAAAGTTATGAAGTAAGAATACCCACCTCTAGCATTTATTGTAAATGGCCCACACATATCTATTTGTACCAATCCTAGAATCTTTGTGACCCTTTAACCCTATCCAATGAATAGTGGTTTGGTAATTTTTCCTTGTAAATAATCATGACATCTTTTAAGTGATTTTAGATCAAAAGAGTCTAAATAACCATCTTGGTATAGATTTTTCAAACACTTCTCATTTACATGACAAAGACAGTGATGAGACAAATGGTTATTATATGATTTGTTCAAACATGATTCATTATCAATTTTTAATACTTGGTTTTCATAATTTAATACATAAATAAATTTATTTAAATGTTTTATATCATAACATATTCTATATTTTTAAAAGAAACAACTTTTATTTCCAAACCTGAAAATAAAAGAATTTATATCTAGCTAGGATACATAAATTATGTTTTTGGTAACACTTGATACATAATAAAAATCTCTTAAAACCAATATCATTCCTATTATAAATGAAAGTTGATAGTCTCTGATGGAAAGTGTAGCCAGCCTCACACCATTTACTGCCAACAAATCCACCTCTCCTCAATAAATCTTTCAAAATATACTTGGTTCCTACATTTGGATACATATGTGAGAACCGTAAGCTATATTTATTACCCAATGTGTTGATATTGAAATATTACACTTAATGAATGAAAATTTATCTTATCCTTGATTTTGGGTGCAATTTCTCTTCCAGTGTTCTTTCTTACCACATACAAAACATACTACTTTCTTTTCCTTTCCCTTCCTTTGAGTCTTCCTTTTCTTGGAAAGATGGTGATTGGGAGCTTTAGACATGTTATGAATCTTAGGACCCTTTTCCTTTTTCTTCCTTTTCTTATTCACCATAGGGAAAACATGTATTTCATTCCTCATATCCTTGACCACTTAGAGAATCCAAGTAATAAGTTCTGAAATAATCTTCTCATTATTTCTCATGTTATAATGAAACTGGAGAATGTCTTGGGTAGTGAGGAAAGTATAAGATCTATGTGTAAATCATCTGGGAATTTAAGGCCCAAGATTTCTAATCATTCAATATAGCCAATAAGATTTAATACATGAGGCCCAAATAGTGTTGACTCTCCAATATTACAAGTAAAAAAATCATTGGAGATATCATATTTATCTTATCTATCCTTCACTTGATAGAGATCACGAAGGTGGGACATCATATTATATGCATCCATATCCTCATGTTGATTCAAAATCTAATTTTTCCTAGATGATAGCATGAAACATTGAATATTTTTGGCATCATTAAAATGTTTCTCATAGGGAGATAACTCATCCTCACTAGCCTCTTGGCCAAGCACTTTAGGAATAGGGTTTTCTAGAACATATAATTTTCTCTAATGATGTAGGATAATGTGTAAGCACCTTTTACATTATTGGAAATTAGTGCACATGATAAGGTTATCCTTATAAAGTATGTATCATATTGATATGTTTTAATTCATATTTATTGTCATTTTTATAATTTAGAAGAGAAGAATTTTAGTACTTTATCTGACAAAAAGTAGATAACAAATATTACATTTATTAATCTCTTGTTATTTTATAGAATCTTAAAAAACCTCACCATTGGATTTGAAATATCATGTTTCTTTTAAATTCTAGTGACAAGGATCCATATTCCTCTTCTTGTCACCCCAGGTTTGGTCGATCAAGCAATTTAAAGGGTTTTAGGTAGGCATTATTCTTTCCATTTACATCACCTCATGGTTCCTTTATCTGATGAGTGGACTCCCCAATCCTAAAATACTTAATTTATATTTCCTCTATATTTTCCTCTTATTTACACCAATTATTTCTTTAACAATCAACCCTTGATGTAAACTAAGTTAAATCAACCCAAAACTTTAGGTTAGAATTCCCCAATAATTCAAACCACCCTGACATTGGTCAGTCAAGAACTTTGAACTGTGGTTTGATTTTAACTTATGTAGTGGAAGGATATACCAACTTAATATATATATATATATATATAATATAGGGATCTTTATCTTTATGTTTAATTTTTTCATTTTTCCATTATCACATTCTTGTTAATTTTAAATGGATCTACTTAAGTGATTAACTCTGTCTTAGATAAAGTTTATTCATAATCCAATTTATTTTAGTTCTATATTCCATGCTTGTTAATTCATTAATTAATGTGATCACAACAAAACATCCATAATGAAATAACCATGAAAATTGACAAAAATAAAATTATAAATTGGTATGATAATGAGATTTTACTAATGGTAAGTTTATCTAGCAGATGATAAACTAACAGTCGGCCTAGAGGGAAAAAATCTTGAACCAAAAAAAGGTTCATGTTGCAGCTTTCCACCTATCCACCCATATATCTCTATTTTATTGGTTTTGACTCAACTATAAACTCAAATTTCCTTCACTCGCTTGGGAGATCCATCTATTAAATAATCTTTTACTCATACGTGGGTGAGGGGAACCAAATTATTGGTTAAGGGTTTTACATAAAATGAAATTGTGGGCATGCATGCCCTTACATAATTAGAGGAGGGATGATGTGAATAACATAAATTTAATTTAATGGTAAATTAAAAAGGAAACAAATCTCATACAATGTTATTTTTTGTGCTCATGATCATCCATATGCATGAAAAAAATTACACATTTAATAAAATAAAATTCAATTGTAATTATTATTATTTAAGATAAATTACGCTTGAATAATTAATTATATTCTTTAATTAATCAATTATTTTATCTAAATTCTAATCCAAACTTTTTTGATATTCTCATTCATCATAATTTAAAAAAAAATTAAATAAATGTATTTGGAATTAACTATTTACAAAATATGTACCTTAGAGGAAACACGGTGAGTAACCGTTCAAACTACCAAGTGCATAATATATTTGTATACTATTTACACATGTAACAGATGATATACATGAATTATCATGTAATTTCATGTAATGTACATATTCAAGTAAATTACACATAGAACACATGTTATTTATATAGTGTGTTATGTTTCAATGCATGTAGATTAATAATTGTATTAAGACTTATGCACGATATGTAGTTTCAAGCATTACACATGAATTAATTTGACATTTAATATATATATATATATATATATAACCCATCACATGGCATATACATAGTCAAATAAATGACACACAACATGTTGATAAGTTTTTGAAGTATAATAAATTAATTTGTAATTCTGTGTAATTTGGTAAAATATACGGTGTGTACAATATAGCTACACGGCGTGTATTTATCTGAACATGTATCCATGGAAAATGCCTAGGGAATCAGTGTGAAATCATGATATGGAAATTAATGGAGTTCATGGTGTTTAAATGGGATACACTACATGTGGTCTCTGAGTTACATGGTCACCAATCTTATAAGTTGTGTAAGAAAATGCACATCTCATCTTTGATTACACGTCATGTACAGATGCTATGCATCATGTAATCTGGTTGATTGTGTGCCAGCCTAACCTATTCCACACGTGTTGTATCTAAGTACACAACATGAGTAATAAATATACATGTCTTGAATTAATTCCAAATTAATTCATGGCACATTAAACATAGGTACACGGCATGTGCCAATGGGCTGTGTAGTGTGAACTCTTATACTATTCATCCAGAATCCTCAGCACCTTAGGATAAGTTCTTTAAATATTTTTCATTCATAAAATTAATCATCATTTTATTATATTTTCTAGAATGAATGGTAAGAAGATAATATATCATGATTCAAATTAAATAATGATTAATTTGGAATTGAAAAGTAATGATAAATGCATAAATCAATCATCGATCTTTAAATAATTAAAAAAATTATGTGATCGCTCTGATACCACTTGAAGGTTCTGGGAACAAAAGAAGAATTGTATGAGGCATTAACAACATGGATTTTTATTTTAATCTATGATTAAATGGAGATGTACATCAATGATAAATTCCATGACCAACAGAATTGAAACAAAGATTAATTAATGAGATAACACCATAATCAAATTGCATGATCATCACATATTATTTATAATTAATTCAAACAATTAAAGAATTTCCTTATGATGAATCCTTTCTTCATTTATGAATTTGAAAATGTATATATGTCATATCATCATTGTGTTGTAGTAATAAATAGTATATTCCCTCTAATGTTGATCCGCACATGCTCCATGAACCACTGAACGTCGTTGTAGGAGTGCCTAAGTTCTAGAGTGGTAGATCCTAATGCTAACATCATTTGTATTTGATAACCCCAATAATCTCATCAAGGAAGTGTTAGCTTAGATATCTCTAAGCTTGTGATTGGTGGAAAAGGGGGATCACTCTCCATTCCTGGGATAGTTCTTAGAGAGGGATCTCTCTTGGGATTCGATAGAATTCTCTTCAACTGTTGTTGTGGACAAAAAATGAAATGAAGACCCTAAAAGAAATAATATAATTGGGTTTATATACTTCTAGGTTTAGACAATAATAATTTCACATTCACCCTTATTATTTACTTTATCCCTATGGAACCTCATAAATATAATAAAATATTATTATTATATCTTGACATGTGCTAAACACATGAATAAATTAAATATATTTTATTCAAATAATTTTCAATATTTATTATTTATCACTGGACCATTAAACTTGATTCGTCATTCCTCCACAATATATATCAAACATTAAATAATGACTATTTATTTAATAAAAAAATATCACTGTATTTTTTTCTAATAAATAAATAAATATTATATTTACTAAATAACATATAAATATTTATTAAATATTCTATTTACAAAATATTTTTATGAATAATAAATGACGGGATATATTTGATCAATAAAAAATGAATAATTATTCAACCATGTGTGAGAATAATATTTATTCAACTTGTTAAATAGTAAATAATATTATTATTTAACTAAGATTGCAGATACACTTAGTGTGTGACCCTCTAGGCCTCTTTCTCAGTGGCATTGGGAAAAGAAGCCCAAATTCCAAGGTTAGTGTCTAGAAATATGACAAGGCACCCATAAAGAAATAAACTAATGTAACAATAACATAATACCTCATACAAATGCATGTTGTGTAATATAATCCCTTGATCGTGATATCTATAATCAAGCAAGTTGCATGCTAATTGCATCAACCTATATGCTTGTTGTCTCTTTCTTTGACTTTTTGAAAATTAAACCTTCCTACATAAAATTATGTCCATAGATTAATTTAGGCTATATCATTTCCATTTAAGGGTCTAAGATGTCAACTTATGTTAAATAACAGAAGGGATAAATCATTTCTCACATTATTCATTAATGAAATATTACTCATGACACACCCAATGTATCCTACTTCACCACGAACATATGCCTTAACAGTTTTCATCAATACATCAAAGTACACGACTCATAAAATCCATTGATAATAATCTTAAAATATAAGGACCAAAACACATATCCACAGATAGGAACATCTAATGATACATATAAGTGTGAATTTTCGATCGATGGGTCTCATTCTCATAATCTTCTACACTAGAAATTACCAAGGGCGTACACCATGATAAGGTGCCTCAAATTCTTATAGCCTCCACCCTTGATAACATGTGTCATTTGTATCACTCAAATGATTTCATCTATCTATAGAACATGTATTTAAGAATACTATTATGGCACTTATGGGATATTATTATAGCAGGGAACTACTATGACCCATCAGTGCGACAACTACTCTTATGATATTTTCACGTGTTATGTTACAAAGAAGAATAATAATGCTCTGATAAGAAATTTATCAATATTTAAAACTATAAATATAGGTAATCATAAAGTACACAAAAGTTGGTTTTGAGGCATCAACACCAACATTATCATATCAATGACCACTCCATTGCCTTATTATAAATGATGAATGACTCAACAGATGGAATAAGGAAATATCCTTAAACACCTATGATAATATCAAATACAATTACAAGGTAAATTTATCAGCAACAAGAAAGCTCTCTCAATTTTTTGATCCTTCCTCCATCTTACTTGAGTGTCTATGAACATTGGACTAGGTGTGCACCCATGTTTTTCCCTCAATCCAGACCCGAATGGGATGTACTCTCATGACTTAATCCAATAGACCACAATATCAATCTCTTCATCTATTTTTCTAATAACATAGATGATCCTTTTATAGAGATATTTCATATATCTATATCTTTAATGGAATACCAATAAATCCAAGTGTCCTAGATCTCCTCACCTTTATATATTAGATATCTTCATTAAATCACAATTTAAAGTCATTTGGTTGAAAGGTAGTCTATGAGGGAATAAGGAAAATTATTCATTGGATATTTAGAACTCGTTTGTTATGTTGGAAATAGAATTCATTGAGAATTATTTGGATTTTCTGAAAGAAGTAGTTGATATGAAAAAGGGGATCAAGGATCTAGAACTAGATCCAAGCTATTTAAATAAATTAAAGTGATGTGAGGCATAACCTAATAGACCTAGGGGATTTTGACCCCCTTTAGGTGACATTTCTTTATCAAGGGTTCAGAACAAGAATAATATGGACCGATAAAGGGAAGATTTTGGTGATTTTTCTAGTGGTTTGAGGTGACTCAAAAAGATAAAATTGTTCTTTGGTGTGGTTGTAGAATGTTTTGTATGTATATGCCCCTTTGAAGTGAAATTTTTCTCAAATACTAATAAGTATCATCATGAGTGTGCAATGAGGAGTCGACAACTTGAACTGATAGAGTTTCTAGTTTTCACTCAAATGTTAATAAATTCTGATTGTTTGTTGTTTTTCAATGTAATATAAATTTGAATGTTTGTTACAGCAATTTAAATTTGGGTTGGATTTATCTCTTATAATGGTGATTTTGGGAGGTTTCCTTCTAAACCCAAAAAAACAGATTTTCTTAGTAATAAAGATATTGAATTGGATTTGAATTCATCTAGTTAACTATCGATGTTTCTTATTTTGATTCCTTGATTCATCTATAAAATATAGTGTATATGATTTTGGGATATTCTAGAATTAACTAGATTGTGGCATGACACGAAAAATCACCGTGCGATGCATGATGTTTCAATGATATATATTACATCATGGCATAGGTTTTAGTCAAACTCAAAATCTAAAAATACTAGTTAAAGGGTCCCTTTGAATCTCTCATGAGATCCACCAAATCCACCTTTGACTTGTGACGTGATCATATAGATTGCGGTGTGATATCGTTATCTCCTCATTTTGGTATCCTTAGGCTATGACGTGACCTGACCTCCATGGCGCAACAACTTCATAATTTTTAGAATCATTGTATCTTCAAATTTTCTCCACACAAAGTGTTTTTGTGTGGAATCTCTAGTTGTGGCATGAAAGGTTCGATACTTCTAGAACCAACAACCTGGAGAATTCTTGTAGCTAGATTCATTATGGTGTGGATTCTTTTATTGTGATTTGGTCTTCTTTACTTCACCATACCCTATGATGTGAATCATTTCATTACGGTACAAGATCATGTGGCTTCCAAACAGGTGCTACATATACTTCTCTTGGTGAATCATTAAATTGTAGTTGACTTATCCTTAATTTCTCAGATGACTGCTTGCACCACAATCCACACGACTACGACATGATTATCTTCATGTCAGATTAACTTATTAGTGCATTATTCCTATGTAGGAATAACTCAAACTTACATCAGTATTATAATTACATGACTGAAACATTCATGACACGATTCTTTTTTCATTAGATCAAACTATTTCCTGTGAAATATTAACCCATTCATTCTACAATGTGGTCATCATCATTAACATTGTGATTTAATCATGATTTGAAAAACATTATCTCAACCTCAACTCATTTATGATGTGGTAAAAACAATTGTAGTTTGAGGCATCTATATAAGGATAAATTCTTCTTTTGGCTCTACTGATCATTGTGCAGCGATCTCTTTTGTCCCGTGATATTCTCTAACTTAGATAATTATTCGATCCCAAGCTACCACTTTTTTTCTATTCTTCTCCAACATCTATAATGTTCTTCAATATTTGTCATGATGTTATCGAATCATCTCAAACTCCTTCATTCCCCTTGAGTTATAAACTTCATCTCCATTCTTCTTTATCCATGTTATAATACATGTGATATATCAACCTTCATTCCAATCACAAGGACGTCTTCTCAAGAGTACTTGTATGAAAACACTACTAAACATGTACATATGAGATATATTAGTGTGTCATGAACTCCAAATTAATCAGGAGGAATCCATAGCCAACTTCATTCAAAGGTTCATGTCACCAAACCATTGGGTTGGATAGTGTTTGTTAGATATCTCCATCCCTTGGTGAACATGCAATCATGCATCTAATGGAAGAATTATTGATCATCATAAGGTTTCACAAGAACCATCAAGGCCTTTATACTCCATGTGATTCTCCATTCCTCCATGAGTTCTTCATGAGCTAGTCAAGGTATGTGATCTTCAATGACTTGCTTCCAAAACAACTCCATGTAACCTTTCATGAATCTTCTTAATGATTCAACCGAGGAAATCAATAGGCTCAAAACATCTTCACTGATATTTATAGATATCATGGAATTTAATCCCATAGTCACCCCCCTAATAGATGCTAGAATCTCTAACACCCTTCTTTCAAGGAAAACTCATTACTTCATCTATCCTCAACTCAAATTATGATTATCTTCTTCGATCTTCATCTTTCTTGGAAAATCCAACATGTCATGTACACAATATCTTTAAATCATATCGCACTACATAATGTATTCTAAATCTAGCATGTTCCCAATTCATCATGCATGAATGGTGTCATCGATTATTGAAAACAAATCCAACACGACATAATAAAATGATTCATGCATGGACTTCATCTTCACGACATGCATGGATACATCGCATATCATGAATTTTACCCATAACAACATTGTAGAACAAAAAATACATTTCATACACACATAACATGTTCCAATATATAAAATAAATACTGAAAGGTAACAAAGTGCTTAAAACATTTATATATGTTAACATGTGGGAAAAAACATTCAAATATGTTAATATAGTGACACATTATTTAGATGTATATGTTAACAAAACATACAGGTGTAAAAACAGAGACCACCAACGACCATGATTTTCAGAAGAATACAACCCATACAATTCACAACATGGATCAAAGATAACATATAAAACAAATTGATCATCATCCTCATACTCTTAATCCCTCATTTATTACTTCTTATTATCCTCCTTAAATCTGGTCCCAACTGTATTCACAAGGGTAAATGAGTACACTCACCCCTCATATTACACAATTATAGGAGAAATGAAGGAAATCCCTACCTGGAACAACAAGAGACCAACAATTCTTCCTTGATCCAAAAATAAGGGGTCGCACGAGTAGCAGGAAAGGCTCCAAGGGAAAACCGAATAGGCTGCTACACCACAGGGGCATGACTTATCAAGGAAGAAATGTTCATGGTGCACTAAGTGAAAACAGAAGGATTCAAAGTAAGAAAAGATTCAGGTTTAGAAATCCCAGATCCTAAATCTATGGGGAAACAGTTTCAAAGGCCATTAAAATTGGATCACAACCAAGACCACACGGTTTAGGAGTCAAAGGAAGCTTCAGGTTTCTAGAAGATAAATACAATTTGAAATGGCCCAAAACTCATTAAATATGGAACTTAACTCATTAACGTCAAAAATAAATGGAACTGGAAAAACTTAGAAAGGCTATAAAATGAATCACTAATGGGTGTGTCACTGACGTGAGTCACCTATGCCTAAGTCACCAACGCTTGAGTCACCAATGCCTGAGCCACCGATGCCTGAGCCACCAACGCGAAGATCTACCAATTCCCTAACCTACTGACACCCTGACCCACCAATGCTCTGAGTCACTGACGCCCTGAGTCACTGACTCCCTATGTCACCAATGCGATGACCTGTGGATACCCTGACCTACTGACACCCTGAGTCACTGACATGGCGACCTACCGACGCCCTAACCTACCGACTCCATGACCTACCAATGCCCTAAGTCAATGATGCAATGATTCATTGACTTGATGACCTATTGACACCCTGACCTACTGATACCCTGACCTACTTATTCCATGTGTGACCGACACCCTAAGTCACTGATGCGACGACCTACCGATGCCTTGAGCCACCGATGCTAAGATACTAACACTAACCTACTGACTCTAACCTACTGACATTTAGCTATAGACGCGACTCACTGATGCCTGACTCATTGATGGAAAAACTGGAAATTTGGAAAACTCTTGAAATGAGCTATTGTTACCCCCAAAACACCCCCAAATACTGGATTTTGACAAATTAATGGACCATGGAGTTTTGGGACATTACACAAAATGGGTTTCTTTATACATCATAATTCAAAGGGAACTCCATTTTATGAAATAGTTGGTACTTAGTTCAATGTGTATGCCTTAGTTTGTGATGAATATCCCCAAAAGGATAATGAAAGATATGCATAATTCACCATCAACCTAACCATGTCTAGAAATTTATGATTCCTACTTTCACTAACACCATTCCACAATAGTTTATAAGGTGTAGTGAGTTGATAAAGAATCCCAAGTTCCCATAAAAAGTCGATAAACTCTTAGTTAATATATTCCCCACCTCAATATTATCAATGATTCTTTATTTGTTTTCCAAGTTTATTGTCTACTTCATTATTGAATTATTTAAATTTATCAAAGGACTCATACGTATACATCATCAAGGAGACATATCCATATCTACTCAAGTAATCAGTACAAGTTATGAAGTAATAATACCCACCTATAGCTTCTACTAGAAATGGCCCACACACATCCATTTGTACCAATCCTATAATCTTTGTAACCCTTTAACCATATCCAATGAATCATGGTTTAGTCATTTTTTCTTTTAAATAATCATGAAATCTTTTAAGTGATTTTAGCTTATAAGTATCTAAATAACCATCTTGGTAGATATTTTCCAACTACTTCTCATTTACATGACACAGACAATGATGCCAAAAATGGGTATTATATGATTCATTCAAACATGATTCATTATAAATTTCCAACACTTAGTTTTCATAATTTAATATATAAAGAACTTTATTAAATGTTTCATATCATAACATATTTTATATGTATAAAAGAAACAACTTTTATTTCCAAAACTGAAAACAAAATCATTTATATCTAGCTAGGATACATAAATTATGTTTTTTGTAACACTTGATACACAATAAAAAACTCTTAAAACCAATATCATTATTGTTAGAAATGAAAGGTGATAGTCTCTAATGGGAATTGTAGCCAGCCTCACACCATTGACTGCCTACAAATCCACATATCCTCAATAAATCTTTCAAAATATACTTGGTTCTTGCATTTGGATACATTTTTGTGCACCTCAATCTATATTTATTACCTAATGTGTTGATATTGAAATGTTACACTAGATAATGAATGAACCTTTATCTTATCCTTGGTTTCAGGTGCAGTTCATCTTCTAGTGGCCTTGCTTACCACATACAAAACATACTACTTCCTTTCCCTTTCCCTGCCTTTGAATCTTCCTTTTCTTGGAAGAATGGTGATTGGGAATTTAAGGCCTAATATTTCTAAGCATTCAATGTAGCCAATAATATTCAATACATGAGGCCCAATTAGTATTTAATCTCCAATATTTCATGTAAAAAATCATTGGAGATGTCATATTTCTCTTGTATCTCCTTCACTTGATAGAGATCACGAAGGTGAGACATCATATTATATGCACACATATCCTCATTTTGCTTAAAAATCTCATTGTTTATGGATGATAGTATGAAACATTGAATATTTTTGGAATCGTTCAAATGTTTCTCATAGGGAGACAACTCTTCCTCACTAGCCTCTTGTCTAAGCACTTTAGGAATAGGGTTTTCTAGAATATATAATTTCTTCTCATGATGTAGGATAATGTCTAAGTTCCTTTTCCATTCTTAGAAATTAGTGCCTATGATAAGGTTATCCTTCTCAAGTATGGATCAAAGTGATATGTTTAAAGTCATATTTATTTTCATTTCTATAATTCAGAAGATAATAATTTTAGTACTTTATATGATAAAAGGTAGATAACAAATATTACATTTATTAATGTCCTGTTATTTTATTGAAGCCTAACAACCCTCACCATTGGCTTTGAAATATCCTGTTGCTTGTAAATTCTAGTGGTAGGGATCCATATTTCTCTTCTTATCACTGCAAGTTTGGTCGGTCAAGGAATTTAAAGGGTTTTAGGTAGTCATTATTCTTTCAAACTACATCAACTCACGGTTCCTTTGAGTGGACTCCCCAATCCTAAAATACATAATTTATATTTCCTCTATATTTTCCTCTTAGTTACACCAAGTATTACTTTGATAGTCAACCCTTGATGTAAACTAAGTTAAATAAAACCAAAACATTAGGTTATAATTCCCCAATAATTAAAAGAACCCTGACTTTGGTCAGTAAATAACTTTGAAGTATGGTTCAATTTTAACTTATGTAATGGAAGGATATACCAAATTAATATATGTATATATATAATATAGGGATATTTATCTTTTTGTGTAATTTTTCCATTTTTACTTTATCACATTCTTGTTAATTTTAAGTGGATTTACTTAACTAATTAACTATGTCTTAGATAAAGTTTATGCATAATCCAATTTATTTTAGTTCTATCTTCCATTCTTGTTAATTCATAAATTCATGTGATCGTGAAAAAACATCCATAATGAAATAACCATGAAAATTGAAAAAAAAAATAATAAAGTGGTATGATCATGATATTTTACTAATGGTAATTTTATCTAGAAGATGATAAACTAACATTCGACCTAGAGGGAAAAAATATTGAACCAAGAAATGGTTCATGTTGCAGCTTTCCACCTATCCACCCATGTATCTCTATTGGATTGGTTTCGCCTCAACTCTAAACTCAAACTTCCTCCACTCACTTGGGAGATCCATCCATTACATAATCTTTTACTCATAAGTGGGTGAGGGGAACCAAATTATTAGTTAAGGGTTTTGCATAAAAGGAAATTGTGGGCATGCATGCCCATACATAATGAGAGGAGGGATGACATGCATAACATAAATTTAATTTAATGATAAATTAAAAGGAAACCAATCACATACAATATTCTTTTTTATGATCATGATCATCCATATACCTAAAACAAATTACACATTTAATAAAATAAAATTCAATTATAATTATTATTATTTCAGATAATTTGCACTAAAATAATTAATTATCTTCTTTAATTAATCAATTATTGTATCTAAATTTTAATCCAAAATTTCTTGATATTCTCATTCATCATAATTTTAAAAAAAATTAAATAAATGTATTTAGAATTAACTATGTACAAAATATGTACCTTAGAGGAAACACGGTGAGTAACTGTTTGAACTACCAGTGCATATTATATATGTATACTATTTACACTTGTAACATATGGCATACATGAATTATCACGTAATTTCATAGAATGTACATATTCAAGTAAATTACACATAGAACACATGTTATTTATATAGCGTGTTATGTTTAAATGCATGTAGAGTAATAACTGTATTAAGACTTATGCACGATATGTAGTTTTGAGCATTACACATGAATTAATTTGACATTTAATATATATATATATATATAAACCATCACATGGAATATACATAGTCAAATAAATAACACATGGTATGTTGATAATTTTTAGCAGTATAATAAATTAATTTGTAATTCTGTGTAATTTGGTAAAATACACGACATGTAAATCTAGCTACATGGTGTGTATTTATCTGAACATCTATCCATAGAACATGCCTAGGGAATCAGCGTGAAATCTTTCTATGGAAATTAATGGATTTCATGGTGTGTACATGGACTACACGGTATGTGGTATCCAAGTTACATGGTCACCAGTCATGTAGGCTATATAAGAAAATACACATATCATCTTTGACTAAAGGATCACACGTCCTGTACGGATGCTACACATCATGTAGTCCGATTGACTATGCGCCAGCTTGACCCAATCAACACAAGGTGTATCTAAATAAAAAACATGTGTAATAAATATACATGGATTGAATTAATTCTAAATTAATTCATGGCACGTTAAACATAGGTATGCGGCATGTGTCAATGGGCTAAATGACGTGAACTCTTGTACTATTCATCCAGAATCCTCAGCACCTTCAGATAAGTTCTTCAAATGTTTTTCATTCATAAAATTAATCACTTTTTTATTGTATTTTCTATAATTAAGGGTAAGAAGATAATATATCACGATTCATATTAAATAATTATTAAATTTGAATTGAAAAGTAACGATAAATGCATAAATCAATCATCAATCTTTAAATAATTAAAAAAATTATTTGACCACTCTGATACCACTTGAAGGTTCTGGGCACAGCAGAAGCACCAGATGATGCATGATCAACTTGAGTTTTTATTATAATCGATGATTAAATGGAGATGTACATCAATAATAAATGCCACGACCAATAGAATTGAATCAAAGATTAATCAATGAGATAACACCAGAATCAAATCGCATGATCGTCACATATTATTTATAATTAATTCAAACAATTAAATAATTTACTTTTGATGAATCCTTTCTTTGTTGATGAATTTTAAAACGTATATAAGTCATACCGTCATTGTGTTGTAGGAATAAAGAGTAGATTCCCTCTAGTGTTGATCCACAAATGATCCATGAACCTCTGAACTTTTTTGCAGGAATTCCTGAGTACTAGAGCGGTAGATCCTAATGCTAGAATCATTCTTCTTCGATCACCCCAAGAATCTCATCAAGGAAGGGTTAACTTCGATCTCTCTAAGCTTGTGAGTGGTGGAGAAGGGGGGTTACTCTCTATTCTTGAGATAGTTCTTGGAGTGGGATATCTCTAGGGATTTGATTGAATTCTCTTCGGTTGTCGTTGTGCACAACAAATGAAATGAAAACCCTAAAAGAAATAATATAATTGGGTTTATATAATTCTAGGGTTAGAAAATAATAATTCCACATGCACCCTTATTATTTCCTTTATCCCTATGGAACCTCATGAATATAATAAAAATATTATTATTATCTCTTGACATGTGCTAAACTCATGAATAAATTAAATATATTTTATTTAAATAATTTTCAATATATATTATTTCTCACTAGACCATTAAACTTGGTTCGTCATTCCTCCATAATATTTATCAAAAATTAAATAATGACTATTTAGTTAATAAAAAAAATACCATTTTATTATTCTATAATAAATAAATAAATGTTATATTTACTAAATAACATATAAATATTTATTAAATATTCTTCTTACAAAATATTTTCATGAATAACCAATGACAGGATATATTTGATCAATAAAAAATGAATAATTATTAAACCACATGTGAGAATAATATTTATTCAACTTTTTAAATAGTAAATAATATTATTATTTAACTAAGATTCCAGATACACTTAGTGTGCAACCCTCTAGGCATCTTTCTCAGTGGCATTGGGAAAAGCAGCCCAAAGTCCAAGGATGGTGTGTGGAAATATGACAAGGTACCCATAAAGAAATAAGTTAATGTAACAATAACATAATACCTCATACAGATACATTTTGTGTAATATAATCCCTTGATCATGATATTTATAATCAAGCAGGTTGCATGCTAATTCCATCAACCTATATGCTCGTTGTCTATTTCTTTGACTTTTCAAAAATTAAACCTGTCTAAATAACATTATGTCCATAGATTAATTTTGGCTATATCATTTCCATTTAAGGGTCTAAGATTTCAAATTATATTAAATAATAGAAGGTACAAATCATTTCTCACATTATTCATTAATGAAATATTACTCATGACACACCCAGCGTATCTTACTTCACCACGAACATATGTCTTCACAGTTTTCATAAATACATCAAAGTAAGTGACTCATAACATCCATTAATAATAATCTTAAAATATAAGTACCAATACACATATCCACAGATAGGAACATCCAATGATTCATATAAATGTATATTTTCAACTGGTGGGTCTCATTCTCATAATCTCCTACACTAGAAATTACCAAGGGCGTACACCATGAGAAGGTGCCTCAAAGTCATATGAGCCTCCACCCCTGATAGCATATATCATTTGTGTCCCTCAAATAATTTCACCTAGCTATAGAACATATATTTAAGAATATTTTTGTGACACTTATGGGATATTTTTATAGTGGGTAACTACTATGACCCATCAGTGGGATAGCTACTCTTAGGATATTGTCATGTGCTATGTTACACAAAATAATAATAATTCTCTAATAAGAAATTTATCAATATTCAAAACTATAAATATAGGTAATCATAAAGTACAAAAAAGTTGATTTTAAGGCATCAACACCAACATTATCATCTCAATGACCACTCCATCGCCTTATTATAAATGATGAATGACTCAACGGATGGAATAAAGAAATAGACTTAAAATCCTATTAGAATATCAAATACAATTACAAGGGAAATTTATCAGCAAAAAGAAAGCTCTCTGAATCGTGTGATCCTTCCTCCATCTTCCTTGAGTATCTATGAACATTGTACTAGGTGTGAACCCATTTTTTCCCTCAATCCAGACCCGAATGGGATGACCTCTCATGAATTAATCCAATGGACCACAATATCAATCTTGTCATCTATTTTTCTAACAACATAGATGGTCCTTTTATAGAGATATTTCATATATATATATCCTTAATGGAAATACCAATCAATCCAAGAGTCCTGGATCTCCTCGCCTTTATATATTAGATATCTTCATTAAATCCTAAGTCGAAGTAATTTGGTTGAAAGGTAGTCTATGAGGGAATAAGTAAAATTATTCATTGGATATTTAGAACTTGTTTGCTATGTTGGAAATAGAACACATTGAGAATTATTTGGATTTTCTGAAAGAAGTAGTTGATATGATAAAAGGGATCAAAGAGAAAGAACTAGATCTAAGTGATTTAAACAAATCTAAGGGATATGAGGCATCACCTAATAGATCTAGGGAATTTTGACCCCCTTTAGGTTCCATTTCTTTGTCAAGGGTTCAGAATAATAATAATATGGATCGATAAAGGGAATATTTTGGAGATTTTTCTAGTGGTTTGAGGTGACTCAAAAATCTAAAATTGTGCTTTGGTGTGGTTGTAGCATGTTTTGTGTGGAGATATACCTTTGAAGTGAAATTGGTCTCAAATACTAATAAGTATCGGCATGAGTGTGCAACAAGGAGTCAACAACTTGAAATGATAGATTTTCTAGTTTTCACTCAAATGTTACTAAACTTGGATTATTTTTTGTTTGTCAATGTAATAGAAATTTTAATGGTTGTCACTGAAATTTGAATTTGGGTTGGCTTTATTTCTTATAATGGTGATTTTGGGAGGGTTCCTACTAAACTCAAAAAGGATTATTTTCCTGGTAATAAAGATATTGAATTGGAGTTGAAGTCATCTAGTTTACTGCCGATGTTTCCTGTTTTGATTCATTGATTCATCCATAAAAGATGATGTATACGATTTTTGGGATATTCTAGAATTAACTAGATTGCAGCATGACACTAAAAATCACTGCGCAATGCATGATGTTGCGATGATATATATTTCTTCACGTCATAGGTTTTGGTCAAACTCAAAATCCAAAAATACTGGTTGAAGAGTCCCTTTGAATCTCTCATGAGATCCACAAAATCCGCCTTTGACTTGTGACATGATCATATAGATTGTGGTGTGACATATTTATATCCTCATGTTGGTCGCCTTAGGCTATAACTTGACTTGACCTCCATGGTGCAACAACTTCATAATTTTGAGAATCATCGTATCTTCAAATTATCTCCACACAAAGTGTTTTTTCGTGGAAGCTTTGGTTGTTGCAGGATAGGTTTGATACTTCTAGAACCAACAACCTAGAGAATTATTGTAGCTAGACTCATTATGGTGTGGATTCTTTTATTACAATGTGGTATTATTTACTTCACCATACCCTGCGATGTGAATCATTGCATTACGGTGAAAGATCATGTGGCTTCCAAACTGGTGCTATGTCTACTTCTCCTGGCTGGTCATTATGTTGTAGTTGACTTCCCCTTAATTTCTCAGATGACTGCTCACGCCGCATTCCACACGACTACGACATGATTATCTTCATGTCAGATTAACTCAGTAGTGCATTCTTCCTACGTAGGAATAACTCAAACCTACATTAGTATTATAATGATATGACTGAAACATCCACGACATGATTCTTCTTGCATTAGATCAAACTCTTTCCTATGAAATATTAACCCAATCATTCTGCAATGTGATCATCATCATTCACGTCATGATTTAATCATGCTTTGAAAAACATTATCTCAACCTCAACTCCTTTATGATGTGGTAAATACAACTGTAGTGTGAGGAATATATATAAGGATAAATTCTTCTTTTGGCTCAACTGATCACTGTGCAGTGCTCTTTTTTATCACGTGATATTTTCTAACTTAGAGAATTATTCGAGTCCAAGCCACCACTTTTGTTCCATTATTCTCCAACATCCATAATGTTCTTCAATCTTAGTCATGATGCTGTCAAATCATCTCAAGCTCCTCCATTCACCTTGATCCATAAACTTCATCATCATTCTTCTTTATCCATGTGATAAGACATGTGATACATCAACCTTCATTCCAATCAGTTGGACGTCTTCTCAAGAGTATTTGTAAGACAAAACTACTAAACATGTATATATGAGATATATTAGTGTGTCATGAACTCCAAATTAATCAAGAGGAATCCATAGATAACTTCATTTGAAGGTTCATGCCATCGCACCATTGGGTTGGAGAGTGTTTGTTAGAGATCTCCATCCCTTGGTGAATGTTCAATCATGCATCCAATGGAAGCATTCTTGATCATCACAAGGTTTCACAAGAACTATAAAGGCCTTCATACTCCATGTGGTTCTCCATTCATCCATGAGTTCTATATAATCCTGCCTCTTTATCACATAAACTCTCATTACATTTTACAAAACCGAGGATCTTTAAGGTTTAGTGTCTTGGAAACTAGGAACTTTAAACATGAAAACATAAAACATTGTTCTAAAACACTTGAAAGGCTTCTCCTCATGTTCATCCTAGGTTCATTACTGCATCACATAACCTGGGGACATACATCAAAATAAAGGGTGAGGAAAAGTCCCAATAAGGGAAACAAGAGAAACATTTTACATGTGAACTTGAGATACTACAATAAGGTCATGAAAAGTACTTTAAGGCATGAGAAAGAAATCATGAGATATATCATAATAAAAAAAATACATTTTTCATAACTTGAAGATGTGGCTACAACATTTAACATAGAAAATCATGAACATATCACCAAGGTCCATCCCCAAGGTTTCATTTGAAAATTACCAAGGATATTCACCAAGGTATCGTGAAAATTGTAATCTCTAGTGGTTACATCATTACCCAATGCATTGGAGCGCTATCAGGGCGCGCCCTTAAATTTGTCTTTATTATCATGTGAGCCACATATATCATCATAAAACATTTCATAAATAACCCATATAGCATAAAATAAATGGGTTTCATTTCATAATCATAAAGTTATAAAAACTTCTTTAAATACATGATCTTTACGTCACGTTAAACCCACGGAAAGTGAAAGTGGGTTTCATGTATGTAAATACCAGAATTTAAAATAGAACATTTTGATATATATGTTAATACCCCTGTATAAATAAGAGCTTTGAGTATTCAATTTATAACATAAAATAATTTTGAGAAAATAGAGCAGCATTTTGAGATGAAAATTCTGCAGCATAACGGCTACGTTTCGGGGTTTTAGAAAACATTGAAAAGAGAGGGGACATGGGTCAAACATTCATAAATGACCCATAAAACAGTATAGGGACAGAATATAAGGGATTTAAGAACATGGTAATGAAATTTGAAAATATACCATATGAAATGAAGAACATGAAAGGAAGACAAAATAAGATTTCTCTTATGAAAATTCTGCAGCCTAACGACGTCACATAAACTTCAACCAAAAATGAATTGATGAGATCAAATAGGGTCTCTCATCATATGAACATAAAAGATCTGTATGATAGATATAGATATAATACCCCAACATAATAGAAAGGAAGTTTCAAGACTTGACATGGAATTAGAACTTTGAAAAATGAGAAAGGTGAACGAATCCCTTAAAAATTCGGCAGTCTAACGGCGCCACTTAAACTTCAACAAAAATGAATTGACGAGATCAAAAAAGGTCTCTCATAATATGAACATAAATGATCAGTATGATAGATATAGATATCATACCCCAACATAACAAAAATGAACTTTAAAGAATTGACAGGAAAGTAGAACTTCAAATCGAGAAGGGTGAAGAACCACTTAAAAATTCGGCAGCCTAACGGCGCCACTTAAAACTTCAAAATACTGAATTGAAGAGATCAAATGGGGTCTCTCATCATATGATCATAAAAGATCAGTATGATAAATTTATAGATCATACCCCAACATAATAAAAAGTAACTTGAAATACTTTACCTGAAAATAGATCTTGAAAAAAGAGAAGGGAGAAAGAATCTGTTACAAAAAATTTGGCAACCTAACGGCGCCACTTAAAACTTCATAAAATGAAATAATGAGAGTAAGAGGGGATCTCTCATTATGTGAACATGAAAATGGCAGTAAGAGGAGTATAAAAGGACACCCTTTGACATAAGAACATGGAGCATAAAAGAAATTACATAAAAGAGATTTCTTGAAAAGAAAGAGAGAGATCAGATCTCTTACCTTAAAACGTAACTCTTAAAACTCAAAGTTTTGGAACTTGAGGGATTGGGGGCACCTTGGGAGGACTCCTTTGGAGGTAAGGAGACCAGAAATTCATTGAGGATGGTTTTGGAGTCGAAAGTATGAGAGGAGGGCTTGGTATTTATAGGCAAAGTGAGGGGACAAGGCATTAATGGCCAAGGGACACCTCACATGTGCTTTTCTCAAAACCATGTTCTCTACCATGATATTTCCCATTAATTTTGGCCACATGGGGCCCCAATACAAATATCCATCACCTTAGGTCGTCCAACACTTAAAATATCTCATGACATCACCATGACACAGTTGTGATGTCACTAAACATACCGAAACCCTAAAACTGTATTTTTACTATTCACTGAAAATTCAACTTTCTCAGAAAGATCCCAAAATTTCACCTTAATCAAATATCAATGCTCTGATTTCAAAGATGAACTCCATTTTATAAAAATAATTTTCTAAATATTTTTAATTTATTTTTTAAATAAATACACTATTCACTGAAAATTCATTTTTTCAGAAAAAACCCCAAAAATTACCATAACATAATATTGGTGCTCTGAGTTCAAAAATGAAATCCATTTTATAAAAAAAAATTCTAAATATTTTTAATTTAATTTTTAATTAAAAAACACTATTCACCCAAAAAAACTAATACTTGACTAATAATTTATGAAACCGTTATTTAACCATTTTATTGAATCACATTACTTAATCAAGGTACCTACATTATATTAATACTTTCTTTAAATGAGATTACTAATCCATTTGGACACATTACTAATCCTAATCATAAAATCACTATTCATAATTTACTATTCATCAAAAATCAAGTTGATCTTATTAGACTCTAAATTTCGTACTGAACATAATTGTAGAAGACCATTTTTTGAAAATCATTACACATTTTTAATTATTTAAGGTTTACATAAACATTTTTTTAAAATATCCTTTCTCTAAAATTCACCAAAAATATGCATACTATATTTATCCGGACATTTGAAAATTCATAAACTTTATAAGAAGAAATCCCAATTTTTATTTAAAACAAAGGATTACACAAGGAAGGTATGGTCTCCTTACATAGCCCCTTATCACACCAACATAGGACCTAAGCGTAAGGTGTGCTAAGGTGAGAGAATCTGAGGGAGGCTCGGCCAACATCGCACGAGTAGTAATTTCTATTAGTTTGAACTTCTCGCAAAGGCGATTCCGTTCTAGCTTCACATGATGAAGTTCGGTTTGGGTTTGGTCCAGAGCAAAGCCCAGTGGTGCTACCTCCTTCCCAAGTTCTGTTAGATGGGCTTCGATCGGTCCAAGACTACTGGGTGAGGCCATCGAATCTTCTTTCTATAACAATTAACCAATATTACTTGTATTTAGAGACAATAATCGAAACATTTAGTTTCCAGCGGTCATATTGACCAATGGTCATATAACAGTCAAAACCCAACGGTCTCATTTTAATTATAATCATGTTATCAAATGAAACATTTTTGCTGAGTATAAAAAATAAAATAAAATGACACATAAAATTAGGAAACAAGATTTATTCAGAATTTCGGGTCGTTACAATCTTCCCCCCTTAAGAAATTGCGTCCTCGCAATTTTTAAAATTGGGTTTTGAAATTTCATTGAAAGTCCCACATCGGAAAAGGAGTCAGTAAAACTATTACTTTAAAAGAAATAAAGGGAAGTAAAAAAGGTCACCCGAGTTAACCCATACTAGGATTCCATGTAGGAAAACATGGACATGGAAGAAAAAAACAAATGGTCAAGTTCTGGGGGAGAGTGATAGAAAACATGATTAGGAGAAAGTTAACAATAAGAAAATCCCAAACTTAGGATGTGTGTAAACGGTATTTGATTACCTAGTAGGAAATGTAAACCAACAACGCTTTTGTTTTACGTTCCTTTTCATAATTTTGAGGAATTCATTTACTACATAGAATAGAAACATAAGAAAATATACTTGTCTTCATATAGAGTTTCATCCTTTAATAAGTTTCTACCAAAACTAATCTTTTCTCCAAACGATGAGCATTCAAAACTACTTAGTCTCATCAAAACACAAGAATCATCTTCTAGAGAATCACGTAATCCACAAAAGATTAACTATCTATTTCTTCTATCTTTAAACATTATCCCAAAAACAGAAAGGGTAAGGTTAAACAACTCTTCAAAAAGGAAGAATCCCATAGGAATGGAAACTACTTTTAAATCTTCAAAGTTCCATGGTAATACCCAAAGTTCATCATAGACCATTCCATAAATAACTGTTCTTAAAATTCCTCAAAATAAACCAAACTAAGATTGAAACCCAAATACAAGAAGAATTTGGTAACATAGTCCTCCAAAATAAACTTCATTGTTCATCTCCAAACAACATCAACCAATCATAACATCTTATAAAAAAAGTAGCTAACCTAAACATATTTTACCCAAGATAGGTTAATCATTCCCATAAGTAACCTAAATTACTATAAGTCCACCATAAATTCATCGATTCTTCAAAATATAATTCAACCTTACTCCTCAATGAAAATACCGTAGTAATCTATTTACCTTGATCATATAGGGTCCCCAAAATAGTGAACGTCTTCCAAAATAACAATCATATTTTAATCCCCTAATCATCCCAGTCAAATTAATAAGAAAATCATCGCATTTACTATCACATTGGTTGTTGGGACATGTTCTTCAATTTCCCGCCATTAACTAAGAAAAGAAACTATAATTAGGGGCTTAAATACTTAGCCAATAATCATGAAAAGGAACCGAAAGCATATAAGGATAACTTGTAGAAGAAAAGTATACCCTAACTTTTGATCCCCTAGGTTCCCATCTAGGTTATCCATGATCATATATTCTTATGTGAATCTTTATTTTATTTTATCTTTGTTCCTTTAACAATGGTTCATACTAAGCTTATGAATTTACCAAAGCATATCCCTCAGGAGTGTCGTAACCAAGAGTGCAGCAAGGCCCGTTGTCGTGTACCAGTTCCCATTTGAGTCTAGCTCAAAGAGGTGTTTTCGGGTTTTACCCCTATGTAAATCTGTGCCAGAGCCACCTCTACCTGCTCGTATCCAGACAGGGATGTATTTGCTTGGCAACCCCTTACTCAATACTCACCAAAATACCAGGAAGATTTCCTATATTTTAACTTTTCTATAGGCTTCTTCCTAAAGTTTTCGTATCCTAATTTCCACAAATAACTAAACCATCATTTGATACCAACTATAGAATACCTCCTCTTTATCACATAAACTCTCATTACATTTTACAAAACTGAGGATCTTTAAGGTTTAGTGTCATGGAAACCAGGAACTTTAAACATGAAAACATAAAACAATCTTCTAAAACACTTTAAAGGCTTATCCTCATGTTCATCCTAGGTTCATTACTGCATCACATAACCTGGGGATATACATCAAAAGAAAGGGTGGGCAAAAGGCCCAGTAAGGGAAACAAGAAAAACATTTTACATGTGAACTTGAGATACTTCAATAAGGTCATGAAAAGAACTTTAAGGCATGAGAAAGAAATCATGAGATATACCATAATAAAAAAAATAGATTTTTCATAACTTAAAGATGTGGCTACAACATTTAACATAGACAATCATGAACATATCATCAAGGTCCATCCCCAAGGTGTCATTTGAAAATTACCAAGGATATTCACCAAGGTATCGTGAAAATTGTAATCTCTAGTGGTTACATCATTACCCAATGCATTGGAGCGCTATCAGGGCGCACCCTTAAATTTGCCTTTATTATCATGTGATCCACATATATCATCATCAAACATTTCATAAATAACCCATATAGCATAAAATAAATAGGTTTCATTTCATAATCATAACGTTTTAAAAACTGCTTTAAATACATGATCTTTACGTCACGTTAAACCCACGGAAAGAGAAAGTGGGTTTCATGTATGTAAATACCAGAATTTAAAATAGAACATTTTGATATATATGTGAATACCCCTGTAGAAATAAGAGCTTTGAGTATTCACTTTATAACATAAAATAATTTTGAGAAAAGAGAGCGGCATTTTGAGATGAAAATTCTGCAGCATAACAGCTATGTTTTGGGGTTTTAGAAAACATTGAAAAGAGAGGGGACATGGGTCGAACATTCATAAATGACCCATAAAACAGTATAGGGACAGAATATAATGGATTTAAGAACATGGTAATGAAATTTGAAAATATACCATATGAAATGAAGAACATGAAAGGAAGACAAAATAAGATTTCTCTTATGAAAATTCTGCAGCCTAACGGCGTCACATAAACTTCAACCAAAAATGAATTGATGAGATCAAATAGGGTCTCTCATCATATGAACATAAAAGATCTGTATGATAGATATAGAGATCATACCCCAACATAATAGAAAGGAACTTGCAAGACTTGACATGGAATTAGAACTTTGAGAAATGAGAAAGGTGAACGAATCCCTTAAAAATTCGGCAGCCCAACGGCGCCACTTAAACTTCAACAAAAATGAATTGACGAGATCAAAAAAGGTCTCTCATCATATGAACATAAATGATAAGTATGATAGATATAGAGATCATACCCAAACATAACAAAAAGGAACTTGAAAGAATTGACATGAAAGTAGAACTTCAAATCGAGAAGGGTGAAGAACCACTTAAAAATTCGGCAGCCTAACGGCGCTACTTAAAACTTCAAAATACTGAATTGAAGAGATCAAATGGGGTCTCTCATTATATGATCATAAAATATCAGTATGATAAATTTAGAGATCATACCCCAACATAATAAAAATGAACTTGAAATACTTTACATGAAAATAGATCTTGAAAATTGAGAAGGGATAAAGAATCCGTTACAAAAATTTCGGCAGCCTAACGGCGCCACTTAAAACTTCATAAAACGAAATAATGAGAGTAAGTGGGGATCTCTCATTATGTGAACATGAAAAGGGAAGTAAGAGGAGTATAAAAGAACACCCTTTAACATTAGAACATGGAGCATAAAAGAAATTACATAAAAGAGATTTCTTGAAAAGAAAGAGAGAGATCGGATCTCTTACCTTAAAACGTAACTCTTAAAACTCAAAGGTTTGGACCTTGAGGGCTTGGGGGCACCTTGGGAGGACTCCTTGGGAGGTAAGGAGACCAGAACTTCGTTGAGGATGGTTTTGGAGTCGAAAGGATGAGAGGAGGGCTTGGTATTTATAGGGAAAGTGAGGGGACAAGGCATTAATGGCCAAGGGACACCTCACATGTGCTTTTCTCAAAACCATGTGGTCTCCCATGATATTTCCCATTAAGTTTGGCCACATGGGGCCCCCAATACAAATATCCATCACCTTAGGTTGGCCAACCCTTAAAATATCTCATGACATCACCATGACACAGTTATGATGTCACTAAACATACCGAAACCCTAAAACTGTATTTTTACTATTCACTGAAAATTCAACTTTCTCAGAAAAATCCCAAAATTTCACCTTAATCAAATATCAATGCTCTGATTTCAAAAATGAACTCCATTTTTATAAAAATAATTTTTTAAATATTTTTAATTTATTTTTTAAATAAATACACTATTCACCGAAAATTCATTTTTTCAGAAAAAACCCCCAAAATTACCATAACATAATATCGGTGCTCTGAGTTCAAAAATGAAATCCATTTTATAAAAATAATTTTCTAAATATTTTTAATTTAATTTTTAATTAAAAAAACACTATTCACCCAAAAAAACTAATACTTGAATAATAATTTATGAAACCGTTATTTAACCATTTTATTGAATCACATTACATAATCAAGGTGCCTAGATTATATTAATACTTTCTTTAAGTGAGATTACTAATCCATTTGAACACATTACTAATCCTAATCATAAAATCACTATTCATAATTTACTATTCATCAAAAATCAAGTTGATCTTATTAGACTCTAAATTTCGTACTGAACATAATTGTAGAAGACCGTTTTTTGAAAATAATTACACATTTTTAATTATTTAAGGTTTACATAAATATTTTTTTAAAATATCCTTTCTCTAAAATTCACCAAAAATATGCATACTATATTTATCCGGACATTTGAAAATTCATAAACTTCATAAGAAAAAATCCCAATTTTTATTTAAAACAAAGGATTACACAAGGTAGTTATGGTCTCCTTACATAGCCCCTTATCACACCAGCATAGGACCTAAGCGTAAGGTGTGCTAAGGTGAGAGAATCTGAGGGAGGCTCGACCAACATCGCACGAGTAGTAATTTCTATTAGTTTGAACTTCTCGCAAAGGTGATTCCGTTCTAGCTTCACACGATGAAGTTTGGCTTGAGTTTGGTCCAGAGCAAAGCCCAGTGGTGCTACCTCTTTCCCAAGTTCTGTTAGATGGGCTTCGATCGGTCCAAGATTACTGGGTGAGGTCATCGAATCTTCTTTCTATAACAATTAACCAAGATTACTTGTATTTAGAGACAATAATCGAAACATTTAGTTTCCAGCGGTCATATTGACCAATGGTCATATAACAGTCAAAACCCAACGGTCTCATTTTAATTATAATCATGTTATCAAATGAAATATTTTTGTTGAGTATAAAAAATAAAATAAAATGACACATAAAATTAGGAAATAAGATTTATTCAAAATTTCGGGTCGTTACAAGTTCTTCATGAGCTAGTCAAGGAATGTGATCTTCAATGACTTGCTTCCAAAACAATTCCATGTAACCTTTCATGAATCTTCTTAATGAGTCAACAGAGGTGACCAATAGACTCAGAACATCTTCATTGATCTTTATAGATATCATGGAATCTAATCCCATAAACACCCCCTAATAGATGCTAGAATCTCCAATACCCTTCTTTCAAGGCAGACTCATTACTTCATCTATCCTCAACTCGCCTTATGACGATCTTCTTCATTCTTCATCTTTCTTGGCAAATCCACCATGACATGTACATATCAATCTCTTTAAAGCATATCACACTACTTAAATGTATTCTAAATCTAGCATGTTCTAAATTCATCATGCATGAATGGTGTCATGGACTATTGACAACACATCCAATACAACATAACAAAATGACGCATGCATGGACTTCATCTTCACGACATGCATGAATACATCACATATCATGAATTTTACACATAACAACATTGTAGAACAAAAAACACATTTCATGTGCATATAACATGTTCCAATGCATAAAATAAATCATGGTAGGTAACAAAAGTGCATAAAACATTTATATATGTTAACATGTGGGAAAAGACATTCAAATATGTTAATATAGTGACACATTGTTTAGATGTATATGTTAACAAAACACAAAATATTTAGAAGTTTTTTTTTTTTTTTTTTTTAGAATAGGGGTCGGCCGATCCTGTGTGCTGGAGCGCACACTACC
The DNA here is from genome assembly GCA_963277665.1 of Viscum album. Lineage (NCBI taxonomy): Eukaryota > Viridiplantae > Streptophyta > Magnoliopsida > Santalales > Viscaceae > Viscum > Viscum album. The sequence goes on along the minus strand of OY728133.1, from coordinate 1,373,205,290 downwards.
GCCTATCCTTCACAAATTAAAAGCGCAACACCAACTGGATTGGCCCTCTCAGCCTCCCACCTCTTATGCTAGGGATTTTCGAGGAGGTTTTGTGCCGAAGAGCGCGGTCTTCCTGCCCCCAACTTTCCTGGTTCGTGTTCCATCTTCCTGAAACAGGTATCTCTGTTTCCCTCATACTATCATAGGGTTTCGACGAGCGTCGGTTTCGATTGATGGCGGTGGTGATGACATTCGACGCAAAGTTACGAAATCTGTAAGGGTCGATTTGGCAGTAGGGGCACGAGGCACTGTTTTGCAGGATGGATCGGCGTCAAGATCGGTATCCATGAAATTACAGAATGGATGAAAAACCCTAATTCATGTTCGTCTTTAGCAAGCTCCCTCACAAAATCCATCCCTCCCCGCCGTCAAGATCGGTATCCATGAAATTACAGAATGGATGAAAAACCCTAATTCATGTTCGTCTTTAGCAAGCTCCCTCACAAAATCCATCGCTCCCCGCCTCTCCCCTCCATCGTTTCCCGCATTCACACCAACATAATCCAGAAACCGAAACCCGGCGACCCCCCCAACTTTGCCGCCTACGAAACCCTAATCAACGACGCCGGCCGGCACCGAGATTTCCACTCCGTCGTCAGCCTCATTAGGAGCCGCTGGAAGGAGGGCGGCGTCAATTCGGAGTCCACCTTCGCCTTCATCAGGAACACCACGCGGGAGCTCCACGCCGTCCTCCGCGAGCTGTTCGGCGCCATATCCCGCCTCTACGCGGGCCCGTGCCGCAAGACCGCGTACGACGCCCTCGTCGCGCGCCTCGGCAGGCTGAACCTCGTGGACGAGTCCCTCCTCCTGACGGACAAGGTCATCTACAGGGGCTACGGCGCGGACGCGCGGACGTTCTACCCCGTCCTCGACGCCCTCACGCGGCGCAGGAAGAAGAACGTGGACCGAGCGTGGGACGTGATCCGCCGGATGAAGGACCGCGGGGTGGCGCCGGACGAGACGGCCTACGCCTACCTGCTGAAGGCGTACTGTTTGTCCGGCTCGCTGGAGGCGGCTGCCGGCGTGGCGGCGGCGATGGAGGAGGATGGGGTTGCGGCTGGCAGGAGGACGTACCAGTTGCTTGTTTGTGGGGCCTGCAGCCACGGGAAGGTGGAGGCGGCCCTGGCGGTGCTGCGGCGGGTGGAGGACGAAGGGGTGGTGCTGCCTTTGGAGAGGTACGCGGAGGTGATAAAGGCGTTGGTGCGGGAAGGGTGTTACGAGCAGGCGATGGAATTCGTGATGGGGTGCTACGCGGGGAAGGAGAAGTTGTTGGATGAGCTGATTTTCGAGACCCTGGCCTTGGGGCTTGTGAAGGCGAAGAAGACCGGAGAAGCCGAGCGGGTTTTGCAGGAGATGATGAAGAGGAATCTGCCGCTCTGTGAGAAATTACAGGAGTTCTGTAGCCAGATGCGATGGTCTGCAGATTAGCCCTAACTAGCGAAGTTTTTTTTTTTTTTTTGTTATCATTCAATGAAAATCAACATGCGCAGGCTGTAATCGTCCATGAAACTTAGCATGATTACCTCCCTTTTGAGCTTGTTACCTTTTAAATGTAGCAGATTTTGCAATTGTATGATGGGTGTCACCCTTATTTTTCACATGGCCAGACCTTTTTACCATATCCATTTTCTTTGTAAAATTTTCTAAATTTGCACAACGAGTTCATCCGTCTCACATGTCACTATTACCAGTTTAATTGTCATATGTGGTAGTTCTTTGTAACGTTTCACTTTTAATAATTTATAATCACCCTCAACAGGAACTAAAACACCTTCAAACGTATGAATAGACTATGGTGTTCTCGTCCATCTCTTCAAAATGTGTCGTCCAGAAATAGATTTGGCATCAAGTCGCTCAAACAGTTGTAACACATGAAAATGGAGAATCCAAACATATTCCAATTTACTAAATGAACAACCCACAGTGCTAGCAAGGCCATCGTATAGAACCTTAAAACTCTTCAAAGCCCAACATACCAATGATGTAGGGGCATAAACGTTCAACTTCATGACAATATTTCACAAATAGACCCCCACTTGTAATGTTCCTGCTATGGTTCACTCTGTATAATAACTAAAATGGGTCGTTGCTTGACCTCAAATGTATGCCAGTGGGGTATCGATCAGTAGCAGGGCTCTGGAGTATTACCATGGGGAGACTATACCCCTCATATCAAAGTGTGCAATAATAAAAAAATAATCAAAGATAATCCATAAATAATAAACATCTAAGTACGCATAATCAATAAACAACAACACATGCTATATCAAATTTAACGCGGAAGCAAACAATCACACAAACTGACGATCATGCCAGTATATAACAATACTGATTGCTCACTGGTCCGATCACATATAAATGGTAAATAAAGAATAGAAATGACATGGATGATCTACTGTCATCCCTGAGCCTTTATTGGGGTTGGAGCAACGATCGCCCAAAAAACCGATCACCTATACTATCAGTAAACCATCGGAACTACGATTGCCAACCATTCAAAAGTTCATGCGCAGATTAACACAACAGAAAACTGCACCTTTGGAACTTCGCTTCCCTTTGAGTAAGTGTATCATAAGTAGGAAGTCATTGCACCCTACCCACCGCACATAGCCAACCTTGCACACACCTCACAAAACACAACAAATGCAATGGAAAAATAAGCAACAATAATACATTCAACTGAAGTATATAAAACAATAAATGAACATAGGAGATATAACGTGCTTTGGACATTTTTCCAAAGTGCACAGGAGGAACCACTGCAACTTCTTTGTATTACTGGAAGTACAAAAGATTACAACCAACTGACACACACCGTCGGTAATATTTCATTACATAATGATTAACACTCTGTAAAAACTCTAATGTACTGTGCATATGTCAGATTCGTTGTTCCACACATAGAGTCTAACTTCAGGGGTCGATCTCCACTTCCTTTTATAGAGAACTTTGTTGGTTGTTCAGGTCACACCAATTTCCCATATTCATGGAGAAACCTCCAAATGGAATGCCACCGCTGATCACCCATAACACAGTTGACCTCAACTGCTTGCCCCAATAAACACTTCTAAATTCTTCTTTCAGACAATCCCTTTTAGTGTGTTTGACATCATTTTGGACCACCCTTGATGTCATCAAAAGATGCAAACTTATAAAGACCTAACTGCTGCTGAAGAGAGGAACTGTCGCTACCTTCACACTGAGCCCAACCACTTATAGCTGGTCAAATTTCTGATGAACATACATCCTATGCTTGAACTTTCGATGCTCTGAACTTCCGATGCTTTGAACTAGGCTTCACATCCTAATAATCTCTCACGTGAAGACTTGTTTTATGGGAAACCTCGACAACTCTCCTCAGCAAACTTCCTTCCTTTATAGTAACAACATTCCTCCACTTTTCTTCTTCCGTTCACCTAATCCCCACTTAGGCATGATGTTGCCTCAGACTTTATTGAGCTGAAGTCTTGGTGAACATGTCCACCAAATTTTGGCTACCAACAATCTTCTAGTGATCTAACACTTTCTCCTCAAGCATATTCCTGATGAAGTGGTACTTTAGATCAATATGCTTTGTCCTTGCATGAAAAACCAGATCTTTAGCCAAGTGGATTGCACTTTGGCTGTCACAAAAAAAAAGAATCTATCCTTCCTGACTTATTCCTAGTTACTTCAACAATTGATTCAACCAAACCATCTCCTTCCCAGCTTCTGTTGCCGCTACATATTCTTCTTTAGTTGTACTTAATGTAACAATCTTCTGTAGCCACAACATCCAACTGATTGTTGTTCCTCCGTAACTAAATATGAACCCTGTTGTGCTCTTCTGAATCTTTGATTCTCCAGCAAAATCATCATCAATAAAATCGTGTAATGGATCTTCCTCCCCCAAATAGAGCCCAATATTATAATCCTTTCAAATACTGAAGGATATACTTGATGATGTATCAATGTTTCTTTCCAAGGTTGGATATAAATCTGTTAACAAATGCCATTGCAAATGCAATATCTGATGAAGTATAAATCATTGCATACATTATACTTCTACCAACTGAAGCATAAAGAACCTTTTCCATGTACCAATGCTCATCTTACATTGCAGGTGCTTGTGCCTTGGATAGTTTGAAGTGTCCAACAAGGGGTGGAAACTGGTATGCATTTAGTCTCACCAAACCTTTCAATGATTTTTTGGATATACACCTTCTGAGATAGAACCAAAAATCCAGGCTTTCTATCTCTTTATATCCCCATCCCCAATATCTTATTTTCTTGCCTGAGATTTATCATCTCGAAACTATTGGACAACTTATTTTCCACTTCTGAATCTTTTTTACATCCAATCCGACCAGTAACTTGTCATCAACATACAAAAAAAATGATGAAAGTCCCATCATCCCATTACTTTCTATAATAATAACCAGTGTTACATCTACCAAAGCCTTCTTCTTCCATAAACCCGTCAAATTTTCGATTCCACTACCCTGATGCTTGCTTTAATCCATACAAGCTTTTCTTTAGTTTACATACCAAATTATAATGCCCAACTTATGGTACACCCATTGACCATTTCATGTAAATATCCTCCTCTAACTCTCTATGAAAGAAAGTTATCTTGACATCCATCTATTCTAGATACATATTTTCTGATGCAACCATAGTTAGCACTGTTCTGATGGTAGAATGTTTAACTATTGGTAAAGATATTTCTGATAAATCTACTCCTTCCTTCTTCCAAAAACCCTTTACTACCAGCCACACTTTGTTTCTTTTCTTACCATTAGATTATTCCATAATCTAGTAAATCCAATTATTTTCAAGTGCTTTTTTAGCCTACAGAAGTTCAGACATCTCCCAAGTTTTTTTGAACTTTAATGAATCTATTTCCTCATTAATGGCTGACTCCCACTACTTAGAGTCACTAAGAGAAGACACCTCCTCTGGATTTTTAGGTTCTCCTGCATCTGTTAGGAGTAGAGAGTTCAAATCATTCCCAAACCTTTTCAATTGTCTCCTAATTCTAGTTGATATCCTCAACTGAATCGGCATGATCTGAACTGCTTGGATCTACTCGCTTTGTTAGTACCTAAATGTATGGTACTCATACTTCTAAGGCATGTAAATCCGGTGCTCCCACTCAAGCTTCAGCTACTCTTGAACTTTTTGGTCATTCCGATGGTCTTACTTCTATACTTATGGTGCCTTTAACATCTACATATTAGTTATCCAGTTTTTGAGAACTACTGGTACTCTGATCAACCTGGAATTCTACAGTTTGTTTTCCTTCAACTTCTTGATCCACCAAATTTCAATCCTTTTATAGAGCCTTCTCATTGAAGAAAACATCCTTGTTTCTGATGATTTGTTTCCTATCACTATCCCACAAGCGATATCAAAAACTTTCATCTCAATAAATAATGAAAAAATATATTTTGGATTTGGATTCAAGATTATCACGGCCCTTAGCATTTACAAGTACATATACTAAACTATCTAAAACTTTAAGATGTTGAACTTTCAATCATTTTCCAGACCACAAATCCTCCTGAAGTTCCTAACCTACAATCGATTTTTGACTTCTATTGATGTGATGTGCCAACGTGTTGAGTGCCTCTACCCAAATCGCATTAGGAATTCCTGACTACAACCTCATACTTCTATCACTCTTTTTCAAACTCCAATTCATTATTTCATCTACTCCACTCTGCTGTGGAGTTATAGGCATTGTCTTCTCATGGATTATTCCTTATTTCTTATTGAAATTTCATAAGTTTCATTCGGTGTATTCACCATCGTTGTCTATCCGAATGTAATTCAACTTCCGGATACATTCCCTTTCTATCTATGCTTTCCACTGAGTAAACACCATAAATACACCAGACTTGTGTTTCATGATGTAAATCCATACTTTTCTAGTAATTCCATCAATGAAGTTAAGAAAGTAGAGGAAACCACTATAGGACTGAACATGGGTAGGTCCCCAAACATCTGAGTGTACAATATTCAACTTCCAATTTCTGGGCTTCCGACCATCCACTACTGGAAAATGCCTCTATACCCACGGTTTTGGAAAAAACCGTTGGTATAGGGTTCTGTCCAAACCTATACCCACAATTTTGGGAAAAATTGTGGATATAGGGGTATGTTATGAACCTATACCCATAGTTCTCTAGGAAAACTATGGGTATAGTTCTGAAAAAAAACCCTATACCCATAGTTTGAGAGAATTGTGGGTACAGGTTTCCCGCGTGGACGTGGGAAAAAAATTTCCACAGGAACGCAAAAAATATGGTGGGAAAACCCTATACCGATGGTTTTCCCTCACATACCCATGATTTAGATTAATATATTTAGGTAAATATAGATATATATACACATAAGTGAAGTAGCAGAGTGGTAAGGCGTTGGGTGTTAGAAGACGAGGTCATAGGATCGAAGCTCGCGACCAAATTTTTTCTAAAACCTATACCCGCAGTTTAAAACCGTAGGTATAGGGCTATGAAACGGTGGAAAAACCTATACCCATGGTTTGGAAAACTGTGGGTATAGGCCGTGGAGCTATACCGACACCTCAATTTTCCATGGTTCCCAAAACTGTGGGTATAGCCTATACCCACGGTTTTGGGGCCTATACCCACGGTTTTGAACCTTGGGTATATGTCATTTTTCCAATAGTGATCTAAGTTGAAAGAAACTCTTTTTTAATTTCCTAACACACAACCTTCAAACTTTCAAATTTCCATGTGATCAAGATTTATTATGCTCTTTTCCTCCAGAACTTTCAAGTTCTTCTCACTGAGGTGACCATACCTACAATGCCATGATTTTGGATAACCAGAAGTTGAACTTATGACAACTGCTATCCCATTTGAATTTCCAGTCATGTAAAGGGTCACATTATTTACTCCTCATGCAACTATCATTGATCCCCAGGTAATTTTTTATACCCCATCAGTAAATCTAGTCCCCTAGCCCGCATCATCAAGTTGTCAAAAAAAAAATTCGATTTCCTATAAGACCAAGGATATGATGAACTTCCATTAACTACAAGAATACTCCATTCTTCATTAGAATGTTGACATATCCTTTTCCAAAAACTTCTCAGGATTCACTATCTTCTAGATGGACTTTCCCAAACTTCCTAGATACATAATTTATTTTGCATTTTTGATCTCTAGTTGAATGAAAGGATGCTAAAGAGTGAGTCACCTAAGATACTGTAGGAGTATTCAAACTCAGTATATAAACTTTTATTTCTTCCATAGAGTTTAAAGAATATGAACTACTAGATATTGATGCCTTCTTAATGTTCACCCTATTTTAGTCCTTATTGATATGTCCTTTCTTCCCACATTTCCAGCGGGTTGGACCAGGACCATCTAACTTACTTTGACTTCACTCACGAGACTTTTCTTCCATTTAGTTTCTTTTTGTATTTATGATAGGGTGATCTCCCTCTACCATTGATATTAAGGGCACTACCACTTGGTATCCAAACTTACCTCTTAGTTCTTCATTCAGAACTAAGTTATATATATCATCAAATGCCAGATCAGTTTTTCCTGTAGAGTTACCAATTGTAGTAACTATTTCATATCATCTCTTCAGAAGTGAAGACAATAGTAGCAATGCCCAAGAATCACCAACAAAAGTTAACTTTACATTGGAGCTACCCATGAATCATGTTGAAGTCATTTACATGATCTTATACCGGTCTTCCTTCCAAAAACCTTAATCCAAAAAACTGTCGCAACATGAAAACCTTGTTCAGGGTTTTGGGATTTTATACATGTTTTCCAACACCTTCAGAAAAACCTCTGTAGTCTTTTGTTCTTGATTGTTGAATGCAACATTCCTTACAAGATACATTCTTACCAGTGAAAGATATTTCCTATCCAATTACTCCCATTCATATTTTTCCATCAACACTAGCTTCACTCCTGACAAGGGAACCTCCAATTATTTTTGAATAAGATAATCTTAAATCTGTATTTTTCAGAAGCTAAAATCCATTCCATCAAATTTTTCGATTCAATTCATCCCTTCATTTGATGTCATGTATGCTATTACCAATGCACAAACCACACCCTTTGATACCACTTTTGGGGTTGGAGCAATGAGAACCCAAAAAACCAATTGTATGTACCATCGATAAATCACTGAAAGTATGATCACTGACCCACCATAAGTTCACATGCTGATCAATGCAGTGGAAAACTGAACCTTCAAAACTTAACTTCCCATTTGAATAAGTGTACCATAAGTAGGAAGTCACTGCACCCTACCCACTACACAAATTCAACCTTGCACACACCTCAACAGAAACAAAAAAATGCAATGGAAAAACAAGCAATGGTAATACATGCAACTAAAGTACATAAATCAATAAATTAATAAAGAAGATATAATGTGCTTTTTAATTTTACCCTACATGCATGGGAGGAATCGGTATGAATTATTTTCATTACCAAAATTACAAAAGATTACAATCAACTAAAAAAACCATCATTAATATTTCATTACAGAATGATTAAAACTCTGTAAAAACTCTGATGTACTATGCATGTGTCAGATTCACTATTCCATGCATATAATCTAACTTCAGGGTCAATCCCCACTTCCTTTTATGGGAAATTTTTTCTGTTATCTAGGTTATACAAATTTCCCATATTAATGGAGAAGCCTCTAAATAGAATGTCATTTTTGATCACCTGTAACACTGTTGACCTTAGCCGATTTCCCCGATAAACACTTATAGATTATTAATTTAGAAAATCAATTCTAGCGTGTTAACCATTATTATAAACCACCCTTGATTTCATTGGAAGACGTGAACTTTTGATGACACAACTTCGGTTGAAGAGAGAAACTATCACCACCATCACGCTGAGTCCATCCACTTATCATTGATCTAATTTTCACTGAATGCAAATATGGTGCTCAAACTTCTGATGCCCTAAACTTCTAATGCTATAAACTTTTGATGCTTTAAAATATGATTAATATCCTAACAAGCCTTATCTCACCCCCAATATTTGATCTTGTCTAAGCTATCCCACTCAATCATGCTACACTGGGCCTTTGAAAAATCTGAACCTGCAACCAATGAAGCTTGCTCGGGTAACCAAGTGTCATAGCTGGCCAAGTAGGGTGTGAGTACAACTCAGTAGAGAACCACTAATACAGTCCTATACATGACCATAAATGTAGTGTATAGATGTAATATTCTCTACTGAATAAATAAATAACTATATAAGCATAAATAAATAACCACTTTTGATCCTTGGGTTCTAACATGTAACCTCGGATCGACCTAAACTTATTTCAGCCCATGTCAGGGTGTCTCTGATCTTGTCACACAACTATGCCAACCAATATCAGGACCAAGACTGATTCTTAGGAGAAAGTCCTAGGTAATTCAGTAACATCAATTTCAATGGTTTATTCTTAGGATCATGTCCTAGGAAATCCAAATCAATCTTGGAGGACACTTAGGAGGTTCGCATCCCCTACCCCGATTCCTAGGATAATGTCCACGGTAATCCAAATCATATCACATTTGAATCCAAGGAGTGTGTACAAGGTATTCTAAATCAATATCATGCATGAAGTCCATATCTAAGGAAAACTTCTAAGTCATCCCATGTATCTCAATACATATTGGTGGATAGTGTGTCCTACCCAAACCATCTCATCCATACAATAACAAAACACATGCTAGCCATCCACCCAAACATGTCTCACGTAACAGGGGTTAGCCTCTCAAACACACGAACTAACATCGTCACTTAATCCATAATAGGATCTCATCATTGATCTGGGTTCTAATGTGACACTTGAAATCATCACTACTCATTCCCACACTAACTCTCTCAATGGCATTCAAATCCTTGGGGCACCCTATGGGGTCCTTAAAGTCACATCACAACCCTGACATCCTACATGGGTTCCCTTGTCTCAAAAAAATATCTCTCACCAATACCATCACTTAGAGCTCATATCATCCCTAAAAATAATTGTAAACACATTTTGAAATCACTAGCCTTATAGGCATAATCATACAAGGGAGATGACCTCAAACCCATTCACTTCCCAAGTCACCTTAGGTCATTCCTCACTCCCAACCTATCCATCAATCTTTACAGGGTATACCCACCAAGGTAAATACCTCTCAGTGGGGGGAGGAACACTCTCCACATGGTTATATCGACCAGCCTAAAGGCTTTAAGAAATATCAAGGATCCCACATGGCCAATACCTAGGCCATCTATCCTAATTAATCACTCACTTATACCTAAAGTTCACTAATGGTACCTATCATTAGAGACTACATTTTTATCAATTAATTCATTTAAGTTATCACTCCTCTAGGTTTGTATATCACAAGGAACACTATTATAATCAAGGCCTCGACCATCAGTGATCGAGACATCCATTCGGTGCACAAGGGTCTATCGTGGCCCTTGGAACTTTGTTTTTTCCATAAGCATTTTACTTTAATTAAAAAATTAATAGAATTTAATAGGTCAATCGACCTCAATGGAATGATCACATATCATATACCATATCAAATACATAAACTGTAAAGGATACGCTAAAGGGACCACCTACCTCAATTCAAAGTTATTCCCTTTTAAAGCATCTCAACGACTCTCGCTCAAGTCCAACCGGTCTTCATCCATCACCCTGAGGCCCGATATCATGCCAAAACATCCATAATAATTAATTATAATCATGTATAATTAATTAAATAATTTATAACTAATTTGATTTAATTGAAATAGGAATAAATGCCTAATAATTCACTGAGCACTCCCGTCGCACTGAAACCATAACTAACAACCTGGAAATGTTTCATGGAATTCTCTTTACACATCCCCACTCAAAAGATCTAATAAACCGACATCAATTAAATAGGAAATTTAATTTAATTTAATCCAAAACCCTAAGAAAATTCATATGGTGATGTACCACCATCAAAATGGCATGTGATAATATTTAGATACCATCTCGGGACATCCTTTCACCAAGCCACATAAAAGCCCCATCATTACCAGCCAATTCCACCATGCTATGGTGGAATTGATACCATAACCCTAACCTAGAGAACAAAAATAGATAGAAACAAGAGGGAAGGAGGAGCATAAGAAAACTGAGTGAGATACTCTCCAAGAATCATTGAAATTCACACTAAGAATGCCTCAGATCAGAGGTCAAATGAAGGGGAAAAGAGGAGGAGGAGGCCAGCCCATGCACGTATGAGGGAGGAAGATGAGGGGCTCCCTTTTAAAAATTTGAGAGGGAAAATAGTTATTTTCCCACTTTTAATGAGATGCATGGTTTGACCACACAGTTGATCAAACCGTGTGCTAACTGTTCAATTATCACTATCTAAGGCCATCAAACTTGCACAATTGGGTTGCATGATTCAAAAAACCATGTGCTAAATGTAAAAACCCCTATGCAACTTGAATTTCAAACTTCACATGGTTTTTCTACAACTATGTGCAAACCGCATACCAATCCCCAAGCCAAAATCAAGCCCCATGGTTTACTCTGAACTCCACATGGTTCACTCTTAACAGTGCACTAACCATGTGGGCTAATCATGAACTATACAAGTTGAATTGAAATGTTCCCCACACTCAGGGTGCTACATGGTTTCTCCTAATCCATGCACACTAAATCATGCACCAGAGAATAATCCCTCCAAAACTTATGAAACTTAACCTGAATCTCCTGAAACTTACCCAAGCAATCGAGGCACCTCTCATTTATTAATCCATATCCAAAAACATTATCTCAGGATACTTCAACTTTCATATTCTTGGTTTGTAACTCCATTTTAAAAAGGAACCTTGCTCTAGAATTCCAAAAAATCAAATTCACTCTAGAATTCACAACCTGAAAATGAAACGGGGTTTTACAACATCCCCACAATAACACTTCTCATCCTTTTAAATCCTTTAAGGTATTACAACCATTAATCCTAACCTAACCCGATAATCAACTGATGCTTAATTTTCCACATCCTATCTCCAAATTCCAAATGAGATCCCACTATAAAACTCCAAAAATGAGAAACACTATTCATCAAACACCAAGATAACACCTGTTACCATCACTGAAACACTAATACAGTGCTTACCCACACCCGTCTAACCTAAGAACCACAACTTCATTAATTTATTCATCCATAGGCTTAAGTCTCTCACAAACATAAGCCTCTACTCATGAGTTGATTTCGAGCTGCAATGTTCCTCACCATCAAAATTTCCAATTGAAACACAATTTCCATGGTCCAATGACCCACTCAGCAAGGTTTCCAACTCACTACACCCAATTACATAAGAAAACACTAGTCAGTCATCCTCTAGATGACTATTCCCAAGAACACTTGATGTACCCCCCAATGCGCTATCTCTTTCACCCAATCATGATACCTTAACTCCAAAATCTATCCCATGATTTTCCAACACCTATACCAAAGTTCCATCCCAAATTCTGATGTATTTACATATTTGGATCACTAACCACTCTCATCAGCCATCATGCTCTCACCCCTAGCACCAACACATCACCTATTTGACTCACCATTGAATCTTACTAATTTCACCCCGAGCTCGATGAGAATGCACCGAATCCATACAACACTTTATCTGAATCCTAAATATAGTATTAAGCATGGAACCATATATAATTAGATTTATATACTCACCAGAATCCTAAAGGTCACCACAACCGTCCAATGACCGACCTCATCGCATCCACGACCCTACCCACATGAGGTCTCACCTCCACAAGCCACACTCTATCCATTAATGCACAAGATGATCAAACGTGGCCATACCTCTCATAGCTGAGTTCCAACACAAAAAATCAATCACTACCCATTCTTGGATCACTAGGGATGTTAACCTGAATATCCATTGAAATTCCATCCACAATGAGGGTCACGCCCTCCAATGACCAATCGTGTTCTCCCTACCACATGGATTCCCTTATATCACTCCTTGAGTAAAAATTCAATAGGTTCCATCATCACAAATGTGTCACTCCTCCCAATTCATGTTTAACCATTCTATCAGTATTGACCCCATCCACGCACGTTGTTTCCATTACACCATGGAGGAGACACTCCTCATTCTCCTCAAAGATCTGGGTAGCTATGATCATAATCATTTCATCAAAGGCACTGGTCCTTTTCCCAACCATGGATGATCATCGATTCATAATTTAATAGTACCACGCATAACCAACGCATACTATCTCAATCTCATCTGAACCCAATGGGTGTACGCTTCAGTACAAACTCAATCTCAGAATCTAACTCATGATCCCATGAAATGCATGTCATCAAACATAGGCTCGCATGCCTAAATCATAAACCATGCTCCATTGTATGTTAATCGCATATATATAAAAGCACCCTTGATGATCCTCTTCAATATCAAGAATTTCACCTATGTCATGGTCTACTTCATGACCATCCGCTATCGACATCATCTAATATTTAGAAGCATCTGCCCACACTTTATCTATCCTATATCCTACCATCTGAGATCACAATCATCTATCTCCCTGAAAACTACACCCAAATTCACTAGGGCTAGGAATTCTACCAATACTTATCTCAAAAACCAACCTTGATACCAAAAGCATGAGCACTCAATGTGATTTTCTCATGAAAATCGAGGCATAAAACATTACTATACCACATACTTGGTAGAAAATCAATGCAATGATCTCACAACCTAAAGCATCCACCCATGCTTTCCATATCTAAGGCACTCAAAAAACTAGTCTAACCACTCTCTTGATTTAACCTCACATATATCATTGGTCATATCAACCATAATACTCAGCTCACCAATATCCTGATCCAAATTTTAGAGACCCGGTTTTTTCCCTGTCAGACTTTGGAATATTCCTATAAATAATTCTAGAGTTAGACGCGAAGACGGCGTGTGATTCTGAGGCCCGGTGTGCCCGAAATTAATTTTATAAAAAATTTAATCATTTTTATACTATGCACATGGTGGGGTTGTGTTTTCTCCTAAATGGTAGCTCGGATTGGAATTATGAGGGCACGATTGTGTCTGGAGAGTTCCGTTTACCCTAGGTAGGGTGTAAAAGTTGCAGGTGCGGGCCTGCTGTGAGAGATGTCACCTAGGGAAAAAATCGTCATTTTTAAAATAATGACTTAGTGATTTTTATCACTGGAGTTCTTTTCAAATAACTTTCCAAAAAAGTCTCGAAATGGAAATCTGAGACTTCGGTTGAGTTCGGAATGGGATGTTTTGCCTAGGCATCATATAAAATAGGTGGGCACGGAGGTTTCAGAATTCTCGCCCGACGGTAGAGTTTCAGAGAGAGCTTATAAATTCACTTAAGTGTTGGATTTAAGGGAAAGCCATAATTTTCCTTCTCTCTCTCTGTGTCAACTGTTCTTCGACGTTCTTCTCTGTTCTTCATCGAATCGAGGAGCGACGTTCGCCAGAACCTTGGCGGATCGAAGCAGGAGCGTCGTGGACATGCCGCCAATGACGCACAACCGATTCAAGGTAGGGTTTTTGGTTAATTTTCACACCCTCGTTGATTTCTTGAGTTTTCGACAATTCCGTTGTTTAAATTCTAAAATTATAGAATTAGGACAATGAACAAACTAACACAGCCATCATTCGAGCCCCGTTTTTAATTCTCGTTCTTGGGTGTTATTCATCCCAATTTTAAGACGCGCCAAAATCTTGTTAGATCGTCGATCGAGGGCAGACACTACGAAGGCCTCGTCCCGAGGATCCCTAACCCACGATCGGTTTTGAGATCAAACCGTTGGAGCAGTGGTGGCGGCCGACAGAAGCCCTGACTTTGGCAAGGGCGGTGGCCTGAGGTTGGGCATTAGGAAGCGGGTGCGGCCGGGGGTTCGGACGAGGTGGCAGCATCGAGTGTGGCCGACGCGGACGTGGTAGGTCCGAAAGGTCAATCCGGAGGTGGAGGAGTGCGAAGACTTCAGGGGAGCCGACGGAGGAGCTGAGCGGAGTGGCGGCCGACGCGGTGTGGTGAACCCAGGCGGCGGACCGGGGGAGCAGGGCTGGCCGGTGCAGGCGGCGGAGCATAGCGGAAGCGCGGTACATGACCAGAGGAGCGCGGCGGTGTGCTGCGGGAGGCGGGAGTCCGGTGGCTTCAGCCTGTCATGCTCAGTAGGGGGAGCTCGAGGCGCTGACCTTGGGTGTGCGGAGGAGACAAGGACCCACGTTCGGCGGGTCCTGCTGGGGCGACGCGGAGAAGACTAGCCAACTAGCCGGTCTGATTTGAAGAACCGGACCCGAGGCAGGTCTGGTGTTGCTGGAGCGGGCCAGTGGTCTGGACCGGGCCGGCTGGGGTGGACCGGCCCAGTTCGGCCCCCTTGAGTTCAAGGGGCCGTAAATTTTAAACGGCACGTTCGTTTGACGCGCCGTCTGCGGCTGTGGGTTCGTATCTTTGTGACGAACTTTTTGAAATGGGTTTCAGGGTTTTTGAGTTCTAATCCCAGAGGTGGGTGACCAGAAATGCTTTAAGTTAATAATAATAAATTATTATTAAAGTTTACAATGGACGTATTCGCGAGCCGGATGTCCGTTTGACACGCCGTAAGAGACGATGTGGCCCTGGAGTTGAGACGGTCCTTCCAAAGTTGGTTCAGAACCCTTGTAGTTTGGTTTTGTTGCTCGGTTGCACAAAACTCTTAAGCTGATTAATTAATTAATTAATTAATTTATTTATTATTCTTGCGTCAAACCTAACTTTTGTTTGGGATGTCCGATTGACGTGCCGTCAGCGGTAGCGTGACCCCGGTCCTCGTGCGGACTTTTTGAGATGTTTTCCGAAGCGTTCGGGTTAGAGGTAAGGTGCGGCCCCCATAGGGCCTGGTTCACATATTTTACGGTGAAACGCCATTTTTTTTTCAGACATCCATTTGGGATGTTTGAGAACTCGTTTATGTGTGTTTTTCTGAGGGGATTGCGAAGCGCAATCCGCCCGCCTAAATTCAGGCCCGAGGCGTCGGCCCCACGAGGCGGCTTTCGGACGTCTGCTGCTTTTTTACAACTTATGCTTCATAAGTCCGTTTAGGGAAAATGAATAGCCTACGCCTTTTGGTTATCTTCAAGGAAAACAATGGTACGATCTACGTGACGTGTTTTGGGGTCGAGGTGTGGGCCCCACAGGGCCTCGTTTGCATAACGCGGGGAGTTGTAGCTTCTGCATCCGGAGTCTGTTTAAGGCGCCGTCAGTGGCGTTGTGACCCTGGAATCGAGACAAAGTTGACCAGGGTGGGTTCAGGCGTTGAATCCGGAGTTGAGGCGTGGGCCCCACATGCCGTCTTTTATGCTGTGTGCAGCGTACTGCGGATTTTTCATCAGATGTCTGTTTGGGGTGTATGAATAGTTGTTTTGGTGTGTTTTTTTGAGAGCATCATTATAGCGCAGTTCGCCCGAACTTTTTTGGGATCGAGGTGTGGGCCCCATGAGACGCCGTATGAGCATAAAGCGGTGTTGAATAACTTTTTTTAGGAGCCCGTTTCCTGCGAGTAAATAGTCTATCTCGCGTGTTTTTCCGTAAGGATTGCAACTGTGTAATCTGTTCGGGCAGTGTGGAGTTATCAGACTAGTTTTGGGTTTAGCGGTGTTAGTGACACCCAGTGATGGCATGGGAAGTGCGGAGTTATCAGACCAGTTCTGGGTTTACCCTCCAGCGGGGCTGGGTAGTGGGTTACCCATTGACTTTAGGGTTTACCCTTCAGAGGGGCTGGGTAGTGGGTTACCCGTTAACCTTAGGGTTTACCCTCCAGAAGGGCTCGACAGTGGGTTACCCGTTCACCTTAGGGTTTACCCTCTAGCAGGGCTGGGCAGTGGGTTAGCTGTAAACCTTAGGGTTTCCCCTCCAGTAGGGCTGGGCAGTGGGTTACCCATTCACCTTAGGGTTTACCCTCCAGCAGGGCTAGGTAGTGGGTTACCCGTTCACCTTAGGGTTTACCCTCCAGCGGGGCTAGGTAGTGGGTTACCCGATGACCTCTTGGGGTTTACCCTCCAGCAGGGCTAGGCAGTGGGTTACCTAATGACCTCTTGGGGTTTACCCCCCAGCGGGGCTGGGTAGTGGGTTACCCGAAGACTTCTTTTAGACTCAACCCTTTATATGAGGCTAGTTAGTGACTTTTCTCTATGGTTACCGGAGCGGGACCCTTGGTTGTACGGTTCAGCGATGAGACGACTTTGGCGTGTGAGACTTTTGGGCATCAGTGATGGATATCCTTTGAACTGCTGGCGACTTTTATTGGGTTGATATTGGAGATATAGATCCCCTTACACACTCGTTGGGGTTTCTTATTGAGTATATATATACACCCCACTTTTTTCCCACTCCTTGGGTTCAGTTACTCTCCTTCTAGGAGGGGAGAAGACGTGCGGAGTATGCCACATGCTTTTCATGTCTAGATCCTCTTGGATTGGATGAGTCTACTTCCTTTATTTTGTTAGGTTGAGCTGCACTCTCTCTATTGTACTCTTACACTGTTCTTTGTTCTGTCTACTTCTCACCGTTTTAGTACCTCCTTTGTTGCTCCCTAGAGATTTTGGGGCACCCTACTGAGTATCTTTATACTCACCCCTTCTTGGGCTTTGCCCTCACTTGGTGTGCCCTTGCAGACGACAGACAGGTCGATCGAGACTACGGAGGAGCGTATAGGACATGGGAGCTTGGGCTGCGTTCAGTGGTTGTAGGAGGATTTCCGGGTGTGAGACTCACCAGTTTTTTACTTTCGTTTATCTTTTTCCGGGTTGGGGCACCTTTCTAGTTGGGCGCGTGTTTTTCCCTTTACTGTTCAGTTTACTTGTCAGTAATTTTCAACACTATACTTGTTCTATTTAGAAGTTGATGCATGACTGTGGTTGGGTTATAGTTGTTTGTACTTTGGATTTCATTTTACTCTACACTTCTGCATCGAGTGGGTTGTGTGTGTGTGTACAGGTACTTAGGCATAGGCCTCCCCGATATCGTTACACCTTCCATGCTTGTCTCCAGCCCCTGGCCTATGGAGGTGGGCCTGGGGTATTTGCGGCTCGAAACCGGTAGGTTCGGGTCATGACAAAGTGGTATCAGAGGTGGTTCATTCTTTGGGGTGTTGTTCGGACGTTCCTAAAAAGGAATTGGTTGAGTTTTGGGGCAATAGTGTCAACGTGTCTCGAGAGCGGCTTTCAGGCCAGGGAGTCCAGTGATGGTGCGACGACCGATGTATCCATTCACCAGGACCCTGATAACCCGCTTGTCGACTCATCACACTGATACACTTGTTGCAGGGAATTTGGTCTATGCATTATATAGGATTGAGTATTTGACTGTCCCTCTTGAGTTATCTCCCCATCGTTGTTGGTATATATATACTCATTTAACTGTGGTACTCCTTGATCGGATTTAGGATGTCTCCGCGATGATAGCCAGCCATGATACTAGCTCTGGTTCGTGATGAAGACTCTGTGAGCGATGAGGCCTTAGTTCAAGATCCATCATACGATTACCCTTTCTCCAGGAGGACAGGTAGTAGCACCTCCACCTGTGGAGTAGCAGATAGTACCGGTAGCGAAGGCTGATGATGAGAACAAGCTGGGAGCGCTATGTGAGTTTCAGTGTCAGAGACCGCTGAGGTTCTACTGTGATCCATACCCTCAGACAGTGAAGGGTTGGCTAGAGTCAGTGGTTCGCCTCTTCAGGCTTGTTTAGACACTGACAGGTTAGATGGTGGCTTTGACAACCAGTCTCTTTCCACCAAGCAGTTTGGAATTAGTAGATCCGGGGTTACTCAGATGCACGATGAGTTGGTACTCTCATGGGATGACTTCTAGTATCTATTTCGTGAGGAGTACTACCCATCCTACTTATGCTTTGTATGGTTTCAGGAGCTGCTGGAGCTTCAACAGGGAGTGATGGAAATGGCTGAGTACGCGACTAGGTTCACAGACCTTGCTCGGTACTCTTTGGATGTGGTCCATGACGGAAACTTACAAGCACAAAAGTTTGAGCGAGGTCTCTATAGAGTAGTTTCGTGCCAGCATAGTGCCCTTGTGCATCCTCACCCATCTCAGGGTGCTGGAGCAGGCACTGGTCACAGAGAAATTTCTGTCAGAGGGATGTCAATTGGCAGGGCCTCGGTGCCAGAGGTCTCCCCTTGATGAGACTAAGGCACATGGTCAGGGACAACATAGATCACCGAGACAGCCCAGGGAGGACTAGTACTATGATTGTAATGCGTGAGGTCACATGGCATGATACTACTTGACCAAATGTGCTGAGTTTTCCAGATAGTTGTTAGATGCACCGCCACGACAGAGTCAGTGTCGTGATCAGAGAACTCCCTGGTGAGGACATGGTGGTCCCCAAGGAGGCAGTGTTGGCAGAAAAGCAGGAAGAACTGTGGTTGGCAGATGACGTTTTGAGGTCCTTCCACCACCACTAGGCGGCCCATGTCAGGCTCAGGGAGCTAACGAATAGGGCCGCGGGCGATTGTGTGCTATGGATGTCTACAATCCTGCAACGCATGAGATAATAATAGGTATGCGCTGTGTATTTTTTTACTTTTCTCAGTATAACTTGTTATACACTGCATAAGGTACTCTTTTAATCTAACTCCTTGTTTGAAGGGATACCAAGGGTGACGTAGGGCGTCGGTGTAACCCTGTGTTGGTGTTGTCCGACGTATCTTTGAATGCACGGGAAAGAGGGGTTCTCCCTCCACTGAGAAGCATTTTTGTGATGCGATCAAAACCGTGAGGGAGAGTCTGTACCACCCAAAGCGGATAATATTTAGGTGTGGTGGATGAGTCCCTCTGACATGTGCATTCATGGTGGGGTTGTGCGGTGGAGTGTCAGAGAAGGTTCTGGATTTTCCAGTGGGGCTTTTCTACTTGACCTCCCTTTGATTGAGGTGCCACTAGTGGGTTTGGTAGAGTTCCTATTTTGGGGATTACTCTTCTTCCAAGAGGGGAAAAGACACATGGGGTATGCCATGTGCTTTCTGTGTCTAGCCTGTGGCGGTTGGATGAGTTTGCTCGCCTGCCCTGTTAGTTGGTACCTTGCGTGCTCAACGTCAATCTTGATACTGTTATCAAGTACAGGTCGAGGTGATGGAAACCCCATAAACAGAACTGTGTGCTCCACTATGTGGTGCTGGTGGTGGTGGTCCTTTCCCTGAGAATGTGGAGACGCTATCTTCTGGGAGAGCGCTTTGTGTTTGGTCAGACCACCAGTGTCTCAGGTGCGTTCTCACCCAGAGAGACTTGAACCTGATACGATGGTGCTGGTTGAAATTTCTACATAACTATGATTCTGAGGCAGTCTATGTTCCAGAAAAATGGAAATGTTGTAGCAGGATCCCTTAGCAGAAAGTCCCAGACTCGTCAGGTGTGGGAAGTTTTGTAGTAGTTAGCTTCCCTGTAGTTGACCCCGTTGGACCAGGAGGGTGCAACTTTTCTTCAGTCGATGGTGTTGACTCATCCACTTCTTGAGCGTGTAAGAGAGTCTCGGTTGTGATGCACCAACTGTGAAAACTTGTGTGACCGAATATACTTGGGTGTTTCACCAGATGGGTATTCTGAAGGAGGGAATCACGAGACCATGTTCCAAGAACAAACTGTGATTTCGGTCGTGACGTGGAAAGTAGAGGTTCGGCTAGAGAAGTCCCCCGAGTTTCTTTGTGCTATTCAGAAATCGTGTAAGGGATTGAGAGGCTGCCTACCGTCTTGCCCTACCCTCTCAATAGTAGGAGTGGGCGCACGATGTCTTCCACGTGTCGTAGCTGATGAGGTGTGTACGTGTTCCTACACATTTCATTGAAAGTAGCATACCTTATGAGTATGAACCATCCCTTGGTTCATGTGTTGTGCCAACAAGGTGTTGTGCAAGTTTTCTTGGGAGTGAGAGAGCAAGGTGTGAGCTCTGTATCCCGAGTTGTTTTTCCTAGTTTTGCTTTTCGGGGACTAAAATCTTGAAGGTGGGAATGATGTAGAGACCCGGTTTTTTCCCTGTCAGACTTTGGAATACTCTTATGAATAATTCCAGATCTAGGAGTGAAGATGGCATGGGATTCCGAGGCCCGGTGTTCCTGGAATTAATTTTATAAAAATTTCAAGAATTTTTATACTATGCACGTGGTGGGGTTGTGTTTTCTCATAAAAGGTATCTCGGATCAGAAATCCTAGGGCACGGTTGCGTCTGGAGCGTGCCGTTTACCCTAGGTGGGGTGTAAAAGTTGTGAGCGCGGGCCTGCTGTGAGAGATGTCACCCAGGGGAAAAATCGTTATTTTTAAAATAATGACTTAGTGATTTTTATCACTGGAATTATTTTCAAATAACTTTTGCACGAAGTCTCGGAATGGAAATCTGAGACTTCCGTTGAGTTTGGAATAGGGTGTTTTGCCTAGGTGTGATATAAAATAAGCAGGCGCGGAGGTTTCAGAATTCTCGCCTGACAATAGAGTTTCAGAGAGAGCTTATAAATTCACTTAAGTGTTGGATTTAAGAGAAAGCCATAATTTTCATTCTCTCTCTCTCTCTCTCAGCTTTTCTTCGACGTTCTTCGCTGTTCTTCACCGAATCAAGGAGCAACCTCCGCCAGAACCTTGGAGGATCGAAGCAGGAGCGTCGTGGACATGCGGCCAACGACGCACAACCGATTCGAGGTAGGGTTTTTGGTTAATTTTCGCACCCTTGTTGATTTCTTGTGTTTTTGACAATTCTGTTGTTTAAATTCTAAAATTCTAGAATTAGGACGATGGCCAAACAAACACGACCATCGTCTGAGCCCCGTTTTTAATTCTCGTTCTTGGGCGTTCTTCGTCCCAATGTTTAGATGTGACAAAATCTTGTCGGATCATCGATCGGGGGAAGTCACTGCAAAGGCCTCGTCCCAAGGATCCCTAACCCGCATTCGGTTTTGAGATCGGACCGCCGGAGCGGTGGCAGCGGCCGACGGAAGCCCCAACTCCGACAAGGGTGGTGGCCGGAGGTCGGGCGTCAGGCAGCGGGTGCGGCTGGGGGTTCGGATGAGGTGGCGACATCGGGTGTGGCCGGCGTGGACGAGGTAGCTTTGGGAGGTCGAGCCGGAGGCGGCGGAGCGCGGCGGCTTCAGGGGAGCCGGCGGAGGAGCCGAGCGGAGCGGCGGCCGACGTAGTGTGGCAAACCCAGGCGGCAGACCGGGGGAGAAGGGCTGGCTAGTGCGGGCGGCAGAGCGCAGCGGAAGTGCGGTGCACGACCGGAGGAGTGCGGAGGTGCGCTGTGGGAGGCGGGCGTCCGCCGGCTTCGGCCTGTCGTGCTCGGCAGGGGGAGCCCGAGGCGCCGAACTCGGGTGTGCGGAGGAGACAAGGACCCTCATTCGGCGGGTCCTGCTGGGGCGACACAGAGAAGACCGGCCAAGTGGCCGATCTGATTTGTAGAACCAGACCCAAGGCGGTTCCGGTGTTGCTGGAGTGGGTCGACGGTCTGGACCGGGCCGGCCGGGGTGGACCGGCCCAGTTGGGCCCCCTTGAGTTCAAGGGGTTGTAAATTTTAAACGGCGCGTCCGTTTGACGCGCCGTCTGCGGCTGTGGGTTCGTATATTCGAGATGGACTTTTTGAAATGGGTTTCGGGGTTTTTGAGTTCTAATACCGAAGGTGGGTGACCCGAAACGCTTTAAGTTAATAATAATAAATTATTATTAAAGTTTACAACAGACGTATTCGCGAGCTGGATGTCCGTTTGACGCACCGTCAAAGGCGATGTGGCCCTGGAGTTGAGAAGATCCTCCCAAAGTTGGTTCAGGACCCTTGGAGTTTGGTTTTGTTGCTCGGTGTCATGAAACGCTTAATGCGATTAATTAATTAATTAATTAATTAATTAATTAATTAATTATTCTTGCGTCAGACCTAACTTATGTTTGGGATGTCCGATTGATGCGTTGTCAGCGGCAGCGTGACACCAGTCCTCGTGCGGACTTTTTGAGATGCTTTCCGAAGCGTCCGGGTTAGAGATAAGGTGTGGGCCCCACAGGGCCTGGTTCACACGTTTTACAGTGAAACACTACTTTTTCTCCTAACATCTGTTTGGGGTGTTTGAGCACTCATTTATGTGTGTTTTTCCGAGGGGATTGCGATGGCGCAATCCTCCCACCTAAATACGGGCCCGAGGCGTGGGCCCCATGAGGTGGCCTTCAAACGTATGCTGCGTTTTTACGACTTATGCTTCATAAGTCCATTCAGGGAAAATAAATAGCCTATGCCTCGTGGTTATCTGCAAGGAATGCAATGGTATGATCTACGTGACGTGTTTCGGGGTCGAGGTGTGGGCCCCACAGGGCCCCATTTGCATAACGCGGGGAGTTGCAGCTTTTGCATCCAGAGTCCGTTTTAGGCACCGTCAGTGGTGTTGTGACCCTGGAAACGAGATGAAGTTGAGCTGGGTGGGTTCAGGCGTTGAAGCCAAAGTTGAGGCATGGGCCCCACGAGCCTTCTTTTAAGCTGCGTGCAGTGTACTGTGACTTTTTCATCAGACATCCGTTTGAGGCGTATGAATAGTCATTTTGGCGTGTTTTTTCGAGAGCATCGTGATGGCGCAGTTCGCTCGACCTTTTTTCGGGACTGAGGTGTGGGCCCCATGAGACGTTGTATGAGCATAAAGCAGTGTTGAATAACTTTTCGTTGAGAGCCCGTTTCCAGCGAGTAAATAGTATATCTCGCGTGTTTTTCCGCAAGGATTGCAATGGTGTAATCTCTTCGGGAAGTGCGGAGTTATCAGACCAGTTCTAGGTTTACCCTCTAGCGGGGCTGGGTAGTTGGTTACCCGTTGAATTTAGGATTTACCCTCTAGTGGGGATGGACAATGGGTTACCCGTTAACCTTAGGGTTTACCCTCCATTAGGGCTGGGTAGTGGGTTGCCCATTCACCTTAGTGGTTACCCTCTAGCAGGGCTGGGAAATGGGTTACCCGTTAACCTTAGGGTTTACCCTCCAGTAGGGCTGGGCAGTGGGTTACCCGTTCACCTTAGGGTTTACCCTCCAGTAGGGCTGGGCAGTGGGTTACCCGTTCACCTTAGGGTTTACCCTCCAGCAAGGCTGGGCAGTGGGTTACCCGTTCACCTTAGGGTTTACCCTCCAGCAAGGCTGGGCAGTGGGTTACCTGTTCACCTTATGGTTTACCCTCTAGAAGGGCTGGGCAGTGGGTTACTCGTTCACCTTAGGGTTTACCCTCCAGCGGTGCTAGGCAGTGGGTTACCCGACGACCTCTTGGGGTTTACCTTCCAGCAGGGCTGGGCAGTGGGTTACCTGACAACCTCTTGGGGTTTACCCCCCAGCGGGGCTGGGCAATGGGTTACCCGACGACTTCTTTCAGACTGATCTCTTTCTATGAGGCTAGTCAGTGAATTTTCTCCATGGTTACCTTAGCGGGACCCTTGGTTGTACAGTTCAGTGATGAGACAACTTTGGCATGAAAGACTTTTGGGCATCAGTGATGGATATCCTTTGAACTGCTAGCGACTTTTCTTAGGCTGAGCTTAGAGATAGAGATACCCTTACACACTTGTTCAGGCTTCTTGTTGAGTATATATATACACCCCAATTTGTTCCCACTTCTTAGGTTCAGTTACCCTCCTTCTAGGAGGGGCGAAGATGTGCGAGGTATGCAACATGATTTCCGTGTCTAGCTCCTCTTGGATTGGATGAGTCTACTTCCTTTATTTTGTTGGGTTGAGCTGCACTCTCTCTATTATAATCTTACACTGTTCTTTGTTATTTATACTACTCACTGTTTTAGTACCTACTTTGTTTCTCCCTCGAGATTTTGGGGCACCCTACTGAGTATCTTTATACTCACCCCTACTTGGGATTTGCCCGCACTTGGTGTGCCCTTGAAGACGGCAAACAGGTCGATCGATACTACAGAGGAGCGTAGAGGAAACTGCAGTTTGGACTACATTCTGTGGTCGTAGGAGGATTTTCGGGTGTGAGACTCACCAGCTGTTTACTTTTGTTTACCTGTTTCCGGGTTGTGGAGCCTTTCTAGTTGGGCGTGTGTTTTTCCCTTTACTGTTCAATTTACTTGTTAGTACTTTTCAGCACTATACTTGTTCTATTTAGAAGTTTATGCATGACTGTGGTTGGGTTATAGTTGTTTATCCTTTGATTTTCTTTTTATACTACACTTCTGCATCGAGTGGGTTTTGTGTGTGTGTACAGGTACTTAGGCGAAGGCCTCCCTGAGATCGTTATGCCTTCAGCGCTTGTCGCCAGCCCCTGGCCTATTAAGGCGGGCCCGGGGTAGTTGCGGCTCGAGACCGGTAGGGTCGGGTCATGACACAAATCTCAAGACATTAGGATCTCCACCTAGCGTAAAAACCACATATCACATAAGTCATAACTCAAAGGTAACACTTCTATATCTCCATCTCATCATAATAAAGAAACTCACTGACCAAACTAACCACTCTAGGGTATCACACACAACATGAATCACATTCTAACTCATCAGTATACTCAAAAGAACTGATTCTCATTGGTAATATTTATATGATTATACCCACTAAAGAATAATGATCTCAGGATAATCCTCATCGAACCTCCACATATGAGAGACACCCCTCAAGGATCACTATCTCATCTATGTAATTATGTATAATGAGATCATCCTATGATGATTCATGTTGAGTATCCCATAGTCATACAGTTCGGTTAACTAGAATTCCACCAAGAATATATATTGGAAAACATTGTATAATTTGTTGTTGACACTTTAAATAACCCAACCAATTTTCTATTTCAGAACCAGTATCATGAACACCCACTAGGGGTCTACCTACAAGTCATCTAATGCCTATACTGACCTACTAGGTTCACTACACCACCCTTGCACTGAGGGAATATATAATTATCATCCCAAATAATCTCATAATAAGATCCACATTACCTATCATTAGAAGAAAATATAAAGAAGTTCAACTAAGTAGGATGCCTCTAATAAGTTATATGGTAAAATGAAATATAAGTTGTTATTGATATATTAAATAGTTAAACTCTAATCATCACTGATATCAATCACAAATATCCAGTTTTATGTCATGTGAGTCCTATATGCTATGAATGATGCATGCACATGGCCTATTTCCAATTTTCCAAGAGCTAAAAACCACAATAAATCATAAATCAAAGAAAAATCAAGTGAATCTCAACAGGTTAAATCATCCAATCATAAAAGAGAAAGCCAAGAATAATAATCTCATGCCCTGGTAACCTATAATTCCCATCAGAAAAGGTGTTCATGACATACTAGAGTGAGTTTTACCACAAGCCTCAACACATCCCTACATCATATGTTTACCATATCCCCAAATTTTAAGACAAAAAAAATATCTGATACCACTTTGTAACATCCCAATTATGGTTCACTTTTAATAGTAATTATATTGGGTCTCTACTTGACCTCATACACGCCTCCCCACACACCATAGGTTGTCAACTAGAAGCGGTGGTCTAGGGTGTTATTGTGGGGAGACTATACCTCTATATCAAAGTGTGAAATAACAGGTAAATAACCAAATTTAATCCATAAATAATAAACATCATAGTATTCATAATCAATCAACAACAACATATTTTATATCAAATGTAATGCGGAAGAAAACAATCACACATACTCACGGTCATTCCAATACACAATAATACCAATATCCCATTAAGATGATCACATATATAAATTAAATAAAGAATAGAAATGACACATAGGCTCTATTTCTATCCACAATCCTCAACTCATCCCAATCTATTATCCTGTCTGAGCCATCATTCTCAATCATGAAACACTGAGCCTTTACCCAACATGAACCTATGATTAGTGAAGTCTACTCAGGTACCCAATTTCCATGGCCACCTGAGCAGGGTGTGAGTATAACTTAATAGGGAACCACCAATGAGGTCCCATACATAACTAGTAAATTCAGTTCATAGATTTGATATTCTCATTTGAATAAATAAATAACCATGTAAGAATAAATTAATAATCATTACTGATCCTTGGGTTCTATTGTGAAACCTAGGATCAACTAAAACATTCTATGGATAATTAAAGGGTGTCTCTAAGCATGTCACACAACCATATCAACCAATATTAGGACTAAGGATGATTCCTAGGATAAATTACTAGGAAATCTAGTACCATTAAGATCAATGAATAATTCTTAGGAGAAGGTCTGAGTTAATACAAATCATAGCACATTCAAATCCAAGGAGTCTATCTAAGGAATTACAAAACAATATTATACATGAAGTCAAAATCAAAGGAAAATAACCAAGGCATCCCATGTATGTCAATAAATCTTAGTGGGCAGTGAATCCCACCTAAATCATCTCATTAGTATAATAATAAAATGTGGGTTGGATTTCTACCCAAACCCATCTCACATAATAGGGGTCTTTCTCTCAAGAACACAAACTATCATAATCACTAATTCCATATCAGGCTCACATCATCAA
This sequence comes from Viscum album, assembly GCA_963277665.1. Taxonomy (NCBI): domain Eukaryota; kingdom Viridiplantae; phylum Streptophyta; class Magnoliopsida; order Santalales; family Viscaceae; genus Viscum; species Viscum album. Next base: position 1,373,177,729 of record OY728133.1, on the reverse strand, counting down.
TCCAGGTTCTAAGGTGACACCCAAAATCATCACCACCCATTCCCACACTAACCCTCTCTTGGGTCGTCAAATCACTAGGGCAACCTTTAGGGTCCCCTAAGTCATAACACAGCCCAAAAACCCTATATGGGTTCCCTTGTCTCAAACACATCTCTTGGGAAAATACTATCACTTATAAGGAATATCTCAACATCATCGTAAACACACTTCATCCTCATAGACCTCATAGGAATAATCATACAAGGGGTATGACCTCAAGCACATTCCCTTCCCAAGTAACCCTAGGTCGATCCTCACTCCCAATCTATCCATCAATCTCCATAGGGTCTATCCATCTAGGTAATCACCTCTTAGTCGAGGAGAAAAACTCTCCCCATGGACATATCAACTATATCGAAGGATTTAAGGAATCTCAAGGTTCCCGCATAGCCAATCCCTTGGCCATCCATTCTAATTAATCACTCACCTTCACTTAGAGGTCACTAAGGGCACCAATCTCTAGGGCCACTACATTTATTTCACTTAATTTATTTAAATACTCACCCCTTTAGGTACATATATCATAAGGAACACTATTATAATCAAATTCTCATCCCTTAATGATAGAGGCATCCGACCAATGCACAAGGTCCCATTATTGACCTTAACACTTAGTTTTTTCTATAAGAATTTTACTTTAATTAAAAAATTTATATTATTTAACAAGTAGATTTCCCTTTCTGGAGATACCACATATCAAATTCCATATAAAATATATAAACCTTAAGGGGAATTCTCAAGGGACCACCTACCCCAATTCAAATTTATTCCCTTTTAAAATAGCTCACTGACTCTCTCCCAAGCTCACCCAATTCCAAATAGTCATTGTCCATCATCTTGAGGCCCTATATCACACAAAAACATCCATAAGAATTAATTATAATCATTCATAATTAATTAAAAAATTTATAACTAATTTTTTATTTAATTCAAATAGGAATAAATGCTTAATAACTCACTGGGTACTCCCCTCACACTCAAACTACAAAAAATGACATGTCGATGTCACTTGGTATGCTCTCGGCACATCCCCATTCAAAACCCATAACACCCAACAATAATTTGATAGTAAAATTTCAATTAATTTAACTCAAAAAAAACATAAGAAAATTCATATAGGGACGTACCTCCATCCAAATGATGTGAAGAAACATGAAAACACCATATTAGGATGTCCTCTTTCTAAGCCACTTGAAATCCCCATTGTAATCAACTGATTCTACCATGCCCTGGTGGAATCATCACTAAAACTCTAAATCAGAGATTCAAAATTAAAGAGAAATAATAGGTAAGGATTAATGGAGCCAAAAAATGGAAATACTCACTAATAATGACAAACATTATTGCCAAGAACACCTCAAATCCAAAATAAAATAAAGGAGAAAAGTAGGATGAGGTGGCTGTCCCATGCACACACGAGGGAGGAAGAAGAGAGGATACCCTCGTAAAATTTTATGAGGAAAAAATGGTTATTTCCCCTCTTTTAATGAGTCACATAGTTTTCTAGATATTTGACCAAACCATACACCAATCATGAAACCATCATTTTACAAGGCCATCGCCCATGTATGGTTAAGTGTTATGGTTAGAAAAACCATGCACCAATCGTGAAAACCCCTCCGCAACTCAAATTTCAAACATTGCATGATTTTTCTACAACCTTGTAAAAACTGTGTTCCAAGACACAAGCCAGAACCATGCAACATAGTTTACTCTAAACATTGTATGACTCACCCACAACCATGATCTAACCATGAAATCCAATCATTCACTATAAAAATTTAATTCAAAAGCACCCCCACACTCAGGGTGTTGCATGATTTCTTCCAAACTATGCACACCAAACCATGAACTAGGGAAGAATCCCTACAAAACTTTCAAAAATTAACCCAAATCTCTTGATACTTTCCCAAGCACTAAATTTACCTCTTGGGATCTATATTGAAAAACGTCATCTTGGGAAACTCTAAATCTCAGATTCTGAATCCAAAAATCCATTCTAAAAGTGATCCCTACTCCAAAATTTAAAAAATTAAAATTCTTTCTAGAATTCAAAAACTAAAAAATGAATGAGGCTTTAGACTAATAGTTTATATTCATATTAAGACATGTCAAATACTTTTGGTGTGTTCTTGTTAGCAAATTGTGTCACCAAGGTTTGTAAGTAAAACAATTTCACTAAAATTTCACTATATATTAAAATTAAGACTTCATCTCTTGAATATGATTATAATTGAAAACATGCTAAAATTTCTTGAAAAAAATATATAACACTAAACCTATGATTCATATAATCCTTTCATACATCATTAAAAATTTCACTTAATTATTCACTATGCAGTGTATGATATAACCATGTCATAGTGTAGAGATATGTATCAATTGTATAGTATGATTGATAAAGAAAGTCAAACATGAATGGTTCTCATTATTGAATCTTACATGTAATTAAGTAATTGATTTATGAAATGTATGGGAGATTAAATGCTGAATTTAAATGTTAAATTCATTTATTTTGATGAAGTTTTATGAAGATTTTGTAACTAAAAGAGATTACTCAGACATTATAAAACATGTAAGTAAATGAATGAAATATTTGGGAGAGTCCCCAAGGAGTATATAAAGGAGTTCAATGACATGAAAATGGATTCTCTTGATTATATATGTTACACTAATTCCCCTTACACCAAAACTGTAACATCATCATTTTTATAAACCCTTATTGGTTTTAATTCAAAAGTTTTTTGTGTGAAAATTTAATAATTTTAAACTTTATTTTAACCCTTACATATGGCATCAGGCCTACGTAAAGGTAAGGGTACTATACCCTTACACAAAGAGGTTATTATGAGTTACATAAGAGTAAATACTTATTATATTAGTTATGTAAGGGTACATCATCCACTACATAAGGGTAAGTGAGTTTTTCATGCACTACGAAAAGGTAGTACTCTTCATGTGTAAGGGTAACACCCTGTTTATAAGGGTTACGTAAGGGTAAGACCCTGACTTCCAAGGACATGTAAAGTTATAATAGGCATTGAGTAAAGGTAATATGAAGTTATTATACCCTAAATACGTGTAACATTGAAGTTACATAAGGGTATCACATATGTTGGGCAAGGGTAAGTTGAATTTTATAAAGTTTGTTTAAAGGTAACTTAGGTAAAAAAGAAAGGCCAGAGTTTTCAAAGGGTGTGTAAGGGTAGGGATACATTACATAAGGGTAATTATTTCTTTCCAAGGTCTATGTAAGGGTAACCTGGTACCCTCAAGTGAAACCTAGGAGCTTTGTAAGGGTAAAACTATGTTTCCCTTGTCCAGTGCCTTCTTTGGGAAAAAATAATTTAAAATATAGTTTTCTAATTTTCTTCTTCCCAGTGTGATCCTGTAACCCTTTTGATGAATCTTAAAGTAAAAAATCATGGGAATTAATTCCTTTGAATTATTGAAAATTGTAACCCATGTTTTAAAATATTAAAAACCTTCTCATTCAATAATCGTTTCAAAGACCAAATTAAATGATGAATTTAATTTGGGAATATCAATGATACAATACACCCTTGTTTTTTATTAAAACAATACATGAACCTCCTAAGTCCTTTTTTTTTATATTAATTTGAGTTCAGGCAGTCTAGAAACTCCTTTATATGATATCTATGAAGTCTTATTCAACCAAACCATGTTCTCATCTGGTTTTTAGGTGTAGTAGAACCAACTGTTCCTATTTTATATTGAGTGTGGCGTCTTAAAGAGTGTAAAATACCCAGGTAGGAATTTTTTTTCCATTTATTAATTTTAAATTTAATAAATATCTCCTAAATGATAATAATCTATAAATTATTAAATAGTGATAAAGAATTATTTTCTTTAGTTTATCTAGGATTATTATAGAGAGAAAAATTATTATTATATGTAAATAATGTTATTATATAAGGAATAAATGATAAAATAATTCTATAAAAAAAAATTAAATTATATAGAAGATAAAAATATATTATTCCATATAAAGTATTTGTTTCTCTTGGAATGAAAATAATTGTAATCGGTTATATGAGTCAATGGCGATCGTTTTTAATCGACTAATACGCAGATGTGATTCGAAAATTATTCCTTAGGAAACCATGATATTGATGTCTAAAACCTTGATGTAGGAAGTTACTTATCATTTGGGGATCTCATATATACTTTATTCCAGGGTATGATTCACGTGTTTTCATGGTTTGTGTTCTCTATTTATGGTGATTGCTTGTGGGTGTGTGTGTTGTCATAATACCCATATATGACCCTTGTTTCCATGAGAATTGTTAGAATAACTTGATTCCATGCTTTTTGTTGATTAACATGTTGATTTATGGTTATATTATATATATGTATGTCATTCTATGTTTTTTTATCATGCAATACCTTATTTTGTATTATCTTAACTTTGGGGGTTTGGTGCTTGGTACATGTGATAGGTGGCCTCCATGGTATGATTACCCCTTAAAGGGGAATTTACCATGATGTGTGAAGATGATAGCAATGGATCATGATAGACTTATGGCCCGACCTTAATTTTAATGAACTTTATAGCTATCAAGAAATGTACTAATACTTGATGCACCTTATGGATACCATGTAGAAATTCAGCAACTTGATGCACCATGTGGATACCGAGTAATATGTTGATACTCAATTAAAATTGTGGATACCGAGTCTAATGTTAGAAACTCAATGTACCTTGTGGATACTGTGTTTCATATCAATAGACTTGTGGATATTTATGATATTTACCAACATCTCCATTTATTCTTCCAACATGGAGCCGAAGCATGTATAACCAGGGGTTTGTGGTGGCTTGGTTAGCGCACGACCACTCAGTACATGATTGTGTAACTATTATAATTGTTAAAAATTTATTATTATCATAATATGAACTAGTTATACATTTTTACATTTTTCAAGGATGCATTGGTGGTGTCCTACTGGGTTTTATTACCCACACCCTATACAGACATTTCGATGAGCATGTAGACTTCATGCATAGGGATCCAAGCAAGGAAAAGGGACCCATGGAAGATGGTTGAGATAAAGAGTATAGTGATAGGATTAGTAAAAAGATATACTCTAGAGGATTACCATAGTTTTATTTATTATTACTTTTCTCACATTTACTCTATTTTGGATTTCCACTTTAGAGGCCCTTTTTGTTTATTTTATGATTGGTATGCCATCTACTTAGTTTTCCCATGTTAACTTTATTTATTATATTTTATTATATTATGTTATATTATCATTTTTATAGGATATGATACTAAGTGTATAGCCTCACCACTGATAGACTCAGACCCTCACTTCTAGTCAGCATCCTCTTTCATATGGGGAAGACAACATGAGGTTATGTGGCACTTCAGTTCAGACCTAGTAGTTTGGACCAATTTGTTACAAAATTGTATCATAATATGGTTTTCTACTTTTATTTTTGGACTAAACTGGGACATGGTAGAAAGGACATAGCTGTGTAGAAATTGGGTAGGGGGGTTTCCCTATTCCTATACAACATATGTGTAACAAACCTCTGAGTTACCATGGGAAGGATTGATATTAATATTTTTAGGATATTTTTGGGTGTGTTCATGCATCATGACTAGGAACATATGTTCAAATTACATATATATAACTATTTTTGTGCTTCATATTAGTTATTGAATTTAGTTTCTTGATGTGTGCTATCTATTCGAGATAGTTTCTCTATTTCATGGTATATTTGTTTTACTATGTTGTTGTGATATATATTTGTTGTAATTAACTAATTGAATTTATCATGATGTTATGTTATGTTTTTATATATATGATTGTGAATAACATGTAGGGACGAGACCATGGTAACTTCTAGGGGAGATATACCTTGGGTTGTGGGTATATTCCAGTGAGAAACTTTTTGTGATCCCATAGACAGATTAGGATATGTCATAATGGCTTCAGATGTTCTAAATTTTTCCCTTTGCATTGCAGAAAAATACCACCTCAATGATGTTTGTCTGGAATTCTTGGTGGAACATGCCAGAACACCCCTGTAAGAGAGGATGTTTATATTCTACCACCATGTGTGAATAAAAAAGTAGCTAAGAATGATCCTGTACTTTTTCTAGTGGTTCAGGCGAAAGGTCCACTTCAGTAAGGGTTCATCCGCACAATTCCTATTCAAGGCGTTAGAGATTCCAATGTTATGGTTGATTATGATTAAGATATCAATCCTTACTATCCTTTATCCTACTAGGGAACTGGAGGACCTCAAGATATTGAGTGATGGATTGATATCATTCAGTAAATATTCGACCAAGTGGATACTCCTGAGGAATGTTGAACAAAGCTATAGGTTCTTCTATCATCCTATAGTAGTAGGTAAATGAAGAAAGATGCTTCACACAAGGGTGATGGAAGACAACCAGAGTGAAGTAGGGGTTTGTCAGCACCTTGTATGAGAGAAAGAGGCCTCCAATTATTCTACTACAGACAAAGTGTTCATTATCAATTTTTTCCAAAGCCTCGGAACTGGTGTCATTAGTGTGTCATAATAGGGTATCTTCAGTAGTTCTAATCTAAATATTTGAGGTCAAGGTCCCACAAGAGTACATGACATGTGTGATCTATGACCCATGGATCTAGTTGGGGTCCTCAGTAGTAGAGTGAGACAATGATAACTCAAAATGGTATTACATATCAGGGATAGGGTCATAGAGATGAGGCAGGCCATGTTTATGTAGTGTACCAAACTCCACCAGATAGTAGTGAGGGACCATCTACTATTTGAGGTATGGTCTTGATTACTTCTTCTTTATCTACTGCCTTGTTGATACCAAGTTTTCCCATTACTTCATATCTATTCAAGTAGTTGATGTACTTGAATTACTAGTTAAGTTACCCTATGAGTTACTTTCCATTTATATAATATTGGTCATGAAAGTGGACCGTCGTTAGAAATTCTGAGAGTGTCCTTTAAATTTCACTAGATATAGAAATATGTGAAAATTTATGATACTAAAGATGAAAATATTTGATGTGATTCCATGTATAGACTGGTTGACCATATTCTAAGATCACATTGATTTCTATTAAAGATGGGTATCGATTACTTCTCCAAAGGGAGAGAAGTGTGTAATGTCCATAAGATGGGAACTGGGATTAGGTAGAGTTGGTCCAGACTTGAGTCAGCTTAGGATGATCATGGAAAAAATGGTAGGCTTGAATCTTTAGATAATATCAGTGGTATCCCACTCATATTTTTGATACCCCCTTATCATATGGCACTAAATAAGTTGAAGGATATCAAGACGAAGCTCGAGTACTTGGAGCATAAGTGTTTTATTAGGCTGAGTACTTCACCACAGGGTGAACCTATCTTGTTCTCTATGAAGGTGGATGGTGGTATTTGACTCTATATCAATTACTGAAAGTTGGACTAGGTGATATTGAAGAAAATATATCATTTTCCTAGGATCGATGTTATTTTCAATCAGTTATGAGGATCCCATTGGTTCTATGAAATTGATCTTTAATCATCCTACCACCAACTGCGGGTTAGAGAGGTGGAAATTCCTTTAATGAAATTTTGAAGTAGGTATGGATGTATGAGTATATAGTGATGCCGTTTGGTTTTAACATTATGATGATAGTGTTCATGGATATCATGAACATGATCTTCTAGACATATCTAGACTTGTTAATCATGGTGTTCATTGTTGACATACTCATCTACTCACTGACCCCAGAGCCACATGTTAAAAACCTCAAGATAGTCTTGAGTATGCTTCAAGTACATCAACTTTATGCCAAGCTATCGAAGTGTAAATTATGAATCTAGGAAGTTATGTACTTGGAGAATGTGGTGCTTAAGATAGGTATTTCTATAGACCCATAGAATTTGAGGTATTGATGTCTTAGGCATGTCCCTAAAATATGTTAGATATTACAATCTTGCTGGGTTTAATAGGATACTACCTATGTTTTATCTAGAACTTTCCTCGTATAGAAGCACCTACGACCACACTGATGAATAAGTGAGTAAATTTACAATGGTTAGACCAGTGTGAATAGGTATTTATTGAGATGAAGAGGAGGTTTGTCACGAACCGGATCTGGTCGCCACCATTAATGGAACCAAACCCGGCCCGTGGCAAGACCCGAAGGGCATTCCCTATCCCCATGGGCTGTCACAAGTGCCCGGGTATAAAACAATATGATTTGGGAACGATTTACCCGAGTATGAAAGCATAAAACAAATAAAACAATCAATAATAAGAATCTGAAATTTCCATACTAAACCATTCCTAACAAAACCAGATCTGAATACATATGTTTAAAGACACTACAAGTGGTCCAAATACAAATAATGACAACATCAAGACATCCCCAATCACTTCACGCAACAAGGGTGTCATCACCCGCAAGCCTTCTCCACAACTCTGCCCCAACGATGGGGACTAACACCCTGAAGCGCCATCACCCTTAGCCTTCCCTTTACCTGAGTCAAGCATAAGAAGTTCTACTTACACCCAAGGGGTGTAAGTAGGGTGTGAGCCTAAGCCCAATAGGATACCACCAGAAGATTCCAAAGAGGATGCAATACAATGGGAACAAAACTAGCAATTTTAACACACAAGGTGAAACAATGTTAAAAATTTCAAGAAAAGAAACATTCAAATGAGAACAGTTTTCAATCCAAGAATTTCAGAATGATAAGACATTAAATAAACATGTGAGCTACTGTAAAGTACTGCCAAAAGATCCCACAACAAGGGTAAATACTACAATTCTAATGAGCACAAAAATTGGGAACACCCCTAGGCAACTAGATAGTCTCGGGCCCTATGTACCTCGTACCTCGGTGTAAAGTATCCAAGTCACAATCCTTTCCCGTGCACGATCCACTAGTAGGGAACAAACCCATAACCTAGTGGTCCCCAAATAACATCCACATAGTTCAGTTAGTGTTGTCGTTATCCATTTGCTCAGTGAAACAGGGACACAACCCATCCGGTCCACTAGCCGTACTAGTACATATCCGCCCACCTAAGTACCCGGGATTCCCCCTTTTGTGCTCAAACAATTTCAGCAAACAACACACATACTTTTTCATGTAAAGTATCTCTACTGGTCACAAACAAATAGTACAGTAGCTACACACATTTTATATCATTTGAAACAGTCAATAAAATATTTTGATCTTCAATAAAACAACCTCTCAAAACATCACATTGTTTTGCACCCAAAACTCTTTAAAATATCCACTTTTCACATTATGTGAACAATTTTATGTCATCAAAACAAAATTTCAGTTCAACACAATTTAATAAAACCAAAAATTCAGTTATGGGGCAGCCCAATGTGAACCAAGAAATTATATATTTTAAAAACCACCATTTTCACACCAACATGACACTTAATGCCCATTTGCTTCTCAAACACAATTTAAACAAACTTTTGCAGCCACAACCAAAAAGAATAAATATTTAAAACATTATTTTAATTCCTAATACAGTTCAATAAAATCAACTATGTAATTAGAGTTCATCCCAAAATGAACCAATAAAAGACTTGCATGAAAAACCCTCAATTTCAACAAAAATTGTAACATAAAATTCATTTGCATTGTAAATGAAACTAAAACAAATTTTTACAGAAACATTAAAATTCAATAAGCATTAATTCACCCTCAACATAGCAAGCAAATTCCCAAAGAATTGCACACACAATGGAATCACCTACCAAAAGATTCAAGAACCGCAAATCCTAGTGCGGAACTTCAACCGCACGACCACCGCGCCACAAGGAAGTGATATCAAACCTAAAACCAGAGGATTGAACCATGAAACCCAAAATGAAACCCTAGGCACGAAGCCCTAGCTTCTGGAAATTTGGGGATTCAAGAAAAAAAAAGATAAATCTCAAGGAAAAGGAGAGAACTAGAAGGATAGTCACTTACTTGAGAAAACTGGACGTTTTTAGAAACCAGAGAAGTTAGGCCCTAATTCGCGACAGATGCGATCTCCAAAGAGGGGGAAACGAAGCTGGGGGTGCGGCCAGGTACAGTGGGAGAAGGTGAGAGGTGGAATCACCGAAAAAGAATAAAAATTGAATATTTTATGAAATAATTACAAAACAATTTTAAAACTGGAAATGGGCTTTCGGGTTGGCCCAATACCTAACTTGATCACCCAAATCCAAGATGCAAATGAATTTTTAAGGGGGCCAAAATTCATTGGTGGTTTTAATAGTTAAATTAAGGTCATTTTGGAAGTTGAATGAGTTAAAAATGTTGAAACACGAGGGAGTTATTAAACAAACAAAATTTATTGTCAAAACTGGAAATGGGCTCTCGAGTTGACCCAAATTATGGAAACCCACCATTTCCTTCAAAAATGCATTGAAAACCCCCAAAAAAGCAATAATGTAAATTAAATACAAAAATACCTTTAAAATATGTCATGTATGTGACAATTCTCCCCACCATGAAGGACTTTCCGCCCCGGAAAGTCAACATGATTCTTGGTTGGTAAACAAGAATGGGTACTCTTCCTCGACCCATGACTTTCGCTCCCAAGTCTCATGTGTATCATTCCCATGCTGCCATAAAACCCGGACTAAAGGAATAGACTTTCCTCTAAGTATCTTCTCCTGGGAGTCCACTATTTTCACCGGCCTCTCAACGATAGACAAGTCAGGCTCTATCTCTAGTTCTTCCCAACTCAACACATGGGATGGATCTGGATTGTATTTCTTCAACTGGGAGACGTGGAAGACATCATGGATAGATGTCAACTGAGAAGGTAAGGCCAACCTGTATGCCACCTTACCAATACGCTCGGTGATCTCAAAGGGTCCGACATACCGTGGCATCAGCTTACCTTGCTTCCCCAATCGACGATGGCCCAGACGAGGGGCCACTTTTAAGAATACCATATCACCCACAGTAAACTCTAGGTCTCGACGCCTCCGATCAGCATAAGATTTATGACGACTCTGAGCTGTCAATAAGCGCTTCCTGATCAATTTGACCTTCTCATAAGTCTCCTGCACAAGGCTCAGACCCAATAGTGAAGTCTCTCCTACCTCAGCCCAACATAGGGGGGACCGACATGGCCGACCATAGAGCGCCTCAAAAGGGGCCATTCGAATTGAGGATTGGTAACTATTATTATAAGCAAACTCAACCAATCCCAAATGGCTATCCCAAGAACCTCCAAAGTCCAAGACACATGCACGAAGCATGTCCTCCAAAATCTGATTCGCCCGCTCTGTCTGACCATCCGTCTGAGGGTGGTACGACGTGCTCATCTTAATCTGAGAGCCCAAGGCCTTTTGAAGGCCTTCCCAAAATCGAGAAGTGAAGCGGGGGTCTCTATCCGAGACAATAGCTGATGGTACACCATGGAGTCTCACCACCTCCTGAAGATACAAATGGCCCAACTCATCCACTTTAGATGTGTCTCTGATCGGAATGAAGTGGGTTGATTTGGTCAGACGATCAATCACCACCCAAATGGAATTCTTACCCCGAGGTGTACGAGGTAAGCCAACAATGAATTCCATGGCAACCTCGTCCCACTTCCAGGTAGGAATGGGTAATGGCTGGAGCAAACCGGAGGGCCTTTGGTGCTCTGCTTTCACCTGCTGGCATGTGTAGCATCTCGAAACAAAGTCTGCTATGTCTCGTCTCATACCAGGCCACCAAAAATGCCGACGGACATCATAATACATCTTAGTGGCACCTGGATGGATAGCCCACTGAGACTGGTGGCTATCGTGCATCACTGCCTTCCGTAAAGATAACGGTACTACTGAACGGCCCTTGAAGCACAAGATGCCCTCAGGAGACGACGACCAATCAGAGGATGTCTCCCCACCATGAAGAAACTGCCTAGATCGCTGACAAAGCTCATCACTAGGTTGTTCCCGCTGAATCAACTCCAACAGAGAAGGAGTCAACTGGACACTCGCCAAGAATGCCCCTCCACTGTGTTCCCTAGCCTCCACATGCATTTGAGAAAAGAGCCCCATCAATTTCCACTCATCACTAGACTTCCTCAAAGCCTGCACTGGAACTCTTCTGCTCAAAGCGTCGGCCACCACATTACCCTTGCCTGGGGTATAGACAATGTCAAAGTCGAACCCCTGCAAGTACTCGATCCAGCGGCGTTGCCTCAAGTTGAGGTCCTTCTGCGAGAAGATATAAGCCAAGCTTTTGTGATCAGAGTAGACCACAAACTTCTCGCCAAAGAGGTAGTGACGCCATGTCTTCAAAGCATGCATCACCGCTGCCAACTCCAAGTCATGGGTAGGGTAGTTCTTTTCATGTGGTCGGAGTTGGCGAGAGCCATAAGCCACCACGTGATCATCCTGCACAAGCACGCACCCAAGACCCATACCTGAAGCATCACAATAAACCACATAACCCTTCCCGGCCTCAGGCAAAATCAGCACAGGGGCGGTAGTCAACCGTCTCTTCAGCTCCTCGAATGATGCTTGACATTCTGGACCCCATACAAACTTCACCCCTTTCCGGGTGAGCGCAGTCATTGGTGATGCAAGCCGAGAGAAATCCCGAACGAATCGCCTGTAGTAACCAGCCAGGCCAAGGAAACTCCTGATCTCGAACACATTCTTCGGCTGCTCCCATGACATAACCGCACTAATTTTCTCAGGGTCCACTGAAACTCTGTGCTCTGAGATCACATGCCCTAGAAATCTCACCTCTCTGATCCAGAAGGTGCACTTTGACAACTTTGCATAGAGGCGGTGATCCCGTAATGTACCTAAAACGATCCTCAAGTGATGTTCGTGTTCCTCCTCAGAGCTAGAGTATACCAGAATATCATCCACGAACACCACAACAAAGGAATCGAGATACTGATGGAACACCCTATTCATTAGTGCCATAAATACCGCTGGAGCATTGGTCAATCCGAAGGGCATGACCAAATACTCAAAGTGGCCATACCTGCTTCGGAAGGCTGTCTTGGGGATATCTGACTCCTTCACCCTGAGTTGATGATACCCTGAACGCAGGTCTATCTTTGAGAACCACTTTTCCCCCTTCAACTGATCAAACAAATCATCTATTCTGGGCAAAGGGTATTTGTTTTTAATTGTTACCTTATTCAGCTTCCGGTAGTCAACGCACAACCGGAGGGATCCATCAGCCTTTTTTGCAAACAACACAGGAGCGACCCAAGGAGAGACGCTCGGGCGAATGAATCCTTTGGATTCTAAGTCGTCCAGCTGTATCTTTAATTCCCTCAACTCGGTGGGGGCCATGCGATAGGAGGGAAGAGATATCGGCTGTGTTCCCGGCGCCAGATCAATCGAAAACTCCACATCCCGCTCTGGGGGCAAACCAGAAAAATCATCAGGGAATACCTCGGGAAACTCATTCACTACATGAGGTAGTGAACCTTCAGGGGAAAGACCATCCTCTAGCACAATCGAAGATAACTGGAAGATAACACTTCCCAACTCTGGGAGTGGAGGCCCTGTGCGACTTGATCGTGGATCCCATTCTCCATGAAAAACCTGACGACTCCCATCAGGTGCCGTGAAACTCACACGCCTTCTGTAGCAGTCGATGTGTGCCTGGAAGTGAACTAGCAAATCCATCCCGAGTATGACATCAAAAAGGTCCATATCTAAGACCATAAGGTCCCACTCCATCTCGACCCCTGATACAGAAAGTGCACATGAGGGGCACCTCAGGCCCTGCTCCTTCTTCTTTCCCAATGGTGTCACCAACTCCATCGCAAAAGACATCAACTCAGTTGGAAAATTCAGCATGTCCACGAAATGTCCAGAAATGAATGAAACAGAGGCACCAATATCAAAAAGAGCAGTAGCTATAGAAGATGCGATCAGAACGGTACCTCGAACTGTCGACGGTCCCGCCTCTGATCCTGCTGGTGACTGATCCACTGCATGGAGATGTCCAGTATCTGCCTGAGGACGACCGCTAGTATGTGGTTGTGCCCTGAACTGGCTCTGCCCAGAAGATGATCCAGCCCTACCACCACGACCACCAAATCGAGATCCCCCAGTCCTCGACGGCTCGGACTGTGCTGGCACTCCTTTTGAAGCCACTGAACCAACCCCACTCGGAAGTGGACGTGCCACACCACAAAAACGCTGCAAATGCCCCATACCTCCACACTGGAAACAAGGCTTCGGAGGAAGTGGACATGCTGGTCGGATATGCCCAGGCCTCCCACATTGGTGGCACACGACCGATCTTGCATCAGAAGCAGCAGAAGAAAACTGCCTGGAAGAGTGGCCTGAACTGCCCCCTCCTTTCTTCACATGATCCTCCCGCTTCCTTTTCTTCTCTGAGGAGCTACCACTTCCCACTGCTGATACTGAACCATAGAAACCAGCCCTGCCTTTCCTATCAATCTCCACCATGCACGCTCGATCAACAACCTCAGCATAGGTCCTCAGCTTAAACAAGAACACCTGGGAGTATATCTCTGGTCGCAAGCCTTTCTCAAACCTCTGGGCCTTCGCTTGTTCATTAGAGACAATTTCTGGAGCATACCAAACCAATTCAGCGAAACGGTTGGCATACTCCATCACAGATAGATTCCCCTGAACAAGTTCCATGAACTCTCTAGACCTGGCATAAGCCAACACCTCAGGGCAATACTGTTCATTGAAGACAGCCTTGAAATCTCCCCAGTGCATCTGATCATTCTTCCCAGCCTGAAGCACTGACTCCCACCATTTACGACTGGGACCCTCCAATAGGAAGGAGGCACACTTCACCCTGAGCTCCTCGGGTGTTTCTAGGAACTCAAACATACGCTCGATCTTCTCGAGCCATTCTTCTGCTTCCTGGGGTTCTGAGCTGCCTCGGAAGGTTGGAGGCTTATTTTTCAGGAACTCCTGGGCCTTGTCCTTTCTAGGACCAGTATAATCCTCTCTAACAGGAGCTGGAGCTGGAGCTGGTCCATATCCTAGAGCCTGGACAGCCCGGACCAAGGCCTCGACTAGCCTCTGATCAATCGGCGTGGGAGAACTCTCTCCAGCTTCCTCCTGTGGGTGCGTGGGAGCTTTCCGGGGAGGCATGTTGCTACAAAATGCAACAGTCACAAAACAATGGTCAATACCACAATTCTGAAAATTGTAATCAAATACATCAAATATAAGCAAACTAAACACATTCTTGTAATAAAAGAAACAACTACTCCACATCTTCCTGATGTCCACATGTGGTCTGCAGCCCACACGTCTCACCTGGAAGTGAAGTAAATCAGTAAATTCCAACATCCTCTGGTGACTCAAGGTCTGCCATGAGAGGTGCGGGCCAGGTACCCTACTCACAACCAATACCCCGAGCCCCGACAGTCCTAGCTCCTGTCTATCCCGACTCATGTCAAAATAACAATATAACCCAAAAACATTAACCTCCTTTGATACCATTTTGTCACGAACCGGATCTGGTCGCCACCATTAATGGCACCAAACCCGGCCCGTGGCAAGACCCGAAGGGCATTCCCTATCCCCACGGGCTGGCACAAGTGCCCGGGTATAAAACAATATGATTTGGGAACGATTTACCCGAGTATGAAAGCATAAAACAAATAAAACAATCAATAATAAGAATCTGAAATTTCCATACTAAACCATTCCTAACAAAACAAGATCTGAATACATATGTTTAAAGACACTACAAGTGGTCCAAATACAAATAATGACAACATCAAGACATCCCCAATCACTTCACGCAACAAGGGTGTCATCACCCGCAAGCCTTCTCCACAACTCTGCCCCAACGATGGGGACTAACACCCTGAAGCGCCATCACCCTTAGCCTTCCCTTTACCTGAGTCAAGCATAAGAAGTTCTACTTACACCCAAGGGGTGTAAGTAGGGTGTGAGCCTAAGCCCAATAGGATACCACCAGAAGATTCCAAAGAGGATGCAATACAATGGGAACAAAACTAGCAATTTTAACACACAAGGTGAAACAATGTTAAAAATTTCAAGAAAAGAAACATTCAAATGAGAACAGTTTTCAATACAAGAATTTCAGAATGATAACACATTAAATAAACATGTGAGCTACTGTAAAGTACTGCTAAAAGATCCCACAACAAGGGTAAATACTACAATTCTAATGAGCACAAAAATTGGGAACACCCCTAGGCAACTAGATAGTCTCGGGCCCTATGTACCTCGTACCTCGGTGTAAAGTATCCAAGTCACAATCCTTTCCCGTGCACGATCCACTAGTAGGGAACAAACCCATAACCTAGTGGTCCCCAAATAACATCCACATAGTTCAGTTAGTGTTGTCATTATCCATTTGCTCAGTGAAACAGGGACACAACCCATCCGGTCCACTAGCCGTACTAGTACATATCCGCCCACCTAAGTACCCGGGATTCCCCCTTTTGTGCTCAAACAATTTCAGCAAACAACACACATACTTTTTCATGTAAAGTATCTCTACTGGTCACAAACAAATAGTACAGTAGCTACACACATTTTATATCATTTGAAACAGTCAATAAAATATTTTGATCTTCAATAAAACAACCTCTCAAAACATCACATTGTTTTGCACCCAAAACTCTTTAAAATATCCACTTTTCACAGTATGTGAACACTTGTATGTCATCAAAACAAAATTTCAGTTCAACACAATTTAATAAAACCAAAAATTCAGTTATGGGGCAGCCCAATGTGAACCAAGAAATTATATATTTTAAAAACCACCATTTTCACACCAACATGACACTTAATGCCCATTTGCTTCTCAAACACAATTTAAACAAACTTTTGCAGCCACAACCAAAAAGAATAAATATTTAAAACATTATTTTAATTCCTAATACAGTTCAATAAAATCAACTATGTAATTAGAGTTCATCCCAAAATGAACCAATAAAAGACTTGCATGAAAAACCCTCAATTTCAACAAAAATTGTAACATAAAATTCATTTGCATTGTAAATGAAACTAAAACAAATTTTTACAGAAACATTAAAATTCAATAAGCATTAATTCACCCTCAACACAGCAAGTAAATTCCCAAAGAATTGCACACACAATGGAATCACCTACCAAAAGATTCAAGAACCGCAAATCCTAGTGCGGAACTTCAACCGCACGACCACCGCGCCACAAGGAAGTGATATCAAACCTAAAACCAGAGGATTGAACCATGAAACCCAAAATGAAACCCTAGGCACGAAGCCCTAGCTTCTGGAAATTTGGGGATTCAAGAAAAAAAAAGATAAATCTCAAGGAAAAGGAGAGAACTAGAAGGATAGTCACTTACTTGAGAAAACTGGACGTTTTTAGAAACCAGAGAAGTTAGGCCCTAATTAGCGACAGATGCGATCTCCAAAGAGGGGGAAACTAAGCTGGGGGTGCGGCCAGGTACAGTGGGAGAAGGTGAGAGGTGGAATCACCGAAAAAGAATAAAAATTGAATATTTTATGAAATAATTACAAAACAATTTTAAAACTGGAAATGGGCTTTCGGGTTGGCCCAATACCTAACTTGATCACCCAAATCCAAGATGCAAATGAATTTTTAAGGGGGCCAAAATTCATTGGTGGTTTTAATAGTTAAATTAAGGTCATTTTGGAAGTTTAATGAGTTAAAAATGTTGAAACACGAGGGAGTTATTAAACAAACAAAATTTATTGTCAAAACTGGAAATGGGCTCTCGAGTTGACCCAAATTATGGAAACCCACCATTTCCTTCAAAAATGCATTGAAAACCCCCAAAAAAGCAATAATGTAAATTAAATACAAAAATACCTTTAAAATATGTCATGTATGTGACAAGGTTGACTACAACTCCAGTGATGATACTCCCCGAGCCAGGGATCAAATACACCATGTACTATTATGACTCAGGTGTTGGTTTGGGAGTAGTACTAGGGAATAAAGAGATGGTATTATCTTATGGGACATTTCACATGTGACCCCATGAGCAGAACTGTCCTAATATCAATTTGTATCTAGAATCCATGATCTATGATTTGAAGTGTTGGCAAAACTATCTCTTCTATGAGAGGTTTTGTCTAAACTGACCATAAGATCCTCCATTGCATCACCACAAAGTGGGGCCTAAACTCGAGGTAGAGGCACTAGGTGGAGTATCTATAGAAGTTTGACTTTGAGATAGAGTATGCACATGGTAAAGGTAACATCATAGTAGTTTCTATTAGATATAAGACACATGTAGCTCAGTTGTTTGGTGAGTAGCCTTTATAGGAGAAGTTATGCTTGATGAACTTGTTAGATGAATAGATGGTGGATGCTTATGAGGATTAGGGATTGATGACTTGTACCCCTTTAGTGATAACATCTTCTCTTATTGACCAGGTGAAGGTTGGTCGGGATTATTTCTTAGAGTGTGTTATAATGTGGGAGTACCTAACATGAGGTGACCCTATATATGGGTGGTTTATGGACGATGATGATGTGATCATGGTACATGAGAGAGTATTAGTCCCTAATTCCCTCAGGGAAGATCTAATGACATAATTCCATACCTCAATGTGGATAGTATATCTTAATGTGATAAAGATTTATCACGACTTTAGGTGATATTTTGGTGTCTGTAGATGAAGAGGGACATTGCAATATTCATTTCCCTATTCCTTACCAGCCAGAGGGTAAAGGATGAGCACCAATGTCATGGTGGTTTTCTTTATCCACTTCTGGTTACCATGTGAAATTTTGAGTATGTAATGATGGAATTTTTTATGGGGTTACCCAGAACCCTGAGGAGCTGTGACACTATCTAAGTGATCATCTATTAGCTGAAAAAAGTCTCTCATTTTCTACCAATCCATGATACTCACTCAGTAGACGAGTTGGTAAAGCTATACGTCCATGGGATCATACACTTACATGGATTTTCCTTGATAATTATATATGAAAGAGATGTAAATTTTACATTTTAGTTTTATAAGGGATTTTATAAAGACATAGGGTCTCAGTTGAGATTGAGAACAACGTACCATCTTCAGAAAAATGGGCGACTATAGTGAATAATTCACATACTAAAGGATATAATCCAATATTATGTTACAGACTTTGGTGGAACTTGGTATGATCCCATAACCTTGGTATAGTTCGCTTTCAATAGTTATTTCTAGGCATTTATATATATGGCACCTTTTGAGGCTCTCTATGAATGATCATGCCGCTCACCACTATGTTGGAATGAGGTAGGTGATGTAGTTTTTTTAGACTAGTATGGCGTTGAAGACCTCATAGAGGGTGAATTTGATCAGGAACTGGTAGGTTACCGCTCAGTGTAGGTAGAAATAATATGTAGACTAAAGGAGATGACCTTTGGATCTCACTATTATTGACTATATTTTCTTTCCTATATTGTATCAGTTGGGGAATCATCATTTGAAAATGTGGAACCATAGATTGTTTGACCCATTGTAATCACTGAACGGGTTAGTAAAGTGGCGTACCATGTGGACCTTCCTCCACATTATTGAGGCATGCATGACGTGTTCAGTGTTTTTCAGTTTTGGAGGTACACTCCTGATCCTATAAAAGTTATAGATTGTGAGGACATTGATTTGGATCTAGATACATCTGATGAGGAGAAAACAGTGTGGATCATTTATTAAAATGAGAAATCTCTTCAAGGAAAGATGATACCACTTATCCAGATCCTATAGAATCATGGATTGATCTAGGAAGATACATAGAGAAGGAGTTTGATGTTTGAGCTTAGAGGCCTGATTTTTTCAAGAAAGACCACTATAAACACTTATTGAGGATGAAAATTAATTAGATGGGGAGAATTTTAACATCCTATTTTTTATAAATTCATCTTGGTATTAATTATTATTTTTCATATAAAAATTTAATAATTTAATAACTTAATAATTTATTTTTACCCTTATATAGTCATAAGGCCTATTTAAAGGCAAGTTAAATCTACCCTTACGTAGGGAGGTTTTTAGAAGTTGTGTATGGGTAAATCCTTATTTATATGAGTTGTGTGATGGAACATTAGAAACTGTGTAAGTGTAAGTGAGTTTTTCATGAACTGTGGAAGGGTAGTACTCTACATGAGTAAGGGAAACACCCTGATTATAAGGGTTGCATAAGGGTAAGTCCCTAGATTCCAAGGATTCATAAAGGTATCCTAGTAATTACGTATACTTAATATGGATATCCTATATACTGCGTATGGGAAACTTTGAAGTTTCATAAGGGTAACTTATATGTTCCATAAGGGTAATTCAGAGTTTCTAAATGCCGTGTAAGGGTACCTTAGGCGTTATATAAAGGTTGTATATAGTTTTCAAAGGGAATGTAACGGTAGGGTTTCATTGCGTAAGATAAATTTATTCTTTCCTAGGGTTTTATAAGTGTAACCCAATACCATCATGAGACACCTAGGAGATTCTTAAGGGTAAAACTATGTCACCCTCACGCATTACCCTCTTTGGGTAAACAATAATTTAAAACCTTATTTTGTTTTTCTTATTCCCAACTCTAGATTGTAACCATTTTGAAGGATCTAAAATTAAAAAATTATGGTAATTAATTCCTTTGAATCATTGAAAGTTGTAACCCCTATTTTTAAATATTTAAAACCATTGCATTCAAGAATTTTTTCAAATACCATATTAAATGATTAATTTAATTTGGTAACATCAATATTGTGATCCACCCTTAGCCTTTTCTTAAAAAATTACCCGAATCTTCTCATAACTTTGTTTTCAATATTTATTTGAGTTTTGGTAGTCTATAAATTTTTTTATATGAACTATGTGTAGTTTTACTTGAACAAACCAAGTTCTCATCCTATTTCCAGGCATGGCAGAACTAACTATTCCTCTCTTCTATTGGTTGCAATGTCTTAAAGAGAAAAAAAAATACATAGGTAGGAATTTGTATTCCTTTTCCTTATTTTCATGAGAAACTATGAACCCAGTTATTCATTTTCTATACGATAAATTGAATAAACATCTCTTAAATGATAATAATCTAGAAATTATCAAAGTTTGATAAATAGTTATTATCTCAAGTTTATCTAGGATTATTCCAGAGAGAAAAAATTATTATTTCATGTAAATTATGTTATTAACTATGGAAGAAATGATGAAATCATTCTATAACTTAAAATTATAATTTAGAATTATTCAGGAGATAAAAATATATCATCGTATATAATTTTTTTATTTCTTTTGTAAATAAAAAAATTGTAATCGATTATAAGAGTCCTTGGAAATCATTTTGAATTGAATAATACATGGACGTGCTTCAAGTAATTATTCCTTGGAAAACCCTGATGTTGACATTGAAAAACTAGATTTAGTAAGTTCTTTATCATTTTGGTCTCTCATATAAACTTTTTTCCATGGCATGATTTATGTGTTAGCATGGCTTGTGTTCTCCATTGATTATTATTTCTTGTGGGTATTTTCATTGTCGTGATACCCATATAAGACCCTTGTTTCCATGAGAATTGTTATAATATCTTTATTTCGTGCTTATTTTTTATTAAAATATTTATTTATAGTGTTATTATATATATCATGATGTCATGCTATGTTTTTTTATCATGTTATAACTTATTTTGTATTATCTTTCCTTAGAGGTTTGGTGTTTGGTACACATGATAGGTGGTCATCATGGTATGATTACCCCTTAAAGGGGGAGTGTACATGATGTGTGAAGACGATGATGGTGGAGAATGATATCCTTATATCTATGACTAAAACTCGATGCACCATGTGGATATCGAGTAACATGATGATACTCGATGGACCTTGTAGATGCCGATTATCAAGTCGATAACTCGATGCACCTTGTGGATACATAGTAACATGTTAATACTCAATGAACCTTGTGGATACTGGGTAGCATGTTGAAAACTCAATGCACCTTGTGGATACTAAGTTTCACATTTATAGACTTGTGTCTAGTTCTAATCTTTATATAAATCTTCATTTATTCTTATAGCATAGAGCCAAAGTAGGTACAACTGGGTATTTATGATGGCTTGATTAGAACACAACTGCACGATATGTGATTGTGTGACTATTATGCTTGTTACACATTAATTATTATCATATAATACACTTGTTATACATTCACACATTTTTAAGGACGTATTGGTGGTTTCATACTGGGTTTTATTACTCACACCCTATACAATCATTTCGATGCATGTGCAGACTTTATGCATAGGGATCTGAGTAAGGGAAAGGTGCCCATGGAAGATGATTGATCCAAGGAGTGTGGATTTGGGAGTGGTACCAGGATTAAATTTAGAGGATTAACACAATATTATTTATTATTAATTGTCACACATTTACTCTAGTTTGAATTTTCAATTTGGAAGACCTTTTCATTTATTGAATGACCGGTATTCAATCTGCTTAATTTTCGTATGTTTACTCTAGTTATTATATTTTATTATATTTTGTTATATTATCATTTTTTTTTCAGGACATGGTATTGAGGGTATAGTTTCAGAGTTGATTCCCTAGAACTAAATTATGTGTACTTTATGATCACCTATATTCATTTTTTAATATTAATAAACACTTTATCACATCATGATTGTTATTCTATGTAATAGTATATGTGATAATATCCTAAGATAATTGATCACACTAAAAGGTTATAAGAGTTCCCTATTATGATGAGATTCTATAAGTTCCACGATATTATTCTTAAATTTTTGTTCTATAGAAAGATAAAATCATTTAAGGGATACAAATGATATAGGCTATCAAGGGTGAAGACTCATAGGACTTTTAGGCACCTTCTCATGGTTTATTCCCTTGGTAATTTCTAGTATAGAAGATTATAAGAACGAGACCCACCAGAAGGGAATCCATATTTATATCTTTCATTAGATGTTTCTATCCACAGACGTGTGTATTGGTCCTTAGACTTTAATATTATTATTAATGGGTGTTATGAGTCACTTAATTTTATTTATTGATGAAATCCATGATGACATTTGTTCACGGTGAAGTAGGATACATTGGGTGCATCATAAGAAATATTCATTAATGAATAATAAGAGAAATGATTTTTCACTTATTTAATAGAAGTTGATATCTCATACCCTTTGATGGAAATGATATAGCCTAAATAAATCCATGGGCATGGTGTTCTATAGGAAAGTTCATTTTTCAAAAATTCAAAGAAAGTAACATCAGGCATATAGGTTGATGGCATCGGCATGAAACCTTCTTGATTAGATATGTATCAATAAATGTATTATATTACATAGTTAGAATCCATATGAGGCATTATGTCATTGTAACATTAAATTATTTATCTATGGGTTCCTTTTAATGTTTCCAGATGTTAACCTTAGACTTTGGTCTTCTTCACCTAATTCCACTTTGAAAGAGGCATAGAGGTTCACACACTAAGTGTCTCCAAAAGATCAATTAAATAATAATATTATTTATTATTTAACAAGTTGAATAAATATTACTCATGTACGTGGTTTAATAATTACTCATATTTTCTTGATCACATATATTCGGTCACTGATTATTCAAGAGAATATTTGGTGAGCAGAATATTTAATAAATATTTATTTTTTTATTTAATGAATATAATATTTATTTATTTATTAGAGAATAAGGAAGTGATATTTATTTATCAAATAAATAGACATTATTAAAGGTTCGATACATATTGTGAAGGAATGACAGACTGAGTTTAATGGTCCAGTGATAAATAATATATATTGAATATTATTTGAATAAATAATATTTAATTAAATTTGTGAGTTTAGTGCATGCCAAGAAATAAATATAATATAATTATTATTATAGATATGGGGTTCCACAGAGATTAAGAAAAATAATAATGGCACATGTGAAATTATTATTTTCTAACCCTAGCGATATTTAAACCCAGTTATATTATTTTTAAGGGTTGCCAATTTCATTTTCCATGCACAAAAATATCTAATGAGAATTCTATCAAATCTATAAATATCTCACTCTATAGGAATAATCTCAAGAATGGAGAGAAATAATCCTACACCACTACTCTCAAGTCTAGATAGATCTAAGAGAACCCTTCTTTAAAGAAATTATCAGGGCGATCAAAGGTGAATGATGCAGGCATCAGGATCTATAGTGCTAGCACCTAGAGATTCCTATGATGAAATTCTAAGATTCATGGAGAACATGTGGACCAACATTGGAGAGAATATACTCTTGATTTATACAACACAATGATGATACGACATGGAGAAATTTCTATATCTATCAATAAAGAAAGAATTAATCCCAAGTTAATTCTTAATTATTTAAATTAATTTTTAAACAATATGTGATGATCCTATACTATGATGTTGGTTTTCTCTCATTAGTTAATATTTTATTTAAATCCATTGATCATGGTGTTTATCATTTATATAAATCTAATGTTAATCATCAATTATGAAAAAAAGATAAGTTGGGCATGCCCCATCTAGTACTTCTACTACACCCAAAACCTTTAATTGACATCCGAGCAGTTTCATAATTATTTATAATTATTTATATATCATTGATTTATTTATAAATTTATCTTTAGTTTTCAATTATAGTTTAACCATTATTTAATCAAAATTAAGATATATGATCTTATTCCCCTTCATTATTGTAAATACAATCAAATTAATTAATTTTATGAATGAATAACATTCAAATAACTCATCCATAGGTGCCTAGGATTATTTCCGGTGAGCACAAGAATACACGTCGTGTACTTATGTTCAATGCAACAAGAATTAATTCATAATTAATTCGATCCATGTGAAATTATTACATGTAGTTTATATTTAAATAAAACACATGTTGACCAAGCCATGATAGAACATGGTTAGACAAATTATACAGTGTGTAACATCCATACATGACATGTAGTCTATTAGTCAAAGGCACTCCATGTATTATTTTAAACGACTTACATGACTGGTGAACATGTAACTCAAATACTACACACTGGGTGGGCCATATACTCACCATGTAATCCATTATTTTCATGGAATTATTACATGCCAAGTCCCTAGGCATGTGCCATGTATAGACAATGAGAAATATATATGTTTTTTAGTTTGATTGTACACACCATGTATATTACCAAATTATTCAGAATTAAAAATTAATTTATTATACTACTTAAACCTTATAAACATGTGTTCCATGTGGCCATTAAGTTGATGATACATTCCATGTGATGGGTTTTGTATATATTAAATATCTAATTAATTTATGAATTTTTTTTGGAACCACATATCATGTATAAGTTATAATACAATCATTACTTTATGTGCATTGAAACCTAACATGCTATGTAAATACCATGTGTTCCATGTGGTCATTAAGTTGATAGTACATTCCATGAAATTACATGATAATTCATTTACACCACATGTTTTATGATTAAACAATATAGAAATATCATAAATGTTGGGTAGTTCATATGGGTACTCACCATATTGCCTCTAAGGTACATGTTTTGTACAAAGTTAATTTTAAATAAATTTAATTTGTTTAAAATTATGATGGATGAGAATATAAAGAGAAATTAAGATGATAATTAAGCTAAAATAATTGATTAATTAAATAAGATAAATAATTGATTCAAACACGATTTATCTTAAATAGGAATGATTAGAATTGAATGTTATTTTATTAAATGTGTAATTTGTTTCATGTATGTGGATGATCATGAGAATAAACCAAACCTTTTTATATGATTGGTTTTTTAATTTAATATTAAATTAAATTTATGTCATGTTGATTAGACACTAAAAATGGATAATATTAATTGTTAATATCTTAATATTTATGTGTTCCAAAGTCCATAAACATCATTTTTAGTGCATTATAAAAATTGAACTTCATTTCTCATCTTACGTGCAATTCACGTTTAAAATTAAAATTTGGGCCCAATCAATCATCTATTTTTGGAGAATGTTATATTAATTTTTTGAATTTGATATTTTGGGATATGATTGATCACTTTTTTTGGAACATTTTTTCTTTTATAATCGATGGATGAATCCCAATGAAAGATGAAGATTTTTGGGGATGAATGCAAAACTTTTCTGGAGAAAGAATAATGGGCCTAAGGCCCATGAAACAAAAGTGGGGACCACAAACTAGGCCCAATGAAGCTAATTTTTTTACTGAAAAAATATAAAAATATGGGGATCATTTTATTCAACTGTGGCCGGAGCTAATTCTAAAGTTTTCATGGAGATAAATGGATCCAAAGTTTACATTTAAATGGTTGGTCCGACCCGAATGCCCATAAAGTCATTCCACCATTTCGACCATAACATCCAAAAGGATTCACCGAATGGAATGAAAATTTTATAGCTAATATAGGACACATGGAAGAGAATATTTTTATTCTAAGAACCCTCCAGATTCGTCCGTCTTTAATTACATATTCACACATCAAAATGGGGGATGAATCTGGACGAAATTTATGGACAACTTTGAAATGTCCAAATCCCTTGATTTTCTCACCCTCCTTTTGAATATCTAAATTAATGGGGACAGAATTTATTGTGGTGTGGTGTCTATAATGATCCTAATATGCCTATATAAGGAGTTGGCGGTGAAGAGAATTATCATCTAATATTTTTCTTTCAATCTAAGTTTTTCTTTCAATGCAAATATTTCTTTCAATTTTAATTTCCCGCTTTCATTTTGTAATCGCATCGTCAATTTTTCCCATGTCAGTTTTTCAATAATTATAGTTTATTAATAAAAATTTCTTATTCTTCTTCACTTTTTATTTTCATTTTATTTACACGTTTATACCATTGAATCAAGATGAGAATTTATTCACACCATCACTTGTTAATTCAATCACACAACAGTGGAGTGTTCGTTATTTTAATATTTTTCGTCTTCTTCAATTCCACCCTCATAAGTATACTTCCTAATTCCATTGGTAGAATAGAATCAATGGAGGGATAAACTCTTAAGGGTTGATCTAAGGTAGTAGCAAGGTCATGGATTGAATGTTATTTCATGTAATTAATATTTAAATCTATTCGTTATTTTAGTATTTCCATTTGACGAGTTACGTTCTTTCTCATCTTTGCCAAATTTAATGATGACACATTTTGAGTGCTAGTACGATCTATTTCCTTTGAGTACTTAGTAAAGTGATCCTCAAAGTGAATTGGTGATTGGCCTTGTAATTGTATAGGGATTAAATTGGCGAATGATTTTGGAGAATTATCTCATTGTTTGGATATGTCTTGAATTAATGACATGAATTTTTCTAAGAAAATAAATTCATCCAATCCACTCTAAGAAAAACCGTAAAATCAACCCACCATCAATAATTGTTTAGTTCACATCATTTTTATTGTATGTTATTTAAATTATATCATTAGTTCTCCAATTAAAATCTACCTCAAAGTTGTCCACTTCATAGCCAATCCTCAAAAAAATCATAGTGTCTCAAGGTTTCTTCTTCGGTCCCTATGGATTCAATCCCTACTTGTACTTCAATGACCGCTTTTACCAGTAGGGTAAATTTGGGCGCAACCACATGTTTTTTGTCCTTTTTCTCATTCTGTAAGGTCCTATGAACTCATGGTTTATTTTATGTAAACCCATTAACCAATCCTCCAGTTCCTATCACTTGCAAGTGAGTAAAAACATATGTAATGGATGAAGCTCCAAAGATAGTGGATATAGATCAAGTTTGGAGCTAAGGTGAAAAAAATCCAAGATAGATACATAGGTGTACAGGTAGAAAGATGCAACACGGACCATAAAATGGTTCAAGGTGTTCCCCCTAGCCCGACAACTAGTTTACCATCCGTTAGATAAACTAACCATTAGTTAAAGCTCATCATTACACCACTTCATTATTTTATTTCTGTCAATTTTCAGGGTTAAATTCATTTTAGATGTTTTGTCTTGATCAAATAAATTAATGAATTAATGATCATGTAATATAGAACTAAAAAAATTGGATTATATGTAAATTTTATTTAATACATGATTAATCACTTAAGTAAATCCACTTAATATTAATAAGAATTTAATAAAAATAAAATGGGAAAGTTACAAATAAAGATACAATACATCAATTATATATATTAAGTTAGTATATATTTCCACTACTTAAGTTAAAATTTAATTATAGTTCAAAGTGCTTGACTGAAAAAATTCAGGGTGCTTTCAATTATCGGGGAATTCTAACTTGATTTTTAGGTTGATTTAACTTAGTTCACATTAAGGGTTGACTTCCAAAGAATGAATTGGTATAACTAATAGGCAAAGTTTGAGGAAATTCAATTTAATGATTTTAGTATTGGGGAGCCCACTCAAAAGATCAAGGAACTGTGAGTTAATGAAGTTGACATTTGGAATGTATACCTAAAACCCTTCAAATTGCTTGACATATCAAAGTTAGGGTGATGAGAAGGAGAATATAGATCCTTTCCACTAGAATATCCAAGAAATAGTATATTTCAAATCCCATTGTGTGGAATATTGGGTTTCAATAAAATATTATGAGATTAATAAATATAATATTTATTCGTTATCTTATTTTATTAGATAAAGTACTAACATTTTGGTCTTCTTAATTGTAAGAATGAAAATAAACATGACTTAAAACATATCACTATAATCCATACTTGATAAAGATAACCATATTACTAGCACAAATTTCCAAGAGTGGAAAATTCACTTTTGTGTTATCCAACGCCATGAAAGGAAATTGAATGTTCTAGAAAAACATATTCCTAAATCTCATAGTAAAGAGTATAGTGAGGAAGAGTTGTTTATCTATGAGAAATATTTGAACAATAGCACAAATGTTCAATGTTTCATGTTATCATCCATGAAGAATGAGTTTATAAAGCAACATGAGGACATTGATGCATATATCATGATGTCTCACCTATGGGATCTCTATCAAGAGAAGGCAATATAAGAGAGATATGAGATATCCAATGATTTTTACAACCAATCTTGGAGTGTCGATGACAGCTGGGCCTCATGAAGTCAATTTTATTGGATACATTGAATTATTATACATCTTAGGGATTAAATTCCTAAACAAGTTGTGCATAGATCTCATACTTTCCTCACAACCCATGTCCTTCTCTAGTTTAATTGTAAATTACAGGATAAGAAATAATGAGAAGATACTTTTATAACTTCTTACTCTAATTCATCAAGTGGATAAGGAAATGGGGTGTGAAAAACCCACAATACTTATAGTGAATAAGAAAAGGAAGAACAAGGAAAAGGGTCCCAAGACTCATAACAAGTCTAAAGCTCTTGAGCACCATCCTTCCAAGAAGAGGAAGATCCAGAGGTAGGGAAAAGAAAAGGAAGAAGTATGTTTTTCATGTGGTAGGAAATTCCACAGGAAGATGAGAAACACCCAAAGTTAAGGGGATGATTAAGGTGTGTTCGTTATCGAGTGTAATAATTTAATATCTATACATTGGGTATTAGATAAAGCTTTTGGTGCACACATTTGTTTCCAAATTCAAGAACCAAGTATATTTCAAAATATTTTTAGAGGAGAGGTGGATTTGTGGGATATTAATGGTTTTAGGATGACTGATCTAGACATTAGAGGCTACCAATTTTCATTTACAATAGGAATGATATTGGTTTTAAAAGATTTTTATTATGTACTGACTATTACCAAGAACATAATTTCTATTTTCTGCCTATATATAGTTGGGTTTATTTTCAAATTTAGAAATAAAAGTTTTTTATTTTATAAAGGAAACATATTTTTGTAGGATCTAAATAATGATGTAGATGCTCAATTTACAAGAGGGGGGGGGGTGAATTGTAAGTTTAAAAACTTTCGTTTTTAACCTTAAGGAAAACTATATTTAACAAAGTTAAACAAGGTAAATTCACAAGACCTATTTTAGTTCTATTAAACAAAATTTATAGGTTCTGGAAATATGGTTCCAGAAATGAAACTTAAGGAAAGTTTATAAGGAAAATATTCTACCTTAAAGCATATATAATCTTACTTATCAGAGTATATAAAAGTAAAAGAAAGTATAAGAAGATTATACTTTATTCCTTTATAAAAAACATAGCAGAAATAAACTTGATACAAAACAAGTAACAAGTATATAATCTTTTAACCCAAAGAGTAGGGTATCCAACAACCTTGGATAAAGGTCCCTTGATTTATACATTCAAGAAAGTCTATCTTACCCACACCAGGGTAAGCCCTCAATAAAAATATCGGAATCTGTCTTGCTATCCCCGCAAGCCCTCGATCTTTAAGGTAGTCATCACCACTGTATTCCTATCCATAGAAACCCTCAATTGTACTCAACAATAATTGGAATCGCATGAAGAAATCTTAACAAGATGTTCAGCATGCATAAGGCATGAGAGTCTCTCTCTCTAGAAATCACTTTAGTAACATGCAATCTCTAGAGTAATGGAACATATTTTTTAAGCTAATTCAAATGAGATTTGATTTATAGGCACTTCTCCAACGGTCATCTCCCTCCTCCAACAGTCATATTTTTCCTTGAATCTCAGAGGGACCTGTACACGTGTCACTCAAACAACGTTTAGTTAGAAATAGATTGTACAACATTGCTTCATAACAAGTGTAAGGAAAAAAATTAAGTTACTTAACCAAATCTATTTTCAGAGTCTAGGGAAAAATAAAGTTTAGAGTCTAACCAAATAAACATTCAGAGTCTATAAGACATGGATATTCAGATTCTATTTTACAAAGAATTCGAAATCTGAATTCTATAGATTTCAAAGTCTTAATTCCAATGAAATCGAAATATAAATTCTAAAGAATTTGGTGTTTGAATTCTAAGGAATTCGGATTATGAATTCTAAGGAATTCAGAATTTGAATTCTAAGAAATTCAGAGTCTGAATTTTGAGGAATTTGGAATATGAATTCTGAAGAATTCGGAATCTGAATTATGAGGAATTCGAAATCTGAATTATAAAGAATTCGGTGTCTAAATTCTAAAAAATTCAGAGTCTGAATTATAAGGAATTCAGAATCTAAATTCTGAAAAATTCTGAGTCTGAATTATAAGGAATTTAGAATCTGAATTCTGAGGAATTTAGAACTGGAATTTTAGAGAATTCAGAAACTGAATTTCAGAGAATTTGGATCCTGAATTTCAAAGAATTTGAAACCTGGATTTCAGAGAATTCAGAACCTGAAAATAAAATACTCTATATCTAAGTATTTATAGGATTATGAGGTTTTATAAGTGAAACCAAATTTTTCCTTAGTAATAAAATGAGTTGGATTTAGAGAGATTATAAAAATGAACAATCAAAACAATGTAAGGATAAAAATTTCAATAGAGAATAGAAATTTTCATTAAGGAATAATCCTTAGGTAAAATATAATTTACCTTAAGATAAAGTGTTTGTGATTTTCAAAACATTAAGGAATGGAAAATTCATAAGGAAACCTTATTGACTCAAAAATCTCCCCCTTTTTGGAAATCACATACATCTTTACGAAAAAGAATATAAGGACTGAGATTTTTGCTTTATGAACTTTAAAGAAAAACTTATCTCCCTTTACTTATGAATCAGAGTGAATGAGACTAACTCCCCCTTAGGTTTTGAAATGCCTAAGGTTCATATTCTTGACATTCTTAAAGAGATTTTTCTTTTACTTACATATGAAAATCTTCTTTGAATAACCTTACTTAGAGAATTATCTTCTTTACTTAGCATTATTTTTATCATTCCTTTCTACCCCTTTGTGATTTTCAAAAAGGAATAAAGATAATGGAAACAAAATTATGGTACCTAAAATATTAGAACTTATACAACAAAACACATGAAGTATAACCAAAATTTTCATTATGATTGAAATAATTTATACAAGGAAGGAAATACAACAAAAGATCGGATTGGTAAAAACCATCCTTATTTCTCCTTAAGTGTTAACTTCTTCACAATTGTTTTCATATTCTTAATATCCTTGTGATATTCTTCAAAGAGCTTGAGAAACCATTCTTGATACTGATTTTTCCTCTCTAAAACTTTGATTTTTTCTTTCTAAGCCTTAAGAATTTCTGCCTGAGTCTTCAAAAGCTATTCTTTCTTGCTAAACTTTTACTCAAACTCTATTATGATATCCATTTCCCTCTTCAAATTTATATCAACTGAATTAAGATTCCCATTTAGGTCTTTGACTTCCTTCTTTCAAACTGTTTTTTCAAGATTAAGCTTCTCATCAAAACTTGTAGTGAGGTCTTCGATCTTGTAATCTTCAGTATCAAACACATCCTTCAAATTATCTTGAAAATCATCAAAGACTCTCATATATTCTATTTTCTTCCTTAACCAATTTGTAATTTCATTACATGAACTCTTTTGAGCTTCATACCCAATGAAGAAATATTTGAAATCATCCTCAAGCCCGATGAACTTATCCATAAACATGTAAACTAAATCTGATTTTTGATTAAACAAGTGATGAAGCATCTGGAACCTCGAGTCTATACTCAGAAACAAGGGAATGGTATCAAACAACTTCTTCAATGATTATACCACAAATTCATGTCCCAGAGAGGACGATTCTAAATCATATTCTTTGGTTGGTGAGTATTCGTTATCTATATCTTCAGCTTTTCTCTTTGACAAACCACCGATATCTTTCTTTTCCACCATAACTTTCCCTAGTGTATCAACCAACACATATTTTCCCTTATTTGTTATTAGAATGATCTATGCTGCTTTTGGTGATTCATGTTGACTATCTAATAGTTGAACTATCTTATCTTCCTCAACATTTTATTTTTTCGCATCTACCACAAGATCGTCTTGTTGAACACAATCATGGTTGCTGCTTTTATCACCAGATGGTTTATTCACTTCTTCCTTCTCTTCATCCTCTTTTCCTTGTGAAATAATTTTGGTTGATTCATCTTGAGAAGTTCATATTGATAATTTTTCAGAAGGACTCTCCTTCTCATGATATTCTTCCACTTGTCTTATCATATCATCTGTATGATCACTTCCTTCATATTCTTCTCCTTCGACTTCCTCTTGTTAAACTATTTATTAGTCATCTTATAGTTCAGGAATCACCATTTTCTTTCCCAGAGTCACTGTAAGTGATTATTGCAGAAACAATTCTGATACCTGGACTTGTTCAGAGGCTTTCTCGATGTCTATGAGAAGAGATTAAATTATTTATACCTCTGACATCTTCTTCTTATACTTCTTGATCTTTTCCTGCTTCTCAAGTTCCTCAACACCTTTAAGATTCAATGATTTTTCCTCAACAGGGTCCAAGACAAAACTAGGCTCTCCTTCCTTTTTATTATTCTTATCTTCTCTCCATTTGGAAACCACTTCATCCGAATAGGTCTTTGGCTTCTTAGTTTTTAGAGGTGCGGATTGGGTTTTCTGAACTATAGGATTTTTTTCTTTCACTTTTGGTTCCTTCACCTTTACCTTCTTCCCACCTTTCTTGGAAGTCCCATACACTTCTGGTTTCTTTGATAAAGCCTTTGTTTTAGATTTAGATAAATCATAGAATTCTCCAGATTCACTATAGAAACCAACCTTCATCCTTCTAAAGGTATCATCACTCAACAACATAACCTTGAAATTCCTTGGCTTAGAACAACATTGGATTTTGAACGAATCTAGACAAAGAACTATGATATTGGAAAGAATAACTGGATACATAATGATTTGTGATTTCAGAGTTCCATTCTTGATATTCATGATTGTAATCAAGAAATACATCACCAAATTAATCTTCCCAAGGTTCACTAGAAAATAAAAAATAAATATATCACTATTCTTTAAGGAGTCCTTGTCTCCTTTTATCAGAATGAGAAAACCCTGAACCCATAACTCAAGATTCTAGAAATTTTTAGAGAGATGAACAATCTTTAGAGTCTTAAATTATTTCAAACCAAGGCACTCAAAAGCCTCCTATTTATCAAATGAACCTGATACATCTGGTAGCTTGTGGGTACAAAACTCAGCTTCACCCTCTTATAGAATTCCAATTAACTTTTCAGCCTTACTATAGGAAATAGAATAGTTTTTACCATAACTCTTAAACAAAAACTTTTCTCTCCCTCCTCCATTAAAGAAACTTATGGACTCATAGAATTATACCTACAACTTCGGATAAACTGGATCATGTTCCTTCGGTTTGGATACACATAAGCTCTCCCAGCCATTCAACTTTATATTTTTCGAAATAATATAGTCATAATTAGCAAAGAAATTCAGATATACTAATCTTTCTCTATAGATCATCCATTCAGAAATTTCCTTGAATGATGACATTTGTTTCTGAGGATAAGCTTCAAAAGACATCCAGAATTGAGGAAAACTAGGAAATTCAGAATGGGCCTTAAGTAGATCAGCAGGGTTTCAGCATGCCAAATCTTGATAACCGATGTGGGACAACCATGGGGGGGGGGGGTTATATTGGTGTTTGAGGTGATGGTTCATATTCCCAAAAATATCCAACAGTTGAAATAAGATTGATCTGATTTGACGGTTGATATGAAATTAGAAGAAGGATTTTGTTAGGTTCTGATCTTTTGAGGTTTTTAAGATAAAACTTAGGATTTAAGAAAAGTGAATCTGAAAATTTTTCTTAAACAAGATAAAAATACCAACATGAAAAAAAATTGATTATGAAAATTTAAGAAATGAAACATACCTTCTGGAATACTAGAATAATTATTAGTAATAAGGAAAATTCTTCTTGAAGAACTTTAGATTCCAAAAAATTTTCTTAAGTACACTTTTTTTGAAATTGAGAGTTTTTATACTACGAAAATTGTAATGATGAAAAAAATTTGACTACAAAAATTTTGATTACGAAAATTTTTAAACGAAAATTTTGATTACGAAAATTTTGATTATGAAAATTTTTTATGATTTTTTTTTCATTTAACAAGCAAATGTACTTACCCTATGAAAAGGATTTTCTTGCTCTAAAAAGATAGGTTTCAACAAAAAGTTAATATATAATATTACCTTATGGTTATCATTCCTAAATTATTTTTAATGTATTCAAATCTATCGAAGGGTAAAGATTTTGTGAAAATATCAGCATGTTGATCTTGCATTCTGATAAATTGAAGAATGATATATCCTTTTAGTGTGTGATCCCTAAGAAATTGATTCCTAATATCTATGTGTTTTGAACGAGAGTGGTGTGCAATGTTTTTTCTTAGAGAATTTTCACTAGCATTATCACACAATATTTTTGTTTTAGTAAAACTCATGCCATAGTCTGTGAGTGTGTGTTGCATCCACAACACTTGGGCACAGAAACTTCCAGATGCTACATATTTAGCTTCAACAGTGGAAAGTGATAATGAGTGTTTCTTTATGCATGACCAAGAAACTAATGAATCTTATAATTAATGGAAAGTTCTGGATATACTTTTCCTATCCATTCTACATCCACTAAAGTCAGCATCTAAAAAACTTTTTAAAACAAAATTATTTCCAAAAGTATAAAAGAGTCCTAAATCCATGGGTTCCTTTAAAATAGAGAATATAATATTACTTATCAGAGTATATAAATGTACAAGAAAGTATAAGAAGATTATACTTTATTCCTTTATAAAAAACACAGTGGAAATAAACTTGAAACAAAAAAAGTAACAAGTATAGAATCTTTTAACCCAAAGAGTAGGGTATCCAAAAACCTTGGATAAAGGTCCCTTGATTTATACTTTCAAGAAAGTCTATCTTACCCACACCAGGGTAATACCTTGATAGGAATAATGGAATCAGTCTTGCTATTCTTTCAAGCCCTCGATCTTTAAGGTAGTCGGCACCTTTGTCTTCCACTCCACGGAAGCCCTCGATTGCACTCAACAACAATAGGAATCGCATGAAGCAAGATGAACAATATGTTCAGTATGCACAAGGCATGAGAGTCTCTCTCTCTAGAAATCACTTCAGCATCATGCAATCTCTAGAGTGATGGAACATATTTTTTAAGCTCATTCAAATGAGCTCTTATTTATAGGAACTTATCCAATGGTCGGCTCCCTCCTCCAACAGTCATATTTTTCCTTGAATCTTAGAGGGACCTGTACACGTGTCACTCAAACAATGGTTATTTAGAAATATATTGTACGACATAGTTTCATAACATGTGTAAGGAAAAAAAATAATGTTACATAACCAAATCTATTTTTGGAGTCTAGCAAAAAATAAAGTTCGGAGTCTAACCAAATAAAAATTCAGAGTCTATAAGACATGGATATTCAGATTTTGTTTTACAAAGAATTCAGAATCTGAATTATATAGATTTCAGAGTCTGAATTCCAATGAATTTGGAATCTGAATTCCAATGAATCTGGAATATGAATTTTGAATAATTCGGTGTCT
The DNA here is from genome assembly GCA_963277665.1 of Viscum album. Classification (NCBI taxonomy): domain Eukaryota; kingdom Viridiplantae; phylum Streptophyta; class Magnoliopsida; order Santalales; family Viscaceae; genus Viscum; species Viscum album. The sequence continues at coordinate 1,373,141,293 of OY728133.1, read as the reverse complement.
TAATTCTAAGGAATTCGAAGTCGGAATTTTGAGGAATTCAGAATCTGAATTCTGAGAAATTCAGAGTCCGAATTATGAGAAATTCGGAATTTGAATTCTGAGGAATTTAGAATCTGAATTTTGAAAAATTTAGTGTCTAAATTCGATGGAATTCAGAGTCCGAATTATAAGGATTTTGGAATCTAAATTATAAGAAATTCATAGTCTGAATTCTGAGGAATTTGAAATCTGAATTCTGAGGAATTCAGAACCGGAATTTTAGAGAATTTGGAACCTGAATTTTAGAGAATTCAGAACCTGAATTTCAAAGAATTCCAAACCTAAATTCGAAACCTGAAAATAGAATACTCTATATCTAAGTATTTATAATATTCCTAGGTTTTATAAGTGAAACCAAATTTTTCCTTAGTAATAAAATGAGTTGGATTTAGAGAGATTATAAAAATGAACAATGAAAACAAGGTAAGGATAAAAATTTCATTAGAGAATGGAAATTTTCCTTAGAGAACAATCCTTAGGGAAAATATAATTTGCCTTAAGATAAAGTGTTTGTGATTTTTAAAACATAGAGGAATAGAAAAGTCACAAGGAAACCTTATTGACTCAACAATTTTATGGTATGACACATTTAAATAATGGTCTTTATATATTAAATTATGAAAAAAAAGTATTGGAATTTGATAATGAATCATGTTTTCATGACTCATATAACACCTAGCTATGGAATCACCATCTTAGTCATGTAAATGAGAATAATTTGACAAATCTATATGAATATGGATATTTATCCTCTTTTAAGTTGAAACCACATAAAATATTTCATGCTTGTTTACATGGAAAAATGACTAAACGACCATTTAGTGGATAGGGTGAAAGGGGCACATAGATTCTTGGATTGGAACACACTAATGTGTGTGGACCATTTCTAGTAGAATCTAGAGGTATTTATAATTACTTCATAACTTTTACTGATGACTTGTGTAGATATGGATATGTCTAATTGACGAGGTATAAGTTTGAGTCCTTTGAGAAATTCAAAGAATTCAAGAATGAAGTGGAGAATCAACTTGGAAATAAGAAAAAGAATATTTGATCAGATTAAGGTAGAAAATATATTAACCAAGGGTTTATCGAAATTTTATGAGTTTTTGGGATTATTTATTAACTCACTCCACCTTACACACCACAATAGAATGGTATTAGTGAAAGGAGGAACCGTACCTTGCTATACACGACAAGGTTGACGATGATTCATGTATATCTTCCATTATCCTTTTGGGGAAATGCATTAGAAAATATTTCATACAAATTAAATTGAGTACCAATTAAATTAGAAAATGGAATTTACTTCGAGTTATAGAGTAGAAAGAAACCTGTTTTATCATATACATGTGAATGGGGTCGTGATACATTTTTTATGGACATCTCAGGAAACAAACTAGCACCATGGGGAACAAATTTTATCTTTATAGGGAAACTTATGGAAATAAAGGGATGATATCTATACAACCCCTTAGACAAGAAAGTGATTATCTCTATAAAATACATCTTTATTGAGAGGGATCACATCCTAAAAAAGGATAGTGGGATCAGATTTGATTCACAAGATATACAAGGGTTGGTAAAAGAATAGATTCTATAGGTACCCATGGAATAAGTTGTTCCTAAAACACAAGTACTGCATAGGAGAACCAAATATGTAAGAGAATTAGAGAGACATAGTTTTTTAGTCACTGAAGATGGTGTCTTATTATTGGATAATAGTAATAAACCTCTCTCATACAAATAGGAAGTATAGATCTCATAATATTCAAGATGGAAAAAAGAAATAAATTATGAAATGGATTCCAAGTATTATAACCATGTTTGTGTTTTGGTCGATTCACCAGTTGATGTAAAGTATGTTCGGTGAAAATGGTTATTTAAGAGAAAACTCGACATGGAAGGTAAAGTAAGTACCTATAAATAATTTCTAGTGGCTCAAGGTTTTAAAAAGTGTCAAGTCATTGACTATGATGAAACATTTTCTCTAGTTTCCATTTTTAAATCTATCAATTTTTTTACTATAGTATCTTACTATGAATATGAAATTTAGAAGATGCATGTAAAAATAGATTTACTTAATGAGAACCTTCAGGAAGATGTATATATAACACAAACATAAGGGTTTATAACTCTAGGTGATTCTAAAAATATTTTCAATTTATAGAGATCCATCTATGGATTTAAGAAAGCATCTAGGTCATCAAAAATTTGATTTTATGAAGATATAAAATAATGATTTGGTGGGAATTCCTTCATTATAATATTAGTGTATGTTATTGAAATATTAATTATTAAAAATGACATAATATTATTATGGTCTATTAGGGATTAGTTAAATAAGTGTTTCTACATAAAGGAATTAGGTGAAGCAACCTATATTCTAGGTATCAAGATCATTCGTTATAGATCCAAGAGGATTCTTGGTTTGATTCAAGGTACATATATTGACTAGATACTAATGAGATTTACTATGAAACAATCCAAGTGGGGATTGGTTATTATGTCACATGGTATATATATTTCCAAGAAAATATGTCTATAGACATAATATGAGAGAGATAGAGAATGAGTAAGATCCCATAATATTTGGTGATAAGATCAATTATGTATGTAATATTATGAACTAGACTTGATGTTTCCTATGAATTGATCATAGTAGAAAGATAACAAGCTGATCTGGGTGAACAACATTGGTCTGCTATTAAGGATATCCTTAAGTATATGAGAATAACTAAGGATATGTTCCTAGGGTATGGAGGAGATAAAGATCTATTTATCAGGGGTTATACTAATTATAGTTTTCAAACAAATCATAGTGATCTGAAGTCACAATCAAGATATTTTTTCAGTCTCAATGGAGGATATATGAGCTACAAGAGTTCAACAAATCCATTTTCACTGATTACATAGCGGAGTCTGAGTATATAGAGGTTTTTATGCATCCAAATAATCCATTTGAATTCAAAACTATCTACAGAATCTTGATTTGGTACTTAATAATTAGAACCTATCACATTTTATTGTGATAATACTATAGTGTTGGCTCTTGTAAAAGAGTCAAGGTCACACCAACATAAAAAACAAATAATTTAGAAGTATCATATCTTGTTGGATTTTTCATAGAGATATGAAATTTCAGTAAGTTTAGTTTTCCTGGAAGAAAATATTTCAGACCCCTTGACTAAATCATTATCTCAGTAGAAACATGAGTATCATGTGAGAGCTAGCAGACTGAAGGTTTCTAGCAATTGGATCTTGTGCAAGTGATAATCTTTTGGAGTTGGTTCCTTAGAACCAACTTCTATGTAATTTATGATAACCCATATTCATTTTTTGAATATTAATAAACGCCTTATCACATCATGATTTTTCTTCTACATAACATTGTATATGATAATATCCTAAGAGTATCTATTGCACTAAAAGGTTAAAGAAATTCCCCAGTATGATGAAAACATAGAATTTACATGAAAGTATTCTTAAATATATTTTCTATATCTAGATGAAATCATTTTATAGAAAAAAATGATATAGTCTATCAAGGGTGGACACTCACAGTACTTTTAGGCACCTTCTCATGGTGTACGTCATTGGTAATTTCCAGTGTAGAAGATTATGAGAATGAGGCCCGCTGGTAGGAAATCCCAATTTATATGTGTCATTGGATGTTTCTATCTATATATGTGTGTATTTTTCATTATAATTTTAGATTTCTATTAATGTATGTTATGAGTCATTCACTTTGGTGTAGTGATGAAAACCATGATGACATATGTTAGCAGTGAAGTAGGATATATTGGGTGCATCATGAGTAATATTCATTAATGAATAATTTGAGAAAGTATTTGTCACTTATTTAATAAAAGTTGATATCTCATTCCCTTTTATGGAAATTATATAGCATAAATAAATCTATGACCATGGTGTTTGACAGACAAAAATTATGTGCAAATTTTTAATCAAATCTCGATAATTTTTTGATGTTTTTCAATCTATATACCCATGGTTTTAAGTATTTTATTAAACTTTGGGTAATTATAATTTGGAATGAAAATGTGCTAAAAATAATAAAATAAGGTTCATTTCGAAGTTTGAAATATTATTCATGAATCATATATTATCTTGGTTGGATTTTTTGAACCTTTTTTTTATGATTTTGGTGTAAAAATTATCCAAACACATAGTTCAACCTTCAACCATGGGATCCACTCCACATAGAATGCCCAACGGACCAGTTGATCATGAATCCTATAGGAGAGACAACCTAGGTCGACAATGCATGGGGGAATCAAGCCCGTTCACAAGGCCTGTGGGTATGAAATCCATGAGCCAACATAGCCACTGTAAGGTGCGAACTGGTGTACAAGGCGACTCCATGAGGTGGCGAGAGGAGGTCATCGTGGTGGATGGGGTAGACTACACATAGATGTAGGTGTCCTGCAGCTCCAGTCCAACTTCATTGTCCGGATGAAGCCACGAGGTGGCTTATAAAGCCTTACTCTGCATCCTACTATTTCTATGTGGGATGTGAGCTCTGCTACACTCTGCCACATCTTCATCATGCTCTGTTGTGCCCCGCTATGCTATGTTGTGCTTCCTCGCCCGGTCACATTTACCTATGCTCTCAACTTTATCTCCATCATGACTTCACCGCCCAACTTCATCAGAGGCCCTTGATACCACTATAAGTCTCCACCTTCTAGATCCTCTATCCACTTTGAAGACCGGGGGAGGAGGCGACCACCACTACCATCCACTGGGAGCTAACCTCTCACCGCCTCCAATGCTTTAGACGCCTAGGACAAGATCTTCCACCATTTCCATTGGTACCACTACCCTCTTCCTCGCCTCTATTGAGCCACTATCTCCACTATCACATGATGCAACCACTGCTCTTTGGTTCCCGATACCATCTCCATGGCCTCTGCCATGGATTTAATGCTCAGCGTCACTGCTCAACATCACCAGAGAGCCACCTCTCAAAGCTCAGGATCAAGATCCTTCCTTAAACTCCACATGCCACCGATCACCCCGAGGCATTTTGAATCTCTTCTGACCATTTTGAAGGCCAGAGGAGAATGAGGGGCCACCATTTCTTGGACCACCACTCCCAATATCAAGCTCCTCTAGCCAATATAAAGACTATAGGATAAGGAGGGAACACCACCCTCTCACTCGCCACTCACTACCGAGTCCCACCATGCCCCTGAGCTCCAATAGCCACCGTACTACCCTCACTCGTTCTCTTCCATGATCTTCTATGCACCAAATCCACTCCAACACCTCTTCTCATCCCCCGATGTTGCTTTCCAAATGGATGATGATCTCCTTCGACCATTGTGAAGGCCGAAGGAGACAAGGAGGACCCAACCATAGAGCCCCCTTCACTAAGAGATTCAGACATTTCCACCTTCCATTCACCCTCACAGCACTGAAGGAGGGCCACAAACCCCCTGTATGCATCGATGTACCCCACATGGATCTATTCCATGTGACTCCATCAATCACAAGTGGTTCTCGAGAGGGTTTAAATTTTTGAACCATTGAAGACCCACTCTGCCTTCATGGAAGAGGGAGGTGAGGTCCCCCATCCTCACCTATTAAAGTAGGCAAGAACCTCCTTTCCAATCCATCATGATCAAGTTCCCAAAGATGATCAAGAACCAAGAGGAGGATACCAACTTCCTACTGCATACTTGTCCCTTTCTCTTCAGTCATTTTTTTTCTTATTCTTCGATGCAACCTTCTTTTTCATCTTCAATAACCCATTATTTCATGAAGGGGTAGAACCCATTGGGATTGGGTGAAGGTAAGGGGAATCCCATTTTTGCGATGTTTGAGTTTTTATATTATTTAATCAAAAGAATTATTTTCTTTTAATTTAATGGCTTTCAATTTAATTAATTTTTGAATCTAAATTTAATTCAATTGTGTTTATTTTATTCTTAACTATTAAATTAATTTGATTTAAATATTTATTATACCTTTTCATAATTTATTTTTTTTTATTATACCAATTGGTTGATAATTTGAAAAAAAATCAAGTAAGGGGGTGTTTTAGTGATTACTAAACATGTGAGGAAAGAAAGATGGACTAATTTGATTATTTTGGGAAAGTTAATACCAGATTTGATATCAGCTAAATAATTTCAAAATGGAACATTAAGATTTCCACATTTTGATAAATATAAATCAAATGTGAATTAGAGAAATAATTTTTATTAAATTAACTTAATTATTTTAATTAAAAACCAAAATATTGTTTTAATAACTATGATGACATAAAAAAGGGAAAACCTAACCTAAATACAATCACTCTTATCTCATTTTAATTTCAACAAAATTCAAAATCTCTTGTTTTATAAATCTCTTCAATCTTGTTATTTTCATTTACTAATGTATAAGTGATAACTAGATTAAAACAATTCTCTCTGGAGATGAATTTTTGGTTAACACTCTTACTACACCCTTAGGGGGATTTAATCGATTTTTCTACACCTCACAATAAGTGTGTGTGAAAACTGGAACCACTAGCAGGGAGAAGGTGTAAATATAACCCTTTAAAATTTTCATGACTAGGACCTCTAACGAGGAACTAATCAATTTTGATCTTGAGATAGAGAGAACTTTGTTAACTAGGATTAAGAATCTTAATCTTAAAAACAAGTTTGAAGAAATTAATTTAGAAGAATCAAGTTTCCATTCATAACCACCCATAATGACAATTAACCCACAACAAACCTTGAGGGACCTTTGTTCCCCACAATTTTCCAACCAACAGAATCGTTTAACCATTCCTATATAATGTGATTTTGAGTTATGTATTAACATGATTCCTATACTCCCTGAATTTCATGGCCTTGTAGGTGAAGATCTTAATCGGTACATTCAAGAATTAAACTATTTTTGTTCAAGTTTCAAACTAAGAGGAGTAGCTGAAGAGCAAGTAAAGTGGAAGGCATTCCCCTTTTCACTTGAGTGAGTAGCTAAGGAATGATTGTATAACTTTCAACCTAGAGAGATCCAAGACTAGGATGATCTCTAACAAAGTTTCATGCAAAGGTTCTTCCCAACCTCCCAAAGAAAAACAATTATAAAGGAGATATAATCCATTCTAAAATCTACTGGTGATACTCTTTATCAGTACTAAGAATGATTCAAGAACTTTTGTGCAAGCTTCCCACATCAAATAGTGTAGGAGAACCACTTATTGGTCTTTTTCTTCCAAAGATTTCTGGACAATGATATGAATATTTTTGATGCATCCTCATGGGGAACTTTGATTGAAAAATCACAGGTAGAATCCCGAAATCTCATTGAGAATAAAACTCAAAATTCATAACAATTCGGAATAAGAGGCACTAGTACAAGAGGTATACATGAGGTAAAGACTTCTAACTCACCACCTCTCCTTGAAACCAAAATTGAAGAATTGAAAATGCTATTAAGACAAATGGATGTTAAGCAAGTGAGTTAGCAACCATATCTAATATAGGTATGGGGGTTATGTTCATCACCCAATCACTAAAATGATAAATGTACTGAGATATAGGGTACAAAAATTTATGCAGCTTCATTCTAGCAAAGGAAATTTCCACAGAATCAATAATAGAGAGAAGGGAAAGCCCATCATGGATTTGTAGGTCAATAAAACTAGGCCATACCCCATTTTCTAATCAACCACCTTTTTAGAAGCAATATCAAAACCAAAAAACTTTGCAACAAACATACAAACAACTATTATAGCTACAACAAACCCACCTACCACCACCTTTTCAACGAATTTTTTTTGATTAGCCATCAACCAATGAAACTTTAGCTGAGAACCAACAAATACAGTCCGAGGTTGAGGGGATAAAATAAATTTTCAAAGATTTATCCAATCAGTTAAATAATATTTTAGATATTCTAACTAAGACTCTAGGAAATCTTCCAGCCCTGACAGTCCCAAATTTGAAAGATAATGTCAGTTCAATCATGACTCGAAGTGAGAAAGAGCTTCCACCACATGAACCAAGTAAGTTGGATGATTTTAATAAATAACTTGAAGATAAAACCATCCACCAAAAAAATAAACAACAAACACAAGTGCAAATACAAAAAAGGGAGAAAAAAGAAAACAATGTACCATTATTTTTTGCACTGACTCTATCATCAAAGGTGTACGAAGAACAAATTCAAAGAGAGATCTAGGAAACCTTTTAAAAAGTTGAAATCAACATTCCTTTTCTAGAATCAATCTGCTAAATTCTAAAATATATGAAGTTTCTCAATGAAATATGCACAAAGAGATATAATTGTGATGGGGATGAAAGAATAATATTTGGAAGGAGTTTCTCGTCCATGATCACCCCACCATTGCCCAAAAAATCTAAAGATCCATAGAAATTTTCTATTCTCTTCACTATGAGTTATTTGAATATTTTTTGATTACTTTTTTGATCTTGGTGCTTACATTAATTTTATGTCTAACTCTATCTTTTCATATTTTAAAATAGGTTAATTAAATACCAAAAGAGTAGTTGTCCAATTGTAAAATCGATCCACTATTTTTCTAGTCAAAGTTGTGAAAGATGTGCTAGTAGGAGTTGAAGGACTCATTTTTCTAGTTGAATTTTACATAATCACCATGGAGGAAGAAAATACAAAAGGTAATTCACCCATTATTTTAGAAATAAAATTCTTTAAAATATCTAAAAAAATCATTAATGTGCATGAAGGAAACCTAACAATGGATTTGGGAGACAACAATATGAACTTTAATTTTCTTGATCAAAAAAGAAACCCTTCAAATAATAATTCCCTCTTTGAAATTTTCCATGAAGAAGGTATTAATCCCATCTAATATTTAGGTATTCTTTGATAATTCTTAGATTTATAAGATCACACCATGGAAGGGGAGAGTACTCACAAATATGAAAATTCTTTCTTTTTACCTCATAAAGAAATCACCTTCGAGTTCTTTGGTAATTTTCTGGAAGAAATTGATATGATACCTTTTTTCAAGGAAATTCAATATTTTGAAATGGTAAATGTGAAATATTTATCATCCATATAACAACCCCCGAGTCTTGAGTTAAAACCCCTCCCATGTGATTTAAAATATGTGTATCTATTGGAGGGAGAAAATTTTCCAGTAATCATTGCCAATAATCTATCTCGGAACCAAGAGAAAACACCGATTGGTCTTATAAAAAGAAATGTATAAGGAATAGGATAGATTCTAAGAGATATACCTAGAATCAAACCTAAGGTCTACTCACATATAATCTTTTTAGAAGAGTAATCTCAACCTATTAGGTAGCCTCAAAGGATACTAAACCCCACCATCATGGAAGTTGTAAAGAAAGAAATTGAAAAATTGTTGGTTGATGACATCATTTACCCAATTTCAAACTCCCAATGGGTTAGCCCCATACATGTTGTTCCCAAGAAAACATTATTGACCATTGTGGAAAATGAAAATAATGAATTAATTTCCATGAGAGTCCATAACAGTTGGAGGGTATGCATTGATTATAGAAGGCTGAACCAAGTCATCTAAAAATATTATTTTCCAATCCCATTCATTGATAAAATGATTGAAAGGCTATAAGGTAGGACACATTACTACTTTTTGGATGGATTTTCTAGTTATTTTAAAGTACCAATTACTCCAGAAGACTAAGAGAAGACAACCTTCACATATCCTTTTAGGAACTTTTATTACAAGATGATGTCTTTCAGATTGTACAATTCCCCAAGTACATTCTAGCGATGTATGGTAAGAATTTTCTCTGATCACATTGAAGATTTCTTGGAGTTATTCCTCAATGATTTTACTATTTTTGGAAATTACTTTGATCATTACTTGGGGAATCTTGAGAATTTTTTGAAAACATGCATTGAGAAAAATTTGGTTTTAAACTTTGAAAAGCGTCACTTCATGGTTGAAAAGGGAATAATGCTAGGGAATATAATTTAAAAAAATGGAATTGAGGTGGATAAATTTAAAATTTAAGTAATAAATTATTTTCCATACCCTACCTATGTGAGGCACATCAGATCATTTCTGGGGCATGTGGGATTTTATAGAAGATTCATCAAATATTTCAGTAAGATTTCTCTTTCACTTCCAAGATTACTCATAAAAGAGGTTGAATTTGGTTTTAATGATAATTTTATCAAATAATTTAATTATTTGAAATAAAATTTTATTACCCCACCAATAATGCAACCACAAAATTGGGAATATCCATTTGAGTTGATTTTTGATGCATCGAACCAAGCTATAGGAGCAGTTCTTTCCAAAAGAATTGAAGGGAAACCCCATGTCATAACCTATTATTCAAGAACCTTGAATTCCACTCAAATAAACTACATAAAAATTAAAAAGGATTTTCTTGTTGTAGTATTTGAATTAGATAAATTCAGGTCATATTTACTTGGAGCTAAAGTAGTTGTATTTTCTGATCATGCAACACTTATTTATTTAATGAAGAAGACTAATACCAAACCAAGGCTGGTAAGATGAATAATAATATTAAAAGAGTTTAATTTGGGTATTAAAGACAAAAAAGGAGTTGAAAACCATGTGGAAGATCACCTCAGTAGGCTACCCAACATAACTAAAACAGAAATTCCAGAGTTGATCCCACTCAATGATCACATACCTAGAGAACAACTCAATATCATAGAAGGTTAAGTACTATGGTATACTGACATAGTAAATTATTTATCCACATATTAGGTACCTTTTTCCCTTAACTCCCATCAAAAGTATAAAACCAAAGCCGAATCTAGATTTTATATCTAGGAGGATCCCTTTATCTGGAAAATTTTCAATGACCAAGTCATAAAAAGATGTTTTCTTGCAAGTGAAATAAAATCTATTTTTTAATTTTTTCATAAACTTACTTGTGGAGGCCACTTTGGACCTCAAAGAATGGCTATAATGTTTTTGGAATCTGGAATCTATTGGACAACCTTGTTTAAAGATGTTCATTAATATTGTAAAAAATGTGAAAAGTTTCAATTTTATATAAACATATAAAAGAGATAAGAGATTCCAAAAAAATACATAATTTTTCATGAAATATTTAAAGTTTTGGGTATTGATTTTATGGGACCCTTTCCCATGTCTTTAGAGAAATCTAACATTTTACTTACTGTTGATTATGTCTCTAAATGTGAGAATCCAAAGACACCAAGATTGATGATGCCAAAGTTGTGTGTGATTTTTTCTGGGAAAACATTTTTTGTAGGTTTCGAATGCCAAGATACATCATCAGTGACCAAGGGACACATTTTTGTAATATAATAAAAGAGGCTATGCTGAAAAAGTATGGGGTATGCCACAAAACATATACACCTTACCATCCTCAAACAAATGGACAACCTGAAGTGTCCAATTAGGTGATTAAATATATTTTGGGGAAAATTGTCAAACTAAACAAAAAATATTGGATCCAAAGGCTTGAATACACTTTATGGGTATACCAGATAGTATAAAAGACACCCATAGGTGTGATCCCATATCAGTTGATTTATGGAAAAAAAATTCATCTACCAGTGGAATTAGAGCACAAAGAATACTAGGCTATTAAAAAGGTGAATTTGGATTTGGATAGTGTTATAAAAGAGAGAAAACATCAGTTATAATACCTGGAAGAAATTAGAAGAGAATCTTTTGAAAATTCAAGAATTTACAAAGAAAGGACCAGGGTAGCACATGAAAAACTGATTCAACCAAAGACCTTTAAACCTAGAGACCAAGTTCTGTTCTACAATTCCAGACTAAAGTAAATTCTAGTTAAGATAAATTCTAGGTGGGAAGGATCTTTTCTTTTTAATAATATTTATCCTTTTGGTGCCATTCAGATCGAAATAGAAGATGGAGGAAACCCATTCATTATAAATGGGAAAAGGCTGAAAACATTCCATGGAAGTTTACCTCAAGAACTAGTGGAGGAGCATAAAAATATCCAAACCATATATTGATTTCTTCTCATGAGGTGAGGTCGAGCCAACGACATTAACCAAATGAGATTCTAAGAGGAAACAAGAGTTTTACTTATTTATTAGTATTTAGGATTTAGTTACATCCTACATCACCCCTTTGAGCTTTAATGGAATGGTTCTTACACTAGTATGAGATGTTTTGATTTTCAATTACCATCATATAAGGAAACAATAAGGAATCCCCAATACAAGGAGGAAGAGAACTACAATCTTTATTTCATAAGGGATTTCACTTTTATTGTCAATATTTTAAACTCCCTATATTTTTTGTCCAACGACATGTTTTGAATATGAAATTGCATGCCCACTCATGAATTCATGTTTTACTGGACTTATCTAGGAGAAATGAGTTTCTAGGAATCCTGTGATTCCATGTTTTAGATTTCAATATTAATGAAATTGAATGAGTAAAATAGAGAATTTTATTTTTAAAGTGAAACATTGATATTAAAATGAGGACTCTTGATTTAAGAGAATTAGTTGATTCATGAAATTTCACAACCATTTTTCATACTTTGAATTTATAAAATTTATGTGAATTTATTTGTTATTGTTAATCATTTCTTGAGAGGTTTTACCAAATCATATTTTCATTCCCTAGAGGATTTATAGACCAAGTAATTCCTATTTTATCTTGAGCATATTTCTTGAGTGATCTTGGGACATGTCACCAACCAAAACTTGCATTTGGACTGTCGAAGCTATGATTGTGCAAAAACAAATTTAAAATAATTGAGGTATCTTTTGATAAACCACTTATCCCTAAAATACCACATTTACATCAATCCTTATTTACCCTGTAGAGACCATGAATGACATTTATAGGGATGATCCATGTTTTAAGCCATTTTTATCCATTCCTACCCCACTCTTGGTATTTTCATGATATTTTAAAGATGAAGTGTGGGGGTGAAGTGAATCATGATGTAAGGGATGATATAAACTATAAGGAAAAAATGTGGGGGTGATTATTGTGGGAATAAATTAAGGTTGTTGATTCATTCATGATACTTCATTGTTTTCCCCTCTTGAATTAAAAAAATGGAAAATGAAATAAGAACAAAAAAATGAGAAAAAATGGTCTATGATTTGGGAAAACAAAAAATCACCATTACTAGACCTATGATTTTTATCATACGTGGTTAAGTGGTGGATGTGAGGTTTATTCTAATTAAAAATTTTCAAAAAAATGTAAAGGTTTGAATATGAAAAAAATTATAAAAGTAAAAAAATATATTCAAGAGAGTGAAAAAATCATTAATTATGATTTATTTGATCTTAACCCTTACTTTTAGTTTTGGGTAAATGGGAGTTTCTACTTTGAAGGGGAGAATTACATTGAGTGATCATTTTTGATATCATACACCATGCTTATGAGATAAACCACCTCCTTGAGATTTAATTTTAAAAAATAAATTCCTACTAACATTAATCCTTAGACACATTTGAACCTTAATGTAAGTTCTCATGACTTTATGTGTCTTTTGTCTTTACAAAGTGGAGAAATTAGTTCTTTTACAAGCCTATGGATAAAAAGCATGTTCTCATGATATGAGCATAAATCTACTTGAATTTTATCATGAGAGATGAGTGAAAAAAATTAAAAAGTGAGGTAAATCATTATTTGGAATGATTAATAATTATTAAGGAACATGAATTAATGAAAAGATAAGTTCCATCATTATTCAAAAGGGAAAAACTAAAATACATGATTTGGTTACTTCTTTGAAAATTGAGAAATTAAAATGATATTTTATGTGAATTTTGAAATTTTGATTTAAAATTGATAATAATTTTATTCTGTTTCTTTGACAACTGAATATTGATAGCATTGGTCCCCTCTAACTTTGAAAAAAATTACAGGCATTTTTTTTTTTGAATTTTGAAATATTATTCATGAATCATATATTATCTACGTTGAATTTTTCTAACTTTGTTTTATAATTTTGGTGTAAAAATTAGCCGTACACCTAGGCAAGCCTTCCCCGATCTCCACTCCACATAGCCAGCCGAAAATGCCAACCGGCTGTTTAGACCATAGAAGAGACAACCTAGGCCGGCAAGCCCGTACGCCCCGTGCACATGGCGTTCTAGGATGAAATCTTTGGGATGGTAGGAGTTCTGTCTCTAGTTCGACTTCATTGTCTGGATGAATCCATGAGGAGGCTTATAAAGCCTAGCCTCACATCTCACTATTTCGATGTGGGATTCGAGCTCTGCTGCACTCCACTGCATCTCCACCGCACTTCGCCATGCCCCACTCCACTCCGCCACGCTTCCTCGCCCGGTCACCTCTGCCTCCTCTCTTCGCCTTCTCTCTGCCGCGGTTTCTCCACCCAACTTTGCTAGAGGCCCCTATTACCACCGGAAGTCACCACTTCTGCCACCTTCGAGATCCCCCAGACACTTCAAAGGTCAGTGGAGGAGGCGACCACCACTACCATCCACTTGGAGCTGCCCGCTCACCACCTCCATTGCTCTGGATTCCCAGGCCAAGCTCCGTTGCTGCTTCCATTGGTACCACCACTCCCTGCTTCACCGCTGTCGAGCCACCATCCCCGCTGTCACCTGAGGCAGTCGCTGCTCTCTGGTTCCCGACACTATCTCCATAGCCTCTACCGCAACTTCACCAGTTGATGTTGCAGGAGATCCACCTCCCAAAGCTCGGGATCGAGCTCCTTCCTTCGTTGATGCATGCCACTGATCACCTCAAGGCATTTTGAAGCTCCTCCGACCACTGTGAAGGTTGGATGAGGAGGGGTCATTATTTCTCGGACCGCCGCTCCTGATCTTGAGCTCCTCCGACCACTTTGAAGGCTAGAGGAGAAGCAGGGGTTGCCAACATCTTTTTCTCCACTCACCAATGAGGCCCACCATTCCTTGAGATTTTCCTACCACCTTACCACCCTCGCACATGCTCTTCCACACTCCTCCATGCACCAACTCCACTCCAGCGCCTCTACTCATCCCTCGACGTCACCTACTGCATGCACGAGGATCTCCTTTGACCACTGTGAAGGTTGGAGCAGAAAAGGAGGATCTGACTACCAAGCCCCCCTCACCGAGAGCTGTCACCGCTTCCATATTCTACACACCCTTGTAGCACCAAAGGAGGCTCACGAACCCCATTCATGCACCAATGTGCCCCATGTGGATCTGTTCCATGTGGCTCCCTCAATCACGAGCAGGTATCTGGAGGGTTTAAATTTTTAAACCCCTAAAGACCCACACTGCCTTCATGACAGAGGGAGGTGAGGCCTTCCCTCCTCATGTATAAAAGGAGGCGATCCCCTCCTTTCCAATCTATCGGGATCAAGCACCCAATGTCGATCAAGCACCAAGAGGAGGATACCCACCGCCTACCGCCTCATTGCACCTTACTCTTCATTCATTTTTTTTTTCTTATTTTTCCATGGCTCCTTCTTTTTCATCTTCAATAACCCCTTCTTCCACGAAGGGGTAGAACCCATTATGATTGGGTGAAGGGAAGGGCAACCCATTTTTTGTGATGTTTGAATTTTGGAATTATTTAATCAAAATATTTTTTTCCTTTTAATTTAATGATTTCAATTTAATTATTTTTTGAATGTAAATTAAATACAATTGTGTTTATTTTATTATTAAATATTAAATTGATTTGATTTAAATATTTATTATACCCCTGCTTAATTTATTTTTTTGATTATACCAATTGGTTGATTATTTGAAAAAATCAAGTAAGGGAGTGTTTTACTGATTACTAAACATGTGAGTAAATAAAGATGAACTGATTTGATTATTTAGGGAAATTCAATACCAGATTTGGTATTGCCTGAATAATTTCAAAATGGCCCATTAAGATTTCCACATTTTGATAAATATAAATCAAAGTTGAATTAGAGAAATAATTGTTATTCAATTCAGTTAATTATTTTAATTAAAAACCAAAATATTCATTTTCTTAGAAATTATGATGGAATCACAAAAAAGGAAAACCTAACCTAAATCCAATCAATTTTCTCTCATTTGAATTTCACAAAACTTCAAAATCTATTATTTTTTAAAATATCTTCAATACTGTGATTTTCATTTACTACTGCACAAGTGACAACTAGATTAAAACACCGATCACTGGAGATAAATTTTTTGTTACCAGTCTTACTACACCCTTAGGGGGAATTAATATCTTTTGCCACACCTCACGATAAGCGTGTGTTTGTGTTCTGTAGGAAAGTTAAAATTAAAGAAAGTCAAATAAAGTAACATCGAGCACATAGGTTGATGAAACTAGTATGAACCATTCTTGATTAGAGATATCACACCAAAGAGATTATATTACACAGTAAGCATTCGTATGATGTATTATATCATTATATAATTAGATTGTTTATCTATGGGTTCCTTGGCATGTTTCTAGATGTTAACCTTAGACTTTGGACTGTTTCTCCTAATTCCACTAAGAAATAAACCTAGATGATCACACACTAAGTGTAACAAGAACCTCAGTTAAATAATAATATTATTTATTATTTAACAAGTTGAATAATTATTATTTCTGTATGTGGTTTAATAATTATTCATGTTTGATTGATCACATATATGTTGTCATTAGTTATTTGAGAGAATATTTTTTGAGAAGAATATTTAATAAATATTTTTTATATTTCATGAATATAATATTTATTTATTTACTAGTAAATAATGTAGTGATATTTATTTATTAAATAAATAGACATTATTCAAGTTCTGATAAATATTGTGAAGGAATGGAGGACCAAGTTTAATGGTTCAATGAGAAATATCATATATTGAATATTATTTGAATAAATAATATTTAATTTAATTAATTATTTTAGTGAATGTCAAGAAATAATAATTATATTATTATTATTATAGATATGGGGATCTACAGAGATTAAGAAAAATAATAAGGGTGCATGTGAAATTATTATTTTTTAACCATATCAGTATATAAACCCAATTATATTATTTATCAAGCGTTCCCATTTTCATTTGTTGTGAAAAATGACATCTTGAGAGAATTATCTAAAATCCATAGAGATATATCTCTAATAACACTCTCAAGAATAGAGAGGGATCCACCACCACCACCAATATCAAGTATAGAGAGATCAATGAGAACCATTCCTTGAAGCGATTCCTAGGGAGTTGAAATGTGAATGATGCAAGCACTAAGATATACAATGCTAACACCTAAATATTTCTATGGTGATGTTCAAAGGTCTGTAGAGCACATGTGGATCACTACTGGAGGGAATCTACTCTTGATTCCTGAAGTTCCAAGGATCGAATAACAACTGAGAAGGGGGGGGGGGGGTGAATCAGTTGTTAACTTTTTATAAGTTTCAAAAACTTTAAGAAACTCAACCCCTGCAACCTGTTAAGATTTATTTCCTTATCAATCTTTAGCAAGAAACTCACGCATGGAAGAAAGGTAAATCAAGAAAGGCACACAGGATTTACAAGGTTCGGCCTCAATAAGAGAACCTACGTTCTTTCCATAGCCACTTCCGTGGGTCTATGGAAATTCACTATGATGAAGAAGTGAATACAACTTGTGCCAACTCCCGTTAGACACCTTCTATCTCCCGATAGGAAAGATTACACCGACTCCCATCAGTTTATAATGTTTCCTTAAAGAAAAAATGAGCCAAACACAAGAATAAGAACTTTGATAAGCTGCTCCACAAATTCTCACTCCGAATGATCACTCCGAATCTTCAATCCGATTTCTTGAATCTGATTTTCTGAAACCGATCTTCTCAGCAAGATAATGATGGTTCCGCACAAATTCTCACTCCGAATTCTCAATCCGGTTTCCTTGAATTCAATATTCTGAAATCAGTCTTCTCAGCAAGATTATAACGATTCTGAAGAAATACCCACTCTGAATATTCAATCCTGATTTCTTGAATCTGATTTTTGAAACCGGTCTTCTCAGCAATATAAAAATGATTCCGAAGAAATGCCCACTCTGAATTGTCACTCCGTATTTCTTGGATCCGAACTTCTGAATCCGAACTTCTCAGAATGTAAATAATGGATCTGATTCTCTTCGTCTCAAACACTCAAGAAAACTTCTTTAAGATGGTAGATGCTTTTCACTTTGAATTCTCCAGTGCTTTGCCTTTTCCGCGTATGTAAAAAGTTGTAAATGCGCGAATGATCTGAGCACACACTACTAGAAAAACGACCTATACCCACAGTTCAAAACTGTGGGTATAGCCCCCAAAATCGTGGGTATAGCCTATACCCACGGTTTTGGGAACCGTGGGCTGGAATGTCGTCGGTATAGGGGTCTTATCCTATACCCACGGTTTGGAGAACCGTGGGTATAGGGGAGTCTAATGTGGCACACTGCTGTTCGAGCGTGGCACACAGCATACCCCACAATTTTCAAACCGTGGGGAATTAAATTTCAAAAAAACGCACCCAGGGAGTTTTGAACCCGCGCCGCATGATAAGCCTCGTGGCCGCACCTCACCAACAGACCAACCCGACTGTTATTTTTATTTGTTTTATATACATATATGTTTGTATATATATTAATATGGGCAATATAAATTCCAAAAAGGGCTCCCAGGGGGTTTCGAAATGGCGCCGCGCGCTGTGCCTCACGGCCGCACAACCCCAACGGACCAACCCAGCTGGGAATTGCATTTGAAATATATTCATATATTTGCATATATATATTAATATATGGTATTTAAATTCAACAAAACGTACCCAGTGGGTTCTGAACCCAGGCTGCGTGCTGAGACTCGCGACCTCGCCCCACAAACGGACCAAACTAGCTATACAACTTTTGTTAGTTTATATTCATATGTTTAATTAATCTAAACCGTGAAAAAATGTATCCCTGCCAAATTTTTCCCTTGTCCCGCCTAATTTTATTTTCCCGCCATAATGCGGGAAAGCTATACCCACGGTTCTCCAGAACCGTGGGTATATGTCTTCAAAAAGAAACCCGCAATACCTACGGTTTTCAAGAACCATCGGTATACGTCTTCGGAAAATACCCTATACCAACGGTTTTATCCAAAACCATGGGTATAGGTCTTAAAAGAAAACTATACCCACGGTTTTTGCCAAAATCATGGGTATAGGTGGCCTATACCCACGGTTTTGGAAAACCGTGGGTATAGGTTCACATACTATCCCTATACCCATGGTTTTTTGCAAAACCGTGGGTATAGACCTATTTTCCAGTAGTGACATATTTATAGGCAACTCAAAAAATAAAGGCAGGAAACTTGAAAATCTTTCCCGCTTCCTCAAATCTAAAAAACTCCGCAAATCTCTCGCATTTAATCTTCAATCTTTGACTTATTAAAATCTCC
Organism: Viscum album; assembly: GCA_963277665.1. Classification (NCBI taxonomy): domain Eukaryota; kingdom Viridiplantae; phylum Streptophyta; class Magnoliopsida; order Santalales; family Viscaceae; genus Viscum; species Viscum album. The sequence continues at coordinate 1,373,121,908 of OY728133.1, read as the reverse complement.
TTAAATTTCTCCGAGATTTAAGCAAAGTGGAAATTCTGGTTTTCTTGAACTCAGAATATTCATTCCGAATTTCTCAGTATGTTGCTCAGGATTGTCATTACGAATTCCCATCATGTTGATCAGGATTGTCATTCCGAGTTCCCAGCAGGTAGACTCCAAACTTCAGGCTTAGCAAGTAGACTCCAAACTTCAGGCTTGGTAAGTAGACTATGAATTTCAAACTCAGGAGGTAGACTCCGAACTTCAGGCTCAGCAAGTAGACTCCGAAATTCTAGCTCAGCAAGTAGACTTCGAACTTCAGGTTTAGCAAGTAGACCCCAGACTTTAGGTTTAGCAAGTAGACTTTGAACTTCAGGTTCAACAAGTAGACTCCAAACTTCAGGCTTATCAAGTAGACTCTGAACTTCAGGCTCAACAAGTAGACTACAAATTTTAGGCTCAAGAGGTAGACTCCGAACTTCAGGCTCAGCAAGTAGACTCCGAACTTCTGGCTCAGCAAGTAGACTCCGAACTTCAGGTTTAGCAAGTAGACTCCGAACTTTAGGTTTATCAAGTAGACTCAGAACTTTAGTTTGATAAAGTAGACTCCGAACTTCATGTTCAGGAGGTAGACTCCGAATTTCTGATTCATGAAGTAGACTCCAAATTTCTAGTTCAGGAATTCAACTCCGAATTTCTGGTTCAGGAGGTAGACTCAGAATTTCTGGTTCAGGAGGTAGACTCTGAATTTTTGGTTCATGAGGTAGACTCCGAATTTCTGATTCAGGAAGTAGACTCTAAATTTATAGTTCAGGAAGTCGACTCCAAATTTCTGATTCATGAAGTAGACTCTGAAATTATAGCTTAGAAAGTAGACTCCGAATTTCTAGCTCACGAATTAGACTCCGAATTTCTTGCTCAGGAAGGAGACTTCGAATTTTTGCCTCAGGAAGTAGACTCCGAACTTCAGACTTAGGAAGTCGACTCCTAATTTTTGGCTCCAAAATTTCTCAGAATTTTTCTTAGAGAAAACCACCAGTCTTCTTCACTATTTCTTCAACCAAATTTTATCATGAAATTTTCATGATTTGTGAGAACTTTAAGATCAGAAAAGCATCGTCTGATTAATTTAAGAAAGTTTGAGACACTTTCTTAACTTCTTACTTCTTATTCTTCAACATAATCTTCTTTAAGGAAACCTTCAGAAACCAGCAACTTCAACTTTCTGTAACTCAAATACATTCTTAAACAAAAGGATTAGTTGTCAACAAATACAAAACTTTGTTAAAAAAAACACCACAAATGTTGTTCAATCTCCCCCTTTGGATTTGTTGGAAACCCTTGGTAACAAGTTTTCACCTCTCAAAAAAAATTTACATCTCAAGTTCTTGAATTTTACCAAAACATAGCCTTTCTAAAAAAGAGTGTCCTGACACCACACTACTGGATAAAGTAATGTTTTTGAAGGATTTCCATCCCTCGATGACAAGAAATTTTTTTCATCCATGTAAAGATAAACTTCACCTTACTCACACTTCCCCTCAACTTTTATCTTTTTCTTTCTCACTTTTCTTTTCCTCTCTCATTTTTCTTTTTCTTTTCCTATCTCATTTTCTTTCTCTCTCCCCCATTATATGATAACCATAGATTTAGATTCATAAAATAAAACTTACTCTCCCCCTTTGTCAACATAATCCAAAGCACGTTGGGGGTTACTTCTTTATGAGTTTTAGGAAGTCATGGGAGGAGGCTGAACATGGAGTTGCAGCCTCAGTTCAACAAACCTCTCTTTTGAAATTTCTTTTGTGAAAATATTGGCAATATGATACTTTTTTTAAATATATTCTAGCAAGACTTCTCCAGAAGTAGCTTTATCTTTTAAAAAATAATACTTTATATCAATATTCTTTGATCTTGAATGTTGAATAGGATTCTTGGAAAGATCAATGGCACTTTGATTATCATAGAGTATTTTCAAAGGTTTAGAAACTTTCACTTTCAAATATTCCAGCTAAACTTTAATCCACATCATTTGAGTACAAGCCTGAGTAGCTACAACATATTCAGATTCAGCTGTACTTAAAGTTACTGAACTTTGTTTCTTGTTGTGCCAACTCACACAACATTCCCCTAAGAAAAATGTTCCTCCTGATGTTGATTTTCTGTCATTACAATCACCAGCCCAATTAGCATCAGTATAACCATGAAACTTCATCTCATTATTTCTATTGTATAACAACCCATGTGAAGTTGTTCCTTTAACAAATCTCATAATCCTCTTAACTGCCAACATGTGTGATTCTTTTGGATTACTTTGATATCGAGAATAGAGAGTCACAACATAAGCAATATCATGCCTTGCAAATGTAAGATAAAGAAGATTTCCTATCAACATTCGAAAGTCTTTCTGATTCACACTGTTCCCTGACTCATCTTTGCTCAACTTTGTGCTAACTGATATAAGAGTTGAAACTTCCTTTGATTCTTCCATCCCAAACTTCTTTAACAATTACTTGGCATACTTTCCTTGGGACAAGATAATGTAGTTTTCTTGTTATTGAACTTGTAATCCAAGGAAGAAAGTTAATTCTCCCAACATTGACATTTCAAAATTTTTCTTCATCTCTTCAGAAAACTTTTCACAAACCTTTTATTCATCTCCAGCAAAAATTATATCATCCACATAAATTATTACAATTAAAGTTCTGGAGTCAACATTTTTAACATACAAGTTTCTATCAACCTTTCCTTTAGAAATGTTCATCTTTCTCAATGAATTGTCAAGCTTCGAATACCATGCTTTTGGAGATTGTTTTAGCCCATATAAGGTTTTCTTAAATTTTCAAACTTTGTTTTCATCCTCATCAAGCAAAAACCCACAAGGTTGTTCTATGTAAACTTCTTCCTCAATATCACCATTTAAGAAAGCTGTATTTACATCCATCTGATAAACCTTGTAATTCTGATGAGCAGCCACTGCAAGAAAAATTAAAATAGTTTCCAACCTTGCAACAGGGGCAAAGGTTTCATCAAAATCCACACCTTTCACTTGTGCATACCCTTTACACACATGCCTTGCTTTGTTTCTTGTAACTTCTCCATGCTCATTCAATTTATTTATGTAAACCCACTTGGTTCCAATAACATTCTTATTTTCTAGCCTTGGATCAAGTTCCCATGTTTCATTCTTCTCACTTTGATCCAGTTATTCATTCATAGCATCCATCCATTCTTTATGTTGAATAGCTTATGAAACTGATTCTAGTTCAACTTTTGAGATAAGGGAAGTTTGATTTTCTAATCTTAACTTCCTTATTGTATGAACTGGATCCTTCTGATCCCCAATAATATTTTTAGATTCAACATGTTTTTGTAATGTAGAAAAACTCACATTTACTTTCCCAGCATCACTCTCTCCCCTATGTGACTTATCTGAGTCACTCTCACTCTGGTGGGGATTCTCTGATTTATCTTCCTCAGTATTCTTAACAAATTTTGTGAAAGAACTTGGATTTTCAATTACCTTCACATCATATGAATCCACCAACTCCTGTAAACATTTGTTCCAAAATTTTTAACTTCTTCCATTCAGTGAATAACCCATAAATATTCCTTCTTTAGCTTTCTCATCAAACTTTCCTAAGTCCAGATTTTTGATTTTGAGCAACCATGGACTTCCAAAAACTTTGAAGTAATTAAAAGAAGGTTTTTTGTTATACCACATCTCGTAAGGAGTTATATAGGTTTCTGGTATCAACAAGAATCTATTTTGAACATGTAAAATAGTGCTAATAGCTTATCTCCAAAAGAATTTTGAAAGTTTGTATTCTGATAACATACTTCTTCCCATTTCCACCAAGCTTCTATTTTTACTTTCTGCAACTCCATTTTGTTGTGGTGTATAGGGAGAACTATACTGATGTTTGATACCATGCTTCCTTAGGTAAGTTTCAAAATCATTGCTTGTGAATTCAGTACCATTTTCTGTTATCAATTTCTTTATGGAAGCCCCTAATTCTTTCTCGACATCTCTTCTGAAGAATTTAAACATATCAATAGCCTCTGACTTATGCTTCATGAACATGATGTTTGTCATCTGAGTGAAGTCATCAATAAAAGTGATAAAGTATAAATATACTTTTTTTATTGATGTATCATCGTCCCACACAGATCGTAATGAATAATCTCATGTGGTTTGTTAGATTGAATGTCAACTCTTTTATGGCCTTTTTTAGTCATCTTTCCTTTCTGGCAAGTAATAAAAACATCTTCATCTCTTCTTTTTAGTTCTGGAAAATTCCGAACAACATCAACTTTAGAAAGCTTACTCATGTTCTTCTACCCAAGGTGGACAGGTATTTGATGCCACAACTTATTTTCATCTTCAGCACTCAAATAACAAGAGTTATTGGATTCTACAATTTGAAAGAGATTCCCACCAGTTCTTTCTCCTTTTGTAATCACTTTTCCATTTTTCACACTTTTAATGATACAAGAATCCTTTCTGAAGATAACTTCTTTTCCATCATCACAAAGTTGACTTACACTAAGTAAGTTATGTTTTAGCCCATCAACAAGAAAGACTTCCTTAGATTTCAGTTTCTCTGCTTCAATCTCTGCCATTCCGATTCCCTTAACATTTAGGGAACTATCATTGCCAAACGTAACCGCTCCTCCATCATGACTTTCAACATGTTCCAATATTTTTATATCACCTGTCATGTGTGAAGAAAAACCACTATCAAGAATCTATGGTTTGTTCCTATTACTTTCTTTCAAAGCTATCTCAATAACAAAAGCTCTCTCATCAACCTTCTTATTTTCAACATTCTTTTCTTTCTTATCATAAGAAACTTGTTCTGGAAGAAGTGTCATACAACATTCAGCATGATGAACAAACTGATCACATCTTCAACAAGCTTCTTCCAAATATTCAAATTGATTCTTTGTTGGAATGTTTCTAACATCTTGAGAATTCACCTTTTCAACTTTCTGTGAGTACGGAGAGTTACTCATCCTTCTTTCACTATTTCTTCCACTTTTCTCAAACCTTATTCCGAGTAGAGATAAATTCTGCCAACAATTATAAGTTCTATGCCCATATATTCCACAACACCAACAATATCCCTCAAATATTGATTTTCTATTAATGAATGACCTTTAATTATAGAAACTTTATTGAGGTTGATAACTTCTTTCAGCTCTAGAAAACTCAGGATGTAGGCCATCTATTCTTTTGAGCGAGTCTTCTACTTTTATAGGATTGATAGATTTCTTACATCCTTTCTCCACCCAAGCTTTACTAAAACTTCTTCCGAAACCTGAAATGTTAGAAGAATCAGATGAAACATTATTTTTAGTAAGAGAAGATTTCACCTGATTCTCATAATGAGCCTTCATAACATTTTTAGAGGTCTCAGCTTTTAATTCTGTAGCTTTGTTGAAGTTTTCATTCATCTTCCTCAGGGTATTTTAGGAATCAAGGAGTTTTGATTTCACATTGTTTGCTTCTTCTTCCTTAGATTTTAGATTCTTTCTATGATCTTCAATCATCTTTCCTTGTTCAGCAATTCTAAGTTTGTAACTTAAAATTTCTTGAATGTATTTATCTTCCTTCTTGGTGACATCTTTACTTCCATCATGAACTTCTTCATTATTTTTCTTCATCACATGAATTTCTTTCTTGAGAGATTTTTTTTCTCAAGACATGCAAGGAGTTAGGATCTTAGTTGATATTCTCTGTAAGATTCTTCACCACCTTCTTCACTTTCTGAGGAACATTTGTTTTCTCAACTTTTGCAATGAAGTTTCTGAATCTTTCTTTACTTTTATCTTCTGAGGAATCATTGTCAGATGATTCTGATTCAACCTTCTTGCTCAACATACTTCTTTTCTTTCCTGAAAAATGCTTCTTGAATTCTTTTGAAGTCTTCTCTTCTTTTTCATTCTTGTTATACTTCTTCCACCGAGAATTATCATTAGAAACATCTTGATATTCTCCAACTTTCTTCTTAGGGAAATTCATAGCAAAGTGTCCAATTCCACCACACTCAAACATTTGAGAGGAAGTTTCCCTCTATAATTTCCTCTTCCTCTTGATAGTTCTTGGATATGAGAGACATGATTTTTTCATTCAACTCTTCATCTTCCTTATCATCATACTCACAAGGATCAACTTATCATCATCTTGGATTTTCATCTTTCTCATAGCTTCAAAATCCATTTCATCTTTATCTTATTCTTAAAGATTAGAGCTTTCCTCATTTCATAAACAATAAGAAAGTTATGTAGTTCATCAAGAGATAAATCATCCTTATCTTTTAAAGCTGAAATTTTAGAATCAAACCTGTCTGGAAAGTTTCTCATAAGTTTCTTCACAATTATATAATCTTTCAAGTCTTCTCCGAATCCTCTGATGTTGCACACAATTTCAATAAATCTGGTGAAGTATTCATCAATTGTTTCATCATCTCTCATCCTGATGTCTTCAAACTTACTACTCCAGATTTTTAGCTTGGCCTCCTTGACTTTTGTATTTCTTTCGAATACACTTTCCAACTTATACCACATGCTTTTTGATGTTGTGAGAACCATCACCTTCTAATAAACATTTTATGATAAGGAAATAAGAATAGAATTTCTAGCCTTTCCATCAACTTATATGTTTCTCTTATCAGCAAACGTCATAGGATCATTTTTATCAATAGGTGGAAAGCCAATAGTAGCAGCATCAACAACTTCAAGGCCAAGAGATAGGAGAGAAGGAATCATCCTATTTTTCCACCCATAATAAATTTTTCCATTGAACGTAGGAATTCCTCTACTGTTGAAAAAATAGATATTCTTTATGATAAGGATTAAACAAGGGAAACCTAACTTTGATACCACTTAAAGTTCCAAGGATCGAATAATAACTGAGAAGGGGGGGTTGAATCAGTTGTTAACTTTTTATAAGTTTCAAAAACTTTAAGAAACTCAACCCCTGCAACCTGTTAAGATTTATTTCCTTATCAATATTTAGCAAGAAACACACAAATGAAAGAAAGGTAAATCAAGAAAGGCACACAAGATTTACAAGGTTAGGCCTCAATAAGAGAACCTACGTCCTTTCCATAGCCACTCCCGTGGGTCTATGGAAATCCACTAGGATGAAGAAGTGAATACAACTTGTGCCAACTCCCATTAGACTCCTTCTATCTCCTGATAGAAAAGATTACACTAACTCCCGTCAGTTTACAATGTTTCCTTAAAGAAAAAATGATCCAAACAAAAGAATAAGAACTTTGATAAGTTGCTCCACAAATGCTCACTATGAATGATCCCTCAGAATCTTCAATCCGATTTCTTGAATCCGATTTTCTGAAACCGATCTTATCATCAAGATAATGATGGTTCCGCACAAATGCTCACTCTGAATTCTCAATCCGGTTTCCTTGAATTCAATATTCTGAAATCAGTCTTCTCAACAAGATTATAACGATTCTGAAGAAATTACCACTCTAAATATTCAATATTGATTTATTGAATCCAATTTTTGAAACCGGTCTTCTCAGCAATATAAAAATGATTCCGAAGAAATGCCCACTCTGAATTGTCACTCCATATTTCTTGGATTCAAAATTCTGAATCCAAACTTCTCAGTAAGTAAATAATGGCTCTGATTCTCTTCTTCTCAAACAATCAAGAAAATTCTTTAAGATGGTAGATGCTTTTCACTTTGAATTTTCCAGTGCTCTGCCTTTTCCACGTGTGTAAAAAGTTGTAAATGAGAAAATGATCTGAGCAAATATTTATAGGCAACTCAGAAAACAAAGGCGAGAAACTTGAAAATCTTTCCCACTTCCTCAAATATCAAAAACTCCGCAAATCTCTCGCATTTAATCTTCAATCTTTGACTTCTTCAAATCTCCTTAAATTTCTTCGAGATTTAAGAAAAGTTGAAATTCTGGTTTTCTTGAACTCAGAATTTTCATTCCGAATTTCTCATCATGTTGCTCAGGATTTTCATTACGAATTCCCAGCATGTTGATCATGATTGTCATTCCGAATTCCCAGCAGGTAGACTCCAAACTTCAGGCTTAGCAAGTAGACTCCAAACTTCAGGCTCATGAAGTAGACTAAGAATTTCAAACTCAGGAGGTAGACTCCAAACTTCAGGCTGAGCAAGTATACTTTGAACTTCTGGCTCAACAAGTAGACTTCGAACTTCAGGTTTAGCAAGTAAACCCCAAACTTTAGGTTTAGAAAGTAGACTCGAACTTCAGGTTCAACAAGTAGACTCCTAACTTCAGGCTTAGCAAGTAGACTCCGAACTTCAGGCTCAACAAGTAGACTATGAATTTTAGGCTCAAGAGGTAGACTCCGAACTTCAGGCTCAGCAAGTAGACTCCGAACTTATGGCTCAGCAAGTAGACTCCGAACTTTAGGTTTAGCAAGTAGACTCCGAACTTTATGTTTAGTAAGTAGACTCAGAACTTGAGGTTGAGAAAGTAGACTCTGAACTTCAGGTTCAGGAGGTAGACTCCGAATTTCTGATTCATGAAGTAGACTTTGAATTTCTAGTTCAGGAAGTCGACTCCGAATTTCTGGTTCAGGAGGTAGACTCCGAATTTTTAGTTCAGGAGGTAGACTCTGAATTTCTGGTTTAGGAGGTAGACTCCGAATTTCGGATTCATGAAGTAGACTCTGAATTTCTGGTTTAGGAAGTCGACTCTGAATTTCTGGTTCAGGAAGTCGACTCCGAATTTCTGATTCATGAATTAGACTCTAAAATTCTGGCTCAGGAAGTAGACTCCAAATTTCTAGCTCACAAAGTAGACTCAGAATTTCTTGCTCAGGAAGGAGACTCCGAATTTATACCTCAGGCAGTAGTCTCCAAACTTCAGACTTAGGAAGTCGACTCTGAATTTCTGGCTCCGAACTTTCTCAGAATTTTTCTTAGAGAAAAACACCAGTCTTCTTCACCATTTCTTCAACTAGCTTTTATCATGAAATTTTCATGATTTGTGCGAACTTTAAGATCATAAAAGAATTTTCTGATTAAGTTAAGAAAGTTTGAGACACTTTCTTAACTTTTTACTTCTTATTCTTCAACATAATCTTCTTTAAGGAAACCTTCAGCAACCAGCAACTTCAACTTTCTGTAACTCAAAAACATTCTTCAACAAAAGGATTAGTTGTCAACAAATACAAAACTTTGTTAAAAAAAACTCCACAAAGTTTCTTCAATTCCTACAACACAATGATGGTATGACATAGAGACATTGTCAAATCCATCAACAAAGAAAGAATTTATCCCAAGGCAATTATTAATTTTTTAAATTAATTATAAATAATATTTGATGATACTATGCTTTGGTTATGACATTCTCTCATCAATTAATCTTTTATTTAATTCTTTTGATCATGATTTTTATCATCAAGGTAAATCTCAGATTAATCATCAATTACAAAAAAGGTGAGTTTTGTATGTGACATACAACAATTTTTTTGCACCCAAAATCTTCATATATTCTTCTTAGTGATGGAATTATACCCTCGCTACCACCTCTTGTGTATGGGGAGGAACTCATGAGGTCATGTAGTACTTTGGTTCGGACCCAATGGTTTAGGCTGGGGTTTTATAGAAACTCCCATCTATTTCTTCCTTTAAACTCAAGCTACTAGTATATTGTATATATAAGGAGAATCCAACAAATTTTTTTTGGGTGATTCATAAACCCAAGGATAACCTTGGAGGAAGGAGTCCTTTGACTACTTCTATGTGATATTCATCTAGAATGTGATTTAATATTGGTGGCTAATCCATCTTTGATTAATGATATTTTTATCTATGTTTATGCATGGTTATATTTTTTAAATAATGGGTGATCCTACACTCAATTTATTTAGTCCTCACTACTCAAATAAGTTTTATTTGATCCTATTCAACTTCAGAGTGGTATTAGAGAAATTCCATGCTTAAATTGATTCTTGAAATCATGTTTAAAATGAAGAAGATTGGATACCATATTTAATATCATAAGCTACAATATATTTTTAAGTATATCATAACATATGATATGCGATATCACAAGTTATTATAGTATCACATAATATGATATAATACATCATAGCTTATGATATATGATAAATCCTTCATATTTGACATATCATAACATAGATATACACTATCATAGGCTATGGGGGGGGGGGGGGGGTGAAGGGGGGAGGATGGAGAGGTGTGAGTCTAAAGTGATGGATGTTTTGACCCCTATAAACCCTAATCAAGGATCAATTCTAAATAAATGTGATGAAACCCTTGGAATAAAAATCATGTTTTCATGATATCAAGAAAAAATAAATAGGTAAATTTCACTGAGAGTAGGTCAGTGGAGAAGAAGGATGCTATGTAAAGAACCTTTATTGAGGCCTTGAAACAAAGGATTGGGAAAAAGGGAAACACCACACATGTCTCAGCAGATCAGGATGTTATTGAAGAAAGGATTTCAATGTTCTTACAATCCATTATCACTGGGATTTCATTTCTATGAGGTGTAACACCTTGGAAAATTGATGACCTTTTTAAGAGGATTGCATGTATTTGGGGATTATCTGAGTGGAGGATGGTCTCAATGGGAAATAGATTCTTCCATATCATCTTCCCATATAACTCTTTTACAAGTAAAGCTTGAGGTTGGGTTCATTTTCCCTGAAACCGAGTTTTCTACATATGAAAGAATGGGATACCCACTTCAACTCCTTTGAGATCAAGAATACCTTTGCCTAGGTATGGGTTAAGATCCTTGGCTTGAGTTGGTTTTTTTGGAACCCAAAAATTCTAAAGGACATTTCCACTACCATTTAGAAACATATTCAAATGGATAAAGAAACTAAAACAGTAAGGTATGGTCATTTTGGAAGGATTCTTATTGAATTTTACTTGTCTAAATCTTTGATTGAGAATGATGTTTTTTCTATGAATGATGACAATATGAATCTCAAAATTGAGTATGAGAACTTACACAAGTTTTATTTGGACAATTGTATGATTTTCAATGAATCTTGTAGTTACAAAAAGTCAAATTTTAAATGTGAATTTTGTAGATTGTGTTGGGGAAATTGAGGTTCATGGAAATGATAAACACGCAAAATAGAGAAGTAAATGAAGAACACACAATAATTAATGTGGTTCGGAAAGATTCATACATCCATAGGAGAAGGGGACCTATTTCTCTATTATTACTCTCCAGATCAAACTGTGGAGGATCACCACACAGATATTAAAGATTCTTGGTATTTTGATCCCATTATAAAGAGGAAGAAGAAACATCATTTTTCTTCGATTGTTTGGGTATATCATCTACCCATGAAGACTTCCTTGCTACCGACTGTTATCCACTATGCTTCCCACTAAAAGGAGACTCCATTTTTTGCAGTTTCTAACAAAATAGAATCCTCCGTTGATTTCTACCTATATTGGGAGTGTCCCCAAAAATTTCCCCCACATGACCAATTTGGGGTAGAAACTAGACCTATAGTTTCCTTAAATGCATTTAAAAATTCATCATAAAATCAAACATGCTTCTTCTCATCAGATGACGTGTCACTTCCACTATCTTCAATCAATCACATGCTGACTACGGTCCCCATCAAATGATAAAACCCTTTGTACTCTTTCCCAGTAAGTATTGCTGCATCACCACATGAGACTTCCAACACTCCACCCTCTATGGAAATCTTGTACCCTTTTGCATCGAGCTTACTTAATGATAACAAGTTTCTTATTATCCTTGGAATGAATTTAACATCATATAGTTTTCATACTGCTTCATCGAGTGTCTTCAATTTCACCGTCCCGAATCCTTGAACCTCATATGTTGACCCATCACTAAGTCTCACTGAATCTCGCACCCATCGAAAATTATGAAACACACCTTTTATCGTACATATGTGTACTGATATCCCCAAATCCAAAACCCATCCATCTTGATTTTTATTTTTAATACATTCATTATCAATTTTTAAAAATCGACATTCCCACTTCATGTGCCCATATATTTTGCAGTAATGACATTGTACTTTTCCCCATTCAATTATCCCATCTATGTGAAATATTCTCATTTTCAGAAATAAATTATCATCTCTCGATGTGATGTTCACAACCTTATCTTCATCTTTCTATTTCCCAGCAATGTAATGTTTGCACTCTTCACAGTCACTTTTATAGTGACCCTTTTTCTCACATAAAAAATATGTGATTTAACAAGGATCATGTCCCCTTGATTTTGGCTGCCATTATTTACCTCTTGACTTTCAGTATTGGATTCTCCCACATCATTCATCTCACATCACTATAATTTTCTCACCTGAATGCATCGTGGGTCTTCTGAATGCCTCTGAATCTTTAAGTGATTCCATCACCTCATCCAGGTTCAATGTTTCCTTCCCTAAGATAAATTTAGTTACAATTCCATCAAATGATCTTGGTAGAGATGAAAAAAATAAAAATTTCTTTTTATTACTCTTTAATCTTCACACTGATCCCTAATAATTGCATCAAGATTTTGTTGAATTCATTGGTGTGATCTAAAAAATTTGTTTCCTCATCCATTCACAACTGTTCTAATTTATTCTTTAGAAATAATTTGTTGGTGAGAAAATTTTCCATATACCATTGCTCTAACTTCCTCCAGATCTCCTTTGGTGAGGTCTCATCGAACACCGAGTACTTTACTTCATTTGCGAGACACAATCGAATTGTGATAATGACCCACATCATGAGCTCTTTCTAAGCATTGTCACTGGTTCTATTGAGAATTTATCCAATAATTTTTTTGGTCATGCCATGCTACACTAGAATATCTTTCACTGTGCTTTTCCATAAGCTGAAATTTTTTTGACCATCGAACATCTCAATATCAAATTTTTGCAGTACTCCTCCACCAGCCATCGTCTTTGTAATAAAACATGATTAACACCTTCGATGTCAAAACCATTTTAAAACAGTTTATGTAGTGATATTTTTAAAAATTTAACCATATAGATTTATCTAAAATGGTGAAAATATCTAGAATCGACTCTTGGATTGCTGAAAAAAGAGTCTGATTGGCCGGGATATAGCCAAAATAGTATCAACGATCTAGATCGGCTGATGATGTGGTGCTGACGTGGCTCACCAGAATAGTATCTGGAAAACTCACCAAAAAGTTTCTGCCAGTGTGAACAGTGACACCTTCTCCTTCAGGGAGACTGTAGCACATGGGTTTTGATCAAAACTTTGAAAATATCTACCATCTTTGTTTCTACTCCATTTTTTATGCCACCTATGTCATCAGAATCATCTCACTGAGCTCTTCACAGATCTATCCTCATTTTTTTCCAAGCACTGTTAATTTTCTAGTCACTAGAAAACTTCACTGCCACTTTGTCATTTTGAACCCAATGCCTCTAATACCACTTTTTTGAGGCAGCAGAGTTTCATGGAAATGATAAACACACAAAATAGAGAAGTAAACAAATAACACAAAATAATTAACGTGGTTTGGAAAGATTCCTACATCTATGGGAGAAAGGGGCCGTTTATGTATTATTAATCTCTGTATCAAACTTCAAAGGACCACCACACACATATTACAGATTCATGTTATTTTGATCCCATTATAAATAGGAAGCAAAAAAATCATTTTTCTCTGGTTGTTTAGGTAGATAATTTACCCATGAAGACTTCCTTGCTGCTGACTGTTGTCCACCATGCTTCCCACCAAAGGAGACTCCATTTGTTTCAGTTTCTGACAAAATAAAATCCTCCATTGATTTATCCCCATATTGGGAGTGGACCCCATATATTGAATGCTCATGAGATTAAAGAATTTAGGAAGAAAAGGAATTATTATAAGATAAAGGTAAATAACCCTCAAGTGGGTGTGACCACTGAGAATGTATGGACTTCCGGTGACTTCAATCAGCCTGAGAAAGGAAGTAATAACCCACAAGGGCTTCCTCTCTTAGGGAATGATGGGTATTATGAAAAGGATATTTCAAATGGGAATGTTGGACCCAAAAATGACTTGTGTGATGGAAAATGACCAACATATTCCACCTGATAATAATAATGAATCTACAGTAGTGAATCTTTCTATTATAGTTGAGGATCAAGTCTAAGGGAAATATCCTAATACCTATGAAGTAGGGGAAGTTATCAATGATTCCCTTAATTAATTCAATAATGATAGGCATATAGTGATTTAAGAGAAGGTTGTTTCTATATCCTCTATTCTAAATGAAAAACAAAGGAATTCAATTGGTGGTTCAGTTACCACCCAAACTAAGATCTGTGTTAGCTAGGAAAATGTTTCCACTCACAACAGATTTGTGGTGTTCTTGAGTTGGGATGATGAAGAAAATGATGATAGGGAGATAAGTTATAAAATTAGTCCTGGTAATCCACTTAAAAATAAAGTACCTAGGGCCCTGGTAAGATCAAAATGAAGATAATGTTTTGGAATTTTCTAGGGATTGGAAATCATCCCACAATAACATCTCTTAGACACTTTCTTTACACCAAAAACCATTGCTGTTTGGTATTTATCATCCAAAAATAAAGTTTTAGAATTTTAAAAAGGAAAGTTGGGCCTCTTTGGGATACTCTCTAACTGTTTGAAACCTTAATGAAAGATTAGTGTAAACCCTTTGGGTCTTAATTCACTTAAATGTACCGATATTATCCTTCCAAACTGGTTTTCAACACATTTCTATTATGCTTTCTTTTAGGGGTTCTTCTATCACTTGAAACTTTGTGTATGCCTAAAACTCTTATGTAATTAGGAGGGATATTTGGTAGGAATTGGATGAAATGTCAGGATATATTGATCAAGAGAGGGTTATCATTGGGGATTTTAACACTATTCTTAGGCCTAATGAGAAATCTGGGACCTGCTTTAATAGAATTTATTCATAGGAGTTTGGATCATGAATTGTATTCTATAAACTTAGGGAGGATTGTCTCTCTAGAGCTGATGTCACATAGGAAAGGTATACTATTAATGGTAAATAGGCGAGTAAGTTGGATATATGCTTTTTTTGTCTGAAGGATGATGGGAAAAATATTGATATATCTAGGTTTTCTCTTCTAAGATATAATTATAATCATAAACCTTTGGTAGTGAATGATATTATAAATGTAGTAAGAACATATCACATTCCCTTTAAATTCAACAATGTCTAGCTAACCATCCCAGGATGAAGGAAATTAGTTTTTTATGGATAGTAAACTATCCATAGTGGTATCTAGATGCATAATTTGGCTAGAAAACTCAAGAAAGTCAAGAAAATGGTGAAGGTATGGAGAAAGGATTCCTTATCCCACATAGATGGTGATATCAAGGTAGTGGAGGAAGATTTTATTTCTATAAAAATGGGAAATAATAATCAATATAATATTCTTTAGGAAAAAATAATGTTTCAATCCAAATTAGAAGACTTATTATCCATAAAATAGAAGCTCATGAAAAATCAATTTAATGATAAATGGTTGCAATGTAGAGATATGAATACCAGGTTCTTTCATCATCATTATGAATAAAAGAAACTCAAGAAATGAACTAGTGCTTTTTAGGTGAATGATTTCATTTTCACCACTAAGGAAGAGATATCTAAGTATATTGTTGGATATTTTGAAACTATATAATATGATGATGGTTGGGGTTCTTTATCTCATCCCATAAATAACTATCCTCCTTTGTTTGATGGAAATAAAAACCATCAGAACAATATAGATACTTCTAAAAATAAAACCAAGGATGACATCTAATCATAGAATGTTGAAAGTTCGGCTGGTCCTGATGAGTTTACAAATAAATTTTTTATGTTTTATTGGGGTTGTAATCAGTGAATTACCCTTACCTCAAGTTGAGGTGGAGATATTATTTTATAGATGGATAAAAAGATTACAAGGTGAAGTAATCCGATATGGGACTTGGAAATACCCTTTACCCAAAAATAAAATTAACCAGGTTCAACACTCCCCCTCAAGCTAGTACATGATATCCTGGACCAAGAGTCCTACAAAAAAGAAAGAATACACCACAAAAGACCATACACACTTCCCCTTAAGCTGGGTCACTAATGCTGTGGATGCCCAACTTGGTACTGAGAGAGTCTAGTTGATCTCCTAGGAGGCCTTTGGTGAAGATGTCGACAAGATGATATGCCGTCAGTATGTGACTAAAACTGAGGTGATGGCGAAGAAAGTGGCATTCTACCTCGATATGCTTTGTGCGTTCATGGAAGATGGGATTGGAATCAATATTCATGGCTACCTGATTATCACACCAAATATGAGTATACATCTACTATGGGAAACTAATCTCATGGAGGATATGAAAAATACAAAGGATCATAGTAGTGACTGTGGCCAATACATGGTTTTCAGACTCAACATTAGATCTAGAGACAATATTCTATTTCTTAATACTCAATGAGATGAGGTTACCTTCCAGGAAAATGGAAAACCCATAATTAGACTTTCGGGTAGCAAGGAAACTGGAATAATCAACATCATAGAAGGCCTCAATATTTAGATTATCTTGATGTGAATACCGAATATCATAGGCAGGGTCATTCTTGATGTATTTGGAAATTTTAAGGACAACATCCCACTGATATTTTTTTGGATGTTCCATGAATTGGATAAATTTTCCAATAGCGTAGTAAATGCCTGGAAAAGTCATGGTGAGATAATTTTGTTTTCCCACAAGACAAAGGTACCTCTCTGGGTGAGAACATGGTTCTGTGTTGTCAGAGAGAGACCATTACCTGGGCTCAAGAGGAGTGTCGACAACATTTTCCTAAGTTAAACTAGTATCCTAAAAGATATCCAATAAATATCTCCATTAGATAATAAAGATGGTTTTTGGAGAATGGGAGACCTCAATTGCAAGGAAGTATGTCAAAGGATCAAGATCTTTGTTTTGAAAGTGGTGTTAAAGATCCCCCTTTAGTTGGGTGATTCCATTTGAGTCACTCATAGTGATGATGATATCATCAACACACACAAACAGTAGGATACAACTGAAGGATGTCATGTGGTAGAAGATAGTGTGGTCCTTCATACCCTAAGAGAGAGGATAAATAAGGTGCCAACAGTGCTAAATCTGCCAAACCAAGAACAAGGAGACTGCTTGATCCCATATAGTGAGCGATGAATTAAAAAAACATGAGAGTCTGCTCTTGAGGCACGAAATCCAAGATGTTGTTGCAGATATAACCATTCTTCAAGAAATCCATAGAGAAATGACTTTTTGACATTAAGTTGATGAAGAGGCCAATTATGATGAGTGACAAGAGATATGGATAATATGATAGATGCCATATTTTCAACTGAAGAGAAAGTATCAAAATATTTGACACCATATATATGAGAAAATCCCTTTTCCATAAGTCTATCTTTAAGGTGATGAAGAGTTCCATCTTCATTGAGACATACCATATAAATCTATTTGTTGCTGACCTCCTTTTTACCCACCGGAAGGGGGACCGGATCACAAGTATGTTTGTATTCTAGATCCTTCAATTCATCCTGCATTGCATGAAGCCACCAAGGGTGATATTTGGTACCACCAATCATGTGAGGAATAGATATTATCTCAAGAGAAGAAAGAACTCTATATGAGGATGTTTAAAGAGGAGTATTCTGGAAAGAATGAGTATCTTTTCGTAATGCAATGGGAAAGTTTTCATGTGTCGGAGTAGGAGAGTTGGGTGAAGGTGGGGAGATGGTATCCTCATCCTGGAAGGGGGAAACATCTGATGGGAGACAAGAGTAGGGAGTACTGAACCGGTGATCTGTAGTGTATGACACTAGAGTTAGAAGTGGGTGAATAATGAGAGGAAGACAATCATCGATGGTGGTGTCTGGATATGAATAGGGAGGAGAGAAATAAGAGATCTCAACA
The DNA here is from genome assembly GCA_963277665.1 of Viscum album. Lineage (NCBI taxonomy): Eukaryota > Viridiplantae > Streptophyta > Magnoliopsida > Santalales > Viscaceae > Viscum > Viscum album. The sequence continues at coordinate 1,373,103,996 of OY728133.1, read as the reverse complement.
AAAGATACATCAACAGAGATGATATACCTCCATAAGTCTAGAGAGAAACATCGTTATCTGTACTAATTGCGAGAATATACGAGGAATATGAAATAGAGGGATTTGGGAGAAAGATTAGAGAGGTTGGGATGAGTCTCATAGACATAACACAGACACCCAAACACATGGAGTGGGAGTGGGTGAGGTGGGAAAGAGTAGAAAAGAGCCTGAAAATGAGTCTCCCCCTGAAGGATAGAATATGAAAGGTGATTGATGAGGTATGTAGCAGTAAGGATGTCATACTCTCAAAAATGAAAAGGCACCTGTATGTGGAATAGGATGGTATGATTAGTCTCTAGAATATGATGATATTTACGCTCATCCACTCCATTCTGTTAAGGTGTATTGGGGTAGGATGTATGTTGAGTGATTCCTTTATCCTTAAGAAACTACTGTAATGAAGTAGATAAATATTCCCATCCATTTTAGGAGAGGGTACATTTAATATAGGTGGAGAACTGACTATGAATTTCATGAGAAAAGTTTTGAAAACTAAAAAACACTTTAGACCGATCATGAAGGAGGAAAATATATTCCATACACAAGTATTCATCAATAAAGGAAACACAATAACTATAACCTGACTGGCTAGGAACCCTGTAAGGACCCAATACATTGGAATGAAAAAGGTTTAAAGGATTAACTATACACATTTCTAGTCGAGGAACATACGTCACCCGATGATGTTTAGTAAACATGCAGGATTCACAATGGAAGGCAATGTGTGGAATGAATTGGGGGAAAAGATTATATAAGACTGAAGTTGGTAGATAACCAAGGAAAAAATATAGGTCAAGGGTATGAGTAGAGGTGGATGAGAAATCAAGGAATAGTGGGGTATCGAACATGTACACCCCATCCCTAAGATGACCTCGACAAAGTTCCCCATTCATCGACCTCTCCTGAAAAACAACACCAAAAGATGCCAAAGTAGAAACAAAATTTAAGTCTTTGGTGAGTTTACTGATGGAGATAAGACTAAAATAAATGTGAGGAACATGAGCTACTAAAGCTAGGAAAATAGATAGGTTCAAGGAGCATGTTCCAAATCCCAGATTGGGGATTGTTGATCTATTATAAATAGTAATTATAGAGGCACCAGTATAAAGATGATAGGTAGTGAACATACCGGAATCCCTTATGAGATGTTTAGACGCACTAGATTTAAGAATCCAAGCTATTGGTAGATAAGATATACATGTGGTAGGGAAACCAGTATGAAAAATGGAGGATGGAGAAGCGAAAGGTGGGAAAGTAGTCTGATAAGATTGTATAAATGAAATCTCCACCTTCGAGAGTACTAGCTTGTAACGGGTACTGGATGATGGTGAGGATAAAGAAATGTCTGGGTATGTAGAGTGAAATAGGGAAGGGGGACCTCCTTTCAGGAGGACCGGTGATGAAGCATGGGATAGCTACTTAGGTGGGTGTACATACATAGGGATAATGCATGGGGCTGTCATGTGGTAATGCTGACAACTGAGGTGAGGAGGTGGCCTTACAGGAGAGTAAAAAACTATAGGTGGTGTTGGAGGTCCGTGGGTAGAAGATCTAACCATTAAGGGGTTGGTGGGTGCTTAGGGAGGTAAGTCGGTTGAGGGGAGAGCAGTGAAGGAGGCACCAGATGGGAGACTAGTTGCGAGTAGTGGTGAGGGCGATGCGCAGGAGGTGATCACTAAGAAGTCTTCTCATAGAGAGCCAACGTAAAGAGGGGGTGTCAGTGCTATGGGATTCTTCATTGTGATGGTGGATGGTGGGGATCGACGATGAAGGCCAGACAGCTTCTACTCAGGAGGGGGGGGGGACGTCCACATAGGAGGTATGCGAGGATAGGAAGCCGCACTGGGAGGTGGGTTAAGACAGGGAGGTGGGTTAAGAAGAGTGCCGCCAGGTGGGCTTCATGTATAGGTAAGAGTCACTCACAACAGGGGAAATAATAAGGGAAGGTAGTGCTGTTCTAGGAGAGATGTAGGGAAGCAGGGTTGGGAAACCACTGATGGAGGCTAGGCTAAGAGATCACCACAGGAGGCGGGTCGGGTGACTGTCTCAGGAGGCAGGGTTGGGATTCGCTGAGGGAGGTGGGTTCTAGGAGACCATGAGGTAGATAGGCCTGGACACTATCACAGGAGGAGGGCCAAAAGATCTCCACAAGAGGTGGGGGTCGGGAAACCACAAGGGAGGTGGGGGCTAGGAGTCACCAAGGGGGGAAGGGCCGAGAGACACTGAGGAGGGTGGGCTAGGAAGCACCGAGGGAGGGTGTGCCAGGATGTGCTAAGGAGGTAGAGTTAAGACATCACATAGGGAGGAAGGCTGGGAAGTGTCAAGAAGGGTGGGGGATGGGAGACTGTGAGGGAGGCGAGCCAAGAAGCACTGAGGGGGGTAGGCCAGGATAAAAGGAAGAGGGAGAAAAATTTATTAGGAATGTCTCTATGATACCATGTAATCGGTGAATTATTCTTACCTCAAGGTGATGTGGGGATATTGTTTTATAGATGGATAAAAGGATTACAAGGTGGAGTAATCCAATGTGGGACTCAGAAATACCCTCTACCTGAAAATACAATTAACCACATTCAATAGGGATGCTTTCTAGGATGATGTGGTTAAGGTAGTAAATGAAAATTTATATTTTAATTATATGTCACATGTGGTAAATGATCACTATAATTATTTGTTTCCCAAGAAGTATAATTTATTTGATATAACATGCTTTAATCCAGTGGTAATGGTAAACACTCTTCCTAAGATTGTCAATAAAATTTAGTAAGTAAACCTAGGAAAATTAGCACCACTTTGATTACCCCAAATTAATTTGGGTTTTTACTAGGACAAGGAATCCAAAATTGTATTTTTACCACCTCATAATATATTAAAATTCTCAAGAAGAAATGAGGTATAGAAACATTGCTCTCAATATGGACATCTCAAATCCCTTTGTCACTATTAAATGAAATTTCATCTTTGATATCCTTAAGAAAGTTGGATTCTCCATGTATTTAATTAGACTGATATAGGGAATCCTCAATAGTTCAAGATTATCAATTCTCATTAATGGATCCCTTAAAGGTTTTTTTTGGATTCTATAAAGGGGTGAGACAAGGGGATCCTCTCTCAAGGCTCCTGTTTGTCATTGCTGAAGATTATATTAGTTGATATATTATCGATCTTATTTAAAATTCCCCTATAAGAAAATAAAAGTTGGGAGAATCTTGTTTCCCCCTCTCATATATTTTATTTTGATGACATACTCCTCTTTAGAGAAGCCTCAAGGAAGCTGCTTCATACTATCAAAGTCACATTCAAACACTATCAAGATATTTGTTGTTAAGAAATTAATTAGAATAAATATTTCATTGTATTTGGGAATAGTTTATCAGATTTAAATCAATGAAAAGTTTCCATGTTATTGAGAGTGAATAATGGATCCCTACCCTTTGATTATCTAGGCATTTCTTTATTCTATTGTAAATTCAAGAATTGCCATCTTAAAAATATATCTTCAAAGGTGATTACCCAATTGGTGAGGTGGAAGGGAAGGAGTATGTCACAAGATGAATGGGTATGTTCAGTCAATTCTATTATAAATTAAATGTTTGTATATGCCTTTTAAATTTATAAATTGATTGTTAGTTTTATCAAGAAGATTTATAATATGATTAGAAATTTCATTTAGACTGTGTGTAGTAATGAAAGGAATCTTGTGTATGTTGCATGGAAAGAGCGCACTAAACCTATTGACAAGGGTGGTATTGAGGTGAACGATATTCTCAAGTTCAACAAGGAAATTATCAATAAATTTACATGGAACATCCTTACCTCAAATAGTGAATATTTATCCTTACTGTGTGATATATTTCTTCCAAATCTTAAAAAAGGGTATCCTCATTATGTGATGTCATCTTTTTGGCATTTCATCAATTCCTATTATAGAGAGTTGATGAAATGCTCAAGATGGATGGTTGGTAGGGACTCATATCTCAACATATGGAATATACCTTAGATTGCAAGCCTGCTATGGGCTCAATTTAATACACCATAGAAACTAATAATAATGATAATTGATGATCTCAGAACCAACAATATAGAATATTTTTATTTTCTTTCAACTGATATCATCAATTAGGTGAAAATCTACCATTTTATTGATAATGAAATATTGGTACGGATTCCTAACCTTGTGGTCTGATTCACTATGAATGAATTCTATAGGGATAAATTTACTAACAACTCTAATGTGCCTAAATGGTTATGTTTGGAATAATATTGAGAGAGAGAAGAAGTTATAAAATGTAATAGTATTTAGAATATAATGCTATATTAAGAAAAAAATAGGAAATATAGTAGGGATGTAGAAAAAAAAGAGATAAGAGGAAGAAGTGGAAGAATATTGAGTGGAACCCATAGAAGGCCACTCCTCCGAGCCCTAGGTGGAACGTCCCAACATCCCATCCCCTTCTGCAACTACTGTTGGAAAAACAAAAATGTGTATTGTGTCCTTTCCAACCCCCTACTTCCCTCTTTAATACCCCACCATCTCACTACTATAGCTGGAAACTCAATTTCAAAATAAAATATTGCCCTTAAAACACACACACACACACACCAACTACTACAACCCATTACATGGACATCAACCAAACCAAGCAGCACACACTTATAATACCTCACATGCCCATCCAAACCAATAGATGGAAACACAATTAACTAATAAAAGGAAAAATACAAATATATTCCTAGTATTTATTACCCCCATGCCCTACTATAGACAACCCCACTCTTGGACAACCCCACCAGCAAAAACCCACACCTGGACCACCCCACCTGCCACCGATTGAAACCCTAATGGACAACCACATTCCCAACATTTCCCATGCACTAAAAATACACTTTGTCCTCAAGGTGGCCTACCAAAACATAGCACAACCTCTAAAACACTGGGTTAACAACACCCAATGGTGACTTTGGTGGTGTCTTGAAGATCAATGTAACTCGGTCCATCCTTCTTTCCAAAAACAACAAAACAAATTTTAAACTAGCAGAATTTTGTATATAATAGTTCAACCATCTTCATTAGCTAAATCCCCACATGGATCCACTTATTCCACCTTCCATAAAAAAATATTAAATGTAACCACTTCCTTTTCTTTATACTTCCTAGACTTTGATAGGAAAATATATAATCTGGAGAAACCCCTAGTGAATTCTATTGAGTGTGCTGTACAGTTTCTTTAGACTCCTTAAAAGAGGAAATTTTATTCCAAACAACAAATGCAAGAAGCATGCAGGCTAACAAGAAACAATTATTTATAAAATTAACAAATATATCCACCACTTCCAAGTCTTTAAAATTGGTTATGAAAAACATATTATTAGGAAAAATTTTAGACCCCTCACTCTCTAGTCTCCATAAAATAATCTCTTCCATAGAAAATTTATTGGTCAGGATGAATGGAAATTCATGATTTAGCTGATCAAACTGAAATTCTTGTTGAAGAGATTATTCTCCAAGATTATGGTCTTTCTCAAAGATTAAAATAACAAGTGCTGCAAGAGGGAAAAAAATATATGATAATTGCTCATAAGAATATTTTTGTGACTCCCTAAAATCCTATTGTTTGCCCAAAATATTTTTCAGCTGAAAACCCACCAGAATTCCACATCCTTGATTTTGTAGCTACTGAAATAGCTTATCATAATTCAGTCATTCAACTCTAGCTCAAGAAAGACTATAGCTCATAGTTACTATTTTGTTTTTCCAATCAATGGTAATAGGAATCTTTTCCCCCTCCATTTCAACAGTTATTGGGACTTGATGAAGCTCTTTTTGGTGTAGTGGTTCTTGAATCTCCTTATCCCACTTATGAACACCAGCAACCCCTATAAATCCCCCTATTCCTAGGAAATCCTAATGCTACAATGCCCCTACTGTAGCCTTATTCTATTCCGGTAACCAAGTGTTTCCTAATCAGTGTCTGCATTTCCAAAAGGAAAAAATCATGCAATTATTGTACTGGATTTTTATCCTTTGGAAGACTTAGAGGTCCAAAATGAAGTTGAGATCCATTGTAGAAATTTCACTTGTAGCTTTCCTAGAATGATAATCATTGTTTCTGATAAAAACACTTTGCCCACAACCAATTTGAAAATCAGTAATAGAAGGTCCTAACTATCTACCACATTCAACAATATTTACCCTAGAAATTGAAGGACTCTTTTCTTCAGAATCCATAGGTTCTTCTACAATATATACGGGACACACATTTGTATTGACCATTTTGACTACTGCCATGCTCTTCTTAGAAAGAACACACAAAATCTTTTCTTCTGAAACTAAAGTTTCTGTTAAAACAAGAACATTCAGCTCCTCCTTAGTATACCTTTCCTTTTTATCCACACAAGAACTCAGAACTAGAAATTCCTGTACATGCCATTCTTGAAATGATTTAAGATTCTCCTTTATGAAGTCACTAACAAACACACTTGCTACGACTTCATCACCTCCCTTTCCATTACCTGAGTAATGAAATTCTTCTGTATCCATCTCTCGTGATTATGATCATAAGAACTATAACTATCCTATTAAATCTGATAGTAGTTATTGTATCATGGCTGCTTGAGCTTTCATATATTATAACTCTATAGCAAATTCTGACTCCATCCTAGACTACAGACAATCCTACACAGCTCTTGAGATCCACTCTTCAAAAGTACAAACCAGGATCCCAATATCAAAACTCAGCTATCAAATTTCACATGCAACAACTGCTCCAAGCCACTCCAACTACAATCATCCACACTGCACACACGCCTCTCAGCTAGAATGCACAACAGAAAGTTGGAAGAAGAAAGGAAAAATCATCCAACACAGAATTTGTGTCCTGTTCCCAAGCATCTAATCCCCCCCTTCAACGATCACGGTCCTCCAGCGGTGATCAGTTCCTGATTCTCCAGAAGTGAATGGTTCCCCAGGAGTAGTGATCGACATCGGAAAATGATCTTTTTTTCTATGATTGTTTCTCCCATGCATGCTCTAGTAGTTGCGCAGTTGAAATAAAGTATAGGAGAGAGAAAAACACACAACAAATTGACTATGACTATAGTAGAGTGCGTTTGAATCAGATCAGTGTATGTGCCATCTCCCACGACTGGATCCCCTAGAGATGTATGAATCCCTACTACGATCAGTTTTCTCCACTAGTGGAGGTGTTTATCCAACAAGACAAAGTGGATCCCCAACAACAATCTCTCTCTCATGAGATATCCCCAACGGAGTTTCTGAAATGTTTGGAATAATATTGAGAGGGAGAGAGAAGAAGGTATAAAACATAGCAATATTTAGAATGGAACACTGTATTAAGCAATAAAAAATAGTAAATATAGTAGTGAGGTAGAAAAAATGAGATAATATGAAGAAGTGGAAGAAGATTGAGTAGAACCCGTGGAAGACCACTCCTCCGAGCCCCAAGTGGAATGTACCAACATCCCATATCCTTCTGTAACTACTGCTCGAAAATCCAAAATGTGCATCGTGTCCTTCTCAACCCCCTGCCACACTCTTCAATACCCCACCAGATCATTGCTACAACTAACAAATCTATTACAAAATATAATATTGAACTTACAACACACACACACCAACTGTTATAGCCCACTACACAAACAACAACCAAACCAAGTAGCACACACTTATAATACCTCACTTTCCCATCCAAATCAACAGATGGCAACACAACAGACTAATAAAAGGGAAAATACAAATATAACCCTAGCAGTTATTACTCCCATGCCCTACTATAGATAGCCCCACACCTGGAAAACCCTACTAGCAAAGACCCACACCTGGACAACCCCACCTACCACTGATTAACAGCCCATGGACAACCACATCCCCAATAGGTTAGCTGAGTTCAGAAAGCCCTTTTTCTCACACAACTCTTATGTTAGTATGGAAAGTGTGGAAGTAGCAGCTCTAATAGGATAACCAGATTCATAAGGCTGGTTTTTATTTTCCTTCAATCCATTATCTATAATGGATAGATTCTGAATTTAATAATCATATATTTTTTATTGTTCTTTTTGTGAAAAAAATATGTTACTATATGCAGGAGATATTTGGATGCAAGTTGTGTCATTATGATGGGATTCTAGATCTCTTGAATTCTATTATAGAATCGGTCTTTAGTAAGAAGGTTTATAAACTTATCCTTGTTTCTATTGGAGCCATTTTTCATTTATATGTAGAATGATAAATGCAATCATCTTTGATAATCAGGAGGATGCTCTCCATGCAGGTCATGTTTCAATCCATAAAGAAGTATAAGCGTCTCTAATGATTCAAATTGGTAACATCGGAAAATTTTTTAATAACGTTTACATTTTACATCTTCTTGGAGTTTTAGGAAGGTTCAAAAAACCTTTTTGTTATGAAATCAATTAGATTTATCCCACTGATCCCTAACTAGATCAAAGTGAATGTTAATGGGATGAATCTAGGTGCACTTGGATTTTTAGGATGTGTTGGGGTCTTTCTGAATATATCATTGGTTTGTTAAGAGATGTTTCTATATATTTCTTGGAATTGGGTTTTCATATGAAGTATAAATTTGGGTTATGAACTTTTCCATTGGTTATGAATGAAATCTTGGCTAGAACCATATTTGTATTGAATTAGATTCAACCCTTATGGTGGAATATTTAAGGAACCGGTCAAGGAACATCTCTTGGAGGATTATCTCAAATTGGATTGATTTTTTGGATCACCTGGATCATACAAAATGGATGGTGACTCATGTTTATAGGGAGTCCAATTAGGTTTTGGATGAACTCTCAAAGAAGGCAATTAACGAAGTGAGTTCATAGTGAGATTTTCTATGACCCTCCTTTTGTACACCTTATGCAGATTTAGATTGCCAGGGTGATGTAAACACACAGGTATGTAAGCCTATCTTGTGATACTCCACTTTTCTTTTGGTTATATTTCATAAGGGCCGAGCTCCGACCGGTACCTAAGTATTTTCTTATCTTATCATAGACTATTATAAAGCATTTGTTATATATTGTAGGATATGATTATTATTCATAAGAGTTAGTCGCACCAATACATTTTTTATAATAAAGCATTGTATCATCATGGTGATGTTGATACAAATTATAAAATATGAATGCTAAGGCTTGGATAATGTATCATGGATTTCCATAGTCCCATCATAAACCATGATATTGACATTAAACTATATTATGAATTATTATTAAGGGTGAATCATAAAATATGATATGGAGGAAAAAATTTATCATCCCGATTTTTAATTACAAATTGATTTGGATAATTCATAATTTTTTTCAATTATAGAATAATTTATTTTATGATAATTAATTAATTAATTTTTTATAAATTAATTAATTGGAATAAAATTATAATTAATTATTAAATATTTCATAAAAATTTAATAAATAAATATATTTAATATTAATGTTTAACATCAAATAGATTTATTTTATGTTCCATGACTCATAACTTTGATATAAAATGTGTATATAGAAAATATAAGGTAATTATATGGTGTTTATAAATGAAAAACATGAAAAAATATAAGTGCTTATAATAAATTATGAATTGTTAAAAATTATTAATTTGAAGTGTTCGAATTAAAAGCCTTATTTGATAAATTATTTGAACCTTATCAAAAGAAGTTTTGATAATTAGAATAATCAGAGATCAAATAACATTAAATATGTTATATTTTTATTATGTAAAATGTTTACATAATATGTGGATTGCTTATATGAAATATAAAGTGTTTATATTTCATTTAAATATAATACATTTAATAAATTCAATATAGAATGATAATTAAATTAAGTACATATTAGAAATAAATATAAAGTGTTAAAATTTATTTATTTATGACATGTCTAAAATGTTTATTCAATTATATTTTTTTTTATAATTTTTTATTTTTCAAAATGATCATAAATGTTTATCTCATGTGTAAACTTATTTAATTTTTATTTATTTAGTATTATTAACTTCTTTATTCATAGATATAAATTATTTATATTAATAATTAATGAATGTTTTAGTGTAAATGTGTTTAAAGTTCTTATTTAAATTATCATACATGAATTTAAGGAGTCACATGATAGGTATAATAATTGATTTAGTTTTATTCTATCTTGAAATTGGATTATTCATGGGATATGAGTTTGAATTTAGTGGATAATTACTGTTTATACATATCATGATTTTAAATTATATTGTAATTGATGTCCATTTTGAGTATTGAACCATGAGAAGTGGGACATGGGGTTAGATTTCTTATTGGACTATGGGATTATGATCTATCTAATAAAGAGGAGAAAAATTATCTATCAATCCATTCCTTCACTTATGGGGTTTTAGGTTTCATATGCCTTTATATGAAAGAGTTTCATCTACCTTATACATATCTAGAAAAGTTGGGGTGTATTATCTATCACATCATGCTTGTTCTTATTGGAATTCAGGTCTCAAAATTATATGTATTTACATTAAAGGGTTTTATATACCTTATGCATGTGATGTATTTAGATATGCATGATTATAGTTGGATTTTGATTTGGGTTAGAGACATGCTATTTTTTATAAGGCTATAAAAATAAAAATTAATGTAACACCTCAACTCTAGTAACCCGGATTCAGGGGTTATTTTACTACATTATCATAAAATAAAAGGAATCACAACCCTAAGAATCAAATATTTTAGTATTTTTGGGAGACTTTATACATACATGATTATCATATTATATATAAAAACATGAAATATAACTTAAAAATTCTAATGAGGACTTTATTATTTCTTATTGTAATCCCTTGAAATCTTTTGTAGATCCCTTATTTGTATCTTGGGGAAAGGAAACCATAATAAAGGGTGAGATTAGATGCTCAGTAAAGGAAATCATTTAAAAAAATCTATCATAGGATAAATAAAGCATGAATAATATGGTAGAGATAAGAAATAATAAAATATTTCATATAAATAATATCATAAAAGGGGACTAAATTCATGGATGAAATAACAACATAAATAATCAAATTGATAATAATATCGAGTTTCATAATGATAAAATGCATAATATTGGACACCATAATCTTACCATCAATGCATTGTTCCAAGATATCATATATATATAGGTAAGGCATACAACGAATACCCAAACTATTTTATCTCATGAGACCTACTGATGCATCGAGGGGCTATAAAGGGATCCACTTGTCAGATACTAAGTCCAATTCATTCTTTATGTGAAATAAATGAATAACAATTAAATACATAATCAATATAAACATTCATATTGAAAAACTAGAATAGGAGTTAATATTTCCCCTTATAAATAAATAAAAACATATTATCATAATAAATATAGAGTAAAATGGTGGACAATATTAATAGATTTTATCTATAGTAAAACATACAATTCATTAAAGGATGTTTACATAGATGAAAATACTTTCAAAAAATCACTGGAATATTTCTTAAGGAAAATACCCTTTTTATTTTGAAAAAACTTATATTAAAATATAAAAATTTATAGAATATTAGAAAAAATATTTTACTTTAAAAAACCATAGAAAATTAAAAAGGAATATTCAAAGAAAAGAATGGTCATGATGGTGAGAAATTCTATTCGTGTGGTAAGTGTTAAAATAGAGAACACATTTACACCTTTCAAAAGAAGTGCCACATTACGAAAACTACAAGAATATTACTTTTAATTTTTTTATATAAATTAAAACATAGGTAAAAATTTATTTAATACATATTTTTAGAATATTAAAAAAATTCTTGAAAACATTTTAAACAAAATATAGACATGGAAGAAAAATATCCCAAACCGAATAGAAAAAAAGTCAACTTTCCTTAAAAAAATTATTTATGATTTTTGAGTACATAGAGAGAGTAAAACGAAAGAAAAAAGTGTAATTTATATAAATAAATAGAGGATAAGAAAATATATGGGGTTTAATATAAAAATATCATATAATTAAACCAAAAAAAACTTGAACACAAATAATCTTGAATAAGCATGATATTGTGAAATAAACCCATAACTCAAGCCCAAATTTCTTCATAAGTGATTTTAACCTCATCTATAATAAATTGAAATTTATTATACTTATATAAAATACCCATATACATACTTATAATATCATATATGATCCACTTATAACATTTCAACACTAGTTTATTAATAATTTCTTATTAAAATTGTCATTTCTGAGAGTCAAATGTTTGGTTTTTCTTGTAAGTTTCTATTAGATAGTTTCAAAACATGTATCTTGATCATGGTTCCATCATTAATATAATTTTAATCATGATAAAAATACCATATATATTAATTATATAAATATTTATAATCATTATTTAAAGTATGACATGAAAAGTGAATCACATCGCTTCATGGAGGTGGTAGCCCACACATACGCACAAGGAATATTATCATTTTTAATTAGTGAAAGGGTAAGAAGGTATATAACATCCCAGGTAATTATAAAATGAATTGTTTTCTTTTGGAAATTAAATATTTAAATCCTTTAAAATTTATAATGAAATAAGCGGTATTTTAAGGAATCTTTTTCTGATGGAATAGTAACTTGAGCTTAAGAATAGTAATATAGTCCCTATGAATAGTAAATCAGGAAATAGAATAGTAACCAAAACTATGAAATTATAAAAAAAAATTATGTGTATTATATATGAAAATATGATATATTTATATCTTAGAATGAGTAAATAAATGTTTTGAAAATGATAGATTAAGTGTAGGTTTTTTTGTAAAACATAAATAATTATTTACAATTTTATAATTAATATAATTATTTAAAAGAAAATATATTTTCATAAAATATTATCATGAATTAATATTTTATTTTATTATGATTATAAGATAATTTTATGAGATCTTAATTAGTTTTTCAAAGTGTTATAAAATCAGTTATAGTTTTAAAACTGCTATTTTTCAAATAAATTATGATTTTAATTAGAAATTAAATTTATAATATTTATAAAATTATTTTCATAAAATGGAATTAATTTATGAATTATAAACTTCAGAAAATTATTAGGGTGAATTTTTAATATTTTTATGAAATACTTGAATTTTTGATGAATAGTGAAATACAATAATTTACAAAATAAGCTAAATACATGAATTATTGAGTCATGCATGATGTTCTTATAAGGTAATAACCCTTGGTTATAACTAAAATTCAATAATTACTATATTTTCTCACAATGACCAATGCTATTGCTTGTCTTGAGAAAAATAATAAAATAATGATTAAAATAATGGAAAAAACCTCCTCTCCTCCACTATAAATAACACCCTCACCCCTCTTCTCCTCACACCTCTCAAGTTTTGAGAATTCTCCAAATTATACCCAATACTATTAACAAGAATATTTCTCAAATATAATAACTTATGATCTCATAAAAATGATAAAACCAAGGGCCTTAAAGAGGTTCTTAAGGAAGATAATTCAAGAGGTAAAAATCCTTTTTCATTTTCTTTTGTTCTTTTCAATTCGTTTTCTTTTCTTATACTCACTTCACCTACACTTATACCAGGGGCATGGAAACTCAAGTATCTTATATACAATATAATTTTGTCATGTTTTTGGAAAAACTTATCAACATACTTCTTCTCCTATCCCTTTTATTCTAAAAATAAAAACATCATCCGTGATGTGTTGATTTACCGACATCATGGATGGTGTGTTTTCAATTTTCATTAATTCCTTCATGGATGGTAATAAAACCATTTAAATGGTTTAAAAAGGTCTTAAATATTATTATATAACCTATTTTGTGTTCTATAATTAACACATATTCATAATATTGAATCATATAAATAAACTAGTTCATGATGATCAAAGAACCGCCAAAATGATTTAAACGAATATCATTAATGTTTTATCTAACAAATCATCATCATATATGAAAAAAATGATATATGGTATAATTTAAATTTATTTAAACATGTAAATACCATTTCATTATACTTCAAGAGTTTATCTTCCTTCCAATAATAAATTCCACAAAGAACTGACCATGGAAACCATGTAAAGAACGCACCCGAAACAATAGAAATAACAAAATATTATTAATAAAAGGGTTTAAAGATGTTATAAAAAGATCATATAATTTATCATAAATATAAATATGATTCCTTTATATATTAATAATACTCTTTAAACCACTATACAAGAGTTTTGGACATGTTTAAAGTAATACAAACCCGAGGCAAGGGAATTCTTAACCCAATTTTCATTCTTTGGGTTAACCTTCCACTTCATTGATTTTGTCATGATATGATTATTTTTAAAATTATTTTTTATTATATTATGTTTTATTATTTTTATTTATAGTGAATTCATATATTCATTTGATTTTATTAATTCTTTCTTCAATGATACAGTATTTGTAAGGGACTTTCCTTTTAAAATCCTTTTAAATGTCTCTTTTACAAAATTAAAAAATATTGTTATTTTTTTTATGTCAGGAGAATTTTCTTCTAATTTAATTATTTTTATTACTATAATGTTTACTTTATATTTTTTTATAGTTATTTTTTAATAATTTGATTTCATTATTATGTGCATGGTTTTTATATTTTAAAATTTATTTTTTTACAAAAAAAGGGTATTTTAAAATATGAATGTGTTTTTCTAAAGGGTTTAAATGAGTGATAAAGTGTTTTATTTAATGATATGTTCCTTGTAAAATTTTTATGTTGGTTTTATCCCATTATATCTCAAGATATTATGGGTTGATCTCCATTATATCTCAAGATATGTTGGTTTGAGCCCATTATAGCTCAAGATATGACAGGTGCGTCCCATTATAACTCTCCAATGTATTAGGTACTCCGGAGATAGAATTATACCGAAATGTTATTCCATTTTAAGGTTTAATGTAAGATTGATATGTTAAATATGTTCCATGAAAACTTTATAATGTTTCTATGCATGCTAATGGGTTTTTATGAAACAAGTTTTAATGGTTTTTATGTTATCACTTGATTAATGATTTATTTCTTTATATCCCTTACTAAGATTTTTGTGATCATCCCATGTTTTTAATTTTTTTTCACAATTTATAAGGATGTTTAATATAAATAATAAATTCAATTTAAATTTTATGAATATTTTTCAAATAAAACATGTTTTATTTTTAATGTTTTATATTTTGGAAGAAATGGACAATGTTTAGTAGTATCCACTTTTTATGAATGTGGAATTTTATATATGTATTAAATTATAATTCTTTAAAAATATAAACAAGAAAAAATCCTCAATGTAAAATAAAGTAAGTTATTAACGAAAATTCAAGATTATCTAATGTTTTAAGGATGATTCCTTTTAGTTGGTATCAGAGTATGGTTTAGATAACCTCATGGGTTAGGATGATGTTAATAGAATTCCATAAATGTTTTTTACTTTTTGGTTAATTTATAATGATATAGTATTTGAAGATTACCTTGTTTATTTGACTAAGATATGTCTTTTCAGAATGGTTTTATGCAGAAGAAATAAGGAAGATGAAGTAGTAAGGCACCGAGAAGCTGATATCTTTTTGAATCTATACCCTGGAATGGTGGGAATTGGAACCGAGTAGTTTGTGATAGTAATTGATCATTTAACTAATTCCATAAATGTTAGTGGTGTTCATGTGAGAGAGGAATATGATCTACCACTAATAAACATGTCTTTTGTGGATCATTTTATGAGGTAACATCCTCTAACTTTTAGTGGTATCTCAGATCCAGTAGTAGATGAAGGATGGATCAATGCTCTAGAAAAGATATTTTATGTCACTAGATATTTGGAACATCAAAAGTTAACCCTTGATATTTATCATTTTGAAGGTGAAGCTGATCAATGGTAGTCTCTAGTTAAGAATACAAGAGAAAAATATGATCTTGATACTTTTTAATGGGTTGATTTTAAGAGTATTTTCCTGGAAAAATATTTTCCTAAAACTGTTTGACTTAGAATGGAGAAAAATTCTTGGAACTGAAGAAGAAATATGATGTTTATGTGGTAGTGTATGAATAGAATTTTACAAGACTATCCCAGAATGTACCAGATTTTACTCAGGACTTTTTTAGTAAGATTAATAGATTTCACTCTCATTTGAAACCATTTTTATAAAGAGATTTGGTTTCATGAGAGTTTAAAAGCTATGAAAAACTTTTTCGTTGTGCTAAAAATGTTAAGATGGAGTTTTTTGACACATTTATACTTCATGATGGAAAGAATAAGAAGTGGCCAATTTGGTATGATTTGGGGAATAATTCATCAAAGAAATATGGTGGTAAGAAAATAAATTCCCTTCTTGTGAAAAGTGTGGAAAAAAACATCATGAAGAATGTCTTGTAAATTCTAGAAAATACTATTTATATAGAATGTTGGGAACATGTATTGTGAGTACAAGGAAAATGATCATAAAAACAATGAGAAATTGAGGGTGATATTATTTAACTGCAAGGAATTGGGTTATTTTTCTAATGTGTATCCAAAGCTAGTAACTTAGGTTGGAAATAAAAAAGTTTGGAATTAGAAGGGTGTGAGAAAATCCTTTGCAACTACTTCAACATATGTTGATCCATTAAACAAAGTGGTATAATATACATTTCTTGTTTATACCAAATATGCCAATGTGTTGTTTGATTCAGGGTCTACAAATTCTTTCATTTCTATGAAATTTTCTATTAAATTGGAAATTCCACCTCAAGAAATGAAGCCAGAACTGATGGTAAAAAAACCTGGAAAAAATATTGAGATAAAAAGAAAGTATAAGAATCTACTTATCATTGTCTGTGGAAATATTTTACCTACAAACATTTCTGTATTGACTCTAGTAGAGTTTGATTTTATTCTTGGTATGAATTGTATTTCTTTTTATCATGCTAAGATTGATTATAGAGATAAATAATTTTTTTTCAGAAAGAGTTTTAGTTTGTATACAAGAATTAACCCATACCATTGATAACATATTAGGAAGACAAGAACATTTTAAAAGATAGAAATGGATTTTTTTCACATATTGTTGAAAATAAAGGAACTATTTAGATTAATAATGTACCATTAGTAAATGAGTATCTTGATGTTTTTCGATGATTTTCTCAGCATTGTTCCTAATAGAGAGGTTAAGTTTACTATTGAATTATGTTGAACTCTCTCTTATATAGTTATTTTAATAATCCCAAATCATTATTTTATTTATTTAAATTTAGTCTTTTATTAAAATTGTTCTAAATATGTTTATATTTTTTTAATTCATGTTTAAATATTTTTATCTATGTTAATTTATGTTTTACTATTGACCTGGAAGTATTCTGGAATCAAACAGACACTGTGAAAATTCCATGTTTTGTCTCACCGTTAGTTATATTCTTGTTGCACCAATGATGAATGGTCGCACCGATGATGAACAGTTGCACCGATGATAAACGGTCGCACCGATATGAATGGTCGCACCGATATGAACGGTCACACCAATGATGAACGGTCACACCGATATGAATGGTCGCACCGATATGAACGGTCACACCGATGATGAACGGTCGTACTGATGAAGAGAAAGTCACCGATGATGAACGGTCGCACCGATGATCATGAGTCATTGATACCGATGATCAATGAGCTACCGATGCTGATACTACCAATACCTATGATCATGAGTCACTGATACCGATGATCAATGAGCTACCAATGCTGATGCTACCGATACCAATGCAGATTCAAAATGACTCACCGATCTCATGACTCACTGATAGTCATGAAAAATGTTTGAATTTCTATAAACTCTTATTTAATTCCAACGGTCATATTTGATGTTTTTAATAAAAATAATGATATTTAATGTTAGTTTTTGTCATGTCAGGAGACCGTACCTCATACCTATGAAAAGGTAATCATTCCCATTGCCGGAGCTCATCGAATAAAAGGAATATTGAGCTGCAGAAAAAGAGAGCGCGTGAAAAGGAATATAGATAGAATTCTTCCATGCACATACATACATGAAAAGAAGAACACATGAGGAACTTGAAGAGGAAATTTCAAGATCTTCAAAGAACTCTCATGCATGCAATCCATCACTACTAAAGAACACACTAAGAACACTGGAAATCAGAGAACATACTCACTTGTGAAGGACATCAAGCTGAACCACGATACTCTGTTTTTCAACAGAAAAACCACAGAAGGACTCAGAAGCATTTCTGCTGAATCCAATGAGTCCAGAGCTGCACTGCTAATATCTAGAGCATTTTAAACTCTTACCTACTCTCTCTAAGTGATTCATTTATTTAAATTTTGAGCAGTGTGTGTACTCTGTATACTTTACACACACACACTGTCTCCTGTGCTGAACTGGAGGATACTAAATCCTCATTCCAAAATCCATACATCATACTGTAATCCCACTGAGGATAGTGGTAGAGGTCAAGTGTGACCTGGACAGTCTGTGTGCTGTTGTCTTTGTTTTCCCATGCAGAACTGTGGTAGAGGTCTTAGGACCTGGATAGTTTTTTACTGTTGTTAACCCCGATCCAGGGTGTAGATAAAATATATATAAATTGTTTTGAGAGGACTAATTCTCTGCTTGAGACTGAACCTCTTTTTTATATCTACTGTTCTTTTTAGTATAAGTCTAAAGTATACTACATATATATTTTTTATTCCTATGCTATTACATTGAAATACAAATCTATTTTAAAGTTACTTTGATAGTTAAATTAGCAAGTGTTTATACTTGTTGTGAACTAGTAGGTTAGCTTCAAAAGATAATTTAATCCTATGATTAAATTAACTGAGATCTAATCAATCTTTAAGAATCCAATTGAACATTTTCAATCTGTATAAATTCACTACAATTTAACTTTGTTTTTAAAATTGGGGGATTTTAAGAGAAACCATTTTAACAGAAATTTTAATTGGAACTCAATTCACCCCTCTTGAGTATCCACTCCGACCAGCATTTGGTATCAGAGGTTTGTTTTGTTTATCAAGGTTTTCAAATACTCTGTTTTGAAAATGTGATTTTAGTTATATTTTAAAGATCTTAAATTTTTATTAGTTCTAAATTTTATCTCTTTAAATTTATTTTATAAACTCTAGTTATGGATAATAGACTATAAGGTGCTGCTACCAACAAACCACCTTTCTTTAATGGCACAAATTATGCCCAGTGGAAACTGAAAATGAAAATTCATTTAGAAAGTATGGGATTTGATATCTGTACTGCTATAAGAACTGAATAGAAGATTCCGGAAACTATAAAAACTACTTGGGATGAAGCTACTAAGACAAATTACAATAATAAATGTAAAGATATGAATGTTCTGTATTGTGCTTTAGGAGATGAAGAGTTCAATAGAATATCTGCTTGTAAAACTGCCTATGAAATATTGGATACTTTGAGTGTTTCTCATGAAGGAACAACTAATGTTAAATAAATGAGATTGAATACATATACAATTAAATATGAAAATTTTAAAATGAATACTGATGAACCTATCTCTGATATGTATCTCAGGTTCAATGATATTGTCAATACAATGATCTCTCTTGGAAAAGATGTTACTACTAAGGAACAAATCATGAGAATATTGAGATGTCTACCAGATCGATGGAGATACACTTCTGTTTCAATTAGAGAATCATTTGACATAAGCAAGATACTAGTAAAAAAGCTCATTGGTAAGATTATGATGTATGAGGAAGAACTCAAGGTGAATAAAGAGGAAGATGATGAACCTAAAAGAAGTTCTGTAGCTTTTAAATCTACTTCTTCGAAGAGAAAGGACAAAGACAAAGTTCAAATACAAAATGAAAGTTCAAAAAGTTAAGATTCAGACTCTAACAGTGATGCTGAGATGGCTCAAATAGCTAGGAGATTCAAGAAGTTCTATAGGAATAAGAAATTCTTCAGAAAATCAAACTATAAAGGAAAGTATGACAACAAGGGTCATTGGAAGAAGGATTGTAAAAAGATTGACAAGAATGATGAAGTTGTATTCTATGAATATAAAAGGAAAGGTTTCATTAAATTAGACTGTCCAAAATTGAAGTTCAAAAAGAAATATGACTACAAGGACAATAAGTACAAGAAATCCATGAAAGCAACTTGGAGTGATTCAGAAGATAGCACAAGTGAATCTGAAGTTTCTGATTCTGAAAAGAATCGTGCCAATATGTGATTCATGACAAATACCTCTGAGGTACCTGTTTCCCCTATGCTGAATGATTATTATTCTGGAACTGATTCTGAATCTGAAAACATGTCTAGTGAGGAACTATTTGAATATTGTAATATTCTAGAAGAAACCTATAATGAAATTAAGGACAAGTACAAATCCTTAAATAAACAACATGTTCTCGATGCTACTGTTAAATCTACCCTTGATGTAGAAAAGGAAAAGAATGCTCAACTGATAAAGGAAAATACTGAACTGAAGTTGTCTAATGAGAAACTTAAAAAGGACTTAGAAAAGTTTACAAATGTAAAATACACTCTAACTCAAATTTTAGGAAAGCAAGTGGAACCAAAATATACCACTGGAATAGGTTATAAACCTGGATAGAGACATCTTACTAAAACTATATTTATTCCTAAATCTGGAAAAAATTGTGCTAGTTCTAGTTCTGATAATTCATATGTCTCAAATAGTTATTCACATAGTTATTGATCAAATAGAGTTCATCTTTCAAAATCTGTTGAATATCTTAATTATATGGGACCAATAAGACAAATTTGGATACCTAAAGCTTTGATTGCTAACCTATCTGGACCCAAGATGATCTGGGTACCAAAATCATTTTCCATCTAAATCTGTTTTGTAGGAAACATGTTTGAAAATTTCTCACAAGAAGATATGGTACTTGGACAATGGATGTTCAAGACAAATGTCTGGAGATTAGTGATGCTTCAAGAGTTTAATCAAAGTTTATGGAGGCCATGTCACCTTTGGTGATAATTCTAAAGGAAAAATCATCGGCCTAGGCCAGATTGGTAACACTGATTCATTTTTGATTTCTAAAGTTTAATTTGTTGATGGACTTAAGTATAATCTGTTAATTATTTCTCAATTATGTGATGATGGCTTTAATGTGAAATTTGAAAATGATTCCTGTAATGTTTTTAACTCTAAAAATGTTTTAGTATTCTCTACCTTGAGAAATGGAAATGTTTATGCTGTTGATTTAAATTTTTTATCCAAACAAAATGTTACTTGCCTAAATGCTTTTCATAAAGAATCTTGGCTTTGGCATAGAAGATTAGGACACTGCAATATATATTCACTTAGAAAACTGACTAAGAAGAACTTAGTTAGATACCTACCCAAACTTTAATTCCCAATTGACAAAGTTTGTAATCCTTGTCAAAAGGGAAAGCAACACAGAGTTTCTTTTAAATCAAAGAAAGAAGTCTCAACTTCTCAAACTCTCGAGTTGGTTCACATGGACTTGTTTGGACCTTCTAGAGTTTCTAGTTTAAATGGTAATCACTATGTCTATGTTCTAGTAGATGAATTTTCTAGATATACTTGGGTATACTTCTTAGCTCACAAAAGTGAAGCTTGTTCTTACTTTGTTAAATAATCCAAGTCTGTAGAAAACCTTAGTGGACTTAATATTAAGACCCTGAGAAGTGATCATGGCCATGAGTTTAAAAATCAAGAGTTTGAATCTTATTTATCACACAATGGCTCTAGTCATAATTTTTCTGCCCCTATGACACCTCATCAGAATCGTGTAGTATAAAGAAGAAACAGAACCCTTCAGGAAATAGCAAGAACTATGATTAATGAATATGACCTGCCTATTTATTGTTGGGTTGAAGCTATGAATACAACTTGTTATATTATCAATAGAGTCTTAATTAGACCTGTTCTTAAAAAGACCCCTTATGAGTTATGGAATAATAAGAAACCTAAAGTTAGTTACTTCAGAGTCTTTGGCAGCAAAGTTTTTATTCTTAATACAAAGGATAATCTGGATAAATTTGATTCTAAAAGTGATGAGGGAATATTTCTAGGTTATTCCATATCTAATAAATCATATAGTGTCTTTAACAAAAGAACCAAATGTGTGGAAGAATATGTTCACATCAAGTTTGATGAAACTGATCCACATGAGCCTAAAACCTCTCTTGAAAATCTTGAAGAAGATTTGACTATTATGGACCTTAATGATAAACCTAAAGAACCTACTATAAAAATATCTAGTTCTGGACATATTCTAGAATCTGCTTCTATTGAACCTGAACCTATAGATGAACCTGAAATTTCTAGTCCTATCTTTACTAGATCAACTAGGATTCTAAAGAACCATCCTTTGGATGCTGTTTTTGGAAATATTGATAGAGGGACATAGACTAGAGCTTCTCTAAGAAACTAGGTTGAACATCAAGCCTTTCCTTCACAGCTAGAGCCTAAAAATGTCAAAGATGCAATCAATGATGAATTTTGGGTAATGGCTATGCAAGAAGAGTTAAATCAATTTGAAAGAAACAAAGTCTGGAAATTATTTGATAGACCCAAGGAAACTTTAACAATAGGCACTAAATGGGTTTTTAGAAACAAATTTGATGAGTCTAGAAACATAGTTAGAAACAAAGCTAGATTATTTGCACAAGGATATAGTCAAGAGGAAGGTATAAAATATGAGGAAACCTTTGCACCTGTAGCTAGATTAGTAGCTATTAGGATTATACTTGCCTATGCTGCTCATCTGAATTTCAAGTTATATCAAATAAATGTTAAAAGTGATTTTCTAAATGGTTTTATTGTTGAATATGTTTTTTGTTGAAAAACCACCTGGATTTACTAATCCTCATTTTCCAAATCGAGTTTTCAAACTTTCTAAAGCTTTATATGGTTTAAAACAATCTCCAAGAGCTTGGTATGATAGACTTAGTAGTTTTCTTATTTAAAAAAGTTTTACAAAAGGGATTGATGATCCAACTATTTTTATTAAAAGAATTTATAAAGATGTTTTAATAGTACAAATCTATGTTGATGATATTATTTTTTGATCTTATAAACATTCTTTATATACTATTTTTTCAAAGAGTATGAAAAATGAATTCGAAATGATTTTAATGGGAGAACTCAAATATTTTCTTGGATTTCAAGTTTTTCAAAATGAAAATGGTATTATTTTGAATCAAAGTAAAATAAAAAGGATCTTTTAAAACGTTTTGGTTTGGATAGTATTAAGAAAAGTGATAATCCTATGAGTACAGTCTGTAAATTGGATGCAGATGAAATTGGGAAACCAGTGGATCAAACCAATTATAGAGGTATGATTGGAAGCGTACTTTACCTTACTTCTAGTCGACCAGATATTATGTTTAGTGTGTGTATGTGTGCAAGATTTCAAGACAATCCAAAATAATCTCATTTAATTACTGTTAAAAGAAATTTCAAATATCTTAAACATACTGAAAATTGAGGTTTGTTTTATCTAAAAAGACAATATTTTGATTTAATCAGTTATTTAGATGCTAACTTTGCTGGTTGCAAGTTAGATAGGAAGAGCACATCTAGAACATGTCATCTTTTGGGAAAGTCCCTGGTATCTTGGTGTAGTAAGAAATAGAACTCTATTGCATTATCTACTGCTGAAGTAGAATACATTGCTGCTGGTAGTTGTTGTACACAGATTCTATGGATGAAACACACTCTTTTGGACTATGGATATGATTTTAATCATGTTTCAATCAACAGTGATAACACTAGTGCAATTAACATATCGAAGAACCCTGTGTCTCACTCTATAACCAAACACATTGATGTAAGACACCACTTTTTGAGAGACCACTACCAAAAAGGTGATATTACTCTTGAGTTTATAGGTACTGAACATCAATTAGCTGACATTTTCACCAAGCCCTTAAGTTCTGAAAGGTTACACTTGATTAAGAAAGAGTTGGGTATGATAGATCTGTGAAACCGATCTGTGAAACCGATCAGTGAAACCAATCAGTCAAACCAATCTGTCAAACTGATCTATGAAACTGATCTGTAAAACCGATATGTGAAACTGATCTGTCAAACCGATCTGTTAAATCGATGAGTGCTACCGATTGGGTTGTACTATTTTTATATTTTTTTGTCTATTTAAAACGATGATGTTTTACTTAATCGATATTTTTTTTTCAACCATAAATGATACAAATAATGACCCATGACTATTTATTTTTCTAAGAGACTGTTGACCTTCCATTTCCCGTCAAACTCTCTCTTCTCTTTTCTATAACCCGAGCCTTTTGAATCTTTCCAAGCCTCTCGATTTTCTCAAACCTCAGAATGGCCAAGCAAAAGAGACAGAGCAAGGAATCTGAAGGATCTTCACCTATCAAGTGTGCTCGAGGTGAGTCGAGTAGTATGACGTAGAGGTCTGTGAACCCAGAGCTAGTAAAACGGGAAGTTATAGCTGAAAAGGAAATATGTTCAGAATTGGTTTTATCTAGAAAGTCTATTCTCTTGAAAATGTTGGAAATGCAAGGTTGGAAGAATTGGTTCTGCGATAATGATCGAGTTTTTTACCCAAAGCTGGTGCATGATTTTTACTTAAACTTAAGTATTTTTTTGGATGGAGTAGAGGCTGCGAGATTGTCTTCGATAGTTAAATGGAAAAAGATTACTTTTTCCTCGAAACAATGGGATGAATGTTTGGGAGTACCTCACAATAGAAGATATGAGGATTAAGTTGGTAATATCCCTCCTACTACTGATTACTTTTATTATGATCTAGCCCTGGAGTTATTTACTGGGAAGTCTGAATCGAGGAGGATAACTACTGCTGAGTTGGATGGTGAGAATAGTATCCTGTTTAAATTTATTCAACATCAGATATGTCCTAGAAAAGGTGACTTTGCTTCAGTAAAGTATCATGATGTTTTTTTATTACTTTTGTTGAATGGTGAAAAGATCAATCTGTGTAGATATTTTTCTGATCATGTTGTTGAGATGATAAAACCTTCAAATAAAGCTACTACTTTGTTTTATTCTAAGCAAATTTCTACCATGATGAAATTCTTGGGTTGTGTGGATGATGGAGATGAGTGTATCTCATAAATTAGCTTTTGTTTCAACAAAGTTATTTGTAAGAGGATGAAAATCAATTGGAACCCATGGAATAAAGCTTGGGTTGCTGATGAAGAAAAGTTATACGAGTCCTTCAATCCTACTGATCATCCAAGGAGACCAAACGACATAAGTGATCCTAGTTTAAAATCTGGTGAGGAAGTGATTTATTCAGATGAAGAAGAGGAAGCAGTAGTTCCTAAGGAAACTGGTGAATCCAGTAAGAAAGGAACATAAGAAGAAGAAGCTGATGATAATCTGAATGCTTAAGAGGAGGCTGAATCATCTCCTGATGAGAGGTGTGATCCTGATACTGTTAGTCCGAAGAAAAGAAGGATGAAATTTGGTTCGGGAAGCCCTTCTCTCAAGTTACCAGAGATTGAACCTCTTTTAGATGATGAAGAAGAAGGTGAGACTGATGAATCAACCTATAAGGAGTATGAATCTGGAAGTACAGACAGTTCAAGTGAGAGATCAGTTAATGATGATAATGATAATGCTGATGATGAAGACAATGATGGTGATGAGGGTGATGCTGATGGTGATGATGATAGTAGTAGAAGTGATAGTGATGCTGATGATACTGATTATCGACCTGTAGAAGATCAGAATGTGATCCAAGATTATCCTCAACCCCAACCAATTGAGTAAGAAAATGTCCCTGAGGCTGAGAGGACAGAACAATTAGAGATTGATGAGGATGAGGAAGTCCTTCCTGAAAATTCTGGACGAGCTCAGTTTGTGAAACCTATGTATCCTTCATGAAAATCCGCATGGGAAGAACACCCAGGTATTGCTGTTCTGGGATTAGATTACCCATAGGAAAAGGGAAGGTGTAGAAGTGGATCTTACAGGCGTAAATAATTCAGTTAAGGAATAATTAGTTGCAAAGTTTTTGCAAAGAGTAGATGTCAGACCTGTTTCATTAGTGTCTCAAGCTAGAACTGATCCCGTAGTTTCTAAATCTGATTTTGATAGATTTAAGGTTGAATTGATTCAAGCAGTTAGAGAGACTATAAAATATGAGTTATCTCATTTTCCTGCTCCTGCTCCAGTGACTTTATCTGAAACTTCTATGGATGACTTGGCTCAAAGAGTGGTAAGACTTATCAAACCAGACCTATGCAATTATAGTGAGTCGATTGGTAGGAACATTAACTCTTTGAATAAAAGACTCATGGATTTAGGCAGGAATCTAGTTTCTCTATCAGGAGAGTTCAGAACAACCATCTCTGGTATGATGGAAGTTTTAAGAAATATGATAGAACATTTGAAGAAGGCAGATTTGAGGAAGTTGAAAGCTGAGATCACACAAGTTGTTGCTCAGGCTAGTTCTTCAAAAGTAACCAAGATTACTGGTTATGATCTTAATACTTTAAAGGATGCTGTTATAGAAGATCTGGTAGCTCTTGGAAATATTTTGGATTTAGATTCTTTGAAAAAGATTAAAGAGCATAGTGATCATATTCATAAAATGGTGCAGCTGTATTCAACCGATGCTACCAAGGCTCAAAAATAGATTAAGGAGAAATTAGATCATTATTTCTCTAAGATATACACCAAGAATGAGTTTAATAATCATTTTAAAGTACTGGATTACAATTTGAGACTCCCTCCAGTCACTCAAGCTTTTAAGGCTCATGTTCAGCAGTTAAAGGATTTTACTCCTACCTTGGAAAATTTCATCCAGAATAAGGATGATTTTGAAAAGGATATGAAGTATGGTGGAGAAGTAATTCATGACTTCATCAATTTTCTCAAACCATACCTTCATGTTCAAGCTAAGGCCATTTTTTTCCTACTGTTGATCCTCTTCAATCATCAAATGTTGCTCCCGGTCAGATGTCTGTTTCTCAAGCTCTCTCCAGTATTCGGCCAGTCATTCAACAACCTCCTTCAGAAAGATTTTCTACTCCTCAGCAAGTGACCTTGGAACCCACAATTCGTCCAGCTCGAGTCATCCTGCCTCGTTTCTCCATCCGTCCAGTTCATCATTCCACCCATCCACCTTATGGACCATCCATTCCTCCCACTGCCAAAGGAAAATCTCCCTTGCACCCCAAGAAATAGCTGTATCTGTCAATTTTTGATAGGGTTTCTATTTCATGTACGTTTTTTTTGTATGTGATTTTTTTAATCCTTTTCAAACCTAATTTTCCAGAGGAATCTTCTTGATTATCCTTCTTCTCTTTTTTTGATAATTCCAAAGGGGGAGAAATCAGAGAAATCAGGGAGATCATGCATATGAATGGGTGAAATGAATGTGCATATGAGCCCACGATGGCTATTTACTACATGCATGTATACACAGAGGGAGAAATAATGCCTCTGTATCTTCGTGGGAATAATGATGAAAGGGGAGAATGATTTGTATTATCTGAATTATATTATATGGGGTGAATCACTCAGTTATATAAGTTCTGTTTTCTATTCTAACCTTGTTTTATCCTTTGGCATATATTCTTTTTATATAGGGGGAGCATACTGAATGACACACTATCTTCTCTCTTCATTTATGTCATTGATTTGTGATTATCAAAAAGGGGGAGATTGTTGAACTCTCTCTGAGATGGTTATTTTAATAATCCCAAATCATTGTTTTATTTATTTCAATTTAGTATTTTGTTCAAATTGTTCTAAATATTTTTATATTTGTTTAATTCATGTTTACATATGTTTATCTATGTTAATTTATGTTTTAATGTTGACCTGGAATTATTCTGGAATCAAATAGAAACTTTGTAAAAATTCTATGTTTTTTCTCACCGTTAGTTATATTCTTGTCGCACCAATGATGAACGGTCACACCGATGATGAACGGTCGCACCGATGATGAACGGTCGCACTGATATGAACGGTCTCACCGATATGAATGGTCGCATCGATGATGAATGGTCGCACCGATGATGAATGATCACACCGATATGAATGGTCGCACCGATATGAACAGTTGCACCGATGATGAACGGTCACACCGATATGAACGGTCACAATGATATTAACGATCGCACCGATGATGAACGGTCGCACCGATGAAGAGCAAGTCACCGATGATGAACGGTCGCACCGATGATCATGAGTCACCAATACCGACGATCAATGAGCTACCAATGATGATACTACTGATACCAATGATCATGAGTCACCGATACCGATGATCAATGAGCTACCGATGCTGATGCTACCGATACCGATGCAGATTCAAAATGACTCACCGATCTCATGACTCACTGATTGTCATGAAAACTGTTTGAATTTCTATAAACTCTTATTTAATTCCAACGGTCATATTTGATGTTTTTAATGAAATTAATGATATTTAATGTTAGTTGTTGGCATGTCAGGGGACCGTACCTCGTACCTATGAAAAGGTAATCATTCCCATTGCCGGAGCTCATGGAATAAAAGAAAGATTGAGCTGTAGAAAAAGAGAGTGCGTGAAAAGGCATAGAGATAGAATTCTTCCATGCACATTCATACATGAAAAGAATAACACATGAGGAACTTGAAGAGGACATTGCAAGATCTTCAAAGAACTCTCATGCATTCAATCCAGCACTACTGAAGAACACACGAAGAACACTGGAAATCAGAGAACATACTCACTTGTGAAGGACATCAAGCTGAACCACGATACTCTGTTTTTCAACAGAAAAACCACAGAAGGACTCTGAAGTATTTCTGATGAATCCAACGATTACAGAGCTGTACTACTAATATCTAGATCATTTTAAACTCTTACCTACTCTCTCTAAGTGATTAATTTATTTACATTTTGAGCAGCATGTGTACTCTGTATAATTTACACATACACACTATCTCCTGTGCTGAACTGGAGGATACTAAATCCTCATTCCAAACTCCATACATCATATTGTATTCCACTAAGGATAGTGGTAGAGGTCAAGTGTGACCTAGATGGCCTATGTGATGTTATCTTTGTTTTCCCATGAAGAACTGTGGTAGAGGTCTTAGGGCCTGGACGGTTTTGTACTTTTGTTAACCCAGATCCAGGGTGTGGATCAAATATATATAAATTGTTTGAGAGGACTATTTCTCTGCTTGAGATTGAACCTCTTGGTTATTTCTGCTGTGATTTTTAGTATAAGTCTAAAGTATACTACATATATTTTTTTTATTCCACTGCTATTACTTTTAAATACAAATTTATTTTAAAGTTACTTTGATAGTTAAATTATCAAGTGTTTATACTTGTTTTGAACCAGCAGGTTAGCTTCAGAAGCTAATTTAATCCTGTGATTAAATTTACTGAGATCTAATCAATCTTTAATAAGCCAATTTAACATTTTCAATCTGTATAAATTCACTACAGTTTAACTTTGTTTTTAAAATTGGTGGATTTTAAGAGAAATCATTTTAACAGAAATTTTAATTGGAACTCAAATCACCCCCCTCTTGAGTATCCACTTCGACCAAAAAATTAGTTCCTGATGTTAATCTAATTTCTAAACCCCCTTATCAAATGGATCAAATGGAACTTTTAGAGTTGAACAACTAGTTTCAGAAATTATTAGATAAAGGATTCATCTAACCTAGCACTTCACCATGGGGTGCTTATGTCTTGTTTATTAAAAATAAAGATGGTTCAATAAGACTTTTCATTAATTATAGAGCCATGAATACAGTCACTATTAATAAAAAGTATCATTTGCCTCATATTGATGATTTTATTTGATAATATCCATAGATCAAAGTATTTTTTGAAGGTTGACCTGAGGTTGGGGTACCATTAGTTGAAAGTAAAAGAAACAAACATTTCAAAGACCACATTCCATACTAGATATTGGCATTATGAATTTTTAGTTATATTGTTTAGGTTAACCAATTTACCTACTATATTCATGGATCTTATGAATAGAATATTTCATGAGTTCTTGGATAAGTTTTTGTCATGTTTATTGATAAATTTTTGTATATTATAAAAGTAAATTAGAGCTTGAAATACATCTAATGGATGTTTTACAAACCTTAAAAGAAAATAAACTATATAAAAAATTTATCAAGTGTGAATTTTGGTTGCAAAAAATTTCTTTCCTTGGTGACATTGTTTTTAAAGATGGAATAACTATTGATCTTGAGAAAAAAAAAGTTTTTGAAGAATGGAAAATACCCAAAAATATATCTAAGATTTGAAGTTTCCTTGGTTTGGAAGGCTATTACTAGAGGTTTGTTGAAAAATTTACATGATTATCTAGCCCAATGACTAAATTAACTCAAAAATGTTTTAAGTTCATCTGGAAAAAATAATATGAAGATTATTTTCAGAAATTGAAAAGAAGATTGGTGAATGCTCTAGTTCTGCCCTGGACTTCTAGAAATGGTGAAGTTTTCATCTATAATGATGCTTTGTTGAAAGTATTTGATTGTGTCCTAATGCAGAATGATCAAGTAATTGATTTTGTTTCATGTTAGTTGAAATCTCATGAGTTAAATTACCCTAAACATGATTTGGAATTAACTGTTGTTTTTTTGAATTAAAAATTTGGAGGCATCCTTTTTATGGAGTAAAATGTGAAATATACAATGAACATAAAATTTTGAAGTATATATTTACTGAGAAGTAATTGAACATGAGATAGTGAAGATCGTTGAAACTAATCAAGTATTATGATTTGACGATTCATTACCATCCTGGAAAAGTAAACAAAGTGACTGATGATTTGAGTTATAAAAGTAATGATACATTAATCATGTTATGTTTACAACATGACCCATTGGTTAATTATTTGATAAATTTTTGTTTGAAAGTTGTTGGTGTAGGAAATTTCTCTTTCTTGTTTCAGGCATCAATACAGTCGTCTCTGTCAAACAGAATAAACCATGCTCAAAAGAAAGACCGTGAGTTTTAGAAAAAGGTAGAATTGGTACAAAAGGGTAATTTTAATAAGTTTAACATTGATAAAAATTGTGTTTTGAGTTTTGGGAAGAGTTTATGTATTCCTTGTGATTCTCAACTGAAGAAAGAATTGTTATGTGAAGCTCATAGTTTTTTGTTTTCAGTTCATTCTGGAAGAACAAATCTATACAGAGATCTTAGAGAGTATTATTAGTGGGATGGAATGAAAAGAGATATTTCTAATTTTCCATGAAATGTGTGACTTGTAAATAGGTAAAAATAGAGTGGTAGTTACCGAAGGGGATGCTTTAGACATTGACATTTCCAGAGTGAAAATGGGAAAATATACCCATGGACTTTATAGTGGGACTACCAAAGACTTATCAAGGTAACAATGTGATTTGGGTTATTGTTGACTAACTAAATAAATTTTCACATTTCCTTCCTATTTGATATACTATGTTTTTGGATCATATTTCTCGATTGTACCTCAAAGATATTGTTAAGTTAGATAGACTTCCTCTATCCATTGTATCTGACTGAGATCCCAGGTTCACTTCTATCTTTTGGAAAGGCCTTTAGAAGTTGTTGGGAATTGAATTAAATTAAAGTACTTATTTTCATACCTAATCTAATAGATAGACCATGCAAAAAATTAAAACCTTAGAGGATATTATTTGAGCTTGTTTAATTTATTACCAGGGAATTTGGGATCAAAATATTTCATTAGTTTATTTTTCTTATAATAATAGTTTTCATTCCAGTATAAATATGGAACCTTTGGAGGCATTATATGGGAAGTGGTTTCGAAATCCAAAATTTTGGGATGAAGTCGGGGAAAGGAAGTTTATGGGACCAACATTAGTATAGGAAGTGGCTGAGAAAGTGAAGATGATAGCACATGAAGAAAACTTAGAGTTTATAGAAAATTTAAGAAGATAATAGAATAAATGACCTTTAATTTGAGGTAGGTGATCATGTTTTCATTTAAATATCTCCTTGTAAAAGTGTTATGAATTTTGGTAATAAAGAAAATCTATGTCCATGATTCATCAGACCTTTTGGAATTCTAGGGAAAGTTGGACCAGTTTTCTTCTGAGTATATTTTCCTCTAAGATTATATCAGGTACACAATGTTTTTCGGGTTTCAATGTTGAGAATGTATGTGTCTGATCTATATCATGTTTTGAGCCTATAAGTAGTTCATCTAGAAGAGATCCTTTCTTATGAAGAGAAACCTATTCAGATTCTTGATCGTAGAGAGAAATTATTTCGGAATAAGGTAATTCACCAGGTTAAGGTTTTGAGGAGAAACCACATTATTGAGGAATCAACATGAGAATCTGAAAATTATTTGAGGGAAATGTATCCTAACTAGTTTAATAAGTGATTAAAAATATAGAGTATGTAATTTCCTGAAGGTGGGGAGAATGTAACAACCCATGTAGTTATAATTTTTTTTTCTTTTTTAAATTAAATAGTTAAATGTTTTACAAATGTATAATGAAATAAGTGGTATTTTAAGGAATATTTTCTGATGGGACAATAACTTGACCTTAGGAATAGTAATAGAAAACTTATAAATAGTAAATCAACCAATAGAATAGTAACCAAACCTATGAAAGTATAAATAAAATTTATGTATCTTATATGTGAAAATATGATATATGTATATATTGGAATGAGTAAATAAATGTTTTTGAAAATGATAGATTAGGTGTCGGTTTTTTTGTAAAATATAAATATTTATTTACAATTTTATAAATAATATAATTATTTAAAAGAAAATATATTTTCATAAAATAGATTCATGAATTAATATTTTATTATCTTATAATTATAAGATAATTTTATTAGACCTTAATTAATTTTTCAAAGTGTTGTAAAATCAATTATAGTTTTAAAACTGATATTTTTCAAATAAATTATGATTTTAATTAAAAATTAAATTTATCATATTTAGAAAACTATTTTAATAAAATGGAGTTAATATTTTAATTATACTCATCAAAAAATGGTTAGGGTGAAATATTTATATTTTTTGAAATACTTGAATTTTTGGTGAATAGTGAAATATAATAGTTTATGAAATAAGATAAATAAATAAATTATTGAGCCATTGGTTTAAAATAACATGAACTAATTATTTTATTTATTTATAATAACCAAAACTATTTTTTATCTTGAGAAAAATAATAAAATAATGATTAAAATAATGAAAAAACCCTCCTCTCCTCCACTATAAATATCACCCCTAACCCCCTTTTCTCCTCACACCTATAAAGCTTTTAAAATTGTACAAATTATTCCCAATAATATTACATAGAATCTTCCCCAAATCTTTGACCTACTGGTATCACCAAAAGTCCAAAACCAAGGGCAATAAAGAGGTTCTCAAGGAAGAGAATTCAAGAGGTAAAAATCCTCTTCCATTTTCTTTTTTTTATTTTCAATTATTTTTCTTTTATTATACTTACTTCACATCCACTTATCCAAGGGGAATTAAAACTCCAGTATATTATATATACTATATTTTTTTTTCATGTTTATGTAAAAATTTATCATCATACTTCTTATCCCCTCCCTTTTATTCTCAAAATCAAAACATCATCCGTGATGTGTCGATTTACCAACATCATGGACAATGTGTTTTCAATTTTCATTACTTCTTTCATGGATGTTCATAAAAAAATTTTAATAGTTGAAATATGTTTTAAAATGTATTATATATCCTCTTTTATGTTATGGAATTAAAATATATTCATAATATTGAATTATATAAAGAAACTAGTTCCTGATGACCAAAGAACCGCCAAAATAATTTAAATGAATAACATTAATGTTTTATCTAATGAATAATCATCATATTTGAAAAATTGATATATGGTATGATTTAAACTTATTGAAACATTTAAATACCATTTCATTACACTTATGGAGTTTCTATTCCTTTTGATAATAAATTCCATATTAATCTGACCATGGAAACCATGAAAAGAACGCACCCAAAACAATGGAAATAACAAAATATTATTAATAAATGGGTGTAAATATGTTATAAAAAGATGAAATAATGTATTATAAATATTAATACGGTTCTTTAATATGTTAATAACACTCTTTGAACCATTATACAGGTGGTTTGGACATGTTTAAAGTAAGACAAACCTAAGGTAAGAGAATTCTTAACCTAATTTCCATTCTTTGGGTCAACCTTCCTTCATTGATTTTGTCATGCTATGATTATTTTTAAAATAAATTTTGATTATATTATTTTTTATTATGTAAATTTATAGTTAATATATATATTAATTTTATTTTATTAATTTTTTCTTCAATGATATGGTATTTGTAAGGGACTTTCCTTTTTAAAATCCTTTTAAATGTCTATTTTATGAAATTAAAAAATATTTTTCTTTTTTTAATGTCATGAGCATTTTATTATAATTTTATTATGTTTTATTACTATAATTTTTCCTTTATATGTTTTTATAGTTATTTTTAATAATAATATTTTATTATCATGTGCATGATTTTTTATGAAAAAGTGTATTTTGAAATATGAAAGTGTTTTGATCAAGGGTTTAAATGAGTGATCAGGTGTTTTATTTAATGATATGTTCCTTAGAAATTGTTTATATTGGATTAATCCCATTATAGATCAATATATCAGGGATTTATCCCCATTATATCTCAAGATATGTTGGGTTTAGCCTATTATTGCTCAAGATATGATGGGTGAGCCCCATTATAGCTCTCCAATGCATTGGGTACTCCAAAGATGGAATTAGACCAAAAGATTATTCCATTTTAAGGGCTAATTTAAGAGTGATATGGTAAATATTTCACAAGGAAGTTTTATAATGCTTCTATGGATGCTAATGAGTTTTTATAAAATGGGTTTTAATGGTTTTTATGTTATCACTTGATTAACGATTTCCTTCTTTATACCCATTACTGAGATTTTTGTGCTCATTATAAGTTTTTAAATGTTTTTCATAGGTTATAATGATGTGTAAGAGAAATAAGTAAGTCAAGGTAAATGTTATGAAGATTTAAAAAAAACATGTTTTATTTTTAATGTTTTATATTTTAGAATAAATGGATACTGTTTAATAGTATCCGATTTTTATGAATGTGGAATGTTATGTATGTATTATGTCCTAATTCTATAAAACTATAAACCTGAAAAAAACCTCAATGTGAATGAAAATAAGTTATTAACTAAAATTCAAGATTATGTGATGTTTTAAGGCTGGATCCTTATAAGGTAAATGATATATTATGATTTTAGAATCATGATTATGTCATAAATATCATATATATAATATTATTTATATTTTATCCATAATTATGAATAACCATAAGAGGTGGTTATGAAAAATGAAATACATCATCTTCGTGAGGTGGTAGTATGCACGAATGCATGAATGATGCTTTCATTTCCCATTTGATGGAGAAGGATACGAATAATGGTTATTCTATAGACATAAAAAAATATAATTATATGAGAGATACTTATGTAATTATATCATCATGATTAAAAAATAATTTAAGGAGGTATAATAAGAAATAAAATGAAAACACTCGGTTAAGACTAATACCTCTTCTTTGGACAACCTCCTTAGGTGTATACCTAAATATTTATTATAATGATATAATGATCAAACCAAGACCTCTAGGATATTGGGAGTTATATTAAGAAATTACTTTGGTAGGTATTTTCCAAGATAAGAGGCTCTTTAATTTTGGATAATAGAGAAGAGGTGGTGTCCTTTTATAAGTTAGAGAGATGAAAAAATTGAATTTTTTCAAAAGATTAAAATATATTAACGTCTTACTCAAGAACAATGTCTCCAAAATGACTCATATGTTAATATTAGATGATAAAGGGTATAAATATGACCATCCAATATGATTTAGACATGTTTTTAGGTCATTTTTACCCTCATCAGTTTAGTTTTAACTCTTTTAACCTATTTTAACTCTTACTGTGGTAACTGATTTTTTACTAGAGTTATTATTCATAATGAGAAAAATAAGTGGACTCATTAAAAAATTTAAAAATTATTAATCAAAATATTGAGTCCATTTAACCAATTTTATTTCTCTAAGTGGTATGTGGTAGTAATTAATTTAAATCAAACTCGCAAAATGCGATGAAAAATAGTTTTCATAAAAATGTTTTCTTTAAGTATAAAAATGTTTTTATAGAAAAATAAAGAATAATGTTGGTTCCAATGGAATTAATTGGATAAATATTAATCAAATGAGTTTCATTTTTTTTGAAACCAAACCAAAACTTAAGGGAACCTTGTAAATACTTTATTAAAATAGAAAAACTAAAAATATTTTTTATTTGAACAAAAACATTACTGAGATTTTCCAAAATATTAATAATATATTTATAAGTTCAAAATTATATTTTTTATGAATTATATTAATTATTAAATATATAATTATTCTATAAATTTTTTTATAGACCATATATTTATTCTTTTTTCATTATAATTTCTTTAAAGTGATTGTTTTGTAAAATCAATATTTCTCACTATTCCTCTAAATAACAAATATTTCCAAAAAATCTCAAAAAAATCATCCCAATCATATTTTGAAATAATAAATTAAAAAATTAAATTAAATTATTCAAATTAAATTTATAAAATTTGATAATTTTGTTATTAATCACATTCTTTAATAAATATTTTCACATGATGCTATAGTTTCTTTAGGATGAAAATGTTACTTACTATAATTGAATCATGGGTGTTACATTCTTCATTAAAAAATTTCATCCTCAACATTTCAAAAATTTCACCTAAATAATATTTATGGTTTGTTCTTCATCATAACTTCTTTTGGTTCCCACACCGTCTCTTCTATCTTATGATTTTTACAAAGAAAATTTACCAACCAAGTTGTCTGATTCCTAAACACTTGTTATTTAATGTCCTATATTGGCTCTTAATAGTAAGATAAATGATCTTATAATTATATTTCCTTAGAGGTGAGAATATGTATCGTTGTTTTAATTTATTTACCTAATAAATAGATATGGAACACATCATGAACTTTAGAGAGTCTGGCTAGAATTTCCCAATGGTAATACACAAATATAATTATTTATTGAATTTCAAAAGGATTGATGAACATGGTGATTGGTTTAACATTATTGATAAAACTTATAACACATTTCCCCAAATATACCTTCAAGAAAACATGATATCCCACTTAAAATTCTAAATCCTTTGGTTATTGGCATAAATTTTTTATCTACTTTGAGCTGCCTTAATATTATTCTTGTTAGTATTCACTCTCACTATTGTATCATCCATGAGATTTGGGACTATCAGCTTCCTTTCACCAAATTAATCCCAACAAGTTGGAGTATGACACATCCTAACATAAAAATCTTCATATGGTTCCATTCAAATTCTTAAATGAAATCTATAATTTTATGAGAATTTAAGAAAAGGTAAATACTAATCCCACACACCTTTAAAGTCAATTGGAAACATCATAAAAATGTATTCTAATGTTTTAATAGTCCTTTTAGAGTTAATACTGTATTGAGGATGAAAGGTTTTTTTAAAACGTAGCTCAATTTTGAGAGCCTTTTAAAGAATATTTCAGAATTTTAATGTAAACTGTGGATCAAAATTAGACACAATTAAAAGAGGTGCCCCATTAATTCTCACATAGTCATTAATATAGAGTCTTAAAATGAACTCAAGATTCATATCTTCCCTTATAATAAGTAAATGTGTGTACTTGGTAAGGAAAACAATAATAACCCACATGAAATCATTCTTTATAGGAGTCTTTGGAAATCCAGGGACAAATTCCATAGTAATATAATCCAATTTCCACACAAGAATAGGTTGAGTTTGCATGAATCCTTTAGGATATTGTATTCTCGCATTTACATATTTATAAACCAAAAATATTGATACATATTATTCAATTTACCATTTTATTTTATCCCACAAAAATGCTCCTTCAAATCTCAATAAATTTTGGTTTTACTAGGGTTTATAGAGAAATATAAGATATGGATTTCCTCTAATAATTCTATCTTCAGATTAGGTATAAATGGAACATATAACACCTTTCCAAATTTTAATATACCATCTTCATATATGAATTATTCTAACTTCACATCATTCAAAACTTTGATTTTATTTCAAAAATTCTCATCATCATGCCGATAACTTTTTATTTTATTTAATAAGAATGGGTTTGAAATCATTTGGAATAGATGTCCCATTTTTTCTTCCTTAATGATTATCATATCCAAATTTACCAAATCCATGAATATAATATCTTTTTCAATTCTCATTTTAGGAAAAAACTCTATGATATTTCCCACTCAATGTATCAACCATCTTATTTTCCTACCCAAAGTGTTAGTTTCTTGAGAAATTATAATCCTTGTGTAGTTCTAACCATTACCTTTACCTCATGTAGATCTATTTCTAGGATTAGATGTATTTTTTTTGATTTTATATACTTAAGATCTTTCACCATAAAAGTAATGTATCCATATATTTAATGATAAGATTATGATTTATAACTCAAGATCATGGGTTAGATAATTAAATTCATGAATCTTTATCTGCCTTGATGCATAGGAAAAAACTCTATCATTTTTTATAAGGACACATCCAAGCCCTTTCGTTTATACATCACTATATATAAAAAATCCATCCCTTATTTATTGAAAATTCAATATCAGTGTACTAACCAATCTCCTATTTAATTATTCAAAACTTTCCTTACATTCTTATGACCATATGAATTTAACCCCTTTATGTGTCAACTTGGTTAAAAGGTTTGATAATGAAGCAAAATTATGAAAATATCTTTGATAGTAACCTGTTAATCCAAGGAAATAACGTACCTTTCTTATATTCATTGGTGTTGGATATTATATCACTATATTTTTCATTGAAGGATCAATTAATATTCCATCCTTAGAGACAAAATGGATATTAAAAGAAACTTCTTGAAGCCAAAATTCACATTTTATAAAATTTTCATACAACTCCTTTTCTCTAAGAGTCTTAAGAATGATTTTAAATTGACTCATATTCTTAGTATAAATTTTATAGTATATCAATATATCATCAATAAATACCATAAAAAAATTATCTAGAAATCCTTAAATACTATATTCATAAAATCCATAAAACAAAGGGAGAATTAGCCAATTCAAAGGTAATTACTATAAATTCATAATTTTCATACCTCATATGAAATGATTTATTTAGAATATCCACCTTCATTACTCGTAGTTGATGATATGGAGAATTAATATCAATCTTTGAAAAATATTAAGATCCTTGAAGTTGGTAAAATATTTCATCAATGTAGGGTAGATGATACTTTTTATTTATATTAATGGAATTTATTTCCCTATTATTGATGCAAAACCTCATAGACCCATATTTCTTCTTAATAAAATGAGAAGGGGATCCCCATGGTGAAACACTAGAAGTATAAATTCCTTATCACAAAATTCTTGTAATTATTTATTTAGTTCCACTAGTTCCACTATTAGTATCCCATATGGAGTCTTATATATATGTTTTTCATCAGGGATGGAATCAATGGAAAATCAACTTCATGATTAGGTGGGTGTCCAAGTAGTTATTTAGGAAACATATTAATATATTCCTATACAATAGGTACATCCTCTATTATAAGGACACCTTTACCATTCCTAGGTTGATTATACTCTTATTCTCTAAGGATTTTACTAATGATGGCTACTAGAGGTGAAATTAGACACGATTCAGATGATATAGTCCCCCCTTTGAAGATGGGGGATTCTATATCTCCATCAAATTTTTTAATATTCTTCTCTCAGTAATAAATTTTCACATTATAATTTTAAATTAAATCCATAAAAAGGATTATATAAAAGTCAACCATAATTATAATGATCATGTTTTCAAAAAAGGAAAGCCTATGTGTCATAATGGGAACTGATTGACATATCCTTGCAGCGGTGAGATTTCCACTAGGTGTGATAATCGACAATTCCATTATTAAGGTTCTAGGGGAATATCAAAATTTCTTGGAAAAAATGGAAAACATAAAAGAGTAAAATGATCCCAAATAAAATAAATCATTCAATAAATTTGAGGCTATGATCAACATACCCACTTCTATATATTTAGGAACCTCAAACTTAGCTGTAATGATCACATAATCTTAGAATTTCTCCATTAGACTTTTTTTGAGGGAAATTACCTTGGTGCCTCAGGTATTCATCCAAGTAGTTCCCAATATTATTATATTTGAATCATTGCACATTGGTTACTTATTTTTCACCCTTGAAATCATGAGCCTGATGACCTTTCTCTCTACACTTGAAATAAATTCTCATTCCTATCAAGCATGTTCTATAGGGTTTCTTTCTATAATTATAAAAATTTGAAAATTATACCCTTAATATTTTCCCTTTTATCATATTTCCTATTTTTGAGTTCTCAACCACCCTATTATTTTCTTTTCTTCCTTGTAAAACATAATAATTGGAAAAATATTTCTATTTATTGATGGAACATGATACTATATCTTCATATACTAATTTTTAAGAGAATAATTACCTTCTAAGGCTAGGATTTATCCCATAAAATAAATAATCAATATTAATACTTGGATTATGTACATAATATATAACATGAGTTTCTAAACATGTAATGTTATCTTCATATTCAGTAACATTTTATCCTTCCCTTTGCCTTAGATTGAGGAATTTACTCTTTATATCATGTCATTGCTAATTAGGAAAATATTTTTCAAATAATATCTCCTTGAAAGTCTTCCACACAATACTATTTATTTCTTTATACTCCATTGTTTTTTGGATCAATAACCACTATTTTTCAATGATTACCTTAAGATGATATATAATAATAGAAAAAAAGCTCTCAAGGGAGACCCGCGATGTCGGCTCATGCTCCGTGATGGCGGTGGTCAACATGCCGACCCCTCCCCCACTAGTGGGAGAGGGTCTTCCATCATCTTTTAAGGGAGAGGTGTCTACCCCTTTCAACCCTTTTTCCAATCCCGATATTCTCCCCACATTTCCCCAAATATACATATTCCTTTAATTCCTTGATCTGTTCGATGATAGCCCTAACCTTTTGATTTCGATTGCATAATTCAACGAGGTCTTGACCCTCATGAATCTAAAACTGATTTCTCAATTCAAGAAGACACGGTATTTGGTTGATACATTTGACAGGTTTGTTTTTTCATCATGGGATTTACATGAAAGGGAAATAGTGGTATTTCTCAATAATAGACACATCGTGGTTTATTTCACGTCGGAGGAAGACATGATCAAGGCATGGTCCAATACAACAAAAAACTACAATAGATCTGATTTATTTCTTTTCTTGTAGTCTTATGAATTCCATATGAAGCGTGACTCTTCATCAGTGGTGATACGGGTTAGCTTACCTGAACTTCCTTTACCATTTAAAATCCCTTAGATAAGTAGAATTCCAGGGAACCTTGTTGGTAGATACTTGTGTTCTGATTATTGAAATTGATCTATTTTTCATCCACCCTGAATGGCCTGAAGGACTTATTTTTTTATTTATTTTTGATAATACCCCTTTAAAGGGATAAAGGGGAACCCTTACATAGACTATAGGCTTCGTGACAATATAGGACCTAAAGGTCTTAAAGGAATTTATCTAGACTATGAATACTTGAATATGCCCCTCCCCAGTGTCCGCATAGTGATCATCTCTCCACCTTTACATGGATGATCAGATAACTATCCTGTGTAGAGATGCACATTCTTGGTACCAATGAAAAATTCCATACCCCCTCAGTCTTCCAAATCCGATAGCTCTGCTCTAGTGAATGCGCCTCCTCTGAATCCTCCTCTCGAGCTTGTTCCTGGTAGAATTTGTCTAGTTTTCATCTGCACATTAGGTGTACTAAAGGTATTGAGGTGGATCAAAGGCCTTAAGGTGGCCCAAAATATTTACTAACCCAAAGGGTTGGGTGGCCCAAATGCCTTAAGGACTCTAGGCTCAAACTGGTGGCCTGAAGGTGAATAGTTCCGTCTTCAATAGTGTTTAACTGTACGTGCTACAAAACCTACTACAATAGTACTATAGTAACTTAGAAATATGCCTCTGCCTGGATTCTAACCTAGGTCTTGTGGATTCCCTTAAATAGTACTCACCTACCATTATGAGGCTCATGTGATTTTTTCATCCTATAAATATGAGAATCTGTGTGGAAGTTGATGCATTAAGATTGCCTGCTAAGTATGTGTAGATTTCAATGGGTGAATAATTCTGTTCTAGATATCTAGTTATTTATGAATCATGGTTTGATTTTGGTTCTTATAGCAAGAGAATGGGACACTCAATGGAAACCTATAGGTGGGGGTTGAAGAACCTTGATATGAAAAAGGGTATATACTTAAGAGGCAATGATAAGGGATTAAGGTCTAATATTGATGATGTTTTGTCTGGATAGAGAAAATTGGATGCTTCTATGGTTCCAAATTCTACAATTGGATAATAGTATGGAAAACAAGAGGGTAATCCAATGGTGTCTGACATCTTCAGTTTCTTTGCTTGAGAAAGGACCCGAACGTTCCCAAGTCTTCAGTGCAAGCTCATTCAAGGAAAGCAAATGCTGAGGTAGTGATGGATGCTGTTGTTCTGGATCCTCATAACTCACTTGGGGTCCCTCATAGAGAGGATGTTCAACCTGATAGTGGAATTCATCCCATAGTGGAATCAAAAAATGGTTGTTGAGGGAGGCCACAAGCCTATCATGAATACATCATATGTGGAGGTAGTTCTTTTAGGGAACAATAACAGTGCTAGTGATCAGAAAGTTTCTTCTAATGCACCAAGGTAGGTTAACACTTCATGTGGAAAATCTGTGGAGCTTGACACTAGGGTTTAGTCTTAGATTAGGATAATCCCAAGTAGGGATGTGGCTGGTATTGATCTTTTTAATTGATTTTAGGTTCTAGATAATGATGAACCAGCTTAAGAGAAAGATGCATCTGGGGTTGTTCATTCCTCAGATGAGAGGGTGGTCTTTGGGCATGAGTCCAATGTGGACCTTTCTACTCTTATTTCAAGTGATACTTCAGATGATCTATAGGATAATAGGATTCCCAGTTTAAAGAGGGAAAAAAAATCCAAAGGGGAAATCGAAAAGGGAGGAAGGACTATTCATTTTTTCCTCAATCCATGGAAACAAGATCTACCATGAAATCGAAAGACAGGACGTTGGATGGTTATGCTATGGTTCCTAAAATTTCTACTTGGGAAGAGACCATGGTCCCTCGAGGTGTCTTACCTAAGGATGCTTTTACTGGTCAACAATGGGAATCTGGTGCCACACTTGGTAAATCTATAGAGCTACTGTTTCACTCATAAGAAGAAATGGTTGAAGACTTTCTAGTGATTATTGATTCTAATTAAGTAGCTAACAATATGATGGGTATACCTTTAAGGGTTATTACCAACAAAGAAAAAAATACATGAATATAAAATAAATATATAATTTTAATTATTGGATTCAATGATGGGAAGATTAGCCAAAAGGAGTGCATGTAGTCTTGGGACAAGCTGGAATACCAATTTGAAGATTTTTTAAAAGATGATCTAGACACTTAGGGAAACACCCTAATCGGGAATTTATTTATGAATGTTGATTTCTATAGACTTAAGTTTTCCTTTAATAGATTTGTTATTTCCTTTAGTGTCTAAGATTTTGGTTTCTCACTTTTTCCTTAAATGTGTTTTGATAACAAAAAAGATAATTTTCAGTTAGTCTCCCTTAAGATGATAAACTTCCATGATATTTTTTACTCTTTCAAAAATTCCCAAAGTGAGAAATATCTTATC
Source organism: Viscum album (assembly GCA_963277665.1). Classification (NCBI taxonomy): domain Eukaryota; kingdom Viridiplantae; phylum Streptophyta; class Magnoliopsida; order Santalales; family Viscaceae; genus Viscum; species Viscum album. The sequence continues at coordinate 1,373,060,064 of OY728133.1, read as the reverse complement.
CAGAGAATTGATCCATTTCTAAACTACTAATGTATTAGTAGTCCCTTTAAATCATGGAAGTTACTGATGCATGAAGTGGTCCAACATTATTTCACTATGTTGGGGTTAAGTAGGCTACTACATACAGGCAAGTTTATTACTCATAAATTTAGTCATCTACCCCAATATAGTTATCTATAGCTCCATCTCTAGCTTTATTGTCTTTCCTAGGAGGGAAATTGCTTCATAGATTACATGCATTGATATGAATTCCATTCCTTCCACTAGGCACCAATTCTAAACAATGTAATATACTAAATTAGATAATAAAATTATTAATTTAAAATCATAGTATATGATTCTAAATTTGGTGTAATATTTAACATAAATTAAAAATTAATGCATAGATAATCTTATAATTGTAATCTTAGTATATTTGGGAATATATTTAAATCATAAAAATAATTTCAAATATTTCATAATGGTTTTTATAGAGTAAGAAAATAAATTAAATAATATCCCTTGGAGTTTCTATCTAGGTGTGTATTCTTAGGCCCCCTAATCATGCACCAATGATGATTAGGTTAATACCCAATACTTCGCTTTCAGATTTTTTACCACGAGGTACATCTCTACCACTTATGCATCCATTTTCTAGTATCCAAACAATGATATATTTTCTAAGAAAACCACACAATATTTACTTTAACCAAACATTATGATATTATCCTATACTTATACTTATCCTTAGAGTCTTTCATAAAGTTTTCTTTCTCTAATATATGTTTTCCTAAATCTATTTCCCAAGGTTTATACCAAGCTTCCTTTGATACCAATTGTAAAACCCTAACTCTAGTTACCCAAATTTAGTGGTTATTTTACCACATTGGCATAAAATACAAGGCATCACAACCTAAAAGTTATAATAGTTTTGTAGCCTTGGGAGACTATATACAAACATGATTTTAACATTACATATAAAAACATGAAATAAAACTTAAAAATTATAGGTAGGAATTTATTATTTATTTTAGTAAAACCTTGAAATCATTCATAGATTTGTTATTGGTATCATGAGGAAAGGAAAACATAATAAACAATGTGCTCATATTCTCAATAAGGGAAAAGTACAAAAGAATACATCATAGGATAAATAAAGCATGAATAAAATTATACAGATAATCAATAATCAAATATTCTATATAACTGATACTATAAAAGGGGACTAAATCCATGTATGAAATAAAAACATAAATAATCACATGGATAAGAATAAGTATTTTTATAATGATATAATGCATAATGTTGGACATCATAATATTAACATCAAGTCCTTATGCCAAGAAATGATACATAGATAGGTAAGGCATATGCCAAATACCCAAAATAGTTTGTTTCCTAAGACTAACCAATGCATCAGGAGGATATAATGTACCCCACCTATCACTTACTAATTCAAATTCATGAATCATATGAAGGAAATTAATAACAATTCAATATATAATCAACATAATCATTAATTTTGAAAAACCATCACACAAAATGCTAATACTTTCCCCAGTCAATAAATAGAATTATATAATCATAATAAATATAGAGTAATATGGTGGATGATATTAATATATTATATACCTTTTATATTATAATATTTATCAAAGGATATTGACATAGATAAAAATAACTTTAAAATATCACTAGAATATTTCTTAAGGAAAATACACATTTCGTTTTGAAATCACTTATATTAAAATCTATTTTTTTGAAAATATTAGGATTTTTTTAATTATAAATGAACCATATAACCTTTTAAAGCAAGATTATATTAAATGAATTTTAATTATTGCAGAAAAATCCATTCATGTGGTAAGCATTAAAACAATGATTCCATTCACACATTCAGTAAAAAGTGATTCATTCATAAAATGACAAGAAGATTCATTTAAATTTTTTTTATAGAAAGTAAAAAATGTATAAGAACAACTTTAATAAATCATCATAAAATAGTAAAAAAATTATTGAAAACATTTTAAATAAAATATGGAAATGTAATAAAAATATTCTCAAGTGAATAAAAAAACAAAGTCAATTTTCTTTAATAGAATTCATTCAAAATTTTGTGTATTTAGAGAGAGGAAAATGAAAATGAGAATTTTTATTTCCAAAAAAAAAATTATAAGAAAATATATGGGATTTAATATAGAAATATCATATAATTCCCCCCAATTAAAACTTGAACATAAACAATCCTGAGTAAGGATGAGATTGTGAAATAAACCCTTAACTTTGGTCGAACTTCATTCATAAATGAATTTAACCTCATGTATAACAAATTTAAATTTATTATAACTATATAACAGAACCATATAAATACTTATAATATCATATATGATCAACTTACAAAATTTCAACACTCATTTATTTAAAATACCTTATTAAAATCACTGTTTTTGAGTGTTAATTGTTTAATTTTCATGTAAGTTTCGGTTCAGTAGTTTTATTCCTTTCATATTTTTCATGGTTACATAATCTAAATAATATTAATCATGATATAAATATAATATTAATTAATTATATACATATTTATAATCATTATAGAAATTAATACATGTAAAATGAATCACGTCACTTCGTGGAAGTTGTAGTCCACACGTTCGTATGAATGACGTTATCATTTTATTAATGGGTGGAAGAGTAAGAAGGTAAATGATATATTATATTTAAATAATGATAATTATTTAATAAATATAATATTATTTAATTTTTATAAATCATTATGAACAACCATAAGATGCAATGATGAAAAATTAAATACACCGTCTTCACGAGGTGGTAGTCTGCACGTACACATGAATGATGCTTTCGTTTCCCATTTGATAGAGAAGGAGATGAATAAAGGTTTATTCATAAAAATAATAACATATCAGTATAAAAGATATAATAATGTTACTATATCATATTTTTTATCAAATAACTTAAGTAGTTATAAGAAAAAATAAAATGAAAACACTCAGTTAATAGCTATACCTATTCTCTAGACAACCTTCTTAGGTTTATAACTAAATCCTTTTTAGAATGATATTATAATTAAAATAATATCTCTAGGAAATGGGTAAGTATGTTAGGAAATTATTTTTTTATATATTATAAAATATAAGAGGCTCTTAAAGTTTAGAGAATATAATAGAGGTGGTGTCTTTTTATAAGTGAGAGAGAGGACACACTTAAAAATTTTCAAATGACTAAAATATATTAATGTACCACTAAAGAAAAATCGATCCTAAATAACTAATATTCTAATAGATGATGATATAGGGTCAACATATTACCAAAAAATAGTGTTTATAATTTTTTAGTTTATTTTAACCCTTATCATTTTAGTTTTAACCCTTATAACTTGTTTAAACTCTTACTGTTGTAATTGACTATTTTATCAAAGTTTCTATTCATAATGGAAAAAATGAAAGTGAAATTATTACCAAATTTAAAAATTATGATTCTAAAATTGGATTAAATTTTATTAAATTTAATTTCTACAAGTTTAAAAAATTAATTTAAAACATACCCGCAAAACATGATGAAAAATGATTTTCAGAAAAATGTTTGTTTAAAGAATAATTTTTTTATAGAAAATCAAAGTATAATGTTTGTTCAAATAGAATTAATTGGATTTTTAAAAATAAAATTTGAGTTTTTTTTATATCAAAACAAACCAAAACAAAAACCAACCTTAAAAATAATTTATTAAAAGAGAAGAACTAAAAACAATTTTTATTTGACCAATAACATTACTTAGATTTCAAAATTGTTAAGATTATATTTCTAAGTTCAACATTATATTTTTATATTTTTATATGAATTATTAAATATATATTTGGTCTTGGTAAAAGTTTTCATACAACATAAATTTATTATTATATCATTATAATTTTATATAAGTGACAATTGTGTAAAATTAGTATTTTTCACTATTTACCTAAAAATCAACTATTTCTAAAAAATCTAAAAAAATCACCCTAAGATAATTTTGACACGATTAATTAAAAATTAAAATTAAGTTATTTAATTCAAATTATAAATTTTTAGAATTTAGTTCTTAATCACATCCTTGAATAAATCTATGTGCATCATGAAATAGTTTCATTAAGAATAAAATCTTACTTGATATAATTGAATCTAAAGCTGTTATAAACTATTTAGAAGATGACACAGGTTTTTAATCAAGTATCCAATCATAAAATACCCTTTATTATTATGTATATTTTTGTGTTTTTAATAGAAAAATGCATGGGGGGTGGGTGTTATGGAATGCAAAGAGAATTTAAAAAATGAAAATATAATGAAAATAGAATAATGTAAGGAAGAAAGAAGTTACACCTTGGATTAATTATTTTGAACTCCTTCAATTTCACAATCATTTAAATATAATCATCATTCAATGTTCACACTCTATCGTATGTTTCTAAATCCTTCACCTAACTTGATTGTGTGTTTGTATAGATTAACTAAAAATACTTAGGTACTACACATCCAACTCCTTCACGGGAAGAAAACTAGGCACTCCTCAATCAAGAGAGAACTGACTTAACCCTTGGATATAAATCACTCACCATTATCTATTTAATACAATGATTTCATCATATAACAACATACTTATTTGAGGAAGGGAAATATGAAATTCCAAATGGGAGAAGAAAATAGTGATATAGAAGGGAAGAGAAGCACCATCACCAACTTCGCAACCCTTTATCTCCTTAAATCCTAAGAGGTTGAATTCAAAATTGAATTAAAAGCATAGTGACTTCGGAAATTATTAGTACCTATCCCAGATCCACACTCTAGTTTTCTCTATATTATCATGGAGATTTGAGATCATGTTTATAAAAATAGAAAATAATTGAAAATAAAGAAACACAAAAAAATAGAAATTAAAAATACTTTGATATTAAAAAGAAGTAACTAAATTACAAAGGAAATTACTTTTTTAGTCCCTTTATGGGAACCCTTTACACATTGGTTATTTCCTTATATATATACATATTTCTATCCCACCCCTTTTCTCGTGAAGTTTCATTATCATTTATCATTTTGTCCTTCCAGCTTCTTTAACAGCTCCTCACTTCTTATTTTTTGTAATGATTCCCCTTATAGCCAACTTCAAAAGATCTCTACCATGTGAGTTTTGAATATTTCCTTCCAAATTTTAGGTTCTTGAGAATCTAAGTTTTAAATTTTCTCTTCCCAAGATTGGTTGAGTGGGATAAATCCTTTAATGTATTAATTATATTTAATCTTCCTGCTTCGATTGGTTTATGGATGTCACATGAATTGTCAGAAGAATATTTGTTGATTTGTACATAAATGGATAATAATGGATTTGATTTTAGTATTATCTGAAAATAATTTCAATTTAATATTCTATGGGAACCAATAAATGATCTAATCACACACAGAAAAGGAAGAAATATTTCTTATCTGGTTGAATATCTTACATATCAGTGGAACTCAACACCTTCCATCTTAGTGGAAATAGAATTTTCCTTACACATATCTTACATAATTGAGATAAATATTATTCATCTTGACTATATATTATGTTTGGTTAAAAAAATATTATGTATATTAGGTAAATCAACGCTCTTTCTAGTTGTATAAGAAAATATCATATGTATTGGGTCATATTTCTTACACATCCTTAAAATTTATTAAAAATTTGAGGAGATTTATTAATTATCACTTATTCTAGAAAAGTGAAATATCCTATGTATGAACTTTAATTTTGTAGGTATCATCTTATTCATGGAGTTTCTTATATATGGGAAAAATATCTTATTTATGGGATATACTCTTTTATAACAAAGGAAAACTTCTTATGTATCAACAACTGAGATTTATTACATATCAACACAAGTTCTTATACATCCTCTTCACCGACTTACTAAAATTCCATACATACTATTCACATCTCTCAAGTGATGAAGGCATATATACTATGTATCAACTCAATATATTACATATCCCTACTGAACCATTTATAATGTTTTCCCTTTTACATGAAAATCACGAAGAAAAAATTTTAATAAGTATGATAATTTAATCAATTAATAGTTTTTTATAAAATCAATTAAATTCAAAATTTCATCATTTTTAATAAATATTCAAGTAATTCAATAAAATTTCCCTTTAATTTTAAAATTCTCTAAAATTTAATTAATTAATAAATGTGTGGAAATAAAATTAATTGAATATCAAAAAAATATAATTAATTTATCTTCTCTCATAATCTCCCCACACATAAATCTTGGACTCATGGACAAGTGAACATAAAAGCTATTAGCTAAGAAAAATTCATAACACTAGCCAATGTGAGTTAAAATTTTCAAAATGAAGGTTATTGGGCACATAAAAAGAGATTATGCAATGCCAAAAAATGTGTTTTATTTCATTTAAATGGATAATTTTGAAGAACTTTACAAATGAAACCCTTTAATATTCTAGGGAAGATATTTTATATTTAATTTATACTTAATTTAAATCAAGAATTACCTCAAAATAGAATTTTTTTATATCAATTTTTTTCGACCTTGGTCATATCACCATTTTAATGAATAATACAAGAGATGATTTCTCTAGTTATATACACACATTCTACATGAATCTCTAAACAAAATTCTTGAATCTCTAGGTGATATTGTGGTAGAGACAAGTGGTTAATTTCATTCATTATCGATTTCAATAAGTGATTCTCTTAACACTATATGTTCTTAAGTAGTATGGAAGAATATTTTCCCTCTAGGGCTTGAGATAATTTTTTGATATCTCTTGTTGTGCATAACCACTCACTATCTATGAAATGATATAATTTAAATTTTATACCTAGGGTTAAAAAATTAATAATTTCACAAGGGCCTTTATCTAATTATTTATTTTAAATTTTCCCTATGTCAATTAATAATAATAATATTATGATTATATCCCATGAAATGTGATAAAATCATAGATAAATATATCATTTCCTTCGATCCCCTCCCTTGGCCCATCAACCCTCCTCGATATTTAACAAACCTTGAATATAAAAACATTTTATTCTAATATATATTATTCTTTCAATAAATAAATAAATATTATATTCCCTAAATACATGAATAAATATATATTTAATAGTCAAGTAACAAAATAAATATTTATATTAATATATTTACTAAACTAATGAATAAATTAATATTAATTTCTTACCTTGTGAATAATAAATAATAGATAAAATTTAACTTTTATATTTTAAATTTGAATATATGGTGACTGAATTTATACAATCAAAAGTAATTGAAAAATAATCATTTCATAATCCAAAAATAATATTTATTATTAATATTAAATTCAAGATACAACTTAATGATATTATATATATACTTAGTGCGTGACCCTCTAGGACTCTTTCTCAATGGAAGTAGGTGAACTTTTATAAAATACAAGACCAACACTTAGCAACACATCAAAGAACCCATAAATAAATATGTTAATGTTTCAATGACAACAACCTTCCTATGAATACTACTATGAAATAAAACCCTTTGTTTTCATATCTCATCAAGTAAGTATCATATTTGTGTCACTAAACTATAAGTAGATTTATATTTCTTTGAATCTCTTAAATAAAACCATTGATGAACTACCATAACCATGGATTTAATCAGATATTTACATTTAAATCAAAAGGAAAAATATATATTCTTCCATTAACTTTCAATGGAAAAATTCTTTCTTGACTTATTCAATTAATGTCGAATCACTTGTGACACACCCAACATATATTACCTTTTCATTAGCATTTATCTCCAAGATTTATTTCCATACATCAAAGTGTGTGATTTATGATATACATTAATAATATTCTCAAGTTTAAGGAAAAATACACACATTTTCATATAATAATATATAATAACACATACAACATGTAGAATTATTATTAGAGGTTCTTCCCTTAGGAACTCACGTATTAGATATTACCAAGTGAAATCTTCATGAGAAGAAGTCTAAATATCTTATGAGTCTCTTGATAGAAATATGTTATCATAGATTATAGAACATATGTTTAATAATATTTTCATAACACCTTAAGGTTATCATTATATTACAAAATTTATGTAACCTTTTGATACGATAAATATTACAAGTAAATTATCATACTAATGTTATATATAAGAACACTCATTGTGTGATAATACATTTATTATTATTTTGATAATCAAAAGTACAAAGTTAGTTGGTTTCATGGGACTAACTACAACCCAAAAACCATGCCACCTAAACTCATAATTCCCCCAATATATTCTTAATTCCCTTTTCTCCATGAAGTATATTCAATTCAGTTTGACTTCCTTTATCCCCCACACCAAATTAAACATACCTTCCTAGAAATATTTATCTCATCACACTAAGTATGAATTTCAAACAATTTTTTTCTCAATGAAAACTCATGAAGGGGTCACCATTGGATTATTGAGTTTCTAAATATCCACCTAATAATTTATATACATGTGTTTATCATGTTTACTAATTATGTTATTAATATCAATAAGGGTTGTTAGGTTTATATTTTAAAAGTTTTAGAAGTAGAATGAGGTTGTTTGGATCTAAATAAATAAAAATTTAGAGTTTCTAGTTTATACACAAAAATGGTATCCTCACTTACTCTCCATTATAATGATGTAGACTCCAGAAAATGCGTCCCCAAAATTTTCAAAATTCTTCCATACATGATCCAAAATCGTATACCTTTTTGCAAGCTTCGATTTGGTAGGTCGCAGGGCCCGAACGGAGTTACGGATTAGGAGTTATAGACATTTGAAGGTGGGCTGGAAAACTGGTTCGCAAAGCCCATTCGTGAAGCCCCCTCCGCGATCGCGGAGTGCCGCCACGAAGCAATGAGGAGAGAAGCTTCGTGAACCTGTTTGACATTTGCAACGTGCCGATAAGACCCGCCACGAAGCACAGAAGGCGAGATGCTCCACGAATGAATTTGACATTCGCGAACACACCACGAAGCGAAGGAGGCAGGACGCTCCGAGACCGCCTTTGATGTTCGTGATCCGCCGCCGAGCAAGCTCCATCTTCGCGCCGCGCAAGCTCTACTTCTCGGCGCCCCTGCCCATAAATACCCAGCTCGCCCCCCTTCTCCAGGACGACCACGACCACTTCACCCCTTGGGTGGCCGATCTCGCGGTCCGTGGAACTCTGCTTTGCGGCTCCGCGAGAAGCTTCCTTTGTGTTGCTGCTCCGCGAGTCCCTGCTCCCCGAGCAGCTTCCTTCACGTGGATGCTCCATGAGACTTTGCTCCCCGAGCCGCCCTTGCTCCACAAGAGGCCCATGATCTGCGAGATCCCTCTGCTCTGCGAGCAGCTTCCTTTGTGTTGCTGCTCTGCGAGACTTTGCTCCGAGAGCCGCCCTTGCTCCGCAAGAGGCCCATGCTCCTCAAGAGGCCCATGCTCTGCAGGATCCCTCTCCTCCGCGAGACCTTTGCTCCGCGAAGCTACTTCGCGAAGACCTATCCTTCGCAAGGCTCCTACCTTCGCACCCACTAGTCCATACCGCGGGGGATGCACCCCCGCACCCCCACTCGGGGTCAGTGTCGGGCTACGGTCCCGTCAGTTCGGGCCGGCCCCTTCGCTACCATTACAGACCCCCATGAAAAATGGAGAGTCGCACCGCGAACTTCTCAAGCCGGGATGTCGGGATTTTCTATTGCGACCTTATGCGCACCCACCTTCCACCTATGGAATACCGTGATTTGATATGCTCCTCCACACACCATGAAACACCTTGAGTCGATATATTCTTCTTGGTTTCATTCCCATATTGTGAGTTGAGATTATCATCATCAATTCCCTGAGTTTCTTGAGTCGAACCATTCCTCAGGCAACTCCTCCAAACCCTATCACTTGGCTCCTATGCCAGGTTGAACGAGGAATGGCCGCCCCTGCGTAAGAACCAACACCATCCATTCCCAGGCGCCTTATGCCTAACAGTCCTATCTACATGACTTTAAAATGTAGTAATCCCTATGATCCAAACATAGGATGCCTCTTTCACTAAACAAGAGATGCCTCATGCTCCAATCATGAGATGCTAACAGTCCTATATACATGACTTTAAACTATAGTAATCCCGATGTTCCAAACATAGGATGCCTCTTGCTCCAAATATGAGATGCCTTATGCTCCAAGCATGAGATGCCAATAGTCCTATCTACAAGACTATAAACTGTAGTACACCTTATGTGCCAACCATAGGATGCCTCTTGCTCCAAATAAGAGATTCCTTATGCTCCAAGCATAATACGCCTAATGCCATGATTACAGTGGCATAATTCCAACACCCCTTGGTGTTATCCTGCTTGTGAACTAGCGCATAGGTAAAGGCCTCAATCCACCAGTGGGATGGGATGCCCTCATGGCCAGACATGAGGAAGACATTACAGGCAGCTCCCTAGCGTAAGCCCCATTCACCATTGCCGCTCCATAGCGGCACCCGGGCAGCTTCCTAGCGTAGGCCCCATTCACCATTTCCGCTCCATAGCGGCACCAGGGCAGCTTCCAAGCGTACGCCTCATTCCCCATTGCCGCTCTATAGCGGCACCTGGGTAGCTTCCTAGCGTAAGCTCCATTCACCATTGCCGCTCCATAGTGGCACCTGGGAATCTTCCTAGAATAAGCCCCATTCACCATTGCCGCTCCATAGCGGCACCTGGGCAGCTTCCTTGTGTAAGCCCCGTTCACCATTGCCGCTCCATAGCGGCACCCGAGAAGCTTCCTAGTGTAATCCCCCTTCACCATTGATGCTCCTTAGCGGCACCCTGGCAGCATCCTTGCGTAAGCCCCATTCACCATTGTCACTCCATAGTGGCACCCGGGAAACATCCTTGCATAAGCCCCATTCACCATTGTTATAGCAGCACCCGAGCAACATCCTTGTGTAAGCCCCATTCACCAGTGCCACTCCATAGTAGCACCCGGGCAGCTCCCTCGCGTAATCCCCTTCACCGTTTCCGCTCCTTAGCGGCACCCGGGCAACTTCCTTGCGTAAGCCCCATCCACGATTTCCGGTCCATAGCGTCACCCGGACAACATCCTTGCGTAATACCCATTCACCATTGCCACTCCATAGTGGCACAAGGGCAGCATCCTTGCGTAAGCCCCATTCACCAGTTCCGCTCCATAGCGGCACCCGGGCAGCTCCCTCGCGTAAGCCCCGTTCACCACTGCCGCTCCTTAGCGGCACCTGGGCAGCTTCCTTGCGTAAGCCCCATCCACGACTGCTGCTCCATAGCAGCACCGGGGCATCTTCCTAGCGTAAGCCCCACCCACCAGTGCCGCTCCATAGCGGCACCCGGGCAACTTCCTTGCATAAGCCCCATCCACGATTGCCGCTCCATAGCGGCACCCGGGCAGCTTCCTAGCGTAAGCCCCCTTCACCATTTCCGCTCCATAGCGGCACCCAGGCAGCTTCCTAACGTAAGCCCCATTCACCATTTCCGCTCCATAGCAGCACCCGGGAAGCTTCCTAGCGTAAGCCCCATTCACCATTACCGCTCCATACCGGCACTCGGGCAACTTCCTTGCGTAAGCCCCGTTCACCATTGCTGCTCCATAGCGGCACCCGGGAAGTTTCCTAGAGTAAGCGCCATTCACCATTTCTGCTCCATAACGGCACCCAGGCAACTTCATAGCGTAATCCCCATTCACCGTTACCACTCCTTAGCGGCACCCGGGCAGCTTCCTTGCATAAGCCCCATCCATGACTGCCGCTCCTTAGCGGCACCTGGGAAGCATCCTTGCGTAAGCCCCATTCACCATTGTTGCTCCATAGGGGCACCCGGACAACATCCTTGCGTAATCCCCATTCACTAGTGTCGCTCCTTAGCAGCACCTGGGCAACATCCTTGCGTAAGACCCATTCACCATTGTCGCTCCATAGCGGTACCCGGTCAGCATCCTTGCGTAAGACCCATTCACCATTGTCATAGCGGCACCCGGGAAGCATCCTTGCGTAATCCCCATTCACCAGTGCCGCTCCATAGCGGCACCCGAGCAGCTCCCTCGCGTAAGCCCCGTTCACCGTTTCCGCTCCTTAGGGGCACCCGGGTAGCTTCCTTGCGTAAGCCCCATCCACAACTGCCGCTCCATAGTGGCACCGGGGCTGCTTCCTAACGTAAGCCCCACCCACCAGTGCCGCTCCATAGTGGCACCTGGGAAGCTTCCTTGTGTAAGCCCCATCCATGATTGCTGCTCCATAGCGGCACCCGGGTAGCTTCCTTGCGTAAGCCTCATCCACGACTGCCGCTCTATAGCAGCGCCTGGACAGCTTCCTTGCGTAAGCCCCATCCACGATTTCCGCTCTATAGCGGCATCCGGGCAACTTCCTTTCATAAGCCCCATTCACCATTGCCACTCCATAGCGGCACCCGGTCGACTTCTTTTCATAAGCCCCATCCACAGTCGTCACCTCTTTCAGCGGTAATCCATTGACATCCTTATCCAGTGGTAATCCGTTGCGACCCCATTCAACGGTAAGCCATTGACATCCTTATCCAGTGGTAATCCATTGCAACCCCATTCAGAGGCAAGCCATTGACATCCTCATCCAGCGGTAAGACGTTATGACCCAATCAAGCGGTAAGCCATTGAAACCCCCAATCGGCGGTAAGCCGTCATCAGAAGAACTAAGTGGACTTTGATTCCCTTCCACAGGGATACGTAGGAAGCCTCTTCAAGGCTCAAGCCTGAAACCATCTTCATCCTTTTCATCGGGCCTCCATCCTCGAGTATGTCCCGGTACTATGGGCCGCCTAACGCATAAACCCCTCTTCGCTTCCCAAGGACACACCCTTCATGACGTGATTGTCAGGTCAAGTTGCCTCTTATTTATCACACCGAGCATGAATCATGTGGGCTTAGAGTAAGCATTGACCATGGCAATGTCCCCGTCCAGCATGATGTTAAACTGTATTCCCCCGTCCATCATTACGTTAAACTGTATGATGTCCCGCATGACATTAAATTGTACCTCCCTTTTGAACTACGAGGTCTTTGATCCATGTCAAGGCATGGTACGTAGGAAGCCTCCATGAGGTTCAAGCCCACCGCCCGTCATTTATTCATGTCGGGTTACACCCTCATCCCGGATGACATTAAACTGCATTCCAGTCCAGTGGTAATCCATTGTGACTATCCTGAACTTCGCGGACTTTGATCCATGACAAGACATGTTACATAGGAAGCCTCCATGAGGTTCATGCCCACCGCCCGTCATTTATTCACGAAAGGGTTCACCCTCATCCCGCATGACGTTAAACTGCGTTCCAGTCCAGTAGTAAGCCGTTGTGACTATCCTGAACTACGTGGACTTTGATCCATGCCATGGCATGGTATGTAGGAAGCCTCCATGAGGTTCAAGCCCACCACCAGTGGACCCCCGGGTTCACCTTCATGTAGGTTCACTGACGAAGCCCCACCCGAACTACGAGGACTTTGATCCATGTCAAGGCATGGTACGTAGGAAGCCTCCCTGAGGTTAAAGCCCATCATTCACCGGACCATGGTCCTTCTTCACGTCGGTTCACTGACACCCACATCCCCTTTGAACTATTAGGACTTTGATCCATGTCAAGGCATGGTACGTAGGAAACCTCACGAGGTTCAATCCCACCATCCATTCAGGCCAAGGTCCTCATTCAAGTCGGTTCTCCGACACACCCCCATCCCGCATGATGTTAAACTACATCCCAATCTAGCGGTAAGCCGTTGTGACCCTGCCATCCAGTTGTTCCGACACCCCTTCATGTTAGTTCAATAACCCCTTTTCACCCGAACTACGAGGACTTTGATCTGTGTCAAGGCACGGTACGTAGGAAGCCTGAAGAGGTTCAAGCCCACCATCCACTCTGACCATGGTCCACCTTCACGTCGGTTTGCTGATGAAAACCATACCGAACTACGAGGAATTTGACCCTTGTCAAGGCATGGTACGTAGGAAACCTCACGAGGTTCAATCCCAACACCCATCGGACCGAGGTCCACCTTCACGTTGGTCCTCTGGTGCACCAACCCAAACTACAAGGACTTTGATCCATGTTAAGGCATGGTACTTAGGAAGGCTCATGAGGTTCAATCCCAACACCCATCGGACCAAGGTCCATCTTCACATCGGTCCTCTGACACACCCATCTCCTGAACTACGTGGCCTTTGATCCATGTCAAGGCATGATACGTAGAAAGCCTCCATGAGGTTCAATCCCATCACTCGGTCGTTCTGACCCCCTTTACGTCGGTTCACCCCCGTCTCGCATGACGTTGAACTGTATCCACTGAACTATGCGGACTTTGATTCCCTTCCACGAGGATACGTAGGAAGTCTCTTCGAGGCTTAAGACCAACTTCACCGTGTCCCTTGCGATGGTCCCATTTCATTCCCCCGACACTTCATTCATCCATCCATCATCTATCCTGATTCTTACATGGGCCACCACATCTCGGTGGGATCATGTCATCCATTTCTTGACTACTTTTAGTAGTACTTGGGCCGCTATCCATGTATAAGCCCCAACATGTCTCCGGGTCGTTGTCCTCTGTGTACACCCCGATTCATCACCCCTTCGAACTACGTGGGTTTTGATCCCTATTGTCTACACAGGGTACGTAGAAAACCTCCCTGAGGTTCAATCCCAGCCAATGGTAAACCATGGTGTCCCCCATCCTGGGGTGCACTCTCCCTGATCCTCCCTTAATGGTGTTCAGATCAGGCATTATGGTGTGATATCTCCCCTCCATGGGGCGCACCAACTCGGATCTGTCCTCATTGGGCGTTCTGATCCATCCATCTTTCAGGTGTTCTATCCTAGGGATGTACCAATCTGATCCATCTCTATGGGACATTCAGATCACTCTCATTCCGTCTTTGCAAGACCTTAAACTCGCGGCCTACCTCGTGATAGACATGAGATGCCTGAGGAAAACCTCGGAAGGCACACATTTGGCTCAACCATCTCCGAAAGACGTTAAACTCGCGGCACACCCCATGTTAAACACAGGAAGATGAGGAAAACCTCAGAGACATGCCTATGGAATATGATTCTCCGCATTCGACGCCGGATGCCTCAGGTTATGCACCCTTGAGATGCCCTCTTATGATAAAGAATACAGGTTCCCCAATGTCCACGCTTCCATAGATTCCCCAACATGCCTGATGTTGTCGTCTACTCCGACTGAAGGTTGCTATCATGTCAAGACCCCATGGAATGTCTTGAAGGAAGTAGTGTAATTAACCGGCGTCCATGAAGATATGGCATCGAGAATGAGATTCATGAACAACATATTAAATCTATGAGGGAGACCCAGACTAGGTGACGAGTTCCGAGGAGGAATCCACCAAAGGAAGAACTGACATCCCATCATCCCGGTTTCGATCAAGGAGCAAACGTCCCTGAATAAGGAGCGAATGCCACCCGCCTTTGGAAAGCGGGAATGAGGGGTAACAGCTGCGCATCCCCACAGACGGATGTACACGCCCCGACGAAAGTGTCGGAAACAAAAATGGTGAACCTGACGTGAAGCTCTTCTCCTTCAATAGCAAGTAGACCAAATGTGTCGGAAAAAATGAGGCATCACCCATGTGAATCCCCTCTCCATTATACGTGAGAGGATGAGTAACATCCGATGTTTGAAGACTATGGTCCATCGGCTCCCTGCCGACTCTGCCACCTCAAGAGGCCGCGCAGGCAGCATCTGCCACCCCACTTCATCGACTCCTCACCAACTCCGCCGCCTCAAGAGACCTCGCAGGTGGCATCGGCCACCCGACTTCATCGGCTCCTCGCTGACTCCGCCACCTCAAGAGGCCGCACAGGTGACATCAGCCACCTGACTCCATAGGCTCCTCGTCGACTCCGCTGCCTCAAGAGGCCGCATAGGTGGCATCCTCCACCCAACTCCATCAGCTCCTCGCTGAATCTGCCACCTCAAGAGGCCGTACAGGTGGCATCGGCCACCCAAATACATCGACTCCTCACCGACTCCGCCGCCTCAAGAGGCCGCGCAAGTGGAATCGACCACCCAACTCCATCGGCTCCTCGCCGACTCCGCAGCCTCAAGAGGCCGTGCAAGTGGCATCGGCCACCCAACTCCATCGGCTCCTCTCTGACTCCGCAGCCTCAAGAGGATGTGCAGGTGGCATCGGCCACCCAACTCCATCGGCTCCTCGCCGACTCCACAGCCTCAAGAGGCCGCGCAGGTGGCATCAGCCACCCAACTCCATCGGCTCCTCACCGACTCTTCCACCTCAAGAGGCCGCGTAGGTGGCATCCTCCACCCAACTTCATCAGCTCCTCGCCGACTCCGCCACCTCAAGAGGCCGCACAGGTGGCATCCGCCACCCGACTGCATCAGTTCCTCGCCGACTCCTCCGCCTCAAGAGGCCGTGTAGGTGGCATCGACCACCCAACTCCATTGGATCCTCTCCAACTCCACAGCATCAAGAGGCCACACAGGTGGTATCAGCCACCCAACTCCATAGGCTCCTCGCCGACTCCTCCGCCTCAAGAGGCCACGCAGGTGGCATCTGCCACCCGACTGCTTCAGCTTCTTGCCGACTCCTCCGCCTCAAGAGGCCACATAGGTGTCATCAGCCACCCAACTCCATTGGCTCCTCGTTGACTCCGCAGCCTCAAGAGGCCGCGCAGGTGACATGAACCACCCAACTCCATCTGCTCCTCACTAACTCCACCACCTCAAGAGGCCGTGCATGTGGCATCCGCAACCCGACATCATTGGCTCCTCGCCGACTCCGCCGCCTCAAGAGGCCACGCAGGTGGCATCGACCACCCAACTCCATCGGCTCCTCACCGACTCTGCCGCCTAAAGAGGCCGCGCAGGTGACATCTGGAACTCGACTTCATCGGCTCCTCGCCGACTCCGCCGCCTCAAGAGGCCGCGCAGGTGGCATCTGCCACCCGACTTCATCATCTCCTCGCCGACTCCACCACCATTCGGAATGAAGGCTTCCATGCCTTTCGGGCCCCTTCACCCCGTCGTGCCAACGCTCCAGGCTTCCTCACCTTCCGGGCCCTGTCACCCCGTCGTACCGACGATCGAGGCTTCCACACCTTCTGGGATACATAGCCCCATCGTACCAATGTCCAGGATTCCACGCCTTTTGGGCTCCATCGCCCCATCGTGCCGACGTCCAGGCTTCCATGCCTTTCGGGCTCCATCGCCCCGTCGTGCCGACACTCCAGGATTCCACGCCTTCCAGGCCCCATCGCCCCATCGTACCGACGATCCAGGATTCCACACCTTCCGGGCTCCATCGCCCCGTCGTACCGACATCCAGGCTTCCACACCTTCCAGGCTCCATCGCCCCGTCATGCCGACGCTCAAGGCTTCCATGACTTCCGGGCTCCATCACCCCGTCATGCCAACGCTCAAGGCTTCCACGCCTTCCGGGCTCCATCTCCCCGTCGTAACGATGTTTTAGGCTTCCGTGCCTTCCGGGCTCCTTCGCCCTATCGTACCGAATCTCCAGCTTCCACGCCTCCCGGGCCCCGTCGCCCCCATCGTATGGATGTTCCAGGTTTCGATGCCTTTCGGGCTCCATCGCCCCGTCGTACCCACGATCCTGGCTTATTAGACCCTCCAGACCGAGGGAATGTAGTCATCCCTTCTACCCTTGCGACACTCTGTGTCATCCCAACTACCACGCTGCATCAACCACAGAGGCCCTCCCTGTGGCCTTGAAACTAGCTCGTTGAAGGATCATTATGATCAGGTGATTTTAGGGAAATACCATCATATAGATTTCCCCCTCATCCCAACCCACCATAATGGGGTAGAGATGACCATTCCTCTACCGGCACAATCCATGTGGTCATCATGTCCCAGTTGCACGTCGTTAAACTGCGTGACAATCATCGTCCTGCATGACATTAAACTGTTCATCTTCATTCGTCATGACATTAAACTTATCATTATCGTCCTGCACGACATTAAACTACATCATCATCCTGCATGACGTTAAACTGTTCATCTTCGTCCGTCATGACGTTAAACTGATCATTATCATCCTGCACGACATTAAACTGAATCATCATCCTTCATGACATTAAACTACTCATCTTCATCCGTAATGATGTTAAACTGATCATTATCGTCTTTCACAACATTAAACTGAATCATCGTCCTACATGAGGTTAAAATGTTCATCTTCGTCCATCATGATGTTAAACAGATCATTATTATCCTGCACAACATTAAACTGCATCATCATGCTGCATGATGTTAAACTGTTCATCTTTGTCCGTCATGACCTTAAACTGATCATTATCGTCCTGCACGACATTAAACTGCATCATCGTCCTGCATGACATTAAACTATTCATCTTTGTCCGTCATGATGTTAAAATGATCATTATCATCCTGCATGAATTTAAACTTCATCATCATCCTGCATGACATTAGACTGTTCTTCTTTGTCCGTCATGATGATAAACTACACATTATGGGTCTCTCATGACCTTAAACTGCACCCTGGTCCCGCATGACCTTAAACTAGATGGTCCCACATGACCCTAAACTGCACCCTGGTCTCGCAGGACCTTAAACTGTATGGTCCTGCGCGAACTTAAATTGTATGGTCCCGCATGATCCTAAACTACACATTACGATCCCGCATGACTTTAAACTACACCACCGTCCTGCATGAAAATAAACTACAAAATGGTCAAATCTCTATGACCTTAAACTAATATCTCCTTCATCCCCACTACAAGACATTAAACTGCAAGCTGGTCGGGCCTTCCTGACCGAGGCCCCTTGGCCTTTCTGGGCCCCCTAACCCTCGTCCTTACTACAAGATGATAAACTGCAAGCTGGTCAGCCCTTCCTGACCGAGGCCCAGCCTCAAGCCCCTTGGCGTTCCCCGAATCGGGATCTCTTGCGGGATTGTACGGTGTGGTGTGGGATTATGTCCTCATTCATGTCGGGTTACCAACCGTACCTTACATATCCCCAGATGAGACAAATATTTCGTCTAGCATGACATTAAACTGCACTTATAGAACTATGTATGGATTGATTCCCATCCTAATGGGATATGTAGGAACGCTTAGACGTCTCGTCTTGAGCTCATCCCTGAACTCTTATCTTTGACTATCCCCCTGGGTATAGTTTCCTCAGAGGGTCCTTGCACGATGATGAGTAGGCTTCCTTATCCCCACTCATACGAGGATTATAACAGTCACACCATGTGCCCACTCCCGTTCTTCTATCCTCCCACATCCTCACTGCATGACATTAAACTGCCTGGCCTTCAAGAACTACGTATGGCTTGATTCCCATCCTCATGTGATACGTAGGAATGCCCGGACACTTTGTCCGTTGGCCCAGCCCAAAGCCAAAATCTTCCCCTCAGGTCAAGACATATGGCAGGGTACACAATTTTTCCCCAACTTACGTCGAGCAAGCCTCTACCCGGCTGTGCGTCCCCCTGGAGATGTTTTCCTCTTTCGCAGATGGGTACAACTATGCTTCACCCTCTCCTTGACAGGGATTCCGTCACCTTCCTCATCCAGAAGGGCCCCTGAATGGTATGGATGCTCGGCCTAAGGGCCCTCTTACCACTTCGGGCCAACGCCCTCGAGGATGTCGAGCAACAAGCCGATACAAGTCCCACGGTTCGAATGTGGTCAGCGGTCGAAGCTCATTTGTTGCTCCCATATGAGGTCACCTTAGAGACGCTGTGTTTCAAACATGGTCAACAATGTCCCGGATCTTCTGGTCCACCCCAAGATATCCCAAACATCGAGTGCAGTGATTTTTTCTACCCCATCTCGAAGTGACAAACTTCCCTCTGGGTGGTGCCAAAAGTCAGGCCTTTGGCCCCGGTCCTTTTATAGGGAGTGTATGGCGTGGTGTGGGATTATGTCCTCATTTACGTCGGGTTATTTTCCATGCCGCACACATTCCCTTATCGAGGCCCAGCCTCAGACCTCTTGGAATTTTTCGGGCCCTAGCCCAAGTTCTTACCTGGAGTGTACGGTGTAGTGAAAGATTATGTCCACATTCACATCGGTTTGTTCACCATACCATACACCTCCTCTATCAAGGGCGCCCTATTCCCCGACCTTCGTCCTCACTGAAAGACATTAAACTGCGAGTAGGCGAGGCCTTTCTGACAAAACCCAACTGTCAGGCCCCTTGGCCTTTTCGGGCCCCCCTGGCCCAGGTTTCTTTTCCTACAGGACTATACGGTGTGGTGCGGGATTACGTCCCCATTCACGTCGGGTTACTCACTGCACCGTACACATCCTTGTTAGGGTATCCTGCCCCCTGGGTATCTTCTAAAACTATGTGTGGCTTTATTCCCATCCTTGAGGGATACATAGGACCACCAGAATGTCCAAGCTTCAGGTCCAGCACCATCTTTTGAAAATATCCATCCCACCTTGGCCCCTTGGCCTATCCTTCCTCCACGAGGGGAGTATATGGCATGGTATGGGATTATGTACTCATTATGACTGCACCATATAACTCTCCCTCATGAGCCACTTTGTTGACC
Source organism: Viscum album (assembly GCA_963277665.1). NCBI lineage: Eukaryota > Viridiplantae > Streptophyta > Magnoliopsida > Santalales > Viscaceae > Viscum > Viscum album. Next base: position 1,373,039,484 of record OY728133.1, on the reverse strand, counting down.
CTTTTCGGTTGTTCACTAATGTGCCTAAGGGTACTTTGGTTTAGTTACCTGGAATGTAGGACTCTACTCGGACACGTCCGGACCCACTTTTCAGGCTTCGTGTTTCCCTTCATCAGGGCTTTCATCACCTTTCACACCCAGAGGGGCCCCCAAGAACAGCCTGGATACAAATCCCAAGGGCTCTCCTACTGTTATGGGACAACAACCCTGAGGGTTTCAGACAACAAATCGATACAAATCCCACGTTGCGAATATGGTCAGCGGTTGATGCTCGTTTGTCATTCCCACTTCAGGATAATGTGATATGGAGACTATTTTTTCGCCACAGTTAACATTTATCCTCCATCACCACGCCAACCCCATTAATCCCAAAATGTCAGTTACACGATTCAAATCTTTCTCCATACTCATCATGTCCAAGTAGAGTTCCAAAACTCTTGGTACTATTCCTTAGTATGCATCTGCATGTTAGGGGGACAAATCCACGTCAAAGGTGTCCTTCGGGGCCCTGTACCGACTTTCCCTTTGATGGACGTTCTGGGTATTGCAATAAGTATCTTCCTCCCTTGTTTCCCACACCGAGTTTAACTCACGTGGGCTTAGGGATCGGGTCGAGGTCTGCACTTACGTGGAAAGTTTCCATCCACCCATGGTCCGAGCTCTAAGACCATAAACTAAGATCTCCTAAGAGGTACGTCTGGATTGATTCCCATCGTCATGGGATACATAGGAACGCCTAGAACTCCTGTCTTTGGGACCATCTCGAGTTCAGCTAATTTGTTTCTTCTATCCTGCTTTCGGGACCCTGACTACAGGACTGCGTGGTGTGATTTGGGATCATGTCCTCATTCGTGTCGGGTTTGCAATGGCCGCACCACGTGCACCCTATTCTAATAATTATCCCTCCTATTTCCTGTCCCACATGACATTAAAAGGCACCTTCCAGAACAATGTGTGGATTGATTCCCATCCTCATGGGATACGTAGGACCACCCAGATGTCTAGAATTTGGGTCCATCACCACCTCGTAGAGATCCCGCGATCTCCTGGTCACCTAAGCCCCTTGGCCTGTCCCTCTCCATGAAGAGGATGTATAGGTGTGGTACAAGGTTTTTGGCACCATTACCCCCTTGTCCCGGGAATCCTTCATCTCTTAGTTACCCCCAAGTTGGGTCCCTTGACCCCGTGCAGTGGTTCACCCATGTGTTAAGAGTACTCTGGTCTAGGACCAATAGTGTCAGATTCAACTTGGTCAAGTTCCTTCCACTTTTCAAGCTTCGTGTTCCCCTCCATTCGGCCTGCCATCATCTTTCACACCTGGAGGGACCCCCAAGAACGGCTTGGATACAACGCCCAAGGGATCTCCTACCGTTACGGGCCAACGCCCCTAAGGGTTTCTGACAACAAATCGATACAAATCCCACGTTGCGAATATGGTCAGCGGTTGATGCTCGTTTGTTGTTCCCATTTTAGGCTAATGCGACAGGATGCTGTGTTACGAACATGGTCAGAAGTAATCCCCGGTCATCAAGCCAGCCCATTCAGGCCTTGAATGTTGGTTTCATGATTCATGTTATGTTCCACCCCATCGTGTCTAGGTGGAATCTCAACACTCTTGGTGCTACCCCTCAGTGCACCTTTGCATATCAGGGGGACAAAGCAGCAATACAGCGTCCTTCAGGGCTCCCACAGTCTGAGATCTATGACCATAAACTAAGATCTCCTCAGAACTATGTTCAACTTGATTCCCATCCTCATGGGATACGTAGGACCACCCAAACGTCTCGTTCTCAGGTCCAGCTCATTTGGGAGCTAGTTTCTTCTGACCCTTTCAATCTCACCTTTTTTGGGCCCCTTGGCTTGAGGTTCCTATCTCGGGACTGCGTATGGTGTGATGTGGGATCATGTCCCCATCCATTTCAGTTATGTCGCACGACACCATAAGTTCCTCACCTAGCATCGTCTCTGCAACATCTGTGCTGCATGATGTTAAAATGCATGCTTGGTCCTATCACACGACCCTAAACTGTGACATTATCATCCTGGTCGCACGATGAAAAACGGAACTGCATTGTGATGAACCCATCATAGAGGGAATCTCATTGGGTATTGGTCATGTGCCATGCCATTTGTCAATGCCTATCACAACTTGATTCTTGTGGCGACACCAGGGCTTGCTACCCTAGGCCCGTCGCTTCACAAAAAAAACCACTCACCTTAAAGGCCAACCAAGATTTATCAAATTACTCTTCTTTTGGTGCAAGGGCCATGCCCACACTCCCCATTTCCCCTGGCACTGGTACCTTACCGTGCCACCTCTCAAGAACTACGTGCAGCTTGATCCCCATCCCCATGGGGTACATAGAAATGCCTTTGCACTTTGCTCAGGCCCAGATCAACTTTCGTTTTTGGTCCCTTGACCTAAAACCACTCTCAAGTGGGGTTGTATGGTGTGGTATGGGATTATGTCCTTATTCATGTCAGGTTGTTCACCGCACTGTACACACCCCCGGTTCCCATCGATGTCGAGTTTTTCGTAATTACCCGCCACGTGCCTCCTGTGTTTCCTCCCATCCTTGGTCCAAATTCTATGACCCTAAACTAAGATCTTCCTGTTGGAAGGGACTAGACTCACTCTATATAATATGCCTCGTGGTCGTATTCAGATGCGTTTTGACGAAAATCCCAAAGTGTGGGATTTTCATGTAGACATCCTCCCATTCCATGTACAGGCTTTGTGAGCTCACTATTTGTATCCTCATCGTCTTCCACATCCAAAAGGAACCTCGAATGACATGGATACTAGGATTAAGGGATATACATGGATGTTAGGCCTAAGGGATCTCCAATCGTTTCGGGCCAACGCCCTCAAGGATCCCTGATGACATTTGCGACACGGTCCCGTGTTTCGAACATGGTCAACGGTCGACCCTTATCTGTCTGTCTCCAATCTAGACTAACATGATGCGGATGCTGCGTTTCCGCCACGGTTAACAGCTATCCTCCATCATCACACCACCATCATTGTGATCCAAATTTCAATCTTCATGATTCACAAATTACCACTTCCTTATGTTCAAGTGGAATTCCAACATACTCGGCTCTACCTCTTTGCGCATCTAGGTGCGCTACATGGACGTGTTAGCTTCATTGGGCTGGTATTCACCGAGCGTCCCTTCACCCTAACCTAACCCTTATTGTGTAGGGAAAGTCCCCCATTACTTCTTATTTCCCACATCGAGCATGACTCACGTGGGCTTAGTAGTTTTGGTAGGATGTGTACCGGCACAACCAAGATTCTTCTCGTCCTGCATGACGTTAAATTGTGCTTCCAGAACTACGTGTGGCTTGATTCCCATCCTCATGGGATACGTAGGGACACCCTTGTATTTTTCCTAGGGTCCATCCCACAGGAATCATAAGTCTTCTTCCTCCCTATTTCCAACCCCCTGGCCTGACCCTTCGGGGGGAACTATGTAACTGCAATTTTTCCCTAAACAAGTTCAGGATGCCCCAAGATGACATTGGGAAGTGATGAATCCATTTCTAGAGAGGCCCTGTCTGAAATAAGGAATGATCCATGATCGAATCGATGCGTCCATTAAGTGTGATCCCGCCATGGTGGTGTAATTTCAAGAGTGTTGGATTATATTCAAACGAACCATCACTCCACATTCCACACTTCGTGTGCCCCTCATTTGGACCCTCATCCTCGTTCATGTCTGGAGGAACCCCCTAACAGTATAGATGTTCAGCCTATGGCCCGCCCACTGTACTGGGCCAATGTTCCGGAAGACTAAGAGATGAAATTTTGAGTCAGGTCCCGTGTTTCGAACATGGTCAATGGTCGACCCTCATTTGTTATCCCCATTTCAGGCTAACACAATAAGGATACTGTGTTTCGAATATGGTCAACAGTTATCCTCCATTGTCACGCCACCCCCACAATGTTCCAGATTTTGGGTATTGTGATTCACACCATCCACTTCCCTCTGTTTGGATTGATTCTAACACCCCTAGCGTTACCCCCCTCGTGCGCTAGAGTAGGGTAGGAAAAGTAGGTCGACTGTCCAGAGAGCCATGCTCTCCAGTCGTGACCCCTCTCTCTTTTAGGATTCTCCCATATGGTGATCGATGTCCCATGCACACCTTATATTGTTTAACACTCTCGTACAGGAGCTCCTATTATCTCTTGTTTCCCACACCGAGAATGGCTCGCGTGAGCTTAGAGATTTAGTCGACTGCCTCCTCAATATGATTGAGATGCAATGGACCCTAATGCACACGTTTCCTCAGTCATTTCCTCAGAACGCGGTCCACCTCGCCCTCCTCGCCCTCATTGGACCCAGTTCTTAGGGGTGGCATTTATAGACCCCAGAAAACGCGTGCCCAAAATTTTCAAAATGCTTCCATACACGATCCAAGATCGTAGAAATTTTTGCAAGATTCTATTTGGTAGGTCGCAGGGCCCGAATGGAGTTACGGATTAGGAGTTATGGACATTTGAAGTTGGGATGGAAAACTGGTTTGCAAGGCCCATTCGCGAAGCCCCCTCCGCGATCATGGAGCGCCGCTGCGAAGTAATGAGGCGGGAAGCTCTGCGAACCTGTTTGACATTCGCAACGTGCTGGGAAGACCCGCTGCGAAGCACTAGAGGCGGGATGCTCCACGAACGAATTTGACGTTTGCGAACACGCCGTGAAGTGAAGGAGGAAGGATGCTCCACGGCCGCCTTTGACGTTCGCAATCCACCGCGAAGCAAGCTCCATCTTCGCACCGCACGAGATCTGATTTGAGGCACCCCTACCTATAAATATCCAGCTCACTGCCCCTTCTCTAGGACAACGATGACCACTTCGACCCTTGGGTAGCCTATCTCCCGGTCCGCGGAGCTCCGCGTTGTGGCTCCACGAGGCCATGCTCCTCGAGCAGCTTCCTTCTTATTGCTGCTTCGTGAGTCCCTGATCCGCGAGCAGCTTCCTTCGCGTTGCTGCTCTGTGAGACTTTCCTCCGCGATCCACCCTTTCTCCGCAAGAGGCCCATGCGCCGCGATATCCCTCTGCCCCGAGATTAGCTTTTTTCGCGTTGCTGCTCTGCGAGACTTTGCTCCGCGAGCCACCCTTACTCCGCAAGAGGCCCATTCTCCGTGAGATCTCTCTGCTCCGCGAGACCTTTGCTCCGTGAAGATACTTCGCGAGGACCTATCCTTCGCGAGGCTCCTACCTTCGCACCCACTGGTCTATAACACGGGGGCTGCGCCCCCGCACCCCCGCTCGGGGTCAGTGCCGGGCTACGGTCTCGACCGTTCGGGCCAGCCCCCTTCGCTACCATCACAGACCCCGATGAAAAATGGAGAGTCGCACCGAAAACTTCTCAGGAAGGGATGTTGGGATTTTCCATTGCACCCTTATGCGTACCCACCTTCCGCCTATGGAATACCATAATTTGAGATGCTCCTCCACATGCCATGAAACACCTTGAGTCGATATATTCCTCTTGGTTTCATTCCCATATCGTGAGTTGAGATTCTCATCATCAATTCCCCGAGTTCATTGAGTCGAACCATTCCTCAGAAAACTCCTCCAAACCCTATCACTTGGCTCCTATGCCAGGTTGAACCAGAAAGGGCCGCCCTTGTGTAAGACCCAACACCATCCATTCCCAGGCACCTTATGCCTAACAGTCCTATCTATATGACTTTAAACTGTAGTAATACCTATGCTCCAAACATAGGATGCCTATTTCACTAAACAAGATATGCATCATGCTCTAAGCATAAGATGCTAATTGTCCTATCTACATGACTTTAAACTATAGTAATCCCTATGTTCCAAACATAGGATGCCTCTTGCACCAAATAAGATATTCCTTATGCTCCAAGCATGAGATACCAATAGTCCTATCTACAAGACTATAAACTGTAGTACACCCTATGTGTCAACCATAGGATGCCTCTTGCTCCAAATAAGAGATTCCTTATGCTCCAAGCATAAGACACATAATTCCATGATTATAGTGGCATAATTCCAACACCCCTTGGTGTTATCCCACTTGTGCAATAGCGCATAGGTGAATGCCTCAATCCACCAGTGGGTTCGGATGCCCTCATGGCCAGACATGAGGAAGATATTACGAGCATCTCCCTAGTGTAAGCCCCATTCACCATTTCCGCTTCATTGTGGCACCCGAGCAGCTTCGTAGAATATGCCCCATTCACCATTACTGCTCCATAGCGGCACCTGGGCATCTTCCTAGCATAAGCCCCATTCACCATTTCCACTCCATAGCGGCACCCAGGCAGCTTCATAGCGTAAGCCCCATTCACCATTGCCGCTCCATAACGACACCTGGGCATCTTCCTAGCGTAAGCCCCATTCACCGTTGTCGCTCCATAGCGGCACCCGGGCAGATTCCTTGCGTAATCCCTATTCACCATTGCCGCTCTATAGCGGCACCCGGGCAACTTCCTAGTGTAATCCCCATTCACCATTGCCGCTCCTTAGCGGCACCCGGGCATCATCCTTGCGTAATTCCATTCATCATTGTCGCTCCATAGCGGCACTTGGGCAACATCCTTACATAATCCCCATTCACCATTGCCGTAGAGGCACCTGGGAAGCATCCTTGCGTAAGCCCCATTTACCAGTGCCGCTCCATAGTGGCACCCAGGCAGCTCCCTCGCGTAAGCCCCGTTCACCGTTGCCGCTCCTTAGAGGCACCCGGGTAGCTTCCTTGAGTAAGCCCCATCCACGATTGCCGCTCCATGGCGGCACCCGGGCAGCATCCTTGTGTAAGACCCATTCATCATTGCCGCTCTATAACGGCACTCGGGCATCATCCTTGCGTAATACCCATTCACCAGTGCCACTCCATTGCGGCACCCGGGCAACTCCCTCACGTAAGCCCCGTTCACCATTGCCGCTCCTTAGCGGCACCTGGGCAGCTTCCTTGCGTAAGCCCTATCCACGATTTCCGCTCCATAACGGCACCGGGACAACTTCCTAGCATAAGCCCCTCCCACCAGTGCCACTCCATAGCGGCACCTGGGCAGCTTCCTTGCGTAAGTCCCATCCACGATTGTCACTCCATAGCGGCACCCGGGCAGCTTCCTAGCATAATTCCCTTCACCATTTCTGCTCGATAACGGCACTCAGGTATCTTCCTAGCATAATCCCCCTTCACCATTGCCGCTCCATAGCGGCACCTGGGCAGCTTCCTAGCGTAAGCCCCATTCACCATTGCTGCTCCATACCGGCACCCGGGCAGCTTCCTAGCGTAAGCCCCATTCACCATTGCCGCTCCATACCGGCACTTGGGTAGCTTCCATGCGTAAGCCCCGTTCACCATTTCCGCTCCACAACGGCACCTGATCAACTTCCTAGCGTAAGCCCCATTCACCATTTCCACTCCATAGCGGCACCCGAGCAGCTTCCTAGCATAATCCCCGTTCATCGTTGCAGCTCCTTAGCGACACCCGGGTAGCTTCCTTGCGTAATCCCCATCCACGACTGCCGCTCCTTAGAGGCACCCAGGTAGCATCGTTGCATAAGCCTCATTCAGAATTGCCGCTCCATAGCGGCACCCGGGCAGCATCCTTGCGTAAGCCCCATTAACCAGTACCGCTCCTTAGCGGCACCCGAACAGTATCCTTGCGTAAGCCCCATTCACTATTGTCGCTCTATAGTGGCACCCATGCATCATCCTTGAGTAATCCCCATTCACCATTGCTGTAGCGGTACCCGGGAAACGTCCTTGCGTAAGCCCCATTCACCAGTGCCGCTCCATAGCGGCACCCGGGCAGCTCCCTCGCATAAGCCCCATTCACCGTTGCCGCTCCTTAGCGGCACCCATGAAGCTTCCTTGCATAAGCCCCATCCACGACTGCTGCTCCATAGTAGAATCGGGGAAGCTTCCTAACGTAAGCCCCACCCACCAGTGTCGCTCCATAGCGGCACCCGGGCATCTTCCTTGCGTAAGCCCCATCCACGACTACCGCTCTATAGCGGTACCCGAGCAGCTTCCTTGCGTAAGCCTCATCCACGACTGCCGCTCCATAGCTCCGCCCGGGTAGCTTCCTTGCGTAAGCCCCATCCATGATTACTACTCCATAGCATCTTATGGGAAGCTTCCCTGAATAAGCCCCATTCCCCATTTCTTCTCCATAGAGGCACCTGGGCAGCTTCTTTGCATAAGCCCCATCCACAGTCGTCACCTCTTTCAGCGGTAAGCCGTTGACATACTTATCCAGCGGTAAGCCGTTGCGACCCCATTCAGCGGTAAGCCGTTGAAATCCTTATCCAGCGGTAAGCCGTTGCGACCCCATTCAGCGGCAAGCCATTGACATCCTCATCCAGTGGTTAGCCGTTATGACCCAATCCAACGGTAAGCCGTTGAAACCCCCAATCGGTGGTAAGCCGTCATCATAAGAAGTACATGGACTTTTATTCCCTACCACGGGGATACGTAGGAAGCCTCTTCAAGGATCAAGCCCGAAACCATCCTCATCCTTTTCATCGGGCCTCCATCCTGGAGTAAGTCCCGGTACCATGGGCCGCTAAACGCGTAAGCCCCTCTTTACTTCCCACGGACGTACCCTTCACGACGTGATCGTCAGGTCTCTGCTTACTCTTGTTTCTCACACCGAGAATGACTCACGTGAGCTTAGAGTAAGCATCGACCATGGCAATGCCCCCGTCTAGCATGACGTTAAACTGTATGCCCCCGTCCAGTATGACGTTAAACTGTATGATGTCCCGAAAGACATTAAAATGTACCTCCCTTTTGAACTACGAGGTCTTTGATCCATGTCAAGGCATGGTACGTAGGAAGCCTCCACGAGGTTCAAGACCACCACCCGTTGTTTATTCACATCAGGTTACACCCTTTTCCCGCATGATGTTAAACTGCATTCCAGTCCAACGGTAAGCCATTGTGACTATCCTGAACTATGTGGACTTTGATCCATGCCCAGGCATGGTATGTAGGAAGCCTCCACGAGGTTCAAGCCCACCGCCTGTCATTTATTCACATCAGGGTTCACCCTCGTCTTGCATGACGTTAAACTGCACTCTAGTCCCGCGGTAATCCATTGTGACTATCCTGAACTATGTGGACTTTGATCCATGCCAAGACATGGTATGTAGGAAGCCTCCATGAGGTTCAAGCCCACCACCAGTGGACCCCCGGGTTCACCTTCACATCGGTTCACTGACGAAGTCCCACCCAAACTATGAGGACTTTGATCCATGTCAAGGCATGGTACGTAGGAAGCCTCCCTGAGGTTTAAGCTCATCATTCATTGGACCAAGGTCCTTCTTCACGTCAGTTCGCGGACACCCACATCCCCTTTGAACTACAAGGACTTTGATCCATGTCAAGGCATGGTACGTAGGAAACCTCACGAGGTTCAAGACCACCATCCATCTAGGCCAAGGTCCTCATTCACGTCGGTTCTACGACACGCCCTCGTCCCGCATGACACTAAACTGCATCCCAATCCCGCGGTAATCCATTGTGACCCTACCATCCAGTTGTTTCGACACCCCTTCATGTCAGTTCAACAACCCCTTTTCACCCGATCTACGAGGACTTTGATCCATGTCAAGGCACGATACGTAGGATACCTCAAGAGGTTCAATCCCACCATCCACTTTGACCGTGGTCCACCTTCACATCGGTTCGCTGATGAAAACCATACCAAACTATGAGGGCTTTGATCCATGTCGAGGCATGGTATGTAGGAAACCTCATGAGGTTCAAGACCAACACCCATCGGACCAAGGTCCACCCTCACGTAGGTCCTCCGGCGCACCAACCCGAACTACAAGGACTTTGATCCATGTTAAGGAATGGTACGTAGGAAGCCTCATGAGGTTCAAGCCCAATACCCATCGGACTAAGGTCCATCTTCACGTCGGTCCTCCGACACACCCATCTTCTAAACTCCGTGGCCTTTGATCCATGTCAAGGCATGGTATGTAGGAAGCCTCTACAAGGTTAAATCCCATCACTCGGTCATTCTGACCCCCTTCACGTAGGTTCACCCTTGTCCCGCATGAAATTAAACTATATCCACCGAAATAAGCGGACTTTGATTCCCTTCCAAGGGGATACGTAGGAAGTCTCTTCTAGGCTCAAGAACAACTTCACCGTCTCCCTTGCGATGGTACCATTTCATTCCCCCTGCACTTCATTCATCCACCCATCATCCATACTGATTATTACCCGGGTTTCCACATCTCGGTGGGATCATGTCATACATTTCTTCACTGCTCCTAGTAGTACTTGGGCCGCTATCCATGTGTAGGCCCCAGCATGTCTCCTGGTAGTTGTCCTCTGTGTACACCCCGATTCATCACCCCTTCGAACTATGTGGGTTTTGATCCCTTTTGTCTACACACGGTACGTAGGAAACCTCCCTGAGGTTCAATCCCAGCCAATGGTAAACCATGGTGTCCCCCATCTTGGGGTGCACTCTCCCTGATCCGCCCTCAGTGGTGTTCAGATCAGCCATTACGGTGTGACATCTCCCCTCTATGGGGCACACCAACTCGGATCCGTCCTCATTGGGTATTCTGATCCATCCATATTTCGGGTGTTCCCTCCTTGGGATGTACCAATCTGATCCGTCTCTATGGGATGTTCATATCACTCGCATTCCATCTCCGTAAGATGTTAAACTCGCGGCCTACCTCGTGATAGACATGAGATGCCTAAGGAAAACCTCGGAAGGCACTCCTTTGGTGCAACCATCTCCACAAGACGTTAAACTCGTGACATACCCCATGTTAAACACAAGAAGCTGAGAAAAACCTTAGAGACATTCCTATGGTATATGATTCCCCGCATTCGATGCGGGATGCCTCAGGTTATGCACCCTTGAGATTCCCTCTTATGAGGAAGAATACATGTTCCCCAATGTACACGCATCCAGAGATTCCCCAACATGCCTGATGTTGCTGTCTACTCCGACCGAAGGTTACTATCATGTCCAGACCCCATGGAATGTCTTGACGGAAGTAGTGTAATTAACCAGCATCCATGAAGATATGGAACCAGGAATGAGATTCACGAACAAAGTATTAAATCTATGAGGGATACTTGGACTAAGTGACGAGTTCCGAGGAGGAATACACGGAAGGAAGAACCGACATCCCATCATCCTAGTTTCGATCAAGGAGAAGACATCCCTGAATAAGGAGTGAATGCCGCCCGCCTTTAGAAAGCGGAAATGTGGGGCAACAGCTGCGCGTCCCCACAGATGGATGTGCGCGCCCCAACGAAAGAGTCAGAAACAAATGAATTATCTCTCCAATCCTCATAAATTCTCATGGAATGTTCACACAATTATAACTTTAATAATATTTTTCCCTTCACTCTAATTCCTCCAGTAACTTTGATTCTATTTTTTTTATTCTTCTAATATTTTTCTTGTCAATTATATATATATTTTATATTTTGAAGTAAGAGAGGAATTTTTTTACTTCAATCAGTTGTTTGAACCTCCTTATAAAATTTTATAGGATATTTTATCTTTCAAATTTCCCATACTTGATGTTTCTCCCCAAATTTGCTCACAAAATAGCTTCTCATACACACTTAAGTTTAACTAGGATCATGTACTTAATTATAGATCTAGATAGTTAGGGATTTCATGATTATAATATGATCTCATAACTAGTTCATTAATTAATTCTAGGGTCTAACAAGATTCACATGTCAAGGTTTTACAGAATAGAAGTTTATTTTAAAAAGGTATTTTTAAATTAAAATAACACCTCAATCATTTTAAACACACATCCCTTAATTCTCTAAGGTTTTGACTAGAATTCATAGAAAATTCTAGTTATTAAATTATTGTTTTTCTCTCTCAATAAGTAAGTGAATTTTAAATAATATGTTAAAAATGGGTTTAAATTCTCACTTGTATGAAAATTAAAAATTAGACAACATGTCATGGTATGAGATTAAAAAACCAGTGGTCTTTTCATTAACTTATAAAACATTGAATATGATAATAAGTACATTTTAGAATTAATATAAGTCGAATTTCATGGAGATAAATCAATTTCTAAAAATTTTCGTTGGTTCCAAAGTTACGAAGGCATTAAATTATTATCTCAAATGGTTTAAAAAACACATAAAATAAAAAAAATGAAAAATAAAAAACACAAAAATTTGAAATCTCTAAAACCTACAAAGGTTTCACTATCCCACACATGTCTTATATAAAATATTAATTTGAGTTAAATCATGATGTTCATTTCAATTAGTTTAGGATGGAAAAGGAATCATAAAGAGATAAAACTAGAATTACTTGAATGAGTAACTCTTTCAATTGATCTTCAATGTTAACACTATTTCCACCCTCGATGAAAAATTACAGTAAAAATTAAGGAATAACTAATTATTTAAAAACAAAATAAAAAATTAAATTTATAAAGGAAAATATAGACTTGGGTGACCCCCTGATAGGTTATATGTTTTTACTTCCTACATCTAGGTAGTTATGGCTAGTCATCCCCAATTTTAAGGGGGATTAAGCTTTTGTGCTAAAAACCACCAAATCTTTTCCCTTACAAAAAAAATTATAATTTTATTTTATTTTAGGTCCCAATAATTAGTGTACTCCTTCCTAATAGTGAAGGATATCTTGGATTGTAAGTATTGAGGAAGGTAGGGGAACTCTTTCTCTTCTACTACTTCTTTGGATTTTTCTTCAATTAAAATTCCTTAGTAGTCTCTACTTTTTTATTCAAGGGTGGATTCCTTAGTACTATATGTGAAATTCCATCATAAGGGGATTCAATAATTAGTTAAAATTGAATAAATTTAAATCAGTAAGAGTTTAAATCTAAATCATTTCCATTAATTGTGTTATCTTATAATCTTGTTGTCTCCTTTTACACAAGCACTGAGCATTATTTTTCTTCAATTTCCGACAAAATCCTCTCCTTGATTGTGGGTTATTATTTTTATTTATCACTCTAAGGGTTATAATTATTTATGAATCTATATAATAAAAATGAGGGAAACAAATTGGATTTGATAAAAATGTAAAATAAAACATAAGAGAATCCAAAATTTAAGCCCACTCCCTTCAACTAATCAGCTTAAATTGTTATTCCTATTACATGCCCACTAAGAAGATTATAGTATTTTTTGGGAGAGAATTATTGTGCAGTTTAGTTTCCAATTCCATGATATATTATTTAAAGGTAGGAAGGATGATATATTTTTTTATTCATCATCCATCTCTTGATGGAACTTTAAAAACTAGTGTTATAATTCTTTAAGATGCTTGGATAAAGCTTATAAAATTGGTTGCTTGAGTTATTCATTTAGATCATTTATGAACTCTTTGAACAACTCCTCTCTGTATATTTACTTCTGGAATAACATAACCCATTTATTTATAAATAAAACAACCACATTCAAAGGTAAGGGCAAGTCATTAATAGATTACATTTTTTAATTTTAATTATTTTAATGGAAATAAAAAAAATTGTACTAAGTGATGTATTGTAGTGAATTCAAGATGGATCCCAAAAAATAACTCTAAATTTTTATAGTCCGTTTATTATAGGGCTATAAAAATAGAAATTAAAATCCCCTCTGAACATCGTTGTAGATTTCATAGGTTTTTCCTTGAAGATATTTTCTTAAACACTCACTACCCATCTCTCTTATGTATATTTTAGTGTTTTTAATAAAAAAAGAATTAGGGGGAGAGGAGGGTTAGTGTATGTGATATAATGAAAAAATTATTTAAAAATAAAAAATTCAATTCATGGAATAAATATGCTACCACTAGGATTATTTTTTTGAACCCTTTCACTATCACACTCATGTTAATATCATTATCTTTCACTATTCACACTCTAGTGTATGTGTAAAATTGGTTGTGTGATTGTATAGATTACCAAATAATCATCAATTATTACACATCCACCACCTTTATGTGAAGCAAACTAGAATATTCTCAATTAAGAGAGCACCCATCTTAACTCCAGGGCTAGAAATCACTCACCATTTTCTATACAATCCACTGGTTCCATCATATACGAGTAAACTGAGTTGAAGAAGGGAAATATGAAATTCTAGTTGGAGAATAAAATAATTAAAAAATAGGGATATGAAGAAATATTACCAATATCTTAACCTCACAACTTCCTAAATCCTTATAGGTTGAATTCAAAAATTAATTAAAAGAGTATAGACTTAGGAAATTTATAATACCTCTATCAGATCAACCTTATGGTTATCTCAATATGATAATGGTGATTTGAGATCACAGTTATGAAAATGGAGAAAAGAGAGATGGAAGAAACCTGAATATAAAAAAATTAAAACTACTATGATATTTAAAATAAGTAAAATAATTATAGAAAGAAATTTGTATTCGAATCCCTTGATGGGAACCCTTTGCACAATGGGAATCCTCATAAATTTTTACATAGTTATTTCCTCAATTTTTTTACTAAGTCTTGAACCCAATTATCTTTATCTCATTTATAATTTTCCTACCATTTTAAACATATCATTAAATGATTTAAATCATAACTAACCATCAAATACAAACCAAGGATGTTAAATTCTAGTGTCTTTGGAAGATTAGGTACATAAAACTGAAAACATGGAAATAGAATAAAACCTATTTATATTAATAAACCCTAATAATATCTTAAATTCATTCGATCTATTAAATCTATATAAGATAAAATATGGAATACTTAGATGAAATTGATGAGCTAAAAATCATAGTAAGAGAATAAACATAGAAATAATGTATAACACATGGTCTAGAAGGCATAACATGAGGACATAAAATTACATGGAACATGAATAAATATATGAAATTATAACACATAGAACATGGGACCATGTAATCATGGAATAATAGGAATATAGAATCAATATATAACATGAAATAAATATGAGTCAAAGCTAACTACCAATACTATATCACCTGGTGGACAAAGTCTCATAAAGGAATCAAGTTTACTCCCTCTACTAACATGATGTCTCACGAGACTTAACTTTACCTAACACATTAAAGCACTATATGGTTGCACCCATCATAAAATGTTCATGAATACACTTTTCACATGAATAATCAAATATAAGGAATAAAAATAAGGGTTACCCATAAATAGAAATAAGTATCATAATCATGTCATAAAGAATAACCAAAGGGAATATCATAATGGTGTCGATGAAGGAAAAAATTTAAATCATACATGGACATCAATAAGAGAAAATATACATAGATCATGATAAATTATGTCCAACTAAAGTGAAAATATGTAAAAATAGTGTTTAAGAAACTTTATAAATGAGCCACTTTAGTGCGGTTTAAGGGAAAACATTAAAGGGTCTTTAAAGTGAAAAAAGGAATAATTGTTTTATAAAAAAAAATTAACTAAGATAGTTTTACATGATAAAATTAGTGATTTTAGAAACATAATTATAGATTAAAAAATATTATGGAGTGTACTTGAAAATGGATAAAAAATTGGGAAGTTCCCTTTAATCGAGCTTTCTTATATGGAGGAATTAAAGAGGATACCATATAAAACAAGTATTTACCCTACAATGAAATAAAAATAAAGCTAGGTAAATATGTTTGGAACATAAAAATATAATTCCGGAGGAGTACATAATAATAATTAAGAATTATATTTGGTTTTAGAGAGAGAAAGTGTAATCTGAAGGAAACAATGGATGTTTAGAGAGAATCCCTTACCTAATGTCCGAAAGTGTTCTTCACTTGCACTTAATTTCCTGGATAATCAAATTAGGTCAATTAATTAATTAATTCATAACCTCTTATACATGTATTCAATTTATTTCAATTTTATTTGGTTCATTTATGGCCATTTTGTTGACTTAGCATATTTAATTTCATCATTTTGGGACTGTTCATTTCATGGTTTCATGGTCGATTCGCTTGTATATAATTATGAAAGTTCTTATAAAATGGAAGAAAAACTCAAAAAATAGAATTATATGGTATTAATTTATTTATATAAATTTAAATTTCCCCATATACTATTTTATTTTTTACATGAGGATGATTCATTAGATAAAATGTTGATGAAAAAATGATTAGTTTATTTTTGGAGGTTTTTACAAACACCATGAATTGGTATAGTTTTATTTAATGATATGTTTAAATATTAGTTTCAAAACATTAAATAACTTTTAATACTCATTTTATAATCCATTTTAATCATAAAAATGGTTTTATAACCAACCTTGAATGTGTTAATGAGAAACAAAAACTTATCGTCCATGAAGGCGGTGAATTGACACCTCAAGGACGATGTTTTCATTTTTAGAAAAAAATGAGAGGAGAAGAGATTTGATGATATATATTAAATTAATTTTTTCTAGTATATATATTAACTAGAGTTATTATGCCAATTTGGAATGGGTAGGTGAGATAAGTATAAGAAAATAAAAGAAATTAAAAGAGAAAGAGGGAGGGTTTTACCTCTCAAGTGTCGTCTCCTTGAGAACCTCCTTAAGGCAATTGGAAATGGTATTTTGGTGAGACCAGCAAAACCAGAATACAAGGAATAGGTTTTTGAGAGGAATTGGTAAGAATATAATCAATATACATTGATTATAAGGTGTGAGGATAAAAGGTGGTGATTGGTAGTATTTATACTGGGATGAGAGGGGTGTTTATAATTATTTTATTCATTTGTTTATTATTTTGGCTCAAGAATATAAGTAGTGTTGTTTATTATGAATAAATATAGTAAATGGTTCTATATATTTAGAAAAAATGGGTTCTTACCTCATCCGTACATCATCCACGACTTAATAATTCATGTATTTAGCTTATTTCATAAATTATCGTATTTTACTATTCACCAAGAATTCAACTATTTTAGAAAAATCCAAACAATTTACCCTAAATATTTTTATAAGTGTATATATCAAAAATGTAATCCATTTTATGAAAATAATTTTCTAAATATGAGAAATTTAGTTTTTAATTAAAATTATCATTTATTCAAAAAATACCAATTTTATTATTATAACTGATTTTATGACACTTTGAAAAATTGATTAAAGTTTCATAAAATTATCTTATAATTTTAATGAAAAAAATATTAATTTATGAATATATTTTATGAAAATATATTTTCATTTAGTTAATTATATTAATTATAAAATTGTAAATAAATATTTATGACTTAAAATAACTCCAACACTTAATTTATCATTTTTAAAACATTTATTTACTTATACCATAATATCAATATATCATATTTTCATTTATAATATGCCTAAATTTTCTTTATACTTTCATAGGTGAGGATACTATTCTTAATGTTCATATTATTATTCCAACGGTCAAGTTACTATTGAATTGGTATAAGTTTCTCAATTTCTATAAATATTTCCTATTTTATTATTCATTTAAGAGAATAATGTTTTTATTAGGTTCTATATGTGATGTATGTGTTTTATACTATATAACATAATTATAAAAAGGGAAATTCCATTCATAAAATTTTAGGTTGTTACATTCTTTCCCCTTATAAAATTTCACCCTAAAAATTTCATTTTATATTCTAAGTTAAAAATAGGTGGGGAACTTATCCTTAATTGCTTCCTCCAGTTGTAATGTCGCCTCATCATACTTATGGTTCTTCCATAGTACTTTGACCAGGTGATTAATCTTATTGCGTATAAATTTATATATATGATCCATGATCTTCATTGGCTTCTCTTCACACTAGAGTTCGTTCTCCAATTGTACCAGTTCTGAATTCAATACATGTGATGGATCTGGTATGTAATTCTTCAAGAGGGTTACAAGGAATACATCATGCACTTGAGACATGGTAGGTGGAAGTTATAGTTGATATACCACATCTCTGAAATGATCAAGAATCTTGAAGGGGATGATGTACCTTGTAATCAACTTTCCTTTCTCCCCAAATATCACAATCCTCTTCCATGGAGATAAGTGGAGGAATACCCTATCTCTAACCCTAAACTCCACATATCATTGTAAATTTCATGCATAACTCTTCTATCAACTTTAGGAAACCCAGATATAATTCTGAATGCTTTTCACATTTCCTACCATTTCTTTGACCATATAATGTCCTAGAATCTTACATCCAGTGACTTCATCCCAACAAGTTGGTGTTCTGTATATTTTATCATAAAGGGATTCAAATGGATCCATTTGTGTGATTGAGTGGAAAATATTGTTGAAAGAGAACTCAACCAGAGTTAGATGTTGGTCCCATACTCCCTTGATGTTCATATAACTTGCTATCAACATGTTTTGTTGTGTATGAATAGTCAACTAAGATTGTAGATCGGTTTGAGGATGATAAGACTTACTGATGTTTAAATCAGTGTTTAGATCATGTTGGATACTTTTCCAAAACTTAGAGGCAAATATCAAATCTCAATTAGATGTAATTGATAGTGATACTCCATGCTGCCTCACCACTTCTCTGATGTATATCCGTGAAAGTTGATTGAGTGAAAAGTCCTATCAAATTATGATAAAGTTGTCTATCTTTTTAAGGGGATACATAATGACCCATATTACATTATTTTTTTAGATATGTTTGTAAGTCTAGTGACAAAGTCCATGGTGATGTTTTCCTATTTTCATGTTGGTATGGGTAATGGTTTCATCATTCCCTTAGAATTTTATTTTTCAGTCTTCACTTGCTAACATACCAGAAACTTAGATGAACAATCAGTGATCTCCTTATTCATATTGTCCCAGCAATAGTGCTCTTAGGGATCTCAATACATCTTTGTGCATCCTAATTGAATAGAGAAAGTTGAGCTATGTGTATCATTTAGAAGATCTTTCTTTATCTCTTTATTAGATGGTACACATAGTCGTGACCCAAATCTTATGACTCATTCCTCATAAATTTTGAACTATGAGGATTTACCATTTTTGATAGCTTTCTCCATTTTAGGGATTTCCTTATCATTTATTTGATAATATTTTATTTTATCAATAAGGTATGGTTGAGTAATCATTTGAAAAATTATTTATGATGTTCCTTCCTTAATTATTCCAATTTCCATCCTTTGAAGGTCTAAGAAGATCAGATCCTTCTAAATACTCATCTTTAATAAAATTTCATGATCCTTTCTACTTAGAGCATCCACCACTTTATTTACCTTACCAGGGTGTTAGTGTATTGAGTAGTCATAATCCTTGATGAATATATATTTGAGGCTCTTATAATCAGTATATATCTCACTCTTCTCCCCATAGCGATAATGCCACTAGATTTTCAACATGAAGATCACAACCACCAAATCCAGATCACGCGTGGGATAGTTTTTCTCATGAAATTTTAAATGCCTTGAGGTATAGGCTATCAATTTATCATTTTTCATCATTACACAACGTAATTTCTTCTTTGAAGAATTACTTTATACCAAAAATAGTTCCCCACTTGTCAATAGTGTGATTAATGGTGCAGTGATAAACCTTTTTTTTCAAGTTTTTAAAGTAGTCTTTAAATTAAATAGTCCAAATAAACTTTACTACTTTCCAAGTAAACTTGTTTAGTGGGTTTAAAAATAGTGAAAATTACTTTAAAAATTGTTAGTAATACCCATCTAGACCAAGAAAACTATGGATCTCTGTTATAGATGTTGGTCTGGGCCACTCCTCAATTGCCATTATTTTAGAAGGGTCCACATATATCCCTTTTCTAGTTATTAAATTCCCTAATAATGATACCTCCTCCATCTATAATTTTCATATAGTTTCTCCATTTTCAAATTCATTATCACAATATTCAAATGCTCCTTGTTTTCCTCCTTTCTCTTGGACTATATCAGAATATGATTGATAAAGGATACAAAAAATTTGTCAAGGTGATATCTAAAGAATCTATTCATTAAGTACATAAAGTTTTTTGGATCATTAGTGTGTCCAAAAGGTATCACTATGAACTCATAGTGTCCATACCTCATTCTAAAGGCAGTCTTGGGAATATCTTCCTTCCTCACCATTAATTAGTGATATCCTGTGTCACCAACCAGCCCAAGTCGACCCTAAACCGGTCACCCATGCTAGCCCACGACAAGTCCCAAGAGGCGTTCCAGATCCTCATGTGATAGAGAAAATCACCAAGGGAATCAATATATTACACAAGGGAATGATTTTACCCAAATATAAACAATAAAAAAAATAATAGAAAGAAACGGACAGCCCAAAATACATTTACATAAAAATTGAACTGAACATTATTTGTACAAGAAACCTAAAGTACAACTAAACCAAAAAATAAACTGACCAAACCTAACAACCAAATAACTCCATGTGAATATGTTGTTCACTCTCCAACACAATGATCACATGTCACCCAAAGCAATCAAACTCAAGCTGAAACCTGCACAATGGCTAAAAACAGAAGAAGATTATAGGCATGAGTTTTAAAACTCAGTAGGTTAGCCAAATATTATATTCCCAATGAATTTAATTTTAAATAAAAGAAACATAAATTTTAAGTTTTAAATACAAGATATAAATTTATTTTATCCAAATGAGGTTCCATGCTATAATAATTATCAGACAAAAACTTGCAAGTTTTATAAACAAGAATTCTAGTAACAAATTTTCAAAGAGGTGAAACTTAAAAATGAAAATATTTTTTTCAAGAGGGATGCTTTAAAGATGGTAAAATTTCAAATAAAACACACATGATACTTAATTTACCAACTAATCACACTGTATGCTGATGGTGAGTATAAAATATCCAATGAGCACAAGTCACGTGAACACCCCAAAGCACCAGTTTGTTGTGGGCCCCAGGTACCTCGTATCTCAGTGTAAAAGTAACCATTACAAAAATAAATTCTAATGAAAATGATCCACTATTAAAAGAATAATCCATGACCTAGTGGTACCCAATATAATCATCATAATAGTTTATTTAGTGTTGTCAGCGTCAAACTTTCCATGTAAAACAGGGACAAAACCCCTCTGGATCACTAGCATACTAGTACATGTCTACCCATCTAGATACCCAGGTTTTCACTTTTTGCACTCAAAAAAGTTACACATATATAAAATAACATTTTATCCTGAATATTAAATTTAAAATTCATACACACATCAAACATCTCACACACATGTCTCATATTTCTTTCACAGATCAATAAACCACCTAAATTTTCATAAAATAATTTCAAGAATTATAATGAGGCCTTGCAAATAAAATCCATTAAAAATGATATTTTAAGGAAATAACCCATCAATACCATATAAACAAAGATTTGGAATCCCCAAAACCAATTAATAATTCAATTTCAGGGACCATAAAATAGACCCAAAAGATATAACATGAAATACACATGGAAACCATTTTTTTAAAAGAAAAATGCCAAACGGGCCATTAAGCCTTTCTAAAAACTAACATTTGGAAAAGGTAAGAATTTAAATTTTATTAAGGAGGTGTATAAAAAACATTTATAGCTGCTAAAAAATTTCATAAATCCATTTAAACAATCATGTTACATATTGAAAACACAACCATTTTCTAGAAACTCAGGCCAAAACTTGTTGTAAACCAAAACCCATTTGTTTGTAAAAACAAATCCACATTGGAAATCCATATAAGGACAGTAAAATAACATTATTAATTATTTTAATTCATTTATAAATACAAACAAATAATTTTTTTAAATCAAACTTATCACATAAAAGCCAACCAGGCAATTTACTGACCACATGACATGCACTTTTAAACAAAAAAATTTAGTTTAAGCACTTGAAAAGGAATAAAACACCAATTTAATGACATAATTTTATTAAATATACTAAAAAATGTTTAAAACACCCTAAAATAGGTTCTAAACCTCACAAAATAGGTTCAAAAGATAATAGAATATATAGACAAACACTTGGTGTACACTTTTATGACAAAACAACACTACTTTTCAAAAAAAAGGCTTAACCAACCGTTTTTCACACCAATAAAATTATAAAAAGGATGAAAAAAAATAATAAAAATATATTCCAGGTGATAAAAATAAGAAAATGATGAAAATTAAATGATAAAGGCATGTACAAGGGATATCATACCTCAAATCCTTGTCGGAAAGGAAACACACACCCAATATCACCATCAAAGGGTTTATAAAATCTAAAAATATGATGAAAAACCACAAAATAAAAAAACCCCCATATAAAATCTTGTTATAACATAACCCTAGGTTTATCATGACTAGGGGATAATAGAAAACCATGAAATAATGAAAGGATGAGGAAGAGGGAGGAGAAAGGAGAAAGAATATCACCTTGGAAACTAGAAAACCCCTTTTCTTACCATAGATTCGCACCCTTAGAGGAAAGTTAATGTATTTTAACTACTTGTAGAGAATAATAAGGTATTTAATAACCAGTTAAAGAATATTTGTGGGAAAAGAGTACGAATTTAATGATTTATGAATGAGACAAATTACCTTTGGAAAATCTAGACGATTTGAGAAACATTGAGAAGTATTTCCCTAATCCGAGACTAGGTTGAGATCCAAAGAGGGAAAATGGAACATGGGGGGTCCTCCTAGGGTTATTTTTATCTATTGGGAGGTATAATAACTGAAAATTATTAAAAAATGAATAATATATAAAAGAAACAATTTTTTTTTTAAAATTGGAAATGGGTCCATGGGATGGAGCAATACCTGAATAAATAACCCAAATTCACCATTATTATGAATTTATAAGTGGTAAAAAAGGATATGCTGTAACACCCCAGGTAAATAAAGAGTATGACATTTTAATATTTATCCATATTTGTGAATAAAATATTAATAGTACTTTAAAGGGAATGCTATGCTCAATGGCGTACCCAATATGCAACAACAAGTTTCTTTGAAATCTTACGTTGCACTCTAATAGTAAAATAATATTATTTTAAATGGTAGTTAACGCCTAGCCATTGTAATGGCCGTAATGAAAAGAAATAACTACAAAATGATTATATATGTTTGTAAAATATTTTTATTTTTTTTCAATAAATTTTAGGGGATTAAAAATGCAAATGAATCCAGTTTTTAAGCGTAAACATTCCAATATTCTTTAAAAGGTCGATTAACCTCCTTTTAATGAAGAACCTATTTTAAATAAACTTTTTGACAATTTTATAAGCTCTATTTTTCAGAATAAACATATTATTTATGATTGGGACATTGAAATTTACCTTGGGTTAATTTTTGGTATTTTTCTGACAATGTTCATTTTTCAATGAATAGTGAAAAATACTGCATTTTACATCAAAACTGCTTTTTCATATAATTTAATTATATGGTTATATTATATTTTTAATTAGTTTTAAAGTGTATTTAGAATATATTTTTACCATGTAATTCAATTATGGTCATTGGGATTAATTTCACTTTGGAATTAGGCATAAACAAGTGCCAAACTTTTCATAAATATTGTTTCTAAAAAAACCCACTATTTGTTTTGACAACGGGAAGTTTTTTTTAAATTAATTATTGAAATTTATGTGTTTGGAATTTGGTAAAATGGATGAAATATTTGGAATCAGAAGGTCCAAATTATGCAATTAAGACTCTTGTTTTTGGACATTATGAATAGTAACGACGGTAATTATCTTTAATTATCTTGATTAATGAGTAATCGGGTAGTTAAAGATAATAAGATAATATCATAATAATAAAAAAATGACCAGAAAATGTGTTCTAAGGCAATTGGTTGTCTCATGTCCTACCATGGGATGCCTTTTTCCAAACTTGGGGGCCCCATGGAATCACTTTTATGAGAAAGTGACTTTTTATATTTTTATTTTTGAAGAATGTTAAATGTGACAAAGAATGTATCACCTAAGTAAAATATTTTTAATTTTGTCTAAATAAATAATCTTTTGAACTATAAATATTCATTAGAAAGATAAAAATATTTCCTACATCATGATATTTTTTTTATAATTTTTAGACATTAAATTTATTAAATTATTTATGACATCATGATGATGCAGTGATTACCTTATTAATAAAGGATTTAAATAAAATGAAATGATAATGTGAAATCTATGACCTACACATGTACAAAACCTATTTTATGGGTGGATTTAGAACTCTTATCACCTTAACCTCTAATTATATCAATATGGGACCTTTTTAATCCGGAAATCATTTTCAAATAAAGTAACATTTCTTTACTTTCCAAGAGTGCCCCTCCTCTCCTCTTATAAAAGGCCCCCACCTCTACCTCCTTACCCACACTCCCAAAGCCTTTGGCTCGGCCAACCTCTGCCCATTTTGTCTCTCCACATACCTATATTACTCCTTGAAGCATCACTTTGGGCAGAATTCTTCCCAAGGAAGCTTTTGAGCTCAAACCAAAGGGAGTTTCCCGATTTTAAGGTAATGTCTTCACTTGAGTCCTTTTGTTTTATTTTGCTTCTCCAACCCCCTAAACTCTTTTTATTAATTTCATTTGTAACAACTAAAGTATCTTAAATATACTAGGATGTTGTTATAAGAAGTATTCAAGCTAAACTTACACACACCTTCGTCTAATGGTTAAAGAACATACTGTTTCTGTGGTTGGCGATTTTCTGCCTCACGAAACGATGATTGTTCAACATTCTTTTAACACCTTTAAAGGTGGCCATTATGATGTAACTGTATTTTATATAAGATATATATGGTATTTATGTTTACTATATGCTTCTGTATTTTATATTTAAACCATAACATTATTCTTTTCATGTTGTGTAAATGCGATAATTTCATATGAGGAAGTGCGGACTACCGCCCCCTCAAGTGATGTGACTCGTACATGCAATACATGGAACGTATAAATAATGAAATTAATGAAAATATGTGAAATATATAACATATATATTATACTGGAATTATAATATATATATATATCATTTATTTTTAATTCCGTTAATATGACAAAGAAAAAATGAAAGTAGCGTTCATGCGTACGTACGACCTACCGTCTCCATGAACGGTGATTTTCGTTTTTTATCTCAAAATGCTATGGAATAGTATAAAATGAATATATACTAGATATATATGATATTTAAAACATCAATAATATTCTGTATATGATGTACCTATAACTACATGGAAAATTATTTTCCAACAAGTTCAATTTTTGACTCATGTACCAAACATCGAAAAAAACGTCTCATATGAACTCATATTATTAACCAATTATTATAACATTAAAATATGTGATATGAACTTAATAATAATATTTAAAGGAGGTCCTTAGGCAATTATAAATTGAACAAATTTTATTATTCAGGAATATAAAGAAACGAACAAGACAAGTTGGACTTGAGGTAAGGGATTCGACTCCTCTCTTTCTTTTAATGTACACTCTTTTATGTCATTCCTTTTAAAGCTCATCTTTCTTGTTATTGGGATAGTATTTTATATTAATATTACTATAATTTTTATGTTCATATTATGAGAGACCCTATTCTCTCTCATCAATCCATTTTGGAAGCTTTGAGTGGCGCCGTTAGGCTGCCGAATTTTCGTAAGAGATCCAACCTCTCTCTTTCTTTTTAAGTACTCTCCTTTATGTCACTTCTTTTAAGCTCCTCTTTGTTATGTTGGGGGATGTTATTTTATATTCCTCTTTCTTTAAACTTTATGTTGATATGATTAGAGACCCTATTTCCTCTCATCAATCCATTTTGGAAGTTTTTAGTGGCGCCGTTAGGCTGCCGAGTCTTCGTAAGAGATTTTTCATCTCACTTTTATTCCCGTGAGATTTATGCTACATTTGCCACAATTTCCTTTGAGTGGTGTATGTACTACCCATAATTTTTATCATTGTAATATACTTTAATTTATGAGTATTTACATCAATGTTGTATTGTCCTTCTTTCACGGGGCGTATGTTTCGAAAGATACCCATGTCGGTAAGGGAACCTTTCACCCTCCTCTTTTTAAAAGACTTCTTTTGTTATATCTTTTAATTCACATACTATTATGTTGGGATATGTCCTTATATATCCTTATTGATTTAAATTTTATGTCCATGTGATGAGATACCCTTTTTATCTCTCGTCAACTCATTTTCTGAATTTTGTAGTGACGCCGTTAGGCTGTCAAATTTTTGCAAGGGAACTTCTTATCCCAAATTTGATTCTTTGGGATAAACATGTGGTCCTTGAATATGTCGTTCTATGAATATGTGTGAATATCCTCTGATTTTTTTACACTTAATATCCACTTATATTTGGTGTGTTCGTTTGTCACACATTATTATGTAATTGATTTATCCTTAAACCAAGGATACCGTCTTTGTAAGGGACTTCGTCTCAATCTCCTTTCATTGAGGCATATTTTGTTTTATACACAACCTTCTTTTATACGGTGTATAAACCCCTTTGAATTTTACGTTTATCCAAAAGGAATCTTTTTATACGAAGCGGTTTACAAAACGACAAAAGGGAATGTTTTTGTCATACGTATGCGGCGACAAGGACTTCTCCGCCGCCATGACCATTATTTGAGTTTCAGCTTCCTCTACAAGCCATAACTTCTTTTTAAAAAGAAAAATAAATACCATGTTTTACTTTTCTTCTATTTTGGTATTGAAAATGGTTTTCATAAGGTTTTGTATATCAATGTGTTTTATTGATATCTTGTGATTGAAATGTGGAAATTTTATGTTTCCTTTATGCATGTATTATGTGGTACGATTATGTTATGGTTCTTGGGCATTATTATGAAGACGGGTGGTTCCGTGATAAAATAATGGCAGGTGAGCCCGATGTAGCTCTCCAATGCATTGGGTAACGCGAAGGAGTGAAATGTTAAGGTTTCTCCGAAGAGATTTAGGTAATATACTGTAGTGGGTATTCCAAACGTAACCAAGAGGGTTACTCCCTACGTAAGAATGTTATGAATTCCTCAAGTTATCTTTATGTCTTATGATTTCTATGTTTTATTCATGATTTTATGAGGTATGTTAAAGTGATTAAGTTTTATGAGTAAAGTATGATTTCATTCTTATGTATATATGAACTCATGTTTCCTTTCCATATTTTTTATAACCCTTACTGAGGTTTTTATGCTCATCCCAAGTTTTTGAAATGTTTTTCACAGGTCAAGGGAAAGGTGCATGATATGATGATAGTGTCAAGGAAGTGTCAAGAAAGAATCCATGTTTTATTTTAAATATGTTTCCGTTGATGGGATAAATGAATACTATCTTTATGTAACCACATTGTTTAAATGTGGAATGTAATGCAAGTTGTATGATCTAATTCTCTAAAACTCTAAACCTGAAAAGATCCTCAATGTGTAATGTTGTAATAACTCAAGATTAAGTATGGTTTAAGGCTGGGGCCTTATAGTTGGTATCAGAGGTCGGTTTAGACAACTTTAGGGATTAGGAGTTTTTTTAGACACATGATTAGTCCCTATATCTATTATTTTAGTTAAATCCTTGTTTTATAAATTTTTTTCTGGTCAAGTAAAGTCAGTTACGAATGGGAGGAGAATGATCTCAAAGGACATTCCTATCTCTTCCTGATGACATTCTTGCAATAATTATTGCAAAGTCATGTTCGGATGATTGTGAAACTTTTTCTAGTATACAACTCACTTGCAAGCAGTTGTTTGAGATATCAAACACCTCCACTATACCTCGTTATCATCGTGGATCATGGGTTGTTTTTAGACAAATACTATTTTCACAATATTCTCATATTTTCAAGAAAGGTAAATATTATCAAGGTATTTTCAAATATTTTACCTTATCACAAGAATTTGAAGCATATTATGATTTTAAAAATGGTGCTGAAGAAGGAGACCCTTGCGTAACCTATTTATATTTT
The DNA here is from genome assembly GCA_963277665.1 of Viscum album. NCBI lineage: Eukaryota > Viridiplantae > Streptophyta > Magnoliopsida > Santalales > Viscaceae > Viscum > Viscum album. The sequence goes on along the minus strand of OY728133.1, from coordinate 1,373,011,627 downwards.
CTTTTAAAATATAGTCTCACAACACATACTTATGGTATTTTAAAAGGAACAATAATAGAAAGTTTCAACTCAATTTCGGTCCGACTATTTTATAGAAATCATGTTTTATCAGATGTTTTGGAATTATATGTCATACATGATTATTTTCCAAAACTGTTTTTCTGTGAACACCCATATGACCCATGTTGTACAAGGTGTATTTGGATGGAGGAAGCAAATTATTTTGAAGGATCTCTAAATCATTGTTGTAATGCATGGGAATTCTACCTACGTGAACAAGATGACGATGAAACCGAGTGGTCTCCATGATCAAGGTATGCTGTTATTCATTTTGGCAATCGTTTTATTTTATCTTATTGTGGTGAAATAAGACTTCAACAATTAAGATGTTGAGATCGTAAAGAATTTGGATGAAAATTAGAGGTATAAGGAAAATATTGAGGTTAAAACATGTTAGGGTTATTTTTGGAGTTTTATAAAAAAAACAACACGCAGACCGTGTGACAACCCGTCGCATCGGACAAAGCTACGAGAATCAAACCCACAACCAAAGTGCGACTGGTATTTATCACCTACCACTAGACTACGTGAAGTCCCTGGTTAGTTTGACTAATTTTTTTTAGTTAGATGATTTTAGGAATCAAGAGTAATTTTATTTTGGGTTATCTATGGAAATGATTAACCTATCGTCAAGGATATGTGATTAGGTTAATTGCTTTTCAATACAAGACTTTAGGAGAAATTGATGTTGTTTGGAGATAAATGTTACGATTTAACTTGGAAGACTATGTGACTAAATCCTTCAAATATTTGGGTTTCAATTTTAGTTTGGTTTACTTTGAAGTATTTTATGGACAAATTTTTTATCGAATGTTCCTCGTTGAACCTTGGGTTTTGTTGGACAAATTTTGGAGATTAAGAATATATTTTCTTTTTATAAAGGGTTATCCTTTTCTGGATTATCTGATCTTGTATTGACCTTTTTGGTTTTGTTTTTGGTTAAAGTCTAAAGACATGGGAAGTATATAGTTCTCTTTTGTGGATTAGGTTATTCTCAAGAAGTTGATTATAGTACTCTTAATGCGAACAAGTCTTCCTAAATACTCATCTTTTGGAGAAAATATGAGTTTGATTAAGGAATCTAGTAAAAGTTGAAAGTCTACATGACAATTAAGTATGTTTCATTATGATTTAGTTACGCTCAAAAATAAATTCCTCAATAAAAAATTAACATAAAAAAAAAATGTTGTCTGTTAACTTTTCCTACTAGAGAATCGAATACCGTTTAACCCATCACAAGTTTGTGATTTTCTTATGGTTAACTTTCTCCTAGACATGTTTACTATCACTCTTCATCAGAACATGACCCTTTGTTTTTTCCTCCATGTCCATATTTTCATACATGGAATCCTAGTATGGGTTAACTCGGGTGACCTTTGTACTTCCCTTTCTTTCTTTTAAAGTGATAGTTTAATTTACTCCTTTTCCGATGTGGGACTTTCAATGGAGTTTTCAAGCCCAATTTTAAAATTGCGAGGACGCAATTCCCAAAAAGGGGGGAAGGATGTAACACCCCAGGTAAATAAAGAGTATGAAATTTTCACATTTATCCATATTTGTGAATAAAATATTAATAGTAATTTAAAGGTAATGCTATGCTCAATGGCGTACCCAATATGCAACAACAAGTTTCTTTGAAATCTTACGTTGCACTCTAATAGTAAAATAATATTATTTTAAATGGTAGTTAACGCCTAGCCATTGTAATGGAGGGAATGAACATAACTAACTAAAAAATGATTATATATGTTTGTAAAATATTTTTATTTTTTTTCAATAAATGTTAGGGGATTAAAAATGCAAATGAATCCAGTTTTTAAGCGTAAACATTCCAATATTCTTGAAAAGGTCGATTAACCGCCTTTTAATGGCGAACCTCTTTTAAATCCACTTTTTGACAATTTTATAAGCTCTATTTTTTCAAAATAAACATATTATTTATGATTGGGACATTGAAATTTACCTTGGGTTAATTTTTGGTATTTTTCTGACAATGTTCATTTTTCAATGAATAGTAAAAAATACTGCATTTTACATCAAAACTGCTTTTTCATATAATTTAATTATATGGTTATATTATCTTTTTAATTTGTTTTAAAGTTTAATTAGAATATATTTTTAACATTTAATTCAATGATGGTCATTGGGATTAATTTCACTTTGGAATTAGGCATAACCAAGTGCCAAACTTTTCATAAATATTGTTTCTAAAAAAACCCACTATTTGTTTTGACAACGGGAAGTTTTTTTTAAATTAATTATTGAAATTTATGTGTTTGGAATTTTATAAAATGGATGACATATTTGGGATCAGAAGGTCCAAATTATGAAATTAATACTCTTTTGTTTTTGGACATTATGAATAGTAACGACGGTAATTATCTTTAATTATCTTGATTAATGAGTAATCGGGTAGTTAAAGATAATAAGATAATATCATAATAATACAAAAATGACCACAAAATGTGTCCTAAGGCATGTGGTTGTCTCATGTCCGACCATGGGATTCCTTGTGCCAAACTTGGGGGCCCCATGGAATCACTTTTGTGAGAAAGTGACTTTTTATCTTTTTATTTTTAAAGAATGTTAAATGTGACAAAGAATGTATCACCTAAGTAAAATATTTTTAATTTTGTCTACACAAATGATCTTTTGGACTATAAATATTCATTAGAAATCTAAAAATATTTCCTACATCATGATATTTTTTTTATAATTTTTAGACATTAAATTTATCAAATTATTTATGACATCATGATGATGCAGCGATTACCTCATTAATAAAGGATTTAAATAAATTGGAATGATAATGTGAAATATATGACCTACACATGTCCAAAACCTATTGGATGGGTGGATTTAAAACCCTTATCACCTTACCCTCGAATGATATCAGTGTGGGACCTTTTGAATCCAAAAATCATTTTCAAATAAAGTAACATTTCTTTACTTTCCAAGAGTGCCCCTCCTCTCCTCTTATAAAAGGCCCCCACCTCTACCTCCTTACCCACACTCCCAAAGCCTTTGGCTCGGCCAAAACCTGCCCATTTTGTCTCTCCACATCTATATCTTACTCCTTGAAGCCTCACTTTGGTAATAAGTCTTTCCAAGGAAGCCTTTGAGCTCAAACCAAAGGGAGTTACCCGATTTTAAGGTAATGTCTTCACTTGAGTCCTTTTGTTTTATTTTTCTTCTCCAACCCCCTAAAATCTTTTTATTAATTTCATTTGTAACAAATAAAGTATCTTAAATATACTAGGATGTTGTTATAAGAAGTATTATAGCTACACTTACACACACCTTCGTCTAATGGTTAAAGAACATACTATTTCTGTGGTTGGCGATTTTCTGCCTCACGAAACGATGATTGTTCAATATTCTTTTAACACTTTTAAAGGTTGCCATTATGATGTAACTGTATTTTATATAAGATATATATGGTATTTATGTTTACTATATGCTTCTTTATTTTATATTTAAACCATAACATTATTCTTTTCATGTTGTGTAAATGCGATAATTTCATATGAGGATGCGGACTACCGCCCCTCAAGTGATGTGACTCGTACTTGCAATACATGGAACGTATAAAGAATGAAATTAATGAACATATGTGACCTATATAACATATATATTATAATGGAATTATAATATATATATATATATATCATTTATTTTTAATTCCGTTAATATGACAAAGAAAAAATAAAAGTAGCGTTCATGCGTACGTACGGCCTACCGTCTCCATGAACGGTGCTTTTCGTTTTTTATCTCCAAATGCTATGGAATAGTATAAAATGAATATATACTGGATATATATGACATTTAAAACATAAATACTATTTTGGATATGATGTACTTATAACTACATGGAAAATTATTTTCCAACAAGTTCAATTTTTGACTCATGTACCAAACATCGACAAAAACGTCTGATATGAACTCATATTATTAAAAAATTATTATAACATTAAAATATGTGATATGAACTTAATAATAATCTTTAAAGGAGGTACTTAGGCAATTATAAATTGACCAAAGTTTATTATTCAGGAATATAAAGAAACGAACAAGACAAGTTGGACTTGAGGTAAGGGATCCGACTCCTCTCTTTCTTTTAAAGTACACTCTTTTATGTCATTCCTTTTAAAGCTCATATTTCTTGTTATTGGGATATTATTTTATATTAATCTTAATGTAATTTTTATGTTCATATGACTAGAGACCCTATTCTCTCTCATCAATCCATTTTTGATGTTTTGAGTGGCGCCGTTAGGTTTCCGAATTTTCGTAAGAGATCCAACCTCTCTCTTTCTTTTTAAGTACTCTCCTTTATGTCACTTCTTTTAAGATCCTATTTGTTATGTTGGGGGATGTTGTTTTATATTCCTCTTTCTGTAAAATTTATGTTGACATGATGAGAGACCCTATTTCCTCTCATCAATCCATTTTGGAAGTTTTAAGTGGCGCCGTTAGGCTGCTGAGTCTTCGTAAGAGATTTTTCATCTCACTTTTATTCCCGTGAGATTTATGCTACATTTGCCAAAATTTCCTTTGAGTGGTGTATGTACTGACCATTATTTTACTCATTGTAATATACATTCATTTATGAGTATTTACATCAATGTTGTATTGTCCTTCTTTCACGGGGCGTATGTTTCAAAAGATACCCATGTTGGTAAGGGAACCTTTCACCCTCCTCTTTTTAAAAGACTTCTTTTGTTATGTATTTTAATTCACATAATATTATGTTGGGATATGTCCTTATATATCCTTATTGATTTAAATTTTATGTCCATGTGATGAGATACCCTTTTTATCTCTCATCAACTCATTTTCTGAATTTTGTAGTGACGCCGTTAGGTTGTCAAATTTTTGAAAGGGAACTTCTTATCCCAAATTTGATTCTTTGGGATAAACATGTAGTCCTTGAATATGTAATTATATGAATATGTGTGAATATCCTATGATTGTTTTACACTTAATATCCACTTATATTTGGTGTGTTCGTTTGTCACACATAATTTTGTAATTGATTTATCCTTAAACCAAGGATACCGTCTTTGTAAGGGACTTCGTCTCAATCTCCTTTCATTGAGGCATATTTGTTTTTATACAAAACCTTCTTTTATACGGTGTATAAACCCCTTTGAATTTTAAGTTTATCCAAAATGAATCTTTTTATACGAAGCATTTTACAAAACGACAAAAGGGAGTGTTTTTGTCATACGTATGCGGTGACAATGACTTCTCCACCGCCGTGACCATTATTTTAGTTTCGGCTTCCTCTACAAGCCATACCTTCTTTTTAAAAAGAAAAATAAATACCATGTTTTACTTTTGTTTTATTTTGGTATTGAAAACAGTTTTCATAAGGTTTTTTTATATCAATGTGTTTTATTGATATCTTGTGGTTGAAATGTGGAAATGTTATGTTTCCTTTATGCATGTATTATGTGGTATGATTATGTTATGGTTCTTGGGCATTGTTATGAAGACGGGTGGTTCTGTGATAAACTAAGGGCGGGTGAGCCCGATATAGCTCTCCAATGCATTGGGTAACGTGAAAGAGTGAAACGTTAAGGTTTATTCGAAGAGATTTAGGGAATAAACTGTGGTGGGTATTCCAAACGTAACCAAGAGGGTTACTCCCTACGTAAGAATGTTATGAATGCCTCAAGTTACCTTTATGTCTTATGATTTCTATGTTTTATTCATGATTTGATGAGTTATGTTAAAGTGATTATGTTTTATGAGTAAAGTATGATTTCATTCTTATGTATATATGAATTCATGTTTCCTTTCCATATTTTTTATAACCCTTAGTGAGCTTTTTATGCTCATCCCAAGTTTTTGAAATGTTTTTCACAGGTCAAGGGAAAGGTGCATGATATAATGATAGTGTCAAGGAAGTGTCAAGAAAGAATCCATGTTTTATTTTAAATATTTTCCCGTTTATGGGATAAATGAATACTATCTTTATGTAACCACATTGTTTAAATGTGGAATGTAATGCAAGTTGTATGATCTAATTCTCTAAAAATCTAAACCTGAGAAGATCCTCAATGTGTAATCTTGTAATAACTCAAGATTAAGTATGGTTTAAGTCTGGGGCCTTATATATGTCTTTGAATATGTAAATTTAGGACAAGTGATAAGTGGAATGGATGAAAAATATTGACAAAAAGGAGTTATAAAAGAAATAAAATTTGTTTTTAAATCAGGAAATGGGCTCACGGTTTGGACCAAATCTTGAAGTAACCACCCTTTCTCCAAAAACTCACAAACAAGCATTTAGGAACCCAAAGAAAGATGATTATACATATATGACAGTTCAAAACTCAAAATTAATCTCAAAAAAACTGAATAAAATGATCGGTATTTCCAATGAACTAGGTCAAAACCAAGACATGAAAAAAAAAAACCGTGTGTGACATCTTGACCGAAGACCAACCTTAGAGAAATAATTAACCCCACATAGCTGAACAAACAAGTCATCTATCCATGGCAAGGGATAATTTTTATTTATTATGATTTTGTTGATATCATGATAATCAATGTAGAGGAACATCTATCCGTACTTTTTCTTGATGAAGAGGATTGGTGCACCCCATGGTGAAGCACTCAGGAATATAAAACCCTTGTCTAGATTATCTTTTAACTAATAATTTAGTTCCTCCAACTCAATGGTGGACATTATTTAAGGAGTATTAAATATAGTTATAGATACAGGTATAAGTTCAATTAATAACTCAACCTCTCAATTAGGAGGAAGACCATGCAATTCTTCAGGGATCACATCAGTGTAGTCCCTCATAATAGGCATGTATCCAAGAATGATTATCTCATTTACCTCAATAACTTGAGCTAGATGTGATTACTCATAAGTAAATAATATCCTAAATTGAGATGATGATTCTAAAGAATATTCATCCTCCTCCTTCCAATTTTATGGAATCGAAGGATTCCTTGGGATGTGAAGAATGATCTCCCTTTCCTGACAGTTGATGTTGTCTTTATACAAAGATAGACAATCCATGCCCAATATAGCATCAAACTCCACTAAATGATGTATGAAAAGATTTTATGGGAGGTTCAGTCCACAAACATTAACCAGGGAGGAGTTATATACTTTGGATGCAATAATTTCCCATTTTCTATTCTCCCAGATAACTCAACCTCTATATTTTGAAGTGGTGTTTGAATAGTTCTACTAAACTTGAAAGATATGAAAGAATGCGTAGAACCATAATCAGATAGAACGTTCACTGTTCTTGAATTAATAACTAGAATGACTATCACCACATCATTTTCTATATCCACCATAGTAATAGTGATAGCATATTCCCTTACCCGCTACCTTATTGGCTGTTGTTGATTGCATCAAACGAACCTTGGATTTGGGCATTAGCTTACATAATACCCATGTTCCTTGTAGTTTAAACACTACAATATAGGTTGAGTGCTGATCTGAACCTTCATTTATTCTTCCACATTAGTGGGATTATTCATATCCCTTTAGAATTTATTATCTATATTCCCCTATTTTTAACATTTTAAGCATCTTTTGGTTCCCCTTAGGCCTTTCCCAGGATGCTTATTCCACACTTTTGACATGTGGGATGTTGGATTTTCTTTCCATAATAGGATTTATATATTGATACTCCCATATTAAACTCCAATTTCCTTTTTTATCTTTTATCACACAAGACCAATGAGAGTCTATGATCTCTATTTCTACCATAAGGTCCTAACAAACAATCTCCTCATAAGTGTCGAAGTCTGGAATATTCATGGATTTTAATAGACTCTACTTTAGTAAAATAATTAAAAAATACACTGGGATTTTAGTGTTCATGAAAAAGCCATATGAATATCATGAAATCCTTGAAAATTTTTATGCATACACCCTGATAGCCTCATCTTAATCTTTCTTTAGTCTGAGGAACTCCCTTTCCATCTTAAGACATATATTTTGGGGAAAATATTTATTGAAAAATATTTCCTTGAAATCTTCCGATTCCATGGAATAAATTTCCTCTTTATACTTTGTGTTCTTGATAAGTGTCCACCATTGATCATCTTCCCCATCAAAATGATAGACCATTGATATAACTTTATCTTCTTCTAAGTATTGAAGGACAGAGAATATATTCTCAATGGATTTAATCTATTTTTCCTTGATTATGGGATTAAAAGATCAACTAAATATGGGAGGTCATTGTTGCATAAATAATTATTCAAAAAAATTCTCTTTCTTAGGATAAGGATTAAATTACACATTATTCAAGTAATTATTCATAACTTGATCCAATTTATCAAGTATTGTTTGGAAGTTTTTAACTTTCATTCCCAAAAAATTTGCAATTTAATTAGGGAATTCGTCACATTGCCTATCACATTGACAATTGGAATGAGTTATCTAATTTCTATCCATTAAATAAAAAAAGTACAATTATGGGGTCTTGAATACTTATTTAATAACCATAATAAATTAAAAATTTGAAAATATAACAATAAACTTGTACATGAAAACTATATCTTATCTTGTGATTCCATAAGTTTCAATCTAAGTTATGTATGATGATATAATTATCTATATAATAATTATTAAAGTTTTATAATACTAATAAAAAAAAAATATATAGACCATACTCTGATACCAACTACAATTACCCCATCCCTTTACAAATATTGTTATATTATTTTAATCATAATTAACCATCAAATAAAAACCAAGGATTGTAAAGTCTAATGTCTTTAAATGATTAAGTACATAAAACTAAAAAAATAGAAATAGAATAAAACAAATTTATATTAATCATCCATAATGATCTCCTAACTTTATTTTAGATCTTACATCTACATAAGATAACTTGGGGAATACATAGACAAAAGGGATGAGATGAAAAGCCCAGTAAGGGAATAAACATAGAAATAAAGCATAACACATGGGTTAGAAGGAATAACATGATGACATAAAAAGGAATGGAACATGAATAAAAATATAAAATCATAATATATAGAACATGGGATCATTTAATCATGAAAACATAAAATTTTGATGTAATATATATCATGATATTAAAATGAATCAAGGCTAACTTCAAATACTATATCACATGGTGGACAAAGTCCAATAAAGGAATTGGTTTTAATCCTTATCCCAACATAACTCCTCATGAGACTAAGCATTAACCAATTAATTGGAGAAATATTTGGGAACACCTATCATAAAATGTTCATGAATATGTGTGCCACATGAAGAATCAATCATAAGGAATAAACATAAGTGTTACCCATGGAAAGAAATGGGTATCATAATCATGTTATAAGACATAAACAAAGGAAATATCATAATGGTGTCCATGAAAGAAAGGATTTAAATCATAAATGGACATTAATAGTAGAAAATAGGCATATATAATGATAAATTATGTCCAAATTAAGTGAGAATATGTAAAAATAGTGGTTATGAAACTTTAGAAATGAGTCAATTTAGTTGGGTTTATGGGAAAATATTAAAGAGCCTTTAAAGTTGAAAATAGAATAATTGTTTGTATAAAAATAGAAATGAACTAAGATCATTTTAATGATAAAATTATTTATTTTATAAAAATAATGGTGGCTTAAAATAGATTTTAGACTATACTTTAAATTGGGTATGAAATTGGGAAGTTCCCTTTAATTGAGTTTGATTATCGAGAGGAATTGAAGAGGGAACCTTATAAAACATGTATTTTCCCACCAATTAAATAAGAATTGAGATATATAAATATGTTTAGAACATATATACATAATTTATAATAATTAAACAAGAATAATTAATAATTAATTTGGGGTAAATTGAGAGAAAGTGTAACCTGAAAGAAAAATGGATGTTTGGAGATGTAACGTCCCGGTTCCAGAAGCCGCCTAGAGGAGCCCCATACCCGACTGGTCACATGGGCTCAAGATCATTTTCATAAATTCCAGAGGCTTCCGACTAGTAGTGAGAGCCTTGGGTGTGATAGTGGGGAAACTATGCCCTTATTGGCAGAGTGACATAGTGAAAATAACAGATAACAATATCACAAGAAATAATAATACCATACAACAGTAAACAATGGAAGATTTAAATAAATAAATAACTAGAGCACATATACAAATGATGCATGATACATATGTATAAGAAAGTATCCAAACAATTCACAATGCTAGAATATAGTATGAAAACAAAGTATAAGAAAAATAAGTAAACAAATCCTTAGCATTGTAAGCCACATCTTTGTCCCATGCTCTCCAAGTCCACAAAAACCAAGTACCTGAAGTAGAAGGGAGATTGACCTTATCTATACCTGCAGCAATATAATCTATTTGGGCCCAAAAGAATGACCCAAATAGGGATTGAGACTAATCCCAGTAGGCAACCACCCAAAGATCTGTGCCTAACAGTTAGTGAATATATATGACATACAATAAGAAAAAAGAAGCAGTAAATAAAGAATTAATCAAAAGTAAACAATCCAACCATTCAATTGCATTCAATTTAACATATCAAGTAAGAAAATAATCACAAAAAGGTAACCCTCTGGGAAGTAATCATAACCTAACTCCTATGGTTCAACTTTAGCAAAGACTCTCTGAGGAAGCAATCACTGTCAATTCCCCCTCTGGTCTTTTATCGGTAAACTACAGACACTATGGGGAATCACTAAATGTCTAATTCCCCTATGGTCTCACAATGTGGAACTACATACAATTTTAGGGAGAACTTATGTCCATCCTCCCTATAGTCTCAAAACATAATGTAAATATACACTCTAGAGAAGCCCTCAATGTCTATTCTCCCTATGGTCTACTACAATAGGTTCTCACAGACCTGTGTAATTCAATCGTGCACAATGATATATGGCAGTCGAAGTAAACCTCAAGAACAACTTGGCTAAACAGTATACAACATATCACAACATGTCAGATAAAACCACTCCATCCTAACAATACTAGGCATGGAAAACAAAGCAGCCTAACAGGAAAGCTAGACCAAATGGTCAAAAAAAGAAATCATGGGAAAAACATCCATATCATGGAAAAGTTAACCCAATTCACAAACAATTAACCTCTATAAAAAAAAACAAGGTATAATAGGAAATAATAGGGCTAAAAACCATAAAAACATAATACCCCGTTCTTGGGTATTGGGAACTTTTGCACATAAAATTCAATGAATATCTATAGAAAGGCACAAACCACCTACCTCGGTGTTGTACGAACGATACACGTGAAACTCAGCCCTTGAATCACCCTAGAATTCCATAGATATACAAAAATTCTAAAAAAATTCAACCAAGGAAATATCATGAAAGAGGATAAATCAAGAGATGAAGTTCAAGAAGAAACGAGAAATCATCTATGCGATTCTAACGCAACTGACGGAGGTCGAATCAGAGAACAAACGAAGAGTCGGGGGCTCGGTAAAGATTCATGCCATACGGTCGCTCTTGGATGAGATTGGTGAATAAGAATGTGGTTCTGTTGATTAGATGAGACCCCGGTTTGTTTAATGAAAAAAATAAAGTTCACGACATGTACTTTAGAAGTACACGGCGTGTACTTGCCTTAATCGACCCTCAATTTAGGTGGTTTTCAGGTCACCACACACGACCATGTGTTCGGCTATTACACGACCAGTACGCGGATACCCACAACAACTGAGTACGTGAAATGTACTTATAAGTACACGACATGTACTCCTAAAATTTCTAGAAACTCCTCTTTTTCTCAAAAACACCAGAAAACAAGATTCATACCTGAAAAGAAGATCCAAGTTCCTACAGGATACAATCCCTCAACTTATGTCCGAAAGTGTTCTGCACTTGCACTTAATGACTTTTATAATCAAATTATATCCATTAATTAATTAAATAAAAACTTATTATACATGTATTTAATTTATTTTAATTTTATTAGTTACATTTATTTTCATTTATTTGACTTATACTATTTAATCTAATCATTTTGGGAGTGTTCGTTTCATGGTTTCATGGTTGGTTTGCTTGTGTATAATTATGAAATTCCTTTTCCAATAGAAGAAAAAATATAGAATTGGAATGATATGGTATTAATTTATTTCCATAAATTTAAATTCTCTCATATATAAATTTTTTTAACATGAGGATGATTCATTAGATAAAACATTGATGAAAAACGATTTGTTTATTCTGGTGGTTTTTACGACCATCATGAATTAGTATCGTTTTATTTAAAAATATGTTTATATAATGGTTATAGAACATTAAATAGGTTGTAATAATCATATTATAATCTTTTTAACAATAAAAATGGTTTTATGACCATACTTGAAGGTGGTAATTAAAAATTAAAACTCATCATCCATGAAAGCAATGAATCGACACCTCACAGACAATGTTTTCATTTTTAGAAAAAAAGGAGAGGAGAAGAGATTTGATGACTGATATTCAATTAATAAAATAAAATTATAGTATCTATCTTATACTTGAGTTATCATGTTACTTTTTATAGGGTATGTGAGTGAAGGATAATAAGAGAAAATTAATTAAAAGATAAAGAGGGAGGGTTTTACCTCTTGAGTGTCGTCTCATTGCGAACCATTTTAAGAAACATAGAAATGGTATTTTGGTGATAAAAACAAGACCAGAACTTATGGAAGAGGTTTGGGGGAGGAATTTGACAGAATATAAGAAAGATACATGGCTTAGAAGGTGTGAGTAGAATAGGTGGTGAGGGGTGGTATTTATAGTTGGAGGAGAGGGGTGTTTTTGATTATTTTATTCATTTGTTTATTATTTTGGCTCAAGACTATCAATAATATTGATTCTTGTGAATAAAAACAATAATTTTTTTAAACCAATGGGTTCTTACCTCATCCATACATCATCCATGACTCAATAATTCATGTATTTATCTTATATTGTAAATTATCATACTTTACTATTCACAAAAATCAAAATATTTTAGAAAAATCCCAAATAATCACCCTAACCATTTTTATATGAGTATATTTCAAAAATAGACTCCATTTTATAAAAATATATTTTTAAATATGATAAATTTATTTTTTAATTAAAATCATTATTTATTTAAAAAATTCTGATATAATATTATAACCCATTTTATGATAGTTTGAAAAATTAATTAAGGTTTGATAAAATTATCTTATAATTATAAAACAAAAAAATATTAATTTATGAATATTTTTTATGAAAATATTTTTTTTAAATCATTATATTAATTATAAAATTATAAACAAACATTTACGACTTAATAAAATTTCAACACTTAATTTGTCATTTTTAAAGTATTTATTTACTTATATCATGATATAAATATATCATATTTTCATTTATAATATGTCTAAATTTTATTTATACTTTAATAGGTGAGGTTACTATTCTATTGGCTAGGTTACTATTCTAAATAGTCATATTACTATTCCAATGGTCAAGTTACTATTCTATCATTATAGGTCACTTAATTTCTATAAATATTACTTATTTCATTCTTCATTTATGAGAATAATTTTTTATTATGTTATCCATGTGATGTATGTGATTTATACTATATAACATAATTATAAGAAGGGAAATTCTATTGATAAAATTTTGGGTCACTACAACCTTCTAGATTCTTTAATAACTTCCCATATCCTTGTTTCAATAATGATTCTAAGTGTGGCCATCTTCATGAGATATCTATCAAGTGAATTTTGAATATTCCCTTTAAGATTTTAGGTTCCTAAGAATCCAAGTTTCAAATGTACCCATTAAAATATTGGTTGTGTAAGATGAATCCTTTATTTCTTCCCTTCCGTCAAATATTCCTACTTCAAATGCTTGATGGATGTTGTGTGAAATGTGAAAGGATAACTTACCAATTTGGCCAGACAGGAAGAATAAGAGATTTGATTTTAAACCAAGCCCCAAAATAATTTTTATTTAATATTCTATGTGAAATAAAAATTGATCTAACATAATATGGAAAAGAAATAAATATTCCTCATCCATATGAATATCTTACATATCAATGGGCCTCAACTCATTCTATCTTAGAGATAAAGGTATTTTCCTTACAAATTTATTACGTTCATGAGGTAAATATTACAAATCAAGATGAATATATTTTATTTGAGAATAAAAAATCTTTTTCATCTTGGAGAACTATACTCTTCATATAATAGTAAATGAAAATATCATACATAACAAGGTATATTTTTTTTGCATCCTAAAATGTTTTTATGCATGAGGTGAAATTTATTATGGATCTACTGTTTTGTCAAAGTGAAATATCAAATGCATGGAATTTAATTTATTATGTATTAGATTTGTTTCATAGTTCTTATATATGGTAAAAATATCTTACATATTGTATATTATCTTATATAAAAATTGAAATAATTTTATATAGTAATAACTATGATTTCTTATGCATCCTTTTCATTGGAAGACTGAAATTTCTTATGTATTAGGCAAAAATATCCAATGAAAAAGGCATATATCCCATGTATCATATTAATATATCACATATCCCATTTGAACCAAACATAAGGGTATTCCCTTTGCCTAAAAATCATGAAAAAAATTAAAAAGTATATCCATTTAATAAATTATTAATAATAATTAATAAAATCTATTAAATTCATAATTATGACCATTTTAGGCAATATTTAAAAAATTCAATGGAATTATACTTTAATTATAAAAATACAGGAAAAATAATTAATTAATAAATGCTATGGAATAAAATGGATTGAATATCAACAAAAAATAATGAATTTATTGACACTATAAATTAGTACCGCAATATATGAATTATGTAAAGAGTTATATATCAATATGATTTGAACAAATATATTTGGTGGATGGAATAAGGATTCAATAAAAAATTATCAGAAGCATGCATACATATAAAACAAATACAGGACATATATTTTTGAGAGATTTAAAACTCCATTGAAATAATAAGTGTTAGATACGTTCCAAAAAAAGAACATGTCAAGACTTAAATTATCAAATGAGTTAGGTTTACAATAATTCTAGGTGCCGAAAGATGATCTTATATATAAAATTATATAAATGGTTAAACCCAAGAGTCATTTAACAAATTATCACTATCATATATGGGTTATACTTTTCTGGGGAATCCTAAGTGTTATGATACCAAAGAAATATAGTTGGGACAATCCATATAATGAATTTGGGTATAAAGTTATCGACTCAACTATCCAATATTTATATATGATATAATTAATATAATATCATGACTAATTAGTTATGTGATGATAGTAACAATAAAGTGGTCTCAAAGCTTAGTGAAATTAAGATCTTGTCTCACTGAGTGGTATGATGAAATTTAAAAGTGGTTATTATTTTAGTGGGATCACATATAATAAAATTTTCATATAAAATAAATTTTAGACATGATAATAATATGATTAAAGTTTTCATTTTCAATAAAAATGGATTATCATCCTCAAACATGACTTAGAGATCAATCGTAGAGATGGATAGTCTTAATATAAGAAACATCCTATACTAGTACATAAACATATGAATCATTATTTAGTAAGATGAAAAATTATATGTGTTAGATAAAACCCTTTTAGAGTAGCCAACTAATGAATTTATTCAACAAATATATCTAAATACTTATGATAATAATTGAAATTTTCACTTTATTTTTGAACTTTCATGATTGTATACCCTATGTTGAAAAAATAATGAAAACATGGATGCGTTTAAGATAATAGTGAACCTAATAAGTTTTTATCAAAAAATAGGCTAGGCATGAGATTCATGGGATTTCAAAGGAATTATTTAAATTTATTATGTGTGAAGGAAATTTATTCCCCACTCAGTTACTTAGTATGATTAGGTATATTAATGAATAAGAGAGTTCGAGGTCAGCTTTAATATTTTATCTAGAAACAATTTTTTTAAAAAAATAATTACTTGAAAGTATATATAGTTTATTATAAATTAAAATGTAAATATGATCAATAAAATCTTACACGATCTCTTCAATATGTTGAGGATAATTGAGTAGGACATGAGAGTTCCAGACTCAATTTCTATATTTTTAGTGTAAGTGGGTAAAATTTTAAACTAGAGGAATACAATCTCAGTTGGTATGTATAATGCCCCGATCCTAGTTAACCATCGTCGGTGCATTATTACATATCACTGGAATGGTCACAAGAGACAAAGTCCTGAAAGACCTATTAGTTTAGTATCCTTGGAAGTACTAGATACATACATAAGTTTTACATTACATCATGAAATAAAGAAAAACAACATTGTGTCCCATTTGAACACACTCATATCCCTTAGCCTATTCCTACAGGTTAAACATGATATACTTCTTCACATCCTAGGAAAAATAAAACATAGAAAGGGGTGAGCTTAGATGATCAATAAGGATAACAATATAGTGGAAACTTTCATAAATAAGCATTAACATTGAAGGAAATGTATAAGACTAAAACAAAAATCTTTTAAAATTAAACTTCAGCATAATATGGAAAATATAAATCAAATAATTACATTTACTTATTCACATGGATATTCTTCTAGTCGAATAATCATATGTAATATCTATAACTAATTTCATAATAATGGAATGCATAATGGCGGACATCATAACCACATAGTCAAGTTCTCGTGCCAAGACTACAAATAAGATTTTGTCAAGTCCTTATGCCAAGACACAAGTTTATCTCATGAGACCTACCGATTCGTCAAGGAGCAATAGAGAGCTCCACCCATCACTTATTAAGTCCAATTCATTCATTATATGAAAAGGTTTAAATATAATCTAAATATTCTTATTAAAACTGGCATACGAAATGTCAATCATTTAACCACAAACCATGAATGGTATAAAAATAGCACATCCATAGTAAACATAACTTATTCAAAACAATATAGAAGATTTTATTATAATAAATTAACCTCAATCTAGAATAATGAAGGATATTGATATAGATTAAAAAAATCATCAAAACTATTTGAGAGAAATATCCCCCTTTTTCTTGAAAACATTTAAAAGGATCACTATTTATCAAGAAGCAGTTTAAAATAGATTTTTGAATCAAAGTATCCCATAAAACCTTGAAAATTTTAAAAGAAATCTTAATTTTAAAACATTAATGTCCATATAAATAAATCCATAAAACCATTTTTAAAACATGGACATTAATGAGAAAAAATTAAGATGAATAAATCTTTAAAACATTTAAAATGATATTTTAGTTAGAGTTTCTAACCAAATGAGAGATACTTGAATAAAAATAATTAAGGTAATAAAAACATTATAATATCATGAGAATAAAGGGATTCATGATATACTATGTTAAAGTACTGTATATACACCATATAGAAGTGAATTTGTGCATAACAAAAAAGAAGTATCAATGGAATGTAAATTGAGATGAAATACCTTATAAAGATAGTATCCTTTGGTTAAGGATAAATCAATGAAATAATTATGTGTGACAAATATAAATACACTCAATATGATTGGATATTCAGTGTAAATCAATCATAGGACATTCACACATATTATTGTAAAAACAATACCTATGACATGGATGTTTAACTCAATGAATAGAAATTGAGTTAAAACTACTCTTTTCAAGTTCATATTGATGACTTGAGAATTTATCAATCAAGTTATTATGTGTATAAAAAGTATATCCACACAAAGGGGAGTGGAAATTACTACATAAGTAAATAAATATTTATTTCACACATAATATTGGAGTAAAATATCATTAAAGTTTGCGTAAAAGCCTATGAGTGGAATTAGAAATTTAAAATTCCCTTACCTATTTGGTAACTTACAAAGAATACATCCCATGAAAGAAGGATCATAAAATGATGATGTAAATACCCATAAATTAAAGTATATTACACAAATAATACAATCATGGGTAGTACATACACCACACAAAAGGTAATAGCGGCAAATATAGCATGAATCTCACAAGAATAAAAGTGAGATGAAAACGCCTTACCACATTGTAATCAATCGAGTCATATGACAAAAAGTTAATAAAAACCAAATGAATCACATAATAACATGAATGTAAATAGAATCATGATAATATATATCGAATGTCAGTACAAAATACACCACATGTAATAAATAAGTGTCGAATAATGGAAATCTCACGGAATTAAAAGTGAGATAAGAAACCCCTTACCTTGTAATTTTCCTTAGATGAGGGTTTGTTAACCTTATGTATAATAGTGAAATAATTTTTATTAAATTATAAAAGAACCATATACATAAATATGGTATCATATATGATCTTTTAATATTCATTTGTTAATAATACTTCAGTAGTATCATTGTTTCGGGTGTTAACAGATTCGTTTTTCTTTATATGTTTTGTTACGTAAGTCATGTTTTTTATGGATAGGATGTATTTTATTCATATCCCAAATGATATTATGTTCTTAAAAATTATTTTTTAATCATAAAATGATATTTATTATTGAATGGTTACGATGGGGAATGAATCTCATCGCGTTTGTGGAGACGGTAATCAGTACGTACGCATGAGCAGCAATACCATTCTATTGATGGTGAAATCATATGTATTTTGATGGTATATCATATATAAAGATTAATTAACATGTTATATTTTATATTTAAATCAACTATACTCATTATTATCCCCATCCAAATAATTAAGTGTTGAATAACAAACTACACCACGATGTGGAGACGGTAAGCCGTACGTACGCACGTATGATGACTTTGTCATTCATAGGATGGATAGAATAATGAATATGGTTGTATCATATTTATAATAACATCAAATAATTTAGAAGGTACTGGGGTTATTATTTTGGTATCTAAACAACAAAGAAAGAGGAAGTGGAAGAAGAAAAGAACATTGAAAGAGGTGATGAAATAATTACCTCTTCTCCGGGTTCTTCTTTTTGATTTGATCAAAAGGGATCCTTAAGTTGGATTTATGATCAAAGTATTGACTCTAGGTTGAAGTGATAGTAGTTGGGAAGTTTTTTTATCAAGGTTTGGCCGAGCCAAATGACTTTGGAGGTGTGATTTTGAGAGAAGGGGAAGTACCCTTTTATAAAAGAGATGATGGTCACTTTAGGAAAACCTTGAAATATTATTTTATTATACAATAATATTCAGTTTATAATGGCTCAAAAAGGATTTATTTTGAGGATAAGGTGGGGTTGGGTCTGAAAAATCTCATCCAATAGGTTTTAGACAGGTTTAGGTCAC
Source organism: Viscum album (assembly GCA_963277665.1). NCBI lineage: Eukaryota > Viridiplantae > Streptophyta > Magnoliopsida > Santalales > Viscaceae > Viscum > Viscum album. The sequence continues at coordinate 1,372,992,289 of OY728133.1, read as the reverse complement.
CATATTAACCTTATCATTTAGACTTAACTCTTGGTTAAGTAGTTTAACATTTAACATGTCTCCTTGTATTTTTATATTATATGGTTAATAAACTTAGTATAAAACTCCAAGAGAAAACCAAGTGGTTCATTAATGACATATAAATTATTATATAAGTCCTTTTGCCTAAACTTATGTTTTTAGTACTATTATATCATTTAATAATATAGTATTTGTTTTAAAAATTCATTTATATCAATTTTGACATTATTTAGTATTTGGGTTTTTGTAAAAGTCATATAAATATGATTTCTTCAAAAAAATAAATTAAATAAACCCTAACATTAATATTAACCTAGATAATTTGTTTAATGCATCTAATTTATCAATTTACATTTATTTTAATATTTATAATATCAATTATTTTAATCTTTCATTAATTAGATAATTACTGCCTCATCATTGCATCATAAATAAATTTAATTATTTAATATCTAAAAAATTATAAATAAAATACCATGATGTAGAAAATATTTTTATCTTTCTAATTAATATTTTTAGTCGAAATTATATTTTTTATAACCCTATATTAAAAATGTTTTAGTTATTAAAATTCGAATTTTACACTTTTAACCCTTCTTTAAATAAAATAATAATAAATGTCCTTATCTAAACCAAGTGGACCCAAAAGGATAATATTTTATTCCTAAGGTTGATTTTGGTCTAAATACACTTATCCAATATAATTATGACATGTGTTAGGGTAATTATAATATCATTGTTTCCCTTTAATTACCCTATTTACTTTTAACTATGGTAAACAAAATTCAAAAGTTACTATTCACCAAAAATTATTTTCATCTTATTGAACCACATTTTACTTACTCATGTAAACCATTTCTCTCTTATTTTTGAAATTCAATTCACAAAAGAGATAAAATTATGTTTTATGCAAATTTGCTAACGTTCCTAGAAGGTGGGTAAAAAATGTTAAAAAATTCAATAAAATTTTATACATGTAATTTTACTATAAAATGACTCCAATGAATTACATTGAACTAATATAGATATTATGTATCTATTTTGACGTAAAATAAAAATAAAATAAATAATTATTTAAATAAAACTTCGGTTTTTAAACAATAACGTAGTGTTTTTCACTATTCATCAAAAATTGAAAGTTTTCAGAAAAATACCAAAAATTCAGCCTAAGCTAATTTTGATATTCTGAATCCAAAAATGATGTCTATTTTACAAAATTAAAAACATAGAAGTTTAATTAATTAATTTATAATTAATTCCCGTCGTAAAAACCAGAAAGCATGTTTTTGAGAAGTAAAAACTACCAAAAGATTGATATGTGTTTATGTATGGTTTAAAAGAGAAATTACTTCCAATGACCAAAATTTTATTAAAAGATAAAAATATAATCTAATTATACTTAAAAACCATTAAAATGTATAATTTAACACTATAAATTATTTTGATTAAAAAATTTGTTTTCAATTAAAATTTAGTAACTTTCACTATTCATCAAAATATGAATGTTATCCAAAAAACACCAAAAATTTATCCAAAATAAATTTTTAAGTCCTTTTTATAAAGGATAATTTAATTTAATTAAATTGAAAATATAAAAGTGTCAAATATTATATTTAGAAAGGGTTCTCCATTAAAAAGGGGAAAAACTGCATTTTTTGAACAATACTTCTTTTATCTGAAAAATTAAATTTGTCCTTATATTATGTCCAAGCAATAAAAATATGAATGATAAAATTATATGGGATATAAATAAAATTCAAAATGTGGTTATTACTATTCAAAACCGCTTTCTAAACGGCTAGTTTTATAGGTCGAGGTGCGCTTGAACTCAGTGTTGCGTACATCACACACTATTGTTTTATTAAAAGAGAAGCGTGCCGTGGAAGCTTGGGGTGTTACATTCTTCCCTCCTTCAATAAATTGCGTCCTCAAAATTTTAAATTTTTATTCTTAAATAAAAGGTTAATAAAATAGAAAATACCTTTGTGGAAAACCCACATCGGAAATAGGGTTTATAAAATTTAGCATTAATAAGAGGGAAAGGGAAATGAAAAAGCCACCACCAAATTAGGATTTAGAATAGGAGAACATTGGTGGAAATTATAATTGGTGGAAAAATGTAAATATTTATAGGGAGTGATTGAGGTCATCAATCACAAACAAGTGAATATAAAATTGAGGGCCTTAAGGCCATAAATCTATGATGAATAATGTAAGGTATTAGGATAACACATTTTTGGGTTTAAGATATTTTTCCTAAGGTTTAAGAGTTAATTTCTTCATAGAATATGAAAAAAAATTGATAAGTAGAGTTACATCCTTTAAATAATTTCTACCACAAAATCATCTTTCACTCCAAACAATGAGTATTCCAGATGACTTGGTCACACTTGAAGTGCTAGAATCAACTTGTAGAGAATCACATAATTCAAAAAGGATTTACTTTATATTTCCATTGTCTTTAGAGATTAACCATAACCAAAATGGTTAGTACAATATCAGATGATCCCCAAAAATAATAATATTTTAGAGAAAAAAAATACTAATCTTAATTTCTAAAATTAAACCAACAATACCCAAAAGTTTAATAAATACCATTCAATAAACAATTGTCCTTAAAATTATTCAATATAATGCAAACTAATATTGAAACCAAAAACTCATAAGAATTTGATTATATAGTCTTCCAAGTTAAATTGTATCTATAAATAACATCAATTCTCTTAATGTCACATACTTAAATGTAATTAACCTAATCAAATATTCTCTATGATGGGTTAATAATTTTCATAAATAACCCAAATCTCTATAAATCCATAATAAAAGCATAGATAAAAATCCACCATTACTCCTCAAATGAAATCCCATAGTATTCTATTTCTTATAGGCATATAGTGTTCCCAACAGTGCGAACGTATTCCAAAATAACATTTATCACTTAATTACAAAATCATTTTCCTACACTAAGGATATCAACTTGATAAAACATAAGATCTCAAATCAAATTATTATTTATCAACAAAACCGTTTAAATTATAAGAATTAGTCACACTAACCAGGGACTTTATGTTGTTCAGTGGCAGGCGATAAATCCTAATCGTACATTGGTTGTGGGTTCAATTCCCACAGCTTTGGCTGACGCTACGGGTTGTCACACGGTTTTCATGTAGTCATTTTTCAAAAACAATATTTTATAAAATTCCCAAAATGAGATCAATTCCTCAAAATAACCATAACAAAATTTAACCACAAATGTTATCTCATACCGCACATTTTCATCCCAAAAATTAATAACCTATAATTACCCCAAATTCAAGGATCATATAAACCCAAATGGTTATTTATAAATATATATACAAAAGAAAAGATGATTCTTCCTTGAATAGAATTTTCACATAAAAAACTGCAGGGTTACACATACAAGAGAAAAGTCGTCCGAAGTAATCCCATCTACAAAGAGCACTAATACTTTTAAACATTTCGCCACCAGTTTATTTCCACATAGGTTCTTCCTTGAACAAGAGGTTATCCTATAGAATAGGGAATTGACTTAGGTAATGCCTAGGTCCCCTAAATTTATGGAAAATGACTGTAAATGGATTCTTGGGATCATTTTTATTTTCTTCTATAGTAATCTTCATTTTTCCTCAAAAATTCATAACTTTATGTCCTTATTTCCCACACATAAAGCATTTCTTTGTTCCATTAAGACACTATCCTAGGTGTATCCTTCCACATTTCCTGCATGATGGAAATTGATCTTTCCTTTCTCTATAGTCTCCACTACTGGAGCTCTTATAATTCATCACCTTTCTCTTATTTGTTGAGTTCGGGAGTTGGTTAATATATATGTTGTTGGTCATATGTTTAGAAAACTGATTCGACATGAACATGATATCTTTTACTCCTATCAATATTCCATTTTGTTTCTCATTTCCACCACCATACCCACCTTATACATCATGTTCAATGTTACTATGAATTCCTTGGAATCCAGCCATTGACTAAAACCAAAAATCAATATGTGAGTAACAATAGTCATAAAATAATTTAGAGAATATCATGACACCTTATTTTCAATCTAATAAACCTTAGGATTAACCAAGGTTATTTATTCTCATATTATATTAAAATCCTTCAAATCAGCTTGTAAAGAAAATCTGAATTATCCTAAGCATAACCCCTAGTCATGTCGTAACCAAGAGTGCAACAAGGCCCGTTGTCGTGCACCAGTTCCTGTTCGAGTCTAGTTCAAAGCGGTGTTTTTGGGTTTCACCTCTAGGTACATCTGTGCTAGAGCCGCCTCTACCTACTTGTATCCAGACCTAGATGTATTGCTTGGAAAACCAAAATAATATTTACATTACCAATTTTTTTGGATATTCTTCTATACTAAACCCCAAATTCTATATTAGGGTAATGTTCTCTAATCAGAGTTTTTCTAAATCTAGTTTCCAAGGTTTGTACTAAACTTCCTCTGATACAAACTGTAACACCTCAACCCTAGTTACCCAGAGTCGGTGCATTATTACATATCATTGGAATGATCATAAGATATCAAGTCCCAAAAGACCGATTAATTTAGTAGCCTTGGAAGTACTAGATACATACATAAGTTTTACATTCCATCATGAAATAAATAAAAACAACATTGTGTCTCCTTTGAACACACTCATATCCCTTTGCCTATTCCTGTAGGTTAAACATGATATACTTCTTTATATCCTGGAAAAAATAAAATATAGAAATGGGTGATCTTAGATGCTCAGTAAGGATAATAATATAGAGTAAACATACATAAATAAGAATAAACATTTAAAGCAATGTATAAGACTAAAATAGAATCCTATTAAAATTAAACGTCACCATAATATGGAAAATAAAAATCAAATAATCCCATTTAAATATTCACATGGATATTCTACTAGTCAAGTAATCACATTTAATATCAATAGCTAATTTCACAATGATGGAATGCCTAATGCCGGATATCTTAACCACATATTCAAGGCCTCATTCCAAGACTACAATAAGATTTTGTCAAGGCCTTGTGCCAAGACACTAGTTTGTCTCATGAGACCTACCAATGTATCAGGGAGCTATAGAAGGCTCCCCCCATCACTTACTAACTCCAATTAATTACTCATATGAAAAGGTTGAAATATAATCTAAACATTCGTATTAAAACTAGCATATGAAATGTCAATAATTTAACCCCAAAGCATGAATGGTATAAAAATAGCACATCCACAGTCAAACATAACTCATTCAATACAATATGAAAGATTCTATTATAATAAATCAACCTCAATCGAGAATAATGAAGTATGCTGGCATAGATGAAAATAATCATCAAAACTATTTGAGAGAAATATCGCCCTTTTTCTTGAAAACATTTAAAAGTCCCACTATTTATTAAGAAGCCGTTTAAAATAGATTTTTGAATCGAAGTATCCCACACCACTTTGAAACTTTTAAAAGGAATCTTAATTTTAAAACATTAATTTCCATATAAATAAATCCATAAAACCATTTTTAAAATATGGACATTAATGATAAAGATTTATATGAATAAATCTTTAAAACATTTAAAATGATATTTTAGTTAGAGTTACTAACAAAATTAGAGACGCTTGAAAACAAATAATTGAAGTGATACAAAATTTATAATATCATGAGAATAAAAGGATTCATGATATACTATGTCAAATTATAGTATATACTCCATATAAGAGTGAATTGGTGCATAACAACAAAGAAGTCTCAATGGAATACAAATTGAGATGAAATACCTTATAAAGACCGTATCATTAAGTTAAGGATAAATAAATTCCATAATTATGTGTGAAAAATATAAATACACTCAATACGATTGGATATTTAGTGTAAATAAATCAGAGTGCATTCGCACATATTCTTGTAAAAACAATACCAATGTCTTTGATGTTTAACTCAATGAATAAAAATTGAGTTAAAATTACTCTTATCAAGTTCATATCGATGAATTGAGAATTTATAAATGGAGTTATTATGTGTATAAAAAGTATATCCACAAAAAGGGGAGTGTAAATTACTACATAAGTAAATAAATAGTGATTTCACACCCAATCTTGGAGTAAAATAATCATTGAAGATTGTGTAAAACCCAATGAGTGGAAATTGAAATTTGAAATTTCCTTACCGATTTGGTAACTTACAAAACATAAACCCCATGAAAGAAGTATCATACAATGATGATGTAAATAACCATAAATTAAATTATATTACACAAAGAATACAATCATGGGTAGTACATACACCACACAAAAGGTAATAGCAGCAAATATAACATGAATCTCATGGGAATAAAAGTGAGATGAAAACCCCTTACCAAGTTGTAATCAATCGAGTCATATGAACAAAAGTTAATAACAACTTAACTAATAATAGAATACCATGAATATAAATATAATCATGATAATATATATCAAATGGCAGTATACAATACACTACATGCAATAAATAAGTGGCGAACAATGGAAATCTCACAGAATTAAAAGTGAGATAAGAAAGCCCTTATCTTAATTTTCCTTAGTTGAGGTTGCTTTAACCTCCTGTATAATAGTGAAATAGTTTTTATTAAATTATACATGAACCATATACATAAATATGATATCATATATTATCATTTTATATTTCTTTTTTAATAATACTTCATTAGTATCATTGTTTTGGGTGTTAACTGATTCGTTTTTATTTATATGTTTTGTTACATAAGTCATGTTTGTTATGGATAATATGCATTTGATTCATATATATAATGATATTATTTTCTTAAACATTATTATTTAATCATAAAATGATATTTATTCTTGAATGGTTTTGATGGGGAATGAATCTCATCGCGTTCGTGGAGACGGTAATCTGTAAATACAGACGAGCGACAATACCATTCTATTGATGGTGAAATAGTATCTAATTGGATGGTATTTCATATATAAAGAATCATTAACATGTTATATTTATTATTTAAATTAATTATACTCATTATTATACCCATCCAAATAATTAAGTGTGGAATAACAAACTACATCACGACGTGAAGACGGTAAGTCGTATGTACGCACGTATGGTGACTTTGTCATTCATAGGATGAATAGAATAATTAATATGGTTTTACCATATTTATAATAACATAACATTATTTTTAAGGTATTGGAGTTGTTATTTTGGTATGGAAACAACAAAGAAATAGGAAGTGTAAGAAGAAAAGTACATTGAAAGAGGTGATAAAATAATTACCTCTTCTTCAAGTTCTTCCTTTTGATTTGATCAAAAAGTTTCTTTAGGTTGGATTTATGATCAAAGTAAATCCTCTAGGATGAAGTGAGTGTATTTGGGAGGATATTTGAGTAGGTTTTGGTCGAGAAAAATGGATTTGGAGGTGTGATTTTGAGAGAAGGAAAAGTACCCTTTTATAAGAGAGGTGAGGGTCACTTTAGGAAAACCTTGAAATATTATTTTATTATACAATCATATTCGGTTTATAATGGCTCAAAAATAATTTATTTTGTTTATAAGGTGGTTTTGGGTTGAAAAACTCTAAAAACATAGGTTTTATACCGGTTTAGGTCACCATATTAACCTTATATTTTAGATTTAACTCTTGGTTAAATTGTTTAACATTTACCATGTCTCCTTGTATTTTTATATTATATGGTTAATAAACTTACTATAAAATGAAAAGATAACCCCAAGTGGTTAATTAATAACATATATATTATTATATAAGTCTTTTGGCTGAGCCTTATATTTTTAGGAATATTATATCATTTAATAATATAGTATTTGTTTTAAAAACTCATTTATGTCAATTTTGACATTATTTAGTATTTGGTTTTTGTGAATGTCATAACAATCTGATTTCTTCGAAAAAAATAAATTGAATCAACCCTGACATTAATATTAACCTAGAATTTTTTTTGAATTCATCAAAAGTCTTAATTTACATTTATTTTAATACTTATAATATCAATTATTTTAATCTTTCATTAATTAGGTAATTACTGCATCATCATTGTGTCATATATAAATTTAATTATTTAATGTATAAAAATTATAAATAAAATACCATCATTTAGGAAATATTTTTATATTTCTAATGAATATTTATAGTCAAAATTATCTTATTTATAACACTATATTAAAAATGTTTTAGTTATTAAAATTTAAATTTAAAACTTTTAACTCTTCTTTAAATAAAATAATAATAAATGTACTAATCTAAACCAAGTGGACCCAAAAGGATAATATTTTATTCCTAAGGTTGATTTTGTTCTATATACACTTATACAACATAATTATCAAATGTTTTAGGGTAATTATAATATCATTTTTACCTTTAATTACTCTATTTACTTTTAACTGTGGTAAATAAAATTCAAAAGTTACTATTCTAAAAAAATTATATTCATCTTATTGAACCAAATTATACTCACTAATTTCAACTGGGTATCCTGTAGTTTTTAAATTAAATTGAGAAATTGGTAAAATTATGTTTTATGTAAATTTGCTAACGTGCCTAGATGGTGAGTAAAAGACATTAAGAAATTCAATAAAATTTTATACATCTAATTTAAATATAAAATGACTAAAATGAATAAAATAGAAATAATATAGGTATTATGTATCTATTTTGAATTAGAATAAATATAAAATAAATAATTATTTAAATAAAAATTCAGTTTTAAACAATAACGCATAGTTTTTCACTATTTATCAAAAATTGAAAGTTTTCAAAAAAATACCAAAAATTAATCCGAAGGTAATTTTGATATTACGAATCCAAAAATGATTTCTATTTTAAAAAATTCAAAATATAGAAGTTTCATTAATTAAATTTAAATTAATTCTTGTTGCCAAAACCAGAAAGGGGGTTTTTGAGAAGTAAAAACTATCAAAATATTGATATGTGTTTTTGTCTGGTTTAAATATGAAATTACTTCAAATGACCAAAATTATATTAAATGATAAAAATATAATCTAATTATACTTCAAAACCATTCAAATTTATAATTTAACACTATAACTTATTTTGATTAAAAACGTTTTTTCCAATTAAAATTTAGTATCTTTCACCATTCATCAAAATATGAAAGTTATCAGAAAAACACCAAAAATTTATCCAAACTAATTTTTTTTTTGTTTCAATTATAGAGGGGAATTTTATTTAATCAAATTTAATATATAAAAGTGTCAAATATTGTATTTAGAAAGGGTTCACCATTAAAAGGCGAAAAAACTGCATTTTTTGAAAAATACTTCTTTTATCTGAAAAATTGAATTTGTCCTTATATTATGTCTAAGAAACACAAAATATGAATGTTACAAATATATGGGATATATATAAAATTAAAAATTTGGTTATTAATATTCACAACCTTTTTCTAAATGGATAGTTTGATAGGTCGTGGTGCGCTTGAACTCGGTGTTGCATATATCACATTCTATTGTATTATTCAAAGAGAAGCGTACTGTGGAAGCTTGAGGTGTTACAGTATGTTTAATAACCAGTTTAATACCATAGAATAAATGTTTTTAAAACCTAAAGGAAGAGTTTTTAAGGAAGGTTAGGGCTTCCATTGTGGCAAGGTTGGTCACTATAAAAGGAATTTACCAGAATACATGAAAGGGTTTAAGAAACTACATAGAGAGTCTACACCAAGTATTAATTTTATAAAAATAATTTCTTTAATATTAAAGGATATATGATACTAAATATATATTAAATTTTTTTTATGAATATGAATTGGAATTCAAAATTGATGAAGATCTAATGGTTAGACATTGAATTAAACATTCATGTGATAGAGAAAAGGGTTCCTGCATTGTGGAGATGGATATAGTGGATTACTTTATAGCTCTAGTAAATTAGAATAATTATTTTGTATTTTCATAATATTTCCATCTTATGTGTTAAGTTGAATTATTGTAAATAATTTTTTTACAAATAAATTAGATGATTATTTTGATAAACATGGTTATGAATGATCAAATTCTTTAACATGTTTCAAAAAAATTTAAGGATAAAATGAGTTTATTATAGGATAAAAGAGTTTATACAATATATTTGTTAAAATATGATGGGAAAAAATTTCCACCACCTTGAAACATCATAGTTTTATGAATAAAATCATTCTTTTAGAGTATCTATCCAAACATAAATAATACCATATATTATATTGTTACAAATATTTTTTTTTAAATATTCCCAAAATATTAAATAAATTTTATTTCCTAACATAAAGAATTTTCTGTATTGGAAACACATTTTATAAAAAATATAGTTTTTAAGAGGATTGTGGGAGAATTTTTGGGCCTAAATAAGTTCAACATATAACAAATAAAATATTAAACTGACCTGCTATAAAGTGAAAGACACTTTATATTATTAATGAGTTCTGGATGGGTTGTAGATAAAATATATTAATGTAAAGAGTTACAAATTTTTACCAAAATGAACTCAAATAAATGTTTTAATGGAAATTTTACAAGATTATAATGATAAAATTAGAATGATTTCATAGTATAAAATAAAATTTATTATCATCATAACATTGGATGATATGAATTAATGAAGTTTGAATACTGGTTCAAAAATTTGGACATTGAGAATATGATTCATATTCTTTCCATATTAAAACAATATTTATTTTTGGATGATACCCAATAAAGGTGTTTAGTGGGGTATTTTATTATATAAAAACATAAATATATTTTATTAATAACATAGATATATAATGAGTTTAACAAAGATCTAAAAGTGTTATAAATATAAGGCTTTCTTTGTATTCTATCATACATGATATATTAAAAAATAAATTATGTGTCATTTTGTTAATATAATTAAATAAGTTTAATAATATGAAACATATCATGTATAATATGAAGTATCCACATTATAATTTTTTAATATTGGATACATATATTCATGAATTAAAATGATTGTTAACATCTCAAAGCAAGAATTTGATTTAACCCTAAACGATGTTTTTCATGAAGTACTATAGTTTGTGAAAAAATGTTAAGGTTATAATAAGTATTATTTTATAAAAATATAATAAATATTATAATGATATAAAAAATGAGTTTTATGTGCTAGATGAACCTACATGGATATTTTAATATCCCATTAATTTTTAGGTATATTTTAATTTAAAATTTATTCATTTAACATGTAATTTGATGAGTTTTGACTGTGAGTGAATTATAGTTTGTATTAGTGACTAAAAGTAATAAGGAATAAGAGACACTAGAATTTATGGGATTAAAAGTACTCCAATAATTATATAGTTATTCCCACTAAAGCTTTAGTGGGATTAGTAAGTGGGGGTATATTTCTATGGTTCCCCACTAGACCGCAACAAAGTTCCATCGGAAATCCACTTACATTAGGAATTCTGGTGGCACCACACATGAATTTTTATGGGAAAGATATCCCTCAACATGATAGGATGTTATTTTGGAAATTTGAGAAAAAAATAAAAATAAAAAAACACATACCTCTTCCTCTATAACTACACAAAAAAGCACCCCCCTTCAACATTTACACTATTTTGGACCCTATAGGCTCATTTGAAGTTAGATTGATGTTCCATCAATTGTGTTGGAACCCATTAGGTAAATTTAATATTATTAAGGTGACACTCCAAAATTTATTCCTCATTTAGATTACTATGTATCATAAACATCTAATTTAGAGGGTCTTTTTCAGGTTTTTATATTCTGAAGGATTGTGCTTGAATCAGACAGAGCGTGTTGTTGAGTTATCTCCTAGGGATTTGGGGTAGTAAGTCATTATCATATAAATCATTTATATGGTATAATAAGATTAATTTTTTATATAGGTAGTTTCTATATTTATTATTCATCTTCCTAATATGTTAATAATCTTGTTAAAGTTATAAATAGAAGAAAATCTATAGGAAAGTATTTTTAAAATAAATATACTTTATTACGATAAACCTAAATTTAAATTAGGAATAATGTATGGGTTGTACCTATTAGTTAATTATATATACATTGGGTTATCTGTGTTTTTTTAATGGTCTTTATTGATCGTTTTGATGGATTATGGGAATGTGATATAATCTTCACCACTTGGGAGATGATGAGGCCCAAGATAAGAAAGTGTAGTATAAATAATGATGGGTTGTGATGTGAGATTTATCCAATATGTTGTAATCCTTGTAGATTATGTGTTAAGATAAAGGGATTTATTATTAGTGGATATACTGTGAGTGTACATACTATGTTAGAGATAATAATTTAATGTTGGTATAATATTCTGGGTTAGGATTGAGTTTTATCCATATGACTTTACTGAGGATTACATTTTGTTTTGACTCTATGAATTATGTTGGCTATGTTTCCTATATAGGCTTGGTATGGTTCGAACCTATGACTTGTATTGTATTTTTTTCCTATCTAGTGTTAATACATAGTTCATTACCATGGAGGTTATGATATAGTTCAACTCTAATACCTAGGTTGGATATTTTTTTATTTGGGGGGTTGGTTATGTGATCTTACCAAATAATTTAAGGTATGGTTCATATATAAAACCTATGTTGTCTAAGTTTCATTTCTCATATTAATACATGAGACCTTATTATAGGATCTATGTTATGGTTTAGCTTGATGAAATATGTTGGTTATGTTTTAAACCATGGAGTTTAACTATCAGATCACACATTTTGTTATGGGGTGGTTAGAAATATATGAAAGGTTAGTTATATTTTACTCCCTCAGCATCCACTTCCTGTTATGGATTATGTTTCTTACCTTAAAAAAGGAAACTATTCCTACCAGCATTGGCCGAATTAGGTATGGTAATGGTATGTAGTGATTTTTGGGTTTGTTTTGAGAATTTTTTTCAAGTTAAGTGTTGGAAACTCTAGAAGTTCATTCACTAAAGGTTACAGTTGATAATACCTAGATATAGACAGTACATCAACACCATGGGATGTATGAATTAAAATAGTAGAATTTAGTTCACTGGAAGAAACAATGTCAGTTGAAAGAATGTTTGATAGGATCCTAAAAGTGTATGATCATTTAAATGGTGATATATGGTGAGATGAATAGAAGGCGAGTCTTCTAGAAGTTGTTGGAAAGATGATTTCAAAAAATGGATCATAATGGATTCTAATTACATTAATTCTGAGGAGGATCATTTGATACATGTACTTAAGATTTAATCTTATTCAAGAGGAATCAATGATGTATATGAATAGGGAAACTTCCAGATACAACACATTTTCCATGGGATGATGAAGGTTTTTTATAAGTTCATGACTTGTGTAAAGTCACTGATTGTGGTATGTGGAATACTTTTCTAATTGGATGTGGTAGGGGTATATTTTTCAAATTTATCAATGTAGAGAATAAAGGTCATCTGTATGAGGGACCAACCTTAAACATAACTTATTATAGTGTTTTAAACTAGAATTCAAATTTTAGGATCTTTTCAATTTATAGTTTTTGAGAATTAGGACAAAATATTACAAAGTATACCCATACATTACATGTAGACAATTTTACTCAGTATCCACTTTTTACACTAAAGGAAACCATTTTAAAATAAAACCTAAATTCTTTTTCGAGATACATCCTCAATTATTTCATCATGACATATTATTTTTCATTATCAATCTTATGACCTATGAAAATAATTTTAAAACTTGTAATGATAATAGAAATATCCGTAAGGGATATAAAATAAAAAAAGAAAATGTTATTCCATGAATACTTCTAAACCCATGATAAATTTTCACAAAGTTATAATTTCACCCATAGAACATAAAACCTTTAGCTTACCTCATGAAATCATAAGTTTCCTATAAAAATCCAAATAAGTCATAAATTATAAAGGTGACCTATGGAATTCATCTCATTCTTACATTGTATCTTTCATGTCTACTTAGGGAGTAACCTTCATGGTTACAGTTGGAATACCCATAATAGTATATTCCCTAAATCTATTAGAAGAAACCTTATCATTTAACTTTGTCTCATTACCCAATGAATTGGAGAGTTATCATGGGGTCAACCACCCTAATTTTATCATGGAACTAACCATATTTATAAAAAATTCCCAAGAACCATAACATAATCTTAACACATAAAATAATCATAAATAAAAAATAAAATTTCCACTTTCAAATCACATTTCATTTTAACAAAGTTGCACACTTAAAAATAAAAAAACATTATTTAAAAATAAAAGTGTAAACTTGTAAAGGATACATAAAAAAATTAAATCAACATAAAAACAATAAACTCAATTCATGATGTATATATTAAAAAAACATTCCAAGTTATTGAAATAATAAATCAATTTTTAAAACACATTTAAAACATTTAAAAGGAATATTTTTGAATCAAAGTGTCCTATATAAATTTGAAACATTTAAAAGGAATTAAAATTTTAAAACATTCATTTTAATTTAAATAAATCCTTTAAAACCATTTTTAAAACATGGAAATTAATGTGAAATATTTAGAAGAAAAAATTTTCTCAAACATTTAAAACAATATTTTAGTTAAAGAGTCCCTTACCTTGAGTCCAACTCGTCATGTACAATATTTATCTTCCTAAATAATACAATTAGGTTAATTATTTAATTTCTTGAGCATATTTTTCGGTTTTATTATTCATTTTATATCACTTTTTACCATGTTATGACAATTACATAATTATTTATATTCATGTCAGACGTTTTGTCGACATTCGGTACTTGAGTCAAAAAATGAACTTGGTATGATGTAAATAGTCCATGTAGTCATAATTACATCATGTATATAATAATATAAATAAAATAATAATAAATTTTATATATAAATTATAATTTTAAATCAAACTATTTATTTATGGTTATGATAAATGAAAAACATTATAATCATGGAGATGGTAGGCCGTACGTACGCATGAGTAACATTTTCCATTTTCATTGATTATTATGGAAAGAAGTTAAGTATTATTTTATATTTTAATAATGATCATTAAATAAATAATATAATATTAATCATTTAAATATACCTATATATATCATACAAGTGATGTAATGAATAAAAACGAATCACATCACTTTATGAAGGTGATAGTTCACATGTACACACGAACGATGCTATCATTTTTATGTGCATCTAAAGTAAGAACATAATTAATATATTATTATTTTATAATGATAAATATGTGATGAATATAATATAAAAATATTAATTCCATCATTATAACTATTATTGAGAGACATTAATGAAAAACAAACTATATCGGTTCACGAGGCAGTAGTCCACTGTACACACGAACAAAAAGTCCATTTCCCATTTGATGGAATTTAAGAAGGATTTAAGTGATGATATTAACATAATAAAATATCATTATATTGAGGATACTGGAGTTTTTATTTCATCATGGTGGCAGAGTATTAAAAGGAAAATGAAGATGAAACCAAATAGGAATACTTAATTAGAAATGTTACCTTTTTTTTGATGATTACCCTTTTTAACAGCATAAAATCTCTAAAGTGGTTGCTCTGCCTAAAATAAGGCCTCTAGAATATGAGTAGGTATTCTAGGAAGGGTTTTGAGAATATATTTGCTGAAAAAAGGCTTTTTTAAGTGTGATTAATAGAGAATAGGAGTGCTTTTTTATAGGAGAGGGGAGGGTCACTCTTGGAATTTTTAAAAGTATAAAATTAATATAAATTCATTTTCTATTAAAAATGGGTAAAAATTGGATTATTTAAAATATAGGATGTATATTGATCTAAATATAATCATAAAATGAAAATTATACATGTTTTAATATTTTTTAATCCTTATCATTTTGTTTTAACCTATTTTAAGTCTTATCGTTTTATCAAGTAATGTACACTTTGAGAATTAAAATAAGTACCATAACATAAAAAATGACTAATAAATGAGTAATTAATTAAATATACAGAATTAAATATACTATTTTTCTGAATTTTGGAGTTTTTTAAATTTTATATCATTTTAAAAAATATTTTATATTTTAAAATATGAACTATGTCAATTTTGACACTATTCAAGACTTAATACTTTTTAAAAACTCATAACAACTTGATTCCTTTGAAATAATGATTTTAACTCATATATAAAATGTCAAAGTCATCTAGAAATTTTTTATGGTATTAAATATTTGAAATTAAATTTATTTTAATATAATTAATATCATATATTTGCTTATTACTTTAATAAATTTATTAGTGTATCATTACTGTGTCATAACTAAATTTACTTATTTAATGCCTAAATATTAAAAATAAATTATAATTATGTAGATAAAAATTTTATATTTCAAATGAGTATTTATAGTCAAATTTATCTTCTATATAACCGTATATTAAAAATTAATTATTTATTAAAAATATGTGTATGACATTTTTAACTTATCTTTAAATAAACTATATTAAATGTCATATTCTTACCCTTGTGGATTAAAAAGGTTATAATTTCAGCCTATGGTTTATTTTGGTCAAAACCAAATCATCCAATTAAATTAGGACAAGTGTTAGGGTAATTTTATATTACAATAATATTATTTTTACCTTTAATTACCCGATTTACCTTTAACCATGGTAAATAAAATACTAAAGTTACTATTCATAAAAAATTAAGTTAATCCTTAGATAAATTTTTTATTAATTATTAAAACCATGTATTTCCATTTTTGAAAATTAAATTCATAGAAGAGGTTAAATTAGGTTTAACACTAATCTCATAGATGTGGTGAGAAGGCGGGTAAAAGAGATGTTCAAAATTTCAACAAGATTTTATATCTAATTTCAATGTGAAATTGATTCCAATGACCTAAATTGAATTAAATGATAAAAACATAATATAATTATAATTTTAAACCATTTAAAATAATGATTAAAATATATAAATAAATTAGATGAAAAAGTATTTTTGAATTAAAATGCAATATTTTTTACTATTCATTAAAATATGAAATTTATCCAAAAAATACAAAAAATTCACCCAATGTAAATTTTTATAACCCTATTCTGAATAAGAATTTTCTTTGACAAATAGAATTTATAAAAGTGACAAAAACTATATTTAAAATGGGTTCGCCATCAAAAGGCAGTAAAAATACCTTTTATAAAAAATACTCCTTTTATGCATAAAATTGAATTTCTTCTTATATAATGTAAAGAAAAAATATTAGATGAATTTTAAACAATATATTAAATTTATATTTCATTAATATAATCCAATAAGAGTGATTTTATTCTTTTATAAACATAATTATTTTCACTTAAATAGTTTTTCATAAAAACACGTCCTTTATATTTAGTTGGTTTTTATTTTCATTTATAATTAATTTTTTAACAAATGAATCATTATATAGACATGTGTAAACCCTATTTTTATAATTTAGTTAATATCATTCATTCCTTCAATTCTAATGACCATGTGATAACTAAAATATTAGATAATAATATTTAGTTGTTTGATTAAGCTCAAAGTGGCATATCATATACGCTATCGAACATAATGTTTCCTTTTAAAACTAAAGATGTTACATTCTCCCCCATTTTTGAAATTTCATCCTCACACGTTTTAATTTAGTATCTGTAACTGAGGTATGAATTTTCAAAATACCTTTATTACAATCCCACATTGAAAAAAAAATTAACTAAACTTCCACTTTAAAAGAAAGAAAGAAAAGTACCGAATTCACCTGAGACAACACATACTAGGGTTCCCTATAGGAAAACATGGATATAGAAGAGATAAATAATGATCAAGTACTGATGGAGTGTAATAGAAAACATTATTAGGAGAAATTTAACAATAAAAAAACCATAAATTTGTGATGGGTTAAAGGGTCTTTATTTTCATAATAGGAAAAGTAAATGGAAAACATTTTTTTAAGATAATTTTCATAAATTTGAGGAATAAATTTAATTAATAGACTTAGAAAATAAAGAAATATACTTACTTGAAAAGTATAATTTCATCCTTTAATACAATTATACAAAAAACTCATCATTTTCTCTAAATGATGAGTATTCAAGTTGAATTTTTCACACATGAAACACTATAAAGAACTTCTAGAGAATAAAATATCACAAAATATTAACTATATATTTATCCTATATTGAAACATTAACCCAAACCAATATGGTTAGTATAATATAAGACAATTATTCAAAAATAATAAACCATTGGATGATGAAAAACTACTTTTAATCTCAAAATTCAACTGTAATACCAATAGTTCAACGTAGACCATTAAAAAAATATTTGTACTTAAAATACCTCAAACTAATCCAAACGAAGTTTGAAACCAAAAAATAAGAATAATTTGACTACATATTATTCCAAGATAAATTTCAGCATTTATCTCCAAATAACATCGATCACCTTTGACGTTTCATACCAAAAATGTAATTTACAAAATCACATATTCTCTAAGATAGTTTAACCATTTCCATAAATAACCCAAAGTGCTATAAGTCCACAATAAAATCATAGATTCTTACAAAATAAAATCAAACCATTACTCCTGAAATAAAATCACATAGTCTTCTTTTGTACTTTATCACATAAAGTTCCCAAAGTAGTGAATGTCTTCCAAAATAATATTTATCACTTAATCACCAAATCAATTATCCAATCTCATGGTAATCTATTAGATAAAATATATGTTCCAAAAATCAAGTTATTATTATTCTATCAACTTGTTTAACTAAAAATAAAAATTTATAATAACCTAGGAATTCATGTAGTCTAGTCGTAGGTGATGTACCCTTATCTCCCTTTGACTGTGGGTTCAATTCCCGCAGCCTTGCCCGGTGTGATGGGTTATCACCCATCCTGCAGGTTGTTCTTTTTATAAAACTATATAATTCTTATAACATTCCAAAAAATTAGATAAAATACTCAAAAACAACCATAACATATTTCAACCTCAAATTATATTTCATGCCTTTCATTTAACATCCCAAAAATTAATAACATATAATTACCTAAAAAATGTATGCCTCCAAAAACACTGTTAGTCACCTAAAATTTTCATAAATTAAAGTTTCAAAAGGGGTTTATAAGACATTGAACTAATTATCGACCATAAAATTATAAACTTATGATAATATGCCTAACTCTTCAGAAAAAATCCTAATCTACAAAGTTGTCTAAACCATCCTCTATTACCAACTGTAAGATTCCAGCCTTAAACATTACATAATATTGAGTCAATTCAAGAATTTAAATTCATTTATAATTAACTGTTAACTAAAGGATTAATTATATATATATATATGTGTAAAACCTATTTTATTAATTTAGTTAATATCTTTCATTCCTTCCATTCTAACGATTGTGTGATAACTACAATATTAAATAATAATATTTAGTTGTTTGATTAAGCTCAATGTGGCTTATCATATACACTATCAAACAGAGTGTTTCCTTTAAAAAACTCAGTATGTTACAATTTGCATTGTTTATCATATGTGTGTGGTTAAAGAGTGTATTACTATAGGAAATTTGTAGTATCCCAAGTTAACGGAGGGTATATCATGATTTTCAAATGAAAATTATAACTAGATGACCGGTTGGAACCCAATCTATATGTGGAATTATTCAAAATGTATAATAATGGATAATTGAGTGCTGATAGGGACTTACACATGGATAAAGAAACTTTTAAAGGATCACACCTGAGCACATCCAGGTTCTAGTAGCTAAAGTGCCAAAGGCAGAGGTCAATACCTAGAAGGGTAGAAACCAGAATAATTATAGGTAAGATGAAACTTCCAGAAGTGAATTGATGAGGCATCGTTCATTACTCTGGTTTGAGAACCCATATATAGGATTTTCCTTGTAACACAATGTACTTTGTTTCTAGTGGAATGAAAAAGATATGCTTTTATTCACCCATGTATTTATAAAAAAATGTATAAAACATGTAATCCTTATTTATATTGTGTTTAGGTTGTGATTTCATGTTTGTGTTCATTATGTGTGTTCATTATGTGCTTCTTTTCTTGTTCATTTCTTGGAAGGAAGATTTAAAGGTGAATAAAACTAGAGGAATAAAATGAATAAATATAGTGGTTTAAGTGATATAACTTCTTAATTTTAAGTGTTGAATCCATGGTGGATGTTTTATTAGATAACGTATCTTATTATTATTAATGTTTTTCTACACTGGAGAACCAGAAGAAGGAAATTTCAATGATCAAAATTTGTACCCCTTCCCCAAAAAATTGAATCAGATCATGTGTTGTTTTGATGTATGATACCAAAAAGTGGTATCAAAGCTTGGTTTCAGTGCTTAGTGGATGAGCATTGTAGTAGAGTTTTTAGAAGAGCAGTTTATAAAGGAATAAAATGGATGTTTACAGAATAACAATGGTGGTATCAGAGATATTATGGGAATATCGAAAGTTATATTTATCGACATGTTTCATGGAGTGTGTTCCATTTTTTAGTGATATTCAGATCTTGGTTAGAATAATTCCATATTTTCATCATCAGGTGGTCTATTAGTGTACTAGAATAATGTAACCAGAAGGCAACGATGTTACCATTGCGATTATAGGAATATCAAAAGTCCAATTGATTGACAAGTTTCATGAACAATTTTTTGTTCATTAGGTAGAATTCAAAACTTGGTGAAAGGACAATATAAATTTTGAAGATATTTGATGATCCCTTACACGATTTGTATTTAGTGGTAGTTTTTTTATGGAGGATAATTTTTCATGGGTTAGGTAATGTTTGATGATCTAATAGTGAAATTTTCAGATTTTGGAGGATACTGGAGTTGATAATTTTAGAGGGTTTCTAGTTCTGTTGGATGGGAATTCAGTCAATATTAAGGACAATTAATTGTAAATCCTCAACAATAAGAACATGTATTGTTATGAAAGTTCATATCCAGTTGTAAAATTTAGTGTGTTCCAAAAATTATCTATTAAAATATGAATATGTCATAAGTTCAAGTCAAGGAAAAATAACTAGTATCAAAATATTTATTCTTGTAATGGAAAAACTACAGAGGTTCCACAAACATGCTGATGAGTGGGGGTGATTTAAAGTATTACCATGTGCTAAAAAAGTTCATATTGAGTCAGGTCAAATGACTCTAGGAATTGATCAATCAATATTCAAATAGATGGAGTAAGTTTCACATTATAGAGAATATATTGTATGTGATGGTTCTATAGAGAAAATATATTTGAAGGTGGTGAAACATAGACCTAGTTCATCAAAATATAGACAATTAGAAAGTAATAGGAATTGTTAAAGGGTGTGAAAATTTCATTCTTGTGGGATTCATGGTTATCGTATTTTTGGTTAGGTTTCAAAATCTAGATAGAGTGCTATAATTCCAATGATTGGATGATTAAAATATAGAGTTTGGGAAAGTTTTTTCATGAGGAATTGAGAGTGAGTTAGGAAGAATGGGAATTATATGTCATGTAGAGACTTCTAGAAACTTAGTGGTAGTGAGTGAAATCTATAGTGGCAGATACAAGTGTTCAAGCTCTGGAAGGAGTTGATCATGAGAGTCAGTACTAGAATAAGTTTTAGTGGTTTCTCACATGGAATCCATTATACATCAAAGTACCTTCCTTAGAAAATTTAAGAAGAACTATGATGCAGGTGGATTAGAAGTTGGTTTAGGAGGTGAGAGTGAGATGAATTAGGAATTCTAGAATACTATTGGCTATGTTTTCATAAGTTGAAGATGGGTGACCAGGAACATCAGAAGAAGGGTATCATGGGGAAAATATTCATTTTATGGAACCATGTGTTTGATCTAGTATGACCTTGTGCCATAAGGATTTTGATCCATGTAAGGGTTCCCTCTCAACTCAGTTAAAAATGGGATTATACATAAATAAAAAAATCTAATGCCTTCAGGCCAATGCATGTAGATCCAATGAAATATGTTTGGGTTTAAATAGAACATATGGTAGGATGATTCATTTCAATTTTGATCATGATCTTTTAAACATTACTCCAAATGTCCGAAGGAAGGAAAAACTTTGTTCTCTCATCTATGAAGTCTATGGAAGATGTAATATTTGAGAACACTGAAGAAAAAGGAAGGAAAACCCTAATTCTCATCACATGTTTATTTTTAAGGGATTTTTAATCCATTGAAACAGTCATTAGAATATCATCTAAGAAATGGAAATACCTTTTTAATTGGGGTGAGATCATCTAAGGGTTAGCATTGAAGTTGGATATAATGGGAGAGAAGGGATACACATGTATTGATTACACTGAAGGATGTTTTTCAGTGGGAGTCCATCATGTCAATGAGTTATGACATTCCAAAACGTGATGTTTAGGATAAAGGTCAGTTTTGATGATGTTGTTAGAGTTCATTTTACTTGTAATATCTTATATTATGGAAGATCAGGAGATTAAAGTTTCATAAGTAAATGTTTTGAAGGAGTGGGGCTAGGTACCCAGTGCATGGTGTAACATTTTGATTGAAATTCAATAGTCAGGGGATTTTAGCGTATTTCATGATTTTTTAGAGAGATTTCATGTACACATTTAAATGAGTGTTGTGGATTCAGTGGAATGGTCGATCATGGTTTTGGAAATTTGAGGAGGAATTATTTTAGTGGATCTTAGACAATTAGAAGTGGCATAGTGGACAACCATGTGGATCTTGTGGAATGAGGATGGATAGAAGTTGACAAGAGAGGATTTGGTGTGATAATGAGAGTAGTGTTTGCGTAGGTTTTTTTAGACTCAACCTATAAAAAAAAATCCCAAGTGCGAGATTTTTGGGTTTGATATTAGAACTATTTTCTAGGTTAAGAGTTGGAAACTCAAGATATTTAGTCACTAGAAATTAAACTTGATAACAACCAAATAAAGATAGTACATAATCACCATGGGAAATCTATATTCAGGCAATAAAATTCAGTTAAGCAGAAGTTGTAGTTGGAATTGAATGAAAGTACGACTGTAGCCTTAGAGTGTTAGGTTAATAAAAGAACACTGGATGGTGAGATCACCTGAATGTGAATCCTTTGTATGTATCTAGGTGGATGAGTTCAGTTGATGGGGGAACAATGGAGTCTGAGTATGAAAATTATGATGAGGGTCATCCATTTCATGTACTTGGGAGTTGGTCATATTCTAGATGGGTCATTGACGTAGACATAATTTGTAGCTTTTGGATTAAACATATGTTCTAGAGGCCGATGAAGGTTTTGTGGAAGTTCATTTCTAGTGTAAATTAATTTATGGATGGAAATTAGAGTCTTTTATAGTGGATGTAGAAAGGGGATATTTATCAAAGTCTTTAGTGTCGAGTATAAGGGTGATGCACACTATTAATTAGATATTAGAGGTTAATGGGAGGATTTATATAAGAAATCAAATGTTTCTTAAGTAAATATAGGATCTCTTATATTTTTTAGATGATAGTGATGACTAGATGACTGGATGGAACCCACTATATAAGTAGTATTGGTCCACATGAACAACAATGAGTGCTCGAGAATTGATGGGGTCTGACACTAGGTTGAGGTGGCTCTAGAAGGATCACATCTAGGCATATCCAGGTGTTTGAGAATGAAGTGCCAAAGGTAGATGTTAAATTATAGAAGTATAGGGGCCAAAAGAAGAATATGGAATATTTAACTATCAGAATGGAATTGTTGATATTTCATCCGTTACTATAGTTAAGGAACTGGTATATAGTCTTTTCCTTATAAATTTATGTACTATATTTCTTATGGAATGAAAAATATATTCCACCATTATCCTATGTATGTAGGATGCAATTTCTAAACAGTATATTCCTTTCACACATTCTGTTTGTGTTATTATTGAATGCATGCATTCATTGTGTTCTTTTTTTTACTTATTCACTGCTCAGAAGAAATATTATGAGGTGACCATAACATGAGGTGGAAGATGACTTGATATGGTGGTTGGGGTTCTCTTTATTCTTAGTTCTGAATGTCAAATTCATGGAGTATGTTTTCCTAGAGGAATTATATTTTGATGTTTGATGTTTTTCTACATTACAGAACTAAAAGAAGGAACTTATAGTGATGCGAATTTATGCCCTCATCCCCAACAATGGATTGGTTAGCACATGATCAATCGACATGTCCATTATAATTTGTTTTTTATTTAACTTATAATACATTAAATCACATATATTGATGTATTATATATGATCTCATTGGTGGGTTTCTACTAGGTTTTTATAGTCACACCCTACATGGGAAAATTAGTGTGCATGTAGACATTGTTTTCAGAGATCCAAGAAAGGGAAATCCCCATATGTTAGGTGTATTATTATATGAGCTTTTCATAGACAAAGGAGGTGATACAAATAAATAATATTATATCCTTTTTATTTCATATCCTTAAATATCTTTTTATTCACTTTTATATCACATGTACTAATCTACCTCATTTATAGATCACTTTTTGACAGAACATATACAATCATAGGTTATTTTGTTATTACACATGATGTTATTTATATGGTTAACCTATAGTTACAACTCCATATTGTCTCTTCACCATTTTTTTATTAATTTCACTTTTATTTATTGTTATATGGTATGGTTCAAATGGAATAGTCTCCAATGTGTGGTGCATCCATCATTGTTATTTATCTTTTTCTTTTATATGTGGTGGTGCAATTAAGGTTATATACCACTCTAATATAGACTTGGTGAACTGAGATGGCATGTTAAATTTTTTTATCAAATCCATTATTTCTTGACTTATTAATTTGTGTCTTGGTATAATAAAGATTAAATGCTCATGAATTGGGTTATAAGATATGATTGTGTCTGGCCAGCACTAGTATGAGGGGGATTTGTGTTTTGAGAGAAGTGGAATTTATGTTATTAGTTTTGTGGTTAAGGTTTCATTTATTTTATTCAATTGATATTTTAGATTTATAGTTTATGAATTTTCATAATTTTGGGGTTGGAGAGAGACTATGAGTGAATTCATTATGTTTGTAACATGAGTTCACATATCATGTAATGGATTTTGTGCAATTATAAAAGGAATGCAGTTTTTAAAAAAATAAGGTATTAATTAATTAAATTACACCATTAATTTATCTATCATATTCCAAAAAGATTATTAGTGTCATATAATTAATTAAATCCTATAATTTATCTATGTTTTCTTCTTTAATGTGACAATAGTATATGTTTAGGTATAAGTAAAGTGGTCTTAATATTGGGTAAGTAGTGGGTTTCATGGTTTTAATGATTTAGAGAGTGAAACCTTAGGTGGAGTCACTTAATTTGATTTAGTTGTTTTAGGGTTATTATTTAGATTTTGGAAATATAAATAGTGTAATTATATGCTTTATTATATTTAATTGAATCTTGATTTAATTTTTTTAAAGAATTCTAAATCAATGATATGGAATATCAGATAATAATACCTTGATGATGTCCCATGGGGCCATACATGAACTGGGTTAAGGATGCTCCTAACATTGATAATGTACTTATTGTACCTCTATCCAATCAGGAGGGTGATTTGATCATAATCTTAGGTTGGATCCAATAATTTAGGTTATCAAAGTTCAATATGTGGGAGTGTTTCACCTTTTTATAATTGGAGGTGGACGTGTACATCAAAGTTCATATATTATGGTAAAATTTATCTAGTAATTTCATATATGACATCTTCCATTCTTTAATGAAATAGGGGGTCATCAGGATTATGAGGAATAGATCGAAATGATTGAGATCATATTATAGAATTTTGAGATGCCTGATGAAATAAGGGTAATTTTGGAAACATTTATGATTCAGGGGACTATTTGGAGATGGTAGAGTTTAATGTTTCATGTGGGAAGACATAAATATTTATCATGGGAATCCTTTAATGATATCTTTTAAATGGGTTATTCCCTAAGGCACTAATGCTTCATATGTTATATGATTTTTTAGATCTCCATTATGGAGTTTTTTTATGACTAATTATTCTACCCATTTGTCTGGGCTGCTTAGGTTTTATACTTTTATAGTTGAGAATGGGGACTAAAGGGACCATATGTTTGAGATTGATCTTGGGTATGATTTTAGGTAACAGGTGACGATGTTTAACCTATCATATAATTCACAGGTAGACAATAAGTCTCTCTCAACTAAGAATAACATAATATAAGTCATCGTAATAGTTTTTTTCCTTTTATTTAGTATCCTAGATGGTGTTCTTTGAAGTAGATCTAGTTATACCTCTTCTAGTGGTAGGAACTTGAGATATAATGAGATATTCCAAGGTAGAAAGAGATACTCAAGATATGGTATAGGTGCTTAAATTCCACCTTTAAGAGGAAATCCTACTTTATTCTATTAGTGTAGGGGAGCATGCCATTTCTACACTACTTGTCTTTTACTGCTGAGGAAGTGTTATGAATGAAGTCGGATGTGGATCCAAGAATAATATTGTCAGATGATTGTAAAGTAGGGTTTAGAGATTGGATCAGGGTATACACAGTCTTATTAATTTTAGTTAGGGTATCTTTATAGTCATACATTTGGGCTTTATATGGGATGTTAAGACATGGTGGGTGGCTGAGGACCTCATAGCAAGAATAATTAGATACATTAAAAAGTTAATTACTTAAGGAAGTCAATGAGCAAGGGTTCAAGGCCATTTCTTTTATACAAAAATATTTTTTCATTAAACTAGGTTCTATATGGCTGGGATGGGTTCCCTTAAATAATAATAGGTATGATACTAGTTTCCTTGAACTTTTCAAATACTCTATTTGATACATGAGTAACTAATTATACTATCTCTATGAATATGATATCTATTTTAGGGACTGATTTGGAGTATTCTTATATCCTTATAACACTCAACACCCGCTTTATAAATAAGTTAATTTTTTTTAGGAAATTTCCTTGATGTTCGCAAGTGGTTGGTGGCTATATGTACTTATGGGATTTCATCATTTTGGATATGATCTTCTTTGATGTAATATTTGGAATGGATTAGATGAAAAGCTTCTAGGTTTACTTTAATTATTATTAGAGGTTAATTTCAATCACATATATCATTATCTATGAGCACACCATTACAGTCAATTGGTATTTTTAGTCTAGAAGACCAGGACCCAACCTCATACATGGGAACCATTACTATAAAGATGGCCAGGATTGTTTTCAAAGTTATACAACAAATAGATACACCTAACTTTACTATAGTAGTGGAATAATTCTAGGATGTATCCCCTAATGGATTTTCTAGATTACCTTATGAGAGGGATATTGAGTTCTTGACTAACCTCATTCTATGTGATAAACCCATATCAATACCTTCTTATCATATAACATCGGTTGAGTTGAAAGAGAAAATGGTATAGATTGAAGATCTTGATGTGAAGGGTTTTACCCATATAAATACCTCTCCATAGAGTGATAACTTCTTATTCACAATGAAAGGTTATAAAATATTTATATTTTTCATGGATTATATAATTTTGAACAATGTTACTATGAAGAATATATATCAATTTCCATGTATAGACAATATATTCGACCAATTAAGGGATCTCAATAGTTATTCAATATTTTTATATGGTTAAGATATCATCAGTTGTGAGTTAAGATAAAAGATATATTGAGGATGGGGTTTAGGAGTATTTATAATATATATGAGTTACCTATGGTGTTATTTTATTTGATACATACATGATCAGATTTTATGCTTCTCATGATCTAGATTTTTCATCTCTAACTCGACTCCTTAGTCATGATTATTATTGATGATATACTGGTATATTATTAGACTTAAGAGTTACATACAGAGAATCTTGAGATCATATTGGCTATTCTTTGAGCACATTAATTATATTCCAATTTCAAGTAATTTCATTTTTTAGATTAATGAGGTGTATTTTATTGGGCATGTAATATCTGAGTTGTGATTATCTATTGACCCATAGAAGGTGGAGGTTGTGAAAACATTGAATCTACCTAAGAATGAATTTTATATTAGATGTTTCTTTATTTTTTATTAGTATTATTGATGATTAATTTGGGGCTTCTCAAACTTCACAGTACTAATAACAAGACTATATATTAAAGGTGTAAATTTTGTATGGGATGATTAGTGCGCTGCCACATTTACATAGTAGAAAAGGAGATTGAAACATACTCTAATTATGACTATTATGGGACTAATATTTCATTATTCCATATTTTTAGATGCCTCAAGAGTTTTATTGAGATTCATATTATTGTAGGAGGATATGTCAGTCTCATTTGGATCTTTTCAATTATGAATCCATGAGAGGAACTAACCAAAGATTGATTTGGATCTAGCTTCTGTTGTACATGTTCTATTTTTTTCAAACTACTATATCTTCAAGGAGATATTTTTGGTTTATAAAGTCCATAAGAGTATGTAATAAATATTGCACTAGTGTGACCTAAACATGTAATAGAGATGTTGGGATGAGAACTTACAGAAATTCACCTTTGATATGACTTATTCTCTAAGGAAGGGTAACATAATGAAATATGATCTCAGTAAGAAATATAAAGAGTAGGTGGATCATGGATCAAGTGAGGAATGGAGGTTTATGTGTTTTATTTTAGAATTTTAGTTGGATATGATAGAGGATTGGGAGGTGTTGAAGTTTTCTACTCAATCCAATAATTCATTTCTTGTTGATAAAGTGAAATCTATTCGGGAGTCGAACTGAAATTGTTTTATGATGAGGGGTTAAATTTTTTATATAGATACTATTATGAGATATACCTAATATGAGTTTAGGATTTTTATATCCATGAAAGAGTGGTATTTCACATTTATTGTTGGAGATTTAATTGGGGACACTCACACCATTTTATGGGCTATGCACCTTGAGCTGATGAAGATGTACTATGGTGTCGAAACAAAGATTTTTGACATTAAATATTATTGGAACACTACCAAAATATTTTCAATGTATTTTTTTGTTTATTATGAATCATTTATACAGGTTAGTTGTTTCAGATACTATTTTTCTTTGTATAAATTCGAGATAATTTTAGATAATATTTGATGAATCTCGAAAGAAAAGTTAGTGAATGGTGATCAGAATACACCATTGTGGTATTGATATTGATGTGGTGGGGTTGGATATGAGGATTTAATCATGGATATTATATTTTAGTGCATATAGTTTAATTTAAAATTATTATACAAAATATATAGGGTTCCACACAATAGTGGAGGCCATTGTGAAATAATAAGAATACAGTTGAAGATATTTTTTATAGAGAAGATATAATTATTCTCCCAGATCTTGAACACAAAATAGAGAGACACATATGACCACATAATAAATCAAGTTGTGTGTTCAAAAATACCTATGATAAACTAGATGCGAAATATAGGAATAAAAGAGGATATAAAGGACTCCATGTATGAATAACTAAAATGGGCATAAGAAGTTGGCTATGTCATGGTGTATGCCGTTTTGAGAATCATTTTAACTGGAATAAATTAGAAATGAGAAACATGACATATGAAAAGTATTAAATAAATACAATTCACTTGGATATTTACTATTTAATTTATATAAAATGTTAATACCATGATGAGTTTGGTTTGAGAAATTTTAAATTTCAAAACATATGAATTTATTGAGATATATAGTTATGGAAGCTCGGGTTCTTATAGGTCAAAGTATTGAATTGGACCACACTACATTGTTGTGAATGTAGAATATGCTGTAGTGGATAAGGTTTCTTGAAAAATAAAATATCCAAGAGTGTCACGACCCATCCTCAGGGCCTGTGCCATGACTACCCCAAGCCGGCCTTCCATAGGCCAGGGGCTGGCGACTTGCACCAAAGGTGTAATTCCCTAAGATGGGAAGGAATTGACTTTATAAAAGTAAACAAACACAACATAGTACACAATAAGAAGTAAACAATAAGTAAAACCGAATACAAAAGAGTGTGCTGGAAAGTAAATGGGCCAGTATACAAACACAACTGAACAACAAGTACAAGTAAAAAGGGACAAACAACTGAAAGTAAAGAGAAGCTCCTGGATCATCCTCCGGGGTTCATACCTAAGGGGTAGGTAAAGATGGACACCTCAACATTCACGTCCATCAGTCTCCTCTATGTGTTGACTCATCGCAAGGTCCACCTACGGGTACCGTTTAGTTGTGGCACTCTTGGCCTCCGTCAGTGCTGTCTGTCGTCTACATCCAACACAACGAGGTGCGAGCATAACCCGTGTAGGGGTGAATATAACGATACTCAGCAGGGACCCCGAGACCTGAAAGGTCTCACAATATCCACTAAGGATAAACAAAAGAATAAAGATACAATCATGAAGTATCAACCAACCCTACTCAGGTATATTCCCATACATATACCTAAGTTACCAATCTCAGCCCGACTCCACCTCTCAAGCCCAAACGCAACCTAGTCCACACAGGAAGTAAAGTAAATCACCATGATGATAATGGTTGAAATACATGAATCAACTCACAAAGGTATGCCAAAATAGTATAGAGATATAGATGATCAGATATAGCCACTGGATCATCTAAGCTGTCAGACCCACATAGTATACAGGCCAGCTATCTTGTCTAAGCTGTCGGACCCACACAGGATACAGGCCAGCTATCTTGTCTAATTTGTCAGACCCACACAGAATATAGGAACAACTATTCTGTTGGACCCACACATGATACAGGAAAAGAAATTAGAACTGTAGAACCCACACATGATTCCGGTACAGTAGTCGTCGTCGTCGAACCCACAGAGGATTCTGGTACTATAGTCGTTGTAGTCGCAACCAGCTCTAGGGTTCCCGCACAAAACACGCTTGCTTCTAGGAGGGTCTGCTCCTCGAGAAAAGGGGGTTGATACATCAAATATCACAAATTCTTGAGTTGATGTATCCCGAAGTTCCGTCTCATCGAAAGAAACCCAATGCGACAGATGACGCGTCAATCAGATGCCCGGTCTGAGAGTTATTGGCTTTTCCATTCGAGGGGCCCGGTTGGATTTACGCTCAATCCAAAAATAGACGTTTTCCAAAGTATTCCAAAACTCCATTAGAGTATCGAAAAAATACCACCTCATCGCAAGGGTCCCAGTGCCGCAGACGACGCGTTGTTCGGATGTGCGGTCATGGAGATATTCGCATTTAGGCGATGTCGGGCCCGACCTGAATCGGTGGGTCCAAACCGACTGGGGTTCGACCCAGCCCAGTTTGGTGGGTCCAACCCGGCTGGTGGGTCGGCCTAGCCTAGTGGGGTGCGACCCACCTGCAGACTCGGCCCACGCAGCGGGCCGATCCGGTTCGCCCGGCGGCGCCGCCTCTCCCTGCCTGGCCGGCTGAAGCAGGCCGGTTCTGCCCGGAGCGAGCGACCCGCATAGTGGGCCACTGTTCTCCCAACGTGGAGTCACGGTTTCATCATCCCGGCCGGCAGGCATCCGACCGGTTCGCCCACCGAGCGGCCCGCGGTTGCGGGCCGTGGTTCCCTCTATGCAGCACCTGCGGGTGCTGCAGTTCCCAGCGAGCCGGCTGGATTGGCCGGCCGGTAGTCCCATGGACAGGGTGGCCCGAGCGGTCACCGATCTCTTCATGTGGCCAGCTCGTGGTCGCCGCTACCTCCGGTTTCCACCACATATGGTCGACGTCACCTCTTTTAACACCGCCTCCGTCGCCAATACAATCAAGAATCTACGGAGGGTCATTGGGCCGTGTTTGTTCGGCCTGCGCCCTCCATGTTAGGTGATATCAAATGGCCAAAGGCAAACCAAAGCATTCATTAAGAATGAGGGTATAATTCTATTCATTTAAAATTATACTAAACCCCCTACCTTGATTCGATGTTCATTCGTTGACGACGGTGTCGATTCGTTGACGTCGGGGTGCGTTCGAGGAGGAAGCGTCGTTGTTGGCGACGTTCTTCGCGGGCGACATCTTCTCCCTTGACATGAAGGAAGAGGAAGGAAGACGACTTTCCTTGTGGGCATCGCCTCATGTTATTTCCCCGGTTGTAGAAGTGGAGGGAAGGTTCTTTGTGTTCTTCATGGAGAGGAAGATGTTCTTCACGTTCTTTGCGGGAAGAATACTTTCTTTCTAATTCTCCCAAAACCTCCCAAAAGAATATTTTCCAATGCAAATAAAATATTAGGCTCCCTAGTTTTTAATATTTCCATTTATTTGAAATCAATTCAAACGAATTCATGACACCACAAAATAATTAATTAATTTTGGAAGCTCAATTAATTAATTTTTAGTGTTGGCACATTAATGAGGGAAAGTGGATGGTTTAAAATTTAAAGGAAATGAGAGGTGGCTTTATTAATTCAAAGGGGAGTCCAAGAGTTTCAAAGGGGGGTTTAAAGGGATTTGAGGGGTTTGGTGTTAGTGTGGGACCCACCACACAATATCCTCCCATGGGAGGTTATGTGGGGTGTGGGCCCCACCTACAACATCCCTTTGGTAGATTTAACCATGACATTTAAATAAAATTATGTAACACATAACTTTTATTTAATTTATAAGAATCCCCAAAAATTAACTTCCGCTCTCGACCAAATGCAACTACGGTAGAGATCACCTTAAGTGAATACCGGAACTGCGAGTTCATCGGTGTCCTCAGATTTCAATTCTGAGTACCAGTTCAAAAGATAGAAAAACCCGCACGTACGTTTACTGAACATACCCGAACAAAACTTCAGAAATTGATTCCGGGCACACCGGGCCTCAGAATCAGGCGCCTTTTGAAACCGCGGACTCATAAAATTCTAAAGAATTTTAGAAAAAAATTACCTTGAAATTTCCAGGTCTTTACATTACCCCCACCTCAGGGTTTTACGTCCCTGTAAAGCTACAACACACACTAGGGAAACAAATGGGGGTACTGAGAATGCATCTGAGCCTCCCGCTCCCATGTGCTATCCTGGAGGTTCCCGTGCTGCCCGAGAATGCGCACCAGAGGAATCGACCATCCTTATAGGACCCGCTCCTGTCGATCCTCAATCTCCACTAGGACCTTTGTGAAAGTCGCCCCGCCAACGATGTCCACCTCCCCATGGTCGATAATGTGGGACGGGTCATGTACGTATCTCCTTAGCTGAGATACATGGAAGACGTCGTGAACCCGGTGCAACGGAGGTGGAAGGGCCAGACAGTAATCCACCTCTCCTACCTTGATAAGGACCTGAAAAGGTCCAATGAATCACGGAGATAACTTTCCGCCTCATCCAAATCTCCATAGACCTCGTCGAGGTGAGACCCGTAAGAAGACATGGTCGCCATCCTCGAACTCCCATGGTCTCCGTCTCCTATCAGCATAGGACTTCTGTCTACTCTGTGAAGTCTTCATCCGCTCTTTGATAATCTGTACCTTCTCCGTCATAGCCTGAACCATATCTAGTCCTAAAAGTTCTGACTCCCCTGGGTCATTCCAGCACAGAGGCGATCTGCAAGGTCAGTCGTACAGTGCCTGGTAAGGTGCCATCCCGATGGTGGAGTGGTAGCTGTTGTTGTACGCAAACTCCACCAAGGGTAAGTGATCCTCCTAGCTATGACCAAAGTCAAGGAAACAATCACTGAGCATGTCCTTGAGTGTATGGATGGTCCGCTCGGTCTGGCCATCCTTCTGAGGATGGAAGGTAGTTCTCAAGTGAAGCTGCGTCCCAAAAGCCTCCTGCAACCCCTTCCAAAGCTGGGATGTAAAGCGTGCGTCACAGATGGAGATAATAAAATAAGGTACTACATGTAAACGCACAATCTCCTTCACGTAGAGGCGTCCTAAGATCTCTACCGAACCCTACTCTCTGATCGGTAGGAAGTGGGATGACTTGGTGAGTCGGTCAACGATCACCCAGATAGAGTCGTGTCCTCTGGATGTACATGGACTTACCATCAGAAAATCCATGGATATCCCATCCCACTTCCACTCTGGGACCTCTAAGGGCTGTACCGAGCATGTTGGTACCTAGTTCTCCACCTTCACTTGCTGAGAAGTGAGGCATCACGAGACAAACTCTGCTACAACCTTCTTCATACCCAACCACCAGTACTGTCGTCTGAGGTCCTGATAAATCTTTGCCACTTCTGGATGTACCGCTAGTGGCGAGGTGTGGAACTCCCTCAACACCTCATCCTGTAGTGCAACTGGTACCATGGTACATCCTCCTAAGAGGATGATATGCTCCCCACCTTCAGAAAACCCATCAGGTGCCTACCCTCTGGATATCTAAGCACATCGCGCCTCACAGTCAATGTCTCCACACTACGCCTCTCTGACTCACTGAAGAAGTGGAGGAGTGACTATAAGAGACTGCATAAAGGCTGATCCATCTCTATTCACAAATGATACATTCAACGTGACTAACTGCTCTATCGCCTCTCCTAGCAACTGAATGCCCGATCTCCTGCTAAGAGAATCTGCTACAATGTTCCCCTTCCCAGGAGTATATACTATCTCGAAGTCATAGTCCAAGAGGAACTCGAGCCATCGCCGCTGTCTCAGGTTCAGTTCCTTCTGCGAGAAGATGTACTTGAGACTCTGGTGGTCAGAATAGACTGTAAAACGCTCGCCCAACAGATAGTGCCGCCACATCTTCAAGGCGAAGACCACTATTGTTAACTCCAGGTCATGGGTAGCGTAGTTCTGTTCATGCTGTCTCAACTGTCGTGAACCATATGCGATCACTGATCACTCCTACATCAGGACACACCCGAGTCTGGTCCTTGATGCGTCGCAGTAAACTATGTACCCTATTCCCTCCTCCAGTAGCCTCAAGATGGGTGCACTGGTCATCCTCTGCCTCAGTTCTTGAAAGCTATGCTAGAATCTATCTGACCACACGAAGGTTTGACCCTTCTTCATCAATTCTGAAAGTGGTTCTGCAACCCTGGAGAAGTCTGGCACAAATCTTCGATAGTACCTAGCCAGTCCCAAGAAACTTCGCATCTCCGTCACACTCTTGGGTGGATCACAAGTAAGTACTGCCTCGATCTTTGCTGGATCCACTGCAACTCCAGCCTTTGAGATGACGTGTCCCAAGAAGTGAAACTCTCGAATCCATAACTAGCACTTCGAGAGTTTACCATAAAGCTGGTTCTCTTGGAGTGTATCCAGTACCACCAGCAAATGGTAGGCGTGCTCCTCCTTAGTAGTCGAGTAAATCAGTATGTCGTCGATGAAGACTATGACAAAGAGATCGAGGTAAGGCTGGAAGATCTTGTTTTTGAGACTCATGAACACTACTAGAGCTTTGGTTTTTCTGAATGGCATAACTAAGAATTCGTAGTGGCTATACCGACACCTAAAGTCCGTCTTCTGCACATCCTTGTCTCAAAATCTGAGCTGGTGATAGCCCGACTTGAGGTCTATCTTTGAGAACCATCATTCTCCCTTGAGCTGATCAAAGAGGTCATCAATCCTCGGGAGTGGGTAATTATTCTTCACGGTCACCTAATTCAGGTGATGATAGTCGACACACAGTCGCAAGCTCCCATCTGCCTTCTTGGCTAACAAAATTGGTGATTCCCAAGGTGAAACACTAGGTCGGATAAATCCATTCCCCTGTAAGTCCTCCAGCTGTACCCGCAGCTCACGAAGCTCGGCGGGAGACATCCGATATGCTGGAGTAGATATTGGTGCTGTCCCGGGGTATAGATAAATATATAAGTCTACCTCTTTGTGAGGAGGTAGTCCTAGAACGTTGTCAGGGAAAACATCCGTGTACTGATCCATTACAACAGGAAAACTTGGACTCCACACATCAACCGATCTGAGGATGAGACTAGCCAACTGATGTGTGATCGATTGCCCCCTCCTCTGCGTAAGTCCATCTTGTGCTGCTAAGGCTCCCTTATTGTCGGTGAAGGTGAACCTAGTCCCATACATGCAGATACACCACACTTTGTGCCTAATACATTCAATCTAAGCATGAACCGTGGATAACCAGTCCATACCCAAGATGGCATCGTAAGATCTTAACACCACTACAAGAAGATCCCAGCCGAAGCTCTCACCTCCTAGAGTAAGCTCACACTACCAGCACCAGTGTGTAATCATCGAGACTGCTCCCATAGGAGTCTCTAGCTGTAGGGATCGATCCAATGACTCCTTCAAAAACTCCAAGCTCCGAACAAGTGTAGTGGCAATAAAAGAATGACTCGAACCAGTTTCTATGAGTACTACAGCAAGGGAGAAGTAGACACAGATAGTACCTCGAATCATCTCAGGTGCACCGTGGTTATAGGCCTCAACTGCCTGGAGCTGAGCCCACCTCTGTTAGCCAGCTCCCTGTGGACCACCACAGCCGAACCTATGCCTCTGCCTGGGAGGTCCCTCTACTGTCTGCTGCTCATCTGCATGGCGGGTTGGGCAGTCACGAGCCATGTGGCACTTCCCACCTCATGCATAGCACTGCCTGCTCCTTGTATAACTGACTCTATCTCGTGTGCCCCGCACAACCGAACCTATATCTTGGGGTTGGCCAACTGATGGCCTAGTCTTCTTGGACCTCTGTGACATCTATCTACTGCCGGCTGCAGAAGACTCTACTACGTGTCTCCCTATGGAGGGTCTCGCTACTTGTGACTGCTCAGTGAGAAATATCTCCACTAGAAGGGCTCACTCCAACACACCCGCCTGCGTCAGAATGTTTAGGGGAAGCATCGAAGCTCTGATCTCATGCCTGAGTCCCTACTCAAAGGTCCGGACCCTAAAGAATGGGTCCCACACCATATCCGTGGAGTATCATGAGAGGTCGGTGAACCTTGCTGAGTACTGAGCTACTATCATGCTGCCCTGATATAGATATAGTAAATTCTGAATTCGCAC
Source organism: Viscum album (assembly GCA_963277665.1). Classification (NCBI taxonomy): domain Eukaryota; kingdom Viridiplantae; phylum Streptophyta; class Magnoliopsida; order Santalales; family Viscaceae; genus Viscum; species Viscum album. Next base: position 1,372,955,391 of record OY728133.1, on the reverse strand, counting down.
CACATGAAGGGTGGCTGGATCAAACTCAGAGAGAAAGAGACTCTCGAAGTCTGTCCAAATTAGTGATGCCTCGTCATGCACCTGGAGCATCAGGCTCCACCATCTACATGATGTTGCGTGTAGGAGACTCATGGTAAGGATCACCATAAGGTCATCTGGTGTCCCTACCAATATGAAAAACTCTTATGATAGCCTCCATGCAATCCTAAACTGCCAATGGGTCCATCTCTCCCCAGAACCTTGGTGGCCTCTGGCACAGGAACTTGTACAACGCACTTAGGTGGCGTGCACTCTCTTCTGTTAGAGCTGGTGGTATCGGTGGCCCTACGGGTAGTGGTAATGCTGGTACCTCTGCTATGATGGGGCCCTACACCAAGGCCTCATCACTCGGTGGGCTACCATCTCGTACGTAACTCGTAACCCTAGCTGGATGCCTTTGTGGGGCCATCCTGAAAAGACACAGGTGCACCACGGTCAAAACTGTATACCTGGTGAGCTGACACAAAGTAATCACAAAGAAAACTTTTTTGAAGGAAACAGACACGCAATCGGTGTTTTCGTGCATTGAGTCAAAAATCAGAGGTCAGGGTCCTGGTGTATGGATACGTCAGCCGCCGCCCCAACACTGGACTCCCTGGACTGATAACCACACTCAATACCCTTAACACTATTGCTTCACAGAAAAGAATGATCAGAGTCCTAAGTTCTGTGGTAGAACTGACTCCTATGATACCAATTTGTCACGACCCATCCTCAGGGCCCATACTGTGACTACCCCAAGCCCGCCTTCCATAGGCCAAGGGCTGGCGACTAGCACCAAAGGCATAAATCCCTACGTCGGGAAGGCATTGCCTTTATAAAAGTAAACAAACACAATAGAGTACGCAACAGGAAGTAAACACTAAGTAAAACTGAATACAAAAGAGTGTGCTGTAAACTAAATGGTCCAGTATACAAACCCAACTGAACAACAAGTACAAGTAAAAATGTAAAAACAACTGAAAGTAAAGAGGAACTCCTGGATCATCCTCCGGGGTTCCTACTTGAAGGGTAGGTACAGATGGACACCTCGGTATTCACGTCCGTCAGTCTCCTCTGTGTGCTGACTCGTCACAAGGTCCACCTCCAGGTACCGTCTAGTCGTGGTGCTCTCAGCCTCCATCAGTGATATCTGTCATCTTCATCCAACACAACGAGGTGCGGGCATAGCCCGTGCAGGGGTGAGTATAACGATACTCAGTAGGGACCCCGAGACCTGCAAGGTCTCACAATATCCACTAAGGATAAACAAAAGAAGAAAGATAAAATCACAAAGTATCAACCAACCCTACTTAGGTATATGCCCAAACATATACCAAAGTTACCAATCTCATCCCGACTCCAACTCTCGAGCCCAAACACAACCCAATCCACATAGGAAGTAAAGTCAATATCCGTGATGATAATGGTTGAAAGACATCACTCATCTCACATTGGTATGCCACAATAGTATAGAGATATAGATTATCAGATGTAGCCACTCGATCATCTAAGAAGTTGGACCCACACAGGATACAGGCCAGCTATGCTGTCAGACCCACACAGGATACATGCCAGCTATCTCATCTAAGCTGTCGGACCCACACATGATACAGGCCAACTATCTTATCTAAGCTGTTGGACCCACACAGGATACATGACCAGCTATTCGGTCAGATCCACACAGGATATAGGAACAGAAGTCAGAAATGTCAAACCCACACAGGATTCTGATACAGTAGTCATCGTCATCGAACCCACGGAGGATTCCAGTACAGTAGTCATCGCATTCACAACCAGCTCTTGGGTTCCCGCACACAACATGCTTGATTCTGAGAGGGTCTGCTCCTTGAGCAAAGGGGGTCGATACATCAACTATCACGAATTCAGGAGTTGATGTATCCTGAAGTTCCGTCTCATCAAAAGAAACCCAACGTGATAGACGGCGCGTCAATCAGACGCCCAGTCTGAGAGTTATTGGCTTTTCCGTTCGAGGGGCCCGGTTGGATTTACGTTCAATCCAAACATGGACGTTTTCCAAAGTCATCCAAAACTCACTTAGAGTATCGTAAAAAGACCGCCTCATCGCAAGGGTCCTAGTGCCGCAGACGGCGCGTCATTCGGATGCGCGGTCTTGGAGATATTTTCATTTAGGCGATGTCAGGCCCAGCCCGTCAAGCCCAGTGGGCTGGCGGGTCGGCCTGACCCGACTCGGTGAGTCCGAACCAGCTTGGGGTCGGCCCGAACCATTTTGGAAGTCTGACCCGGCTGGGGGGTCGGCCCGACCTGGTGGGGCGCGACCCACTTGCGGACCTGGCCCATGTAGCGGGCTGGTCCGGTTCGCATGGTGGCGCCCAGCAGCGCCGCCTCTCTCTGCCCGGCCAGCCGAAGACGACCGGTTCTGTCTAAAACGAGCGGCCTGCATAGCAGGCCACTATTCTACCCACACGGCACCACATTTTCTTCAGCCCGACCGGTAGGTGGCTGGCCAGTTCGCCTGCCGAGCGGCCTGCAGTTGCGGGCCGCGGTTCCCACGCCGCGCGGCGCCTATGGGCGCCGCGAACCTCCAGCCCGGCCAGCATGAGGCTGGCTGGTTTTTCTAGTAAGCGGCCCACTTTTTCGGGCCGCAGTTTCCAGCGGGCTGACCGGATTGGCCGGTCGGTAGTCCCACGGACTGGGCGGCCCGAGCGGTCACCGGTCTCTTCACGCGGCTGGCTTGTGGCTGCTGCTGCCTCTAGTTGCCACTGCCTCCGGTCGCCGTTGCCTCTTCTATCACTCCCTCTATCACCAATACAATCACGAATCAACAGAGGGTCATCGGGCCGTGTTTGTTCAGCCCGCGCCCTCCACGTTAGGCAATAACAAATGGCCAAAGGTGAACCAAAGCATTCATTAAGAATGAGGGAATAATTCTATTCATTTAAAATTATACTAAACCCCATACCTTGATTTGAAGTTCGTTCGTTGACGACGACCTCTATTCGTTGAAATTGGGGTGCGTTCAAGGAGGAAGCGTCGTTGTTGGTGATGTTCTTCACGGGCGACGTATTCTCCCTTGACACGAAGGAAGAGGAAGGAAGACGACGTTCCTTGTGGGTGTCGCCTCACGTTCTTTCCCCAGTTGTAGAAGTGGAGGGAAGGTTCTTCGTGTTCTTCATGGAGAGGAAGAGGTTATTCGCGTTCTTCGTGGGAAGAATACTTTCTTTCTAATTCTCCCAAAACCTCCCAACCGAATATTTTCCAAGGAAATTAAAATATTAGGCTCCCTATTATTTTAATATTTCTATGTATTTCAAATCAATTCAAATTAATTCATGACACTACAAAATAATTAATTAATTGTGGAGGGTCAATTAATTAATTTGTAGTGTTGGCACATTAATGAGGGAAAGTGGATGGTTTAAAATTTAAAAGAAATGAGAGGTGGCTTTATTAATTCAAAGGGGAGTTTAAGAGTGTCAGGGTGGGTTTAAAGGGAGTTGAGGGGTTTGGTGTTCGTGTGGGCCCCACCACACAATATCCTCCCATGGGAGGTTATGTGGGGTGTGGGCCCCACATCCAACTTTCCTTTGGTGGATTTAACCACCACCTTTAAATAAAATTATGTAACACATAAAATTTATTTAATTTATAAGAAGCCCCAAGAATTAACTTCTGCTCTCGACCAATCACAACTTTGGTAGAGATCTCCTTAAGAGAATATCGACGCTGCGAGTTCATCGGTGTCCTCGTATTTCAATTCCGAGCACCGGTTCAAAAGATAGAAAAACCCACACGTACGTTTACTAAACGTACCCAAACAAAACATCATAAATTGATTCTGGGCATACTGGGCCTCGAAATCAGGCGTCGTCAGAAACCGCAGACTCTTAAAATTCCAAAGAATTTAAGAAAAAATTTTTCTTAAAATTTATGTGTCTTTACAAAGAAGATTTAGATATTATACATAAAAAGGATTTAATTAGTGACTTTAATATGTTTATAATTAATTTATTTAAAAATTTAAAAGAGGTTAACATACGACATTTGAAAAGGGATGGATTTGGAAGTTTTAATGGTTTATGTTAGAGAATAAATGTTCTAAAAAGAATGTGTTTTATAGTAATTGAGAAGAAATAACTACTATATTTGTAATAATTAGGGGAAAATCCAATTTTTTAAGAAGATTGAATCACGGTGATAACACCCTCACTAGTTCAGTGATAATTATCACCTCTGATTGTATTATAAGAAACATTTGTGTTGTTATCTTGTATTCTTTTTCTCAAGGTAGTGGTTATAGAGATTAGTTGATGGAGTTCTCATAGTATTGGTTGTGAGACCTTCCTAAACCTTCAAATCACAAATATTGGATAGTTATTTTGGTATATCAATAAATTTTTAATGTATTATACAAGTATGTTGGCCTCAGTGATGAACCAAATAAAATATCCATGTCACTAGATTTTCCTAATGTATATGGATGATGTGTTCATATGCCTAAAATTTACAGGTTTAGAGTGTTATTTCCAATATGAAATAAATATCCATTAGAAGTTGGAGCTAAACAATTCACATCATAATTCACTCCCACTCATGGAGTGTGTTTTCTATTCTATGGTAATAAAAAGTTTTATTACAATAACCCATTTAGACTCAAAAAACTCTTTGAAAGAAGTTCATTAATATGAACAACATATTAAATGAACATGTAGTTCTATTGTTTTGTGGATGAAATTATTAGATCTAGAATAATCAAACGAGATCAAATATAAGGTCCCTTATACTTGATGTTTTCTCTACAGCCATTCATGAAATGAATGTAAATAATATCATAGAGTTTTAAATTACTAAAGAAGGAAATACATTACTCAAATTAGTTGTAAAGGTACAAAATGAATTATACAAAGAATATTTGAATTATATTTATATAGAATTTATGAGTTTTTCATCCACAAAAGAAATATGGGATAAATTATCCAACATCAATGAATGTAACAAAAATTTCAAAGAGTCAAAATTATTGGTTCTTTAGAAAATCTTGATGATTTAAAGATGAGTTATAATGAAAACATTTAAAGTTTATTTAATCAACTCATTTCTGTTACTATATCTTATCTTGGAATTTTTATTGAGATAAAGGATATTTATATAAAAAATAATGTATTATTGTGATTGGGATGTTTCTATAATACAAAAGTTTTAGTATATAAAAAAGTAACTCTTATAGAGCCAACTCTTGATGATTTTCATAAAAAGATGGTGGTATATAAAATGTGAGTGAAACTAGAATCTTTATCAAGCCACTAATCAAATAAGATATCATTCAAGGATATGTAGAATCTTTATATAAATTAAATTCTAGACTGGGGAGAGGATTGAGGCTTTAAAATTACTATGCTGAAAATGAAGGCTTAAAGGGAAGATATTGCTGAAATATTATAATTATGGAGAATCCATGCATATTTCTATGATATTTATAAATAATTATGATGGAAAAATTTAAGGTGGTTACTTATATAATAACCAAGGAAGTTTACCCATAAATGAAATTTCATATTTGATAACTCATCTAAAAATAAGTTTCTATGAAAGATCTGAGTGTGTAATGAAGAATATAATAATGAGGCATGATTTAAAGAATGTGAACTCAAATTAAAATTTGATTCATAGGATGAAATTATGTAAATGGCTGAGAAAATTAATACTAAAAATAAGTATAAAAAATAATCGAAAGGAGATATTGACCTCAAGGAAGAACTTGAAGGATCATTTCAGGAGATAGATTCTAAATGCGTAAAAAACAAGAATACTAATGAATAGTTTAAGGAGACTTCTAAGTATTTTGATCTAATCAAATTTGAAATTACTTTATTAGTGAAATTTTTATAAACTCATGGGGGTCGTGAAAATTTTGGCTAATAATTTGGATTTAAGTGAAAAATATAAGAACAAGCTAATGTAATCAGTGAACTTAATACATGTATCATGGAATGGAAAGAAAGTGTTGAATTACTTGAAGAGAAATTAGCCACTCTATAAAAAAAACTTGAAGATAAAATGAAATTAAGTGGTCATATGATCCAAACATAGTCTATAAATATACTACATTATTTACAATAATTAAACATTACATCTCACTAATGAAACACACTCCAAGAACCCAAAGTTTTAGTGTATTTGGAGATAAGATATATAACCATATTATTAAAAAATAATGATTCAATATATCCAAAAAATTCTCTACATGTGATGTCTTCATTGATATATACTGACATATAAGTTCCTAGGGAAACAAGAAATGTAATAAGTGTACTCAAACCCTTAGTAAGTGAAAAATATGTCAATGAGTTAAAAAGGATTTGATTATAAACATGTGAAAAAACATAAAAATGAGATAAATAGTTGATTAATAATACCATGGATTCGTAATAGTTAATCATATAAAATGATATAATAATATATATCATACCATAAGAATAAAAAACCATAAAAGAATCATCAATAAACATAACATATACCATGGAATAGAAATGTGGAAACATAAGATAATAATCATAAGACATGAAAACATAAGATTGGAATATGACACAATAATAAGTATATAAAATCATAGAATATACCAAGGATCTCTTCTAAGAACATCAATCCTAATGGATAAAAGAAACCACATAATGTCCATGATTAATATAGTGGACTGGGAAAACCACCCAGTTAAAATAACACAACCATCTCATGAAATATAAACTCTAACCATTTTATTAGAGGGTTGTATAATTTTGACCTATCATAACTCCCTCTATCTAAATATACCGCAATGTGGGGAGAGAGATAATGACCCTCGAGTCTTGCCTCTAGTAGTCCTTGATTGTTGACTAACACCAAGGGTATAAAAATATCATGATATGGCAGAAATTACCCTCTATATTAATATGGTATCGAGAGATAATATGGATCATTCATAAAGAACTCCAATAAATAATATAAAATAAATCCAAAACCATCCCACATTCATGTATAAATAGAAATGATACAGATAAAAGTATCCAAAGTAAATACATAAAAAAATAAAGTTAATGCAATGACACAACATTTTTCAAGGATCTAACCTAGTAATGTACATCCTGGTCCACATAGTCCTCTTGGAAACCTAAAAATAGTTTTATATAGATAGGGTGAGCATACAAGTATACTCGATAGAAAAACCAAAGTCTCTCATTCACATGTGAAAGAATCATACTATTTCACCTATGAGAAAACATGAGAACAAAGAAACACCTATCAAGGAATACTAACTATCCCAACCTAACTAAGGAAAGCTCACCAAATAGTTTAATCCCAATAATATAATATAATAGGAATCGCATTGAATAGGGGACCTCACACCATAACCTCCCTGAGATATGGGTAACCTTGTGACAAAATACCTCAAGATATCATCCTTTAACACTAGGGAACATCCAATAGATACAACAAACCTCCAGGGACATGATGCCCGACCTTTACTTGTTGGAAAACCAAGCAATTTTCCATAAACATTTCCATTGACTATTTCATCCCAAGCCAGAAAAACTTATCTTCAAGCCATGATATATCCTAGAAGCTTCTAGGTGTACCGAAAAAGGAGGGTTATGAAACTCACCGAGGACTCCCCTACACATCGCTAATAGAATAAACAACCTCCCACAAAACAACATCCAGTTCTGACCATCCTATGACCATCACTCTGAAGCATCACGATGGCCAAAAAAACCGTGCATCACCTCTTCCTATGAGTCTTCCCATTAAGACTCCTCCACATGTTTCATCAGAGAATATTGTCTCATCATCTAAAACAAATTACCCCTTCCACCAACCACTATTGTATCTAAGTGAAAAGAGGAAAATCATCCATTTCTCTCCAAGCATCCCCCGACTCTCAAAAAACACCCTTCCTTGATTTCCATCTCAAATAATCTGCCACAATATTACCTATATATGAGGTGTAAGAGGTTTCAAAATCATAATAATAAAGAAACTCCATCAACCTCTACTGCTTCAAGTTCAAATCACACGGGGGGGGGGGGGGGTGAGCGTGGTTAGAGGGGACTTACTTGGTCTCAATTATTTTAGGTCTCCTTGACTCTTGTTTTACAGGTTCTTATTCCTTATTTATATACTTTTATCTTCATTTCAATGAATAAATGAATAATAATGATGAAAATATATACCTCAAACTCTTTTAATCTGTGAAGACCACAACCTGATCCCTAATGAGGTAATGCCACAAAAACATTAGTGAAAACACAACCACTGCTAGCTCCAGATCATGGGCGGAGTAGTTACACCCATGGGGATGTAACTTCCAAGACCCATAAGAGATAACTACCAGTTGCTGCATCAAAATTCACCCCAAGACCAGATTGTAAGTTTCACAAAACACCTCAAACATCACCTCTTCCTCAAAAAACCAAAGAAATATATAACTAACAAAATTCATCTTCAGGTAACCAAAGATTGGCAGACACTTATCACTCCACCACAAAATCTTGGTCTTTCCTTATAAAATCTATCAATAGGGATTCAAATCGAGAGAAATCAGTTAAAAACCTACAATAATATCCTGAAAGACCAATAAAACTAAAAACCTCTACCACATTCTTGGGTGCTTCTTAAGAAAAATATACTTCAACCTTCAACTGGTCTACTACCACACCCTGTAGAGACAACACATGCCTAAGGAAATGCACCACTTATGTCCCAGACTTACACTTGGAAAAAATTCCATAGATCTAGTGGATTCAAAGAACATGAAAGACAATTCTAAGATACTCAACATGCTCCTCCTCTGACTACGAGTAAATTAATATATCATCGATGAATATGATGATGAAAAAGTCCAGGAACTCATAGAACTTAGTGTTCATAATCCCCATGAATATGGATGGTATGTTTATAACACCAATAGACATGACTAAAAAATCAAAGTTTCCATTCATATATCTAAATAAAGTCTTTGGGATATATCCCCACTTCAACCTCAACTAGTGATATCCAGACCTAGATCGATCTAATAAAACCAACTCACCCTTCTCAGTTGGTCAAGAATATCATCTATCCTTGGAAAAGGGTAATGGTTTTTGACCATCACCTCATAAAACCTTATATTGTCTATAAAAAACATTATACTACCATCTTCCTTCTTAGAGAATAATACTAGAGCACCCCATGATGAAAAATTGGGCTAAATAAAACCCTTCTGTATTAGATCATCAATCTGAATCCTCAACTCCCGCAACTCAGAAGGCTCCATTCAATAAGGTTCTATCAAAATCAAAGAAACAATGAGATACAAGTCTATCCCAAACTCAACATTACATCTAGGGATTAACATAAAAAACTCCTTGAAAAAACATCCAATAACTCCTCAATAACTTTGGAAAATTCTACCATCTCAGCATTCGCTGATTCCACTGACCTAACCAATATGACCTGAACTAACCAGGTTGGGTTAGGTTCAAGATTTAATATACATGGGTCTGGTCATTTTGGATTAACTCATGGTCAGGTTGGGTCAGTTCATTGGTTGAAAAAAATAACACAACCCAACCTAACCCAACCAACCCGACACTACCCCTATGCCTCCCACTGAACCACGTTTCACTTCCTCCTCCATTATCCTCAAAATGTCCCCACCTTATTCGTAATTATAAACTTCCCCTCCACCTTTTAATTTTCCTCTATCTCCACCACGATGACCACTATGACCCTAGAACCACCAAAGACTACCCCTATACCTTTGCTTTCACCTCATCTCCATGAAGACCACCATGACCTCTAATCCACCGTAGAATACCTACGGGAGATAAAAATGGGAATCCCACAATCCCCTTACTGATCATGCCATAGAATACCACATTTTGGGTTCGATTCATCACTGTGTTCCTCCTGGCATGGTGAGGAAGACAAAGAGTTAAATATAGTGAATCAAGAACTATTTCCCTGTGACTCTATTTGAAATCCCAAATTGAACATCGAAATCTACCAGAGCTCATCATAGGAGAAAATAGAGTGCTTCCAATAACTGATCCACTTAATCTTCACCCTTTTTCTTCAATTAATGCCACCTACTCAATGAATGAAATTGAACCAACACTCATGACGAAGAATAGAATCCCTTATTTAGCCACACACATTCAGTCCAAACTGCTACTATTCAAGGTGTGATCAAGCACCACATCCCCCAAATAAAATTCATAGGACACCAGTCGCCTATTTCCATCAAAGAAGGTGACTACTCTTTGAGGGATATGATGCCTGAAAATTGAGATACTCCATACCTATGAGGAGAATGTGAAGGAGACAACGAAGGATATGAAATTGTGTTGCCATGAAGTGGGTGGTTTCCAGGATATTAATATGGGGTATATTTTCTTTTACAAAAACTAATCAACCAAACCTGATGATAGATGGGTTAGGTTAGTTTGGGTCTAAAGAAAAAAACTCAAGTGTCCCAACCTGACCCAACCTATTTTGGTTGGTTCGTGTCCAAAAAACCCCCAAACCCAACCCGAACCGACCCATGGACACCCCTACACCCATATCATCTACCTATTTTCTAATGAATCCATACACAATGATTCTCCGGTCACAGTACTTGAACAAGATGAATATCCTAAGGTCGGTCTCTTCCTTATTCATATACCCTTCATGGAGCAAAAACTTACTTCCCCTGCTATGGAAATGGTCTCCCTAGAAACTAATACTGTTTATGGTACTAAAAATATCCACCTCCACCAAACTATTCTAAGGGAACCACTAGGAACTATTTCTAGTGATGGCCATGAACCCCAACACCAAAACAAACTGGAACAAGTCTCCCAGAAAAGAATGAAAAACACTGGCCCCATAAGGATAGAAAGGAAACAACTAAGGTTGACTCTCTATCAGTAAACACCTTGAAATTCTTGGTACCTAAGACCTTACAAAGATAACTCTTCTCCTTGAAGAACCATGGTGGTTACCCTATCATGGAAAACATACTCTAAAGTGAATCAACTTTATCACCTTCACCTTATTCTGATCCTCCATATATGTCGACAATGTATATGGAGTAACTGTATACTTGATAGAAGAATGAAGTGCCTCCAAAATATGTCTTACAGGAGACTACTCATATGAAAAAGGATCTATGAAAAAACATAGAAGGTCCTTGAACTTGATTCCCCACTCCTGTAGTGACATGCTCCCCTGATAAATAGAAATAATCTTCTAACTCGTTACTACCTTCATTGTCGATGAAATGAACTATCCCCAGAACTCCTTCTAGAAGTTGACCCACAAAACATATGCCTCCTTCTGGTCTCTCAGATAAAACATCCACAAATGAAACAAAACTCCCCACATCTGACTGACTACCAAAGGGACCCAGTACAAAATCGGGGCCTAAATCAAACTAAAAGTGATTTCAAGCTCCCCCACCCAGCTCTATGTCTCCACATCTAAGACACCACCCTCATACTTCCCGAAATATCGCTAATAGAAAGAGTGTAACATCCTTTGATGCTAATAATCCTTATCAACCAGATCAACCCTATGATGATCAACTAAATCATCCTATTGAATTTCAGCTGCTTGAGCCACATGTGGATGATAAAAAAGAGCCATAACTTAAAAGAGAACAAAGAACTTACCAAGACCAGTAGTATGTAATTTTTATTTAGATTTATTTTAATTCAATTTATTCATTTTAACCTTGCTAAAACATCCCATTTCAAACAATAACATATGTCATCATGATGCATGTACCTTTTCAAGGTATCTACCCTGTAAGTAGGTCCATCTCACTTAACTTCTCAATAAGCTTATAGTCCATGCACTAGATCACAAGGGGGCTCTAAAATTAGTAGGTCCAAATTTCATCTTATATCTCAACCATCACCTTTGATACCACTATATCACGTCCCCCTCCCTCTAAAGATAGCACAATGGGGAGAGAGAGATAATGTGTCCCGAAATATCCCTAGTGCCCTGATAACTGGATAGCCAAGCTGGTCCTAACATGGCCTGAAGGGCATTTCCGATCCCCATGGGTCGGTGAATAGTACCTGGCATCATACAAAATGAAAGTGGGAACTGTTTTTCCACAAATGTTGTGGAAGTAAAAAAATAAATAAAATATTCATATTAAAAGAAACTCCCCTTGGAGTAATGTACTAGACATAAAATAATCATAAACAAGACCAAGTACTACAACCAAGTACCCAAAGATAGGAAAAATTCACCAAGTCCCAACTAAGACACAACTCACCAAGTCCACAGATCAACAGCTAGAACCACCTCCAAGTGATCCTTTTCCCCTTCTTGATCCTAGAAGGAGGTAATCTACAAACAACCAAAGGAACAAGAAGGGTTTGATGAAAATATCAGTAGGATTTCTCCCAAAGATTCTATAATAAGATTCCAATATCAAATTAACCAAGAATGTTATTTCAATTTTTAAATATTTAGGTTTGGAATTTAAAAATAATATATTAACAAACAATGATTTACATTTCAAAGGATGAAAATAATTTATTAATTCATGCTTCACATTTCAAATGATGGAATTACCTTTAAACAAAGGGGTTATTTACACAAATTTCACTTTTCACAAATATATTAAATAAATACTTTTATATGAAATAGTTTATATAAATTCACAAGGCATGTAAAATAGTTTACAATAATGTCATATATTCATTTTAAATATAAAAAAGCAAGAAATATGGTCATAAACCTAATAAGGTATGATAATTCTTGGATATAGGGACCCCACACTCAAGGTGAAGTTCAGAATATACATAAGTCCCTTTGAACCAAGGCCAAGGAGGACTCATCACCATCACCTAAGGGATGTGATGTGATGATATGATTTTTTATAACGTTGTAGAATCATAGTGTGTCATCCAAATAGCCCACTAACTAACTAAGACTTTCATGTGATCTAGTACTAAACAACAATGGACAATTTATTTTAAGAATGATTAAAATACAATCCATACTATTCCCCATTTCAAATATGCAAAACTTTTATTTAAAAACCATAATGGGGTTTTAATAAAAAACTTGCCTTTTTCACAAAGATAAAACCCAAAGGATTTTATAAAATTTTTTTTAATGAATTTTAAAATATAGGGATTTAAAATTAATTCACTATTCAATTTCACAATATAATTTCACAATTAAATTAAATAATTTAATCTCCAAACAAATTTCATTAATTTTATAACAAACCCCTGATTCAATTGAATTGGGGTTTTTTACATTTTTATATCAAAAAATTTACATAATTAAATAAAAAAATTTAATTGAAACAAATTCCATCAAATCTAAAATTTAAATAAAAAAAATTAATTTTTAAAAATTTCTATAAACAAACCCACATTCAATGGAATTGGGTATTTTCCAATTTCATAACAAAAACCTATTTTTCTTAAAAACACCGATTCAATGGGATTGGGTTTTTATAATAAAACAATTGAAATCCATTTAATCAAAACCAAAAAATTGCATTTAACTCAAATAATTAAAATTAAACAAATAAATTTAGGGTTAATATAAATTGGACATAGTAATAGAACCACCTACCTCAAGATAAACAGATCTCAAATCACAAAGCCAGAAATGGAAAACTCTAATAGATAATGAATACAAAAAAGATCTTTGAATAAAACCTAGGTTTAGATCCAAAATAATGGTTATTATATCCAAAAAACAACATGGGGTTCCATGGAACCCTAGATATAAGAAGATATATCATGGGAAGATGAGACAAGGATGAGGAAACTTACCGACAAAAGATTAGATGTCATTACTCAATATTCAGATCACTTCTGGGAGAGATATGAGGGGACAAAAATCCTTATTGGGGACTCTAAAGATGGGAAAACCAATATTGCGGTGTACCATCCCTTAGAGATCCAAAAAGAGGGGTTTGAGAAATATTAATTAAAATCCAGATCCCTTAAAAATCCATCTGCACAGTTTCATGGGAAGAGGCGCACAGTTTATGCAAACCATATGCAAGTCATTCACTAAATTTAATTAGGACACATTGTTCATCCTAAGAGGGAACATGAATTGATTAACCATGTTCCAACTATGAAAAATACCACTACCTTAGGTTGTATGGTTTTCTATGAAAGGGTGCACAATATTGGAAAACAGTGTGCCAACCATGCACTAGCCCATAATTTAAAAAACTATTAAAAATTTGACCTGAAACAACCCCAAACGAGACCTAAATAATATAGATAGAAAGAGGGGTTTAGGAATACTTTAAAATATTAACTGGATGTTACTACCTTCCCATAATAGAATCTTTCTATTCCCATAAAGCCTATGAAGAAGTTACCATGCCAAATAGATAGGTCCCTTACTCTCTCATCAATTCCCCCCACTCCCATATTTCATGATTATTAGAACCATGATACTATGGAAATCGCACCAAATGTCTCATTCTCCCATGAAGTACATTAGTTTTATAATCAACTACCCTAATTGTCCATTCAGTCACGGATAAATTATGTTCATCATCAAGATCACGCAAGTTCAAAACATGATATTGATCAGCTAAATTCTTTCACAACTGAGATATATGGAACATGTTTTGAATCGATGTTAGTTGAGATGGAAATACTAAATTGTAATCAACTTTACCCACCTTCTAAAAAACCTCAAAAGGTCCCAAAAAATGATGATAAAGTTTCCCTTGCTTCCCAAGCCGTTGATGATCCAACTAGGGTGAAACATTCAAAACACCTGGTCACCAATAGAAAACACCAATGACCTTTAATGATGATCAGCATAATATTTATATGGGCTCTGAGACATCGGAATTATTTAACGAATCAACTGAATCTTTTTTTTCATCTCTTGAACCAAACTTGGTCCAACTAAGGAACTTTTACCAACCTCTGACCAACACAATAAAGATATACAAGGCCCACTATACAAGGACTATAAAGGATCCATCTTGATTGTGGTTCGGTAACTATTTTTTATAAGAAAGTTCAACCATACCCAAATGATCGTCCCAATACAAACAGAAGTCATGAACACAAGTGTGAAGCATATACTCAAAAATATATATAGCTCTTTCTATCTGGCCAACTGAGTTTGGATGGTATGCTGTACTCAAATAGATGTGAAATCCCAGTGCCTCCTGATGGCCTGTCCAAAAATGAGAAGTAATCCAAGGATCCCTATCAAAACTATAACAGATTTAACTCCGCTCCATCAAAAAATCACTTTCACATAGATATTTCTATATGCCTTAACTTTGGTTGTATCATGAATGGGTATAAAGTGTGCTGACTTAGTCAACCTTTAGATCACAACCCATATCTCATTATTCTTTACCTATATACACAGAAACCCAACCAAAAAGTACATAGAGATCATATCCCACTTCCAAGTAGAGACTATAAGTGGCTGAAGAAAACCTAAGGTTTTTTGGTGCCTAACCTTCACCTGTTGGCATGTTTAGCAATGAGAAAAAAACTCAGCAATGCCCCATCCCATACCTGGACACCAAAACTGCCACCCCATATCATATAATATCTTCATGGTTCCCAGGTTCAGAACACACTGGGAGTTATGGAAGTCTCCCATAATAACTTTCCTTACTGCAAATGGTACAACATAGAAATTATGATAGTATAGAATTACCTCTTTAGAGAACAACCACTAAACAACAGTCTCAACACCATAAATAGAGTCTCTAATGCTACAGAAATCATCATCAAACTGTTGTTCCTGAAGAATCAATTTGAGAAGAGATGATAACATCTGAATACTAGCTAAAGTAAAATTAGCCCCTGATTCTTGGACTCCAATATGCAGTTGTGCAAAGAGATCCATCAAATTATACTGTTCTGAATATTCTTTCATGGTCTTGGAAAGAAGTTTATTCTCAAAAAATCTTTCCCTAGGGTATTAAAGATGTCAAAATTGAAGTATTTTAGGTATTCCACCCAATTCCTCTGGGGGAGATTCAAATATTTTTATGAGAAGATATAATTCAATCTTTTATGGTCCGAAAACATGGAAAACATTTTCTATAGAGGTAATTCCATCAACCCTTAATCGCAGGAATCACTGATCTAAGTTCAAGGTCATGAGTTAGATAATTATTCTTATGTGGCCTAAGCTGACAAGATCTATAGGTAATGACATGATCACCTTAAATAAGAATACATCCTAATCCTAAACCCAATGCATCACAGAAGACCACATAGCCCTACCTGACCTCTGGAAGAGTTGAAATTGGTGAATCATTTAAAAGATGTTTCAACTCAACAAAATAACTTTGAAATTTATAATTCCAAGAAAACATCACTCCATTTCGTGTTTAGGTAGTCAATGGAGAATCCAACTTTGAGAATACTTTAATGAACCAACGATAATACCCAGCTAGACCGAAGAATCTCTGAATCTCAAAAAAATTCCGTGGTTGTTCCCATGTCATAATAGATATCAAATTTTCAGGATAAAATGAAATACCATATTCCAACACCACATTTGCCAATAATTCTACTTTCCGACTTGGAATAAATTCGGTGATTTCTCAGTAAACTCAAAACTATTCTCATATGATTCAAATAATAATCCTTTGACTTAGATGAAATAAGGATGTCATCTATAAAGACTACCACAAAGGTATCAATATACTCATGTAAAATCCTTTTCATTAAGTCTATAAAGTCTATAGGATCATTGGTTAGACCAAAGGGAATAACATGGCACTCATAATCATCATACATGCTCTAAAAGGTAGTTTTCTGAATGTCAGATTATTTTATCCTCACCTGATGGTAATGGAATCAAAGATCGATCTTCGAGAAATACTTTTACCATTTGAAATGATCAAATATACCATCAATATATGGTAAGGAACACTTTTTATTTACTATTACTTAATTGAGATTTCAGTAATCAACACATAGGCAACATGAACTATAAGATTTCTTAGCAAATAGAACCAGCGCCACCTAAAGTGAAATATAACACCCCAACCCCAGAAGCCCAGATTCACGGAATTATTTTATTAAATTGGAATGATTAAAAGGAATTAAATACCAAAGTACCAATAAGTTTTGCAATTTTGGAAGAACATATTATATACAAGATACCCATAGTACATTAGGAAAGATAGAAAATACCAACATGATACATAATAAAATGAAATAAACAGAATCCTTGAAACTCATTAAAAGGATTCCTCTTCCTAACTTATGTAAAGTAAACATAATAACGGTGAGATTAAATAATCATTAAGGTTTATATGAAATAGTAATAAGTGAAGTAAATTCAATAAGTCATAGACATTATGGAAAGGTAAATAATTTAAAAAACACATGCCATCAATAAATTGAGAATGTAAATGCATCCATATATTTTGTCATAGGGAAAATATCATGGAAAGTGATAACTAAATACTTAAAAAAGAAAATTATTATTTAGTGTAATTCATGTATCTAGCACATGAACCATTATACCATCAATATAGTTTAAGTATGTGGGTAAAAACCCATCTGATTCTGTTTGGAAACAAACACGAAGGGTTTATCGCCAACTGTTTTGTCACATGAGTCATATCAATGGATCTAGGGGATATAAAATGCCAAAAACATCACTAAAATTCCATATAATTATTCATACATAGATTTAATTCATGAAAAATTTAAATTATCAAAATATCTATATTGTTTAGAGGATACAGATTCATCAATATTTCCCCAGTTAAAACAAAATTAAAAATAAACATTGTATGTAAAATGGTATACGACTAAGACAATAATCATATACATGATAAAAGAATATGTATATTTAATATTAATATAATATTAAATTAAAAATGATCTCAAAGGTGCATTATATACACAACATAAAAATTAAGTGAGTCTCAATGAAATGGAAATTGAGACGGAGTCTCTTACCTTATGTCTGAGTGTGTTCGACACTTAATCTTAATGTCTTGGAAAATCAGATTAAATCCATTAATTAATTAATTAAAAACATTAATACATGAATTTTATTTATTATAATTTTATTAAGTCCATTTATTCCCTTTTTATGAGTTAAAATATACAATTTCATGGTCCGAGAGTGTTTGTTTTATTGGTTTTCATGATTAGTTCACTTGAATATGAGTATGGAAGTTTATATAGAATGTGTATAATTTTCTAGATTTAAAACTATATGTTATTAATTAATTTTTTTAATATTAAATGGTTATATAATTTATTTGGATATTTTAGGTGAGGATGAAACATTATTTAAGTTAGTGATAATCGTTTAAATCATTTTGATGTTTTCTGATCATCTCGAACTAGTTTTGTTCTATTATTTAATATTATGTATATATAATAGTTATAGAACATTAAATAGTATTTAATACATATATTATAATTTTTTTAATTATAAAAATGGATTTATGAGCAACTGTTAAGATGAAAATGGAAATTGAAAATGCATCATCCATGACGTCGGTAAATTGACACATCACGAGTGATGTTTTTCATTTATAGAATAAGAGAGAGAGAGAGAAAGGAGTTTGATGATGGATATTTTGTTAACATGATATCATTATCTTATATAAATGATACTAGATTTATCATTCTTCTATGATAAAGGGAGGTGAGGATAGAATAACAAATGAAAAGAAATTGAAAAAAAATTAAATGAAAAGGAAAGAGGGTTTTACCTCTTAAATTCTCATCCTTGAGAACCTCTTTGAGAGACTTAATTTTGGTATTTTATTTATAAAAAAGGATTCTAGATCTAGGGGAGATACTTTAGAATAATAATGGTTATAATTTGGATAAGGATCAAAGCTTGGAAGGCGTGACGAGAAGAGGAGGTGAGGGGTGATATTTATAGAGTTGGAGTGGGGTGTTTTTTGATTATTTTAACCATTAGTTTATTATTTTGGATCAAGAAAAGAAATAGTGTTTATTATAGTGAAAATATATAGTAAATAGTGAATGTGATATATAAATAATGGTTCTCACCTCATCCTTACATCATCTATGACTCAATAATTCTTGTATTTTTCATTTATCGTAAATTATTGTATTTCACTTTTCACAAAAAATTCAAGTATTTTAGAAAAGTCTCAAAAATTAAACCTAACCATTTTTCTACGTGTATAATTAAAAAATGAACTATATTTTAAGAAAATAATTTTCTAAATATCCAAAATTTAATTTTTAATTAAAATCACCATTTACTCGAAAAATATAAATTTTAAAATTATAACTAATTTTATAACACTTTGAAAAATTAAATAAGGTTACATAAAATCATATTTAAATCATAAATAAAATATAAATTTATGAATAAATTTTATGAACATAATTTTTTTAAAATTAATTAATTAATTATAAAATAGTAATTAAATATTTATGGCTTACAAAAATAATAGCACTTAATTAATAATTTTTTAATATATTTATTTACTTATTTTATGATACAATTATATCTTACTTTCATTTATAAGATGCGTAAATTTTATTTACACTTTCATGGGTGAGGTTACTATTTATTTGGCTGATTTACTTTTCATAATGGTCAAATTATTATTCCTAAGGTCTTGTTACTATTTCATTGGTATAAACAACTTAACTTCTTGAAATACTTATTATTTTATTTATTATTCATTTATAATGTTTTCATTGTGTTATCTTTTTGATTTTATACGATTTATTCTATACGAAATAAGTTTTTGTGCAATGTAAGGTATTAAATGAATTGAATTTATTTAAGAGTATACATACTGTAAAATATTGGGGTGTTATATTCTTCCATCCTACAGAAATTCCATCCTCAAAATTTTTATAAGCATTGCCTTCTAAATAGATGAGGGTGATTCTTATTCATAACATACTCAGGCTCCCACATTGCTTCCTCCATTTTATGTTTTCTCTAAATAACTTCTACCAGTCGAGTTTTATGATTTCTTAATACTTCCTCTCTTGTGTCAAGAATCACGATAGTCTCTTCAAAGTAAGACAAATCAGGTTCTAGTTCTATTATTTCAGAAGTGATGATATTCATTGGGTTAGGCATGCAATTCCTTAATAAAGAGATGTAAAATACATTGTGCACTTTATAAAGGCTAGGTGTCATATACAAATGATAAGACACTACTCAAACTCTCTGAATAATTTCAAAAGGTCCAATGTACCTAGGGCTCAGTTTCATTTTCTTTCCAAATCATATAACACCCTTCCATGGAGATAAATTCAAGAAGACATGATCTACCACTTGAAACTCTAAATATTTACTTCAGTTATTGGCATTAATATTTTTTCTATTTTGTGCCACTTTGATATGTGTTTGAATATCTCTTACCTTTTCTCTTGTTTCCTCTAAAAGTTCTGGTCCTACAAGCTTCATTCCACTAACTTCATTCCAACTAGTTGGTGTACAACATCTCTTTCCAGAAAAGGTTTTATATAGTCCCATCTAAATTATTGACATAAAACTGTTATTGTTATAAAACTCTACCAAAGGTTAATACTGATCCCACATACCATAAAGTCATGGTAATAAGATCTAAACATGTATTCTAAAGTTTGGATCATTCTTTCTGTTTGCCCTTCAATTTGAGGGTGATAATCAGTACTCAAATGAAGCTTAGTATCAAAATATTTCTGAACTCTTTTCTATAATTTTTATGTAAATCATGGATCACAATTAGACATAACTGAAAGTAGTGAGATATAAAGTCTTACAACTTCATTAATATAGAGTCTTGTTAGGCACTCTAGTGTAAAATCTTTCCTCATTGTGAGGAAATGTGAAGATTTGGTAAATCGATCAATAATAGCCCATATTGCATCATTCCTTCTTGGAGTCCTTGGTAGTTCTATGAAAAAGACCATCATAATATCATCCCATTAACATAAAAGTGTAGGAATAGGTTTCATGACTCCTTTAGGATGTTGTCTTTCAACTTTAACATATTTAAAAACTAGGCATCTTGACACATAGTCAGTAATTCTCACTTCATATTATCCCACCAAATATTTTCCTTTAGATCTCTATACATCTTACTACTACCAGGGCATATAGAGAAATTCAAGCTATGAGAATTATCTAATAGTTCCATTTTAGCTCCGTTATTGATGAAACACATAACCTCTTTCCAAAATTTTGAATCCCATCATCATACACAAAGTGTTCCAATCTTCCATCCTTAACGACTTTATTTTTTTTTGAAAATCCTCATCATCTGATTGAGATATTTTTATCTTCTCAAGTAAAGATGGTTTCACAATCATTTGAAAAAGAAATGATGTTTCTTATTCTTTAACAATTACCATATTCATATTTACTAAATCCATAAACACATGATTTTTATTAATCCTCATTTGGGTTATAAGTCCATGATCTTTCTTGCTTAATGCTTCTGCTACATTATTTTCTTTTCCTAGGTGGCAGTGTGTTGAGAAATAATAATCCTTGAGTAGCTAGAGTCATCGTATTTACCTCATGTTGAGTTGTTTTTATATAAATATGTTTTTTAAACTCTTGTGATCTGTATATATCTCACATATTTCACCATAGAGATAGTTTCTCCATATATTCAGAGTAAATATTACAACTACTAACTCAAGATCATGATTTGGATAGTTCTATTCATGAATTTTTAACTTCTTTGATGCATAGAAAATAACTATATATTTTTTTATAAAGACACATCCAAGTCCTTTATTTTATCCATCACTATAAATAAAAAATACACCATTTCTTGAGGGTTGAGTAAAGATCAGAGCATTCAATAATATCCTCTTCAATTCTCCAAAACATTCTTCACACTCTTTTGTTTATACAAACTTAACTCATTTATGAGTATTCTTTGTTAACGGGTTAGATAATTGAAAAAAATTATATACAAAACACCGATAGTAACCTACTAACCCAATGAAACTACATACCTTGGTTATGTTCATTGTTATATGCCATTCACGAACCTCCTTTGTATTTATAGGATCAACTGATATTCCTTCCTTAGAGACAATATGGCCAAAAAAAGATACTATTTGAAGCCAAAATTCACACTTTTTAAACTTCCCATATAATTATTTTCTTCTAAGTGTATCTAGAACAAACCAAAAGTGGTTATCAGTATCCTCACAACTTTTAAAGTATATCTATATATCATCAATAAATAAAAAAACAAACATTTCGAGATACTCTTTGAACACTTTGTTCATTAGATCCATAAAAACAGAGTGTTCATTAGTCAGTCCAAATGGTATTACTGTCCTCAAGCCATTTTTTAATTTTCTAAAAAGCCACTTTAAGAAGTAGTCACCATACATTCAAGTTTCAAATGTTCGAACACCAATCAACCAAAGCATAAAATTTGAAAATACACGAAGCTCGCACCCTCGAATCCCGTAGCTTAATGTGCCCATTGCCAGAAAATCCATAGACCAATCTTAGAGAAATCTCCAAACCCTAATCTGGGAACAATCACAATCAGACGATGCCACGTCGCCATCCTCCATAATTATTACATCTCCACCGTTTACACCGTCGTCGCCCAACCACCACCAGAGCCGGTAACCAGAAAAAACAACCCGAGAAGCAGATCCATAACAATTAATGATACATAGAATGAAGTTAAATCTTTAAAAAATATTGATCTCGATGAATCTGATCAAATAAATCATCAATGCCTAGAAGATGGTAATTGTCCTTTATTATAATAGTATTGATTTCTCTGTAGTCAATGCACAAACTCAGGGATAAATCTTTCTTATTAACAAAGAGAATAGGGGATCAACATGGGAAAAACTGGGTTGCATAAATCCCTCATTACTAAAATAATCTAGTTTTTTATTCAGGTCCACTAATTCCACTACTTCCATTTTCTAAGGAGTCTTTGATATTAGTCTTTCATTAATAATTAAATCAATTATAAACTAAATTTCACACTCTCAGGGGTGTGGAGGTAAATCCTCAGGAAATACATCAATTTATTCCTACAAAATAGGTACATTATCAATTTGAATATTTCTTTATTCATCTATAGATGATGTTTTTTACTTTCTCCCTAGGAATTTCATTCAGTAGAGCTTTGGGGGGTGGATCTAGATATGACTCGGAAGATGAAGTCTCTCCTCTAAAGACGAGAAATTACATACCATCATCACCAATAATAATTTCCTTCTCTTTTCATTTTTTTTCAAAATAATTTTAAATACAATTCATAATAAGGATTATATCAAAATTAACAACATGTATGATAATAAAATTAGCAATTAGAGTAATTTTTTTTAAAACTTTCATTCATTTTTAATAAATTAAGGAATTTTGATTTCCTATTATTAATTTAATTTGAATAAAAATTAAGATATGTATTCTTTAGTTACATTTAATAAAATTAATTATATTTAAATCATATTTATAGTGTATTTTATTATACATTTATTTTTAAGCTTAAAAATATATTTTTTCTAAAAACTATTTTAAAGTGCATAATATTTCTCCATTTTAATTAATTATAATAACCAATAATGAGGATTTATTTAATTGAATTATTTAAATTATCTATTTATAAATATGAATTTAAATTAAATTAATTTTGATTAATTGTCATATATTTAATTTAAGATCATCTATTTCATAAAAAATGCATTTATAGAAAAACATTTGTTTGACACATTTTATGAGTTTAATTTTAAATTGAATTCTGAAATGTCTATGATTTTAATTTGATAAAATGGATTAAATATTTGTAATTATAAAAAGTTATTATTATTTAATAAGTAAAACTTACATTTTTTAATAATGAATAGTAAAAATATTAAAAAAAATAGTTACCGCGGTGAAAATATAAAATGTTAAAAGTGAGTAACCTTAGAGGTAAATAGAATAACATGTTTAAACATGTTTCTTTTTGAAGGATGGAAATTAGGTTTGTAATATCCTTTTAATTTTTTTTTGATATAATTAAACCCCTATTTTTATAGAGATTTGTTTAGGTCTCATTTAGGGTTGTTTTTGGTCATTTTTTTAATATTTTTTAATTTTCTGGGCTAGTGCACGGTTGGCGTATGGTTTGCAAAACTATGCACCCCCTCAAAGAAAACTGTGAAACCCAAGCTAATGGGATTTTTCATGGTTGTTGCATGGTTAGTCAAGCTTTTCGGCCTCTTAAATGAAACCATGTGGTCCATTTGTAACCGGAGAACAACTTGTGTACGATTTTTCTAAACCATGAGCCTTTGCCCAAGAAACAGTTTAGATGGGATTTTAAGCGATCATATTTTTGATTAAAAATTATTGAATGCCCTTTTAAATCCCTTGATGGATTGGTATAACCCATAATTGGTTTCTCCCATCCTTATAGCTTCCAATGAGGATTTTTGGACCCTTAGATCACTCCTAGAAGCGATTTGAAGCTTGATAAACACCCTCCGATATTCTCTCAGTTAGTTTACTCATCCTGATCTCATTCTACCACAATCTCTCTTATTCTATCTAGGGTTATATGAAATCCCATGTTTATTTTTGGATCTAATACCCAATATTTTGGATCTAAACTTAGGTTTGATTCATATATATTTTTTATCATTGTTCTCCTTTGATTTTTTTTTTCTGTTTATGGCTTTATGATTTGAGATCCATTGATTCCGAGGTAGGGTGTTCCATTATGAATCCTAATTTTCATTAACCCTAAATTGATTTATTTAATTTCAATTGTTTGAATTAAATAAAATTTCTTTTAGTTGATTTAATGGACTTTAATTGTTTTGTTGGAAAAATCCAATTCCATTGAATTATGGTTTTTTTAAGAAAAATAGGTTTTTGGAATGAAATTGAAAACCCCCCAATTCCATTGAATTGGGGTGTGTTTATAGAAATTTGTAAAATTTAATTTTTTTCATTTAAATTGTGAATTTAATGGAATTTTTCCCTATTAAATAGATTAATTTAATTATTGAAATGATTTTTATGGAAAAATGTGAAAAACTCCAATTCCATTGAATTGGGGGTTTGTTATGAAATTGATGGGATTTTTTTTGGAAATTAAATTATTGAATTTAGTTGTGAAATTAGATTTTGAAATTGAATCGGGAATTAATTTAAAATCCCTATTTTTGAAAATGGTTTAAAATGGTATTAATAGAAACCTTAGGGGTTTATCCTGGTGAAAAGGAATGTTTTTGATTAAAAATATGTTAAGGTTTTTAAATTGAAAATTTCCATATTTAAAATGGAGAGTGGGATGAATTTTATTTTAAACATTATTAAAATAAATTTCACACCATTTTTTTATACTAGAGAACATGAAATCCTTAGGTAGTTAGTGATCTATTTGGATGAAACTTTATGATTTACAATGTTCTAAAACATCATATCAGCAAATCACATCCCTTAGGCGATGGTGATGATTCCTATTTGACCTTGGTTCAAAGGGAAGTATGTACATAAAATAGTTCACCATTTGTGTGGGGTCCTTCTAATCTATAACTATCATACCTTTTTAGGTGTATGACCATGTTTCTCACTTTTTTATATTTCAAATGAATATATTCCATTATTGTAAACTATTTTACATGACTTGTGAATTTATATAATTTTTTTATATAAAAATGTTTATTTAATCTATTTATGAAAAGTGCCATTTGGTTAAAACACCCCTTTGTTTAAAGGTAATTATTTCATTTGAAATTCATTTCCTTCATTTGAAATTTGAAGCATGAATTTCTAATGTATTTCCATCCTTTTAAATATAAAGCATGATTTTTTTAAATATGATTTTGAAATTCCAAACCTGTTTATTTGAAAATTGAAAGTACATTATTGGTTAATTTGATATCAGATTCTTGTTATAGAATATTTGGGTGAAATCCTATTGGGATTCGGCTCACACCCAACTTGTGGCTTCAAGTGCTTATATATTACCTCCTTCCAGGATTGAGTAGGGAAAATTATCACTTTGAGGTGGGTCTATCTATTGATCTATTCACTTGGTGAGTTGAATTGGAGTAGGGACTTAGGTAGTTTTCCCTGTCTTCTGGTACTTGGTTATAGTACTTGGGATTTTTTGTTCCAGTTTGACTTCTAGTACATTACTCCTAGTGGAGTGAATTTTGATATGTATACCATCTTGTTTATTCAAATTATATAATATTTTTGGAAAAAAATTTCCCACTTTCATTTTTTATGATTGTAGTTGATAGTCATCGACACATGGGGATCAAGAACAACCTTAAGGCTATGTTCGAACCATCTTGGTTCTCAGTTTACCAAGGTATTCGGGCTGGTTCGTGACAAAGTGGTATTAGAGATCCAGGTTGAGATTTTGTCTTGAAGTGAGTATGCATTTGTGAAATCTTATCAGGGATTAGAAGGAAGTTATAACCGATTTCATGGACATATCTCACTAAAATGAACCTTAAGTCACAAGGGGTAGTTAGGAAAATACATATTGATGATTAGTTATAGTATTTTCCCTATTTTGATTTGGATAAAGTGAAACTCAAATATTGTTCTTTCAATATGTTGGGATTATTTTTACTTGTTGCTCTTTTTGACTATATCATGATGTCTTCCTTATTCTATGCTGATGTTGTGTAGAACCATGCCTCCTCTAAGACATGTGAATCAAATCCTAGAGGAAACTACTATTTAAATTATTGAGTTAATCCTAATGTAGATTCAAATCTATTTGAGGTGATTGTGCACACTGTCCAAGATCTAAGACATAAACCATACCCAGCCCCCGTTCAGGCTCCAGATGTGGAACCTAAAAGGGACATTCTCAAGATTTGTTCTCAAGATTTCCTTTAATATAAGACTACACTATTCAAATTATAAAATGATACTCAAGAGGCTGAGGAATGGATGAGCATGATGGAACATTTTTTTTGGGTTCCTCGACACAAATGATGAAATCAATGAGAAGTGTCCCACTTTTGTGTTGGAAGGACCAAGAAGAAGATAGCGGGGAACTATGGTGATGATAAAGATGCACGAGGTATTAGTGTGGTAAGACTTCACAGTCATTTTCATTGACCAATTATATCTAGAGTCGATGTTGTTGGGAAAGGCTACTCAGTTTTTCAAACATGTGTAGGCTGATAGGACTGTGAAAGAGTATGAAAACCATTTTTCTAAGCTCATGCATTTCACACCAAAGATTATGTCAAATGAGAAGATTAAGGCTCGAAGGTTTGATTTGGCACTTCATTAGGATATTCATTCTTAGGATTTCTTATTTAAGCTTTATTCTTATGCTGATGTGATAGATAGAGCGCTAATGGTTGAAATTGACCTAGCTGGAAAGTTAGGGTTATCAGGAGTTTTTTTCTCTCCCATTGGTAGTGTGAGTTACTTAAAGGGAAAGAAGAAACATGTTGATTCTCATGGTATTTCTCGAAAGTAGGATCATTCTAGACCTCCTATAGTGCCGGGAAGAGGTCCTTATATTTTCTATCAGTGTTTCAAGATAAGACATTAAAAGAGAGTTTTCACTGAGGCACCCAATAATTGTGGCTCCTGTGGATGCTTGGGGAACTTATAGATATTCTATGATGTTTATTATACTCATCATTGTGGAATGATATCATCTGATCTTCCAAAAACTATGGGGAAATTAGATGATTTTAGTATAAAAGGGTTCCACCCACAAGTATCCAAAACGAATCTACTTCACAGAGTTGAAGAGTCTCAAGAGGAAGGGGATATGGGTCCAAAAACCATGAGAGGTACCATTACCATAGCTTTTTTATCAGTGACTGCCCTATTTGATATTGGTGCATCTCATTAATTTATTCCAACCCATAGTTTTAATCTAATAAATCTTAATATGGAGATTTTATCTTGTGTTATGGATATTGATACACCCCATGGTACGAAGAGAGAGCATGGTCTCTATATACCCACTTGTGTGTTCTCTCTATTATATGTAAATATTGATTGGATTTTTTTGGTTCTCGACATGAAACCTCTATAAATAATTTTCTATATGGATGATCTCATTTCCAATAAATTCTAGATTGATTTTTATCTTCGATGGGTATCCTTTACTACACGTAGTGGTGTGTCTCGTGTCTTTCAAGGAGAATAGGACCCAAGGTCGGGCATGTCCATACCTTCTTATCTGAGTTGGGGAATGTAATATGAGTGTTTTATTTTTATCTAGAGAGGGGATATTTGATTGGTGATCTCTCTCAAGTTATCATCTAGTTTCCTATTATGTTTCCTTTTTTACTTATTTGGTTTTCCATTAGTAATAAAGGGTGATATTTCTATTAACTTAATGCCTAGAACTCAACTAGTTTCCTTCCCCTCTTACCACACGACACCAACTAAACTAAAATAGTTAATGTCCTAGTTGTATGATCTTCTTAGGAATTGCTTTAAATTCCCGAGTGTGTCACTATGGGCAGAGCCTATTCTATTCGCTAAGAAATATAATTGTTCACTTTTCCTATGTGCTGATTATAAAAAATTCAATCAATTTACGATGAACAAAAAGTATACATTTATATGGATTAATGATCTATTTGACCATTTAAAAGGGGAAAAATGGTTCTCAAAGATTGAAATTTTTTCTTTTTACCATCAGTTGAGGATAAAATAATATGATATTCATAAAACTGCATTTCAAAGCAGGTACAACCATTATGAGTACCTTGTTATTCCCTTTTGTCTAACCAATGATCCTGTAGTTTTTATGGAATTAATGAAATAGATTTTACATGCGTATTTATATACTTTTATGGTGATATTTCTAAATGAGATTCTTGTTTACTCTATGTCAGAGGAGCATCATGTGCATCATCTAAGAATAGTTCTAGAATTTCTAACAATTCACTAACTTTATGCAATGCTTTTGATGTGTGACTTTTGGTTCCAAGAAGTGATGTTCTTGGGGAATGTGGAGTCATTACAAGGAATATCAGTTTATCCTAAGAAGGTGAAGGATTTTATGACTTGGGAACAACCATGAAATGTTTTTTAGATTCAGATATTCTTGGGTCTAGCTTGGTATTCTCACCAATTCAAGAAGTAATTATAAAATTTATTATCTCTAATGACTAAAATAACTTAGAAGGGATTAAAGTTTGATTTAGATGAAAAATGTCAGAATTGTTTTTTGTTGAAACATATTTTTACTATTGCACTGGTGTTGACTCTTCCAAAGGCTGTGTAGGGATATCTGGTATTCTATGATGCATCAGATTTAGGATTAGACTTAATTCTCATCCAAGGTGATCATGTCGTTGGCTATGGATATCCTCAGTGTAGGCTACACGAGAAGAATTATCCGACCCCTGAACTTGAACTTACAACTGTGATGCACAAACTTAAGATTTGGAGGCATTGAATTTACAAAGAAAGGTTTACCTTATTTTCAGACCAAAAGATATTGAGTTATATATTATCTCAAAAATATTTGAATCTCTTCCCGAGGCATTGGGTGGAATACCAATAATATTTTGACTTTGAAGTGACATATTCTCTGGGAAAAGGGAATATCGACATAGATGATTTGAGTTGGAAACTTCTAACCTAGGTAGTGAAAGAATCTTTAGAAGAGTGGAATTTAGTGGATCTCTTTTCACAATTTCATAGTAGAGTCTAGGAATCAAGGGATGATGTTTCTTTAGCTAGTGTATAGTTAACATTCACTCTTCTCGAGATGATTATTTAGAAATAGTACCATAATGATGAGTTATGTAGCATTAGAGACTCTCTTTATGGTGGTGAGACAATTGACGAGTGGTCTTCCTCCAAAGAGGGCATTCTAGGCTATCAAAATCACTTTGTTGTACCATTAGCAGTAATGAAATCTGTTATGGGAGAATACCATATCTCCCAGTGGTATATACACCTTGGAATCATGAATATGTTCTATGATATGCAGCTACAGTTCTAGTGTCCATGTATGAGACATGTCATTATTGTGTTTGTTTCTCGTTGCTCTACATGCCAACAGGTGAAGGTTGAGCACCAGAAACCTTCGCATTTTCTCCAGCCACTTTCAGTCCCTAATTGTAAGTGGGATGAAATATTAATGGACTTTGTGGTTGGTTTTCTACGTACCTAGATAATGGAGAATGCGACATGGGTTGTGATCAACATGCTCACTAATTTATCACACTCTATACCCATTTGTGATACAACCAAAGTTGAGGAGTTTTAAATTATTTATCTGAAGGAGATTATTTGATTTATTGGAATTCCATCTATTATAGTATCTTATAGGGATCCTCAGTTTACATATCATTTTTGTAGAGGACTTTATGAGGCACTAAGATCTCACATCCATTTGAGTATGACATACCATTCATAGTAAAATAGCTAGGAACAAAGTGATGTAAAGAATCTTGAGGATATGCTTCATGATTTTTTTCTTGACTTTGGTGAGGCTTGGGATAGTCATTTGGGGATGGTTTTGTTTTTTTTATAACAATAGTTACCAATCCATGATTAGGATGGCACATTTTGAGGCCGTGTATAACCAGCCTTACAGATATATTATGTGTTGGTTGAAGGTTGGTGAAAGTTCCTTAGTTTGACCAAGTTTGGTGAAAGTGATGCCAAACATTATTTAGTTGATTCATTATATAATGTTAAAGGCTTAGATTTTATATTAATATTATATTGATAATCATCGTAGGCTATTGTATTTTCTAGTTTGTGACTAGGTCTTCTTGAAAGTTTCACACCAGTTGGGTCATTGACGACTTGGTAAGTAAGGGAAACTTGATCCTTGTCTTGTGGAAACTTTTGAGGTTTTTGAGAAGGTGGTTAAAGTTGCTTACTGTTTAGAGATTCCACTATAGATAACATCGATACATAACATGTTCTATGTATCTCATCTACGAAGGTATTTATCCGATCCATATCATATTAAGGGATGGTTTAGGAAAATAGGTATTTGAGCTAGTCAGGATTGGTGATAATGAAATCAAGGTACTTCATGGGAGGATGATACCATTTTTTCAAGTGATATGGAAGCATGATTAGGATAATCATGAGATGTGGGAGAGGGAGTAACTAATGAGAGAGAAGTGACCTCATATTTTTTTCATGAGAGATTCTTTATATGATTTCTAGGAAAAAATGCATCTATAGTGGGGATGTTGTAACATCATATTACTATTTTTAGGTATTCCTAAACCCCACTTTTTATAAATCTTTTTTTGGTTCTCGTTTGGGGTTGTTTTGGGTAAATTTTTTAAGAGTTTTCAATTTTCTGGGCTAGTGCATGGTTGGCGCATAGTTTTCCAAAACCATGCACCCCCTCAAAGAAAACCATGCAACCAAAGTAAGTGCGATTTCACATGGTTGGCACACAGTTAGTCAATACACGCACCCTCTCAAGAAAAATCATGTGTCCCATTTATAATAAGCACACAAATTGTGCACAATTTGTCTAAATCGTACGTCTCTTCCTAAGAAACCATGTGGATGTGATTTCCAGTGATCCAATTTTTGATTAAAAATACATGAACCCCCTTTTCAGGCCCCCAAAAGACTGGTATGACACATAATTTGTTTCTCCCATCCTTTGAGCTCTCAAAGAGGATTTTTGGCCCCTCAGATCCCTCCCAAAAGTGATCTAAAGATTGGGGAATGCCCTATGATCTTCTCTTAGTTAGTTTCCTCATCCCAATCTCATTCTCCCACAATATCTATTCTTGTCTATGGGGTTACATGGAACCTTGTGTTGATTTCTGGATCTAATAAAAACTATTTTGGATCTAATACTAGGTTTGATTCAGATATATTTGTTTCTGTCATTCTCCTTTGGAGTTTTCCATTTACGAATTTTTGATTTGAGATCTATTGATCTCGAGGCAGGTGGTTCTATTATGTTTCCCAATTTTTATTAACCCTAAATTAATTTATTTAATTTCAACTATTATAATTAATTAAAATCACTTGGTTTTGTTTAAATGGATTTCATTTTTTTAAAAAAACCCGATTCCATTGAATTGGTGTTTTTTAAGAAACATAGGTTTTTGGCATGAATTTTGAAAACCCCAAATTACTTTAAATTGGGTTGTTTTAATGAAAAATTTTAAAATATAAATTCAATTCATTTAATTTATGGATTTGAAAGATTTTTTTTAATTAAATTATTTAAGTTAATTATAGAAATTGTTTTGATGGAAAATGTGAAAAACCCAAATTCTATTGAATTGGGGGTTTGTTATGAAATAAAAGTAATTTGTTTCCAAATTAAATTGTTGTATTAAATTGTAAAATTGGATTTTGAAATTGAATGGTTAATTAATTTCAAATCCCTATTTGTGAAAATGACTTAAATTGTTTTGATAGAAACCTTAGGGTTTTATCTTAGTGAAAAGGAATGTTTTTAATTAAAAACCCATTATATTTTCTAAATAGAAAATTGGAATATTTGAAACGGATAATGGGATAAATTTTATTTTAATAATTCTTAAAATAAATTGACCATCATTGTTTTATACTAGAGCACATGCAATCCTTAGGTAGTTAGTGAGCTATTTGGATGACAATTTACAATTTACAATGCTCTAAATCATCATATCAGCACATCAAATCCCTTAGGTGATGGTGATGAGTTCCCTTTGTCCTTGGTTCAAAGGGACTTATGTTCATACTATAGTTTACCATGATTGTGGGGTCCCTATAGCCTAGAACTATCACACGTTATTAAGTGTATGACCATGTTTCTCACTTGTTTTTATATAAAATGAATCACTAGTAGAAATTGTGTTTTTAACATAAAAAATATGAAGTTGGTTTCTTATAAACCAATATAAAATACGTTGTTGGAGACTTTTTAGGATTTATTTTGTTTAAAACTAATTCCAAAGAGGATTTACATTGGTTTTTTGGCGTTCATTTTTTATAAAACCAAATGTAAAAATACACATCGATATCATTTTTGTCACCGATTTTTAAACAATAGATGATCATTACTAAAAACGTTTTTTAATATGTTTTAGATCTATTATTAAGCTTTTATTTTATTAATTGTAGAGATAAAACAGAGTTATAGATCAAAATTTATCACCCTTGATAGTTGTACTTCTTTAAGACTTATCTTTGAGAATTTAAACACCCGATGTTCATAACTTTTGATTCGTAACCCCGTATTAGCTCTACGACCAGTAAAATAAAAAAATTAAGAAATGATAAAAAAAATCATAATTTTTTTATTTATTGGCGTCTTCTTTTTTCGAACCTGGTGCCAAAAATATTTTTTTCAACTTTTTGGCATCGCTTTCTTTAAAGAATGAAGCAAAAAATGATACGAATGAGTATTTTTTGGCATCAGTTTTGTAAAAAACCAAGGAAAAAAAAACAAATTTAAATCCTTTTTGGCATCGATTTCTTTAAAAATCTTGGAAAAGGATACCTATTGGTATTTTTGGCATTAGTTTTTATAAAACTGACACTAAAAAGCATCCATAAATACACGAAATTAGTATTTCAATTTATTTTCACAATGCACATTTCAATTTTTAAAATCATGCCTAAATTTTAATACAATTCAATTGAAAATATTTTTTTAATATATATAATTATATTTTATCTTTCATTCATTATTTTCGACCTCTTCGATTCAATCAAACTTTAATTGTGGATTTAATTGATGATTTGAACACAATATTTATTATAATCATTTTATTTTATTATTATTATTTTCCTTAAATGATAAAAATCTCAATAATATTCCTTATAATGATGTTTTATTCTTATGATTGAGTTATGAATATAAAACATCGAGACAATATTTACCAACTGAGGTCCAAAAATTCATTATCGATCACTGTTTTCATTACCGCATGAGTTCTTCACTAAAATTAAGAGATATTATGATAAAAAACATATAATTTTGTAAGAAACTCTTAAAATAATTGAAATATGTTTGAATCATTAAGTTTATTTTATTTTATTTGATGTATATAATTTTCCTTCATGTTTATCATGTTTTCTTTGAAAATAGTTATATCTATTGAATCTTTGAGAAGTCCGACTTCTAATGGCCATAACTTTTGATCTGTATCTCCATTTTAGCTCCAAGACCAGTTAAATTGAATCTTATGAAATTATATAAAACCTAGTAAAAATTTTCATTATTTATTTGTGTCGTTTTTTTAAATCAAAATTCCAAAAACATTTTTTTTTTCACTTTTGGGCATCAGTTTCTTTAAAAACCGATGCCAAAAATGATATCAAGGGGTATTTTTGGCATCTATTTTATAAACAACCAATGTCAAAATACTAATGTAAATTCCCTTTGGTTTTAGTTTTAAACCAAACCAATGTTAAAAGATAAAATTTTTAATTGTTCAAGTTGGTTTATAAAAATCTACATCAAAAGTCCATTTTTTTACGTCGGTGGCTTCAACATCGCTTAAAAATCAACATTAAAATTAAAAAAATACTATGTTAAAGACCATTTTTATAATAGTGATTATATTCCATTGTTGTAAACTATTTTACATGACTTGTGAATTTATATAAACTATTTTATAAAAAAGTGTTTATTTAAGCCTTTTGTGAAAAGTGCTGTTTGTGTAAAGTTCCCCTTTGTTTAAAGGTAATTCCATCATTTAAAATATATTTCCATAATTTAAAATGTGAAGCATGAATTTATAAAATATTTATATCCTTTTAAATGTAAGATTTTTCTTTAAATTTGATTTTGAAAATCCAAACCCGTATATTTGAAAATGGAAATCGTTTTCTTCTTTAATTTGATATTTATATCTTATTATGGAATATTTGGGTGAAATCATATTGGGTTTTGGATCACACACTATTAGTGCCTTAAGGTGTTTATAGAATAACACCTTCTTGGATCGATTAAGGGAATATGATCACTTGGAGGTTGTTCCAGCTATTAATTCATGGACTTGGTGAGTTGCATCTGAGTTGGGGCTTGGGCAGTTTTTCCTGCCTTTTGGTACTTGTTCATAGTACTTGGTCTTGTTTATTCCTATTCAAATTTTGGTACATTACTCCCACCATAGTTTATTTTTCTATTTATACTTATTTATTTATTCTATTTCTTAAATTTTTATGACAAAACTGTTCCCACTTTTATTTGGTATGATTTCAGGTGCTTGTTACCGACCTCTGGGGATCGGGAACGCCCTTCGGGCTATGTCAAAACCAGATTGCTTATCAAGTTACCAGGGTACATGGGTTAGTTCGTGACATGGATGGACTATATCACCTCTTAAATCCATTATTTATTAATTTTGGAGGGACTTGTCATGATATTTACTTCCTATTATTGAATAGTTTCAGGTATTTACAAAAATAACACTCCTCAAATTTAAAAGAGAACCACCTACCCTCACTTATTTACCCCTATAAAGACATTAAGAGTGAAAAAACCATAACCAAATATCTCACCAACATCATTAATCATATTATTCAGCTTTTTTTCTTCCCAAATACAAACCTTAGGGTCCATAACAAGATATTCAATAGTGGTTCTTCTAAACGAAGGTAATCACCTTTTAGTAAGCTCCTTCTTTTTTAACTTCTTTGTTTTCCAACTTCGATTATGTCTTAAAGATTCCAATATAACAACACCATTATATCCTATTTACCGATATGTTATTATGTTTATGGAAAAATATTTATCTATCCCCTTATCAACTAAATGGGAAATTGAACCGTCATTCGTGTGAATGGTGGACTACCGCCTCGCGAACCAATGTAATTTTTTTCCATAATAACATATCATGGGTATTCATGATTAATTATTTAATTTTTATATATCATATTAATGAAATATTAAACATTATGTAAATTTTATATATCATATATGTTCGTACCTTACCATCTATTAAAAAATGATTACATCATTCATGTGTATGGAGGACTACCGCCTCACGAAGGGATGTGATTTGTTTTTTATTATCGCATCACATAGATGGTTTATCTAAGTATATTTAAAGAAATATCATTATATTTATGATATAATTATAATTATTTAAATGTAAAATAACCCTGAATTTTTTTGCATTATTATAATTGAAAAATGGAAACACTACACATGTGTACGTACGACCTACCGTCTCCATGATTAAAACTTAGTTCATTTTCATAACCATATTAAAAGGTTGGTCTTAAAAGTATAATTTATTTATAAAAAAGATAATTATTTCATGATTATTATTATTTATATGATGGAATAATGACCCCTTTTACCATTTTCAACACACTGATCCCATTTTGAAATTATGAACTAAGCATCCTCAAAACACCAAATGTGCTCATAACTAAATATGTAATTAAACATGTCATTAAAATAAGTGATTTAAATGGTTTATATAGAAGGTATTAAACCTATAAAATGTTTTAAGAAAAAAAAATTTATCTAAGTTTATTATATAGGAGATAAAGGATATACATGATAAGTCTAGACTCAAGGAAATGGATTTCCCGCCCCACTTTTACTTCAATAAAACATATCAAATATTCACCACTTATTAATTTTGTGTGGTGTATATAATAAATATTTAAATGTTATATAATAAATATATTTATCTTCATGCTATTTAAATTTTTATTTTAAGTTACTTTTTTTATGGAAGTTATGATTTAAATGATGACAAAGTGGTAAGAGTTTATTTCACAACATTTTCATTAATTAGGATTGTTTATGTTCAAGACTTACTTGGAGTAATTTTTTTATATTTATATATTAAAACTAATATACTTTCTTATCCTTTGGTGATTCATGAAATTTTAAAGTAATTGTACCCTTTTACTATTTGATATATAAAATGATTGAGAGAATGTTTTTAAGTAAAGATGAATTTATTTCTCTCTTCGGTGGAAAATCCCTTTTCATCTATATCCATGATTTAATAAAAATACTTTCAAGAATGTTTTTAACATTTTCTAAAAGATTTATTAAATAAATATTCACCCATGTTTGATTTTTTATAAAAAGGTTTGAAAGGAATCTTCTTTTCATTTTCCAAACGAGGTACTTTTTAATCTTTTTTACAATAGTGTGAAAGGATTTTTTTACTTATAGAGGATGTATATAATTACAGTGTAAAACTTAGTGATTTTATAAAATATTTATCTTTATGTAATTATATTTCTTTGATAGCTCACATTTCATGCAACAATGAGTTTAAAAAAAATCACGATATACTATTAAAATATTATTATTTATGATAGTTATAACTTGACCATTAAATTAGCAGGTATGAATAGAATTAATGAATTTATGAAATATTTATAAATTTACTACTCAATATAAATGTATTAATAAATTATTAGTAAATAATTACTCAAATTTTAGTAATGTCATTTTTTTCTTCAAAAATATGATTTCCTAAAAAAATGTTTTGATTTCCTTTTGTCAAAAATTATTATGATTAATTTCAATAAATTTCAGAAATTTTATTTTATATAAATAAAATAATTTTTTAAATCATAATATTAAAATTATATTAGTATGATTTTTTGAGAATTTTCTGAAAGGATGGATTTTCCAGTGAATAGTAAAAAATGTTGATAATGTGTTTTTAACATAATAAATTATATTGATAATCACTGGAGAATGTTTTTAGTGAAATGTATATTTTATATACCAAGTTAAATGGTTTCAAATTTATCTAATATTTTTCTATGCATAAGATAAGAATAAATCCAGTTTTATGCTTAAAAAGAGTATTATTCTAAAAAGTGATTTTCAACGTATTTTTTACACTTATATTAAAATTAATTTATTCAATTTATAAGTATTAAATTAGATAAAATGAATTAAATATTTTTAATTATGAGGTTCAAATTTTTCCAATATGAATCTTTTTTTGGTCAATATGAATAGTAATAGTGGTAAAATATTTCTCCTTAGTAAAGGGTAAATATGATTAATCTAGGTAAAAAATAGGTGATAATCCCATGATTATTCATCTTAATTATTATTAGATGAATATAATTATACTTTTATCACATTAGTCTTTAAATTTATTTGTTTCATATACACTTGTCTATGATATTGACATATATATTATTTAAATCAAAGAAATTTACAAAATTTCCCTCTCTTAGTTTTAAATATCTATTTTGTGTTCACATAGGGTCAAAAACCAACTATGGATGAATTATAATAGTAATTTTTTGAATAATTAAATTATAATCATGATGGTAATTTATTTATATTTTATAGGTATTATATAATTACCTTAAATTCTTACACAATGCTGATGCATTTATTATTTAATTAATACAAAAATCAAATAAATGATATAAAAACTATTAAAAGTAGTCTAATTGGAAAGAATTAATGTTTCACACAAATTATAAATATAAAAAAAATATTTTAGGGGGCTTTGGATTCATTTTATCTAAATTCCATTTTTTATGTTATTAAAGATAATATAAATGAATAGTTACAAAATTGGCATTAATGGTATTTTATAATAAGTAATATTTTATAAAATGATTTAAAATTCATAAAAATCTTTAATTCAGAAAAATAAATTGGATATGGTTTTATATATCAATCATGGCACATATTTGGGTAATTTATATTATTATGGGAACATTTTAAACCATTAAAGGATAGAAAACCATTAATATTATGGTAATTGTTAAAAGAGTTAACATGAGTTAAAACAAAGGGATAAGGATAAGAAACATTATCTAAAATTGTCTAAATTTTATTGGATTAGAGGATTGCGACTCATACTCATATTATATTTCAATTTTATCAGTTTAGATCCATTTAGACATCAAAACTAATTTATATTAATTTAATATTTCAGGCAATTCCAAAAGATCCCCTCACCTCAATTATAAAAGGACATCTAAATGAATTTTTTATTAAGATTATGGGAAAAGAACAATAAAAAAACCAATAGGATCATAGTTTCTCAATAAATGAATACTGGGAGAATCCCCTTTGAAAATATTCTTGCACTCTAGAGGAAGAGAGACCAAGCTTGAGAAGGTTAAGAAGTGACTTTACTAAGTAACTATAGAGAAAATAAAATCCTCAGACTAATTACCCTCACTTCAAATATTGAAGAATATTCAGCTGGTATGAAATGAATAAATTAGAACAACTTATAAATTAATTGATAAGCCAAAGAGTGGTTATCTTACCATTGAGATTCTCATAAATGACCCTTGAATCTGTTTCTATCACCCACAACTCAATGTTATCTGTGCTAAAAACCTCCAAACCATTATGCATTGAAGAAGAATATGATATAAGATAATCACCCCTTATGAAGGAAGTATAGAAGTTTATCACAACAGTTTCTTTATGGTCCCAAACAATACCACCCCCTCATGACCCCTTATGAACAAGAGTTATCAACATTAAGATTGAATCCTGTGTTAAGGGGAGTCCAACAAATACACTAGACCTGAGAAGGAGGACTGTGAGACTACAAACAGTGAAACATGTTCACTAGAATCACCCCAATAGAGGAGGATTTATCCCACCATTTGATAAGTCTTGCAAGATCAGTATCTTGGATTTTAGTTTTATTGGTCATTTCCAACTTTGAGATTTGGTGACCTTCAATACGATCAACCTTTCTAGAAATCCAAATACACCAACACCCTACTAATAATAAAATATCCCTCTATTTTATTTCAACTGAGTTAATTTTGGATCTCTAAAACTATAAATGAAAAAAGTCACCGCTGTTGGCAGCTTGGTGCACCATACCAAAAACATTACTAACTGATCTTGAAACAGACACTACCATATAAACCACAAAGAATAAGTGAAATAAATAGTACTATTTTTGGATATTGCAACACAAAAACATGAAAGATAGAATAATATCCTTTTATTTATAGCCTTGTATTTTTGAATAGTGTAGTCTTGAACACACCAGACCAAGAAATTAGATTTGGTCAAAATCTCTTTTCACCAGAGATGATCTCCCCAACAGTATCCTTTATCGTATTCACAAAAATGTGATCCTTATATCACCAAAAAATCCTAAAAAATTATCTTCTCCAACTCACTAGACATATTATATAGGTTCTGGTATTCTAAAAATACCAACCCTTGTATCATTAAGGGGAGATATAAAATGGTTTTTTCAAATAATATGTAATCTTCTTAACCGATCACTTTCTTTTCTACTCTTCTTTACCTCTTATAAATATATCATATTTATAATAAAATAATAAATTAATTATCATTAATATTATTAAATATTTTTATGATTAATAGAACACTATTATTCACTCTATTTCCCATTGAATGATAAGTGAAAGCCTCGCTCGTGCGTACGTACAACTTACCATCTCTGCATAGTGATATAATTCATTTTTAATCACCATATTTTATGGATAGATATTATGATGAGTTTAATATTTATATATAATATTTATGAAACAATTATAATTTTTAATGATA
Source organism: Viscum album (assembly GCA_963277665.1). NCBI lineage: Eukaryota > Viridiplantae > Streptophyta > Magnoliopsida > Santalales > Viscaceae > Viscum > Viscum album. The sequence continues at coordinate 1,372,914,980 of OY728133.1, read as the reverse complement.
ATATCATGTCTATATTCTTACCATCAAATCCTTTGGGACATGATAACGTCGTTCATGTGTACATGTGGACTACCACCTCCATGAAGTGATGTGATTCATTTTTCATTTATATTTTACTTGGTTATTAATGAGGAAGAATTTTATAAATATATATTATATAATAATTATCTTGTAAGGGTGAATTAATATTTAACTTTCATTCATTTTATATGTTGAAAAATGGAAACAACGTTCATGCATACATAAGGCTTACCATATTCATGAATGGTGTAATTCATTTTTTATACATTTAAATTTTATGAATGAATATAAATATATATATATATATATATATATAAATAATATATATGAAATTTATATCATGTTTAAAACACTAAATATGATGTAATCAATATAAATATACAAATACCGGAACTACTAAACTGAAATAATCATAAAAAACGAAGTAGATATCACATGAAACTATAATTTTAATAAAGAAGTGATAAAAAATGGGTGATAAAAATCTATAAGTAAAAAATATATGGTATTATATATATTTGTATAGTTCTATAATTTATGTATAATTAATATATATTTATTATAAAAAATTTTACAATAGGTATGAAGGAATTCATTCATATGGTAAGGGATTCTCATCTAACTTTTAATTTTGTGAGTCAAATTCCATATTCACCAATTATTTCTTTTATGGGGTGTATATAATGTAATTTTTGATATATTATATCATGAATATATTTTTATTAATGGTAATTAATGTTTCATTTTAATTTATTTCTTTCATGGGTATTATGATTTAAAAGATACCCAAGTTGTAAGGTATTTATGTTTTAATCCAATTTTAATCAAGAATGTTTATACTTGAATTTATATTATAGAAATTATATATCCCTTATCCTATGAATCAATTTAATTTTATTCTCATATACATATTTTTTTAGATTATATTTTTTCATTTCATTTTCCTTAATTTAACTATTTATGGTACCAAAAGAGTGTTTTTAAGGAAAACCGACTTTAATTTTCTCTCTGATCTAAAATCCATTTTCTTTCATATCCACATTTTCTAAAAAATGTTTTAAATAATTATTTAAATATTATCCTATAATTTATTAAAGTAATTTTTACCATTTTTTGACTTTTAAAATTTGTTTTATATGTAATATTCTTATACTTTTCCGAAAAGGTACTTTTTTAATTTTTGTGAAATAGATGTTTTTAACTTATATAGAAAGAATAAAATTTCTCACCATATTGAAACTTGAATGATTTAAATATTACTTTAAAATTTTACAAGGTTACTTTCAAATAAAATGGTTTCTTTATTACATTCACAATCATTATTTTTGGAAAATTTATTTTTAAATTTGAAAGGTTATTCTCCTTATTAAGATTTTAATTATTTTTAATGGTATTTCTATTCATCCAAGAAAAAAAAACCTGTATTTCACTAATGATCTACTGGGGATATGATCCAGTAATACCATACTTATTATTTATATGGAAGGTTTATGTTTATGATGACAAGTTTATTTTGAAACCCATTTCTTTTCAATGGGTTATACTATGATGAATTATTGAAATATTTATGAAACCCATTTCTTTTACATGGGTTATACTTTGATGAAATATTTATGAAAACCATTTCTTTAAATAGGTTATTATATGATGGATAATTTATTATATTATGACACACATATGTATGATTTTCATTATGTGATGGGTGGGAGTGACATCTCCCTCCAATTCATTGGGAAAATTATTATATCCAGTGAGATAATTATCGGAAATAAGTCGAAGTGCTTGATCCATTATGTGGAACAAGTTGACATGATTGATCTACTATGGAAAAAAGTGCTGATTCCAAATATTATGGTCTTGTTAGTAAACCTTAACATATGAAATAGTTTTTATAGTTATAACCATTCTTCACACATTTATTATTTTAAATTATGATTTATGATTAATTTATGATGAGTTATAATTCTTATGTTTCATGTATTTTTAAATGCTAATGTTTTATTTTGTAACTCATTTTTTTGATCTTTGTTAGATTGGGATGAACTTTGTATGTTATGGTCCTGATCATGTACACTTATGATCATCTTATGATTTTATATGATCATTGATTAATATCTCCCATTCTTACCATTAAAGAGTGTATGAGATCAACCTTTCTTATGTTTAATTTCCTCAGGTAATTACGAAAGGTATTAAGTATGATATGTCTAAGAAGGGTGATAGTCATGAAGAAATAAGTGGGATAATGTGTAGATATTTTATGAATTGTTTGTTTATATTTCCATGTATTCAAAGACACTATATATATATGATTATAGTGTGAATCATTATGTTATGTAATGAAAATTCATCTATTAATATATGATATTTATTTATGAAAATAATGGGTGTCTATAGTTCATATTTGAGAAAGGTTTAGTTAATCTTTGGAAAATAAGATGAGAAAATTATAGCAAGAACTTATAAATACCCCGACCCCAATTGCCCAGAGTCGGTTTGTACTTTATTTTATTGGCATATTAGATAAGGAATAACATCCTAAATGACCAGACCATTTAGTAGTTTTGGAATACTAGATACACGATTGAAACTTATATTAAAATTGAAATTATAAAATATAAAATAATGATTCCTCTAATAACACCACTATTATCCTAGATTTTTCCTACATGTTAGTCATAATATAAATTTTATAATACTAAGAAAAATAAAACATAATATAGGTGTAATATCAAATTATTAGTAAGGGTAAGAGTACAGTGGAAGATATCATGTATAAATAAGAATAAACATCAAGTCATGGTGAATAACTAAAACACAATCCATTTAAATATATTTCTGAGCATAATGAGGTAAGAATAAATGATAATAAAATAATTCCATATAAATAATCACATGAAAATGAAACTTAACCATGGATATTATACTAATAAAATAATCACATGGAATATCAACAACTTATCTCAAAATGAGGGAATGCATAATTCCAGGCATCATAAAATTACTGTTCAGTCTTTGATCAAGACACCATACATAAATGTGTATGGGCTCATCCAATACCCAAACTAGTTTGTCTCATGAGACCAACCGATGCATTGAGGGGCTATAAAATTCTCCACATATCACTTACTAAGTCCAACACATTCCTCATATAATATGGAAAAAACGTAAACAAAAAAAATATTCATAATGGAAAACTAGGATACCAAATGTGAATACTTTAACCATAAACCATGAATGGTATTAAAATAACACATCCATATTCAAATTGTTCATAAACCATTTAATAATATATGGTATATGTTATCATAAGATATCAATATCAATGAAGAATAAGATTCGAAAAAATTGTGTTGACCTAGATGAAAATACTATAATAAAACCATTGAAAAATTATTGAGGAAAATTATCATTTTCACTTTGAAAATCACTTATTTTCATAATGGTTCACATTTATAAAACATTTTTATTGAATATAATTAATAAAACCTATAACTTAATTTTTATATCATTAATGTTTCATGATTTTAGGAAAATCCTCTCATGTCATATAAGTTAAAAAAACATTCCTTTCGTATTTTTGTTGGAAAAGTCTTAAAGAACCTTGTTTAGAAAATGAAAAAATATACACCTTTTAAATAATTTTGTAAAAAGTAAAAAAGTGGAAAAAATTAAATTAAACAATCATTTTATAATATTAAAAAAATTTGAAAACATTTTTAGAAAATACTGACATGGAATATAAATATCCCCCACTGGAGACATAAAAAGATTCAATCCCAATTAATGATGAGATTGTGAATTAAACCCTTAACTTAGGTCTGATTTCTTCTGTACATGTCCTAAAATACTGTATAGAAGTTTAACAATATTATTAACTTATAATAGAGTCATATTAATTTTTATGATATATATGATCCCCTTATAACATTTTACCACTCCTTTATTAATAATATTTTATTCATTTTACTCTTACAGGTATTAATTGCAATGTTTTCTTATTCTTGTTTTGTCTTGATAGTCCTTGTTCTCTAGTATAGGATATAGTTACATTATAGCCATAATATTAATGTCATAAATATAATATTTAATCAGTAAAAACATTTTATAACCATTATTTAATGTTGAACATATATAATGAATCACATTTCTTAGTGGAGACGGTAAGTCATACGTACACACGAGCGGTGATATTATTTCTATACGGTTAAAAGGGTAAGGAAATGGATGATATATTAATTCTACAGAATCAATATCATTTCATAATTATTATATATATCCATTATTTCCATCATTATAACCATCCTAGTAAAATAGTGATGAAAAATCAAACTACACCACATCATGGAGGCGATAATTCATACGTAGGTACGCACAATGGTTTTATTTTTTGTGGGATGAATAAAAGGTAGAATATGGATATATCATAATCATAATAAAATCTGAAAATATATATTATAAATATATTTATTTATTTATCATTGAAAAACACATAACTTGTAATTATAAGAAGAAATGAACAAGAATGTGTTGGTAAAAATGATTACCTCTTCTTTGGAAGACTTCCTTTAGGTCTAGGGTTGGTATTTTTGGAATACTAGGATCTCAAAAACTTGGATAATGATGTTGGGAAGAGAAATGGTATGTTTTTTTTGAATGGATCAAAGGGATTATTTTTTATTGATTTTTGATAAACCCCCCTTTCGTGGGATGAGGGGGAACCCTAAAAAGGCCCATAGGCTTAGCGATTACATTACCCGTAGTATTGGAGATATTACAGGACCCATAGATCCCAATGAAATCATACAGAATAGGACTACTTGAAAATGCTCCTCCCCAGCATCTATAGCAAGATTAGCTCTCCACCTTAGCATGGATGTTCAACTAGCTGTTATGTGTAGTGATGCACATTCCCGGTACTGATGCCAATGCCAAACCCTCTCAATAATCCAATTCCATTAGCCATGAACTGGTGAATGTTCCATGCTATTGAATCCTCTTATAGATCTGGTTCCTTGTAGAATCAATCTGGGCATCTGCATATCAGGTGTCCTGAAGACCTTTAGGTGGAACGAAAGACTTAAAGGTGGCCCAAAAACCTTACTAACCTGAAATCCTGGGTTGTCCAAAGTCCTTAAAGACTCCAAGCCCAAACCAGTGGCCCAAGGTGAATAGTTTCACCTGCTAAAATACCGAATAGTACCTGCTATAGTACCTACTAAAGTACCTACTACAGCACCCAAAATTATGCCTCTGCATGGTTTCGAACCTGGGTATCGTGGATGCACTTAGAGAGACCTCACCAACTGGGCTGAGGCTCATGCGAATAATGGGTAGGTTATTATTGATATAGAAGGCTCAATGTAAATAATTGGGGGATGAGGTGCCCTTTTATAATTTGATATGAGGGGAACTTTTGGAAACTATCAAAATATTATATTAGTGTAAATTAAATTTACATTTAAAATAAATTCAAGGTGAGTTATTTAAAATAAAATATTAGGATTGACATAAATTCTCTCATCTAATAGTTTTTAGACATGTTTAGGGTACATTATTACCTGTATCTTTTGGTTTTAACCCTTATTTTATCCCTTTAACTCTTAGTGTGACAACATGAGCTTTTACTCTTTGAGAATCAATATTGTTACTATAAAATAGAAAAATAACCATAAATGAATCATATATAAAATTTCAAACCTTAATAAATCATTTGGATGAATTTTACATTTTTATAAATTTTATATCATTTAATAAAATATTATTTATTTTAATATAACATTAATGTCAATTTTTACACTATTCATTACATTGACTTAAAAAACATGATATCTTCAAACCAAATATTTTAACACATCTCTAAAATGTCTAAGTTATCTATAATTTTTTTGGATGATATTAATTATCTCAAATTATATATATTTAATATTTTTATTAATAATTTATTTGAAATTCTCACTAATTAAACAATTATTGCATCATCATTGTGTTCGCCTTTAAGGCAATTATTTATTTCTTAAAAATTTAAAATAAATTATCATGATGATGATAAAAATTTTATATTTCATATTTCTATTTATAGTCAAATATATGTTCTAAATAACCACATATTAAAAATATAATAATTATTAAAAACATGAGTATGACATATTTGACATTTCTTAAATTAAATACGCTAAAATTATTAAAGTCATCTATGTTGATCCTAGAGGGCATAAAATATTCTCAAATATTATTTTGGTCGAAATTAAATCATAAAAAAATAGGACATGTTTTATGGAAATTTTATAATATTTAAAAAACTATTTTTACTCTTAATTACCCAATTTACCCTTAACCGTTGTAATTAAAATTACTAAATTTACTACTCAAATTTTCCAAAAATAAAAGAAAAATATTTACTAAATTTTTAACTTATGATTAAAAATATTAAATCCATTTTTAAAAATTTAAAACACATAATTGAAAAAAATTAATTTAAAATTAATCTCATAGATGGGGTTGGAAAACATGTTTTTTAAAGTGAAAACGTACAAAAGTTTGAAATGTTTTTATTTCCACATTCAATATAAAAAAGTTTCCACTGAATGTAATTGAATTAATAGATGAATTTACAGATCTATTTTAAATTAAAAACAATTTAAAATAAAATTTACCATTATAAATTAATTAGATGAAAATTCAGTTTTCAATTAAAATGTAGTATTTTTCACTATTCACCAAAAAATGAAACTTATCATAAAAATACCTAAAAGTCAACCAAATTTAAAATTTTATACTAAAATTTAAAAAATGTGGTTTATTTTCTCAAATATAATTTATGAAAATGTAAAAATTTAGTTTTAAAATAAGTGTGCCACTAAAAGGCGGAAAAACTGCCTTTAAAAAAATATAGATTTTACCTGTAAAATTGGATTTGTTATTTTCCTATTAAATCTATTGAATGAATGTAAAAAAATTTGATTAAATATAAAATATATAAATTTCAAATTTTTTTTAATACTATTCATTCCCTCAAATTTAACATCTAGGTTATAACGACCATGTTAAAATAATGATATTTAATTGTATATCATTGTTCATTTAATTTTGGTGTTGTGTTAAACGTATGATATCAATGAAATTTTTATTTAAAAGATACATATCAAAAAATATTATGGTATTACATTATCCCCTCCTTTAATAAATTGAATCTTCATAATTTTAAATTTTACATGAAAAATCATATGTTGATACTTGAAAATTCCTTTGTGGGAAACCCACATCAGAAATTGGGTTAATAAAACATCATTTGAATAAGTGGGAAATGAAAATGCGAACATCACCAAAAAATTAGGCTTTACAATAGGATAACATTAGTGGAGAGTAAAAAAATTGACATGGAAGATAACTCTAACTATCAACTTCTGATGGAGAGTGATAGAGAATATTATCATTAGAGAGTTAACCATCACAAAAAAATAAATTTGTGATTGGTTAAAAGATCACTAATTTCTTAGAAACAAAAGTAAATGGATAATGCTTTTGTTCCAAAATATTTTCCCTAGAGTTTAGGGACTCCTTAAGATATACACTTGAGATAATAAACTTAATTTATCAATTTTCATGTCATGATCATAATCTTATCCTTTGGTTGTGATTAGATCTATTTACACTTCATGTTGTACACCTGGAGATGGATATTCAAGATGAACTTTTATGCTTGAATCACTATAAATAATTCGTAAAGTCTACAAGTATTTCATTCATCCTTTAAAATTTTTACTAAAACCAAAAAGGTTAGCGCATAAAATCTAATAAATCACACTTTATCCTCAAACAATAATATATAAGGATCGAATTAATCTATTCCAACCTTATGACTCAACCAAAATACATCTATCCAAATTTACAGTCCAAAAATTTATTAGGAAGGTCACTAAATTTACAAAATAATATTATCATCAGATTTTATAGAAACATCATAATAAAAATATTTTTTTCACATACCAAATATATGAATATTTTTATCACCTTTAAAACATAATGAAAACATCCATTCTAATAGTAATAAAATCATATATATATTTCTTAAATCCAAACATGTAGAAAGACCAAAAAATATTATATAGATTATCAATTCACTAACAAATTTCATAATAAAAATATATTATTAAATAAATATATCTTTTTCATTATTTTATCAACATCAATCATATATTAAGTGTTATCTTCACACAATCATGTTTTTTTACAAAAGATCAACTTTCTACAAAATCACTTTTCTTGATCATCAATACCATTCAACATATGATCTATAATAATTAAATAAAAGTACTATAGTGCAATACTTATATATCTCATGATTATAATAATATTAATATCCTTGATAAAATAATTTAACAAAATAATTTTTGAATCCAAAAAAATCACATTAATCATTTCAATTTTACTGTAGTAACAACATAATCTTGAGCTTGATGCCTTTGTTTCTTATGAGATATATTTCTCTGACACTTGGAAAATTCATTTTTATAGTGACCCATTTCCTTAAAACCGAAGCACTACACATTAACATCTTCTTTCTTGACTTTTTACTCATGGGTATAGTGGCCCTTTTCTCTACATTTATAGAAAATTATCATTCCCTTAAATCAATTATTGGGGTGTTTATTTCCACAGTTATCACATGTTTAAAATCCATTCTTTCTTTTCTTCTCCTTATCCATTTTTTGTCTTCTATATTTCTATAATCTTGTTTACCTTCAAAACCATTGGACTTGAATAATAAATCTTCTATATTGATATCATAATATACTATATCCTCATATGATTAAAATATTTTGGATAGTAGTTCCATTCAACGAACTAGCTTAAGTCCATCAAAAAATAGATCGATATTTCTCTTTGGAATACATTTGTAATCATTAGAATTCCTTTACAACCTTGTAAATTTTGATTCATATTTAGAAACATTATCGTCAACCTTTTCCCTAAAATTTTAAAATTTTCTCTCCACACCTACTTGCTGTTTTTGAGGGAAGTATTTTTATCAAAAGAGTTACTTAAAATCATTCAATTTCATGTTTTCTATTTCTTACTCATCCTTCATGTTTTGAATCAATGACCACCAATGATCCGTATCTTGAAATATATGATAAACTACCCTTATAACATTATATCTTTCATTACTTCCCAAAGTGATAAATATAATTTCTAAGGAACTTATCCATTGATCATATACAAATGGATTTTTATTCCCACTGAATAATAGAGGCTTTTCTCTCATGAAGTGGTCTAACATTGTTTATCCATGTTGTGGATCAGGATGCTCCATACAGGTAATGTTATTTCTCATAACCTAAGTCATCTATTCCATTATAGTTATAATTTTTCAGCACTAGTTATAGATCTATCTCCAACATCATTATATTTTATAGGATGGGAATCCATACATAGATTACATGTGTTGATTGGGTTTCCATTCCTTCTTCTAGGTGCCATTTATAAAACATAGAATACACAAGATTAGATCATAACATTATAAAACATAATTTATAATCTAAAAACTATTTAATCAAAAGATTAAGTTGAAAATTTATGTAAAACTAATATCTAAATCATAAGGTTAATTTATTTGGATATATTTACAAATTCTACCATAGGGTTTCATTCTCTAATATATGATTTTATAAATCTAGTTCCCAAGGTTTCTACTAAACTTCCTATTATACAAACTGTAAATACCCTAACTCCAATAGCCTAGAGTCGATGGTTACTTTACTACATTGTCATATCATACAAGGAATCACATCTCAAAGGACCAACATATTTATTTTTTTAGGAAAACTATATATATACTTGAAACATAAATTAAAATTAAAATTACATAATCTGAAATAATTATTCCTTTAAGAAAACTATTATTCTCTCAGGTTATCCTTGCATGTCAATCATAATATACATCTTGGCATCCTAAGAAAAAATAAAACATAAGAAAAGGGTGAGCTCAGATACTCAATAAGGGTAAGCGTACAACATAATCTTTCACAAATAAATAATCATAAACATTAAGGCGAGGTTAATAACTAAAACACAATCTAGTTAAACATAATCCAGAGCATAATATGGAAAGAACAAAATGATAATAAAATAATGCCATATAAATAATCACATGAAAATGAAACTTAACCATTAATATTATACTAATAAAATAATCACATGGAATATCAATAAATATTCAAAAAACATGGGAATTTATAATTTCGTACATCATAAACATAACAGAAAGGCTTCATCCAAGACACCATATATAAACGGGTAAGGCCTCTCCCAATATGCTAACTAGTTTGTCTCATGAGACCTACCAATGCATCAAGAGGATATAACGGGACCTTCCCATCACTTACTAAGTTAAATTAATTCCCCATATTAAAGGGGTGAACCATAATCAACATAAACATTCATATTAAAAAATTAACTTATGAAATGTAAATACTTTAAACATAAACCATGAATGGTTTTAAAATAACACATCTACAATTAAACTAATTATAAATTATTTAATAAAATATGGTATATGGTATCATAAGAGTTAAATATCAATGAATCATAAGATTCACCAAAGGGTTTTTAGATAGATAAAAATATTAAAATAAAATAATTGAAAAATAATTAAGGAAAAAACACTTTTTTACTTTGAAAATCATTTATTTTCAAAATGATGCACAATTATAAAAAAATTTCATTGAAAATAATTATGAATTTTTTTAAAGGAATTTATAACTCATCAAGGTTTTAGGATGGTATGAAAATATACTCATGTTATATAAGTTAAAAAAACATTCCTTCCATATTTATGTTGGAAAATTCTCAATGAATCTTGTTTAGAAAATTAAAAAATATACATTTTAAATCATTTTGTAAAAAGTAAAAAAGAGTTAAAAATGAAATATAAAAATTATTGGATAATAGTAAAAACATTTTTCAAAATCATTTTTAGAAAACATTGACATGGAATAGAATTATTCTCTAGTGGATACATAAATAGAAACAATCTCGATTAATGACGAGATTGTGAATTAAACCCTTACCATAGTTCTGATTTCCTCCATACATGTCTAAAATTTCTGTATAGTGGTTTTAAAAATATTATTAACTTATACCATAATAATAGTAATATTTATTATATATATGGTCCCCTTATAATATTTTACTACTCGTTTATTAATAATATTTTACTAATTTTACTGTTTCGGGTGTTAATGGCAAGGTTTTCTCAAGCCTGTTTTGTATTAAAAGTCTCGTTTCTATAGAATAGGATAGAGTTACATCATATAAAGAATATTAATTTCATAAATATAATATTTAATCATTAAATACATTTTAAAACTATTCTTTACTGTTGAACATAGATAATGAATCACATCGCTTCATGGAGATGGTGAGTCGTACTTATGCAAGAACGATGATATCATTTCTATATAGTTGAAAGGGTAAGTTAGTGGATGGTATATAAATTTTATAGAATAAATATAATTTTATAATTATTATATATATCTAATATTTCCGTATTTATAATCATCCTAGTAAAATGTCTTTGTAAAAAAATTACAGCAGACCGTGGAGACGGTAAGTCGTACGTAGGCACATGTGATGATTTGATTTTTCATAGGACAGGTTAAATGTGTAATATGGTTGTATAATTGTCATAATAAAATCTAATAATATATATTATACTGAATTTATTACTTTATTAGTGAAATATTACATAAATAGGAAAATGAAGAAGGAATAAACTTGAATGAGTTTGTAAAAATGATTACCTCTTCTTCTGTTGAATTCCTTTATATCTCTTCTTAAGAGATCTAGGGTTGGAAGTTTTTGAAAACAGGGATCCTCAGAACTTGTCTAAGTATTTTGGGAAGATAAATGGGTATGGGTTGGTCGAGCTAAAAGGATCAATTTTGTGTGAAGAATTGAAGAAGGATTTTCCCTTTCATAATTGATTTGAGGGGAGGTTTTGAAAACACTAAAAATATTAAATTAATATAAATTAATTTTCAATTTAAAATGAATAAAATTGAGTTATTTATAATAAAATGGGAGGATGATTTTAAATAATCTAATACAATAATTTTAGGTAAGATTATTACCCGTATATTTTGGTTTTCACCCATATTTAATCCCTTTAACTCTTACCGTGAGAACATGGATTTTTACCCTTTGAGGGTCAATATTATTATTATAAAATGAAAAAATAACCATAAATGGATAATGGATAAAATTTTAAACCTTATTTAAATTATTTGACCTATTTTTATAATTTTATAAATACTATATCAATTAATTAAATAATATTTATTTTAATATAACATTAATATATATTTTGACACTATTCATTTCATTGACTTTTACAAAAAATAAAGAAAACAAAATATATTTTAAAAAATATTTTAAAACATCACTAAAATGTCAAAGTTATCGAAAAATTTCACTCATGAAATTAATTATCTAAAAATATATTTATTTTAAATTTTTTACAACCATTTATTTTATATTCCCATTAATTAAACAATTACTCCATCTTCATTGTGCAATCCTTTAAGGTAATTATATATTTATTAAAAATTAAAAATAATTACCATGATGAATATAAAACTTTTATATTTAAAATTAATATTTATAGTTTACTATATGTTCTAAATAACCTCATCTTAAAAATATAATACTTATTAAAAATACGAGTATGACATATTTGACTTTTCTTAAAATAAAATACTATAAAAGGATTAAAGTCATCCAAGTGGCTCCAAGATACCATAAAATTGTCCCAAGAATGGTTTTGGTCTAAAATAACTCATAAAATAAAATCAGGAAAAGTTTTAGTGTATTTTTTAAATATTTATAATATTATTTTTAGTCTTAATTACCCGATTTACCCTTAACTATGGTAAACAAAATTACTAAGTTTATTATTCATATTGTCTGAAAATAAAATAACATATTTACTAAATTTATAAAATGTGATTAAAAATATGGAATCAATATTTTAAAATTAAAAATATATAATTGGATAAAATTAATTTAAAATTAATCATGTAGGGGGGTGAGAAAACTGGTTTTTAAACTGAAAACGTATAAAAGCTTGAAATTTTTTTATTTCCACATTCGCTAAAAAAAATATTCTAATGAAATTAATTTAATTAATATATTTATAAATGATTTAATTTTAATTTAAAATCAATTTAAAATACAATTTAACATGATAATTTATGTAGATGAAAATTTAGTTTTCAATTAAAATACAGTATTTTTCACTATTCAAAAAAAAGAAACTTATCAGAAAATTACCACAAATTCAACCAAATTAAATTTTTATATTTTAAATTTAAAATTAAAATTTACTTTTTCAAATAGAATTTTTAAAAATGTAAATATTTATTTTTAAAATAAGTGCGCCCTTAAAAGATGAAAAAACTGCCTTTAGTGAAATATAACTTTTATGTGAAAAATTAGATTTGTTATTATTCCCATTAAATCTATTGGGTGAATTTTTTATATATATATATAATATTTACTTTTCATAATTTGTTTAATAATATTAATTCCCAACAATTTTATGGCTATTTTATAATGGTCGTGTTAAAACAATGATATTTAATTGTATATCATTATTCATTCAAGATTAGTGTTGTGTGTAATGTTAGATATTAAAGAAATTTAATTTATTTAAAATATACATGTAATAAATTCCTTGGATTTTACAAAACCCTACAGATGATTCTAAGTACAAGATAACATCATAATGTTTTGGTAATGATCATGGATGACCTAGGTTAAACCAAAAGTTTCAAATATTTCAAAGGAGGTGTCATGATTTAGACATCCTATAAATTAATTTTCTTGATTCCTCACTATAACTACTATTAGTTACACTATGTTTTTTTATTTTTTTGTAATGAATTGAACCAGTAGGTTTGATGTTAATTTTAAGGAAATTGGAATGATTGTCCTTATGGGAAACTAAATGAAATATGAGATGGAATAAAAAACATAGTGATTATGCCCAATCGAAAATCTCATTATATGATTAACAATTTTAACTTTGGTAAGATTCATGACACACCTAATTAGAGAAAGTTTTAATTTCATAGAGACTATGGAGGAAAGAATATTTTACTTATAACATGTCTGGAATGTGGGAATAATCACTCAAGTAAATGTCTTAGAGGAACAAAAATATTTTTTGAGTGTGGCAAAGAAGAGCACAAAGTAATTATTGAGAAAAATTTGAAATGTTTGGTTATTAAAATGAAAAAATATAATGGTATCCATAAGTTATACTTTATGTTTGAATGTTTTAAATGTTGAAATTATTGGTTTTATTAAAACAAATTTCCTAGGGGGAAAGATCAGGAAGAAAATATGTAAGGTTATATAAGTAATGGTTTTACTGATGATGATGAAGAGAATACAAATGACGTAATAAATTCATGGTTTATTTTAATAGTATTCCTTATGTTAAAATTAATAAGCATGATTAAATTGAGGTTTATGAATCTTAAGAAATATTTTATATTTTATATTATAAGAAATTAGTATTAGGGAATAAGATGATGAAGCCTAGTTAATGGTTTAAGAAGGATGTTGATTGATTGAAGTGTTTATATATTAGGATTTAAGAATTATGTTTAATAAGTGTTATACTAATAATATTATGGTCATAATATTTTTGAAACATATAAATATTATTCTTCTGTAGTTTTTATTTTAGGATATGAAAAAATATTTTGAATGGTACTCATAACCCAAAAAAGTGATTTAGTGGTAAGGTTATATTTTTGTGGAACACATGATTATGAGAAAGCTGAACCTTAATATGTGTTTAATATTGTGTTAATAATGCATAGTTTGGATAAATATATGATTCAAATTAATAGTATTGTTAACCTTGAATTTTTTTTGTGATTTTATAAAAAGTTATTTATGTCATCTTTGATGAAGGTAATTGCATTTTTTGATTTATAGAAAATATTCAATGGATATAAAGTTATTTAAGGAACAAATATTGTGTTAGTTTTGAAAGCATATATATTTTTATATGAGTTTAACTTAAATTTTATGCGTAAAATAATACGTTTATAAGTTTAAGGTTTATCATATATTCAAAGGCATCAAACCCCCGTTTTTTGAAGTTTTAAGTATTGGGATTTTAATGTAACTAATGACATTTTGGGAGATGATTTATTGGGTAAAGGTATATATAACCCTTAGGTTCAACATGAAGTATTATTTTAGGAAGAAATATATTTCTATATGTTTTAAGGTATTAATATTCTTTATTTATTATATGATATTTTATGATTAAGGTTATTTTTAAATATGTTCAACATATTTTTGGGGATGTTATAAGAATACTATTAATATAGTTTTTGTTGAAAGGATAAACTATCACATCTAATAAGGCAGTAGGGATTGAACCCAAAACCAATGGGTGAAAATGGTGAAATTACTACAACTTGACTATGTGATGTCGTCGTTAGTATGAAATTTACTTTTTAATTATGTGAAAAATAATGTTTATTCTGACTAGGGAATATACATATTTGGTATGAGACATTAAGAGTTATTAATGTTATTTAAAGGTAAATGTTAAATTTTTCTTGGAATAATATGATATCAAATCATTCTAATCCATAGGTTTCCATATCAGTCCGGAATATTTTGAATAATTATAAGGTTAGTTATTTATTTAATGATATATGTTGAACTTTGGGTGTTATTAGTGAATCTTTGGTGGTTAATGGTCTATTATTTTATGATGGTTTATTATTATTTTCAATTATCTTGTGCCAACTAGTTTAGTTTAGTAAATGTATAAAGATATAAGGGAGATAGTTTTTATACTTTTATGGATTATGTGATAAATTAGAATTTAATTTTTTTTTCTTTAGGCATAATTTTTTTTCTTGAATCCTCATTATTTTGAGAAACAAATTATATTGCTATGGAAATTAATTGAAAGACGAAATTATACTTTAAATTTAAGTATATTTCATTATATTCTTATTCTATATGATAATAGAATTATTAAAACTGAGTAAAGGGATCTTAATAAAATAATGTTTTCATATAAACTTGAATTCTGATGAATTGATGGTATTTTAACCCCTCAATTATTCAAGGTGTTGTGGTTGTTAACATTCTCCTATCAATGTTCTCTATCAATCTCTATTAGTCCTTGGGACATAGTTTTCTCTTCTTTATATATATTTTTCACTTCCATTGGATGTTCTCCTATTTAGAGACCTAGTTTTGTAGTGACCTTTATAATTCAATTTCCATCTTTTTATGGGGAAGTTTTATTTACCATTTTTATTATGTGGGTTTTCAATAAATGACTATTCAAATATCAAACCTTGATCATCGAGCACAAGTTAAAATTGTGAGGATGTAATTTATTAAATTAAGATCGAGGGGGGGGGGGGGCTGTAACACCCCAAGATATTAAAAAATATTTCACTTTAAATAATTTTATTTATTCGATAACTTGCATTACACACAACACAAAGTTTAAACAAACCACAAAATACTATTAAAATATTATTATTAGTGATAGTTATAAACTATCTATTAAACTTAAGCATATTAATAGTATTAACTAATTTATGAAATATATATAAATTTACCACTAAATATAAATGTATTTTTAAATTCTTATTAAATAATCACTTAATTTTTAGTAAAGTCATTTAATTCTTCGAAAATACAACTTCCTAAAAAAATATTTTTATTGATTTTTGTGAGAAAATATTATGATTAATTTCAATAAGTTTTTATAAATTTTTAACAATATTAACATAATTTTTTAATCATAATAATGAAATTATATTAGGATGAATTTTTGAGAATATTCTGAAAATATTTATTTTCTAATGAATAATAATGAAATACTACTTTTATTAAGAACTATATATAAAAAGTCAAATTTTGTTTTAAAATAGTTTCAAAGTAAAATTAATTCTTTTAAATTTTAAATAATCTAATTAATTCTATTTTATTCAATTTTATGTTTTAATTTAGTATAAAAACATTTTTATAGGTAAAAATGAATTTTCTTGAAAAACTGCTTTCTTGCACGCAATGTGTTTTTAACTTAATAAATTAAATTTATCACTATTATTAAATGTTTTTAAAGAAATTTATATATTATAAAGTCATTAAATGGTTTAAAATTTATCTAAAATTTTATATGCATGAGATAATAATAAATCCATTTTTGCGCTTCAAAACTATATTTTTCTAAAAAGCGATTTTCATCGCATTTTTCACACTTACTTTAAAATTAATTACTTGAATTTATATGTATTTAATTAGATAAATATAATTAAATATTTTGAATCAATTGGTTTAAATTTGGTAAATATTCTCCATTTATTTTTGGTCAATATGAATAGTAATATTCGTAAAATTTATCACCTTAGTAAAGGGTAAATATGTTTAATCTAGGTTAAAAATAGGTGATATGGCCATAATTATTCATCTTAAATCTTATTTTATGTATATAATTACACACGTGTCCACTTAGTATTTAAATTTATTTGTTTAATGGATAATTTTTCATGAAAATGACTTATATATTATTTATATCAATGAATGTTACAAAATATCACTCTCTATGTTTTAAATATATATTATGTGTTAACATCGAAAAAAACTAGTTATGAATGAATATTATTTGCAACTTTTTTCAAAAAGAAATTATATCTATAATTTTAATTTTTTTTAGTTTTTAGGTATTATATAATTACCTTAAAATCTTACACGATGTTGATGTAGTAATTATTTAATTAAAAGAAAATTAAAGTAAATGATATTAAAATTATTAAAATTAGTATAATTAGAAATAATTAATGTGAACCCAGAATTTTATAGATAAAAATGAAATATTATAGATGTTTGGATTCATTATATCCGAAATCCATTTCTGCTTTGATGTTATTAAATTCAATGTAAATGAATAGTTCTAAAATTGATATTAATGATATTTTATAATAAGAAATATTTTATTAAATGATTTCAAATTCATAATAGTATGATATTCTGCCAAATTAATGGGATATGGTTTAAACCATAAACCATGGTCCATTTATGGGTCTTGTTTATTCTTATGGTAATATTCATAACCCTTAAAGCAAATAAAACATTAATATTGTGGCAATTTTCAAAAGAGTTAACATGCGTTAAAACAAAGGGATAAGGGTAAAAAAATTATCTAAACATGAAATAATATTATTATATGAGATTATTTTGAATCATAATAATCTCAAATTATAATTTTATCATTTTTATCCTTTCAGACATCAATTCTAATGTATATTAATTTAAAATTTTGAAAAATTCCAAAAGTTCCCCCTACTCAATTATAAAAGTACATATAAACTTTCTCTTATTAACAACACTTTGATCCTTATATCTCGACCACGACCTAAAAAATTATATTCTCCAATTACATATACACATTTTTGAGGTTCTAATATTCTCAAAATACCAACCCTAGGATCATTAATGGGGTATATAAAGGAGTTGTCTCAAAGAAGAAGTAATCACCTTAACCATACACTTTATTTTATACTCTTATTTTATTATAATAAATCTATGTTATTTATCATAAAATAATTAATAAAGTATCTTAAATATTCTTATTTTTTTGACTATGAAAATAACAGGATAAACCCAATTTCTCATCAAATGAGAAGTGAAAGTATCACCCATGCGTACGGATGACTTACGTCTCCACGTAGTGATACAATTCATTTTCCATCAACTTATTTTATGGATGATTATTATGAAGAGTTTAATATTTATATATTAGATGATAATATAATTTATATATTCTTATCGTCCAATCCTTTGGGAAGTGATAACATCGCTCATGCGTATATGTGGACTACCACCTCCATAAAGTGACATGATTCAATTTTCATTTATATTTTACTTTGATGGCAACGAGGATGGATTTGGGGAATATATATTATATAATAATGATCTTTTAAATATTAATTAATATTTTAATTTATTTTTTTCTTTCCATTTGAAAATTAAATCAATGTTTTTGCTAATATATGACCGAACGTCTCCATGGATAGTGTAATTCATTTTTCTTATCTCTATTTTTTTAGATAAATATATGTATTTATATAATGAATATAAATGATATTTATATCATGATTAATATTATGGATATGATGAAACTATGATAAATGTACAAGGTCTAGTGTAAGAACCCAGTTCTTATTTTTGAGGTACGGGTTTCTTCTTTTCTCTTTTTCTTAAGTGTTTTATAGAAAATAAGGAAAATGGGGAAAAAATCCCAAATTTTGGAAGTACATGCCATCTACTTTTCCACAAGATGTGTACTTTTGGCCGTGTGGAATGAGTACACAGGGCCTGTGGCCATGTCGGCGATGAAGGGTGTTGGAACTGACTACATGCCGTGTAGTGGTCCTTTACACACCGTGTAGTCAGTCGGCAGGCAAATAGTAAGGCGGTGGCCAGCTGTGCGGCAGCACATGCCATGTAATCATGAAGACATGCCGTGTAGTCATGTCAGCAAGTGAACAGTGCCGCGTTGGCGGGAAGCCGTGAGAGGAACAGTTTAAAAATAGAATGTACATGCCGTGTAGTTTGTTTTTTCGGCTTAAAATAGGCAGTAGCCTCCTCATTTGGCAGAGGAGGCATTTGAGTCGTTTTGGAGCCAAAGGAAGAGGCCGAAGCTTTAGAGATCCTCCAGGTGAACTTCGGGAATCTGTTTCCGCCTCGGACGATCTCGTTGGAACCGCACGGGTAAGAGCTTCCTTCTCCTTGTCTGTTTCTTACCAATTCTTCCTCTAACGGGAGTTATTTGGGTTTATGCAAGAATTCTTTTACCTCATATCTACAGAATTCTTGGACATTTCAAAAGGTTTCGTTCGCGTATATCGTTCGTGGGTGTATAAGGTAGGTGGCTTGGTGTTTATTTCCAACTGTCGTGCGTTTTTTTGTGTGTTTTTGAGCTACGAACCCATATTGGGGTGTCGTGTGGATGAGGACGGGGCTATTTTAAATACCTATAATTGTATAGGTAATTAAATGTGATATTAAAATGTTGTTTGGGATCACTGCTTGGATCCAGGACCACCCCGGGGGTGCGTTCCTCTTTTTAGCCATTTGGCCGGGATACTTGAGGGTATTCCCTTAAAGTTTTGATTGTAGAATTTTCTTTGAGAGTAATTGCTTGTGAATGTTTATTTACATGTTTGGCATGGCCCGATTACCTATTTAGCTTGAGGGCAGTGTTGTGATTAGCTTGTGGGCATTGTACTACTTAGCCTGTGGGCAACTTCTTCCGTGACTGTGGGCAGTTGATTCTGTGCCTGTGGGAAACACTACTTATGCATGTGGGCAATATCCGTATTCCTATGGGAAGATTATTCTGTTAGATACACTTTACCAGAGGGTAGGATTTTACGTGTCTGAGGACATTAGCTGTTTACTTAGAATATTCACTGTGGTGATATTTTAAATTAAATGATTAAATGGTTATTAAAATAGAAATATAATCGGTTAAGTTAGTTACTTTTTAGTACTGCTTACTTTATTTCATTTTACTGCTGCACACTATTGTTTCATGTTTTACACACTGTTAAGCATTGGCCTTTGGTGGGTGCCTACAGGGAATTTATTTCTCACACCCTGTTTGGTTCATTCTTTTCAGCCCAAACAGATTATGTTTCTGCAGGTGTAGATAAGGGAAAGGGCCCTTATACAGGTACTTGATTGCTGTTGGTGTTTAGGAGAGCATGTGACCGAGAATTGGCTCGTGATGCTATGGGATGTTCTGTCTTGCTTTCTGTACCTGTACTTCAGTTGTATTTTTTTTCAGTGTAACATGTTCTGGCTATTTTATAGAATAGTGACATGCTGCATCTTCAAATATATATATGACTTCTGGTTTTCCTTTTTGTTATCAGTTATCCATTTCAGTTATATATACTGTCGCTGCTTCCGCTGTTGTTGTATGTTTTATTTCATTCCGCTGCGCTACACTTTGACAAATGAGGGCATAGTTTCCCCACTATCAGACCTGGGCCCTCGCTGCTAGTCAGCAGCCTCTGGAATTTGGGGAAATGCGCTTGAGGTCACGTGGAGAACCGGGTTCGGGGCAACCTTTGAGTGGCACTCAGAACCAGGATGTTACAAAGTGGTATCAAATGAGTTATTTTCTTTGACTTACTATTTGGATCCGTAGTTAGGGATTGGACGAACCATAGTTGGTAATAAGCTGTGCCCGGGCGTAGCTAACCTATGTATAGGGAAAATCCAATTTACCTCGTATTGCAATATTATTGATATTTCAATTTACAGTTGATTTGATTCCACCGTTGGGTGATGCATTTGTATTGTGCTACTTTATTTTATCTATGGGTTCTATTTAGTTGTAACTCGATGAGATTAGGGTGTGTCATCTCATGCATCATATAGGCACATGCTAGAAATCACATTCCATGCATAGTTCCATGCCATGTAAGTGCATTAGAATTTTCATGTTGTTGTGCTAGTAAAGCATGCTGTTGTGATAGCTATTTTGATAAAATACCTGCTGTGTGATAGGGTAATTTTATTTGAGCCCGTTTATATAATGAACGCCAAAATTTGGTCTTTGGGGAGTATGGGCCCTCACAGATTGGAATTTGAAACTTAGGTGTTGTTTTTCAGTGTTTTCTGGGTTCCTGGGATGTTTCTGAGGCATACTGTCTGGAAAACCAGTATACATGCCGTGTAGTACTTTAAACACACCGTGTATGTTCTTCTTTTCGGGAAGAAAAGAATTTTTTTTTGAGTACATGCCGTGTACCCAGAGTACACGCCGTGTAGTCTCTTTCAGTGTCACAAACCATGTTGGCGATGACACGGGATAGAGAAAGGCTTGGGTAAAACACCCCGTGTACCTGATGTACACACCGTGTAATGTTGACTCGGAGTTCAGCCGTGTAACTAACAAAAACGGGTCGGTGAACTCTTTTCTTGAACATGCAGTATCAATGATGGACCCACCATGTAGTGTGAGCCGTGTGTCCGGCTGTGTAACTAACAACACGGGCCAGCAAAGCTCATCTAGTACACGCCGTGTACCTGTGGGACACACTGTGTAGGCTTGTCTAAGGACAGACCGTGTGGACTTAGCCGTGTGGCTAGGAAACAGGGTGGTGTATACACCGTGTGCGGGTGTAACACGCCGTGTAGTGTCAAACTGAGTAGTCGGCCATGTCACAAATGACACGGGCAGTTGGAAAATAACACCATACACGTCGTGTAGATATTCTACACGCCGTGTAGTTTTGTTTAATGGAAGCCGTGTGGATTAGCCGTGTCGAAGGACCCGGGCAGGGGAAGGGAAGTCAAGTGCATGCCGTGTAGTCATTGTACACGCCGTGAAGTCTTGTTTTGAAAATTTTGAAATTCCTTCTTCCTCTTGTTCCCTTTGTGGTTCCTTCGTTTTCAGTCTCATTAATCTTGAATCTAAGGCGTGTTTTTGACCCTATAGAGTCATGACACCTAGACGACCTCACGTTGTTCGCTAGGAGAGCATCGACGACTATACTCCATCGATGGTGGGCCATGGGCTACCAGTTGATCCTCCAGCAGAGCCAAATGGGGCGCCAACCGTTATACCAAACACATGCGTGGAGGCGCAGTTCCGTGAAGGCTTTATGCAGTTCATGTAGACCTTTCAGGGAGCACTGAAGGCTGCTACATCTATGGACGAGATGACTCGTATCTTCCAACAGTAGCATCTCCCTACATTTTTAGGTGATGGCGGACCACATGCTGTAGAGTCTTGGCTAGGATTGATGCAGACTATTTTTGAGCATCTTGAGACACCTCCAGGGTGGAGGGTCAAGCTAGCGACTTATATGCTGCGTGATTCCACTAAGAGGTGGTGGGATGTTACCACTAAGTCAGAGCATCACAGAGACATGGCGTGGGAAGATTTTCAGTTAGTTTTATATGACTTCTTTTTCTCGGATGTGCTGAGGGAAGATAGAGATCGAGAGTTAATGAATCTGCAGCAGGGCGCTATGTCGGTGATGGACTATTCTGCTCATTTCACTGAGCTTCATTGTTTTTCCCCCGTACTGGTGGGTGATGAGAAGTTGAGGGCCAGACGCTTTGAGGATGGTATTCGGTATGACATTCGAGCAATGGTGAATGTTTTCAGGTTGCCTACTATACATGATATTGCGAACCAGGCACTGATTACAGAAATGAACCTACGGGAATCTAGTGGTGTGGGCCAGGGTGGTTCAGCACCCGTTACTGGTACTATTTCTACTGGAAAGAGGAAGAGATAGATGGACTTCTCTCTGGGTGGTAGTACCAGTCAGAAGAATGCTTCAGGTGGCCAGGTCATGTGCTACCAGTGTGGTAAGGAGGGTCACAAGAGATCATAGTGTCCACGAGACCCAGTGGAGTGTTGAGCTTGCGGCAAGATGGGTTATCTACAACAATTTTGCAGGGTGTTTCCATCAGTGGCTAGTGAGAGGGGTTCTATACAGACTCCATGTGTGGGAGAAGGACCAGAAACTTCTTACCAGTCAGGGAACTAGAATACGTTAGTGCGTATCGGCAGAGATGGTGGTCGTAGCCGTGGTATCCAGACACCAGGATCTCAGAGGCAGCAGGGCAGGACAGATCAGGGTAGCCAGGCTGTGTCGCAGGTCCGCGACACTGGCAGGCATATGCAGTGCAACAGACCCAGCATGAGAAGGATCCTGGACCTTCTACAGTCATATGTACTATTCTAGTAGCTTCTATCTTATCTTAGGTACTTTTTGATACGGATGCTACACAAAGTTTCGTATCTGTGCCCGTTGTGGAGATCTGTGGGATATGTGTTTCTTATTATTCTGATATCATGAAGCTAGACTCTCCGTTGAGGACTAGAACGGCTGGTGTGTGTCAGTGCAGGGATTTCCCCCTTGAGGTTGGTGGGTGTCACTTTCTTTGGGACCTCTATGTCTTAGAGATGACATCTTATGATTTCATTCTCGGGATGGACTGGTTGGTTCCCTTTCGAGCCATTGTAGACTGCTATCGTCGCAGGGTGAGTTTCATGTCACCAGAGGGTGGAGATTTTCTATACAAGGGAGAATGGGATGTTTAGGCATGTCGAGCTGGACTAGAGCATTGTGGGTGAGGTGGAGTCACGACCCAGATTGCGAGCTTATATCTGGATGATCAGGGGACTTGTCAGACGAATTTTCCTCCAGTTGTTGATCGTTTCAGGTATGTCTTCCCAGACGACTTTTCGGGTCTACCTTCGGAGTGAGAGGTGGATTTCTCTATTGAGCTTGTGCCAGGAGCAACACCGGTGTTTATTTCTCATTATAGGATGGCTACACCTGAATTGAAGGAGCTCAAGAGGAAGTTATAGGAGTTATAGGAAAAGGGTTTTATCCGACCCAGTACTTCTCCTTGGGGTTCTCCAGTCCTCTTTGCGAAGAAGGCGGATGGTACCCTCAGACTTTGTGTGGATTATCAGAAGCTGAACCAATTGACGGTTAAGAACTGATATCCCTTATCTAGGATTGATGATATTTTTGATCAACTTCATGGAGCACGAGTGTTCTCGAAGATTGACCTGAGATCGGGATATCATCAGCTATGCGTAAGACCATCTTATATACCTCTCATGACTTTTAGAAGTAGGTATGGTCTATACGAGTATACGATTATGCCTTTCATACTCACAAACGAGCCAACAGTTTTCATGTCGCTGATGAATCATGTATTCCATCCTTATCTTGATTCTTTTGAGGTAGTATTCTTGGATGACATCTTGGTGTACTCTCACACTCGACACGACCATGCCACCCATCTTGAGATTGTATTGAGTACACTGAGAGAGAATCAGCTATATGCTAAGCTCTCAAAGTGCCACTTTCAGATGGACCAGATTCAATTCCTGGGTCACATTATCTCAGAGGTAGGAGTTGCCGTAGACCCAGAGAAGGTGAGGGAAATAGTTTCCTGGGAGCAGCCTAAAAACGTTTTTGAGATACAGAATTTCTTGGGGATTTCTTGTTACTGCAGACGCTTTATACATGACATATCCCACTTAGCAGCGCCGTTGACAGGTTTGACTAAGAAGGATGCGTAGTTTGTTTGGTCGGAAGCTTGTGAGACAACCTTTCAGGACCTGAAAGGAAGGTTGACATCAGCACCGATCCTGATACTTCCAGAGCAGGAAAAGAGCTATACAGTTTACTGTGACGCATCAGGTATTGGGCTGGGATCAGTGTTGATGCAGGGCGATCAAGTCATTGCATACGAGTCTCGGCAGTTGAGGCCACATGAGAGTAATTACCCGACTCATGATCTCGAGTTGGCTGCAGTTGTGCATGCATTTCGCTGTTGGAGGCATTATCTATTGGGATATCATTTTGTGGTTTTCACTGACCACAAAATCCTCAAGTATATATTTACTTAGTGTGACTTGAATCTGAGGCAGCGAAGGTGGGTCGAATACCTACAGTCCTTCGACTTTTATCTTTCCTATACACCTGGTAAAGGTAATGTAGTAGCTGATACACTGAGTAGGAACACTCAGACACAGGCTGTGCAGGAGGCCAGTGATGAGTGGGAGCTTATGTATTTGTTCTCTGAGATGAATTTAGAGATGCACGACAGTCAGGGGAAGACCTATCTTCCATCTTTAGGTGTGACTTCTAACCTCCTGGATAGAGTGAGTATGAGACAGCTATCTGATCCAGAAGGCCTAGTTCTACGGGAGTCAGTGGCAAGTGAGGACCCTCCTCCCGGTTGGACGATAGGCGATGATTAGGTTCTGCTTTTCGATGGACAAGTGTGGGTTCCAGGGGATATACACGAGGAGATGATGTAGGATTTTTATGTTCCGGGCGCAACGGAAGCGCGTTGGTGGGTTATCCCAACTTTAATTTTAACATTAAACAACGTTTAATCCAAGATCTGTCACGATATAAAATGCCGAATCTTCAGAATAGAACAAAGAATGAAAATAAAATAAGAGTCTCAGAACCCTTGAGGAGGATCATCATATGTTGATTATAATTAATTTAATTAATGCATAAGAATTACCTCGTTGGAATTATTTCTTTGTTGATGTGTCCGGTCATGATTTGGTGATCCATCGTTGCATCATAGAATCCATGTGTAGGATTCCTCTAGAGATGATCCACATGTGTGTCACGTATCTCCAGACGTCACCGAAGGGATCTCTGGGTGCTAGTGCGGAAGAACCTTCGCTTGTGATGTCCGCCTTCAACCACCTTGATCTGGTGGAGGATCTTGCTCTCGTAACTTGAGGGCGTTCTTGGTGGGAAGGGAATTCTCTCTGGGCTTGATATTATTTCCAAATCCATTGTACACAACAATGGATCTTTAAAATGTTGGGGTTGCGAGGATATTTATAATCGGGTTTGAGGTTAATAGAGTTATGACAATAAATAAATGCGTCACGTGTTTTATTTATTTCATTAACTCTTATTGAAAACCACATGTCAAATTATTAATTCCTTGACATGCGCCCACGCTGATTATAATAAATATCATTTAATAAAACAATATTAAATCCTCAAAATCCCAACTGGAAAAACTACACGGCGTGTAATAATTAATACACGATGTGTACTTGTTTTCCATAAAACCACACGATGTGTATATTTAATATACACGGAATGTACTTTAATTTTCCATTTTTATCCACCACATTTATTAGACCTTGAGCAATGAATATTTATTTCTTAAATAAATGTAACTACATTACTCGCTAATAAATATATTATTTCGTCCACAATATATTCTCTCGAATAACTAGGGTCAAAATAATTGCGATCAGACATCCTTAAATAATTATTAAACCACAGTCGGGAATAATATTTATTTAACTTGTTAAATTAATATTTAACTGAGATACATGGACACACTTTTCATGTGACCCTCTAGGCCTCCTTCTCAGTGGAATTAGGCTGAGCCTTCCTAAAGTCCAAGGTTAGCGTCTAGCAACACACCAAGGCACCCATAGAGAAAGAATTTAATGCCGCAATGACGTGTCACATCCTACGAACGCTTACCATGTAATATAATCCCTTTGTCTCGATATCTCCAATCAAGCGGGTTGCATGCTAGTGCCATCAAACCATGTGCTTGATTATTCTTTCTTTGACTTCCCAGAATTGAACTTGCCCATACCTTACCATGGACATGGATTTATTTAGGATATATCAATTCCATCAAAGGGCCTGAGATATCTACTTCCGTTATGGAATGGAAGAGACAAATCATTTCTCGCATTATCTATTAATGCGGTATTACTCGTGACGCACCCAATGTATCCTACCTCACTACGAATAGTGTGTCGTCACAATTCTTGAGAATACATCTAAGTGCGTGAGTTGTAATACCCATTAATAATAATCTTAAAGTCTAAAGACCAATACACATGTCCACAGATAGGAACATCCAATGACACTATGAAATGCGGATTTCCTACCAGCGGGTCTCGTTCTCATAATATCCTCCTGGATATTACCAAGGGCGCACACCATGAGAAGGTGCCTCAAAGTTTTATGAGTCCTCACCCCTAATGACCTGTATTATTTGTGTCCCTCAAATAATATCACCCGGACATAGAACATACTTTCAAGAACAGTGTTATGGAACTTCCGGGTTCTCATCATAGCAGGGATCCGCTACGACCCTTTAATGCAACAGCTGTCCTTAGGACATTATCACATGACATGTCTTGCAGAAGAATAATAAAGATGTGATAATGCTTTTATTTAATGAATAAAGTACAAAGTAGTTGGTTCTAGACCACCAACTCCAACAGGAGTTTCATGATTCAGCTTGGGCAGTTCATCCTGGGGTTACCAAGATGTATCGTGATATGAGACGTCAGTACTGGTGGTTGGGTATGAAGAGAGATGTAACTGGTTTTGTTATGAGGTGTTCCACCTATCAGCAGGTGAAGGCGGAGCACTAGAGGCCATTTGGACTGTTACAGTAGTTACCCATTCCGGAGTGGAAATGAGATGATGTCACGATGGATTTCGTGATAAGGTTGCTGAGGTCACCTAGAGGCAATGATGCCGTGTGGGTTTTTGTGGACAAAATCACGAAGGTAGCTCACTTTTTTTCCGATCAAGGAGACCTTCGGGGTTGATGAGATCAGAATTCTGTATATCCAAGAGATCATACGTCTTCATAGTGTCCCTCATTCTATCGTTTCAGATAGGGATGCCTGCTTTATGTCTCGTTTATGGAAGAGTTTTCAGAGGGCACTGGGTACACAGGTGCTTCTGAGCACAACTTATCACCCTTAGACCGATGGCCAGTCAGAGCATACGATATAGGTGCTAGAGGAAATGTTGCGTGCATGAGTCCTAGACTTTGGAGGCTCTTGGGAGAAGCATATACCCTTAGTTGAGTTTGCCTATAACAATAGTTTTCAGGCAACGATTGAGATGGCACCATACGAGGCTTTATATGGTAGACCATGCCGATCACCCTTGTGCTGGTTAGAGGTAGGTGAGGCAGCTTTACTGGGACCACATCTTGTGCAGGAGACTTCTGAGTAGGTCCAGTTGATTCAGAAGAGGATGGCTATCACACAGTCCTGTCAGAAATCTTATGCTGATCACAACAGATGACCTTTGGATTTCGTGGTCATGGATCAGGTTTTCTTGCGTGTTTCTCTGAGGCTAGGACACAGGCGGATCAGGAGACAGGGTAAACTTTCACCGAGGTATGTGGGGCCATTTGAGATTCTGGAGAGAGTAGGGCCAGTTTCCTATCGATTTCAGTTACTTCAGAGGTACCGGGCCCTGCATGACATCTTCCATGTATCTCAGTTGCACCGCTATCATTCAGACCCATCTCACATCCTTCATCCCAAGGAGTTTGAGCTTCAGATGGATGCGTCCTTTGAGGAGCATCTGATTCGTATCGTCGATAGGAGCACGAAGGTTCTCCGAGGCCGGTCAGTTCCTCTCGTATGGGTTCTATGGCAGCATGACCGATTACAGGATAAAACCTAGGAGCGGGAAAACGATGTACGTGCTCAGTGGTCGGAGTTGTTCACAGCTTTATCTTCTCCACCCTTGTAAGGGAAATTCAGGGATGAATTGCTTTAAGGGGGGAAGTTTGTAAGAACTCAGTTCTTATTTTTGAGGTACGAGTTTCTTCCTTTCTATTTTCCTTAAGTGTTTTTGAGAAAATAAGGAAAATGGGGAAAAAATCCCAAATTTTGGAAGTACACGCCGTGTAATTTTCCACACGCCGTGTACTTTTGGCCGTGTGGAATGAGTACACAGGGCGTGTGGGCATGTCGGCGATGAAGGGTGTAGGAACCGACTACACGCCGTGTAGTGGTCCTTTACACGCCGTGTAGTCAGTCGGTAGGCAAATAGTAAGGCGGTGGCCAGCTGTGCGGCAACACACACCGTGTACTCATGAAGACACGTCGTGTAGTCATGTCGACAGGTGAATAGTGTCGCACTGGTGGGAAGCCTCCAGAGAAACAGTTTAAAATGGGAAGTACACGCCGTGTACTTGAGAGTACATGTCGTGTAGTTTGTTTTTTCGGCTAAAAACAGGCAGTAGCCTCCTCATTGGGTAGAGGATGCATTTGAACTATTTTGGAGCCAAAGGAGGAGGCTGGAGCTTCGGAGATCCGCCGGGCGCACGTCGGGAATCCGTTTCCACCTCAGACGATCTTGTTAGAACCACACGGGCAAGAGATTCCTTCTCCTGGTGTGTTTCTTACCAATTATTCCTCTAACCAGAGTTATTTGGGTTTAATAGTGAATTATTTTACCTCAGATCTACGATGTTCTTGGATGTTTCAGAAGGCGTCATTCACATATATCATTCGTGGGAGTATAAGGTAGGTAGCTTGGTGTTTATTTCCAACTGTCGTGCATTTTTGTGTGTTTTTCAGCTACGAACCCATATTGGGGTGTCGTGTGGCTGAGGCCATGGCTATTTTAAATACCTATAATTGGATAGGTAATTAAATGTGATATTAAAATGATTTTTGGGATCACTGCTTGGATCCAGGACCACCCCGGGGGTGCGTTCCTCTGTTTAGCCGTTTGGCCGGAATACCTGAGGGTACACCCATAATGTTTTGATTATAGAATTGCCTTAAGAGGAATTGCTTGTGATTGTTTATTTACATGTTGGGCATGGACTGATTACCTGTTTAGCCTGAGGGCAGTGTTGTGATTAGCCTGTGGGTGTTGTACTACGTAGCCTATGGGAAACTTCTTCTGTGCCTGTGGGTAGTTGATTCTATGCCTGTGGGCAACACTACTAACGCCTATGGGCAATATCCATATGCCGGTGGGCAGATTATTATTTTGGATACTCTTTACCCGAGGGTAGGAGTTTACCTGTCTAAGGACATTAGCTGATTACTTAGAATATTCACTGTGGTGATATTTTAAATTAAATGATTAAATGGTTATTAAAATGGCAATATAATTGGTTAAGTTAGTTACTTTTTAGTACTACTTACGTTATTTCATTTTACTACTGCACACTATTGTTGCATGTTTTACACACAGTTGAGCGTGGGCCTTTGGTGGGTGCCTACTAGGAATTTATTTCTCACACCCTGTTTGGGTCATGATTTTCGGCCCAAACAGATTACGTTTCTATAGGTGTAGATAAGGGCAAGGGCCCTTATACAGGTACTTTATTGCGTCTGGGGTGTAGGAGAGCATGGGACCGAGCATTGGCTCGTGATGCTGTGGGTTGTTCTGTCTTACTTTCTGTACTTGTACTTTAGTTGTATTTTATTGTAGTGTAACATGTTATGGCTGTTTTATAGAATTGTGACATGCTGCATCTTCATATATATATATATGACTGCTGGTTTTCCTTTTTGTTATCAGTTATCCATTTCAGTTATATATACTTTCACTGCTTCCACTATTGTTGTATGTTTTATTTCATTCCGCTGCGCTACACATTTTCAAATGAGGGCATAGTTTCCCCATTATTAGACCTGGCCCTTTGCTGCTAGTCCGTAGACTCTGGAATTTAGGGAAATGCGTTTGAGGTCACGTGGCGAACCGGGTTCGGGGCACCCGTTGAGTGGCACCCAGAACTGGGACATTACATCCAGAACCACTAAACTGATATACTCATGAAAAATGAATCATATATCACTAGAAATAGTGATTTTAATAAATAATTGTTAACAAACATGTGATAAAAAGCTATAAGTAAATTGTGTATGGTATGATATATATTACTATGGTTATGTAATATATTTACAAAAAAATTAATATTTATTATACATGACGATCCAACACGTATTATGGAATTCAGACCCAAGGTAAGGGTTTCTAGTCCCACTTTTACATCTGTGATACATATTCCATATTCACAACATATTTATTTTACAGGGTTTATATACTAACTCTTTTATATATTATATCATGAATGTATTTGTATTTATGATATTTAAATTTTTATTTTAATCTATTTCTTTTATGGGGCTTATGTTTCAAAAGATACCCAAGTATAAAGGGATTTATGTTTCAATTCTATTTTAATCAGGATTATTTATACTTGAATTTATATTGAAAAAAATTCTATGATCCTTATCTAATGAATCCATTTAATTTTATTATACTATAGTTATTTCATGATATTATTTGTTTCCTTTCATTTTACTTACATTAATTATTTAAGAGATCAAAAGATTGTTTTTAAGGGAAATAGACTTTAACTACAACTTTGTTCTAAAATCCTTTTTCTTTCATATTCATATTTTCTAAAAAAATAATTTCTAGAATTATTTAAATAATATTATATAATTTTTTTAATATATTTTAAAACATGATTGAATTTTTTCAAAAATATTCTACAAGGAATGTTCTTTTTGTTTTTTAAATGAGGAACATTTTTATTTTTTGTGAAATGAGTGTTTTTAACTTACACAACATGAACAAAATTTACCTCTATTTTGATTACTCAATGCTTTGAAGATTCATTTACAAGTTAACAAGGTTATTTTCAAATAATATTTTCTTTATTAATTGCATAGTTTTTAGATTTTTAAAAGTTATTTTTAAATTTTAAAGGGCATTTTCCTCAATAAGGTTTTAATTATCTTTTAATGGTATTTCTATTCATTAAAGACAAAAAACATTGTTCAACTATGAATTATTTGGGATATGATCAAATGATACCATCCCTATTATTTATCAAGATAGATTAATTTTATGAATAAAATATTTTTATTAAACTCATTTATTTTCCATGGTTTATGATATGATGAATTGAAGTAATGTTTATAAAACCCATTTATTTTCTTTGAGTTATACTATGACTAAATATTTATGAAACACATTTATTTTCATGGGTTTTAATATTATTAATTATTTATAATCTTGTGGAACACATATGTATGATTTTCATTATGTGATGTGTGGGACCTATATCTACCTCCAATGCATTGGGTGAAGTATTATATCTTATGAGATAGTTATGGTAAACAAATTGATGTGCTTTATCTGTTATGGTAAATAAGTCTATATTCTTGATCCATCATGGGAAATAGGTGTTGATGCCCGATATGATGGTCTTGGTAGTAATCGTTGACATATGAAATGGTTTCTATACTAATGATAATTTCACACATATATATGACATGAAAATTTGGTTCATGATTGAGTTATGATGTGTTCTCATTCTTATGTTTCATGACTTTTTTAAATGCTAATGTTTTATGCCATATCTCATATTTATGATATTTTTCAGATTGGGTATAAAATTTGTAAGTTATTGTCATGATATTATACCCTTATGAATGTCTTATGTTTTCATATGATCATTGATTGATATCTACCATACTTACCTTTATTGATAATCCAAGCTCACCCTTTCTTATGTTTTATTTCCCAAGGAAATAAAGAAAGGTATTAAGTATGATATGTCTAAGAAGGGTGATAGTTATAAAGAAATATGTTGGAGAGGATATAGATATTTTATGAACCATTTTTTTATGTTTCTATGTTTCTAGATACACTAGACCTATATTATTATAACCAGGATCATGATTTTATATAAATAATATTCATCTATTATGATGTGATATCTATGTATAAAAAGTACATGTCTCTATATACCTTCCCTCAGGATTTCTCAATACTTTGAATATTCCTTTTCAGTTTTACATGGTTCTTTTTAAAGAAATTTTTTTCTATAATATTTTGGTTTTTTTAAATGTTAAAGAAGTTATTTCAAAGTGAAAGGGTTTTATGCTCAAGAAATATTCCATGTAATCATATAAAGACATTTTCATCAATGAAGAAAAAATTTGACTTTATATATTGCTTATAAATTATGTATATACGACCATCACAAAAATAACTAACTTATTATACCTTCATTTTATGGGGAAATAAATTCCTCAAGTTTATTTATCAAATGAATTCTTTATGAAATATCCTTTGATTATGGTATGAGAAAAGATTATGAAACCCATTTTATTTCCATGGGTAATTCTTATGTTTATTCCTTATGATTTAATTACATTTTATGGCACACATAAATAATGGAATGCTATTATGGATGAACACATATAGTTCTCTAATGAATTGAGTAATAATTTAGTTTCATGAGATATCATGTATATTATTTGGGAGTAAACCTAATACATTATTGGATGTTTTCCACTATGTGATATTATCTAGGAAGTTATCCTTGAATCATGTTTATATGATGTTATATATTACTACAAAAATACCAATGTTTCCATGATCTTATGATACCATGTTTATTATGTTATTATCCCATGTTATTACTCATGTGCCTTCTATTTTATGATATCATGTATTATCTTTGACTCACAAGTTATGTTTCGTTATCAGGTTTATTTCCTTACTGGGATTTTTAGCTCACCCTTTTTGTCTATGTATTACCCAAGTTATCCCATGTGGTTTAGGATATCAAAAATATTTAGGAGGTCATTATGGAGAATAAAATATATTTTTTATTTTATTATTAATTTTATGAATTATGAACCTAGTATTCTAAAGGAATTATGCCTCATGATGTATGGATTGTAATTCATATATGTTTTTGTTAAAAATCATGTAATAATATGTGTAAAATTTTTAGGTCACTATAGTTGGTATCAAATTAATCTATAACTATTTTTGGGGATCAAGATTAGAATAATTTATTGGGAAACCTACAAATAAGTATAAGGATAAGTCTTCATATATGAAATCATCCTATAATTTTAGTGATGTTTAGAGTGAGTGGGTTCTATGAATTTACATCCATTTATAGATAATAAAACTAGATGTGGATGGGGAATAGTTTTACCTAGGGGTAATAACTACAAAAAGGGTGCATTGGGATTTGAATTTATTGTCACTAGGTGCATGAAAATGGGCCATGCTGCACACCTAGTTTAACACTCTCGGGGGATACGTTTTGGAAATTCACATACTCTTTATCAACCATCATAAAGGCATTAAATAGATTACAATATTTGATGACCTAGGTTAAACCTAAAGTGTATTGGTTTGATAAGTATAAATCCAATCATAAGGTTAAAGGCATAAATAACCCTTTTTAGGTTTAAAGTTATGTAATTATAAGATGATTAAGAGAATATTTGATATATTTATGGTAATATTACTCTTGGGTTTAGTTAGGGTTTTAGTAAAAAAGTGATTTGGGTAAGAATACCTTTATATTTTATGGACATAAGTTTAAAGGTATTTGTAACATTTAGGGTTTATCCTATCTTTTATGTTAAGGTAATAATATTCAAATTAATATTATTTGATTTTGTTGAAAAAATAAGTCTTGTAGAAAAAATTCGTGGGTATAAGTAGAATTGATGATTAATTTTATTTTTAGGTTGTTCATAATATTTTTGAAATGTTATGGGAATTATACTAATACAGTTTTAGAAAAAGTATAACCCAAATTTTTGTGGAAAACTCATCATATCCAGAATTTACATGAAGCTTAAACCCCCAAACAAAGGATGATAAGGGTGTAGTTCCTACCATTGGATTATGTGATATATATAT
This sequence comes from Viscum album, assembly GCA_963277665.1. Lineage (NCBI taxonomy): Eukaryota > Viridiplantae > Streptophyta > Magnoliopsida > Santalales > Viscaceae > Viscum > Viscum album. The sequence goes on along the minus strand of OY728133.1, from coordinate 1,372,879,830 downwards.
TAGTATGATATTGTTTTTACATAAAAAATTTGTTGGATGAATATTAAGTTGTTTTTGGAAACATTCTGTAAGACCAAATATTTTTGAATTTTAAGAATTTTGAGGTGATTAATGGTATTTTGGGAAATGTATTATTAGGTTGAAATATATATAAAATTTATTTTTAATGAAAATTATTATTTTTTAAGTATAATATTATGTTTTTAGAGATGACTATTGAATGGTATGTGATTATATTTCAGGTAAAAACCTTCCTTAATGCTGAGGTTATTGAGGTTATTTGGGATATAGGGTTATTTATTTAAGGAAGGATCTATGTTATAACTTTGGTTTTATTGTTTAATTTTGGATATTAGTATATTCATATTAATTTTGGGTATTATCTTACTTTTTTTAAACAATTTTTATTTTAATAAAGATAGAAGGAACAAATTATTACACATGTATAGATCTAATGAACGATTAAAAGTTAATTTTACCAATTCTGGCATAAAAAACTCATATTGGATATTCATTCCTTAGAGTAAGAGGTGAATTGGAATGTGATAAAAGAACCAAAAAAGAGTGAAATTATTATTATAAAATAAAAATATATCAAGTAATTATATTTTATAGTGTTATCTATTTTAATAATAAATGAATCCCTCAACTCTAGGAAAATGATATTAAAATAAAAATGTCATCCTATGACATTCATATATGATGAATCAATATTCCTTTAACTCATCATATTTATATGGTTTTTTGGTCATTAAAATTTTCTTGATCATTGACATTTTTATGATCAATGATTTTTATCACTCTCCACAATTATTTACACTTTTCATCCATGTCCATATATTCACATCCTGCAAATGAATCTTACTTGAAATATAGTTATGTGTTATTTTATGTGACCTTCATATTTACCTTTTCCTCTTTTAAGAGGATGTTTTATTAACATTTTTAATGATATAGTTTTTCCATAGAGAAATTTTTAAATGAATAATTGAGTACAAGTTCAAAATATTGAGGATGTAAAGACCCCGACCCTAGTTGCATTGAGATAGAGCCTTAATTTATTAAATTGGAATATAAATAAGGAAGACACATAATAAAGGATTGAATAGCTTAGTAGTTTTCAAAAACCAGAGTACATATACGAACTTTACAATACAACATGAACTGAAATAAAACATATTGAATTATTTTGAATCACACATAAACTCCTAGATTATCCTTATAGGTTATTCATAATACACATATTTGCATCCTATGGAAAAATAAAACATAATAAAGGGGTTATCTAAGATGATAATTAAGGGTAATAAATACAATGTAATCATAAATAAACAATAATTAATAGTGAATGACTGAAAACACAAGCTATTAAAAGTAAAATTGAGCATAATATAAAATAAATATAAACTAATTAAAAAATTACATAACAATACTTAACCATAGATATTATAATATTCTAATAGTCACATGTACTATCAATTACTAGTTTCATAATGAGGGAATGAATAATTTGGGACATCATAAACATATCATCAATACCTTGTGCTAAAACTATACATAAACAAGTAAAAACCCAATCTATTTTGTCTCATGAGACCTACCAATGCATTGAGGGGATATAAAAGAACCCACCTGACACGTAATAAGTCCAATTAATTCCTCATATGAAGTGGATGAAACCTAATAAACATATACATTAATATTTAAACTAAAATATTGAGTATACGTAACTTTCCCCAATCAGTAAACCTAATCACTAACCATTCAGACTAATGTGGTGAATGAAATCAAGATAGCCCATCCACAATAAAACTATTCATAAACCATTCAGTAAAATATGGTAAATTATATAATAAAATATTTATCCTAATTAAACATAAGAGTCAAAAATGGTTTTGAAATAGATAAAAAACCCTTAAAAAATCATCGAGGAATTCATGAGAGAAATACTCTTTTTTTTACATTGCAAAGAAGAGTTATTTTGAAAAAATATTTTTATAAAATTTGAAATGAACTAAGATATTTTTCATGAAAAAATTAGTGATTTTATAAGAATAAATTTTTCTTAAAACATATTATTTATGATACTTGAAAATGGGTAAAAAATCAAGATGTTCCATTTAATCGGGCTTTCTTATCATGAAGAAAGGAGAATGTAACCTTTTAAAACATTTATTTTTATATAAAATATTGATGACCGGATCTGGATATTAAAATTTGGACAAATATATATTATATTAAATAATAATATAAAAATAAATAAGAATTAAATTGGTGTATAGAGGGAGAAATCATAACCCGAATGAAAATGGATTTTTGGGAAGAAAACCCTTACCTTATGCACAAATGTGTTATGAAATTTACCTTAATGTCATGGATAATCAAATTAAATCCATTAATTAGATAGTTAAGAACCTTATCTACATTTATTTTATTAGTTATTATTTTATTAAGTTCATTTATGGAATTATTTATGAGTTACAGAGTTTAATTTTCCCATTTGGGAGCATTCATTTTATTGGTTTCCTTGATCGGTTCATTTGTTTATGAGTAATAAAGTTCAGGTAAGATGGTTATAATTCTCATAAAATAGAATTATATGTTATTAATGAAAATTTAAACAATTAAATGTTTATATAATTACTTTTTTTATATGGTATGAGGATGAGTCATTAGATAAGACATTAGTGATAATCATTTAGATTATATTGTTGGTTTTTCGATCATTACAAACTAGTTTTGTCGTATGAATTAATATTACACACATATATATATATCTCATTATATAACATTAAATACTATATAATAAATATGTTATTTCCTTTTTTAATCGTAAAAATGGTTTCATTACCATCATTGAAGTAGAAATTGAAGAATGAAAATCCGTCATCCACGAAGGTTGTAAATCGACACTTTACGGACGACAATTTCATTTTTAAAATAAAAGAGAGAGATAAAGAAGTTTGAGGAAGTATATTACATTAAAACGATATAATTCTAGTATATATATTATACTGGAGTTATAATGATCATTTTGACAGTGGATGCGAGGAGAGTATAATAAAAGAAAAGAACTTGAAAAGAAATTAAAAGGAAAAGAAAGAGGATTTCATCTCTTGAATACTATTCTTTGAGAACAACTTTAATGAGACTAGTTTTTTCCTTTGGATGAGACCAAGAGATCCTAGAAATGGGGGAGAGAATTTTGGAGAATATTTGGAAGAAATATTACAAGTCTCAATGTCTTATAGGTGTCAGGAGAAGTGGTGGTGAGGGGTGGTATTTATAGTGGAGGAGAGGGGTGATTTTTGAATATTTAATACATTCATTTAATATTTTGGTTCAAGACTATGAATAGTTTTAGAATTATTAAAAAATATATTATAATAATTAATGGAATTTTGAGATTATGGTTCTTACATCAGTTATGACTCAAGGAAAAGTGTATTTAACTTTTAGTGTATTTATACTGCAAATTATCGTATTTTATTATTCACAATTATTTTTTGTATTTTAGAAAAATATGAAAAATTAACCTTATATTTTTTTTACATATATAATTTAAAAATTAAATCCATTATATGAAAATAATTTTCTAAATATGAGAAATTTAATTTTTAATTAAATCCATCATTTACTAAAAAAAACACAGATTTTAAATTTAAAACTCATTTTATAACACTTTCAAAAATTAACTAAGGTTTCATAAAATTATAATAAAATAATAAGATATCAAAATTTTAATTTAAGAATACATTTTATGAAAGTAAATTTTCTTTTAAATCATTTTATTAATTATAAAATTGTAAATAATTATTTTTGACTTACAAAAATACCTGCACTTAATTAATAATTTCTCAAATATTCATTCACTTACACTATGATATAATTATTTAGTAATTTAACTTATAATATGCCTAAATTTTATTTATACTTTAATGGGCGAGGTTACTATTTATTTGGATAGTTTACTATTCATAAGTGGAATATTACTATTCCTATTGTCGATTTACCATTTCATCGGTATAGGTTCATTAACTTCTTGAAATAACTCTTATTTCATTAATTATTTATTTATAATGTATGTATTGCCTTATATAAGTGATTTTATGTGATATATACTATATGAAATAAACATAAGAAAGGAAATATCATCAATAGAATTATGGGACATTACAGAGGATGAATTTTATTGAGGGGGTAGAATGTAACACCCTAAGATTTTAAAATAACACTATGTTCGATTTCATATACAACACACAACACTAAGATTAAACAAAGAATGATATATTATTAAAATATTATTATTTGAACATAGAAGTAAAAACATAACCATTAATATTAGAGGCATAAATATTAATAACAATATTTTGGAAAATATATGTAATGGTTTTATAAAATCTAATTGTATTTATTAATTCATAATAAAAACTACTAATATTTTATTAAAGTCATTTTATGTTTCAAAAATACATTTTCTTCAAAAATGATATTTATTAATTTTTGTGAGAAAATGTTATAAATAATTTTTAAACCTTCAGAAATTTTATTTTATCAAATTAACATATTTTTTATATATTCATAAAAATATTAACTTATGGTGAAATTTTGTGATTTTTCATAAAATATTTATTTATTAGTGAATAGTGAATAATACGTTTTTTTATAAAATTATCATTTATTTTTAATAAATTAAGCAATTTTAAAGTCTCATTATTAATTTTATTTTATTAAAAATTAAAATAGGAATTATTTAGTTATATTTTATCCAAAAAATTAAATTTAAATAATATTTATACTATATTTTTGTATAAGTTCAGTTTAAGTTTAAAAATACATTTTTTAAAAAACTATTTTAAAGTGAATCACATTTCTCTATTTTAGTTAATTAAAATAACTCGAAATTAGGAATGATTTAAATGAAATTTATATTATATATATATAAATATTAATTTTTATTCATTTAATTATGATAAATGGTCATAGAGTTATCATAAGATCATCTATTTCTTGAAAAATGAATTTTTGAAATATCATTTTTCAACATGTTTTGCGGTTTTAATTTTAATTTTAATACTTAAAATTCTATGATTTGAATTTGAGAAAATGTGTTACATATTTTGAATTAGAATAATTAATTTTAGGTAATAATTTCAACTTACTTTTTTTCATAATGAATAGTAAGAATAGAAAAAAAACTAGTTACCATGGTTAGAAAGTAAAATGGTAAAAGTGAGTAACCATAGTCGTAAATGGGATAAAAAGTTTTAAACATGTTTGTTTTCGAATTTTAGAAGTTTTTAATGAACATATCACCCCTAAAGTCCAGTATTTATCAATTTTGGAGGCACTTATCTTGAGAGAGACTTCCCATTATTGAAATGTTTTGGGTATTTAAAAAAATACCCCTCCTCCTCAATTATAAAAGGAAACCCCTCTCCACACTTCTTCACAAAAAAATATCCATTTTTCTTGACTAGGAAATGAAAAAATATCTTGAAAACATCCTTATTCATATTATATATTTTATTTTATTCCCAAAAGACCAAACTTAGGGTCCTTAATAATAGATACAAAGGAGGTTATTTTAAGAGAAAGTAATATTCTTTATTAAGATCCTTCTATTTTACTGATTCTTTTTCCACCATAAATAATGTATCGAAAGATAAAATATAATAAAAAATTATCTTATATGTTTTTAGATGTAATTATATTTATTGAAAAATATTTATCCACCTACTCTTTTACCAAATAGGAAATGTGACCATTATTCCTATGTACAAAGGACTACACCTCATGAACCAATGTAATTCCTTTTACATCATAAACTATTATGACTATTCATGATAATGGGTTTAACATATATATATATTATTAATAAAATATTAACCATTATTGGAAATTAATATATCATATACGTTATTTCAATACCATCCATTGAAAAATGATAACGTCATTTGTGTGTATGACAGGCTACCTCCTCACAATGCGAAGTGATTTGTTTTTACTAACGCATCACATGGATGGTATATGTAAGTATATATAAAAAAATCTTATGATATTTTTGATATATTTATCATTATGTAATACTATAATAAAACTTAACATATTTCTATCATGATTTTTGAAAAATGGAAACATTATTCATACACACGTACAACATACTGTCTCTATGATTGTAGCATAGTTCATTTTTAATAACAATATTTCATGGATGGTTTCAAAATTATAATTTTTGTATAAAAATTACAATTATTTCATGATTATTTTTCTGTATATGATGTAATAATGACCCCTTGGACCATGTTCAACACATCTATGACATTTTGAAATTATGAAATAAGTGCATTCAAAACACCTAACACAGACATAACAAAATATGTAATTAAATATATCATTAAAATATTTGAAATAAATTTTTTATGTATAAGGAATTAAAACTTAATATTTATTATAATAAAATAAATAATTAATATAAGTCTATTATATATGCTAAAAAGGACATAAAATAAAGTCTGGACTCAAGGTAAGATATTTCTCGTCTCACTTTTACTTCTATGAGACATATGCCATATTAACCACTTATTTATTATATGTGGTGTATATACTACCCATTTTAATTATATATCATTAATATATTTATCTTCATGGAAATAATTTTTTTATTTTAAGTTAATTCTTTTATGGGGGTTATAATTCAAAAGTTACCAAAGTTGTAAGGGTTTATTTCTCAATCTCTTCATTAATCGAGATTGTTTAGGTTTACACCTCCCTTAGAGTATTTTTTTGATATTTATATATTAAAACTAAAATATTTTATTTTCTTTTGGTCATAAATGAACTTTTCATGTAGTATTAATGTTTTCCTCACATTGAAACTTAAAATTATTTAAAAAATGCTTTAAAGAAAAACAGACTTTATTTCTATCTTCGGTAGAAAATAATTTTTATTCCACATACAAGTTTTCTAAATGTTTTTAAGATTATCCAATATGATATCTTAGATAAATTTTACCCATGTTTTACTTTTTACAATTTTTTTAAAGGAACCTTATTTTTATTTTCTGAATGAGGTAATTTTTAACCATTTTAAAATAGTGTGAATGGAATTATTTTTACTTATACGACATGTACATAATTACCATATGTCATGAATGATCAATAATTTAAAGCTTAATTTATAATTTTCCAGGGTTATTTTTTAAGAAATTTTTTTCTATAATATTTTTGGAAATTTTTATATTATAAAGAATTGATTTGAAAATGAAAGGGTACTTTTCTCAAGAAATAATCCATTTAATATTTTAAATACATTTTCATCAATGATGAAAAATTTTAATGTTATGGATTGATTCTAAATTATGTATATATGTCCCTAAAATATATATCCAGATTATTATACCTTCTTTTTACCTGGTAATACATGAATTAACTTCATTTATCAAATGTATTATTTATGAAATCTCTTTTGATTATGATATAAGATAAGTTTATGAAACACATTTTCTTTACATAGTAAATTCTTATATTTTTACATTATGATTGAATTAATTTTTTTAGAACACATAAATAATGAACATTTTTTTATGAGTTCACCCAAATATCAATACAATTCATTGGGTAAATATTTAGTCTCATTAGAAATTTTGTATGGGATTAGGGAGTAAACATAATCCATTATGGGAATTTTTTCACCATGTGATACTGTACAAGAAGTTATCCTTGACTTGTATTTATGTAATTTTATTTGTTACTACCACTATAACTATGTTTCCATGATCTTATATTACCATTTTCTTCATTATATATGATCATGGGTTTAGTCATATTACTTCTATTTTATGATATCATATATTATTATTGACACACATGTTATGTTTCTTTAACATGTTTATCCAGTTAAAATGTTTTTTAGTTCACCCATTTTTTATTTGAATTTCCTAGGATACCCAATGAAATTTTTGAGTTCAAAAGTATATAAGATATCATTTATGAGAATAAAATAAAAACCTTTTATTTTAGTCTCTCTTTAATGTATTGTTAACCCAGTCTTCTAAGGACACAAGTCTGTATGATATTTAGTTTGTAATTAAGGTATATTTATGATAAAAATCATGTAATAATTTATGTAAAAGGCTTATATAACTATACCCTCTCTCTAAAAGTCTTTTCATCATGGCTCTGGATGTGCTTAGAAGGAAATTTTACTCGGATATTTCAAATGAGATGGTGTATCCATTCAAAGGCTATTATAGTTTTATTAGAATATCACAATTATTTTTTGTGGTTGACATGTTTTTTTTTCATGAATTGTAGAATAAAATAATTTAAAAGTCCAGAAGATATTTTAGTTGAGTAATATAACAAGAGTGGCCAATTAATTATTGTTGGAAAAAGAAATTTTTATATTACCAATAAATTTATGAGAAGGAAGTACAATTACAATGAAGAAAAATTGTCATTGGTAGAATACAACTGCAAATGGATTATTTGGGATCTCCTTTGTCAAACAAAAGAGTTCGCATTCAATATTTTTATGGTATCAATAATAATATTATGGGTAAAATGATAAATTTAAAGTCACTTACTCTATTTTAAAGGTAGGATAACACTCATCAATAGCGTCCAATCTTCCATCCTAATTCACGACCTTTATGTCATTTATTTCTCTAAATCACTCATTAGAAGTGTTGTGACATCAAACCTAGTATTCCATAGATGGTGTATTAATTTATTACATTGGCATAGTATATAAAGAATAACATCCAAAAGGACTAAACAATTTAATATTTTTGGAAAACAATATATATAATTGAGTCTTACATTAAATTTTAATATAAAAAATAAAACACAACTTTTTCTTTCTAGAATAACATTATTACCTTTTTTATATCATTTCATTTCAATTATAGCAAAATTCACGGATTCCTAGGAAAATAAAAAAATAAGGGTGAGATCAAATGATTAGTAAGGGTTAAGTGAGATGGAATCTATCTTGAATCAATAATCATAATAAAAATTTCATGGTAAATAACTAAACATACATTCCATTTAAATAATTGGATATGGAATAATCAATATGGCATGGTAAATAACTAAAAATACATGCAATTTAATCAATAAATTGAGAATAAAATTGATCTAGAGAAAATATAATTGTGAAAATAACATGTTTAATAATAACTAAATTCTTAATTAACGAAATACTTAATTATTGGATGTCTTTTCTAAGGCACATGATACCTCTACTAATATGATCTATACTCACGATAGTTTAATATTACAAGGTAAAAACCCATCTAATTTGACCAACATGTTTATCTCATGAGAATTGTCAATGCATAAAGGGGATATAGATATCTGGGCCCCACCCATATCCCATTTCCTAATAATTAATCATATATCGATTAATCAGTTTAATTCATGAAATATACCTTATTATTAAATATCTATATTGAGTAAATGATATACATTTATCAATATTACCCTAGTTAATCAAATAAAATGAAAAGTAAACAACTTATGTAATAATAGTATATAGTTTACTAAATAATCATAAAAATTATAAAAATATGTATATTTAATATATATATAATTTCTAGTGAAAAATGATTACCAAAAAGTAATTTTTTTAAGAGAAAGTTAACAATTATAAAGGAAAGTTAGATTGTAAAATAACTTTTACCACTTGGTAATTTTCAAGTAAAATACCTTTGGATGAAATTTTTCAATGTGACAATTAACATATAATGAAGTAATATTGAATTGCTATATTATATTTCAAAGGGGTAGTATATACACCACATAAAATGTAATTTGTGCTTAATAACAAATAAGCCTCTATGGAACATTGAGATGAAACCCTTTACCTCACACTTCCTTTTGGTTAAACGTGATTTAAACTCATATATAGTTGTCTTAAATAAGTAATTAACTTAAACTAGAACTATATTAATATTTATAATATAATATATTATTATTTTATAAAATCTTATCACACATTCATTAATAATATATTATTATTTTCATTGTTTTGGGTGTTAATTTCCTTGTTTACTCATTCATTCTTTATCATGAAAATTCTGATTCTTGTGAATATTATATAGTTTCATCATCTATGGTATAATAATCATGAAATAATAATCATATTTATACATCGATTATAAATTTAATACCTACCATGAATGTTGGTTTTGAGAAATGAAGTTTGTTAGGATCATGGAGACGATAGGTCATATATACACATGAGTAACATTTCCATTTTCCAATGATTATTATGAAAAGAAGGTAAGTAATATATTATGTTTCCAGAATAATAATAATATCATATATATAATATTATTTATTTAAATATACTTATATATATCACTCATGTGGCGTGGTGATGAGAAGAGAGTCAAATCATTTTATGAAGGTGGTAGTCCACACATACATGAACAACGTTCTCATCTTTCATTGAGTAAAAAGGTAAGAAATAAAATGATATATATTATATTTTAATAATGATAAATATATCATTAATATAATAAATATTTCTTTTATATCACATATAATCATTAACTTTATCGTTATCACCTTCTATGTAAAGCGTTAATGAAAGATGAGTCATGTTGTTTCCTGAGGCAGTAGTCCATCGTGAACACAAGCAGTATTATTGTATCTTCAATGGAATTGATAAAAAAAATGTATATATGATATAATAAATATAAAGTAAAATTATTTTTTAAATTTCACATATATACTTTATATCCATAATCATACCCAACTGTGAGAGGTGTTAATGGAAAGAATGAATGACATTAGTTTGTGAAGTGGTAGTCTACCGTATACACGAATGATGATTTCGTAACCCATTTGATGGAAGAGGGTGTTTTAGTCAATAAAATTTCATAAATAATTATAATTATATGTAATATACTTAGGTTATTATATTAACATGTATTTATAATAATTTAATGGGACCGGTAAGAAAATAAATAAAAATTAAAGTTGAAGAACGTTACCTCTTCTTTGGGTATCCTCCTTAGGTTTGCAACAAATCCACCCCAAATTGAATTTATTCCAAAAAAATAAGGATTATAAGATGAGAGTATGAAATTTGGGAAGTGATTTGGGTATGTATTGTTCTAAAAAAAAAGATGTGAATGTGTGAAAAAGAGAGTATATAGGGTGGCATTTTATAATTGAGGTGAGTGATACACTTGTAATTTTTAAAAATAAAAAGGTGTACTGATGTTTTTCACATGAAAAAAGGGTAAACAATGGAGTATTATATAGAATTAGACATTATAGGGTAATAATATGGATATTAAATAAATTTTATACAAGTTTTTAGGTCAATTTAACCCTTATCTGTTTAGTTTAACTCTCAGTAAAATCATTTTTACCATATTTGTGGTAATTTATTTTTCCTATTTTCACTATTCATTTTGGTCAAAAATCTAGTTTACCTTATTAGATAATATAATTTGTTTATTCCAAATATGGAATCAATTTTGAAAATTTCATTCACATAAGTAGAAAATTTAATTTAAAATTAATCTCACACACGTGATGATAAATTGAATTTTTAAAGAGAAAATAAATGTTTAAATTTTTTTTATCTAAAAATAAAATATTTAAATTATTCAAATAAAGAAAATTTGTTTAACTGATATAAAATTTATCTAATTTTACTTTAAAACTAATTTAAAATATAATTTAACATTATAAATTATTTAAACAAAAATATATTTTTCAATTAAAATTCACTATTTTTCACTATTAATCAAAAAATTAAACTTTTCAGAAAAATCCAAAAAATTAAACCTAAGATAATTTTTTATTATAATTTTAAAAACTAATTTTATTTTTCAAGTCAAATTTCTCAATTTTTTAAAAATTAATTTGGAATTATGTGCGCAAATCACGACTTAATAGCCTTTTAGAAAAATATTTTTTTCAGAAATCATTTATTTTTATTTTAAATTGGTCTTATTTTATTAATAGTCAATAGATAAACATAATTTTCATAATTTAGTTATTTATATTTATATATTCCAATTTTATATCAAGGTTATAATGGTAAACTTTAAATAATAATATTTTAATAGAGTATCACGTTTCGTTCAAACCTATTATTGAGTTTATTTCAAGTTATCAAAGAGATTGAGTTTATTAAAAATACCATAAATTATCTGGATGTTATATTCTATTATAAATGGGGTGTTGTATTTTATAAATACTATAGAATATAATTTTTATATTTTAAAATCTTGGGGTGTTACATTGTACCCCTTTAAATAAATTATGTCCTCACAATTTAATCTTGATCTCGATAATCAAGGGTTTGAAATTTGAAAATACATTTATTGAAAACCCACATCATAAAAAGAGTTAACAAAATATCCTCTTAATATGATAGAGAGGTAAGTAAAAAGGTCATATAAAATAACACATACTAGGCTTCCATATAGGAGGAAATAGGTGGGAAGTGAAAACATGGGGATAAAAGAGAAAACTAACTCCCAAATACTGATGGATATTGATAGTGAACATGGAAAAGTGTAAGTTAATGAATAGAAATAAATAAAAAAGAGTTGTGAAAAATATCATTGATATTATAACAAATGATCATAATAGGAAAACGTTTTTTGTTTCAATTCCCATTTCCTAGGGTTGAGGAATTTTTTCACTCTCTAATAATATAAGGAAATATAATTAATTTTTTAATATTTTGTTTCCTAGGAATAATTTCATCCTTTGGTTGTAATTTGATAAATTTACAATTAATATATTACTCTATGGAATGAATATCCAAAAATGTTTTTTATTTCTAAAGAACTAAAATTCAGTTTTAACAGATATTTAGATCCATAAAAGTGTACTAAGTATTTTATTATTCTCTAACTATCTTAAAAATCCAACAAGGTTAGAAAATTTAATCTAATAACACCCAAAGTTCAACTTACCCCTTCCATAAATAGTTGATATTAAGGATTGTACAAAAGATGTCTGGCTAAATTTAGAAGGAAGGTCACTAAATCAATACTATATTCCCTAGTAAATATAGTGGATATAAATGTCACATTCCAAATATGTGAATACTTCGATCACCATAAAACATTAATTAAAATATGCATGCTTCCAAAAAATAAAATATCAGGTTTTCTAATATATTCCATAGATCCAAACATTTAATTAACTCCAACAAAGATAACATAAAACATAAAATCACTAACCAATTTCATGGTCACCGATACTATCCAATTAACATATCATTGTCATTATTATCTCAATATAGAGAACCTATTAAGGGTTATCTTCTATTAATTTTGTTTTTTTAAAAAATTTTACTTTCCACTAAATCAATTTTCTTGGTACAATTCAAAACATGCTTTCAAATCCTTTAGTAAATAGTACTAAAATATAATCATTATACATATCATGATTCTTATAATTATTATATCATCAATAAAATACTTTTACAAAATATTTCTTAGAGCCAAATATATAAGAACATTAATCTTTAAATTTCAGTTATATTAATAACATAAGACCGACCTTCATCTCTTAATAGTTTTGATGTATATTCCCTTGACGCTTGGGGAATTATTTTTCATAGTGGCATATATCCTTATAGTGGATTAATTTCACATTTGATGTTTCTTTACTTGCCTTGAAACAATTAGAATGGTGACCTTTCTCTCAAAAATTATATAAAACACCCGTTCCCTTTAAGTATATACCTGGGTGTTTCTTTCCACAATTACCACATGTGAAAAAATCCTTATTTCCCTTCTTAACTTTATTCATTTTTTTTCTGCCATCATATTCTTATCTTTCTTTCCTTCATAGACATAAGACTTAGAAAATTCATTCTCTATATTGATATATTATAAAACTATTTTAGTGTTTGAATAAAAAGTTTGAGAGACCAATTTCCTTTAGATACTTTTTTTACACCCTTTAAAGAAATAGTAAATCTTGAACTTCATGTTGCCTATATAATCAGTATCATACCTAGATAATCTTGTAAAGGTATATTTATACTCTATAACACATTCTTTTTTATTTTTTTTAATATAAGGAACATTCCCTTAAGTTTTGTTTGTTTCTTTTGAGGGGAATACATATGTATGAATGAATCCTTAAAATATTTCCATTAAATGAGTAATATTTCCTCTTCCTCCCTAGTATTCTTGATTAATGACCAAAATTGATCAACATCACTTATAAGAAAATACAGAAAAAGTGTAACATTTTACTTTTAAATGCATCCTAGGTCTATAAATATGTTATCCAGATACTTAATACATTATCTGGCTATAATTGGACTAGCATCCCCACCAAATAATGGGGTATTCTGTCACATAAAGCAATCCAAAATAGGATAATATCACTGTGTAATAGGTTGATCCATCCAAAAAATAATATTCATCATAAATTAATTAAGATTTTCTCATATATGTATAATTTTATGAATTACAATACCCATTATATTAGTTTCCTAAAATAGGTAAATCACTACATTCGGCATGAGTATTGATACCCTTATTCCTTATGGGAACTATTTTTATACAACGATATATACTAGGTTAGATCATGAATTTAAACCAAATGTATAATTATAAATATGATGTAACACTTAACATAAATTTAAAATTTATGAATTGTTAATCTCATAATCATAAGCTTTAGTTTATTTGGGGGCATCTTTAACTTCAAATCCTTCATAATGTTTTGTAAATAAAATATGGATTATCCTAAGCATATATTGTAAATTTTTCAAAATAGGTGCTCATTAAGGAATATTTTTATACACTAGGTGACAATTGGGTCAATCCTAATGTTTCCTTTTCAGATTTATTATCCCTAGAAATATTCATTCTAGAACCATGTCCACTTGTAGTATCCCAATATTATTATATTGTTAGAAAAGAAGATAATATATTCCTTAAAATAAAATTATGATGTTATTCAATACTTATCCTCAAATTATTTCATGAGTTCATGTTCCCTAATCTATTTTTCCCTTAATATAATTCCCAATGATTCTTCTAAACTTCTGTCGATACTAACTGTAGCGAATCCAGCCCTAGTAGCCGAGAGTTAGTGTCTTACCTTATTAGATTGACATAAGATTCAAGGCATAAAATCCCAAAGGAATGAAAAGTTTGTTATTCTTAGTAAAATAGATACATACTTTAGTCTTATATAATAGTTGAATACACAAAATACAACATAATTATTTTATTCAAGAATAAAATCATTCCCTCTAGTATGTCCTTGCATGTCAATCATAGTACACATCATGGATTCTTAGGAAAATAAAAAAATAAGGGTGAGATCAAATGATAAGTAAGGGTCAAGTACAGTGGAAGATATCATGGGTAAATAATCATAATCAAAATTTCAAGGGAATTAACTATACACACATCCCATTTATATAATTATATAAGGCATAATTAATATAGCAATGTAAATAACTGAAAATACATTCCATTTAATCAATAAACCAAGAATTTAATGAATCCAGAGAAAATATAATTATGAAAATATCATGGATAATAATAAATTAATTATTAATTATTATATGTAATGTCTTAGACACATGATACCTCAACCTTCAAGATACATCCTCAAGATAATTTAAAATTACTATGTAAAATCTGGTCTTATTTGGACAATTAGTTTTTCTCAAGTGACATATCGATGCGATGAGGGGATATCTATAACTAAGAACCACCCATATCTACATGTCCTAAAAATTAATCATATAATAAATAATTTATTTAATTAATTAATAAATTTTCCTTACAATCAAATATCTTTATTGAGTAAAAGACCTAGTTAATCAAATAACATCCAAAGTAAACACCATATGTAAAAATGGCATAAAGGGTAGGAAATAATACTATCCATTATAAAATAATATGGATATTTCATATAAATATATTTTTTCATTAGAAAATAATTACTATAAATTGAAAATTTCAAGAGAAAGTTAACAAACACAAAATAAAGTGATATTTTATAATTACTTTTACCAATTGATAATTTTCAAGTCAAATCTCCTTGAGTGAAATGATTCAAATTGAATCTTAACTTAAAATTACATATGATTTAATCATGATATTACAAGTAAAATTAGAATTATATAAATGACATAAAAGTGAATTAGTGAATAATAAAAACTAAGTCTTAATAGAATGTAAATTGAGATGAAATCCCTTACCTTACACTTCTTTTTAGTTAAACGTAATTTAAAATAATTTATAGTGTTTTTAAACATGTCATTAAATTAAAATAGAACCATATTAATATTTATAATATATTATATTATCTTTTAATAACATATTATCACTAATCATTAATAATTTTTATTATTTTCATTGTTTCGGGTGTTAATTGCTTTGTTTTCTCATTCGTGCTTTGTCATGAAATTTCTGGTTCCTGTGCATATTATATAGTTTCATAATAAAAGAAATAATAATAAATAAAAAAATTTAATATTTATACATAAATTATACTTTTTATAATAATCATGAAATATGGTTTTAATAAATTAAGTACGTTATGATCACAGATATGGTAGGTCACACGTATACATGGGTAACGCTTCTATTTTACAATGACCCATATAGAAAGGAGTTACGTAATTTATTATCTTTAAATAATTATCATAATATAATTTAAAATATATTATTTCTTTATATATATATATATCATCTATGTGGTGTGGTTATGAAAATTGAGTCATATCATTTCGTGAAGGTGGTAGTCTACACGTACATGGATGACATTATCATCTTTCATTTAATGAAATGGTAAGAAAGAAAATGATATATATATTATTTATAGAATTATAAATATTTCATGAGTATCATAATTATGTCATGTATATAACATAAAATCATTAACTTTGTCCTTATAACTTATATGTAATGTGTTAGTGAAAGGCGAATCACATTACCTCGCAAGGCGGTAGTCCACCGTACACATGAGCGATGTTATCCCATCTCATAAAAAATTAAAAAGTAAAAAAATGTATATATGATATAATGATAATATAGTTTTATTTATGTTATCATTATCATATATATATTTTATATCCATCATCATACCCAACCACGAGATGTGGTAATGAAAAAACGAATGCCATCAGTTAGTTAGGCATTAGTTTTCTGTACACACAAACATAACCCATTTGATGGAAGTGGGGGTGTATGTAGATAATGATCTTAATATAGAAAAATAATATTATATGGAAGATACTGAGGATATTATATTATCATGTTTTAATAATAATTTAATGTGGTTTAGGAAGAAATTAAATAAAAACACACATTAAAGAGTGTTACCCCTTCTTTAGGTATGCTCCTTAGGTTTTCACTAAAACCGTCACATGTTAGACTTATGTAGATATTAAGGATTATAGTATGATATTATAGAAGTTTGGAAGTTATTTGGTCAGGTATCAGTGTATCTAGATTTTTTAAGGTCTGAAAAAGCGATAAGAGCTGGATGGCCTTTTATAAGTGAGGTGAGTGACACACTTTTAATTATTTAAAAGAAAGATGTGTATCCATGTTTTTCACCTAAAATAAGGTCCAAAATGGATTATTATAGATCCTTAGAAATTATATGGTCTAAATGTTTCCATAAAATAGATTTCAAACAAGGTTTTAGATCATTTTAACCCTTATCCTTCTAGTTTAACCCCTGATAAATCCATTATTACCTTAATTGTGGTAATTAATTTTTGTTGTTTTCACTATTTATTATGGTTAGAAATTATGTTGAACAAATTAGATAATGTAAATTATGATTATTAAAATATTTAATCAATTTTAAAAAATTCCATTCACATAATTATAAAATTTTAATTTAAAAATAAGCTCACAAATGCAATGAGAAAGTGGGGTTTTAAATAAAAAACGCTCAAAAGTTTACAAAGTATTTTTTTACAAATTAAATATGAAAATTATCCCAATAAATATAACTTTATTAATTGATATAAAAATTTAAATAAATTTTCTTTAAAACCAATTCAAAATATAATTTAACATTATAAATTATTTAATTTATAAGACAATTTTAAATTAAAATTCAATATTTTTCAAAATTCATAAAAAAAATTAAAATTTTCAGAAAACCCTCTAAAATTCCCCCTATGATAATTTTTATATGAAGATTTTTATATTTCAGTTTATTTTTTTGAATAATTTTTCTAAAATTTTGAAATGTTAATTTTAAATTATGTGTACAAAGCGCGACTGGAGGGCCCTTTAGAAAAAATCACATTTTTTAAGAAAATATTTATTTTTATTTTAAATGATTATTATATTATTTATAATTAATAGATAAGCATAATTTTAAAAATTTATTTAGTACTATATACACCCACCAATTTTATATCTAGGTTATAATAGTAATTTTTTTAATAATATTTTAATAGAGTGTCACGTTGCGTTCAAACCCTATGTTGTGTGCACTGTAAACTATGAAAGATATTGAATTTATTAAAAAAATATATCATAACGTATCAGGATGTTATATTACCTTCTACACGTGGTGTTATATTTTATACACACTATCGAATATGATATTCATATTTTAAATTCTTGGGGTGCTATAATAATTAAAAATATCCTCAAAATATTTATTCGGGAATCCAAACAAAAGGGTTAACATAATTAGGATAGTCAGTATAGGTTGGATAAGCCTTACAAATAGGGTGGAACAAATATAAAAAATATTAAGAAGAATACACAATTCTTACAAATGAAACTTATATGGTAATCACACTTCATTCACTCTTAGTGGGCCAATTTCATTCGTGATAAGTATAGATCCTCTATGGAAATCTTTCTTGATCAGGACTTGAAGGGTTGTATATTGAAAAAAGCTGATGTGAATCCACTTAATTCATGATTTATAATTATAGATGAGCATTTTTCATCAGAGACATCCTATTTTAGAAATATAATTAGGTGGGAAACATTTTATTCTTCCCAGGGTGCATAGTTCCTAACATCAGCTTCTATAATATGATTCTACACCCTGAATTCATGGAAAATATTATAGACTCTGACCAAAGTTGAATGTTCTCCTCTATTTTTTTGACCAAATATCTTGATGAGTTCTTCTTCACTCTTTCTCCCTCGGGTTTATTCAGCCTATTCAATTTTGAAAACACCTTCCATGTTTAAAACAATTAGGACGCATGGACTAGCCAGTTATGGTGAAAAATTATTATTGACAAGCTAAATTTCCTTATTTATAGAATTTGGAATCATGTATTACCTATGTATGATGAATTTCATTGAAAAGGTATCAATATTGTTTCTAAATTCTTATGCTATGAGAGTGATAATAGGAAATCTATTTTACACTTATTCTGTAAAGGGGATTGGTCACACTCTATTTGGTTTCAACTCAGAGGATGTGACACTCTATAATAGGGTGTTACAAAAGCTATATTTTACTTTTTAATGAAGCACAGGGTCTAACCAAGGTCATATCACTTGAAGAGTTTTATGAGTTCAATCACTTCTTATTTAAAATTCACTAATTATGTTTTTTGGTACTATTTTTTATAAGATAAATTAATTTTTTTTGTTGATGAAAAAATAACATAGAATTAAATATGTAGATTCAATGGAAAAAATGAATATAGGTTAGAGAGAAAGGAGATTCTCCTGATAGAGTCTTGATAAGAAAACCTTTATTGTCTTGTTTCTTGTTCCCTTTGGGATTAAACTTCTTTAGATAAATGGTCACCCTCTTTTACCATGTTTGTTAATATAAAGTGAACGCATTTTGTAGACTTTACACTCATATCCTCAATTGTGGTATAAAAGTAAGAAATAAGGAAATCATTTTTAAATAAATCATAGTGAGGATTACACTCACTATAGATCATCATTGAAGATAATCAAATAAAATAAGAAAAATTTAATTGGGTTCCAATGCTGGATTACTCACCCAATATATTTCAAAAGTATGTTACTCATGATTAGGAGTATGAGAGATCATAGTGAATAATTAATAATGGAAGAAAATTAGAGAGAGAAAGATTGAAATGAGAATACTTTATTAAAAATTTTATATTATAAAATGAAAAGAAAGAAACTGAAATAGAAAAACTAATATAAAGTAGTAAAAAATCAGATATATTTAATACTTTAGTGTCCTATCCTTTTTTTTCAAGTTCCCTCCACTATTTATAGAGTGAAGGGTACGATTCGGGTTAATGTTTCAAAACTGAAATGTTGAAAAAAAATGATTCAAAACAAATCCATATATTTATGTCTCAGGGTTGAACCTCAAAATGAATGAATAAATGTTTATTTTGTTTAATTAAATATTCATTTTTGTATCCTCTAACTTGTGTTAAAATTTTATCCCAATAAAACCAAGGAAGAAAAATTTATGATCTGATCATTGAAGTGAGGTCTGGTTTAATGAATTGAGTCTAACTTTTCCTTGTGGGCCCATGGTCTCTATCATATATTGTGATATAGATCACGTAATTGAAATAAAATATGTATAATCATATGTATAAATTTATTTCAAAAAATATCAAATTAATATTCTATACAGAGTGAATTTAACAGTAAAAATATTGCAGTGTAGTCGGAAGGGAAAAAACTAGAATTTAAATACAATTTCTAAATTCATGATCAAAATATAAATTCATAAACAAATCATCCCTTAAAAATTATGAATTTACTAAATAAGATCAATTATTAATAAAACACTTTAAAATCCATAATTAAGCCATTTTTCAATTCAGATAAAATTATTCTTTTAATCAAAATATAAGAAATTTACCCATAAATTAATAATTTTGGTGGGATGTTGAACCCTGAAATTCACATAAAAAATATGAAAATAATGACTTTTTCAATTCTATCATACTTAAAAATTTCTCTCTTGATAAATTCAATTAATACCAATTAATGAAAAATAATTATCCTACATGGGTTCAAGAACACAAGTCATAAAATAAGATAAAAAAGATTCATTCATAATTAAAAATATCTTACCTCTTCTAAAAGTCCTATACTCCAACCCATTTCATTTTATCTGAATTTATTGTTTATCATGGAGAATAGAATATAATTTAGTGGAATAAATATTTTAACAAATGGCAGTACCATGAATAAAAATTTACAAAACATATTATACCAAAGGTTTATTTTCAACTTACTTGATACAACCAAAATGAAATTCTTATAATTCAATTTCTCCCATATTCACATGATGTTTAATATTCTTACCATCAAAATCAATTAGTTTTTGAAAACTAGGTACTAATTTTTTCCTTTTTTTTCAAAAGTTTCACTTTGGAAAAATTTCATATCCATCCTCCAAACCACTTGATCTCTTTACAACACCATTTTAATAGTTATAACAATTTCATTTGTCTAGTAATGGTTATTTTTCCCCCACCCAAGACACAAACAATTTTAAATTTGACCCTTTTTTTACTTTTTTTAGTGCCTAAGATATTATAACATCATGTGGGATCCTAGTTTCCCATTTTACTCTTGTTTAAAAGAACTTATATGAAAGTCTTTTTCATTCTCTCTCTAAGGTGTTCTTATTCATATTAGAAAATTTACTAAATTTAGTATTCAAAATTATAGTTTCCTCAAGTTATAATTCTATTACCCATTAATTATTTTAATTATTAATCCTTTCTCAATTCCAAAAGTAAAAAAATTCCATAAATTCAAAAATTTATCAATAATCATTTAAATTATACTTTTTCAAAATAAGTGAAATCCTTAAAAATAGTACAAAATTTTTCACTAGACAAGATAATATTTAAAGTTAAAATTTCAAAACCTAAAAAACACCAAAAATTAAAAACATAAAGGATATGAATACTAAGTAGATTGGTACCACTCCCCCATAATTAGTCTTCCAATAGCCCCATTTTTCTTGAAAAATTATTTCCTTGGTTTTGGATATAATTTTAATTGGGAATAAAAATATCAAGTATAAAAGAAAAATACAACCTAATTTATTGGAAAAGGCAACTTTTTATTTAGTCTCTTGAATGTTTCTAATTTAGGAATATACGTAAAATAAGAAAATGAAACATAATAAATTTATTTAAAGTAAATAAAATAGAAAGAAAAAATAAAAATATATATAAATAGAAATTAAAGAATGTGATAAGTTTGGGTTTGTACCACAAGTGGTCCCAGAGTTTTGAATTCCCCAAGAAGCTAAGTACTATCTATTATCCATAATCAGGTGGTGGATGGAGTTTCTTTGAGATTAAACATGATACCGTGTTTTTTACCTTGTGTATCGGTTTGAACTACTTGTAGAGGATTCTATAGATAGAGTGAATTAGTTCCATCCACATTTAAATAAAATATAGATTACATGGTTGATGTAGAATAAATAATTAGTCACCATATTTTTTTTCTTCTACTTCTATAACATCTCTTTTAAAATATAGGGCCTACACATGTTATTCTATATTTAATGATTTATCAAATAGAAATTTACTGACTAATTCTATTTTGAATAAAATTAAAAACTAAAGAATCAATATAAAAATCTTACCCTTCATAGTAAATTTCATATAACTCAGTTTATTCATACAAGGACACTAGGATATCCACATGTACCACCTAATAATTGTTTAAAAGGTTCAAGGATATCCATTATTTTTCATCAGTTGCATCTATTTTTTCTTTTTCATCCCTAAGTAAATCATGTATTGGTCTGAATCTAAAACATTTATGCAATGATAATTAAGGATTAATTCAGTTTCTATAAAATTAAAGGAAATTGAGTTTAAGAAAGGATAATAGCCCTTAGTAGAGGATTGGTCTAAATCTTAAATGTTTAAGTAATGAGAAATAAGGATTAATTAAGTTTCCGTAAAATTAAAATAAATTGAGTTCAAGAAAATATCAACTCCTGTAGTTGGATCAGCTCCAATTGATTCTTCCCTAGAAAGTGATTCTTGGAGTAGAGTTTCCATAGACAGAGGTTGGATGTTTGGAACCTCCATCCCCGCTTTAAATTTCACAACTAATATGGTTTCTTGTTACAATGATAACGATATATTGAGAGGAACCTATTATTATTATTCAAATATGGGAAGATTATGTTATATATTAATACTTACAAATTTATTCTAGAATTCATCCAGGTCTTTCTCATATCCCATATGTACATCAATAAGTAATTATTCTTCATCACTCACTTGTAGATCATCATGGAAGGTATCAATCTGGATCTTGAGATGATTGGGTAGTGGATGGTCTTATAGTACGACCTAAACCACTATAAATTCTTTAAAAAAATTAGATGGAAATAATTGGGAATATTTTTCTATATTGATTTCTTCTTGATAAAAATATAGAAATTAGTATGAGAACTCAGTTAGTTATATTTCTATGGCTTTGAAAATTGGTGAAACATGGTTTTATTTAAGGTATTAGATGATCTCCATGAAATATTCTTCTAAGAAAATTTAGATTTAGTCTTCTCTTACTTGTCTAGAAAATAAATCAACAATATATTTCATGGGTCTTAGTGAGATACTTTTTTTTGTCTTTTAAATTTATTTATGAAGATTTTTATTAGAAAAGTTGAATAAAAATAGTTAGTGGATCCTTGGAATAACTCTATATTTTGGAACTCCTATCTTTGGGTTTTATAAAAGATAAAAATTTATTTCCTAACACAATATAGAGGTTGACCAGGGTTATATCACTTGAGGATATTTCACAATTAAATCGCTTCTTAATTAAAATTCACTTACTATATTGTTTAGTATTTTCTATTTTGGGGAAAAAAATTAAATTTTTGTTTTCGGTTGATGAATGAAAACATAAATTTAAATAAGTAGATATAATGAATAAAGAATGAATGTAGGATAGAGAGAAAGTAGATTCTCCTAAGAGAGTCACATGATAAGAACCTTCATTGCATTCATTGATATTCTCTTAGTGATCCAACTTCATTTTATGCATAGTCACCATCCTATTCCTTGGTTGTGAATATACAATGCACCCATTATATACAATTCACACTCACCTATTCAATTGACGAATAAAATTATAGAATAAGAAAATAGACTTTAGACATTCATGGTGAGGATTACACTCAATATAGACAATCTTTAGAGTAACTTCAAAGAAAGTAAGAAACATATAATTTGGTTAAAACAATATAATACACTCCCAATATATTAATTAGGTTATTTATTAATAATTATAAGTTTGAAAGATAAGTGTGAAGAATGGTAAATGAGAATATATATATATATATATACATATATATATATATATAATGAAGTGATAACACTTTATTAAAAATATATGGTTATAGAATGAAAAGAAAGAAACTACAATAGAAAAAATAATATAACTCAATAGAACTTCATCCAAATTTCAAAGTGTAGTGGTATTTACCCTCAATTAAGAGTAATATATCTTATTTATAGAGTGAATGGATGGCTTCAGCTCAAAGATTACAAATTAAAAAGATGAAAAAATGGATTCAAAATTAATCCCTATTTTTTGTTATTGTAAGGTTGACCTAACAAATGAACAAACTAAATAGTGGTATAGTTGAATGAAATATTTGGGTTTGAGTCCTAAAAAACAATGCCAATATTTCCACCCAATCAGAGTACGAATGAAAATTTTATGATCTGACTATTGATGTAAGGTCGAGTTTAATGAATCCAGTCGAACTTTGACATGTGGGCCTATATTCTGCATCAAATATTATGATCTAGATCATGGAATTGGAAGAAAATATACAGTCATATATGTTTATATTTCTTTCAACATATATCAAATTAAAATTTAACACATATAAACTTTCTTAATGAAAATACTAAAGTTTTATCAGAAGGGAAGCAATAAAATTTCAATGTAGTTTCAAAATTCATGCCCAAATTAGAAATTATTATTAAATAATAATTTAAAAAATATATATTTACTAATTAATATCAATGATAAATAAGAACTATTTAAAATCCATAATTAATAATTTTTTTAATTCTACCCAAATTATAATTTTAATTCAAATATGTAATAATTACCCATAAATTAACAAATTTGGTGGTTTACTAAACATTAAAATTCATTTGAATAATATGAAAATATTGACTATATTAGGATGCATAGGGTTTAAAATACATTTTATTTCTATAAATCACTTTTTTTTTTATTTTCAGACCAATGTACGTGAGCCTATAAATTTTCATGCTAACATGAAGTTTTTTATTATTGGTTGTTGGGTTATTTGGGAGATTTGTAATAATACACACCCCAATGAATCCAAACCATAATAATATAGTACTAGAGTGATATTTTATTGTTTTTAACTCTTTTTTTATCCCAAAGATATGATATCCCATAATTCATTAAAATTTGGCTTCTACCCACTTCGTGTTTTTATGGTACTAGGTCCGTGGAAGGTTTAAGCCGCTTGGTGTGTTAGAAAGAACCTAGTTAGGGATTAAAGATTACATCAGTTTGTTATTGTGTTAATGGAATAATGTGCTATCTTAGTCTCATTTATGATTATATGGGATCCATGATTCTCGATTTCTTGTTGTACTATAGTGATGAAAATTCTTTTATCGCTAAATACCATGATTTATTTATTGTCCTATATCTATGGTCATTGGAAAATATGTCACTATATGGAGTCAAAGTGTATTCAACACTGTTGGTCCATTATATTTTGGTAATCCTTCCCACTAGAGTATAATATACACTATCAAATCATATAGATATTTGATCCCTTAAAGAGTGGAGATTCTGGACACATGGTGTGAGGGAAATTTTATGGTTGATTACTTAGCTTCCAAAGGAATTTAGGAGGATTTGTTGATTTTGTATTTTTTTGGCTCTCTCCCAAGGGATCACAAGTATTTACATTACGATTAGACACTTAGGCTTCATCTCTTGCATCCACCTTTATGTTGTCGCTTCTTTTCCCCTATCATTTTTTTCTCTTTTATACTAAAATGATTAAATTTTTTATTCAGTATTTATAAAGATAAAAAAATAATAAATAAAAATAATAATTAATAAATAATAAATATATAATAATAATAAAATTTTGTATTTTGGTTAAGAAAACAATGTTAAAAGGATCCAATCTATTATCTTCCACTTACTGATAATTGGAAAACTGAACATAATTAAAACAAATATCTCACTTTTTGTAATTGATAAAAATGTTAAAAAAAAGATGAGTTCATGAAAAAAATATAGATATAACTACAAAACTAAACATTATGAAAATTAATATATATACCCCCTTTTATAAAACCGAACAACTCTCTAAAAAATAACCTTTTTTAAAAAATTAAACAATTCTCCCTCAAAAACTTTTCCAAAAAATTAAATATTTTGAGATATAAAATTATAAAATATTGATATCCGTCCCTAAATTTAAATCAATAATAATTAATCATTCTTAAATAGAAAATATTACACATGAAAATAAAAACATGCTTCAATAGATTAATGCACTACTGGTTAAATTCCCATTAAAATGATATTTCAATGAATCTTAAAATATTATCATGTAAAAATTTAATACATACAAGGATAAAAAAAGGATATTAAAAGAATTATAATTTTTTTAATATAATTAAAAAGAAAATAAAAATTAAGCTTCACACTGATAAAACAAGAAATAAAATAGTAAAAACATGCTCATTGGATAGAAAAATAGAAACTAATAAATAAATATCCTCATCAAAACATACTATAAAATCAAAAAATAAAGGGTATGCATGATTGAAATATATAAAATTCATCACCATGGTATACAGACCAATTTAGGATAGATAGGATTGAAATATAAACCTTTAGGAACCCACATTTTACAAGGGTTAAATACTTAATCATGAAAGAATATTTAGATAAAAAAATTTCTTGTGACTATGATATTGGATAAACCTAAATAAAAAATTATATTTATACCCAAATGTGAAAATTTAAAATAATTTATGAATTAAATACTTTTAAATTTTCATTTCACAAATATGTTTCTATAAATATAAGGAAGTAATCCATTAAAACTAAGTTCATTCTTATTTTTGTTCATATTATTAATAGGCACTATTTTACAATACCTATCAATTTCTGGATAAAAAGTAATAAATTATATTCTAAACTTTTAATCTCAATTTTCATATTTCCATTATCATTTTGAACAACCTCTATGTATTAAAAAACTTTCCCATACAAACTAGAAGTAGCATTCTTTAACTTTTCACATTCGTTTTTCAACTTCATCTTTTCCACAAGTTTTAAAATTTCAAAATATATATTTTCTTTTCTTTTATTAATAATTTGTAATAATTTTCCAATTTCAAATAAGAATATAAAATAGTTACAAAATTATTTGTTAACTCACAAAATTTCTCTTCAATCTATATAATACTTGGTGTTTTATTTTAAAAAATAGGGTTAGAATCAGAATTAGAATCATAACTAGAATTACTTTCCCCAACCAATCTTCGCATAAAATATATAATTCAATATTTTCTTGTATATTCACCAAAGAAAATTTAATAATATGAGTTAGAAGGTAAAAATAAACTTTATTATATATAGTCATGAAAAATATATTACTATTTTCTTTATCACTTAAAAAATTATAACTTGAAATTAACTTTTAGAAGTACTCTAAGCTCCAATAGTTTTCTCTTTTTTCATCTTTAAATTACTATACTTTGATTTTTAACCTTGAAAAATTAGATTTTATATGTCCATTATTCCTAAACATATAAAATGCATGATTATAAATATTCAAATTCATAATTTAACTACTTGTTGAACATGATAATGTTGTTTTATCATCTTTATTTTCTATTAAATTATTCCACCTTCCATATTAACATTCAGGTGTTTCATTGGAACGTGTCAAGGATTCTTATAACTAAAAATGAGTATTTTATTTTCATAATTTATACCATATTATCTTCTCTTATTAATATTCATTTTAGTCCAACACTCTCATTCTTCAAAAGTAGTTGTCTTAAGATGTCTCCAAATATCATGACCAGTGTAAGAACTAGATATCGTATAATAAAATATTTCTATAAAATTAGCAATAAATTACATTCATAACTTTATAATTAAGTAAAATTTAATATAATATAAACCATTAAAATTTACTAGATTTTATTACGTAAAATCAAAAGACTTTATCATAATATCATAATATAAAATATCAATTGTTTTTTATTATATTCTATTGAGATCTTACACTAAGAATACATACAACCATTAAATTATAATGAGTGTAATATTCAAACTATTTTCATTCCCTAAGTAATCCATCACTGCAAAATATAGTACCCTTAGATATTTAAGTCTAGGATACATAGGTTATCTTATAATTGATATAAAAAATTAACAAGAGGAAAATATCCAACAGATCCAAACATCTGATACCACTTATTAGGTTTGAAAAGGGTGATGAAAAAGGACAAGAGGGTGTGAAAATTATCCTTTTAATATAATTAGAGTAAATAAAACTATAGAGAAGATTCTAGTGGACAAGAGAATAAAAAATTCAACCATACAAATATAATGTAGTAAAAATAACAAAATACATGATAACATAGAGTTTTTTTTAGTTCAAATCTAAATGGTCCTAAGTTTACTCTTCTTACTTAAAAATCAGAATAACAACATACTCTATATGGTATATTATATTTGATGTAGAGTTAAAACGCTTTAAATTTTTCTTTTTTTAACTTGGAGGAACAAAACCTAAGCCCTTATATTTTATGACGTTAGATAATAACCCAAAATTTTTAAAGGATTAGACCAAACATATACTTTAAAAGGTGAAATCATAATATCTATACGTCCCTTTGAAGTGGTAGGAAGAACCAACCTTTAATTATGATTGGTTGAGGAAGAACCTTGTGTCATTATTTTTGATTAGGTAAGAGTAACTAGGATGCACCTTTTAAAAGAGGTATATCCCATGTAATGTGCACAAGTGAAAAAATTTATAGTGGAAGATAATACGATATAGTGAAAAAATATAACAATCAAATAAATTAATGAATGTTAAAATAGTCACTAGTTTTAAGAATAGGTAATTCTTCTACTCTTTAAGAAATTTGACTGATTTTGCATTGAAAATCTAGAAAAGGCAGTGTAGATAATGAAGATCACGAACTATTCTACATGTTAAAGAGAGGTTTGTACTTTTTATCCCTTTAGTACCTCATATTTTTCATCAAGCACTACCAATAATAATTTTATATTTATAATAAAAAATACAATGGTTATCTCCTCAATTAAATTCCACATTTATCCACCACAAATGATAAATGATAATCTTCACATGAATCCTTCTAAATATTCTCAAAAAATAAATACAAGGAAAAACCTCTAAAAAATTATTAATAATAAAGAATAAATAAAAATTTAAATATAGATAATAAATAAAACTTAATATATTGTATTTAATACTCTTAATAATTTTCCTTATTCTCATAAATATTACTCACAATCACTCAAACATATTTATGAACTTTCAAAAAATATTTTTATTCAAAATCCAAAACTCGTAATATCTGATAATAAATACTCAAGCTATATTCTTATAAAATTTTAAAATACTTTATATGCCTGATATTTCCCAAAAAAATAAAATATATGTAATATTTTCAAATTAACCTGAGATATTTAATATATTTTATACATAAGATATTTAATAAACTATCTTCTTTACATTGAAGATTCTATATATTGTCAATTAATTGAACCCAGGTTCAAATGTAATATATTTTATACTCATATAATGATGCATAAGATAATCCCCTTTATGGAAATACCAATACATAAGATATTATGATACACTCTAATGACACTAAAGATATTTAAATTTACCAAATTCTTACCATCCTTTATACATAATAAATGAATCATGATACGTAAAAATATTAACAATATATATATATATATTATTTAAATATAATTTATGATAATATTCAATACATAAGATATTTTACTTTAGTATAATTTATATAAACTTCATACATAAGAAATATTATTATACATAAGATATGTTATTTTGTAAGAAATATATATATATATATATATATATATTTTCTTTTGTACAAAAATAAAAACATAAGGAATATGAATTAGAGAAAAATATAAAACCTCTATAACACAAAATATTCATTATAATATGAAAATACAATATTAAATATTAAAAATATAAATAAATTGAAATAATATACACAAAGTGAGGTTTGTAATTATAAAAACATAAACAAATTGGAATGGATCCACCAATTTTTTTTTCATTTATGTATATATTTGATATGTCTTAGAATGGTTAAAACCTTCTTTGTAATTTCTTAAGAAATATTGAGTATTTATAACTTTTTCTTTAAAACTTAATCCTAGAATTTTGGACTTATATATATCCTCCCATATAGATCGTTGTATGGTACCATTTGGATTATATAGTGGTAACTTTTGTTATTTTATAACTCATCTAAATAAATAAATTAATACTAGCCTACTTTGAAATATATTGAGAAAGATATTATAATATTTTCCATTTTATGTATAGTGATTTTTTATTTACGATCAATTTTAGGATGATAAGCTATTCTTAATCTTATATTAATATTCAATTCTTATTGAGGACTTCCCCATAACTTTTATGTGAACCTTGTATGTCAATTTGATACAGTTAAAATTGGTACATCATGAACGCTTACTACTTCTTTTATGTATATCATATAACGTTGATAGAGTCATAAGTCCTCTCAAATAAAAATTCTATTTAGTGACTTTATAAGTCAATTAAAAAAATACTTATATAGTACTTTTTCTTTAGAAGTCTTGGAAAGATCTATGATAAAATCAATGGTGATGTTTTCCTATTTCTATACTAGTAAAGATAGTAGTTTCACCATCCTCTTATATTTTTAAAATTCCACCACGAATTTTTGGAAAACCAGAAATCAAGATACATACTCTAGAATCACTCCATTAATATTTTTTTTCTATAAGTCATCCATAATATTTCTATGAATCTTTGTACTTCCTTGGTTAATAGAAATGATAAGCTGCATAAATTATCCAAAAGATACTTATTTAGATATAACATGGATGAAACACATATCTTGGTACACGAACTTATAAATTGTTAAAGTAAAAATCCATAACATTTTATACCTTCTTTTATAGGTCAATATCATCCATCTATTCATCCTTGATCTTCAAAAAGATGGGTGGTTGAGAAATTCATTGGTAAATATATTATTTCATCAATTACCATGTTTTTTGATGTCTATCCATTTAAAATCTATGAATATTGGGTCTCTTTCAATCCTTATAATGGATAGAGTAACATGGAATTTTGAAATTAGAGTATTTTCCACCCTTTTTTCCTTATTAGGATGGTAATTTATTGAATAATCATAGTACTTGATTGAATCTAATAATATCTTTTTGTGAATATATTACTCTTTCTTTGTAAATATACACTTTTATCTCTTATGATCATTATATATATATATATATATTAATTATCACCACTAAGATAATACTTACAAATATTTAATGAAAATATTATAACTAATAGCTCAAGATCACTCACTAGGTATTTTATTTCATGGAGAAATAATTGACACAAGGCATAAGCCATCGACTTGTTATTTTTCATGAGGACACATCCCAAGAATTTATTTAATAAATAATGGTATATCACAAACACTCCACCACTATAGGGTTGTGTGAGTACAATTTTATTGACTAAAAACTTCTTAAGATCCATTAAGTTATCATTAAATTCTTATATATAGATAATATTTACTCCATTTCACATCAACATTGCTAAAGGATTTGAGAATCATGAGGAATTTCTATCAAACAATCTATAATATCTATCCAATCCAATGAAACAATGGAACTCTATATTAGATATTGATCAATTTAAATCTTAAATACCCTATGTATTTGAAGGATCAATTTATATACCCTCAATTTTTATTACTTTACCTGAGAAAAATAAATTTTCAATCCAAAATACCCACTTACTTGACTCAGTATAAAAGCTATCCTTTCATAAGGCCTTCCTCACAATCCTAAAATTATATTCATATTTTTACTTACTCTTTGAATAAATAATATTATCTTCAATAAAAACAACCCAAAATTTATCAAGGTAACATATAATATTTTATTTTTAAAATCCATGAATATAGAAGGGGTATTTGTATGTATAAATATAATCCCTAAGAATTCATAGTGTTCATATCTTATGAAAAATATTTTCTAGGGTATATCTTCTTTATTAACCATTTTTTTATGATACCCAGATCAATGAACCACCTTTAATAAGTATTGATCCCATCTATGTTGATAAAACAATCTATAGATATGGGTTCGAGGATACCTTTTCTTGATCATGAACTTTTCGAACACACGATAATCAATGAAAAGATAGACTGACCCCTTATGTAACGCCCCGACCCCAGTTACCCAAAGTCGGTGCATTATGACATAACATTGGCTTGATCCCAAAAAGATCAAGTCTCGAAAGACCGAATAGTTTAGTAGCCTTGGAAACACCAGATATATTCATAAGTATTACATTACATCATAAGGTAAAAAAAACTAGAACAACATCTTGTCTTCATATCCCCTCATACTATCCCTGCAGGTCACTCATAAATTACTTCTTCACATCCTGGGAAAAATAAAACATTGAAAGGGGTGAGCTCAGATGCTCAGTAAGGACAAAAATATAGCAGAAGCTTTCATAGATAAGAATAAACACTTAAGGCGATGTTTGAATAAAACAAAAAGCCTTTTAAACTTGAACATCAAAATAACATGGTAATGATAAAATGAAATAATGCCATTCACTGACTCACATGTATATTCTACTAGTCGAATAATCACATGAAATATCAATAACCACTTTCATAAATATGGAATGCATAATGCCAGACTATTATAACCACGCAGCCAAGGCCTCGTTCCAAGACTACAATTAAGATTTTGTCAAGGACTCGTGCCAAGACTCTAGTTTATCTCATGAGACCTACCGATGCATCAAGGATCTATAGCGGGCTCCACCCGTAGTTTACTAAGTCCAATGCATTCCTCATATGAAAAGTTTTAAACATAACATAAAAATTTGCATTAAAACTAGCATATGAAATGTCAATACTTTATCCACAAACCATGAATGGTATAAAAACAGCACATCCACAGTCAAACATAACTCATTTGGTACAATAAGGAAGACTGTATTGTATCATATTAACCTCAATCGAGAATGATGAAGGATATTGACATAGATGAAAATAATCATCAAAACAATTAGAGTGAAATATCCCCCTTTTCTTTGAAATCATTGAAAAGTCACACTATTCATCAAGAATCCATTTAAAATAGATTTTAGAATCAATGTGTCCCATACCACTTTGAAACTTTTAAAAGGAATTTTGATTTGAAAATTTTAATGTCCATATAAATAAATCCTTAAAACCATTTTTAAAACATGGACATTAATGAGAAAGATTTAGAATAATCAATCTTTAAAACACTTAAAAATTTATATTAGTTAGAGTTTCTAACCAAAAGAGAGACACTTGAATAAAAATAATTGAGGTAATAAAAACTTTATAATTTCATGAGAATAAATGGATTCATGATATACTATGTCAAAGTACATTATATACACCATATAAAAGTGATTTAGTGTATAACAACAAAGAAGTCTCAAGGGAATGTAAATTGAGATGAATTCTCTTATAAAGACCATATCCTTAGGTTAAGGATAAATCAACGACATAATTATGTGTGAAAAATATAAATACACTCAATATGATTGAATATTTAGTGTAAATCAATCATATGACATTCACACATATTCTTGTAAAAACAACACCAATTAATTGGATATTTAACTCAACAAATGGAGATTGAGTTAAAATTAGTCATATCAAGTTCATACCGATGAATTGAGAATTTATCAATGGAGTGATTATGTGTATAAAAATTATATCCATATAAAGGGGAGTGGAAATTATGACATAATCAAATTAATAGTGATTCCACACATAATCTTGGAGTAAAATAATCAATGAAGTACGCCTAAAGCCGGATGAGTGAAAATTGAAATTTCAAATTCCATATCGATTAGGTAACTTAAGAAACATACAAACATGAAATAAGGATCATACAATGATGATGTAAATACCCATAAATTAAATTATGTTACACAATGAATACAATCATGGGAAATATACATACACCACATGCAATAAATAAGTGGTGAACAATAGAATTCTCACGAAATTAAGAGTGAGATAAGGAACCCCTTACTTTGTACTTTTTCCTTGGTCGACGGTAGGTTAACCTCCTGTATAATGGTGAAATAATTGTTATTTAATTATACAAGAATAATTTACATTAATATGATATCATATATGATCTTTTAACATTGATTTGTTAATAATATCTTAGTATTATCGTCATTTAGGGTGTTAACTTACTCGTTTTCCTTTATATTCTTTGTTATGTAAGCCGTGTTTGTTATCGATAGGATGTATCTTATTCATATCCAGAATTATATCATGTCCTTAAACATTATTTTTAATCATCAAATGAGAATTATACTTTAATGTATACAATGGAGAATGAATCTCATCGCGTTCGTGGAGACGGTAGTCCGTACGTACGCACGAGCGACAATATTATTCTTTCAATGTTAAAATAATATATAATTTGATTGTATATAATATATACATAATAATTATCATTTTATATTTATTATTTAAATTAATTACAATTCATTATTATACCCATCCAAATAATAATTTATTGAATGACAATTACGCCACGACGTGGAGAAGGTAAGCCGTACGTACACACGTATGGTGACATGTCATTCAAAGGATGGATAGAATACTGAATATGGTTGTACCATATTTATAATAATATTAGACTATATAGGAGATACTGGATTCATTATTTTAGAATGGTAATAACAAATAAATAAGAAGTTGAAGAAGAAATGAATTTGAAAAAGGGTGGTGAAAACATTACCTCTTCTTCGGGTTCTTCCTTTTGATTTGATCAAAAGGGCTCCTTAGGTTGGCTTTCTGATAAAAATAAGGTATCTAGGTTGTAGTGAGGGATGTTTAGAGAGTATTTGGGTAGGGTTTGGCCGAACCAAAATGCTTTGAAGGTGTGAATTAATGGGAAGGGGGAGTTCCCTTTTATAAGAGGGGTGAGGGTCACCTTTGGAAAAGCTAGAAATATTATTTTATAATAAATTAATTTTCGGTTTATAATGGATCAAAAGTTTATTATTTAAAGTTTAAGGTGGGGATGGGTCTAAAAACACTCAACCAATAGAATTTAGACAGGTTTGGGGCATTATATTAACCTTATCATTTAGTTTTAACTCTTAGTTAATTAGTTTGACACTTACCATGTCACTTTGTATTTTTATATTATATAGTTAATAAACATAACATTTACCTCAAAAAGACCCCAAGTGGTCCATTATTAATACACCTATCATGATATAAGTCTCTTGGACGAACCTTATATTTTTAGGAATTGAATATCAATTAATAATATAATATTTGTTTTAAAAACTCTTATATGTCAATTTTGACACTATTTGGAAAATTGATTTTTTTGAAAATAATAACAGAATTATTACTTCTAAAAAAGTTACTTAAATTAATTATAACATGTCATATTAACCTATTAAATTAGTGTAATTCATAAAAAGTCTCAAATTATATTTATTTGGCTATTTATAATATCAATTTTTTCAATTTTTCACTCTAATGGTAATTACTGAATCATCATTGTGTCATTAATAAATTAAATTATTTAATGTCTAAAAATTATAAATAAAATATCATTATGTATGAAATATTTTTAGATTTCTAATTAATATTTATAATCGAATTTACCTTATGTATATCCCTATATTAAAAATGTTCTAGTAAATAAACTTTGATTTTAAGTCTTTTAAATCGTCTTTGAATTAAATAATAATAAATTCCCTAATCTAATCCAAGTGGAACTAAATGATAATATTTTATTCCTAAGGTTGTTTTTGGTCGAGATAAACTTGTCCAACAGAATTTGGACATGTTTTACGGTAATATTAATATCATTTTTACCCTTAATTACCCTATTTACTTTTAACCGTGGGAAATAAAAGTAAAAAGTTACTATTTACCAAAAATTATTTTCATCTCATTGAACCAAATTTTACTCCTTGATATTAACCGTGTCTCTCAGATTTTTGAAATTCCACTCACAGAAGCAGTAAAATTATGTTTTATGAAAAATTCAGTTTTTAACTACCACTTAGTGGTTTCACTATTCATCAAAAATGAAAGTTTCCAGAAAAATACCAAAAATCATTCCTAAGATATATTTGATATTACGAATTCAAAAATTATGTCTATTTTACCAAATTCAAAACATATCTGTTGCATTAATTAATTTAAAAATTAATTCCCGTCGTCAAAACAAATAGCATGTTTTTAAGAGATAATAACTATCAAAAGATTGACAGTTGTTTATGTCTGGTTTAAATGTGAAATTACATCCAATGACCAACATTGTATTAAATGGTAAAAATATATTCTAAATATACTTTAAAACCACTCAAATTAATAATTTATCACTATTAATTATTTCGATTAAAAAAGTTGTTTTTAATTAAAATTTATTATTTTTCACTATTCTTCAAAATATGAAAGTTATCCGAAAAGTACCCAAATTTCACCCTAAGCTAATTTCAATATTATGAATCCAAAAATGAATTCCATTTCGAAAGATAAAATATATAAAATTTCAAAAAGTAGGTATTACTATTCATAACGGCTAGTTTGATTGGTTGTGGTGTGTTAGAATCTCGAAGTTGCGTACAATGCATGCCATTGCATTATTCAAAGGGAAACGTACCATGGAAGATTGGGGTGTTACATTCTCCCCTCCTTCAATAAATTGTATCCTCACAATTTTTTTAAAATTGGTCTTGAGAATATAATGGAAAGTCCCACATCGAAAAAAGAGTCAATAAAACTATCACTTTAAAAGAACGGAAGAGAGGTATAAAGGTCACCCAAGATAACCCATAATAGGATTCCATGTAGAAAAACATGGATATGGATGATAAACTAAGATTTAAGTTCTGATGGAGAGGGATAAAAACCATGATCAAGAGAATGTTAACAATAAGAAAATCAAAAACTTGTGTTGGGACAAACGGTCATTAGTCTCCCAGTAGGAAAAGTAAACAGACAACATTTTTTTGTTTCAAGTTACATTACATAAGGAAGAGTAATTCATTTATGATATTGACTAAGAACATAAAGAGATATACTTACTTTTTAAGTAGAGTTTCATTCTTTAATAAATTTTTACCACTAACTCATTTTTTTTGAACAGTGACTATTCAAGAAGAGTTGGTCACAATGGAAGAGCTAGAATAAACTTCTATAGAAATACATGATCCACGTAGGATAAACTATATATTTACCTTGTCTTTAAAGATTAATCAAAACCAAAATGGTTAGTATAATATCTGATGATCCCTCAAATGGATATTCCATTAGAAAAAAACACTAATATTAATTTCTAAAATTAAACCATCAATACCCCAAAGTTAAATAAATACCATTCAATAATCAATTGTCCTTAAAATTATTCAATATAATCCAAACTAATATTAAAACCCAAAACTTATAAGAATGTAGTCTCCCACGTTAAATTGTATCTCCAAATGACATTAATTACTCTTAAAGTCACATACTTAAAAGTAATTAACCTAATCATTTCCATAAATAACCCAAATCACTATAAATCCACAATAAAAACATAGATAAAAATCCAAAATTTCTCCTCAAATGAAATCCTATACTATTCTATTTTCCTTGGGCATATAGTGTTCACAACAAAGCGAACAACTTCCAAAATAACATTTATCACTTAATCACTAAATCATTTTCCTATACTAAGGGTATTCATTTGATAAGACATAAGATCCCAGATAAAATTATTATTGATCAATAAAATCATTTAACTAAAAATAATAGTCACACTAACCAGGACTTCACGTAGTCCAGTGGTAGGTGATAAATCCCAATCACACTTTGGTTGTGGGTTTAATTCCCACAGCTTTGTCCGACGTGATGGGTTTTCACACAGTCTGCGTGTTGTCCTTTTTCAAAAACTATATTTTATAACATTACCAAAATGAGATAAATTCTTCAAAATAACCATAACATAACTTAACCACAAATCTTATCTCATACATTGCATTTTCATCCCAAATTTTAATAACTTATAATTATCTCAAACCCAACGATCATATAAAACCAAATAGTTAGTTATAACTATATCCACAAGAGAAAAGATAATTCTTCCTCAAATATCATTCTCACATGGAAAACTGTAGGGTTCAAAATACAAGAGAAAATTATTCCAAAGTAAACCCATAAACGAGGAGCACTAATACTTTTTAAATATTTCTCCAACCATTTATTTCCACATAGCTTCTTCTTTGACCAAGAAAATATCCTATAGAATAGGGCATTCACTCGGGTAATGGCCAGGTCCCCTACATTTATGGAAAATGACTATAAATGGATTATTGGGACCATTTTTATCTTCTTCCATAGTACTCTTCATTTTTTTCGGAAATTCTTCACTTTATGTCCTTCCTTCCCGCATGTAAAGCATTTCTTTGTCCCATTGAGACACTTTCCTGGGTGTCTCCTTCCACATTTTCTACATGATGGAAATTGAGGATTCCTTTCTCCATGGTCTCCACTGCTGGAGCTCTTATCATTCATCACCTTTCTCTTCTTTGTTGAGTTCGGGAATTGGTTAATATATATATTATTGATCATATTTTTGGAAAATTGATTGGCATAAAGATGATATCTTTTACACCTATCAATATTCAATTTTGTTTCTCATTGCCACCACCGTTCCCACCTTGTACATCATTCTCAAAGTCACTTTGACTTCCTTGGAATCCAGCCATTGACTAAAACCAGAAAGCATTGTGTGAGTAACAGTAGTCATAAAATAATTTAGAGATTAACATGTCACCATATTCTTAATTTAAAACACATTAGGATTAACCAAGGTCATTTACTCTCATCTTATATATATAATACTTCAAATCAGTTTGTAAAGAAAATGTAAATTATCTTAAGAATATCCCCTGGGAGTGTCATAACCAAGAGTGCAGCAAGGCCCATTGTTGTGCACCAGTTCCCATTCGAGTCTAGCTCAAAGCAGTGTTTTCGGGTTTTACCCCTAGGTACATCTATGCCAGAGCCGCCTCTACCTTCTCGTATCCAGACAGGGATGTATTTCTCAGAAAACTCACAAAATCTCTACAATACCAAAATTCTAGGAAGTTCTTCTATACTAATCCTAAAAGTTCATCTTAGGTCTATGTGCTCTAATCAGAGTTTATCTAAATCTAGCTTCCAAGGTTTGTACTAAACTTCCTCTGATACCAACTATAATGCCCCGACCCCAGTTACCCAGAGTCAGTGCATTATTACATAACATTGGCATGATCACAAAAAAGATCATGTCTCGAAAGACCGATTAGTTTAGTATCCTTGGAAACACTAGATATATTCATAAGTCTTACATTACATCATAAGGTAAAAAAAACTACAAAAACATCTTGTCTTCATATGCCCTCATACTATCCCTGCAGGTCATTCATAAATTACTTCTTCACATCCTAGGAAAAATAAAACATTGAAAGGGGTGAGATCAGATTCTCAGTAAGGATAACAATATAGCAGAAGCTTTCATAGATAAGCATAAACACTTAAGGCGATGTATGACTAAAACAGAAGCCTTTTAAACTTGAACATCAGAATAATATGGCAATGATAAAATGAAATAATGCAATTTACTTACTCACATGGATATTATACTAGTCTAATAATCACATGGAATATCAATAACCACTTTCATAAAGATAGAATGCATAATGCCAGACTATCATAACCACGTATCCAAGGCCTCGTGCCAAGACTACAATTAAGATTTTGTCAAGGCCTCGTTCTAAGACTCTAGTTTGTCTCATGAGACCTACCGATGCATCGAAGAGCTATAGCGGGCTCCACCCATCACTTACTAAGTCCAATGCATTCCTCATATGAAAAGTTTTAAACATAACATAAACATTCGTATTAAAACTAGCATACGAAATGTCAATACTTTATCCACAAACCATGAATGGTATAAAAATAGCACATCCACAGTCAAAAATAACTCATTCGGTACAATATGGAAGACTATATTGTATCATATTAACCTCAATCGAGAATGATGAAGGATATTTACATAGATGAAAATAATCATCAAAACAATTAGAGTGAAATATCCCCCTTTTTCTTGAAATCATTTAAAAGTCACACTGTTCATCAAGAATCCATTTAAAATAGATTTTAGAATCAAAGTGTCCCATACCACTTTGAAACATTTAAAATTAAATTTCTTTTGAAAATTTTTATGTCCATATAAATAAATCCTTAAAACCATTTTTAAAACATGGACATTAATGAGAAAGATTTAGAATAATCAATCTTTAAAACACTTAAAAATGTATTTTAGTTAGAGTTTATGACCAAAAGAGAGACACTTGAATAAAAATAATTTAGGTAATCAAAACTTTATAATATCATGAGAATAATGGGATTCATGATATACTATGTTAAATTACATTATATACACCATATAAAAATGATTTGGTGTATAACAACAAAGAAGTATCAATGGAATGTAAATTGAGATGAATTCTCTTATAAAGAACATATACTTAGGTTAAGGATAAATCAACGACATAATTATGTGTGAAAAATATAAATACACTCAATATGATTGGATATTTAGTGTAAATAAATCAGATGACATTCACACATATTCTTGTAAAAAAAACACCAATTAATTGGATATTTAACTCAACAAATGGAGATTGAGTTAAAATTACTCTTATGAAGTTCATACTGATGACTTGAGAATTTATAAATGGAGTAATTATGTGTATAAAAATTATATCCACAGAAAGGGGAGAGGAAATTATGACATAAACAAATGAATAGTGATTCCACACATAATCTTGGAGTAAAATAATCAATGAAGTATGCCTAAATCCGAATGAGTGCAAATTGAAATTTCAAATTCCCTTATCGATTAGGTAACATAAGAAACATACAACCATGAAAGAAGGATCATAAAATGATGATGTAAATACCCATAAATTAAATTATGTTACACAATTAATATAATCATGGGAAATACACATACACCACATGCAATAAATAAGTGGTGAACAATGTAATTCTCATGAAATTAAGAGTGAGATAAGAAACCCCTTACTTTGTACCTTTTCATTGGTCGACGATAGGTTAAACTCCTGTATAATGGTGAAATAATTGTTATTTAATTATACAAGAATCATTTACATTAATATGATATCATATATGATCTTTTAACATTGATTTGTTAATAATATCTTAGTATTATCATCATTTCAGGAGTTAACTTACTCGTTTTCCTTTATATTCTTTGTTACGTAAGCCGTGTTTGTTATGGATAGGTTTTATCTTATTAATATCCAGAATAATATCAATTCCTTAAACATTATTTTTAATCATCAAATGAGAATTATACTTGAATGGATATGATGGAGAATGAATCTCATCGCGTTCGTGGAGACGGTAGTCCGTACGTACGCACGAGCGACAATATCATTCTTTTGATGTTAAAATAATATATGATTTGATGGTATATAATATATAAAGAATAATTTTCATGTTATATTTATTATTTACATGAATTACACATCATTATTATACCCATCCAAATAATAATTTATTGATTGAAAATTACACCACGACGTGGAGACGGTAAGCCATACGTACGCACGTATGGTGACATGCCATTCAAAGGATGGATAGAATAATGAATATGGTTGTACCATATTTATAATAATATTAAATTATATAGGAGATACTGGATTCATTATTTTAGAATGGGAATAACAAATAAATAAGAAGTTGAAGAAGAAATGAATTTGAAAAAGGGTGGTGAAAACATTACCTCTTCTTCGGGTTTTTCCTTTTGATTTGATCAAAAGGGCTCCTTAGGTTGGCTTTATGATCAAACTAAGACCTCTAGGTTGTAGTTAGGAATGTTTAGAGAGTATTTGGGTAGGGGTTGTCTGAAAAAAAGGCTTTGAAGGTGTTAATTAATGTGAAGGGGGAGTGCCCTTTTATAAGAGGGGTGAGGGGCACCTTTGGAAAAGCTAGAAATATTATTTTATAATAAATTCATATTCGGCTTCTAATGGATCCAAAGTTTATTATTTAAGGGTTAAGGTTGGTATGGGTCAAAAAACACTCAAACAATAGAATTTAGACAGGTTTGGTTCATTATATTAACCTTATCTTTTAGTTTTAACTCTTAGTTAATTAGTTTGACACTTACCATGTCACTTTTTATTTTTATATTATATAGTTAATAAACTTACTATATACCTCCAAGAGACCCCCAAGTGGTACATTAATGATACACCTATCATGATAAAAGTCTCTTGGCCGAACCATAGATTTTTATGAATTGAATATCAATTAATAATATAATATTTGTTTTAAAAATTCTTTTATGTCAATTTTGACACTATTTGGAAAATTGATTTTTGTGAAAATTATAACAGAATGATTACTTCTAAAAAAGTTGATTAAATCATTCCTAACATGTCATATTAACATATAAAATTAGTGTAATTCATAAAAAGTCTCAAATTATATTTATTTGGGTATTCATAATATCAATTATTTTAATTTTTCACTATTATGGTAATTAATGCATCATCATTGTGTCATAAATAAATTAAATTATATAATTTATAAAAATTATAAATAAAATATCATTATGTAGGAAATATTTTTTTATCTTTTTAATGAAAATTTATAATCGAATTTACCTTATTTATATCCCTATATTAAAAATGTTTTAGTAAATAAACTTTGATTTTAAGTCTTTTAACTCTTCTTTGAATTAAATAATAATAAATGTCCTAATCTAATCCAAGTGGACCTAAATGATAATATTTTATTCCTAAGGTTGTTTTTGGTCTAGATACACTTGACCAATAGAATTAGTACATGTGTTAGGGTAATATTAATATCATTTTTACCCTTAATTACCCTATTTACTTTTAACCGTGGTAAATAAAAGTAAAAAATTACTATTCACCAAAAATTATTTTCATCTCATTGAACCAAATTTTAATCCTTGATATTAACTGTTTCTCTCAGATTTACTAAATTCCACTCACAGAAGCGATAAAATTACGTTTTATGAAAAATTCAGTTTTTTAACTACTAATTAGTGGATTCACTATTCATCAAAAAATGAATGTTTCCAGAAAAATACCAAAAACTAGGCCTAAGATATATTTGATATTATGAATTCAAAAATTATGTCTATTTTACCAAATTCAAAACATATCTGTTGCATTAATTAATTTAAAAATTAATTTCCGTCGTCAAAACAAATTGCGTGTTTTTAAGAGATAATAACTATCAAAAGATTGACACTTGTTTATGTCTTGTTTAAATGTGAAATTACATCCGATGACCAATATTGTATTAAATGGTAAAAATATATTCTAAATATACTTTAAAACCACTCAAATTAATAATTTATCACTATTAATTATTTCGATTAAAAAAATTGTTTTTAATTAAAATTTAGTAATTTTCACTATTCATCAAAATATGAAAGTTATCTGAAAAGTACCAAAATTTCACCCTAATATAATTTAAATATTAAAAATCCAAAAATTAAGTCCATTTAGAAAGAAAAAATTTATAAAATTTCAAAAAGTAGGTATTACTATTGATAACGGCTAGTTTGATTAGTTGTGGTGTGTTAGAATCTCGAAGTGGCGTACAGTGCACACCATTACATTATTCAAAGGGAAACATACCATGGAAGAATGGGGTGTTACACCATATTTATTCTTAATAAAGAATACTGAATTAAACCTGGTAGATGAATTTGGTATAATATA
Organism: Viscum album; assembly: GCA_963277665.1. Classification (NCBI taxonomy): domain Eukaryota; kingdom Viridiplantae; phylum Streptophyta; class Magnoliopsida; order Santalales; family Viscaceae; genus Viscum; species Viscum album. Next base: position 1,372,835,694 of record OY728133.1, on the reverse strand, counting down.
AGTCTTGACTAAATTCTCTTGAATTTTAATCCTAAAATATTCTAATTCGCCATGGTATAATTTTTAAGGACTCTGTGATATAGAAATAGAACTTGGTATGAGTTAAACTGATAGCTCAAACTCATTATCTAGGGGAATAATAAGAAACTCATTAGGAAATACATCATAATATTCAAGTAAAATTACAATATCAGCAATATTGTGTTCTTAACCAAATGATTGATCCAATTATCTGTCATTATTGGGCATCAAAACCCATGTTAATGAATTAGTAACTAATGATATATCATAGTTATCATTTCATAGACATTTCATCATAGAATTTTGTAGAATATTATTTGATATTTAGTTACTTTAGAAATTTATATGAGCTCTATATAGAGTGATTCAATCCATTCCAAATATCACATCAAATTCTACCAAAAGAAGAATGACTATATCTTTAGGTTGCATCTTGCAAAAAAACATAATCATGGAAGATTTATATACTATGGATGAAATCATCACACCATAGATTTTTAAACTAATAATTCAATTTCTAATGTGTGATATAGTGAATCATTAATCTTAGGAAACCTGAAATATATAATGAAATGAAAATAACCACAATCAATTGACAGGTTTACAGCTCCTGAGTGAATAATGACCATAAATTTTACCAATTTTTTTATTATTCACTTTGAAGAAAGTGATTTATTAGGTTATTCCTTTAAAATATTATTTTATAGGTTTTGGGATTCATTATCCTTATTATCCATCAGATTGGTGCATTTATTTTCATAATTCCTAAACTCATTACATTTGAAGCATTGAAGTGTGAGTGGTGGATTAGATGGATCTTTTTCCTCCGATTTTATATTAACTGACTTCTTTATGTCTCTTTGAAATTTATACACCTGATGGAATCCCATTATACACATGAAACATGTTACCATTCCCTTGAGGAAATTTTCATGGTGTTTCTTCCCATATTTTTATTAGAACCAAAGATACCATTAGAGAGGGGAGGGGGTGAATTTGGGTGTCTTAAAATTTTGCTGTTTCTTTTCCCTTATATATCTTATTCTTTTTTGGATATTTATCCGGATTTAATAGGAGAATGAATTCAACTCATTTTTTACTCTAAGTACAAAAACATCGCATAATCATAAAATAAAGAATATAGGGATACCAAATTTTATTAGGTTCACCCAAATTGACTAGTCCATAGACCACACACCAATGATGAGTTGTTATGATAGTGTCGTAATACTTTAAGTAGGGATATTATAAGGTATTTGGGAAGGTAACCCTATTAATAACATGAACAATTACACTTGCCTACTCTCATGTTCTTCTAAAGTGAGGAATTATTAGTTTATAGACTTATGGGTCTCTTCAATAGTTTATAGATATGATGACCTTCTTAAAATCAGTATGAGTTGTTAAAAAACCCTACATATTTGATTCCAAGTAAATGATCATTGATATTAAATGTTTTTGTATCATTATTACTTCAAACAATATAAGATCAAGTCCTTATATATGAGGGTTGATTTTTTTCCTTCATATGAATAAAAACTTCCCTTCTCTAGATATTGATAATTCTAATGTTGTAATTATTGTTTATGATAATATTATTTAATTATAGGATAAAGAACTGATAAAATACTATATTATTCTTCAAAATTTATACACTATATTCCTTTCTTCTACTGCTAAAAAAAACCATAACGAGAAAATCTTACCCCATGCTACTCCCTCTCTTCTTCTCTAAAATTAAGATAAAAAATATATTCTTCTTCAGATCATTTTTCTAGAATGGATATTTGTAGTTCATATACATGCATGTTTACCTTTATAATTTTTACAAAAATGGTGTATATTCCCTCACATTAATTTATGATTCCAAATATTTAACAAGGGTCCCATGATATATTATATGGTCAATAAAATCTGAGTAATTCCTTTGAAAAAATCTTCATGATCTTCTCTATTTAATTCTTTTACTATCATGGCATTGCTATTCCTTTTAATTAAACTTCCAAAATAAAATTATATTATGTTTTTAATTTTCATTTTTATATTTCTTCTCCCATAATTTGATTCTAAGGTGCATTAATGAATTTACTATTGTAATAAATTCAATCCACATATTTTATGAATATTTTTTTTCACAAGTATTCTTAATATAATTACATAATATATCACAATTTAATACTTTTGAAATAATAGCATGGATAATTGACTCTCTAAAAATTAAATTTACTTCACTTCCCGTATCATATCATGTCTCTATATGAAAAAACATTCAAACTCTCATTTCTATGATCACATAGGAATTTATGTATTTATTACCAAAAAACTCGATGATCACCATGCCCCCTACCATAACGTAGTGTATTTCACTTGGTTATTTTGTGATCTACAAATCTATACATGATTAAATGATCTTTCTTATCTTGAAATGTGTCAACTATAGTTGTGAGCACAACTATATAATGATTCCCAATTTTATATAAGCAAAACATCAAACCAAAATTCCTAGCTCCATAGTGTTTTCACCATTCACAAGAATTTCAATCCTCCTCCTCAAGATCATTCCAGACTTCACCATTTTCTACTAGACCTATCAAATGTTACTGTAAATATATCTATATTATAAATCACTATTTAAATTCATAGGAATTCATAAAAATATATCAACTTAAAAACTATTATTTAAAATCATTGAAGAATTATGCATGAGAATTTTTAACTCCACATACATCATGGCCCAGAGGCTTTACAATATACCCTTATATAGAGTTCCAGAGTAATATTTATGAAATTTTGTGTATTATAATTATGTATAATTTGCCAATTTACTCTATATATCACCTTATATACACTAATGACCCTTATGTAGTACCCTAGGTACCATTATATAGCTTCGTTATTTTATATATACCTTTACACAAGTCATCCCTTAACTGTTTAACTTTATACAACCTCCAACACTTAACATGACCTTTAATGATGTATTCCATCTACCATTTTTCAAATAAAACATCAATCGAATATTTCAAGAGATATCCATGTGTCAAATTCCTCTATAATAAAATATAACTTCCTGTAAGGCTTACTTGAATCTATAATAATCCTAAAAGAATGGTATCTGATGTTTCTTTATTTTAATTCCAAAAAAATATTTCCAAATAATACAATTATATAAAACCATGGTTGAAATGTTACCCCATTTTTATTTCATTAACAATATATAAAAATTAAAAACCAATATCTCTTCTCTCCCCCCCTTTATCAATAAAATAAAAAGGTTTTTTTCTTCCCTCAGGGGATCCACTACCATTTTTACTCCTTTTTTTTCAAAAAACTATTTACACTAAATTTAACAAGAGAAATAATCACATCGGTATCCTTTCAAGAATTACATATTCAAATATATAGTTCCACTAATTAATATTTTATTCAAAAATTCCCTATGGATCCATAACACCAAAATCCTCTTTCACCATTTTGAATTATCCTTTCAACCTCCAAACATTTTTCACATAAAATAGACACCACTTTAAAAATTTCAATGGGTGAGTCTCATCACTTATAAATGACTTTTATACAATTATCTACTTCCATTAATTCATAATGTTTTGTATTAAACAAGTTTTTTATTAAAAATATCAATTTTTTACATATAAATCACTATATATTCAAAAATCATATGTATGTTGATAAATAAACAATTTCATATAAACTGAAATAACTTATCACTAAAAATATTAGTATATGAACATTAAATCACAAGGGTGAGAAATATAACCCTTAAAAATGAATTTTATACCACTTATTAATACCAAAAACAGGATACCACTTATAATCCATACCTACAAATTTTCCTATAATTCATTATTCTTTTGAATGAGGATAAAAAAATTTACGAGCTAATATTTAACTCCCCTTTATTGTGTGAACCTTAAAACACCACTAGTTAAAACCAATTTATTTAGATGATACCACTTTATTATAATAATCTTTTTAAAATAAGAATCTAGGCATCCTTTTTAGGGACCATATATTACCAAGCCTACCTTGATACCCACCGAACTTCAGTATTCTAGTTTAAAACTTATTTTTAGAATAAATTCTATCATGTTCTCTCTATGATGATAAGTTTAATAGATTTATTCACATGATTTTCCTAAACATGACCTTCACTATTTTCTTTTTGAGTGTACTTTTTGATTCGGAAATATCCTCCTTTTAATTCAAACATTCTTAACAACCCCATGTATTGTATATACCCCTTTATCCTGTAACACTCCATACATCAGATTTATCAATAAAGAACATGGTGAGATTGGTAATTCCATTCTCCTAAAATTGAGGCATGTTATTGGTCATTGTAGACAAGCCTTTTTCTTATGGATCTCTTGAAATTAATTTAAATGGATTTTTTTAATGAAACTACTAATACACAGTTTTTTCTCATTCCCCATTTAGAATAGTTTACATATTTTTTTTATAGGGATTCTTTTTTTCAAGTGAGACACATCCCAATAATTCCTATTTACTTTATATTAGCTTCTTTGTTGCACTATCCTCTAGAATTATTCTTTCTTCATTCACGAGAACACCACTAGATTTATACCTTTACTATATTGTAGTATGAATGACCCCACTCAAGCGTTAAACTCACTTATATTCATTGAATCTCATGGGAGATAATATATCATTAATCTTCTCTATTTATATATATTTCATTTATTTACACAATCATTATTGGTTCATAACTATTTTTCTTCTATTCACATTATAATGTTTTTAAATATGACATTTCTCACTATATTCCCGATATTTTTTACTTTCTCGGTCAAGGATTATTATTATCTATGAATTCTATGGTATTATTTTCCCAACCTATATATTACACTATTTCACTAAGTAATATCTCTATATGAATTTCCAAAATAATCATTCTAAAGGTATGATTTGAATCCCCTTGTCTAGGAAAAATTCTTATTCATGATACGTTCTTTAAAAACAACAACACCATAGGTGGAGGGATTATAATCAAAGAAATATAAACTATACCACATTTCATGTGGGATTAAGGGATTAAAAATTCTCTATAATTCAAAGTCTAAAATCATTTTTTATTTATTATTTACATAATCTCACTATATGGCTATGTGTTTTATAAAAATAACACATATTATCTTACTATTCTCATTGAATCCATTTATTTAATTCAAATTTTTCTATTTTTTTCTAAAATATTTTCCATGTATTTATTTTTTAAAATATTGATTTATCCTTTTTGGTATTCAAAAAAGGACTGTTGAATTATTTAAAGTACAATACCTCACATATTAGACCATGTTTTAAAATGGTACTATAATCTTGTGATTCAGATACCTTAGAACTTTTTAATTACTCTAAAAATATACCTTAGGTTTTTTTTTCTATAATATAGTTTGGACTTCAAATTTTTTTAATTTAATTTCCAAGTACAATAACATCATATTGAGATGATCTCATTCATATAAAATAGATAATAGCTTTTCTTCACATTCCTTCTAAGAAATTTAACATGTTTTTCATTTTCCTCATGTAATGAAGAAAATGAACTCCCAAGATCCATGATTCAATTTCCTTTTACATAAAGTTATTAATTACTTAATACTATTACAAATTAAAAATATAATTATATAGATATTAGTTTTTCTTTTAGAGTATTTCTTGAGAATCTATTATCAACCTTATTTTTTTCCATAATTCTTTAAAGAAAGAAAATTCCTTAAACATGTTTTTAATAAGATTCTTAAAAAGTATTTTTCTATTTTCTTTTAACTTTGTCATACATTTATCCAAAAAATTCATCATTTTCTTTGATATTTTCCTCAACACTCTTTATAAATTTCTTAAGCCATTATTCTTCATCAATATTCTCATTATTTTAATATGGATCATCTATAGTGTTGTAGCCTCCAAAATATTTTATATCAAATTTATATTCCATAATAGTATATTAAAAACTCCCCCTTTTAGAAATAATTTAATATATTCATTAATATTATATTATTTTCAATACATATATTTAATTTTTCAATTTATTTGGATTTCTCTTCAATTTTCACTTTCAACCATGTTACTTATTTGGAGTTCCCTTGATTGATATATTGATATTTTAACTATTTTAAAGTTAATAAATATTTACACAGATAATATCCACATATTTTTAAGATTCTATCAATAAAACATCAATGATATTATTTTTCAATCACTAAACCCATAATTCATCATGATCTTTTTCATGCTCAACTTTAAGGCCAACTACCCATTCTTGTTCAATATTTTATTTAATTCTCACACTATACATTGAAGATGTAAGAGGAATAGAATATGAAAGGACTAGGTTTTAAGTGATAATACCACATTAAAACCTTTATGATGTGATACCACTTATTGTAACTAGATACAACTTAGATAGGGGGTGAATTAGGGTGTTCAAAATTTTTATCTTTTACTTTCCCTTATTTATCTTCTTATTTTATAATTTTTCTATTGGGTTAGAAGGATAATGAATTCAAAATTTTTTCGTACCTAAGTAAAACCAAATCAAACAAGAATAAAATATATATTATAGGGGCACATGATTTTACTTGGTTCACCAAAATATGATAGTACAAGAGGGAACACAATGACATTGTGTTGGTGTTCCAGGTCTTTAAAAATATAATTAGAGATATTAAATGTTATTTATAAAGGGTTAACTAGAAAACCCATGTGAAACAAATATTTTAAATTCTCACAAACTACTCAAGTGATAAATGTCTAGTTTATAGACTTTAGGGTCACTTTATCAGTTTATAGAGATGATGGTTTTCTTCAAATTTGTATGGGTTACTAAAAAACACGAATCCTTCATTCCTAATACTCATTGATCATTAATGTTATTTTAATATTTATTCATTTAAACTAGATGATATAAACTACTCATATGTGAGGGTTGAATCTATGTCTTCATATGAATTGTAAAATTCCTTCTATAGATAATGAAAATTCAATGATGTGAATTATAATTTATGCTCTTGTTATTTAATTCCTGGATAAATTAGTGATAAACAACTATCTTCTTCCTATAAATGTTATCACTTGAATCCACTCCACTCCTATTATTTTTTTAAAATATTACCTCAATCCACTCTCAATATTTTTTTATGAAATTCAGATATTGAAATAATCTTCCTCATATCTTTTTTATAGAACAATTATATATAGTTTATATATATGAACATATTTATTCACGATTCCACTATGAATGGTGAAAATTTATTCACATTAATTTAATCTTCCCGATCTCTACTAAATGTCACATGATATATTATGTGGTCAATTAAATTTGATAATATCATTGGATAAAACATAAATGATCATCTCTAATTAAACTTTCAACTATCATGGAATTGATATTACATTCATTAAAACTTATAGAATAACACTCTATGATATTTTTAATTTCGTCTTCAATAATTAGATTCTCAGATGCATGAATTATTTTACTATATTCTTAAATTATATCTATATAATTTGTGTATATATTTATTCAAAATCCTTCCAAATATCTTTTCAAATACATCACACTTTAATAATTTAGAAATCATGTTATAGATACTTCAATATATGAAATTGGAACACGCTTTCTCCCCACATCATAACATGTCTGTAGATGAAATTCCAAGATAAATACCTATTTCTGCACTCACCTGGACGTTTTTATCTTTAATACCAAAACACCCAACATTCACCAAGACAAATACCATGATGTGGTGTCTTTCACTTCGTTTATTTACCATCTGAATATTTTGATATGATGCAACACTCTGCCTTATCATTATAAATTCTACCATGGCTATTAATACACCAATAAAGGGATTCCCAATTTTTCATAAGTAAAACCTATAAAACAATGTATATATCCATGATGTTGTTACCATTTGAAATTTGTTTTTATAACATTCCTCAAGAGTGGTCCGAACTTCACTATTTTCTACTAGAATGTTCTACTACTACTATATAGATATCTCTATCAAAACTAACCATTAAAATTCTCATAATTTTATAAAAATATCACCACTTTAATGCCTTTGTTCAAAATCCTTAAATAATGATACATGATAATATTTAATTTCACATGCTTCATGACATGAAATATTCACACTATACCCTTACATATAGTTCTCGAGTGACCTTTACACAGTTTCTATATTACCATTTTACAACATTGAATAATTACCTCTATGTAGCATCCCATCTGTACTAATAAACCTTAAGCAATAGCCTAATAACCCTTTCATATCTTCAATATTTTAGTGCTACTATTACATAGATCATTTATAACCAATTTATCTTTACACATCCTCTAACACTCAGAAAAACCATTATAGAGGTCCTCATTCTACTATTTTTCAAATATAACTTCTCTAAAATATTTTTTAGTTAGATCTATGCATAAAATTTCGTTATAATAAAATTTAACTACTAAAAATACTTCTTTGGATCCACAATAATCCTCCTTTTATGACATTACATGCTTCTTCAACATAATTACATAAACATATTATCAAAAAATCCAATCATATAAAACCATGATTATAATAATTTTTGATATATAGAATGTTTAATCTTCTTTTCTCTAAGGAAATTATCTCTTAAACCCCCATAAAATTATATTTTCATTTTATTTCCTCCAAATCTATGAGAATAATGAGAGTCTCTAGTTTCCATTTCTATCTGAAGTGCATATAAAAAAATATTCATATTTAACAAAGTAATTTATAGATAATGATTATTGAAGACATATTTTTAAGATACTAAATAAATGATTAAGTTTTAATACATGATCTATATTAAAACCATTGGTATACCTTGAAAATATCATGAAATTTAATTTATATATACCAATCTATCAATCCCTTTTTTCATAAGCTCAATGTTTTTTTACAATTAGATGAATAGATTTTGTGGAAAATATTTTGTGATGAATATTTTACTAATCTCCTCCCATTACTAGGAGTTAATTTCTCTATTTTTACTCGTGTTCTTAATCGAATAATACTATTGATATTATTCACTCTCTAAGAGATAAAAAATTAAAATTTCCTTTTCATGATAAGAGTATTAAATAATAGAAACTTATTTTATATTGTTTTGACCAATTGTTTAATAATTAGTGGATTTTAAGATATACTTAAGGACATATATAATTGATGGATGAAATAATTGATAACAAATTACCCCTTCTTTAGTGAATTTGGGATCTTGATATGGTTTAATTTATTACTCATAACTTGAGATAACATAACCATGAAGGTTTTTACATCATATTTCTTACTATATGGGTTTTCATTAGGAAAATCATTCTATTTTCCATCACACTCATTATTAAATTAGTACCACCTGGTTCATACCATTTATTAAAACAAAAGGGTTTGAAATGAATAATAAATAATTATATATTATTAAAATCAAAGAAAAAAATGTTATATTAATATGACAAATCAAACATAAGATGTCCTAATCTATGAAACATTCATTTTAAAAAATGATATTTATGGTTGAAACATGGTTTATTCATGTTTTGTTCTCTTATACATCTTAATATAATACCCATAATTAAGTAAAATTGGATCTCATAACAACTTAGATGACCATGATATAACAAACATAGACTTTACATTACAGCCTATATCTAAACAATTAAACACAAACCCATAATCTAAGGGTTTAATGTAATTGTATATTAGCTATATCGCCATATTATTAAAAAATAATTATTTAATATCTCCCAAAATTATATACATATGATTTATTTATAGATATATTTTGATATAAATATTCCTATGGTAATGAAAAATAAAATATGAAGTCAGAACAAATGCATAATAAGTGAAAAATATATCAATGAGTCACAAAGTATTAGATTATAAACATGTAAGAAAACATAAACATGGTATAAATACAAAACTAATAAAATAATGGAATCATAATATTTGATCATAAGTCATGATAGAAAAAATATCAAAACATAGTAATATAAAACCAAAAAAGTTTCATTATGAAATTATAACATATACAGTGACATAAGAATGTGGAAACATGAGGAAATAAGCATTATCCATGGAAATATAACATGGAATGTATAAAAAACATTAAAAATTAAATTAATATAATAATTTATGTCTATATACTAATAACACCATATCATTATAGTCAAATATAACATCATCATGTACATGTGTAACCTAATGGACAAGGATAACCTACCATGTCCCATAACATATTCATATATTAAGATAAAAATTACCCAATGTAATGGAGGGATATATAATTATATTCCCTCAAATAATATAATGATAAAAAATACATATGTTCCCCATAATAAGTCAATCATACATTATTTATAGATAAACCCATGGGAAGAGGATGGGTTACATAATATTTTTGTGGGGTATCATATATGATGAAATTTGAAATCAGATCAGATGATACCCAAGATTAAATCTCCAAAAGAAATATAAAATAAGTGAACATTTAAGGTGATATAGGAAATATAATTTCATAAATGATATCTTATTCATATATAAAGATTGGAAAAATTTAAAAGAAATCATTAATATAGTTTTCTTTTCTTTTTTTGTGGTGTTTGTTTACTAGAGAAGTTATAGGTCATATTAAAAATAATTTGTAAAGGGTAAAAAGGGATTTTAAGTAATTATTTAAAATATAAATATCCATATAATAAAACCTTTAATGGGGATAATGTTAAAATAGAATAAACATGTAGCATAAGATACAAATTGGTCTATAATTGAAATATGTAATGGACTAAATATTCAGATCCCTCTATTTCTATTTTCTCAGGTTATGTAGGTTTTTAGTTGTAAATTAGAGGCATTATAAAAGATATAGGTGAGTTTTTAACATCTTAAGGTTACCACACTATAGCAGTGTGAATAGAATCGTCCATGGTGAGTGTTTTAGAGCTATGAGTGAGGGTAAACTATTTTGATCTATTCATTTTTGAGGATCGAGCATTTTAGAGTTGGTTGTTTTGTATTTGGGGGTAAAATGGGTAGTGGAATATACTGTATGGGAATTTTTCAAAACAATTTCATGGGGGTGATTCTATTTTGTAAAATAGATAGCTAAAAATATACATGATACTATTGTGAAGGGTGTGGTGATTCATGGATGAAGAGGTACTGAGTGTGGTGACTCGATGAGTATCCCTAAGGTAAATTAGGAGACGATCACACACATTTTTATGGGTTTGGTGTTAGTCAATTTATCCCTATTGTAAAAAAGAGTATATAAATACCCATGAAACTAGGTATGGTGGTGTGTGAAGTTGAGGAAGGATGAGTTTATGAGCAAGGTGGGGAATGATTAACAAGGGTCTCCACACCATGGTCTTCGACATGGTAGAATAAAACAACTAGGGTGATTCCACCATATCATGTTCCATGGAATTGTGTCGACCATACATTCAAAACATGGTTTTTAAAAGATGTGAGATTTGAGGAAATAAGCCATTTTTAACACTATGGAACCTATATCTCTCATTGAATAGAGGAACCATGAGCGCAATGCGATTATCTATGTTGCAGTGGAGGATATTTGAACATAGTTTATAAATATAGGGTTAGATTACTATTGATTCATATTTTCATTCTTCTCTAAAGACCTATAAAAACCCAATACCTTTTACAACTATCTAGCTATATCGTTGAGAGTCAAAACACCTTGGATCATTGGATCATGGTTTCTCAGATAGAGGTACTCACTCTTCTCCTATTATCTTTATTCTAATTTTTAACTTTATTTATAGAAGATAAACATGGAGGAATATCCATTTATTTTGAGTTAAGGTTTAAGAAAGAATTGATGGTGGATTTTAGTGTTCAGGTTCTAGTGAAATTTCTTTTGATTTTTTGGTGTTTTATCCTTGATTATTCCATTATTGAATAATTATTATTCCAAGAAGATTCTAATTGATATATGGTATTCATTACTTATCCTTTCATTTTTTTTCAAGTGTGAACATATCACGATTTATTTCTTTGGGTTACAAAGGAATAAACATTAATGAAGATAATAATGAATTAGAATTGGTCCATTGTCACCGCATGTGTTTTTTATTTTGATATTGCCTCTTGATTTTCTAGATAGTGTGCTATCTATTTTCTTTTTAGTGTTGTTTTTATCCTGATTAATACGATAAAAAATTAATAAACAAAATAAATTCAAAATTATTTAGTGTTTATTGAATGAGGAATGTAATTTGATTCATGTTCTTCCTTGAAATTGATTAAATATGGAAGTTATGCCTGAAACATGTTTATGATTGATTCATATCTATGGATAGACATATATTATAGGAAGTTTATTTTTTAAACATATTAAATATATATATATTAATTAAATATGGCAATTAAGTGGTTGTTTTCTTAAGATAATAGATTGGGGTTGTTCTATCCCAGTAATAGTTGTGAAAGCCTTGAATACCTTGGTGTTATGTCTTGAGTTACCCCATGAGTGTGTCCTGGAGAAAATAACTTTTCTATTTTGTATGATTTCTACAGCATTATAAAGCCTTGATATGTGTTTTTTTGAATGAAAAATGGTTTGTGTACTTAGTTCACAATGGTATGGTTTTCATGGGATTCCATTGGTGTCTTGATGATAATGATGGTGGGATGGAATGTGTTGTGTGAAACTTTATAAAGGATGACACTATGTTGGTTTAGAAAAGTTGAGAGTTTTCTATTTTTTTGGTTCTTTTTTATGTATTTATTTTAAATTAGTAGTTTCTATATGGTTTCTTTTTATGTTTTCTATCTATTTTATTAAGTTTGGTTTTATGCATTTTAAGTACATCATTGGTTGTGGTAGTTTAAGATGAGTCGTAGAATACCTAAAAATTATGGAATAATAAATTGATTTATAAATGAACCCATGGGATGGAGTTCTTTTAGTAGTAATAAAATGACCTAATTAAATAATGGAAACCATGGAATGGTTGAATTAAATTCTTGAAGAGAATCGTCATTGAATCTGAATTTTTAATATCGTTTATGAAATAATGTTGACTAGTGATGGAATGAAATGGTTAAATAATAATTAATTATGGGATAATAAATGATGGGTAAATTTTTGGATTATTAAATGAGTGAATTGGGATTTATAATTACTAATGAAAATGGTCAAAGATATTAATTTTTATTCTTGTTCTAAATGAATTTTCTAGACATAGCAGAATAAACTAAATGTCATGTGATACAATAGATGAAGATTGAGTCTATGTCTAGTTAGTTTCCCTTAGTGTGGTTATACATGATACTATATTTATATTTTTTTGATTTCATATGCTTCACAACCTATGTTTTTAGGTAAAATAGCCCCCAAATGTTGGAGGGGGGGAGTGTTTTCCCCATAGTCTGGGTTAGAGAGAGAATGAATGGATGAATTCTACCTCTCCCCTACCATCCCTTTTATTATAGTATACTATGTGAGCATACCTGTTCTGTGATAAGTGAAGGTGTAGGGTACGATCTCACATGAGTAGTGATGGTTCTTAGTCTAACTATACATTTATGTAAGATCTATAATGACTTGACAATATAACAAACACTTGTACCCAGTCATGGTGGCTATGGATTTCTACAAGTATACATACATGAGATTTAGTGGTTTGAGGCATATTTCATGATACAATGACTGTAGTGTATTCCAAAAGTATGCTTGGTTATAGATGAGATGATGGTAATGAGGTTGTGATGAGATACACAAGATATATGATGAGATGATGATATAAGAATGAAATGGTTTTCTAGTTTAGTAAAGGATGACATAGGGGAGGGATGTGCCCAATATGTGAGTCATTTGGGGCATGAGAGTGATACACCAGTGGGGAAGTGTAAGTAGGGAACCTTTATTATATATATATATATATATGATGTCGATATGATCATTCCTATATATTACTTGGAGAGTGAACCTTATGAGGATGAGAATTAGTTTTACCTTCTTAAGTAATGAGTAGGGTTTAGTGTCTATTCACTAAAATTTAGTATAATTCTTTCACATTTTTCATGAGAGATTCCAAGGAGGATACTATTAAGTATACTAGTATTCTCACGATACATATATCTAAACAATATTTTTTGGTTCATAGTAGCTGGTTAGTGACTAATATGGGCATTAATACCTCGAAGTGGAGTTTTTCTATAGTGATTAGAGTTTTTTGGTAACAACATAAGATTGTTTTAGTATTTCCAATTATTTTATCTTATGTATGAAATTATATTAATGTATTGGGATTGAATTTTTATTTATGCATAGTGTTGAGGTGTTGATCTCCTCTCATCACTTGTTCCTTAAGTTTGTATTAGGAGTATAATAACACTTTTTTGTGATTATATACCCTCAATGTCATTCTCAAAACCATGTCCTATTTGAGATGAGATTTTGGGGTCATCTCATTTTAGTCATTGTCATATCAATAGGTGTACTAGTGTGTGTGTGGGGGGGGGGGTCATGATAGAGTGGTATCCAAGCAGATGGTTGATAAATAAGATAGATTTTTGAGATATGAACTAGTGAGGTTACCCAGGTTGGCATGTAAAAAATATCAATTGGACAGAATATGGGATTTAAAAAAGGGAGACTGGATATGACCTGTGTATTTAGGGACACATATGATCTGATAAAAGAACCTTCACGTTTTCTAAATATTCTAAGTGAAGTGATGCTATTTATATGGTAGAGAACTGGGTAAGGACTATACATCATGTTATTTGTGCCTATTTTTTAATTGGGTATAAAATGAGAATTAGGTTTAAAATAATTAATTAATCAAAATTAAATATTACATATTCGTAGTTTAGGGGGAATCTATTTTTTTTAATTTATAGGAATGGATATAGGTAGAGGGATCTTTAGTTTCATACCAAATATATTCAATATTATTTCAAATGGATTTATACAAGTTTTAGTTTAATAAAAATTATTTATGGTGGAGGATACTCTAAGAGTCTCAGAACCATGGTTTTCATAAGTATGAGGGATATATTTCAAATTAAGAGATTGAGGCTTGTATGGAGGGTTCGATAAAATTTATTCTTGGAAGGACCACATAATTTCATTGTCTACGATGATGATATATAGAGAATATTTATAGTTTTTGTTATTATTCTTCAAGGATCATGATAAGGAAACCATTCCATGAGAGAAGTTCTATGTTTAGTTTTATGTTTAGTTTTTTCTTCAACCATGAAAGAGATTTGTCAGTGGGAGATTCATACTCTTTATTATAGGTTTTCAAGTGTGAATAAGTTTAGTATCTGATATAAAGAACTGTTAAATTATGGTTTGGACCACATTTTAGTTGAGGATTCTTGGGAGAGGTATTTCATGGTGGCTTTTTTCCAAATATTCAGTTTCTGGACAAACCTTTTTGGTTGAAGACATACCATGTGCTGTTGGTGAGATAATATGTTATTAAGAGGATTCTATCCAAAACTAGATCATATTGGGTGGGGAGTTGTCAATAATCTCTATGGAGTAGATCTATGACAATAAATTTTTTTCCTATCGAGATGAATAAGTTTAAGATAGTAGGTAGTTGGTTCTAGCCTTTTTCAAATCATTTCTAGTGCCAATGGGTCTTAGACTCCCGCCAGTAGATCAGGAATAGTTTTATATTATTATGGAGATTGAGTCCATCAAAATTGAGAGTGTTTGACCTTCTTTTATAGTTAAAATAGATCTTATAACCCTCTTAATTATTAACCATTTTAGTTATATCCTTTAAGGTAGTAGCTGCAGTAGGGAGATCAAGTGTAAGATCAGTAGATGGGGGGGGGATTGAAAGGGATAACCCCATGATTCCCTTACTCATGAAGGATAGTTATTAGATCATGATTATAGAGGAAGTTTCCATCCATTTTAGAGATTTTATGTATTTAAACATGGTCAAATTCATGCCTTATATTTTCTAGTTCGAGGATATCCAGATTTCAGGTGAGTTATTGTCTACCTATTTTTATACACACTCCATCATTTTACCCACTCAAGTCCATGATTTAGGACATGAGGTATAAATACTTCTAGTGAATTTGGAATTGACTATGCTAATAAGAGGCTGAGATAGCTTGTATGATGTGTGCATAGATTGTGATTTGATGCTGTGGAAACATCACTCTTGGGGAGGCTTCCTTTATTTGTAGATAGATACATACACCATCATCCCCTTTATACATTTTAAATATTCAATATATATTATTAGGTATTTCTTCAGGATGCGAAATATATTATTTAATACAGATGGAGAGAAGACTATATGTTTTTGTGGGCAAGACCCTATGAAATATTAGAGGTGTGTTGAGTCCCTATCTTCTTTTATGGCTAGGATGACGCCAATTTAGTAAGAGGATTAGCTAAAGATGTTTCCTAAGGTTTTGGATGATTACAATGATATATTTTTGGTGGAGGTTGAGATTCCACCACCTCGACATGAGACTGTGTTTGGGATAGAGCCGTATAGGGAGCATCTCCTATATCGATGCATCCATATAGGATTTCCCATTTTGAGTTGTGAGAGTGGAATATATAGGTTGATGATATAAATTATAGATGATTCATTTGACCAAGTGTTCCACCTATGGGTGCTCTATTTTTTCATGAAGAAGGCATTTGATAGTCTATATTTTTATATCAATTATCACTATTTGAATCAAGTGATGATGAATAACCACTATCCAATCTTGATAATTGATGATTTATTTAATCATTTTAATGGAGATAACTAGTTATCAAAGATCAAATTGTGATCAAGATATCATCATATACGTGTGAAGGATTATTATATCCTAAATAATGCTTTCAAATGTCATTATTTCCATTATGAGTTGTAATATAATTTAGTGTAATATATGATATAGCTATGTTCAGGGGACTAATAAATGTATTGTTCCATGAGTTTCTATATTAGTTCATTATAGTGTTTAACTATGACATCCTAGTGTTCTTTGATCCAAAAAGGACCATACATATCATTTTGAGCTATTTTGGGAGTTCTTCAATGTTAATAGTTATTAAATAAGTTGTAAAAGTTTGAGATCTAGGTTTGAGAGGTCTATTTCTTGGGACATGTTTTGTATTAGTGTAGGTTATTCATGGATATTTCAATAGCTGAGATAGTTGTTTCTTGGGTATACCCAAAGAACATTTTTAAGGTTAATATTTTCCTTAGTATATCTTGTTATTATTAGAGGTTTTCTCCCAACATCTCTCAGATTTCAACTCCTATGATAGTGTTGACTATAATGGATTAGGCATTTGTGTGGACTATCTAATGCACAAATACATTCAAGCATTTCAATAAGAAGCTATTAAATTTTATAGTTAATCATCATTTGGAGGGGGCATTTTTTTGATGTTTATTTAAATGCTTTACATATTTTATTAGTTGGTTCTCTGATATAGAAGAGGGTAGTTATATTTTATGGGTCTTAGCGATTATGATATCAGGAATGAAAATGTTCCACCCATGACATTTGTCCTATCGTGGTTGTGTTCTCTCTAAAGTTTTAGTGGAATTACCCAACAGTGAGATCTTTGTAGTTTTCACAAATCACAAGAGTTTAAGGTATGTTTTTTTATCACCATGAATTTATTTTGTAGTAGTTTTGGAGGATGAAATTATTATAGGATTACGAATTTAAGACTTTATATATAATGGGGAATGGAAATTTTTGGGTTGATTTCTTTAGTAGAAATTTGAACAACAGTGCTGTGGCTGAGTCTTGTGAATCTTTGAGGGTGATAAAATACTTGGTTATGGTGTACCTTTATTTGGGAGGAATTGATGGTAGAGGGTGTATTTATCAGATGATGACACATTTTTTTGGTGTAATAGGTGGAGGAGTCCTAGTGGGGGGGGGATTTTAATGTATATATCTGGTGAGAACATGTTTTTCATTGTGATGATCTTGAGGTATGGTCTGAGGATGACATACATCAATTATTTTTTTAGGAGAGGATATTTGTTCTTTTAGTGACACATGACAGGGTTCTCCATGAGTTCAAAAATTATCCATTAGAAGTATATATTTGTTTGGTGAATATGTTTCACACCTTGAATGTTTAGTTCTGGTGGTCAATGATGAAATGATTAGATGGATAGTTTGTCTCTCAATTTTTGGTTTCTCAAATGTGAAGGTTCAACACCGTGTTCCTAGTGGTTTTCTTCATCCACATGATATTCCCCATTATAAGTGGGAGGAAACATTGATGGAAATTATCATTATTTTGTTTCAAGATAAAGGATAATATGATGTGATATGGGTGATCATGGATCAATTAATTAAGTCATATCACTTATTAGATATTAAATAGGAAGTATTATTGGATTTTTTTCAAGGAAATATCTAGAGGAGGAAGCGGGGATTCAGGGGGTTATGAATATGATCATCTTTGATCATGATCCTCATTTCACCTCTATAGTTTGGAGAGGTATAAAACATGATTTTTAATCTTAGTTATTCCTTAGCATTGATTTTTATCTATATACAAATAGTCAAACAAAGTGGAATATCTAGAATCTAGAGGGTATATTTCATAAGTTCATTCACGATTTTAAAGGTTCATGGGTGAGGTACTTACCCTTGGTGGAATTTGGATATAAAAAAATTTATCACTCCACTATTGGTATTGATTCATTTGAATATTTTATTGTCAACCTATTTTGATCACCATTATGTTTTAGTGAGGTTAGAGAGTCAGAGGTTCTTGGAACAAAATTGGTTTTGAACATGGAATAAAAGGTATAAGCGATTAATGAGAAAATGTTGGTAGAAAATGATCCTAAAAATCCCTATGATAATAGTAGTATGAGGTCTTTGGGGTTTTACATTAGATTTCATGTGTCTTTAAGGGTATATACTCATCATTGGTAGTGAAGGTTCAATGGTTCGAGTATGCATTATTCTAAATTTTTTGTACTATTTGACATATTTTCTTGTGTTAGATCTATTGCATATTAATTAATAATACCCCATAGATGATCCAAATTCACGAGTTCTCCGATGTGTTACATCTATTCCAGCACCTTCGTAATGATTTTCATGTGCTTAATGGGGTTAATCTGGGAGTTTAATATGATGCAACCTTCAAGCGGTGGCCTGTTGATATTTTTGACAATTAAGAGAATGTTTTTCATAGTTGTGTTATTCTCTTATTTTTTTCTTGTGGTGGAACTATTGTTTGGATGAGTTTACTTAGGAGTAGGATTAATAGATGCACACTCAATATCTTAGTTTTTTTAATGTTTTACCTTTGTTGATATTCTTATAATACCTTTTATTATTTAATGATATAGTTCTTTATATTGTGTTTTTATGTGATATTACCTCATGTTGTGCTGGTGGTGGTATATTCTAGCTATAATGTTGAGAGGTATCTCACTGGGTTGTTTTTTGATCCCCTTTCCCTTCGTTATTAGTTTTGTTTTAAATTATTGAGGTTTTGAATTGTTTAAGAGGTATTTGATGTAAGGGACTAATTTTCTAGATCCCTCCATCATTGATTTCTGGGTCTTGGAGGCATTGAGTGGATATTTTGAGGTATTTTAGAGGCTATAGGCGAGTCCTAGCCATATTAAGGGCCACTTATCCATAGTAGGGGACGTGGTGCTAGTTGTGGTGAGTGTTTTGGAGCCGTGAGTAAGGGAAGGACATTTTTATCTAGTCTTATTTGAGGTTAAATAATTTTAATGTTAACCATTTTTTAGTGGGGATACTCCATGGGAATTAGAATAGATTGGATGGCCATTTTGAAAAAACTTTTTATATGGGGTGATCTTTATGTTTAAAATAGATAATTGAAAATTCTTGGGGATCTAATTTTGTAGGGAATGATGGTGTGTAGAAGATGAAGTACTTGTTGTGGAGAATTGGAGGGCCTCCCTACGAGAAATTAGGAGGCTAACATTCCCATTTTTCATAGAGTGGTGTAAATAAAATTCTCCCTATATGAAACAGAATAATGGAGACACCTTGGGCAGTGGGTGTGATAGTCTATGATGTCAAAGAAAGGTCAGGTACATGAGTGAGAGGTTAAACGGAGAGTAAGGGGTTTCTACATTGTGGTATTCAGTGTGGTAGAACAAAATAGCTTCAGGTATTCTATCACTTTTTTGTCAAGGGCGTGGTGGTGATCAAAGACTTAAAATGATTTTTTTTGAAAATTAGGTTATTTGGGGAGATATACAAATTCAAATGTTATGGAACACTAATATATCTTTTACCAAAGGCACTACAGGTGTAGTGTAACCCACTACACTACAATGGGGTATATTTGAACCTTCTATATAAATAGAGGGTCAGATTACACTTTTTTTATATTTTTCCCCCATTTTTCAAGCTATAACTAACCCCTATCTCTCTCACCACTCTCCAAACACACACTTAAGTGTCTAAAAGCATAGATTATCAAACTAATGTTTCTCAAATATACATACACTCTCTTATTATCTTCTCTTCACTCTCCTTGTTCTCTTTCTTTCCAAACAATCACCATAGATTAAGATTCCTATATTTTGGGTAGAGGTTTAAGTAAGACTTCATAGTGGATTTCCATGGCAATATTCTGAAGATACATCCATCGATCTGGTGGTATTTCATCCTCAATTCTTCCATAATTGAATGAATATTATTTCTAGAATATTCTAATTGAGGTAAGGGATTCGTTACTTCACATTATATTTATGTAAAAGTGTTAACATATCATGATTTAGTTTTCTTGATTAATAGGGAATCATCTTTATTGAAGACAAATATATTAAAAGTTAATAAATAATGAATTGATATTGTGTTATTATGATCACATATGATTTTTTTAAAATTGATAATAAATATTAATTTTTTAGTGCGCTATCTATATTTTTTTGTGTTTTTTATTGTTTTTTAACATGACTAATTTGTTTTAAATTTGATAAAAAAATTTAATCCAAAATTATGTAATTGATAATTAATGAGGAATATAAATTGATTCTCATAATTCCTTAAAATTAACGAAAATGAAATTTACGCTTCAATCTTATTTATGATTGATTCCCAGCTACAGATAAATATTGATTATATGTATCTTATCATTTTTGAACCTATTCAAAATTAATTAGTTAATTTAATATATAATGAAATGGTTGTTTGCTGAAGATAATATATTGGGCTTGAGGGATACCATTCTTTGTTGGGAAATACTTGATTGTTATAGTGCTATGGCCTTAGTTTCACAATATATGTGTTGTGATAAAAATATTTTTGTTTCTTTATATGATTGATATGGTATGGATGATCCATGACATGTTTTATTGTGAACCTATAATGGTTGGTGTATTCAGTTAAAAATGGGATGGTTTTCCTTGGTTTTAGTGGTTTCTTAATGCAAGTGACAACATGATAGAATGTGTTGTGTACAATGGTGTTAGGTATGACACCGAGGTGGTTGGAATAAGTTGGGATCTGAGTTCTCACATTCATTATTTATTTATTCTTTATTTTAAAAGGATATTTTTTTATATGAATGTTTGTTATGGTTTCTAACACATTGATATAGTTTTCCTATATGTATGAAAAGTGAATATTTGGTTTTAGTAGCTAAGGATGATCTCTATAATACCAATAAATTATGGAATGATTACTGGATTAATGAATAATCCCAGGTGATGGGGTGTTATTTTTGGAGGTCATTATATAAGGTAATTAAATAATGGAAACCA
This sequence comes from Viscum album, assembly GCA_963277665.1. Taxonomy (NCBI): domain Eukaryota; kingdom Viridiplantae; phylum Streptophyta; class Magnoliopsida; order Santalales; family Viscaceae; genus Viscum; species Viscum album. Next base: position 1,372,813,877 of record OY728133.1, on the reverse strand, counting down.
TTGGATAATTGAATTATATTCCTGAAGAGCATGGGTGTTGAGTTCAAATTGGTAATATGTTAATGAAAGGATGATGGATTCTTATAGAACAAAATGTTTAAACCAAATTTAATGATGTTCAAATGAAATATTGGTAAATTTCAAGTTTTTTAAATGAACGAATAATGATTTATAATTGTTAAATGAAAATGGTTAAATTTATTAATCTTGAAGCTTATGCTAAATATAGTTTCTATACCTTAGAGATGGAAATGAGGTGTCATGTGAGATGATATCTATAGTTCATGTAGAAGGCTAGGAAGTTACCCTTAGCGAGTCAGGTAATAAACTATATTTATATTATATGATTTCATTTTCTTAATAACCTTTGTTGATATGTAAAGCAACGAAAAAATGTTGGGGGGATATTTTTTCAAACATCCAGCTTGGTGATGGAACACGTGGTTGACTTATTCCTCTTCCAAATAATTAATTATAGTATATTATATGGGGATACCTGGGTTGTGATAGATTTATATATACATTAAGGAATCACACAGATTATGATGGATCTTAGTATTACTATACCTTTATGTGTTGGATATAATGACTTGAGGTTATAGTATATACTAGTATGTTGTCATAGTGGATATGACTTCCCATAAGAGTATATGCATGGGATTTAAGGGTTTCAATTATAATGCATGATGCATAGGCTATAGTGGATTCCATAATTCTATGTGTTTGAAAATTATATGATGGTAACGAGGTTTTGATAAACTTCATGAGATGTCATATGAGATAATGATATGGTTTATTGGGTTAGAGTATGATGACTTATGGGAGGGATGAGAACAATACATGAGATGTTGGGGAACGAGAGTGGAACAACAATATAGAAGTGAGAGGGGGTCTATTTATTATATATATATATATTGTTTCCCTCGGAATTCGGGGATGACCTCCTGGATGGGAGATTAAAACATTCCGATCAGTTTCTAGCAGGTTTGTTCGTAGAACCAGAAACATCCAATGATTCCACATCCATTTGGACCTACTTTCCAAAGGTAGGTGCTCATTATATTGTGGACTGATGAGACTTAGGAATTTGCATTGGTCGAGAGGATGGGAGGTCAGACTCATCACACCTTTTTGAGGGGAATTATTGTCTATTCCGGGACTCTCTTTATAGATTTAAGTTATGTTCGTGAATCCTTATTACATTACCAAGTATAAAATGAGCTTTTCCTTTAGTTTTGACAATCAATGATTAAATATGTAAGAAATTTAGAGAATTTTTTATATGTATTCGAGGTTCTTCATCAATAGAGAATCATCTATATATATTTAGAGATTCTTGGTCAATGGTAACCTTCAAAACATTCATATAAAAGTCTCTTGGTCATTATGATGACCAAACTGGTTTTAAAGCCACTCAGTGGGGAACATGAAGTTTATTGTCATTCAAAAGGACAATAAATTATTTCAGAGTTGGGATCAAACCCATAGATGGGCTACCTACGTATCCTTTTTTTTTGGAAAAGGAATCAGAACCCACGTAGTTCGAGTAAAGGTATTATATTTATGATTGATGGCTCAAAGCAGGATGTCAGAATTACTTTTAAACTCTAAGCTCATGTGAGTCATGCTCGGTGTGACAAACAAGAGGTATTGGTAAAAATTAGACAATTGTTCCATGAAAGATACAATCATAAGAAATGGTTTGGGGCTTATGTATGTATGACTACCCAGATGAATGAAGTTTAGGATTTACTTTAAGGAGAAAATCCAGGAATAGGGTCCATAAAGGTATATGTGCTTTATGGAGATTTGAACACTCTAACTTGGGACTTTATTCCTGAAAAGGAAACCCAAATTAGGAGAGGATTGATAATTGGGTTTTACTCCTGAGAAGGAATCCCATATTAAATGTAAATTAGGATTGGTTAAGGAGAATTTAAGGGACGTGGGGCTTACTCCTGAAAAGGAAGCTTAAGAATCATGACTGGGACTTATTCCTGAAAAGGAAGCCCAGGTTAAAGATTAAGGTTTGGGGCTTACTCCTGAGGAGGATGCCCATATTTGAGATTGGGGCTTACTCCTGAGGAGGATGCCCATATTTGAGATTGGGGCTTACTCTTGAGGAGGATGCCCATATTAAGGGACTTGGGGATTACTCCGGAGGAGGATGCCCATATTTGAGATTGGGGATTACTCCTGAGGAGGATGCACATATTTGAGATTGGGGCTTACTCCGGAGGAGGATGCCCATATTTGAGATTGGGGCTTACTCCTAAGGAGGATGCCCATATTTGAGATTGGGGCTTACTCCTGAGGAGGATGCCCATATTTGAGATTGGGGATTACTCCTGAGGAGGATGCCCATATTTGAGATTGGGGCTTACTCCTTAAGAGGATGCCCATATTTGAGATTGGGGCTTACTCCTTAGGAGGATGCCCATATTTCAGATTGGGGCTTACTCCTGAGAAGGATGCCCAAAATTAGAGGACTTGGGGCTTACTCCTAAGAAGGATGCCCAAAATTAGAGGACTTGGGGCTTACTCCTAAGAAGGTTTCCCAAAATTATGACTGGGACTTATTCCTGAAAAGGAGACCCAGGTTAAGGATTCTCTCATCTTAAAGGATGAGGTTGAATGAATGAACTCTCAATCATTGGTGACATAAAAATGTATAAATCACTATGTTTTGAGAGATATTCCACAGAATTCCTTTCAAATAAGGAATCAAATCAAGAAATCATGCCATAAATGGCTTTGAAGAGTATCTTGAAGACTGAATCTTGAATAGGAAAGGTGAAATGGCTTAAGAGGGGTAAAATGGGCAAGATGGGCACCCAAAAAGGTAGGGGCTCGCAAGTCTTGAAAGGCGCGCAGGTCTTACGTGGGCGCGAAAGTATTGGTCGCGCACGTATACCTACGCGACATGTGGGGTACTTGCGCGATTTTCAACTAGCATTAGCATACTTGAGCGACTCTTTATTAATCCATTTAGAATCTTCTTGAGGTTCTTACAAAAAAGGGACGCGCAAGTTCTATCGAAGGAATAAGGCGGCGCGCAAGTGGGACCACTTCCCTTAAGGGCTGGCCACTCAGGCACGCAAGTGTTGATGAGTTTCAACACTTAGGCCTTCCTCCCTCTCTTTAGATCTTCCGTTCTAGGTAAGAAATTACCTTAGAAGTGTTTCGGAAGCTTTGAGAAGAGACTTGGGCATCGGGAGCTTCAATCCGAGTTTCTGGAAAAAGATCCTCTCGAATGGGGGGCCCACAGGGTCTATTTATAAGCAGAAGAAGACCCCGAGCGGTTACCGGGTGGTTATCACTTAGGTCGCGCAAGTCACTTGCACGACCATAAGGCGTCGCGCAATTAGACTTGCACGGCCACTAGGCGGCGCACAAGTGTACTTGCGTGACCATGAGGGAACTTGCGCGACCTATGGGCAATGTTCTCCTTGTTCATGCCTTTGTCGATTTTTGATGTTTCTTCAAAGGATGAATCACTTTGGACTAAGGTATTTCCCTTTTTTCAGTCGTTAGACTCGGTGACGGAAAGGAGCATCAACAAAAGTCCCCCCTCAGAGTTGGATCCAGAGACAAAAGAGGATTTGACTCTGAGGTGAAAAGAAAAAACAAGAAATCTGGCAGTTTAAAGTCATGCATGTCGGACATACAAAGGATAATGTTTAAGGTCGAAATATCTTTGACCGAAATGGATTAAAATTGATTCAATTCCTTGACAATTTATCTGAAAACATATTACCATACTCAAGTATGAGGGAAAATATGTAAGCTATGACTTAAGAATATTTGAATCTGAGGAATGATATGAAAAAGATCTAAAAGGCATTAGAAGAAGTAGTTTCCAAGAATGAAGTTACTATTATTTGACAAAAACCCGTTAGGGGGTTGAAATATGTAGGGCCACCTAAGGGAATTGGCTGCATGGTCAAATAAATAGCATCTTTCGGCTGAAAAGTCTGTTATGTGGAATATTTATGCAAGGCCACCTATGGGCACGTGTTGCATAGTCATGCAAAAGAATTCTCAGAAGTTTACTTTCCTAGTGCTAGAAGCCAGTGAATGTTTATGGAGATTCAAATTTTCTAAAGTATATAGTTTGCTGTATGGAAAGAGGTACTTGGATATGGAGAAGATATTTCCAGACAAGATTATCGAAGAACTGGATGAATATCACTCCTACGAAGGTCTGACCCAAACGTAGGGAAGAAAAATAAACCATAGACTTGAATACTTTCAGATCATGAAAAAGGAATTCTTACCAAGAATGAAGTTACTATTATCCAACAAACCCGTTAGGTGGTCGAATTATGCAGGGCCACCTAAGGGCATTGGATGCATGGTCAAATAAATAGCATCTTTCGGCTGATAAGTCTGTTATGTAGACTGTTTATGCAAGGCCACCTATTGGCACGTGCTGCATAGTCAGGCAAAAGAATTATGAGAAGTTTGACATTTTTGTGACTAGAAGTCATGAAAAAAAGGTAATGAAGATCTGAAAATATTTAAGGTTAGGATTATAACACATAAATATGGATATTGTCCAATGTATATAGAGATACATAGGTCAATGATAACCATAATTATGTTGTGGTTGGGTCTTGAATTGAAATTTTGGACTTCACTACGTATCTCATAAGAATGAGAATCAAGCCATACATTGTTCTTGAAATGCAGTTTAACTTCATGTAGGACGAAAGTATGAGAGATCTTGGTTTAGGGTCATATAATTCGGACCATAATAATGAATACACAGTGTGTGTTTTCATGAGGACTTTTCAGCCAAGGGACTGAAAGTGAAATTTGGGGTTAGGCCCAAAAGACTTGGGACTGGATTCGAGGGACACTCGAATGTTCCTACGTATCCCATAAGGATGGGAATCAAGTCCACGTAGTTATAGAAATACCCTTTATACAAATTTGGTTCGTACATGTGAAGGGTGAAAGGGGACTTTAGTGCAATCATGGTTTAACCTAAGACAAAAAGTTTAGGCATTACCATGTATGCACGTAGTATTTTGAAATGAAAAACATGATTGAAAAATCAATGTCAATAATAGTTCTCTCTCAAATGAGGAAATCAAAGAGTATTGTAGTTTATTGTCGTACCAAACAAAAGTGTTGCATAGTTTAACGTCATATAACAAGGACGAAAGTGAATCAATGTAAAGATATTGATTCTAGGGGCGGTTTCACGAATCAACATCATATGAGATGGTGGTGAACCGATGTGAAGAGATTGTTTTTGGACTTGAACCCTGGGAGGTTGCCTACATACCCATCCTGGAGGGAAAGGATCAAAGTACGTGTAGTTCAATTAAATAATGAATTAATGATCAATTTTTTCTTGGGGACAACGATCTAAAAAAATTGAAATAAAATGTTGCTGGGACTTATACATGGTTAGCGGCCCAAAGAGAGTGTTATGGTTGAGGTTTTCTCTAAGCTCACGTGAGTCATACTCGGTGTGAGAAACAAGAGGTAACAACAACCTTAACGATGCATAGTTTAATGTCATGTAGGACATATAAAGGGACTTTGCAGTTTAAAGTCTTGCAGTTAGGACTATTGGTGATGCGCAGTTTAATTTCATGTAGCAGGGACAAAATATAGTTTAATGTCATGTAGGACGCATCATGAATTTTTTGTACAGTTTAGTGTCATGTAGTTAGGACGATGGGGACAATAGAGTTTAACGTCATGTTGGATGAAAGGGGGACTGCGCAGTTTAATGTCATGCAGTAAGGACAAAATAACACACCATTTACGTCATGTTGGACGCATTGGGGATTTTTTTTTTCAGTTTAATGTCATGTTGGATGAAAGTGTGAATAGTTTAAGGTCATATGCATGGACCGTGGATGGTGCAGTTTAATGTCATGTTGGACCTTTGATGATTATATAGTTTAACGTCTTTCCGGACGTAAGGGACTTTTATACAGTTTAGCGTCATGTAGTTAGGACGTCACAGTTTAACGTCTTGCTGGACGTAAGGGACTTTTATATAGTTTAGCGTCATGTAGTTAAGACGTCACAGTTTAACATCTTGCTGGACGTAAGGGACTTGCAAATAGTTTATGGTCATATGCATGGACCAGGGATGATGCAGTTTAAGGTCATGCTGGACGGTTTAGGGAAATTTTTAACAGTTTAACGTCATGTTGGACGAAGTTGCAGTTTAAGGTCATACTGGACCATTGCTGTATAGTTTAACGTCATATAGCAAGGACGAAATGGTGCTGCACAGTTTAGTGTCATGTTGCGGGGACAAGTTCTTTTTTCTACAGTTTAATGTCATGTTGGACGAAGTTGCAGTTTAAGGTCATACTGGACCATTGCTGTATAGTTTAACGTCATATAGCATGGACGAAATGGTGCTGCACAGTTTAGTGTCATGTTGCGGGGACAAGTTCTTTTTTCTACAGTTTAACGTCATGTTGGACGAAGTTGCAGTTTAAGGTCATACTGGACCATTGCTGTATAGTTTAACGTCATATAGCATGGACGGAATGGTGCTGCACAGTTTAGTGTCATGTTGCGGGGACAAGTTCTTTTTTCTACAGTTTAACGTCATGTTGGACGAAGTTGCAGTTTAAGGTCATACGGGACCATTGCTGTATAGTTTAACGTCATATAGCAAGGATGAAATGGTGCTGCACAGTTTAGTGTCATGTTGCGGGGACAAGTTCTTTTTTCTACAGTTTAACGTCATGTTGGACGAAGTTGCAGTTTAAGGTCATACTAGACCATTGATGATGCAGTTTAAAGTCATACTGGACTTTTAAGAGCTTATGTAGTTTAACGTCTTTCCGGACATAAGGAAATTTCCTACAGTTTAACGTCATGTTGGACGAAGTTGTAGTTTAAGGTCATACTGGACCATTGCTGTATAAACCAATTGTAAGAGTCTTGGTTCTGGGGAACATATTTTGTGTTTATACAAAATATTTCTTCAGAAATCTGGCATTGGTTGGAGTCGTGATGAGTTCTCCATCCCTTGAGATTAATGAATAAGCTCCATTGGAGTAGACCTTATGTATTGAATAAGGTCCTTCCCATTTTGGTTCAAGCTTCGGAGGCTTCTTTCCTAGTATCATTGGTGTTCTGAGAACTAATACCAATTCTCCATGAATGAATGAACGAAGACGAACTTTTTTGTTAAAATCTCATGCTATTCGATTCTGATAGATTTACAAGTGGTGCAAAGTGCCCAATCTTTTCTCATCTAACTGTTCCAATTCATTCAATTGCTTTTGGGATTTCTCATCTGTAGATAACTGATCACAAATGGCTACTCTGAGTGAGGGCAATTGAACTTCAATTGGCAAGACTGCTTCTGTTCTATATACCAATGAATATGGAGTTGACCGCGTTGCATTGCGGGTGGTAGTCCGATAAGCCCATAATGCATGAAAGAGTTTATCAGGCCATGACCTCTTATCTTTATCCACCATCTTTTGTATTATATTTGAAAGAGTCTTGTTAAAGGCTTCTATTTTTCCATTGGCCGCCGCATGATACCGAGATGAATGGTTGGATTTAATGTTGTATTTTTGATACAATTTCTTCACCTCAGAAGAACAGAAGTTGGTGCCATTGTCCGTCAATATGGTATGAGGGACACCAAATCTAGTAATGATGTTAGACTTGATGAAGCTAACAATGAATTTAGAACTGACTTCTTTGAGAGGTACTACCTCTGCCCATTTGGAAAAGAAATCAGTAGCAGTAAGAATGTACTTAAACTGCTTGGCCGTAGCTGAAGGGTAAGGTCCCACCATATCATTCCCCATGTGGCAAATGGCCATGAGTATTTAGCTGTATGAAGCAAATATGGAGGTTGATGAATGAAGTTGGCATGTACTTGACATGAATGACACTTCATTGTGAAATCAACATAATCTTGTATCATTGAAGGCCAAAAGTATCCAAGCCTTCGAATTTGATCAGACAATCTATGTCCAGACTGGTGGGCACCACAGACTCCTGCATGCACTTCTTTCATGAAAGCCATTGTCTCTTCAACATGAATGCATCTGAAGAGAATTCCATCAAAACCACGTTTGTAGAGAATTTTCTCTAGGTGGTTTGGGCTATCATAAAGAGTAAAATTGACTACACGTCGCCGAATTTGTTCTCTCTCGGCTCTATCAGGTGGAAGTGTTCCATTTTGAAGGTATTCCCTGATAGGTGACATCCATCCTGTAGTATGACCATATGGTTCAGGAATGGGAATAATTTCATTAATTTCCTCTGTTTTGGCTTGAACATAAGGTGAAATTTCACGACGGTGGGCAATACTGATGGTTGTCTCGTCCCGATTTGGATCTGCTAGAGCTGTGGCTATATTATCCAGTGCATCAGCTTGAGCATTTTGTGATCTTGGGACATAAGAAAATGTCGGTTCTGAAGGGAATTCCACCATTAACTCTCTTACATAATCATACAAAGGGATTAATTCTTCTTTTCTGATGGCACAATCCCCATTGACTTGTTTGATTACCAGGTCTGAATCACCTTTCACCTTTAAGTGATTCACTTGTTCTTGGAGCGCTAAATCCAATCCTGTAATAAGAGCTTGATATTCGGCTTCATTATTAGTACCACCTTCCCACAATAAAAAGGAATAATGTAACAATGCCTTATCTGGAGAAATGAGTACAATTCCTAAACCAACTTTGTTGAATTTAGGATTTTCCATTTTCTTCCCTGTTGGACTTCTGGAAGCACCATCAAAATACATTTCCCATGTTTGAGGATTCTCTTGAATAGAGAAAACTTCCTCATCAGGGAGTTCAATATCTGAAGACGTGTCTTCCACTGAAGGATGTTCATCCAGGAAATCAGCCAGTGCTTGGCCCTTTATTTCCTTTTGAGACACATACTGAATGTCGAACTGTTGCAAAATAACTGCCCACCTTGCTAGACGTCCTGTAAGCATTGGACGACTAAGGATGAATTTGAGCGGATTATTGCGAGATACCAATTGGACCTCGTGATGTTGCAAGTAGTGTCTCAGTTTCTGGACTGCAAAGATTAATGCTAGGCAGCACTTCTCAATACTTGAATACCGGGTTTCTGCTTCAAGCATAGTTCTACTGAGATAGTAGAGGCTATTTTCATTCCCAACATCATTCTTTTGAGCGAGAAAGGCACCCAATGATCACTCTAGAGATGTCACATAGAGGATAAGGGGTCTACCTTCAACAGGTGGCATGAGTACTGGTGGACTCAAGAGGTATTTCTTGAGAACATCAAATGCTTCTTGACATTCTTCAGTCCACTAGTAAGTAACTCCTTTTTTCAATAATTTGGTAAAGGGTAAACTTTTGCCTGCCAAATTGGCGATGAAACGCCGAATATAGGCTAAGTGTCCTTGAAGTCCTCTTAATTCATTCAAATTCTGAGGAGGTGACATACCAAGGATTGATTTGGTCTTCTCAGGATCGACTTCAATACCACGATGGCGTACAACAAAGCCGAGGAATTTTCCTGAGGTTACCCCAAAAGCACATTTTAAGGGGTTCATCTTCAAATTATGTTGTCGAAGTTTGTGGAATACGACTTCCAAATCAGCCAAGTGATTAGAACGTTTTTTGGATTTAACCACCAAATCATCCACATAGCATTCAACAAACTTCCCTAAGAAAGGTTTGAAGATACGATGCATGGCGCGTTGATATGTTGCACCTGCATTCTTTAAACCAAAGGGCATCACCCGGTAACAAAACACACCTTGAGGAGCTCTGAAAGCTGTAGATTCCTCATCTTCTGGAGCCATTCGGATCTGATTATATTCAGAATATCCATCCATGAAGGAGAGTACTTTATAACCAACTGTCGTATCAATTAAGAGTTCTGTAATCGGAACTGGGAAATCATCTTTAGGACAATACCGATTAAGATCTCTGAAATCGATGAAAACCCTAATTTGTCCGTTCTTCTTCTTTACAGGGACAATATTAGCCAACCACTTGGGATATTGAACTTCTCTGACGAAGTTAGCTTTGATCATCTTATCCACTTCAGCTTCAATTTTGGAAGCATAAGTTGGGTGTGTTCTTCTCACGACTTGCTTAAATCCTCGATGTTCTTTTGGTAAACCAAAATGATGAGTAGCAACATCAGGATCAAGCCCAGGCATTTCTGTATAGTTCCAAGCAAAAATATCTTTATTTTTCTTTATAAAAGAAATATACATCTCTTGCTCTTCAAAGGTCATGGATGCACTAATTAAAGTGGGGCGTGGATATTTCTCTGTACCCAGATTTATTTCTCTGAGTTCATCCACAGTGGTAGAGATACCATCTTCAAATGCTGGAGGAGCATCTCTAAGACCTTCCTCTTCCACTTCATTATGTGCTATTTATTCCGTTTCTACTTGCATAGTAGATGACAAAACGAAATTCTCATGATCATAAGAGATGTCAAAATTTTCACATTTTGAAGAAGAAGCTTCCATTTCCGACCCTATTGATGATAAATGGCCTTCTTTGGTAAATAAAGGGGAGATGATGGATTGGGAATCGACATCATTATTCACCTTTGGTGTTGCTATAACTTCTTCCGGCCTGATTGGAAAAGTATAGACTTGTTGGACTTCAGCAGATGAAATGAAAACGTCACCACTTATGCTTTCATCACTGTTTGGTAGGTTACCAATTTCTCCCATGTTGTCTGCTCAATTTCCGTAATTGACATTATGGATCTTTCCATAAGAGTATTTTGATTTGGGCCTATTTTGTCAATTTGACTGATAGGTAACACATAATCTGTACTCACATGTGTAAATGGATTTATTGGAATTTTCTCCAAACCATATGGAGCATTAATTTTGGTAATTTCCTTCATTGTAGATTTTACTCTTCCCTTCATGTGATAAAATTCTGCCTCAATGTATTGAGACTCACATGTCTTGAACGGGGCCTTATCACCATACAATGTTCCAACTTGACCATTGAAATAGTATTTGAGACATTGATGGTATGATGAAGGAATAGCTGCATGCTGATGTACCCAGGGTCTTCCAAGAAAGACATTAAAAGCCGAGTCTTGATCAACAATCATGAAATCCGAATTGGATACAAGATCTCCAAACTGGGTTCTGAGTGTAACATCGCCCAGTGGTTCTTGTTCATTTTTATCATATACTTGTAACATCATGGTAGAAGGAGATAAATCAGATTCCATGAGGCCCAATCGACGAAGTGTACGAATGGGCATGAGGTTGACTCCTAAACCATTGTCAATGAAAGCTCTTCGGATATCTACACCATTGACTTTGACAGATAAGTACAAAGGTTTTATGTGCCTATGAAAAACATCATCTTCATCTTTATCAGTAAAAGATATCACTGCATGGCATTCTGCAGGATTATTCTCTATGTGATAGACTTCAGCTGCAGCAATTTCAGCTTCAAACTCATGAGGACTTTACAAAGATTCGATGAGTGATTCCCAAAGATCTTTTGAAAGATTAAAAGCATCCAAAATTGATAACTTGGCTGGTACTTGGGCCAAGTGTTTCAATATATCATACTTTTGATCTAGAGGTCTGTGTTTCCCAATAGGAATATGTGGTTTAGCAGGTACCTTGGAAGCAGATGCTTTGGAAGCTGATGCATCTTGTATTGGGATAGAAGTTGGAAACATCCTTGGTTTTGGAAGATTAGACTGATTAGATACATTTACTTGCTGAGATAAAGAAGATGGAACCTTTAATCAGTCTTCCAAAATAGCTGTGCCAAAACTGAGTAGGCCATTGGTAGAAGAACTTGCTTGTTCTTTTTGAGCTCGCTGAAGGGCTCTACCACGAGTTTCTGTTGCATACACAGTGCTAGCAGGGGTAGAATTGGAGTAGTGGCTTCAGAAAGATCCAAGTCTTCCCCTGTATCTTGAACCTCTAGAACTTCCTCGGATTCCCTTATTTGATACAGGGAATTTAGGCTCATCAAGACTGGAATATGGATATGTTAATTGAATCATATTAATAGAACCGAAGATTAACTCTTCGTCTGATAATGACCCTGCCTGACTAGCCTGTTTAGGCTGTGCCGTTTGATGGGGCGGTGCCCGTGGCTTTGAAGTAGATGGCATGAAATCTGCCAGAGTCAAAGACAACTTAGGCCTCGATACATACTCATCATCTTCTGATTCCTCTTTCTTCTTTGAATTGTTCTGCCCTTTTGAGGATTTGTCTTTTGATGGAGGCTTCACTGCAGCTTTTGTAGGAGACACAATTGGCTTCTTCAATTGTGTTCGCAAAATGGCATGGGTCCGATTGATTGTCTTTCAAACCATCCAATCATCATATTTTTGCACAGTTTTTCTTTTGACTTCCTGCCACTCGCCTCCTTCCTCTGGATCTGTAGCGGTAACACACGCTACATGAGCTGAAGAACCCTTCAATTTGACTTGTCCCAAGTCGACCATCTTTTGCAGGAGGTCTTTAAAGACAAAACACTCCTGGATGGGATGCCCCAACATTTTATGAAAGGGACAATAATTGGGACGGTCTTCATCTCCTTCCTTGTTTGGCATCTTGGGCACTGTTAATTGAACCAAATTATTTTCCAGAGCTGAAATGAAGTAACCAGGAACTTGCTGACTTCGGAAAGAGTATGTTTTACTCTTCAAATCCTCAAATTGTTTTCGTCGTTGATCTCTTTGATCATTTGGACGAAACGAACTTTGTTATTGGCATTCAGGAGGTGGAGCCCTTCGAGAAGATGAAGGTTTTGAAGTAGAAATAGGTACAGGTGCTTGTTTAAGAATAACTGTAGCAGTTTCTGCTTTAGCCATTCTCCTTCCTGGAGCTGATGGAATTACACAAGATTTAACCTCAGCCTGTATAAGGGAATCTTCAATCTGCTGAGCGATTGAAGTAAGGTCTGGAAACCCTCCTGTGTATTTCACTGGGATCAATGGCGTGCGTAATTTATCACGCAAATTTGCCACACAGATTGGCAACAGCTCTTCCTGAGGGAGTGCTAAACTCAGGGAATACGTTAATCCCTTCCAGCGAGCAATGAAATCAGAGAATCTTTCATTCTCCCTTTTCTTGCAGTTTGTAAGATCGAAAACTGTCGTTTTTGGCAAAGTTGAGCTGAACTGAAGAAGGAATTTTTGACGAAGATCCTCCCATCCGATGATTGACCGGGATTGCATGCTTGTATACTAGAAAAAAGCTGGTCCTTGCAAGTTTCGCACGAATCATCTGAGTTTCACTGCTTCTTGCTGCTCTGGAGTTCCCATCACAGGATCACAACAAGACACGTAATGCGTCAAATGTTGTTCAGGGTCGCCTGATCCATTGAAAGTAGGGAAAACAGGGTTTCCAAAACTAGATGGAGGAGAAATTGAATGTACCCATTCAGGGTAAACTTTATTTTATGGTTGAACTTGGGCCCGTTTCCCTTCCATAGTTTCTAACCGAGCTGTTAATGACTCAATAGTAGTTATTAACTTTTGAGAAACATCCGGTTGAATCTGGTCTTGAGTAGGTGCAATGAATGGAGCTTGGACAGACGTGGTGGTTGGTGCTGCAACTGATGGTAGCACTGCCAACCGTTGTTGCGCTTAACCCACTGGATTAGACCTCTGAGGGTGTAATGATAAAGGAGGATATTCTTGATCCATCTCAGTAACTGCAACAAATTCCTTTGGCTGTCGGACTTCAGCATTCTTAAGAAGAAGACTACTCTGAAGTAGTTCTGCATTTATTCTTCTTAATTTTTTTATATCTTCCTCCTGTTGTGCAAGCCTTTTCTCTAATGAGAGCGATTGACCTTCTCCATTGGAAGGATATGTAACATGATTCTTTCCCCTCCCTTTGTTGGATACTTTTTGGAGATAAGGAAGTGGATTACCTAAGTTCTGAGTAATCCTTTGACTTCGTGTACGCACACCTTATTCATATGTATTGGTGCGTACATTTTCTTAAGCAGGACTCTCTTCATCTGAGTCCCCTGAGTGAGTCTCGTCTGGTGGATTAGCAACAACGGCATTGATGACATTGATTGATGCATAATGCATCGCATCCCTTCTATCAACATTTCTGTGATATTGTCTTCTTTCATATCTTTGATGAGACATTGCCTTTTGTTGATTCAATCCTTTAGGAACTTCTTGACGAGCTATAATTTGGAGGGAATCTCCTGATAATTTGGCTCTTCGTTCCTCTTGGTGCTTCTTCCCCAATTGAGAAAAGACCGATATTCTCTGAGAAGGGGATTGATGATTTGAAAGAGTCCCCAGTCTCGTGAACTGGGGATGTTCCTACTGATTCCGCTCAACTCCTCAAATCCCATTTGTTGACTCTAAGGGTTGGGTTAAAGGAGTCCCCAGTCTGACAAGCTGGGGTGGCTCTTGACATGCTACGTCTGAGATATTCTTAAAAGATCTCTTGATATTGCAAATCTTAGTTCGGAAATTAGCTGGATGCATTATCCTGTATCCACTTTTATCACCTGGTTCAACAGACCGTTGGATGATTTTCGAGACTTCGGTTATTTGATGATTTGTTTGCTCCATACGAGAGGCTTGTGAAATATTCTCGCCTGCTTGATGTAGGAGCAATTCAAAAACTTGTTCTCTATATGCTTGATTTTGAGAGGAACTAGTTGAAGCCTGTTCTTGAACAAGCTTTTGATTATGAACAATGCCCATTGACTGTGGCCGGCCATGGGCAATAACATTACATGAGACCATTTTCGTCGGGCTTTGCTGACTGGAAAGCACTGTGAAATGTAGTGCTCCGTGAACACCCTATCCTCTGATATGAACATCAGATAGAGCATTGGCAATTAACTGACTCAATTTTCTTAGTGCGCCAAAGCATGAACGTTGAAGGGTTCTCTGTTGCTTTTCAGCCTTCGGATACCGAGAGACTGATAGAGATGCCAAATCAATCTGACGTTGTAGCCCTTCTATTATCTTAAGATGATGTTCATATTCATCGTAAGATAATACCTTCTTCTTTAATTGACAAAGAGTTTTCTATATGTTGAGACGAATATCATGGATTCCATCATCCGTCAACATCTTTGGAATGTCGTACTGGGAGTCAGCCAAAGGCCAAAACATGACTGGTACCTCACCTTTTGCCAGTTTCTTCCTCATGTTCAGCATTTCCTCTTTATCATTAAATGAAGATTCTTCTACCTGTTTTGACCAGATTTGGTGTTTCCTTGTTGCTTCATCGGATTCAACAAGATTGGTAGAGACATCATTGATCAAACTAGAAGATGCATGACTTAGGGGTGGTTCGGAGAATGACCTACACCCTGGGCTATCTTCTGATTGAGAAAGTATTTCACTTGTTAGCGATAAAGCATCAGACATGACTGGTTTCACATTTGCAAGTGCCTCAAGATAAGAGGGATTTCTCGGCACTACATTGTCCACTGGAGTATTTTCCAGGAAATGTGAATCACTACTGCGGAGAGGACTTTCGCAGCGAAGTTCATCATCATAGGGAGGACCACCATAATGGGTTACAACAAAATATGAGATCTCTTGCTCCTTGGTCTTCTGACCACACAGAGGGTTCCTGTGGCTCTCATCTGAAGATGAAACTTCAAGATTGACCGAATTGTCACGAAGCAAGCCTTCATGAGAAAGTGTCTGTTGAAGACTTTTGGAATTAATGTTCCCATTATTGGGAACTGAGGGAGTAGAATCTTGAATTCCAACAGATAAATGTCTGAGGGCTTTAAGAACTCCAGCATCGAGCAAAGCCTTGTTGAAAATTGGCTTTTGATCTCCTGACTGCGCTGGGCGGATATTTTTCTTAGATGCCGTCTTACTCGCTTTGGAAACCACTTGTTGACGAATGTGGTTACTCTGAGTAGGTGTATGTGCCTGATCAGGAAATATGGTCAGGTTATGCGGACGATCTCCACTCAAATCAGGTGTATGTGCCTGACTTGGTTGTCCGTATGATATGGGGGAGTATGCCACATGACCCTCTTGGACTCGAACAGATGTGTGTGTCTATTCTGGAGTGAATTGTTGATGTGTCACTCCACTACTAGGGATAGATTTATGTGTCTGTCCCTGAGATGATGCTGAAGCTGTTATGATATCCTGGAAAGCATCCAGAATATGAGCAGGAATTTGCTTCTGCTCTTTCACCATTGACAAAATATGATTGGTGACTTCATCTGCCGGAACGGGAATATACGCCCATTCCGGGCTTGGAGTATGTGTATGTGCCTGCTCCTGTCCTCCTTTTCCTGTCAGTGAATCCTGACAGTACTCAAGTGTGGAGGCAGAGAGTTGAGTCTGCCTCCTGTTTGTCGTCGGGGCTTTCCGACTGACTTCTCCGTGCGCTACCAAGCGAGACTGTTGGTAGGCTTGATTAGTATTAGCAGGTGTATATACCTGCTGATTACACTTCGCCAAATGCGGTTGACGAGATCCATCATATGTAGTCAGACAAGCCTGCTGACTAACTGATGATGTATAAGCAGTTGTATGTTCCTGCCTATAGTACTCCGCCGGAATTGCCTGGCAGGATTGGATTGATGCTGCCAGATGAGTCAGCTGGACATCGGAATTAAATCGGACAGGTGTGTGTGCTTGCTCGTTATTTTCCACCAAGTTAGGTTGGTGGACTTCTCCGAAGATGGCAGGGATGAAAACATTCCCATTGTCAACCGGATTCCGTCTCTGGCAGTTCGTCTTGCCTGCTCGGGTTCGAGGAACCTGAGCTGAATGCCTGGAGTCGGTACCCTCATCATGTTGAGGGCGCACTACCGCACGAGTCTGGCAGCGATTGTTGATGGGAGCCCTCGGGAAGGAGTACTTTCTTTTTGAATTAAGGCCCTGCGGGACCTGCTCATTCACTTCCTCAGAGTAAGGGAGTGAATGGAAATTGCGTTCCGTGGATAACGACCCGAAACGGTTGGAGACGGTAGTCAGCACCGCCTGCTTCTTAATCACTGGTCGTCGTTGTCCGGACGACTTGTGTGAGTTATTTACTTGGAGGGCCTGTCGGGCATCCTCCAGAGTTGGGATGGTACCGTGTTGACGGTACTCCTTAACCAGCGCATTTGATACCCAGCGTTGAAGACGCTGAGTAGGTGATGTCATCCTCGGAGCGGATGATGATCCAGTAGGAATAGCAGCAGTGGTATTTGCAGCAGCAGTATTCACAGATGTGAATTTGAGAGCAGCCATTATGAAAATACAGAAAATCTTGGAAAAGAGTGCCTTTTTGATATAACAGATGTAATCAAGATAAACTCAGCTACTTCATCCTTTGGATGAGCACATATGTCAATGATTTTTTTTGTTAGCCCTATTATTGAGTTTTAAATAGGGGCTTAACAAATAGGTAAAACATCATTTTAACATGGTTAAGGATTCACATCGGGTTCACCATTTTTTGTTTCCCTCGGAATTCAAGGATGACCTCCTGGATGGGAGATTCAAACGTTCCGATCGGTTTCTAGCAGGTTTGTTCGTAGAACCGGAAACATCCAATGATTCCACATCCATTTGGACCTACTTTCCAAAGGTAGGCGCTCATTAGCTTGTGGACTGATGAGACTTAGGAATTTGCATTGGTCGAGAGGATGGGAGGTCGGACTCATCACACATTTTTGAGGGGAATTATTGTCTATTCCAGGACTCTCTTTATAGATTTATGTTATGTTCGTGAATCCTTATTACATTACCAAATATAAAATGAGATTTTCCTTTAGTTTTGACAATCAATGATTAAATATGTAAGAAATTTAGAGAATTTTTTATATGTATTCGAGGTTCTTCATCAATAGAGAATCATCTATATCTATTTAGAGATTATTGGTCAATGGTAACCTATAAAACATTCATATAAAAGTCTCTTGGTCATTATGATGACCATGCTGGTTTTAAAGCCACTCAGTGGGGCACTTGAAGTTTATTGTCATTCAGAAGGACAATGAATTATTTCAGAGTTGGGATCGAACCCATAGATGGGCTACCTACGTATCCTTTGTTTTGGAAAAGGAATCAGAACCTACGTAGTTCGAGTAAAGGTATGATATTTATGATTGATGGATCGAAGAAGGATGTCACAATTACTTTTACACTCTAAGCTCACGTGAGTCATGCTCGGTGTGAGAAACAAGAGGTATTGGTAAAAAATAGACAATTGTGCCATAAAAGATGCAATCATAAGAAATGGTTTGGGGCTTATGTATGTATGACTGCCCAGATGAATGAAGTTTAGGATTTACTTTAAGGAGAAAATCCAGGAATAGGGTCCATAAAGGTATATGTTCTTTATGGATATTTGAACACTCTACCTTGGGACTTTATTCCTTTTAGGGAAACCCAAATTAGGAGAGGATTGATAATTGGGTTTTACTCCTGAGAAGGAATCCCATATTAAATTTAAATTAGGATTGGTTAAGGAGAATTTAAGGGACTTGGGGCTTACTCCTGAAATGGAATCCTAAGATTTATGACTGGGACTTATTCCTGAAAAGGAAGCCCAGGTTAAGGATTAAGGTTTGGGGCTTACTCTTGAGGAGGATGCCCATATTGGAGATTGGGGCTTACTCCTGAGGAGGATGCCCATATTAAGGGACATGGGGCTTACTCCTGAGGAGGATTCCCATATTTGAGATTGGGGATTACTCCTGAGGAGGATGCCCATATTTGATATTGGGGCTTACTTCTGAGGAGGATGCCCATATTTGAGATTAGGCCTTACTCCTGAGGAGGATGCCCATATTTGAGATTGGGGCTTACTCCTAAGGAGGATGCCCATATTTGAGATTGGGGCTTACTCCTGAGGAGGATGCCCATATTTGAGATTGGGGATTACTCCTGAGGAGGATGCCCATATTTGAGATTGGGGATTACTCCTAAGAAGGATGCCCAAAATTAGAGGACTTGGGGCTTACTCCTAAGAAGGATGCCCAAAATTAGAGGACTTGGGGCTTACTCCTAAGAAGGATGCCCAAAATTATGACTGGGACTTATTCCTGAAAAGGATACCTAGGTTAAGGATTCTCTCATCTTAAAGGATGAGGTTGAATGAATGAAATCTCAATCTTTGGTGACATAAAAATGTATAAATCACTACGTTTGAGAGATATTCCACAGAATTCCTTTCAAATAAGGAAGTCAAATCAAGAAATCATGCCATAAATGGCTTTGAAGAGTATCTTGAAGACTGAATCTTGAATAGGAAAGGTGAAATGGCTTAAGAGGGGTAAAATGGGAAAGATGGGCACCCAAAAAAGTAGGGGCGGGCAAGTCTTGAAAGGCGTGGAAGTCTTACGTGGGCATGCAAGTATTGGTCGCGCAAGTATACTTGCGCGACATGTTGGGTACTTGAGCGATTTTCAACCAGCATTAGCATACTTGAGTGACTCTTTATTAATCCCTTTAGAATCCTCTTGAGTTTCTTCCAAAAAAGGGACGCTCAAGTTCTATCGAAGGAATAAGGTGGCGCGCAAGTGGGACCACTTCCCTTAAGGGCTGTCCACTCAGGTGCGCAAGTGTTGATGAGTATCAACACTTAGGCCTTCCTCCCTCTCTTTAGATCTTCCTTTCTAGGTAAGAAATTACCTTAGAAGTGTTCCAGAAGCTTTGAGAAGAGACTTGGGCATCAGGAGCTTTAATCCGAGTTTCTGGAAAAAGATCCTCTCGAATGGGGGGCCCACAGGGTCTATTTATAGGCAGAAGAAGACCCCGATCGGTTACCGGGTGGTTATCACTTAGGTCGTGCAGGTCACTTGCACGACCATAAGGCGTCGCACAAGTATACTTGCACGGCCACTAGGCGGCGTGCAAGTGTACTTGCGCGACCATGAGGGAACTTGCGCGACCTATGGGCAATGTTCTCCTTGTTCATGACTTTGTCGATTTTTGATGTTTCTTCAAAGGATTAATCACTTTGGACTAAGGTATTTCCCTTTTTTCAGTCGTTAGAATCTGTGAAGGAAAGGAGCGTCAATGTATATATATATATATGTTTAATGAAGATATTCTTATTTCTATATGTTACATAGTGAGAGATCCTGGTGATTATGTGATTTAGTTTTATGTTCATAGGTTATGAGTTGGTTTCATTGATTATTCACCGGGCTTTAGTATTATTCTTTCAATATTTTTATAAGAGCATTAAGTAAGGATCCTTATGAGTATACTCTTATGTTTACCCCACAAATATATAAAATATTGTTTAGTTTCTTAAGAGATGGTTGGTGACTCAAATGGTTATTACTAACTTAGAGTGAAGTTGTTAAAGATTTACTAGAGTTTATGGTCCATCCTAGGCTTGTTTTGGTATTTCCAGTTGTTTCATATTATGTATGATATTCCATTCATTTTATAAAATTTCTTCTTTATTTTTTCATGGTGTTTATTATAGGATATTTTATTGTCTATTATTACTTAAAATTACCTAAAGAGGTAAATTCATCCCATTTGTGATTATATACCTTTGATGATACTAAACAACCCATGGCCTATTAAATGTAGGCTTTGAGAGTAATATTTTTCTCTTTATTATTGTCCCACGAGGGGTACTTGTAGAGGGGGTTTGTGATAAAATAAATGAAATTTATACATTTTTAACAGTTTTAAAATTATCTACATCAATGAAAGAGATGAAAAATTTCCCCTTTTATAAAAGAAAATACATATTTAACTCTAAAATAATAAAATAATTTTTTTTGTTAATAAAGACCTAGGATATAGAAGGGAAATGGATGACATAGTAAATAAACCTCATTATTAACATTGTTTTATTTGTTTGAAATGAGAAATAAATCAAAAAAAAAGATTTTAATATAAAAATTTAACTTTCACAAGGAGGAATAGAAAATAAAATATTTAAAAGAGAAGGAAATGGATATATTGGGAAATAAGAATGTATTCAAATAACAAAGACCAAGAATCATGTAAATGAGATTGAGTCAAGAAAAACCCTTACCTTGGATTACTTCTTGGTTGAAGACCCTCTATCCTTGTTGAAGAGTTGAATTTTTTTTACAGGGCCTCTTGGAAATAAAGGAATATGGAATCCTTTGTGGGACTAGATGTCTAAAAACAAGATAGAGGATTATTATGAAGATAATTTGGGCAGGGATTCAAAAGGAAATAAAATTATAGGTGTCTTTTGATGTGTATAGTGGAGGGAACATTTTATAGGTGGGTTTGGATGGAAGTTTCTTAAATACCCTTTCTTTAATGAATAAGAAATGTAACTTAACAATTAAATTGGTTACAAAGTGGTAAAATAATGGTGATGTGATGTGTTTTATCTCATATATCCAATTTATATGTCTTATTTGAGATATATTTTGCTTTTACTCTTCAACTTGTCCCTTTTATCTCATTTTACAATTTACTATGACAAAACACTTTTTACCTAAGTAACTTATTTTTATGACTAAAAATTAAGTATATTGTATTACATAATTTTTAAATACTACTTCCAAATATGAAATACAATTTATAAAATTTATTATCATAAATTTAAAAATAAAAATGTGTATCACAATGATATAATTCTTAGAAAAATATACTTTAAAACAAAAATTAATTTATTCTCATTATTTACGATGTAATAATATTTATACGTCTGTTAATTATTTTTTATAGATAAAAGATAAATTTAATTAAAATCATTATTTTATAGTGATCATTTAAAATTATTAACATAAAAATACACAACACAATAGGAAAATAAAAATTCCTATAAGAATAAAATTTTACTATCAAATAACTTTATTCATATTTAAAATTAATTATGTAAGAATCCATTGAAATTAAAAAATAAATTTGTATTAAAATAAATCATTTATTTTTATGAAAACTTTAATTAAAAATCATTTCTTAAAATAAATACATTAAATATAAAAGGTATAAAAAACATGTATAATAACAAGAAAACATATTAAAAATATTGTTTATTTCTTTAGTTATTACATATTTATATCATCCCAAATTCTATATAAAAACCCCTCATGACTACTATATAATACCTAATAATGAGATAATATATTATAGAGGTAGTGAGTGGTGATTTAGCTCAAATAAATATAAGGACCCGACCTTAAAAATTACATATTTTTTAATTAAATGGATAATTCACATTGAGCATCTTTTCAGGTTTAGAGTTTTAGAGAATTAGGTCATAACATTTACATAAAAACATAAATATTACATCTAGACAATTCTACTTAGTATCAATTTTTTTCATAAAATAAAAACTCTTAAAAAAAAGAGTCATGTCTAGTTCCATGTTTTAGAAAGCAAGACTTTTTCTTAATCCCATCCTTGATCCCATTCATCTTTATGTCCTGTGAAAAATATTTCAAAACTTGGGATGAGCATAAAAAGCTCAGTAAGGGTTAAAAAAGAAGAAAGAAATCATTACTACATCAATACATACAAAACATAAAATCATTTACTTACCACATGAAAACATAATATTTATGAAGAAAACATAGTGATCACAAATCATAAAGGTACTTATGGCATTCATATCATACTTATTTTTTAGCTATCACAACTACATAGGGAGTTATGTTTGAATGCCCATTACAGTATATTCCCTAAATCTTTTAGGAGAAACACTCAAGTTTACCTCTATCATCTTACCCAAGGCATTGGAGAGATATCTTGGGCTCACCCACCATAGTTTTATCATGGAACCCCCGGTATACATAAATAATTCCCAAGAACCATAACATATTCATACCACAAAAAACAAACATAAAGGAAAGATGACATTTCCACATTTTAATAACAATATATAATTTAAATATATTGACATAAAAAATCCATTATCAAAACCATTTTCAATACCAAAATATATAAAAAGTATATGGTATGTATTTTTCTTTAAAAAAATACTATGACTTGTTAAGGAAGCCAAAGATCAAATAATACTCGCGGTGGTGGAAGAAGTCGTTGTCACCGCTTAAGTTAAAAAAACATTCCTTTTTATTTTATAGTAAATTTCTTCATATAAAAATATTCCCTTTGAATGAAATGAAAAGTAAAAGGGGTTTATACACCGTATAAAAGAAATTCATGTATAAAACTAAATATGCCTCAATGAAAGGAGATTGAGACGAAGTCCTTTACCTCGTGTTCTACATGACCCATTCGTTCTTTAATATCCTGAATAAAAAACTAAAGTTAATTTCTACTTGCTTAAGAGCCTTTTTCAAGTTTATTATTCCTTTTATATCACTTATTACCATGTTATAAACATTATGTAATCATTTATGTTAATAATGGTTGTTTTGTCGATATTTGGTACTTGAGTCAAAAATGAACACCTTATAATTACAAGTTGTCCATGTGATCAATAGTCTATTATATCCCGAATGATATTAATGATTTAGGTATCATATAAATAATATATATCCAGTATATATATTTATTTATAATAGTACATAACATTTTGGAGATAAGAAATGAAATGCACTGTTCATGGAGACGGTAAGACGTACGTACGCATGAACGCTACTTTCATTTCTATTTCATACATTAATGGAATTAAATCATAATGATACATATGTATATTATAATTCCAGTATAATATCATATATAATATCATTAACTATATCCTTTATACGTCCCACATATGGCATTAATGAGTCATATCACTTTGAGGGGGCAGTAATCCGCACTTCCTCAAATGCACTTACCGCGTTTACCCATTATGGAAACCATAAAGGTATGATATAAATGTAAAATACAGAAGCATAAAGAAAAAATAAACATAATATATATCATTTATAAATAATGTTCGATCTTAATGTCCACCATTAGAGGCTGTAGGAGATAATCGAACAATCATCTTTTCATGAGGCGTTAGTTTGCCATCCACAGAAACAATATGTTATTCACCCAATAGATTGAGGTGTGTGTAAGTGTAGTTAGAATACTTATCATAAAAAAATCCTAGTATATTTATGATACAGGTGTTGTTATAAATGAAAAGAATAAAAATAGTGTAGGGGTTGGAGAAGAAAAATAAAAGAAATGAAGTTAAGAGGGATTGTTACCTTTAATTTGGGTAACTCCCTTTTGTTTCAACCAAAAGGACTTCTTGAAGTGCCTTATTTCTAAGTTAAGGTTTCTAGGAGGAGTAGATGGATCTTTATAGCTTATTTGGGTAGGGGTTGGACAAGAAAAAGTGGCTTGAGAGGTGTGAGGAATGAGTAAGAAGTGAGGGGTTTTTATAAGGGGGAGGAGGGGCTCTTTAGGAAACTGTGGAAATATTATTTTATTATATAATGATATTAGGTTTATAAAGGTCCAAAACTAATTAAAGTTAAAGATAAGATGACTAAAGGTTTAAAAAAAATCATCTAAAAATAATTGGATGGGTTTTGGATAATTTTTTAATATGTATAATCTTATTTATTTAAGTCAATTATTAATGAGGTAAATACTACATCATTATTGTGTCATAAATAATTTTATTTATATTATGTTTAAAAATTATAAAAAAATACCCTGATGTAAGAAATTTTATTATATTTCCAACTAATATTTGTAGTAAAAAATATAACTTATATAACCCCATGTAAAAATTGATTTACTAAAATATATTTGTTTATGTCTTTTTTGCCTTTACATTAAGTTAATTAAAATAAAGTGTCATTATCACTCATAAGTGGACCCATGGGGTCCCAGAATCAACCCAAGTATGATCATAGTTGTAAATGACTCATCCAATAAGGTTAGGACAAGTGTTAAGGTAATTTTTTATAATATAAAATTCTATTTACCTTGAATTACCCTATTTACCTTTAACCGCGGTAAATAAAAGTCAAAATTTAATATTCACCAAAAATTATTTTCATCTTATTGAACCATATTTTACTTTATAATAACGAACCATGTATGTTGGATTTTCAAAATTTAATTCACAGAAGCGGTAAAATTTCATTGAAATGAAAAAGTCAGTTTTCTAACTACTACTAAGTGGTTTCACTATTCATCAAAAATTGATGTTTTTCAGAAAAATACAAAAAATTAAGCCTAAGATATATTTGATATTAGGAATTCAAAAATGATATCTATTTTACCAAATTCAGAACATTGAAGTTTTAATTTAAAATTAATTCCCGTTGTCAAAACAAATACCGTGTTTTTAAGAAACAATAACTATCAAAAGATTGATACTTGTTTATGTCCAATTTCAAGGTGAAATTAATTAAAATTACCAACATTGGATTAAATGGTAAAAGTATCTTCTATTTACACTTTAAAACCAATTAAAAAGATAATATAACCATATAAATAAATTATATTAAAAGGCACTTTTGAATTAAAATACATTATTTTTTACTTTTCATTAAAAAATGAACTTTATCAGAAAAATACCAAAAAATTTAACCAAAGTAAATTTTGATGTCCTTAATCTAAATAAGAATTTTATTTTGTCAAATAGAACATATAAAAATGACCAAAACTATATTTAAAGACGTTTCTCCATCAAAAGGTGGTAAATCCACCTTTTAGTGAATAATAGAGTATTTATGCTTCAAATGAGATTCATTCATATTTTAAGCCCCTATATTTTATTGAATAAATGTAAAAAAATTTAACAAACATGTATAATAATATTATATTTACTTCTATTTATTCCCGCCAATACAATGACTAAGCGTTAACTACAATTTAAAATAATAATATTATATTATTAGTGTGCAACGTAAGATTTCAAAGAGACCCGTTGTTGCGTATTAGGTAAGCCATTGAACATAGTGTCCCCTTTAAAGTAAAATGAATATTTAATTCACAAATATTAATAATATGAAAATGTATTATTCTTTATTTACTTGGGATGTTATATCCTTCCCCCTTTTGGGAATTGCGTCCTCGTAATTTTTTTCACCTATCAAATAAATGTGGGTATTTATCCCTCATAGAATTTTCAGATTCCCACGTTGCCTATTCAACCATATGTGTTTTCACAAAACCTTTATCTGGTGAATTACCTTATTCTGCAACACTTACTCTCTACAGTCAAGAATCTGGACAGGTGGTTTCTCATAAGAGATGAAACGCCCCGACCCCGGTTACCCAGAGTCGGTGCATTATTACATAACATTGGCATGATCACAAGAAAGATAAAATCTCTAAAGACCGATTGGTTTAGTAGCCTTGGAAACACTAGATATATTCATAAGTTTTACATTACATCATAAAATGAAAAACTACTACAACAACATAATGTTTCCACAATCCACACTATTAACCCCTCATAAAATCCCTGCAGGTCATTCATAACTTACTTCTTCACATCCTGGGAAAAATAAAACATAGAAAAGGGGTGAGCTCAAATGCCCAGTGAGGATAAAAATATAGCGGAAACGTTCATAAATAAGAATAAACATTTAAGGCAATGTATAACTAAAACAAAAGCCTTTTAAATATGAACTTTCAACATGGTATGGAATAAATAAAATGAAATAATGCCATTTACTTATTCACATGGATATTCTACTAATCGAATAATCACATGCAAAAAATCAATAACCACTTTCATAATGTTGGAATGCATAATGCCAGACTATCATAACCACATAGCCAAGGCCTCGTGCCAAGACTACAAATAATATTTTGTCAAGGCCTTGTGCCAAGACACTAGTTTGTCTCATGAGACCTACCGATGCATCGAGGAGCTATAGCGGGCTCCACCCATCACATATTAAGTCCAATGCATTCCCATATGAAAAGGTTTAAACATAACATAAACATTCATATTAAAACTAGCATATGAAATGTCAATACTTTCACCATAAACTATGAATGGTATAAAAATAGCACATCCACAGTCAAACATATCACAAAACCTTCAATACAATATAGAAGTTTTGTATCATAATAAATCAACTTCAAATAATCTTAAAATCCATCAAAGGATGTTGACATAGATGAAATCAAAATTCTTTTTAAAGAAATATCTCCTTTTATTTTGAAATAATTTAAGATCCATATAAAATAATACATTTTCTTTGAAAATATTCTTATAAGCTTGTAAGGGAAGCTTTAAAGATTTTATAACGGCGGAAAATAGCCGCACCCGCCGTATAAGTTAAAAAAAACATTCTTACCTTAATTCTGTCGAAAAGGTTAAAAAGGACCTTGTTTTGAAAACGACCGAAAGATTCCTTTATAAACCACTTATAAAAGTCAAAAAGGGTATAAATGACTTTAACTCATATTATAGTAAATAGTAAAAATGTTTTGAAATGCATTTTTAAGAAACATGGATGTGGATGATAAAGAGATCCCAGTAGATTATTACGTATAAACAACCTTGGATAATGAAGAGGTTGTAAAGTAAACCCTTACCTTGTACTTTTCCTTGGTTGGGGTAGGTTAACCTCTTGTATAACGGTGAAATAGGTGTTATTAAATTATACAAGAATCATATATAATAATATGATATCATATATGATCTTTTAACATTGATTTGTTAATAATATCTTAGAATTATCGTCGTTTCGGGAGTTAACTTACTCATTTTATTTTTTATGTTTTGTTACATAAGCCATGGTTGTTGTATCTTATTCATATCCAAAATGATATCTAGTCCTTAAAAATCATTTTTAAATCATCAAATGATAATTATACTTGAATGGTTACGATGGAGAATGAATCTCATCGCGTTCGTGGAGACGGTAGTCCGTACGTACGCACGAGCGACAATATCATTCTTTTGATATTAAAATAATATATAAATGAATGGTATATCATATATAAAGAATCATTAACATGTTATATTTATTATTTACATGAGTTACACATCATTATTATACCCATCCAAATAATATTATATTGAATAACAATTACACCACGACGTGGAGACGGTAAGCCGTACGTACGCACGTATGGTGACATGTTATTCAAAGGGTGGATATAATACTGAATATGGTTGTACCATACTTATAATAAAATCACAGTATATGTGAGATACTGGAGTTATTATTTTAGAATGGTAAGAACAAAGGAAGAAGAAGTGGAAGAAGAAATGAACTTAGAAAAGGGTGGTGAAATCATTACCTCTTCTTCGGGTTCTTCCTTTTGATTTGACCAAAAGGGCTCCTTAGGTTGGCTTTCTGATCAAACTAAGGCCTCTAGGTTGTAGTGAGGGATGTTGGGAGATTATTCGGGCAGAGTTTGGCCGAACCAAAAGGCTTTTAAGGTGTGAAGAAATGAGAAGGAGGAGTGCCCTTTTATAAGAGGGGTGAGGGGCACCCTTGGAAAAGCTAGAAATATTAATTTATAATAAATTAATATTCGGTTTCTAATGGCTCAAAAGTTGATTATTAAAAGGTTAAGGTGGGGATAGGTCGAAAAACACTCAACCAATAGAATTTAGACAGGTTTGGGTACTTATATTAACCTTATCTTTAAGTATTAACTCTAAGTTAATTAGTTTCACTTTTACAATGTCTCTTTGTATTTTTATATAATATGGTTAATAAACTTACTATATACATCCAAGAGACCCCCAAGTGGTACATTAATGATGAACCTATCATGATATAAGTCTCTTGGCCGAACCTTAGATTTTTATGAATTTAATATCAATTAATAATATAATATTTGTTTTAAGAACTCTTTTATGTCAATTTTGACACTATTCAATAGTTGATTTTTGTGAAACTCATAACAGATTGATTACTTCGAACAAAGTCAATTAAATCAATCCTAATATATCATATTATCCTAGAAAATTAGTTTAATTCATTAAAAGTTTCATATTATATTTATTTGGGTATTTATAATATCAATTATTTTAATTTTTCACTATTATAGTAATTACTACATCATCATTGTGTCATAAATAAAATAAATTATTTAATGTCTAAAAATTATAAATAAAATATCATTATGTAGGAAATATTTTTATATTTCTAATGAATATTTATAATCTAAAATCCAACATATATAACCCTATGTAAAAATTGTTTTTCTAAAAGATATATGCTTGTGTCATTTTTGTATTCATTTTAACTTAATTAAAATAAAGTGTCATTATCACTTACAAGTGGATCCATGGGGTCCCAAAATAGACCCAAAGATTACCATGGTCGACCATGTATCAACCAATAGGGTTAAGACACGTTTTAGGGTAATTTAGTATTATTATAATATTATTTTTTAACCCTTATTTACCGGATTTACCCTTAACCATGGTAAATAAAATATTTACCACAGTAATTATTCAAAATGTCTAAAAATAAAAGTTACCTATTTACACAATTTGAACATCCTGATTCTAAATATGGAATCCATTTTCCTAAATTCAAAACACAGAAGTGTCAGAAATTAATTTAAAATTAATTCCCGCTGTCAAAACAAAAAGCGTGTTTTTAAGAGATAATAACTATCAAAAGATTGACACTCGTTTATGTTCGGTTTAATTGTAAAATTATGTCCAATGACCAAAATTATATTAAATGGTAAAAATATATTCTAAATATACTTTAAAACCACTCAAATTCATAATTTATCACTATTAATTATTTTGATTAAAAAAGTTGTTTTTAATTAAAACTTAGTAATTTTCACTATTCATCAAAATATGAAAGTTATCCGAAATGTACCAAAATTTCACCTTAGGCTAAATTCGATATTCTGAATCCAAAAATGAAGTCCATTTTCAAATATAAAATATATATAATTTCAAAAAGTAGGTATTACTATTCATAACGGCTAGTTTGATTAGTTATGGTGTGTTAGAACTCGGTGTTGCGTACAACACACGCTATCACATTATTCAAAGAGAAGCGTACCGTAGAAGCTTGGGGTGTTACATTCTACCCTCCTTCAAATAATTGCGTCCTCGCAATTTCTAGGGTATTACTGCATAAAAAGACTCGGGTGGTTCTTCATCATAAGTTCCTCGGGTTCCCACGTTGCCTCTTCCATATTATGGTTTCTCCACAAAACTTTTACCAGACGCGTCGTCCGGTTTCTCAGCACTTGTTCTCTCGTATCAAGAATCTTGACGGGCTCTTCGCAATAAGACAGATCGGGTTCCAGTTCTAATTCCTCATAGGTGAGTACATGCGTCGGATCAGGCATGTATTTCCTCAATAGAGATACGTGGAACACATCGTGAACTTTGGAGAGACTTGGCGGCATTGCCAATCGGTAAGCTACAACCCCAATTCGTTCTAGAATTTCGAAAGGTCCGATGTACCTGGGACTCAATTTACCTTTCTTACCAAAACGTATGACTCCCTTCCACGGAGATACCTTCAGAAAAACATGATCACCGACTTGAAATTCCAAATCCTTCCTTCGATTATCGGCATAGCTCTTCTGCCTAGTTTGAGCTGCTTTGATGTGATTTTGGATTACTTTCACCTTTTCCACCGTTTCCTCCACCAGTTCTGGGCGTACAAGTTTTCTTTCACCAATGTCATCCCAACAGGTTGGTGTACGACATCTCTTTCCGTATAACGCTTCATATGGTGCCATCTGAATACTCGAATGGAAGCTATTGTTATAGGAAAATTCTACCAAAGGTAAATATTGATCCCACATACCCTGAAAGTCAAGTGAGCAAGATCTCAACATGTCTTCTAAGGTTTGAATAGTCCGTTCTGATTGTCCGTCTATCTGAGGGTGGTAAGCAGTGCTCAAATGAAGTTCAGTATCCAGGGATTTCTGAAGACTTTTCCAGAATCTTGAAGTAAAACGGGGATCACGATCAGAAACAATCGATAGGGGTACTCCATGAAGTCTCACAACTTCATTAATATATAGTCTTGCTAGACGTTCCAGGGGTAGATCTTCTCTTATAGCAAGAAAATGTGCTGTCTTGGTAAGACGATCAACAATAACCCATATTGCATCGTTCCTTCTAGGAGTCTTTGGTAGCCCCATGACAAAGTCCATCGTAACATTGTCCCATTTCCACTCCGGTATGGGAAGAGGTTGCATGACTCCTCCAGGCTGTTGCCTTCCAGCTTTCACTTGTTGACAAACCATACATCTTGACACAAAATCAGCAATCTCCCTCTTCATGTTGTCCCACCAAAAATGTTCCTTCAAATCTCTATACATTTTGGTGCTCCCAGGGTGTATAGAGAAATTGGAACTATGAGCATCATCCAACAATTCCCTTTTTAGATCAGGTATATTGGGAACACAAAGTCTCTTCCCGAATTTCAAAATTCCATCTTCATACACAAAGTCTCTCAATCTCCCATCATTCACAGCTTTAATCTTCTTTTGGAATTCTTCATCATCGGTCTGAGAACTCTTAATCCTTTCTAGTAAAGATGGTTTGGCAACCATTTGAAAAAGCATTGATGTTTCACCTTCCCTGGTTATTCCCATGTACATCTTCACTAGATCCATGAAAATTGGATCCCTTTCAATTCTCATATTGTTCAAAACTCCATGGTCTTTTCTACTCAAAGCATCTGCCACCTTGTTTGCCTTCCCTGGGTGGTAGTGTATCGTACAATCATAATCCTTGAGTAATTCAAGCCATCTCCTTTTCCTCATGTTGAGTTCTTTTTGTGAGAAAATATACTTCAAACTCTTGTGATCAGTATAAATCTCACATTTTTCACCATAGAGGTAGTGCCTCCATATCTTCAAAGCAAAGATCACTACTGCTATAAGATAATCAACCTTTATGAAGGAAGCATATAAGTTTATCACAATAGTTTCTTTATGGTCCCAAACAATACCACCCCCTTATGACCCCTTATGAACAAGATTTATCAACATTAAGATTGAATCCTGTGTTAAGGGGAGTCAAACTAATACACTAGCCATGAGAAGGAGGACTGTGAGACTATGAACAGTGAAACATGTTCCCTAGAATCACCCTAATAGAGGAGTATTGATCCCACCATTTGATAAGTCTTACAAGATCAGTATCTTGGATTTTAGTTTTATTAGTCATTGAAACCTTTGAAATTTAGTGACCTTCAATACGATCAACATTAATAGAATTCCAAATACACCAACACCCTACTACCAATAAACTATCCCTCTATTTTATTTCAACTGAGTTAATTTTGGATATCTAAAACTATAAATGAATAAAATCACCGTTGTTGGTAGCTTGGTGCACTATACCAAAAACATTACTAACTGATCTTGAAACGGACACTACCATATAAACCACAAAGAATAAGTGAAATAAATAATAATATTTTTGGATATTGCAACAAAAAAACATGAAAGATAGAATAATATTCTTTTTATTTATAGCCTTGTATTTTGGAAGAGTGTAGTTTTGAACACCCCAGATCAAGAAATTAAATTTGATCAAAATCTCTTTTCACTAGAGACGATCTCCCCAATAGTATCCTTTATCGTATTCACAAAAATATGATCCTTATATCACAAAAAAATCCTAAAAAATTATCTTCTCCAACTCACTAGACGTATTATAGAGGTTCTGGTATTCTAAAAATACCAACCCTTGTATCATTAAGGGGATATATAAAAGAGTTCTTTCAAATAAAAGGTAATCGCCTTAACCGATCACTTTATTTTCTACTCTTCTTTACCTCTTATAAATATGTCATATTTATAATAAACTAATAAATTAATTATCCTTAATATTATTAAATGATTTTATGATTATTAAAACACTATTATTCACTCTATTTCCCATTGAATGATAAATGAAAGGCTCGCTCGTGCGTACGTACAACTTACCATCTCCGCATAGTGATACAATTCATTTTTAATCACCATATTTTATGGACGAATATTATGATGAGTTTAATATTTATATATTATATTTATGAAACAATTATAATTTTTAATGATAATATCATGTCTATATTCTTACTATCAAATCCTTTGGGAAATGATAACGTCGTTCATGTGTACATGTGGACTACCACCTCCATGAAGTGATGTGATTCATTTTTCGTTTATATTTTACTTGGTTAGTAATGAGGAAGAATTTTATAAATATATAATATATAATAATGATCGTGTAATGGTGAATTAATATTTAACTTTTATTCATTTTATATGTTGAAAAATAGAAACAGCATTCATGCATATATAAGGCCTACAATATTCTTGAATGATGTAATTCATTTTTCCTACATTTAAATTTTATGAATGAATATAAATATATATATAAATAATATATAAGACATTTATATCATGTTTAAAACACTAAATATAATGTAATCAAGATAAATATACAAATACCTGAACTACTAAACCAAAATAATCATAAAAAACGAAGTAGATATCACATGAAACTATAATTTTAATAAAGAAGTGATAAAAAATGGGTGATAAAAATCTATAAGTAAAAAATATATGGCATTATATATATTAGTATAGTTCTATAATTTATGTATAATGAATATATATTTATTATAAAAAATTTTACAATTGGTATGAAGTAATTCATTTATATGGTAAGGGTTTCTCATCTAACTTTTAATTTTGTGAGTCAAATGCCATATTCACCAATTATTTATTTTATGGGGTGTATATAATGTCATTTTTGATATATTATATCATTAATATATTTGTATTAATGGTATTTAATGTTTCATTTTAATTTATTTCTTTCATGGGGATTATGATTTAAAAGATACCCAAGTTGTAAGGTATTTATGTTTTAATCCTATTTTAATCGTGAATGTTTATACTTGAATTTCTATTATAGAAATTATATATCCCTTATCCTATGAATCAATTTAATTTTATTCTCCTATACTTATTTTTTTAGATTATATTTTTTCATTTCATTTTCCTTAATTTAACTATTTATGATACCAAACGAGTGTTTTTAAGGAAAAATGACTTTAATTCTCTCTCTGATCTAAAATCCATTTTCTTCCACATCCACATTTTATAAGAAATGTTTTAAATAATTATTTAAATATTATCCTATAATTTATTAAAGTAATTTTTACCATTTTTTTCTTTTAAAATGTGTTTTATAGGGAATCTTCTTATACTTTTCCGAACAAGGTATTTTTTGAATTTTTGTGAAATGAATGTTTTTAACCTATATGGAAAGAATAAAATTTCTCACCATATTGAAACTTTAATGATTTAAATATTACTTTAAAATTTTACATGGTCACTTTCAAATAAATTGGTTTCTTTATTACATTAACAATCATTAGTTTTTGAAAATTTATTTTTAAATTTGAAAGGCTATTATTTTTATTAAGGTTTTAATGATTTTAATTTTATATCTATTCATCCAAGACAAAAAACCTTTATTTCACTAATGATCCACTGGGGATATGATCCAGTAATAGTATAATAATTGTTTATATAGAAGGTTTATGTTTTTGATGACAAGTTTATTTTGAAACCCATTTTTTTCAATGGGTTATACTATGATGATTTATTGAAATATTTATGAAACCCATTTCTTTTACATGGTTTATAATTTGATGAAATATTTATGAAAACCATTTCTTTAAATAGGTTATGATATGATGAATAATTTATTATATTATGACACACATATGTATGATCTTCATTATGTGATGGGTGGGAAAGACATCTCCCTCCAATTCATTGGAAAAATTATTATATCCAATGAGATAGTTATGGGAATTAAGTCGAATTGCTTGATCCATTATGCGGAACAATTTGACATGCTTGATCTACTATGGAAAAAATAGTTGATTCCAAATATTATGGTCTTGTTAGTAAACCTTAACATATGAAATAGTTTTTATAGTTATAATCATTATTCACACATTTATGATTTGAAATTATGATTTATGACTAATTTATGATGAGTTATCATTTTTATGTTTCATGTATTTTGAAATGCTAATGTTTTATTTTGTAACTCATTTTTTTGATCTTTGTTAGATTGGGATGAACTTTGCATGTTATGGTCATGATATTATACCCTTATGATCATCTTATGATTTTATATGATCATTGATTAATATCTCCCATTCTTACCCTTACAGAGTGTATGAGATCAACCTTTATTATGTTTAATTTCCTCAAGTAATTACGAAAGTTATTAAGTATGATATGTCTAAGAAGGGTGATAGTTATAAAGAAATAATTTGTAGAATGTGTAGATATTTTATGAATTGTTTTTTTATATTTCCATGTATTCAAAGACACTATACCTATATGATTTTGGTGTGAATAATTATGTTATGTAATGAAAATTCATCTATTAATATATGATATTTATGTATGAAAATAATGGGTGTATCTAGTTCATATTTGAGAAAGGTTTAGTTAATCTTTGGAAAATAGGATGAGAAAATTTTAGCGAGAACTTGTAAATACCCCGACCTTAATTGCCCAGAGTTGGTTTTTACTTTATTTTATTGGCATATTATATAAGGAATCACATCCTAAATGACCAGACCATTTAGTAGTTTTGGAATACTAGATACACAATTGAATCTTACATTACAATTGAAATTATAAAATATAAAATAATGATTCCTTTAAAAACACCACTATTATCCTAGATTTTCCCTACATGTTAGTCATAATTAAAATTTTAGAATAATAGGAAAAATAAAAAATAAGATAGGTGTAATATCAAATGATTAGTAATGGAAAGAGTACAGTGTAAGATATCATGTATAAATAAGAATAAACATTAAGTCATGGTGAATAACTGAAACACAATCCAATTAATTATATTTCTGAGCATAATGACGTAAGAATAAATGATAATAAAATAATTACATATAAATAATCACATGAAAATGAAACTTAACCATGGATATTATACTAATCGAATACTCACATGGAATATCAACAAATTATCTCAAAATGAGGGAATGCATAATTCCAGGCATCATAAAATTACTATTATGTCTTTGATCAAGACACCATACATAAATGTGTAAGGCCTCAGCCAATACCCAAACTAGTTTGTCTCATGAGACCTACCGATGCATTGAGGGGTTATAAAATTCCCCACCTATCACTTACTAAGTCCAACACATTCCTCATATAAAATGGAAAAAACGTAAACAAAAAAAAATATTCATACTGGAAAACTAGGATACCAAATGTGAATACTTTGACCATAAACCATGAATGGTATTAAAATAACACATCTATAGTCAAATTGATCATAAACCATTTAATAATATAAGGTATATGTTATCATAAGATATCAATATCAATGAATAATAAGATTCTAAAAAAGGGTGTTGACTTAGATGAAAATACTATAATAAAACCATTGAAAAATTATTGAGGAAAATAATCATTTTCACTTTGAAAATCACTTATTTTCAAAATGGAGCACATTTATAAAACATTTACATTGAATATAATTAATAAAATTTATAAATTAATTTTTAAATCATTAATGTTTCATGATTTTAGGAAAATCCTCTCATGTCATATAGGTTCAAAAAACATTACTTTCTTATTTTGGTTGGAAAAGTCTTAAAGATCCTTGTTTAGAAAATGAAAAAATATACACCTTTTAAATAATTTTGTAAAAAGTAAAAAAGAGGAAAAAATTAAATTAAACAATCATTTTATAATACTAAAAAATTTTAAAACATTTTTAGAAAACACTAACATGGAATATAAATATCCCTTATTGGAGACTTAAACAGATTCAATCTCGATTAATGATGAGATTGTGAATTAAACCCTTACCTTAGGTCTGATTTCCTCCGTACATGTCCTAAAATCCTATATAGAAGTTTAAAAATATTATTAACTTATAATAGAGTCATATTAATTTTTATGATATATATGACCCCCTTATAAAATTTTACCACCCGTTTATTGATAATATTTTATTCATTTTACTCTTACAGGTATTAATTGCCATGTTTTCTTATTCTTGTTTTGTCTTGATAGTCCTTGTTCTCTAGTATAGGATATAATTACATTATATCCATAATATTAATGTCATAAACATAATATTTAATCATTAAAAACATTTTATAACCATTATTTAATGTTGAACATATATAATTAATCACATTTCTTCGTGGAGACGGTAAGTCGTACGTACACATGAGCGATGATATCATTTCTATATGGTTAAATGGGTAAGAAAATGGCTGATATATTAATTCTACAAAATCAATATCATTTCATAATTATTATATATATCCATTACTTCCATCATTATAACCATCCTAGTAAAATGATGATGAAAAAGAAGACTACACCACATCATGGAGGCGGTAATTCATACGTAGGTTCGCACAATGGTTTTATTTTTTGTGGGATTCATAAAAGGTAGAATATTGATATATCATAATCATAATAAAATCTAAAAATATATATTATAATTTATTTATTTATTTATCATGGAAAAAACACATAACTTGTAATTAGAAGAAGAAATGAACTAGAATGTGTTGGTAAAAATGATTACCTCTTCTTTGGAAGACTTCCTTTAGATCTAGGGTTGGTATTTTTTGAATACTAGGATCTCAAAAAATTGGATAATGATTTTTGGAAGAGAAATGGTATGTTTTTTTGAATGTATCAAAGGGCTTATTTTTATTGATTTTTGATAACCCCCCTTTCGTGGGATGAGGGGGAACCCTAACAAGGCCCATAGGCTTACAGATTACATTGCCCGTAGGATTGGAGATATTACATGACCCATAGATACTAATAAAATCATACAGAATATGACTACTTGAAAATTCTCCTCCCCAGCATCTGTAGCATGATTAGCTATCCACATTAGCATGGTTGTTCAGCTAGCTGTTATGTGTAGCGATGCACATGCCCGATACTGATGGCAATTCCATACCCTCTCATTCTTCCAAATCCATTAGCCATCCACTGGTGAATGTTCCCTCCTCTTGAATCCTCCTATGGAGCTGGTTCCTTGTAGAATCTATCTGGGCATCTGCATATGAGGTGGCCCGAAGGCCTTGAGGTGGACCGAATGGCTTAAAGGTGGCCCGAAAACCTTAATAACCTGAAATACTGGGTTTCCCAAAGGCCTTAAAGACTCCAAGCCCAAACCAGTGGCCCAAGGTAAATAGTTCCACCTGCTACAATACCGAATAGTACATGCTACAATACCTACTAAAGTACCTACTACAGTACCTAAAATTATGCCTCTGCATGGTTTTGAACCCGGGTATCGTGGATGCACTTAGGGAGACCTTACCAACTGGGATGAGGCTCATGTGAGAAATTGGTATCTTATTATTGATATAAAAGGCTCAATGTAAATAATTGGGGGATGAGGTGCCCTTTTATAATTTGATATGAGGGGAACTTTTGGAAACTATTAAAATACTAAATTAGTGTAAACTAAATTTAAATTTAAAATAAATCCAAAGTGAGTTATTTAAAATAAAATATTAGGATTGACATAAATTCTCTCATCTAATAGTTTTTAGACATATTTAGGTTACATTATTACCCGTATCTTTTGGTTTTAACCCTTATTTTATCCCTTTAACTATTACCATGACAACATGAGCTTTTACTCTTTGAGGATCAATATTGTTACTATAAAACATAAAAATAACCACAAATGAATCATATATAAAATTTCAAACCTTAAATAAATCATTTGGATGAATTTTATGTTATTATAAATTTTATATCATTAAATAAAATATTATTTATTTTAATATAACATTAATGTCAATTTTAACACTATTCATTACATTGACTTAAAAAAACATGATATCTTCAAGAAAAATATTTTAAAAAATATCTAACATGTCTAAGTTATATATACAATTTTTGGATGATATTAATTATCTCAAATTATATATATTTAATATTTTTATTAATAATTTATTTTAAATTCTCATTAATTAAACAATTATTGCATCATCATTGTGTACGCCTTTAAGGCAATTATTTATTTCTTAAAAATTTAAAATAAATTATCATGTTGAAGATAAAAATATTATATTTTATATTTCAATTTATAGTCAAATATATGTTCTAAATAACCACATATTAAAAATATAATACTTATTAAAAACATGAGTATGAAATATTTGACTTTTCTTAAATTAAATATGATAAAATTATTAAAGTCAACCATGTTGATCCTAGAGGCCATAAAATATTCTCAAATACTATTTTGGTAGAAATTAAATCATAAAAAATTCGGACATGTTTTATTAAAATTTTATAATATTTATAAAAATATTTTTACTCTTAATTACCCAATTTACCATTAAACGTTGTAATTAAAATTACAAATTTTACTACTCAAATTGTCCAAAAATAAAAGGAAAATATTTACTAAAATTTTAACTTATGATTAAAAATATTAAATCCATTTTTTAAAATTCAAAACACATAATTGAAAAAAATTAATTTAAAATTAATCTCATAGACGAGGTTGGAAAACATGTTTTTTAAAGTGAAAACATGAAAAAGTTTGAAATGTTTTTTTCCACATTCAATATATAAAAGTTTCCACTGAATGTAATTGAATTAATAGATGAATTTATAGATCTAGTTTTAATTAAAAACTATTTAAAATAAAATTTACCATTATAAATTATTTAGATGAAAATTCAGTTTTCAATTAAAACGTAGTATTTTTCACTATTCATAAAAAAATGAAACTTATCAGAAAAATACCAAAAAGTCAACAAATTAAAAAACATTTTCCAAAATTTTAAAAATGTGGTTTATTTTTTCAAATATAATTTATGAAAATGTAAAAATTTATTTTTAAAATAAGAGCGCCACTAAAAGGCGACAAAACTTCCTTTAGAAAAATATATACTTTACCTATAAAATTGAATATGTTCTTTTCCTATTAAATCCTTTGAATGAATGTAAAAAAATTTGATTAAATATAAAATACATATATTTCAATTTTCTTAATACTATTCATTCCCTCAAATTTAACATCTAGGTTATAACGGTTATGTTAAAATAATGATATTTAATTGTATATCATTGTTCATTTAATTTTTGTGTTGTGATAAACATATTATATCAAAGAAATTTTTATTTAAAATATACATATCAATAAATATTATGGTATTACATTATCCCCTCCTTTAATAAATTAAATCTTCATAATTTTAAATTTAAAAAATCATATGTTGATACTTGAAATTTTATTTGTGGGAAACCCATATCAGAAATTGGGTTAATAAAAAATCCTTTGAATAAGTGGGAAAAGTTAATGCGAACATCACCAAAAAATTAGGCTTCACAATAGGATAACATTAGTTGAGAGTAAAACAATTGACATGGAAGAAAAATCTAACTATCAACTTATGATAGAGAGTGATATAGAATATTATCATTAGAGGGTTAACCATCACAAAAAAGTAAATTTGTGATTGGTTAAAATATCACTGATTTCCTAGAAAGAAAAGTAAATGGATAATGCATTTGTTGCAAAATATTTTCCCTAAAGTTTAGGGATTCCTTAAGATAAGCACTTGAGATAATAAACTTAATTTATCACTTTTCATGTCATGATCATAATCTCATCCTTTTGTTGTGATTAGATCTATTTACACTTCATTTTTTACACCTGGAGAAAGATATTCAAGATGAAATTTTATGCTTGAATCACTTTAAATAAATCATAAAGTCTACAAGTATTTCATTAATCCTTTAAAATGTTTACTAAAACCAAAAAGGTTAGCACATAAAATCTAAAAAATCACACTTTATCCTAAAACAATAATATATAAAGATCAACTTAATCCATTACAACCTTATGACTCAACCAAAATACATTTATCCAAATTTACAGTCCAAAAATTTATTAGGAAGGTCACTAAATTTCCAAAATAAACTTATCATCACATTTTACAGAAACATCATAATGAAAATATCCATGCTACTAGTAATAAAATCATATGTATATTTCTAAAATCCAAACATGTAGAAAGACCAAAAAATATTATATAGATTATCAAATCACTAACAAATTTCATAATAAAAAAATATTACTACATAAATATATATTTTTCATTATTTTATCAACATCAATCATATAATAAGTATTATCTTCACATAATAATGTTTTTTTTACAAAAGATCAACTTGCTACAAAATCACTTTTCTTTATCATCAATACCATTCAAAATATGATCTCTAATAATTAAATAAAAGTACTATAGTGGAATACTTATATATCTTATGGTTATAATAATTGCAATATCCTTGATAAAATAATTTAACAACATAATTTTTGAATCCAAAAGAATCACATTAATTAATCATTCCGATTTTACTGTAGTAACAACATAATCTTGAGCTTGATGCCTTTGTTTCTTCGGAGATATATTTCTCTGACACTTGGGAAATTCATTTTTATAGTGACCCATTTCCTTAAAACCGAAGCACTACACCTTATTATCTTCTTTCTTGACTTTTAACTCATTGGTATAGTGGTCCTTTTCTCTACATTTATAGAAAATTATTATTCCCTTAAATCAATTATTGGGGTGTTTATTTCCACAGTTATCACATAAGGAAAATCCCTTCTTTATTTTCTTCTCCTTATCCATTTTTTGTCTTCCATATTTCTATTGTCTTGTTTACCTTCAAATCCATTGGAATTTAAGAATAAATCTCTTATATTGATAGCATAATATACTATATCCTCATATGATTAAAATATTTTGGATACTAGTTCCATTCAATGAACTAGATTAAGTCCATCAAATAATCGATCGATATTTATCTTTAGAATACATTTGTAATCATTAGAATTCCTTTACAACCTTGTAAAGTTTGATTCATATTTAGAAACATTATCATCCTCTTTTTTTCTCAAATTCCAAAATTGTCTCTCCATACCTACTTTCTATTTTTGAGGGAAATATTTTTATCAGAAGACTTACATAAAATCTTTCAATTTCATGTTTTCTATTTATTACTCCTCCTTCATGTTTTGAATCAATGACCATCAATGACCCGTATCTAGAAAGATATGATAAACTACCATGATAATTTTATCTCTTTAATTACTTCCCAAAGTGATAAATATAATTTCTAAGGAACTTATCCCTTGATCCTCTACAAATGGATTTTTATTCCCACTGAATAATAGAGGTTTTTCTCTCATGAAGTGGTCTAACATTATTTCTCCATGTTGTGGATCAGGATGCTCCATA
Organism: Viscum album; assembly: GCA_963277665.1. Taxonomy (NCBI): domain Eukaryota; kingdom Viridiplantae; phylum Streptophyta; class Magnoliopsida; order Santalales; family Viscaceae; genus Viscum; species Viscum album. The sequence continues at coordinate 1,372,771,812 of OY728133.1, read as the reverse complement.
TAGGTAATGTTATTTCTCATAACCTAGGTCATCTATTCCATTATATTTATAATTTTTCAGCACTAGTTACAGATCTATCTCCAACATTATTATATTTTATAGGAGGGAAATCCATACATAGATTACATGTGTTGATTGGGTTTCCATTCCTTCTTCTAGGTGATATTTATAAAACATAGAATACAGAAGATTAGATCATATCATTATGAAACATAATTTAAAATCTAAAAACTATTTAATCATAAAGCATAAATTGAAAATTTATATAAAACTAATATCTAAATCATAAGATAATTTATTTGGATATATTTATAAATTATACCATAGGGTTTCATTCTCTAATATATGTTTTTATAAATATAGTTCCCAAGGTTTCCACTAAACATCCTACGATACCAACTATAAATACCCTAACCCAATAGCCTAGAGTCGATGGTTACTTTATTACATTGTCATATTATACAAGGAATAACATCCCAAAGGACTGACAAATTTTTTTTAGGAAAACTAGATATATACTTGAAACATAAATTAAAATTGAAATTACAAAATATGAAATAATTATTCCTTTAAGAAAACTATTATTCTCTTAGCTTATCCCTGCATGTCAATCATAATATACATCTTCTCATCCTAGGAAAAAATAAAATATAAGAAAAGGGTGAGCTCAAATAATCAATAAGGGTAAGCATACAAACATAAGCTGTCAAAAATAAATAATCATAATCATTAAGGCAAGGTTAATAACTAAAACACAATCCAGTTAAACATAATCCGGAGCATAATATGGAAAAAACAAAATGATAATAAAATAATTCCATATAAATAATCACATGAAAATGAAACTTAACCATTAATATTATACTAATAAAATAATCACATGGAATATCAATAAATAATCTCAAAGCATGGGAATTTTTAATTTCATACATCATAAATATATCGGAAAGGCTTCATCCAAGACACCATATATAAACGGGTAAGGCCTCTCCCAGTACCCTAACTAGTTTGTCTCATGAGACCTACTGATGCATCAAGAGGATATAGCGGGACCTTCCCATCACTTACTAAGTTAAATTAATTTCCCATATTAAAGGGGTGAATCATAAACAACGTAAAAATTCATATTAAAAAATTAACTTATGAAATGTAAATACTTTAAACATAAACCATGAATGGTATCAAAATAACACATCTACAATTAAACTAATCATAAATTATTTAATAAAATATGGTATATGGTATCATAAGAGTTAAATATAAATGAATTATAAGATTCACCAAAGGTTTTTTACATAGGTGAAAATATTATAATAAAATAATTGAAAAATAATTAAGGAAAATACTCTTTTTTACTTTGAAAATCATTTATTTTCAAAATGATGGACAATTATAAAAAAATTTCATTGAAAATAAATAAGAATTTTTTTAAAGGAATTTATAACTCAGCAAGGTTTCAGGATGGTATTAAAATATTCTCATGTTATATAAGTTAAAAAAACATTCCTTCTCTATTTATGTTGGAAAATTCTCCAAGTAGCTTGTTTAGAAAATTAAAAAATATACATTTTCAAGCATTTTGTAAAAAGTCAAAAAGAGTTAAAAATAAAATATAAAAATTATTGGATAATAGTAAAAAAAAAATTCAAAAAGATTTTTAGAAAACATTGACATGGAATAGAAATATTCTCTAGTGGATACATAAATAGAAACAATCTTAATTAAAGACCAGATTATGAATTAAACCCTTACCATAGTTCTGATTTCCTCCATACATGTCTAAAATTCCTATATAGTGGTTTTAAAAATATTATTAACTTATACAATAATAATAGTAATATTTATTATATATATGGTCCCCTTATAATATTTTACCTCTCGTTTATTAATAATATTTTACTAATTTTACTATTTCGGGTGTTAATGGCAAGGTTTTCTCAAGCCTGTTTTGTATTAAAAGTCTCGGTTCTTTTGAATAGGATATAGTTACATCATATAAAGAATATTAATTTCATAACTATAATATTTAATCATTAACTACATCATATAACTATTCTTTAATGTTGAACATAGATAATGAATCACATCGCTTCATGGAGATGGTGAGTCGTACTTATGGACGAACGATGATATCATTTCTATATGGTTGAAAGGGTAAGTTAGTGGATGGTATATAAATTTTATAGAATAAATATAATGTTATAATTATTATATATATCTAATATTTCTGTATTTATAATCATCCTAGTAAAATGGCTATGTAAAAAAATTACAGCAGACCGTGGAGACGGTAAGTCGTACGTAGGCACATGTGATGATTTGATTTTTCATATGATGGGTTAAATGTATAATATGGTTGTATAATTATCATAATAAAATCTAATAATATATATTATACTTGATTTATTAATTTATCATTTAAATATTACATAAATAAGAAAATGAAGAAGGAATAAACTTGAATGAGTTTGTAAAAATGATTACCTCTTATTCTGTTGAATTCATTTATATCTCTTCTTAATAGATCTAGGGTTGGATGTTTTGGAAAATAGGGATCCTCAGAACTTGTTTAAGTATTTTGGGAAGATAAATGGGTATGGGTTGGTCGAGCTAAAAGGATCAATTTGGTGTGAAGAACTGAACAAGGATGTGCCCTTTCATAATTTATTTGAGGGGAGCTTTTGAAAACACAAAAAATATTAAATTAATATAAATTAATTTTCAATTTAAAATGAATAAAAAGTGAGTTATTTATAAGAAAATATGAGGATGATTTTAAATAATCTAATACAATAATTTTAGGTAAGATTATTACCCATATATTTTGGTTTTCACCCATATTTAATCCCTTTAATTCTTACCATGAGAACATGGATTTTTACTCTTTGAGGATCAATACTATAATTATAAAATGAAAAAATAACCATTAATGGATAATGGATAACATTTTAAACCTTATTTAATTTTTTGACATATTTTTATAATTTTATAAATATTATATCAATTAATTAAATATTATTTATTTTAATATAACATTAATATCAATTTTGACACTATTCATATTATTGACTTTTACAAAAAATAAATAAAACAAAATATATTAAAAAAATATATTTTAAAACATCACTAAAATGTCAAAGTTATCTATAAATTTCACTCATGAAATTAATTATCAAAAATTATAATTATTTTAAAAATTTTACAACTATTTATTTTATATTTCCATTAATTAAACAATTACTCCATCATCCTTGTGTAATACTTTAAGGTAATTATATATTTATTAAAAATTAAAAATAAATTATCATAATGAATATACAAATTTTATATTTAAAATAAATATTTATAGTTTACTATGTGTTCTAAATAACCTCATCTTAAAAATATAATACTTATTAAAAACACGAGTATGACATATTGGAAATTTCTAAAATAAAATACTATAAAAGTATTAAAGTCATCCAAGTGGCTGAAAGATGCCATACAATTTTCCTAAGAATGATTTTGGTCTAAAATAACTCATAAAATAAAATCAGGACAAGTTTTAGGCTATTAATCAAATATTTACAATATTATTTTTAGTCTTAATTAACCGATTTACCCTTAATGTGGTAAATCAAATTACTAAGTTTATTATTCATATTGTTTGAAAATAAAATAACATATTTACTAAATTTAAAAAATATGATTAAAAATATGGAATCAATAATTTAAAATTAAATATATATAATTGGAAAAAATTAATTTAAAATTAATCATGTAGGGGGCGTGAGAAACTGGTTTTTAAACTGAAAACGTATAAAAGATAGAAATTTTTTATATCCACATTCACTATAAAAAAGATTATTATGAACTTAATCGAATTAATATATTTATAATTGATTTAAGTTTAATTTAAAACCAATTTAAAATAAAATTTAACATTATAATTTATGTAGATGAAAAGTCAGTTTTCAGTTAAAATACAATATTTTTTTCGATTAAAACAAATGAAACTTATCAGAAAATTACCAAAAATTCAACCAAATTATGTTTTTATATTTTAAATTTAAAAATAAAGTTTACTTTTTCAAATATAATTGGTAAAAATGTAAATTTTTAGTTTTAAAACAAGTGCACCCTTAATAGATGAAAAAACTGCCTTTAGTGAAATATAACTTTTATGTGAAAAATTAGATTTGTTATTATGACTATTAAATCTATTGGGTGATTTTTTTATTATATATATAATATTTAAATTTCATAATTTGTTTAATAATATTCATTCCCACCAATTTTACGGCTAGTTTATAATGGTTGTGTTAAAACAATGATATTTAATTGTATATCATTGTTCATTTAAGATTAGTGTTCTGTGTAATGTAAGCTATTAAAGAAATTAAATTTATTTAAAATATACATGTCATAAATTCTTTGGATTTTACAAAACCCTACAGATGATTCTAAGTATAGGATAACATCATAATGTTTTGTTAATGATCATGGATGACCTAGGTTAAACCAAAAGTTTTATAGATTTCAATGGAGGTGTCATGATTTAGACATCCTATAAATTAATTTTCTTGATTCCTCACTATAACTACTATTAGTTACACTATGTTTTTTATTTTTTTTCTAATGAATATAACCTGTTGGTTTGATGTTAATTTTAAGTAAATTGGAAGGATTTACCTTATGAGAAACTAAATGAAATAGGATATGGAATGAAAAACTTAGTGATTATGCCTAATCAACAATCTCATTATATGATTAAAAATTTTAACTTTGGTAAGTTTCATGACACACCTAATTAGAGAAAGTTTTAATTTCATAGAGACTATGGAAGAAAGAATATTTAACTTCTAACATGTCCAAAATGTGGGAATAATCACTCAAGTAAATGTCTTAGAGGAACAAAAAGATGTTTTGAGTGTGGAAAAGAAGAACACGAAGTAATTATCAAGAAAAAATGAATGTTTGGTTATTAAAATGGATGAATATAATGGTATACCTAAGTTATAATTTATTTTTGAATGTTTTAAATGTTAAAATTATTGGTTTTATCAAAACAAATTTCCTAGGGGGAAAGATCGGGAAGAAAATATGTAAGGCTATATAAGTAATGGTTTTACTCATGATGATGAAGAGACTACAAATGACGTAAGAAATTCATGGTCTATTTTAATAGTATTCATTATTTTAAAATTAATAAGCATGATTAAATTGAGGTTTATGAATCTTAAGAAATATTTTATATTTTATATTATAAGAAATTAGTATTAGGGAATAAGATGATGAAGCCTAGTTAATGGTTTAAGAAGGATGTTGATTGATTGAAGTGTTTATATATTATGATTTAAGAATTATGTTTAATAAGTGTTATAATAATAATATTATGGTTATAATATTTTTGAAACATATAAATATTATTCTTCTGTAGTTTTTATTTTAGGATTTGAAAAAATATTTTGAATGGTACTCATAACCCAAAAAAGTGATTTAGTGGTAAGGTTATATTTTTGTGGAACACATGATTATGATAAATATGAACCTTAATATGTGTTTAATATTGTGTTAATAATGTATAGTTTGGATAAATATATGATTAAAATTAATAGTATTGTTAACCTTGAATTTTTTTTTGTGATTTTATAAAAAGTTATTTAGGTCATCTTTGATGAAGGTAATTTCATTTTTTGATTTATAGAAAATATTCAATGGATATAAAGTTATTTAAGGAACATGTATTGTGTTAGTTTTGGAAGCATATATATTTTTATGTGAGTTTAACTTAAATTTTATGGATAAAATAATACGTTTATAAGTTTAAGGTTTATCATATATTCAAATGCATCAAAACCCCTTTTTTGATGTTTTAAGTATTGGGATTTTAATGTAACTAAGGAAATTTTGGTAGATTATTTATTGGGTAAAGGTATATATAACCCTTAGGTTCAACATGAAGTATTATTTTAGGAAGAAATATATTTCTATATGTTTTAAGGTATTAATATTATTTATTTATTATATAATATTTTATGATTAAGATTATTTTTAAGGATGTTCAACATATTTTTGGGGATGTTATAAGAATACTATTAATATAGTTTTTGTTAAAAGGATAACCAATCACATCTTAAAAGTCCATAGGGATTGAACCCAAAACCAGTGGGTGAAAAGGGTGAAATTACTACAACTGGACTATGTGATGTCTTTGTTAGTATGAAATTTACCTTTTAATTATGTGAAAAATAATGTTTATATTGACTAGGGAATATACATATTTGGTATGAGACATTAAGAGTTATTAATGTTATTTGAAGGTAAATGATAAATTTATCTTGGAATAATATGATATCAAATCATTCTAATCCATAGGTTTCCATATCAGTCTGGAATATTTTGAATATTTATAAGGTTAGTTATTTATTGAATTATATATGTTGAAATTTGGGTGTTATTAGCGAATATTTGGTGGTTAAAGGTGTATTTTTTTATGATGGTTTATTATTATTTGGAGTTATCCTGTTCCAAATAGTTTAGTTTAGTAAATTTATAAATATATAAGGGAGATAGTTTTTATACTTTTTTGGATTATGTGATCAATTAGAAGTTGATTTTTTTGCTTCAGGCATAAAAAAATTATCTTGAATCTTCATTATTTGGAGAAACAAATTATATTGCTGTGGAAATTGATTGAAAGATGAAATTATAATTTAAATTTAAGTATATTTGAGTATTTTTTTATTCTAGATGATAATATAATTATTGAAACCAAGTAAAGGGATCTTAAAAAAAATAATATTGTCATATAAACTTGAATTCTAATGAATTGATGGTATTTTAACCCATCAATTATTCACGGTGTTGTGGTTGTTAACATTCTCCTATAAATGTTCTCTATCTATCTCTATTAGTCCTTGGGACATAGTTTTCTCTTCTTTATAGATATTTTTCACTTCCCATGGATGTTCTCCTATTTAGAGACCTAGTTTTGTAGTGACCTTCATACTTCACTTTCCACCTTTTTATGAGGAAGTTTTATTTACTGTTTTTATTATGTGGGTTTTCAATAAATGGCTATTCAAATATCAAACCTTGATCATCGATCACAAGTTAAAAATGTGAGGATTTAATTTATTAAATTAAGAGCGAGGGGGTGGGGGGGTGGGCTGTAACACCCCAAGATATTAAAAAATATTTCACTTTAAATAATTTTATTTATTCGATAGCTTGCATTACACAGAACACCGAGTTTAAACAAACCACACAATACTATTAAAATATTATTATTTATGATAGTTATAAACAATCTATTAAGATTAAGCATATTAATAGTATTGACTAATTTAGGAAATATATATAAATTTACCACTTAATATAAATGTATTTCTAAATTCTTATTAAATAATCACTCAATTTTTAGTAAAGTCATTTAATTCTTCAAAAATACAAGTTCCTAAACAAATATTTCTATTTATTTTTGTGAGAAAATATTATGATTAATTTAAATAAGTTTTTATAAATTTATAACAATATTAACATAATTTTTAAATCATATTAATGAAATTATCTTAGGATGAATTTTTGAGAATATTCTGAAAATATTTATTTTCCAATGAATAATAATGAAATACTAATTTTATTACGAACTATATATAAAAAGTTAAATTTTGTTTTGAAATAGTTTCAAAGTAAAATTAATTATTTTTAAATTTTAAATAATCTAATTAAGTCTATTTTATTCAATTTTATTTCTGAATTTAGTATAAAAAATATTATAGGTAAAAATGAATTTTCTTGAAAAAATGCTTTCTTGTACGCAATGTGTTTTTAACTTAATAAATTAAATTTATCTCTATTATTAAGTGTTTTTAATGAAATTTATATTTTATAAAGTCATTAAATGGTTTAAAATTTATCTAAAATTTTATATGCAAGAGATAATAATAAATCCATTTTTGCGCTTCAAAACTATATTTTTCTAAAAAGCGAATTTCGTTGCATTTTGCACACTTACATTAAAATTTATTACTTGAATTTATAGGTATTTAATAAGATAAATTGAATTTAATATTTTGAATCAAGTGGTTTAAATTTGTTAAATAGGATCCATTTATTTTTGGTCCATATGAATAGTAATATTCATAAAATGTATCACCTCAGTAAAGAGTAAATATGTTCATTCTAGGTTATAAATAGGTAATATGGACATAATTATTCATCTTAAATCTTATTTTATGTATATAATTACACACATGTCCACTTAGTATTTAAATTTATTTTTTTAATGGATAATTTATCATGAAAATTACTTATATTTTATTTAAATCAATGAATGTTACAAAATATCACTCTCTATGTTTTAAATATCTATTATGTGTTCACATTGAAAATAACTAGTTATGAATGAATTTTATTTGAAATTTTTTTTCAGAAAGAAATTATCTCTATAATTTTAAATTATTTATAGTTTTTAGGTATTATATAATTACTTTAAATTCATACACGATGTTGATATAGTAATTATTTAATTAAAAGAAAATTAAAGTAAATGATATTACAATTATTAAAATTAGTATAATTTGAAATAATTAATGTGAACCCAAAATTTTATAGATAAAAATAAAATATTATAGAGGTTTGGATTCATTATATCCTAAATCCATTTCTGTTTTTATGTTATTAAATTCAATGAAAATGAATAGTTCTAAAATTGATATTAATGATAATTTATAATAAGTAAATTTTTTTTAAATTATTTAAAATTCATAAAAGTATGATATTCCACCAAATTAATGGGATATGGTTTAAAACATAAACCATGGTCCATTTGTGGGTTTGTTTATTCTTATGGTAATATTCCTTACCATTAAAGCATATAAAACATTAATATTATGGTAATTTTCGAAAGAGTTAACATGCGTTAAAACAAATGGATAAGGGTAATAAAATTATTTAAACATGAAAGAATATTATTATATGATATTATTTTGAATCATAATAATCTCAAATTATAATTTTATCATTTTTATCCATTCAGACATCAATTCTAATGTATATTAATTTAAAATTTTAAAAAACTACAAAAGTTCCCCCACCTCAATTATAAAAGTACATATAACCTTTCTCTTATTAACAACAATTTGATCCTTATATATCTACCAATACCTATAAAATTATATTCTCCAATTACATATACACATTATTGAGGTTCTAATATTCTCAAAATACCAACCCTAGGATCATTAAAGCGGTATATAAAGGAGTTGGTTCAAAGAAGAAGTAATCACCTTAACCAGAAACTTTATTTTATACTCTTATTTTACTATAATAAATCTATGTTATTTTTCATAAAATAATTAATAAAGTATCATAAATATTCTAAAATTTTTTGACTATGAAAATAACAGGATAAACCCTATTTTTCATCAAATGAGAAGTGAAAGTATCACCCATGCATACGGACGACTTACGTCTCCACGTAGTGATACAATTAATTTTCCATCACCTTATTTTATGGATGATTATTATGAAGAGTTTAATATTTATATATTAGATGATAATATAATTTATATATTCTTATCATCCAATCCTTTGGGAAGTGATAACATCACTCATGCGTACATGTGGACTACCACCTCCATGAAGTGACATGATTGAATTTTCATTTATATTTTACTTTGATTGCAACGAGGATAGATTTTGTGAATATATATTATATAGTAATGATATTTTAAATCTTAATTAATAATTTAATTTATTTTTTTTCTTTCCATTTTAAAATTAAATCAATGTTTTTTCTAATATATGACCAACCGTCTCTATGGATAGTGTAATGTATTTTTCCTATGTCACGACCCCCTCCCCACAATGTGTACCCCCCCTGGGCAGGCAATGTGAAAAGGAAGATAATGACCCCCGAGTCCCACCTCTAGTAGGCCCCGGGTTGGTGACTATCACCAAGGTTATAATAACCATACAAAATGGGAGGCATTACCCTCTAAGAGAACACATGAAGAAGAGAGAGATAGAATAGACTCCAACCAACTCCAACTCATAACTGAAATATAAAAGAAACCCAAGTACATATATGAAATATCATGAAAAAGTACTACAACTAAAAGGGAAAACTAAAAGTATCAAAAAGAAAGTAAAACGGCAGCGACCACAAGCCCGAACACCTCCTCCTCCAACTGCAAGCTAGTAGTAACCAGCTTGATCTCCAACCCGCTCCAAGTGACCTGAAAAACAGTTTATATGTACATAGGGTGAGTATAATAGTATACTCAGTAGGATCCTCCCCAAGCCTCTCGTGAAAAAGTAAAGAAAGCATGCTAAAGCCCAGTGAACAACAAGTGAAACTAACTTGTAACCTAAACAGGTATACTATGTTCCCAACCTTACCATGGATACTCTCACCAAGTAGCGCATACAAGAATATAGCATAAAATAAAGAATATCAAGGGTACCCCACTACTACTTCCCCACTGGTTTGCCGCTTTGCCCCAACGACATACGTCCTGTGCATCTCTCTCCAAAGGCTTGCCCACAGACACCTGGGCGAAGCACCACACCATCCCCACAACCAAAAGTAACCAGGTAAGTTCCGGAAGCCACCACAACCCACATAACGTGTATCATACATCAGGTATTATACCTTAAGCCATTATATCCCATACACTGAGTAGGGATCCTCAATCCATCACAACCTATACACGTTACGCCTATAGTAGTCCATAGGATACTATATCCAGAATATATGTGTGTGAAATAACCATGAGCCATTACAGCCCTCTACACACATATATGGGTAAAACTAACCACTGTGCCTAACAGCACCAAGATCTACCAAGAGAAGAGAGCGGGGTCAAAGGGGGTAGTCATCCATTCAACCTCCCATCAGAATGTTGGGGAAAACACCCCCCAGGGCTCAGAATCCCTGGAGTGTCAGTTGCCCTTACTGACAGGGTGGAGTAGCGTATTGAAACACAAAAAGTACAGAATATATATATATAACTCACATCCACACTAAGGGCATTACCTAGTCTTATAGATACAACTACAGCTAACGTCTCTCAGACTCCATGCTGCTACTTCTAAGACTAGGTATCCTATAAGTACACAACATTTGAATAAATTTATTAGATTACTCCATTCGAATTTAATCAATTCCATTGTATGTTAATTAATTCATTAAACATTAATTAACCACAAACAATTCCATGTTAAACTGAAATGGAATCACATTCAAAATAAACTGCTCCTTTTTAGATTGACCTCTCCTTTAAATTCCAGCACCTCCATCCCCGTGGATTATCTCCATTTAATCAAACATTCATTATAGAGTTACTTTCCCACATTCCCAGGCATTCTTAGAAAAGAATCCTATGCTACTAAACGCAAAGGAGGCTTAACACAGTGAGTAGATATACTACCCATCGAGTCTTTGCTGCCTATAGAAAGAGCACCGACCCATTCTCCCTTGAGAGGCTAAACACAGAAAGCACGTGGCATACCCCGCACGTCTTTGCCTCCTTCAGAATAAGGGAAAGCAAGACCAGCTGCCTTGAGTAGTGGGGGAAAACAAAACAGATTAACATTCAATGAAACCACAAGCATCCAGCAACCACATCCATCCCATTCCATCATCCTCGGTGTCCTCCCTAACACCCACATGCATAAAACAATGCATCTCTCCACTCTAGGCATCATCCGCTACCACAACCACAAGGCCTCCCTGCCTCCACATATCACCACACCCATCCAGGCTCACATCACAGCACAAGCAGCAGAAAAACAACAATCAAAACCATGGGCTCTTGACCCTTTAGCAAACAAGAGGGTAACTCAGAACCCCTTTAGAAATTCCCACATAATCTGTTCTTTAATCCATATTGAATTGGCAGATTTGTTATTCGTAGGTTTCAATCACGGATACCTAATCACCAAGCTATCACAATTAAATAACCATGCTTCCTTCCCTAATTAGATTATCCTCAAATTAGAACAACTACAACAACGACAATAACCAGATTAATTTACATGCCTCTTTATCTTTAGCCAATGAATTAACAATTAATTCCGGCTTTACGTTCATTATCAATTTCTATCATGAACGAACAAAAAATCAAAGAAAACATAGATATCACTATATCTAGGAAAACCTGAGGCAAACCGTTACCACGGTATAAAGCAACATTATATGATCAACCAATTCTTTTAATCCGATTCAAGTATTTAATTAGGTCAATTTCATTGTGATCCAAAGGGATAAATCATTCTAATTCTACGATTGCACATATACAATTAGAGAAGCCATGAATCCCCTACCTCGCAGAGTTCTTGACGCCCTTTATCCACACAACGGGCCACAATCCTTCTCTCGCGACAACTGCATCCACCCGAGGATGCCACGGTAAGTCCCATCCAACCAAACCCCATTAGAACCATGGAGATTACATGGTAATATGGAAGGGAGAACAAGAGAAGGTGATCCCCGAAGGAACGATGATAAAACATACCTTATATGGAAGAATGATCGACACAACTTGGTTGCATCAAACAGAGCGAAACTGATCCGAGTAACGTTTGATTGTGAAACTCCTACGGGAATGATTGCAAGGTTCTAATGTCTCGTAGATGAGAACCAGGAGGAAGAACAATGAATAATGATATCTCGTTCCTTTAAAAAAAAATTAGAGAGGCGACGGTTTAAGATCCGATTTATTCTCCATTAAAAACGGATCGTATTAACCCACGCGGTTTGACCAAGTAAAAACATCCCGGCCATAGGAATAATTAATATAGGATTTATGGCCTTTGAATCGGCCTTAAAGTCCTTAAAATAAGGTTTTAAAATGTATTTTACATCAAAGAAAATGTCAAAGGGGCGAAACTGTTGGAAGCTGGAAACACTATTCACATACTCAAAATTTGGCAAAGGAATCGGTATCTCTTAGGATTCTGGAAACACTGTTCAAACGTGAAATTTGGCAAAGGAAGGAATCGGTAGCTCTTAGGATTCTGGAAACACTGTTCAAACTTGAAATTTGGCAAAGGAAGGAATCAGTAGCACTTAGGATTCTAGAAACACTGTTCAAACGTGAAATTTGGAAAAGGATGGAATCGGTAGCTCTTAGGATTCTGGAAACACTGTTCAAACGTGATATTTGGCAAAGGATGGAATCAGTAGCTGTTAGGATTTTGGAAACACTTTTCACAGAACTCAAAAATTAGCAAAGGAAAGAAAAGCTCACCGATAGAACCTTGCCGATAGAAACACAAGTCTACTGTTAGATCCTCACCGATAGAACATTATTCAAGTCTACCGATAGAAGGTCACCGATATAAATACTGTTCACAAAACTAGAAATTTGGCAAAGTGTTAGCCGATCTACTGCTAGACTGCGGCTACCGGTAGACCGAGGTACCGGTAGGCAGCGGCTACAGGTAGACCGAGCTACCGGTAGGCAGCGGCTACCGGTAGACCGAGCTACCGGTAGGCGGCGGCTACCGGTAGACCGAGCTACCGGTAGGCAGCGGCTACCGGTAGACCGAGCTACCGGTAGGCTGCGGCTACCGGTAGACCGAGCTACCGGTAGGCAGCGGCTACCGGTAGACCGAGCTACCGGTAGGAAGCGGCTACCGGTAGACCGAGCTACGGGTAGGCAGCGGCTACCGGTAGACCGAGCTACCAGTAGGCAGCGGATACCGGTAGACCGAGCTACTGGTAGGCAGCGGCTACCGGTAGACCGAGCTACGGGTAGGCAGCGGCTACCGATAGACCGAGCTACCGGTAGGCAGTGGCTACCGGTAGACCGAGCTACCGGTAGGCTGCGGCTACCGGTAGACCGAGCTCCCTGTAGGCTGTGGCTTGGGGGATAAGTCACCTTGACCTCCGGGAACACCTCCAACACCACATTTTCACAAAGTAGTGGACCAGAGAGGTCCAGGATATTACATTAGATACCTCTCAAAACATTCTCATCCTCGAGAATTAAAAACCAACTCAGAAGAAAAGAGGGGTCCGAACAACCACCCCATAAGATACCTCTCAGGGGAAAACCACCATGAGTTGTTCGAAAGCTGGAACAAAAATACGACATCCGAGAATATGGATACAAACAATCCATATCCAAACAATTCAATCATAACATCACACAAAAGGTACATAAATAAAACATGAAAGGTCTAACCATAAAGGAAATATCATTATATGAAAAGAGTTAAACATTAAACAACTCTGGGTACTGAGCACGTATCTGTGACTCACGCTCCCATGTACTCTCCTCCATGCCACCGTGTCGCCAAAAGACACAATCTAAGGGGATAGAACGCCCACGCAACACCTTCTCCTTGCGGTCTTGGATCTCCACAGGTCGCTCCTCGAAGGTTGCATCATCATCAATATCAATCTCTCCCCAATCGATAACATGAGATTCATCATGAAGGTAACGACGGAGCTGTGATACATGGAAAACATCATGTATCCGACTCATCTGAGGGGGAAGTGCTACTCGATACGCCACAACTCCAACACGAGCTAACACCTCGAAAGGCCCAACAAACCGGGGAGAAAGCTTACTTCCACGACCAAACCTTCGCTGCCCACGACAGGGAGTCACCTTTAGAAACACATGATCCCCAACATTAAACTCTAACGGTCTCCTTATTTGATCAGCATATGATTTCTGACGATCCTGTGCTGTCTTCATCCTCTCATGAATCACATGAACCATCTCTGTTGTATTCTGCACTAGTTATGGTCCGAGAATTGCTGACTCTCCGACCCCAGTCCAGCACAACGGAGAACAGCATAGCCGGCCATACAAGGCTACAAATGGTGCCATACCAATGGTAGAGGGAAAAATATTATTGTAAGAGAACTCTACCAAGGGTAAGCGCTTCATCCATGAACCTCCAAAATCAAGAACACAAGAGCGCAACATGTCTTCAAGAGTCTGGATGGTTCGCTCTGTCTGACCATCCGTTTGAGGATGAAAAGCAGTGCTAAGGCACAGTTGAGAGCCAAAAGCATGCTGGAGACCTCTCCACACCCTAGAGGTAAAACGAGGATCTCTATCAGAAATGATCGTCCTAAGTACTCCATGAAGCCTCACCACCTCCTCCAGATACTGTCTCGACAGAACCTCCACTGAGCTCGACTCCTTGACCGCTATGAAATGGGCCGACTTTGTTAAATGATCCACTACCACCCATATAGCATCATGTCCTCCCGGAGCTCGAGGTAAACCTATAACGAAGTCCATTGAGATATCCTCCCACTTCCACTGAGGAATCTCTAATTGCTGGAGAAGACCAACAGGAACACAGTGTTCGGCCTTCACCTTCCGGCAGACTAAACATCGAGACACACACTCTGCAACCGTATATTTCAGCCCAGGCCACCAAAACTGACTCCTCAAGGATCGGTACATCTTCGTCACACCAGGATGTACTGCCAAGGGTGAACTATGGAACTCTCGGAGAACCGTCTCGCGCATTTCCAAGGGGACAAAAAGCCTTCCATGATACAATACTCGGTGTTGTTCATCCTCCGACCAACCATCAGGGGCCTCACAACAAACAACTATGTCTCTCCAGACTTCCACCTCTAGATCACCCATCTAAGACTCTTCCACCTTCTGCATCAGGGATGACTGCACCGTCATCTGGAAAAGACAACCTCTACCCCCAACTTCTCCCATATCAAGATGCAAAGCTGATAGCTCTTCCATCACTCTCCAGGAATCACCATATTCACGCACAACATCATTACGTGTCTTTCGGCTTAGTGCATCAGCTACAACATTCCATTTTCCATGTGTATACGATATTTCAATGTCGTATTCCTGCATGAACTCCATCCACCGACGCTGCCTCAAGTTCAAGTCACGTTGGGAGAAAACATACCTCAAACTCTTATGATCGGTGAAAACCACAAAGTGCTCACCAATGAGGTAATGTCTCCACAACTTTAGAGCAAACACCACGGCTGCCAACTCAAGATCATGGGTGGCATAGTTGCATTCATGGGACGCAATTACCAAGACCCATAAGAAACAACTGACCTCTACTGCATGAGAACACAACCTAGCCCCAGATGTGAAGCATCCCAGAAAACATCAAACTAGACTCCCTCCACTGGAAGACAAAGGATTGGAGCACTTACCAACTTCTCCTTTAGATACTCGAAAGCTGTCTGAAACTGATCAGTCCATATGAACGCTTGATCCTTCCTGGTCAAAGTTGTCAGAGGAGTCGCAACTCGGGAGAAATTGGCTACAAACCTCCTACAATAGCCTGTGAGACCAAGGAAACTTCGCACCTCTGACACGGTCTTGGGGGATGCCCAAGACACTACTGCTTCTATATTCGATGGATCCACAGCTACTCCCTATTGGGACACAACATGCCCTAAGAAACAAACTTCTCGAGCCCAGAACTCACACTTGGACAACTTCCAAAACAACTGATGTTGGCGAAGAACTCCCAAAATGGATCGTAGATGCTCTGCATGCTCTTCTTCAGATGTGGAGTACACAAGGATGTCATCGATGAAAACCACAACAAACTTTTCCAGTAATTCACGGAACACAGAATTCATCAACCCCATGAAAACTGCTGGAGCATTCGTCATGCCGAATGGAATTACAACAAACTCACAATGCCCATGAAGACAACAGAAAGCAGTCTTTGGGATATCCTCATCCTTTACACGCATTTGGTGATATCCTGACTGCAAGTCGATCTTTGAGAACCAACTTGCACCCTTCAGTTGATCGAATAAGTCATCAATCCGCAGGAGAGGTTAGCGGTTCTTTATTGTCACTTTGTTTAATTGACGATAATCGACGCACAACCGCAAACTGCCATCAGCCTTTTTCACAAACAAAACTGGTGCACCCCATGGTGACACACTTGGCTGAACAAAACCACACTACAACAGACCATCAAGCTGAATACGTACCTCTTGTAACTCAGAAGGGGCCATCCTATATGGAGACATAGAGACAGGGGACGCTCCTGGCTATAGCTCGATCCCAAACTTGATCTCTCGTCGAGGGGGTAAGGATACAACCTCTCCTGGAAAGACGTCAGGGTACTCCTCTATGACCCTAGGAAACGCCAAATGTTGAACCTCTGATGAACTCAACATCATCCCAGCCATCATGGATGATAAAGATGAAACTCGTCTATGACTCATCCGAGGATCTCTCCCACCAACAAACACCACTTTCTCTCCATCTGCATCAAGGAAAACGACCTTCTTCTTATAGCAATCCACAACAGCCTGCACTGAATACAACCAATCCATGCCAAGTATGACATCATATGGTTGTATTCTCAAACATAGGAAATCTCCCCAAGAGCGGTGTTGCCCCAACACTAGCTCACAGTCTCTACATACTTCAACAAGTCAGCTCGACCTCCAACTGGCGTAGTCAACGCCAAGGGCACTGGAAGCCTCTCTACCTCAAGTCCCAAAGCATGGACAAGGGTAGGTGATATGAAGGAGTGTGTTTCTCCTGAATCAAACAAGGCATAAACCAAGGTAGAAAACAAGAAAAGGGTACCTCTAATGACATCTGGCTCGCCTGGGACTGGCAATGCTAGAGCATGAAGCTGACCACAACCTCCTCCACGGCCTCTATGACCCTGATGACGACCACCACCACGGCCGCACTCTACCCTCTGAGGATGAGGAGTGTCATGGGGCTGTCCTCTACCTATTCCATCTACACTCTGGTGATCTAAAGCTGGTGCAACCTGCTGCTACTGCCTTGGCTGGAACTGCCTCAACGGAGGAACCTGGAGCGGAGGGCCCGGTGCACGATGAATGCTCTGAAAAGTCGGGCACTCCTGCTGCTGATGACCACGACCACCACAAGAAAAACAAGCGCCTGATCCCTTGGCATAGGCCTGAGAGTTGCTGCCTCCGAAGAAACAAGATGGGAAGGGCTGGGACCTACCCCCAGGTGAATGGAAACTCTTCTGTCCTGAAAACCGGGAACCCCGGACCACAACTCTGCTTCATGAGGAATCATGAAGATTCCCCTCTCGTGACGATCTAGTCCTGGCCAAAGTCCTCTCAACAACCTCTTCCCTTTCCAGCACCTCAAGATATGTCTTCATCATAAATGGGGTGACCTGGCGCTGGATCTCTGGACTCAAAGCCTCCTCGAAATGCCTCGCCCTGGCCTCATCATCTGGTAACAGGTCTGAAGCATATCGTAGAAGGTTCCTAAAACGGATTCCAAACTCTCGAACACTGGAGCTCCCCTGTCGAAGGGTGAGAAGCTCCTGGCGACTGGACACCTTCGCAGCCGATGAAAGAAACTCGACTCTAAACCTATCTCGAAACTCCTCCCATGAGATTGATGACTCTTCATGATCACCGAGGAAAAAGAACCACCACTGCCTCGCTGCTCCATGCAGCATCGTCACAACCAAGGACACCCAGTGTTCCTTCCGAGCACGAATCGAGCTGAATCCTATCTCGATCTCCTCCAAACAGTCTTCTGTGACTACATATGAAATGGATCCCTCGTACTTCTGTAGACTCTGGCGCTGAAACTCTCGAAGTTTCTTCCTCCAAGTGTCATCGTCGTCAACCTCTACTCGGCGGTGATCTGCTGGAACAACCTGCTGGGCATCTTCTGCGCAAACCTGACGAGGACGTCGACCTGGAGCCACTCTGTCACGACCCCCTCCCCAAAATGTGTACCCCCCCTGGGCTGGCAATGTGAGAAGGAAGATAATGACCCCTGAGTCCCGCCTCCAGTAGGCCCCGGGTTGGAGACTAGCACCGAGGGTATAATAACCATACAAAATGGGAGGCATTACCCTCTAAGAGAACACATGCAGAAGAGAGAGATAGAATAGACTCCAACCAACTCCAACTCATAACTGAAATATAAAATAAAACCAAGTACATATATGAAATGTCATGCAAAAGTACTACAACTGAAAGGGAAAACCAAAAGTACCCAAAAGAAAGTAAAATGGCAGCGACCTCAAGCACGAACAACTCCTCCTCCAACCGCAAGCTAGTAGTAACTGGCTTGATCTCCAACCTGCTCCAAGTGACCTGAAAAATAGTTTATATGTACATAGGGTGAGTATAATAGTATACTCAGTAGGATCCTCCCCAAGCCTCTCGTGCAAAAGTAAAGAAAGCATGCTAAAGCCCAGTGAACAACAAGTGAAACTAACTCGTAGCCTAAACAGGTATACTATGTTCCCAACCTCACCATGGCTACTCTCACCAAGTAGCGCATACAAGAATATAGAATATAGTAAAGAATAACAAGGGTACCCCGCTACTACTTCCCCACTGGTTTTCCGCTTTTCCCCAACGACATACGTCCTGTGCATCTCTCTCCAAAGGCTTTCCTGCAGACACCTGGACGAAGCACCACACCATCCCCACAACCAAAAGTTACCCGGTATGTTCCAGAAGCCACGACAGCCCGCATAACGTGTATCATACATCGGGTATTATACCTTAAGCCATTATAGACCATACACTGAGTAGGGATCCTCAAGCCATCATAGCCTATACACGTTACGCCTATAGTAGTCCATATGATACTATATCTAGAATATATGTGTGTGAAATATCCAAGAGCCATTACAACCCTCTACACACATATATGGGTAAAACTAACCACTGTGCCTAACAGCACCCAGATCTACCAAGAGAAGAGAGAAGGGTCAAAGGGGGTAGTCAGCCATTCAACCTCCCATCAGAATGTTGGAGAAAACACCCCCCAGGGCTCAGAATCCCTCGAGTGTCAGTTGCCCTTACCGACAGGGTGGAGTAGCATATAGAAACACAAAAAGTACAGAATATATATATATAACTCACATCCACACTAAGGGAATTTCCTAGTCTTATAGATACAACTACAGTTAACGTCTCTCAGACTCCAAGCTGCTACTTCTAAGACTAGGTATCCTATAAGTATACAACATTTGAAGAAATTTATTAGATTAATCCATTCTCATTTAATCAATTCCATTTTACGTTAATTAATTCATTAAACATTAATTAACCACGAACAATTCCACATTAAACTGAAATGGAATCACATTCAAAATCAACTGCTCCTTTTTAGATTCACATCTCCTTTAAATTCCAGCACCTCCATCCCCGTGGATTATCACCATTTAATCAAACATTAATTATAGAGTTACTTTCCCACATTCCCATGCATTCTTAGAAAATCATCCTATGCTACTAAACACAAAGGAGGCTCAACACGGTGAGTAGATATACTACCCGTCGAGTCTTTGCCGCCTATAGAAAGAGCACAGACCCATTCTCCCTCGAGAGTCTAAACACGGAAAGCACGTGGCATACCCCGCGCGTCTTTTCCTCCATCAGAATAAGGGAAAGCAAGCCCAGCTGCCTTGAGCAGTGGGGGAAAACAAAACAGATTAACATTCAATGAAACCACAAGCTCCTGCAACCACATCCACCCCATTCCATCATCCCTGGTGTCATCCATGACACCCACATGCATAAAACGATGCATCTCGCCACTCTAGGCATCATCCGCTGCCACAACCACAAGGCCTCCCTGCCTCCACATATCACCACACCCATCCAGGCTCACATCACAGCACAAGCAGCATAAAAACAACAATCAAAACCGTGGTATCTTGACCCTTTAAGAAACAAGAGTGTAACTCAGAACCCCTTTATAAATTCCCACATAATCTGTTCTTTAATCCATATTGAATTGGCAGATTTATTATTCGTAGGTTCCAATCACAGATACCTAATCAGCAAGCTATCACAATTAAATAACCATGCTTCCTTCCATAATTTGATTATCCTCAAATTAGAACAACTACAACAACGACAATAACCAGATTAATTTACATGCCTCTTTATCTTTATCCAATGAATTAACAATTAATTCCGGCTTTACGTTCATTATCAATTTCTATCATGAACGAAAAAAAATCAATGAAAACATAGATATCACCATATATAGGAAAACCTGAGGCAAACCGTTACCACGGTATAAAGCAAAATTATACGATCAACCAATTCTTTTAATCTGGTTCAAGTATTTAATTAGGTCAATTTCATTGTGATTCAAAGGGATAAATCATGCTAATTCTACGATTGCACATATACAATTAGAGAAGCCATGAATCCCCTACCTCGAAGAGTTCTTGACGTCCTTTATCCACACAATGGGCCACAATCCTTCTCTCGCGACAACTGCATCCACCCGAGGATGCCACGGTAAGTCCCAACCAACCAAACCCCATTAGAACCATGGATATTACATGGTAATATGGAAGGGAGAACAAGAGAAGGTGATCCCCGAAAGAACGATGATAAAACATACCTTATATGGAAGAATGATCGACAGATCTTGGTTGCATCAAACAGAGAGGAACTGATCCGAGTAACGTTTGATTGTGAAAATCCAACGGGAATGATTGCAAGGTTCTAACGTCTTGTAGATGAGAACCAGGAGGAAGAACAACGAATAATGATATCTCGTTCCTTTTAAAAAAATTAGAGAGGCGACGGTTTAAGATCCGATTTATTCTCCATTAAAAATGGATTGCATTAACCCACGCGGTTTGACCAAGTAAAAACATCCTGGCCTTAGGAATAATTAATATAGGATTTATGGCCTTTGAATCGGCCTTAAAGTCCTTAAAATAAGGTTTTAAAATGTATTTTACATCAAAGAATATATCAAAGGGGCGAAACTGTTGGAAGCTGGAAACACTATTCACATTCTCAAAATTTGGAAAAGGAAGGAATCAGTAGCTCTTAGGATTCTGGAAACACTGTTCAAATGTGAAATTTGGAAAAGGTATCGGTAGCTCTTAGGATTCTGGAAACACTTTTCAAACGTGAAATTTGGAAAAGGAAGGAATCGGTAGCTCTTAGGATTCTGGAAACACTGTTCAAATGTGAGATTTGGCAAAGGATGGAATCGATAGCTCTTAGGATTCTGGAAACACTGTTCAAACGTGATATTTGGCAAATGATGGAATCAATAGCTCTTAGGATTCTGGAAACACTGTTCACAGAACTCAAAAATTGGAAAAGGAAAGAAAAGGTCACTGATAGAACCTTGCCGATGAAAACACAAGTCTACCGTTAGATCCTCACCGATAGAACATTATTCAAGTCTACCGATAGAAGGTCACCGATAGAAATACTCTTCACAGAACTAGAAATTTGGAAAAGTGTTAGCCGAGCTACTGCTAGACTGCGGCTACCGGTAGACCGAGGTACGGGTAGGTGGCGGCTACCGATAGACCCAGCTACCGGTAGGCAGCGGCTACGGGTAGACCAAGATACCAGTAGGCAATGGCTACCAGTAGACCGAGCTACCGGTAGGCTGAGGATACCGGTAGACCGAGCTCCCGGTAGGCTGTGGCTTGGGGGATAAGTCACCTTGACCTCCTGGAACACCTCCAACACCACATTTTCACATAGTAGTGAACCGGAGAGGTCCAGGCCATTACATCCTATCTCTATTTTTTTTGGATAAATATAAGTATTTATATAATGAATATAAATGATATTTATATCATGATTAATATTATGGATATGATGAAACTATGATAAATGTACAATGTCCAGAACCACTGAACTGATATACTCATGAAAAATGAATCATATATCACTAGAAATAGTGATTTTAATAAAGAATTGTTAACGGACATGTGATAAAAAGCTATAAGTAAATTGTATATGGTATAATATATATTAATATGGTTATGTAATATATTTACAAAAAATTAATATTTATAATACATTACGATCCAACACGTATTATGGAACTCAGACCCAAGGTAAGGGTTTCTAGTCTTACTTTTACATCTGTGATACATATTCCATATTCACAACATATTTCTTTTACAGGGTTTATATACTACCTATTTTATTTATAATATCATGAATGTATTTGTATTTATGATATTTAAATTTCTATTTTAATCTATTTATTTTATGGGGCTTATGTTTCAAAAGATACCCAAGTGTAAAGGGATTTATGATTCAATCCTATTTTACTCAGGATTATTTATACTTGAAGTTATATTTAAAAAATTCTATGATCCTTATGTAATGCATCCATTTAATTTTATTATAATATAGTTATTTCATGATATTATTTTTTTCTTTAATTTTACTTACATTATTTATTTAAGAGATCAAAAGAGTGTTTTTAAGAGAAATAAACTTTAATTACAACTTTGTTCTAAAATAATTTTTCTTTCATATTCATATTTTCCAAAAAAATAATTTCTAGAATGATTTAAATATTATTATATAATTGTTTTAATATATTTTAAAACTTAATTGAATTTTTTCAAAAATATTCTACAAGGAATGTTCTTTTTGTATTTTAAATGAGGCACATTTTGACTTTTTGTGAAATGAGTGTTTTTAACTTATACGACATGAAAAAAATTTACCGCTATTTTGATTAGTCAATGCTTTGAAGATTAATTTACAAGTTAAGAAGGTTATTTTCAAATAATTTTTTCATTATGACTTTCATAGTTTTTAGATTTTTAAAAGTTATTTTTAAATGTTAAAGGGAATTTTCCTCAATAAGGTTTTAATCATATTTTAATGGTATTTATATTCATCAAAGACAACAAACATTGTTCAACTATGAATTATTGGGGATATGATCAAATGAAACCATCCCTATTATTTATCTGGATAGATTAATTTTATGAATAAAATATTTTTATTAAACTCATTTATTTTCCACGGCTTATGATATGATTAAATGATTAAATGTTTATAAAACCCATTTATTTTCCTTGGGTTATACTATGAAAAAATATTTATGAAACACATTTATTTTCATGTGTTCTGATATTATTAATTATTTATAATCATGTGGAACACATATGTATGATTTTCATTATGTGATTTGTGGGACCTATATCTACCTCCAATGAATTGGGTGAAGTATTATATCTCATGAGATAGTTATGGGAAACAAATTCATGTGATTGATCTTTCATGGTAAATAAGTCTATATTCTTGATCCATCATGGGAAATAGGTGTTGATGCCCGATATGATGGTCTTGGTACTAATCCTTGACATATGAAATGGTTTCTATACTAATGATAATTTCACACATATATGTGACCAGAAATTTTGGTTCATGATTGAGTTATGATGTGTTATCATTCTTATGTTTCATGTCTTTTTAAATGATAATGTTTTATTCCATATCTCATATTTATGATATTTTCAGATTGGGTATAAACTTTGTAAGTTATTGTTATGATATTATACCCTTATTAATGTCTTATGTTTTCATATGATCATTGATTGATATCTCCCATGCTTACCTTTATTGATAATCTGAGTTCACCCTTTCTTGTGTTTTATTTCCCTAGGAAATAAAGAAAGGTATTAAGTATGATATGTCTAAGAAGGGTGATAGTTATGAAGAAATACATTGGAGAGGATATAGATATTTTATAAACCAATTTTTTATATTTCTTTGTTTCTAGATACACCAGACCTATATGATTATAGCCAGGATCATGATTTTATATAAATAATATTCATCTATTATGATGTGATATCTATGTATAAAAAGTACAGGTCTTTATATACCTTCCCTCAGGATTTATCAATACATTGAATATTCATTTTCAATTTTACATAGTTCTTTTTAAAGAAATTTTTTTCTATAATGTTTTGGTTTTTTAAATGTTAAAGAAGTTATTTCAAAGTGAAAGGGTATTATCCTCAAGAAATATTCCATGTAATCATATAAAGTCATTTTCATCAATGAAGAAAAAAAATTGACTTTATATATTGCTTATAAATTATGTATATACGCCTCTCACAAAAATAACTAACTTATTATACCTTCATTTTATGGGGAAATAAATTCCTTAAGTTTATTTATCAAATTCATTCTTTATGAAGTCTCCTTTTATTATGGTATGAGAAAGGATTATGAAACACATTTTATTTCCATGGGTAATTCTTATGTTTTTTCCTTATGATTTAATTACATTTTATGGCACACATAAATAATGGACATGCTATTATGGATGGACACATATAGTTATATAATTAATTGGGTAATACTTTAGTTTCATGAGATGTCATGTATATTATTTGGGAGTAAACCTAATACATTATTATACGTTTTCCACTATGTGATATTATCTAGGCAGTTATCCTTGACTCATGTTTATGTGATGTTATATATTACTACAAAAATACCGATGTTTCCATTATCTTATGATACCATGTTCATTATGTTATTATCCCATGTTATTACTCATGTGCCTTCTATTTTATGACATCATGTATTATCTTTGACTCACAAGTTATGTTTCGTTATCATGTTTATTCCCGTACTGGGATTTTTAGCTCACCCTTTTTGTTTATGTATTTCCCATGTTATTCTATGTGGTTTAAGATATCAAAAATATTTAAGAGGTCATTATGGAGAATAAAATATATTTTTTATTTTATTATTAATTTTATGAATTATGAACCTTGTATTCTAAAGGAACTATGCCTCATGATCTATGGATAGTAATTCATGTATGTTTTTGTTAAAAATCATGTAATAATATGTGTAATATTTTTAGGTCACTATAATTGGTATCAAATTAAGCTATAACAATTTTTGGGGATTAAGATTAGAATACCTTATTGGGAACCCTACAAATATATATAAGGATAAGTCTTCATATATGAAATCATCCTAGAATTTTAGTGATGTTTATAGTGAGTGGGTTCTAAGGACTTACACTCATTTATAGATAGTAAAACTAGATGTGGATGGGGAATAGTTTTACCTATGGGTAAAAACTATAAAAAGGGTGTATTGGGATTTGAATTTATTGTCACCAGGTGCATGAAAATGGGCCTTTCTGTACACCTAGTTTAACACTCTCGGGGGATACATTTTGGAAATTCACATACTCTTTATCAACCATCATAAAGGACTTAAATAGATTGCAACATTTTATGACCAAGGTTAAACCTAAAGTGTATTGGTTTGATAATTATAAATCTGACCATAAGATAAAAGGAATAAATTACCCTTTTTAGGTTTAAAGTTATGGAATTATAAGATGATTAAGAGAATTTTTGTACATTTATGGTAATATTACTCTTGGGTTTAGTTAGGGTTTTAGTAAAAAAGTAATTTGGGTAAGAATACCTTTATATTTTATGGACATAAGTTTAAAATTATTGGTAACCGTTAGAGTTTATCATATCTTTTATGTTAAGGTAATAATATTCAAATTAATATTATTTGATTTTGCTGAAAAAATAAGTCTTGTAGAAAAAATTAGTGGTCACAAGTAGAATTGATGAATAATTTTATTTTGAGGTTTTTCATAATATTTTGGAAATGTTATGAGAATTATACTAATATTGTTTTAGAAAAAGTATAACCCACATTTTTGGTGAAAACTCATCATATCCAGAATTTACAAGAAGCTTAAATCCCCAAACAAAGGCTGATAAGGGTGTAGTCCCTACCGTTGGAATATGTGATATATATGTTAGTATGATATTGTTTTTACATAAAACATTTGGTGGACAAATATTAAGTTGTTTTTTTGAAACATACTATAAGACCAAATATTTTTGAATTTTAAGAATTTTGAGGTGATTAATGGTATTTTGGGAAATGTCTTATTAGGTTGAGATATATATAAAATTTAGTTTTAATGAAAATTATTATTTTTTAATAATGATATTATATTTTTAGAGATGACTATTTAATGGTATGTGATTATATTTCAGGTAAAAACCTTCCTTAATATTGAGGCTATTGAGGTTATTTGGGATATATGGTTATTTATTTAAGGAACGATCTATGTTATAACTTTGGTTTTATTGTTTAATTTTGGATATTAGTATATACATATTCATTTATGGTATTATCCTACTTTTTTAAAACAATTTTGATTTTAATAAAGATAGAAGGAACAAATTATTACACATGTATAGATCTAATGAACTATTAAAAGTTAATTTTAGCAATTATGGAATAAAAAGTTATATTGAATATTCATTCCTTAGAGTAAGAGGTGAATTGGAAAGTTATGAAAGAACAAACAAAGAGTGAAATTATGATTATAAAATAAAAATATATCATGTAATTATATTTCATAGTGTTATCTATTTTAATAATAAATGAATCCCTTACCTCAAGGAAAAGGATATTGAAATAAAAATGTAATCCCATGACATTCATATATGATGAATCAATATTCCTTTAACTCATCATATATATATGGTTTTTTGTTCATTAAATTGTTCTTGGTCATTCACATTTTTATGATCAATGATCTTTATCAATCTCCACAATTATTTACACTTTTCATCCATGTCCATATATTCACATCCTACAAATGTTATCATACATGAAATATAGTTATGTGTTATTTTATGTGACCTTCATATTTACCTTTCCATCTTTTAAGAGGATGGTTTATTAACATTCTTAATGATATAGTTTTTCCACAAAGGAATTTTTAAATGAATAATTGAGTACAAGTTCAAAATATTGAAGATGTAAAGTCCCCGACCCTAGTTGCATGGAGATAGAGCCTTGATTTATTAAATTGGAATATAAATAAGGAATACACATCCTAATGTATTGAATAGATTAGTAGTTTTAAAAACCCAGATTACATATGTGAACTTTACAATACAACATGAACTGAAATAAAACATATTGACATATTTTGAATCACATATAAACTCCTAGATTATCCCTATAGGTTATTCATAATACACATCTTTGCACCCTGGGAAAAAATAAAACAAAATAAAGGGGTTATATAAGATGATAATTAAGGGTAATAAATACAATGGAATCATAAATAAACAATAATTAATAGTTAAAGACTGAAAACACATGCTATTAAAAGTAAACTTGAGCATAATATAAAATAAATTTAAACTAATTAAGTAATTACATAACAATAATTAACCATAGATAATATAATATTCTAATAGTAACATGTACTATCAATTACTAGTTTCATAATGAGGGAATTAATAATTTGGGACATCATAAACATATCATCAATACCTTGTGCTAAAACTATACATAAACAGGTAAAAACCAATCTAGTTTGTCTCATGAGACCTACCAATGCACCGAGGGGATATAAAAGGACCCACTAGAAACGTAATAAGTCTAATTAATTATTCATATGAAGTGGATGGAACCTAATAAACATATAAATTCATATTGAAACTAAAATATTAAATATAAGTAACTTTCCCCAATCAGTAAACCTAATCACTAACCATTCAGACTAATATGGTGAATGACATCAAGATAGCCCATCCACAATAAAACTATTCATAAACCATTTAGTAAAATATGGTAAATGATATAATAAAATATTTATCCTAATTAATCATAAGAATCAAAAAGTGTGTTGAAATAGATAAAAAACCCTTATAAAATCATCGAGGAATTCATGAGAGAAATACTCTTTTTTTACTTTGCAAAGAAGAGTTATTTTGGAAAAATATTTTTATAAAATTAGAAATGAACTAAGATAGTTTTCATGAAAAAATTTGTGATTTTATAAAAATAACTTTTTCTTAAAACATATTATTTATAATACTTGAAAATGGGTAAAAAAATCAAGATGCTCCCCTTAATCGGGCTTTCTTATCAGGAAGAAAGAAGAATGTAACCTTTTAAAACATTTATTGTTACATAAAATAATGATGAATGGATCTGGATATTAAAATTTGGAACAAATATATACTATATTAAATAATAATATAAAAATTAATAAGAATTAAATTGGTGTATAGATGGAGAAAAAATAGCCCGAATGAAAATGAAGGTTTGGGAAGAAAACCATTACCTTATGCCCAAATGTGTTATGCACTTGACCTTAATGTCATGGATAATAAAATTAAATCCATTAATTAGTTACTTAAGAACCCTATCTACATTTATTTTATTAGTCATTATTTTATTAAGTTCATTTATGGAATTATGTATGAGTTACAAAGTTTAATTTTCCCATTTGGGAGCATTAATTTTCTTGGTTTCCTTGATCGGTTCGTTTATTTATGAGTAATAAAGTTCATGTAAAATGGATATAATTATCATAAACTAGAATTATATGTTATTAATGAAAATTTAAACAATTAAATTTTTATATAATTACTTTTTTTATATGGTATGAGGATGATTCATTAGATAAGACATTAGTGATAATCATTTAGATTATTTTGTTGGTTTTTCGATCATTACAAACTAGTTTTGTCGTATGAATTAATATTACATATATATATATGTATAAATCATTATAGAACATTAAATAATATATAATAAATATATTATTGTCTTTTTTAATCGTAAAAATGGTTTCATTACCATCATTGAAGTAGAAATTGAAGAATGAAAATCCGTCATCCATGAAGGTTGTAAATCGACACTTCACGGACGATGATTTCATTTTTAAAATATAAGAGAGAGAGAAAGGAGTTTGTGGAAGTATATTACATTAAAATGATATAATTCCAGTATATATATTATACTAGAGTTATCATGATCATTTTTACAGAGGATGTGAGGAGATTATAGTAAAAGAAAAGAACTTGAAAAGAAATTTAAAGGAAAAGAAAGAGGATTTTATCTCTTGGATACCATTCCTTGAAAACAACTTTAAGGAGACTAGTTTTTTCTTTTGGATGAGACTAAGAGATCATATAAATGGGTGAGAGAATTTTGGAAAATATTGGGAAGAAATTTTACAAGTCTCAAAGTCTTAGAGGTTTCAGGAGAAGTTGTGGTGAGGGGTGGTATTTATAGTGGAGGAGAGGGGTGATTTTTGAATATTTAACACATTTGTTTATTATTTTGGTTGAAGACTATGAATAGTTTTAGAATTATTAAAAAATAAATTATAATAATGAATGGAATTTTGAGATTATGGTTCTTACATCAGTGATGACTCAAGGAAAAGTGTATTTATACTGCAAATTACCGTATTTTATTATTCCCAATTTTTTTTGTATTTTAGAAAAATAAGAAAAATTATCCCAATAAATTTTTTTATATATATAATTAAATAAGGAAATCCATTTTATGAAATTAATTTTCTAAATATGAGAAATTTAATTTTTAATTAAATCCATCATTTACTAAACAAATACAGATTTTAAATTTAAAACTGATTTTATAACACTTTTAAAAATTATCTAAGGTCTCATAAAGTTATACTAAAATAATAAGATATCAAAATTTTAATTTAAGAATACATTTTATGGAAATAAATTTATTTAAATAATTTTATTAATTATAAAATTTTAAATAATTATTTTTGACTTACAAAAATACCTACACTTAATTAATAATTTACAAAATATTCATTCACTTACACTATGATATAATTATTTAAAAATTTCACTTATAATATGCTTAAATTTTATTTATACTTTAATGGGTGAGGTTACTATTAATTTGGCTAGTTTACTATTCATAAGTGGAATATTACTATTTCATCAGTATATGTTCATTAACATCTTGAAATAACTCTTATTTCATTCAGTATTTATTTATAATGTATGTATTGCCTTATATAAGTGATTTTATGTGATATATACTATATTAAATAAACATAAGAAAGGAAATATCATCAATAGAATTATGGGACGTTAGATTGGATGAATTTTATTGAGGGGGTAGAATGAAATACCCTGAGATTTTAAAATAACATTATGTTCGATATCATATACAACACACAACATTAAGATTAAAAAAAATGATATATTATTAAAATATTATTATTTAAACATAGAAGTTAAAACATAACTATTAATATTAGAGGCATAAATATTAAGAACAATATTTTAGAAAATAAATGTAATGGTTTTATATAATCTAAATATATATATTTATTCATAATAATAACTACTAATATTTTAGTAAAGTCATTTTATGTTTCAAAAATACATTTTCTTCAAAAATGACATTTACTACTTTCTCTGAGAAAATATTATAAATAATTTTTAAACCTTTAGAAATTTTATTTTATCAAATTAAAATATTTTTTATATATTCATAAAAATATTAACTTATGGCTAAATTTTGGGATTTTTCATAAAATATTGATTTATTAATGAATAGTGAAAAATACCATTTTTGTAAAATTATCATTTATTTTTAATAAATTATGTAATTTTAAAGTCTCATTATTAATTTTATTTTATTAAAAATTAAAATATAAATTATTTAGTTATATTTTATCCAATCAATTAAATATAAATAATCTTTATACTATATTTTTGTATATGTTTAGTTTATGTTTAAAAATACATTTTTTCTAAAAACTATTTTAAAGTGAATCACATTTCCCCATTTTAGTTAATTAAAATAACTCAAAATTAGGAATTATTTAAATGAAATTAATATTATATATATATATATGTAAATATTAATTTTTATTCATTTAATTATGATAAATGGTCATAGAGTTATCTTAATATCATCCATTTCTTGAAAAATGCATTTTTGAAATATCATTTTTTCAACATGTTTTGCGGTTTTTTTTAATTTGAATTCATCAAATTCTATGATTTGAATTTGATAAAATGTGTTACATATTTTGAATTAGAATAATTAATTTTAGGTAATAATTTCAACTTACTTTTTGTCATAATGAATAGTAAAAATAGAAAAAAAACTAGTTACCATGGTGAGGAAGTAAAATGGTAAAAGTGAGTAACCAAAATGGTAAATGGGATAACAGGTTTTAAACATATTTATTTTAGAATTTTCGAAGTTTTTAATGAACATATCACCCCTAAAATCCAGTATTTATAAATTTTGGAGGAACTTAGCTTGAGAGAGACTTCCCATTATTGAAATGCTTTGGGTATTTAAAAAAATTCCCGTCCTCCTCAATTATAAAAGGGAACCCCTGTCCACACTTCTTCACAAATATAAGTCTATTTTTCTTGACAAGGAAATGAAAAAATATCTCGCAAACATCCTTATTCATATTATATATTTTATTTTATTCCCAAAAGACCAAACTTAGGGTCCTTAATAAGAGATAAAAATGATGTTATTCTAAGAGAAAGTAATGTTCTTCATTGAGATCCTTCTATTTTACTGATTCTTTTTCCACCATAAATAATGTATTAAAAATTAAAATGTAATAAAAAATTATATTATATGTTTTTAGATGTAATTATGTTTATTGAAAAATATTTATCCACCTCCTCTTTTACCAAATATGAAATATGACCATTATTCCTATGTACGATGGACTACACCTCATGAACCAATGTAATTGCTTTTACATCATAAACTATTATGACAATTCATGACGATGGGTTTAACACACACACACACACATATATATATTTAATAAAATATTAACCATTCTTTGAAATTAATATATCATATACGTTATTTCAATACCATCCATTGAAAAATGATAACGTCATTTGTGTGTACGACAGACTACCCCCTCACAAAGCGAAGTGATTTGTTTTTACTAACGCATCACATGGATGTTATATGTAAGTATATATAAAAAAATCTTATGATATTTATGATATATTTATCATTATGTAATTCTATAATAAAACTTAACATAAATATATCATGATTTTTGAAAAATGGAAACATTATTCATATGCACGTACAATATACTGTCTCCATAATTGTAACATAGTTCATTTTTCATAAAAATATTTCATGGATGGTTTTGAAATTATAATTTTTGTATAAAAATTATAATTATTTCATGATTATTTTTCTGTATATGATGTATAAATGACCCCTTGGACCATGTTCAACACATATATGACATTTTGAAATTATGAAATAAGTGCATTCAAAACACCTAACATGGACATAACTAAATATGTAATTAAATATATCATTAAAATAGTTGAAATAAATTTTTTTATGTATAAGTAATTAAAACATAAAATTTTTTATAGGAAAATAAATAATTAATATAAGTCTATTATATATGATAAAAAGGACATAAAAAACAAGTCTAGACTCAAGGTAAGAGATTTCTCGTCTCACTTTTACTTCTATGAGACATATGCCATATTAACCACTTATTTATTACATGTGGAGTTTATACTACCAATTTTAATTATATATCATTAATATATTTATCTTCATGGTATTAAATTTTATATTTTAAGTTACTTCTTTTATGGGAGTTATGATTCAAAAGTTACCAAAGTTGTAAGGGTTTATTTCACAATCTCTTCATTAATTGGGATTTTTTAGGTTTACACCTCCCTTAGAGTATTTTTTTGATATTTATACATTAAAACTAATATATTTTATTTTATTTTGGTTATTCATGAAATTTTCATGTATTATTAATGTTTTCCTCACTTTGGTACTTAAAATTACTTAGAAAATGCTTTTAAGAAAAACAGACTTTATTTCTATCTTCGGTAGAAAATAATTTTCATTCCATATACATGTTTTCTAAATGTTTTTATGATTATCCAATGTGATATATTAGTTAAATTTTACCCATGTTTTACTTTTTACAATTTTTTTTAAAAGGAACCTTCTTTTTATTTTCTGAATGAGGTACTTTTTAACCTTTTTAATGTAGTGTAAAAGGAATGTTTTTTACCTATAAGACATGTACATAATTACAATATGTCATGAATGATCATTAATTTAAAGCATTATTTATAATTTTCTAGGGTTATTTTTTAATAAAATTTTTTCTCTAATATTTTTGGAAATTTTTATATTATAAAGAATTGATTTGAAAATGAAAGTGTACTTTTCTCAAGAAATAATCCATTTAATATTTTAAATACATTTTAATAAATGATGAAGATTTTTAATGTTATGGATTGATTCTAAATTATGTATATATTTCCCTAAAATATATATCAAGATTATTATACCTTCCTTTTACCTGGTAATACATGAATTAACTTCATTTATCAAACGTATTATTTTTGAAATCGCTTTTGATTATGATAGAAAATAAGTTTATGAAACACATTTTATTTACATAGTAAATTCTTATATTTTTACATTATGATTGACTTACTTTTTTTAGAACACATAAATAATGAACATTTTTTTATGAGTTCACCCAAATATCAATACAATTTGTTTTTTATATATTTAGTCTTATGAGAAATTTTGTATGGGATTCGGGAGTAAACCTAATCCATTATGGGACATTTTCCACCATGTGATACTGTACATGAAGTTATCCTTGACTTTTATTTATGTAATTTTATCTATTACTACCACTATAACTATGTTTCCATGATCTTATATGACCATTTATTCATGTCATACGACCATGGGTTTACTCATATTACTTCTATTTTATGATATCATATATTATTATTGACACACATGTAATGTTTCTTTAAATTGTTTTCCAGTTAAAATGTTTTTTAGTTCACCCATTTTTAATTTGAATTTCTCAGGCTACCCAATGAAATTTTTGAGTTCAAAAGTATATAAGATCTAATTTCTAAGAATAAAATAATTTTTTTTATTTTATTCTCTCTTTAATGTATTATAAACGCAGCCTTCTAAAGACACAAGTCTCTATGATATTTAGTTTGCAATTAATGGATATTTATGATAAAAATCATGTAATAATATATGTAAAAGGATCATATAACTATACCCTCTCTCTACAAGTATTTTAATCATGATACTAGATGTTCTTAGAAGGAATTTTACTCAGATATTTCAAATGAGATAGTGTATCCATTCAAAGGCTATTATAATTTTATTAGAATATGAAAATCATTTTTTGTGGTTGACATGATTTTATTTCATGAAATGTAGAATAAAATAATTTAAAAGGCCAAAAGATATTTTAGTTGAGTAATATAACAAGAGTGACCAATTCATTATTGTTGGAAAAAGAAATGTTTATATTACCAATAACTTTACGAGAAGGAAATACAATTACATTGAAGAAAAATTGTCATTGGCAGAATACAACTGCAAATGGATTACTTGGGATCTCCTTTGTCGAACAAAAGAGTTCGCATTCAATATTTTTAAGGTATCAATAATTATATTTTGGGTAGAATGATAAATTTGAAGTCACTTACTCTATTTTAAAGGTAGGATAACACTCATCAATAGTGTTCTATCTTCCATCCTAATTCATGCCCTTTATGTCATTTATTTCCCTAAATCACTCATTAGAAGTGCTGTGACATCAAACCTAGTATTCCAAAGATGATGTATTAATTTATTACATTGGAATAGTATATAAAGAATAACATCCAAAAGGACTAAAAAATTTAGTATTTTTGGAAACCAATAAATATAAATGAGTCTTACATTAAATTTTAAGATAAAAAATAAAACAAATTTTTTTTCTTTCTAGAATAACATTATTACCTTTTTTATAGCCCTTAGTTTCAATTATATCACAATTCAAGGATTCCTAGTTAAATAAAAAAATAAGGGTGAGATTAAATGATTAGTAAGGGTTAAGTGAGATGGAATCTATCTTGAATCAATAAGAATAATAAATATTTCATGGTAAATAACTAAACATACATTCCATTTAAATAATTGGATATGGAATAATCAATATGGCAAGGTATATAACTAAAAATACATGAAATTTAACAAATAAATTGAGAATAAAATTGATCTAGAGAAAATATAATTGTGAAAATAACTTGTTTAATAATAACTAAATTCTTAATTAAGGAAATATTTAATTATTGGATGTCTTTTCTGAGGCATATGATACCTCTACTACTAGGATCTATGCTCATGACAGTTTAATATTATTAGGTAAATACCCATATAATTTGGAAAACAAGTTTATTTCATGATAATTTTTAATGCATAAAGGGGATATAGATATATGGGCCCCACCCACATCCCCATTTCCTAAGAATTAATCATAAATCGATTAATCAGTTTAATTCATGAAATATACCTTATTATTAAATATCTATATTGAGTAAATGATATACATTTATAAATATTAACCTAGTTAATAAAATAAAATTAAAAGTAAAGAACTTATGTAAAAATATTATATAGTTTATTAAATAATCATATTAATTATAAAAATATGTATATTTAATATAAATATAATTTCTAGTGAAAAATGATTACCAAAAAGTTATTTTTTGTAGAGAAAGTTAACAATTATAAAAGAAAGTGAGATTGTAAAATAACTTTTACCACTTGGTAATTTTCAAGTAAAATACCTTTGGATGAAATGATTCAATGTGATAATTAACATATAATGAATTAAGATTGAATCTCTATATTATATTTCTAAGGGGTAGTATATACCCCACATAAAAGGGAATTTGTGCTTAATAACAAATAAGCCTCTATTGAACATTGAGATGAAACCCTTTACCTCACACTTCTTTTTGGTTAAATGTGATTTAAACTCATATATAGTTGTGTTAAACAAGTCATTAACTTACAATAGAAATATATTAATATTTATAATATAATATATTATTATTTTATAAAATCTTATCACACGTTCGTTAATAACATATTATTATTTTCATTGTTTTGTGTGTTAATTTCCTTGTTTACTCATTCGTTATTTATCATGAAAATTCTGATTCTTGTGAATATTATACAGTTTCCTATGGAATAATAATCATGAAATAATAATCATATTTATACATCGATTATAATTGTAATACCAACCATGAATGATGGTTTTAAGAAATGAAGTATATTAGGATCATGGAGACGATAGGTCGTACATACACAGGAGTAACATTTCCATTTTCCAATGATTATTATGAAAAGAAGGTAAGTAATATATTATGTTTCTCGAATAATAATAATATCATATATATAATATTATTTATTTAAATATACTTATATATATCACTCATGTGGCATGGTGATGAGAAGAGAGTCAAATCATTTTATGAAGGCGGTAGTCCACACATACATGAATGACGTTCTCATCTTTCATTGAGTAAAAAGGTAAGAAATAAAATGATATATATTATCTTTTAATAATGATAAATATATCATTAATATAATAAATATTTCTTTTATATCACATATAATCATTAACATTATCGTTATCACCTTCTATGTAAAGCGTTAGTGAAAGACGAGTCATGTTGCTTCCTGAGGCGGTAGTCCATCATGCACACAAGCATCATTATTGTATCTTCAATGGAATTGATAGAAAAAAGGTATATATGATATAATAAATAAAAAGTAAAATTATGTTATAAATATCATATATATACTTTATATCCATAATCATACCCAACTGTGAGAGGTGTTAATGGAAAAAATGAATGACATTAGTTTGTTAAGTGGTAGTCTGCTGTATACACGAATGATGATTTCGTAACCCATTTTAGGGAAGGGGGTGTTTTAGTTAATAATAATTTCATAAAGAAATATAATTATATTTAATATACTTAGGTTATTATATAAACATGTCTTAATAATAATTTAATGGGGTCGGTAAGGAAATAAATAAAAATGAAATTTGAAGAACGTTACCTCTTCTTTGGGTCTCCTCCTTAGGTTTGCAACAAATCCATCCCAAATTGAATTTATTCCAAAAAATAAGGATTATAAGATGAGAGTATGAAATTTGGGAAGTGATTTGGGTATGTATTTTTCTAACAAAAAGGATTTGAATGTGTGAATAAGCGAGTTTATGGGGTGGCATTTTATAATTGAGGTGAGTGATATAGTTGTAATTTTTAAAAATAAAAAGGTGTACCGATGTTTTTCACATGAAAAAAGGGTAAAAAATGGAGTATTATATAGAATTAGACATTATAAGGTCATAATATGGATATTAAATAAATTTTATACAAGTTTTTATGTCAATTTAACCATTATCTTTCTAGTTTAACTCTCGGTAAATTTTTTTTTACCATATTTGTGGTAATTAATTTTTCCTATTTTCACTATTCATTTTGGTCAAAAATATAGTTTACCTTATTAGATAATATAATTTATTTATTCCAAATATAGAATCTATTTTGAAAATTTCATTCACATAAGTAGAAAATTTAATTTAAAATTAATCTCAAACACGTGATGATAAATTGGATTTTTAAAGAGAAAATGAATGTTTAAAAAATTTTTATCTAAAAATAAAATATTAAAATTATTAAAATAAAGAAAATTTGTTTAACTGATATAAAATTTATATAATTTTACTTTAAAAATTATATAAAATATAATTTAACATTATAAATTATTTAAATAAAAATATATTTTTCAATTAAAATTCACTATTTTTCACTATTAATCAAAAAAGTAAACCTTTCAGAAAACTCCCAAAAATTAAACCAAAGATAATTTTATATTATAATTTAAAAAATTAATTTTATTTTTTCAAGTCAAATTTTACAATTTTTTAAAAATTAATTTTGAATTATGTGTGCAAATCATGACTTAACTACCTTTTGGAAAAATATTTTTTTCAAAAAACATTTATTTTTATTTTAAATTGGTCTTATTTTATTAATATTCAATAGATAAACATAAATTTCATAATTTATTTATTTATTTTTATATCTTCCAATTTTATATCTTGGTTATAATGGTAAATTTTAAATAACGATATTTTAATAGAGTATCACATTTCATTCAAACCTATTGTTGCATTTATTTCAAGTTATCAAAGAGATTGAGTTTATTAAAAAAACAATAAATTATCTGGTTGTTATATTCGATTCTAAATAAGGTGTTGTATTTTATACATACTATAGAATATAATTTTTATATTTTAAAATCTTGGGGTGTCACATTCTACCTCTTTAAATATATTATGTCCTCACAATTTAATCTTGATATCGATAATCAAGGGTTTGACATTTGAAAATACCTTTATTGACAACCCACATCATAAAAAGAGTTAACAAAATATACTCTTAATATGATTGAAAGGTAAGTACAAAGGTCACATAAAATAACACATACTAGGCTTCCATATAGGAGAACATAGGTGGAAAGTTAAAACATGGAGATAAAAGAGAAAACTAACTCCCAAATACTGATGGAGATTGATAGTAATCATGGAAAAGTGGAAGTTAATGAATAGAAATACATAAAAAAGAGTTGTGAAAAATTTCATTGATATTATAACAAATGATCATAATAGGAAAACATTTTTTGTTTGAATCCCATTTCCTAGAGTTGAGGAATTTTTTCACTCTCTACGAATATAAGGAAATACATTTAATTGTTTAATATTTTGTTTCTTAGGAACAATTTTATCCTTTGGTTGTAATTTAATAAATTTTCAATTAATATATTACTCTATGAAATGAATATCTAAAAATGATTTTTATTTCCAAAGCATTAAAAGTCACTTTTAACAGATATTAAGATCCATAAAAGTGTACTATGTATTTTATTATTCTCTAACTATCTTAAAAAACCAATAAGGTTAGAAAATTTAATCCAATAACACCCAAAGTTCAACTTACACCCTTCTATAAATAGTTGATCTTAAGGATTTTCTAGAAGATATCTGACCAAATTTAGAAGGAAGGTCACTAAATCAATACTATATTCCCTAGAAAATATAGCATCTATTAATGTCACATTCCAAATATATGAATACTTTGATCACCAAAAAACCTTAATTAAAATATACATGCTTCTAAAAAATAAAATATCCGGTTTTCTAATATATTTCATAGATCCAAACATGTAATTAACTCCAACAAACATAACATAAACCATAAAATCACTAACCAATTTCATGGTCACGGATACTATCCAATTAACATATCATTGTCATTATTATCTCAATATAGATAACCTATTAAGGGTTATATTCCATTAATTATGTTTTTTTAAATTTCAACTTTCCACTGAATCAATTTTCTTGGTACAATTCAAAACATGCTTTCAAATCCTGTAGTAAATAGTACTAAAATATAATCATTATACATATCATGATTCTTATAATGATAATATCATCAATAAAATACTTTAAAAAATATTTCTTATATCCAAATATATATGAACATTAATCATTAAAATTCAGTTATATTTATAACATAAGACTGACCTTGATCTCTTAACTGTTTTGATGTATATTCCCTTGACGCTTGAGGCATTATTTTTCATAGTGGCATATATCCTTATAGTGGATTAATTTCACATTTTAATTTTCTTTACTTGCCTTGAAACAATTATAATGGTGACCTCTCTCTCCAAACTTATATAAAACACCCGTTCTCTTCAAGTATATACTTGGGTGTTTCTTTCCACAATTACCACATGTAAAAAAATCCTTATTTTCCTTCTTACCTTTATTCATTTTTTTATCTACAATAATCTTCTTATCTTTCTTCCCTTCATAGACATAAGACTTAGAAAATTCATTATCTATCTTGATATATTATAAAACTGTTTTAGTGTTTGAATATAAAGTTTGAGAGACCAATTCCCTTTAGATACTTTTTTACACCCTTTAAAGAAATAGTCAATCTTGAACTTCATGTTACCTATATAATCAGTATCATACCTAGATAAGCTTGTAAAGGTAGCTTTATACTCTACAACACATTCTTTTTTTTGTTCAATCTAAGGAACTTTCTGTTACGTTTCATTTGTTTCTTTTGAGGGGAATATATATGTATGAATGAATCCTTAAAATATTTCTATTAAATGAGTTATATTTCCTCTTCCTCCATAGTATTCTTGATCAATGACCACAATTGATCAACCTAACCTATAATAAAATACACCAAAAGTGAATCATTTTACTTTTAAATACATCCTAGGTCTATAAATATGTTATCCAGATACTTAATGCATTATCTGGCTATAATTGGACCAACAACCCCACTATATAATGGGGGATTCTGTCACATAAAGCGATTCAAAATAGGATAATATCACTGTGGAATTGGTTGCTCCATCTAAAAAATAATATTCATCATAAATTAATTATGATGTCCTAATATATCTATAATTTGATGAATTACAATACCCATTATATTAGTTTCCTCAATAGGGAAATCACTATATTAGGCATGAGTATTGATACCCTTATTCCTTCTAGGATCTATTTCTATACAACGATATATACTAGGTTAGATAATTATTTTAAAACCACAATGTATAATTATAAATATGATGTAACACTTAACATAAATTTAAAATTTATGAATTGTTAATCTCATAATCATAAGCATTAGTTTATTTGGGGGTATCTTTAACTTCAAATCCTTCATAATGTTTTGTAAATAAAATATGGATTATCCTAAGCATATACCATAAGTTTTTCAAAATAGGTGCTCATTAAGGTACATTTTTATGCACTAGGTGACAATTAGGTCAAGCCTAATGTTTCCTTTTCAGAGTTATTATCCCTTGAAATATTAATTCTAGAACCATGTCCACTTGTAGTATCCAGATATTGTTATATTATTAGAAAAAAAGATAATCTATTCTTTAAAACAATTTATGATGTTATTCAATACTTATCCTTAAATTATGTCACGAGTTCATGTTCCCTAATATATTTTCCCTTAATCTAGTTCCCAAGTATTCTTCTAAACTTTTTTCAATACTAACTATAGCGAATCCGGCCCTAGAAGCCCAGAGTTATTGTCTTACATTATTATATAGACATAAAATTCAAGGAATAAAATCCTGAAGGAATGAATAGTTTGTTAGTCTTAGTAAAATAGATACATACATTATTCTTTTATAACAGTTGCATACACAAAATACAAAATAATTATTTTATTCAAGAATAAACTCATTCCCTCTAGTATATCCTTGCATGTCAATCATAGTACAAATCATGGATTCTTAGGAAAATAAAAAAATAATGGTGAGATGAAATGATAAGTAAGGGTCAAGTACAGTGGAAGATATAATGGGTAAATAATAATAATCAAAATTTCAAGGGAATTAACTAAACACACATCCCATTTATATAATTATATAATTCATAATCAATATAGCAAGGTAAATAACTGAAAATACATTCCATTTAATCAATAAACAGAGGATTTAATGCATCCAATGAAAATATAATTATGAAAATATCACGGATAATAATAAATGAAAGTTTAATTATTCCATGTAATGTCTTAGACACAAGATACCTCTACCTTCAAGATATATCTGCAAGATAATTTAAAATTACTAGGTAAAATCTGGTCTTGTTTGGACAATTAGTTTTTCTCATGTGACCTATCAATGCATTGAGGGGGTATCTATTAATAGGAACCACAAGTATATACATGTCCTAAAAATTAATCATATAATAAATAATTTATTTAATTAATTAATAAATTTTCCTTACAATCAAATATCTTTATTGAGTAAAAGACCTAGTTAATCAAATAACATCCAAAGTAAACACCATATGTAAAAATGGTAAAAACGGTATGAAATAATACTATGTATCATGAAATAATATGGACATTTCGTTTAATTATATTTTTCCATTAGAAAATAAATACTATAAAGTGAAAATTTCAAGAGAAAGTTAACAAACACAAAATAAAGTGAGATTCTATAATTACTTTTACCAATTGATAATTTTTAAGTCAAATTTCCTTGAGTGGAATGATTCAATGTGAAACATAACATAAAATTTAGTATGAATGAATCATTATATTACAAGTAAAATTAGAATTATATAAATGACATAAAATTGAATTTGTGAATAATAACAACTAAGTCTTAATAGAATGTAAATTGAGACGAAATCCCTTACCTTACACTTCCTTTTAGTTGAATGTAATTTAAAATAATTTATAGTTTTTTTAAACACGTCATTAAATTAAAATAGAAATATATTAATATTTATAATATATTATATAATCCTTTAATAACATCTTATCACTCATCATTAATAATTTTTATTATTTTCAATGTTTCGGGTGTTAATTGCTTTGTTTTCTCATTCGTGCTTAGTCATGAAAGTTCTGGTTCTTGTGAATATTATATAGTTCCATAATAAATGAAATAATAATAAATAATTAATTTTAATATTTATACATAAATTATACTTTTAATAATAATCATTAAATATGTTTTTAATAAATGAAGTACGTTACAATCACAGATACGGTAGGTCACCCATATGCATGAGTAACGTTTCCATTTTACAATGACCATTATAGAAAGGAGTTAAGTAATTTATTATCTTTAAATAATTATCATAATATAATTTAAAATATATTATTTCTTTATATGTATGTATATCATCTATGTGGTGTGGTTATGAAAATAGAGTCTTATCATTTTGTGAAGGTGGTAGTCTACACGTACATGGATGA
Source organism: Viscum album (assembly GCA_963277665.1). Lineage (NCBI taxonomy): Eukaryota > Viridiplantae > Streptophyta > Magnoliopsida > Santalales > Viscaceae > Viscum > Viscum album. Next base: position 1,372,728,525 of record OY728133.1, on the reverse strand, counting down.
CATTATCATCTTTCATTTAGTGAAATGGTCAGAAAGAAAATGATATATATATTCTTTATAGAATTATATATACTTAATGAGTATAATAATTATGTCATGTATAAAAAAAATCATTAACGTTGTCCTTATAACTTATATGTAAAGTGTTAGTGAATGGCGAATCACATTGCCTCACAATGCGGTAGTCCACCGTACACATGAGCGATGTTATCCCATATCCTAAAAAATAAAAAGTAAAAAATTTATTTATGATATAATGAAAATATAGTTTTATTTATGTTATCATTATCATATATATATTTTTTATCCATCATCATACCCAACCACGAGATGTGGTAATGAAAAAACAAATGACATCTGTTCGTTAGGAATTAGTTTTCTAGACACACAAACATAACCCATTTGATAGAAGTGGGGGTGTATGTAGGTAATGAACTTAACAAAAAAAATAATAGTATATGGAAGATACTGAGGATATTATATTATCATGTTTTAATAACAATTTAATGTCGTGGAGGAAGAAATTAACTAAAAACACACATTAAAGAGTGTTACCTCTTCTCCAGGTACGCTCCTTAGGTTTTCACTAAAACCATCACATGTTAGCTTTATATAGATAATAATGATTATAGTATGAGATTATAGAAGTTCAGAAGTGATTTGGTCAGGTATCAGTATATCTATATGTTTTTATGGTCTGAAAAAGCGATAAGAGTTGGATGGCCTTTTATAAGTGAGGTGAGCGACACACTTGTAATTATTTAAAAGAAAAATGTGTACACATGTTTTTCAGCTAAAACAAGGTCCAAAATGGATTATTATAGATCCATAGAAATTATAGGGTCTAAATGTTTCCATAAAATAGATTTCAGACAAGTTTTTAGATCATTTTAACCCTTATCTTTCTAGTTTAACCCCCAATAAATCCATTATTACCTTAATTGTGGTAATTAATTTTCGGTTTTTTCACTATTTATTATGGTAAAAAATTATGTCGAACAAATTAGATAATTTAAATTATGATTATTCAAATATTGAATGAATTTTTAAAAATTCCATTCACATAATTAGAAAATTTTAATTTAAAAATAATCTCACTCGTAATGAGAAAGTGGGGTTTTAAATAAAAATGCTCAAAAGTTTACAAAGTATTTGTTTACAAATTAAATATGAAAATTATCCCAATGAATATAATTTTATTAATTGATATAAAAATTTAAATAAAGTTACTTTAAAACCAATTCAAAATATAATTTAACATTATAAATTATTTAATTTATAAGAAAATTTTAAATTAAAATTTATTATTTTTCACAATTCATAAAAAAGATTAAAATTTTCAGAAAACTCTCTAAAATTAACCCAATGATAATTTTTATATGAAGATTTTTAAATTTGAGTTTATTTTTTCGAAAATGTTTTCTAAAATTTTGAAATGTTAATTTTAAATTATGTACGCAAAGCGTGACTGGAGCACCCTTTAGAAAAAATATCATTTTTTAAGAAAATATTAATTTTTATTTTAAATGATTATTATTTTATTTATAATTAATAGATAACCATAATTTTAAAAATTTATTTAGTACTATCTATACCCTCCAATTTTATATTTATGTTATAATAGTAATTTTGTTAATAATATTTTAATAGAGTATCACGTTGTGTTCAAACCCTATAATGTGTGCACTGTAAACTATGGAAGAGATTAAATTTATAAAGAAAATATATCATAAATTATCAGGATGTTATATTACCTTCTACACATGGTGTTATATTTCATACACGCTATCGAATATGATGTTCATATTTTAAATTCTTGGGGTGCTATAAGAATTACAAATATCCTCAAAATTTTCATCCGGGAATCCAAACAGGAGGGTCAACGTCATTAGGATAGTTAGTATAGGTTAGATATGACTTACAAAGAGGGTGGAACCAATATAAAAAATATTAAGAAGAATACACAATTCATACAAATGAAACATACATGGTAATTACACTTCATTCACTCTTAGTGGGCCAGTTTCATTCGTGATTAGTAAAGATCCTCTCCGGAAAGCTTTCTTGATCAGGACTTGAAGGGTTGTATATTGAGAAAAGCCTATGTGACTCCACTTAATTCATGATTGATAATTATAGATGTGAATTTTTCATCAAAGACATCATATTTTGGAAATATAATTAGGTGGAAAACATTTTATTCTTCCCAGCGTGCATAGTGCATAACATCAGCTTATATAAGATGATTCTACACCCTGAATTCAACGAAAATATTATAGACTCAGACCAAAGGTGAATGTTATCCTCTATTTTTTTGACCAAATATCTTAATGAGTTATTCTTCACTCTTTCCCCCTTAGGTTTTTTCAGCCTATTCACTTTTGAAAACACCTTCAACGTTCAAAACAATTAGGATGCATGAACTAGCCAGTTATGGTGAAAACTTATTCTTGACAAGGTAAATTTATTTATTTAGAGAATTAGAAATCATGTATTACCAATGTATGATTAATTTCATAGAAAAGGTATCACCATTGTTTCAAAATTATTATGATATGAGAGTGATAATAAGAAATCTATTTTACACTTATTCTGTAAAGGGGATTGGTCACACTATATTTGGTTTCAACTCAGAGGATGTGACACTCTATAGTAGTGTGTTACAAAAGCTATATTTTATTTTTTAACGAAGCACAGGGTCTAACCAAGGTCATCTCACTTGGGGAGTTTTATGAGTTCAATCACTTATTATTTAAAATTCACTAATTATGTTTTTTTGGTACTATTTTTTATAAGATAAATTAAATTTTTTTGTTGATGAATAAATAACATAGAATTAAATATGTAGATTCAATGAAAAAAATGAATACAGGTTAGAGAGAGAGGAGATTCTCCTGATAGAGTCTTGATAAGAAAACCTTTATTGTCTTGTTTCTTATTACCTTTGGGATTAAACTTCATTAGGTAAATGGTCACCCTCTTCTACCATGGTTGTGAATATAAAGTATAAACATTGTGTACACTACACAATCATATCCTCAATTTTGGGAAAAAAGTACAAAATAAGGAAATCATTTTTAAATAAATCATAGTGAGGATTACACTCACTATAGATCATCATTGAATATAATCAAATAAAATAAGAAACATTTAATTGGGTTCCAATTCTGGATTAATCACCCAATATATTTCACATGTATGTTACTCAATATAAAAAGTATGAAGGATCATATTTAATAATTAATGAGGAAAGAAAATTAGAGAGAGAATGATTTAAATGAGAACACTTTATTAAAAATTTTCTATTATAAAATGAAAATCAAGAAACTGAAATAGAAAAACTAATATAAAGTATTAAGAATCAGATATATTTAATATTGTAGTTTCCTATCCCTTTTTTTCAAGTTCCCTCCACTATTTATAGAATGAAGGGTTTGCTTCGGGTTAATGTTCCCAAACTGAAATGTTGAAAAAAAATGATTCAAAACAAATACATATATTTATGTCTCAGGGTTGACCCTCAAAATGAATTAATAAATGATTATATTTTTTTAATGAAATATTAATTTTTGTATCCTCTAACTTGTGTTAAAATTTCATCCCAATAAAACCAAGGAAGAAAAAGTTATGATCTGATCATTGAAGGGAGGTCGGCTTTAATGAATTGAGTCTAACTTTTCCTTGTGGGCCCATGGTCTCTATCATTTATTGTGATATAGATCATGTAATTGAAATAAAATATGTATCGTCATATGTATAAATTTATTTCAAAATATTTTAAATTAATATTCTATACAGAGTGAATTTAATAATAAAAATATTGTAGTGTAGTCAGAAGGGAAAAAACTAGAATTTAAATACAATTTCTAAATTCATACTAAAAATATCAATTCATAAAAAAATCATCCCTTAAAAATTATGAATTTACTAAATAAGATCAAATATTAATAAAACACTTTAAAATCCATAATTAAGCCATTTTTTCATTTTACATAAAATTATTCTTTTAATCAAAATATAATAAATTTACCCATAATTTAACAATTTTGGTGGGATGTTGAACCCTGAAATTCATATGAAAAATATGAAAATAATGACTTTTTCAATTCTCTCATACTTAAACATTTCTCTCTTGAAAAATTTAATTAATATCAATTAATGAAAAATAATTATCCTAACCGGGTTCAAGAACACAAATCATAAAATAAGATAAAAAAGATTCATTCATAATTAAAAATATATTACCTCTTCTAAAAGTCCTATTCTCCATCCCATTTCATTTTATCTGAATTCCTTGTTTATATTGGTGAATAGAATATAATTTAGTGGAATAAATATTTTAACAAATGGAACTATCATGAATCAAAATTTCCAAAAACTATTATACCAAAGGTTTATTTTAAACTTCCTTGATACAACCAAAATGAAATTCTTATAATTCAATTTATCCCATATTCATATGATGCTTAATATTCCTATCGTGTAAATCGATTTGTTTTTAAAAACTATGTACTAATTTTTTCCTCTTTTTTTTCATCAAAAGTTTCACTTTGAAAAAATTTCATATCCATCCCCAAACCACATGATCTTTTTACAATACTATTTTAATAGTTATAACAATTTCATTTGTCAAGTAATGGTGATTTTTCACCCACTCAACACACAAACAATTTTGAATTTGACCCATTTTTTACTTTTTTTCAGTTCCTAAGATATTATAACTTTATTTGGGATCCTAGTTTCCCATTTTACTCTTGTTTAAAAGGACTTATATGAAAGCTTTTTTCTTTCTGTCTCTAAGGTGTTCTTATTCATATTAGAAAATTTACTAAATTTAGAATTCAAAATTGTAGTTTCATCAAGTTATAATTCTATTACCCCTTAATTATTTTAATTATTAATCCTTTCCCAGTTCCAAAAGTAAAAAATTTCCAAGAAGTCAAAAATTTATCAATAATCATTTAAATTATACCTTTTTAAAATAAGTGAAATCCACAAAAATAGTACGAACTTTTTCACTAGACAATACAATATTTAAAGCTAAAATTTCCAAAGCTAAAAAAACTCCAAAAATTAAAAACAAAAAGCATATGAATACTATATAGATTGGTACCACTCCCCCATAGTTAGTCTTCCACTAGCCCCATTTTTCTTGAAAATGTATTTCCGTGGTTTTGGATATAATTTTAATTGGGAATAAAAAAAATCAAGTATAAATGAAAAATACAGCCTAATTAATTGGAAATGTCAACTTTTATTTTGTCTCCTAAATGTTTTTAATTTAGACAATACGTAAAATAAGAAAATGGAACATAATAAATTTATTGAAAGTAAATAAAATAGAAAGAAAAAATAAAAATATATAGAAATAGAATTGAAAGAATGTGATAGGTTTGGGTTTGTCCCACAAGTGGTCCCAGAGTTTTGAATTCCCCAATAAGGTTAGTACTATCTATTATCCATAGTCAGGTGGTGGGTGGAGTTTCTTTGAGATTAAATTTGATACAGTGTTTTTTACCTTGTGTATCAGTTTGAACTACATTTAGAGGATTATATAGATAGAGTGAATTAGTTCCATCCACATTGAAATAAAATATATCTTACAAGGTTGAGGTAGAATAAATAATTAGTCACCAAATTGTTTTTCTTCTACTTCTATAACTTTTCCTTTAACATATAAGACCTACACATGTTATGATATATTTAAGGATTTATCAAATAGAAATTTACCGACTAATTATATTTTGAATAAAATTAAAAACTAAAGAATCAATATAAAAATATTACCCTCCATAGTAAATTTGATATAACTTAGTTTATTCATACAAGGACACTAGGATATCCACATATACCACCTAATAATTTTTCAAAAGTTTCAAGGATCCCTATTATTTTTCATCAGGTGCATCTATTTTTTCTTTTTCATCCCTAAGTAAATCATGTATTGGTATGAATCTAAAAAATTTATGCAATGATAATTAAGGATTAATTCAGTTTCAATAAAATTAAAAGAAATTGAGTTTAAGAAAGGATAATATCCCTTAGTAGAGGCTTGGTCTAAATCTTAAAAGATTATGTAATGAGAAATAAGCATTAATTAAGTTTCAATAAAATTAAAATAAATTGAGTTCAAGAAAATATAAACTCCCTTAGTTGGATTAGCTTCAATTGATTCTTCCCTAGAAAGTGATTATTGGAGTAGAGTTTCCATAGACAGAGGTAGGATGTTTGGCCCCTCCATCTCCTCTTTAAATTTCATAACTCAGATTGTTTCTTATTACAAGGATAATGATAGATAGAGAGGAATCAATTATTATTATTCAAATATGGGAAAATTATGTTATATATTAATACTTACAAATTTATTCTAGAATTCATCCAAGTCTTTTTCATATCCCAGATGTACATCATTAGGTAATTATTCTTCATCACTCTCTTGTAGATCATCATGGAAGGTATCAATCTAGATCTTGATATGATTGGGTAGTGGATAGTCTTATAGTATGACCTAAACCACTATAAATTCTTAAAAAAAATTATATAGAAATAATTGGGAATATTTTTCTGTATTGACTTATTCTTGATAAAAATATAGAAATTAGTACGATAACTCAGTAAGTTATCTTTCTAAGGCTTTGAAAATTGGTGAAACATGGTTTTATTTAGGTATTAGATGAGATGCTTGAAATCTTCTTCTATGAAAATTTACATTTAAGCGTCTCTTACTTTTCTAGAAAATAAATCAACAATATATTTCATGGGTCAAGGTGAGATACTTTTTTTTTGGTTTTTTAATTTTATTTAGGAAGATTTTTATTAGAAAAGTTGAATAAAAATAGTTAGTGGATCCTTGGAATAGCTCCATGTTTTGGAACTCCTATCTTAGGGTTTTATAAAAGATATAATTTATTTCCTAACACAATATAAAGGTTGACCAGGGTTATATAACTTGAGAATCTTTCACAATTTAATCAATTCTTAATTCAAATTCACTTACTATATTGTTTAGTATTTTATATTTTGGGAAAAAAGATTAAATTTTGGTTTTTGGTTAATGAATGAAATCATAAATGTAAGTAAGTAGATATAATGAATAAAGAATGAATGTAGGATAGAGAGAAAGTAGATTCTCCTAAGAGAGTCACATGATAAGAACCTTAATTACCTTCATTGATATTCTCTTAGTGATCACACTTCATTTTATACTTGGTCACCATCCTATTCCTTGGTTGTGAATATAAAATGCACCCATCATATTCAATTCACACTCACCTCTTAAATTGATGAATAAAATTATAGAATAAGAAACTAGACTTTAGACATTCATGGTGATGATTACACTCAATATAGATAATATTCAGAGTAACTCAAATAAAGTAAGAAACATATAATTTTGTTAAAACAATACAATACACTCATAATATATTCCTTAGGTTATTTATTAATGATTATAAGTATGAAAGAGAAGTGTAAAGAATGTTAAATGAGAAGAGATATATATATATATATATATATATAATGAAGTGATAACACTTTATTAAAAATATATGATTATAGAATGAAAAGAAATAATCTAAAATAGAAAAACTAATATAAATAAATAACACTTCATCCAAATTTCATAGTGTAGTGGTCGTTACCCTCAATTAAGAGTAATATCTGTTATTTATAGAGTGAATGTGAGGATTTAGGTCAAAGATTACAAATTAAAAAGATGAAAAAATGGATTCAAAATTAATCCCTATTTTTTGTTATTGTAAGGTTGACCTATCCAATGAACAAACTAAATAGTGGTATAGTTGAATAAAATATTTGGGTTTGAGTCATAAAAAACTATGCTAAAATTTCCACCCAATCCGATTACGAATGAAAATTTTATGACCTGACTATTGATGTAAGGTTGAGTCTAATGAATCTAGTCAAACTTTGACATGTGGGCCTATATTCTACATCTAATATTATGATCTAGATCATGTGATTGAAAGAAAATATACAGTCATATATGTTTACATTTCTTTCAACATATATCAAATTAAAATTTAATACATATAAACTTTCTTTATGAAAATACTAATGTTTTATCAGAAGAAAATAATAATATTTCCATGTAGTTTCAAAATTCATGTTCAAATTATAAATTAGTAATAAATAATAACTTAAAATATATATATTTACTAATTAACATTAAAGATAAATGAGAACTATTTAAAATCCACAATTAATCTTTTTTTTTATTTCTACCCAAATTATAATTTTAATTCAAATATGTAATAATTTCCTATAAATTAACATATTTGGTGAGATACACAGCATTAAAATTCAGTTGAAAAATATTAAAATATTGACTATATTAGGATGAATAGGGTTTAAAAGACATTTTATTTCTAAAAATCACTTTTTTTTATTTTTTGACCAATGTACGTGAGACTATAAATTTTAATGCTAACATGAAGTTTTTTATTATTGGTTGTTGGGTTATTTGCGAGATATGTAATGATACACACAACAATGAATCCAAACCATCAAAATATAGTATCAGAGTAATTTTTTATTGTTTTTAACTCTTTTTTTATCCCGAAGATATGATATCCCATAATTTATCATGATTTGGTTTTTACCCACTTCGTGTTTTAATGGTACTAGGTCCGTGGAAGGTTAGGGCCACTGGGTGTGTTAGAAAGAACCTAGTTAGGGATTAAAGATTAAATCAATTTGTTCTAGTGTTAATGGAATAATGTGTTGTGTTAGTCTCATTTATGATTATATGGGATCCATGATTCTCGATTTCTTGTTGTACTATGGTGATGAAAATTCTCATATCACTAAATCCCATGATTTATTTATTGTCCTATATCTATGGTCATTGGAAAATATGTCACTATATGTAGTCAAAGTGGATTCAACACTATTAGTCCATTATCTTTTGGTAATCCTTCCTTTCCACTAGTGTATAATATATACTATCAAATCATGTAGATATTTGATCCCTTAAAGAGTGGAGATCCTGGACACTAGGTGTGAGTGGAATTTTTTGGCTGATTACTTAGCTTTCAAAAGAATTTAGGAGGATTTATTGATTTTTTATTTTATTTTCAGCTCTCTCCCAAGGGATCAAAAGTATTTACTTTACGGATAGACACTTAGGATTCATATCTTCCATCCACCTTTTTGTTGTCACTTCTTTTTCCCCTGTCATTGTTTTTCTCTTTTATACTAAAATGATTAAAATTTGTAGTCATTATTTATAAAGATAAAAAAATAATAAATAAAAATAATAATGAATAAATAATAAATATATAATAAAAATAAAATTTTGTATTTTGGTTAAAAAAATTGTTGAAAGGATCCACTCTATTATCTTCCACTTACTTATAATTAGAAAACTGAAAATAATTAAAACAAATATCACACTTTTTTAATTGATAAAATTGTTAAAAAAACAAAGCTGAGTTCATGAAAAAAATATAGATATAATAAGAAAACTAAAAATTATGAAAATTAATATATATCCCCCTTTTATAAAACGAAACAACTCTCTAAAAAATAATTTTTTTTAAAAAAAATTAAACAATTTTCCCATAAAAACTATTCCAAAAAAGTAAATATTTTGAGAGAAAAAATTATTAAATATTGATATTCATCCCTAAATTTAAATCAATAAGAATTAATCATTATTAATTAGAAAATATTACACATGAAAATAAAAACATGATTCAATAGATTAATGCACTACTAGTTAAATTCCAATTAAAATGATATTGCAATGAATCTTAAAATATTATCATGTAAAAATTTAATACTTACAAGAAAAAAAAAGATATTAAAAGAATTATAATTTTTTTCAAATAACTAAAAAGAAAATAACAATTAAACTTCACACTGATAAATCAAAAAATAAAATAGTAAAAACATGCTCATTGGATAGAAAAATAGAAACTAATAAATAAATATCCTCATCAAAAAATACTATAAAATAAAAAATTAAAGGGTATAGATGATTGAAATATATAAAATTCATCACCATGGTATACAGACCAGTTTAGGTCAGATAGGTTTGAAATATAAACCTTTAAGAACCCACATTGTTGAAGGGTTAAACATTTAATCATGAAATAATATTTAGATAAAAAAATTTCTTGTGACTATGATATTGGATAAACCTAAATAAAAAATTATATTTATACCCAAATGTCAAGATTTAAAATAATTTATGAAATAAATATTTTTTGATTTTCATTTCCCGAATATGTTTCTATAAATATAAGGAAGTAACCCATTAAAACCAAGTTCATTCTTGTTTTTGTTCATATTATTAATAGGCACTATTTTACAATACCTATCAATTTCTAGATAAAAAGTAAGAAATTATATTCTAAAATTTTAATCTCAATTTTCATATTTCCATTATCATTTTGAACAACCTCTATGTATTAATAATATTTCCCATACAAACTAGAAGAACCATTCATTAACTTTTCATATTCATTTTTCAACTTCTTCTTTTCCATAAGCTTTAAAATTTCAAAATATATATTTTCTTTTCTTTTATTAACAATTTGTAATAATTTTTCAATTTCATATAATAATATAAAATAGTTACAAAATTATTTTTTAACTCACTAAATTTCTCTTCAATCTACATAATACTTGGTGTTTTATTTTTAAAAATATGGTTAGAATCAGAATTAGAATCATAACTAGAATTACTTTCCCCAACCAATATTTTCATAAAATATATAATTCAATATTTAATTGTATATTAACCCAAGAAAATTTAATAATATGATTTAGAAGGTAAAAATAAACTTTATTATATTTAGTCAGGAAAAATATATTACTATTTTCTTTATCACTTCCAAAATTATAACTTGAAATTATCTTTTAGAAGTACTCTAAGGTCCAATAGTTTTCCCTTTTTTCATCTTTAAATTACTATACTTTGATTTTTAACCTTGAAAAATTATATTTTATATGTCCATTATTCCTAAACTTATAAAATGTATGATTTTAAATATTCAAATTCATAATTTAACTATTTTTGAACATGATAATGTTGTTTCATCATCTTTATTTTCTGTCAAATTATTCCACCATCCATATTAATATTTAGGTGTTTCATTGGAACGTGTCAAGGATTCTTGTAACTAAAAATGAGTATTTTTTTTTCAAAATTTATTCCATATTCTTTTGTCTTATTAATATTACTTTTAATCCAACACTCTCATTCTTCAAAAGTAGCTGTCTCAAGATTTCTCTAAATATCATGACTAGTCAAATAACTAGATATCGTATAAAAAATATTTCTACAAAATTAGTAATAAATAACATTCATAAATTTATAATTAAGTAAAATTTAATATAATATAAACCATTAAAATTTAATATATTTTATTACGTAAAATCAAAAGACTTTATCATAATATCCTAATATAAAATATCAATAGTTTTTTATTATATTCTATTGAGATCTTACACTAGGAATACTTACAAGCATTAAATTATTATGAGTGTAATATTCAAACTATTTTCATTCCCTGAGTAATCCATCACTGTAAAATATATTACCCTTAGATATTTATGTCTTGGATACATTGGTTATCTTAAAATTGATATAAAAAATTAACAAGAGGAAAATATCCAACAGATTCGAATATCTGATACCGCTTATTAGGTTTGAAAAGGGTGATGAAAAAGGACAAGAGGGTGTGAAAATTATCCGTTTAAAATAATTAGAGTAAATAAAACTTTAGAGAATATTTTAGTGGACAAGAGAATAAAAAATTCAACCATACAAAGATAATGTAGTAAAAATAATAAAATACATGATAACATAGAGTTTTTTTGTTCAAATCTGAATGGTCCTAAGTTTACTCTTCACACTTCCAACTCAAAATAGTAACATCCTTTATATGGTATATCACATTTGATGTAGAGTTAAAACTCATTACATTATTATATTTTTAACTTGGAGGAACAAAACCTAAGCCCTTATATTTTATGACTTTAGATAATGACCCAAATTATTTAAAGGATTAGACCAAAAATATAGTTTCAAAGGTGAAATCCTAACATTTATACGTCCCTTTGAAGTGGTAAGAAGAACCAACATTTCATTATGATGGGTTGAGGAAGAACCTTGTGTCATTATTTTTTATTAGGTATGAGTAACCACAATGCACCTTTTAAGGGAGGTATATCCCACGTAATGTGCACAAGTGAAAAAATTTATAGTGGAAGATAATACAATATAGTGAAAAAATATAATAATCAAACCAATTAATAAATGTTAAAATAGTCACTGGATTTAAGAATAGGTAATTCTTCTACTCTTTAAGAAATTTGACTGATGTTGCATTGAAAATCTTGAAAAGGTAGTGTAGATAATGAAGATCTCAAACTATTCTACATGTTAAAGAGATATTTGAACTTTTTATCCCTTTAGTACCTCATATTTTTCATCCAGCACTGCCAATAATCATTTTATATTTATACTAAAAAATAAAATTTTTATCTCCTCAATTAAATTCCAAATTTATCCACCCCAAATGATAAATGATAATCTTCACACAAATCCTTCTAAATATTCTCGAAAAATAAATACGAGGAAAAAACTCTAAAAATTTATTAATAATAAAGAATAAATAAAAATTTAAATATATATAATAAATAAAACCTAAAATATTGTATTTAATACTCTTAATAATATTCCTTATTCTCATAAATATTACTCAAAATCACTCAAACATATCTATGACTTTCAAAAAATATTTTTATTCAAAATCCAAAACCCATAATATCTGATAATAAATACTCAAGCTGTATTCTTATAAAATTTTAAAATACTGTATATGCCTGATATTTCCAAATAAAATAAAATATATATTATATTTTCAAACTAACATGATATATTTAATATATTTTATACATAAGATATTTAATAAACTATCTTCTTTACATTGTAGATTATATATATTTTCAATTAATTGAACCTAGGTTCACATGTAATATATTTTATACTCATAGAATGATGGATAAGATAATCCCCTTTGTGGAAATACCAATACATAAGATATTATGATACTCTCTAATGACACTAAAGATATTTAAATTTACCAAATTCTTACCATCCATTATACATAATAAATGACTCATGATACGTAAAAAGATCAACAATATATATATATATATATAATATTTAAATAGAATGTATGATAATATTCAATAAATAAGATATTTTAATTTAGTATAATTTATATAAACTTCATACATAAGAAATATTATTATACATAAGATATGTTATTTTGTAAGAAATATATATATATATATATATATATATATATATTATTTTCTAGAAAAATAAAAACATAAGGAATATAAATTAGAGAAAAATACAAAACCTCTATAACACAAAATATTCATTATATTATGATAATAAAATATTAAATATAAAAAATACAAATAAATTGAAATAATATACACAAAGTGAGGTTTTTAATTATAAAAACATAAAAAAATTGGAATGGATCAACCAAAATTTTTTATCATCTATATATTGATTTGATATGTCTTAGAATGGTTTAAACCTTTGTAATTTCTTAAGAAATATTGATTATTTATAACTTTTTCATTAAAACAGAATCCTAGAATTTTGGACTTATATATATCCTCCTATATAGATCTTTGTATGGAACTATTTGGATTCTAGAGTGGTAACTGTTGTTATTTTAGAACTCATCTAAATAAATATATTAATACTAGTCTCCTTTGAAATATATTGAGAAAGATATTATAATATTTTCCATTATATGTATAGTTATTTTTTATTTAACATCAATCTTAGGATGATAAGCTATTCTTAATCTTATATTAATATCCAATTCTTATTGAGGACTTCTCCATAAATTTTATGTGAACCTTGTATGTCCATTTGATACAGTTGAAATTCGTACATCATGAACCCTTACTACTTTCTTTATTTATATTTTATAAGGTTGATAGAGTCATAAGTCCTCTCAAATAAAAATTCAATTTAGTGACTTTTTAAGTCAATTCAAAAAATACTTATATAGTACTTTTTCTTTAGGAGTCTTGGAAAGATTTATGATAAAATCAATGGTGATGTTTTCCTATTTCTATGCTAGTAAAGATAGTAGTTTCACCATCCTCTTATATTTTTAAAATTCCACCATGAATTTTTGGAAAACCAGAAATCAAGATATATACTCTCGAATCATTCCATTAATATTTTTTCACTATAAGTAATCCATAATATTTCTATGAATATTTGTACTTCCTTTGTTAATAGAAATTATAAGCTACATTAATTATACAAAAGATACTTATTTAGATATAACATGGATGAAACAAATATCTTGGTACACAAACTTATAAATTGTTAAAGTAAAAATCTATAACATTTAATACCTTCTTTTATAGGTCAATATCATCCATCTATTCATCCTTGATCTTCAAAAAGATGGGTGGTTGAGAAATTATTTGGTAAAGATATTATTTCATCAATTACCATGTTATTTGATGTCAATCCATTTAATATCTATGAATATTGGGTCTCTTTCAATCCTTATAATGGATAGAGTAACCTGGAATTTTGAAATTAGAGTATTTACCACCCTTTTTCCTTCATAGGATGGTAATTTATTGAATAATCATAGTACTGGATTGACTATAATAATATCTTTTTGTGAATATATTACTCTTTCTGTGTAAATATACACTTTTATCTCTTATGATCAATATATATATCATAATTATCACCACTAAGATAATACTTACAAATATTTAATGAAAAAAAATATCACTAATAGCTCAATATCACTCATAAGGTATTTTCTTTCATGGAGAAATAATTGAAACAAGGCATAAGATATTGACTTGTTATTTTTCTTAAGGAAACATCCCAAGAATTTATTTAATAAATAATGGTATATCACAGACCCTCCACCACTATAGGGTTGTGTGAGTACAATTCTATTGACTAAACACTTTTTAAGATCCTTTAAGTTATCATTAAATTCTTATATATATATATAATTATTACTCCATTTCACATCAACATTGCTAAAGGATTTGAGAATCATGAGGAATTTCTATCAAACAATATATAATATCTATCCAATCCAAGGAAAATATGGAAATATATATTAGATATTGATCAATTTAAATCTTAAATCTCCCATTTATTTGAAGGATCCATTTATATGCCCTAAATTTTTATTACTTTACCTAAGAAAAATAAATTTTCAATCCAAAATCCCCACTTACTTGACTCAGTATAAAAGCTATCCTTTCAAAAGGCCTTCCTCACAATCCTAAAATTATATTCATATTTTTACTTACTCATGGAATAAATAAGATTATCTTCAATAAAAACTACCCAAAATTTATCAAGGTAATATATATGAATTTTGTTTATAAAATCCATGAATATAGAAGGTGTATTTTTATGTATAAATATAATCCCTAAGAATTCATAGTGTTCATATCTTATGCAAAATATTTTCTAGGGTATATCTTCTTTCTTAACCATTTTTTGATGATACCCAGATCAAAGACCCACCTTTAATAAGTATTGATCCCATCTATGTTGATAAAACAATCTATAGATATGGGCTAGATGATACTTGTTCTTGATCATGATCTTTTCGAACACACGATAATCAAAGAAAAGATAGATTGGACCCATATTTCTTCTTAATAAAAAGGTCTGGATTACACCTAGTAGATGAATTTGGGATAATATATGTCTTGACTAAATTCTATTGAAGTTTATTCCTAAAATATTCTAATTCGACATGGTATATTTTTTAAGGACTCTGTTATATAGAAATAGAACTAGGCATGAGTTAAACTGATAGATGAAACCCATTATCTAGGGGAATAATAAGAAACTCATTAGGAAATACATCATCATATTTAAGTACAATTATAATATCATCAATATTGTGTTATTCACCAAATAATTGATCCAATTATCTGTCATTATTGGGCATCAAAACCCATGTTAATGAATTAGTTACTAATGATATGTCATAGTTATCCTTTCATAGAAATCTCATCAAAGAATTTTTTATAATATTAGTTGATATTTACTTATCCTAGAAATTGACATGAGCTCTATATAGAGTGATTCAATCCATTCCAAATACACATCAAATTATACCAAGGGAAGAATGACTATACCTTTAGGTAGCATCTTCCAAAAAAACATAATCATATAATATTTATATACTATGGATGAAATCATCACACCATAGATTTTTAAACTAATAGTTAAATTTCTAATGTGCGATATAGTGAATCATTAATCTTAGGAAACCTTAAATATACAAAGAAATGAAAATAACCACAATCAATTGACATGTTTATAGCTCTTCAGTGAATAATGACCATAAATTTCACCAATTTGTTTTATTCACTTTAAAGAAAGTGATTTATTCGGTTATTCCTTTAACCTATTATTTTATAGTTTTTGGGATTCATTATCCTTATTATCTATCATATTGGTGCATTTATTTTCATAATTCCTAAACTCATTACATTGGAATCATTGAAGTGTGAGTGGTGAATTAGATGGATCTTTTTCCTCCCATTTTATATTAACTGACCTCTTTATATCTCTTTAAAATTTATATACCTGATGGAATCCCATTATACACATGAAACATGTTATCATTCCCTTGAGGAAATTTTCATGGTGTTTCTTCCCATATTTTTATTGGAACCAAAGATACCATTAGAGAGGGGAGGGGGTGAATTGGGGTGTTTTAAAATTTTACCGTTTCTTTTCCCTTATTTATCTTATTCTTTTAGGATATTTATCCCGATTTAGTAGGAGAATGAATTCAACTCATTTTTTACTCTATATACAAAAACAACACATAATCATAAAATAAAGAATATAGGGATGCTAAATTTTATTAGGTTCACCCAAATTGACTAGTCCATGGACCGCACACCAATAATGGGTTGTTATGATAGGGTTTTAATACTTTAAGTAGGGTTATTCCAATGGATTTGGTAAGGTAACAGTATTAATAACATGAAAAATTCCACTTGTCTACTCTCATGTTCTTATAAAGTGAGGAATTATTAGTTTATAGACTTATGGGTCTCTTCAATAGTTTATAGATATGACGAACTTCTTAAAATCAATATTAGTTGTTAATAAAAACTACATATTTGATTCCAAGTAAATGCTCATTGATATTAAATGTTTTTGTATCATTATTAATTCAAACAATATGAGATCAAGTCCTTATATATGCAGGTTTATTTTTTCCTTCATATGAATAAAAACTTCCATTCTCTAGATATTGATAATTCTAATGTTATAATTATTGTTTATGATAATATTATTTAATTATAGAATAATGAACTGATAAAATACTATATTATTCCTCAAAATTTATACACTAGATTCCTTTCTCCTACTAATAAAAAAACCATATCGAGAAAATATTACCCCATGTTACTCCCTCTCTTCTTCTCTAAAATTAAGATAAAAAATATTCTTCTTCAGATCATTTTTCTAGAATGGATATTTGTAGTTTATATACATGCATGTTTACCTTTATAATTTTTACAAAAATGGTGTAGATTCCCTGACATTAATTTATGATTCCAAATATTTAACAAGGGTCCCATGATATATTATATGGTCAATAAAATCTGAGTAATTCCTTAGAAAAAATCATCATGATATTCTCTATTTAATTTTTTTACTATCATGGAATAGATATTCATTTTAATTAAACTTCCCAAATAAAATTATATTATGTTTTTAATTTCCATTTTTATATTTCTTCTCCCATAATTGGATTCTATGGTGCATTAATGAATTTACTATAGTAATAAATTCAATCCACATAATCTATGAACATTTTTTTCACAAGCATTCTAAATATAATTACATAATATATCACAATTTAATACTTTTGAAATAATGGGATGGATAATTACCCCTCTAAAAATTAAATTTACTTCACTTCCCGTATCATATCGTGTCTCTAAATGAAAAAACATTCAAACTCTCATTTTTATGATCACATATGAATTTATGTATTTAGTTCCAAAAAACTCGATGCTCACCATGCCCCTACCGTAACGTAGTATATTTCACATGGTTATTTTGTGATCTAAAAATCTCTACATGATTCAATGATATTTTTTATCATGAAATGAGTCCACTATAGTTGTCAACACACCTATATAAGGATTCCCAATTTTATATAATCAAAACAACAAACCAAAATTCCTAGCTCCATTGTGTTTTCACCATTCACAAGAATTTCAATCCTCCCCTCAAGAGCATTCCAGACTTCACCATTTTCTACTAGACCTATCAAATGTTACTGTAAATATATTAATATTATAAATCACTATTTAAATTCATAAGAATTGAGAAAAATATTTCAACTTGAAAACTGTTATTTAAAATCTCTGAAGAATGATACATGAGAATTTTAAACTCTACATACTTCGTGGCCTAGAGGCTTTAAAATATACCCTTATATAGAGTTCCAGAGTAATATTTATGAAATTTTGTGTATTATAATTATGTATAATTGACAAATTTCCTCTATATATCACCCTATATACACCAATAACCCTTATGTAGTTCCCTATGTACCATTATATAGCTTCATTATTTTATATAATCCTTTACACAAGTCATACCTTAGCTGTTTAACTTTATACAACCTCCAACACTTAACATGACCTTTAATGATGTATCCCATCTACCATTTTTCAAATAAAACATCAATTGAATATTTCAAGAGATATACATGTGTCAAATTCTTCTATTATAAAATATAACTACCTGTAAGGATTACTTAAATCTATAATTATCCTTAAAGCATGGTATCTGATGTTTCTTTATTATAATTCCAAAAAAATATTTCCAAATAATACAATCATATAAAACCATGTTTGAAACATTAACCCATTTGTATTTCATTAACAATATAGAAAAATTAAAAACCAATATCTCTTCTCTCTCCCCCTTTATCAATAAAATACAAAGATTTTTTTTCTTCCCTCAGGGGAACCACTACATTTTTTACTCCATTTTTTTTTCAAAAACCTATTTACACTAAATTTAACAAGAGAAATAATCACATCGGTATCCTTTCACAAATTCCATATTCAAATAGATAGTTCCACTAATTAATATTTTATTCAAAAATTCCATGTGGACCCATAACACCAAAATCCTCTTTCATCATTTTGAATTATCCTTTCAACCTCCAAACATTTTTCACATAAAATAGACACCCCTTAAAAAATTTCCATGGGTGAGTAGAACCACTTATAAATGACTTTTATACAATTATCTAATTCCATTAATTCATTATTTTTTGTATTAAACAAGTTTTTTTATTAAAAATTTCAAATTTTTACATAAAAATAACTATATATTCAAAAAATCATATGTATGTTGATAAATAAAGAATTTCATATAAACTCAAATAAGTTATCACTAAAAATATTAGTATATGAACATTAAATCACAAGGGTGAGAAATATACCCCTTAAAAATGAATTTTATATCACTTATTAATACCAGAAATAGGATACCACTTATAATCCATACCTACAAATCTTTCTATAATTCATTATTCTTTTGAATGAGGAAAAAAAATTTACGAGCTAATATTTAACTCCCCTTTATTGTGAGAACCTTAAAACACCACTAGTTAAAACCAATTTATTGAGATGATACCACTTTATTATAATAATCTTTTTTCAAGAAGAATCTTAGTATCCTTTTTAGGGCCCATATATTACCAGGCCTACCTTGATACCCACCGAACATCAGTATTCTAGTTTAAAACTTATTTTTAGAATAAATTCTATCATTTTCTCTCCATGATGATAAGTTTATTAGATTTATTCACATGATTTTCCTGAACATGACCTTCACTATTTTTTTTAGAGTGTACCTTTTTGATTCATAAATCTCCTCCTTTTAATTCAAACATACTTCACAACCCCATGTATTGTATCTACCCCTTTATCCTGTAACACTCCATACATCAGATTTATCAATAAAGAACATTGTGAGATTGGTACTTTGATTCTCCTAAAATTGAGGTATGTTATTGGTCATTGTAGACAAGAGTTTTTCTTATGGATCTATTGAAATTAATTTAATTGGATTTTTTAATGAAACTACTAATAAACAGTTTTTCTCATTCCCCATTTAGAATAGTTTACATCTTTTTTTTCTAGGAATTATTTTTTCAAGAGGGACACATCCCAAAAATTCCCATTTACTTCATATTAGCTTCATTGTTGCACTATCCTCTAGAATTATTCTTTCTTTATTCACGAGAACACCACTAGATTTATACCATTACTATATTGTGGTATTAATGACCCCACTCATGCATTAAACTAACTTATATTCATTTATTCTCATGAGAGATAATATATCCTTAATATTATCTCTTTATATATATTTCATTTTTTTACACCATCATTATTAGTTCGTAACTATTTTTCTTCTATTCACATTATAATGTTTTTAAATTTGACCTTTCTCACCATATTGATGATATTTTCTACTTTCTCAGTCAAGGATTATTCTTATCTATGACTTCTATGGTATTATTATCCCAACCTATATATTACACTATTTCACAAAGTAATATCTCTATCTGAATTAAAAAAATTATCATTCTAAAGGTATCATTTGAATCCGTTTGTCTAGGAAATATTCATCTTCCTGATACATTATTTAAAAAAACAACACCATAGGTGGAGGGATTATAATAAAAGAAATATAATCTATACCACATTTCATGTGGGATTAAGGGATTCAAAATACTCTATAACTCAAAGTCTAAAATCATTTTTATTGATTCTTTACATAAGCTCACTATATGTGTAGGTGTTTTATAAATATAACACATATTCTCTTACTATTCTCATTGAATCCATTTCTTTAATTCATTTTTTTCTATTTTTTTCTAAAATAATTTCTATGTATTTATTTTGTAAAATATTTTTTTATCCTTTATGGTATTCAAAAAAGGACTGTATAATAATTTAAAGTACAATACATCATATCTTAGACCATATTTTATTATGGTACAATAATATTGTGATTCAGATACATTAGAACTTTTTAATTACTCTAAAAATATACCCTAGTTTTTTTTTCTATAATGTAGTTTGGACTTAAATTTTTTTAATTTAATTTCCAAGTACAAGAACATCATATAGAGATGATCTCATTCATATAAAATAGATAATAAATTTTCATCACATTCCTTATGAGAAATTTAACTTGTTTTTCATTTTACTCATGTAATGAAGAAAATCAACTCCCAAGTTCCATGATTCAATTTCCTTTTACATAAAGTTATGAATTTCTTTAATACTATTCCAAATTAAAATTATTATTATATAGATATTAGTTTTTATTTTAGATCATTACTTTATAATCTATTATCAACCTCCTTTTATTCCATAATTTTTAAATGAAAGAAAATTCCTTAAACATATTTTTAATAAGATTATTAGAAAGTATTTTTCTATTTTATTTTAACTTTGTCATACATTTATCCAAAAAACTCATCATTTTATTTGATATTTTCCTCAACACTCTTTATAAATTTCTCCAGCAATTATTCTTCATCAACATTCTCATTATTTTCATGTGGCTAATCTATAGTGTTGTAGCCTCCAAAATTGTTTATATAAAATTTATATTCCATAATAGTATATGAGAAACTCCCACTTTTATAACTCATTTAATATATTTATTAATATTATATCTTTTTCAATATATATATTTAATTTTTAAATTTATTTGGATTTCTCTTCAATTTTCACTTTCAACCATGTTACTTATTTGGATTTCCCTTGATTGATAGATTGATATTTTAACCATTTTAATGTTAATAAATATTTACATAGAGAATATCAACATATTTTTAAGATTATCTCAATAAAACATCAATGCTATTATTTTTCACTCACTAAACCCCTAATTCATCATGATCTTCTTCATGCTCAACTTTAAGGCCAACTACCCATTCTTGTTCAATATTTTATTTAATTCTCAAACTATATATTGAATATGTAAGATCCATAGAATATGAAAGGTCTTGTTTTTAAGTGATAATACCACATTTAAACCATTGTGACATGATACCACTTATTGTAACTAGATACAACTTAGAGAGTGGGTGAATTAGGGTGTTCCAAATTTTTATCTTTTATTTTCCCTAATTTATCTTCTTATTTTATAATTTTTCTCTTGGGTTAGAAGGATAATTAATTCAACCTGTTTTCTTACATAAGTAAAACCAAATAAAACAAGAAGAAAATATATATTATATAGGCACAATATTTTACTTGGTTTAACAAAATATGATAATACAAGAGGGAACACAATGATATTGTGTTGGTGTTCTGGGACTATAAAAATATAAGTTGAGATATTAAATTTTATTTATAAAGGGTTCACTATAAAACCAATGTGAAACAACTCTTTTTTACTCTCACACACTACTCAAGTGATAAATTTTCAGTTTATAGACTTTAGGGCCACTTTATAAATTTATAGAGATGATGGTTTTCTTCAAATTTGTATGGGTTACTAAAAAACATGAATCCTTTATTCCAAATGCTCATTGATCATTAATGTTTTTTTAATATTTATTCATTTAAACTAGATGATATAAACTTCTCATATGTGAGGGTTGAATCTATGTCTTCATATGAATTGTAAAATCCCTTCTATAGATAATGAAAATTTAATTATGTGAATTATAATTTATGCTCTTGTTATTTAATACCAGGATAAATTAGTGATAAACAACTATCTTCTTCCTATAAATATTATCAGTTGAATCCACTCCACTCCTGTTATTTTTTAAAAATATTACCTCAATCCACTCTCTATATTCTTTTATGAAATTCAGATATTGAAATATTCTTCTTCATATATTTTTTATAGATCAATTATATGTAGTTTATAAATATGAACATATTTATTTATGTTTCTACTATGAATGGTGAAAATTTATTCACATTAATTTAATCTTCCCGATCTCTACTAAATGTCACATGATATATTATGTGGTCAATTAAATTTTATAATATCAATTAATAAAACTTAAATTATCATCTCTAATTAAACTTTCAACTATCATGGAATTGATATTACATTCATTAAAACTTATAGAATAAAACTCTATGATATTTTTAATTTATTCTTCAATACTTAGATTCATAGATGCCTGAATTATCTTACTATATTCTAAAATTATATCTATATAATTTGTGTATATATTTATTCAAAATCCTTCCAAATATCTTTTCATATACATCTCATTTTAATACTTTAGAAATAATGTAATAGATACATCAATATATGAAATTGGAACACGCTTTTCCCCCCAAATCATAACATGTATTTAGATGAAATTCCTAGCTAAATACCCATTTCTACACTCACTTGGATGTTTTTAGCTTTAATACCAAAACACCCAACATTCACCAAGACAAATACCATGGTGTGGTGTCTTTCACTTCGTTTATTTACTATCTAAAATTTTTGATATGATGAAACACTATGCCTTATCTTTATAAAGTCCACCATGGCTATTAACACACCAATAAAGAGATTCCCCATTTTTCATAAGTAAAACCTCTAAAATAAATGTATGTATCCATGATGTTGTTACCATTTGAAATTTATTTTTATAACATTACTCAAGAGTGGTCCAAATATCACTATTTTCTACTAGAATTTTCTACTATTACTTTATAGATATCTCTATAAAAAATAACCATTAAAATTATCATAATTTTATAAAAATATGACCACTTGAAAGCCTTTGTTGAAAATCCTTAAATAATGATACATGATAATATTTATTTTCACATGCATCATGACATGAAATATTCACACTATACCCTCAAATATAGTTCATGAGTGACCTTTACACAGTTTCTATATTACCATTATACAACATTGAATAATTACCTCTCTACAACATCCTATTTGTACTAATAAACCTTAAGCAACACCCTAATAACCCTTTCATATCTTCAATATTTTAGTTCTACTGTTACATAGACCATTTATTACCAATTTATCTTTACACATCCTCTAAAAATCAGAAAAACCTTTATAGAGGTCCTCATTCTACTATTTTTTAAATATAACTTCTCTCAAATATTTTTTAGTTAGATCTATGAATAAAATTTCTTTATAATAAAACTGAACAACTAAAAATACTTCTTTGGATCCACAATAATCCTCCTTTTATGACATTACATGCTTCTTCAACATAATTCCATAAACATATTATCAAAAAATACAATCATATAAAACCATGATTATAATAATTTTTGATACATAGAATGTTTAATCTTCTTTTTTCTAAGGAAATTATCTCTTAAAACCCCATAAAATTATATTTTCATTTTATTTCCTCCAAATCTATGAGAATAATGCGAGTCTCTAGTTTCCATTTATATCTGAAGTGCATATAAAAAAATATTCATATATAACAAAGTAATTTATAGATAATGATTATTGAAGACATAATTTTAAGATACTAAATAAATTATTATGTTTCATTACAGGGTCTATAATAAAACCATTGGTATACCTTGAAAATATCATGAAATTTAATTTATATATACCAATCGATCAATCCCTTTTTTCATAAGCTAAATGTTTTTTTACAATTAGATGAAAAGATTTTGTGGAAAAGATTTTGTGATAAATATTTTATTAATCTCATACCATTACAAGGAGTTAATTTCTCTATTTTTACTCATGTTCTTAATCGAAGAACACTATTGGTATTATTAACTATCTAATAGATAAAAAATTAAAATTTCCTTTTCATGATCGGAGTATTAAATAATAAAAACTATATTTTATATTTGTTTGACCCATTTTTTATAAATTAGTGGATTTTACGATATACAAAAGGAAATATATAATTGATGCATAAAAGAATTGATAACAAATTACCCCTTCTTTCTTGAATTTGGGATCTTGATATGGTTTAATTTATTACTCATAACATGAGATAACATAACCATGAAGGTTTTTACATCATATTTCTTACTATATGGGTTTTCATTAGGATAATCATTCTATTTTCCATCACACTCATTATTAAATTATTACCTCGTGGTAAATACCATTTATAAAAAAAGGGTCTAAAATGAATAATAAATAATTATATATTATTAAAATCAAAGAAAAAATGTTATATTACTATGAAAAATCAAACATAAGATGTCCTAATCTATGAAACATTCATTTTAAACAATGATATTTATGGTTGAATATTGGTTTATTCATGTTGTGTTCTCTTATACATATTAATATAATACCCATAATTAAGTAAAATTGGATCTAATAACAACTTAGATTACCATGATATAACAAACATAGAATTTAAATTACATCCTATATCTAAAAAATTAAACACAAACCCAGAATCTAAGGGTTTAATTTAATTTTATATTAGATATATAACCATATTATTACAAAATATTTATTTAATATCTCCCAAAATTATATACATATGATTTCTTTATAGATATATTATGATATAAATATTCCTGTGGTAATGAAAAATAAAATATGAAGCCAGACCAAATACTTAACAAGTGAAAAATATATCAATGAGTCACAAAGGATTAGATTACAAACATGTAAGAAAACATAAACATGGTATAAATACATAACTATTAAGATAATGGAATCATAATATTTTATCATAAGTCATGAAAGAAAAAAATATCAAAACATAATAATATAAAACCACAAAAGTGTCATTATGAAATTATAACATATACCGTGACATAAGAATGTGGAAACATGAGGAAATAATCATTATCCATGGAAATATAAAATTTAATGTATAAATAACATTAAAATTTAAATTATTATAACAATTTAAGTCTATATACTAATAACAACATATCATTATAGTCAAATATAACATCATCATGTACATTTATAACCTAATGGACACAGATAACCTACCATGTCCCATAACATATTCATCTATTATGATAAAAAATTACCCAATGTAATGGAGGGATATATAATTATATTCCCTCAAATAATATAATGATAAAAAATACATATTTTCCACATAATAAGTCAATCATACATTATTTATAGATAAACCCATGGGAAGAGAATGGGTTACATAATATTTTTATGGGGTATCATATATGAAGAAATTTGAAATCAGATCAGATGATACCCAAGATTAAATCTCCAAAAGAAACATAAAATAAATGAACATGTAGGGTTATTTAGGAAATATTATTTCATAAATGATATCTTATTCATATATAAAGATAGGAAAAATTTAAAAGAAATCCTTAATATAGTTTTTTTTTCTTTTTTTGTGGTGTTTTTTACAAAAGAAGTTATAAGTTATATTAAAAATAATTTTTAAAGGGTAAAAAGGGATTTCAAGTAATTATTTAAAATATAAATATCCCAATAACAAAACCTTTAATTGAGATAATGATAAAATATAATAAACATGTAGCATAAGATACAAATTTTTCTATAATTGAAAGATATAATGGAATACATATTCAGATCCATCTATTTCTATTTTCTCAGGTTATATAGGTTTTTAGCTGTAAATTAGAGGCATTATAAAAGATATAGGTGAGTTTTGAACATCTTAAGGTTACCACACTATAACAGTGGGCATATAATTGTCCATGGTGAGTGTTTTAGCGCTATGAGTGAGGGTAATCTATTTTGAGCTATTAATTTTTGAGGATCGAGCATTTTGGAGTTGGTTATTTTGTATTTGGGGGTAAATTGGGTAGTGGAATATACTGTATGGGAATTTTTCAAATAAATTTTCATGGGGGTGATCCTCTATTGTAAAATAGATAGCTAAAAATATACCTGATACCGTTATGAAGGGTGTGGTGATGCATGGATGAAGAGGTGCTGAGTGTGGTGACTCGATGAGTATCCCTATGGTAAATTAGGAGATGATCACACACATTTTTATGGGTGTGGTGTTAGTCAAGTTATCCCTATTTTAAAAAAGAGTATATAAATACCCATGGAACTAGGTATGGTGGTGTGTGAAGTTGAGGAAGGATAAGTTTATGAGCAAGGTAGGGAAAAATTAACAAGGGTCTCCACACCATGGTCTTCTACAAGGTAGAATAAAACAATTAGGGTGATTCCACCATATCATGTTCCATGAAATTATATCAACCATAGTTTTAAAACGTGGTTTTTAAAAGATGTGGGAATTGAAGAAAAATTCCATTTTTAACACTATAGAACCTATATCTCTCATTGAATAGAGGAACCATGAGCGCAATATGATTATCTATGATGCAGTGGCGGATATTTTAACATAGTTTTAAAATATAGGGTTATATTACTATTGATTCATATTTTCATTCTTCTCTCAAGACCTATCAAAAACCAATACCTTTTACAACTATCTTGCTACATCCTTGAGAGTGAAAACACCTTGGATCATTGGATCATGGTTTCTCAGATAGAGTTAATCACTCTTCTCCTATTCACTTCATTCTAATTTTTGACTTTATTTATGGAAGATAAACATGTAGGAATATCCATCTATTTCAAGTTAAGGTTTAAGAGAGAATTGATGGTGGATTTTAGTGTTTAGGTTCTAGTGAAATTTCTTTTGATTTTGTGGTGTTTTATCCTTGATTCTTCCATTATCGAATGACGATTGTTACAAGTATTTTCCAATTGATATTTGGTATTCATTACTTATCCTTTCATTTTATTTTCAAGTGTGAACATATCATGATTTATTTATTCGGGTCACAGTGGAATAAACATTAATGAAGATAATAACGAATTAGAGTTGGTTCATTGTCACTACATGTGATTTTTTTGTATTTTGATATTGCCTCTTGATTTTCTAGATAGTGTACTATCTATTTTCTTTTTTATTGTTGTTTTTATCATTATTAATATGATAAAAAATTAATAAACAACATAAATTAAAACTTATTTAGTGTTTATTGAATGAGTAATGTAATTTGATTCTTGTTCTTCCTTGAAATTGATTAAATATGGAAGTTATGCCTAAAACATGTTTATGATTGATTCATATCTATGGATAGATATATATTATAGGAATTTTATTGTTTTTAAACATATTAAAAATATATATATATTAATTAAATATGGAAATTAAGTGGTTGTTTTCTTAAGATAATAGATTAGGGTTGTTCTATCCCAGTAATAGTTGTGAAAGTATTGAATACCTTGGTGATATGTCTTGAGTTACCCCATGAGTGTGTCCTGGAGAAAATAACTTTTCTCTTTTTTATGATTTCTACAGAATTATAAAGCCTTGATGTGTGTTTTGTTTGAATGAATAATGGTTTGTGTACTTAGTGCACAATGGTATGGTTTTCATGGGTTTCCAGTGGTGTCTTGATGATAGTGATGGTGGGATGGAATGTGTTTTGGGAAATTTTATAAAGGATGACACTAAGGGGGTTTAGAAAAGTTGAGAGTTTTCTATTTTTTGGTTATTTATTAAGTATTTATTTTAAATTAGTAGTTTATATATGGTTTCCTTTTATGTTTTCTATCTACTTTATTTAGTTTGTCTTTATGCATGTTAAGTACATCATTGGTTGTGGTAGTTTAAGATGAGTCTTAGAATACCTAAAAATTATCAAATAATAAATTGATTAATAAATGAACCCATGGGATGGAGTTATTTTGGTAGTAATAAAATGACTTAATTAAATAATTGAAACCATAGAATGGTTGAATTAAATGCTCGAAGAGAATCGATATTGAATCGGAATTTTTAATATTATTTATGAAATAATGTTGACTAGTGATGGAATGAAATGGTTAAATAATAATTAATTATGGGATAATAAGATATGGGTAAATTTTTGGATTATTAAATTAGTGAATTGTGATTTATAATTACTAATAAAAATGGTCAAAGATATTAATTTTGATTCTTATTCTAAATCAATTTTCTAGACATAGTAGAATAAAATAAATGTAATGTGATATAATAGATGAATATTGAGTCTATATCTAGTTATATTCCCTTAGTGTGGTTATATGTGATACTATATTTATATATTTTTTGATTTCATATTCTTCACAACCTATGTTTTTAGGTAAAATAGCCCCCAAATGTTAGAGGGGGGTGGGGGGTGGGGGGGAGTGTTTTCCCCATAGTCCTGGTTAGATAGAGAATGAATGGATTAATTCAACCTCTCCCCTACTATCCCTTTTATTATAGTATATTATGTGAGCATATCTGTTCTATGATAAACGAAGGTGTAGGGTACGAGATCACATGAGTAGTGATGGATCTTAGTCAAACTATACATTTATTTAAGATCTATAATGAATTGAGAATATAACACACACTTGTACCTAGTCATGGTGGCTATGGATTTCTACAAGTATACATACATGAGATGTAGTGGTTTGAGGCATATTTCATGATACAATGACTGTAGTGTATTCCAAAATTATGCTTGGTTATAGATGAGATGATGGCAATGAGGTTGTGATGAGATACACAAGATACACGATGACATGATGATATAATAATGAAATTGTTATCTAGTTTAGTAAAGGATGACTTAGGGGAGGGATGCACACAATATGTGAGTCATTTGGGGCATGAGAGTGATACACCAGTGGGGAAGTGTAATTAGGGTACCTTTATATTATATATAAATATATATATATATATATTTGATGTCGATATGATCATTCCTATATATTACTTGGAGAGCGACCCTTATGAGGATGGGAATTAGTTTTACCTTCTTATGTAACGAGTAGGGTTTAGTGTCTATTCACTAAAATTTAGTATAATTCTTTCACATTTTTCATGAGATATTCCAAGGAGGATACTATTAATTATACTAATATTCTGAACATACTTATATATGAACTATTTTTTTGGTTCATAGGAGCTGGTTGGTTACTAATCTGGGCATTAATACCTCGAAGTGGAGTATTTCTATAGTGATTAGAGTTTTTTGGTAACAAAATAAGATTGTTTTAGTATTTCCAGTTATTTTTATCTTATGTATGAAATTATATTACTGTATTGGGATTGCATTTTTATATATACTTAGTGTTGAGGTGTTGATCTCCTCTCATCACTTGTTCCTTAAGTTTGTATAAGGAGGATAATAACAATCTTTTGTGATTATATACCCTCAGTGTCAGTCTCAAAACCATGTCCTATTTGAGATGAGATTTGGGGGTCATCCCATTTTATTCATTGTCATACCAATAGGTGTACTAGTGCGTGTGTGTTGGGGGGGGGGGGTCATGAAAGAGTTGTATCCAAGCTGATGGTTGATAAATAAGATAGATTTTTGAGATAAGAACTAGTGAGGTTACCTGGGTTGGCATGTAAAAAATATCAATTGGACAGAATATGTGATTTAAACAAGGGAGACTGGATATGACCTGTGTATTTAAGGACACATATGATCTGATAAAAGAACCTTTATGTTTTCTAAAGATGATAAGTGAAGTGATGCTATTTATATGGTAGATAACTGGGTAAGGACTATAATCATGTTTTCTGTGCCTATTTTTTAATTGGGTATAAAATGAGAATTAGGTTTAAAATAATTAATTAATCAACATTAAATATTACATATTTGTAGTTTAGGGGGAATCTATTTTTTTAATTTGTAGGAATGGATATAGGTAGAAGCCTATTTAGTTTCATACCAAATATATTAAATATTATTTCCAATAGATTTATCCAAGTTTTAGTTTAATAAAAATTATTTATGGTGGAGGATACTGTAAGAATCTCAGAACCATGATTTTCAGAAGTATGATGGATCTATTTCAAATTAAGAGATTTAGGCTTGTATGGAGGGTTCGATAAAATTCATTCTTGTAAGGAGCACATAATTTCATTGTCTACAATGATGCTATATATAGAATATTTATAGTTTTTGTTATTATTACTCAAGGATCATGATAAGGAAATCATTCCATGAGAGAAGTCCTATGTTTAGTTTTTTTCTTCAACCATGAAAGAGGTTTGTAAGTGGGACATTCTTACTCCATATTATAGGTCTTCAAGTGTGAATAAGTTTATTATCTAATATAATTAATTATTAAATTATGGTTTTAACCACATTTTAGTTGAGGATTCTTGGGAGAGGTATTTAATGGTGGATTTTCATCCAATGATTCAGTTCTTGGACAACCCTTTTTAGTTAGAGACATACCATGTGGTGTTAGTGAGATAATATGTCATTAAGACGATTCTAGCCAAAAATAGATCATATTGGGTGGGGAGTTTTCAATAATCTCTATGGAGTAGATCTATGATAATAATTTTTTATTTTCTGATCAAGATGAAGAATTTTAAGATAGTAGGTAGTTGATTCTAGCCTTTTTCAACTCATTTCTAGTGCCAGTAGGTCTTAGACTCCTTCCAGTAGATCAGGAATAATTTCTATTATTATGGAGATTGAGTCCATCAAAATTGAGAGTGTTTGACCTTCTTTTACAGTTAAAATAGAGCTTATAACCCTCTTAATTATTAACCATTTTAGTTATATCCTCTGAGGTAGTAGTTGCAGTAGGGAGATCAAGTGTAGGATCAGTAGAGGGGGGGGATTGAAAGGGATAACCCCATGATTCCCTTACTCATGAAGGATTGTTATTAGATTATGATTATGTCGGAATTTTCCATACATTTGAGAGATTTTATGGATTTAAACATGGTCAAATTCATGACTTAGATTTTGTAGTTCTAGGATATCTAGATTTTAGGTGAGTTATCGTCTACCTATTTTCATACACAATGCATCACTTTACCCACTCAAGTCCATGATTTAGGACTTGAGGTAGAGATACTTCCAGTGAATTTGGAAATGACTGTTCTAATAAGAGGCTGAGATAGCTTGTATGATGTGTGCATAGATTGTGAGTTGATGCTATGGAAACATCACTCTTTGGGAGGCTTCCTTTATTTGTAGATAGATACAAACAACATAATCTCCTTCATACATTTTCTATATTCAATATATATTATTAGGTATTTCTTCAGGATGCGAAATAGATTATTTAATACAGATGGAGAGAAGACTATATGTTTTTGTGGGTGAGACCCTATGAAATATTAGAGGTGTGTTGAGTCCCTATCTTCCTTGATGGCTAGGATGATGCCAATTTTGGAAGAGGATTAGGTAAAGGTGTTTCCTAAGGTTTTGGATGATTACAATTTTGTATTTCTAGTGGAGGTTGAGATTCCACCACCTCGACATGAGACTGTGTTTAGGATAGAGTCACTGTAGGTAGCATCTCCTATATCGATGCATCCATATAGGATTGCCCATTTTGAGTTGTGAGAGTGGAAGATTTAGGTTGATGATATAAATTATAGATGATTCATTTGACCAAGTGTTCCACCTATGGGTGATCTATTTTTTCATGAAGAAGGCATTTGATAGTCTATATTTTTATATCAATTATCTCTATTTGAATCAAGTGATGATGAAGAACCACTATCCTCCCATGATAATTGATGATTTATTTAATCATTTTAATGGAGATAACTAGTTTTCAAAGATCAATTTGTGATCAAGATATCATCATATATCTGTGAAGGATTAGTATATCCTGAATAATGATTTCAAATGCCTTTATTTCCATTACGAGTTGTAATATAATTTAGTATAATATATGATATAGCTATGTTCAAGGGACTGATAAATGTATTGTTCCATGAGTTTCTATATTAGTTCATTATGATGTTTAACTATGACATCCTTGTGTTATTTGAGTCAAAAAGGACCATATATAGCATTTTGAGCTATTTTGGGAGTTCTTCGATGTTAATAGTTATTTAATAAGTTGTAAAAGTTTTAGATCTAGGTTTGAGAGGTCTATTTATTAGTAAATGTTTTGTATTAGTGTAAGCTATTCATGGATATTTCAATAGTTGAGATAGTTGTTTCTTGGGTATACCCAAATAACATTTTTGAGGTTAATATTTTCCTTAGTATATCTTGCTATTATTAGAGGTTTTCTCCCAACATCTCTCAGATTTCAACTCCTAGGACAGTGTTGACTATAATGGATTAGGCATTTGTGTGGACTATCAAGTGCGCAAATACATTCAAGAATTTCAAGAAGAAGCTGATAAATTTTTTAGATCTTCATCATTTAGAGGGGACATTTTGTTTGATATTTATTTAAATTCTTTACATATTTTATTAGTTGGTTATCTGATATAGAAGAGGGTAGTTATATTTTATAGGTCTTAGCGATTATGATCTCATGAATGAAAATGTTCCACCCATGACATTAGTCCTATCATGGTTGTGTTCTCTCTAAATTTTTAGTGGAATTACCCAACAGTGAGATATTTGTAGTTTTCACAAATCTCAAGAGTTTAAGGTATGTTTTTATCACCATGAATTTATTTTGTAGTAGTATTGGAGGATGAAATTATTATAGGATTATGAATTTAAGACTTTATATATAATGGGGAATAGAAATTTTTGGGTTGATTACTTCAGTAGAAATTTGAACAATAGTGTTGTTCCTGAGTCTTGTGAATCTTCGAGGGTGAAAAAATACTTGTCTATGGTGTACCTTTATTTGGGAGGAATTGATGTTAGGGGGTGTATTTATCAGTTGATGATACATTTTTTTGGTGTAATCGGTCTAGGAGTCCTAATGGGTGGGGGGGGGGATTTTAATGTATAGATCTAGTGAGGAAATGTTTTTCATTTTGATGATCTTGAGGGATGGTCTGAGGATGACATACATAAATTATTGTTTTAGGAGAGGATATTTGTTCCTTTAGTGACACATGACATGGTTCTCCATGAGTTCAAAAATTATCCATTATAAGTATATATTTTTTTGGTGAATATGTTTCACAACTTTAATGTTTAGTTTTTGTGGTCAATGATGAAATGATTAGTTGCATAGTTTCTCTCTCAATTTTTGGTTTCTCAAATGTGAAGGTTCAACACCATGTTCCTAGTGGTTTTCTTCATCCACTCGATGTTCCCTATTAGAAGTGGGAGGAAATATTGATGGAAATTATCATTACTTAGTTTCATGATAAAGGATAATATTATGTGATATGGGTGATCACGGATCACTTAATTAAGTCATATCACTTATTAGATATTAAAGAGAAGGTATTATTGGATTTTTTTCAAGGAAATATCTAGAGGAGGAAGTGGGGATTCATGGGATTTTGAATATGATCATCTTTGATCATGATCCTCATTTCACCTCTATAGTTTGGAGAGGTATAGAATATGATTTTTAATCTTCGTTATACCTTAGCATTGATTTTTATCTATATAAAAATAGTCAAACAAAGTGGAATATATAGAATCTAGAGGGTATGTTTCATAAGTTAATACTAGATTTTAAAGTTTCATGGGTGAGGTACTTACCCTTGGTGGACATTGGTTATAAAAAAATTTACCACTCCACTATTGGTATTGATTCATTTGAATATTTTCTTGTCAACCTATTCGGATCTCCATTACGTTTGAGTGAGGTTAGAGAGACAGAGGTTCTTGGAACAAAATTGGTTTTGAACATGGAATAAAAGGTATAAGTGATTAATAAGAAACTGTTGGTAGAAAAATGTCATAAAAATCCCTATGATAATAGTAGTAGGAGGTCTTTGGAGTTTGACATTAGATTTCATGTGTCCTTAATGGTATATACTCATCATGTGTAGTGAAGGTTCAGTGGTTGGTGTATGCATTCTTCTCAATTTTTTGTACCATTTGATGTATTTTCTTGTGTTTGATCTATTGCATATTAATCAATAATACCCAATAGATGATCCAAATTCATGATTTCTCGTATGTGTTGCAGCTATTCCAGCACCTTCATAATGATTTTCATTTACTTAATGGTGTTAATCTGTGAGTTTAATATGATGCAACCTTCAAGGGGTGGCCTATTGAGATTTATGACTATTAAGAGAATGTTTTTCATAGTTGTGTTATTCCATTATTTTTTTCTTATGGTGGAACTATTGTTTGGATGAGTTTAATTAGGAGTAGGATTAATAGATGCACACTCAATATCTTAGTTTTTTAATGTTTCACATTTGTTGATATTCTTATAGAACATTATATTATTTAATGATATAGTTCTTTATATTTTGTTTTTATGTTCTATTGCCTCATGTTGTGATGGTGGTGCTATATTCTAGCTATAATCTTGAGAGGTATCTCAGTGGGTTTTTTTGATCCCCTTTCCCTTAGTTATTAGTTTTTTTACATTATTGAGGTTTAGAATTGTTTAAGAGGTATTTGATGTAAGGGAATAATTTTCTAGATCCCTCCATCATTGATTTCTGGGTCTTGGAGGCATTGAGTGGATATTTTGAGGTATTTTAGAGGCTATAGGTGAGTCCAATCCATATTAAGGGCCACTTCTCCATAGTATGGGATGTGGTGCTAGTTGTGGTGATTGTTTTGGAGCCGTGAGTAAGGGAAGGACATTTTTATCTAGTATTATTTAAGGCTAAATCATTTTAAAGTTTACCATTTTTTAGTGGGGATACTTCATGGGAATTATAATAGATTGGATGGCCATTTTGAAAATACATTTTATATGGGGTGATCCTTATGTTTAAAATAGGCAATTGAAAATTCTTGGGGATCTAGTTTTGTAGGGAATGATGGTGTGTAGAAGATAAAGTACTAGTTGTGGAAAATTGGAGGGCCTACCTACGAAAAATTAGGAGGCTACCATTCCCATTTTTCTTAGAGTGGTGTAAATCAAATTCTCCATATATGAAACAGGATAATAGAGACATCTTGGGCAGTGGGTGTGAGAGTCTGTGATTTTAAAAAAGTACAAGTACATGGGTTAGAGGTTAAACGAAGAGTAAGGGGTTTATAAATTGTGGTATTCAGTGTGGCAGACCAAAATAGCTTCAGGTATTCTATCACTTTTTGGTCAAGGACGTGGTGGTGATCAAATATTTAAAATGATTTTTTTTTGAAAATTAGGTTATTTGGGGAGAGATACAATTTGAAATGTTATGGAACACTAATACATCTTTTACCAAAGGTACTAAGGGTGTTGTGTGACCCACTACACTAAAATCGAGTATATTTGAACCTTCTATATAAATGGAGGGTCATCTTACCCTTTGTTTATATTTTTTCCCTCTTATTTCAAGCTGTAACTAACCCTTATCTCTCTCACCACTCTCCAAACACAAACTTAAGTGTCTAAGAACATAGATTATCAAACTAAAGTTTCTCAAATATACGTACTCTCTCTTATTCTCTTCTCTTCATTCTCCTTGTTCTTATTCGTTCCAAACAATCACCATGGATTAAGATTCCTATATTTTGGGTTGAGGTTTAAGTAGGAATTCATAGTGGATTTCCATGGCCAGATTCTGAAGATACTTCTATCGATTTGGTGGTATTTCATACTCAATTCTTCCACAATTGAATTAATATTATTTCTAGAATATTCTAATTGAGGTAAGGGATTATTTACTTCTCATTATATTTATTTAAAAGTGTTAACATATCATGATTTAGTTTTCTTGATTAATAGGGAATCATCCTTATTGAAGAAAAATATATTAAAAGTTAATAAATAATGAATTTATATTGGGTTATTATGATCACATATGATCTTTTTAAAATTGATAATGAATATGAATTTTCTAGTGTGCTGTCTATATTTTTTTTGTGTTTTTTAACACGAGTAATATTTTTTAAATTTGATAAAAAATGTTAATCCAAAATTATGTAATGGTTAATTAATGAGGAATATAAATTGATTCTCATATTTCCTTAAAATTAAAGAAAATGAAATTTATGCTTCAATATTGTTTATGATTGATTCCTCGCTATAGATAGATATTGATTATATGTATCTTATCATTTTTTAACCTATTCAAAATGAAATAGTTAATTTAATATTGTAATGAAATGGTTGTTTGTTGAAGATAATATATTGGGGTTGAGGGATACCATTCTTTTTTGGAAAATACTTGATCGTGATGGTGTTATGGACTTAGTTTCCCAATATATGTGTTGTGATTAAAATATTTTTGTTTCTTTGTATGATTGATATGGAACGGAAGATCCATGACATGTTTTATTGTGAACCTAGAATGGTTGGTGTATTATGTTAACAATGGGATGGTTTTCCTAGGGTTTTAGTGGTTTTTTAATGCAAGTGACAACATGATGGAATGTGTTGTGCACAATGGTGTTAGGTATGACACCGAGGTGGTTGGAATAAGTTGGGATCTGAGTTTTCACATTCGTTATTTATTTATTCTTTATTTTAAACGGATATTTATTTAGATGAATGTTTGTTATGGTTTTTAACACATTGATATAGTTTTCCTATATGCATGAAAAGTGAATATTTGGTTTTGGTAGCTAAGGATGATCTCTATAATACCAATAAATTATGGAAAGATTAATGGATTAATGAATAATCCCATGTGATGGGGTGTTATTTTTGGATGTAATTATATAAGGTAATTAAATAATGGAAACCCTTGGATAGTTGAATTATATTCTTGAAGATCATGGGTGTTGAATTCAGATTTGTAACATGTTAATGAAAGGATGAAAGATTATTATAGAACAAAATGGTTGAACCAAATTTAATGATGTTCAAATGAAATATGGGTAAATTTCAAGATTTTTAAATGAACGAATAATGATTTATAATTTTTAAATGAAAATGGTTAAATTTGTTAATCTTGAAGCTTATGCTAAATCTAGTTTCTATACCTTATAGATGGAAATGAGGTGCCTTGTGAGATGACAAATATAGTTCATGTAGAAGGCTAGTAAGTTACCCTTATAGAGTTGGGTATTAAACTATATTTATATTATATGATTTCATTTTCTTAATAACCTATGTTGATAGGTAAAGGAACAAAAAAAATATTTTGGGGGGATATTTTTTCAAACATCCAGCTTGGTGATGGAACACATGGTTGACTTATTCCTCTTACCAAATCTCTCTTTAATTATAGTATATTATATGGGCATACCTGGTTGTGATTGATTAATATATACATTAAGTAATCACACAAATTATGATGGAACTTAGTATTACTATACCTTTATGTGTTGGATATAATGACTTGAGGTTATAGTATATACTAGTATGTTGTCATAGTGGATATGACTTCCCATAAGTGTACATGCATGGGATTTAAGGGTTTCAATTATAATGCATGATACATAGGCTATAGTGGATTCCCTAATTCTATGTGTTTGAAAATGATATGATGGTAATGAGGTTTTTATAACCTCAATGAGATATCATATGATATAGTGATATGGTTTATTGTGTTAGAGTATGATTACTTATGGGAGGGATGAGAACAATACATGAGCTATTGGGGAACGAGAGTGGAACAACAACGGAGAAGTGAGAGTGGGTATATTTCTTATATATATATATATATGTTCAATGTGGATATTCTTATTTCTATATGTTACATGGTGAGAGATCCTTGTGATTATGTGATTTAGTTTTATGTTCAAAGGTTATGAGTTGGTTTCATTGATTATTCACCGGGCTTTAGTATTATTCTTTTTATATGTTTATAAGCGCTTTAAGTAAGGATCCTTATAAGTATACTCTTATGTTTACCACACACATATATAAAATATTTTTTTTAGTTTTTTAAGAGATGGTTAGTGAATAAAATGGTTATTACTAACCTAGAGTGAAGTTATTAAAGATTTACTGGAGTTTATGGTCCTTCCTAGGCTTGTTTTGGTATTTCCAGTTGTTTCATTTTATATATGATATTCCATTCATGTATTATAATTTCTTATTTATTTTTTCATGGTGTTGATTATAGGATATTCTCTTGTCTATTATTCCTTAAATTTACATAAAGAGGTAAATTCATCCCATTTGTGATTATATTCCTTTGATGATACTAACCAAACCATGGACTATAAAAGGTAGGCTTTGAGAGTAATATTTTTCCCTTTATTATTGTCCTAAGAGGGGTAATAGTGGAGGGGGTTTGTGATAAAATAAATGAAATTTATACATTTTTAACAGTTTTAAAATTATCTACATCAATAAAAGAGATTAAAAATTTCCCCTTTTATAAAAGAAAATACATATTTAACTCTAAAAATAATAAAATAACAATTTTTATTAATAAAGACCTAGGATATAGAAGGGAAATGGATGATATAGTAAATAAAACTCAATATTAACATTGTTTTATTTGTTTGAAATGAGAAATAAAAAAATATTTTAATATAAAAATGTAACTTTCACAAGGAGAAATAGAAAATAAAATATTACAAAGATAAGGAAATGGATATATTGAGAAATAAGAATTTATTCAAATAAAAAATACTAAGACACATGTAAATGAGATTGAGTCAAGAAAAACCCTTACCTTGGATTACTTCTTGGTTGAACACCCTCTGTCCTTGTTGAAGAGTTGAATTTTCTTTTACAGGGCCTCTTGGAAATAAAAGACTATGGAATCCTTTGTGAGACTAGATGTTCAAGAAAAAGATAGAGGATTATTATGAAGATAATTTGGGTAGGGATTCAAGAGGAAATAAAATTCTAGTTGTCTTTTGATGTGTAGAGTGGAGGGATCGTTTTATAGGTGGGTTTGGATGGAAGTTTCTCAAATACCCTTTCCTTAATCAATAAGAAATGTACCTTAACAATTAAATTGGTTACAAAGTGGTAAAATAATGGTGATGTGATGTATTTTATCTCATATATCCAATTTATAGGCATTATTTGAGATATATTTTGCTTTTACTCTTTAACTTAACCCTTTTATCTCATTTTAGAATTTACTATGACAGCACACATTTTACCTAAGTGACTTATTTTTATGACTAAAAATTAAGTATATTGTATTACCCAATTTTTAAATAATACTTCCAAATATGAAATACAATTTATAAAAGTAATTATCATAAATTTAAAAATAAAAATGAATATCACAACAATACAATTCTTAGAAAAATATATTTTAAAACAAAAAATGAATTTATACTCATTATTTACGATGTAATAATATCTATATCGCGGTTAATTATTTGTTTATAGATAAAAGATAAATTAAATTAAAACTATTATTTTATAGTGATCATTTAAAATTATTAAGATAAAAATACACTACACAATAGGTAAATAAAAATTCCTATAAAATTCCTATTTTACTATAAAATGACTTTATTCATATTTCAAATTAATTATGTAAAAATCCATTGAAATTAAAAAATAAATTTTTATTAAAATAAATCATTTATTTTTATGAAAAACATTAATTAAAAATCATTTCTTAAAATAAATACATTAAATATAAAAGGTATAAAAAAGATGTATAATAACAAGAATACATATTGAAAATATTGTTTATTTCTTTGGTAATTACAAATTTATATCATCCAAAATTCTAAATAAAAACCCTTCATGACTACTAAATAATACCTAAGAATGAGATAATAAATTATAGAGGTAATGAGCGGTGATTTTGCTCAAATAAAGTTTAGGACCCTACCTTAAACATTACATAGTTTTGAATTAAATGGATAATTCACATTGAGGACCTTTTCAACTTTGGAGTTTTTGAGAAATAGGTCATAACATTTACATAACAACATAAATATTACATGTAGACCATTCTACTTAGTATCCATTTTTTTTATAAAATAAAAACTCTTGAAAAAAAGAGTCATGTCTAGTTCCATGTTTTAGAAATCAGGACTTTTCCTTAATCCCATCCTTGACCCTATTCATCTTTAAGTCCTGTGAAAAATATTTCAGAACTTAGGATGAGCATAAAAAGCTTAGTAAGGGTTAAAAAATAAGAAAGAAATCATTACTCCATTAATACATACAAAACATAAAATCATTTACTTAACACATGAAAACACAATATTTATGAATAACACATAGTAATCACAAATCATAAAGGTACTTATGGAATTCATATCATAAATATTTTGTAGCTATCACAACTACATAGGGAGTTATATTTTAATGCACATCACAGTATATTCCCTAAATCTTCTAATAGAAACACTCATGTTTACCTCTATCTTGTTACCCAAGGCATTGGAGAGCTATCTTGGGCTCCTCCACCCTAGTTTTATCATGGAACCACTGGTATACGTAAATAATGCCCAATAACAATAACATATTCATACCACATAAACTAAACATAAAGGAAAGATAAAATTTCCACAATTGAATCACAATATAGAATTTAAATATATTGACAAAAAAATACATTATCAAAACCATTTTCAATACCAAAATATATAAAAAGTATATGGTATTTATTTTTCTTTAAAAAAACACTACGGCTTGTTAAGGAAGCCAAATATCAAATAATACTTGCAGTGGTGGAAAAAGTCGTTGTCACCGCTTAAGTTAAAAAATAATTCAATATTATTGTTTAGTGAATTGCTTTGTATAAAAATATTCCCTTTGAATGAAATGAAAAGTCAAAGGGGTTTATACACCATATAAATGAAAGTCATGTATAAAACAAAATATGTCTCAGTGAAAGGAGATTGAGACGAAGTCCCTTACCTCGTGTTCTACTTGACCCGTTTATTCTTTAATATCCTGAATAAAAAACTAAAGTTAATTTCTTCTTGATTAATAACCTTTTTCAAGTCTATTATTACTTTTATATTACTTATTAACATGTTATAAACATTATGTATTCATATAAGTTAATAATGGTTGTTTTGTCGATATTTTGTGCTTGAGTCAAAAATGAACACCTTATAATTACAAGTTTTCCATGTGATCAATAGTCTATTATATCCAGAATGATATTCATGATTTAGATATCATATACATCATATATATCCTGTATATATATGTATTTATAACAATACATAACATTTTGGAGATAAGAAATGAAATGCACTGTTCATGGAGACGGTAAGACGTACGTACGCATGAACGCTAATTTCATTTCTATTTCGTACTTTAATGGAATTAGATCATAATGATACATAGGTATATTATAATTCTAGTATAAATTAATATATAATATCATTAACTATCTCCTTTATACGTCCCACATATGGCATTAACGAGTCATATAACTTTGAGGGGGCGGTAATCTGCACTTCCTCAAATGTACTTATCGCGTTTACCAATTATGGAAACCATAAAGGTAGGATATAAATGTAAAATACAGAAGCATAAAGAAAACAGAAACATAATATATATCATATATAAATAACTTTCCATATTAATGTCCACCATTAGAGGTGGTATGAGATAATCGAATAATCATCTTTTCGCGAGGCGTTAGTTTTCCATCCATAGAAACAATATGTTCTTCACCCAATAGATTGAATTGTGTAACTGTAGTTAGAATACATATCATAAAAAAATCCTAGTATATTTAGGATAATGGTGTTGTTATAAAATAAAAGAATAAAAATAGTGTAGGGGTTGGAGAAGTAAAATAAAATAAATGAAGTTAAGAGGAACCATTACCTTTAATTTGGGTAACTCCCTTTTGTTTCAACCGAAAGGACTTCTTGAAGTGACTTATGTCTAAGTTAAGGTTTCTAAGGGGTGGAGAGGGATCTTGAGAGATTATTTGGCTAGGGGTTGGACAAGCCAAGGGGCTTGAGAGGTGCGAGGAATGAGTAAGAAGTGAGGGGTTTTTATAAGGGGGAGGAGGGGCTCTTTAGGAAAGTGTGAAAATATTATTTTATTATATAATGATATTCGGTTTCTAAAGGTCCAAAACTAATTAAAGTAAAAGATAAGATGACTCAAGGTAGAAATAAAATCATCTAATTAGAATTGGACAGGTTATGGATAATGTTTTAATATTTATAATCTTATTTATTTAAATCATTTATTAATGAGGTAAATACTACATCATTATTGTGTCATAAATAATTTAATTTATATCATGTTTAAAAATTATAAAAAAATACCCTGATGTAAGAAATTATATTATATTTCCAATGAATATTTATAGTAAAAAAAGAACCTATATAACCCCATGTAAAAATTGATTTACTAAAATATATTTGTTTATGTCTTTTTGCCTTTACGTTAAGTTAATTAAAATACAGTGTCATTATCACTCATAAGTGGATCCATGGGGTCCCAAAATCGACCCAAATATGCGAATTGTTGTAAATGACTCATCCAATAAGGTTAGGAAAAGTGTTAAGGTAATTTTTTATATTATAAAATTCTATTTACTATGAATCACCGTATTTACCTTTAACCGCGGTAAATAAAATTCAAAATTTACTATTCACCAAAAATTATTTTCTTCTTATTGAACCATATTTTACTTTCTAATAACAAACCATGTTTTTCGGATTTTAAAAATTCAATTCATAGAAGCGGTAAAATATCATTGAAATGAAAAAGTCAGTTTTTTAACTACTACTTAGTGGTTTCACTATTCATCAAAAATTGAAGTTTTTCAGAAAAATACAAAAAATTAAGCCTAAGATATATTTGGTATTATGAATTTAAAAATAAGGTCTATTTTAAAAAATTTAGAACATTGAAGTTTAAATTGAAAATTAATTCCTGTTGTCAAAATAAATAGCGTGTTTTTAAGAAACAATACCTATCAAAAGATTGATAATTATTTATGTCCAATTTCAAAGTGAAATTAATTACAATGACTAAAATTGGATTAAACGGTAAAAGTATATTCTAATTACACATTAAAACCAATTAAAAAGATAATATAACTATATAAATAAATTAGATTAAAAGGCACTTTGAATTAAAATACATTATTTTCACTATTCATTAAAAAAATGAACTTTATCAGAAAAATACCAAAAAATTACCCAAAGTAAATTTTAATGTCCTTAATATATATAAGATGTATATTTTGTAAAATATAACATATAAAAATGAACAAAACTATATTTAAAGACATTTCTCCATCAAAAGGCGGTAAATCGACCTTTTAGTGAATATTAGAGTATTTATGCTTAAAATGAGATTCATTCATATTTTAAGCCCCTATCTTTTATTGGATAAATTTAAAAAAATTTAACAAACATGTATAATCATATTATAGTTTGTTCTATTCATTCCCGCCAATACAACGACTAGGCGATAACTACAATTTAAAATAATAATATTATATTATTAGTGTGCAATGTAAGATTTCAAAGAAACCCATTGTTGCGTATCAGGTAAGAAATTGAACATAGAATCCCCTTTAAAGTAAAATTAATATTTAATTCACATATATTAATAAATATGAAAATGTATTATTCTTTATTTACATGGGATG
This sequence comes from Viscum album, assembly GCA_963277665.1. Taxonomy (NCBI): domain Eukaryota; kingdom Viridiplantae; phylum Streptophyta; class Magnoliopsida; order Santalales; family Viscaceae; genus Viscum; species Viscum album. The sequence goes on along the minus strand of OY728133.1, from coordinate 1,372,684,171 downwards.
TTACATCCTTCCCCCTTTTGGTAATTGCGTCCTCATAATTTCTTTCACCTATCAAATAAATGGGGGTATTTATCCCTCATAGAATTTTTGGATTCCCAAGTTTTATCTTCAACCATATGGTTTTTCACAAAACCTTTACCTGGTGAATTATATTATTCTGCAACACTTTCTCTCTATAGTCAAGAATCTAGACAGGTTGTTTCTCATAAGAGAGATTATCTTCCAACTGAACAACCTCTGGGCTCAAAACATGAGATAGATCTGAAATATATTTTTCTCAACATTGAAACATGAAAAACATTGTGTACCTGTGATAAACATGGAGGTAAAGCCACTCTTTATGCAACTGATCCAAATTTCTCTAAAATTTCATAAGGTCTATGCCTTGGACTCAATTTTCCCTTCATACCAAAACACATCACACTTTTCTATGGAGAAACTTTGAGAAAGACGTGATCACCGACCTCAAAAGAGATATCCTTCATCTGGTTGTCCGCATAACTTTTCTGCCTTCTTGGAGGTGTTCTCATGTTCTTATGAATCAACTGAAACTTTTCTACCATATCTTCTACCAATTCTGGTTCGATCATATTCCTTTCACCTACTTAGTCCCCAAATTCTAGAGTTCAAAAACGCTTTCCATATAATGCCTCAAATGAAACAATCTGTATACTGGAATGAAAAGTTATATTATAATAAAATTAAACCAAAGAAAGATGTTAGTCCCAACTTCCCTGGTAATCAAGTGAATAGGAACGTAGCATATCCTACAAGGTCTGAATTGTTCGTTCTGGCTATCCATCTGATTGCGGATGAAAAAATGTACTAAAAGTTAATTAAGTACCCAATGACTTCTGAAGTCTTTTACAAAAGTTATAAGTAAACCTGGGAACATGATTAGATACAATGGGTAGGGGAAATCAATGCAACCTGACTATCTCTTTAACATACAAAAGAGAAAGTTGATCTAGAGACAAAGTATCTCGAATAGGAAGGAACTGAGCAGAGTTAGTCAGCCGATAAACAATAACCCATATTTCATTGTTACCTCAAGATGTCTTTGGTAATCCCACAATGAAGTCCATGGATATATTTTCCCATTTCCACTCTAGCACCGATAAATACTGAAGCATCCCTTTTGGTAACTGCAGCTCTGCTTAAACCTTGTGACAATTCAAACACATCAGAGTAAAATAAGCAATATCTCTTTTCATTCCATCCCACCAGTATTACTCCCGAAGATATCTGTATATATTAGTTCTTCCTGGATGAACTGAAAATGAGGAACTATGAGCTTCACATAACAACTCATTCTTCAACTATGAATCACAAGGAACACATAATATTTTTCCAAACCTCAAAACACAATCATTATCAATGTTAAAATCAAGAAACTTACCCTTCTAAACCAACTCTAACTTTTTCTACAACTCACTGTCTTCTTTCTGTGCTTACTTTATTCTGTCTGATAGAGATGATTTCACTAACACCTGAAACAAAACAGAAGAATTTCATGCACCAACTACTTCTATGCCAAAGTTCATCAAACCAAAGGCCATATGATCTCATTCCAAATGTATCATGGTTAATGAAGAATTACTTTATCGATTTAAAGCATGAGCCACTTTATTTTCCTTTCCTAGATGGTAATAAATCATGCAATCATAATCCGTGATTATTTCCAGCCATCTCATATGTCTCATGTAAAAATCATTCTTGAGTGAATATATACTTCAAAATTTTGTGGTCAGTATATATTTCACATTTTACTCAATAAAAATGATGCCTTCAAATTTTTAAAGAAAAAAATAGCAGCTAATTCCAAATCATGTGTAGGGTAATTTAAATCATGATGTTTTAACTGACGTGAAGCATAATCAATTACCTGATCATTTTTCATAAGGACACAACCAATCCCTTTCAACGAAGCATCATTGTAAATAAAAAACTCACCATTTTTGGAAGGGAGTGCCAAAACTGGAGCATTCACCAATCTTCTTTTCATTTCCTAAAAACAATCATGACATTCTTTTTCCCAAAAAAACTTAACACCTTTTTAGTTAACATAGTCATTGGACTAGATAACCGTGAAAAATTATCAACAAACCTCCCATAATAAACTGATAAACTAAGAAAACTATGGATCTCAGTTATATTTTTGTGTATTGGCCATTCTTTACCAACTTTTGTTTTAGAAGGATCAACCGTTATGCCATTTTTTGAGACAATGTGACCAAGGAAAGAAATTTTTTGTAACCAAGACTCACACTTGCTGAATTTCCCAAACAATTTATTTTCATTTTAGGTTTGCAAGAAAACCCTTAAATGACTTTCATGTTCCTCTTTAATTTTGGAATAAACCAAAATATCATCAATGAACACAACCACAAACGTATCCAAGAACTCCTGGAAAATTATATTCATAAGATCCATGAATACAACAGGTGCAGTGGTTAAACCAAAAGACATAACTAAAAATTCATAATGACCATATCTAGTACGAAATGCGGTCTTTAGAATGTCTGCTTCATTTACTTTCAACTAATGGTACCCTGACTTCAAATCAATCTTCGAAAAATACTGTGCTCCCTGGAGGTGATCAAACAAATCATCGATATGAGTCCAATGATACTTGTTCTTAACCGTGATGTTATTCAATGCTCTATAATCAATGAAAAGTATCATTGAACCATATTTTTTTAAAAAACAAGATAGAAGAACCCCATAGTGATGTGCTAGGTCAAATGAAACCATTATCTAATAACTCATGCAGTTGCTTCTTTAACTGTAAAATTTCAATTTGAGCCATTCGATAAGGGGGTTTTGAAATTGGATTAACATCAGGAACTAAGTCAAAAATAAATTAAACTTCCCAATCAGGTATAATACCTGGAAACTCATCAGAAAAAACCTCAAGGTACACATTTAACACTGGAACATCATTAATCACAACACTTCCTTTATTTTCAATAATATGTGCAAGGTAACATTCATTTCCATCTTTTACTAGTTTCTCAGATTCCTGATATGTTATCAAAATCAAGGGTCCATTCTTGTACACAAAATAAAAATAGTTTTAAAAAGAAACCTCTTTAGCTCTACAGTCAATCTTAACATGATAAATTTAAATCCAATCCATACCCAAAATAACATCAAACTCTACTAATGGAAAAACAATAAAGTTTTCATGTTGATTCTTACCGCACACAAGTAAAGAAAGGTTCTTATAATTTCTTTTTGTATCAAAACCCCCCTAGTGTTTTTACCATAAGTTCAGGATTCATATCATGAGATGTAATTCCCAATTTACTAGAAAACTTCTCAGAAATTAATGATTGTGTAGACCCTGAATCAAATAACACATTGGCATAATCTGAAAAAACAAATATTGTACTTGATACTATATCATTTGATGGCCCAACATCTACTAAAGTAGTTGAAAAGGATTTATCCACCCCGTTTTTCTTGTAGTCTGTCTCCCTTCCGTCAGTTGAGTTCTTCGTTGGACACTCATTTTCATAATGACCCGTTTCATTGTGCTTAAAACATTATACTGACTGTAAATCAAATTTTGTCTTACCATTAACCTGATATTTTTCAGTGTAATTTTGATCCTTTTGTCCCATTTTACCACATCGGCAGCACTTACTAGAATTAAAAATACATTCTCCAACATGTTTTAGACAACAATTTTTACAAACTGTAAACTTATGATTCTTACCATCAGACTTTTTTGAAGAGTTTTTCCCTTTCACCTGCCACCTTGACCTCTTATTCTACTGTTTGTCAAAGAACATCTGATTATTTGAAAACTCTATTTCGACCTTCTATGCCCAATGAAAAACATTTTCATAAATTTTTAACTCACGAGATGCTGATTTCCTTCGATAATTTGGATTTAATCATGAGAAAAAAGGTTGATTTTTCTATCAAGATATTGTATCAAATTTGGAGAAAACCTTTCAAGTCGAGTGAATTTTTCTTCATAAGCAGCCACTGAGTCATCCTCCTGCTTCAATTCTAATAATTTGTTCCATTCTAAGATGAACCACATTTGGAAAATATTTCACAAGAACTATACATTTGAATTCATCCCAATCAAGAGAAACAATCTCCTCACTATCCCTGATATTTTTCACCATCGACCACCACTGACCAGCTTCACCTTCAAAATGATAAACAACAAGCCTTACATTTTGGTGTTTTGAACACCCCATGACCACAAAAATATTTTCTAGTTCTTTAATCTACCTTTATTCTAGAACATGGTCAGATTATCCTCTAAATAATGGGGGATGTTGCCTCATGAAATGGTCTAATGCTATCATGTTCCTCTATGGTTGATCTGGCTGATCTCATGCATGGATACCACCACCATTTATACCCTGAGTCATCTATGTCATCACTGCAACAAACTGTTCAGTTATGATTTCCACCATCTCTGGTTGCTGATTTGGAAGGTTCTCTTCCTCATGATGTCGTCCCAACATAGCTGCCCAGCTTCCTCTGCGAATAACCATTCTGAACCCAGAAATATCTTAGTCGAAGAAACATGATAATCTGTAAATGCTGTATCATTTCAATCATAACTTAAGATAAAAATAATGTATGGATATTAATTTAACTACATTTTAACTCATAAAGTTGTCTAAACTAACCTCTGATACCAACTATAAGGACCCAACCCTAAACATTACATATTTTTGAATTAAATGGATAATTAACATTGAGGATCTTTTCAGTTTTAGAGTTTTAGAGAATTAGATCATAACATTTACATAACAACAGAAATATTACATGTAGACAATTCAACTCTGTATCCATTTTTTTCATAAAATAAAAAATCTTGAAAAAAGAGTATTATCTAGTTCCATATTTAAGATAGTAAGACTTTTCCTTGATCCCATCCTTGACCCTATTCATCTTTAATTCCTATGAAAAACATTTGAAAATTTGGGATGAGTATAAAAAGCTCAATAAGGGTTATAAAATAAGAAATAAATCATTAGTCCATCAATACATAAAAAACATAAACTCTTTTACATACCTCATGAAAACATAAGATTTTGGAATAACACATATAAATCCCAAATCATAAAGATACTTATGGAATTCATATCATACTTACATTGGAGCTATCATAGCTACATAGGGAGTTATGTTGGAACACCCATCACAATATATTCCCTAAATCTCTTAGGAGAAACATTCACGTTTACCTCCATCACGTTGCCCAATGCATTGGAGAGCTATCTCAGGCTCACCTGCCCTAGGTTTATCATGGACCCACCCATATATGTAAATAATTCTCAAGAACCATAACATATTTATAACACATAAAACAAACATAAAGGAAAGATGACATTTCCACGTTTCAATCAAAATTAATCATTTAAATACATTGACATAAAAAATCCATTATCAAAACCATTTTCAATTCCAAAATACCTAACAAGAATTTGGTATTTATTTTCCTCTAAAAAACCCTGTGGCTTATTAAGGAAGCCAGTTATCAAATAATACTATGCCGGCGAAAAAAGGTCGTTGTCACCTCTTACGTTAAAAAACATTCCTTTTTGTCATTTAGTAAAACTCTTCGTATAAAAGGATTCACTTTGATTGAATTGAAAAGTCCATGGTGTTTATACACTGTATAAAAGAAAGTCATGTATAAAACAAAATATGCCTCAATGAAATGAGATTGAGATGAAATCCCTTATATCGTGTCCAACTTGACCCGTTCATTCTTTAATATCCTGAATAATAAGCTAAAGTAAATTTTTACTTAATTAAGAACATTTTTCACACTTATTATTCCTTTTATATCACTTATTATCATGTTATAAACATTATGTAATCATTTAAGTTAATAATGGTTGTTTTGTCGATATTTGGTACTTGAGTCTAAAATGAACACCTTATAATTACAAGTTATCCATATGGTAAATAGTCTATTATCTTTATAATGATATTCATGATTTAGATAAAATATAAATCATATATATCCAATATATATATTTATTTATAATAGTACATAACATTTTGGAGATAATAAATGAAATGCACCATTCATGGAGACGGTAAGTCGTACGTACGCATGAACGCTACTTTCATTTATATTTAGTACTCTAAGGGAATGAAAACATAATGATAAATAGTTATATTATAATTAAAGTATAATTTCATATATAATATCGTTAACTCTATCCTTTATACATCCAACATATGGAATTAATGAGTCATATCTCTTTGAGGGGGCGGTAGTCCGTACTTCCTCAAATGAAATTATTGCATTTACCCATTATGGAAACCATAAAGGTAATATATAAATGTAAAATAAATAATCGTAAATAAAAGATAAAGATAATATATATCATATATAAATATAGTTATATCTTAATGGCCACCATGAGAGGCGGCGGGAGATAATCGAACAATCATCATTTCTTGAGGCGTTAGTTTATCATCCCCAGAAACAATATGTTTTTCTTCTATTAACTATAGGTGTGTGTATGTTTAGTTAGAATCATTCTCAAAAAAACTTAATATTATATTTAGGATTCTGGTGTTGTAATAAAAGAAAGGAATAAAAAGAGTTTATGGGTTGGAGATGTAAAATAAAAGAAAAGAAGTTAAGAAGAATTGTTACCTTTAATTTGAGTAACTCTCTTTGGTTTGAACCAAAAGGACTTCATGGAGTTCCTTCTACCAAAGGTAAGACATATAAGAGGAGTAGACGGATATTTAGAGCTTATTTGGTCTAGGGTTGGACGATCCAAGGGGCTTTAGAGGTGTGAGGAATGAGTAAGAATTGAGTAATTTTTATAAGGGGGAGGGCGGGCTCTTTAGAAAAGTGTGAAGATATTATTTTATTATATAATGATATTCAATTTCTAAAGGTCCAAAACTAATTAAATTTTAATATAAGATGAATATTGGTCGAAATAAAACCATACAATAAGAATTGGATAGGTTTTGGATATTGTTTTAATATTTATAATCTTATTTATTTAAATAACTTATTATTGAGGTAAATACTGCATCATTATTATGTCATAAATAATTTAATTTATTTGATGTCTAACAATTATAAAAAATTACCATGATGTAATAAATATTTTTATATTTCCAATGAATATTTATGGTTGAAAATATAACTTATATAACCCCATGAAAAAAATTATTAACTAAAAGATATTTTTTATGTCATTTTTGGCTTTACATTAAGTCAATTAAAATAAAGTGTCATTATCACTCATAAGTGGCTCCATGGGGTCCCAAAATCGACCCAAATAGGATCATGGTCGTAAATGACTCATCCAATAAGGTTAGAAGAAGTGTTATGGTAATTTTGTAAATTATAAAATTCTTTTTACCTTGAATTACACATTTTACCATGAATTACCCTATTTACCTTTAACAGTGATAAATAAAAGTCAAAAGTTACAATTCACAAAAAAATATTTTAATCTTATTTAACCAATTTTTTCTTACTATTAACAACCATGAATGTCATATTTTATAAATTCAATTCACAGAAGCAGTAAAATTTTATTGAAATGAAAAATTCAGTTTTTAACTACTTCTAAGTGGTTTCACTATTCATAAAAAATTGATGTTTTTCAGAAAAATATGAAAAATTCAACCTAAGCTATATTTTATATATTGAATTAAAAAATGATGTATTTTTTACCAAATTCAAAACATTGAATTTTCATTAATTAATTTAAAATTAATCCCCATTGTCAAAACAAATAGAGTGTTTTTACGAATCAATAACTATCAAAAGATTGATACTTGTTTATGTCCAATTTCAAAGTGAAATTAATTAAAATGACCAAAATTGGATTAAATGGTAAAACTATATTATAATTACACATTAAAACCAATTAAAAAGATAATATAACCACATAAATAAATTATATTAAAAGGCACTTTTGAATTAAAATACTGTATTTTTCACTAATCATTAAAAAACGAACTTTATCAGAAAAATAACAAAAATTTACCCAAAGTAAATTTTGATATATCAAATCTAAGGAATAATTTTATTTTGTCAAATAAAAAATATAAAAATGACTAAAACATGATTTAAAGAGGGTTCACCATCAAAAGGCGGTAAATCGTCCTTTTAGTGAATACTAGAGTATTTTTGCTTAAAATTAGATTCATTCATATTTTAAGCTCCTAAAATTTGTTAGATAAATGTAAAAATATTTAACAAACATGTATAATCATATTTTAGTTAGTTCTATACATTCTATCCAGTACAACTGCTAGGCATTGACTAACATTTAAAATAATAATATTATATTATTAGTGTGGAACGTAAGATTTCAAAGAAGCCCATTGTTGCGTATCAGGTAAGCCATCAAACATAGGGTCCCCTTTAAAGTAAAATTAATATTTAATTAACAAATATTAATAAATATAAAAATATATTATTCTTTATTTACTTATAATGTTACATCCTTCTCCCCTTTTTGGAATATCATCCTTGTAATTTTTTTCACTTATCAAATAAAAGGGGGTATATATCCCTCATAGAATTTTTGGATTCCCAAGTTGCCTCTTCAACCATATGGTTTTTCCAAAAAACCTTTACCTAAGGAATTACATTATTCTGCAACACTTTCTCTCTACGGTCATGAATCTGGACTGGTTGTTCCTCATAAGAGAGAGTACCTTCCAACTGAACTACCTCTGGGCTCAAAACATGATATGGATTGGCATATAATTTCTCAACATTGAAACATGAAAAACATTGTGTACCTAAGTTAAACATGGAGGTAAATCCACTACATATGCAACTGATCAAAATTTCTCCAGGATTTCATAATGTCCAATGGACGACAGACTCAATTTTCTTTTCTTACCAAAACACATCACACTTTTCCATGTAGAAACTTTTAGAAAGACATGATCACCTACCTCAAAAAGGGGATCCTTCCTCCGGTTATCCAAATAACTTTTATGCCTACTCTGAGCTGTTATCATGTTTTTTGGAATCAAAGGAACCTTTTCTGCCATCTATTCTACCAATTCTTGTCCCATCAGCTTCCTTTCACCAACTTCATCCCAAAATGCCGGAGTTCGATAATAATTTCCATATAATGCCTCAAATGGATACATCTATATACTAGAATGAAAACTGTTATTATAAGAAAATTTTACCAAAGAAATATGTTGGTCCCAACTTCCCTGATAATCTAGTGAACAAGCACATAGCATATCCTCCAAAGTTTGAATTGATCATTATGACTTCCCATATGATTGCGGATGAAATGCTATACTAAAATTTAATTCAGTACCCAATGACTTCTGAAGGCCTTTCCAAAAGTTATAAGTAAACTTGGGATCATGATTATATACAATGGAGAGGGGAAATCCATGCAACCTGACTATATATTAAACATAAAACTGAGAAAGTTGATCTAGAAATGAATTTTCTGAAATAGGAAGGAAATGAGCAGATTTAGTCAACTGATCAACAATAACCCAGATTGCATTGTTACCTCGAGATGTCTTTGGTAATCCCACAACAAAGTCCATGTATATATTTACCCATTTCTACTTTGTCACTGGTAAATACTGAAGCATCCCTTTCGATAACTTTCACGCTACTTTAACCTGCTGACAAGTCAAACACTTAACAGTAAAATCCATAATGTCTCTTTTCATTCCATCACACCAGTAATAGTCTTGACGATCTTTGTACATCTTAGTACTACCAGGATGAATTGAAAATGGGGAATTATGAGCGTCACATAACAACTCATTCTTCTACTGTGAATCACAAGGTACAAATAATCTTTTTCCAAACCCGAAAACACAGTCATTAACAATGATCAAATCAGGAAACTTACCCTTCTGAACCAACCCTACCTTTTTCTACAACTCACTATCTTCTTTCTACACTTCCATTATTCTATCTGATAGAGATGATTTCACTGACACTTGAAACAAAACATAAGAATTTCCTGCACCAAAAAATTCTAAGCCAAAGTCTATCAAATAAAAAAACATAGGATCTCGTTCGAAACGTATCATGGTCAATAAAGCATTACTTTCTAGACATTAATCATCAGCCACTTTATTTGACTTTCCTAGATGGTAATGAATCATGCAATCATATTCCTTGATTAATTCTAACCATCTACTCTATCTCATGTTCAATTCATTTTGAGTAAATATATACTTAAAACTTTTTTGGTCAGTATATATTTCACATTTTACTCCATACAAAAGATGCCTCAAAATTTTTAAAGAAAAGACAACAACAGTTAATTTCAAATCATGTGTAGGGTAATTTAACTCATGAGGTTTCAACTGATGTGAAGCGTATGAAATTACCAGATCATTCTGTATAAGGACACAACCAATTATTTTCAACAAAGCATTTTGGTAAATAACAAACTCACAATTTCTAGAAAGAATTAGCAAAACTGGAGCATTCACCAATCTTATTTTCAATTATTGAAAACAATCATCACATTCTTTTTTCCAAAGAAACTTAACACCTTTTATAGTTAACATAGTCATTGGAATAGATAACCGTGAAAAATTCTCAAAAAACATTGGTTATAACCTTCTCAAACAAGAAAACTATGGATCTCGGTTATATTTGTGGGTCTTGGACATTCTTCAACAACTTATGTTTTAGCAGGATCAACCATTATTCCATTTTTTGAAACAATGTGACCAAGGAATGAAATTTACTGTAACCAAAACTCACACTGGTTGAATTTCCCAAATAGTTTCCTTTCATTAAAGGTTTTCAAGACAACCCTTAAATGACTTTCATTTGCCTCTTTACATTTGGAATAAACCAAAATACCATCAATGAACACAAAAAAAAACATATCCAAGAACTCACAGAAAATTATATTCATAAGATCTATGAATACAACAGGTTCATTGGTTAAACCAAAAGGAATAACTACAAATTCTTAATGGCCATATCTAGTACGAAATTCATTCCTCCTAATGTCTTCTTCCTTTACTTTAAACTGATGGTACCCCAATATCAAATCAATTTTCGAGAAATACTGAGCTCCTTAGAGCTGATCAAAAAAATCATCGATATGAGGAAAATGATACTTGTTCTTAATAGTGATGTCATTAAATGCTCTATAATCGATGAAAAGTTTGGATGAACCATCTCCCTTTTTAAAAAACAAGACAGAAGAACCCCATGTTGATGTGCTAGGTTGAATGAAAAATTTATCTAATAACTCCTGCAATTTCTTTTTTAACTCTAATAGTTAAATTTGAAGCATTCGATAAGGGGGTTTTGAAATTGGATTAGCATCAGGAACTAAGTCAATAGTAAATTCAACTTCCCGATTAGGTATAATACCAGAAAACTCATCAGGGAAAACATCAAAGTACTCATTTCCCACTAGCACATCATTAATCTCAACACTTCCTTTATTTTCAACAATATGTGCAAGGTAACATTCATTTACATATTTTACTAGTTTCTCAGCTTCCTGATATGTTATCAAAATCAAGGGTCTATTCTTGTACACAAACTGAAAATCTTTCTGAAAAGAAACCCCTTTAGCTCTGCAGTCAATCTTATCATGATAAATAGAAATCCAATCCATATCCAAAATAACATCAAACTCTACTAGAGGAAAAACAACAAGGTTTGCTGGTAGATTCTTCCCGCAAACAAGGACATGAAGGTTCTTATAATTTATTTTTGTCTCAATATTTCCCTCTAATGTTTTTACCATAAGATTAGAATTCATATCTTGATATGGAATTCGCAATTTACTGGAAAACTTCTCAGAAATGAATGAATGTGTAGACCCTGAATCAAACAACACATTTGCATAATCCGAAGAAACAAACAGTGTACCTGATACTAATTCATTTGATGTCCCAAAATCTGTTGAAGTAGTTTAAAAGGATTTAACCACCCCTTTCTGTTTGTATTCTGGATGCTTTCCCTCAGTTGAGTTCTTTATTGGACACTCATTTGCGTAATGAACCATTTCATTGCACTTAAAACATTTTACTGACTGTAAATCAGATTTTGTATTACCATCAACCTGATCTTTTGTAGTGAAATTTTGATCCTTATGTCGCATTTCATTACATCGGTAACACTTACTATAATTCAAAAGACATTCCCCAACATTCTTTTTACCATAATTTTCACAAACTGTAAACTTAAGTTTCTTACCATCAGACATTTTTGAAGATTTCTTCCCTTTCCCCTGCCACCTCGACCTATTATTCTGCTATTTGTCAAAGAACACCGGATCATCAGCAAACTCCATTTACACCTTCTCCGCACAATGAACAAGTTTTTCATAACTTTTGAACTCACGAGATGCTAAATCCCTTCGATACATTGGGTTTAATCCTGAGTAATTTTTTTTTATTTTACTATCAAAATCTCGTATGAAATTTGGAGCATACCTTTCCAGTCGAGTGAATTTTTCTTCATAAGCAGCCTCTAAGTCATCCTCCATCCTCAATTCTAGGAATTGTTTTCCATTATAAGATGAACCACCTTAGAAAAATATTTTTCCAGAAACATACCTTTGAATTCATCCCAATAAAGAGCATCAATCTCCTCACTATCCTTGATATTTTTCACCATCGACCACCCCTGATCAGCCTCGCCTTCAAAAAGGAAAACAACAAGACTAACCTTTTGATGTTCTGAACACCCCATCACGTCAAAAATCTTTTCTAGTTCTTTAATCCACCCTTCTGTTAGCACAAGGTCAGATGATCCTCTGAATGATCGGGGATGTTGCCTCACGAAATGCTCCCCTACTGACATTTTCCTCTGTGGTTGATCCGGCTTATTTCGTGCATGGATACCACCATCATTTATAGCCTATTCAACTATGTAATCCCCACAACAACCTGTTTAGTTCCAATTCCGACCATCTTAGGTTGGTGATTTGGAAGTGTGTATTCCTCCTGATCTCATCCCAAAATAGCTTCCCTGTTTCCTCTGGGAAAAACCAATATGAACACAGATATATCTTAGTCGAAGCAACATGGTAATCTGTAAATACTCTATCATTTCAATCATAACTTAAGCTAAAAAAATGTATGCATACTAATTTAACTATATTCTAACCCCTAAAGTTGTCTAAACGGACCTCTGATACCAACTATAAGGACCCAACCTTAAACATTACATATTCTTGAATTAAATGGATAATTCAAATTGTGGATCTTTTTAGGTTTAGAGTTTTAGAGAATTAGGTCATAAGATTTACACAACAACATGAATATTACATGTAGACAATTCTACTCAGTATCCATTTTTTTTCCAAAAATAAAAACTCTTGAAAAAAAGAGTCATGTCTAGTTTCATTTTTTAGACAAAAAGACTTTTCCTTGATCCCATCCTTGACCCTGTTCATCTTTAAGTCATGTGAAAAAATTTTCAAAACATGGGATGAGCATAAAAATCTTAGTAAGGGTTATAAAATAAGAAATAAATCATTAGTCCATCAATACATACAAAACATAAACTCTTATACTAACCTCATGAAAACATAATATTTATGAATAACATATAGTAATCACAAATCATAAAGGTACATAGGGCATTCATATCATACTTACATTGTAGCTATCACAGCTACATAGGGAGTTACGTTGGAATACCCATCATAGTATATTCCTTAAATCTCTTAGGAGAAACATTAACGTTTACCTCCTTCATGTTACCCAATGTATTGGAGAGCTATCACGGTCTCAATTTCCCTAGGTTTATCACGGAACCACCTATATACGTAAATAATTCCCAAGAACCATAACATATTCATAACACATAAAACAAACATAAAGGAAAGATGAAATTTACACATTTCAATCAACATATATCATTTAAATATATTGACATAAAAAATCCATTATCAAAACCATTTTCAATACCAAAATATGTAAAATTTATATGGTATTTATTTTCCTTTAAAAAAACACTACGACTTGTTGAGGAATCCAAACATCAAATAATACTCGCGGTGTCGAAAAAAGGTCGTTGTCACCGCCTACGTTTAAAAAAATTATTTTTTGTCATTTAGTAACAAGATTAATTTAAAAAGATTCCCTTTGGATGAAATGAAAATTCAAAGGGGTCTATAAACCGTATAAAATATATTCGTGTATAAACCAAAATATGACGCAATGAAAGGAGATTGAGATAAAGTCCCTTACCTCAAGTTCGACTTGACCCATTCGTTCTTTAATCTCATGAATAATAAACTATAGTTAATTTATACTTTCTTAAGAACCTTTTTAAAGTTTATTATTCCTTTTATGTCACTTATTACCATGTTATAAACATTATGTAATCATTTAAGTTAATAATGGTTGTTTTGTTGATATTTGGTACTTGAGTAAAAAATGAACACCTTATAATTACAAGTTGTCCATGTGGTCAATAGTATATTATCGCCAGAATGATAAAAATCATTTATATATCATATAAATTATATATATCCAATATATATATGTATTTATTACAGTAAATAATATTTGGGATATAAGAAATGAAATTCACTGTTCATGGAGACGGTAAGCCGTACGTACGCATGAACGCTACTTTCATTTCTATTTCATAATTTAATGGAATTAAAACATAATGATACATAAGTATATTGTAATTCCAGTATAATATCATATATAATATCATTAACTATATCCCTTATACATCCCACAGATGGCATTAACGAGTCATATCACTTTGAGGGGGCGGTAGTCCACACTTCCTCTAATGAAATTACCGCATTTACCCATTACGAAAACCATAAAGATAGGATATAAATGTAAAATACAGAAGCATAAAGAAAACATAAAAATAATATATATATATCATATATAAATACAGTTCCATATTAATTTCCACCATGAGAGGTGGTAGGAGATAATCGTTCAATCATCGTTTCGTGAGGCGTTAGTTTTCCATCCACAAAAACAGTATGTTCTTCACCCATTAGAGAGAGGTGTGTGTACATATCATTCGAATAATTCTCATAACCAAATCCTAGTATATTGAGTATACTAGTGTTGTTAGAAAATAAATGAATAAAAAGAGTTCAAGGGTTTGATAAGTAAAATAAAAGAAAAGAAGTTAAGAGGAATCGTTACCATTAATTTGGGTAACTCCATTTGGTTTGAACCAAAAGGACTTCTTGAAATGCCTTCTTCCTAAGGTAATGCATCTAGGAGAAGGAGAGGGATTTTTGAAAGCTTATTTAGGCAGAGGTTGGACAAGTCAATGGGATTGATAGGTGTGAGGAATGAGTAAGAAGTGACGGATTTTTATAAGGGGGTGAGGGGCACTTTAAAAAGGTGTTAAAATAATATTTTATTATATAATGATATTCGGTTTCTAATGGTCAAAAACTAATTAAAGTTAAAGATAATATGACTCATGGTCTGAATAAAATCATCCAATAATAATTGGATAGGTTTTGGATATTGTTTTAATATTTATAATCTTATTTATTTAAATCATTTATTAATGAGGTAAATACTGCATCATTATTGTGTCATAAATAATTTAATTTATTTGATGTCTAAAAAAATACCAAGATGTATGAAATTTTTTATATTTATAATGACTATTTATATTAGAAAAGATAACTTATATAACCCCATGTAAAAATTGATTTACTAAATGATATTTGTTATGTCATATTTGCCTTTACAATAAGTTAATTAAAATAAAGGGTCATTATCACACATAAGTGACTCCATTAGGTCCCAAAATCTACCCAAATATGATCATGTTTGTAAATGAATCAACCAATAAGGTTAATACAAGTGTTAATGTAATGTGATATATTATGAAATTCTTTTTACCTTGAATTAACCTATTTACCTTTAACCACGGTAAATAAAAGTCAAATGTTACTATTTACCAAAAATTATTTTCATATTATTGAACCAAATTTTACTTACTAATAACAACCATGTATGTCAGATTTTATAAATTCAATTCACAGAAGTGGAAAAATTTCATTTAAATGCAAAATTCAGTTTTTTAACTACTACTAAGTGGTTTCACTATTCATCAAAAATTGAAGTTTTTTCAGGAAAATACATAAAATTCAGCCTGAGCTATATTTGGAAGTTCCAGTTCTTAAATGATGTATATTATACAAAATTTAAAACATTGAAGTTGCATTAATTAATTTAAAATTAATTCTTGTTGTCAAAACAAATAGCATGTTTTTAAGAAACAATAATTATCAA
The DNA here is from genome assembly GCA_963277665.1 of Viscum album. Classification (NCBI taxonomy): domain Eukaryota; kingdom Viridiplantae; phylum Streptophyta; class Magnoliopsida; order Santalales; family Viscaceae; genus Viscum; species Viscum album. The sequence continues at coordinate 1,372,667,932 of OY728133.1, read as the reverse complement.
AAGATTGATACTTGTTTATGTCCAATTTCAAAGTCAAAATAATTACAATGACCAACATTGGATTAAATTGTGAAAATATATTCTAATTAGAATATAAATCCACTTATAAATATAAAATAACCATACAAATAAATTAGATTAAAATGCACTTTTGAATTAAAATACAATACTTTTCACTATTCATTAAAAAATTGACTTTATCAGAAAAATATCAAAAATTTACCCAAAGTAAATTTTGATGTCCTTAATCTAAAGAAGAATTTTATTTTGTCAAATAAAAAATATAAAAATGAAAAAAAAATTTATATAAAGAGGGTTCTTCATCAAAAGGCAATAAATCAATCTTTTAGTAAATATTAGAGTATTTATGATTAAAATTAGATTCATTCATATTTTAAGCCCCTAAATTTCATTGGATAAATGTAAAAACATTTAACAAAGATGTATAATCATATTGAAGTTAGTTATATTCATTCAAACCAATACAATGGCTAGGCGTTAACTACCATTTAAAATAGTAATATTATATTATTAGTGTGCAATGTATGATTTCAAAGAAACCCTTTGTTGCGTATCAGGTAAGCAATCAAACATAGTGTCCCATTTAAAGTAAAATTAATATTTATTTCACAAATATTAATAAATATTAAAATGTATTATTCTTTATTTACTTGGGATGTTACAATAAATGTCAGATTAATCTTCATATGTTTGAATTTCTCTTGTAGATTATTTCATTCAAGCTTTACTTTGAAGTTAAACATGGGATCAGTTGAGGGGAAACCATAGTGATATTCTATCCTAACCATTCTTATAAAAATGATCTTGAGAATTAATACTTATACTACATTCCATAAAATTTATTTTCTACATAAATTTCAAAACACTGTTACTTCTATTTATACCCACCAATCAATGGATATATTATAATGGTCAATTTTCATGAATAATTTAATGGAGTATCCAATATTTCAAACTTATAAACCAATTATTCAATTTTATAATGTCATCCATAGAGAAAAACAACTTTATATACCTAATTTACTTATATTCTCAATGACTATATATGCCCAATGGTCTTATATTCCCAATATCCATATAAAAACCGCATTTTATTCCAATATAATGCCTTACATACATATCTAAAACCATTCAATATGTTCCCCCATCTGTTTATTAATATGTTTATTATATATCTAATAATTTTACTATTTTAGTAGTAATCATCTGTGGTATGGTCTTCATGGAAGATTGGAATGATTAAAATTTAAATCTTGTAATATTTTTACATAATTATAGTTTCATCCCTTTTATAATTTCCCTACTTATATTTCATTTAGTAATTTTAAAATGTATTACTATTAAATTATTCTACCATAATTAAGTAATTAATTGTTTATTTTAGTCTCGAGTTTCATGCAATACATATATTTTACTTAACGATGAATTCATATTACCAATTTGAGGTATTATAGGTAGTGTCAAGATGAAGCTATAGTTTAGAATATTTTTTGACAAATAATTTAATGAATATGAAAAATAAGGCCAATAATGTGTTTAGAAACCCTTGAATGTATAATAACCAAACAGAAATAGAAAAAATGTAATTATATTTGAGGATAAATCATAAAACAATAGAGTATCTTCTATAAATATGAAATAAAATAAGATTTTTTGAGATGATTCATAACCACTAAGGGATTATCAAAGACTAAAAAGACAATCAAAGGCTGAAAACATGTCAAGAAATGATAAAATGATATCAGATTTATAAAGTGTAAAATTTATAGTTACTTGTAATGGCCTGGGGTTTTGGGGTCCATTACTTGGTGAAGATCTGATGTTTTGGGTGTTCTGGGTGGTCTAGAAGGCCATCCCAGCTTCTCGGTGAAGACTGCTAATGGTAGCCTCAGCCTACCGGTGGCTCGGCATACCGGTGGCCTCGTCCTACCGGTGGCTCGGCCTACCACTGGCCTCAGCCTACTGGTGGCTCAGCCAACTGGTAGGTTGGCCTACTGGTAGCTTGGCCTACCAGTGGCCTCAGCCTATCGGTGGTTACGCCTATCGGTACCTCGGCCTACCAGTGGCATCGTCCTACCAGTAGCTTAGTCTACCATTAGGCCTAACCTACCAGTAAACTCTCCACGAGTTTTCCAGTAGCGCCTCCTCTTTGCGCGAATTGGGTTTGAAACCTTGTTTTGACCCCATTAAACCTGTTTTAAAGCCCATTAATGTCGTTTAATTAAATTATTTGGTGAGGTACCCTCCTTAAATGAAAAATCATGCGTTTTGGTCATGCCTTTAACCGCGTTTTCAGAAACGCCTCTATCACATCCTTTGAAGAGTCCTTCCTAGGTGTGCGTCGGTTTTAACCGCCCCTAAGGGAGGGGACCTTTTTAAGTTGGATGTGTGGGGTGGCCCAACCAAATGGTCAACCCACGATCCAACTTCTTCTTCGGATTCGAGTTTTTCTCTTCGTATCTTAACCGTCCTCCGAATGTTGTATCTCAGTCCTTATAACCTAATGGATTCTATTCTACCAGAGTTTCTTGTTTTCTATCACCCTTCACTCGGAGTACCCTTCCTCCTGACGAGTCGTACCCCTATTGTGAAGATTTCCTTGATCGCATCCCATGGAGCTCCTGGTACTCCTGATTTCTAGTTTCGATGCTAGGACTTAATGTCGATCCTCGATCAATCAAGTAGGGATCTTACCTTTGTCTCTTCTCCTTGTTTATCATGCGGGGTGGGAGTTATATGGTTCCTACAAGTCAGTTAATCAATTCAATAATGAAAATAATAACCGATTAAAGAACGAGGATGTGGAAGTTTGCTAATTTTGTTACATGTTTTTATCCTTTCCTTCCATATGATGTTGTTATAAATTTAATGGGATTTGGACTACTAAAAATCACGGCCGTTGGATGTCTTTGTTTTCACAACTATTCTATGCTATGTTTTACTCTTTGTCGGGTGAATGTGAATCTTGTATGAATCAGTTAAGCACATAAACTCGGCTGTTGAATATAAATGCCCACAACACTTTGTGATCGCCCCATTTGAACTAAATAATATAAACTAATGGATTATGAACATTGGTATGGTTCAGTTATAAAATGGGTGAAGGGGTGAATGTGTTTTGTTATTGATGGGCGAACAGCGAGGCTGTGAATGGTGTGGTTGGAATGGCATGAGTTGTTGTGTGGCTATGGTGGTGTTTGGCAGCAGAGCTGCAGGTTGGGTTGTGAACATGAATAAAAAGTGGAAAGTAAATAATGAGCTGGGTGGAATGGTAATGAATTAATGTGGGATAACCAACAATTTGTTGGGGGTTTCATTGGTTCCATTACTTAGAGGGATCTCACTTGATCCCTAGTTGTTGTGACTTTAAAAGAGAACTGGGTGTGAATGCTTAAGTTACCTAATGGTTTCCTTCTTGATTTATTGTTGTTTCATCTGTGTTTGTGCCTGTTAGTTGCCCAGTAGTGAAGGGAATAACTCCTACTGAACTGTTACGAATGATAACTTGAACAGGGAAACTGGGAACTGTTTGTTGTGTGCATGTTTTTTGAGGTAGTAGTGCTTGTTCACCTACTTGTATCTGTTTGAGGAGCCATATGTTGGGCTGTGTATTGGTATATATATGTGTAACTGTATGTTTTGTTTTTAGTCGCACCCCACCCATGTTGGGCACTTAGTGTCGGACACCCCATTTCATGGGGAAGGGTGTTTCCCCTAGTTACCCTCCTTCCTTCTCCCTCTTCCCTCGACTGTGATGGCTGGAGGGGACCTTACACCCAATATTCTTCGGGTAGATTTCGATTGGTGTGTTTTTAGCCTAGGACACTTCAGGCAGGTTGTTTTCCCAAGAATCTTTGGGTTGAGGCCCCGGTGTGTGCGGACAGGGATTGATGGTTGTGAGGCCCAGGTGTGTGAGGGAAGGGATGTGTGGTTGTGAGGCCCAGGTGTGTGTGGGCATGGATGTGTGGTTGTGAGACCCAGGTGTGTGTGGGCGGGAAGAGTGTGGCAGTGTCAGGATGTTTTCTATTAGGGATGAGAAGCTATCTAGTGGGGGAAATGGCGGTGCGGGGTACCCAAATGTTTTGTTTCTTACTATTATCTTACTGCTTGTGTTATTTGGTGACCGTGGCTGGTGAGGCGGGATGGATAGTTTCTTTAATAGATGTTGGTTCTTCTACTTCTTATGGGACTTTAGGACATCTCCCCACTTGTGCACAAGAGATATAGGTTTTACCTACTGAGTATTCTTTGTATGATCATCCTACATTTACTTTCAGGTTGCCAGGAGGACTTCGGAGGCCGTGCGGGACCTTACTAGTCTGGATGTTGGAGTTGTTGTTGGTCGCTGTTGGATTCTCCATAGACTTTTTCCTTTCTTGATGGGTACTGTACTTTGGAGTCCTTGTACTTTGTTCAGTTTTATTATTAAAACATGAATGTAATTTGGTTTTACCTTGAGTTTTCTATACTTGGTGGTGTTTGGTGTTGACTCATTCTTTCTACCAATCTTGGTTAACTAAAAGGGTAATTCCTCCCATATTGTGAAAATGTTATACCCTTGGTGCTAGTCTCCACTCTGGGGCCTACTGAAGGCGGGACTTGGGGGTCATTATCTCTCCTTCATCTTAAAGAAGGAAGGGCTTGGAAATCTGTTGTCCCTTCCCTCCTTTTAGTGAAGGCGAGTCATGACAGAATGGTATCAGTGACGGAGGTTGAGGGATAGGATGGAGTCTGGAGTTAGGAACAATGAGGATTGCATGGGATGGTAGGGCAACAATGTTAGGTGATCTTGGTTTGTGAAATAAACCAGGGGGACCGGCTAGGATACAAGATTTTAGGGCCGCTATGATCCGATGCAAGGACTCTGAGCCTATCAAATGACCAAGTGAGACTACATTTATTGTAGGGTAGAGACCCTAGGGAAAGTACATGCATCATACTGATTGTGTTTTAGTTAATTTGGGGCACCTTGGGGAGAAACATTTAATAATAATAATAATAATAATAATTACCTTGCTACTCTGGGTTAGGCATTCTTTGTTTACCTTGCCGCTATGGCACCCGGACATTATCCACGAGTGACTCGGGTGGTTGAGACCCAGCAGATCGAGGCAGTTGACCAGCAGCAGATTGACCGAGATGAGGAGGACAACTTGTGGCAGAGGACTCTGCGCTCCTTCCAGCGACAAACCCTCGAGAAGTACGAGGGAAGTGTTTCTGACTTAGTAACAGAGGGATGGCTCGAGGAGCTATCCATCACCTTCTCTTTGATCCATAATTTTAGGGAGTACTGGGTGCCGTTGGCCATCAGTCAACTGAGCGGAGCAGTGCGTTAGTGGTGAACGCTTTTCCTGGGAGAGAAGACAGAGGAAGAGGTTTCTTGGGCCAGTTTCGAGAAGAAATTTTGTGAGGAATTCCTCTCCAATACGGAAAAGGCTGAGAAGAGATAGGTGTTTCTCTCCCTTCAGGAGGGAATCATGTCAGTGAGGGTGCTGGGGATCATGTTCAAAGATCTCTTGCGCTTTGCCCCGGATCTCTTTCTGGATGAGGAGTCTCAGGCGAGACAGTTAGAGGAGGCACTCCGTCCTTCTCTTCAGTACGTTGTCACTCCATTCACTCTTCCGACGTACCTAGAAGTACAGAAGAAGGCCGAGATAGTAGAGAGGATGCACTCAAAGGGAGGCACACCACAAGAAGGGAACCAGCTGAGTTCATCAAAGGGGAAGGCAGTCAGCTGCAGGTCTCCAGTGACAGGGCCGTCCAGGTTTCGACAAGCATGGTGTAAGCCTCATCAGTTCCAGTTCCGAGCTTTTGGCCCTTGCCCCTTTTCCACAGGGCCAGGACTGAATTGTTTCTATTGTAGAGTTTTTGGTCATGTCCATAGCATGTGTCTGAATTGAGCTCCACATGGTGGAGGTGGGCAGTTTCAGCACCCACCTCAGCAGCATCCGTTGCCGGCGAGGCCGTTCCAGCCACAACAGCAGGCCCCTAGCCCTCTGAGGGACGACTTTGTGGGAGCATACCAACACCAGGGTGCTCCATAGGGACCTCGACCAGGGCGTGGTCGGGGAGGTGGTTGCCCGCATCGAGGCAGAGGAGCTGGACATGGACAGTTACACGCCGCAGAGTTAGTAGCTCTTACAGGACCAGAGGTCGTTCGAGGTACGATCAGTTTATTTAGCACTCCTGTTTCTACCTTGTTTGATTTGGGAGCTTCACACTACTTTGTTATGCCCGAATTATCCCATGCTCTGGGTCTGGATGCCGAGAGAATTTTTGTGCCCCTAGTATTGAGAACACTAGTTGGGAGTCAGACCATCGTATCTTACTTTTTCCGGGGATGTAGACAGATGTTGGGACCACATCAGTCTAGTGCAGACCTTCTTTCATTGTAGATGCAGTAATATGATGTCATTCTAGGCATCGACCGGTTATTCTCTGTGCATGCCATCGCCGACTGCTATTGGAGAAGGATCAAATTATCCAATGAGGATGGACGACGTGTGACTTTTGTTGGGGAGCATAGTTATCAGGTGGGGAGTCGACACGTGGATCCACTCCTTTCTATGCTGGACATCATGTCAGTGGATTCGGTGGACACAAGAATGATGGAAGTCCCAGAGGTCGTAAGAGAATTCCCTGATGTCTTTCCCAAAAAGGTTGTGACTCTACCCCCTCAATGTAACGTTGAGTTTGGGATAGACTTACAGCCTGGTGCTCACCTGATCTTGATGGATCCTTATCGGATGGCACCTTATGAGTTTTGGGATTTGTAGATTCAGATTGACAATCAGATAGAGAATAGATTTGTTCAACCTAGCATGTCACCGTGGGGTGCTCCAGTTTTGTTCATAAAGAATGCAGATGGTAGTTTACGACTGTGCATAGACTACCAGAGGTTGAATCAGGTGACAGTCAAGAATCGTTACCCCCTCCCGAGGATAGATGATCTTTCCGAACAGCTGAGGGGAGTAGGTTGATTTTCTAAGATCAATCTTCGGTCTGGATACCACTAGTTTAGAGTGAAGGAAGGTGATATCCCGAAGACGGATTTTAGATACAGATATGGCCAATTTGAGTTTGTGGTCATGCCATTTGGCGTTATGAACGCACTAGCTATGTTCATGAACCTCATGAACTCTGTCTTCCGAGAGTTTCTGGACCAGTTCGTTGTGGTGTTTATCGACGACATCCTTATCTACTCAAGATCAGAGGAAGAGCATGTTGGGCATCTTAGGGCAGTATTGGGAGTCCTTCGACACCACCATCTTTATGGGAAACTGTCTAAGTGCAAGTTCTTAACGCAAGAAGTACATTTCCTTGGACACGTAGTGTCTCAAAAGGGAATAGTAGTAAAACCATAGAAGGTCAAGGCAAACTTTTCATTGGAAGCACCCAAGAATGTGGTGGAAGTTCGTAGTTTCCTGGGTTTGGCAAGCTATTACCGGAGGTTTGTGCCCGAATTCTCTCAATTTGCTGCTCTATTGATTGTTTTTACTAGGAATAACTAGACCTTCTTGTAGAGAGACCAGCTCCATACAACTTTCGACTACCTAAAAGAGAAGCTGGTTAGTGCTCCTGTACTCATATTACCATAGGAAGGGGTGTTGTTTGATGTGTTCTGTGATTCTTCTAGACTTGGGTTGCGATGTGTGCAGATGCAGCAGCTAAGAGTGATCTCTTATGGGTCTAGGAAATTACGTCCTCATGAACGTAACTATTCCACCCATGATCTGGAGCTTGCGATCGTGGTGTTCACATTGAAGTTGTGGCTGCATTATCTCATCGGAGAGCACTTTGTGGTCTTCTCAGATCACAAGAGCTTGAGTTATGTCTTTTCCATGCGGGATCTGAACTTGCGGAAGTAGAGATGGGTTGAGTTCCTTCAAGACTAGGACTTCAAGATCTCTTATACTAAGGGAAAGGGTAATCTTGTGGCTGATTCCTTGAGAAGGAAATCACAGAAGGAAGTAGTTCGGGAATCTGCAGATGCGTGGAGAGCGATGGAAGAGTTAGCATCCTTGTATTTGGATGCAAGGGTGGAAGGTGGAAGAGGCTGTCTGTTTCAGATGACTGTAGTTTCCTCCTAAGTGGTGCAAGTTGAAGAGTCTCAGTGGGGGGAGTTGGAGGTAGTAGTGATGTGAGATCGTGTTTATCAGGGAAATGCTCTCGAGGGATGGTCGGAGGATGGTCGGCATCAGCTGCTTTTCCGTGGAAGGCTTTTTTGTTCCGGAGATGATGCATAAAGGTGTTATCCAGGAGTTCCATGGATCAGCTTTAGAGGCACATAATGGGGTCTCAAAGATGTACCAAGGCTAGAGGGGACAGTTTTGGTGGCCTAGGGTAAAGCGGGCGGTGGCAGATTTTGTGGCTAAGTGCCTAGTGTGTGAGCAAGTGACGGATGAACACCATTTTCCTGGAGGGCTGTTACATCCTTTAGATGTTCCCGAGTGGGAGTGGGATGAAATCTCGATGGAATTCATCATAGGGCTACCTAGGGATCAGGGAGGCTATGATGACATCTGGGTAGTGGTGGATCAGTTGACAAAATCAACTCACTTCTTGGAGATTAAGGAGTCGAGCCCGGTGAGCACCTTAGCCCCGAGGTACGTCGATGAGGTGGTGCGGTTGCACAGAATTCTGAGATCTATTGTCTCTGATTGATAAACGTGGTTTACCTCATGTGTATTAAGGGGATTACAACATGACTTTGGCACCCAAATATTCCTTAGCACTTCTTACACCATCAGAAAGATGAGAAATTAGAACGAACGATCCAGAAGTTGGAAGACATGCTGCGGGCATGTGTTCTGGATTTTGGGGGATCATGGGTACGACACTTGCCTCTGGTGGAGTTTTATTATAACAACATATTCCACTACACTATTGGCATGAAACTGTTTGAGGCCTTGTATGGAAGGCCATTTCGTTCACCTGTTTACTGGAAAGAGATTGGGGAAGCAGCTGTTCTTGGGCCAGAAGTGGTGCAGGGCACCACTGAGAAGGTTCATCTCGTGCATGAGAGGATGGAGGTATCCCAGGACTGGCAGAAGTCTTATGCCAATCTTAGGAGGATTACCTTGGAGGTAGAGGTCGTAAATCATATGTTCTTGAAGGATTCCCCTCGACTTGGGCAGCGAAGGTTTGGGAAGGGGAGTATGCTCCCCCTAGGTTCATCGGACCTTTCGAGGTGCTGGGACGAGTTGGCGAGGTGGTGTATCAGCTGGCATTTCCACCTCAGTTGGAGAAAGTTTACAACATCTTTCATGTCTCCCAGCTTCGTTGATATCTACACGACAACTCCCACATCATCGATTGGGGAGAGTTAGATATCGAAAACGATGTGACATTCATAGAGCGACTGATCAAGATCAAGGATCATAAAGAGAAAGTGCATTGTGGATGAACCATCCCCTCGGTTCGTGTGTTATGGAGGCATGATGGCCTGGAGGAGAGAACCTAGGAGCGGGAGGCCCAGTTATGTGTTCAGTAGCCAGAGCTGTTTTGAAATTCTTGTTGTTGTTGTTGTTCGGAGTTTTGTTGAGATGTTTTACCTTGTGCATTATTTTATAAAATGTTTGTCTTGATTAGATATTAGAATCTGTTCCTTGTTCTCTCTGTGTCTGAATGTTTGATGATGGGAAAACATGACTTATAATCAGGACACATTAATGTGGATGCGATTTAACCTGTTCGAGCGAGTCAGTGCCACCCAAAGCGGATAATATCCTGACATGTAGGAAGGGACTCCCTGACTCAGGTGTTGGATAGCGTAAACCTTCTTCTTGTTGTGAATGTTTGTGGTTGATAACTCTTGGGGGAGTATTCTTGGATGTAGGGGGGGGGGGGGGGTTCTATTCCAGATTTCAAAAAACTCAGGGGTTTTCCCCTGAGAAATATATTTAGAGGGTGGTTGTTAGACCCCATTTTTCCCCTTTCTGGTTTGTTCTTATATTCTCGGGGACGAGAATAGTTTTTGAAGTATCTTATGTAATGGCCTGAGGTTTTGGGGTCTATTAGTTGGTGAATATCTGATGTTTGGGGTGTTATGGGTGGTCTAGAAGGCCATCCCAGCTTCTCGGTGAAGACTCCTAATGGTAGCCTCAGCCTACCGGTGGATCGGCCTACCGGTGGCCTCGGCCTACCGGTAGCTTAGCCTACCGCTGGCCTCGGCCTATTGATAGCTCGGCCTACCGGTAGCTCGGCCTACCAGTGGCCTTGGCCTACCGGTGGCCTCGGCCTACCGGTCGCTCGGCCTACCGGTGGCCTCAACCTACTGGTAGCTCGTCCTACCGGTAGCTCGGCCTACCAGTGGGTCGGCCTACCAGTGGCCTCAGCCTACCAGTAGCATGGCCTTCGGGTAGACCTATCCTACCAGTAACCTCTCCACGGGTTTTCCAGTAGTGCCTCCTGTTTGCGTGAATTGGGTTTTAAATGTTGTTTTGACCCCATTAAACCTGTTTTAAAGACCATTAATGTCGTTTAATTAAATGATTTGGTGAGGTAACCTCCTTAAATAAAAAATCATGCGTTTTGGTCATGGCTTTACCAAATTTTCAGAAACGCCTCTACCGCATCCTGTGAGGCGTCCTTCCTAGGTGTGCATCGGTTTTAACCGCCCATAAGGGCGGGGGCCTTTTTAAGTTGGACGTGTGGGGTGGCCCAGCCGCGTGGTCAACCCACGATCCCGCTTCTTCCGCGGTTTCGAGTTTTTCTCTCCGTATCTTAACCATCCCGGGAATGCTGTATATCAGTTCTTATAACCTAAAAGGTTCTCTTCTCTTAGAGTTTATTTTTTTCTATCACCCTATGCTCGGAGTACCCTTCCTCCCGACGAGTCCTACCCCTATTGGGAAGTTTTCCTTGATCGCGTTCCGTGGAGCTCCTGCTACTCTTGATTTCAAGTTTCCACACGAGGACTTAATGTCCACCCTTGATCAATCAATTAGGGATCTTAACTTTGTCTCTACTCCTTGTTTATCATGCGGTGTGGGTGTTCTATGGTTCCTACGAGGCAGTTAATCAATTCTATAATGAAGATAATAACCGGTTAAAGAACGGAGAAGAGGAAGTTTGTTAATGTTGTTACTAGTTTTTATCAGTGCCTTCCCTATGATGCTGTTATAAATTTAATGGGCTTAGGCCTACTGAAAATCACGTCCGTTGGATGTCTTTGTTTTCTCACATATGCTATGATCTGTTTTATGCTTTTTCTGGTGAATGTGAATCATGTATGAATCGGTTAAGCACTTAAACTCGGCTATTGAATATAAATTCCCACAACCCTGTGTGATCACCCCTGTTGAACTAAATAATATAAAATAATGAATTATGAACGTTGGGATGGTTCAGTTATGAAATGGGTGAAGGGGTGAATGTGTTTTGTTATGGATGGGTGAACAGCAGGGCGGTGAATGGTGTGGTTGGAATGGCATAAGTTGTTCTGTGGCTGTGGTTGTGTTTGGCAGAAGGGCTGTAGGTTGGGTTGTAAACATGAATAAAAAGTGGAAAGTAAATAATGAGCTGGGTGGAATAATAATGAATTAATGTGGGATAACCTACGGTTTGTTTGGTTTTTCTTTGGTTCTAGTACTTCAAGGGATCTCACTTGATCCCTAGTTGTTGTGACTTTACAAGAGAACCGGGTGGGAATGCTTAAGTTACCTAATGAGTTTCCTTCCTGCTTTATTGTTGTTTAATCTGTGTTTGTGCCTTTTAGTTGCCCAGTAGTGAAGGGAATAACTCATACTGAACTATTATGAATGATAACATCAACAGGAAAACTGGGAACTGTTTTTTGTGTGCTTTTTTTCTGAGGTAGCAGTACTTGTGCACCTTCTTGTATCTATTTGAGGATCCATAGGTTGGGATATGTGTTGGTATATATATGTGTAACTGTATGGTTTGTGTTTAGTCGACCCCCACCCACGTTGGGAACTTAGTGTCAGACACCCTATTTCATGGAGAAGGGTGTTTCCCCCTAGTTACTCTTCTTCTTACTCCCTTTTCCCTCGGCTGTGATGGCTGGAGGCAAACCTACACCCAAGATTCTTCTGCTAGGTTTCGATTGGTGTGTTGTTATCCCAGGACCCTTTGGGAAGGTTTTTTCCCAAGAATCATCGGGATGAGGGCCAGGTGTGTGCGGACATGGATGGATGGTTGTGAGGCCCAGGTGTGTGCGGGCAGGGATGTGTGGTTGTGAGTCCGATGTGTGTGCGGGCAGGGATGTGTGGTTGTGAGGGCCAGGTGTGTGTGGGAGGGAAGAGCATAGTAGTGTTAGCAAGTTTTCCGTTAGGGATGATCAACTAGCTAGTTGGGGAAATGGTGGTGTGGGGTACCCAAATGTTTTGTTTCTTATTATTATCTTTCTGCTTGTGTTATTTGGTGAGCGTGGCTGGTGAGGTGGGATGGATAGTTTCCTTAATATATGTTTGTTCTTCTGCTTCTCACGAAACTTTAGGACGTCTCCTCACTTGTGCATGAGAGCTATAGGTTTTTTCTACTGAGTATATTTTGTATTCTCACCCTACGTTTACTTTCAGGTTGCCAAGAGGACTTCGGAGGCCGTGCCGGACCTTACTAGTCTAGACGTTGGATTTTCTGTTGGCCTCTGTTGGATTCTGCATAGCCTTTTTCCTTTCTTGTTGGGTACTGTACTTTGGAGTCCTTGTACTTTAGTTTTATTTTTAAAATATGCATGTAATTTGGTTTTACCTTGAGTTTTATTTACTTGGTGGTGTTTGGTGTTGACTCATTCTTTCTCCCAATCTTAGTTAACTAAAAAGGGTAATGCCTCACATATTGTGAAAATGTTATTCCCTTGGTGCTAGTCGCCACTCAGGGGACTACTGGAGGCGAGACTCGGGGGTCATTATCTCTCTTTCAAATTAATGAAGGAAGGTCTTGGCAATCTTCTGTCCCTTCCCTCCTTTCAGTGAAGGCGGTTCATGACATTACTTTAACCACATAATGACATATTATGAGAATGTATAGAGATACTTCAAAGGAAAAACACTTGGGATTAAACAATGGAGAAATATTTTATACATTATTATTCTCAAAAAAATAATTACTTTTGGTTGTTACTTTTATTATTTGAATTTTGTCTATAGTGATTTTAATTTTAGGTAAATATGTATTGGAAATATTTCATACAAATTAAAAAATAGAATGGGAAGACAACATATGAACTTGATTCATTTAGAGATTTTTCTTTCTATTTAAAGAAGATGAATATGACAATGATGCTTATACTGAAGATAAGAATGGGTGACCACCTTATGTCTCGACTTAGTTTCGAATTTTGTTAAATGAAAATAAAAATTTAGATAAGGAGACTCTAGATTATATCTATGTAGAAAAGACAATTAAATCACTTGGATACTATAGAGTAGGTGTTCAACCCATATGACTAAGAATATAAACCTATTATAGAATGTGGAATTATATCTCGATAGTAACATTATATTTGGAAATGATGGTGCCTTGAATATTAAAGGAAGTGGAATGTAAAGGTTAGATAAATATGAACTAAAAAACTTATAATTGATTTATTTGGATAGACTTTGACATTATATATTGATCTTGAGTTAACTTTATGACTAATTAGTGGAAGTAACATTAAACCAAAAGGTTTTTCTAATGAAGTGGATACCAAAAAATTCCTTGATTATAGGTTGAAGAATGAAGAAAAACTGTATAATGTGCTCAAAAAAGAGAAAGTAAGTATCATCATTATGGAATAATAAAACAACTTATAGAACAAAATACATGTCCATAGACCTCAATATTTTATATAGAATCTATAAATTTAAAGAACTGTGATATATATTAGAAATATAGAAAATGATCAGAAGAATTCTTGTGGTGCTAGTATGGGAGGAAATAGAGAGATAAATACATACCAAAAAAAGAGGAAGAGAGCATAAAATTTATTGGAATTGGTTCAAATTGAGGTGTTTTATATAATAACACATCTTGAATAATTTGGTGAATGATATTTTTTTTATTTTTATTGATGAATATAATTGGATTAGATGTACCATGTTTATGTAAACCAATAAGGAGGTGATATATTGTATCAAGAATTTTAAAATGATTGACAAAAATGAAATTTAAATATATATCCAGAATAAAATATTAGATGATGTCATGTTATACACCTCAATTGAGGTGTAAAATTATTTAGAGAAGCATGGAATTAGGCTGGAAGTTTCATTAGCAAGAACACTGTAACAAAATGACATTGTAGAAAGGAACAAAAGGGTGAAAAACAAGGTAAGTAATGTAATCATTGATATTATTAACTTTTTAGATATTTAAAATAAGTAGTGAATGTGGTTATATACACAAAAAAATAAGATTTATTATGTCTTTAAATGTTGAAGACAACCTATGAGATATAATATTTAGGGAAGCTAGTGTCGTAACACTATAGATTCTAAGAAAATGTTTCATTTATAATGAAGAAATTTTTTTGGGAAAATATAGAGTTATGGATATTGAATTTTTGTTATTTGGGTACTTAATTAGGATAAAAGTGTAACATCTTGAGTTTTTTAAAGGAAACACTATGTTCGATAGAAAACATGATGCACTAAATTTAGCAAAAGTGAACAACTTAATAAAATTATTTAATATGATAGCAATCATATATCCATTAGAATGGTTGGAATGAAAAGTATTATCTGAATTATGGAAATATGGTTTACAGATGTTTATATAGTGAGTAATTGGTTACTAAATTAATAAGAAATGAAAAAACCCATTGAATATAAAGGATGTTTTTTATGAAAAAATATTTAAATGAGAAAAATTATGTATATAAAACAATCATGTCACTATTTTAGGATAATATTAATGAAATTTAAATTTAATATGAAGTTTAAAATTCATCTTATATGTTTTATAGATGTGATATAATAATAGAATCGATTTTATGAATAAAAGGAGTATTTTTCAAAAAAGCCATTTTTTCTGCCTTTTGATGGAGAACCAATTTAAAATATATTTTTAAAACTTTGATATGTTATTTTTGAAACAATAAACTTATTATTTGGTATCATGAAATAAAACATTACTTTAGATATATTTTTTATTTTTTTAATGATATTCACTTTTTAATGAATAGTGAAAACTATTTCATTTTAATTCAAAACGTCTTTTTTACCTAATTTATTTATATAAATATATTGTTATTATAAATAGTTTTAAATTATAATTAGACTATTATTATTTTTAATTTCATTCAATATAGGTTCTTTTAATCATTTTAAACTGAAATTTTATATAAAATCTATGTGAACTTTTGAACGTTTCACTTTAAAAACCCACTTTTTAGTTTTCCCTATGGAATTAATTTTAAATATAATCTTCCCAATTCTGTGAATTAAATTAGATAGATTGAATTAAAAATTTATAACCATAAGTTATAAATTAGGTTTTAAGGAAAATTTCATTATTTTAGATATAAAGAAGTTACCATGGTAAAACCTTATTTACCGTAGTAAAAGAATTTTTTTTGACAAGGGTTAAAATTAAATGATAAAAGATTAACATACCATAAACCTACAAAATTTAAATGGTTTTTGAGTATTTTGTATAAATTAACTATATTATAAAATATTAATTACTAACCAAAGTCATGGAATTTAATTCTACCACTATATGGTAAGCTTTTAATATAAAATAATAAATAAATTAATCACGTGAACCCGCCTCCCCTCAGGTATGATTGACAACCACCACCTCCCCATTTTGAACCAAAAATACATTTAGCAACTCAAATATCCACACAAAACTCTAATCCTTACTCTACCCACGTCCATGTGCTTCTGGTATCACCAAAATACCAAATCCAATCTCCTCAAGGGTCTTTCAAGGAGGGGATATTCCAGAGGTAATTTTCTCAAAGTACCTCTATTAAATTCTTTTCTTTTTATAATTTCTACTAAACTCCTTCATAAATTAATTCATGATAACTATAGATTAATTTACATACTAAATTTTTTTGTTTCTAATGGAATATCTCATATCCATTTCATTTCCCAACTCATCTTATTCATAGAAACAAAATTATTGTCCAAGTTATGTCGGATAATTGCCTCTCTAAATAATGTATTTGTTCTTTTTTTCTTTACCGCCTTCATGGATGGTCTTAAAACAATTTTCATGGTCAAATAATATTGTAATATTTATATTATATCCTCTTTAATATTATTTAAATTTTATATTAAACATACCTTAATGCATTCTATATTGTGGTTATACGATAACTTCGTCTGGGGACATGTGGAGTACCACCTCCTCAAAATGATGTGATTCGTTCACACATCACATGGAATTTATTAAGGACTATTTTAGTAAAAATATATGATATAAATAAAATATTAATTCTACTGTAATGATATTATATATGAATAAATATTTACATACATTTTTTAAATGTTTGTTCATTCAATACGATAGGAAAAAAATAACATTCTTTTATAATTACAACCTACCGTCTCCTAGAACAGTGTTTTTAGTTTGAAATATAAGATTATTATAAATAATTATATAATTAATATATAATATATTTAAATCATGTTTTATAATCTAGAGATTATGAACTTATGACAACATGTACTAGTGATATCATTCCAAGTTCTTTTTCGACTCAAGAACAGAATATCGACAAAACGTCCGATATGAACATAAATAATTGTGTATTTGTAATAACATGGTAATAAGTAATATAAAATTTATAATAAACATGAAAAAGTTTCTAAATCAAGTAAAAAGTAACCTAAGATTATTATTTAGGAATTTAAGGAACACACATGGCAAATCAGACTCGAGGTAAGAGACTTCACCTCAATATAAATTCATTAAGGCATTTATTGATAATATGCACCTTTATTATATTATTAGGTGTATATATAGCCAATATGAAATTTCATATCCATATTTTATCTATAATAATTCTAATTATAGTTTTTTTAAATTTATTAATTGATGGAGATTAAGATTTAAATGTTCAATGTGGTATGGGATACTTTGAACGTTTAAAGATTTAATTATCAAATTTTTTATTCAAGATATTAATTCACTTATTTATTTATATGGATATAAAAATATTAGACATGAAATTTTATTTCTATATTTTAATGGGTTTCAAAAGGAATCGTTTTATATGAAGTGTTTACCTTTTATTATAAAATGAAAAAAGTAATGTTTTTAACGTATGTGGCGATAACGACTTCTTCATCGCCGTAACCATTATTTGATATTTGGATTTTTTTTATAAGCCTTAATTTTTTCAAAAGGAAAAAAATACATTATTCCCTTTTTGGGTGTCTTGGTATTAAAAATTGTTTTATTTTTGGATTGACTATTTCAATATATTGAAATGACTTCTTGTGATTTCAAATGAAATTTTGTGAGTGAAATGTTGATAATTGAAATATTTAATGCGTTATAATTTTATAATGTTACTTGTACATTTAAAGGGTAGTTATATGATAAACAAAAGATAGGTCGTTACGTGATAAACCAAATATGGGTGGTTCCGTGATAAAATATGGATGAGTGGTTACGTTATAACCTCCAATGCAATGGGCATGGAAGTCAGTCGTATGACTATTCTATTTGTAAGAGTGATATGTGTGGAAGTCAACCATATGGATATTCCATTAAAGTATGCTTATTTCCAATGTTACCATTATATGTTATGTGTGATTTTTATGAGTTTTATGGTAATTTGTTTATTTCAATATGGTATGCAATGATATTATATTAAGTGAATAACATTTACTATTACTTTAAAGGCGAAAAGTATTAAATTATGATAAGAATTTATGGTTTACATGTTTTTTTCAAGAGTAACAGTTTTCCTTCATTATATCCCTTACTTATCTTTTTATTATTATCCCAATTTTAAAGCTATTTTTCATATGATTTAATGGAGGATAGAGACAAGGATGGAATCAAGGGAAAATGTGAGATATCTAAACATGAAATGAATCCATATTTATTTTTAAAAGTTTTTCTACAAAAAATGGATTGTGAGTAGAAGTGTAAAATTTGTAATATATAAGTTGTTATATATGGGGTATGGCATAATTATCTAAATCTATAAACCTGAAAATATTTTCAAAGTGAATTATTTATCTAACTCAAGATTATGTATTTTTTAAGGATGGGGCCTTATAGTTGGTATCAGCGGTTGGGTTAAATTACTTTAGAGGTTAGGTTATTATTTAAGCATAAGTTACAAGTTTTATATAACCACAATGGTTTGAATAATTGAGAGATTCATAGTTATTTTAGATAAATTGTATGTGTTTGAGATAACATTAATAAGTATATCTTAGTGCTTATCTTTTTCATAATATAGTATATAATGATTTTATTGATATACTCACACTAACCTTTAAGGTTTCAGTAAATGGATGAATCCATTAGGCACAAAAGAAACACGGGATTGAAGGAAAATGTGGTGGTTTTCTGAATAATAAATTGAATGAAATGGGATTTGCAATGAGAACTCTCATGGTCATTATAAACCAACTATCAGAAGTAATGATTAACCACTTGAACCTTGGTTATTTTTTGTAATGCATCATATATTAGAGAAACAAATCCCTGTGGAATTTCAGGTAATAATGATTATAAAGGTAAGAATATTCATTAACATATGTGTCAAGGTTATTGAAATAAACACCTAGGAAAATGTTTTAAAGGGACGGGAAGGTGTTATAGATGTGTTAATGAAGTTCATAATGAAATAACCTAACATTGAAAAAGGAAGCATTCAGTTGAATTCAATTAACATATATATGTTCTTTCTGAGTTATCAATTGAATGTTTTAAATTTGGAGAGTATGTTCATTATGAAAATAGATGTCCTACAAAGAAGGTTAGGGAATAGGATTAGCAGAACAGTACAAATATACATTTATAAATACCTAATTCCATTCCAAATAAAGTTGAGGAAATTAAAAATTACATATGAAAGGTATGGAATATTTATTATATCATGTTTTGATATTATTTGATCTTAGTATATGATTCATGTTATTGTTTGTAGGAAATAAGTATTAATGAATAATATTGAAAATCACGGTTAAAGGATCATGAAGAGAACTAAATGATTAAAAATTCTTCATATAAAGGATTTATGAGTTACTTTAGACTATAGGATGATGAAATGTTTAAAAGTATTAATGTTCTTTTGATGATGGGATTACTTTGGAAGTTTTTTTAGTATGTGTAACCGTGAAGTTTCTTATGTGGAAATTTTATTTGTGTAATAATTATCTTTTCTTCAATGTAAATAATTATAAAAGTATAAATAACATTTAGGTTTTATATAATATTTTATTTTGAGGTAGTTATGGGATATTATATTTTGAGATGCAAAATGAAAGGCATGGGATAAAAATTTAGATTAAATTATTTTATGGTTATTTTTGAGGATTTTATTTCATTTTGTGAATGTTATAATAATTATATAGTTTTAGAAACTAGACAAATCGTATTATGGGTGAAAAATCATCACATCTGTCAAGGCCAGAGAAATCAAACCCACAACCGAAGGTCGACAAGGGTACATTGCCTACCACTAGACTACGTGAAGTCCCTAGTTAGTATGATTTTTTATTTTTAGTTAAATGAGTTCATGGAATAAGAAGAAGTTGATTTTGGGAACTTATATTTTATCAAATGGATATCCTTGGAATTAGAAAAGGATTTGGGAATTAAGTGATAAATGTTATTTCAGAATACAGTAACTATTTTTGGAACCATATATGCTAAAGGAAAGTAGAATACTATGGAATTTTATTTTAGGAGTAATGGTTGGATTTTATTCTGGAATAATCTATATTTTTATTATGGACTTATGTATATTCAGGTTATTTATGGAAATGATCAACCTATCTTGGAGAATATTTTATTTTGGAAATTACATTTTTGGTATGAGACATTAAGAGTGATATATGTTATTTATAGTGAAAAGATAAAATTTATCTTTGAAGACCACGTTATCACATCCTTCTAATTTTTGGGTTTCAATCTTAGTTTTGATTATTTTGAGGAATTTTAAGGTCAATTATTTATCAAATGGTCTATATTGAACCTTGGGTATTACATTTTAATTTTGGATATTAAATGTATTTTTTCATCATAAAATGGTTTATTCTTTTGAGGAAATTATCTGATATTATCATGAACATTTTGTTTTTGGTTATTGTTTGAAGATAGAATGAATAGATAGTTAATAATTTTTGTATCATGCAATGCACTTGAAGTTGATTCTATTGTTTTAGGCATGAAAAACAATTCATCTTTAATACTCATCGTTTGGAGAAAAATATGTTTTTTTGGTGGAAATTTATTAAAGTATGAAACCCTAAATGACAATTAAGTATGTTTCCTTATTTTCGTAGTCAAATTCATAAATTAATTCCACAACATTATGAAAAGGATCTTAAAAGAAAAAATTTTTCTTGTAAATTTTCCTTCTATGAAGTCAGTGGCTATTTAACCAATCACAAATTTAGAACATTGTGAATTTTCAATTTTTCCTAATAATGTTTTATATTATTCTCCATTTGAACTTGATCGTTAGTTTTCTCTTCTATATCCTTGTTTTTTATATGGAACCCTATTATGTGTTCTCTTAGGTAACCTTTGTACTTTATTTTATTTTAACGTGGAAGTTTTATTAAACCTTTTTCGATGTGGGATTGTAATAAAGGAATTTTGAAAAGTCATACCTTAGTTACTGACCCAAAATTTTAAATTGCAAGGATAAAATTTCCAAAAGGGGGGAGAATGTAATATCCTGAGTTTTTAAAAGGAGACACTATGTTAGATAAGATACAAGATAAGCTACATTTAGCTTAAATGAACAACTTAATATTATTATTTAATATGATAGTAATAATATAGCCATTAGAATGGTGGGAATGAAAAAAGATAAACTGAATTATGAAAATATAGTTTACACATGTTTATATAGTGATTCATTGGTTACGAAATTAATTATAAATGGAAATAAAAACCAGTTGAATATAAAGGATGTGTTTTTTTGAAAAACTATTTAAATGAGACTAATTGTGTATATAAAATAATAATATCACTATTTTTGGATTATGTTAATGAAATATATATTCAATATGATGTTTAAAATTTATCTTATATGTTTTCTAGACATTTTTTAAAAACAAAACCAATTTTATGCATAAAATGAGTATTTTTTTAAAAAAGGCATTTTTACCATCTTTTGATGGAGAACCCATTTCAAATATATATATATATATATATATATGTGTTTTGAAACTTTTATAAGTTTTTTTTAGAAAATAAAATTATTAAATCGGAAAATGGATATAATATTTTACTTTGGATAAACCTTTGGTATTAATATGATAATATTAATTTTTTAATAAAGACTATAAAATACTAGATTTTACTTCAAAACATCTTTTTTGTATAATTTATTTAGATAGTTATATTGTAATTTTAATTGGGTATTAAGTATAATTAGACTATGATTTTATAATTTAATTCAATATAGGTAATTTTAATCAATTTTAAATTTAATTTGGATAGAAAATATTTGTGAAATGTGGAACATTTCACATTAAGAACTCGCCTTTTAGTTTTATCCAAAGAAATAATTTTAAATCTAATTTCCCAATTCCATGAATTGAATTAGGTAAAATATATAAAATTTTTGGAATCATAAGTTCCAAATTATGTTTTAAGTATAATTTTATTTTTTTAGATATAAAAAAGTTACCATGAAAAAAAAATTATTTACCATAGTAAAAGTAAAATTTTGACAAGGATTAAAATTAAAAGTTAAAAGAATAACATACCTAAAAAATACAACCTTTAAAGGGTTATTGAGGTGTATATTGACCCTAAAAATCATACAAAACATTAATTAAAAGCCAAAGTTGTGGAATTTAATTCAACCTCTATATGGTTATATTTTAATATAAAATAATCAATAAATTAATCAACTGAACCCACCTCTCCTCAAGTATAAATAACAACCCTCACCTACCTATTTAGACACAGAAGTATTTTAGCTCCTAAAATATATACCAAAACCTCTCCCCATCACTTTAAACATGTCCAAGTGATACTGGTGTCACCAAAATACCAAATCCATGGTCCTTAAGGGTCTTTCAAGGAGGGGATATTTAAGAGGTAATTTCTCAAATTACATCTCTTTCTTTCTTTTATTTTTATACTTTATACTCACATCCTTCATACATAAATGAATGATAAATCCAGAATTTTATACGCACCTGTGTTTTATGTTTCTAATGGAATGTCTCACATCAATTTCATTTCTCACCTCCTCTTATTCAAAGAAATGAAATTGTTGTCCTAGTTATGACCGTTAATCGCCTTTGTGAATAATGTTTTGGTTATTTTTTCCTTTACCTACTTCATGGATAGTATTAAAACTAAATTTCTGATCAAAAAATATTTTAATATGTATATTATAACCTACTTAATATTCTATAAATTTTTTATTAAACAGAAATTCATGCTTTCTATATTGCGGTTATATGATTACTTTTATTGGGGATGTGTAGACTAACGCCTATTAAAAATGATATGATTCATTCACAAAACACATGGAATGTATTACAGATTGTTTTAATAAAAATATATGATATTAATGGCATATTAATTCTAATTTAATGATATTATATATGTATATATATTTGTATTTATTTCATGTAATGTCCATTCTTTCAATACAAAAGGAAAAACAAAAATAGTGTCTATGCGTACGTATGACCTTCCCTTAACATGAATAGTTTTTTAGTTTATATTCAATGATTATTATAAATACATATATAATAAATATATAACATATTTATATCATGTTTTATATTCTAGAGATAGTGGACTTATGGCCACATGGACTATTGACATCATACCAAGTTCATTTTCGACTCATGAACTGAATAATGACAAGACATCCGATATGAACTTAAATAATTTTGTAATTGATATAACATGGTAATAAGTGAAATAATATAAATAATAAACACAAAAAATCTTATCAAGATAGTATAAATTAATCTATTTTTATTATTAAAGAAGATAAAGAACACACGTGATGAATCAGACTCAAGGTAAGGGGCTTCATCTCAATCTTCTTTCATTGAGGAATTCTTGATAATATAAAACATTATTATTATATTAGGTGTATATAAAACCCCTATGAAATTTATATAAATATTTTATGGATAATAATTTCAATTAATTTTTTGGTAAATTTATTAATTAATGTAGATTAATATTTAAATGTTCATAGTGGTATGAGCCACCTTGAACGTTTAAATATTTAATTATAAATTTTTTTCTTCACGATATTAATTCACTTATTTATTTATATGGATATAAAAGGATTATACATGAAATTTTATGTCTATAATTTAAATGTTTTCATAAGAAATATTTTTATATGAATTGTTTTAATTTCATTACAAAATGATAAAAAATGTTTTTAACATATGAGGTGAAAATGAATTCTCCATCACCATAACATTTATTTGATACTTGGGTTCCTCTATAAAGATTAATGTTTTTAAATATACAAGAAATCCATTATTCGTTTTTTGGGTGTTTTGGTATTTAAAATGAGTTTAAAAGTGGATTAACTATTTCAATATATTGAAATGATTTCTTGTGATTTCAAATGAAATTTTAGGAGTGAAATGTTGATAATTGAAATCTTTTATGTGTTATAATTATATAATGGTACTCAGAAATTTGACTGGTGGTTATGTTATAAATCAAATATAGGTGGTTACATGATAAACCAAATATGGATGGTTCTATTATAAACTAAGGGCAGGTGGTTACGTTATAACCTCCAATGCATTAGGTATGGAAGTCGGCTATATGGATATAAAATCTTTAAGAGTGATATGTTTGGAAGTCTACCGTATGGTCATTAAATTTAAGTATGCTTATTAATGAAGATACCTTTATATGTTATATTTGATTTTTATGGGTTTTATGGTAATATTTTTATTACAAAAAGGGTAACCAATGAGCTTATACTTAGTGAATAGTATTTACTACTTCTTAAAGGTTAAAAGTATTCCTTTATGATTAGTATTTATGGTTTACATGTTTCTAAAAGGCTAATGGTTGTCCTTCTTTTTGTATCCCTTACTGATAATTTTATGTGCATCCCCAATTTATAAATTTTTTCAAATGATTTAATAAAGGATAGAGACAATGATGGAATCAAGGGAATAATTGTGATGTTTAAACATGAAACAAAACCTTGTTTCTTATTAAAAGTTTTTGTTTTATAAAAAATGAATAGTGAGTAGAAGTGTCTAATTTGTTATATTTTAGTTATTATATATCAGTAATGTCATAATTCGCTAATGCTCTAAAGCTGAAATTATTCGTAATGTGAATTATTGACATAACTCAAGATTATGTAATGTTTAAGGAAGAGGCCTTATAAAAACCCGATAAATTCTTTAACAAGATATTGAAATAAATTATAGAGAAAACCAATGTTAATTTAATCAATGATAATGTTTAAATTAAATATTGAAATTAAAATTAGCATAAATAATATGATAATGTATAATAAATTCACCCAAATTCTAAAGGTCCATAGAATATGAAAAATAATGAGGATTCTAGTGATGATTTGGAGCCAAAAGAGGATAATTAAGAAAGAAAACCATTAATATAGATAATAAATAGAAGTGTTAACATTGATGATTCAAAAATAATTTGATGAAAATATGATCCATCAATGTCTAATAGGATGTGGAATATATATCACAATACTCTTTTATCTAAAGTTAATCCATTTTTATTTTAATATGTTACAAAAAATGAATCATTTTCAAGGCTATAAACAATGAGTTAGATGAAATAGAGAATAATTAAACTTGGTATCTTGTGTTAATATTGATGGATCATGACATCATCAACACCAAATAGGTGTTTAAGAATAAATACGAAAATTATAGAAACATGATCCTAAATATAGTAATATTAGTGTACAAAGTATTTGAACAAATAAAAGGAATATTTAAAGAAGATAATTATACCCAATTTTTAATACTCAAGTTAATAATAATGTTCTTGGTTTTGGAATTTGAGAGAGGATTTATGGATGATCAATTTGATGTGAAGGCGATAGTCTTCAATGGATTTATCAAGGAGGAAGTATACATTGATAAACCATATTGATTTCAAATTAGAGGTTATTAATACAAAATGATCTAGAAAAATAAATCCTTATATGGCTTAAATAAATCACATTTATCTTGACATAATTTATTGTACACTTAATCGATTGAGATAGAATTTTGGAGTGGTAGTGTTGATCAAAACATCCATATGAAATCAGACAAGGGTTAGAAATTCTTAGTACTCATATCTAATTATAATATATTATTTTATGTAAGTAAGTGTAGATCAGTATAGAAGTTTTCACAATAGATGATATCAGAGTCTGACATGTTGATTATTTTAGAGTTGGCATGTTTTTTTTCTATTAAGTATGTCAAGAATAAAGATATAATTTTATTTATCAAATGAAATGTGAAATGGAGACATAGAAAAAGTTATAGATGTTATAAATATACCTTTAACATATATAAACATATGATTTATTTTTTATATCATATGGTATGATATAGGTGTGTCCTCGAATATGATAAACATGTTGTAAGTGGAATACTTTTTTCTTTTTGGGTATATCATTTCCTATGATATATAGATATCATATATACACTAACATGAATATTTTATATTTTTTGACATGGTAATATCTTAATTTATTGAATCATAATGTAAGATTCATTTGTAATTTTAAGATAATTTTTTCAATAAAATTTTAATTTTTAAACATTTGAATATTTATCCATATAAGATATCATCAATTAAACATTTTATAATATGAAACATTGGGAGAATGGTATGGTTGGGGTTAAAAGGAGTTGTACTATTTTGTTATTTACTTATACATATCATAATGTACAAGTAAGTGAATAAATACTTGTGAGAATCTCAAGGGATACATATAAAGGGGTAGATCAATTAATATGGTATTCTTTTGGTCTTGCTGCTATCTCACGTCAATTCATTTTTCCATAACTCCCCCTCCTCTATCATTTTCAAATCAAAGTACTCGCAAACTATGGTTGTGAGTAGGGACATTCCTTAGTATCAAGTGATTTATATCAACCCATGGATACACCATGAAAGGGAAAAATATGTTGGTTGTTCTTAGGGATATTCATCAATCATTGAACAGATACAACAACAAAAACAAAAACTATATTCTGTGTAAGGTATGTGGTGTTCATTTTTTATACATGATTTTAGTTTTACAAAGCATACTGTTCTTGTAAATGAGGTTTTTATTATCCATTGATTTGTTGAAAAAGTGTTTCTTGATCCTTAAAAACCAATAAGTGGAATTAGAGAAAAGGATAATGAGTTAAAAGTTTCCAAATAACTCTCACATGTCTATAGTTATGAAGTTTGAATCTCCTCTTAGGAGATATATTATCGATAAATAGTTTCATATCCTAAAGAGTTTGTAAAATAGATAAATTTTATAGGTTCACTTGGAGTTCACATTAGATGTGTTTATACGAGAGATTTTATCTCACCATCAGTGGAACTTGAGAAAGTCCATGCTTCTGGATTCTCAAAATCATTTTAAAAATGAAGAAATAATCCGCGTTGTATTGGAAATCAAAGACAATAATGTAGAATTTATTTTGAAAATTGAAATTATAATCGATGTTATAAAATATGATATATTTTTTGTATCATGTATGGAATAATGACATGAGATGTGATAATCTATGAAAATATCATTCCATATGTTATGAAATATCACAATTGATGATATAGTGCAATCCTTTGGTTTTATTAATATTATAATGCATGATACAGGGATTTAGATCCTATGACAGAGATGGTTTTAATATTACACATAAAATAAAATCTATCTTCACATCTACAATACGATATATCGTATATCATAATACATGACACTCATGCACTAAAGGTTTGTCATATTTGTGGGTTATTTATCATAAATTATGATAAATAGTAGCACGTTGATCTATTTAAGGCTGCACTAATAGTCATAAACAATGATACAATTTAAAATGGATCATGGATTATGATTCATATTTTGTAATTAAATATGTTATTAATGAAAATTTTATTTTTTCATCTTTCAATTATGAATTGAATTTTATTATTTATAAAATGTTCATAAATTATAAAAAAAATATTTTAGGATATTTATTTAATTTATATTAGTGTTTATAAATTAATAAATTATAAAAATATTATAATTAGATAACTATATGTTGATGAAAGACTTATTAAATAAATATCCATAATAGTAAATGTTAATATTAAATAACTTTTTGAAATTATATATATTGATTTATAATTTGGATATAGAATTTTTATATATAAATTATAAAGTGATTTATGAATTTCTTATAAATTTAAAAATATAGAAAAATATAAAGAAGTTTATATTGAATTATCAAATTTTTATAATTAATTAATTTGAATTATTAAAATTAACAAGGCTTATTTGAGTAATTATTTAAAAAATATCAAAAATAGTTTTTATAAATGGTATAATCAAGGTCTAAATAAAATTAAATGTGTCATATTTTGAATATATACATAATATATGAATATATAAAAAATATATATATATATATATTAGTTTAAACATCATATATTTAAAGTAAATGCTTTATAAAAGAGAAATATAATAGATTTTATATTAAAAAATAAATTTATGGTTTATATTTATTTAATTTTGGAATTTATATAATGGAAGTGAAAATATAAAGTGTTTATAATTTTATTATTAATAATTGTTCATAAATATTTTATCTCATGTATAAATATATGAATTTTTAATTTATTTATTTTTCTCCTGATTTATTCATGAATATATTTTTTATATTTTTAATTGATTTATAATTCATTTTAATATTTTAAACTACATCTATAAATTTTTATATATGTATTTAATCAGTTACATGTAGGGTTAGAAATTTATTTAGTTTTCTTCTACCATGACTTTGGCTTATACTCGAAAATTTTATTTAATTAAGATGTTTTGTTATATAATATATATATATATATATATATATATATATATTTGGTGTTCAAAATGTGATTGAATTGATGTCTCTCATGGGTAAAGTAATCTTGGGTAAAGGGATGTTGGTTTAAATTAATCATTGACCTAGATGCTTATTCCTTGTTTAGAATAGTGGGGGTTAATTATCTTTCACTCCAAGATTACTCTGGTGGTATTATTTATTTCATATGATTTTAATGCCTATCATGAAAGGGTTTTATATACCTTATTTATTCCAAGAATTTAGATATGTATGAACATAATTGGATTTTAATTTAGGATAGTAATACAAGCCATGAGTTATTTTAATAATTACACATCAATATGGTTAGAAAAAATTTCATTGGTAGATGGAATAAGATTCTAAACTAAATCATAAGAATCATTCATACATGTTAAGGGGATAACATGATATATTATGGAGAGGAAAAACCCCTTTAAAATAATAGGTGTCATATTCATTTGAAAGAAAATACATATTTAAGAACTCAATCTTTCAACCTGGTAGGATCATGCCAAATAATTATTCCCATGTATTATATTATACAAGGAAAGTAAGTAATGGATTAACCATAAGAGTTAAGTTCCTCATTTTTAGCATTTTATTTTGGTTACACTAATCATGGAAACTCTAAGAATTAGGATACATGAGGAATAATATTGATTTTATCTATAAGATGGACTAGGAAAAGAGTCATATGCTAAACCTTATAAAGTGATCATGTTTATTAAAAATAAATGTTATTTCAATGTGAAATATAGATCTTGGTCTATTAATGAATATGATGGATTTTAAAAGGTTTCATCATTTTAGTGGAATAATTGTTAATAAAAATACTTATTAAATTAATATAAAACATAATACTTATATGAAAAATGTTTATTAGATAAATTTAATCATAATTATCAAACATATTTTTGAGATATATCCTAGAGAGTAAATAATTTTAACCTAATAAAATTTTTAGTCTGGGGGAAACATTAGAATCATTCTAAAGAAAGAGAGAAAAATACGCTTTTTTAGAAGCAACCCTAACATGAGTAACTAGTTGTTGAAATTGTTCAATACAGGATTCTAGATTCTTATGATAAGTATATAATGAATTAGTTATGGTTTAAAAGTAATTAACTATAATATTATCAAAAGAAATTTATTCTCCACTCGCACAAACAATGTGATTGTGTTTGAGAAATACTTGGTTATACTATAAATATTCTTTATGGTATAGTCTTGTTATCTAATTAAATCTAGAATCATCATTAGAATTATTATGATAATGTAAAGGAGTTTATAAAAGTTTACCTAATTTAATCAATGTTATGAAGATAAATGAAAATAACATGTGATGTCTAAGATTAGGTATTGTACTAACAGTACAAAAGTGTAATGATTTAAGATATAAATATGTAATTTGGTAGTTCAATATTCAACCTTGTTCATTAAACATTAATAAATTATTTGAGGGAATGGAAATATTTGTATAAAACATGGAATATTCCAAAAAATATAAAGGGGTTTGATAAACCCTTTTGAAGAGTAAATGTTAGATATTGATGATATGAAAATATTTAATTTTATTTTTAAGGGTATAATATACTAAATATTTTTTTACAAATGTTATAAAAATATAGTATGTTTAAAATCAATTTAGTATTTGATGATTCCCTTAGCATTATTTGACTGGAAAAGAAAATTATTTTTGAGTTGTGGAGTAGAATTAAAAATGATCCTTTCAAGATTATGTGGATCTAAATAAAGGATGTGTATAATTATTTAATTTTATTATGTTATAAGATAAGTTGTTTATAAATTTTTTATGAAAAATATGTGATTTTATACATGTTTTAGGATTCATAAGATTCGATAATATACTTAAAAATAAAATAAAGATAGATACACTAATATTGAAGATATACATATGACACCCGATATCATTAATACAAATTATTTCATGAATTATTACATATAGATACACTTAATACAACCCTACAAGATCATGAGGCCAAGTGTATTTGGGTAGTTAGGTACAGAGCATAAAAAATTGTAGCATAAATATAGATACATAAACTAAAACCCTATAACATGCCCTTAAATTTCCATGATCTTTTAAAATAATCTGGGATAACTGGGGAGGTACATAAAAAATAGACAAGCTATAAAGCCCAGTAAAAGAATAATCAAATCATGAAATGCTGAAATTAATACATGTTAGTTAATAAGAATATCAACAATACATAAAAGGGGTGATAATCATAAATATGAATATCAAATCTTGATATAATATCAAGGAAACCTAAGAATATGGAAACAATATAAAACATGACCCCATAAGAATAAGTAAAGTATAAAAACCAATAAATCATAACATAGTGAGATTTAGATAACCTAACATGAACCATAAATATAATATCATCAGATAAAAAACATTACCCAATGCATTGGAGGGTTGTATAATTCTAAACCCACCTAACAGATTCATAGTATGTACATGCATAGGTGTTCCACATAGATTATACAACATAAGGATATATTTCATCACTTTTAATCCAATGATTAATTATTGTGTGTTACATAAAATGAATTCCCCAATACATAAATTATAATTAAATATTAGTGAATACCATTGAGTGGAAATTGGGATGGTTATTCACAACACAAACATTTGACATGAACAATCATAGGATAATTTTAACTGCTTAACGATGGTACATAAAGTTTCATGGATAAGTTTATTGAAAGTAAATTGAGTCTATAATAACTTTTAAATCATAAAGATATTATGATATATTTTTAATAACATAAAACAATTTGAAAAAAATGGTAAATCAAAAGGCATAATATAAATAAGGTGCATGATTAAAGAGGAGAAGGAGAGGATCCCTTAAATTTAGGGGGAGCTTCTAAAAGCATGGTATGAGATTATTAAGAGAATTAGGGAACCATTGGAGGGATTTAGTGATGTAAAGGTAGAGTAAATTAATTCTATAAAGACTTTTAGTGAATATTAATTGGAGTTTTGTGGTGTTTTATAGCCAAAGGGAATATAATTCTATTTTTAATTCTATACTTAGGGTTTAGACATTGTATTATAATTTAATCAAATAACCAAACCGTCCTATGGTATTTTCAAATGATATATTAAAAATGGGAGTTAATTTAATTATTTTATATGGATAATAACCTATCTTATTAAAATAATATCCTTGGTGATGTGGAAGTGTGTTGTGTTTATAAAGAATTGTTTTTTAAACCCTCAAAAATATAATATATGTTTTGAGAATTCAATAAGGGTTTATAAAATTAATAGAATTTTTTAAAACGAACATTATTTTAAAGGGTAACGAAATTTTGGTCTTTAAAACACTTTATAATATTTATTATATCACTTTTGGGCTTTTATGGTGTCATAATAAATATATTATATTTATACCATATTTAAATTTTTACCCAAAAAATCTATTGTCTCTAAAAATTATGGAAAATTAAAAATTGTATAATTTTAATATTTTGATTTCAAAAATAATATTTATTTTCTCAAATTAATTATATAAAAATGATAACTCACCCTTTTAAAAAATCCCCATTTATTGAAAATTAATCATTTTTTTACAATAATAGTTTTCTAACCCTTATAAAAATTACATTTGACTTTATAAAATTATATTATCATTTATATTGGTTAAATATTATTTAATAATAATATTTTATAAAAAATATTATTTGGAAAATTATTTTATTTATAAGAAATAATGTCTTTATCGCAACTATATATTTATAAAACAAAACAATTTGTGTTCCCTTGAATCGAAATCAAATTTTTATCAAACTCATTATTTAATCATTATAATGTAATAATAAAATATGAATATAATAATTATTTAATATAAAAATATAAGATTAATAAGGTTATAAAAATGAACTAGGATTCTCATACATAGATATGGAGTCATTGTTGATGAATATTCATTACATTACAGAAACACACACTTGAGGACCGTAATAGTTTAGTGCCCTTGGAAACATGAAACCATAAAAAATGGTTCATTGCGGAGCTACAAAATCTCCCAGTAAGATCTTTATATCTAGATACCTTCTTAGAAATATTATACACAATAAATATCTATATAACCTGTTAAAGGAAACATAAGAAAGAGTTATATCAGATGCTATGTATAGAAAAAAAAGAAGATATGTAAGCATATCATGGACAAAAGTGCATGAGAATATGTGTATAACATATGAAAATCATGAAATTCATATTAATAGTTAGAATCTTAATTAATGAAATAAATATTGAAATTTCATACGACTTGAATTATAAGGAAATATAAAAACATAATCCATGAGAGTATAACATTGGTATAATACATAGTTTTGTTGTATACACATAAGCATATAAAATCAAATATCAAAGATACCATCCAAGAAATTAATAACATGTTAGTCTTGGGATGAAAAAAATGTACCAATATAGGGATTGGGATGACCTCCCATGTACCCTCTTTCAATATTTGGCTAATCACATGTGTATCCTCCTTTTCAGGATTGGGCTAACCACCCATTTACCGACCTTTTTGGGCTTTGGATAACCACCCATGTACCCAATGATCTCACTGAATATTTATCATTACCCAATTCCTTGGATAAAGATATAGAATCCACCCATCACATAATTAATGTCCTATATATCCATTCCATAAGATCATAAAACATTCATCTTATAATAACCCATAAAATCAAATGGGTTTCAAAAACATTTCATCATAACACAACTTGTGGAAAAGAGATAGGTTTCATAATAATTTCATCATTTCATTATTGAATAACACATGGACAAGAATCAGGTTTTATATGAATTATATCTTGGTATAATTCATGAATAAAGAAGCATGTTTCATAATAATTCTATCACGGTATGACCCATTGAA
This sequence comes from Viscum album, assembly GCA_963277665.1. Classification (NCBI taxonomy): domain Eukaryota; kingdom Viridiplantae; phylum Streptophyta; class Magnoliopsida; order Santalales; family Viscaceae; genus Viscum; species Viscum album. The sequence continues at coordinate 1,372,634,796 of OY728133.1, read as the reverse complement.
GATAAATGATTTCTATAATCATCATGCCATCATAAACAAAAACCATTAAGTGAAATTATATGAATGATATCCTTGGATAATATCCTCTACAATTAATATGTGACATCAATGGATGTAATATTATATAGAAAATTATTTTGGTCAATTTTTTAAAACACCATAACTTTTTAGAAATCCATTTCTTGGAAAATAACATCAGAAGATTATAAAAATGATTTTAAAATCATTTAAAACATTTTTTTGAGGAAGACAACATTTCCAATTTGAAAAATATTCTTTAAAAAATATATATATTTTTACAAATTATTTATTTAAAAAAAATAAAAAACTTATAATTTAATCTTAAAATAAAATTATGGTCATGATGACAAGAAGTTTCATTCATTCCAAACATGTTAAAAATAAAGATTCCTTTCACATTTTTAGTAAATTAAAAACAGGAATTGTTTGGAAATTTAAATTAGGATTCCTTTAATTTTTTTTTGTAAAAATTAGAACATGAGTAAAAATTACTTTTAAAAATAATAGGATATTAATAAAAAAATATAAAATATTTTTTGAAAACATAGTTTTGGATGAAAACCAATTTCCATCTAAAGAGAGTAATAAATTCAAATTTTCCAAAAAAAAATTACCTCAATTATTTTATGTTTCAAAGAGTTGATAAATGGTACTATTATTTTAAGATATCATGAATAACCAGATTAAAATAGAATTCATGAGTTTTATGAGAGATGTATAATAATATTTTTTTCATCAGAAACATAATCATAAACAATTCCGATAAATGATGAGATTGTAACAAAAAATATTTACCACTTTCATATCATTAAAATGTAAGAACCATGAAGTAATATCATTAAATGAAACATAAAATATCATGAGGATAAATAAATTCATGATACTAATGTTAAAATGGTCTATACATACACCTCGTAAATGAATATAGGTGCATAATATAATCATATGTCACAAATAATGAAAATTGAGACAAAAATAACATACTGTTTTTGTTATATTTTGAATAATAAGAACTAATAAATAATAAATTAAAATGGAACCTTAAATATCTTGAAAATAATTCTACAAATGATATAAAATTTGAAATGGTTATTATATACACCACACAAAACAAACATGTGGTGAAAATATATCTGTCTCACGTAAATAAATGATGGACTAGAAATCTCTTACCTTTAGTCTTGAATTAAATCAATCACATTAAATCATATTATATAGTAAATAGATATTTATTATAAATCTATTAAAAAAAAATTATATATATCATACCATATATTATTATCTTATGACCTTTTATTATCGGCTTATTAACAATTCCATGTCAAACATATGTTTTGGGTAAGAACAGTTTTATATTTCGTATAAGTTTTGATATTTTATTTTTTTTCCTATTAATTTAATAATGGATAAATAATATATAAAATTTTAATCATGAAATAAATATCATATGTACTCAGTATATATTTATTTATGTTTATCTATAATAGATAGAGACATAAAACAAAGTACACAGTTCATGGAGATGGAAGGACGAATGAAAGCATGAAATTTGTTTCCATTTTCACAAAATATTAAAAAAAAGACTAGTAAATGATATATTATAATTAAATAATAATTGTTTTCATATTTTTTACATAGTTTCATTAAACCCATCTTTATTTCCTTCTATGTAACGTGTGAATGAATCACATCTCTTTGCGAGGTGGTAGTCTGCCGTACACATGAGCGACATTATCGTATTAACACGAAATGGAAACCGTGAAGATATGTGTGATATTATAATGAAATAGACATAATAATATCATAAATATAATATATAAACAGAAAATCCATCATTATGTTCAACTATGAGAGGTGGTAACTGAAAAATAAATAATATCAGTTCGCGAGGTGGTAGTCAGCCGTACACATAATCAATGATTTCCTAATCTATTCGATGGAAGTTGAGATGGTTGTATGTCATGAAAATAACATGAAAAAATATCATTATATTTATGTTACTAAGGATATTGTATCAATATTTTATAATAATAGTTTAATGATTTGAAGGAAGAAATAATACAAAAACACTCATTGATGAATGTTACCTCTTCTTCAGGATTGATCCTTAGGTTTGCACCAAAAGCCTCCATGGGATGGATTTATATACAACAATTATAGGATGGGAGGATTAAATATGGATTGTTATTTGGAAATTTATTGACCGAAACAAAAGGGTTTAAAGTTATGAAGAGGAGAGGATAAGGGTTGACCTTTTATAAGTGAGGTGAGTGGAACACTTGAAATGTTTTTATAAGAAATAATACCACCCACATTTATTTTCTGTAACAGGGCTAAAAAATTGATAATTTTATATAATATAAGTTATAAGGTATAAATGAGTCTATACAAGCTGTTTTTAAAACATTTTGGGTTATTTTAAACCCTTATCCTTTTAGTTTAACCCCCATTGGCAATCCCATTTTTATCTTAACCACAGTAAATTATTTTTACTATTTGTACAAATCATTTTGGTCAAAAATTAAGTTAAAATTATTAGACAATATAAATTATTCTAATTAAAAATATAGAATCTATTTTTAAAAATTCCATTCAAATAAGTGAAAAAAGATAATATAAAAATAACCCCATTGAGGCAATGAGAAACAAGGTTTTAAATGGGAAAATTTTCAACTGTTTGAAATGTTTTATTATAAAAATTAAATATGAAATTGATCAAAATGACATAAATTGGATCAATGGTTGTTTAAATGAGCTAATTTTAATTAAAAAAAATATTAAAATATAATTTTAGTTTATAAATAAATTAAACAAAAAAAGGCATTTCTCAATTAAAATTCAATTATTTTCACTATTCACCAAATGTTGAAACATTTTACAAATAATTCCAAAAATTTAAAATAAGATAATTTTAATTTTTTTAAAGATAAATTTTATTTTACCAGATTCATTTTCAATAAGTTTTTGAAATTAATTATATTATTCTTCACAAAAGGCATAAAAACAAATTTTTTGGTAAAATAATATTTTTAAAACATATAAATACTTTATCAATAATTTATTATTTTATTATAAATATATTTTATTTATATAAATCCATTGTAATTAATATTTAAAAGTAGTTATTAATATTAATATCATTATGTTTAATGACTAGGTTATGTTGGTTGCATTTAAATAATTATAATAATATAACATTGTTTTGTTAAAACTCAGTTTCACGTGTAACACATGATAACCTAGGTGTTGTGTTTAATAAATGCTTAATGTGTTACATTATGTGATGTAATGAATCAAATAAATTTAATTTATTTCAGAAAAAAATTCATAAAAAACTCTGGATGTTACATTTTACCCCACTTAAAAATGAATTTTTCCCTCGAAATTTGGAACTATGATACAAAAAAATGATGATACTTATGCCTAATAAAATCCTCTGGTTTACACATAACTTACTTTAACTGGTGGGTTTTCCACATAAATTTTACTAGGTTAGTAGTCCTATTTCATATAACTTTTTGTACAAAATTCAGAATCTCTACTAGTTGTTCCTCATAAGAAATATCATATTCAAATGGTATGACCTCTAAGTTCCGTACATGAGATAGATTAGGTATATAATTCATAAAGAGTGATTAGTGGAACAGATCGTGAACTTGAGAGAGGTAAGGTGGAAGAAATGATAATATAATATCCCAATATAATTATTTACTTTAATGGGTCTGATATATCGAGGGTTTGGTTTTTCCTTCTTTATTCCATAGATTAATTTATTGAAATAACCTATTACAATATTAAAATTATTTAATGGGTTTAAAATTATTAGTATATAGTTTATATAATATTTTGGTATTTCATACATGCTTTTTAATGGATCTAACCTACCCTACTATCTCATCATCTTTTTCAGGGCTCAATATATTTCTTTCTGCAACTTCATTCAAGTACATTGGAGTAATAAACTTCATTCCATAATGGGCTTAATATGGATCCATTTAGATGATCAAGTGAAAGATATTGTTACATGGAAACTCATGTAGGAAGGTTTGGATCCCATCCACCTTTTAAATCCATATGAAAAGATCTTAGCATATCATATGGGGTTTGGATTATTTACTCAAAATGATTATCTATCTAAAGAACATATGTAGTGATGAAACTCAACACCGTATCAAGATCTTGAGGATGAATTCACCAAAACGTCAATATAAACTCTAGATTTATATAAAATACAATTGAATTTGGTACTCCATGAAACCTTACCACTTACTTGATGTATTTTATAGAAATCATATCGAAAGAGAAATCGTCTTGGATAGAAATTAAATGTGATGACATTGTTAGGTGATCCACTCTAACCCATAATTATCTCAACATAAAAGATAAGATAAAACCTAAAGGTTACATGTAATATAATCATATTTCCACAAAGTCTAAAGTCATTCCTTCTCAAAAAACTTTGTCACTATATACAAAACTAAAGGGTTTCATTTCCATAAATGTCTCTTAAAATATCCTTAATCTTGGTAAACTCCTACAATATAAAACCATAAATGGGTTTTAATGAATTTGATCTTATGTTAATCATAAACTCATAAAACCCTGATATTATCAAATACTCTAAATGTAATCCTACCTGAATACATAAATCCTTCCAAAATCTAATTCACCCTTTATTCCATAAACAATATCTTATATTGTAAAAAAACATTTCTATCAGTATCTTTGGTTAAAACTTGTACTAATATAATATTAAATGTGATTTTGGTATTCCCAAAATCATGTAGAGGGAGGTAATCACCTGAAAAATCCCTAAAGTATGAGCAATAATATTTTAATAGTGCTCATTAATAAAAAATCAAACATGAAATTCCCAAGAAAAGAGGGAAGGATTAATGTGACTTAATTATAAAAATACACTACAATCATCATGATTGTATAATATTTATCTATGTGATTTTTCATCATAGGTTATTATAATTGGTCATTGTTATTAACCCTTGAATTGGGGAACTTTTTAGAATAACAACAAAATAATTTTCAATTGAAACACTGATGTTTGGGAGGTTTATTCAATGGAGATCTATCTTTATTCGCATCATTAGCTAACTTCTTCCAATAAATTCTATATTAATTCACTCAATGAACTTCCTTTCCACAATCGAAACACTATTTTTTTTCCAATAAGACAATTTCTTCCATGATTCTTCCCACACATTGATCGTAAGTGAAATATCATATTCTTCTCTCCAGGGTTCTTATATTTTTTTTGAATTCCATTTTTCTCTTCATACTGAGTTAGTGATATGGATACATAAATCAAACCTCCAATTCCACCATGATAGAATATTGAATAATCTCTTCTTAGATACTAAATTCTTTTTTGTATAACACCATTAGAGACTTGGTTTTAAAATGATGAAGAAACTATCAACCTTTGTTTCAGGTTGGATGATAATACCTGAAGCGTACCTCAAAAGTCCAGTAGAAGTTTCCTAGTAGATACCAATGGATTCATTATCCTTTTTTATTTAGGTTAAGGAACTCCTTATCTATCTCCATACAAAGAATATGAGGAAATTAATTATTGAAAATAAGTACTTGAACTCATCCCAATCGATGGATTCAATTTCATCTTGTTACCCCGTATTCTTGACAAGATTCCACCATTGATCTGCTTAACCTTAAAAATTGGAGACAACCAAATTGAATTTCTCATGTTCTGAACACTGGAGGATAGAAAATGTTTTCGAGTGGTGCTGAACCATTACTTATAAATAAGTGGATGAGAAGACCCACTGAAAGATGGTGGATGTTTCCTCTTGAAGGACTCAACAAAATGTTGTTCCTTCCTTTTATTATTTGGAATTGTACAATGATTCGATGATTGATAATGTTTTATGAAAAAAGAAACACTATTTCTAATTACATCTCATATAATGTTTGGTTTCTCAGGAGAAATATCATTTAATTATCTATCACATGCAGAATTAACATGGTTCCTTCAGGTTCTAGTAATATATTAAAACCAAAATTATTGTTTGAGAAACACAGATCATAGTGGGGATCCACATAATCATGCAAAATAAAATATAGGATGTTTAAAACATGAAAAATTAATTCCAATATATGAAATATTAGGTTCATCCATGGTCATTAATAGTCATCACATGTTTAAAACAATCATGATGGTTTTTAATGTATTAATTTATAAAGAGAATCCCCCAGAAGTGTCAAACCAGGCATGCAACAATGTTCATTGTGATGTTGCAGGTGATGATTGAGTCTAAATCAATGTGACCTTTTTGAACTTATTACCCTAGGTACCTCTATACTAGAGCCACATCTAATGATACTATCTAGTGATAGATTTAATTTATTAGAAACCAAATTATCTATCCTTTAACAAAATTATAGAACATTATTCAATGCTTTGACTCATCCTTAGAATTATCCTCAGAAATATCCATATATATATCCTTAGAAATATCCCAAGGGATCTCAATAATGTTTTTTCATTCTAGTTCCCAAAGGTTAAATAAAAACATCCTTTGATACGAACTATAATTACACATGATTATCATATATATACTTAAACATTTTCGATGATTGATCATTACATTATACAAACACACACTTGAGGACCATAATAGTTTTGTGCCTTTGGAAACACGGAAACATAGAGAACTTATTCATAGGTGAGCTTCATAATCTCCCAATAAAATACTCATATCTATATCACTTCTTAGAAAAATCATACATAATACATATCATCATAACAAAGGGATATGAAACATAAGAAATAGTGATCTCAAATTCTTAGTAAGGATAAACAAAGGAGGTATGTAAGCATAGCATGAACGAAAGGGTTTTAGAACATGATCATAAAATAGGAAAACAAGACCTTGTAAATTAGTGATTAAAATCTTGAGTCAGGGAATAAATAGTGGTAGTTCATTAGAGATGAATCATAAAGAAATCATATAACATGATCCATAAGAGAATAAAATTAAAAAAATACATAGTTTTTTGGAATACACATAAGAATAGAAATATTATGTCAATGATAACTACCAACACATTCATAACATGTTAGTATTGGGTTAACCACTTGTGTACCTACTCCGAGCTTGAGATGAGTTCCCTTGTACCCTCTTTTGGTCATGATCTAACCACCCATGTACCCTCCTTTTTGATCTTGGGCTAACCTCCAATGTACCATCCTTTTCATAATGGACTAACCACATGTTACCCTTTATGCTCATAGAATATTTATCAGTATCCAATGCATTGGAGGGACATATTGGTCCTACTAATCACATAATAAAAATCATACATATGTGCGACACAATATTATAAAACATTTAACATAACATAACATGGAAAATTAAATGGGTTTCATAAACATTTTAGAATTTCATAACCTGTAGAAAAGGGAGAATTTTCAAAATAATGTCATCATTTCATCGTAGAATAATCTATAAAAAAGAAGTAGGTTTCATAAGAATTATATCATTATATAAACCATGGAAAAATAAGTAGGTTTCATAATAATTTTGTCATGGTATAACTCATGGAAGATAAATGGTTTTCATAAACATCATGCCATCATAAACATAAAAAATTCAAAGAATGAATATGAATGGTATCCTTGGATCATATACCAAGTAAAGAATATATAACATCAATGGATGTAATCATTGATAGAAAATGTTTTCTATCAATTATTTAATACACTTCTTGAATAATATATCTTTTCTTTGAAAATAATTTTTTTTGAAAATACGTTTATTTGAAAATAACATCAAAATATTATAAAATAAGATTCATAAATCAATTTAAACATTTCATGAAGAAAATACCATTTACATGTTGTTTTTTTTTAAAAACCTAAAACAATTTTAAAATCCCTTATTTTTAAAATTTTCTTGAAAAAATATAAAATAATATTTAAGTAAAAAAAATTTTATGTTGAAAAGAAGTTTTTTTCATGCCGTAAATGTAAAAAACAAATATTTCTTCTACATTTTTTGTAATATAAAAACATGCATTATTTGTAATATTATATGAAGATTCCTTTCAAATCATTTTTTTAATGTAAAATAGGATTACAATTTTTTTATAAAAATTATAGGATTATAATAAAACATTTTTTAAAACATTTTTTGAAAATGTGGTTTTGGAAGAAAATATATTTCCAACTAAAAAGAGAAATAAATTAGGATTTTCTTTAAAAACATTTTTTAATTATTTTAAGTAAAAAAGAGTCAAAATTATTAATATTACTTGAAAATTTCATGAATAACTAGAGGGGAACAAATTTTTTGAGTTTATTGAGATATGGATTATAAGATTTTATTATGAGAAACATAATCATAAACAATCTTGATAAACATTGAGATTGTAACATAAAATATTGACCACTTTGGTAACACTGAAACATAATACCCATGATGGTATATAAGTAAAATAAACACAAAATATAACAAGAATAAATAAATTCAGGATATTACATGTCAAAGGGGATGCATATAAAATTCTTAAAATAAGATAGTTTCATGACATTATCATATTGCTCAAATAAGGCAAATTGAGACAAATATCCCTTACCACTTTAGTTATATTTTGAATCATAAGCTCCAATAAAGAATAAAATTAAATGAAACTTTGTATATCTTGAAAATAATGTTATTAATGATATAAAATTTTAATGAGGTAGTATATAAACCATAGAACACAAAAAAGTGTTGAATTTACATATGTCTCTTAGAAATAAAAGGGAGACTAGAAATCCATTACCATTAGTCGGCAATTCCATCATACACATTTAAAACTGTTGTATAATTAATATAAGTATCATATAAATATATTAAAAAATACTAATTATATATATATATCATACCATATATTATTTTCTTATAAAATTGTATTATATTTTTATTAACAATTCCTTGCTAATGTTTTGTTTTAGGTAATAATAGCTTTGTTTTTTCATATATGTCTTTATTTTTTATTTTTGGTCCCATTAATTTAATAATGGTTACATCAACTAAAAAATTTAAAACATTAAATAAATATCGTATATACTATTTATATATGTATTTATATTAATATATAAAATATAGATATAGAAAATGAAATACACCATTCATAGAGACAATAGGTCACAAACACACCCAATAGTTTTTTCCATTTTATCAAAATATTGAAAAAAAGAAATTTAAATGATATATTATAATTATAAAATCATTTTATTTAATATATTTCATATATTTTCATTAAAAACATCATTATTTATTTTTAAAAAAAGTGTGAACGGATCACATTCTTTCACGATGTGGTACTCTTCCGTACACATATGCAACAAAATCATATTCTCCCAAATTGGAAACAATTAAGGTATGTGTGATATAATAATTTAATAATAATACTAATATCATAAATATAATATAAAAACAGTGAATCGATCATTATTTACAACTATTAGAGGTGTTAATGGAAAAAATAATGACATCGGTTCGTGGGGTGATAGTCTATAATACACACAAACGAAGAATTCATAACCCATTTGATGGAAGTGGATATAGTTGTAGGTAATTAACTTGAAATAAAAACATCTCAGTATATGGGAGATACCTAAGATATTATATGATGATGAAGGCTAGTGATGTGAGTTCGTTTGAACTGTGCTGGTGATGTTTCCTAGATAAAGTAATATAGATTTCTCAAAGATTAGCCCATGGATGTGCTAGAAGTGGGAACATGAAGCTACTGGATTCTAGGGTGAAATTGTTTTTTATTTTCAAATTTTGAACTTTGGTTGATTGGTATTTGAATTTTTGAAACATGAATGTATATTGACCACTCCTCCTAAAGATTATTTTTATAAAATTAATAAAAAAAGTTTTGAGAAGGATATAATCATGGTATAATAATAATTTAAGGTGGTTGAGGAAGAAATAAAATAAAAATTCTCATTGATGAATGTTACCTATTCTTCAGTTATCCCATATCAGGTTTTCACCAAAATCCCACTTATGATTGATTTATTTCGAAGGTAAGGATTCTAGGATATGAGGAGTGAAGTTTGAATTTTTTTTGAATGTATTTTATAATCCAAAATATTTTTAATGTGTAAAAAAGAGTTGAGAATGGGTGGCTATTCATAAGTGAGTTGAGTGTCACACTTGTAATGTTTTTGAAAGAAATAAGTACAAACAATTTTTTTTTCACATCATAGGGACATAAAATAGATTATTCTAGATAATAAATGGAATAATTTATAAATATTTCTTGACAATGTGTGTTTAAAAATTTTTGATTTATTTTTAAACTTTATATTTTGAGTTTAACTCCCGTTAAAACATTTTTTATCTTAACCATGATAAATATTTTTCACTGTTTTTACTATTAATTTTGGGAAAATATTATGTTGAACTTATTAGATAATATAAATTATAATAAATCCAAATATGAGATACATTTTCTAAAATTACAATCACATATGTGGAAATATTTAATTTTAAAATAATACTGAAGATGTGACAAGAAAACATGGTTTTAAAGAGAAAATATTGAAAAGGATGAAATGTTTTTATATAAAATTCAATATGAAATTGATCCCAATAAACTAAATTGGATTAATTTATATATTATTGAACAAATATTACTTTAAAAATATTAAAATAAAATTTATATTTATAAATATATTAATTGAGAAGATAGTTTCAATTAAAATACAATATTTTCAGTTTTCACTAATGTTGAAAATTTTCAGAAAAAATACGAAAAATTCATCCTAATATAATTTTGAATTTGTGATTTAAAAGAAAAATAATATTTTATCAAATTAATTTTCTAAATTTTTTAAAAATTAATTTTATTATTATTCCCAAAAGATGTATTTTTTTATAAAATAACATTTTTGAATCATATAATGACTTTTTAAAAAATTATGTATTTTATTATCAATATATTTTAGATATATAAAAAATTATAATAATTATTAAAAATTATTTAGTACTATTAATATCACTATGTTTAACATCTATGTTATGTTCTCCATGACTAAATAATTATAATAATAATATAACATGGTTTTGTTAAAACTTAGTGTCATGTATAACATAAGATAACACTATGTTGCGCATAAAAAAATATTAACTGGGTGTTTTTTGTAACAAAATATATCATAGAAATTTAATTAATTTGAAAAAAATAATTAATAAAAACTCAGGGTGTTTTAGTTAGGGACTAAATACTTTTCTGTTTATTACACCAGTGAATGGATTAAGGGTATGGTGTGCAGTGGTGAGATTTTCATAGGGTGGTTAGATGAACATGATTTGGTCCATGATCTTGATGAGCATGAAATTATCGAAAAAATGGTTTCTCTCATGATTTAGTTATTGAATCTCAGTTTTGGTGTGATCAAGGGAAAATCTCAATGATGTAATCTCCCTCAGAATGTTCGATAAATGGGATTCATAAGGTATGATCCTACTGGTCATGGTCACCACTTCTTCTTTCGATGTCAACTGGAATTTATCATAAAACATAATATACTAATCTTAATGTTATCTATAAAATGACTATATTATTAAAATTTATGATTCATAATATTCGTTTAAATCTTACATACTATACAATGGTAAATAATAACCAAAGTAGTGCATGTTATTTTTATAAGTTAATTTTTGAATAAGGAATTTACTAATTTTAAAAAGTAATTTGATTTATAAATGTTTGGGTTGTTACGTTATACCCACCTTAAAAAACATTTCCCTTGAAATATTCATTTAATATACTAAACCAAATGAGGGTACTTCTGTTTCATCACCTCTTCTAGTTTTAATGTTATTTCCTCAAACTTGTGGTTCTATCAGAACACTTCAACCATGTATGTTTTTATAGTTTATAGAAATTTTTCTTTACAATCCAAAACAATCACCAACATATCATAATATGAGCGATCATTCTCCAAAAGTACCACCTCTGGATTCATTAGATATAAGGGGTTTGGTAGGTACTTCTTAAACAGGAACACATGGAATAAATCATTTACTTGAAATTGCTTAGGTGAAAGTGCTTGTCGACAGGGAACTGGTCCATTGTGATCAAGGATCTCAAAGGGGATGATGTATCTTTGACTTATATTTCTTTTCTTCCCCAAACTCATGAATTTTTTCCTTGGTGATATACGAATGAATAATTTATCTCCAACCTCAAACTCTATATCACATCGATCATTGTCTATATATATATATATTTTGTTGAATTTATGTGAATTTCACATGTCATTGAATTTTTTGAAAATTATCTATCATATCGTATACAATATCAAGTCCCATTGACTTTATCTCTCCAACTTATTTTTATAATTTTGGAATCTGACACCAATTACCATACAAAGCGTCATAATGTTCTATTTTAATGATAAAATAGAAACTATTTTTACATGAAAAATCCACTAATGGGAGGTGATGATCCAAACCTTCTTGGAAATCTATTGAACCCGATCTCAGTATATCCTCTAGGGTTTTAATGGTCATCTTAGGCTGAACATACTTATGAGGGTGAAACTCTATATAGTCTTACCACTTATCTTATGTATATATTGGTGATTTGGTTAAGAGATAAATATTCCTGGATAATAATGAAATGTTATGACAATTTAAGGTGATTTACTACCACCTAGATGGAATTTTTTCCTTTTATTATCTTGTGGATCCATATGATGAAATCTATTATTATGTTTTCTCATTTTCATACTAGTATGGTAAATGGTTTTATTAAAACATTAAACTTCTATCGTTATTCCTTGACTAATTTGAATACCAAGCATTGAGATACAAACTTCAAAATCTCCCTCTTCATGTTATCCCATCAGAAGTTTTGCTACAAATATTTTTACATTTTAGTGCTTCCTATATTAATTGATAAGGATGAGCTATACACAACATCAGAAAGTTCTTTCATTAGTCTAGTATTTATGTGACACATATCTAGGCTCAAACCCTTATAAAACCATATTTTATAAAGTTAAACTTTGTAATATTCACTACCTTTTATGTATATCACCTCATCATCTATTTGTCCCCCTTTTTTCTTCTCAATATTAGATAGTTGAGTATTTATTTGAGAATGGTTGGATAAATAACATTTTATTATTCCCATATCCATACTTTTCATGTCTAGTAAGACCAAATACCTTTCAATCCTCATCATGGGTAGGGTTGTGGGATCCTTTCAACTCAGAGAATCTAACACTTGTTCTCCTTTATAGGATGTTGATGGATTGGAAAATCACAATCCTTGACTGGATCTAACCACCTTCACTGGAACATATTAAGATCATTTTATGTGAATATATAATTGAGGATTTCATGATCCGTATATGTCATAAGTTTATCTATAGAGGTAATGTCACCAAGTCTTCAACACAAATATCACTATAACCAATTTTTAATCTTGTTATGGATAGTTATTGTCTTGGATCTTTAATTAGAAGGTGACATAGGCTATCAATTTTCATATTACATGAGTAGGCACCCCAATCCATTTTTGGATGCATCACTATGGATCAAAAATCCTTCCCCACCAGTGGGTAATGTGAGAATAGGTACATTAATTAGCCTCTTATTAAAATCTTTAAATATCTCTTTATATTCATCAGTATATAAATTTTTTTGTTCTTCCAAGTTTTGTTGGATAGTAGGATTGATAATCATGGGAATTTTCTCAGAAATCAACAATAGTACCAAACTAATCCAAGGAAACTATGGATTTATTTTATTGATATTATTCTAGGACATACTTTAACTACCTAATTTTTAAAGAATCCATAGATATCACTTTGGTGGTGATAACATTCCTTAGGGAAGTTACTTTCTTCATCTTGAAGTCTCATTGACTGTACTTGAAAAATAAATTTTCCTTCTAAAATTTTCGAGTTTAAATTTTAAATGATCCTCATATTCATCCTTTTTTTAAGTATACAAGAACATAATATATAAATAAAACCACAAATATTTTAGGTAATACCCAAAGAATCTATCCATAAATTCCATAAATATTTATAGATCACTATTTAATCTAAATATAATCACTATGAACTCATAGTTATCATACCTTATATGAAAAAGAGTATTTAAAATATCTTCCTTATTAACCTTTAAATGATAATATCCAAACAAAATATCCAACATAAAGAAGTATTGTGTGCCTTGTACTTGATAAAAAAGTCACTAATCTAAGGAATATAGTACATATTATTTAACATGATCTTGTTGAGATGATAATAATCAATGAATAGGAACATTGAACCATCCTTCTTCCTAAAAAGTATTTATCAAGATTTTCATATAGTTTTTTATTTTTATCATTAAATTCAATAGTCACCAAACTAAATGGATTCTTGGATAATTTAAATAATTTGTTTTAATATCGATTGAAAATTTTACCTCTCAGCCAGGAGGAAGGGTGTGCAATTCTTTGAGAAACACCTTAGTGTATTCCCTCACAATGGACATGTCATCAAGGATGATATTATCTTAAGTATCAAAAATTTGGGGAAAGATATTCCTTATAATAGGGAAATAATAAACATTCTTAATATGATTATACCATAGAATATTCGTCCTCCTACTTTCACTTGTATATAAGCATAAGAAAATTCACAACATAGAGGGTGATTTCATTCTACTAGTAATTTATGCTGAATCCAAATAAAGAAATTCAATACATATATAAAATTTCATAAAATTATTCTAAAGGTAACATAACAAGGTTTTAATGGAAACTAAATTTTTTTTTATAGGGGATGAGTTATATGTTTGGGATACAATAATTGGTGCATTTTTCATCTTAACTGATAACTCAACTTCCATATTTTGAGGTCGTGTTTGAATAGTTCTAATAAATTTTCATGATATGAATGAATGTATAGAACCATAATAAAAATGAAAACATTTAATTATTGATTAAATAACTAGTATACCTATCACCAATTAATTATTTTGATCCACCTAGGCAGTTTTTATGGAATATGCTCTCCATTTCTCTCTAGGCAATAGAGGTTGTTGTAATCCGTTGTCTTCAGTAATTGTTATCATAGTGAATTGATTCACATAATTTACTTTTATTTATAGAAAGAAAATTATATTGTTGTATAAGGGTTTAATGGAGAATTCCAGTATTACCTCACATTAGTGGGTTTATACAATCAATAATCCCTAGTTTGGTGCCCATTCTTTCCGCACCAAAAGAATTCCCTTATTCCATTAAAAAATTTTCCAAGATAGATCTTACCACAATTTTATTAAGTGGGATGTTGGAATTTATTTCCCCATGATAAATTTTCATCACATTTATAGAATTAAAATACATCACCTAATTTTTATCTCTAGACTAATTAGATCCTTGAGATTCATTGATCAATATTTCAACTTTGAGGGAACATTAAAAAATTTACACATAGTTATCAATGTCTTGAATTAACAAAGGATTTCATATACTTCACTTTAATCCATTTAATAAGTGATAAAATTTATTTTAAGGTTATATAATAATTCTGGAGGTGTATCAAGCATTTCTTGTGATGTTTTCTTCATATGACCTAATATATTTTTCATTCTTTTTTTATGTCTAAAGAAAATTCTTTCTGTTTTAAATTTAGAGATATTGAGGAAAACAATTTTTTTAAAAGCATTTCTAGAATTTCATTCACTCTATCTCTCTCATATCCTCCTTGTAATTTTTTTTACCAACACCCACCATTCATCAACTTATCCTTCCATATAATAAACAACAAGTAAAACCTTTTCTTTTTCAAAGAATTGAAGTATAGATAATATATTTTCAATATGTTTTACCAATTTTTACATGAGTAAAGGATTGGAAGATACAATAAAATTCTAAGTCCTTTAATCCAAAAAGGTAATAATTTCAAATTTCTATTTCATTGGGGGATTCAATAATTTCTCTTCATAAATGTTTTGTTTCAAAACTTTTGGTAATTGAGAAAGTATTTTTATGACCTAAATCCTTCTCTCATCAGGTTGGGAATCTCATTTGGGATGTCACCAAATTATCCCTCACATTGGTTATAGACTCAGTTTCTACTATTTCCTACCATTGACTAAAATATAATGGGTAAATTAGAGAGGAGTATTTTGAAACAATTAAACACATAAATGGGAAATCGTGAACATTAATGTTATATATCATAAATGACATATATACTGTAACCCATGAATTTATATGTATTATTCTAAGTTATCCAAGATCTATTTACTAATATAAAATATTAACTTATTTTATTCCCTTCATAATGGTTCATAAATAGATTGTAAATTTACTAAAGAATACCCCCTAGGAGTGTAAAACCTGGTGTGCAATATGGCCTATTTTTTTGCACTATGTGACGATTGAGTAACTAAATTCACACTTTTTGGGGTATTAACCCTATGTAAAACTATTCCTGAGAAAAATACACATGTAGTATCCATACATGGATCTATTTTATTGGATACCAATTAATATATAATTTACCAAAATTTAGGTATTTTTTTATGTTTATTATTATCCCAAAATATTTTACTAGAGTTTTCTTATACTATTCCCCAAAAAATAACTAGATATTACTCTCAAACCAATTTTCATAACCCATATCTCTAATACATTTTATTTCATTATTAATTTAATATATATACAATTAATAGAACCCAAAGTATCATGAGGCCATGTGTATATGGGTAATTTGGTACACAGAATAACAAATTGAAACAAAAATACAAAGACATAAACTAAAATTCTATGACATGCCCTTAATTTTTGATGATATTATAAAGCTGAACAGAATAAATTGGGAGATATACATAAGAAATGGGTTAGATATATATCCCATTAATGGAATAATAAAATCATAACATGATGAAATTAATACATTTGGGTCAATAATAATAGGAATAAGAAATAAAATGGCTAATAATAAGAAACATGAAAATAAATTCATGATATAAAATGAATAAATGGAGGAAATATAGGAATGTAAAAAAATTAATCTAATACATGGAATCAAATTATACAAAAAAACCCAATGCATTGGATGGATATATAATTTTAAGATCACCCTTTAAATATATAACATGTACACGCATAAGTGTGACCCATAGATCATATAACATAAGGATGTATTTCATCAATTTTAGTCTCAATATTAAAGAGTTTGACTTACATACATATAAGTACCAAATTAATTAAGTATAGGTACATCTAGGTGAATAATCTTGAGTGAAAATGGGGATGATTATTCAGTATAAAAATGTTTGACGTGGAAAATCATAGGATAATTATAGCTGGATAAAGGGGTTACATAAAGAACCATAAAGGATTTAATTAGAGTTTAAAGAGTTTATCATCACTTTTAAATCATAATTATAGTAATAATAATGTTTAATAAGATATAAAAATGTAAAAAATTGGAAATAAAAAGACATAATATAAATAAGGTTCTTAAATGAAAGGAGAATGAGAGGATCCCTTACATTGAGAGGGTGCTTCTAAAATCATGGGAGGATATTCTTAAGGGAATTGGGGAAAATTGGGAGGGATTTAGATAGGTAAGGTAAGAGTAAATTTATACTATAAGTGTTTTTAGTGAAGATGAATGGGAGTTTGGTTTGGGTTTTATTGAAAAATAGAGGAGAATTATTTTATAATATCTAAACATAGGTTTTGAAATCTATGATAAGTTAATAAACCAAAAACCATACCATTATTTTTCCCATGGTATCTACCAAAAGGGATTGTATTTAAATATTTTATAAGGATTCGTACCTAAATCCTTAAAATAACACACTTGGTGTTGTGGAAGTGAGTCATTTTTATAAAAAATTGATTTTTAAACATTATAATATAATATAGGGTTTGGAGGATTCTTTAAGGGTTTATAAAATTAATAAAATAACTTCAAAAGAACATAATTTTAAATGGAAAATATAATTTTAGTTTCATATACTCATTATTTTATTTATTACATCACTTTATGTCCTTTATGGAGTCATAATACATATAGTATATTTATACCGTATTTAATTTTTATCCAAAACTTTTTCTGACCCCGAAAAATATGAAAAAAACAACGATGGATAATTTCAACATAATTATTTAAAAAATAATATTTATTTTATCAAAATAATTTTAAATATATGATAATTTAAATTTTTTAATCAAAAGTTTCCATTTATTGAAAAATATTTGTTTTGTTGATAATAACAGTTTTATGACCCATATAAAATTTATATTTGACTTCATAAAATTATATTGTAATTTATATTTCATAAATTATATATAATAATTATTTTCATTAAAAATATTTATTTATAAAATTATTGAATTTATCAAAAACAGTGTCTTGATTGCAACTATATATTTCCTAAAAATACAATTTGTATTTCATCATTTCAAAATCCAATTTTTGAAATAATTATTCTTTTAATCATTATAAAGTAGTAATAAAAGATAAATATAATCATTAATTTTTATAAAAAATATATAAATTCATAATTTTAGGGTCTTGATACATAACCCTTTATTACACCAGTGAATTCCATAATGTTAAGGTGCGTGGTGGTGAGACTTTCTTTGGTGGTTTAAGGAACATGGTTTGGTCTGCGATCTCGAAGCGCTCCGAATTTTCCCATAAATGATTTTGATTGTGATTTTTTTATTGATTATATTCTTGGGATTGGAAAAGGGAAAATCCTATTGATGAAATCTCCCTCCAAATATTTATTAAATGGGATTCCTAGGTTGTGATACTACTAGTTGATTCCATAACTTCTCCCTTTTGTGTTAATTGGATGTTATCATCACCTTTAATAATCTATTATTAAGGGAAATTGTACAATAGCTATATTATCAACGATTATAATTCTTAACAGTGTGTTAAATATGAAAAACTATATAATGGTCCAAAATAACCAAAGTATTCGATGTGTTTTCCTTAACTCCATTTATTAATTGGGAATTTACTTATTTAAAAAGATAATTTCATTTATAATTCTTTAGGTCATTACAAATTGATTTTATTCAAATATAAGGGATAAGACCTCACCACCCATCAGTGAAATATTTTAAATAACAAAATATTTTTCACTTTATACTTGAATAAACACATAGAATACAATATATAATATTAACATAATAAGTTATCTATTAAATATTACCACTTAATGAAATAAGTGTTATTTCATAATAGAAAAGATTTTTTATCTTAGAATGATATTCTAAAGAGAATATAATATCTAAGAGATTATTGAGAGTATGTTTTGTACTAAAATAAGATCAATGTTTTGAAAATAATTGATAAATTTAATCAAGATACAATGTGAATATCACTTTATATCCTAATGAAGTTAAGGACGTGATTCGTAAAGAAAAATATAAAGTTACATTATGTTACCAAAACATTCCCAAGGAAAATTTCAATGAAAAATTTATATGATTGATGATGAGGATGAAATTAGAAATAGTTATAAGTATACAATAAAACTAATTAACATATTATCATTGGATTTTATGATGAAAATGAGTTTTAATACTATATCAAATAATTTAAATATTTGGAATAAGATTTTTATGTTTCAAAATTATTAAAAAATATACAATTAATAGATTTTAATCACAAAAATAGTTTAATAGTATGGTTTTATTACGTGTCCTGACCATTCCACAATGCATCCCAAAGAACTATCTCTTAGTGCTGATATCTCAAAATAATATCTTTGGAGAGGGGTGACCCCTTTCTCTCTAAAATAATATAAAATCTCTCACTCAGTGCTCTCAATTTCAAAGTTATCTCCATAAAATACATCATGATAGTGATTCTGTATCTCAAGAGATCCATTTAGTCCTAGTTACCTTATCATTACTATCTCCTCTTTGATCTTATTTCATTTATTTCCTTTTTTATTTCATTCCTAATGTTCTCCCTATAAAACTTTTAGTACTATGTTTTTACGAATTTTATCACTTTTCTCTACTATATATGGTTTTTGGTTTTTATATGATTTGGTGTATAGTTTCTCATATGGTTTCATTTGGTGGTCATGTGTTGTTAATGATATTAGTGGATTCCTATATTTTTCAATAATTTCTATTGGCCTAACCTATCTCTCTTAAACCCACATTAGTTAGGCCTGATCGCATGTGTAATGGATTTGGGATGCTCTAAATGAACTAATTTTATGAATAAGTCCCATTGCTATGTTACCTTCTTCCAGTAGTTCTCAGTATCAATGCGCCCCCTCTAATTTTTAATTACAAAACCACCATGAAAGACCCCAATTTGGTTAGACATTATGGTGGTATTGGAGGATTGGGATGGTACCAATGGACACACATGGTGGGAAATATCATACTATAATCTTACCCTTATTTTGATTTAGTGTATATAGTTAATATCTTATTGGTTTTATTGGTTCAGATTCTTCTCCTTGGCTGTGCCCTTCTCCCATAATCTAGGGATCTTGTGATATTGTGGTGCAGATTGACCTTCCATTTTATCTCTCTTTCTATGATGTTGTTGCTAAATTTTACCCCTATAATCTACTATTAGGATAGATTCTTGGTAGGTCTACTTAAATTTTTTTAATGATTAAGGTCTTAGTTTATGTGATGGAAAACATTTATTGGGCAGAAAAATGTGGTGAAAATAATGGTTTGGGTTATGACAATGTAAGTTGTGAATCAAGTGTGCTTGTTCTTCAGTATGGAGGATTTTAAAATCACATATGAGTCTAGTGGATTTCCATGTAGTGATTCAGGCTTATTGGTAGAGGTTATTTGATTCAGTGTAAAGTGTTGTTGATTTTTCTATATTTGATAGTGTTTGTTTTTTAAGATAAATATTAGTTGGTTTGTATACTCTTATTTCATAGTTATAGGAGTCGATGTTTGGTGAGGGTTCAAAATAGATTTTTTCTATAATTTTATGATCAATATTTTTCAATGATGATAATGAGATATATTTATGTAATAGTATTATGGTAGTTATTGTAGTGAAGTAGTCATTGATGATGTGTGGTAATGATGGTGACCTTATGTGACATTGGATGAAATGGCCTTATTGAATCTGTGTAATTCAAAGCTTCAGGGAGATCCTTTGGGATCCATGTTTGAATTATTGAGTGTTTCCAAAATGGATTTTTTTTTTCAAATTTTGAATTTTTGGTATTCTATTCCATGTGACTAGGGTGGAATAACTGAAATTCATGTAGCCTATTTATGTCTCGTTGTTTGTCTGTTTGGTTTTTATTGTAAGGTGTTTTTTTGTGGTTATTAAATGTTCTTGATCAACCTCAAAGTGGATTATTTGAAAATAAAAAAAATATAATTTTTCAGTGGCAGTGTTTTATGAGATGGTCATATAGATTTGTGGTAGGAATCACATAATTATGTAATTAATTTGAAAAAACCCTAAAAGTGTAGTGATTATAAGGCCCCTATGGTGTTATATCATATATGATTTGATATGATAGAAACTTATATATGTTTTTTTATTTTTAAATGAGTATAAGAATAAAAATGTATCATGTTATATAAAATTTAGTCTTCTCTTTACCATTATTTCATTTTTGTTTCCAATATTTTGAAAAGTGAAATTTTAATTAGCCTCTAAATATTATACATAAGCAATGTTTTTGATGGATTATTATAGGTTATGATTAAATGTTAAGGCTAGAATGAGTATTATTTCATATAGATATATAAAATAGGTACATAAGGTACAAAAGCATTTTTATGTTCGGGATGACCAACCAAGAATACAACATGGGGTGTCCTGAACTATGTATTTGGTATGCTAGGTGTGTATGTATTATATTGAGTCATTATTCACAAGGTTATAAAGGTACCTAGCATGATAAAATTTCTACTCCAATACATTTATTATACAAGGCCTACGAGTTTTCTAATTAGGGGTGTTTATATGTGACGTTGATCAGGTTATCAGTTGCGTATTGACCAAGCAGATATTTTTCCTCTTATATAATTAGTATAACATATTGGACCTCGATTGAGATATATCAAGAAATTATCTCTTCAAAAATAGATTAGGTACATGTGATGTGATATATATGTGGGTGAGGTTAATGTGATGTTTTCATCCACTTAAAAGAATGACTTGTGATACATTCATCTATTTACCTAGTCTATACACAAATAATTGAGAATGTATGAGAAGGATATATGGGATTGAAATAATCCATGTCTAATGGTAACTTGATTTATAAAAAAAAGTGATTATATGATTATATATAATTGTATATGGTACAATTGATGGACACCGGTATAGAGATACATGTGTTTTGTAGAGATCATACTAGTTACCTTTATAGATTGAGTAGAACTAATGTTTTTATAGAGTGAACTCTTAACTTACATTTATGAATTCATGAATTCATATTTTTTCAAAACCAAAAAGGGCCATGGGGTTATACATTGTGATTTAATAAACAAGGATGTGTTTTTACAAAACATAGAGACCTTTTTTAAAGTGTTTTAATGTTTATCTAAAAGGAGATTTAGATGGAAAATCACACATTATTACATATGATGTGATGCATAATAAATTTAATAATAGATTTTATGTAACAACCCTAACCCAACCCATTAGATTAGGTATGACGAAAATTCAACTAACCTCAAGTTTATCTACTAGACACCGAAGGATGGAAATAAATTCTATGGGAATATCTAAATAGTGAAGGATTATTTTCCATTACATATGAACCAAATAGATAAATCTAAGACCACACACACACATAGATATATGATTCATGAATCAACACATGATTAAAGTACAATATATAATATAAAACTGATAAAATTCATATAGTATAAATAATAATATGACCAAGTATGTCTGTGAGGCCTAATACATAAAAGAAAGGACACATTCCAAAAAGGATCACTCCCATACTCTACATAACAGATAACTCTAAGCTCCAAAATCCATCACCTAAGACCATACAATCAGCACACTGGAATAGAAAAGTGATATATCTATTCTTATCTGTAGAACATCAAAAAATAACTATATATGCACCTAGATGAATATTCATGAGATGAGTATAAAAAATCAGTCAGTAATCCCCTCAAAACATCCCTCCCACACAACTTAAAATAAGAACCTGTTTGCTAAAATTTTAATTTCAAAAAGGAGATATGTATAGTAGAATGTATAATCAAAGAAATACATGTGAATAACTCAGACCAAACTCCACATTTCAAATTTAATCCACTATTTTCATGAACTAACTGAGGAAACAACTCACACACCCATTCCATTGAGTGACACACAAATAAATACATCCCCATGAAAAGTGGAAGTCCCAATGAAATTACTAAATCATGCGTAAAAACATGTTCATCTTGACCTAATCCATAATTTGGAGGTAAAGTAACACCTACTCCAAAATTTAGCACCATCATCCAAGAAAGAGCCAAAAGGCCTCATACATTGCATCATGAACATACATAAACCCATGAAATATAGTGTTCCTTGATTTCAACAAAAAATCCAAGTCCAAGACAACATGAACCATATAAAATATGTATACACACCAACCCATAATTTCCAAAATACATTTCCAGATAATTATTTTATCAAAAATTGAGAGAACACAAAGTCTCATACCATTTTTTCATGAATATATTTACCCAATAGTTTTTCAAAACATTTATCTAGATTAATAAAATCATTAAAAAAACCAAAATTACAAGTCATTGACATATGTTGTGTGAGTGAGAATACACATAACTTCATCACATTTTTTCATTAGAACCTAAGATATGAATCTTCTAAACAATGTATCACTAGAAATTACCACAAAAAATCATATAGTATGTGATACCCAGATATGATAGGAATAATGAACATTTTTAGAGAATTAAATGGGTCAAAAATAACATTAATCATCTCCAAAAAATATCAGAAATGGTTTTCATTTTTAAATATACACCCCCTAAAAAAACATAGAGGATATTTAATCTATTTAAAAAATGAGATGACCATTAGCAAACCATAGTTCATGGTGGGGTTCATTCTCCCATGATGTTTGAATATCTCAATTGAATCCAGTCACAAAAACACCCATCCCTTTGGTGTGGTGATATCCCATCACATATATGGCTCAACATGCTCACTGAAATGGTAGGGCCCATGGTGTGGTGAAGTTCCCTTCACATGGATAGAAAACTATACCCTATATAATAACCACTATGATGGTGTAGTAATCTTTAATCAGCTTAAATAAATGACTATAGAGTCCAAACACAACACTATGACATAATAAACCTCCTCATGTGGCACAAGGATTCACCTCGACAAACTATTTTTTCAAAACATTCATGAACAATAACATGGTGGCCTCCCAAAGACACTAGAACACGGAACACCAAAAATAGCTCTATAACAGGGACCACTACTTCCACCATGGATTCCATCATTCTTTAGTGAAGAAAATAGAACAAAAACTGTCCCTATCCAACAAAACCCCCACCCTCTAAAACCTTCCAAATCCAAACCCAGCATCTCATTATTTAAAAATAAATAAAAAAACACTAAAATAACAAAAACAAAGAGAGTCAAATTATCCCCACCATTATGTTTTATATCCTATAAAATATGGAGGTTGGAGGTATCTAAATTAAATATTAGGCCATCGATCAAGCATAACAGTGTCTCATTATGAATGCTATTAAAAAATCCAACCATGCAACTACAACCAACATACCAAAGGAACATGTCAATCTAGAAAGATATTATCATGCCCATGCAAAGATATGATACATAGTGAAATACCATTATAATATCCATCGTAAGAGGAAAAAAATTCCATACACCAACATAACAAAGCGATTCTCATACATCTAGAGATGATATATATGAAACAATCACACATTTACAAATCAAGTGGGAAATTATTTTTAATGAGAAACCTTAGTAACATGCTTGATAATCCCAAAGAACCCAATGCACCATGGTTCTAACTACCCTTTATAATCAAAATGACTACTCCATAATCATGGAAAAACCTTCAATAATACAAAATCCCTCAATACCAATGATAATGGAATACCACAACAATCCCAACCAATTATGCTAACAAAAGATGCTTTGTTCTGAGAAGATAATGTCTCTCCCAAATGCTGGTGGCAGTTCACTAATCTATGATATACCCAAAGAATAAATAATTTACCACTTATAATGATAATAGAAAAAATGAAAAATGAAATTGTAAAACTAAATATCAACATGGATAATCATATAATTCTCTAAATTGGGAAATTTGAAGAATCTTGATAGAATTCCATGATTGAAAAAATATGGCCAATATTAATGACTATGGAAAATAGTAAATCATGTGACTATAAAACTTCTCAATTATAAAACATAGATATATATTCTATACAATTTACCCCCCATGAATTGTAATGAAATGCACTAACTCGATGAGTTGGTCAAGTACTACCTTAATGACATAATTATTAAGAAGAACTTCAGAAAATTTGGTTCCAAATTCCTTGATAATTGGCTCACTATTCTGAAAAGGTATAATAAACTAAAAAACATGCCCAATGGTCAATGTTCAGAACTCACATATTTGTTTACCATTTTAGTATCTAAATATGTAATCCACTTGAAATTTTCCTCACATTGGGAGGAACTTAAAATGGGTCCCAATGTATAAGAATTTTTTTTTAATTCTTTTCCCACCCATTTGATGAATCCCAACCATTAAGAATTTAATTATCGGTAAGACTATAAAAAGTTTACTACTATACATCGTATGACTTTCTCACCTATGCCAATATTGAGAGAGATCTGATAGAAAACAAAAAATCTAACTTAATATGTACAAACCTAGTATATATTTACAATTTATTCCATAAAACATCAGTGATGAAACCCTCCTCTAACCCATCACCCAACAACTTGTGAGATAAGAAATTAACTACCTAATTGATCATGAATTTTCATAACTAGTTAGCATAGTCCTTGGTGAGACTATATATTAAAAGACACAAATAAGAAACTAGAAATAACATGTTATTCATATAGGGTATGATTAGTCAAGGTATTTAAGACAAAATCTATCTAATCACTAAATATAGGGACATTAAATATAATCAAACATACCTCATAAGAATTCAATGTAGTTTACACTTCCTAAAACTACTCAAAAATAACCACACCTAACCAAGAAATTTAACCATAGTTGTGTCAAACCCCGACCCCAAAAACACATTTACTTTATCCTTTTATTAGTCTTTGATCTTTTGGTTGAGTCTCGGTCATGAGTCCCAGTCAATGTTTTTTATTTTTTGGCGTTTTCAAGGGGTTTTACAGGTGGACCATGCTTACTTCATAGTTAGTAGTAACCATGTGGTCCGACCGTGTGGTAGGTGAAGGTTGGATAGAACCAACCGCACGACCAGTGCACGACTGTCTGGTATGTCCCTAGTAACCCTGCACCTTTTCTTATTTGGGTTGACAGATCCGCACGGTTACCACGTGGTTTGGGAAACTATGTGGCCAAGCATTGCTGTCGTGCCGAGTTATTAAATACTTGAAACACTCTTTTCTATCTCTCCCTATTTATCCCTTGATCAACCCCTATCTCCTCCCTCTCATTTTGGAGCGAAAAGGTGTCCCAATACCCCTCTACCTTGGATCTCTGTCCCTTCTTGGTGCTTCTCATTTGGATCTATGGTAATTTTTATGGTATTTAGGTTGTTTCCTTCTCCTTTATATCTTCCCCTCTATTTTTCATTGATTTATTTATGGATTTCATACTTTGGATAAACCCTAATACATATGGTATGGGGTTGGTTCATTTTACTTTTGATCAAGGGTGTGTGGTTAGTCCGTTGGCCCTTTTTCTTTGTCCTGTTGAAGCTTCTTTCCATACACACATGGTTGACGTATGTGTTTTAAACATTTTACTTTTTAGCACAACACATGGACACGTAACATTTTTCATTTAATTATTAAATTTATTTTGTTCCTCTAATATACCTATGAATTTATCTAAATGGGGATATCATGTGGAAATAATTTTATAAAAATATATTTTCAATGATATTTTTGTGAAATGCCTAGGGTTTTGGGACCTAGGAAGTTTATTTTAAATGTTATTTTTTGTAAATGTGAAATTGGGGTTTTTCAAGGTATTCTTAGTATTAATTAGGTTGTGATGATATTGTTTGTTTGCGAATTTGATTTGGTATATATGGTTTGGTAATGTTATGGCTTGGAAATTGTATTAAATTTTCTTGTAATGGATTTTATGGTTTTAAGGAGATTGTTTTGTGTTCTCTAAATAACAAAGATGGTAGGATGTGGTTTTAAAGACATTTGTGGCTTCATAGAAATGGGGTTTCAGTGTCCTCTTAGATGTTGGTGTTCCATTTGATGTTATAACCACCATGATTTCACTAGGTGCACACGTGGATGTTTCTTAATATGACGGTAGTACCTTGAAATTTTGTTTTCTTAAAACCTTGGTTTCTTGAATGGTTTTTTGGTTTCTAATGGAAATGGGTTATCTTGTGTGTTTTCAAAGGAATTTATTAAAATGGAACGTTAGAGTGTATTTCTATTGGTCTCTTAGTGTCTGTTTTGGTGAATTTTTTTCTTAAGGGGCCATTTGGAATTGTAATTATAAAAGTGGTTTTGGTATGATATTTTTGTAAATTCTTTTAGTGATGTCAAGATAAAGGCCCATTTGGCACTTCCAACTCAAAGGTGATGTTTGTGTTAGTTTTTAGAAGTGGTGGTTTTGGTATGTGTGCGTACCCTATTGAAAACTCAAAATGTTCTATGAATGGAATTGAATGCTTATATGTTATGACAGCTTAGTTGGAACCTTTGTATGATGTGAAATGTCTGTATATCTATATGGGATATATATATATATATATATAGTTGGGATTTTCTTTTATGGGTTATCATATATTGGTGTCCGTGTTTGGGGTAGGCAAGTGTAGTGGGGGCAGGTAAGTTGGGTAACACTTGTATTGGAATCATACTTACACATTATTAATATTATTATTACTAAGGGTCCCTGGGCATCTTTTTAAATGATTGAGTAATGATAGCTTACTAGCCCTAATTAGACCGGTTGGTACCCTCACGGAGTTGTAGACAGGCTAGAGGTTTGTACCAATGGTGGGGATAGGATATAACATCTTGTTGGTTATTGAAATTGGAGAATCACTGTATGTCAATAGGTGGTTCTGATTTGAGTACGTCCAGGGGACTTCTAGGGATGTTTAGTATCACCCATGGATATTATCTGTATGATTGTGTTTACATTTTTTTCATTAATTTTTCAGCTTGCACTATTTATTTTTCTTTCAGCACAACCCTATTATCTTTGGTTTTAATTTTATTTATAAAATGGTAGTTTATTTTGGAAATGGAAGGTGGAATGTGTTGGTTTTAAAAACGAAAAAACTGTGATGGTTTATTAAAATGTAAAAACTTATTTTTATAACTATTTTCAGATTAGTGTTAATGGAATATTTTGGGAAAGGAAACACTTGGATTCTATGGTGATTACCAACTGAGATGTTGTCCTCACACCCTACCTATACGACATATTATCAGTAGACCCAAGCTGTTTTTCATGTTCATATTTTTTTAGGTTTCCTATAATATGCTCTTCATTGGACCAGTTTTGGTCTTGTGGCTGGAGGTGACTCGGAGGTTACATGTAGATCCTGATAGTGTGGTCTTGATTTTAGTTTTGTGTTTTGTTCTCACATGTTTAGTTGAACCTAGAACCTGAATAATTTTTTTATTTATTTCAGATTTAGTTTTTAGTTTTTCTGTATTCTCAATTTGTTAAATGATTTTTTTTGGTTCAGTTTTTTCCTCTTTTAGGTTTAAAGCATTCCCACTTATTAATCCATTATTCCCAGCACTAGATTACAACCCGTGGGGATCGAGAATGTCCTTTAAGACATACTGCAGACTGGGTTAGTGTTAGATTAGATGAAATCCTGATCTAGTTCATGAAAAAATGGTATCAGAGAAGGTTCTTAATATTTGGGGTGTTCGGTATACTAAGATTAGGACTATCAGGACTCGAGAGGTAGGTGAAAGAAGAGAATCATGAAATCGTTTTCACACTGATACTTGAGTTACCGGTGGTATTTTGGGATTTGAGTTTCATTTCATGGGATTCCATTGATTAAGGGATGATAATGGAGGGGAACATGCCTCATGTTGTGGCCTCACATGGTGTATTAACCAATGTGCAGTCTAAGTGCTCGATTCAAGGTCCCCTTTTATATAAGACTTTCTTGAGGCATGGATCACTACTATATAGACAGGATAAGAATAGACACTATTTTCTTACTCTTGTATCATGTTTTTAGTTGTGATTTTTTTAAAATACTGAGGTTCTATGACCTCTTTATTGAAACCATAAAACATCCATTGAAAGGTACCAAACCGAACCAAGTGGTACATCAGAAAGATAGAACAAGAAAAGTTACCCTGTTCTAGAGAGGGTGGTCATGAAATGGTAAGGAAGGCGCCCACCTTTTCCATGGGGGTGTTGACCCCTTCTTCTAGACGCACCGCCTTCATCAACTACCGGTTATTTCACATCGATGGGAGTCATGATAGATGTAGAAGGATCATCATCTGGTCCAATTTCTTTATTATTGTTAGTGAGAATATCAAATTAGTTAGAAATTATAACATTAAAGCATACCTTCTCAAGAGGATATGGGAAATTCTGCATGGGTATCAGTCCTTCCTTTGGCGGGGAGGCTTTAACCTTGTCCATATTCTTCTGTTCCTCCTCTTTTATCAAACCGCATTCATCAGGTAATCTCATAGGGAGACTAGACAACAGAGATTCAATATGCATTGAAGGGGGGGTGGGGATTTCCCAAGCTCAAGATTAGTATTGCAACATGTTTCCTCAGTAACAACATGGACTTTAGAATCAGCTCATTCATGTGCTTTGGAATGGCGGTAATCATTGAACTTAACCTTCTCTGAGGTCTCACCATCAAGCACTATCTTCCCCTTTCTCCATTTTAGAGCATGAATCTCCTGCCTAACTCTATCATCAGGCACTACCAGCGCTGAGAGCTCCCTCTCCATTTGGCTATCCTCCCAGTCTGATTTTATTCCTTCACATTCTATGCCTCGGACCAGAGCATCTTTTAATGGAAGACCTCTTTCATATTGATTCATCCCCTCAGAAATATCAGACCATTTAACCTTGCTTGATCTAACCAATTGATGGGTGGAAGGAAACCTTCATCCTGTATCAAAATTTGAGTTTCCATATGTCAAGGAGTTTGTAACTCGGACTGAATCACCCCAGCTTGAGAATTTTCAGAAGGAAAATTCTGGCCAGTAAGAACCTGAGGGTCACCTGGGTATTTTTTCAAATGTGCATCATTCCCTTGGGAGGGGTTGAGGCTCTCATTTCTTCTACATTGAGACTCATTGTGCCCTTTAAGCATGCAATTGGAACATTTCATGCTGGAGCGACAGTTGGACCTGGAGTGTCCTATCATGAAACACACTTCACAATATGGAGGCAGTTTTTCATAAACAATTCTCAAGTTGATTTCGTCTTGTGCCGTGGAGATAATCACCTTATCAATCAAAGTGGATCCTAAATCAATTTCAACTAATATTCTAGAAAAATGGCCAAAGAAAGCATTCTCAGTGGCTAGGTCCATTCATATTGGAATACCTACTGTGGAGGCAGTGTCAAATAGAATCTCAGAGTGCCATAAGACCCAATTTAGTCCATAAATATTGAAACAGACATGAGCAAAAGTGTCCTTAAAATCATGAAGACTAAAATTCGGATTCCATTCATAAATCCTAAGAGTTCCTAGTTTGAAGTTTACTGACCCAAAACCCCTTGCTCGACCTTTCATTTCAACAGAGGGGAATAACAAGTGGAAGAACCCCCTCCCCAATGAGACACATATAAAATCACTGAAGCCCCAAATCTTAGATCGTCGGGCAATAAGCTGAGAAATTCTCCAGGGTTTCATACCGTTTGATAGAGAGATTCGAGTGATGAAAGAGTTTTTGCAGAGTTCTAACCTTTGCAAGATCGTTTCATCCAAAGCAGACACATGTGCCATGGAACCCTTTCTAACGATACGTTGTGCAATGCGATTTTACGGGAAGAAAAAAGATCCATAAGGAAATCCCAATGAAGATAGACCACATAACTGTTTTATTTTGGTTTTGGTAGGTGTAAGTTTATGATGAAAATGAATATGGATCTTAAGATAAAAATATTTTTGAAATGGGAATGCTTTCATTCAAATGGTTTTAAATTGGTGAAGTGGGTTTTGAAATTGAATGTGTTTGGGTTTGATAATATGGATTGGGTGTGAACCTTGGTGTTCCTTATGAACATTCGCATGTGTGTGGGTATGTATGGGAAGTTCATGTTGGCACATTTGGATGAAAATGGACATACACAGAGGTGACGGCTCATAGAATTCCATGGGAGAGTTTTTGAAATTTAAAGGTTTGGATTGGTTATTCTAAAATGAATTTGAATGAGAAAATTATTTTGGAAAATGTTATATCTTGAAAAGTGGGTTTTGGAATTTGTGAATTAGCCTCGGAAGAAGGATGTTTTATAGTTTCAAAGAAAAATGTCGTTTTTTGTGAAAGAATGTTTTGGTAGTGTTGTATTTGGTTGGCTTTGAGCTAGTTGTTTTGGATCAAGGTGTTCATTTTAATTATTCCTTAGTTTGATATTGAATGTTTTTTTAATTTTTCATGTTTCTTAGGAAATGAAACTTAGAATGGTTCCAAAGGTTTATGTTGATTCATGCCCAGTTCCTAGTCATTCTCCTGTGTTTGCTAGTTTCTATGGTGATCGAGGTCCATTAGAGTTTGTGGAGTGGCTTTAGGAAGTTCAGTGTGTTTTTAGGTCATTGGGATCTCCCAATGCTAGTAGAGAACATGTAGTTTGGAGTTTGTTTGGGGGTCCAACCTTTGACCAGTGGTAGTTGGTTGTTTCATCATATATTCAAGTTGAGATGATGTGGGAAGTGTGTAAGACCACTTTCATCCAAAGGTTCATACTGGAGGAGGTGAGGATGGGGAAGGTGGAAGAGTTGCAGGATTTTTGGTAGAGTCAATAGCTGGTACTATCTTAAGTTGACCATTATAAAGATCTTTTTCCATTTTCTTTGGAGGAACATTATAAGATCATATGAAAACCCCCATATTTTTCTAGGTTATTCAACCTGAAATTATAGAAAAAGTGCTCTCATTAAGTTAAACCTGTTTCGAGAATTTGGTGGATGAGGCCTTTATGGCTGAGTAGGTTTTCAGGGTGCAGTCAGTGGTGGTTGGATTTATTGAAGGTTCCCTATCTCAAGAGGAGTTTAAACTGGAGGAACCTATTTCTGAGGAGTATCCTTTGGTGGTCCTATATTCTTGTGTGTCGGTCTGTTCTCTTGTATGTTTCCAATACGGCCGGTTTGGACACATGAAGCCATCTTATCATAATCCACCAAAGACCTTCCATCATTGTGGCTATTTGGTCCATCTGGAGATGTTTTATAGGAATTAATGTCTAAAAAATAATCTTTTATTGAAGGATATGCTTCCTGACTATGAGGCAGAAGATGCTTCAGCCATCATGTCCCCATCCACAGGTCTCAAGGAGAATCACATGTATAGTCATAAGTTTCCTAGGGTATGAGGATCCCTAGTCTAGATTTTAGTCTCTCTAATTTTTTTTCTTATTATTTTTTATGTTTATCTATTATTGTAATAGTGTGATAAAAATGATCTACAAAAATATAAGCGACATATTTTTTTTCTCAATGTGTCTTTTGTAATCATTTATTCCCCTTAATGTATGTTTGAAATTTTTATTAATAGGATTTTTTTGTTTTAGTATTAGTTTTTTTTTCAATGGTGCTCGTTTGAGATGTTATTGGGTTGTGTGAAGAGGATGAGTATTATTTTCAGTTCATTGTTCAGTTTTAGTTTGATTTGTTCTTGTGGGTTCTTCCTTGTGCTAGGTTAATAGGCTGGTGTGGGGAAATTTAATTATAGTAGTGATGTTTTTTCCCTTGTGTGCAGAGTTTTTGGTCCCTTTGAGATGTTTCCCTATACCAAAATCCCAATATGATGGGTTTATTTGTAATATAATTTCTATTTGATACCTTATGGTGGTGTTTTATTTCTCATTCTAGGGGAGTTGGTTTAGTTAAGGTTGGGAGTACCTACTTGGGCCTCCCCTCAAAGGTGGTGTGTTCATATCTTTAATGTTTTTGTGGTAGAAAAGTTCTTATGGTGGGTAGAACCCTCTCATGTTCTCCCCTCACTCTTGGGGACCTGGTTTCTTCTTGAATTGGTCAGGTGTGACTTGTGGAGAGAATGTTCATTATGGGATTCATGGTTTTCCATAGTTTTGTCTGCTTATGGACTCAATTTTAGGTTAACTATCAGTTTGGTGACTTTATGGGGGAATAAAGTTTCTGTGGTGGGGAGAATTGTCACACCCCAACCTTGGATATGCCTTTATTTTACCCTTTTATTAGTATTGGGTCGTTTGGTTTAGGTTTAGGGTTGAGTCCCAGTCGATTTTTTTTATTTTTTGGAGTTTTCAGGGGGGGTTTTCAAGGTGTATCATGATTACCGAATGGTTAGTAGTAACCATGCGGCTCGGCCATATGATATGTGAGGGTTGCACAGAACTGAACACACATTTAGTGAAGGAACTTATGGTATGTACCAAGTAATTGTGTTCCTATTCTTATTTAGGAATAGATATTCACATGGTTACTACATGATTTTGAAAACCGTGAGGCCAAACCGTGCAATCATGACACATCATTAAAAATTTAAAACCCTCTTTTCTCTATCCACCTATTCCACCCTAGAACAATCCCCCTCTCCTCCCTATCATCTAGTCTCACCAAAGGGGTCCCCAGAGCCCTCTCCCTTGGATATATATCCCTCCTTGGTGCTTATTCTCTAGATTCAAGGTAATTTTTATGGTTTTAGGTTGTTTTCTTCCCCTTTATATCTTCCCCCATATTTTAGTTGGATTTATTTGGGGTTTTCTTCTTTTGGACAAACCCTAATACCAAGGGTTTGCGATTGGTTCATTTTTATTTTGTTCTAGGGTGTACGGTTGGTCCTTGTGGCCTTTTTATTCCTCCCATTGAAGCTATGTTCCATCAACACATGGTTTAGGGTAGTGTTTAAAACTTTTTACTTTATGGAAAAACCCATTGGCACTTAAGTGTTATTATTTAATTTTTAAATTTCTTTAAAACCTCTAATATAACAATGGATTTATGCAAATGGTGACCTCTTATAGGCATAATTTTTCAAAAATAGGTTTTCATGGAAATTTATGACCAATTCCTAGAGTTTCAGAACGTAGGATGTTTAATTTAAAATGTCATTGTTCTTTAAAAGTGAAATTGGGGGTTTTCATGAAATTACTAGTCTTAATTAGATTGTAATGTGACAATTTGTTTTTGAATCTGATTTGGTATATAGGGTTTGGTAATGTTACAGACTGAAAATTGTATCAAAATTTCTTGGAAAGGGTTTTATGGTTTTAAGAGGATTGTTTTGTGTTCTATAAATAATGTAGATTATTGAATATAGTTTTAAAGGAATTGGTGGTTTCTTGGAAATCATTTTTGAGTTTCCTCTTGGATTTTTTGTGTGCCAATGGATGTTAGCACCTTCATAGGTGCACACATGGATGTTTCTTCAAATAAAGGTGGGGGATTGGAATGGTGTTTTCTTAAAACCTTGGTTTCTTGAATGGTTAATTGGTTTCTAAAGGATGTGGTTTATATTAATCATTTTCAATGGAATTGTTTATAATCAAGCCTATGAGTGTATTCTCGTTTGGCTCATAGTGTGTGATTTGGTTAATTTTTGGCTTTATGTGTTGTTTGGAATAATAATTGTAAAAGTGGTGTTGGCATGATGTCTTCGTAAATGATTTTAGTTCTGTCAATCTAAATGAACATTTGGAACTTCTAACCCAAAGGGGATGTTTATGTTAATTTTTAGGAAGGTTGGTTTTGGCTAGTGTATGTGCCTAGTTGGAATCCAGAAATGTTTTATGAAAGGAATTGAATTCTAATATGTTATGATGGACTAATTAGAATATTCATATCATGTGAAATGTATGCATATCTATATGTGTCACTAATATAGTAGGTATTTCACTTAAAGGGTTATTGTATATTGGTGTTTTTGTTTCGGGTAGGCAAGTGTAATGAAATTAGGTAAGATGAGTCACGTGTGCATTGGCCTCATACCTACATATTATTATTATTATTATTATTATTAACAAGGGATCCCAGGTGTCGTTTAGATGATATAGTGATGGTATCTTACCAAACCTAATTAGATGGGTTGGTACCCTCCTTGTGTTATATAAATTATAGAGTGTTGTTCCACTGGTGAGGTTAGGATAGAGAAACTAGTTAATTATTGACTTAGGGGTTTCACCGTACGACATTAGGTGATTCTAAACTGAGTACATCCAGGAGGCTTCTAGGGATGTTTAGGATCACCCATGGTTACTATCTATATGATTGTGTTTACATTTTTTTCATTTAGTTTTAAACTTTCACTATTTATTTTACTTTAAGAACAACCCTACTATATTTGGTTTGCATTTAATTTATAAAATGGCTGTTTATTTTGGAAATGGAAGGTTTCATGTGTTGGTTTTCAAAAAATAAAAGATATGATTTCTTATTAAAATGTGAAAACTCATTTTTATAACTGTTTTTCAAACTAGTGTTAAGTGGAATATTTTGGGAAAGGAAAAAATTAGATTCAATGGTGATAACCTATTAAGATATTGAGAGCACACCATAACTATACCCCTTATTTTTGGTAGATCTGAGCTATTTTTTAGGTTCATCTTTTGTTCAGTTTTCCTAGTAGATGCCCGTCATCAGAGTAGTTTTGGATTTCTTGTTGGAGGTGACCAGAAGGTCACATGGAGATCCTGAAAGCATGGGTTTTTTAGTCTTTTATTTTGTTATAACATACTTAGTTGTACCTTGAAACTGAATCAGTTGTTTATTTATTTGATATTCAGTTGTTAGTTTTTCTATTCTCCTAATTTGTTATTTTTTTCCAGTCCTGGTTTTTCTTCTTTTGGGATTAAATCATTCCCATTTATTAAAACATGATTCCCGAAACTATTTTCCAACCTGTGGGGATCAAGAACTCCATTTGATACATGTCAGAGACTGGGTTAGTGTTGAATCAGATGAATTCCTAGGCTGGTTTGTGACAGTTTGGTTTTAGAAAAAGAAGATGAGTCTTATTTCCCCTTTAATGGACTATCAATTTTCAAAATTCAGTTGGCCATAGATAAGATATTTTTCATACTTTTCTAATCTTATCCTATAAGATTTATGTCTCATTTTCATTGAAAAGATGAAAAAATCATTCATAATATATGGTATTCACTCATTAAGAATAACAATCAATATGGAAATGAACACTATAAACCACTACATTCCATAGATTACAAAAAATTAACTTCTAAGATAGTGAACTCCACAAAAGCTAGACCATGTTAATGGTAGTAGATCTTGGTGAAAAATATATATCCCCAAATATACCACAACCCAAGATATATTGTGATTCTCATCCCATGAGTCATCATTTCACATAAAATTTTATTTCCATTAAATGTATCATGTATACCACACAACAATAATAAAAACCACAGAAAGGGTAATAACCTGCAATAA
This sequence comes from Viscum album, assembly GCA_963277665.1. Taxonomy (NCBI): domain Eukaryota; kingdom Viridiplantae; phylum Streptophyta; class Magnoliopsida; order Santalales; family Viscaceae; genus Viscum; species Viscum album. The sequence goes on along the minus strand of OY728133.1, from coordinate 1,372,597,938 downwards.
TAACCATCACAATAAAAAAATTAAACATAAAAAACACAAAAAATATAAGAAACACAAAAAAATTCCCATTTAAAATATCCATCCACATTAGTCCTTGGTATAGTAACTCATTACATCCCATTTTAGTAGGACACTATAAGGTATCCACCCACTAATTAACCCCATCCCAACATCCTTATAAAACCACATGTAATGTTATTATGTTCCAAATCAATTTCAAGTTCTCCAAAATAAATTTCCCTCTCTAAAAAACTAGTTAAATAGATTATTTAAATCCTTTTTAAAATTTGTACATAGGTTAAGTTGTTCCTAAAATACTTTTTTAAAAATCTATTTAAAAACTGGCATGTAGCAATGAAACCATTATAAAATAAATATTTATAATTGAATTATTTAATTTAAAAACCATTGTATGAAAAAACATGTTCTTATTAATAACATGTCATTAAAATAAAAATAAAAATCGAGTATGTAATAATAACCATCAATTGAACAAATAACACAGATCATTTTATAAGCAAGAAAATGTTATGAACATCATTATAAACTCATGATCTGTTATAGAGATTAATATGGAAAATAAATGCAACATTTTGAAAAGATATTAACCATGTGAAATTATTTTCAACCAAGAAGAAAATAGTTTTGTGTCATATATAGTCTACTACCCGATTTCACACCATTATTTTCCAAGGTTAAACATTTTACAAAAACATTATATTACCAATCAAGCATGCTAAAATACTGAAAATACTAAACAACTATTGTTAAATGGTTATATATTTCAACATGATATTAAAACCAATAAAATTTCAATTTAAATATTTACCAATATATTAAACATTACTATATGACATCCCTTTTAACATTTTTCCATTTTACTTTCAATTCTAATCATTATTCTTGACATGGTTCCCTAACTTTGTACATAACATGTAATAACATATTCTATTGTTTATTATGTTTCCAAAATAACCAAAAACATACTTCAACTTATATTGTGACTTTGGTCTAATTTCAGAAATCATTTAATATAACTCTATATTACTCAATTTAAATAACCACAAGGCATGTTTAAAAATCATTAATTATAAGGATAAATAAAAATAACTTAATCATGTGTAATGGTTCTATAAAATAGAAACATGAATTCAATCATTAATAAAGAAAGATAATAAAAATGGAATTATGATTTTTAGAACATACTATGAAATTGGTGAAATTGTCTTAAAATAGTAGAGATTCCAATTATCATTTAATTAATTAATTCAAATTATATTCATTTCCTATTTAAGTACACATTTTATACCAATTTTATATTCCCTTAATCAATAAAACACAAGTAGGAATACATATGACCCAATACATGTATGAACCAGTACACATAATATAGAAAACAAAATTTACCATCTTCTAGAATCCATTTCTTTAAAATCCCCAGTTTTATACAATGCACACCAAACCATTTATGTGAATAAAAGAAATTATTTACAAATTCATAATAAATAAAATTCCATGTGAATGTAAGAGTCATAGATGGATTCCTCTTTACTAATTCAAGATAAAAAAAATCTAAATTTCACACCAATCTCTCTAAATTTTATTGTACTATAGTGTGGTTGCCTTCCCCTAGACCCTCAACCATACCAAACCTATTGTAGTTTTATGACACGTACTACAACTTCCACTAAGTCTACTATAATGCCGTGTTGAAACCATATAACCAAAAAATTCCCTATCCATCCCAGAACACCCACAACTTCCCAAATCCAAATAAAGACACTAAATATCTAAAAAATACATAGTAAAACAACAAAAAATGTTGTTTCTCATTTACAAATGCTTTTTAGAATACATATAAAATTAGTTTTTGATATAGTTTCACAAGTTATTCCATATGATACAATACATGGTGAAATAAAATAAAGTCTTTGAGGCATTAATTGTAGTTGGTGATTGATGGATATTCTCCATAAATTCAACGATGTAGATGATGTGGTTATTCTATATCTTATGTTAAAATGTGGATGTGTTATAAATTAAGGTAGATATTTTGAAAGTGTCATATTTTATTCCTTTTGGGTTTATCATTTCATATGGTATAGAGATAACATATCATCGCTATGTTGGGAAATCATATTGATTGATTTGGGAATATTATAATGCATTGGATCATAATTAATTATTAGGAATTCAGATATTATTCATCGTAAGATATATTTTAATAAAAATTTAACAAAATTAACCATTACGAGAACGAGATAGTTGAAGGTCATAAGATGTTGTAATGACATGTCATTTAGTCATACATTTTTTAATATAAAAGTAAATGAATTAATACTTATGAGTATCTTGATGGATATGAAAGGATACCAATATATTGAAATGGTTTTTGATTGAGATTTATGTTGTCTCTTATGGATTCTACATTCCATTTCAATATCCCCACCATCCATTACAAGATAAGAAATTATCATACCATGGTTTTGAGGAGGTTCTTTCTCGAGAATCAAGTGATTCAAATCATCCCATTGATACAACATTGAGTGAAGATTACATTGTCTATTATTAGTGATCCTATACATGAATATATTAAAGAAAAACACTAACTATATTCGGTGTAATGTAAAAAATATTCATTTTGAACATACAATATTTATGTTTTCTATAGCATGTTTATCTTAGGAATATGGTTTCTATTTAATTCCATTTCATTTCACAAGGGTTTTTGATCCCTAGAAACCTATCAAGAAATTGTTGATATAGAAAAAGTTTTGAAAAAAAATTATAGATTTAACCAATATTGGAACATATAGTTAAGTAAGATCTATTGGTCTAACAATTTATCAGAGGATGATTAATTTATTTAATGGAAGCCAACAAATAAAAATATCTTATAGACTATATTTTTGGTGGATAAGTTCTAAGGCCATATAAATGGAGAACATATCTCTATAATTAAAAGAATATTGAGATATATAAATGGTACCCTCAATTCTGGTTTAGTTTATGATACTATGAAATATCAAGATTTTATTACTTACTCATATGATGACCGTGATGGAGATATTAAAGATATAAACTTCAAAAGTGGAAGATATTTTATTTTTTATTGAAAATGAATTATTTTGTTGAAAAAGAATCAAGAGATCACATATCGTAGCATAGTTGAATTAGTGTATATTTTATCTGAAAAATAATATACTAAAATAATTTATATAATGGAAAAACTGGAATACCATGGTGAGGATGTGAATGTGTCTATAACGATTCAACCTAGAAATAAGTGTGATATTTAATCGATAATATATGCAGTACAACACTATCATATGGAGTAAATCAATCTTTGTTATTATTTCGTTTAGGAAAAGTAATATAAATGAATTATAATTATAGATAATGTTATCACAAATCAATATTTGGAGGAAATTCTTAAAAAAATTCCGTCCACACCAGTATTTGAGAAGAATTAGCTAAACCATTTTGTTAAAACACCTCCATTATCTTAAGGATAATGGGTAAATTTCATATATATATATATATTTGAAATTTTAAAATGGTTATTCATGTTTCAAATGTACACTTTATTTTTTTATCAAATATAGATAATTGATATATTAGTGTAATGTAAAAGTTAAAAGGGTTAAACAACTTGGTGTTTGATAAATTTAAAAAATATTATAATACCAAGAGGGGATATACCATTGAGAGGGATATTGTAATAAAAAATGGGGTAGATAAGTTGATTTTGGATGAGCTAGAATCATATATATATATATAATGAACGACATAGTATGATTTAATTTCAATGTTGAACAAAAAACTAATTTCCTAAAGATGATAGGTATGCATTAAGAATTTAATTCTCTCTTGATATCTTGTTTGCTATTCCAAGAATTCATCACATAGAAATAGATATATGTAAGTGTTATTCTATTTCTATTTACTTTATATTGGAGACTTAAAAATCGTTCCTTTCACTAAATACACTTTAGATTTACAAAATAGATAAAAAGGGTGAATGTTAGAACCAACGTTATTATTAGTGGATATTATTAGAATATTTAGAGCATAGTGGCAGTGTAGTGTTGTGTTTTTTTAAATAATGAAAAAAGTAATCTATTTTGATAGTATTTACCTTTATATAAGGCTAAGATATGTTTGGATAAGTATTGAGTAAACTTGGTGTTAAAATTATTCAAAATTCGTGACCTATTTCTTTGTGACATGGTTGAATAATCCTCCCATGGAAAATATGGGATGAATCCCTACCCATGGGTAATGAGTTCCAAATAGGTCATGGGAGGATTGGGACATCATCTTTTAATAAGAGTGAGATACTCACCCTGATTTGATGAATTTTCAATTGATGTGTGGGTGTCCTTGGATGAATTAATTCTTTCATTAAAAAACAATGATAGTGTGAAAAATATTAAATTATAGAGAACCGATGGGTGGGAATTACACTGTATATAAAGGTATTAGAGTAAAAGGTCATTGGTTCTAGTCCATTATCTATGTGTTAATGGGGATATTTTTAGGTTATATTGTAAATATTTCCCAAAGTTCCTTTGAAATTATTTAATAATCCACTCTTGGACAACCTAGGATTCATCACTACCCATATTTCATGAGACCCTAAAGGGGTATGGGAGGATCAGTTCATCACTTGGTAATAATGGTGAGACCCTTACAGTAATGTGAGGCCATTTAAAAATATGGATGGATTCCCTTGGAAGAAAAAATTCATATGGATGGAAATAAGCTAATAATAAATATTATCTCATTCTAGGTAACCAATGTGTGGTTTTTACACAAGTAGTATCAAAAAATATAGTTACACCTCTAATTAGATTCCATTCTGTCATAATGCTGTATGTTTTTTGAGTTTCTATTCCAAATGAAACACAAGATAAAATGTTTTGATAGTTGTATATACTATTGATCAAATTTTCATTTCATCCATGAATTAAAATAATCTATGGAATAAGAACTTAAAAAAATAAATAATAAATTCGTCTTATGAAAAGTGGTAGATGAAATAGTTTCTTTATGTAGTGATGTTGCTGAAGACCTAATTGATATTGAAATAGAAGATCTGGTAGTTACATCAACTACATAGAATATGAAAAATCATTCTACCTTGGAAGACCTAATCCATATTTATGATTAAAATGAGGTGACTGATATTTCTTATCATAATTTTTAATTATAATAACTAAACACAAGTTTGAATGATCAAATATTTGATGATAAATCAAATTAATTTATCTTTGATTTAAATGATATCTAGTAAAAATACCAAAAAGATATATTATTTATTGTTTAAATCCATTTTAGTAGCTTACATAAGGTGACCACCCAACTCAAATAAGAAGATAATAAATAACAAGAAACACTATCATAAAAGGTGATTATGTGTGTAGATATCACAAATAAATGTAATGTTAAGAGTTATAGAAATAATGAGATTGAAGAAGTATGATCTCAAGTTTGGAAAAACTATCTTGAACCAATACCTAAAAATGATAAAGTCATTAAGATACATGAATAAAGGTTACAATAATTAGAGATAAATAAAAAACAAATTAATGATGTTTGGAATAAAGAAATAGAAGTCAAAACTAAAAGGATTAAATAACATGAAATTTTGATGCAAGAAAAGAATTAAATGCATGATGATCAAGTCAATGAGATGTAGAATAATTTAAAATAAATGTTGAGGATAGTAGAGGATGAAAAAAATATACAAAACATTAAATTACAATATTTCGAGATCATGCTTGAAAATCTTGAAACTATCTAACTTATGTCCTCATAAAAAACATAAAATATTGCAACTAACACACATTATGTCAATTAGTATTCATGTAAAATATGGACTATATCAAGTGGGAAAAAATCATGATATGTTTTGGTGATATTTCTATAGTAGATTCAAAGGAAATATTACCATCAATTCTTAAATCCAATGATTATTTTAAATATGTTTTTAGAGATAATATAGGTTTAAAATTAATATTTATGAAAATGACGATGAGGAAAAATGCTGAGGCTCCCACTACTACATACAAGATGGATAGAATAATTAAAATGAGGATCTATTCCTCAAACAAAGACAAAATAATTGAAAAAAATACTCAAAAACTACATTATCAAAGTTTTGTAAATTCTCAAGAGACTGCATATCAAAATAAGAAGATAATATTTATGGGAATTTATTTTTCTGTAATAGATTCAAGTATACAGATGCTGAATATTGGCATAATGTGTCAACCTATGAATGAAAAAGATATTCCACATCAAGGGGGAGAAAATCTATAATAAATCAAATATCATAGAAAGATAATAAAAACATCTTCTCCTCAAATAGATCTAAATGCATTAAATATATCTAGGAAGTTTTCAATTTTGATGGTCACAAGAGTGGATCACGATTACCAAAATATACAAGTTATAGATAAAAACTAATTCAAAAAAAAATACAAAAAAAATGATATCCTTGTGATGTAATATAGAGAAATATACAGAATAGAATACCCCCATGAATATTATAAAGATGAATAGTGGGTCATCCTTGGGCTATAAAAAATGAATAATTCTTCTCAATGTTGTGATAATGCCTATTTTACTTTTCTTTGTGATTTGTTTGAATACATTTATATTTTTTTAATAATTATTTCTCAATAATTAATTGTTTCCATAGTATTTTAATTGTTTTATTTTTTAAATATAATGTTTTGTAAATTTTTAGTATTTTTAATTATATATTTTTTTACATGTTCGTTTTATCTTAAATATTAAGGAATTATATTATTTATACACAAATTTATATATTTTATATGGTATAAACCTCTCATATTTGATCATATGTTTTTCATTTATTTTTTAAATTTTTTTTATCAGGGTTATTTTTTAGTATTGATATTTAATATCATATAAATATATATATTATTATATATTATTATATATTGTTAGATATATAATGATATATATATGTATATAAATTATATATATATATATATATATTCTATTCTTTATCCATATGATTAATGATATTTCCTTCCTCCTCTCCATGCATGATAGAATATTGCACCTTCTATGCACAACCAGAGTAGCATGCCTCATCCTAAAATTCCCAACTTCACACAGGCATGATAACACATCCATCCAACCATACTAGTCATCAATAAGTGACAACAATTCATAATAGCACTTTGGCTTCTCAAAGTAGTATTATAGTGGCTTTCCACCTTTGACCACGATTCATTATCATCATGGTAGCTCGGGTTTGGTTCGTGCATGGTAACACTGCCTCAATTATTGGTAGTATAATCTTTAACTATGTGAATGAAATTTCTCACGATAGCATAGTCAACTCACAGTAGCACTATACACAAATGATAGCATAGAGGACGTGTTCGATTTTTCATTAAAATTTTATTTATATATAACTATGTATACATGATTTACACACACATATACATATAAATTTTCATCTGTTAAAGTATGACAAATATCAAAAAAGGATGAGTATTATAAGTAATACATTATATTCATATTAACACCATATCATGGCAGCACACCTCCTCTATTTAGGGTATGATGTTTCTCAGACCGAGAGTTATAATTTTCAGCTATGAGTTATAAAATCCAAGACCATGAATTGTGTGATAATGAGTCCTGATCGTCAACCATGTACTATACATAGTACTTCAGAAACAAAAATATTTTATTTTTTTAATAAATTTTATCTTTTTTTATTCAATATTTTATTTTCCAAATATTTTATTCATTATGTTTTTAATATTTAATTTTGTTCTAAATTAATTATTATTTTTATTGAATCTAGAATATTTTATTTCAGAGTGATGAAAATTATATTTAGTAAAGATTAATCATTATTCTTTACGTCTGTAGAAAATATGCACAACATGTGTTACAATATTTTTAGATATAATTAATATTTTTGTTTGTTTTAATTGTTCTATAAGTAATATTAAATGTATATGAAAATGATGAACATATTTTTAGTATATTAAATACCAATTCGCATTGTTTCTATATTAGACACATGAATCAAGAATTTTTTTCACACAGTCAAATTGATTACAATATTTCTTCATTTATTTTTCATATTATTGAATATTTAATATAAATTGTTTTATATATCTTTATGTAATCAAATAATTTATTTAAATTAGTTTTAATTTATTTTATATTTATCGAATATATTTTATCTTAATGAGATTTCTGGTTGACCCAGTTTTTATTATTTTTAATTGTCCTAACATTTGACTCAAGTGTGTAGGATAAATAGTTTTATATATAATGGACTTGAGGATTCTTATAAGTTATAAAATGATACATATTTTTGAAGAAAATAAATAAAAAACAAACAAACACTGCATTCTTTAAAGTGATTCTAAACAAATTTTTACCATCGTAGATTATCTCTTCGGGATAGTACCTAAACTAATTCAACTATTATTGCCTTAATGAGATGAGTAGATACAATACATAAAAACATTAACATATTTTTATATCTTATATATATATATAATCCTAATTTCTTATATCTATAACACTACTTCCCATTTCTCACATGTGACTTCACTTTCTTTGTATGTTTTTTCATACAAAAACAAACTCTTTCACAAGGTTGTGACTCCTGTATTCTAAAGTCAAGACTCTTTAGGTTATGTATCCCACTGTCTAAATTCAATTCAATAATTAGGTTATGAATCCCCATCTAAAGGTTACGTGTCTTGGTTATACTTCCAATTGAAATATTAGGTTTTAATCTGGTTATGATTCCCCTAAAAAATTAGTATAGTTAACAACATATCTCATATAGAGTAGAGAGGTATACTAATAGAGTAATTCTACTCAGGACTATAACACTATAAAAATTCCCTATATTTATTATTTTATTTAACACTGTTAATTATCACTGTTAATTAATTTATATTATTTATCCATCTCTCTAAAATTTAAATCTGTTATATTCACCCCTATAGACCATTTTCAATCAACATTCTAACCTAACAACTGGTATCAATGGTTAGACCTTCTTAATGATTTTTTAGTCATGTTATTATTTTTCATGATACTTAACACTTGGTATCATAGGTGGTTCTATTTGGAATTTATAAATCCTACTAGATTATTCTCTTGTAATCTTTTTTAATTATTTATAATGTTTTTCTAACCTGTCCTCATAAATTATAGTCCAAGGATAAATATTCTTTAATATGGTTGTAAAAAATCCAAATTTAGGATAGATTCTTTATAAACCAAATCATTTAAATTGTAATTATTATGGTTATTAGAAAACTATACTGGAAACATATTTGAAACAATTGAGAATTGATCACTAAACAAAAATGGTGAAACCTTCGAAATTTCTTGATTCTAATCACGATACATTACAATAAATGACACAACTAACTATGTTTTGAATTAGAAGATTCTTAATATTTTTTATTTTCTATTAATATAAGATCATTTAGTCATGTATCTTCTTTTAAGATAGGTCATGAGATCTGGGAGATTTTTCATATAACAAATCTTGGATCTAACAAACTGATTTGAACCAAACCTGGAATAGTTCGAGAAGCATACCAATATTTCAAAATGGTTGAATATGAGACAATAAATTAGATTTTTCATTAGTTTAATAGAATAATTAATGGAATTAAATCACTTTTAGAAACTTTATATAACCCCGTACTTGTGGAAAAAATAAGTCAAGAACTACTAATGTAATGAAATGAAAAGAAAGTTGTCATTGATGAAAGTAAAAACATCAAAGTGTACACATTGGATAAACTCATTGAATAATTATTTTAATATGAACATGAGTTAAAGAATATTCCAGAAGAAGATAATTTTATAAATAAATTTATTGCTTTAAAATATCATATACATTTTTCTCTAAACACTTCTGAATCTGGGGAACATGAAATTGAAAAAGAAGAAATAAAAAATATATGAAAATGGATTTATAAAATTATGAAGAGAAAAAAAATTACACCGAGAGACCATATAAAGATAGAAATAATGATTAAAAAGTGTACTACATATATACTATATGTAACCTATTATGAATGTAGAAAGTAGAATTACATCAAACCAATATATATAAAGGTGAAGATTGATTGGAGAGGTTAAAAATACAAGACAAAAATTATGGTAATTAATGTCATGTTAGAAAATTTATTTTGTACACGACCCTTTGTTAAAATTTTTACAAGAAAAGTTTCTTATTTTTTGTGTCTTAAGTGTAATACATAAGGGAATTATGCTAATTAATGTTCACTTATATTTCATCAATATCTTGGATATATTAGATATTTTACTTTGATGAATATATTTTCTAGAGTACCCAATAATAAATGTTTTGAATCTATTTTGTTTCCAATGCATTATATTATTATACCATTTTCCCCCAAAATATCATTGGTATAAAAATAGTTCTATAAACAATTTATATTATTAGGAAAAATGAATTAATAATCTTGATAAAACATGGTACATAAAAAAAAACTATTACCAACACATGCCTTATAATCTATGGAATTTCCTCACTCATACAAAATGTGATAGAGGCTCTATAAATTTTCAAGATTACTCTAAAATAAAGGTAAAATATTTTGGTGATGTATGTATTTTTAATGTTGTTTTAATTTATAAAGTTATATATATTGAAGGAATTAAACATAATATAATTATATTTTCATAAATATTTGATGATAATATTATGTCAAGTTTGAAGATACTAAATGTTTAGTGTTTAATGATAATTCTATTATGTTTTATGCATATATAAAGGTTAAAATTTTTACTATTAATATCTATAATATGTCTAATAATTTTTTTTGAGTCTCAATGAAATAGAAAAAAATGATATTATATTTTATAAGAGGATTGTACATGATCGTTTTTATGTGAAACACAAAATATCCAAGCATGTATAATTTGTATATTTATAGAAGCTAATGTTAAATAATGATTTTATTTTTGATTCATTATTAAAAGGTAAGTAGCATAATGAATATTTTAGATATATAAATCAAGTTTCTTATTCTATAACTATTGAATTATTACATTTATAATTATTTGTTCCTATGAAAACATCTATATTGGATGGTGAAAATTATGTTTTTTTATTTTTATGATTTTAATATATTTACATGGGATTATTTCTTGTCTCATAAGCATGAAACCTTAGCTATATTTACTTATTTTTTAATGTTATTTTGAAATATGAAAGGACTTTAATTATTTTAATTTTAAGTGATAAATATTGAGAGTTTTTCAATTTTTATTTGATAAGGTTTGCAAAGATAATGGTTATGGTCATAATTTTTCTCCTCATAGAACCCCACCACAAAATGGTGTTGTAGAAAGGAAAAATAACACCATTATAAAATGTTCTGAACAATTCCTAATGAATATGGTTTTTATAAATAATTTTTAGTATAATCTTCTAATACTTCTTACCATGTCTTGAATTGTGTTTATGTCAAAAAAAGTATTGAAGACAACCCCTTATGAATTGTTTAATGGTATAATACCAAATGATAGTCAATTTTAAATTTTTTGGTTGTAAAGTTTTATCTTTAATATGAAGGGTAATTTATAAAAATTTGATGCTAATAATATTGAAGGTATCTCTTCTTTTTATTATTATAATGGTAATTCTTATAGAGTTTATAATAATCATAATATTGCTGGAGAATCTAGGCAGATAAATTTTGATGAATCTTTTGATGTTTAGAATTCTATTTCAGAAAATATTAAAGATGATTTAATGGATTTCAATTTTAAGAAATAAAAAATGCTAAATAAAGTATCTTTACATTTGTAGTTTTATGCCTCTTAATCTGATCCTAGGTATTATAGGATTCATAAGAATCATCCTATTGAAAATGTGATTGGTAATGTTGATTTTGGTATAAAAACTTGAAGATATTCTTTAATGTTCGGTTATAACTATACATTTTTTTTTCATGTTCTTATTAATGTTTTTTATTCATTAATTATATCTAATTATATTGTTTATATGAAATATAAGCATTATTAGTTTTTGAAATAATTCTTGGTCTTTATTTGAATTGTATAGAGATAAGAAAGTAATAGAAACAAAGTGGTTCTCTATAAACAAGCTATTTGAGTATATATATATATATTATCAAATATAAATCAAAACTTATTTACCAATGATATTAACAAGTAAAATGTATAAATTTGGGAGATTCATTTTTACCTATTTATAAGTTAGAGGCTACTAGAACCTTATAATATTTTTCTTATTTTAAAGGGTTTATATTATATCAAATATAAGTTAAATGTTAAATATTAAATGGTTTTATATTTGAATAAGTTTATTTTTAAACCCATTGGTTTTGATAATGAAAAATTTCATACTCATTTTTATATGTTTTCTAAATCTTCGTATGGTCTCTAATAATAAACTAATTCTTGGTGTGGTAGCATTTAATTTTTTGGTGTATAACGGTTTCAAGAAAGGGAATGTTTATCCTATTATATTTATTAAAAAAGTTTCTAATGGTTTTTAATTATTTAAATTTATGTTAATGATATAGTTTTTTATTATTTGATTGAATTTCTTTGTAATTATTTATCTACTTTGATGTAATCTGAGTTTGACATGATCTTAATGAGAGAATTAATTTTATGTATTGGAATTATAATTCTAAATAAAAAGATGTTATCTTTCTTAATCAATCCAAGTAATCTAAAATTTTATGTAAAGGGTTGGTCTTGATTTTTAAAAATATTTAAAATTCCCCTATGTACTAGTTGCATGTTATATGTTAATGCTTATGGAAAATATGTTGATTTTAATACTTTTAGAGGCATGATAGGTAGTTTTATTTATTTAACTATATCAGGACCTGATATCATTTTTAGTATTTGCATATGGGTGAGGCTTCAATTATATAAAAAATAAATACATCTTTAAACTGTTAAAATAACAATTAAGTATGATAAAGGAACTATTAAAACTATTTTTGTATAAGAATAATTATTTTTATTTAATATTTCATTATTATTCTTATTATTTAGGATTTGAAATTTATAGGAAAATATCATCTGGTATGTGTAATTTTATTTGAGAAAATTAATTACTTGGTATTTGAAGAAGAAATTATCTATATATTTATATACTATTGAAGATGGTTTTTATACTACTTATCATTATAATGTTTTATGTATTAAGAAGAATTTGGGTGATTTTGGAATTTATCTTGATATTTTTATTATTTATTATGATAATAATTATAGAATATATATTTCTAAAAATCATTTACAACATTATAGAATAAAACATATGGATGATAGATTTAATTTTATCAGAGATCATGTGAATATGGGCGATGTTATTTTATAATTTATCCTCCTAGAAAATAAACTTAAAAATATAGTTACTATGCCTTTATAATTTTCTCAATTTGAAAAAAAATTAATTTTGTTACTTGGTATGATGGATGCTTAATTGTCTTATATCTCTATATGTATAAGGGGAGTTTCTATTTTTATCTTTTTCTTATAGAAAAGGGGGAGATATTTTTTTGGTTTTAGATGTAATGTTTTGTTATTAAATAAAAAGAGGGATATTTGTTTCTTTTTAAACACCCCATGATTTTAAAAGAACTATATTTTCAATAACATGTTCGACACACATCATTGAGATTAAACAAGCTATGAAATATATTATTTAAACATGACCATTATAACCTATATATTGAATTAGTAGAGATAAACAATATTAAATTAAATATGAAATATATATAAAGGAATTAATTAGTAAAAATTTATTGGTTAATTATTAGTAAAAATTACTCAATTTCCACTAATTCTCTTTTATGCTTTAGAAATACTTTTTCTTCAAAAATGATTTTTAAGGATTTTTTAGAGAAATTATTATAACTAATTTATATTAAATTTTTAAATTGTATTTTATAAAAATAATATTGTTTTTGAAATAATCACATCAAAATTATCTTAGTGTGAAGATTTCATATTTTTTTAGAAAGATTGATTTTCTATTGAATAGAGAAATATACAGATTTTTATTTAAAACTGTATTTCTATTTCAATAATTTAAAATTTAAATTTTTTTAAAGTGATTTAGAACATAATTTTTCTCTCTAGTATTATTAATAATATTTTTAAATGCATTTGAATCTATTTAATGATTGAATTTAGTATAATAACATTTTTGTACTTAAAAAGACAATTTTCTATTAAACTGTTTTTTTATTGAATTTTACATTTTGGATTTAAATTAAATTATGACACTTATAGTTATATAATTTGATAAAATAGATTCCATATTTTTAATTATGAGGATAAATTTTTTTAAATTGTTACCTTTTATTTTTTTCCAAATATGATTACTTTTCGTGGTAAACATTATGACCACGATAAAAGGTGAATCTGTTTAATCTAGGTTAAAGATAAGTGATAAAATCATAATTTTTATTCTTAATTATTAATGGACGAAGTAAATTATATCCTTATCATATTAGGATAAAATTTAATACGTTTAATTTAAAATATTTTATGAAAATAACCAATATAATATTAAAATCAAAGAATGTTTCAAAAAGAAACTCTCTAATCTTTAAATATCTATTATGTGTCCAAATAAGGAAAAAATTAAGTTATGAATTAATGTATATATATATATATATCAATATCAATAATAATTAAATTATTTTTTTATTATAATTTATTTATAAGTTTTAGTGACTATATAATTACCTTAAATTCTTATCAAACGCCAATATAATATTTATTCAACTAAAAGAAAATTAAAATAAATGATATTAAAAATATTAAAAGTGATATAATTGGTTTGATTTATAGTTTTCCATGATTTTTTAGATAAATATGATATATTAATGATCTTCAAAAGAAATAAATTTGAAATAAAACATTTCTTTGATGTATTTGAAGTCAAATAATATTTATAGTGTCAAAATTGACATTAATTATAATTTATAAAGAAATATATTTTATTATATTAATTTAAAGTCATAAAAATATTTAATAAGGTAAAATAGGATAATATATGGTCTAAAATTTCATCCATTTTACATTTATTAGTCAATAGTTACCTTATATGTAAAATTATAATCCTTTAAGAATGAAAAATATGTTACCACAGTTAATGTTAAAATAGGTTCATTAAGGGGTAAAACCAACAATAAGGTTTAAAACGTCACAAAAAACCTATATAAATTTTATTGTCTGATAATATTTCAACAATATACTACCCTAGGTTTTAATTCATGTCTATTGAGAATCATTTTTCTTGATAATGACTTTATTGTAATTCAATCTCTTAAAAAATTCCAGAAGTGTCCCTCACCTCAATTATAAAAGGGCACCTCCTCCCTCACAACGTTACACCACATTGATCCATATAGCTCAACCAAAACCTAGTAAATAATCTTATTAGAATAATTATCTAATTTATAGGGGCTATGTAAATTTAAAAAATAAAAAATAAGTCCCTTAAGGTGAGATCTAACAGTAGTCTACCAAAGAAGAGACAATCGTCTTTACCGAGTCTTTTAAGTGTATTTCTTCTTATACTTTCTCTTAATGTGTTGCGACCATCCTATGATACTAAATCCAAGTTAATTATAATAATTATATATTATTATTATTTTTATATAACAATATTATATATTTTTTCTATCCTACGAAAATCAAAAACATCACTTGAGCATATGTACGACTTACCGTCACCGCATATCGGTGTTAGTCGTTTTCTATAACCATTTCAATTAGATGGTTATAAATATGGAACTAATAAATATAAATCATATTTATAAAATTAATATTATTATATAATTATACTATCATATATACCTTCTTTCCTTCTAATCCATTGGAAAATGATAACATCATAATTAAGAATGTGTGGAATACCACCCTCATAAATCGATGTGATCCGTTTTTCATTTACATTTTAATTGGATTGTAATAATGATGGATTTAATGAATATATATTATATATATGATATAATATTGATTATTTAAATGACAATTATTATTTACCTTTCTCCTTCTAACTTTATAAATATGAAAATAATGTTTATACACACATACGACCTTCTATCTCCACGAATGATGTAAATAATTTTTCTATCTATAACTTTTATAGGGAAATAAAAAGATGTATATAATGAAAATATATAATATTTATATCATAATTTAAATTATTTATATGATATAACTATTACCAAATTACAAGGACCAAAACTACTGAACCAAAACATATATGAAAAACGAAGAAGTTATCACCTTAAATAATGATTTTAATAATGAATTATAAATAAATGGGTGATAAACTGTTATAAGTAAATAATATAAAGTATGAAATATATGAAAATAAATATATAATATATTTTTAATAAATATATATTTATTATATAGGAGTTTCAAACACCTACGAAAGTACTCGGACCCAAGGTAATGGTTTCTCATCTCACAATGACTTTTTTGTGACATATACCATTTCCACCAACTATTTCTTTTGTTCTATGTAAATACTACCTATTTTATATGTTATATCATGAATATATTTATAATCATGATATTTAAATGTTTACCTGAAGTTATTTATTAAATGGTTCTTATGATTCAATATTCAGTAAAGTTGTAAGGGTTAATTTCACAATATCATCATTATTCATGATTATTTATGTTTATGACTCTACTGGGTGAATTATTTGGTATTTATTTATTAAAAACAATATATTTTCCCCTTGTTTTATTAGTTAAATTTTAATTTAATATATCCATTTTAACCTTTTTTTATTTAAAATTATTTAGAAAATGTTTTTATGAAAAGATGACTTTATTTCTTTCTTCGGTTGAAAATTAATTTTCTTATATATCCATGTTTTCTAAAGATATTTTCAATAATTATTAGAAAATTATCTAAATTATTTTTTAAATAAATTTTTACCCATGTTTTAATTTCTAAAATATGTTTTTAATGGATTCTTATCATCATTTTCTGAATGATATACTTTTCTAAATTTTTATAACAATATGAATGAATTTTTTTTTACCAAATATGAAATGAATTGAATTTACCATCATCATGACCGTTCAATGATTTTAATCTTCATTTATAAGTTCTAAAATCTATTTATAATGAAAATGGTAATTTAATTTGCATGAATTATTTATATTAAAAAAATATTTCCAAAGTGAAAAGTGTATTTTCCTGAGGAAATATTCTATTAATATTATTAAAATATTTTCAAAATTCTCAACATCCTTTATTTAATATTATGTTGAATAAATAATATAATTATACCATCCACCATATTTCTGTATATTTTTTATAATTATTTTGATTTGGTATTTACAATTTTGATACCGCTCTCCAAATTATTATGGATGGTTTATGATTCAGTTTATTGAACGATGAATTTATTTACATTTTATTTGATAATTTTTGATAATAATGTTTATGTTAATTATATTTAAACCCTTTCATATGAGTAGTTCATTGGATTTATTAAGTGATGTGTGGGGACCTCTATAGCCTTGCAATTCATCTGTATGTCTCATGAGACTAACCAAATTAGGTATTTGGATGAGGCCTTAACCATTTATGTAAGTTGTATTGACATGAGGTCTTGATGGAAAGATTATGATGTCCAATATTATGCATTACCTCACTGTCATATAAGTTGTTAATTTCAATGTGATTATTTGATTAATTAGAATATCTATTGATAAATTTCAAGATCATGTGATTATTTATATAGAATTATTTCATCATTATTTAGTTATACCATTTTATTATTGAGGTTAATGTTTTTGATTAAATGGAATTTGTTTTAGTTATTTACCTTGATATATTTATTACTCCTTATTTTTTCAAGATAACTTCCTTTGTACCCAAACCCTTATTGAGCATTAGATCTCACCCCTTTCTTATATTTCATTTCCCTGGGATTATAGGAACTATATTATTATTGATATGCTAGGATATGATAAAAAAATAATGGTGTACTCACATAGAATAATATATTGTATTTCATATTTTAAATTTTAATGTGAGATTAAAGTACATTTCTAGTTTCCCAAGAATACTAATCTATTTGGTCATTCAGAATGTGATTCCTTGTTTCTAGTGAAAATATAATAATGTATCCACTAAATCTAGACTATTGAGGTTAGGGTATTTATAGTTTTTTCATGTGTTACTTTTATTTTTTGTTTTTCCTAATTACATATATCACATGTTTTAATAATTCTTTCTCAATATTTAAATGTTTCAATAACATTTTTGTGTGTTTTATATTTTAAATATCCCATGCTCTAATTTTTTGGTATATTTAATATTTTATTTTTGTAACATGTGTGTTGTATCTTTAATATTAATGACTAATATACATTATTACCATATATATATATTTTATATTTCTTAAGATTCTCATATTTGATCACATGTTTTTAGTTTAAGATTTTTTATTTTTATTTGGCATGGTTATTTTTTAGCATTAAAATATTATATAATATATATAAATATCTTATTATAGATTTTATAAATCATTATATATATAATGATATATATATGTATATAAATATTATATATATATATATTCTATTATTCATCCTCACACTCAATGATATTTCCATTACCATCTCCATGCACAACAACTTAAACCTTTCATGCATAACCATGGTGTATTGCATCATATAATTGTGCGCTAATTCACACGAACATTGAAGATCAACACTTTGACTATGAAAAAATTCAAGATGTGAAAACACTTCATGGAAAAACATTTTTATCTCATAGTAGCATCAACATATCTCACACACTTAGATCGTGATTCCTTATCCTCATGGTATCGTGGTTCTGGTTTATGCTTGGTAGCATTGCCTCTATTTACAATAGCATAATCTCCATCCATGTTCATGGATGTTTTTATGGTATCAAGGAAAAATCAAGGTATCACTCTACATTAATGGTATCATTGAGGACATCTACAAGCCTCAGTCCAAATTTTATGTATATAAAACTATGTATATATAATTTGAATATATATATATATATAAGCTTTAATCTATTTAAGTATAACATACAATCTTAAAGAGGGTGAGAATTATAAGTGATATACTATATATATGTTAGCCCCATCTCATGGTAGCACACCTCCTCTGTTCACGAAAGAATGTTTCCGTGACCGTGAGTAATAATTTACGGCTGTGAGTTATAAAATCTACGGCCATGAATTATGTAACCATAAGTCTTGATATTCGATTGTGAGCTCTACATGATACATAAAAACTATTTTATTTTATTTATTTTCTTAAAATCTAGCATGCTATGTTTTTATTTATTCAATATTTTATTTGATGAATAGTTTATTCAAAATGTTATTAATATTTTATTGAATTCTAAATTTACTATTAATTTCTTAGAATCCATGAGAAATTATTTTTTAATGTTTAAAATAATATTTAGTGATTCATTAATTTTTTTTATTTATATCCATTGAAAATATAGACAACATGTGTTTCATTGTTTTTAAATATAATTAATGTTTGTTTTGTTTATTTTAATTATTATAAAATTAATAATAAATATATATGAACATGTTCAAATTATTTTAAGTATCATAAATACATATTTATATTATTTAAATATTTTATTCATTAAATAAGAATTTTTTTTGTACAGTCATCTTTCTTGGGATATTCATGGAATTATTTGACTGAAATTTATGGTGTTTTTTTATTGAAAATTTTTATTTAATTTTTTGACCTATTTTGATGTATTGAGACATTATATTTAAATTATTTTTAATTCCATTGATATTTATATAATCAATTTTTTCCATGATATTTCTAGTTGAATTGGTTTTTATTGTATTGAAGTGTTCTAATGTTTTACTTGAGTGTATAACATAAATAATTTTATATATAAAGGATCCAAGGATTATTGGAAGATATTAGATGATTCACATTTTTGAACCAAAGTGATAAAAAATATTAGACTTTAAGAACCTTCATGTGATCTCATACATATTGTTTACCACTGTTAATTATCTCTCAATGATCGTACCAAAACATCTTTGACTAATACTTCCTTGATGAGATGATCCAATAGAATACTTAAAAACTAAAACCATTAATTAATTCATATATATATATATATATATTTCATCCTTGTTTCTTATGCCTATTAAACTATTTACAATATTTCACAAAATATTTCAATTTATACTTATGTTTTTTCATACAAAATCACTTTTTTTATTTAGGTTGTGACTTTAAGATTCTTAAGTCAGGACTATTCAAGTCATGAATACCAATGAATAAATTCAATATTATAATTGGGATGTAAATACACATACAAAATTAATGTTTATTAGTTATAATTCTATAATAAAAATATGTTCATAGTTCAGTTATGAATCCCCTTCAAAAATCATCCTAGTGAACAACATATCTCTCATAGAGTGAAGATATATATGAGTAGAGTAGGTAAACATTGGGCTAAATTACTGTATAAATTCCATATGAACATTAATTTATTTATCCACTAATAATTAACTTTATTATTTAATTCTGTTTAATAATATTTATTTTTTATCAATCACTTTAAAATTTTAATCTTCCATATTCAAGGCCACCCCCTCTAGACCATCTTCCATCACCATTCTAACCTAAAACTCAAATAAATCCAAATAATTCAATGAAAATTGACACACCATGGAGAATCATCCTCTTCTTTTATTAAAAAAAGACCATGGACACATGAAAAAAATAAATATATGGTTATTTTAATGTATTAAAGATTTTAATGAATGTTAAATTATTCTAAAATGAAAATAAATGGACTAACATAGTGGAGAACTCTCATGGGAATCCATGTGAAAAAACAAAAAAAGTTGAGCACAAAACCAAGGAATACATAATCATTTGGCCAACTAAATTGGAGAATATAAAATTCAATGTAAAAGATAGAACTACTGAAAAAAGAAAATAATATTATTCCAAATGAATATAAACATGAATTTACTGGTAGGTTATCAATAACTGACTTCCCAAAATATCATGAGGTATGATATGGGAAGGTAAAAGAAATTTATACACAACACAAATGATTGTATAACCATCACTCTATATTAAGATGAAATAATTAAGAGAATAAAGAGTTATCAAATTTATGCATATGATATAATGGAACATTTTAAAAGGATGATCCTAAATAATGAAATGGTTTGGATTAACAAGATTTACATGACTCTAAAAACAAAATCATATATGAAATTTAGACGTGAAAGCATGGAGAATAGAGAAACTATTGTGATAAATATGCCTCCACCGTATTTTACAAATTTTGAAACAAGGAGGTTCTACCATATTCACTTATCATTTATGTTATACTTTTATACTAACCATATAGGGAATTGAAGGTGATTCTTCTTCCCAAATTGGGAAAATGGGGAAAAGTAATCTTGAATAATCATTCCAGATCTAAAAATTACACCATATTGTTTTCATTTATCAAATATAATTATAAGTACAATATAGATAAAAGATATACCTTGATTGTGTGAAGGTGTATATCATCCCTTAAGGTGGAGTGTCCCCCAACAAGACTATAAAACAATTAAATTCATACAAAAATGAATTTTGGAAGGGTTTTGTGAGTTTGTCATTGAAAATTATGTCTTGATACTCTTTGATAAATTTATTTGAAAGAATAAAAATATAATATTATGAGGGATAAATAATTTTAATCAATGATAAAAAAATATATAAACTTGGGGGAGTTATAGGGCTAGTTTTTTGTCTAAAAATTTCTAAATATGTGTAAATGTTTTAATTTGTTTATTTACATATGTGAAAGTATATCAGTTTACAATTATATAAAAAGGGTTTATTAATGAATTAGTATTAATATATGCATCATTAAAATTTTTTTAACAGTACCAAAAGAAATAATATTTAAAATTTTATTTTGGGATATATATTTCTTGTTGTTATGTATAATTTTTTGGTCTAAATAAATCCTTCACAATTTTTTACACTATGCATGTGTCATGTAGACTTTGAGTGGGATGATTGATGGAATAGGGCTTAAGAATAAAATTATATTATCTTCTCTATTGAAATATATATATTTATTACCATATAAAGGGATAAAATAAAATTAATTAATAGAATGGGAAATGGAAAGAGAAGAGGATATGATGAGTAAATAATAATTAGAGGCACAAATTGAAATACCATTTTCTAGCATGTCTATTGATAAAAATACAATGGGGGATATTCCTACATCAACTTATTAGTTTGTTTTAATTTTTTTTTTCAATTGATATGAAATGTTAATATATTGTTAATATGTTAATTAATAAGTGGTTGTATGTTGTTTGAAGTTCCCAATAATCTTATGAATTAAATTCCTAGTATGTTGAATGGAAGGTTGATGTTGAAAATAATGTTCTTCCATTATAATGAAAGTGAGTTCCTACAACCCATATGTTTAATGAATTTAAATGGTAAAAATAGATATATGATGTTGTAAAGTGATAAGATTTTCTTCCATCATGGGTTATACAAAAAATTATTCCTTGAAGTGAGTTGTAGAGATTTAACATATTTTGTATGAGTAAATCTAGAAGTTGAACTAAAGTATCATGGTAGCTCTGAAAATACATTAGCTATGTATAGGTTATATCTAACCTAAACATAGGTAACAATTGAGTGATAAAGCTACATAAATGTATTATGGCATAAAGAAAACAACACTAGTTATTTTTGTATGTTTTTCAGAACAACTATGAAAAGGTTAACTTAGTGTGAAATGAGTTACATAATGATAATGAAGATCAATACAACGGTATCTTCCAATGAGTGTGATATGCATAAAGTTGGAACCTTTATTTTTCAATTTATTTAAGGGTTTTTTCTAATTATACATAATGGTAATACTAAGTGAGATAGCTTTTAGAAAATGTGATTCATGGTATTATTTAATTTTATAAATTCTAAAATGATTCTAAAGAAATAAGAAATAGATAAAGAAAATGGAATACAAGATTTTAAAGAAGCGATATATGTAGAATAGTTAATGTGGCAGATTTATGAGAGTTTTAATTAGTGAAAATATTGGGGGAATAATATGAAACTATGTTCAAATGAGTTATTAAATCATAGAAAAAGTGGCATAATAGGAGGACAAATACAAGAACCTAGTTTCAAACTTATGTATGAAATAAATAAAAGAGACTCTACTGTACGTGAACCTACTCATTATATGAAATCATGTGAAGAAGAATACATTACCCAGCACTACATAAATAAGAGTATTATTATACACATTAGAATAAGTAAAGGAACATCAATCCTTGTTCACTGATAACCATATAAAGGATGAGTAAAGTTAGAGATCCATCCAACTACAACTATATTCTATAGAAGTATAAAGAAGTTTGAATAAGCCTATTAAAGTGTTGTAACTGATGGTGGAAGATCCAAACTATATTTCCAAGAGATACACGATCTATCATTTGTAATTTATTTGATAAGGTGAATTCCAACTCTTGTATTCTATAAGAATATATTGAATAGAAATCCCCTACTTTCCTTATACAAGATTAGTGTTTAGATAATGAATCCAAGGGTATACCCAAGCTTGTGATTTATTTGAAAATAAGAAGGAATATATTTATATAGAGTAATAAGCATGATATACTAGGTATGTAGTCATCCTTTTGTAGGGGAACCTCATCAATATACCCCGGTGTTCTCTTGTGCTACATTACAATTCTATACTTCCATACATAACAACGAAAGGAGAGATAGAGAGAAAGATAGTATTGATCACTGAATAAATGAATATGTGAAGATGGGTAAAAATTAAAATTTGTCCAAACATATACCAATAATGATTCAAACCCCCTATTAGCATTAGACATATCCCTATATGATCCTATCACTTAAAATAAATGTTATCAAAGGATGATCATACCATGTCGTAGAGGCATTGAATTTGATTTGTTGGATTTGAAAACATACAATTAATCATGGTTGTGGTTGTTTTAATGTATGTAGTGAAAATATAATATAATTTTATGAAATGGGATTAGGACCTACACCATAATGGATAGTGTTGTGAATGAATAAAAATGGTGTTTAATCCATTTTATGGACAACCTATAACCATGGACCTATATCCTAATATCAAAATAGGGAGACTCAAATGACCAAATCATATATGAAGTCATGGTTTATTGAAAAATAATTATGAGAAATATGATATGGAATTATAGACATAGAAGAGTCATTAAAGGATTTAATTTATGAATTACTAAAATGGGGGATAAAATTATTATATAATTTTTTTAAACTATTTCAAAAATCTGGTTATATTGAATTTTTTTTAACTGGGAAACATAACTTCTGATAAGTTATCGGGAAAGATGTTTCATCTTGATATTGACTGTTTCATATATATGATATGTTTATTCCAAATTGAGTAAATATATGAATAAGTTTTAATTTCAAAATAGTTGGATTTATTAGGATATGGAGTTATTTATTCCATGGTTCTGGTAATTAAAAGCATTGAACCAAACCCCACAACACCATTAATGTTGAATACTAGGTAACTATGGATTTATTTTATTGAAAAATCAATAATCTAGGATGTTATAGATATTAATAACTAAAAATATTTAATTTTTAACATTAATTAATTTAAAATGGATGAATTTAAAAAAATATGTGGATGACACATGACATTCATAGGGGTATAGATTTAGAATATTGTATAGGTAATATTAGCGAATTAATATTGGATAAAAATAGATTTTATTTAAATTAAGAAGGAATAACAAATAAATTTGGAATAATTAAAGAAAAAAGTGTCTGTAAATATTTATATTGATGATCTATATTTGATTTTGAACATTAACAAACAATGGTCACTCTCTCACTGGTTTGGTGTTAGTATTATTTTGTGATACCATGATAAGTTAATTTTATGACATCATCTTATATTCTAAGACACATATTATTGAATGGATAGATAAATTGTGAGACTACCCCTAGGATCATTATTTATCCCTTACTAAACCTTGTAATCACAAACAATGGATTTTCATTTTGGTACATTGATGCATCATTGATGTATTATCTTTTGAGGGATCCCTTAGTGGTGAACCATATAAAATATCATTGTAATAGTATTTATTTTATCCAATTTGTTAATGTGGTTGTTTATATTGAATATAATATTTTTAAATTTTCTTACCTTTATGAGAATAAGAAAAATTAGAAGTTTTATGGGATAAATTGACTCCCCAATTTATCCCCCTCTTAAGTTGTGATTGGGATATTGTTGTGAAAAAAGATGATATTATGATCCAATTATGGGGGACTTTTATGAGGAGGGTCATCCTAGGTTATTCGGATTATTTTTTCACCAACTATAGGGTAGAGGGAAAGCACAATTTCCTATGAGGAATGATTTAACTACTTCATGTTCCCACTTATAAGTGTGATAAGGTGACCCTAACTTTAAATATTAGACTTCTGATAAAGTTGACTCGTCATGTTGTGGAATGAATTGTTGTAGGATGATTAATAATTGGATCTCAATTATTTTCAATACAGTAACCCTATTCAATAGATAATTGGGAAACATATACTTGTGAAAGATTTTACATCTTTAAAAGACGCATATGGTTAATGTATCAGATTATGATTTCCAATTATCATATAAATTATAGTAAGCATTAAATAATTATATGGGGAATTAGTAGAAGCTAAGTACACTGTATCACCCATATAATAAGGGTAGTCTAATAGGATGATCCATATACTTGAATCTATACTTAGATTTTTTATACTAGACATTCATGTAGTATGGGATGGCCATATAGAAATGGTAGTGTTTGTTTACAGTGATACCCATTGATTATCAATCTATATGGATCCCTATGGGTCCTTATATGGTTAAATATACCACTCACCATTATGTTGGTTATAGGTGGGAGATTCAATAATTATTGTAGCAAGATTGGTGTTGGTGGTTACTGTTGTGGTGGGGGGGGGGGTCAACTGATCGGGAAGATACTAATAACCACTTAGAAAAGGAAAATTTCACCCATTGATCAAATGTGATGACCCTTGGAGTTTAGCATGAGATAAATATTATTCTTATAGGTATAGACATGGTTGTTACATAATTAATTAATGTATTAGATGAAGAATTTACAATGTTTTCTTAGTCCATTCAAGATAGTAGAGAAGGCCAGAAATATATCCTATCCGTTGGATATCCCTATGTAGAATTAATCTATGCATGATTTTTTTCATGTTTTTTTATTTCATAATGTATGAGAAATATCCCAAAAAAATTATTTATAGTGGGTATAATGAGTTGGAGGAGGATGAACATTTTTAAAAGAGACTGATGCACATTATAGATTAAAGAAGAAAAGTGCTTTAG
Source organism: Viscum album (assembly GCA_963277665.1). Lineage (NCBI taxonomy): Eukaryota > Viridiplantae > Streptophyta > Magnoliopsida > Santalales > Viscaceae > Viscum > Viscum album. The sequence continues at coordinate 1,372,571,399 of OY728133.1, read as the reverse complement.
GGAGAGATGGTTACTTTAGTGAATATACAGTGGTAGCATGAGATTATTAAATAGGTGACCTGAGAGGTGGATTCATACAATATATCCAAGTGTATGGGAATATATTGGTGAATAATATTATAGATTACTCTTGAGGATGAGAATTCCATAGGGGATGTTTTAATGTCTTATAAATTTTGAGGTATGTTTTAATTTTATATTATTTAATTTCGCGTGTAATTAAATGATTTTTGAATTAGAGGGAGTTAATTTATGTAAAGGGTATATAAATAAAGAAGTAATAGTGTCCACTGAAACTTTTCCCTTGATGGAGTTTCACTAGAAATTTGAATCTACCAAGTTTTGTTGTTGTACCCATCCAATTTTATTATGGGAATCCAACCCTTAAAATCTAAGGGGGGTTATTTTGTAACTTTCTAGAGTATAAGTTAAATAATAATAAACCCCCCTATTTTTTTATAGTCACATGAACAGGTATCCCACCTCCCTTTAAATCATACACTATTTTGGCTCCCATATTCCTATTTAAAGTTAGACTCACATTATATTAATATAATTGGAATCATTATGGAATATGTTATACCATCATTACATAAAAATTGAGTTTATTTTTCATATAACAACAAATATATCACAAATATATAATTTAGAGGGTTTTTGTAAATTTTTTATATTCTAGAAGACTATGATTAAATCATAAAAACTATCCAAGAGAACTATATACTGATATATTTTGGTAGGAATTTTACATCACATTCATCATTTATATGGGACCACACAAACTATTTTTCATAAAAGTGAATTCATAAGTATTCCATTCTTCTAAAAAATATATTAATGATCATGGGTATGTTCTATAAAGAGGTATAATCCATATTAATGGATGTATAAAACTATTTTACTTGGACGTGACCCAACTAATGTAAAAATAAGAATTTTGAATAATTTTTATGTCCTAGTTAATTAAGAATTCATTATATCATCTAAGTTAGATAATGGTCCTGATGTGTGACTGTCTTGAAGTATGGTTATGTGATACAAAATTATTCACATTTAAGATGATGAGGATTAAGACTTTCAAGTATAGTATGGATGGTGAAAGGTTACGATGTGAAATCTAAATAATTGGATAAAATTGATTATATTATGGGTTGAGATAAGGGGAATTAGTGTGACTTAATAGGACATGGGTGATAATGGTGAGTTGGGTAGGGTTATCCCATGTTGTGATGGGATTTTAAGTTAGTCTTGGTTTATACATAGGACCTTACCCTATGTTATGGAATAGTTATTATCTATAGAATATGTTATCTATGTTTCTATTCTTGGATTAATCCATGAGGCTATACCATGGGGGTTAGTGTATAGTTTGTCTCTACAACCATTCTTGGCTATGTTTTCTATCTAGGGTTTAGATGTGTGACCTCACCATTGGGTTTAGATAATTTATTTTATTTATAATCTATATTGGTTATGGTTTATCTTTTTAGTATTAGAAATGGGTTCATACATTGGTATTTATTGTATGGTTCATAATTATTGATTGAATTTTCTATGTTTTATATTTATAGTTAATATAAGTGAATTTACTATGTTATATATCTTGTGGATGAGATATTTGGCCAATGTTGGGTATGTTTCCTATTATAGGGTTTAGTTTTTGGATTGTTCCTTAAAATATGGTGACATTTGGTTCGAAAATAATGTTAATATGTTTAATTTCCTTAGTATCATATTCCTATTATAGGTTCTGATAGTTTACTTGATATCAGGTGAATATTTATATTGTCCATGACTGGATTAGGTGTGGTTAGCATTATTTGTGGCTTAGTTAACACACATTGAACCAACTTGGTTAAATTATTGTTTCTTATTTTTTTACCATCAAATATATTTGATATATTATGTAAAGGGTTCATTTGTATTTTACTAATGGGATTATATAATTTCACCACTCATGGTCACCTTGGTGAATTTTAAGACTCTATTTATATGGATATATGTAAGGGGAATGTGATTTTGTTTAGAGGATAATAAGGTGAGATTTTCACGAATGGGGGATCTGATAACCAGATATATTCTAGAATTATTTTTCCGTAACGATTCCATTATTATTTTGGTCCTTTATTTATCCCATGTAGTGATCTTTAATCTATGATGATCACCTATGGACAGATTATGTATGATCATGGGTTGATTTATTATTACATGTGATTTTAAATAATTATATTATAGTTATGATTCCATATAGTATCTTTATTATTTATATATTTACAATTATTTAATTCATTACTAAACACTATGATATAGAGAGATTTATATTCCCAATGTATGTTATTATCCATCAGTGTTAATATGCACCCTATTTCATATATGGAGGCACTCATGAGGCTATATACCACTATGGAATGAACCTTATGAACTAGTATAGGCTATTAAAAAATGGTATGAATTATATTATTTCATGATTTATTATTTATTTAATTTATATATTTGTGATTAGATGATTGAGACTAAATTTAAATGTTATATTGTGTCTGTTCATCTCTTATATGTTGGAAAATCAAGTTTCCAAGGTAGTGGTATTGATGTTATTGATTTTGAGGTTATGACTTTTTATATTTTCATCAAACAATATTTTTATCTTTATTTTATTGATTTTACACTTTATTCGGGTGGTGAGATAGTTTGAGAACATGCATCCCATTTGGCATGTATGTTCTCATGTCATATTATTTGATTTATAAAATTTAAAAAAGTTTTCTTTTGAAATGGAATATTTAATTAATTAAATTTCATTAATAATTTATCTATATTATTAAAATTTTTTTTTTCGAGTGATGTAATTTATTAAATCCTATGGGTTTTCTATTTTTACTACATTGATTAAATGATGGTAAATATTCTAGTACAATAAGTAGTAGGTTTATTTTTTTTAATTTTTATAAGGCGATCCCTTAGGTGAGGATTTATAGGGGTTTTTTTATTTTTTTGGGCTAATAAGTTAGAGTTTTTTTAACACTTATCAATTTATATTATTGGTAATGCTAAAAATATATTGAGATTCATGTTTTATTAGAATCAATATAAATCAGTTTTATGAAATTTTAAAAAATTATTCCTCGATGATTTCACATATATCTAGACCGGGTATGGGTTTGTAATTTTCTTAAGGTTGAATATATTATTGTTGCACCACTTACTGACTAAGAGGGTAAAAATGATCCTAATATAATATCCTATTATTATCTTCAGGTTTCTAAACATATTTAGGTAGGAGTGTTTCACCAGGTTCCAATTAAAGGTGGCAGTATACATTAGGCAGAGGCTACTATGTAAGACTTCACCTTAGACTTCAAGATTCAACATACTCAAGACTTTAAAGGTACAAGGAGTCCTCGAGATATAAATGAATAGTTTAATATATTTGAGAGCATATTAGAGATAGTTGAGATACTTGAAAAAAAGATGATGAAGTTCAATATTATTATGTTTCAGGGACATGGAGGGAGGTGTTTGAGTGTAATACATTGGGAGATGAGGTATGAAGTGTGTTCATAGGAATAATTCGCGTAAATATCCTTTGATGAATTCTTACTTAAGTTACTAAAGTTGGACATGTTATAGGAGTTTTTGAAGCTTTGTAATGGAGGGATATTTGGGACTAATTATAATACCCATTTCTATGTTAAGGTATAGTTTTATAATTTAATAGTTAGGAATGATGTCTAAACGGACCATATATTTGATATTATCCTTTTATTAGATTTTAATGAGAAGGTAATTATATTCATCCAAAAATATCATTTTGAGATAGTCGTAAGTGATCTTACTACCTAGAATAGCCTAGTGTAAGGTACTAAAGTCAAGACATTCCATTTTTTCAATATCCTAAAATGTGTCAATTCTAGTTGATCTATTGGAACCTATTCTTATGATAGGAATATGAGATCATATGAGAGGTTCTATGGTTGTGAGAGGAACTTTGGAGAGGGTAGAAGTACGTAAATTCATCCTTAAAGAGGTGATCATGTTATATGATATCAATGTAGAATGCCTAGTATTTTTTAGTCTACGTACCCTGAACTACTGGTATAATTTTATACATGTGCTGGGATGGGGAAAATATTGTGGAATTGTTAGAGGATGTCATATTGAGGTTTTGGGAGAGTATTTTCGATCACTTAGGCATATTTATCTTAGTTGGGGGGGGATCAGAAAATAAAATGTAGGATCTTTTTAGGTAGTCAATATATAAGGTTGGCCAATGACCTATGGTGTAGTAGTATTAGATGACTTAATGGATGGTTCCACCTGGTAGTCATGGATTGTCGGGTAAGGGTTGTAGATATGATTTTGGTGGAATTTTTATATTGGAATAGGTTTTATATGGTGGTGGTGAGGGTATTTTAATAGTGATATGTATGATTCTAGTTTCTTATACCCTTTTAGATGATTTGTTTGATACATGAATGAATAATTATTTTATCTATATGTGTATGAAATATATTTTTATTTTTAAATTGATGTATTATTAAATTATTATAAATATTTTCACACCTGTAGAATTGATTTTTGAATTTGTTAGGAAATTTATAAGGTGTTCCATTTTTCTTTGAGGTTATGAGAAATTGTGGTATTTATTCGTTTTGGGTATGACCAACTTCAATGACATATTAAAAAATGATTAGAGTACACAATTATGAGATAGAGTTTTTTTTTAACATAAACATGTTTCATTTATATCACTCACGAGTGATAATTCCTCCTTTATAGGTGAATGTGATTTTTAGGAAGGTAGAGGTGGATTTGATTCGAAAGTCAAGAGACATTACAGTATAGATAGACATGATGGTTTTCATAGCTGAGAAAGTGATGGATCTACGAAATTTCCTCGCGTAATGGACCATTTACATGTTGTGTTAATTAATTAGTTAATTAATTATTTCCTCCTTATAGAGACACAATGTTTATGATTGTCATAATTTTTTGTGTATAAACACTATTAATACATTCTTATCATACACCACTAGCCAAGGTGAAAGAGAAAAAAGTTCAACTCATGGATCTTATAGTGAACTATTTTATCCATCCACGTACCTCTCCATTGGAAACTATTTTCTTAATCACTAATAAAGGTGACATAATATTGATATTATGCATGTATTATAAGAAATTGGACCAAATTACTATGAATAATATGTATCCATCACCATGGGAATATAATACATTAGACTAATTGAGAGGATATTGATAGTTTTATAAGATTGTTATAAGGTCTATATATCATTTGTTATGAGACATAATAAAAGATATGGCAATAATGATGTTTATATGTTGGAAGTGATACTTGAGTTTAATAATTTTTCATTCAATTTGGTGAATACAGCATCAGTGTTCTTGAATCTCATGAACCATATTTTTCATCAATACCTGGATAGTTTTTAGGAGGGTTTTTGATGATATACTGGTACATTATCGCACTTAAGAGTATCATGAAAATAAACTTAAGGTCATATTGATTATTTCTCAAGCACATTAGATATATTAAAAGTTTAAAAAATTCGATTTAGTGATTCAGGACGTGAGTTTTTTCAACCATATAATAACTGACCAAGGAAAATTTATAGACCCAAAGAAGTTAGAATCTATGACATCTTAGGCATGAATTATGAATGTGTTTGAGATCTGATGTTTCCTAGGCATAGTTAGGTATTACATAGAGTTAATTTATGATTTATATCACATTTAAATGATAATGATTGACCTAATAAATAAAGGGGAGAATATTGAATAAATTGATCTATAGGAATCCATATTCCAAGAGTTGAAAAATTTATTTAAAACTACTCTTATTCTGACTCTTCCTAACTATAGAAAGGGATTTGTTGTATATTGTGAAACCTATATGAGTTTATTTTGGAGAAATATCATTATAGGAGTATAGATTAGTTATTTGTGGATCAATATAGATATGAACCAAGAAAGTAATTACTAGATGTGTGATATCAATCCCGTTATTGTGATTTGTGATCTACAGTTTTGGCACCACTATCTCTTAGACAAGATATTTATGGTCTATATAGACCATATGGGTATGGAATAAATATTTTAATAGTTGGACGGGAGCCTTAAGCTAATGCATTGGGGTTTTTACCTCCAAATGTTTCAAATTGAGATATATTACTCTATAGGAATGTGGTGCATTGTGGCTAATTCCCTCAATAGTAATCAACAATAGAAAAATGTAAATTAGAAAAAAAATATACTATAAAAATTTAAAAACCTAGAAAATTTATTTTTATACTTTTTTGTATAATGTGTATAAATTAGGTATATTTAAATTAGAAAATGTTTATAAATGTTACAAATTTTATTCATTTTAATAAAAATTGTATAATTAAATACATTTTTGAAAATATTGTTAATTATCCTCGTTTATAAATTTGGATAACTACCAACACTTAATTTTATCACAATTTTAAAATATTTTATAATATAATATTTAGAAACATGGAAGAAATATAAAACATATAAACATATATTATATTATTTTATAATCAACCACCCTTAGACCCTAAAAGCTGCTCTTATCTACTACATACCGTGGAAGACCATCCACTATAGAGACCACATGCCTAGATAAAGACCCTCTCACCAATGTATTGATGGATGTGAGATTGGGTTCTCTAGAACAAACCTTAGAATAACTTTATAAATATAATTTCAAGTATTGAAGAGTTAGGAATGATATATTCTTACCATACTAGTGTTATTTTTTCTACACACCCTATTTACATGGTAATATCCTTAGAATATTAATAATATCAAAATTCTACAATAGTTATCAATTATAGTGAGAAACTCATGATACCATGTCAAAGATATTAACATATTTCAAATTGTTTAGATACATCATAATAAAGGAAAACACATAATTTTTAACTATCATGTTCTAGGGGATCATACGCATCAAGTCTTCTTCTAATAAAGTTCTCACATGGTGATCTTGAGAATTAGAGATCTTAAGGACTTATCCATGAATAGGATCTCCATATATACTGAGTGTAATTGGATATCCCTCTCTATGAAAATTTATACTTATCTATCAAAAAAATATTATTATAAATGTGTATCATTTGATCATATACTTTTATGGATGATGAAAACCATGATAATTTATGACTGTGGAAAGGTACATTATATCAAGAGTTTCATTAGTGGAATGCCATGGATTGAATGATCCATATAGGATTTGTGTCTTTTGGATACTTGAAGATGGAATCTTTGGCTATTTTACTATTCCTTGTATAAATTCACATGCATGTTAGATTAAGGGAATCCCATACAATACAGTCAATAATACATTAAAAAACTATTAATGGTTTATGACACAAATTGTATATCAATCTTTTATTGATATCGTTAGACAAAGTGATTGTATTATAAAAATGATCTCATAGGTGGTCTTCAAAGATATAATTATGTTTATCTATTTTATAGATATGATGTTTTTCTAATTAATACACCAATTATTTGAGTGTGACTCAGTGATATTGAGATAAGGTTTAAGAAGATCACACATAATGTGTATCCACGAGTTCCCAAAATTTATTGAAATATAGTTTTAGAATAATTAACCTATATATTTATTTGTTGGTGAACTTATGAATGTAAGATAAACTAGTAAATGAAAAAATAATTCTAATTATTTTTGTTCATATTTATAATAATTATAATTCAATTTAATTTCATGTATTCAAATGTTTTTTCAAAAAATAAATACAAGAAAAAAATTTGAATGAATATTATTTATCCAAGGTTTTACAAATTTATTTGAGAGGAATGAGCTAAGTAGATATATATTATTTAATTACGTGACATGTTTGTTTGTTACATGTGAGTGATTGAATATTTTTGACATTTATACTAAGTTAAATAGAAGGTTTGAATTGTTTTTAGATCCTTTTACTGGGATAAATTTTATAATTAGTAAAATATAATTTATGAAAGTATTATCTAAGGTATAAAATGATATTTCTTAAGAAAATTCATAAAATTAATACCATTTAATAACTTTAAATGATAGAACCTTAACTATCATGTTATTCATAATGAAACATAAATAAGAACAATATTGGATTATTGATGGCTTATTAGATTGAATCTGCATTCTTCCCACAGTCACATGTTTATTGTAAAGCATATGAATCTTTTTTGATTTAAAATAAATGTCCTAAAATTAAGAAATAATATTATTGGCTCACTTTCAATTTATTTATAAATATCCAATCATCGATCATTAAATTTATGAAAATTTAAAAAGGATCTGATCATAATGGTATTTAATGAATGAATACAGTGGAATTTTTTTATTTTATTTTGGAATAATAATTATTTATATGTGAACCATATAATGAATTTGGTAATGATATTATAGATATTGTGTTCTGACATTGATCATGATTTAAAATTTGAAAATTCATGTTTTTTTTTTTTTTTTCAGAAAACATGTTTTTTAAAGTGGTATCAAAACTTTCATGAAAAATTTAAGATGAAATTTTATGTTCACAAGAATTTAGGTAGAGGGTAATGATGTGGTACCAATTACATGAATTATTCATCAATAAAAGGCTATATTGTTAATAAATTTCCATCAAAATATCAGTACATGATTAAAAGAATAATAAATAAAAAGCATAAAGGGGGATTTACTCACATGACCACAACATGGTTAAGGGTAGGGTGATGAAAAATATGTCACAAAACATTTATTTATATAAAAATTGAAAGGATATAAAAATTAATAATCCCAAAAAATATTATCCCCCTCTATTAACCATAGGGTGGCCTACATGTCATGATATATTGCCTCGATTCAAACCCCATAGCTCCCTATTGATCGAGGGAACCTTATAAATATCCACACCAAGATAGCATCGATATTATTTAAAGAAAAGGATAACTTAAGGTTCATGGTTCTACTTATTCCACAAAATAAATGGTTTAGAAATGACATAGTCCATGCCTTTTTAGGTCATCCACGACCCACACGCCCCTATAAACCCCCAACAAAGACCAAATATTCTTCATTGACACTGTTATATATCAAAATAGGTCCATAATGTTTTAAAACAATTCTAGAAAACATCATTTACTCTTTGGAATATTTTTTGTGTTATAGAAATTATAATTAATTATTTAAAATTATTTTAATTATAATTTAATTCATTTAAAATTCCATCAACTAGAATTTTGACTTATAATTTTTTTATTATAAAACTTTATGCCTGTGAACATATCATAACTTGAGACTAAAACCCTTTACTTTTGGATGTTTATTTATCAATCCATCTATTAAATTTATGCATATATTATAATAATTTATTATTTAAATTTATTAGTAGATGATTTGAGTATATCCCCTCAATCCTTTAATTATATACGGTGTTGGATCATAAGAGTTTACAATGGAGAAAAGATATGGGGGGGGGGTGAATTATAGTTTAAAAAATAAACTAAATCAAAACACAATACCTATTTAGTCATAAGAAACTAGACCTAGGTATCATCTAATTACAAAAGTGTTGGAATTAGGACCACTAAGCATATGATATCGCAAAGTAATTATAGGTCTCAGATTCAAAATGATTAAATGTTTTTTAGATAGATAAGTATTAAAGTAAATTTATAATACACATGAACATCAAAATGTAAAACTTATATAAATAAGAAATATTAATAGTTATAAAATTAAGAATAAATGAAAATAAATAATAAAATAATATAATATTTAACCATAAGAGTTAAGGTAGTAATAAATGACTAAAGATATCCATAGTTATACACCTATTGTAAGGTCTATCTTTCGAAACTAAGGAAACACTCTAAATGATGTTTAGTATGGTTCTATATTCATATGATCAGTAGAAATTGATATGACGATTATTCTCTATCTTCCTAGTCCTGGTAGTACTAGATTTGATGGATTGGATTCACCATCTTCCAATACCTATAATCCATTGATTAATACCATAATCATAAAGAATATAAAAAATATAATTGTTCTATGGAATATACAATCCTTATAAATATTTATTGGAACTTAAACTCTCTAATGAATTATAAAGACTATGAATGAGGTTTTAACAGAAAAATATTTAGACATGATGTATTGTGAATGCATTAGTTCCCAACTCTTTAAATGAACTTATATTATTAGGTGAACCTATATTGTTCATATTTTAAATTTATTTGAAACTTCCTTGGATATATTACACATTGACAGATCATAACGATCTGGATCTTGACCTTGAAAGCTATGAATTACATAGTCTGATGTCATTTTTAGCACCATTACAATGATATTTTCTATTCCATCAAATAGAAGAAAATATATATTCTCTATTTATAAAATTTGTATAGTCCAATGGAATTATTTATTATTTTTCAATTCGATAAACTGCATAAAGGTTAGTAATATGTATCATTACCAATTTAATTCTAATGTTCAGGCTGATAGATACGAGATATGTGTAAGAACTACTTATAACAATATTTGGCTTGATGTACCAGACACACCTTCAATCCAATGGATCATTTTTTATAATAGACATTTATATTCGTTTTATATAAAAAATATTTATACATTTGGTATAAAACAATATTTAAAAATAATAATAAAACACTTGAGAAATATAAGGTTAGTAAAAATATTTTTAATAAAGTATTTATGATTTCCAAAACTAAGGACTGGAAAATTATAATGTAATACTTTCCACTCAACAATCTTCCCCCTTTTTGGAAATTAAAAACAGAACATATAAAATGAAAAAAATTAATAACTTTGAAAGACTTATAGTCCTTTTTTCTATTAATAAATTTGAAGATATATTTCATATCTTAACCACCCCAAAGTTTATAACACCATTATATTTTTATGATAAGTAATATTACTTTATATTCCTCACATTTATGAAAGTATTTCTTAGATAACCCACCTCCCTTTTATAACTCCACCTTAAATATATCTCATGAAACTTCTCCCTTTAAAAACTTTTACCCTTTATGAATTTACCCCCCTTAGTGATTTAAAAAAAAGGTAATAAAATTATAATTTCTTAAAAAGATTTTAAATTAATAACATATGAAACAATTCTATAAGATTTAACTATATATGAAATATATAAAAGAAAGTACATTCAAAAAAAATTGGAATACATTTAGATATATTTTTTTGGATAAAAATGTAATTTAAATTCAAATAAATGTTTCAAAAACATTACATTAAGAGTTACAATCTAAATGTTTATTATTTATTTAACAGTATCATCATGATCACTGTCATCTTTTTAATATCATTATGATCATTCTGAGCTTCTCTAGCTGATTCTTCAAGATTCACAATCTTGTTTTCTGTCACTGCCTACTTCTGAACCCCAACCTTCTGGATTTTAACCTACTTATTCATCTTACTTTTTTTATACTTCCTAAGTATCAATTCATCTTCACAAGTTCATAGTCTTTTATTCTCTAACCATTACTTCTAAAATTTTTCTTTCAAAAATATCACTTCTTCCTTACGATCATCATTCATGTCTCTAAAGTCTTCTATAAACTTAAATCTATCTAATACATTAGTTGATAACATTTCAATCCATTATTCCATTTAATAAAAATGTTTATTCCCTTCTATGATATGGACATCATGGTCCCTGAGATCACTGTCAACTTTTTTTGAATTCTTAAAATTTTATTATAAGAACTCTTTTGAACTTTGGTCTTTTCATTAAAATATTTTAGGTCTACCTCATTGTGAATAACTAATTCAATCAAAAATCATAGTGATTCAGATTTTTTTTAGGATATTCTGAATCTGTTTATATCTTTCCTCAATATTCAGAATATATTGAATCAAATCACTTAACCTTTTCAATATTTGGAAAATATAATTAAAATTTTGATGAGAAACTATTCTTGCAGAGTATGATTATCCTAATATTTCTTGAGGAGTACATGGATGATATACTCCGATATATATGAATTTTATTTTTCTCAAAATTTTCTCCACCTTTCTCAAAAACCATTCATTCTTCTTAAAATTATATAATATCCACCTCATTATCTGATTCAACAATGTTATATATTCTAATGCAGAATTGACGATCTTCTTTAACTATTTTTTGAAGATGAATTTAATTCCTCTTTAGATGTTGATTTTTATTCCCATGAATATTCTATTTCTAGATCATTATATTAAATATAAGGTAATGTTGTAGAAAATGAATATGATTTTGATGTAGTATTATTTTCCTTTGGCTCTTCACCAGTATCTATTTCTTCATCATCATCCTCTTATACTTCATGTTTCTCTTCTTATTTGTATTTTTCTTTTTCTACTTTTTCTTCCTTAGAATATTTTTATAACATCCACAAAATTATAATAATACCTTTAAATTTTTTTTTATAAATAAAATTTTTCCCTTGTGAATAACCTTATCATATGTTTTTAGAACTGATACCGAACTTTATCAATAACGTTTTCTTCATTACCCTTGTCAGCAACTGATGGAATTAATCTTGCTAAAAATAATGTTCCAACTATTTATATTCTGGCATCAGGATGCGACCAATTGTAATATATGATTTTGTTGGATTGAAGAAAAAATCTACATCATTGATAATGGAGAAATATCAATAATTGGATTCTCATAACCCTTTTCAACATCTTTCAATAATGATTCTTCCTTCCTTTCCTCTATCAACAACTTCTTATGTTCCTTTTTATTTTTAGCTTTCTTTAAATCTTCTTCTATACGAATCTTCAAGTATATTTCCTAAACCTTATAAAGAAAAAATTCTATATCGCCAAGTTTTTTGTTGTCCTTTTGAACCATGAGTTTTTTGAACTCATCATCTACAATTTTCTTTATTTTCTTTTTACTTTTTGTTGGGGATGATTTGATATTTATTTATTTCAATCCATACTTATTTATCATTCATAATTTATATTTTATTTACAATACATATATCAGGAACAATTATTTCCACGATGTTAATGAAATTATTGAACATAAAACCAAAAATTTATTTTATCTTCATTATGGTTTCTTCCCCGATCAAGAAAATATTTTACCTCATAGGATAATTCTGATTATTGATTTTAGAAAGTTTTATCCAATTTACTAATAATTTGTTAATGAAAGAAGGAATCAAAAATATTTTAAAATTCATTGAGGCCTTCTATATATATTCCAATATAATGAAAAAAACATAGCAAGATTAATATAACACCATTTCACCCGAAAATACAAAACAAAAATTTCTTAAACTTTTAGGCTATCTCTGTCACCATTTCTTGATATGAGATAAACTTGTATCCATAAAGCATTTACTATTTCACCTAAGGATAGGTTTGAAACAGTTATAACAGTATTATAAGAAGAAAACAAATATTATTTAGCCTTTAATTTTAAAAAACTTCCAAGCTTATCTGGTAACTAGGGAGAGAGAGGAAATTCTTCACCCTGATAAGGTACTTATACATGATCTGATACTTATTGATAAAAATATTTATAACATTAAAGAAATAGAGTAAAATATAATTTATACTTATAATATTTCTATTGAAACTCAAAAAAATCATAAAACTATTATACAATTTTGGGCTAATGTTAGTCAAAATCCTTATCTGTTTTTTTACACAAACATTACCCCATTTTTGAAAAAGATGTGATATTTTTAGGAATAGAATCATAATTTTCATACTATTTTATCTATAAGAGTATTTCTTTGAAGAATTATCTCTTCACAAAATCTTCCATAGTGGCTATATTATAGAGTCTTGTACCAAAAATTGAGCTAAAGGAAAAATATCAGATTGATCACTAAAATAAGTGGCTAGATTAGATAAAGAAATTTATGAAATATGATGTGAAACATGGATTGAGACACCTTATATAGGTGTGAGAAGCATAAGCTCATATTCAAGAAAAATTTCAATAGAGCAGATTGATACTATTCTAAATCCAATGATGAAGAGTTTTTCAAATAAGGTTTTTTAATATTACATTAAACTTTTAATGTTTTTTAAGAAAACATCAAAAAAATGTATCAGAGTATTGAATTGTGAAGTTAGAAAGATTTTATGTTTGAAAATAAAATAAGTACTAAAATAATTTTTATAGTAATATTTATAGACTAAAGTAATGACTGAAAATTACTTTTTTATTATAAAACACTTTTTAAGGGAGAAGTGAGAAACAACATACAACCAAAGTAAACTATTAGAAAACCCCATCCCAGTAAGTGTGACAACATCAACACTTCACTGACATAGGACCCCTCGACAAGAAGTCTCGTGCAGAAGAACGGGCACGGAACTGATGGGAAAGCCATACCCTCTCAAGCTTCCAATTCCAAGAGACTTTCATTAATGAAGACTTAATGCTATAATCCCTTTATGGAGATGGTCCAATTGCATGCTGTTACCAAGCATAAACTGAACTAAAAAAATATGTAATAGATGACCCGAAGCAACCATAGCTCACAAAACCCATTCACTCACACCATCCAACCAAAACCACCATCTTAAAATACGTCGATAATAATAAATTAATTATTACCCGAGTCTGTTTCCATAAATTGTTTCCATGTTAAGGAAGATAAGTGTAAGTCTACCTTTTCCAATATTCGATTCTCAAAAATAGACACTAGTTTATCCCAAGACTGAATGTACTCCTCAACACAGATCTTTCCATGGTTGAATCCCCATACAAAAACTAAGTCCTGTTTGTCAATCCAAGAATATTTATCCTCATTAAGGGACACCTCTAAAGTCCTCCCCATCATTATAGTGGCCTCCCCCTTAGTAGCGTTGAGCAATAGGACCTGTTATATCACTTCTTCGTCGGAGATTAAAAGCAGAACCAAGGACTGAAACTCTTTCTCCCCTGGCCTCAAATGGCTCAAAGTCCTCATAACTATTCTCTTGTCACTCATCCTCTTTACTGAGCGAGCATTCAGAAGAGGATGTATTGAATAATATTCCTTCCTCCCCTTCCTCCTCCTGGAACCCCTAGTTCTCTTTGGGCTTATAACCTCATCAGCAGAATGCTCGTGTGCACTCCCTTTGGAATCCATCACACCGACTCCATATCGCTAACCTGGAATATAAAAATCAGAAATCTCCTCTGTAAGGCCTTCAAACCTATTGCTCAATGAAATTTATCTCAGTCCTCCTTCCTTCCAACCTCTGTTTGGAACAACCCCATCCATATCGGACCCCTACCTCCCCTTTCTCATATCCACCCTGCCTACCCATGTCCTCTCAACCATAGAACCAGAGATGTACACCTTCCCTTCATCTGACGTCCAGTATAAGATTGTTTTACCCCGTTAGTCTGGAATTTTGCATGAATATCGTCTAGATGGAATTATCCCCTTTATATTGTGCACAACAGCTATTTGAACTCACCAGATCTCTTTTCTGTCTGCTGAACACATCCGCCACCATTGGGATAATCTAGTGTGTTGCCACACTAGTGCCAAGGGTCTCCACACCTGCTGCTCTGCTTCCCTGGTGAGGAACTTTGTCATTGACACTGACCATCATCCGATTCGTGTATTGTTCAAACCTAAGACAATCATCCCTCAATTGAGAGCTAAAGCCCATAACTGCCAACGATGCATGTCTTCATCGATAGAAATCAGCAGCATGCCCCAACCGCTTACATGATAAATATAAATCCATCCACCTTTTGTAGATTACACTATGCCTGCACCTATATTCTTCTCCAATTGTAATCCAAACATAATAAAATGGGACCCTAGACGCATCCTTCCCCAGGCATATCGTTGGGAGAAATGGGCGACAGACTACTCCCATTTTGGTATCCGAACAAAGATACCTACCGAGTAAATTGTTTAGTATTAGGGTAATTGAGGGGTTTTGAAATCGAAGAGGTAGGTTAGTAAAACTAACCCAAATCTCCTCAGATGGTGAGTCTCGATTCATGTGGAAATCGAATGACCACTAGAACAAGAAAAAGTGATATCCACTGCAACGCCGAGGTTCATTCGACCGGGCGCAGATGATGTCCTCCTATGAAGAGAACCGAATCATAATATGATGATTAGCAAGAAACCCTACTGTTGCCCTCTCTTGGAGATACCAAGTATTGAAGATGAACCTATCAAAGGAAACGATCGAGGGAATTTGGTGCTTGAACCTTGTGATCCTGGTGAAATTCAGAAGCGCGGAGGCTTTAGTGAACTCTGAGGTTGAAATCTAGAGATTTGGGCAGCCATCGACGAGCTCCGACACCTTCAGTTCTAACTCAGCTTTCGAGAATGGAGGAATATGGTCAGTGTTTGAGAAGAGACGAAATGGGGATTCCACATTCTTTAAGAAAGATCCCTCCACCATAGTTGGGGGAGGAACTAGCACGGTTGCTATCGTCGTCACCATTTGAGATGAGTCTCTCTAGGGTTCCCACCGTCGAGCTCCCCCATTTATAGACTAAAGTAACGAATAAGTGAAAAATAAAAAATAAGAATACATTTTGGTGTAGAATAGTTTCATCGGTATGAGTAACATTTGATTATTAGTTTTTGTAAATGAAACGAATTATGATAAAGTTTATAATCGATATATTGTCCAAACGTTTTGTAATAATTTTTATGTTTGAAATTTTTCTAAAAAAATTGTATTTGATAAAAAAATTTTACATAGAGGAATATTATTTAATTTGTTTTGGTTTCATAGAGTTTGTAAATAGTTTTGAGTTCAAAATGTTTTATTCAAAAAATTGATTCTGATAAGTCTTTTACTATTATACTTTTCTGAAATATCAAAATTATTTTTGGAAAAAAAGTTTTTAGTAAAGCAAAAAACATGTATACTTCCTATTTGAGTATAAGTTAATTGATATAAAAATATTGGAAAATATGAAATAGATTTTAATAATTACTTGATACTGATCATTTTTACTATATATTTAATTTATTCAGATCTATAAAAACTAATTTGTTTATTTTAAAATATTAGCAAGTTATTATTGCATTCTAATGAATTGTAAAATTAAATGTACTTTAAGTGTGTGATGTAAAAGAAAATGGTGTCTTATGCCTATGCATTTATAATGTGCGTGATGTGCTATATTTTACTTAGTGAAATGGAACTTTTATTGTCACAAAAAAATTTGTGTTTTAGTAAAACTCATTCCATAGTCTATGAGTTTGTGTTACATATATAATAATTGAGCTGAAAAACATCTAACTTCTACATATTTGGTTTTTGTAGTGGAATGTGATACTAAGTGGTGATTCTATAAAAAAAATACATTTTTTATAAAGTGATAAAATCTTCCATATGTACTTCTTATATCTATTCTATATCCATCAATGTAATCATCTAAAAAAAATTTGATCAAAATAATTTACATAAGAGTAAAAAAACATAAATATATAGTTAACTTAAGGTAAAATAAAATTAATTTAACCACTTTGATATGGTATTATTTTTTATTTTCTTATTATCTAGTACATAAGCATACTAAAAACATTAAATATAGATCAATATCTTCCATGTAAAGTAAAAATTCAATCATACCTATAAATTCCTTCTAATCAACCGGTTTCCCAACCTCATCAAGATATAATGTATTTGAGGTTCCAATATGAGTACTTATAATTATAGTGTTTTTGTTATGTAATTTGTTAAGAAGATATTTTATATACTTAAATTGAGATATAGATGTTTCTTCGGTTTTTTTTGAAAAATTAAAACCTAAAATGTATGATAACTCACCATAATACTCATTTCAAACTCACACTTCATAAGATCCCCGAATATATCTGTTAAGGATTTTTGAGTTAAATCAAATATAATTCCATCAACATATGTTTTTATAATCATAATATTTTTATTATATTATTTTTTAAAAATAGTAGGTTCTACAAATCCATTAAAAATTTCTTGTAGAAAAAATTCAATCAACCTATCATACCATGATCAAGGATTTTTTTAGTTCATAAAGTGACATGGTATGTTTATTAACATGTTTTGGATATTTTTTATTTTAAAAAATTTTGTGTTTTTCTACATAAAATTACTCTAGAATATATTGATTAAGGAACGATCTCTTAATATCCATTTGAAATGGTTTGATATTTTATAATGCTACACATTCTAGAAGTATGTGAATAGATTCATGTTTTATTATCAGATCATAGGTTTATTCATATTATATTACCTATTGTTGATTATAATCCTTAATAAGAAGTCTATATTCATTTTGAACTGTTATAAAATTTTTATAATATTTATTCTCAAATGACCATTTTACACAAATAACTAAAGTACCTTTTGTTTTTTCAACTAATGTATGAACTTGGTTCCTTTCAAAATCACTGAGATCATCTTTAATTTCTTTTATCTAATCCTCATAATATAATTTGTCATCAATATTATTAGGTTATAATTATGTGATGAATTATAGATGATAAATTTCATTTATCAATGCACTTATAGTTCTAACTAGTTAATCTAAATCACCAATGATATTATCACTAGAATGATTTCTATGAAACAATTGATTTCCTGATTTCTCAAAATTTCATTCTTCAACAATAGGTTGAAAAATATTATTCAGAAATAAATTTAGTAGAATATTAAATATTAATTTTCTTATGACAATATATTTCTAACAAATTTTATAAATCAGTTTTACAAAAAACATTTGAATATATTGGTTGGATTTTTTTGAGAAAAATAGACCAATTTTATTATATTTAACATGTATTTTTTCCTCTATAATAATGTTTTCATTGAAAACACTATAAGCCTCACTAGTTGTGGAATAAAATAAAAATATTCGTTCATCAGATTTTAGAACAATTTTATGTAAGGTATATTTAGTATTCAATATGAATACTTTGCATCAAAATTTTTAATTAAACAGATTTGGGTTTTCTTCCCAGCCACAACTGATAAGGTGTTATGTAAATAAAATTTATAATTAAAACCTTATTTATAATGTAATAGGTAGTACCAACTGATTCATACCAAACATGTTTAATAAGTGATTATTATTTCAATATGGTTCTAGGAATCTCTTGAAGAACCCTATTTTTTCTTTCAACGACAACATTTTGTTGCAAATTTCTTGTAACAATGCAAATTGTTATAAACATTTTTTTCTAAAATAAATTAATTTTATTTGTTTCCTACATTTCATATTACACTAATTAATTTTTTTGATATACTATTCCATGTTAATCTTTCTCTATAAGGAACACCTACTTGGATTTCATTACATGCAACACTATGTTGGTACGAAACAACATTTTATTATTATAATTATTTAAAAGTTATAGTCATAACATAGCCATGATAATTATTTTCATTGAATAAAAATTCAATTTATGATTATAATAAATAATTTTTTACTATTATTTATAATAGTTTTATTAAAATAAAACAAATTTATAATAAGAGATACAATTTTTAGTAAATTATTTATATGTTTGATAATACTATCTTCTTAAAATAATTACTTGTTATGTAATTATATGAAAAATAATAAAAATAATTTTAGAAACTTATAGAAATTCAATTTCATAAAATGAAAATCATTTTTAAATTCATAATTTAAAAATTATTTTAGGGAAAGTTTTAGTTATTTTTATAAAAAACTTCACTTCTGGATGAATAGTGAAAAACAATAAATATTAATTCAAAATTGATTTTTGATCTAATTTATTTATGTAGTTAAATAATATTTTAATTTTTTTAAAGAATAATGATATTAATTTTTCATTAAATTTAGGTAATTTTAACTAATTTCACACTGACATTGAATATCAAAACATTATAAACATTTAAACCCATTTTCATAAAAATACATGCTGTTAAGACCCAATTGTGGGATTAAATTTAAATTAATTCCTATAAATTATGTGATTATAAATTAAAAAAATAGATTCCATATTTTAATTCAGAATAATATATATTTTATAATAATTTCAACTTAGTTATTTACAAAAAATAATATTAGTAATGTTTTTAAAAATTAATTATAGTGTTTAAGAGAAACATTTGCTTAACAAAAGAATACGTTGTAAACTTTAGGCCCAAAACAACTTATAAACTTGTCCAAAAGACATTTTATGTTCATATTTATTACCTATACTCATTTCTGTTAGATTCTTTCCCTTATTGGATCCACATTACATAAGAAAAATGCGGAAAAAATTCACTTTTAAAAAATTAACAAGAATCCCACTCCTCCTCCACTGTAAAAAGGCACTCAACGCTCCCACTTATTCATGCATCTAAATAAATTTGACTAGAAAAAACTATTCATAAATATACTCATAATCCTTACCATCCTCCTAGGATACCTCCTTTTGATGTAAATCCATACATGAAATCCATTTTCTGCAAACCAAAAGAGGTAACCCAAAGAAGAGGTAACATCATTCTCAAGCACTTTTGTTTTATTTTCATCATTAACCCCTAAAATCTTTTTATTAAATTAATATATAATAACCTTAGTATCATAAATATATTTTATTAATTTTATTTTAATTTTTCACCCAAAACATAAAAACCATTCCATTTAATATGTAACGAACTTACTGTTCTAGTGTACAAAGAACTAATACCTCCCAAAACGATGTTGTTCATTTTTCCTTTACCACCTCCTATAGTTGGAAATTTTGATATAAAATCTGTTTTAATGTGATATATATGATATCAATGATGAATTTATTCTTCTTTGGTTATTATATAACACATACCTTTATATTTTCTATTTTGTATAAAAATGATAATTTTGTTTGGGGAAGTGTGGACTACCGCCTCCTCAAAGTGATGTGATTAATTCAAAATCTACATGGAATGTATTAAGGATGGGATATATGAAAATATATGACATATATTACATGAAAATTATACTTAAATTAGCATATATATACATATTTTCCATATAATTTCATTCTTTCAATACGATAAGAAAACGAAAACAATACTAAAGCGTACTTACAACCAACCATATTTATGAATGGTGTATCTCATTTTATACTTCTATATTTTATTTATTATTGTAAATAAATATATAAGGAATATACAATGAATATGGATGATATTTATATCATGTTTTATGTTTTTTAAATCATGATATAAGTATTAATACAAAAATATAACAAATAAATACATATGTGAAAAACAAAGTAGATATTACCCAAAATGTTAAATTATCTTGGAATTGTTAATAAATAGTTGATAAAAAATCATATATGGTATTATATATATGAATATGGTTTTTGGTTGATTTATAATAAATTTATTTTTATTATATAATATTGTTTAATGAGTACGACATAACTTAAGACATAAGGTAAGAGAATTTACAGTCTCACTTTTATTTCTGTGAGATTTATGCCTTATTCAGCACACACATATTTTTATGGTGTATATAATACCCATGAATATATTATATTATTATTATCCTTAAATTTATAATTATTTACATATCTATTTTATTATCTCTCTTTCATGGGGGTTTTTTTAAAAAAATTCACCAAATTAGTAAAGTAGTTTTCTCTCAATTTCCCTTCTTTGAGACACATTCCATGAATTTCAAAAACAATATTTTCAAAAGTGTTTTCAATTTTTTAAAAAACTTTTTTCAATAATATTTTTAAAATTTATTTTAAATATTATATTTTTTTCTCATTTTCAAGGAAAAAATATTTTAAAAATGCTATATGGTTTTCTAGATTACTTTATAAGTTTTAGAAGATATTTTCAATGAAAAAGGATTTCAAAAATGTTTTATGCTTTAAAAAGTTGGTTTTAAAGAAGAAATGATATTTTACTCAATAAAAGTTTTAAAGATCTTCCAAAATTATTTTATTTCCCTAATAACATGCATTAGTGGAACTCAGTACTTTATAGGGAAATGATCCAAAGGTTCCATTAATATTATTTCACTGAATGGTTTATGTTTTAATGGAATAATTTTTATGAAACCTATTTTTTGTTTCATGGTTTATATTTTTATGAAAATTTCTTCATTTTATGGGTTAGGATTTGTTGAAATGATTATGAAACCTATATTTTTTTAATTAGTTAAGTTATATTTACATGTTTATTAAAAAAAATTTATTTCATGAGTTGTAATAAAATTATTTATGATATTGTGGCACATGTGTGTATGATTTAATTATTAGATGGGTGGGATCTATAACTCCATCCAATGCATTACGAAAATATTTATATCACATGAGAAAATTATGTGAATCATGTTGATAGGCTTGATACACTATAAAATATGGGGAAACCCAATACACTATGGGAATATAGGGAAACCCGATCCACTATGTGAAGATGTGGAAACTTGATCCATTATAAGGAAAAGATTACAAATAGAGATGGTTAAGTGTCCCTCCCAACAGGTTTAGTCCCCATGAAGTTCCCTATTATATTTTAGAAATGCGTCTTGACTTATAGGGAATGATATTACATGTTTATATGTTTTCCACAATTCAATGTATTATTCATATGTTATGATTTTAATAATTATACTCTTGATTCCCTTATGATTCATGTATTATGTAATGCCAATATTTATTCAACGATTCATGTTTATGAAAATTTATATACATGGTATGATATTCTAATGTCATGATAATATTATCATACCCTTATGCCCATTTTTATTCTTATATATCTCCCTTGTTTACGCTTACTAAGAATCTGGGCACACTCATGTTTCTGTTTGCATTCTTTGGGTTATGAAGATATCTATTATGTATGATGTTTCTAAAAAGAGTAAATTTCATGAAGAACCTAGTGGGGGATATTTTAACTCACTTACTTAAATGATTATATGATTCCATGTTTCAAAAGGCTTTATTATAATATGGTTTTTAGATATCTTTTGGTGTAATGTTTTAAATATTTGAGAAAATGATATTTTAATTTTAATGTATTAAAAGTGAGGGTCTCTATAATTGGTATCAGAGAAAGAGTTTAGTTGTCCTTTGGAAACTGGGATGAGAAAACCTTAGTGAGAACCCTATGTACATGTCTATGGATAAGCCTATGAATAAATAAATGTATACGAAAATGTCCTGGAATTTTGGTAATGTATTGAGTGAGTGGTTTAATGGAAATACATCATTTTACAGATACTACACATCGATGTGGATATAAAACAAATTTACATATGGGTAAGTACCCTAAATAAATATTATTGAGATATTCTTGATTCAGAACTGGTGCACGATAATGGGCCTTTCTACACACTTGGTTTGACACTATCATGGGATATGTTTTGTGAATTCACAAACTCTTCTTGAACCATCATAAAGGGTTTAAATATGAGTTGGCTATGAATATCCTAGGATAAAACTATTGTTTCATAGATTAAATAATGTTTCATAATTTATAAATCCTATATGTGGTTTTTAATATTAAGTGGTTACCCACCATGAAACCTATTTCTTAATATATTATTTTTGGTTTTATTCAATGGATGAGAATCGAAGAAACCACATTAATGCTGATTTTCATGGAAAATTCAATGATTTTACTCCTAATAATTTGAATACTTTGGGAGATGGAGTAAAAAATCTTGTTTCTATGATCACCCAACTTTCTCAATATATGAATCATACTATGATTCCTAATGATAAAAAGAGGAAACAATGTTATATTGAGTCCTTCATGAAGCAACATTCACCTTATCTCAGTAGGTCTTTTGATCCACTTGTGGCTGAACAATGGATCAGTACCACTGAAAAGATATTATTTGTTATCCAGTGTTAAAAGTATGAGAAAGTCATTCTAGATATTTATTATTTATTTGTTGAAGTTTAATAGTAGTGTAATCTAATCATGAATATGAGTAAGTACGATGAAATTTAATCCATGTATTGGGATGATTTCAAGAGATTATTCTTTAATAAGTACATTCTTTATGTTATTCATTCGAATATGGAAAATTAGTTCCCTGAGTTGAATAAAAATATTGATGAATTCATTGGTGCCTGTGAGGAAAATTTCAAAAGACTTTCAAGGTACATTTATGGAATTATCATCCAACATGAGAGTAATGTTTATAGGTTCTATAGTGGGTTAAAGCCTGGTCTTAGAAGGGTATTGTCCATAAGAGAATTTAGCAGAAATGAAGTTATTTATCATTGTGAAATCAAAGTTGAAATGGAGTTTAGAATGAAATTCAGTATCATAGTTTTAATAAGAAAATTAATATGGAGTTAAAAGGGAAATATAAAAAATATGAATAGAAGAATAAGATCCTTCCTTTTTGATCCAAATGTGGAAGTAATCATAGAGGAAATTGTCGTATGGGGTCTACTAAATTTTCTATGTACGAGAGGGAAGGACATTGGGAAACTGATTTATGAAATAATGGGAAGAAGTTAACGAATGATGAACATAGAGGTAAAGATGTAAAGAATCCACCTCCCACACATCAGTACTTACAGTGTAAGGAGGATCGTCAATATTCTAACGAGTTCCCAAACTCGACGGTTGGTGATAATGATTGGTGTCACTAGCCTCCGAAACTATGGGACAAGGGAAAATATCATATAATCACTATTTTAGATGAGGAGTCTGATAACGATGTAGTGATGGGTATAGTTACAATCCATATGAGAACTACTAATTTTTTATTTTATTATAGATCTAAGAACTCTTTCATATCTAATGAATTTTCTAAGGGTATTAAGATTCCACAAAAATGATTACATGTAGAATTAATAGTGAAAAAAATGAAATGGTATGGTGATTTTATATCAAGTATATGATTCCTATTAGGTTGAATTTTATAGGAGTGTAATTATTTCAAATATTATCCTTCTTCCTTTGGTTGATATTGAGGTCATCATAGGCAATTATTGAATTTATCTACATAAATACCACATCAATTTTCAAGGAAAGGAAGTTAAATTTGATATTTAAAATGAAACTATGACTGTATATCAATGCGACGGTAATTATGAACATCCTATGAAGATTATATCTAGTGTATGACTCTTGATTCCCATTCCGAATGGGTGTTTGTCTCAAATAGTTGTGAAAAAACATAGCATTGGTGATATGACTATTGTTAGAGAATTTGTGATGTGTTCCTATAATAATTTCATAGTCTTTAACCAAAAATTGAAGTTGAGTTCCTGATAGAACTCATACATGGTTCCACACTAATTTTAATGACTCCAAATGGAATTGACCCAATTTAGTTTCATTAATTGAAGTGGAAACTCTAATAAAACCATGATAAGGGATTCATTTGGCTATGTGTTTTACCTTAGGGTAAAACTGTTATCTTTGTAAAAAATAAAGATGGATCAATGTGTATCTCCATTAATTATCACGAGTTGAAAAAGATCATGATAAAGGACAAGTATCTTATGACCCATATAAATTACATGTTTAAACAACTTCATGCACTTGTACAAAAACAAATCTTTTACTTCATTTTTTTGATTTTTAACGTCAATTTTGAGGTCTTTGTGAGTGATGTTAAAAATATTATTTTTAACATCTCTTATTAGTTAACCTCTGATAAAAATGTTTTCTTATGTTTTTTCACATTTCTTTTTAAAAAACTGACATGAAACACCATCGTGAAGAAGCGTTAAAAATATATTTTTAATGTTAGTTTAAAAAAAATCTATGTTAAATGTCAATTTTATATCTTTTTTTTAAAAAAGAAATGAAAAAATGTATATGATCTTGTAGTTATTTTTCTATTCTTCAATTTTACAGGTTGTAGAGATTATACACAGTTATATATCAAAAGTTATAACCATAAAATGTTTGTAATATTTATTTCATGGAATGATTGATTGAGTGAACCAAAGCTTCATCTAAGAAGTAGTTATATAATATGAATGGGGATTTATAGTTTTACCATGATATAAAGCATTATTCAACATTATAATAAAATAATAGTCATCAAATTGTATATGAATTAAGAAAAGTACTCATAAAAAATATAAATCATTGAAAAATAATTACAAATACCTCAATGAAATTGCAGAAAGATGAAACAGAGGATTCATGTGGAATATCAATCAATTTTAATTGGTGGAATGATAATGGTTGAGATAAATGATTGTTAAATGGTATATCAATTAATTAAACTAATCACAAAAAAGTCATGGATAAATAATTACAAATACCTTAATGAGATTGTGGAAAGAAGAAAAAGTTAATTCATGTTGAAGATCAAACTATTTGAGTTGGGGGAACAATGATGGTTGAAAGAAATGATCATTAAATTATGATAGGTGTAAAATTAAAACATTTAATTGAGACAGTAAATGAAAATTCGGTATTAAAAATTTTATGTGGTTAATAAAAATTCCGATGCCGTGATCTAAAAAAATTGAAATTCCACATTGGCAGGATATTAAAATTTTCTTTCACGTCGGTTTTTTGATAAACTTCGTAAAAAATATTAATTTTTTTTACCGATTTTCACAATTTTTACATAAGAACCATTGTGAAAAATAAATTTTCATGACTGTTTCATGTTGGTTATTAAATAATCAACATGAAAAAACAAATTTTAACGTAGGTTATTTAATAATAGAAGTTTAAAGGAATTTTTCATCACGCTTATTTAATAAAATACCTGATAAATGTTTAGAAACTTGTAGTTCATTTCACTTGATTTGATTTTAGAGATCCCAGAGATCAAATAGAGTTACTAATCAAAATTTATGTCCATCAGTAGTTATCCTTCCCTAATACATTATTTAGAGATAATGAACTTCCGATTTCCATAAAATTTGATCTGTAATTCCATTTGAGCTCTGATACTAGTAAAATTTAATATTGGGAAATTAAATACATGATTATTATCATTTTTCACATTATTTTAATAACCAATGTTAAAAATTCATGAATTTTTTTTTTTGCATCAGTTATTTAAAACCAATGTGAAAAAATTCAGGGAAATTATTTTTTCATAAAAGTTCTTATATAACAGACATGAGAATTCAGAAAAAATTTATTTTCACCTAGGTTATATAATAAACGATGTGAAAAATAAATTTTTAGATATTATCATGTCGGTTCTAAAAAACTAACGTGAAAAAAGAAAACATTAAAATTTATTTTATACTAGTGACAAATGTAAATACTTTTCCAACATTGACCTTCATTCTAGATATAATCAATTGAGGGTCAAGAAAGAGGATATACTCAAGACGACATTATTTATAAGGTTTGGGAAATACGAATATATAGTGATGCATTTTGGTCTTAATAATTTTGCTACAATATTCAAGGATTCGACGAATAGATTCTTTAGAGATTAACTTTATTAGTTTTTGGTAGTCTTTATAGATGATATTATTATCTATTAAATGAGTAAGGAATAGCATGAATACAAATTGATAATTTTTCTAAATTCCCCGAGGAAGGATAAAATGTACGAAAAATTTGGAAATTGTGAATTTTGAATGAAAAATGATTCATTTTTGGTCACATAATCTAAAGATATGGTATAATAATAGATCTGTCAAAGATATATGATATTGAATGTTGTATTAGACCACCATCGTAACTGAGATCTATAGTTTTCCTGTATTAGCTAGATATTATATATGCTTTGTATGGAATTTATCATGAAAATTGAATTCTCTGACCATATTAAAATGGATGGGTTCCAAGTTACTGAAGACATATGAATGTGAGGAAAATTTTAAGGAAATCGAGAGAAGTTTGGTTAGAACACCAGTGCTTGTATTACCATGTAGCGGATAAGGTTTTTTAATCTATTATGATTCATCCAATAAGGGATTGGGATGTATACTTATGTATAACAGAATAATTATCTCTTATACCTCACAATAGCTGAAGATCCATGAGAAAAATTACCCAACTCATGATTTGGAGTTATCATCGATAATTTTTCCATTAAAGATAAAGAAGAATTATCTCTATGGAAGAATGTGTAATATATATACTGATCATAAAAGTCTAAAATATATATTCACAAATAATGAGTTAGAAATTATCCAGTGAAAATGATAAAACTTATAAAGAATTATGAATTCTCTATACATTTACCACCTTAGGAAAGCAAACAAGGTGGCCAACTATTTGAGTCTAATGAATCATGCTAGTTTATCCAATATGAGGATCCCAAAAGATCCAATATTTCAATATATTCAAAGGATGGATCTAGAAATCCTAATGTATGGGGCGTAATGTTATCATGCTAAATTGAATGTTCAACTATCTATCTATTTGAAGATTCAAGAGGAGTAAAAGGAATATGTAGAGGTGTAAAATAAGGGTATAAATGTTCTGGCATTTATCCTTGGTTAATATGAAATGAGAAGTTTCAAGAATTGTGTATGTGTTCCTAAAATATCATATTTAAGGAATGTGTTATTAGAAGAATATCATAGTTCTTTATTCTCTATTAATCTTGGAATTTTTAAGATGTATAAATATTTTAAGGAATAATTTTGGTGGGATGGAATAAAGAGGGATATCATA
Organism: Viscum album; assembly: GCA_963277665.1. Lineage (NCBI taxonomy): Eukaryota > Viridiplantae > Streptophyta > Magnoliopsida > Santalales > Viscaceae > Viscum > Viscum album. Next base: position 1,372,542,847 of record OY728133.1, on the reverse strand, counting down.
GAGTTTGTATCTCGATTCTTGGTATGCTAGAAAGTTAAAGAAGGAAAAAATTATAAGGGGATGTTGCCTGAATTTCCCATACCATAAGGGAAATCGGACAACATCACTATGGATTTTCCCATTAGACTCCCTAAAACTTTTATAGGGTTTAATGCCATATGGGTGGTAGTCAACTTTCTTACTAAGTTAGTAAACATCATTTTTATCAAAGGATACTTCTTTATGGATCATATTTCATGGATATACATTAAAGAGGTTGTAAGGTTTCATGAAGTACCAATTTAAATTTTATCATCTTAGGATTCAAGGATTGCCTCAAAGTTTTGTTGAAGTCTTCAGCAGGAAATTGATACAGAATTGAGTTTCATCACTTATTATCATCCCCATATGGATGGTTGGTATGAAAGAAAAATTCAAACCCTAGAGGATTTGTTGAGATATTGTTCATTATATTTCAAAGGTGGTTGGAATATACCCCTTCTTATATTTTAGTTATCTTACAATAATAGATTTCACACAATCATTTAAATGGATCCTTATGAATACATTTATGGGAAGAAATGAACATATCTATCTTTCTAGGATGAAGTTAGATAAAGAAAGCCACTAGGACCTAGAATCAAAAAAAAGATATAGAATGTTAGAACCATTCAACAAAATATCAGAGAAGCTCAAAGTAGGTAAACATTTTATTCTGATAACCATTGGTGTGACCAATAATTTTAAGTTGGTGAGTAGATGATTCTATGAATTTATCCATGTTAGAACGTTATGAGGTTCGAGAAGAAAGGGAAACTAATCCCTAGGTATATCATTCCCTTTGAGATTCTTGATCATATCAGAATGGTATACTATTGCTTAGAACTTCCTCCAAATACATCTCAATTCCATGATGTGTTCCATGTATCTCTATTGATGAATTACATACCTAAACTTTCACATGTACTAAACTGAGATTTCATACTGCTGGAGGAGGATCTTTCTTATGAGTAATAAATAGTTGAATTTCTTGATCGTATAGAAACATTTTTACCAAAAAAGACCACTCACTTGGTCCAATTTTTTTGGCTAAATCACCAGTTAGAGGATATAACGTGGGAAACTTAGGATATTTTGAGGTATACATATCCTAATTTTTTATATCAGAATGATTAATTTCTAGGGAGAAACTCATTTTAAAGAGTATAGAATGCGACACTTGAGTTTTTATGAAACATGTTTTTTCTCAAAAAAATTAATGTTTTTTATTTCATTCATTTCATACTACACTAATTTGAAGTATCTTTATATTCTATACTAATTTAAGATTTTTATACATGAAACATTAAGTTGTCTTGCATTACACGTAACACTTAGTTTCTATGAAACAATATTTTTTTACAATAATTATTTAAATGGGATAGTTTTAACATAGAAATTAAACGTAGAAATATTAATAGAAATAATACCTTTTAAATATTACTTATAATGTTTAGTATAAATAATACATATTGTTAAAATAAATATAATTATTTTTTAGAGTCATTATATGTTTGAAGAAACTATTTTCTTAAAAGAAATTCATTTTTTTATTTTCTACAGTGAAAAATAATTAAATTAATATTAGAAAATTTTAGAAATTGAATTTTATAAAATAAATATAATTTTTGAATTCATAATGTCAAAAATATCTTAGGTTTAATTTTTTTTGGAAAACGTCATTTTTTGGATGAATAGTAAAACTCACTGAATTTTAATTCAAATTGGATTTTTCTTCTAATTTATTTATGTAGTTAAATTATATTTTAATTTAGTTTTAATGTGTAATGAGAATAATTTTACATCTAATTTATGTTATAGGAACCAATTTCACATTGAAATTGGATATCAAACCATTGCAAACTTTTAAACACTTTTGCTTAAATTACACACTATCTCGATCCATCTATGGGATTAAATTTAACATAATTTTTAAAAATTATGTTATAATAATTTCTAAAAATAGATTCAATATTTGTAATAAAAAATGTTTTAATTTTTAATAAATTTAGCAATATTTTTTTTAAAAATAATTAGTGAAAGTGATTAAAATTAATTACAACGATTAAGAGAGAAATTAGATTAACAGTGGACAAAACCTTGATCTTAAGGCCCAAAATGACATTGAAATATATAAATATTTAATTTAGTTTCATATTAAAATCCTATCTTTTCGTTTCATAGATTCAGAGCACTATTTAATCAACTAGAAAAATGAAAAATGTGGGTAGAATTCCCTTTAGAAAAATTTACAAGAATACCACTCTCTCTCCACTATAAAAAAGAAACTCACCCATCCCACTTATTCACACCTATCAAGAACTTTATATTAGAAAAAATATACCTAAATCTCCTCCCAACACCCCTACCTTAATTCTAGAATCAATTTTTTTTTAATAAAGTCATCCAAGTAATTCCATTGGTGCAAACCAAAAGGGGTTACCCAAAGAAGAGGTAACATACTTTCTCAAATTCTTTTGTTTAATATTCATTATAAAGCCCATAAAATATTATTATAAAATTATATTATAAAAATATAAATATCCAAAATATACTGAGATTATTTTATTCTACATTTTATACAAACACTTACACACACTTCCAACTAATGGGTAATGGACCTGCCATTCTTATATACGATGAACTATCATCTCACGAAACGATATTTCTCATTTTTCCTTTACCACCTCTCATAGTTGGTAATTATGATGGAAAATCTATTCTAATACTATATATATTACATTTATTATGTATTTATTCGTATTTATTTATTATATAATGTATAACTATATCCATTTTGTGTAAAATGATAATTTCGTCTGGGGAAGTGTGGACTACCACCTTCTCAAAGCGATGTGATTCATTCACACTCCACATGGAATGTATTATAGATGGATTCGGTGAACTTATATGATATATATTACATGATAATTCTACCATCATTGTTATATATATATATATATAAGTATGACATTTATTTTTTCTTTCAATATGATAAGAAAACAGAAACGACATTCATGCATACGTACAACCGACCATCTCCATGAATGATTTAATTTATTTTATACTTCCATCCTTCATAGATTATTATAAATAAATATATAATTATATAAATGATATTTATATAATGTTTTACATTATGTAAGTCATTATATAAGTATGAGGTCAAAAGAATATATCAAATTAAGACACATGTGAAAAACAAAGTGAATATTACCCGAAATGTAACCTTAACATGGAAGTGTTAATAAGAGAGTGATATAAAGACATATATGGTATTTGATATAAGAATATGGTTTTGTGGTATATTTATAATAATTTATATTTATTATACATGATTTTTTAAAGAGTACTATAAGACTCAAGACATAAGGTAATGTTATTTATATTCTCACATTTATTAATGTGAGATTTATGCCTTATTCACCACTCATTTATTTTTTTGGTGTATATACTTTACATGAATAAATTACATTATTATTATCCTAAAATTTATGTTTATTTAAATATCTATTCTATGTTATCTTTTTCATGGGGTTTATGTTTTGAAAGTTACCCAATCAGTAAAGTAGTTTTGTCTCAATTTTCCTTCTTTCTCACACATGTCAAGAATTTCAAAAACCATGTTTTCAAAAATGTATTCAAAAATATTTTTAAAGATAATATTTAAAGATAATTTATAATTAAAATGGATTTTAAATTTTTTTTATGGTTTCCAGGATTCCATTATATATTTTTAAATCTAGTTTCAAAAAAAACATGTTTTTAAAAATGTTTTATATTTTAATATATATTTTTCAAATAAGAAATGATATTTTCCTCATGGAATGTTGTTAAAATATCATCCCAAATTATTTTCCATATAAGATTACATACATTGGGTTTAATCATACATTAATGGGGAAATTATCCAATGGATCTATTCATATTATTTCTTTTAATGGTTTATGATTTCATGGCATGATTTTTATGTAACCCGTTTCTCTTTAACATGTTATATACTTATAAAACATTCTTCCTTCCACGAGTTATTCTTTGATGAAATAATTATGAAAAATTTATTTTTCCATAGTTTAGGATATGATTACATGTTTTCGATACCCATTTAATTTCATGGGTTATGATATGATTTTATATGATTTTGTGAAACATGTTTGTATGATTTCATTATGTGATTAGTGGGACTTATATCACCCTCCAACACATTGGGTACACATTTATATCTCATGAGAAAATGATGGGATTCATGATTATAGACTGGATACACTATCGAAGATGGGGAAACCCCATCCACTATGGGATTATGGGGAAGCCTGATCCACTATTGGGAGATGGGGAAACCGGATCCCTTACAAGAAAAGAACTACGACTCTGGTAGGTAGTGTTTCCCGCACAATAGAAGTAGTCCACATGAAATGCCCTGTTATGTTTTGGCAGTGCACCTTAGATTTTAGGAATGATATTATAAGATTATGTGTCTGTAATAATTCAACATCTTATTCATATGTCATTCATTCAGGGATTATGCTCTTTATTCTATTATGATTTGTGTCAAATGTGCTACTAATATTTATGACATGATTCATGTTTATGATATTTTATATGAATGGTATGATATTATAATGTCATGATCACATTATCATACCCTTATTCCCATTTTTATGCTTACATATCTCTCTTATTTACTCTTACTAAGCATATTATCGCACAACGTTTTATGTTTCCATTCCCTTGATTATGAATATATGCATTACGTATGATGTTTCTAAGAAGGGTGTTTGTCATGATGAACCTAGTGGGATATAATGTAGTTCACTTATGAACAATTATTTTTATTTCTATGTTTCCAAAGGCATTAAACTAATACAGTCTTTATACATTCATATATGTAATATTTTGAGTATTCCACAAAAAATGATGTAATGTTATTGTATAAAAAGTGAGGCTTTCTATAGTTCAAGGTTCCAAAAAGTTATGTACAATACCTTTCCTACTATAAAAAGTTTCAAAATTATAATTGATAAATTCTCCACCAATGATCACTATTAATAGTTATTAAGGAGAGGTTTTTCTTATTTTAAACTCTAGGTACAAATGTTTTAAAATAACTTAAGGAGTCATATTTTGATTCTAGAAAATAAACCCATGTTTATCTAGTGCAATGATTAAATAAAAAATATAGATAGTATTTATCAATGGATCCCTTAGTTTGTTTAGGACCAAATAAGTACATCTGTGAAAAATATAAAGTAGTAAATTTTTAGTCCTCACTAATAGATTGAAAACATGATGTATGCTTATTTCTAAATTTAAAAGGATGAAAAACATTTGAAGAATCAAACCTTTGTTCTGATAAATCCTTTTTAGTTACTTTCTTATAAACTTAGTTACACATATAAGGTTATAGTTTTATAAACCTTTATTCCATAAAAAATACTGTCCTTCTATTATAGTAATCCAAGGTAGATCATGGATCCTAATGTCATATATGTTTAAAGTTTAAACATTCTTATGGTGATTGGAGGAAAGTATAAATTCATCTTTAGTACTATGTACAATACATTTATCATTCCTAAATTTTACAAGATAACATTCATCAAGTATTTTACTTATTCTTTTAAGGGTTTTCTTAAATCCAATAACAAATAAATCATTTGAAATTAATGATTTTCCAATGAGAACAATATTACATATACCTATAATATCTCCTTGAGTATTATCTTCAAAAGGTACTTTTACACTGTTTATCTTTATAAAATTCATGAAGAAATATTTATTTCCATCCATAATTATGAAGAAACCAATACCCATTTACCAAATGTTTTTGTTGTTGGTATTTTATTTACTATCCTTAAAATGAAGATATTAGTTTTTTAGAACCCAAACCGTCTAGGTTCTAGTATTTTCAAAAAAATACTATTTATGGTAACCAAATTTTTCTAACATCAATATGTTTTGAAAATTCCATTTATTTTTAAAATTAATATTTATGAAAACCTATATATTGAACTTTATTTAACAAACATTTATTTTTTCCAATGTCCACAACTTTTAGAATTTGTACAAAATGGATCACTCTTTAGAATAAAATAGTTATTATTGATAATGAGTTTTTTATAAGTACAACCCATTAAGGATATATGTGTAAAAGGTAAAATAGTTTTATAAATCTTATAAAATTTTTCATTCCTAGTGGTAAACATAGATAATAATTTCTTCAAACTATAATGTTCTGAATATTGTTTTACAAATAAATCTTTATCATCAGTATTAGAATTTTTTGAACTAAGTTTCATAAAATCATTGTGTCAACTATTTTTCTAAGAAATAGATTTTTTCATGTTATTTAGAATGTTATTTAGAATTAATTTTATCAAGATCTTTTGAATGATCCAATATCTCAATGGTTATTATTGTTATTCTTTGGTTTTCCTTCACAAGTTTTACATGGTCATTATCATGTTTTTTTACAACCTTTTTAATCTTAATTTTTTAAATTTTTATAATCCCAAATACTTCTTCATAACTAGGTAAGGTATTATGTTATTTATATGAGGAATATTCTTCATCATATACTGTAGAATATTCCTTGTTATTAATTTTAAGATAGTTTTTTTAATATAATCTTCCTAAAAGTTTCAACAATTTTTACCTTTTTCTATAAAACATTTATTCACCTCTAGTATTTTAGTAAATAAACCAATATTCATGTCTCCATAACATTCATTGTTCTATGAATTACCCGAGGAACTATATCTACCACAAGCATTCCATGTACCATAAGATTTGAAAACCTTATTGTTCTTATTCTTTTATTACTTCTTAGAATTGAATTCTAAATTCCTATGATTAATATGTTTAATTTAAAGTATTGGAAAATATTGTTGAATGTGTCCTATCATATTAAATCCAAAATAAATAACATCATATTATTCTTTCTTATCATTATTTACTTATGAAATTTCTTATATCTATAATGAAATGCATTCTTTCCAATGATTTAATTCATTCTCCTTGTAATATTTTCTAACTAATTTCCAGCATGTTATAAAGAACTATAATCTAATCCAATAACCACTTTCTTATTATTTTTAGTTTTCACAACTTTTATATGGACTAAGATTTTGTAGGAACATTAGATGCTATTACAAAAGAAACTCCACCATACTTCTTTTTCATTTTTTGCATTTCTTTTCAATCTACCCTCATATTCCATGATTGTTCTAATAAGATCATCAAGATTTATATTTCTAATCATTCTTGTATCATCCAAGGCTTTCCTTTTTGATTCCCATTCATTAAGTGTGATTTCTATAATATTTTCAACCTTAGATAATTATCTCCATGGGAATATAAACTATTACCAATAGCCTTGAATCATTAATGCATTTTTTTCTACAAATTATCCAGGTAAAAAAGTCAAAGGCTTCATAGTATACAGTCATCATATCTTATATGGTACTAATAACATTTGATGTTTCAATGTGAGTTATTTATAACTTTTTTCAAATTTTACTAACAGCCGCACATGAAGATATTTGACTATATATATTCATTTTTATAGAATATAAAAGACATCCTCTTACTCTATAATTTAGTTGATATTATTTATTTTTTTGATGAGTAAAGGTAGAAAATTATTTATCACGAATCTTGAAATCACAAGCATAACAATGTTATCAACATAAGTATTTATAATGAAAGTCTTCATTTAATCTCTCTAGTACTCTAATAAGCACCACAAAAGATAAATGGTCTTCTCAGATTCAAATTTTATAGGGTTACAACGTTTAAACCTACCGTATTATAAGGAATATAAACTCATTTATACAATTACACATTAGTATAATGAGAATTTATAAATAAATAACTTATATAACTTGAATTTTATAATGAAAGTAAAAACACAGAATATATTCAGTAGAACCTACTCCAATAATAATTATTGTTTAATAAAAGTTTATGATGACTACAGGGGGTGAATTGTAGTTTAAAAATTTAAATAAAAAACAGAATACATATTTATTTGTAAAATATATGAATCAGATATCAACTAATAATCAGAGTGATGGAATCAAAACTAGTATGCATCCAATATATCAATGTACATTATTAGTCTTAGATTTATACCGATAAATAGATTGTTTGAAAGATATGTATTGAACTAAATTTCTAGTACACATGCACAAAAAATGTAAATCTTTTATAAATAAGAAATTAAAAATCATATAAAAGTAATAATGAATTATATGATTTAATAAAAGAATTTACCCATTAACCATAAGTGTTATAGTAGTTAGAAATCATAAATAAAGTTATACATAGTTATACACAGCCTATAAGGCATGTATTTCTTTACTATGAAATCCCTCAATATAATGATCGGTATGGTTCATTCTTTCAATCCCGAGAAGCCCCCAATATGGTGATCTATTTCTCTATTCCTATCCATGGAATACCTTGATCGGATGGGCCAGATTCACCACTTTTCTATTCCTAGAGGACCTCAATCAGTACCATGATTGGAAATTGGATACCAAAACTAATAATCTATGGAATATACCATCCTTAAAAATATAACTTATAAATTTAGCTATCTAAAAAATTAAAAAGACTAGGAATTAAGTGTTAAAATTGGGATATATGTCATGAGTTATGAATTAATTAGATCCCAACTCTTCAAATGGAATCCTATTTATAGGCGAACCTCTAGTTGTTATATTTCAGATTTAGTTGTAATAATATCATATAGCTTTCACTTTAAAATATCATAATGATTTGAATATTGAACTTGATAGTTAATCATATCCTTGTTTGATATTGTCTAGTTTATCATTATTATAATGACATTTTATATTCCATTTAATAAAAAATATGTATACTATGATTATAAACTTATGATAGTTCGATGGAATTCCACATTATTTTTCTATCTGAAAATCTAAATAAAGGCTAATTCGATGTATCAGAACCAATGTAATTCTGATGGTCATGAATATTTTCACTCTGATAGACAATACACGAGTTTAACAACTAGTCAGATAAAAGTTGTTCTGAGGTATATGACACACCTTAAATCCAATTGACAAGATAGAATAATTGAGGTTTTTACTAATTTATATAGAACTATTTCAAAATTTAGTATAAAGGAATGGTTTCTATAAAACCATTTAAAATACTTAAGAAATATAATGTTAGTAAACATAGTATTAAGAAAGTGTTTGTGATATACAAAAATAAGGAAAGGAAAATTAGAAAGTAATACTTCCAACTATAAAAAGGTTTTGAATATACAAAACCGAGTTAAAGAATATAATTTCCACATCCTGAGTTTCTCCTCACCTCTATACAAGTGAAAATTATAAACAATAGAGGTGTTCATGATGAGGTGGTTCAATATGATAACTGGTGTGAATTCAATCCAAAAGATTTCCATGAGAGATTAAGGGGAATAATAATTCAATTCATAAAATATCTAAATAAATTCCCTTAGGGTCTCATTTGATCCATCAACTACTAGGTGGTTAAAATATCAGTTAATAACTCATGATAATAACATTATTTATTTAGTTTTTAATGTATGTTTAATTATTTTATGAATTTATAGATGTTATGTGATCACACGAAACAGAAAACAATAATTTGTAGATAAAATCAACAAATATGAAATGGTTTTTTTCTATTTTTTCTTAATTAAAGTTATGAGTGTGATCATATAGTAACAAGAATGATAGAAAAAGTCATATTTTTCTCTCCATGTAAATAAATTAACATAAAAGACACTCAATGGAAATAATATTTTGTAAATAAATTCCATAACTTATGTTATGATTTAACTATAGTTCAATGATTTATTTATCCATAGTTGATGGTGACTAATTTTATTGGGAAGTTATAATTAGAGTGGTGGGTTGAATTAATTAAAACTAGAATAAAAAAAGTATAAATATATTTATTTGGGAAATGATATATATATGTGTGTTTAGAATATCCCCTTTAACTATTTATAGGAGACAATGATCACATGAATAGATCAAGTAATAATGAGATAATATAGAAACTAGAAAAAATAATTCTTTAAAACACTTTGAGTAGTGGTGTAGAAATATACTAAAAAATGAAGATATATTTTATGTTTCCTTACCATTAGATATTTTCTCAACAAATTATTTTGAATTTATTAATTAATTTTTATTATATTTGTAACAAATTAGTGGTATACATTTAATTCTAATAATTCTATTATGTCGTAACAATCAACCATTATAAAACAATAAATTTAAAATGTTTTATTTTATTAGAAAATATAATGTAATTCCATAAAATCACTACGATCAATATTCAATAAAGATTATGTATTCACTGATACTAATTTATAATATTGATATAAGATCTTGAACATAGTTTTATTATATAAAAGTAAATTCTAGATTATAAAGTCCTTTCTATAAGGCCATGACCCTAAGCATTACATAATCTTGAGTTTAAGTCAAGAATTTTAATTTCACTTGCATTTAAGATCTTTTAAAGTTTACAGTTTTAGAGAATTAGGATTTAACTAATACATAAGAACCATAAAATCTAAATTGGATAGTTCTAATTAGTTTTATCTTATCCCATAATATAAAACTTTTTAAATAATTTATGATCGCTTTTCAAAAAAAAAAACTCTTCATAAATTTAAACTTTTCCTCTTCCTTTACCTTACCCATTCTTAAATCTTATAAGAACAGTTTTGAAACCTTTTGATGTTTATAGAATCTCAGTAAGCGATTTAAAAAGAAAGAAACTATTATTTTAGTTAAAACTTGAAATCCCATGGAAAAATATTTATTGAAAACATAAAATTATACCCAAAATGTGAAACATCAATCCATTAAAATGAGTATTTATATTACCTTTTGTAAACCCATGATTTACCTAAAAACTCATTAGTAATAATAAAAATGTTATATAGTTACCCTAGGAAATCATCTCATTGAACCCTTACAAAACCCTTAAAAACCCTTGTAGAACCTTTACAGATTTAAATAACTATATGATCAACATTGAATATAATTACCCAGAGAATATAATCATTACCCAATGCATTGGAGTACTATCTGGGCACACCCGTCATTCAAGTTATAGTGGATTCACCCAATTATATCTAGATACACCCATGAATTCTAATTTCCAATATCCATAACATGTAAAAAACAATTCATCATTTGAAAACTATTTTAAACTCGTATGTAAATCACTTTTAGATATCAAAAGACAATTTTATTTTAAAAATCCTATTTTCAATACAATTTTATTTTAAAAAACAAATTTAAATACCAAAATACCCAAAAAGGGAAATTGGGTTTTTTATTTAATAAAACTATAATCTGGAAAATGAATCTAGAGATTATATAAAATTTATAATTACATTAATGGATGTTGCACCGTACTTTAAAAACCTGACATTTCATTTATTATTTGTCTAAATGTTTATATAAAAACATGAAAAAATATTCCTTTTGAAAACCATTTAAATTAAATAAAAGGGAGATAAAATTAACTTTATATATCTTTTATTTCCACATAAAACATTTAAAACATTATTTTAAAAATATGGTCATGGAAGAGAAATATATTTTTAATGGAAACATTAAAAATGGATTTTTTTTCAAATAAAATCCTCTTATAATATGAGAAACAATTGAATCATAAACCACATTAAAAAAATAAATTAAAATAGATAAATATCATGAGAATAGATAAATAATTTATTTAAAATTTCAAAAGGACTATATGTACACCTTATAAAATAATAAACGTGCATAACATCAAGAATTTCCTCAATGGATGGAAATTAAGATGATGCCTTTTACCTTGTGTCTTAATCATCACATGTGTCTTCAGATTCTTGAATAATGAAATTATTTTTATTATATTTTTATGGAAATCATTTTTCATGTTTATTTACTTTTATTTCACCTGTTAACAAGTTATTTACAATTACACAATCAATTAAGATTATGTTGGATGTTTGGACTATATTAAGATTATCTATCAAAAACGACTTTGGTAGGCTGAAAATGGTCAAAGGGGTATTTAATGAAAAATATATAGGAAAATAATAACGAAATAAATATCATATTTATAGATTAATTATACTTTTAAAACCAAAAATTAAATATGGTTATAAAAAATAAGCAGACAATATGATCATGGAGATGGTATTTCATACATACGCATAAATAACATTTCCATTTATCCAATGATCATTATGGAAAAATGAATAGTAAAATTAATCTTTCGAGAATGATAATTATATCATAAATACCATGATATTAAACTAAATATACCTATATATATCATAATTTTTATGTAAAATAAATCGCATTGCTTCAAGGAGGTGGTAGGCCACTCATCCACGAACGACGTTATCACTTTTTTAGTGTGTGAAAATGTATTGAGAAAAGTATTTATTATATTTACAAAAAGATAAATATTTTATTAATATAATAATTATTTAATTTAAATATTATATATTCATTACAGTTACATTTATTACCTTTCATTTAACATTTTTGTGAAAAATGCATCACATCGCTTCATGAGGTAGTTGTCTGTCGTACACAAGAGCGATGTTATCAAATCCCATAAGGTGTGAAATTTAAAAAATGGTTTATATGATATAATTAATAAAAAGGTATAATTATCTTATAAATATCATAAATATATTATATAAACAATGTTTCCATTATTATCACAAACCAAGAGATGTGGTAATGAAAAAATGAACAACATTGTTTCGCGAGGCGGTAGTCCACCGTACATGCAAATAATGAATTAACCACACATTTGATGAAAGTGTCTATAATATTAGGTCATAAATTGTATATAATAGAAAATAATTATATTTTGGATACTGAGGTTATTATATAATAATTCTATAAAAATAATTTATGGTTTTGGAGGAGGAAATACATCAAAAACACATTTTGATGAATGTTACCTCTTCTTCAGGTAACTGATTTTGGTTTGCACCAAAGGACTTCCTTGGTTGAAATATTATAAAAAATATGAATTCTAGAAATATATAATAGAATATAATAATTTATTTTTATAGTTATTGTCTAATAAAAATGGCTTGAGTGCTGTTAATAGTAGAGGATATGGGGATGCCTTTTATAAGGGAGGTGAGTGGTAAACTTGTAAATCTTTGAAAAAGAAAATTATACCCATGTGTTTTCCTTTTAAAGTGGACCCAATAACTTCCAAAAATAGTTCCTAAAAGTTATAAGGTCTAAATACGGTCATAAAATTGGTTCTTTAAAAGTTTATTGTTCTTTTTGGATCCATAAGTTCAAAGTTTAGTCACATGGTAATTCTCATTTTTACTATAATCATTGTGATTAATTTTAATTGTTTTTACTAATATCTTATGTAAAAAATTAATTTGAAATTATTATATATTATAAATTTTGATTATTAAAAATATTTAATATATTTTGACAAACAAAATTCACATATGTGGAATATTTAATTTTAGTATTAATCTCACAGTTGCTGCGAGACAACCATTTTTAAGAGGAATATTTTTTCAGAAACAAATGATTCTATATTAACTCCATAACTAAATATATTAATTGTATGAAAATTATATAATTTTTAATGTAATATATTATATAAATATCATATAATTTTTTCCCAGTAAGGATTTTTTTAATTAATTAAAAAGGTGAAACATCTTTCATTTTGAAACTAATTTTGGAAAAACTCATCTTTAAACCGTAAACTAAACATTTATTAAAAAAATATAATGTTGATTAAAATGTAATTAATTGGACTAAATATGAATAAATAATAATTAGTTTACTTTAAAACATATTTATACTTTTAAATCACTTAATTTATTATAAATAAATTACTTTATTACAAATATAAATATTTTTAAGTATTCCTGAAAAAATCAATATTTTCTGAAATTCAGAAAATTTCACCCAAAGTGAATTTTTATATATTGGTTTAAAAAATGATATTAATTTGAAAAAAATTAAAAAACTAAATTTAAACTTTTAATTAAAACATTGTATGAAAAGTTTTCATTTAAACTGTTTTCTTTTTGATTAAAAATTACTTAATATTTTTATAACTAATATAACAATCTAATTTATATTAATGAATATGAAAATGATTTATTATATCATTTATTATTTTTTTACATCTTTCCTCCTTTAATAATTTTTCCTTGAAATTTTATTCACCTATTAAACAAGTAGGTATACATTTCCCTCATAGCATTTTTAGATTCCCATATTGCCTCTTCAACCATATTAATTTTCCATAAAACCATAACCTGGTGAATCAATTTATTCCAAAACACTTTATCTATATGGTAGAGAACCTGAATTGATTCAGACTTCCCTAGTAATCCATTAAACAAGAAAAAATATATATTCTATGGTTTTAATTTTTCACTTATACATTCCATCATATCGAGGATGAAAAATCATACTGAAATCTAAATCAGTACCAAACTGATTTTAATGTCCATTCCAAAAATTGCATATGAACCTGGGATCATGGTATGATACAATAGTGAGAGGTACTCAATGTAACCTAAGAATATCCTTTAGATATAGGTGTGAAAGATCATATAATGAAATCATATCTCGAATGGAAACAAAATATGAAGATTTAATTAAGAATTCAACAAATACCCAAATCTCATTATTACCTAGAGAAGTATTTGAAATCATTACTACAAAATAGATTAATATATTATTCTATTTAAACTTTTGCATTAGAAATGGTTTAAGAATCCCCTTAGGTAATTTCTTTTGTGTTTAAGATATCAAAAATTCAAATAGTTCATAGTAAATTTAGAAATATCTAATTTCATTCCATCCCAAAAGTAACACTTTTGAAGGTCTATATACATCTTAGTGAAGCCTCGATAAATGGAAAATAGTGAACAGTCTACTCCAGTAAACAACTCCTTCCTCAACTTGGAATCATAAGGAATACATAATCATTTTCAAAATCATAAAAAACCTCCCCCATCTATATTAAAATAAGATAACTTACTTATATTACTAGATTCTACCCTTTACTACAAAGATTTATCCTCCTAATATGTGTAATTAATTCTTTATAACAAAGTAGACTATAGTGAAACCATAAAAAATTTAGACTACTTCTTAAAATCTAAAAAGTCTAGGAAACAATTCATCAATTCATTAACCAAAGGGTGATTTTCCAAACATAACATGGTTAATGTAGAATTATATTTTCAACTCAAAGAATCAACTAATTTATTTTCTTTTCCAGGATGGTAATGAATCACGAAATCATAATCCTTGATTAGTTTAAAAAATATTATCCTTATCGTGTGAAATTATTTTCAAGTGAATATATACTTCATACATTTTTGATTAATATATATTTCACACTTTAATCCATTCAAATTATGACTCCAGTTTTTTAAAGTAAAACCCATGGCAGCTAATTCCAATTCACGTGTAGGGTAATTTAACTCATGTGGTTTCAACAGTTGGAAATTATAATTAATTACCTAATCATTCTTCACTAGGACAGAACTAAGTCTTTTAAATAATTAAACATTATTGGGGAAAAATTAAATATATTTGGAAGGCATGCCGAAAATTCAAGAATTCACCAATTTTATTTTTTAGTTTTTGAAAAAAATCTTCACCTTCTTTTGTCCAGATAAACTTAAATCATTTTCAGGTTAACATAGTCGGTGGGGTAGAAAATAGAGAAATTTTTCCAACAAAACATTTGTAATAACCCTGCTAATACAATAGAACTATAAATCATAGTGATATTTACTGGTCTTTTACATTCTTCACCAACTTAAATTTGAAAACGGTAAACAATTATTCCTTCCTTTGAATAAATATATCCATGGAATAAACATTGTTGCAACCAAAATTTACAATTTCTATATTTCACATATATTTTTTTTCTTTTATATCTTTAAAAACAACACATTGTAACCTTTAACATTATAATTGAATTTTATAATATACCAAAATTTCATCAATAAATACAACAAAAACATTATCCACGATCTCATGAAAATTTATATAGATAAGTTCCATAAATATAGTTATTTTATTAGATAACAAAAAGGACATTTAACAAATTCATAGTTCCCACATCTAGTCTGAAATGAAGTATTTGGAATGTATTCTTTATTTACTTTCAACTAATAGTAGCCTGACCATAGGTCAACCCTCAAAAAATACTATGATCCCTTGATATGATAAAAAAAATCATAAATACGAGGAAAATGATTCTTGTTATTAAAATTTATATTATTAAAGGATGTAATATCAATATAAAGTCTCATTGATCCATATTTTTTTTAACAAACCTTATAGTATCACCCAATGGTTAAGTGCTAAGTCTACATTTTTAATTCTAAAAATTCTACTTGAGTTATTCAATTAGGGGATTTAGAAGTAGGTTTAGCATCAATTACTATGTAAATTAAAAAATAAACCTCTTGACCAAGAATAACACAAGAAAATCATTCAAAAAAACATCCATGTATTTATTTACTTTACTCCCATTACTAATTTGATTTTTTTTATTTTGAAAAAATTGATCTTGGTAGCTTTAATTTCCATTTCTAATAAATTTCATAGCTTTATGGAAAGTTTTAAAAGGCATAAAATTATTGAACCCAATATTCTTAGAACTCCACTATAACTTATAATGATTAATAGAAAGGCCATCCATACCGAGAATGATACCAAACACTACTATGTCCAATTCAATAAGACTTGTAAGAAATACAATCCCACTGATATCAATAGAAATAATCTTATAAATCTTGGTTGATTTAATACATTCTTTAAGAAAATTTCCCAAAATTTCTATAATACCTTCATGAGTTTATATTCACAATTTACATGAAATTTTTTCAGAAATAATGGAATTCAATGATCTAGAGTCAAATAAGGAATTGAAATAATTAAAATATACAAGTAAAATACCTATCAAAAATTTATTTTATGGCACCAAATCAACTATAGTATTTTAATATGAACTTAATACACCCTTATATTTTTGATCATGATGATTTTCATCCAGTGCAAGTTACTTCATACAAACATTAGAATAATAACCTGTCTAATTGTAACTAAAACATACTACCGCTGGATGTCAATCTATTACACTATTCTCTTATTACTAAAGATTATTTTCCTCGTATTCTCTTTCTATGTAGACCAAAATTCCACACTGGTAACACTTCCCTCACTTCGTAATACATTCTCCGGGGTGATTTTTACCACACTTACCCCAAGAGGAGAACTTTAATTTCATACCACCATATTTATTTTATGTATCTTTATTCATAACCATCCACCCCATCCACTTCTTACTTTTATCATTATGAGGAAAATAAGTGTCAAAAAAAATTCAACTCAACCCTTTGATCATAACATAAAACATTCCCATAGTTTTTAAATTCTTTTATATCAATATATCATCATAGAATTGGATTCAATCTTTAGTAAATCTTATTAATCTTGTTATAAATTTCTCGAATAAAATTTTGCATATACATGGAAAATATTTTGAAGCTTTCATCTTATTCTGCAATATAATCATCCTACTTATGACTTAATTCCTATAATTTATTTTCTATCCAGAGTCAATAAAACATATGGAAATATTTCTTAAGGAAAATATCTTTGAATGTTTTCCATTTCAAGAAATTAAGATCATATTTCTATTTGGTATTCTTAATAACATACAAATATTAATCAGCTTCACATTTAAAATGATAAATGAAAAGGGTTAACATTTGATGTTTCAAATATCCCATGATATCAAATACCTTCTCCAGATAATTGATCCATCCTTCAGCTATCACTGGTTCAGATGATTCACTAAAGGATGGGGATGTTGCCTCATGAAATTCTCTATAATATACATGTTCATTCATAGTAGATCAGGTTACTATCTTTCATGGATACCACTAACATTTATCACAGGAGTCAACTGATCCATCATTACTGTAAACTATTCTATTCTGATTCCAACCATATTTGGATACAAATTTGGATGGATGTATTTATCTTGGGTCCTTCCCACTATATCTTCCCTATTTAATTTTTAGAAAACCATTCTAAACAGACATTTTTTAGATGAAGCAACCAGGGAATTTCAAATGTAATAAAATTTTAACTTAACCATAAGGTGAAATCATTCAAGTGAATTATATTAATATTACTCTATCATCTAAAGTTATTTAAAATGATCTTTTATGCCAACTATAATGCCCAAGAATTAAATATTACATAGTCTTGAGTTTAATTCATGAATTTTACTTTATTTTATATTGATAATATTTTTGGGTTTAGAGTTTCATTTAATTAAGACATAATTAATACATTTAAATACTCAAAATTTAAAGTGGATACTTTTTAAAAGTATATATTTGTCTACTAATATATATTTTTTAAATATATTATTATCTTTTTTAATGAAAAATCTTTATGACATTAAACTTAACCTCTTCCTCTCTCCATTCCCATCCTCAAACCCTATATTTTTTCTAAAAAACATGGGATGATAATAGAATCTAAATATAGTATATATATAAATAATAAAACTGTTAGTTCATTAAAAAGATGAAAAAACCATTTCTTGAAAACATAACATTTTACCCACAAAGGGAAACATCATTCCACTAAACACAAAATTTATTCTACTGTTTTATAATAAATAATTCCCATGAAAACTAAATAGAACTAATATAAAATTCATGTAGATACCTTTTTAAATCATCTCATAGAACCATTAAAAAACCCTGATAGATTGGAATAACCATACAACCAACAGCCAATATAATTATTTGAAGAATATAATCATTAACCAATGAATTATAGCATTATCTCAGTACACACATCATTTTATCTAAAATATTCTATTTCAGTGAAATGTGGGTATAACCTTCATTTATAATTTCCAATATCCAAAAAAATAATACAATATTTCAAAATTTTAAAATCTCTTTTAATCTCATATGTTATTCACCTTCTGATATAAGAATACTAATTTATTTTAAGAAAGAAATTTTCAATACACTTTTCTTTTAAAAGATCATTTTCAATTCTAAAATACCCAAAAAAGTGAAATTGGGAATTTAATTTAACAAAACAGATAATATTAAAAATTAATCTAGAAATAAAATAATATTCATGTTGATAAGGATTTTCATTTTCACCATACTTTCAAAATAATACATTTAATTTGTCATTTTTCAAAAAATCTATTTAAAACAGGTAAACACATTTCTTTTAAAAAAATTTGAATAAAGTAAAATACACATAAAATTAACATTATAAATATCTTATTTAAATAAAAAAAAAATTAAATATCATTTAAAAGTTGGACATGGAAGAGAGAGAGGGTTTGAAGGAAAACATAAAAAATTATTTTTTTCAAAGAAAACACCCATATCAATTGAGAAACACATAAACTGTAAAGAAATTTAAATAATTACATTAAAAAAATATTAAATATCATGAGAATAGAAAAATTATTGATATATGATTTCAAAGGGTCTGTATATACACTTTATAACATAATAAAGGTGCATAACATAAAAAATTTCCTTAATGAAAGGAAATTGAGACGAAGTTTTTTACAATTAGTCTGATTCATCACTGGTGTATTTATCTTCCAGAATAATAAAATAATTTTAATTATCTAATTTATTTAGAAACATTTTAATGGTTATTATAAATTTTATTTCACTTGTTAAAAAGTTATATAATTACTTAATTATTTAATTCAAGTCAGGTGTTTTGACTTTATTTGGTTTATATATCAGAGATAAATTTGGTAGGTTGACTATTGTTGAAGGGGTAATTATTTAAACATATAAAGAATAATAACAATGTAATAATAATAATATTTATATATTAATTCTACTCTTAAAATTAATCATGAATGTTAGTTATGATAAATGAACCAACATTATGATCATAGAGACGATAGGTCGTACGTACGCATGAGTAGAGTTTCTATTTTTCAATAATAATTATGGAAAGAAGTTAAGTAGAAATTAAATTTATATAATGAAAATTATATCATAAATACCATTGTATTTAACTTTGTATACTTATATATATTATTTTTTTGATGTAAGAGGAGTCAGTATTCCACATGTCCATGAACGATGTTATCACTTTTTAAGTGTGTGAAGAGGTAAGATAGAAATTATATATTATATTTATAGAAAGATAATTATTTAAGGAATATAATTATTATTTCATTTATATAATATATATTCACTGTATTCATCCACATTACCTTCAATGTATCATGTTATTTAAAAATGCTTCACATCGCTTCACAAGGTAGTAGTCCACCATACACATGAGTGGCATTATCGTATCCCCAATGTAATGAAATGTAAAAAGGATTTATATTGTATAATGAATAAAGATGAATAAATATGTTTTAAATATAATAAAAATCATATATAAAATGTTTTTTATCATTATTCCCAACCATGATAGGTGGTATTGAAAAAATGAACGACATTGTTTTGCGAGGCGGTGGTCTGTCGTACACAGGAATAATGATTTTGTAACCCATTTGATGGAATTGTGTATTTATATAAGTATTAACCTTAATAAAAGAAAATATTATCATATTTAGGCTAATTATGTTATTATATAATATTTTTAAAAGAATAATTGACGGTATTGGAGAATGGAAAAAAACTTCATGTTGATGAATGTTACTTATTCATCGGGTAACTCATTCTGGTTTTCTCTAAAGGAATTTTTATTTTTGGATTTATTCCAAATTTTAGGATTATTGTATCATATGAAGGAAGTGGAAAAGTGATTTTGTTTTGGTATTTTTAGATCGAAATGGCTTTAGAGGTATGAATAGAGGACGAGAGGGGGAGTACTTTTATAAGGAAAGTGAGTGGTAATCATATAAATTATTGAATGAGTGAATTCCACCCACATTTTTTCCATATAAATTGGATCCAATAACTCAAATAAAATTAACCATATCAGGTATGCATTCTAGATATAGATATCTAATGGGTTCATGAAAATTTTCTATGTTATTTGGAACCGTATTTTTAAATAGCATACATTTGGTAACCTTAATCGCTGTGATTAATTTTAGTCATCTTCACAAATAACTTTTGTAAAAAATAAAAATAAAATTATTATAAATTAAAAATTATTATCATTTTAAATATGTAATCAATTTTTCTAAATTAAAATCACATATTTTTAAAGTTTAATTTTAATAATAATCCCGTAGTTGCAGCGAGACAACATGTTTTTATAAATAGTATATTTTTGGAAAAAGATGACTCTATAATAAATTTATGGCTAATAATAATAATTATATGAAAATAAATTAATATTTAAAGATATATATTCCATAAATTAAATTTAAAACATTACTAATTATGGTTTAACTTAATTAATTAAAAAGGTAAAATATTTGGAATTTTAATTTTTTTTAAAAAAAACATCTTTAAACCCAACAAAAATTATATTAAAAGCAATATACAATTGATTAGAAATTATTAAATTATAATAAATATAAATAAATAATAATTATTTTACATAAAAATATATTCAATAAATTTTTATACTTTCAAATTACATAATTTCTTTAAAAGAAATGTTTTTTTAAAATCTGTATTTTTCACTATTCAATAAAAATCAATATTTTCAAAAAAAAAATAAGAAAATTTCATCAAAAGTAAATTATGATAATATTATTTCAATAATTTTCTTAATTTCATAAAATTAAAATACCAAAATATAGAAATTAATATTTTCAATAAAAACATAAATGAAAAGTTTTTAATTAATATATTTCTTTTTTGATTAAAAATTACTTAATATTTTTATATCTAATGTAACTATTTAAATCATAATAATAAATTTGAAAATTATTTATTAAATACTTATATTGGTTGTTTCATCCTTCTATGCTTTTATAAATTACATCCTTTCAATTTTAGTCACTTATTTAATAAGCGGTGATATCTTTGCCTCATAACATTTTTAGATTCCCAGGGTTCCTATTTGACCATATGGATTTTTCATAAAACATTACACTGATGAATCACCATATTCCATAAAAAATTCTCTATGTGTTGAAGAACATGAACTGGTTGTTCCTCATAAGAAATATTCTCTCCCAACTGAACTACTTCATAGATCATAACATGAGATTTATCTGACAAGTATTTCCTTAACATTGAAACATAGAATATGTTGTGTACCTAATATAAAATCATAGGAAAAGACACTCAGTATGTTAATGATACATCTTTCTCTAAGATTTTAATATTTTTAATAAAATATGGACTCATCTTACCATCCTTACAAAAATGTATCACACTTTTCTAGGGAGAATGTTTTAGAAAGACATGATCACCATCCTTGAAAGAAAGATCGTTCCTTCAGTTATCCATACAATTTTTCGGCCTACTCTGAGCTATCATTATGTTTCACTAAATCAAATTCACCTTCTTAGACATTTAATCTACCAACTATATCCCCATCAACTTCTTTTCCCCTAAATCATCATAAAATGCGGGTTTCTAATACCACATTCTATATAATGACTCAAATGGTGTCATCTGTATAACGGAATGAAAAAATATTATTATAAAAAAACTAAATCTATTAATTATGTTGAACTAAACTTCCATAGTAATCCATTGATCGTGAAATAAGGATATCTTCCATTGTTTAAATTTTCTTCCGAGACTATCCATTGAATTAATGATTAAAAGCTATACAAAAATTTAATTCAGTATTCAAAGACTTATGATGTCCTTTACAAAAATTGTATGCGAATTTGAGATCACAGTATGATATATATGGATTGAGTAACTCCATGTAACCTGAAAATATACTTTAGACATAGTCGAGAAAGATGATCTAAAGAAATAATTTATTTAATTATAAGGAAATATAAAAATTTAGTCAATCAATCAACAATAACTCGAATAAAATTATTACATTGAGTAGTATTTTAAAATAATATAGTGAAATCCATCGATAAATTCTCTAATTTTCACTATGTCACTAGAAAATGTTGAACCATCCCCTTCAGTAACTGCTTTTATTCTTTAACCTTATTATAAGGTAAAGAAGTCGTAGTAAATTAATCAATATCTCCTATCATTCATTCCCACTAGAAATCCTCCTGAATTTCATTATATGTATTTGTTCCACTCAGCTTAATGGAAAACGGAGGACTACAAGCTTCCATCAAAAACTATTTCTTAAATTGGTAATCACAAGAAACACATCATCTTTTTAATAATCATAAAAAACATCTTCAAATATATTAAAAACATGAAACTTTGTCTTCATAACAAATTATTCCTTTTCCAGTAAATGTTGATCCTCTTTATAAGGTCACTTAATTCTTTCTAAAAGAATCTGACTACACTAAAACATGAAACCAAATAGATTATTTTTATATATCCACAACTTATTTTCCAAAATTTATCAAATTATTAACCAAAAGGTCATGTTCCAAATGTAACATTTTTAATGTAACATTACTTTTTAAAATTAAAACCTCATCCAAATTATTTTCTTTTCGTAGATGGTAATGAATCTTGAAATCTTAATCATTGATTACTTCTATCCATTTTTTCTATCTCATGTCCAATTAAAATACAATTTCCTTTCAAAATCCCATTTTCAATATACAATATTATTATCTATTGAAAACCCAATATTAATAAAAAATAAACCAAAAAGTGAATGATGGTTTTTAATTTAAGAAAACCAGTAATCTTTTAAAGGAAGTTATAATTAAAATAAATGTCATGACTACATGAATGGTCTTTTTCACTATACTTTAAAAATATGACATTTAATTTTGTCATTTTTCAAACATGCAATTTATACCATGTGAAAATATTCTTTTTAATTTTTTTAAATAATATAAAATTTAAATAAGATGAACATTATAAATTTATTACGTTCATATAAAATATTTCAAATATTAATTTAAAAAAATTGACATTGAATAGAAAGACAGTTTGAAGGAAAACTATTAAAGAGTCGTTTTTCAAAGAAAAGCCCCTTATCACATGAGAAACACTTGAATTATAAAAATAATGAAATATTGACACTAAAAAAAATTAATATCAGAGAATATATATATTATTTATATATAATTCCATATGGGATATATCTATCTTATAAAATAATAAGGTGCATAACATCAATAATTTCTTCAATGTAAGGAAATTGATACAAAGTCCCTTACTTTGAGACTGATTAGTCTCATGTGTCATTATCTTCTTGAATGATAAAATTATGTTAATTATTTAATTGATTATTTATCTTTTTAAAGCATATTATTAATATTATTTAACTTTTTAACAAGTTATATAAAATTACATAATCAATTAATTTTAAGTCAGATGTTTGGACCATATTAAGATTATGTTTCCAAAACGACTTTGGTAGGTTGACTTGGGACAATGGGGTAATTAATTAAAAATATACTAAATAATAATCAGGAATAAATATATAATATTTATTGATCAATTATAATTTTAAATCCAATCATGAAATATGGTTATGAAAATGAACTAACATTATAATTATGGAGACAATAGACCGTATGTATGCATGAGCAACGTTTCCATTTATTCCAATGATCACTATGGAAATAAGGTAAGTAAAATTTATCTTTAAATAATGATAAATCTATCATATATACCATGATATTTAATTGTATATATGTATATAAATCATTCTTATTATGTAAAAGGAATCACATCACCTTGAGACGTCCATAAACACTGTTATCAGCTTTTCTATGTATGAAAAGGTAAGAAGAAAATTATATATTAGTTTTATAGAAATATAATTATGTTATTTATATCATATATTTTAATTATATTTATACTTATTACCATCCCTATAACACCTTATTGAATTTTTTTTACATCCCTTCGCGAGGCGGTAGTCTGACATATACACGAGCGATGGTATCATATCCCCTATACCATGAAGTGTAAAAAGGGTGTATATGATATAATTAATAAAAAGGTATAATTATGTTATAAATATTATAAATGTAATATATAAAAAGTATTTTCAACACCCTTTTAATCCATGATACGTGGTAATAGAAAAATGAACGACATCAATTCACGAAGCGGTAGCCCACCGTACATAGGAATGATGATTTCGTAACCCATTTAATGGAAGTGTGGGTGTGTTTAGGTTATAAAAATAACAAAAAAATATAATTATATTTATCATATAGATTTTATTTTATAATCATGGTATGATAATAATTTATGGGGTTGGAGGAGGAAATAAAAAAACTCATGTTGATAAACATTACTTGTTCTTCATATAACTCCTTTTGAATTACATTGAAGGACTTCGTTGGTTGGATTTATGTCCAAATGAATGATTTTAGTTTTAGAGGAGAGAACAGGATAAGTGATCTTGGTTGGTATTAGAATAAACAAATATATTTATAGGTGTGAAGAGAGGAGTATAGGGGGATGCCTTTTATAAGGGCAATGATTGGAATACTTGTAAATATTTGAAAGAGAGAATTACACCCATGTTTATTCATTGTCATGTGGCTAGAATAATGAAAATAACTTTTTATTAAATGCTATAATGTCGAAATATGTCCATTAAATGGGTTCTTTATATGTTTTAGGTCATTTTTACCCTTAAGTTTATAGTTTAGTCATCGGGTAATTCTCATTTTTACCATACTTGTTTTGATTAATTCTAATCATTTTCACTAAAAAAAGTAGGAAAAAATTATGTTGAACCTATTATAAATTAGAAATTATTATTATTCAAACTATTTAATCCATTTTTTAAAATAAATACACATAAGTGGAAAAATTAATTTTTATTCTAGCCCCATAGTTTCTGTGAGACAATGGGTTTTTAAGAAGAGTATTTGTTTAGAAAGAATGATTATATATTAACACCATGACTTAATATGATCATTTTAGAAAGTAGAATAATATTTAATGATATATATTCTATAAATTTAATTTAAATGATTTCTAATTATGTATTATTTTAATTAATTAAAATGATAAAACATTATTCATTTTAAAACTATTTTTAGAAAAACACATCTTTGAACCAAAAAACAGACTTATATTAAAAATATATAAATTTGATTCAAAAGTAATTAATTTGTTTAATTATAAATAAATAATAATTCATTTAATTCAAAACTTATTCATAATATATTTATACTATTAAATTACATATATAATTTAAAAAAATGACTTTTTTTTACAAAAATCAATATTTTTTAGTATTCACTGAAATATTAATATGTTCTGAAAAGTAGAATAATTTCACAAAATAATATTCTGATATTATGATTGAATTTTTTAATTAATTTTATAAAATTAATATTATAAAATTTAGAAATTTATCATTTCAATAAAAATTTATAAGAAATGAGTTCAATTAAAAATTTTCCTTCTTAGTTAGAAATTACTTAATATTTTCATAACTATTATATCTGTCTAATTTATTTGAATGAATTTGAAAATTATTCAATTTATCATTGCATATGGGTTATACAAAATTCCATACTATCCACCATTTAAATAAAGTGAGGGTGAAAAGAATGCTCACAATTGACTCATAAATGATGCATTTGATGTTTATATCATAATATTATCATTAGTTTCAAGTGAGTTTTGATATGAAAATGATGAAATTGATGGTTACACCATGTTGTATCATCTCTAAAAAGTATATAAAGATAAAGTTAAAAAATTGAAATTTTATTATTCCAACATTCTACACATGTAAACTGAAAGGTGAAATCCTTAGTAGTCCTCATTTGATGAAAATGATTAAATACATTTATCTATTATCAATGTTTAGATTCAAGTGGAATGACGATAATTAAAAACATATAATTACTTCATCTTTATCACCATTTACTACATTTGTTTTGTGAAAAACAAAATAATAATATATATAAGTCACAAAAATATCATTTAGATATGGTTTGATAAGTTTATAAGAACTTAAATAAATATAAATCCTCAATTTTAGTTATAAAAATAGAATACAAGGGTAAAATGTCTAATAGAATACATAATATTGATGGTACCTTCATAAAATCCTTTTATGAAACCAAATATAAAGAGGTAGAGAATCAGTATAGATGTTATTTTACTTTTATATTGTAATAAATTCTACTAGAAGATGAATTTATATCAATTAAAGAGAAATAAAGTTGAGGATTCCACTTAAAGTATATTCATTATTGTATATAATATTTATGTTTTACTTATTGGGTATTAAATAACTTTTTTTCACATTTTCATGTATATTCATAAACCCATGAAGTTTATAAAATTTTCAAGAGTGAAGTAGATATTTAAGGAAATTATGACTCTCAACTCCTACATCAAGCACATAATATCAGAACATCATATTTCATAGTGGAAAGATTAATTTATTTTAAAACTATTATTATAGATTGTGTTTTTCCAAAAAACATAATATTAGTGTCACGTTTTGAAACCATGGGATTTAATTACAAGTTTGAAATAATGTTTTTTATCGTATACCATACATTAATAGTAGTTTAATTATACATAAATCATGAATTTCCATTATCTATAAACAATGATGAATATAAATAAACACATCAATAATGTGATGTTGGGGAAAAATTATACATGTTTAGTTAAAACTAGAATAAAATTTCAAATATATATCAAGTAGGATGTTTAGACTCATCTGAGCTAAAACTATTAAATATTTCACATTCATTTTTATAATGTATAGTGACTAAGACACCTTTTGGTTTTAAAGGTGAAAAGGATATATATCTTCTAAAATTATTTCAACAGTATATACCTAAAATATTTCATGTATAATATATAGAATAATTAATTCACTATATGTGATTACTTTAAGAGGCTTGAGAAATATAAAAAACAATGTAGCTAATAATATTGGTATGATGATAGAATATTATTTTGGTGGAGAGGTGAAGAATATCTCAAAAAATAATTCATCTGTCATTAAATTTAGTGTATAGATTATTAATAAACTACCATATCTCTTAAAAAATCATGTAATGTTTCTTTTGGAAGGAGAAAATACACCATTCTTATTATGGTGGGACTGGTGTTGAGTCTTATTAATCATACAATTTTTAGATTATCCAGTTTGAGGAACACTTAAAAAATAGAAGTGTTAAAATTTAATCATATAAAAACTAAAAGTAATACAGATATCATATATGTTATAACATAATATAAATATATCATTTTAGAATTCAAGTGTTTATATGAGAAGAGTTTTTGAGGCTAATTTAAGAATAAAACATTCATTAAAAAACATAAAGTTTATTTTAGGTGAGTTTGCTAACGATATTTCCAAATGAAAAGGATAAAAATGTTATCGTTAAGTGGGAGAATTTATTCTTATAATATTGTTTCACATATTAATTTGATATTATAGATTAATGATAAACATTGATAAATTCAAGGATCATGATTCAAAATATATTATCACTGGAAAAATTTCAAGAAGAGTTCATGCAAAAGGGAAGTCCTAGAGACACACACTTTATAATAAAGATAAAACAATAGAATGGTGGTTATATAATCACAAAGTTAATTGATATATTTTTAATTGTAAATTAAAAATAATTATCTTATATAATCAAATAAATGGATAATAATCAAAAAAATTAGTAAGTAGAATTTAGTACAAAAATAGAATTCCATTCACCAAAACTAAGAATGTATTTTGGTAGTATTTCATGGTAATGTAATCCAACCTAAGTACATATGGTTATTGAAGAAATATATGTACATGGATGGTAAATAGGGTATTTATAAATTAATATTGGTTGATTATGATTTTAGTTGTGTCATGATGTTAAATGTGACATAACCATTTCACCCAAAGAGATTATGAAATCAATTTTTATATTAATTACTATTGTATATCACCATAATGATTATTTGAATATTTTATGGATCTATTTTATAGATAAATGAAGAAATTAAATAGTGGGATTGTTATTTTTCCATGGGTATATAAGAGGTTAGTGAGAGAATCATAGTTTTCCAAGTGATATATTTTATTAACATATGAGGGAGAAATTTTTAGTATCATAGATAGTTAAAATTAAGTTAAAAAATTTTCCATAAGAATTAATTAGTGAAAAAAAACATGTTATAAGGATAAAGATATATTTTTAATGTTATATGAGTTTACTTAGACCCAGTTAATGTTGTTCTATTGAAAAGTATAAAAAAATACCTGATGAAAAATTAAAGAAGGAAGTAATAGCTATGTCACATGGAATAAATCTCTCTATAATGATGAATTTAATACATATGAATTTATTAAGATAATAAATATAAATCCATATACTTTATTGATGGGTTCGGTCATAAATTCAATGATATATACAATTATTAATAATTAATATACATAACGTGTGATGGGAAAACATTAAATAAATTTGGTAGAATTGTATTGGGAAATAATTATAACTGTGTCATAGTATTTGAAAAAGTATAATGGCTTTTTTCTTAGTATATAGAGAGGAAAGAGAGTTAACTTTCAAGGGTATAGAAAAGAAAAAATTCAATAATATCATAAGATCTAGTAACATTATTATGATAAATAAATGAGTAATATAAACTTATTGAATAAAATGGTAACTATAACAAAAAATATTTATTATGTTATGATTTTTAATATAACAAAATAAGGAGTATAAATATGAATATAATTTTACAAGTCCTTGTAATTTCATAAATCAGGTACAATATTATCATAATATAAATTATACAAATATTACTAATAATTTACTAGCCATAATATAATGGTTATGATAGA
The DNA here is from genome assembly GCA_963277665.1 of Viscum album. NCBI lineage: Eukaryota > Viridiplantae > Streptophyta > Magnoliopsida > Santalales > Viscaceae > Viscum > Viscum album. The sequence continues at coordinate 1,372,512,911 of OY728133.1, read as the reverse complement.
GGTAAAAGGTATTTATTTAAATAATATAATTACTTTTAGATTTTACATAGAGAGTTGAAGACACTAATAACAAATTAACCCTGGGAAGAAATTGAAAGCCCAATGACCAAAGATATAAATCCATAATAGAATTATTTTCATGTGAAAGTTAATAGGTTGATGGTTAGAAAGTTTGATCTAATTCATGTGGGAGTTTTCTGAGAGTTTATTACCTATACCCAACTTGAGTTTTATTTTTTATTTCAATATAATTAATAGAAATATCATTTCATGATAAGTTTTTAGAGGGATATTTTTATTACTTATGAAAATGTTATTTACCGGGTAGCATCCATAGATTATTTATCATATTTAAAGGTTATAGTAGTTACAAACTATAATGACTATTTCATGATGACATGATAATAATCTTAAATATATGACCTATAGTTTTGATAAATCATAATAATGGGACACATAATATGTTTGAATATAATGTGATGAGGCTTCATAATCAATAATATTTTTTCTCATGAAGTTCATACTTGGGGATCTTGAGTATAGGATATCATGACGAATGGCCTCCCAATAAGAGCATAATATGTTTTGAGTGTCATTTGATGTTCCTATATATAAACATGTGTATTATTCTCTCAAATTAAAATCATTATTAATATTTATTATTTGATCATTTATATTTATTCATGATGAAAATGAGGACAAATGTTTTTCACGGTGAGTTATCTAGAATTTTGTGTATCATTGATGGTATAAAATTGATTGAATGAAAAAGAGATGATTTATCAGTTACAAATACAAAAATAAGATATATTTTGTCAATTTAATGAAATGGAAGTGAATTGAATAATTTAATTGACATGGTAAATGAAGTAAATTCTATCCAATATTGTCAAAGAAAGATCAATAATGAATTAACGGATGATAACATGAAGTTTGCATACTGTTTAATAAAAATCATGAAATATAAATTATATGATATTGTAATTATTCTTGAGATGTTATCATAGATATGATTTATACATAACGCATTATAGGTAAATGATATATTTCATGAAACCACTCTTCACAAGTTATTATGAATCACTTCTATTGAGATAAGGGCCTTCTTAGTGATACACAAAGTGTATCCACTATTTCAACTAATGGGATTGAATTAGATTTTATGATGAATTGGATTCCATGTGGTTGGGTTGTGAAAGTATTAGTGTGAATTATCATATTTAATTAAATTAAGAAAATTTATATTATATATTATTCAAATTTTGAATAAAATGAATTGAATATATTTCTCAAGGTATTCAGATTTCATTTGAGTATAAAATATGAAAATAAATTTTTTTGGGTTATTATTATTTATGTATTGGGTTATAAATTAATTTATGAGTAATTATTTGATTGGATGGATCATATTTAAATAATATACATGATAAAGCTTTACATGAATGTGATGAAGTATTTATGACAGTTTACATATATTAAATAGGTAATTAGTGGTGTTTTGGGTGTATTTACACGGTTGTATTTGATAAGGGTAAAATGTAATTTATGCAAGTGTTAACCTATGTATAGAAAGATATTTTACTCTAAAATTTACCTAAGTCATCCTATTGAATAAATTTTCATTATATCTAATTGTTTATCAATATATAGAGAGAGAATCCAAAAGATATATGAGATCTAATCGACCCTACCTTCTTGGTTCGAGTATTCGTTTTTTCCATGATCATAAATTCATTATAAAGAACTAAATTATTTATCATAAAAGTAACATATAATAATGAACCATGATTTTTAGGCATTCTGGATACTCTAGAAGAATCATTAGCTAGATCATTTGTGCTACGAAATGTCGATAATGAGAAGATCATAATGGAATTCCTAGAATGAACAAGGTATGGTTTTGTTTATGTTATTTTTTCTTAAATATTATTTTCACATGATCCATATGATGAATCATTAAATAACCTGATCAATATGTTGTTATAACATTTATCTAATCCAAAATTTTTGAAATATCAATTTCTCATTCTTTTATGAGATCCTTTGATACTTCACCAAAGCCCCAACTAGATCGAGTGCACTATCCATATTATCTTGTTATTATAGATTAAATACACCACTCCCCCATGTAAAAATAAAAGTATACTAAAATAGAATAAAGTCAATCCAATCACTTAAGAGATATTAAATCAATTCACAATTCACTAGTCTAAATTAAGGACTCTTTATATAAGCATGATCTTATAATAGGGCTTATAAAAAATTTAAAAGTTTTTTCTTACTATTTAGAATCAAAGGGTGGAAATGTAATGTTTATATCGGTGGACATGAAATATTCATTCTATGAGATTTCTAGGAGATGGAACTATGAACGAGATAAATGAGTAGAGTTCAAGGGAGTTTATGACAAAACAGTGGGTCGTCAATATAAATAAGATTAGATGGAATTCCCTGTATATTAATCTAAAGAATATGGTTAAAGAAACCATTGGATGAACTATATAATATCAGAAGAGTGTAATCACTTATGACTTATATAATGAGAATTATAATCAACTTGAATTTACTCGAATAAAGAGTTTTTGTGTTCACCCCCTGGAATATGATGCAAGTTTGAACCACATAAACTAACATTGTTCATGTTAATTTGTTTTATATCTAATAATTTTCTTTTTTATTGTTCTTATATTATCTTATTCATACTTTTTATGTTTTTGTGGAGTGTCGTGTGAATGTTGTTCCATCTAATTTTCAAGCATCTTAGCATGGTTTTAAATTCCAATAACTTGTTTATGCCTTGTATGTTTTGATGGACAACATTCGGTGGTTTAATAAGAAGTTATTTAGGGACCCAAAAAATGGAATCATTGCTTCATTTGATTATTCTTGATGATTAGAACCAAAAAAAGTTGTATTTGATATTGGTTTTATAGAATTTTTTATCTCTCATACTTTTAGGAAAATATCAGTAAGTCGGTAAAAATAAATAATTTATATAGACTATAATTTTTAAAGAGTTCATAATTACTAATGGGATAAAATTAGTAGAGGGTAAGGCCAGGGTAGAAATTGTAGATGGAATAAATTTTGGGTTCTAGAAAATGAAAATGGAGAATTTTCAACAGTAAAAGGACCTTTATCTTCCATTGATAATTACCAAATTAAAATTTATGAAAATAGAAGCATGAGAGAGTTTATGATTCAAGCCGAGACAACCTAATATGGGGGGGGGGAATCAAGGTGACAAATAAATTATACTTTTATATTTAATCTATTTTATTTTTTTAGGATCTTGTTGTCATGTTGGTAGGAAATATGTTTAACATATGCCACATAATAGTTCATTAAATAAAACAAACACAAATATTTAGGAAAATAAAGTGAGCATAGAACAAGAAAAAATATACATGGTCAACCACTATGGGCTAGTCTAAGGATAATACACACAACATTGCACTAGTGTAACAAAATCCACTAATATTCACTAGTTTTGTGGATATATGTTCATTACATGTTCACTTGGTTATAGGATCTCTACCTTCACAATATTCTTGGGTTTTTTACTCATTATTCAAGTGGAACTCTCCCCTTTTCACCTATACACACAACATCAAAGAAAGATCTTCCATAGATTATAGAATTGTAGGTATATTCAATTGATATAACACATGATATCATATATCTATATAACACGAGACTATTCTTGCATCATGACTTATAATTTAATTATATGTTTCTTTTTTGGCTAAAACCTTTTTCTTTAACCTCAGATGAGGACAATTCCAATGTAAAATTATCCAGTTTATTCCTTCCACTTAAAATAAAATATTTTACATGTGAATTATTATTTTTCTTGTCTTCATCATCCATTAAATAAAATAAGAAAAATTTACCCAAGAAAAATCCTTGATATCTAAAATACCGATTATAAATAGCTATGTAATAGTGTCTTATAAAGTAATTTCACCACATATGAGTCCCACATGATTATTGTTTACTGCATTTTGTGCTTCATGAATTTATCCATGTCCTTTAGGAGCTACTTCACACACTATACACTTTACATTGCTAGATACCCTTTTTTCCTTTATGATCTTCTTTATTCACCATGTACTATGATTCATGAGCCACATTTCTCTTTATGGAACTATCTTCATAGCACACTTACTACGTGAACTTATATACATCATGGATAAACTTTTTTCAGAAATATATATGCTTCACGGCCAACCATGCTTCCCAGACCGATTCGCATAAATGGTAAATATACCTTGCGAAATTCCTTCACAATTCTAAATTCCCGCCCTCTATGATTTTCACACTAATCTCTATAACTTCTATTAATATTTTTCAATAACCTCTAATATTTTGAAAAATGGAGTATTCATAGGAAAAATCCTCCACCAATATCAGTAATCTCAAAAATTATTACTTAGCCCATCATCATACATATTCACCATAACATGTACTAATATATCTATGAGGTACAAATACATAATCTCATTCTTGGTCCATTACACTGATTATACTATATGTTCATTGAAAAATAAAATATGGTTTCTATACTACCCATTGCGTGTCACAAAAATTCACCATCTTTTGACTAAAAATGATGAGGTTCCATCCTAATAATTTCTATATGGTTTCACATAATTACTATGAACACTCAATGAATTTTTCAAATTTCCCCTATTGTGAACTTCCTTTGAGGATATTAATAGTCTTTATATAGTCCAAATACTCCCTATTATTTTTAAATTACTTTACCAACAAATCATCATGTACAAGAATCATTTTTAGATCGTAAAACTGCTTTATGAAGTCCATGAAATATAGGTTTTTTTGTCTCTATAGAGCTCTTGAAATATCCACCTATTCTTTATAAAATAATATTCTTTGTGGTCTTAATAAATAATACATGTTGTATAGACCACACTCTACCTTCAAGAAACACATAATCTCTATTTTATTGAATATTTTAACCTAAGAATTATATATTCTATATATGGTTCAGATGAGATGCATTTATCATTCTGCAGAAGACTTTAATTTTTCTATAATCCTTTACACAACTTCACCAAAAACAGAAAATATTTATACAATTTTTTTTGGAAACAATTGAAAACATATCTATTTTTAAATATCTTTAATTCTTATTCCATTCTACAATTGAATATAAATAATCTCATTTGACCATAAAGGTCGTTTTATTTTCATACGACGACCTTGTTAAAAAGATCTATCAAGGTATGATCATTTGTAGTATTAATAAAAAAGGACAATATTGTTGTATCATTACTTCCATCACATGATATAATAAGTGTATCTAAAAATTAAATAGCCATGAATCATTTAATTCAAAAAATTTATATGCTCATAGTAAGAAAGACCTCATATGAAATTCTACAAAAATATCACCTCACATCACTAACTTAAGCTCATTCTTCAGTATAGATCCTCCTTGGTTGATATCAACATGGAAAATTACGATTTTCAAAAAATACAATTCACAACCATCCAGTTTATAGATTAACCCCTTCTTATTTTTATGAACATATGATATGGAATACATATTCTTTCCAAAATTCCAAATATTCAGCAACTGATATGGATTTAAGTTGTTGTACACTCATCCTCCCCCTTTTTCAATAAAATGTAGGGGTTACTTGTGTTATATTATTTCCTTCCAATTATGTCCCCATATGTGTTTTTTTATTTCTGTCATTACACCCATGTAGGTATAGATTCCCTGAGTGGAAATCCCTCTTCTCTTTACTCTATCTTGATGAGAGATCACAATATAAACATGAATTATTGGGAAACATATATTTTCCCTCCCACTATGGTACCAAATTTTGCCAGTAGTTTAATTTTCATTGTATTTCACTAAGTCACACTTTAATTTATCTTATAATACATTGACAACCAATATTCAGCCTGCATGAACACTAGAACCTTTAATCTCATTCTCCACCACATGACCCTTAGGTTCTTTGAAATACTTGTTGATTTATAATTTCCAATCCCGAAACCATGTTTTCCTACAAAATACATTATACTTTATTCAAATATTTTAATTAAATTAATTTATCACTTTTAATTTTATTCAAAAAAATATACTATAATAATAACGGGGAGGAATACAATGTAGGAAACAAGAGTCTATGTTATCAATATCAATGAAATCCATGTCACTAACTTACTTCCATAGATGCTTGAAACATGGAATTTTTCCTCCCCCATCATATACTATGATCTTAATCACATTACCAAGAATCCTTAAATGAATAAGAGAGAAATCATATGTGTGAGGTATAAAAAATATAATAATAATTGATACCACTTTTTTTGGATAAACTCATGATACCACATAATGTGCATGTAACTTCTACATTGGGAAACTCCTCCATTTTTTCCTTTTCAGGTAAGATCGAACAAAATTTGAGTACTGAATACCAAATAACCCTAAACATATTCAGATATTTTTGACATATTTGAATATTATTTTTAGAATGAGGGTCCACTTGAGGGAAATACCATTTTCTTCTAGCAACTTTTATGCTTCCTGAAAAAAGTCAGTTGATACAACAAATTTAGAACATAACAAATGAAATAATAAAAGTTTCTTCTTCTTGTTCTTAAAAAATATATCTTTTCCATATTTTTAGGGTATTGTAACACTTTTTATATTTTATTAATTAACTTTTTTTTTATAAAATCTTCATGATACCACTAATTTTGTTTAATGATTTTTTAACACCATTTCCCTTCAAACCAGGCTCTATATCAATTGAACATCATATATTCAATAAAACACATTAATTGTTGACATTAAAAACCCAAAAGGTTATTCATAAATATATGTTGAGTCTGATTAAATCTTGAAATCAATTTTATATAAATTATATAAATACATTATTTAATTAAAATATTAATACCAATTAAGAATCAAGAAATATTTTTCCTTCTCTATTTGATCACATCTTTATTGTTCAGCACATCCACACTTCGTGGATTAAAAATACCACATAATAAATCACCACCTAAAAAATTGTTAGAAACATTAAAATTCACGGGGATACGGGTACCATTAATATCATCAAGTATAGTATTTTAGTTGGTTATTATGGACGAGCCCATTTTTTTCTTGTATTCCACCACTATGTCACTACAGTGTTTCTTCAAATGACATCACCTACATAGATTTTCTTCTAGAAACCTTCTATTAAATTTACCCATATTGGTTAAGTATTATTCAAAAAAAAAATAGAAATAAATTTCACAATTATTTTATTCTTCCAACTTATTATCCAACACTATTTGATTTGGTGATATGAAAAAAATTATTTACAGAGATTATCAATATAATTTTTTGTATGGAGTTTCCATAGGATTGATCCGTTAGTACCAGGTCATGCAGTAGAAGTTTATTAATTGAGGTTTTTAAAATTTTATCTCTAATTAAAAATAATAACATCATCTCTCATGACACACATCTTGGTAAGAAAGACTAGGATCCTACAAGAAAGAATTTAAGTAGAAAAGTAAACCGAAAAAATAACTTATTCAATTTGAATTCACCAGTGAATACCCCGTATCTCCAGTGAATGTTTCTTGAATTAATTGATGTAGAATCCCTATATATTATCCACACATGATTCGATAGTCTGTGGGTACATTTATCATCAATATACATGTGTTAACATGGTGAATTGATGATTCCTTTAACATCCTAAAGATCACTACTAAGTCATTCCTTTGATTCAAAAAGGTGGTCTTGGATCAATTCTTGGAATTGAGAGATTATACCTCTAGGATTCGGGGTATGTGGGATATGAGGTCTCAAAATTTATTGGACAAATAGTCCCTAAAATTATTGCTTCCTCTAGCTTATATATTGGCGTTAAAACAATTAGAAATGGCTCCATAGTCCCCCGAATATATATTACCCACCAAATAAGAAATAAATAACATCTTATAACCTATTTAATACGTCATATTTTGTTTATATATTTATAAATTAATTTTAATATAATAAATTTTTTAAATGGTAGAAGTGAGTTATTAGTTTGACTCATTATTGTCAAAAATATTAAATGAACCTTGAATATGAAAATAATATTAATTTATTTAATATTTTTCAGGAACTCACAGAATAAATTTTGAATAATTTTAATAAATAAATTCAATACCAATTATTCTAAACATTAATAATATTAATTTAATTATTTTACGGTGATTTTTAAGCTTGGGAATTCCCCAAACCTCGTTGAGGGGCCCACCATGTTCTATAATCCTACTCATAAGAATTCTCCTAGACATTAGAATATTCTACATATGTGACCATGTATGCCATTTATCTTAATAGTAGTAAGTGTTATTCATAGACCAGATGAAAAGTATAAAAACCCAAAACCTCCAAGAAGATAATGTATAATCATAGAAATGATAACCTCTTCAATGAACAAACACTATGTAATATAATCTCTTTGTCTCATGATGTCTCATAAAGTATGATACAAACACTATCTAATCATATTTTCATGCTTTATTATTCATTATCCTTTGTGAGAAGACATAACTTATGATAGAATGACCGTGTATTTAGTGAAGGTATAACCATCCTGATCAACTAGTCCCAAAATATCACTTCCTTCTAGTAGTAAAAAATTCTATCATGATCATTCCGTCAATGTTATTCCACAAATGGCGCACCCAATACAAGATACCTCTCCATGAAATAAAATTTAAGGTTTTCATATTACATAAAATTATGTAATTAAATGGTATAAACTAATAAAAATCTCAAATAAAAAGACCAATACAAATTCTTGTAGATAGGAAGTAACAATGAAATCGATAACATGTGGTGTTTCTATTAGAGAACCTGTCCTCATGATCTCATCTACTCGAGATAACCAAGTGCGAACTTCATGTGAAGAAGTCTCAATGATTATGAGCCCCTAACACCAAAAAGTCACATATCATCTATGTACAGTCTCCATGATTTTTAGACCATAGGAAATATGTTTAATATTACAATCAGGGAATCTCCAGGTTCTTATTATAGCCTGAGAACTACTATAACCATTTTATACAACATGTATTCTAAGGAAATTACCATATACATAGTATATATAGAATTAATTATACTATTATGTTAAGATAAAAACATGTATATATGTCATACTATATTCATGGAATGATAATCAATGTTTTTAAATAATTTTGATCTAGGGAACCCACTCACAACACTCCCAATTACAGTAGATCCAAATACTGAAAATCCTCAAAATACAATATTTTATATGAGAATCATTCTTCTAATGAAATATGGATTTAGTTAGGTGGTATTCCACATCTTCTTTTATGGATAGTTCATTAATTTAAACTTCACATCTCTATGTAAAATAAATCAAGAAATGAAACTTTCTATACATATGATATGTCCTCTGGTGTGACCTAGGATCCATGGAAAGCCCCACTACTATAGTTTTATCAGAATAAAATAAAACAAGGTCTAAAATACTCTGAAAAAATATAATACAATGATGTGTATCTGGATTGAATCTTTAGCTATATAGGAAGTCACTACATACTAATATTCTTCTATAGAATCAACAACTTTAGTTTTCTTTGAACATAATCAACTCACTACACCGCTATTTAGAAAAAATTCATAACTTGAATCTGATTTCAGATCATCATAATCTATTTTCAACCTAGCATTAATGTATCCCCTCATTTAGAGTTCATTATCAACTCCATAGACTTGGAATAAATCATTTTTACATATAATGTATTTAAAGACATGTTTTACATCTTCTTAATACATATCTCATGGATTACCAGGATATCTTTCCACTATTCTTAAAAAAGAAACATTAATCCTACAAAGTAGTATGGTATACATGATAGATTCCACTGCTAAAGAACATGAGATTCTACTCATTCTTTCATTCTCCTCCTCTATTTGTTACACATTTTCTTAGAGAGATCGATACCTTGTGACATTAAAAACCCCCTCTATTATACTGTTCCATATTATTAATTTTATGCAATTTTTAAATATATTTACTTTAACGTATCCCATGTAATCTCTTAGATCTATCTCGATAGATATTGATCCCCATAATGTAGGCTAATTCCCCTAAGTATTTCATGCAGAACCATTCATTTAAATAAGTATTTTCCAATTCTGATACATGTATATAGTTTCCAATTATTAATATTCCTTTACGATATAATACTATGAAAACAATGGAATTTAAACTAACCATATTATAGACACATTGATCTCTTCTATTATTGAATTAAAAAAAAGTCTTTTATGGCCTCATGAAATGGACATTCCATGATCATGATGACCACTTCAACCCATAAATGGATATCTATAGATTGAATACCATATTAAAACTCATTAACATAATGAATGCTTAGGGATGAATCATATAAAAATATTTAAGTAACTTACCATTTATAAAAAAAATATGTAAATACATTTTTTAAATAACATAATCATGGAACGATTCTATTGTTAGTAATATACTAATGGATTTCAGCATAAAAACTATTGAGAAGGTTTTTTTATAGTTTATTTCATGACATTACTTGAAACACTTCACAACTAATCATGATTTATAGGTATTTAATTTACCATCCATCACTAATTTTTTCATTATTACCCATTTACATCCAATGGGTTTTACAAAAGTTCAACGATCTACCAAAATTCAATCTTGATTTTGAAATATGGACTCTAACTCAACATAAATGTATTATTTACATTTATAGGAATTCTCTCTATATAATAATTCTTTATAGTTTAGGGGTTCATCTTTATTTAGGAGTAATGTATTACATAAATAGTGATAAGAAAACTATATCATTTTATATCTATAACCTCTCAAGTAGAATCACACAATACACGTGTCTTGAAAAACATCTTCATCTTCAACCGTCCCTTTTGAAGATTGGTCTTATACAAAATTTAGTGTATATGGCGCATCAAATTCATTGAATTCAATCTCACTCCATCAATTTCCATTGAAAATATGTTCCCTTTCTAGAAAAATGGAATGACTCTCCATAAACACTTTTTTATCTAAGGGGTTATATAAGTTATATCCTTTAGTTTCTTTAAGATAACCTATAACGAAACAATTTCTTCTCTGGGGTGCTATTTTTTTACATGTTATGGTATTTACAAAATATTTACGTCCACATAAACATGTGTGTGAAATATTTGGATTCTTTTCATACCTTAACTCATATGGATTCCATTTTTAGCTTTAGTTGATAATCGATTAAGTGTATATGCCATAGTTTGTAGTGGATATCCAAAAATGGTTAATGGAAGAGTTTCTTGACTCACCATTGATCTGACCATATCAGGAAAGTTATTATTGGTTCTTTTACTAACACAATTCCACTGAGGTGTATGAGGATAAATGATATGGGGCACTGTCCAACACTATTTTAAGTTATCAATTAAATCTTACTTGGGACAATCTATACCTCAATCTGAACAGACTACCTTTACCACCAAACCAAGTTGGTTTTATACTTCATATTTGTATTATTTAAACGTCTAAAAAAATATTAGATATACATTATTATGTTATACATTCATACCTACTATATTCATTACTAAAAGTAATTACATATGAAAAACATTCCCCTAACTACTACAGAAAATTGACCACATGTATCTGTATGATTCAATTATAGTTGTTCTATAGCCCTTACTCGATTCCCAAGGTATGGCGATTTCATCATTTTTGAACATAAATGAGCATGAAATATATCCAAGGGTTGTAACTTACTAGAGTATAAATACCATGCTTGATATAATTTATGTAAATGCTTCTTCATTTACATAACCCATATTGAATTTCTATAAGTAGGTATAATATGAGTTATTTTATCCAGTTTTCTATTAATTTCCAATACAATGTTTTCTAGTAAAAGTATATATAATCCATTTTAAATATGTTTCATAGCATAAAACATAATATCCCTATAAAAGAAAAAAAATTTATTTCCAAACATGAATAAAATACCTTGATTTAGAAAATCGATCCCGATATTATATTTTCGGTTACTGAAGGTATATAATAAATGTTGTTCAATACAAGAAACAAACTCCTAGGAAAAATCAGATGATAATCTCCAGCAACCATGGTTACTAGTCTTATTCCATTTTCAACCACAAGATACACCTCTTACTTTAAAATATCATGGAATATACATTGTTTATGCAGGTGAATAAAAATGTGCCACGAACATTTTGTATCCAATACCCAAATTATAGATAAAGAGAAATTGCATTCAATGGAAAATTAACCCGATCTATATGAATTTCCATGTTTCTTATTCCTAGAATTGTAATTATTTTTCAATGGTTTTTATTTCCATATGTAAAGTAAACCACCTCATGATCATTTCTCTGCCTATTTACCTCTGGCTTCTTGGAAGAATGGCTCATTGGTTTCTTTATCTTAGGATTATCCTTTAAGTCATTAATCATTCCCTTACTAAACTTTTTCTCAATAAATACTGAATATTTTATTTTCTTTTTATCCTTATAATATTTTAAAACAAAATAAAATAGGTTCGAGGGTGACTTTTTCATGTTATTCATGTCCTAGTTTACAAAAAAATTCAAGAAACTATCCAATAATGTGGAAATAAGGAGATTAGTCTCTAGTTATTTATTACAATGGAACCCAAGGGCCTCCAATATCTTAATGTACCCAATCATCTTGAGTATAAGGGGTCCTTATTGATTCTATTCTTCTAGACTACACCTATGTAGTGTACTTGATATCTCATATATTTTTTATCATGTTGTATCATGATATAAATCTTAGATATAAGATGAAATATTATAGTCATCTTCATCCTCAGGCATTTTCTAAAGTTCATTGGACATCAATTATAACATGATCTACCATATATATACTGCATCATTTATAAGGTTATGAAATCTATCTTTAGCCACATCACTTTGTCCCTGATGAGGCTAAATAGGATGAGGGAATTTTATCCCATAAATCTTCCTCTCTTGGAATAATACAATACGCAAGCACATGTACCATTTCTATAAGTTTTTTGATAAGGTTATTCTTTTTGTCCAATATATATTGTAGTGATATATAATAGGTGGTGGTGTGTACCACTTTATCTATAAGAAATAAACTTATCAGTTATTAATTTATCTTGATTAATGATTAGACAATACTAATTAATTTAAATCATTAAATGTGTCCCATAATTTTATTAATCCCTATTAGCCCTAACTATTATACTCCGAATACCATGGTGCTTGATTATTATATTCAAAAGGATATTTGAGACCTAACCACATTTCCCAAGCTACGACTATACTATTACATAGATATTTTTAACATTTTATTTTGACTAGCTAATCACATTGACTCGTGACTCCTTGATCTTTTGAGTGATGTCCCAACTTCATGGAATTATAATTATGATTTACTCACAAATTCTCATCTAAAGACATAACATGATATTTATGGCTCCAAAATTGTTTCCATAACTAGTTAATTTGATCCATGACTCTTATAAGAACACCCTTGTAGGAAGAGGAACCCTAAAATAGTGATGATGAGCACCCCTCACAACTGGTTTAGTTCAAATAAAATAAATGGACTGATTTGGGACTTAATACTTATTTAAAGCATTTTATTATTACTTAAAAAATGTCATCATTTTCAATATGATCTGATAGTACTATGTGATCACACTCACAACATAAAAATGAATTAAATAGAAAACAATCATCATGTATTAAATTGTTTTAATCTATAAAATTTTTATTTATTAGTTTATGTCATCTCTTAAACATTCATATTCAAAAATTAGAAATAATCCACACATAAATTAAATAAATTAGAGTAATGATCTTTATAATATTCTGTTTTCTAATCCAAAGTGTTTAAATAGATCAACCATGATTTTATGGGATAATACCCAAGTCATGAATGACTCATGTTTCTGATTGCAACCTTTCCCAATGTACCCACATCTTGTATGGAATGTTTCCAAATCTCCACATGGTCTGCATCTTATATCACATTTGAAATTATACTTAAAAAATAGATAATTCATAAAGCATATATAGAATAAAACACACAGTCATGTAGAAACTCACACATATAAATCGGGGAATGATTATATGAAAACCAAAGAAAATAAATTAATTATTACAAACAACGCACGTAATCTCAAAAAATAAAATACATTCCAAATATATATTTGTTGTTCAATGATCAATATTATTCTTTAGAAAATAAATATGTGATATTAAATTAATTTTGGAACAAATTATTCTTTATGTAGTTTTAAATGAATTAAAATTGTTTTATCGAATTTTAGTTCACAAAATAAAAATTCCATAGTCCTTGAATTTTTTTAAACATTCCAAAAAATAGTAATCTTTGATATTTTTTATATTTTTTTGGATCATGGGTTTCATAAAAACCCCTTAAAAGGTTATTATATAGTTTTTGTTCTTAGAAAAGGCTATGTGGGTTTAGCCGATCTGGTTGGGCCACCGGGTCAGTCGGCGACGGTACTCCAAATGGTGCACATGTAGCGTGGTGAAGGGGGCAGTGGTGTTACCACCATTTGTTAATAATTTTTTTAAATAACCCACAACAATAATAATTAGTCAATGTTGTGTGGTAATCCTTTTTTAAGGGCTTATATTTTATTCAACGGGGAATCTTATCCACCCTATATGTTTTTTTCATTCCCATTTTTTCAAATGCTACAAAATATTTTTTTGTTTTTTTGTAATATTCCAAAAATTAGCAGAATTATCATCTGTGCTAAACACAACTATTCTGACCACTATAATCTATCAATAATACTAAGGTTAACTAGAAACCACCACATCCCACCACCAACCACTATATTATAACACACAGACACACATCCTTCAAAATTTAAAACCTTCAAACACAAATATAAATCTAATTTAAAACCTCATATGAACATAACTTGGTTGTCTGATATCATATTGAGGTGATATTAATTTTAATAGTTTTTTATGATTCCCCCTATAAAAATTTAATGAAAATATAATTAATTCACAACATAAAAAATAATGTGCTCACACTAATACCAATTGTTAGGACAGGGCTATGAAAAATAATTGGATGAATCAAGGTTCTAAAAATTTTATTGATGATTCGACGTAACAACATAATTAATGATGATTTGAAGCCTAATAAAAAACAAAAGAATAACCCATTAATTTTTCAATCACAATAATAAATAATAAATACCGCATTCTATTTTAAGGTATTGGTGAATACCACTTATTGTTAGACACTGATTCTTGAAGAAACTAATGTCACATCCTTTTACATCATCCACAATTTCTTTGAAATTCTGTGGGTATGATGATAATCTATATGCGAGTGAAAGATTGGTGAATCAATGATTCCTTTGATGTCTCTATGATCACTGATTTTTCATTCCTTCAATCCATAAAGGAAAATGTGGATCATTTCTTGAAACGGTGAGCATCCCTCCCCAGGATATAAGATAGATGATACAGAAACTTTCATATTAGAGTTGTTGAATAGTCCCTCAAAATAGATCTTGCACATTCTTGTATAGAGGGGTTTAAAACACCCAAAAATGGATTTGTGACCCCCAAATATATATTAACCAATAAATATAACATAAATTTTTTTTATGTAATATTAATTGTGTTATAAATATAATTTATATTTTAACCATTTGTAAAGTAATAAATATATTACACGATAAAATAGTGTCATTATGTTTACTTGTTATAAATGTAAATATTAAATGAACTATTAATATTAAAATAATATTTTATCTATAATTATTTTTAATGTATTCACTATATTAATTTTCAATAATTTTAATAAATAAATTTAATCCCAATTATTCTAATCTTGAATAATAGGAATTTATTTATTTCATTATATTTTTTTAAGATCAGATATCTCTTGGACCCCATAGCGAGGCCCACCATGTCCTATATTTCTATTTATATGAATAATACTAGAATTTTGAATATGGTAAGTGTAACACCCCGACCCTACCTCATTGTCTTGAAGATGCGGTGAGGGATACTTGGCCTTAAGCGTTGTTCCCAAGATGTGAATGGCTGTAAATAAATGCTGAGGGCTTCAAGATCAAGCTGGGAAACGATTTTCCCTTACCACAAATCCAACCAATCCATCCACTAATAGCCACTATATGATGCATGTTAAATAAATTACCAGACCATGCATTCCCAAAAGACAACCAAGTTGTTCCACAACACAACTCAAACCAATACAACAAGACATGTCCACACAACATCAGAGTACACTGCAGAAACTAATCAACCAAACACCACAAGCCATGACACCAACACAGCTCCACACCAAGCTCCAATCTCCAAGATCCACCTAGGGATCGCAATGATCCACTAAAGGAGGGTGATGCCTTACCTTTTCCCATGTCATGGTACACGACATCTGCAAGGACACCAACGTGCCAAAGCAGGTGGTGAGTACTAAAACTCAGTATGATTTCCCGAAATGAATTCCCTACACATGCTACTGGGATAAAACTGTTAGCACATTTATATAAAACAATTTATATAAAATAATCCCAAGTGCAACCATTTCCATAAAGCAAACATGCCCTTACCAATCCATCACACCCAAACCAAGAAATCAAGGTAAAGCCAACCAAATAAGCCACTAGTCATTTCATCCTTTCACATTAGCACCACACTTTCCATCTTTCAAAGCAATGCAGAACAAAACAACAAAACAACCAAATGGTGGAGCTTCCATCCAAGCCGTTCATCCATTCACAATTTAATGGCACTTCCCTTCCACTTACCATTGATGGTGGCCCTTCGTCAACTATCCACCCCCTTTTTATAGTGGTGCCTCTCGCAACGTCCACACCACATTCAAAACAAGACAATACAGAGCATATAACCCACCAAGGTCACAACCACATGCAATCAACCAATTCCATTGCATATCAATCCACTTTAATAAATTACACATTTATTGAAAATCATTTTCCATGCCAAACAAAAATTAAATAAAATAACCATTTTATTGAAAACCATTACATCAATCATTTTCGGAAATCGACCATAACATCCCATTTTAAAATCCACAACAATTGCGTTTCACCACAAAATCCTCTTTTTCTCCAAAATCCCTAAAACATCATCCAAGGGATTTCTAACCAATTTCGCACATCAAAAAAAAATTAATTACAAGAACCACAAATTAATTGTATCAAAAACCATTACCTTTAACCATGTGGAGTTG
This sequence comes from Viscum album, assembly GCA_963277665.1. Classification (NCBI taxonomy): domain Eukaryota; kingdom Viridiplantae; phylum Streptophyta; class Magnoliopsida; order Santalales; family Viscaceae; genus Viscum; species Viscum album. Next base: position 1,372,495,566 of record OY728133.1, on the reverse strand, counting down.
AGAGAGAATCCACCTACCTTTAGGGTTCCCGAGAATTCGACCCACAATCAACAACAGCTCAAATCCAGCGAACGCACCACCGAAACCTCTCTAGATCACTTTCCCAAACATTCAAAAGCCTTAAAAACATCATCCAAGAAAAACATAACCCTAGATCTACACACAACAAGTGTAGATCTTGAAAACCAAGAAAAATATTTATGTAGATCTAGAGGAAAACACAAGGAAACCAAGAGGAGAGACTTACTCGGGAGAAACATCCTTCAATCCGCCAAAAAACTTCTTCAAAACACTTCCAAATCGAGTGAGAGAGCCCATAAAACGTTTGAGAACCGAAAATACCGAGTGAGTCACGAGTGGGAGTATGTTTGGGGTAAAATAGGTTAAGACTGAGGGAGCCCGGAACTTATAACCCTATTTTTAAGTGGCCACACAGTTAGCTCACACGGTTTGGAAAACCATGCGCTAACCATGCGCATGATACTGCCTCAAGAGTTAGGGCCCGCATGGTTTCCTCGCACAGTTTCGAAAACCTTGAGTTGGTCATGCGAAGCCTACTGTCTCCCTTGCACGGTTTCTTAGAGAATCTGCACGGTTTCCATTAACCGTGCTCAAACCGTGCACCCCTTTAAAACCTCCAAACTCATCCAAGACCATTACAAACTCTCCCAACCTCTTTTGAACTCATCCCATGCACTTTAAACACATAAGAATGCATAAAAAAGGGCACATACCTCAAACCGGGGGTACTACATTCTCCCCACCATTGGAATTTCTTTCCTTAGAAAGTATTGAACCCGTTCTTTGTCGAAAGAGCTCGGGCCACTGCTCGACCATTTATTTCTCCAGCTCACAAGTCTCCTCTTGAATCTGACCATGCTCCCACAAAACAAAAACTAAACCGATGATTTTACCACGCAAGAATTTCTCTTGCCTATCCACAACCCGCACTGGCACACACACCAATGAATCATCCAGTTCTAGCCCAACATGATCCCATCAAATCACATGGTCACGATACGGCTGATACATTTCAACTGCGACACATGAAACACATTGTGCACCGTACTGATTCTAGGTGGAAAAGCCAAATGATAAGACACCTCACCAACCCTCTCAAGAATCTCAAAAGGTCCAATATACCTTGGAGATAACATTCACTTCTTTCCAAACAAACAATGTCCCAACCTAGGAGAGATCCTCAAGAAAACATGATCGCTCACATCGAACGACAACAGCTGTCGACGATGTTCCACATACGATTTATGAAGACTCTGAGCCTTCTCCATTATCTTCCTGATCAACATTATTTCCTCTGTAGTCTCCTAGACAAGGCTCGGTCAAACCATCGAGGACTCACCTGTTTCTAACCAACATAGTGGAGAAAAACATGACCGCCCATACAATGCTTCAAATGGTGCCATCTGTATGGATGCCTGATAACTGTTATTGTATGAGAACTCAACCAACGACAAGTGATCCTCCCATGATCCACCAAAATTCATAACAGAAGCGTGAAACATATCCTCCAGAGTTTGTATCATCATTTCGGATTGACTATCCGTCTGAGGGTGATAATCCCTACTCATGGTCTATATAGTTCCAAGTGATTGCTATAAGGATTTCTAGAAATGAGATGTAAACCTCATATCTCTATTTGATACAATTGAAACTGGGATACCATGCCTCTTTAACACCTCCCAGATATAGATTTTGGACAGATCCTCCAATGTATGAGATTCACTAATAGGGATGAAATGGGCCGACTTCGTTACCTGATCCACTATCACCCAAATGGAATCATGCTTTCTGACCGTTCTTGGAAGACCTGCGACAAAATCCATCACTATCTGATCCCACTTCCAAATAGGGATTGGTAATGACTCAACATTTATGATGGCCTCTCATGCTCTGCCTTGACCTACAGACAAGTCAAGCATCTCGAAACAAACTCAGCCACACTTCTTTTCATAGAAGCCCACCAGAACTGCACCTTCATCACTTTATAAATTTTCTGAATCCCAGGATGAACTTCCCACCTAGAATGATGATATGCCCTGAGAAGATACTCCTGACAAGAAACTCATACAACCATCTGATTCTGAAAACACAAAACTGGATCTCTCTTCAGTTTCCAACCCTCAATGGTCTCCCCACTATTGAGTCTTGACCCCATGGTCACACACTCAGAATTAGATATATGTGCCTTTCTTACCAGGCCAACCAAGTCTCGAATCAACAAAACTGGATAGAAGACTTCTCTATCACCATGATCCTCACATTCCAACAATATATCAGCTATAACCGACATCAAATGCCACCCGTCTGATGCCTGTTTTTCCACCTGAGCATATGATTTTCTACTTAATGCATCCGCCACTGAATTTCCCTTTCACAGTGTGTACATCAAGTAAACACCAAACATCTGGAGATATTCCATCCTTCTCTGTTGCCTCATGTTCAAATCCCTTTGTGATAAAATGTGCTTCAAGATCTTATGATCTATATATACAGTGAATTTCTCACCGAAGAGATAATGACGCCATAGTTTCAAATCATGGACCACTGCTGCTAACTCCAAATCATGATTTGGGTAGTTCTTCTCATGCACCCTCAACTGCCGTGATCCATACGCAACCATCTAATCCTCCTGCATGAGAACACACCCCAACCCTGATCCTGATTCATCGCAATACCCCACGTACCCTTTTCCTGGTTCTAGAAAAACCACGATTGGTGCTGATGTAAGGCGACCCTTTATCTCTTCGAAACACTTATAACACTGTTCATTCCACTATAATGGAACATTATTTCTTGTAAAAGCTTTCATTGGCAAAGCCAAACCTGAAAAATCACGAACAAAACACCGATAATACCCAACTAGACCAAGAAAACTCCATATCTCAAACACATTCTTTGGCGGTTTCCATGAGATAACAACCTCTATCTTTTCCAGATCCACTGAAACACTTCTTTCAGAAATAACATGGCCATGAAAACAAACTTCCTATATCCAAAAGTCACACTTTGAAAATTTGGCATACAACCGATGATCCCTCAAGATCCCTAGCACTGTCTCCAAGTGTTTCTCATGCTCCACACTTGTCTTCGAATACACCATAATATCATCTACAAACACCACCAAAATTGAATCTAGATATCTATGAAATACTTTATTCACCAATGTCATGAACACCGCTAGTGCATTCATTAGACCAAAGGGCATAACCACATATTCATAATGGCCATATCTACTTCTGAAAGCTGTTTTAGGAATATCGTCTTTCCTCACTCGCAATTGATGATATCCTGACCTCAGGTCAGTCTTGGAGAATTACTGGGATCCCCTCAACTGGTCGAACAAATCATCAATTCGTGGGAGTGGATATATACTCTTTATCGTAACTTGGTTAAGTCTACGATAATCAACACATAACCTCAATGTTCAATACTCCTTTTTCACAAAAAACACTGGCACTGCACAAAGAGACATGCTAGACTCGATAAACCCTTTGTTTTCTAACTCTTCCAACTGGAATTTCAATTCCCGCAATTCGGTTAGTGCCATCCGATAAGACAGACGTGAGATAGGACTGGTCCCTGGAAGGAGAACAATTGTAAACTCCACTTTCCTTACGAGAGGTATCCCAGAGAATTCTTCCATAAAAACATCCATGAACTGATCTACCACTTCCAGAAGAACACTTTTCTCAACACCCATTACCGATTATAACGACAACACCTCTAAATAATACGATAACATGCCTACTAATGGTGCCAACAAACCCGTTCCACCCTGCCTTTCATGAATCTATCCTCTAAATAGATGTCTAACACCATCGTGTATTATAAAAGCCACTGTTCATGCATCACAATCGATGTGGTACTTAAAATCCACTAACCAATCCATTCCCAGGATTACATCATACCCATCCATCTAAGGCATTGAGAAATACCACATTAGCTCAATCTCTCCCAAAATGATACAACATTTTCTACACAAGAAGGATCAACACTCTCTTCAACACAGATGATTTTGAAGTTTTAAAACTAAGGGCATCATTTCTACCCTTAAACCCAGAAAATCAACCACACGTGCTGTAATAAAAGATTGTGAAGAACCCGTATCAAACATAACATGAATCAATGTATATTTTAATAAAATAGTACCTCATACCATGGATGGTCCTGACTGATCATCCACTACAACCTGCTCAGCTCCAAACACATGTTTTTCTTGCCCCACTCTGCTCATTGCTGCCTTGTTGAGGTATCGTGGTATTCTGAGAATCACCATGACCCACTTTACTCTGCTGAAGAGGGGTGTGCTGCTATCCCCGTGCAATCGAAGCATACAATTTCTATGATCCCTGAAGAGTGTCACATGCACCTGACCTTAGAGAATTCTGACGCTATAGATGCACCATCTGCTTACAATTATGACATGATCGAGGTTGTTTTTTACAATCCCTCTTGATGTGGCTCGCAAAACCACACTTAAAACATCCCGGCTTTCTCTGGGGCATCAGAGGAAGATTTATCGATCCTGGCATCATATTATATGCCATATTACCACTCTTGGAATAAGTTTCCCTCCTTCACATGAACCCACAGTTAGAGTTCCCACTATTCCCCATGGGTACCACCATGCTTCCTCCGCCCGGAGCACCCAACAAATCCCGCTCAACCATCGAGTATCTATTTACCAACTATGTGTGATCATCTATACACAATACTGCTATCTTTCAACAGATTTATCGCCTTAACCCCACTTCAAAGATCCTTGCTTTCAATGACGTGCTCCCCGCCACTTCGGGTGAAAACCTCACTAAGTTCATAAAATTAACTGCATACTCTGTTACAGACATAAGCTCTTGCTTCAAATTTATGAAATCAGTCATATGCTGAATTCTGAATGTATGTGGGTAGAATTGTTTATTAAAAAATTCTTCAAAGCGTTCCCACATCATACCCTGGTCCGTCCCCGCTTGGACTACCAACTCCCACAACTGACAGGCAAGATCTTCCGACATATATGTGGCCAACTTCACTTTTAACTCTATCGGTGTTCCCAAGAACTCAATGATCTTGTTCATTCTATTAAACCATGCATCTGCCCTCTCTGGCTCTGAATCACCCCTGAAGATGGGTGTATTCTTCTTTTTAAACTGAACCACATGATCCACATGCCTTGGTTCATCCATTTAATTTCCACTTTCCATATCTTAGAAATCTTGTACTATTATTTGCACTAGCAATTGGTTCACCTGAGGCTCAGGTGCTACCACATTCTCAGCAGCCTCATTCGGTTGGTCTCTATGACGCCTACCCGATGCCATTTCTATAAAAAGAAAAAATAAAACAACCACGAGTCCCACTTCTGTAGACATCATGAAATCTCATTTCAAATGACATTACACAACACTATCACAACAAGGCTTTCCACCAGTTCACATTTTCCATGTTTCACCATTTTTAAAACCAACCCATTTTCAAAATACCAATTTACTCACATTAAAATTTCACATATTTGCAAAACCATTTCTCAATTCATCCCATAAATCATTATGACCAATGAAATATGCATCATAGTGGGATGTCATTTCTACCATGCATGCCATGCTCATCTCATTAGCTACACCCACGATAATGAGATATCCAATGTCTATAAGTGTCTCTAAACACTTATGTACCCAACTCCCTAGTAACTTGAATTTCATCAAAAATAGGTTAGCTACGTCCTTTTATGCAATACATTCCATGTTCCGACATTCCTGCACCTTGATACCATCCCGACTCAAGGAATTCACCACAACAAATGTCAACACCAAATATGATAATCAACTCCCAAGAACCGAACAATCTGATACCACTTGTAACACCCCGCCCCTACCTCATTGGCCTGAGGGGACAGTGAGGGCTACTTGGCCTTAAGCGACGTTCCCAAGATGCCAAAGGCTGGAAATAAATGCTGATGGCTTCAAGATCAAGCCGGGGAATGATTTTTCCATACCACAAAACCAACCAATCCATCCACTAACTACGACTATATGATGCCTGCAAAATAAATTACCCAACCATGCATTAAAAAAAGAAAATCAAGTTCTTCCACAACACAAATGAAAACCAATACAACCAGACATGTCCACACAACATCAGAGTACACTACAGAAACTAATCAACCAAACACCACAATCCATTACACCACCACAGCACCACACCAAGATCAAATCTCCAAGCTCCACCAAGGGATCATAATGCTCCAGTGAAGGAGGGTGACGCCTTACCTTTTCCTATGTCACGGTACATGGCATCTGTAAAGACCCAAACATGAAAAAGTAGGGGGTGTGTACTAAAACTCAGTAGGACTTCCCCAAATCACTTCCCTGCACACGCCACTAGAATAAACCCATTAGCACATTTATATAAATCAATTTATATAAAATAACCACAAGTGCAACCATTTCCACAAACCAAACATGCCCTTACCAAGACATCACACCCAAACCAAGCAATCAAAGGGAAATCCAACCAGACATGACACAAGTCATTTCATCCTTTCACATTAGCACCACACTTTCCATATTTCAAAGAAATGCACAACAAAACAACCAAATAACCAAATGGTGGAGCTTTCGTCCAACCCGTTCATCCATTCACACTTTAGTGGAACTTTCCGTCTACTTACCATTGATGGTGGCCCTTCTATCCACTATCCATCCCCTTTTTATTTTGGTACTTCTCACCACATTCACACCACATTCAAAACAAGACAATGCCAAGCATATAAGCCACCAAGGTCACAACCACATGAAATCAACCAATTCCATTGCATATCAATCCACTTCAATAAATCACAAATTTATTAAAAACCATTTTCCATGCCAAAAAAATTTCAATAAAACAACCCTTTTATTGAAAACCATTACATCAATCATTTTCAAAAATCACCCATAACATCCGATTTTTAAATCCCCATTTTAAAATCCACAACAATAGCGTTTCACCACAGCACTCTCTCTTTCCAAAAAATCCCCAAAACATCACCGAAGGAATTTGTAACTAATTCCACATGTCAAAACACAATTAATTTCAAGTACAACAAATTAATTGTAACCAAAACCATTATCTCTAACCAAGTGGATTCTAGAGAGAATCCTCATACCTTTAGGGTTTATGAGAAATCGACCCACAAGAAACTGCACCTCAAATCTGGTAACGCCCCACCGAAACCTCTCTAGATCCCTTTCCCTAACATTAAAAAGACATAAAAACATCATCCAAGGCAACCAAAACAAAATATCTACAAACAAAAAAGTGTAAATCTATAAAACCAAGAAAGATAGGGATGTTGATCTAGAGGAAAACACAACGAAATCAAGAGGAGAGAATTACCCAGTAGAAACCACCTTCAATCCTCCATGAAACCTCTTCAAAATGCTTCCAAATCAAGTGAAGGAGGCCCTCTAACCTTTTAGAACCAAAAATACTGAGTGAGTCACGAGGGTGAGGATGTATGGGGTGAAATAGGTTAATCCTGAGGGAGATCGAAACTTATAACCCTATTTTTAAGTGGCCGCACGGTTAGCATGCACGGTCTGTCAAACTGTGTGCTAACCATGCGCATGCTACTGCCTCAAGAGCTAGGGTTCGCACGGTTTCCTCGTACGGTTTGGAAAAACATGCACAGGCCATACGAAGCCTACTGTCTCCCTTACATAGTTTCCTAGAGAATACGCACGGTTTCCACTAACTATGCTCAAAATTTGCACCCCTTTAAAAGCCTCCAAGCTCATCCAAAACCATTCCAAACTCTCCCAACCTCTTCATAACTCATCCCATTAACTTTAAACACGTAAAAATTCATAAAAAGGATACATACATCAAACCGGGGGTACTACAGTAAGTGTGATACATTCTATAACTCTTATACCGATAGTAGTGAGTACTACTCACAAACTAGGAGAGGATTCTAGAAACCCCTGAAGACCCCTAAAGAGATGAGGTATAGACATAGAAATGAAAACCTCTTCATGTACATACACAGTGGAATATAATATTTATGTATCATTATATCATATAAAGAAGAACACACATTCTATTTCATCATCAATTATTTTTTTCTTATTTGTTAACCTCACTAGATAGAAATAACTTCTATTATAATGAAAATGGATTTAGTGATGGCACTACCATCCTGATCAATTGGGCTAAAGATATCATATTCTTTCAAAAGAGAAGAATTATTCCATGATTATTCATTCAATGTAACACCACCTATTGAAACCCAATACATGTTACCTCACCATGATATAAATTTCATGATTTTCATCTAATATAAAAGTACATAATAAGATGGTATTCAATTATAATAATCTCAATTCACCAGACAAAAAAACATGTTCACATATAGGAACTACCAATGACACCTGTAACATATTGTGTTCTTATTAGTGATCCACCTCTGAAGATCTCATCTACTCGAGATCACCAAGTGTGAACTTCATTATAAGAATTATCAATGTTTATAAGCCCATAGAACCTAATAGTCACACATCATCTATGTCTTATCACCATGATGTAGCTGGATCATAGGATATAAGTTTAATATTACTATCATGGTATCTATTCATTCTATTTATTGCATTTGAATAGTTATAACCTTTTGATATGACATTTAATATAAGGATATTAATATATAAATGACAGATCCAAAAGTAATTATACTATTATGGTAAGATAAACACATATATATTTATGAAACTGTTTACATGTAATGATAATCATTGTACATAAAGGAGTTGGGTCTAGAGAACCCACTCACAACATGGACATCATTATATTTGTTAGTTTAATACATCTTTTACATATTTAATCCTTTAAATGACCACATATATATATTTTTCCATGTATATTTATTCAAGCCTATATTTCACAATCATTATTATATTGTGAGTTTTCCTTCAGCTGCACAACCTTCTTAATGACAACTGTAATAACTTCCTCTAATTTTTTCCATAGTATCTTTTTTTTTCAAGATGGTTATTATGATTTTCACATAGTAAGGTCTTGGTTCACAATTCATTGTGCTTTATATTTTTCTTATTTCAATATAGTAAATAATTTTTCAATCTTAAATTTCTTGTTTTTAGGATATGATATTTCATTGTTTTCCATAGGTGAATAATACCACCTTATAATGAATTTTTTCCTTCCACAAATTCTTCTAGTGGCATATATTTTCTTTATGGATATATTTAGAACACATTAAGTGTATTACACAAAGTTCATACCTCATGAGATAATAATTATATTAATATGTATAAAAAATTCCTTCCACTATTGGGATTATAAGATTCATAACATCTTCTTTTGATGCCCCCATATCCTAAGGCGGTATCATTTTGTAGCAACATTCTCTTAACATCCTACATTTTAATGTCTTTGAAGATACGTCTATTTCTATTAAAATTTCAAATTTGAGTTTTCTTCTGTTTTATTTTTGAGGCTCCCATAGATGGGATCTTCAAATACTCTTTCTATTTTAAGGATATTACCATTATCTTGTGTTCCTTGATCTTCTTGTATTTCTCATTAAATTGTGTATTCATATCCTTGATTAAAGGGAAATCATCATTTTCTATTTTTCTCTTATCTTATAACTGTTTCCTAAAAGGGATAATTATTTCCTTCAATTATTTATCTATGGTCGTTCGTTTTGTGATTTATCATAAATTTTATCATATAAGTCACTTGTTTCTTTCATTTTAGCTTCTATTTTCATTATTAACATATTCAAATCCACCAATACTCTTATTAACCTATTTTTATATTTTAATATAACTTCAATGATTGCATAATGCACTTCCACGATGATTTATCCTTGATATATCATTTCTTGATGGGATTAGATATTTTCTTATTTTCTTCACACACTTTATTTGAGTTGATGTAAATAAGTCGTTGAATCTTATTCCTTTGTCTCTTTACATATTTACTTACTTACAAATAAGTCTAAATTACTAGATATATATGTTTTATCCAAATAAATTTTATATGTGGGTTAATCTCAAATATAGATCTCACTTACTCCAGTAGGTGTCTTCTTCTCAGGAGTCCTCTTCTTATTCTTATCATTATTATTTCCATTAGTTATAAGGTATTATTTAACAACCGTGTTAAATGGATTCTCATATAAACTTTTTTTAAATACCTCTCTTGAGGTAGGATTCATATCTACCTTTTCCATTATAGATTTTCCATTGAAATCTTTCAGAGTCAACCATATATTAATGTTAATAGAGATCTATAAAATATTCTTATAAAAATAATTAGATAATGATCTTGGAAAGAAATTTCCTTTATTTTTATTTCCAATAATTTTATTGTTCTTAGTAGGGTTATTATCTTGAGAAATGTATTACATAACCATCTTTCCACAAGCATATAAGAACTTAATAATATCCTTATTCCAACTATAAAAATATATGATACTAAAAATTAGAGGCCTAATATTTTAATCCATGAATTCATAAAATCAAAAAATATATTCCTCGGTTAAACATGATGAGATAAAATTGTTTTAATTCCACCTTTTGTATCGAGAGACACCCTGAGGGGGTGAAGGTGGGGGTGGGGGTGGTGAATCCTGGTTCTATCCAACATAATTTTTTATCTTTAATTTTTTGGACTTTATTTAGGAAATTTTCCTCTATTGTTTGGAAATGTGTTCAACTTATCACACATAATGGTGTATTCAAAAAAGAAAACACAAATATGTAAGACAATAAAGTAATCATAGAACACACTAGATTTACCTTTTCACTCTTATGGGATAGTACAAGGAGAATACACAAGAATTATTCCAGTGTACTAGAATATCATAATTTTCTATAGTAATGTGGATAAAATTTTATTCATGTTCAATATATGTCAGGATCACTATGTTTATAATATTCTAGTTTCTATCTCTCCTAACTAAAGGGGAAAACCATCTTCTTCACCTTTTCACATTACTTTGACGATGGATCTTCCATATCTTATAGAATTATATTTCAAATCAAAAGATAAAGATCATGAAGGTATCTCTCTATTTAAAAGGAGAAAATGATTGCATCAGGACTCCTAATTTGATAATCTATTACTCTTCTTACTACTATACTCTTTTTCATTAACTCAATATGAGGATAATTCCACACTGAAATTATCTTTTCACTTTCTTCTTTTTCAAATAGGATATTAAAAACAGAAATTATTCAATGGATCATCCTTTTCATCCTTTAAATGAAACATGTGAAATATGCTCAAGTGATCTCCTTGATCTCTAATATATTTACTATAAGTTTCCATGTAAAAATGGCCTACTAAAAATTTTCTTCAAGGATAAGTCGTAAATAATTTACTATTCACCACATAGTGTGCTTCAAGAACTACTTTATATGCTTAATGTGATACTTTTCTTGCTATATATTATTATTCTTGAGCTATCATGTGTCCTTCATGAGTTTTTTTACTCACATTCTATTGTGATTCATAAGCTACCCTTATCATCCATTAAATTTGAGCACATTATACATGATTTATGAATTGATATTCTTCACATACAACCTTAATTCATGAATAGACCTTATTCATGAACAACATTTCTTTTGGAAATAGCCTTCTTCATGAATAAATATGCTTAATGAAATTCCATTACTTGGAAAACATCATACCATATCTGATTTTAATTATAATATACAAATATTCAATTAATATTTTCCTATCTCCCATAACGATATAAAAAATAGGGTATTTATTTGAAATATCTTCTATAAATATCGGTAATCTCAAAAATCACTATTCATACCTACGATAAACTAATGTTTTCGCACTATTTACAACTTTCCCAATGTTATCTGCCTACTCAAAATCATTTACAATAAAAAATACTGATTACCCTTTGTGTTCATCATTAATTTCTACATGGTTTTCATATTTTTCATTGCAAGTCACCCAAAATAACCATCCTCTGACCATAAACATTGAGGTTACACAATGAACATACTATGTAGTCTCATAGACATTTTATGAGAACTGAATGCCCATGTCAAGTTTTTTCTCCCAAAAAAATCCTATGGTGTAATATATATTCACAATGTAGTTCGAATTTTCCAAAAATCCTTTTCCAAAAAGTCATATTTTGACCCAAAAAACTATTTCATTACCACTATGCTATATGTGATTTTTATATTTACAGATGTCTAGAATTAACAACCTATCTATATCAAATGACTCTCCTTTCCAAGAACTATGAATGATCCACACTATAAACATTACACACGTCCTTTATGGTTCATATACTAACTATACAATGATATACTTTCATTAAATCCTTCCCTATACACAATATAGACTGTGAGAGATGAGTTCTTTGATATAGATAAAACATTAATTTTCCTCTTATAATTCTTTAAACTTCACTAAAAATATGAGTTTTTAATCCAAAAAATATGAAAACACTAGGAAAAATAACCATTTTCAATGATCATTAATTCAATTTCCAAGATTCTAGTCTTTATAAATCATATCCTGTTGGCTTAAAGCTCATATTATTCCCATTCAACGACCTTGATATATTGATATATCAAAGTGTTTTCGTTTATAATCTTGATAAAAAAGTATACTATTGTTAAATCACTACAACCCCTATCATATATGATAAGATTATCTGCACACTCCAAATCTATGAATCATTTACGTGATAGAAACTGTATGCTCACTATCAACATGACCTCCTATTAAATTCTTTACAAATATAACCTTGAATCACCAAAATCAAATAATTCTTCAAAACATAACCCCATCATCTAATATCGATATATCAAAAAAATATTATCAAAATATCCACGACAAAACATTTTAGTTGTAACAACATGGTTAAGAAATCACATTGGTTGATTTGGGAGTTATTAGCTCAGAATGAGGGTTACAACATTTAGGAATTGAAGATCACTTAAAAACATATGAATACCTTCATAGAAATGTATTATAATACCACAATGATGAAAAAATGTTCTCTAAAAAGCGAATGTTTGAAATAATAATGTCAAAATGGTAGCCTTCTAACCATATTAATGATAGAACCTGATAAGAATTCAGTTGGAGTAACTGAAGCTGAGAATCTGAGATATGGAATTGGTGCTACTGTTACACTTATCACCCTACGAATCTGAGGATACAATGGACACTGTAGTGAGTAACTTGATAAAGAAGAAAATTTGTGTTATTAGATTCTATGAATTTTATTTTTTATAAAGATATTTGATGGAAGGAGATCCATGTATCTTGGGAAATTCATTCAGCACAAAAGGAAGAGGGTGATCTGTTGCATAGAAGGGTCATATAAAATTTAAAGGAAGAATAATCTGAAACATAAGTAGATCGATGGAAGGTGCTCTATTTGTCACCATTTTTGGATGAAAGACATCCATTATAATGATTGCAGTGATGAAGATGAATTATAGAAGATAAACTTTGTAAGTGTGTAACACCCCATGATTTTTGCATGGATTTAAATACTATGCCGAATAGCTTATTTTTCTAAAAAATCACTGAACTAAAATGAACCTTGATAGGTTTGTGAGTTGAAATAAATAAATGTCATTTTTAAGAAATATATTTTGAGTTTTCAAGTATCAAAAGAAATAACCACATTGTAAAATCTATATAGAAATGAGAAATGCTACCATAAAGTAGTCGAGGTTTTCCTTTTGAGGAACATTTTTCTAAAATTAGAATGTAAATAACGTCTCCAGAGTTTGTTCTTGATGATTCATAAAGAGAACTTGAACTAGTACGAATTGTGTGAAATAAAGTTGGGGATAAGTTAAAGCACATAAAAATAATTAAATGATCTATAATAGATGAATCACCACCTGCGACTACCGCCACTAATTATCTTAACCTTAGGTCTTATGCAGAGGTCTTGAGGGGATTTTTTAGTAGAAATTAGAATGATTTATACATGTATTTATTAAATGTAATGAATTTGATATTATTATGTTAATTTTATATATTTTTAATTTCCATTCAATATAAGATTGAATTATTAATTTAATTAAATAACAATTGTTGTATATAATAAAAGTGTATTGATAAAAAACATTAAAAAAGTAATCAATCATATATAATTAATAATAAAATCACATAATGTTAAAATGTGATATTTGAAAAAATATTTTTAAAGTATTATAACTTTTTTTATTAAATTAAATTCATCAATTTTAAAAGATTATTTATATAAAAAGTTTCAATGCAAAAAATGTGATTAAAGTATATTTTATTTTTAATTGATAAAAAATAATACTGAGAACACTTAATGTTTAAGACATAACTTTTATACAAAACAATATTCACTATATTTTATGTTTTCATTTCAAAGATAAATTCTTATATTTTAGAATTTGAATATGATAAAATGAAATGAAATTTCATATATATTATGTAATAATAATGTTCGAAAGTTTTTTCGGATTTTTTTAAAAAGGTTTATTTTTCAGCGAATAGTGAAAATATTGTTGTTACAAATACAATAACTTTTAGGACATAATAATAATAAATGTATGACATAAAATTTAATGTATAATTTTTTTCAATGAAATGTTTTATTTTTACAGAAAAATAATTAATCCAAAATTAACATGTTGAATTTAGAAACCTGTGTTTAGAGTCCTAAATATGCGGTTATATTTTATTTTTTTAAAAACTATTCTGGTTCCATTTCCTTTAATTAAGTATTCAAAGGATTCCATTCACTTTTGGATTAGTTTGAAGATAATATAAACCTAAATTGATTAATAATAAACCATTAATTGTAATGATAATCAAAATTTTTCATAATGTTTGGGAAAAATAAATATAAGTCCAATTTTATTATTTAAAATACATATTTTTTAAAAATTGTTTTTATTGTGTTATATATACTTATATTAATACTGTGTTTTTATCAATTTTAAAAATTTAATCATATAAAATTGATTGTATGTTTGGATTTATTATATCTAAATTAATTTATATTTTCAATTTCCCATTCAATCAAAAAAATAAGTCACCTAATATAAACGTTTTTTCAAAATATTAAAGGCTAAAATAAGGTAAACAGTTTAAATTAAGAGATAAGCTTAAAAAATAAAAAAAAACAACATATTTGAATAATATTATGATGTAATTCATCACCACCCTTAATTTTATCTCTATTAATTTTTAATTTTGGACTTTCTTTACTTGAATATGAAATTCCTTTTATACAACTAAATATGTATTTACAAAAATTACACTACCCGTATAAAAGGATATCGCCATGAACTCATTTAATCCATGAAAAAAATAGAATTAATCTCAATAATAAAAAATTTCTCCTTCCCTAATAATCCTATATAACATTAGGAAACATATATTCCATATATATTTCACAAATCCCATCAAAACCAGGAATATTTCTAAGAGGAGATACAATTTACTCATTATATGTTATAACTCGTAATCATTATTTATCATTTATCTTAATCATATACATCTTGAAAATTATGACTTATATATTTACCGAAACCAAAATAATAATATTATAATTCTATAATGATTGTATTATAATATAATCTATTCATAATCACACTTATCCATTGGTTATATCATCTTCTTGTTTGGGTCGGTTTAATCACCTACATGAATGATGTATTTTTTTTATCATAGATAGTTAAGGAAACATAATTACAAGTATGATATGAAATTTAAATGTAAATATTTTTATTTTGGTTCTATAATGGTACGGTTAATATTTTACTCATTATTAATATACAACCCTTATTTTGTTAAAAAATTATCAAAACAACCACGTTATAAATTTTATCTTGAAGAATTATTCCTTAAAAGACCATGGAGTGAACATATAACTTCATTAATAATTATAAAAAAACTCTTTAAATTACTTAAATATAATAGAGGTGACAACTTTATGAACATTGAATAATAATCATAATGGTTATACTGAAATAGATAAGGAATAATTAAAACTACTAACACTAATGATAAATATTTTCCAAAAAGTATTATAAAATTATGAAATAAATCAACATAAATGATCAACATAAATGGTATTAAATTAGAATAAAATTGTAAAATATTTTTAATGAATCTATGATAATTATATAGGGAGTTAGATCACATTCTACATTGCATGGATTAAAGGTAATATTCCCTCATCTAAAATATCCTTGTTTGGGACTTGTTTCATATTATGTACCTATTTTTATTTATATAGTGTATAATATTTCTATTTGAAATATTTTTTCATGATGATTTTTTAATTATTTATGTTAAATATATGTTTTTAGTATTATCTTTCATAGTATTTTGAATCAAATTCTTCTACAGTCGTAAGGGTTTTTTGACTAAATTTGTGTTCTCTTGAGGCATTAAATTTATTCCTAGAATATGCCTTTCGGATATGATTTTATTCAAAAATATAATTATTTTATTTTATATTTAATCTTTTTATATATGTAAATTAAATCATATTTGAAAGTATTATTCTTTGATAAATTTCATTCTCTATAAAAAGTTTGATGCTGTTAAAAATAATTCTCATTCATTCTATTCAAACTTTATCCTTCTTGTCTATATTATTACTTATTTAATGTATTTAATTTCCTTATTTTGAAATCCAAATATGTATTATATTATTCACTAATAATTTTCTTATCTCAAAAATAAAATTTTCAACTCTTTCATTTATGTGGATTTTCCTTAACACTTCTTGAATGCTAAAAGTCATTTCATTTAATAGTCGTATAATTGTATCTTCAAATCGTCATTTTTTGTCAAAAAAAATTATTTAATTTTAATGGTATATTATTGGGGGTTATTTTAAATTGATTTTTGGTAATGTATTCCTATAACTTTCTTGAAAATTAATTTTGATGGTGACTTTTGACATTGAATTTAATAGAAATGATAAAAATGAATTATAAAAAATCTTTTCCCTGAATTCAATTCAAATTTATTCCCCACCTAAAAAAGATCTACCTATTTTGGATTGATATTATTTATAATATTATTTTTTTATGATATATTTATTTCTAGAGATTTATTTATGTGTATTAACCAATATGATGTTCCTAAGTATCATTGAACCACCGGGGGGGTTGAATCAATTGTTGTATTTTGATAAATTTTAACAATTATGAAATTTAACCCCTATGAATTGTAAGAGTTATTTTCCTTATCATATTTTATAAAATATTCACAGTAATAATAGGATAATAAAGTTATCGAAGAACACAATATTTATAAGGTTTGACCTTAGTGTGAGAACCAACATCCTTACCATATAAACTCATGTTCATCTAAAAAAATTCACTATTAGGAAGTAGTGAATACAAATTTCAGCCAAATAATTTTATAATCCTTTATCTCCTAATAGGTATGATTATATTGAATCCATTCAGGTAATAATATTTTTCTTGAAAAACTATGCCATAATAAAATATGTTTATCTTTATAAATCCACTTTGAAATGTTTTTCTGGAAAAACAGCATCCATTTTTATTCATTTGGAATTGTTCATATGGTGCGCCCTTTTCTTTGTCTGATGGATTTCTATACATTTTGCCTCACTAAACCTATGTCTTTTTCTAATCAATAACCTTTCTGACCAAAAAACATTATGCCTCATTATTTGAATGAAAATTATTTTTGGTATTTACAATAAAAGAAATCAATCCATAATTCTAGGAACACTTCCACAGTTCGATGTCATTGATATAAACCACTCTTCAGTATTCAGAAAGAAATATATTATCAATACCTTTTCTTCAACCAAAAAAATTAACTTCTGTTATAAACTTATACTGACACAAAACATGAAATTGTTTAGTTTCTCATATATATGAAGAGTGTCAAGTAAACTTTTACTTTTTCGACCCCTTTATATAGGTTCTCCCAAAGTGGAAAATGATAGAATGAAATTTTGATTTCATGCTCACTAAAATTTTAAAAAATAATAATTCTTGTTTAAATGAAATTCACTAGATGATTGAAAAATCCTTGATAATATTTAGGAACATTCTTGAATTATCCCACATTTCCAACCTTACTAAAATTTTCTTAAATTTATATATTAATTAACCCTTAGAATTTCCCTAAATTTGGCTAGATGACAAAACAATTTATAAAAATATATTTAACTTTGAAATTTTATGTTTTTTGCGTTACAATGTTATGTAAATTTCCATATTAAAACTCAATTCATTTTTTTTTCTAATATCAACTTTAAGAACATTCTGTCTAATGAAAAAAATTAACTTTTGGAAATTTTCTTCATCTGAATGAATTAGTTGTTAGATGACCTCATAATAATGTCTCCAGCCAAAATTTCATAATCTGATCATGCTTAAAAAACATTTATTCATATGATTCTATTCATAATAATTCTACAACGAATGAACAATATTTGTATAATTTATCAACATATCACAATGTGGTAAATTATCCTTATTTCAAAAAATTTACAACACTTAGTTTACTCTTCTTAGAAAAGGTTTTCTAGTGAAATCATGATTTTTTGATTCATTTCTATTCAATTAATATATTTTTGATAGAATCCATTTAGATACACACTTCATAAATTTTCTTTTTCAACCATTACCCAGTAAGAAAAACTATTTGTGAATTAAAAATTCATACATATTTTATGTATCAAGAATATCTTCTTCTTAATATTACTATTGATTCACTAAATGTGGATGCCTACATTTTTTATGATTCTAATTTACTTTTTCAACTGAAAGATTCAATTTCTGGTGAACTACTCAAACTTTAAATTTCATGGA
This sequence comes from Viscum album, assembly GCA_963277665.1. NCBI lineage: Eukaryota > Viridiplantae > Streptophyta > Magnoliopsida > Santalales > Viscaceae > Viscum > Viscum album. The sequence continues at coordinate 1,372,476,700 of OY728133.1, read as the reverse complement.
ATTCTCCAAGTTTGTATTTCTATCTCATTTTACAAAAATAAAAAAAAATCACTTAGAAAAATTCATTCATTAAATCTAATTAGGATTTTCTGGTGATCTAAAAATGGTAATCTAGTGAATTTTTGAAAACCTTCCATGGAAAAAACTCATCATATTGTGACGTCACAATTTCTTACAATTATTGGTCCGGAATTTTGTCAGCTGATGAAATATTTAACTTTGACACAAAATTACATATACAGAAATATTAATCTGATGACTCAAACATATTATTTATAAAACACTTGGATCATTTTATTTATCATAATGTTTGGAACATTTGTTTTTTCATATCATAATCCAAATATTAAGATATTTTCTTAAAATATTTTATGAAAATCATTATCATTCATCTATCAACATCGAAACCAAATTTTCCTAAAAACTTTCTGCCACATTTATTCTCAAATGGTAAAATAAGATTATTAACAGATGTACATTTTACAAAAAAAAATGTTTTTATGAAAACATCAAAAATAATCTTCTATCTCCCCCTTTTTATTTGTTTACAATATTCATTAATTACTTTTACAACATATCATTTTTCATCACAAAAATATTTTTACTGACTTTTTTTAAATTAAATCACATTTATAAACATTTATCAAACCATATCCTCTATTGTAGATAAGGTCCTCAAACCACACCACTAGATGAAGTGATGTTTTTAAAGAAACTCCATCTATTGATGATGAGAAAAATTCTGTTCATGTGATGATAAAACCCCCTCACCATTTGTATTCTTCATTTTTTTCTCCCTTTTTCTTCCTCTACCCCAATATATGATAACCATATATTAATATTCATTTTTGGAAGAAATATACTTACTCTTCCATTTCAGTAAATATGATTTACTGTTTCATTTTTAGAAAATATTTATACATAGTCTCCTATTATTCAACATAACTCAAGTCATGATGGGTGAATACCTTACAAACATTTAGGAAGACTTTGGTGGAGGATGAGATATAAATTTCACCTTAACTACAGAAATCATTCTTTTGGTAGAGTTTTGGTGAAAAAAATAGTGATTTGGTATTTTATTTAAATATACTAAAGCATACATCTCCACTAGAAAAATCCCCTTTTATGTGGTGATATTTTATAATAATTTGTTTTGATCTCAAATATTGTATATGTTTTTCTGGAAATATTAATGTAAAATTTATTTTATTAAACAGTATTCAATAGTGTATAAACATTCAACCACAATTATTGAAACAAAATTTTTATCTAGATCAATTGAGTACAATCAGGAGTGGTGGAAACTTACTCAAGATCCACCATGCTCATGGTTACTTTACTTAGTTTCTTACTATTCTTACTCAAACAACATTATCTAAAGAAAAATTTTCCCCTATATGTGGATTTCCATTCATTTCAATCTCTTGAATAATAAACATTAGTATTTCTTTGAATGTTTATCTCATGTCTTTTTTTATTCAACAACACATAAGAGAATATTATTTATATGTATCTCAAAATTTATTATACTTCTATTATATGTGACTATTTTAGATAACTGTGATATCTCTAACACTGAGTAACGACATAATCAATGTAGGGCCTTGAATCCATTTGATAGAGAAAACTTCTTATAAAATTTTGAATGTATCTATAATTAAAACTTTTCTTTTCTTCTTCTTTAATCATCTTTTACCAAATAGAAATAAGAGTAGTAAATTATTTAGAATCTTGCATGCCAATTTTTTTTAATAATTACCTAGATTACCTCTCTTCTGACAAAAAAAATTATATTTCTTTTTTTTTTGACTTTTAATCCCCTAAATAAAGTTAATTATCTAAGTATTAAAATTTCAAATAAATTTATTCATTTCTTTAGATAAGTATTTAATATAATCTTCTCAATTTGTAGAAAAAACATTTCATCAATATAAATGATAAAAACCCAGGTATATAAGTTCATCTTATTTATATATTTTTTTCTTTCAATTTTACATTTAATTTTTTTTTCTTTTTATGAAACTGTCATGTTTTGAGTAATAATATCATGGATCATATTTGAACTTATACATGGATTTATTCAACATAAATAATTTGCATACATATATTTAAATTAGTAAACCAAATATTACTCAATATAAATTTCGTCCTCCATCCCTCAATTTAAGAATACTAAATTTACATCAATCTGATAAAAATTATAACAATGATGTGTTGCCACTTCTAATAACATTCTTATAGTTTCTAATCTCAGAATGGGGGAAAGTGTTTCTTCTAATTGCATACTTTTCTAAATCTAGAGTGACCTGTTTTGGATCACATTCAAAGTCACATTTTTTATTCATATTAAAATCAATCAATTTATCTTCCACAATATTTTCAATAACCTCTCTCAAAAAAGTTAGATTTTCAATAATTTTCAAATAATAGGAATCCTTAAAGTTTTGTAAATGCTTGTTCCAACATTTATAACTTATCTTAATGGGTGAATATCGCATGAACATTATTTACTGATTTTTTTAATCAAATTTTACAAGATACTTATTTTTTATCTTTAGTATGTATTGACTTCCAAAAACCATGAAATACTTCAATGAAGGTTTTTTACATCAAATTTCATAGGAAGTCACTTTGGATTCTAGAATTAACAAATATATATTGTATATATATATAAAATCACTCATATTATATATATATATATATAAATATAGAGAGTTTATAATCGACTGATATACTTCTTCCAATTTATACCAAACTTCTATTTTTTACTTTTTGTCACTAAATTTTGTTTAAAGGAGTTTGGATAATTTTATTAATGTCTAATTCCATTATTCATTTTATAGAATTTTAAATAATTTAATCTATAATAATTTCCTTTTTTGGTACTTAGAGTTATTATATAAACACTAATTTCTCTTTTAACTTCTCTTATAAAATATCTAAACATTTCAATAGCCATTAATTTTTTCTTCATAATCATAGAATCCGTCATCTGAGTGAAATTAAAAATAATCGTCAAAAAGTAAAAATCCACTTTCATTGATTAATGTCTCATTTACCCAAAAATATCTAAGTGAGTAAGCTCCAGAGGTCCGATAGATTGAATTTCTTTTTTCTTATGGATTCTTTTAGTTATCTCCCCTTTATGACATGTTATACACACATTATCTCAATTAAATTTAATTGGTGGTTATAATCTTTTGTAATTAACTTTAAAAGGGGGTTTCATACTTTTCTAGTTATCAAGCCTCCGATTCGACAACATTTTTTTTCATCTTTGGTACACAAAAAGAATGAATTATAATGTTATCTGATCTAAAAGATATTTAATCTTGTTCTTTCTCCTCTTGTTACAACTTTTTTACATCTTTCATATTCCTAATGATATATTAATATATCATAAAAATCACTTCCTTTAAAGCATCCCAAATTTTTCTTACACTTATTAAGTTTTATTTTATCACATAAACATATAAAACTTCTTTTGGGATTATTTTTCAAGATTTAATCTTAGTAGTTTCCAATCCTATGATTCTAAAGGAACTATCATTGAAATTATTGAATTCCCCCCTTCTATGATTTTCAATATTTTTCAAGATATTTAAATCAATTTTAGTATAAGAGGAACACCCACTATATTGAATACCTATTTTTTCCTTTTTCTTTATTTTAGAGATGTCACAAAAAATGGTCTTTGTTTGACAATTTTTTTCATATCTCCTTTTCTTTTCCAATATAATAAAGCTATCCTGAAAGAGTTTTTAAACATTTTCTAAGGTGACCTATATGTCAAATATTCCATGAACGTTTTCATGAAAATTAAAATGATTTTCCATTATAATCCTTCTATTATATTGTTATTTAGACTTTATTTATTCTCCTAGAATAGTAAAGATTATCTATTTTTATCCAATGTTTCTTCACCTAAATTCATACCTACTTCCATGAAGAAACATTTTGTGCAAATAATTATAATCATTGTGCCGAAAAAGTTCATTTCACCAACAATATCTAATGAATCTCTATATTCTATAAAAATATAATCATTAAATATCATCAGTTTGCTAAGGTTCGTAAGATATTTTAGTTTTTATTTGTTCTTGGAATGATCCATCTTTATTATGAAGGTTGTTCTTGATTTTTTTTGATATGATAGATTTCTCACATTCTTTCTCAATCTAATATTTACCAAAAAATTTTCTAATACCTACATTGTTAAAAAAATTAAATTATATTTTATATTTAGCAGTTAAATATTACAGCTTATTTTTTGCATGAGTCTTTATATATTGAGGTGGATTAGATTTTACTTATGAAGCCTAGTTGAAAATTTCATTTAACATTATTATGTTACTTTAGACCTCAATAAATTTATATCGGGTTTTTCAAACATCATCTTCCTTAGCTACAAGTTTTATATTCATATCCTCCACCATCGTTCCTTATTCAACAACTTTCAGTTTCAGGTTTATGATATCCTTTATTTACCCATATTTTTATTTGGGGAAATTTTTCCTTCTATAATATTCTTTTACTTTTTCTTTGTTAACCCTTAGGATTTATTTGTTGAGTTGTGTATTTGTTTCAAGAGATTATATATGTTATGATTTGAGCTAATATTCGATATATGTTTCCTTAACTCCTTTTTATTCTTTAGTACTTGAAAAATCCTTATTTTTCTAAACATTTTCAAAGAAGGTTCTGCATTTCTATGAACTTTCATATTCTAAATAATTTTTGTTAGTAGACATAGAGTTGAATTTATTAATTTAAAATCTTATTATATTTCCAGTGAACTTTTTTTACCACTATTTTACTTTTTATAATCCTTATATGTTTTATGAATCTTCTTCGATTGTGTTTTTTTATTTAAAATGATCTTTATATTCAATAAATTTATTCTTTTGGAAATTCATTGGAAAAAGGCCATTTCCACGACACTCAAAATATTTTAAAATAAGTTTTCCTCTATAAATTCCTCTATCAATTTAATAATTTTTTGATATATGATACATGACCTTTTCATTCATTTCATGACATTATTTATCTATCGAATCACTAAGGACAATATTCCTAGAATCTTGTACTTTTAATATTCAAATAGATTCAAAATATATTTCATCATTGACCTTATTTTTTAATGTCAGTGATTTTTTCATCTCATAAGAAATAATAAATTCATGCAGTTAATCAAGGTATAAATAATTTTATCTTCATGGGTAGTTATTTTAGAGTCAAACCAATTTGGGAAGTTTCTTTTGAGTTTATTAATAAATATAGAATATTCCAAAATATCTTTGAATACTTTTATATTTCAAGTGAATACGTACTCATAAATAGTTTATTCATCTACCATTCTCAGTTATTTGAACATTCTTTTATATATTTTTAACATTGATTCCAACACAATGGGGTTCCCATTGATGATAATTCTGAACTTTTTTACTTGGTCATTTTTTAGTATTGAGACACATCACCTTAATAAAAACATGTAATGATAGATATAAAATAATATTTTTTTCCTTCCCACAAACCTCAAAATATATCTTTTCAGAAATAGTCATAGGAAAATTTTTTAATGGGTGGAAATAAAATTGTTGCTCCATTAATAAATTCAAGGCTAAGAAACATAATATAGGGTATCATTCTAATTTTCCAACCATGATAATTTTTTCAATATAATGTAGGAATACCTATACTGTTTAATTAATTGATATTTTCCATGATAAAAATTTTACTGGGGAACCTTAGATCTGATACAACTTGATGTTTCTTAGGACCACTGAACCACTAAGAAGGGTTTGAGTTAAGTTAGTGTTTTCATTTTCACAAATTTCAACATATATTAATTTTAACACATATAACATGTTTTAGTGATGGTATTTATCAAAATTTAAAAAAATATCACAAGTACCAAAATATATAAAAGTTAACAAAAAAATAAGATTTATAAGGTTTAGAATCAATGTGAGAACATATATCTTTACCATGGTGACTCCCATCGGTACATGAAATCCTCTACCAGAATAAAGTGAATATAACTTCGATCAAAATTCTATTAGACTCCTTCCATATCAAGATAAATAATATTATACTTAATCCCTATAATTTAGAATGTTTTTCTTACATGAATGAGCCATAAAAAAATAGGTGAAACTTTGTAAATCAATTCATAAATAATAGTTTATAAAAACTACTTCCATTTTTATCCATCAAGATATGTCTGTCCGGTGCACCCTGTTCAATATCCAATGAATTTCTATCCATTTTTCATCAATTAATATGCGACACTCAGTAATATAGATTCTATCATATTAATAAAATTAATTCACCTAATTATTTTTTTTAAAAAAAATTTAAATATTATTTCTGATACAAGAACTCTATCTAGAATTCTTTAAACACTGCCAAAATCTAATCCACTAATTGAAATATTTTTTCAATATTCTGAACCAAATTTCTATCTGAAACCTTTTTATAATCCCAAAACAAACTTCAGTTAGAAAATCAATCAGACATAAATCCAATAGTGTTTCATCTTTTAGTAGGTATGACAAGTGTCAATTATAATTTTACTTTTTATCCACTTTATATAGGTAATTCCAAATTGAAAATGGAGGGAAACTAATTTTACTTTCCTTACCACTAAAATTCCAAATTTAATCATTCAATATTAAATGAAATTAATTTTGTGATTCTAAATATTCCAGAAAATTATGGAAAATTATAGAATTCCCCAATATTTCCAATATTCCTTGAATTTATTTAACATCAAATGTTAACAAACTCTTAAAACAAACCTGAATTTTTCTGGATAATGTACCATCTAAAAATGTTTATTTAACTAATAAAATTTATATTTTTTGGAATTTATAAAGTAATGAAAAGTTTCTCATAAAAACTCCTTTAGTAATTTTTTGTCTGATTTCATCTTTAAAAACACTTATTATGATAAATCCTTCATTATATGATTAAAAAACATAACTTCATGAATTTTTATTCATCCATATAATTTTTTTCTGATAAACTTATGAGAAATTATTAATCTATAATTTATTTTTTTTATCACTCTTACATAGATTTTCTTCTTCTGATACTCTTTATAAGAATCATCTGAATAATGGACAATGTTTTTCTGATGGATCGATATTTCTTCATAAGGTCAATTTTCCATACTTAAAACATTAAACACTACTCTGTTAACTCTTATTTGAAAATTTCTTCCTGTTAAATTGTGAATGTTTTTCCAATGTATGTTCATTCAATGAATCATTGTCTCATATCCTTCATTTAGAGACACGATTCATTACTTTTCATCTTCAAACATTAGTTAGTAAGAAAAACACTTTCTTAATCGAAACATCATACTCATCGTGTATCTAGAACATATCTTCCATTATTCATTTATATTGAATCACGATAGATACTTAACTAAATTTTGTTAACTTCTATGTAATTTTTTCACATGAATAATTCTTCATCAATTGCACTATTTGAAATTCTCATTTCGTGAAGTTCTCTAGCATTTTATTTATTTTTAATTTTATAAAACCCTATAAACTAACCAATTAATACTTCATTTCTTCCGTATGATCAATTTTTTCATGTTATCTTCATCTATTATTTCTTGTGACTTATTGAAAAAAATACCATGGTACAAATTCATGAAATTTTTATGTCTGCCTTTTACAGTTTTTTTCTATAATGTTTGTCCAGTGAAATTTATCTGGTGATGTGACTTTCAAACTTCACACAAAATTATCTTTCTGAAAACATTCAACTGGTGAGTCAAAATTATTATTTGTAAAAACACATGGATCATGATATTTTTATTGATTTTAGCAACATCTATATCATCTTAGAATCATCTGACTTTCTTATAGAGTTCCTTAACAAAGTTTATGAAACTTCTTAACTTTTCTTTATCAACTTCATAACAAAATTTTCATAAAAAAAATTAAAAACATTATTTCTCACCTACTAGAGAAAAATAATATTAAAAAAATTATGTTTTCAATAAATAAGAATATTTTTTATCAAAAATTCATAAAGTACAATTATAATCAAACATTAAGGTCATGTTATGAGATGCTGTTTAGATGTGATATAAGTAATTTTTTTATTCCATGGAGTTTTTCATGATATTATATTTGATTGATTTATTCTAGAAAAAATGATTTTTTTATAATTATGTGATGGGTAGTATTCTTTATATCTATCCAATACATTGGTTAAGGTTTTATTTATAATTGGATAATGATGTTTTATAAATACATTATTATTTTATTCCAAGTTATTTACATGGGTATTTTTGTTATGTTCACAACTTTATACACAATATTTTTTGTTATGTTCACAAAATGATGTGTATAATTTAATATTAAATTAAAAACCTTATATTTGGACCGATATTAAATTATCATTGTCTATAATTTTATGATTTATTATCTTATTCTATTACCACATTTATTTTTATGTCAAGATTCTTATGTTATCTTTCCTACCAATGTTATGAACGATGGATCATAATTGTTTCCTAATGTGTCATATTTCTTATTCCATGGTACATTTTGGAACTTTATAAGGTCAAATTTCCTTATATAATTACTTATGAAAAACAATAATGATTATATTATATTTATAATTTTATATTTCACATTTCTCATGTTTTATCATATAATTATGATCTAACCCTCTACGAATCATTGTTATGTTTTTCCCCTTATTAGGAATTGAAAATCACCTAGTCTCATATTCCCCTCTTCCGTAGGAAATTTTATATAGTACTATGCGTGTACGAAAGTTTTATTTAAAGATGTATGTGGGAGATGTTGAAGTAATAATGTATTATAGTATATTCTTATTTCGGAGTTCTGAAGTCATTAAATCTTTTGGTTTAATGATTGGGTGGTTTTATGATTCATAATTATTTAGTTATGTAAATAATTTAAAAAATATATAATTAATTATGGGTCTATATCACATAGTATAAATGAATATGTGTGTAGTTTGAATTTTTAGCACTAGATCTGGGAGAATGGGTTTGGGTAATCTTAGTTGGTATTAGATCAGGGTTTAGTTATTTATGAAGATTAGGCTAATATGTAGAAGGGAAGACAATGTAATTCCACCATAGAGAAGCCAAATTTCTATATGTTAAACTAAAAGTGTAATATGATTAAATAAATTTGTCATATGATAAAGCACTTCTGATTAATTTTTTATATTAACATGTTTATCAATTATTATGACTTAGCCTCTAATTTAGGAGATGATTTAGGTTATAACATAGTAATGGGTGTATACCGAGGTACGTACTATTGAAACATAAGACATAAGCAGGGGGCCTTTGTTCCTTTATGATGGGGTCTTGGGGCCTTTTAATGGATTTCATGATGAAAGGACTTTAATCTATAAAATTTTAATTGGCCAAATATGGAGAATGAAAACCAATGGAGGGGGTGTAGTCATGTAATTGATGGACCATGGGTGTGTCTATTTTTTTCCTTTCCTTTTAACCTCAAGGACTATAATATATTATGATTTATATCTTCATATATATCATATCTTTTGTTATTTCATTCTTATGGATCTCTTAGATATTTTATATAGCATGTGATAATTAAAATATGGAGATGTAATTTATTTAGTGGGGTAGAATGTAACACCCCAATATTATACTATGAATTTATGATAAAAAACATTATTTAATAGATTTTTTCACATGAAATCACCAATGTAAAATGAATTGTGATGTTTAAATGATTTAAAATATAGTTGTTGAATTAGAAAGTATAAATAGAAGTAACCATATTATGAAATCCATGCAGAACAAATAATAAATGTAATTAAAAAGTGATAGTCTTCTTTACATGGATCATTTTTTCACGATTTTAAATGAGGTATCATCACAAGATTTTCCCCTAAACCATTCGAAAGAAGAATTCCAATATGTAAAATTTTAGTGAAATAATCTACAAGAGATGTTTAAGCTCATGGAAATCACTCTGAAATTATGCTTGCTAAATTACCAATAATTACTATAATTATTACTTATCTTACCCATAGTTATTTATTGATTTTATTTAAAGTATTTTCTTGTAGAAGGTACGAAGATACAAACATGTTATTATTAATATATAAAATTCTATATCATTACAAGAATTTTTTATATTTTATAATTCTTTAAAATTCAGTTATAATTAATTAGTTTTATTAAATATAAAATTTTTTATTTAATAAATATTTATTAAAAAAAATTTAGAGGATCGATCAATCTAAAATAAATATGGATAAAACCATTTAATTCAAAAAATTAATACATAAAAAAAATCTTTTAATATAAGATATTTTTTTTAATAAATTAAATTTATCAATTTTAGTGGATTATTATCATATAAATTTTCAGTTAAAAATAAAATATATTAAGAAACATTTAATTAATAAGTATTAAGAAGTATTTTTAAGAACACTCAATATTTAAAATCACTTTTCTGTAATTTTTTTTTCATTATGTTTTATGTTATTATTTAAAAGTTAAATTCCTAAATTATAGAATTTGGATATGATAAAATTAACTTTAAATTTGAATTCATTATGTTATATTCAGGTGTGTTTTTTGGTTTTTTCTTAAAAGGTTGATTTTTAGGGAACAGTCAAACTATAGTTTTTACAAATACAGTAAGTCTTATGATATCATCACGATATAAATATGAGTTAATGTTTTTTGAAAAAATTTTATATAGAAAATAATATATATTAAGATTAAAATAATTCATTTAAAAATAATATTTTTAATTTGTACACCTAGTTTTAAAATGTTGTATCCTAAGTAAAATTTCATTCCTACAAAAAACTAATTTTGTCCCATTTCCATTAATGAAGTATTCAATTGAGGATTTTTTTCGGTTTGAAAATAAAATAATCGCTAATTTTGTAATAAACCAATAAAAGTCTTGGGAATCAATAATATACATAATATTTGGCCGAAATAATTATAAATTATTTTTTATTCTTACAAATACATGTTTTCTAAAAACTGTTTTTATTGCATTATGCGTACTCATATTAAAATTAAATTTTCTCACTTTTAAAAATTTAATTAAATAAAAAGGATTTAATATTTTGATTAATAATATCCAAATTATGTAATATATTGCATTAATTTTTTTTCATAAAAATAAATCATCTAAAGTAAAAAATTCCTTTTATTAAATAATAAAATAATGTAAATGGGTTATATTAAGAGATAAAAATACAAAAATATGAATTAAAATTATATTTGAATCAATAGGTGAGGGCTTGAATAACTGAAAAATATATTGTATCCCATAAATTTTAATTATTGATCCACTTGACTTGAATATGACATTCCTTTTAAATTTATCAATATGTCTTTATAAATATCCATTTAATCTCACTTGTGAAAGGATCCATCTACCACCAACTCAAAGAAATATAAAAAATTATTATTACTCTCAATAATATACCATATTTGTTTCCATGTCTATCATTTATCTATTTTTAAAGCTTCTTGTTATTTTGGATATACCAAATTACTTCCAAACCCAGAATATTTTCTAGAGGAAATACAATTTCTTCATTGTAACTAATAATTTGTTATCATAATTATTTATTTATCTAATTCATCCACCTCCTATGAGATTAGATATATCTATTTAATAAAATTAAAATTATATCATTATGCTTGTTGAATTATGATATTATAAAATAATCACTTGAAAATCCTAAAAACCCATTAATTATAACTTGTTCTTATTTGGGTTGGTTTATCCACATATAAAAACAATCCTATAATTTTATATTCTCTATGATTATGAAAATCTATGTTTTGGTATGACATGATATATATAAGTAAATAATATTTTTATTCTATAATAGTGATATTAATATTTAACTTATTATTAATATGAAACCCTTTATTCGTTAAAAAAACATTAAAACAACCATATTATTGATTTTATCTTGTATAATAATGTTACAACCTCTAATGGATTGATCCTATAACTCCATAAATCACTAAATAACTTATATTTCATTAATTTTACTTAATATGGATATTTTAAATCATGAAAAATATAATTTTATCCCTAATGTAAAAATTATTTCATAGAAAAAATTATTCTTTTATAATTATGAAAAATAATTATATTATCTTTTCTATTTATCTTTATCTCTTTTCAAGTTTTTTCAACTTTTTCTTCTATGTCGGATTTTATTCAAGACTGCGTAAAATCTAAAAATTAATTTATTTCAATAATCATACAATTTTATCTTTCACTCAATATTTATCTTCATAAAATTTATTTCATTTTATGTTTCCATCTTGGGTTATTCTTTGAAGTCATATTTTAAAAATTTATCACTTAACTTTCAAGAGAATAAATTATTATGTGACTTGTAACTTTTATTTTATAGAAATGATAACAATGATTTCTGAAAACTCGATTTAATGAATTGAATTAAATTTTCCTACATACCTCCAAAGGATCCACCTCTTATATCGTTTTGTTGTTGATCATCCTATAATTTCTTTAATGATATACATTTTTGGGAGATTTAAGATTATCTATAAACTGACCAACCCTTGAGGTCATGTTATTTGATACTAAATGGAAATGATATGAGTCACATTTTCATTCCTTTTGGTTTTTATGATGTGATATATGATTTATTTTATATGAAACATGTATGTATTAATTATCATTATGTGAAGGGTTGGGTCATATATCTCCCTCAAATTAATTGGTCAATGTTCTACATCTCATTAAATTATGATTTCATGCATGGATACTATTCTTATATTCCCAATGTTTGGTAGGGGATTTTTTTAAGTTTATAAAATTATAAGTGGGAATTATTGTTAAGTTCACAACATTATTTATGGGAATTTTTTTATGTTAACAACATGATGATTGGAAATTATTTTTATGTTCACATATTTATGTATGGACATGTTTTTAGTTATCCTTTTCCACAATTTTATGATTTACTATACTTATTTATATCCCACATTTCTATGTTATGTTATTTTTTTATGTTATGTCATATTCAAATATTATGCTCCATGGGTCATGATTATTACATCATTTTTGCTCTTTCTTACTCGAGGGTATGTGTTGGAACTCTATGAAGTTATACATCCTTCTATCATTAATTATAAAAAACTAAATGATTACCTGATATTTTTAATCAGATTGTTCTCCCATACTCATTTTTTCTCATATTCTTATGATCAAACCCATTATGACTCAATAGTATATTTTTACCCTTATATGGAATTTGAGTTAATTAATTCTTTTGTTTCCATATCCCCTAGGAAGTTTAGTGAAATAATATTTATAGAAAGAATTATTTTGTAGAAACTTGTATGATATATTAAATAAAAGATGTTTAATATGATATTCATATAGATTATCCAAAGCCACTAATCCTTTGGGTTCTAGGATTCTATGATTTTGTGAGACAAAAATGTATAAATAATGTAAAATTTGGAAAATATATGTGTTTTATAATAATAATATATAAAATATTATAAAAGAATATATATATAGTTTATATTTATAGAACTATACCCAGGGTGCAGGTCTAGGGTGTTTCAATGTAGATTCATGAATCCTGTATTGGAAGACAAGAGTAGGTTATGCCCAAGCGTTGTTAACTCTATTTCATATTCAGTGATATACTCTGGATCTTTTTTTCCACTCAACATTTGATATGGGATGTATGGAGAAATATATTTCCATAATAGTCAATAAGGTATATTTAGTCTTTAATAAATAACCCAATAGAGTTTTTATGAGATATATTTTCATTCATATAATAATTTAAATCTTTTTGAGTTTTCCAAAAGTGTTACACATATTAGAAATATGAAATAACTTAATTTATCTTTGAAAAATACATGATTTAGATTTATATAAAAAATTCACTGACCGATTATGTAATATTCATGGTTTTCCATTCTTTTATGAAAATAAGTGAAGGATGGATCTTTTTTTTCAAATGAGAGTATCATAAGGTGTAATGCATGTTAGATAAGTAACTTCTAAAAAGTCATAACATGGACATACAAGTCACCTTTGGGATAAAGTGATGAAAATATTAGTTTCTAATGTATACTAATGTATGGAATCATAAAGTATGTAACATGAAAGGAATGTATTCTAAGGAATAAGTTGAACTTATCCTTCCAAGAAGAAGGTATTAATCCAAATACAAAGATCTTATGGTTGGTTTATACAGATATATGGGGATCGGATCTAGATCCTTTTCATGGAGGATCACTCTACTATATAAATTTGATTGATGACGAAACAAATAATTTGTGGGTGTAATCGATCATGTAGAATTATGATGTATTCAACATATTTTTCTGATGGAGGACTATGGTGGGAAACCATTAAATTTTCAATGTAATATGACTAAGGTCTTATAATTATGGAGATTAAGAAAGAGAGAAATTATGAAGGTTCTACTGGTGGAAATGTATATGGATTGAGAATACCACATTAGAAACTTCAAAACATAAAAGAGTCATAGAGATGATGAATCATCCATGTGTTGAAATAAAAGGAATTATGATAATTTACTCTGGATTCCCCAAGATGTTTTGGGTTGATGAATTAAATTGTGTGACATACCCAATAATTCAAAGTATTTATTCCATATTGGGAAAAGTGATTCTTAAATACAATTGGTCTATAAGAAAAGATGGTTTCACACATTTTTAATTCTTTAATGTAATAACCTATGTGCATATTTATGCCAAGGGAAGATAAAAGTTAGAGGATATGTCTTTAGTAGGTTACTTAAAGGAACATGTTGTAATGTTTTTTCTTTTCATCTTTATGATATTAAATTTTCTTTGTTTTAAAATTTTTGAATGTAATATTCAATGAAGAGATCCAATGGTAGGATCCAAACTGAGTAGGGAATGTCACTAAGATCAACTTATCATTGAAATACGAGGATGAATTTATTTTAAATCTAGTTGTTATTGATTTTTCTGGAAATTTAGAAATAAATTTAGTATTAAAAACACCATATTATCCATAATGAGATCAAGAACGTATTTATGTTATAATGGTGTTTCTAAAGCCCGATGTTCTAGAGTGATCCAGGAATGTGGATTAATATGAAAAGGCTATAGAATATAAATTCTAGGAAGTTTCATTACTATAAGAATTACATCCATATGGGCAAATGAATAGATTTTCATGAGTGAGGAACTAGGTGTGAAATTATAAGGGATGCTTTCAGTACTCCCATCTTACGTATAAGGGACACCCTATATGTGGAGAGATGTTTTAATGATGAAAATAAATGTTAGTTAGACATTAGTTATTATTTTTAATCCATTAATATATTCAGAACATGGTGGATGATTGAATTACCTTCACGGAAGAAGGAAATTTATTGAAAAATGGGTTTATCAAATGATGGAAGAATCTGATGGTAGGTAAAAAGTATATTTCCAAGTTATTCATATAGGGGTTTCAAAAATGGAAGGTTTGGATTTTTCAAAAAACATATCATCAGTAGTCATACATAAGATTATTCAAATGGTGTTGAGTATGGTGGTAATGGAAGTTCTTTATCTGATGAAATTGGATGTGAAGAAAACATTCCATTATGATGAATTATATATGGATATTTATAGGAAGAAACCATTTGGTTTCATGGGATATAAGATCCTAGAAATTAGGTAATGACTCAAATTGGGACTTTATAGATTAATGAAAACACCATGGAATTGGAACCAAATATTTAATGCCATTACAATGGAGAATAATCTTGTCTAGGGATATTTTGACTATTTTTCTTACCGAATGTTTCTTGTTGATGGGTATTTTACCATCTTACTTATCTACATTAATGATAATATTATCAAAGGTTGGGTGAGGGAAATATTAAATGAATGAAAGGATAAATTTGGTGAATGATTCAAGATAAAATATATTATTTTTACTAAATAAATTCTAGGGATTAGTATTATAAGATACCTAATTTATTGTACAATATACCTAACACAAGATAATTATGTCAATATGTTGGTGTAGGGATTCATAATGATATGGAAACACAAGTTACCACACCCTTACTCAGACATTTCAATATGGGTAAGGTTAATTAACCATTAACTAATAGAAATGTTTAGTACATGGTCAAGATTGAATATACATTAGATATCAAAATTATGACGTGATTAATGGTTTATACACAGATAAACATTAAAAAGTAGTGGGAATCATTAACAGATTCATGGTGAATCATGGAATAAAATTTTTAAAGGATATGATGTGGATTCTACAGTATATAATTTTTTTAAATTCCGTAAATTTTATTTGGAATAGATTTATCAGTGTAAGGGTTTGATGTCATGGATATTGAGGGATTTTGACACTTATAAGATAACCATTAGATACATTTTAAAATTTAGTGGAACGAAAAAATATTTTATGTGTAAGATTCATTCAGAAGATTTACACTTGACAATGGAATAAGAGTAAATTGTATTAACAGGATACATGGATGTGTTGATATGGATGAAAAGGTTTTTGGGAGATATTGTAAGGTGGAAAGATGATTGAATTTAATTTTATAATTGAAAAATTTCTATTCAATTGGATATAAAAATGAAATTTTATTTAATGAATCATAATTAGAAGAAGTATCACTTATTTTAATATTTCTTAGAGGACAGAGTGTTGTATCTATAGAAGGTAAATGGATATTGGAATCTAGTTTATTTATTAAAAAAATCACAGTCTAGGATTTTATGAGGTATTGTTTCACCTCAGTAGGGTTGGGATAACTTGATACGTTGTGTGGAATCCAAGTAGTTGCAAATAATGATTCAAAAGGGGAAGGAGGAATATGGATAGATGATATTGGAATTAGTTTAAGAGCATGGAAAATGATTCTTCTGTACAATACTATTAGTATTGGCCATGAATTGTTTTTTAACTAGGGCGTTAAGTCTACCAAAAAATGAAATTTTTGAAGACTAACATCAAATGTTCACATGGAGATAGAGGTGTAGTAGTGATGAATCCTAAAAGTATGAATGTATTTCACACTAGATATTGGAATTTGGAAGATGTGATATGAAGCTTATCCATTAGATGATACTGAAACATTGTTGGATAAGTATAAATAATTCTAATTATGATTTCATAATGATTCTGATGAAAAATATACGAGTCAGTTGACTAAGGATTTGTGGAAACGGGTGGATGAAAAAGGTTCATCAGGTAGAACAACTAAGATTCATCCTATGAGATTTTGAAAAGTAGAAAAATTATATATAATAGATGAATTTAGGTGGTGGAGGTCTATGAATGAATAGAGGATCTTTAATGGAAATTGTATAATATAGAATTATCTCCATGAATATTTAAATGTGGTTGAAATTGAGTGCACTAGATGAACTATATTATACTAGTATAGTTTATTCACTTTTGATTCAAATAATGTATACTATAATCACTTTCCATTTACATGAATAAACAGTTATAATGTTTTTTTGTAATTGTATGGATATGTAAACCATTCCGACATGTGACGTTCTTATGCTTTTTTTTTAATTTTTAATCAAGGACTTCTAATACGTCTTCTATTATTTAGTTTAGAATTTTTGAGTTGTGGTGTTATGGATTTGGTACATATTATATTCTATGTTCTAGGAATAATAGACGAGGTTCACATTTCTAGACCTTATTGCACCATTTAAGCTCCAATGGAGAACTTCAAGGGGTTTAATCAAGAGGCATTCATGGACCTAAAAAAATTCATTGATTACATAAAAACACAAACACAAGCACACAAACTCATGATCACAAATATATATATATATTTTGTTTGTATATATATATATATATATATTATTTCTAATATTTATAAAAATATATGTCTGTATTAATCATATATATTCTAAAATTATATATATATATATATATATATATTTAATTCTTATTTATACATAATATTATAAAAAGTTTCAATATATAAGATATATTATATTATAAAATTTCCTTTATAAATTTATGAATTTATATAAGAATATGTATATTATATGTAACTATTGAATGATATATTATATAGAAACACACATGTATGAACAAATATTAATTAAATGAAATGTTCATTTAGAAATTATATTAATTATGATTTTATAAATTATTAATTAGATATAAATGTATGGGTATTAAAAAATATATTTATGTGAGTTTATTTTCAACTCATCCTTTGATTCATTATTGGTATCTATGTTAGGGTTTTTTTATCAATTTTAAAATTTAATATATATATATATATATGTGTGGTACTTCAAAAAATATGTCCCAATTAGCCACATTTGTACGAAAACATAGCAGATTAGATGTGTTTTCCCTGGAAAAATTGTTAATTATATTTTTTTACAAAATGTCACTAATTCATCGTGTATTTTTTTGATGGGAAAGGCACATTTTTATTAAAAAACAATAAAAAAAAAGAAAGATAGATAGATAGGGTTATATAAGCAGTTATTCCTTTATGAAAAGGCCAAAAAAAGATGCATCAAAATTCATAATCAAACTGACATGAAGAGTCATAACCGTCATACCATTATGATTAAAAATTAACGAGTCTGTGAGACCTAGTAACCATGGTTGGCTTAAGGTGTGAATAGTCTTTCCTTCTTCTTGATTTCCTCAGAGGGATGAGTTTAATTCCTTCATCTTCCACAAGAACTTTTTTCCCTTTAGAAAACGCCTGAATATAAGAATATTTTTTTGGGGAATCATCTACAATATCATCCCATTTTCCATGAATAACCTATGTTTCTCTTAGTTTATTGATTTATTCTTGGATATTTGAGATATTTTCATTATTACCTTGGTTGGAATGTTCCTTGGTTGCATGTTTGATAATCGGCATGCAATGACCAATGTCCTTGTTAGGTTTAGAATTACGCAACTCATCATTATTCAGCTCTCCTTGCCTTGAAGTTAGGACCTCAATCATTTGTGAAGTACCAACATCAATATACTCCTTATTCCGATCAATTGAGGAGTGCTTGCCACCATTATTCTGCACATGATTCTCTCTCATTCCAAAATTGACCTCAGAACCAATCCTCGTTGTTGATCTGTCACCACCAGGCTCCACCTTAGCCTGAATTTTCAGTTTCCTCTTGCAATATGCCTCATGATGCCCTTTTATAGATCAAAAGGATAAAGAGACATTTTTATAGTATGTATCTTTGACATGCCCAATTTCTTGACAGTCCACACAAAAATGAGGATGATTTTCATATTCTAGCTTAAGAGGTATGTCATAATCCAACACCAAAAACACTATATGGTTAGTTAAGAACATGCTTAGATCAACCTCCACCAGAACCCTAGAAAAATTATCATACCTTGAATCCTCCATGGATCGATCCATTTTAATTGGAATACCAATAGAATATGTGATATCAAAAATAATTTTGGGGTTCAATAAAATCCAGTTAGGACCAATAATTTTAATTCAAACTTGAGAATGATTATTTTTTTACGACAAAAGGGTTAAATCGGAAATCCCATTCTTCAAAGAAGATAATAAATGGATTTAAAGAAATTTTCCCAATCCCCCAATATCTGCGCTTCTGTTCCTCTGATGGAAAAATAATATGGAAGAAACCTCTACCCATTGGTATGGATTTCCTATCTGAAGAATTCCATATGGAGGCCAGTTTTTGAACACCATCATCACCTTTCCATAGTTTTCCACCAGTAGGGAGTATCATATGAGAAATCATGGTGAACTTGCAAGTCTTGAATCGGTCAAAAATAGCTTCTTTGTTGGAAATAACATGACCAGTATCAAACTTCTTCACAATTCGATCTAGAATAGCATGCTTAAAATTGGTGGAGTGCCTCATGTTACCGTCTTAGTCTTCAGATGAGAATTTATTCTCAACCATCTCCACCGTAGCACGTTGAGACACATACTCACCATTATTCATTACCAACCCCATTGGAGTGCTCCGACCATCACCATGCTCCACCAGATATTGAGGCCTCTCAGCAATCATCGCCTTAAATCCACTCTCAATATTCGCCGCCGCAAAAAACAGATCCGGACACAACCAGACCGGTTTCCCTAGATCGAGTCCCACAAGTGCCATCATCGGCAAACCAAGGATCATTAGAGGTCTTTCCTCCATTTGATATAACAACCCTGGTAAATAAATAATATGACATTTTCATATTTATCCATATTTGTAAATAAAATATTAATATTACTTTAAAGGGGACGATATGCTCGATGGAGTACCCAATACAGAACAACGCGTTTCTTTGAAATTTTACGTTGCACTCTAATAATAAAATAATATTATTTTAATTGGTAGTTAACGCTTAGCCATTGTAATGGTGGGAATGAATGGAACTAACTAAAAATGATTATATATGTTTGTCAAATATTTTTACTTTTATCCAATAAATGTTAGAGGCTTAAAATGTGAATGAATTCAATTTTATGGGTAAATATTCTAATATTCGTTAAAAGGTCGATTAACCACCTTTTGATGGCGAACACTTTTTAAATCCACTTTTTGAAAATTTCATATGTTATATTGGACCAAATAAAATCCTTCTTTATAATTGGGGCATCAAAATTTAAATTTTGTATGTTTTTGTTACTTTTTTTCGATAAAGATCATTTTTAATGAATAAGTGAAAAATGATGTATTTTAATTAAAAACCTATTTTTAATCTAATTTATTTATTTAATTTGTTCATCTTTGGAATTGGGTTTTAAGTGAAATTAGAATATATTTTTACCATTTAATCCAATAGTGGCCATTTGAATTAAGTTCACTTTGAAATTGGACTTAAACTAGTGTCAATCTTTTAATAGATATTGTTTCTTAAAAACACACTATTTGTTTTGATAGCGGGAAGGAATTATTAAATCAACTAATGAAACATATATGTTTTGAATTTTTTAAAATTGAAATCATTTTTGAATTTAGAATATCAAAAATATCTTAGGGTGAATTTTTGGTATTTTTCTGAAAAACATTAATTTTTGATGAATAGTGAAACCACTAAGTGGTAGTTAAAGAAACTAAATTTTTGTTTAAATGAAACTTAACCACTTCGGGGATTTGATTCTAAAAGATCTGACATACATGGTTGTCATTATGAATTAAAATGTGGTTCAATGAGATTAAAATAATTTTTTGGTGAATAGTAACTTTTACGTTTTATTAATCGCGATTAAAGGTAATTAGTGTAATTTAAGGTAAAAATAATGTTTTAGAAATATGAAATGACCTAGAAACATGTCCTACCTTTATTGGATGTGCCATGGACGACCAAGAAAATCCATGGGTCAACTTGGGGACCCCATTGAGCCACTTTGGTAGCAAAATGACATTAATAACTTTTTATTTAAAGTTAAAATAAAAATGTCACAAACATGTACTGTTTTACTAAAACAATTTTTACATGGGGTTATACAAGTAATATTTTTGACTATAAATATTCAATATATATATAAAAAGATTTCCTAGATCATGATATTTTTTTATAATTTTTAGACATTAAATAAATTAATTTATTTATGACACCATGATGATGCAACGATTCCCTCATTATTTAACGATTAAAATAAAATGAAAAGATAATGTAAAATATAAGACCAAAACATGTCAAAAACCTATTTTATGGGTGGATTTCGAATTCAGATCACCATATACTTGAAATATATAATTTTGGGATCATTAAAATCCGAAAATCATTTTATAATAATGTAAAAGTTTATAACTTTCCAAGAGTGCCCCTCCTCTCCTCTTATAAAAGGCCCCCACCTCTACCACCTTAACCACACCTCTCAAGCCTTTGGCTCGGCCAAACCCTACCCATTTAATCTCTCCAAATCCCTCTTTTCATCATTTATGCCACACATTTGGTAGAATGCTCTTCAAGAAACCCTTTTGGTTCAAACCAAGAGGAGTTACCTGATTTTAAGTTAATGTCTTCACTTGTGTTCTTTTAATTTATTTTGCCTCTCCAACCCCCTAAACTCTTTTTATTACTTTTTATTGTAACAAAACAAGTATATTAAATATACTAGGATGTTTTTATAAGAATTATTCGAGCTACACTTTTACACACCTCCGTCTAATGGTTAAAGAACATACTCTTTCTGTGGATAGCGAATTACTGCCTCACGAAATGATGATTGTTCAATATTATTTTAACACCTTCAAAGGTGGAAATTAAGATTTAACTAAATTTATATATGATATATAATATGTTCATTATTTCCTTAATATTTTTTATTTTTCATTTATGGAATACCTTTATGGTTTCCATTATGGTTAAACGCTATATCTTCATTTTAGGAATTCCGGACTACCACCCCCTGAAAGTGATTTGCTTCGTTAATGCCATATGTGGGACATATAAAGGATGTACTTAATGGTATTAAATATGATATCCTACTGGAATTATAATATACCTTTATATAATTATTATTTAATTCCACTGAGTACAAAAAAAAGAAATGAAAGTAGCGTTCATGCGTACGTACGGCTTACCGTCTCCATGAACGGTAAATTTCATTTCTTATCTCCAAATGTAATGTACTATTATAAGTACATATATATAATGGATATATATGTAATATATTACATAAAAATGATGGATATAATTCTGGAATTATAATATATAAATCTCTCATTTAGTTTTAATTCCATTAATATGACAATGAAATGAAAGTAGCGTTCATGCGTACGTACAGCCTACCGTCTCAATGAACGGTGCATTTCATTTTTTATATCCAAATGATATGGAATAGTATAAAATGAATATATACTGGATATATATGATATTTCAATCATTGATAATATTTTGGAGATGATGTATCTATAACTACATGGAAAATTCTTTTCCAACAAGTTCAATTTTTACTCCTGTACCGAACATCGACAAAAATTTTTGATATGAACTCACATTATTAACCAATTATTATAACACAATAATATGTGATATGAACTGAATAATAATCTATAACGTATGTCCTTAATAAATTATCAATTGAACAAATTTTATTATTTAGGAGATTAAATAACGATCGAGTCATGTCAGACACGAGGTAAGGGATCCAACCTCTCGTTTTTTAAGTACTCTCTTTTATTTCATTTCTTTTAAGCTCATCTTTATTATGTATGAGGATGTTATTTTATATTCCTCATACTATAATTTTTATATTAATATTATTAGAGACCCTATTTGATCTCATAAATCCATTTTTGGATGTTTTAAGTGGCGTCGTAAGGCTGCCGAGTTTTCGTAAGAGATTTTGCATCTCACTTTTATTCTCGTGAGATTTATGCTACAGTTGCCACCATTTATTTTGAGTGGTGTATGTACTGCCCATTATTATACTATTTGTAAAATAAAATTTCTTTTATGAGTATTTACATCAATGTTGTATAGTCCTTATATCATGGGGTGCACAATTCAAATGTTACCCAAATCGGTAAGGGAACCTTTCACCATCCTCTTTTTAAAAGAATTATTTTGTTATGTCTTTTAATTTACATATTATTATGTTGGTATATGTTCTTATATATCCTTATTGATGTAAATTTTATTTCCATGTGATATGATACCATTCCCTCTCTCATGGACTAATTTTCTGAATTTGGAAGTGACGCCATTAGGCTGTCAAATTTTTGCAAAGGAACTTCTTAACTCAATTTCAATTCTTTGGGTTAAACCTCTACTTCGTGATTTTATTATGCCAAGATTATGTATGGAATCTCTATGTTGTATTTTCCACAACCCATTGTGTGGATATACTATTTCTACACATAATCATCTCATTAATAAATTCTTACGTCCTTTAGAGGAACTTGTATAGGAAATCATAACTCAATCTCATTTCATTGAGTTAAATATCTATGTCATTGGTTTGTTTTTCTAAGATTATGTGTGAATTACCTCTGATTGTTTTACACATTATATCCACTTATATTTAGTGTATTCATATTTTTCACACATATTCATGTAATTGATTTATCCTTAATCTAAGGATACTGACTTTGTAAGGGACTTCGTCTCAATCTCTTTTCATTGAGGAATATTTTTTTATACACAAATTTCTTTTATAAGGTGTATAAACCCCTTTGACTTCTACTTTTATTCGAAAGGAATATTTTCTATACGAAGCGGTTTACTAAATGAAAAAAATTATGCTTCTTTTTATCGTATGCGGGGACAATGACCTTTCCGCTACCGCGAGTATTATTTGATCTTTGGATTCCTCAGCAAGCCGTTATATTTTTAAAAGTAAACAAATACCATATACTCTTTTTTGGTATTGAAAATGATGTTGATAATGGATTTTTTATGTCAATATATTTATGTGATATATTGTGCTTGAAATGTGGAAATGTTTTCTTTCCTTTATAATTGTTTTATGTGTTATGATTTTATAATGGTACTTGGACATTTGACGGGTGGATATGTGATAAACCATATGATGGGTGATGCCGTGAATACCAGGATGGGAGGTTATGTTTTAACTTCCAATGCATTTGGTATGGAAGTCGGCCGTATGGCTATTCCATTAAGTGATATGTGTGGAAGTCGACCGTATGGTTATTCCATTTAAGTATGTTTATGTACCAAGTTACCTTTATATGTTATGTGTTCTTTATATGGGTTTTATGGTAATATTTTTGTTACAAAAGGGTATGTAATGATATTTTATACAGTGAAGTGTTTTTTACTACTTCATAAAGGTTAAATGTATTACTTTGATAAAGTATTCTTGGTTTACTTATTGTTTTGAAAAAATAACAGTTTTCCTTCTTTGTGAATCCTTTAATGGGCTTTTTATGATCATCCCATGTTTTTGAAATGTTTTCCACAGGACTTAAAGATAAATATGGTCAGGGATGGGATCAAGGAAAGACATGCCATCTAAAACATGTAACTAGACAGGTTTCTTTTTAAGAGTGTTTTATTTTATGGAAACATAGTAGAATTGTATACTTTGTAATCTTTGAGATGTAATAGTTATGTCCTAATTCTCTAAAACTCTAAACCTGAAAAGATCCTCAATGTGAATTATTCATTTAATTCAATAATAAGTAATGTTTAAGGCCGAGTCCTTATAGTTGGTATCAACGGTCGGTTTATATAACTTTAGAGGTTAGGGTATTCTCTAAGCATAAGTGACATTACCATAATGGTTAGTAATTCAGAAAGAGTCATAGTTTTTAGATAAAGTGAATGAGTAATTATATCGTAGTGTTTAACTTCCTCATTAGTACATGATGGTTTTTTTATATACTCACTCTGAAATTTCTATTTTTAGTAAATGAATGGATCTAGTAGGCACCAAAGTGACATTGGGTTTGAAGGAAACTGTGGTGGTTCTCTGATTAAGAGACTGGATGAAATGGGTGATTCAATGAGGAATCTCGTGGTTTTTCTAAAACAACTATCAAGGAGTCATGATCAACCACTTGAACCTTGGTGAGTTATCTAATGCATCATTTACGAGATGACCAACTCGATGTGGATGTTTAGCTAATAATTATAAAGGTAACCATTAGAGTTTATATGATCCTTACTTTTGAGGTAATTATGGGTTATTATATGTTATGATGGAATATGAACGACATGAGATAAACTTGAGGTTAGATTATGTTATGGTTATTTTTGAAAATTTTATCTCATTTTGGGGAATGTTTTAAGAATTATATAGTTTTGGGAAAAGGACAACACGCAGACCGTGTGACAACCCGTCACATCGGACAAAGCTGTGGGAATCGAACTCACAACCAAAGTACGACTGGTATTTATCACCTACCACTAGAATATGTGAAGTCCCTTGTTAGTTTGACTAATTCTTTTTAGTTATATGATTTTAGGAATCAAGAGTAAGATTATTTTGGGTTATCTATGTAAATTATTAACCTATCATAGAGGATATGTGATTAGGTTAATTACTTTTCAATATGAGACTTTAAGAGAAACTAATGTTATTTGGAGATAAATGTTAATTTGTTCCTTGTAAGAATATGTGATTAAATCCTTCAAATATTTGGGTTTCAATCTTATTTTTGTTTACTTTGATGAATTTTATGGAAAAATTGTTTATCAAATAGTCTTCTTTGAACTTTGGGTCTTGTTGGAAAATTTTGGAGATTAAGAATAGATTTTCTTTTTATAATGGATTATCCTTTTGTGGATTATCTGATTTCGTACTAAAAATTTTTGTTTTCGTACGGTTTTAAAGATATAGGAAATATATAGTTCTATTTTTTGGATTAAGTGATCTATAGATGTTGAATATAACGCTCTTAATGTGAACAAGTCATCCTAAATACTCATCATTTGGAGAAAGTATGAGTTTGTGTTAGAAATATGGTAAAATATGAAAGTCTACACGATAAGTAAGTATGTTTCCTTATGATTTATTTAAGCTAAAAAATAAATTCCTCAATGAAAAGTAACTTAAAAAAATGTTGTCTGTTAATTTTTCTTACTAGGGAATCAAATACCGTTTAACCCATCACAAGTTTGTGATTTTCTTGTTGTTAACTTTCTCCTAAACATGTTTTATATCACTCTCAATCAGAACATGACCCTTTGTTTTCTCCTCCATGTCCATGTTTTCCTACATGTAATTCTAGTATGGGTTAACTCGGGAGACCTTTGTACTTCTCTTTCTTTATTTAAAAGTGATAGTTTTACCGACTCTTGTTCCGATGTTGGATTTTCAATGAAGTTTCCAAGACCAATTTTAAAATTGTGAGGACACAATTCCCAAAAGGGGGGAAGGATGTAACACCCCATGTAAATAAAGAGTATGAAATTTTCATATTTATCCATATTTGTGAATAAAATATTAATATTACTTTAAAGGGGATTCTATGCTCGATGGCGTACCCAGTACGCAACAACGAGTTTCTTTGAAATCTTACGTTGCACTCTAATAATAAAATAATATTATTTTAAATGGTAGTTAACGCCTAGCCCTTGTAATGGCGGGAATGAAAGGAACTAACTACAAAATGATTATATATGTTTGTAAAATATTTTTACTTTTACACAATAAATGTTAGAGTCTTAAAATGTGAATGAATCCAATTTTAAGCGTAAAAAATCTAATATTCATTAAAAGGTTGATTAACCACCTTTTGATGGAGAACGATTTTTAAATACACTTTTTGACAATTTCATATGTTATATTGGACCAAATAAAATCCTTCATTAGAATCGGGGCATCAAAATTTACTTTGTGTATTTTTTTGTTACTTTTTTTTCGATAAAGTTCATTTTTAATGAATAAGTGAAAAATGATGTATTTTAATTCAAAACCTCTTTTAAATATAATTTATTTATATGATTATATCATCTGTTGAATTTGTTTTAAATTCAAATTAGAATATATTTTTACCATTTAATAAAATGGTGGTCATTGGAATTAAGTTCACATTGAAATTGGACTAAAACTAGTGTCAATCATTTAATAGATATTGTTTCTTAAAAACACACTATTTGTTTTGACAGCAGGAATGGATTATTAAATTAATTAATGAAACTTATATGTTTTTAATTTTTTAAAATAGACATCATTTTTGAATTCGGAATATCAAAAATATCTTCGGGTGAATTTTTGGCATTTTTCTGAAAAACTTCAATTTTTGATGAATAGTGAAACCACTAAGTGGTAGTTAAAGAAATTGATTTTTCGTTTAAATGAAACATAAAAACTTCTATGATTTGATTTTCAAAAATCCTACATACATGGTTGTAATTAGGAAGTAAAATGTGGTTCAATGAGATTAAAATAATTTTTTGGTGAATAGTAACTTTTAAGTTTTATTAATCGCGATTAAAGGCAATTAGTGTACTTTAATGTAAAAATAATGTTTAAGTAATATGAAATTACCTATACACATGTCATAACCTTATTTGATGTGTCATTCCCTACCAAGACAATCCATGGGTCAACTTGGGGACCCCATGGAGCCACTTTGGTAGGAAAATGATATTAATAACTTTTTATTTAAAGTTAAAATAAAAATGTCACAAACATGTATTGTTTTACTAAATCAATTTTTACATGGGATTATACAAATAATATTTTTGACTATGAATATTAATTATAAAGATAAAAATATTTCCTACATCATGATAGTTTTTTTATAATTTTTAGACATTAAATAAATTACATTATTTATGACACCATGATAATGCAGCGATTACCTCATTATTTAACGATTTAAATAAAATAAAAAGTTAATGTCAACTGTAAGACCTAATCATGTCAAAAACATATTGGATGGGTTTATTTAGAACTATTATCACCTTATCCTCGAAATATATAATTTTTTAACATTTAAAATCAGAAAAACATTTTATAATAAAGTAAAAGTTTATAACTTTCCAAGAGTGCCCCATCTCTCCTCTTATAAAAGGACCCCAACTCTACCACCTTACCCACACCTCTCAAGCCTTTGGATCAGAAAAAACATGCCCATTTAATCTCTACACATCCCTCTATTCATCATTGAAGCCCCACCTTTGTAAGAATTCACTTCAATAAACCCTTTTGGTTCAAACCAAGAGGAGTTACCCGATTTTAAGGTAATGTCTTCACTTGTGTTCTTTTGATTTATTTTGCTTCTCCAACCACCTAAACTCTTTTTATTACTTTTTTTGTAACAAAACTAGTATCTTATATATACTAGGATGTTTTTATAATAAGTATTTTAGCTACACTTTCACACACCTCCGTCTAATGGCTAAATAACATAATGTTTCTGTGGATGACGAATTACTGCCTCACGAAACGATGATTATTCAATATACTTTTAACACCTTCAAAGGTGTCCATTATGATGTAAATATATTTATATATGATATATAATATGTTTATGTTTTCCTTAAGCATCTATATTTTTCATTTATGGCATATATTTATGGTTTTCATTACGGGTAAACGTGATATCTTCATTTTAGGAAGTGCGGACTACCTCCCCCTCAAAGTGATTTGATTCGTTAATGCCATATGTGGGAAGTATAAAGGATTAAATTAATGGTATTACATATGATATACTACTGGAATTATAATATACCTTTATATCATTATTATTTCATTCCATTTAATACAAAAAAAAAAGAAATGAAAGTAGCGTTCATGTGTACGTACGGCTTACCGTCTCCATGAACGGTACATTTCATTTATTATCTCCAAATGTTATGTACTATTATACGTACATATATATAATGGATATATATGTAATATATTACATCTAAATTATGGATATAATTATGGAAATATAATATATATATCTCTCATTTAGTTTTAATTCCATTAATATGAGAATGAAATGAAAGTAGCGTTCATGCGTACGTACGGCCTACCGTCTCCATGAACGGTGCATTTCATTTTTTATCTCCAAATGTTTTGGAATAGTATCAAATGAATATATAATGGATATATATTATATTTAAATCATTTATAATATTCTGGAGATGATGTACCTATAACTACATGGAAAATTATTTTCCAACAAGTTCAATTTTTACTCATGTATCGAACATCGACAAAATCGTTTGATATGAACTCACATTATTAACAAATTATTATAACACTATAATATGTGATATTAACTGAATAATAATCTTTAAAGTAGTTCCTTAGGAAATTATAAATTGACCATATTTTATTATTCATGATATTAAAGAACGATCGAGTCACGTCAGACACGAGGTAATGGATCCAACCTCTCTCTTTATTTTTAAGTACTCTCTTTTATGTCATTTCTTTTAAGCCCATATTTATTATGTTTGGGGATTTTATTTTATATTCATCATACTGTAATTTTTATGTTCATATTATGAGAGACCCTATTTGATCTCATAAATCCATTTTTTGATGTTTTAAGTGGCGTCGTTTGGCTGCCGAGTTTTCGTAAGGGATTTTGCATCTCAATTTTATTCCCGTGAGATTTATGATACATTTGCCACCATTTATTTTGAGTGGTGTATGTACTTCCCATTATTCTATTATTTGTGTAATATAATTTCTTTTATGGGTATTTACCTCAATTTTGTATAGTCCTTCTTTCATGGGGTGCACAATTCGTATGTTACCCAAATTGGTAAGGGAACCTTTCACCCTCCTCTTTTTAAAAGACTTATTTTGTTATGTATTTTAATTTACATAATATTATGTTGGTATATGTTCTTATATTTCCTTATTGATGTAAATTTTATGTCCATGTGATGATATATCATTCTCTCTCTCATCGACTAATTTTCGGAATTTTGAAGTGACGCCGTTAGGCTGTCGAATTTTTGCAAAGGAACTTCTTAACTCAATTTCAATTATTTGGGTTAAACCTCTACTTCTTGATTTTATTATGCCATGATTATGTGTGGAATCTCTATTTTGTAATTTCCACAAACCTTTGTGTGGATATACTATTTGTACACATAATCATCTCATTGATAAATTCTTACATCATTTAGACGAACTTGTATGGGAAATCATTACTCAATATCATTTTATTGAGTTAAATATCTTTGTCATTGGTTTTGTTTTTCCAAGATTATATGTGAATGACCTCTGATTGTTTTACACTTCATATCCACTTATATTTAGTGTATTCATATTTGTCACACATAATCATGTAATTTATTTATCATTAATCAAAGGATACCGACTATGTAAGGGACTTCGTCTCAATCTCCTTTCATTGAGGCATATTTTGTTTTATACACAACTTTCTTTTATACGGTGTATAAACCCATTTGACTTCTACTTTTATTCGAAAGGAATCATTTCTATACGATGCTTTTTACTAAATGATAAAATTTATGTTTCTTTTTAACGTTCGCGGTGACAATGACCTTTCCGCTGCCGCGAGTATTATTTGATCTTTGGCTTCCTCAACAAGCAGTAATATTTTTAAAAGTAAATAAATACCATATACTCTTTTTTGGTATTGAAAATGGTTTTTATAATGAATTTTTTATGTCAATATATTTGAGAGATATATTGTGCTTGAAATGTGGAAATTTTTTCTTTCCTTTATAATTGTTTTATGTGTTATGATTTTATAATTGTACTTGGACATTTGATGGGTGTTTACGTGATAAACCATATGACGAGTGGTGCCATGAATACCAGGATGGGTGGTTACGTTATAACCTACAATTCATTGGGTATGGATATCGGCCGTATGGCTATTCCATTAAGTGATATGTGTGGAAGTCGGCCGTATGGTTATTCCATTTAAGTATGTTTCTGTCCCAAGTTACCTTTATATGTTATTCGTTCTTTATATGGGTTTTATGGTAATATTTATGTTACAAAAGGGTATGTAATGATCTTTTATTCAGTGAAGAGTTTTTTTACTACTTCATAAAGGTGAAATGTATTAATTTGATAAAGTATTCTTGGTTTAATTTTTGTTTTGAAAAACAAATTGTTTTCCTTCCTTTGCGTATCCTTTACTGGGCTTTTTATGCTCATCCCGTGTTTTTGAAATGTTTTCCACAGGACTTAATGATGAATAGGGTCAAGGATGGGATCATGGAAAGACATGATATCTAAAACATTGTACTAGACATGTTTCTTTTCAAGAGTTTTTATTTTATTGAAACTTAGTAGAAGGGTATACTTTGTAATCTTTGAGATGTTATAGTTATGTCCTAATTATCTAAAACTCTAAACATGAAAAGATCCTCAATGTGAATTAATCATTTAATTCAATAATAATTAATGTTTATGGCCGGGTCCTTATATTCAAAGTACCCACAACTACTATAGATGAGGCAGGAAACACAGATATACCAAATATGACTCCTTCAGCATATACCACCATGTCATGACCCCTCAACCCTTGGATTGAACTCGCACGAAGAGAGATTCCGTATACCTTGCTTCCATTGAGACGACACAGCTCCCGATTTCCAGCCATGGAATCCACACGACTTCCATGTACCTTACCTTCATCAAGGTGATGGTAATCTGGTTTGATAGTCTTGGAACCCACACGAAGAGGAAATTGTTGCTTGCTTCCATCGATATAAGAAAATCTAATGAAATGAGGGAAAACCATGACGGGAAACCCTAAATTGAATGGAGAACATGGTCGCCCATCATCTAAAAAAACAACTAAATTAGGTAATATTTTTTAAAATATAATCCAATTAACTATGTTTTTAAGAAATGAAGATATTTAGCGATGTTTTAAAAAACATGTCTAACAAAATGTTGTGAACTTATTGTTTGTTGAAAATTAAAATTTAAGAGAAATCGGTTTAGGGATATAGTGAAGAATGAAAGAAGATTATATTTTTTTGTAACATAAGTTTGATAGTGGTTTGTGACATTTTTTCTAATAACCATCAATTCCTTTCTTATGGATTAAGTGAAATTTGTCTAATAGTTAGACTAATTTTTCTATTTTATGAGCGGTCAACTTTACAAGGTAGATCTCAATATGGAAATGACCCAATATTTGGATAAGGTGATTTGAATCTATGATAGACTGTTAGTTTTCACTTCATTGAGGGAGATGTTGATGAGGGGATCCCACACATCTTGATGCATTGTGTAGCTTTGGTTGAAAATGACTTACCATGATATCTTGTTCCATATCTAGGGGCATTGTATGAGCTGTGATATCTTAGGTCATATGGATCATTGTTTTTCCCAGGAAACTCTATTTTATAGGATGATTAATTTAACAACTTCTAATTCAAAAATGGAAATGGGATGATGTGACATTTAATTATCTCACTTGACTTTTAATTAATCCTAAGGTATAATATGTAGTATGGAATATGGTATACAAGTTGATTAAGGTATATCAATTCTTACTGATATGATAGAACACTTTATTGGTTGAGCTTGTAAAATAATACATGGTGCGAGGTAGTATGACTTCTTGAAATAATTTTGATTATCTTATCATTGTTTGATACCCATTTCACATCCCAATTCATGTAAGTGTTTTAAGAGTATTTTAGAACATATTAATTTTTTTCAATGTATCATCAAGATATCGATTTACATTTTGAGGGGATTATGCAAATACTCAGTGAAATTTTTATCACCTGTGTGCGATGTTTTAGTGGAGAATTTTTGGACTATTTGGCATTGATAGAGTTAGAATACAATATCAAATATTTTGGTTTTATATAGATGGATATCTAGGAGTCCTTATATTGTTTTCTATACAACTAAACTTGATATTGGTAAGATATAGGTGAGTCGACGATGACTAGGACATTCCTAGTACATGATACCGTTAAGTTGGTATAATTTATCAATAATTAGAGAATCACCATTCAGAGTAGAAACCATTAATATACTAAGCGGAGACTGGTCATTCATGTTGGAGTTACCTCAATTTAGATATCATTGATTCATGATGTTGAGGAAGCTCACACCATGGATTTTCAGTCTAATCAAGATAGTTGATTTGGTTAGTACCCTATCCGGTCAGTTTGATTTCCCTCCGTAAACTTTTTTTATCTATGATATATTCCATGTGTCAATACACCAAAATTATGATCTGGATCATTCACAAGTGATTAAAAATGATGCTTTCATGTTGGATGTGTATGTGCCTTTTGAGGTTAGACCAGTGTGTATTGTGGACTAGAGAAATAATTTTATTCATGGAAAGATATCACCTATAGTGCATGTTAAGAGGAAACACCCACACGTTCAAGAGGAGACCCGAGATCAAAATTTATTCATGAGATTATAGTGTCCAAGATCTCTATATATAGTGAATTAGTCGTGATTATTCAGAATGATAAGACCTTATGTTGGCGGAATGCAAAATTATCTAAATTTTAGTGCATGTTTTTATTTAAAATTTCATCATTTAGATGTAATTATTTTATTTTTTATCTATAGGTAGTTCTAGTGGGAACTAAGTTATAAAAGATAAAAAGAAGTGGAGACACTAATACTAGTGTGAGGAAACATTCTTCCACTAGAGGGTTAGTGGCTTTAACCAAAACACGAATTGTAGTAGAAGGTGGGGTTAAAAAGATCTATTTTCCCGCTAGACCCTCAGTGGAGTGCCACTAAAAAACCAGTTCCAACTCTATTTTTAGTGGGAATCCATTTAAATTTCTGAGTGAAAACTGACCCTTGATTTGTGAGTAGATTATTTTAGTAATATGACCAAAAAATTAACTAAAAACACACCACCATTTTCCTCTAAAGTAACAGGAACCATTGGCCTATTGTTCCAAACAGATGGAATGAGATAGGGGTAACGATTATTTACCAACATTTAATCCAATAAATTTAAAATAAACTAAATTAATTTATAAATTAAAACTGAAAATTAAGTATGAAATATAAATAAAAAGGAAACATAATTTTTTATGTGTTCATCCAAAACTCAATCTCAAGAGTGTTGTCATATTTCTTCATAATAATTTGGAAGATACCTTAATCCCTTCAGTTTAGTAGTATCCACAAAATCCATGTAATGAATAATTACTCTTTTTTATGGTTTAATTAATAACCCCAATCCATCACTTTAATGGGGCTGGTTTACTAAGAAAATTCATTCTAAATAAGTTAGATTTTATTAATGTAATCCATTGGAATAACACTATCTAATCACATAAGAATTTGCAATTTATATTATAAAAAATAGGAGTACTGTTAGAAATAGAGTATGAAAAATAAAGAACAAAATCCCAAAAAATAGTTAAATCATATTAATCAATATCAATTAATAGAAACCAATCCTTATGACTTCTTCATTGTAATATAATTAAATATTCTCATTTTAATTTTATATTATTAGATCCATTAAAAGTTGATGATAGGCGTTGGGGGATAATATAGCCATTGGAGATTTTAATTCATGATGGATTCCTATTTTGAAAATATTTGTCACATGATAGTTAGATGATGTAATAATATTTTTAGAATCACCTGGAGGATGAGGTTCTATTTTTACTCCTCTTGAGTTCTGCTACATATCATTAATGTTTTCTTAGGAGCATAGTTTCCACGTCCTCTTCAACCAACCTTCAAGTGGCTTCAACTAGCATTTTTTTGGGAGGGTAGTAACTCAAAAATTGTGTTTTGAATATAAGAAGACTACATTACCTTTAAATTATAAAAAGATCACATATTTTAGGATTAATTTTTACTAAAAAACTTAATAAGATACATTAATTACAATTTGAACCATTTTTTAAAATTAAAATAAATCGGATATTAAAATTTCATTACAAAAAAATATATATTTTGAGGATAAAAATTGTTTTAACCATTAAGTGTATCAAAATAAAAAAAATATACAATATCATATGTGAAGATATTAATTATATTGTGTTAAAAAATGAAAAGATAAAACATAATTTGATTTATTATTTTATATATAAATTTAAATGATCAATAATAACATAAAAAATTAAATTAATAAAGAAAATTAATTAAATAAGATAGCTAATGATAAGAGGTGTGATTGAGGATATACTATTGATGTTTCTTTCAACCCCTTTGTGAATAATTTTACTATTTAATCATTAATTATTTAAAAACATAATAGGGATGAAGTTATAATATTCTATTATATCTTTTAATTTTATTCTCCCCCTTTATGAATATCAAAAAGAATAAAACTCCATTGAATGGTTAGTCAAAATAATAATTTATGTGTAAAAATAAGCAGTAAATATTATCATAGTTTAAAAGATAACCTGATAAAAAATAAATAATATTAAACATCCTAAAAAATATATTTACAGATATAGTTAATGTATTTACTGTTTGTTATCAATTTTAGATCATCCATGAGAGATATCTCACTACAAGGAACACAAAATAGGTATGGTGTATCAGTAAAAAACTATAAAAGATCATGACACCACTTGTTTTATATTTTAATGAATGAATGTAATTGGTTTAGTTTTATAGACTTACGATTATAATATTCTTTTGAATTTATTATTTCATCCACTTATTCAAACTATTTAGGGTATCATTCATCATTTATATCCACCAAATGTATTCATTTCCATATTCACCATATTTAGAAACTTCTTTGTCACCTTCTTCATTATGGGTATGTTCTTATCATAACCATCCACCTCGCAATACTCCCCATTCATCATTATAAATATCCCATAAACCTATATTTAGAAAACAATTATCAAGTTTAATAGGAGTATCCTCATTATATATATCTTAATTATCATTAGAGTAGTGATCGCAAAAATCACCATAAAAATCATACACCAACTTCTAATTCTAAGGGTGAAATAAAAGAAACATGTGATTGATAAAAAAATTTCTTTTAGTTTTCTTTTACGAGGTTCATCATAATTAAATTATGATTGATCATGATGATAAAACCAAAATATCCAAGTAATTATCTAACTAAAAGGAAGTAAATTTAATTTCTTGGGATGAGAGGTGGTGCAAATCCTAGTCTTGAAAGATGAAATGAATTTGATTAAAATGGAGGATTTTAGCGATGAAGTATAAAAGATAAATAACATTATACATTATGTTATCAAAATATCTATATTGAAAATAAATATAAATACAAACAATTATTTAAATTTCATGAATGCCTGTTAAATAATCCTTTGATTTCATCCTTTATATTTATATTTCCTAGAGAGAATTAGAATATCTTGATTAAAGTTAATGTGAAGGTCATTATGAAAAGTTTAGGACACAAGTAAATGCAACCCTTCATGATTAATATTTAAAAAATCATCAAGATAAAAATAATTTATTTCATAGTGGAAATAATTTATTGTAGAGGTGATAGGGTTATATAGAGGCCCCTGATGTGACAGAAGTCGTATGTTCCCTTGTTTAACAATGTATTTCATCATATCAAATGGATAATATGAATAGTCTAGATGAACAATCATCATGATTAATGGGAATATAAAATGAAATATCATGAATTTAATTCCAAAAACATTTATATATGACCTTTCACATATAATATATATTTAATTTAAAACCAAAAATTACATGGTTTGGATAATTATTCTTCATTATAGAGGGTTTAAAATTTCAGTCATGCTAAGGTCATACCATCATTTCTAGAAGAACAAAGATTATAATTCTTATAGAGATATCTACATACACTCCAAAAATTTCTGAATAGTGCTCTTAGAATTTTTGGTTCTTGGATAGAGAATTCAAGTCTCTATCATCTTACATCACAAATTATAATAAATATTTTTCTCTTATTCTTATAGTATTGAGGGGGATAAATATGATGATTTCTCTAAACCCGAAGATTATAATTGATAATTATATAGGGATTAAGGGAATCCTCTATTGTGATAATTAGGTTTTTGAATAACAATTATCTCAAACCACAAAATTATATAACTAGATATTTATACATAGGGTATAATAATTACTAATTTCATAGACTCTTTTACTAGTTTTCTACCCCATGTAAACACCATGTCAAATAATAACAATAACCTTATTATTATATTCCATGGCAAGCACTAACCTAGGAATATTTAAATAAAATTTTGTTAATTATATTAATCCATTGTTATTTTAATGATATTTTAAGATTATATTTTCTTCATTATGAGGCCACTACCTCACCCTGCTAATCCTCCTTGCATTTATCAAACCACAAATAAGAAATATAAATGAAAATAAATTTTATTCACTCAAAATATAAAAAAACTTATATTATTCATTAAAAATGTGAATAAATATATTTATTCCAATAATATATTATTTAGCGACTTATAAATAAATATTAATTTTATCTTTCAACTCATATATTCTAAAATATAATATATTTGGAAATTGAGTTCATGAGACCATGTTAAATGGTATAATTAATATTATAATTGTTGATCTCTCGAGGAGATTGTTGAATTCTTCCTATGATTGCTTTTTTAATAATCACAAATCATCGATTACTTAATCCGGTTGGATTTCTCATATACATAATCACAATCTCTTAGTGAATCTGTGTATATTGGTTGGATCACGTTTTTATCTCTTTATTATTGATTTACAAGTATTCTGGAAGTCCTCTGGATGAAAAGGACAACGGTCTCACCGATCCATATCGAAGGAAAACGGTCGCACTGATCCATATCGAAGGACAACGGTCTCACCGATCCATATCCAAGGACAACGGTCTCACTGATCCATATCTAAGGACAACGGTCTCACCGATCCATATCGAAGGACAACGGTCTCACCGATCCATATCAAAGGACAACGGTCTCACCGATCCATATCAAAGGACAACGGTCGCACCGATCCATATCGAAGGACAATGGTCTCACCAATCCATATTGAAGGAAAACGGTATCACCGATCCATATCAAAGGACAACGGTCTCACTGATCCATATCAAAGGACAATGGTCGCACCAATCCATATCGAAGGACAACTGTCTCACCGAAGATGACACACCGATGCCGATCAAATGAGTCACCGAAGATGTCTCACCGATGCTGATCATCTGAGTCACCGAAGATGACACAACAATGCTGATCAAATGAGTCACCGAAGATGACACACCGATTCTGATCATCTGAGTCACCGGAGATGTCTCACTGATGCTAATCAAATGAGTCACCGAAGATGACACAATTATTCTGATCATCTGAGTCACCAAAGATGTCTCACCGATGCTGATGCTGATGACCTACCTATCACATGACTCACCGATAGTCATAAACAGCTGTTTGAATTTCTTTATCTTTATTTAATCTAACCAACGGTCATATTAGGAATATTTTAATGCTCTGTCATTTATTTAGTAAAGGTTGTTGGATGTCAGGGAACCGTACCTCGTACCTGCAAAAAGAAATAATTTCTTTTAATGGAGCTCGTGCCATAAATACATGAAGTCCCTACTTGTGCAAAAATACACTCGTGTGACAATGACAAGACATATATGAGTGCAAAGAGTGGTGGATGATATAGTTACAGAAGACACAGAACCTCATACACAGTCATGCTTGCTCAATAAGAGTTCGGTACATTCACAAGGACATTGAAGAACTTCATCCACTACATTTCTCATTATCTCTAAATCTGGATGCCAAGCATACGACACTCTGTTTTTCAGAAAAAAACCATAAGAGGACTCAAAATCATCTCTAATCAAACTCATGGAGTCCAAATATTCACTGCAATCACTAGAGCCATTTCTAAACTCTACATCTCTGCTCTGTGATTCACTGTTTCACATTTCGAGCAGTGTGTGTTATCTCCTTCATTTAACATACACACTGTCTCCTGTACATTAACTGGAGGATATGTAAATCCTCACTCAAACTATTACATATTTTATTTCCCACTGAGATAGTGGTAGAGATCGTGTGTGACCTGGATAGCTGGTTGCTGTTGTTCTGTTTCCCACGAATAACAGTGGTAGAGGTCTTGGACCTGGACAGTTGTAAACTGTTGAGAACCTTGATCTAGGGTGTGGATCAAATTTATTAAAATTGTTGAGAGGACTAAGTCTCAGCTTGATATTGAACCTCTTGGTTAAATCTACTGTTCTATATCTTTCAAAGTTATTATTTTATTCCACTGCTAATTACTTTAAAACCAAAACTGTTTTAAAGACACTTTGATAATTAAATTTTCAAGTGTTTATATTAGTTGTAAATCAGGAAGTTGGTTTAAAAGGTTAATAAACCTTTCAATTTTGATTAACTGGGAAAGAATCAATCCCTTGAGAACCCAACAGAACCTTTACTTTGATATAAATTCACTACAGTTTAATTCAGTATTTTATTTGGGGGTTTTTAAGACAAAGTTTTAAAACAGAAATTTTAATTGGAACTCAATTCACCCCCCTCTTGAGTATCCACTCCGACCAACAATTGGTATCAAAGGTTGTTTAAATATTTTATAAAAGTACTCTGTTTTTCAACTGTGATTTTAGTTGTATTTTAATGTTCTTAAAATTTCGGTTATTTATAAATTTTTATCTGTTTAAAATATTTTCTTTAAGTAAGCTATCATGGATAATATACTTGAAGGTGTTGCTACCAATAGACCACCATTTTTGAATGGCACTAACTATGCTCAGTGGAAAATCAAGATGATAATTCATTGAGAAAGCATGTGTTTTGATATTTGGACTGCTATAGAATCAGAATATAAAATTCCTACTACTGTTAGAACTACTTGGAATAAAGCTACTAAGGCTGCCTACAATAATAATTGCAAAGATATGAATGCCGTGTACTTTGCTTTAAGAGATGATGAATTTAATAGAATATCTGCTTGTTAAACTGCTTATGAAATTTGGGATACCTTAGCTGTTTCTCATGAAGGAACAACTAATGTTAAGGAAATGAGATTGAACACTTATACTATTAAGTATGATAATTTTATGATGAAGCCTGATAAACCCATTTCTAACATGTATCTCAGGTTTAATGAAATTTTCAACACAATTACTTCTCTGGGAAAGGATGTTCCATCAAAGGAACAAATTATGAGAATTCTGAGATGTCTACCTGAAAGATGGAGGGGAACTTCTGTCTCAATTAGAGAATCTTGTGATATTGGTGAACTACCAGTCAAGGAACTAATTGGAAAGTTGATGATGTACTAAGAGGAACTCAAGGTTAATAAAGAAGAATAATATGAACATAGAAGGAAGTCACTTGCTTTCAAGACTTCAACTTTAAAAAAAACGATAAGGAGAAGCTTCATGCTATAAATGAGAGTTCAAGCTACGAAGACAGTGAAAGTGCTTCTTATAGTGATGCTGAGATGGCTCAAATTTCCAGAAGGTTTAAAAAGTTTTATAGGAAGAAGAAGTTTTTCAGAAAATCAAATTATAAAGGTATGTATGATTGCAAGGGACATTGGAAAAAGAATTGGAAGAAATCCGAAAAATCAGATGAAGTTATCTGCTATGAGTGAAAAAGAAAGGGACACAAAAAAGAAGACTGTACAAAGTTGAAATACATGAAGAGGTATGAATACAAGGACAATAGGTTTAAGAAATACATGAAGGCTACTCGGAGTGCTTCTAAGGATAGCTCCACTGAATCTGATGTTTCTGAAACTGAACACAGAAATAAGGAAAACATGTGTTTTATGAAAAACACCTCTAAGGTAACATCTGAAACTCATGCTTCAAATTCATATTATTCTGAAGATGATTATGACTCAGAAAACATGTCAAAATCTGAACTATTTGAATACTTTGATATGATAGATGAAACCTGTAATGAGCTGAAAGACAAATACAAAGGTTTAAATAAACATTATGCTTTAACTCTTAAACATATATCTAATCTTGATATTGAAATGGAAAAGAATTCTCAGTTGATTAAAGAAAACACTGAACTAAAATTATCTAATGAGCAACTCAAGAAAAACTTAGAGAAATTTACAAATGGTAAAGATACTCTTCTCAGATTCTAGGTAAGAAAATAGCACCTAGATACACTACTGGAATAGGATACCAACCTGGACAGAGGAAAATTACCAAAACCAAATTCATTCCAAAATCTGGACAGAATGTAGCTAGTTCTGAAACTTCATATGCTTCAACTAGTTATATTCATAGTTATGGATCTAATAAGGTTTATCACTCAATGTATGTTTATTCTACAACTTTCATGATACCCATAAGAAAAATCTGGGTACCAAAAGCTCTGATTGCTAACCTGTCTGGACCCAAGAAGATCTGGGTACCAAAATCATTTCCTATCTAAATCTGTTTTGTACGGAACCTGCTTAAAGAGCTCCTGTAGAAAGCCTTGGTATTTGGACAGTGAATGTTCAAGACATATGTCTGGAGACTTCTTATGCTTTAAAATCTTAGTCAGAGTTGATGGAGGCTTTGTCACCTTTGGTGATAACTCAAAAGGAAAAATCATCGGTTTATGCCAGATTTGTAACACTGACTCAGTATTAATTTCTAAGGTTTTATTTGTTGATGGGCTTAAATACAATTTTTTTAAGTATTTCTCAGTTATGTGAGGATGGTTTTTATGTTAAATTTGAAAATGATTCTTGTAATGTTTTTAATTCTAAAAATGCTTTCGTGTTTTATGCTTTAAGAAATGAAAATGTTTATGTTGTTGATATAAATTCTTTAGCTATGAAAAATATTACTTATTTAAATGCTTTTCATAAAGAGTCTTGGATCTGGCACAGAAGATTAGGACACTGCAACGTGCATTCACTTAGAAAACATTCTAGGAAGAACTTAGTTAGAGTCCTTCCCAAACTTGAATTTCTAGCAGACAAAGTTTGTAATCCCTATCAAAAGGGAAAGAAACATAAAGTTTCGTTTAAATCAATGAAAGAAGTTTCAACTTCTCAACCTCTCGAGTTGGTTCACATGGATTTATATGGACCTTCTAGAGTTTCTAGTTTAAATGGGAAGCATTATGTCTATGTTCTTGTAGATGACTTTTCTAGATATACTTGGGTATATTTTCTAGCTCACAAAATTGAAGCTTGTTCTTACTTTGTTAAATACTCCAAATCTGTAGAAAACCTAAGGGGACTTAAGATTAAAACAATGAGAAGTGATCATGGCCGTGAGTTTTAAAATCACGAGATTGAATCTTACTGCTCACACAGTGGCTACAGTCACAATTTCTCTGCCCCTAGGACACCTCAACAGAATGGTGTAGTAGAAAGAAGGAATAGAACCCTGCAAGAAATTTCTAGGACTATGCTTAATGAGTATGACCTACCTGTTTATTTTTGGGCTGAAGCTGTAAATACAGCTTGTTATGTTATCAATAGAGTCTTGATCAGACCTGTTCTTAAGAGGACCCCTTATGAGTTGTGGAACCATAGGAAAACTAAGGTTAACTACTTCAAAGTTTTTGGCTACAATGTTTTTATTCTTAATACTAAAGACAATCTCGACAAATTTGCATCCAGGAGTGATGAAGGAATTTTATTAGGTTACTCTACTTCTAGTAAAGCCTATAGAGTTTACAATAAAAGAACCAAATGTGTGGAAGAATCTGTTCACATCAAATTTGATGAAACTGATCCACATGAACCTAAGACCACTCTTGAAAATCATGAACATGATCTCTCTGGTTTGAACATTAATGATAAAGACAGTGGACCTGTAGTTAAAACATCAAGTTCTGGAAATTTTCCGGAACCTGCTTCTGTTGAACCTCAACCTGTAGATAAACCTGAAATCTCGAGTCCTACCTTTTCTAGACCAACTAGGATTCAAAATAACCATCTGTTAGATGCAGTTGTAGGTAATTTAGATAGAGGAACACAGACTACATCTTCCCTAAGAAATCAGGTTGAACATCAATCTTTTCTTTTACAGATAGAACCTAAAAATATCAATGATGCTATCAATGATGAATTATGGGTAATGTCTATGCAAGAGGAACTAAATCAATTTGAAAGAAACAAATTCTGGAAATTAGTAGAAAGACCTAAGGACACTATAACCATTGGCCCATAATGGGTGTTTAGAAACAAAGTTGATGAATCTGGAAACATCATTAGAAACAAAGCTAGGCTAGTTGCACAAGGTTACAATCATGAAGAAGGAATTGACTATGAGGAAACCATTGCACATGTAGCTAGATTAGAGGCTATTAGGATCTTACTTGCCTATGCATCACATCTGAATTTCAAGTTATATCATATGGATGTGAAAAGTTCTTTTTTAAATGGTTTTATTGTTGAAGATTTATTTGTAGAACAAGCACTTGGTTTCTCAAATCCTCATTTTCAAAATAATGTTTTTAAACTTTCTAAAGCTTTATATGGTTTAAAACAAGCTCCAAGAGCTTGGTATGAAAGAATTTCAAACATTCTTATTTGAAAAGGATTTACAAAAGAAATAGCTGATCCCACTTTTTTTATAAAAAGGATTTCAAAAGATGTGTTAATAGTACAAATCTATGTTGATGATATTATTTTTGGATCTTCAAAAAATTCTTTATGTACTGAATTTTCAAAATTTATGCAAAATGAGTTTGAAATGAGATTAATGGGAGCGCTTAAGTACTTTCTTGATTTTCAAATCTTTCAAACTAAATATGGTATTATTTTAAATCAAAGTAAATATACTAAGGATTTATTAAAACGTTTTGGTTTAGAGAGTATTAAGGAAAGTGATATACCTATGAGTACTACCTGTAAATTGGATGTTGATGAAACTGGGAAACCAGTTGATCAAACCTATTACAGAGGCATGATTGGTAGTTTACTTTATCTTACTGCTAGTCGACCAGATATTATATTTAGTGTGTGTATGTGTGATAGATTTCAAGCTAATCCTAAATAATCACACTTACTGGGTATTAAAAGGATTTTTAAATATCTTAAGTATACTATGAAGTTAAGATTGTTTCATCCAAAAGGATATTCATTTGACCTAACTAGTTAATCAG
The DNA here is from genome assembly GCA_963277665.1 of Viscum album. Taxonomy (NCBI): domain Eukaryota; kingdom Viridiplantae; phylum Streptophyta; class Magnoliopsida; order Santalales; family Viscaceae; genus Viscum; species Viscum album. The sequence goes on along the minus strand of OY728133.1, from coordinate 1,372,432,244 downwards.
ATGCTGACTTTGCTGGATGTAAGTTAGATAGGAAAAGCACATCTGGAACATGTCATTTACTTGGAAAGTCCCTAGTATCATGGTGTAGTAAGAAACAGAACTCAGTTGCATTGTCTACTGCTAAAGCAGAATATATTGCTGCTGGTAGTTGTTGTGCACATATTCTGTGGATGAAACACACTTTATTGGACCATGGATTTGATTTTAAACAGGTTTCAATTAACTGTTACAATACTAGTGCGATCAACATATCTAAGAACCATGTGTCTCACTCTAGGACTAAGCACATTGATATCAGAAATCACTTTCTAAGAGATCATTATCAGAAAGGTGATATTTATCTAGAATTTATTAGTTCTGAACAACAATTAGCTGATATTTTTACAAAGCCTTTATGTTATGAAAGAATTAATTTTATTAAACAAGAATTGTGTATGATAGATCTGTGAAACTGATCTGTGAAACCGATCTATGAAACTGATCTGTGAAACTGATCTGTCAAACCGATCTTTCTTTATATTAATTTTTATTTTGTTGTGATTAATTAACTACTTTTATCTTTATTATGGGAACCCTAAATGATGAAATAAATGATACACGACTATTTCTATTCCACAAACCGTTGACCTTTCATTTCTTTCCCGCCAAACCTTATTTCCTCTCTTCTGCTCTACTTCGAACCTTTGAACTCCTACTTTCCCCAGAATCGTAAAATGCCTAAGCAGAAGAGACCGAGCAAAGGATCAGAAAGTCCTGTACCTTCAAAGAGTGCTCGAGGTGAGTTGAGTAGTACTACTCAAAGATCAGTAAATCCGAACCTGGAAACTCGGATTGTTGCTGTAGAAAAAGAAGTCAGCTCCGCCTGGATTTTGACAAGTAGCTGTTGTTACAAGTTTTATATTCGCAAGGATGGAAAGCTTGGTTCTTAGATAACACTCGTGTGTACTACCCAAAGCTAGTGCATGAGTTTTATATAAATCTACAAGTTACTTTAGATGGTGTCGAGGCTTCCAGAATGTCTTCTGTAGTGAAAGGAAAGAAAATATCTTTTTCATCCAAACAATGGGAAGAATGTTTGAATGTACCCTATGAGGGTCGGTAAGAGGATTATGCCGGAAACATTCCTCCAACCACTGAATACTTCTCTTATGAGTTAGCTTTAGAGATTTTGACTGGAAACAAAGAGTCAAGGAGAATCACAACCTCAGAGCTGGATGGTGAATATAGACTTCTATTTAAGTTTATTCAGCACCAAATTTGCCCCAGGAAAGGAGATTTTGATGTGGTAAGATACCGGGATGTTTTTCTATTGTTTTTACTAAAGTCCCATGAGAAGATCAATTTGTGTAGATATCTAATGGTGCACATACCTGGAATGGTGAAACCATCTAATAAATCCATTTACCTGTTCTATTCCAAAATGATCTCTACTTTGTTAAAGAATCTGGAATGTGTTGATGAGGCTGTTGAGATAGCTGAATCTGATAGTGCTTCTTGTGTTAACAAATAAATTTGTAAATGGATGAAAATAAACTGGAACCCATGGAAGAAATGCTTGGTTGCTGATGAGGACAAGTTGTATGAATCTTACAATCCCACTGATCATGGAAAGAGGCCGAAGGGTTTGAGAGACTCTAGTCTAAAATCAGATGAGGAGCCAATTTATTTTGATGATCAGGAAGAAGTAGATGTTGAAAGGAATAAAGAAACTGAAGATTCTGGTAAACAGGGGATGGAAGAAGCTAAAACAGAAGAAGAAAGTATGTCACCTCCTGATGATAGGAGTGATCCTGATACTGTGAGCCCTAAGAGAAGAATAGACTTTGGATTTGCTAGTCCACCTTTACCCTTACCTGAATCAGAACCAGTTCTTGGTGATGAAGAAGCTAGTTACACTGAAGTATCTGACAGTGAAGTTTCTGTGAAGAATGAAAATGGGAATGGTGATGATGATGATGATTATAATAATGATGATGATGGTGATAACCGACCAGTGGATGGTCTTGCTGTACCTCCAATAGGAACATATCAAACTATACCAGAAACAAATGTCAATGGAAAGAGAGATTCTCTTGAAATAAGTGGAAAAGAAAGTTATGATAAATCGAAATATACTCTGTGTGCTGCTGTCTGGGATGATTAACCTGGTTTTGCTGTTTTGGGATTAGAATATTCGGAAGAAGAAGAAGAAGAATCAGAATCCACTGCAGTTATGATGGAAAGCCAACCGGTTGAGGCAAGGTCTGATCATGCTGTTGATGCTGCAGATGCTCATCTACCTAGTTCTACTGTCTCTCAGTCTGTTTTTGATAAGTTCGAAAGTGAGTTGCTTACTGCTGTGAGAGATACAGTCCGAGAAGAAATTTCAAATGCTATTAAACCAGACCTGGCCAATACTGGTGAGTTTATTGGCAGGCACATAGCCCCTCTAAATCAGATTCTGAAGGATCTACAATCTGGCTTAGTTTCTTAATCCAACGAATTTAGATCCACCATCTCTGGTATGATGTAAGTGTTGAGGAATCTGATTGAACATCTTAAGAAGTCTGACCTGACAAAGTTGAAAGCTGAGATAACTCAGATAGTTGCTCATGCTAGTACAACCAAAGTAACCAAGATCACTACTCGTGAGCTAGAGGCTCTAGGGAAGATTGTGCATGATGAATTGGCCGCCATTAGACAAGTTCTTGATTTGGACTCTTTGAGGAAGATGAAGGAGCACAATGATCACATTCATAAGATGGTAACAGTATATTCGGCAGATGCCACTAAAGCATAGAGAGAGATCAATGAAATGGTTGATCACTACTTTTCAAAAATCTATACCAAGCATGAGATGACCATGAATTTCAATGTGTTAGCTGACAATCTGAGACTATCTCCAGTCACTCAAGATCTCAAGACTCAAGTTCGACAGTTGCATGATTTTACTCCAACATTGGAATGGTTCATGGAGAATAAGGATAATTTTGATAAGGCTATGCAGTATTGTACAGAATTTATTCATAATTTCATAAATCTTTTGAAGCCATATCCGAATGCACAAGACACCACCATTGTGCTTCCTACTACTGACCCTCTCAGTGCCTCTGATGTTTCTCCAAATCAGCTCTCTGTTGCTCAAGCTCTATCTCAACTCCGACCAGTTCCTCAGCAATCTTCTCAACCAGCTCCTACAGCTCCATAGAAAATCCCAGTGGCATCCTCTCCTCAACCCTCCAGAGTCATCTTACCACCTTTTAAAATTCGTACAGTTCAACCTACCTCCAAGCCTTCCAAGTTACCAACCATTGATCCTTCTGACATAGGCAAAGCCCCGTTACGTCCCCAGAAATAGTTGTGCGTTGTTGTTGATAGGGTGAGCCCTGTTGTGATTGTATTGTGATGTATTATAAACTTTATTCTCTTTTCTTTTTATTCTCATAGATGCCTTCTTTTAATATCTTCTTAATCTGTTTTCCCTCCTTTTTTATTATCCAAAATGGGGAGAAATCTGTATATTTGTGGATCTATGGGGGATATGGGGGGAGATTTTTTTATTTATCCATGGGGGAGAACCTTTCTATGGCAATTCTCACATAAGTATTTAATGGAATAAATTCAGGGGGAGATTTATATATCATTATGTTTTTATTCTTATTATGCCTTATTATTGATGATATATTATTTTTATTTATGGCTAAGATTTGTGATTATCAAAAAGGGGGAGATTGTTGAGCCCTCTGGAAGATTATTGAATTCTTCCTATGATTGCTGTTTTAATAATCACAAATCATCGATTACATAATCCGGTTGGATATCACATATACATAATCACAATCTCTTATTGAATCTGTGTATATTAGTTGGATCATGTTTTTATCTCTTTGTTATTGATTTACAAGTATTCTGGAAGTCCTCTGGATCAAAAGGAAAACCATCTCACCGATCCATATCGAAGGACAACGGTCGCACCAATCCCTATCGAAGGACAACGGTCTCACCGATCCATATCAAAGGACAACGGTCTCACCGATACATATCGAAGGACAACAGTCTCACCGATCCATATCGAAGGACAATGGTCTCACCGATCCATATCGAAGGACAATGGTTTCACCGATCCATATCAAAGGACAACAGTCGCACCGATCTATATCAAAGGACAACGGTCTCACTGATCCATATCGGAGGAAAACAGTCTCACTGATCTATATCAAAGGAAAATGGTCTCACCGATCCATATCAAAGGACAACAGTCGCACCAATCCATATTGAAGGACAACGGTCTCACCAAATATTACACACCGATGCTGATCAAATGAGACACCGAAGATGTCTCACCAATGCTGATCATCTGAGTCACCGAAGATGACACACCGATGTTAATTAAATGAGTCACCGAAGATGGCACACCGATGCTGATCATCTGAGTCACCGAATATTTTTCACCGATGCTAATCAAATGAGTCACCGAAGATGACACACCGATGCTGATCATTTGAGTCACCGAAGATGTCTCACCGATGCTGATGCTGATGACCTACCGATCACATGACTCACTGATAGTCATAAACAGCTGTTTGAATTTCTTTATCTTTATTTAATCCAACAAACGGTCATATTAGGAATATTTTAATGCTCTGTCATTTATTTAATGAAGGTTGTTGGATATCAGGGAACCGTACCTCGTACTTGAAAAAAGAAATCATTTCTTTTACTGGAGCTCGTGCCATAAATACAAGAAGTCCCTATTGGTACAAAAATACACTGGTGTGACAACGACGAGACATATATGAGTGCAATGAGTGGTGGATGAGATAGTTTCAGAAGACATAGAACCTCATACACACTCAAGCTTGCTGAATAAGAGTTCTGTACATTCACAAGGACATTGAAGTACTTCATCCACTATATTTCTCACTATATCTGAATCAGGATTCCAAGCAGACGACACTCTGTTTTTCAGACAAAAACCAGAAGAGGACTCAAAATTATCTCTGATCAAACTCAAGGAGTCCAAAGCGTCACTGCAATCACTAGATCCATTTATAAACTCTATATATCTACTATGTGATTCACTATTTCACATTTCGAGCAGTGTGTGTTATCTCCTACATTTAACATACACACTGTCTCCTGTACTTCAACTGTAGGATCTGTAAATCCTCACTCAAACTCTTAGATCTTTTATTTCCCACTGAGATAGTGGTAGAGGTCACGTGTGACCTAGATAGCTGGTTGTTGTTTTTCTGTTTCCCATGAATAACCGTGGTAGAGGTCTTGGACCTGGACAGTTGTAAACTGTTGTGAACCCCGATCCAGGGTGTGGATCAAATTTACACAAATTGTTAAGAGGACTATGTCTCGGCTTGAGACTGAATCTCTTGGTTATATCTGTTGTGCTATATCTTTCAAAGTTATTCTTTTATTCTGCTCCTAATTACATTAAAACCAAAACTGTTTTAAAGTCACTTTGATAATTAAATTCGCAAGTGTTTATATTAGTTGTAAATAAGTAAGTTGGTTTCAAAAGTTAATCAACCATTCTGTTTTGATTAACTGGGAAATAATCATTCCCTTGAGAACCCAATAGAACCTTTACTTTGATATAAATTCACTATAGGTTAATTAAGTATTTTATTTGGGGGTTTTTAAGACAATGTTTTATAACAGAAATTTTTATTGGAACTCAATTCACCCCCCTCTTGAGTATCCACTCCGACCAACAATAATTACTATGGAATAATTTTTTTAACATTAAATTCATATAAAATATAATCTAAGAATCTAAATACACTGAATGTGTGACCCATATTCCTCTTTATTAGTGGAATTATATGAATTTAAAAAAAATCCATGATCACAATCAAGAAACACATCATTGAACCCATAAATAAATAATTTAATAGTTCTATCAATGCCGTCTCATATGAAAATTTAAAATGTAATATAATTAGATTTCCTCAATATCTCATCAACTAGGATCCATAATTATTTCATCCACTAATATACTTGATTTATCCTACTTTGTATATTTAAAAAGACCCTGCCGATTAACTATAATGTCTATAGAATTAATATAACAATTTCTTTTCAATCAAAGGGCTAGATATATCTATTTATATTTACCCATAAGGGGAAAAATACATTCTTGGATAATTCATTAATATAATATAACTTATGATATACTAAATATATCCTTCCTCTCTATGAGCACAAGTTCTCACAATTTTCATCGATACATAAAATTTTGTGATTCGTGATATACATTAATAATAATATCAAGTCTAAGGACCCATACAGACATCCATATATAAGAATACCGTGTGACACATATATAATATCTAATTATTATTGGTTGGTTAATTCTTCATTACCTATACTTTTGGAGATTGAAAAGTATGAACTTAGTGGGAATAATCCTTATCTACTCATGATAATATATCACATGATAATTTAAAAATTACCAATTTCATATTAGAAAATGTTTATCTATACCATAGGATATATAAATATATAAGATTATATTTCTATAGAATCTCAAAGTTTTCATTATAGCGTGTAAATCTTATAACCATTATATGATAAAAATGATCTTATGATATTAATTATAATATTGAAGAAAAATTATTATGTGATAAGATATATATAAATATTTAGGATATAAAGTATTATATTAATTACGATTAAAAAAGAAATTGGTTTTAGTGAACCATATATAATATAAACATAATTTATAATGGCCATATACTTTTTCATATATTATTACATGATTTTCACTATTAAATACAGCTAAGGATCATAAAGTCTATTATATTTGGAAGATTAACGACATTAAACTAAAAAACATGGGAAACCATATTTTATTTAAACTTCATAATGACTTTATAACTTCATTTAAGCCATTAAATCTACCTAATATTACCTAGGGAATACATTAAAAAAATTATGATCCAAAAAAATTAGTAAGGGAATAAACATATAAATACAACATAACACCAGGTTAGATGACATAACATGATGGAATAAAAAATCATGAATATATTGTAGAGAAAATAACATATGTAATCATGGTATCATAGGAGATGTGCAAAAAAATTATAACAAGAAATAAGAATGAATCAAGGATCATTGAACATGGAGGATCATGAATCGAGGAAAACAACCAAGATCGTTTCACATGGAGCATGAGTCAAGTCTGACCACTAAGACCATTACACGTGGAGGATGAGTCATGGTTATCCACCAAAAGCATTGCATATGATGTCTCATGGGACTAAAAATTACCCAATGAGTTAGAGTGATATATGGATTAACCCATTATAACATGTTCATTAATATCTGTTCCACATAAAAAATTATAAATAAGGAATAAAACATAAACATAGAGGTTACACATTGAAAGAATTGGGAATCGTAATCATGTCAAAAGGAATATTAAAAGAAAATATCATAATGGTTTCTATGGAAGAATGGATTTATAGCCAAAATGGAAATTTATAATGTAAAATAGTAATTTATTATGATAATTTATTTCAATACAAAGTAAAAAAAGTAAAAGTAATGTTTAAGAAACTTTAGAAATAAAACATTTTTGTGCGGTTTAAGGAAAAAATTTCAAGACTATTTAAACAGGCTAAGAATAAATATTTGTATAAAAATTAAATGAACCAAGATATTTTTTCATGTTAAAATGTGTTATTTTATAAAAAATAATAGTGGATTAAAATAGATTCTGGAGTACAATAGAAAATGGGTTTGAAATCAGGAAGTTCCCTTTAATCAAGTTTTAATATCAGGAATAATTGAGAAGTGAACATTTTAAAAACATGTACTTCCCCATAAAAGAAGGACGATATAATATGGATACATTATTACAATACATATACATGTAATTAATAATATGTACAAAAAATAAATAGTAATTAAATTGGGGGTATATATAGGGAAAGAGAAACCTGAAGGAAAAATTATGGTTAAGGTAGAATCACTTAACTTATGTCCGAATGTGTCTGACACTTGTACTTAATGTCCAGAATATTAAAAATAAAAAAATTAATAAATTAATTATTTAATAACCTTTTCTATATTTATTTTATTGGTTATAGTTTTATTTAGTTCATTTATGTCCTTTTTGACGTGTGATAATATTCAATTTTATCGTTCAAGATCGTTCATTTCCTTTATTTTCATGATATGTTCACTTGTATTCATGTAAAAAAGATCATGTAAAATTGGAATAGTTTTTAAGAATTAAAGTATTATTTTATTAATGAACTTAATGAATATTAAATTGTTATTTATAACATTTGGATATATTTTATGAGGATGAATCATTACATAAAACATTAGTGATAATCGATTGGATTATTTTGGTCTTTTAAATAATCACAAACTAGATTGTTTTATTATTTAATATTTTGTATATATGTTAGTACCATAAAATAAAATAAGATATAATATATATATTATAATATTATTTATCCATAAAAATGTTTTCATGACCATCCATGAAAGTGGTAAAAGAAAATAAAAATGCATCATTCCGTATATCGGTAAATTAACACATCACGGGTGATGTTTTCATTTATATAATAAAAGAAAGAGTGAACAATTTTGATGATATATATTAAATCAACTTGATTTAATTGATTTATATAAATTATACTATATTTATCATTCTATTTGGTAAAATTGAGGTGCGGATAATATAATAAAAGAAAAGATCTTGAAAAGAAATTGAAGAAAATAGAAGAGGGTTTTACCTCTTGAACTTGTTCTCCTCGAGAACCTCCTTAGGGAAAAGGGTTTGATATTTTGTTGAGGCCAAGGGATTGTTGATGTCTGGGGAGTGTTTTGGGATAGTATTTGGTAATAATTAAACATGATTCAATGATTAATAGGTGTGATGATAAGAGCTTTAGAGGGGTGGTATTTATAGTTGAGAAGAGGGGTGTTTCATCTTAATTTATTAATTAGTTTATTATTTTTACCCACGAAAAGAAATATTTATGATTACATGAATAAATATTGTAATGAAATAAGGATAATTAGATATTATGATTCTTACATTAGTGATTACTCAAGGAATAGTGTATTTAACTAACAATATATATATATATATATCATAAATTAAAATATTCTACTATTTAGAGAAAATGAAACTATTTTTGAAAAATATAAAAAATAAAACATAACCATTTATGACATGTAGAATTAAAAAATGGACTCTATTTTAGGAAAATAATTTTCTAACTATGAGAAAAATAATTTTCATTAAAATCTTCATTTATTTGGAAAATAACAAATTTAAAATTATAACTGATTTTATAACTCCTTGATAAATTAATGATGGCGTCATAATATAATTTTATAATCACAGGACAACAAAATATTGATATATAAATAAATTTATGAAAACGACTTTTTCTTTAAATAATTAAATTAATTATTAAATTGGAAAAAACAATTATGTTTTATGAAAATACCAACACTTAATTTATCATTTTTCAAACATATATTTACATATACTATGCTATAATTATATCATATTTATAAGATGGATAAATTTTATTTATACTTTCATATATGAGGTTTCTATTCAATTGGATTATTTACTATTCTTAGTGGTCACTTTACTACTCCAAAGGTCAGGTTACTATTCTATTGGTAAAAGGATCCTTGACTTCTAGAAATACCATTAATTTCATTCATTATTTATTTATAATGTTTTTATTTTGTTATCTATGATATATTTTGATATTTATACTAAATAAAATAAATATAATAATATAATTATATTTGATTATATTTTGGGTTATTACATTCTTCCCCCTTATGAAATTTATCCCTCGAAATTTTTCATTACAACTAAGGGGAAAACATGTGAGGGTACTTCTCCTTCATTGCATTCTCTTATTCACATGTTTCCTATTCGTACATATGGTTCCTCTATAGTACATTTTCTAGGTGTGTATTCAAGATTAATTTATCATTATATATATGGTACATGATATTCACTCTCTTCTATTCATAAGAGTGAACATTTTCGAACTGTACCTTCTCTGGATTCAGTAAATGTATGGGATCCTTTATGTACTTCCTCAAGAGGGATGCATGGAATAAATTGTGTACTTGATACATGGTAGGTGGAAGTTCTATTCGATAGTACATAGATCCAATATGATAAAAAACATCGAAGAGACCAATTTCCTTGGTACATAACTTTCCCTTCTTCCCAAATATCCTGATCCTCTTCTGTGGAGATATGCAGAGGAATTCAATATCTCCATCCTTAAACACTATGTCTCATAGACGATTATCTTCATAACACTCTCATTGAATTTGGGATTCTAATATGTTTTTTTGGATGGTTTTCACATTTTCTACCATTTCATTACCATTTTAGGTCCTAGTAGCCTCTATTCACCGATTTCATCCTAGCATGCTAGTGTTCTACATATTTTCCCATGAAGTGATTAATATATATCCATTTGGATGATTGAGTGAAAAAAATTGTTGTAAGAGAACTATACTAGAGGTATATGTTGGACCTATCCTCTCAATAAGTCTTTAGAACACAGTCTCGACATGTATTCTAGTGTATTAATAGTTCTCTTAGATTGGCTATCAGTTTGAGGATGATAGGATGTATTGAAGCTCAACTCAATGTTTAGAGAATGTTGGATACTTTTCCAGAACATGGTTGTTAATCTAAGATATCAGTCATGTAAAATAAATAGTGATACTCCATGAATCATTTCAAGTTATTTAATGTATATCCATGAAAGTTAATCCATGTGTATGTCCTCATGAATTGCGATAAAGTGAGATATATTTGTAAGACCATCCACAAAAACCAATATAGTATTGTTTCCTCTAGATGTATTTGGAATTCTGGTGAAACATTTAATTGCGATGTTATCACATTTCCATATTGGTATGGGTAATGGTTGAATCATTCCATTAGAAATTTTCCTTTTATCCTTCACTTTAGGATATAATAAGTACTTTGATGTATATTCAGTGATCTCATTTTTTATATTGTTCCAGCAATATTTCCCTTGGAGTTCTTGATACATATTTGTTCTCCCTAGGTGAATATAGAAGGTTGAGCTATGTGTATCATTCAAAATTTATTTATTTAAATCTAGATTATATGGTAAACATATTCATGACCCAAATCTCACAACTCCTTCCTCATCCATTTAGAACTCTACGGATATCCCATCTCTAATGTATTCCAACTTTTTTTTTGAGTTTCCACATCATTTATATGAGAATCCATTATTTTCTCAACGAGGTATGGTTTAGAAATAATATGATAAAGGATTGATGATTTTTCTTCCTTAATTATTCCCATGCCCAACTTTTTAAGTTCTAAAAACATTGGATCCTTCGTAATTCGCACTTTTGTTAAAGATGTAGGATCCATTCTACATAGTGTATCCTCTACATTATTTTCTTTACTAGGATAGTAGTGCATTGACCAATCATAATCCTTGATAAGAACTAAACATATTATTCAGTGTATATTAATATAGTTTTATGTGAATATATATTATAGGCTCTTATAATTATTATATATCTCATACTTCTCCCCCTAGAGATAATGCCACCATATTTTCAATGAAGAGATCATAACCACCAACTCCAGATCATGTGTGGTATAATTTTTCTCATGATGTTTCATCTTTCTTGAGGAATATCCAACCAATTTATCATTTTTCATTAGTACATAGGCTAATCCCTTATTTTAATCATCTTTCCACACAACAATGATTTCTCCACTTGTTTGTAGTGTGAGCACTCGTGTAGTGATAATCCACTTTTTCAACTCTTTAAAGTTGTCTCACATTCAGTAGTCTAGAAAAACTTTTCTTCCTTTTGAGTCATATTGGTTAGTGGGTTTAATAATCTAAATAATTTCTTCACAAATCACTAGTAATACAGAGGTAAACCAATGAAACACTGGATTTTCGTTATAGATATTGGATTTGGCCACTCATAGATTGCCTTTATCTTAGAAGGGCCTATATATTTATATCCATTTACTGGTGATGACATGCCCCAATAATGATACTTCCTCCATAAGGAACTCACATTTACTGCACGTTTTATATATTTTATCCCTTCATAATGTCTTAAGAATATTATTTAAATGCCCTTCATGTTTCTCCTTACACTTCAAGTATAATAGAATATCATCAATAAAGACTACAATAAATTGGAAAAGGTAATATCTAAATACTCTATTAATTTAATCCATGAAATTTTTTAGTTGATTGGTGAGTCTGAAGGGAATAACTACGAACTCAGAGTGTCCATACATTGTTTGAATGGAAATCTTGAGAATATCATCCTTCTTCACCTTTTGTTAGTGATATCTCGATAGAAGGTCCACCTTAGAGAAATAATTGGCCCCATGTAGTTGATCAAACAAGTCATATATCTATGAAATGGGATTCTCATTCTTTATTGTGATTTTATTGATCTCACGATAACGAATAGACAGAATCATTGGTCCATCATTATTTGGAAGAATGGGCTTGGTGAACCCATAGTGAAGCACATAAGTGTATAAAACCCCTTTCTAGATTCTCATGTAACTAATTATTTAGTTCTTCTAACTCAATGATAGTCCTTATATAAGGTGTCTTGATATAGTATGAGATCCAGGAATACGTTCAATTTTAAGCACATCCTCTAAGCTCGGAGGAATAGCCAATAATTCTTCAGATAACACATCTGTATAGTCCCTCACAATGGGAATGTATTCTAGCATGATCCTCTCCTTTGTCTAAATAATTTGTCCAAGATATGATTGCATGTAAGGCAATAATATCCAAAATTGAGAGAATAATTCAGATAAAGATTCATCCACCTCATTACACATTCATAGAATTGGGGGATATTTTGGGATGTGAATAGTGATATCCCCTTCCTAATAGTTGATGTTGTATTTGTATAAAGATAACCAATAATTTCCCAATATATCATCAAACACCACCAATAGATGTAAGACAATATTTTAATTGTGGTTCAGTCTAGAAACATTTACCAAGGAGGATATATATAAATTGGATTCAAAAATTTCCGGATTTTCGATACTCATATATAACTCAACATCCATATTTTGAGGTAGTTTTTGAATAGTTAAACTAAACATACAAGCTATAAAATAATGTGTATAACCGGAATCAAATATTAAATTCTTTATTCATAAATAAATAACCAACATAGCCATCACCACATCATTTTCTATCTCCACCTCAATAGTAGTGATAGCATACACCCTTCCATGCTGCCTTGGAGGTTGTTGTTGTTGATTTCCTCCAACATACCTTTCCTGAAGGAAATGGTTAACATAATTTCTATTTTCCTTACAATTGAAACACAGAACTATATGTTATGTGTTGATCTAAACCTAACCTTATTCTTCCAAATTGATGGTATTATTCGTATTCTTTCAAAATTTATTATCACGATCCCCCATTATTTCACAATTAATGTATTTCCTAATTACCCTTAGATATTTATCAGGATTCAAATTCCAACAATTTTTACATGTGGGATATTGGGTTTTATTTCCATCATGGGATTTATCAATTCATCCACCCATGTTAAACTCTAATTTCCTCTTTTTATCTCTATTTCCATGATGCCATTGGGAGTCTCTAATCTCCATTTAATCCTTGATGACAAAACATACAATCTTCTCAAATATAATAAAGTCACAAGGCACCAATATTTTCATATACAAAACTTTAGTCTACTAAATATGTTATCCACATTCCTTTCAGTGTTCATGACAAAGACAGATTCATATCTTGAAATTCTTTTGTTTTTTTCTTAATATAACCAAATTGAGTCATATTCCATTTTCTTCATATTGAGGAAATTTATCTCCATCTTAAGACTATGAGTTTATGGAAAATAATTATTGAAAAATATTTTCTTAATATCATCCCATTCCATAGAATAAATTTCATCCATGGTATTTGTGTACTTGATCATTTTCCCCCACTAATCGTCCTCCCATCAAAATGATATACAACTAAAAATAATTTCTATTCTTATGGGAACTGGAGGACAAATAATATATTCTCAATTGAGTGAATCCAGTGTTCTGGAAGTAGGGGATCAAAAGAATCACTAAATACGGGTGGTCTTCATCACATAAATGATTTGATCGCAACATGCTCTTTATTAGGATGAGAAGTGAATTATATGAAATTTATGTTGTTATTAATAACTTAATTCAGCTGAGAATGTAATTTAATGACTTTTTGAGTACCTATTCACATCATATTTGGCCTATCATTATTATAATCATCACATTCCCTATCACATTGATTATGGGCACGAGTTCTCCTATTACCATCTATTAAATAAGAAAAAAGAAACTACAATTAAGGAGGCCTAAATACATTTCTAATAAGAATATAAGAAGGAAATTTTTTATATAAAAGGATAAACATTAAAACGAATAATATACCCTAACATGTGATTCTTTATATTTCAATCTAGGTTATCTGTGGTTATAGAATTATACCTTGGGTTATTATTATGGTTCTCTAGTCTGAATCTCAAAAAATAACTAGAACATTATTTGATAACAAATACAATTCCCTTATCCTTTTACACATATTATTCCCTGATTTAACAATCAAATACAACAAAAGATCATAAAAACTACTATTTTTGGAAGACTAGTTAGATAAAACTAAAAACAAGGGAAAAAATAACTTTTATTTAGACTCCATAATGAGTTCATAACATAGTTTAAGCACGTATATATTCATATCATAACATAGGGAATACATGAATAAAGGGATAAGCTAAAAAAATTAGTAAGGGAATAATAATATGAATAAATCATAACACATGGGTTAGAAGGCATAACATGATGGAATAAAAAGAAATGAATATACATAAGGATGAATAACATATTTAATCATGGTATCATAGGATATGTGGAAACAACATATAAAATGACATAATCATGATTCAAGGATCATTGCACATGGAGGAGCATGAGTCAAGGTTAATGAACAAGACCATTTCACATGGAGCATGGGTCATGTCTAACCACCAATACCATTTCACATGGAGCATGAGTCAAGGTAAACCATAAAGACCATTTCACATGACGTATCATGAGACTATAAACAACCCAATTAATTGGAGAAAAATATGGGAACACCCATAATAAAAAGTTCATGAATATGTGTTCCACATAAAAATAATACATAAGGAATCAAACATAAACAAAAGTGCTACCTATGGAAAGAATTGGGTATTGTAATCATGTCAAAGGAAATATCAAAAAAGGAATATCATAATAGTTTCCATGAATAAATGAATTTAATTCAAAAATCAATATTAATAATAGAAAATAGGAATATAATATGATAAGGGATGTCAAAATTAAGTGAAAACATGTAAAAATTGTTTTTATGAAACATTAGAAACGAATTATTTTAATGTTGTTTAAGGGAAATCATTTAAGAAAATTTAAAACAAAAAAGGAAAAATAGTTTGTATGAAACCAAAAATGAAAAAAAATAGTTTTTCATGTTAGGATTTTTTATTTTATTTTTTTGTATTAAAATATATTATGAATTTCACTTGGAAATGGGTGAGAAATCAGGAGGTTCACTTTAATCGGGCTTTCTTATCAGGAAGAATTGAGAGGGGATCCTTTTAAAGACAAGTATTTCCCCAAAAATGAAGAATGGTATGATCTGGATACATGATCTGAGAACATATACACAAAATTAAGAATAACTAGAAAAAAATTAATAAGTATTTCACTAGGTTAAAGGGAGAAAAACAGTAACCCGAAGGAAAAAACTGGAGGTTTAGGCAGAATCCATATCCTTATGTCTGAAAGTGTTCGGAATTTGTAATTAATATCACGGATTATAAAATTAAATCAATCAATTAATTAATTAAAAACATTTTCTACATGTATTTTATTATTTATAATTTTATTAAGTTAATTTATAGCCTTTTTAATTAGTTATAATATATAAAATTATTATTTAAGAGAATTCATTTCCTTGGGTTTCATGATCGGTTCACTTGTGTGTATGGAAGATAATGTAAAATTAGAATAGCCATCCAGAATTAAAATTATATGTTATTAATGAATATAAATAATATTAATTTTATATTTATATTATTATATATATATTATGAGAATGAATCCTTAGATAAAAATTTAGTGACATTTTTTTGGATTTTTTTGGCCGTTTTCGATCATCAAAAAAATTATTGTTTTATAATTTAATAATATATATATATGTTAGTTATAGAACATAAAATAGGTTTATATATATATTATAATATATTTTAACCAAAAATATTTATTTATAACTTACCTTGAAGGAGTTAATGGAAAATTATAATGTATCATTAATAATGTCAATAGATTGACACATTACGGGCGTTGTTTTCCTTTATAAAATAAAAGAAATAGAGAGAGAGAATGGATTTTGATGATGGATATTCTATAATCATGATAAAATTCCATTATATAAATGATACAATATTAATCATGATACTTGGACAAGTTTAGTTGAGTAGAAGTCAAGAAAATAAAATAACATGAAATGAAATTAAAGAAAACAAAAAAGGGGCTTATCTCTTGAAATTATTCTCCTTGAAAACCTCTTTAGTAGAAGTGGTTTGGAATTTTGTTGAGACCAAAGTATTTTGGATGTGGGGGGAGTTTTTTGGGAGAGTATTTGGTATAAATTGGAAAGTGTCAAGGCTTAATAGGCATGATGAACAAAAGTGGTGAGGGGTGGTATTTGAAGTGGAGGAGTGGGGTGTTTTATCCTTATTTTATTCATTAGTTTATTATTTTACATCTAGAAAAGAAATAGTGGTGATTCCATGAATAAAAAAATTTATCGAGGGAATGATAATTATATATTATGGTTCTTACATCATTTATTACAAAAGGAATTGTGTATTTAACTTATAACGTATATATAATTTTAATTACTGTATTTTACTATACACAAAGAATTCAGCTATTTTTAAAAATTCCCAAAAATTCATGACACCAATTTTTCAACATGTATAATTAAAATATTTGTTCCATTTATTTGAAAATAATTTTCTAAATATGAAATATTTAATATGTAATTAAATTCATCATTTATTTGGAAAATACATATTCACTTTTTTTTTACTGATTTTATAACACTTTGAAAAACTAATCAAGGTGTCATAAAATTATCCTATAATCATATGGAAACAAAATATTTACCTATGAATAAATTTTATTAAAATAAATTTTCCTTTAAATCATTATATGAATTATAAAATTGAAAATAAACATATATGTTTTATAAAAATAACAACACATAATTTATCATTTTCAAAACATTTATTTAATTATACTGTGGTATAAAAGTATCATATTTATAAGATTCCTAAATTTCATTTATACTTTCATAGATGAGGTTACTATTCTATTGGTTTATTTACTATTTCTAATGGACACTTTACAATTCCAAAGGTTATGTTATTATTCTTTTGGAAAAGGTTTCTTAAATTCTAAAAATAAATCTTATTTAATTTATTATTTATTTATAAAGTTTGTATTGGGTTCTCTATATGATTTTATGAGTTTTATACTATATCAAATAATTATAATAAGGGAATTTGTTGTGTTAAACTTTTGGCTCATTACACATAATCATTAGAAAAAATTCCTAAAAACATTCATTCCACTGGATCTCAGATGACATTAATTATTTTATCGATTTATGACTGTAGTGAATTGGCCACCGATGTTTTGTTATATATAAAATAAATCTTACCATGACCTCACCACATTGAGAAAATAACTCAAATGTTGATACTTTTGATGTATACTATTTTTCCATTGATTTAATCCTAGATCCTTAGCTTGGACCACCACTATAGTATTATAATAGTATTGTGTGATAACATCTTAACTACTTGGTAAAAAATAAAGAACCTAGATAAAGTTTCATATCCATACTACTTCTTTAGATACATCAAAAGCTTCAATATTCTCAAAATATTTTATTGAATCATGACCACGGGTTACATTTATCTCTTCTAAATAACATATCCTCTTTTAAGGGGGAACTCATATTAAAACTATGATTTCATATAATTTTTTTGTCTACAAAATTTAATATGTATATCCCTTAATGACTAGTTCCTCTTCCCCTCTATAATAGGATCACATATTTTTTTCATGACTTAGGTAATTATTGTATTTATAACCATAAAGTGATGGTTTCTTGGGTCTTCTTGACACCTGCATTTTATTCTCAAGGAAAATAAAACATTAATCCCATTATAAATAATTTAATATATAATAAATATTATCATATACATGTAATAGATTATATTAATCCACCCTATCTCCTCTTGTGAAGGATGACATGTTTTCATAGATATAAATATTTCATATATGATTTTGAAAATCCTCTATTATAATGTTCTATATGAAATATCCTTAATAAATTGTCAATATATGTACACTGACATAGTTTGAGAAGCCTCTTAGATCTATCAAAATAGATATTGATCCCTATAATGTAGGCTAATTCACCAATGTCTTTCATAGATAATAATTTTCTAAAACCACATTAATAGAAACAATACCATAATCTCATTTTACATTAGAATTATATCATTAATATATACTACTTTTAAAACAAATTCACTTCTACTAAACTAGTTATTGTCACATGTCACACATTCTTTCTTTATGAAAAAAAAATTTCTTACGGTTTTATCAAAAATAATTGTTCCATGAACATGATGCTTGTTTCAATCGATAAATAGTTATTTGTAACTCTCATAACTTATTATATTCTTTTGGATTAATAATCCCTTTTATTTTATTCATAAAAATATATTCCATAAGATCTCCATTAATGTATATGATTCTGGTATATAATTTATAAATATATAATCATGGTAAGATTCTTTGTTATGTAAAAGATTGATGGATTCCAACATGTTGATGGGTGAAAAAGATTCCTCATAGTCTATTCCCTGATGTTTCATAAAACCTTTCGAAACCAATCATGATTTATAGATTATTACACAAAAATACATGTATAGTTTCTTTTTGAATTCCCATTTTCACCCAATAAGATTTACATCACCTAGAGGATTCACTAAAACCCAATCATGGTTATGTTATAGGGAATCCATTTTAGAATTCTATGTTTTCTTCCACATCAAATCTTTTATGTTATTTACTAATTCATTATAAGATAGTGGTTCATCATTATAAAATAATAATGTTCCACCTTCTATAGTGACTATAAAACAATATCACACTCATTCTCTAGAATCATTAGTTCTTCTATATAGTACTTTTATCTCCAGAATAACTTATTTGATGGGGATTTAAGGAATTTTTTCCTTTACCAACTCTAGTGTATCTTGAGCCTAAATATTTTTTATGTTTATATTTCTCACACATTCTCTTTTGGATAAGTTATATCTCTCAAGTAACCTGGGGTATCTTTTTTATATTAATTTTCTATCTAGGGGTTATATAGATAATATCCTTTTATTTACTTAGGTTATCCATTAATGAAACACTTAGTACCTAGGGATGAAATATTGTTTCCATAATTTTATTTAATAAGTGTATCACAACCCTGGAAATGTTGATTAAAAAACATTTATTCCCACTCCATAAGTCATATGGGATCTATTATCCACTTTAGTTATAACTCATATTTTTATGTGTGCTACATTTTGTAATGTGTATCCCCAAAAGGATAATTTATGAATTTCATGAATAATCATTGATCTATCCATATCCAATAAGGTGTATTTCCTCCTACTACAAAAACTATTTCACAATAGATTATAACGAGGAGTGAATCTGGATAGTTTCATAAACCCCCTTTCCTAATTGATAAATGTTTGGTTATGATATTCCCCACTATAGTCTAGTAAGAGATTCATTATCTTCCCACCCAAACAATTCTCTACTTTATTCATTGATTACTTGAATTTATTTAAGTAATAAAAGTTATACCTTATTAGTTAAGCATGTACATATACACTAAATTCATCTATAAAACTTATGAATTAAGAATACTCACCCTCTATTATATTGGAAAATTTGAACACATATATGTAAAAACCAATTCTATAATCCATAAAACCTTCTATCCTTTTCCAATGAATGTGACTTTAGTCATTTTACCTTATAAAAAAGCATGGAATATATTCATGGGGTTTCAATAAAAAAATCTAAATACCCTTCTTGATATATCATTTTCAAATGTCTCTCACTTAAATGAACATGTTTGTGATTCCAAAACAATGCATGAAATGAGTCAAGTGAAATTTATTCATTATTGATCATTAAGAATTTATTTTCATATTCTAATACATAAAGACTATTTTTCACATGTTCCATCCTATAGAATATTATATTTTTTAAAAAGTAGTGACACATATTTCTGTAACTAACAATAAATCCCTATATATCTAAACTGTACAAGAACATTATGTTTTTGGTTACTATTGGAACATAGTAAAACTTTTTTAAAACAAAATTCAATCCCATTGGTAACATGAAATGGTATTCTCTAATAGCCAAATCAGCAAGACGTACTCAACTGGTTGCTAAAAAATCTACCAAAACTATAGAAATCTTCTCTATTTGGTTACTATATTTGTTTAAAAATGTGATAACCAAAATTTATATCCAATACACAGTTTAAATAATTAGATAGATTATATTCGATATCAAAGGAAAATAAATATTTCTCATGAGTTGTCAATGATGATTTTTTTTCATTTAGTGGGATTTATTCCCATAAGAAAAACAAACTACATATCACTCCAAATATTACCCCTTTACATTTAACCACTTCTAAGGACTGCGGAAAGAATACTTAGACATTGAAATAGTCCTTAGTATTCTCACTTATACTACCCTTTATTCACTAAGGAAATAAATATTTTCAAACTTCATGTATTTTCCTTCTTGGTGAACTAGATTTAGGAGACATGGAATGTCTTATATATATTATTCATATTTAAATTCATATCAAAACATGATAATCTATATGTATGTGTGGGAATAATGAGTTGTTTACACAATTCCTTAGGTAGCTTAAAACCCATAATATCTTAACACTCAATGTACCTAGTCATATTTACTGCATGAGGTCCAACTAGTTCTCCTCCTCTAATATTTCTCATGAAATTAACCTTAGATATCTTGTACCACCCTTTCATTTATTTATACTGATAAATTTTTTAATGTGATATAGAATATGATATTAATACAATGTATTCATTATGATTTTGGTGATCACTGGTCATGGATGATAACATTATGCATTAGACTTCCAATGAATCATACACATGTTTCTAGGAGATATTATTCTCCTATTAACATTCCCTTTAGTATAATTTATGGGAAAATGGGACTCCGTCATGTAAGATTTTTTCCCTCTTCATATTATGATGTACACAATCCTGTAAAATTTGTTTAGTTATTCATCAGTACGAAATTATATTTATCCAATATATATCATAGAGATAATTGTGAGGTCGTATTATATTTTATTTTCTATAAAAAATTACAGTTTATTTTAGAACAATATCTTGATTAGAATGTACATTTTAGGAAATTTATTTTATTAGTCTCCCACTCTTTCAAAAATCTTAATATACATCATGATTGGATTATGAATATTAAATATCATGTATATTTTAGTGGAAAAAACCATATTTAATTTATAATGACATTGAAAATAGACTAGACAATGTATTCAATGTATTTAGGTTGGTGATCTTTCTAACTGCATTAAAGTGTAGTATCTTGATTTTTTGAGTGGAATCCACAATCTAGAAATCCAAAATTCATATTTCTCGAATATATAACTCTTTTTCACACAAAATCTTTTGAAGAAAAAAAATCTTAATAAAAAATTATTAAGTAAATATAAAATATTCCTTAGAAATCCCCAAAAAATAGAGTATCTTAATAAAGTTCATATCAATACTTTGATCTATTGTTTTATTCAAACATAAGTTAAGGAAGAATATGTCCAACTTAATATTGTCTTTGATTATTTTTTTTATCTTAGACATAAAATTTTCTCTATTTGATCCTTTACATGCCTGTTAAAATTATATAGATTTTACATTGTTTATTAAAAATGTTATGAAAAAATAATTTATTCATGGTAAATTTATATTATTTTATCATAGCATGCATGTTATTCTATTTATATCATTCTATCTCATTTAATAATTACAAGATCTATGATTTTTATTAAGCTATGTTTTTTGTAATGTTTTATATTAAGTTATTTATTTTTGTCAAATAAGTGTTTAACCAAGTTAATGACAATGACCAGGGGTGTTCCTTGGGTTCATGGTATAAAAGAGGAGGAAAAAGGAATTTCTGGGCATATTTCATGGTTTGCACATTGTTAGTGCAAACCTTGTAGATCATCCCATGTAGTGATAAATCATTTAATGGAGGATTATGCATGGTTACCATATGGTTAAGATAACTATGTGTAATTCCCAAGAAATTATTTAAATGAGTGATTTTGGGATAGCGGCTCACACATGGTTTTCACACGGGTTGGAAACCTTTGTGGGTAAACTATTCACCATAGTAATGTTTATAAATTACAAAAATTTGATACTATGGGATTTTTAATCCTCACTCATTATTTTCCTCCTTTCTCCTCCCCTAAACACTAGTGACAAACAATAGCTCCCAATATCTTAAAAGGATGAATCTCTTTCACCCCTAGTCCATTCAGAGCACCGTCGGTTGGGGATCAATGCTCTGGGTAAGTCTAATATCTTCCTTGCTTCCTCATTCTGGTCAGGGTTTGCATATTTCTCACATATCCTTATAGATATCTAAGAAACATATTTTCTTGGGAAATGTAGGTTAAATATTTTTTGGGTGGTTGAATTTGAATCTAAGGCTACATTTTCGAGTGCGTTCACCAAATAATTTGAGGTAGGTGGTCTACATGTTTTATCCCATAGTTTATTCGAACATTTTTTTAGTCCAACCATGAAATTTCTCACTTCTGGTTTTGGTTTTGAACCTATTGGTAATATTTTTTTTAGGTTTCTAAATGATGAATGGAAATCCTCGTGTCCTGCAACGGACATGTTGGGGATGATTTGACCCATTTAAGGCCATCCATGGGGTGTGCTGATACTTTCTAGACCTAGAATTAGCTATGTATATTATAGGTTATTGTGTGGTATTTTAAATCCCCAGTTGAGTATGAGATATTCTTAATGGAAGTCCAAATTAGGTATTGGTTAATTGTGTTTGGGGCATGAGTCTTATTAAATATGTTTGATATAACTAAGAATGTTAGTTCATGTGAAATAGTAAATATGTTAAATGGATAATGGTATAGGAAATGGGAAATATGTTGAAGGGGATTTCATAAGAGGATTCATTAGTATGTATAATTGGTTGATATAAGGGAATTATTGAAAATTATTAGTGGGATAGGATTAAGAATTGGAATATGGCTAAATAGACTAAGTGAGGTAAATCAAAAAATGGGTTAATTGGTTATGGAACAATATGATTTACAATGTTGATTGTTATAGATTATGATTGTTTTATGTAACAGTTGTGATTGGTTGTGATATAGTTTGTGTGTGGTGAATGGATGGATAAGCATGTGCACATGGCTTGAGGTGTGGGGTAAATGACTCAGGCTCCTCCTAAGGGTCTAGTTGGACTGATTCTCTAACTCCACCCACAATGCATGGGTTAGAGTAGTGGATGAATCTCAATTCCCTTAATGGTTTCACTCCACTATGACTAAGGCTTTTAAGTGAGGATATTTTGATATTGTGATATGTTATCCATACTTATTTAAGGATCTATTTATGTCTTTTATATAAAATGATTATTTCGATGAACCTTGAGTGAATGATATGAATGCATAACTTATGAACATTATGATTTATGATTAATGAGTAATGAAAGAGATATAATAAATCAACACCAAGGTTAGTATAGCTAAGTAGATATTTTTAACTAGTGGCCCCAAATTGTCTTTCATTTGATTGTTATATATTTATAGTTTCATGCACTATCTATTAGACTGGATATTTTTATACAATTTTTTTAGTGAGCTACTGAGTTGTACACACACCCTTTACTGGCCACATTTGGGTACTAGATAAGGTGTCATGCTTGCAGGGAAGGATAAGGGAAAGGGCCCTATGACAGAGAGTTGAGTAAGACATAGGACATGAATGAATAAGGTTCCATACCTGGAGTTAGGATCATTATCAAGATTCAATTTTTTGTTTTTATTTTGGGAATTTTTTTACTTGGAATTGTAGCATGACATGAAATATTTACTATTTCAATTGATTTGTACCCAATTTTAGAGATTTTTGATTATTCATGTTATTTTTGGTTTTCTATTGTTTCCACTATTTTAATTGTGTTATGTTGTTTCTTACTCTGGTAAAGAGGGTATAGTCTCGCCATGTGACCTATTAGACCCTCGCTGCTAGTTGGAATCTTTTGTCATATAGGGAGGCATGCATGAGGTCATGTGATGACCCGACTCAGGGCACTGATTTAGTGGCACATCAGTTGGGGATATTACAATAATCATATAAACATTGATTACATAAAAAATAAATTATTACATACATGGAAAATTAAAATAAAAAAATTTACATGATGATGAGATTTTATAGTGGTTGTTTTTTTTATGAAGATGTCAAAACAACTTATAAACCTTGGGGAAATAACTCCTTTAGTCAATACCTTGGATTGAGTTGCAATATTCCACTATTGACCTATATATCTACTCAGTTGGTTTCACATCAACACCTTCTTGAAATGAGTTCTATTTCTTAGAGCTCTAGCCTTTTAATTTTTTACACTCTCAAATGAGGGGAACCAATGATCCTAAGATATATAAAATAATTTTTGTAATCATATACCCTTAAATAATAAAAGAGAGAGGTATGATTCACAGATCAATATATTTAATTTAGTAATAATTTTATCACATAACAAAACCCATGTAATAAATATTAATTTAAAAAGAAAACCTATACATACATAGGTCTATAAATACCATGATTTTTCATTAACATGAAAAGTCTACATATTTAAAATTGATATAATTTATTCCAAATCATTCCCTAATAAGAAATATTTCTCATAAATTAATAATTAATAAGCTTATTAATTACTTTTTTATTATAATAATAGAAAGTCCAAATAGTTATTCAGATATACAATATTATCATCCAAATTATGTTGAAATAAATTAGATAAATTAATTTTATTTAAAATTATTAAATAAATTTAATTTACTCATCGAGAACATGGCTTGTAACCTCTTAGAATGGTTTAATCAAATAATGAAATTTAAAATGTACTGATATTTACTAGATCCCACCTAGTGAGTACCATTCCACATATGGAAAACCCCATTTTTGGAGTTTATCACTAACTATTCTTGTACTATGACATGCCATGGAATGTTACACACACTCTGTATAGTCATTAAACTGTATTTTCTACTCACCAGACATTCCTACAAGACATTTCATGATATACATGGAGTGTTTTTCAATGGTCTATACTACATAGTCTATGTGATGTGTATAATTTCGAAACACACCTTGAATATTCCTGTTATGAACTACTCAAAATTCCTACGTATTATGGAACGTGTATGAAAACTTTAGACGATGTGTATTTGTATAATAATTCTAAAATATTAATTAATCATTCTCTTTCTTATCGACACACTAAAAATCACAGGGTGTGTACCTTGAACTGTAACTCATTTATGGCCAGTTGCATTGCATGCATGGGGACATGGCATGTAATCTATTTGGGTTATTGAGTGTTACATAACATGTACAACTGAATAAATACTATTTAATCATTTGGACCCTTTACCTCTGAACTGTTAGTCAATATGATGTGAGTAATGACACCCTATACTTTGTCCACATAGATTGGAATAATTTACATTGGGTTAAAACCATGAATAGTTATGAAGTGTGGATACTATCTACACTTATTTTACTCCCTGTGATGGAACATTCTTGCTGACAGCAAACACATTTTTTTAATGAAAACATTTATTGACCCACCATATAATGTTTTGTTTTGGGTTTTACCATCCTTATGTGGTTTAAAAATATTAAAAGGGGTGTAATCATGTCATACAGAGGACATACTCGTCACATCATAATGTAATCCTTGAGTGTTCTTCACTTGTTAGTGTTCATATTAATTTGAATGAACAAATTATGTCAACTTTTTTATTAATAAATAAAAAACAGAAATGACAAAATAACATAAAAATACTATATTTTTCAACCAAATATTAAAAAATTATAAATTTAACCATAACCAACTTGGTACCACATTAAGATCTCAAGAATGGTTGAAGTCAGCCAAGGCTAGGATCAACAATTATTTTCCTAAAATAAAGAGGATAATATCAAGTTTCTAGATAAAGAGTCATAATTAATAATGGTATTATCAATACAATATAGAAAAAAATAAGTTTGAAATTTTTTATAGAGGATATTTCACCATAATTTTATAATTAATTTAAAACAAAAAATTATATTTTCAGGATAAATCATTATTAGTTGTAAATGATGATCAATATGAGTGCCTCTCCATTTGTATCTTCATTGTGATGAATAATCCAATTTAGAACTCCTTTATTGGTATCCATACATGATCTACTAATCTCCAAACATCATTCAAGGAATTTTTGGTGTGAGCCTAAATATTTCATGTACCATTCATTACTCATTATTGATTGGAAAAATAGAAATATATTGTTCTCTCTTTCATGAATGGTAGAATGATGATGATTTATCATTTTGTTGAGATTATCATTGAGTATTCTATAGGGCTTAATAGAATCCTATCCTGGGTGAATTAGGTTTGTCGATTATAATTATTTCACCCCAGAAACATGGCATAATGAGATAATTATACTCTGCATTGACTCATTATTAATTGTACAAAGGCCTATTAACTAATTATTTATCCTTTTTAAACCTCATTTCAAATAGAAATGATATAATTATTATTATATTTCATGAAACTCACTATCCTATTAATATTTAAATATAATATTTTACATAAATCAATACATAATTATTTAATTGATATGGAATGAATAAATTATTTTCATCGTCAGGCCCTTAACACGGCCCACCCATCCTACTCAACATTTATCATATAATAAATAATATATATTAATCCAAAAAAAATATTTTTGGGAATAAATAATTAAATACTATTCACTAACACTGTGAATAAATATATATTCTAAAAAATATTATATTCACTAACATGTGAATAAATATTTATTTTTGCATTGAACTCACTTATTCTAAACAAAAATATATTTAACGGTTGAGTTTATGCAATTAACATAACTAGAATAATTATAATTTCCAAATTCGGTGAATAATAGTTATCTCAAATATGAAATTCAAGTTGAATTTAATTTGCTATTATTAACATATGCAGTGTGTGATCTCCTAGTCCTCTTTCTTGGTGGCATTAGTCGATCATTCCAAAAGGTCGAGATCAAAATATAGAAACAAATTAAGTAACCAATATTTAAATATTTAAATGTTTCAATGATAAAAACATCATATGAATTCTTACATTGTAAAATAATCCCTTTTTATATGAAGTTTGAGTACTTGCACCATCAACCTTTATAGTTGATTTGTCTATCCATGACCACATGAAATAAACTCATCAATGAACTACCATTGACATGTATTTAATATCATTGGTATATTTCAATGGAATGTCCTAATGTATCTACATATATTTATCTAGAAGGTATTAATTCTTTCATGACATATTCAAGAATTTGATATCACTTATGATGTACTCATTATATCTTACTTCTCTATGAGCATATTTCATTGTGGTTTTCACAAATACAAAAAATTATATTATTCTTTATATAAATTAAAAATAATATAATGTATAAGGACCCGCACAAAAACATGAAAATACGAATATTGGATAACATATATAATATATGTAATTTATATTGGTTGGCATAACCTAATAATCACATATTTTGATGTTTTTCATGTTTAAATTTCATGAGAAGAAGGTATAATTTCTTATGAGAATCCAACACCTAATAGTCAAAATAGTATTTTTGTCTCATTGAGTAAATTTTATCTAGACAAGATGACATATATTTTAGAATATTGTTAGATCACTTCACAGTTCTCATTATATAGGTTAACTGATGTAACCTTTTGATGAAAAAAATAATATAAGGATATTATCTCATCACTATAATATATAATAAATTCATTATTTGATAAGATATTTATTAATCTACTATAAATAAAGATTAATAATATTGTTTATTTTAGGGAACATAAAACAATATCATACACTTTGCTATATAAAAAATAGATATTTTCACAGAATTAGAAGACTTTGAAGGGATAGGTGACAACTTTGTGAGGAGTATCAAAGATATCTTCCACATTTTAAATGTAATGATGTCCCAAAGAATAAATAAAGAGAATTTTGTTCATATAAAATTTCTAATACAACCATAAATACTATTTTTTTTATTTATCCATATATAATTATGAGGATAAATAAATGATGGCTTAAAAGATTCTCTAATATTACCATTTCTATTACATGATTTTTCATGTCCTGTAACAATATGGAATAATATAAGGAATACATAAATATACATGAATGAATGGAAGAGAGATTAAAGAATCTAGTTAGATGAAAAATATACAATCCTTATAAAAACTTGAATAAAAATAAAGAAATTGTTGAAATAGATCTTGAAGAAGATTAAGATACAACTAAAAGTAATAAAAGGATGAAGGAAATAATCTAAATCAATTGATATTGAGAGAGTGTTGAGAGGGAGTTTGGTCAAGAGTGACAATGTGAGATATTTTAAAAATAGAAAATTAACTCATTAATAGGCTACTAGGATGATCAATAGAGATATTATGTGTCACATCAAAATTCTAATAATATAGACAATAACCGATATCTCTTCTACCAGAAATTTAGTGTCACTATTCCATAAGTATGATTATTTTATACTAATACTTGTAGAAAAAAACAAATAAAACATAAAATAATGTGTAAGAATTTGGTAAGTAAACCTAAATTTTAAATGCATAAAACAACCTTAAATAAATGATAATTTAATACTAATACTAAAAAATCATGATGAAACGTAAATTCATCAAAAATTAAGATAAGTTATAACTATATTTCAAATTTAAACAAAGTTGATTATTCAGAAAATGTTATTTTATCATGAAATAAGAAAGAAAAAATTTCTAAAAATTATAAATATTGAATAACAACATATTTCATGTATAAAAATAAGGAAGTAAGATTCTTACATAAGTCATTCAAATAATAATATTTTAAGGATATAAAATTTGATTAAATAAACATATTTTTATCTAATTTTTAATTATATAATTTAAATAATATAGTGAAATTTTGGCCAATAACATATCCTCATTAAATAAATAATAATGTTCCTGATAATGGGGTTTTGTGAAGATTCTGGCCAGTTGGTGTTCAGTGATTATCCATTAAAGTAAGATGCCTGCATTTTAAAAGTTATCTCTCAATATGTGTTTTCTAAGGTTATTTTTATTAGAATACAATTGTTGAATTTGTTTTTTTGAGACACTAATCATACTAGTTTTGTCGCATTTAATGGTTATAAGATCATTAGATATACTATTTTCTAGAAGATTTTTACTTATCCAAATGATTTTATTACAAAACTACTTGTGATATGTATTTAATATTTGCATTAAAAAGAAAAATTAAGGTATTCCTATTAATACAACATGAGACAATAGATTTTCCGAGAAAGTGACAAGTCCTAGTTGTACTTTTTCCATATATGTAACATCCTCCAAAATTATCATCTATATAACTAATAAGATCCAATGAAGAATTTTTGGATAAAAAAATCCAAGATTCATCATGCATTTGAGATATTTAAATATCCTTTCAAGATATTTAAGGTGAGATTTTTTTAGGATTGTCTTGAAAATGAGTATAATTATAAACACTAACAAAATGTCCATTCAAGTTGTAGTAAGGTAATGTATAATCCAAATCATACCTCAGTAAAGCTTATTAATCACATATTTACCAACAACATCATATAATATCTTACATTAATTTCTCATAAGTGTCTTTATTTAATAATTAGATCTATAAAAAATGATCATGAAGATCATTATTGTAATTTCTTTGTCTTGGAATTTTTTTAAATCTTTTGATTAATTTGAAATCTGAGGAAAAACATTCACTCACTCTTAAAATTCATTTAAAATTCCTTTCATGATAAATTTAAAAATAAAAAACTAATAGTTTCATTAATTAGACGAACTATAATGTCATTGAAATAATTTTGGATTGCTAAAAATCAGTTTAAAAACAAATTTAAATATATAAAATTAGATTTTCTGTTTTTCAATTCATTATATATGAGGAATTTATTTTACTATTGGTACTATGATGAAGGATATTGTTTTAATCCCTATAGGGACTTGGTTAACTTAAACCCATGATTTGGAATTTTTGGATCCTCAAACCTAATAGGTTTCCCAATATAGACCTTTTCATAAATAAAAAAAATTAAAAATTAATTTTAGGATCTATTTGAAAAATTTAAATTTATTATGAGAGGTAAATTCCATCAAGATTATATTTGATTTAAGACTAGTAACATGTTTTAAGTTTTCAATATAGTAAATACATTTTTGTTAATTATAATATTTTACTATAAGTATGGATTTATTTTAAATGATGATTCCTTGTTCATCTAACTTATTCATAGACACCCGTTTTGTACCTCTAATGATATGATCATGTAACAATTCAAATAGAGATAAAAATCATTTCAAGATACATGATTTACATCTTACTACAAATAAAATATCAAATTTTTATCATTTAAGACATATCAATAATTTATGGTTCTAGGTGTAAAACAAAATCACTATACTCAACCTCATTTATGATGAATCTTGATGTTTGGATTTTGTCTCATAAACCATTGTTGACATTATTTATGGAATGGTCTTTAGATTTGACCCTTTATTTTTTAATAAACATGTGATTTATTTTCCCTCAAATTCAGCATATTTCGATGTAGGTAGAGTAATAATGCTCAAAATCACAAGATATTACCAACCATCATCTATTCTTTTGAGGTTTAGGAAAATTATTATCTAATTTTCATTTGACTTATTCTTCATTGATGTTGGTCCTATTATTGAATATTCAATTTTACTTACATGATTAGGTGTTCCCAAAAAAATCATCACTAGATTAGCAGTCAGTCTTTCTAATATCATTTATGTCGATCAATTTTATGTGTTTGAGACATTATAATTTTACTTAATTATAATTTTTTTAATTATTAAATCAGATGTTAAATGATAAATTCTTTAAATATGGTGAATTTTGTTTTAAATTAGATGTTGAGTTTTTTTTGAAAATATTGAATTCTGTGATCTTTAATGGAGAAATGTTATGATAATTGGTTTAAATATAATTTTATATCAGTTTCTTAAACATCATTTTGTGGAATTTATTTAATATTTGTTTTGAATATTTTTCAATTATTGATGATATTTTTAGAGTACATTAGAGGTGAGAATATTTTTGTTGTGTAACAATAATTACTTTTTTTATAGGGTTTCACAACATTAATCCATTTAAAGAACATTTACATAATATTATAATGGGGTTTCCAGATAATTGATAAGAATTAAAAGGATAATTGGTGGAGGTATTTATCTAGGGTAATATATATAAGAGTAATTTACTACAGTACATAAGAGTTACTCATGTAAGAGCAGTTCACTCCAATACATTGTATTTTGTGTTATAATAAACTAATTTTACAATTGCAAAAGTAAGAGATACAACTGGGCTCACATAAACATTTTCTACTTATGAAAGAATCATCTAGGGGAAACATATTTAATTAAGGAATTTTAGTAAATCATTTAAGAGTAAAAAGATAATTATAGAGAGTTCTATTGATCAGACTTAGTCATGTTCAGTAGAAAATGATAATAAAGAACAAACTATCTTTCCACTGAGCTGGGGCACATGAAATATAAAACAACCAAACTAAGGAGTTAACCTCATCATTAATAATAAACTAAGAAATATCAATCAAGTTGGAGATATGTTGGATGAAGAGTGTAAATAAGTCCAAAGGACTTGTAGGTGGGATAATGAACCTAGATCACCAAACCATGTGCTTATATCTTGGCTACATCACATTCTATATGTGCAGTGGTTGTTCCATTGGCTACCATGGGATGATGTAAAAGGATTATTGGGTGTAGTAGGGGATTAATGGGAGTTTTTTCAAATATGTAAACTCCTACAATTCCTATAAAATTAGGCCAATGGTGTTTTTCATAATCATCAATGCAATCCAATGACCAATTATATCCAAAGAGAGAAGCATAAGACCTCCTTGTGAAAAAGAATATGAGTTGTGAGAGGGGAATATTGTAACATTTCTAATATAGTAATTAAAACTCCATTTTATTTCACCATTATTCATTATATTTGATTGATAAATAAAAAATAGATATTATGGTGATTAGAAGAAAAATGTGATAAGAGGATATTTTCCATGACCTGAAAATTCAAGCTACCCAGATTTTTATTTTGAAAGAAGATTATAAAATATTATTTAAAAAATATTCCCATAATGAATATGGCATTTAATTTTGAAGAAAAATATATACCTAGATGTCTTTAAAATTTGGGTCAAAGTTCAGTTACAATAGTATCCCCTTACTAGAGAATCAAATGAATTGTTTTAGCAATGACTACATTTCTAATGATTTTATGGATGATGATCTAGCATAAATGTTATAAATATGTCATCTAAACATAATAAATAAATATCAACTATTAACAATGAATTGATCTTTTATTGAAAAATCATATTCTTCTGTCAATTATCCATTATCCAATTCCACCATTTTTAGAAATCTAGAAATAATGATACACTCCATTTTTAAAAATTATACCCTTATTTTTTTAGAATTGATATTTAATAGAGGTACCATCTATACGAGGGATAATAATAATATTTCCTTAAACAACTCTATTTGGAAGTATCAAATTGAAGATCTCTATAATGCTAAGAATCTTTAAAATCCCATTGATAACAAGAGATTGAAACATTGTTTGGAAATGTAAGTAGAGTGGAATAAGATTAATAAGAATTAAACCAATCAAATCGATCATTAGATTAATCACAGTGTCTACTACCATGTAGACTAAGATAATATTGTGTTTAAACTCTAGATCAAATTGGATAATACATACCATTCAATGAATACTTAAAACAAGACCCACTTTATAATTTTTTTTATGAATCCTCCATTTTTGTGTGAAAATTATATAGTCAAACATTCCAATGTGCTCCAAAGCCTGGAAAATCAACTCGTCGATATAAGTAAGACTTTTACTAATGATGATCTAGAAGAACCCTTACTTTTCAAAGTTCCTGATATCCAAGATACATTAGTGGTCTCCCTCATAATATTGGGACTTTAAGTTAAACATACTATGGTAATGGTAAAGGATTTAACTTTCAATGAGGGGGTCTAAATGAAGGATGTAAGTTATATCTTGACATGATCACTCATCATAGATATGTGAGGGTGAAAACATGGAGGTGATTGATGGGAATGAATTAGAATTCAAATAAATGATAATGGAAGTATCACAGATGGAATAAGACCAACATAAAAATTCTATAATTATGGGATGGAGGGAGGAATAATGAATAACCGTTGGAAGTCACTATAAGATAAGGTCCAAGGTAGCCACTAATTAAAATAAGAAATAGATATTCACAGATGACTATCAAAAAAGAAGTTGTGATTTTTTCAAGATATAAATAAGATACATTCTCTCACACATCCAAATATGACATATAATGGGTGGTTGATACTACAACATCATACCACACAATTTCACATCACGAATATTTGTTGAATTGTCAAGTTGTTGAATTTGGTACATTTATATTGGTGGATACTAGTTTAGTTGATATTATTGTCATTGGTGATACCTAAGTCAAAAAAATTTCTAATATAGAATAACTGTAATGGAAGTTCATCATGTTCCAAGTATTCAACTCAAATTGTTATTATAAATAACCTCTGAAAATATGTATATGAAAAAATAATCAATAATAAGAAATTGAAGATGATTAATGGATCCAACATTATCACTAAAGAATGTATAGTATACCAAACTCATGTGAATATATTTACAAAAAACCTCATAATGGTAAAAAGAGAGGAATCATAATATATATGGAATTGAATACTCTACCATATAAGTTAAATATAGTTATCCACCCTGATCAATAATAATTGTATTAATGTTGAAAAGGATATATTACATTATAATTTTAACTACTACTTGTATGGGAAGAAACATAGAGTCTCATTTAATACTGATTCATCGAGGATATCAGAGTTACTAGATTTCGTACACATTGATATACACGGTCACATGGGAGGGAATCATTGATAGTTAAAAAAATTATAACCTTCATTGACGATGCAACATGAAAGGTGTGAGTGTTCTTTTTAGGTAATAAGGACCATGTAATGGATTACTTCATGATATTACATGCCATTATAGAGAATCAATCTAGAAGGAATATTTTTTTAGAAAACATTAGAGAGTACACATATAAGGATTTTGATGTTTATTTCACGATTCAGATCATTTGACATGAGAGGACTAACTTATGAACACCAAACATAAAAAACATATAAAAAGGATGAGAAGAACCATCATGAAGAAGTTCAAGAGTATCATGAGTTTGGATAAGCTTCCTAAGACTTTATAAGGACATGTTTTTTGATTTTCATGGTAACTATTAATAGATTACAATCAATCCCTTTCAATTTTGAAATTCCACAAAATAAATCTATGGGTGAACATCCCACTTACTATCACTTATAAGTATTTGTAAATTTATAATTTTTAAATGAATTTAAATAACATAGGAGAAAAATGGTTGGAAGATATACTCTATGAATCTTCATCAGATATATATTTGAGGAGTTCAAATATAAGCTTTGGGACTAGAAGGATAATAAGGTGATAATAAGTAGAGATCTTATGTTCCACGAGAACCTAAAAATATTGGAAATTCAAAATCAAAGATTGCATTAAAGATAAATAGATAAGGATCTATTTCTTGATCCCACACCTATTAAAACACCACATACAAATGAATGATAGAGGATCAATACATCACATCAGAAGCAGACCATGAGGCATTATAGGGTGAATTTGAGTTGCAGGCGACTCATCCTTCTCCACTAATATTTTTGGAATTGTTAAAGTATCTAGACATGGGTGTAACTTACAAACCTAATATTTCAAAATATTAAATATATTCAGGAATAACTCCATAAAAAAGATATATGTATTTAAAGTACCTATTTTTGACTGATGATGGTGAGATAAAAAGATATTAAGATGTAGTTTCTCATTCTAAAAAACCGATGTGGCTTCCTATAATAGAGAATGATATTGATTCATTAATAAGTAAGTAATCATACAATTTTGTGGAATTAACCAATGGATAGAAGGAAACAAAAAACAAATGTGTGTTCATGATAAAGAGGATTGAAATGAATTAGAATTTTAACCAGTCCCAATTATTAGTCAAATGAATCCTTTATAATAAATTAACTTTGAGGATAATATTCCTCTATGGTGAAGATGTATGAAATCCAAGTACTTTTTAAATAATGAATAGCTTGGACATGGTTCTTGAGAATATTTTCATGAAGGAATATTTTCATCATGGAAACTCTACCACATTATATATACATGACGAAAACTGAAGTATTAATTATTAGGGGGAAATAAAACTTCATGTGTAAATTGGAAAATATCTTATATGGAATGAAATATCTATTATATTGTGGTACATAATTTTTGAATTATTAAAGGAGTTTCATGGATAAAAGTGGACACAGGTGGACCAATGTGTTTACCTTTAGAGATTTGTATATGGTAACTTCATTTATCTCTTGGTTTATATTGATAAAATCTTGATAATTGGGAAGGATCAAATAGAGACTAGCTAGTTGAAGAAGAAGTTATACATGTATTTTGATATGAAATAGTTGGGAATATGTCAATAGATTTTTGGGATGTAGATCTTTATGATAAGAATATGAGGTTTTTATTTATATCATAAGAGATGTATAATGAACATTTTTAGAAACATATTTACTTGTATAGATCCAAACCATTGAGTATTTATCTTCCAAATCATTTGAATTTGGGTAAGAACTCAATCATTCCATTCAAGGAATAAATTGAGGTGATAGAGATAATATAGTACTCTTAATTATATGGAAGGTTGATTTATACTATGATATTTATAAGGGAATACATTTCCTATATAATGGATTTATAGATCTGATTTCTCTATTATATAATAAAAAAACTAATATTAATCCATGGGATTTTAGGGAATCTAAAAGGCATATTGAAACCTCGTTATTTATGGGGGGAAATTACAGTCTTGTGGGGATATAAAAATATAGATATATATAGATATCTTGAAATCAATAAGTACACAATAGGATGCATCTACACTTTTGTATGAGGAGCTGTATCCGGATAGTCATTGATGTAGAAGTGTACTATGTTATCAATAATTAATCCAGAGTATATTACTACTATGAATGATATGAATTATATGATGGATATTTTATTTTTAAAGAGTTTTCTTCATGAAATAAAATTTATCCTAATGGAGTATATATATCATTCGAATAGTAATTTTTTTTGTACTTATGTATGAACTCTATATAATATACCCAAATTAAGCACGTCAATATTCACTATCATTGGACATGAAAGGTGATGGTTCAAAATATTTAGAGACTTTTGAAGATCAAGACTAAGGAGAACACAACATATATGATAAAAAATAAGATAGCTTGAGAGAATCTCTACCATTATAGATACTCCGTAGTATTTCAGTGAGGGGTAGAATTGAATAAGTCCAACATCCTTGCAGTTGGGAAAGTTCACCTACATCACCAAACCTTATACTTCCATATTTGTATTTATATATTACTTATGTGAAAGATATATTACTTTGGAGTATATGGGAATATTTCAATGGATGTTTCGGTATATTCTGGGATTGGTGGGATTTATTTTAAGATTGATACCTCCAATAATCCCTTCAAAAGGAGGATATGGGGTAAATCCATGATAAAAAATAGATCACTTTTATACAGAGCTAGAGAGGCTTAAGACCTCCTAAAGAGATAAAAATAGAAGAGTATGAGGGGGGTTTTAAAACCTTTTTTCCATGAAAAATAAAGAAACATTATCTCCCATCATTCATCTTTATTTGTTAATAATTTATCACAATTTAGTGTTTCTAAAAACTGATGGATTAGGTTATGTTGGTAGATATAGGAAACATATTTTCTAATTGAGTGAAGAAGACAAGCTTAAATACTCTGATGATTTATGAATGGAAAAATAAAGGAACGTCTTTCATGGACATTGGCCAAAATAGAGACTTGATTAATAAAAATTGGGTGAGGAGGGTAAATTTAATTGGAAGAAAGGTTGTAGAACCTAATATATGTTAAAGTAGTTAAGAATATGAGATACATAGACTGAAGAAAACCAATAATATATTGAGTTAAAAAAATTTCTAGTGATCAAATGAGTTTTAAATAATGGAAGATCGAGTTAAGGCTAAAATAGTTAATAATAGGATATCAAGTTGATAATATAATCACTATAAATATTGTAGGATTTTATTTTAATTATTATAGTATGATTCAATATTTTATCAAGATCCACATTAAGATAGTTTGGGTGAATGGTGATTGAAGTATTGTTATGTTGAGTATGGATGAATTTCAATGGTGGTAGCCCAGGTAAGAAGTCATGCTTCTATTAGTCTAGTCAGAGAAGAAAAAAATCAAAATTGGATAGTTAGTTCTTTAATTTTAACTACAGACTCTAGACTAGATTGAATGATCATTATCGGTATGAGATAGTTTATTGATTGTTGGTTTATTTACATTGGTGTTCACCTAAAAAGGATAGAGATGGTTCATTTAGTGCTTGAACGATCTAATTTTATGGTTTATATTTTTAATTTGATGAAATACCAGGTATTTAAACTATGGGGATGGAGGTAAAAATTGTTCATGTAGAGCCAGTACAAGTGATACCCGAGAAGATTTGATTCGTAGGTGTTATAACCAAAAGCATTATTGACAAGTATTATCTTATTTGAATTATATTTAAGGGGTTCACCACAATTTTATTTCCTCTAAGATATAGTTTCTATGTAAATATTTTTTAACTTGTATAATAGATTATGATAAAGATGATTTTAGTAAGAAAACAATTACTAGAGTTGTTTCTTTTCCAATACATTTGGTGAAAAGGAAGTTAAAGAACGATTAATGGAGTCAAAGAGGTTTTATAAAATTTGTTTTATGGGAAGGATTATATTATATAAAGGTACCTAAATAGTTAGTATTCAATCATAATTCTTACATAAGTTTATCCTAGAGCATATATGAAGCACATCGGTCCACAATTCTATAACTTCTTATTGTACCACTCTAGTTTAGGAGGGAGAAGAATAATATGATTTTTTTTATTATACTTGCGTAATAGAATAATATTCTGGGTTTGAAAACCTTGGAATATAATTGCTGATATATTTTCCTAAAATTGTAATTTTAACACCTTAATTGCAATTTTTGGATAGTTTAAATCAATACAAGATGATGGTATTTACATAAATTCAATCAACTTTCATAAAAACATTTAAATACATTAAATTCATTTTATTTATTAGAATTTAATTGATTGATATGTTTTAATAAGGTGAATTTGGTTTGATAATTCAAACCAAGTTGAAACATAATATATTTTTTATACATCACCTAAAATTTCCAAAACATGATCGTAGTTGTGAGCATAGTTCATATTGAATTGATCTTTAAATCAGTTTTTGATGAATTAATAATATTTTATTATTTAAAAAGAAATTTATTTTTGTGATAGTATTAGAAAAATCTTTATCTCTTTAAAAATATATGTTTTTATTCAAAGTTGTTATTTTTCTATTGAAAATAAATAATTTAACGGGAATTAATGGACCTGGAAGGAAGAGTAACTGTAGTTTAATCTTTGTTTAGTCCCCATTTAAATCCTTGATTTATCATTTTTAAAATCTAAATTAACGAATGTTTTGTATGTTTAAATTTATTTTTCACTATTTTTTTTAAACCTCCATGTTTTAATATAGTATTACATAATTTACTAAATGAAACATTATAATGTGGAAGTAGAAAAAATAGCTTGAATTATAAATATTCCTTATGATCGACCTATGGTCACTATGGTGCATTTTATTTAAAAAATATTAATTAAAATATTTTCTTGAAAAAATTTGTCATTCTTCATCCTTGGTGTTGAGATATTTACATTCATATATAAAAACCTAAAAATAACTGACCCTCAGCTTATTACCATTTCAGATTTTATAGGGGGGCTTATTAGGAAATATTCTTACCAAAAATAATTTCAGAGTACAACAAGTTGTATTGAATACCTTAAACCAAATGTATTGTGTGTGTTTTAATTCATTTAATAATGTTATTGAAATATATTTTAGATTTCAATTACACCATTCAACCACCTTATTTGTTAGTGTAGTTTTTTAAGAGATAAATGAATGATTATAACCTTACAAAATTTGAATTTCCTGAAATAATTTACTATTTAAGTCTCCCCAATGATCACATTTAATAGATTTTATCATATGCACTTTTTCATTTTTATCATTCATTGTAAATTTGAAAAAGTATATATAATATTAATTTTTTGAGCTGAGAATAAAATCTTGTGTATCTTGTATAATAATCATCAAAAACATATTTTAGGATTTCCTCCCATACTAGAAAAGTTGGTTAGACAAAACAGATCAAGGTGTTTAAGATCAAAGGATTTGGAAGTGGAGAATTTAGTTTTATAATAAATGTAATTTTTTATAATATTGGAAAATGATCAAATACATTATCCTTTGTAATGTATTATTTAGGGAAATCAATTAATGTTGCTTCTAGATGAGCCTAACAAGTTTAAGGTTTCTACATTGAACATGAAGTCTATTTCACATCAAAGGATCAATATCACACACACATAAAAATATGACATGATTTATAGAAAGTTATTTTTGATTAATAACATATACATTATGAAGATTATATGAATAAAATAAAAGGTTACCAAAAGAATAAAACACCTTAATATATCATGATTAATAAAAAATAAAAAAACAACTATCAAATAATTGATTAATTATTTGAAAGGAAGGTTCTTGGAGATAAACATATACATAATTTTTAATAACACTGGAATTAATAATTCCAATAAAACCCTTATCGATTATCTTGATAATTGAGATATTTCCAAAATTGATATGTTCACCACCATGCTTTTATTGTTGGTTGAACTTTGACTAGTCAGAACACATATTCCTCAATTATTTGATATAAATATATCATGTAACAACCATTTATTTTTTTAAGATACGTTTTTTCAACAAAATAATCAACAAACTAGATATTTCTTTATAAAAATTGAATTTAGATCCACTAATGTTATCCGAAAAATGTGATTTTGGTGCACATATGCCATTGCAGTGAGTATAGTTTTTAGAAAATTTAAATTTTAATTGACACCTTTTTAGTCTATTATATTGAGATATTTTTGATTCATATTCATTTATTAGATGACAAGTTTTTAAAAATAATTAAATACTTTATATTTTGATTTTTTTTTTGAAAAATTTAATTCTTTTTGATGAATTTGTTTTATTGCGAAACAGATTACAAATTGGTTCAACACATGAAAATTTGAATAAGGAATTTTATCAAAATTATCTTCTATTTTAGTGGTGTTTTAGAAATCTACTATATTTTTTAAATATTGGAATATCAATGATATCCCATTTCATATTATATTCATAGAATGTAACACCATATTATCATGTTTTGTCTTGTTTTATTTTAATTTTTTTCATAAAATTATATATATTTTTTATAAGCTAGTTATTTCAGTGTCACTCTTTAAATAAATTTCCTCAATTAATTTTAAATAAATTGTCTTATTTTCAATGAAAACATTCATTTTTTATCTTTTTTATTAATTAAAATACCAAATGTAATGAGAGACCCAATGAGTTCCTCAGTTTGTTTATTCTTAGCATACATTTCTTCTTGAATCACAATTTATTTTGGTGGCCAAGAGTTCGAAAATACCCAACGGATAGTCACTAAAATCATTTTAAAAGAGAGAACATCACTTATAAAGTTTATTCCATTTATAATTTTAGATAAATGTGTAAAAATTCTAGTTATTGATTTATTAGAATGAATGTTATATAATTAAAAATCTCTACTATACATGTCAAGTATATTATCCTTGACTTTTTTAATGCCATCATTTATGACATCAAGAAGTTTCCATATCTCATTATATTCTTTAAAATTTGGAACATGATTAAACACATTCCTCTCTAAACAAAACTAATGTCTATTCGTGGATTTTTCATCTAGATAGAAATTGGTTTTATTATCTGGTGTCTATTTACAATTTACATCACAAGTGGGGGTATAACCATGCATATATTTTTTCAAATAGGGTATCCTTTTACTAAATAAAAATAGTAATATATTTATTCTAATATTTATAGTTTTTTTATATAAAATAATGGAGCACAACCCATTGAGTATCCCTCCTAACAACCTTGTGTATTAAATACTGAGGCCATTCATTATAATTATTTCTGTAGAAATAATTAAGGAATGAAAATAAATGGGGGAACTGATACTAATTAATGGTTAAAGAGGGTCTAAAGAGGGGTGGTGGATGATTTAATTTATAGAAATTAAATCTAATAATTTTACCATTAATGGAATTAAAGTAGATATAAAAATTAAAAAACTGCATGTAATAGAAATAATATTTCGGCACATATTTGTTGTATAAATTTAAATAAAACATGTTAAATTGAGTAAACATGTGTCTTCCCATTAATAGTATTGGGGTTACACTAATTCCTTGAATTCAATGGTTACCATGAAACCTCATAATTGAATATTTACACTTTATCTTTAATGGTTATAGTAGCCAACCCAATCAATCACTTTAGTGTTAGTGGTCTAACATGAAAATATAAATGAATGAAGTTATATTGTTTTAATATAATCATTTTAAAAACTAATCAATAAATTACATGAATTTGGGATTTACTATATGATAAATGATGGGAAGATGTGATGGAATGGGGGTATGAAAGATAAAGAACAAAATATCTTAAAAGAATAAAATCTTAGTAACCGGTTTCAACTAATAGTAACAAAAATATGTAAGGTATTTATTATAGTATATATATATATACTCATACCCCTTTTATTTTATTTAACATATTAAAAGTTTAATAGAATCATTGGTGAAAAAATATATCCATTTTAAGACATAAATTAAGAGGTGTTTTAATTTTTTGGAAACTCATAATGGAGTATAGCTAGTAAACACATAAGTATAGATGGAATCACCTTAAGTAATTTGTTCTATTTGGACCCCATCAAAGTGCTGATGAAACCAAATAGAGTTTTTTATGGGGGAAGTTTTAGCCATAACATATTACACCCCCCATATAGTGTTTTTACTATCCCTACAATGGTTTCCACTAGACCTCTGGGGGAAAACTAGAAAACAGAAAAAAAATCTTAAAAAAATATTTTATTACCTTTATATTATCAATAATCAATTTTTAATGTTAAATATAATCTTA
Organism: Viscum album; assembly: GCA_963277665.1. NCBI lineage: Eukaryota > Viridiplantae > Streptophyta > Magnoliopsida > Santalales > Viscaceae > Viscum > Viscum album. The sequence goes on along the minus strand of OY728133.1, from coordinate 1,372,389,237 downwards.
AGATGATACATTGTAAATTCTATAACAATTTTTAATGATTAAAATAAAATACCAGGTACATGATTCATGTACAACACAACCCTCTTTACTTTAACTTATACAAAGTTTTGTGTCATGGATGATCATATAATGCTGAACTAATATTTTTTTAAGTGTGTTGGAACCGTTAAGGTGAGTTTAATATAATCAAGGAATTGATCTTGTTTATTTCGTATATATTTAAATCTACAACAAAAACACTAAATTTAGCCGGTTTTGTAAGGATTTTTTATTTTGTGAGATTAATCTCAAATTAACAAAAGGATCTTGAAGAGTTATATAATAGTTTCATGAAGTATAATGTCATTAATATTTTCATCATTAATATGATAATACATGAACTTTTATTCAAGTATATTTTTGGTCCATGAACTCCTTAAGATTAAACCATTGGAAGAAAATCCACCAAATCATCACACATAGAAGAAAAATCTCTAGAACAATCCCCCTATTTGATGGTGGTAAAATAGAAGACAAGGAGAACCAATTCACTGCACTAAAATATAAAACCACCAAGAGAACACAAGAAAGACTATAAAGAATAATGATCAAAAGAAAAATAAAAAGGAAAATAACAAGAAAAGGTTTATCTGGTTCATGATTTTACCTAATCCTTGAGGAAAATTTTCATCACTTTTATTCAAAGAATCACGAGAATGATTAAAATGATTAAAATGATTAGTTTATCATGTTATTTTGATCGTAATTTACCCAACCTACTACTATTTTAGAGTCCATCCAATGATTTCAGTCCCCACTATTATCCTATCTCATGAGGATAAAGTCTACCACCCCATAGATACACATAAGACCACTTTTTCTAGTAAAATAATTTCATTAACCCAATTTACCCATTCAATTTAATATTCAAGATCTTAGTGAACTCGTAGGATCTGCCTCCTACATCAATGTCTAGAAAATAGTTTTCTGATGGAATGACACCACTGCACCAACCAACATCTTCTGATTAACCAAAATATATCCATTTTCTCTCCATCATAAAATAGTCATAGGAAATAATTCATCCATATTTTCTACTTAATAAGTTATTACATTTCCATTTACAAGAAAAATTAATCTCAAACCTCAATAATATCCCACTTGAGATTCTTTTCATCCTTTAAAACCAAGTCCTATGTTTTCCCCCATAAAGTCCTCAACCTTAATATTTTCATAAATTAACATTATAGTTCCCCATAATGATTTTTTTTCTATCAAACAAAACTTACAAGAGTGAAACACAACCTCATAAATTCTTGATTCATAACATTTTTTGGTGTTAGTTGTATTCTACACTCCTTTAGTCTTCTGTATGTCTAAAAATTATTCATAAAACAATGTTCAGATGAAATGTTACTTTATATGTATTTTCTCTATATGATTGAAACAACATATTTCCATCAAAATTAATTGTTCTTTGTGAGTCAGAAAAAATATTCCCATCCCCTGGTCATTTTTCTGAGATCCTCTTAGAAACCCTTCAACCACATGAGATTATTTCTTGCTTTAATCAAATTATCATGCAATGCTTCCGTAATTGAATTTGAGACTACCATTTGAATCTAGATATGAAAATCACCACCATTAAACCAAAATTAAAGACATTTGTGGTAATTATGTAATGTGAATTTGAATCTACACCAAAATCTGAGTCAGTAAAATCTTACAAAGGCTAATCCATTCTAAACTAAATAGTTATGTATTTGGAAACCATCATGTATAAGAGGATCCATTTCATAGCTTCCCTAATCTCCCTTATAGTGTTCAACATAACCCTTATTAAAATTACAATTTTCTATAAAATATCCACATGATTATAAACCATGACGTACTTAAAACATCTAAGAAGTGGTTCACATTAAAATTTTAAAATATACTCAACATCATCCATCATTTGTGTTGTTTTTTTAATTTCATAAAATAAAATTATCAGCCAATGGTGTGGTACCCAGATTCACTCTAGTCATGAAAAAGCATTCCACCATATTCCAAATACAGTAATATTGAAGTAGTTATAGTTTATCGAAACATATTTCATGTATAATACTTATCCCAAGAATACTATTTTTTATACTGAGATATTTTATCTCAAATATTTTTGAAAATGAAAAATTTTTCTCATCAATACATTCTTTCATCAGACCCAGTATAATCATTTCATCCATATAATACAAAAGGATGATGAAATCCCTATAACTAAATACCGTTTAGTAAAAAATATTAGTCATTTCTTTATATAATATTCAATTATATCATGAAATTGTTTATTTATTAATTATATTTCCATAATTCCAACTTGAGACCATAAAGACTACATTTGAGTTAACACACAAGTTCATGGTTCAACTGATCCTTAAAACCAAAATATTCTTCCATATAGATCCCTTCATCTAAATACAAATGAAGAATTTTTTTTCATGTACAACTACAATAGATTAATATATTCTTGTGAAACCCTACTAAAAAATATTCAGATAGTTTTTTACTTTAATATAAGAGAAAATATATCCATGAAATTAAATCCTTCATATAATTTAATACACTTTATAACAAGATTATCCTCATAACTTCTCCTTCAACCTCCCACTACATTCACCCTATAAACCAATCTATTTTTGAATTTTGTTCCCATGTATTTCTATTTGTCATCTACCATGTTCTAAAAACATAGAGGGATTCAATTTCATCTTTCATGGATGAATCTCATTATTTTCGATCCATTAAAATCCTTGCCTCCTATTGGAATATAGTATCTCCATAATCAGTTGGAATTATAAAATGAAACGTACTCTAATACCTTTTCACTTGATTCCTTTTCTTAGAAGATATACATATTTTTTACTATGTTTGAGCTTTTTCATTATTGTAACATCTAGTTTATAGAATTTTGGTACATTATATTATTCTTTCTTCAAAAAATCTAGTACTTTAGGACAAGAAAAATCCCTTAAAACTTGCCCCCATTATAATATCTCTTCAAGAGGGATTGATGTTTTTTGAACAATGAAATTTCATAAATTTATCATATGATGTGAATATTATATTTTTCCATATAGGAGAACCATAGATTCATATAGTACATTTATTTCATCAAAATTTCTCCTAGAGTTCCAATCCATACATTGTATCTCTTAATTGAAGTTCACAATTCTACGTCACATGACCTTCTAAAATTTATTATCCTAGAATGAAAACATAAATTCTTCATCGGTATAGAAATGAAAGTAACATACTTGAGTCTTTTACTCTATCTTGTCTCATTGATTATAATCAATATTCTCATATTCCTGTGATATAAATACATTGTGGTGGGTAAAATATACATTTCCTTTATACAAATAGTTCTCCAAAAGTTATTTCCAAATGGGATATGGTATAATTTTATTAAAAAAGTATGAAGTATTGATCCAATAATCCACCCAAAAAACCTTGGTTACCCCTATGTAAATCCTTTTAGCCCTTATCATTTTCAATAAATTTCTATTCATCCTTTTTATAAATATATTTTTCTTGGGATTTCATGGCATTCTATTCTTAAATATAAGATCAATCATCCAATAGGTCATCGATTAATCAATTATTACATAGAAAGCTACATTGTTTGATTGTAATAAATTCATCTTACAGTTGGTATAATTTTACTCCATATACCTCCATTAGACGAGAGGCTAAACAAAATAAATTTTTGTTTTGATTAATTGTATATATAATATATGTATAGAATCATCAATGAAGGTCATATAGTAGAATTTAATTCTATGAGAACACACTAGATCTATCCTACAAGCATTGGTGTGAACCAACTCTATCTTCCGATGCTTTAGAATATTCCCATTTGTTTGGAAGTACACATTATATTAATTTCCAAAACAAAAACTCATACATTCCAAACTCCATGATTCCAGTCATTAATAACACATATTAAGATAAAAAATTCATTAATTTCTCATGGAAGTTGCCTAGATGATCATTAATGTTTTAATCAGAAGTATCATCTCTAAAATTCATCACTCCTTCACATGAGCCAAATGATATTTTTGAGTAAGATATTTATTTATTCTATAAAATTGTTAATAGATCCAATACTGAATATATGTTTTCTAAATTTATACTTCTAAACACTACAATACATATTCAGGTAGTATTTCCACTCATAATTCTAGCATAATGGATAAATATTTGTTGAGCTACTCTTGCATTGGATTCTCTGAACATTCCCTTTTTAGAAAATTTTTCATCTAATTTTAGATTCTTTTCCGATCATATTGTATGAATTTATAAAAGACACTAGTATCTATTTTTATGAATATTCCTATTCAAGATAATGTCACAATCATCCATGAACTTTAATTATTTCTTTCTGCTAGAATTAGTCACAACCTTTACCATCATATACCTTGATTCTAGATGTGAGGAAGGTAACAAAAAATCCAAAAATTGGATCTCAAAAGTCAACATTTACTAATTCTATGTAAATCATAGTTATATTTAATTCATTTAAATGATTAGATATAGAACATACTTCCAAAATTCTAATTCCAAATAGTATTTTTATCTAGAACACATTAATTAATGTTGTGGTCTTCTTATACATATCGAATATGGTCTTCATGAGTTATGAAGAATTATTAACTTTATAGATACTAAATGACACATCATAAGAAAGTGATATTAAAATAATTCCATGAAAATTATCATCAAACATATCCCATTCTTAATTTTTCATCGTTTTTATCTTGGCTACACTCAATATAATATCATGGTATTTTTATAGAATAAAATATTTTAACTATATTTTCCAAAACAACAAATTCACTTACTCTAACTTCTCTACCTAGAAATTTATTTTTCTTAATTCCATCCCACTATAAATTATGAAGACATGAATCTTTTATAAAACATAAAATAATAAATCAAGAAACACTTACCAAAATTCTCTTTCAAAGAAAAGGGAAAAATGGTTCTTCTGAACTAAGCTCCGAAACACATTCAACAAGGCCCAATCCTCTATAAAAACATCAACAATGAGATATGATACCAGTAATTGGCTCCAAAACCACATTTTGATTAAAATATAAGAATATAATTATGAAAAAATAATACAGAAATGAAAAATATCTGAAAGGAACCCTACATATGATGATCAGAATATGGAAGACAATCATACCTAAGTCAATACACTATATTGTAAAATCACTAGAATAACACATTAAATAATATATGAAACAAAAATAGAGATAAAATTAAATAAGAAAAGAACAATAAAATGTTCAAATGGTTCACTCTTGTCCTGAAACCCTTCAAGGAATTCTAATTTACTTTCTCTAAAGAATCAAGAGAATTACTACAAAGATTGATTCATCACATTATGTTGATCGCAAGTGTTCCAGACTACTTTTATAGAATAGTACATCTTGTAATTCCAGTCACCAAAAAAATCCTATATTCATGGTCTATGGTACGCCTTCTAAGAGATACATAGAGTAACCCTTCATTTAGTGAAATCATTCCACTAAATCAATGTGTCTAGCTAGTTGAATATTTAATCTCTTGGTAAAATCACATGATGTGTATCCTACAATATCTTTTGGATAATATTCATACAATAAACTATTCACAATACATTATCATGTATCTTACAATGAATGAATTCCAAACTTTTGTTGATATATCTCCATGAAGTAATTGAAAATGTGTCCATCATATTTTTCCTTTTCAACAATATTTTATTATTTCTTCAGAAAAAATGAAGGTGACACCTTAATAATATTTTTTTGAATAGGTATGTTATTATTTGACATTATGTGTTTATGAGATTCAATAAGTTTTAATGGATTTAAAATCTTTAGTAATGTATATTTATATTGAATTTAATTGGTTGTGATCAACCTAAAGTATAATTGGTAATCTATTGTTGGTTGTCCCTCTTGGTTAATTATCATGCATTGGGCTATCTATGGTAGATAATTGTCTTCTTGGGGGATTTTTCTAACATATTAGTATATGATAAAACCTTCTCATATTGTAATAGGACAATGATTGAGTCTAGAAAGTGTGCTATGGATAGTGATTATATGATATGTGGGAGCAGGACAATATGAAAAACTCATTGTAATTTATCTTATGAGATTATTGGCCTTAGAACATGTTTCTTGGCCAAGGGTGAGCACAATAAGTTGATTATGATTAGTAACTCTTAATATATTATTACAAGCTAGTCTTTAGCTTTGGAAATGGGATCTTTACCAAGTTTATTATATAGTTTGACTCTAAAACCTGTATTGTCTCTGTTTTAAATCTAGGGTTGTTCTAGGTTACCTTACAGTTGATGTTTGTACTGTTCCACCATGGTATAACCATGCCCCTATGGTAAAATTTCACAATACGTCATGTGTTATCCTTAATCACTTAAGGATAGTGACTAGAACCAAGGGGATAAAGGATCAATTGGGGATTAATTATTCTTATAATAGATTATCATTGTAAAATAAAAAATCAAATTATTAATTATGAATTAATAGAAACAGATCTAAAATATAACTATTAAACTCCTAAAATAATTCAAAATTATACCCAATATTCTATAAAATTAAAAATAGTGAAGGATAAATATTAATGAATGTGTAATAAAATAGTATTTTAAGAAATTCACATTATAAATTTAATAGATTACTACACTTAATAGACTCTTCACTCCTGATATATAAATCTCTTTTATATAAAGCCCTTTACTTATCTAAATAATGTAATAATAAATATTAATTTCCAAAATTTGTTAACATAAGAAGTATGATAAATAAGTCATAATATATTTTTTTGAATCTAATTAACATCATGGAGTTTATTACGATTTTATGAATATTATTCAATTAAAATAAATTATTTAATCATGTATAGTGAGAAAAAAAATAATCTAAATTTAGTGTTTATTTCTTAATAAAACACCATGAAAACATCATTTATATATTTCCCCACCACTAATAAGGCTTCAGGTGAGTTTACCAACATTATTAGTAATTGAACTCTCCAATTCTGCCTCTATTAGTCCCATGGTTAGTGTCTAGTACTGAGGTATATACACATTGAAATTGGTGTTATTAACTCAATATGTGAACTATAACCAATTTACATGAATCTTTATACATAATATGTTAGTCTATATATATAAGCAATGTAAAATATTACACTGATTTATATCATAATTCCAAAAAAAATACTTCATCAATTGTATAGAATATCATACATTGATATAACAACTTATTTAATCACCTGCGACATGATGAAAATTATCAATGGAAGAATCTGATGTGATAATGTCAATAAAGACATTGTGTTGTCCACCACAATGTCTATATTCCATTTCCATCTTCAAAAAGCATTCCTAGTTTCACCAGTTATTCTACAGGGACACATGATCATCAATACAAAACTGTGTATGAAAGGATGGGTGATGGAACTCGATATGGTAATCCAAGGCATTGGACTGATCCTGGTGTAAAAATGGCACTAGGTAAATTTAAAGAAAAATAACTGCGTATATAATAAGAACAATGTCCCAACTAACATAAATGACCAAATTAGATTACACACAATGATAAAATCACATATTTTTCACTATAGCCATGCACACATAATAATCAATGAGAGATAAGTCATTTATTCTTATCTTAGGTAACATGTTTCAGTTTTTTAATTATAGTGGGGTACTAAAACCTTTTAATGGAAATGTTCAATGGTTTAGGAAGTAATGACCTCATATATGGAGAATCCAAACCTCACCAAGGTGATATACATCAATCAATGGAGTACCAACCCCATGCCTTCTCTCATTTCTTCACCCTACTATGATCAGAACAATTTGAGGGAATATAGGTAGTGTTATTTCTTAAATATAATCATTTAACTAAAACATATTCAATCTAAAAGGAATGATGATTTACTCATTTAACATAATCTAAATCCTAATCAAATGAATGGATAGTAATAAATACACTTTTCCCAATCCCTATTAACATTCTCTATAGAGGATCTATATCACACTTATCCTTAGAGATTTATTACACATAAGAAGTAAGGGACTCATCCACAAGAAATCACAATATGTCCAAAACAATCATTAGAGAATACCAAAACATGTTTTAGTGTAGGTCATATTCAACCTCATAGTATGAACACATCACTTATATTTCATTACCAAGATCATTCTAAACACTATCACAATCCACTACTGGGTACATAAATTATTATTTTTATTTTTTACACAATCTCTATGATGCATTCAAATAATTTATAAGATAAAATAAAATTTATAACATTGTATAATAATCATCATACCCCTAGTAATATATAAATACCTCTAAAGGATAACATTTATTATTTCCTTTCAGGTATCAAAGTCAACCCTATGCGGTAGTAAGAGTTTTATAATATCAAACTCAAACTCTTTACATGTTTAACTAAATTACTATGGAATGTATTTCATCAATTCAATTATTTGATTCTTATTACCCATTCTATTTACATATAAAAATCAAAATTATAATTTTATAAATATGTTAATTGAAATGGAGTATTATCCCATTAATTTATTCATTTATTCATGCTTTTATTTCAACGCTAATTATTCACACCCCCATAAAATTTATTACACTATTAGAAATTATTTGTTTACTAAATTCTTACTATAATAAGAAATATGAATATATATATATATCACCATTTTAAGGAATAAATTGATTGTAAAATCAATATTATTTAATGTAACTTTATCATTATTTATAGTTTCCATTGGATTTTTACCAATTCGAGTGGCTTCCCATAATTTTCAATGCCTACCAATTATTATCAAATTACCAACTCTAAATAATTTTTTTATATTCCAATAGTTCCTATATACCACTATATGAAATTATAGATATTAATTTATAAATAGTAATATGAATATTTAAAATTTATAAATAACACATCGATTATAATTTCATTTATTATATTTTTAATATTTATAAAAATTTTGATAATTATTTCATTATAATATTTTCGACAATTGATAAGTAAATCCATTTAATAATTAAATAAATTTCCAAAATAATTTCCTAAATCATACAATTCATATTAATTCAGTTATTAAATTGAACAATATAATCATGTATTTTATAAATCACATTAATCAATTAATCATCAACCACTCATTTAACATATAATGAAGAATTGATCTTTCTACGTCCCCAATAAGACATCGTAGGATTATTATTAATTCTTATATAAAAATTTCATATTTTTTATTCAAATTTATTATTCACCTAATTAGCTATTTCACATTCAATAAAAAGTTATTAACATGAAATTTATATTAATTCAATAATTGTAATATCACATTGTCCATATGATCTCAAAACATCTAATTAAATCATGATATAATAACCATTAATTAAATATAATTTTTAATTTATTTCTATACATTAATTAATTAATTAGTTAAATTTTTCTTCCAAAATTTATGGAAATGGACTAATTGGGGTCTAATTGAGTCTATGGAATTGATATAAGTTCAACAACATCGTGAGACCCTACTATTTACAATTGTTATTAAAACATAATGTCCCTTACCGATGGGATTAGGAAGAGGGAGTGGGTGTTACTAGCCTTAGGTGACATCAAAAATATAGAAAAATCTAGCAATAAATGCTGAAGTCCATTAGAAAATATGGGGGATGATTATCCCTTTAAAACCTAGACATCCAAACCATGATAACCCTAAAAAACCAAACATCTATATGATCCATGGGTAAAAAAACAACACTCAAATAAAATTGAACCAAACAAACAACCATATCAGAGAAAATGAATAATCAAAAAAGAAAACATTGAAGGAAAATAAAATACAACAAAACCATATAACGCATAGACATCCAAAAGAAAATTAATATATTCTCCAAGATCAAACTCAACAAGCCACACCAACAGTATCAAGAATAATTAGTAAATAACTGAAATACATTGCCCTTAAATATGTCATGATAGATGAGATATGAGAATTTAGAATAGTGACCAAGTAGGGGTGATTCAAAAAACAGTAGGATTTCAGAAATGACGTATCTACTCACACGACTACGATAAAACATGATTAAATATTAATATAAAAAAGTTTAAACAGATTTAAAATAGTTTATATCAAATAAGAAATAGTTTTCCATTGCATGAAATTAAAAAAATTCTTTAAAAGAGTTCGAGATTATATTTGTTATACATATTCCATAATTCCACACATCCAAACATACACACATGCATTCTTGGTTGAAATCTCTATACTCATGAGTAATCTCCCATAGATCTAGAATGTCATCACGTGGTAACCAATAACATGTCCCCAATGGAATACACCCCCACTACATGGTTACATATAAAGAAAATGAACCCATGCCAACCATGTATACTGAAACCCATGAAAATACATTTCACATGAAACCCTTACTTATTTAAAACATATCAATAACAATTTTCCATCAATCAAATCAAACACATTATTTTAAAATACGCAATTTAAAAATGTCATCAAAGAATATTTTCTACAAAACCATCCAATTTTCACAGTTTCCCAAAAATATCACTAAAGTGGTTTCCAAAATGAAACACCAAATTATTTAAAAATCAATTCCAGAAAATTTTATTTCAAGCTAATAATTCAAGTTCTAATCAATTGAAATTGAGATAGAATCTACCTACATCACAAATGTTGGAGAAAATGAATAATGAAAATATAATTTTCAATATTTGGTTACCAAATACATTCTATTCATTATATATAACAATAATTAATCATAAAAAAATAATATATATATATATATATATTCATAAAAGAGTTTTTTAAAAATTCTGAGAGAGATTAGAACCCTTGATATAAGAAGAACCAAGAACAGTGGATTACTGATGAATCTAGATCTCCCACATATCTGAAATACCCAAATCATTATCCCAGGTAGAATCTAATTTCCACTAAATCCATGGGAGGAAAATAAATTCAAGATTAAGAAATATTATGCAATTAAAAGGGGTTTTATAAATTAATACGAGTTATACCCATAATTTCTAAATCTAAAATTACATGTTTCATGGTTACAGTACAAGATTAGTCAAATTGGGAACTAACTATGTATGAGTTACTTTCTCAAAAAACACATCACACTTTTGGATCACATGGTTAGAAAAATCATTTTCAAAAAAATTATTTACCACTATATTAAATTATAGTAGTTTCTCATGGTTTCATTTGACCACCTACACAGTTTGGATAAATAGTGCACCAATCTTGCACCTACCCAGTGCTCACTATTTACCCTTACATGGTTTTCTATTGGAGTTTCATGGTTTATACTAACAGTAATCAAACCATGAACATAAAAAACCCTCCAAAAAGTGTCAAAACTCATCTAAACCTACTAAAACATTACTCAATCATTATAAATTCTTAATAAACATGAATAAAGGTTTATGTACCTAAAACTGGGGGGTGTAACATTATACCTATCATTGGCCATTCCATCAATATAAAGTAGAAACCCCCAATTTTCCTAGAAGTTTTCTGGACAATTCCTAATACTTTCGTTTCATGATCCCATGTTTCTTCTTGAATTCGACTATGTTTTCATAAAATATTAACTAAACAAGAGATTTTCACAAGTAATAATTTATCTTTTCTATCCAAAATCTGTTTTACACATGAATCAATGTATCATATTTCTCTAGGATAATATGATCCTATTGAATTACATGGTTAGGATCAGGTGTATATTTATTCAACTAAGATACTTCAAACACAATCATTCCAGAACTAATCCTTAGCAGTAAGGCCAACTGATATTCCACCATACTAACTCATTCAGGTATCTCAAATGGGATTATATTTTGAGAATATTACATTACCTCCTTACCAAAATTTAGGTTCTAAATCCTTGGATATATTCTTTAGAACACATTATGACTTTTCTCAAATGAAAAAGGTCATCAAAGATGATTTATATATGATTTTAATGACTTTGTACCTCCTCTATTATCTTTAAGATCAACTAAATATTCTCTATTGTTCTTAATATAAGGATTGGTCCAACTATTTAAGTATATATTAAGCCCACCTAACAAAGTGGTGAATGAAAAGTAACCTGATAAAATGCTTCAAAACATGACATATATATCGATCCCTAATAACTATTATTGTTTGAGAACTCCACTAATGGTAGATTCTCCTCCGATGATCCACCAAAATCTATTAGAGAGGAACTAATCATGTCCTCCAACATGTGGATGAACCTTTCATATTTTCCATCTATTTGAGGATGGTACACCAAATCATAGTCAACTAATTCCCAAGGTATTACTGTATGGAATTCCAAAAATGAGACAAAAACCAGGGGTCTCAGTCAGATACAATTGATATGTGAATAACATACCTCTTTAAAACTTATTTGATATTGATATTTGAAAATTACTATACCATATACAATTCATGAATAAAGATAAAATGAACTAAAATAGATCCACTATCACCCATATGTCACAATGATTCTTGACCGTTCTCGGTAAACATGTCACAAAATACATTGATATTTGTCCGTATTTCCATATTGGAAGCAGTAAATACTAAAAAATACCTTCTAGTCACTTCTGATACACCTTAACCTACATAGAGGTGAGGTATCTGAAAACATACTATTCTACTACCCTTTTTATGCCGACGAACAAAAATTGTTCTTTCATTACTGTATAAATTTTTTGGATACCTGGATTAACAACCAATTTTGAATGGTGGTAAGAATTCATAATTTTTTCATGATAAATTAAATGTACCATGATATTATCTTTATGCCAAATAAATGAACATTGATCCAGCATCCACCCCTTAGTGGCCTCCCCCTATTGAGTTTTGACATCATTAAAACATATTCAAAATGTGATCTCAGAGGCTCTTTCATATACTGATCTAAATTAGGAAAAATATAAACTAGGAAGAAAAATACATAATCACCATATTCATTAAAATCTAGGTGCATATTTTATATAACTTACATTAGATTCTAATGATTCAATTATTCTTTTGAAAATTGCTTATATTACATTTGGATTAATGAATACACAACAAAATTTCCTTTTCTCGAAGAATAAATGAATTCAAATTCAAACATTTAATGGTATTACATATATATTATTTGTCTTAAATTCATATCAATTTGTGATAAAAAAAATTTCAACCATTTATGGTCTTTAAATTCCATAAAATTTCCATAGAAAAAATAACGACACCTGGTTTTTAAATCATGGACTGCATCAGCTAATTTCAAATGATGTGTTTGGTATTTATTCTTATGAAACCATAACTTTCGTGATCCATAAGAAACAAAATGATCTATGTTTATGAGAACATATCTGAACATAGACCCTAATACATCAAACTAGACTATATTTCCCTTTCTCATTTTGAAAATGTAAAGATAGGTATTTTGTGAGTTTAACCCTAATCTATTGAAAGGATTTATAATATATATCATGTTGATGGAAAAGAACACCTTTCTTCATAAAATCTATCATCAGGGATTCCAAACTTGTAATGTAAGATAAAAAAATTATATAGAATCCTTATAGGAAAAGGATACTGCATATCTCAAATACATTATTTGTTGGTTTCCAATAGAAAATAGTATCTAAATTTTCTAGATATATAGAAACAACCATTTCATAAATTCCATGACCAAAGAAACTTAACTCTGATTTCTAGAAATCACACTTCAAAAAATAGGAATACATACGCTGCCCCCACATTATACTTGACACTATAACCAATAATTACTTATGATTTGCATTTTTCCTCAAATATATTAGTAAATAATAAACAAACAATACCGAAATGAAATCTATATTCCTTTTAAATGTCCAATTCATTAATTACATAATGACTATTGGTGTATTTTTAAGACCAAAAGGCATAACAATGAACTGATAACTTCTATATCTTCTTATGAAAGATGTCTTTAGAATATCCCCCTTCCAAAATAATAGTTAGTGATATCCCAAACATAATTTAATTTTATAGAACCACTCATATCCCCAAAATTAATCAAACAGATCATCAATTCACGGAAGATGATATCAACTCTTTGTTGTAACTTGGTTAAGATTATGATAATCTACAAAAAACCAAATAGTTCCGTCCCATTTTTCATAAAAATAACCAGTGCTACCTTGGATTATGTTCTTGATCATATGAACCATTATCTTTTAAAATATTATAACTGATCCCTCAATTTCATCAATTTTATTGATTCTATAGGATAAAACAGAAGTAAAATAAGAATAGACCCCTATACGAGATCAATAAAATAATCCACTTCTCTTATGGGTTGAAAAACTGAGAAATTTTTAAGAATAAAATCAAGAAAGTAGTCTACTATGGTTGTAAAATCTCTATTTTTAATTTCATATACCAATGAAAAAAACCTCTATCAACTTGTAAGAGATAGTTCTAACCACTGGTTCCAAAGGTTCTTCTCTGCCTGTATCCACTTCCAAATATCCTTTAATGATTTTTTTAACACCATAATAAGGTTTGAAACTCACATACAATTCATACAAATAAAGATGAGACTCAAATTCCCTAATCCAATAAATTCATAGAATCCAGTCATTAACATCCATCCCTATCACATAAAAATACCTTATTAACTCATCCCCATCAATTGTTATCAAAGATGATGCACATTTCTAGGCTTGAAACATTCATTCTCACAATGTTTTTTAGAGTATCAAAATAGAAGGTATCATCTCAACATGTAAACCAATAATATCAATAAAAAAGAATAAATAAATGAATTTGATACACATATATCAAAAAAATATTTCGTAAGGGTAGAATTCAAAAGAATCAAACCTCTAATGATAGAAGGTCTTGATTGATCATCCACAATATCTTTCCGAGATCCATACAATTTCTTACTCACTAAACATTGCTAATTATTACCCTGTTGAGATTTCATAGGTTGAGGAGACATCATTTTCATAGAACCACCATATACCTCTCTGTTTTTTTTAACAAGAGGCATTGTTCTAAAATCTTCATGTTAAAATATATAATGCATAACAAACATTATATATATTCCAAGAAACATATAATAGATCACTATGACAATAGAGATAAAGATATTCCATATTCATATAGTTGTGACGTGATTTAGGTGGTGTCATACAATATCTCTTCATATAGATGAAGGAACCACATAAAAAAAATCTCGGATTACTTTTAGATTGTGGATGAAGATTTTTTTACCCCATAGTTTGAGTTTGAGATATACCACCCCTTGATAATAGGTGTCCCTCCTCTCCTTTCCCCCAACATTGGATTTCCCACATGTTCCTGTAGGAATAAACATGCATCCCATGATTGTATTTCATGTGATATAGGTTTTTATAACCATATATTTATTTACTATCTATATATAATCCATTATAAAAATCATGGAAACAATTTATAGAATTTCTAGTTTCAACCCTAACTAAAAAATTTGTTCCTTCAAGGAAAACCTTGCAAAAACTTCGAGTGAAAAGAAGAATAAGTTAATAAATTTATCCTTTTACTATGTTATCAATAAATTATACTGCTTCAAACTAAAAATGACTATTGTTCAATAAATTATAAATATGTGAGGATATAATTTTTTTTGAACAATTCTTAAAAAACCTTCAATGCAACAAATATTTATAATTTAGACTTAACAATAAAATCTCACCACTACTATGCTAGATCTTCTAAAAAATACATTACCAACATCACATTCAACTCTTCTAGTGTTTTAAGGAAATAAAATATTATATTCAACTTATTCACCCACATTTCTTTTTTTTACAATAATGAATCACCCAGAATGATGGATAGATTCTAATTCTGGGATTGAAAAAAATGATCCACTTTTATTGGTTCAACCTTTTCATTCCCTTTAGTCTTGTACTAAAAATTATAAACAATAATGTGAAGAAAATATTGGTTTACGTATACCTCAGGCGTAACCACATTCTCAAAAGACTCTTCAATTAGGTTCCTCTGAATCCTACCCAGTTTGATTCACTACAATTAAAACAAAAATAAATTTAGTGTTACTCTCTAAAAATATAAGTATTATCTTTTTTAATTAATATTTAAAAAATTTAGATAGTCCTCTTTATAAAAAACAATTTAAAGAATTTAAAAAATACAACCATCAATCCTTTTCAAAATCACACTATTTGAATTTTTTTAACACTTTTCAAAAAGTATTTCTTCTTACCATTTACATAAATCATTAATTCAAAAATTAAAAAAGTGATAATATTAAGAATTCATACTATCAATTAATTTCAGGATACTCTCATCTGCTAATCCAATTATAGTGAGGTGAAAACTCTCATGTAAGTGTCTACAAACACTAATGCACCCAAACATCCTAGTAAAATGGAGATTATAATATATGGGTTAGCTATTACTTTTTATGCTCTATATTTCAAGTTCTAACAAGTATAATATTTACAAAAATCCCAAGAGATATAATTATACCATTTCCAAGACAAAGACTAAATAATCTATTATCATTTGCAACACCCCACCCCTCACCAATTTTCGTGGGAAGAGACAATTGGTGTTACTAGCCTTCGATGACAACCCAAAGATACTGAAGGATAGTTATAAATTTCATGGGCCTTAAGAAATTTAGGGGATGTTTTCATTTTTAAGGATAAAAAACAAATATAGGATAACCATAAACAACTAAACCTCTATATGGTTCATGTGTACAAAATGAAACTCAAAAGAAAAACAACAACCATATCAGAGTATAATAAAAAACTAAAAAGAAAAAAAACAAGAAAAACCAAAGATAATAAAACCAAATAAACCAAGACATCCTAATATAATCTCCCAATATTCTCCAAGCCCCAACTCAATAATCTATTCCATTGATATCAAGAAGAAACACTAAAGAACATAGTTACCTTGCCTTTAACTACACCTGATAGATGAAATCTACAAATAGACAATATTACCCAAGAAGGGGGTGATTCTAAACTCAGTAGCATTTCCCCAATGAAATACCAACTCATTTAGATATGAATTTTTTTTTCTAAAACTGATATAAAATAGTTTAAAACAATTTAAAATAATTTATATCAAATCCGAATTTGTTTTACATGGGAATAAATAAAAACAAGCCTTTAAAAATATTATAAATTATATTTTTCATTCCCATTCCATAATTTAACATATCTACACATACAAACATTAATGGAAAATTAACAGTTATATAATCATAAGGACTCTCTCTATAACTCCCTAAGATTTTATAGAATGTTATTTCATCAAGTAATTCAATAACTTATGCTACACGCACCGCTACGTTCAAGCGCACCACGTCTTACCAAACTATCCATTCAAAAGAGGTTATGAAGAGTATTAAATGAATTTTAAATTTTATATATTCCATATAATTTTAACATCCATATTATGTTTTTCTTAGACATAATATAAGAACAAATTCATTTTTTTGATAAAGAATGTATTTGTCAGAAAATGAAATTTTACCCTATTTTAATGGAGAACATTTTTTAAAACCAATATTTGAGACATTTATGTATTACATTTAATGAAATTAATTTTTTCTATGGAATCGGGACATAAAAATTTAGTTTGGATAATTTTTTGGTACTTTTCTGATAACTTTCATACTTTGATGAATAGTGGAAAATACAATGTTTTAATTGAAAACATCTTTTTAAATAAACATAATTTATAGTGTTAAATTATGAATTTGAAAGGTTTTAAAGTATAATTATATTATATTTTTTTATCATTTAATACAATTTAAGTCATTATATGTAATTTCACATTTAAATTTGACAGAAACACATGTCAATCTTTTGATAGTTTTTACTTTTTTAAAACTTGATTTTTGGATTGGAGAATGAGAATTAATTTTAAATTAATAATTGATAATTCTATGTTTTGGATTTGGTAAAATAGACATTATTTTTGAACTCGGAATATCAAAATTGGATTAGGGTGAAGTTTTATTATTTTTCTGAAAACCTTCAATTTTTGATGAATACTGAAAAACACTGCATTATTATTTAAAACCGACCTTTTATTTAAATAACTATTTATTTTATTCAAATTAATTTTATGTCTAAATAGATACATAATACCTATATATTTTCAATTTATTTCATCAGATTCATTTTATAATAATTTTAGACATATTAAAATTTTATTGAACTTTTTACTGTCTTTTACCCACATCCTAGGAGCATTTGGAAATTTCTATAATACATAATTTTTCCACTTCTGTGAGTTAAATTTCAAAAATCGTAGATACATGGTTGACATTAGTAATTAAAATGTGGTTTAATAAGATGAATTTTATTTGGGAATAGTAACTTTTTACATTAATTTGTCACGGTAAAAGTAGATAGTGTAATTAAGGGTAACAGTGATATCATAATTACCCTAACACATGTTCTAATTCTATTGGATAAGTGTAATTCGACCAAAACATACCTTAGGAATAAAATATGACCCCTTTGGTCCACATTGATTATATTAGGACATTTATTAATGTTTTATTTAAAGAAGTGTTAAAAGAGATAAATTCAAAGTTTAATAACTGAACCATTTTTAATATAAGGTTACACAAAATATAAATTAGACTTTAAATATTCATTAGAAATATAAAAATATTTCCTACATAATTATTTTTTATTTATAATTTTTAGATATTAAATATGTTAATTTATATATGACACAATGAGGATGTAGTAATTACTTTATTAATGAAATATTAAAATAATTGATAATACAAATATCCAAATAAATGTAAATTGAGACTTCTGAAAAATTCCACTAATTTTTTAGGTTAATATGAAAATTTAGGGATGGTAAAATAATTTTTATTCGAAGGGATATTGTATTTATGGCTTTCAAAATATCAAATAATAAATAGTGTCAAAATTGAAATAAGTTTGTTTTTAAAAGAAGTACTATATTATTAATTGATATAATAATCTTAAAAATGTAAGGTTCTGCGAAAGGAAATAGATATGTTTTTATATATTAATAATTAACCACATGGGGTTCTCTTGGCTGATTAGAGTAATTTTATTAACCATATAATATAAAAATACAATGTGACATGGTAAATGTCAAACTATTTAACTAAGTGTTAAATCTAAAACATATGGTTAATATGGTGACGTAAACCAGTCTAAAATGTATTGGTCGAGATTTTTTTGACCCATCCCCACCATAGACTCTAAATAAATAATTTTTGATCCATTATGACCCTAAAATTATTCTATTATAAAAGAATATTTAAATCTTTTCCTAAAGGGACCCTCACCTCTCTTATAAAAGGGTACTTCCACATCCCTTAATTTGACACCTAAAAATCCATTTGACTCGGTCAAACCATGCCCAAATATCTTCCCTACATTCCTACCTTAATTCTAGAGGCCTTAAATTTGTCATAAAGACAACCTAGGGAGCCCTTTTGATAAAATGAAAAGGAAGATCCTGTTGAAGAGGTAAATATTTCACCACATCTTTCAAGTTCTTTTCTTCTTCCACTTCCTATTTCATTGTTGTTTCCATTATAAAATAATATATCCAATATCCTCTATTTACTATGATGTTATTATAAAAATGTTACAACCATATTCATTATTTTATCCATCTTATAAATTAAAAATGTCACCATACGTGTGTATGTACGGCTTACCATCTCTACGTCATGGTGTAGTTAGTCATTCAAACACTTCATTTTTGGATGGGTATAATAATGAGTATAACTGATTTAAATAATAAATATAACAAGTTAATGATTTTTTTATATATGATATACCACCCAATTACTTACAATTTCATCATCCAAAATAATCATATTGTCGCTCGTGCGTACGTACGGATTACAGTCTCCACGACGCGATGAGATTTATTTCCACATTCACCATACAACAATGATTATAAAAATTTATATTATTAATAAGAATTTAATATATTATATAATAATGATACTGGAGATATATATGTATATATGTATGTACTTACATATATCTTATCCACTTACTACCGTTCAATACGATGTGATAACGGAAACAACGATTATGCGTACGTACGACCTACCGTATCCATAAACGGTGTCGTCCATTTCATATAACTATCTGATATAAATATTTAGATTCAAATATATATGATATATAAATCTGGTTTTATATTCTGGAAGTATTTAAATCATGATCTAAATGATACAATCAAGAATAATAAGTTAGAACACGTTTGATAAAGAAAGTGATTATTACCCCAAATGTTAATTTAACATGGAAATCATTATTAAATGGGTAGTATAAAGTCATAAATAAATAATTTATGACATAATAAATATGAATATGGTTCTGTTATAATTTAATAACATACTATGATTATTATATGGGAGGTTAAACATACCCTCGACAAAAAAGAGCAAGGTATTGATTAATCTTCAATATCATTATTATTCGAGATTGTTTATGGGTAAGTTTTTACTGGGACATTTATTATCCATGTCAATGTTTCAGAAAAACGTTTTAAAAAGGATTATTTTTAAGGTAATCTTTTATGAAAACATCATTTTAAATGTGTTAAATATTTATTCTTCAAAACCTTTTTTCATTAATGTCCAAGTGTTCAAAATAGTTTGAAGGATTTATTTATATGTACATAAATGTTTTAAAATGTTAATTACCTTCAAAAGTTTCAAAGTTGTATGGGACACTTTGACTAAAAAATGTCTTTAAATGTCTTCCTTTCTAAATTTTGTGACATTTAAATATTTTCATGAAAAAGGGGTATTTCCCTCAAAGAGTTTTACAAATCATTTTCATCTATGTCAATATCCTTTGATAAATTTTAAACTTGTTTGAAGTTGATTTATTATGATTAAAATCTTCCATATTGAATTTAAGGTTTTGTGATATGATTGACTGTGGATGTGTTATTTTTATACTATTCATGGTTTATGGACTATGCATTCACATTTCATATGCTATTTTTAATACGAATGTTTATATTATGTTTAAAACTTTTCATACAAGGAATGTATTGGACATAGTATGTGACTGGTGGATCCCACTATAGCTCATCGATGCATTGGTAGGCTCATGAGAAAATTAGACGTGGAATTGGACAAGGCCTTTCCCAATTTAATATATGGTTTTGACCGAGGCCTTACTCATTTTTAGACATCTTGGATGAGGCCTTGACAAAATGTTTCAGAATGTCTGGCATTATACATTCCCTCATTATGAAAGTAATATTGATGGTTCATGTGGTTAGTAGACTAGAATAATACCAATGAGTATATTTTATTATGGCATTATTTACACAGCTCATATTTTTTCCCAAAAGTTTTCATGTTTATTATTTGTAAATGCATGTGTTTTGAATTGTTTACCATGCCTATTGTTTATGTTATCTTTCACTTAATAGTTTACCCTTACTGAGCATCTGAGCTCACCCCTTTCTTATGTTTTATTTTCCCAATATTTCCAAGAAGTGTATTATGACTGACCTGCAGGGATAGTGTAAGGGATATGAATGTGGTCAATGGAGACAACGTTTTTGTTTTTCGTTTTATAATGTTATGTAACATTAATATCTGTAATCTATTTCCAAGACTGCTAAACTGATGATTCTTTTGTGACATGATTTCCTTTTATCATGAAAATTCATTAAAATAATTCACCGACTCTGGGTAACTAGGTTCTAGGAGTTACAGTTAGTATTAAAGGAAGTTTAGAACAAACCTTGGAAACTAGATTTAGAAAAACCCTGATTAGAGAACACTACCCCAAGATAGACATTGAGGATTAGTATTGAAGAACTTTTTAGAATTTTGGTACTATAAGGATTTTTTGAGTTTTCCAAGAAATACATCCATGTCTGGATACAAGCAGGTTGAGGCAGCTCTAGAATAGATGTACCTAGAGGTAAAACCTGAAAACACCGTTTTGATCTAGAATCAAACAGGAACTGGTGCATGACAATGGGTCTTGCTACACTCTTGGTTAAGACACTCCCAAGGGATATTATTAGGATAATTCTCATTTTCTTTATAAACAATTATGAAGGATTTATGAGAATAAACCTCCTCAAAGAATGTATTTTTATGATTATGGATTATATCCATAAACTGTTCAATTTATGTTAAGTGTTTTACATGTTTGGAATTATTTATTGTGATTTATATTCTAACCTAGTGTATGCCATTATTTAGAAATGGTTCCTAGTAGAAGGAATGACAACTCCAACAATAATCTTTATCGAAATATTAATAAGGATCATATTTTTCATGGTATTAAACCAACATTTAAAAGGGAAATTTTCTCCCACGTATTCTCATCATAGGATGAAATAGTATCATGTGTTAATAAGAAAAGTAATGAATTTTCAATGTCCTATGTATTTTAAGGGAAGCAAGATAAGAAAAGGATAGTAGAAAGAAATATGGATAAATGGAAGAGGGGAAAGAAGGATTTTTCAATATGTGATAACTGTGGAAAGAATCACCTTGGTAAATGATTTAAGGGAATGGTGGTTTTTTATAAGTGTGGAGAAAAAGGACAACAAGTACGTTATGGAAATGGTAATAAAAAGGTTTCAAAATGTATAATGCTTCATCTTCAAGGAGTAGGGACACTACATGAATCTATGTCCAAGTCATCAGAGCATGCCCCAAATAATGCTATAAGATAATAATCAAGTTATGATACTACCAAAGAAGAAGAGGAATGACTAGTGTTATTATGTTGTTATTAAATAATTATTTAATATGAGTGTTATATCAATGATGTAATGGTTATATGAATTATGGAAATAAATAAGGACTGTACTTCAATACTATTTCATTAAGTATTTGAGATTGTATGGCACTAAGTAAAGTGACACAGTTTCCAGTTAATCATTTTGGAAAATACATGGTTGGAGGAAAGGTAAACCATAATATGGCCCAGATACTGAGACAGTGACTTTGGAATAAGAGATAGTTGATTTGGATAAATTATATTGGATAATCTTGACTACCTTGGAACTGATTAATGGTTTGTTTATTCATTCATAGTTGGAATATTCAAAAAAAATTTATATAAAGAATATATCTAGTATTCTATAAGTAATAAGGGAGAATGAATGTAATTAATATGGTTTTATATTAATTCATGTTGTTATATTATTTTAGAAGAATAAATGATAAAGGGATTCACATGTTATTACATGGAAAAAAGATCATCATTCTATTTACCTTCCATATAAATTTTGGACTGTGAGTATTGAAAAATGTATTTTGGATATATATAAAGGTTTGAATTGATTACTTTTTACATTGGATACTATTTTTATAGTTAAATAATTTCATGAGATTATTTTTTGAATTGACATAAAAAGGAAAACCCGGAAGTCGGGTGACAACCCATCGCGTCCGACAAGGCTGTGAGACTTGAACCTGTAACCAAAGAGCGGTAAGGGTGTATCACCTACCCCTGGATAATGTAATTTCATGATTTGTGTAATGATGTTTTTTAAATAGCATGACAAATGAATTATCAATTCACTATTTTTGGAACCCTATACGATTAAGATAAATAGAATATTTTTGAATTCTATTATCTATTGGAGTAAAAGGTTAGTTTGTGGTAGGAATTAGTTGAAGGATGAAACTCTACATATCAGGTATATTTTTTTAATCTTATTCTATGAAATAATTAATTCTTAAAATTTAGGTAAGGGATATAAAAACCAAAAAGGTGTTATCCTAATACCTTATGTTTAGTTGATTTGATGATATTTTAAATCACCATAAACTGATGGCTTTGAGGTCCTCAATTTTACACTTATTTGTGATTGCTGACCTCAACCACTCCCTATAAATATTTATGTTCTCCCTATAATTACGTGTTATTAATTCCACCAATGTTCTCTTAATCGAGACCATAATTTGGTGGTGACATTTTCATTTCCTTTTCCCTCTTATTAAGTCAAAATTTTATTAACCCAATTTCTGATGTGGGTTTTCCACAAAGGTATTTCTATAGTTTTAACCAATTATTTTCTAAGAAAAATTCCAAATTTTGAGGACCCAATTTATTGGAGGAGGGGAGAATGTAACACCCCAAGATTTAATAGTACATTATTTCTTCAATGTTCTTCAATAACTTGCACTACACACGACACCTAGTTCAAGCGCACCCCGACTTACCAAACTACAAGTTCAAAAGTGGTTATGAATAGTATTAACTCAATCTTTAATTTTATATATTCCATATAATTTTAACATTTATTATACTTAATATAAGAACAAATTCATTTTTTCCAAATAAAGGAACTATTTTTCAGAGAATGAAAATTTACCGCCTTTTAATGGTTAACCATTTTTAAAAAATATATTTGACACATTATATATTATATTTAATGAAATTAAATTCTTATTTAAATTCGGTACATAGAAATTTAGTTTGGATAATTTTTTGGTACTTTTTTGATAACATTCTTTCTTTGATGAATAATAGAAAATACTTTGTTTTCATTGAATGAAACTTTTTTGATCAAAATAATTTATAATGTTAGATTAGGAATTTGAAAGGCTTTGAAGTATAATTAGATTATATTTTTATCATTTAATACAATTTAGGTGATTATAAGTAATTTCACATTTAAATTTGACCTAAACACATGTCAATCTTTCGATAGTTATTACTTTTTGAAAACCCATTTTTTGGTTTTAAGAACGTGAATTAATTTTATATTAATAAATGCTACTTTTATGTTTTTAATATGTTAAAATAGACTTATTTTATGAATTCATAATATCAAAATTATCTTAGGGTGAGTTTTTTGTATTTTTCTAAAAAAATTCAATTATTAAAGAATAGTGAAAAACACTGCGTTATTATTTTAAACCGACTTTTTATTTAAATAATTATTTATTTTATTTAAATTTATTTTAGGACAAAGTAGATACATAATACATATATAAGTTTAATTTAATTCGTTGGAGTCATTTTATAATATGTTTACATATATATAAATTTTATTTAACTTTTTACTGTCTTTTACTAACCTCCTAGGAGCATTTGAAAATTTTCATAAAAATTAATTTACCACTACTGTGAGTCGAATTTCAGAAATCCGAGACACACAGTTGATATCAGTAAGTAAAATTTTGTTTAATAAGATGATTTTTTTGGGTGAATAGAAAAGTTTTACTTTTACTTACCACAGTTAAAAGTAAATAGGGTAATTAAGGGTAAAAATAATATCATAATTACACTAACACATGTTCTAATTCTATTAGATAAGTCTAATTTGACCAAAAACAACCTTAGTAATAAAATATGATCCCCTTTGGTCAACTTGGATTAGATTAGGACATTTATTAATATTTTATTTAAAGAAGTGTTAAAAGAATTAAATTCAAAGTATAATAACTAAACCATTTATAATATAGGGTTAAACAGAATATAAATTCAACTTTAAATTTTCATTAAAAAGGTAAAAATATTTCCTACATAAGTTTATTTTATTTATAATTTTTATACATTAAATAATTTAATTTATTTATGACACAATGATGATACATTAATTACTTTATTAATGAAATATTAAAATAACATATATTATAAATATCCAAATAAATGTAAATTAAGTCTTATGATGAATTAAAATAATTTTCATGGTTAATATTACATGTTATGGTTGGTTAAAAAAATTTATTCTATGTGATAATGTTTTTATGGCTTTCAATAAAATCAAACACTAAATATTCTCAAAATTGACACAATTGAGTTTCCAAAAAAATACTATATTATTAATTGATATAATATTCCTAAAAATATATGGTTTGGCCAAAGGACTTAGATAAGGTTATATATATTAATAATGAACCACATAAAGTTCTATTTTCTTGTTATAGTATGATTATTAACCATACAATATAAAAGTACAACGAGACTTGGTAAATGTCACTCTATTTAACTAAGATTTAAATCTAAAAGTTAAGGTTAATATGGTGACCTAAACCAGTTTAAAAATTATGGGTTTAAAGGTTTTCTACTCAAACCCACCATAGACTCTAAATAAATCATTTTTGGGCCCTTAGAAACCGAAAATGATTTATTATAAAATAATATTTCAAGCTTTTCCAAAAGTTACCCTCACCTCTCTTATAAAAGGGCCCTTCTCTTAATTTCCCACTTCCAAAGACATTTGGATCGGCCCTCCTCTACCCAAATATCATCCCAATTTTCCTCCCTTCATCTTATAGGGATCTATTTGGTCATAAATCCATCCTAAGGATGTCTTTTGATCAAATCAAAACGAAGAACCCGTAGAAGAGGTAAATATTTCACAACCTATTCCAAGTTATTTTCTTCTTCCACTTCCTCTTTCTTACTTCTTTCCATTCTAAAATAAAAAATCTTGTATATTATATATACTTTAATGTTATTTGAAAAATTTTACAACCATATTCACTATTCTATCCATCCTATAAATGTAAATGTTACCATACATGCGTACGTACAACTTACCATCTCCACGTCGTGGTGTAGTTTGTTATTCAAACACTTCATTGTTTGGAAGGGTATAATAATGAGTATAACTGATGTCAATAACAAATATATCATATTAATGATTCTTTATATATGATATTTCATCCAATTACATATGATTTCACCATCAATATAATGATATTGTCGCTCGTGCGTAGGTATAGACTACCGTCTCCACGACGCGATGAGATTCATTCCCATGTTCACCATTCAACAATGATTATAAAATATATATTATTAATAAGTATTTAACATATGTAATAATAATTCTAGTGGAGATATATATTTATGTTTATATGTACTTAAATATATCTCATTCACTTACTTTCGTTCAATACAATATTAAAACAGAAATATCATTTATGTGTACGTACGGCCTACCCTCTATATAAAC
Source organism: Viscum album (assembly GCA_963277665.1). Taxonomy (NCBI): domain Eukaryota; kingdom Viridiplantae; phylum Streptophyta; class Magnoliopsida; order Santalales; family Viscaceae; genus Viscum; species Viscum album. The sequence continues at coordinate 1,372,362,167 of OY728133.1, read as the reverse complement.
GGTGCCTTCCATTTCATATAACTATCTATTATCAATATTTATATTATAAATATATATGATATATAAATAAAGTCTTATATTCTGGAATTATTTAAATCATGATCTAAATGATATGATCAAAATAACAAGTTAAAACACGTATAATAAAGAAAGTGATTGTTACCCAAAATGTTAATTTAACATTGAAATCATTATTAAATGGATAGTATATAGTCATAAATGAATCATGTATGATATAATAAATATGTATTTGGTTATGGTATAATTTAATTACATACTATGATCATTATATAAGAGGTTAATCATACCCTCTACCAAAGGAAAGTGCAATGTAAGGGTTAATTTCTCAATCTCATAATTATTCAATATTGTTAATGGGTATGTTTTTACTGGGAAATATTTATTATCCATGTCCATGTTTCATAAAAGAGATTTCAAAGGAATTATTTTTAATGGAATCTTTTATTAAATCATCATTTTAAATTTTTTAAAGATTTATTCTTCTAAACCTTTCTCATTAATGTCCATGTGTTCAAAATGGTTTTATGGATTTATTTATATGGACAAGAATGTTTTAAAATGTTAATTCCTTTCAACTGTTTCAATGTTGTATGGTAAACTTTGATTCAAAAATGTATTTAAATGTCTTCCTTTATAAATTGTGTGACTTTTTAATGTTATAATGAAAAAAGATTATTTCTCTCAAAGAGTTTTACAAATCATTTTCATCTATGTCAACATCCATTGAGGGATTTTAAACTTTATTGAAGTTTACTTATTATGATAAAAATCCTCCATATTGTATTGAAGGTTATGTGATATGTTTGACTATGGATGTGTTATTTTTATACCATTTAGGGTTTATGGATAAATTATTGACATTTAATATGCTAGTTTTAATACGAATGTTTATGTTATGTTTCAAATGTTTCATACGAAGAATGTATTGGACATAGTAAGTGACGGGTAGAGCCTGCAATAGATCCTTGATGCATCGATAGGTCTCATGAGACCATTAGATGTGAAAATGGTCGAGGCCTTTCTTAATTTGATATATGGTTTTGGAAGAGGCCTTAATGATTTTTAGATGTCTTGGCCGAGGCCCTGAAAAAATGTTTCAAAAAGTCTGGCATTATACATTCCCTCATTATGAAAATAATATTGATGGTTAATGTGGTTATTTTACTAGTAGAATACCCATGACTATGTTTTATTACGGAATTATTTAATCAGCTCATATTTATGCCATAAAGTGTTCATGTTTATTATTTTTAAAGGCATGTGTTTTCAATTATTCACTATGCCTATTGTTTATGTTATCTTTCGCTAAATTGCTTACCCTTACCGAGCACCTAATCTCACCCCTTTCTTATGTTTTAAATTCCCAGGATTTCCAAGAAGTGTATTATGACTAACCCATAGGTATAGTCTATGGAATATGAATGTGGTCAATGGATACAATGTTGTTGTTGTTTTTCATTTTGTAATTTAATGTAATGTTCTTGTATGTAATCTATTTCCAAGACTACAAGACTGATCAGTCTTTCAGGACATGATTTTCTTGTATCATTCCAATGTATTAAAATAACACACCCACACTAGGGAATAGGGGTCGGGGCATTACAATCTCACCAATATACCATGTCATCAAAATATAGCCATTACTTGGTGCACTAATGGCACATGTCCCTTCCATAGGGCCATGTCAAATGAAAATGAATTGACACGAACAATGTATTCCAAAACCCATGACAATCCATTTCACATGAAAACATTATTTCTTTAATATATTTAAACAAAATTTTTAGTGAATCAAATCAAAATAATAATTTTAAAATAGCTATTGTAAAATTATCAATAATCTTCAAGAAACATCACTATAAGGGTTTATAATAATAATCACCCAAGGATTTTACAATCAATTCAAGGAAAAAGTGTATTTCAATCTAGGCCTTCACGTTCTAATCAAGTGTAATTGAACGAGATGGAACTTACCTCACATACACAGCCAAAAATGAAAAAACAACAGTAGAGACATTTAGATTTTGTCACTAACTATGATCCCTTCATTATATACAACAAGAATTAATCATCATAAAATAAGAAACACACACACACACAGATATATATATATATATATATATATATATATATATTCATAAAAGAATCGGTATATGGTTTAGAGAGAGATAAAAACCTCAGATATTAGAAGAAAAACCATGAACGAAGACTTACCAGTGAATCTGGATATCCAAAAACATTGAAATAAATAAAAATATATCCCATATAAAATGTAATTTCCTCTCAATCCTTAGGGGAAAAGGTATCAATGATTAAATAATAATATTAAATTAAAAGGGGTCTTGAGACTTAATCCTTGTTATGATCACAAAATTTTGTTCTTAAATTTCATGGTGAATGGTAAGGGTAAACATTTAGTGAGATACCGAATTAATTATGGATGAAATGATATATCAAGAAGACCCTTTCATGGTTATCCCATATGGTTATGAGAACCATGTTCCGGGCCTGAATTTACCAATTTCACAAATAATATTTTGCTCGCACAATTTATCCCGAGAACCCACATAGTTCGGCCAAACGGTGTGCCTTCCTGGTGGCCACTATTTTCCCTAGATATGTTTTCTAGAGAAGTTGCACTATTTTTAATAACCATGTTCAAATCATAAACATGTAGAAAAGCATCTAAAAGGTGTTAAAATTTCTCATAGCCTCCAAAAAATTATCCTTATCATTATATAACCTAAAAAACCTGATTAAAGGGTCATATACCTGAAAATATGTGTGTTTTATTGGGGTTCCCTGTTTCACCAGAAAATATTATCCCACACACCAAAACCTATTTGGAATCATAAATTTCATTATCTCCTACTTTTTATCTGATCATAGATAATATGTACCTTTATGACTTCACCAAAGTTGTGCCCCACCCCATGCGATGATGTGTCCATGTGGGTTACTTTCTAACCAAATGAATGAGACATCCACAAAGATTAATATACATTCCATGAGAAACTATGACTCAATCACCCTCTAGGGTTATATATTATAATTAATTGCATAAGATTGTTGATCAGATTCCAATTTTCACAATAATGTTTCAATTTTTTACCACCATGCATGACATAAACCTATAGAGAGAATGTTTTCAATATAAAAACAATTCATCATCAGGTTCTTATCGATCTATGAATCCAAAATATTGACTCCATTTTAAATAATTAATTAATTTTATAAGGAAAATAATATATAGAACGTATAATATTTTGAATATTATATCTACCATTTCTATCAAACCATGAAGCCAACTGACATAGATACAATTCTACCATGTGAGTCTCTTCATGAGATTTATAGGGAAATATGGATTGTATTTTATATACAATATATAGGAACATTATTGTAAAATTATAGAAATATGAACTAATAAATATATCATATATTTATCAAAATCTTCCGATCAAATTTCAAATATTCAAAAGGAATTGGTTTCATCCAAAAATTTATTACTTGTGACTAAGAGGGTTTAGATTAATTAAAACACAAAGTTCATTGAAATAAAGAGTTAATTTTTAAAGTAAAGAATTTATACGTTATATTTTTTTTCCATTCATCAGTTTTTGATGATTTGAGTGCTTATAGATTGAATTTAATAATTAAATCATATAACCAAAAGGGTTTATCAGGTTTCAAATATCAAGGATTCTAAATTTGAGGGTAAATTTTAATATATTCTATTTTCTTTCATGAATATCATGAACATCTTTTATCATATTATTGATATTCAAACCCTAAAATGTTCATTTTTTATTAAGATAAATATTCCATAAGGGTTGTGTAAAAAACTTCAATAAATAATTCAAATTCATGAGACAATTTTTGATAATATGTCTTTTGTGTGTGATAATTATTTTTTTCACACCCCATTCATGGTATTCATACACTAACGCATATTCATTATTTATATAACAAAGTGGAAAATTATAAACCTAAATTTTTTAAAAAATATGGAATAAAAAAATCATAACATTAAACACAATTTTATCCATAAAAAATTAAACTATTTGGGTCCAAATCCATGAACTATACCTAGTTTCATCACCATTATTAGTTCATTGGTGCACCACCATATCCTTAAATCATCTCTTCCACTATGAGCGTGAGAAAATATGTTTATGCTTTTCCAAATCCCTAAAATCACTATTTTGAAGTTGAATTTTATTTTACTATTATTTGTTTAATTTTTCGAATTTTTCAAAAGTGATGCCTGAAAGATGGATGTTGATTGGTAAAATAAAAAATTTGATGCAAAATAAAAAAACTTCTTCAGGATATAATAATTGATTAGGATTTCCAATCTAACAGTTTTTATATGTGAAAATCATTTCATTATAATTACTAGAGTCACGGGCCTGAGTAAATATATTCTCTTTATCAACATATTAGCATACCAAATAAATCAATCTTGATGAACCGTCTAATATCTAATGAACCTAATAAATTCAATAAAATAAATAGTAGAACTGAATTATTAATTTTTTCAATGTCATTCTCAATGTGGAAACCTGGAGTGTTACAGTTTACCTGCTTAAGAAAATGGATGTTATAAAACATTATCTATATTAAACAAATCTAGAAAACCACATAACACATAACCAAACATATAATAATGTGATGGTGAGGATATTGAGGCCACTATCAATATAAGTTCTATACATAAACCCAGTAGGGTGATCAATGTCTCTCTAGATACCCAATTCCCCACCTATCTCATTCTCATATAAATTCTATCCTGAAAATTTGATTTAACACCTCCTCCTGTGTGGGAGATCAATTTCCATATTGATGACCCATATCTTAACCAACCCTTTTTCAATATTTTACAATACTCATTCTATATCATGAACAAACACATGGTTCAACATGTCATAATTTTATAATCATTCAATAATTTTAACCCTCAGAAAAAGAAAAACATTAAAATTTCGTCAACACACAAATTGATTTATTTATTTTTTATTTTCAAAAATTGATTCACAATTTTTATATATCAAATATATATTTCCCTTTATCTCACTATCTCAATAATAATTTCAACATATCAACAATATTCAAAAAGATATATAAAAATTTTATTTCAATAAAACATGTCATTGATATAAAAACACGTGACATCATTCATCAAAAAATTCTAATGAAATGATTTATTCCAATTATTTTAAAAATTTAAATACTTTTGGGTTTATCAATTTATTTATCAATAAAATAATGTCATCATTTTAAATAAATTTTAATTTTATTTCCTTTATTAACACTTCTTTATTTAAACATAAATATATTCGATAATATATAAACAAAATATATCAAGTAAATATGATTTACACAGTCCCCTTATACTCTAATATTCACATAATAAAATATTAAATATTATCATTAGACATCAAACATTTTAATCTACCATCTTTGTGTGTCAAAATGATTATTTTAAGAACATCATCATTTTATACACTAAGTTTAATATCATATATTATTTCCTTTTATATGATTAAATAAAAATCTATAATATATCACAAATACTGGTTTCAATTTAACCAAAAAACATTAAATAAATCAAAATAATGGATTTTAGAACACAATATCTATAATTAACACAATTTTAATTAATGTCAACATGAAATAAAAATTTATTGTTCTTAATTTCTTATAAATATTGAAACCATCGCCTCAATTTATTATTTTATGTAATTTACAATAAATATAAAAATTAATATAATAGTTCCAAATTATTTCATTATCTTCGCATTAACATAAATTCCATTAAATTATCATTATTCTGAGAAAAAAAATAAATAACACTTCGTGCATTCATATGAATAATAAAAAAATCAATAAACACAATAAATTGAATGCACAAACATTAAGTTATTAGACTAAATTACTCAAAAAAGTATTGAAAATCATGCTGAATATAAGCAATTCAAAATTATTATCAAACAAATATTGAAAATTGATAGTATAGCTGGAATAAAATTGAATTTTTATTCCTATACAAATAAACATAAAGATTAAATTCTGCACGTCTTGGCCAGTCTAATACCGTTTTCAACATTTAGATGCTTATTAAGGAATATATAGAAGATATAAAGGATGAGTTTTATTAATGAAATTGTTGATACTAGATTAAGTAAAAAATGCAAAAACTACTAGGACTCTTCTGTAATTTCATAACTAAATGTTTTATTTTAGTTTTTAAAAATTATTTTTTTGTTTTTAGATATCTTATTTATTTAAACAAATTTTATATTTTTTTCATATAACTAGAGAATTGTAGGGATTTCCTCCCACTACACCTAATCGCTCTAATTTTCATAAAAATAATTTCCACTATTTTATTAAACACACTCAATAGACCACCCACCCGCTCCTCCTAGACAAATTCATGTAGAAGATTTGAAAACACACCCACACTATACACCCGTATTATTCCCTTATTTCCTCGAAAAATGTGGATTGTTATAGATGATTCTCAACTGTGGGTTATTTAATAATCATTTGTGATGGGTTTACTATATTTGTATCTAACAGAAACAACCAATGGTTACCAAATCCATCACAGGGGAGAAACAAACATTCCAATGGCAGGAAATTAATTTGTGCATCAAACCTAATAAAACATAGGAACTAAAATTGGTCTAGAGGATGGGAGGTCAAGACCATTGCACCCTTTTCGGGGAATTTATTTCATATTTCAGGAATCTCTTATTGATTTATTATATATTCATGAAATCCTTCCCAAGTCCTAATAAGGTACTGGTTACCCTTATACTGATGTCCTAATACACACCATGTGATGAAGGGAACAACTTTGTGTTTGAAAAAGGTTCTCTATTATTCTCTTGGTCATTTATGATTCTTTATTTAATAACCATTTTCAGGATATCTTGAGTTTATTGATGTCTATGGAGGTGTTTGGTGTCTTAAAGAAGGAATTAAACCACTATGAGGCATCCTGCGTACCCCATGAGAATAGGAATCAATCCCTACATAGTTCATTTGACATTGTTTAAAGTCATATAACAGGACTATACTAGGATGTTTATCTCCATGCACCAATTATGTATATATTGATCTCAATCAATAAAGGGGAACCATATGTATCCAATTAACATAGGGATCAGAGTCCACATAGTTAATGTCACATGCATCATTTTTGGAAAATATACGTCAACAAAGGACTTCAATGAGACTTATTTGTGAAAGGATATTGTGAATTACCTCCTCAAGAGTATAACCCATTGAATTAAGATGATATGAAATTAGGCTAATATCCTTCTAAAGGGACCACACTGAGGATATTATTATCCAACTATTAGTATAATCATCACCAATATCTAAGATGATGTGGGTCCTGATTATTGTAAGAAACAAGAGATAATTAATGTTTGGAAACATTTCATGAGAGAAAATCTTCATAAGGATTAGACATTAAATATTCCCTTTAAGAGGTATGATTACCAAACTTATGGATAATAAGGTATAGGGATCGTGCCAATAGAATGAAACCTATGAATCATGTTAGGAAATGAATAAGGGTTATCATAGTTCCGTTCTCCCCTAATCCACTTATGTGTTTATGATACATTTGGGCATGGTCGTGGTGTACACTTGAATGGATGCCCATGTACAAGCTTTCTTTGAATATATAGATTTATATAGAAGTATTGTACAGTTATGGGAGAATTAATGACATGAGTTATGAATATTTTTTATATGGGTGGTCTTATATTGTGGTGGATTCTCTTAGGGTCTCAGTCCTTAATAAGTAATCTTACATATCTAATTTGGACAGGAATTAGAGTACTCATATTTCTGTGGCCACTTACAGACAGTTGGGTTCAGATATGTTATTACATTCAAAGGAATTACTATCATTATCAAGGTTTATAAAAGATGGGGATATATACCAAAGTGGATTCCCATGCTACATATTCATTATATATCCTCTAGAATATATAGATAGATGATGACCATGAAAGTTATATTAAATTAGTTTAGTAAAACACAGTAGGATTGTATGTTAAAATGACAAAAAATGGTGTCACATGAGTTAATAATGCTAACCCAATAAGGAAACACCACTTATAAAAAGGATACTCGACTGAAGATTCATGTATGAGGATTTACATGATGGATGTTCAAGTGTGTTTTCTTGGAAAAAGATGATATATACCAATGTGTTTTCTGAAAATATGAATGTTATCTTCCTGAAATGTCCTAATTTTCTCCCTTAAATGTCCATATTGTCTTCTTGGAATGTTTTTCATATCCCAAGCTTCTTCACATGATTGAAGATGAAATGTCATTAGGTTGATATATGACAATGCTGAGATATCTGAGGTGCTTCACATGATCGAAGAAGACATGTATAAGGACTTTTCCATGATCAAGTCTTACTTGTTCGAGATTTCTATCATGTTGTCCATGAAGACATATCCCAGGTTGTCGCATGGTCAGATTTTACATGTTGAGGGGCACCTGATGGCATCATAAGACAAATGAGGATTCTTGTTATCATGTGATATTAAGATATTCATGTTGGGGGGGGGGGTATCATGAACAGGTCCAGAATCATTTCCTGTCAAAGAGAGAATGCGTATGAGGTGAAGTATCATGTCTAAGGGTATCATGATTAAGGCTGGATGTACAAAAATTTTAGTAAGGGGAGGAGTGCATGTCTAAGGAGGAGTACATAACCGAGGTACCATGTCAAGGCCACAACAGTTAGGGTTTTCATGATAAAAGAGTTCATGTCCATGGGTGTTTGTATTTTATGGAAAGGCCACCTACCAAGCTGTGTTTTCATGAAAAGGTACATGAACATGTGTTCATTCATAGAATTGATGAGAATTTTCAAGGTTATTTCATGTCATGATAGATATTTATAGGGCCACATACATGTCATGGGGATGTCAGATTATTGAATCACATGATATTAAATTGTTTATGGGATTGCATGACCTCAATGGGTTCTTATAGGGGGTTATGCAAAAATTTACAAGAGATGTGTATTGGATTCACGTGCATGGATGAGGGTGTATGGCCAAGGATTTTCAAACACATTTTCGTGCATGTGATCTATACAATAGGAAAATGAAAATACATGGGAGTATCATGATCAAGGGAATGGTTTAAGGCCACATGATCATCGGAACATGAGTCCATCACATAACTATAAGAATTTGTCCCAGGTGAATAGAGTAATCATGTGTGCAAAGAATACATGTCATGGGTTTTCATTCTAGGACATTAAAATTATGTATGAAATACCTCAAGACATTGTATTTGAAATAATTTTTCCAACAATATAGGGTTTACATAAGGATGTCCAAGCATGCGCCTTCTTACGATAGAATCACATGACATTCAATGAATCATCTAATTTCATAAAGGGTAAATGCAATAGATAATGTGATTACCTGGAGAGTTTGTTTTAAGGCCATTTAAATTTATTTCCCCCAACATTTCCCCCTACACTTCTCCCACAATAATCACTTTCTATCCTTCACCCATCTCCTTGTTTTTGATTTTTTAAAGGGATAAGGGAATATATAGCTAGAGGAAGCTGATGGAGGTGCCTCTTTCCATAGTGTATGTGTCACATGCATCTTCATGTGGTGGCGGGTGAATTTTCTTGATTGCAATAATGTGATCACATAAATTATTTCCATGATGGAATGATTGGAAACTACCAAGGCATCACAAGATTGAGTACACAGAGTTGTATGATCACTCTTTGTTCTTTTGATGGATCTCTGAGAAATTGCTGAGCGTTTTATGTGATGGATTTTTTCGATTCTAATGATCAGTCTTCCTTCTAGTGATGGAAGTATGTTATCTTATGATTTTTCTTCATCCAAAATAATAAAATCTTGTAGAAGATTTAAATTATCGAAGAATTTTTCAACGAATAGATATTTTATTTTTTATATGAATCCTCGATTTCAACTAAATGTCCTCACATGAAAATCATCCATTGATTAGACAATCGTTGATATGTATCATTATGGATTCATGTGTCTTGTATTCTTTACTTCACCTAACCACACACTCAATTTAAAGATAATGGTATTCATGTGATTTTTAATAGTCATGTGACCCACAAAACCTCATGTGATCAAGGATTACTCTTAAGATAATAATACTAAAATGACACTAAAGTACATAAGCCATTTCATAATGATTAAGAGTTTACATGATGCCTCTTATTACGACCTAGTGCATTTTTAGTAAAATCTATTTCTTGAATAAATGTGTCTTGTATTATATTATATAATGTTATAGACATTCAAAATATAGAGAAAAATTTATTTCATTACTAAAAAACATTTCATTAATTCTAAATGGAACTAATTAAAATTTCAAGCATTACAGGAAATATTAAATTAAAATGCTAAAATGAAAAAATATGGTTCACCCCATTCTTCTAGACTCATCACACCACTGCAAACACTATAAAAAAGAAAAAAATATTTGTAAACTAATAAAAATATTAGAAAATGGAAATAGAGAGTCTTGATAGGATTATGTTGAATATTTATTTAATGAAGTAATTTGTATTTATAAGAGGTAATGTGACTGTTGGAATAGTAGTGTGACTATTGTAATAGTAACAAGACCATTGTGAATTCTAACCTGACAGTTTGGAACAATTTTTAGATCATTGAAATAAAAATTTTACCTCGAAATAATAAATTATGATCTAAATAATATATATCAAGATTAAATTAAATAAATATAATATTATAATTAGAAAAATAGATACCATGATTAAAAAACTCAAAGAAAATATATGCAATATTTTTATAAACATAATTATAATACATTTCATAAAAGTCAAAAATATTATATTAAAAATTAAAATTTCCAATTTTAAAAATTTATTTGGATAATGGTAATATAATTTTTGAAATCATCAAATTAAAATTTTCCAAGGGTGTTTTTTTTTGTAATTTTTTGAAATAATTTAATTGTTGGTGAATAGTAAACATATAATTGTTTCAAAAAAATCCGTTTATCTTAAATTACATTATACAAAAAGTGATAAGGAAATAATAATTTATATAACTCGAGGTTCATCCATGAAAAAATTTATATCATAAACGAGTCATTAAAATTCATTATGTTATTTTTTAAAACCTAGAAATAATTTTCCGAAATGTAATGTCAAAAGTGATTGTTTAAAATAATAATTTCTCTATTTTTACCAATTAATTTTTACTAAAATAATGGATTCGAGTTATAAATGGAATTTAAAGTCTTAAAAACTTTATATTATATTTAAAAATTATTTATATTTTCTAAAAACACTATTATAATGTTTACCTTTGATATAATATTTTATTCTAAAAATACCCACATATTTAAGTATAAATAAACTCTCTCCATCATCATGGAAAACCATTACTACCGCTCATTATAAATCCCATTATATTCCCATGTCCTCCCCCTAAATCCCATTAAAATAATTATGGACATTCTAGATTAATCCAACTCCAACCACCAAGGGAGTTATTGTGTCATAGAAGAGAAGCTACATTGAAGAGAGAGTAAATCAATATTAACTCTTCACCCTTTTATTGTTATCTTTTATCTTTTCCTAAATCATTTCAAAAAAATATAATAAAAAATTATTTATATATGAATTTAAAATTATATTATTTATTTTATCCTACATTAATTATCATATTGATGACAAATATAAATTTTAAACCTCCCTTTTCCACTCTTTCGATAATATGTCATTAAAAGTCATTTAACCACCGATGGATAAATTTCCATGTCAACAAATATAACTATCATTGTGGATGGATATTATAAAAAATATATAATATATAAAAATGAAATTATATTTTTTATAATATTATGGAATTAATTATACTTATGTTTAAATTAATTTGAATGAAAACAGTGAAATCAAAGCGAAAGAAGAAATTTTTAAGAAAAAGATGATATAAAAATGCTTCAAATTTATAAAAAAAAATTAAAAATACAATTGAATGATTATTATTGATTAATATTTTTATAAATTACTATTATTAAATTATGAAAAATGTTTAAAAAAATATAATTTTATTATTCAAGAGGCACAAAAGAAACATAAATAAGAGGGAATTAAGGTAACATGATTCTCAAACCCAATTCATTCTCTTTGGGTTATCTATATTCCCTGGAATATTTTGTATTAATACTCCTATAATATTCTTTAAAGATCATTTTATTATTATTTCCATTTCTTTTTGGTGACATACAAGTTTCCTATGCGATTTCATGAAAAATATAAATATATTCCAAAAGAACTCGTCTTTCCAAAAACACATATTTTACTCCACTTTAGTTGTTTTTTTATCACTCAAGTAAAGATTATTTCAAATATGATTTACATTATTAATTTTCGATCTTGAAGTTTATTTATGATATTATGTTTTATGAAATTCTTATGAAACTCATTCTATTCCAAGGCTTATTTTATTATTATTATTGCTACGTATTCTATGTGGCATACATGATTATGAAAAATTTATGATGTGATGGGTGGGTGAATAATTATATATCCCTAAAAATAATTATGTAATGTGATGTATCAAATGAGATAATGATTATTATGTCTGAACATGATTATTTCTTTTTTCACAAGATGATGTCATGATTATGAAAATATTTAAAGTGTCAACATGATGCTGGCTCTGTTCACAACTATGTGTGATATTTGACCACTATTACATGATGTTTCATTTTTATGCATTTCCACAATACAGTCCATTATCATATGTTTCCCTAATTATATTGATTATGATTCTATTTTAATGATATTATTATTATGCTCACTCGTATTATATTGATTTGTGTTCCTTATTCATACTCTCTCTGGGATTTTATCTCACCAATTTATTTCATTTATATCCTTATGTTATTACATGCACTAATAAGAATACACACTTCAGAAGGAAAAAATGATTCAAATTAATTTTTATGTTTTATTATGTAAAATTTATGAATCATCCTAAGTTTTTCAATACAATAAACCTTTGGAAAGATGATTTTTATCTAAATTATGTTGATTATTTTAAAAATTATATAATAGTGAAGTAAAAAAAATTAAATTATCTATAGTTTATCTCAGAGAAAAATTTAGTTAATTTAGTAAATATGATTAAGAGTGAAAACCATAAGTATAAGCCAATGTATAGGTAAAAAATCCTAGAAGAGTATTTTTAAAAAAGGGAAAACATTGGGATCCCATTAGATATTACTTTAGTTTTAATTTCATAAAATAAGAAATTATTCCTTATTTTTTATAAACTTTTCATTAAAAACATTTTATTTTAGATAATGGTGGGAACTAGGAGAAACCAAGACAAAAAACCATGTGAGAGACAATGCATTGATCACTTGAATGATATCCCCAACACTATGGGAGGTGGAGTTCAAAACATCATATCAATGCTTACCCAGACATGTCAAGCTACAAAAAACAAACTAAACCATATATATCCTCTACCTTCACCCAAGAAGGATAAAATATCAATTTATTTATTTATAGGGAATCAACCACCAACTTTAGTATATATTCGGATCCACTTGTCGCAGATCAGTTGGTTAACTGAATGGAGAAGATCATTTATGTGATCCATTATTCTGAGAAGGAGACGGTGACTATTCCTATTTATCATTTATATGGAGAAGTCGATCAATGGTGGGAATTGATAAATAAAACAAATCAAATGGATGAAATTAATGAGATGGAGTGGTAAAGTTTTTATGAAAATATTCTTTAGCAAGTATTTCCCTATAACTTTTTAAACAAAGATGGTGATATGATTCATTGAACTGAATAAAAATAAAGGTGAATCTATAAAAAATTATGAGGAAAACTTCACAAGGATTTCAAGATATTCCATAGGATTACTTATCAATAATGATATAAAAGCAGGTAGATTCTTTAGTGGTTTAAAACCATACCTTTAAAAGGGTCTAGCGATCTAAGACTTTGGGATTTATATAGAATTGACCTGTTGTTCTCCTAATGTCGAGATAGAGTTGGAGAATCGTCCCATGGTTCCAGAGATAAGAAGAAAGGAATATATTTTCATGATGACGGGAAAAATGAAAAAGTAGGAAAGACGAACCAACTACCCACATGTCAATAATATGGGATCAATCATCTTGTGAATTGTCTCAAAGTGAAAGGAAAAAACATCAAGTGTAGGAGAGAAGGCCACCAATCTCATGAATGTAAAAGATACATTAAAATTCTAGACATCATGATGGAGGAAAAGAGGGAACCTTCTAATACACAACATATAGTTAAATGCTTAAACATTAGGGAGAAATGATTCTATCCAAGCCAGTTCACTAAACAAAGGGTCTTTGAGGATAATCAGTTCCAGCAACCACCAAAGGAAAATTATAATGGGGAAATATATTCCATCAATGCAACTATTGTGGAGAAAAAAACAATTTCATTAAATGTCAACATACTATTCAATAAAGAATGGATAATGTTATATTTGATTCAGGTTCAACACATTCTTTTATATTATATAAGTATTGTAGAATTATTGAATTGAATCCCTGATACTCTAAAGTAGAGATATCTATAAAACCACTTAGTGTTGCAATCAAGGTAACCCAAGTGTTGAAAAATTATCCAATAATTATTTTTGGGATGATTATTCTAGTGAATCTTTTAATACATCCCATGGTGTAATTAAACACAATACTGGGAATGGATATGATCTCATTATATTAAGAACACATCAACTGTCAGGAAAAGGAAATCACTTTTCATATTCTGAACCATCCAATTCTCCTCTATAAATGGAAGTAATGTCATGAATATCCAATGTAAAATACCTTAATAGTGTGGTTTTGGATCACCATTAATGAATCACACCTTTACCAAATTTTCTAATTAAAGGAAGTTATCAACCTAAAGGAAATTCCAAATGTTAGGGAATACCGTGACGTATTTAAAAAAGAGTTACATGTATTTAACCAAGATCATGAGGTATAGTTCTCAAAATAACTTATATATGGAGCCAATCCTATCTCATATTTACCTTATAGGATGGACCTGATCGAACTAGAGAAGTTAAAGAAGTAAATGTAAGAGAATTTGGACAAAGGGTTCATAAACCCCAGTGAATCACTTTTGTGTGCACGAGTGCTCTTTACAAAGAATAAGGATTGATAACTGAAACTGTGTATTGATTATCAAGATCTAAAAAACGTTAACATAAAAAAGTATCATCTTCTAAGGAATAATGAAATTTTAGATAAACCATGAGGATATTAGTACTTCTCAAAGGTGGATCTCCAATCTGGATATCGTCAACTGAAGGTGAAGAAGGAAGATATTTAGAAGACTAATTTTCATACAAGGTATGAGAACTATGATTTCATAGTGATTTCCTTTAAACTTACTAATTATCCTAAAAACATCATGGATTTGATGAATATAATCATTGGGTACAACCATGACAATGTTTTTGTAGTTTTTATTGATTATATTGTTATTTAATTTATGTGTAATGAGGACCATGATGATCATGTAAGGATTGTGTTTAACACATCAGGGAAGGAAAATATGTAGTCGAAGTTTAGAATTTCACATTCTTGGGGTACATGATCACATGTGAGGGAATCCTTTTATACCCTTATGAAAGGAAATTGAGGAATGTTCTAGACCTACTAGTGTCACATAAATCCATAGTTTTCTTAGCACAGCTGGGTAAAACCAACATTATTTTTGAACTTTCTCAAAATTTTCTAGCATACTGACTAAGTTAACACAGAATGGAGTAAAGTATGTATGGATGGAAGAATATGAGGATGTATTCAAGGAGATCATGAAGAGGCTAATCACACCGCCTATAGTCCTACTACTAACAAGTGGAGTGTTTTTGTGATATATAGTAATGCTTCAATGGATATTTTTGGTTGTGTACTCATGGAAAATTATAATTTGATAGCAGACGCCTCATGAATGTTGAAGATCCATGTCAATAACTACTTAATGCATGATCTAGAGTTATTAAATGTGATATTATCTCAAAATATTAGGCATCACTATCAATGTGGTTAAATGTGTGACATAAATACCAATCATAAGAGTTTAAAGTATATATTCACATAGAAGGATCTCAACATGTGTCAGAAAATATAGTCAGAGATAATAAAGGACTATGATTTCCCTATTCAGTACCGTCTAGGAATGTAGAACAAGGTATTTGATTCTCTAAGAAGAAAATAACCTTCTACTCTATCCATGATGAAGATTGAAAGAGACATTATCTTCTAGGATATGAAAAAATGGATTTGGAAATCATAATGGTAGGGAATACATCACTCCTTTCCCAAATTATTTCCCCACCATCGATTCAAGATAAGATCATGGAGGCATAATGAGATTATCTGGATTTATAAATGAATTTTAGTGCTTTTCAAATCATAAATCAAGGTTCTCTATTAATGAGTAATGTTATAAGACAATTGAGCTCAAAATGACAATGAATCTGTAAGGTGAGGAGACCCATTATGATGACATTAGGGATCACAATGACCAGAAGTCCCTTCCTATAAGACCAAGATGTATCTGTTTGATGGGTATAATGGCCTTATGTATATCCACCTATTCTGTGGGTATATGAAAAAACTTTTTATTCTCTTTAGGGGCTATAGAGGTCTAAAGTACCGAGATATTCTCAATGAAATAAGTGTAATCTATAGGATGAGACTCCAAAAAGATTATTTAAGCACCCCAAACATTGGTTGGCCAAGGTCAAGATATTGTGGTCCTTTGATAAGGATTTGTTTGGGGTGATGGTTTGTACATTTAAAAATCATCTAATGGGGGATTATTGGTTGTGTAGAATAATTTTATGTTATAAAGATATTTCTCATACAGTTTAACGTCACACTACAAGTACATTGGGACCAATGTGAGATTTTTCATGATACCCTTGGGAAAAAATTTCACTATTTAATAGAATTTAGATGTTTGAGACACATTTTATCCACAAAAACATTTATTGATGGGTATCCATATACTATATCCCTTTTTACATATATTTATCTCATACACAAGAAAGAAGTATAGAGATCTGACTCATACATATGTAGATAGAGTCTGTATGACTTGGACATTTTTAAATAGACGTATATATAATTTTTATGGATAGAATTCACTAGTTTCCTCTATTCATATTATAAGGGTAGGAATCATTCAATAATCAAATTATTTATGAATATCCCTCTCAATAGATCTAGCTAATAAGTAGGGGAGAGGGTTATTTTATATTCTTCCCTTACTGAGTATATATACCAATTTTTGCTATGGTATCCTTTACAAAAACTGAAATCATAAGTATGGATATGGAATTTACATACTACATTATGGTTTGGAGGTGAACAATTCAACCTAATCACAAATTCATGGATTAGATGGACCATTCTAAGACATTTTAAGTATTACAGGATGTACCATATGTCATATTGTTTAATGTTAGTCAAATAGGATGTGTTCATGTATTTTAACATAATGTGACTATGAAATGGTCATGTGGTTTATCTTCACAGAACTAGGAAAATTTTCTCTATCCAAGACATGTCTCGGTTGTGCTAGCCAGAGAGGACTTTGAGGTTACCTAAGCTCACATGATCCATTCGTTTCCTGAGAAACATGGGATAACTAAGGATTCAATTAATCCATGTTAGAGTACATGATGGGGAATATGTGTGGGTGTCCACAATTTAGGGTGGGATGGAGTCTCCAAAAGGATATGAATTTAATAATTGAAAATGATTGGGGGTGATAGAAACCCATGGATGGGCCTAAAATTTAATATATATATATATATCATTATGTATCCTGTGATGTCAGGAATCAAGACACATGTAGTTCTTATATAGGTCCCTACATAGGTCCATCCCATATGCAAGGGGTTTATTTTTATCATTCTATTTATTACGGTTGGACCCAATATTGATGATATGAGCATAACTATGTATCCTAAAGTAATTCAAATTAAACCACACATAGTACTTGAATGGAAAACTCTCTAAATTGGTCTGAACCATTCATATAGTGGGCATTTCTTACATTTCTATTGTGGTTGGAGCCAGGATTTGAGGCTTGGGTGTCACTACGTATAATGTGATAGAAGTAATCCAACCCACAAAGTTATTTAATGGAAAAATCTTCATTCAGTTCTAGAACATACACCAAGGGAAATTATATCCATTTACATTTCATTTAGACCGATGATTTTATATCTAGATGTCACTATATATTATTTGATCATTGGAATCAAGCCACATGTAGTTCTTGAATGGAAAACCCTCCATGAAGGTCTAACCCATACCCTGAAGGCATATTTTATTCTTTTTGTATTATGTATGGAAACAAGATTTGAGATATGTGCATCATTATGTATTCTGTGATGGATCTAATCAAGAAACACATAATTATTAAATCAAAAGCTCTCCACACAAGTCTCACCCATATACATCGGGGGTATTTATTTTGTTTATATTGTTTCTAGTCCCAATATTTGATATTTGGGCACCAGTAAGTATCATGTGGTAGTTGGAATAAATCCTCACATTGTTATTGAATGTTAACAAATCCATTATGGTCTCAAACATACACATAGGGTAGGTTTTTTCATTTATATTTCGGTTGGTCCCATGATTGGAGATATGGTTTTCACTGTATATCAGGTGATGACCTGAATTGGGAGACACATAGTTCATAAACGGAAAAATCTCAACATTGGTCTGAACCATATCCATAGGGGAAATTTTTCCATTTATATTTTGGATGGACCCATTATTTTAGATCTAGGTTTCATTACATATCCTATGATGACAGGAATCATGCTACACATATTTCTTGAATGAAAAACTCTCCATGAAGTTCTAACCCATATGAAGAGGTGGGGTATTTGGTTCATTTATACTATATAATGAACAATGATTTTAGATTTAGGTTTCACTTTATATCATGTGATATAAGGAATAAATCCACAGATATTTCTTGTATGGAATGATCTCCAAATAATTCTAACCAATGTTCATAGGGGGGTATTTTTTCTATTTTTATTGTGGTTGGACCCAAGATATGAGATATTAGTTTCACTACATATCCTTTGATGGTAAGAATGATTCCACACATTGTTCTTTAATGGATAACTCTCCATGTAGGTCTAACCCATTCTTATAGGGGTTATTTTTTAAATTTATATTATGGCATGGCTAGGATTTGAGATTTGGGTGTTACACATATCTTGCAATTGAAAGAATCAATCCACGCATTGTTCTTGAATAGAAAACTCTCTTTATGGGTTTAAACCATATATAGAAGGTCACATTTTTTGTTTATATTCATGCAAGACCTAGGATTTGTGATATGGTTTTCCCTATGTATCTCATGCTATAATTAATAAATCCACACATGGTTATTGAATGAAAACATATCAATGACGGTCAGAACAATATGCTATGGGGTCATTTTTTCTGTTCATATTAGGATATACCCATGATTTATGATCTCTGTAACATAATGTATCCTGTAATTGAATTAATAAAACCAAACTTAATTATGGAATAGAAAACTATCATTATTGTTCTAACCCATATGTAGTGGGTAATTTTTCCTTTTATATTGCATCTAAAGCTAGGTTTTGAGATCTGTGTGATCCTATTTAACTTTTGATTTAAGTAATAAAGCCACAAATAATCAATGAATGTAAAAATATCTTTTTATATATGAAGTGCATATAGAGGGGGGAATTGTTTCTTTAGAAATTATGGTTGGACCAAGTATTGTAGATTTATGTTTCACTACGCATCTTGTGATGGCATGAATCAATCCAAATGTAGTTCTTGAATAGATAACTCTCCATGAATGTCTGACCCATATGTAGTGGTGGATTTATTTTCCATTGATATTACTTGTTGACCTAGGATTAAGGATTTAAGCATCATTATATTTTTTGTGATGGTAAGATTCAATAAAAACATTGTTCTTGAGTGGAGGTGTTATGGGAGACCAACATCATGGGTGGTGGTCCTCTATGCTCGGTGTGAGAAATTATGATTGGTAATGGTTTCTTTTACTACACAAATGCAATTAATATAAAGGGAAGGGAGTATTTTTCATTTGGTTTTAGGGAATGATATATGTTCTAGGAATAACTCTATATCTCATTGATATTAAAATCGTGCCACACATAGTTCTTAAACAGAAAAATCTCTTTATATGCATGACTTATACGTAATGCGGGATATTTTTTCTATTTATATTTTTACTGGACCTTTTATTTGGGATATCACAATATATTTTGTGATGGAATGAATCCAACTGTAAATAGATATTTAGTGGGGAGCTTCCTTATTTTTAACTGACTCCCACACATGGATGAGAGAACATCATTTTTCTTTTACACAGATCTAGCTAATGTTTAGAGAGCCATTCATGAGGTAACATTTGTTGTAAAGTTTAACACCATGAAAATGATCTTTTTATGTACAATTTAACTTCATGAAATGAGGTTGAATTAAATAAAATTTAACATCATTTTGTAATGATGAATTCCATGCAGTTTATAATGATGTGGTAAAGATGAATGGTGTTTTGCAGTTTAAAGCCTTATTGCTGGGACATGGGATGTTGTGTAGTTTAGATTTTTTTCTTCTAGGACACATGATATTGTGTTGTTTAGAGTCCATTTTCTAGGAAATAATACATTATAAAATTTGTAGTATTTCTATAATGAGATAGGATAACGTGATGTTTTGAGTCTTACTACTAGTACATAGTTGCATGAGAGGGGTGTATTATCCTAGTAGTTCTCTTGAAACCTCAATATGCTTCAGGTAATCCTAGGTGTTGTGTTTACACATCATGTTTCATCATAAAATTTTCTGTATAATTCTAAATAAACACATATCAATATTTATAATGGAATGAAATATACATCTACTGCTCCTCAGGAGTCATGGAAACACTAATCAGTAAAGGCCGCATGTCTTATTTTATTCCCAAATTCACTTGTCTGAACCCATAAATGGTGGAGAAGATGCCTTCCTCAAATATGGTGGGGTATTTATTGATGTATTATCTTTCTTCTTACATTACTATGTCCATGGAGTTATTTTCAAATAATGTAGGTCATCTCGGGGCATCTTTTTAACTTTCGTGATAAGAGGGGACCAGGGAGGAGACATTATCACATTCAACAACCAAAATTCATCACAGAGAGATTATGAAGATATTTGTTTTTATGCTTCCACAAGGGGCTATAAGAGCTTAGAAATCCTATGTATCAGATTATTTCTTGGGGGAATCATCAATTTTTTCGAATGGTGAAATGTAATTATCTAATCCCAATATAGAATTATCCTAGTACCCTCTTGAATAATCCACTTCAGTTGACGTGATTTCCATCACATGGACATGAAAAAATGATGTTTTTATCTCATTATAGCTTATTGGGATTATGCTTACTTTCTCAATAAAGTTTATGGGTAGCACATAATCAATGTTGTGCATGATCCATGGATTTTCAAGGGTCTTCCCCAAGCCATTGGTGGTTGAAACATTCAAATAATCATCTTCCATTTGTGATTTTCCTTTATTATTATGGAAACATATCTCATTATAATTGGATTATCAAGAATCAAAGGGGTCACTATCAAAATGTAGTATCATGACCTTTCCATCAATAGTGTATTTCAATAATTTATGAAATGTTGAAGGTACCATTATTTTCATATGAATCATGGTTCTTCAAATAAAGACATTAGATGTTATTTCATGTTGGATAAACATGAAATTTGTGTTATATGTGAGATATCTTAAATGATCCTTCAGCTTGATCTTATAGATAGGATCTTAATTTCTCTTATCATATCATTGAATGGTTATAAAAGGTAGAGATAATCCCCCCTCGCTACATCCCAAATATTGGGGGATCTGATTTTGAATGAGGTTGATCTTAGAACAATTTTGAACCATATCCATTTGGATATAGAGATTTTTAAGTTTTCTTAAAATATACTAGGATTTGATATGTATGTAGATATCATCTTCTAGATCATGTTATATGAATGTGATAATGGCATGTCATTCTAACATCATAGTATTCACTTAGTAATCCTTACCTACATTGACTTATATCTTGAACTCTTTTGTGCTCTAGAGGGAATAATTGATTTCCACATTGAGTTCAATCAAAAGATATTCAGAATCCAATATTGATAGTTTTGAAGGTATAATAGAAAAATATTTCATAAGGATATATTTTTGTATAATAGTTATGTGTTTCCCACGAGGGGGCTTCTACTAATTATGTGGTTTAGGAGTTGAGGTGTTTGAGGTGGATAAGTCTAGTGCTTAATCAAAGGTTATAGGAGACTTTTCTACCAATGGAATGAGTCACACGAGGCTTACCATTTGTCTGGGATAATAAAACAATCACAAACATACCAATCGGTCATGATAAATGTCTGGGCTTGTGTGACTACTCGACGAATCTGAGGCATCATTGTATTTTTATTGTGATTACTGGAGTTCCCTCTCATAGTTTCTTATCTTTTTTTGGTGTCATGCCCTGAAAATAGGGAATGAAATATGTTCTTGTACCTATATAATTAATATAATATACTATAAAATCTCTTTTTCACTATAATTAGTAATTGGAATTCATCAGGGTGTGTACAAGAAATTATTCTTGCTTGATCTCAGTTTCTAAGATTTGCGGGTTGATGTTTTTTATTGATATGGGGATGTATTCCCACTTCATTCCATCTCATTCCATTAGAAAAGGATGATGAAATTTTTTAAAGGGTGTGAATCTATGAATTCCCCATAATTGTATCCCATATATGATAGAATACTTTACTTGAGTGAGTAAGGATATGATCCCTCTAACACATCAAGATTTTGTGAAATATATATTTTTTCATTTAAAATTTTTATTTATTTGATATTTTTTATTATTAGAAAAATAGATTTTATATTAAGTTACTGTAAATAATGAGTATTTATTTCATTATAATAAAAATCAATTTTATCTTGTTTTACATGCAATAATGATAGCTGGCATGACATACGACCTCAAACTTTAGGGAACCATGAAATAATATTATTTTAAATATAACCATTATAAAATTTCTGTTAAATTGTTGAGTATGAATAGTATCATCTAATTATGAAATATATATATTTACTTCCTAATCAAAACTAATTTATTAATAAATTATTATTAAATAATCAATCAATTTTTTCTAAAGTAATTATATACTTCAAAATAACAAGTTGTATTCAAAAAGGTTTTTTAATGTGTTCTATAAATAATTATTATAATTAATTAGTAAATAATATAGAAAATTAATTTGAAAAAATTAGTATGATTTTTTAAATAATAATATTAAAATTAACATATGGTGAAATTCTTGTATTTATCTATAATTGATGATTTTTCAGTGAATAGTAAAAATGCTGATATTTGTAAAATGATCACTTATTTTCAAAAAATTATGTAATTTAAATTCATCTTTTTTGTTTTAAAGTTTCATATATATTATTTAGTCATATTTAATCCACATTATTAGTTTTTAATCAATATTATATTAGATTTTTTATTATAATATTATGTTTGGGTTTAAAAAGTGTGTTTTTTTTCTCAACACTGTCTTTAATTGCAAAATTTTTCTCCATTTTAAATAATTCAAATAATACATAATTAGTAATTTTTTAATGAAATTTAAAGATCATAAATCTTTAAATTTTAATTTTTTTTCATTCAATGATCATTATTATACATATAGTTTATATTAATCATCTTATACTGAAATAAAATACACTTCCACAAAACCCACTTTTTCATCACGTCTCTGGGTTTGGTTTTAATTTTATTCCAAAATTCTTCAAATATATTTGAAAAAATACTAATAATTTTATAATTTAGAATAACAAAATTATCAGAGAATGAATTTTGGGTATTTTTCTTAAAAGTATCATTTTTTGATAGGTATTGAAAATAGAGAATTTTAATTGTATACTGACATTTTGTGTAATTTATTTATGAAGTTAAATTATATTTTAAATTGATTATAAAGTAAAATTAGTCCAATTATACAACATTTAATACTATTTTTTTCATTTGAAAAAATTTCATATTGAATTTTCATATAAAAACATTATAATAATTTGAAATATTCTTTTAAAAAACATGTTTTATCATCACGTCTTTGTGATTAGTTTTAAATATGTTCCACTTGTTGGTAAAAGTGATTATATAAAGACGGGGGTTAATTGAGTCCTTAATATAATTTCTTTTAAAATATGTTTATATAAAATTACAAAAATAGTTAAAACAACACATTTAATCAAAATAATAGATCGATATAAGTAAGAGACTTTTAAAAGATTTCTAAATGAATGATTATGTCTCAATATGAAAAATATTTCATCTTTTGAAATAAATTTAATCAATCAAAAAATTATATAAACACTAATTAATATTAACTATCAAAGTAGTTGTAGTGTTTACAGTCTAATATAAATTTAGTTTGATGCTGTAAAATGAAACTAAACCAAACACATAGAGGAATAAATAAAATAGGTTAAGTAGCATGTCGATACCTAATTCTATCCACTGGGAAATCACCTCCAACCAAGAAGATTATATAAAATAATTTTGATCCACAACTTGGATCAGTTATGAAAAAAATTTACTATCTATCCAGGCCACACAATTACCTCTTCCATAATTATCGGGGGAAATAAAATAAGTAAAGGACACACAAGGACCTATTTCAGAAAACTATGGGTAAAAAAATATAAATAAAGTTAAGAAGAAATCATTTATCATAAAGTTAGAGTACATGAGACAGTGAGTTTTTTATAAACAGTGTAAACCCCACACTACTAAAATTGTAAATTCGATAAATAGAAAGAGAGTGTGAAAACATAAATAAAGTATAGTGATGCTTCATTTGATGACATCCATAGCTTGAGACTCTTTGGATGTATATTTGATAGAGGATCAAGTATTGTTTCTGAAAAATGTAATAAAAAAGGGAAACGTAAGATCCCATCTTTTTTTCTATAAGAAATGATCTATATATTTTTCATCATACACCTTCTCACAATCTGTTGTAGGAAAGATACATAGTGTATAATTATTATAAAGTCACACACTTGAGAATCTGTATTTCACGTGGCAATAAAACATTTGTTCTCTTTATTTCTTTTTTACATGAGTGTGAATTATTTTAATATATATGTTATAGAATCACTAGACCATTCAAGGAAAAATCATCTATTTATCATGTATCCTCTTACATAGATCTGATTTTCTCTTTAATTCACCTAGAAATAGTTTAATAATAAATATTAATATAATAATAAATATTAAATTCAATAATACAGCCTTTAGAAACAATTCGATTTAAATATATGATAATAGAAACTATGACTCTTCTATTACTGAGACAACTCTAGAATTTAGTTAACCTAATGGTGACTTATGATAGTGGTGACTCGAGCCAATAGTGAGTCTGGCTAATGGTAAGTCATGCTCAACGATGACTCATTTCAGTGGTGAATTATCTTAGTGGTAGGTTATTTCAACACATTTCCAAATTTTTGGATGATTGGTAATCTCTGATGGTAGATCATCTGGCGGTGACATAATTATGCCAGTGGGTCTTTTCTATACTTGGCTTGTCCTGATGGTGACTCATCTCTGAAGGTGGTTCCTTCTAATTCTTTTCTAAAATTCCATTAAGATATTGGTACTTTTCAATGCATTTCAAAAAATCCATTTTGATGGTGGTTCCTTCTTGGTGGTGACTCAACTTCAACAGTGATTCATTTCTCTATATAGCCAAATTTAAAAAAAAAATAGTCTAAAATTATGTTATGAAACGAAAAACTCATTAATAACATAATAAAAATTATTTTTTGATCATTATAACAAGGTTTCTAAAAATATCCTTTTTCATTATGATGAAAAATCATAGAATTTTTGTAAAACATGTAGAATAAAATTTGGTTTAAAATATATTACCATAAAATAATAAAAAATATAGTTCTTTTAAAATAGAGGATAATATAATTAAAATAGTTTCCAAGATATGAAATTAAAAAAAGGATGACATGAGAAAATAACATAACCATAAAATTAAATACTCATAATTGATGAAAATGGTTTGAAAGGAAGAAAGTTAAATATATATGGTATAAATCATATTAAGTAGAAAATTTCATCATAGGTAGTTAATAAAGATGATATCAAGATATAAACTAAATACATATGTTATCAAAGGTATGGTAACCAGAAATGGATAACATCACTATAAAAATAGTAAATAAATTCTATATGAATTATAAATTCCATATCTATTATCCCCATTTTGTGATTATCATAAAGTGGAAATTAAAATAGTAAATGAAAAGAGACAAACTATGAATAAAGAGAGAATTTTTAGTTTATGGAAATAATTAAATGAAGTACATCCAAATATATATACAACCAAAATATATAAAAAGGAACTTTAAAAAAACCTAAATTCAATGCTTCTCATGCTCGATAGGTGGATTAACAGGTGCCTTGACCATTCACTTATCAGATTTAAAGGGCAAAATGACATATGCTGATGCAAATGTAGTGAAAGCTATAGGGGAATTAGGTAGGTAAGGAGGATATCTGATAATAATTGGAATGAGATTCAGGAAAACATATTTATGAATTATGATAAAAGGCTAAAACCAAGTAGGTGAAGGTCCATTAGGTCTCATGTAACACCTGGTCTAAAAAACTCTAGATTAGAAGCCGGAGCAGTAAGAAGAAAAGTGATTGGAATAGTATCATGATCCATAACTATGGTACTATAAACATGAATTAAGGGCTTCATCAGATTTATGATGTCCATGAATAATTTTCCACATCTTTCCAGAGCACTAAAAAATTAATTTTTCTTCTCCATATATTAACTAAGCACTGGGGTAATAAAATCTAACTGTTTCACCTTTTCTTTGAAGGCATTGGTCACCAGAGGTATCCTAAGGTTCTCTGCAAGGAACTTGAAATGAGATTTGTGATAATACATTGTATAAATCCACAAATTTCAATAATTTATTTTCATTTTGATGGTTTCTTTGTCATTATTTATATACTTCAATGATATTATAACCAACATATAGACATGATCACTATTATGTCGGACTTGTCTTAAACATTCCTAAGGGATATCTAAACCATCACCTTAAAAAGCTCAATGTTCCTCCATAACTATTTATTTGATCAACTCAACATCAAAAGGAAGAGGATACCTTGACTTAGAAGCTAAAAAAGATATGTTCTCCACCCTCCCCATTAATGTATCCATAGAATCTACAAAAGAAAATATCATATCATCCACTATAGATCTCATAGACTCTATCTCATTTTCTATATTCTTGTTATATATCTTTAATTCTTGAATGGGATGAATCATTTTGTGTTGGATGTGATGTATAATATACTCAAATAGATATCTTACATATTTTACACTAATATTAGTTACTTGTGGTGACCGACTTTTTAGAATCTTATTGTTGTCCCAAATAGGTCAAATAAAATGAGAGGGGGAGGGGTGGTGAAACATGATACGAAATATTAAAACCACTACCCATTTAGATCCTATTATTTGTTAAAAAAACATTATTCTCTCTATTTCCCATATAAATATATGAATATAAATGAAATCATGAATGAGAAACAAAAATTTTAATTATTTCACCCTCACTGAGCTACATACGAGGAGTTTACAATGAAAATGTGAAGATATAACAAATCCACTAAGGCTCACTAATAAATTAAACGGTTCGGGTTAGATCACTTCTTTTCCCAGGCTCACTATTTTACACTATTTAGGTTCATTTCACTATTTTCTCAAGGGTCACTCCTGAAGTCTCTTTCTATAGATCAAAACTAGTAGAATGGATCATTCTATCCTCTTACTTTGCTCACTGCTGTGTAAATAATTCACACAATGTTTGTGAACAAGTAGGTCCATTCATTATCTCTAACTAATGCATCCTTAATTTTAGGTAGATTATATGTTGAACTTCCTCTTTTATTTATACTATTGTCTGGCAGAAATTTATTTGGTGAAATATTTTAGTCCCTCTGGAAAAAATCTTGAATCCTCCACAAACTATCTTTAATACTCTACATATTGTGTTTCACTACATGGTGTGTGTGATTTGTAGATTCCTTTTTCTTCCACAGAATGCTCCTGTATTGTAGATAGAAATTTCCTTATGGGCCACCTATACTACACAGTCCAATTTTGTTTGCAGGATACAAAAGAATGTAATTCTAATTTTATGAAATGTTCTTATGAAAAGATTTCTCCTTCGTGGAAGCCTCCCTCACAAAATCATCTATTTCGTAGAATTCTCCCTCATGAACTACAAGAGAATCCACCTAATTATTCCTGAAAAAATGATTATTCTAATGAAATTTTATCTATGTAATGATCTAATTATTTGTCTTTATATAGGAAAATATATCCAAAAAACATGCTAATCCAAATTACCCAAAACTTTACTGCGTTACAACCTTCACTCTGAACTGTTAGAAAGTTCACATAACACCTTTACCTTTTATGGAAGCCGATGGATTCCACAAATAGAAAACATTTTCAGATCCCCATATTGATTCCTCAATCCAAAAATGACAAGCCTCCCATGAACCATTATCCTCACGTGAATTGTGATCCTCCCACGAACTGTTTCTTTCTACTCTATCTTGGTAGTGCGTTTGAGGTATTTTTGCACAACAATCTCCCCCTTTGGGTTTATTGACAACTCTTCTCATTTTTATACCCTTTTGAAGCTCATTCAATCATCTACTAGAATTCACTACTCATGATTAGGATAGTAATCAACGAGTTACTCAACAAACACTCTAAGACCACTTAGGCCATATTCAACATGACAAAGAAGAGTAACATGAAAAGTTTATAAATGTATCTGTAAAGACCCGTAAAATTCAAGGGAAATTTTTTCTTAATTTTCTTTGGAATTTTAAAAGAGCGCGGTTTCAGACGGCACCTGATTCCGAGGCCCGGAGTGCCCGGAATCAATTTCTGAAGTTTGGCTCGGGTACGTTCAGTGAACGAACAAGCGGGAATTTCTAACTTTTGATCTGGTGCTCGGATTTGAAATCCGAGGACACCGATGAACTAGCAGCGCCGATATTCGCTTAAGAAGACCTTTTCCGAAGATGCGTTTGCCTAGGAGGAGTTGTTTAATTTTCTGGATGAAATGAAGAGAAAAATAAAATTGTGATACAATATTTATTTTATATCTTTAAAGTGGTTGAAATCATTTGTTGGAAGATAGGTGGTTTAACCACCTAAGAGAGGATTAAGGTGAGGTGGGGACCACCCGAGCCCCACATTTTCAAATCCTCTAACCCCCCCCCCCCCCAACTCACAATTAATGATGTGAACTTGAGTTATAACTTATGACATTAATAAGTGAGTTTAATTTGAGTTTTTGAAATTCAAACTCTTGAATTTCAAAGGTTGGTGTTGTGTTAATAAATTAAGTGTGAACTTAATTTATTTTTGGTTAGTTTCCTTGTTGCTTGAGAGGTTTGGGAGAATCGTTGAGAGACTTGAAGATCTTCTTCGTCTTCGACGAAGAACGTGAAGAACGGTTCTTCTCCGACGAAGAACATCGACCCCACGACCTACAAGACTCGACGTCCGGAATTCTTCCGACTTCATCTTCCTCCTCGACAAGGGAGAAGTCGCCGACCGTGGTGATCATCGCCAACGACAACGTACCTCCCTTCTTCATCATAGCTGTAAAGACCCGTAAAATTCAAGGGAAATTTTTTCTTAATTTTCTTTAGAATTTTACAAGAGCGCGGTTTCAGACGGCACCTGATTCCGAGGCCTGGAGTGTCCGGAATTAATTTCCGAAGTTTGGCTCGGGTACGTTCAGTGAACGAACGAGCGGGAATTCCTAACTTTTGATCCGGTGCTCGGAATTGAAATCCGAGGGCACCGATGAACTCGCAGCGCCGATATTCGCTTAAAGAGACCTTTTCGGAAGTTGCGTTTGTTGCGGGTTGAAAGTTAGTTTTTGGGTTTTTAGATTAAGTTAAATAAATTTTGTGAAATACAAAATTTATTTAAACTTGTGGGTTAACTTCTCCCAAAGGAAGTTAGGGGTGGGACCCACACCCACTTAACCTCTTTTGAGAGGATTAAATGTGGTGGGGCCCACATGAACCCTAAACTTTTCAAGCTCCCTAACTCCCCTCTCTCCCTCTTAAAGGCTTGTCAACATAACTTCTATTTAATTATACAACTCATGTATATTAAATAAGTGAGTTTAATTTTGGAGTTATCCATTTTGAATTTCAAACCATTGAAATTCTTTGTTAAGTTTGTGATTAAATTAAGCTCTTCTCTCTTTTTGTTGGGTTAGAACTCTTTAGCCATCTTGAGAGTTTTTGAGAGCTCATCCTCCTTCTTCTTCAACTTGACGAAGAACGCTCAACTTGACGAAGAACGCTCAAGTTCCGACGAAGAACGCCGCTCCGCTCTTCTTCGTCTTCCGTGTCAACGAGAGGGAACACCGCTTCCTCCTCGGACTCCCTTCGTCGACATAAGAAGTTTCGCCAACGACGTATCTCTTCGGGCGTATCTCTTCGTCATCGGATTTGAAGAACGACGACCGCGACGCCCGACCTCCGCGACGTTGTCTTCCGCGGGACGTTGTCAAATCTTCGAACCTATACCCGAGGTAGGGGTTGTTTATTTTTGTTTAATTATTTAATTCTTGATCGTGGATCTTGCAAGTCTAACGTGTGGCTTTTGAATATTTTATGTTGCGTTATTATTTAACGTGAGGGGGGCCGGACCGCATGAACACGGCCGAACCCCCCTCCATCGTTCGTGTTGATTTACCTTGCGGGTGGAAACAAGGTGGCGTGGTGCCGTCGCACCACACGGTTAATCGTGCATTTATATTACGCGACGCCGTCGCGCCGCGTCATGGAAGGATCATCAAGAACGCGACGCCGTCGCGCCGCGTTGAAGGAAATCAAGGTGCGACGGAGGGGCGCAGTGTCGTCGCACCGCACCGGACGACGAACACCGCGGCCGGTTCCGGGCCGCGGCGGAACAAGGAGACCGGCGGCCGGGCCGCCGGCGTCGGAAGCCGAAGAGGGGACCGGATTTTCCGGTCCCGTTGGAGAAAACCGGCCGGCCAGCTGGCCGGCCGGATGATATTAAACCGGGGGAAATTAATCCCCCGGCAAGCACACAAAACCCCTCCTCATTTATGAGGGGGGGGCGGTTTCCTTGAGGGGGGCAGGAGGCCCCCCAGTTTCCGCACAAACAGGCCCCCCATGAGGGGGGGGGGGCGTTTTCAAATCAAGGGCGTGGCTATATGCCGCGCCGCCCCTTCAATCAAGCGGGGGGGGGGGCTTTGCCCCCCGCGCTGCCTCCGTGCGGCGCCAGGCCGCCAGGCCACCCTGGCCGCCGCGCTGCCGGCCGGCCGGCCGGCCGGGCCGGGTCGGACCCGGGTCGGGTCGACCCGGTTCGGGCCGACCCAGGGGGGGTCGGGCCGGGTCAGCCCGGACCGGGACCCCCCCGTTTCGAATCAGTTTCGGTCTTTTGGAAATATCTTGAGCCACGGACCTCCGATCGACGAACCGTCTACGGCAATGCGATCCTTGGATCGAGACGGTCGTTTCGGTATATCTCAATCAAGGTTTCGGATTACTTTGAGTTCGGCCGGGTTGGTTCGTTCACGAAACCAACCGGGCCTTCGGAGCGGAAACACTCATATCTTGAGCTACGGACGTCCGTTTGACGTGCCGTCAGCTGTGTTGTGTTCCTCTTAGTGAGACGGATCTTTTGGCATACTCCGCCCAAGGTTTGGACGCAGGTGGAGTACGGTCGGGTTGGTTTTTCCTTAAAAACCAACCGGGCCCCGGGGACGAAAATGCAAATAACTCTCAGACCGGGCGTCCGATCGACGTGCCCTCTATTGCGTTGAGTTCCTGTGGACGATACGGAACTTTTGGATACATCAACTCTGGAATTTGTGACAGTTGATGTATCAGCCTCTCGGCTCGTGGAGCGGACCCTCCGAACGAGCTTGCTGTGTGCGGGAACCCTAGTGCTGGCTGCGACGGTTACTGCGACTGTGACTGCTTCTACTGCTACTGTGACTGCGATGACGACAGTACAGAGATCCTGTCTGGATTCGGCGACGATGACTACAGCACTCAGCGATCCTACGTGGATCAGTGCTACAGGTCCTGTGTGGACCCGATCCTGTGTGGGTCCGATCCTGTGTGGGTCCTTGCGCTCAGCGGTCCTGTGTGAACCAGCGCCTACAGGTCCTGTGTGGGCCCGATCCTGTGTGGGTCTTTTGCGGGGGTTAGTTACCTATCGATCCTTCGTGGGTCCGATGACTTAGATGGATCAGAGATCATCTTTATCGTCCTTTGAAGATGTATACCTGTGTGAGCTGAATCCTGTTGCTTTCCTGTGTGGATTGTGTTGTGCAATCCTGTGTGGATTACATTTTGCTTTCCTATGTGGAATACGTATACTTTCATGTGTGGACTGAGTTGTACTTGGGCTCGGAGGTTGGAGCGTATTTGAATTGATGACTTAGGTATATGTATGGGCATATACCTAAGCTGTGTCGGTTGTTACTTCATGATTGTACCTTTCATTGTGGTTTATCCTTTGTGGATTTGAGAGACCTTCAGGGGTCTCGGGGTCTCTACTGAGTAGCTTATACTCACCCCTGCACGGGCTTTTCCCGCACTACGTTGTGTTGGTTGCAGACGACGGACAGCGTTGACCTTAGCTGAGGCTTGCAGAGCGGGACGGTACCCGGAGGTGGACCACTGGGCGGGACGTGCTCGGAGCGGACGGCGGGACCCGTGGAGCAGAGGAGCTATCAGTACCCACCCTTCAGGTGGGATTTCCAGTGGACAGCTCGGTGTAGCGGCTTTTACCTTTCAGTTGCTGTTTTCCCTTTCAAGTTGTACTTTACTTTCAGTTTGGGTTTGTATACTGGCCCATTTACTTTTCCGCACTTTCAGTTGTACTCTGCTTTTGCTTAGTGTTTAATTTCCGCTTTCTTACTCTGTGGTGTTTGTTTACTTTACAATGGCAATGCCTTCCCTTTTTACCGGGATTTACGCCTTGTTGCTAGTCGCCAGCCCCTGGCCTATGGAAGGCGGGCTTGGGGTAGTCACGACACGGACCCCGAGGGCGGGTCGTGACAAATTGGTATCAGAGGAGTTCGGTTCTACCGCAAACTCTGATCATTTCTATGTGAAGCAATAATGTTTAGCGTATTGAGTGTGGTTATCAGTCCAGGGAGTCCAGTGTTGGTGCGGCGGCCGACGTATCCGTACACCAGGACCTTGACTTCTGATTTCCGACTTAATGCACGAAAACATTGATTGCGTGTGTGTTTCAAAGTTTTCTTTGTGATTACTTATATCAGCTCACCAGGTATACTGTTCTGACCGTGGCGCACCTGTTTCCTTTTCAGGATGGCCCCACGACGGCAGCCAGCTATGGTTCCGAGAGTCGAGCGTGACGACATCCAACCGAGCGACGAGGCCTCGGTGCAGGGCCCTTTGTCAGCAGTGGCACCGGCGGTAGCTCTACCCACCGAGCCCCCGATGCTTCCAGCAGCAGCCGCTGACGATGCACGTCGCCTCAGCGCACTGCATGAGTTTCAGCGCCATCGACCGCCCAGGTTTTGCGGGGAGACGGATCCCCAGGCAGCAGAGGACTGGCTGGAGGCAGTGGTACGATTGTTTAGGCTAGTGAGGACACCAGCAGACCTCATGGTGATCCTCGCTGCGATCCTACTACACGCAGCAGCAGGACGATGGTGGAGCTTGATGCTCCATGTGCACGATGAGGCATCTCTTATTTGGAAGGAATTTGAGGGCCT
Source organism: Viscum album (assembly GCA_963277665.1). Taxonomy (NCBI): domain Eukaryota; kingdom Viridiplantae; phylum Streptophyta; class Magnoliopsida; order Santalales; family Viscaceae; genus Viscum; species Viscum album. Next base: position 1,372,328,077 of record OY728133.1, on the reverse strand, counting down.
CTTCCGCTCGGAGTTCGTCCCAGCCACCCTTCGTGCGGTGCGTATCCAGGAGCTTCTTCAGCTGCGGCAGGGCAGCATGATGGTCGCTCAGTACTCGGCGAGATTTACTGATCTCTCTCGCTACTCGACCGACATGGTACGGGACCCATTATTCCAGGCCCGGACCTTCGAGCAGGGTTTGAGACACGAGATCAGGGCATCGCTGATCTCCCTCAGCATACCGAATCAGACAGGAGTACTGGAGCGGGCCCTTCTGATCGAGAGCTTCCTTGCTGAGTCTACACCAGCACAGCGACCCACCGCAGGGCGACACGTGGCAGAGTCATCTGCAGCAGGCAGTCGACAGATGACTCAAGGGTCCAGACAGACCAGACCTTCGGGCAAACGACCTCAGGACACTGGCTCAACAGTGCGGGGCACACAGTGCGGAGCCAGTCTTTCGAGAGGCAGACAGTGCTACTCGTGCGGCGGGCAGGGCCACATGGCTCGTGACTGCCCGACCCGCCGTGTCGAGGAGCAGCAGACGGTTGAGGGACCACCGAGGCATAGGCAGAGGGTCGACCGTGGCGGTCCGCAGGGAGGAGGCGGCCGAGGCAGAGGAGCTGGACGAGCAGCCGGTGGTGGGCGACGCTTTGAGGCTCTGCCACCACCACCACCAGGAGGTCCACCCCGACCACATGGAGCTGGCGGGCAGAGACAGGCACAGCTCCAGGCAGCAGAGGCCTACGACCACGGCGCACCTGAGATTATTCGAGGTACTATCTGTGTCTACTCCACCCTTGCTGCATTTCTTATAGACACAAGAGCGAGTCACTCTTTCATAGCCGCTGCCCTTGTTCGGAGCTCGGAGATTCTGACAGAGCCGTTGGCTCGATCCTTACGGCTAGAGACTCCTACGGGAGAAGACTCGACGATTATGCACTGGTGCCGGCAGTGTGAGCTTACTCTAGGAGGCGAGAGCTTTAGCTGGGATCTTCTTGTAGCAGCGTCGAGGCCTTACGACGTCATCTTGGGCATGGATTGGCTATCTACGGTCCATGCACAGATTGACTGTTTTAGGCGCAAGGTGCGATGTGTACGCACCGACGGGAGCAGGTTCACCTTCACCGGCGAGAAGGGAGCCTTAGCAGCACAGGATGGACTTCCACAGAGGATAGGACAGCCCATCACTCATCAGTTGGCTAGCCTTATCCTTGGAGCAGTTGACGTGCGGAGTCCTGGTTTTCCTGCAGTGGTGGATCAGTTTGCAGACGTTTTTCCCGACGACGTTCCAGGGCTACCTCCTCGCAGAGAGGTAGAATTTTATATTGACTTGTACCCCAGGACAGCCCCGATATCCACTCCAGCATATCGGATGTCCCCCGCCGAGCTTCGAGAGCTACGGGTACAGTTGGAGGACTTGCAGGGCAAGGGGTTCATCCGACCCAGTGTTTCACCCTGGGCTTCCCCGATTTTGTTCGCCAAGAAGGCGGACGGGAGCTTGCGACTTTGTGTTGACTATCGTCGCCTGAACCAGGTGACAGTGAGGAACAATTATCCTCTACCGAGGATTGATGACCTCTTCTAGCAGCTCAAGGGAGGACGGTGGTTCTCGAAGATAGACCTCAGGTCAGGCTATCATCAGCTCAGAGTCAGAGACAAGGATGTGCAGAAGACGGCCTTCAGATGTCGGTATGGCCACTATGAGTTCTTGGTTATGCATTTCGGTGTAACCAATGCTCCAGCAGTGTTCATGGCTCTCATGAACAGGATCTTTCAGCCATACGTCGATCGGTTTGTCGTGGTCTTCATCGACGACATTCTGATTTACTCTACGACAGAGGATGAGCACGCCTATCACTTGCGAGTTGTACTAGACACACTCCGAGAGCACCAGCTTTATGGTAAGCTCTCGAAGTGCCAGTTCTGGATACGTGAGGTCCACTTCTTGGGACACGTTATCTCTGAGGCGGGAGTTGCAGTGGATCCCGCGAAGATTGAGGCTGTGTTAGCATGGGAGCCACCCAGGAGCGTGACTGAGGTTCGGAGTTTCTTGGGACTAGTTGGATACTATCGGAGATTCGTGACAGACTTCTCTAGAGTTGCGGCATCACTCACTTCTTTGACGAAGAAGGGGAAACCCTTCGTATGGTCAGACAGATGTCAGCAGAGCTTCCAGGAGCTGAGACAGAGATTGACCTGCACACCTATCTTGAGGTTTCCTGAGGAGGGAGTAGGGTACGTAGTTTACTGCGATGCATCAGGGACCGGAATCGGATGTGTTCTGATGCAGGAGCGGGAAGTGATCGCCTATGGATCACGTCAGTTGAGGCCACATGAGCAGAACTACGCTACCCGTGACCAGGAGTTAGCAGCAGTGGTCTTCGCTCTGAAGACATGGTGACACTATCTGATGGGCGAGCGCTTTACAGTCTTTTCTGATCATCAGATTCTCAGGTATATCTTCTCTCAGAAGGACATGAACCTGAGATAGCGGCGATGGCTCGAGTTCCTCCAGGACTATGACTTTGAGATAGTCTATACTCCTGGGAAGGGGAACGTAGTAGCCGATGCCCTTAGCAGGAGGATGGGAATTCATCTACTTGAGGAGGCGACGAAGCAGCTAGCCTCTTTGCAGATATCCTTCATGGATAGAGATGGAGCAGCCTTCCTTCAGTCTCTCACAGTCACTCCTCCACTACTACAGCGAGTCAGGGAGGCACAGCGTTGAGACGCTGACTGTGAGACACGGCGTGCACAAATATCCTCGGGACAGGCACCTGATGGTTTCTTTCTTGGGGCAGAGCACGACATCCTTTTCAGAGGACGTACCATGGTACCATTCGCTTTGCGAGAGGAAGTGCTGAGAGAGTTTCACACTTCTCCTTTGGCGGTACATCCTAGAGTGGCGAAGATGTACCAGGACCTCAGACGACAGCACTGGTGGCCAGGCATGAAGAAGGCTGTAGCAGAGTTCGTTTCTTGATGCCTCACATGCCATCAGGTGAAGGCTGAGCATCAGGTACCAGCGGGCTTGGTACAACCCTTGGAGGTTCCGGAGTGGAAGTGGGACGGCGTATCTATGGACTTCGTGACTGGACTTCCACGCACTTCCAGAGGTCACGACTCCATCTGGGTGATTGTTGACCGACTCACCAAGTCGGCACACTTCTTACCCATCAGAGAGCAGGGCTCATTATAGAGCTTGGGACGTCTCTAAGATCAGGAGATTGTGCGGCTCCACGGTGTGCCATCATCTATCGTCTCCGATCGAGATGCCCGCTTTACTTACCGGCTTTGGAAGGGGTTACAGGAGGCGTTCGGGACGCAGCTACGTTTGAGCACAGCCTTTCACCCTCAGACGGATGGTCAGACGGAGAGGACCATTCAGACTCTCGAGGACATGCTCCGCGCATGTGTCCTCGACTTTGGTGGTAGCTGGGAGGACCACCTACCCTTAGTGGAGTTCGCGTACAACAACAGCTACCACTCCACTATCGGGATGGCACCGTACGAGGCGTTGTACAACCGACCTTGTAGATCTCCTTTGTGCTGGACAGACCCTGGGGAGTCAGCACTAGTGGGACCGGAGATGGTCCAGGCCACGACAGAGAAGGTCCAGGTCATCCACGAGCGGATGAGGACAGCTCAGAGCCGGTATAAGTCATAAGCTGACAGGAGGCGGAGGCCACTGGAGTTCGAGGATGGCAACCACGTCTTCTTGCGGGTCTCACCTCGACGTGGTATTCAGAGATTTGGCCGAGGCGGCAAGTTATCTCCGCGCTTCATCGGACCTTTCCAGATTCTCAGCAGGATTGGTGAGGTGGCTTATCGCCTGGCTCTACCACCTCAGTTGCACCGGGTGCACGACGTTTTCCATGTGTCTCAGCTGAGGAGATACGTGCACGACCCGACGCACATCATTGATCATGGGGAGCTTGACGTTGACGATGGGGCGACTTTTACGGAGGTCTCGGTGGAGATAGAGGATCGATAGGAGCGGGTCGTGCGTGGGCGATCGATTCCTCTTGTGCGCATCAGATGGCAGCACGAGAATCTCCAGGAGAGCACATGGGAGCGGGAGGCTCAGATGCGTGCTCAGTACCCTCATTTGTTTCCCTAGTTTTTGATGTATCTTTACGGGGACGTAAAGCCCTGAGGTGGGAGTAATGTAAAGACCCGTAAAATTCAAGGGAAATTTTTTCTTAATTTTCTTTAGAATTTTACAAGGGCGCGGTTTCAGACGGCACCTGATTCCGAGGCCCGGAGTGCCCGGAATTAATTTCCGAAGTTTGGCTCGGGTACGTTCAGTGAACGAACGAGCGGGAATTCCTAACTTTTGATCCGGTGCTCAGAATTGAAATCCGAGGGCACCGATGAACTCACAACGCCGATATTCGCTTAAAGAGACCTTTTCGGAAGTTGCGTTTGTTGCGGGTTGAAAGTTAGTTTTTGGGTTTTTAGATTAAGTTAAATAAATTTTGTGAAATACAAAATTTATTTAAACTTGTGGGTTAACTTCTCCCAAAGGAAGTTAGGGGTGGGACCCACACCCACTTAACCTCCTTTGAGAGGATTATGTGTGGTGGGGCCCACAAGAACCCTAAACTTTTCAAGTTCCCTAACTCCCCTCTCTCCATCTTAAAGGCTTATCAACTTAACTTCTATTTAATTATACAACTCATGTATATTAAATAAGTGAGTTTAATTTTGGAGTTATCCATTTTGAATTTCAAACCTTTGAAATTCTTTGTTAAGTTTGTGATTAAATTAAGCTCTTCCCTCTTTTTGTTGGGTTAGAACTCTTTAGCCAACTTGAGAGTTTTTGAGAGATCCTCCTTCTTCTTCTTCAACTTGACGAAGAACGCTCAACTTGACGAAGAACGCTCAAGTTCCGACGAAGAACGCCGCTCCGCTCTTCTTCGTCTTCCATGTCAACGAGAGGGAACGCCGCTTCCTCCTCGGAATCCCTTCATCGACATAAGAAGTTTCGACAACGACGTATCTCTTCGGGCGTATCTCTTCGTCATCGGATTTGATGAACGACGACCGGGACGCCCGACCTCCGCGACGTTGTCTTCCGCGGGACGTTGTCAAATCTTCGAACCTATACCCGAGGTAGGGGTTGTTGATTTTTGTTTAATTATTTAATTATTGATCGTGGATCTTGCAAGTCTAACGTGTGGCTTTTGAATATTTTAAGTTGCGTTATTATTTAACGTGAGGGGGGCCGGACCGCATGAACACGGCCGAACCCCCCTCCATCGTTCTTGTTGATTTACCTTGCGGGTGGAAATAAGGTGGCGTGGTGTCGTCGCACCACGCGGTTAATCGTGCGTTTATATTACGCGACGCCGTCGCGCCGCGCCATGGAAGGATCATCAAGAACGCGACGCCGTCGCGCCGCGTTGAAGGAAATCAAGGTGCGGCGAAGGGGCGCGGTGCCGTCGCACCGCGCCAGACGACGAACACCACAGCCGGTTCCGGGCCGCGGCGGAACGAGGAGACCGGCGGTCGCGCCGCCGGCGTCGGAAGCCGAAGAGGGGACCGGATTTTCCGGTCCCGTTGAAGAAAACTGGCCGGCCAGCTGGCCGGCCGGATGATATAAAACAGGGGGAAATTAATCCCCCGGCCAGCACACAAAACCCCCCCTCATTTATGAGGGGGGGGGGGGGGTTTCCTTGAGGGGGGCAGGAGGCCCCCCGGTTTCCGCACAAACAGGCCCCCCACGTGGGGGGGGGGGGGGTGTTTTCAAATCAAGGGTGCGGCTATATGCCGCGCCGCCCCTTCAATCAAGCGGGGGGGGGGGGGGGGGCTTTGCCCCCCGCGCTGCCTCCGTGCGGCGCCAGGCCGCCAGGCCGCCGCGCCGCCGCCCCGTTGCACTGCCGGCCGGCCGGGCCGGGTCGGGTCGACCCGGTTCGGGCTGACCCGGGGGGGGGGGGGGGGGTCGGGCCGGGTCGGCCCGGACCCGGACCCCCCGTTTCGAAACAGTTTCGGTCTTTTGGCCATATCTTGAGCCACGGACCTCCGATCGACGAACCGTCTGCGGAAACATGATCCTTGGATCGAGACGGTCGTTTCGGTATATCGCACTCAAGGTTTCGGATTACTTTGAGTTCGGCCGGGTTGGTTCGTTCACAAAACCAACCGGGCCTTCGGAGCGGAAACGCTCATATCTTGAGCTACGGACGTCCGTTTGACGTGCCGTCAGCTATGTTGTGTTCGTCTTAGTGAGACAGATCTTTTGGCATACTCTGCCCGAGGTTTGGACGCAGGTGGAGTACAGTCGGGTTGGTTTTGCCTTAAAAACCAACCGGGCCCTGGGGACGAAAATGCCAATAACTCTCAGACCGGGCGTCCGATCGACGCGCCGTCTGTTGCGTTGAGTTCCTGTTTACGATACGGAACTTTTGGATACATCAACTCTGGACTTTGTGACAGTTGATGTATCAGCCTCTCGGCTCGTGGAGCGGACCCTCCGAACGAGCTTGCTGTGTGCGGGAACCCTAGTGCTGGCTGCGACGGTTACTGCGACTGTGACTGCTTCTACTGCTACTGTGACTGCGACGAAGACAGTACAGAGATCCTGTGAGGATTCGACGACGACGACTATAGCACTCAGCGATCCTACGTGGATCAGTGCTACATGTCCTGTGTGGGCCCGATCCTGTGTGGGTCCGATCCTGTGTGGGTCCTTGCGCTCAGCGTTCCTGTGTGAACCAGTGCCTACAGGTCCTGTGTGGGCCCAATCCTGTGTGGGTCTTTTGCGGGGGTTAGTTACCTATCGATCCTTCGTGGGTCTGATGACTTAGATGGATCAGAGATCATCTTTATCGTCCTTTGAAGATGTATACCTGTGTGAGCTGAATCCTGTTGCTTTCCTGTGTGGATTGTGTTGTGCAATCCTGTGTGGATTACGTTTTGCTTTCCTGTGTGGAATACGTATACTTTCCTGTGTGGACTGAGTTGTACTTGGGCTCGAAGGTTGGAGCGTATTTGAATTGATGACTTAGGTATATGTATGGGCATATACCTAAGCTGTGTCGATTGTTACTTCATCATTGTACCTTTCTTTGTGGTTTATCCTTTGTGGATTTGAGAGACCTTCAGGGGTCTCGGGGTCCCTACTGAGTAGCTTATACTCACCCCTGCACGGGCTTTGCCCGCACTACGTTGTGTTGGTTGCAGACGACGGACAGCGTTGACCTTAGCTGAGGCTTGCACAGCGGGACGGTACCCGGAGGTGGACCACTGGGCGGGACGTGCTCGGAGCGGACGGCGGGACCCGTGGAGCAGAGGAGCTATCTGTACCCACCCTTCAGGTGGGATTTCCAGTGGACAGCTCGGTGTAGCGGCTTTTACCTTTCAGTTGCTGTTTTCCCTTTCGAGTTGTACTTTACTTTCAGTTTGGGTTTGTATACTGGCCCATTTACTTTTCCGCACTTTCAGTTGTACTCTGCTTTTGCTTAGTGTTTACTTTCCGCTTGCTTACTCTGTGGTGTTTGTTTACTTTACAAAGGCAATGCCTTCCCTTTTTACCGGGATTTACGCCTTGGTGCTAGTCGCCAGCCCCTGGCCTATGGAAGGCGGGCTTGGGGTAGTCACGGCACGGACCCCGAGGGCGGGTCGTGACAATAGCGACAAGTGAGGAGACGTCGTTTCCTCCTCGGACGCACCCCGATGTCCACAGAATCTACGTCCGACGCCGCGACGCCATTCTCCGTGATACCCGACGTGCGACGTCAATTTTTCAAAGTAGGGGTTGTTGTTATTTTTTTATTTATTTATTCTTGTTCGTGGTTCTAGCATGACTAACGTGAGGATATTTAAATATGTGTTATCGTTTAACGTGAGGGGGCCGGACCGCATGAACACGGCTGAACCCCCTCCTTTGTTCCTGTTGATTTATATTGCGGATGAAACAAGATGGCGTGGTGCCGTCGCAACACGCGGTTATTCGCACGCTTATATTGCGCGGCGCCGTCGCGCCGCGCCGTGGAAGGATCATCAAAAACGTGACGCTGTCACGCCGCGTTGAAGGGAATCAGAGGCGCGGTGGAGGGGCGCGGTGCCGTCGCACCGCGCCGGACGACAAACACCGCAGCCGGTTCCGGGCCGCGGCGGGACGAGAAGACCGGCGGCCAGGCCGCCGGCGTCGGAAGCAGGAAAGGGGACCGGTTTGCCGGTCCCGTTGGAGAAAAACCGGCTGGCCAGGTGGCCGGCCGGAAGGTCAAAGGTCGGGCGAATTTAATTCACCCGGCCAGCACTAACCCCCCCATTTATGAGGGCGAGGGGGGGGGGGGGGGGGTTTCCAATGGCGCGACTAAAAGCCGCGCCGCCAATTTGTTGAAGCGGGGGCTTTGCCCCCTGCGCGTGGCGACAAGCGGTGCCAGGCCGTGCCGGTCCGCGCCACCGCGCCGGGCCGCCGCCAGCCAGGCCGGGTTGGACCCGGGTCGGGTCGACCCGGTTCGGGCCGACCCAGGGGGGGTCGGGCCGGGTCGGCCCGGACCCGGACCCCCCGTTTTCGAGACGGATTCGGTATTTTGGCCATAACATGAGCCACAGACCTACGAATGATGAACCGTCTGCGGTAACGCGATCCTTGGATCGAGACGGTCGTTTCGGTATATTACACTCAGGGTTTCGGAATACGTTGAGTTCAGCCGGGTTGGTTCGTACACGAAACCAACCGGGCCTTCGGAGCGGAAACGCTCATATCATGAGCTACGGACATCCGATTGACGTGCCGTCAGCTTTGTTGAGTTCCTCTTATTGAGAAGGATCTTTTGGAATACTCCGCCCAAGGTTTGGACGCAGGTGGAGTATGGTAGGTTTGGTTTTGCCTTAAAAACCAACTGGGCCCCGGAGACGAAAATGCTAATAACTCTCAGACCGGGCGTCCGATCGACGCGCCGTCTGTTGTGTTGAGTTCCTGTTGACGATACGGAACTTTTAGATACATCAACTCTGGACTTTGTGACAGTTGATGTATCAGCCTCTCGGCTCGTGGAGCGGACCCTCCGAACGAGCTTGCTGTGTGCGGGAACCCTAATGCTGGCTGCGACTGTGACTACTACTACTGCTACTGCTACTGCTACTGTGACTGCGACGATGACAGTACAGAGATCCTGTGTGGATTCGACGATGACGACTACAACACTCAGCGATCCTACGTGGATCAGTGCTACAGGTCCTGTGTGGGCCCGATCCTATGTGGGTCCGATCCTGTGGGGGTCTTTGCGCTCAGCGGTCCTGTGTGAACCAGTGCCTATAGGTCCTATGTGGGCCCGATCCTGTGTGGGTCTTTTGCGGGGGTTAGTTACCTATCGATCCTTCGTGGGACCGATGACTTAGATAGATCAGAGATCATCTTTATCGTCTTTCGAAGATGTATACCTGTGTGAGCTGAATCCTGTTGCTTTCCTGTATGGATTGTGTTGTGCTATCCTCTGTGGATTACGTTTTGCTTTCCTGTGTGGAATACGTTTACTTTCCTGTGTGGACTGAGTTGTACTTGGGCTCGGAGGATGGAGCGTGTTGGAATTGATGACTTAGGTATATGTATGGGCATATACCTATGCAGTTTCGGTTGTTACTTCGTGATTGTACCTTTCTTTGTGATTTATCCTTTGTGGATTTTGAGAGACCTTCAGGGGTCTCGGGGTCCCTACTGAGTAGCTTATACTCACCCCTGCACGGGCTTTGCCTGCACTACGTTGTGTTGGTTGCAGACGATGGACAACGTTGATCTTGGATGAGGCTTGCAGAGCAGGACGGTACCTGGAGGTGGACCACTGGGCGGGACGTGCTCGGAGCGGACGGCGGGACCCGAGGAGGAGTGGAGCTATCTGTACCCACCCTTCAGGTGGGATTCCCAGTGGACAGCTCGGTGTTGCAGCTTTTACTTTACAGTTGTTGTTTTCCCTTTCGAGTTGTACTTTACTTTCAGTTTGGGTTTGTATACTGACCCATTTATTTTTCCGCACTTTCAGTTGTACTCTGTTTTTACTTAGTATTTACTTTCCGCTTTCTTACACTGTGGTGTTTGTTTACTTTACAAAGGCAATGCCTTCCCTTTTTACCGGGATTTACGCCTTGGTGCTAGTCGCCAGCCCCTGGCCTATGGAAGGCGGGCTTGGGGTAGTCACGGCACGGACCCCGAGGGCGGGTTGTGACAATTTGGTATCAAAGGAGTTCGGTTCTACCGCGAAATCTGATCTTTTCTATGTGAAGCAATAATGTTTAGCGTATTGAGTGTGGTTATCAGTCCCGGGAGTCCAGTGTTGGTGCGTCGGCCGACGTATCCGTACACCAGGACCCTGACTTCTGATTTCCGACTTAATGCACGAAAACATTGATTTCATGTGTGTTTCAATGTTTTCTTTGTGATTACTTATATGAGCTCACCAGGTATACTGTTCTGACCGTGGCGCACCTGTTTCCTTTTCAGGATGGCCCCACGACGGCATCCAGCTAGGGTTCTGAGAGTCGAGCGTGACGACAGTCCACCGATTGACGAGGCCTCGGTGCAGGGCCCTTTGTACCGGCGGTAGCACTACCTGACGAGCCCCCGATGCTTCCAGCGCTAGCCACTGACGATGCACGTCACCTCAGCGCACTGCATGAGTTTCAGCGCCAGCGACCGCCCAGGTTTTGCGGGGAGATGGATCCCCAGGCAGCCGAGGACTGGCTGGAGGCAGTGGTACGTGTGTTTAGGCTAGTGAGGACACCAGTAGACCTCATGGTGATCCTCGCTGCGAGCCTACTACACGCAGCAGCAGGACGATGGTGGAGCTTGATGCTCCAGGTGCACGATGAGGCATCTCTACTTTGGACGGACTTTGAGAGCCTCTTCCGTTCGGAGTTCGTCCCAGCCACCCTTCGTGTGGTGCGTATCCAGGAGCTTCTTCAGGTGCGGCAGGGCAGCATGACGGTCGCTCAGTACTCGGCGAGATTTACTGATATCTCGCGCTACTCGACCGACATGGTACAAGACCCATTCTTCCGGGACCGGACCTTCGAGCAGGGTTTGAGACATGAGATCAGGGCATCGCTGATCTCCCTCAGCATACCGACTCAGACAGGAGTACTGGAGCGGGCCCTTCTGATCGAGAGCTTCATTGATGGGTCTACACCAGCGCAGCGACCCACCGCAGGGCGGCACGTGGCAGAGTCATCTGCAGCAGGCAGTCGACGGATGACTCAGGGGTCCAGACAGACCAGACCCTCAGGCAGACGACCTCAGGACACTGGCTCAGCAGTGAGGGGCACACAGCGAGGAGCCAGTCTTTTGAGAGGCAGACAGTGCTACTCGTGCGGCGGGCAGGGCCACATGGCTCGTGACTGCCCGACCCGCCGTGCCGAGGAGCAGCAGACGGTTGAGGGACCACCGAGGCAAAGGCAGAGGGTCGACCGTGGCGGTCCGCAGGGAGGAGGCAGACGAGGCAGAGGAGCTGGACGAGAAGCCGGTGGTGGGCCACGCTTTGAGGCTCTGCCACCACCACCACCAGGAGGTCCACCCCGACCACAGGGAGCTGGCATGCAGAGACAGGCACAGCTCCAGGCAGCAGAGGCCTACGACCACGGCGCACCCAAGATGATTCGAGGTACTATCTGTGTCTATTCCACCCTGGCTTCAGTTCTTATAGACACAGGAGCAAGTCACTCTTTCATAGCCACTGCCCTTGTTTGGAGCTCAGAGATTCCAACAGAGCCGTTGGCTCGATCCTTACGACTAGAGACTCCTACGGGAGCAGACTCGACGATTACGCACTGGTGCCGGCAGTGTGAGCTCACTTTAGGAGACGAGAGCTTCGGATGGGATCTTCTTGTAGCAGCATCGAGGCCTTACGACGTCATCTTGGGCATGGATTGGCTATCTATGGTCCATGCACATATTGACTGTTTTAGGCGCAAGGTGTGATGTGTATGCACCGACGGGAGTAGGTTCACCTTCACCGGGAAGAAGGGAGCCTTAGCAGCACAGGATGGACTTCCGCGGAGGAGAGGACAGCCCATTACTCATCAGTTGGCTAGCCTCATCCTTGGAGCAGTTGACGTGCGGAGTCCTGGTTTTCCTGCAGTGGTGGATCAGTTTGCGGACGTTTTTCCCAAAGACGTCTCAGGGCTACCTCCTCGCAGAGAGGTAGACTTTTATATTGACTTGTACCCCAGGACAACCCTGATATCCACTCCAGCATATCAGATGGCCCCCTCTGAGCTTCGAGAGCTACGGGTATAGTTGGTGGACTTGCAGGGCAAGGGGTTCATCCGACCCAGTGTTTTACCCTGGGCTTCCCCGATATTGTTCGCCAAAAAGGCGGACGGGAGCTTGTGACTTTGTGTTGACTATCGTCGCCTGAACCAGGTGACATTGAGGAACAATTATCCACTACCGAGGATTGATGAACTCTTTGATCAGCTCAAGGGAGCACGGTGGTTCTCGAAGATCGACCTCAGGTCAGGCTATCATCAGCTCAGAGTCAGAGACGAGGATGTGCAGAAGACGAACTTCAGATGTCGGTATGACCACTATGAGTTCTTGGTTATGCCTTTCGGTGTAACCAATGCTACAGCAGTGTTCATGGCTCTCATGAACAGGATCTTTCAGCCATACCTCGATCGGTTTGTCATGGTCTTCATCGACGAAATTCTGATTTACTCTACGACTGAGGAGGAGCACGCCTATCACTTGCGAGTTATACTAGACACACTCCGAGAGCACCAGCATTATGGTAAGCTCTCGAAGTGCCAGTTCTGGATACGTGAGGTTCACTTCTTGGGACACGTTTTCTCTGAGGCGGGAGTTGTCGTGGATCCTGCGAAGATTGAGGCTGTGTTAGCATGGGAGCCACCCAGGAGCGTGATTGAGGTTCGAAGTTTCTTGGGACTAGCTGGATACTATCGGAGATTCGTGCCAGACTTCTATAGAGTTGTGACACCACTCATAGCTTTGACAAAGAATGGAAAACCCTTCGTGTGGTCAGACAGATGTCAGCAGAGCTTCCAGGAGCTGAGACAGAGATTGACTAGCACACCTATCTTGAGGTTTCCCGAGGAGGGAGTAGGGTACGTAGTTTACTGCGATGCATCAGGGACCGGACTCGGATGTGTTCTGATGCAGGAGCGGGCAGTGATTGCCTATGGATCACGTCAGTTGAGGCCGCATGAGCAGAACTACGCTACCCATGACCTGGAGTTAGCAGCAGTGGTCTTCGCTCTGAAGACATGGCGACACTATCTGATGGTCGAGCGCTTTACAGTCTTTTCCGATCATCAGAGTCTCAGGTATATCTTCTCGCAGAAGGACCTGCACCTGAGACATCGACGATGGCTCGAGTTCCTCCAGGACTATGACTTTGAGATAGTCTATACTCCTGGAAAGGGGAACGTAGTAGCCGATGCCCTCAGCAGGAGGATGTGCATTCAGCTACTTGAGGAGGCGACAGAGCAGCTATCCTCTTTACAGATTTCCTTCATGGATAGAGATGGAGCATCCTTCCTCCAGTCTCTCACAGTCACACCTCCACTACTAGAGCGGGTCAGAGAGGCATAGCGTGAGGACGCTGACTGTGAGACACTGTGTGCACAGATATCCTTGGGACAGGCACCTGATGGTTTCTCCCTTGGAGCAGAGCACGACATCCTTTTCAGAGGACGTACCATGGTACCAGTCGCTTTGCAAGAGGAAGCACTGAGAGAATTTCACACTTCTCCTTTGGCGGTACATCCTGGAGTGGCGAAGATGTACCAGGACCTCAGACGACAGCACTGGTGGCTGGGCATGAAGAAGGTTGTAGCAGAGCTTGTTTCTCGATGCCTCACCTGCCAACAGGTGAAGGCAGAGCATCCGGTACGAGCAGGCTTGGTACAACCCTTGGAGGTTCCGGAGTGGGTGTGGGACGGCATATCTATGGATTTCGTGACTGGACTTCCACGCACTTCCAGAGGTCATGACTCCATCTGGGTGATTTTTGACCGACTAACCAAGTCGGCACACTTCTTACCCATTAGAGAGCAGGGCTCAGTGGAGAGCTTGGGACGTCTCTACGTTTAAGAGATTTTGCGGATCCACGGTGTGCCATCATATATCGTCTCCGATCGAGATGCTCACTTTACTTCCCGGCTTTGGAAGGGGTTACAGGAGGCGTTCGGGACGCAGCTACGTCTGAGCACAGCCTTTCACCCTCAGACGGATGGTCAGACGGAGAGGACCATTCAGACTCTTGAGGACATGCTCCGCGCATGTGTCCTCGACTTTGGTCTTAGCTGGGAGGACCACCTACCCTTGGTGGAGTTTGCATACAACAACAGATACCACTCCACCATCGGGATGACACCGTATGAGGCGTTGTATGGACGACCTTGTAGATCTCCTTTGTGCTGGACAGACCCTGGGGAGTCAGCACTTGTGGGACCAGAGATGGTCCAGGCCATGACAGAGAAGGTCTAGGTCATCCAGGAGTGAATGAGGACAGCTCAGAGCCAGCAGAAGTCATATGCTGACAGGAGGCGGAGGCCACTGGAGTTCGAGGATGGCGACCACGTCTTCTTGCGGGTCTCACCTCGACGTGGTATTCGGAGATTTGGCCAAGGCAGAAAGTTATCTCCGCGCTTCATCGGACCCTTCAAGGTCCTCAGCAGGGTTGGCGAGGTGGCTTATCGCCTGGCTCTGCCACCTCAGATGTACCGGGTGCATGACGTCTTCCACGTATCTCAGCTGAGAAGATACGTGCACGACACGACGCACATCATTGACCATGGGGAACATAACGTTAACGATGGGGCGACTTTTACGGAGGTCTCGGTGGAGATAGAGGATCGACAAGAGCGGGTCCTGCGTGGGCGATCGATTCCTCTTGTGCGCATCAGATGACAGCATGGAAACCTCCAGGAGAGCACATGGTAGAGGGAGGCTCAGATGCGTGCTCAGTACCCTCATTTGTTCCCCTAGTTTTTGATGTATCTTTACGGGGACGTAAAGCCCTGAGGTGGGAGTAATGTAAAGACCCATAAAATTCAAGGGAAATTTTTTCTTAATTTTCATTGGAATTTTACAAGAGCGCGGTTTCAGACGGCACCTGATTCCGAGGCCCGGAGTGCTAGGAATCGATTTCCGAAGTTTGGCTCAGGTACGTTCAGTGAACGAACGAGCGGGAATTTCTAACTTTTGATCCAGTGCTCGGAGTTGAAATCCGAGGACACCGATGAACTCGCAGCGCCGATATTCGCTTAAGAAGACCTTTTCTAAAGTTGCGTTTTCCTAGGAGGAGTTGTTTAATTTTATGGATGAAATGAAGAGTAAAATAAAATTGTGATACAATATTTATTTTATATCTTTAATGTGGTTGAAATCTTTTGTTGGAAGTTGGGTGGTTTAACCACCTAAGAGAGGATTAAGGTGAGGAGGGGCCCACCCAAGCCCCACCTTTTCAAATCCTCTAACCCCCCCAACTCACAATTAATGATGTGAACTTGAGTTATAACTTATGACATTAATAAGTGAGTTTAATTTGAGTTTTTGAAATTCAAACTCTTGAATTTCAAAGGTTGGTGTTGTGTTAATAAATTAAGTGTGAACTTAATTTATTTTTGGTTAGTTTCCTTGTTGCTTGAGAGGTTTGGGAGAATCGTTGAGAGACTTGAAGATATTCTTCGTCTTCGACGAAGAACTTGAAGAACGGTTCTTCTCCGACGAAGAACATCGACCCCACGACCTATAAGACTCGACGTCCGGAATTCTTCCGACTTCATCTTCCTCCTCGACAAGGGAGAAGTCGCCGACCGTGGTGATCATCACCAAGGACAACGTACCTCTCTTCTTCATCATAGAGACAAGTGAGGAGACGTTGTTTCCTCCTCGGACGCACCCCGACGTCCACGAAATCTACGTCCGACGCCGCGACGCCATTCTCCGCGATACCCGACGTGCGACGTCAATTTTTCAAAGTAGGGTTTGTTGTTATTTGTTTATTTATTTATTCTTGTTCGTGGTTCTAGCATGACTAACGTGAGGATATTTAAATATGTGTTATCGTTTAACGTGAGGGGGCCGGACCGCATGAACACGGCCGAACCCCCTCCTTTGTTCTTGTTGATTTATATTGCGGATGAAACAAGAAGGCGTGGTGCCGTCGCACCACGCGGTTATTCGCATGCTTATATTGTGCGGCGCCGTCGCGCTGCGCCATGGAAGGATCATCAAGAACGCGACGCCGTCGTGCCACGTTGAAGGGAATCAGAGGCGCGGTGGAGGGGCGCGGTGTCGTCGCACCGCGCCGGACGACGAACACCGTGGCCGGTTCCGGGCCGCGGTGGGACGAGAAGACCGGCGGCCGGGCCTCCGGCGTCGGAAGCCGGAAAGGGGACCGGTTTTCCGGTCCCGTTGGAGAAAAAGCGGCCGGCCAGGTGGCCGGCCGGAAGGTCAAAGGCCGGGGGAATTTAATTCCCCCGGCCAGCACTAAAACCCCCTCCATTTATGAGGGGGGGGGGGGGGCAGTTTCCAAAGGCGCGGCTAAAAGCCGCGCCGCCAATTTGTTGAAGCGGGAGCTTTGCCCCACGTGCGTGGCGACAAGCGGCGCCAGGCCGCGCCGCCGCCGGCCGGGCCGCGCCGGACCGTCGCCATCCGGGCCGGGTCAGACCCAGGTCGGGTCGAACCGGTTTGGGTCGACCCAGGGGGGGAGGGGGTCGGGCCGGGTCGGCCCGGATCCGGACCCCCCATTTTCGAGACGGATTCGGTCTTTTGGCCATAACGTGAGCCACAGACCTCCGAATGACGAACCGTCTGTGGCAACGCGATCCTTGGATCGAGACGGTTGTTTCGGTATATTACACTCAGGGTTTCAGAATAATTTGAGTTCGGCCGGGTTGGTTCGTACACGAAACCAACCGGGCCTTCGGAGCGGAAACGCTCATATCTTGAGCTACAGACGTCCGATTGACGTGCCTTCAGCTTTGTTGAGTTCCTATTAGTGAGACGGATCTTTTGTCATACTCCGCCCGAGGTTTGGATGTAGGTGGAGTACGGTCGGGTTGGTTTTGTCTTAAAAACCAACCGGGCCCCGGGGACGAAAATGCCAATAACTCTCAGACCGGGCGTCCGATCGACGCGCCCTCTGTTGCGTTGAGTTCCTGTTGACGATATGGAACTTTTGGATACATCAACTCTGGACTTTGTGACAGTTGATGTATCAGCCTCTCGGCTCGTGGAGCGGACCCTCCGAACGAGCTTGCTGTGTGCGGGAACCCTAGTGCTGGCTGCGACTGTGACTACTACTACTGCTACTGTTACTGCTACTGTGACTGCGACGACGACAGTAAAGAGATCCTATGTGGATTCGACGACGACGAATACAGCACTCAGCGATCCTACGTGGATCAGTGCTACAGGTCCTGTGTGGGCCCGATTCTGTGTGGGTCCGATCCTGTGTGGGTCGTTTGCGCTCAGCGGTCCTGTGTGAACCAGCGCCTACAGGTCCTATGTGGGCCTGATCCTGTGTGGGTTTTTTGCGGGGGTTAGTTACCTATCGATCCTTCGTGGGTCCGACGACTTAGATGGATCAGAGATCATCTTTATCGTCTTTCGAAGATGTATACCTGTGTGAGCTGAATCCAGTTGCATTCCTGTATGGATTGTGTTGTGCTATCCTGTGTGGATTACGTTTTGCTTTCCTGTGTGGAATACGTTTACTTTCCTGTGTGGACTGAGTTGTACTTGGGCTAGGAGGATGGAGTGTGTTGGAAAGTATGACTTAGGTATATGTATGGTCATATACCTAAGCAGTGTTGGTTGTTACTTTGTGATTGTACCTTTCTTCGTGATTTATCCTTTGTTGATTTTGAGAGACCTTCAGGGGTCTCGGGGTCCCTACTGAGTAGCTTATACTCACCCCTACACGGGCTTTGCCCGCACTATGTTGTGTTGGTTGCAGACGACGGACAGCATTGATCTTGGCTGAGGCTTGTAGAGCAGGACGGTACCTGGAGGTGGACCACTGGGTGGGACGTGCTCGGAGCGGACGGTGGGACCTGAGGAGCAGTGGAGCTATCTGTACCCACCCTTCAGGTGGGATTTCCAATGGACAGCTCGGTGTTGCAGCTTTTACTTTACAGTTGCTGTTTTCCCTTTCGAGTTGTACTTTACTTTCAGTTTGGGTTTGTATACTGACCCATTTACTTTTCCGCACTTTCAGTTGTACTCTTTTTTTACTTAGTGGTTACTTTCCGCTTGCTTACTCTGTGGTGTTTTTTTACTTTACAAAGGCAATGCCTTCCCTTTTTACCAGGATTTACGCCTTGGTGCTAGTCGCCAGCCCCTGGCCTATGGAAGGCGGGCTTGGGGTAGTCACGGCACGGACCCCGAGGGCGGGTCGTGACAGTATCAATCAATTACTAAACCTTTCGAATGATTTCTTCATAAACATCATCTTCCATGATATATAATTTTTTATCGATCAATATTATCATCATTTATGTAAAAACCCCCTTAAATCATTTCCCCGGTCTATTTCTCATTTTTTATTGAATAAGACAATTTCTCCCATTTTATATATGAAATTTCTCACCCATTGTCAACAAACCCAACATACACTCCTTTGAGGTCTGCAATAGGGTAGATTACATAGATAAGAAAATTACAGAGAATCACACCATACGTTGAGGAGAGGGGGTCCGAAATACAGAAATTTTCATGTTTAAAGAGTTGACTGTACTCCCAGATCCATTTTATTCCTTTCTAACACATCTTTGGGTAATGAATTTTCCAAACTTCTACAACCTGTAGTTATGTAGGCACATAATCCAACTTCATAAGCACTTGTTTCACCTTCTCCTAGATTAAATGATACTTGATTCCAATTTTCATCATCCTGTAGTGATGGTAAATATTTTTTCTAAGATTTATAGAACGTGGATTATCATAATGCATTTTGATTAGAGACTAAACTTCAACCCCTATATCATTAAACTGTTGCTTTATCCATAATAACTACATGCACACTTGAGTAGCCACAATATTTTAAACATTATTGGTTCTCAATGAAATGAAAACCTATTTCTTAGTTAGACAATAAATACACAATCACCCAAGATAGAATGCACCACCTGATGTTGATTTTATATCATATGTCGAACTCACCCATTCTGCATATGTATATTCCCACATATATTTTAAATATTTCTTATTATACAAAACACCAAAATCTATTATTCCCTTAATAAATCAAAGTACTATTTTCACTATAATCAAGTGAATTTCCTTGATATTTCCTTGATATCGCGCTTCATAGAATCTGGAAAAACAATATTAGGTCTTGTTACTATCAAGTATAATATAATGTCAATGATTTTCTAATATTATTTTACACTAACTGTATTACCTTCATTATCACGTGATAGTTTTATCTAGGTATCCACTACAGTCTTAATCTATTTTGAAATATCTAATTACAAATCTTCTTAAAGCATCTTTGGAATATTTATATTGAGGGATGAATGTTCCATTATTTCCTTGGGTCACCTGTAAACCAAGGAAAAACATCAATTCACCAGTCATTGACATATATAATTCACTTTTCATGAATTCTATGAACTGAGTGCATTGTGCTTCATCTGATCCACCAAATATTATTTCAGCAACATATACCAGCACCATCATCCTTTTACTATTATCACTATTGACATAGATATTGCAATCAACACCACCAAGATAAAATCTGAGCTTCCTTAAAAATCGATCTAGCCTTCAATAACATTCTCTTGGTGCTTACATTAACCCATATAGCACCTTATTCAACTAAACAAATATGTTCTCATACTCATGAAGGAGACAACCATCTAGATTCTCAATATAAACTTATTATTATACAATCCCATTAAATAATACGGTCTTGACACCCAAATGGAAAAATTTGAACTTTCTTTTCACAACTATGGCCAAGAATAATCTAATTGTCTCTAGCCTTGAAACAGGTGAAATTTTTTCATCAACATCAATAACCTTTATCTGGGAGTACTATTTTCACACCAGTCATTATTTGTTTTGAATTTCTACGCCAGATTCATTCATATTATCGCGAAATATCCATTTAGCCTTGATTACATTATTATCTGATGTCATTGAAACAATATCTCATATCTTATTCTTCTCAATTTGGCCAATCTATCCATTCATTTCCTGGACCCATTTTTAATCTCTATCTTATTTCTCAAAACATTTAGGATATATCTATGATAAGAATGATTATTTCTATAGAGTATTCATCCTCATTGTCTACAACGACATGGTGAAATCACTTATTACGTTTTGTTTACCAATTTTGTAACTTCCCTCTAATATTTCTGCAGATACTCGTCTTTGATCATAATTTTCATTTTCTAAATCTTCTCCAAAATCTTTATATGGAACTGAAACACCCATTGATCTTCTAATCTATTCACCATTATCCTTCTGAGATTGATCATGTATTTCCTTATGATTGTTATCAGTATATACAATAGTTACATCATGGATTTCAACTACCTTTTCCAAAATCTTATTAAGGAATTTATATGATTTTATTTTCATTGAGAATCCAATAAATATCCCTTCATATCTACAGGATTAAAATATCCTATGTTTCTTCTTCTTGATAATTAAACACTTACTTCTAAAGACTTAAAAGTACTTCAACATAAAATTATTTCCATTCCATATATAATATATATTATTATTTTCTTTTGGATATAATAATGGTATACATTATGTATAGATTGATGTCATTACATATTATTTCCGAAATTTTTGTAGAAGGTCATTATCTATGGGAATATTTCTAGCCATATTGATGAAAATTCGATTTATTATCTCAAATATTCCATTTTTATTGTGCAGTTCCTACAGCTTAAAATTGTTTCCTTATCTCATGTTTCTTGAAATAATATTACACTTGGATATTTGGGATCTATGTTCCATTATCTATTCAGATCTTTTTAGATTTTTTGACCCAACATCTTTTAAACTTCCCTTTGATATGTTTTTACGAAACTAAACACCCAAGATTATTGGGTGATGATTGAAACCCATTAAATTATGATAAAATAATCATTAAATAGAACATAATATATCCTTCCATCAATATGCCTTGGTGAAATAGGTCCTCACACATCAATATTCCACAACTCAATCAATTTTGTTGCCTTTTTCTCTTTTTCCTTATATTTCATTCAAATGATCATCCCTTTCTAACAAGCATCACATATATTCGAACTATCATGTTATAACCTAGGAAAGACTCAAGAGAAAACATATTTAAAAAGATATTCTAAGGATATTTTTCTCAGGTGACCATGATGTTTATTGCTTAACATTTTTATTCTTCCTTGGGGAGAATGAACATATCTTCTTATCCACTCACAATGAAGAGATTCACTTTTGTACCTTTTCCCTACAAAATGAAAACAAAACCATCCTTTTCATTGTTGGAGCATAATTTATTGGAGAATATAATGGAATATCCTTAATCACACAATTGACTAACAGTTAGTAAGTTGTGATTGAGACCTTTATCAACCAAGACATCTACATATCTCATGTCTTTTCCCCCAAAACATTTATTTTCTTGAGACAAAAATTTTAAACCCTTCATCATTACCAAATATTAAAATAACTTCATTTTAATATCAAATTATTTAAATGAGTTCTTTATTTCCTACTATGTTGGAGGGGTATCCACTATTAATGATCCTTTTTCCAGTTTTATCTGATTCTTTAAGTGAAATTTATGAAACCACTACCTATTCATCTCTCCTTTTTATCCATGTTTTTTAATTCATACTTTGTATGGAATGGTAATCTTGATCTTCCTTAATGTTTTATGGGAAAACTTAATCTTTTAATGATATAAATTATTTTTTAATTTTCTTATCCTTTTATGAATCATTGAATTTCTACTAACGAACACATTCACTTTGTTTGGGATCATTTTATTGCGTTATTGATGAGCAGTATCTTTCCACCTACTTGAATCCTTGACACCTAAAATAGTTACCATCAAATTATGTTCTATAATATTTATTTTTGTATGGATGGTTTTATTTTTATTATTCCAATCAATACCCCTTGGCTATGGAAATGAAATTTAGTGATTTTCCTATCATTCCACAATAATAACATCTGATTTGGGGTGCATTCTTATGTGGCAATACTGCACTGCTAGTTCCCCCTTGAGTTCATTGAATCTTCAGGTTCTGATTTGTACCCAAGTCAATCTTAAATATCACACAAAGAGATTTTTATCTCACTTAATCCATAACTAATTTCTGTTTTCAATCAGTCCTCATACCAACCTTATCATTTGGATTTGACTGTTGTTTTGGTTTTTCTGGACCTCTATACTACATGTTCATATTTTATGTTACTTAAATATTCTGCAATCCCAATGTCATATAGAGAGTAAATTATTTTCCTAATTGTTAACACTTCATCAAAGTCTAATAACTTATTCTTCATGTTATTTGATATATTTAATTTGATCATTTCTAGGGTTATTCAATCTATTGATTTCTCTTTTAAATTATCTGAGGTTGCGAGTGTACTTAACATGAATTTATGAGATCTTTGGCATTGAATAATTTAGTTTTTCAATTTGTTCATTTATCTTAGACCTCTCTTCTTTCTATTTATGTATATAATGTTTGGCATCACGAACAACTTTGTTGGATTTCATCGTTTTATCTTTCTGAAAATCTATTTCTTCATCCAAAGGTTCTAATTCAACCTCAAGGTCAACTCCTCCTTCCAATTCTCCATCATCAGTGTAAAATTATTCCCTTTTTTGATAATTCCTATAGTCTTACTCTATAGATTCTACTTATTGATCCTTACACTCCTCTAACACTTTTATCTCAGATTCTTCTGAACTGTCATCTTCTTTTGAAAGTAAATACTTCATTTTGAAGTAATTTTTCTTAAACATTTTATTACCTTTCAGATAGGCTGAATAATTATTCATTGGAATTTCAACTACATACTCATAATCATCTTGAATCTTTTAGGGAACATTGATGCAATTTTTCCAACCTTTCCACATAGAAATCATGCAAGAGGTAGTTTCCCTTTAAATGTTCCTTTCATCTTTGAAGAAATGAGGAAAGGAGTGACATCACCTCATATGTATCTTTTTCTTCCTAACCATCCACAATTGTGAGATTTATCATAGACTTACATTACACTTAATTAGAATTCAATATTTTTACAGAATCATTGTCTTCATTTCTCATCTTGTATGAAATAAGATTATGGTCCAAGCTATCCAATTATTGGTCCATTGGATATTTATCTACCAATATAGAAACATTTGGATTGAACCGAGGTGGAAGTTTTCTTAAGATGCACCTAACAATATTTATATCTTCAATAATTTATCTATGACCATGCATGTCTTCCACAATAACATTCACTCGACCAAATAATACATCAAAAGTCTCATTATTTTTTAATCTGAGATCCTCATACTTGTTCCATAGAACCCACATCTTTGATTCCTTATTTTATGAGTCGCCCTTATAAATGTTTCACAACATTTCCCATATTTCATGTGATGACTTACACGTCATCACCTGCATATATATTGCATTGGATAGGTATCTCCTTAAATAATTTATTCCTTTGGCATCAGCATCCAATTCTCTTTGGTATGCTTATGATAAACAACCACTATCGATATTGGTCAAAATTCATTACATCTCTTTTCCAAATACATCCATTCCCAATGAATGGAAATAGTTCTACACCTGATTAATCCATAATTTAAAATAGTTTCCATCGAAGATTAGAATCCATTTTTGATTGAGAACCTCCATTTATTATATTTAGATAGAACCACTAGATTTCAAACTTTCACTATGATACCAAATATTCACCCAATTAGGTTATACACCATGGGGGAATTAGGGTATGATAGATTATAACAACTTCCCCATTAGATCTTCTTTAATTCTCAAAAAACACTCTTCTCTCTATTTTACACAATAATATATCGAAGGAAATGAAATCACGCACAAGAAACAACAATTTTACTTGGATCACCCTCATGGGGAAACATACACAGAGCTTAGAATGGCAATGTAATTATGTACCAAATACACTACGTCTCACTTTCAAACTACAAGGATCGATCTTGATCTATTTTATGCCGAGAATCACGCCTTTATAATGCTTAGTCTTTTCTTACCATTTTCCCAAGTGTCGCTCCCTAAGTCTCTTTTTATGGATTACTACCAGTGGAAAGGATCACATTACTCCTCTTCCTTTTCTCACTACTCTAGAAATGATTCACACACAGTTTATGGACATGTAGTTCCCTTTATTATCACTAATTATAGTATTCTCAATTTTATGTAGATTCTATGATGGATATCCACATTTCCACATATGATAGGTCTACAGAAATTTCTTTCAAAACTATTTTAGTCCCTCAATGAACTATCTTTCATACTCCTTGAACATGTTTGAATCCTCCACATACCACATTGCACTGCATTGAGTGAGTTCTTCATGGATGAATTTTTCTTCCACGAACAACCCATGCTTGATGGAAGGATGATGCATCATAAAATTCCTTTTTTATGTGGTCCCTTTTCCTTTTTTGGTGTACATAAAACCCCAAAACTCCTTTCACAAACTGTTCTCATGAACTTACTCCTCTTTCCAAAATCCTTTCTTGTGAACTCTTCATTTTTCATGGAATTATCCCTCATGAATAACATTTTACTTTACTGAATTCTTCCCAAAGTGATGAACATTTCTAATGAAATTATATATACTTAATGATTTGATTATGCGTATTGTTAGAGGAAAATAGATCCCCCAAAACAACTAATATAAATACCTAGAACATATTTGTGGTACGACCTTCATGGTGAACCTCTATACAGTCGGCATATCTCTTTAACCCTTTGCGGCAGTCGATGTCTATAACAAATGAAAACCATTATGGGAACCAAAAATCACTTCCTCTATCAAAAAATGAGATGCCTACCACAAACTGTTTGTCTTTCATGAACTATGAGCCTCCTGTGAAATATTTATCTCTACATGATCTACATAGTGCGCTTTGTAGTCTACATAGCACTATTATGCAGAAATCATACTTCTCTATTTTACGTTCCTCTTTTATAGTTTATGAACTTCACATCATAGTCGAAAAACTAATTGTTTTGAAATAATTTTTAACAAAACCATTTTTTTCATAAAACAAACTCCCCATTTTGTGGCCCAAATATTAGGAAAACTCTAGGAAACTGTTCCACCTTAAAAAATAGCTTCAGCAATACAAAGAAAACTAATTCATTGTAGTATGGATTTTCATCAATCACGTTCTACCCAAAAACATCGAACTGGAAAATTTAGGGATTTGTTTCCCAAAAATATAAAAATAAGAAGATATACTATTTCTAAAATACTCTAAGTCATAGTTAGCTATATAATGAACAGGAACATAAGCAACCGAAGGTGAAACTAAGGGTGATGAAACTCTTTAAATAACATATGCCTTTATAGGCTCAACATTGGAAGGAATATCAGAAGAAAATATTTATAGCTCCCCGGAAACATTTATATGTTCTAGCTTGGATACCTTATAATTAAACTCCATTTAAACTGAAAAATATGGTCCTTCATTATCTAAGTTAGTGTATTATAGACCAAGTATGACATAGCCACGATACTTCTCACTTTCCTTAATAGATGTGACACCAAACCTGAGTGCAGAATAAAATAATGTGCCAAAAACATTAGGAAAAGCTACTATAAACGTAGAAACCATCTTCTAATTATATTATTGCATGATATATTTCTTCTTAGAAATGCAGGCTTACTAGAATCACTATCGGCAAAGTCAACAGGGTAACAATGAAGTCATAAGGATACCATCCAATAGATTATTCCATCACATATCTTGTATATCTATCAAAATATTTAACTATAATTGGTCTTTACATAGACCTAGAGGAAACAAAAAAACATGATGAAGAAATGATTTCCTATGAAATTTTATGATCATCAGGACTATCCTGGCATAGAAAGATCCAGGAGGTCTAGGAGCACTATATGAAATAGTTGGAGGACTCTTAGTAATATCTAGGTCACTACCCTTATCAACTAAAAACTCTTCCTCCTCATCACCATAAATAATATACTATTATTTTCCTTTTTATACCACATTATAATACTCTATTGATTTATCTTGATCTTAACAGGATCCACAAGATTCTTTGGTCTTGAAGGGTGATAAAAAGGATTAAAAACTCCTAAATTTTGGTAGTGTCATGAAACCGTTGTCTCTTTCAGGGGTTCAATCTTATCTTTATTCTATTAAACGCTACCTTTTTAATGAAAAATATTCAATATTTTACTTCAACTTATTCCTCTTGATCTACCAAAAGTTTCATCATAAGCATGTCATAAATGAACATAGGGTAGAT
The DNA here is from genome assembly GCA_963277665.1 of Viscum album. Classification (NCBI taxonomy): domain Eukaryota; kingdom Viridiplantae; phylum Streptophyta; class Magnoliopsida; order Santalales; family Viscaceae; genus Viscum; species Viscum album. Next base: position 1,372,301,638 of record OY728133.1, on the reverse strand, counting down.
AAGAGAGTCTGATATGGAATATTCCTTGCACATCCCCATCAAATGAGTTATTAGGTATCTACACAAATTAATATTTTATCCCCTCTTAATAATACATAACATATATACATCATGATACAACATTATGTTGAAATCTCCTTTCCTTAGACATAATATATTATCAATAAACCTGAAAAGAAAATGACATTCACCATCAAGACTAGTTAGATCCATTATTCTTACAATTCCATCTCCAGTATGCACTCCCAAAGAATCTTTATGCACACCATTATCACTATAACTTAAAATAGATATTTGGTAGTCATTTGAGATACATTTGTGAGGTAATTTTACACATCTGGTCCATTTGATCACGATAAAACAACATTTCATCCATGTATTCTTCTTCGAACCAAGTTTTATTCTTCCCCAAATCAGAAATCAACATACTGATAGAACAGATGCACTAACCTAGGTCAAAATAGCCTCTCATTATTAGAGAACCAATCTCATGATCGTTGTTCATTCATAAAATTCAGTAACAAATACTTTATTGAAAACAAACAATCAGTATAAACTTGTTTTTCAAGAATTACTATTTGATTTTTGAGATGTAGGCTCAATGTATCAACAACCAGATATGTCGAATCTTGTTTTCCATATTTTAAGTTCATGAATCATCTTGAGAAGACATTGTGGCCTTCTTCACTTGAACCCTATTGTACTATTAAGATGATTTAGATGAGATATAGGGAAGTACAATAGTGAGGATAGAAAGGGTTAGAACGCATCTCAATGGTTATCCGTGATAGAGAGAGCATAAAATTTTATACAATTGTGTAATTTATATCATGCAAGAATTTAGAGATTTTTAAATTGAAAATTAAAATAACATTTAAAAAATATAGGAATTAAAAATATAACTAGTAAAATATAATTATAAATCAATAGGTCAAAATCTAATGGTGGGTTATTCCAATTGTGGGTTGATTCAAAGGTGGGTAAAACTCCAATAGTGGGTAAGCACCAATGGTATTAAAACCCCAATGGTGGGGAAAACTCTAATGGTATGTAAACCACAAATGGTGTGTAAACACCATTAGTGGGTAAAACAGAAATTGTGAGTAAAAATCCAATGATGAGGAAAATAAAATTATTCTTAACTGAAATTAATCATTCTTATTTTAAGTATGATATTTTTCATTCTCTCAAAATTCAATGGATTTGAAAAATATCTATAAGCTGAAGTTTAGTACGAATTTATTCAATAATTATATAATCCTTTTGAAAATGATAAATCAAAAAGATAAGTTTCACTACAATGTGTTTTGTTATAGAGTGATATACATGGTTTTTAGAAATATTTATAGAGAATATGTTGTCATAATTTATTGGGACATGTCAGAATTGATTTCCATAGTCTTGAAAAGTTTTTTTTGTCCACAAAATTTGAACACAAAAATTACCTCCTGCTATATATTAGTCTTTAGATGTATAATATTCAATTTTTTTTCTTAGTACACCAAGAAAATAGAGACTTTCCCAAAGGATGACATGTTCGAAATGTAATTTTTCTATATAACCTGAGACCACCAAAATAAGAATCTTAGTTACTTACTAAATCAAATTCTTTTTCTCTAGGGTCGAACAATCCTTAAATGGATTTAAATTTTAGGTATTTAAAAATACTTCTTAATGAAATTATATGTGACTATTTTGGACTTTTTGAAAATGAGCACACATAGACACACTGAAAATAATGTTTTTTCGGCTAGTAGTTAAGTAGATAAGTCTTCCAAACAATTCACTCTAACTGGTTTGATCCACTGATTAGTTAGCTTCATCAAGATCCAATTTAAATGTGATACTCAAAGATGTTTAACTACTCTTAGTTATATCCAAACCAAAATGTTTTAAAAGGTATTTAATATATTTAATTTTTTTTTAAAATAAATATTTCTTTATTCTGGAAAATATAAAAACAAATAAATAATTTTATATCAACTATTAAACTCATTTCAAATTGATTTTGCATTATCATTGAAAAGTCAGTACATAATGTAGTTTAAGAAGACTCAAAGATATTATCACTTTCTTAGATTAGAACAACTATAATATATTTAATTTTTTTTAGAAATACGACATGATCAATTATCCCTTTTGAAAATCCTTTTGAAGTAATAAAATTCATGATCCTGTCATACTAAGATCTAGTTGATTATTCTAAACCATATAAATCATTTATTAATTTAAATACATGATTTGGAAAATGAGGGTTTTGAAATATGGGGTGTTTTTCAAAAAAATTGATCATATTTTATATACCCATTCATTAATTCACGTTTCCCATACAATTGTTTTATTTAGAAATCTATATGTGCTACATCGACTGGAAATATTATTATGGCTTCAGGCCTTGTGTTAGGTGAACATGTATCTTCATAGTCTATATCCTAATTTTGAATATACACTTGTAAAACTAGTCTAGCCTTATTCCTCTAAATTATTTAAAATTTATCAATATTGTTTCGAAACACCCATTTAGTGCTTATAATCTAGGTTTCATTAGGTTTATCAATAAGTTCCCAGACTATATTTCATTAAAATTTATTATGTTCTTCTTACATAGCAATTACCCAAAATTCATCATTTATTGCATCAGTGATGTTATTAGGTTTAAGCTGTGACTAGAATACTTGATGTTCAACATAGTTTATAAAATAATCTCTAGTTTTATTCTTTATCTATGTCTCATAAGAAAGCATATAATGGGTGGTATTTATGATTATTACGAGATCAAGAAAAGTATGGGATGCTCATCTTAGGGTCTTCTACATGTTCTAGTTATATCTCTTGACGTTCTTTAGAACTGGATGATTTTTCTATATTCATTACAATTGTTTCAGTATATTTTTCTTTTATGTTCAATGCAGATAAATCATATTATATGTTTTTAAATGGAGTATTAGGTTCATGAGGATATGTCTCATTAAACATGATATGTAAAAACTATTCTATAGTATTGATTATTTTATTAAAAACTCTAAAGGATTTAATTGATGTTGAATAACCAAGCAAATACCTTCATCACATTTAGAGGAAAACATGACAAGATTATACTTAGTGTTATAAATATAGAATTTTCATCCAAAATCTCTATAGTAAAAAACCGTAGGATTGTTATTATTCCAATGTTCAAAATGAGGTTTTTTTGAAAAATTGGTATAATTAAAACTCTATTAATAATATAATAGGATTTTTTCATATATTCTTCGCAAAATTATACAGGAAAGTCATATTCATTAACAATTTTCTACGATATCTCTTTTAGGTTCCTGTTACTTCTTTCTATAACTCCATTTTGATGAGGGTCCTAAGAGAACATAAGTTATGTTAATATCCATTTTTGACTAAAAGTCCTCTAAGTATTTATTTTCAAACTCATGACTATAGTCACATGTTATCATATTTATTATATATAAACCTAGGTTTTCTAAAGATCTAGAATACTTGGTAAAGTAAGAGAAAGATTCACCCTTATGAGCTAAAAGTAATACCCAATTATACCTAGAAAATTCATCTACATGTATGTAGACTCAATCCTTCCAATATAAACAAGGAAATCTTGATGGTCTAAACAAGTCTCTCTGGACTAACTCAATATATTGAGATATTGAAAATTATTTATTTAACTTAAAATATATTTTGTGTTGTTTCCCTTTTTGAAAGGGTTCATATAATTTTTCATTTAGGAATTCATGTATTGTTAGATCCCTGAATAATCCTTTCCAAATAATTATTATGAGTGGATATTATAGTGTCTTCGTCTCCTATGTAAGATCTAATTTTATTTATGAAACACACATAAGAAATAAATATTTTATTAAATTAAAGAATCAATATTATAAGAATAAATATTTTCATTTTTTAAATAATTAAACAATCAAGAATTTCTGGAATTAAAAACATTACAAGCATTATTTTCAAATATTTCATAAAAACCATCATCACATAGCTATGATATTCTTAGAATATTATATTTTAAACCATCAATAAATAGTACTTTATAAATTAAAGAATTTCTTGAATTACCTATTTGCCCAATAGTAATTATTTTAAATATTGCATTGTCACCAAAGGTGAGATTTCCTCCACGATCCTTTATAAAGTTCTTGAAAATTAATTAATCTCCTATCATATGTATGGAAAAAACACTATCAATGTACCATAGATTTTTGTAGGATATTTTAATGAAATTTCCCTACAAAACAATGTTTAAACCATTAATTATTTTGCTACCAATATTTTTTTGGATCTATATATGTTACTCATAAATGCTTTAGGAACCTATATTTTCTTGATAGGTTTCACATAACTAGATTGTAATTTATTTAAAGCAACAACTTTATTTAGTCCACCTGAATAGAAAATTTGTGTATAAATTCTATAATTGGATTTAGGAACAAAATTACTCTTAAATATTATTCACTGCTTGGTTGGTAACATAGACTAAAAATATAACTAGTAGTAATTTTTTTCCTAGTATATGAGTGTGATTTTTTATTCTATTTTGAAATACCTATAATTATTTATTTAACTTATCATTTTAAAAAATTATTTCTATATTCCATTTCAATAATTTAGAATTCCTTTATTTCACTATGCCAAAGTCAGATTTAACATTTGAAGATAAAGCAATATTTTTATTTAGAATTTTGTATTTTTCGTTGATATCACTAGAAATATCTTCATGAATATTTCAATATTCCAAAATATAATCTTTATACATATCATCATCATTGTGTTCATATAAAAAATGATAATAATTATGTATAAGAGATACATTAGGTACAACTGATATATTTTTTCTGAAGCATATATTTTATCCATTAGGATTCTCTTTATGAGTTGAGTCGGAGTCACTGTAGATTTTCTCAGAGGCACCGTAGGTGGATTTTATTTATTTATTATACATTCTATCCTTATAATCACACTTATTCTTAAAATTTAACTTGGGAAAATCATCCTTAACATATCCTTCACTCCTAAAATCATAAAAGGTAATCTTATTTGAATTATCATCACTTTTTTAATCTTTCTTGAAATTCCCTTTATTGTCAAACTTTCCCTTGTAGATCAGTTTTTCTGAAGAATTTATTCTTCTTATAGAATTTATTAAAACTTTTAAGAAAAAATATCCACTTCTTCATCACTGTCAGCTATTGATTACTCTTCAAAAGATATTTAAACTTCTTATGTCTTTCTTTTCATTTTGTTTTTATGTTGTAGTCTTTATGGATATAGATTTTCTATTTGTCTCATCATCCTCTTCTCAACAAACCTTAACCTATTCTACATACATCATACACATTCCAATAAATTCATTTATAGGCATCTTAATGAGGTCACCAGATACTCTTATTGAAAATGATGTTCCTCTCAATCTCTCTAGAAGGCATCTTAGTAGTTACATGATTTGATATTTTTTTGAAACTAGCTTCACCAATGATCATACTATGTTCACTATCTAATTATAACTGAGATAAATTTTAGAAATCATCTCATTAGGTATCATCTTAAACATATCAAATTTTATTTTATAAGTGTTCAATATCATTTCTATAACATTACTAGTTAATTCATGAGAAATATCTAATGTATCCCATATTTTATAAGCAGTTTTACTAGTATATATCCTCTTAAATTTTACATCTTCTAAAGCAGAGTAAATAGCATTCATTTTGTTAAAGTTAATATTAAAATAATTTTTTGTATAATCATAACATGTATTCCATGTAGTAATAGGTTATTTTTTTAATCTTTTATAGAAGACCATATTTCAAAACCCATTATTTAAATATGAATTATTATTTTTATTTTGCATTAATTATAGTTATTTCCATTAAATAAAGGATTTATTTTGGTAAAAGTACCCTTATTTATATTATCCTTTTAAAGAACTAAATATAGAATTGATAGAAATTTGTGATCAATAAAAAATAACTAAAAATCTTTGTTTAAAAGAATTTATAATTCCTATAATTCCCAATTTTTGTCAGAGTGAGTATCTGAATCATGTCTTTTAGTTGTGAACCAAATAAAATTTCTATTAAAATGATTTTAAATAAAATCCCCCAAATAATTAAAACAATATAGTTAATCAAAACAACATGTCAATATATGTTTTAATATTTTAATTGAATCATCCTATAATTTTTAAGTGTTATATAAAAAAATATAAAAACTATTCTAACTTTTGATAAAAAAAATTTATTTAATCAAAAATCTTATAGTGTAAAATGAAATCATAAAACATAAGACCTTTTAATAACTTTATAATCATGGTTTTAGGATCATTAAAACAAAGATTCCAACACCAATTGTGTGAATGTAATTTGAAAAAATGTCTTATATATTTGGAATAATCAAAATTTATATAATATAATACGACCAACATTATTGTTGAGCAAAATGAATAGTGAAAATAATAATAATTAATTAACAATGTTAATGTAAAAATTGTTTTATCAGAGGTTAAACTAAAAAGATAAGGGTTAAAAATGATCCAAAAAATTTAAAAACCCATTTTCAGACATATTTCAATATTAAACTATTTATAATCAATAAGTATCCCTTATTTTATTTTTGTGACATGGTGGACACATGGGTGGAATTCATTCTTTCAAAACAATTACATGTCTGCCACTCACCTCACTTATAAAAGGACACCCCTCTCATCTCTTATTCACACCTTCAATCCCCTTTATTTCTACAAAAACCTACCCAATAACATTCCATGTTCCCTCATATAATTATATAATTCTTAGTTTTTATATAAGTGAAACCAAGGAATGGTTTTCATGAAAACCAATGAAGGATACTTGAAGAAGAGGTAACCTTCATCAACATGAATTTTTGTTTTATTTATTCCTGAACCTCCTTAAATAATTATTATGACATTATGATATAATAAAAATAGTATTTTACATATTATTATATTTTTATAGGTCAATATAATGACCCAATTCCATATACACTTCCCTCAAATGGGTTATTATATCATCGTTCGTGTCTACGACGGACTATCGCCTCACAGACTAATGTTATCCATTTTTCCATTACCAACTCTCATGGAAGGTCATAATGACGTATTTACTTTATATATATATAATATTTATGATATTATTATTCTTTTAAAATTATTATATCACACATAACTTAATAATTTTCATTTTTGGGGAATATGAAAATGTTGCTTCTATGTATAGAGGACTACCATCTCGTAAAGCGATGTAATTTATTCATACATTACATAGAAGGTAATAAGGATTGGATTAATAAAAAACTATAATATAAATGATAATTATATTAATATGTAATGATAATATATCATTTTCCTTTCATTATTTCAATATGATTATATAATGTATAAAATGTTCATGCATGCGTATGACCTACAATCTCTATGAAAGGTGTATTTCATTTCCTATCACTAAATTTAATGGATTAATCTTAATACATATACATATATATATATATTATATTTATATAATTTTTAAAATTTTATATATTATTAATCCATGATCAAATTAAGGAGAAAAAATAACAAATCAAAACATACAATAAAAACAAATCAATTTTTTATCAAAATGTGACATTAATGTAGAATTATTAATAAACATGTAATAAAAGTTAATTAGTAAGTATTATATAGTATTATATATATATTTATGTTTAATTAAAAGATTTATAATAAGAGTTTATTTACTATACATTATTTTTAATGTGTATAAAATTATTCAACACTTATGGTAAGGGATTTCTAGTGTTTGTTTTATTTATGGGAGATATATGAAAGTCCACCACTCATTTATTTTGTGAGGTATATAAAACAAACATTATAAATTTTATATCATGAATATACATATTTTAATGATATTTAAATTTTTGTTTTATGTAATTATTTATTGGGGTTTTTTATTCAACCAATTACTAAATCAAAAATGGATTTTTGTCTAACTTTTACTTTTATGAGACACCTGCCATATTCACCACCTATTTATTTTCTATGCGGTAAAAAATTACCATGAATTTATTTTATTACTATTATCCAAAAAGGTAACATTATTTGAATATCCATTTTATGATATCTATTTCATGGGTTTTATGTTTCAAATGTTAACAAAGCAGTATTGTATTTTTGTCTCAATTTGCCTCATTTGAGACATATGACTACGTTATACACGTATATAATTTAATTAGGTGAATATAAAACCATGTTGACATGTAATATACTGAATTTATTTAACCTAATGATATTATATATTCCAATTTATGTTATTCCATTATGGGTATTATATTTCAAAGTTACCAAGGTGGTGGATATTTTATGTCAAAATATCTTCATTTATCAGGTTTTTTTATGAGTATGATTCAAATGATAGCATCTTATGATTTGTCTCTCAATAAACTCATAAATTTCCTTTTCCTCTAATTATTCCATGATAATACTTGTTTTTCCTTAACATTCTTATATTTATGTAATCCAGAGTTCAAGAAGGAACGTTTTTATGAAATTTTTTTTGATCTAAAATAAATTTTCATCCAAAACAATTTTTATAAAAAGGTTTTAAGAAAATGTTATTAAAAATTATTAAATTATTTATTAAATACTTTTTACAGATGTTCAATTTTTAATAATTTATTTAAAGGAATCTTAATTTTTTTTTAAAAAAAATTCTTGATTTGATTTTTCTGAAATTGTGAAAGGGTTATTTTTTAACATGTATAGTAAATTTTCTAAAATCATGAAAATTATTTATTTTGAATCCTACTTTATATGTTTCAAGGTTATTTTAAATGAATGGTATTATAAAAAATTTCTTGTGTTTTAAGACGTTTGTTTATAATGTGGAGAGGATATTTTCCTACAGTAATTTTTAAAGGATTCTTATACATTCCTTTATAAGTATTCAAGGTTATTTACAAATAAATGGATTTTAAAATGTTTTATATTTAAAATATTATTTTTGAATGGGAATTTGTTTTCCTCAAGAAATGTTCCAAGTGGTATTTCAAAATCCTTCTCTATCTATGATGACATCCTTTGTTGTTTCCTATACATTAATTGGGATATGATCCATTTATACCATTATTATTATTTCTCATAATGATTTAAGTTTATAAAGAATAAATCTTTATGAAAAACATTTATATTCGACAGGTTATACCATGATAAATTTATTACGAAACCCACATCTTTTCCCTTGGGTTATGCTATGATGAAATGATTATAAAAGTTATCTCTTTTTCATAGGTTATGATAAGAATAAATGTTTACAAAACCCATTTCATTTCATGGGTTATGATATAATGAATGAATTTTGATCTTCTGGCACACAAGTGTATGATTTTCATTATGTGATGAGTGGGGACTATATCACCCTAAAATTCATTGGGCAATGATAAATTTTTTATGAGCATAGAGGTTACTTGGGTGGTTAAACAAAGCCTGAAAAGGATGGCACATGAGTGGTTACCCCAGGACCAAAAATCATGGTACATGGGTGGTCAGGACAGGCCTGAAATGGGTTACAGAGGAGGTATTCCAAAGTTTGAATTAGGAACACAAGTGGTTATCCCAAGACTAACATGTTATAAATGTCCTGGTGGGTATCATTGACATAAGATTTTATATTCTTATGTTTATGACACAAAACTATGTCTCATTGAAATGTTATTCTCTTATGTCTCATTTTCTTTGACTATATTATGATTCATGTCTTATGAACTTCCAATATTTATGAATGGCCCATGGTTTCGTTCTGTGAGAGGTTGGGTATGAAACTAATATGTTATATTCATTATATCATACCATTATTCTTGTATTATTATTTCATATGATCATAGATTGTTGTATGACATGATTACCCTTACTGAGCATCTAATGTCACTATTTTTTATGTTTCTTTTACCTGGGTTATGAAGAAAGTCTTTATGTATAGAATGTATATGAAGAGTACTAATAGGGAAGATATTTATGGGAAACATTGAATATCTTTCACCTAATTATAATACTGTGTTCTGATATTCTAAATGAACTTAACTATTATAGTCCTAAAGTGTTATTTATGTAATGTAATTAATATTCCTCTAAAAAGATGTAATAGCAATGTATAAGAATACAAGGTCGCTGTATTTAGTGTCATAGAAAAGGATTAGTTAAAATTTGGAAACCAGGCTTAGAAAACACTAGTGTGATCTCGAGGGATATTTATATGTATATGTCAAGGGATGTATTTAAGGATAAATCTAAGGATGGACCAAAGTAATTAAAAATATATAAGAATTTTGTTAAAGGATAGAGTAAGTTGTGTACATTAAATTAAAATCCCTCTATGGATACTATAAGTGTATGTGGCTCTAGCATAGAGGTACCTAGAGTAATTAACTATGAAAAAAGTGCATTGATATAGAATCGATCATCACCTTGTGCACAACAACAGTAATTGTTGCACACCTAGTGTGACACTCCGAAGGGATATGCTTCGAAAATTCAAAAACTCATTACAAACCATCACAAAGGATTTAAACAAATGATGACTATGAATGAATGATGATAAACCTATGGTGTTATAGATTGAAATGTAGGTGAAATGATAGGGACATAATATAAATGACATTCATAATTATTTAGTTTTCCACTATGATTAGTGTTTCTCTCACTTTGTGTTTCTTGTTTTATTCATGGGCATAAACTAAAAAGAACCAGGTTAACATTGAATGTGACAGAAAAGTTTCTGATGAGTATCCAAATGGGGTGAAAACTGGAGAGAAGGTTGATGTGATTATTCCTAAACAGTTATTACAATACATGATCAACAAAATTCACCTTTACTATCTGTCAGAATCACTAAATAAAAGAAAGATTTAGTTTAGTGGGAGTTCTGTTAGTGGAGAGCATGGATAAAAGAAAATGTATTTTCCTATATATCAAGAAGGTGAGAATAAGAACTCCATGTTTTATATCAAATGAAGAAGTATATGTTTGGGGTGTGGAAAATAAGGACACAAAAAAGTAAATACAAATAAAAAATTAAAAGTTATTTTAACTCAATGGATGAGAATAATGGTATCCATAAAGTATCATTGATAGTCTAATGTTTCAAATGTATAAATTATGATAATTATGAAGATCAAGTTCCCATATGTAAAAATCATGATGAAATCCCGGAAGGTTGTATGAGTAATGGTTATATTCATGATGATTAAGAGACTATAAATGACACTTAAAAGGAAGAAGTGTTAAAGAATAAGGTATTAAATCCTAGTTAATGGTTTATGAAGAAAAATGAATTATTAATTAATTTATTTTTTTAGATTAAAAGAGTGGTATTTTTATTAGTGGTAGTTTGTTTTTTAGAATAATAAAACATAAATAAATTATTCCACAGTTGTTTTTCATTATGGAGTTTCCAGAAAATGTAAAACTGTACTAGTGGTGTAGAAAAGTGATTTGATAAAAATTTGATATTTTGATGATAGAATTGTAACCCTTAATATGCCTTAAACATTGTGATAATTATTTTTGGATAAAAATATGCTGGATATGAATATGTAAATTATATAGTACTGATTACCTTAATGGTTTGTTGAAAAATTCAGTTATTGTATTAAAGATAGAGTTTACAATTTTTTTATTTGTGGAATATATTCAATTATTTATGTAAATAATAAGGATTCAATTATGATTTAATTATGTTTTAAGGAAATTTATAATACTACCTTGTTTCAATTGAATTCATGATAAAGGTATTCAGTTTTTTGTTATGTGATAATCAATATCCACTTACTAATATATGGGGGATTAATGTTAATTTGATTTTGAGAAATTTAGTGAAAATATTTTGAATGTTTTGGATTTTAATTTTTTGGTAGGGTTATAAGGATAGACATTGATGATATGGTTTATGTTGAACTTTTGATGTGATTTTTACATGAAATCGAATGAAGTCAAGTAATTATATCTTCCTATGAAAATTCTTCATCTTTAGGAAAATGAAGTTGAAATAAAATATTATCTTTTTGTCATCACCTTTGATGATATCAATTAATGTTTTAACACCTCTTTGGATTATTTATTTTTGGTCATTAACTTACTCTTAACCTTATTCTCTATCACTCACCATCAGAATTTGGTTGTTAGTTTTCTCTTCTCTATCCATGTTTTAACTTCCCACCCATGTTATCCAATTTAGAAACCCATCATGTGTTATTATAGATTTGTTTAGTATAGCCATTTATCATTTTCAATATGATGTTTTACTAACTCTTTATATGGTGTGATTTTTTATGAATGAATTTCCAAATGTAAAACCTTTGACGACCGATATGAATTTCACAAGTGAACTTCATTTTAATGGGGGTAGAATATAACAACTTAAGATATTGGGATTTTTTTTAAAAAATAAAGATAATATTTTTTATATTCCTCATTAAAATAAACATGATATACTGATAAAAACTTCCTTTATACACAAAAACAGTTTTATATTTTTGGACACACATCAATGTCAATGTTCATAATACACGCCACAAATCTACAGGGAACCCTAAAATAATATTATCTTAAATATGACCATTATAAGCTAACTGTTAATTAGGTGGGTATAAATAATATTAAATAATTTATGAAATATACTGATAAATTTCCAAATAAATACAAATTTAATAATAAATTATTATTATGAAATTAATTAAATTTTAGTAAGGTAATTATATTCTACAAAAAAATATTTTTTCTTCAAAAATATTAATAATTATTTTTATAAATAAATATTATAACTAATATATATAGATTTTATGAAATTAATTTTATAAAATGAAATTTATTTTTTAGATCATCATATTAAAATTAACTTATGGTGAAATTTTTGGGATTTTTTTTGAAAATGTTAATTTTTTAGTGAATAGTAAAAAATACTATTTTTCTATAAAACCATCACTTATATCAATAATATATTTAATATAAATTCCCCAATATGATTTAAAGTAACATAATTATCTTTTTATATATTTATTCTATTTAATTTATTTTTAATGAAGTTCATATCTAATTTTAGTAGAAGTTTATGTTTTGGTTTAAAAAGGGGTTTTTTCTGAAAACTATTTTAAAGGGCATATCATTTCTCCAATTTAATTCATCAAAGTAATTCCTAATGAGAAATTATTTAATTTAAATTTATAGATTATTTATCAATAAATTCAAAATTATTTTCACAAAATCATTATTAATTGGCATAGAGTCAACATAAATAATCTTATGCTTGAAAAAAGTGAACTTCTTGAAAACCCTGTTTTCGATCACATTTATGGGTTTGGTTTTAAATTTCATTTTTTAACATTTAAAAAAATTATAGATTTTTTTTTTCTTTGAATAATTTTATCAAAACTATCTTATGGTGACTTTTTTAGAGTTTTGTGGAAAGTTGTATTGTATGATGAATAGTAAAAAATGTTGAATTTTAATTTAAAGATGCATTTTTGAATAATTTATTTATGAAGTTAAATTATTTTTTATATTGTTATTAAAGTAAAATTATTTACATTATATATCCATTAATAAAACATATTTTATTTTATGCCATTTCATATAGAATTTGGATGAAAAACTTTCAAAACATTATGACATTTCTTAAAGAAAACTCAATTTCTCCTCAAGACTACGAGATTAATTTTTTAGTAAAATTTTACAATTATGTGAATAAAATTTAGAAAAATGGATTCCATGTTGGGAATAAAAATAATTTTAATTATCTAATAAGTTCAAAGTATATTTTTTCTGAAATGAATATTGAAAATATAAATAATTAAATATTGTGGTTATGGTAACAACAGCTTTACAGGGGGATAAACAAAAATGATATGGGTAAAAAAGGACCCCAAATTTTCTAAAAACCATTTTTTCGGATTATTTAAATATTACCTCTTCCATTGTTAATAATTCACTATTATTGGATCCTTTTTACATGGAAAAAACATGTGTGTAATTCATTCTTTCCAAAAATTACAAGTGTTCCATTCACCAAACATATAAAAGGCCTCCCCTATCCTATTATCTTCACACCATTAAACCCTATGTTTGGAAAATATTTGTCGAATTAACTTCCAAACATTAATCATATCACTTTATAGTCCATAATTTAGACATAAACACAACTATTGAAGGATTTTTAAGCAATCCTAAGGAGGATGCCTGAAGAAGAGGTAATGTTGATCATTGAGAGTTATTATTTTATTTATTTCAAAACCTTATCTATTTAATATAATAACAGGGTTAAATAATAAACTTAGTATATTACATGTAATTTAATTCTTTCATGACAATTTAATAACCTACAACCATCTTCAGTTCTATAAAATGTGTTATGAAATCATCGTCTATGTGAATGGAGGACTACCAACTCGTAAAACTAATTTCATTCATTTTTCAATTACCACCTCTCATGAAAGCTTATAATGATGTTTTTATTTTTTTATATATGATAGTTATGATAATTTTATTATTCTTTAATTATTATATCAAAAATACCATTATTATTTCCATTTTTTGGGAATACGATAACGTTGCTCATGTGTATGACGTACTACCACCTCACGAAGCGATGTGATTCCTTGAGGATTTACATTGAAGGTAATAGAGGTGTTTTTAAGGATAAAATGTAATAAATATGAAAAATAATCATTCAAGAATGAAAATTTATCATTTATTTTTATTTCTTCAAATCTGAAGAGAAAATTGAAACTACGGTGATGTGTACGTACGACCTATCATCTCCATGAATTATGTATTTCATTTTCTATCACTAAAAATTTGGTATTAATATAAATAAATATATAATGAATATATATGATATTTATATAATGATTACAATTTTGATATCATGGAACTATGATACAATTAATCGGGTGAAAAAATAACAAATCAAAACATACTTGAATAATAAATCATTTTTTTGCAGAAATGTATCTTTATCATGGAATTGATAATAAAAAAGTAATAAAAGATCATAAATAAATCATATATATTATAATAAAATTATATATATATATATATATTATTTTATATAATATGTTTATAATAAATATTTATTTACTATACAGAAGGTTTTAACATGTTCAAAGGAAGGTAAGACTTAATGAAAGTGATTCCAAATGTCTCTTTTATTTCTGAGAGATATATGCATGTTCACCAATTGTTTATTTCTTGTGGTGTATATAATACCCCTTTTACATGTTATATCATGAATCTACTAATTTTTAATAAATTTAACATTTCATTTTATTTTATTATTTATTGAGGATTACAATCCAATTGAATACAATAACGATATTGGATTTCTGGATCACTTTTTACTTCTTTGAGACATATGTCATATTAGCCACCAATTTATATTTTGTGTGGTTATAATTACCCATGAATTTATATTATGATTATTATCCAAAATTAATTAAAAATCTATTTCATGATCTCACTTTTGTGGGGTTTATGGATCAAAATTTACAAAATAAGTAAGGGATTTTGATCTCAATTTTAATTCTTTGATACCTATGGTTATGTTATGCACCTATATTATTTTACGAGGTGTATATAAAGACCATTTGTAATTAAATATCCTGAATTTATTTATCCTCATTATATTTTATGTTCCATTTTATGTTATTCCATCCTGAGGCTTATATTTCAAAGTTACATGGTGGTAAAGATTTTATGTTACAATCTAATCATTTATCAGGATTTTTCATAAATGATTTTTGATGATATAATATTATGATCCGTATATCATCAAACTCATGAATTTCCATTTTATTTTCTTAGGTATTGAGAATAAATTTTTTCCCTTCACATTCCCCTCTTTATGTACTCAATATTTCAAAATGGAAATTAATAAGAGAAATTATCTTTTCTATCAAATAATATATTTCTTCCAAAACCATGTTCTGTAAAAAGTTTTAATTTTTTTTAAAATTATTTAAATGATTTATTAAATACATTTTAACCATGTTCTACTTTTTCCAAAACATTTAAAAGGAATATTCTCATCGTTTTGAAAAAAAATGCCTGTTTGGATTTTATGAAAAATGTAAAAGGAATCATTATTATAACATGTATAGCATGAGTGGAATTTCCCATCATCGTGGACATTATTTCCGTTGAATATTTCATTATATGTTTTTATGGTTATTTTAAATAAAAATTTGTTTCAATTTTATTTATGTTTTAAAATTTTTTATAGTGCAATAGATATTTTCCTTAATGATTGTTTTATATGATTTTTAAATAATACCGTATATGTATTCAATTTTATATTAAAAGAAAAGAATTTTCAAATTTTTTAGTTTTTAATGATTTTTCAAAGAAAATTATTTTACCCAATAAATTTTCTATGTGATATTTCAAAATCATACACCATATATGATGGAATACTTTGATGTTTCTAAAGCCTTACTAGGTATATAATCCATTGATACCATTATGTTATTTCTATGAATTGTTTATATTAATGATAAAAATATATTTATGTAACTAGATACTCTTCTAGGGGATATTCAATGATAAAATTATTATGAAACATGATTTTTTTCCATGGGTAATGATATGATGAAATAATGAAATGATTATGAAACCTCTATATTTTCAATAGGTTATGATAAGATGAAATTTTTATGAAATTCATTTTATTTAATTGGTAATGATATGATGAATGAGTTATGTTGTTTTTGGCACCCATATTTATGATTATCATTATTTTATGCTTGGGACCTCTATATCTTTCAAAGGAATTGGGTAATGATAAATGATTTATGATCTTAGAGGGTACAAGGGAGGTTATCCTAAGACTAAAAAGAAGGGTACACATTTTATATGCGTAAGCTCAAAATAATGGGTACATGGGTGGTTATTCGAATCCCAAAAGAGGGTATACGTAAGGAAATGTCATGCATCAAGCATGTGCATGTGTGGTTGTCCCAAAAATAACATTTAATGAATGTCTTAGTGGGTATCCTTGTCATAAGATTTTCTATAATGACCTGAACAATTATAAGAATAATTCCCCCTTTTGATTTAATAAAATTTAATATAGTCATAGAAAACACATGAAAATATTTTGTTTTATTATACCTAATTAGATTTTAATTACTGTATTGTACGATTACAATTGATCATATTTCCACTGAATAGTGAGAACAGGATTAGTATGATTATCGTGTTTTAACAAATCCAATTTTCATAGATAAAGGAAGCAATGACCTCAACATGTAGAATCATACCCTATGAAGTACATTTATCAGAGTTTCAGAGGAAGATAAAATTTATTGGATTTCTATATACCAATACCAAGCCAAGATCTAATAACTTATGCATGAGTGGAACCGTTTACGTGAGAATTTAAAGAACAATGAGATCACGTCCCTAACCATGTTCGACGAACGAACCCATGAAAGCCCCTCTATCGTACACATTACTCTTAAAGAGTTGATTGTGTATTAAATGGATATATATCAAGACCCTAGATATACTAATATGTAGATTATTTTTTCTTCCAAAATTAATATATTTTAACCATATTAATTGAACATTATAAAATGTTTTTATTTTTATTTATCAAAACAAAATTAAAAATTTTGGTAAATATTAAAATTCAATTAAGATTTGTATTTTGGTGAATTAATATATGGTTTAAAAAAATAATATTTTTATAAAATTTTATTATTATATAATATCTATTAAATATAAATTATTATATAATTTTTATTAAGTAAAATGTAATTTTTTATAAGGGCTCATAAAATGTTACTGTTAAAAACAAATCTTTTAAATAAATATAAATTTTTAATTTAAAAGTGAAAAATCAATAATTTAGAAAATTATTTAAATAAAATGAATATTATTTTTAGAAAATTAATTTCAAAATTATCTAATGGTAAATTTTTTTTATTTTCCAAGACAATCAATTTTTTTGGTAGAAATTAAGTACTGTATAAATATTTGTTTTGTTTTATGACATCACAATGAACCAAATGTGATGTAATAAATAATATAAATAGTATTCACAACCAAATATATGTTTGACAATTAATTTAATTTGATTTTAATTTTATTTGATTTAATTTGTAAAGGAATTATGAATCCTCCAAGACTAATAAAATATTTTAGGATTTTAAAATCATTTTTTTAAGAGTGCCACTCACCTCCACGTCCCCAAGGGAAATACATTAAAATTTTTGGAACTTGGTCTTATAAAATAATGTATACCACTCCCATTCGGTAGAAACCATGGGAAAAAACAATAAATGGTTTTTGGGTTTTTATATTTAATTGTGTAGAATCCCAAGCCATAATAATAAAGATATCCCCCTCTTTTCTTATGTAATTCCAGACAAGACCCCATTTCTCTTCACTAAAAATACTTGGATAATGTCCATATTATTCCCTCAACACTCTAAAATTCTCCCAAGGTTCCCCCAATCCTTCAAGAAGCCCATCGCAAGCCTTTGGAGTCACACATTCACGTAAGGATTCTTTCCTTTCTCATAATATTTCAGGTTTATTTATTAGGTTATGCCTTATTTTTCAAATTACATATGCTGAGACTTGAATTTTCATGTCCCTATTACTGTAAATCTCATGTATAAATTATTATAGTCCCCCTTCACTCTCATCAACACATTTTATAAATTTTTATGCAACACTATTATCTGGAAGAAATTTCACCGTAATTTCCCATTCCAAAACAATTGTGTAGTAAATACCATGCACATTTTCTATCTTGGGTACCCACCATCCATCCAATGGCCCAAAAGCCTTCAAATTTTAATGATTTTTGATAATCCTATTTTATAGGGGTGATGTGGTACCCTTAGAAGGCCCGTAGAGAAAAGTATTATCTGGACCATTGGACATAGAATAATTTATTTCCCATAGGTTTCAAACATTACATATAACCTCGACAAACTACTTGGAACTGCTCATCCCCAGCATCTTTATCGTGATATTCAATCTCCACCTTTGCATGGATGTTCAGTGAGGATTACCTATGCATGCACAAGCTTGTCCTGATGGTAGGTTTCATACCCTCTCATTCATCCAATTCGTTTAGATTCTGATATAGTGAAATATCCTTGCTCATCCTCCATCTAGAGCTTGTTTCTTTTAGGTTTTGTGGTTTTCATCTGTACTTAAGGTGGCCCGAAACCCTTGAGGTGGCCCGAAATCCTTGAGGTGGCCTGAAGGCCTTACTGACCTGAAGGCCTTGGTGGCCCTAAGGCTTTAAAGGATCCAAGGACCAAATAAGTGGCCCGAATGATCGATCAAGGGAATAGTCCCGGCTTCTACAGATCCAAATAGTATATGCTATAGTACCTACTATAGTACCCCCATAATTTATGTCTCTACCTGGATTTGATCCCAGGTCACCTGGATACACTTAATGAGTCCTCACCAACCAGGATGAGGCTCATTCTCTCATGGGTATTCAACATTATACACATATAATTATTTTATTTGGGACATAAATGTATATATTTTACACGCCTTGATTATGGAATAAATTATTCTGATGAATGAATCAAGTTCGAATGATTTATGTGGCACGCTTAAGCGTGAAAATAAAATGATTGTGAGGAGTGCACCTAAAATGATATAGACATCCAATGCATTGGGTAATGTTAAGTATCATGATACATAATGTTAGTATAGGGGTGTACATGATTCATTTATGGTAGTTTTTACACCATTATTCCTTAGCAGGTTTAGTCTTGACCTATGTTTATGATGCAACGTTTTAAGTTGTTTCCAAATTTCCCTTGTTTTTATTATCATACTATATCATTCCTTATTGTGAATATGCCCCATTAATATTCTTATTGTTTGAAAAGTATTTTTATCTCCATATTATAACATTTTTATTATCTTATTAGGCTTTATAGCTCCCCACATTTTTGTTTATGTACTCATGTTATCACACGTAGTTTTATTTTCATTGGAAAATGATGATTAAATCAAGGAATTATTTAATAATTTTTTGTATACCATGTTATAAGTTGTTATATAATTTACCTAATTCCAAAATCCACTGGTCTTCTTGATATTTTAGGATATATTAATTGTGATTTTATGTAATAAATCAATTATCAAAGATCATATTTGTTAAATCTAGAGCAACCTTACATTTTAAGACATGGTGTAAGAGAAAAAAAATTAGCAATTTTTTTCTATAATTCCTCCCACTCCGTTACTTTGATCTCTTCCTCAGGTTTCATATTCTGGATCTACATCCACAACTGATCAGGTTCTCCCACCCTATGAAGAAAATCCATAAGAACATTATATTATTCTCAATAATTAAGGATGTATAGGATATTCTCAATGGAGTTGATCAGTTGTTCTATGACTAAGGGATCAAATGATCCATTGAAAGTTGCAGTCATTAGTTGCATGAAGCATTTGATAGTGGATTGTTATTTCTTAGGGTTGTTTGGAAACTCCTATTGACCTAGGATTATTTTAGGAACGTGATTTAGCTAAGAGAGAATCATTAAATTTTTTTCATTACCACTACCATCTGGTAGGGAATATAATTGGGGCATTCATCACATTTCCATTTACAATGGTTGTTAACCCTATTCCTCTCATTACTGGACATTAGCTAGGATAAAGGGAAAATCATAGATGGGTATTATTAACTATTTACCACATAATGGAGAATCTAATTACAATACCGGGATACATTATAAATTAAATTTATATCCTTAACTTATGTGTTTCTAGGATTCAATATATTTTATCCATGATCTACTTCATAACATATATCATTATAGGAATTTTTTTGTTCCCTTAGTAATGGTTCATAACGAGCTTATGAATTTAACAAATCATATCCCTCATAAGTGTGAAAATATACAATGGTTTCTTTCAAATGGGGGTGGTATACATTATTTTATATGATCAAGACTAAACATATTTAAATATTACCCTTGTTGATGTTGAGGTGAGTCACACTCTTAAAGAAATGATTTTATACTCTTAAAATATATTATATGTCTTGGAGGATTCATAATGGCTTTATAAAATAAATCAAATAATATTAAAATCACATTATTTTAAATTTAAAACATATATTTTTTCATAAATCTTATTTATATTACTTATTACATCACTTTTGGGTCATTGTGATGTCAGAAAAGATAAGGGTTATTAATAAGGTATTTAATTTTCACCTAAAAATTCAAATATATCAGTTAATTATGAAAAAATAAACATTGCATAATTTTGAAATTTTGATTCTAAAAATAATATTATATATATATATATATATATATTTATAAATATTTGAATTATCACTTTTAAAATAAAAACTGAAAATTATTGAAAATGATAGGTTTTTATAATGACATGTTTTTGAACCCTTATAAAAATTATATTTGACTTCATACGAATTTTATGATCATTTCATAAAAAATATTTAATAATAATATTTTATTAAAATATTATTTATTTAAAAAATAATTTAATTCATCAAAATAGACATCTTAATTGAATTTGAATATTACACAAAAATACAATTTTGGTTTTATTGAATCAAAATATAAATCATTTATAAATTAACGATAATTGGAAGAAAATGTATTCATTATTCTATAAAATACAATTTAAATATTTCTATTTATTGGGTATTGATATATATCCCTTTAATATTCCAATATCTTCAATAAGAGTAAGGTGCACGATGGTGGGGTTTTCTTGGGTTTGTTCAGTAAACATGGATTGGGTCGTGATCTCAACGAGTTCAAACTTCTCTCGTAAATGGTTTCACTCATGCTTAATTTATTAGATCTTGAATTGCCTTTGGCCTTGGGAAAATTACAAAAATGATATCGGCCTCAGATTCTCTGATAAATGGGATTCATAGGTTATAAACCTATTACTTGATGTCATCACATCATTTGTATGGGAAAAATAGATTAGTTAAAACTTTATATTTTTACAATTCATCATATCATTGTGCAATGGATTTATTATCAATGGTAATGATACTAAATTTTCATTTAAATCCAATTAAATTTAATGAAACCAAATAAATGCATATTCTTTTTATAACCATAGTACCTTTAATTAAAGAATTTAATTTTATTCATAATAGTTTTAGTCATTAAACAACCTGAACCCCTTACCCCCTCCCCCACTACCCCCAATACCTTAGACCCTCTCCCTAATGTATGAAGACCTCCCCTTCACAAATCCCCTAACCCCTACTTGCTATCCCCGATAGATGGTGACCACCCCTTCCGTGACCCCTCGACCCCTACCCCCCTCACCCGGACAAATGATTACCACCCTCCCTGTATCTTTCATCCCATCCCATATTCTCCCCAGTGTAGACAACCGCCTCTCCCCCTCTCTCGAATGACATTTCCAACCAAAACCCACCCCTACCCACACTCCCTGAAGGCCTTCGCCATGATTGTGATTGGCCATATTCACCCATATCTGAAATCCTTATCCCCAACAATGACCTCCCCTCACATCTCCCTCATCATTTATCTCCATGATATGACCCCTAACACCCCAAATTTAACCCCATATCTCCCCATATCCTCGTGATTGTGATCCCCAATATTGACCCCTATTCCCATTTTCCGTGATCCTCTTATCACTATTTCATTGAAGTCATATGATTCATATTGTATTTTTCTTGGGGTTTTAATTAAATTATATAATTATGTGTAATTGAGTGCTATTTTATTAGATTCCTGGAATTGTAAATATGTTTCTGGATTTAAATATGATATATCTGTTCCTATAATTTGAGAAAGATAATCAATTTACATGAAATATACCCTAAAATGTGGACATGCATTATCCCTTTATTTTTAATCTATTTTGTCTGTAGATTTATTGACCAATAGTGTAATTTCATTGAGTATTGGGATTTATTTTGATTATTTCTTTCTAAGTTTCAATTTTTTTGGACGACACCTTTCTATAATTCCTTGAAATACATAGTTTATCATTGTCTCTCAACATTAAAAATTTATGTTCTAAAATTTTGGCATTGTTTAAAAATGATGTTATGAAATATTTATAAAAGGCATTAATCCAGTTATATAATTTTAGGAATCCTTTGATTTTTTTTCCAATAGATAAAATGATAAGTGCTGATAAATAAGAAAACATGATTTTATAATATATTTTATTTGTAATTCTCTTTTTAAAAACACAAAATTGACATTAAAATATTACTATCTTCATATTTTGGTGTTTTAATGTGTTATTAGTATATAATTAAAATTTCTATTAACTTTTTAATTTAGTCAGAGAAACATACATTTGGAATTTTATTTTAAATATTAAATATAATTTTAGTTATATTTATTTATTAAAAATTATTTTGTTTTATATTTAGAATGGTTAAAGTAATTTTATAATGTGATTTTAAATTAATTTAAATTTTCCATTAATATATTTTATATTTCATGACTGTAAGAATTTGAAAGCTAGACTAAAAGATATTATATCATCATATTTCACAGTTTCATTTCATGTTTTGAGATACAATAGATATTTATTTTCCTAATAATTGAGGGAAGACATTTCCATAGATACAATCATGATTTTGAAATATAAAATAAATATTCATAAAAGGAAAATAATAACTGCATAGTCTTTTTAATGTTGTATTGAATCATTTTTACATTGAATTTGTGTTATTTCAAATCAACACCCTACACTAGTGAATAAATAATATGGGTGACATTAAATTTTTATTATAATTATTTAATTAAACATTTATATTATTATATATAAATGTACAAGGATAAGAAGGGAAATTCAATACTTATGGTTAAAAGTTAGATTAATTTACCTTGAAAAACACCTCAGTATACCAAGGGTTTGGAAGAATTATTAGATTAAAATTTTGAAAACCAATATGTGCATGGTTTAATAAAATGTATATGTCTAAGTTGTAAATTCATGTGATGGCTGAATAGAAACAATGCATATGAACATTTTATAATGAAATAGTTTCCTGATCGATATGTATGTTTGATTTTCAATGGAGAGTCTAATGTTAAGGAAGGTAAAAAAGAAGAAAAATACTATCATCAAAACAAAATGTGACCTACCATTGTAGAATTATGTTCCAATTTTTAAAAATGACACATATAGCTTCATAGGATACAATGTCGAACATTTTAATAGATCAATAGAACGTTTAGTTTATCCTTACTGGGTAAATAATTATAAAAAATTAAATAAGAAAAAATTTAATTTGATGATTTATTTTAATATGGGAAACAAGAACTGTATGAAGGGTTTGAAAATTATTCAACTTTGCCTTTCCTCCTTAAGTCTTATAACATCATATGACTCTATGAAATTACTGAAAATGAGATGTACATGATTTTAGAGTTTATTCAGGATGAATTTAGTGAAGTTGAGATCCCTACATCATTCTATGAGATAAATAATTTCATAAAAAATAGAAACATGATTATAAAAAAATACATTCATGGCCTAATGATTTTATAATTCACTAGGGAGAAGAATTGGATAAAGAAGAATTCATAAGATTTTACACAAGCATATGGAAGTAAATGAAAAACAATGAGAGTACAAATCAATGCTACCAAGGTAAGAAGCATAAGAAGAAAACTCATGTAAAGGCATTGTGTTACATTTCTATGAAACCATTCATTCATATATAATTCATTTCATCTAAGATTGTACACAACATGAAGTGGAATTCTCAAGATAGTAACGATGGTTAGATGAGACGTCCAAAAGACTCAAAATCATGGAAAATGATTGATTCATCATATCTTTATTTTTCTTCTGATCTTAGGAAATTATATTTCGGATTGAATTCTGATGTTTTTAAAACTTTTGGACAATTAATTTTTAATTATATTATTTGGTCTGTTTTTTGATCCACTATAATCAACCTCAAAGGATGTGTATGAATAATAATTCATTAATTATTTCAATGCTTATTCCTAAAATGAAAATGAATATAAATGACATTGATGTATACCTTTATCCATTAATTAAATAATTATTAGATTTATAGGATAATGGTTTGTAAAAAATGATTCATAAATAAGAAAACTATTCAAAATTCATGCTACATTAATGTGGAAAACTATTTATATTCTTGTACTTGTAAATTTACCTAGCTGGAATACTCATACTGGTTTGGCCTGTCTAGTTTATAATTTTTATTTTGAATATAAATGATTACCTCATTGTAAAAAATAGTGTTTTATGTTTCATCATTATTTTCATGACACTTATAATAAATTCAGGATTAACAAGAAACAATTCAATACAGATAATGAATTTAGAAATCCATCGAAGGTTTTATCCAGTTTAAAAAATTTGGGAAAAATAATTAAAGTCACCAAAGAATTTGGAAAAAGTAATTAGTTAAAAAATGGTAAAACGGTACAAGGTACATTATCTAATGCAGTTGAAACCAAAAATGGAAGAAAATGATTTTATTTTTCAAATATATTTAATGGGAGTTTAATTTAATACATCATAATCAGGATGTAATGAATATTGATAATAAAATCTATGAAAAGATAATTTTTTCACATATTAATGAGTAGGGTTAATCTAATGATCTCATTAATGCTCATGAAGATTTGGAGTCAATGAATTAAAATAATTATCTATGGTCAATTGGGAATAGAAAGTATACTTCAACTATTTTTGCAATTAAAAATCATGAGAAAATTATATTCATTAAAACATTATAGAATTTAAATGTGCAAGATATATATTCATGTAACTTTTCAATGTTCTTTGATGTAAAACATTAAAAGTTAAATTGAATGAAAATCCATGAATCACATATTTTGATTGAGATATTTCTATCTTTGGAATTGTATAATATGTTCCCTAAAAATGAAATTGTAGTTCTAGTTGATTTTTGTACCTTTTTCAGAGATATTTGTAGAAAAAATCTAAATTATAATGGGCTTCAAAAACATTAGGAAATATTTTTTTAAAGCTTTGTCATTTAGTGATGTTATTTCCCCCCTTCATTCTTCATCACCATGATTATTTTTACTATTTATTTGGTTGAATAAGATAAACTGGGTGGGACAATACACTATCAATGGATGTATCTAATTGAGTGATACCTTGATATTATTTTTATTTTCAACGATGAATTCAATTTTATCAAATAATTTTGTAACATTTTATTATATTTTTAATTTTTTCATCAGGTACTTAGGTCTTTAGAAATAAAATGTGAGGAATGAAGCTCATCCTAAAGAATATATTACCGATGGTAACATAGATGAAGAGTGGTTGAACTTATGTTATAGGTATTTCTATGGGATTGGGACTAGATTAAAACATGTTGGATGTGTTGATTAAATCTCCACAAATTTTTATTTGGAAAACCAGTCATCAGTATTTCCAAATGTTATAAAACATGTTTGAATTAGGTCAAATTAAACACTAACTAAACTAGAGTTACTAAAATTATATAGAAAATTCCCAATCATTAATCATAATATAGATCCATTTATCGAAGAATATTGATTTCAAAAACATAAGAGACTAAGGGGTCGAGCTCAAAATGAGATGTAATTAACAATAGTTGTTAATAAGGTTATTTTATAATGGTTCTCACATCATTTAAGTATATTCTCCTATTCACATTATTGATAATTACTTATTTTCATATAAGGTAATAGTGAAACTGTATATCCTCGTATCTAGATAATGAATATTGATCAACAAGATAAAATATCAAATGATTTGATGTTTTTGGCTCGAGGTCCTCTTGGGAAGGCTAGGAGATTCAATGCCTACAATATTGAGGGCTTTGGGTTTCATATAATTTATCATGAAGAGGAATTGAAAACTAAAAATTGTGGTGTATTTATACATACAGAGGTGGGATAATATGAAAATATAAATTGTATAAATGTATTAAACTATCATGGTTAGTTTTCAGTTGTCTTATTAAAATGCAACTGAGAAAAATTGATAGTGGTATAATGAAAATTTAATTACATTTTACATCTTTCATATTCTCTCACTTAATCCATATTGGTGATCATAATGATAAAGAAATATTTATCTTGTATTCACAAGTAAAGATGGTTTATTATGTGGACCATGAAATATAGGAAGGTTGGAGCTTTTTTTACAGTTAATGAAGAGATCCTTATATGATATTGTTAATGATGATCACTTTGGACTTTTTTAGTGTGAGACATATCAATGGAAAATCATTAAACCATTTTATCCAAACAATATAAAAAATATTGAACATAAAAGAGAGGGTGAAAATGAAGCACTTTTCACAATGGAGTTTGATAAAAATGAAGATAATGAAGATGAAGATGATTAAATGTATAAATTGGAAATGAAAAAATATTACAATTTCTCATAGATAAGTGTTTCATACATATATTCATTGTTATATTTATTATTTTTGTTGTAATGGAATTTTATTTTTCATTTTTTTATAAATTATATATATATGAACAATTTGATATGTTGGAATGCCATGAATAAAAACAATTCAGATCCTTGCTGATTAAGATCTTAGAGCACACCGCCTCTAATACCAGCATCAGTGGATCCGGGGGATTCGTTTATTCCCAAGACTACTAGAGATCCAACCATTATACCCAGATGTTTTTGGAAGCCCACCGTCCAATTCACGTTTGGTGATGGAGTAGTTGGCCACCCCTCCATCTAGGGGATATTTTCAAGTCACCATTATTGGTATATATGTCATTGTATAAAAAATGAATATATTTTTACTAATTCTATAATAAGTTTTTAAATATATGAAGACAATAATAGACGGGATATAAATATGAAAACGACAAAAACATGTGACCTAAAGGACTTCAAGATTATCATTCCATTTGGTGGGTTTACGGAGTCTACTAGTGAAACTACGAAAATATATGTGTAGATTCTAGGGAATATTTCTTGCATATAGATGAAGTTTTCAATTAATTATAAATATTGAAAGAATATTTCCATAGCTTTGAAAAATGAGGTTTTTATATTAAAGTAAGGGTTATATTAATTTAATACTCCTTTATAACCGATTTCAAATACATGAGTATTTTTTATATAATTATAATGTTTTATGTTATTATTTCTATATGTTTTTTAATTTTGATTACCCTGACCCCATTTCATTCCCATGTAATTTGAATATTTTTTGCAATAAATGGAGAGAATTTAAAAGGTGACTCTGGCATGATTTAAGTGACAATTATTTGTTCTCATGACTGGTGTATGAGAATGTTCTTGAGGATATTTCTCCTAAGAAATTAATGTTTTTTTTTCAATATTTACATAGATGAATATCTAATGAAAATATCACATTTTACTGTATCTTAATAACATAAATAAAAAATTATAATTTTATTTATTTATTAATTTTATTATAATTTTCTAAAAAATTACGGTGAAGAAGGGGAAATAAGTCATTCCTCATATTATTGGGTCTTAGAGATTTTTGAGAAAATTTATAAATTTTTTGAATTTTATCAATTATTTTTTATATAATTTTATTATAATTCAAGGTTTTTTCTAACCGATTTATATGTTATTTATAATGGATAATGAAATTTGTCACTCTGTTAGCCGAACAGTGATGTTGGGTAAAGATAAAGAAAAATATGATTTCATTTTTTTAAATGAACCTACCAAATATGTTGGAGTAAGTACTTTTCAATAATATTTCATGTTACTTCATTACTATAAAGAAATTATAAAAATATATTATAACAACATGAATGCCTTAAACCCAAATAAATGGGCCCAATTTCATCGATCAAATGATACCAACATGGGGTTATTTGATATATCTATCTGGTACAAATTAATCAAGTATAATACTTTTTTTATTACTATTATTTATTTTTTAATATTTGATAATAGTAAATAGTAATGAAAATTTTATTAATTATAAAATATTTTGATGTTCATATATTTTAAAAAATTATTATTAATATTTTTGTATTATTAGTTTCAAATTCAAGATTTATGGGATGATAAACCTTCACAACCATCATCAATTACCTAGAACGATGTAGTTCAAATCATTTTAGGGAAGGAGAGTGCTAGACATGTATGAGGGATAGGTTCTAGGCCGACTCCATCAGATTTCGTTGTTAGGAATTCATCATTAGTTACTTCAGAAACTAGTGGGGGTTTGAGTAGTTTTGTTTATTATAAATAAAAAATAAAAATTGAATGTTTAAAATAAGAAGTGAAAGAAAAAGATTATTATAGAAAAAAAGGATTTGTGGTGATTAATAATGGAAAATGATTTAGTTTCTATATTTCAGAGAAATGATATTCATGTTCCCCTAGGAAATTTTCATTCGTATGGATCATCCTTATGAGTTAAATTCTTAATTAAATAGATCATTCACACATTTTCAAAGAACAAATAAAATTCCATAAATAAAAACAAAATGAAACTTTTATATTAGAAATATGAATTTCAAGTCATACCAATCACATATTGCATTTGATTGATGTGTGGTTGGTTCCTACACATCGAAAATGATTTATAAATCACTATCCTTAAGTTTTAAATAAACCAAAGATCATTTAATAAATTTTTACTCAGTACGCATTTTAATGGTATTAAAGCCTTTAAAAACAAGTTTCAGTGGTCGGGGATGGGAAAAAAACAAATAATTTCCATGAACATAGAGTAAAATAACTATATAATAATTTTCAAAATTTATGAACTAGGGGAATCCCATTCTAAGTTACAGTTTTTCAAGGATGCAAGTAAATGTATTTTTAGTGTTTTAAAATAGTAAAAAATTTGTGTAATGATAAGAACCATAGAAAAGAACCTCACATTGATGTGAAATCATGGTACCACCACTGTTGAGTTATTCTTAATATGTACGCACAAATAAAATATCAATTCGACATATTGTGTGGTCAGAATGACTTGGTAAAGCGTTTTTGAAGGTACCAATGCCTTTAAAAACATGTGATGTGGGGTAAAAATAAGTAAAATGATGTCAAATTGGCATGAAATTAGAGGAAAATGATCATATTTTGCGTTTTGAAATTTAAGAACTCACAACATGTCATTGTAAATTATGAGTTTTCCAAGATGCTCGTAAATAATGTTTTTCTATTTTAAAACACTAAACCATGCCTGTAATGGTAAAAACCATAGAAAAATACGTCAAATTGACATGAAATCAGTGGATAAACTCTATTTAGTTATTTTTTATGTTTAATTAAAAACAAAACATTAATCAGACATGTGGTGTGGACGGAATGACTCTATAAATTTTTTTATAGATGTCAATTCCATTAAAAACAAGTTTCTGAGTGTCAATGTGAGTTATATGATGTCAAATTAACATTAATTCATATAAAAACGACCAAATATTGATTTTTGAAATGTAGGAACAGAAAAAATGTCATTTCGAGTTACATTTTTCTTGGGATTCTACTAAACATTGTTTTAGTGTTTTAAAATGTTAAAATGTGTGTGTAACAGTCATAATTAAGGAAAACTACTTCATATTGATTTAAATTCA
Source organism: Viscum album (assembly GCA_963277665.1). Taxonomy (NCBI): domain Eukaryota; kingdom Viridiplantae; phylum Streptophyta; class Magnoliopsida; order Santalales; family Viscaceae; genus Viscum; species Viscum album. The sequence continues at coordinate 1,372,271,032 of OY728133.1, read as the reverse complement.
GGGGAAAAACATAATTGAGTTATTATTTACAGACATATATAAAAAAACAGTCAATAATACATGAAGTTTGGTCGGAATGACATGGTAAATTTTTTAAAGGTACCAAACCTTTTAACAATATGTGTCTGGGTTTCCAAACTAGGAAAATGAAGATTAATTTCCTTGAAAAAAGAGTAAAATGAATGAAGATTTATTTTTGAATTGTTTGAACCAATGACATGTCATTCCAAGTTATGATTTTCTTAGGATTCCTATAAATGCATTTTCTGTTTTTGAAAATACTAAACTATGTATGTGATGGTCAAAACCATTGAAAATGATCTCAGATAGACTTGAAATAATGAGAAAGCCACTTTTGAGTTTTTTATGTGTGTTCATATACAACACATCAACTTGACATGTCGTGTGGTCTGAATGACTTTGGAAATAATTTTTAAAGGTACCAAAGACTTTAAAAGCATGTGTGGGGGGGGAGTCAAATTCATAGAAACGATGTTGAATTTCCATTATATTAGTTAAAACTTATTATGGATATATTTCTAAAATATAGTAACCAATGATGCATCATTTTATGTTATGGTTTTCTTGGGATTCATAAATATGCATTTATAGTGTTTTAATACACTAAAACATGTGTGTAACAGTCTAAACCATAGATAATGACCTTATATTGGAAGGGAATATGGGTAAATACACCATTGAGATATTTTTGACAAGTACACATAAGAAATATGTCAATTTGATGTGCGGTGTTTTCATAATGACTTGGTAAACCATTTTTAGAGGTATAAAAGACTTTAAAAACATGTGTCTGGGGGTTAACCAGGAAAAAAATTTAAATTCCCTTAAAATTTGAACAAAATGAATGGATATTGATTTTTTAAATTTAGTAACTAACATCACATCATTCCAAGTTATGTTTTTCATAGGATGCTCGTAAATAAGTTTATTGTGTTTTAAAACAATAAATCATGCATGTAACAATAAAACCATAGAAAAAAACCTTTGATGGATGTGAAATCATAGAAAAAATAATTATGACTAATTATTGACATGTACAGAAATAAAAAAAATTAGTTTGATGTTGGTTGTTGTCAAAATGATTCAGAATAGAGTATTTAATGGTCCCAAAGCCTTTAAAAATGTGTGTCGGGGTGGGGGAACAAAAAAATGATGTTGGATTTTCGTGAAATTAGAGAACAATGACCATAAATTAATTTTTTAAATTTCGGAAATATAATAACATCCTTATGAGTAATGGTTTTTACAGGATTAACATAAACATGTTTTTAGTGTATTAAAATACTAAAATTTGTGTGTAATGAACAAAACTATAGAAAAAAACCTCATATTGAGGTGAAATCATGAGACAAAACATTTTGGTTATATTTGATGTGTACACATAGAGAAACCATCAATATGATGTGTGTTGTTTTTAAAATTACTCAATAAATTATTTTTAAATATACCAATTCTTTTAAAATAATGTTTCAGGAAGTCATAACCATGAAAAAGTTTCAGATTTCCATAAGAATTTGAATTAATTGACTATAGATTTATTTTTAAAATGTTTGAACTGACTACATGTCATTTCGAGTTATGGTTTTCTTGAGATTTCGACAAAACATGTTTTTAGTGTTTTAAAACACTGAAAAACTCTTTTAATGCCCAAAATAACGGAAAATGAAATCATGTTGATGTGAAATCATTTGAAAAGAACTATTTAGTGTTTTTTAAAATATAGGACACGTTTTCCTATCAAATTTTTTTTCGAAAAATTATTCTGAAAATTTAAGCACACTGTACCTCAAATTAAAAAAATGTAATGGTATATATATATATATATATATATATATATCCATTTTTAGTTTCAAGTGCCGAATCATATATTAAATAGGTATGTATTTGTTTTCAATTTTTTTTGTTAAAATGAATTCAATTTGACAAAAAAATTATGTATAGAAATCAGAATATATTTTGTGTCTGTTCTCTTTCACATTAATTTCTTAAATGTCCAGGTTTTTATTATAGGTTATATTTATCAACAGTATATAATATATTAACAATTATAATCAAATAAATTATTTAAAAATAATTCATGTTGGATCATTGTTTTTATGGTATGTTCAAATTTTATCAATTAATCTAGTGTAATTTTGATTTATTATGTTCAGTTTTAATTTATGTCTTCTTTTTTTTAATATTGTTAATGAGATTATGTGATTAATTCTAGTTAATGATATTATGTGGAGGCATATGGACGTAGTGGAGATTATATGGTGGATATATATTGAGAATTTGTTGTTTTCGAACATATTTTATTTGTATATATTGATGACTGTGGTGTGGTTTGACTGATATTATCAGTTGACAGAGCATATGGTGACTCAGATTATGGTGATTCTGGAAATATATATAAATGAATGAGGATTTATAATGTATTATGAATATATAAGGGGTTTAATATGTATTTATTTATTTTTTCACATATCAGAGTTTTTAAGATTAAAATTTTTAATAAATATTTTAAAAAATTAATATTAAGAGATATATTTTGTAGTAGTTTTTAGAATCCACCACTAAATAAATTATTGAAAACTCTAATTAATTGTGGTTAGTATTAAAAATATCTTAACATAACCACTACTAATATATTAGCAACGGTTAGGTTCATGTTATCTATTTTATTTTTGGATATTTTTTTTAAAAGCCCACTAAATGAATCCAAAAATTGCAATTAAATACACCAAAAAAGACAAATAAAAAAACCGCTGCAAAAGAAAAAATTCGAGACTAAATGGCTACCCATAGTGCTATATGAAGTAATTTTATTGACCATCATTAAAAGATTTAGCAGTGGTTCAAATCTCTTACAATAGAAAAAAACCACCATTGATGTGTGCTTTTTTGTAGTGATTGTATATAATTAATATAAATAAAGATTCCATACATGAAAAACATTATTCATTTTAAAAAACAATTTATGTTCGATATAATCGTTTTTTGAATATATTATATTTTTTTAATTTGAATATTTTTATATACCCTTGTTCACTAATATATATGTACTATTTATAATTCATCCTTATATTAGATATATTAATAAAAATGTTCAAAATATAAGTTGATTAATTATTATTATCTATTTCTATTAGGAGTAGAAAAACACACCCAGGAACTTATACATTAAAAAATTTCAATTGGATCTTGTAATTTTAAAATTTATTTGGAATTTATTTATGAAAACTAATAAAGAGTTTCAAAATAAAATTTCTAGGTTATATTGTAAAATCCAAAGTCACGTCTAAGATATCAAGGAAGAACCAAGAAAATAAAATATATCTATACTAAGACGATTTTGGCCTAAAATGTAAAATGAGAGATTTACAAAAAGAGTATGAATTAGGGATTAAATACACCAAACCATAGAAGAATTATAAATACATGCTTTTCAAAATAAGAAATTGAGGAGCGTAAACTATTAATATGATGCGAGGCATAAAACAATGTGGCCATCATACCGATTTTAATTAATTAGTGATAGATTTTTAATAACAAATATCATTTTTAGGCATATTAGTTAATTTAATGAACCTCCCCTAATTAGAAAATTTAAATCATTAATAATATTTACAATTTTCATATATATTTAGGAAATATATAAAAAAATTAGTAACTCTAATTTTCCTAGTAATGTCTCTTAACACCTCCATCATCATTTTTTAATAAATCATTTTAATGGGTTGGATATGGATAGTATGAGTATTAATGTTTTTTCTACTATCCATTTTACAATATTGGAACATTGTCTTATAACAACTAACATAGCAAACAATTGAGGTTTTTTTCAATCATTGTTTAATAATTAAACATGATCTAATATCATCTGATATGATATAGGAAATTAGTAGATACATCCCACATGAAATATATATGATAATGTAGGGTATGAAAATAGTTTTCTAAATGAGAGAAAAAATAGAAACTATTTTTCATGTGTCATACTACAGGAGTAATAAAATTAATTTATGTATAAAAATGTAATTAAATAAAATTTAAACAAATTCCAAATAAAATGAATTCAATGAACCCTAAATTAAATGAAATTATAAAAAATATGGAAAATAAGTTGATTATTTTCCTAAAAAATAATTTAATTATTTTATACTTTGAATATATAGTTACCATATTTTGAATGAAAAAATAAAACTAATTTTTTATTATTGCCACATTTGGAATATGAAAAAACCCTTACAGTATAAAAACAAAATAAGTGTAAAATAATATTAGTTTCATACCTATAAAGGTTAGTCATGTATGGCCTTTAGATCACCAAACGTGGAATGAAATTAATTATAAATTTATATTTTTAAATACTAGTCATGATAATTAACAAATAATCCATTTTTATTTTATATAAAACTCCACAAAGTGTAATAATTTTACTTTCTTTGTTTATTTCACGCAATGTCATTTTCTATACTGAAAAAGTATGTTCGAGGTGAGAAGGACCATGGAACAGAATTATTTTTTATTATTAGCAAATATATGATTGAGTTTATTAATGTTCTCTATGAATTTAAATGAAATAATGAAAATAAACAATCCATAAAGATAGAAGAAACTAAAGACCTATAAATAGTTATTTAATAGTATAGGATTGTAATGATCATAGGGAAATAAATATTTCAGACTGCATTGGTCCCACAAAATATGGAAATAAAACCACCAAAAATCATTATTATGGAAATAAAACATAATAGTAGTATTATAATAGTGACGAGGAAGGATAAAAAAACAAATGACACAATAAAATCTATCTAAGCATGCATTCCTTATCACTCCAGGAGCCAATAATCAACCTCAGACCGAGGATAGTATCATACACTAATAAAATGGATGGCCTCCCTCACTCACTTAGGGGATATAGTAAGCTAAAGGAAATATTGCACAGAATTGAAAGAAAAAAAGGAGAGTGCTTACAATCCCAAGCCAACCACAAGATTCATGATGCAACTATGATGGAATATCAACACTGTTGACATTGAGGTATAATTAAAGGAATTATATTCCTCTATAAATATCATAAGTGTCATTATATCCAACATAATGGATCCTTGGAAGAATAAGTGTGGGCATAACCTTCATAGGACATCAAATCATCTCCTCTTCTGGGTTTGATGTTTAATATCTCTCTAATATCATAAGTATTGATGCCAGGAGACTCTCACTCTAGAAATGATTAAGTGGGGAAGTAATTGGTTATTATTATGGAATAATAGGTCGTGAAGGGAGACATGTCTAGTGGAGAGGAAAATAAAGATATCCAAATCCGGAAATAGATGAAAGCCTAAACAACCCCAAGGCCACGTGGAACACTGCAAGTAGAATAATTCCAGGGTACAAGGATCATGGGGGTCTATAAGGTAGAGGAATAACATCAGTGAAATGAATTAAAACCCTGCTAAGACAATTTACCTAGCTAATTGATCTCTCAGATGAACCAAAGAAAGGGAAGGAAATCGTATACATTAGAGTAAAAAATATTTACATAAGAATAAAGGAAAAAAACCATATGTTACAGTAAAATAGAAAACCTTATGTCTATGAAATAGATTGAACTTATAAAAAACCAACCTAGCAACAGAATTAATAACAACATAATAGTGTAAAAAAATGAAAATACATGGTCATGTAAAACAAATATTTTACATGGGAATAAAAAATAATAATAACCAATATTTAAATTTTTAATATAATAAATAAAAAATATAATAAAACCTCATATCAAAAAAAAAACTAAACTAAAAATAGTGATGTTCTTGAATGTTACATTATCCTACAAAATCAAATGGTCCAGGCAGTTCTCACTAATAGAGAACCCTATTATTTATGATAATTACCGAATTATGATTATCTCCTTACCATGCTCCCATGTGGATAATGCCTTCCAATGGCAACTCATTTTTTTCGATGTATTGCTAAGCATGATTAAAAAATCCTTATCTAATCAGTTACATTTAAACACAGCTTACATTTATATACCCAATTATTGGCCTAAACTGATTTCACTAAAATTACCAATGGAATCCAAAAACACCTACAAATCAATAAAAAAAGAGAGACAAACCATCCTCATTGGTTAAAGTAGTAATCTTGAAACCTGAAAAAAATATCAAAATACAAGTAGTAAAGAAGTAGAAAATACATCACAATAAACCATAGAAAGATGATAAGAAAAAAGCCTATATATGGACCTAAACATACATAGAAACGAGCCAAATTCACAACCTTCTTTTCAAAAAATTTCCCCTAAAAATAAATAAAGATCCAGTACAAGGAAAACAGAATAAAAACATCATAGAGATAAACGTGAGTACACTCGAAGGGATTCTAAAAAAATTACAGAGCATCATCACAGTCATAACAAATTTATACCACATTACATTGAACCATAATAATCCTAGGATTATACTTCGGATAATATCTCTTAATCTGGATGGTCCCTCCACACTGATTGCACTTAAAACTTATATACCTCATTTTATCACAATTTCATTGCCCACCATTCTTGGGATTACTATAAGCATTCAAAATATGACGTGAATTTTTAAGCACACCTACCTCCTGTTTTAGAACATGAACTATAGGAAAAGGGTTTTTTTTTGCGATGGGTGGATGACCTATTGCAAAATGTCTGTGGCCGAAGACAATTAGCGATGGGAATAGTGACCTGTCCCAAATTATAAGTTGTAAAAAGGTATTTTTGATGGGGTCATATTCCCCATATGAACAGGCTTTGTCGCACCATATGTTCCAAAATGCCGGAAGGATATTTGGGACCCGTGTCTCCTCCCATCGAAAATAGTACTTGTGAGTTTTAACTATCTGTGATGAGAGTACTCTCCCATCAAAAATAGTTTGTTGGTATGAACTTATTTGCGATGCGTCCTGTGGAAAATAGTTTCTTATTACCGTCGCTATAATCAATACGGGGGGGGGGGACATTTGCGACAAGTTTCATCACAAATAAGAGTATTTACGATGGGAATCCTATCACAATTAAGCTAACATATATATACCCCTACGATTTTCCCTTTTCACTCTTCTCTAAGATCACCTCTAAATCCCTCCTCTCATATTTTTTTAGTTTTTTCAATGTTTCTGATTTCACAGCGGAGCAATTTTGAAGGATTGCATCCAACGAAAGATTTAATTTAGAGCTATTGATTCATATTATTATTTATTTTATTTTTTATTAGTAATAAATAAAAATAAATGGTAAATATTTGTTAAAATTAGTAAACCATATTAGTGAATTGTAATAATATATTAATAAATAGTACTAATTAGTAATAAATTGAATTAATTAGTAATAATTAGTAATAAATAGCTATAATTATTAATAAACATTAGTAATTAATAATAAAAAGTAGTAATTAGTAATAAATAACAGTAATTACTAATAAATAGTAATAATAAGTAATGAATAGTAATAAATAGTAATAACTAGTGACAATTAGTAAATAATAATAAGAAATAGTAATAATTTGTAATAAATAGAGATAATTAATAATAAATTGTAGTAATTGTAAATAAGATGTAGTATTTAACAATAAATGGTAGTAATTAGTAATAAATCGTAATAAACAATAATAAATAGTACTAAATAGTAATAAATAATAATAAAAATAAATAATTAGTAATAATTATTTATAAATAATAATAAATTGTAATAATTGGTAATAAATGATAATAATTGGTAACAATTAGTAATATATAGAAATAGATAGTAATAAATAGTAATAAATAATAATATATTGTAGTAAATAGTAATAATTAGTAATAATTATTAATAAATAACTATAAATTGTAATAATTGGTAATAATTAATAATAAATAGTAATAATTTTTAATAATTTGTAATAAACTGTAGTAACTTGTAATATATAGTAGTAATTAGTAATAAATAGTAGTAATTAGAAATAAATTGTAGTAATTAGAAATAAATAATAATAAATTGTAATAAATAGTAATAAATAATAATAAATAGTAGCAATTTTTAATAAATATCTATAATTAGTATTAAATTTGAGTTATTATTAATAAATTGTGGTAATTGGTAATAAATGGTAGTAATTAGTAATAATAATAGAAATTATTAATAAATAGTATTGATTTGTAATAAATAGTATTAATCATTAATAATTAGTAATAAATTATGGTAATTAGTAATAAATAGTTGATAGTAATAAATAATAACAATTATTAACAAATAGTAGCAATTAGTAATAAATAATAGTAATTTTTTTATAAGTTGTTGTAATTATTAATAAATAGTTAATAGTAATAAACAACAACAAATGATAATAAATAGTAATAAGTTCTAATAAATAGTAAAAATTAGTAATAATAAGTAATAAATAGAAATAAATTTATATAAATTGTAATAAATAGTAATAAATAGAAATAAATTTTAATATATTGTAATATATAGTAATTAATAGTAATAGATTGTTGTAAATATTAATAATTAGTGATAAATTTTAATAAATAGTAATAAGTACTAATAAATAGTAAAACATTATAATGAATAGAAAAAAATTATAATAAATAGTAATAAATTTTATTAAATTTAAATAATTATTAAAAAATAAAAATAATTACTTATAATTATTAATAAATAGTAATAATGAGTAATAATTGTTAATAAATAGTAATAATCATTAATTAAAAGTAATAATTAGTAATAATTAAAAATGAATAGTAATAATTATTAATAAATAGTATTAGTTAGTAATAAATTGTAGTATTTAGTAATAAATAGTAATTAATCATAAAAAATGGTAATAAACAGTAATAAATAGAAATAATTAGTAAACAATTGTAGTAATTAATAAAAAATAGTATTAATTAGTACTAAATTGTAGTAATTAATTATTAATAGTAGTAATTATTATTAAATAGTAGTAATTAGTAATAAATAGAAATTAATAGTAGTAATTAGTAATAAATACTAGAAATTAGTTTTAAATAGTAGTACTGACTGAAACCTATTTTTTTTATTATCAACACACTTTTCAGGAAAAAGTGAGAAACCACAAAAACCATACAATACATCCAACTAAAACCATAAAAACGATAACCAGGTCAAGACTATAGGATATGCTCCTCCCCAGTGACTACATCGTGGTGACAAGCCTCCACCATCGCATAACTGTTCGGCTAGCTGCCCCGTGCAGGGTTTTCACGGGCTCGATACCGATGACAGAACCATACCCTCTCGAATTTCCAAATCTGACTGGCAATGCCCAGGTGAATGCGTCCTGCTCTAAACCTCATCTAGAGAGGATCCTAATAGTGTGGTGGTTTCATATACACCCAAAATTCAAAAGATCAAAAATGATGCCTCATTCCCTCCCATTCAGATCCAAGGAACCGCCACTAAAGATTTCAAAATACAAATCCAAAGAAGACAACAAGCTGACTCAATAGAGATATCACCATTATCAGCACGCTGCTAGAAAAAATCTGTTGTTGTCTTCACGACAACACTCTCCAAGGTCTTTATCCTCCATGCATTGTCACCGTCGTCCCTTGCAACAATGACCGCCTGCAAAACCGACGACGCCTGGACCTTTGATGCCGAAACAGGCAACCGCATTCGATTACCCTGAACTGGCCGCTCGATCTCACGACCCAAAGAACCATGACCACCGCCATGCTACTCCTCCTCGGAGAGATAGGAGGATTCCCATAACCAGAGCAGAGAAAAAATGAACCGAGAGAGGATGAACCACCAACGGAACCTCGTCTCGACACCGTCGCCACGCCATCGCCATAAACACAACATCACAAACATTATCGACATAAAACAAACCCGATATAACTCACTGTAAATCTCAAAAGAAAAATCCAGATCCAAATCCAATGATGGAACCTTCATAAATTTTCTCTATGGCTGGTAAGGTTTTCCATCTTCGAGTTCGTGAGAACATGGCTGGTTCAGATTCTTCAACAACTGTTGAATTCTCTTCGCCGCCTGAGAACCCTCCGATTTGTCGTTATTCAAACCCACTGACCCGCCATCCTCAACGTTCAATCCTCGTCAAACCACAAGTATTCCGTCCGCGCATGCCGGGAACCCTCATCACCATTTGGGTCAGATTCTTCATCCAGCAGCGAATCCAAAGGCAACATCGACTTTGCGGAAATTTTCAGGAACCCTCACCACCGCCTAAGAACCATATGATCTGCTGTCTGAGGAGCCCGATGACCCACCGTCCACAACGAACCTTCCACGTCGAACCACCAGTCCGCCGTACACACACGTCGGGAACCCTCATAACCGCTTGACAACCCACCGACCCTCCGTCCATTAATCTCACTAACTCGCCATCCGCATCGATCCATCCGTGACGTACCACCAACCCGGCGTCTGTTGTCCACCGTCCGCACAGAACCCCAAACCCTAGGGTGCTCTCGAGAGCAGAGGGCTCCCGAGAGTGCCCCAGCTTTAAATATTAGTAATTAGTAATAAATAGTAGTAATTAGTAATAAATTTTAGTAATTTGTAATAAATATTAGTTAATGGTAACAAATGGTAGTAATTAGTAATTAATAGTATTTATTAGTAATAAATGGTAATAATTATTAATAAATATTAATAAATAGTAAATAATAGTAATAAATAGAAATAAATAGTAATAAATAGTAATAAATAGTAATAAATAAAAATAAATAGTAGTAAATAGTAATAATTGGTAATAAATATTAATAATTAGTAACAAATTGTAATAAATAGTAATAAATAGGAATACTAAGTAATAAATAGTAATAAATAGTATTAACTATTAATAAATAGAAACAAATATTAATAAACAGTAAAAAATAGTAGTAAATTGTAATAATTAGTAATAATTAGTAATTAGTTTTAAGAATTTTAATAAATAGTAGTAATTAGAAATAAATAGTAATCAATTGTAATAAAAACCAAAAAATTTGTAATGAATTTGAATAATTAGTAATAATTATCAATAAATTATATAAATTATTAATAAATAGTAGATACTAAAAACAAATTTTAATAATTTGTAATAATTAGTATTAAATATAAATAAAGATCAATAAATAGTAATAAATATTAATAAGTAGTTATAAATATTAATAAATATTACTAAATAGTAATAAATAGTAATAATTAGTAATTATAAGTAATAAGTAGTAATAATAAGTGGTAGAAAATAAAAATTATTAAAAATTATTATTATTGACAAAATTTATTAAATGTAGTGATGATTTGTAAAAAATATTAAATAATAGTGGCAAGCTAGTATAAATACAAATAATTATCAATAATTAGTAAACATTAATGGTATATCTCTATAATTATAAAATATTGGTGGTGATTAATAATAATTAATGTTAAATCACTATAATTATTAAAAATTACTTGTAATTAGTGGTACATAGAAATGTTTAGTATTTTTTAGTTTAAATTACATGAAAATATAAAATGAAAACGGTAGTAAATTTACATGTGTTGTGCAATGAAAAATTTGGATATGAATGATATAAATTGGTGTAATGAAAATTTTGGACATGGTTCGCAAAAATTGGTTTCATCACTCGACGATTGTAAAGTCTATGATTTACCCATTTTTAGTAATTTATAATATAATTTATTAATTTAAATTAAATAATACAAAACATTAGCTGTAATTTGAGGAAATTATATCGGATTACCACTAATTACCCTTAATTTTTACTATTATTTAATATAAAGTTATAAAATATATTAAAAATTAATATTAATATACAAATCATAGAATTTACAATCTTTACACTATTGTAAAATGGAACTATACACATAGTTTTTGGATAACAATGGGTATAGGACTCATGGGGAAACAATTTCACAAGAAAAACCTATACCCAATGTCCTTTTAAAACTATGGGTATTGGTCAACCCTTTACAAACATTTTCAGAGAACAGTGGGTATAGGTTTCGCGACATTTTTTTGGGAATACCTATACACATGGTTCCAAATACCATGGGTGTAGGTTGGGCTATACCCATTGTTTTGTAAAATGTGGATATATGTTTCACATGGAAGAAAAATATCGACCCACACCCACGGTTTTGACTAATCAATGGGAATATGTTGAATAATTATTTTTCATAAAATTCAAAATAATAATTAATTTTTTAATATAAATATTTTTTTTATTAATATATATATTGTATATAAGAACATAAAATATGAGATAGAGTAGTGGTAATGTCACTAGACTCTAAGGGGGAATGAGTTGGGATCAAATCCTTGAGGATTTTTTTTATAAATGACCTATACCCACGGTTTGGAAACCCCTGGGTATAGCTATGCACATAAAAATGCCTAAATCAATGGTTACAAAACTATGGGTATAGGTCTATACTAATATCTTGGTTACCGACGGTTCATAGAACTGTGGATATATCCTATACCCATAAATATTTGGGCTATAATCATGTTTTTGAACTGTGGGTATATAAAAAAGTTTTATTAGTGTTAGGTGACTAGAAAAGACAAATTTCTGCAAGCCCAGTCCAAAATTGTCATTGGGATGTCAAAAATGGGGCTGAAAAAGTATGACACGTAGATGATAGTAGTAGCAGTGGCAGGATAAGAAGATGCATCGATCACATGACATGGTTTTATTAAATTGGTGCAATGAATTATTTGTACATGGTTGGCATAAATTAGTTTCATCACCTGAAGATTGTAAAATATATGATTTAAATATTTTTATAAATACTAGAATTTACAATCTTCCGGTGAATTGAAATGACCAATTTATACCATCCATGCCAAAATTTATCATTAGGTTGAATGAATTGGGCCTGATATGATGTGATGTGTCAATTGAAGTAAGAGGAGGATGAGGAGATGTGTCGACGACATAGTGATGGAGATGAATAATTACATTATTAAATAATGGCTATAATCATATAATATATATATATATATAATACTTATTTTCAACTATTTTCCAACAATAGTCATTTTGTGTTTCAGATAGATGATGAGAGTTTATCTAATCTGTTACATGAGTTTGAGGAGGCTTCACAACCTAGTGACAAGCATGATGCCACATCATCTAACCCACAAACTACATGCAGTTTAGAAATGACTCGAAGATTCCATGGTTATGTGAGATTGATGATTCCTAACCCCATCCCCATGAATTATCCACATAATGAGTTTAATAAACAAATGCCGAGGTATGTTTAGTTGTATATTATAGTTAGTTTTCATTAGTTTTAATTAATTAATTTATATATTAATTGTTTGATAATTTATTCTATTTTTTTACATAGATTTTCATATATAGCTGTTGGAAATGGAAGCTCATAGAGAGTTATCATCATCCACCACATAGTATGAGGAGTAGTTTTGATCAAAATGTGAGATTATAGATTCCATGCACTGGTATAATTAATAGCTACATCGACATCAGAAATAATAGTAGGAGGAGATGCATCGATGGCAGAAGCAGTAGCACGAGAAGATGATGGAGGACATTCAATGTCTAACTCATGGATTAGGGATGGATTTACCTCCACCAACTCCTCCAAGTGACCCCCTAAGTGATATATGTATTTTTTTGGAAATTTTTTTAAAGGTATATATTTTTTATAATATTTTTATTAATTCATATATTTATAGTTAAATATAGTGCGCATTTATATTTTTGTGATTATTTGTTTTATTATTTGTAATTTTTTTTAATTTTTTCAATGGATTATTATTTTATTTTAATTTTATTATTTTTATATATTTTTAGGTTATTTGCGATAGGAAAGGCCTCTCTTCTTAGATACATATTTGTACCGAGAGGGGACTACCATCATAAAAAACATTTTATTTAAAACAGATCATATATTTGTTACAAGCAATCATAAAAAATTACTATTTTAAATTCCATTTTCTAAAACTGGTAATTTTAAATTGAACCCATCACATATAACTATTTGTGATGGGATTAAACTGCAAATAACTCATCGGAAATATTAGAAAATTTTATAGTGTATTGAATGGTTGAAACTGATGAAGCAGAGGTTAAGAGGATGGTGCATAGGTGAGGGTACACAATCAAATGGCCTATGGTACCAAAAATTTTGTTCTAGACACATAAAAAAGGTCATCATTAAATTCAAAAATATCATCATGATATTTCCACATATTTCTATAGATGTGAATAAGACATTCTTTTCTTCCATAAATAACATGAGCAGAAGATCCAAGACATTAAGCTAGTAATCTTATTCATTGAAGGCCCTAGAGTGGGGTGGCATTCTCAAATTCTCAATTAAAAACATAAAATTATAATTCAACAAATGTTTGGTATATATTTTAGAAAGGTGGTACTTGATAACATTAGTAATTTTTTCTATATCACTTTAAGCTTCATTCAAACACTCACATACCTGTTTATATATATCCTCTGTATGATATCTAATTTGTCACAGGTTCTCCTAATGAAATGTATTTAAATCAATAATGATGGAATAAAACTTCTCTTTGACTAAGGCTTTAAAAATCTCACCATTAACTAAGGATTAAGGAGGTGGATTGGTGGATAAAAATGAAACAACATGTGATAATTTCTCTGGCATATCCAAAATAGTATCCTAACTATTAGAGAAAGTGGCAATGATTTCTTCCATCATAAACTTCATGGATTATATCTCATTATTGAATATTTTATTCTCAATTTAAAATTATTGAATCCTTAGAAAGATCATCTGAATATGAAGTTTGACTAACATAAAGATATTCATCCTTTTATGTTCATTGAATTGAGTAACTGTAGGATCTCGAGATCTCATAACATTTATTAAATTAAAAACCAAATTTTATATGAATGTTTCCAATTTTCCTTTGGTTACGTAGTCTGATGGTTTAAAGGAATCATTAGGTAGAGTTAATGGAACTTACCCATGACTAGGCATAACAACCTATTCATGTTATAATCTAGTAAAAGGTGTATCTGAAGGGATATAAGGAAGATAAAAATCTTAATTATTATTATCTACAAGAGATACCATTGGATATATTCCAACACCCAATGGTATAGGACCACCATAATCCGGTGGAATTCTATGATCATCATCACTATCATCCACTCCATTTGAATCAAGATAAAAAAATACCAAGAAACATAGAACCATGAGTTGTATACCATAATATGAAACTCTATCCTCATATGTGTATGAAGAATTATCTATGTTATTAAATATTTGTCTTCAATAACATGGGAAACCCCCCCCCCCAACACAAAAATTTCCCTCGACTCACCTCTAACATAGGCAGCATCATCAACCGGATGAACTGAACCACGCATCTCAAAAACTAGCTGAAACTGAAACCACAAGAGTTGAATTATGTGACTTATCTAAATCATCAACATCAACATATAAATCATCATCATGAAATTGTAATTAATTATTTCTATTACCATTTTCTCGATTCTCAAAACCATATTAATCTTCAAGAACATTTTTAGATGTTTCTGAAGAACTATGAATATTTTCTCCCCATAACACTTCGATTTACTCTTCTTCTCCTTCACTAAAGAGTATCTCTCTACCAGGTAGTGAAATGGGTGGGCATGAGGATCCCTAATATGTACTTGGTATTGTTTTAATACATGTAACACTACATAATTCAAAGGTAAAAACTTCATTCATTTCATCCTCAACTACTTCCCCTTCTACTTCCTCTTCATAATAGTAATTCTAAATCTCATATAGCTTTAATCCTAGTTCAAAAATACTCTTAAGCATTGTATTATTTTTCATAGGATCAAAACCAACACAACTTTTGTCATTATATTCCAACCATTTCATTTTCCATGGATTCTAGATGAGCATTATTATTTTACAGTTAATGTTTCTTAAATAAAAACCAACGCACTCTACCTCTCTTTCCTCTTCCTCATCAACGAACCCCTTGGCTTCTAGTATAGATGATAATTTTCAAAGGATAAATCATTAAATTTTACATGGATAAGGACTTTAACATCTCTATCATGTGTGTCATAACAAATGTACACAAAATCATTTTATCCCCTCTTTTAATAGGGAATAAATGAAATATGTACAGAGGTTATTTTTCTATTTAATTAAAACCACCAAAGTCTACATATTAATAACTCATTTCGTCAAATTTTTCCTCTAGGATAAAATATTCCCAAATTGGTTATATACTTGAGGTATTTGAATACTATTTTAACCCCAGAAAAATGAGTTTATTTATGTTTTTCTAGAAAACAAGCACACATACACACACTAAACATAATATCTGGTTGGCTATTAGTTATATATATAAATATTCCAATCATACCTATCTAATTAGTTTGATTTAATGACTTTCCACTTTCATCCAGATCATGTATAGAATTTGTACTCATTGGAGTATCTCTACATTTAGTGTTTTCCAAACCAAATGTTTTAGAATGAATTTTTTTTGTACACACATTGATTTTAAATAACTACATATTTATTTATGAAAAATTTGATAACCAAGAAATAATTTTACCTCACCCATTAAACTCACTTCAAATTCACTTTTCATTATCTTTGAAAAATAAGTAAAAAATTACTTTTTTTAAATCTAAAAACTATATCATCAAAGTAAATTTGAACTACTAAAACATATTTCTAGATTCTTTTTTATAAATAGAGAATGATACATTATGAATTTTTTTAAACATTTCCAAATTAAATAATAATTGAGCCTGTAATACCAAGATCCATGATCTTATTTTAAATTATATAAAGCATTATTTAATTTTAAAATGTAATTTATAAAATATGGATTTTTAATTCTATGGGGTTGTTAAAAAACATCCTCAACTACATAACCATTTATGAATTCACTCTTGAATCCATTTTGTATAGTTTAAAATCCAAATGTGTTGCATATGAAATTAGTCTTATGATGGATTCAATTCGAGACATTGTTGCAAGGGTTTCCTAATAGTAAATACCATCATCATGATTATATCCTTGTGCAACCAATTTAGCTTTATTTGTTACTATAGTATCTAAATTTTCAACTTTGTTTCTAAAAAACTACATGGATCCAATAGTTAGAGGTCTACTTACTAATTCATAAACTCTATTCATTTCAAATTGGTTAGTTTATTACATTTACATCACCTATAATTCATCATTAATTACAATATTTTTTATAGGTTTTTGTTGTGACAATATTTCATAACATTAAACATGATTTATAAGAGAAGATGTAGTTTGTCTTCCCCTATTTATCTCTCCAACTAAAAAATCTAGAGGATGGTATCAATGAGTCCTAACAGTTCATGGAAAAAGGGATGGATATCTCATTATCATGTACAAGTTCTGGTTGATACTCAAAACTAAATGATCATTCTTATTGTTTCACAAAATTGTAAGAAGGATTATCATTGATGTTCAGATATGGAAAATATTCATCAAGGATATCTAAAGGATTCCTATGCTCAGGTAGATATGCTTCAATAAATTTTACATGAACATATTCTTTCACAATCCTGGTTCTTTTATTAAACACCATATATTTTTTTCTAGAATTTGAATAACCTTGGAAAATTCCTTCACCAATTCAAGAAGAATATTTAACAATATTATCCTTAGTATTGAAAATAAAAAATCTTAAACAAAAAACTCTAAGGTAATTATATTTTTTATTTCTACTATTATTTAATTCATAAGGATTTTTATTTAAGAGGTTTTTAATTAAAACACTATTGATTATATGAAAATTATTATTTAAAACCTCTTCTATAAAATAATCATGTAATTTATAAACATTAAGCATCGTCTGATAAATTTATTGAAGGGTTATATTTCTTATTTCTACTATACCATTATATTGTGGGTTCCTAGAAGAATAAAATTTATGATTATACCCATTTTTTGAGAAATGTTTTTCAAAGTATTGATCCTCAAACTCATGGTCATGATGACTTCTTATGGTCTTAATTCGAACAACAATATTATTTTCTACAAATTTAGCATACTTAGTGAAATAAGATAAGACTTTAAATTTGTGAGCTAGAAAGATTACCCTAGTATATATATAAATTTAATATACTATAACAAAAACATATTACATAAATTTAAGCGAGAATCTATATAAGGTTTAATCATATCAATGTGAACCAACTATAGGGGTTGATATGATAATATTCATTCATTTATATGAATGATATTTTGTGTTGTTCCCATTTTGACATGGGATAATAAATTTATCATTAGTGAAATGTAGTTTATGTATATCTTTAACTAACCATTTCATAGATAAATTTATAAGTGAATGAAAATTTCAGAGGCCTATTCTTCTATTCCAAATTAAATATTCTTCATGATTAGAACTTATACAGGTAGTATTTTTAGAAAATAATGATTCTAAATTGACAACATATACAATATCTATGAGATTCTAATAAAATTATATTTTAACTCATATATAAATAATTCATTATATGTTAAAACATTGTTGGAGTTACAAATTTTTCCAAGACTAATAATATTTCCTATAGTGTTTTCACTAAAAGTAAAATGTACACTGACAACCATGATTAGATTTTTGAAAAATAAATAGTCCCATGTCTTTTGTTTGTAACATCCACTCTCCAAATATCATAAGTTCTTACTGGATATTTTCAATAAGGTTCCTATTAATATATTTAAACAAGAGAATAATCTTGTACCCAAATCTCTTAAAGGATTGAAATTTTACTAATCAAAGCTTTAAGAAACCATAATTACTTAACTGGTTTTCTATAAGATTGTTTTGGAATTTTAGAAATAAAATCTTTTTTTTGGTACAGTAAATTAAAAATTAGTTCAAGAACTAAAGGAAGTCAATTTTGGAATAAAATATTTTTTAATGACCCTTCTCTATCCATGTTTATACCCTATCCCAGTAGCATAACTTGGAGTAGTATACTTTCCTAGAATATATGTAAGTGTATTTCTCCCTTTCTATAAATATTTATAGACCATTTATTAGTTACACATTAGAATACTGTAACTCATTGTTCTCTTTAATCATCTAGTCATTTTTATCATTTCAATACTATGATTAGTTATAAAACTAGCAGTTATAGAATATTGGTTCCATAAAATTATATATTTATCTTTACTCTTAATGAATGCATATTATATAATATTATAGTACTCAAACATTTCATCATTATACATGTTCTCAACATTGTTTTCATTGCCCAAAATTTCAAAATATGAATACTAGATAAATGTAAAATAGACAGTTCCCCATATGTGTATGTCATGAAACACATGTTATCTTTATCTTGATTATCCTCTTAGGTTGGGTCTGAATCACTCAAGATTCCTTATAAAACACTAAAAAATTCCTCAATGTATTTCTTATAATATTTATATACATCATCCAGCTTCTTCTTAAATATTTTCATAGGGTATTCATCTTTCACATAAAATTTTTTTCACTCATAGAAGATTTTCGTGTTCATAGAATCATCTTTATTATAGCCTTTTCCCAGATTTCTTCTATTTTCATATTTCCAATTATAACTTGTTTAACTAAATAAATTGTTAATTTTCTAAAACATAAAAAATATTTCAGATGAGGGGGCTATCTCTTCATCACTTTAACCAAGCGACTCTTTATCACAAAAAAATTCATCAAGAATTTTCTCCTTTTTTTGAAGTATTAGTTTTGGAGGATAAAAATTTTCATTTTGGCTCAACATCCTATTATCTATTTAAATTCAGTTATTCCTCATATATCCTATGCTTTTCTATCATCTCATATGTGTATAACATGCTAACATCACATTACTATTGGATGGACACTTAAGTTCACCTTCATCTATTTATTAGAAACCTCAATATGTACACCACTTGGCGTTTGTCAGAAATAAGTTTCCCCAAATAATACATTGTGTTCGTAGTCCCATTAATCCTAAGATACATATAAGAATTAATTTTATTTTTTTTCATATTAAAATTATCAATTTTAATACTATATGTATTTAAATAGATTTCTTTAACATTAGATATTCATTTATGAGAAACAACAAAAGTATACCAAATTTCATTTGCAGCTGTATATATAATTTTTTTTATTAAATTCCTCATCAACCAAATCATAGTATAAATAATTAATGGATTTATATTTATTATCATATTCAATTTTAATAGTATTACTCTATATAGCTATTATTGTTTTTTGGTTTCTCATGTTGATCTTCAATTAAAACAATGATATCAAAACCCATTCTCTCTAAATGAATTTTATTTTTAATCATCCAGTAAACATAGTTTATTTAATTAAAATAAGGTGGTATATTTTTAGTGGATACCGTTAGTCTATTATTATCCATAAATAATTCAATTTATAAAAAATAGAAATTTAAAATCATTTAATCGTAACAAAATCAATGATGAAAATATATTTGAAAATATTTTGATAGAAAGTATTGATGGGAGTGAGTAACTTAAGAGGGGGATGAATTGTGTTGCTAATAATTTTTTTGGTTACAATAACTTTAATGGAAACCCCCCCTAGTTAATTAAAAATGTCTGATTAGTAAAAATATTAGAATTATATAGGTGTAATCTTTTAAAATATTTCCCAATGTGGGATTATGTGTCAGTTAAAAAATATATGAATTCACTTCATATTTTGAAACCAATTTACTTAATCATACACTTTATATAAACACTAGTTAAGGATAACTATCAATTTAGATGTTTTTATAGATAAAAATAAGAAATTTAGTTTTAGATTTTAAAATATGGAAAAAAATAAAAATCGGAAAACAGAATAAAATAAGGGGTTTATCCTTAAGCCAATAATTAATCCCCTCCACATGGAAATTACATGTTTCAAAAAATGTTATTATAATAATAACATGGTACCCAAGGTAGATCATGTTTTTAAAAACAATAACACAAATGTTGTCTAGGCTCATAGCCTCTTCTATAGTTATACATTAGAATAAAAAAAATATAGGACTTGAAGGACTTCTTCCATAGTTCTCATGGGTATATAAAAAAAATGAAATTTGAGATGTGTATCTAGCACACTCCAGTTGATGTTTAGAAGATAGAGTATTAAAAAATATAGATCAATACAACACACTGATCAAATATATATCAAAGAACATAGGGAAAAAATAGATGAACTGGGAGGATGTGATTATTCTATATATAAATAGATTTAGATTCGTGATGGTATTCATATTTAACTAGGTGAAGATTTCGAACAAATTTCTCTAAAATTTCAAGAAAATAAAGAGTCATAGAATTTGTTTTTTCTACTTTTAGATTCTTTGAAAAACATCCACATCGATCTATAGATTTTGTGTTTGAATGGTTCTTATTATTATTTATATTAACCACATTCACACTCATATGTATCAGTGTATCTAAAACATATAATTAGAAATACAATAGTAGCAATGTGCAAGAGGGAGATATTTAGAATATATAGCTCTGTAGGTATAAATTATTTTTTGATGTAAAATAATAATTATATCCCAAATAATGATACTGAGAAAAAAACTGAGAAACCCCTAACAATGTATTTAATGCATTCATGGATTTGTCTAGGAATAATATTTAATAAAACAATGTGAGGCTTTTAGCATTAACTCACCAAAACTAGCAATTGGAAGCAGTGAATTCAAAGGAAGGACAGAACAATAGTGCTATAATGACTTAAGATGGATCAACTCTGATGGTGACATATTTAAGGGTAACATGTTTGGTGGTAGTATATACTTGTGGTAGGATGTTTGAAGAAAGATTGTTTGTAGTAGCATGTTTGGTGGAAGCATTTTTGGAGGTATCACAACTAGCGATAAAAATTTTTCAAGTAGCATATGTTTGGTAGTAGCACATTTTTTATCTTACAATAACTCATGTGAAATAATGGCAGCCCATGTGAAAACACAGTTTCACATGTGTTGTGTTAGATATAGTATGTACTTCACCAATTTTATTACCACAATTGATATACTATCATAAAACATTAATCTCATAAGAACATAATAAGCATGATTTCCAAGAATTTAAATAAATAGTTTTCAATAGGGACCTCCATGCCCTAATTTTTCACCAACTATATCGATGAATCTGTCATCATGGAAAGAAGGGGCACATATTTCTTACTTTCCATTTAGAATCCTCTCTCATTGGTGGAAACCAAACATGATCCTACCATATCAGAGAACACTTCTGTTGTATAGAAATGATAAACCATTATGAAAAACTAATATAACCCATCCATGATAAGAATGGAAACATATGGTTATATCTCCAGCAAAAAGAAACCTACAGATGACTGATGATACCCCATCTCTAGTCTGTTGTCCAAAAAATATCAAACAGTCCATCTTGTCAAAAAAATGTGTGGATAACACCAGGGGAATGAAAATACACTCCACATTCTTTATAAATTCTCAAAATAGGGTGGCTATATCAAATTACAGTGAATATCAAGAATCAAACAATGCAAAAACAATGGTAGACAATGAATTGATCATACATAAAACAAAATCTCGTATCCAAGGCAGTAATGCCTCTATCGAATGAATCTATCCTTTGATAAAAACTCTATCACACTACTAAAAACATTACATATGTACTTATTATTTAGTCCTTAATGGTGAGGGACATCCCCCAGATTCCCTTTTCTAAATCCACCTCCTCTTGTAAGTGAATATGTTTTGTGGGAAGGCTATAGACCATATGTTCATAGGAGCTATGGAAAATAATACCTCAAGGGAAACTAATATTACTACTAGAAATAACCATAATCTCTGAAAAAATATTGAATCTCTAGGGATAGTAGACATTACCACTAATAATGATCATGAACTCTAAAACCAATGAACAACATATGGGAGATCATGATAGATGCATGGGAACCACCAGACCTATAGTGACATGATATAGACGGTTGAGATATTCTTCTGTTCTATTGAAATATTGACAATACCTCTATCTGTGACCCTATATATGATTCCTTTCTCCATAGATGTACCTTTTGACCCTCAAATAGGGGTTCTCCAAATAACTCTTGCACCATATCTATCACATCCTACTTATTTTGTACTTTCAAATATATAGGTAATGAAAATAGGGAAACTATAGAATAAATCACTACGGAAAATATATAATATATAATAAATAACAACAATAATAAGAAAAATAATAATAAATAATAAATAAAAAATAAAAAATAAAAAATAATATACAATAAATAAGACTAAATAAATAATAAATAAAAAATATTTCATAATATATAATATATAATATATAGTAAATAAAATATTATTATTAATAATAATAAATAATAAATAATAAATAATAAATAATAAATAAATATAAATAATAAATAACCAGTAAATATAATAATAATAATATTTTATTATTATTAATAATAAAAAATATATAATAAATAATAAATAATAAATAAATAGTAAAAAATAATAGATAATAAATAAATTAATGTATATTATAAATAATAATTAATAAATAATAAATGAAACGCATGAAAAATTATGAAAAGGCCTAATAAGGGATGAAAAATCATGAAAACGCATGAAAACGGATTGAGAAGCATGAAGAAGGAAGCATTAGAAAGCATAAGAACGCATGAAAACTTATTAAAACTCTAGAAAACCCCTTAAGAATTTAACATAATCATCATAATAACCCAAAAAAAACCATTGATAAATATAACAAGTCATGGAAACCCAAATAAACAGAAATAATTGGAGCAATCGTTAAAACCCGTCAAAATGGTCATAAAGTGACAAAAACATTAGACTCATATTAAAAAAGATAACTTAGGATCCGATAGTCCATTCCAGATCCGTGACTAGTCAAATCAAAGATCTTGAAACGATCTTCGACCTGATAAGTGAAAGTGACCGAATGGACTGGCAGATCAGATGTTATGACCATTTAAAAAAAAGCTGACGGGGAATGGGTGCTAGAAACGAGGAATCAAAAAACATAACAAACCAAATACCCACCAAAAAGGCCATAACGCATGATTCAAGAGTCCATGTGGGCACCGCGACTAGAAAAAATGATGCTCATGCAACAAAATACGATCTGGCAGGTGGAGGAGTTCGAACATACAGGCAGTCGAAAGTTAGGTCCGTTTGAAGACAAGTTCGACGGGACACTGGTGACGAAAACAGGGTTTCAGAGGCCTTTAGAGAAGTTTTTGGTGTCAAAAAACATGACAGAATCGTTCTTCTATCAAATTGGTGCATATCACTATTCGCTGGTTTCAATTTAATATGTGTTAGAGCCCAAACGGACACCCGGAGTGAAAGTTATGGTTGTTTGAAGTTGGAGAACATTTTTTTAACTTTCTTATAACTCTCATATATTTCTCACATTATATTGTCTCATGGTTTTGATTATAAATGCCTCTAGATCTCTTCATGAGCTTCAATTTGACTGGTTGTGGCGCTCCAACGGATGCCCGAATCAAAAGTAGTTGTCGTTTTCATGATTTCGGGGTTCCTCATGTTTTTTTACTTTTTTCTTTTCATTTCACGACGGTTTTACCCAAACTGCCACTATTTCACATTGGATTTTTAAAAAACCGTAGCTAATCCTTGAAAAAAATAACAAAAAATTAACACATTTCGCGGTGGTTTGAAAACCGCCGAGGAAAAACCGCCGTGAAATACCGGCCCAAAAACTATTTAGCGGTGGTTTTTAAAACCGCTGCGAAAAAACCGCCACAAAATGCCCATTTTCCTGTAGTGAATAGAGATGAATAATGCCTCCTCTAAGAACTATTTCTAATAATATTCAGTTGGAAATGAGTTAGGAGAAAATCATTTAAGGTTCGTAAATATGATCCTCATATTTGGAATGCTCATGCTACTTAAATAAGGTGAGTGAATCTTCTACCTCTTTATTACCTTTTCCTTCATAGAAATGAACAAATCCTTAAACTAATAATGGAAATAATCCCATGAAACATCAGTATCCTCCCACCCCATGAGGTATAGGTTCCTCCACTGATGCAATTCTCTACTAAATTGGCTAACAACTAGGGGAAAAACATACTTAGCTAAAGCATAAATAAAGATAAAAGTGATCCCCAACTCCTCCAGTCAGTGATTCATCTATGGATCAAAGATGTTTCCCTGATACTTTTGTAAACCCCAATGTTAATAGGAGAACAATTTCCTCAGAAACTATTCATCCATTTGATTAGGATCTATCCTCCACTAGTCTGTGAGGAAATCCTACAAAACCACCCAGACTCGAACCACACGTGAGAAGTGACCAAATAATCTACATTAATGATAATAGGAACACATATATTTGGTAGAAATGGATATATTTATATTAATTTTATTAATTAATTTACTTATTCCCAAAACAACCTCATTAAAAATAGAATTCAATAAAAATGAGGCCTTTACATGTCCTAGGTCTCTACAATGAAAATATCATCACATTTCTTAACACATTCAGATAATTTAAGGCCATTTCATCAGATCAGAGGGGTCCTAAAATCATATATCCTAGCTGGTCTACCTTGATATCATCACATACTATGTTTGGATAATGATGTTTCCTTACCAACCCATCGAATCCATACTAATTCCAAATTATAAAATCCACCCAATATCTTAACCAAAAACATTGATACCAATCGTTCATGACCACCATCCACTATTACCCTACCTAGGAAAATAGTTAAGCGAATGAGTTAGCTCTTGAGTCCTCACTCCACTAGGATATATGTTGGTGACTAGCACCAAGGGTATAACTCAAAAATATGGGAGGTGTTACCCTAAACTATCCTAGAATAATATAGGAAATACAATTGAATAATCACCATGAATGGTAAATATACAAAAAAATTATATAAGAAAACCCAAAATTCATTAATATTAAATAGAAACAAGTTTATTAAAAATAATAACATTATGAAATATTGTTTTGGCCTAAAATATTATAACTCAGGCTCTAATAAAATATTGTATGGTCCGATTACCAAAGTACTTTGGGAAACATGGAAAATAGTTTATATATATACATGGAGTTAACATAACATTTATACTCAATAGGATCATACCAAAGTTATTTTTTGAAAAATACAAAGAGCATTCTAATTACATTATTAATAGACTATAAAAATAAAAAGAACATACATAAATTAACAATTTTACCATGGCCTCAATAATTCTCTCTTAACAAATAACACATCTATGAGTAGTATAGTGATATAATAAAAATGTATATAACGGTTCTCAAAAACCACTTCCCAACTAGTTTTACCCTCTCACCCAATGTGACGAAATCTTTTATCCCATATCGTTCAAATCCACCCATGATAACACCAACCATATATTGAGTCTCTTGAAACTAGTCAAACCTCACATCATATGGTACTAACTACATATCACAATTCACATAACTAGAGATGTTTGGTATCATAAACACATAGGAATTTAAACTCATTCCCTTGTAACACCATGAATAGATGAAACTACATATCTCATCATCTTTTAATAGTATCACTAGAAGTTTCTGCTAAAGGGATAGAAAGGTATAAGGGTAGTCAACAATTCATACCATCCCCATGCAAGATGTTATTGAAAAAACACACAAGGAATATAGGTTACAGGGAGGTTATCCAACTTAGGTGGGAAGGCTAAAAAAACTAGTCGAGAATATCAGTATATAATACTCTCATACAAGCTCATACAAATGGGTTCACATAACCATCACTGACAGAACTATAGTTAGAACACTACT
The DNA here is from genome assembly GCA_963277665.1 of Viscum album. NCBI lineage: Eukaryota > Viridiplantae > Streptophyta > Magnoliopsida > Santalales > Viscaceae > Viscum > Viscum album. The sequence goes on along the minus strand of OY728133.1, from coordinate 1,372,244,193 downwards.
GATATCACACCACCAACCACTTCCTCTCAAAAAAACCAACCCATAAACATCACAAAAAGTCACACAAACCGAGTTACATTTCCCATTATTTTAATTAACATGTTAGTCACCCTGAATTATCCATTGCATTATTAATTTAAATCCCCATAGATAAATTATTTAATCATCACCAAATTATTATATGAGCTGATATTATTATATTCTTACCAAACCACTACTAAGAAACTACCACATAAAACAACTTCTTAACAACCTATGACACCAATCTACAAACCACCCCGACCACCAAACTACACATGTGATGTAAAGAATAGACAAATTATATTCAACTTATTCTTTTAATTTATTGACTTTATGTATTTACCATTTAAAGGGTATTCTAAGATTAATACATCAATATAAGGAGTAATTCTATAATAATCATAAATCATGACACAAAAATTACAATATCTAGGAAAATAGTAATCATATGAGCTTCACACTATACTATTCTATTTTATTATTCCATCATGTCATCCTCATAAAAATAGAGATAAATAAAGTCCCATATCTAAAAAATAATCTTTCTAATTTACTTCATTAAAAAAAAGAGGATAATAAGTAGGGCCACAACCCCACCATGGATCCTTAAATAAAACTGAAAGGAAAAGACGCATCAACACAATGATATACAAAATAAAACCTCGAATATAATAAAAACTATTTAAAACATAAAACAAATAATAAGGAATGCGGTTATATTGGGAATTACTCACCGAGAATCCCCAATATTGAATATCTGAATTCCAATGATGGACACCAAATATCAGAGATAGTTAGGGATCACAAAATCACCGAATGTTAGTAAGAAATAATTTGATAATGAGGGGAATTAGTGGATATTTTGAATATATTTTCAACATGCAAATTTCATAATTCATGGCATGATGGGATAATTGACACTAAAACATTACATGGTTCACAAATGCCGAAAAAAGTTTTTTGATTTGACAGAACTTAGAGAAATTTCACAATTACATTAGAACATTAAAACCATGAAACCTTGAAAGAAAAAAACTAAAAAAAATTACACTATGAACATTAAAATTATTAATTAAAACAAAAAATAAATTCTTGGAATCAGGTCTCCCATGTCCTAAATCGACCCGATAAAACATTATTTACATTATGAACTACTGAGTCATTTGATAAATCACCACGAAAAGATTAATATTCAACTCAAGATCCTTATATTCATTTATCAAACTAATTTCAAGGATCCCCACACTCAAAAACTCATAATATAATGGATTATAAGGGTTTAATCTATTATTAAATTTAAAAAAAGGTTAAATCTAATAATAATAATTTTTTAAAACATACCAAACTATTATTATAGATCGATAAGAAATGTTAAAATCACTTATGAAACACCATTAATTTCATTTCAAGACAAAATGAATCAATTAATAACTTTAATACCCATAAAATAACATTACATTTCAACAAAAAAGGCCTTGTATGATAGAAATTGCTTTATTCAATACAAAAAACACTTAAAATCACTTTAATATTAATCAGATATGACCCATGTATATTAAAAATTAAATTATTTAGATTTATAAGAAAATTTAAAGCACAATAAAATAATTTATTGTTACTACAAAGGTAATTTCTAACAAATTTTATCTAAATAAGAACAAAAATCACTCACCATAATCACAAACACCAAAGGTGAGTCATTTATAATCACATTTTTACTAGAAAAACCCACCAATATATTATAAAATTAGTAGTTACTACATTAAAATCCCACTTTTGAATCAAGATAAAAACATTCTATCCCATGGGACACCTTAACCACATATTTCAATCCAAATTAGTTTTTAAATTGTAAACAAGAACACTAAAATTTCAAAAAAACCTCCTTAAAACACATTATACTCACTTTATTATATATTTAAAATAACCAAATCTACTCAATTTATTCATTTTTTAACAAAAGATTTTCTATAAAAAATTCAAATTATACTCGCACTGTTATATAAAAAAATATTTCAATTTCACCCTTTAATACCAATGCAACATTTACCAAGGAAACAATTTATCCATGTTTCAACACAGTCACACAAAAAGAATTAATTTCATATCACTCACTTTATTTAAATAAATATTTTTCCTCTTATTTGATTTAAATAACCTCCCATTTAACATAAATAATGACATCAATAAACAAAAAATACATATTAAAAAAAGAAAATAAATTCTAAACAACAAGTTTAATTCGTAGGAAACATTTTATTGCAACATACATTAGAAAAAAATAATATGAAAAATTTTCAAAAATAAATTTCAATATAAATAAAAATAATATAAATAATTGTATCAAATTACTTAATTTACCAATATAACAAAAAAACAACTTAAAATAAAAAAAAATAACCATATAATAATTTTCAAAATCTAATCTGTATATTTTTCTTTTTTAAAAACACATTTATATTCAATAATATTTATTTGGATTTTAAATTATTTTTTGCTGTTTAAATATCTCATGATATAAAATGTATAACACCCATATTATATGAAATAATGACTTTAACAAATCATTTTCACACATTTCTCATCAGGTCCATAAAATAGAAATAAAACATGATCTAATCATTATGATTAAAACCTAATCAATGCAATTGTTAATTAACAAAAAAATCCAATTATATTTGAAATTTTTATTGTTTCTGTATCATTCCAATTTACTAGACATAATGTGAAATTTCATCATTTCACATCTTATTTTTTTCCAAATTTTATTGATTTCAACTTCATTACACCATACCTTACATTTTTTATTTATCTTGTTTAAATAATCATATCAACATAGGAATGATTTAAAAATAAACAAAAGCATTTATAATAATCAATATTATATTTAATAATATCAATTATACCAATATAATAAAATTCATTAATTTAAATCAAATATATTTATTGGTTTGATATATTTAAGTAGCAAGGAGGTTCACTATCAATAATTCCACAAGTTCATTTTTATATTTATATATTTTCATGACATGATTCAATTTGAAATTAAACAGAAAATTACTCAAACATGATTTTAATAATGATTATAAAAATAAACTATCCTGGTAACAATTGCATAATATTTCATATCATTAAACTAAACTCCCATCCAAGTTGAGTTATCATTTGTATTTTATGATATATTACATCATTATTCATAAAAACATATTTAGAAAAAAAAATAATATTTCAATATATCAAATTAATAAACACAGGTTAATGTCCATCATTTTAATATATTAATACATCACTAGTCATTTTCATTAGAAAAAACATTTAAACTAATAGTGTTATAAATAATTTAACTAAAAAAACTCCGAAGAATAAAATATTCTTAATGTCAAAAAATGTGAACAGATATATTTTATATCCTTATGTGATGAAAATAATTCATGAATCACACACAATTTACTATAAACACATGTGAATTATTATCCCAAAATTTCTTTATAATATCAACTAAAAAAATCTCACACTTCTCGAGTGACTTGTACTTACACTACGATTGTGTTGGAGAGGAACACATTGAATAATTTCATACCAAGTATTGAATTTTGGACCCTTTTATTGAATTTTTTAAAATATAATGAACTTATAAATAAACCAATTGATATGAAATGACCTAGGTTTCCATTAAAAAATAATGTACCCGAACTGATCCTAACAAATCCCAAAGGGAATTCCTGATTCCCTGGAGCTGGTGACTTGCACCAGGACAATGTAGAAGAGCATTGGGAATAACGTTTAATTAATAGATAAATAAATTTGATCAGTATAAAAAGTGTCAGTATATGAAAATATAAACGAAAAGGGTTAAAAGTATAATGGAAAAAATAAATACAAACACAAATCAAAACAATCCAAAAAATTGGGTAAAACATGGAAAACAGCCATCATGACACCATAAGGTGTCATATTACCACCAATGTAACACTCAAAAATTAATAAATTACTCATCACCATCTTGAGATGATTTTAATTTACCTGTGTTAGAATAAATTAAGTCTACACACCCCAAATGGACTATATAAGGTTAATAATAAACAATAGTAATTCCTCGCAAAGCACTCCATATATAATAGAATTTACTAAATAATCAAAATATAATCAATATAAATATAACATGTTACAATAAGATAAAATTAAACATGTATTTTTAACATAGTTCAAAAATTGTTTCTATCATGTATAAAATCAACTAGATACCCTTTTAAAGATAAAAACATTTATCAAGGATATTAGGTGGAAAACATTATTGACGTATATAGTTCCATTTTACATTTTTTATAAATTTTATAATTCAAAAATTGAACAAATACATAATGACCAAATGAATTTAAATAATAAAAATAAAAGATAAAAGATTCAATTCATTTATGAACATACACAATTAAAAAATTTAAAACAAATAAAAAGTGATAATATAACAGCATGACGTTGTAAGCATGCTCGGGGGGGGGGGGGTAAATATATAGGGTAAAAATAAAAGTGAAATAATAACCTAGTTCACATTACCAAAGGTGTACAAAATTGTGAGAGAGAGACCAAAAACAGAGGAACTCATTTTAAATAAAATATGTTTTGTTATTGTCATCATTAAGGATAAATAATAATCCTAACCCACTACCATACCCACGTAACAACTATAATCTTACAATGCATAAAAAATAAAATGATTTTATTATAAAATCCAAAATTGAGCATAATTATCCAAGGATTTTAATATCATTTCTAATGAGAAATCATTTCATTAAAGAGAAAATTTCATGAATAAATTTATTTTTTAGTAACACATGAGTTCATATTCAGCATTAAGTCATGATGAATATGCTTTAAAAGGGTTAAACACCGTAAAAAGTTTTATTTTAGAAAATATCCTTGGATACACATAGAAATTATAAAATGTTGTATTTGAAAACCAATTGTTAAAAGGGAATGGAAATACAATTTTTAACATAATTTTATAAATAATAATTTTCATGATTCAAGTCCTATAATTCCGAAATTTTATTGGTGGATGTATGAAGATTATTGAAAAAACTCTATAGAAGAACATTTTTCATTATTTTATCATTTACTTTGTAAAAAAAGGAATCTTTGTGAGCATGGACTTTATGAAAAAAGTTTATAGTTATAAAAATTCATTAATTCTATGTTTTTTTGTGATCTTAAACTTCTTTATTTGGGATCAATATTGACTGGATGAGGGTGGTAAACAAAAGACATGGGGGATTGTCATGAACCACTAGGTGACTAGTTTTTGTAGTATTGATATGCCTTTATTTTTTGTATATCATTTCATTGCACCGTACTATAGTTGTATTGATTTAATTATGTAATGATGTTTCCACTAAGTACTTTGTTTATTTCTATTATCATTTTTTGGGAAAAAATCATTCCCAATGAATGTTTCTTGATGCCCAGGTGCAAGTCACTAAACCAGAGAGATCAGAAACTATCCTTGTATGAGTAATTATTTAGATTGGATACTGGTTTAAATAGTTCTCCAAGTCAGTTGTTTACAACCACTATGATAACAATTTGTCATATCCCACTTCAGAAACATTTTTCCACTTATGTGAAACATTAAAAGACAACAAGTATTCTCCTTAACCACTAAAGGATGAAAAAAATCACCAATAGTCTAAATGATCACTTAGGATCCCCCTTTCCCATATAAGGATAATTTCAATAAAAAAAAAATTAATGAAATTATTAATTTTCTTAAAATATAATGTAATAAAATGTTTTAGTATTAAACACCCACAATAACATCGATGTGTACACAATATTCCATAAAACTAAAAAGTGCGCAATAAAATATTATAATATATATATGAAAATAATATAATTTAATTTTCTTATTATAAATGTATAATTAAACTTTATTTAATAAAATATATACCTCTGATTACATTTTATGATCAAAGTATATCCCTTCATCTTAATTTTATAATTTCTTAATAAATTTTTACATTCACAAGATATGAATGTATGAAGTGTGATAAATATATCCTAGTAGATCCACTACGACTCTAAATATTTTATTGTAGTTGAATGTGATTTTATAAATGATATGATGTGAAAATTAATGATTTAATCAATTATAATTCAGAAAAAAAATCATTATGTATTGTTGAATTATTAGCATACAACCATGAAAAAATAATTTACCTATATAAAAAATGATAATTATTATATTTTATCACTATAAACCATATTACTTAAAATCATGAATCACATCTCCAATCTCGTAACTCAATCATGGTGAGGATATCGATGCCACCCAACGTATCCCATAGCATATATCCACTTGATCTCTATATTGATATCTCTATGGACACCACATCCCCTAGCTATGAGATTCTCATATGAATTTAATACTGATCATTCCACATAACCCATATAAATGGTATGGATATTGATGTACCTCTAGACACATCATCCCTTATATACCTTTTTGTCATTAAAAAAAGGCTCAACCTAAATCTCTATTGAAAACATAATCTAATAAATCACAAAGCTATAATCACATGGAAATTGAAGTACTATTTATTAAACTAAATTATTCATTTCATCAACACATTACATCTATTTATTCATCATTCCATTTTTATAATAGTTTCAAAAATACTTTATATCTCATATATATTTACATTATCATATTATATCAAATTCAACATTTACACATCAATAATTATAAAAAATATACTTAAACATTTCATTTTACTGAAACAAGTTAGTGAATGAAAAAAACATGGCATCATTCATCAATACATACAAATGAAATAATTAATACAATTAATTTTCCAAATATAAATCCTTGTGAGACACAAATTTCATTTATAAAAAAAAAATATTTCATAATTCTAAATGAAAATATAATTATATTTTATTAATTTAATTTTTTTTATTTAATGCTTAACTTTATTCCAACATATATAAATATTATATATTATGTAAATAAAATTTTTAAAATCCTGTATTACTCCTATATTAACATTAAAAATCTTAAAATGACATAATCAAATGTAAAAAATTTTAATCAATCAGTTAAAATTTTAAAATGTTAATTCCTTGCACACTGTCATTTAATTCATTATATGAAAAAACATGAATTATTTTTTAATGGTTCTAAATATATAAATAAAATCCAATTATATCTAATTTCAATACAAAATATCCCCAATTAACAATAATTTCATTAATGATAGCTTGAAATTAAAATTTATTATTCCCAATTTATTAAGAATATATAATCCATCATTTTAATTTATAATTTTAAGCAGTTAATCACAACATTAATGTTCAATATAATAATTTCCATTTATTTAATAACTTTTCATTAAAAATAAATCTATAAAAAAAATTTCACATAAAACAAATCATACTCTATAGATCCATATTAAACAAATAATTCCCAATAATAATATGATAAAAAAATTTAAGGTCATCTACTTAGAGTTCATTAAAAGCATCACACAAGAAAAAAAGGGTTAAACAATACACCAAATATTATAGATTTGAATTATTATCAAACTAGTGGGATAAAATTGAGATAATATATAATAAAAAATTTAACCAGAACTCATTTAAAAATAAACATACGACTTACCTTCTATGCATCATGTAGAATCTAAAACCACTAAATATTCATAATTTTAAAATTTATTGAGCATGATATTGAAAAGAGAAGAGAAGGGTTTTCTTAGAGAGAGAGAGAGAGAGAAAGATCTAATTTCAGAGGAAGAAAAAAATGTAAAAATCTTATACAAACCTTTTTGAATTTCAAGACAGATATATTTCGCTTATTTTATTGAAAATAATATTTCTCACTTTTTAACATATCTTTTATTATTTTAAAATGAATAATAATAAAAATAATTCACTCTGATAAGTAAAACCTTATTACTATTTTTATATCTCATCTATTATTAAAATAAGAATATTCATAAACACACATACACATATTCCCATATATCTATATATATGTATGTGTGTGTGTATTAAAATCTAATTTAATACTCATTAAATATATTAATATCATTTCTGTTTTACTAAAATAATAATAATAATCATGATTAAATAATTCCCCTAATGTTAATTTCACTATATAAACACACATAAAAGTAAATGACTATAATAAGAACGAGTTCACACCACACATCAACAATTAAAATGATCAAACAAAATAATAAAATTATATATAAATAACATAATAATTCTTTACACCATATGAAATTTTATAACCAAAAAAACATATTTCATTAATAAAACTGAAAAAAATAAAAAGTTTCATTAAATTTAAATTGCACACATTTTTTCTATAAAAAGAAAATTACAATAAGACATTATAAACATGTGAATTATTTTATTACGGGTAGTTGAATTCTATGAATTATTATTTGTATGTTTCCTACTTTATATAAAGTAATGAGAAATTGTCATGGTGATTATGGTATAGTTTGTCTCTATTACCTTTACCATGACTGTTTCCTTTTGGTGGGGTTTAGCCAAGTCAAATCACTATGGAATGTATGGTATGGTTCTTCACTAGGAAAAATGTTTTTTATTCTTCCTACCTCGAGTTAATACATTGGAAATTAATGTGATATTTTTGGGGTGGTTCAGTTCTATATCCTATGTTGGATATGTTTCATTTAGCTATTGAACCATACCATGAGTTATGGGATGTCTTAGAATACATGAATGATTATAAAAGTTTCTGTTCCTTAGTATCAACATAATATTATATATTTTGATGATTTTATTAATATTATGTTACTCTTTATTTTTATATTTGATAAAAAATATATGTTTGAGGTTCATTGTAGCCTGGTTAACAAATGATTCACCAACTATGTTGTGTTATTATTTGTTATTTGTTTACCACCAAATACATGTACATGTATATGTTGATTTATAAATTTAAAGACATTTTAGTGGATTACATCTATGTTTTTATACTCTCACCTTCTATAGAAACCTTATTATATATAAATAAATATTTTCTAGGGATCTAGATTAGAGGATGGCGCATTTGTTAGGTGGAGGAGAGGGTGAGCTTGGTATAGAGGGGTGTGTTGACACCAATATATATTATTGGATCCTTTTATTAAATATTTTGTACTATTATTTTATAATTTTGTAAATCTAATGTACAGATCATCAATTTATGGATATAACCTTTAACCTAATGAAGTGTAATCTTAGGGTTTTTGTTATTAAATTTGATGTTATTTTTTAACAGATAGTTTTTATTTCACACTATTTCATTATTTTTTCTGCATATAGGTAATATTTATGATATGAATGTGATTAAATGACATCCCTAATGTATGGTATTATAACTAAACTCTTTTCAACACTCTCTTATATATTGGGAGGTGCACATGGGGTTGTTTACCACTCTAAAAAAACAAGGTGAATTGGGGTAGGGCTTTAAGTTTAACAAATTGAGTTGGTTACATTATGTCTTTAGTAAACATGGTATGTATATTTCATATTTAATATATATAAATAGGATAAAAAGATAAAAATAAAAAGAACATTTATATTTAGTTACCTTTATTACACTACCACTGAGGACGAGGTAATCAATGACTGGTTACATATGTTTTTGATCAAATTATTGGTTGGGGATTTCCATGATAGTATTTTTTCATTTTTATGATATGTATTCCACTTCAGTGTTCAATTGAAATAGATTATAGGACCTTAATAGTATAAAAATTTAAGTAAAATGTTTTGTGATTATAAATTAGTTTAGAAGAGTATGATGTTCTCATCCATTAAGGTGAATGAAATGATATATGTTCATCAATTTGGAATGTCTATACTTGAGTAATTGAAAATGTATAAGTAGTTATGTGCGATTAAAATTAATTATGCCCCATGGTTATATAATTTCTTGGATAAATAGAATATATTATTATGCATTATAGTAGATGACACAACAGTTATATAAAATAATATAAATATATTTTTTTATTGAAGATCACAGTTGACCCCTTTATAGTTTGAGTAGCATTAATGTTTTTCTAGAGGCTACTTACTTAAATTTATGGATTTGAGAGATTTAAATTATTTTCAATGCTATAAATCCTCATGGAATCATATATTTTGTTTTATTGAATGTGTATTGTATTTTACAAAACATATAGAGTAGATATTGAAGTGTATTATAGTTTATCCTAATAAAGATTTTTATTGTTATTCCAAAAGTAATGCATATTATGTACTATATGGGGAAATCATTGATAGCTTTACAAAAGATTTATGGAAATATCTAAAATCATTTTTCACATGATATCATATTTACTAGAATGAGAAATGGAACCCTGTCTATAGGAATTCATTGAAATAGGAGGTTGATAGAGACAAAACATAATGACCTTATATTTTAGATATCTATTATATTATATCATAATTTATGATATCAGGATATCTTATGATATAACATGAAAAGATCGAAGACATATTGTATTCCATGGGATGAAATATTGTATGGCATGATATAATGATATCACCTTAATTGATTGACTATATCATAGGGTGTGATATAATCATATCATTGTGAAACTATTTTCTTCAATTACATAGTAAAAATGATAGATATTTTAAAATTTTAAAACTTAATGTTCAATTATTCACCACCCAATGTTGTCAATAACATATGATACATATAGAATATTTAATTATTATTTTAAAAACTAAATTTATGTACTTGGACAAAGGGTTATAAAGTGTTTGTAAGTAAATAACATTAATCATGAGTTATGAAATGTTTAAGTGAATACATAAAGGATTTGAGAGAGTCCATAAATCCTACATAAATTTATTTTTACTCATAAAATTGGTATCCATTGATTATTGGGGTTACACTAAATATCACTACACCCAATCCCTCTTCTCATTTATCAGTAACACATTAGGTAATAATATACCAGGAATTCTAGGAGAACCGTACCCAAAAAATGTGTACTTCATAAAATCATGGATACTCTAAGAGGAAGGATTCATTTATCTGAATTTAAGTATTATTAATAAAAAATGACATTTAATAAGGGATTCCATACTATCTTTAGTGAAAAATATATTCTAATTTGTACTTATTGATGGTTTTGGTTTCAAATCCTAAGAGATCTTGGATTTTTTTATATCTGCTTTAGCTTGACAATGTTTTAGTAAATCATAATAGTTCATTTAGAACCATTAATATAATCTATTATATTATATATACATTTATAATAAGGTTGTATCTAAATTTTAAATATAAAATATTCAACAACAATTAAAATTGAAATTACTTAGGTGTTTAAAATTTATTATAATAGTGAAAAAATTATTCAGTAAAATTTAAAATTAAATTTACAAAAATTAATACTTAAAAAACTTTTCCATTAAACTTGATATTTGAATATTTTAATTGGAAACTTGAATATATTTAGATTTTTACTTTACATGGAAATTATCAAATCATCTAAAATGAATAGTTAAAATTTATATTATATTGTTTTAGAAAAAAAATCTAGAACAATCATATGGTGTAAATTTACATTATGATTTTACAATTTAAATTTATAGTGTAAATTTTTTGCGTAGTTTCTAGTATAAATATTACTATAAATTTATACTTTAATTTTTCACTATGAATTTTTGGTTTGAGTAAAAATATATTTTCAAATAAAATGATCATCTTAAAATTGAAAATTTAAAACTGAAAATATTTTTTGTAAATTTACAAAATAAAATACAAGATTATTATAATATTAAACTTTCAATTAAAATTTAAATACTGAATTAAAAACTAAAATTGATTGATATGGTTTTCATTGTAATTTTTTCCTTATATGTTTTCACTTGAAACTCATATTTAATTCTAATATTTTATTTTAAACATAAATATTTTTTTAGAAAACTATCAGTGGACATATATGTTTAGTTGAATGAAAAAATTTTCAAGTCATGTTTTTACTATAAATTATTCATTACTTTTTATACTATCCTATTTTCCATTCCATTTATAAGGGGAATAATTTTTCAATCATTATAAAAAAAATAAAAATTTCACAAAAAAATTGATTATGTGAAAATGAATTATAGTTAAAGATAAAATTACATTATTATGAAACTACTGAATCATTTTCCATCTTTTAATTTAAAATTTAAATTTTTTAAAATATTAATATAGTTAAAATCCATACTATATTATTAATAAACAACCAAAAAATTTTCCTAGAAATAATTAAAAATGTTAATTTATGAATATGTATTTCAGTTAAAGATTAGAATGTAATATTATAAAGAAAACATACCATTTTATAGAATTTGTACCTATATTATTTAAAGAAAAAATAATTTTTTTCTCTACTTATGCATTGATCATTATAGTAATCATCACACATTATTAAAATAAATTATATCATATAATTTGTTAAATTCATAATTTTTTTTTATAAAATCAATGAACGGAAAACATTAAAACCATAAACCATATTTATAAAAAATAACCAACATCCGTTGGTTAGAAAACCTCCATTTAAAAAAAATTAAAAATCCCATTCTAACCTTCACCAAATCACATATCCTTCCATAATTATTTAGTAATGTTGATGACCATAGTTTCATGGATTTTGTTTTTTTCATGCTTATATGTTTCATATTAAATATTTTTGTAAGTTTTTTATTTCATAAATAATTTATATTATATTATTTTTTGTTAGTTTTTTTGTATGTGTATTTGTTTCTTTTTACATTGTGAAATCTATTTTACATAGGTAAGGTTTTTTCAAAACATTTTTTATAGGTTGTGTTACCTTGGATACTTTAAAATGTTTTATAAATCTTACATATATGATATGCTACCCTTCTGTTGATCCTTTGAACATATAGGTTGTCGATTAACTAAATTTTATAGAACTAGAAAGGGGTTTTGAATTGTTTTTTTGTTGTTTTTCTTCACCATTATAGACTCACCTGATCCATGTAACTTGGTATCCATCCACTTTTAGTGTGTTTTATGGCCTCAAGGTAATTGGATTTTATTTAGATTACTTTCTTCAAGAATATTTTTTCTTTATCCACAATACATGTATCCCCAAACCACCTGTTATGCCATCATTAATTCTTATTACTTCTCCAAGGAACCCTTTGAATAGTGATAGTTTCTTGGATTTTCCAATTCATATTTTATAGATACATAAAGTTAGAAAATAGGGGATATGAGATCAGAAATAATCATGAGATCTACACCAATACAAATCATGCATGTTCATTTGGGGCTCTATTCTAGTTGGTAGCATTGCCCATATAAGCTATGTGGATGAAGAATTTTTTTTAAATGAAATCTATGTTGACATTGTTGATATACCTTCACAATTATATATAGGTTCTTAGTGTAGGGCTAGGATTATATGTGTACTCATATTTTTCTTTTACTTATTTATATTATTTCTTCTGTGTTTCTTAATAAACTTTTTCTGTGATTGATTCTATCCAGTTTTAGCACCTATGTTACCATATTGGAGCCTTATTTGTCTATGAGATACTATAGTGTCAAGGAATACAACCTCGAATAGTTTCTTCAGCCTAGATTGTTTCTTAATTATTTATAATCTCTCTTATAAACTAATTGTTTTTCTTTCATTTAAATATAAAGATTTTATGGTGGTGTTATATCCATAATAGTAGGTCCAATGTGATCTGAAGAATATATATCCTTCTATTTATTACTTTTCTATAGTTTTAGATTACTATTTTAGGCCTTTTATTCAATTTTTCTCTTAATTTTTTCTATTAAAAATTATTTATATTTCAAAAGTAAAAATAATAAACCTATTCATTTAGTCACCTCTATTTCAAAGAGAAATTCAATCCATGGAATCCCATTTGGAAAATTGAAGTAGATATATGATATTGGGTTCAATAATGTGTTTTATAATGGTTATGTTTGGACATAGAAATGATTTTTTGGCATGATGAAACCCATCATTGTGAAGGGATGACAATCAGTACGTACGTGAATGTTGACCTAATAATTCAATAAAAAGACCAATTTGTTATTCTACTCACTATAGGGGATATAGTCCTTCCTGAAGTTTCCTATGAGACCAATGATAAATCCATTTTTACTAATCATGGAAATGTATATATATATTTATATATGATCAAATAAATTCTTGGTAATTAGCATAATAATATAATGTTTTATAACTTTAATTTTTTTCCTAGAACATGTAAATGAGTGTTCTTAGAATAATTTAATAACTCTTTTCTTGATTTAGCCAACATTGATGTTAAGAGAGATTATGAGGACCATAAAATCATTTTAATGGCTTCCCTGGATTATTTTTCAATTCATATAAATACTACACTATAAAAATTAGGATTCACATTACCGTAGTAGTTATTGTGGTGATTATGTTATCTTGGGATATTTAGATCCATATTATTCTAAAAGAAGAGGCTGGGGTGGTTAGAAATGCACCTCAATTGATGAATTTTAGAATTCAACCCACGAATAGTGAAAATGAAATTGAGATAAAAGGTGGTTTAAACGTTTTTGGTTTCTTTCGTAAAGAAAGATCACCCAGAATAAGAAATATTGTCCTATGTATAAAGATAATGATAATATGGTAAAAATAATATGGTATAAATTGGTTATGATTATGATTATACTCTATAAATTTTTTATAATCCCTTATATTATAGTTATGTATAGCACTACGATTTATTTATTCTGCTTTTTTGTACTAGATTTTTATGTGATATTTAGGTATTATGTTTTTGAAAATTATGGTGAGAGTTTAGATAGTTTCTAGGTTTTTTAGGTATAGATAGACACTTTTTTGTTATCATATTTTTATGGTTTATTGTGTGGTGTTTTATAATACCATACTTCTAGTATTTTTATATATGTTTACAAGATTCTGTATTACTGCTTTTACCACTATGGGCGGTTTGTCTATATATATTTTTACTGATTTGTATGTGTTTTTAGAATCTGTTTGAAATTTTAGTGACATCATTTTTGGTCAATAATAAGGTATATGATTGTAAGATCTATTTAAATGTTACTAATTAGATAAGGTTGTTTTTTAATCATTAGTAGAATTAGATAGAAAAAATTGATTTGGCATTGGAAGACATATTCCACTTTAGAACATGATAAGGGGATAATAATACTTGGATAATTATAATAGAGAATAGGGTTCTCTATTAGTGAGAACTAAATGGACCATTTTATAGGACTTGTATGGTCACAATTTATAGGTACATCCCTGCATTGATATCCATAATCTAGTAATGTGTGTTTCATCTACAAAATTAGTGCACAATAACTACCTGTAGCTATGTATTGAGCTATGGTAGTAGATAATGAAAGATAGTTTTTTTTTCTACTACACTGTGATAATAAAGACTTTCCTAAAAGGTGACATGTTCTAGGGATGATTTTTATGTCCCACTAAATACCACCAAAATCAGCATCTGAATAACTAACTAACTCAAATATTTATCCTTTGGGATAGAATAGTCCATGATTGAGTGTATGTTAGAGGTATTTGAAAATCATTTTAACAACATTTAAATTATATTATATTGGTTTTTCTAGAAAACAATCACACAAACATACAATAAAAATAATATCAATTCAACTAGAAATTAATTAGAGTAAGCATCCAATCATTCCTCTGTATGTGATTTGATCAACAGATTTTCTATCTTCATCAAAATCCTACTTAGAAGTAATACTAATTGGTGTGTCACTACTTTTAGTGTTATCCAAGACAAAAGATTTTAGAATATATTTAGAATATATTATTTGATTTCATATAATACTATATTTATTTTGAAATATTTTAAATCCATGAAATAATTTTAGTTCACCCATTAGACTCATTTTAAATTCATTTTGCATCATTTTAGAAAATTAAATACATAAATAATTTTCTGATGATCCAAAGATAATATCATCTACATAAATTTGAACTACTAAAACCTCATTTGATATACATTTTATAAAAAGGGTAGGATTAGCTTTACATTTTTTAAAAAATGGAAATAAAAAATGTAATTAATCTGTCATACCAAGATCTTTGAGGTTGTTTTAAACAATGAAAATTATTTGATAATTTCAAAACATTATTTGGAAAATATGGATATTGGAAATTTTGGGGTTCCTCAACAAAGACATCCTCAACTTTACACCCATTTAGGAATGCACTCCTGATATCAAATTGATATATTTTTAAATTCAGATGGGAAACATAATAAAGAAGAATTCTTGATGGCGTCAAGCCTAGTTATTGGTTCAAAGGTCTCTTCATAGTCAATTCCTTTTTCTTGACTATAGAATTGTGCAACCAATCTAGCCTTGAATCTAAATATATTACCAGGTTAATATACCTTATTTCTAAAAACACATTTAGAACCTAGTGTAAATATGTATTTGGGTATTTCAACAAGTTTCCAAACATTGTTCCTTTAAATATGATTAAGTTCTTCTTGCATATTCTTCACCCAAAATTCATCATTGATAGAATAATTTAGGTTTTTAGGTTCATGTTGTGACAAGAAAACCTAATGTTCAACCGGGTTTCTAAGAGAATATCTTGTTTGAGTTCCTTTATCTACATATCCTACAACATCATCTAGAGGATGGTTCTTAATAGTTCTAAAATCTCTAAAAAAAGAGGGACTAGTGATTTCAGGTTCATCAGTAGGTTCAGGTTCATTATGACATGAATCTAGAGAATTTCTAGAACTGGAAGTTTTCACAGATTCCTTTACAGGATGGTCAGAGGATTTTTCAGTGATGTCGAAATTTGACATATCATTATCTAGGGTCTCTAGAGTGGTCTTATGCTCATGTGGATTGGCTCATACAACATGACATAGATAGATTCTTTCACAAATTATGTTCTTTTTTAAACAATCTATAGGCTTTACTAGAGATTGAATATCCCTGAATGATTCTTTCCTCACTCTTGGATGAAAACATTTCTAGAATATCCTTATTATTAAGGATATAATATTTGGAACCAAAATTGTTGAAGTAGCTTACTTTGGGTGTTCTATTGTTTCATAACTCATATAGAGTTATTTTAAGAATATTCCTAATCAACTCTCTATTAATAATATTGCATGTTGTATTTATTGGTTCAGCTCAAAAATAAATAGGTTAGTCATAATCACTAAGAATGGTTCTAGAAATCTCCTTCAAGGTTCTATTTATTCTTTCTATAACTCCATTTTTTTGACATGTTCAAGGGGTAGAAAAATTATTACTATATCCATTTTTTGAACAAAATTATTCAAACTCTTGATTTTCAAACTCATAGAAATGATAACTTCTTAAGGATTTAATTCTATATCCACTAAGATTTCCTACAGTTTTAGTATATTTGGTGAAATGATAGAGGGCTTCACTTTTGTTAGACAAAAATAATTTCCATGTATATCTCTACATGTCATCTACTAGAACATAAACATAGTTATTCCAACTAGAACTAGAAAGTATAGATGGTCTAAACAAATCCATGTGAACCAATTTGAGTGTTTGAGAAGTTGAAACTTCCTTCTATGGTTTCAAGGAGATTTTGTGTTGAATTCCATTTTGACAAGTATTACACACATTTACATTTGAAAACTCAAGTATGGGTAGTTCTTTGGCTATGATTTTTCTATTTATCTTTCTAAGGTAAGGAATATTACAGAGTCCTAATCTTCTATACCAAAGCCAAGACTCTTTGTGAAATACTCATAAACATGAATCATTTTGAGAAACTAATGAATCTATGTTAACAAATTATACAAATTCATTACTCAATACAGAAAAAAAATTCCTTTTTAGAATTAATAACATTGAAATCATCATTATCAAATTTGACATGAAATCCATCATCACATAGTTGTGAAGTAATAAGCAGATTAAATGTCTATACATCTACAAAATGTACTTTGGATATTCAAACTTAGTTAGAGTTACTTATTTGGCCAAGGAAAATGATTTTCCATTTGGAATTGTCACCAAAAGTGACATGTCCACAGTCAATTTTTATTAAGTTCATAAAGCATGAATAGTCACCTATCATGTGTCTTGAACACCCACTGTCCAAGTACTATATGCTTTTACAGGATCTCTTTAAAAAAATTTCCTACAAAACAGTGAAATAAAAATATACTTTGGTACCCATATTTGTCTGGGTCTAGTGATATTAGTGAATAGTTATTTAGGAATCCACGTCTTCCTCATAATTTTCCTACAAGAATTATGTATGGTACATTAAAAATAAACTCTATTTGGTCCAAAAAACCATGAAACAGTAGAGAGTGCATCATAACATGAACTAGAAGAATGTTTTCCTGAAATATGAGTTATGCTGTATGTCCTAGATTTTGAAAGAATTTTTTTTTCCAAAATTTATTTTACTAGGTTTATAGCCAATACTAGTAGTATATTTTGGAGTAGTATGTTTACCTAGTATTTTTACCCATGTATCTTTACCATAAGAAAAAATTTCAAGGTCCTTTTTCAATTTCTCATTAGATATATTTAGTTCATTGTTTTCTTTGAGTAATTCACCATTTTCACTCCTTCAACAGTAAGTTCAGATTTAGTAGTTAAGGTAAGGGCTTGTTGTTTCTTTGAAGAATTATATTTATCTTTCAGTTCATTACATGAATCTTAAAGAATATTTCAATAATCAATCATTTATTCTTTAAAAATATTTTTAGAATCACTTTCATTTGGACAAAAATATGAATTTTGGACAAGAGATTCCAGGGTTACCTCAGATGCGTTTGTCATGAAACACATATTGTCTTTGTTATTCTGTTCATCTTCTGAATACTCTAAGTCACTTGAACTATCCTCATAATCTCTCCAAGTTTCTTTCATTTTCTTTTTATGCGTTCTAAATTTGTACTCATATATTTTTTACATTATCTTGGGACATTAATCCTTTACATGTCCCTTTGTCTAATATTCATATCATACTATCTCATTAGACTTGTCACTTAATTTACAATCTTTCTTCCAGCTTTTCTTTTTGATCATATATTCCTTATTGACTTTCATCTCCCCTTTATACATCCCTATGAGTTTTTTTAAAGGTAATCTGATAATGTCGCATGACTCTCTAAAAGAGACACAGGTTCCTCTCCATATATCAAGTAGGAATCTATGAATACTCATGGTTTTTTTAGCAGTAATTTCTCATCCAAGAGAAATCATTGTGTTGACAATATCATTGAACCTAAGAAACATTTCAGAGAAAGGCTCATTAGGTTAAATTTTAAAGTTAACATATTTAGTAGTATATGTATTAAGTTTAATTTCTTTCAAACTATGGGTACCCTCATGTGAAACATACAAAGTATCCCAAATTTCATGGAATGTTTTACATGCAATAATTCTGTTAAATTTCATATCACCTAAAGAGTAGTGTAAAATATTCATGATTTTGTAATTTTTATTGTAAGAAATCATGGTTGGGTAATCCCAAGTAATTCTATCTGTATTAGGAATCTTATAATCATCTATAACTGAGGACCAAATTTCAAAGACATACATTCTAAATTAATTTTCAATTTAATCTTCCATTAGGAATAATTTGTTCCATTAAAGAGTGGTGGTCTGCTTATTGCTGCACCATTCAGTCTATTATCCATAATAAATAAAAACTTTGGAATATCTAGAAATTTATAATAAACATAAATTTACAGATCTTCTATGTATAACTAAAATCAATGTTGAATAGTTTAAACAACCGAGTCTTAAAACACTCCGTTGATACCAAGCGTTGGTTTGAGTAGAGTACTCAAGAGGGGTGTGAATTGAGTATCTATAGAAATTTCGGTGAAAAAGTTTTCTTAAAATGGTTCCCCAATAAAATTGAATACATCCCAGTCAATCAAGTTAAGGTGGTTATGAAAGTTTTACTATTCAAATAATTTCACAGATGATTGATTAATTCTCAGTAATCTCAACATGAGTTATTGATATTACATTTGAAGATATTCTAGTAAGGAAAAAATTATAACTTCTATCCAAGATTTACTATCAAAGTAAATTAAGTGATTTATTATTTGTATAGTAAAACAAAGAAAAACTAAATTAAACAACACTACAGAAAAAATAAGTGGATTAGTATAAAGCTGAGACCTAATACACTGCACTTGGAGATCACCTACTACCATGCTGTTTATATTAATAAACATGATCCAAACCCTAGATCAGGGTAAAGAATAGTGCATAGGACTCTCTAGGTCACACGATCTCTTCTATAGTTCTTTGTGGGTATAAACTACCAGGTCACACAAGGACCTCTTCCACACTTATCTGTGAGTTTAAATCAAGATCAAATGATATTAGTAGAAGGATATCTTGTATCCTACTGTTTAATATAGGAGACAATGAATGTTTTTTTAATACAACACACACACACACTACTCGAAAGCTAAAAACAATACAGAAGAGATAAAATATGATGGGATAAGGTTAGAAGTGCTCTGAGTGTTATTATATGAATCTCAAGTCTTCTAGAATGATTAAGATTGAAGTATTGGGACCTCTAGTATTAAACAGAGTATCACAAGTCTAGTGCTCTGGTTTCTAGTTTGATTTAGATCATGTTGTTCATGGATTTGGATCACAAAGATGATATGGATTGGATCTATGGAATTATAGCTTTTCTATTTGGTAATGATTTATGTGTTATTTAGATGTATCATAGGGAATGTATCGATCCACTTGTCAAGAATTATCGTGCTTCAACTACGCACTACTGCTTGCCACTTTTTTGAGGCCCACACATCTATTTTTATTCGTAGAGTGCATGTGTTGGAGCCGACATGATGCATGTATCCTGAACCTCATACCTCATTCTGTCAGGTGACATGTCTACAATGAAATATTAATTATGTCAGTGCATTTAAAAGACTCAAATATGGCTGTCAGAAATTAAATAGAAAACGAAAAAAACCGATTAAAGAATGGTGTCACAGTCTGTCTTGAAACACTGTCACTATGAAATGGTGTCACCACGAAATGATGTCTTCTTATTTTCCATTGAGAAATGAGGCAGCCATGAATGCATAATTGTATTGATATAATGATTGGTATCACATATATGGTGTTAGGATCACGATGTCTAGTCCTTTTCCAAACTTCGAACCGTGTCTTAGCAATGAACCAATTCCACAGATATCATGAGATATGAAACCAGTTATGGTGTCTGGTCATCGTGTCTAGGTCACGATGTATCTGTCACAGTGTCTGGGTCATAGTTACTGGGTCACTGAGTATGGGTCACGGTGTCTAGGTTACATTGTCTGGGTCATTGTGTTTGGGTCATTGTGTCTGGGTCACAGTGTCTGGGTCCTTCTCCAGAAAACTAGAACTGGTGGCAAACTCACAGTTTCTCATGCTTAGCCAAATATCTATATATATAATTAAGCAGTAATATTCAAAAAATTAATTAGACTCAATCAGTCAAAAAAATTATTATAGACCATTGTTAAATATAGTTTACTATAATCAATCCTAATATAGGAAACAAGATCTTGAGAAAATTTATTTCAAACAAAAAGAAACTAAGCATATCTAAAGATGATAGAAAATAGATTAAACTTGATTAATAATTGGTGATCATTACAACATGATTAAAACATGAGGATTATAAAAATAATCTCTCAATTTAATGCCCAAAATATGTATGGTCCATGGGTGTGAAACGAATTCGGGGACATCAAAATTGAAAAATGTCTAGAAATAAAAAACATAACACTTTATAAGTTTTTTTAAAAAATAACTTGTATTTTAAGTAAATTATAATTGAATATTAAATTAATATTACCTTTACTTTCTTATAAAATATCACAATTTTCCCTGATTTAGAAATTTTTCTCCAACATTTATAATTATTGGGAAATATTTCCATTATAAAATCATGATTCCGATGAATCTTCCCATAGATTTCAGTAGTGTCAATGATAAACACCCAAAAATCGTTAAACAGAATGATAATATATAAGTCCTTCATGTCGCATACATTTTTTATGTTTATATTTATATTCCTTCAATTATTATATTTATCTTTATGAAAAAAGAATTAAATAATTAATAAAATATCGATATTTTATTGTATAATGACTTGCATTATATTAATGGTAACTCAAAAATATCCTATAGATGAAGGTTTGACCAACTAATCCATCACCAGAGTTGAATTTCATTATATCCTAGCAATAACATCTAGGTATAATAGTTGGATCTCTAGTAGTCTCATGTATATTGGAATCAATCAGATCCACTAAATTTGACGATAGTGGTGGTGTTCTCTATGATCCTGATCAGTGATGATCTAATTTTGTTTATTCTTGACATTCATACACATCAAATGGTTCTGATATATTAAATGTATAAAAATTTAAAAAATGATTTTTTACAAAAAAATAATAATTAATATAATAATGTATATATGTTTGAAACACATATCAATAAGAAATTGTAACATCTTTTCATTATCAATTTACATATTCAATTATCTTCATCATTATTATCATCATTTATATCAACTTACATTATGATATGTGATTCATCTTCACCCTATCTTGCATGTTTAATTATTTTGATATTTTTAGGGAAAATGGTTTAATGTTTTTTCATTGATGAGTATCACTATAACAATGTCCCAATTGATCATCATCATCCATATATTATAAGAATCTATGCGTTAAGTGTACAACAAAACTCTTACCATCATATATTTCATCATCCACATAATAATACTTCTTTACTTGTGAAGACAAGATAAATTGATCATGCCCAACATGATCACTGTTAAGGATTATGTGAGAGATATTAATAGAAGTAATATGTAATGAAACTTTTATTATACCCCTATAAATTCAGTCCCACTTTCATTTGAATAAGAAAACAGAAAATGAGCATGATATTTTAATAAAATTAAATCATTCATCTTTTCATAGTATCCCAACCCTACATGTGTAAATACACCACAATTTTTTGATTTCACATGCTCTTCTTGATAAATTGTATGAAACCTGAAGCACTGAATATTGTAGGAATCGAATCACTTATCCTTCCTTAGAGGACCTCTATCCAAAATAATCAAATCATTTGATATTTTAGATTAATTATTAATATTCATTATCTAGACAAAATGATGTAAGGATTCAGTTTTAATATAGACCAAAATAATAAGTTTTTAACAATATGAACATGATTTTATACTTAAATGATATGATAACCATTCATAAATCTCCTTATTAACCGATTTTTTTAATTCCAACTCATTTTGAGCTCGAATCCTTAGTCGTATATATTTTGAATTAAAAATTCTTCAATAAATGGATTCATAATAATAATATTTATTATCACATATCTATATACTCTTCGTACCTCCAATTAAATCATTCTAAAATTTGATAACTTTCCAATTAGTTTTCCAATAGTTTTAAGTAGTGATGACTTGTTTTCAAAATGATAATTAGTGGAGATGTAATCAACACATCCAACATGATTAAATAAAGTCTCAATCCCATCCAAATACCAGTAACAGAATTTCAAGCACCCTTCGTCTATGTAACCTCCAGCAATTGAGCCTTCAGGTTGAGATTTATTCCTCACATATGATTTTGAATTACTAAAGTACCTGATGAAAAAATAAGAAACATATTCAAACATTTTTTGTAACAATTTGATATAATTGAACTCACAATTGAAAATAAAAAAAATATCAATGTACCCATCAATTGGATACATCTATTAATAGTGTATTCTTCCACCATGTTTAGATTCTTCAATAAAATGAATAGTCAAATAAATCATGACGCTGATGAATGATGTGGGAAATAACATCTCCAAATGAAAAATGTCAAAAAAATTATTTCTTGAAATTTATCCAGATCATTCTGATTTATATTTTTTTATAAAAAAACAATTTTAAAAATGTAAAAAGATCCACTAGAAAAGCAATTACTTTTCAGGTAACGTATTACATAATAATAATAGAAAAAACTACTACATAATAATATATTATTCATGAAATTTTTATCCATTTAAAATTTTATGGTTTAAGTCAAATCACCTTGATATAATACCTAAATATCTATCCGACACATTTACATTATTTAATGTTTGAAAGAATAAGTATTTCTCATGATTTTTCATTGTAAAAGTAGAAGAAGTATACTTTCTATTATCATTTGACTATAGAACATGATTTATATTCATTGACTCAAAATAATTACAAGCATAAAGGTAATCCTTTGATTTACCTTTCTAATTAAAATATGTAAAAATTATGTTACCATGGATTTTATTCTCAATATTCATTACATCATTATTATGATGTATCAAATTAATCTTCCAAAAAAGATGTTTGAAAAATAAACTTCTTTTCTTCCATTTTTGTGTTCTACCTACTTTATATATTTTACCATGTACCCTATAACACTTTTTAAATAGATTATATTTTCCAAATTCTTCAGTGACATTCATTAATTATGCAATGATTTCTAAATTAGATAAAAACTTTTTTGGAATTTTCAATTTAATATCTCTATTGTATTCTTCCTTATTAATCCTGAATTTCGGAGAAACACCAAGAAAAAAATGACAAGTAAAACACTATTTTCTACTATGAGTTAGCCATTGAGGTTCAAAATAAAAGTTTCAAATTAGATTATCCAAACCTGTATGAGTGTTCCCACTAGATAAATTTACTAGTCCATGAATGTCACTAATTTTCCCCATTAACGAACTATCCATTTTTATTTATTTTATCATTGAAGCATTATATTATTCATGTAGTTGTCATAATTTTTTTATTAGAGAATGAAGCTATATATCAAAGTCATTTAAAAAATTCGATCCAGAAATAATCATAAAAATAATGAAATAATTATTCTTCATACACATCCTTGTAGGTAGATTATAAGGGATCAAACCAAATGGAAAATTATATAATTAGTACATAAAGTACTGAAAGGGTTAGAACCATCAGAATGCAATCCCAAACATACATTCCTAGGATCATAAGAAAAACCAAGATATAATGAATCAAACATATTCCACGATCTTGAATCTTTTGGTGGTCTCATCAAATTTTTTTTTACTATCTTCAGAATTAATCTTCATGTAGTATGCCATCTTAAATGGCATAAATAATCTATTAAATCATGGTTTTATAGGAATGTAATGTGATACCATTGCATGAGTTTGGTTCTTCTATTTCATATTGTGGTTCCATTGAATTATACTCTCAATATTTATCATTAAATTTTATTTTCATATATGAAATATTATATATTCTTCTCTATTGAACTATTCTCCCCAATGAATCATACAATAATCAGTACATGCTAGTATTTTTTTTATAATTAAGCCTATATTTTTTAGTGAATATAATTATCTCATTGGATGATGTAAGGATATCAAATTCACTTAATTCATCATGAATAAACTCTAAAATCATGAACATATCTTCTTCATTAATTCCATAGAGTCACCTGACATGGTAAAGATTATGTAGGAAAGACAACATCGAATAATTGTCACACCATTCATATTGTTCTTATATCCCATCATCAAATAATTCATAAAATTCAATATTTTATTATTGAATATCTAGGAAAGATAAATCTGGTCAGGATCAACTAAGGGTTCTAGTGATCTATTAAATTGTTGAAAATTGTATCTGATATATGCTAATGTGTAAATTATAAAATTTTGAATGGAATTCCCCTGAAGTGGGTCACATTGTGTTTCATTGGTAGGATTTTCATTATTTTTACTTTCCATAACATTCGAGTCACCATGAAAAATCAAACAAACATATCTATTAGAAAATTATATCAATATAAAAAGTTCATATACATTATTTCTACTCATCAATAAATTGAATATACCATTAGGACGCATACATTTTATTCTACCGTCCAATGATTAGTTTTAAATGGAATAATCTAATAATTCATCCAAAACCTTGGCATACTAACCTATTTTTAGAGGTTAATTAATCTAAATTTTATCCATAAGTATTGGCTTATCACTATTCTCCTTGTAAATTCAGAAATAAAGATATAAATGTATAATCAAACATGTATAATAAAAATTAAACATAACCCAACTTTTTTATGGACTAGTGTAGTGTCTTAATTCGATGTAACATAAATTCAACATAAAAATGATTCAATCTAACATTAAAATATCTTTAGTTTTATTCTTTTCATATTATGAATATTTATTTTATATTGCAGAATCATGATTTTTATGGAAGCCTCTTTCCATAATAATTAATAAAATGAAGAGTTGTTGTATCTCAAAAAAAAAAGAACTTTGAAATGCTATATCTTATAACAAAATATCTTCTAGTCTAGATTTCAAATTCTTACATTCATGAAATATAAAATATATTCATGGGAAATATAAATTCATTTGTAATCACACTATAAAATTACATTGACTTTTACAATAAATTAAAGAAATGAATTTATCATAATGAAATATAAGTAAAACTATATTTAATCATGAAATTAAAATTCCAAATTTAATTTTCTCGAATTAAAACAAACAAAATTTTTTTAATTATATTATATTAATACATTAAAAAGAAGAATATAAAAATAGTAATATTTAAACATTAATTTCGGTTATTTATAATGTTAATTAAAAGTAAAATATATAAGAAAATATGTTTTTTATTTATCCACACTTATCATTTAATACGTTTTAATATTAATGTCAAAGGATTCCTAAATATTTACAACCAGATTGATGGATATTGTAAATATTTCAAAACATCATTTTAAAACCATGCCAATGTTTTCACACATAAAAATTAAAATTTGTGAGATTGTGATAAACTATGTATATTATGTAATTCAACAAAGGTTTCATACAAATAAAATTGAATCTCAGAAATAGAGAAACAAAATAACTTCCAATACACAAAGAAAATACAATTTTGATTAACAAAGTAGTGGGAAAATATTTTAAAAATCAAGGGCTAATTAAATTCCAAATTTTAGTGTATATTTCTTAAAAATTGCAAATCTCTCTAAAATTATAGTGACAAATAAATCATATTCAGATCTAGAAAATAGTTATAATTCAAGGCATACAAAATACACCACTAAATTACACATCGTTATATAATATAAATAAATCCCGTTGTAAAATACACCATGAATCATATACCATTACAAAATAGGGATAATAGGATCTAGGAAAAAGGGAAGATGGGCTACCATTGGGGATCAACATCAAGGGAATTTGGGGAGTTGTGAGGCTTAATATGGGGTTTCGGGGTTGAAACACGGGGATTGAATGCAAGGGGGAGGCAAGGGGAGGTCATGGTCAAGAAGACGAATGTTAGAGAGAGGGTTGAATAGGGTCAATCTCCATCACAGAGAAGGACTTGAAATAGGGGGGTGGCGGTTCAGGGGGGTTTTCATTAGTGTAGGTCGTTAGGGAGAGGGGGGGGGGGGTGTGGGCTGTCGGGAAGAGTATGGGAGGGGTCGATGGATCGAGAGAGGGTGCTCACCTTCCATCAGGGAGAGGGGGAGGGGAGAAATACATATGTCAGGTAAAGGAGGAGGGGGAGGGGGATTGGGGGAGAGGTGGTTGCTATCCACCAGGGAGATGGGTCGAGGGATTAGGGGATAGTGGATAGGGTGAGGGGATCAGGTTCCATAACAACCCGAAATGTTATAAATAATATTACATTTTTTAATTAAATTTATTATGGTTTAAGAAAACATAAGCACTTATTTTATTTTATTATATACAATTGGATTTAAAATACCGTTATTTATCATTTCCATTAATAATATAGATATTGAACAGTGATCACATGGCTAGTAAAAATATAGCATTTTAAAAAAACAATTTGATATAGACAGAGTATGTGATGGCCTCAACCAATATGATCATACCCTATGAATCCCATTAATTATAGTTTTTTTGAAAGATGTCATTTTTTGGATTTTCACTAGACCAAGACCAAGCTGAGATCTAATAAATTATGCATGATAAATACTATTTATGAGAGAATTTAAAGATCATTAAGATTACAACACAAACCATGTTTGCCGAACATCCCCATGAAATCCCCACCGACACACACTTTACTCTTAGGGAATATTCTGGGGTTTTAAAGGGATATATATCATGTACATAGTAATAGAAATATGTACATTATTTTTTGTAGAATAAGAAATATATTTTAATCCTATTATTGTTACTTTGAAATTTTTTTCTTCAATAAAACAAAAAAAAATTTCTTTGTTAATATTCAAATTCAATTAATATATCTATTTTGATTTGTAAATGGATTTTAGATACAAATAATATTTTAACCAAATATTATAATTAAATATATTTTATTTAATCATTATATAATTTTTGTGAAGTCAAATTTTATATTTATAAGGGTTAAACAATATTATTGTAAAAAACACGTCATTTTTTAATAATTTTCAGTTTATATATTAAAATGGAAAAGTGAAATATTTAGAAAATTATTAATGTAAAATTATTTTTTTAACTTCATAATGAAAAAATTATCTAATGGTTTTTTTAATAATTTAATGAGATAGTCAAATTTTCGAGTAAAAATTAAATACCATATAAATATTCCTTCCATTTTAGGACATCAAAATGACCCAAAAGTGATGTTATAAGTAATATAAATATGATAAATGAAAAAATATACGTTTTAACTTTAAAATATTGTTTTTATGTTTATTTTATATTATTTTCAATGCCATTATGAACCATATAAAAGATATAATATATTTTCATATATTAAAAAAATTTCACTTAGAGTGTGACTCACCTCCACATGACAAAGAGTAATATTTTAATAAATTAGGACCGTGAACATATAAAATAATGTACACCACTCCCATTTTGAAGAAACCATGGGGAAAACATTGGATTCCTTGTGGTTTTGGATATTTTATTATATAGAGTCCAAAACCAAAATAATAATGAAATCCCACACTTTTCCTATGTAATCTCACAAATCTCCAATTTAACTTCACAAAAACTCCTTGTAGAATGACAAAATTGTTTCCTACAAACTATATACTTCTAAAAAGGCACCATAATCCCTCAATAATCCCCTCCAAAGCCTTTGGAGTCACACATTCAAGTAAGGGTTCTTTCATTTATTCTCGTTCTTCATGTTTATTTTTTCATTATGCCTTCTATTTCAAAGTCACTATAATGGGGTATGTTTTTTAATGACCCTATTACTTTCCACTTTTTGTGTAAATGATTAGATACCCATTTATCTATCATCAGAATTTTTTTTTTAATTTTTATGTGATGTTGTTATGCTGCCAAAGTTACACTGTGAATATCCATTCCAAAAAAGTTATGTAGTGAATACAATTTCCATTTTCAATCATGGGTATTAGACTTTATACCCATATAATTCTTTTATTGTGTAATTAAATTTATTTATTCCACACTACATTATTGTGTAATAAATTTTTTAGACAAATTAATCTATGTTTATTGGTCTATGAGGCACAAATAAGCATGAGAATGGAATGACTGTGACGGGTGTTCCTAATATTATATAACGCTCCAATGAATTGGGTAATGGTTAGAATCACAATATATCACCTGAGTACATGGGGTATAATTAAATTTTTATGGGACTTTTTCAAATATGATTTATTAGGGGGATTATCCTTGACTTATATCAATGATGAAATTTTTTATTTTGTTTCCACATTTCCCATCTTATGACTATCATTCTATATCATGCCTTATGATTTATACGTGCCATTGATATGCCTATTTCCTACCATGTATTATATTTTTCATGTTATTCATTTCATATTCTCTTACTGAGATTTATAGCTGACCTCCTTCTTATGTATGTACTCAGGTTATCCCATGCAGTGTTAAGTTCGATGTTTTATATTGTTATGCAATGTACCTAATTACAAAAATACTCTAGCACTCTATATCTTCTAGGTTTTGTTGGGTGTAATTTTATATAGTGTTGTTATTGTTTGTATTGGATAATTGGTTTAGTTATTTATTTGGATTTGGATTGGAAACTTTATAAAAATCCGTAGAGATAATAGTATGTATTAGAAAACATCCCTAAATTTTTGTTAGTATATAGTAAGTGGTTTATCAAAAAAATACATCCCTGTCTGGAAACTAAAAGTGGACATGGTTTTTGGAGAAGATGTAGTCAGGGGTAACAACTCTAACATGATGTTATGGGCCTAACTCGAGGTAATTTGGTAAACAAAATAGGCCTTACTTCACACATGGTTTGAAACTCTTGAGGGATGTGATTTTTTAAATGTAGAATCTCATTATGAACAATTATTAAGTGAAAAAATTCACATAATAATATAGGTTAGGAAATAGATAAAAGATAACATAGATTAAATCCTAGAAACTCATATGTTAAGAAGATAAACGTAATTTATAAGTTATCCCATTATTGACATTGGATTCCCATTTATGTGTTTAATAGTTTAAATTAACTATCCCAAATTTTCCCTTTATTAAAGCCAAAGCCCAGTAATATGATGAAGCATGATAACAACCGATGTGAATGGAAATTTGATGACTTCCCCAATGAGATGCCCAACCCAATAAGAGTGAGAAGAGAAAATTTTATAATGATAATCTATCAGAAAACTCATGTTATGAATATAAACATAGATGAAGAGGAGAACCCAAACCCACTAAGAATGAACATTCCACAATCGGGATCATCATGCGATAAAGGCCTCCTAAATTCAATGGATCATCTGATCCCTTAATCATAGAATAATGGATCAATTCTGTTGTGAAGATCATCCCCATAATTAAATTTTTTGAAGAAGATAATGTTCTTCTTTATGACAATCCCATGGTGAAATATGATGATCAGTGGTGGAATCTGATAAAGAATATATTGTCTGAGGAAGATATCCACACAATAGAGTGGGTGGAATAATGGGAAAAAAAATTTCGATAAATATTTTCCTCATAGTCTATGTCTTAAAATGGAAAGGGATTTCATTTCACTTAATAAAAGAGATGATGAATCTATTGGGGTGTATGAGGAAACATTCATAAGACATTCACGATACGCCTCTGTTTTTTTGTTACCCCCAAATGCAAGGTTTACCACTTCTTTAGTGGGATAATGCATAGTATCTAAAAATACATGGTGATCTGTGACTTTGATAGCTATTGGGAAATTGTTAGATGTTACCTCAATGTCAAAATAGATATAAGATAATCCGAAGGGTATTATGCAGTTCAAAAGAAGATAGTGTAGTTTAATTTTGGAGTTTCGAGGGTTAAATTAAATAGTTCAAAGAAATATCAGCATCTCACATGTCAAATGTTTAGAAAGAAGAAAACCTATAAATTTACTTGGGGTAAAAAGGAAATCCTTTTGGTGTGTAATATAAGGGAATCTAGGTAATGATTACTGATAGGATAATTCCACCAATGTGACAAGGTTAATGAATACTTTAGAAAACCCTCAACGCGATGTTCACTACTTCAACATCAATGAACTAGGGAATATTGCAAACTAGTGCACTCTACCAAGGGTTTTTGGAGGAAACCAACAACCTATATGGTATCAAGGGAGATATTTTTTGATAACTACTACTGACATGAATCCCTACAATGACGTGATGACATGTATTCTTGTTATTTATTCAAGAATATAAAACATGCTTATTTCATTATGGTTCTACACATTCCATTATGTCATGAAACTATTTTAGAACTTCCCAAACACCACCAAAAATAATAAAAGTAGATATTTTAGTGAAAATTTAAAATGTGGGAATTATTTCATCCCATGTATATAACTCATCCACTATCAATGTTTTTATGTTGAACTTAACAGAATTTGTTTTTGTACTTACCTTGGTAGAATATGATGGAATTCTAGGCATGGATTGAGTTTCCTTATATAGAGCCAACATAAATTTTTTCAAGAAGGAAATCACTCTACATATGATAAATCATACCCTGATTCTTTAGAAGTTCATGGAAGTGGAGGAATCCACTATAGAACCATCATTTCAAGCATGGATATTATTTACCTATGAGAAATCATATCTATATCAATTGAATGTGTTTAAGGAAAGGATCAGCCATGAATACATTCCCGTTGGGAATAAATACACTGATGTGTTTCCTAAATAATTTTCTAGTATTCCTCTTAGTTGGGAGGTCAAATTTTCAATTGATCTTATACCTAGGGCATTACTGATATCCATTACTCCATATAAAAATTCTATTTCAGAACATGAGGAAATGAAGAAAAAACTGTAGGAGAATCTAGATAAAGGATTCATATGGGTTAGTACATCACCATGGGGCGCACTGATCCTCTTCATCAAGAAGAAGGTTATTACAATGTTTCTTTTCATTGATTAGCATAAGCTCAATAATATCACAATAAAGAAAAGGTATTATATTCCACGGATTTATGACATGTTCAATCACATATGTGGAGAAAAATATTTATCCAAGGTGGATATATGATTGAGATATTTCCATGCTAGTGTGAAAACGGAGGATATCCCCAAGAATTTTATTTCATATGAGGTACGAGCACTATGAGTTTATTATGATGCTATTCGGATTCATGAATTCTCCAACAATATTCACAGACATAATGAATAGAGTGTTTAGATATTATCTCAAAAAGTTCATATTAGTCTTTTTAGATGATATACTAATATATTAGAAAACCATGGAGGACCATGAGGATCATCTATAATCTTTTCTAAAGACCTTATGAAACGAAATTCTCTAGGAAAAATATAACAAGTGTGATTTCTGGTTGAAGAATGTCCCATTATTGGGGTATATCATCACAAGAAATGTGATATTTGTGGATCCTTCATTGAAAAAATCATTTATTGGATGGATGACGCCTACATATATGAAATATATCCATAGTATCATTGGTTTAACTAGATATTATCACTGATTTGTTATAAATTTCTCATGATTACCAAAACATCTTATAAAGAAAACACAGAAGGTATTTAAATTTTTTTGTAATGTTGAATGTGAATAAATCTTCATATAGATGAAAATGAGGATTTTCGCTACCCCTGTGCTCATACTAACCACAATTTGGGAACGTTTCATAATTTTCAATGATTCTATGAATAATGGATTGGGATGTTTGTTAGTGAAAAAAACAAATTCATAGACTTTGCTTCAAAGAAGTTGATAATTCATGAGAAAAACAATACCATTCATGATCTAGAATTGGCATCAATGATCATAAATTTGAATATTTGGAAGCATTATCAATTTTTTGAGAAATGTGAAATATATATAGATCACAAAAGTCTTAACTATATATTCACACAGAATGATATAAATACGCACTAATAAAGATGGTTAGAGGTCATCAAGGATTATGAATACTCAATCCACTACCATTTTGGGAATGAGAACAAAGTGGTGGATGATATATGTATAAAGGATCTGAAGTTCCAAGGATCGAATAACAACTGAGAATGGGGGGGGGGGTGAATCAGCTGTTTAAATTTTTATATGTTATAAAACATTATGTAACCTAACCCTTACAACCTGTTAAGATTTATTTACTTATCAACCTTTAGCATGAAACTCAAGAATGAAAGAAAGGTAAATCAAGAAAGGAACACATGATATACAAGGTTCAGCCTCAATAAGAGAACACACGCCCTTGCCATAGCCACTCCTGTGGGTCTATGAAGATCCACTATAATGAATAAGGGAATACAACTTGTGCCAACTCCCATTGGAAACCTTATATCTCTCTATAGAAAAGATTATACTGACTCCCGTCAGTTTACACTGATTCATTAAAGAAAAAATGAGCCAAACACAAGAATAAAAACTTTGTTAAGCATCTTCACAAATGCTCACTCATAATCTTAAATTTGATTTCTTGAATCCGATTTGTGGATACTGGTCTTTTCAATAAGATAAGATGATTCTGCAAAAGTGCTCACGCCGAATCTTCAATCCGTTTTCTTGAATCCGATTTTTTTAAACCAATATTCTCAGCAAGATAAGATAATTCTGATTCTCATCTTCTAAAACACTCAAGGAAACATCTTCAATATGGTAATAAGTTTTCACTTAGAAATATCCAGCACTCCCCCTTTTCTGTGTTTGTTAAAGTTGTCAATGAGCAAATGATCTGAGCACATATTTATAGGAGACTCAGAAAACAATGGTGGGAATCATGAAAATCGTTCTCGCTTCCTCAAATCTCAAAAACTACGCAAATCTCTCACATTTAATCTTCAATCATTGACTTATTCAAATATTCTTAAATTTCTCCGAGATTTATGAAATGTTGAAATTTGTCTTTTCTTGAACTCTACATATCTTCCTCAGAATTATATGGAAGGATCTTGGTTTTGATTTTAGGTTTAGGAAACAGGTTCAGGAAAATTGGTTCCGGAAAACAGGTTCATGAAAAGTGGTTCAGGAAAACAGGTTCAGGAAAACCGGTTTAAGAAAACTGGTTCAGGAAAACTGGTTCAAGAAAACTGGTTCAGGAAAAAAAGTTCACGAAAATAGGTTTAGGAAAACAGGTTCATGAAAAATGGTTTAGGAAAACTGGTTCAGGAAAATAGGTTCAAGAAATAGACTTCTAATTTTAGGTTCAGGAAGTAAACTCTGAATTTCAAGCATAAAAAGTAGACTCCAAATTTTTGGATCAGGATGTAGAGTCTGAATTTTAGGATCAAAAAGTAGACTCTGAATTTATGGCTCTGGAAGTAGTCTCTGAATTTCTGGATCAAGAAGCAGACTTCGAATTTTTGGCTCAGGAAAGAGATTCTGAATTTTTGGTCCAGGAAATAGATTCAGGAAACTGGTTCAGGAAACAGGTTCAGGAAAAAGGTTCAAGAAAACAGGTTTAGAAAAACCGGTTCAGGAAAACTGGTTTAGGAGAACTGGTTCTGGAAAACAGATTTAGGAAAACTGGTTCAAGAAAACGGGTTCCAGAAACAAGTTCTAGAAAACAGGTTCAGGAGTACAGGTTCCGGAAAACAGGTTCAAGAAAAAAGGATCAGGAAAACTGGTTCAGGAAAACTGGTTCCGATTTTCCTCGGAATGTTTCATAGTGAAAAACATCAATCCTCTTCACCATTTCTTCAATTTCTTTTATCATGAAACTTTTCATGCTTCGTGAGAACATTATGATCAGAAAAGCGACGTCTAATTATTTTTAAAATGTTTGAGACACTTTCTTAACATATGACTTCTTATTCTTTAACAAATTCTTCTTTAAGGAAATCTTCAGAAAACAAAAACTTCAAATTTCTGTAAATCGAAAAAATTCTTTAAAAAAAATATTAGTTGTCAAAAAATACAAAACATTGTTAAACAAAACACCACAAAGGTTCTTCAATCACCCCCATTGGATTTGTTGGAAACCCTTATTAACAAGGTTTCACCTCTCAAAAAATATACATCTCAAGTTCTTGAATTTTACCAAAACACAATATTTCTCAAAAAGAGTGTCCTCACACCGCACTATTAGATAAAGTAATGTTTTTAAGGATTTCCATCCCTAGGTGACTAGAGAATTGTGTGGCCATATAAAGATAAACTTCACCTTACTCAAACCCCCCCTCAACTTTTATCTTTCTCTTTCTCACTTTTCTTTTCCTCTTTCATTTTTCTTCCTCTCTCCCCCATTATATGATAACCAAATATTTAGATTCATAATAGAAAACTTACTCTCCCCATTTGTTCACATAATCTAATGAACTGTGGGGGGTTACTTCTTTATGAGTTTTAGGAAGTCCTGGGACGAGGATGAACATGGAGTTGCAGCCTCAGTTCAGAAAACCTTTCATTTGACATTGCTTTCATGAAAATATCAGCAATCTGAAACATTGTTGAAATATATTCCATCAAGACTTCTCCAGAAGTAGCTTTCTCTTTTAAAAAATGAGCCTTTATATCAATATTCTTTGATCTTGAATGTTGAACAGGATTCTTGGAAAGATCAATGGCACTTTGATTGTCATAGAATATTTTCAATGGTTTAGAAACTTTCACATTCAAATCTTCCAGCTGAACTTTAATCCACATCATTTTAGTACAAGCCTGAGTAGCAACAACATATTCGGATTCAGCTGTACATAAAGTTACTGAACATTGTTTCTTTCTGTTCCAAGTCACACATCATTCCCCTAAGAAAAATGTTCCTCCTGATGTTTATATTATATCATTACAATCTCCATCCCAATCAGCATCAGTATAACCATGAAACTTCATCTCATTGATTCTCTTATATAACGACCCATATGAAGTTTTTCCATTAACATATCTCATAAGCCTCTTAACTACCAACATATGTGATTCATTTGGATTAAATTGATATCAGTAATAGAGAGTCACAGCATAAGAAATATCAGGCCTTGAGGCCGTATGATAAAGAAGACATCCAATCTAATTTTGAAAGTCTTTCGAAATCACACTATTCCCAAACTCATCTCTGCTCAACTTTGTGCTCACTAAGATAGGGGTTGAAACTTCATTTGATTCTTCCATCCCAATATTCTTTAAAAAAATCATTGGAATACTTTTCTTGGGATAATAAAATTTAGTTTTCTTGTTGTTGAACTTGTAATCAAAGGAAGGAAGTTAATTCTCCCAACATTTACATGTCAAAACTATTCTTTATCACTTCAGCAAACTTTTCACAGACCTTTTCTTCATCTCTAGCAAAAATTATATCATCCACATAAACAATTACAATTAATGTTTCAGAGTCGGCATGTTTAACCTAAAAGTTTCTATCAACCTTTTCTTTATAAAAGTTTATCTTTCTCAAAGAAATTTAATGTTTCAAATACTATTCCTGTGGATCTTGTTTCAGCCCATACATGGATTTCTTCAATTTTCAAAAATTAATTTCATCCTCATCTATTAAAAACCAAAAAGGATGTTCAATGTAAACTTCTTCCTCGATCTCACCATTTAAGAATGTTGACTTAACATCCTTATGAAAAACCATGTAATTTTGATGAGCAGGTACTACAAGAAAAATTCGAATAGTTTCCAATATTGCAATAGGGGAAACAGTTTCATAAAAATCCACACCTTCCTCCTGCACCTATCCTTTACACACAATCCTTTCTTTGTTTCTTATAACTTCTCCATGCTCATTCAAATTATTTCTGTAAGCCCACTTGGTACTAATAAAAAACTTATTTTCTAGCCTTGGAACTAGTTCCCATGTTACATTCTTCTCCATCTGATCTACTTCTTCATTCATAGAATCAACCCATTCTTTATGTTGAATAGCTTCTGAAACTGATTCTGGTTCAACTTTTGAGATAAGGGAAGTCTGGTTTTCTAATCTTAACTTCATTCTTGTTTGAACTGAATCCTTCTGATCCACAATAATATTTTCAAATTCAACATGTTTTTTATGTGAGGAAAACTCACATTTCCTTTCCCAACATCACTTTCATACCCATGGGACTTATTTATATCACTTTCACTCTAGTGGGGATTCTCTGATTTATCTTCCTCTTTATTCTGAACAAATTTTGTTAAGAAACGTGGATTTTCAATTACCTTCACATTATATGAGTCCACCAACTTCTGTAAATGTTTGTTCCAGCATTTTTAACTTTTTCCATTCGGTGAATAACCCATAAATATTCCTTCTTCAGCTTTCTCATCTATCATTCCTATGTCCAGATTTTGGATTTTGAGAAAGCATGGACTTCCAAAAAACTTTGAAGTAATTAAAATAAGGTTTTTTATACCACATCTCGTAAGAACACATGTTGGTTTCCGGTCTCAACAAGAATCTACTGTCAACATGTACAACCTTGCTAATAACTTCTCTCCAAAAGAAGTTTGAAATTTTTTATTCTCATAACATAATTCTTCCCATTTCCACCAAGATTTTATTTTTTCCTTTCTGCTACTCCGTTTTTTTGTTGAGTATAAGGAGAACTATACTAATGCCTGATACCATGCTTACTTAGATATGTTTCAAAACCATTGTTTGTGAATTTGATACCATTTTATGTTTTCAAATTCTTTATGGAAGCTCCCAATTCGTTCTCGACCTCTCTATTGAAAAATTTAAACCTTTCAATATCCTCTGACTTATGCATCATGAACATGATGTCTGTCATCTGAGTGAAGTAATCAATAAAAGTGATAAAGTATAAATATCTTTTAGTTGATTGATGTTTCATCAGCCCACATAGATCAAAATGAATGAGCTCAAGTGGTTTGTTGGATTGAATCTCAACTCTTTTCCGACTTTTGTTTGTCACCTTTACTTTCTTGAAAGTAATACAAACATTGTCATCTCTTCTTTTCAGTTTGGGAAAATTCTAAAGAACATCATCATTAGAAAGCTTATTCATGTTCTTTTGTCCAAGGTGTCCCAGTCTTCGGTGCCACATCTTTTTTTCATCTTCATCACTCAAATAAATAGAGTTATTTGATTCTCCATTTTGATAGAGATTCACACTAATTATTTCTCCTTTTGTAATAACTTTTCAGTTTTTCACACTTTGGATGATACAAGATTCATTTCTGAAGATAAATTATTTTCCATCATCACAAAGATGACTTAAACTAAGTATGTCATGTTTTAGCGCATCAACATGTAAGACTTCATTAGATTTTAGTTTCTATGCTTCAATCTATGTCGGTCCAATTCCCTTAATTTTTAAGGAACTATCATTTCCAAAAGTAACCGCTACTCCATCAAGACATTCAACATGTTTCAAGATTTGTATTTCACCTATCATTTGTGAAGAACTACCACTATCAATAATACATGGTTCATTCCTCTTACTTGATTTCAAATCTCTCTCAACAACAAAAACTCTCTCATCGACCTTCTTATTTTCATCTCACTTTTCTTTCTTTTCATAAGAATCTTGTTCCGGAAGGAGTGTCATAAGTCATTCAGCATGATGACCAGAATGAATACATATTCCACAAACTTCTTCTAAACATTCAAATTGATTATTTTTTGGAACGTCTCTGACATCTTTAGAATTCACCTTATCAACTTTATGTGAGTACGAAATGTTACTCATTCTTCTTTCACAATATCTTCCACTTTGCTCAAACCTTCTTTCGAGTAGAGATAAATTGTGCCAAAAATTATAAGTTCCGTGCCAATATATTACACCACACCATAAATAGCCCAAAAATGTTCTATTTCTATTAAAGAATTATCTTTCTTTATAGAATTGTTTTGAGGTTTATAACTTCCTTCATCTCTAGATATCTTAGGTTGTAGGTCATCTCTTCTTTTGAGAGAGTTTTCTGCTTTTATAGGATTGTTAGGTTTCTCACATCATTTATCCTCCCAGGCTTTAAAAATACTTTTTACATAACCTATAATGTTAGAATAATCACATAAAACATTGTTTTTGATAGGAGAAGATTTCACCTGATCCTCATGGTAAGCCTTTCCATCAATCTTGGAAGTCTCAGATTTTACTTCAGTGTATTTTTGGAAGTTTTCAATCATCTTCCTTAGAGAATTTTCAGACTCAATAACTTTTAATTGTAACTTTTCGACCTCTTCTTCTTTAGATTCCACCTTCTTTCTATAATCTTCAATTATCTTTCCATGTTCAGCAATTTTATGTTTCCTACATAAAATTTCATGAATGTATTCATCTTCCTTTTTCATCGAATATTTTCTTCCATCATGAAGTTCTTCATGATTTTTCTTCATCACATGATTTTTTTTCTTGAGAGATTTGTTTTTCTAAAGACATGCCAGAAGATCGCATCTTATTTGATATTCTCTATAAGACTTTTCACCACTTTCTTCACTCTCTGAGGAAACATCTGTTTTCTTAAAATTTTCAATGATGTATCTGAATCTTTATTTACTTTCATCTTCTAAGGAATCATTATCAGAAGATTTGGATTCAAAATTCAAGCTCAACATACTTCTTTTCTTTACATAAAACTTTTTCTTGAGTTCTTTAGAAGTATTCTCTTCTTTTTTATTCTTGTTATACTTCTTCCATCAAGGATTCTCATTAGAAACATCTTGATATTCTCCAACATTCTTCTTAGGGAAATTCATAGCAATGTGTCTGATTTTACCACACTCAAAACATTTGAGAGGAAGTTTCCCTATATATTTTCCTCTTCCTCTTTTATAGTTCTTGGATATGAGAGACACGATATTTTCATTCAAATCTTCATCTTCCTTATCAATAGACTCAAAATGATCAACTTCATCATAATCTTGGAATTTCATCTTTCTCATAGCTTCAAAATCCATTTTATATTTTATTTTATTCTTAAATAATGGATCTTTCCTCATTTCATAAGGAACAAGAAAGTTATGCAATTCATCAAGATTTAAATCATACTTATCTTCTACAGATGAAATTTTAGAAATCAACATGTTTGTAAAGTTTCTCATAAGTTTCTTTACAATTGTAAAATATTCCAAGTCTTCTCTGAATCCTATGATGTTGCATACAATTTAATTAACTCTGGAAATGTATTCATCAATTATTTCATCATCTCTTATCCTGATGTCTTCAAACTTACTATGCCAGATTTGTAGCTTGGCCTCATGGGCTTCTGTGTTTTCTTCGAGAACACTTTCCAGCTTGTCCCACATGCTTTTTGATGGTATGAGACCCATCACCTTCTGATAAACATTTTTTTATAAGGAAATGAGAATAAAATTTCTAGCCGTTCCATCAATTTATATGTTTCTCCTATCAGCAAATGTGATTGGATAATTTTTTTCAATAGGTGGAAATCCAATAGTAGCAGCATCAACAAATTCAAGGCCAAGAGATATGAGATAAGGAATCATCCTATTTTTCCATCTATAATAATTCATGCCATCGAAAGTAGTAATTCCTTTACTGTTGACAGAATTGATATTCTCCATGATAAGGATTAAACAAGGGAACCTCCCTTTGATACCACTTGATGTTCCAAGGATCGAATAACAACTGAGAAGGGGGAGAGGGGGGTTGAATTATTTGTCTAACTTTTTATAAGTTTCAAAACATTAAGAAACCTAACCCTTGCAACCTGTTAAGATTTATTTACTTATCAACCTTTAAAGAGAATATCAAGCATGAAAGAAAGGTAAATCAAGAAAGGAACACAAGATTTACATGGTTCGGCCTCAATAAGAGAACCTACGTCCTTGTTATAGCCACTCTTGTTCCAATATAATGAAGAAGTGAATACAACTTGTGCCAACTCCCATTGGACACCTTCTATCTCCCAATTAAAAGATTATACTGACTATTGTCAGTTTACAATGATTCCTTAAAGACCAAATGATCCAAACACAAGAATAAGATCTTTGTTAAGCTTCTCCCCAAATGCTCACTCTGAATCTTCAATCTGATTTCATGAATCCGATTTGCTAAAGCCAGTTTTCTCAGCAAGATAAGATGATTCCGCACATGTGGTCACTCTGAATCTTCAATCCGAATTCTTGAATTCGATTTTTTAAACCAATATTCTCAGAAAGATAAGATAATT
This sequence comes from Viscum album, assembly GCA_963277665.1. Lineage (NCBI taxonomy): Eukaryota > Viridiplantae > Streptophyta > Magnoliopsida > Santalales > Viscaceae > Viscum > Viscum album. The sequence goes on along the minus strand of OY728133.1, from coordinate 1,372,202,564 downwards.
ATGATTCTATTCTTATCAAACACTCAAGGAAACTTCTTCAAGATGGTCGGAACTTTTCACTTAAAATTATCTGACACACCACCTTTTCCGCATTTGTTAATGTTGTAAATAAGTGAATGATCTGAGCACATATTTATAGGTAACTCAGAAAAAAAGGTGGGAATCTTGAAAATATTTCCCTCTTCCTTAAATCTCAAAAACTCTGCAAATATCTCGCATTTAATCTTCAATCTTTGACTTCATCAATTCTCCTTAAATTTATCCGAGATTTATGAAAAGTTGAAATTTGAGTTTTCTTGAACTCTTCATATCTTCATCAGAATTATAAGGCTGGATCATGGTTCTGATTTTAGGTTCAAAAAATAGGTTCAAGAAAAAAGGTTCAGGAAAACTGGTCCCAGAAAAATGGTTTATGAAAACTGGTTCAGGAAAAATGGTTCAGGAAAGTTGGTTCTAGAAAACAGGTTCAGGAAAATAGGTTCAGGAAAAATGTTTCAGGAAAATAGGTTCAGGAAAACAGGATTAGGAACACTAGTTTAGGAATAAAGGTTCAGGAAATAGAATCCAAATTTTAGGATCAGGAAGTAGGCTCCAAATTTCTGGCTCAGGAAGTAGACTCTAAATTTCAGGTTTATGAAGTAGACTCTGAATTTCTAGCTCGGGAAGTATACTTCGAATTTCTAGCTCAGGAAGTAGACTCCGAATTTATGGCTCAGAAAGTAGACTCCAAATTTCTGGCTCAGGAAGGAGACTCTAAATTTCATGATCCAGAATTAGACTCTGAATTTTTGGCTCAGGAAAGATATTCTGAATTTTAGGTTCAGGAAATAGATCCAGGAAACCGGTTCAGGAAATATGATCAATAAATCAGTTCAGGAAAACTGGTTCAAGAAAACTGGTTTAATGAAAACTGGTTTAGGAAAACTGGTTTAGGAAAACAGGTTCAGGAAAACAGGTTCCGGAAAATAGTTTTCAGAAACAGGTTCAGGAAAATAGGTTCAAGAAAACAGGTTCAGGAAAACTAGTTTAGAAAACAAAATTCAGGAAAACTGGTTCCAGAAAACTATTTTAGGAAAATAGGATAAGGAAAACAGGTTTAAGAAATCTGGTTCTGAATTTCCTTAGAATTTTTCTTAGTGAAAAACATCAATTCTATTCACCATTTATTCACCAGCTTTTATCCTAAAACTTTTCATGGTTTGTGATAACTTTAAGATCATCAAAGCATCGTGTGAATATTTTTAGAATTTTTGAGACACTTTATTAAATTTAGAAATCTTATTCTTCAACATAATCTTCTCTAAGGAAAACTTCAGTAACCAAAAACATCAACGTTCTGTAACTCAAAATCATTCTTCAACAAAAAGATTAGTTGTCATCAAATACAAAACCTTTTTAAACAAAACACCACAGAGGTTCTTCATGATCCCACAATACTATCATTAATGATAATTGATAAGTATTTGATCTTCATAGATTTGGAGAGGATGGATATGGGAATCATAAAATATGGAACATCTCAATCCTTTCACAACTTAATTCTCAATCATCTATTCTTGAATGGTTAATGGATCCTCATAAATATTATGTGGGAGTTCATAAAAAGTAAAAACTATATGAAATGAGAAATCCTTGGAATTCAATTTTAATGAATAAGGAATTGTGAGATTTGGGTCATGACTATGTATTCCATGAAATCATAATTTAGATAAGTAACTATTGGATGATTCACATATTTTTACTTTCTCCAATCATCTAGTAAACACAACGATGTATCGAGATCACCAAGAGAATTATTTGTGGGATAACATGGAGAAGGAGATAACTGATTATACATCAATGTTACATGTATTTTAGTAAGTGAAGCATAAAATTAATAAGTCTAAGGGGAATATGCAACCATTACCCATAGTAACATGTAAATGGGAAAACATCATCATGGACTTTGTCAATGGACTTCCGAAGAAATATATGATAAACAATGCTATTTCGGTTGTTGTGGATCATCTTAAAAAGACTACATATTTAATTGTGGCTTGGCCGTATTTCTCACTAGATCCACTGTAATGGATATACAGGAGAAACGTTTTAATGCTTTATGGAGTACCACTATATATTGTGTCCAATTGAGATCTAAGAGTCACCTGTATGTTTTGGGAAAGTATCCAGCATTCTATAAGCACTAAAATGAATTTTAGTGAATATTATCACCGTAAAAATTATGGCTAATCTATGTGGAATATCCAAATACTTAAGGGAATGTTTTGAGCCTGATTAATTGACTTAAAAGGCGTATGGAACCAACAACTTTCTTTGGCAGAGTTCTCTTACAACAACAGTTTCCACTCGATCATCAAAATGGCTCCCTATGAAGCGATTTATGGGAAGAGGTGCAGAATAATAACATGTTGAGATGATTTTGGGGAATGAATTTTTTTTGCTTCATAAATGGTTGAAGAAATAGTGGATAATGTTAATACTATTCAAAAACACAAAAAATCTGCTCAGAGTCGAAAAAAGCGCTATGCTGACAATTATCGATGTTATATAGAGTTTTATGTGGGAGACATGGTATTCCAATGAATATCTCCATGGAATAAAGAGAGGAAATTTGGTAAGAAGGGAAAGAATATTCCATGGTACATCGGCCCTTTTGAGATCCTTGATCACATCAGTGCAGTGCCTTATCAACTAGCACTCCCACCAAATTTGTCTCATGTACAAGATGTCTTTCATGTATCTCTCTTAATAAACTACATACAAGACCCATCACATGTACTTAATCTAAAGGTGGTACCTTTAGAGAATGACCTTTTCTATGGGGTGAAATTGGTAAATATCATAGATTTTATAGAACGGGACCTATAGAAAAAAAAATTCCACAGTAAAAGTGGTCCGAGGAATCAAAAAATTTTAAAAAATGAACATGGACAAGGGAGGAAATGATTAAGAAAACATATCCTAATCCTTCTGAGTGAGAGAAAAGAAAACTTGTGTATCAAATTTATATAAGATAGAAGATTGTAATTACTCAAACTGTTATCAATAAAATCCCATTTTTAATTAAATTTATTATTGTTATAAAAAACACATAAATTTATTTTGTTTTATCATATCCAATTGGATTTAAATGATCATTAAGTATCATTATTGTTGATAATATATCAATTTAACAATGATCACATGAAAAGTATAAAACTATGGAATTAACAAATCCATTTGTCCCAGATAATGGAAGTGATGACGTCAAACAGTAGGATCATACCCTATGATGCCCATTTATCAAATAATTCAAGGGAAATTTCATTTTTTCTCTTTATGCTAGACCGATCCGAAGCTGAGATCCAATAATTTATGCATGATTGAAACCATTTATGAGAGATGTTCAATCTCCTCAAGATCAAAAACCAAACCATGTTCGCTAAATGACCCTATAGAAGCCCCAAAATCACGAACCTTAATTTTAGAGAGTTTGAGGATATATTAACGGGATAAGTATCAGGACCATATAAATAGGTTTATGTACTTTGTTTTTTATAGAATAATGAATATATTTTCATTCTATTATTTCTACTTTATAAATGACTATTATTTTGATTCAATAAAACAAAAGTATTATTTTTTGTTAATATTCTTAATCAATGAAGATATATATTTTGATTAATTAAAGGATTCTTGAAATTTATTATATTTTAATAAAATAATATTATTAAATGATATTTATTAAATGATCATATAATTTTCAGGAATTCAATTGTAATTTTTATAAGGTTTCAAATAAATATTAATTTCAAAAACAAGTCATTTAAAAAAATGTTGTTTTTTATTTTAGTATTTAAAATTCAAGTATTTATAAAATTATTTCGATGAACTAAATATTTTTTTTGGATTTGGAACAAGAAAAGTTTCTAATGACAATTTTTTTATAATTTTTTTAGTCTGTCAAATTTTCTGGTAAAAATTAAATACCATATAAATATACCATATGTTTAATGACATCACAATGAACCAAAAGTTATTTAATATGTAATAAAAATAGAATCCAGGAAAAAATATATGTTTTTAAATAAAAATAATATTAATTTATGCTTATTTTATTTATTTTAAATTCAATATGAATTCTCCAGGAAATAAAATATATTTCACGATTTTAAAATCAATTCATTAAGAGTATGACTCACCTCCACATCACCATGGGTAATTTTTAATATGATAGGACCTTGTACATATAAAATAATGTATTCAACTACCAAATTGATGAAATAAAGGGAAAAAACCATGGTATGGATTATGGTTTTGGATGTTTTATTATGCAGAGTTTAAACCCATAATAATAATGAAATCCCCATCTTTTACTATGTAAAGCCTTGCAAGTTACCATTTTTATTCAAATAAAGATCCTTGGAGAACGTTCATATTATAAACTCCTCACTCTATATTTCTCCCAAGGTAACCCCAATCACTTAATAACCTCCTCCAAAGACTATGGATTCACACATTCAATCATGGGTTCTTTCCATTATCCTCTTTTGGCATGTTTCTTTATTATGTTATACCTTCTACTTACAATTACTTATTTTGGGACATGTAGTTACATGTCCCTATAATATAAAATTTCATGGGAAAATTATTATAGATACATTACACTATTATCGACCCATTTAATTAATCTTTACGTGATGTCGTTACCCTGTCAAAATTGCACCACGATTTTCTATTCCAAAAAAATTGTATTGCGAATACCATGCCCTTTTTCTATAATGGATATTCACCTTTACAAACATATAAATCATCAATTAAGGAATGACATGTATTTATTCAACAGTCCATGATCATTAAAAAATTATGATGATGAATTAATCCATGTTGATTGATCTATATTAAACACTAAAGCATTAGAATGAAAAGAATGTGATGGGTGCGCCCATTATTATATATCTCTTCAATGAATTGTGTAATGGTTAGTATCATGATATATCATGTTGGGAAAGGGTGTTTACCTAATTATCTCATGGTACTTTTTCCCCCATGATGTCTTGGTGGGTTTATCCTTGACCCATGTTTATGATGTCATGTTTCATGTTGTTTCCAAATTTTTCATGGTATTGTTGTCATGCGATGTCATGCATTATTTTTCATATGCTCAATTGAAATTCATATTGTATAAGTAATATTTTATTCATCATGTTTCTAATTTTTTACTCATTAACTGAGTTATATAGCTCACCACTTTCTTATTTATGTCCTTATGTTATCCCATGCAGTGTAAAGTATGAAGGAATATTTTGGTCATGTTAAAAGTTTTTCAACAAAGATGTTTCTTTTCATGTTTGGAGTTGTTTTCAAATTGAACCAAATTACCAAATAAATTGATACCTATAAATATTATGGGTTTTATTAAGTGTTATATTATGTAATAAATCATGTTTAAATTTGAAATGGAGAGCTGGGTTGTAATAGGTTGGAGGAGGGGTTGGAAAATTTATATAATTTAGGATTAAGTGGCAGTTTAGACAAAACCTCTACTAAATGTAAACATAAAGAAAAACTATAGCCACAGTTTAATAGAACTAACTATATAATTTAAATTATTTTTAATAAAATTTTTCTATAGGTAGTTATTAGATCCACTGATAATAAAATACTCCAAAACCAAATTTTTTAGTGAATGTAATGAAATAGAAAAAAACTTAATAAACATTATTTATTAATTTTATTGTAAAATGAATTGAGTGGATAATTTTGTACACATGGATTAAGGATTAATTAATTTATTTGGTATCACACCTTGTTATTCTAAGTGTTTGAGTGATTTATGGATTTTGAAACCACAAATTGATCTATGGATAGTAGGAAAATTGTTTTTATCCTATTTGTGATTTTAGATAATTTTTTAGTTGAAATAAATTCTGAATACATGATATAGAAATGAATTCCAACTCAATATTTATATTATATTTGTCTTGGGAAGTCAAATTTTGTAGAAAATTGAACAAATGATTTTCTTGTCAACAGAATCCATAGCTACCCAACATTGGTGATTTTAATTTGAAACATGATAAATGATTCATTTCTATTTATAGGAAACCCTGTGAATGTTTTAAACTGATTAGTTGAACCACTTATTTATCCTTGGTGGATTAATGTAATTTATAACTTTTGTGTAAAAAATAACTAGTTTTACTAATTATTTGAAGACTAAAATTGTAATGTAATGGATCTCCTCTAGAGAGTGAGTTTTCTAATGATTAAAATATAAGACTAATTTTATTTTCATTGAAAATATTTTCAATTATTTATATTTTAATAATGTTATTGAGTTGAGATATTGATCAAATTTAGTATCTTTTTAGTTTAAATATTAAATTTTAATTTTAAGGTGGTAAATTAGTAAATTGACTTTATTTTTGGTGTTAGATTGGAAAAAGTATTTTTTTGAGTATACAATAATGGTTCTACCATATGGTGTCCATTGTGTAATTTTCGAGTGGTGTTGAATCAATAATTCATCAGTGCCTAGTACTATTAATTAAATATTAAAAATTTATTATAATTATTAAAATTTTATATAACATAAACTATCCTAACAAATTAATCTTTTTGGGATATAAGATTTGGGGTAAAAGGCCTTGTAAATTGAGGCTCACTAGAGAAGTGTAGATCATCATAGGATATCAATGAACACACATATTATCACAATAAATGTAGGTTACATTTTATTACTTTTAATGAATATTTATCCATTGAACTAATATTCTATCATTAATTATTCAAATGAATGAATTTTATAATCAGAGTTTAGTATAATATTTTTCAAGTCAATATGAATGTAATGGAACATGGTTTCTGAAATCCAACAAATAAATTCTCAGTAATATATAGAGTTGTTTGGATTATAAACACTTCCCACTATAATTTAAAGGACTAAAACTTTTATTATGCAATCAACACTCATATATATTAATATAAATATATAAATGAATTTAATGGAACTAATACTCTGTTATTTGGATATGTATTTTTTGAGATATTGTAGAGAGTATATTTCATTATATTTGTAGTTAATTATGAGATCTATTATGATCTGTAATGAATCTATGAGGAATCAATATACCTATGGAAAATTAGTTCCAAGATGAATCAAATGAGACTATTTTGGGGTCAATTAGATAAAATGGTTTATTTTTATCTTTGAGATACTTGTTATCAATTTTTAAATTCTCTTTATATTATAGGAAGGTTTATAACCGATTTGTAGAATTATGTTCATTTTTTTGATCCTCAAGATGAGACGAAGTAAATAATGAAGATTCATGAAGGATGAAAACTTCTCATCTCTAGACAAACACCAATGGTGGAGGATAACATATATAGATCTTTCTCTACATGATATAAGGTATGGATCAAGTGAGAGAAGTGGATTGAAGTAAAATGTAATGAATATTTCATTATACCACAACAAATTTTGTCCAACATGTATTTGAACAAGACAACTGAAAAATGACCCTGATAGTTTAATTCAATTATACCATTTATCTACTTATAGTATCCCACATCTTCATGTGTATACTCACTACTATTTTGAATTTTCATGTCTTCTTCATGATAAATTGTATGAAACCTGAAGCTCTGAATATTGTTGAAATCAAATCTCTTAGACCTCCTTTGTATTAATCTAGAAAAAAACATCAAATCATTTGATATTTTATCTCGATTATTAATATTAATTATCTAGAAAATAATATATAAGGTTTCAATTTTAATATATTTAAAATAAATACATGTCAATAATATGAATATGATTATATTCTTACATGATGTTTGATCCATTTAAAAATATCATTATTAATAGAATTTGTTAATTCCATATCATTTTGAGCTTTACCCCTTAACGGATTCTTTGTTTTCAATAACAATTCATTAGGAAATGGATCCATAATAAGACTATTTAGAAGAATATATCTATACACTTGTAGTAACTCCAATTTAGTATGTGTAAAATTTCACCTCTTTCTAATGATTTTTTAAATAGTTGAAAATACTGATGACTGGTTTTCAAAATGAGAATTAGTGGAGATGTCATAAAAACAATCTCCAATATTTAATCTAGTATCAATCCAATCAAAATATCTATAACAAAAGGTCAATAACCCTTTAGAATTGTAACATTCAACAATAGATCCTTCTCACTAAGCTTTATTCCTCATATATGATAACATATGGCATAAATACATGATGAAAAAAATTAGAAACATATTATAAAATATTTTGCAATGATTTGATAAAATTTAATTCACTAATGAAAATAATAATATTATCAGTGTACCTCTCAACTGGATAAATCCATTATAGTTTATCAGTCCACCAATTTTAGCTTCATTAAAAAAATGAACAGTCAAATAAATCATGATTGTGATGAATGAAGTGGGGAATACCAATTCCAAATGATCAATTGACAAAAAATTTATTTGATGAAGTTTATCAACCTCATTTGGATTTATTGTTTTTATATAATGATCACTAAAAAAGGTAAAAACATTAATATAACAATATTTTGTTTTTTAGGTTAAATATTACACAATTCAAATTAAAACAATTTCCCCATTATAATATGTAATTCCTGAATTTTCCATCAATGAAACTTTTAATGTATTAAGTCATTTCACCTTGATATGTTACACGAATGTCTATTTGGCTGGTTTATATTATTTAATCTTCGAAGGAATGTCAATTCCAAAGTATTTTTTATTTAAAAAATAGATTAATGATACATATAATTATCATTTTTTCTTATACCATTCTTTATATTCATTGACTCTAAATCATTAACAACACTACGGTGAACCTTCTAATTACCATGTTTGTTAAAATTTTTAAAAGTTATATTATCACATATTTTATTATTAATATTCAATAAATCATGATTATGAGGTATAAAATCAGACAACCTATAAGGTTGTTCGAAAAAATATCATTTTATTAATTTTTTTGTTCCAACTACTTCAGATATTGTACCTAAAACCCTTTTCCACCACCTCTAAACTGATTAAATTTTCCATATTATTAAGGGAAATTTAATAATTTTCCTCATATTTAGAAACTAGATAAAACCTTTAGTGGCTTTGTAAATTTTATATCCTTATTTAATGGTGTATTGTTAAACCTGAATTTATGGGAAGAATCATGAAATCAATGATGACACATAAAAATTTATTTTCTACTATGAGGTAATCATTGAGGTTAAAATAAAAATAAAAAACTGGACAAGACAAACCGGTATGATTATTCGAACTACATAAATTTACTAGTCTAATAATGTCACTAATTTTACACATTAAAGTACCATTCATTTTGAATAGTTTAATCATTGATGTATCATATATTTCCATACCATCATCCAATAATTCTCATTTTTCTTTAATTAGATGCTGAAGGTATACATCAATTCCATTTCCTAACATTTTCATTCCAGGAATAATCATCAAAGTAATTATATAGATCTTATTTGAAAAAAATACATATAGGTAGATTATAGGAGATCATAAGAACTATAAAAATTATAAAATTAGTACATAAAGTTCCAAAAGGGTTAAAACTATCACAATCCAATCCCAAACATACATTCCTAGAATTTAAACAGAAATAATGATATAATGAATCAAAATTTTCTTTTATGTTGAATATTTTGGATGTCTCATCAATACATCTTTACTATCAAGAGCATGCCACTTCATGTCTTATATAGTATTAGATGACATGAATAATCTATTAAAGCATGTGTTTCTAGGAATGTAATACAACACAATTTCATGAGTTTTCTTCTTCTATTTCTTCTTGTGGTTGCATTTATTTATACTCTCATTTTTGTTAATTGACTTCCATTTTCTTGCATTCCATCTTATGAGTTATTCTTTATCAAACTATTCTTCCCATTGAAGCATTAAATCATTAGGCAATGTATTTATTTCTTTATAATACTGTACCTTTTTTAATGAAGTTATTTATCTCATATAATTATGTAAGGATATCAGGCTAACAAAACCTTATAATTAATCAAATCTAAAATAATGTATTTTTCATTTTCAATAATTTAATATTTGAACTTGATATGATATAACATAAGTACGAATAAAAAGTTTGAAAACATGGAAAACCCTTCATGCAATTTTTATTTTGCATCTTCAAATAATTCATAAAACTCATTTTCTTCTTACTAATGTTCTGAGAAGGATAAACCTGGCCCAGATCTACTAAAGGTTCTGTTGATCTAGAAAAATAATTTACATTGTATCATGTAAATCCTAATATTTCATTCATCAAATTTATAACTGGATTCCCCTCTCTTGGGTCACATTGTGTCTTGTTGACATAATCATCATTGTTTTTAAATTCCAAAAAATTCAAATCACCCTAAAAAATACAACATATATATTGTTTTTGAAGATATTTCAATATAAAATGTTCATATAATTTTTTTATATTCAACCATCACTTGAATTTATAATTTGGACACATACATTTTATTCTACCATCTAAAGATTGGTTTGAAATTGCATAATCTAATAATTCTTCCAAACCCTTCTCATACCAAGGTGTTTTTCAATGTAAAGTAATATAACTTTTCTCTATAAGTATTGAAATTTAAATCTTCTCCCTATAAATTCTAATATAAATATATAAATGTCTAATCAATCAAGAATAATTAATATTACACGTCACCCAACTCATTCATTGACTAGTGTGGGGTCTTGATTCTACATAATAGAAATTAAACATAAAAATGATTCAATCCAACAATAAAAGATCTATAATTTTATAAATTTTTTATTATCAATATTTATTTCATATTTTAGAAACATTTTTATATCTAGGGAAATATATTTCATAAATAATTTTAAAAACCAATATTTATTATATCTCAAAATAAGAACATAATGCATTGACATCTGATGACATAGTATCTTTTAGAATAGATTTCGAATTCATAAATTCAGGAAATATATAATATTTTTATAGAAAATTTCAATTCTTTTAAAATCACACTATAAAATTACTTCAATATTTTCAAATATGAATGAAATATATTTTAATAAAAAATTCTAACTAAACCTATATTAAAGCATGACATTAAAATTCAAAATGTATATTTCATTCATTAAAAAAATAAAATTTTTAATTATATGATGATAACACAATAAGTCACAAAAAGATAAAAATCAAAAAAATTTAACATTGATTATGGGTCTTTGAAAAGTCAATTACAAATAAAATATAAATGAAAAATATGTTTAGTTTTTCACCCACACATAGAATTTAAAATATGAAAAAATAAAAAACAATGGATTATTAAAGATTTACAATAGGATAACTATACATTATAATGATTTTAGAACATCATTTTTAAACAATTCCAACATTTAATCACTGAAACTTTCACTGTAGTGAGACAGTGATAAACTACTTTTTTCATGGAATTCTCGAAAGGTGTCATTCAAATTAAAATGAATCTCGAAAAGGAAGACTAATGATAACATCCAATAACCCAATAAATTACAATGTTGATCAATAAAGTTGTGGAAAAACTATATTTACAAGTTATGGTTAATCTTGGTCAACATTTCAATGTATATTTCCTAAAAAATGATCATTAATCTCAAATTATAGTAAAAAATATATAATATTTAGATCCAAAAAAATTTTATAATTTAGGGAATCCAAAGAAACAAAACTCAATTACACATCATTATATTATTTAGTTAAAAACGATAGAAATATCCAACATGTATCGTATACCTTCAATGAAATAGATCTAAGAAGAACCCATAAAAGGGGAAGAGGGGTCACCATTGATAATCACAATCTAGGGGTAGTGGGGAGGGGTGGGGTCAATGTTAGGGTTCTGGGGGGTTAGATCATGGGGATTATAGGTGAAGTATAAGTCAGGGGAGATAATCATTCGGGGGGAGGATATTAGGAAGATGGGGATTATGATAATTCATTGTCAAGTATAAGGCCTTAAAGGATAGGGGTTAGGGCTGGAGGGGTGGTCATCATTTGTCGGAGAGACGGGGGATGGTCTGAGGGATCAGGGGAGTGTGGTCAATGTCGATTGAGGAGAGGGGGTAGGGGTTAATGGATCATTGGAGGGGTAGTCACCATCCATCGAGGAGAGGGGGATAGGTCGAGGGATCAGGGGAGGGGTGGTTTTCATCCATTAGGGATAGGGGTTGAGGGATTAGGGATGGGGGAGGGGGAATCGGTTGGGGGAGGGGTTTAGAATATATTGATATTTTAGGATATCATGATAGCTTAAATCAAAACACTGCTAAATGTAAGCATAAAAAATATATTGTTAGAGTAATAGAACTTCCCCTATAATATAAATTATATTTTATATGTTTTTTTAAATAGTGGATGTGAGAATCGCCAATAATAAAGCACCACAAAGACTACTTTTTAGTGAATTTAATGAAATTAAAAAAAAAGTTAAAACATATTATATACATTATTATTTCATTTTAATGTAAAAGGTAATTAATGTATAATTTATTACACATGAATTAATTTTTAATTAATTTATATAGAATCACAACTTGGAATTCTAAGGGTTTGATTTAATTTATACATAATGCAACTAAAAATTGCTCCATGGATGGTAGTAAAACTAATTATTCCCTGATTGTGCTTCAAGATATTTTTTGTGTAAAAAAATATATGAAAACTTGACATTTAAATGAATTCCGACTCAATATGTATATTATATTTTTCATAGAGAATCAAATTTAAGAGAAAATTTAGACAACTATTTTCGTGTCAACATTACATATAGTTACCCAACATTGGATAATTTTATTTGAAACATGATAAAATATAAATATGTATTTAAATGACACCTTATGAATTATTTTAATTGATTAGTGGAACAAATTGTAGATACTTGTTGGATTAATTTAATTTATTATTTAAGTGTGAAAAATAATTAATTTTATGAATTAGTTGAAGACCTAAATTGTAATATATTGGCTATCATCTAGAGAGTGAATTTTTTTATATCAATATCTAATAGTCATTTTATTGTCATTGAACCTACTATAGATTAAACTTATTTTAGTATGTTATTAAGTGGTTTAATTGATCACATTTTGTATTATTTGGAAGGAAATATTAAATTCTGATTTTAATGAGGAAAATAAATCCATTGAATTTTTTGGGGTGTCAGATTTGAAAATGGTCTATGTTATTGATCTTATAATAAGGTTTCAACCAGATGGTATCCAATGTGTAATTTATGAGTGGAGTTGAATCACTACACCTTCAATGTATAGGGAAATTAAATAAATTTAAAAAAGATATATCAATTATTCATTTTTCATGTAGCCTAAATTCTCCCCCATAAATTCATCTTTTAGGGGATATATGATTTGAGTTAGGAGTCCATGGAAATTGAGGCTCACCAGAGAAGTGGGGATCTTTATAAGAGATCGATGAAAATGAAAATAATCATAAAAAATATAGTATTATTTAGACTTTTAATGGAGTTTTCTTGTATGAACATCTATTTTCTAATTAATGATTTGAAGAAAATAATTTCCTAATGAAATTTTATTATGATAATATTTAAATCAATATGAATTAAATGGATCATGGTTGCACAAAATATGAAAAAAATATTCTATGTAATTCTAGAGAGGTGTTTTTATTATAAAGACTTAGCTCTATAATTTATAGTTGTGAACCATTTATTAGGAAATGCACCCTTCTATATGTTAATATAAATATTTAGTTGAATTTAATGGAGCCCATTTTTATTATTTTGATATGTTTTTTAAGATATTTTAGAGATATTTTTTCATTCTATTTTTAGAATATGTTGATATCGATTCTAATATAAAGAGAATCTACGAGCAATCAATATATATATGGAGATGTTGTTCCAAGATGAATAAATTCAAACTAATTTAGGGTTTATTAGATAAATAGTTTCAATGTTATTTTAGAGCTTTCATTGTTCTATTTTGAACTTCTTTATAGATTTTAGGTTCCTTAAAGGCTGATTTGTAAGATAATCTTCACATTTTTTATCCTCGTGATGAGACAGAGCTACTGATGAAGTTTTATGAAGAATGATAACATTTCATCTCTTGAAAAATATCATAATGGGTGGTCAGAATTAATTTATATTTCACTTTAGTATCACCATTATGGATTAATCAGGCAATTTTGATTGAAGTAAAATGTTTTGAATCTTCGATTAGACCCCCGTTAATGTTGTCAAAATTTAATTTGAGTAAGATAGCTAAAAACTAACCACAGTAGTTTAATTAAATTATATCATTCATCATTTCATAGTGCCACACCTATGAAAGTGTAAATACCACAATATTTTCAGTTTTCAAGTTTTCTTCATGATAAATTGTTTGAAACTTGATGCCCTAAATATTACGGGAACCATATCTCTTATCCTTCCTTAAAGGAACTTGAGGAAGAAAGATCAAATCATTTGATATTTTAGCTTTATTATCAATATTCCAGATACATACAAGAATATATAATGTGTCACTTTTAACATATACAAAACAACTACATGTCATTAATATCAATATGAGTATATACTTACGCGATATGAGAATCATTATAAAATCTCAATATTAATATCATTCATTAATTCTAACTCATTTTGAGCCTGACCCCATGGTAACCTATTTGTTTTCCTTCCAAATGTTTCAATAACTAGATATTAAATAAGTCTATTAAGTATCACAAATATATATACACGTAGTAACTCCAATTCAGTTAGTATAAAATTTGAAATCATTCCATTTAATTTTCCAATATTTTTAAATACTAATCAATAGTTTTAAAAATGAAAATCATTGGAGATGTTTTTAACAAATCCACCATGATTTAATCTTTTCTCAATCCCATCCAAATACTAATAATAGAAGATCATGTATTCTTTGGTTGTGGAACCTTTAACAATAGTGCCTTCTATTAGATATTTATTCTTCACATATTATTTCAAATGACCTTAGTACCTGATGAAAAAAATAAAAAAATTTAAAAAATTATTCTTTAATTGGATAAAATTGAATAATAAATGAAAATGAAAATAATATCATCATCCCTCTCAGCTGGATATATTCATTGATATTGTATTGGTCAACCAAGTTTAGCTTCTTCAATCAGCTGAACAAAAAAATTAATCATGTCAATGAAGAATTATAGGGGAAATAACACCTCCAAATTACCTTGTTTCAAAAGAAAATCTTTCATCCTTTTTATCAAGCTAATTTGGATTTATTTTTGTTTCAATAAATATCTTCGAAAAAGGTACAAAACTCTACTGAAATAGTAGTTACTTTTTCAGGGTGATGTATTACGCAATGCGAACATTAACAATTTCTCCATTGGAATATGTGATTCATGAATTTTAGTCCACGTAAGATTTGATGTTTTATGTCAACACACCTAGATATGTTACTTTAATATATATTAGTCACATCTACAGTATTTTATGCTTGAAATAATATATCTTTATTATAATTTTCATTGTGAATAAAGTTTAAGGATAAATTCCATTTTTATTTTACCATATTCCATTCTTTATATTCATTGAATAAAATAATTACAAGAATTAATGCAATCCTAAAATTTAACCTTCTTATTAAGATATTTAAAAAATACATTATCAAAGATATTCTTCTCAATATTCATTACATCATGTTTATGATGTATCAAATTAAACTCCCAAAAATAATGTTTGAAAAAATAAACTCATTTTCTTCCATTTTTATATTCCATCAACTTTGGATAGTGTACCTCATACCCATTTCCCCTTCATTAAACTGATTACATCTTCCAAATTCTTCTATGACATTCATTAACTATCCCAAGATTTATGAACTAGATAACACTTTCAGTGGTTTTATCAATTCGATATATCTAATGAATTGTGTCTTCTAAATCATTAGTTTATGAGAAGAATTACGAAATCAAAAATTACACACAAAACACTATTTTATAATATGAGGAAATTGTTCAGGTTAAAAATCAAAATTACAAACTGGAAATTCCAAACCACTTTGAGTGTTCCAACCAAATAAATTTTCTAGTCCAAGAATGTCACTAATTTTCCACATTATATAGGCATGCATTTTGAATATTTTCCTCATTATATAGTCATATGTTTCCACACAATCATCTCAAAATTCTCAAAATTCATTCATTATAGGATTATTGAATACATGAACGTCATTTCAGAAAAATTTATTTGTAGGATTACTCATCTAAACAATTAAACTAGTATTCTTCATACACATCCATAGAGGTTGATTATATGGTATCAAAGCAACTACACAAAATAAATAATTAGTAATTAAACTACCAAATGTGTTAAAACCATCAAATTCCAATACCAAAGAAATATTCCCAGGTTATGAATAAAAATATAGATAAAATGAATCCAACATTTTCCATGATTTTGAATATTTTTAATGTCTTATAAATATATTGTTACTATCCTGAGTGTGCCACTAAATGTCCTATGAATTATTTGATGACATGAATAATTTATTCAAGCATGGTTTCATAGTAATGTAACACAACACCTTTTCCTGGGTTTTTTTCTTTAGTTTCCTCCTTTTTTTCATGGATTTATACTCTCATTTTTGTTCATTGAATTATATCTGCTTGTATTAAATATTATGAATTCTTCATTATCGAACTCTTATCCCCATTTATGTATGATACCATTAGGGAATTCACGTATTAATTTTCATAATCAATTCCATGTTTGTAGATGAAAATATTGATCTCAAAGTATGATGTAGGGATCCGAGCTTCCGAAAATTCATTATGAAGAAACTATAAAATCATGGAAATTTATTTATTTGTAATTCCATAGAGTCACTTGATATGATAAAAAATAACTAATATAGATAACTTCAAATATTTGGAAAAAAATTAATATAGCCTTTTATCCCATCTTCAAATAATTCCTAAAACTAATTTTTTCCTTTTAGATGTTTTGAAAAAGATTAAACTAGCTAGGATAAAATAACAGTTTTACTGATATGTTAAAATCTTGGAGATTTTATCCAATAAATCCAAATGTGTTATTTATCAAATTTCAAACCAAATTATCCACGGACGGGTCAATTTTTGTTTCTTTGATATCACATTCATTGTTTTTACCTTCTATAACATCTGAATCACAATGCCAAATCCAACATATATATCGACCAGGAAACTGTTTCAATATCAAATGTTCATATATATTTTTTTCTATTCCACCGCCACATTAATTTAAAAATAGGCCACATGAATTTTTTTCTACCATTCATTAGTCAATTTTAAATTGCAAAATCTACCAATTCTTCAAAAACCCTTGGATAATCGAGGTGTTTGTTTGAGATTAATTAATATATATTTTATCCATAAGAATTGGATTTTCACTATTGTACATGTATATTCTGATATAAATAATTAAAGTTTTAATCAAACAAGTGTAATCAATTTTAAACCACACCCAACTTCTTCATTGTCCAGTGTAGGGTCTTGATTCGACATAACCATAAATTCAATATAAAAACAATTCAATTCAAAATTTATAGATATATTTTTTTTATTTTCATATTTCCAATATTTATTTTTTATTTCAAAAACATGATTGTCTCTAAGGATGACTCTTTCTTCAATAATTATATAAATCATTATTTTTTTTTTCAAAACTAGAATTTGACAAAGTAATATATGATGACTTACTATCTTTTAGTCTATAATTTAAATTCATACATTCATGAAATATAAAATATATTATAAGAAGATGTAAATTAATTTAATATCACAATATAATATTACTTCAACCCTTACAAATAAGAAACAAATGTATTTTTCATAAAAAATATTTCAAAAACAACATTAAATATTGATATTAAAATATTTATGTTTCTCAGATTATAAAAAAATCAAAGAAAAAATTTAATTACATACTGAAAACATATTAGAACACCAGAATATGAAAATAATAAAATTTTAACTTAAATTTTGGATATTTTAAAAAGGGAATTATAAATAAATTATATTATAATATAATGTTGTTTTATTTATACACTATTATAATTTGATCCATGGAAAATAAAAATCAAAAGATTTATAAAAATGCACAAGAGGAATGTTGGACATTATATAGATTTCTGAACATCATTTTTAAACCATTCCAAAATTCATAGTTTAAATTTCAAAGTAGCAAGATTGTGATAAACTATATATCCCATGGAAATCTAGAAAGGAACCATGAATAAAAGGAAACTCAAAAATAAATAGTCCAAATAACTTCCAGTACCAAAATAAATTACACTGTTGATCTATAACATAGTGGAAAACTATATTGACAATGAAGGGTTAATCTTGGTCCCAATTTTGGCATATATTTGAAAAAAAATTATTATCTCTCTCAAATGATAATAAAAAATAATGAATATACATATCTAGAAACATATTTACAATTCAAGGATTCCAAAAAACAACAACACTCAATTACACATATTTATATAATTTAGTAAAAACTCTTAGAAAATTCCAACATTCGTCATATACCTTCAATGAAATAGAACTAAGAGGATCCATGAAAAAAGGAAGAGGGGATACCATTAGGGATCAATATTAAGGGATAGTGGGGAGTAACAGGGTCGATGATGGGGTGTATTAGGGTTGGATCATTAGGATAAGAGGTAAGGGTGAGGTGAGGGTATGTCATCGTTGGGAAGAAGGCTGTCATGGAGAGGGGGATCAAGGTCAGTCATCGTCGGGGAGAAGGCCCTTAGTGTGAAGGGTGTTGGGTTGATTTCCATTAGGGTTGGTCAATGGGATGAGGGGGAGGGGTAGTCTCTGTCAGTCAAGGGGAGTGGGGTGGGGTTGGGGGATCAGGGGAGGGCCAAATGTTATCTATCTAGGAGAGGGGGGAGGGGCCACTAGATTGGGGGAGGGGTTGTCACTATCCTTTAGGGAGATGGGAAAGGGCCATGGGATTTGGGGAGGGGATGTCACCTTCCATTGGGGAGAGGTGTTGAGGGACAAGGGTTGGGTCCTTGGAGGTTGGAATGTTTAGTGATTTTAGGATTTATCCTCAATTTAAACAAAATACTTAATAAGTGTAAAAAAAAATATAGCTTCAGATTAATAAAACTAAAACTATAATATAAAGTAGTACTCCGCCCGTGTGATGCACGACACTAAAAAATAATTCTTATTATTAACTACAGATTAATATTTATAAAACATAATAGTTTATTATTAATCTTTTTTAGAGTATTATTTGTAATAGTTGCAAAGAAATAGTAATTTTTAATGTATTTTACTCACAAATAAGTGGTGAATAATTTGAAATTATTAGGGAATATATTAAGAAGACATCAATATAAAATGTAAAATTAGGATACATCAATTGTAATGTGAAACACATTAGAATAGTGAAGGATGGAAACCTATCTTCAATATAAACTGCATTTAAGAAAACAATATTTCTTACTATGAAACACAATGTTGTAGATAATTTACTTAAAGATTATTTTATCTAATAAAAAATACGAGATGTTCCGAGGAGTAATTATAATACAAAAAAAATTTTATCCACAAATAAAGATGTTGTGATGTTTAGACATGGAGAAATCTTCCAGCAAGTAGAAGATGTTCCCAATGCATTTCATCTTTTCCTCACCAATATAATATTGGTTGGAATCTTCCTTGTCTAACACATCATAAG
This sequence comes from Viscum album, assembly GCA_963277665.1. NCBI lineage: Eukaryota > Viridiplantae > Streptophyta > Magnoliopsida > Santalales > Viscaceae > Viscum > Viscum album. The sequence continues at coordinate 1,372,182,802 of OY728133.1, read as the reverse complement.
AGTACCTGAATATGCAGCATAAGAATAAAACATAAGAATATATAAAGAATAAGTATACAACATAAAAATACCTGAATATGTAGAATAAGTATTAATGTCACCGAGAAATGGACATGAATGAAATATCCAACTAAAAAAGAACATTCTAATGGACATGAAGCACAAAAAATATTTATATACATGATAATATATAAATGTACATGAATGAAAAGAACATTAAAAGTAGCACATAGGATGGGCGGGATCACATAAAGCAGGTCAATTGATGAATCAAGGCCTTTTACAATTCCAAGACCTACACACTGAGGAAATTCAGAATCATAAGCTAATTTTCAAGCCAACATTAGTTGCATCAATTCTATAGAAAATTTCATACCTAGGGAACTAGAAGTCAAGATTTCTAATAGTAATACAATATATGGTGATCTTATAAGAGATTCATATCAAATTTCATGAGACAAAGTAAAGGTAAATCATGCCACACAAAAAATATAACAGGTGTAGAAATCGTGGAAAACAGAATAGAATACTTATAGATGAACAAAATCAAAGGATCCATTTGAACAAAATATTACAAAATTGCCAGTGGGGCACATAGAAACTCCAAATAGGACATAAGTGTATAATGAGTATCAATGATAATCAATGAGATAAATAAAACATTGTGAAGATACATGCTAAGCCCAAACCAGAGCTATTTGATCAGCCTTAGATAAATGGAAAACATATTCATTGTCTAATATTAAGAGTAAAAAGAGACACAAATAAGTGTGAAACCATACATAACGGAAAATACCTCAAGTAAAGTTAATGTAATGAGTAAGGATAAAACCAAAAATATAACTGGAAATAAAAAACTATACATTAAATGTAAATAGGGGACAATAGTCAGGAAGATATGTAATAATATTAGGTATCAGGTCCAAATAAACATAGAAAGTAGGAAAATAAAATTGAACAAATCAATTTAAATAGACCCAAAACATGTAGTAGTAGTTCATTTGGTCTAAAATTACTATTGGGATGAAAATAGTAGACCAGTGTAGATTTTTTTCAAAACTCTTCCCACAAACCATGTCCACATGATCTATCATTAATAAATGGATCAAATATTGTATATTGAAACAAAAAAACATATGTTATAACAGAAATAAATAAAACATATATTTTAGAGAACCTGGTCTACTATTATGGAATACGAGTGCATAGAATTTGGAGACACCATTTCAAGTGGTGACCAAAATAAGGATATTTTAAAAGTGAAGGAATTCCTCAAATTTGAGGATGAAAATCAGAATTCATTTTCTGGTTCAATCATAAAAACATTAAAGAGGCTTCCGAAATAAAAAAAATGAGAGCTCAATGAAAGAGAATATAGTTGTTGTAATAGCAAATTTGAGAAATATGATAATGATGGATTTAAACACATAGACAAATAATAAGTTTTGCATAAGATTGAAAGTAAAAATTTGCAGAACCTTTTCAGAAAAATGAACTGAAATAGTCTTCCAATCTGAATGTTTTTTACAAGAATATATAAGGTTGAAAATCATCAGCTTTAAATTCTAGTACCTCCTACAATCTGTACATACAAAAATTAAAAACATGAATTATTAATGAATATGTAAAACTCATAAGAAATGAAATTTCATATTGAACCTAAACAAATGATGAAAAAAAGTAGAAAAAATGAATGAAAATAATGTATAAAGAAATTAAGACATTAGTACATGACAAAAAAATACAGAAGAAAATGCCAAAAAAATAGAATAAAATGCATGAATATGATGATAAAAAAAATCATGAATAAGATTATAAAATGATAAGAAGAATAACAGTTCTAAAAATGCAGAATGGAGAATATGATGTTTTATCATAACTATTCTAATATGATAAAAAAAGGATGAATAATATTCTTAAAAAATCATGAATAAGATGATAAAAATTTGATGTTTAGTAAAAATCATAACAGTTCTAAAAATAAAAAATCACTATTAATTGAAATTATAGAAAAATCAGTACTAATTGAAATAGAATAAGTGGTTAATCGGGCCAGCTTGTCCGCCCCCCCCCCCAAATTTTCCAGCACCTCCTCTTACCCCCTACCCATCTCCACCCCTCCCTTTCGCCCTCCTCTTCTTGTCTCCCACCCAATCCTAGCAGCTCCCCCTCCCACCTCACCCTCTCCCCTGCCCAACCCTTTCCCCCACCACTCCACCTACCCATCCTCTTACCCCAGTACCCCCTCCCCCTGCCCTCATCCTCCCCTCCACTCCTCTATCCAACCCTTCCCTCCTCTGCCCAACTTCTTCCCCCAGCAGCCCCCTCCCCCTTCCCTCATCATCCCCTCACCTCGAACCTACCCATCCCATTTTCTAATGCTTGTTTTAATAGTAATTGGTAATGAAGATCCATAATATAGATCCACTATTTGTTCAAAAGTGAAATGGGTAAAGAAGATGAGATTATTCACTTGTAATTTATTTTTTGTATCTGAAAATGTTGGTAAAATGAAAACGTACTAACCATTGGTAGGTATAGGTAAAATTGGTATGTGTGCTCCTTTGGTCAAGTCAGAATTCAATTGTACAGAATCCAATGTTTCAATAGAACATAGTTGATGGGCACTCATGAGTGATTTTATTGTTATGTTAAGAATTTGTAATTCATTAAGTTTATGGAAGGTTTAAATGAAATACAACACTGTTGTACCTATTTATCATTCTCTCATATGAAGTATCCTTTTCAACCTTGCATCTCTTGATGATGATGGTGTGTGCATCATTGTATTTTATAACATTGAGGTGTGTTTGTTATCATAAGGTTCTATTTTTTTAAGCACCATGTTTGCAATGAAGTACCTATACAGAATAAAATAATAACTGAATTTTTTTTGGAAAATATTTCTATATGCTAGCAAATTAAAACAGAAATTCCCATACAGGAAATCTAAAAAAACACTATATTTTAATGGTCTATTTACCTATATTTTTCATTTATTTGATTTTCTAACATTGGGGTGACTGTGTTAAAATAAGTATCTGTTCAGTTTCATGTGCTATGTTTCCCATTCATGTAATCTACAAAAAAACACTACATTTTAATGGTTAGTTTACCTATATTTTTCATTGATTTGATTTTCTAACATTGGGGTGACTGTGTTAACATAAGGATCTATTTGGTTGCATGTCCTATGTTTGAACAGAATTACCTATAAATAATATTAAAATCAAGTAAAATGGTGTGGGAAAATATGCATATATGATGAAAACTGATAACAGACACACCCATATAACTAATCTACAACATAAAACACTATATTTTAAAAACCATTTTACCTATATTTTTCTTTCATTGGATTTGATAACAATGGTGTGTGTTTTTTAACATAAAGTTAATTATGGTTTCATGTACCATGTTTTCAAAAGATATGTCCATATATATAATAAAACAAAATTATGTAAAATGGTTTTGGGAAATCTTCCTACATACTGTAAAATGATATCAAACACACCCATATAGGTAAACTGGTCATTCCAGATATGTGCATTGGTATGAATTTTTTCGTACAGGTTATATTTGGCATCCAATTCATGAAACATGATCATATAATAAAAACTAACCCAATGTCAGTAACACATTTAATTTGTAAAGATCCACAGCTCTAAAATTCCTCAGCACTCTGCTTGCCCTGATGGGGAATTTGTCCAAATTATAGTCTAGCTATACCATGTGAACTAGTATGTTGGATGAAGACCATCCAAACACTGTTAATGTTTACTAAATATTTATAACCCATTCTCATTATAAAACGATTTCAATTCTCATATCATAAGTGAAAATTCTAAATTTTTATCAAAACAAATAACATCTAAGTGAAGTAACAATCTATTAAAATTATAAATAATAGTTGTAGAAGTTTCTACGACATAATAACAGTAGTGGTGAACTGAATTTTTTTATGAAACTGAATAAAAATTGGGTTGTACCATTGAGAAATTATATATATAAAGTAACATACAATTCAAATAATAATTAATATTAATTAACAATGAAACATTAACAATGTACATCTGAATTTCGGAATATTAGAGATAGTTTTGAAAGCAAAAAATTATAACAAATTTTTTTTACACAATAATTTAATTTTGAAAAGAAGGGTGTTTGAGGTATCAAAAGATGTAGTTATTTAAATGATATTCACATTCTACCATCCACGATAGTGTATTCTTCCACAATATAGTGTTACTTCAACATGTCCCATTTTATGTAGGATTGAAACCTGGAATTAAAATTCATTATATTGAATATATTGACTACCTAAATTAGTGGTACAGAATATTGAAAGAAATGTTGATTAAATATAGATATAGTTAAAATAGTAGAAAACCGAACGGATAATCACATTTTACCTTATTACTAAATCTTTAAATTCATGATCATCAAACACAATAAATAATATCTATACATAATGGAAGGCCTATATTTAGAATTTCTTTTATAAGGATATCACTCCAAGCCTGGAACATCCCTTTATACATTAAAAATTTGTATCAAGAAGCGATAAAAGTCATAATGTCTAGAGGGAAGAATACATCCAAGAACTTCAGTTACGTGCTTTGTAGAACAATATATAGTTCATTGGGGAAGGAGATGTATCCAAGACGGTAGGTTCCCCTGAAAGACATTCCTCAACAATGGATTTTCTAGGAGAATATTCATATTTTCTAGTACATAATAGAAGGGTGTGTGATTATGATTTGAAAAAATGGAAACAGAAGTGAATGTTTTCACATATGGGTATCAGGTCTACTGAAATAAATAAAAATATATACAATATAATAAAATATGAATGTATAAATACATATCGAAATTTAACTTACAAGTCAGTCATTATGAGGAAGTATTGATTAAAATGTGTATAAGACACATAGCCACCAATAATCAGTTCAACATTTTCATGGACCACAATTACCTGCAATGAAAATATGAATCCCCTGTAAACAATAGATTCAATCAAATCATTATAATAGTAGAAGAAACTCTAAAAAATACAAGCCTTTGTGACATTAAAGTAAGATATCATGAACCATTAATGAAAAATTGAATATATAAATATTTAAATACATGAAATTACTATATGCATGATGTGTTTGGTAACGGGTTGAAGATGGACAATGGGGAAATACATACCTGCATTTGTGAGTTTTGATGGACCAGAAATCATTCCATGTGACTTAAATAAAAAAGAACCCTACCAAGGTGATTTATTGTAGTTCACGCAGTGGAATGGGAGACTGCTTGGATATGAAGGCATGAATAGGTTGTGGCCGCCTGAAAGAAACCGAAATCAGAGCATTGTAACCATAGATATACACATAAAAGTAATATCATAATAGAAAATCATGGGTTTCATATCTCTTGATAAAAAATATATCAATAATCATAAATTAGGTTACTCAATGCTCGCTCAATGTCGATACTTACATGGTTCGATGCACAGATCCATAGACGCTCCATGTGTAAGCCACCAGTGATTTCTCCTGACAAACAACGTCCGCAAAGGATATGAAATCCTTGAAATAATTTAATCGCTGGGTTCTTGAGGGAACATGGAACGTTGGTTGAGTGGATGACCCATACGTGGAAGAGATGAAGCTAGAGTTTCCGGTTGTGGAGGAGACGAAGGTAGAGGTGTATGAAGTGGAGCACGCAGAGATGGAGCACGCCATGAAGATGGAGCATGAAGAGGTGATGGTGGGACTGGAGTGGAGAGTCGGGAATGGGAGCGGGATAGGGGAGTCGGGGACTACATGGGAGTGGGAACCCCAGCATAAATGGACAGAAAATCCAGATAAGTGGTGAAGCAGACCGCAAGATTTTTTTTGGTTTGGAGGTAGAAATCAAGGGTTTTTTGGGGACGAGTAATGATAGGAAGGTGACACGTAGGCAAAAAATAATCCATGTTTAGTATAGATAATAGATTATATTTAATAATATTTGTCCAGTGATGGTTATTATAACCATAAAAAATAAAATCTCGTTATGTCTAATTTTTTAGTGAATGTAATGAAATAAAATACTATTTATAAAGAATATTTTTTCATTTTCATGTAAAAGATAACAATTAAGAATTTATTACACATGTATTAATGTTGATTTAAAATATTCTGGATCAAACATTAGTATTCTGATGGTTTTAAGTAATTTAAATATTTTTCAACCACAAATGGATCCACAAAAGGTACAAAAAATTTATTCCTTGATTGTGTTTGTAGATAATGGTTGAGTATAAAATATTCTAAATACATGATATTGAAATGACTTCCAAATCAATATTTATCAAATATATTTCTTGGAGAATCAATTGATATAGAAAATTTAAACAATTATTTTCATGAACAAAAACACATAACTATCCAAAATTAGAGATTTTAACATGGAACTAGATAAATTATACATTTTTATTCGTAGGACACAATATCAATTATATAAAATAATTAGTGGAAACCATTATTGATCCTTATTGAATTAATGTAATTTATAAATTATGTGTGAAAAATAATTAGTTTTTTAAAATAGTTGAATACTAAAAATGGAATATATTGGCTCTCCTCTAGATAGTGAATTTGGTTGCGATCAAAACCCCAACACTCGTTATAGTGTCATTGAACCGACTATCAGTAATTTAAAATTTTAACAAGTTATTGAGTGGTGTAATTGATGACATTTAGTTGTTTTTTCATGTAACATAAAATTTTGATTCTAAGGGGGTAAATTGGTAAATTGATTTTATTTTTGGTGTCATATTGCAAAATAGATTGTGTCATTGAGTTTATAAAAGTTTTTTTACTATAGAGTTTCGATTATGTAATTTTTGAGTGGCGTTGAATCATTATTCCATCGATGTCTAGTACTATTAATTAAATATTTTAAAAATAGGTTATAATTTACCATTTTTGATGTAACCCAAATCCCCCACCCCATAAATTTTCCTTTTTGGGTATATAATATTTGAGATAAGATGACATAGAAATTGAGCATCATTAGAAAATCTAGAATATTCATTGGAAATTGATGAACATGTAGATCATAAATAATGTTGGTTCTTTGGACTTTTAATGATGATTTCTACTCCAGACATCTATTTATCATTCAAGATTTAAATAAATGAAATTCCTCACTAAATTTTAATATGAAAATTTTATAATCAATATGAATTAAACATATCATAGTTGCTAAAAATAGGACAAAGAGATTATGAGTAATTCAAGAGACAATCTTGGATTATAAACACCTCTTTCTATAATTTATATTCCTAAAACATTTATTATTCAATCATCACAAATATATATTAATCTAAATATATAAATTAATTTAATGGAAGTAGTTACTATTATTATTTTGATATGTATATTTTTAAATATTTTAAAGATGTGTTTTTATTTTATTTTTAGTTAATTATTATATTGATTAAAATCTACAAAAAATCCATGAACAATAAAAAAACTGATGGATATGTAGTTCCATGATTAATCAAATTAGACAAGTTTGTGTTTAAATAAAAAAAATAGATTTAATGTTATATTCAAGATAGTTTTGTACCATTTGGAACATTTCTATAGATTCTAGGTTCCTTAATGACTGATTTTTATGATAAATTTCATGTTTTTTTATCCTCACGATGAGATGAAGCTACTGATGAAGATTCCGGAAGAATAAGAACATCACATCTCTAGAAAACCACTATTGGTAGTGGATAATGGTTGTGTGTGGTAGTGCTCTTGTGGTTAGTTGGAAGTCAATCTTGGATGTTTTAATTCTAATTGGATTGTCACCACTATAAAATGTTTACCCTAAAAAGAGTGATGTGTGTGGGATACTTGTAAGGGAAATATATATATATATATATATATATATATATATATATATATGAGCTACCTGATCAAAAGATCGTTTAGTATGGTGGTGAAATATGTCGTGGTAAAACAACCCTATTCACAATCTTTTGATCAAATGACGGAAGTGATTTCATATAACCCAAGGAGAATGAAGTGGGGTTTGACCAGATTAATTAACTCAAATTAATGAACATCATATATTTAACCGAAGGAGGGTGAGGGTGGTGCCATGTGTGACAACATGAGATGATTCGAAATGGATCTCATGGGTCATCTAAGGCTTCAAGCCACATGTGGGGGCATGTGGATAAGTATAATTTTATGTGAAAATTTCTTTTAGACCCCACTCGCCCTCCGAACCTAATGGAACCCTATTTGAGTATTTTGGAGAACATTTGGTAGGATAATGATGTAAAGTATATTATGATTACTATGAAATAATAATTATTAAAATAATAATATAATAGCCAGTATCTGGTAAGTCATAGTTGTTGTGTATTTGGGCACCACTGAGAATTTGGTATTGTCTAAATAAAGTAGAAGAACTCAATAAAGTGAGAAACACTTGAATAATATGTTATATATTTTTTCCATTTGTTGATTATATAAATATTCTAATTATTAAATAATATTAATATTTAATGAAATTCTGAGATAAATTGAAAATTTCACAATAATGTTACATACTCTAGAGTTTGGATAGATGAAAGGAGCTACGATATTATATAATGAACCATGGGTGGGTTGATTCTGTTATGAAAGAGTATTTTATCAGAAATTAGATATTGTGATGATTAAAGAGAATTTAACAATGTGAATAATAAAATTATTTTTAAATTATTCAGGGAATTATAGAAATGTGTAATTATGAATAATACAATATATGTTTATCCTGGTGCTATAAATGTAGTAATTTATATTACAAAACAAGTTAAAATTTTTAAAATAGTAAACATGGGTTATGTGATCTACTATACAGAATAATTTCATTGAATAATGTAATAAATTAATAATAAATGTATTAGTTAATATTGGACAGATAATGAATAATGGTAACATTGACTTCAATAAAAATTTGTGATGTGGATTAAAGTGGCTTAATTGTAACTGGAGAATGAAATAAATCACCTCTAAATGGTTTTTTCGGATCAAACATATATTATTGTATGGAATGTAATATATTTAGCATGGGAATTAGTTTTTATAGGTTATTAAACAATAAATGTTATCTATAATGGATCTATAATTTACTCGTTTAACTTGGGGATTGAGATTTTTTTTGGAAATGTGGTAGCTGGATAGATCCCTGAGAAGACTATATGACTACAATGATAGTCCGATGATTGTGTGGGAGTTGTTTATTATTTGTACTCACTTATTAAAGGCATGTTTCATCTAATTAATGATTGATATAAATGGTGACTGTATATAATGATTTACTTTCATGGAACTCCCTCTCTATCAAGGGTTAGAGTGAAATGATAATATTTGTTCCCTATCAACCCTATTGATCTAGGTTGGTAACAATGATGAATTGTAAATGTAATTTCCAACACAAAACCAATTATCTAGGATGAGATAGGTAATATATTTCTAGGAGATAGATAGAGAAAAATAATTCCTTTAACATATATGTTACATGATTAGTAGAGATGACTATTTACTATAGTATCTATAATTCGTTGAAAAGATATATGGGATGGGTAGAGATGTGTAGTTCCTTCAACATCCATTTCCTGTGAATGTGATGATGGTAATTGACCTCAATGGTGGTGTCCCCTCTTTCAATAGTACATAGATGATGATAGTTCATGATACACCAGATGATTTCACAACTCCTTGCCAATTTCTCATGGATTAGGATTACCAATCCTTCCACAATAGTGATAGAGATATATATATACTATAGTATACTGGAATATATCTTTATCCTATGATATTTGAATTTTATCTAGTTTCTGGAAATGTATACATTGATTATTTTGGATATGTATTTTTCCCTTTTAAATATTTTTGTTTCCCCCGATACTTCAAATATTGTTAAATATTTTAATTTCCACTAATTATGTTGGCAAAATTACATAAAAAAATAAATAATGGACCAAAAAAATCTCATTCTTGGCATCTAAAAGAACATTGGTCGAATATGGGTAGGGAAAAATTTCCAGGTACTATAGGAGAACTATAGTGGTGGAGGAAGAGTAGCCGAGGTGGCACTATAGTGGTGGAGAAACAGTACCAGGAACTATAGTGGTGGAAGTACTATAGGAAGTAGAGTAGTATCCTAGGTACTATATAAGTACTCATCACTAAAGGGCCCTTTGGGCAAAAAAAATTGGATTTCTTGCCTTTTATTGCAGCCACATAGACATGGTCCTTCAAGCTATATAATGGGCCTCCATTTACCCAGAGAAAAAGGTTTTTTCTTTAATAATAAAATGATGATTTAACCCTAAAATTTAGGAAAAACCACACACATTGTATAGAAAAGAATAACATAGCCCCACAAAGAGGATAACCCACCCATAATGACTTATTTATTAAATATAAGACCTATAGGCCCAGTGGGAATGAAACCCATTACATGGAATATTGGATATATGTATTTAACCCACCATCATAAGACTATTATTACCAGTGTGAATTACTAGGTTGATATTTTTTTATAGAATATATGATGGAATTCTACTTTTTGATATGTTCTGTATATAATTCTCAATGTTTGGTGAGCACTTCAGAAGTGAGATAAAAGCATATTCTTATGGTTTTTTAAAGATTTAAATTTTTTTTATTGATGATTTCAAGGAAATAAGATGCCTATACCATGCTTATAATTTGTACATGTTGGCACTATATGCATTTTTAGTGAGTCCAATACTTGGGATGAATATAATACCTATTGTTACACTTACCGATGATAACGTATTTGTATGTAGTTCACCTTGTGTCCATGAAAATCTACCAATGAAGTTGATAAATGACCATAGTGCTTGGAGATGGATATAGATGTGAATATCTAGTGGAGTGGAGATCATTATTGAAGCTAACCTCAGAATATAAAAGCTTAGGATTACTTATCCATTTTTTATTTATGAGTTGTATGATGTGTTTCAGTTATATTAGAATATTTAATTGTATCAGTTTGTCTTGTATTTAATGGGTTCCATTATTTTAGTTATATTCTATCTTCGATTGGTTATATATACTCATGTTTTTTATTACTCAGTTAATGTTTTATGCTTATATGATAGATGGTAATGTGTGATTGAAGAAAATATGTATATTTAGTGAAAATTCCTACAATGTTTTTATAGATACCAGAATTCTAATCACTAACCCATCACCCAATAAAAGACTTAATGGGGAGTTAAATCACTAGTGAGTTGGGACATGACAAATTGGTATCATAGTTTTAGGGTATACTATGTTATTAGGAACCTCAGTGGATTAGTTAGAATTATTAGAAAATGTTTTACTAAGGATCTTTAGTACATGTGGTTACAATATAGGACTCTATAAATGATGTAAAATATTATTTACTCTTAAGAATAAATTTTATTAATGACACATAACTGGGACTTTGGTATATGAAAACGACTGTTACTAGAGGAATCACATATTATATATGTCTAGGACATGTTTTTATAGATCTTTATTAGTTTAATTGTATTTGGAAATGGATTTATAGGGTTGGAATAGAATACGAGTTCTTAATATCTGTATACTCATCAATCATTATGAGTTCATGATGTCATGTAAGAGTTAATGGGCATGGATATCAAGGATTAAGATATTATGTTTTATATGATTTGTTGGAATGATGAGTTTAGAAAAAGAGAAGATATTTTATGATGTGTACTAACAAAAAATAAATAATTTAAAAGGAACCAGTACACCATGGGAGTAGCCTTGTATTATGATGTTATCAAATACTTATGGGATGGTAGGTGAATTCATCATTTTTTTAATTCATCCATTTTTCATTAGTGGTTGATGAGAATATAAATATCATTTTATTTGGTAATTTATATTTCATACACTTATTTATTTTGTAAATGTGTATACCCCTGACATCACAACTCTTCTTGTAAAATCAATTCATTTTTTGATGTTTTATTGTTTTTATGATCTGAGTAGAACAATAGAGGAACTTTGGGAGATTTAGTGGTGATTAATTCACATGAAATGAATTATTCCCACAATATAAGATATTATGAAAAAATAACATGCATATTTTCTAAATGGAAGTAAATAGTTCATTTACTCCCAGTATTCAGGTGTGGAGGGAGATATATATAATTTATTGTGAGTCTTTTCATTCATGATAAGACTTTTTTTTGTTTTTGATATGATAAAATTATGTGAAATAACTACTATGATTATTGTTTTGATTAAAAAATGATTAATAATGATTCATTATATAGAATAATTAATGTGGTTCTACTTCATATAAAAGGTATTTTACTATCCCATCAAGAACCTTTTCCGAGAATAAGGTAATTGTGTCTATCCTAAGTCAATGGTATATTAATTTTATGAAATTTCAATGGTTAAGGATATAATATTATTTTGGTTATCATGTGTTAGAGTAATGATAGTGAAACAAAAGTGTGATCAATATTTTATCCTTTCCTGAAATTAGAATTTTCATTATGATCACCTTATTAGGAGGCTAATGGATATGGGTTTTTCAAGGATGATTTTTCTATTTTGGTAAATGGATACACATTATAGTATTGGGTGGTTATTATTAGATGATAGTGACCTCCACTAGTATGAATGGATCCCATTGATTTTAAATTATTTAGTTCAATTAGTGACTCCCATTGATATGAGATAGAGTTAGTATGATTCCCTCATTATCTATAGTAATGATCCTTATGGTGAGGTATTATATCTATAATGTAAAGTAGAAATGAATAAACATAATAAGTGACTATTTCTAACTATACAATTAATCATATTCACTAGGAGTTTATTTTTTTTATTATCTTGTTGGGACTTTTATTAGTGATTTCATCATGTGATATACAACAAACTAGTTTTCATTTTTAGTTCAAAAAATAAACCTATTTCCTTTTAAAGTAACCCTTCTGTTAAAAACCCATGTTTAGATGATAAAAAATTCCAATTTATAGTCACATGTACTATCAAAGGATGAAATTTTACTGATTTTTTCCATTTCACTATTCGACATTGTTTATTTTAGATTATGTGGTTTCAATGGTTCAGTCACAATCGAGTATTATTGATTCTAGATATATTTTTTGACTCATAAATAGTGGTTTATGATAATATTGGTTGTGATATGATTGATATTCGCAAGAAACAGTTGGAATTTTCTTAGTGGTGGGATGTTTGATACCCCTACCAGAAGTGGATAGTAAGTGTGTGAATGATATGAAAGAATGTGATGGGTGAGACTCACACCATTGAGAAATGATAACATAAATATATATGTTTATAGTAGACCAAATGCATTATTGGATTCATTTTTTTATTCATGAGGGAGTATTGATGCCAAATATCAAGGCGATAGAGATGATCTTTTATGGGATCTATTTCCAAAATGCAATGATCATTCCATGTTTCATTGGAAAAATGAATTTCTCTTTAGGGAATCTAATGACCATTTTGGTGGTAGATATTATGGACTACTAGGACTCTCCATGTTTTTCCATTTCTTTATTAGAAATCATTTGAGGATTCATTCTTCTAGGATTAAATATTGATGAATGAGAAGATTGCGATTACTTAAAATTGTTTCTTTTTATGGAAAAAAGTTCTAATTTAGGGAGGATGTACTATCTAAGATATTCACTAGAGAGTTCCATTTTTTATGATTATAACCTAAAACACATTTCTATTGCACTGAACATACCAAAACTTATTTAAATTTTGACAACGTACTTAAGCAGAATATGTTGTCATCTTTTCTTTTTAGGGAAAAATATTAATTTATCGATTAATGGATTAAATTAGAAAATTTTCTTTTATTAGGGTGTAAAATTGGAAAGTGGACTACGTTGTTCAGTCATAAATTAATGTTTTACCCTAGGTCATAAATTTATTAATTTGCAAGAAATGATTAATCGTTATGTCATTCGTGGGGAATATTTTCAATTAAATATTAATAAATAGACTAATAATCTATTTTCTATGCAACCCAAATTATTCCACTTATATTAATATTTTAGTGGAACTATGGTTAGTGGGAGGAGGATGAGGCTATTTAGCACTATCACAAAAGTTGGGATCTATATCATAAATCAAATAAAATGTGGATTATCATGAAATGTATGGTTATTAATTTTTGAAATTCCATTTTCTGCTATGAACTTATTTCTTTTCATTCAGGACATAACAAATAAATTTATTGATAAAATATAATATAATATCATGATAATAAATATGAACATAATAGACCAATGTTTCATAGAATATGATGAATTGTTTTTGATTAACTCTAATGAAAATTTTGGATTCTATAAATGAAACTCTTGAATTCAAAGGCAAAAAAATTTGATGTAAAAATTGTGGCTCATATATGCTAATTAAATTACCTAAACAAGTGCAAGAGAAAAAAATTTATTATATTGGAAACATTATTTTTAGAGATATTTTGTCACAATATACCTTCACCATGATGAGGAGATGTATAATAAAATTATCGACCCTTTCTACTTCAAGTTGATGGAGATATAATGACCCTCAAGTCCCACCTTAAATAGGCCATAGTGTGGTGAATAACACCAAGGGTATAGAATATAAAATAAATTGGGAGGAATTAAAATTTTTATTTAATTAAATTAAGAGATACTACCATAAATCCTAGAAGACACAAAAAATGGAAGTAAAAGTAAATCCATAAATATATTCCCATATTCCTGTTCAAATTAAATTGATAAAAAGTACATGAAATATCTGATGAAAAATTACAAAAGAAATAAAATTATCAACAAAATCTCATGATACCTGAGCTAGTAAGGTCTATCACGATCCCCAATATCCTCTTGGAAACCTGAATGTAGTTTTATAAACGTAGGGTGAGTATACATGCATACTCAGTAGGAAAAAAACTCACTCATGCACAAGAGGGGAGGCATTCAAATGACCAGTGAGAGAAAGAGATAACCAAAAACCCTATCAAGGAAACCATCCACCCAGTATCACCAAGGTTCACTCCCCAAATAACACAAGTATTATAATGTAATAGTAATATCACATCGATTTTTGGGTACTCTTCACTGCTTGCCATTTGTTATTTAGGACATCCTACGCATCATACCTTCCCCACCATTTTCACTATAGTCCGCTTGACACCCCAACAACAACCTTATTAGACACCACAACCACGCATACCACCTGAAGATACATGGGAAACCACAATCATGCATCCTGCCCCAAGCCACCTAGTTTACCAAAACCATACATAACCACACCCACAGAAACCTGGGCCACGATATAAACCGCTGTGCCCAAAGAAACCTGGGCCTCATCCCTAATACACTTGGGAAACGAAGCATCCCACACACACCTGTGACAACCACCACAACATACCCTACCCAAATAGTTTTGGGATATAATTTACCTCAGGCCTTCATAGCATCCCTGAAAAGTCTTGGTCTACTTGGGTGGGGGAGTGGAATGGAGAAAATAACCAGCCACTTATAAGAATGTTGGAAAAAAAACCCTCGACCGTGAAATGGGGGTGTTTGGTATGAAGAGCTGAAAATGGTTGGGGTGCATATAAGAAGCACAATAACTAAATATTATAGTTATAGGTAATTGAACAATGATCCCATCCCAAGGGTTTTGAATTGAAATAAGGACAACACACAACCCCTCTCAGTGTTATCCCAACATACAAAAATACACAACAACAAAAACCAGAGAAGAACCCATTTTTGTAAAACAATACCCTATTTCACCCATTCTCTTTATCATGTTCATGTGATTCCAATAAGATATTCTTTCAATATAGGGAAACTAATAGACATAGACACATTCGAAGACATCAACTGAAGGAAAACAACCAAGCAACAATTTAAGCATTCACACCCGGTTCTCTTGTAAAGCCACCATAATAAAATGGATCCATGAGATGCCTCAAATTACTGGAACTAAAAAAATCAATAAAATATGGGTACAGATCCACCAACCAACAACTGAACAACATGAAATTTCATCCCCACTCACATCACCGTACAAGAATCAATGAGAGAAACCACACATATTACTGGAATAGAGCAAATAAGTTTATGGATTTGTCTACACCATTCATTATGTTCCTCCCTTCTCTTTGATTAACTGGGGTGATAACATAAGTGTTCTCATTCATTGTGCATCCATTTTATCAAACCAATTTACAAGATTTATTAGTATCCATGTTACAACCATTCATTCACATGTTTATATAGAAAAATTGAGGTTCATTAGTGTGCAAGAAAAATCCACCAAGGACCACTATTTTCAGGGGGCATAAGCCTATACAATTCACAACATATAATTGAAGATAATAGAGTACAATAGAATCACTATCAATCACACCAATTCATTATTTAAACACCGTTTGTTATCTTCGATAAGGTTTGGTTTCATCCACATCCTAAGGGAAACATTTTCACACTAGCCCCGCATGATACACTAAAAAGAGAGATGAAGGAAAACCATACTTGGATGATCAAGGATCGATGTTTTCCTCCTCATGCCACGAATTGGGGACGCACAACTTGTAGTGGAAGAAATCCAATGACTCCAAGGGTTAGTAGGAAATGCTCCAGCATGGGCCCATGATTCCTTTTCAGAATAGGGACTCCAAACACACATAGGAAAGGAAAGAGACCATAGATGAAAAAAGATCTTGGGTGATAAAAGGATCAATCCTAGATTTAGGGGATGAGAAATATTAAATGGCATAAAAAGTTGATCATGGTTTAACCATTTGACTGGGTTGTTTCACACATCATAATTTTTTAGGATTTTATAATTTTCACAGAGATGAGAGAGATAATGTCTATGAGTTAATAAATTTTCCTTAAATGGAGAAAAGCATGAAATAGGGGAATAACTAGAAAACAAAGGAAGCTAGAAAACATGGACAAATAGTGTGGCATGCCACAGGCTTTTGAAACTCAAATGTCCCCCCATTTTTAGGGGAGTCAAAATATCATTTATGGGATTAAAACAGCATTAAAAAACATTAAAAGAGGTAATGAAACCTAAAAGAGGAATTATGGGATAAATATGGGAAAGATCCTTGACACTCCATAGTGGAACTGGTCAGGTGTAGCACCGATTAATGGAATCGATCGGTGACATACCAATAAGTGACACCACGATGTCACCCTTCCACTGACACTGACACCCTCATCGCACACCGATGGGGTATAGGACACAACATACAGTAGGACTTGACAATGTAAAAGGCCAATGTGGGTCCATGCCATTACATCATATACCTCTCAAACTATTCTATTCCTTGAGAATTTAAATCCAACTAGAAGAAAAGTGGTCTGAATAACCTCCTTAATGATACTTCTCAGGATTAAGCCTCCTTGTCATATAGGAGCATCTCTAACTCATACTGATCAACTATAGAAGAACTATCACCCCTCTACCCCAAGAAACCACACAAATGTATAAAGGTCATTCCATCCAAACTCATGGATTAGGGAGTCAGTTTTCCCATGTCAATATACTATCCTCTTTGGGTGGAACTAACTCTCCCGCACATGTTTAATCACATCCACCATAATGAGTCTCGATTTGGGATCAGGTCCTCCCCTCCCCACAACCTAGACTTTCATAGACATTTAGAGAATAAGGAAAACATCCCATCTCTTGGTTAACATAGTAAATCAGTACATCACAGTAATTTACAAAAATCAGAACCTCAAGGATGGCTTGGAACAAAAGATTAAAATAGCTCTGGGTACTTGGCATGCATATGAGATTCTCACTCACAGGTACTCTCCTCAAGGTAGATGTGCCTCCAAAACACACTAACCAAATGGATGGTCCATCCATGAATCAACTTCTCCTTTCAATCATAGATCCTTACTCATCTCTGCATGAATATTGCACTGTCCCCTATATCTAACTATCCCCAGTCCATGACATGGGAGTCATCATGTTGATATCGAACAAGCTGGGAGATGTGGAAAACATTGTGGATCCTTTCATACCGATGTGGAAATGCCAGATGATATGCCACCTCCTAACTCTTCCCCAAACGTAGAAAGGCTTGATGAAGCTAGGAGATAGATTTCTCACCTTGCCAAACCTTCGCTTCCCATGTTGAGGGGAATCCTTAAAGAACACATGGTGTCCATCCTTGAACTCTAAGGGCCTCCTCCTACTATCAACATATGTCTTCTTCCGGTCCTGGGTTACCTGCATCCTCTCACGCACATGTTGAACCTTATCTATTATGCTATGAAATACCTCTGGGCCAAGAATACATGCCTCCCCAATCTCGGTCCAGCACACGGTTGAATGACATGGCCTTCCATACAAGGCTTTGAACGGATCCATTCCAGTGGTAGAGTAATTAATATTTTTGTAGGAAAACTATACCAGAGTAAAGTGTTCTAATCATGATCCTCATAAGCCCAAAACACAAGCCTGTAGCATATCCTCCAAACTTCATGATGTTCCTCTGTGTCTACCCATCTGTATATGGGTGGAAAGAAGTGCTGAGTCATAGATAGGTTCCAAAATCATGTTTAAATCCCCTATAGATTCATGAGGTAAACTGTGCATCCTGATTCGAGACTATGGTTCTAAAAAATCTTTCCATTTGCATAACATCACCCAAATACTTCTGTGCTAAGGAATCCACTGTGCTTGATTCCTTAATCGCTATGAAGTGTTCTGATTTCATCAACTGATCTAACACTACCCAGATGTCATCACAACCTCCCTCATCTCTAGGTAGTATTGTGATGAAGCCCATCGAGACGTCATTCCACTTCCACTCGGAAACATCAAAGGGATGAAAAAGACCTCCCAAAACATGATGCTCCCAAGACATGATGCTCAGTCTTCACCTATAGACACATGAGGAAATTTTCCACTAACATTGAAACTGACCGCTTCACCTCAGGCCACAGAACTATTCACTTAGGCCTTGATGCATCTTGGACACTCCTAGGTGCACCGCTAGTGGTAAGTTATGGAGCTCACATGGAACTCCCACGTGCATCGTCTCTGGGGAAAACAACTTCCCATGGAAAACCATCTAATTAAAACATTCCTACAACCAACCTTTTGGATCATTTCCCTGGTCAACTCGATCGCGCATCACTACACTCTCGGAGTCTCCCCACTGAGACTCCTCCACCATCTACAATAGAGAGAATCCATTATCATCTGAAATTGATAGCCTCTACCACCATTTACTTTTTCATCCATTTATACATAATCCAACTCATCCATTGCCTTATAAGAATCCAAAAATTCTTTAATATCTCCCCTATGTGGCTTCTTGCCCAAGACATCAGCAAAAAAGTTCCACATACCCTCAATGTAAGACATCTTGAAGTCCTACTGCTGAGGAAACTCCACCCACCTTCTCAATTGAAAATTCTGGTCATGCTAGGTAATTATACGACTAAAAATCTTGTGATTTGTAAAGAACAAAATGTGCTCCCTAATGAGGTAATGCCACCACAGCTTCAACACAAACACTACTACTACAAGATCAAGGTCCTGGGTGGCATAGTTACACTTATGAGGACATAACTGCCTATACTCATAAGGTATCACTCCCAACTATTTCATCAACACACACCCCAAGAAAAAATAGAAGCATTGCAAAACAGCTCAATCAACACCCCTTCCTCTGGAAACTTGAGAATTGGGGCATTGACCAACCTTTCCTTCTGATATATGAAAGCTGCCAATCACTACTCTCTCCAAATGAATTCATGGTCTATTCTAGTCAAATCTATCAAATGAGTTGAAAATCAAGAAAATTCAGGTACAAACCTATGATAATATCCTACCAAAACTAGGAAACTATGAACCTCCATCATGTTCTTGGGTTCTACACAAGATAAAATCACTTCAATAGTTTATGGATCCACCTCTACCCTTGGTTGAGACACCATGTGTCTAAGAATGTGTAGTTCTCATGTCAAGAGCGTTCTCTTAGAAAACACCCCATTGAGATGGTGGTGTCAAAGGATATCCAAGAACATACTAATGTTCTCAGTGTGATCCTCCTTTGATACTGAGTAGATCAGGATGTTTTTGATGAACAAAATGATAATATGGTGCCATAACTTGTGGAAAACAGAGTTCACGAGCCCCATAAACACAGCTGGTGCATTATTAACACCCAATGTCATGACTAAAAACTCAAAGTTCCCATACCTTCACCTGAAATCTTTCTTTGGTATATCACCATCTTTCAACCTTAACTGGTGATACCCAAACCGTAGATCTATATTGAAGAACCAACCAGCTCCCCCTCACCTAGTCAAAGAGGTCGTCTATCCTCAAGAGAAGGTAGAAGCTCTTGATCATTACCTAATTCAGTCATTGGTAGTCTATGTAGTACCTGAGGCCACCATCTTCTTTCTTTACGAACAATACTGGAGCACCCCAAGGTAAAATGTTGGGTTAGAAAAAACCATTCATCATCAGGTCATTAATCAGAATATACAACTCTCGTAACTCAGAAGGTGTCATCCGGTAGAGAGACATCAAAATTTGACAGGCACCGGGTTGTATGTCTATCCCGAACTCAACGTCATGTTAGCGGGGCAGAGTCACAACCTATTTGAGGAAGATGTCATGGAACTCACTAAAAATCCTCGAAATTTCCACCATCTCTGAGTCTTTTGAATCCACTGACAACTCATCTATCAAAGAATGATTTGGGTCCACATGACGATAGCCCTCGTGAAAACCCCTCTCTACAACAAATGCTACATGTTGGATGCCTATATATGAAAACATGATCATTATCTGGAAGAAGATGATAACAGCATACACTGAAAATAGCTAGTCCTTGTCTAGGATGTCATTGTATGGTTTCATTTGCTGTAGAAAGAGATCTCCACTAGACTGATGTGACACCAACATCAGTCTGCATCCTCGAAAAATATTAAATTGGCTGGTTTGGCCCCCAAATAACGTACTCAACACTAGTGGAATGGAGAGTCTCTCTACTTCTAGGCCCAAAGTATGGGATAGAGTGGGTGTAAAAAAGGAGTGAAAAGCCCATGAATCAAAAAAGGAACAAACAAGAGTACTAAACAAGGTGATCATACCACAAATTTCTTCTAGTCCACTTGAACTTCTACCTCAACGACATGAATCTTCACATGCACAAATCCTCTACTAATTGGTTGCCATCCGCCTCTCCGACCAAGGCCATGTCGAGGTCCTTGAAGAGAACCCTAGGGTTGGCCTCCCCCGACACCATCCTCCCTAAAAAAAAGTAGGAACACATAGCCCCTATTGCTGCTGCTAAAAAGGTCTGGCTTGAAACTGCTGTTGTTGAGGTGGGCGCTGATCCTGCCCACCTCCAATGTACTGTACTTGGTACGGGACCTATTTTTTAATATTTCCATGGCTTCCACAGATGAAGCCTCTCAGTCCTAGTCCCACAGAGAAAGTGTCAGGACTAAAAAATCGAGAATAGAACTGGAGAGGTCTTCTCCCTATTGGATAAAACATGGAAGGTCCTGATTCTAGATGAATTTTGTTGACAACCTTCCCTTTGGAAGAACACAAATAGATCCCATATCATAGAAAACCTCACATCATGTGAATCCTCTCCACCACATTAGGCTTCTTTGGTACCTCCATGTATATCGGTAGAGTGAGGGTTGTAACATTATACTGAAGAGAAGGTCGGAGTGCCTCTTCTAAATGTCTCGCCCAAGACTCCTCATTTGGAAAATGGTTTGGAATGAAATGCAAGAGATCCTTGAACAATATCCCCATCTCCCTCACTAACATACTCCCCTATTGGAGGGATAGTAACTCAAGCCTCTTAATGGACTTAATCGTAGAATAATGGAATTCCACCAAGAACTCTTTCTTGATGTCATTCCATAATACCTCAACCTTCATACACTCTCAGAGGTAGAGAATCCACTAAAAATGTGATGATCCATTCATCTGACTAACTACCAACAAAACCTAGTAATCTCTCGAAGCACAAATCAAGGTAAAGGTGATCTCCAGCTCCTCAATCTATCCATCCGTCTCCAATTCAGAAACAATTCCATCGTATTTCCTGAGGGTCTTATACTGGTAAGAACGTAGAGTATTCCATCACTTTTCTTCATCTTCCTCTCAGTCAATCCTACAATGATCGACAAGATCAGCCTCCTGGGACTCGATCGCCTTCACTACTCATAGAAGTCATCCAGGTTCCATAGTTTCATGGTAAAAAAAGAATTCCTAATCCTGAGTATTATATAAGATTCCATTTAAATTATTCTTAATATTTTTATCTATTTTAAATTCCCAGAACACCCAGGACACACAAGAATATAGGTCCTTATGATGATGTACCATTCCTAGTGTCTCTACCCTACAATCAGTGTAACCTCACGTTGTCGTTATGTAGGCTCAGAGTCCTTCCATAGGATCATCGGGTCCCTAAAATCTTATTTCATTATTGGTATTCCCTAGACTATTTTACACACCAATATTACATAACACTATTTTCCTACCATCCCATGCAATCCTCATTATGCCTAACCCCGAACTCTATCATATATATCATCAATTAGCCTCTGATACCATTCTATCATGATCTCCCTTCACCTAGATGAGGAAAGGGACAACAAACCTCCAAACAATTCCTTCTTCATGTTGAAGGAGAGATAATAACCCATTGTGTCCCACCTATAAAAGGCCCCAGAGTGGCGACTACCACCAAGGGTATACAATCTCATGTAAAATGGAATTAATTACTCTTTGTATTTTATAAAAGTTGGAGAGAAGATGGAAAATCCCAAAAAACTCTAAAAATTGAATGTAAAAGTAAATCCAAAAAACCATTCCCATATGCATGTAAAAAATAAACTGATACTAGGTATAAGAAAACTCTAATGAAAAATACTAAAAGTAAAAAAATCAGAAACAACAACACCTGAAGCCCAAGCTAGTATGGTCCAACATGGTCTTCAATGTCCTCATGGAAACTTGAAAGTAGTTTTATATATATAGGGTTATTATATATGCATTCTCAGAAGGGAAAACCAAAATCTCTCGTGGACTAGTGGGGAGGCATTCTAAGGACTCGTGAGAAAAAGAGATAACCAAATCATAGAGAAAGGAAACTATCCACCCATCCACACCAAGGAACACTTCCCAAATAATGCATGTCAGGTAAAGTAATATTAATATCAAATTAATATTTTGGTATCCTGTACCGCATTCTCCGTAGTTATATATGAAATCTTATGCATCAGTCATTCCATTCAATTTTCACTGCCATCCCACTATCTCCCCAACAATAACCTTTTGGGCGTCCACAACAACACATCCCACCTGTAGACACCTGGGACACTAGAACAACGCATCCCGCCCACATACACCTAGGCCACCCAAACCATACGAACCACTCCCACAGACACCAGGGCTAAGACAACAACTACCATGCCTGAAGATACCTGGACCTCATCCTGAAGACACACGAGAAACAATCCTTCCTTCAAACACCTGGGCCACCATCGCAACAAACACTGCCCAAAGAGTCTTGGGCTTTAATGTACCTTAGGTCGTCACAGCCTTCCCAAAGAGTCTTGGGCTACCTGATAGAGGGAGAAAAAAGAGATAATAACCATCCACTCATAATAATGTTTGAAAAACAACCTCCCCATGAAATAGTGATGTTCAGGAAAAGGTTCTCAACATGGGTGGGGTGAATATAAGAAGAAAAATAACTAAACATTATACATATAGTTAATCACGAACTCATCCCATAGTAAGGGTTAAAAATAGACAACCAACCCATACACAACCACTCTCACTGCAATCCCAAAATGCACAAATACACAACAACCACAAGCAGAGCACAACCCATTTTTAGAAAACCACTCCAAGTGTACCCGTTCTCTTTATCATGTTCAAGTGATTAGTTTAAATATTCCTTTACTCTATGGAAACTAAAAGACATATCCAAAAGATAAGACAACAACTAAAGGAAAACAGACATCCAAAAATTTATGGATTGACACCCAGTTCTATTGTAATGTCACCACAAAAAGGGATCTGTGAGGTCCCTCAATGTACTAAAACCAAACCAATCCCCAAATTACAGGTATCGAACCAAAAAACAAAAATTGAAATATTTGAGATCCCATCCCCATTACATCATCCAACATGTATCAATGAGAGAAAAAACACATATTACCAGAATATAGCATGATTTATTGCAGATTTTTCAACACCATTAATTAAGATTATTCCTTCCATTTGGTAAACTAGAGTGATGAAACAAGGATTATTATTCATTGGTAATCCATTTTATCAACCAAATTTACGTGATTTACCAAATTAAATGTTACGGGCATTCAATCACATGTTTATATAGAAAAACAAAGGTTTATTAATGCGAAATAACGGATCACTAACAACCATTATTTTCAGTGGGAATAAGCATATACAATTCACAACATACAAGAGAAAATAAGAGAGCATGACAACATCACCCTCAATTACACCCCTTCATCCTTAAAAATATTTTTATTATCTTCATTATCGTTTTGTTTCATCCATGTACCGAGGGTAATATTTTCATACACGCCTTGCATGATAAACAATAAAAAGAGATGAAGGAAAACCCTACCTAGATGATCAAGGATCAATGTTTTTCTTCTCACACTAAGAACTGGGGATGCACGACTTGTAGAAGAAGATCTCCAAGGACTACAAGGCTGATTAAGAAGGGTTCCATCATGGGCCCATGATTAATCTCTAGAAGTAAGACTCCAAACACAAAATGTAATGAAAATATGCCTAGGTAGAAGAAGATCATCAGTGATAGAAGGCATGATACTAGATTTAGCGGATGTGATTCTCAATGTTCATAAAAATAGAATCGTTGTTGAACCACGCAGTTAGGCGGTTTCAGACATTATTATTTTTTGGGATTTAATAATTATCCTCATAGATTTTGGAGATAATGGCTATGAGTTTATTGATTTTATTTAATCAGAAAAAACATGTAATTGGGGCGAAACTAGAAAACACAGGAATCTTAAAAACATGGACAAAGCATGTGATTGGCCAAATATTTTGGTAACTCAAAGGTCTCACCATTTTTAGGGGATTCAAAATATCATTTATGGGAATAAAATAGCCTTAAACCACTTTAAAAGATGTAATAAAATAAAAAATAGGCATTAAAGGAAAACTAATGGAAAGAAACCTGACACTCTACGGTGGCGATGAGTGTTGACACACCGATCGGTGAAACCGATCGGTGTCACCCTGTTACCGACACCGACACCCTCCTCGATCTTAAATGGGGTCTACGAAATCTGAAACAACAAAACATGAGAATGTAAAAGGTCTAGGAGGTTCTGGGCCATTACATATTTTATTTCATTTTTCAAATAATTTATAGATAATATAATAACTACGGAGTTTAAGTGAGTAAAACATATATATCAGTAAAGGTAATTTCAATAAAAATCTAATCTAATTGCTTAGGGGTTATTCTGATAAATGGATTAAATGTTATCTTAGAGATAATTTTGTCCAATTTTGAATATAAATCTATATTTTTGGAGCATTAAGTTACGATTTGATGATAATTTTATTTTTTTATGTTTTCTTCATGATGATATGAAGTTTCAAATGAATTTTGGTTAAGAATTCTTGTTTTCTCTCTAGAAAATAACAATGTCTGATGGTCAATAATTTCATGCGATGAAGCTCGGAAAGTGAGATGGCGGACAATCTGATTGTTTTGATTTTTGATCAGATGGACTTTATCATGAAACATCGGACCAAATTATGGGAGAAATAGGTGGGACACCTATTAGTTGTGGTGATAAAAGAAATCCGTTCCATTGAGCGGATTGGGAAATTAGGTGGCGAGGTATATGGGGGTAATGTGACCTCATCTTATACTCATAATAAAATAAATTCCATAAGCATTGAGATTATTGAATAAAGGATCTACTAGATCATTCTAATCAAATAATTTAATAACTATTTTCAAATAGAGGAGGAAAGGGGTTGTGTCACGTGTGTGTTCTTTTGGGGTCGAAACATGACTTTCCTAGTTGATTGAGGCTTCAATAAACATGTGGGGTGAATATGTAGGTATAACTTGATGTTTAAATTTTTATTAGACCCCTTTAGACACACCATATAATATATATTAGTGTTTTAGGTATTTTGAGATAATTTTATATGTGAATAAAGTGATGTATGATTGAATTATCATTATTAAATTTTTTGTACCAAAATATGATAGGGTACCACTAAGAGGGGGAGGTGAATCCACGATAATTGATTATATAACTTATTTTCATTGAATAATTAAAATATTTTGACTTATTAGAGTTTTTATTTACTCATAATATCACTTCTTCACTTGTATTCACAAAAATAATGTTGGAAAAAAATCCCTCAAGGTGACTTTATAGTGTTTTGGTTTGGTTGGGTTTGCTGAAAAAATCAGTTTATAAAGTTTATTATAAAGTTCAAGTGTGGTTGTTGACAAAATATGATGAAAATGATTCAATATGGTGGAGACCTCTATTTTCCTGAAATGCCTATAATAATAGATTATTTAAAGCTATGCAAGATAGAGGACTATCTAAGTATGGAGGCACTATAAGTTTTTAGGAATTTTGTTGGAATAAAGAATTGTGGTTCCCCAATATATTCCAAATTTTAAGGATCATCAATTTTGATTAAGGGGAATGTTTTTTCAAGTAAAATAAATTTTTTCACACAATTGAAAATGTTTTGTGAAAGGGTTCAATATTTTTGTGAAGTTGTGAGAAGATGATGATTCAAGGTCGCCTCATGAAATTATATTAAAGGAAATTGTTTTTTGAATGTAATAATGTTTCAAAAAATATAGAGTTCTGTGAAGAATAATTTTTCACCCAAACATGTTTAATTTATTTGGTTTTTGTGTGATGCAAGTGAGTTTCATGATAATGGTGACAGTAAGTTATTAATGGTTAATGAACTGATAATGTTACATGAAAGAATAGTGGTGAATGTGTAAGTTGCATAAAGGCCCAAGAATGCCTATAAATAGGCTTATTACTCCGCATTTTAAGTGCAATACCATTAGAAAATATTAGGTCTTTGAAGTCGAGTAAGTGTTGGTGAATCTACTTCTTATGAAAAATAGTTTCTTCAATATCATTTATGTATATAAAAGGCACTAATGTCTATATAACCATGTGAACTTCACAAAATTCTATTTAATGGCCCGATAGGTTATAGTTTCATTAAAAGAAAAATAATGATCATGATGTCAAGAGTTCTAAAAATAATTGAAAAGTAGGGTGAATGTTTGGAAGTTACACAGATGTTGTGTAAAGGTTTTGTAATGGTTAAAGTTGTGAAAACCATAACAAAAAACCCTTAAATTATATGTTAAATAGAAATTCCTCATTTAGATGTAAAAATATATTCATGGAATGACTATTTTTTTTTAAAACACACTGACTCAAGAAATGAATGGATATATAATGATGTTACAATTGGTACACTTCATTAGATAAAAATGATCTTCCAATTTGGGATTGGTAGTAAATGTGGAGGGATAGTAAGTCCACACCAAACATTATAACAGAATTGTGATATAATACATTTGTTACATTGTCACATTGACTTTATATGAAACTTTAAATATCCTAGTTATTGGTGAACCTTGTAAAATTGTTTTGTTTACTACATGTTTTAATTTCTTCTCATACATGTCTAAATGAAGAAGAGAGAATATTTTTCTATATAATAATGAAAAAATATTCATTAATTGGGGTTTTATAATCCTTAATACCCATATTAACCCCAGTATTCGGGTATTTAACATTTTAAAGACAATATAAAATAATATAATGTAACCGACATCAATTTTACATTGTTCAACATCAATGTAATAGTGAAATCCTTCCTAGGATTAGGAAACGTTTCATGACTTTTAATATCACTAATATAATATTAATTACAAGAGAGGGGTAGTGCACATTATAAAATCCTGACGATCATTCAAAATAGTTAGTACCAAGTAAGGGCATGTGTGTTATTAAACAGTTACTACAACAATCAACGAATGAAACAGTTTACCCTGATATCACTTTATTTTTAATATTTCCTCCTCACTCATGGAGGAAAAAACTCATCAAATAGTTACAAACTACTTCAACATCAAATATAAGATCTTATTTGGATACCACTAGACTTCCTAAACCAAATAAACACCAACAACTTCCTATTAGTCTATTCTAAAAGTATTCAGGACAATTTATTCATGAAAGATATCATGAACTCAAGAAAATACCACTTTCCTACTCATTTGAAAGGTTGAGAATGAGAAGAAATATTAATGGATTGTATCAACCACCTTAGAATAAATAAATGGAGTTCAATTCTAGCTATTATTCTTTTATTCTGTCTTATACATCGATGAATTTTTAATGAAACATAATATATTTTCTCAATTCTTGAAGATAATGATATTTCTTCATTTCTATTTTTATTATATTATTTATAGAATACTTTAATTAAATTTCTATATTTATTATGACAATTCTCCATTATGATCAGGTTAACCAAGTTCCATGGTCACCAAATTTGATTTTTCTTCCTGTATAATTGATAAAAAATGATTGAAAATATTTATTTTTAAAAATTAAAGAATATCCAAATAACCTTCTTATTTTTATTTTATACAAGAAAATATATTATAATCTATTTGAAACTCAAAATAAATATTCTCTTCTAATCTTCAATGAATATTGAAAGAATTTAAATTTCATTTTTATTAACATGGTACCATTTTATTGGAACTTCTACTATGGAATGGTGTAGTAATCCCATTGAAAAAAAAGTAAAATTTACTTTTACTATACAACCTCATAGTGAACCATGGGTCATGAAATTCACTATGATGATTCATCCATGAATATTATCATATGGTGAAATATATAATTTCCATATCATTTTCATTAAAAAAAAATTTCTAGAAAAAATATCATATTATTTATTTAACTAAGTCATAAAACATGCATGATCTAAACCATAAGAGTATTTCAAATCATCTTTACGATGTCCCACACCAGCCTCATATAGACATGTCTCAATTGTACTTAGATTTGTTACAACCTTACATCAAAGGCTAAATTAACCTTATGAGGATGTGCGACTCTTGTATCAACTATACATGAAAAATCATAACCATACGGTTACACCAGTATTAAAATTATAAATACATGAATTAATATTATGAGAAATTAATGTTACAAAGAATTTGAAATTCTTATATGAACTATATGAGTAAATTACTAAATCTTATGAGAAAGTGTTTTAAATTTACGATAGTGGCTGCTCAAACTATATATGCTAAAAAATTATCTATAATTTCAACCATAATAGTAGAACAATCAATCTAATAAAAAATCAATCTTTTAAACCATTATTTTTTAAAAAAAAAGACATATTCTCTAAAAAATTTACGGGAACATCAATATTGGTTTCTATATTTGTTACTGATCTTTGAAACTCCTAAAAACACTCTAGAAACATAAATATCTATTAAACTGCCAGAAAATAAAATCTCTTTTCATATAAAAGTCATATTTAAAACACCCTAAATGATATAGTAGTGTTTTTTGATAACTCTATCTCCTAGTGACAAAAAAATATTCTAAGTGTTAATATTCTCTCCCCCTCAAATCATGAGCTCACATTTTCAAAAAACATCCCCCTTTCATAAAAATCATATCCACATAATTAAAACAAATAAAAATATAAAATTAAATCATTTAAGAAAATAGTTTTCAATTTCAATCCCCTTTTGACAAAAACATTAATGACATATATGGGGTACCTTCTAAGAATATTTTATAGAACTGGAGGGCATGAACATTCTTGTTCAGCATTAACAATATAAATCTATCCTTAAGGGAAAACACAGTGAATATAATCCAACTTGTCTTGATCTTGGAAACGTTATAAGATAATGTCTTCATTGTCCAACCTATCTATAACACATTAAGATATAATATCACTATATTTGTACATTTATAGTTGTTATTTTATAAACATATATAAAACATTGATTATAATAATGAATTCTTAGTGGTTTATCAACATTCACCCCAAAATCATCTAGTTTCTCCATTAAATTAATAATTTGAGTGCAATATGTATTTGAAAAAAATATTTTTAACCATTATATTACTCAGTGAAACATGATTCTATTTCATTAAGATTGAACTCACAGAGTTACCTCCCAAGAAGAAAAATCAACAATAAGTGGATATTCTATCATCATAGTCACTTTATCAATCCACGTTAGTAAATATGGAGAAATTTATATTATGTTTCTTATTTTATATAAAATAAAATAATTCACTTTCACTTTCACATATTGAAATAAAATTTTAGAAATCATAAAATGTGACTCCTTTGGATCCATCTTATTTTTATCTCAAATACTGAACATATATACAATATATATTCTTGAAGATATTATCAAAACTAAGATACCAAAACGTTTTGATTTTTTTCACTCAAAAAATTTAAATATTTAGATATTTTTCCACAACATCAATCAGTGTAGCCAATGTATTTGACTCATCTATTTCAATCTACTTCAATAACTCCCTAGAAAAATTATCTTGGGATTATGGGATTTGATTTTCTCATTTGATGACTTGTAACCCCAATAAGTATCCCAACTCACAAAGAATGATAATATCAAAGTGATTCTTAATTATTTTTTAAAATTAGGTGCAATAACACTCTTGATAACTTGATAATATAATATCATCAAAATAAACAAAAATAATGTGAGAACGTAATTCTATTTCATTGATATACTGGTTTATGTCCACCTTGACCATGAAAAATATAGACCCCTTTAATTAGTTATCAATACTTTAATACCAAACGATTTAAGCCTTATTTAATCATTAGAATTGATTTTTTAGTATCCACATCCTTGTTCTATTATAAATAAGAAAAAAATCATTAAAAAATATAAATATACACCACTTCATCATGATATCCATTTGAAAATATATATTTGACACCCATTAGACAAATAATTCAGGATTCCTATAAGATTCAAATTTTTTAATCATTATTGAGTACTCATATATTTCAATTTGAGAAAATGATTCATTAAAACACACTCTTTTATGTTGATAATAACTTTTATAAACAAGTCTGAATTTTTTTTATCATAACATTTCCTTGATCATTAAACATTCACATGAACACCAAATTTAATCTAATGATATTTTTATTGTTACATTCTAGAAAAACATACCACGTAGAATTATTTTCAATAAGATTCATCTCATAATCAATATCCATGATCCACTCATAATATTTAAATGATTAAACCATTGAAATTGGGGTCAACTTTAGATATTATGAATGTTTTTTATACATGAACATTTTCTTAGTCTCTACTAGTGCTTCAAAATCTCCAACAATATTCAATATAATCACATATTTTTAGACTTTGGAAGATATAATTTCCTTATCAGTAACCTCCTACTCATCACTAGTATTATCTACTCAACTTTAACAACATATATTCTAGCTTCTACATATATAATACTTTCTTCCTCAGAATCCCACTTACAATATTCATTTACAAAATAAAAAAAATATCATCTAGAGAATTTTATATTTAATTATTTTTCAATTATTTTTAGAAAAAAACATTTAAAAACAATTTTTACATCATCCTATTAAAATATATGATGCCTTTACAGTTTGATAAATATCTAAAAATGATACCCTCCTCATCATTTTCTTTAAACATTACATGTTTTGGGTATTTATTTATATAATTAATGGACTACCAAACACTATAATGAAATTAAAAATGGATTATTTTTATACCAAATATCATAGGATGTCATATTATATTCTGATCACATCAAAAATATAATTTTAATTTGGATATACTGGAAAACACCCTCTCTCCAATAGAGTTTTTAGGGAATATATTCTACTATAAAAGATATTCCCATTTCTAATAGGATCCCATACATTCTCTCATCAAATCCATTTTTATGGGGGTTTATATGAAGTGATATAATAGTGATTTACCCTATTTTTTCAATATAGGATTCCAATTATTTTATTTTAAAACACATACCAATTTTGAATTGAAATATATTAACTGACACAACAAAATATTTCTCAACTGATGTTCTGAAATTTTTGAATATATCCATTTCCTCAAACTTTTTTTTTAAAATCCTATTATTCATTAGAGTGTAATAATAAAAAAAATGTGATGAAATTAAGATTATATTTAGTGTAATTTTTCTCATGTTTCAATATAAATCAGATTGTATCAACTCAATAGGCTTGGTGTAATGAATTTTAACTCATTTATGAGACTCTGATGTAATTTTTCATTTCAATCATGCCTCAAAAACACCATTCCATTCTATTTTGATGTGACGGAAGTCCCTCAATAGAATAATTTAGGAAATATTTATCATAATTATATGAAAAATATTACCCAACCATTTATTACACAATTTATTTTCCAATTTATAACTAAAGTGACAAGAAATTTTTAAGTCTCTAATATGAAATATATTTCCACTATTCTTCTCACCTAAAGTGAAAATAATTCCACAATTGATTATATTAGTTGGATAAATTATTCTACTAAAAATAACTGCATTACCATTTTCACAGAGCTAGCACACACATAAAAGACTGCGTTTTTCCCATCAATAAATAATAAAAATTTTGATTTTAGTTTTTTGACCTCTATTTCATTTGTACTAACATCATTGATATTTAGAGGGATTTCATTTCGAAAGGATACTACACTAACTATGTGATATTTTATAATTTTTAGAATATTTACATATATTTTCATGTGTGAGGATAATTAATTACAATTGATCCCAGAAATACTTTTTTCCTGACAGTCACCTCAATAATAAGTTATAATGATTCAAACAGTTATAAATAAAATTAATCTTTTTATTTTAATTAAAATATCTTATTTTGTATTATAGTGATAGAAAACATAATAAATGCTTTGGTATTATTATATCCTATTTAAATGAATCATAAGAATCATTACCACTGATAATATAGACATAGAATTGTAATCATATGATTAGTATAAATATATGGTTTTAACTAATCCAATTGACACAGACAAAGGATATGATGTCCTCAACAGTAGGATCATACCTTGTGAAGCCCATTTATCAGATCTTACAATAGATATAGATTCAATTTTATTTTCCCTTGACCAAGCACAAGTTGAGATCCAATAACTTAAGAATGAGAAAAATTCTTTATGGGAGAAGTTTACACTCATAAAGATCACAACCCAAACCATTTTCGACAAACCACCCCTTGAAAGTATCACTGTCGCACACCATACTCTAAGAGAATTTAATGGTGTATTAAAGTGTTAGGTATCAAGAACCTATCAAAATGGGGATTCATATTATTTTAAATCGAATAAGAAATATATTTTTATCTTATTATTGTTGAATTTTATTTTGACCAAATAAAACATAGTATTTTTGGTTAATATTAAAATTCAATTAAAGAGTTTATTTTCATGAATTAATTTGTTTTTTAAATAAAAAATGTTCAATTATTTACTATTATTAAATACTTTTTATGATGTATAAATGATCATATATATGTTATGAAATCAAATATAATTTTTATAATGGTTCAAAAACTATTATTATAAAAAACACACAATTTCTCAATTAATGGAGATCAAATTTTGAAAGTGAAAATAAAAAAAATTGAATTTTTTAGATAAAATTAATAATATTTTTTGAATCGTAATTTTTATATTATCCAACGGTGATTTGTTTTCATAATTTTCTAAGCCATTTAAATTTTTGAGTAAAATTAAATATCATATAAATATACAGTGTGTATTATGACATCACAATGACACAAAAATGATGTAATAAATACTAAAAAATAACCCACAACCCAATACATTTTTTTAATTAAAATAATTTTATTTTATGTATATTTGATTATTTTAATAAAGCCATTCTGAATCCTCCAAAACCGTTAACATGATTTGAGGTTTTAAAATCATTTATTTAAGAGTATTACTCACCCCCACAAAATAAAGGGTATTTTATGTATATACTGTGGAATTATAAAATAATTAAAACCTATCCCTTTTGGAAGAAAATATAGGAAGAAAATATGGAATGGTCATTGAAATTGGTTATTTTTATAGTGTAAAAATCATGGGTTTGAGAATTATTAATGAAATACGCACTCATATCCTATTTAAATATACCCAAGATCCCATTTATCTTCACTAAAAATACTTGGATCACATTCTTACTCTTATCTACCTACTCTATATCCCTTAAAATGTGCCCCTAGCACTAAAAATCTCCTCCCAAACATTTTGAGTCACACACTCAAGTAAGGGATCCTGTGAATCTTTACCATATTAAAGGTTATTTATTATCTTATGCCTCTTTTTTAAAATTACTAATGTCATTATATTATTTTACAAGACCCTATTACCACCCATTTTATTTAAAAATGATTAGATACCAATTTTTATCTCTCATCAAATAATTTAATGAAGTTTTAAGTGATTTCATTATGATGTAGAAATTTCACCATGATATTTAATGCCAAAAAAAATTTGTAGTGATTAACACAACCATTTACTATTAAGTGTTTCCACATTTATACACTTATACTTATTTCAATTGGGACTTACATTATTTATTCCACACTACTTGTTCTTAGAATAAAATAAGACAATGAATGACTCCAGGTTATAAGATCTATGTGGCACACATAAGCATGGAAAAGAAATAAAAGTGATGGGTTCACCAAAAACTATATAGTGCATCGATTCATTAGATAATATTTAGTCTCACGAGACATCAAGTTTCCATTGGAATTGAACCTAATTCAATTGTGGGATATTTTAATTTATAAGTTCTTGGATCTTATCCTTAACCTATGGTTATGATTTGGTATTTTATTTTATTTCCACATTTCCCATGTTATGACAACCATGTTATATAATGCCTTATTATTTATGTTTATGATCCCATTTCCACTTATTCCCCATTTATATTCCTATTTTCTAATACGTATTACTTGATTCATATTATTCTGTGTTTATTACCTTTCTAGTCTTTCTATATCACCCAGTTCTTATGTATGTCCTAAGGTTATCACGTGTATTTTTTAGTGAGATCATATTAAGAAGGTTTTTAATAAAATTTTGTTTTTTCTTATTTAAATTTCTAGGTAATGTACAAAATTCCCTATTACACTATAATTCCTAATCATCAAGGTTCTTTTAAGTGTAAAATTATGTAAAAATCATGAATTAATGTGTAATAAAGTGACGAGTTATTTTAGTTGGTTTAAAAGGAAAAGTTTATATATTTTTGGGATTAAGATTTGAAAAATATAGACAAAGGATGTTGTATAAGAATAAGTATAAGGAAACATAAATAAATATTGTTAAGTATAAATCAAGTGGTTTATAAGGAAAATACATCCATGTTTGGATACTTTATGTGGATGTGGTACTGCATAGATGTACAGAGGGGTAACAACATTAGAATGGGGCAACAGACCTAACTCGATTTAATGTGGTACAAGACAATGGTAATTACTACAACCCTAATTGGGCACTCATGGGGTTAAGATTTGATAAATTTACTAGCTCTGTATGAACCATTAGCACGTGAACAAAAAATAACCGTAATGAATATATTTTTGAAAATAGATAACATATAACATATATAGTAGTCTTGAAATTCATAAGTTACAAAATAAATTTAATTTATAACTTATACATTCAATCACATTGGATTGACCTTTATGTGTTGAATATTATAAAATAATAATCCATAGTTATCCTTTTTTTGTAACCGATGCTCTTAAATAGGATGGATCAGGTAAACATTTAATATTAAGGGTAATATGATGACTACCACAATGAGATTACCTACTCGAAGGGAGCATAAATCAACAAAATTGTGATGATATTCTCTCAGCTAACTCATGTTATGAATAGAAACATATATCAGGATGATATTTTGAATATCCTTGATAGAGAACAACAAGGAATTGAGAGCATTATATGACTAAGGCTGCCAAATTTAAAGGGATTATATAATCCCTTAATAAAGAAACAATGGATTAACTCCATTAAAAATATATTCTCTATCATTCAATGTTCTATGAAATAGAAGGTTCCGCTGGATGTTTACTATTTAAAGGGAGAAGCTAATTAGTTGTGGTAATTGATCAAGAATACGAAGCCTGAGGACCAGATAAAATTGATGGGGTGGATGGAATTATGGAAAATGTTTTTCGATAAATATTTTCCTCATACTCTCTATATTATAATGGAATGAGATTTCTTGTCCCTCAAGAAAAGGGATGATGAATCTATCCTCGAATATGAGACAAACTTTACATGATTTCCATGATATGAACACGACAATATCATTACCCTCAAATTAATAGCTGAATGTTTATTTAGTGGGGTAAAACATTATATATGAACATCCATGGTGATCCCTAACTGTGATGGCTCTGATAAAATTTTCCTATGTTTCCACAAAGTCAAAATAGTGTTCGATGAATCTCAAGGGTATCATAGGGATAAGAAATGGAATTTTTATTTTCATTTTGGTGGCATGATGGATAAATATAATGTTTCCAAGACATTTCAACATCCCAATCGTAATAGTTATGGAAAAAAAACCCCAAAAATTTCATAAGGGGGATGAGGAAATGCATTAGGTGTTAGAGGGAAGGTCACCTAGCTAGTGGCTATCGGTAGTATAAAAAATCGAATGAGATAGAGGAAGAGAACAACCCAATAAACTATCAGTTCATTCTTCATTTCATCAACTAAAGGGTACCATGGAACATTTTAAATAAATACACAAAGGCAAGGGTTTTTTAAGACAACCAACAACCTCCATGTAATAAATAGAGATATTTTTCCATCCCAACAAGTGAAGTGTTTCCTGAAAAGGATGTGGGGACTTGTACTGTAGTTATACATTCAAGGATAGTGAACATACATTTTGGTTATAGTTATAAATATTACTCTATATCATGAAATTCTAGTAAAACTATCTAAACACCACCACAAAGCATGGAGGTGGAGTAATTGGTGAAAAAAGAAAATGGGTAAAATATTTCATATTGAGTATGAAACTCCTCCCCTGACAAATTTTTTTTTGATGAACCTCACAGAGAACCTTGTCGTACTCCCTTTGGTGGAATTGGATGAAATTTAGGGTATGGATTGAATTTCCCTATATATTGCCATAATAATTTTCCGTGAGAAGTAAATCACTCTGTATATTGGGAATTGTACCCAAATTCTGTACAAGTTCTAGGAGGATAATGAATTTCTTTAACACTAACATCTCAAGAATGAATATTATTTCACTACGATTAGGCATATTAATCAACACTGATTGATTCTATGTAATTAATCATCCTTGAAAACATGGTCATTGTAAATGAATACACAGTTGTGTTTCTTAAATTATTTCATGGTCTTCCACATAGTTGACAGGTTGAATTTTAAATTGATCGTATACTTGGGGTGTTTTCATTATCTATGACTCAATTTAGAATGAATATTAAGGAACATGAGGATATAAAGAAACAACTATAGGAGAATATTGATACAGGTTTATACACCCATGTGCTACACCAGGGCGTTTACTAGTCTGTTTTTTCAACAAGAAGGAATAGTCGATGTGCCTTTGAATAGATCATCGTGATCTCAAAAAGATCATGATAAATAAAAAGTATCATCTTCCAGAGATTCATGACTTTTTAGACCAGCTCTTTGAAGCACAATTATTCTCCAAGGTGGATTTATGGTTGGGATTTTGCCAGGTTATGGTGAATAAGGAGGATATCCCCAATAATTCTTTTTCAATATGGTACAGGAACTATGAGTTCATATTGATTCCTTTATGCCTCACTAATGCTATAGAAATATCTATGGACTTCATGAATAGATTCTTTAGAGGTTACCTAATGATATATTTGGTAGTATTTACAAATGATATTATAATATACTTTAAAAGGAATGGAGCGTGTGGATCATGATGAGAATATGAGCATTATCCTTTAGAACTTATTAAAGGAGAAGGTTTATGCCAATTAAATGAGAGGTGAGTTCTTGTTGAAGGAAGTCTCATTCCTGGGAAATTTCATCAAATGAAATAGAATGTATGTGGATCTTTCATACACATAAGCTATTTTTAGATGAATAAAAAAAATATGTGACAAATAACTATAGTTTCATTGGATTAGATGGGAAAAATCATCAATTTGTGTGAAATTTATCGTAATTATCCAATCCACTAACCGAGATTAATCTAAAGGGTGTCAGGATTTTATGGAATGATGAATGTGAATTGATATTAAAGGAGTTGATAAGGAGGCTTATCACTACCCTTGGGATCAAACTACCCATGGGTGGAGAAAATTTTGTAGTATTTAGGTGTGATTCAATGAATGGATTTAATTTCATGTAAATGAATAATGAAAAAGTAATTACCTATGCTTCAGGATAATTGATTGATCTTGAAAAAAACAACCCAAAAAATAATATGGAGTTGGCTACCAGTATCTTCTATTTGAATATATAGTTGTATTATCCCTTTTTGGAGAAGTGTGAAATGTATACGGATCAAAAAATGATTAAGTATATATTCACACGGAAATATTATAATATGCCCAATGAATATGGATAGATTTGATCTAGGAAAATGACTAATCAATTCAATACCATCATGAGAATGAAAATAAATTGGAAGAATCTCTATGATTAATGGATCTCAAAATTTAATCCTTTATAAAAATGAGATGGATCAAATATTATTATATTTGAAAAGGATAGACATAAAAAACATAAAGGATAGAACATCATCAATATTTTAAAAAATGATTCCTCAATTATATCTTTTAGAAAGGTCAAAGGATTCTCAAAAATATGACACTGGAATTCAGAATAATGTTGAAGCTATAAGAAAATGTAACTCATATGAGTTAAATGTAATAGATGAAGGAGTTTTAAGATTTTGTTCAAGACTATGTGAAACATCAAATCATGAGTTAGAAGAGTTGTTGGATGATGCACATAGCTCAACCTTCTCTACCCATCCTGGAAGAACAAATATGTATCAAGATTATTGAGAAAACTATTGGTGGGGAAATATGATTAATGTTATCATGGAATATACATCAATATGTATTTTATGAAAAAATGTTAAAGTGGAAATTCATGAATCTGAGGGGATGATTCAACCATTACCCGTACCTATATGGAAATAGGAAAACATCACCATGGAATTTGCCACTATTTTTATGAAGATATCAAGTAGGGTTAATTATATCTTGGTTTTGGTGGATCATATTACAATTACAATAAAATTAATTATGATCCAAGATGGCTTACAACTACAGAAATTGGAAAAAATGCACATTAGAGAGGTGATGGGGCAACATGGAGTAACACTATCGATTGTATCTGACTGAGACATGAGATTCACATCCATGTTCTGGAAAAGTATCCAACACTCTCCAAACGATGAGAAGAACTTCAATACAGTTTATCATTATCAAACTGATGTCCATTTTGAGAGGACTATTCAAAAAATAAAATTCATGTTTAGAGAATTCTCAATTAACTTCAAAGGAGGATGGGACAAACATATTTCTATAGTTGAGTTCTCATAAAAAAATATTTACACTTGAGAATACAGATGGATCCGTATGAATCACCTTATATAAAGAGTTGTAGAAAACATACATGCTAGGATGAATTTAGGGAATGAAAGCTACTAGATTATGAAATGGTTGAGGAAATGGTGGAAAAGATTAAGACCATTCAGCATCACATGAAGGCTTCTCAGAGTAAAAAAAGGAGCTATATGGGAAATCATATAAGAGATCTATAGTTTTATTTTGGGGAAATGGTATTCATCAAAATATATCTATTAAAGAAAGTGACTGATAAGAACCAAATTGGGTCACCACACAATCGATGCCTAACACAGTCCACGGGAAGGTCGAAAAGGTGTTCCCAATCCACATGGGTTGACATAAATTCCCATGTATAAAAAGTACAATGTGGAATGATTTACCCAAATAATAAACATAAAAAAATTTAAAAGATAAATAAATTAAAACAAAAAATAGACAACTAAAGATGTCCTTAAAATATGATCAGATTTAATGTTTAAATCTTTAACCAAAATCCTAAAAAATCTACAATATTGTAAATCAAAAACTCCAACTCAAACCTCCGTGTGATATGAGGAGTCACATCCCCAATCCACCAACACCAACCTCCATGAGAAAAACCACTACAACACAGACCATCATCGCTATGCCTGATGAATCAACGTGGAAAACACAATGAACATGATCAACATACACCCAATTGTGTATGTAGTGTGTGAGCTGGGAGCCCAGTAAGATTCCACCCAATAAAAATATTCCATTCCACAACATCAAAGGGATAATTTAGCATTCATATTCAAACTCATTCTTTTAAAACACATTTAAGGAAAAAATTTACTAGTAAAAAATTAAAAGGACCACATGAAGAAAAACCATTTCACAAACAATAATTTAAACTAGAAGAGAAAATTAATAAATAACACACACACACACTCATGTGGTCCTCCGTATACTGATGGAAGGCACCACGTCATGTACATTAGAGCACAGTGGTTAAATCCCCTAAGTTAGCTATGACAAATGGAAGCCTAGAGACGATATAACATAGTTTAAATGGGGAATATCTACCACAATGATCTGTTTCCCCATGCACAAGCCACTAGTAAGGAACACACCCATATCCTAGTAGTCTCCAATCATAAAAAATGTTTAGATAGTGTTGTAGTGTCAATTATTCTAGAAGAAATTGGGATAAACCACTACTGTATCATCTAGCGTACAAGTCCTAATCCATCCACCTAGATACCTAGGGTTTTCTTTGTTCTCTAGTTAAAGATCACATTCACACACACCACACCACTACATTCACACAAAAGAAATACATTTCAATAAAATCACACTTCTTTACAAACAACCCACATTCCAAATTAACTCACCATGGAAAACCCATTTCAAATAACTTTTCCATCAATTAGAAAATACAAAATTTTCTTTTTATAACTAAATAATATGACCCATAAAAACCAACACAAAACAATGGGCCAATCCCCTTTATCAAACCTATCATACATTAAAATATTTTTAAAACAATATTTTCGCCTTTAAAACATTTCCCAATTTATACACCAAATGAATAAAAAAGAAATCATGCTCAAAATGATCCTTTTTCCATTAGAAATATTAATTTAAATATACACACCTAAAATGCACTTAAAAATATAATTCACTCCATCCAAAAAACCATTAAATCTGATTTGAGAAAAAATACATCAAAACAAACAAAAATACGTATCCATTTCCTTTGATAAAAACTCATTTCATACCAACAAAATCACAAATCATTTTAAAACACCATACACCATAGATAATTAATCCAAAGAACACATTTATAATCTTATGCAAACACATTAAATACATTTAATTCTATTTGGGTACAGATCCATTAAACAATGAATGGTTAAGCAATTAACTAAATACCTTAAACAATTAATTAATCACTTATAAGAATTACTATATCTTGAAAAATTAATTTCATCACAAACACACATTAAAACATTTATAAAACATATTTCTCATCACCAAATTTATCCATAAAATATTTAAAACATAACTATATAAAAAATTAAATTTTTTAAAATTGTTAAGGCACAAAACCACATAACTTAGTGTAGAAAAACATCACAAAGGTGATGTGAAAACTCCACTGCACATAAACAAAACCTCAACTGACCCAAATAGACCCTAAAATCAGAACATCAAACAATTTATACCCAAAATAGTTCCAATGAAACACACGAACGTAACCCAAAATCCCCCCGCAATGTAAAAACATCATGGGAAGGAGAAATGCACTTGTGGAATGGGTGAGGGAATATAATTTCTTCAGTGAGAGGGATGACGAAGGTGCGCCACATGCCAGGGATGTCACCAGAGGGTCCATCTGTGAAGGAGGGATGAGTCCAAGGGAGGGTGTGGGGTGGTGTGGGGAAGCTTGAGGAAAGAAGTTGGGACGGTAAGTGTTGCTTGTTGGATGGGGGGAAATGTGATGGTCTGGTTCATTGGAGGAGGAGAGAAGGGCACCAGTTAGGAGACACCAAGTGAAGGAGATGGCAGTTCTAGGCTAGGTGTCTTGCGTACACTATTTGTCTCACTGGGATGGGAAGAAGGGGGATGACTAGCTTTATGTAAGAGGAATAGATCAATGGCTAAGGGATGAAGGAGACACAGTCTGGGGTTAGACAGGGGCATGCTGTGATGTGACCCAAAGGAGGAGGAAGGGTGTAGCGCATAAGGGGAGTAGGAAAGGAATAGAAAAACAAGGAAAAAACTAAATAAAATAAAAAAGAAAAGAAGAGGAAAATAAAGTGGAATAAAACATAATAATAATAAAGTAATCTAAATTAATATTTAAAAATATTAATAATTATGATAATAATAATAATATGTTAATAGTTTTACAGTTATGATAAAAAATTAACTTTAATAGACTAAGAAAACTATTAATGAAAATAATAATAACAATAATAGTTTGTTAATAATTTTACAATTATAAAAACAATTTAATATTAATAGCCTATGTAAAGTATTGGAAAAAATAAAATAAAATAATAATAATATGTTAATAATTTCACAGTTATGATTTTTTGTATTAATATCATATGTAATGTATTAACGAAAATAATAAAAATAACAAAAATAACAAAAATATTATTATTATTAATGTTATTATTATTAAAAAACAATAAAATAATTTTATATTTGTGACCACAATTTAATATAACAATAAAATTAAAATATTTAAAATAATAATAATAATAATAATAAT
Source organism: Viscum album (assembly GCA_963277665.1). Lineage (NCBI taxonomy): Eukaryota > Viridiplantae > Streptophyta > Magnoliopsida > Santalales > Viscaceae > Viscum > Viscum album. Next base: position 1,372,139,668 of record OY728133.1, on the reverse strand, counting down.
AATAATAATCTTGTTATTATTATTATTATTATTTAAACAACACAAAATAAATTTAATTTTCCTCATTTCAGATAGAGTTCGCTTAACTATTTATCAAATAAATTAATTTACTAACTCCACAATGGGTAGGTCGCATGGTGATTTGGCGTACCCATGCGACTTCAATTGTTCTGTGAGAATGTGCTAGAAATTATCAAGTCAAAATTATCATTAATCAAAAATAGCACACAAACTCAATTCGGGCTCGACCCACACCTCAAATAAACATTTTTAAAGCCAAGTAAAATTATAAAATATAAATAATTAACAATTCTATTAATAATAATTACAAAATTATTTGCACAAAATTAAAAATATTATTATTTTAAAAACATTTAACTATTTTATTCTCATAAAATTTTATTATTTTATGTTTTGGGAAACCACAGGGTCACCTGGGCAATCTGTATGATCCCGCCTCACTATGTTGTTTTTGTGCAGTGGCCCAAAACCCATCAAAATTATAAAACATAAAAAATTTAAAACTGATAACCCAAACCCAACTTGTCGAAATGATGTGAGATCATGAGAAGAATAAAATAAAAGTTCATCCGATTTTAGGGTGTGACAATCCCCCCCCCTCAAACACTTTATTACCCTAGAAATCAACAAGCCAATAATTAACAGAACTGAAGTCTATGCCCAGAAAAAACAAAAGAAAACCTAGAGCCTCATGTTGACCATTAACAACACACATGACACCCGACCAATTCAAGAAAAAAGAAATAAATAAGAAATATAGGAGAACACATGAGGCTTATCCCCACCACAACAATTCCACTAACATGGAGGCCATAGAAAATGAGCGAACAAATTATGGGGGTGTGGGTATGGGAAATCCCAAACTGAAATCATTAAATTTATCTACATGGACCGAAAAACACACCAAATATGTAAGAATAAATTTTTCTATGAAACGAACCAACAACCTATGGATGAGAAATTAACTCAACACCTCCCATACTAACCAAATAAAAATCCTCATGGCAACCAAAGACTAGGGAATTCCTAGACCAAACTAAACCCACATTATCAGCACTGAAAGAACTACCCAACCCCCATGATTAAATCCACTATGGGGAAAATGGGAACTCTGGCACACTGGGATGGAGGAATTCCCTACAAAACCAAAATACACTAGAGGAAAACCCAGAGAGAGGCACATGAACTACGAAAGGGACCAGAAACACCATCCATTAATTTCACGAAAACAAACATCCCCCTAATGAACACAACTGAGACTAAAATAAAAATCAAAATGGGTTTTTTATTCATGGTACCATCACCCTTCATGGAATCTGAATGAATGAGAAACCACACGAAGAGTTTCTAACGCTGGTTGAATTGTGGTAGAATGAACTCATCACACAACTTGAACAAGGATGAGCTTATAATTTTGATAAGAATAGAACATGGAAAATTTAGATATTTTCATACCATATTTGAGAACATGATTCAGACCAAGGTTCCACACACCCTTGTTAACTATTGACTGTGCACGAGCTGCATCCCAAGACCTGTGTCTAGGGCCCTAATGGCTGAAGCATCTACTGCCTCATAGTCTAGCACTACCATCCCCCCAATGAACTGAATGGCCATAATGATAGAAAAACATTGGATGGATGTGACATTATGGATTAGAATTCCTAAACATGCCATAATTATTTCACATCAGAAGATGGTCTGAAAACAAGAAGTTAAAGCCATCCAAGATACCTTTTATAGGCAGATTCATTTGGAATGCACACCCTACTAGATATAGAACCTTTGCGAGAGCCGACCACCATTAGCCACACCCCAAACATCAACTATTGCGAGACCTCCCAAATTTACTAGTCCAAAACTACACCCTCAAATAAATCTGAGATGATAGGAACCTTAACACCCTTAAGAGTTCCCCATGACCCAAAGTCTCACTCTATCTCCCAAAACCACACAACTGCCTCTAACAAACTTCAATTACTTCGATAAATAGGAAACACATGAAAATACATTGGAACTAGGCATATCTCTTTAATAATATTTAGAGATTTTTTGGGTGACATATTTATAACAATATATAAAACATAATAGAAACCAGTAACATAACAAAACTCAATCAAAAGGAAAAAACCTGATCTCAAACCAACCGGATTAGAAGCCAAACAAACTCAATAACAACCAAAAACACCATTTCAAAAATACCATTTCATATTATTTTTTAAAATAGCCACATTTTCAATCCACTTCCAAAATACATGAACCCTACTTTTATTCCAAATATTGTTACCAAAATTCATTTACCATTTTTAAAAACACCCATTTCCATTAAATTGTAAAACTCAGTAGTGGTATCTTATGAACGGTCACATGTGTGTTATTCCAATCCCACTTAATTAATCCATGGATGTAACATCACATTAAGTTTTCAGGTACATTTCATGTTCTATGTACCTATCTTTTAGAGTAGTGACTTGGGAGAGTCAAGAGAACATTAAATGTTTTATTGGGGAAAAGGAGAAGTCGCACAGGCAGCACACGAGTTGTCTAAACCATGCGGCCAAACTGTGTGCAGTTGGTCTTGGAGTTAGTAGCATCCGCATGGGCAAAACATGGTTTCAATAACCGTATGGCCAAACCATGCGAGAAGGATGGCTGAAGCAGAAGCTAATGCATGACTAGAGCACAGTTTGTCAAACCATGCGAACTAACCGTGCGACAACTTAAATGAGATCCTTAAATTGTGGATCTCACTTTATTTTTCCTCTAGGTGCCTCGTTTTCCCTCTTAATCATCCCTAACCAGGGATTTGTATTTTTCTAAGATCAGATAAGGTTCTCCCATCATTCTGGAGGTGATTTAAAGCATCCTCTTGGTGAATCAAAGCTGGATTCTTGAGGTATGTGACTGTTCTTTATCATTCTTGATCTGTTTCTTAGATCTACTTAGATCTACTTCTCCTCTTCTCTTGGATTCATAAATCTATGCCCGTTATGGGTAGATATAAGTGTTTGGATGACAAATATTATGAGATTTGGTCTTTCTCTTTCTAGGAGAAGAGATCTATGGCAGGTTCTTTAAGTAGTAACCCGGTTTTCTTGAGCGTTCTCGACCGTTGTGGTTTTGGTCAAAAGCATTTAGGTATGTGGTTCCGTCCTGACTTACCAAATTGATTATCATTGTATTTTCTTGATTTATTTTAATTGATGATTTATATTCAGTTACTCAAATTTTCATTCAATTAAATTGATAAAAACTCAATTTTAGTGAATCGAGATATTTGAAAGGGTTTTGCAAAGGAAATTCGGGAAAACCTCAATTAAATTGAATTGGGAATGTTTATGGAAATTTGATGATATAAATTGTTTAATTTAGATTGTGGATTTGATGGAAATTATTTCATCTAAAATTTTGAATTTAATTGTCGATGTAAATTGTGTGATGATGGAATTTGTTTTGAATGGATTTCAAACTGGTAAAAATAGCTTAAAATGATTTGATAGAAACCCATTGGTTTTATCTTGTGAAAAATGCATGTTTTTAATAGAACCTATTTTGGTTTTAAATGGAATGAAATTGGAACTTTTGAAATGGAAGAATGGGATTGATTGTAACAACCCGAGTCTGGAGCCCCTCCACTGGTGCCTCATACCCGGTTATCCACATGACTTCAAGCACGTTTCCCCAAACACCAGAGGATGTCTTCTAGAAGCGAGGGCCTTGGTGAGTATGTGGGGAAACTATGTCCTCATTCAATAATGTATATAATAGAAAACAACCAGACATAATAGCGGAAACAATAAACAGCATACAACAACTGAACTGAATAGAGGAAGCAATGGATAAAATAATGATGATGCAACATCGTATATATGTCTATGGAAAGCAGCAAACAAACCAACATGCTAAAGTAAAACTGAAAAAAAGTGTAAAGGAAAACAAAATATACTCCTCAGCATCGCGAGCCATGGCTCAGTCCCATGCTCTCCAGCTCCAGTGTAATAAAGAACCTGATGTGGAAGGGCGCTTGCCCTTATCTATACCTACAACAACATAGTCTGTTTGGGCCCAAAAGCATGGCCCAAACAGGGTGTGAGATACAATCCCAGTGGGAAATCACCCAATGATTTGTGCCTAACAGTCAATGAATACTTGCCAGTAATAAAACAAGATGCAATAAAAAGGAAATCACAAGAAGCTACAATCCATAGTTCTAACAAATAATGTACAAATATAAACAGCCAACAACAAGAAGGAAACAGGTAACCCTTTGGGTAGCTCTCACAGCCTAACCCCTATGGTTCAACCTATCAAAAACAAGAAAACCTCAAGGAAGAACACATAGGCACACCCCTCTTGTTCAGATAAAAGTAGACTTTTCGAGGAAGCAATCACCATCAATTCCCCTTATAGTCTCGTATCATATTATAGTCTCTTTGGGAAATCACTCAACGTATCATTCCCCCTGTAGACCACATTGAGGAACTACAGACTCTCCAAGGAAGCACTCATCTTCAACTCCCTCAGTGGTCTCGCATTATATTTAAAAGACACTCTGGAGAAGCCCTTACTTCTATTCTCCCTGTGGTCTACTACACTAGGTTATCACAGTCCTGTGTGAAACTAACTTGCTCAGCACGCGTGCAATGTCCAAGTAAACCTCAAGAACTACATGGATATCAGTCTAAGGCTCAACAACAATACAAAGCAACAGTTCCTCTATCCTACAACTAGGAATAGAAACTAGAAAATGGCAAAAATTAAAACAAGCATTGCAAAGGAACCTGAGCACAAAACAATTTACTCTAATCACAAGCGTAAACCTCTAATAAAGTAATCAAGCAAAGCAGGAAATACATCAGGGGAAAAACAACAAACCCACAATTCCCCGCCCAAGGGAATTGGTAAAATTTGCACAAAATACTCATCTACTTTCAACATAAAGGCACAAACCACCTACCTCGATCCTAGGAGATCGATATACGTGAACCACAACGATTGATTTCCCTTATAACATTGTAGATCTGAGAAAACACACAAAACGATCAGCACATGATAACTCAAATAAGAGGAGGAATCAGATAACAAAGCCCAAGTATAAGGAAGAACTCATTACTGCAATTCCAATGCAATTGACCGTGCTCGAATCGGAGAATGGACGAAGAGGCGGGAGCTCGTCGAAGGTCCGTCTGTACGGGTCGCTCTCGAGAGAATGAGACCTAAAAGAAGACGCTTCTGTGCATCAGGCGGGAATCCAATTCATTTTGTAAAAAAAGTACATGGTGTGTAATTTTAGAGTACACGGCGTGTACTAGGTCCTTTTTGTACTCCGCCAAAATCGGCCTCCACGTTACCCCTACACAGCGTGTGTGTGGCCCGAGCACGGACAGCACACGGATTCGAGCTGGAGAAGAGTACACGGCATGTACTTCGAAAATTTCTAGAAAGTTAATTTTTCTTAAAAACTTCTGAAAAAAGAAAAACATACCTGAAGGAAGATTCAGGTTATTACAAACTTCCCCCTTAAAGTAATTTCCCCCCGAATTTCCCTAACGTGGTGTAGAAGAAGAATCCCTGAACAACTCCGGCCACTGCGATCGTATATTAGCCTCCCTCTCCCAGGTCTCGTCCTATACTTGACCATGCTACCATAGAACTCATACAAGAGGGACAGACTTCCCATGGAGAACCTTCGTACTACGATCGAAAATCCGGATAGGATACTCCTCGAACGATGCATCCGCTTCGAGCTCAACCTCCTCGGGATGAAATACATGAGATGGGTCCGAAAATTAACATTGAATATGAGAGATGTGGAAGACGTCCTTCATGGTTTGGTACCTCTGAGGTAGCTGAAACCGATATGCAACCAGCCCCACTCTCTCCAAGACCTCAAACAACCCGACGTAATTCGGTGAAAGCTTACCCTGTCTCTAAATCCTTTTGTGTCCCAACCTCGGTGCGACATGCAGAAAAACCTGATCCCCAACCTCGATCTCTAGAGGTCGTCTTTGCTGATCAGCATAAGAATTCTGCCGAGACTGTGCTATAACCATTCTCTTTTGAATCAAATCTATCTTCTCCGAAGTCACCTATACAAGACAAGGTCCCAGAAAAAGTGCATCTCCTGCCTCCAGCCAGCATAAGGGTGATCAGTATGGCCTACCGTACCAATCCTCATACAGTTCCATTAGAATGGTCGCCTGGAAAATATTTTTGTATGAGAACTCTACCAGAGGAATATGCTTCTCCCATGAACCGCCAATGTCTAGGATGCAAGCTCAGAGCATATCCTCAAGCCCCTGGATCGTGCGTTTGGACTGGCCATCAGTCTGGGGATGGTATGTTGTACTCAAAAGTACCTGTGTACCCAAGGCCTTCTAAATTACCTTCCAGAGTAGAGAGGTAAAGTGTTCATCCCTATCTAAAATAATGGAGTGTGGAACTCCATGTAGACGAATGATCTCTCGGATGTAAAGTCATCCCAAATCATCGACACTGAAGGTCTCCATCTCCTTGCATAAGAAGATCTCCTAGTATGATACTTGAAGCATCATAATAGACTGTGTAGCTCTTGTCGAGCTCTAGAAAGACTAGTATCAGTGCTGATATCAAACTCCCCTTCAGTTCTTAAAAGGATGACTCACAAGAATCCGACCGTAAGAACAACACCCCCTTCGTTGTCAGACCTGTCAAAGGTGCTTCCAGACAAGAAAAGTCCCGAATGAAGCATCTGTAGTATCCAAACATCCCTAAGAAGCTCTGTACCTAAAAGACTTTCTTCAGCTGCACCCAGGAAACTACAACTCTCACTTTATCCAGGTCCCAAAATACTCCTACCTCTGAGATGATGTGACCCAAGAACTGAATCTGATCCATCCTGAAGTGACACTTCGAGAGTTTAGCATAAATCATATGCTCTCTCAGTGTAGTCAGAACGATCTCAGCATTTGTGGCATGGTTGTGTAAAGTGTGAGTGTACACCAAGATATCATCCATGAAGACCACGACGAATGAGTCCAAGTAAGGATGGAACACTCGGTTCATCAGTGCCATGAAAACTGCAGGCATGTTCATGAGACCGAACGACATAACTATATACTCATATAGACCATACCTGCTCCTGAAGTCTGTCAGAGGTATATGTGATGGTATAACATGCAAATGATGATAGCCGGACCTCAAATCGATCTTCGATAACACCCGGGCTCCTCAATTCTGATCAAACAGGTCATCGATTCTCGGCAAGGGATATCAGTTCTTGAACATCAGCTGGTTCAAATTCCGATAATCCACACAAAGCCGAAGGGTATCGTCTACCTTATTCACAAACAGGATAGGAAATCCCCAAGGAGAAGTACTGGGTGGGATGAAACCCATTTCCTGAAACTCCTCCAATTACTTCTTGAGCTCCTCCAACTCATGTGTGGCCATCCTATAGGGAGGAATAGGCACTGGTGCCGCTCCCGGCACGAGCTCAATAGAAAAGTATACCTCACGCTCTGGAGGAAAACCTGAAAAGTCCTCTAGAAAGACATCCATGAAGCGATCTACCACTGGAGGTAAGTCCAACTGTGGAGTCCCCTGATCATCCAGATAAAGACTAGAAACCAGGGCCATCACCCCTCCTAGCCCATGATGCTCGAGTCCAGCTCGACTAATCTGAACATCCCATTCAACTCTATAAAGAAAGGATTCACCCTCTGGTGTGATGAAACTGACCCTGCGGTGACAATAGTCGACGAAGAAATGGAGGGGAACTAGCCAGTCCATTCCGAGAATGACATCATAACCCGTCATTTCTAGGACGTAGAGATCCCATAAGAAACGATACCCTGCAACCTCGAGAGGGAACTCTCTACACTGGCGTACACTAGATGTCTTCGTCCCCAAAGGTGTGTCTAGTGTCAAAGAGTCGGCAGAAGAAAATATGCAGAGCCCAAGGATCTCCATGATAGCAACAGATATAATTCTATGTGTAGCACCGGTATCGAAAAGGGCTGATGATAAAACTGAGGCTACTAAAATCGTACCTCGAACTTTAGAAGGGATGGGTTCCTACTCCTGATAAGTCTGCTCCACGGTGAAGGATTGTCCTGCTCCACGACCCTGATCCCTTGGCTGACCACTATGAGCTGAACCTCCCTGCTGGTGCTAAGGGACTAGTGGATAACTACCACGGACTCAACCTCAACCTCGGCCCGAACGGACGAAAGAACTCCAATTCCCCGACTTGGGAGAAACTGGTGGGGCTGCTCCTAAACGAGGAGTCATGGAAGAACCCTGGTCACCAGATGCTGGTGAGAAAACCTGGAAAAAACACTGAAGGTGACCCATCATGCCACATGATCGGCACTCCATGGGGTCTCTTTGGAACTGTGGTATCGTGTTCCGTGACTGGCCACACTGGTATCATACCACCTGGCTGCCTAAAGATGCATATCGATTCCTCGGATCACCACACGTAGACTCCCTACGACGCTTCTTTCTATTATCTGGAGGAAAAATAGCCCTGAAAGTAGAACCACCCTTGCTTTCTGCTCCAGTGTCTCTCAGATTATTCTCCATAATCAGTGCCTGGTTGATGATGGAAGTGATGGAAGTCAGCTGGATGATATTCACCTGCGAGCAGATCTCCCTCCCGAGACCATCCTCGAACTTCCTTTCCAAGAACACTCCACTTCCATCCTGGAGGAGTGTGAAATGCTACAGCTCGGTGAAACGAGAGGAATAATCCCTGATATAAAGATTACCCTCCTGTAATATCATTCACTCCTAGGCTCGGTCGTCCCTCCAGGTCTCCAGGTAGAAGTAGTCGTAGAACACGTGCGAAAACTCCACATAAGACATAGCCTGCAGTTGACCCTCCTATGAGATCAAGTCCCACCACCTCTTAGCGGAGTCTCGTTGCATGTATGTAGAGAGCTTGACCTGTCTCTCTGGAGGCGTCTCAAGATGCTCGAAGATATTAAGCATGGCTTCCAGCCATGACTCTGCAGCCTCATGTCCTCCTTCCCCTGAGAAAGTAGGAGGATGATGCTACTGGAAAACCCGTGTCAAGTCTGCCATAGTCATGGAAGGAGGTGGCACCCCCTAGAAGGCCTGCATCATCCTCATCAAACATTCCCTCAACTGTGCATCAGTGCCTGGAACTAGTATAACAGCCAGTTCCAAGGCTGGCATGACTGGAGGATCGACAGGGAGTCCCTGATTAGCCATATCTGGCGTCTGATCACTGCCTGACGACAGACGTACGATCGGAGGACGTCTCAGAGGCATAGCTCTGAAAGATCAAAACCACACCATAGATAAGGAGAACAAGGACAGTGAACACAAGTGTACAAAATGGGAATAGGGAAAAAGAAACACACAAGTTTACAAAACACGACTAGATGGTGTCTATAAAAACTACACGGTGTTCTTCTTAAGCCACTGACATGTGTGTGTGATCCTACCCTAAAAGTCGTGTAACACCTCAAAAACACAGCGTGTTTATCCAAACACACGGCGTGTACCTATAAACTATTCCCCTGCCTGAGTCTCTTACATGGCTGACCCACACAGTTTTTTTAAACCGAGACTACACGACATGTTCCCGGAGGACACGGCGTGTAGTGGACAAGGCTTCGGCGGCCCGTGTTGTAAAACACACGGCCGGATACAGGACTGAACCGTACACAGCATGATTCGAACAAACACGTCGTGTATAGGCGAAGGTGACACTGCCCCGTGTTGTTCGTGACATGGACGAGTCCCTGAACATGACTACACAGCGTGTTCCGAACAAACACAACATGTTGAAAGGAAGGTAACGCCGTGCCATGTTGTTCGTGACATGGTCGGGTACCTGGACAGGACTACACAATGTGTTCCCTATAGACATGACATTTTCATCCCATGCTTCCCCGACCCATGTTGTTAGTGACACGGCCGGGTACATGGTTCATTACTACACAGCGTATACCTACCATACACGGTGTGTTACAAAAGTTACTCTCACGACACAATGTTCTTCTCACACGGTCAGTGACACGGACAGAAAACTACACAGAGTGTATCCAAAAACTACACGCCATGTATTCTTGGGTTTTTCTTGGAAGTAGCTCAGAAAATGCACAGATTCCCAGAAACACCAAAAAAAATGTAAAGAGGTGCCAAATTCTGATCCGTGAGGTCCCAAACTCCCCATGAATCAAAGCTTGGCGTCTCCTACAATCAAACATAAGAGAAAACATGATCATGATCCACCAATTTACAATTCTAGAGGGCCCATAACACCTCAATAATCAAAATTTGGCGTTCATTTTAAGCAAAGCACAAAACAAATAGTTCTCTAACATAACAGCAGAGATTTTATCAAGCTTATATTGCAACAACATGTATAATCTACACAAGGTCTATCACAACAGCATGCAATCGCTAAGGAACCCTAGATGGAATGTCAATAATTCATGGAATGTGACTTCTACAAGTGCATATATGGTACATGAGATGTCATACCCTCATCTCATCGGGTTGAGACAGAAATAGAACCACAATCATCAAGAAAATAACAATACGAAACATGTGAATCACTATAGGTGAAATCAGATCAACCATAAAATCTCAAAACCAGAACTGCAATCAACGAGGTAGTATAGTTTTTCCATGTACACGAGTTATATACTCTCAAGTACAGCTTAATACCGTGTACCAAATCCATCATATCTCTGGCTAAGGTCTGCAAATAGAAAAGCAAGAGAAAAGAACCCCTCTGATACCACTTTGTAATGACCCGAGTCCGAAGCCCCTCCACTGGTGTCGCGTACCCGGTTCTCCACATGGCCTCAAGCGCGTTTCCCAAAATTCCAGAGGCTACCGAATAGCAGCAAGGGCCTTGGTGAGTCGGTGGCAAAACTACGCTCTCATTCGATAAAGTATACAACAGAAAACAACCAGACACAATAGCAGAAACAATAAACAGCATACAACAACTGAACTTAAAAGTGTAAGTAATGGATAAAATAATGATGATGCAACATGGTACATATGTCTGTGGAAAGCAGGAAACAAATCAACGTGGTGAAGTAAAATTGAAATTTTTTTTTAAAGGAAAACAAAATAAACTGCTCAGCATCGCGAGCCATGGCTCGGTCCCATGATCTCCAGCTCCAGTGCAATCAAGAACCTGAAGTGGAAGGGCGCTTGACCCTTTCTATACCTACAAAAACATAGTCGTTTTGGGCCCAAAAGCATGGCCCAATCAAGGTATGAGATACAATCCCAGTAGGAAATAACCCAAAGATTTGTGCCTAATAGTCAATGAATACATGGAAGTAATAAAACAAGAAGCAGTAAACAGGAAAGAACAAGAATCTACAATCCATTGTTCTATCAAATAAAGTACACAAGTAAACATCCATCAACAAGAAGGAAACAGGTAACCCTCTGGGTATCTATCACAACCTAACCCCTATGGTTCAACCTATCAAAAACTGGAAACCCTCTCAGAGGCACACACAGCCACACCCCTCTGGTTAAGCTAAATATAGGCACTCTGTTGAATAACTCACTGTCAATTCCCCTTATAGTCTCGTATCATACTAAAGAATCTCTAGAGAAGCACTCAACATCTCATTCCCCCTGTGGCCCGCGTCGAGAAACTACAGACTCTCTGAGGAATAACTCATCATAAATTCCCCATGTGGTCTCGCATCGTATTTAAAAGACACTCTGGAGACGCCCTTATGTCTATTATCCATGTGGTCTACTTCACTAGGTTCTCACAGTCCTGTGTGAAACTAACATGCTCATCGCGCATGCAACGTCCAAGTAAACCTCATGAACCACTTGAAAATCAGTCTAAGGCTCAATAGTAATACAAAGCAACATTTCCACTATCCTATAACTAGGCATGGAAACTGGAAAATGCCAAAATGTAAAACAAGCATGGCAAAGAAACCTGAGCACAAAAAAATTTACTCTACTCACAAGCATAAACCTCTACTACAACAATCCAGCAAAGCAGGCAATACAACTGGGGGAAAATAGGAAACCCACAATTCCCCGCCCAAGGTAATTTTTTGAATTTGCACAAAATACTCATCATCATTCAACATAAAGGCATAAACCACCTACCCCGATCCCAGGAGATCGATATATGTTAACCACAAAGATTGATTCCCCTTAGAACATCATAAATATGAGAAAACACACAAAACGCTCAACCCACGATAACTCGAAAAAGAGGAGGAATCAGAGAACAATGTTCAAGGAAAAGGAAGAACTCACCGCTGCGGTTCCAACACAATCTACCGTTCTTGAATAGGAGAACAGAAAAAGAGGTGGGAGATCGTCGAAGATCCGTCTGTACGGGGCGCTCTCGGGCGAACGAGACCTAAAAGAAGACTCTTATGTGCATCAGGCGCGACCCCTGTTAATTTTGAAAAAAAAAGAAAGTACACGGCGTGTATTGGGTCCTTTCTGAACTCCACCAAATTCGGCCTCCATGTCACTCCTACACACTGTGTGTGTGGCCCGGGCATAGCCAGCACACAGCTTCAAGCCGGTGAAGTGTACACGGCGTGTACACAGAAAGTACACGGCGTGTACTTCAAAAATTTCCAGAAAGTTCATTTTTCATAAAAACTCCAGAAAAAGGAAAAGCATACCTGAACGGAGATCCGAGTTCTTACATTGATCTTATTTTAAGAATTCTTAAAATAGTTCTCCCATCCTGTAAGAGGGCATGAAAGCCTTAGGTGGTTAGTCAGTTATTTGGATACAATCTATGCTACGACAACATTTTAAAACATACTTGTAGCGGGTCACATCCCCAACAGGTTAGTGACGAGCCTCCATTGACTAGTGTCCTAGGGATGTGTCTATACACATTTTTCTGAGTTCACATAGAGAGTGTGAAATCCTAAAACTGGTTGATACTATCGTACCATTTGGAAGATGACCATGTTACTCGCTTGTTTATTTATATGTGAGATATAAATGTATGCCAATGCTTTTGAACTGCCTTACATGCCTACTGAATTTATATAAATTATTTTATTTAAATTTTTTTCTTAATCCATTGTTTTAGAAATATTCCATCATTGTAAAGCCTTTTCTTAAATTGATGTTTCCATCAATGAAAATGTATAACAATTTTTTCTAAAATATTTTTCTAAATTTCCAAAAAAAATTATTTGAAAATTGAATGGTTTTCGTTAGATAATATACATTTGGCATCTGTTATAGAATCTTTGGTGGTATCCTATTGGTCTTAGGCTCACACACTAATTTTTCCTTCTGGTGTTTGTATGATTTCTTCTTCCAGGACCGAGCCAAGGGAAGGGTCCTCTTGGAGGTGGATCCAACTATTGATCTTTGGTCTTGTTGAGTTGTGTCCTTAGGGAATTTGGGACCGTTTTTTTCATTTTTAGAACTTGGGTTGTAGTACTTTGGGCTTTTTATGCCTCTTTTCATTCTAGTATGTTACTCCCGATGGACTTTATTTTGTAATGAATACTGTTTTGTTTTCTGTTGCATCTGTATTCTTGTGGAAAAAATCATTCCCACTTGTATGTTGTACGATTTGAGGTGCTAGTGACTAACTCGTGTGGATTGGGAATGCCCTTCAGGCTATTTTATGATGGCTCAGTTATTGGGTTACCAGGGTTCCAGGGCTGGTTCATGACAAAATGGTATCAAAGGGAGGTTAAGAATATTTTCTTGATGACAGTATACATTTGAGTATTCTTGTTGGGACTTGGGAGGTAGTTGTGATTGAGTTCCTAGCTAGCTCTTGACACAATGAACCTTATGTCACTGGGGTTGGTTAGGGAAATACGACTTGTGAAATAGTTCTGTTATTTTCCCTGTTTTGATTTGGATAGAGTGGAATAAAAATCTTTTAATCCCTTCTTTTAAGAATAGTCTTCCTTGTTACTTAGTTTGGGTGTTAATCTATGTCTTTTTATGCTGTGTAGCATCATGCCTCTAAGAAGACGTGGAAATCAGGTCCAAAAAAAGGTTGCTGCTGAATCTCAGCAAACAAGTCCTATTGTGGATCCAAGTCTGCTTGAGGTGATTGTTCGCACTGTCCAAGCTCTGGGACAAGCGCCACCTCTAGTTTCTATTTAGGATCTAGCTACAGATTCTCAAGAGTGATATTATACAAAGCTATTATCAAGAATTTATATGCCACAAGCCACCAGTTTTCAAAGGCACCACTGACCCTCAACATGCTGAGGAAAGGTTGAGTAAGATTGAACGTCTGGTTGGGTTCTTGGAGACACTGGATGTGATTAAGGTGAAGTGTGCCACATTCGTACTGGAGGGACCAGGTAGAAGGTGGTGGGACAAAATGGTGATGGATAGGAAACATGAGGGTTTGGAGTGGAAAGGCTTTAGGGTTCTTTTGACTAACTAGTTCTATATAGAGGAAATGGTGTTAGCCATGGTTGTGGAGTTATTCAAGCTTGAGCAGGACAACAAAACCATGACTGAGTACTCAAATCGCTTTTTTGAGCTGGTACAGTTTTATCACGAGACTGTATCTAATGAGAGGATTAATGCACGATGGTTCGAGTTGGTAATTCGATCAGATATCTATTATGAGGTTTTCTTACTGAAGCTACCCATTTATGCTGATGTGCTGGATAGGGAGATGATGGTTGAGATGGACTTGGCAGGAAAGTCGGGGTTGAAGGAGGTTCTTTTCCCTCCTAGTGGCAGTGTGGGTTCCTTTAAAGGAAAACGGATGCGTGACTTTTCTCATGGTAGTTCTCGATAGTAGAGTCATCCCAGACCTCCGGTAGTACAAGTAGGGGATTCTTTGACTTGCTATCAGTTTGGGAAGCCAGGACATCTTATGAGGGTTTGCACTGTGGAACCCAAGAACTATAGCTCTTGCGGACGTTTATGGAACTTACAGAGAATCTTCCATCACTTCTCTACTCCACGTAGTACAACAGGATCATCAACACCTCCAGAAACTGCGGGGAAATCAAATGCTTCACATGCAAAAGGGTTCTAGCCACATGCATCTAGAAAAAATATTATTCACGCAGTGGAAGAGTTTCCAGAGGTTGCTAATTCTGGTCCTGCAACTGTGAGATGTACCATTACTATAGCTTCATCTTTAGGGACATCGCTTTTTGACACTGGTGCATCTCACACATTTATTTCAACCCATATAGTTAATCTGGTTTATCTACATATGGAACTTTTATCTTGTGTGTTGTATATTACTACACCCCTTTGTGCAATGAGAGAAAAGTGTCTCCATAGTCCATCTTGTGTCTTCTCTCTATCATATGTCGAGATTTCATGGAGTTTTCTAGTTCTCTAAATGAAATATTTTGACATCATATTTGGGATGAATTGGCTCATTTCCAATAAATCCTGGATCGATTGATATCTTCGATGGGTCTACCTTACTACAACTAGTGGTGTGCCTCTTGTTTTTCAAGGAGAATGGGGCCCAGGGTCAAGCAAAGCTAGACCCTTTTATCCAGAGCTGGGGAAAGTTATATCATTTTTTCTTTTGATCTAGAGAGAGATTCAATGTGTGGTGATCTTCCTATAGTCATCGTTGAGTTTCCTGACGTCTTTCCTTCTGACTTCTATGGTTTGTCACCAGTAAGAGAGGTTGATTTCTCTATTGAATTAATACATGTTACTCAACCAGTTTCTATTCCCTCTTACCGAATGGCTCCAACAGAACAAAAAGAACTAATGTCTCAGTTAGACAATATTCTTGAGAAAGGTTTTATACTCCCGAATGTGTCACCTTGGGAAGCACCTGTTCTTTTCACCAAGAAGGATGATGGTTCTCTTCGCTTATGTGTTGATTATCGAAATCTCAATCTAGTTATGACAAAGAACAAATATCTGTTACCATGAATTGATGATATTTTTATCAATTGAAAAGGGAAAAGTTTTTTTAAAAAATTAATCTTCGATCTGGTAACCATCAGTTGAGGATAAAATAATCTGACATTCATAAAACCGCTTTTTGGAGTATGTATGGCCATTATGAGTACCTTGTTATGCCCTTATGCCTAACAAAGGCTCTTGTAGTTTTCATGGCTCTGATGAACACGTTTTTCTTGTGAGTATCTCGATATTTTTGTGGTAGTCTTTTTGGATGACATTATTGTCTACTCGAAGTCCGAGGAGGATCATGTGCATCATCTGAGAATAGTTCTGAGTCTCCTAATGAATCACCGACTATATTCCAAGCTTTCAAAGTGTGATTTCTGGATTTCGGAATGGAAATTCTTGGGACATTTCGTGTCAGAACAAGGAATATCAGTTGATAATGAGAAGGTGAAGGCTATTATGACATAGGAACAACCAAGAAATGTTTTCGATATTTGGATCTTCTTCGTCTTAGCAAGATACTATCACTTGTTTGTTAAATACTTCTCAAAGTTAGATTCTCCATTTATTGCACTGACTCGAAAGGGAGTGATGTTTTCCTAGAATGATAAATTTCAGAGTTCTATTGTTGAACTAAAGCATCTTTTGAATACTACACCAGTGTTAACACTTCCTGAGGCTGGGAGAGGTTATGTGGTCTTCTGTGATGCATCGGGTTCAGGTTTCAGATGTGTCCTTATGCAAAGTAATCATTTTGTTGCATATGGGTCTCGTCTACTTAAGCCTCATGAGAAGAACTATCTTACCCATGACCTTGAACATACACCTATAATTCACACACTTATGTTTTAGAGACATTACCTTAATAGATAAAGGATTAATATGTAATTAGAATAGAAGAGATTGAGTTATATCTTCTCTCAAAAAAAATTGAATCTCTTCCAAAGGTGTTGGGTGGAGTACCTGCAATATTTTGACATTGAATTTGCCTATTCCCCGAGAAAAGGGAATGTATTTGCAGATGCGTTAAGCAAGAAACATCCATCATAGGCGGTGAATGAATCTTCAGAAGAGTGGAGTTTGATGGATCTTTTTTCCCAGTAACATATTATAGTTCAGTGGAATAGGAATGAAGTTTTTTTAGCCAGTGTCCAGTTGAAATATGCTCTTCTCGAGATAATTATTCAGGAAAAAAAACTATAAGATGAATTCCATAGCATTAGATACTGTCTTTATGGTGGGGAGACTGACACCCAGTGGTCGTTTTCTACGGAGGGTGTACTGTGTTATCAAAACCATTACATTGTTCCGTTATCGGCAGGGAAGGATGTGATGGGGGATTGCCATAACTCTCAGTGGGTTGTACACCCAGGAACCATGAAGATGTTCTTTGACATGCAGCGATAGTTCTGGTGGCTGGGAATGAGTCGAGACATTACTAAGTTTGTATCTCATTGTTATACATGCCAGTAGGTGAAAGTCGTGCACCAGAAACCTTCAGGTTTTTTTCAACAACTTCCAGTCCCTACGTGGAAGTGGTATAAAATTTCCATGGATTTTGTAGTTGGGTTACCTCAAACACTGAAAAAGAAGAATGCGATATGGGTTGTGATCGATAGACTGACCATGTCGGCTCACTTTATAGCTATTCGAGAAAAAACCAAATTTGAGGAGTTGGGAAATATCTATGTGAAAGAAGTTATTCGTTTGCAAAGAGTTCCATATTCTCTAGTCTATGATACAAATCCTTGGATTACTTCTCACTTTCAGAGATGCCTTTAAGAGGCACTGGGATCTCAGGTCCGTTTGAGCACGACCTACCATCCTCTATCAGATGGAAAGACAGAGAGAGCTATTTAAATACTTGAGGATATCCTCCGCGCTTGTATTCATTATTTTGGTGGGTCTTGGGATCATCATCTGGTGCTAGTTGAGTTTTCTTATAACAACAGCTATTAGTCTGCGATCAAAATGGCTCCTTTTGAGTTGTTGTATGGCCATCCTTGTAAATATTTTTTATATTGGTCAGAGATTGGTGAATGTTCTTTGGTAGGACCAAGTTTGTTCCAATAGACGACAGCTAAGATCCAGTTGATTTTTCATATAATGTTGTCATCATAGAGTCGGTATAAGTCATATGCTAATCGTTTCCATAAACCTTTAGAGTTCTCAGTTTATGACCTGGTGTTCTTGAAGGCTTCACCCCAATTATATCATCGATGTCTTGGGAGGAAAGGGAAGCATGCTCTTCATTATGTGGGACCTTTCGAGGTTGTTGGTATTGTAGGGAATGTTTCTTACCATCTAGCTTTACCACCCAAGCTGACGTCGATACATAACTTGTTCTATGTATCGCAGCTACGAAAGTATCTCTCTAATCCATCTCATGTAGTGAGACAGAGTGATCTTGAGACTGAACCATATTTAATTGATACTGAACAACCAGTCAGGGTTGTTGATTCTGAGACCAAGGTTCTGGTCCGTGTACTTTGGCAGCATGGTTCTGATTCTCATGAGACGTGGGAAAGGGAGACACTAATGAGAGAGTAGTGGCCTCATTTTTTGACGTGGATGTTTCTTCATAGGCTTTCTGGGGACAGAAATATCTTATGTTGGGGAGGTTGTAACATCACGTTACGTTTTCAGGTACTTTTGATGTTCTATGTACCTCTGTTTTGTATTCATGACTTGGTAGAGTCGATAGAACATTAAATTTTTTTTTGGGAAAATGGGAAGTCGCATGGGTTGCGCACGGGTTATTTAAACCGTGCGGCCAAATCGTGTGCGGTTGGCCTTGGAGGCAGTATCTTTCGCACAAGTAGCGCACAGTTTGCCTAACCATGTGGAAAAACTGTGCGAGAAGTATGGATGAGGTAGAAGCTAACACATGGCTAGTGCACAGTTTTTCGCACTGTGTGAACTAACTGTAAGGCCACTTAAATGAGATCCTTAAATTGTAGATCTTACTCATTTTTGCCTCTAGGTTCCTTGTTTTTCCTCTTAAGTGGCCCTAGCTCGGGATTTGTCTTTTCCTAAGGTCATAGAAGGTTCTCCCATCATTCCAGAGGTTATCCAAAGGTTAATCATGGTGAATCAAAGCCGGATTCTTGAGGTATGTGATCGTTCTTCATCATTCATGATCGGTTTCTTAGATCTACTTAGATCTACTTCTCATCTTCTCTGGTTTTCATAGTTATACGTCTGTTATTGGTAGATCAAAATGTGTGGATGCCAAATAGGATGAGATTTGGTCTTTTTCATGCTAAGAGAAAAGATCTAAGACGATTTCTTGAAGGAGCAACCCAGTTTTCTTGAGTGTTCTCGACCATTGTGGTTTTGGTCAAAACCATTGAGGTAGGTGGTTCTGTCCCATCTTACTAAATTGATTATTATTATATTTTCTTGATTTATTTAAATTTTTGATTTAAATTAAATTGCTCAAATTTTTTTTCAATTAAATTGATAAAAACATGATTTCAGTGAATCAAGATATTTGAAATGGTTTTGGCATGTAAATTTGGAAAACGCCAATTCCATTAAATTGGGTGTGTTTATGGAAATTTTCTGATTTAAATTGTTTAATTTAAATTGTGGATTGGATGGAAATGATTTCAATAGAATTTTTGAATTTAATTGTGGAAATAAACTGTGTGATGATGGGATTGTTTTCGAATACATTTCAAACTAGTGAAAATTGATTAAAATGATTTGATAGAAACCCATTGGTTTTATCTAGTGAAAATTACATGTTTTAAATAAAACCGGTTTTGGTTTTAAATGGAATGAAATTGGCACTTTTGAAATAGAAGGATGAGATTGGTCGTATTTTAAGCATTCTTAAAATAGTTCGCCCATCATGTTAGAGCGCATGTAAGCCTTAGGTAGTCAGTGAGTTATTTGAATACACTCTAGTCTACGACAATGTTCTAAAACATACATGCAGTGGGTCACATCCCCAAAGGGTTGGTGACGAGTCTCCTTTGACCAGTGTCATAGGGACATGTGTATACACATTTTTGCTGAGTTCACGTAGAGAGTGTGGAATCCTATAACTGGTAAATACTATTGTACCTTTTGGCAGATGACCATTTTCTCTCTTGTTTATTTATATGTGAGATATAAATGTATGTTAATGATTTTGAACTACCTTACATGCCTTCTGAATTTATTTAAAATGTATTATATAATTTTTTTATTAAGCCATTATTTTAGAAATATTCCATCACTGTAAAGAATTTTCATAAATTGATTTTTCCATTATTGAAAATGTATAGCATTTTTTGCTAAAATATTCTTCAGAATTTCCAAAACTGTTTATTTGAAAATTAAAATATTTTCTTTAGATAATCTACTTTTGGCATCTGTTACAGAATCTTTGGTGGTACTCTAATGGGTTTAGGTTCACACCCTACTTTTTCCTTCTGGTGTTTGTAGACTTTCATCTTCAATGATCGAGCAAATGGAAGGGTCCTGTTGGAGGTTGATCCAGCTGTTGATCTTTGGTCTTGGTGAGTTGTGTACTTAGGTAAATTGGGAGAGTTTTTTTCCTTTGTAGTACATGGGTTATAGTACTTTGGGATTTTTATGCATCTTTGTATTCTGGTAAATTACTCCCAGTGGAGTTTCTTTGGTAATTCATACTATTTTGTTTTCTGTCGCTTCCCCATTCGTGTGGCAAAAATCATTCCCACTTGTATGTAGTTCGATGCCAGGTGGTAGTCATCGAACCATTTAGATTAAGAACGCCCTTCAGGCTATGTCAGGGTCGGCTTGGTTATCGGGTTACCAGGGTACCCGGTCTGGTTCGTGACAATGGACTAGTGCCACCACACTGTCCCCATACAAACCCACACACATGTGACCCTCTATAAATAATGACATGGTCTAAACATCTATTTTACTTCTCAAATCCAAAAAATACGCAATTTTCCAACTCGATAGACTTTGCCTTTAAAAAATTTACTCTACCAATTTAAAATAAATTTGAGTAAAGAACTCCCATTCAAAAACCATTTTCACTTTAAATTTCTACCATCAACTTCAAAACACACTCACATTGATTAAAATAAAAACAAAACACAACCAAAAACTGAATATCAGAATGAGGAACTATAGTCTATGCCTAACCCAGTGACATAGTGGTGAGATATTCTCCATGTAAGGAATGACACTAATAGGAACTTGAATTAGGAACAAGGACTCCACATGGGTGACCACCCCCTGTGTGGTTGCAACATAACTTGATTTGTCCCCATTGTCATCCCACAATCTAAAAAAACCCAAGACAAAGGACTTAAATCCCTGGTTAACACTGGTTACTTGAGGATCAGTGTGATCAAGAGTTCACAATGCCCTTCCCGCACCTACCACCCGGGTCTTGATATTCCTAATCTCCTTCTAAGTAGACTCATTCCAAATAATCACATAATCCCAAGTGTTTAACTAACTTTAATATCATTTCATCATGAAAAAAATATTTTATCAATACAATCATTTCATGACCTGGTCTGTGACAATTCTCAAATGGTGTTCACGATTCCCATAGGCTAGCACAAGTGCCCGTGTATCAAAAAGTAGAATTTGGAATGATTTACCCCAATAATAAACACAAAAAAACTACCAAGATAAATAAATTAAAACATAAAAAAGAAAACCAAATAGGATCTTAAACAATGATCAGATTTAAATTTTACAACTTGAACAAAAAACACAAAATACAATAAAATAAAAGAAAACCAAATATCCAACACAATGCTTAGTGCGACATGAGTCGTCACACCCCCAAGCAACCAACACCAACCTGCATGAGAAAAAACACTACAACCCAGATTATCATCCCTAATCTCGATGCCTCGACCTAGAAAACACATGAAACATGATCTACATAATCCCAAAGGTGTATACATGATGTCATATAATATCCATATATGATTCCACCCAATAAATAGATTCCATTCCACAACACCAATGAGATAATTTAACATTATTATTAAAACTCTTTTTTAAAACACTTTTAAGGAAAATAGTTACAAGATAAAAATTAAAATGATCAATTGAGAAAAAACCATTTTACAATCCCTACATTAAATTGGAATAGAAAATTAATAAAGAACACACACACACACACACATGTGGTCCACCTTTGCTGATAAAAGGCACCACATCATGAATAGTAGAGTACCATGGGTAAATTTCCTAAGCTTGTAAGAACAAATGGGAAACTAGAGACATCATAACTCGGTGTAATAATGGAATAGTAACCACAAAGACATACGTCCTCATGCAAGAGACACTAGTAATAAACACACTCATAATTTAGTAGTCTCCAATCATCACAATTGTTTCGGTAGTTTTGTTGAATCAATCATTCTAGAAGATACTAGGGTGAACCTCTTTCGTATCATATAACATACTAGATATAGTCTTTCCACCATGATAATCATGGTTTCCCCTTTTCTCTAATTAATGTTCACATGCACACAAACCACACCTCTACTTTTACACAATGGAATAAAATTTCAATGAAATCACATTTTTTTACAAACAAATCATTTTACATTCCAACACACCTTGGAAAAACCCATTTCAAATACTTATTCCATCACTTAAAAAATACCAATTGTCCTTTTTCTGTTAAACTAAAACAACCCATACAAACCAACCCAAAACAATGGGCCAAACCACTTCATGAAATAAATCTTTCATTCAGCTATTTTTAAAACAATATTTTCACCATTTAAACATATCAAAATTTATACATCAAATTCACAACAAAGATAATATGCTCAAAAAGATATGTTTCCCTTTTAAATATTCATTTAAACATACACACGTCAAATTCACTTAAAAAATATAATTCCCACCATAAAAAAAGGTCTAAAACCAATTTGTAAATCATTACACAAAAACACACACAAAGACATAGCCATTTACTTTTTTAAAACTGATTTCTAACCTATAAATACACAAATCATTTCAAAACACTATACTCACCACAAGATAAATCCTGATAACAAATTTACATCCTTAAAAAACACATTATGTTAATTTAAATTTGTTAGGGCATGAAACTATTAAAAAATTAATAGTTTACAGATTTATTAAACACCTTAAACAATTAATCAAACACTTGTAAGAATGACCACATCCAGACCCAGAAGAAAGACACAACAATTGATAAAAGAAAACACAATTTCTTCAAGTACTCATGTCAAAACATTTATAAAACACATTTTGCATCAACTGATTTAACCATAGAACTTGTAAAACCTAACTAGATAAAAATATTAAAACATCTAATAAAGTTAAGACATAAAACCACCTACTGTGGTGTTTGAAAAATTTACGTCAGTGCACAAACTCCAATTCATATAAACCACACCTCAATCGACTCAATTAGACCCTAAAATCAAAACATAAAACCATTTAAACCCAAAATATAACCAATGTACCAAAAAACCCAACCCAATAACCCACCACAAAGTAGAAACAACCTTATAAAGAGAAATTCACCTCGGATGAGGGTGAGTGAGGATAAAATATTAAGAGAGAGGGATTTTGGAGGTGTGGTGTGTGCCAGAGAGGTTTCTAGAGGGTCCAATCATGAACGAGAGGTGTGGATAATGGAGGGTATGTGGTAGTGTGAAATTGTACGAGTAAGGGAGTGGGGGTGGCATGTGCTACTTTCTGGATGTGAGGAGGTGTGCTGGTCTGGTTTTTCGGAGGAGGAGATGAGGGCACCGATTAAGAGAGGACAAGTGAGGGATAAGGCGACCCAGAGGTGGGCAGAGTGTGGGTTGTGTGAGGATCATCGGGTTGGGAAGAGGCCCACTAACCAGATTTCTGAAAGAGGAATAGGGCATCGACCAAGGGAAGGAGGAGGTGCGATATAGAGTTAGAAGGGGGATGCTACGATGTGACCCAAAAGGGAAGGAAGGGTGTAACATTTAACGACCCAACGTTTTATTAGTGTAATTACCTTCTTAAATTTATACCTTATATTATAATCAAATTTGGAATCAAAATGGAATATCCTGATACTAAAAACTATGTGATCATTAAACATTATTTTCTGCTTCTCTGGTTTGAATTTCGAAAATCAGACTTACACAGTTTCGTTGAGGGTGATTTTTCTAGTCTAATAAAACTAACATAATATTGTGTTGAATAGTAACCTACACTTATGAATAGTAATATATCCCTTTTAATAGTAATATGAAACTTATTAATTGTAAATCGTCTAAAATAATAGTGTCCTCACCCATGAATGATTAAGTAATATTTAGATAGCTTATAAGTGAAAATATGACCATAGTAAAAGTATTGGTATTTTTGTAATTCAAAAATAATTAATTGTAATAAGTTGATTAATATAATATAAAATTTATTATCCTAAAAACTGTTCACAAATTAGCAATTCTATGTCTTCTGGTCTTATGAATATTTTATAAGAACTTATGAAAGAATTATGAAATTAGTTTTAATTTTAGAAATTTTATTTTTCAAGTAAATTATGGGTTTAATTAAAAATTAAATTAATCATATTAAGAAAATTATTTTTGAAAAATGGATTTTATTTATGGATGCTACACATCAAAAAAATCTGAGGGTGATTTTTTTCTGAAATACTTCTATTTGTGATTGAATTGTAAAAAATACAACTCTTCACATAACTGATATATCATAAATTGCATCAATTATGATGTAATGATTAAATAAACATTCTATAACATTAGATTCTACAATTTTCTATTTAATTTCACAAATGCCTCCTTATAATACAATAAACTCATTTTTCAAACAAAAAAACATTCAAAAACCTAAAGTCAAAAAGAGATTTCTTAAAATATCATTTTCACTTTATTTTCACTTTAATTTTAGTAAATTAATGAATTCGAGTTATAAATATGATTTAATGACTAAATATAATTATATTATGTTAATATATGATTTATGAATTAAAAAAAACTACTATTACAAGTCTAGAATTTTGATATATTATTTAATAATTAATTCTAAAAACACCCCTCCTCATGTATAAATAACCCCTCCCACCCCTTGTCAAATCACACCTCTATTGTTTGAAGACATTATTAAACTCTATAGAACCATCCTCTCTTGCCCCTCCCCACTCCCAATGAGTATTTGATCTCATCAGAAGTCCAATCTATGGTTCCTTAAGGATGATTCAATAGGTAATTCCCCTCTCACTCTTTTCCTTAAATTTCCTTTCAATTTCAACTACTTTTCTTAATCTCTCCCCACCTATCCTCATCTACATGGTATGGTGACTACAGTATCTTAAATATAATGTAATTTTATGATACTAATGGGATAATATATCATCTAACAACCTTATGCTCTTTTTATTGTTTTATAAAGGAAAACATTGTTCGTGAGGTGTTAATTTATCACCTTCATGAAAGACATGTTTCATTTTTATCTTTACCACATTCAGATATGGTAATGAAACCATTTTTATGGTTTAAAAATATTATTTTACTTTATTATATCCAATTTAATGTTCTAGAACTATCTTATGTACATATTACTAAATGATTAAACAAAACACGTTCATTGTGGTCGAAAAACTGCCTTAATTAACCCAAATGATTATCCTTAAATTCATATCTAATGATTCATTCTCATGGTATATAAAAAAATTATTTATAAGATAATTTAAGTCTACATAACATCATAAATACGTTATAATTAAAATATGTATGTTTATCCATGTTTTATATGAACTTCAATTTCTGAATACAAGTGAACCATTCAAGAAAACTATAAAAATGAACATTCCTAAACAATGAATTTAAACACTATAACTGATAAAAAAGCCCATAAATGAACATAATAAGACCATAATGAATATTATTAATGTATAAAAGGTTCTGGAATGTTAATTAATGATTATATTGGGTATATATGGGACATTAAAGTGAATAAAGCATTCAAATACAAGGTAAGGAAAAATTCTTGAACCCAACTTTCTTTTTTTGGGTTCTCCCTCTTTAACTCCATGTTCAGTATGGGTTCTCAATAAAAATAATTTATTCATCAGTATCTTATAACTTAGGGGATATACATGTTCTATAATTGATTTTTTGAAAAAAATAATGTTTTCCAAATGAATCATTCTTTGAAATAATCATACCATTTTTTACTTCTTGAATATTGTTTTACTCTACACTCATGGTTGACAGTTCTCGGTCATGAATGATATTCTCTATTTATTTTTTATCCAAATGTTTATAAATTCGTGGTTTATGATATAAACCCATTTCATTCCATTTTTTATATTCTATTTTACAAATTTTCTATGTTGAATGAATGATAATGTAAATTTTATGATTTGATGGGTGCACCAAAAATTATATTGCGCAATATGAATGTTATGATGTGATGGGTGCTGCTGGAATTATACAGTACACAAATGAATTGGGTAAAGTTATGAATGTCATTAGTTAAAGTAAAATGATGTGTGAACATGATTATTTCTTTGTTAACAACTATGTGTGGTAGTTAACCAAAAATACATGATGTTCTAATTTTATGCATTACCACATTTCATGTCTTTTATTTATGATTCCTCTCATGTTCATGATCCTTTTCCTATGTCATGATCCTTATTACCCATTTCTATATTGTTCTTATATATATTATTACTGGTATTTTATCTCACACTTTTTTGATGTATATCCTAAGGTGACTATATGTACTAAGGTGAGGTCAAGAGCCAATACGAAGCTAGAAAATATGGAATTAAGTAAACGTTTATGCTTGATGTTGTAAATGTTTTCTTGGTCCTTGTTTTTTCAAGGTACTAAACCTTTTTATCCTCATGGTGTTGTACTATTATTTTTCATCTTTATAATGATGTAATAGTAATTTAATACATGGTAGGATCGTAATAGTTCATATTATAGACAAGGTTTAGTTAATTTGGGAATTAGGCTTAGTGAACCCTAAGGAAAACCTCTAGTATGAGGTAAAGTAAAAATAATCACACAAGAAGATTTAAAAAGGTGTCACAAAAGTCATTATTTTAGTGTAATTTTTATAAATGAATATTTTATCTATTCATTACTTTTAGACTCATTTTTTGTTCTAACCATTTCTATTTTAGAAAATGGTGGGAACTAGCACAAACAAGGCCAACAACCTGTGTGAAGGCCAATGCAATGATTGCTCAAACAAAATCCCCAATTATTTGGGAGGTGGAGTTTAAAAATTCATGGAGATTATTAACCAAATATATCAGGTTATGAACAACAACCTGAATAATGGAGAACATCCTCGTTCACCTAAGAGGGAGAAGCTCGCTATCAAGTATTTTATGCAGACAAATCCATTGATGTTTAGTTGATTTTATGATCAACTAGGTGCAGAATAGTGGGTCAACACCATGCATAAGATCCTTTATGTTCTCCAATATTCTTAGACAGATAAGGTGACTCTATCTATTTATATTTTTTAGGGTTAAGCCGATCAATGATGGGATTTGATTAAGAACACAAATCCATGTGATTAATTTTAAGAGATGTAATGGGAAGACTTTAAGATATTGTTTCTTAATAAGTAATTACCATAAAATCATCATACAAATATTGAAAAATAATTCATAGAGATCTTGAAAAATAAATTATAATTTTTCATGACCTACAATGTGATTTTCAAAAGGCTTCTAGGGTATTCTTTAGATTTTTTATCAATAATGATAGAAAAATAGATAGATTCGGTAGTGGATTAAAACCACACCTTATAAAGGCACTTACAATTCGAGACATTAAGAGTTATTAAGAAGTATTTTTACATGGCCACAATGTGGATATGGATTTTTGAGAATTGTCTCATGGAAATGGTGGGAAGAAACAAAAGAAAGAGTTTCATGCTATAGGATGTAATGATAAAGGTAGGAAGAAAACTCAATGACCCACATGCCAAAAAATATGGGATATTTCATCATGGGAACTGCCTCAAGGGGATGGGTAAATGATTCATGTGTGGGAAAGAAAACCACCATGATCAGGAGTGTCAAAAATACAAGGCAAGGAAGAAGAATGTAGTTAAATAATGGGGAGCCACACCCATGGTTTAATGCTACAATTGTTGGTAGAAAGGACACTATGAAAGCTGGGGCACTAAACCTCGAGTCCTTAAGGATAATAAGCATCAGCAGCCACAAAAACCAAAGGAATAGGGGAAGTATTATTCCATCACTACTGTAGAAGTGGATCAAGATAATGAAGTCATGCAAGGTACACTTCCTCTTCACTCAAGAATGATAAATGTTTTATTTGAATCTGGTTCTATGCAATCCTTTATATGTTGAAATTTTTCTATAACTATAGAATCGAATCCTCGACACCTTGAAGTATTGATTTCTATAAAAACACGACTTGGTGAAATCATTACAACTCAAGTGCTTTAATCTTCTCATGTTTGCGTATGTGTGAAGATTCCTCTAGTGAATCTCATAATACACCCCTTGGTGGAATTCAATGCTACAATGGGAATGGATTGGATCTCGTTATACAAAGAACATATCAGCTGTCGGGAAAAAGAAATATCTTTGAATATTCCAAACCATCCCATTCTCCTATAAAAATGAAAATAGGATCCAAAATCTTATTTGAAAAATCCTTCAATAGTGTGGGTCTTTATTCCCTGTAAAGAGGCATACCTCAATCAAATGGATGAGTCAAAGTAGAGTTTCAACCTAGCAGAAATGCCCATTGTAAGGGCATAAAGTGATGTATTTCCCGAATAGTTACCTAGAATTCCCCTAGATCATGATGTAGAGTTCTAAATATAACTCATACCCTGAGCTACTCCTATCACAATGTGTCTCTATAAGATATTTCCTATCGAATAGGAGGGGTTAAATTAGGAACTACAAGAGAATTTGGACAAAGGGTTCATACACCCTAGTGCATCACCTTGGGGTGCACCGATGCTTTTTTGTGAGGAAGAAGTATGGAGCAATGTAGCTGTGTATCAACTATTGCGAAATCAACAAGATAAAAAAAAGAAAAAGTATCCTCTTATAAGGATTGATGACTTGTTCGATCGGTTGAGAGGCGCTAAATACTTCTCAAAGGTGGATTATAATTCTGGACATCATTAGTTGTGGGTGCAGAAGGAAGATATTTAAAACACTACCTTCCATTCAAGGTATGGGCACTATGATTTTATGGTGATGACCTTGAAACTTACTAATCTCCCTTCAATCACCATGGAGTTGATGAATATAGTTTTTAGACATTACCATGAAAATTTTTTGGTAGGGTTTATTGATTATATTCTCATCTACTCCATGTGTAATGAGGAACAAAAAGAATATCTAAGACTTGTGTTGGTGATATTTATAAAGGAGAAGTTGAATTCCATGTTCCCAAAAAGCGACTTTTAGATGAATCAAGTCATGTTCTTGGGACATGTGATCCTAAGTGAGGGAATTTTTAAGGACCCTTAAAAAAATGTGATTGAGGAATGACCCAAGTCTTCTAGTGTCACCATAATCCATTGTTTTATTGGATTAGATGGGTACATATGATGTTTTGTGAGAAATTTGTCATGATCATCAATCCCTCAAACTAAGTTAATAAATAATGGGGTGGAGTATGTCTAGATGGAAGAATGTGAGGGAAACCTCAAGGATTTAAAAAAAAGGATGATCACTACACATATACTAACATTACAGAAAAGTGGTGAACTTTTTGTGATATAAAGCGAATCTTAAAAGAAAGGATTGGGGTTTTTATTAATGAAATATTATAATGTGATAGCGTATGCTTCATGACAGTTGAAGATCCATGAGAAGAACTACCTGACTTATGATCTTGAGATAGAAGCCCTGATTTTTCCGTGATGACATGGCGACTCTACTTTTATGGTAAGAAGTGTGAAATATACCCCGACCACAAGAGCCTAAAGTATATATTCACACAAAATAAGCATAACATGCATCAATGAAGATGGTTAGATCTAATCAAGTACTACGATTGTTCTATTCCGTATCATGTGGGAAAGGCAGACAAGGTAGATGATGCTCTATGAAGAAAATAACCTTCTACTCTATCCATGTTACGGATTGAAAAAGACATTATCTTCATGGATATGAAAAGGATGGATTTGGAAATCATAAGGGTAGGGGATATATCCTACCTTTCCCAAATTATTTCACAAACATCAATCCAAGGGATTATTAATGGGGACATAAGGGATGATCTACAGTTACAAAAGAAGTTGAATACGGTAAAGAATGGGATGCTGCATGATTTCTATATCGACAATGATGGTGTGATTCGGTTTGGAATTTGGTTTGTGTGCATTCATCACCGATGATAAATAATGACCTATTGGAAAATTAATATAGCTCATCATTTTTATCCATCCTGTTAGCACCAAGATGGTCTTAGATATTCGAGAACACTTCTAGTGTGATAACTTGAAGAATAAGATTACATAATATATCTCAAGTTTCTTGGTATGTTGGAAAGTTAAATCAAAGAAACAGAAGCCCAAAAGATGATGCATCCATTTCCTATACCCATGTGGAAATAAGAGAATGTCACTATATACATTTTAATGGGTCTCCTGATGAACTCAAATGGAAATAATGCGATATGGGTTGTGGTTGATAGACTCACCAATACAACCCATTTTATTGCTATTCGAGATGATCTATCACTTGAAAACATGAAAATATATATGTGAAGGAAGTGGTGAGACTGCGTGATGTTCCACTCTCAATTTTCTCTGATCATGATCGAAGGTTCAGATCTAACATCTGGAGGAGTCTTCAACATGCTTTGAGTACTGAATTAAATTTCATCGTGGCCTATCATCCCCAAAATAATTTCCAATCTGAAGGGAATATTATGATGCTTGAAGATATGATAATAGCCTACTCTTTAAAATTTAATGGGTGATGGGATCAACATCTCCCATTGGATTTATTCTCATAAAAAAATTGCTTCCACTTGACTATTCATATGGATTCCTATGAATCTTGGTATGGAATGTGATGTTGAAATCCAACCTTTTGGGATGATGTAAGAGAAAGGAGGCTACTTGGACCTGATCTTGTGAAAGAGATGACATAGAAGGTTTAATTCATCCAGAAACATATCAAATATTATCAGAGTGGACAAAAGATATATACTGGAAACTTTAAAAGGGACTTGGAGTTCGACGTTGGAGATAATTTCGTCCTTCAAATATCACCATGGAAGAGAGTCTTGCAGTTTGTAAGGAAAGTGAAGTTATTCACAAGGTATATTGGCCCCTTTGAGATCCTTGACCGCAATAAATCCATGGCCTACTGGCTTGAACTTCCACCAAATAAGGCTCAAGTTCATTTTGTGTTTCATTAATAAATCCCGAGAAAGTACATACGAGATCCCTCACAAGTACTGAACTCAGAGGTGGTACAATTGGAAGATTATATCTCTAATGGGGAGTAACCAGAAAAGGTTATGGACAGGAGGGATAAGGTCCTACACAACAAGACAACACATATTGGTAATGTTTTGTGGAGTAACCATAAGTTTTAAGAAGCTAGTTGGGATCCATAAGAGGCTATGAAGGAGATGTACCCTCACCTGTATGTGTAAAACTAAATTTCGAGGGTGAAATTTCAAAAGGGGGTAGAATATAATGACCCAATGTTTTGTCAATGGAATTACCTTATTATAATTATGCCTTATAGTATAATAATATCAGGAGTCTCCATGACATATCATGATACTAAATACTATATGATCATTAAACATAACTTTGCCACTTCTATGTTTTTAATTTAAAAAATCTGACATACACGGTTGCATTCATGGTAAATTTTTGAGTCTAATAGAATAAACATAATTTTTGGTGAAAACTAACCTACCCTTAAGAATATTAACCTACCAGTATAAATAGTAATATAAACCTTATTAATAGTTAATAATCTAAAATAATAGTAACCTCAACCATGAATGATTAAATAAAATTTAGACATCTTATAAGTGACAATATGACCATAATAAAAATATTTTTAATTTTGTATGTCATAAATAAATAATTTTAGTTAATTTATTAATTTAATATAAAAATTATTATCCTAATTTTTTTTACAAATGAACAATTCTATATTTTCTTGTTTTAAGGTAATTTTATAAGATATTATGAAAGCGTTATGAAATCAGTTTTAAATTTAACATCTATGTTTTTCTATTAAATTATGATTTTACTTAATAATTAAACAAATCATATTTGTAAAAACAAAATTTAAAAAAAGATTTCATATTTTTATTCTACACATCTATAAATGGATAGAGGGATATTTTTTTAATTTTCTGAAATGCTTCTTTTTTTGGGTGAATAGTAAAACATACAATTTTTCACATAACCGATATATCCTAAATAGCATAATTAATGATATGATTATGAAATAAAATATCTAGAAAATTATATTCATCCATGTTCTATTTAATTTCATAAATATTTCCTCAAAATACAATCTACGCAATTTCCAAACCTAAATAAACATTCAAAAACCTACTGTCAAAAATTGATTCCTTAAAATATAATTTTTTCTTTTTTTGGCATTCCATTTTATAAATTAATGGATTCAAATTATAAAGAAGATTTAAAGTCTACATATAATTTTATAAATTTTATATATGATTTATATTGTAAAAAAATAATATTACGAGTCTAACATTTGATATATTATTTAATATTTTATTCAAAAACACCCCTCCTCGTCTATAAATAACCCCTCTCAAACCCCTTGTCAAACCACACCACTAAATCTTAAATAATTATATAAACTCTGTAAAAACATATTCCATATCCCCCCACACCCAAAGTGCTTCTGGGCTCATAAAAAGTCCAATACAAAGTTCCTTAAAGGGGGTTTAAGAGGTAATTCCTCTTAATCCCTTTTCCTTTAATTTCCATTCAATTTCATGTTCTTTTCTTAATATCTCCCAACATATCCTCATCCAAATGGTATGGTAACTCTAATATATTATATATAAAATACATTTATGATAATAATGGGATAGTATATCATACAATCCCCTTATCCTCTTCGTTTTGTTTTAGAAAATAAAACATTGTTTGTGAGTTGTTAATTTATCCCCTTTAAGAACAACATGTTTTCATTTTTTCCTTATCGCTTTCAGATCTAGTCATGAAACCATTTTTATGGTTGAACTGGATTATTTTATATGTATTATATTATATTTAATGTTCTATAACTATCTTATGTAAGTATTACTAAACTCTTGAACAAATAAAGTTCAGTGTCATTGAAAACCCATTTGGATTAATCCAAACGATCGTCATTAAATTCATATAGAATGATTAATTTTCATGATATATAAATTATTTATAATATCATATAATTTTATGTAACATAATAAATAACATATAAATAAAAGTCATTTAACCACATTTTATATGATCATTCATTAATGAATATAAGTGAACCGTTTAAGAAAACTATAAAAAATTCCCGATCAATAAATTTAAACTATATAACTCATCCGAAATCCTATATGTGTACATAATAAGACCATAATCAATATTATTAATTTATAAAAGGATCTAGAATTTTTAATTAATGAATATAATGTGTTTATTCCAGACATTAATGTGAAGAAAGCGTTCAGATACATGGTAAGGGGAAATTCTCGAACACAACTTTCTTTCTTCAGGTTCTCCCTATTTCACTCCATGTTCAATAAGGGTTATCCTTAAAAAGAATTTATTAATTATTATCTTACATATTATGAGAAATATATTTTCTATAATTTATTTTATGAAAAACCTCCAAAAGAACAATTATTTTAAATAAACACCCCCTTTTTTCCTTCTTGAATATTGTTTTACTATTCACACATGGTTGATTGTTCTATATCCAAAATAATATTCCCTCTATATTTTTGTGAGAAAATTTTAATCAATACATGATTTATGATCTGAAAAAAATTCCTTCCCATGGTTTATTTTATGTTCGATAAATTTTATATGTGGTAAGCATGATTATATTAATGTTATGATGTGACGGGTGCACCTAGAATTATAGAGCGTAATATGAAGCTTATGATATGATGTGTGCATCCCGAATTATACAGTACTTCAATGCATTGGGTAAAGTAATTAATATCATTAGTTAAAGTTAAATTGTGTGTGAACATGATTCTATACTTTTTCACAACTATGTGTGGTAGTTAACCACTAAGACATGATGTTTAATTTTTATGCATTGCCACATTTCATGTATTTTATTAATGATTCCTCTCATGTTCCTAATACATTTATTATGTTGTGATGTGCCCACCCATTGATATATTTTTCTTATATATCCTTTCATTAGTCTTTTATCTCACCCTTTTTATGTATATCCTCACGTGACTACACGTACTAAGGAGAGGTCAAGACCCAATAAGAAGTTAGAGAAGAAGGAATTAAATAAATGTTTATGATTGATGTTGTAAATTTCATGTTTTTTCTTTGTTTTCCAAATACACTAAACCTATTGATCCTCATGGTGTAATAATATTACGTTTTTTATCTTTATAATGATGTAATTGTAATATTAGGTAAGGTAGGGTCACTATATAGCACACAGCGGGAGTGGGGAAGGAAGAGAGAACAATGAAAAAAAATAAAATATAAAATGATGGAAAACATAAATAAAAATAAATAAAATATAGAGATCATAAACCAATATAAATTAATAATAAAAAATGATAATAATAATAACAACATGTTAATAAATGTACAATTATTATTTTTTATTATTAATATCATAAGTATTGTTTTAACGAATATAATAACAATAATATGTTAATAATTTTACAATTATGAAAAAATTTCAATATTAATAGGCTATGTAAAGTATTAATGAAATATGTAATAATAATAATAATAATAATTTTATAATTTTACAATTACGATTTTTAAAAATTAATTACCTAGGTAAAGTATTAATAAAAATAATAATAACAACAATAATAATAACAAGAACAATAATAATATTATTATTAAAACAACTCTAAAATAATTATATATTTTTTACCATAATTTAATATTACAACCAAATTAAGATATAGACAATAATAATAATAATAATAATAATAATAATAATAATAATAATAATCTTAGTATTATTATTATTGAATCAAATCTAATTAAATTTTATTTTCCTTATATTATTTAGCATTCAATTATCTATTCATCTAGTTAATAAATTAACTATCCTCATACAAGGTTTTCAGAATGGTGATATAGATATATCACATGGCTTTAATCATGCCCTGCACATGTGCCAGAAATTGTCAAGCCAAAATTCTTGATTATCAGCAAATGTACACAAACTCAAGTAAGGCCCAACCCACATCAAAATGAGTTATTTTTAAAGCTAACTAAAATTATAATAGAAATTTTTTTAGAAATTCTCATAATAATAATTATAATATGATTTTCACAATATTTGTAACACCCCAATCTTCTACGATACACTTCTCTTTGAATAATACAATAGTGTGTGATGTAAACAACACCGAGTTCAAGCACCCCACGACCTATAAAACTAGCCATTTAAAAAATGGTTATGAATAGTAATAACCAAATTTTTATTTTTATATATATACAGTATAATTTTAACATTCAAATTTTGTGTTTCTTAGACCTAATATAAGGGCAAATTAAATTTTTCAGATAAAAGATGTATTTTTAAAAAAAATGAATGTTTGCACCTTTTAATGGAGACCCTTTCATAAATCCAATATTTTACACTTATATATATTCAATTTGATTAAATAAAATTATCCTTTATATGTAGGACAAAAAAATTTTAGTTTGGATAAACTTTTTGTGTGTTTCTGCTAACATTTATATTTTGATGAATAGTGAATGATACAAAATTTTAATTAAAAACATATTTTATTAATAAAAACAAATTATACCATTAAATTATAAATTTTAATGGGTTTTAATTATAATTATAATATAATTTTTATCATTCAATACAATTTTTGTCATTGGAAGTAATTTCACATTTAAACCGGACATTAACACATATCAATCTTCTAATTGTTTTTTACATCTAAAAAAACCCACATTCAGGGTTTGACAACATGAATTAATTTTAAATTAATTAATGAAACTGCTATGTTTTGAATTTGGTAAAATATATATCACTTTTGTATTTGGAATATGAAAATTATCTTAGGATTAATTTTTGGTATTTTTATGAAAACTTTTAATTTTAGATGAATAATGAAAACAAAACGTTATTCATTAAAAATTGACATCTCATTTAAATAATTATTTATTTAATTTTAATTTTAAGTAAAAATAGATACATAAAAACTATATTAGTTAAATGTAATTTATTGCAGTCATTTTATAATAAAAATAGATGTATAAAATTTTATTGAATTTTTAACGTCTTTCACCCACCTTCTAGGAATGTTAGCATATTGGCATAAAATGAAATTTTACCACTTTTGTGAATTGAATTTCAAAAATAAAAGAGACATGGTTTCCATCAGTAAGTAAAACTTGGTTCAATAAGATGAAAATAATTTTTTTGTGAATAGTAACTTTGTGAATTTTATTTACCACCATTAAATGTAAATAGGGTAATTAGAGGTAAAAAGATATTATAATTACCCTAGCACATTTCATAATTTTATTGGATATGTGTATTTTGATAAAAATAATCCCCAGGAATAAAATATGATCCTTTTGGGTCCACTTGGTTTAGATTAGAAGATTTTTTTTTTTTTTAATGAATAGTTAAAATTATCAAATTCAAATTTTAATGACTAAAACATTCTTAATATAGGGTTATAAATAAGCTATTTTGGACTAAATATTCATTAGAAAGATTAAAAGATTTCCTAAATCATGGTATTTTATTTATAATTTTTAGATATTATATAATTAAATTTATTTATGACACAATTATGATGGAGTAATTACCTAATTAATGAATGATTAAAATAATTGATATTATAAATATTAAAATAATTGTAAATTGAGACTTTTGATGAATTCTACAAATTTTATATCTTAATATTACACTTTAGGATTGATTTAATTTTTTTTAATGAAATCAAATTGTCATGACTTTCAACTAAACTAATGACTAAATAATGTCGAAATTGACATAAATAAGTTTTTAAAATGAATACTATATTATTAAATAATAAAAGAGTTCTAAAAATCTGTGTTTCTTCCAATTGTAACGCCCCGACCCCTGTTACCCAGAGTCGGTTCATTATTTTAATTCATTGGTATGATTACACAGAATCAAGTCCCGAAATACCGATTAGTTTAATAGTCTTGGAAAATAGATTACATACATGGATGTTACATTACACTTTAGAAAATAAAACATAAAAAAAATATCCTTTGAGAATGCCATTAATCCCCTAGCTTATCCCTTTTTATCAATCATAATACACTTCTTAAAATCCTGATAAAATTAAACCATAGAAAGGGGTGAGCTATGATGCTCAGTAAAGATAACAATATAGTCGAAACTTTCATAAATAAGCCTAAACATTTAAGGAAATGTATAACTAAAACAAAAGCCTTTTAAACTTTAACTTCAGCATAATATGGCAAAGATAAAAAAAATAATTCAATTTACTAATTCACGTGGATATTCTACTATTCGAATAATCACATGCAATATCAATAGCCACTTTCATAATGATGGAAGGAATATTGCAGGACTATCATAACCACATAGTCAAGGCCTTGTGGAAAGACTACAAAAAATATTTTGTCACGGCCCTATGCCAAGATAGTAGTGTGTATCAAGAGACCTACTGAAACATCAAGGAGCTATTGCGGGCTCCACCTATCACCTAATAAGTCCAATACATTCCTCATATGAAAAGGTCTAAACATAACATAAACATTCATATTAAAACTGGCATACAAAATATCAATAATTTACCCATAAACCATGAATGGTATAAAAATAACACATCTACAGTTAAACATATCACAAAACCATCAGTACAATATGGAATATTTGTATCATAATAAATCAACTTTAAACAAGTTTAAAATATATTTATGGATTTTGACATAGATGAAAATTATTTGTAAAACTCTTTGAGGGAAATCTCCCTTTTTCATGAAAACATTTAAATGTAAATCTTTTTTGAAAGGAATACATTTTAATACATTTTTGAATCAATGTGTCCTATACCACTTTGAAACTTTTGAAAGTAATTAACATTTTAAAACATTTATGTCCATTTAAATAAATCCTTAAAACCATTTTGAAAACATGTACATTAATGAGAATGGTTTAGAAGAATAAATATTTACAACACTTAAAATGATGTTTTAGTAAAAATTAATTTAAAATTACCTTAAACATGGACATGGATAATAAATTTTTCCCAGAAAATACTTACTTAAAAACAACCTCGGATAATAAAGAGATTGTGAAATTAACCCTTACAAATTTGGTAACTTACGAAACATACACCCTATGAAAGAAGTATTATATAATGAATATGTAAAAACAGATAAATTAATGGGTATTACACAAAGAATACAATTATGGGCATTACATATAGCACACAAAAGGTAATAGTGTCAATATTGAATGAATCTCACGAAAATAAGGAGTTAGATGAAAACACCTTACCTTGCACTTTCATTTAGTCGAGGGTACCTTTAACCTCCTGTATGAAGATAGAAGTATGTTATTAAATAATACCAGAACCATATTAGTATTAATGATATCATACATGATTCATTAATGACTTCAAAAACCCATGTAATAATAATTTCCATGTTAAATTAACATTTCAGGTAATAATCGCTTTCTTTATCCTACGAGTTTTAACTTGTTACTCTTGATTGTATTACATAGACCAAAATTTAAAAACATCCAGAATATAAAACATGATTTAAATATCATATATATTTAGAATATAAATATTTATAACAGGTATATATATGAAATGAAAAACACCGTTTATGGAGACAGTAGTCCGTACGTACGCATAAACATTGTTTCCATTTTAATATCGTATTGAATGGAACTAAGTGAATAAGATATATGTACGTACATATATATATAAATATATATATCTCCAGTAGCATTATTATTTAAAATATTAAATACTTATTAGTAATATATATTTTTATAATCGTCGATGAATGGTCATCGTGGAAATGAATCTCATCACATCATGGAGATGGTAATCCGTACGTACGCACGAGCGATAATATCATTTCTTAAAAGTGTGGAATTGGATAGTATATCAATTTTACCAAGACATTAGAATGTAATTTTCTTTATTTATATACATAATACTCATCATTATATCCATCCAAATAATATAGTGTTGATTAACAAATTACACCATTACGTGGAGACGGTAAGCCATACGTACGGATTCATGGTGACATTATCATTCATAAGATCGGTAGAATAATGAATATAGTTGTGCCATTTTTATAATAAAAACAATGTTTATTGAAGATACTAGAGTTATTATTTGATAATGGAAACAACAATGAAAGAGTAAGTGGAAGATTAAGAGAACTTGGAAGAGGGTGGTGAAATCATTACCTCT
The DNA here is from genome assembly GCA_963277665.1 of Viscum album. Taxonomy (NCBI): domain Eukaryota; kingdom Viridiplantae; phylum Streptophyta; class Magnoliopsida; order Santalales; family Viscaceae; genus Viscum; species Viscum album. Next base: position 1,372,100,180 of record OY728133.1, on the reverse strand, counting down.
TCTTCGGGTTCTTCCTTTTTATTTGATCAAATGGGATCCTTAAGATGGCTTTTGGACTAATTTAGGGCCTCTAGGATGAAGGTATGATAGTTGGGAGGATATTTGGGCAGGGTTTGGCCGATCCAAGTGACTTTGGATGTGTGAATATGAGAGAAGGGGATGTGCCCTTTTATAAGAGGGTTGAGGGGAACCTTTGGAAAAAACATAAAATATTATTTTATAATAAATTTATATTTAGTTTATAATGGCTCCAAAGTGACTTATTTCGAGTCTAGGGTGGGGAGGGGTAGAAATACTCTAAAAAATAGGTTTTAGACAAGTGTATTTTATCATTTTAACCTTATCATTTAGATTTAACTCTATGTTTAATAATTTAACATTTACCGTGTATTCTTGAATTCTTACACTATATGGTTAATAAACATAGTATATACTGCCAATAGAACCCCAATTGGTTTATTAATGTCATATATATTATTATATAATCATTTTTTCCAATCCTTAGATTTTTAGGTAGATTATATCAACTAATAATATAATATTTGTTATAAATTTTAAATTATGTCAATTTTGACACTATTTGGTATTTTTTTTAAGAAACCTCACAACTTTATTAATTCACGCAATATACATTTAATCAGCCTTAACATGTCATATGCACCTAGAAAATTCGTGTATGTCATAAAACATTGAAATTAAATTTATTTTAATATTTATAATACAATTTATTTGATTCTTTAATTAATAAGGTAATTACTGTATCATCATTGTATAATAAATAAAATAAATTATTTAATGTTTAAAAATAATAAAATAATACCATGATGTATTAAATACATTTAGCTTTCCAAAGAATAATTATAGTAAAAAATATTACTTATATTACACCATATAACAATTAATTACTAAAAGATTTGTGTTTTTGTCAATTTCGTCTTTACTTTTAATTATTTAATCTAAAGTGTCATTATCCTTAATAAGTGGCTCCATGGGATCCCAAAATCAACCCAAGGATACTTATGGTCGGCCATTACTCATCCAATAAGGTTTGTACATGTGTTAACGTAATTTTAAATTATTATAATATTCTTTTTACCTTGAATTACCCTATTTACCTTTAACCACGGTAAATAAAAGTCAAAAGTTACTATTCACAAAAAAATTATTTTCATCTTACTAGACCACATTTTAATTACTAAGATAAACTGTGTCTCTTGGATTTTTTAAATTCCACTCACATATGTGCTAAAATTATGTTTTATGTGAATTTGCAAAATCTCATAGGAGTTAGGTAAAAGACGGTGAAAAGATCAATAAAATATTTATATGTATAAAATTATTATAAACTGAATATAGTGAATTAAATTAAATTTTTATAGGTATTATGTATTTATTTTGACCTAAAATAAATTTAAATAAAATAAATAATTATTTAAATAAAAGCTGGTTTTAAACAATAACTCTGTGTTTTTCACTATCAATCAAAAATTGAACGTTTTCAGAAAAATACCAAAAATTCACCATGGTCTAATTTTGATACACTGAATGAAAAAATGATTTCTATTTTACCAAATGAAAAACATATAAGTTTCATTTATTAATTTAAACTTAATTACCGTTGTCAAAACCAAAAGGCGTATTTTTAAGAAATAATAACTATCAAAAGATTGACACATGTTTTTGTCCAATTTCAATGTAAAATTACTTAGAATGACCAGAATTGGATTAAATAGTAAAAATATAATCTATATATACTTCCAAACCATTATTATTTATAATTTATCACTATAAATTTTTTTTATTAAAAACGTTGTTTTCAGTTAAAATATAGTATTTTTTACTATTCACCAAAATATGAAAGTTATCATAAAAGCAAAAAAAATTATTGAAACTAAATTATTATGTCCCTATTATAAAGAAGAAGTTTATTTTTTCAAATTTAATATATTAATGTTTCAAATATTAGATTAAAAATTGTTTCTCCATTAAAAGGGGTAAAATTTTATTTTATGATAAATTCTTTTTTATCTCAAAAAATGTATTTGTTCTTACATTATGTCTAATAAACACAAAATATGGATTCTAAAATTATAAGGATTATATAAAGTTCACACTTCAGTTAAAACTATTCATAACCTCTTTTTAATGGCTATTTTGGTAAGTCGTGGTGCACTTGAACTCAGTGTTGCGTGTAGTGCAAGTTATTGAATTATTTTGAAAAAATAATGTACAATAAAATCTTGGGGTTTTACATTCTTAACACCCTCAATAAATTTTTTCATCACAATTTAAAATTTGTCATCGAAAATAAAAGGTTTGAAAATAGAAAGTAACTTTGTGGATAATCCCACCTCGAAAATTGGGTTAATAAAATTTAGTCTTAATATAAGAAAAGTGGAATGAAATATTCACCACCAAATAATGATCTCGACTAGGAGAAAATTGGTGTCAATTAAAGACACATAATTGGAGGAAAAACTTAAACATTTATAGGGAGTTATTGAGGTCATCAGTCACAAACAATTGTAGAATTGAGGGCCTCAAAGCCATCAATTTATGATGATTTAAAATTCCATCGGTTCAAAAAAACATATGTTATTAAGATAACACATTTTTGGTTTTAAGATCCCTTCCATAAAGATTAATAATTAACTTATCTATAAAATAAGAGGGAAATATATATATATATATATATATATATGTGTGTGTGTGTATGTATTTATATACTTGACAAGTAGAGTTTCATCCTTCAACTAATTCCTACCACAAACTCATCATTCACTCTAAAAGATTTCAAAAAAATATATTCTATTTATCCTAATCGTATAGGGTTCCAAAAATAATGAATTTATAATTCATTTGTCAGCCTATTTTAAAAAAACTAAATTATACAAACCAGTACATCACGTAGTCTAGTCGCAAGTGATGCACCTTTGTTGCTCTTTGGTTGCATGTTCAAGTCTTGCGGCCTTTTCGGACGCGACTAGTTGTAGCCCAACCTCTGGGATATCCTTATTATAACAATCTAAAAATAACCTTAACAATAGTATCCAATTTCAAACATAATCCATTCCAACCATTAGACTGATCCGAAATACTTATATCCAAACACTCAGTCCAAAATTTATAAGGAAGTTAAACACAATGAGGATCCTTTTAGCCATGTAATAACATGTGAACACCTTCATCATGTATTATTTTAAAACATGGTAACATTTGGAATTACCATAAAACCTTATTTATTATATTCATGATCCCTTATTACTTATAGAATACTGGATATACTCCTTCTATCCAAAAAATGTTGTAAACTCCAACAATGATGGAAAATACAAATCATTAATTAGTTTCCAGGAAGTCAAGAATATCCAATATAATTTATCCAATCAACCATCTCTTATTCCAAAATCACTACCTAATTATCACAACCATATAAAGTATTACCTTTCCTTCAACCATCTATTTTCCAAAAATCATATCTTTCTATTATGTTACTATTCATAGAACCATATAATCTTAAATACTCAATAAAATAGTACTGCAGTACAATCCTTATTTATCTCCACAATTCATGTAACCAGTATACTGTTGATACAACACTCAAATGAAATAATTTTATAATTAAAACATAATATCACTAGTAATTATTCTTCATCTGAGGTAGTATCATAACATTATTATTATCAAATAACATCATTTATGGTATACTCTTATGAATGGTACATTGATTCGCATAGTGTCTCAACACCTTTCAGATGAAGCATTTTACATCTGAAAACTTTTTCTTACCCTTGAAATCATGTACATGGTGTCCTTTTTCTCCACACTTATAACAAACTCCCATTACCATCAAGAATTTACCAAGTTGATCAATTCCACATTTATCACACATTGGAAAATCCTTCTTTCCCTTGTTCCCTTTATCCATCTTTCTTTCTACCATCCCATTATTCTCTGGCTTCCCTTCAAAGCCATTGGATTCAGAGAATTCATTACATATCTTATTAACACATGATAATATTTGTTAATATGATGATAATACATGGGAGACTATTTCCTTTATAAATGTTGGTTTAATTCCATGAATGATATGACCCTTCTTACTCTTTGGATCATACGTATTGCTGGAGTTCTCATTCCTTATATTGGGAACCATTTCTAAACAATGGAATACACCAGGTCAGTTTATGAATAACAATTCATAATTCCAAACAAATAAAATACCTAACGTAAATTGAACAGTTTATGGATATAATCCATAATCACAAAAAAAATTTCTTTTAGGAGGTATATACTCATAAACCCTTTATAAGGGTTTGTAATGAAAATGAGAATTATCCAAAGCATATCCCCCGAGAGTGTCATAACCAAGAGTGGAAAAAGGCTCATTGTATTGCACCAGTTCACATTCGAGTCTAGCTCAAAGTGGTGTTTTTGGGTTTTACACCCAGGTACATCTGTCACAGAGCCGCCTCTACCTGCTCGTATCCAGACATGGATGTATTTCTCGGAAAACTCACAAAATCTCTACAATACAAAAATTATTGGATGCTCTTCTATACTAATCCTCAGAGTCCATCTTAGGTCTATGTGGTCAATCAGAGTTTATCTAAATCTTTCTCCCAAGGTTTGTACTAAACTCTCTCTGATACAAATTATAACGCACCGACCCCTGTTTTAGAGAGTTGGTGCATTATTTTAATACATTGGCATGATTACAAGGAATCAAGTCTCGAAAGACCGATCAATTTAGCATTCTTGGAAAATATATTACATACATGGATGTTACATTACACATTAGAAAATAAAACACAAAAAAATGATCATTTGAGAACGCCATTAATCCCCTAGCTTAACCCTACTTATCAATCATAATACACTTCTTGAAATCCTGATAAAATTAAAACATATAAAGGGGTGAGCTCAAGATGCTCAGTAAGGATAACAATATAGAGGAAACTTTCATAAATAAGAATAATTATTTAAAACAATTTATAACTAAAAAAATCCTTTTAAACATGAATTTCAGCATAATATAGAAGAGATACAACAAAATAACGCAATTTAATTATTCACATGGATATTCTAGTAGTCGAATAATCAAATGCAATATCAATAGACACCTTCATAATAATGGAATGCATAATTCCAGACTATCATAACCACATAGTCAAGGCCTTGTTCCAAGACTACAAATAAGACTTTTTCAAGGCCCTGTTCCAACACACTAGTTTGTCTCATGAGACCTACCGATGCATCGAGGAGCTATAGCGGGCTCCACCCACCACTTACTAAGTCCAATAAATTCCTCATATGAAAAGGTTTAAACATAATACAATCATTCCTATCAAAACTGGCATATAAAATCTCCATAAATTACCCTTAAACCATGAATGGCATAAAAATTACACATCCACAGTCAAACATATCACCAAACCATAAATACAATACAAAAGATTTGTATCATATTAAATCCACTTCAAACAAGTTTAAAATCCATTAAAGTATTTTGACATAGATGAAAGTGATTATTAAAATTTTTGGAGAGAAATATCCATTTTTCATGAAAGCATTTAAAAGTAACACAATTTAGAAAGGAAGACATTTAAATTCATTTTTGAATAAAATTTTTCCAAACCACTTTGAAACTATTTAACGTAATTAAAATTTTAAAACATTCATGTCCATTTAAATTAATCCTTAAAACCGTTTTGAAAACATGGACATTAATGAGACTAGTTAAAAAGAATAAATAATCAAAACATTTAAAATTCTTTTTTAGTAAAAAGTACCTTAAATTAATCCCTTTGAAAACTAATTTATGAAACATGGACAAGGATAATAATATGTCCTAGTAGATACTTATGTAAAAACAACCTCGGATAATAAAGAGAATGTGAAATTAACCCTTACCAATTTGGTAACTTATGAAACATACAACCTATGAAAGAAGTATCATATAATGAATATGAAAATATATATAAATTAAAGTATATTACACAAATAATACAATTATGGGAATTACATACACCACACAAAAGGTAATAGTTCCAATATGGCATGAATCTCATGGGAATAAGGAGTGAGATGAAAACCCCTTACCTTGCACTTTCCTTTAGTCGAGGGTATGTTTAACCTCTTGTAAGAATATTTTAGTATGTTATTAAAGTATACCAGAACCATATTAGTATTTATGATATCATAAATGATTCATTAATGTCATTATAATACCCATTTAATAATAATTTCCATGTTAAATTAACATTTCAGTTAAGAGTCGCTTTCTTTATCGTACATGTTTTAACTTTTTACTCTTGATTTTATTACTTAGACCAAAATTTAAATAATTCCAGAATATAAAACATCATTTATATGTCATATACATTTTGAATATAAATATGTATAATATACATATATATGAAATGAAAAACACCGTTTATGAAGACGATAGTCTGTACGTACGCATACATGCTGTTTCTATTTTCATATTGTATTGAACATAACTAAGTGAAGAAGATATATGTAAGTACATATATATATAAATATATATATCTACAGCAGAATTATTATGTCATATTTTCCTTACTTATTAGTAATATATATTTTTATAATCGTCGATGAATGGTGATCCTGGAAATGAATCTCATCGCGTCGTGGAGACGGTAATCCGTACATACGCACGAGCGACACTATCATACTCATAAAGGTGTTGAATTGGATGGTATATTAATTTTACCAAGACTTTATCATGCTATTTTCATTATTTATATACGTATTACTCATCATTATATGCATCCAAATAACATAGTGTTGTATAATAAATTAAACCAAGGCGTGGAGATGGTAAGCCGTACATACGCACGCATGGAGACATTATCATTCATAGGATGGGTAGAATAATGAATATAGCTATTCCATATTTATAATAACATCATAGTATATAGAATATACTTGAGTTATTTTTTTAGAATGGAAAAAACAAGTGTATGTGGAAGCATAAGAGAACTTTGAAGAGGCTGGTGAAATCATTACCTCTTCTACGGGTTCTTCCTTATGATTTGATCAAAAGGGATCATTAAGTTAGATTTATGACCAAATTAAGGCCTCTAGGATAAAGGTATGATAGTTGGTAGAATATTTGGGCAGGGTTTGGCCTAGCCAAATTGCTTTGGAGGTGTGAATTTGAGAGAAGGGGAAGTTCCCTTTTATAAGAGGGGTGAGGGGCACCTTTGGAAAAAACATAAAATTTTATTTTATAATAAATTTTTATTCTATGTATAATCGCTTCAAAGTGACTTATTTCGAGGATATGGTGTGTAGGGGTCTAAATCCTCTCAACCAATTTTTTTAGACAAATTTACGTTAGCATTTTAACCTTATCATTTAGATTTAACTCTAATCTAAACAATTTGAACTTTTACCGTGTCTTCTTTAATTCTTACACTATATGGTTAATAAAATTACTATATACTACCAATATAACCCCAATTGGTTCATTAATGTCATATATATTATTATATAATTATTTTGGCCGAACCTTGGATTTTTAGGACCATTATATCCACTAATTATATAATATTTGTTTAAAATATTAATTTATGTCAATTTTGACACTATTTGGTATTTTGTTTTTTTAAAAGTAATAACAACTTGTTTACTTAGAATAAGATACATTGAATAATCCCTAACATGTCATAATAACCTATAAAATTAGTGGATGTCATAAAAACTCTGAAATCATAGTTATTCTAATATTTCTAATACCATTCATTTGATTCCTTCATTAATAAGGTAATTACTAAATCATCATTGTGTCATAAATAAATTTAATTATATAATATTTAAAAATTATAAAACAAATAACTTGATGTAGGAAATCGTTTTATATTTCCAAATAGTATTTATAGTTTAAATTATTACTTATATTACACCATATAAAAATTAATTACTAAAATATTTGTGTTTATGTCAATTTTGTCTTTACTTTAAATTAATTATTCTAAAGTGTCATTATCTTTCATAAGTGGCTCCATGGGGTCTTAAAATAGACCCAAGTATGCCCATGGTCGGCCATTACTCATCCAATATGTTGAGGACATGTGTTAAGGTAATTTTGAATTATTACCATATTCTTTTTACCTTGAATTACAAAATATACCTTTAACTACGGTAAATAAAAGTCAAAAGTTACTATTCACCAAAAATTATTTTCATCTTACTGAACCAAATTTTACATACTGAGGTTAACTGTGTCTCTTGGATTTCTGAAATTCCACTCACAGATGCGGTAAAATTATGTTTAATCTGAATTTTCAAATTTTCCTAAGAGGTGGGTAAAAGACAGTGAAAAGTTCAATACAATTTTGATATATCTAAAATTATTATAAACTAACTCCAATGAATTAAATTGAATGTATATATGTATTATGTATCTATTTTCTCCTAAAATAAATTTAAATAAAATAAATAAATATTTAAATAAAAGCCGGTTTTGAAAAATAACTCGGTGTTCTTCACTATCAATAAAAAATTGAACGTTTTCAGAAAAATACCAAAAATTCCCCCTAGGATAATTTCAATATTCTGAATCCTAAAATGATGTGTATTTTACCAAAATAAAAACATATTAGTTTCATTTATTAATTTAAAATTAATTCCCATTGTTAAAACCAAAAAGCATATTTTTAAGAAATAACAACTATCAAAAGATTGACACTTGTTTATGATCAATTTCTATGTAAAATTACACACAATGACCAAAATTGGATTAAATGGTAAAAATATAATCTATATATATACTTACAAAGCATTAATATTTATAGTTTAACACTATAAATTATTTTTATTAAAAAAATTTGTTTTTAATTAAAATATTGTATTTTTCAATATTCACCAAAATATGAAAGTTATCTGAAAACACCAAAAATTTATTGAAACTAAAATATTATGTCATTATTCTTAAGAAAAAAATTATTTTGTTGAATTGTATATATTAAGGTTTCAAATATTGGATTTAAAAAGGGTTCGCCATTAAAAGGGGAAAAATTGCATTTTTTGAAAAATACTTCTTTTATCTGAAAAAATCTATTTGTTCAAACATTATGTCTAAGAAAATCATAATATGGATTATAAAATTATAAGGATTGTATAATATTAAAAATTCAGTTAATACTATTCATATCCTCTTTTGAATGGCTAGTTTGGTAAGTCGTGGTCCGCTTGAACTCGTTGTTGTGTGTAGTGCAAGTTATTGAATTACTTTGAAGAAATAACGTACTACGAAATCTTGGTGTGTTACACCAATGGTATTATATTATAATATAAATGACATTAATTAATGACTTGGGGTTATCTTGGATTTTTATTGAATGTTTATTATCCATATATTATGAAAATACAAGGAGACATGGTAAATGTTAAACTATTTAATCAAGAGTTAAATCTAAAAGATAATGTTAATGTGGTGACCAAAACCTATCTAAAACCTATTGGTTGATAGTTTTGAAACCAAAACCTACCGTATATTCAAAATAAATTCATGTGGAGCCATTATAAACCAAAGATGATTGTATAATAAAACAATATTTTCAGGTTTTTCTAAAGTGACTGTTACCTCTCTTATAAAAGGGTACTTTCCCTTGTCTCAAAATCACTACTCCAATGCCATTTGTCTCAGCCAAACACAACTCAAATATATCACCAACTAACCTCAATTAAACCTAGAAGAAATACTTTTATCATAAATGATACCTAAGGATCTAATTTGATCAAATCAAAAGGAATCAATCAAAGAAGAGATAATTATTTTATCACCTCTTTCAGTGTTCTTTTCATCTTCCACATCCTATTTCTTTATTGTTTCAATACTAAAAGAATAAATATAGTAACTTATTAATACTGTGATTTTATTATAAATATGATACAACCATATTTATTATTCTATTCATCATATTAATGACAAAGTCACCATTCGTGCATATGTACGACTTACCGTCTCCACGACGTGGTGTAGTTTGTTTATCAACAGTTAATTATCTGGATGGGTATAATAATGACTATAATTGATATAAATAATAAATATAACATGTTAATGATTTTGTATATATTAAATACCATCCAATTACATACCATTTCACCATCAATAGAATGGTATTGTCACTCGTGCGTACGTATAGATTACCGTCTCCATGAATACGATGAGATTCATTCCCCATAGTAAACATTAATGAATTAATATCATTTTATAATTAAAAAATAATTTTTATGAACATAATATAATTCCCTATATTAATCCAAAACATCTTATCCATAACAAACATGACTTTATCACAAAACATATAAAAAATGAATTTGTTAACACATGAAACAATGATACTACTAATGTATTATTAACAAAGAAATATTAAAAGATCATATATGATATCATATTTATGTATATGGTTCTTGTATAATTTAATAAAAATTATTTCTCCATTTTAAAAGAGGTTAATTTACCCTCAACAATGGAAAAGTACAAGGTAAGAGGATTCTTATCTCACTTTTAATTCTGTGAGATTTCAATTGTTCGACGCTTATTTGTTGCATGTGGTGTATTGTGTACTTCCATTTGATATATATTATCATAAATATCGTTATATTCATGGTATAATAAGATTAATTTTGTGGTTAATAACTTTTGCTCGTATGGATTGATTGATTACAACATGGTAAGGGGTTTTCAACTCACTTTTATTCGCTTGAGATTCATGCTTTATTTTCCTCTATTTCCTTTTGTGCAGTGTATGTACTAACCATGATTGTATTCTTTGTGTAATGTAATACAATTTATTTGTATTTAACTCGTCATTGTATTATCCTTCTTTCATGGGGTGTATTTTTCGTAAGTTACCAAATCAGTAAAGGAATTTCAAATTTAAATTTCCACTCATTGGGTTTTACACAAACTTTATTGATTATTTTACTCCATGATTATGTGTTAAATCACTATTTATTTACTTTTGTAATAATTTCCACTACCCTTTGTGTGGATATAATTTTGATACACATAATAATATCATTTATAAATTCTAATGTCTTGGACATGAACTTGATTAGTGTAATTTTAACTAAATTTGTATTCATTGATTTAAACATCCAAGACATTGGTGTTATTTTTTACAAGAATGTGTGTGAATGTCCTCTTACTGATTTACCTGGAATATCAAATCATATTGAGTGTATTTATATTTTTCACACATAATTATGTCATTTATTTATCCTTAACCGAAGGATATGGTCTTTATAAGGTATTTCATCTCAATTTACATTCTATTGATACTTCTTTTTTGTTATGTTCCAATTCAATTTTATATGGTGTATATATGGTACTTTGACATAGTATATCACGAATCCCTTTTTTTCATGATTTTATAATGTTTTTATTACCTCAATTATTTTTATTCAAGCATCTCTTATTTTGTTAGGAAATCTTATTAAAATATCATTTTAAATGTTTGAAATATTATTTTTTCTAAATCATTCTCATTAATGTCAATGTTTTAGAAATGTATTTAAGGATTTATTTAAATGGACATTAATGTTTTAAAATTAAGATTCCTTTTAAATGTTTCAATGTTTTATGATCCACTTTGACTCAAAAATCTATTTTAAATGGACTTCTGATATATAATGAGACTTTTAAATGTTTTCAAGAAGAAGGGGTATATTTATCGCATATTGTTTTGATGATTATTTTCATCTATGTCAATATAATTCATTATTATCTATTGAGGTTAATTTATTATAATACAATCTTCTATATTTTATTTAGTGAGTTATGTTTGTCTGTGGATGTGCAATTTTTACACTATTCAAGTTTTGTGTTTAAATTATTGACATTCTGTAGACTAGTTTTAGTACGAATGAATAGATTATGTTTAAACCTTTTCATATGAGGAATGTATGGGACTTAGTAAGTGGTGGGTTGAGGCCTCTATAGCTCCTCGATGTATCGGTAGGTCTAATAAGAAAAATTAGTGTCTTGGCACAAGGCTTTGAAAAAATCTTATTTGTAGCCTTGGCACGAGGCCTTGACTATGTGGTTATGATGTCTTACATTATGACTTCCATCATTATGAAATTAGCAATTGATATTAAATGTGATTATTCGACTAGTAGAATATTCATGCGAATAAGTAAATGGAACTATTTGATTTATACATTCCATATTATGCTGAAACATAATTTAAAAATACTTTTGTTTTTGTGTTATACATTGCCTTAATTTTTTACGTTTATTTATAATATTTTCGGCTATATTGTTATCCTTACTTGGCATATGAGATCACGCCATTCTACGTTTAATTTTTCCAAGATGTGGAGAAGTATATCATGTTTAATTTGTAGGAATACGCTATGGGATAAGAGTGTGTTCAAAGGAGACAAAATGCAGTTTTTCTTTATTTAATGATGCAATGTAAGACTTATGTATGTATCTTGTACTTCCAGGTTTACTAAACTAAGGGATATATTTAGATTAGTCCTCTTGTTATCATGCCATGTATATGTAATAATGCAACGAATTTGGGTAACTAGGTTAATGGTGTTACAATTAGTATCCGAAGAAGTTAAGTAGAATCATTGGAAACTAGATTTAGAAAAACTCTAATTAGAGAAAATTTCCCTAAGATCAAACATTGGGGTTTAATATAGAAGAATATCCAAAAAATTTGGTAATGTTAATATTATGTGGGTTTTCCAAAAAACACAACCCTGTCTGGATATGAGCAGGTAGAGGCGGATCTAGCACATATGTACCTAGGGGTAAAACCCGAAAACACCCTTTTAAGCTAGACTCGAACTGGAACTAGTTCACAACAACGGGCCTTGCTACAGTCTTGGTTTCAACACTCCAAGGGTATTTTCTTAGGATAATTCACATTTTTGTTAAAAAATTATTTGAAATATTTTAATATAAGACTATAATAAATAACCTTGGTTAATAATAAAGTGTTTTATATTGAAAATAAGTTGTCATGATATTCTCTAAATGATTTTATGACTATTGTAACTCACACAATGTATTCTAGTTTTTTTCAATGACTAGATTCCAAGGAAGTCATAGTAACATTGAACATGATGTACAAGGAGGGAACAGTGGTGGAAATGAGAAAAGAAATAGAATATTGATAAGAGTAAAATATAGCATGTTCATTCCAAATAAATTTTTCAAAAATATGATCAACAACATATATATTAACAAACTCTCAGACACAACAAAGAAGATAATGGTGGTGAATTATATGATCTCCAATAGTGGAGACTATGGAGAATGGAAAGATCAATTTCCAAAATGGTGGAAATGTTGAAGGAGACACCCGAGAAAGTGTCTCAAAGGAACAAAGAAATGCTTTATTTGTTGGAAAGGATATAAAGTATATAGTTTACCAGGAATAATGAACAGTCTTATGGAAGGAAATAAAAATGATCCTAAAAATCCCTTTATAGTCATTTGCCGTAAATGTAGAGGACCTAGGAGTTACCCAAGTCAATTCCTTATTCTATAATATAACCTCTTGGTCAAGGAAAAACTATGTGGAAATAAATGGATGGAGAAATGTATAAAATTATTAGTGCTCTTTAGTGAGGGGATTTCATTTGAAGATGTTTCTATTGTATGTGTATCCCTACTGTTTGTTATGTGAAAATGATATTCATGGAAGAATTATCTTTTATTTTGTGGATATAGTTATAAATAACAATTTGGGTTTATAAGATCCTTGAATTTGGGGAAATTATATGTTATTAATTTTTGGGATAAAAATGAAAGGTATGAGATAATATTTTTGGTTAAATTATGTGATGGTTTTTTTGAGAAATTTATCTCATTTTGGGAAGGTTATAAAATACGGTTTTTGAAAAAGGACAACATGAAGACCGTGTGACAACCCATCGCATTAGACAAAGTTGTGTGAATCGAGCCCCTAACCAATGTTCGAATGGGATTTCTCACCTACCACTGGACTACGTGAAGTCCCTTGTTTGTGTGAATAATTATTTTTAGTTAAATGACTTTATTGATCAATAATACGTTTATTTTGGATTTTATGTTTTATAAAATGGATATCCTTAATGAAGGAAAATTATTTGGCAATTAGGTGATAAATTTTATTTTGGAAGACGTTTGATCTATTGGGACACTATATGCCTATGAAAAATAGTATACGATGGTATATCATTTGAGGAGTAACTGTGGAGTTTTATCTATATATTTATTCTTTATTTACAAGGATTTGGGATATTTATGAAAATTATTAACCTATCACAGAGAATATGTCATTAGGTTAATTAATTTTATGTATGTAAATTTAAGAATATTTGATGTTATTTGGTAATACCATTTATTGTGGAAGAGTACGTAATCATATTCTTCTATGTTTTGGGTTTCATCCATTGTTTGGATTATATTGAAGGATTTTATGGGAAAATGTTAATTGAATGGTATTTATTGAACTTTGGGTATTATAGGTTTAATTTTAGAAACTAATATTAGTATTTCATTCTCTAAAGGATTATCTTTTATGGGGATCATCTGATATTTTACTAACCATTTTGGTTTTGGATAATCTCTAATGACATGTAAAATATATAGTTCATTCTTTTTGGATTATGTGATTCTCTATAATTTTATTTAGCACTTCAGATGTGACCCGGTCATCATGAATACCCATTATTTAGAGTGAAAGATGATTTTGTGGTAGAAATTAGTTAAATGATGGAAATATACTTATCAAGTACTTTTTTATAATTCTATGAAGAAATTAACTATAAAACCTTGTGAAGAGATCTTAATCCCAGAAATGTGTTATCCTAATACCTTATGTTATTCATCATATATTTACGGCCTTGAGGCCCCGAATTTTCCATTCACTTATTTGTAATTTATGACCTCAATCACTCCCTAAATATATTTAAATTTTCCTCAAATTTTAATTTCCACCAAGGTTCTCCTATTCAAAATCCTAATTTTGTGGTGACTTTTTCATTTCCCTTTCCCTTTTATTAGGACTAAATTTTACAAACACAATTTTTGATGTGATATTTCCAGAATGGTATTCTATATTTTTTAAACATTTATTTATGAATAAAAATATAAAATTGAGAGGATGATATTTATTGACGGGGGAAAAATGTAACACCCCAAGCTTCCATCATAAGCTTCTCTTTGAATAATACAATAGTGTGTGATATACACAACACTGAGTTCAAGTGCACCATAACCTATCAAAATATCCATTTAGAAAGCGGTTATTAATATTAATAACCAAATTTTTAATTATATATATATCCCATATAATTTTAACAATCATAGTTTGTGTTTCTTATACATAATATAAGTAAAAATTCAATTTTTCAGATAAAATAAGTATTTTTCAAAAAATGTGGTTTTCCACTATTTAGTGGAGAACCCTTTCTAAATCCAATATTTGAAACTCTTATACAATCAATTTTATTAAATTAAATTTTCCTTTATAATTGGGATATAAAAATTTATTTTGGATAATTTTTTGGTGTTTTTCTAAAAACAATCATATTTTGATGAATAGTGAAAGATATTAAATTTTAATTGAAAATAAAATTTTTTATCAAAATAATTTATATTGTTGAATTATAATTTTGAAGGGTTTTGAAGTATAATTAGATTATATTTTTATCATTTAATAGAATATTGGTCATTATAAGTAATTTTACTTTTAAACTAGACATAATCACATATCAATCTTTTGATAGTTTTTACTTCTCAAAAACCCGCTTTCTAGTTTTGACAACGCGAATTAATTTTAAATAAATTAATGAAACTTCCATGTTCCAAATATGGTAAAATAGAAATCATTTTTATATTCATAATACCAAAATTACCTTAGGGTGATTTTTTGGTATTTTTATTAAAAGATTCAATTTTTGATGAACAGTGGAAAACACTGAATTATTGTTTTAAAACTGAATTTTTATTTAAATAAATATTTATTATTATTATTATTTTAATAATAATATATACAAAATACCTATATTCATTATATTTAATTCATTAGAGTCATCTTATAATAAAAGTAGATTTATAAAATTTTATTGAATTTTTTAACGTCTTTTACCCACCTTCTAGGAACGTTAGAAAATTGGCATAAAACACAATTTTACCACTTTTTAAAATGGAATTTCAAATTTCCAAGAGAAACTGTGGAAATAAATAAGTAAAATTTTGTTCAGAAATATGAAAATATTTTTTGGTGAATAGTAACTTTTAAATTTTATTTACAACGGTTAAAAGTAAATAGGGTAACTAATGGTAAAATTGATTTTATAATTTCCCAAACACATGTCCTACTTCTTTTGGAAAAGTGTATATGGAATAAAATCAACCCTTGGGAACAAATATGATTATTTTGGGTCCACTTGGTTTAGATTAGAAAATTTATTATTATTTTATTTAAACAAGAGTTAAAAGTTCTGAATTCAAATATTAATAACTAAAACATTTCTAATATAGGGTTATAAATAAAATAATTTTGACTATAAATATTCATTATAAATATAATAATATTTCCAATATAATGGTATTTTATTTATAATTTTTAGACATTAAATAATTAAATTTATTCATGACACATTGATGATGTAGTAATTACCGAATTAATGAACGATTAATATAATTGATTTTATAAATATTAAAATAAATGTAAATTTATACTTTTTAGGCATTCCAAAAAATTTATAGGTTAATATTACATGTTAGGGTTGATTAAATTTATTTTTTTAGAATAAATCATGTTGTTATGAATTTCACAAAAACCATGTACTAATTAATGTCAATATTGTCATAAATGAGTTTTTTTAAAAAAATACTATATTTTTAAATGATATAAAAATATTAAAAATCTAAACTTTGATAAAAGGACTTAAATAATAATAGATATGTCATTAATGAACCACTTGGGGTTCTAATGGAATTTTATGGTATGTTTATTGTCCATATAATATAAAAATACAATGATACACGATAAATGTTAGACTATTTAACAAAGAGTTAAATATGATAGATAAGGTTAATATGGTAACCTATACCTGTATAAAACCTATTGGTTGATTTATTTTCAACCCAAACCCACCAAAGACTAAAAATAAATGTTTTTTGTCCATTGTAAACTGAATATGATTGTATAATAATATAATATTTCAACATTTTCATAAAGTGATCCTCACCGCTCTTATAAAAGGGTACTTCCCCTTCTCTCAATATCACACCTCCAAGGCCATTTGGATTAGCCAAAACCTACAATTATATCCTCCAAACTACCCTCACTCTAACATAGAGGACTTACATTGATCCGAAATCCATCCTAAAGGGCCCTTTTAATCAAATAAAAAGGAACTGCCCGAATAAGAGTTAATTATTTCATCACATATTTCAATGTTCTGTTCTTCTTCCACTTCCTATTTCTTTATTGTGTTCCATACAAAAATAATAAGTCCATTAAATTGTACATACTATGAAATTATATTAAATATGGTACAACCATACTCATTATTCTATGCTTCATATGAATGACAAAGTCACCATATGTGTGTATGTGCGGCTTACCATCTGCACTTCGTGGTGTAGTTTGTTATTCTACACTTAATTATTTTTATGGGTATAATAATGAGTATAATTGATTTAAATAATAAATATAACATGTTAATTATTCTTTATATATTAAATACCATCCAAGTATATATGATTTCACCATCAATAGAATGGTATTGTCACTCGTGCGTACGTAAGGATTACCGTCTCTACGAACGCGACAAGATTCATTCCCCAATGTAACCATTCGAGAATAAATATCATTTTATGATTAAAAAATAATTTTTAAGAATATAATATCTTTCTGGATATGAATCAAATACAATATATCAGTAATAAAATTGACTTATTTATCAAAACATATAATGAAAACTGAATCAGTTAACACCCGAAACAAAGATACTACTGAAGTATTATTAACAAAGAAATATTTAAAGATCATATATTAAATCATATTTATGTATATGGTTCGTTTATAATTTAATAACAATTTTAACCATTATACAGTAGTTTATTGTGCCATCAGCTATGGAAAATTACAAGGTAAGGGGTTTCTTATCTCACTTATAATTCCATGAGATTCCCATTATTCACCAGTTTCTATTGAATTTTGTGTATTGTGTACTTCCATTTGATATATATTTTCATGATTATCTTTATATTCATGGTATTATGTGATTCATTTGGTGGTTATTATCTTTTGTTTATACGACTCAATTGATTACAACGTGGTAAGGGGTTTTAATCTCCCTTTTATTCTCACGATGTTCATGCTATATTTTCCGCTATTACATTTTGTGTGGTGTATATACTGCCCATGATTGTATTATTTGTGTAATAGTAATTAATTTACAGGTATTTACATCATCATTTTATGATCCTTATTTCATGGGGTGTATGTTTTTTATGTTACCAAATCGGTAAGGGAATTTCAAATTTCAATTTACACTCATTGGGTTTTACGCAAACTTCATTGATTATTTTAACCCAATATTATGTATGAAATCACTATTTGTTTAATTATGTAGTAATTTCCACTCCCCATTGTGTGGATATACAATTGATACACTGAATCTCTCCATTGATAAATTCTCATGTCATAGATATGAACTTGATAAGAGTAATTTTAAATTAATTTCATGTCATTGAGTTAAACATCCATGTAATTGGTGTTGTTTTTATAAGAATATGTGTGAATGTCCTTTGATTGATTTAAAATGAATATCCAATCATATTGAGTGCATTTAAAATTTTCACATATAATATTGTCATTTATTTAAGCTTAACCTAAGGATATGATCTTTATAAGTTATTCCATTTAAATTTACATTCCACTAAGACTTCTTTGTTGTTATACACGAATTCACTTTTATATGGTGTATATACTATAGTTTGAAATAGTGTACAATAAATCCATTTATTCTTAAGATATTATAAAAATGTTATTACCTCAATTATATGTATTCAAGCATCTCTCATTTGGTTATGAACTATAACAGAAATTTCATTTTAAATGTTTTAAAGATTTATTCTTATAAATATTTCTCATTAATGACCATGTCTTAAAAATTGAAATAAAGATTTATTTATTTGGAAATTAATGTTTTAAAATTAATATTACTTATCAAGGATTCATGGTGGTATGGGACAATTTGATTCA
The DNA here is from genome assembly GCA_963277665.1 of Viscum album. Taxonomy (NCBI): domain Eukaryota; kingdom Viridiplantae; phylum Streptophyta; class Magnoliopsida; order Santalales; family Viscaceae; genus Viscum; species Viscum album. Next base: position 1,372,080,918 of record OY728133.1, on the reverse strand, counting down.
AAACTATATTTTAGATGACTTCCTGATAAATAGTGATACTTTGAAAGGTTTTCAAGAAAAAGGGTGATATTTCCCCCTCACAGTTTCGATGATTATTTTCACCTATGTCAATATCCTTCATTATTCTCAATTGAAGTTAATTTATTATAAAAAATCTTCCATATAGTATTTAATGATTTTTTTATTGTGGATGTTCTATTTTTATACCATTCAAGGTTTTTGGTTAAATTATTGACATTTCTTTTTCTAGTTTTAATATTAATGTTTAGATTGTGTTTCAACCTTTTCATATGAGGTATGCATTGGATTTATCAAATGACAGGTGGAGCCTACTATAGATTCTCAATGAATTGGTAGGTCTAATGAGTCAAACTAGTGTCTTGTCACAAGGTATTGAGAAAATCTTATTTGTAGTCTTGGAACGATGCCTTGAATGTGTGGTTTTCATGTCCGACATTATGCATTCCATCATTATGAAATTAGATATTGATATTACATGCGATTATTCAACTTAGAGAATATAAATGTAAATAATTACATGGAATTATTTGAATTATGTTTTCCATATTATGCTGAATATTAATTTTAAAAGGATTTTATCTTTGTCTTACACATTTCCTTAAATGTTTAAGCTTATTTATTAAAGTTTCTTTTATATTATAATCTTTACTGAGCATCTAAGCTCACCCCTTTCTATGTTTTATTTTTATGAGGATGTGAAGAAGTATATCATGATTAACCTGCAAGAATAGGCTAAGGGATATGATTTTGTTCAATGGGGACACAATGTTGTTTTCAATTATTTTATGATGTAATGTAAAACTTATTTATGTATCTATTACTTCCAAGTCTACTAAACTAATCATTATTTCAGGACTTGATATCTTTTCATCATTCTAGTGATATGTAATATTGCACTGACTATGGGTAACTAGGGTCGGAGCATTAAAATAGTTTAACTATTATTATGTTTTAAACATTAAATTATTTTATTCTAAAAAAAATTATTATTTTAAGTAGAGGGAAATAGAAGGGCCACCTAGGCTGACTACACGATTACCGCTCACTGTGCCATTTCTGTGCACCGGCCCAAAACCCATCAAAATTATTAAATATAAAAAATTTCAAACCAGGACTCCAAAAACAACTTTTCCAAAAATGGGAGATTATTATATGAATAAAATAAAATGGAATTCGAGGTCGGGGTGTGATACTGATCATATTTAAGGAAAATAGAAAGCTTAGTCCAAGATAGTGCTTCCCCGTTGAGTTCCTTGAATGCATCAGGGTGGTGGACTATGGACTATAATTTCCACCAAACATATCTCAGGTACATGATGTATTCCATGAATACCTATTGATGAATTACATACCAGACACCTCACATTTACTCAATATAGAGGTGGTATGATTGGAGAATGACCATTCCTACGAAGAGAAGCTAGTGAAAATCATAGCTTGTAGAGATATTGTTCTAATTAATGAGACAACGCACCTGGTTAATGTGTTGTGGAGAAAACATATGTTTGATGAAGAGATAAGGGAACAAGAATAAGTTATGAATCAATGCTACCCTCATCTTTTTTACTCAGGAAAAATAAAATTTTGAAAGGGAAATTTCTTCAGGGGGAAGATTGTAAGGACCTAAACTGCTATAAAAAATTCACCTTTGTTGTTTTAATTAAAAAAATTTATTATGTATTATGGTTATATAAAATAGATACACTACTTTGATTTATTAAATCCCAATTAATTTAATTATATGAATCCTTAATGTTGATAACATATCAATTTAATGGTTATCAAATGATTAGTATTGATATAATGTTTTAACAAATCTAATTGACACAAAAAAGGAAGTGATGTCATCATCCAATTGGATAGTACCCTATGAGGCCCATTAATAACTGATTCCAAGGGAGATTGCATCATTGGTATTTTACCTTTACGAAGAATAATCTAATATCCAAAAACTTAAGCATGAGGGAAATTGTTTATGGGAGAAGTTCATGATCATCTATATCATAGCCAAAATAATGTTCGCCTAACCACCCCATGAAAGTCTCACTATCACACAACTTACTCACATGGATTTAAATTAAGTATTATAATGTTGTGATTCAATATCATAGAAATATTAGTATGTATATTATTTTTTATACAATATACAAAATATTTTCATCATATTATAGTTGACTTTTATTTAGATACAACAAAACACAAATAATATTTTTTTCAATATTCAAATTCAAATAAGGAATTTCTTTCGAAGAATTAATTGATATTTGAATCAAATTTTAATTTTAAAAAATATTATTTTCAAATAATATTTATCAATTATAAATGATGTTATAATTTTTAAAAAGTAAAATATAATATTTATAGGGTTTCAAAATTTTTTATTTTTAAAAAGGCCATCACTTCTCAATAAACATTGTTTCTTATTTTAAAAGTGAGAATTAAATATTTAAATTGAAATTCAGATTAAATGATTTTTATTTTTATAATTATAATTTATAAGTTATCCAAGGGTTATTTCTTCATATTTTTCTCATAGAGTCGAAATTCTAGATAAAAATTGAATACCGTATAAATATACGGTGTGTATTATGACATCATAGTGTCCCAAACGTGATGTAATAAATACTATAGTATGATTAAAAAACCAAATAAAGGTTTTAAATTTAAAATAATGAGATTTAAATTTTAATTATTATTTTTATAAATACATTATGATTCTTAGAAAACCATTAATATATTTTTGGGTTTTAAATCCTTTCTTTAGGAGTATGACTCACATACACATAAGAAATGATATTATTTTATTAATTTCACCCCATATAGTTATTAAATAATAAAACAAATCCCATTTTTTAAAACAAACTGAGAAAAAAACATGAGAAGGTTTGTGGGTTTGGTTATTTTATTATAAAGAGTCCAAAACCTATATTGGAGAAATATTATAGAAATCCTCACCCATTCACTATATAAACTCACCAATGATAAAATTTCATTGTTCTAAAAATTCATAGACCGAATCATTAATATTAACACACATATATTTAGTAATTTCAGGGTTCACCCATTCACTCAAGAACCCCTCCCTTGAATTTGGGGTTATACACTCAAGTAAGGAATCCTCTCATTATCCTCTTTATTAATGATTCTTTATTATCTTATAACTTATTTTTCCAATTAATTTTTTTTGGATATATCGTTACATGTCCCTATTATTGAAAATTATCTTTCTAAATGATGATATACCCATTTATCTCTCATAAACAAATTTTATAAATTTATATGTGACATCGTTTTGCTACTGAAATTTCAATGCGGGATTTCAAGTCAAAAAATTATTTAGTTAATACCTTACCAATTTAATATCAATGATGTTAACAATTGAAAAATTATAATTATTTGACTTGGAAATTATATTTTTGTGTTCCACAATTTTATATCATGGAATAAAATAATATGATGGACGAATCCATGATGTATAATCCATGTGGCATACTTAAGAATGAGAATGAAATGAAAGTGGAAGGTTCACCCATAAATATATAAAACTCCAATGCATTGCGTAATATTTAGTATCATTATAATTTATGTTGGGACATATAGAAAATGGGATTACCATATGACACGTTTTCCATCATGATGTATTGATATTAATCCATGACATATATTTATAATGTTGTGTTTTATGTTGTTTCTATATTTCACATGTTAAGACTATCATGCTACGTAATTCCATATTATTAATGTTTATGATTATCACTTCTTTTATTAATCATTTATATGACTATTTTCTAAAATAAATTACATTATTCATGTTATTCCGTGTTTTCCCTTACTAGGCTTTATATCTTACCCATTACTTATGTATGTCTCCAGGTTATCCCATACAGTTTGAAGTGAAAACCTATTAAATAAGTTTTCAAAACAGATTTTTTTTCTTAATTAATGTTTTATGTAATGTACCTAATTATAAAGGAACTAGGGTTTGTGATATTCCGGGTTGTATTTTTTTACTATTACATAAAAAATCATGTTTTAATGTTTAATAAAGAGAAGGGTTTTTTATTAGAAACCTCATGCCATTTTTTCTACTATATCTACCTTTCCATTATCATATGTAGTTTTTGTACTAAGATAATAGTAATAATTTGATTTTTATAATTAATTTTCTGATTTCATCTTCAATATATCTCTTATGTCCTTGGTAGCCTTAATTATTTAGTCATCACATATGAGTTTCGATTTTCTGTTTTTCACCTCACATGTTCACTACCACTATTATCTATGTAGAACCACCTAAATCTTATCCTTATTTGGTTCAAGTTTATAGGCATGTTGTATTAAAAACATAGGCTTTAGGCCTTTATGTTCTAATAAAATATAATTATCCCATAATATTGGGTAATTCATAAAACTACCATGTCTGTCTTGGAAAATAAATTTTATCCCTATGTTAAATATCATCATTCATCAAAAAATATTTTGAATAACCTTTCCTATTTTTATAACTCTCCACTACCTTAGATCTAGTGCACTTCCTCTGAGGGTTTCCCTCATCCCAGGTTTTCTATATTGCTATCTAATACCTACACTATTAGTTGATACATGTTTCATAATTAAAAAAATAATAGGTAATGTTATTACATGTGTTTGTGAACACATAATTTCAATGCACTTAGATGATTTAGCCTTAACTTATAAAATATTTCCAAAATCAAAATTTATTTTTTCAATTGAATTTTAATCTTTTAAAAACCATGATTCAACCTGAATAATATAACATTTTTAATCAATTAAAATTTTATCAATTACCATCTTGATTTTATCATGGTTAGCCACTCTCCTGTAGAGAATCATGATCTCTTCAATGTGATCAATTTATTAAATACAGTGTTCATCTTCATCCTTATTCATCTAGATTTCATTATTATTAATTTATTTACATTATTCCTTGATTTTATTATTTCAATGAAGATATTTTTCATGTTTAATTTTCATCAGGAACACTATATTATTCATACCATGTATGCACTAATTTTTAGACTGAATTTTTAGAAAAAATTTAAATTATTGCTTTCACATGATTGTAATGGGTAAAATGGTCATTTTCTCATAGTACGTGATCTTGGATAATTTCTCTAACCAATCTTCATGTCTTTTAATTGTGTGTTTACCATACGATAGTGGTTTGGTCAAATTTCATGATTTTCTAATTTTATAGAAATAATTAATTTTTATTATTTAATAAATCATATATTAATTTATTAATGAAGGTTCAATTGGACATTTATTTTAAACAGATCATTGGAATGTGATTAATTTTCTACCGTTGAGTCAATAAAAAGTTGTTTTTCGAGGAGGTGAATAAACTGGAGTTGGTTGATGGGGACCCTTTTTCTTTCAATTTATTTAATTTTATTTTCATCCTTTTATTTTCATTATTTTCCTTCCATGACTTTTCATGTACACACTTGAAGTTTCCCCTTCATGTGACCAAGAGTGAGGAGAAGGAGGGGGAGAAAGATAAAGATATAGGGAGATTGGTAGGTACCATTTTGGTGCTCAGGATGCGCTGTATCATTATGATGCAACTACCGACAACTGAAATGGGTGAAAAATTAAAAGATTCTGATGAAAAGTATGTTGTTTTATGTTTTATCTATATATACCCATAGATGTTTATTTTTATGTTTCAATCCCCCAATATTGTCTCTTATGACTCCTTATGATCTGATCTGCTGTTTGTGGGGAGAAAACAGGGGTTTTGGGCGTTTTAGAGGTCTTATGTTCGGGAAAATGCCTCCACATGATGTGTAGTGTAGAAAACACATACCATGTGCTCATTATATTTAGAGAACAAGATATTTTTGAGGTTCATGTTGTCTATAATACATACATGTTATGTATTGGTACACTTCCATGTATTCCAGCACCTGACCAGGGTTTCCACTTATGGGGTTCATGCCCTGTGGAATACATAGCCATAACCCATGTGAGTTTCGTACCGTGTAGAAGTACACAACCATGCCAAATACATGGCCATGCTATGTTAGGGACACATGAAGTTACCCCATGTAGGGTAAATGTTATATACCCATCTTACATTTTGTGTACTTGGGCTTCTGCACAAAATGTCTAGCTACAGTAGACACTCAGGCGGGGACATGAGGGTACACATCATGTACAAGTTTAAAATGTTGTTTACTACTCCATTTCTACCCTTTGAAGGGTTTTCATAACATTTAACTATGGAGTCATAATTGGGCCTAGGAGTATTCCATTTTTAGTATATTTTCATGTAGAACACGACAATAATACACATGAGGTATTATGAGGACTCCTATGTTACGTTTTGGGCACCTTAATAATGGATATGTTCTTCCTCTAGAAATTATATCCCAAGTCTTCTGAGAGCGAAAGATGTTTCTAGATGAGCCATGATCTATCTCCCATGAATTGATGCTTTTGTAGCTTTCCATTTGGGGATTTCTCCCTTGAGAGATGTAACCTTCTGGCATATGATGCCTTGAGAATAGTTGTTTCTGAGGATCCCTTATATAATTCCTCTAATTATATTTCAACCTAGTGGATCACATATATGATGCCTCTATATAATTTCTATTACCAAGTGACCCATGTAGGATTCATCTTATTACAAGCCGACTTAGGGAGTCCCTTGTAGGATTCCTTTACCTATTGACAATCATTCGGATCCTGTGTAGGATGACTCAATTTTCTTACCATGTGGGGATATCATGTAGGATTCATCTCTTACATTCTTATTTTATGATACCTTGTGTTATTCACACTTTACATTATATACAGAGGATCCCATGTACAATTCCTTATAACCCTTTGTAACCTAGGATCCTCAGTAGGATTCCTTCTCTTATGTGTACACCTTGAGGATCCCATGTAGGATTCCTCTTTAGTGTTTGGACTTGAGGGACCCAGTGTGTATAATATAAGGTTCTATATTGTAAATGTGGATAATATTGGAATTATCCAAGTCATTAATATATTACAAGGGATGAAAAAATAATTGAGCACCATAATCTCCAAGACTGAGGGAATAAGAATGCCCATATTATGATATGGATCATGATGATTGAAGTACAATAAAAATATACACTAGATTTGTGTTTATGTTGTTGTATTTATACTCATTCCAAATTAGTACATATTGTATGTTTTTAATTACATTGAGTCACCACCCCAAATGAATTTAAATCATCCAGGAAAATTTATACGATTATTGGGTTATATGTTGAATTTTACAGAAATATTCTTCTTGAAAATCATACATATCTTCCTTTTTTATAGTATTATGTTTATTTAAAAAATATTGAATATATTTATAAAATCACACATTAAATGTGGGAAAATAGATTCACTTTTCACATTCTGAGGAATCCTCCAATTAGGTATAAGTGTAAGGAGAAGGATGAATATCCTTTAGAGTCATCATCTTATGTGTTCGTATTATTTACTTATGATCAATAATTTCTAACTCAACTGATTAAGAAAATGATAAAGTAATATTTAAAAACATTCCCATTCTAAGGGACTACACAGATGTATTCCTTGAAGAATTTACTGGGCTTTCTCCTTATATAGTGGTTGTGTTATCAAATGTACATATTCATAGATATTTTCCTATATCATAATCACCTTATAGAAATTTTTCTATTTATTAATAGAAACTGAAGAAGTTGTTATAATAGAATATGTGAAAAGGTTTTATATTCCCAATAGCTTCACCAAGGGTTGTCGTAGTCCTCCACGTCAAGAATAAGTATGGATTGATGTGCCTCTTCATTGATTATCCTGAGCTAAAAAAATCATGATAAATAAAAATTATCCCCTTATACTAATAGATGACTTGTTCTATCAACTATGTGGGGTAATGTATTTCTCTATGTTGGAACTTCGGTCGAGATATCACAAATTAAAGGTGTATAAGGTAGATTTTCCCCAGAACGCCTTTCGAACGAGATATGGACACTATGATTTCATAGTAATTCCTTCAGACACTGAAATTCTCCAAAACATATTATAGACATAATAAATATTGTATTTAAAGAATAACATGAATTATTTTTAATATTATTTTTCAATGATATTTAGATATAGTCAAAGAGGAAGGAAGAACACGAGGAGAAATTGAGTACTATTATAAAGACATTGAGAAGGGAGAAACAATATGAAATATATAGTAAATGTGAGTTTGGGATGGAGGAAGTATCACTCTTTGGTCATGTTATCACTATCAAATAAATTTCTGTAGACCCTTCCAATACATCGGTTATCGATTAGTATCCTAAGACTAAATATTTAATGGATATATGTAGCATCCTTTGTCAAGATGATTTGTACTGAATATTTCTAAGGATATTCTTGTGATTGTAAAAACCACTAAGCATGTTGACTCCGATAGGAGTAATGTTTTTTAACTAGCAAATGTGAAGGTTTCTCTAAAGTTTTAAAAATAGGCTTACCACTGCACAAGTAATCATACTACCAATAATTGGGGAACTATTTATGGCATACATTGATGCTTCAATGAAGGGATTAGGTGTTGTATTAATACAATATGATAAAGTGATAGCATGTACCTCAAGGAAGTTGAAAATTCATGAGTAGAAACGACAAATGCATTGTTTGGTGCTAGTTGTTGTGATCTTCTTGTTAAAAATATGGTGACATATTGCCTAGGGGAAAAGTATGAGATATATATCTATCAAAGGAGCCTCAAATATATCATCACATAGAAGGAACTTTTTAGGTTACAATGACAATGGTTGGAGCTCATCAATTATTAGGAATTATCAATCTACTAACATACTGGTAAACCATATAAATTGGAAGATGATCTAATTAGAAAGGAACTTACTACATTATAAATGATGATAATTTAGAAGGATTAAATCTTCTTAGACCTAAAATGGATGCACATATGAATCATTTAATTTGAATTATCATCAATCATTAATCAAATTATTGTGGATCCACCCCTTTTGGGGAAAATAATGGATTCTCAAAGAAATAATGAGGAAATTCATAAGAATGAGAATGATATCAGAAAAGAGAAATGCTCATAGATCAAAATGGATGAGGGCAGAGTCATAAGATTTGGGACAAAACTATGTGTACCACCCAATCCAGTGATAAGGAAATATATTATGAATGATGCACATAGATCATCTTTATCCATTAATCTATGAAGGAAAATGACGTATCAAGATATCTGTTACCATTATTAGTGGGCCAATATGATGAATGAGATCACTAAATATACATCAATGTGCCTAGTATGTCCAAAAGTGAAGGGTGAAGAGTAAAAGTCTAAAGGGATGATCCAACCATTACCAATATTAACATGGAAGTGGGAAAACATCACCATGTACTTTTTCACCTGACATCAAAATTCATCTAGAGGAAATAATACAATATGGGTCATTGTGGATTGTATCACAATGATAGAAACCTTTATTTCACTTCAAGAGGATTTATCAATCAATCATATTTTATTGGATATAAATTAAATATGTGGGGAGGCTGCATGGAGTACCAGTATCAATTGTATTGAACTGAGATATAATATTTTAATCAATTTTTTTTTAAAAATTCTACAAAAAAATTTAATCATTTAGTTGATGTTTATTATGGCTCATCATCCGCAAAATTATGGATAATCTATGCTAAATATTCAGACATTGGAAGAAATTTTGAGAGTGTGTTCTATGGACATCAATGTAGAAAGGGACAAAAATCTGCCTCTAGTCGAGTTCTCTTTAAACAATAGCTTGCAGTTAAGCATCCAAATGGCTCTACATGAAGTCCTTTGTGGTAAAAGATGTATAACATTGGTATGATGGGATGAAATCCATGAATGGAAGATAGTGGGACCTAAAATGGTCAATGAAATGGTAGAAAATGTTAAAACCATTCAAAAGAATTTTTGGGGGGCCCAAAGTCAACAGAAGAGATATGTATACAACCATTGATGAGACCAAGAGTTTATGTTTAGTGACATGGTATTCGTACACATATCTCTATAGAATGGGATCATAATATGTGATAAATAAAGGCTTCATCCTAGGTACATTAGGCCTTTAGATATTCTTGATCGTGTTCTATTTTCCTCCTATCAACTAAAATAACCACTACCCATGTCTCAAGTACAAGATGCGTTCTATATATACCTCTTGAATAAGTACATACTAGATCCCTCACTTGTACTGAATATTGAGGTGGCATAACTAGAGAACGACCACTCATATGAAGACCAGCTGGTGAAGATCTCAGACCATAGAGACAATTTATTATGAAATAACAATACCGAAATTGTAAATGTACTATGGAAGAAGCATAAGTAGGATAAAGGAAACATTGTAACTAAAGGAAGAAATGAATGAGAGGTAGCCTCACCAGTTTTCACCTTAGTAGGTAAAATGAAATTTTTAGGGAGAAATTTCTTAAGGGGGGAAGAATATAATGACCCAATATTATATCGATAGAATTTACCTTCTTATAATCATGTTATATAGTAAAAATCACATAAAATAACATTGAGAACTCAATAAAATCTTTATAAATGAAAACATAATTAAATTAGGGGTATTTAATGAAATTATAGAACATATACCAATAGAATTGTAACCTGACTGTTGGAATAGTAATATGACCACTATGAGAAGTAATCATACCAATATAATAGTAACCTCACTTATGAATGTTTACATAAAATTTTGGTATCTTATAAGTTATATTATAATATATTTATATTTTTTCTAATTAAAAATGTTTTTAAAATGATAATTTAAGTGTTGTAATATTTGTAAAGAGTAAATGTTTATTTAAAATTATTAATTAGTATAATAATTTAACATAAAATTTATTTTTACCAAATAGATTCATAAATTAATATTTTTTTTTCTTATGATTATTTTATAATTTAATGATACATTAATTAATTTTTCAATGTTTCATAACATTTTTTATAATCATAAAATCAATATTTTTTGAATATTTGATGAATTTAATTAAAAAGTAAATTTCTCATATTTTAAAAATTATATTAATAAAATGGATTCCATTTTTAAATTATTAATGTAAAAAATGGTTAGGGTGTATTTTTGGTATGTTTCAAAAATAATTGAATTTTTGGTGAATAGTGAAATACAATAATTTATGGAATTTAACATTTTATCCAAATAAAATAATTTATGAGTCATGGTTGGGTCATGTTTGTTGAAATTGGCCACTATATCACACTCACATGATCTAGGTGATTTATTTAGTCAGAAGAATCAACATAATTGATATTCATGAGCCAGAATAATAAACTAATGAATTAAATAAAAATAAAACTCCCCTCTCCTACCATATAATTACCACCCACTACACCCACTTATACTCACAACTCATAAGACTTGTATCTTACTAATATTATACTCAATTCATCTCCCATCCATATTATCCACATGTTGGTCATGATAGTCTAGCCAAAAGACCCTTTCCAAGTCCCTTATGGAGGTTCTCAAAGAGACAACACTCAAGAGGTAAAACCTTCCCTCTCCCTCTTTCAATTTATTTTATTTCATTATCCATGCGTTATATACCATTTCAAAAGTAACATTATAACTCTCATAAATTTTATAAACTTTATTTCATTATGTTAATGGTATATCCACTATCATTTCACTTCTATCACCTTTTTTCTATAAGTGAATCCATTGTCCGTGAGGTGTCGATTCTCCACTTTTATGGATGATGATTTTTTATTTTATAATACCACCTTCATGTATGGTCATAAAAACATTATAATAGTTAAAAAATTCATTAAAATGTATATTACAAATTATTTAGTGTTCAGAAACAAATATATATACATAATATTTATTAATGAAATAAACCTAGTTCGTGATATTCGAAATAACGACAAAATATAATCCAAATGGTTGTCATTAAAATTTTATCTAAGGAATCATCATCATATATCAAAAATGATATATAACACTGTTTAATATTTTTTATTTTCATTATTAACATTTAATTTAAATTCTAGATAATAATCCACATTTTACATGATCTTTCATACTTGTTTATAAGTGAACCAATCATGAAAACCAAGGTAACGAACACTCCAAAAGTTGTAATTGAATATGGTTACTCATAAAAAACCCATAAATAAACATAATAGAATTAAAATAAATATTTAAGGGGTTATAAATTGAATAATTTTATTATCAAATTTCATAATACAATATATTAAGTGCAAGTGCAGAACACATTCAATCATAATGTTTAGGTTTCTTTCTGAACCCCATTTTTTATTTAGGTTACACTTTCAATATCCTCACCCCAATGTATTTTTTAATTATTCTGATTTAATCCTCCTAAATTATGTTTTTTATTCCAAAAATATTTTACAAGTTCAATTATTTTTTCTTTAATAGGGAAATTCATTTTTTATACGGTTTCCTTCTCAATTTCTCCTAGTAAACAAGCACAATTAAAGGGAACATCCCAGTTTCATACCCCTTTTCATGTACACTTCATAATCTAGTATAACGCACCATTATTTTTCTAAAAACAATATTTTATCCTAAAAAAGTTTCTATGTTAATTTCTAGTTTTATGCAATCAATTATACATTTTACCACTTTAAAAACTGTTTAATATTATCCATTAAAGCACACTAAAGTGAATCATTTCAAATGTATCTTAAAAACTTTTTTTAACGTAGTTGAAAAAAATTTATCATGAAATATGCCTATTTTATCTTATGTATGTACATGTATTATTTAAATCCATTCATTCATGGGAACTATTATGATATAACAATTTTATATTCTCAATGACATGATTATGACACCCATTTATTTACATGGTTAACCCCAATGTTTATATTTGATTCTTCATGTGGAATACATATGAATTAACATGTTATGATGGGTTCACCGAGGTAGTGTTCCAATTAATTGGGTAATGCTTTGTCTAACGGGACATCATGTTGGGACATGAGGTGAACCAGATTTCTTTATGGGGATTTTTCCTCCACGTGTAGTGGTTTATTAGTGGACAATCACTGATGCTTATGTCAGGTTGTAGGTTATTTCCACAATCCTATGATTCCATGATTACATGATCCCATGTTCTAAATATTATTATTCCTTATTTTTATTCTAGTTCAATTCCATTTTATGTCGTCATTTTATTTCTTCTAACTCTTGTGGTAATCATTATTTCTATTTTTATTCCCACACTAGGATTTTTAGCTTAACCCTTCTTCTAGTATTCCAGAATATATCCTATGATGATATAAGATACCATGAAATTTATGAGATCATTATGGATATTAAATAAATTATTTTTATATTTTTTATTCATTATTTCTAATCATGAACATAATCTTCTAGAGACACTTGACTTTATGATCCTTAGATTGTATTTGAAGCATAATTACACTTAAAATCATGTAATAATATGTGTTAAAGGCTAAAGAAGTTATAAAACTTGACTACTTTGTCAAGAATAAATACCCATGGTCAAAATGTGGTTTCATGTTTTTTTACATTACTTATATTTTCAGGTTTGTCTTAGTTAACCTGAGAAGTTTCATTTTCATACACTTATAGAAACATATTTTTATTGGTTCATCATTAGGGTGGCCTACTATGATTATTTCACAACCCTGCATGAGAAAATCAGAGTACCTATAGACCATATGTCTATTTTCAGGTTTATTATAGTTTAATGGTGGATTGGTCTGAGGCCCATTGTTTCATGATTGAGTGGAGATGCACTAGTGGGTTCTTATGAATTGGCTAGTACATTTCTGTCGTGTCTGGAAACCGTGTATGTGGACTGGATCAACGCAAGTAGTAGAACCCTGTACTTTTATTTCAGTTTATTTTTTACTTCTGTATCTCTATGGTTGGCCCAATGGGTGACCATTATTTTATTTATGACATTTTTATTTGGGATTTTATTGAATTATCAATAAATCATGTTATATTTCAGTTTTTACCACATGAAAACAATGTTTAATTCATTCCATGTATCACAATTATCTATTTACACCATTTCATTACTCTGATATGAAGTTATAGTATCCCCAATATCAACTATGAACCCTCACATCTAGTTAGTAGCCTCTATCATACGAGGAGGTGCACTTGTTGCCTCTTAACTGACCGACTTGGAAAACCAATTTTGTCTAATCCAGGTTAGGATGTTACAAGGTGGTCTTCAAGATATTATTTTCAATGTATTTACAATTTGGGATATGGTAGATTTAATTACTAGGAATTTGTCAAAACAAGTGATGGATATCAAACTATTAAATCATGAACACCATTTCTGGTATAAGGTATTGGTTCCTTGGGGATGATATTATTGTTCTAATTTACGAAGTTACAATTTCATATGATTTTCAGCTTGAGTGATGCTCAATTTTGGTGGATGATATGATTTAATATGGATATACGGATACAATCCATTGTCAATATTTAGTGTTATTTGTTGACTCTTGGCTGAAAAAGGTAATAGGTGTCTTATACATCATATTTGGCATGTATGATTCATATCATACAGTCCTGCTTGTGTGTGACTTTTACTGATGAGTGAGGCCTATTAATTTGGGCCTACAAATATATATATATATAATTATAATGGAATGTTATGTGGATCTATGTTGGGTAATATTTTTTGTGAGGAAGATGACTCAGTCCTTGTTCATAAGAGGTGCAATGACTCTAGTAGGTCTATATAGCACATGATTCCCTTCAGTTGTATTTATTTTAGGGTGTTGTTTCATAGGTATTAATCATCTAGTCAGATCACTAATTATAGTGACCAAGGATACCATGTATTTTTTTCTTTTGAACTGGATCTCAAAGTGGTATTACTTTATGTAGATCCTTGGTGAGTGTTAGTAGAGTCTCTCTTTTATGTTGGTATCATGAACTCCCGGGAGAAGTTTCATATGAGGATTCACGATGAGCATCTAGAACTTGTAGGACATTTATTTATTTTTTCCCTCATAGTTCAGTTTTTCTTCACCTTCTTTAGAGAGGTTTGATCAGTAGGCTTAATATGGATACCGAGATACATTTAGATTGAATCATACCCTTGTAGGCCGATGCCCATTTTATTCAAGGGAAACCTACATGAGGGTGTTTAGACAATGTTTGTAGATGCCTTTTTGTTAGTGAGTTGCTTATATTTTCATTTTGAGATCATTTCAAGGTAGTTGCATGAGTTTTTCATTATATGCATGTTAATAACTACACCTTTTAGAAGGTAACTTGGGTGATATTGTACCAAGATTGGTTCCGATGGGAAAGATAGTTCAGGTGCTTGGTTTGTACAACATGTTTTTCTGTTATTTAAATTCTAGTTAGTGGACCGGTAGACACACATGACTGGAATGAAACAAGGTGAAGGGAATTCATGGTATAAAATTATGGCACAAGTTAGGTTCCATATTTTGAAGAGGAGTTCCATGGGAGCTTATAGATTATTTAAAATGACATGTCATGTAGAATAGTTAGCTTAGCCACTTTTTCGGTGACTTACAAGAGTGTGATTCATGTTGTAATGTTATACACTGGTTACACATAGTGTTGTTAAATGATAAATTAAAGATTTTATAGGAGCGAGCCAAAGACCAATGGTTTTGTGTGCAATATGTGTTTTATGGATTAAATATGTACATGTTTTATATAAAAAATGTTTTATTTAGAATTCTTTGTTTTTTTTGTGTATAAATTATTATATAATCTGTTTCGGGGTTTTTTAATTTTAAGTTACAATATATTCATCCTTTTATTAAAATATTTTTCCTGTTAACGTATGATTATATAAATAAATAAAATACATATATACACTAAATAACATTTAAATAAATGAAAATTATTTTATATTTATATTATTAAAAAATATATATATTTTACATTGTGTATATATAAACATAGATGATTTTAATAATCCTTGATTCATATATATCATTATATTCTATTTTTATTTACGAACAGAAAAATAAACTATCAATTTAAAGTCATTGCAATTTTTTTATTTTCATATGATTTTAATATTGAATAATAAATAAACATTTTACAAAATGTGAAAAAAACATATACATTTTTTTTTTGATTTTTTAATAGTTTATGGGAATGGAAATTTCGTTTCACTCATTTAGGGTTTCAAATTTTGATAAAATGTAGTTTTTCATTTTAGATCCTGATTCAAACAACATGAAAATGAGGTAGTGTCATTTCAATACTGGGGTTCATGATTTTATCGGTGTAATAAATTGATTTTATCAATACTAAACGAGAACTGATGTTCTAAGAGAACATAAAACCTACGTGATTTTATTAGTGATAAAAAATTAACTGATAAAGGCTACATTAATCATAAAAAAACATTGATAAATTTTCCTTTATTAGTATTTTTTTTAGTTTTGATAAAGAATGTATTTATAAACAATAAGCTTTTTATTTTTAAAAGGGGGTATTTATCAATGCCACAACAAGAACTAAAAATACACCTACATGATATTTTAGAGTTCTATAAACTACATCTATTTCACTATATTATAGCCAATAAAATGCTTAAAATAGTTCACCGAAAAATATAAATATTACATAAATCATAAGAAACAACTCTAATTTACTTTGCATCGTCATTTCAATAAATGTATTGCATTAATGTATTTTAGTGTAGTATAATTACATTTATTTAAAATTAAATTATAAATAAAAATAATGAAAACAAATACAAGAAAACTCTCATATCAAGACTTCTTTAATGATCAACATGACCACATACAAAAGAAACATATAAAAATAATAAATTTTTTATTTTAGTAATATTGTATAAAAATATAAAAATATATTATATTTTAAATGTAATATACTCATAAAATTAAATTCAAATCCTATGTAGTTAATTTATATAAGTCACAAATGAAAAATCACTTAGTATTCTAAATCACCGTGATAATCTGAACACATTTTCTTGGGTCAGAGTTAGAGGTATGTGTTTTGAACTAAAATGTCACTCTTAATTGAGAAAAAAAACATTCAATCATATCATATACACCATGTGTTATAATTATTTGAGTTCATTAGTCCCTTATCATATAGAATACCCAGATGAGGGGTTCAGGGAATGAGGTAATACATCTAGATGGGATTTTATAAGGTGTTTGAAAATTAATTGTTCTTATAAAAATACAAAAACATTGGATAACCCTAGTGTTATTAGGTTTATATAACAATGCGGTGTTACTGATTCTTTGAAATCACTATTCACTCAATTTAAAAAGACCATTTCCTCTCATCACAAGGTGGATGTCACTAAACCTATGAATAACTTGATCTTCCTCATAATATTTGAATATATATTTTCACTCGGAATGGTGTTTCAATTATTCCAAATAAAATAATGTTCTAATAAGTTAAAATAATAGAATTAAATTTTCCTTATTTACTTCCAATATTCTAGTAAATCTATAAATCTTTTATGTATTCCTTTCATAATTAATTCTCTAAAAAATAAAAAAAACTTTCTCTATAACTCATATGAACTCAGGTGTTCAATTGTAGATAATATAACCTCTCTAATATTATCCATTGGTTAGAATAAATCAATACTAAGTCCTCTGTCATTAGAATACACTATATGTCCTTCACACTTAAATGAGGTGATTAAGGACCACTAGAATCAAATTAATGGACTCAAAAACCAAGAATACCTTCACTATCAGACATTTGGTAATTTTATGTAATTTTTGGGATGAGGTGTGATTAAATATTCTACATTGAAGAATCCTTAAACCACAGAAATATTATGGTGTAGCCTTTTACAATGTTTAATGACAGATATATTCAATCAATTTTTGTAAATTGCATCCTATTTTGTATTGTGACCTCCTATAGTTGCCGAGATCTAAAAAGAAATATTTGAATTCAAATAATCCATGATGTTATCATGATATCCTAATAATCTCTTTAACATTCCATAAAACATTCATGAATTCTTCTTGAATGATCCTCTCTAATATGGTGTAGATACATGTAGCATTTTATATCAATAAATCCTCCATTTTGGATGAATATATACCCTCTATGACATAAGGTGTACCTACAAAATGAGACTTTTTATTAAATATGTGATATGGTATAGAATATCCTCTATGATTTATGAGCCCATAATCTTCTAGGGGAATTGAAGTTCACTTATGAATATCCCATATGACATAGTCTATTCATTTATCTCATAACCTGTAAGAACCTTGTTCTGCTTAAAACATTTTTCCATTATATTCATTCTTAAAAATAATTGATGTCTATAGATGACTCATTCAATTATAAATAGAGCCATTTCTCACAAATAGTCTCTCATTATAACACATATGTGTTAGGTTATGAACCCCTACCCACTTTTCCCCTTATATCAAGACCATACTTTACACAAACCAATGCCAAAAAGCTTGGGTTCTCACAAGCACACCCCTACCAGTCTTTTTTCTATGTGATGTGTAAGATTAACTGATGTCACTTTGTAGGATACTTCAATAACATATTTGAGTGGGATTTTCCATATTTTTTACATCCTCTATCCAATATAGTGGCACAAAAATCCATTTATGGTGTCGAAAACTATATATTTTAAATGTAAATGCCATTACATTTCCTACCTAACCACCACTAAGACATGGCCAATTGTGTTGTGATGTAATCATCCATTTATAGAAATATCCACAATGATGAATGGGTTCAAAAATGTGGAGTTTTTTTCTCCAAAAAGTGTTCTACATTTAGAAACACCACAACTTGTGTATTTGTTAAATCTACAAAGATTCTCTATGAATCCTCAATTTACATAACATTAACACTAAGGTAATTATCAAAAAATAATTAAAATATAGAAAATAAAATAACATATTTCTGTTGATAATCTACCCATTGGGGATTGATGGAAAATACAAATAAATTTTATAGTTATTACATATCTTATATAATGTATGAATAACTTTATAACCAAGAACACATGAACCAATTTTTGCTTCTATTGCCTTTTTAGAGTGCATCAATGATTTATAAATCCTAAAATTTGATCTCATTTCAGTTGAGGCTCAATGTTAGAATAAATGTTACATGGAAGAATTACCATATTATAAATCATCATTTCAATATGTGTGTCAAACCATCAAACATATAACCTTCAACACCTAGATCTATATTAAATAATACCTCCTTTATAGAATATCCATTCCGCAGATTATCCATGAGTACATTTTCTCTTTCTCCGCCAAAAAATACTTCCCCCCTTTGCCATTAAAACCCCACATCAATTCCTTGTAAAAAAAGATATATTTGGATCGATTATAATGGTATTGCTTAAAGAACACATACCATGATTAATGAAAATTAACAACATGTAGTATGAGACCTTTCACTAATTCTAACTATAGTGATGGATTTAGTTGGATTGTAAGAGCTAACTATTTCCATTAGAAATTAAAAGTCCACATTATTATACATTATATAATATTGAGTTTTCATCAATAATTTAATTTCGTTCACATTGAGGATCTTTTTAGGTTTAGATTTTTTGTGAATCACTCCATAACTCATACTAACAAAAACATAGAAATTAAATGTTGACACTTCCAATAGTCTCTATTTTTTTATAAAATAGAATCTTTTAAAATGAAATGTGTTTTCCATTCATGTTTAATCATCATAACTTTTACCTGGTCCATTCATTAACTATATTATCTATTAAATCCTATGATTTCTTTTCAAAAACATGGTATGAGGATAAAAATATCCAAAAGGGATATAAAACAAGGAAGGAAACTAATAGTCCATGAATTTTTAAAAATCATGAAAACTTTTTTACAAAATCAATCTTTTCACCTATACACCAAAAATTATTTTTCTTACCTCGTGAAATAATAATATTCTTATAAAACATAATAGAAATCATAAAACATAAAGGTAACTTATGGAAAAAATATCATACATACATTCTAGCTATCACAACTACATAGGTAGTAACCATCATGGTTACATTTTTAATACCAACCATAGTATATTCCCAAAATATTTGATGAGAAACATTATCATTTAACTCCATATCATTACACAATGCATTGGAGATGCATCAGAAGATCACCCACCAAGAGTTTATCAAGGGTCTACCCCTACCCATAAGGAATTACCAAGAACCATAAAATAATCACAAAACATAAAACAAAGTTAATTGGAAAATTAAATTTCCACATTAAAATCACAATTAATCTTTACAAGCTCAATAGTCATAAAAGAAGGCCAATAATATTATAATAAAATTGTAATATTTTAAAGTAAACATCAATACATAATAAAAATATGAAATTAATAAATTACATTAATTGTGTGTATGTTAAAAAACATTCTATGTCATTGAAATAATAAATCCATTTTTAAAACACAATTAAACCATTTTAAAATAAGATTTTAGAGTCAAAGTGACACATATTCACTTTAAAAACTTTAAAATTTGATAACAATATAAAATATTCCTTTTAATTTAAATAAATCCTTAAATCTATTTTGGGTGTTTGGACATTTGAAATATTTATAATAATTAATCATCAAAAAATTAAAAACGATGTTTTAGTTAAAGAGTCCCTTACCATTTTGAACATTTAGATTATAATTCACATGAAAGTATAACATTTTAAAATAAATTAAATAAAATTATTATGGATATAATAGGGAGGAATAATATCAAAGGGACTGTATATATAAAATTTATAAAATAATTAAGATGCATATCATCATGAAATGTCTCAATGAAAAGAGATTGCGACGAAATCCCTTACCTTGAGTACGAATTATCTCATTCATTATTTATCTTGATGAATAATAAATATAAGTTAATTTATACATGATAAATAAAGTATTTTATATTTATTATTCATTTTAAATAACTTATTACCATATTATAAAAATTAAATATTAATTTAAGTTCATGTCGTTGGTTTTGTCGATATTCGGTACTGTAGTCGAAAATAAACTTGTTGTGATGTAAATTTTACATGTGGTCATAAGTACATCATCAATAGAATAATATTTAATAACATATAATCACTTTCAAAAATTAATAATACTTTTCAAATAAATCCTTAAATTATGGTTCTGAAAAATGAACTACGTTATAATCATGGCGATAGTAGGTCATACATATGCATGATTAACATTTTCTATTTTTTATTGATCATTATAGAAATAAGGTAATTATTTTTTTATCTTTCTAGAATGGTCATAATATTATCACTATTTTCATAATAATTAAGATATATATATATATATATATATATCATACAAGTGATTTGGTGTATAAAATCGATTCACATCACTTCGTGGAGGTGATAGTTCGTACGTATGCATGAACAAAGTTATCATTTTATATGTGTGGATAGTATGAAAATAATTGAAATACTATTATTTTAAAAATAAAAATATTATCGTAATATTATTTATAAACATTCATTAAATTATTATAACCAGTATTTACTGATGGTAATGAAAAATGAACTATATCGGTTTGCGAGGCTGTAGTCCGCCGTACACACGAACGAAATGTTAATTTACAATTTGATTAAATTCAAGTTGGATTTATGTGATGATATTAACTTAATAACGTATAATTATATTTCTGATTCGTGATTTGTTATTTCATCTTAGTATATGAATATTTAAAGGACGTGGAAGAAGAAATAAAATAAAATCACTTAAAAAAGCGACACCTCTTTTTCAATATATCTCTATGGAATAACACCATAAAATCTCTAAAAAGTATGATATGCCTAAAATAAGGCCTAAATATAGCATCAAAAGACTATCAGAATGTTTGTGGGAATATATTGGTCGAAAAAAATGGTTTTTGAAATGCAATTATTAAAGAAGAGTCCCTACATGTTTACAGGAGAGTAGGGGGCACCTAGAAAACACATAAAATATTTAATTAATATATATTAACTTATTTAATAAAAATGACTAAATCATGAAATATGTATAATATAATATCACTATAGTTCTAAGTAATCAAATAAAATAATTTTTAGACATATATTGTTTTTATTTTAAATATTATCATTTCAGTTAACTATTAATTATTCACTTTTAATTTCAATCATGATAACAATATTTTAAATATTCAAAGGATATAAATTTTATATATATGGGGTAAATTTATAATAATTGGACACTTAATGAACTATTATACCTTATTAAATTTACTTTGTTATTTTATTTTATTTTTGAATTTTAAATAATTTAATAAATTATTCTTTTTATAAAATATCAATTATGTCAATTTTTTCATTATTAATTTCATGGAATTTAGATAAAATTAAAATTGAGATATAAGATCCAAAAAACTTTTTAATAGACTTATAACATCTCATAAGAAGATATAAATTCGTGTATGGATGAAATTATGTCAAATAATATTTATTTAAATATTTATATTTTTAGTCATTTTATTCATTTTTTAGCAAATCTAGTATTACGTCATCATTGTGTAATAATTACAATTATTCATTTATACACTAATTTTTTTAAATAAGTTACCATTATGAAGGTAATATTTTTATCTTTCTAATGGTTATTTTTAGTCAAATATATCATAGTATTTGTGGTTTTAATTAGTGGTAAGAACACCATAATTCTACATGAAAATGATGGTTCAAAACCCATTGGGTGCTGGTACTGTAGCAGCACTGTTGTGGTACTATAACAGAAAAGATATAGTAGCAATGATGGTACTGTAGTGGAGGTAGGACACTTTAGCGGCAATAGGGGAACTGTAGTAGCGGTATGCATTGTAACAGCATGGGTACTATAGCAGTACTATTCACAGAATGGGCCTTGGGCAAAAAATATGGTCCTACGGGCTATGTGAGGGCATAAATTCCAATTAGGCCTTCAGGCTATGTAGTAGGTCTCCCTCTACCTAGTCAAAGATTTATTTTCATTTCTTTAATAATAAAATGAGGCTTCAGCCCAAACCTTTTTAAAAATAATAGTCTAATATGTTACTTATAAAACCCCATATTAAAATTTAATTAGTAAGAAGCGATATGATTATGAAAATTTTGCCTTTAAATTAAATGTTATAAATGTCATAATCACACCCAAGTGGCTCCCAAATCCCACAATTTTAACCCGAGGATTTTATTTCTATTCCTTAACTCATCAAATAAAATCATGGAAAGTGTTTGGGCAATTTGTTTTTATTATATTACTATTTTAACCTTTAAGTACGTGATTTACCTTTAACAGTTGTAAATAAAATAGTAACGTTACTATTCACCAAAAATTAGTTTGATACTATTAAATAAACTTTTTCCTAATTAATATAAAAATATGTGTCGATTTTTGAATTTTTTTAGAAAATTTGACTAAAATTAATTTAAGGTAAATCTAGATGACAGATTTAGGAAACTAGTTTTTAAAAAGTAAAACCCATCAAAATATTGACATTGTTTATTTCCAATTTAAATGTGAAATTACTTCCAATTGCCAAAATTAGATTAAATGATAAAAAATCATTTAATTATATCTTAAAACCATGTAAGTTGATAATCTAAAAACATAATAAAATTAGACAAAAAGGCAGTTTTTTATTAAAATGTAGTATTTTTTCACTATTCATTTAAATTGTATTTAATAGAAAAATACCAAAAAATTTAACCAAAGTAAATTTTTATGTCCAGATTATAATAAATAAGCTTAATTTATCAAATTTTATATATAAAAGTGACAAAAACTATATTTAAATTTGATTTTCCATCAAAAGGTTGTAAAATGTCATTTTTAGAAAAGTACACTTTTTATCCGTAAAATTGTATTTGTTCTTACATAATGGCTAGAAAAAATATTAGATGAATTTTAAAAATAACATATTACTTATATTTCATGAATATTAATGCAATAAGTGTCATTTAATTAATTTATAAATATAATTATTCACAAATAAATATTGTTTTCATAAAAAACATCATTTATATTCAACTGGTTTTTATTTTCTAACAAAAAAACCATTATATAATAATTTATAAACCATATTTTCATAATTCAATCAATAATTTTTATTTTCTCTGTTCTAATGGCTATGGTATAAGAGTAAAATAAAATAATAATATTGAAAATATGTTAATTTTTGGTATAACTCATTCTTAAGTGCATCATAAGATTTTGGAGAAACCTATTGTTCTGTGTCATGTACGCTATCATACAAACCATCCCTTTTAAATAAAAATTACTCTCTAATTCATAAATATTAATATATATGAAAATTTAATATTCTATAATTAACTAGGATGTTACATGATTCTCCAATTTTGAAAATTTCATCCTCTGAATTTTACATTTGGGCTTGGTAATTAAGGTATACCTTTATAAAATTACTTCATTGAAATTCCAGATCAGAAATAGAGTCACTAAAACATCCTATTTAGAATAATTAATGTAATTTATAAGGGTTACATGAGATAATAGATACATGGATTCCATGTAATGAAACATTGATATGGAAGAAAAATTAACAATCATATTCAGATGGAGAGTGATCGAAAACATAATCTAGATAATGTTAATAATCAGAAAACCACAAACATGTGGGGGGTTAAATAGTCTATGATTTTTTAATAGGAAAGTAAAATAAAAAACTTTTTTGTTTTAAGATCCTTTTAATATAGTTGTGGATTATATTTACTACCTACACTAATATGATAAGGAAATATACGTACTTCAAAAGTATAGTTTCATCAACTATTCAAATTCCACCAAAAACTCATCTTTTTCACTAAATGATGTGTATTCAAGATGATTTTTTCACACCTAAATCACTCGAATCATATTCTAGAGAATAACATAATCCACAAAATATTAAATATCTATTAATCCTATCTTGAAACATTAGGAAAACTGAAAAATTAGGATAAAAATGATAAAATTCCATAAATATAATAAACATTATAATAAGAAAGACAACTTTTAGTCTCTGAAATTCAACTGTAAAACCCAATTTTCAACATTTATCATTCAAAAAATAATGATCATTATAATTCATTCAAAAACGAAAACTACGATCGAAACCCAAAATTCTAAATGATTTGATCACATGGACATATATAAATTTTTTTAACATTTATCTTTAAATAACAACAACCATCATTAATGTATTATACCAAAAAGTAATTATCTTAATCACATATTCTCCAATATAGGTTAATCATTTGCATAAATAAACCAGATCACCAAAAGAAAACAATAAAAATCATTTATTCTTCATGAATATAATTATACAATTACTCCTTAATTAAAATACCATAGTATTCTATTTACCTTAATAATATAAGTTTCCCAAAATAGTAAACATCTTCCGAAATAACATTTATCACTTAATTCCCAAACCATTTTCCAATAAAAAATATATAAATTTAATTAATCATATGTTCCGAAAATCATCTTATTATTATTCTAACAACTCATTTAACTAAAAATTAAATCGAGACTATACATGGACTGCACGTAGGCTAGTGGTAGGTGAAAAATCATTGCATCACTTTGGTTGTTGGTTCGATTTCCACATCCTTTTACGATGCTATGGGTCGTCACCATTCATGCGTGTTGTCCTTTTCCAAAAAATTTATAATTTTATAACATTACCAAAAAGAGTTAATACCCATGAAAATATCTATAACATGTTTTAACCTAAATTTTTATCTCGTACCTTTCATTTTGAAACCCTAAATAGAATAACACATAAATACCTCAAAATCAAAATCATATAAACCCTAAATGTTATTCATACCGTTATAATTATGTCCACAATAGAAAATTTAATTAGTACTCAAATATCATTTTCACATAACAATATTTAGGGTTGCACATTCTAGAAATATTATTTCAATGTAATCCCATTATCAAAAGAGAAATAACACTATTAAAAATTTCATCATCAATATATCTAACATAACACTTGATTCCCTTATATGAATACTTATTAATCGTATTTCATTATTAATCTTCCCATAACCACAATTTCCCTATATTATTACTTAATACTTTTTTTCAAAAATCAAAAACATGTTTCATGCCATAATATTCAATAATGTCAAAACATTAGACAAGAAAATAATCCATAACATTCATATGTTCTTTTCAGTTTCCACATATTCAAATGGAATGGAATTAGGTATTTCTAAACATATATTAGTACATTACAGATGATCCCATTCCCAAACCATTTTCATAAGACATCTATTTTCATAATCACTAAACACCCAACATTTAAAACATTCAATTGATAACTTGGAAAGAAATTCTTTCCCTTTATTGGAGTCAACTGAACACTTACTTTTTTCCTTGGTAGGGTATTGAGTTATGACCATCATTACCTCATATATAACCCATTCCTGTCCCTTTAAAATATTTTAATAGGGGTTTATTTCCACATACATAACACATATGTTGATAAATATTAATACCATTATGATCATTATTACATGAACTTCCATAAGGACTCATTTCTCTCATATATGATGCATCAGAGTAATCAACAAGGTTGAAGTGGTTAATGATTACACATTATAGTCGGTTTAGAATAAAAATGAGATTTCTAATTTCATAACTCATTTTATTTGGTTTCTTATTCATAGAACCACCACATATTCCTTCACATCCATCTTTAATTTGGTGCCTGTTGGATCCATCCATTTTCTAAAACAAAATAGGTTAGCGTCAGTATATTAATAAATCATTATGTGAGGAAGTTAAACACTAAGATATACATATTTATGTTATCTCAAAATCATTCAATTTATCTAAATTGACATTGAAACATTCTGTTATTCTAACCAGTTTGGTTATATATAACTTGTAACTATTATTAAAGATGACACTAACCTCTAAATTTATTAAAATTGATCATTAATACCAACTATAAGGCCACATCCTCATACATTACCTAATCTTGACATTTAATCAATAATTTACTTTATTTCATATTGAGGTAGTTTTTAGTTTTATAGTTTTATTAAACTAAGATATAATTCTTACATAACAGAAACTATTGAAATACAAAGTGTACACATCCAACAATATCCATTTCTTCTATAAAACAAAATATCTTAAAATGAAATGTGGTTTATTCTCATGTTTAATCTTCATAAAATTTCCATGATCCCATCCATGACTCTATACTCCAATAAATACTCTGAAAAAAATTTCAATAACATAGGATGAAAGCAAAAATCACAAAGTGGATATAAAATAAGGAATTAAACTATAATTCTATGAATATTATAATATCATGAAATTTTTATCAAAAAATTACACATTTCTACCAAAAAACATAAACTCGTTTGATTAATTCATTAAATCATAATATTACTAAAAAACATTATAGAATCATAAAACCAAAAGTTGACATGTGGAATCCATATCATACTTATGTTTTATATTTCACAACTACATTGGGAGTAACCTTTATGGTTATGTTTGGAATACCCATCACAGTATATTCCATTAAGCACTTAACATAATACTTATCATTTAACTCTATATCATTATCCAATGCATTAAAGAGCTACCATAAGATCACATTCCCTAATTTTATCTTAGAACCACCCATATACATAATTAATTCTAGAGAACCATAACATAATTATAACTCATAAAAAATCATAAATGAAAAATAACATTTCCACTTTGAAATCACAACTCATATTTACAAATCGAGAACTCATTAAAGAAAAAAAATTAAAATAAAATGGTAAGAATATTAATTAAACATCAATACATAATACTGACATGAAAAAAAGAAATTACATTCTTGCCATACATGTTAAAAAACATTCCAAGTTATTGAAAGAATCAATCCATTTTTAAAAAACAATTAAATCATTTTATAAAAGCTTTTATAATCAATGTGTCCCATACAAATTTGAAACTTCTTGAATGAATTTAAATTTTAAAACATTCTTGTACATATGACTAAATCTTTGAAACCATTGTGTAAATATATAAAGTAAATATAAATATTTTTAATAATAAATCATCAAAACATTTAAAATGAATTTTTTTTAAGGAGTCCCTAACCATTTTGAACATTTAAATTATAATCCATATGAATGTATAACATTTAAAAAAATTGAATAGTAATATTACAGATATAATATGGATATAGAATTTTAACGGGTCTGTATATACAATTTATAAAATAATTATGGTGTATATCATCAAGAAATGTCTCAATGAATGAGGATTGAGATGAAATAACTTACATTGAATCCGACTTATCACATTCTATCATTATAATAATGAATAACAATATTAATTTATTTTATACTTGCTTAAAAACCTTTTTCTTGTTTAGTAATCATTTTATATTACTTAATACCAAGTGATAAGAATTATATATTTATTTATGTTTACGTTGTATGTTTTGTCGATATTCAGTACTTTAGTTGAAAATGAAATTCTTATGGTGTAAATAGCACATGCGGTCATAAGTACATCATCTATAGAATTTTATTCATGACCTTAAAAAATATTAATCACTAGCCATAATTTTTTAATAAACCATTAATTATTGTTAAGAAAAATGTACAACGTTATAACCATGGAGACGGTAGGTCTTATGTATGCATGAGTAACATTTTCCAATTTTAACTGATCATTATTAAAATAAGGTAATTATTATATTATCATTCCATAATAATAATAACAACAACAACATAAATTTAATTTTAATACACTGATATATATACCATAAATGTAATGTGGTGAACAAAAATGACTCACATATTTTCGTGGAGGTAATAGTTCACACGTAAGCATAACGACGTTTTCATATTTATGTGCATGAAAAGAAAAACACATAATTGAAATATTATTATTATAAAATGATAAATATTTCATGAATATCATATATAAACATTTATTCCATCATTATAAATAGTCTCTATAGATGGTAATGAAGAAAAACTATATCGGTTCGTGAGGAGGTAGTCCATCGTACACCCAAACGAAATGATCATTTCCAATTTTAAGAAATTAGATATGGGTTTAGCTCATTATATTAAGATAAAACAATTTCAGTATATTTTGGATTCAATATTTTTTATATTTCATATTATAAATATATTATTTAGAGGATGTGGAAGAAGAAATAATACCAAAACACCTAAAAAATAGACACATCTTCTTCGATTGATCACGTTTGAAGAATACCATTAAATCTCTAAGAAAGGTCTTCTGCCTAAACTATGGCCACAATAAAGTGGGGAGAGATTTAAGTAATGGTTTTTGGTAGATCATAAAATATAAAAATAGATATTGAAATGTGGTTATTAGAGAACAGTGGTTACCTTTTTTTAAGAGAGGGGAGGGGCACCTTTAGAAAATCTTAAAATATTGACAAAAAATAAATTAAGTTATTAATCCAAATGACACAAAAATGAGATATGTATAATATAAGAAGAGTATTGTTCTAACTCCTATAATATTTTATTTTTTAGACTTTAATAAAATTTATTTTAAACATTATCCTTTCGATTTACTTTTAATTATTTTCTTTTAATTTTAATTGAGGAAGCTATATTTTAAATACTAAGAGACATAATTTTTTCTTATGTGGAATAAATTTACCAAAATCAGACACATAATTAACATATAGACCTTATAATATCCTCTTTGTGATTTTAAAATATTTTTGATATTGTTAAATAATTTAATAAATTATTATTTTTATAAAATATCAATTATGTCATTTTTTACACTATTTATTTCATTGAATTTAAGTAAAATCTAAACTGAGATATATCTTGAAAAAACATTTAATAGACATAAAATATGTCATATTAACCTATAAAATTCGTGTATGGTAGAAATTACATCATTTAATATTTATTTTATTATTTATATTATCGTTTATTTGATTCATTAATTAATAAACATAGAATTGCATCATCATTGTATCATAATTAAATTTAATTATTTATTTACAAAAAATTATAAATAAATTACCATGATATAGGTATTTTTTTATATTTGTAATTATTATTTATAGTTTAATATAAAAATTATATAAACCCATATTAAAATTGTTTTTATAAGAAGAGACATGAATATGACATTTTTGCCATTAATTAAAATGTTATAAATGTCATAATCATAACCAAGTGGCTTATAAAGGCCAACAGTATGACCCCAAGATATTATTTGTAAACCATAACTCATCCAAAAATATTATTACATGTTTTAGGTATGTTTTTTTATTATAATACTATTTTAATATTAAATACCCTATTTACATTTAAACATGGAAAATAAAATACTAAAGTCATTATTCCCAAAAAAAAAATTTCATCCTATTAGATAAAATTTATCATATTTATTACAGTCATGTATATACATCTTTTAAATAAAATATACACATAATTGACTTAAAATTAATGTAATGATAATCCCTTTCAAGGATTGAAGAAACATGTTTTTAAAAATTAAAAACCATCAAATGATTGACATGTGTTTATATCATCATTAGATGTGAAATTAATTCCAATATAAAAAATTTAATTAAATGATTAAAAATTAATCTAATTATATCTCCAATAATTGTAAATTGATAATCTAAAAATATAATTATATTTTATTAAAATGATGTTTTGAATTAAAATGCAGTATTTTATAACAATTCATTAAAAAACATTTAACAGAAAAATACAAAAAATACAACCAAACTAAATATTAATGTCTTTATTCTATTGGATTTTTTTAGTTTGTCAAATATAAAATATAAAAGCGAAAGGATATATTTAAAATGGGTTCTCCATCTAACGATTGTAAAAATAATTTTTTTAAAAAACAATTCTTTTATCTATAAAATTGTATTTTTTCTTATATAATTTCTATAAAACATATAATATGATTTTTAAAAATCATACTTACTTTATATTTCATTAATATAATTCAAAAATGGATATTTTATTACTTTATAAACACAATTATTTTAACTCATATAAATTTTCATAAAAACACATCATTTATATTCAATTGGATTTTGTTTTCTAACCAAAGAATCATTATATAATGATATGTAAAACCTATTTTAATATTTTAGTTAATATCATTAATTCCATCCATTAAAACATCTATGTTATTACTATAACATAAAATACTAATATTAATAATATATTATTTTTTTATAACTCCATCTTGTGTGAAATGTATGATTTTGGAGAAACTTATTCTTTGGTGTTGGGTACGCTATCAGAAATAAAATCCAATGTAATGTAAAATTACCATCTAATTCATAAATACTGATATATATGAAAAATTATTATTCTATAATTACCTAATATGTTACATACATTTACATGAGGTTATTTTCTTGCTATCCGCTACACGATTTGGGGTAGGCACATACTCCAAATTCATAGACCCTTGTTCGACTTTTAGAATTAACAAATGACATTTAATCTAAATATATGTAATCCCCCAGTGTTTAACTATATTTTATCTAATTTTTACCGCAATACATGTTTCACACATGATTGAAGTAGGTTATTTATCTTTAATAACAATATATTTATGTTTCTATTACATACATATCAACTGAATACAAAATTGAGTCACTGCAACATATTCAATAACTCTAGAAGCATATTTTCTGTCCTCAAACAAACCTACCCAATCAACATTCATATACCCCACCAGTTTCTACTATTTATTTTCGAAATAATACAACCTAAAATTCATTATTTGGTTGGTGTATCATTTTCTCTGTCTCAAAACAGTCATGTGAATTTCTGTTGGAAAACTATGATATTGGGTAATTTGACATGTGGTGAAAAAAATGTTTGAGTGAGTATCTATCATTTAAGCAAAATAGGTAATATTTATATAGTAGACAATTATATCTCCTTTTTTATCCTTAAAATCATTTGAAAAATTGATATGGGCCTTTGTCAGAGTAATCGTCTTCCTTGAACAATCCATATGAAACTTCCTCAATAACTCCTTTTTATTCTAGTTTTGGGAGATAAATGTCCCATCATTTCTACAAATAAACTAAAAACCATGGAAAAGTAAAAATTCATCGATTAAAAACTGTTTGAACCCACACCTAATAAATTATAAAATGTACCTGTATTAGGTGTAATTTAAACCTTCCATGATGACATTGCCAACAAATATAAGTACTTACATTGAGTTTCAATTCTCATTCAAGAGGTAGAGGTTGTGATCTATCCCACCTTAATAATAATTTAGCTTCTTATGTATTAATTTAGTTGTGAGTATTAATCTATTTGTGTATCTTTATTCACTTAATATATTACTTCAGTGGGACACTTTTCACTCATCATAATGGATAATAAATCCATTCGACAACTTGATGTACACTCTCTCTTCAAGGAATCAATATAGGAAAATTGATTTGATTTCCATCTAATAAAATTTAAAACTATTTTACATAGTCATATATTAAAACAATATGATGTTTTCATGATAGAAAACAAGTGATAATATAACATCAACATTAATTCCTTAAATATTGGAATAAACTCATTTTACTATAAATGACTTCTTCTTTTTCAACAAGTCTTCGTCATTGAGTTTCTATTTCATAAAACCCAGTTGGTTCTGATCAGAATATTATTTTTTTGGCCTTGAGATAATTTTACCTGTCTTATTTTTATAAATCTAGTTAAGATCCCCATTTATATCTTAGAACCATCTTACATCCATTGTCATGTCATCATCTCATTTTGGTTCCACCTAATATAACAAAATCATCTTTCTTGTTGAACCAATACAATCTGTTCACCCACACTATTGTTATAAATGATTTTATCTATGATGAACTATCTAAATGAACCCTATGTTTCTTCTATGTTAAATTCAACAATAGAGAAATCATAAAGGTTACTTTAATCTCTTTGAACTGCCATAGAGCGTGACACATATTCACTGCTATCTTCCTTGAAAAATGGACTATTTCTGTATGATTTCATACTTTTCATTATTGGAACATGCACACCAAAATTCAAATTCAACTCACATTCATTAGTGGTCACTTCATGATTTTTTATAGTTTTGTTGAGATAGTTTTTATATAATTGATGTTCTTTATTCCTTGATGAATATCAATGGAAAAAGACTTCATATCCATATGATTAAAAAAATTATTATTTTCTTTATTAAAA
Organism: Viscum album; assembly: GCA_963277665.1. Taxonomy (NCBI): domain Eukaryota; kingdom Viridiplantae; phylum Streptophyta; class Magnoliopsida; order Santalales; family Viscaceae; genus Viscum; species Viscum album. The sequence goes on along the minus strand of OY728133.1, from coordinate 1,372,047,614 downwards.
TTAAAACTCTTAATTTCAAACACCCATAATTAATTTAGTTTGTGATTTTTTCGAAAAAAAAATCATATAGAGTTTTTTATTTATTGACATATAAGAATTTGTAGTCGAAGATACAAACCTTTTTAGAACTACTTCATTTCTTTTCTTCTCTAGCAGACCATTTTCAATAAGAATGGAATGGATCAAATTATTTATTATATGATTTCTCCTCTCAATAAATATGTTATCTAAGTATTTATCAATATTTAAACTTGATGTTGAATCCCATTATTTTGTAGATATTCCCACACATGGATATTATTTGATTTTTTTCCACTTTCGATAAAAATATTTTAAAATTTTACACCCCACAATTTTTTGGCTTCCTTTGGTATCAATTGATGCACATATAAATATGATTTTTATGAGTAATGAACATCATATAAGATGTACTACTAAATTCATAAATAACATAATATATTTATAAATCACATGATTTAGGATTTACTATCCTATAAACATTTTCATGAACATGATCTATTACTCTTTAATATTTTACATTCTTCATCTTATAAGTCTTTAAAATATTATCCATTTTTTTGAACATAATGAAATTTATTTTTAATGAAACATATGATATTTATTAAATCCATTGTTCTACAATTATTCAATACATTTTCCAATGATGTTTTGATCATATTCCTATGATTATTATGCCATATCCTTTTTCAATTTTCTTGTGAAACAGACACCAATTTTCCTCACTAAAAAGGTAAATATTTATTTTTTTTCATTTTTCTTGTAATTTTTTTATCATATCAATATTTAACAATGTACCCTTTCTTTTAAAATGCCATAGTATATACTAAGTCACATAAATAGATAACACTTTTGAAATATTTTTCATTTCCTATCATGATAACTTGTATTTTTTATGAAACTTTAAAAAAACCATGGTATTCCCAAAAAAATGATTTTTAATCATGCATCAATACCAAATTTTACTACTACAACATTTTCATGTTTTATGTCTGTGATGGGATATATTTTCCAGGTCATATGATTGGTAAAAATACTATCCAAAACCCATAAATTAATCCTTTAGATTACTCGTAAATCAATTTTAATGAGGCTTTCCATAATATATATTTTTTTCTTCTTCCATGACCATTAAGAAATATGTATAGATGATTGATATGATTGTTACTCCCCTAGATCAACAATAGTATCTTGATATTTCAGAATTGGTAACCACTTTTTATTTCCCAATGTGTTTTTCAATGTTACCGAGTACTATTTTACTCATCTTTGAGTCCTATTAGACTTTTATTGTTGAAGCCTTTAGTAAAAATAGAAAAATTTGGTCCCAAATCTTTTATATCAATAAAAATATCCATCAAAATCAAAATTAAATAATGTAAAATTACTTTCTTGTCTTTGGTGTTGATAATATTTGTAAAGCCTTTTCTAAAATGGAGCACACAACATGAATGTGTCCTAATTTTTTATAGAAATAACACCAAATTGTTTTTTTTTCATTTTCCATCATTTCCCACAAGACAAGAATCCTTTAGAGAATATCACAAGTAAATTTTCTTATGAGTGGTTGATTCGCGATGTTTAGTACATGACATGATTATCCTCTCGTTATGATCATGATCCACTATATCTTTCCATTTTTCTATAAATCAATTCACCCATGGGATAAGATTTTGCTCTTAAACAGTCACACCCAATACATAAATGGATTCATTTTGGATTAGAATATTAGAAAAACTAAATACAATACATAGTTTAAGTAGTATTTCTTGATCCAAAAACATTTTCCACCAAACCACAAAATCTTATTTATTTCCTTCAATACTTTAAACCATATATCTAATTTTATTGTTTAAGACATGTATGACTTGGGACTATTACTCCATTTTCATCTTGATATACACCTCCTATTTTGAGTCTCCAAAAATTCAGGATTTCAATATTTAAATCCCAAACATTAAATTTGACATTTATTCAACATATTTTATAAAATAGAGCATTGATTCATGGACATCCAAATTTTACCTCTTGGTTTTAACCATCCATTTTTCATCCTCTTAAAGGGAAATATTATGATTAACAAATGATCAACTCTATCAATGGTATCATCATTTTTATCATTACTATCACTAGTATATATCCTATAAAGAACAAAAACTAACTTATATTCACTAAGGTATCTTCAATAGTCAACTGCTTCTACTTAATAATCATTTAAACATGCATCTTCATGATATAAAATATTTTTCCACAGTGAAAATTTTCCTCTAAAAATTATTCTAAATTTTTTCCTTTGAAGGGTTTATTATACAAGTATTTATCCTATTCATCTTGACTATTTTTGAAACACTAAGCAATGCATTTACCTACGTTCCAATATTAAAATAATGTAAGTGGAAGATTTCATATGAATTTTCCATTTCTACTTGTAAGGATAGATGAAAGGAAAAACATAACTACATTGACTTCATATTCATATGGATATTCATTAATTGAAAATTTCATTACCCCCCTGAATGAAACCTATAGAACGTTTTCCTTTACCCTAGCCTCATTGGAATTATTTCTCATTTCATATGAAATATGTTTACTGAGAAGGCTATTAAGATATACCTCTTTTTTGTTCTTATCTTCACGAATATATACATTTTCATTGAACCTTGGAGGTGGTCACTTAAATATTCATTTCACAATAATAATATCTCCAAAAATATTTATTAGGACATTGTTTATTCTATATGAGAATTTAGATAACCGAATAACACATCAATAGTTTGAGTTGTATTCAACCTAAATTTTTCATATTTATTTCAAATCACTTTCACCTTTTTATCTTGATCTTTTGAATCACCTTCATGAATATTTAATAGATTTTCCCATAAAACATGAGATATTTTACAAGACATTAAGTTGATTTAATGAGCATTGGATAAATCTCTTATAATTGGATTAATTTCCATTGGATCCATATTTTTTGCCTTATGTAATCTTTTTAAGGATGTTCCACATTCCATGTAAAAAATTATTTCTTGTATAGATTATGTTTAAAATTTAACTTCCAAATTCCGAAAGTAATTACACATCATATTTTTCAATAACTGGAAGTTGATACATCAGAAATTAGTATAACTTTTTTATTAACAACTATTAAAAAAACCACTATTATTATTGAGAAAACTTCCCCACAAAAAACCATCCCTTTAATGAGAATTATTGGTCCATTATCAAGAAGAACACAAAAAATGTGGGGTTTTGGTGAATTATAGAAAATATATTTTTACACTTTAATCTATTTACTATGAACTTGTTATCTCAATATGTTGAACACTTAATTCCATCTATTACCTTTTCAATATGAGATAATTATATTAGTAAATCACACATAGAATTATACATGTTCCACCCTAATCGTTCTAGTCAAAGAGCATGCATAGACAATGTGATCGGAACCAAAAACACTAAAACACGCATCTTCTATTTCGATTATATAATCGAGTGGTCTCACTGACCCTCTAAAAATATAATTCAAATAATATGAAAAGTTCACTGTCACTCATCACATAGTAAAAATAATAGATCCTCACATGAAAGAATTGATCTTCTTCATGAGATATGAATATGGATTCATTGTTTTAATTGGGTGTAACTATCCATAATATGATGACATTCTAGTGAGATAAAAATCTTAGAATTTTTTGTACTATTTACATTCAATCCTCTAGAAAATATGGAAATTTAATTTTTATTCTATCCCAAATATATTCTTCGAAACTCTGCAGAATATTTTTCCTATAACTCTATTGAATTACTGTGTGTAATTATAGACAATACAACATCTCTAATTTTATCTAGGTGTTGGAATAGACCAATGATTCCTTGTCCATAATTACACTATTACATGTGTACATTACCTATATGTATGGTGATTAAAGACCATTAACATCAAATTGATGGCCTCAAAACCTAAGAATAAATTCCCTGTCAGATCTGTAGTATTTGAATTTAACTGCTCAGTTGTGGAATGAATGAACCTTCAATGGTGTAGAATAATTCAGCTTGAGAAACAACATGTAATATCCATCTAAAATATTGAAAAAATAGATCTTAAATAAATTTCATTGGTTGTAGTATCTTATTTTTTGGCGCAGACTCATATAGTTGACTAATACCAAAAAATATATTGTAAATTCAACGAACTCATGATCTTCACATGATATCCTTAACATTACATTGCACATGAATAACTAAAATTTGAGTTATCCTCCATAGAATGTCTTATGAAAATACAATATTTTAGATCAAAAAATTATTACTTCAATTAAATATATACCCTTCATGATCAAATTGGTTGATGTGGTGTGGACATCATCTCTTCAACAAGTGTTATGGAGTATTCTATCCTCTATGGAGAAAATTCTAATTATTTTATGGGAACTAAAGTTTCCCAAAAAATTCCCCCATGGAATGTTCCATTAATTCATGTTATAGAATATAGGAACATTGTACCACATTGGAATTCACCTTGAAATATTCATATAAGGCCCCGACCATAAACCTTACATAATATTGAATTAAATGAATAATTCACATTAAGGATCTTTTCAGGTTAAGAGTTTTAGAGAATTAGGACATAACTATTACATCTCAAAAGATTACAAAGTAGAAATGTCAACTAAGTTTCCATAAAATAAGAACTCTTAAAAGAAACATGACTAGTTCCATGTTTTAGGTAGCATGACATTCCATTGATCACATCCTTGACCCTATTCCACGTTAAGTCCTGGGAAAAACATTTCAAAAACTTGTGATGAGCATAAAAAGCTCAATAAGGGATACAAAAAGAACGAAAACTGTTAGTTTTTTCAAAACAACAAGTAAACCATGTATAATTTAACAATGTAATACTTTTCACCTTTTCGAGGTAGTAAAAACTCTTCACTGAATAAAAGATCATTACTTACCCTTCTGTAACCAAAATATTACCATAAAACCCATATAAAGATCACATAACATATAAAGCTAACTTGGGACATAAACATACTTAAGTGGAATAACCATAAGTTTGACTTCCACACATATCACTTAATGGAATAGCCATTCATCCAACTCCATATATACTTAATGGAATAGCCATATGGCCGACTTCCATACCCAATGCATTGGAGGTTATAACGTAACCACCCATCCTGGTATTCACGACACCACCCGTCATATGGTTTATCACGCAACCACCCATAAAATGTCCATGTACCATCATTACACATAAAATATTGAAAATATAAACATTTAAATAACAACATTTAATTTTCAATCACAATAAGTAATTCCCTAATATTGAATTAACCAATCCATTTTCAAAAACCATTTAAAAGAGATTTTTGAGTCAAAGTGACCCATACCACTTTGAAGCTTTTAATGGAATTATAATTTTAAAACATTAATGTCCATATAAATAAATATTGAAAACCATTTTTAAAACATGTACATTAAAGATAAAGATTTAGAATAATAAATCGTTAAAACATTTAAAACGATATTTTTGTTAAATAGTTTTTAACAAAATGAGATACTCTTGAATACAAATAATAGCGGAATAACATTTAATCAGAAATTTATAATATCATTAGAATAAAGGGATTCATGATATAATATTTCAAAGTACAGTATACACACCATATAAGAGTGAATTGGTGCATAACAACAATTAATTCTCAAAATAAATGTAAAATGAAATGAAATCCATTATAAAGAAGGTATCCTTAAATTAAGGATAAATCAATCTCATAATTATGTGTGAAAAAATACAAATAAACCCAATAAAAGTGGATATTAAGTGTAAAAAACTAAAAGGTCATTCACACATATTCAATCGATGACATATTCAATAAATTCATGTTGAACCCAGAGAAATCGAAATTGGGTTAAGAAGTTCCCTTGGTAAAATTCGACAGCCTAACGGCGTCACATAAAATTTTACAAAAAGGGTTGATGAGAGAGATAAAGGGTATCTCATCACTTGGACATAAAATTTACATAAATAAGGATATAGAAGAACATATCCCAACATAATAGTATGTGAATTGAAAGACATAACAAAAGAAGTCTTTTAAAAAGAAGAGGGTGAAAGGTTCCCTTACTGACAGGGGTATCTTTTGAGACATGCACCCCGTGAAAGAAGGAAAATACAAAATTGATGTAAATACTAATAAATGAAAGTATATTACACAATGAGTAAAATATTTGGCAGTACATACACCACTCAAAGGAAATTGTGGTAAATGTAGCATAAATCTCACGGGAATAAAAATGAGATGAAAAATCCCGTACGAAAACTCGGCAGCCTAACGACGCCAAATAAAACTTACAAAAAATGGATTGATGAGATCAAATAGGGTCTCTCATCATATTAACATAAAGTCTACAGAAAGAGAAATATAAAAGAACATCCCCCAACATAACAAAGAGGAGCTTAAAATAAGAGACATAAAGGAGAGTACTTTAAAAGAAAGTGAGGGGTTTGATCTCTTACGAAAATTCGGCAGCTTAACGGCGCCACTCAAAACATCCAAAATGGATTTATGAGAGAGAATAGGTTCTCTCATCATATGAACATAAAAATTACAATAAGAGTAATATTAAATAACATCCCAATAACAAGAATGACGAGCTTTAGAAGGAATGACATAAAAGAGTGTACATAAAAAGAAAGAGAGGAGTAAGATCCCTTACCGTGGGTCCGACATGACTCGATTGTTCTTTAATCTCCTGAATAATAAACTTGAGTTAATTTATACTTCCTTAAGAACCTTTTTGAAGTTCATTTTTCTTTTTATATCACTTATTACCATGTCATAGACATTATGTAATCATTTAAGTTAATAATGTTTGTTTTGTCGATACTTGGTTCTTAAGTCGAAAGTGGACTTCTTACAATTACATGTTGTTCATGTGGTCAATGGTTCATTATATCCAGAATTGTATTCATCATGTATATATCATATATATCATATATATCCAGTATATTCATTCATTTATAATAGTAGATAACATTTAGAGTTAAGAAATGAAATACATCGTTCATGGAGACGGTAAGCCGTACGTACGCATGAACGCTACTTCAATTTCTATTTAATATTTAATGGAATTAAAACATAATGATACATAATATTATTTTAATTCCAGTATGGTATCATATATAATATCATTAAATCTATCCTTTATACGTACCACATATGGTTTTAACGAATCAAATCACTTTGAGGGGCGGTAGTCCGCACTTCCTTAAATGAAGATATCACGTTTACCTATAATGGAAACCATAAAGGTATTCCATAAATGAAAAATACAGAATCTTTAGTAAAACATATACATATTAGATATCATATATAAATATAGTGGAATCTTAATGGACACCATTGAATGTGTTAGAAGAATGTTGAACAATCATCATTTCGGGAGGAAGAAATTCGCCATCCACGGAAACAGTATGTTTATTAACCATTAGATGTAGGTGTGTGTAAGTTTAGTTCTAAACCTTCTTATAAAAACATAATAGTATATTGAAGATACTGGATTTGTTACAAAATAAATTAATAAAAAGAGTTTAGGGGGTTGGATAAGAAAAATAAAACAGAAGGACTCAAGCGAAGACATTACCTTAAAATCGGGTAACTTCCTTTGATTTGAGCTCAAAGGCTTCCTTGGAAAGAATTCTGCCCAAAGTGAGGCTTCAATAAGTTAGATAGGGATGCGGAGAGACAAAATGGGCAGGATTTGGCCGAGACAAAGGATTTGTAAGTGTGGGTATGGAGGTAGAGGTGGGGGCCTTTTATAAGAGGAGAGGAGGGGCACTCTTGGAAAGTAAAGAAAAGTCACATTATTTTAAAATGATATTCGGATTTAAGAGGTCCCACATTAATATAAATAGAGTATAAGGTGATAAGGTATCTAAATCCACTAATCCAATAGGTTTTGGACATGTGTAGGTCTTAGATATTACATTATTTTTTTATTTTATTTAAATCGTTAAATATTGAGGTCATCGCTGCATCATCATCATGTCATAAATAATTTAATTTATTTAATGTCTAAACATTATAAAAAAAATACTATTATGTAGGAAATCTTTTTATCTTTCTAATGACTATTTATAGTCAAAAATATGACCTGTATAACCTCATGTAAAAATTGTTTTAGTAAAACATTTCATGTTTGTGTCATTTTTTACTTTAACATTAAATAAAAGGTATTTATGTCATTTTGAAACCAAATTGGTTCCATGGGGTCCCCAAGTTGACCCATGGATTGTCTTGGTCGGCCATGACACATCCAATGAGAGTAGGACATGTTTATAGGTCATTTAATTTTAATAAAACATTATTCTTACCTTAAACTACACTAATTACCTCTAATCACGATTAAAACAAAATAAGTTACTATTCACCAAAAAAATTATTTTAATCCCATTGAACCACATTTTACTTCTTAATGACAACCATGTATAACGAATTTTTGAAATTCAAAACACAGAAGTGGAAAATTTCATTTAAACGAAAAATCAGTTTTGATAAGTACCACTTAGTGGTTTCACTATTCATCAAAAATTGTCGTTTTTCAGAAAAAATACCCAAAATTCACCCTAAGCTATATTTGATATTCCGAATTCAAAAATGAAGTATATTTTAAAAAATTCAAAACATATAAGTCACATTAATTAATTTAATAATTAATTCCCACTATCATGAAAAATAGCGTGTTTTTATGAAATAATAAGTATCAAAAGATTGACACTAGTTTAAGTCCGATTTCAAAGTGAATTTAATTCCATCGACCACTATTGGATTAAATGGTAAAAATATATTCTAATTTTACCTTAAAACCAATTCAAAAGATAATCTAATCATTTAAATAAATTAGATTAAAAAGAGGTTTTGAATTAAAATACAACATTTTTCACTATTCATTAAAAATTGAACTTTTCCGGAAAAATACCAAAAATTTACACAAAGTAAATTTTGATGTCCCGATTCTAAAGAAGAATTTTATTTTGTCAAATATAAGACATAAAATTGTCAATAAGTGGATTTAAAAGAGGTTCGCAATCAAAAGGTGGTTAATCGACCTTTTAATGAATATTTGAATGTTTACGCTTAAAATTGGATTCATTTGCATTTTTAATCCTCTAACATTTATTGTAAAAAGTAAATATATTTGACAAACATATATAATCATTTGGTAGTTAGTTCTGTTCATTCCCACCATTACAACGGCTAGGCTTTAACTACCATTTAAAATTATATTATTTTATTATTACAGTGCAACGTAAGATTCCCAAGAAACTCGTTGTTGCGTATTGGGTACGCCATCGAGCATATCATCCCCTTTAAAGTAATATTAATATTTGATTCACAAATATGGATAAATATAAATATTTCATATTCTTTATTTACCTGGGGTGTTACATCCTTCCCCCCTTTTGGGAATTGCGTCCTCGCAATTTTAAAATTGGGCTTGGAAACATCCTTGAAAGTCCCACATCAGAACAAGAGTCGGTAAAACAATCACTTTAAAATAAAGAAGCATAAGTACAAAGGTCACCCGAGTTAACCCATACTAGGATTCCAAGTACGAAAATATGGACATGGAGGAAAAAAAGGGTCATGTTCTGATGGAGAGTGATAGAAAACATGTTTAGGAGAAAGTTAACCACTAGAAAATCACAAACTTGTGATGGGTTAAACGGTATTTGATTCCACAGTAGGAAAAGTTAATAGACAACATTTTTGTTTTAAGGTACTTTTTATTGAGTAATTTATTCATAAGGAAACATAATCACTTATCATGTTGACTTTCAACTTTTACACAAACTCATATTTTTTCCAAAAGATGAGTATTTAGGAAGACTTGTTCACATTAAGAGTACTATAATCAACTTCTAGAGAATCACCTAATCCACAAAAGGGAACTATATACTTCCCATGTCATTAGAACAAAACCAAAACCAAAAAGTCTAGTACAAGATCAGATAATCCAGAAAAGGATAACCACTTATAAAAAGAAAATCTATTCTTAATCTCCAAATTTTTTCCAACAAAACCCAAATTTCAATGAGGACCATTCGATAATCAATTTGTCCATAAAATTCTTCAACGTAAACCAAACTAAGATTGAAACCAAAATAATTGTGGGATTTAGTCACATAATCTTCCATGTTAAGTCATATCATTTATCTCCAAACAACATCAGTTGCTCTTAATGTCTCGTATTGAAAAGTAATTTACCTAATCACATATCCTCCATGATAGGTTAATAAATATCCATAGATAACCAAAAATCAACTTACTCTTAATTCATAAAATCAACTAACTAAAAAGATTCAGTCAAACTAACTAGGGACTTCACGTAGTCTAGTGGTAGGTGATAATTAAAAGTTTCACTTTTGTTGTGGGTTCGATTCCCACAGCTTTGTCCGACGCGACGTGTTGTCACACGGTCTGTGTGTTGTCATTTTTGTAAAACTCCAAAAATAACCCTAACATGTTTTAACCTTAATCGTTTCATTATACCTTTAATTTTCATCCGAATTCGTTACGATCTCAACATCTTAATTCTTTAAGTCTTATTTCACCACCATAAGATAAAATAAAACGATTCCCAAAATGAATAACATCATACCTTGATCATGGCGTCCACTCGGTTTCATCATCATCTTGCTCACGTAGGTAGAAGTCCCATGCATTACAACAATGATTTAGAGATCCTTCAAAATCATTTGCTTCCTCCATCCAAATACACCTCGTACAACATGGGTCATATGGGTGTTCACAGAAAAACAGTTTTGGAAAATAATCATGTATGACATATAATTCCAAAACATCTGATAAAACATGATTTCTATAAAATAGTCAGACTGAAATTGAGTTGAAACATTCTATTATTGGTCTTTTTAAAATACCAGAAGTATGTGATGTGAGACTATATTTTAAATGAAAATATAAATAGGTTGCGCAAGGGTCTCCTTACTCAGCACCATTTTTAAAATCATAATATGCTTCAAATTCTTGTGATAAGGTAAAATATTTGAAAATACCTTGATAATATTTACCTTTCATGAAAATATGAGAATATTGTGGAAATAGTATTTGTCTAAAAACAACCCATGATCCACGATGATAAAGAGGTATAGGTGAGGTTTTTGATATCTCAAACAACCGCTTGCAAGTGAGTTGTATGCTAGAAAAAGTTTCACAATAATCCGAAGATGACTTTGGAATAATTATTACAAGCATGTCATCAGGAAGAGATATGAATGTCGTTTGAGATCCTTCTCCTTCCAATCATAACCGAATATACTTGACCTGAAAAAAATGATATAATATAAGTATTTAACTGAAATAATAGATATAGCGACTAATCATGTGTCTAATAAGAACTCCTAATCCCTAAAGTTGTCTAAACCTCCATCTGATACCAACTATAAGGCCCCGACCTTAAACCTTACTTAATATTGAATTAAATGAATAATTCACATTGAGGATCTTTTCAGGTTTAGTGTTTTAGTGAATTAGGACATAACTATTACATCTCAAAAGATTACAATGTAGAAACGTCAACTAAGTTTCCATAAAATAAGAACTCTTAAAAAGAAACATGTCTAGTTCTATGTTTTAGGTAGCATGACTTTCCCTTGATCCCATCCTTGACCCTATTCCATGTTATGTCCTTTGAAAAACATTTCAAAAACATGGGATGAGCATAAAATGCTCAGTAAGGGATACACAAAGAATGAAAACTGTTAGTTTTTTCAAAACAACAAGTAAACCATGTATACTTTAACAAAGTAATACTTTTCACCTTTTCGAAGTAGTAAAAACTCTTCACTGAATAAAAGTTCATTACTTACCCTTATATAACCAAAAGATTACCATAAAACCCATATAAAGATCACATAACATATAAAGGTAACTTTGGACATAAACATACTTAAGTGGAATAACCATAAGGTCGACTTCCACACATATCACTTAATGGAATAACCTTTCTGCCAACTTCCATACATACTTAATGGAAGAGCCATACGGCCGACTTCCATACCCAAAGCATTGGAGGTTATAACGTAACCACCCGTCCTGGTATTCATGGCACCACCCGTCATATGGTTTATCACGTAACCACCCGTAAAATGTCCAAGTACAATCATTACACATTAAATATTGAAAATATAAACATTTAAATAACAACATTTTATTTGCAATCACAATAATTAATTCCCAGATATTTAAAGAATCAATCCATTTTCAAAAACCATTTAAAAGATATTTTATTGAGTCAATGTGTCCCATACCACTTTGAAGCTTTTAATGGAATTATAATTTTAAAAAATTAATGTCCATATAAATAAATACTGAAAACCATTTTTAAGACATGGACATTAAAGATAAATCTTTAGAATAATAAATCGTTAAAGCATTTAAAAAGATATTTTTGTTAAATAGTTTTTAACAAAATGAGAGACTCTAGAATTCAAATAATAGCAGAATAAAATTTAATCCGAGCTTTATAATATCATGAGAATAAAGGGATTCATGATATAATATGTCAAAGGATAGTATATACACCATATAAGAGTGAATTGGTGCATAACAACTATGAAGTCTCAAAAGAAATGTAAAATGAGATGAAATCCATTATAAAGAAGGTATCCTTAAATTAAGGATAAATCTATCTCATAATTATGTGTGATAAATATAAATAAACCCAATATAAGTGGATATTAAGTGTAAAACAATCAAAGGGCATTCACACATATTCAATCGATGACATATTCAATAACTACATGTTGAACCCAAAGAAATTGAAATTGGGTTAGAAAGTTCCTTTGGTAAAATTCGACAGCCTAACGGCCTCACATAAAATTTTACAAAAAAGGATGATGAGAGAGATAAAGGTTATCTCATCACTTGGACATAAAAATTACATAAATAATGATATAGAAGAACATATCTACACATAATAGTATGTGAATTAAAAGACATAACAAAAGAAGTGTTTTACAAAGAGGAGGGTGAATGGTTCCCTTACCGACATGGGTATCTTTCAAGACATGCACCCCGTGAAAGAAGACAATACAACATTGATGTAAATACTCATAAATGGATGTATATTACACAATTAGTAAAATAACGGGAATTACATACACCAATCAACGGAAATTGTGGAAAATTTAGCATAAATCTCACGGTAATAAAAGTGAGATGAAAAATCCATTACGAAAACTCGGCAGCCTAACGGCGCCACATAAAACTAACAAAAATGGATTGATGATATTAAATAGGGTCTCTCATCATATTAACATAAAGTTTTCAGAAAGAGTAATATAAAATAACATCCCCCAACATAAGAAAGAGGAGCTTAAAAGAAGTGACATAAAGGAGAGTACATTAAAAGAAAGTGAGGGGTTTGATCTCTTACGAAAATTCGGCAGCCTAACGACGCCACTCAAAACTTCCAAAATAGATTTATGAGAGTGAATAGGTTCTCTAATCATATGAACATAAAAATTACATTAAGAGTAATATAAAAGAACATCCCAATAATAACAATGATGAGCTTTATAAGGAATGACATAAAAGAGTGTACTTAAAAAGAAACAGAGGAGTAAGATCCCTTACCTCGGGTCCGACTTGACTCGATTGTTCATTAATCTCCTGAATAATAAACTTGAGTTAATTTATACTTCCTTAAGAACATTTTTGAAGTTCATTATTCTTTTTATATCACTTATTACCATGTAATAGTCATTATGTAATCATTTAAGTTTATAATGTTGGTTTTGTCGATACTTGGTTCTTAAGTCGAAAGTGAACTTCTTACAATTACATGTTGTTCATGTGGTCAAAGGTTCATTATATCCATAATTGTATTCATCATGTATATAGAATATATATCATATATATCCAGTATATTCATGAATTTATAATATTACATAACATTTAGAGTTAAGAAATGAAATGCACCGTTCATGAAGACGGTAAGCCGTACGTACGCATGAACGCTACTTCCATTTCTATTTCATATTTAATGGAATTAAAACATAATGATACATAATAGTATTTTAATTCCAGTATGGTATAATATATAATATCATTAAATATATCCTTTATACGTTCCACATATGGTATTAACAAATCAAATCACTTTGAGGGGGCGGTAGTCCGCACTTCCTTAAATGAAGATATCGCGTTTACCCATAATGGAAACCATAAAGGTATTCCATAAATGAAAAATAAAGAAGCTTAAGTAAAACATAAACATATTAGATATCATATATAAATATAGTGTCATCTTAATGGCCACCTTGGATGTTGTTAGAAGAATGTTGAACAATAATCGTTTCGGGAGGCAGAAATTCGCCATCCACGGAAACAATATGTTCTTTAACCATTAGATGTAGGTGTGTATAAGTGTAGCTCGAAACCTTCTTATAACAACATCCTAGTATATTTAAGATACTGTATTTGTTACAAAATAAATTAATAAAAAGAGTTACGGGGTTGGAGAAGCAAAATAAAACAAAAGGACTCAAGCGAAGACATTACCTTAAAATCGGGTAACTTCCTTTGATTTGAGCTCAAAAGCTTCCATGGAAAGGATTCTTCCCAATGTGACGATTAAAGGAGTTATAAAAGGATGTGGAGAGACAAAATGGTCAGGGTTTGGCCGAGCAAAAGGCTTTGTAAGTGTGGGTAAGGAGGTAGAGGTGGGGGGCTTTTATAAGAGGAGAGGAGGGGCACTCTTGGAAAGTGAAGAAAAGTCACTTTATTTCAAAATGATATTAGTATTTAAGAGGTCCGAAATTGATATAATTAGAGGATAAGGTGATAAGGGTTATAAATACACTCATCCAATAGGTTTTGGACATGTGTAGGGTATAGATATTACATTATCTTTCTATTTTATTTAAACCGTTATATAATGAGGTCATCGTTGCATCATCATGATGTCATAAATAACTAAATTTATTTAATGTCTAAAAATTATAAAAAAATTACTATGATGTAGGAAAATTTTTAGCTTTCCAATGAATATTTATAGTCAAAAATATGACGTGTATAACCCCATGTAAAAATTGTTTTAGTAAAACATTTCATGTTTGTGTCATTTTTTACTTTAACTTTAATTAAAATGTATTTATGTCATTTTCCAACCAAAGTGGATCCATGGGGTCCCCAAGTTCACCCTTGGATTTTCTTGGTCGGAAGAGACACATAAAATGAGGGTATGACATGTGTCTAGGTCATTTAATTTTATTAAAACATTATTCTTACCTTAAACAACACTAATTACCTCTAATCACGATTAGAACTTAATAAGTTACTATTCACCAAAAAATTATTTTAATCCCATTGAACCACATTTTACTTCTTAATGAAAACCATGTATGTCAGATTTTTGAAATTCAAAACACAGAAGTGGTAAAATTTCATTTAAACGAAAAATCGGTTTTTATGAGTACCACTTAGTGGTTTCACTATTCATCAAAAATTTAAGTTTTTCAGAAAAAGTACCAAGAATTAACCCTAAGCTATATTTGATATTCCGAATTCAAAAATGAAGTCTATTTTACAAAATTCAAAACATATAAGTCACATTAATTAATTTAATAATTAATTCCTGCTGTCATGACAAATATCGTGTTTTTATGAAACAATAAGTATCAAAAGATTAACACTAGTTTAAGTCTGATTTCAAAGTGAAATTAATTTCATCGACCACTATTGGATTAAATGGTAAAAATATATTCTAATTTCACTTTAAAACCAGTTCAAAATCTAATATAATCATTTAAATAAATTAGATTAAAAATAGGTTTTGAATTAAAATAAAACATTTAATTCTATTCATTAAAAATTGATCTTTTTCGGAAAAATACCAAAAATTTGCACAAGGTAAATTTTTATGTCCCATTTCTAAAGAAGAATTTTATTTTGTCAAATATAACACATAAAATTGTCAAAATGTGGATTTAAAAGAGGTTCTCCATCAAAAGGCGGTGAATTGACCTTTTAAAGAATATTAGAATGTTTACGATTAAAATTGGATTCATTCGCATTTTTAATCCTCTAACATTTATTGTAAAAAGTAAAAATATTTGACAAACATATATCATCATTTGGTAGTTAGTTCTGTTCATTCCCTCCATTACAACAGCTAGGCGTTATCTACCATTTAAAATAATATTATTTTATTATTAGAGTGCAACGTAAGATTCCCAAGAAACTCGTTGTTGCGTATTGGGTACGCCATCGAGCATAGCATCCCCTTTAAAGTAATATTAATATTTGATTAAAAAATATGGATAAATATGAAGATTTCATATTCGTTATTTACCTGGGGTGTTACAATTCATGCTTAATAAACATCGATGCCTCTTAATTTCCTATTCGAGTCTGACTCGTCCCTGTGATCACCTAAAACAACCCATTCCAACCTGCACGTGAGAGGATAAACACCCCTACTCATAGTTACCCTTGAATCATGTGATACCTTCAAACACACACTCACCTATTATTACATTCATGGGTTCTCACATGTACAACCTTTTCCATCCTCACTGCTATGTGGTTCCTAAGCTGGACCACCAGTTTGTCTGGACGTTGCGTGTGTGATGGAATTGATTGGGATTGACCTTATTTTTCAGAAACTCCAACCATTAATATAGTTTAAAAAAATTGTACAGTGTGTTAAACTATATATTTCCAATGGAAATACATTTATTTAGCCATCCTTGATCTCCTCTATGGCATTGCAAGTTCTCTAGTGGCACAAGATTCTCTTTCCAAAACAATCTACGATGAAAGACATGGTATGCGATGTTGATTTTGTTTCATAGATGGAGTTATACTTCTATAAAAACCATATCCTATGGATATATATAATACATAATAATCATTTATGCATCATCAATTTTTCAAAACACTATTACGTTGGTTATTTTTAACAAACTGAAGCATAATAAATGTCCAAAGGGGTTTTTTTCCGACAATGGATTATTCATATAAGTCAAAAATTAATTTTCAAAATTCAATGATAAATATTCAAGACAACCAGATTTATTTTTCCAGGTTCTGAGTCTGTGATGTCCATTTTGAGTAAATATGGTAGTTTTAGAACAAAACACACATTTTAGTCATACAAGACACATTGTGTGTCAGCCCGACCTCTAATATATTATTACACCTAAAAAATAAATTATAGAGTTATTTACCTAATGTTTTAAGAAAATTCAAGAGTTTTTAAGTATATTTGTGTTTGTGATGAATTTTTTAGATTAAAATGTAAATTTTAAATAGGAAATAATAACTTCAAATGAATCCCTATAATCTTATATGAAACACCGATTCAAAACTATGTGGGAGGGAATATCTAATGTTAAAAAAGAATCAATGTAGTACTTTAGAGGTGTTTTTTC
Organism: Viscum album; assembly: GCA_963277665.1. Lineage (NCBI taxonomy): Eukaryota > Viridiplantae > Streptophyta > Magnoliopsida > Santalales > Viscaceae > Viscum > Viscum album. The sequence goes on along the minus strand of OY728133.1, from coordinate 1,372,030,126 downwards.
TATAATAGGTATTGTAGATTAATACTGTAGGAGTTTTACTACACACCATAATTGGGATTTCATTACATGTATTGGTTGTTCAGGCCACTAGGTCTATGAGACACGAAAGTACGGTTGTTTAACAATTGTAGGTTTTCCTCAAGAAGAAGATTGGTAGTAGTCACTATGAGGAGTTAACCAGACATGGGAAAGGAGGGAAAAGGCACAAAACCCTCTTAATTTAGGCCCTACACAATTCTGTTTCAGTCAAGTACAAGCTAGATACATTATCTAGAGGACATATAGGCATAGTCATTGAATAAATACTAGGGAGGGTTTGGTTTAGCGTAGTCATGTCAATGAAAAATGGAAAAAGTAATCTATGCATCTGTCCCTTTGGGCCACTACATAACATGTAAGGGTTCAATCCCGATCCATTTAAAAATGGCATTATCTATTAAAATAAAAATTTATTGACCTTTGGGATATGGATTAGATGATTTCAACAAATCCCACCACAAAACGAGTCATATTGATAAATGTAATTTCCAACATGTCAAAAATATAATATAGAAGTTTTATAATGTTTTAAGATAATTTGATATTTTTATTAGTTTTGAGTATGTGAATAATTTTTTGAACTGAAATTTTACTTCTAAATGAATATATAAATTTTATTTAATCAAATTACACTATGTGTTAGATTGATGTAGAGTTAATTCCATAACATCACAAATGTATTATTGATATGTATTATAAAGAATCCAGACAACACAACAATGTTTACTAGGTTTTGAGTTCGTGACACATGTTTTGAACTAAAATGTATCTTTTAAAATGAAAGTTTACACTTTCAGTGAATCTGGACACACTATTTATCATATTAACATACGATTATTTCATATACACCACAAATTAATCATGGATCACTATATTAAAATATCAATAAATCTAAGCATGTTTTCCCAATTTTGACTATGTGGTGTATGTTTTGATATAAAATATCACTTTTAATGTAAAACACGAACATAGAGTCAATTTAGAAACATCATATGTTTCAATTATTTTTGGTTAATTATTACATAAAAAAAATTAATAATATATCACTATCCTAAAAATAACAAGAAAATATTAGTTAAATTTCGTGGTTTTGACTATGTGACATACTTTGTGAGCTAAAATATCACTTTTAAACAGATAAAGCACATTTTTAGTCAATTAAACCACAATAAGTATCACATTTATTTACAAATAATTCAAAAACATCAATAATAAATGACAATTATTTTTATTGTACTATGACAATATGATATTTTTTTTTAATTTTGTGTATGTGATTCATGGTTTGAACTACAACAATACTTTTGGTCAAAAATAAGTAGTGTTAGTCATACAATCCATAATATGTGTCAAATTGATGTGGGGTAAATTAAAAAACATCAATAATGACATTGTATTTTATCTTACTAATGTATAAAAGAAAATTCAAGTATGTTTTGTTATTTTTTAGTGTGTGATGTGCATTTTGAACATAAAAAGCTATTTTAAATAAAATCATTAAATTTCAGTCATAAAAGAATACCATGTGTCATATATTAATGTAGTTAATACCTATAAATAAAAAATGAATCATGTATCATATTAATAAAGGATAAATATAATCAAGAAATTATTTATTGGATTTGGGAATGTGGCACGCGTTTTGGAATAAAAATACACTTTTAAAAATAAACAAGAAATTCTAGTCAATCCAGCCGCACCATATGTCAGATTGATGTGAGGTTAATTTCTACATGTCACATATGAATTGAAGATAATTTTTGTAGATATATCAATAAAATTAAAGGTAAATTTCTTAGTTGTTTATACGTGACATGAGTTTTGACCTAAAATGTAGGTTTTAGATGAAAACACACACATTTAGATAATATAACCGCAAGATATGGTTGATTGACATGAAATTAATTCTTACACATAAAAAATGAATCATGAGTCATTTTTATAATGTATAAAAATAATTTTTTGCATTTTAATAGTATTGATTATGTGATGCATCTCTTGGACTATGATGTTATGTACAAACTGAAAACATACACTATTAAAGAATTCAGACACACCAAGTGATTGATTGATGTGACGTTAATTATTAAATTTCAAAAATAAATTAAACACAATTTTTATAAATTATCAAGAAATATTGTAAAAATTTTCTTAGTTGTATGAATATGATGCAGGATTTAAACTAAAATGTTACCTTTAAATGGAAACACCCACTCTCATTTATTTCGGATACACAAAGTGATGGATATATGTGAGGTTAATTATTACATTTCAAATATGAATCAGGGTATTTTTTACCTCAAAAACAAAAACAAAATCCAATTTTTTTTTCTAATCTCTACCTATGGGATACATGTTTTGAAAAAAAAATTACTTTTAAACTGAAAACACACACTTTTAGTAAATCCAGCCACAACTATGTGTCATATTGATGTGTTATTAGTTCATACACATAAAAAATTAATAAAGGATCTATATCATCTAGTATCATAAAAATCAAAGAGTTTTTTCTTTAATTTTAGTATGTGATGTGTATTTTGGAGTAAAATTACAATTTTAAATGAAAACCTTCATTCTTAGTCTTAGTAGTCATGAAATGTTTCATATTGTTGTGAGGATAATTATTACGAATAAAAAACTAATTTTATATGTTTTATAGAATGTATCAGGAAAATTAGATTTCGATTCATTTTTGGAAGTATAATGTAAAATTTAAATGGAAACACATAATGGTAGTCACAACGGAAACACCGTGTATAAGATAGATTAATGGTTAATTCCTACACATACAATGTTAATTAAAAAACAATTCATTAATTATTAATATAATGGAATTGTGTTTTCTTATATTTGAATATGTGGCATGTGTTTTGGACAAAAATAACATTTTATAAATAAAACATGGACTTTCATTCAATTTGGCCACACTTTGTGATAGATTTTTCTGATGTTAATTTCAATATTTCAAAAATGAATCAAAACTAATTTTTATAATGTATCAATAAAATAATATATTTTTTTTAATAGTTTTGAATATGTTACAATCATTTTGATCAAAAATGTTACTTTTAAATGAAAAAAATAAAATTCAGTCAATTCGGACACACCTTGTGGCATATTTTGTGGGATTAATTCCAACACATCAAAAATGAATCCACGATTATTTTAAAAAATTATTAAGAAAATATGTGTCTATTTTTATGGTTTTGAGTATGTGATGTGTTTTTTGGACTAAAATTCCACTTTCAAACTCAAAACCTATAGTTTTAATGAATCTATACTCACGAGCTGTCATGTGGATGTGAGGTCAATTCATAAACTTAATAATTGAATTATGGATAATTTTCATAAATTATGAAGACTATATAAGATAACATTCTATATTTCATGTATGTGATGCATGTTTTGAAATAAAATGTCACTTTTAAATGAAAACACTCACTTTAAGTACATATAGACACATTGTTTGTCAGACTGTTGTCTGGCTAATTCATACATGTCAAAAATGTATTGTGAATTATTTTACATAAATTTTAATATAATTATAGATTTATTATATAATTGACAATGTGACATGTCTTTTGAGCTAAAAAATATCTTAAAATAAATTCACACCCTATTAGTCTATCTAAAAACACCATGCGTTAGATTGAAAAGAAGTTAATTTTTATATTTCTAAATTAAGTGAAGAATAGTTTTATAAATTATGAATAAATTTCAACTCTGTTTTCATGGTTTTGGGTGGTGATGTTCGATTTGAACTAATATGTCTTTTTAAATATAAATATTAACTTTTAGTCATACTATCCACGCCATGTGTCAAACTAATATGAGGATAATTTCTATATATAAAAAATTAGTGTTCAAATTTTTTTTAAATTTTTTAATAAAATGGGAAAATAATTTATCATTTTAGAGTATGTAAAGAATTTTTTGACCTGAAATGAAAATTTTAAATGAAAACATGAACATTCAACCATAACAACCACACAATATATCAAAACGACTTTTTGTTAATTAATACACATCAAAAATGAATAAAATAATTTCTGTTTCAGTATTTCAAGGATATATGAGCATGTTTTTTGGTATTTGAGTATGTGAGATGCTTTTTGGACATAAATATCACTATTAAAATGAAAATATGAACTTTTAGTCAATACAACCACACTGTGTATCAGATTGATGTGAGGCTAATTCATATACACCAAAAATGCATTATCGATAATTTTAATAAAGTTTTATGAAAACGTTATCACTTTATCTTTGTTTTGTGAATGAGATGTACCTTTTGGACTAAACTATCACTTTTAAATAAAAAAACACATTTAGTGAATCTAACCATATCATGTATTTTATTGAGGTATAGTTTATTTTTTCACATAAAAAATTAATCAAGGATCATTTTTCTAATGTATAAATTATATTTGAGTATGTTTTTACTGATATGAGCTTTTATCACATGTTTTACTCTAAAGTGACACTATTATATTGAAGACACATACATTTATTTATTTGAGCGACACCATGATTCATATTGACATGTGATTGATTCATACATATAAAAAATAAACCATGGATTGTTTTCTTAATTATTTAAGTCAATAATAGAATGCTATATTGATTTAGAGAATATTATTCTTGTTTTGATCTAAAATTTCATTTTTAAACTAAAAATATACATTTTTCATCAATCTGGTTACACATTTTGTCAAATTTATGGGGAATTAAATTTTATATCTTTAAAATGAATTATCAATATATATACAAAAGTAAAAATGAACGTAAAAATTGAAAATGATGAAATTTGGAAATGTATTGGGTTTCTAGTATCTCAACAATAATATAATAATAAAGTATTTACCTAAAATGGTATTCAACACATTTTATATTATTTATAATTTAATAGAAATATTTTTATTATAATGAAACTCTCTAATAGATTTATTTTATATGATAAATAAAATAACTAAATAAGTTGTAGATAAAATAATTATTAAGGATACCTATAAACTAATATTGTTTTTGAAATCCTATAGGATTTCACCACTTGATGGTGTCTGCAAACATTATGAAACCATTTAAGCTTCATATTAATTTACAAACTAATCTAATTCCTCTTTTGAATGTGTGTGCTGTCAAATGTATTTGTTGTACCAGAAAATTATTTTCATTTAAATGATTAATAACATTTAAAATAAATTGTAACGATCTTCAAAAATACCTCTCTAGAAATTCATGTTTTCTAATTCAATGTTATATCATTAAAAAATTTATATATGTAATAACCACAATCAATGTCATTTTTTTCAGACACTATAGTTACATTGAGAAAAGTAAGTAATATTTGTTATATATGTATTGGTAGTGAAATGTTATTATATATACGCCATTAATTTTCTTTCTGAAGAAATCCATAGGTATCAGGTGTGCATTGGACACTAGTATACCATGATTTTGATAATCTATAAACAATACCCTATCATAAAAATATTATCATCAAAATAGTGTATAAAATTTATAATATGAATATTATTTATAAAATATGGAATATAGTGTATTTAAAACAAAAAGGGGATACCATGTGTGGTTGATTTATTAGATATCCATGTGTTGTATCTAAAAAATAATTCCATATAGTGTTCTAAATGATTTCAGTGAGATTCTAGAGCATCTTAAAAAAGATAAGAATATATATGGAAAAAAATGAAAATATATTTTTTTTGATTATATCATTGAATTTTATATTTTCATTGTATGTACAAGGAATAGTCTATAGATAGTTATTTATTTTTAAATAATATATCTATTACCTTTGATTTTTGTCAAAAATATTATCTTGTTCATTTCAATGTTATTTTATATAATTGAGTACTAACGAGTCTAATGTTTTCTTTATATGGTTTTCTCTTTACATATTACTGATGCATACTTCTATAGAAAATATGAATGATATTTAACTATAAATAAAATATTAAATCAATTATTAGGAATAAAAATTATGAAAATATACGTAATGTATAGATTTACAATCGAGTCTCCCAACAACTAATTCTTGAGAATTTCATTTACATTCTCAAGACCAATCATGTCTGTAATGAACTCTACAAACACTTGTTCATTAAATTCAATATAGTCTAAATTTTTATCATTACACATTGTATCTAAAGAAACCTATTTAGTGAGTAAATACAAATATGGAATTGGTGAAGTAAAAGTACCCTCATAAGGTAATTTCTATTTATTGGTTGACCATCTCAATTATTTTAGCCGTAACTTCCATTTTTTCATATTGTTCTCCATCTTTAATAACATACCTCATTTAAAAAAAATTCATTAATAGTTCTGCAATTTTCACATTAAATAAATTGAAACGCTCAAACATAGTAATATATATCGTTGGACCCTTTGTGAGATAGTTGTCTTAAAAATCACAAATCAGGTTAATTCACATATGATGATATTTCACATATTATGTCTTAAGAGATTTTAATATTGTCAATGAATATTTATAAATGAATAAATTATGTCACATGATATATTACATTTAAACAACCCAATAAATTTTAGATATTTTTGTTTCATTATACATACAGATGTATATTTTCATGTAATTATGAATCTAATTTGATTTGGTACTTTTCTCTATAAGTCATACACTTTGTATGTTTTTCAAAATATCTGGAACCGATTGTTTCAAAGGAGTCACCAATTGCTGACTCATCAATGAAAACTAACTAGTTGATGAAGAAACCGATGAGGACTCACTGATCGATGAATATGATGATGCAAGACTCACCGATTGAACAAACAACACACTGATGGACAAACCATCAATTATCGGCCACATCGTTAGTACAAACAACTCACTGATGGATGAGTCACCGATGGGTGACACACAATTTATTCAAAGGACATACCAATGGATGAGTCACCGATGGGAACACATAGTAAGTTCAAAGGAATTACCGATGGACGGGACATCGATGGGTGATTCACCAATAGTTCAATGTGCTCACCGATGGATGAGTCACCAATGAGTGACACACTGATAGATCAAAATAAGTCGCCAATGACGACTCAACAATGCCTAGATAGACTGATTGTGAAAATGACTCACTGATGATCAGAATCAGAAATACAGATGGAAATAAATCTCTGATATAGAGAGTCACTGGCACTAATAGACTGATACTATAGACTCACGGATACTTTTGACTCGCTGAGTGTCTTAAACACTGTTTTTAATTTATTAATTCAAAATTACAACTAATGGTCATATTTGAATAAATTATTGTTTCTCAAAATTATTTAATGTATTCAGTAGGATATTCATAGGATTGTATGAGGTACATGAACATGAGAATATCATTATATCTACTACACATAAATGTATAAAAAAATTACAAGTTGGATCATTAAATGAGAAGAAAAGTGTGCAGTAGTGAATGAACGTGAAAAAGTGCAGAAGAACACATGAAACTACAAATCCTGAGAATACTCCAAATACCCAAGAACATAGAAGGAAGAACATATGGGGAGATCATGGATTCAAGATATATTTTTTTGCTAACCTGAACATCTGTTGAACAAGAATTTGAACACATAATACTCCTAGAAAAAGGAACACCTAGTTTATGACATTCTGTTTTGGATTCAACATCTAGAAGAGGACTCAAACATCAACCCCACTACATCAAACGAGTCCATAGTTGCCCTACATAACACAAAATGACATCTAAACCTCGATTTAACTATTTATCTATGTTGTGTTTATCTATTTACATTTTTGAGTAGTGTGTGTATCTTTTTGTTACAAACACCGACTCCTATGCATAACTGGAGGATACATGATATCCTCAATTCTCACACTATATTTATCATATTGTATCCCACTTAGAACTGAGGAATAGGTCAACTGTTTCTTGTTTAATGATTTCCAATGAAGAACCATGGTAGAGGTCAAGTGTGACCTGGATAGCCTTGTGTGATTTTATGAACCCCAATCCATGGTGTGGATCAACCTATTTATTAATTTAACGTGGTTAGTGGTAGATTTTCACCAAGTGGAGAGGATTAAGTCTCTACATGAGACTAAATTAATTGTTTCATTTATTATGTGTTTTTATTTATTAGTTTTACTCGGTTTTATCACATATATCATAAAACAAAATGGAACACTGATGGCCAGTTTAGTAATTTTTATCACATTTATGATCTAGTAAAATAGTTCCAAAAAGATTTATTAGTCTTTACATTAGTATAACTATGAACTAATCAATATATTGAGAAATTAATTGAAAATATAGGAATCTAATGAATTAACAGCAAACAATTTTTTATTATATTTTTAATTGGGTAAATTTTTTTGAATGAAATAATTATTAACATAAATATTTATAGATACTCAATTCACCCTTTCTTGAGTACTCTACAATAACCAATATTTTGTATCATAGGATTTTAATAATTTATTAGTTTTCAAATATTTTTCAAAATTTTCAACTATGAATGTAGTTGTGCTTCAAATATATTAAAATTTCTGTTATTTTTAAATTTTCATCTCTTTCGAATCCTTTTAAAATATATATTATAGATAATAGATTATAAAGAGCTTCTACAAATAGACCGAATTTTTTTAATGGAACAAATTATGTTTTTTAGAAGCTTAAAATGATTTCTTTAAAACATGTGATTTGAAATCAGAACTGCTATTGAAATTAGATATGAAATCCATGAAACTTCTAGAATCACTTGGGATGAAGCTAAAAAGACTACCTATAACAATAAATATAAAACAATGAATGCTCTATAATGTGAACTAAGAGATAATGAATTTAATATCATTTCTATTTTTAAAAGTACTAATGAGATTTTTGATAATTTATCTATTTACAATGAGTAATCATCTAATGTGAAAAAGATGAAATTAAATTATTATACTATTAAATATTAAAATTTTATAATGAACCATGATGAATATATTTAAGATATGTATCTTAGGTTCACTGAAATTGTAAACACCATGATTTCATTAAGAAGTGTTGTCTGTGAAAAGGTATAGATCATGTGGATTCTATAATACATACCTAAGAGATGGCGAGGGACATCAGTATCCATAAGAGAATCATGAGATATTGATAAACTTCCAACGAACGAACTAATTGAAAAATTATTGACGTATGAGGAGTTAGGAAAGGTGAATCAAGATGAGGAAGATCCTAAGAGAAAATCTATAGCCTTCATGACTACCACTATGAAAAGAAAAGACAAAGAGAATGTTTAAGAAGTTTTTGATAGCACATGTAGTGAAGAATCAGCTTCAAACAGTGTTGAGGAAATGAACCAGCTGACAAGGAGATTTAAAAAAATTTACAAAAAGAAAAAGTTCTCCAGGAGAAAAGAATTTAAAAAAATATATGAAAACAAGGGAAATTATAAAAAGGATAGTAAAAATCCTAATAAATCAAAAGATGTAGTTTTTTATGAATTAAAAAGGAAATGATCATGTAAAATCTGACTGTCTTAAATTAATGTGTAAAAAGAAGTATGATTATAAAGATAAGAAATATAAGAAACAAATGAAGTCCACCTGAACTGCATCCGAGGATAGCTCCAGCGAATCAGTATCATCTCATGATGAGAAATATGATATATAAAATGTGATTTTTATGCCAAACACATCTGAGGTACCCTTACACTCTCTTGAACACAATTTTTATTATGCTGAAAATTAAAGTGAGTATGAGAATATAAAAAATGATGAACTATTGGAATATTATAACATTCTAGAAGATACAAGTAATGAAAAAAATGATAAGTATAAATATTTAAATAAATAACCTACACTCTCTTAAAATATAAAATTTTAACTCACAACTAAAATTGAAAATATTGCTCAACTGCTCAAGAAAAAACATGAAATAAAAATGAATACTAAGCAATTGAAGAAAGATTTAGAAAATTTTACCAATGGAAAATATACTCTAACTCAAATTCTAGGTAAACAGATAGCTCATAAGTGCACTTCTAGTATTGGATATCATCCAGGACAAAGAATTTTTTCTAAAATACGTTTTATGACTAAATATGATAAATCTATTTCTCTTTCCAAAAATCATGATTTTTCTGCAAATTCTAGCTCATAATGATATTTTACTCTATCTTGATTTTATAGACCAAATAAAACTTATTCTTCTAATACATTATATTCTACATATAAGAATCCCATAACAATTTATGTGTTCCTAAAGCCTTTATTACTAATGTTTCTGGTCTAAGAAAAATACAGTTACCAAAATCTTTTCTTAGATGAATTGTTTTGTAGGTAAACTACCTATAGAGTTCTTGTAGGAATCATTAGTACATAGACAATGGTTTTTCAGGACAAATGACATGAGACTACTCAAGCTTCAGGAATATATTCACGATTGATGGAGGATATGTCACATTTGGTGACAATGGTAATGGAAAAATCCTCAATTTAGGCCAGATTGGGAACCCTAAATCTATTTAAACATCCAATGTACTTTTTTATGTATTAAATAATAACATGATTATTATATATCAACTTTGTGACGATGGATTTAATGTTAAATTCAAAAATGAGTCAGGCCATGTTTTTTATGCCAAAAATAACTTAGTATTTACTTATTTAATAAATGAAAATGTATATGCTGTAAATTTAGACACATTAGCATCATAGAATATGTCCTTCCTTTGTAAATTTCACAAAGAGTATTGGATCTTGCATATAAGACTAGGACATTTTAATATTCACTCCCTTTTAAAATTTCTTAGAAAATGGTTAGTTAAATACTTTCACAAACTAGAGTTTTATGATAATAGAGTGTGAAAACCTTGTCAAAAGGGAAAAATATATTTCCAACCAAAGAAATAAGTTTAAACTTATCAAACACTTGAGTTGGTTTATATGGACTTGTTTTTACCATTTAGAGTTTAAAGTCACAATGGGAAGCACTATGTTTATGTTCCTGTTGATAACTTCCCTAGGAATACTTGGACCTTATTCTTATCTCACAAAAGTGAAGAATGCTCTCATTTTTCAAATAATTCTAGGACTGTAGAAAATCATTGTTGAATTAGGATTAAATCATTAATAATTGACCATTTCTGTGAGTTTGAAAATTGAGACATTGAATCTTTTTTCTCACAAAATGGTCATAGGCATAACTTCTCAGCCACAAGGAAACATCAATAAAATGTTGTAGTAGAAGGAAGAAATAGAAACCTTTAATAAATTTCCTAAAATATGAACAATGAATATGACCTACCTTTTTATTTTTGGGATAAAACTATGAATACATTTTGTTATATAATAACTAGAGACTTAATCAGGCCTATCCTTAAGAAAACACCTTATGTGTTGTGGAATAATAGTAAACCCACGGAAAATTAATGCAAAACATTTGGATGTAATGTCTATATTATTAATACTATAGATAATCTAGATAAATAGTCCTCCAAAAGCGATGAAGGAATATTATGTGAATATTTTACATCAAGTAAATATTAGAGAGTCTTTAATAAAAGAACCAAATGTGTAATGGATTATGTACATGTGATGTTTGATGAAACAGATCCATATGATCCTAAGACCTCACAATGGAATCTTGAATAGGATATGTCTAATTAGAACATTAATAGAAAATAATCTAACCATCCTATAAAATAATTTATTAAAACTTCTGGTTCTATAAATTCACTAGATTCTAGACATAATGAACCATAACAAAGTGATGAACTTGAAATAACAATCCCTATATTTACTAGACCAATTAGAACTCTTGAAAACCAGAACATAGTTTCTATTGTTGGATATTTGATAGTAAAACAAAAACTAGAGATCCCTTGAGTAATTTGGTTGAACATCAAGCATTATTATCACAACATGAACATAAAAATATCAACGACACAATCAATGGTGAATGTTGGGTGATGGATATGCATGAAGAGCTTAATCAGTTTAAGATAAATAATGTTTGAATGTTTATTTATTGACCAAAAGAAACCTTGAAAATAAGAACTAAATGGGTGTTTAGGAATAAAGTAGATGAAGTTGAAAAAATAGTTAAAAAAATGGAAGATTCATTGCACAAGGAAATAATTATGAAGAAAAAGTTGATTGTGAAGAAACCATCACACCAGTAGCCAGACATGAATCCATTAGAATTACACTTTCCAATACAACATATTTTGATTTCAAAAAATTTCAAATGGATTTCAAAATTTCATTCATAAATGGTTATATAATTGAGGATGTTTTTGTTGAAAAACCCATAGGTTTTAGAAATACACATTTTCGAAATCATGTTTTCAAATTATCTAAATCATTATATGGTTTGAAACAAGGTCCAAGATCTTTGTAGGATAAGTTTAGTAACATTATTATTTCCATATGAATTACAAAAGGAATTTTAGATCCCACGTTATTTTAAAAAATAATTTTTATGAATTTGAAATAGATCAAATATATGTAGATGATATTATATTTGGATCGTCTAAAATATTTTTATGTAATGATTTTTCAAAAATTATGCAATGTGAGATTGAAATGAGTTTGATGGGTGAACTTAAATATTTTCTTGGATTTCAAATATATCAAAACAAAGAATATTTTGATTAAAATAAAAGTAAATACACTAAAGTTATATTGAAATGATATGGCATTGAAGGAATTAAGAGTAGTGAAACACCTATGAGTTTAACATGTAAGTTAGATTTTGATGAAAATGGGAAATCTATTGATCAAATTACTTATAGAATAATGATTTGTGGTTCTCTTTACTTAACTTCTAGTAGGAAAGAAATCATTTTTAATGTATATATGTGTGATAGAATTCAATAAAACCCAAAAGAGTCACATTTAAATGCCGTAAAAAGAGTTTTCAAATACCTGAATATACAACTATTTAAGGATTGTTCTACTATAGAGGAAAACTGTTTGATATGGTTAGTTATTTTGATGTTCACTTTAGGGGATGTATGTTAGATAGAAAGAGGACCTTTGGAAAATGTCACCTTTTGGGAAAGTCTCTAAATTCATGGTGTAGTAAAAAGAATAATACGGTTTCATTATCAACTGCTGAAGCATAGTACATTACTACTAGTATTTTCTGTGCAAAAATTTTGTGGATTAAAAACACTCTTTTATGATATGGAATTTAATTCAGATATATTCCCATATATTGTTACAATATAAGTTCTATTAAAATATATGATAATCCAATTTATCATTCTAGAACAAAACATATTGATGTAATGCATCACTTTTTGAAAAATCACTATAAAAAATGTGATATAACTCTTGAGTTTATTGGGGATGAACACCAACATGCTGACATTTTTAACAAACCCTTAAACTCTGAGATAATGAGATACATCAGAAATGAACTTGTAATGAAAAAATATATAATGAATATCTGACCATATCCCATTAGAAAAATCTGTTTGTTTGTGACAACGATAAATGAATCCAATCAGTTAAAACAGATCAGATAAAGTCGACCGAGTGAGACTGATACCATTAGAATGAAACTGATGCATTCAGGGTCTATTTAGTAAATCTGACATTTTTTCATTTTTAAAATAAAATGACATAGTTTCATTATTTTATTTTTTTTCATTATTCTATTTAATATTTTTATGAGTTATAATCACTAAATGATAAAATTAAATAGATCCAAACTTCAACCTTTCGTTACCCACTCTACCTTTCAAACCATCGATCTTTTGACTTCATTCATTTGAACCCGAACATTCAGAATGGAGAGAACAAAGTATGAAATGGAATAAAAATTTGAATCATCATATTCCAAGAGTTATAAAGGATAATCTATCAGTGCCATATGTTTTATGAATCTAGGTTTGGGATGCCACATAGTGACTCCAGAGAAAGAAGTGTCTGCCGAGTGGTTGTTTTCGAGAAAGTCTCTCTTGCTGAAAGTGATAGAATGAAAAGGGTGGATCAGTAAGTTTGAAAACAATGAATGACCATTCTATCAAAATATGTTACATCAACTTTTTCTCTACTAGAAAGTATATTTTGACGGATCCAAGGATTCTCGGATGATGTTAGTGGTAAATGGAAAAAAATATATTTTTCTTCAAAAGAGTGGGTTGAATGCTTTGATATGCCTCATGAGAGAATATATGTTGACTACCATGGTAATATTCCACTGACCTCGTATTTTTTTCTTATAAAAATGATTTCAAATAATTTACTGGAAATGAGGATTCAAGGGGAGCTACAAATAAAAATTTATATGGGGAGCCCATATTTCTTCTCAAATTTAACCAACACTAAGTCAGACCAAGGAAGGGAGATTTTGATGATTTGAAACATCATGAACTATTTCTAATTTATTTATTTAAGATTGGATTAAAAGTTAATCTGTGTATGTTCCTTATGGTATGAATTTGTGATATGATCAATCCCTCTTAAAATAAAACCTGTTTATACTACCCAATGATTATTTCTGCAATGATGAAGAAACTAGGATGTGTGGATGATGGATATGAGGTGACAACAGCATGTAGTGAATTTTTATTATAAAAGGATATCTACAAGAGGATGAAGATATTTTTCATCCCATGTTAATGAATGTGGGTAGTATATGAAGACCGAATTTTAGAGAATTATAAAACAACTGATCATCCTACTAGGCCAAGGGATCAAGATGATCATGGTTTTAAACATGGTGAACATGTTGTTTATTCTGATGAAGAACATGTTGAGCCTGAGATTCCAAGAGAATAAGGGCCTCATATGGATGATATGAGTGAACCAGATATTTTTGAAATCGTTAAATACATGTCATATGGACATGTCAGTCCTACATTAGCATTACCATCCTAAAAACCATTATAGGGAGATGAAGACGAGAAAGAAACCGATGTCTCTAGAGTTTAAGGATATGTAACAACCTGATATTTTATGAGAAGTATATTTTTTTATGTCATATGTTATACGCAACATCAAAATAATCTTTCACTACACACAACACTAGCTTCGCTTGCGTTATATGCAAGAGAAACCTTCAATGATAGTGTGTGTTGTACGCAATATCGAGTTTCACCAAAAAACAATACATTATTAAAATATTATATAATTTAGTCGTTATAAATATTATTAATAACATTTTTCATTTTATTTAAAATTAGAATTCATTTTAAATATGATTTGGGAAAAAATCAATTTTTGGATAAAAGAAATATTTTTTTTCAAAAATGAAGTTTTCTGCCTTTTGATGGCGCACCCATTTTAACGCTAATTTTTGAAATGTTTATAAGATAAATTTTAAAAAATAAAATTATTCCTTTGAGTCAGGATATAAAAAATTACATTGGATAAATTTTTGATACATTTATGATAACTTTCATATTTTGATGAATAATAAAAATACGCAAATTTTTAATTGAAAGCTACTTTTTTCATCAAAATATTTTATATGGTTAATATATATTATTGAATTGTTTTAAAGTATAAATAGAATATATTTTTACCATTTAATATAATTTATGTCATTAGCATTAATTTTACGTTGAACTCATAGGAAAAACATTTCAATCTTTGGCAATGTTTTAACTTTTAAAACATGTTTGCTTATAAATGGGATTAATTTTAAATTAATTACTACTGCTTATATGTTTTGAATTTTTAAAAATGGATTCCATATTTGGATTCAGTGGGTCCAAATTATGTTAATAGGGTGATTTTATTTTTTTATTATGAATAGTAACTACAGTAATTTTTATTTACTATAGTTAAAGGTAAATTGGGGAATTAAGGGTAAAAATAAGATTGTAAAATTAGCCTAACACTTTCCAAAATTATATTGGATAAATAAAAGTCGACCAATATCACCTAAGGGCTAGAATAAATTCATTTCATGGACATTTGACCATTAAAATGATGTAATTATTATTAAAACTAAAGATAGTGACATTATGACACTCTCTTAAATCCCTTAAGTGTAATAATTTTAATTTAGTGGTAAACTTCATAACACTTTGAACATGAATAGTATCCAAAAATCTAATATAATTATCTACATCATGAGAATTTATTTTATAATTTTTAGGAATTAAATAATTATCATTAATTATGACACAATAGTGATGTTGAAATTATATTATTGATTGAAATATCAAATAAATGGTTTTAAAAATATTAAAATAAATGTTATATTAACTATTTAATGTACTGCATGAATTTTATAGATAAATATGACATGTTATGAATCTATTAATGCTTTTATTTATAACATATCTTCTATGTGGATTTTATTTAAATTCAAATAAATAAATATTGTCAAAATTGACAGTATTGTTATTTTATAAAAATAACATATTATAAAAATTTTAAAAAATCACAAAAATATTTAAAAATTATAAATTAAAATTTATATTGTCGAAAATGTCATAAAGTATACAATTATGGACAATTAAAAACATATAGGTAATTATTTATTATGATTTAAAATTTATAATATTATTACCATGAATAAAATTAAATAGATTAAATAAGGATAAATCAAGTTGATAATGTTTGAAACAAATACCCAACATTTCTAAATTTTATTTCTTGATGAGAATAAAACCCTCTCTTATGTAATCTTATTATTTGAGTAATTTTGGACGTTTTATGTGGGGTTTTAATTTATTATAAATTAATATTTTTTATATATCCAAAGATGCCCATATCCTCCGTTATAAAAGGGCACCTCCTTCCTCTCATCCTCAGAAAATTTTGAGATTTAAATATCATCCAAACCCTGCCCAGTTTCCTTATCTACTTCACTAGAATCATACTAGAGGACCTCGTTATCTTCAAAGACCAATTTACTACCCTAAGAGGAGGTTTCAAATAGGCTTGTCAAAGAATAGGTAATATCCATTACTGATTGTTTCAAATTTATATATTTTTCTACTTACTCTTCTTTAGTTGTTTCATTATGAAGTAATAACATCAGTATCACTCATATAATGATATTTTATTATAAATATGAAACAACCCTATATCACCTTCTATCCATTCTATGGAAAACGAAATCATCATGCGTGCGCATGTACGGAATACCGTCTCCTCACCGTGGTGTAATCTGTTTTC
This sequence comes from Viscum album, assembly GCA_963277665.1. Taxonomy (NCBI): domain Eukaryota; kingdom Viridiplantae; phylum Streptophyta; class Magnoliopsida; order Santalales; family Viscaceae; genus Viscum; species Viscum album. The sequence goes on along the minus strand of OY728133.1, from coordinate 1,372,012,956 downwards.
CACCACCACCTTACTTGGATGGGTATAATGGTGTAATGAATAAATATATATTATTATTGTAAATTGATATTTATTATTTAATAATATACATACACTTCAATACAATTCCACGATCATGGAACGATATCATCGCTCGTGTGTACATACAGTCTACCATCTCCACAATGCGATGTGACTCATTCTACACGATCTTCATTGATTAAGGATTATATAAATGATTTGAATGAATAAATATGATATATAATAAACTAATTCCTTTCTTAAAATTAGTTATCTATAACCTCAAAATAAGAATAAGAATTTATTTGACATAACATGCATAAGGACATAAAGCAATGAACGCCCGAATAACAAGTAGAAATGAAATATTACTAATAAGAAGATAAGAATATGAACATATATGATATAATAACAATTAATCTGATTCTTTAATAAGTCAATTACATTATTTAAATCATTATATAGTAGGGTCGGATACGTAAGAAGAAAATTGGACCTAAGGTAAGGGAAAATCTCGCAATCTCATTTTTATCCGAGATTGTTTATACTTCAGATTTTATTGGGGAATATTTATCATCCACATACATGTTTCCTCAATGTCTAATATTATTTCTATCCTCCTACAATTTTTTAAATACAATTTTACACATTGGTGAATTTTTAGTAAAATATATGAAAGGAATCTTTTGTCGTTTTCAGAACGAGATACTTTTTGACTTTTCTGGCCAAAGTACGAGATGAATGTTTTTTAACATATACGGTATAAACGGATTATTATTATTCCATAAAACATTATTTCCATGAAGCTTCCTTTTCAAGTTTTCAAGTTTAATTTTAATTATCTTCTTTTAGATTAAAATTTTATGACATGATAAGAAAGGAAAAATGATTCTAAAGTAGAAAGGATATTTTCCTCAAGAATGGAGTTCAATGGATTTATCAAAATTATTTTCCATATAAGATAATATAGGGTTATGTTTCTATCCATATTATTTCATTGATTTGATTATATTATGATGGAATTATTTTTATGATTTCTTTTATCTTAGATGAATTGTTTTATGATGTCACGATGTTTATAAATCACATTTTATTACATGGGTTACACTACGATGTATGATTTATTAGTTTGTGGCACAGATAAGAATGGTTTAATTATGAGATGGGTGGGACCTCTATCTCCCTCTAATGCATTGGGTAAAGATTTATATCTCAAGAGATAGACATGGATGGAACGGTATGTTAATATGGTTCAGTGATACAGGACTTGAACGGGGAGTGAACTCGGTTCAAAAATGAACTTTGTCCGCTATGATGATTTTTGAAAAGAACCTTGACTAATATGAAATGATTTTTTAGGATTATGTGTGTATGCCACAAAGATTCATGTTTTATGTTATGATTGTTGTGATTACATTTCACTGCTATGATTTATCCCATGTTATGATATTATGATCTGTTTTGAAGGTTATGATTTTCAAAATGTTATGTTCTTATGAATATTATATAATTGGTATTTCTTTTGTTTACCCTTATTGATCATTTGAGATCACCATTTTTTGTGTTTTATTTTTCCCAGGTCAGAATAAGGGTATTAAGTAGGATATGCCAAAAGGGATTCTAGATAGGATGAAATAAATGGGAGACAATGTAGATGATTTATGAACCAGTTGTTTATATTTCCCAGTTTATAATGACACTATACCTATACGGTCATATCATGGTTTTGTTATATGTTAAAATAAGTATGCTTCAATTATGAAGTAATAACCATGTATTTAAAGTATGGGTCATTATAGTTGGTATCATAGGAAAGGTATAGTCAACCACTGGAAACAAGTATGTGAAAGCCTTAGAAAGAACTCTAAGGATACTTCTAAACATAGAACACAATATTAGATTCATAGAAATGGCCATGAACAACCTACGATTAAGCCCAAAGTGTGAAATTTTATTCTTGATTATGTGGTTTTCCTATTATGATTATTGTTTCATACACTATGCCTCTTGGTTTTAGTCAATGGATGAAACCTAAAGGAACCGTGTTATTGTTCAATGCGATGGGAAATGCAATGATTGTCCCCCTGAGCAACCAAACGTCATGGGAGCTGGAATGAAACATCTTGTAGCTATGCTCACACAACTTTATCAAGCTATGAATCATGCAAGAAGTCCAAACGAGAAAATGAAGGACAAACATTCTGTTGAATCCTTCAGGAGGCAGCGTCCACCTTCATTCAACGGGTCTTCTGATCAATTAGTGGTTGAAAAATGGATATGTACAGCTGAAAAGATATTTTCAGTTCTTCAATGTTCTGAAAATGATAAAGTCATCTTACTAGTATATTGTTTGGAAGGTGAAGCTGGTCAATGGTGGAATCTTATTAAGAATATGAGGCAAAGGGATGAAATTTAGTCCATGGAATGGGATGAGTTCAAGAACTTATTTTTCAATATGTACTTCCCTCGTATTCCTCGATCAAATATAGAGAAGGAGTTTCTTGAACTGAAGAAAAAGGATGATGAATCTGTTGGTACCTATGAAGCATATTTTACAAGACTTTCATGGTACGCTTCTGGAATTATAATTCAACCTGAGTGTAAAATTGATCGATGATTTAGTGGCTTAAAACCAAGTCTTCGAAGGGAGTTAGACATAAGTGACTTCAATAGATACGATAAAATTGGTCGATGTGCTCTCAAGGTTGAGTTGGATATTGGGGTATCCCATCAATCATATGGGTTTGATAAGTAGAGTAAAATTGAATTCAAAGGAATATATAAAGACCACACTAAAAAGAATATGAGTTTTCCTTTGTGTTCAAAGTGTGGAAAGAAACATGAAGGGAATTGTCTTAAAGGGACAAGTAAATGTTTTAAGTGTGGAAAATAAGGTCACCGAGTAGTTGAATGTCGAAATAATGGGAAGAAGATGTCTAATGATGTGAACAATGAAAGGGATACACTAAATGCACCTCCTACACTTCAATGTTTCAAGTGAAAGGAAATGGGGAATTATTCCAATCAATGCCATAATCCAAGGGTTGTTGATGATGATAGATGTCAACAAACTCTTAATGCCAATGACAAAGGAAAGTCGCATGCAATTTCTATCGGTGATGTGGAGTATGATAACTAAGTGGTGAAAGGTACACTTACCATCCTCTCTAAAGTAGAAAATTCTATATTTGATTCTGGATCCACCCACTCTTTTATTTCTGAAGAAATTTCTAAGGGTATCACCATATTACCTCAGCGGTTAGATATTGAGTTAGTTGTGACAACCCTTAATGGCACAACAGTCGCATCAAAGGTTTACAATTCTTCTCCGATTCAAGTTTGTGGGAATGTGCTTCCTTCAAATCTTGTGATCCTTCCTATAGAAGAATTTGATGTGATTATTGGCATGGATTGGCTTTCTTTATACAGATCTCATATCAATTTCTAGAGAAGGGAACCATATTTAATATTCCTGATCAATTTACTATCATCTATCGATGCAAGGATGAATATAACCTTCCAGTGGAAATTTCTTCTATCTTATGGGTCTTGATTCCAATAAATGAAGGATATTTATCTCAAATGGTTGGAGAGAAACTCACGATTTTGAATATGCCCATTTTACAGGAGTTTTATGATGTCTTTCATGAGGAATTTCTAGGTCTTCCACCAAATCGCGAAGTTGATTTTTCAATATAACTCATACCGGGTGCTACGCCTATTTCAAAGAAACCATATAGAATGGCCCCAATTGAGTTGCATGAATTGAAGAAGTAACTCGAAGATACTTTTGATAATGGATTCATATCCCCTAGTGCGTCACCTTGGGGTGCACATGTTCTCTTTGTTAAGAAGAAAGATGGATCAATGAGAGTTTGCATTGATTGCCGAGAACATAACAAGATCACTATCAAGAAAAAATATCCTCTCCCACGCATTGATGACTATTTTACCAACTATACAGAGTTCAATACTTTTCCAAGATTGATATTCGTTTAGGGTATCATCAATTAAGGGTCAAAAAGGAGGATATTCCAAAGACGGCTTTCGGTATAAGGTATGGACACTATGAATTTATTGTTATTCCATTTGGTCTTACTAATTCCCCTGCTATCTTCATGGATCTAACGAATAGAGTATTTTGAGACTATCATGATCGGTTTGTGGTAGACTTTATAGTTAATATTCTTGTCTATTTGAAGATAAAGGAAGAACATGAAGATCACTTGAGAATAGTATTTAATACCTTAAGAAAGGAGAAGATTTATGCCAAATTTACGAAGTGTGAATTTTGGATTAAAAATGTTTCATTTCTGGGTCACATAATCTCAAAAGAAGGGATATCTATAGATCCAGCAAAAACAGATGTTATCAAAAGATGGTCGAGACCAACAATAGTAACTGAGATCCGATGTTTTCTTGGTCTGGCTGGATATTATCGACATTTTGTGAAAGCCTTTTCAAGGTTATCTAATACACTCACCCGGTTGACTCGAAAAGGAGTTAAGTTCATTTGGACGGAGGAGTGTAAATATAATTTCAAAGAGTTAAAGAAAAGGTTATCCAGTGAACCTGTGCTGACACTGCCATGTAGTGGAGAATGGTTTGTGATCTACAGTGCTGCATCCAAGAAGGGACTGGGGTGTGTTCTCATGAAAAATGATATGGTGATAGCTTATGCCTCACGACAGTTGAAAATCCCTGAGCAAAATTACAAAAATCTTGATTTGGAGTTAGCCGCGGTAATCTTTGAATTAAAAATATGGAGAAATTATCATTATGGAGAAAGGTGTGATATTTATACTGATCATAAAATTTTAAAATATATTTTCACACAAAAGGAGCTGAATATGTTCCAAAGAAGATGGTTGGAGTTGATTAAGGACTACGACTGCTCAATTAATTATCACCCTGGGAAAGCAAACAAGGTGGAAGATGCAATAAGTCAACAATACCATGCTAGCTTATCCATGATGAGGATCACAGAAGATCCAAATTTTATGGATTTAAAAAGGATGGTCTTGGAATTATAATGGAAGGGTAAAAATATTATATTTCTCAAATGAATGGTCAACCGTCTATACATGAGAAGATTAAAGAGGCACAAAAAGAAGATGTAAAGTTACAAAAGAAGGTGAGAAATGATCCTAAATTCAACCTTTATTGTGATGGGATAATAAAGTTCAAGAATCGGGATTGTGTTCCTCCCATCCCAGAATTATAGAAGGAGCTGCTAGATGAGGCTCATAGTTCTTCATTTTCTATTCATCCTGGATGCACAAAGATGTATACGGACCTGAAAGAGTACTTCTAGTTGAATGGAATTAAAAGAGATGTTGCTGAATATGTCTCTCAATGCTTGGTTTTTCAGAAAGTTAAAGCTGAGAGATAGAAGTCTAAGGGGATGATACAACCATTACCCATACTCGAATGGAAATGGTAAAACATCACTATGGACTTTGTCACCAGACTTCCTACAACATCCAATGGAAATAATGCTATCTGGGTCATAGTTGATCATCTTACGAAGTCATCACACTTCATTACTACTAGAGAAGATTTCTCTCTAGATCATCTTGCTAGGATATATGTAAAGGAAGTGATAAGATTGCATGGAGTTCCACATTCCATTATATCTGATCGGGATCCAAGGTTTACCTCGATGTTCTGGTGAACTCTTCAACATAAATTTGATACAGAGTTGAGTTTCAGCAATACTTATCATCCTCAGACAGACGTTTAGTCTGAGAGAACAATTAAAACTCTTTAATATAGATTAAGATCATGCTCAAAGGATTTTAAAGGTATTTGGGATCAACACCTACCTTTGGTGGATTTTTTTTATAATAATAGCTTTCACTCCAGCATTGAGATGGCTCCCTATGAAGCTCTCTATGGAAAGAAATTCTGGACTCCAACTTGCTGGGATGAAGTTGGGGAATGAAAGAAAATAGGACTTGATCTTGTTAATGAGATGGCAGAAAAGGTCATATATATTCAACAACACATAATAGCAGCTCAGAGTCGACAAAAAATTTATGCCAACAACCAAAGAAAAGACCTAGACTTTGAAGTGGGTGATAAAATGTTCTTACGAATATCTCCTTAGAAGAGAGTAATGAGATTTGGAAAGAAGGGAAAACTGAGCCCTAGGAATATCGGTCCTTTCGAAATACTGTACCGTTTTGGGAAGGTAGCTTACCAATTGGCGCTTCCACCGAATCTCTCTCATGTTCACGATTTGTTCCATGTATCTCTCCTAATAAAGTATATACCCGATCCTTCACATGAAATAAGCTCAGAAGTTGTACCGCTAGAGGAAGTTCTTTCTCATGAAGAACATCCAATTGATATTTTGGATCGTTGCAAAATAGTTCTACGGAACAGGACCACTCGCTTGGTGAATGTTTTATGGAGGAACCACCAATTAGAAGAATCTAAATTTGAGCTTGAGGATATGATGAGGGAGAGGTATCCTCATCTGTTTGTTATGAAGTGATGAATTTCGAGGGAAAATTTCATTTTAAGTGGGAAGAATTTAACACCATGATATTTTATGAGAAGTATATTTTTTATGACTTATGTTATACGCAACATCAAAGGAATGTTTCACTACACACAACTCTAGCTTGACTTGCGTTATACGTAAGAGAAACCTTCCTCGATAGCGTGTATTGTACGCAATATCGAGTTTCACTAAACAACCAAATGTTATTAAAATATTATATAAAAAATACATTATAAATAGTATCAACAACATTTTAAATTTTATAAAAAATTAGAATTCATTGTACATATGATATGAGAAAAAAATCAATTTTTCGGATAAAAGAATTTTTTTTCTTCAAAAAAGTTGTTTTCCACCTTTTGATGGCGCACGCATTTTAAAGATATTTTTTTACTAGTTTATAAGTTAAATTTTACAAAAAAAATTATTCCTTCGAATCAAGATAGAAAAATTTACATTGGATAAATTTTTGATACTTTTCTAATAACATTCATATTTTGATGAATAGTAAAATTATGCAAATTTTTAATTGAAAAAAACTTTTTCATCAAAATAATTTATATGGTTAAAATATAATATTTAATGGTTTTAAAGTATAAATAGAATATATTTTTACCATTTAATATAATGAATGTCATTATCATTATTTTTACATGGAATTCATAGGTAAAAACACTTCAATGTTTGGTAAGGTTTTAACTTTTAAAACCCATTTTCTTAAAAACGTGATTAATTTAAAATTAATTATTACAACATCTATGTTTTGAATTTCTAATAATGTATTCCATATTTGGATTCAGTGGGTCCAAATTATGTTAATAGGTTACTTTTATTTTTTTATATTATGAATAGTAACTACGGTAATTTTTATTTACTACAGTTAAAGGTAAATTGGGTAATTAAGGTTAAAAATAAGATTGTAAAATTACCCAAACACTAGCCAAAATTCTATTTTATGAATAAAAGTTTACCCATATAACCTAAGGGTCGTAATAGATTCATTTCATGGACCATTAACCATGAAAATTACGTAATTATTATTAAAACAACATAAAGTGACGATATGTCACTCTCTTAAATCTTATAAGTGTAATAATTATAATTTACTGATAAACATCATAAAACATATAACAAGAATAGTCTCCATAAAGATAATAAATTTATCTACATCATGTGTATTTAGTCATAATTTTTGGGTTTTAAATAATTATCATTATTTATGACACAATAGTAATGTTGATATTATTTTTTTGATTGAAATATGAAATAAATGGTTTTAAAAATATTAAAATAAATATTATATGAACTATTTAATGTACTCCACGAATTTTATAGAAAAATATGAATTTTTATAAATCTATTAAATCTTTTACTTAGAACATATCTTCTATGTGGATTTTTTTTTAAATTCAAATAAATTAATAGTGTCAAAATTGACACTATTGCTATTTCATAAAAATCACATATTATAAAATTGTTTAAAAATCAAAAAAAAATTTAAAAATTGTAAAATAAAATTTATATGGTCTAAAATTTTATAAATTATACAATTATGGACAATTAAAAACATATATGTAATTATTTATAAAGATATAAAATTTAGAATATTATTACCACAAATAAAATTAAATAGATTAAATAAGGATAAATCAAGTTGATAATGTTTAAAATAAATTCCCAACATGTCTAAATTTTATTGGTTGATGGGACCAGAACCCTATCTCATCTAATCTTAAAATTTGAGTACTTTTTTATTTTTTATGTGGGGTTTGAATTTATTATAAATTAATATTTTTTAGATTTCAAAATGTGCCCCTCTCCTCTCTTATAAAATGGAACCTCCTCCCTCTACTCCTCACACACTTTTGAGCATTAAAACTCGCTCAAAACCTGACCATTTTCTTTCTCAACTTCTTTATAAACATACTAGAGGTCCTAGTCTTTTTCAAAGACCATGTTTAGTGCCCTAAGAGGTGGTTTCAATGAGGCGTGTCGAAGAAGAGGTAATATCCATTTCCGATTCATTAAAATTTATTTCTTCTTCTACTTCCTCTTTATTAGTTGTTTCATTATGAAGTAATAAAATCTGTATCACTCATATACTGATAGGTTATTATTAATATGAAACAACAATATTTAACCTTCTATCCATCCTATTGAAAACGATATCACCACATGTGCATACGTACATAATACCATCTCTACGACATGGTGTAATCTGTTTTCAGCCGCCACCTTTCATGGATGGGTATAATGGTGTAAATAATAACTATATATGATTATTGTAAAGTGGTATTGATTCTGAAATAGTATACATACACTTTAATACAATTTCACAATCATGGGAACGATATCATCGCTCGTGCGTGCGTACGACCTACCGTCTCCACAATGTGATGCGATTTGTTCAACATGATCTTAAATGAATAATGATTATATAAATTAATTGAATGTATAAATATGATATATATTGTACTAATAATTTTCTGGAAATTATATATCCATAACCTATAAATAAGAATAAAAATTTATTCGACAAAACATGCATAAGAAGATAAAGCAACGAACGCCTGAATAACAAGTACCAATGAAATATTACAAATAAGAAGAGAAGAATATGAAAATATATGATATCATAACAATGAATATGATTCATTAATAAGTCAATGAAATTATTTAAATCATTATACAAGAGGTTCAGATACGTATGAATCAAATCAGACCTAAGGTATGGCAAAATCTCACAATCTCATTTTTATCTGAGATTGTTTATACTTCGGATTTTACTGGGGCATATTTATCATCCACATCCATGTTTCCACAATGGGTAATATTATTTCCATCCTCCTACAAATTTTTAAATCCAATTTTACCTATTGGGGAATTTTTAGTAAAAGATATGAAAGGAATCTTGTGTCGTTTTCAGTATGAGATACTTTTTGACTTTTCCGGCCAAAGTACGCGAAGAATGTTTTTTTAACTTATACGGTATGAATGAATTTTTATGACTCCATTGAAAATTACTTCCATGAATCATCCTTTAGATGTTTTCAATTTTAGTTTTAATTAACTTCTTTTAGTTTAAAATATTATGATATGTTAAGAAAGGAAAAAAAAATTTGAAGTAGAATGGATATTTTCCACAAGAATGGAGTTCATGTGTTTTATTAAAATTATTTTCCATCTAAGATAATATAGGGTTTTGTTTCTATCCCTATTATTACATTTATTTGATTATGTAATGATGGATTTTTTATGAATTCCTATATCTTATATTAATTGTTTTATGATGTCATTATGTTTATGAATCCCATTTTATTACACGGGTTATACTATGATGAATGATTTATGATTTTCTGGAACACATAAGAATGGTTTCATTATGAGATGGGTGGGACCAATATCTCCCTCCAATGCATTGTGTAATGATTTATATCTCATGATATAGACATGGCTAGAATGACAAGTTAATCTGGTTCAGTGATACAAGACTGGAATGAGGATTGAACTCAGTTCAGTAATAGACTTTGTCCGCTATGATGATCTTGGAATAGAGCCTTGACTAATATGAAATGATTTTTTTATGATTATGTGTGTATGCCACAATGTTTCACATTTTATGTTATGATTATTTGGATTACATTTCACTGCTATGATTTATCCCATGTTATGATATTATCATCTCATTTTGAGGTTAATATTTTCAAAATGATATGGTCTTACGAATATGATATGATTGATATTCCTTTTTTTACCCTTACTGATCATTTGAGCCCACCCTTTTGTATTTTTTCTTTTCCCCAGGTCAGGAAAAAGGGTATTAAGTATTATATGTGAAAAGGGACTCTAGATATGTTGAAATAAATGGGAGACAATGTAGATGATTTATGAACCAGTTGTTTATGTTTCCCAGTTTCTAAAGACACTATACCTGTATGGTCCTATCATGGGTTTGTTATATGTTTTAATAAGTATGATTCAATTTTGAAGTAATAACCTTTTATGTAAGGTATTGTTCATTATAGGATATGTGTGCAAGGCTGATGGTGATGATGTGGACGATAATGATGATAATGAGGATGATGAAGGTGTTCATGTGAGTGTCTCACTGAAAGCAGGACCAGAAGATGTTAGTTCTTGTGTGGATTTATTACATAGAGACAACGATGAGGCTAAGATACAGAATTCTACTGATCCTATTGTACAAGATGCATTTTATCATGATGATTAAGATTTTGGTGATAATTATTGATATGAACACCATGATTATGATGATATAGGAATAATTCTGGAACATAATGATATTATGTATGGATGGCAAGAGTAAAAAGTTAAATCTCATCATAACCTATGCCTTAGAATGAGGAGGATCTTCATGGGGCTGGAGTTGCTGGAGTTGATGGAGCTCTAGAAGAAGAATCTAAAATACAAAAAAAAAACTAGTGCCTTAGAATGTTATTTTAGTTGGAGTTCTGGAAGAAGATGAAGAATCACATGTTGATGGAAAGCCTTATGGAAGAACAGTAATAATTGATACTATGGAGCCCAGAGACTCGAACTATTCTGGTGAGTGGAATAGATATTCAAGATATATCCAATATGGGATGGGTTATTATTTGGATGAGGAGATCGTAGATCCTCCTACCTCAGAAGATGTTATGGAACCAATTTCACCAAATTGAACAGTTTTACATGATGTTGAAGAGCCGGTTATACCTTCAGTGCCTAGTGACTATGTCACCATGGTGTGTCTTGAGAAATTAAAAGGTTACATTTGTGAATATGTGAGATCCTATATTGGAGTTTGGAAATAATCTTCTACCACACTTAGTTTTATAGAGGTAGATACTGTTAGGATTGCACGAATGGCGATTCAAGTGATACAACACAACCTAATCGCTATAGTTGAGACCAGTATTATAAATAATACAATTCGGAGAGAATAGTTAAAAAGAATGAGTAATTAATTAGCATCTCTGACCAGTGATTTCATAACCACACTCGGTGATGTTATGGAGGTTCTTGTGAACCTTTATAAATATCTACTGGGTATAGATTATAAAAAAGATGAAGGAAGATGTTGGAAAATTGATTTGTAATGAATCTAGTTCTGTAGTAACCAGGCCTACTACTCAAAGTGTCTTTCATGATTGTGATGAGAGAAGAGATGTGGTCCATTCAGGGTGACTATTATAAATATACTATTTCCAAAGTGCATAGAAAGACTGACCTTGATTATCACATGGTGAGACAGTGTAAAAATTAGGCATATGCTACTGAAAAGTATATCAGAGAAAAATTTGATACATATTTTTATAAAATCTACACCATGATTTATCTGAATAAAAAATTTAAGTACTTGGATGAAAATCTAAATATACAACTAGTGACTGAGGCCTCCAAGAGGTAAGTGAGTTATTTGATGGAATTTACACCCACATTGAAAAAGTACATGGAGAACAAGGAGGATTTTGAGAAGGATATGTAGTATGGAGTGAAATCAAAAATGATTTTATAAATCTGTTGAAGCCCAAACATCTTGTGCAACATGATACTGTTGTAGTTCCTGTAGCTACTTCTATAGAACCTATATATGTACCTTATACTCTAATGACAGCATCTCAAACCTTATCTCAGGTAATCCCACTGATCCAATAGAATCTTCAACGTCGTGTTCTTTTAGAGATGAGACCAAGCCTTGCATTTAATGTTCCTACCATTGTTTTTTACATTGTGTTTCCATTCGACTAGACCTTATTAAATCCACAACACCACCTCCTAAACCCACTCTTGACCCATCAGACAAAGGTAATTCTCCTCAAAATCCTATGTCTTAGATTTGGATCATTCATTGATAGGGCTCCATACTTTTACTTTGATGACTGTATTCTTATGGTTATACTCTTTTTACTCTAATGACTATCAATTTGCATTCAATATGTTTCAACTTTTTTAATAATCCTTTATATTTATTTTCATCCATTTTTTAATCACAAAGGGGGTGATATATATCGATGTAATGAAAAATCTATGGATGTAATAAACGCTTATCCTAAGGGGGAGACTCACTATGGCATGAAAAAGATGACATATAATCAACTAACTAAGAGAGAGAAAGACAATGCTCTAAAATAACTCTTCTAAAAGGATCCTTTTATATATATCCTCTGATAAAATTATTCAGGGGAGCATAAAAATAAATACCATATAGTTCTATGGATAATACATTCTCACTATTGGTATACTATGTCAATGAATTCTTATTCCTTAACATCATGTATAACTCCCTAATGCCATGATTTCCGATTATAAAAAAGGGGGAGATTACAGACCCATTGTGAGATTTTTTTAAATAATATCAAGTCATGCTAATTCATAAATGCTGAGATATCATATATTATATTTTATGTAATGTTAATCTTTTCAATGAATACTTATAAATGAATAAAATATGTCATATGGTATAATAATTTTCACTAAGTAAATAAATTACAGATATTTGTGCTTAAATAAATTTAAAAATGTATATTTTCATGTAATTATGAATCTCACTTAATCTGGTACTATTTTTTATAATACATAAACATTGTAAGTTTTTCAATATCTCGGACATCGACTAGTTCAAAGGAATCAGCGATGTATGACTCACCAATGAGGACTCACTGATCGACGAGGACACCAATGAGGAATCACCAATCGATGAAGACACAAATGCATGACTCACTGATAGAACAAACAACACACTGATGGAAAAGTCACCGATGAACAGTCACACATATAGGTCTAGAAAATCACTAAGGACGAGTCACCAATGGGAGATGCACCATTATTTCAAATGACTTAACGATGGACAAGTTACTGATGGGTAACACATCGTTAGTTCAAAGGGATTACGTATGGACATGTCACCGAATGGTGATGCACCAATGGGAGATTCAACGATAGTTCGAAAGACTTATTGATGGATAAGTCAATGATGGGAGACACACCAATAGTTCAAAATGAGTCACTGAGGATGACTCATCGATGCCCGGATAGACTGATAGTACGAATGACTGACCGATGATTCTAGTCTTCAATATCGATTGAAAGTTCTCACCAATATAGAGAGTCACCAATATAAATTGACCAATATTGATAGAATGATGCTATTAGCTCATCAATACATAGGACTCACTGGTAATCATAATTTTTTTTAATTTATTAATTCATATTTATATTTATCTGTCATATTTAGAAAAATTAATGTTTCAGAAATTATTTAATTTTGTCTGCAGGATTATCAGAGGAATGTTTTAGGTAAATTCATGTGGGGAGATCATTATGTCAACTAGACCTCGAAGTATAAAAGAACTACAGGCTGGATCATTCATTGAGGAGAATAGTGTGCAGTAGGGATAGAAAGTGAAATGGTGAAGAAGAACACATGAAACTGCAACTCCAGTGCATATTCCCAAAACCGAATAACTCAAATGGAATAACATATTGGGAGAACAAGAATTAAAGATAAACATGCTAAGATGACATGAATATGTTTTGAACAAGGAGATGGAAATCTCATACTCGTGTAAGGAAGAACACAGAGGCTATGACACTCTATTTTAGATTCAAATTCTAGAATAGGACTCCAACTTCAATCTCACTACATCAAATGCGTCCAAAGCAGCACGTCATAACACACAAAGACATCTAAACCACAGTCAATATATTTTTCTTCGTTGTGTTCATCTATTTGAATTTTTGAGTAGCGTATATATTTTTCTGTTACACACACACTGAATCCTATGCATAACTAGAGGATACATGATATACATATATCTTACACTCTATTTATCTTTTTTTATCGCACTTTGAACTATGGAAGAGGTCAGTGTGACCTGTTTATAATTTTCCCATGATGAACTATGGTCGAGGTCAAGTGTGACCTGGACTGCCTTATTTATGGTTGTGAACCCTGATCCAGGGTGTGGATCAAACTATTTACTAATTTAAACTTATTGGTGGAAGGTGATAACTAAGTGGAGAGGGTTATGTTTCTTATTGAGACTGAACCTCTTGTTTCATTTCCTATATGTTTTTACTTTTTAGTTTTACTTTGTTTTATTACATATTTCATAAAAGTAAATAGAACTCTGATAGTTAGTTTAGAAAATGTTTATAACAGCTTTGAACAAGTACATTAGTTTCAATAGTTTTTTTAATATTTAGATTAGTTTAGCAGATAACTAATCAATCTATTGATAAATTAATTGAACATTCATGAATATTATAAATTCACTACAAACTGACTTGCATTATATTTTTAATTGTGGGAAATTATTTAAGAACCAATTATTAACAATTTATTTTTATTGAAACACAATTCACCCCCCTCTTGAGTACTCTACTCCATCCAAACATTCATACATCTTTATAAGATCAAATTAATAGTATATGAAAGTTATAATTTCAATTTAGACAATGTGAACATTTAGAACATTAATTAAAATCGGTATCTTGATGCTCATCTCATGAGATACATGAATCCCCAATATCATGTGTTCTTTTGGATGTTTATTATTTTTTAAAATATCTACTTGTATATTTTACACTATACCACTCACAATAAGATTATGGGTGGGTGATCATAGATATAAATCACATTAAATTTCACCATGTAGTATTTTAGATAAAGAAAGGTATTAATAGTTATTATATTCACATTTATAAGTCATTTGTTTATCAAAATCATTTACCTTGTGAAAGGAGGGCCTTTAAGGGGAATAGATAAACTCAATTATGGGGGTATTTCTCTTCATATCAGGGTTCCTATTATATTTAATATCATTAACCCTTTCCATGAATCGTCTTTTTTGAATCTAAAATTCAGAAGAAAAAAAAATTTCTCTCAGAGAATATATTTTTTAATTCCATTATATTTTATTTCATTTTTATCCCCATATATATTTACTTCCATAAAAATATGAATATGGAGTGACTTCGAAACCCACACCTCTAAAACGGAAATATTATTTTAGCCACAAAAATGACACTAAAATAAGTAGTTTATTAGGTACAAATAATACTGATTCTTTGATATAAAATTCATAAATAATATACAAAACTAACTATTCATTGTTATATAATATATTTATTAATATGAAAAAGTATCTATTATGTCTCTCTTGCACATGATTACCATAAAAAATGTGTGTTTTTGTATACTATTTTTCACTTTTTGTTTACATGAACCTCCTTCCATAACACATGATCTGTGATAAAAGTGGCATGAAATTCTAGTTCATTATCCTTCGTAAAATTAAAAAAATGATTATGTCGGCATTTTATATCACACAATAATTAAAAAACATATTTAAAATAAACACTATTTTATTGATGTAAGGTGTACCATATCCCGTCATTATGATTGGGATAAATTGGTTTTGATGAATGATACATATTTTTAATACTTCTTTAATGTTTTATAAATTAGTAATTCTTAAAAAAATTAGTTAATAAATGTGATGTGAAATAAAATATTACCATTTTCATTAAACCTGTAATGATTCCACCTCATGAAATAAATGGAAATTTTCCAATGTTTCTTAGTTTATCATCTGTGCATATATAGTTCACTGATGAGGGTTTACTTTCCCCTAAATATCCCTTAGATGATGCTTCATAAGAAGTTATTGAAAGACTATATGATTCTTTCCTATATATTCTAATGTAAATTTCATAAAAAAATAATATAATATAAATATACAATACAAAGGATAATGAAGAGTAAATCATCATTTCACTATATTATTTTTTCAGTAAAATAGAGAAATAATATTATAATTGTACTCTAATACGATGAAAAATTATTGTCTTCAATGAAGAACCAACATTATACCATGTATTTACATCAATCAGCATATGAATTCAAATCATGTCTCTAATGCATCTAATTAAAATTGGAATGTTTAGGTTAACATGTTTGTTGTGTACATTCAATATATCCTTGGATTTTAGTCCATTTTTTATTACATTATTCATATTTTATTATGAATATCATGCCATGATGCCCGATTTGTTTTTTCAATCGTATGTATTTAATCATTTAAAATATATATAATTTCAATATCATAAATATTTTATCCAAAATGATTTGCATAATTATCATGTTGAGAAGTTATTATCTAATGAATTAGTTACCATTTTATTTAGAGGACATAATTACGGTAGTGAATAGATACTATTATAATGATATAAATTATATAATAATAAAATCATTAACCTACTTATTGAAATTGTTCTTTTTTTTTGATGGTATAATCTATTTGGACTCTCTTTCGTGTATCCAAATATCATCTTTTTCATCCCATAAGATATAAAATATAATTTATTTATTAGGACCACTATGAAATTATTGTCTCACCCTAATGAATGGGTTTTCCTCAATGAAATTTTTATTCGGCCATGTTATTTTTTTTATTCGACAATAGAAGAATAAATAATTTTTATTTATATTATTTGGGACAAAAATTATTGGGTTAACAGACTAGATAGGAACCATTGAGAGGGGAGGAATGAATCTGCAGAACACAGTTTTTATGAATTATTCTCTTCTAGTTGTCAATATCTTTAGATTTGTATCCTTCTATATCCAATCAAAAGTATCTCAGAACATTACTTTTGAAAAATAGTAAAGATAGTGTAAAAAACTTGTTATTTACATGATTTGGCATACAATCCCACTCCATTCCATTTTGGTGAGACAACCAAACATGGATTCTGCATTATAATATTATTTTCAATTGATAGTAAAAAAATGGGTTATACACCATAGTTTCCCATAATATAGTTAGTTTTTGTTATAAAAACCATCCATCAACTCTTTAGACTCAGTTGGTTAGACACCACAACATAATTACATCTCCTAAAACTGGTTAGACACCCTAGCCATGAGACTCTTTAGAAACTATTTACACGCCCTAGCCATAAGATATTTTTCCTTTATATTGATCTATTAGTAGAAAAAGATCCTTCATCTTTCTTAACATGAATATATTTATAATCACATGTAAATCTTTAATTTCTATCTTAATTTTGAAACTCCCCAATATTTTCTATACATGATCATATTCTAGTAAAATTATTCAAAAAAATTCTTAATTTGTTTATCATTTAAATTCTCATTTGAATTATAATTTAATCCTCATATAGTCCCATTCTTCATTCATTCACATGATATTTAAGAATCCATTACTATAAAACTTCCTTAAATTTTTATTCTTTTAATCAAATGAATAACTTAATATCCCATATGTTATTATCTATATAGAAACTTATTTTCCATGAATTCTTATCCATAAATATTTCTTCTAATAATTCATTCCATATCCCCACAAGAAGGGCCTCATGGATCTCTAAAATGTAGATCTTTTTATTTTAAAAATTTTATATTCTAAAAATATCACCCAATATGTAAGTATATATAATCCATTACATCATTATGAATGGCCTATGTGAATTTCATATAGTGGAGGAATTTTCCCATGCAGCTCACTTTAGCTACATAGTAGAATTAAAATACATCAAAACATTCCATTAAACTCACCCAAGTTCTTAATGGAGTTATAAATTCATATATGAAAAAACATTAAGATTTCAAGAATCGCTTAATTAACACTTTTCTCCTCTGTATAGAATTATTTTCATGAGAAATTCAATTAAGATTTAGAATCGACTATGTTTTAAATTTAGCTCCACTACATAATCGATGTTGTGGATCTACATTAGT
Organism: Viscum album; assembly: GCA_963277665.1. Classification (NCBI taxonomy): domain Eukaryota; kingdom Viridiplantae; phylum Streptophyta; class Magnoliopsida; order Santalales; family Viscaceae; genus Viscum; species Viscum album. The sequence goes on along the minus strand of OY728133.1, from coordinate 1,371,994,681 downwards.
ACTTTAGTTCCCTTAATTGAATGAGTAGAATTATATAGATTACTCAAAAAACTAAAATCATATTTATATTTAATCCAGGTCTTCTCATCCATATCAACACTTATCAATGATACTCTTGGTAATGATCCTTCATCCATCAAAACATGTTTTTAATTATTTTGAATATCATCCCAACAATAATCATAATTAATTTTCCTCATTTTCCTCAACTTATTGACTCAATTTATTCATAATGTAGCTGCATGATTACTTTTTTGTAAATCATGATAGTACGTTAATCATCTTATGAACATACATGGATTCATTATCAATCATGACATCTATTTACATGAAATGAATCTATAAAAACTATCTAGGAATCACCATCGCCACACTAAAAACATTTTGACTCATTGAAAACAAATTCAATACTCATTCAAGAAAAACACTCCCTTGAATTTGACGTGAACAAATAATTCCACAATGTTAATGTGTGTTATTGGATTAATTAATTAATTTCCCCTCTATTGAATAAAATTACAAGGAATAATAGAGGGATATTATCCTCTCTTCTTCAACCTTACATGAAACTCATATTAATCACAATTTGTTAGATGAGAGATGAATGATACCTCATGGTTATTTTAGTAAGGAGCATTTGGTCGGACTACTTGAGGAATAGGTTGGATTGCTCAGGGATGGAAAAAAGAGAGATATAACCAAGGTTATTTATTTTTTCCATAACAAACTATGCATGTGATATAATTTTAAAAATATTCGTTTTAACAAATTTTGGATTTTTAAAACAGATCCTCTTAAAAAATTATGTATCCTTAAATGTTCTTATAAAACCATCAAAATAGTTCATGTAAAAGTGTTGTAACTCCCCCAATTCCATGCTTTTATCAACCAACACTCCCTCTTAATAATTTAATTTAATATATTATTGATCAAATACTATAAGGGTTATTTTAAAATCTCAACCTTTATGTTTTGAAAGTTGTTTTGGAGTTCTAAATTTTATTGTAATAGATAATAAGTAGCTACCATCACAGTTTTTTCTCCCCTAAATGGATTCCTATATCCCCCTTATCATGGAAACTTATTTTTATTATTACTATATTTAGAATATCATATTCCTTACTATATAGTGTGTATAACCCTCAAAACAAATCCTTAACATCTATATACTTTAGAATAATTAGGAAATAATAATAGGGAATTAATTGGATCCTCTTTGTACCTCACATATATCATTTAGGATGAGATATTTAACTAAACATAGTAAAATATTTATTTCCTATACATTACATTCATCTGTGTCAAAAAAATTCTATTAAATTTAATTTAGTGAATGATGATTCAGGTGATTTAATATTGTTTTTTAATAGTTCCGGCTATCCAAAAAGGCATACAATTATCTTTCTAGATTAATTTCCTTACATATCAAAACATTCATATATGGAATAATTATTTATCTTTACATTATAATGAAACATTACATCTTAATTACATGGAGAATGAAAAATCATATCAATATTACTATCCCTATCTTGGTTTGATCACATTTTTGATTATAGCTTAATTTTATTCAATTTATCATTGATGGAATGATTTTATAGGTCCCTGATGTTTCCCATATTTCTTTAATAGTATCATATACTTCTATATAGTGTGACCTCGTTTTTATCATCATTTATTTTTTGAGTTTCAGGTGAACTATGGTTTTTTACCCCTTTAATTCAGATTTACCCTAATTTTTTAACTTCTTATACTTTTCTTATTGCCTTATCTTATAATCATCATAGGTATTTCATTCTATAGCTTCATACCCAAATATGTCCTAGAATCTTCATTATAGTTTACAGTGGTACAATTGTTTTATATATCTATATATAATTTTCAAATAAGGATTAATTTATTTCATTGTATCATGTATCTTCATTAATTTTAGCTCTACTCCCTCTTAATTATAATTTTTTACAATTTTTATTAATTGATACATTATGAAACCCATTAATGTCCATATTGCTTTTAGGATCAGTTGGTGAATGATGATTTTATTTATTGTCAATAGTTGTCAATGCTGGTCCAAATGAAGAAGTAGATGAAGAATTACTCCAAAGATAATAGAGATTGGCTGAAGTGGGGATCCGTAGATAATTGTTGTGCAATCATATAATTGGATTTCATCCCTGGGAAATTCTCCATGAAGTAAATTCAGATGATTTTTGAACTGAACCAAAATTCAATGAACTTGTGTCAAAGGTGACGCATTGTTTTCGACAAAGAATAATGGTTATGTATCATCAATCAGAATATGATTTAAGAAGAATTATTACTTTTAGAAGAGGATTCAATGATTAAATATTTCATGAGAACTATATAGAAGATTACTTTATGAAATGAATCACAGGATTTTCATGAATTATAGAATGATTATTGAAGAATAAGAGAGTGTGGATAGGAATGAAATTCTAAGATGTCTATGCATTAGACATTTCCATTAAATCAGACGATGATCTACATATTTGTATTTAAAAAATATCATAAGTTAGGAGAACTTGTGATGCATGCCTTATGAGGAAAGGGTGAGAAAATATGATGTCATCCATATTCAGTTTTGATTGGAATGAATATAGCGGCTTGAAGATAGAGAAGTTTCAGTACTTCTAATTGAAGACCTGATGATATTAATGGTGTTTGATCAAAGAATATATATCAAGATAAGATATAGATCATGATGAAATCAGTTTTTAGTTGAATATGTGAGATGATAATGAAGAAAAATTGGTGTTCTTGCCAAAACAGATTTTAAGGTGGCTTCATTTACCCGTGTTTCCCAAATTTTGGGGTTTGAAAATCAATAGATGGGGAAATGTGATATTGGTAATGAATGATGTGAACTTTTTTGAAGATGGTTTGGTATGTTGCGTGGAAGTGTAGTTCCATGATCCGAACATTATTATCTGGCAGAGGAAAGGCTTGCATGAATGATTGGTTTTGGAATGCAAGATTGATAGGAGTTTGGAATTTAGCGTGCAAGGAATGATTTGAGGTTAAAAAATAAATAAATGGTAATGGGAGGATGTGGGTGAAAGATTCAAGAAGTACAGAAAATATAAGGTTGGTGCTAAAGAGACATCCATGCCTAATGCGACGTCAAATGTGGTTTGGCACAACACATCAGGATCATGCACGACATATCGGGGGTTTTGTACGTGGTGGTCGATAAGATCTATAAATAAGTGGTAACCCGCTCACATTTGATAAGATAGATGCATATTGAAATTATAAGCACTGAGGCATGAATGAATTTTTATTAATGGTGAGTGTGCAAAAGAAATACAGTTGCACACAGTATTGATGTTGCAGACAATATTGAAGTTGTGTGCAAGAGGTGTTTCACGAAAAAATCCAAATCTTGTGCACATGGAATAAAATTTGCAAACAAGACACCTAAAAGGGTGAACGCAATATTTAGGGGGTCCCGAAGCCCTTTGATTGGTGAATATAATTTTTTATGTTGCTTTGTGAAGATGGATGTATTGTGAACCATTCGGTTTCCGAAAGAAAAATTGTACCTCACTCACATGACAGGTGTTTTATCACCCTCGTTGTGCTTTGCAATGTGAAGAAGAACTGGATGTGCAACTAAACTCACATCTTCATAAAGGAAGAAGGTAGTAGACTAATACACTCATGTAATGGTATTGAGATTTGATGAAATAGTATAAGAAAATGCTTCACTATTTTATATCTTATTGTGTCAATCAGAAGAAAGAGATGAATAAAAATAGAGTGTCCAATCTATATTCAGTTATTTAGCCCATTAAAACTGTGATAATGCTATGATGATCTAGTCCTCATTTTTCTGATAATCACAATGAGAGTTTGAGATTCTAGTAGATAGAAGCAGAAGTGATCTTAGTGCATCTAGTTTTGAACTGAATATGAAGGGGAAGAAGATTGTCTAGCTTTTAGGTTTTCTATAGAGAATGAAGTGGGTTTTTACCTATATGATGTAAGGAAGGTAATAAATGAAGTGAAGAAGAACAAATTATCACTATGAAATCCAAAAAGTCTCAATAGGTGTATGATTATTTTGGTGTTGTAAACACATTTAACAGAGAGAAGTCTATCTTCAGAGATAGTATAAGGAAGAAGCTAGAGGCTATAAGAGACTGTCTACACTTTCAGTATAAAGAACCAGTGAGTGTAAGGGTATATCCTACTCGCTGCAAGTTGGAAGGGGATTGTTTACCGTCCCCATTAATGTGTAGGGAGAAACACTGGTAATCGATTATTTCCTTCTATCCTCTATGTGTAAGGAGCCACACTAACGAGATTATTGATTTCATATTCAACCAAATGTAATAGTATATCACATTATATTAATTAATTCATGCACTGGTCATTCGCATGCATGAAAAGGACTCAACTGGTCGTATTAAATGGTGAACCTTATAATAATATTGTGTGCATAATTTTACGACATTAATATTATTTCATGATGTAGGGAAAATAGAATAAGAGAATCAAGATCTTAACTGGTCAATATGTATAGGGATAGAAAGTTAGAATTGGTTTCAAATGTCTCCTGCACTAATTCACCACCTCTCAGTGTTAGGTATATCCCAAACTAGTCTACTCAATCGGTATCAGATGGAGGTTCACCTATGTTGGATTAAATATTCTGAAGTTATTCCCCTTTAAATATTCGAGTTCCTTTCTTGAATAAACATTGAACAGTAGTGTTGGTGATGATTTAGTTACCTATGATTAGAAGGCTATATCTACCAAGACCATGATGATTATAAAAAATAAAGAGAAGAGAATGTTGAATAAGAATTCCCTCTTATATAAGAAGTTGAAGTATCTAGTTCTCCATACCATTTTGACAATTTAGAAAAATCAGGCATGGAAAGTAATGAGAAGGCATCTCATGTTTCCAATATGAAGATGTAAAACCATCCAACCTCAAATGATCAAAAGGAATGTATCATTACATTTTGAAATTATTCTCATGATGAAAATGTTACAAAAAGTGGTGATGATCGATTTATAACATCTCAAGAAATATCTATTGATATATTAAGAATGATTCTTCATGGTATCCCAAATGAAAGTACATCCCATGTTTGTGGAGAACTTCATTGCATACAGAAAAATATCACTCAATTGGAAGAAGAACATGCTGTTTAGGAGAATGGCTTACAAGAAAAACATGTTAAGTGTTTAAATCGATCCACACAGGTTGAACCCATCGAAGAACAAAGATGGAATCTGAATGAAGTTATTTAAAGCGGCTCAAAGATGTTAAAGAAAGAGTGGGAGTTAACAATACTCTATAAGAGAATATCCACACACATGAGGATTAGTTTAAAATGAGAAATGACGTCAAGGAGCTATTTTTGGAAGATGAATCCATGAAGATCAAATAACATGACTATTTGTCACAAAACCATGTAAAGATTCATGAATATAAATTTGAATGATTAATGAAGGATTATGAAGAGAAGATGACTATGATTGAAGACCAGGTAGTCATCCTCAATATGAGATGTCATGAATTGGAATCTGAGTTGACCAATCTTGAGTAGACGCATATTGAATCTCTATAATAGAAGGAAATTGTTTTTCTAGTACTGAATGCATACTAGAGGATTATACTGTCAAAAGACCACCAACATGTGATAAGAAGATCATGGCTTCACTGATTGATCTCACACAAGCAACAGTGAAAGTAAAGTGATGGTTGGAGCCCTATATAGATCCTCGATGCATCAGAAGGTCTAATTTGACAGACTACTGTCTTGGCAAAAGGCTTTGACAAAATCTTATTTTTAGTCTTGGAAAGAGGCCTTGAATATGTGGTTTTGATGTCCGACATTATGCCTTCCATCATTCTGAAATTAGCTATTGATATTACATATGATTATTTGACTAATATAATATGCATGGGAATAAGAATATAGAATTATTTGATTTATATTATCCATATTATACTGAAATTTAATTTTAAAAGGCTTGTGTTTTATTCTTATACATTACCTTAAATGTTTATGTTTATTTATGAAAGTTTCTACTATATTTTTATCCATACTGAGCATATAAGATCACCCCTTTATATGTTTTATATTTCCCATGATGTGAAGAAGTATATCAGGTTTAAACTGTAAAAATAGGCTATGGGATATGAGTATGTTCAAAGGGGACACAATGTAGTTTTTCTTTATTTACTGATGTAATGTAAAACATATGTATGTATCTAGTACTTCCAAGGATAATAAACTAATTGTTTTTTATGGAATTGTCCTCTTGTGATCATGCTAATGATATGTAATAATGCAAAGACTCTGTGTAACTAGGGTCATAGTGTAACGGTTGGTATCCAAATAATATTAGTACAATCATTGGAAACTAGATTTAGAAAAACCGTGATTATAGATCATTACCCTAAGATCAACATTGGGGTTGAATATAGAAGAAAATCCTAAATTTTTTATAATTTAAATATTATGTTGGTTTTCCATGAAACACAACCTTGTCTAGATACGAGCAGATAGAGGCGGCTCTGGGATAAATGTACCTAGGGGTAAAACCTGAAAACACCATTTTGAGCTAGACTCAAAGTGGAACTAGTGCACAACCACGAGCCTTGGTACACTATTGGTTACAAAAGTCCTGGGGGATATGCTTTGGATAATTCAAATTTTATTTACAAACTCTTTTGAAGTATTTTAATATAAGATGAGAATAAATTACCTTGGTTAATCATAAGGTGTTTTAGACAGAAAATAATGTGTCATGATATTCTCTAAATAATTTTATGACAACTGTAACTCACAAAATGCATTTTAGTTTTAGTCAATGGGTAGATTCTGGGGAAGTCATAGTAACATTGAAAATGGTGTACAAGGAGGGAACAATGGTGGACATGAGAAATGAAATAGAATATTGATAGGTGTAAAATATATCATGTTCATGTAGAATAAGGTTTTCAAAAAAAAGGATCAACAACATATATATTAACCAACTCTCAGACTCAACCATGAAGAGAAAGGTGTTGAATGATAATATCCCCAACAGTGGAGACTATAGAGAAAAGAAAGATCAATTTCCATCAAGAATAAAATGTGGTAGGGGACACCCATGAAAGTGTCTCAATGGAACAAATAAATGCTTTATATGTGGGAAAGGACATAAAGTAAAGAATTTTACAGAGAAAATTAAGAGTACTATGAATGAAAATAAAAATTATCACAACAATCAATTTAAATTCATTTTCCGTAAATGTATAGGACCTTGGAATTACCCGATTCTATTACCTTTTCTATAGGATAACCTATTGTTCAACGAAAACCTATGTGGAAATAAATGGATGGATAAATGTTTAAAAGTGTTAGTGCCCTTTGTTAATGGGTTACCATTGGAATACATTTCTCTTGTATCTGTAACCATGCAGTTTGTTATGTGAAAATTCTATTCGAGGAAGAATTATCTTTTCTTTTGTGCATATAGTAATAAATAACCATTTGGGTGTATATGTACATGAATTTCAGGATATTACAGGTTATTAATTTTTGGGATGAAAATGCACGGTATGAGATAACATTTGTGGTGAAATTATGTTATGGTTCTTTTGAGGAATTTATCTCATTTTGGGAATGATATAAAATATAGTTTTTGAAAAAGGACAACATGAAGACCATGCGATAACCCGTCGCATCATCTAATGCTATGTGAATCGAATCTCCAACCAATGTGCGACTGGGATTTATCGCATACTATTAGACTATGTGAAGTCCCTTATTAGTTTGACTAATTATTTTTAGTTAAATTATTTTGTTGATCAATAATAAGTTTATTTTGGATTTTATGTTTTATCAAAACGATATCCTTATCGTAGTAAAATTATTTGGTTATTAGTTGATAAATGTAATTTTGGAAGACGTTTTCTCTGTTTGGAACACTATATTCCTATATAAAATAGATTAATATGGGATTTCATTTGAGGAGTAATGGTATATTTTTAACTATTTTTTATAGTGGATTTATAGAGTTGTGGGTTATTTATGAAAATTATAATCCTATCATAGAGAATATGTGATTAGGTTAATTTCATTTAAGAATGTGACTTTATAAATAATCGATGTTATTTGGTTATACAATTTAATGTGGAAGACTATGTAATCAAATTATTCTATTTTTTGGGTTTCAACCTTATTTTGGATTATATTGAAGGATTTTATGGAAAATTATTCATTGAATGGTATTTATTGAACTTTGGGTTTTGTTAATTTAATTTTAGAAATTTATTTTAGAATTTCCTTCTCTAAAGGATTATCCTTTTTGGGGATCATCTGATCTTGTAATAACCATTTTGGTTTTAGTTAATCTCTAAAGACAAGGAAAGTATATAGTTCATCCTTTGTTTATTATGTGATTATCTATAAGTTGATTCTAGTGTTTCAGGTGTGACCAAGTCATCATGAATACTCATTGTTTGGAGTGAAAGATGAGTTTGTGGTAGAAATTAGTTAAAGGTTGGAACTTGACTTATCAAGTATTTAATCTTAATCCCAAAAATGTGTTATCTTAATTTCTTATGTTATTCATAATATATTTATGGCTTTGAGGCCCTCAATTTCCCATTCACTTTTTTTTTGTGATTTATGACCTCAATCACTCCCTATAAATATTTACATTTTTTCTCAAGTTATAATTTCCACCAATGTTCTCTTATTCAAAAACTGAATTTTGTGGGGACTTTTTCATTTCCCTTTCCTTATTATTAAGACTAAATTTTATAAGCCCTATTTCTGATGTGGGTTTTTCATACATGTATTTTCAAAATTTTAAAAAAAAATTTACGATGAAAAATATCAAATTACGAGGATGAAATTTATTGAAAGGGGGAAAAATGTAACACCCCAAGCTTCCACGATATGCTTCTCTTTGATTAATACAATAGCATGTGATGTACACAACCCCGAGTTCAAGCACACCACGACCTATCAAAATATATGTTTAGAAAGAATTTATGAATAATAATAACCAAATTTTAAATTTTATATATATCCCATATAATATTAAAAATTATATTTTGTGTTTCTTAGACATAATATAAGTACAAATTTAATTTTTCAAGTAAAATAAGTATTTTTTAAAAAAATGCAGTGTTTTCATCGTTTAATGGGGAACCCTTTCTAAATCCAATATTTGAAACATTAATATAATAAATTTTATTTATTTAAATTTATATTTAGAATAGGGATATAAAAATTTATTTTGGATAATGTTTTGAGGTTTTTCTGAAAACATTCTTATTTTGATGAATAGTGAAAGATACAAAATTTTAATTGGAAACAACTTTTTTAATCAAAATAATTTATAATGGTAAATTATAAATTTGGAGGGTTTTGAAGTATATTTATATTATATTTTTATCATTTAATACAATGTTTTTCATTGGTTGTAATTTTACTTTTAAACCCGACATAATCACATATCAATCTTTTGATAGTTTATACATATCAAAAACCCGCTTTCTAGTTTTGACAACAGGAATTAAGTTTAAATTAATTAAAAAAACTAATGTGTTTTTAATTTGGTAAAATAGACATAATTTTGTTATTCAGAATACAAAAATTATTTTTGGTATAATTTTTGGTATTTTTACGAAAACATTCAATTTTTTATGAATAGTGAAAAACACTGCGTTATATTTTAAAAACCGACTTTTTTATTTGAATAATTAATTATTTTTATGATTATTTTAAGGAAAAAAAGATACATAATATCTATATTAGTTCTATTTAATTTATTGGAGTCATTTAATAATAAAATTTGATGTATAAATTTTATTGAATATTTAACGTCTTTTACCCACATTCTAGGCACGTTTGAAAATTTTCATAAAACGTAATTTAACCATATTTTTAAATTGAATTTAAAATATCCAAGAGACACGGTTGAACTTATTATGTAAAATTTTTCTCAATAATATGAAAATAATTTTTTGATGAATAGTAACTTTTGAATTTAATTTAATATTGTTAAAAGTAAATAGGGTTATTGAAGGTAAAATTGATTTTATAATTTCCCTATCACATGTCATACTTTTATTGGATTAGTGTATATGGACCAAAATAAATATTAGTAATAAAACATGATCCTATTGGATCCACTTGGTTTAGATTATGACTTTTATTATTATATTATTTAAAGAAGAGTTAAAAGTTTTAAATTCAAATTTTAATAACTAAAACATTTCTAATATAGGGTTACAAATAAGATAATTATGTCTATAAATATTCATTAAAAATATAAAAATATTTCCTACAACATGGAATTTTATTTATTATTTGTAGACCTTAAAAAATTAAATTTATTCATGACATAATGATGATGCAGTAATTACCTAATTAATGAATGATTAAAATAATTGATATTTTAAATATTAAAATAAAAGAAAAATGAGACTTTCGATGCATTCCAAAACAATTATAGGTTAATATTACATGAAAGGGTTGATTAATTTTTTTTTGATGAAATCATATTTTTATGACTTTCACAATAACCAAATACTAAATAATGTAAAAATTGACATATATGAGTCTTTTAAATAAATACTATATTATTAGATGGTATAATATTCGTAAAAAATATATAGTCAGAAAAAAGGACTTAAATAATAATATATATGTCATTAATGAACAACTTGGGGTTTTCTTGGTGTTTTTAAGTTTGTTTATTAACAATATAATATAAAATACAATGATACATGGTAAATGTTTAACTATTTAACAAAGAGTTAAATCTAAAAGAGAAGGTTAATATGGTAAACAATTCCTGAATAAAACCTATTGATTGAGAGTTTTTAGACCCAACCTCACCTTAGAATAAAAATAAATCCTTTTGGATCCATTATAAACTGAATATGATTATATTATAAAATAAATTTCATGGATTTCCTAAAGTGACCCTCACTGCTCTTATTAAAGGGTACTTTTCCCTCTCTCAAAGTCACATCTCCAAAGATAATTGGCTTAGCCAAACCCTACTCCAATATCCTCCAAACTACCCTCACATAAACATAGATTCCATACATTGATCCAAAGTCCAGCTTAAGAAGGTCTTTTGATCAAATCAAAATGAACCACCCGAAGAAAAGGTAATTATTTCATCACATCTTTCAATGTTCTTTTCTTCTGCCACTTCCCCTTTCTTTGTTGCTTCCATACCAAAATAATAAATCCAGTACCTTTTACATACTATGATTTTATAAAAAATATGGTATAACCATATGCATTATTCTATCCATCATATGAATGACAAAGTCACCATATGTGCGTATGTGCAGCTCACCGTCTCCACATCGTGGTGTAGTTTGTTATTCAACACATAATTATTTGTATGGTTATAATAATGAGTATAATTGATGTAAATAATAAATATAACATTTTAATAAATTTTTATATATATAATACCATCCAATTATATTCTATTTCATCATCAATATAATGGTATTGTCACTCTTACATACGTATGGATTGTCGTCTCTTCGAACGTGACAATATTCATTCCCCAACGTAACCATTCAAGAATAAATATAATTTTATGATCAAAAAAATAATGTTTAAGAACACAATATCATTATTGATATGAATCAAATACATCCTATCCATAACAAACATGACTTATGTGACAAATCATATAATGAAAAACGAATCAGTTAACACACGAAACAAAGATACTACTGAAGTATTATTAACAACGAGATATTAAAAGATCATATATGAAATCATATTTCTGTATAGGGGTATTTTATAATTTAATAACAATTAATTTAATATTATAAAGGAGTTTATTGTACCCTAATCTGTGGAAAAATACACGGTAAGGGGTTTCTAATCTCACTTTTAATTCCATGTGATTTCCATTCTTCACCACATATTTATTGCATGTTGTGTATTGTGTACTACAATTTGATATATATTATCATGATTCTATTTATATTCATGGAATTTTGTGATTATTTTGGTGGTTAATAACTATTTCTCATATGACTCGATTGAGTACAATGTGTTAATGGGTTTTCAACACACTTTTATGTGCGTGAGATTCATGCTATATTTTCTGCTATTTCCTTTTGTGGGTGTATTTACTACCCATGATTGTATTATTGGTGTTATATAATTTAATTTACAGGTATTAAAATAATCATTGTATTATCCTACTTTTAGGGGGGTGTATGTTTCATAAGTTACCAATTCGATAAGGGAATTTCAAATTTCAATTTCCACTCATTGGATTTAACACAAACATCATTGATTATTTTACCCCAATATTATGTGTGAAATCCCTATATATTTACTTATGTAGTCATTTACCCTCCCCTTTTTCTGGATATACAATTTATACACATAATCACTCCATTGATAAATTCTTAATTAATCGATATGAACATGATAAGAGTAATTTTAAAATAATTTTAATTAATTGAGTTAAACATCCAAGTTATTGGTGTTGATTTTACAAAAATACATGTAAATGTCCTCTGATTTATTTACACTGAATATCCAATAATATTTAGAGTATTTATATTTTTCACACATAATTATTTCATTTATTTATCGATAACTTAAGGATACAGTCTTTATAAGTTATTTTATCTAAATGTACATTCCACTTAGACTTCTTTGTTGTTATACACGAATTCACTTTTATATGGTGTATATACTGTAGTATAAAATATTATATCATGGATCTATATATTATCATGATATTATAATGTTTTTATTACCTCAATTATTTGTATTCAAGCATCTCTCATTTGGTTAGGAACTGTAACTAAAATATCATTTTAAATGTTTTAATGATTTATTCGACTAAATCATTATCATTAATGTCCATGTTTTAAAAATGGTTTTAAGGATTTATTTATATGGAAATTAATTATTTAAAATTAAGATTACTTTTAGGAGATTCAGTGTGGTATGGGACACTTTGATTGAAAAATCTATTTTAAACGTCTTGTTGATAAATTGTTATACATTTAAATGTTTTCAAGAAAAAGGGGGATATTTCTCTCAAATAGTTTTGATGATTATTTTCATCTATGTCAATATCCTTCATTATTATAGATTGAGGATAATTTATTATAATACAACCTTCTATATTGTATTGAATGAGTTATGTTTGAGTGTGGATGTGCTATTTTTAAACCATTCAAGGTTTGTGGTTAAATTATTGACATTTTGTATGCTAGTTTTAATATGGATGTTTAGATTATATTTCAACCTTTTGATATGAGGAATTCATTGGAATTAGTAAATAATGGGTGGAGCCTGCTATAGCTCCTCTATGCATTGGTAGGTCTCATGAGACAAACTAGTGTCTTGGCACAAGGCCTTGACACAATCTTATTTGTAGTCTTGGAACGATGCCTTGACTATGTGGTTATGAAGTCTGTCATTATGGATTACATCATTATGAAATTAGCTATAGATAATTCATGCGATTATTCGACTAGGAGAATATAAATGTGTTTATGTAAATGGAATTATTTGATTTATATTTTCCATATTATTCTGAAGCTTAATTTTAAAATTCTTGTGTGTAAGTCTTATAAATTTCCTTAAATATTTAAGATTATTTATGAATGTTTCCGCTATATTATTATCCTTACTGAACATCTGAGCTCACCCCTTTATAAGTTTTATTTTTCCCAGGATGTGTAGTTGTATATCATTTTTAACCTTCCAGAATAGGCTAAGGGGTATGAGTGTGTTCAATGGGTAAAAATGTTGTTTTTCTTTATTTCATTATGTAATGTAAAACATAAGTATGTATCTATTACTTCAAAGTCTACTTTAGTAATCTATATTTCGGGACATTATTTCTTTGGATCATGCTAATGATATGTAATAATGTATCGATTCTGGTTAACTTTGGTCGGGGTGTTAGAATAGTTTAACAATTATAATGTTTTAAAATTTTTTTAATTTTATTCTCATAAAAATTTATTATTTTAAGTAGAGGGAAAAAGATTGGTCACTTAGGTCGACTGCACGTTCACCGTTCACTGTGCAGTTTCTGTGCACCAACCCAAAACCCATAAAAATTATTAAATGTAAAAAATTTGAAACTGGGACCCTGAACCCAAAATTTCCAAAAAAACATAGATTATGATAAGAATAAAATAAATGGGAATTTGAGGTCGGGGTGTGACAATGATCAGATTTAGTGAAAATGGAAATCTTATTCCAAGATAGAGCTTTCCCTTTGAGTTTCATGAATGAATCAGAGTGGTGGCCTATTGACTATAATTTCCACCAAAATTGTCTCAAGTAAATGATGTATTCCATGAATCCCTCTCAAGGAAGTACATACCAGACACCTCATATTTACTCAATTCATAGGTGGTATGATTTGGAAAATGGCATTTCCTTCGAAGACAAGCTGGTGAAAATTATAGCTTGTAGAGATATTGTTCTAATAAGGGAGACAATGCACTTAGTGAATGTGTTTTGGATAAACCATATTTTTGATGAAGAGATGTGGGAACAAGAATAATTGATGAATCAAAGTTACCCTTATCGGTTTTACTGAGGAAACATAAAATTTCAATAGGGAAATTTCATCAGGGAGAAGATCGTAAGGACCTAAACTTCTATAAAAAAATATTATTTTAGTTTTAATTAAAATGAATTATTATGTATTATGGTTATAGAAAACAAATACACTCCTTTGATTTTATTATATCCCATTAAATTAACATTTATTAATCATTAATGTTGATAACATATCCATCTAATAGTTATCATATGATTAGTATAGATATAAATTTTTAACAAATCCAATTGACACAAAAAAAGTAAGTGATGGAATCAACCAGTTGGACCATAACCTATGAAGCCCATTAATAATTTCTTCCAAGAAAGATTGCATCATTAGAATTTTACCTTGACCAAGAATAATCTGAGATCCAACAACTTAAGCATGAGGGAAATTGTTTATGGGAGAAGTTCATGATCATGGAAGTCATATGAAAAACAATGTTCGCCTAACCACCCCATGAAGGTCTCACTACAACACACCTTACTCATACAGAATTAAATGATGTATTAAATTGGTATGTTTCAATAACCTAGAAATATATGTATGTATATTATTTTTTATACAATATACAATACATTTTCATCATATTATAGTTGACTTTTATATTGATACAACAAAACACAAACAATATTTTTGGTCAATATTTAAATTCAATTGAGGAATATATTTTAAAGAATAATGGATTTTTGAAACTCATAATATTTTTAAAAAATTTTATTTTCAAATAATATTTATCAATAATAAATGATTATGTAAATTTGAGGAATTCAAATATAATATTTATAGGGGTTTAGAAAACGTTAATTTTAAAAAGACCATCTTTTTTCAATAAACGTTGGTTCTTATTTTAAAAGTGAGAATACAAATATTTAAAATAAAATTTATACAGAATGCATATTATTTTTGGAATTATAATTTATAAGTTATCCAATTGTTATTTTTTCATATTTTTCTCATAAAGTCGATTTCTGGGTAAAAATTACATACCGTATAAATATATGTTGTGTATTATGACATCATAGTGTCCCAAATATGATGTAATACATAATTAAAAAGGAATAAACCACCAAATAAATGTTTTACATTTAAAATAATTGGATTTAAATTTTACTTTATAATTTTATAAATCGATTATGAATCTTACAAAACCATTAATATATTTTAAGTGTTTTAAAACCTTTATTTAGGAGTATGACTCACCTACGCATAAGAACTGATATTATTTTTTTAATTTCACCCCATGGAGTTATTAAATAATTAAGACCACTCCCATTTTTTAGATCAAAATCAGAAAAAAAACATGAGAAGGTTTTTTGTAACATCCCAAGTATGTAATGAATAATAGATATTTTTATCTATGTCTATTAATGAATTAGATAGTGTTTTAGAGGATTAAAATGAAAATAAATTCAATCTTAAGCATGGAATACACTAATATTTTTTAAAAGATCGTTTTACTGCCTTTTGAAGGAAAACCATTTGTAAATCTATATTTTGACAATTTTAGAAGGTATGTTTTTCAAAATAAACTTATTCTTTATGATTGGGACATTAAAATTTACTTTGTGTGAATTTTTGGTATTTTTCTGACAATGTTCGTTTTTTTATGAATAGTGAAAAATAATGTATTTTACATCAAAACTGCTTTTTAATATAGTTTATTTATATTATTAGATTGTCTTTTGAATTGATTTTAAAGTTAAATTAGAATATATTTTTACCATTTAACCCAATGGTGGTCATTATGGTTAATTTTACTTTGGAATTGGGCATTAACTAATGCCAATCTTTTCATAGATATTGTTTCAAAAAAAACCCCGCAATTTGTTTTGAAAACGGGAATTATTTTTAAATAAATTATTGAAATTTATGTGTTTGGAATTTGTTAAAATGGATTACATATTTGTAATTAGATGGTCCAAATTATGTAATCAAGACATTATGTTTTTTGACATTATGAATAGTAACGACGGTAATTATCATTAATTATCTTAATTAATGAGTAATCAGGAAGTTGAGGATAATAAAATGATATCATAATAATACAAAAGGACCACAACATGTGTCATAAGGCTATTGGTTGTCTCATGGGAGACCGTGGTATGCCTTGTTCCAAACTTGGGGGCCCCATGGAATCTCTTTTGTGGAAAGTGACTCGTTATCTATTTTTTAAAGAAAGTAAATATAACAAGAATGTATAACCTAATTAAAACATTTTTAATTTTTCCTAAATAGATGATATTTTAGACTATAAATATTCATTAGAAATATAAAAATATTTCCTACATCATGATATTTTTTTTATAATTTTTAGACATTAAATTTATTAAATTATTTATCACATCATGATGATGTAGCGATTACCTCATTAATAAAGGATTTAAATAAAATGAAATGATAATGTGAAATCTATAACCTACACATATCCAAAACCTATTGGATTGGTGAATTTCGAACCCTCATCACCTTACCCTCGAATTATATCAATGTGGGACCTTTTGAATCCGAAAATCATTTTCAAATAAAGTAACATTTCTTTACATTCCAAGAGTGCCCCTCCTCTCCTCTTATAAAAGGCCCCCACCTCTACCTCATTACCCACACTCCCAAAGCATTTGGCTCGGAAAAACCCTGCCCATTTTGTATCTCCACATCCCTCTCTTACTCTTTGAAGCCTCACTTTGGGCAGAAGTCTTCCCAAGGAGCCTTTGAGCTCAAACCAAAGGGAGTTACCCGATTTTAAGGTAATGTCTTCAATTGAGTCCTTTTGTTTTATTTTGCTTCTACAGCCCCCTAAAATCTTTTTATTCATTTCTTTTTTAACAACTCCAGTATTATAAATATACTAGGATGTTTTTATAATAAGGATTTGAGCTACACTTACACACAGCTACATCTAATGGTTAAAGGACATACTGTTTCCGTGGATGGTGAATTTATGCCTCCCAAAACGATGATTGTTCAACATTCTTTTAACACCTTCAAAGGTGGCCATTAAGATGTCACTATATTTATATATGATATATAATATGTTTATGTTTTCCTTAAGCTTCTGTATTTTTCATTTTGGGCATACCTTTATGGTTTCCATTATGGGTAAACACGATATCTTCATTTAAGGAAGTGTGGACTATCGCCCCCTCAAGGTGATTTGATTCGTTAAATACCATATGTGGGACGTATAAATGATGGAACTATGATATTATATAAGATATTATGATGTAATTATAATATACATTTATATCATTATGATTCCATTCTATAAAGTATGAAATAGAAATGAAAGTAGCGTTCATGCGTACATACGGCTTACCGTCTCCATGGAAGAAGAATTTCATTTCTTACCTCAAAATGATTATGTAATATTATAAATTCATGTATATACTGGATATATATGATATATACATCATTATTATAATTCTGGATATAATGGATACATGAACAACTTGTAATTATAAAGGGTTTATTTTTGACTCAAGTACCAATGATCGTTTAAACGACCGTTATTAACTTAAATAATTACATTGTGTTCATGAAATGGAAATAAGTGATATAAAAGGAATAATGAACATGAAAAAGTTTCTTAAGCAAGTAGAAATTAACACATGTTTATTATTCAGGACATTAAAGAACGATCAAGTCAAGTCGGACCCGAGGTATGGGACTTCGTCTCAATCTCCTTTCATTGAGTCATATTTTGTTTTATACACAACCTTCTTTTATACGGTGTATAAACCCCTTTGACTTTTACGTTTACCCAAAAGTGATCTTTTTTATACGAAGCGTTTTACTAAATGACAAAAGGGGATGTTTTTGTCGTACGTATGCGGTGACAACGAATTCTCCGCCGCCGTGACCATTATTTGAGTTTCAGATTCCTCTACAAGCCATACCTTTTTTTAAAAGAAAAATAAATACCATGTTTTTCTTTTGTTTTATTTTGGTATTGAAAATGGTTTTCATAATGTTTTTATATCAATGTGTTGTATTGATATCTTGTGATTGAAAGGTGGAAATGTTATGTTTCCTTTATGCATGTTTTATGTGATACGATTATGTTGACGTTCTTGGGAATTATTATGAAGACGGGTGGTTCCGTGGTAAACTAAGGGCGGGTGAGCCCGATATAGCTCTCCAATGCATTGGGTAACGTGAAGGAGTGAAATGTTAAGGTTTCTCCCAAGATATTTAGGGAATATACTGTTATGGGTATTCCAAACGTAACCCAGAGGGTTACACCCTACGTAAGAATGTTATGAATGCCTCAAGTTACCTTTATGTCTTATGAATTCTATGATTTATTCATGATTTGATGAGGTATGTTAAAGTGATTATGTTTTATTGGTAAAGTATGATTTCATTCTTATGTATATATGTACCCATGTTTCCTTTCCATATTTTTATATCCCTTACTGAGCTTTTTATTCTCATCCCATGTTTTTTGAAATGTTTTTCACAGGTCAAGGGAAAGGTACATGATATGATGATAGTGTCAAGGAAGTGTCAAGAAAGAATCCATGTTTTATTTTAAATATGTTTCCATTGATGAGAAAGAAGAATACTATCTTTATATAATCACTTTGTTTATATGTGGAATGTAATGCAAGTTTTATGATCTAATTCTCTAAAACTCTAAACCTGAAAAGATGCTCAATGTGTAATCATGTAATAACTCAAGATTAAGTAAGGTTTAAGGTTGGGGCCTTATAGTTGGTATCAGAGGTCGGTTTAGATAACTTTAGGAGTTATAATTCTATTAAATGATTATCCAAAAATATTTTTTTATGGTCAAATTGAAGTGATATAGTATTTGAATATTACCATGTCACTTCATCTAAGACATTTTTGTTCAGAATGGTTTTCCGCAGAGGAAACAGGGAAGCAGTGCTAGGAAGGCATGCAGAAGGAAATAACCTTCCGAATCAGCATCCTGAGATGGTCGGAGTTGGAACTGAACAGTTTGTTGCAGTAATGAGGCAGTTGACTCAAGTGATAAATGGTGGTGGTATCCATGAACGAGATCAGCCAGATCAACCGCAGAGGAACATGTCAGTGGGGGAACATTTCATGATGCAACATCCCCCATCATTCATAGGATCATCTGACCATGTGCTAGCTGAAGGGTGGATTAAAGCACTGGAGAAGATTTTCGATGTCATGGGGTGTTCAGATAATCAAAAGGTTAGTCTTTCTATTTACCATTTGGAGGGTGAAGTAGATCAGTGGTGGTCGATGGTTAAAAATATCAGGGACGCTGATGAGATTGATGCTCACGAGTGGGATGAATTCAAAGGTATGTTTCTTGAAAAGTATTTTCCTAAGGCTGTTCGACTTAGGATGGAAAAACAATTCATGGAATTGAGGCAAGAGGAAGACTCAGTGGCTACCTATGAAGAAAGGTTCACTCGATTGTATAGGTATGCCCCAAATTTTATCCGAGGCCTTGATAGTAAAATCAATCGTTTTTACTCAGGATTAAAGCCAAAATATTTAAGGGCATTAGCTTCTCGTGAGTTTAAAAGTTATGAAAAGCTTGTTTGATGTGCTAAGAAGGTGGAAATGGAGTTTGCTGATGATCAAGTGTTCTATAACAACCAACAGAAGAAGAGACCAAGGTGGTAGGAGAAAGGGAAGAATTCTTCAAAAAAGTATGATGGTAAGAAATCTAAGTTTCTAGTTTGTGATAAATGTGGAAAAAGGAATGTTGGGGAATGTCTTCCGAATTCTGTAAAGTGCTACCTATGTGGTAAGATGGGACATAAGGCTCGTGATTGCACTGAAAAAGATAAAGGTGAAGGTAAGACCAAATTTTATTTACAGTTAGTGAAATGCTTTAAGTGCAATGATATGGGTCACTATGCAAACGAGTGTCCGACAAATAGCTTGAGTGATGGGAAGTAGTTAGACTACAAGCAGAAAGGGGTGGTGAAATCCTTTGCAACTACTTCAGTAGATGTCGGGCCATCAAATGAAGTTGTATCAGGTAATTTGTTTGTTTTTTTAGATTATGCCAGTGTGTTGTTTGATTCAGGGTCCACACATTCTTTAATATCTGAAACCTTTTCTTGTAAAATGGGAATACCATCTCATGAAATGATGTTTTCTCCCAAATTTACCCAAGTTTTAAGGGTCAAGCGGTTGCTTGTAGTGTAGCTTGGGTTGTCGAATCCTTAGATACCTAAGAAGAACATTTAGACACTCAATAAAAAGAGATGGATTTTTGGCTATGAAGTGGCCAACTTTGGGTTGATTTTAGATTGTTTTGAAAGAGCACTAAAAGATCTATGTGAATTCAAATTATGAGAAAATGAGTTGATCTTAGGTTATTGCTCGGGGTGAATTGAATGAATTCCTTTTTTTATGATTTTAATTTCATTAACTAGAGAAGTATTCATGCAATGAATTCAAACTAACCTCATCAAATACTGATTAAACACCTTCAAAACATATGAAAATCACCTATACACTTGTAGGATCATTTTCATGAGCACTCCATGTTAAAGGATGTAATTAGCACATGAAAGTGGGGTGATTAAATTCAATAAGGAAGAGGAAGAATAAAAATCATTGAATGAAAGAAACTCAATTAAAAGAAATTAATAACATTTAGGGCATGAGAAATAACATTCAATCCAGCGCCTTGCTACTCCCTTGGATCAAACCATAAAATAGCTAGCCCTCCATTGATGACAAGTTCTCAACAGAAGCGGAATGTAGACTTATGAGGGTGGATTTGAAGAAGTAAAAACAACAAAAATAACGATCACTCCACCGTTGTGTGAATGAAATCACAAGGTTTGGTGTGAATAAATTCACACCTTGAGGAAACGGTATCATGGTGATAAGGAGAAGAACAAAACAAGAGAAGAAGAAGAACACTTAATGAAGACTAAGGTGATTCGAACAACTTACATGAGAAGGAAGAACATTACAAAGGAAAATTGTCATAATAACATTACAATGAAAAGAAAGAACCCAACATCCCTACATCCACCACCAATACTGCCTTAAATAGGAAACAATTAAGCCTTGGCTGAGACCCCAACATCCCATGTGCCTTTTATTAATTATGTTGGGGAAAGGTGGGTGGAACATTAATGATGAGAGACTTTTCCACTTCTTGCCCCGAAGTTGCAACCAGCTTGCATCCAACGGAAAGACGAGCCTATAGGACCTCATAGAAGGCATAATTTGAGTGGGACCTAGAATACTTAAATGAATCCCCAGATCTCCCCTAACATCCTGTAAATTTTCAGCACAAAATAATTTGTGGTTAGGGAGGTATGATTGAAATAGTGTAATGTTTTTCTCGGCCACAGACTCTGGCCCAAAATTAAATCTTCAACTTGGGCCGCCTTAGTCACCACCATTGAGGACGAATTAGCACTGGCTCCAGAAAAATTATTTGTTCCCCAATATGTATTCTATCCTTCCATAAATTTTGGGCTTCATTGGGCTTGTATTGTGGGCCCCATTGTCCGATCAGTGGGATGATATCCAATCTGCCTTCTCCAGAATTGTTTCCTTTAATCGCCAAATATCTCCATCATCCGTTATTAATAATCCATTGATCCCTGAATAAAAAATGTTCATAATTAAGTGAATATACATTTCCAAAAATATCAAACTAAAATATGTATAGTTACAATCTTTAAAATCAGATGAAACATTGGGCCTAAATTGCTGCACATTAGGCATGAAGTGCACAAATGATGAGAACAGGTGTTCAAAATGTAAAATGCACTAAAATGGTATTTATGAATAGC
Source organism: Viscum album (assembly GCA_963277665.1). NCBI lineage: Eukaryota > Viridiplantae > Streptophyta > Magnoliopsida > Santalales > Viscaceae > Viscum > Viscum album. Next base: position 1,371,972,308 of record OY728133.1, on the reverse strand, counting down.
AAGGCACATGAAGACTAAATATATTAGAAATGAATATTAGCCTCTTACAGTGGCTAATCACACCCCCCAACGTGAGTTTTGCTAGTCCCGAGCAAAATATATCTCACAAAATTGAAATTCGAATGACCTTTTCCAAATACATTTTAATACACATTTATCACCCAAAGATCACATACCAAACAATTTTGAAACCCATCAAAATCATTTAATACAAGCTATGTCCACGTGAATATCTCAATCCCAAGCCCATTCCTTTGTTCAAATACATTTCCATATTTCATCCAAATTCAATTAAGCATGATGATGTTTTGTGCGTCACAATAGACATGGGGGTTCATTTACATTCGAGGGAGAATAGATGGAAGCGCTAGGAGCAATCAAATTTTAATAATAAGATGAGTACTCATTTTTTTATTTTCTTTTTTTGGGGACTTTTTTGTATTTTTTTTTTGCAATTTTTCCATGGTAATTGAAATTGAACTCAATCGAGTCAACCCATGTAGCAAGACTTTTCCGATTACTCCCAGTCTCAAAGACCTTAGGGCACCAAGTGAAGCTCACATACTCGGGCCTCATCTCGAGTTAACTCAATCAAAAACGAATTCAAATTACCACAAATAGAGATAAAATGTCCAACTCTGGGCCAGACAACTATGGAGTCACGATCCCCAAGTGCGGAAAGCAACACATTAGGTCAATTCATTGCTCTACGTGCAATTGATTTTTTTTGAATACTCATGTTAAAATTAAAATGATCGCCAATCCTATGCTATTTATTATGGGTCCCCAAGAAATCAAACTAAGACCCCACAATCTAGAGGACGTGCATTGTGTTTTTTTATTAAATGGATGAACATATAACAGTGAAAAATCACATCGGACAACCTCACTTTCCAATATCTATGGACATGAACATAAACTTGCATTAAAATCAGAATCAAGGCATGAAAAATTATTTGATATCCAATTTCAGAATTTGGAATTTGTGTTATCATGTTCAAGGTTAATGGCATTTTTTTCCACACATTTTCATCTCCCCCCAAACTTGGAATACACTGTCCCCTGTGTTTAATGAATTGAAACATAGAAGTGGCAGGATAGAAGTTCAACGAAGACATTGAAAATGATAATTATGGAATGAAGTCACCTAGTGGTTGATGTTGAAAATGCATTCCCATGTCTCCCTTCAGTTCTGGTTTATCTCCCAATGGCTTAGACGGTTATGACCAGCTTTTCCAATGACCTATGACATGCCTTAATTTTGTTTAATATATATATTTTTTATATTTTTTTAACCTAAAAAAGTATAAATAACATAAACTGATGATACATTGTCTTCTTTTATTTTCTGGGTAAGGTATTACTTAAGGATCACACCGCGTGACATCGATGAATACGGTGCTCCCCTTTCATTCCCATCCGTACTCATAAAAGAAGTACAGTTCAACAATCTATTTTTTTTAAATACCAACAAAAACAAAAATATAAAATAAAATAAAATAAACTGATGATACATTGTCTTATTTATATTTTCTGGGTAAGGTATTACTCAGGTATCACACCGCATGACACGGGTGAATACGATGCTACCCTTTCGTACCAATCCTTACTCATAAAAGAAGAACAAGTCAACAGTCTATATATATATATTTTTTAAATAACAAAATGAAGAAGAAGGAAAGAAAGAAGAAAAAAATGATTCACAATGATTAGAAACATGAAGACCACAGGTTGCCTCCCGTGCAGCACTTTTGTTTAATGTCGTTAGACCAACATGGATCCTAAATCTATCAATTCATTCCTGGTTCATAGGTTGGCTCTGTTAACTCTACCTCTATTTCCTGTTTATTGAATGATTCAATGAATGGTTTTAACCTATGACCATTGACCTTAAAAATGTTACCACTTGTGGGATCCTGAATCTCTACTGCCCCATGGGGGTACACATGATGCACTATGAATGGACCTGACCATATAGACCTTAACTTTCCCAGGTGTAAATGAGGTTTTGAACTATACAAGAGCATACATTTTCCCAGTTCAAATTGTTTGACTTTGATATTCCTAGATTGGTAGGCTTTAACTATAGCTTTATTTATCCTTGAATTTTCATAAGCCTCCATCCTAAGTTCCTCAAGTTCATTAAGATATGACTTCCTCTTTTCTTTAGCTAAAGAAATGTCGAAATTCATTTTTTTGATTGCCCAAAATGCCTTATGCTCAATTTCAACAGGTAAATGGCATGCTTTTCCATAAACCAGCCTATATTATGACATTCCTAGGATGGTTTTGAATGCTATACGATATGACCAAAGAGCATCCAAGAGTTTCTCAGACCAATCTTTCCTAGAGGGGTTGACAGTTTTTTCAAGAATTTGCTTATTCTCCCTATTTTCTAACTCAGCTTGACCATTGGTTAGAGGATGGTACGCAGTGGAAACTTTATTTGAAATTCCATACTTATACATGAGTGATGAGAATGGGAATTTACAGAAATGGGTTCCACGATCACTGATTATAGCCCTCAGAATTCCAAATCTAGAAAAGATATTCTCTTTTAGGAATCAGATCACAACATGATGATCATTAGTCTTGGTGGTAATGGCCTCAACCCATTTTTAGACGTAATCAACAGGTAAGAGGATATAGAGGTATCCCTTAGAGTTTGGAAATGGTCCCGTGAAATCAATTCCCCAACAATCAAATATTTCAACGACTAGAATGGGAGTGAGGGGAATTTGATTTATTTTTGAAATGGATCCTAATTGCTGACACTGAGGACAACTTTTTCAGTATTGGAAGGAATCCTTAGTGAGGTTCGGCCAGTATAAACCACTTTGGAGGACCTTTGCAGTGGGTTTCTTTTTAGAAAAGTGGCCTCCACATGCCTCTCCATGACAAAATTTTAGAATGGACATTGGCTCAGACTCAGGAACACATCTCCTGATTATTTGATCAGGACAGAACTTGAAGAGGTAAGGGTCATCAAACACCTAGTTTTTGACATTATAAAGGAATTTCCTCTTAGCTTGGGTCCCCAGGAATTTTGGAATGTCACCCATCACCAAATGGTTTTCTATGTCAGCATACCAAGGGCAATCACTCACTGAATAGAGGTGCTCATCGGGAAATGAATCAGACACAGAGATGTGGTGTGAGTTGTCTTTGAATTCCATCCTAGAGAGGAGATCAACTACAAAATTTTCAACACCCTTTTTATCCTTAATGGTTAAATAGAACTCTTGAAGAAGAAGGACCCACCTAATCAATCTAGCCATGGCATCTTGTTTTTGGAAAAGGTATTTTAGGGATGAATGGTTAGTGAAGACAATGATGGGTGATCCCAAGAGATAAGACCTGAATTTCTCTAAAGAAAAGACAACAGCAAGCAGCTCTTTCTCAGTGGTTGTGTAGTTTATTTGTGCATCATTTAATGATTTTCTTGCATAAGCAATTACACATGGAGTTTTCCCACACCGTTGTCCTAAGACTTCTCCTACAGCGAAGTCACTTGCATCACACATGAGCTGGAAAGGAAGTTTCCAATTTGGAGATTGCATTATAGGTGGAGATATAAGAGTTGACTTGAGTGTAGAGAATGATTCCTCACAGCTTTCTGTCCATAAAAATGGAGCATCTTTTACCAATAGAGCACAAAGTGGTCGAGAAATAGAGCTGAAATTCCTAATGAACCTTCTATAAAAACCAGCATGTCCTAAGAATGACCTTACTTCCTTAACAGTTTTAGGAGAGGGAAGGTGACGAATGATGTCAACATTAGCTTTATCAACTTCAATCCATCTACCAGATACCAGATGACCTAGAACATGTCCGTCCCTTACCATGAAATGGCATTTTTCCCAATTTAGTATGAGATTATTATCCTCACACCTTGACATAACCTTTTCATCATTTATAAGGCATCCCTCAAAAGTATCCCCAAAGATGGATAAATCATCCATGAAGACCTCTAAACAATCCCCCACCATGTCCGAGAAGATTCTCATCATGCACCGCTGGATGGTACCAGGGGCATTACATATCCCAAAGGCCATGCGCTTGAAGGAAAAAGTGTCGAATGGACAAGTGATTGTCATTTTTCCATGATCCTCTAAAGAGACTTCTATTTGATTATACCCTGAGAATCCATCTAGGAAGCAGTAGAATTGATGAACCGCCACTCGCTCGAGGACATGATCTATAAAGGGCAAGGGGAAATGGCCTTTCTTGGTAAAAGAGTTGAACTTCCTATAGTCAATACAGACTCTCCATCCACTACTAACCCTTGTTGGAAGAATCTCTCCATCATTATTGGTTATTACTGTGATTCCAACCTTCTTTGGAACCACATGTATTGGGCTAACACACTCACTCTCGGCTATAGGATAGATGATACTGACTTTTAACAATTTAAAAAGTTCTTTTCTCACTACTTCCATGAGATTAGGATTGAGTCTCCGCTGAGGTTGACGACATGGCTTTGAATCAAATTGTAGAACAATTCTATGAGTCCCGATAAGTGGGCTAATCCCAGGAATATCTTAGAGGGTCTATCCAATGGCTTTCTTGTGTCTCCTAAGGATATCTAGAAGCATCCTCTCATGATTGGCTTCAAGAGAGGAAGAAATGAAACCAAGAAATGATTTATTGTCCCCTAAGAACGCATACACGAGTGATGAAGTTAAAACCTTAAATTCAAGATCAGAGTGGTTATCACTTTCCATGAAAGGATGAGACTTTGTATAGAACTCAGTTTCTTTGTTCACATTTCTTGACAAAATTGGTTCCTTGTGAAGAGAAGTTTCATCCACTAAATTAGATATAGTAGTTTCATGAAGGGATATGGACTCTATGTTATTGATTTCACCCATGGTATCATTTATTGGTGATTCTAGAAAATCATCAATAGAGCAATCTGAAAGAGATTCAATCCAAGGAGACAAATTTCCCTCATGTGAACAAAGAAAATCAATCGCTTCTTGACTTAAACATCCTTTGGTAATTCCTTGATTTTCCTTGTGTTCACTATCAACACTACCTATCCAATTAACCTCATGGATCTCTTCATCATCCCAAATTTGAGAGTTTTCATTGTAGATGTTCAAGTCTAGACTCATGTTTCCAAAGGTGATGGTCAAGTTCCCATTTCGGACTCGGATAACAGAGTTGATTTTTGCAAGAAAGCGATGACCAAGGATGATTGGGGTTTTCTCCCTAGGACCTAAGCATGGGTGATTGTCCAGAACAATGAAGTCTGCTGGGTAAATGAAATTTTCAACTTTCACCAAAACATCCTTTAAGATCCCCTTTGGAACTCGAATACTACGATCAGCAAGATGAAGAGTGACAGATGTGGGTTGGATTTCTTCGAGCCCTAATTGACAATACATAGCATAAGGAACGAGGTTCACACTGGCTCCTAGATCACACAAGGATTTGACAACTTTTTTCTCTCCTAGTTCAACATTTATTTAAGGGCATCCCGGGTCTTTCATCTTTGGAGGAAGGGTCCCTTGGATTGTTGTGCTAACATTTGATGCAGAAGGACATGGTTCTTATGTGAGAATTTCCATTTAAATGTGCAGAGGTCCTTAAGGTATTTTGAGTATGCAGGAATGGTTTGAATGGCATGGAGGAGCGGAATGTTCAACTTGACTTGTGAGAATATTTCCCTCAATGTTTCACTCAATTCAGGCTTGGTTTTCCCCCTCATGCTTTGAAAAAATGGGGCAGGTTGTGGGGTTGTTTTTTGAAGAGTTGATTATTTCACATTTTTATTAGTATCTTCAGTTTGATCATGTGTTTCATTTGAATTTTCATTAGATTTTGAATCTTCAGGTGGGTTTTGAACTATTTGTTCATGTTTCTCAATTAATTTACCACTTCTCAAAACTGTCACAGCCTTTAGTTTTCATCAGTTTTTTGAGTGAAACTTGTCTCCCCCCTTGATGATTGTTGTGGAATGGCCTGTGTGGGCATGGGTGCCTTTCCAGTTTTGATGGTTTGAAGTTCTTGTTTAAGGTACAAGACATCTGAGTTCATCCTTTCCATTTTTTTGCACAATTGTTCAAGGATTGGGAGAGGGACAGATTGGGAAGGGGTTTGTGTTGGTTGGGTTATCCCAGGGGGATACTTTGGTTGTTGGATGGGTTGTTGGTATTGGACTGGAGGATGTTGGTATTGGACTGGTTGTGGTTGGAATTGGTTATGGTTTTGAAAATTTTGTGTAGGGTAGGGTTTTGGTCCTTGTGGTTGGCTAGGTTGTTGGTTATCCTTCCATCGGAAGCCTGGGTGGTCATTATACCTTGGGTTGGATGTGTTTGGGTATTGAGGCTTTTGAAAGTTTAGGGAATTGACTTCAGTAGGTGGTCCTCCTAAATGAACATCCTTGATGGATGGAATGGTTGGGCAGTTGTCTGTTTTGTGGTCATGTTTGTCACAGATTGTGAAAACAAGGTCTACATTTTGGATTTCATTGATTTTCCTATGGTCTATCTCTTCAACCTTCCAAGAGAGTGCTACAAGTTTCTCCCTAAGGCTTTCCTCTTCCCTAAGTGTATGAATTCCAGTAGTTCTTTGAGGCTTTTCAGAATAAGGTGATGTTCCCCAAGTTTGCTTTTGTTCAGCAAGGATTTCTAGATACTCGTAAGCATCATTTGTGGATTTGTTTTTAAATGTCCCATTACACATCATGTCAATGAATTGTTTGTTCCCCATGCCCAAACCTTCATAGAAAATTCTTACATGTTCAGGAATAGAAAAACCATGGTGTGGAACCATGTTTAGGGTTTCTTTGAACCCCTCCCATGTTTCATAAAATGACTCTCCCTCTTTTTCAAAAAAAATTTGAATGCTCTTTTTTAGTGCAATAGTTTTGTGATGGGGGAAGTATTTTTTTGTAAAATTCTCTTTGCAGTTGGTTCCAAGTGTGGATTGATGAAGGTATCATATTATTTAACCAGTTATTTGCTCAATCCTTAAGTGAGAAAGGAAAGAGCCTCATCTTAGCTGATTCAAGTCGATGTGGTGAGCACATGGTTTCAACAATTTCATTGAACTCCTTGACATGTAGGTAAGGCATTTATGACTCCATCCCATGGTGGGTTGGAAGGTTGTTTAGGACATGAGGTTTAAAGACATAGTGGGCATCTCCTAGGGTAGCATGCCTAATTCAAGAGGGTGCATTGGTACAGGTAGGTGTAAGGTAGTCATTCATGGTTTGATCGACTGCATTCCCCAAATTTGGGGCTGCCTCATTTGGATTTCCATTTTGGTTCCCGCCCGGGTTGATGAGTTGGTTTCTTTGAAGAACATCCATTGAAATTGACTCAATCTTTATCTCTGGGGTATTATGAAGGTTAGGATACAATGGTGTACTTGAATCCCCTATCCTATGACTTTCCACCCTAACTAGTCTGTTTGAGTTATCGCGTGTGAAGGTGGACATGTGCCAAAAAAACGAGAAAGGGAAAAGATAAGAGATCTTAAGTGAGAATAGAAGAATGGGGGTGAGGACAGAAGGTTTTTGACTAAGGAACTTACTTGGTCCCGGACAACAGAACCAAAATTTGGTTTCGCCCAAATTTACCCAAGTTTTAAGGGTCAAGCGGTCGCTTATAGTGTAGCTTGGGTTGTCGAATCCTCAGAGACATAAGAAGAACCTTTAGACACTCAATAAAAAGAGATGGATTTTTGGCTATGAAGTGGCCAACATTGGATTGATTTTAGATTGTTTTGAAAGAGAACTAAAGGATTTATGTGAATTCAAATTATGAGGAAATTATTTGATCCTAGGTTATTGCTCGGGGTGATTTGAGTGAATTCCCTTTTTTACGATTTTAATTTCATTAACTAGAGAAGGATTCATGCAATGAATTCAAACTAACCTCATCACATACTGATTAAAAACCTTCAAAACATATGATAATCACCTATACACTTGTAGGATCATTTTCATGAGCACTCCAAGGTAAAGGATGTAATTAGCACATGAAAGTGGGGTGAATAAATTCAATAAGGAAGAGGAAGAATACAAATCATTGAATGAAAGAAAATAAATTAAAAGAAATTAATAACATTTAGGGAATGGGAATAAAATTCAATCCAACCCCTTGCTACTCCCTTGGATCAACCTATAAAAGAGCTAGCCCTCCATTGATGACAAGTTCTCAACGGAAGCGGAAAGTAGACTTATGAGGGTGGAATTGAAGAAGTAAAAACAACAAAAATAACGATCACTCCACCGTTGTGTGAACAAAATCACAATGTTTGGGGTGAATAAATTCACACATTGAGGCAACAGTATTGATGTGATAAAGAGAAGAACAGAACAAGATAAGAAGAATAACTTTTATTTAAGACTTAGGTGATTCGAACAACTTACATGAGAAGGAAGAACATTACAAAGGCAAATTGGCATAATGACATTACAATGAAAAGAAAGCACCCAACATCCAAAAATCCACCACTACTACTGCCTTCAATAGGAAAAAATTAATCCTTGGCCGAGCCCCCAACATCCCATGTGCCTTTAATTAATTATGTTGGGGAATGGTGGGTGGAACATTAATGATGAGAGACTTTTCCACTTTTTTCCCCGAAGTTGCAGCCAGCTTGCATCCACCGGAAAGACGAGCCTATATGACCTTCTAGAAGGCCGAATTTGAGTGGGCCCTAGACGACTTAAATGAAGCCCCGGATTTCCCCTAACAGAATGTAAAATTGCACCCCAGAATACGTTTTTGTTTCGGGAGATATGATTCAAATAGTGGGATGTTTTTCTAGGCCGCAGACTCTGGACCAAAATTAAATCTTCAAATTGGGCTGCCTTAATCACCACCATTTAGGACGACTTAGCACTGGCTCTATAATAATGATTTGTTCCCCTATATGTCTTCTATCCTTCTATAAAGTTTTGGCTTCATTGGGCTTGTATTGTGGGCCCCATAGTCCGATCAGTGGGATGATATCCAATATGCCTTCTCCAGAATTGTTTCCTTTAATCCCCAAATATCTCCATCATCATTTGTTAATAATACATTGATCCCTTAATAAAAAATGTTCATAATTAAGTCCATATCCATTCCCAAAAATATCAAATTAAAATATGAACATTTATATTCTTTAAAATCAGATGAAACATTGGGCCTAAATTGCTGCACATTAGGCATGAAGTGCACAAATGATGAGAATGGGTGTTCAAAATGTAAATTGCACTAAAATGGTATTTATGAATAGAAAGGCACATGAAAACTACATATATTAGCAATGAATATTAGCCTCTTACAGTGTCTAATCAAATGAATCCTGAACTTTTGGGAAAAACACCTAGGGGAAATGTTGAGGCAAAAAGTATTTATAAGAATCTTCCTATCCTTATCTGTGGAAAGAACCTACTTGCAAACCTTATTCTTCTACCTCTAGTAGATTTTGATGTAATCCTGGGTATGGATTTGCTCTCTATTTACCATGCTAAGATTGATTGTAGAGCTAAATAATTTCTTTTCAGAAATACTTTCAGTTTGTGTACAAGAATGAACCCTTACTGTTGATAACTTATCAAGAGGCCAAGAAACTTGTAAAAGATGGAAATGAATGTTACCTTGCACACATTGTTAAAAACAAGGGAACTGTTTAGATTAATTATGTGCCAGTGGTAAATGAGTATCCTGATGTTTTTCCTGATGAGTTTCCTGGAATAATACAGATCTGGAAGTTGAGTGTATTGTTGACTTAGTTCCTGTTGCTAAGCCAATTTCAAAACCCCCTTGTCAAATGGCTCAAATTGAACTTTTAGAGTTGAAGGGGAAATTGAAAGATTTGTTAGAGAAAGGTTTCATTCGACCTAGCACATCACCATGGGGTGCTCTTGTTTTATTTGTTAAAAATAAAGATGGTTCAATGAGACTTTGCATTGATTATAGCGCCTTGAATAACATCACTGTTAAGAACAAATATCCTTTACCTCATATCGATGATTTGTTTGATCAGCTCCAGGGAGCTTAGTATTTTTCCAAGATTGACGTGAGATCATGGTACCATCAGTTGAAGGTAAAGGAAGAAGATGTTCTGAAGACCGCGTTCCGTACAAGATATGGCCATTATGAATTTGTAGTAATGCCTTTTGGGCAAACCAATGCACCTGTTGTATTCATGGAATTAATGAATAGAATTTTCCATGAGTTCTTGGATAAGTTTGTGGTGGTTTTCATTGATGATATTTTGGTGTTTTCTAAAAGTAAAGAGGAGCATGAAAGACATTTAAGGGTTACCTTGCAAACCTTAAATGAAAATAAACTATATGGAAAATTCAGCATGTGTGAGGTTTGGTTGCATCAAATTTCTTTCCTTGTTCACAGTGTTTCTAAAGATGGGATAACTGTTGATCCTGCAAAAACAAAAGTTGTGGAAAACTAGCCGAGACCCACAAATGTAACTGAGATTCGTAGCTTCCTTGGTTTGGTAGGCAATTACCGAAGGATTGTTAGAAATTTTTCACGGTTATCTAGTCCAATGACTAAGCTAACTCGGAAGGGTGTTAAGTTTATCTGGACAAAAGAATGTGATGATTTTTTTTTCAGGAATTGAAATGAAGATTGGTGAATGCTCCAGTTTTGGCACTACCTTCTTGGAATGGTGAGTTTGTTATCTATAGTGATGCTTCATTGAAAGGACATGGTTGCGTCCTAATGCAGAATGATCAGGTAATTGCTTATGCTTCACGACAGTTGAAAACTCATAAGGTAAATTACCCTACACATGATTTGGAATTAGCTGCTGTTGTTTTCGCTTTAAAAAATTGGGAGGCATCATTTGTATGGATTAAAGTGTGAAATATATACTGATCACAAAAGTTTAAAGTATATATTCACTCGAAAAGAGTTGAACATGAGATAGAGGAGATGGCTAGAATTAATCAAGGATTATGATTGAACAATTTATTACCATCCGGGAAAAGAAAATAAAGTGGGTGATGCTTTGAGTCGAAAATGTAATGATTCATTAGAAATGTTGCGTTTGGAACGTGATCCTTTGGTTATGGATTTGATGAACTTTGGCATAGAATTTGTTGGCGCAGGAAGTTCTTTTGTTTTGTTTCAGGTATCAGTGAGATCATCTCTATCAGATAGAATCAGGCAAGCACAGAAGCAAGACAGTGAGTTACAAAAAAAGGTAGAGCTGGTTCAGAAAGATAAGTTCCTGAATTCAACATTGATAATGATTTCATTTTGAGATTTGGGAAGAGATTATGTGTGCCTTGTGATTCACAGTTGAAGGGAGAGTTGTTATGTGAAGCTCATAGTTCTCCGTTTTCAGTTCATCCTGGTAGTACTAAGATGTACAGAGATCTGCGAGAATATTAATGGTGGGATGGAATGAAAAGAGATATTGCTGATTTTACTGTGAAGTGTTTGACATGTCAACAGGTTAAAGCAGAGCGGCAGTTACCGAAAGGGATGCTTCAGCCTTTACCAATTCCAGAGTGTAAATGGGAGAATATATCCATGGACTTTGTTGTGGGATTACCGAAGACATCTCGAGGAAATAATGCAATCTGGGTTATTGTTGATCGCTTGACTAAATATACTCATTTCCTTGCTATACGAGATACTTTTCCCTATATCAAGTTTTCCGTTTGTATCATAAAGAGATAATCAGGTTACATGGAGTTCCCCTCTCCATTGTATCTGATCGTGATCCCAGGTTCACTTCAAACTTTTGGAAAGGCCTTCAGAAGTCGTTGGGTACTGAATTAAATTTTAGTACAACATTTCATCCTCAATAAGATGGGCAGTCAGAACGAAAAATTTAGACCTTGGAGGATATGCTACGAGTTTGTTCAATGGATTATCAGGGAAGTTGAGACCAACGTCTTTCTTTGGTTGAATTTGCATATAATAACAGTTTTCATTACAGTATACAGATGGCACCATTTCAGGCATTATATGGGAAGCGGTGTATAACTCCAGCTTTCTGGGATGAAGTGGGTGAAAGGAAGTTGATGGGACCATAATTGGTAGAAGAGATTGCAGAAAAAGTTCAGCTGATACAGAAACACAAGAGAACAGCTCAGAGCAGGCAGAAGAGTTATTCAGACAACAGGAGGAAGGATCTATCTTTTGAGGTAGGTGATCATGTTTTTCTCAAAGTCTCACCATGAAAAAGTGTGATGCGATTTGGTAAGAAAGGAAAGTTGAGTCCAAGGTTCATTGGACCATATGAAATTCTGGAGAGAGTTGGATCAGTTTCATACCGGGTGGTTTTACCTCCGAGTTTATCTCAGGTACACAATGTTTTTCACGTTTCGATGTTGAGAAAGTATATGCCAGATCCATCTCATGTTTTGAGTCCAGAGGTAGTTCAACTGGAAGAGAACCTATCTTATGAGGAACAACCGGTCCAGATTATTGACCACAGGGAGCAAGTGTTACGAAATAAGGTGATTAATCAGGTAAAGGATTTGTGGAAAAACCCCATGATGGAAGAGGCAACATGAGAATCTAAAAATGCAATGAGGGATAAGTACCCCCTTTTATTCGATAAGTAAATAAATTGGGGGGACACAATTTTATAAAGGGGGGAAGGATGTAACATCACAAGTAAGTAATGAATAATATATATTTTTATCTATGTCTATTAATTAATTAGATAGTGTTTTAGAGTCTTAAAATGAAAATAAATCCAATCTTAAGCATGGAATACAGTAATATTTTTTAAAGGATTGTTTTACTGAATTTTGATGGCAAACCATTTTTAAATCTATATTTTGACAATTTTATAACGTATGTTTGTCAAAATAAACTTATTCTTTATGATTGGGAAATCAAAATTTACTTTGTGTGAATTTTTGGTATTTTTCTAACAATGTTTATTTTTTTATGAATAGTGAAAAATACTGTATTTTACATCAAAACTACTTTTTAATATACATTATTTATATTATTAGATTATCTTTTGAATTGATTTTAAAGTTAAATTAGAATATATTTTTACCATTTAACCCAATGGTGGTCATTAGGGTTAATTTTACTTTGTAATTTGGCATTAACTAATGCCAATCTTTTCATAGATATTGTTTCAAAAAAACCCACAATTTGTTTTGACAACGAGAATTATTTTTAAATAAATTATTGCAATTTCTATGATTTGAATTTTGTAAAATGGATTACATATTTGGAATCAGGAGGTCCAAATTATGTAATCATGACTCTTTGTTTTTTGACATTATGAATAGTAACGATGGTAATTATCTTTAATTATCTTGATTAATGAGTAATCAGGTAGTTAAGGATAATAAAATGATTTCATAGTAATACAAAAGGACCACAACATGTGTCATAAGGCTATTGGTTGTCTCATGGCCGACCATGGGATGACTTGTGCCAATCTTTGGGGCCCCATGGAATCACTTTTGTTGAAAGTGACTCGTTATCTTTTTTTTAAAGAAAGTAAATATAACAAGAATGTATCACCTGATTAAAACATTATTAATTTTGTCTACATAGATGGTATTTTAGACTATAAATATTAATTAGAAATATAAAAAGATTTCCTACATCATGAAATTTTTTTTATAATTTTTAGACATTAAATTTATTATATTATTTATGACATCATGATGATGCAGTGATGACCTCATTAATAAAGGATTTAAATAAAATGTAATGATAATGTGAAATCTATGACCTACACATGTCCAAAACCTATTGGATTGGTTAATTTCGAACCCTTATCACCTTACCCTCGAATTATATCAATGTGGGAACTTTTGAATCTGAAAATTATTTTCATATAAAGTAACATTTCTTTACTTTCCAAGAGTGCCCCTCCTCTCCTCTTATAAAAGGCCCCCACCTCTACCTCCTTACCCACACTCCCAAATCCTTTGGCTCGGCAAAACCCTACCCATTTTGTCTCTCCACATCCCTCTCTTACTCCTTGAAGACTCACTTTGGGTAGAAGTCTTCCCAAGGAAGCCTTTGAGCTCAAACCAAAGGGAGTTACCCGATTTTAAGGTAATGTCTTCACTTGAGTCCTTTTGTTTTATTTTGCTTCTCCACCCCCCTATACACTTTTTATTCATTTCTTTTGTAACAACTACAGTATCTTAAATATACTAGGATGTTGTTATAATAAGGATTCGAGCTACACTTACACACAGCTACATCTAATGGTTAAAGGACATACTGTTTCCGTGGATGGTGAATTTATGCCTCCCGAAACGATAATTGTTCAACAATCTTTTAACACCTTCAAAGGTGGCCATTAAGATGTCACTATATTTATATATGATATATAATATGTTTATGTTTTCCTTAAGCTTATGAATTTTTAATTTTGGGCAAACCATTATGGTTTCCATTATGGGTAAACGCGATATCTTCATTTAAGGATGGAACTATGATATTATATATGATATTATACTGGAATTATAATATACCTTTATATTATTATGATTCCATTCTATAAAATATGAAATAGAAATAAAAGTAGCGTTTATGCGTACGTACGGCTTACCGTCTCCATGAACGGTGCATTTCATTTCTTACCTCTAAATGATTATGTAATAATATAAATCCATGTATATTATGGATATATATGATATATACATCATGATTATAATTCTGGATATAATGGATACATGAACAACTTGTAATTATAATGGGTTTATTTTTGACTCAAGTACCAATGATCGTTAAAACGACCGTTATTAACTTAAATAATTACATAGTGTTCATGACATGGAAATAAGTGATATAAAAAGAATAATGAACATGAAAAAGGTTCTTAAGCTAGTAGAAATTAACTCAAGTTTATTATTCAGGACATTAAAGAACGATCGAGTCAAGTCGGACCTGAGGTATGGGACTTCGTCTCAATATCCTTTCATTGAGGCATAATTTGATTTATACACAACCTTCTTTTATACGATGTATAAACCCCCTTGACTTTTACGTTTATCCAAAAGGAATCTTTTTTATACGAAGCGTTTTACTAAACGACAAAAGGGAATGTTTTTGTCGTACGTATGCGGCGACAACGAATTCTCCGCCGCCGTGACCATTATTTGAGTTTCGGCTTCCTCTACAAGCCATACCTTTTTTTAAAAGAAAAATAAATACCATGTTTTACTTTTGTTTTATTTTAGTATTGAAAATGGTTTTCATAATGTTTTTATATCAATGTGTTGTATTGATATCTTGTGATTGAAAGGTGGAAATGTTATGTTTCCTTTATGCATGTTTTATGAGATACGATTATGTTGAGGTTCTTGGGAATTATTATGAAGACGGGTGGTTCTGTGATAAACTAAGGGTGGGTGAGCCCGATATAGCTCTCCAATGCATTGGGTAATGCGAAGGAGTGAAACGTTATGGTTTCTCCGAAGAGATTTAGGGAATATACTGTGATGGGTATTCCAAACGTAACCCAAAGGGTTAATCCCTACATAAGAGTGTTATGAATGCCTCAAGTTACCTTTATGTCTTATGATTTCTATGATTTATTCATGATTTGATTAGTTATGTTAAAGTGCTTATGTTTTATGTGTAAAGTATGATTTCATTATTATGTATATATGTACCCATGTTTCCTTTCCATATTTTTATATCCCTTACTGAGCTTTTTATGCTCATCCCATGTTTTTTGAAATGTTTTTCACAGGTCAAGGGTACGGTACATGATATGATGATAGTGTCAAGGAAGTGTCAAGAAAGAATCCTTGTTTTATTTTAAATATGTTTCAATTGATGGGAAATAAGAATACTATCTTTATGTAACCACTTTGTTTATATGTGGAATGTAATGCAATTTTTATGATCTAATTCTCTAAAACTCTAAACCCGAAAAGATCCTCAATGTGTAATCTTGTAATAACTCAATATTAAGTAAATATTAAGTCTGGGGCATTATATTTTTGGTTATGGTTAATATATTATATAGATTACAAAACCTATGTTTGAGAAATAGTAAAGAAATCCACACTCATTTCCTATATAAACTCACCAAAGATAAAATTTCATTGTATTCAAAATTCATGGACCACATAATTAATCATACCACACATATCATTAGTAATTCAATGGTTCCCCCATGCACCCAAGAACCCCTGCAATGAATTTGGGCATATACACTCGAGTAAGGAATCCTATCATTCTCCTCTTCATTAATGTTTCTTTATTATCTTATGCCTTATATTTCCAATTCCAAATGTTAGGATATGTCTTTACATGGCCCTATTATTGAAAATTTTATTTCTAAATGATGATATTCCCATTTCTCTCTCACAAACTAATTTTATGAATTTTTATGTGACATCGTTATGCTACGAAAATTTCAATGCGGGATTTCATGCCAAAAAAATTATGCAGTGAATACCTTACCCATTTACTGTTAATGATTTTAACCATTATAAAATTGTAATTCTTTGAATTGGGACTTATATTTTTGTATTCTGAAATTTTTGATCATTGGATAAAATAATATGATGGATGAATCCATGTTGTATGATCTATGTGTCACACTTAAGAATTAGAATGAAGCGAATGGGATAGGTCCATCCATAAATATATAACACTCCAATGAATTGTGTAATCTTTAGTATCATTAAAATTCATGTAGGGACATGTAGATAATGGGTCTACCATATGATACTTTTTCCATCATGATGTATTGATAGTAATACTTGACCCATATTTAAAATTTTGGGATTTATGTTGTTGCTATATTTCCGACGATATGACTATCATGCTACATAATACCATGTTATTCATGTTTTTGATTATCACTCCATTATTATCCATTTATATTATGATTTTCTAAAATGAATTATATTATTCATGTTATTCCATGTTTTCCCTTATAGGGATTTATAGCTTACACATTTCTCATGTATGTCTCTAGGTTATCCCATACAGTTTTAAGTGAGAGCCTGTTAAATAAGTTTTCAAAAAAGATGTTTTTTATCTTATATAAATTTTTATTTAATATACCTAATTACAAATTACCTAGGGTTTATGATATTCCAGGATGTATTAAATTGTAATATTATATAACAAATCATGTTTTAATGTCTAATAAAGAGATTGGTTTTTATATAAGAAACCTCACACCCTTGTTTTTCTACTATATCTACATTTCCTTTTTCATATGTAGTTTTTGTACTAGGATAATGCTCATAATTTGATCTTTATAATGAAGTTGTTGATTTCATCTTCAATATATATCTTAAGTCCTTGGGAACATTTTTTATTTAGGCATCACATAACAGTTCTCATTTTCTGTTTTTATCCTCACATGTCCACTACCACTCTTATCTATGTAAAACCACCTAAATTTTATGCTTATTTGGTTCAAATTATTGACTTGTTGTATTAAAAAAAACATAGTCATTAGGCATTTATATTCTAAAAAATATATAATTATCCCATAATATTGAGTAAATCATAAAACTACAAATCCTATCTTGGAAAATAATATTTCTTCCTAGGTGCAATATCATCATTCTTCAAAAAATGTTTTGAAGAACCTTGGTATTTTGATAACTCTCAACTACCTCAGCTCTAGTGTACTTCCTCTAAGGGTTTCGCTCATCTCTAGTTTTCTGTACTAGTGCATGGTACCTTCACTGTTAGTTGATACATGTTTCCTAATTAATAAAATAAAAGTTAATGATATCACATGAGTTTGTGCACATATATTTTCAATGAACTCAGATAATTTATCCTTAACTTGTAAAAAAAATATTACCAAAATGAGAATTTATTTTTACAATTGAATTGTAATTTTTTATAAACAAAGATTCAGCCTGAATAATATAATATTATTAATCAATTTAAATATTATCAACTACCTTCATGATTTTCTCATGGTCATCCACTCTCCTATAGAGAATCATGATCTCTTCAGTGTGATTAATTTATGAAAAACAATGTTCATCTTCATCCTTATTCATCTTAATTTCATTATATTTAATTTCATGCATTATAAATTGATTTTATTATTTCTATGAAGATATTTCTATGTTTTTTTTCATCATTCAAAGTATATAATTCATACCATGTATGCACTCATGTTTTCTGGATTGAATTTTGAGCAGAAATTTAAATTTTTACATTCACATGATTGTAAAGGGTAAAATGGTCATTTTCTCATATTATATGATCTAGGATAATTTCTCTATCCACTATGCATGTTTAGTAATATTGTGCTTACACTACGATAATGGTTTTGTGGAATTTCATGTTTTTCTAATTTTATAGAAATAATTAATTTTTTTAATTTAATAAATAAAATATTAATATATTCATGAAGGTTCATTTGGTAATTTATTTTAAATAGATCATTGGAATGTGATTATTTATCTACCATTGATTCAATAATAAGGAGTTTTTCTGGAAGCTGAATAAACTTGATTTGGGTGATGGGGACCCCTTTTCTTTAATTTAATTTAATTTTATTTTCATTTATTTATTTTCATTATTTTCATTATTTTCCATCCATGGCTTGTCATGTATGCCCTTGTGGCTTCCCCTTCTCATGACTGAGAGTGAGGAGAAGGAGAGGAATAAAGAGAATTATATAGGTAGATTGGTAGGTACCATTTTGGAGCTCGGGATATGCTATATAATTATACTGCAACTATAGACAACAGAAATGGGTGAAACATTAGAAGATTCCGATGAAAAGAATGTTGTTTTATGTTTTATCTATATAAACCCATATATTTGTATTTTCATGTTTCAATCACCCAATATGATTTATTATGACTCCTCACGATCTGATCGGTTGTTTGTGGGAATAAAATGGAGGTTTTGGGCGTTTTAGAGGTCTTCTATTTGGGAAACACCATCTACATGATGTGTAGTGTAGGGAACACATACGATGTGCTCGTTATTTTTAGAGAACAAGATATTTTTGAATTGCGTGCTATGTATAGGATATACATGTAATGTATTAGAACTCTTCCATGTATTCAAGTACCCGACCAGGATTCCCGTGTAAGGGGAACATGCCATGTGGAATACACAACCATAACCCATGTGAGTTTCATTCCATGTAGAAGTACACAAACATGCCAAATACATAGCCATGCAATTAGAGGGATACATGAAGTAACCTGATGTAGGGAACATGTTGTATACAAATCTTACATGCTATGTACTTGGGCTTCTACACAAAATTTCTGGCAAGAGTAGACATCCATGTTGGGACTTGAGGGTATACATCATGTACCAATTTAAAATGTTGTGTACTCCCCCTTTTCTACCCTTTTCATAGTTTCCATATCATTTAACTATGGATTCATAATTGGGACCAGGATTACTACATTTTTAGTATATTTTTATGTAGAACATGATGATAATACATGTGAGGTATTTTGAGTAGTCCTATGTTATGTTTTGAGCAGCTTAATAATGGAGATGTTCTTCCTCCAGAAATTATATCCCATTTCTCCTAAGAGTGATTCATGTTTCTAGATGATCCTTGTTATATCTCCCATGAATTTATTCTTTTGTTGCAATCCATTTGAGGATTTTTTCCTTGAGAGATGTACCCATCTGGCCTATGAGGCCTTGAGACTAGTTGTTTTTGAGGATCCCTTATATAATTACTCTCCTTACATTTCAACCTATAGGATCACATATATGTCACCTCTAACTTCGTTCTATTACCAAGGGACCCCAGTAGGATTCATCTTCTTACATGCCGACTTAGGGAGTCCCTCATAGGATTCCATTACCTGTTGACCATTATGCAGATATCGTGTAGGATGCCTTTATTTTCTTACCATGTGGGGATCTCATGTAGGATTCATCCCTTACTTTTTAAGTTGATGATCCCATGTGAGATCCCCCCTTTACTTTATATATTAAGGATCCCATGTAAAATTCCTTATAATCTTTTGTAGCCTAGGATTCTGAGTAGGATTCCTTCTCTTATGTGTACACCTAGAGGATCCTATGTAGGATTATTCTTTAGTGTTTAGACTTGAGGGACCTAGTGTGTATCATATACAGTTCTATGTCGTCAATGTGGATAATATTCGAATTATCTATGTCATTAATCTATTACATGGGATGAAAAACATAATGAGAACCAACAATCTCTAAGGATAATGTAATGAGGAAGCCCTTGTGATATTATGGATCATGATGATTGAAGTATAATTAACATATACACTAGAGTTGTGTTTATGTTGTTGTATTTCCACTCATTCTATATTAGTACATCTTGTATGTTTTTTAATTACGTTGAGTCACCACCCCAAATGAAATTAAATCGTCAAAGATTATTTATATGATTATTGGGTCATATGTTGAATTTTACAGAAATTTACTTCTTTAAAATCATACTCAAATTACATTTGTATAGTATGATGTGTTATAAAAATGGATTGACAATATTTATAAAAATAACACATTAACTCTCGGAAAATGGATTCACTTATATAGCATCTTGAGGAATCCCCCAACTATGTATAAGTGTTAGGAGGAAGATTAATATCCTTTAGATTCATTATCTTATGTGTGGGTATTATTTATTAATGATAAATATTATCTAACTCTATTTATTAATTCACAGGAGAGAGTCATGTTTGAAGACATTCCCATTCAGATGGACTACACTAATGTATTCCCCGAAGAATTTACTGGGATTCCTCCTGACTTAGAGGTTGTGTTATCAAATGAACTTTTTTCATAGATCATTTCCTATATCATAGCCACCTTATATAACTGTCACTATTTAGTTAGAGTAACTGATGAAGTAGTTACCATACAATACGGGAAAGGGTTTAATATGCCCAATTGCTTCACCAAGGGGTGTCGTAGTCCTCTTCGTCAAGAAGAAGGATGGATCGATGTGTATCTTTAGTTATTCTTAGATGAAGGTTTTAGGCTTTGTAATAATACAGTATGATAAAGTGATAGCCTTTACCTCATTGAAGTTGAAAATTCATGATTAGAAAAAACCCATGATTTATTTGGAGTAAGTTGTTTTGAACTTCGTGTTAAAAATATGGCGACATTATGTCTAGGGAGATAAGTGAAAGATATATACCTATAAAAGGATCCTCAAATATATCGTCACATAGAAGGAACTTATTAGGTACCAAATAAAATGGATTGAGCTCAGAAATGATTACGAATTATCAATCTACTAACATCCTGGTAAGGAATATAAATCAGAAGATAATCTATGTATAAAAGAACCTGCTACATTATTAATGATGAGAATTTAGAAGGATTCATTCAACATAGACCTAAAATGGATGCACATACAAATTATTTAATATAGATTATCATCAATCCTTAATCAAATTATTGTGTAACCATCCCTTTTGGAGAAAATAATGTATTCTCAAAGAAATGATGAAGAAATTCAGAAGAATGTGTAAGCTATCAGATAAGAGAAATCCTTAGAGATAAAAATAGATAAGGACTGAGTTATAAGATTTGGGACACAACTATGTGTACCATCAAATCAATTGATAATGAAATGAATTATGAATGATGCACATATATCAACATTATCCATTAACCCATGAAGCACAATGTTGTATCGAGATCTTTGTTACCATTGTTGGTGGGTCAATATGAAGAAGGAGATCACTGAATATACATAACTGTGCCTAGTATGTAAAAACGAGAAGGATGAAGGGAAAATATCTAATGGGATGATCTAACCATTACCAATACTATCATTGAAGTGGGAAAACATCACCATGAGATTTTTTCACCGGACATCCAAAGACATCCAAAGGAAAAAAAATACTATATGGGTTGTTGTAGATTGTCTTACAAAGAGAGATACCATTATTTCACATCAAGAGGATTTCTCACTCAATCCACTTGTTTGGATATAAATTAAATATGTGGGGAGGCTTCATGGAGTACCAGTATCAATTATGTCCAACTGAGATATGATATTTACCAGCAATTTTGGTAAAATTATCCAAAATAATTAACACATTAAATAGATGTTTATTATGGATTATAATCCTCAAAATGATTGATAGTATAAGAAATATATTTGGATATTGGAAGAAATTTTGACAGTGTGTTCTGTGGAATTCATGGTAGGAAAGGACATAAATCTATCTGTAGTCGAGTTCTATTGAAACAATAGTTTCCGCTTAAGAATCCAAATGGCTCTATTTGAATACCTTAATGGGAAAAGATGATGAACATCGGTATGATGGGATAAAATCATTTAATGGAAGTAGATGGGACCTAAAATGGGTGAAGAAATGGTATAAAAGGTTTAATCCTTTCAGAAGCATTTCTGGGCTGCCCAAAGTCAACAAAAGAGATATGCATAAATCTTTTGATGATACCAGGAGTTTATGTTTAGTGACATGGTATTCCTACACATATCTCTATGGAATAGGATCGTAATATGTGGGCAAGAAAAGATTCATCTGAGGTACATTAGGCCCTTATATATTATTGATTGTGTTGTATTTGTGGCTTATCAACTAATACCTCCACTAACCATGTATCAACTACATGATGAATTCCATATATAACTATTGATGAATTACATACTATATCCCTCACATGTACTGAATTTTGAGGTTGTACAACTAGAGAACGACCATTCATATGAAGACCAACTGGTGATGGTCTCAGACCACAAAGACATTTTTCTATGAAATAAGAATACTGACCTTCTGAAAGTACTATGGATGAAGCATAAGTAGGAAAAGGAAACATTGAAACTGATGGAAGCAATGAATGACAGGTAGCCTCACATATTTTTACCTTAGTAGGTTAAATAAAATTTTGAGGAAGAAATTTCTTAAGGGGGGAAGAATGTAATGAACCAATATTCTTTCAATGGAATTTCCCTTATTATAATTATGTTTTATATTTTAAATTACAAAAAATCATATAGATAACTCAATAAAATATTTATAAATGAAACATTAATTAAATAATAAGTATTTAATGAAATTAAGGAACCTATAACAATATAATATTTACATGACTGTTGGAATAATAATATGACCATTGTGAGTAGTAATCTGACCAATAGAATTGTAACCTTTCTTATAAAAGTGTACATAATATTTGGGTATTTTATAAATGAAATTATAATATATTTATATTTTTCTAATTAAGAATTTTTTAAATATGATAATTTAAGTGTTGTAATATTTGTAAAGAGTATATTTTTATTAAAAAGTTTTAATTAGTATACTAATTTTACTAAAATATATTTTTAGCAATTACATTCATAAATTAATATTTTTTTATCTTATGATTATATGAAAATTTAATGATACATTAATTAATTTTTCAATGTTTCAAAAAATTTGTTATCATCTTAAAATCAATATTTTTCTAATATTTGATAAATTTAATTAAAAAGTATATATATAATGTATTCAAAATTATTTTAATAAAATGGAGTCCATTTTTAAATTCTAAATGTAAAAAATGGTTAGGGTGTATTTTTGGTATTTTTTTAAAATAATTTAATAATTGGTGAATTGTGAAATACAATAATTTTTGAGTCACGGTTGAGTCATGTTTGAGGAAATTGGCCACTATCTAAACTGACAGGATCTAGTTAATTTGTTTACTTAGATGAATCAACATAATTGATAGTCATGAGCCTAAATAATAAACTAATGAATAAAATAATAAAAAGTCTCCCTCTCATACCACATAATTACCACCCACTACCACCACTTATACTCACAACTCATAAAACCTATACCTTACTAATTGAAGTGCCCAGATCAGTGTGAATCACTGAGAGGGGGAGGGGGTGAATCAGTGATCCCTTAAAACTTTTTACTAATTGATTCTTATCAATTAAACCTCTATGGCTGGTTAAATCCTCGATCCACTCTTCTTGTATCTCTCACCTTTCCACGAATGATGCAGTAAATGTAAAGGCACTGGACACAAGGATTTACAAGGTTCGGCACCAAAGGCCTACGTCCTTGCCATGTTGGTTATACGCCCCAACATGGTTTCTCCCATTATAATCTGTTAGTATTACAATGGTTGATACGGCATCCCACTGTATCTCTCCTGAGTCCCACAGGAGGGTCTTTATACTGCATCCCACAGTGTTACCAGAGTCCCACTGGCCTGCTCCAGAATCCCACTGAAGACTTCTTCTCCCTGAGTCCCATAGGGTCTTATCTTGGATCCTTGAGTCGCACGAGTAGCTCTTCTTCACATTAAGCTTCTTCAAGTATCTTCAGTAGTCTGGGATAAAGACTGCTGGCCTTGCTCTGTACCTCTGATCACTTGTGATGATCAGGTCTTCTCGTCTTGCTCAGGCTTTATCTCCTTCTTCTCAGGATGACCTGTCTTCTCTCTTCAACTACTGAATACTCAGACAACTGATATCTTTAACTTCAGTCTGGTCCAGTCTCACAGCAATTCAACTTCATGCACTGACTGCATGGAAACTCTGCATCTTCATGCACTGACTGCATGGCCTTCTCAAATTCTTCAAGATCCTCTGGTCTTGGTCAACTCAAATGCACACAAGAAGATTTGAGTTGTTTACGTGTGCACGTGCATGCTTGCATGCATGCACTCCCCTTCTTCTCTTCTTGGTGCAGTAAACCCTCAGAGGGTGTAGTCTCTTTAAGCACACACCTTCTTTGAACTTCACACACTTAATTCAATTTGGTTACACACTTAGAAGTGTGTTATACTCTAGTGTTAGAGTCTCCTTCTTCTTCTCCTTCTTAGTGTGTACACACCACTTAGGCACACACTAAGGTTCAGCCTTCGCTTGTTTTGCACACACAACTTGTTCCACGTTTTGCACACACTTAAGCTTGGCCTACTCCTCTATTCTTGCACACACTTGGGCCGTAGGTGGATCTTCAAGTTTTCACACACACACAAATGTGTGGTCTTCACTTCACCCACTTGCACACACAATGCCACAGCCCTTTTCTTCTTTTGTTAATCACACACGGCCTCGGGACTTCACTTCCTCTTCAAGGCGCACAAGGTGTGAGTTCACCTCGGGTGTAGCTGGCCGTGCAAGTGCTTGGATGAACAAGGAAGCGTGCATGGGTGTCACTACCGCGCAAGGATCTTGATCCAGGGTTCGTGCAAGCCTCGACCAACCGCGGGCACAAGGAGGGCGCGCAAGATCGCGCTGCCCAACCTCTCCTTCCTGTCGTGCAAAGGGGAAGCGCGCAGGGGACTCTCCCTTTCTCTTCTTTCGCGCAAGAGGTGCGCAAAAGGAACCTCGCGGAGCAAGGGGTGCTCTGGGCTTCACTGCCGCGTAGGGTGCTGTGCGGGGCTTCGACTTCGCGAGGCACATAGTGCTTATCACGGGACTTCTCTCTTCAGAGGATCAACAAGCCAATTCAGAGAGCAAGGCCTCTCTTTATATAGGCAGAGGCATCTCATTCAATCCGCGTGGATATAAATTCAAACTCCCGAATATCTCGGGTTTTCAAGATTTCCAAAATCATGTTTCTCCTCTGTTTCACGCGGGTTAACTCATTTTTAATTTCCTCTACGTGCATGCGACTTAGAATGCATGCACGACCTTCGGTTAAGGATACTCCATGCAACGAATAAACCTCATAGCCTCGGCAACGTTGTTTGCCTCGGCTGAACTCCAATTTTCTCCATTCAACGTGTGCATGCATATTTTATTGCATGATTGTGTTCAGTACGTCGAGACGAACCCAATGGATCCTTCAGCTCGAACAACAGTGGCCGGGAACTCGAAATCCAGTGCTCGGAGTGCTCCTAGTTCGACGGAGGCACGCGGGTGGCAGCGGCTATGCTCGAGGTTGAAGACGGACGCCGGGCCGTTGGATGCGGAGTTGAGAAGACATCGAACGGCCGCGATCAGAAGATCTCGCGCGGGATTGATCGTGCGGTTGAGATCTGGCGTGAGATCAATCGAGCAGCCAGGATTCGCTCCCGGTGATTTTTCCGCATCCCACATCGAAACGGCGAGCGGTTTTTCCACGGCTTATCAACCTAGCGCTCCCTCTCAACGCTCAGTTGTACTTCCCCCTCCACGGTGCCGCCCCGCACCGTGTTCTCTCTGCGGGCGCGCTCTTGTGCCCACCTCTGCTCCTCGCGGGCGTGCTATGCGCCCACTATGCATGTCACGGGCGCGCTCCTCTCGCGCTCACGCTGCGCGTGCTTCATCACCGCGTGGCCTCGGGGCTTATACACGACCCCGACCTTCCTGCCCCAGGGATATGCTGCCTTGGCCTGAGGGTTCCCCATGGGCGTGGTGACCTCGAGTCCCACATGAGCCTTGGGTGATGACCCTCGGCTGGCCTTCCTTGGTGGATATTTTTTTGCTAAGTAAAACACTTAGGACTTTGTATAAAAACAAAGTAACCAAGTGAATATGCCAAATTCCACTACTCTTCTTCTTCATTTCTTCCCTTCTCTTCTTCATTAGAATTCCTCAAATCTCCTCAACATATACTCATTACTTAGAAGTGAATTATTGAAGGTTCTTCTTCTTCAACCGAACTCTTGAATCACTTAAATTCTTCAAAGTGCTTCATTGATCAAATCAGAGATCAATTGGATCTTCTCTACATTCACATGCACTAAGTGTTAGTGCATGGACTTCTTCAGCTCACTTCATCCACTTAGGACTTGTGGATGGATCTTCTTCATCTCCTCATGCATTGTCACTACAATGCATGGTCTTCTAATCATGTTGTGACATTGTATCTAGTTGATACAAGTTCTTTGAACTTAAAGAGCAGCTCAACAATCATCAGATATTCATAGAGAATGTTTCAACCACAACATCCTATGTCACTTAGTGAATCTCCTAAGTGACATGCCTCTAAGTACCATGGCCATTCTCCTTCATCACCATCACCATCACATCCTTTGTCATTCACATATTGACATTCCTTGACATCCATTCATTCCATTACAACATCATGCCTCATTGACAACAAACGCAACACAGTGAATTTCAATCTCCCCCTTTGTATTTGTTGTCAATACACTTCTTCAGCACATATGAATGGGTCAATATGTGTTCCAATATTTTCTCCCTCTTATTGGCAATCAAATGCAAAGGTGTGGTGTGGTACTCTTCCAAAAATATCTTCCTCCCTTCGAATAACATCTTCTTGAAAAACACTAGGAGAGGGATGATGTCACATGTTCTTCTTTAGCAAAGAACCTTTAGTTGATCAACTCTAAGTCTACTTGGGCTAACCCAGTGTAGAAAACAAGAGTGATATGACCAAGGTACTCAATGCTGTCCAATATTCACTATACATGTGAGATCATGCTTCAAGGGGTTGAAATTTTTCAGATATAACAATAAATTGCTAAATCCTGCACAACTTCACAAAACTCATTAGAAAGAT
This sequence comes from Viscum album, assembly GCA_963277665.1. NCBI lineage: Eukaryota > Viridiplantae > Streptophyta > Magnoliopsida > Santalales > Viscaceae > Viscum > Viscum album. The sequence goes on along the minus strand of OY728133.1, from coordinate 1,371,944,956 downwards.
CAGGTGCAAAGATAAAGCTCCCCCTTTCATCCATTTGTCTTCAATCCATACTCCCCCTTAATTGACAAGATAAACTCAATTAAGAAACAAGGGATGAAAGTATGATTGGAATACCTTCACTTTTCTCAAGATGGTATTAAATCTCAGAATCCCATCTTCTACAGATTGGCTCCCCCTCAAGGGGTGCACTACATTCTGTCCAAACCACTCTCCAGATGAGAATGATCATCATATTCAATTCCCTGCAATGTTAGAACATGTAAATACCAGAAGTATAATGGAATAAGATGGAACCTCCGTGGTTCATCAATGTGAACAACAAGGTTGAGAAGATTCTCTCAACCGAGATGTCCCATTTTCACCATTCTTCACACTTGCACATTTGATCTTCAATGATGTTTGTGCTGGTGTGGATCTCAACACATCTTCATGTGAAATATTTTTCTTCCCTTTTGCCTTAGCAATTGCCAGAACTTCATCTTCAGCTCTCTGCAGATATTTGGCAAGTTGCAACTGATTTGGCCATATGATTAACAAGTCATTTGGAAGTGGGGCCTCAGTTCTGGAAATTCCACATGGTTCTTTTGATGCTGTCAAGCTACCTCTCTTAGGAAACTTGTTTTCAATCAATCCCTTCTACTTCTTTTGGATTGATTGTCTGTTTGAGTTCAGTTGGCTTATATTTATTTCCACGGCTTGTTTGCAAAGATCCATGGTATGACCTTTCTTTCCACAGTAGAAGCATGTCTTCTTGGTGGCTCTTCTTGATGCATCACCCTTCTTGGATTTGAATTCCATGGACTTCTCTTCCTTTTTCATAATCTTCTTGGGAGAATCTTCTATTTTCTTATGCTTGCTTCCCAAGGATTCCATTTTAGCCAGGTTCAGTGATCTTCTCTTCTTTTTAGCTCTGAATACAGTTGGAGATTGACATGTATCTTTTTGATCACTTTTGCAATCATCCCAGATGTTGTCAAGTAATCCAAATCTATTTGCAGTAAACAGATGTCTCTGGACCTGTGGATGCTTCTTCTTTTCCTCTAGCTTGCTCCCCCTTAGCATGGGCTTCCTTTGTGCTTTTACATTCCGTGGATTGTACCATAATCCTTTGCACAGTGCCCATACTTATTACAACACCAACATTGACCCACAAATCTTGACCTCTTCAGTCCTTCTGATTGTAGGGTACTTTTCTTGACTTGTTGTGCTGTTTCAAGAGAGCTTTATTTCGTCATTGACTTCATCCATACTTGTTCAGAGTTATTCTTCCATCCTGCACTTTTTGTGGAAACACATTTAGAAGCATGAGTACAAGATGGTATGGATGGTACCTTCTTTGTAGAAGATGTTGCCCTTTCATTAGAGGATGTCTTTCTTTTAGAATCATCCTTCTCAAAGCTCACTTGAGTGGCAACATTTCTTCTTCCAGCTGTCTGGGAGGCTTTGGCTTTGGGTGATTGCTGATTTTTCAATATCACCTCCAGTTCTAAGCATTTCATATTGAGGGAGTTCTTCTCATCCTCAATAGTTCATAGCCTACCTTCCCAATTCTGTTTCAGCTGTTCCATCTGGTCATCATGCACCATCTTTATTTCATGTAATGAGTTGTCAAGATCCTTCACCATTTTGACTTTGTCTTCGAGTTGAGCATCTCTGACATTCATTGACACTTTGTGCAACTTCTCCAGTGCATGGAAAACTTCTTTGATCATTATAATAAAGATTTCTTTCTCAGAAAGGCTTCTTTGCAATTATTCAGCAGTGTCTTCATATCTTTCATTGCAAAGAGAAACAGTTTCATCTTTAGCCTTCACCAGCTTTCTGAGAGTGTTGGTTATGCCAACCCTTTTAGCCAACTGATCTTCTATTGTATTGGCTTCTTCTTCTAGCTGTAATTTTTCTTCTTGAAGATCAAGGATGCCTGTAGCTATACACATTGCCACTTCCTTGGGGACTGTCTTCTGAAGATATTCGATTGCACTTTGAAGATCTTTCATTGTTCCAACTTCATCACAGCTAGGACATGATTTCTTCATCTTCTTGGCCTGTTTCTTCTTTCTATTTTTCTGAGTCTTGGCAGATATCTCCATTTGAGTCTGGTCACTCATTTCCTCAAATCTGCACTTCATAAAGACTCCCTTGGATCTTTTAGAGGTAACCTTCGCTCTGATACCAATTGAAGTGCCCAGATCTGTGTGAATCACTGAGAGGGGGAGGGGTGAATCAGTGATCCCTTAAAACTTTTTACTAATTGATTCTTATCAATTAAACCTCTATGGCTGGTTAAACCCTCGATCCACTCTTCTTGTATCTCTCACCTTTCCACGAATGATGCAGTAAATGTAAAGGCACTGGACACAAGGATTTACAAGGTTCGACACCAAAGGCCTACGTCCTTGAAATGTTGGTTATACTCCCCAACATGGTTTCTCCCATTATAATCTGTTAGTATTACAATGGTCGATACAGAATCCCACTGTATCTCTCCTGAGTCCCACAAGAGGGTCTTTATACTGCGTCCCACAGTGTTACCAGAGTCCCACTGGCCTGCTCCAGAATCCCACTGAAGACTTCTTCTCCCTGAGTCCCACAGGGTCTTCTCTTGGCTCCTCGAGTCGCACGAGTAGCTCTTCTTCACCTTAAGCTTCTTCAAGTATCTTCAGCAGTCTGGGATAAAGACTGCTGTCCTTGCTCTGTACCTCTGATCACTTGTGATGATCAGGTCTTCTCGTCTTGCTCAGGCTTTATCTCCTTCTTCTTAGGATGACCTGAATTCTCTCTTCAACTACTGAATACTCAGACAACTGATATCTTTATCTTCAGTCTGGTCCAGTCTCACAGCAATTCAACTTCATGCACTGACTGCATGGAAACTCTGCATCTTCATGCACTGACTGCATGGCCTTCTCAAATTCTTCAAGATCCTCTGGTCTTGGTCAACTCAAATGCACACAAGCAGATTTGACTTGTTTACGTGTGCACGTGCATGCTTGCATGCATGCACTCCCCTTCTTCTCTTCTTGGTGCAGTAAACCCTCAGAGGGTGTAGTCTCTTTAAGCACACACCTTCTTTGAACATCACACACTTAATTCAATTTGGTTACACACTTAGAAGTGTGTTATACCCTAGTGTGAGAGTCTCCTTATTCTTCTCCTTCTTAGTGTGTACACACCACTTAGGCACACACTAAGGTTCAACCTTCGCTTGTTTTTCACACACAACTTGTTCCACGTTTTGCACACACTTAAGCTTGGCCTACTCCTCTATTCTTGCACACACTTGGGCCGTAGGTGGATCTTTAAGTTTTCACACACACAAAAATGTGTGGTCTTCACTACACCCACTTGCACACACACTGCCACAACCCTTTTCTTATTTTGTTAATCACACACGGCCTCGGGACTTCACTTCCTCTTCAAGGCACATAAGGTGTGAGTTCACCTCGGGTGTAGCTGGCCGTGCAAGTGCTTGGATGAACAAGGCAGCGCGCAAGGGTGTCACTGCCGCGCAAGGATCTTGACCCAGGGGTCGTGCAAGCCTCGACCAACCGCGGGCACAAGGAGGGCGCGCAAGATCGTGCTGCCCAACCTCTCCTTCCTGTCGCGCAAAGGGGAAGCGCGCAGGGGACTCTCCCTTTCTCTTCTTTCGCGTAAGAGGTGCGCAAAAGGAACCTCGCGGAGTAAGGGCTGCTCCGGGCTTCACTGCCGCGCAGGGTGCTGCGCGGGGCTTCGACTTCGTGAGGCACATAGTGCTTCTCACGGGACTTCTCTCTTCAGAGGATCAGCAAGCCAATTCAGAGAGCAAGGCCTCTCTTTATATAGGCAGAGGCATCTCGTTCAATCCGCGTGGATATAAATTCAAACTCCCGAATATCTCGGGTTTTCAAGATTTCCAAAATCTTGTTTCTCCTCGGTTTCACGTGGGTTAACTCATTTTTAATTTCCTCTACGTGCATGCGACTTAGAACGCATGCACGACCTTCGGTTAAGGATACTCCATGCAACGAATAAACCTCATAGCCTCGGCAACGTTGTTTGCCTCGGCCGAACTCCAATTTTCTCCATTCAACGTGTGCATGCATATTTTATTGCATGATTGTGTTCAGTACGTCGAGACGAACCCAATGGATCCTTCAGCTCGAACAACGGTGGCCGGGAACTCGAAATCCAGTGCTCAGAGTGCTCCTGGTTCGACGGAGGCACGCGGGTGGCAGCGGCTATGCTTGAGGTTGAAGACGGACACCGGGCCGTTGGATGCGGAGTTGAGAAGACATCGGACGGCCGCGATCAGAAGATCTCGCACGGGATTGATCGTGTGGTTGAGATCTGGCGCGCGATCAATCGAGCGGCCAGGATTCGCTCCCGGTGATTTTTCCGCGTCCCACATCGAAACAGCGAGCGGTTTTTCCGCGGCTTATCAACCTAGCGCTCCCTCTCAACGCTCAGTTGTACTTCCCCCTCCACGGTGCCGCCCCGCACCGTGTTCTCTCTGCGGGAGCGCTCTTGCGCCCACCTCTGCTCCTCGCGGGCGTGCTATGCGCCCACTATGCATGTCACGGGCGCGCTCCTCTCGCGCTCACGTTGCGCGGGCTTCATCACCGCGTGGCCTCGGGGCTTATACACGGCCCCGACCTTCCTGCCTCAGGGATATGCTGCCTTGGCCTGAGGGTTCCCCATGGGCATGGTGACCTCGAGTTCCACATGAGCCTTGGGTGATGACCCTCGGCTGGCCTTCCTTGGTGGCTATTTTTTTGCTAAGTAAAACACTTAGGACTTTGTATAAAAACAAAGTAACCAAGTGAATATGCCAAATTCCACTACTCTTCTTCTTCATTTCATCCCTTCTCTTCTTCATTAGAATTCCTCAAATCTCCTCAACATATACTCATTACTTAGGAGTGAATTCTTGAAGGTTCTTCTTCTTCAACCGAACTCCTGAATCACTTAAATTCTTCAAAGTGCTTCATTGATCAAATCAAAGATCAATTGGATCTTCTCCACATTCACATGCACTAAGTGTTAGTGCATGGACTTCTTCAGCTCACTTCATCTACTTAGGACTTGTGGATGGATCTTATTCAACTCCTCATGCATTGTCACTACAATGCATGGTCTTCTAATCATGTTGTAACATTGTATCTAGTTGATACAAGTTCTTTGAACTTAAAGAGCAGCTCAAAAATCGTCAGATATTCATAGAGAATGTTTCAACCACAACATCCTATGTCACTTAGTGAATCTTCTAAGTGACATGCCTCTAAGTACCATGCACATTCTCCTTCATCACCATCACCATCACATCCTTTGTCATTCACATCTTGACATTCCTTGACATCCATTCATTCCATGACAACATCATGCCTCATTGAAAACAAATGCAACACAGTGCATTTCACTAATATTATACAAAATTCATCTCCCATCCATATTATCCACATGTTGGTCATTATAATCTCACCAAAATACCATTTCCATGTCCCTTAAGGAGGTTCTCAAGGAGAAAAAACTCAAGAGGTAAATCCTTCCCTCTCCCTCTTTCAATTTATTTTATTTCATTATCCATGCCTCATATACCATTTCAAAAGTAACATGATAACTCTTGAATCTCTTATAAACCTGATTCATATTATGTTAATTGTATATCCACTATCGTTTCACTTCCCATTCATTTTTTTTTCTATAAATGAATCCATCGTCCCTAAGGTATCCATTCTCCACTTTTATGGACGATGATTTTTTATTTTATAAAACCACCTTCAAGGATGGTAATAAAACCATTATAATAGTAAAAAATACTATAAAATATACATTAAAACTTATTTAATGTCTTGTAACAAGTATATATACATAATATTTATTAATGAAACAAACCTAGTGTGTGATAATCAAAATAATTCCAAATAATAATTTAAAAAGTTATTAAAATTTTATCTAAGGAATCATCATCATATATGAAAAAAGATATATAACACCATTTAATATTTTTTATGTTCATTAATAATATTTAATTTATATTCTATATAATAATACCCTTTTTACATGACTTTTCATACATGTTTACAAGTGAACCAATCACGAAAACCAAGGAAATGAACACTCCAAAAGATGAAATTGAATATGGTTACTCATCAAAACAGCCATAAATAAACTTAGTAGAATTAAAATAAATATTTAAAGGGTTATAAATTGAGGAGTTATTTAATCAAATTTTATTATAAATGATACTAAGTGTATTTACAGAACACATTCAATCATAAAGATTAAGATTCTTTCTGAACCCCATTTTCATTCAGGTTACGCTTTCTATCTCCTCAGCCCAATGTAATTTTTAATTATTATGATTTAATCCTCCTAAAATATATTGTTTATTCCAAAAATATTTTACTAGTTCAGTTATTATTTCTTTAATGGGGAAATACATTTTTTACAAGTCTTCCTTCACAATTTCTCTCGGTAAACAAGCCCGATTAAAGGGAACGTCCTTGTTTCATAACCATTTTCATGTACACTTTATACTCTAGTTTAATGCACCATTATTTTTCTAAAAAAAATATTTTATCCTAAAAAAGTATCTATAATAATTTCTAGTTTTATGTAATCAATTATACCTTTTTCCAATTTCAAAACTCTTTAATATTATCCCATAAAGCACACTAAAGTGAATAATTTCTAATGTTTCGTGAAAACATTTTTTAACCAAGTTGACAAAAATTTATCATGACATATGCCTATTTTATATTATGTATGTACATGTATTATTTAAATCCATTCTTTCATGGGCACTCTTATGATAAAACAATTTTTTTATTCTGAATGACATGATTACGTCACCAATTTATTTATATGGTTAACCCCAATGTTTATGTTTGATTCTTCATGTGGAACACATATAAATGAAAATGTTATGTTTGGTTCACCAAGGTAGTGTTCTAATTAATTGGTTAATGTTTAGAGTAACGAGAAATCATGTTGAGACAAGAAGTGAACCAGATATCATTATGGGGCTTTGTCCTCCATGTGTAATGGTTTTTTAGTTAACCTTCACTGATGATTATGCCATGTTGTAGGTTATTTCCAAAATCCAATTATTCCATGATTACATGATCCCATGATCCAAATATTTTTATTCCTTATGTTTATTCATGTTCCATTCCATTTTATTTCTTCATTTTATTACTTGTTACTCATGTTATAGTCTTTATTTCTATTTGTATTCCCAAACTAGGATTTTTAGATTATCCCTTCTTCTTATATTCCACATTATATCCTATGAAGATATGAGATACCAAGAAATTTATGAGATCATTATGGATATTAAAAAAATTATTTTTATATTTTTGATCCATTCTTTCTAATCATGAACATAATCTTCTTGAGACACTAGACTTTATGATCCTTGGATTGTATTTGAAGGATAATTATTCTTGAAATCATATAATAATAGGTATAAAAGGATAGGAAAGTTATAGAACATGACAAGTTGGACAAGATTATAGAACCAAGGTCAAAATGTGGTTTCATGTTTATTTACATTACTTACATTTTCTTTTTTGTGTCAGTTATCCTGAGAACTTTCATTTTTCAACACTTATAGCAACATATTATTATAGTTTCATCATCAGGGTGGCCTTCTATGATTATTTCACACCCCTGCCTGTGAAAATCAGAGCAACTGTAGACCATATGTCAATTTTCAGGTTTATTATAGTTTAATGGTGGATTGGGCTAAGGCCCATAGTTTCATGATTGAGTGGAGATGCTCTAGTGGGTTATTCTGAATGGGTTGGTACAGTTCTGCCATGTCTGGAGACCGTGTATGTGGACTGTATCAAAGCTAGTATTAGAGCCCTGTACTTATATTTTATTTTTTTTAATTCTGTATCTCTATGGTTAGTACAACGGGTGGCCATTATTGTATTTATGACATTTCTATTCGGGATTTTATTGAATTATCATTTACTATTAACGAATATTATATTTCATTTTTTGAAAACATACACACTATTTTTATTTCATTCCATGTTTCACAATTATCTATTTACACTATTTTATTACTTTAATATGAAGTTATAGTATCCCCACTATCACGCTATCGGCTCTCACATCTAGTTAGTTTCCTCTAGTATACCGGGAGGTGCGCTTGTTGCATCGTAACCGACCGGCTCAGAAAACCGATTTAGTGGAATCCAAGTCGGAATGTTACAAGGTGGTCATTAAGATATTATTTTAGAAGTATTTACAATTTGGGATATTGTAGAAAGAATTACTCAGAATGTTTCAGAACAATTGATGTATATAAAACTGGTGAATCATGAACACATTTTCTCGTATGAGGTATTGGTTTCTAGGGGATGAGATTGTTGTTCCGTTTTGCGATGTTACAGATGCATATGATTTTCACATTGAGTGATGAAAATTTATTGTGGATGATATAATTTAATATAGATATATGGATACTAGCCATTGTCAATATTTTAGTCGTATATTTTGACTCTTGGCCGACAATGATAAGAGGTGTCTTATACATCATATTTTCCATGTAAGATTCATATAATATAGTCCTGTTAGTGCATGATTTTTACTGATGAGTGAGACCTATTAATTTGGGCCTACTAACATATATATATATATATACATCATTATAATGGCGTGTTATGTAGATATTTGTTGAGTATTTTTTTGTGAGGGCGATGACTCAGTCCTTGTGCATAATAGGTGCAGTGACTCTAGAAGGATGATATAGCACATGATTACCTTCATTTGTATTTTTTAAGGTGCTATTTCATTGGACTTAATAATCTAGTTAGATCACTTATTAAAGTGCCAATGGATACCATATATTTTTTATTTTGAACTGTACCTCCAAGTGGGATTACGTTATGTCGATTCTTTGTGAGTGTTTGTAATGTCTCTCTTTTATGTTGGTATCATGCCCTCTAGGGAGAAGATTCATATGAGGATTATCAGTGAGAATCGTGACCTTGTAGGAAATGTTTTTATCTTCTTCCCTCATAGTTCATTTTTCTCTTTACCTTATTTAGAGAGGTTTGATCAGTAGTGATAAGTGGGAGACCAAGACACATTTAGTTTGAATCATACCCTTGTAGAACGATTCCCATTTTATTCAATGGAAACCTGAATGTGGGTGTTTAGACTATGTTTCTAGATTCCTTTTAGGTTCTGAGTGTCTTATCAGTTCATTTTGAGATCCATTCATTGAAAGTGAAGGAGTTTTTCATTTTAGGCATGCTAATGATTTCATCTTTTGGATAGTACCTTGGGTGATTTTTTATCAAGAATGGATTTGATGGGAAAGACTGGTCGAGTTCTTGGTTTGTTCCACCAGTTTTTCTGTTATTTATATTCTAGTTAGTGGACCGGTAGACACTCATGATAGGAATGACATATGGTGAAGGGTAGTCATGGAATAACATTGTGGCACAGGTTAGGTGCCATATTTTGAAGAGGAGTTCCCTGGGAGCTTCTGGATTATTTAAAATGACATGTCATATAACATAGTTAGCTTAGCCTCTTGTTCGGTGACTCACAAGAGTGTGATTCGGGTGATAATGTTATACACTGGTTTTATATAGCGTTGTTAAATGATAAATTAATGAGTGGATGGGAGCGAGCCGAAGACCAATGGTTTTGTGTGCAATATGTGTCTTATGGATTAAATATGTTCACGAGTTATATAAAAAAATGTTCTATTAAAAATGAGTTGATTTTTTTTGTGAATAAATCATTATAGAATATGTATTTGTGTTTTTTAATTATAAGTTACTATAAATTCATCCTTTTATTAAAATATATTTTTTATTAATATATGATTATCTAAATAAATTAAATACATATATAGACTAAATTACATTTAAATAAATGAAAATGATTATATATTTATTTTATTTGAAAAAAATATAATATTTTCCATTATGTATATATAATCATAGATATTGTTAATAATTCATGATTTATATATATCATTATATTCTCCATTTATTTATGAATAGAAAAATAAACTATAAATATAAATTCTGTACAATTTCTTTTTCATTTGATTTTAAAAATAAATAATAAATAAACATTATACACGATGTGAAAAAAACATATACATTGGTGTTTTTTATTTTTTAAAAGTTCATGGGAATGGAAATCTAGTCTCACTCATTTAGGGTTTCTAATTATGATAGAAGGTAAATTTTCATTTTAGATCTTGATTCAAACATCATGAGAATGGCGTAGTGTCATTTCAATATTGTGGTTCATGATTTTATCTGTGTAATGAATTGATTTTATCAATTCTAAATGGGAACTGATGTTTTAAGAGAACATAAAACCTGGGTGATCTTATTAGTGATAAAAAATGAAATGATAAAGGCTGCATTTATCATCCAAAAAACATTGATACATGGGAACATTATTAGTAATTTTTAGTGTTGATAAAGGATGTATATGTCGACAATAAGCATTGTGCTGTTAAAAAGGGGTATTTATCAGTGCTATAACAAGAACTAAAGAAACCCCTATAAGATATCTTAGAGTACTAGAAACTACATACATTTCACTATATTGTATCCCATAAAATGCTTAAAAATAGTTTGAAAAAAATATAAATATTACATAAATCACAAGAAACAACTTAAATTCATATTGCTTCATCATTTCAATACATGTATTTAATTAATTTATTTTAGTGTAATATAATTAAATTGATTTAAAATTTATTTATAAATAAAAATAACAAAAAACAATTCATGAAAAATCTCATATCAAGACTTCTTGAATTATCAACTTGACCACATACAAAAGAAGCATATTCTAGTAATAAAAAATGTTTATTTTAGTAATACTATATCAAAATATAAAATTATATTATATTTTAAATGTAATATAGTCATAAAATTAAACTAGAATCGTATATAGTAACTTCATATATGTCATAAATGAAAAATAACTTACTCTTCTAAATCATCGGGATAATCTAAGAAAATATTCTTGGGTTAGAGTTAGTGGTATGTGTTTTGAACAAAAATGTCACTTTTAAATGAGAAAAAGAACATTCAATCATATCAAAAAAACCACGTGTTATAATGATTTGAGGATATTAGTCCCTTATCATATAGAATACCATGATGAGGGGTGGGGGAATGAGGTAATGCATCTAGATGAGATTTTCTATGGTGTATATAAAATAATTGTTCTTATAAAAATAGAAAAACACTAGAAACCCCTAGTGCAATTAGGTCTACATAATAGTGCAGTCTCACTGATTCATTTAACTCACTATTCAATCAATTTGAAAAGACCACTGGCTCTCATTACAAGGTGGATGTCACTGCACCTATGAATAACTTGATCTTTTTCATAATATAGGAATATATATTTAAACTTGGAATGGTGTGTCAATTATTCCAAATCAAATAATGTTCCAATAAGATAAAATAATAGAATTCCATTGTCCTTATTTACTTCTAATATTCTAGTAAATCTATATAGATTCAACGTATTCCATTCAAAAGACATTCTCTAAAAAATCAAAATGTTTTTTCGTTATAACTCTTAGGAACTAATGTGTTCAATTGTAGAGAATATAACCTCTATAATTTGATCCATTGGATAGAATAAAGCAATAAATCATCCTATGTCATAAGAATACCCCATCTATCCTTCACACTTAAATTTGGTGATTCAGGACCACTAAAATAAAATTAATTTTCTCAAAAACCAAGAATAACTTCACTATTAGACTTCTATAAATTTGATGTAATTTATGGGCTGAGACATGATTAAAACTTCTACATTGAAGAATCATTAAACCAGAGAAATATCTTATTCTAGAATTTTACATTATGGAATGATACATATATTCAATCATTCTTTGGCAATTTTATCCTATTCTATATTGTGACCTCCTATATTTGACGATATCTATATTTTTTTTGAATTCAATGAATCCATGATGTTCCCATGATATCATAATCATCTCTTTAACATTAAATAATACAATCATGAATTCCTATGGTATGATCCTCTATAATATAGTGTAGATACATGTAGTATTTTATATAAATAAAACCTCCATTATTGTTGAATATATACCATCCATGACATAAGGTGTAGCTACATAATGAGACTCTTCTCTTAAATATGTGATATGTTATAGAATATCCTCTATGATTTATGTGCCTATAACATTCTAGGGGAATTGAATTTCACTTATGAATATCACATATGACATGGTCTATTCATCTATCTTATAACCTGTAAAAACCTTGTTCACCTTAAAAAAATAATCCATAATTTTCATTCTTAAAATGAATTGATACTTATCGATGACTCATTCATTTATAAATACAACCATTTCTCACAAATATTCTCTCATACTAACACAAATGTGTTAGGTTATGAACCCCGACCCTTGTTTCCACTTATATCAAGACCCTAGTTTACACAAACATTTGCCTAAATGAATGTGTTCTCACAAGCACAACCCTACCAGTCTTCTTTTATATGTGATGATTAAGATCATCTGATGTCATGTTTGGAGGATACTTTAATGATGTATTTGAGTGGTATATTTTATATTTTCCACATCATCTATCCTTTACAGTGGCACAAAAAGCCATTTACAGTGTGGAAAACTATATATTTCGAATAAAAATTCTGTTACATTTCTTACCTAACCACCACTAAGACATGGCCAATTGTGTTGTGATGTAATCATCCTTTTATAGAAACATCCACAATGATGGAGGGGTTCAACAATGTAGAGTTTGTTTTCAAAAAAGTGTTCTATATTTAGAAACACCATGGCTTTTGTATTTATTAAATCTATAAATATTCTCCATGAATCATCAATTCTCATAACATTAACACTTAGGTAATTATCCAAAAAAATAAAAATATAAAAAATAATAATTTATTTTTGTTGATAATCTAACCATTGTGGGTTGTTGGAAACTATATATAAATTTGATCGTTATTGCATATCTTCTAGAATGTATGAATAACTTTATAACCAAGCACACATGAACCGCTATTCGTTACTATTGTCTTTTTATAGTGCTTCAAAGATTTATAAATCCTAAAATTTGAGCTCATTTGAGTCGAGGATTAATGATAGAAAAAATGTTACAAAGAATATTTACCATATTATAAATCATCTTTTTAATATGTGTTTCAAACCTTCAAACCTATAACCTTTAGTCCCTCTTTCTATAATAAATAATCCCTCTATAGATTCTCCATTCCCCAGCTTCTCCAGGAGTATGTTTTCTCTTTCTCCCGCCAAAAAATACTTCTCCCCCTTTGTCAATAAAACCCCATATGACTTATTTCGGGATACAAAAGAGTGATTTGGATAGATTATAATGGTATTTTTTGAAGAAAACATTCCATGATTAATGAAAAATAACAACAGGTATTAGGGGATCTTTCTCTAATTCAAACTAAAGTTATGTATTTTGTGGGATTTTAAGAGATAACTATTTCCATCATAAATTAAAATGCCTCAACCTTATACAATATATATTATTGAGATTTAATAAATAGTTTAATTTCTTTCAAATTTAGGATCTTTTAAGGTTTATATTTTAAGATAATTACTCCATAAATAATACACAACAAAACCATAGAAATTAAAAGTAAACACTTCCAATAGTATCAATTTCTTCTATAAAACAGAATCTTTTAAAATGAAATGTGGTTTCCATTATTGTTTAATCATCAAGAATTTTACCATGTCCATTCATTGAATATATTCTCCATTAAATCCTATGATGTTTTTTTTCAAAAACATGGTATGAGGATTAAAAATATCATAAAGGGGTATAAAAAAAGGAATGAAACTATTAGTCCCTGAATATTTAAAAATCATGAAAACTTTTTTACAAAATCAAACTTTTCACCCATAAAACATAACCTCTTTATCTTACCTCATGAAATAATAATATTCCTATAATACATAATAGAAATCATAAAACATAAAGATAAATTGTGGAATCCATATCATACATACATTGTAGCTATCACAACTACGTAGGAAGTAACCTTCATAGTTACATTTTTAATTACAATCATAGTATATTCCCTAAATATTTAAAGAGAAACATTATCGTTTAACTCCAAATAATTACCAATGAATTAGAGATCCATCACAACATCACCCACCCATAGTTTATCAAAGGAGTACCCCTACACATAAGCAATTTCCAAGAACCATTAAATAATCAAAACACAAAAAACATGGTTAATTGAAATATAAAATTTCCTCATTGAAATCACAATCCCTCTTTACAAGTTCAACACTCATAAAAGAAGACCAATTATTTCAAAATAAAATTTTAATATTGTAAAGTAAACATCAATAGATAATAAAAGCATGAAATTAATAAATTCTATTCATGAAGTATATGTTAAAAAACATTCCATGTCATTGAAATAAAAAATAGATTTTCAAATCACAATTAAAACATTTTAAATTAAGATTTTAGAATCAAAGTGACCCATATCCACTTTGAAACCTTTTAAAGTTGATAACAATTTAAAATATTCATTTTAATAAAAATTATTCCTTAAAACATTATTGAAGAATGGACATTAAATAGAAATATTTATTAGAATTAATCATCAAAAAATTTAAGATGATGTTTTAGTTAAAGAGTCCCTTAACAGTTTAAACATTTAAATTATAATCCATATGGAAATGAAACATTTTAAAAGATATTAAATAACACTAGTATGAATATAATAGTGATGCATAATGTCAAAGGGTCTGTATAGAAAATTTATAAAATAATTAAGGTGCATATCATCATGAAATGTCTCAATGAAAATAGATTGCGATGAAATCCCTTACCTAGAGTCCGAATTATCTCATTCATTATTTATCTTGGTGACTAATAAATATAAGTTAATTTATAATTGATTCATAAAATATTTAATACTTTTTATTCATTTTATTTCACTTATTACCATATTATAAAAATTAAAAATTTATTTATGTTTATGTTAGAGGTTTTGTTGATATTCGGGGTTTGAGTTGAAAATGAACTTGTTATGATGTAAATTTTTCATGTGGTCATAAGTAGATAATATATAGAATAATATTTATGAAATTATAATAACTTTTATAAATTGAAAATAATTTTCCAATAAATCCATAATTTATGGTTATGAAAAATGAAGTTCATTATAATCATGGAGACAATAGGTAGTACGTACGCATGATTAATATTTTCTATTTTGCATTGATCATTGTGGAAATAATGTTATTATTATTTTATCTTTGTATACTGATCATAATATTATTAATATCCTAATAATAATTCATATATATTTATATATTTATATATATATATATATATATATCATACATGTGATTTGGTGAATAAGAACGATTGACATCACTTCGTGGATGTGATAGTTCGCACGTAAGTACGAACAAAATTATCAATTTTTTTGCGTGGATAGTAATAACATAATTGAAACATTAATTTTTTAAAATGATAAATATTTCCATAATATAATTTATAAACATTGATCAATTCAATATAAGAATTATTTATTGATGGTAATGAAAAGTGAACTATATCGGTTCATGAGGCGGTAGTTTCCCATACACACGAACAAAATGTTCATTTCCTATTTGATTAAATTTGAGGTGAATTTATGTGATGATATTAACTTAATAAAGTATAAATATATTTCATATTTGTGATTTATTTTTTCATTTTAGAAAAATAATATTTAAAAGTAGGTTGAAGAAGAAATAAAACAAAAACACTTAAAAACGACACCTCTTCTTCGATTGATCAACTTTGAAGAACACCTTAAAATACCTAAATAGGTTGTTATGACTAAAATAAGACCAAAATAAAGTGGGGAAGGATTATCATGAGGTTTTTAGGAACATAATGGCCAAAAAATTGTTCTTTAATTGTGATTATTAAATAAGAGTGCATACCTGTTTACAGGAGAGCGGGGGGGGGGGGGGGAGGGGGGAACCCAGAAAAATTGTAAAACATTAAATTAATTTAAATTAATTTTTTAATCATAATGATTAAAACATTAGATATGTATAATATAATATTAATATAGTTATAAATACTCAATTAAAATAATTTTAGACATATAATGCTTTTTTTTAAACATTATCATTTTTGTTTACTCTTAATTATTCAATTTCAATTTTAATCATGGTAACAATATTTTAAATATTTATAGGATATAAATTTTACTTATTTGGGGTAAATTTACAATAACTGGACACTTTATGAAATTTTATACCTTATCATATTGAATTTTTTATTAGAAAATATTTTTATGATTTTTAAATAATTTAATAAATTATTATTTTTATAAATATCAATTATGTCAATTTTTTCACTATTAATTTCATTTAATAGAGATAAATTCAAAACTGATATATAACTTCAAAAAAACATTAATAGACTTATAACATGTCATAGGAACCCCTAATTTCGTGGATGGATGAAATTATGTCAAATAATATTTATTTTAATATTTATATTATCAGTTATTTCATTATTTAATTAACAAATCTAGTATTACATTATAATTGTGTCATAATTAAAATTAAATATTAATTTGCTAATTTGTTTAAATAAATTTCTATGATTATGGTAATAATTTTATATTTCAAATTGTTATTTTTAGTAAAAAATATCACTGTAGTTGTGGTTTGCCTTTGTGGTAAGAACCATGTATTTCTACATGAAAAATGGGGGTTTAAAACCCATTGGGAATAGATATTATAACAACATTGTAGTGGTACTATATTTGTAGAGATACTATAGTAACGATGGTATTGTATTGGAGGTGCGATACTTTAGCAGCAGCAGGGGCATTGTAGTAGCAGCAGGCACTGTAGCTGCGTGGGTACTATAGCAGTACTATTCACGGAATGGGCCTTATGCCAAAAATATGGGTCTATGGGCTATGTAAGTGCATAAATTCCAACTTGGCCATCAATCTATGTGATTGGTATACCTCGACCTAGTAAAAGAGTTCTTTTATTTGATTTAATAATAATATGACGCTTCATCCAAATCCATTTTTAAAAAAATAGTCTAATATATCACTAATATAACCCCATATTAAAATTTTATTAGAAAGAAGAGACATGATTATGAATTTTTTTCCTTCAATTTAAATGTTATAAATGTCATATTCACACCAATGTGACTTCAAAATCCCACAATTTTAACCCATGGATTTTATTTCTATTCCATAACTCATCAAATATGATCATGAAAAGTGTTATAGAAATTTTTATTTTATTATAATACTATTTTAACCTTTAATTACATGATTTACCTTTAACCGTGGTAAATAAAATACTAATGTAACTATTCAGAAAAAAATATTTTGATACTATTAAAATTAATTTTTCATAATTATTAATAATAATATATGTTAATTTTTAGATTTTTTAAGGAAATGTGACTAAAATTAATTTAATGTTAATCCCGATGACGAATTTCGGAAACCCGTTTTTAAAATGTAAAACCCGTCAAAATATTGACATGTGTTTATTTCCAATTTAAATGTGAAATTACTTTCAATGGCATAAATTAGATTAAATGATAAAAATTCATATAATTATACCTTAAAACTAGGTAAAATGGGAATCAAATAATATAATAAAATTAGAAAAAAGGCAGTTTTGAATTAAAATATTGTATTTTTCACTATTCATTTAAAATGAATTTAACAGAAAAATAACAACAAATTCATCCAAATTGAATTTTGATGTCCTGATTATAATTAATAAGTTCATTTTATAAAATTGAATATATAAAAGTGAAAAAAACAATATTTAAATTTAATTTTCCATCAAAAGGAGGTAAAATTTCATTTTTAGAAAAGCTGTCATTTTATCCGTAAAATTTTATTTCTTCTTACATAATGAGAAGAAAAAAATATAAGATGAATTTTTAAAATCATATTTTATTTATATTTCATTAAAATAATGAAATAATTGTATTTTAATTATTTTATAAACAAAATTATTCACAATTTAATAGTTTTTCATAAAAAACAACATTTATATTCAATTGGTTATTATTTTCTAACAAAAAAAATCCTTATATAGTAATTTGTAAACCATATTTTTACAATTCAATCAATATTGTTTATTTTCTCTATTCTAATGGCTTTGATATAACTTTATAATAAAATATAATATTAAAAATATTTTAATTTTTGGTATAACTCAATCTTATGTGCAACATAAGGTTTCAGAGAGACCTATTTTCATGTGTCATGTACGCAATCAGACATACCGTCCCTTTTAAAGAATAATTACTCCCTAAATCATAAATATTAATATATATGAAAATTTAATATTCTATATTTACATGGTATTTTACATGATTCTATAATTTTTGAAATTTTATTTTCATAATTTTATATTTGGGGTCAGTAATTAAGGTATAACATTTCAAAATTACTTCATTGAAATCCGAGATCAGAAAAAGGCTTACTAAAACATCCTATTTAAAATAATTAATGTAAATTATAAGGGGTACCTGAGATAATATATACTGGTATTTTATGTTTCTAAACAATGATATAGAAGAAAAACTAACAATCATAATCAGATGGAGAGTGAACGAAAACATAATCAAGATAAAGTTAAAAATCAGAAAATCACTAACTTGTCATGGGTTAAATATTCTGATATTCTTTAGTAGGAAATGTAAATAAAAAATGTTTTTTTAAATCTTTTTCATAGAGTTGTTGATTTTATTTACTACCAATACTAATATCATAAGGAAATATACCTACTACAAAAGTATAGTTTCCTCAACTATTCAAATTCCACCAAAAACTCATCTTTTTCTCGAAATGATGAGTATTCAAGATGAATTTTTCACACCTAAATCACTAGAATCATCTTCTAGAGAATCAAATAATCTAAAAAATATTAAATATCTATTAATACTATCTTGAAACATTATCCAAACCCAAAAGATAGGATAAAAATTAAAAAATTCTCAAAATATAATAAACATTATAATAAGAATGACTACTTTTTATCTCCAAAATTCAACTATAATACCCAATGTTCATCATATACCATTCAAAAAATAACTATCGTTATAATTCCTTAAAAAATGAAAACTACGATCGAAGCCCAAAATTATAAACGATTTGATCACATAGTCATGTAAGAAAATTTTAAAAATTTATCTCCAAATAACAACCTCCAATATTTATGTATTATACCAAAAATTAATTATCATAATCATATATTCTCTAATATAGGATAATCATTTCCATAAATAACCCAAATCACCAAAAGACCATAATAAAAATCACTTATTCTTCTAGAATATAATTATACCATAACTCCTTAATTAAAATACAATAGTATTCTATTTACCCTAATAATATAAGGTTCCCAAAATAGTAAACATCTTCCAAAATATAATTTATCACTTAATTACCAAACCATTTTCCAATAAAAATATATCAATTTAATTAAACATATTTTCCCAAAAGCATCTTATTATTATTTCATCAACTCGTTTAACTAAAAATTGAATTCATACTAAACAAGAATTGTCGTAGGCTAGTGGTAGGTGATAAATCAATGCATCACTTTGGTTGTGGGTTCGATTTCCATAACCTTGTCTAACACTATGGGTTTTCACCCTTCATGTGTTTTGTCCTTTTCAAAAAATTATATAATTTTATAACATTCCCAAAAAGAGATAATACCCATGAAAATAACCATAACATGTTTTATCCTCAATTTGTATCTCATACATTTCATTTTGAAACCCAAAATCTAATAGCCCATAAATACCTAAAATTCAAAATCATATAAACACTAAAGGTTATTCATACATTTATAATTATTTCCACATTAGAACATATAATTATTACGTAAATAAAATTTTTACATAACAATATTTAGGGTTACACATAATAGAAATATTCTTCTAATGTAATCCCATTATCAAAAGAGCATTAATACTTTTTAATATTTCATCATCCATAGATCTAAAATAACTCTTGAATACCTTATATGCATACATCTTAATAATTTTTCATTATTCATATTCCCTTAACAACAATTTCCCTATCTTATTCCTTAATACATTTTATTGAAAAACAAAATGATTTTTCATGCCATAATATTCAATAATATCAAAACATTAGACTAGAAAATAATCCATAACATTCATATGTCCATTCCCGTTTCCACAAATTCAATTGGAATGAAATTAGACATTCATAAACATATATTAGTACATTCCAGCAGATCGCATTCCCAATAATTTTTCATAAGACATATATTTTCATAATCTCCAAACACCCAACATTTAAAACATTTAATTGATAACTTGTTAAAAACTTCTTTCTGTTTATTGGAGTCAACTGAGAACTTCCTTTTTTCCATGGTAGGTTATTGCGTTATGACCATCATTACCACATCTATAACACATTATTGTCCCTATAAAACATTTTACTAGGTGTTTATTTCCACATAAATAACAATTATGTTGATAAATATGAATACCTTTAGGTTATTTATTATCTGAAATTCTATAGGGCATTATTTATCTAATATATGATGCATCAGAAAAATCACCAAGGATGAAGTAGTTAACCATTACAGATGATAGTTGGTTTAAAATAACCTAGTGATTTGCCAATTCATCTATCATTTTATTTGGTTACTTATTCATAGAACCACCAAATTTTCTTTCACATCCATTTTTAATTTGGTGCTCGATGGATCCATCCATTTACTAAAACCAACAATGTTAATGTGAGTATATTAATAAACTCATCATATGAGGAAGATAAACACTAAGATATACTTATTTATGTTATCTCAAAATCAATCAATTGATCTAAAATAACATTCACACATTCTAATATTCTAATCGTTTTGGTTATATATAACATGTAACTATTATTAAATTTGACCATAACCTCTAAAGTTATCTAAATAAATCATTGATACCAAATATAATGCAACATCCTCATACATTACCTAATATTTACATTTAACCATGAATTTAATGTCATTCATATTGAGGTTATTTTTAGTTTTATAGTTTTTCAAAATTAAGACATAATTGATGCATAACAAAAACTATTGAAATACAATGTGTACACATCTAACAATAGTCATTTCTTCTATAAAAAACACTTTTAAATTGTAATGTTTTCTATTTTCAAGTTTAATATTATTAACATTTCCATGATCCCATCCATGACTCTATAATATATTAAATACAATGAATAACATTTAAAAAATAAGGGATGAGAACAAAAATCTCAGAGTGGATATAAAATAAGGAATGAAATTGTATGTCTGTGAATATAATAAAATCATGAAAACATTTTCACAAAATCATACATTTCAAACAAAAAACATAAACTTGTTAGATTAAAAAATGAAATAATATTATTAATATAAAAATTAATAGAAATAATGAAACCAAAAAGGTGACTTGTGGAATCCATATCATACATACATTGTATATTTCACAATTACATTGGGAGTTACATTTATTGTTATGTTTGGAATACCCATAAAAGTACATTCCCTTAAGCACTTAACATAATACATCTCCATTAACTCCATATAAATACCCAATGTATTAGGGATCTATAATAGTATCACCTGCCATTATTTTGTCTTGGAACCACCTATCAACATAATTAATTCCGTAGAACCATAACGTAATCCTAACACATAATATAATCATAAATGAAAATAAAACATTTCCACTTTGAAATCACAATTCATATTTACATGTCGAGAACTCTTAAAAGAAAAAAAATTATTTTGCTATAAAATTGTAAGAATATTAGTAAAACATAAATATATAATAGTGACATGAAAGAAAGAAATTCCATTCATGGAATACATTTTAAAAAACATTCTTTGTTATTGAAAGAATCATTCCATTTTTTAAAAATAATTAATGCATTTAAAGAGAATATTTTTTAATCAATGTGTCCCATGCCGTTTTGAATCATTTTGAAGGAATTTAAAATTTAAAACATTCATGCACATAATACTAAATCCTTTGAACCATTATGTAAATATAGACACTAAAAATTAATATTTTTAATAATAAATCATCAAAACATATAAAAGGATTTTTTTATTAAAGAGACCCTAACCATTTTGAACATTTAAATTATAATCCATATGAAAGTAGAAAATTTTAAAAAAAATTAATTAACAGGAGTATAGATATAATATGTATTTTTAATTTTAAAGGGTTTTTATATAAATTTTATTAAACAATTAGGCTGTATATCATAGATAAATGTCTCAATCAATGGGTATTTAGATGAAATTCCTTTCATTGAATCTGAATTGTCTCATTCGTTCACTATATTCAGGAATAAACAAAATTAAGTTAATTTATACTTCCTTAAAAAACTTATTATTTTTTATTATTAATTTTATATCACTTATTAGCATGTTATAATAAATATATATTTATTTATGATCATGTTGTATGTTTTTTCGATATTTGGTACTTCAGTTGAAAATGAAATTCTTATATTGTATATTACTCATGCGGTCAGAAGTAAAGCATCTATAGAATAGTATTCGAGAACTAAAATTAAATTTTATTCACTATCAATATTTTTGAATAAAACAATAATTATTGTTAAGAAAAATGTACAACGTTATAACCATAGAGATAATAGGTAGTATGTATGTATGAGTAACATTTTCAATTTTTCATTGATCATTATTGAAATAAAGTAATTATTATATTATCATTCCATAGTATTAGTAGTAATAATAATAATAATAATTATCATAATGGAAATTTAATTTAAATACACATAAATATATATATATCATAAAAGTGATGTGGGGAATAAAAAAGATTCACATATCTTGGTGGAGGTAATAGTTCACACGTAAGCACAAACAACGTTATAATATATATGTGCATGAAAGGAAAATTACATAATTGAAATATTATTCTTTTAGAATGATAAATATATCATGAATATCATACATAAACATTTATTACATCATTATAACCAGTCTCAATAGATGGTAATGAAAAAATATCATATCGGTTCATGTGGTGGTAGTCTGCCGCACACCCGAACAAAATGTTCATTTCCAATTTGACGAAATAGGAGATGGATTTAGGTCATGATATTAACATAAAAAAAATTCAATATGTTTTGGATATAATATTTTTAAATTTCTTATTAGAATAAGATGATTTAGAGGAAGTGGAAGAATAAATAATACAAAAACACATTAAAAACGATACCTCTTCTTCGATTGTTCACTTTTGAAGATTACATAAAATCTCTAAGAATGTTATTTTTCCTAATATATGTCCTCAATAAAGTAGGAAGGGAAATAATTATGGGTTTTGGGTAGATCATGGAATATCCAAATGGTTATTGAAGTGTTCTTATTATAGAAGAGTGGGTACCTTTCTATAGGAGAGGGGAGGGACACGCTTAGAAACTCTTAAAATATTGACTTAATATACAATAATTTTTTAATCCAAATTCCAAAAAAATGAGATATATATAATATAAGATGTGGATAATTCTAAATCCTCTAATAAATTAATTTTTAGACATGTGTAAAATTAACTTTAAACATTATTATTCAGGTTTATTTTTAATTATTCTCTTTTAATTTTAATTGGAGTAAATATATTTTCAATACTATGAGGCCATAATTTATTACGTATGTAGGATAAATTTTCCAAAATGGGACACATAATTAACATATAGACCATATCATAGATACTTTGGTATTTCAAAATATTGTCAATATTGTTAAATAATTTAATAAATTGGTATTTTTATAAAATATCAATTATGTCATTTTTACACTATTTATTTCATTGAATTAATATAAAATCCAAACTAAGAAATATCTTAAAAACCATTTAATAGACTTAAAATATGTCATATTTACCTATAACATCCATTTATGGCAGAAATTACTTCATTAAATATTTATTTTAATATTTATATTATCCTTTATTTGATTCATTAATTAATAAATATAGTATTGCATCATCTTTGTATCATAATTAAATTTAATTATTTATTTACTAAAAATTTTAAATAAATGACCATGATATATATATTATTTTAATATTTTTAATTATTATTTATAGTTGAAAAGAAAAATTATATGAACCCAAATTAAAATGGTTTTAGTAAGAAGAGACATGAATATGACATTTTTGCCTTTACATTTAATTAAATGTTTTAAATGTCATAATCAGACCCAAGTGTCTTCTAAAGGCCACCATTTTGAAAACAAGATTTTATTTGTAGTCCATACCTCATCTAAAAATATTAGTGCAAGTGTTAGGTTATTTTTTTATTATAATACTATTTTACCATTAATTACCCTATTTACCATTAAACATCAGAAATAAAATAATAAAGTCATTATTCCCAAAAATTTATTTGGATCATATTAGATAATATTTATCATAATTATTACAACCATGTATATCCATTTTTATAAACTATATTCACAATACTGACTTAAAATTAATTTAATGTTAATCCCTTTAAAGGATTGATAAAACATGTTTTTAAAAAGTAAAAACCATCAAACGGTTGACTTAAGTTTATATCGAAATTAGATGTGAAATTAATTCCAATGGAACAAATCGTATTAAATGATAAAAAATCATCTAATAATACCTTAAAACATTGTAAATTTATAATCTGAAAATAAAATTAAATTTTATGAAAATGTTGTATTGAATTAAAATGCAGTATTTTATCTTTATTCATTTAAAAAACATTTATCAGAAAAATACCAATAATCCAACAAAACTAAATTTTAATGTCATTTTTATCTATGGTAAGTTTATTTAGTTAAATATAACATATAAAAGGGAAAAATATATTTAAAATGGGTTCTCTAGCTAATGATTGTAAAAATAAATTTAGAAAAACACTTCTTTTATATATAAAATTGTATTTGTTCTTATATAATGTCTAGAAAACATATAAGATAAATTTTAAAAATCATATTTAATTTATATTTCATTAATATAATTCAAAAAGGGAGATTGTATTATTTTATAAGCACAATTATTTTAACTTAAATACTTTTTCATAATAACACATTGTTTATATTCAATTGGATTTTATTTTCTAACCAAAGAATCACTATATAAAGATTTGTAACCCCTATTTTCTTATTTTAGATAATATCATTAATTACATCCATTAAAATGGATATGTTGTTACTATAAAAATAAAATAATAAAATTATTAATATATTATTTTTCAGTATAACTCCATCTGGTGTGAAGTGTATGATTTTGGAGAAACCTATTGTTGCGTGTTGGGTACGCTATCAGAAATAAAATCCATTTTAATGTAAAATTACTATCAAATTAATAAATATTGATATATATGAAAAAAATTTATTCTATAATTACCTAATATGTTACATAAATTTACCTGAGGTCATTTTCAAGCTATCCGCTACATGATTTTGGCTAGGCACATAATCCAACTTCAGAGACCCTAAATCGACTTTTACTATTAAGAAATTATATTTGATCTATATATATGTAATCCCCTAGTGTTTAACTATATTTTTCTAATTTTTACCACACTTATGTTTTCACACAAGATTGAAGTTGGTTATTTAACTTTAATAACAATATATTTATGTTTCTATTATATAAAAATTGAGTCACCACAACATATTCAATAAATCCAGAAGAATATTTTTAGATATCAACTGAACCTACCCATTCAACATCCATATTCCCCAAAAATTTATACTATTAATTTTTGCAATAATACAACCTAAAATTCACTATTTGGTTGATGTATCATTTTATCCATCTTAAAACATTCATGTGAATTTCTGTTGGACACATATGATATTGGGAACATTGACATGCGGTGAATAAAATGTTTGATTAAGTAGCTATCATGTAAGGAAAATAGATAATACTTTTTTAGTAGATAGTTATATCACCTTTTGTATTATTAAAATCATTTGAAAAATTCATATGGTTCATTTTCAGAGTAGTCGTCAGTCTTGAACCATCCATATAAAACATCCTCAAAAACTCCTTTTTATTCTTGATTTGGGAGATAAATGTCCCATCCTTTCTTCGAATAAACTAAAAACCATGGAAAAATTATAGTTCATATATTAATAACTTCTTGAACCCACACCTAATAAATTCTGAAACCTAGATGAATTTGGGGTAATTTAAATCTTCAATGATGACATTGTCAACATATATAAGTACTAGCATTGAATTCCCTTTATCTTTCATGAGGTAGAGGTTGTGGTCAATCCCACCTTAATAATAATTGAGCTTCTTTATGTACTGATTTTGTTGGGAGTATTAATCTATTCGTGTATCTTTATTCACATAAAATATTTCTTCAGTGGGACACTTTTCAATCATCATAATGAATAATAAATCCATTTGACAACTTCATGTAGACTCCCCCTTCAAGGAATCAATTTAGGAAAATTGTTTTGATATCCATATGATAAACATTAAAACTATTTTACATTGTCATAGAGTAAAAAATAATGATGCTTTCATAATTTAAAATAATTGAAAATATTACATCAACATTAATTCCACCAATCTTGGAATAAACTCTTTAGACTATAAATGACTTATTCTTTGTTAGCAAGTCTTCGTCATTGTGTTTCTATTTCATAAAACCCATTTGGTTCTGATCCGAATATTATGTTTTTTTCCTTGAGATAATTTTAAAAGTCTTTTTTTCTAAATCTAGTCATGATACTCGTTCATATCAAAGAACCATCTTTCATCCATGGTGGTTTCATCATCTCATTTTGGTTCCACCTAAGATAAAAACAAATTTTTTTTAAAAACCTTCATCTTTCTTGTCGAACCAACACTATCTGTTCACCCACACTTTTGTTATGAATGATTTTTTCTCTGATGAACAATCTAAATAAACTTTATGTTCCTTTTATGTTAAATTAATAATCAGAGCAATCATCAAATTTCCTTTCATATTTCTGAACACCCATAGAGCCAGACACATATTCACCGCTATCATCCTTGAAAATTGGATTATTTATGTATGAGTTCATCTTGTTCATTATTGGAACATTCTCACCCAAATTCAAATTCTTCTCGCATTGATTAATGGTCACCTCATGATTTTTTACAGTTTTATTGAGATAATTTTTATGGAATTTTTATTTCTTATTCCTGGATGAATATCAAAAGAATATCCCTTCATATCCATTTGATTAAAAAAGATTATTCTTGCCTATGTTAAAAATGAAACTCTTACATCCAAACACCCAATATTATTTTAGTTTCTAATTTTCTCCATAACCAATTTCATATAGAGTATTGTATTTATTGATGGATATCAATTCCCGGTTGAAGATACAAACCACTTTAGAACTACTTCATTCCTATTCTTCTCTAGTTGGACCTTTTTAATAAGCATAGTATGGACCATATTATTGATTTTATGATTTCTCCTCTCAAAAAATATGTTTTCTAAGGATTTATCAATAGTGAAACTTGATGTTGAATCCCATTAATTTCCAGATATTCCCTCACATGGATATTTTTTAATTTTGTTCCACTTTGGATAAAAATATTTTAAATTTTTACACCCATCGTTTTTTTGGCTTCCCTTTGGTATCGATTGATACACATATAAATATGATTTTTATGTGTAAAAAACATCAACCTATATGATCTACTAAATTCATAAGAAAACATAATATATTTTTACATCACATGATGTAAAAGATACTATCCTATAAAAATTCTCAATAACAAGATCTATTACTCGTAAATATTTTACTTTCTTCTTCTTATAATTTTTTTTAAATAATATTCATTTTTTTAAATAATGACATTTATTTTTATTGAAACATATGATAGTTATGAAATACTTTGTTCTATCATAATGAAATATATTTTCAAATGATTTTTTGATCATATTCCAATGATTCTTATGCCACGGCATTTTTTAATTTTCTTCTGAAATAGACACCAATTTTCCCCACTAAAACGATAAATATTTATTTTTTTTCATTTTTCATGGAATTTTTTTATCTTATCATTATTTAAAAATGTGCCCCTTCTTTTCATATTCTAGAGTATGTACGAAGTCACATAACTAGATCACACTTATAAAATATTTTTCAAGTCCTACGAAGATATCATGTGTTTTTAAGATACATTAAAAAAACCTTGGCCTTCCCAAAGAAAATGATCTTTAATCCCATATCATTACCAAATTTTACTCCTCCTCCTTTTTCATGTTTTATGTTAGTTAAGGGATCTTTTTTCCAGGTCAAATGTTTGGTAAAAATACTATCCAAAACCCATAAATTAATCTATTAGATTACCATTAAATTAATTTAAGTGAGGCCTTCCATAATATAATTTTTTTTCATCCATGACCATTGAGGAACTCGTATAGATGATTGGTATGCTTGCTGCTCCCCTAGATCAACGATTTTTTCTTGATGTTGCAAAATTGATAATCGTTTTTTATTTCACAATATGTTTTTCAATGTTACTGACTAATATTTTACTCATCTTGAAGTTCTATTAGACATTTATTATTGAATCCTTTTGTAAAAATATAACAAATTGTTCCCAAATCCATTATATTAATAAAACTATCCATAAAAATAAAAATTAAATAATATTAAATTACATTCTTGTCTTTTGTTTTGATAATATTTGCAAAGAATTTTCTAAAATGGTGTCCGTAGGATGAATGTTTCCTTATTTTTTTACAGAAATAACACTAATTTTTTTTTCATTTTTCATCATTTCCCACTAGACAAGAATCCTTTTGATCTTATCACAATTAAATTTTCTTATAAGGGGTTGATTAGTGATGTTTTGTATAAGACATGATTTTCTTATCATTATGATCATGATCCACTATAGCTTTCCATTTGTATTTAAATCAATTCACCCATGGGATAAAATTATGTTCTTCAACTGTCACACCCAATACATTAATGGATTCATTTTGGATTATAATATTAGAAAAACTAAATACCATACTTGGTGTATGTATTATTTCATGATCTATAAACATTTTCCACAAAACGATGACATCTTATTTATTTCCTTCAATCCATTCAACCATATAATTAATTTTATTGTTTAGGAAATTTATGATTTCAGACTATTATTCCATTTTGATCATGATAAATACCTCATTTTCTAAGTTTCCAAAAATTCAGAATTTCAATATTTCAATCCAAACATTTGATTTTGACTTTTATTCCACCTGTTTTAGAAAATAGTGCTTTGATATAAGGGCAACTGAATTTTACCTCTTGGTTTTAGACATCCATTTTTCATTCCCTTCAATAGAAACCTTATGATTAACTAAAGATAAAATCTATCAATGATATCTTCATTTTTACCATCACTATCAATAGTATATATCCTATAAATAACAATAATGAACTCATATTTACTGAGGTATCTGCGATATTCAACTTCTTATAATTCATAATCATTTAAACATTCATCTTCATGATATAAAATATTTTTCAACATTGAAATATTTCCTCTACATTTTCCTCCATTTTTACCTTTGAAGGGTTTCTTATAAAAGTATTTATCAAATTCATCTTGAATATTTTTGAAACACTAAGCATTTTCATAAGCTAATTTCCCATATTAAAATAATGTATGTGGATGAATTTATTTGAATTTTCCATTTCCCCTTGTACAGATAGATGAAAGAGAAAAACGTAACTTCAATAACATCATATTCCTATGGATCTTTATTCATTGAAATTTTCTTTACCCCCTTGAATGAAACCTACAGAATGTTTTCCTTCACCCTTTCCTCATTGGCATTATTTATCATTTCTTATGAAATATGTTTACTGAGAATAATATACAAAGATACCTCTTTTTTGTTCTTATCTTCAAGAATATATGAATTTTCATTAATCCTTGAAGGTGGTCTCTTAAATATTCGTTTCAAAATCACTATTTCTCCAAAATGTTCTATAAGAACATTTTTTACTCAACATGAGAATTTAGGTAATCAAATAACACATCAATTGTTTTATTTTACTGAACCAAAATTATTCTAATTTATTCTATATCACTTTCACCTTTTTATCTTTATATATTGAATCACCTTCCGGAATATTTATGATATTTTCCCATAAAACATGAGATATTTTATAAGACATTACATTGGTTTAGAGTGAATTCGATAAATCATTTACAAATGGATTGATTTCCATTGGATCCATATTTTTTTCTTATGTTATCATTATTATGTTATTCCAATTTTCATGTTCACTATTATACCATGTATAGATTATGTTTAAAATTTTAAATCCATATACCGAACGTATTGATGCATCTAATTTTTCAATAACTGAAAGTTGATACCCTCAAAAATTGGTTTGCCTTTTTGATTAAGAATTATTAACAGAACTATTTTTTTAGAGAGAAAACTTCTCCACAAAAACGTTACCTTTAATGAGGATTATTGGTCCATTATCAAGAAGAACACCTAAATGTGGGGTGGCAGTGAATTAGAGAAAATACATTTTTACACTTTAATATATTATCTATGAACAGGTTATCTCAATATGTTTAACACTCCATTACATTTGTTACTATTTCAATATGAATGAATTATATTAGTAAAGAACACATAGAATTATACATGTTCCACCTTAATAGGTCTAGTCCAAAAGCATGCGTAGACAATGTGATAGGCACCGAAATCACTAAAACACACAACTTCTGTTTGGTTTATATAATTGAGTTGTTATACTGGCCCTCCATATATATAATTCCGATAATTTAAAATGTTCATTTTCACTCATCACATATTGTAAATAACATATCCTTCTTTGTAAATAGTGAAATTATTCATGAGATATGAATATGGATTCACTATTTTAATTAGGTGTAACTAATCCCTAATATGATGACATTCTAGTGAGATAATACTATTGGAAATTTTTTGTACTCTTTTCATTAAATCCTCTAGAAAATATGTAAATTTATTTTTTATTATATCCCAAATAGATTCTTCAAACACTGTAGAATATTTTATCCTATATCTCTATTGAACTACGTTGTGCAATTTTAGAAAATAAAATCTCCCTAATTTTATATAGGTGTCTGAATAGTCCAATGATTTATTGCCTATAATAAGATCATTCCATGTGTGCATTACATATAAATATGGGGATT
The DNA here is from genome assembly GCA_963277665.1 of Viscum album. Taxonomy (NCBI): domain Eukaryota; kingdom Viridiplantae; phylum Streptophyta; class Magnoliopsida; order Santalales; family Viscaceae; genus Viscum; species Viscum album. The sequence goes on along the minus strand of OY728133.1, from coordinate 1,371,913,703 downwards.
AAAGACCATTAAAATAAAATTAAAGGCCTCAAAACCTATTTATAAATTCCATGTTAGATCTGTAGTATTTGACATTAATTGCTCAGGTAAGGAATGAATGAGCCATCAATGGTGTAGAATATTTAAACAAGGTAAAAACATGTAATAGCCGTCTAAACTATTGTAAAATAGTTATTAAATAAATTAAATTTTTTTTAGTATCTTATTCTTTGGTGTAGCCTCATATAGTTGACTAATACCAAAAAAATATAGTGCAAATTCAACAAATTCATGATCTTCACATGATATCCTTAATATTCCGTTGAACATGAATGACTACAATTCGAGTGATCCACTATACTTTGTCTTATAAACATACAATATTTTTGATCATAAAATTATTACTTCAATTAAATATATATCCTCCATGATCCAATTGGTTGATGTGGTGTGGGCATCATCTCTTCAACATGTGTTACGTAGTATTATATCCTCCCTGGGAAAAAATATAATTAATTTTGGGAACTAATGTTTCCCAAAAGAATCCCCCCCATGGTGTGTTCCATTAATCCATGTCATAAACTATATTTAACATTATACCAAATAGGAATTAAATTTGAAATATTCATGCTTAATAAGCATCGATTCCTCTTAATTTCCTATTAGAGTCAGACTGGTCCCTGTGATCACCTACAATGACCCATGCTAACCTGAATGTGGGAGGATAAATAACCCTACTTATGGTTAGCCTTGAACATGTGATACCACCACACACACACACACAGAGACATACACACACTTATTCATAGATGCATGAGTTCTTACATGAGCACCCTTGTCCATCCTTTCAACTATGTGTTTCATGAACTAGACCACCATTTTCTCTGGATATTGCGTGTCTGATTGAATTGATTGGGATTGTGAAATATGCCATCACACACCCTCCCGCAGGTCATGAGGGCGGTGGGTGGCGGCACCATTGCCTACGTCACCTTCATCGCCTTCGTCACCTTCCTCCATTTCGAAGAGTACACAAAAGAAGAATGATGGAGGGGTCGGTCCATGTTTGTTGGGCCCGTACCCTCCATGTTTAGAGTGATAGTAAGATTTTTAGAATGAACAAATCATGAACGTGTATGGATGATATTTTAAAACATCATTTCCAACATGCCTCATCATTCTCTAGTTCCAAATCCTGTAAAATAATTAAAAGGGGAGAATACGGGAAATGATAATCAATAATCCCCTTCCTCATCTGCTTGATGAAGATAGTGTTAGAAGGTAGTATGGTCGTCGATTCACCGTAGATGAGAATGTCTAACATTAGAAGAAGCCCCGTTGAAGAATGTCAAAGGAGGTCAACGTTCTTCTTTGGTGGGACGTTCTTCGTTTGGAGATGAAGTTCATCGTTGGAGAGCTTTCTCTCTGGTTCCCCCAATCATCCTTTGCCAACTAATGAATGTCCAACCAAATAAAATATGTTTAACTATTTAATTTTTTGGTGATTCTATGTTCGCTTAATAAATTGGCAACAATAAATGTTTTTCATTGGAAAAATTAAAAAGAGAGGATACCAAGGGTTGGCACAACTAATGTCGAAGACGTTCAAGAGGCTCCTCCACATTAATGAAGGAGTTAAAGAGGTTTAGACCTTGGGTGGCGCCCACCTCCATGACCTCTCATGGGAGGTTAGGCTTGGGTGGTCCCCACCACCCTGACCTCACATTAGAGGTTAAGGTCTGGTGGTCCCCACTTCTTAACTTCCACATGGATGATAAAAAACTGTGGTCCCACCACTACAATATTCACATGGGTGCTTCAAATAAAAATAAACAGTTTGCACAATTTTATTTTTATTTTATTCCTTCACAAAAAACCAAAAAAATAACTTTCACCATCAACCGACATCCATTGAGGTGAAAGTCCCCTTTAAGCGAAAACCGGCATTGTGAGTTCAAAGGTGCCCTCAGATTTCAATTCTGGGTATAGGTTAAAAACTTATAAAAACCCGCTCAAACGTTTACTGAATTTACCCGAAAAAAAGTTCAGAAAACTATTAATAGACATCCTCGACCCACGCCGGTCGAGGTTAGGCTATACCTAAGTGAAAAATTCCCCAACGAACCCAACAGTACTCTCGGATTTTGAATCCGAGTTACCATTTCAATTTTTTGAATTTTACAATAAAATAATTGTCACATATTTATTTTATTTACTGCCACAAACTAACATTCACTGGTGGCCCATGCCAGCCAATGTTTCTATATTCTTAAATAAAGCATTCCCTCACGAGTTAATCAGTAGTCTCAGATATTCAATCGGATCTACCTTTTGTTAGTTATATGCATTTTAAAAAATAAAATAATTTATTTAATTATTTTATTTATGATTATTCCATTTTGGGGTTTTCTCACAGGAGGCCCGCGCCAAAAAAAAATAAGTCACACCTATGGTAAACCCAGCATTACGAACACAAAGGTGCCCTCAGATTCTTTATCTGAGTTACTGTTTATGGGTTATTCTACATTTATAAAAAACTTCTTACGCACGCTAATTAAAGAATAACCAAACTTCGACAGATCATTCCAGGTGCTCCGGGCCTCAGAATCGTGCGCCGTCAAATTTCACGGTCTCATAATAATTCCATATAATTAAAAAAAATTATAGAATTTACAGAAATTTACAAAGGATCTATGGAATTTATGAGGTAAATTCATGCGGGGAGATCATTATTTCTACTTTTCCTTGATGTATAAAAGAACTACAGCCTGGATCATTCATTGAGTGGAAAAGTGTGCAGTAGGGATAGAAAGTAAAAAGGTGAAGAAGAACACCTTCAACTGAAACTAAATTGCATATTACGAAAACCCAAGAACTCAAAAGGAAGACCATATGGGGAGATAAATAATCCATGTTAAAAATGCTAATTTGACTTGAACATATTTTGAACAAGAAGATAGAAATCTCATACTCATTTAAGGAAGAATATAGTGGCTACGACACCCTATTTTGGATTAAACTTCTAGAAGAGGACTCACACTTCAATCGAACTACATCAAATGAGTCCAAATAAGAACTTCAAAGTACACAAAGGAATCTAAACCAAACTCAACATATTTAGCTCAGTTGTGTTCATCTATTTAAATTTTTTAGCAGCGTGTGTATTTGTCTGTTACACACACACTGAATCCTAAGAATAACTAGAGGATATATGATATCCGTATATCTCAGACTCTATTTATAGTTTTTTATCCCACATAAAACTATGTAAGAGGTGAGTGTGACCTGTTTACAATTTTTCTATGAAGAATTGTGGTGGAGGTCAAGTGTGACCTGGACAGCCTTTTATGCAGCTGTGAACCCCGATCTAGGGTGTTGATCATAATATTTATTAATTTAAACATCATGGTGGATGTTGATCACAAAGTGGTGAAGATTATGTTTTTTCTTGAGACTAAACCTCTTGATTCATTTACACTTTGTTTTTAAATTTTTATTTTAATTTTTTCTATCACATATTTCATAAAACTAAATAGAACTCTGATAAGTAGTTTAGACAGTGTATATTACATCATTGAACAAGTAGATTAGTTTAAATAGTAATAATAATCTTTAAATTATTATAGAAGATAACTAATCATTCTATTGAGAAATTAATTAAACATTCATGACTCTTATAAATTTACTACAAACTGCCTTTCTTTATATTTTTAATTGGGGAAATTTTCAAAGAACGAATTCTTAACAAAATTAATCTTGATACTCAATTCACCCCCTCTTGAGTACATTACTCTGACCAACATTTATTCATCTTTATAATATCCAATAAGCATTATATTAATGTTATAATATCAATTTAGACAATGTGAACATCTAGAACGTCAATAAAAATAGGTAGCATTATGTTTATCTCATGAGATACATGAATCCCCAATATCATGTGTTATTTTGGAAGTTTATTATTTATTAAAATATATCCTTTTATATTTTACACTATACCTCTCACAATAATGATATGAGTGGGTGATTATAGATATAAATCACATTAAATTTCACCATGTATAATTTTAGATAAATAATGGTATTAATAGTTATTAGATTCACATTTGAAAAAAATTGTTATAACAAAATCATTTACCTTGTGAATGGAAGGCCTTTAAGTGGAATGGATAAAATCAATTATGGGGGTATTTATCTTAATATCATGGTTCCTATTATATTTAATATCATAGACCCTTTCCAAGATATATCTTTTTTGAAACTAAAAATAAAAAAAATATTTATCTCAGAGAATCTATTTTATTTTCATGCAATTAATTATTATTTCATTTCCATTCCCTTATGTATTTAATTCCCCAAAATATGAATATGGAGAGACTTAGAAACCTACACCTCTAAAATGGAAATATTTTTTGAGTCACTACAATGAAACTAAAAGAAGTAGTTTATTAGGTACAAGTTATAGTGATTCTTAGATATAAAATTCATAAATAATATACAAAACTAAGTAGTCATTTTTATATAATATATTTATAATGATGAAAAAGTATCAATTATGTCACTCATTCACATGATTTCAATACATAATGTGTGTTTTAGTATAATATTTTTCACTTTTTGTTTACATGAGCCTCCTTCCATAACACATGCTGTGTGATAGAAGTGGCATGAGATTCTAGTTCATCAATATTTATAAAATTTAAAAATGATTATGTGGGTGTTTCATATCACATAATAATTATACTATATATTTAAAATACACACAATTTTATTGAAGTAAGGTCTACCCTATCCCTTCATTATGATTGGGATACATTGGTTTTGATGAATGATACTTATTTTCAAAACTGCTTTATTGTTTTATTAATATGTAATTCTGAATAAAAGTTGTTAATGCATGTGATGTGAAAAAAATATTACCATTTTCATTGAACCTGAAATGATTCCTCCTCTTGAAATGAATGTAAATTTTCCCATGTTTATTGTTTTATCATCTGTGTATATATAGATCACTGATGGTGGGTTACTTTCCCCTAAATATCCTTTAAATGATGCTTTAAAAGAAGTTATTGAAAGACTATATGAATCTTTCCTATATATTCTAATGTAAATTTCATTAAAAAATAATATAATATAAATATACACTCTAAAGGAAAAGTACGAGTAAATCATCATTTCACTATTTTTTTTGTAAAATAGAGAAATAATATCATAATGATACCCAAATACCATAAAAAATTATTGTCCCCAATGAAGAACCAACATTATACCATGTATTTACATTAATCGCCAAATGAATTCGAATAGTGTCCCTAAAGTATCTAATTAAAATGGGAATGTTTAGTTTAACATGTTTGTTGGGTACATTCAATACATCCTTAAATTTTAGTCCATAGTTTATTACCTTAATAATATTATTTTATGAATATCATGATACGATGCCCCATTTGTTTTTTAAATCATATGTATTCAGCCTTATAAAATATATATAATTTCAATATCATAAATATTTTATCCAAAATTATTGGCATAATAATCATGTTGAGATGTTATTATCTAAACAATTAGTTACCGTTTAATTTAGAAGACATAATTACAGTAGCGAATAGATACTATTTTTATTATATAAATTATAAAATAAAAAAAATATTAAACCTAGTTATTGAAATTGATATTTTTTTATTTAAAGGTAGAATGTATTTTTTCCTCTATCGAGTATCCAAATATCCTCTGTGTAATCCCATAAGATATAAAATATAATTTCTTTATTGGGACCACTATGAATTGATTGTGGGACCCTAATAAATAGTTATTCATCAATGAAATTTTCATTTGGCCATGTTATTTATTTATTAGACAACAGAAGAATAAATAATTTATATTTATAGTATTTGGGGAAAAATCTATAGGGTCGAAGGACTAGATAGGTACCATTGAGAGGGGTGGAATGAATCTATGGAACTTAGTTTTTATGAATTATTCTCATCTAGGTGTAAATATATTTCGTTTTTTATCCTTCTAAATCAAATAAATAGTATCTCACAACATTAATTCATGAAAAATAGTAAAGATAGAGAAACAAACATGTTATTTACAAGGTCTGGCTTAAAATCCCACTCCATTCCATTTTGGTTAGACTCCCTATCATGGATTCTTCAATACAATATTATTTTTCAACTACAATAGCTTGTTAAAAAAACGAGTTATACTCCATAGTTTTTCATCATATAGTTTGATTTAGTTATAAAAACCATTCAAAAACTATTTATCCTATGTTGTTTAGACACCACTACAATCTTACATCTCATAAAACTGGTTAGACACGCTATCCATGAGACTCTTTAGAAACTAGTTACACACCCTATCCATAAGATATTATTTATTTATATTGATTTAGTAGTAGGAAAAGATTGTTCATCTTTCTCAACATGCATACATTTATAATCACATGTAAATATTTAGTTTCTACCTTAATTTCGAAACTCATCACCATTTTCTATGCATGATCATGTTCCATTTAAATTTTCAACAAATATCCCAATTTGTTAATCATTTAAATTCTCATCTGAATTATCATTTAATCCTCCTATAGTACCATTCTTCATTCAATCACAAGATATTTAAATATCTATTACTATAAAAATTCATTATATTTTTATTCTTTTAATCAAATGAATAACTCTATCTCTCATATGTTATTATCTATATAGTAAATTATTTACCATGAATTCTTCTCCATAAATATTTATTCTAAAATATCATTCCATATCCCTTCAGGAATGGCCTCATGGATATCTAAAATGTAAATCTATTAATTTTTATAATGTTATATTCTAAAAATATCACCCAATATGTATGCATATAATTCATTACATCATTATGAATTGCCTATGTGAATTCTATATAGGGCCTGAATTTTCCAACGTTGTTCACTTTAGCTACATAATAGAATTAAAATACATCAAAACATTCTGTTAAACTAACCAAAATTCATATATGAGTTATAAATCCATATATGGATAAACATTAAGATTTCAAAATTCACATAATTAAAACGTTTTTTCGTCTATATATAATTATTTACACAAGAAATTCTATTATTTTTCAGAATCGTCCATGTTTTAGATTCAGCTACAATACAGAATCGACTATGTGGATCTACATAGGCTCTCGAGTTCCCTTATGTGAATGTGTAGAATTATATACTTTACTCAAAAAGAGTAAAATCCAATTTATATTTATTCCAGGTCTTCTCATCCTCATCAACACTTATCAAGCATACTATTGGTACTGATCCTTCTTCCATCAATACTTGTCTTTAATTCATTTGAATATCACCCCAACAATAATCAAAATTAATTTTCTTAATTATCCTCAACTTCTGTACTCAATTTCATGATTTCTTTTTCATATATCATCATAATACCATAATCATCTTATGAACATACATGGATTCATTATCAATGATGACATCTATTTGTAAGGAATGAATCTATAATAACTTTCTATGAATCACCACCACCACACTAACCACATTTATTTTCATTGAAAACAATTTCAAGACACATACATTAAAAACATCGCCTTGAATTTGGCGTAAAAAAAATTCCTCAATGTAATTGTGTTTTATTGGATAAATTAATTATTTTACCCATATTTGAATAAAATGCCAACGAATAATTTAGGGATATTATCATATATTCTTCAACCTTATAAGGAACTCATATTCTTCTCCATTTTTTAAATGAAATATGGATGATACCTCATCATTATTTTAGTAAGGATAATTTGGTTGCTCTACATGAGGACTAGGTTGGATTTCTCAGGGATAGAAAAAATAGCGATATAACCAAGGTTATTTATTTTTTTCATAACATAAAATGCATGAGATATCATTCTAAAAATGTTTTTTTATTAAATTTAGGATCTATAAATTAGATTCTCTTAAAAGAATCATGTATCCTTAAATGATCATAGAAAACTATAAAAATGGTTCATTTACAAGTCTTGTAACTCACCCCTTTCCTTGCTTTTAACAACCAACACCCCCTTAATAAATTAATTTAATATAGTATTGATCAAATACTATAAGTGTTATTTTCATATCTCAAAATTTATGTTTTAAAAGATGTTATGGAGTTCTAAATTTTCTTGAAATAGATAATAAGTATCTACCTCCACAGTTTTTTCACCCCTAAAGGGATTCTTACATTCCCCTTATCATGAAAAATTATTTTTATTATGAATATATTTAGAATATCATATTCTGTACTTTATAGTGTGTATAACCCTCAAAACATATCCTTAACATCTATGTACTTTAACATAATTAGTAAATAATAATATAAAATTAAGTGGATCCTCTTTGCACGTCACCTAATACATCTATAAAAAAAATTTCTACTAAATTATATTTTGTGAATGATGTATCAGGTGACTTAATAATGTTTTTAAATAGTTCTGGCTATGAAAAAAGGCATATAATTATCTTTCTAGACAAATGACCTTACATCTCACAACTTTCACATAGGGAATCGTTATTTAACATTACATTGTAATGAAACATTTCTTCTTAATTACATGGAGAACGAAAAATCAAATCAATATTACTATCGCTATCTTGGTTTGATCAAATATTTTATTCTAGCTTAATTGTATTCAATTAATCCTTCATGGAATGAATTTAGAGGTCCCTAATCTGTCCCATGTTTCTATAAAAGTAGCATATACTTCTATATAGTGTGACATCCATTTTATCATCTTTCATTTTTTTAGTTTCAGGCAAACTCTAGTTTTTTACCCCTTTAATGTAGACTTAACCTGATTTTTCATATTCTTATTCTTTTATTATGGACTTCTTTTATAATAATCATAGGTATTTTATTCTATAGTTTAATACCTGAATACATCCTAGAATTTTTCATATAGTTCACATTGGTACAATTTTTTTAGATATCCATATATATTTTTCAAATAATTATTCATCTATTTCATTATATCATGTGTCTTGTAACTTTTATATCTACTCCCTCTTAATTATGATTTTTTACAATTTTTATTTATTGATACATTATGAAACCAATTAATGACCATATAACTGTAGTGACCACATTGTTTATGAAGATTTTATTTGTTGTTAACAGTTGTCAATACTGGTCAAAACGAATAAGGAGATGAAAAATTACTCTAATGTTAATGGAGATTGAAGAGAATTGTTATTAAATCATAAAATTGGATTTCATGCCTAGGAAATTCTCTATGAAGTAAATTGAAATGATTGTTGAACTGATCCAAAGATCAAAGAACATGTGTCAAAGGTGACACATTGTTTACAACAATGAATAATGGTGAAGTATCGTCCATCAGAAAATGGTTGAAAAATAATGGGGATTTGAAAAATAGCATTCAATGCTTCAAAATTTCACGAGAAAAATGTAAGATATTACTTGATGAAAATAATCATATGATTTTCATGAATTAGAGAATGATTATTGAAGAATAAGAGAGTTTGGATGGGAATGACATTATAAAATGTCTATGCATTATAAATTTTCATCAAATCCAATGATGATCTACATATTTGGGTTTCACAAACATCATAAGTTAGATGAAATTATTATGATAGACTTATGAAGGAAAGGGGGAGAAAATATGATTCCATCCATACTCAGTTTTTATTGGAAGAATGATGCTGTTGGAAGATAGGGAAGTTTTAGTACTTCCCATTAAATACATGGCGATGATAATGGTGTTTGATCAAATAATATAAATCATGATAGATAAGGTTTGTGAAGAAATCAGTTTTTTGTTGCATAAAATAGAAGATAATGAAGAAACATTGGTGTCCTTTCCAAAAAAGTTGTTAAGGTGGCTTTATTTACTAGTGTTTTTTAAATTTTGGGGGCTGAAAATCAGGAGATGGAGAAATATGATATTGGTAAAGAATGATGCGCACTTGTTTGAATAAGGGTTGGTATGCTGAACGGAAGTGGAGTTCCATGATCTGAACATCAATATATGGAAGAGGAGAGGCTTGCACGAATGATTGGTTTTTTCACACAAGATTGATGGGAGTTTGAAATTTTGCTTGAAAGGCCTGATTTAAGGTTAAAATGTCAATAAATGGTAATGGGAGGAAGTGCGTGAAATATTCAAGAAGTGCGTAAAATATAAGGTTGGTGCTAAAGTGACTTTTGTGCCCAATGCGATGTCAAATGGGGTTTTGCACGAAACGTTAGGATCTTGCGCGACATATTAGGGGTTTTTCATGCGTGGGTCGGTGAGGTCTATAATTAAGAGGTGACCCACTCACATTTGATAATCTCTACATGTAGATAAATTATAAGCACTAAGGAACAAATAAATTTTGAGTAAAGGGGAGTGTGAAAAAAAAAATGTTTCACACAATATTCAAGTTTCCCGGAATATTAAATTTGTGGGCAAGAGGTGTTTCTAAATAAAAGTCAAATCTTGTGTGCATGGCATAAAAGTTATGCGCAAGACAGCTAAAAGGGTTTATAAAAGATTTATTGGGTCCCGAAGGCCTTTGATAGGTGCGTAGAATTTTTGAAGCGGCTTTGTGAAGATGGATGTATTGTGAACCATTCAGTTTCACAAAGAAAAATTGAACCTCACGCATACGACATGTGTTTTATCACCCTTGTTGTGCTTTGAAAAGTGAAGAAGAACTAGGTGTGCAACTAAACTCACATCTTCACAAAGGAAGATGGTAGTAGACCAATACACTCATGTGTTGGTATTGAGATTTGAAGAATGAGTATATCACACTAATACACTATTCCAAATCATATTATGTAAATCAGAAGGAAGAGAAGAAGAAGAAGATATTGGCTAATCTATATTTAGTTATTTAGGCCATTACAACTGTGATAATGCTATGATGAGATAGTCAAATTTTTTCTAATAATCACAAATGGAGTTTGGGATTCTATTATGTAGACGATGAATTGATCTCAGTGATGTAAGTTATGAACTAAATAAGAAGGGGAAAAGATTGTTCAGCTTTCAGGTTTCCTATAGAGAATGAAGTGGTTTTTTACCTATATTATTTTAATTATGTAATAATTTAATAGAAGAATAACCAATTAGCATTATAAAATCCAAAAGGTCTCAATAGGTGTAAGATTATTTTGGTGATGCAAACACTTTTAACATAGAGAATAATTTCTTCAAAGATAGTACAAAGAAGCAGCTAGAGGCTGTAAGAGAGTGTCTATACTGGATGTAAAAATAACCAGTGAGTGTAAGGGTATATACTACTCATTTCAATTTGGAAGAGGATTTTCCCCTTCCCCCTTCATGTGTATGGAGAAACCATGGGAATCGATTATTTCTTTCCACCCTCTAAGTATAAGGAGCCACACTGACTATTTTATTGATTTCCTAGTCAACCCACTATAACAGTATATCACATTATAGGGGAGATTCCATGCAGTGGTTATTCCCGTGCATGGAAAATATGTAGCTGGTCTTATTGAGTGGTGAACCATATAATAATACTGTGTGCATATTTTTATTGCATTAATATTATTTCAAGAAATATGGAAAATATAATAAGAAAATCAAGATCTGAATAGGTTAATAGGTACATGGATAGAAAGTTGGAATTGGTTTCAAATGTCCCCTACACTGATTCACCCCCTCTCAGTGTTAGGTATATCCCAAACTGGTCCTCTCAATTGGAAACAGAGGGAGGTTCACCTCTATTGGATTAAATATTATGAAGTTATTCTCTTTTTAATATTTGAGTTCCTTTCCTCATTCAGCAGTTAAGATTAGTGTTGGTGAAGATTTAGTTACCTCTGATAAGAAGGTTTTATCTACCAAGACCATGATGACTAGAAAAAGAAAGAGATGATTAATTTGAAGAATAATTCCCTCTTATCTAAAGTAGTTGAAGTATCTGGTTCTCCATACCTTGTTGAAAATACAGAAAAATAAGCCTTGGAATGTAATGAGAAGGTGTCTCATGATTCGACTATGAAGATGGAGAACTGTCTTACCTCAAATGATAATGTGTTATGTGTCAATACATTTGGAAATTATTCTCATGATGAACATGTTTTCACAAGTGGTGATGATATAATTATAACATCTCAAGAAATATATGTTGATAGATTAAGATTGATTCTTCATGGTATCCCTGAAGAAATTAATTCCCAAGTTTGTTTAGTATTTCAATGCATACAAGAAAATATCACTCAGTTGGATGGAGAAACTGATGTTTTGGAGAAAGACGTACAAGAAAAACAAGGTGAGTGTTTAGATCACTCCATACAGGTTGGAGCCTTCAAATAACAAAGAGCGAATTTGAATGAATTTCTTCAAAGTGGATAAAATATGTTAAAGATATATATAGAGTCAAAAAAACTCTATAAGGGAAGATCCACACACTTGAGGATGAGTTCAAAATGAGAAATGATGTCAAGGAGGTCTATTTGATAGATGACTCCAGGAAGATCAAAGAACATGACTATTTTTCACAAAAATATGTAAAGATGCATGAAGATTAAGTTGAATGATTAATGACTGATTGTGAAGAGAAGATGAATATGATTGATGACCAGGAAGTCAAACTCAATATGAGATGTCATGAATAGGAAGTTGAGTTGACCAATATTGGGAAGACACATATTGAGTCTTCACAAAATAAGGAATTTTGTTTCCAGTACTCAATGCTTACAATGGTATTATTCTATCAAAAGACCACCAACATGTGATAAGAAGATCATGACTTTTCTAATTAATCTATCACAAGTAGTTGAGAAAGTAAAGGTACCATCCATACCAACTTGTACTAATGTCTCTAAAATTGCTTCAACAAAAAGTGTAGGTTGGAAGAAAAATTCTTATCAAGTATGGATGATGATGAATGAGAAGAAACCTAACACCATGTATAGGGTCTATTGGGGAAATATTGTGGAAGGTATATCCCCACAGAAAGAACAACATACCAAGAATAAGATTCAACAACCTTATAAAGATGATGGAAAGTATTCAAGGTTTTTTAGTCGATGCTTGTGCATCAACAGACTTGGGAATTGTGCACTGGACTGTTGGAACAATCCCTGAAATATAAAAGCACAGAGAAACACTATCTGAAGGGGGATAAATCCAAAGAAGAAGAAGAAACATCTACCGATCCCGAGGCATTTGTATACTACAAATAGATTTGGAATGTTAGATAATGTATGTGTTGTATGCAATAGAAGTGGTATAATGAATGGTGCATGTTCTTTTGAAAAGGATCCCATAGTTGATAAGAAAAGAAGATCACATGAACTGGTTATGAAAGAAAAAGCATTATTGGGAAGTATTCCGAAGAAGGTTGGAAAATAATACACTTCCAAGAAGACTCTAAAGAGGAAAGTTGCGAAGACCATGGATTGTAAATCAATGATGTTGAAGGGTAGTGCATTCAAAATAAATACTAAGAAGGGCTACAATCATAATATTCCATATAGAAGTTCTAATATTGATGCATCATCCCATAATGATATATCGGTGGTTTGGATAGAAGATTTGGAAAAATGAGAAATATGGAAGATGTACTCTCTATGGCTGGTGATAAAAAAATATTCTACGTGATGAAAAAGTGGTTCTCTGTGTGAGGTGCAACAAGGATGGTCACTCTGTTAGAAGATTCTTCGAATTTACTCCATCCCAACAAGAATTTGGCAAGAAGATGAATATTTTTCCATGAGAATCTAGTTCTTTGAAATCCATTAAAGAAATAAGATTCACACACAAAGAGATGAATGAAATAGTGAGGTCTGTACAATCACAGTCAACATTGAATATTATTTGTGAAAGTGTGAATAATTGAGCATCTTGGGTGAGGAAATCACCTAAACCGTTTTGTTAACATTAATAAAGCAAAGAGGATCCACCTTATTCTATAAAATTTTGGTTTATTGTATTTCTTCTTATCAAACATTGAATTTAATGTGAAGAAAGATCTCTGGAGGTGAACCAAGGATTCTATGATTTGAAGTGTTCCCTTGAGTGGGAGACCCATGAAAGAAGATATCAGAGTCATTATGATAATCATTATTAACCTCAGTTGGTATAAAATTAAATTAATCTGATGAATTTCTGAAGATCATGTCAATGGAAAAGTTATATTTTTTTAAAATATCTCATCCTTGGTTACTCAAAATAAAGATCATTCTACAAATAGAGAGTAACAATGTTAATTAGTGGCATATAATGAGTAAATGTTTTCCATGGACACATATCCTGCCAATTTCACATGAATGTTTTTGATCCATTTGTTGAAGTAAGTATAGGAGTTTCAGGTTGACCATTTTATATCACACTTATTATCCAAATACTAGAATGAATGTGGAAGTTCCTTGCATAAAAGATTATGAGTTCCCATCTCATGAGGTGTCATATTAAAAGGATAATGTATGAATTTGTTGTCAAAATAATGTCTTCTTGTTTTCTACACTGAACATTTCTCATGTAGATTTAGAGTGAAATGATTGATGGTACACTATATAAAGTATAGACGGATACCCTCTTTACCATGAACTTTTTATTTTCTGCAATAAGGGGGAGATAATGTGAAATGAAAGTTTGAAAATTAAGGGGGAGAAAATTATGATATGGGGAGAGAACGATTATAATTTTTACATTGACACATTCATTTTAGGATAACATAATGTTATTGATAACAAATACATATAGGGAGATTTTTTGAACCACTTTGTGAATGAAGATTGTATTTGTTGTCAACTAATGTCAATGACGGTCCAAATTATGATGTTAATGAGAATTAGTCAAAAGTTAATAGAGATTTGATGATGTGAGGGTCCTTGGAGAATTTTAATGCAGTCATAGATTTGGATTTCATGCTTGGGAAATTCTCCATAAAGTAAATTTAGGCGATTGTTGAACTGATCATAAGTTCAAAGAACATGTGTCAAAGGTGAAACATTGTTTACAACAAAGAAAAATGAGGATGTATCGTCCATATGAGGATTATTAATGAAGAATGAGTATTTTAATAAGATCATGAAATGCTTCATGACTTCCTTATAACCATGCAATATATTACTTGATGAAAAGAATCATATGATTTTACTAAATAGATAATGATTATTGAAGAAGAAGAGAGTGTGAACTGGCTTGGCATTCTATGTGGTTCATCAATTACACATTTCTTCCAATTCAGACATTGCTCTGTGGATTTTTATTTCAGAAATATCATAAGTCAGAAGAACTTGTGATGCAAGCCTTATAAAGGAAAGGGTGAGAAATGATGATGCCAACCATATTCAGTTTTGATTGGAACTAATGATGCTTTTAGAAGATTGGGAAGTTTCAAAACTTCCCATTAAAAATATGATGATGCTAAAGGTGTTCGAAGATGGGTTGGTATATTGCATGCAAGTGGAGTTACATGATATAAGCATCAAAATATGGAAAAGGAGAGGCTTGCACGAAATATTGGTTTTTGAACGCAAGACTGAAGGGAGTGTGGAATTTTGCGCGAAAGGTATGATTCGAGGAAAAAACCTCGAGAAATGGTAATGGATGGAAGTGCGAAAAAAATTCAAGAAGTGAACAAAAGATAATGTTGACTCTAAAGATAATTCCGAACCCAATGCGACATCAAATTGGGTTTTGTGCGACACGTCAGGATATTGTGCGACACATCGGGGGTTTTACATGTGGGGGTCGACGAGGTCTTTAAATAAGAGGCAACCCCCTCACATTTGATAAGCTCAACACGTAGAGAAATTACGAGCACTTAGGCGTGAAATAATTTTTAGTAATTGGGAGTGCTAAAAAAGAAATAGAGTTGCGTTCAAGATTGATGTTGCACGCTATATTGAAGATGCATATAAGAGGTATTTTGAGAAATAATTAAAATCTTGTGTGAAAGGGATACAAGTTGTGCAAAATACACCTAAATGGGTGTATGGAAGAGGGTATCAGTCATTATAACGATGTAATATAAATTTAATAAAAGGTAGGATTGAAATAGTATGTATTAGAGACAAGGTTTAGTTAATTTGGAAATTAAGATTAGTGAACCCTAGAGAAAATCAATAGTATGAGATTAAGTAAAAATAATCACAGAAGATAATTAAAAAAGGGGTCCCATTAGTCATGATTTTAGTGTAATTTTAACATCTGAATATGTTATCTATTCATGACTTTTCGACTCATGTTTTGTTCTAACCTTTTATATTTTAGAAAATGGTGGGAACCCGGAGAAACCAGGCCGACAACCAGTTCAAAGACGAATGCAATGATTGCTCGAACAACATCCCCAATTATTTGGGAGGTGGAGGTTATAAAATCACTACGATTCTTACCCAAATATATTAGTTTATGATCAATAACATGAATAATGGGTAACATTATCATTCACCTATGAGGAAGCATATGGATATCGAGTAATTTATGTAGTAGTGACCATTGATGTTTAGTTGATTTTTTTGTCAACTATGTGCAGAATAGTGGGTCAATACCATGGATAAGATCTTTTATGTGCACCATTTTTCTGAGACAGATAACGTGAATCTATCTATTTACCTTTTATAGGGATAAGCCGATTTATTAGGGAATTTGATTAAGAATACCAATTCATGTGACGAATTTGAAGAGATGGAATTGGAAGACATTAAGATCATGCTTCTTAAGGTGTAATTCCCGCCAAATCATCGTAAAAAGATGGATGAAGAATTCATAGAGCTCCATAAAAATGAAGGATAATTTTTCATGACCTAAACTGCAATTTTCAAAAGGCTTCAAGGGTATGATTTAGGTTTTTTATTAAAATTTATAGCAAAATAGATAGATTCCTTAGTGGATTAAAACCACACCTTATAAAGGCACTTACAATTCGAGACATTCAGTGTTATGAAGAAATTGTTCGGTGTGGCCACAAAGTGGAGATGTAGTTTTTAGAATGGTCTCATGGATATGGTGATAAGAAAAAAAAGATGGAGTTTCAAGCTAGAGGATCTAGTGATAAAGGTGGGAAGAAAACTGAATGACCCACATGCCAAAAAATGTGGGAGGTTTCATCATGGTAACTACCTCAAAGGGATGGGGAAATGCTTCATGTGTGGGAAAGAAGGCCACCATGATCAAGAGTGTCAAAAATACAAGGCAAGGAAAAATAATGTAGTGAAGGAAAGGGGAGCCCCACCCATGGATCAATGTTACAATTGTAGGAAACACGTCCACTATGCATGTCGGGGCACTAAACCTCGAGTCCTTGAGGATAATCAGCATCTGCAGCCACAAAATCCAAAAGAATAGGGGAAGGATTATGCCATCACTGCTGCAGAATTGGAGCATGATATTGAATTTATACAAGTTACACATCCTCTTCACTCAATAATGGTAAATTTTTTATTTTAATCTGGTTTTGCGCAATCCTTTATATCTTGAAATAATTATAGAACTATAGAATCGAAGCCCTGATACCTTGAAGTATAGATATCTATAAAAAAAACATGTTGTGAAATCATTACAACAAAACTGTTTTAATCTTTTCATGTTGGATAATGTGGGAAAAATTTTCCAGTGAATCTAGTAATACTTACCTTGGTAGAATTATATGCTACAATGGGAATGGATCAGATCTCTTTATATAGAGAACATATTAGCTATCTGGAAAATAAAATATCTTTGAATATTATGAACCATCCCATGATCCTCTAAAGATGAAAATAAGATCCCAAATCTTATTTTAAAAATATTTCAACAACAGGGGTCTTGATTCTCTATGAAGAGGCATACCTCACATAAATGGTTGAGTCAAATGAACGTGTCAACCTAGCGGAAATGGCCATTAAAAAGGCATAATGTGATGTATTTCCCAATGAGTTGCCTAGACTTCCCCGAGATCTAGAGGTATATTTCTAAATAGAACTCATACCTAGAGATACTCTTATCTCAAATTGTCCCTATAGGATATATCCTATCGAATTTTAGGAGTTAAATTAGGAACTACAAGAAAATTTGGACAAAGGGTTCATACACCCTAGTGCATCACCATGGAGTGCACCGATGCTCTTTGTGATGAAGAAGGATGGAATAATGCGGTTGGGTATTGATTATTGGGAACTCAACAAGATCACCATATGAATAAGTATCCTCTTACAAAGATTGATGACTTCTATGATCAGTTAATAGGCCCTCAATACTTCTAAAAGGTGGATCTTAATTCTAGATATCATTATTTGTGGGTGAAGAAGGAAGATATTTAGAATACTACCTCCCATATAAGGTATGGGCACTATGATTTTCTATTGATGCCCTTCAGACTTACTAATTCCCCTGAAATCATCATGGATATGATGAAATGAGTCTTTAGACATTACATTGACAAATGTTTGGTAGTGTTTATTGACTATATTATAATCTTCTCCATGAGTAAGGAGGAACAATAAGAATATCTAAGACTTGTCATGGAGAAAATGAGAAAGGAGAAGTTGAATTCAAAGTTCCTGAAAAGTTAGTTTATATGAATCAAGTCACATTCTTGGGACATGTGATCACAGTTGAGAGAATTTTTGGGGACCCTTCAAAAACAATAGTGATTGAGGAATGGCCCAAGCATTCTAGTATCACCAAAATCCATAGTTTTATTGGATTAGTTGGGTACATCCAATTTTTTGTGAGAAATTTTTCATGATCATCAATCCCTCAAACTATGTTTACAAAGAAAGGGGTAAAGTAAATCTAGATGGAAGAATGTGAGGGAAACTTCAAGGAGCTAAAAAGAAGTATGATCACTACACCTATACTCTCATTATAGAAATGTGTTGAAATATTTTTGATATAGAGTGATTCTTAAAAGAAATGATTTGGGTTTTTATTAATGAAAAATTATAATGTGATAGCCTATGCTTCACGATAGTTAAATATCAATGAGAAGAACTACCCGACTTATGATCTATAGCTAGAATCCATGAATTTTCTTGAAAATATAGAGACTCTACCTTTATGGTGAGAAGTGTGACATATACCCTGACCAAATATCCTAAAGTATATATTGACATAAAATGAGAATAACATGAATCAATAAAGATGGTTAGATCTAAACAAGGACTACAATTTTTCTATTCATTATCATCCTAGAAAGGCGAATAAGGTAGCTGATTCTCTATGAAGAAAAGAACCTGCTACACTATCCATGTTACGTATTGAAAAAAAAATTATTTCCATGGATATGTAAAGGATGGATTTGTAAATAATAATGGTAGGGGATACATCCGACCTTTCCCAAATATTTTCATAACCATCAATCGAAGAGATGATTAAGGAGGACATAAGGGATGATTTAGAGTTACAGATGAATTTGAATATTGTAATGAAAGGGAAGATGCATGAGTTCCATATCGACAATGATGGTGTGATTTAGTTTAGAATGTGGTTTGTGTGCATTCATCACCCAGGATAAATAATGACCTATTGTAGAATGAACATAGATCAACATTATCTACCCATCCTAGTATAACCAAGATGTTCTGAGATCTCTGAGAACACTTCCTCTGGGATAACATGAAGAATAATATTATGTAATATATCTCAAGGTTCATGGTATTTTTATGAGTTAAATCAATGAAACAAAAGTCCAAATGAATGATGCAACCACTTCATATACCCATGTGATAATGGGAGAATGTAATATTTAGTTTTTCATGGGTCTTTTGATAAAATTGAAGGGAAATAATGTGATATGGGTTGTGGTTGACGAACTCACCTTGAGAGCCCATTATATTCACTATTCGGGAAGATCTCTCACTTAAAAAACGTGAAAAGATATCTTTCCAGGATGTGGTGAGACTGCACAGTGATCCACTCTCAATTGTCTCTGATCGTGATCGAAGGTTCACATCTATCTTCTGGAGGATCCATCAACATGCTTTGAGTACTGAATTAAATTTCATCATGGCCTATCATCCCCGCACTAATTTTCAATCTGAATGGAATATTCAGATGCTTGAAGATATTATAAGAGCCTACTATTTAGAATTTAAAGGTGTATGGGATCAACATCTACCATTGGTTGAGTTCTCAAACAAAAATAGCTTCTACATGACTACTCATATGGATCCCTATGAAGCTCTGTATGGAATGTGATGTTGAAATCCAACCTGTTGGGATGAAGAAAGAGAATGGAAGCTACTTGGAACTGCTCTTGAGAAAGAGATGAAATAGAAGTTTTAATTCATCCCGAAACATATCAAATATTATCAGAGTCGAAAAAATATATATGATGACAACTGTCAAAGGTACTTGGAGTTCGAATTTGGAGATAATTTATTCCTTCGAATATCACCATGGAAGAGAGTCATGCAGTTTGGAAGGAAAGTGATGTTATTCAAATGGTATATTGGCCCATTTGAGATCCTTGACTACATAGAATCCATGACCTATAAGCTTTATCTTCAACCAAATGTGGCTCAAGTTCATGATGTGTTTCACATATCACTCCTAAGAAAGTACATACCATATCCCTCACATGTACTGAACTCAAAGGTGGAACAACTGGAAGATTATCTCTCCTATGAGGAGTATCCAGTCAAGGTTCTAGATAGGAGGGATAAGGTCCTATTCAAAAAGACAACAGATATTGGTAAATTGTTGTGGAGTAACCACAAGTTTTGAGAAGCTGGTGGGATCTATAAGAGGTGATGAAGGAAAAGTACCCACACATGTTTGTGTAAAATGAAATTTTGAGGGTGAAATTTCACATGGGTGGAAAATGTAACGACCCAAAGTTTTTTAAAAGTAATTACCTTAGTATAATTATGCCTTATTTTATATCAAAATTAGGATGCTCAACGACATATCATGATACTAAATACTACATGATCATTAAACATACCTTTGCCACTTCAATGTTTTTAATTCCAAAAATCTGACATACATGGTTGCTTTCATGTTGATTTTTAGTGCCTAATAGAATAAACATAATATTTAGTGAAAACTAAACAATCCATAAGAATAGTAACCTACCGTTATGAATAGTAATATGAACCATATGAATAGTAAATCATCCAAAATTATAGTAACCTCAACCATTAATGATTAAATAAAATTTAGACATATTATAAGTGACAATATGAACATAGTAAAAAATATTGGAATTTTTTTATGTCATAAATAAATAATTATAATTAATTAATTAATTTAATATAAAATTTTTTATCATAAAATTTGGTCACAAATTAAGAATTCTATGTCTTCTAGTTTTCAAGTAATTTTATAAGAACTTATGATAGCTTTATGAAATCAGTTTTAAATTTAAAATTCGTGCTTTTCAAGTAAATTATTTTTTTAATTAATAATTTATAAAATCATATTTATAAAATTATTTTTGAATAAATGAGTTCATATTTTGATTATACACATCTATAAAAGGATAGGGTGATTTCTTTGTAATTTTCTGAAATAAATTTATTTTTTGGTGAAATGTAAAACATAAATTTTTTCACATGACCGATATATCTTAAATTGTATCATTCATGGTATAATGATGAAATAAGATTTATAGATAGTTATATTCATCCATGATATATTTAATTTCCTAAATTTTTCCTTAAAATACAATAAACTAAATTTCTAAACCTAAAAAAACATTCCAAAACCTAAAGTGAAAACATGATTACTTAAAATATAATTTCCTCTTTTTTCACTTAATGTTTAATAATTTAATGAATTCAAATTATAAAGATGATTTAATGTCTAAATATAATTATATAAAATGAATATATTATATATATTATAAAAAAAATTACTATTACAAGTCTATCATTTCATATATTATTTTATATTTTGTTATGAAAATACACCGTCCTCATCTATAAATAACACATGTCCCTCTCCTTGTCAAACCACACCTCTAAACATTCAATACTTATATAAAATCTATAAAAACATATTCCCTATCCCCTCATCCACCCCAATGTGCACATGGGCTCATAAAAAGAACAATCTAATGTGCCTTAGAGAGAATTCAAGAGGTAATTCCCCTTAATCCATTTTCCTTTAATTTCCATTCAATTTCATGTTCTTTTCTTAATATCTCCCCACCTATCCTCATCCACATGGTATGGTAACTCCAATAAATTATATAAAATACAATTTTATTATAATTATGTTATAATATATTATCCATCCCCCTCCACCTCTTCATTTAATTTTTGAAACGAAAACGTTGTTTGTGAGGTGTTAATTTATCCCCTTCAAGAACAACTTGTTTTCATTTTTTCTTTATCACCTTCAGATCTAGTCATGGAAAAAAATCAATGGTACAAACAGATTATTTGATATTTATTATATTCTATTTAATTTTCTAGAACTATATTATGTAAGTATTACTAAACTATTGAACAAATCATGTTCATTGTGGTTGAAAACCCGCCTGAATTAATCCAAACGATCGTCATTAAATTCTTATCTAATGATTCATTTTCATGATATATAAATGAATTCTTTATAAGATCATATCATGTAATGTAACATCATCAATAAATTATAATTAAAATTATAGTTATTCATCCACATTTTATATGAACATTCATTCATGAATACATGTGAACCGTTTAACAAAACAATAAAACAATTCCCGATCAATGAATTTAAATTCTATAACTCATCCAAAAGCCCATAAGTGAACTTAATAAGACCTTAATGAATATTATTAATGTATATAAATTTCTGGAATTGTTAATTAAACAATATAATGTGTTTATACTAGACATTAAAGTGAATAAAGCATTCAAATACAAGGTAAGAGGAAATTCTCGAACCCAACTTTCTTTCTTTTGGTTATCCCTATTTCACTCCATGTTTAGTTTGAGTTATCTTTAAAAATATTTTATTAATTATTATCTTATCATTTTTGGGAAATACATGTTCTGTAATTGATTTTATAAAAATCCCAATGTTTTCCAGAAGAACTCTTCTTTCAAATATACACCCATTTTTACTTCTTGGATATTTTTTTACTCTTCACTCATGGTTGATGGTTCTATGACAAGAATAATATCCCCTCTTTATTTTTGTGACCAAATGTTAATGAATACATGATTTATGATGAGAAAACAATTACTTCCCATGGGTTATTATTTTTGATATATTTTATATGTGGTAATCATGA
The DNA here is from genome assembly GCA_963277665.1 of Viscum album. NCBI lineage: Eukaryota > Viridiplantae > Streptophyta > Magnoliopsida > Santalales > Viscaceae > Viscum > Viscum album. The sequence goes on along the minus strand of OY728133.1, from coordinate 1,371,890,566 downwards.
TAATATTAATGTTATGATGTGACGGGTGCACCCAAAATTATAGAGCGCAATATGAAGGTTATGATATGATGGGTGCGTCCTGAATTATACAACACTCTAATTCTTTGGTTAAAGAAATTAATATCATGATTTAAAGTTAAATTATGTGTGAACATGATTCTATCTTTGTTCTCAACAATGTGTTGTAGTAAACCACTATGTCATGATGTTTAATTTTTATGCATTACCACATTTCATATTTTATTAAAGATTCCTCTCATGTTACTAATCCTTTTCCTATGTTATGATTGTTCCCACCCATTGATATATTATTCTTATCTATCCTCTTACTAGGATTTTATATCACAGTTTTTTATGTATATCCTCATGTGACTACAAGTACTAAGGAGAGGTCAAGACCCAATAAGATGTTATAGAAGAAGGAATTAAATAAATGTTTATGCTTGATGTTGTAAATGTTATGTTTGGTCTTAGTTTTCCAAAGACACTAAACTTCTAAATCGTCTTGGTGTAATAATATTATGATTTTATCTTTATAATGATGTAATAGTAATGTAAGGTAAGGTAGGGTCACTATATAGCACTTAGGGGGAGTGGGGATGGAAGAGAGAACCAAGGAAAAAATATAATAAAATAAAAAAGAAAGGAAAAAATAAATAAAAATAAATAAAACCTAAAAATACTAAACCAACATAAATTAATAATAAAAAATGATAATTATAATAATAAAATGTTAATAATTTTTCAAATAATAATTTTTTAATATTAATAGAATAAGTAAAGTTTTAACGTATATAATAATAATAATATATTAATAATTTTACAATTATAAAAAAATTTCAAAATTAATAGGCTAAGTAATTTAATAATAATAATAATAATAATAATAATATTTTTATAATTTTACAATTACGGTTTTTTAAAAATGAATAGCCTAAGTAATTTATTAATAAAAGTAATTATAACATTAATAATAATAATAATATTATTATTATTATTATTATTAAAAAGACTCTAAAATAATGTTATATTTGTGACCACAATTTTATATTACAACAAAATTAGAACAAAGAAAATAATAATAATAATAATAATAATAATCTTATTATTTTTATTTTTATTGAAACAAATATAAATATATTATATTTTCTACATTTTATTTAGTGTTCAATTAAATGTTCATCCAGTAAATTAAATAACTATCTGCATACCGGGTATATAGAATGGTGATATGAAAATATCACATGTGTTTAATCATTCCGTGCACATGTTCCAGAAATTGTCAAGCCAAAATGCTTGATTATTGGCAACAGAACACAAAGTCAAGTCGGGCTCAGCCAACATCCCAACAAGTCATTTTTAAAGCCAACTAAAATTATAAAATAAAAATAATTATAAATTCTAATAATAATAATAATAATATGATTTTCACAATAGTTGTAACACCCCAAGATTCCACAGCACACTTCTCTTTGAATAATACAATAATGTGGGATGTATGCAACACCGAGTTCAAGCGCACCACGACCTATAAAATGAGCCATTTAGAAAACTATTATGAATAGTAATAACCACATATTGAATTTTATATATATCCTGTATAATTTTGACTATCATTTTTTTTTCTTAGACATAATATTAGGGAAAATTCAAATTTTCAGATAAAAGAAGTATTTTTAAAAATTGTAGTTTTTCAACCTTTTAATGGATAAACATTCTGAATTCCAATATTTGACACTTTTATATATTCATTTTTAATAATTTAAATTATCCATTGTAATTGGGACATAAAAAATTTATTTTGGATAAATGTTTGGTATTTTTCTGATAACTTTCATATTTTGATGAATAACGAAAGATACTATATTTTAATTGAAAACAACTTTATTTAATAAAAATAATTCATAGTGTTAAATTATACATTTTAATGGTTTTGAAGAATAATTATATTATATTTTTATCATTCAATATAATTTTGTTCATTAAGAGTAATTTCACTTTTAAACCAGACATAAACACATATCAATCTTTTGATTGTTTTTAACTTCTCAAAAACCTAATTTCGGGGTTTTACAACAAGAATTAATTTTAAATTAATTAATGAAACTTATATGTTTTGAATTTCGTAAAATAGATATCATTTTTGTACTGGGAATTTCAAAATCAACTTAGGGTGAATTTTTCTATTATTCTGAAAACATTAAATTTTTGATGAATAGTGAAAAACAATGTGTTATTCTTTAAAAACCAAATTTTTATTTAAACAATTATTTAATTATTTATTATTTTATGTAAAAATAGATACATAATACTTATATTAGTTCAATTTAATTCATTGTAGTAATTTTATAATAAAATTATATATATAAAATTTTATTCAATTTATAACTTCTTTTACCCACCATCTAGGCACGTTAGCGAATTGGAATAAAATGTAATGTCACCACTTTTGTGAATTGAATTTCAAAAATCCATGAGACATGGTTGAAAATCAGTAAGTAACATTTGGTTCAATAAGATGAAAATATTTATTAGTGAATAGTAACTTTTAAATTTTATTTACCACGATTAAAAGTAAATCGGGTATGTTGAGTAAAAAATGATATTATAATTACCCTAACACATTTCAGAAATATATTTCATATGTTTATATCGATAAAAATAAACCTCAGGAATAAAATATGACCCTTTTGGGTCCACATAGTTTAGATTAAGACAATTATTATTATTTTATTTAAAAAACAGTTAAATGTGATAAATTCAAATTTTAATAACTAAAGAATTTTTAATATAGGGTAATAAATAAGGTATTTTCGACTATAAGTATTTATTAGAATGTTAAAAATTTATCATACATCATGGTATTTTCTTTATAATTTTTAGACATTAAATAATTATATTTATTTATGACACAATGATGATGTAGTAATTACATAATTAATGAATGATTAAAATAATTGATATTATAAATATTAAAATAAATATAAATTGAGACTTTTGATGCATTCCAAAAAATTTATATGTTAATATTACATGTTAGGATTTTTTAAATTTATTTTTTTTCGATGAAATTATTATTTTATGACTTTCAACAAAATGAAAGACTAAATAATGTCAAAATTGACATAAATGAGTTTTTAAATCAAATACTATATTATTAAATGATATAAGAGTCCAAAATATCTATTGTTCGGACAATGGTATAATATTATAATAGACATGTCATTAATTAATGACTTGGGGTTTTCTTGGCATTTTATTTTATGTTTATTAACCATATATTATAAAAATACTAGGAGACAAGGTAAATGTTAAACAATATAATCAAGAGTTAAATCTAAAATATAAAGTTAATATGGTGAACTAAACCTATCAAAAACTTATTTATCGATATTTTTTTAACCTAAAACTACCATATCAAAAATATAAATTCATTTTGAGCCATTATAAACCAATGATTTTTGTATAATAAAACAATATTTCATGGTTTTTTAAAAGTGACCCTCACCTCTCTTATAAAAGGGTACTTCCCCTTCTCTAAAAATCACAACTCCATTTCCATTTGGTCTGACAAATCCTAATGAAATATCCTCCCAACTACCCTCAATTCATCCTAACAGCCTTAATTTAATCAGAAAGCCAAACTAAGGATCCCATTTGATCAAATCAAAAGGAAGCACCATAAGAAGAGGTAATTAATTCATCACCTCTTTCAATGTTTTTTCTTCTTCCACTTCAACATTATTTGTTGTTTCCATACCAAAATAATAAATAAAATACCTTATACATACTGTGATGTTATTATAAATATGGTACAACCATATTCATTCTTATATCCATCATATGAATGAAAAAGTCACCATAGGTACGTACGTATGGATTACCGTCTCTACGTCGTGGTGTAGTTTTTTTCAACACTTAATTATTTGTATGGGTATAATAGTGATTATAATTTATTTAAATAATATATATAACATGTTAATGATTCTTTATATATGAAATACCATAACAAACATGTCTTCCTTAACAAAACATATAAAGCAAAAACGAATCAGTTAACACCCAAAACAATGATATTACTGATGTATTATTAACAAAGAAATATTAAATGATCATATATAATATCAAATTTATGTATATAGTTCTTATATAAATTAATAATTATTATTTCACCATTATCATGAAGGTTAACATACCCTCAACTATGGAAAATTACATGGTAAGGGGTTTCTTATCTCACTTTTAATTCAATGAGATTTCTATTATTTGACGCTTATTTATGGAATGTGGTGTATTTTGTACTTCCATTTGATATATATTATCATTATTCCCTTTATATTCATGTAATTATGAGATTAATTTTGTGTTCAATAACTTTTGGTCGTTCTACTTGATTGATTACATCGTGGTGGGGGGTTTTCAACTCACTTTTATTCGCATGAGATTCATGCTATATTTGCCGCTATTTCCTTTTCTGTGGTGTATGTACTACCCATGATTGTATTCATTGTGTAATATAATTTAATTTATGGGTATTTAAATCATCATTTTATTGACCTTATCTCATGGGGAGTATGATTCGTATGTTACCAAATCTGTAAGGGAATTTTAAATTTGAAATTCTACTCATTGGGTTTTACACAAACTTCATTGATTATTTTACTCAAAATTACGCGTGAAATCAATATTTATTTACATTTGTATCAATTTACACTACCCTTTGTGTGGATATAATTATTATACAAATAATATCTCCATTGATAAATTCTCAAGTCATCGATTTAAACTTGATAAGAGTAATTTTAACTCAAAAACAATTCATTGTGTTAAACATCCACGACAGTGGGGCTGTTTTTAAAAGAATGCGTGTGAATGTACTATGATTTATTTACCCTGAATATCCAATCATATTTAATGTATTTATATTTTTCACACATAATTATATCATTTATTTATCTTTAACATAAGGATTTGATCTTTATAAGGTATTTCATCTCAATTTTCATTCTATTGAGAATTTATTATTGTTATGTGATAATTCACATTAATATGGTGTATATATGGATCTTTGACATTGTATATCATGAATCCATTTATTTTAATTATTTTATAATGTTTTTATTACCACAATTATTTGTATTCAAATGTCTCTCATTTTGTTAGGAACTCTAACTAAAATATCATTTTGAATGTTTTAAGGATTCATTCTTCTAAATAGTTCTCATTAATGTCAATGTTTTAAAAATGGTTTTAAAGACTTATTTATATGGAAATTAATGTTTTAAAATAAATAATCCTTTTAAATGATTCAATTTGTTATGGGCCACATTGATTCGAAAATCTATTTTAAACGACCTCTTCATAATTAGTGAGACTTTTAAATGTTTTAAAGAAAAAGGGGGATATTTCATTCAAATTGATTCAATGATTATTTTCATCTCAGTAAATATACGTAATTACTATCAATTGAGGTTAATTTATTATAATCAATATTCCATATTGTATTTAATGAGTTATGTTTTACTGTGGATGTGCTATTTTTACACCATTCATGGTTTTTGGTAAAATTATTGGCATTTTGTATGCTAGTTTTAGTATGAATGATTAGATTATGTTTCAAACTTTTCATATTAGGAATGAATTGGACTTAGTAAGTGAATGGGGGATCCCTCTATAGCTACTCAATTCATCGGTAGGTCTAATTAGACAAACTATTGTCTTAGAATAAGGCTTTGACAAAATCTTATTTGTAGTCTTTGCACAAGGCCTTGACTATGTAGTTATGATGTCCGACCTTATTCCTTCCATAATTATGAAATTAGCTATTGATATTAGATGTGATTATTCGACTAGTAGAATATCTACGTCAATAAGTAAATGGAATTATTTGATTTATATTTTCCATATTATGATGAAATTTTATTTTAAGAGGCTTGTGTTTTAATCTTATACATTGGCTTAAATGATTAAGATTATTTATGAATGTTTCCACTATATTGTTATCCTTACTGAGCATATGAGATCACCACTTTATATGTTTTATTTTTCCTAGTATATAAAGAATTATATCATGTTTAACCAATAGAAATATGCTATGGGATATGATTGTGTTCAAAGGGGACACAATGTAGTTTTTCTTTATTTAATGATGGAATGATAAACATCTGTACGTATCTAGTACTTCCAAGGCTACTAAACTAATCAATCATTCTGGACATGTCCACTTGTGATCATTCCATTGATATGTAATAATGCAACGACTCTAGGTATTTAGGGTCATGGTGTAGTAGTTGTTATCCGATGTACTTTAGTACAATCATTGGAAACTAGATTTAAAAAACAATGACTTGAGAACATTACCCTATGATCAACTTTGGGGTTTAATATAGAAGAACATCCATGATTTTGGTAATTTAAATATTATGTGGGTTTTCCAAGAAACACAACCCTATCTGAATATGAGCATGTAGAGGCCGCTCTGGCACAGATGTACCTAGGGGTAAAACCCGAAATCACAGCTTTGAGCTAGACTCGAACTGGAACTAGTGCACGACAAAGGGCCTTACTACACTCTTGGTTACAACCATCCAGGGGGATATTCTTAGGATAATTGACATTTTATATACAAACTGATTTGAAGGATTTTAATATAGGACGAGAATAAATAACCATGGTTAATTATAATGTGATTTAGATTGAAAATAAGGTGTCATTATATTCTATAAATGATTTTTTGTCTATTATAACTCACATAATGCATTCCAGTTTTAGTCAATAGGTAGATTCCAAGGATTTGATAGTAACATTGAACCTAATGTACAAGTAGGGCACGATGGTGGAAATGAGCAATGATATGGAATATTGATAGGCATAAAATATATCATGTTCATGGCAAACTATTTTTTCAAAAATATGATCAACAACATATATATTAACCCACTCCTAGACTCAACAATGAATTGAATAGTGGTGAATGAAAAGATCTCTAGTAGTAGAGACTATGGAGAAAAGAAATATCAATTTGCATCAAGCAGGAAATATAGATGGAGACACCTAGGATAGTGTCTCAATGGAACAAAGAAATGATTTGTGTGTGGGAAAGGAAATAAATTAATGAATTGCCCCAGAAAATTGAAGAGTACGATAGAATAAAATAAAAATAATCAGAATAATCCATTTACAGTCATTTTCCGTATATGTAGAGGACCTGGGAATTAACCAATTCAATTCCCTATTCTATAGGATAACCTCTTGGTAAAGGAAATCCTATGTGGAAATAAATTGATGGAGAAATGATTAAAAGTATTAGTGCTCTTTGTTGATGGGAATACATTGGATGAAGTATATCTTGTATGCGTAACCCCACAATTTGTTTTCTGAAAATCATATTCGAGGATGAATTATATTTTATTTTGTGGATAATGTTATAAATAACCATTTGGGTTTATATGATCCTTGAATTTGCGGTAATTGCAGGTTATTATTTTTTGGGATGAAAATTTATGGTATGAGATATCATTTGTGGTTAAATTATGTTATGGTTATTTTGAGGAATTTATATTATTTTGGGGAAGTTATAAAATATAGATTTTGAAAAAGGAAAACATTAATAGTGTGTGATAACCCATCGCATCTGACAAACCTGTGTGAATTGAACCCCCAACCAATGTGCGACTGGGATTTATCGCCTACCACTAGACTACCAGAAGTCCCTGGTTAGTGTGACAAATTATTTTTAGTTAAATTATTTTATTGATCAATAATAAGTTTATTTTGGATTTTGTGTTTTATCAAATGGATATACTTAGTGTAGGAAAATGATTTGGTGATTAGGTGATAAATGTTATTTAGGAAGACATATTCTATGTTGGGAACACTATATGCATATGGAAAATAGAATACTATGGGATTTCATTTGAGGAGTAATGGTGGATTTTTATCTTTTTTATTATTCTGGATTTATAGATATTTGGGTTATTTATGAAAATTATTAACCTATCATAGATAATATGTGATTAGGATTAATACTTTTAAGTATGTGTCTATAGGAATAGGTGATGTTACTAGATTATAAAATTTAATGTGTAAGACTACGTAATCAAATTCCTCTATGTTTTGGGTTTCAACCATAGTTTGGATTATATTGAATGATTTTATGGACAATTGTGTATTGAATGGTATTTATTAAACTTTGGGTATTCTTGGTTTAATTCTAGAAAATAATTTTATTATTTCTTTCTCTAAAGGATTATAAATTTTTGGGATCATCTGATCTTGTACTAACCATTTTGGTTTTGGTTAATCTCTAAAAACAAGGAAAATATATAGTTCATCCTTTATGGATTATGTGATTCTCTGTAAGATGATTCTAGTGCTTCAGGTGTGACCAAGTCATCATGAATACTCATCGTTTGGAGTGAAAGATGATTTTGTAGTAGAAATTAGTTAAAGGATGGAACAATACTTATCAATGAATTTTTTTTCTTATTCTATGAAGAAAATAACTCGTAAACCTTATGAAGGAGATCTTAATCCCAATAATGTGTTATCCTAATACCTTATGTCATTCATCATATATTTATGGCACTGAGGCCCTCAATTTTCCATTAACTTTCTTGAGATTGATGACCTCAACCACTCTCTATAAATATTTACGTTTTTCCTCTGGTTATAGTTTCCTCTAATGTTCTACCATTCAAAATCCTAATTTGGTGTTGACTTTTTCATTTCCCTTTCCTTCTTATGAAGACTAAATTTTATAAAACTATTTCTTGATGTGGGTTTTTCCACAATGGTATTTTATATTTTTTAACCTTTTATTTTAGAAGAAAAATATCTAATTATGAGGATGAAATTTATTGAATGAAGGGAAAAATGCAGCACCACAAGCTTCCCCAATATGTTTTTTTTAATAATACAATAGCGTGTAATGTATGCAACAACGAGTTCAAACACACCACGACCTATCAAAATAGCCATTTAGAAAGAAGTTATGAATAATAATTACCAAATTTTGAATTTTATATATATCCCATATAACTTTTACAATCATATATTTTGTTTCATAGACATAATATAAGTACAAATTCAATTTTTCAGATAAAAGAAGTATTTTTCAAAAAATGCAGTTTTGTCGCCGTTTATTGGAGAACCATTTCTAAATCCAATATTTGAATATTTTATATAATAAAATTGATTAAATAAAATTTTCCTTTAGAAGTGTGATATAAAAATTTAGTTTTGATAAATGTTTGGTGTTTTTCTGAAAACTTTCATATTCTGATGAATAGTGAAAGATAATAAATTATAATTAAAACATTTTATTTATTACAAAAAATTTATAATGCTAAATTATAAATTTTAAGGGTTTTGAAGTATAATTATTTTATATTTTTATCATTTAATACAATGTTGTTTATTGGATGTAATTTCACTTTTAAACCAAACACAATCACATATCAATCTTTTGATAGTTTTTATTTCTCAAAAACATGCTTTTTTGTTTTGTCAATGAGAATTAATTTTAAATTAATTAATGATAATATATGTTTTGAATTTTGTAAAATAGACATCATTTTTTTATTCAGAATACCAAAATTATCTTTGGGTGAATTTTTGGTATTTTTATGAAAACATTCACTTTTTGATGAACACTGAAAAACACTGCGTTATTGTTTAAAACCCGACTTTTTATTTTAATAATCATTTATTTCTATTTTTATTTTAAATAAAAATAGATAAATTATTCCTATACTATTTTTATTTAATTCATTGATAACATTTTATAAAAAAATTAGATGTATAAAATTTTATTGTATTTTTTAACGTCTTTTACCCACCTTATAAGAACCTTAGAAAATTTGAATAAAACATAATTTTACCACATTTATAAATTGAATTTAAAAAATAAAAGGGACACGGTTGACATATAGAAGTAAAATTTTGTTCAATAAGATGAATATAATTTTTGGTGATTAGTAACTTTTGAATTTTATTTACCACGGTTAAATGTAAATAGGGTAATTAAAGGTAATATTGATTTTATAATTTCCCTAACACATGTCATACTTCTATTAGATAAGATTATATGGAGAAAAATCAACATTATGAATATAAAATGTTCCTTTTGGGTCCACTTGGTTTAGATTAGGATATTTATTATTATTTTATTTAATGAAGTGGTAAAATGTTTAAATTAAAATTTTAATAACTAAATCATTTTTAATATATGGTTATACATATTATAATTTTGACTACAAATATTCATTAAAAAGATAAAAATATTTCCTACATCATGGTATTTTATTTATAAATTTTATACATTAAATAATTAAATTTATTCACGACACAATGATGATCCAATTATTACCTAATAAATGAATGATTAAAATAATTAATATTATAAATATTACAATAAATGATAATTGAGACTTTTGATGAATTACACAAATTTTATAGGATATTATTGCATGTTAGGTTTGATTCAATGTACTTCTATTGAAAAAATAAGACTGTTATGACTTTCACAAAAACCAAATATTAATAATGTCAATATTGACATAAACGAATTTTTAAAAAAATTACTATACTATTAAATGATATATTAATAAAAAAAACTACAGTTTGATAAAAAAACTAGATAATAATACATATGTCAGTGATGAACCACTTGGGGTTCTTTTGTCATTTTATAGTAAGTTTATTAAACATATAATATAAAAATACAGTGACACATGGTAAATGTTAAACTATTTAAGAAAGATTTAAATCTAAAAGATAGGGTTAATATGGTGACCTATACTTCTATAAAACCTATTGGTTGGGATTTTTCGTTCCAAACCCCACCATAGACTCAAAATAAATCCTTTTGGATCTATTATAAACTGAATATTATTGTATAATAAACTAATATTTTAGAGTTATCCTAATGTGACCCTCACCCCTGTTATAAAAGGGTAATTCTTATTCTCTCAAAACCACACCTGCAAAGCCATTTGGATTGGCCAACATCTGCTCAAATATCCTCCAAACTACCTTCAAATTAACCTAGAGGACTCAAATTGATCCTAATTCCTGCCTAAATATCCTTTTTGATCAAATCAAAAGGAGCCACACGAAGAAGTGGTAATTATATCATCACATATCTCAATGTTCATTTCTTCTTCCACTTCTTCTTTCATTTTTGATTCAACAAAAAATAATAAATCTCGTTCCTTGTACAATCTAGGATATTATAATAAATATGGTACAACTATATTCATCATTTTATCCATCATATGAATGACAAAGTCACCATACGTGTGTATGTGCAGCTTACCGTCTCCACATCCTGGTGTAGTTGGTTATTCAACACTTAATTATTTGTATAGAAATAATAATGAGTATAATTGATGTAAATAATAAATATAACATGTTAATTATTATGTATATATAAAATACCGTCCAATTATATACAATTTTACCATCAATAGAATGGTATTGTCACCCGTGCATACGTATAGATTGCCATCTCTATGAACGAGACAACATTCATTCCCCAAAGTAACCATTCAAGAATAAATATAATTTTATGATTAAATTGTATTGTTTAAGAACATTATATCATTATGGATATGAATAAAATATATACTATCCCTAAAAAACATGACTTATGTTACAAAACATATAAGGAAAAATGAATCAGTTAACACCCGAAACAAATATACTACTGAAGTATTTCTAACAAATAAATATAAAATTATCTTATATGAAATCATATTTATTTATATAGTTATTTAATAATTTAATAACAGTAATTTAACTATTATATAGGTGTTTATGTACCCTCAACTATGGAAAAGTACAAGGTAATGGGTTTCATATCTCACTTTTAATTCCATGAGATTTCCATTGTTCACCACTTATTTACTGCATGTTGTGTATTATGTACTGCAATTTGATATATAATATCATGATTCATTTTATATTCATGTTATTATGTGATTAATTTGGTGGTTATTAAATTTTGGTTATACGAATCGATTGATTACAACGTGCAAAGTGGGTTTAATCTCACTTTTATTCCCACGAGGTTCACGCTATACCTGTCACTATTACATTTTTTTTAGTGAATAAACTGCCAATGATTGTATTAATTTTTTAATATAAATTAATTTATGGTTATTTAAATCATCATTGAATGATCCTTCTTTCAAGGATTTTATGTTTTGTATGTTACCAAATCGCTATGGGAATTTCAAATTTGAATTTCCACTCATTGGGTTTTACACAAACATCATTGATTATTTTACCACCATATTACGTGTGAAATCACTATTTATTTCCTTAAGTAGTAATTTACACTCCCATTTTAGTGTATATAAAATTTATACACATAATCACTCCATTGATAAATTTTCAAGTCATCGATATGAACATGATAAGAGTAATTTTAAATTTATTATTATTTATTGAGTTAAACATTCAAGTTAATTGTGTTGTTTTTACAAGAATATGTGTAAATGTCCTATTATTTATTTACACTAACTATACAATCATATTTAGTGCATTAATATTTTCCACCGATAATTATGTCATTGATTTATCCTTAACCTAAGGATACAGACTTTATAAGTTATTTCATCTCAATTTACATTCCACTGAGACTTTATAGTTGTTATATGCGAATTCACTTTTATATGGTGTATATACTATAGTTTGACATAGTATATCATGAATACATTTATTTTCATGATATTATAATGTTTTTATTACCTCAATTATTTTTATTCAAGTGTCTCTAATTTTTTTAGGAACTCTAACTAAAATAATATTTTAAATATTTAAAAATTTATTCTTCTAAATATTTCTCATTAATGTCCATGTTTTAGAAAAGATTTTAAGGAATTATTTATATAGAAATTCATGTTTTAAAATTATGATTACTTTTAAATGTTTCAATGTGATATGGGACACTTTAATTAAAAAATATATTTTAAACGGCTTCTTGATAAATAGTGATACTTTTAAATGTTTTCAAGAAAATGGGGGATATTTCACTCAAATAGGTTTAATGATTATTTTCATCTATGTAAATATACTTAATTATTCTCGATTGAGGCTAATTTATTATAATAAAATCTTCCTTATTGTATTTAATGAGTTATGTTTTATTGTGGATGTGCTATTTTTATACCATTCAAGGTTTTTGGTTTAATTATTGACATTTCATATGCTAATTTTAATATGAATGTTTAGATTATGGTTCAAATTTTTCATTTGAGGAATGTATTGGACTTAGTAAATGATGGGTGGAGGCTGCTACATCTCCTCGATGCACTGGTAGGTACCATTAGAAAATCTAGTGTCATGGAAGAAGGCCTTGAAAAATCTTATTTGTAGTTTGGGAACGATGCGTTGACTATGTGGTTGTGATGTCCAACATTATGCATTACATAATTGTGAAATTAACTATTGATATTAAATGCGATTATTCGACTATGAGAATATAAATATGAATAAGTAAATGGAATTATTTGATTTATATTTTCCATTTTTTTCTAAAGCATAATTTTAAAAGTCTTATGTCTTAGTCTTATACATTGCCTTAAATGTTTAAACTTATTTATGAAAGTTTCCACTATATTATTATCCTTATTTAGCATTAGAGCTAACCGATTTATATTTTTTATTTTTTCTAGGATGTGAATAAGTATATCATGTTTAACCTGAAGGAATATTCTAACGGATATGAGTTTATTCAATGGGGACACAATGTTTTTTTCTTTATTTCATGATGTAATCTAAAACTTATTTACATATCTATTACATCAAAGTCTTCTAATCTAATATATCTTTCAGTACTTGATATATTATGATCATGCTAATGATATGTGATAATTCACTGACTCTGGGTAACTAGGGTCGGGGCATTACAATTGTTTAACTATTATTATGTTTTAAACTTTTAATTATTTTATTATCATTAAATTTTATTATTTTAAGTAGAGGGAAATAGAAGGGTGACCTAGGACGAATGCACGATCATAGCTCACTGGACAGTTTCTGTGCACCGGCCCAAAACCCATAAAAATAATTAAATGTAAAAAATTTCAAACTGGGGCCCCAAACCCAAATTTTCCAATAATGCGATATTATGAGAAGAATAAACTAAAATGGAATTCGAGGTCGGGGTGTGACAGTAATCAGATTTAGGGAAAATGGAATTCTTAGTCGATGATAGAGCTTCCCCTTTGAGTCCCATGATTGCATCAGAGTGATTGCCTATTGACTATAATTTCTGCCATGCATATATCAAGTACATGATGTATTCCATGAATCCGTCTTGAGGAAGAATATACCAGAAACCTCACATTTACTCAATCTAGAGGTGGTACGATTGGAGAATGACCTTTCCTACAAAGTGAAGCATGTGAAAATCATAGCTTGTAGAGATAATGTTCTAATAAATGAGACAATGAACCTTTTGAATGTGTTGTGGAGAAGCCATATGTTTGATGAAGATATGTGGGAACAAGAATAAGTGATGAATCAAAGTTACCCTCATCTATTTTACTGAGGAAAATGAAAATTTCGATAGGGAAATTTCTTAAGGGGGAAGATTGTATGGACCTAAAATGCTATAAAAAATTCTCCTTTTTGTTTCAATTAAAATGAATTATTATGTATTATGGTTATAGAAAACACATACACTCTATTGAATTTATTATATCCCATTTAATTGAATTTTATGAATCATTAATGTTGATAACATATCCATTTAACAGTTATCAAATGATTAGTATAGATATAAAGTTCTAACAAATCTAATTGACACAAAAAAGGAAGTGATGTCATCAACCAGTTGGACTGTACCCTATGATGCACATTAATAATTTATTCCAAGAGAGATTGCATCATTGGTATTATAAATTGACCATGAATAATTTGAGACCCAACAATTTAAGCATGATGGAAATTGTATATGGGAGAACTTCATTCTCATCGATATCATAGACAAATCAATGATCACATAACCACCCCATGAAACTCTCGCTATCGCGCACCGTACCCATAGGTAATTAAAGAAGTAAAGGGATATGTCTCAATAACCTATAAATATCAATATGTATATTATGTTTTATACAATACACAATATATTTTCATCATTTTATAGTTGACATTTATTTTGATAAAACAAAACACAAACAATATTTTTGGTCAATATTCAAATACAATTAAGGAATTTATTATCATGAATTAAGGGTTTTTTGAAATAAATAATAATGTAGAAAAATATTTTTTTCAAATAATATTTATCAATTATAAAGGATGATATAATTTTTAGGCAGTTAAATATAATATTTATAGGGGTTCAAAAACAGTTATTTTTTAAAAGACCATCATTTCTCAATAATTGTCTATTCTTATTTTATAAGTGAGAATAAAAATATTTTAAATGAAATTTACATAAAATGAATATTATTTTTTGAATTATAATTTATATGTTATCCAATGGTTATTTTTTTCATATTTTCCTCATATTGTCGCATTTCTAGGTAAAAATTGAATACCGAATAAATATACTGTGTGTATTATAACATCATAGTGTCCCAAACATGATGTAATAAATACTATAGAAACAATAAACAACCAAATAATTGTTTAACATTTAAAATTATCGGAGTTTATTATTACATTAAATTTTTATAAATCCATTATGAATGTTACAAACCATTAATATATTTTAATGGTTTTAAATCCATTCATTAGGAGTATGACTCACCTACATAAAAGAAATGATTTAATTTTATTAATTTCACCCCATTAAGATTTCAAATAATTAATAACACTCCCATATTTAGAACAAAATGAGAATAAAACATGAAAAGTTTTTTGGTTTTGGAAATTTTATTATATAGAGTCCAAAACCTATATTTGAGAAATATTTAAGAAATCGTCACTCATTCCCTATATAATCTCACCCTAGATCAAATTTCATTGTACTAAAAATTCATGGACCACATCATTAATCTAAAAACATTTATATTTAGTAATTCCATGGTTCCACCATGCACTCAAGAATCCCTCTAATGAATTTGGGGTTATACAGTCAAGTAAGGAATCCTCTCATTCTCCTCTTTAATAATGTTTCTCTATTATCTTATGCATTATATTTCCAATTCCAAATGTCATGATCTGTCCATTCATGTCCCTATGATTAAAAATTTTATTTCTAAGTGATTTTATACCCATTTCAAAATCATAAAATAATTTTATGAATTTATATGTGACATCGTTATGATACATAAATTTCAATGCTGGATTTTATACTAAAACAATTATGTAGTGAATACCTAACCCATTTACTATCAAGGATGGTCACCTTTATAGAATTATAATTATTTGAATTTAGAATTATATTTTTTGTATTCTAAATTTTTTGACAATGGAATCAAATAATATGATGGATGGATATATGTTGTATGATCTATGTGGAACACTTAAGAATGAAAATGAAATGAAGGTTACAGATTTACCCAAAAATATATAACACTCCAATGCAGTGTGTAATATTTATTATCATTATAATTCATGTAGGGACATGTAGAGAATGGGATTACCTTATGATACTTTTCCAGCATGATGTATTGATAGTAATCCTTGAACTAAATTTACGATGTTGGCTTTTATGGTGTTGCTATATTTCCCATGTTATGACTATCAAGCTACATAATGCCATATTATTATTGTTTATGATTATAACACCTTTATTAACCATTCATATGCCTATTTTCTAATGTTAATTACATTATTCATGTTATTCCCTATTTTCCCATACTGGACTGTAATGAACCATAAAATTCAAGGAAATTTTTTTCTTAATTTTCTTGGGAATTTTACAAGAATGCAGTTTCTGACGGAACCTGAATCCGAAGACCGGTGTGCCCGAAATAATTTTCCGATGTTTAGCTCTGGTATGTTCAGTGAACGAATGAGCGGTGTTTTCTAACTTTTTAACCGCTTCTCGGAATCGAATTCTGAGGACACCGATGGAATCACATCGCCTGTATTTTCTTAGAAACTCTTTTTTCGGAGTTGCGTTTGCTCGGGTGTGGTTTTTAATTTTTGGGGATAAGTTAAGGAATTAAAATAAATGTGGTGAAACTTTTTATTTTTATATTACTTATGTGGTTTAACCTAGGTTAAGCAGATAAGATGGGACCCATAATATCCTACCCACTTGGTATGATATTTGTGAGGTGGGGCCCACACGAGCCCCACTGTTTCTTTCCCTCTAAGTAACACACCCACGAAAACCTCTTTTTAAATAAAGTCAACACGTGTGTTTAATTAAATATTAAATTCCTCTATTAATTGAACGGTTTAAGCGTTGCAATAAATTCAATTAATTGTTGGATTATTTTTATGAATTCCAAAACGTTGGCATGGGAAATAAAATAAGACCAAAACATTTTTTATTGAAGGGTTGCTTGTTTAGAGGATTGGGAGAAAGCTCTAAGTCTTGAAGATCTTCATCCTCCTTCATTGAAGAACGCAAAGAACGTGAAGAACGCATCGTCGTCGACGAAGAAAACCAGCCTCCAATGAAGGGCGATGAAGAATGCCGAACCCTCAGAGATCGACGACGCGACGCCGTGTACCACGACGCCGACGATCCTCCTTCCACGATGCTTCTTCCACAACGTTCCTTCCCCCGTGACAATCTTCGATCATCAGCCGATTGAGGTAGAGGGTTGTGGTTATTTTAGTTCATTGTGAATTATATCCTCGGCATGGATTCTTTTGGTACATTTTAAATCTTGTGATTTTATACCCACAATATATGATTAAAATATTTGTCGGAAGACATTTTAAAACAACTAACACGGTCGGTGCGGACCAACAAACAAGTCTGAACCCACCGTCTCTTCGTTCTTGGTGAGCGGATGATCGGGGGACGACAAATCAGGCCACACGGGCGATATGAGGTCCTCACAGTGAAGGACGACCCACGAGAGGGCCATTGGCGAAGATGAAACACTTTTCCGACCACCAGAACTCATCTGGGGGTCCGCAGAGCGGCCCGCCGGCACGCCTCGCCGGCACGGCAGCGCCGACGGCAGGGGACGGCGGCGCAGGGCGTGCCGCCGAGAGGAGCCGTCGCGGCTGAAGCCGCGGTGGCATGCCACGGTCCCACGACCATGCAAGACCGGAGGGAGCGGGACGTGGCAACCGGCCGCATCCGCTGGCAAGGGCGGCCCCACGTGGTGCCCTGGTCTCTCCATGCGGGGGCAGCGCGCCCACCGCTTCACTCGGCCGTAACAGCCGAGCCGACCCACTGGCCACCCGGCCAGCGGCAGCCGGGTCACGCCCAGGCTGGTATGGACCGCCCTGGCCGGGCCAGGTCGCGCCCCGCCGGGTCGGAACCGGACCCGGTTCGGGCCGACCCATGGGGGGTTGGGCCGGGTCGGTCCAGGCCCAAACCCCCCGTTTTTGGACTGTTTTGGTCTGTCGCACAAAACATTGGCTATGGACCTCCGATCGACACACCGTCAGTTGCAATGCGTTCCATGGATCGAGACGGTCATTCCGATATATTGAACTCAAGGTTTCAGAATACTTTGGGTTCAGCCAATTAGGTTCGTACACGAAACCAACCGGGCCCTCGAAGCGGAAACGCTCATAACTAGAACTCCGGACGTCCGATTAACGTGCTGTCGACTTTGATGGATTCCCTTAAGTGAGACAGACCTTTTGGCTTAATCCGAATGAGGTTTGGACGCAGGTGGAGTATGGTCGGGTTGGTTTTGACTTAAAAACCAACCGGGCCCCTAGGACGAAAAAGCCAATAACTCTCAAACCGGGCGTCCGATTGACGCGCCGTCTTCGACGTTGAGTTCCTGTTGACGATACAGAACTTTTGGATACATCAACTCCAGCCTGTGTGTCAGTTGATGTATCTTCCTCTCACCTCGTGGAGCGGACCCTCCCGAACGATCTTCCTATGTGCAGGAACCCTAGAGCTGGCTGCGACTGCGACTACGACGACGACTATACAGAGATCCTCAGCGGATTCGACAACGACGACTACAACACTCAGCGATCCTACATGTATCAGTGATACCGATCCTGTGTGGGTATGATCCTGTGTAGGTCAGTGATCAGCGGTCCTATGTGGGCCAGCGCCTACAGATCCTATGTGGGTCCGATCCTGTGTGGGTCTTTGCAGGGGTTAGTTACATATCAATCTTTTGTGGGTCAGATCCTTTGTGCGTCATTGCGGGGGTTAGTTACCTTTCGATCCTGTGTGGGTCGGATCCTTTGTGGGTCATTACGGGGGTTAGTTATTTATCGATCCATTGTGGGTCAGATCCTTTGTGGGTCATTGCGGGGGTTAGTACCTATCGATCCTTTGTCGGTCAAACGGCTTAGTTGAATCAGGGGAAATATCTGATCATCTCTATCGTCTTACGAAGATGTATACCTTTGTGAACTGAATTGTGTTTTGATTTCCTATGTGGATTGTGTTGTGCTATCCTGTGTGGATTTACGTTATGTTTTCCTGTGTGGACTGCGTTGTGCTTTCCTGTGTGGACTGGGTTGTATTTGGACTCGGAGGTTGGAGCGAACTGGAATTGATGACTTAGGTATATGTATGGGCATATACCCAAGCAATGTCGAATGTTACTTCATGGTTGTATCTTTCCTTTGTGGATTATCCTTTGTGGATTCTGGGAGACCTTCGGGGGTCTCAGGTTCCCTACTGATTATCTTATACTCACCCCTACACGAGCTATGCCCGCACTACATTGTGTTGGTAGCAGACGACAAAAAACGCTGATCGTGGTTGAGGCTTGCAGAGCAGGTCGGTACCTGGAGGTGGACCACTAGGCGGGATGTTCTCGGAGGGGAAGACTGGACCCGAGGAGTTGTGGAGGCTATATGTACTCACCGTTCATGTGGGATTTTCAGTGGACAGGTCGACGTTGCGGCTTTACTTTCAGTTGCTGTTTTCCCTTTCCATTTGTACTTTACTGTCAGTTTCGGTTTGTATTCTGACCCACGTACTTCTCCGCACATACTTTTGTACCTAGTTTTTACATAGTGTTTACTTCTTCTGCTTGATTGATCTATGGTGTTTGTTTACTTTACAAAGGCAATGTCATCCCTTTTTACCAGGATTTATGCCTTGGTGCTAGTTTCTAGCCCCTGGCCTATGGAAGGCAGGCTTGGGGTAGTCACGTCACGGGCCCTGAGGACGGGTCATGGCAAATTGGTTTCAGAGGAGTTCGGTTCTACCGCAGAACGTTGGAATCTGATATTTTTCTATGTGAAACAATAGTGTTAAGTGTATTGAGTGTGGTTATCAGTCGAGGGAGTCCAGTGTTGGTGTGCCGACCGACGTATCCGTACACTAGGACCCTGACTTATGATTTCCGACTTAATGCTCGAAAAAATTGATTGCATGTGTGTTTCAAGTATTCTTTTTGATTACATTGTGTCAGCTCACCGGGTATACTTTTATGACCGTGGCGCACCTGTTCCATTTTAGGATGGCCCCACGATGGGATCCAGCTAGGGTTCCGAGATTTGTGTGTGATGATAGACACCGAGTGACGAGGCCTCGGTGCAGGGCCCTTTGACAGCAGAGGCACCGGAGGTACCTTTAACCGTCGAGCCACTGATGCTTCCATCCCCATCCGCTGACGACGCACGTTGCCTTAGTGCACTGCACAAGTTCCATCCCCAGAAACCACCCAGGTTCCGCGGGGAGACGGACCCCCAGGCAGCCGAGGATTGGCTGGAGGTAGTTGTATGATTTTTCAGGTTTGTGAGGACACCAACAGATTACATGGTGATCCTCGCAGCGATCCTACTGCACGCGGAAGCAGGTAGATGGTGGAGCATGGTGCTCCAGGTGCACGATGAAGCATCTCTCCTCTTGACGGACTTTGAGAGATTCTTCCTCTCAGAGTTCATCCCATCCACCCTCCATGTGGTGCGCATCGAGGAGCTTCTACAGCTGCGGCATGGTAGCTTGACGGTCTCCCAATACTCAGTGAGATTTACCGATCTATCACGCTACTCGACAGACATGGTACGGGACCCATTCTTCTGGGCCTGGACCTTTGAGCAGGGGTTGAGGCATGGGATCAGGGCATTGCTGATCTCCCTCAGCATTCAGACTCAGGCAGGAGTACTAAAGTGAGCCCTTCTGATCGGGAGCTTCCTTTTTGAGCCTTCATTAGCAGGGAGATCTACCGCGGGGTGGCACATAGGAGAGTATTCTGCAGTAGGCAGTCGACGGATGACTCATGGGTCCAGGAAGACCAGACCCTCAGGCAGACGACCTCAGGACACTATCTCAGCAGTGCGGGGCACACAACACGTAGCCAGTCTTTTGAGAGGCAGACAGTACTACACATGCGGTGGGCAGGGCCACATGGCTCGTGATTGCCCTAACAACTGTGCCGAGAAGCAGCTGACGGTTGAGGGGCCACCCAGGCAGAGGTAGAGGGTCGACCGTGGGGGTCCGCAGGGAGCAGGAAGACGAGGCATAAGAGCTAGTCGAGAAGCAGGTGGTGGGCGATGCTTTGAGGCTCTACCACCACCACCACCAGGAGGTCCACCCTGACCACAGGGAGTTATCAGGCAGAGACGGACACAGCTCCAGGAAGCGGAGGCCTACGACAACGGCGCGCCCGAGATGATTCGAGGTACTATCTGTGTCCATTCCACCCTTGTTGTAGTTCTTATAGACACAAGAGCGAGTCAATATTTCATAGGCGCTACCCTTTTTCGGAGCTCGGAGATTCCGACAGAGCCGTTGGCTCGATCCTTAAGGCTAGAGACTCCTACTGAAGCAGACTCAACGATTATGCACTGGTGCCGGCAGTGTGAGATTACTCTAGGAGGCGACCTGGTGTGTGGATATGTCGGCCGCCCGCACCAACACTGGACTCCCTGAACTAAAGACCACACTCGGTGCAGAAAGACTTGAACCTGATATAGTGGCGATGGCTCGTGTTCTACCAGGACTATGACATTGAGATAGTCTATACTCCTTGGAAGGGGAACGTAGTAGCCGATGCTCTCAGCAAAATGATGGGGATTCAGCTACTTGAAGATGCGACAGAGAAGCTAGCCGCTTTGTAGATATCCTTCATGGAAAGAGATGGAGCAGCCTTACTTCAGTCTCTGACAGTCACCCTTCCACTACTGCAGTGGGTCAGAGAGGCACAACGTGGGGACGCTGACTGTGAGACGCAGCGTGCACAGATATTCTCAAGACAGGCACCTGATGGTTTCTCCTTTGGAGCAGAGAACGACGTCATTTTCAGAGGACGTAACTCGGTACCAGTTGCTTTACGTGAGGTATTGCTGAGGGAGTTTAACACTTCTCCCTTGGCGGAACATCATGGAGTGGCGAAGATGTACCAGGACCTCAAGGGACAACACTGGTGTCCGGGCATGAAGAAGGTTGTGGCAGAGTTCATTTCTCAATGCCTCACCTGCCAAAAGGTGAAGGGAGAGCATCAGGTACCAGCAGGATTGGTACAACCCTTGGAGGTCTCGGAGTGGAAGTGGGATGGGATATCTACGGGCTTCGTGACTAGACTTCCACGCACTCCCAGAGGTCACGACTCCATCTGGGTGATTGTCGACCAACTCACAAAGTTTGCTCACTTCATACCCATCAGAGACCAGGGCTCAGTAGAGAGCTTGGGGTGTCTCTACATCCAAGAGATTGTACAGATTCATGGTGTGCCATCATCTATCGTCTCTGATCGAGATGCTCACTTAAATTCCTGGCTTTTGAAGGGGTTTCAGGAGGCGTTTGGGTCGCAGCTACGTCTGAGCACCACCTTTCACCCTCAAATAGGTGGTCAGACAGAGAGGACCATATATACTCTCAAGGTCTTGCTCCGCACATGTTTCCTAGACTTTGGTCGCAACTGGGAGGATCACCTACCCTTGGTGGAGTTTACGTACAACAACAGCTAACACTCCACCATTGGGATGGCACCATACGAGGCGTTGTACGACCGACCTTGAAGAACTCCTTTGTGTCGGACAAACCCTGGTGATTCCGCACTTGTGGGACCGGAGATAGTCCAGGACATGACTGAGAAAGTCCAGGTCATCCTATAGCAGATGAGGACAGCTCCGAGCCGGCAGACGTCTTATGCTGACAGGAGACGGAGACCACTAGTGTTCGAGGATGGCGACCACATCTTCTTGCGGGTCTCACCTCGACGTGGATTACAGATATTTGGCCGAGGCGGCATGTTGTCTCCATGCTTCATCGGACCAATCCAGGTCCTCAGCAGGATTGGAAAGGTGGATTATCGCCTGGCTCTACCACCTCAGTTGCACCGGGTGCACGACGTCTTCAACGTATCTCAGCTGAGGGGATACGTGCACGACCCGACGCATATCATTGACAATGGGGAGCTGGACGTTGATGAAGGGGTGACTTTTGTGGACGTCCCGGTGGAGATCGAGGATCGACAAGAGCGATTTCTCCATGGACAATCGATTCCTCTAGTGCGCATTAGATGGCAGCATGGGAACCTCTAGGAGAGCACTTGGGAGCGGGAGGCTCAGATGCGTGCTCAGTACCCACATTTGTTTCCCTAGTTTTTTATGTATCTTTACTGGAATGTAAAGCCTTGAGGTTGGAGTGATGTAAAGACCTGAAAAATCCAAGGAATTTTTTTTCTAATTTTCTTGGGAATTTTACAAGATCTCAGTTTTAGACGGCACCTGATTCTGAGGCCTGGTGTGCCCGGAATCATTTTCCAAAGTTTAGCTCGGGTACCTTCAGTGAAAGAATGAGCGGGGTTTTCTAACTTTTGAACCGGTGCTCGGAATCGAATTCCGAGGACACCGATGGAATCGCAATGCCGGTATTTTCTTAGAAACGCCTTTTCCGGAGTTGTGTTTGCTTGGGTGTGGTTTTTAATTTTTGGGGTTAATTTAAGGAATAAAAATAAAAGTGGTGCAGCTTTTTATTTTTATTTTACATAAGTGGATTAACCTAGGTTATGAGGAGAAGATGGGACCCATAAAATCCTACCCACTTGGTAGGATATTTGTGAGGTGGGGCCTGCGCGAGCCTCGCCGTTTCGTTCCCTCTAAGTAACGCACCAGCGAAAGCCTCTTTTTAAATAAATTCAACCAATGCGTTTAATTAAATATTAAACGCCCCTATTAATTGAACGGTTTAAGCGTTGCAATTAATTAAATTAATTGTTGTATTCTTTTTATGAATTCCAAAACATTGGCATGTGAAATAAAATAAGACCAACACTTTTTTTATTGAAGGGTTCCTTGTTGAGAGGATTGGGAGAATGCTCTAAGGCTTAAAGATCTTCATCCTCATTCGTTGAAGAATGTGAAGAACGCGAAGAACGCATCGTCACCGAAGAAGAACACTGGCCTCCAACGAAGGGCTAAGAAGAACACCGAGCCCTTGGAGATCGACGATTCGAATCCGTGTACCGCGACACCGACGATCCTCCTTCCGCGATGCTTCTTCCGTGACGTTCCTTCCCCCGTGACAATCTTCGATCAACAACCGATTAAGTTAGGGGGTTGCGGTTCTTTTAATTATTCGTTAATTATATCCTCGACATGGATTCTTTTGGTGAATTTTAAATCATGAGATTTTATACCCACAGAAATTGTTTAAAATATTTGTCAGAAGACTTTTTAAAACCACTAACATGGTGGGTGCGGACCAACGAACAAGTTAGAACCCACCGTCTCTTCTTTCTTGGTGAGCGGATTAGCGGGTGACAACAAAGCAGGCCGCACGGGCGATGTGAGGTCCTCGCAGTGAAGGACGGGCCTCGGGAGGGCCATTGGCGAAGAGGGAATGCTTTTCCGACCACCGGAACTCATCCGGCGGTCCGCGGAGCGGCCTGCCGGCGCACCCCGCTGGCACGGCGGTGCCCGGCGCGCCGCTGAGAGGAGCCGCGGCGGCTGAATCCGCGGTGGCAAGCAGTGGTCCCGCATCCCTGCGGGACCGGAGGGAGCAGGATGTGGCAACCAGCCGCGTCCGCTGGCAAGGGCGGCCCCACGCGGGGCCGAAATCTCTCCATGTAGGGGCAGCGCACCCCCCGCTTCGCTCGACTGTAACAGCCGAGCCGACCCTCTAGCCACCCGTGTCGCGCCCAGGCCGGGCCGCGCCGCGCCGGGCGGGCCGGGTCGCGCCTGGCGGTGTCGACCCGGTTCGGGCCGACCCGGGGGGGGGGGGGGGGAGGGGATGGGCCAGGTCGGTCGGGGCCCAAACCCCCAGTTTTCGGACTGTTTCGGTCTGTTTCCCAAAACATGTGCTACAGACCTCCGATCGATGCACCGTTAGTTGAGATGTGATCCTTGGATCGAGACGACCATTTTGGTATATCGCACTCATGGTTTCGGAATACATTGGGTTCATCCGGGTTGGTTCGTACACGAAATCAACCGGGTTGTCAGAGCGGCAACAATCATAACTTGAACTCCATACGTTTGATTGACGTGCGGTCGACTTTGATGGATTCCTCTAAGTGAGAAAGATCTTTTGGCTTACTCCGATCGAGGTTTGGAAGCATGTGGTGTACGGTCGGGTTGGTTTTTACTTAAAAACCAACCGGGCCCCTGAGACGAAATAGCCAATAACTCTCAGACCGGGCGTCCGATTGACGCGCCGTCTGCGACGTTGAGTTCCTGTTGACGATACTTTACTTTTGGATACATCAACTCTGGACTGTGTGTCAGTTGATGTATCAGCCTCTCGGCTCGTGGAGTGGACCCTCCTTAACGAGCTTGCTGTGTGCGGGAACCCTAGAGCTGGCTGCGACTACGACTACGACGATGACTGTATAGAGATTCTCAGTGGATTCGACGGCGAAGACTACAACACTCAGGGATCCTACGTGGATCAGTGCTATTGATCCTGTGTGGGTCCGATCCTGTGTGGGTCAGTGCTCAGCGGTCATGTGTGGGTCAGCGCCTACAGATCCTATGTGGGTCTGATCCTGTGTGGGTCTTTGCGGGGGTTAGTTACCTATCGATCCTTTGTGGGTCAGATCTTTTGTGGGTTATTGTGGGGGTTAGTTACCTTTCGATCCTGTGTGGGTCAGATCCTTTGTGGGTCATTGTGGGGGTTAGTTACCTATCGATCCTTTGTGGGTCATTGTGGGGGTTAGTACCTATCGATCCTTTGTGGGTCTGACGGCTTAGATGAATCAGTGGCAATATCTGATCATCTCTATCGCCTTAAGAAGAAGTATACCTGTGTGAGATGAATCTTGTTTTTCTTTGCTATGTGGATTTACTTTATGCTTTCCTGTGTGGACTGGGTTGTGCTTTCCTGTGTGGACTGGGTTGTACATGGGCTCAGAGGTTGGAGAGAACTGGAATTGATGACTTAGGTATATGTATGGGCATATACCTAAGAAGTGTCGAATGTTACTTCGTGATTGTATATTTCCATTTTGGACTATCCTTTGTGGATTCTGGGAGACCTTAGGGGGTCTCAGGGTCCCTACTGAGTAGCTTATACTCACCCCTGCATGGGTTGTGCCCGCACTACGTTGTGTTGGTTGCAGACGATGGACAGTGCTGATCGTGGTTGAGGCTTGCGGAGCAGGAGAGTACCTAGAGGTGGACCACTGGTCGGGACGTTATCGGAGCAGACAGATGGACCCGAGGAGCTGTGGAGGCTATCTCTACTGACCCTTCAGGTGTGATTTCCAGTGGACAGCTCGACGTTGCGGCTTTATATTCAGTTTCTGTTTTCCCTTCCTAGTTGTACATTACTTTCAGTTTTGGTTTGTATTCTGGACCACATACTTTTACGCACTTACTATGGTACCCAGTGTTTACTTAGTGTTTACTTCTTCTTATTGCTTGCTTTATGGTGTTTGTTTACTTTACAAAGGCAATTCCTTCCCTTTTTATCGGGATTTACACCTTAGTTTTAGTTGCCAACCCTTGGCCTATGGAAGGCGGGCATGGGGTAGTCAGGGCACGGGCCCCGAGGACGGTTCGTGAGATGGGCTTTATATCTTACCCATTTCTTATGTATGTCTCAGGGTTATCCCAAACAGTTTTAATTCAGAACCTGTTTAGTAAGTTTTTTAAAAAGATGTTTTTTATTTAAAATTTTATGTAATTTACTTAATTACAAAGGAATAAGGGTTTGTGATATTCTGGGTTTTTTTATCTTGTAAAATTATATAACAAATCATATTTTTATATTTAATAAAGAGAAGGGGTTTTATATAAGAAACCCAACACCCTTGTTTTTCTACTATATCTACATTTCCTTTGTCATATGTAATTTTTGTCCTAGGATAATGGTCATAATTTGATCTTCAAAAAAAAGTTTTTGATTGTATATTCAATATATATTCTAATTCCTTATGAACCTTTATTATTTAGGCATCACATATGAGTTCTCATTTTTTGTTTTTCTCCTCACATTTCCATTACCACTATTATCTAAGAAGCACCACATAATTTGTACCCTTATTTGGTTCAAAGTTATAGGAATGTTGTATTAAAAAAACATAGGATTTAGGACCTTATGTTCTAAAACAATATAATTATCCTATAATATTTGGTAATTCATAAAACTACCATGTCTGTCTTGGAAAATGAAATTTCTTCCTAGGTGCAATATCATCATTCTTCAAAAAATATTTTGAATAACCTTGCCTATTTGGGTAATTTCCCGCTACCTTTGCTCTAGTGCACTTCCTTTGGGGTTTTCTCTCATCCTAAGTTTTCTATATTGGTGTCTTGTAACTACACTATTAGTTGATAGATGTTTCATAATTAATAAAAATATTAGTTAAAGTTGTTAGAAGAGTTTTTGCACATACATTTTCAATGCACTCAGATGTCTTAGCCTTAACTTGTAAAATATTCTGACAATCAGGATTTATTTTTTTAATTGAATTTTAAACTATTAAAAACCATGATTCAACCTAAATAATATAATATTCTTAATCAATTAAAAATTTTTCCATTAGATTTATGATATTCTTATGGTCATCTACTATCCTGTAGAGAAGCATGATCTCTTCAATGTGATAAATTTCGTAAATACAGTGTTTATCTTCATCTATATTCATCATAATTTCATTATTATTAATTTATTTACAATATTCTATGATTTTATTATTTCTATGATGATATTATTCATGCTCAGTTTTCATCAGGCGCACTATATAATTCATACCATGTATGCACTCATGTTTTCTGGAATGAATTTTGAGAAGAAATTTAAATTGTTACTTTCACATGATTGTAATGTGTAAACTGGTCATTTTATCATAGTATGTGATCTTGGATAATTTAACTGACCACTCTGAATGAATTCTAAAAGATTTTTTACCCTACATTAGTGTTTTTGTGGAATTTAATGATTTTCTAATTTTATAGAAATAATTAATTTTTATTATTCAATAAATCAAATATTAATTTATTCATGACGGTTCATTTGGTAATATATTTTAAATAGATCATTGGAATGTGATTATTTCCCTATAGTTAGTCAATAACAAGGAGTTTATCATGTATGTGAATAAACTAGAGTTGGGTGTTGGTGACCCCTTTTATTTTATTTTATATAATTTTTATCCTTCTATTTTCATTATTTTCAATATTTTCAATATTTTCATTATTTTCATTATTTTCTTTCCTCGGCTTGTCATGTACACCCTTGCGGATTCCCCTTAACGTGACGGAGAGTGAGGAGAAGGAGATAGAGAAATAGAAAGATATATGAAGATTGGTAGGTACCATTGTGGAGCTTGAGATGCGTTGTATCATTATGCTGCAACTGCGGACAATGGAAATGGGAAAAACGATAGAATATTCTGATGAAAAGTATGTTGTTTTATGATTAATATATACAAACCTATAGATTTTTATTTTCATATTTTAATCCCCCAATATTATATCTTATGATACCTCATGATCCAATCTGTTTTTTGTGGGGAGAAAACGGGGGTTTTGGGGGGTTTAGGTGTCTTCTGTTCGGGTAAACCCATCTACATGATGTGTAGTGTAGGGAACACATACAATGTGCTCATTAGTTTTAGAGAACAAGATATTTTGGAAGTCCATGCTGTCTATAGGACATACATGTTATGTATTGGTACTCTTCCATGTATTCATGCACACGACCAGGTTTCCCATGTAAGGGGAACATACCATGTGGAATACACAACCAAAAAACATGTGAGTTTCATGTCGTGTAGAAGTACACAACCTTTCCAAATACATGGCCACACCATTTGAGGGACGCACGAAGTTACCCCATGTAGGGTACATGTTGTATACACATCTTATATGTTGTGTACTTGGGGTTCTACAAAAAATTTATAGCTAGAGTAGACATTCTGGTGGGGACTTGAGGGTACACATCACATACCAATTTAAAATGTTGTGTAGTCCCTTTTTCTACACTTTTTTGGGGTTTCATATCATTTAACTGTGGAGTCATATTTGGGCCCAAGAGTATTCCATTTTTAGTATATTTTCATGTAGAACATGATGACAATACACCTGAGGTATTTTGAGGACTCCTATGTTACGTTATGGGCACATTAATAATGGAGTTGTTATTCCTCTATCAATTATATCCCATTTCTCTTGAGAGTGAGACATGTATCTAGATGATCCATTATCTATCTCCCTTGAATTGGTGATTTTGTAGCTTTCCATTTGAGGATTTCTCCATTTAGAGGTGTTCCCTTCAAGCCTTTGAGGCCTTGAGACTAGTTGTTTCTAAGGATACCTTATATAATTCCTCTACTTACATTTCAACCTAGAGTATCACATATATGATGCCTCTATCTTACTACTATTACCAAGGGACCCATGTATGATTCATCATCATACAATCAAACGTAGGGAGTCCCTTGTAGGTTTCCATTACCTATTGACCATTATGCAGATCCCATGTTGGATGCCTCTATTTTTTTACCATGTGAGGATCTCATGTAGGATTCATCACATACTTTCTCAATTGATGATCCCATGTGTGATCCACCATTACTTTATTTATTGAGGATTCCATGTACAATTCCTTACAAACATTTGTAACCTAGGATCCTGAGTAGGATTCCATATCTTATGTGTACTCATCGAGGATCCCATGTAGGAATCCTCTTTTGTGTTTGGACTTTAGGGACTACGTGTGTATCATATACGGTTGTATGTTGTTAATGTGGATAATAATATTATTATTTAAGTCATTAATCTATCACAAGGGGTGAAAACATAATTATAAACAACAATCTCCAAGGCTGAGGGAATGAGGAAGCCCCTATGATGATATGGTTCATGATGATTGAAGTACAATTAACATATCCACCAGAGGTGTGATTATGTTGTTGTATTTACACTCATTCCATATTAGTACATCATTTATGTTTTTTAATTACATCGAGCCACCCCCCGAAATGAATTTAAATAATCATGGAAAATTTATATGATTATTGGGTCATATGTTGAATTTTATAGAAATGTTCTGCATGGAAATCATACTCAACTTCCTTTTGTATTGTATAATGTTTTTTAAAAATGGATTGAATATATTTAAAAAAATTACTCATTAACTGTCAGAAAATGGATTCACTTTTTACATCCCAAGGAATTATGCAATTATGTATAAGTGTAATGAGGAGGATGGATATCCTTTAGAGTCATCATCTTATGTGTGGGTATTATTTCTTTATGATCAATAATATCTAACTCAATTGATTAAGACAACGGAGAGAGTCATGTTTGAAGGAATTTCCATTCTGAGGGAATACACTAATGTATTCCCCGAATAATTTACTCGACTTCCTCCTGACTTAGAGGTTGTGTTATCAAATGAACTTATTCATATATCATTTTCTATATCATATACACCTTATTGAATGTTAACCATTTATTTAGAGGAACTGAAGAAGTTGTAACAACAGAACAAGGGAAAGGGTTTTATATGACCAATTGCTTCACCAAGGGGTGTCGCAGTCTTCTTCATCAAGATGAATGATGGATCAACGTGCCTCTTCATTGATTATCCTAAGCTCAAAAAAATCAAGATAAATAAAAATTATCCCCTTCCCTGGATAGATGACTTTTTCTATAATCTATTTTGGGTAATGTATTTCTCTATGTTGGACATTCGGTCGGGATATCAAAAATTAAAGGTGTAGAAGGAATATATTCCTCATACCGCCTTTTGAATGAGATATGAACACTATAATTTCATATTGATTCCCTTTAGACCCATTAATTCTCCGAAACTTTTTATAGACATAATGAATAGTGTATTTAAAGAATACCTTTAATTATTTTGGGTATTAATTTTTAGTGATATTTAGATATACTCGAAGAGGAAGGAGGAACACGAGGGGAATTTTAGTACTATTTTAAAGACATTGAGAAGGGAGAAACTCTATGAAATGTATAGTAAATGTGAGTTTGGGATGGAGTAAGTCTCATTATTTGGGCATGTTATCACCATCAAAAGAATTTTTGTAGACCCTTCTAACATATAGGTAATCTATTAGTGTCCTAGGACAAAATCATTAATAGATATATGTATCTTCCTTTGTCTAGATGAGTTGTAATAAATTTTGGTGAGGATCTTATCGTGATTGTAAAAACCACTAACCAGGTTGACTCAGAAGGGAGTAATGGTTTTTTGACTAGAGAATGTGAAGGTTTCTATAAAGTGCTAAAAAACAGGCATACAACTACACCAGAAATCATACTACCAACAAGTGGGGAACTATTCATTGTATACAATGATTCTTCAATGATGGAATTAGGATTTTTATTAATTCAATAAGATTATGTGATAACCTATACCTCAAGGATGTTGAAAATTCATGATGAGAACAAACCCATGCATTATTTGGAGTTAGTTGTTGTGATCTTCGTGTTAAAAATATTGCGACATTATGTCTAGGGGGATATGTGAGATATATATAGCTATCCAAGGAGACTCAAATATATCTTCACATAGAAGGAACTTATTAGCTACCATTGAAATTGGTTAGAGCTCATCAATTATTAGGAATTATCAATATACTAACATCCTTGCAAGGCATATAAATTGGAAGATGAACTAAGTAGAAAAATAGTTTCTAAATTATCAATGATGAGAATTTAGAAGGATTAAATCTTCATAGACCAAAAATGGATGCACATACGAATCATTTAACATGGATTATCATCGATCCTTAATCATATTATTAAAGAACCATCCCTTTTGGAGAAAATAATGGATTTCCAAAGAAATGATTATGAAATTCAGAAGAATGTGTAAGCTATTAGAAATGAAAAATCCTCAGATATCAAAATGGATGAGGCGTGATTCATAAGATTTGGGACACAACTATGTGTACCACCAAATCTAGTGATAAAAAAATAAATTATGAATGATGCACATAGATCAACTTAATCCATTAACCCATGAAGCATAACAATATATCGAGATCTAGGTTACCATAATTGGTGGGCCAATATGAAGGAGGGGATAACTGAATTTAAATAAATGTGACTAATATGTCAAAAACTGAAGGATGAAGGGAAAAAGTCTAAGGGGATGATCCAAACATTACCAACACTGAATTAGAAGTGGGAAACATCACCATGGACTTTTTCACCAGACATCCAATGACATACAGAGGAAATAATACTATACAGGTCATTGTGGATTGTCTTACAAAGAGAAATAAAATTATTTCACATAAAGAGTATTTTTCCCTCAATCAACTTTCTTGGATATAAATTAAAGATGTGGGGAGGCTGCATGGAGTACTAGTATCAATTGTATCCAACTAATATATGAAAATTTACCTCTTATTTTTGTAAAATTCTCCAAAATGATTTAAACATTAAGTTGAGGTTTATTATGGCTTATCATCCTAAAATGATGGATAGTCTAAACATAATATTCAGACATTGGAAGAAATTTTGAGAGTGTGTTCTTTGGACATCAATGTAGGAATAGAAAAAATCTGCCTCTAGTCGAGTTCTATTGAAACAATTGTTTAAACATAAACATCCAAATGGATCTATATGAAGCCATTTATGGGAAAAGATGCAGAACATATGCATAATGGGATGAAATCCATGAATGGAAGTTGATGGGTCCAGAAATGGTTGACGAAATTGTAGAAAAGGTTTAAACCATTTAGAAGTATTTCTGGGCGGCCAAAAGCCAAGAGAAGAGATACGAATACAACCTTTGATGAGACCGAAGTTTTATGTTTAGTGAATTGGTATTAGTACACATATCTCTATGGAATATGATCATGATATGTGAGAAATAAAAGCTTCTTCCTAGGTAAATCGGGACCTTAGATATTCTTGATCATTTTGTATTTGTGACCTATCAACTAAAATATACACTAATCATGTCTCAAGTACATGATACATTCCATATATACCTCTTGAATAAGTACATACTAGATCCCTCACGTGAACTGAATTTTGAGGAGGTACAACTATAGAACGACCACTCATATAAAGACCAGCTGGTGAAGATCTCAGACCATAGATACAATTTTCTATGAAATAATAATACTAACCTTGTTAAAGTACTAAGGATGAAGAATAATTAGGAATAAGAAACATTAGAACTTATCGAAATAATGAATGAGAGGTAGCCTCACATGTTTTCACCTTAGTATGTAGAATGAAATTTTGAAGAATAAATTTCTTATGGTGGGAAGAATATAATGACCCAATATTCTATCGCTGGTATTTCCATTCTTATTATTATGTTTTATAGTTTAAATCACATAAAATCACTTTGAGAACTCAATAAAATCTTTATAAATGATAAATTAATTAAATAAGAGGTATTTAATGAAATTAAGAAACCTATACCAATAGAATAGTAACATGACTGCTGGAATAGTAATATTACGATTATGAGTAGTAATCTAACCAATATAACAGTAAACATTCTTATGAAAGTGTACGTAAAATTGGGGTATCTTATAAATGAAATTATTATATATTAATATTTTATCTAACAAAAAATGTTTTAAAAATGTTAATTTAAATGTTGAAATTTTAGTAATGAGTAAATATTTATTTAAATTTTTTAATTAGTATAATAATTTAACATAATTGTTTTTTACCAAATAGATTCATAAATTAAATTTTTTTATCTTATTATTATATGATAATTTAATGATACATTAACTAATTTTTCAATGTTGCATAAAATTTGTTATAATCTTAAAATCAATATTTTTCAAATATTTGATGAATTTAATTAAAAAGTAAATTTCTCATATTTATATAATTATTTTTAAAAAATGGAGTCCATTTATGAATTATAAATTTAAAAAATGGTTATGGAGTATTTTGGGTATTTTTCTAAATTAATTGAATTTTTGGTGAATAGAGAAATACTATAATTTATGGAATTTAACATTTTATCCAAATACATTAATTTTTGAGTCACGGTTAGGTCATGTTTGATGAAATTGGACACTATCTGAAATTCACATGATATTGGTAACATATTTAGTAAGAATAATCAATATAACTGATTTTCATGAGCTCAAATAATAAACTAATGAATAAAATAATAATAAAACTCCCCTCTGTTACCATATAATTACCACCCACTACCACCACTTATAGTCACAAATCATAAGACTTCTATCTTTATAATATTATTCCTAATTCATCTCCCATGCATATTATCTACAAGTTGGTCATGATTTTCTCACCAAAAGGCCATTTCCAAGTCCCTTAAGGTGGTTCTCAAGGAGACAACACTCAAGAGGTAATACCACCCCTCTCTCTCTTTTAATTTATTTTATTTCGTTATACATGACTCATATACCATTTAAAAAGTAATAGGATAGCTATGTTATCTTTTATAAACTTGTTTTTTATTATGTTAACGGTATATCCACTATCATTTCACTTCCCTTTACATTTTTCTATAAATGAATCCATCGTTCGTGAGGTGTTGATTCTCCACTTTTATGGAAGCTGATTTTTTATTTAATAATACCATCTTCAAGGATGATTATAAAACCATTATAATAGTTAAAAAATACTAGAAAATGTATATTAGAACTTACTTAGTGTTCGGAAACTAGTATATATACATAATATTTATTAATGAAATAAACATAGTGCATCATAATAGAAATAACGCAAAAAAAAGAATCCAAAATTTATCATTAAAATTTTATCTAAAGAATCATC
This sequence comes from Viscum album, assembly GCA_963277665.1. Classification (NCBI taxonomy): domain Eukaryota; kingdom Viridiplantae; phylum Streptophyta; class Magnoliopsida; order Santalales; family Viscaceae; genus Viscum; species Viscum album. Next base: position 1,371,855,346 of record OY728133.1, on the reverse strand, counting down.
ATAATATATGAAAAATGATATATAAAACCATATAATATTTTTATGTTCATTAATAACATTTAATTTAAATTATTGATAATAATCCCTATTTTACATGATCTTTCAAAAATGTTTACAAGTGAACCAATCATGAAAACCAAGGAAACTAACACTCCAAATGATGAAATTGAATATGGTTACTAATTAAAATAGCCATAAGTAATCCTAATAGAATTAAAATAAATATTTAAGGAGTTATAAAATTAAGAATTATTAAATCTAATTTCATTATACATGATATTAAGTGCAAGTGTAGAACACATTAAATCATAAAGTTTTGGATTTTTATGAACCACATTTTTCATTTAGGTTGTGATTTCTATCTACTCAACCCAATTTCATTCTTAATTATTCTGATTCACTCCACCTAAATTATGTTTTTATTCAAAAAATATTTTACTAGTTAAATTATTCTTTCTTTAATGGGGAAATAAATTTTTCATAAGGCTTCCTTCTCAATATCTCCCGGTAAACAATACTGATTAAAAGGACTATCCCAGTTCTATAAGTATTTTCATGCACACTTCATAATCTAGTTTAACACAACATTAATTTTTTTAAAAATAATTTATCCTAAAAAATTATCTATGTTTATTTCATGTTTTATGCAATAAATAGTACCTTTTACCACATTTAAAACTTTTTGATATTATCCCTTAACGCACACTGAAGTGAATCATTTCTAAAATGTCTTAAAAACTTTTTTTTAACCTCGTTGACAAATATTAATCATGACATAAGCCTATTTTATCTTATGTATGTACATGTATTATTTAAATCCATTAACTCATGGGAACTCTTATGATATAACAATTTTTTATTCTCAATGACATGATAAAAAAACCATTAATTTAAATGGTTATACCCATTGTTTATGTTTGATTCTTCTTGTGGAACACATATGAATGAACATGTTATGATGGGTTCACTGAAGTAGTGTTCCATTGAATTGGGTAATGGTTAGTCTAACAGGGCATCATGTTGGGATAAGAAGTAAACTAAATTTCTTTATGGGGCTTTTTCCACCTAGTGTAGTGGTTTTTAGTTAACATTCACTAATGCTTATGTCATGTTGTTGGTTATTTCCACAATCCTATTATTCCTTGATTACATGATCCAATTTTTGAAATATTATTATTCCTTTCATTTATTCATTTTTCATTCCATTTTATTTCATCATTTTATTTCTTCTAACACATGTGATATTCTTTATTTCTATTTTTATTCCCATACTATGATTTTTAGCTTGTCCATTATTCTTGTATTACAAAGTATATCCTATGAATATATAAGATACCAAAGAAATTAATGAGATAATTATGGATATTAAATAAATTATTTTTATATTTTTTTTCATTATTTCTAATCAAGAACATAATATTCTAGAAACACTTGACTTTATGATCCTTGAAATGTATTTGAAGGATAAATATGCTTAAAATCATGTAATAATATGTGTAAAAATCTAGGGAAGTTATAAAACATGACTAGTTGGTCATGATTACAGACCCAAGGTCCAAATTTCGTTTAATGATTATTTAAATTACTTATATTTTTAGTTTTTTGATAGTTATCCAGAGAAGTTTCATTTTCCTACACTAATAGAAACATATTTTTATAGGTTCATCATCGGGGTGGCCTACTATGATTATTTCACACCCCTTCATGTGAAAATCAGAGTACCTATAGGCTATATGTCTATTTATCGTTTTATTATAGTTTAATGGGGGATTGGGATGAGTCCCATAGTTTCATGATTGAGTGGAGATGCTCAAGTGGGTTCTTCTGAATGGGATGGTACAGTTCTGCCGTGTCTGGAGACTGTGTATGTAGACTGGATCAAAGCAAGTAGTAGATCCTTGTACATTTATTTTAGTTTATTTTGTAATTTTGTATCTTTATGGTTTTCCCAATGGGTAAAAATTATTGTATTTATGGCATTTTTATTCTAGATTTTATAAAATTATCATTTACTATTAAATCATGTTATATTTCAGTTTTTTACAACATGGAAACTATGTTTATTTCATTCAATGTATCCCAATTATCTATTTAAACTATTTTATTACTTTTATATTATGTTATAGTATCCCAAATATCACGCTATCATCCATCAAATATAGTTAGTAGCCTCTAGAATACAGGGAGGTGTGCTTGTTACCTCGTCACCGACCAGCTCAGAAAACCAATTTAGTGGAATCCCGGTTAGGATGTTACAAGGTGGTCATCTTGATATTATTTTAAATGTATTTTCAATTTGGGATATAGTAGATATAATTACTAGTAATGTTTCAAAACATGCGATGGATATAAAATTAGTGAATCATGAACACATTTTCTAGTATGAGGTTCTGGTTCCAAGGGGATGGGATTGTTGTTCTGATTTGTGATGATATAGTTCCATATGATTTTAACCTTGAGTGATGCACATTTATTGTGGATGATATGGTTTAATATGGATATATAGAAACTAGACACTGTCAATATTTTGGTGGTATATTTTGACTCTTGGCCGACAAAGGTAAGAGTTGTCTTATACATCATATTTGTTATGTAAGATTCATATCATATATTTCTGCTAGTTCGTTATTTTTACTAATGAGTGAGGCCTATTAATTTGGGCCTACTAAAATATATATAAATATATATTTCATTATAATGGCATGTTATGTGGATCTATGTTGAGTAATTTTTTGTGAGGCCTATAACTCAGTCCGTCTCGTAGGTCGATATAGCACAGGATTCCCTTCAGTTGTATTTATTTTAGGGTGTTGTTTCATAGGTCTTAAAAATATAGTCATATCACTAATTACAGTTCCAATAGATACCATGTATTTTATCTTTTGAACCGGACCTCCATGTGGTATTACTTGATGTCGGTTCTTGGTGAGTGTCAGTAAAGTCTTTATTGAATCTGGTATAATGACCTCGAGAGAGAAGATTCATATAAGGATTCATAGTGAGGATCAGGACCTAGTATGAAATGTTTTTTATTTTTTACCTCATAGTTATTTTTTCTCTTTTCATTATTTAGAGAGGTTTGAATAGTAGGGATAAGTGGGAGATCAAGATACATTTAATTTGAATCATACCCTTGTAGGCTAATGCCCATTTTATTTACATGAGGGTGTTTAGACCATGTTTTTATATGCCTTTTTTGTAGTGAGTTTCTTATATGTTGATTTTGAGATCAATTAATGGTAGGTGCATGAGTATTAATTATAGTCTTGTCAATGAATTCATCTTTTATAAAGTACATTGGGTGATTTTGTATCAAGAATAGATTCGATGGGAAAGATTGTTCGGGTGCTTGGATTGTTCATCCAGTTTTCTATTATTTTTATTCTAGTTAGTAGACCAATAGATAGTCGTGACTGGAATTACACATGGTGGGGGGATGTCATGGAATAAAATTCTGTCACATGTTAGGTGCCATATTTTTAAGAGGAGTTCTATGTGAGCTTCTGGATTATTTAAAATGCCATTTCATGTAGCACAGTCATCTTATCCTCTTGTTCGGTGACTCACAAGAGTGTGATTCGGGTGATAATGTAATACACTAGTTACACATTGTGTAGTTAACGGATAAATTAATTATTGGATGAGTGCGAGATGAAGACCAATGGTTTTGTGTACAATATGTGTTCTGTGGATTAAATATGTGCATGGGATATAAAAAAAATATTCTTTTTAGAATGATTTCATTTTTTGTGAATAAATTATTATATAATCTATATCTGTGTTGTTTAATTATATGTTTTTATATATTATTCCTTTAATTAAAATATATTTTCATTGAATATATGATTATCTAAATAAATTAAATACATATATAGACTAAATTATCATTTTAATAAATGAATATTATTATATATTTATATGATTTGAAAAAAATATATATATTTTCCATTATGTATATATAGACATATATAATTTTAATAATTCATGATTCATATATATCATTATATTCTCCATTTATTTATGAACAGAAAAACAAACTATAAATTAAAATTATTTACAATTTTTTTTCATTTTATTTTAATAATGAATAATAAATAAACATTTTACACGACATGAAAAAAAATATACATTGGTGTTTTGATTTTGTAACAGTTCATGGGGATAGAAATGTTGTTTCACTCATTTAGGGTTTCTACTTTTGATAAAAGTAAGTTTTCCATTTTAGATCTTGATTCAAACATCATGAGAATGAGGTTGTTTCATTTCAATACCGTGTTTCATGATTTTATCTGTGTAATAGATTGATTTTATCAATACTAATCAAGAACTGATGATCTGAGAGAACATAAAACTGGAGTGAATTTATTACTGAAAAAAAATTAATTAATAAAGGCCACTTTTATCTTCCAAAAAAACATTGATACAAGGGTCCTTTATTAGTAATTTTTTAGCATTGATAAAGGATTTATTTGTCAATAACAAGCTTTGTGCCGTTTAAAAGGGGTATTTATCAGTTATACAACATGAAAGAAAGGAACCCCTACAAGATATTTTAGATTAATAAAAACTACATATATTTCACTATATTGTAGCTAATAAAACGATTACAAATATTTTATCAAAATATAGAAATATTACATAAATTATAAGAAAAAAATTCAATTTAAATTGATTAAACATTTAAATACATGTATTACATTAATTTATTTTATTTTTATATAATTACATAGATTTAAAATTAAATTTTAATTACATATAATTATAACAAATACAAGAAAACTCTCATATCAAGACTTGTCGAATAATCAACCTGACCACATAAAAAAGATGCATATTCCAGTAATAATTTTTTTTATTATTTGAGTAATACTGTATAAAAACATAATATTAAACTATATTTTATATGTAATATACTCATAAAATTAAATTATAATCATATGTAGTTACTTCATATAAGTCACAAATAAAAAATCACTTAGTATTCTAAATCATCATGATAATATGAGCACATTTTCTTGGGTCAGAGTTAGTGGTATGTGTTTTAAAATAAAATATCACTTTTATGGGAGAAAATGAATATTAAATCATTTCAAAAACACCATGTGTTATAATTATCTGATGTTATTGGCCCCTTATCAAATAAAATACCCTGATGAGGGGTTATGGAATGAGGTAATACATCTAGATGGGCTTTTTAAAGCTGTATAAAAAGTAATTGTTCTTATAAAAATAGAAAAACACTAGAGAACCCTAGTGATATTAGGTTTCAATAACAGTGAGGTCTCACTGATTCTTTGAACTCACTATTCACTCAATTTGAAAAGACCACTTCCTCTCATCATAAGGTCGATATCACTACACCTATGAATAACTTGATCTTTTTCATAAGATAGGAATATGTATTTATAATTGAAATGGTGTGTCAATTATTCCATATAAAATAATGTTCCATGAAGTTAAAATACTATAATTCCATTGTCCTTGTATACTTACAATATTCTAGTAAATATATATATCATCATTGTATTCTATTTGTAAGATATTATCTAAAAAATCAGAAATTTTTTTCTCTATAACTCTTATGAAATAATGTGTTCAATTATAGAGAATATAGCATCTCTAATTTGATCTATGTGTTATAATAAATCAATACTTCATACCCTGTCATAAGCATACACCATCTATCCTACACAATTAAATGTGGTGATTAAATACCACTAAAATTAAATTAATGGTCTTAAAAACCTAGAATTACTCCACTATAAGACTTCTAGTAATTTAATGACATTTTTGGGCTGAGGCGTGAGTGAAAATTCTACATTGAAGAATCCTCACAATAGAGAAATATCATGGTATAGCCTTTTACATTGTGGAATTGAATGATATATTCAATCAATTTTTGGCAATTGTATCCTATTATGTATTGTGGCCTCTTATTGTTGACAATATATAAAAAAATTATTTGAATTCAAATAATCCATTATGTTATCATGATATCCTAATCATCTCTTTAACATTCCATAAAACATTCATTAATTCCTCTAGAATGATCCTTTATAATAATTTGCAGATACATGTATTATTTTATATTAATAAAACCTCCGTTTTGGTTGAATATATACCCCCCTGACATAAGGTGTAGCTACAGAATGAGACTATTTTCTTAAATATCATATATTTTATAGAATATCCTCTATGATTTATGAGCCCATATTCTTCTAGGGGAATTGAAGTTCACTCATGAATATCCTATATGACATGGTCTATTCGTCTTTCTCATAACTTGTAAGACCCTCGTTCAGCTTAAAAAAATTCTTCCATAATATTAGTTCTTAAAAAGAATTGATGCATATCGATGACTCATTCAATAATAAATAGAACAATTTCTCAAAAATACTCTCTAATACTAACACATATGTGGTAGGTTATGAACCCATACCAATGTTTTCCCTTATATCAAGACCCTATATTACACAAACATGTTCCTAAATGCATGGGTTCTCCCAAGCACACCCCTACCAGTCTTCTTTTCTATGATATGCTTAAGATCAACTGATCTCACATTTGTAGGTTACTTCAATGATTTATTTGAGTGGGATTTTCCATATTTTTCACATCCTTTATCCTTTATAGTGTCACAAAAATCCGTTTACGGTGTGGAAAACTATATATTTACAAAGAAAATGCCTTTACATTTCCAACCTAACCACCACTAAGACATGGAAAATTGTGTTTTGATGGAGTCATCCCTTTATAGAAACATCCAAAATGATGTGTGGGTTTAACAAGGTGTTTGTTTTCCAAATAGTGTTCAATGTTTAGAAACACTATGGCTTATGTATTTGTTAAATCAATAAATATTCTCCATAAATCATCAATTGTCATAACTTTAACACTTAAGTTATTATCAAAAAATAATTACAATATAAAAACTAAAATAATTTATTTTTGTTGACAATCTACCCATTGGGGATTGTCAGCAATTACATATAAATTTGATCGTTATTGCATCTCTTCTATAATGTATGAAAATCTTTATAACCAAGCACACATAAACTACTTTTTTCTGCTATTGCCTTCTTAGAGTGCATCAATGATTTATAAATCCTAAAATTTGAGCTCATTTGAGTTAAGGATAAATGTTAGAAATAATGTTACATGGAAGAATTCCCATGTTATAAATCATCATTTCAATATGCGTTTCAATCCATCAAACCTATATCCTTCAGTCCCTAAATCTATAATAAATAATCCCTTCATTATAGATTCTCCATTCCCCAGCTTCTCAATGAGTACATTTTCTCTTTCTCCCCCAATAAATACATCTCCCCCTTTGTCAATAAAACCCCACATCACTTCCTTGAGGCTAAAAAAGAGAGATTTGGATAGATTATAATGGTATTGATTAATGAAAACATACCACGATTAATGAAAAATAACAACAGGTAGTAGGGGATCTTTCTCTAATTCCAACTAAAGTGTTGAATATAGTTGGATTATAAAATCTAACTATTTCCATTAGAGATTAAAATTCAGCATCCTTATATATTATATAATATTGATTTATAGTCAATAATTTAATTTATTTCACATTGGGGATCTTTTCAGGTTTAGTGTTTTGGAGAATTACTCCATAACTCATACAAAACAAAACCATTGAAATAAAAAGTTTACACTTCCAATAGAATCCATTTATTCTATAAAATAAAATCTTTTAGAATTAAATATGGTTTCCATTCATGTTTAATAATCATGAATTTTACCTTGTCCATTCATTGAATCTATTATATATTAAATCAAGTGATGTTTTTTTTCAAAAACATGGTATGAGGAGAAAGATATCATAAAGAGGTATAAAATAAGGAAGGAAACTATTAGTCCATGAATATTTAAAAATCATGAATTTTTTTACAAAATCAAACTTTTCACCCATAAATCATAGACTCTTTATCATACATCATGAAATATTAATATTCCCATAAAACATAATATAAATCATAAAACATTAAGGTAACATGTGGAATACATATCATACATACATTTTAGCTATCACAACTACTTAGTGAGTAACATTCATGGTTACAATTATAATACCAATCATAGTATATTCCCAACATATTAGAAGAGAAACATTATCGTCTAACTCCATATAATTTCCCAATGCATTGGAGAGCCATAAAAAGATCACCCACCCACAGTTTATCAAGGGACTACCCCTACGCATAAGAAATTCCCAATAAATTAAAATAATCAGAACACAAAAAACAAGGTTAATTGAAAAATAAAATGTCCACATTGAAATCACAATTCATCTTTACAAGCACAACACTCATAAATGTGGACCAATTATTTTAAAATAAAATTGTATATTTTTAATTTAAACATCAGTACATAATATAAACATGAAACTTATAAATTCCATTCAGGGAGTATATGTTAAAAAACATTCAATGTCATTTATATATTAATTCCATTTTTAAAACACAATTAAAACATTTTCAAATAAGATTTTAGAATCAAATTGACCCATATCAACATTGAATCCTTTTAAAGTTGATGAAAATTTAAAATATTTATTTTAATTAAAATATATCATTAAAACTATTTTTGATGATTGTACATTAAATAGAAATATTTTTAATAATTAATCATAAAAAAATTTAAAACGATGTTTTAGTTAAAGAGACCCTTACCATTTTGAATATTTAAATTTTAATCCGCATGAAAGTAGACCATTTTTAAAGACATTAAATAACATTAGTATGGATATAATAGAGTTGTATAATTTAAAAGGGTCTTTTTATAAAATTTATAAAATAATTAAGGTACATATCATCAAGAAATGTCTTAATGAAAAGAGATTGCGACGAAATCACATACCTTGAGTCCGACATGTCTCATTCATTCCTTATCTTGATGAATAATAAATATTAGGTAATTTATAAGGGATTAATAAAATATTTCATCTTTATTATTCATTTTATATCACTTATTACCATATTCTAAAAATTACAAATTTATTTAAGTTCATGTCGAAGGTTTTGTAGATATTCGGTACTTGAGTCAAAAATGAACTTGTTGTGATATAAATTTTAAATGTGGTAATAAGTACATCATATATACAATAGTATTTATGAATTTATAATCACTTTTAAAAATTAATAATACTTTTCAAATAAATCCATAAATTATGGTTATGAAAAATGAACAATGCTATAATCTGGGAGACTGTAGGTCGTGCGTACGCCGGATTAACATTTTCTATATTTCATTCAACACTATGGAAATAAGGTAATTATTATTTAATCTTTATATAATGATAATTATATTATTAATATCCTAATAATAAATAATATATATTTATTTATATATCATTGGTGTTATTTGGTGAATAAGAATGATTCACATCGCTTCGTGGAGGTGATAGTTTGCACGTACGAACGAACAAAATTGTCATTTTATATGCATGGATCCTTTGAAAATAATTGATATATTATTTATTTTAATGATAAATATTTCCATAATATAATTTATAAACATTTATTAAATCATTATAACCATTATTTATTGATGGTAATGAAAAATTAACTATATCGGTTAGCAAAGCGGTTGTCTGCCGTACACATGAACAGAATGTTCATTTCAAATTTGATGAAATTCGAGTTGGATCTATGTGATGATATTGACATTATAACTTATAATTATAATTCCTAGTAGTGATTTATTATTTAATCTTAGAAGAAGAATATTTAATGGAGGTGGAAGAAGAAATGAAACATAAACAGTTAAAAAAACGACAACTCTTCTTCGATTGATCACATTTGGAGAACACCTTAAAATATCTAAAAAGGGTGTTATGAAAAAAATAAGGCCCAAATAAAGTGGGGAAGGATTATAAGATGGGGTTTGGAAATATATTGGCAGAAAAAATGGTTCTTGAAATGTGATTACTAAAGAAGAGTGCATACCTTTTTACAGGAGAGTGGGGGGGGGACCTCAAAAACTATTAAAATATTAAATTCATATAAATTAATTTTTTTCTTCCAAATAAATTAAAAATGAAATATTTATAATATAGAATTACTATAGTTATAAATCCTCATATAAAATAATTTCTATACATATATTCCTTTTATTTTAATGATTATCATTTCAGTTCACTCTTAATTATTAAATTTTAATTTTAATCATGGTAAAGATATTTTAAATATTTAAAGGCTATAAATTTAACTTATATGGGGTAAATTTACAATAATTGGATAGTTAATGAACTTTTAGACCTTATGATATTCACTTTGTTATTTGAAAATATTTTTATGATTTTTAAATAATTTAATAATATATTATTTTTATAAAATTTCAGTTATGTCAATTTTTTCACTATTAATTTCATTGAATTTAGATAAAATCATATCTGAGATATAACTTCAAAAAAAATTAATAGACTTATAAAATGTTATTGGAACCTATAAAATCGTGTATTGAAGAAATTTTTTCAAATAACATTTATTTTAATATTTATTTTATCAATTATTTCATTCTATAATTAACAAATCTAGTATTACGTCATCATTATGACATAATTAAAATTAATTAATTATTTACTAATTTTTTTAAATTAATCACCATGGTAAAGGTAATAATTTTATCTTTATAATAGTTATTTATAGTCCAATATATCACTGTAGTTGTGGTTTTCCTTAGTGGTAAGAACCCCGTGATTCTACATGAAAAATGAGGGTTCAAAACCCAGTGGGCGCAGGTACTGTAGCAGCAGTGTAGTTGCACTATAGCAGTAGAGATATTGTTGCAACGACGGTATTGTAGTGGAGGTAGGAAAATTTAGCGGTAGTAGGGGTACTATAGTAGCGGGAAGAACTATAGAAGTGCGGGTATTGTAGCAGTACTATTCACAAAATGGGCCTTGGGCAAAAAATATAGGCCTATGGGCTATATAAGGGCATAAATTCCCACTGGGCCTTTGTGCTATGTAATAGGTATCCTTCTACCCAGTCAAAGAGGTCTTTTCTTTGCTTTAATAATAAAATGAGGCTTCGGCCCAAACCTTTTTCTTAAATAAATTTTCAAATATATCTCTTATAAAACCCCATATTAAAATTTTATTAGTATGAAGAGACATGATTATGAAATTTTTTCCTTTAAATTAAATGTTAAAAATGTCTTAATCACACCCATGTGGCTTTAAAATCAATCAATTTTAACCCAAGTATTTTATATCTATACCTTAATTCATCAAATAATATCATAAAAAGCGTTTCCGAAATATTATTTTATTATAATACGATTTTAACCATTACTTACTTGATTTACCTTTAACTGTGGTCAATAAAATACTAATGTTACTATTCACCAAAAATTATTTTGATACAATTAAATAAAATTTATCATAATTATTAAAAAATTAGATGTCCATTTTTGAATTTTTTTTGCAAATGTGACTAAAATAAATTTAATGTTAATCCTGATGATGGATATAAGAAACCAATTTTTAAAAAGTAAAACCCATCAACATATTAATATTTATTTATTTCCAATTTAAATGTAAAATTTCTTCAAATGTCCAAAATTATATTAAATGATAAAAAAATGATCTATTTATACCTTAAATCTTTGTAAAATAAAAATCTAACAATATAATAAAATTAGACAAAAAGGCAGTATGGAATGAAAATGTAGAATTTTTCCACTATTCATTTAAAAGGAATTTAACAGAAAAATACCAACAAATTCAACCAAAGTGAATTTTAATGTCATTATTATAATGAATAAGTTTATTTTTTCAAATTTAACATATAAATGTGACAAAAATCTATATTTAAATTTAATTTTCCATCAAAAGGTGGTAAAAATTCACTTTTAGAAAAGCACTCATTTTACCTGTAAAATTTTATTTGTTCTTACATAATGACAAGAAAAAATATATGACGAATTTTAAAAATCATATTTTATTTATATTTCATTAATATAAATCAATAAGTGTAATTAAATTATATTATAAACATTATTATTCACATTTAAATATTTTTTTTATAAAAAACATCATTTATATTCAATTGGTTGTTATTTTCTAACCAAAAAATCATTATATAATAATTTGTAAACCATATTTTTATAATTCAATAAATATTGTTTATTTTGTCTATTCTAATGGCTATGGGATAACTTTAGAACAAAATAATAATATTAAAAATATGTTAATTTTTGGTATAACTCAGTGTTATATGCAACAATAAATTCCAGACAAACCTATTATTTTGTGTCATGTACGCTATCAGACAATTCGTCCCTTTTAAAGAGATATTATTCTCTTATTCATAAATCTTAGTATATATGAAAATTTAATATTCTATAATTACATGGGATGTTACATGATTTTCCAATTTCAGAAATTTCAACCTCATAATTTAACATTTGGGCATGGTAATTAAGGTATAACTTTTCAAAATTACTTCATTGAAATCCCAGATTAGCAAAAAGAGTCACTAAAACATCCTATTTAACATAATTAAGGTAAATAATATGGGTTACATGAGATAATAGATATAGGGATTACATGTAGAGAAACATTGATACAGAACTAAAACTAACAATCATATTCAGATGGAGATTGATCGATAACATAATCAATATAAAGTCAAAATTAGAAAACCACAAACTTGTGATGGGTTAAATAGTTTATAATATTTTAGTTGGAAATGTAAATAAGAAGAATTTTTGTTTTAATATCCTTTTATTAGAGTTGTGAATTTTATTTACTACATATACTAATACCATAAGGAAATATACCTACATGAAATTTACTGTTTCATGAAGTATTAAAATTCCACAAAAAACTCTTGTTTTTCTCTAAATGATGAGTTCTCAAGATGCATTTTTCACACCAAATTCACTAGAATCAACATCTACAGAATCACATAATCCAAAAAATATTAAATATCTATTAATCCTATCTTGAATCATTAACCAAACCCAAAAGTTAGGATAAAAATAATAAAATTCACCAAATATAATAAACATTATATGAAGAAAGACTAATTTTAATCTCTATAATTCAACTGTAATACCCAATGATCAATATAAACCATTCAAAAAAATTACTATCATTATAATTCCTTAAAAATGAAAACTACGATGGAATCCAAAAATTCTAAACGATTTGATCACATAGTCATCTAGAAATTTTTTTAACATTTAACTCCAATTAAAAACAACCACTATTAATGTACTAAACTAAAATGTAATTATCCAAATCACATATTCTATAATATTGGTTAATCATTTCCATAAATAAACCAAATAACAAAAATTACACAATAAATATCATTTATTCTTGTAGAATATAATTATACAATAACTCCTCAATTAAAATACCATAGTATTATATTTACCATAATAATAAAAGGTTCCCAAAATAGTAAACAGCTTCAAAAATAACTTTTATCATGTAATTCCCAAATCATTTTCAAATTAAAAAGAAATCAATTTAATTAAACATATGTCCCCAAAATATTCTTATTATTATTCCATTAAATCGTTTAACTAAAAATTAAATTCTGACTGAACAAAGACTGTATGTAGACTAGTGGTAAGCGATAAATCATTTCATCAGTTCGGTTGTGGGTTTGATATCCACAGCCTTTTTTGACGTTGTGGGTTTTCACCCTTCATGTGTGTTGTCCTTTTCCAAAAATTATATAATTTTATAAAATTCCCAAAAAGATATAATACCAATGAAAATAACCATAACAAGTTTTAACCTCAGTTTTTATCTCATACCTTTCATTCTTAAACCCAAAATGTAATAACACATAAATACCTAAATATCAAAATCATATAAACCATAAGGTTATTCATACATTTAAAATTATGTCTACATTAAAACATATAATTCTTACTTAAGTAACATTTTTACATAATAATATTTAAGGTTAGACATACTAGAAATATTCTTCAAATGTAATCCCATTATCAAAATATCATTAATACTTTTAAGCATTTCGTCATCCATAGATCTAACATAACTCTTGAATCCCTTATATGATTTCTTCATAAGCATTTAGCATTACTCATCTTCCCTTAACCCCAATTTCCCTATATTATTCCTTAATACATTTTTTCTAAAAAAAATGTTCAATGCCATAATATCTAATAATGTCAAAACATTAGACAAGAAAATAATCCATAACATTCATATATCCTTTTCAGTGTCCACGTATTCAATTAGAATGGAATTAGGTATTGGTAAACATATATTAGTACATTCCAGTAGATCCCATTCCCAAACCTTTTTCATAATACATCTATTTTCATAATCACCAAACACCCAACACATAAAACAACAAATTGATAACATGGAAATAAATTCTTTCTTTTATTGGAGTCAACTGAACACTTCCTTTTTTCCTTGGTAGGTTATTGCATTATGACCATAATTACCACATCTATAACACATTCTTGTCCCTTTAAAACATTTAACAAGGTGTTTAATTCCACAGACCTAACACATATGTTGATAAATATGAATACCTTTATGATCATTATTACATTAACTTCTTTAATAATTCATTTCCCTCATATATGATGCATCGAAAAAATCAACATGGTTGAATTGGATAATCATTACACATGATAGTTGGTTAATAATAACCATGATATTTCTCATTTCATCTCTAATTTTATTTGGTTTCATATTCATAGAACCATCACAATTGATAACATTTCCATGATCCAATAGTTGACTCTATACTCCATTAAATTATGACATAATTGATACGTAACAAAAACTATTGAAATACAATGTATACACCTCCAAAAGTAGCCATTTCTTCTATAAAACAAAAACTTTTAAAATGAAATGTGGTTTCTTTTAATGTTTATTCTTTATAACATTTCCATGACCCCATACTTGACTCTATACTCCATTAAATACTATGAAAAACATATCAAAAAAATGCGATGAGAACAAAAATCTCAAAGTGGGTATAAAATAAGGAAGAAAACTGTATGTAAATGAATATTATAAAATCATGAAAACATTTTCTCAAAATCATACATTTCAACCACAAAACATAAACTCGTTAGATTAAATCATGAAAAAATATGATTACTATAAAACATAATAGAAATCATAAAACCAAAAGGTGACTTGTAGAATCCATAACATACATACATTTTATATTTCACAACTACATTTGGTGAAACATTTATGGTTATGTTTTTCAATACCAATCACAGTATATTCCCTTAATCACTTAACAAAATACTTATCATTTAACTCCATATCATTTCCCAATGCATTAGGGTGCTATCATGGGGTCACCTTCCCTTATTTTATCTTGGAACCACAAATATACATAATTAATTCCAGATAACCATAACATAATAATAACACATAAAACATTCATAAATGTAAAATAACATTTCCACATTGAAATGACAATTCATATTTACTAGTCTTGAACTCAAAAAATAATTTAAATTATTTGAAAATAAAATGGTAATAATATTAAGTAAACATCAATAAATAATAGTGAAATGAAAGAAAGAAATTACATTCATGGAATACGTGTTAAAAAACATTCGAGGTTATTGAATGAATCAATCGATTTTTAAAATAACAATTAAAGCATTTAAAAAATGATTTTTAATCAATGTGTCCAATACGAATTTGAAACTTTTTGATGGAATTTAAATATTAGAAAATTCATGTCAATGTGACTAAATCCAATAAAACATTAAGTAAATATAGACACTAAATACTAATATTTTTAATAATAAATCATCAAAACATTTAAATGGTTTTATAAAGAGTCCCTAATCATTTTGACCATTTATATAAAAATACATATGAAAGAATAAAATTTTTAAAAATATTAAATAACAGAAGTATAGATATAATATGGATATATAATTTTAAAGGGTCTGTATATACAATTTATAAAACAATTAAGGTGTATATCATCATGAAATGTCTAAATGAATGGTGATTGAGTTCAAATCCATTATATTGAATCTGACTTGTCTCGTTCTTTCATTATATTCATTAATAACAAAATTAAGTTAATTTATAAAAGCTTAAAAACATTTTTCTTGTTTAGTATTCTTTTTATTTCACTTATTACCATGATATAAGAATAATAAATTTATTTAAGTTCACATTGTATGTTTTGTCGATATTCGGTACTTTAGTTGAAAATGAAATTCTTAGGGTGTAAATTTAACATGGGGTCAAAATTACATCGTCTATAGAATAGTACTAACGACCTAAAAATAAATATTACTCACTAGCCATAATTTATTAATAAACCATTAATTATGGTTACAAAAAATGTACAACACTATTACCATGGAGACAGTAGATCGTATGTATGCATGACTGACGTTTTACATTTTTCATTGATCATTATTGAAATAATGTTATTATTATATTATCATCCCATAATAATAATAATAAAAATAATAAAAAAATAATTTTTATTTAAATAAACTTATATATATATCATAAAAGTGATGTGGTGAATAAAAAAGATTCACATATCTTTGTGGAGGCAATGGTTCACACATAATCATGAACGAAGTTATCATATTTATGCGCATGAAAGGAAAAAATTGAAATATTATACTTTTAAAAAGATAAATATTTCATGAATATCATATAAAAAATTTATTCCATCAATATAACCAGTCTCTATAGATGGTATGGAAAAAAGTAACTATATCAGTTCATATAGCGGTAGTCCGCCATACACCCGAACGAAATGTTCATTTCAAATTTGAAGAAATTGGAGATGGATTTAGTTTATGATATTAACATAAAAAAATTTCATTATATTTTGGATTCAGTATTTTTTTAATTCATATTATAATAAGATAATTTAGAGGATTTTGAAGAAGAAATAATACAGAAACACCTAAAAATATCGATACCTCTTCTTCGATTGATCAACTTTGAAGAATACCATTACATATCTAAGAAGGGTATTCTCCTGAAACTATGGACTCAATAATGTGGGAGGGATTTAATTAAGTGTTTTGGGAAGATCATGGAATATCCAAATGGTTATTGAAGTGTGGTTATTAGAGAAGAGTGGGTAACTTTTTATAAGAGAGGGGAGGGGCACCCATAGAAACTCTTAAAATATTGACTTAATATAAATTATTGTTTTAATCCAAATGACACAAAAATGAGATATGTATAATATATTATCTTGATAGTTCAAAATACTCTAATAATCTAATTTTTAGACATGTATAAAATTTATTTTGAACATTATCTTTTCGGTTTACTTTTAATTATTCTCTGTTAATTATAATTTAGGTAACAATATTTTAAATACTAAGAGGCCATAATGTTTTACTTATGTGGGATAAATTTACCATAATTGGACACATAATTATCATAGAGACATTATAATAGTCACTAGGGGATTATAAAATATTTTTAATATTGTTAAATAATTTAATAAATTTGTATTTTTATATAATATCAATTATGTCTTTTTTACACCATTTATTTCATTGAATTTAAATAAAATCCAAACTGAGATATATTCGAAAAAAAACATTTAATAGACTTAAAATATGACATATTAACCTATAAAATCCATGTATGGCATAAATCACGTCATTTAACATTTATTTTAATATTAATATTATTATTTATTTGATTCATTAATTAATAAATATATTATTGCATCATCATTGTATCATAATTAAATGTAATTATTTTTTTACTAAAAATTGTATATAAATTACCCTCTTATAGGTATTATTTTTATAATTAAAATTATTATTTATAGTTGAATCGATAAATTATATAAACCGATATATAAATTGTTTTATTCTGAAGAGACATAAATATGACATTTGTGCCTTTACTTTAAATTAAATGATATAAATGTCATAATCAGACACAAGTGGCATCCAAAGGCCACCATTTTGACCCCAAGATTTTACTAGTAAGTCATAACTGATCCAAAAAAAAGTTAGCACAAGTGTTTGATTAGTTTTTTATTATAATAATATTTTACCATTAATTACCCAATTTACCTTTATACATGATAAATAAAATTCTAATGTCATTATTCCCAAAAATTTATTTTGATCCTATGAGATAAAATTTTTCATATTTATTAAAACCACATATATCCATTTCTAAAAACTAGATTCACAACACTGGCATAATATTAATTTAATGTTAATTTCATTAAATGACTGAGGAAACATGTTTTTATAAAGTAAAAAACCATCGAAAGATTGACTTGTGTTAATATCCAATTTATATGTGAAATTCTTTCCAATGTAAATAATTGAATTAAATGATAAAAAAATCATCTAATTTTAACTCAAAACATTATTAATTGATAATCTAAAAATATAATTAAATTTTAAAAAAATTATGTTTAGAATTAAAATGCAGTATTTTATCAATATTCCTTAAAAAAGAACTTTTATCAGAAAAATACCAAAAATCAAACCAAACTATGTTTTAATGTTTATATTCTATGGGATAAGTTTATTTTGTCAAATAAAACATATAAAAGTGAGAAAAATATATTTAAAAAGTGTTTTCCATCTAACGATTGTAAAAATACATTTTTTTTTAAAAAAGCACTTCTTTTATTTATAAAATTGTATTTGTTCTTACAAAATATCTAGAAAACATATAAGATGAATTTTAAAATTCATATTTAATTTATATTTCATTAATTTAATTCAAAAATAGTGATTTTATAATTTTATACACACAATTATGTTTACTTAAATACTTTTTCATAAAAACGCATCATTTATATTCAATTGGATTTTTTTTCTAACCAATGAATTATTATAATAATATTTGTAAATCATATTTTCATAATTTAGTTAATATCATTAATTACATTCATTAAAATAGATATTTTATTACTAAAACATAAAATAATAATAATAATAATATATTATTTGTCATTATAACTCCATCTTCTATGAAATGTATGATTTTGGAGAAACCGATTTTTTCGTGTTGGGTACGTTATCATAAATAAAATCCATTTAAATGTAAAATTACTATATATTTGATAAATATTATATATATGAATATTTATTGATCTATAATTACCTAATATATTACATAAATTTACCTGAGGACATTTTCATGCTATCCGCTACATGATTTTGGCTAGGCACATACTATTACTTCATAGACACTAGTTTTCATTTTACCAATATAAAATGATATATAATCTCAATATATGTAATCCCATGGTGTTTAACTATATTTTACCAAATTTTTACTACAATTATGTTTTAACATATGATTGATGTCGGTTTTTCAACTTTAATAAAATATATTTATGATTCTATTACATCCATATCAACTGAATACAAAATTGAGTCAACACAATATATTCAATAACTCTATAAGAAAATTTTCAGTCATCAACCGAACCTACCCAATCAAAATCTTTATACCCCACCAAGTTCTATTATTAATTTATGAAATAATACAAAACAAAATTCACTATTTGGTTGGTGTATCATTTTATCCATCTCAAAACATTCATGTGAATTTCCATTGGACAACTATGATATTGGGAACATTGACATGTGGTGACAAAAAAATTTGAGTGAGTAGCTATCATGTTAGGGAAATAGATAATATTTTTAGTAGACTATTATTACACCTTGTGTATCATTAAAATCATTTGAAAATTTCATATGGGTATTTGTCAGAGTGGTCGTCAGTCTTTAACCATCCATATGCAACTTTCCCAATAACTCCATTTTATTCTTGTTTGGAGGACAAATGTCCCATCCTTTGTTCGAATAATCTAAAAACCTTGGAAAAATCATAATTCATCGATAAAAAACTTCTCGAGCCACAAACTAATTAATTCTAAAACCTACATGTATTTGGTGTAATTTGAACATTCAATGAAGACATTGTCCACATATATAAGTACTAACATTGACTTCCCTTTCTCCTTCATGAGGTAGAGGTTGTGATCAATCCCACCTTATTAATAAATGGGATTCCATATGTACTGATTTAGTTGTGAGTATATATCTATTAGTGTATCAATTTTCACTTAAAATATTTCTTCAGTGGGACACTTTTGACTCATTATAATGAAAAATAAATCCATTCGACAACTTGATGTAGACTCTCACTTCAAGGAATAAATTTAAGAATATTGATTTGATGTCCATCTGAAAAATGTCAAAAATATTTAATATAGTCATAGATTAAAAAAATGATGTTTTCATGATATAAAACATATCAAAATATTACATCAACAGTAATTACAACAATCTTGGAAGAAACGATTTCGACTATAAATGACTTATTCCTTGTCAGCAAGTCTTCGTCATTGAGTTTCTATTCATAAAATCCATTTTGTTCTGATCATAATCTTATTTTTTGGCCATGAGATAATTTTAGAAGTCTTATTTTTCTAAATATAGTTATGATAATAATTCATATATTAGAACCAGCAGGCATCCATGGTCGTGTCATAATCTTATTTCGGTTCCACCTAAGATAAAAAATATTTTTTTCACCACAAATTCATCTTTCTTGTCGAACCAACTCTATCTGTTCACCCACACTGTTTTTATCAATGATTTTTCCTCTGAGGAACTATCTAATTGAACATTATGTTCCTTGTATGTTAAATTCATCATTAGAGAAATCACCAAGGTTCCTTTCATCTCTTTGACCTCCCATATAGCCAGAAACATATTCACCATTATCTTCCTTGAAAATTGAAATATTTCTATATGAGTTTATCTTGTTTATTATTGGAACATGCTCACCCAAATTCAAATTATTCTCACATTCATTAAGGGTCACCTAAATAATTTTTACAGTTTTATCAAGATTGTTTTTATGGAATTGATATTCCTTATTCCTGGATGAATATCAAAGGAATATCCCTTTATATAAATAAAATTTAAAAAACATATTCTTGTATTTATTAAAAACGAAACTCTAACTTCCAAACACCCAATATTATTTTAGTGTGTGGTTTTTTCCATAAAACATTTCATATAGAGTCTTGTATTTATTGATACATAACAATTCCTGGTTAACGATACAAACCTATTTAGAACTGCATAATTTCAATTCTTCTCTAGCCATCCCTTTTCAATAAGCATAATATAGATCATATTATTGATTAAATGATTTATCCTCTCAATAAATATATTTTCTAAGGAATTATAAATAGTTAAACTTGATGAATAATCCCATTATTTTCCAGTTATTCCCTCACATGGATATTTTTAAATTTTGTTCCACTTTCGATAAAAATATTTTAAATTTTTACACACAATATTTTTTTGGAATCCCTTTCGTATCGATTCATGCACATATAAATATGATTTTTATGAGTAATAAACATCCAAAAGATTTCCTAATTAATTCATAATAAAATATAATATATGATTACATTGCATGATTTAAGAGTTACTAGGATATAATAATTCTCATGATCAATATCTATTACTCTGTAATATTTTAATTTCATCATCTTATAAGTATTTAAAATAGTATTCATTTTTTTGAAAATAATGAAATTTATTTTTATTGAAAAAAATGATATTTAGAAAATTCATTTTTCTATAATTATACAATAAATTTTCTAGTGATCTTTTGACCATATTTACATGATTCTTATGCTATAGCATTTTTCAATTTTTTTTGAAACAGACACCAATTTTCCTTACTCAATAGATAAATATTTGTATTTTTCATTATTCTTGTAAATTTTTTTATCATATTATATTTGACAATGTACCCATACATTTCAAATTCCACAGTATTAACTATGTCACATATCTATATAACACTTATAAAATATTTTTCATGTCCTACCAAGATAACATGTGTTTTTTAAGATACTTTAAAAAACCTTGTCCTTCCCAAAGAAAATGATTTTTAATCCCACATCATTACCAAATATTACTACTCTACTTTTTTCATGTTTTATGTCAGTTATGGGATCTTTTTCCCAAGTCATATGTTTGGTAAAAATACTATCCAAAACCCATAATTTAATCTTTTATATTTCCCTGAAATCAATTTTAGGGAGGCATTACATAATATAATTTTTTTTCCATAACCATTGAAGAACATGTATAGACAACTGATATGCTTGCTGCTCCCTTAGATCAACAATAGCCTCTTGATGTTGCAAAATGGATAATTATTTTTTATTTCCCAATGTGTTTTTCAATATAACCAACTACTATTTTATAAAAATTGAGTCTTATTATACATTTCTTATCGAATCCTTTAGTAAAAATAAATTTTTTTTTCCCAAATCCATTATATCAATAAAAATATCCATTAAAATAAAAATTAAATAATTTGAAATTAATTTATTTTAATTAGTGTTGATAATATATATAAATCCATTTCTAAAATAGAGCACATAGGATGAATGTGTCCAAATTATTTACAGAAATAACACCAAACTGTTTTTTTCATTTTCCATAATTTCCCACTAGACAAGAATTTTTTTGAGCTTATCACAGGTGAATTTTCTTACGAGGGGTTTATTCGTGAAGTTTAGTATAATAGATAATTGTCTTCTCGTTATGATCATGGTCCACTATAGCTTTACATCTATGTTTAAATCAATTCACCAATGGGATATGATTTTGTTCTTCAACAGTCACACCCAATAAATCAATGAATTCATTTTGGTTTTTAATATTAGAAAAACTAAATACCATAGTTGGTGTAAGTAGTATTTCCATATCCACAAACATTTTCCACGAAACCATGACATATTATTTATTTCCTTCAATCCTTTCGACCATATTTCTAATTTTATTGTTCAGGACATATATGATTTGAGACTGTTATTTCATTTTGATCTTGATCAATACCTCCTTTTATGAGTTTTCAAAAATTAAAGATTTCAATATTTCAATCCCAGCCATTGATTTTGACTTTTATTCCTTCTGTTTTAGGAAATAGAGTTTGGATTCATGGAAAAACAAATTTTTCCACTTGGTTTTATCCATCGATTTTTCATGCTCTTCAAGGGAAACCTTATGATTAACTAAAGACCAACTCTATCAATGTTATCATCATTTTTATCATGACTATCACAAGTATATATCCTATAAGGAACAACAACTAACTCATATTCATTGAGGTATCTCCAATAGTCAACTACTTCTAATTCATAATCATTTAAATATTCATTTCCTTGATATAAAATATTTTTCCACATTGAATATTTTCCTCTACATTTCCCCCTAATTTTTTTACCATTTAAGATTTTAATATACAAGTATTTATCCTATTCATCTTCAATATTTTAGAAACATTATGTAATGTGATTACCTACATTCCCATAATAAAAGAAATTAAGTGGAAGATTTCATTTGAGTTTTCCATTTCCCCATGAATGAATAGATTAAAGGAAAAACATAACATCATTGACCTCATATTCATATTGATCTTCATTAATTGAAAATTGCTTTACCCTCTTTAATGAAACCTATATAATTTTTTCCATTAACCTAGCCTCATTGGAATTATTTCTCATTTCTTATGAAATATGTTTACTAATAAGACTATCCAAAGATACCACTTTTTTGTTATTATCTTCAAGAATATATAAATTTTTATTGAAACTTGGAGGTGGTCTCTTAAATATTCGTTTCACAGTATTAATTTCTCTAAAATTTTCTATAAGAACATTGTTTATTCAATATGAGAATTTATATAATCAAATAACTCATAAATAGTTTTAGTTGTACTCATCCTAAATTATTAAAATTTATTCCAAATAAAATTCACCTTTTTTATATTGATCCTTTCAATCACCTTCATGAATATTTAAGAAATTTTCCAATAAAAAATGAGATGTTGTACAAGACATTACACTGGTTTAGAGAGAATTGGAAAATCACATACAAATGGATTGATTTCCATTGGATATATTTTTTTCCTTATATAATATTTATTATGATGTTCTACATTCCATGTTCACTATTATACCATGTATATATTATGCTTAACATTAAATATCCAAATACTAAAAGTAGTGATGCATCCTACTTTTTTAATAACTGGAATTTGATACCCTTGAAAAATGGTATGTCTTTTTGATTGACAACTATTACCAAAACCATTCTTCTTAGAGAAAAATCTTCCCCTCAAAAACCATCCCTTTAATGATAATTATTGGTCTATTATCCAGAAGAATACACTTAATGTGGGGTGTCAGTGAATAAGATAAAATAGATTTTTAAACATTAATATATTTAATACGACCATGTTATCTCAATATGTTGAACATACCATTCCATATATTACCCTTTCATTATGAGAAAATTATATTTATAAAGCACACATAGAATTATACATGTTCTACCCTAATCAGTCTAGTCTAGGAGTATGAATACACAATGTGATAGGCACCAAAAAAACTAAAACACGAAACTTTTGTTTGGTTTATATAATCGAGTTGTTTTACTGCCCCTCCAAACATATAATTCAGTTAATTTGTAAAGTTCAATATCACTCATCACATAGTTGAAATAATAGATCCTTCTATGAAAAAATTGATCTTATTCATGATATTTGAATATGGATGCATTATTGTAATTGGTTGTATATAATCCCTAATATGATGACATTCTAGTGAGATAACGCTCATGGAATTTCATGCTCTCACTACATTCAATCCTTTAGATAATATAGAAATTACATTTTTATTCTATCCCAAATAAATTATTCAAAACTCTCTAGAATGTTTTTCTTATAACTCTATTGAAAAATTGTGTGCAATTATAGACAATGAAACCTCTCTTATTTTATATGGGTGTTGGAATAGACCAATGATTACTTGTCCGTCATAGGGCCATTCCATGTGTACTTTACAAATAAATATGGTGATTAAAGACCATTAACATCAAATTAATGGACTCAAACCCTATGTATAAACTCCTTATCAGATCTATATTTTTCGACATTAATTGCTTGGTTATGGAATAAATGAACATTCAATGGTGTTGAATAATTCAACTAGAGAAACCACATGTCATTTCCTTCTAAACTATTGAAAAAATAGTTCTTAAATAAATTACATTGGTTGTAGTATCTTATTATTTGGTGTTGCATGATATTGTTAACTAATAGCAAAAAATATATTGTGATTTCAACGAACTCAAGATCTTATCATGATATCCTTAACATTCCATTAAACATGAATGACTATAATTGGGGTGATCCTCCATACTCTGTATTATGAACATTCAATATTTTAGATCAAAAAATTATTAAATCAATTAACTATATACCCTCCATGATCCAATTGGTTGATGTGGTGTGAACATCATCTCTTCAACATGTATTATGGAGTATTGTATCCTCCATGGGGAAAAATATTATTATTATAGGGGAAATAAAGTTTCCCAAAAAATCCCCCACATGGAGTCTTAAATTAACCCATGTCATAGACTATAGGAACATTGGACCACATTGGAATTCAAATTGAAATATTCATTCTGAATTAGCATCTATGCCTCCTAATTTCCCATTCGAGTCAGAATAGTCCATGTGATCACCTACAATGACCCATGCCAACCAACACGTGAGGGGATAAACACCCCTACTCATGGTTACCCTTGAATCATGTGATACCTTAAAACACACACACACACACACACCTATTCTTACATGCATGGGTTCTCACATGCACATCCTTGTCCATCGTCTCAACTATGTGGTTCCTAAGTTGGACCCCCAGTTTCTTTGGATATTGTGTGTGTGATGGAATTGATTCGGATTGGCCAAATTTTTCATATACTCCAACCGTTACAGTAGTTTGAAAATACTTGTAATGTGTAGGAACCTATATTTTTTCAATGTAAATTCATTTAATTAGCCAGCCTTGATCACCTTTATGGAATTTCCAATTCACTTGTGGCAAAGGTTTCCCTTTCCAAAACTATCTACGATGAATGACATGGTCTGTGATGTGGATTTTGTCTCACAGATAGAGTTATACTTCTAGAAAAACCATATCCTATGGATTTATATAATACATAATAATTCACCTAGCACTATCACTTCGTCAAAACTCTAGTACATAGGTTATTTTTAACAGACACATGCATAATAAACGTCCAAAGGGGTTTATTCAAACTAATGATAATTCATATACATCAAAAATGAATAGCCAAAAACCCTTAATAAATATTCATAACAACCAGAGTTATTTTACTAGGTTTTCAGTAAGTGATTTCCATTTTGAGTAAAAATGTTAGTTTTAGAAACAAACACACATTTTAGTCATACATGACACATTGTGTGTCTGCCAGACCTCTCTTATATTTTTACACCTCAAAACTGAATTAAATGTTATTTTCATAATGTTTTAAGACAATTCAAGTGTTTTTAAGAATATTTGAGTTTGTGATTCATTTTTTAGAATAAAATTTAAATTTTAAATAATAAACAATAAATTTTTATTAATCCCTATAATAATATATGAATCTCAGGTTCAAAACTATGTGCGGGGGGGGGGGGGGATATAAAAAGGTACTAAAGAAACATTGTAGTACTTTATAAGTGTTTTTCTATAATAGTTATTGTAGAGGGTTATGGTAGGAGTAGTACTAATAAACATAATTGGGATTTCCTTCCATGTATTGGGCATTTAGGCCACTAGTTCTATGAGACATGAAAGTAGGGTTGTTTAACAAATGTAGAGTTGCCTCAAGAAGAAGAGTGGTTGTAGTCACTATGAGAAGTTAACCAGAAATGGGAGAGGATGGAAAAGGCCCAAAACCATATTAATATATGCCCTACACAATTCTGTGTCGCTCAAGTAAAAGCTGGCGACATTATACACAGGTGAGATAGGAATAGTCATTGAATAAATACTAGGGTTGGTTTGGTTTACTGTTGGCAGGTCAATGAAAAATTAAAAAAGTACTCTATGCCTATGTCCCTTTGGGCCACTGCATACCATCTTAGGTTTCAATCTCAACCTATTTAAAAATGGGATTATCTAATAAAATAAAAATTGATTAACCTTTGGGATACAGATTACACGCTTTCAACTAATATCACCACTACACGAGTCATATTGATAAATGTTATTTCCAAAATGTCAAAAATATAATATATAATTTTTATAATGTTTCATGATAATTTGATATTTTTCATTAGTTTTGAGTTTGTGAATAATGTTTTGAATTGAAATGTCACTTTTAAATGAATATATCAATTTTATTCAATCAAACCACACATTGTTCTGGATTGATTTAGAGTTAATTACATGACATCACAGATGTATTATAGATCTGTATTATTAAGAATCAATACTACACAATAATTTTTACTTGGTTTTGAGTTTGTGACACACTTTTTGATCAAAATTGTAACATTTAAAATAAAAATGTACTCTTTTAGTGAATCTGGACACACTGTTTGTTAGATTAACATACGGTTATTTCTTATACACCACAAATGAATATTGGATCTCTATATTAAAATATCAATAAATATAAGCATGGTTTCCCAATTTTGACTATATGATGTATGTTTTGAATTAAAATGTCACTTTTAATGTAAAACATGAACATACAGTCAATCTAGACACATCATATGTTTCTGTTATTTTTTTGTTAATTATTACATATAAAAAATTAATAATATATCACTATCCTAAAAATAACTAGAAAATATGAGTTATTTTTCTTGGTTTTGACTGGGTGACATACTTTGTGAGAAAAAATATCACTTTTAAACTGACAAAACACACCTTTAGTCAATTCAACCACACTGAGTACCATATTTAAATAAATATAATTCTAAAAAATCAATAATAATTGAAAATTATTTTTATTATACTTTGACAACATGATATTATCATTGTAATTTTGTGTATGTTATTCATGTTTTGAACTACAATGATACTTTTGGGAGAAAATAAGTAGTTTTAGTCATACAATCTATAATATGTGTCAAATTGATGTGTGTTAAATTAAGAAACATCAATAATGATAGCTTCTATTATCGTACTAATGTATAATGTGTTGGACCACATTGTGTATGAAGATTGTATTTGTGTCAATAGTTGTCAATGATGGTCAAAATTAAGAAGGAGATGGAGAAGAACATAAAAGTTAATGGAGATCGGCTGAAGCGAGGATGCCTGGAGAATTTTTATGCAGTCATAGCATTGGATTTCATGTTTGCGAAACTCTCCATGAAGTCAATTCGGACGATTGTTGATCGGATCCTATGTTCAAAGATCTTTTGTCAAAGGTGACACATTGTTTACAAAAAGGAATAATGGAAAGGCATCATCCATCTGAGGATGATTGAAGAAGAATGAGAAGTCAAAGAAGACCATGCAATGCTTCACGATTACATGAGAACCATATAAGATCTTACTTGTAGAAAAGAATCATATTATTTGAATGAAGTAGATAATGATGGCTGAAGAAGAAGAGAGATTGTGGAAAGTCTTGGCTTTCTAAGAAGGTCATGAATTACAAATTGCCTTGAAATCAAAAGATTGTTGCACTGTTCTTAAAGTTCCAAATACATGTATCAATGGTGATACATTGTCTTCAACATTGAAGGTATTTGAAGAAGCTTCAAGCCTCCACTTTTGGATGAAGAGAGATGATTGGTGTTCTTTGGAATTAACACTTCAAAAGGCATTGAGGATTTAAAGTGAGGTTGCAGAAGTACTTTGGAATTCATATTCCAAAAATAATGGATGAAATTAGACTATGATTTTTTGATTTGTATTTCAGAAATATAATAAGTTAGGAGAACCTTTGATGCAATCCTTATAAAGGAAAGGGGGAGAATGATGATGCCAATCATATACAGTTTTGATTGGAAGGAATGATGCTGCTTGAATATGGGATGTTTTTTTTACATTCCATTGTAACTATGACAATGCTAAAGCTGATCTATCAATGGATATATATCACGATAGTTGATGTCACGATGAAAGATGAATAATGGTTATGGGAAGCAGTGAAGAGAGAAATGACAAAGGAATGGACAATATGGGGGCGTCACAAAAGCACTGTTTAAGGTGGCGTCATTTTCTAGTGTTTGCCAAATTTTAGGGCCTGAAAATCGGGATATTTAGATGTGTTTTTGTCAATGGATGTAGCATGAAATATTGAAGATGGTTTAGAATTTTTCGAGCAAGGCATGATTCAAGGTCAGAACAACGAAAAATTCAAAAGGCATGGAGTGCACTGAAATTTAGATATGTTGTGTGAAAAAATAATGTGGTGCACGAAATAGTAGAGGATTCCATGGATTATCAGTGGGATGGTTGAAATAGAGGAATGGATTGTTTCGCGCAAAAGGTATTTTAATATGAGTACCGCGAATATTTTAAAGGCATGGCGTGCACGAAATATTGGATCCTTGCGCGAAATATGAGGTTGCGTGAAAGAATTTTTACGCACATGAAGAGGGTTTTACGTGCGGACTAGTGGTTTTCATGCGGGGTAAAAAATGCCTATAAATATGAGTTGAAACCCTCTCATTTGAAGTTACTCGACACTTAGACAAATCCCAAGCTCTGACGCACTAAATAAAATGAATTATAGAGTATTGCACAAAAAGAAGAAGTGCTACTCGAAAAAGGGAAGTTCTGCGCGAAAAAGAAGAGTTGCGTGAAAAGGGTTTTTCACGCCACGATGTGTTTTTATGTGCAAGGTTTGAATTTTATGAACAAGCCACCAAGAAGGGTGCGTGAAAAATTTGGGGGTCATGTGAGCCTTCGATAGGTGCATAGAACTCTTGAGGTAGCTTTGTGAAGAAAAAAGAACTGTGAACCAATCGGTTTCACATAGAGAAGGTGAACCTCACTCACACGACTGGTGTGTATCACCCTCATTGTACATTGTGATGTAAAGAAGAACTCGACATGCAATCGAACTCACATCTGCACAAATGAATAAGTTAGTATACCGACACACTTAAGTGTTGGTATTGAGAACTGAGGAAAAATATTAAGACACTGTAGTACAATTCTATATTCTACCATGTCAAAGAAAAAGAAGATAGGAAGAAGAATAACAGAGTATGCCCAATTGAATGCTGATAATTATTTAGGGCAGTTAGATACAGATGATGTCAAGTGAACCGATCTTCATTCCCAAAATAATCACATCGGTATATGTGATTCTTGCTATGAAAGAAGAAGAAGTGTTAGTGCATTCTGTTATTTCTCTAAAGAAGAAGAAGAAGTCCTAGTGCAACTGGTTTTGCACTAGTGAAGAAGAAAAAAAGAAGAAAAGAAGAATTACTTGCCTACTACTTTGCAAGTAATCAAGTGAAGAGCACTGAACAAGGTCAAGAGTAGAACCCAACTTACTAAATAAGGTAAAAGACTATCTCCATAGGTAGTATAAAGAACAAGCTAGAGGATACAAGTTGGACTAGGTCATCACCAGTCTAAGGAAGAGGATTGTTTCCCACCCCCCTCTAAAGTGTAGGGACTCACACTGGCTAGATGATTGTTTTCCTAGCCACTCCACTATAATTTAATATTACATCATAGTGGAGAATCCATGAACTGGTCATATCCATGCATGGCAAGAACATAACTAATATTATTGAGGGGTGAACCCTGTAAAAATATTGTGCGCATATTTTTACAGCATTCTATTATTGCATGCGATAGGGAAAAGAGAATAAGAGAATCAAGATCCTTACAGGTCAAGAGGTACATGGATAAAAGTTGGAATTGGTTTAAAAAGTCCCCAACACTGATTAACCCCTCCCTCTCTCAGTGTTAGGTATATCCCAAACTAGTCCTCTCAGTAATAGAAATTATAGTATTGTTTTGGTTTTTTTTAGTGTGTGATGTCCATTTTGACCTAAAATAGTGATTTTAATTAAAATCATGAAATTTCAATCATAATGGAATACCAAGTTTCATATATTAATGTGCTTAATACCTATACATAAAAAATTAATCCTGGATCATATTCTTAATGGATAAATATAATCAAGAAATTTTTAATTGGATTTGGGTATGTGACACGCGTTTTGGAATAAAAATACACTTTTAAAAATAAACAAGAAATTTTAGTCAATCTGGCTGCACCATATGTCTGATTGATGTGAGGATAATTTATACATGTCACATATTAATTGGGGATAATTTTCAAGACATATCAATAAAATTCAAGGTAAATTTCATAGTTTTTTATATATGACATGAGGTTTGACTTAAAATGTAGGTTTTAGAAGAAAACACACAAATTTAGACTATCAAACCACAATATATGTTTGATTGACATGAAATTAATTATTACACATAAAAAATTAATCATGAATCGTTTTTATTAGCATAAAAATAATTTTATTGTATTTTCATTGTATTTATTATGTGATGCATGTCTTGGACTATGATGTTACATTCAAACTAAAAACATACACTATTAATGAATTCAGATACACCACGTGATTGATTGATGAGAGGTTAATTATTCAATTTCAAAAATTAATGAAACACAAATTTTATTATTTATCAAGACAATATTTGATTTTTTTAAGTTTTAAGCAAATGTTGAATGTTTTGAGCCAAAATGTTACCTTTAAATGAAAACACATGCTTTCATTTATTCTGGATACACCATGTGATAGATTAATGTGAGTTTAATTAATAAATTTCAAACATGAATCATGGTATTTTTATACTTAAAAACATAAAGGCAATCCAACTATTTTTTTTCTAAGCTCTAACTATGGGATACACGTTGTGAAAAAAAAATTACTTTTAAACTGAAAACACAAACTTTTAGTAAATTTTCCCACAACAATGTGTCATATTTATGTGTGGTTAGTTCATACACATCAACAATAAATCAAGGAACTATACCATATAGTATCATGAAACTCAAATTTTTTATTCTTAACTCTAGGTATGTGATGTGTATTTTGGAGTAAAACTTCAATTTTAAATGAATGCCAACATTTTTAGTCATACTAGCCATGAAATGTTTCAGATTGATGTGAGGAAACTTCTTATGAATCAAAAATGAATTTTATATATTTCATTGAAACTATCAATAAAATTAGTGTGAATTTTATTATACTTTATAATTTGATTCATGTTTCGAACTGTAATGAAAAATCTAAATGGAAACAAACAATTTTTGTCACAATGGAACCACCGTGTGTCAGATAGATTTATGGTTAATTCCTATACATCCAATGTTATTGAAATAAAATTCTCATGTTGTATTAATATAATGGAATTGTTTTTTCTTATATTTGAGTATGTGACATGTTTTTTGTACAAAAACATAATTTCATATATAAAACATGGACTTTCATTTAATTTTCTCACACTTTGTACAAGATTTGTGTCATTTTAATTACCAAATTTCAAAAATGAATCAATTTTTTTTAACAATGTATATATAATATTTGATTTTTTTCATTTTTGAGTATGTTACATGAATTTTGATAAAAACGTAAGTTTTAACTAAAAATAATCAAATTTAGTCAATTCAGACACAACTTGTTTCATATTTTTGTGGGATTAATTTCTGCATATCAAAAATAAATCCAATATTATTTTAAAAAATTGTTAAGACAATATGTGTCTATTTTTATGGTTTTGAGTATGTGATGTGTGTTTTTGAAAAAGATTCCACATTCAGACTCAAAACATATAGTTTTAATGAATCTATACACACGACGTGTCATGTGGATGTGAGGTCAATTCCTAAACATAATAATTGAATTATGGATCGTTTTCATAAATTATCAAGATAATATAAGAACACTTTCTCAATTTCAAGTATGTGATGTGTGTTTTGAACTAAAATGTCACTTTTAAATGAAAACACTCACTTTAAGTACATGTAACCAAATTGTGTTTCAGACTGATGTGGGGCTAATTCATACATGTCAAAAATGAATTCTGAATTATTTTAAATAAATTTTAAAATAATTATATATTGTTGTTATATATTTGGAAATGTTACATGTCTCTTGAGAAAAAAAATATCTTAAACTAAAATCATTCCCTTTTAGTCAATCTGAACATACCATGTGTTAGATAGAAAAGATGTTAATTGGTATATTTCTAAAATATGTGAGGATTGATTTAATAAAGTATGAAAAAAATTCAGCTGTGTTTTCGAGGTTTTGGGTTGTGATGTTTGATTTGAACTAATATATAACTTTTAAATGTAAATATGCAATTTTATTCATACTATCCACACCATGTGTCAAACTGATAAGAGGGTAATTTCTATACATAATAAATTTGCGTTCAATATTTTTATTAATGTGTTAATAAAACTAGAAAATAATTTCTCATTTTTGAGTATGTGATGAATTTTTTGACCTAAAATGAAAATTTTAAATGAAAACGTGAACTTTCAACCATAACAACCACGTAATATATCAAAATGACTTGTTTTTAATTCATACACATCAAAAATGAATCACATAATTTTTGTTTCAATATTTCATGGTTATATTAGCATGTTTTCTTGTATTTGAGTATGTGAAATTCTTTTTGGACAAATAATGTCACTATTAAAATGAAAACATTGATTTTTAGTCAATAAAACCACATTGTGTATTTGATTGGTGTGATATTAATTCATATAAATCATAAATTCATCATGGATAATTTTAATAATGTTTCATGAAAATGTGATCACATTATCATAGTTTTGTGTATGAGATGTATCTTTTGGACGAAACTATCACTTTTAAATGAAAACACACAAATTTAGTGAATCTAACCACATTATGTGTTGGATTGAGGTATAATTAATTTTATTCACATAAAAAATTAATCAAGGATCATTTTTCTAATGTTTTAATAATATTTGAGTATGTTTTTAAAGATATGAGTTTGTAACACATGTTTTACTCTAAAGTGACACTATTATATTGAAGACACATTCATTTAGTCATTCGAGCCACACCATGATTTATATCGAAATGTGGTCATTTCAAATAGATGAAAAATAATCCATGGATTGTTTTCTTTTTCATTTAACTCGATAATATAATGCTATATTGATTTTAAGTATGTTATTCTTGTTTGGATCTAAAATTTCATTTTTAATCTAATAATATGAAATTTTTTTCAATCTGGTTACACAGTTTGTTAAATTGATGGGGAATTAAATTTCATATGTTAAAAATGAATTATCAATCTGTATACTAAAGTAAAAATGAACCTTAAATTTGAAAATGATGAAATTTTGAAATATATTGGCTTTCCAATATTTCAGTAATAATATAAAAATAAAATCCCTATCTAAAATGGTAGTCAATACATTTTATATTATTTATATTTTAATAGAAATATTTTTATTATAATGAAACTCACCAATAGTTTTATTTTATATGATAAAAAATAACTAAATAATCTATAGATAAAATAATTATTAAGGATACCTATGAACTAATATTTTTTTTAAAATACTATAAAAAATCATTACTTTCTAGTGTCTACAAACATTATGAAACCATTTATGCTACCTATTCATTTACAAACTAATCTAATTACTCTTTTGAATGTGTGGTCTATCAAATGTATTTGATGTTCCAGAAAATTAATTTCAAGTAAATGATTAATACCATTTTAAATAAATTGTAACGATCTTCAGAAATACCTCTTTAGATATTCATTTTTTCTAATGAAATGTTATATCTTTCCTCAATCTATAGATGTAATATCCACAATCAATGTCATTAGTTTTTTTTCAGAAACTATAGTAACATTGAGAAAAGTAAGTAATATTTTTTATATATGACTTGGGAGTGAAATTTTATTATATATACATTATTAATTTTATTTTTGTAGAAATAGATAGGTATCATGTGTGAATTGGCCATTAACATACCATGATTTTGATAATATTTAAACAATTCCCTATCATAAAAAAATTCACATCATAATAGAGTATAAAATTTATAATTTGAATATTATTTATAAAATATGAAATATTGTTTATTAAAAACTAAAATGGGATATCATGTGTGGTTGATTTATTGGATATCCATGCATTTTAACTAACCAATAAATCCATAGAGTATTCCAATTTATTTTAGTGAGCTTCTAGGATATCTTAAAAAAATCTTAGAAAATATATTGAAAAAAATGAAAATATATTTTTTAGGATTTTACCATAGAATTTTATCTTTTCATTGTATGTAGAAGGAATGGTCTATAAATTTTATTTATTGTCAAATACTATATCAATTATCTTTGATATTTTTTTGAAAATTTAATCTTGTTGAATTGAAAATTATTTTATATAATTGGGTACTAACGAGTATAATGTTTTCTTTATAGGGTTTTCTCTTAACATATTACAGATGTATATGCCTATAGAAACTGTTAATTATATTTAACTATAATTAAAATATTAGATCAATTTTTATGAATACAAATTATGAATATATACTTGATGAATATATTTACAACCGAGGCTCCCAAGCACTAATGCTTGAGAATTTCATTTACATTCTCAAGACCAATCTTTCCTGTAATGATATCTACATACATTTGTTCTTTAAATTCAATATATTCCAAAAGTTTATCATTCAACATTCTATCTATATGAACCTATTTTCTGAGTAAATAAAAAAGTGAAATCAGTGGGGTAAAAGCACCCTCATAAGGTCATTTATATATATTTGTTGATCATCTCAATTTTATTAGCTCGACATTCAATTTCACCGTATAGTTCTCCTTCTTTAACAACATACCTCATTTTATTCAATTTTTCATTAATTTCTCAGGGATTTTCACTATAAATAAATTGAAAAGGTCATACCTAGTGATATACATTATTGGACCCTTTATGAGATAGTTGTTTGAATAATCACAAATTAGGCTAATTCAAAAATGATGATATTTCATATATTGTGTTTTAAGAGATTTAAATCATTTTAATGAATAATTATAAATGAATAAAATATGTCACATGATATATTACATATCAATAAGCCAATAAATTTTAGATATTTTTGTTTCAAATATATTTACAAATGTATATTTTTTTGTTATTATGAATCTCATTAGATTTGGTACTATTATCTATAAGATATTGTATGTTATTAGAACTCTCTGGCACTGATTGGTTCAAAGGAGTCACCAATTGCAGACTCACTAACGAGGACTCACTTATTGAATAAGACACCAATGAGGACTCACTGATCGATGAAGATAGTAATGCATGACTCACAGATAGAACAAACAAAACACTGATTTACAAACCACTGATTATCAGTTACATCGATAGTACAAACAACACACTGATGGACGAGTCACTGATGGGAGAAACACCATTTATTCAAAGGACTTACCAATGGATGAGTCACCTATTAGAGAATAACTATTATTTAAAAGGACTTACCACTGGGTGAGTCATCGACGGGCGATGCTCCGATAGTTCAAATTACTCACTGATGGACGAGTCACCAATGTGGGACACACCGATAGTTCAAAATATGTCATCAAGGATGACTCACCGGTGCCTAGACATACTGATTGTATGAATGATTCACCGATGATCAGTATCACCAATACATATGGAAAGGAATCACCGATACAGCGATTCACCGATACTAATAGACTGATACTATTGACTCACTAATACATTTGACTCACTAAGTGTATAAAAACTGTTTTTAATTTATTAATTCAAATGTATAACTAATGTTCATAGTTAGATAAATTAATGTTTCTGAAATTTTTTAATGTTTTTTATATTCAATTCATAAAACAGTATGAAGTATATTAACATAAGGAGATCAGTATATCTACAAGACATCAATGTATAATACAATTACAAGATGGATCATTAAATGAAGAGAAAAGTGTGAAGTAGCGAAAGCAAGTGAAAAAGTGTATAAGAATACATGCAACTGAAAATCATGAGAATACTCTACAAACCCAATAAAATAAAAGGAAGAAAATATTGGGAGATGAGGGAGTCAAGATAAACTTTCTGTGTTGACCTAAACATCATTTGAACAAGAATTTGAAAATATCATACTCCTGGAAGGAAGAACACAGAGGACATGACACTCTGTTTTGGAATCAACTTCTATAAGAGGACTCAAAAATCAACCCCACTACATCAAATGAGTCCATAGATACACTTCATAACACATTTATACTTCTAAACCTAACTCTACATATTTATCTATGTTGTGTTTATCTAATTACATTTTTGAGTAGTGTGTGTATCTTTTTGTTTCACAAACTGACTCCTGGGCATAACTAGAGGATACATGATATCCTCAAATCACAGACTAAATTTATCATTTTGTATCCCACTTTGAACTGAGGAAGAGGTCAACTATAACTTGTTTAATGTTGTCCCATGAAGAACTGTGGTAGAGGTCAAGTGTGACCTGGATAACCTTGTGGGATTTTATTAACCCTGATCCAGCGTGTGGATAAAAATATTTATTAATTTCAACTGGTTGGTGGTAGATTATCACCAAGTGGAGAGGATGAAGTCTCTACATGAGACTGAACCTCTTGTTTCATTTTTTCTGCATTTTTTCTTTTTAGTTTTACTAGGTTTTATCACATATTTCATAAAAAAATGGATCTCTGATAGTTAGTTTTTCAATTATTTATCATAGTTTTGAACTACTATAATAGTTCTAAATTTTGTTATTAATCATTATATTAGTATAATTTAGGACAAATCAATATGATTAGAAATTAATTGAAAATCCGGGATTCTAATAAATAAACTACAAACTGAGTGGTATTATATTTTTAATTAGGGGAAATTTTCAAAGAACCAAATATTAATTGAGTTATTTAGAGATACTCAATTCACCCCTTCTTGAGTACTCTACTCTGACCAATATTTGGTATCATAGGATTTTAATAATTTATTAGTTTTCAAATATTTTTCAAACATTTCAACTATGAATGTAGTTGGGTTTCAATGATATTAAAATTTCTGTTATTTCTACATTTTTATCTCTTTTAAATCCTTTCAAAATTTATATTATGCATAATAGATTATACGGAGCTCCTACAAATAGAACAATTTTTTTAATGGAACAATGTTTGCTTAGTGGAAGCTTAAAATGAATTTTTTGAAAGAATTTGATTTGAAATCAGGACTGCTATTGAATATAGATATCAAATCCATGAAAATTCTAGAAACACTTGCTATGAAGCTAAAAAGACTATCTATAAAAATAACTGTAAAGAAACGAATTATTTTTACTGTGAATTAATATATGATGAATTTAATCTCATTACTGCTTGTAAAAGTGCTCAGGAGACTGGGGATACTATATCTATTTCCCATGAGTGAATATCTAATGTGAATGAGATGATATTAAATACTTGTATTATTAAATATTCCAATTTTAGAATGAAGATTGATGAATATATTTATGATATGTATCTCAGGTCCACTGAAATAGTGACCACCATGATTCCTTTCTGCATAATTGTTAGAGAAGAGGTCTAGATCATGAGTATTCTAGAATACGTACCATAAGAGATGGTGAGGGACATCAGTGTCCATAAATGAATCATGTGACATTGAAAAACTTTCAATGAAGGAACTAATTGAAAAAGTATTGATGTGTGACGAGTTAGAAAAGGTGAATCAATATGAGGAAGAGCCTAAGAGAAAATCAATAGCCTTAAAGACTACCAATATCAAGAGAAAATACAAAGATAATGTTCAAGCTGATGTTGACAGCACATGTAGTGAAGAATCAGCTTCAAATAGTGTTGAGGATATGAGCCAGCTGGCCATGAGATTCAGATAATTTTACAAAAATAAAATGTTATCAATGTGTGAAAAATTTTAAAAAAATTATGAAAACAACAGAAATTAGAAAAAGGATAGAAAGAAGCCTGATAAATTAGAAGAAATAGTTTTTTTATGAATTCAAAAGGAAATGGGCATGTAAAATCTGACTGTCTTAAATTAATGTTATAAAATTAGTATGAGTATAAAGATAGGAAATATAAGAAACAAATGAAGGCCACATAGAGTGAATCCAATGATAACTCCAGTGAATCAGCATTATCTCACAATGAGAAAGATTATATAGAAAATGTGATTTTTATGAAAAACACATCCGAGGTACCCTTACACTCTCATTAACACAATTCTATTTATTCTAAAAATGAATGTGAGTATTAGAATAATAAAAAATGATGAACTATTAGAATATTATAACATGCTACAAGAAACTTGTAATGAACTAAATGATAAGTATAAATTTTTAAGCAAATAATATACAGTCTCTAGAAATATCAAATATAAACTCACAACTGAAAAAGAAAATAATGCTCAACTGTTGAAGGAAAAAAATGAAATAAAAATGAATAATGAGAAATTGAAGAAAGATTTAGAAATGTTTAGCAATGGTAAATATACTTTTACTCAAATTCATGGTAAATAGATATCTAATAAGTACACCTCTAGTTTTGGATATCATCCAGGACAAAGCAATATTTATAAAATACATTTTATGACAAAATATGAGAAATCTTCTACTCTTTCCAAAAATAATGATTTTACTGAAACTTCTTAGTCTAAAAAATATTTTACTATATCTTGTTTTTATAGACCAAATAATTTTTATTTTTCTAATACTTTATATTCTACATATAAGAATCCCATTAAGAAATTGTGTGTTCCTAAATCCTTCTTTACTAAATTTTCTGGTCCATGAAAAATATAGGCACCAAAATCATTTCTTGGATGAATTGTTTTATAAGTAAACTACCTAAAGAGATCCTATAGGAATCGTTGGTACATAGATAGTGGTTTTTCAAGACCATATCATGAGACTACCCATGCTTCAGAAATCTCATCATGATTGATGGAGGACATGTCACATTTAGTGACAATGGTAATGGAAAAATCATCAGCATATGCCAGATTGGGAACCCTAACTCTATTTGATCATATAATGTACTTTTTTATATATTAATGTATGGAATGATTATTATATATCAACTACATGGTGATTGATTTAACGTTAAATTAAAAAATGATTTGGGACATGTTTTTTATGCCAAAAAATAAATTAGAATTTACTTATTTGAGAAATGATAATGTATATGTTGTAAATTTAAACACATTAGAACCATTGAATGTTTCCTTCCAATGTTCCATTCAAAAAGAGTCTTGGATATAGAACAGAAGACTGAGAAATTTTAATATACACTCTCCTTTGAAATTTACCAGAAAATGATTAGTTAAATACCTTCTTAAACCAGAGTATCCAAACAATAGAGTGTGAAAACCCTGTCAAAAGGGAAAACAAAAAAAATCATTCCAACAAAATAAAAAAGTTAAAACTTCTCAAACTCTCGAGTTGGTTCACATGGACTTGTTTTTACCATCTAGAGTTTAATTTCTCAATGAGAAGCACTATGTTTATCTTATTTTATATGACTTCTCTAGGTATACTTGGACCTTATTCTTAACTCACAAAAGTGAAGCATGCTCTCATTTTTTCAAGAAAGCTAGGATGATAGAAAATCATAGTTGACATAATATTAAATCCCTAATATGTGACGATGGCTATTAGTTTGAAAATTGAGACATTGAATATTTTTTCTCACAATATGGATATAGGAAAAACTTCTCTGCCCCTTGGAAACCTCAACAAAATGGTGTAGTAGAAAAAAGAAATAGAACCCTACAAGAAATTTAATAAACTATGTTAAATGATTATGTCATGACTATTTAGTTTTTGGCTAAAGATATCAATATATATTGTAATATAATAAATAGATCTTTAATCATACCTATCCTTAAAAAACACCTTATGTGTTGTTGAATAATAGGAAACCCAAGGAAAATTATTAAAAAGTATTTGGATGTAATGTCTATATTCTTAACACTATAGATAATCTAGATAAATATTCCTCTAAAGGTGATGAAGGAATATTATGTGAATATTTATCATAATGTAAAGCTTATAGAGTCTTTAATAAAACAACCAAATGTGAGAAGGAATATGTACATGTGAAGTTTGATGAAACAGATCCACATTAACATAAGACCTCACAATGGAATCTTAAAGAGGATATGTCTAATCATGACATTAATGGAAAACACTCTATCCATCCTACAAAAGAATCTATTAAAACATCTGTTTTTGTAAATTCGCTAGATTATAACCATAATGAACAAGTATCAAGTGATGAACTTGAAATAACAAGTCCTACATTTACCAGACCAACTAGAACTCTTGAAAACTAGCACGTAGTTGCTATAGTTGGATATTTGATAGTGGAACACAAACTAGATATCCCTTAAGAAATCAGGTCGATCAACTAGCATTATTGTCACCACATAAAAATAAAAATATCAATGATTCAATCAATGGATAATCTTGGGTGATGACTATTCATGAACAGCTTAATCATTTTTAGAGAAATAATGTCAGGATGCTTATTTATTGACCAAAATATACGTTGAAAATATGAACTAAATGTGTGTTTAAAAATAAAGTAGATGAAGTTGAAAAAATAGTTATAAAAAATCTAGATTGGTTTGACAAGGAAATAATTAAGAAGAAGAAGTTGATTATGAAGAACCTTTGCACCAGTAGAAAGACATAAATCCAT
Source organism: Viscum album (assembly GCA_963277665.1). Classification (NCBI taxonomy): domain Eukaryota; kingdom Viridiplantae; phylum Streptophyta; class Magnoliopsida; order Santalales; family Viscaceae; genus Viscum; species Viscum album. Next base: position 1,371,813,710 of record OY728133.1, on the reverse strand, counting down.
AGAATTCCACTTTCTTATACAACATACTTGGGACTAAAAAAAATTCAAATCGATGTAAAAAGTGAATTCATAAATTGTTATATGATTGAAGATGTCATTGTTGAACTACCCACATGTTTTACAAATCCACATTTTCCAAAACATGTTTTCAAATTATCTAAATATTTATATGGTTTGAAACAATCTCCAAGATCATTGTAGGATTGGTTAACTAACATTCTTATTTCCATATGTTTTACAAAAGAAATTTCAGATACTACTTTATTTTAAAAATTAATTTCTAAATAAGTTTTCATTGATCAAAGATATGTAGATGATATTATTTTTGGATCATCTAAATACTCTTTATGTAATGATTTTTCAAAAATTATGCAATCTGTGTTTGAAATGAGTCTGATGGTTGAACATAAATAATTCCTTGGATTTAAAATATTTCTAAAAAATGATGGTTTTATTTTAAATCATAGTCAATACACTAAAGATCTGTTGAAATGATATGGATTTGTTCGAATTAAGAGTTTTGAAACACCTATGAGTTCTAAATGTAAGATAGATATTGATGAAAATGGGATATATGTTGATCAAGATACTTATAGAGGAATGATTTGTGGTTCTCTTTACCTAACTTCTAGTAGAAAAGAAATCATGTTTACTCTCTATATGTCTGCAATATTTCATGAAAACCCAAAATAGTCACATTTTAATGTTGTTAAAATAGTTTTCAAATACCTCAATATAAAACTATTTTAGGATTGTTCTACCATAGAAGAAAACATTTTGATATGATTACTTATTCTGATGCTTATATTAGGGGATGTAAGTTAGATAGAAAGAGAACGTATGAAACATGTCACTTTTTGGGTATGTATTTAATTTCATGGTTTAGTAAAATGAAAAATTTGGTTTCATTATCAAAGGATGATGCAAAGTACATTGTTGTTGGTAGTTTTTGTACAAAAATTTTGTGGATTAAACACACATAGTTAGGCTATGGATTTTAATTCAGACATATTCACAAAAATTTCTACAATACAAGTACTATTAAAATTTCTGAGAATCCAATTTTTCAGTCATGACCAAAACATATTGATGTAATACATCACTGTTTGTGAAATAACTATAAAAAATGTGATATAACTATTGATTTTGATGGTTATTAACACCAACATGCTAAAATTTTTACAAAACCCTTAATCTTTGAGAGAATGAGATACATTAGACATGTAATTATTATGAAAAATCTATAAATAATATCTTACCATATCCCCTTAGAAAAATATGGTTGTTTGTGACACCGATCAATGAAACCAGTCAATTAAAACAGATCAAATAAAGTCAACTGAGTGAGATTTATACAGTTAGTATGAAACTGATGCATTCATTGTCTATTTAGTAAATCTGTCAGTATGTATATTTTAAAATAAAATTTCACAATTCCATTATTTTATTTTTTTCATTATTATATTTTATATTTTTATGATTTACAATCCCTAAATGATAAAATTAAATTAATCCAAACTTTAACCTCTCACTACCCACTCGACCTTTCAAACCATCAACCTTTTGACTTCTTTCTTTTGAAACTGAACCTTCAGAATGAAGTGAAATAAGTATGTGATGGAAGATCCATTTGAATAATCATAGTACATGTGTTATAAAGGAGAATCTATAAGTTCCACAGGTTCTGTGAATCTAGGTCTGGGAAGCCGCATAGTGACTCCAGAGAAAGAAGTGTTTGTCGAGTGGTTGTTGTTGAGAATGTCTCTCTTTCTGAAAGTGTTAGAATAAAAAGCGTGGATCGGTATGCTTGTAAGCAATTAAATACCATTCTATCCAAATCTAGTACATCAATATTATCTCTACTTGTAAGTATATTTGGATGGATCTGAGGAGGCTCAGATGAAGTTAGTGGTAAAGGGAAAGGAGATCCATTTTTCTTCAAAAGAGTTGGATGAATGCTTAGAGATGCCTCATGAGGGAATATATGCAGACTACCAAGGAAATATTCCACCAAACTCAGATTTTTTTTCATATTAAAATTATTTAAAATTATAGAATATAAATGAGGATTCAAGGGGAGATACAACTACAAATTTATATGGAGAGGCCAAATTTGTTTTCAATTTTATCCAAAACCAAATCAGCCAATGTAATGGATATTTGGATCATTTGATGTATCATGATTTATTACTAATTTATTTATTTAATAATGGATTAAAAGTGAATCTATGTATGTGTGTTATGGTATAAATTTGTGATATGATCAAAACCTCTTTAAAGGAAACCTGTTTATACTACCCAAGCATGATTTCTGCAATGCTGAAGTAGCCAGGATGTGTAGATGATGGATATGAGGTGATAACAACTTTTAGTGATTTTTTCTTATACAAGTATATATACAATAGGATAAAGATATTTTGTAACCCATGGTGGAGAATGTGGGTCGAATATGAGGTCAAACTGTTTGATAATTATAAATCTACTAATCATCCTACCAGTCTAAGGGATCAAGATGATCTTGGTGTTAAACTTGGTGAACAAGTTGTCTATTCTGATGAGGAACATTCTGAGCCTGAGATGCCAAGATAAGAAGGGATTCCTGTGTATGATAGGAGTGACCCATATATTGCTAAAATCCCTAAATACATGTCACATGGACATGCCGGTCCACTATTATATTTTCCTTCTCAAGAACATTTGTTGGGAGATGAAGACAAGGAAGAAACTGAAGTATCTAGAGTTTGAAGATATGTACGCAATACTAAGGTTGATTATGTGGATGATAATGATGATAATGAGGATGATGAAGGTGAGCATGTGATTGTCTCACTAACATTGAGACCAGAAGATCTTAGTTCTAGTGGGGATTTTGGACATTGAGATGATGATGAGGATGACGGATATGATGCTGCTGATCCTGTTGAACAAGATGAATTTTATTATGATGATGATAATGTTAGTGATGAGGATGGATATGAAAATCATGATGATGATGTTATTGGAAGCATTCTGTAACATAATGATATTAAGGATGGATGTCAAGAGGAAGAAGTTAAAGCTCATCCTAACATATGACTCAGAATAAGGAGGAGCCTCAAGTGGCTAGAGTTGCTGGAGTTGAAGGAAATCTTGAAGAAGAAGCTCAAATTTAGAAAATAATAGTGCCTCAAAATGTTATTTTAGTTGGAGGTCTGGAAGAAGATGAATAATCACAAGTTGATGTGGGTTCTTATGGAATAAGAGTAATGATTGATAATGTGGAGACCATAGACTCGAAATATTTTGGTGAGTGGAATAGAAATCCAGGATATATCCTGTTTGGGATGGATTATTATTTGGATGAGGAGATGGTAGCTCCTCTTAATTCACAAGATGTTATGGAACTGATTTCTCCAACATGACTAGTTTTAACTAATGCTGATGAGCTGGTTCTACCTTCAGTGCCAAGCGACTATGTCACCAAGGAGGGTATTGAAAACTTAAAAGCTACTATTTGTGAATATGTGAGAACCTATATTTGAGTCATGAATTAATCATCTACCACCCACGATTTTTTAGAGTCAGATACTACTAAGACTGAAATAATGGTGATTCAGGAGACACATCCCAACCAAATCTCTATAGTTGAGACCATTATTAGTAATAATACAGTCGTGAGAGAGGAATTAAAGAGGAAGAGTAATGAATTGGCATCTCTAACCAATGATTTCATACCCACACTCGATGGTGTTATTTATGTTCTTATGAACCTTCATACATATCTACTGAGTGTAGATTTTAAAACAGATGAAGGAAGATGTTGGAAAAATGATTTCTGGTGCATCTAGTTCTATAGTTACCAGGCCTGCTACTAATAGAGTCCCTCGTGACTGTGATGAGAGAAATATACGGTCCATTCAGAGTGACTCTTATAAAGAATTTTTTTCCAAAGTGCACCGGAACATAGACCTTGTTTATAACATGGTGATACAATGTAAAAATTAGGCATATGATACTGAAAAGTAGATCAGTGAAAAATTTGATACATATTTTTCTTAAATATACACTATGCATGACCTGAAAAACATATTTATGTACTTGGATTAAACACTCAATATACAACTAGTGACTGAGGCCTTCAAGAGGAAATTGGGTTAGTTGAAATGATTTACACCCACATTGGAAAAGTTCATGGAAAACATTATGGATTTTGAAAATTCTATGCAGTAAGGGGGTGAAATCGTAAATGATTTTATGAAGCTATTGAATCCCAACCATCCTGTGAATGAGGTATCTATTTTAGTCTATGCAACTACTTCTATCATACCTAGATCCATACCTCCTACTCTAATGACTATTACTCAAGCCTTATATCAGGTAAGGAAACTGATCTAAGAGAATCCTCAAAATCGTGTTCTTTTAGAGATCATACCAAGCCTTCAAGCTAATGTTCCTAGAAGTGTTTCTTTACCGGGTGTTTATATTCGACTAGCACTTCAAAAATCCATAACACCACCTCCTAAACCTACTCTTGACCCTTCAGACAAAATGGAATTGTCCTCAAAATACCATGTATTAAACGTGGATCATTCATTGATAGGGCTCTATACTTTTCTTTTCATGACTATTTTCTGATGGTTATACTCATTTTACTATAACGACTGTCAATTTTCATTCACTGTTGTCAACTTTTTAAATTATCCTTTATATTTATTTTCAACCTTTTTTTCTATCCCAAAGGGGGTGAAATATACGGATGGAATGATAATTCTAGGGATGGAATTAACTCTTAACCCAAGTGGGAGACAAACTATGGCATGGAAAAGATTTCATGTTATAAACTAACTAAGAGAGAGAATGACAATGCTCTAATATAAATATTTTAAAAGGAACCTTCTATATATATCCTCCAATACAATTATTGAGAGGAGCATCGAAGGAAATACCTTATAGTTCTATTGAGAATTCATTCTCATAGTTGGTATGATATGTCAAGTAATTCTTATTCCTTAACATTATGTATAACTCACTAATGCCATGATTTGTGATTATAAAAAAGAGGGAGATTGCTGGAATCGTTGGGAGATATTTTTTTTATAAAAAAAAATAATGCTAATTCACAAATGAAGATATTTCATATATTATGTTTTATGTAATGAAAATATTGTCAATGAATATTTATAAATGAATAAATTTTTACACATGGTATAATAATTTTCATTAAGTCAATAAATTATGGATATTTGTGGTTCAATATATTTACAAATGTAAATTTTCAGGTAATTATGAATCTCACGTGATCTGGTACTATTTGGTATAAGACATACACTTTGTATGTTTTTCAATGTTTCTAACACTGACTGGTTCAAAGGTGTCACCATTGTCTGGCTCACCAATGATGACTCACTGGTCGATGAGGACACCGATGAAGACTCACAGATCGATGAAGACACAAATGCATGGCTCACCGATAGAAAAAAAACACACCAATAGAAAATTCACTGATGATATTTCACACCTGTTGATCCATAAAATCACTAATGGATGAGTCACCAATGGGCGATGCACCATTAGTTCAAATGAATTACCGATGGACAAGTTACCGATGTGTGATACATCGTTAGTTCAAAGGACTTACCGATGGATGAGTCACCGATGGGTGATGCACCAATAGTTCAATGGACAAATCAATGGGTGAGTCACTAATGGGAGACACACCAATTGTTCAAAATGAGTCACTAATGATGACTCACCGAAGCCCCGATAGACCGAATGTCTGAATGAATCACTGATGCTACGAGTCACCAATACCGATGGAAAGGACTCACCAATATAGAGAGTCACCAATACTGATTGAACGATGCTGACCGAATGATGCTATTGACTCACCGATACATTGGACTCACAGATAGTCATAAAAGTTGTTTTTAACTTATTTAATCAAATGTAAATTTATCAGTCATATTTAGACAAAATAATGTTTTTGATATTATTTAATGTTGTTTGTTGGATGATAAGAATAAAGTATTAGGTAAATTCATTTGGGAGATCATTATGTCTACTAGAACTCAAAGTATAAAATCAAAACATATTGGATCATTCTTTGAAGGGAAATGTGGACAGTAGGGATAAAAATCAAAAATGTGAAGAAGAACGCCTAGAAATGAAACTCTAGTGCATATTCCCAAAACCCAAGAACTCAAAAAGAGGAACATATGGGTAGAACAAGAATTCAAGAGAAACATCCAAAGTTGACATGAAGATCATTTGAACAAGAAGCTGTAAATCTCATACTTGTGTAAGAAAGAACATAGAGGCTTCATTTTTCTATTTTGGATTCAACATCTATAAGAGGAATCAAACTTCAATCGCACTATATCAAATGAGTCTAGATCAGCACTTCATTACACCCAGAGACATCTAAACCTAACTCAACAAATTTAGCTCAGTTGTGTTCATCTATTTATATTTTTGAGCAGCGTCTGTATTTTTCTGTTACACACACAATAAATCATATGGATAACTGCAGGATACATGATATTTGTATATCTCACACTCTATATATCGTTTTTTATCCCACATAGATCTATAGAAGAGGTCAGTGTGACCTATTTACAATTTTCGTACGAATAATTGTGGTAGAGGTCAAGTGTGACTTGGACAGCCTTGTGTGCAGTTGTGAACCTCCATCCAGGGGGGATCAAATTGTTTATTAATTTAAACATCTTGGTGGAAGGTGATGACCATGTGAAGAGGTTTATGTTTTTTATTGAGACTAAACCTCTTGAATCATTTATTCTATGTTTTTACTCATTAGTTTTACATTATTTTATGACATATTTTATAAAACTAAATAGAACTCTGATAATTAGTTTATACAATGTTTATAACAGCTTTGAACAAGTAGATCTGTTTCAATAGTTATATCAGTATATATATTAGTATAGAAAATAACTAATCAATGTATTGAGAAATTAATTGAACATTCATGACCCTTATAAATTCACTACAAACTGACTTACATTATATTTTTAATTGGGTGAATTTTTCAAAGAACCAATTCGTAAATTTTTTTTATTGATACTCAATTCACCCCCCTCTTGATTAATCCACTCTGAATAACATTCATGAATCTTTATAAGACCCAATTAACATTTTTTGAAAGTTATAATTTCAATTTATAAAATTTGAACATCCAGAACATCAATGGAAATAGTTAGCTTGATGATCATCTCATGAGATACATGAGTCACCAATATCACGTGTTCTTTTGTAAGTTTATAATTTTTTATAACATCTCCTTCTATATTTTACACTATACCACTCACAATAAGTTTATTGGTGGGTGATGATAGATATAAATAACATTAAATTTTACTATTTAAAATTTTAGATCAAGGAAGGTATTAATAGGTATTAGATTCACATTTAGAGTAAATTGTTATAACAAAATCATTTAGCTTGTAAAAGGAAATCCTTTAAAGTGAATGGATAAACTCAATTATGGGGGAATTTCTCTTCATATCAGGGTTCCTATTATATTTAATATCATTGAACCTTTCCACGAAACATCTTTTTTGAGACTAAAATTCAAAAAAAATTCTCTCAGAGAATGTATTGTTTTTTCATGCCATTAATTTTGATTTCATTTCCATCCTCTTATGTATTTACTTCCCCAAAATATGAATGTGGAGATACCTTGAAACCTACACCTCTAAAATGGATATATTATTTGAGCCACTACATTGACCCTAAAAGATGTAGTTTATTAGGTACACCTGATAATGATTTTTAGATATAAATTTCATAAATAATATACAAAACTAACTATTCATTATTATATAATATATTTATAATGATGAAAAAAAATCTATTATGTCACTCATTCACATGATTACCATACATAATTTGTGTTTTTGTATACTATTTTCCACCTTTTGCTTATATGATTCTACTACCATAACACATGATGTGTGATAGTAGTGGCATGAGATTCTAGTTCATTAATCTTCATAAAATTAAATAAATGATTATGTTGGTGTTTTATATCACATAATAATTATGCTATATATTTTAAATACACACTATTTTATTGATGTAAGGTGTACCCTATCCCTTTATTATGATTGGTATACATTGGATTTGATGAATGATACATTTTTTTAGAACTACTTTATTGTTTTATAAATTAGTAATTCTGAATAAAAGTGGTTAATACATGTGATGTGAAATAAAATATGACCATTTTCATTGAACATCAATTGATTCCTCCTCAAGAAATCAATGTAAATTTTCCAATGTTTATTAGTTTATCATCTGTGCATATATATGTCACTAATGGGGGGTTACATTACCCTAAATATCCCTTAGATGATTATTTATAATAAGTTATTGAATGGTTATATGAGTTATTCCTGTGTATGATAATGTAAATTTCATACAAAATTAATTTAATACAAATATACACTATAAAGGAGAATGAAGAGTAAATCATCATTTCACTGTTTTTTAGTAAAATAAATAAATTATATCATAATGATACCCTAATACCATTAAAAATAATTGTCTTCAATGTACAACCAACATTATACCATGTATTTACATCAAAGATCATATGAATTTGAATACTGTCTCTAATGCATCTAATTAAAATTGGAATGTATAGGTTAACATGTTTTTTGTGTACATTCAATACGTCAATGGATTTTAGTCTATAGTTTATTACATTAATAATATTTTGTTATGAATATCATGCTATAATGCCCCATTTTTTTCAATCATATGTATTCAACCTTATAAAATTTATATAATTTCAATATCATAAATATTTTATTCAAAATTATTGGCATCATTATCATGTTGAGAAGTTATTATCAAATGAATTAGTTGCCGTTTAATTTAGAGGACATAATAACAGTAGCGAATAGATACTATTATGATCATATAAATTATATAATAAAAAATTCATTAACCTAGTTATTGAAATCAATCATTTTCTATTTGAAGGTAGAATGGATTTTCCCCCCCTATCGAGTATCCAAATATCCTCTTTGTGATCCCATAAGATAAAAAATATAAATTCTTTATTGGGACCACTATGGAATGATTGTGGGACCCTAATGAATGGTTCTTCCTCAATTAAATTTTCATTTGGCCATGTTATTTTTTTATTCGGCTGTAGAAGACTAAATACTTTATATTTATAGTATTTGGGACAAATATTATTGGGTCCAAGGCCTAGATATGTACCATTGAGAGGTGAGTAATAAATCCACGAAACTTAGATTTTATGAATTATTCTCCTCTAGTTGTCAATATATTTAGCTTTTTATCCTTCTAAATCCAATCAATAGCATCTCACAACATTACATCATAAAAAATAGAAAAGATAGAGAAAAAAAACATTTTATTTACAAGGTTTGGCATAAAATCCCACTCCATTCATTTTTGGTTAGACACCCAAAAATGGATTATAAAATATAATAATAATTTTCTACTACAATATCTAGTTAGAAAATGGTTTCCACACCATAATTGTCCCTAATATAGTCATATTTTGTTATACAAACCTTCCATTGAATCTTTAGACTTAGTTGGTTAGACACCACAACAATCTTACATCTCCTAAAACTAGTTAGACACCCAAGCCATTAGACACTTTATCAACTAGTTACACACAGTAGCCATAAGATATTTTTTCTTTATATTGATCAGGTAGTAGAAAAAACTCTTTCATCTTTCTTAAAATTCATATATTTATAATCACATGTCAATATTTAGTATCTATCTTAATTTAAATACTCTTCAATATTTTCTATGCATGAAAATATTCTATTTAAATTATTCAAAAAATCACCGAATTTATTTATAATTTAAATTCTTATTTGAATTGTCATTTTATCTTCGTATAGTCCCATTCTTCATTCATTCACATGATATTTAAATATCCATTTCTAAAAAAAATACATAATTTTTTTTCATTTAATCAAATGAATAACTCGGTCTCTCATATGGTATTATATATATAGTAACGTATTCACCATGAATTATTCTCTATAAATATTTCTCATAAAAAATCATTCCATACCCCTACAAAAATGGTATCATGGATCTCTAAAATATAGATCTTTTTATTTTTATATTTTTATATTCTAAAAATATCACCCAATATGTAAGCATATAATCCATTACATCATTATAAATTGCCTATGTGAATTCTATATAAGTCCTGAATTTTTCAACGTAGACCACTTTAGCTACACAGTAGAATTAAAATACATCAAAACATTCCATTAAACTCTCCCAAATTATTATATGAGTGATAAATTCATATATTAAGAAACAATAATATTTTAAGATTCTCATAAATAACACTTTTTTTCTATATTGAATTATTTACACTAAAAATTCAATTATGTTTCATAAATGGAAATGTTTTAAATTTATCTACACTACATAATCGACTATGTGAATCAAAATATGTTCTCGAGTTCCAATATGTGAATGTGTAGAGTTATATACTTTACTCAAAAAGACTAAAATCCTATTTATATTTAATCCAGGATTTCTCATCCACATAACCACTTATCAAATATAATATTGGTAGTTATCCTTTATCCAACAATACTTGTCTTTAATTCCTTTTAATATCATCCCAACAATAATCATACTTAATTTTCCTCATTTTCCTCAACTTCTTGACTCAATTTCTTCTAGATGTAGCCTCATGATTACTTTTTCATATATCATGATAGTACCTTAATCATTTTATGATCATACATGGATTCATCATCAATCATGACATCCATTTACATGAAATGAATATATAAAAACTCTATATGAATCACCATCACCACACTAAACACATTTCAATTCATTGAAAACAAATTCGATACTCATTCGGGAAAAACACCCCCATGAATTTGACGTAAAAAAAATAATTCATCAATGTTAATGTGTGTTATTGGATTGATTAATTATTTTTCCCCTGTATTGAATAAAATGTAGATGAATACTGTAGGGATCTTATCATCTCTTCTTTAACAGTACAAGGAATTCATATTCTTCTCCATTTTTTAGATGAGATACGGATGAGACCTCATGGTTATTTTAGTAAGGAGCATTTTGTTTCTCTATTTAAGGACTAGGATGGCTTGCTCAGGGATTGAAAAAGGATAGATATAACCGAGGTTATTTATTTTGTCCATAAGCTACTATGCATGTGATATCATTCTAAAAATATTAGTTTTTTATCAAATTTGGAATCTAAAAAACAGATCCTTTTAAAAGAAACATGTATCCCTAAATGATCTTTGGAAACCATAAAAATAGTTCATTTACAAGTCTTGTAACTCCCCATTTTTAATGATTTTATCAAGAAACACTTCCCCTTAATAAATTCATTTAATATAGTATTGACAAAATACTATAAGTGTTAATTTTTTATATCTCAACCATTATGTTTTGAATGATGTTCTAGAGTTTAAAATTTTCTTGAAATAAATAATAATTATATACCAATTGTGTTTTTTCTCCACTAATAGAATTCCAATATTCCCCTTATTACAGAAAATTATTTTTATTATTATAATATTTAGAATATCTTCTTCCTTAATATATAGTGTGTATAACCCTAAAAACATATCCTTAACATACTTATAGTATATCATAATTAGGAAATAAGAATAGGGAATTAAGTTGATCCCTTTTGTACATCACATAAAACATTTTGGATGAGTAATTTAACTAAACATAGGAAAATATTTATTTCATACACATTTATATCATCGGTTCCAAACTTTATTTTCAATTAATTTTAATTTTGAGAGAGAAGTTTCAGGTGATTTAATATTGTTTTTAAATAGATCTGGCTATCAAAAAATGCATAAAATTATCTTTTAAGATGAATGTCCTTACATATCACAACTTTCACATAGGGAATCATTATTTATCTTTACATTTTAATGAATCTTTTCATATTTATTTCTTGGAGAATGAAAAATAATATCAATATTACTATCCATATCTTAGTTTGATCAAATTTTTGATTCAAGCTTAATTTTATTCAATTTATCTTTCATGGAATGATTTTAGAGGCCCCTGATGTGTCCCATATTTCTGTAATAGTAGCATATACTTCAATATAGCGTGACGTCCTTTTTAACACATTTCTTTTTTTGAGTTTCTGGTGAACTCTGGTTTTCTACACCTTTAATGTAGATTTACCCTCATTTTTCACCTTCTTATACATTTATTATGGAATTATAATATAATCATCATCAGTATTTCATTTTATAGTTTCATACCCGAATACATCCTCGAATTATCCATATAGTTTACAGTGGTTCATTTTTTTTAAATTTCCATATATATTTTTTAGATATGGATTCATCTACTTCATTGTATCATGTGTCTTCCTACTTTTAGCTCTACTCCATCTTAATTCTGATTTTTTACAATTTTTATCAGTTGATAATTTATAAAACCTATTAAAGACCATATAACTAATGGGACCACTTTGTGTACGAAGATTTTATTTTTTGTCAAAAGTTTTCAATGCTGATGAAAATGAATAAGGTGATGAATAAGTACTCTTATGTTAATGGAGATGGGCCGAGGTGGGGATCCAGAGAGAATTGTTATGCAATCTTATAATTGGATTTTTCTCTTGGAAAATTCTCCATGAAGTAAATTTATATTACTTTTGAACTGATCCAATGTTCAAAGAATTTGTGTCAATGGTGACACATTGTTTACAACAATGAATGATGGGGAAGTATCATCCATCAGAGGATGATTAAATAAGAATGATAATTTGATGAAGATAATTCAGTGCATCAAAATTTCATGAGAACTATGCCAAATATTACATTATGAAAGGAATCATATGATTTTAATGTGTTAGAGATTGATTATTGAAGAATAACAGACTGCGGATGGGCTTGAAATTCTAATATGTCATTGCATTACACATTTCCTTCAAATCAGACGATGCTCTACTTATTTGCATTTCACAAATATCATAAGTTAATAGAACATGGGATGAATGCCTTATAAAAGAGAGTGGGAGAAAAAATGATGCCATCCATATAAAGTTTTGATTGGAAATAATGACGTTTCTCGAAGATAGGGATGCTCCAGTACATCCCATTCAATACCTGACGATGATAATGGTGTTTGATCAATGAATATATATCATGAAGATGGTTTGGTATGTTGCACGCAAGTGGAGTTCCATGATCCAATTATCAACATCTGGCAGAGGGGAGGCTTGCACAAATAATTGGATTTTCCACGTAAGATTTATGGGAGTTTGGAATTTTTCGTGCAAGGCATTATTTGAGGTTAAAGCATAAATAAATGGTTATGGGAGGATGTAAATGAATGATTCAATAAGTTCGTGAAAGATAAGGTTTCCATGAAGGAGAATTATGTTCCCAATGTGACGTCAAATGGGGTTTTTCACGACACGTTGGGATATTGAGCGACACATCAGGGGTATTGCACGTGGGGGTCTATGAGGTCTATAAATAAGAGGTGACCTGCTCACATTTGATAAGCTCGACACTTAGATAAATTCTAAACACTACAACATAAATGAGTTTTGAGTAAATGGGAGTGCACGAAAGAAATAGAGTTTCACACAATATTGAAGTTTCATGCAAGATTGAAGTTGCGTGAAATAGGTGTGTCGTGAAAAAAGTCAAATCTTGTGCGCATGGCATAAATGTTGTGTAAAAGAAACAAAAAAGGGTGCACAAATGATTTTGGGGGTACTGAAGGCCTTTAATAGGTGCATATCATTTTAAAAGCGGCTTCGTGATGATGGAAGTATTGTGACCAATTCTGTATCACAAAGAAAAATTGTACCTCACTCACACGACAGGTGTTTTATCACCCTCTTTGTGATTTGAAATGTGAAGAATAACTGGATGTGCAACTAAAATCATATCATCACAAAGGTAGAAGGTAGTATACTATTACTGTCATGTGTTGGTATTGAGATTTTATGAATGAGTATAAGTAACATCTGCACTATTCCATATCATATTTTTTCAATCAAAAGGAAGAGTAGAAGAAGAAGAGAGTGGCCAATCTATATTCTGTTATTTAGGCCATTACAACTATGGTAATGATATGATGATCTTGTCTTTGATTTTTTAATAATCACAATGATAGTTTGGGATTCTAGTAGACTGAAGCAGAAGTGATCTCAGTGTAGCTAGTTTTGGACTGAAGAAGAAGGGGAAGAAGATTGTGTAGCTTTCTGGTTTTCTATAGAGAATGAAGTGGTTTTTACCCATATGCTGCTAGGAAGGTAATAATTAAAGAGAAGAAGAACAAATTAGCACTATGTAATCCCAAGTTTCCCAATAGGTGTAACATTATTTTGGTGTTACAAACACTTTTAATTGAGGGAATACTATCTTTAGAGATAGTATAATGAACCAGCTAGAGGCTGTAACTAACGGTCTACACTGGAAGTATAATGAACCAGTGAGTGTAATGGGATATCCTACTCATTAAAATTTGGAATAGGATTTCTTCCCTTCCCCATTAAAGTTTAGGGAGAAACAATAGGAATCGATTATTTGCTTCCATCCTCTAAGTGTAAAGAGCCACACTGACTAGAGTATTGATTTCTTAGCCAACCCACTATAAGAGTCAATCTCATTATAGGGGAGAATCCATGCACTAGTCCTTCCCATTCATTGACAGGACGTATATGGTCTTATTGATTGTTGAACCTTATAATAATATTGTGTGCATATTTTTAAAGCAATAATATTATTTCATTATATAGGGGAAATAGAATAAGAGAATCAAGATCTTAATAGGTCCGTAGGTATAGGGTTAGAAAGTTCGAATTGGATTCAAATGTCCCCTACACTGATTCACCCCCCTCTCAATGTAATGTATATCCCAAATGGATCCTCTCCATTGGTATCGGTGGGAGGTTCAACTATGTTTGATTCAATATTGTGATGTTATTCTATTTTTAACATTTGAGTTTCATTCATTATTCAACAAGGAAGAGTAATGTTAGTGGAGAATTAGTTACCTCTTATCAGAAGTTTTTATCTACTAAGACCACGATGATTAGAACAAATAAAGAGAATAGAAATTTGAAGAAGAATTCCCTCTTATCTAAAGAACTTGAATTATCTGGTTCTCCATATCTTGTTGAAAATGAAAACAAATCTGGCTTGGATAGTAATGAGAAGGTGGCTCATGATTCCACTATGAAGATGAGAAGCCATCCAACCTCAGATTATTAAGAGTTATGTGTCAATACATTTGGGAACTATTCTCATGATGAAAATGTCATCACAAGTGGTGATGAGAGATCTATAACATCTCTAGAAATATCTATTGATATATTATGAAAGAATCATCATGGTATCCTTGAAGATAGTTCCTCCCATGTTTGTGGATTATTTCATTTCATACAATAAAATACCACTTAGCTGGAAGAAGAAATTGATGTTTTAGAGAATGTCTTACAAGGAAAACATGTGGAGTGTTAAAATTTTTCTATACAGGTTGGAGCCTTCGAAGAACAAAGTGGTAATTTCAATGATGTTCTTTAATTTGGATCAATGATTTTTATGAAAGAGAGGGTGTAAACAATACTCTAAAAGAGAATATCCACACACTTGAGGATGAGTTTAAAATGAGAAATGATGTTAAGGAGGTATATTTGGAAGATGAATCCATGAAGATCAAAGAACATGACTATTTGTCACAAAACAATTTAATGATGCATGGAGATGATGTTGAAAGATTAATAAAGGATGATCAAGTGAAGATGACTATGATTGGAGACCAGGAAGTCATCATCAATATGAGATGTCTAGAATTGGAAGATGAGTCGACCAATCTTGAGAACACACATATTGAGTCTTCACAAAATATAGAATCAATTTTTTTCTATTACTCAATGCTTACTAGAGGATTATACTATCAAAAGACCTAAAACATGTGATAAGAAGATAATGAATTCACTTATTGATTTAAAAAAAATCAACAATGAAATTAAAGGGACCATCCATACAAACTTATACTAATTTCTCTAAAATTGATTGTACAAAAATTATTGTCTTGAAGAAAATTCTAATTATGTATGGATGATGAAGAATGAGAAGTAACCTAAAACAATGGAAATGGTCAATTGGGGAAATATTTTGGAAGGTATATCCCCACAAAAATTACAACATAACAAGAAAATGATTTCGAAACCTTATAATGAAGATGGAATGTATTCAAGGTTTTTAGTCGACGTTGGTGCTGCAAAAAAAATGGGAACTGTACACTAGATTATAACGACCCATACATTACATACATTGTTATTACTTCAGAATTGAAGCACACTTATTACAACATATAACAAAACCAAGAAAGGACCGTATAGGTATAGTGTCTTTAGAAACTGGGAAACATAAACAACTGGTTCATAAAGCATTTACTTTGCCTCACATTTATTTCATCATATCTAGAGTCCCTTTTTGGCATATTCTACTTAAAAACCTTCTTCCTGACCTGGGGAAATAAAACATACAAAAGGGTGAGCTCAAATGCTCAGTAAGGGTAAACAAAATAAATATCAATCACATCATATACATAAGCACATAACTTTTTGAAATCTTATCCTGCAAAAGAGATCATAATTTAATAACATAGGATAAATCATAGTAGTGAAATGTGATCCCAATAATCATAACATAAAACATGAAACTTTGTGGCATACACACATAATCATATAGAATCATTTCGTATTAGTCAAGACTCATTTCCAAGACTATCTTAGTGGACAAAGTTCCTTTCTGAACCGAGTTCACTCCTCATTTCAGTCCTGTTTCACTGAACCGGTATAACCTACCGTTCCAGCCATATCTATCTCATGAGATATAAAATCTTTACCCAATGAATTTTAGGGGTATATAGGTCCCACCCATCTCATAATGATACCATTATTATGTGTGCCACAAAATCATAAATCATACATCATTGCATAACCCATGTAAAAAAATGGGAATCTTAAACATCATGACATCATCAAACAATTCATATAAGATAAAGGAATTCATAAAAATAATTCCATCACAACATAATCAAATCAATGTAATAATAGGGATAAAAATAGAACCCTATATTATCATAGATGGAAAATAATTTTGATAAAACACTTGAACTCCATTCTTGAGGAAAATATCCTTTCTACTCCAAAAACACTTTTCCATTCTTAACATGTTGTACAATTCTAAACTAAAAGGAAAAAATATACTTGAAAACTTGTAAAGGAATCTTATTGGAGATAATGTTTTCAAAATCCATTCATGCCGTATAAGTTAAAAAAACATCCTTCTCATAATTTTGTCGGAAAAGTCAAAAAGTACCACGTACAAAAAACGACAAAAGATTCCTTTGATATCTTTTACTAAAAACTCACTGAAGGGTAAAATTGGATATAAACTATTGTATAATGATTTAAATATTACATATTGAGGAAACATGGACGTGGATGATAAAATACACCCCTGTAACTTTAAAAGTATAAACAATCTCAGATAAAAATGATATTTTAATTTTTCCTTACCTTAGGTCTGATATGCTTTGTACGCGTCCGAACCTCGTGTATAATGATTTAAATAATGTTATTGACTTATTAAATAATCATAATTATTTTTATGATATCATATATGGTCATATTCATAGCTTCTTAGTAGTAATATTTCATTGCTACTTGTTATTCGGTTGTTTATAACTTTTTGTTCTTATGCGTGTTTTGTCGAATAAATTATTATTCTTCTGTTTAGGTTATAGATACCTCATTTCAAGAAATGTATTAGTGTAATATATATCATATTAATTCATTCAATTCATTTATATAATCAATATGAAATGAAGATCATTTAGAACGAGTCACATCACATCGTGGAGACGGTATTCCGTACGTACGCACGAGTGATGATATCGTTCCTATGATCGTGGAATTGTATTGGAGTGTATGTATACTATTTCAGAATCAATATCACTTTATAATAGTCATATATAGTCATTATTTACACCATTATACCCATCCAAGTAAGGTGGTGGTGGAAAAGAGATTACACCACGGCGTGGAGACGGTATTCCGTACAAACGCACGCGCGGTGATTTATTTTTCTGTAGGATGGATAGATGGTGAAATAGGTTTGTTTCATAATTATAATAACATATCAGTATATGAGTGATACTGATGTTATTACTTCATTATGAAACAAATAAAGAGGAAGAAGTGGAAGAAGAAATAAAGATGAATGAATCGGTAATGAACATTACCTCTTCTTTGAAATGCTTCTTTGATACCTCCTTTTAGGGCACTAAAATAGGTCTTTGAAGAATACCAGAACCTCTAGGATGTTTCTAGGGAAGTGGAGAGAAGAAATTGGCCGGGGTTGGCCGATCTTGGAGGCTCATGTTGGTGTGAGGAAGAGGGGGAGGAGGTTCCCTTTTATAAGGGAGGAGAGGGGCTCCTTTAGAAAAACTAAAAATATTATTTTATTATAAAGTCAAATTCGGTTTTAAATAGCTCCAAATTGATATATTTCTACGCTAATGTGGGGATGGGTTGAAATCCTCTCATCCAATAGAATTTAGACAAGCTTAGGTTCATATTTTAACCTTATCATTTAGATTTATCATTAAGTTAAATAATTTTACTTTTACCGTGTCTTCTTGTGTTCTTATACTATAAGGTTAATAAACATACTATAAGAAGCCAAACGAACCCCAAGTTGTTTATTATTAATATATATAACCTTATCTAAGTCATTTGGCCGAACCTTATATTTTTAGGAATAAAATAACAATTACTAATATAATATTTGTTTTAAAAACTATTTTATGTCAATTTTGACACTATTTAGTAATTGATTTTTGTGAAAATTATAACAGAATGATTAGTTCGAATAAAATTAATTAAATTAATACTAACATGTCATATTAATCTTTAAAATTATTGGAATTCATAAAAAGTCTCATATTACATTTATTTGGGTATTTATAACATCAATTATGTCAATATTTCATTAATAAGATAATTACTGCATTATCATTGTGTCATAAATAAATTAAATTATTTAATGTCTAAAAATGAAAAAAATAAGACTATGTAGGAAATATTTTTAGCTTTCTAATTAATATTTATAGTCTAATTTATCTTATGTATAACCCCATATTAAAAAATATTTACTTATTAAACTTTGATTTTAACTATTTTAACCCTTCTTTAAATAAATCAATAATATATGTCCTAATCTAACTCAAGTGGGCCTAAATGGTCATATTTTATTCTTAAGTTTGCTCTTGGTCGAATTACACTTATCCAATAGAATTAGAACATGTGTTAGGGTAATAATAATATCATCTTTACCCTTAATTACCCTATTTACTTTTAACCGTGGTAAAAAAAGTAAAAAGTTACTATTCACCAAAAAATTATTTTCATCTCATTGAACCACATTTTACTTAATAACATCAACCGTGTCTCTCGGAATTCTGAAATTCCACTCACAGAAGTGGTAAAATTAAGTTTTATGAAAAATTCAGTTTTTTTTAACTACCACTTAGTGGTTTCACTATTCATCAAAAATTGAAAGTTTTCAGAAAAATACCAAAATTTCACCCTAGGCTAATTTCGATATTCCGAATCCAAAAATGAAGT
Organism: Viscum album; assembly: GCA_963277665.1. Classification (NCBI taxonomy): domain Eukaryota; kingdom Viridiplantae; phylum Streptophyta; class Magnoliopsida; order Santalales; family Viscaceae; genus Viscum; species Viscum album. The sequence goes on along the minus strand of OY728133.1, from coordinate 1,371,794,026 downwards.
CCATTTTGAAAAATAAAATTTATAAAATTTCAAAAAGTGGTTATTACTATTCATAACGGCTGGTTTTAATAATATTGTAATAGCATATCATTGTTTAGTGAAACTCGGTATTGCGTATGACGCAAGATATCGAGGAAGGTCGCAATTTCTTGTAAAGCAATCCAAGAAAGTATTGTGTGTAGAAAATATTCCTTTTATGATTTATATAAAATAAAAGTCTTGGGTGTTACATTCTACCCCCCTTAAAATGAATTTCTCCCTCGAAATTCGTCACTTTGTAACAAACAGATGAGGATACCTCTCCCTCATCATATCCTCAAGCTCCCATGTAGCTTCTTCTAATTGGTGGTTCCTACATAAAACTTTCACCAATCGAGTGGTCTTGTTTCGTAGGACTTTTTCGCTATGATCCAGAATCTCTATCGGTTGTTCTTCATAAGAAAGATCTTGCTCTAGCGGTACTACTTCTGAGCTGAGTACATGTGAAGGATCAGGTATGTACTTTCTCAGGAGAGATACATGGAACACATCGTGAACTTGATAGTGATTCGGTGGAAGCACTAATCGGTAAGCTACCTTCCCAACACGATCCAGTATTTCGAAAGGACCGATATATCTAGGGCTCAACTTCCCATTCTTTCCAAATCTCATAACCCACTTCCAGGGAGATATTTGTAAGAACACTTTATCACCCACTTCAAACTCTAGGTCTTTTCTTCGGTTGTCGGCATAACTTTTCTGTCGACTCTGAGCTTCTCTTTTGTGTTGTTGAATAGATCTGACCTTTTCTACCATTTTGTCAACGAGATCGGGTCCTAATAGCTTTCTTTCCCCAACTTCATCCCAGAAAGTTGTTGTCCTGCATTTCTTTCTATGGAGAGCTTCATAAGGAGCCATCTAAATACTGGAGTGAAAGCTATTATTATAAGAAAATTCCACCAAAGGTAGGTGTTTACCCCAACCACCTTTTAAATCCACAGAACAAGCTCTCAACATATCTTCTAGAGTTTGAATTGTTCTCTCAGACTGACCGTCTTTCTGAGGATGATAAGCAGTGTGGAAACTGAACTCGGTATCCAAAGTATGCTGAAGACTTCGCCAGAACTTCGAGGTAAATCTCGGATCCTGATCAGATATAATAGAAAGTGGTACTCCATGCAATCTTACCACTTGCTTTACATATATCCTGGAAAGCTGATCTAGAGAGAAATCCTCTCTAATAGCAATGAAGTGTTCAGACTTTGTAAGACGATCAACTATGACCCAGATAGCATTATTGCCTTTGGATGTTTTTGGAAGTCCTGTGACAAAGTCCATAGTGATGTTTTCCCATTTCCATTCAGGTATGGGTAATGGTTGTAACATCCCCTTAGACTTCTGTCTCTCAGCTTTAACTTGTTGACAAACCAAGCATCGAGAGACATATTCAGCAACATCTCTTTTCATGCCATCCAACCAGAAGTACTCTTTCATGTCCCTATACATCTTCGTGCTTCCCAGATAAATAGAGAATGAAGAACTATGAGCCTCATCCAGCAGCTCCTTCTTTAATTCGGGGATGGGAGGAACAAAAACCCGATTCCTAAACTTTATTATCCCATCACAATAAAGGTTGAATTCAGGAACATTTCTCAACTTCTTTTGTAACTCGACATCTTCTTTCTGTGCCTCTTTAATCTCCACATGTATAGATGGTTGAATATTCATTTGATAAAGATACTATTCTTCAACTTTCATTATAATTCCAAGATCCATCCTTTGTAAATCCATAAATATTGGATCTTGTGTGATCCCCATCATGGATAAACTAGCATGGTCTTGTCGACTTAATGCATCTGTCACCTTGTTTGCTTTCCCAGGGTGGTAATGGATTGAGCAGTCGTAATCCTTAATCAGCTCCAACCGTCTTCTTTGGCACATATTCAGCTCCTTTTGTGTGAAAATATAATTTAAACGTTTATAATCATTATAAATATCACACCTTTCACCATAAAGGTAATTCCTCCAAATCTTTAATCCAAAGATTACCGCAGCCTACTCCAAATAAGGAGTTGGGTAATTTTGCTCATGTATTTTCAATTGTCGCGAGGAATAAGCTATCACCATATCATTTTGCCTAAAAACACACCCCAATCCCTTCTTGGACGCATCACTATAGATCACAAACCTTTCTCTACTACAAGACAGTGTGAGCACAGGTGCACTGGATAACCTTCTTTTCAACTCCTTGAAATTCTCTTCACATTCCTCCGTCCAAACAAGCATAACTCCTTTCCGAGTCAACTTGATGAGTGGATTAGATAATCATGAAAAATCTTTCATAAAACGTCGATAATATCCAGCCAAACCACGGAAACGTCGGATCTCAGTTACTGTTTTTGGTCTCGACCATCTTTCGATAACCTCTATTTTTGCTAGATCCACAGATATCCCCTCTTTTGAGATTATGTGACCCAAAAATGCAACTTTTTGAAGCCAAAATTCACACTTGGTAAATTTGGAATAAAGCTTCTCCTTTCTCAGGGTCTTTAATATAATTCTCAAGTGATCTTCATGTTCTTCCTTTCTCTTTGAATAGACAAGAATATCGTCTATAAAGACTACCACAAACTGATCAAGATAGTCTCTAAAGACTCTATTCATTATATCCATGAAGATAGCAGGGGAATTAGTAAAACCAAATAGAATCTCTATAAATTCATAGTGTCCATACCTTGTACGGAAAGCCGTCTTTGGTATATCCTCCATTTTGACCCTTAATTGATGATACCCTGAACTAAGATCAATCTTGGAAAAGTATTGAGCTCCGCGTAGTTGGTCAAAAAGGTCATCAATGCGTGGGAGAGGATATTTGTTCTTGATAGTGATCTTGTTAAGATCTCGATAATCAATGAAGATTCTCATTGATCCATCTTTCTTCTTAACAAACAGAACAGGTGCTCCCCAAGGTGACGCACTAGGGCATATGAACCCCTTATCAAGATTCTCTTGGAGTTGCTTCTTCAATTCCTGAAACTCTATTGGGGCCATTCTATAAGGTGTTTTTGAAATAGGCAAAGAACCTAGTACGAGTTCTATTGAAAACTCAACTTCACAATTCGGTGGAAGACCCGGTAATTCCTCCGGAAAGACATCATCAAACTCCCGTACAATGGGGATATTATTAATCGTGAGTTTATCACCAACCATTTGAGATAAATAACCTTCATTTAGTGGAATCAATACCCATAAAATGGAAGAAATTTCCACTGGACGGTTATGTTCATCCTTGCATCGATAGACGATCATAGATTGATCTGGAATATGAAATATGACTTCCCCCCTTTGGCAATTGATATGAGATCCATGTAGAGAAATCCATTCCATGCCAAGAATCACATAAAATTCCACTATAGGATGGATTACATGATTTGTAGGAAGCACTTTTCCACAAAATTTAATCGGAGAAGAATTATAAACTTTTGATGCAACTGTTGTGCCATTAGGTGTTTTCACAGCTAACTCAACATCTAACTGTTGAGGTAATACAGTGATATCCTTAGAAAATTCTTCAGAAATAAATGAGTGGGTGGATCCCGAATCAAATAAAACATTTTATACTTTAGAGTGGATGGTAAGTGTACCTTTCACCACATTGTTATCGTACTCCACATAGCTGATAGAAATTTCATGTGACATTCCTTTGTCTTTAGCCTTAATAGTTTGTTGACTTCGACCATCATCATCAACCCTTGGATTAGGGAATTTATTGGCATAATTTCACATCTCCTTCCACATGAAACATTGAAGTGTAGTTGGTTCATTCTGTGTATCCCTTCCATTGTTTGCATCATTAGTCATATTCATCCCATCATCGCGGCATTCAAATGCCTGATGACCTTCCTTTCCTCATTTGAATCATTTACTTGTCCCTTTAAGACAACTCCCTCCATGTTTCTTTCCACACTTTGAGCATAAGGGAAAGCTCATCTTCTTTTCAGTGTGCTCTTTAGATTTTCCTTAGAATTCCATTTTCCTCTTCTTATCAAACCCATATGACTGATGGGTTACTCCAATCTCAATATCAACTTTGAGAGCACATCAAATGATTTCCTCGTAGCTATTGAAGTCCCTTATGGCTAACGCCCTTCGAAGACTTGGTTTTATGCCACTAAATAATCGATCGATCTTACTCTCAGGTGGGATAATAATACCAGAAGCGTACCTTGCAAGTCTTGTAAAATTTTCTTCATAAGTACCAACAGATTCATTATCATTTTGCTTCATTTCAAGAAACTCTTTCTCCATCTTTGTTCGGAGAATACGAGGGAAGTACTTATTAAAAAATAAGTTCTTGAACTCGTCCCATTCCATGGACTAAATTTCATCCCTTTGCCTCGTATTCTTAATAATATTCCACCATTGATCAGCATCACCGTCCAAACGATACACTGCTATGATGACTTTATCATGCTCATAACATTGAAGAACTGAAAATATCTTTTCAGTAGTACTAATCCATTGTTCAGAAACTAATGGATCAGTAGACCCGCTGAAAGAAGGTGGACGTTGTCTCATGAAGGATTCAACAGAATGTTTCTCCTTCCTTTGCACATTTGGAAGTCCTGCATGATTCATAGCTTGAGAAAGTTGTGTGAGAAAGGCTACAAGATTTTTAATTCCATCTCCCTTAATATTTGGTTGCTCAGGGGGACAATCATTACATTGCTCGACACATTCCGCATTAACACGATTCCTTCGGGTTCCATCCATTGACTAAAACCAAGAAGAATAGTCTAAGTAACATTAATTATAATAGGAAAACCACATAATCAAGAATAAAATTTCACACTTAAGGTCTTATCCTAGGTTATTCATGGCCATTTCTAAAACACTAAGATTGTGTTCTATGCTTAGACTTACCCTTAGGGTTCTTACTAAGGCTTTCACATCCTAGTTTCCAAAGGTTGACTATACCTTTCCTCTGATACCAACTATAAAGACCCATACTTTACATACATTGTTATTACTTCAGAATTGAATCACACTTATTACAACATATAACAAAACCATGAAAGGACTATATAGGTATAGTGTCTTTAGAAACTGGGAAACATAAACAACTGGTTCATAAAGCATCTACTTTGCCTCCCATTTATTTCATCATATCTAGAGTCCCTTTTTGGCATATTCTACATAACAACCTTCTTCCTGACATGGGGAAATAAAACATAAAAAAGGGTGAGCTCAAATGATCAATAAGGATAAACAAAATAAATATCATTCACATCATATACATAGGCACATAACTTTTGGAAATCATAACCTGCAAAAGAGATCATAATTTAATAACATGGGATAAATCATAGTACTGAAATGTGATCCCAATAATCATATCTTAAAACATGAAACTTTGTGTCATACACACATAATCATAGAGAATCATTTCTTATTAGTCAAGACTCATTTCCAAGAATATCTTAGTGGACAAAGTCCCTTTCTGAACCGAGTTCACTCCTCGTTTCAGTCCTGTTTCACTGAACCGGTATAACCTACCATTCCAGCCATGTCTATCTCATGAGATATAAAATCTATACCCAATGTATTGGAGTGAGATATAGGTCCCACCCATCTCATAATGATACCATTCTTATGTGTGCCACAAAATCATAAATCATACATAATTGCATAACCCATGTAATAAAAATGAGAATCATAAACATCGTGACATCATCGAACAATTCATATAAGATAAAGGAATTCATAAAAATAATTCCATCACAACATAATCAAATCAACGTAATAATAGGGATAAAAATAGAACCCTATATTATCTTAGATGGAAAATAATTTTGATAAAACACTTGAACTCCATTCTTGAGGAAAATATCCTTTCTAATTCAAAAACACTTTTCCTTTCTTAACATGTTGTACAATTCTAAACTAAAAGAAAAAAATAAACTTGAAAACTTGTAAAGGAATATTATTAGAGATAATGTTTTAAAAATCCATTCATGTCGTATAAGTTAAAAAAAACATCATTCTCGTACTTTTGTCGGAAATGTCAAAAAGTACCTCGTATGAAAAACGACAAAAGATTCCTTTCATATCTTTTACTAAAAACTCACTAAAGGGTAAAATTGGATATAAACTACTGTAGAATGATGTAAATATTTCATATTGAGGAAACATGGACGTGGATGATAAAATACACCCCAGTAACATTCAAAGTATAAACAATCTCAGATAAAAATGAGATTGTGATATTTCCCTTACCTTAGGTCCGATATGCTTTGTACGTGTCCGAACCTCCTGTATAATGATTTAAATAATGTTATTGACTTATTACAGAATCATAATTTTTTTTATGATATCATATATGGTCATATTCTTAGCATCTTAGTAGTAATATTTCATTGCTACTTGTTATTCGGATGTTTATAACTTTTTGTTCTTATGCGTGTTTTGTCGAATAAATTATTATTCTTCTCTTTAGGTTATAGATACCTCATTTTCAGAAATGTATTAGTGTAATATATATCATATTCATTCATTCAATTCATTTATATAATCATTATGAAATGAAGATCATGTAGAACGAGTCGCATCACATCGTGGAGACGGTATTCCGTACGTACGCACGAGTGATGATATCGTTCATATGATCGTGGAATTGTATTGGAGTGTATGTATACTATTTTATAATAAATATAACTTTATAATAGTCATTTATAGTCATTATTTACACCATTATACCCATCCAAGTAAGGTGGTGGTGGAAAATAGATTACACCATGGCGTGGAGATGGTATTCTGTACGTACGCACACACAGTGATTTCTTTTTCCGTAGGATGGATAGATGGTGAAATAGGGTTGTTTCATACTTATAATAACATATCATTATATGAGTGATACTGATTTAATTACTTCATAATGAAACAACTAAAGAAGAAGAAGTGGAAGAAGAAATAAAGATGAAATAATTGGTAATGAACATTACCTCTTCTTTGAAGTGCATCCTTGATACCTCTTTTTAGGGCACTAAAATAGGTCATTGAAGAAGACCAAAACCTATAGGATGTTTCTAGGGAAGTGGAGAGAAGAAATTTTCAGGGGTTGGCCGAGCTTGAAGGCTCTAGGTGGTGTGAGGAAGAGGGGGAGGAGGTGCCCTTTTATAAGGGAGGAGAGGGGCTCCTTTGGAAAAACAAAAAATATTATTTTATTATAAAGTCAAATTCGGTTTTAAATAGCACCAAATTGATATATTTCGAATCTAAGGTGGGGATGGGTCGAAATCCTCTCATCCAATAGAATTTAGAAAAGTTTAGGTTCATATTTTAACCTTATCATTTAGATTTAACATTAAGTTAAATAATTTTACTTTTTCCGTGTCTTCTTGTGTTCTTATACTTCAAGGTTAATAAACATACTATAAGCAGCCAAACGAACCCCAAGTTGTTTATTATTAATATATATAACATTATATAAGTAATTTGGCCGAACCTTAGATTTTTAGGAATAAAATAACAATTACTAATATAATATTTGTTTTAAAAACTATTTTAGGTCAATTTTGTCACTATTTAGTAATTGTGTTTTGTGAAAATCATAACAGAATTATTAGTTCGAAAAAAGTTAATTAAATTAATAAAAACAAGTAATTTTAATCTAGAAAATTAGTTTAATTCATAAAAAGTCTCAAATTACATTTATTTGGGTATTTATAACATCAATTATGTCAATATTTCATTAATAATATAATTACTGCATCATCATTGTGTCATAAATAAATTAAATTATTTAATGTCTAAAAATTAAAAATAAAATACCATTATGTAGGAAATATTTTTATCTTTCTAATGAATATTTATAGTCGAATTTATCTTATGTATAACCCCATATTAAAAATTATTTACTTATTAAACTTTGATTTTTACTATTTTAACCCTTCTTTAAATAAATTAATAATAAATGTCATAATCTAATCCAAGTGGGCCTAAATGGTCATATTTTATTCCTAAGTTTGTTTTTGGTAGAATTAAACTTATCCAATAGAATTAGGACATGTGTTAGTGTAATAATAATATCATCTTTACCCTTAATTACCATATTTACTTTTAATCGTGGTAAAAAAAAGTAAAAAGTAACTATTCACCAAAAAATTATTTTCATCTCATTGAACCACATTTTACTTACTGACATCAACCGTGTCTCTCGGATATTTGAAATTCCACTCACAGAAGCGGTAAAATTAAGTATTATGAAAAATTTATTTTTCTTAACTACCACTTAGTGGTTTCACTATTCATCAAAAATTGAAAGTTTTTAGAAAAATACCAAAATTTCACCCTAGGCTAATTTCGATATTCCTTATCCAAAAATGAAGTCCATTTTGAAAAATAAAATTTATAAAATTTCAAAAAGTGGTTATTAGTATTCATAACGGCTGGTTTTAATAATATTTTAATAGCATTTCATTGTTTAGTGAAACTCGGTATTGCGTACGACGCAAGCTATCGAGGAAGGTCGCAATTTCATGTAATGCAAGCCAAGCAAGTGTTGTGTGTAGAAAAAGATTCCTTTGATGATTTATATAGCATAAAAGTCTCGGGTGTTACATAGATTATTGGTACACTCTCTTAAATATAAAGGCATAGAGAAATACCATCTCAAGGGGGAGAAAACCAGATAAGAAGAAGAATCATCTACCGATATAAAAGCATCTGTATACTTCAAATAGATTTGGAATGTTAGATACCTTCTGTGTTGTATACAATAGGAGTGGTCAAATTAATGGTTAATGTTCTTTTCAATAGGTACCCAAATCTAATAAGAAACAAATATCGCACAAACTGGCTATGAAAGAAAAAGAATCTTTGGGATGTAGTCAGAAAATGGTTGGAAAATAATACACTCCCAAGAAGACTCTAAAGAGGAATGTTGAGAAGACCATGGATTGTAAATCTACGATGTTGAAGGGTAGTGCATAAAAAAGAAATACTAAGAGGGGTGACACTCAGAATATTCCATGTAGAATATCTAATATTGGTGTTTCACCCCCTAATTATATAATGGTGGTTTGGATAGATGATTTGGAACAAATGAGAAATATGGAAGATGTACTGGCTAAGGCTGGTGATAAAAACAAAAAAATATACTATGTGAAGAAAAAGAGGTTCTATGTGTGAGGTGAAACAAAGATGGTCAATCTGTTAGAAGATACTAGGAATTTATTCCAGCCCAACGAGAATTCCTCAAGAAGATGAATGTTACCTCATGAGATTCTAGTTCTTTAAAAGACCTTTAAGAAAGAAGATTCACACACCAAGAGATGATAGAAATAGTGAGGTCTACACAATCACAGTCAACATTGAATATTAGTTGTGAAAGTTTGAATAACAGAGCATCTTTTTTGAAGAAATCACCTCATCCTTGTTGTTTACATTAATAAAAAAGGAGGATCAGCCTTATTCTATTAAATCTTTTTGTATTGTATTTGTTCTTATCATACATTGAATTTAAGGTTAGGAAAGATCTCAGGCAGAGAACATGGGATTTTGTGATTTGAAGTCTTCCCTTAAGTCGGAGACACATGAAGAGGCTGTCAGGGTCATTATGACAATAATTATCAACCTTAGTTGATATAAAATTCAATTACTCGGATGATTTTCTTAAGATCATGTTATTTTAAAAGGTCTGTTATTTCTAAATCTATCATTATTAGTTACTCTAAATAATGATCATTCTACAAAGAGAGGGTGGGAAAGTTAATTAGTGGCATAAGATGAGTGAAAGTTTCCCATGGACACATATCCTAGAAATTGTACTTGAATGTTTTTTATCCATTTGTTGAAGTAAGTACATGAGTTTCAGGTTGACCATTTTATATTGCACTAATTATCCAAAATTTGGAATGAATGTGGAATTTCATTGAATACAAGTGTATGAGTTCTCATCTCACGAGGTGTCATATTCAATGGATAATGGATGACTTTTTTGTCTAAAACAAATCCTATTGTTTCTACACCTAGCATTTCACATGTAGATTTATAGTGAAATGAATGATGTTACACTACTTAAGTATAGACTAATACTCACTTTACCAGGAACTTTGTATTTCCTATCAATAAGGGGGAGAAAATTTGAAATGAATGTTTGAAAATTAAGGGACAGAGAAATATGTTAAGGGGATATAAAGATTCTCATTTTTACATTTACACATTTATTTTAGGATAACTTAATATTATTGAAAACAAATACATAGATGGAGATTTTTGGGACAACATTGGGTATGAATATTGTATTTGTTGTCAACATTTTCCAATACTGGTCCAAATGAAGATGTTTATGAAGAAGTACTCCAACGTTAATAGAGATTGGATGAATTGAGGATACCTTGAGAATTGTTATACAATCATAGCATTGGATTTCATGCTTGGGAAATTCTACATGAAGAAAATTTAGATGATTGATGAAATGATCCTAAGATAAAAGAACTTGTTTCAAATGTGACAAATTTTTTACAACAAATAATAACACTGAAGTATCGTCCATGTGAGGATGATTGAAGAGGTACGAGTATTTCAAGAAGAGCATGAAATGCTTCACAATAGCATGAGAACCATGGAATAGATTACTTGATAAAAATAATCATATGATTTCCATGAATCAAATAATGATTATTGAAGAAGAAGAGTGTGTGAATTGGATTGGAATTCTATGTTGTTCATGCATTACACATTTCCTTCAACTTAGACGATGTTCTGCTATTTTGTATTTCAAAAATATCACAAGTTAGAAGAAATTTTGATGCAAGCCTTATAAAGGAAATGGTGAGAAAATATGATGCCATCCATATTCTGTTTTGATTGGAAAGAATGATGCTTCTAGAAGATAGAGATGTATCAACACTTCCCATTAAAAATATAACGATGATGATGGTGTTCGAAGATGGCTTGTTATGTTGCGCACAGGTGGAGTTCCAATATCTAAACTTTAAAATATGGAAAAGAAGATGTTTTTCTGAATGATTGGTTTTTTGCATGCAAGATTGAAGGGAGTTTGGCTTTTTTCGCGAAAGGTATGATTCGAGGACAAACATCAAAAAAATGGTAGAGGAGGGAAGTGCCCGAATGATTTAGGAAGTCCACGAAATGTAAGGTTGGTTAAAAGAGACATTATTGCCCAATGCGACGTCAAATGGGGTTTTGTGCGACACATTAGGATATTGGGAAACACATCGAGGTTTTCCTCGTGGGGGTCGATGATTTCTATAAATAATAGGTGACCGCCTCATATTTGATATGATCAACTAATATTGAAATTATGAGCACTGAGGCATGAATGAATTTTGATTAATGGGGAGTGCTCGAAAAGAAATAGAGTTGCATGCAAGATTGAACTTGTGCACAAGATTGAAGTTACGCACAAGAGGTGTTTCATGACTAATGTAAAATATTATCTTCAAGGTATAAATGTTCTGAGAAATACACCTAAAAGGGTGCATGAAATATTTAGGGGTAGAATAGGACTTTGATAGGTGCATATAATTCTCAAAGCGGCTTTTCGATAATGGAAGTTTTGTGAACCCTTTGGTTTCACAAAGAAAATTTTTAATGCACTCACATGACTGGTGTCTTATCACCCTCATTGTGCTTTACAATGTGAAGAAGAAATAGATGTGAAACTAAACTGACATCATCCCAAAAAAATAAGGTAGTATACTAATACAATTATGTGTTGGTATTTAAAATTGAATAAAGAGTATAAGACACTGTTTCACTATTCCATATCATACTTTGTCAATCAAAAGGAAGAAAAGAAGATTTAGAAGAAAATGACCATTCTATATTTATTTATTCAATACATAACAATATTGATGATACTATGATGATTTTGTCTTCATTGATAACATAATCACAAAGGGTGTTTCTGATTCTAGTAGATAGAAGCAGAAGTGATATCATTGCAGCTGGTTTTGCACTGAAGAAGAAGGGGAAGAATATTGTGTAGATTTTAAGTTTTCTGTAGATAATTAAGTAGTTTTTATACCTACATGCAGTAAGGAAAATAATAATTGAAGAGAGAAAGAAAAAATAATCCCTATGAAATCCAAAAGGTCTCAATAGTTGGAAGATTATTTTGGTGTTTCTAACTATTTTAACAGAGAGAAGACTCTCTTTGGAGGTAGTATGAAGAACCTACTAGAGGCTCCAAGAGACTATCTACACTGGAAGTATAAAGAAAAGTTAGTGTAATGGTATATCCTAATCGTTGAAATTTTTATGTGGATTGTTTCCCTTATCCCCTTAGAGTGTAGGTAGAAACACTAGGAAGAGATTATTTGTTACCTCCTTCATGTTTACGGAGCCACATTGACTAGAGGATTTTTTTCCAAGTCATCCTACTTTAACAGCATATCACATTATAGTGGAGAATTCCTACACTGGTCATTTCCATGCATAGAAAGGACGTAACTACTCTTATTGAGTGGTCAAACTTGTAAAAATATCAGGTACATATTTTTTAGGCATTCATATAATTTCATGTGATATGGAAAAGAGAATAAGAGAATAAATGTCCTAACAGGACAATAGGTATAGAGATAGAATGTTGGAATTGGTTTCAAATGTTCCCAACACTGATTCCAATCCCACACTCTATGCTAGGTATATCTCAAACTGGTCCTCTTAATAACAATACCGCCCACAACCCCAAAAATATATTACAAACCCCTTTCTTTTACAAAGAGGCACATTCTGTTTATATTTCAATATTTTTTTGGACTTTCTCATACACATTTTGTGGTCAATATAGGGAGCAACTCCAGTGAGACTTAATCACATTCAACCCAAAAACAATAGTGTTTTTCACATTATTTTCATATTCACATATTTATATAGTTTTTTCCTACACTTGTATAAAAATAATATTTAGTACAACCTGAATAAAATATATTATGGGACACATTTTACTTTCATGATAAGGTGGATGCTTCTCCAGATGATATAAAATTCTATTTCCCCCATTTTTTGTATTATTTTATTCATAATTACATTATAGTATCTATGTGGGAATAATAATCTTCTCATCAAATTTTGATGTTATAAATTTTTCTTCTTTTATATCTTTTAGTTTGATTCTATAATCTGGACACTTCTCACTGAGAATGTTCATCTCATCTGCAAAAAATCTCAACCTATCATCCTAATTTTTATTCATATTTTAATCACTAGCCTTATTTTTTTACAAAAAATTCATTCTCAATCTAATTGACTATATATTTAATTATTTTCTATCAGGATGTCTTGACACTCATGGAGGCTTGATAAAACATTTCAAATGCAGGTAATACTTCACTAACTATAGTTTTGAATACATCTATCTCAGAAATGAATCTTTTCAAGTCATCAATAATTTCAACATACCATTCATTAAAAAGTAAATTTATTTAATTATTTGACTATTATAGGATTTTTTAGGTTTTTTCATATCCCATCATTTTTATCCAATGTTTTCACTAGCCTCTTCTTCTATCTGTAATTTCTCATCCTGAAGTCCCTTGATAAATCAAAAAATACAAATAACTACCTCTTTGGGAATTTTTTTTATGATCTTTAAATTTAGAAAAAATAACAAAATGATATATCATTATCACATCATGAACAATAATTATTTTTTAAATAATTTAAATAATAATTACCACATGTATAGCTTTGATTAACTTCGGTTAGTGGTGTTTCGTTATTTAATTTTGGATTCTTCTTCAGCTTCATTGAATCTCTTTTCCTCTTATACTTATAATTCTTAATAGAAATATTTATCTTTGTGTCATAAGGGGTATATTACTTTTTCTTAAAATGATAAAACATAAACACTTCCAGAAATATACTCTTCATCCATGAAATCATGGAAATAATGGATATTTAGAGAGAACCCCACTATAATACCAAATTATGGGAATAAAAACCAGTTGGGTACCACTCATTGGTAAGGGATTAATATGTGGTACTCAATTTTTATGAATTTTATTGCACTATATTTAAACCTTTTGAATGTGTTAGAGTTTTTGATCTGACCAATAGCATATCATAACCTCACATCATGAGAAATAAAAAAGGGAGAGATAATCAAACATTATTTACAAGGTTTGAGATAAAATAATACTCTATCCCATCTTGGCTAGACACCATTGCATGGATTCTACACTATAATCATCATATTTAATTACATTTGATAGATAATAACTAGTTAAATAACATATTGTTTGATCATCAAGTTATCCCGGCCTCAATACTCTAACCATTAACTCTTCGTCCTCGATTAGATAGACACACCGATCATCCTTCTTATCATCCAAATGTTTAGAAACAGTATCTATGAGCCTCTTCAACCACTGGTTGTGTACCCCAGTAACAATCTCATCCTTCTTCATCATTGAACATGTAGTAGTAAGATCTCTTTCATCTTCATATGCTTGAATTCTCCGAATATGTTGTATCATTATTTCTTAGGTACACCTTCAAGATGTTTAATATATTATTTATACAAGTTTTAATATTCATGATACTCCTTAAATATTCATTGCAATCTAAATTCATTATATCATAGATTAATCAAAGACACATTATAAGACTCTTTTATTTTTCATACCTTCTTCCCTCTTTAATACTAGATTTGTTTAGATATGAGATATCTCTTCAAACTAGGTATACAAGTTCTAAATTTATTTTCTATATTTAACCCATTTTCATCTTAATAGTATATTTATATATATTCAAATATTAATATTTAGTTTCAATCCGCATTCAAAAACTCTTCAATATTAGATATGTGTGATAATTTTCCATATAAATCAGTCAACACTTTTCTCGATTTCTCCCTCATTTTAATTATTATTCAATCTTATTTGACAAATCTTGAAGAATTTGTCATCATTATTTCATGTGATATATAAATTACCACATCAATAGTAATATATAAATTATCACTTATTTTAAACACATATCAAATTGGGATCTCATATTCAATTCTATATATTGTATTTGATTTACACCAACATATTCTTCTTAAACACACATATCCATAATCATTGTTGTTTTCCATGTGAACGAACTCATGCATCTCTATAATATAGATCTTGATGTTTTCTAAATTTAATATTCTAAAAAATCTCATATAGTATGCAATGATATATATCCCATATGTTATTCTGAAACACCTAAATGAATTTTATATGTGTCCAAAATTCATATATATTGTTCACATTGGCAATGTAATAGCATTGGACTACATCACATAATTACCCTAAACTAAAATAAATTCCAATGAAAGATATTAATTCACCTACACATCAGTATTTTTAAATATATATTTTTCATCATCCTCAAATTGTCCTATTCAAAGAATTAACAACTTTAGAAATTTATCATGGATACAAAATTGAATACATTAGAAATTTGGATACACTAAAAAATCAGATACATGGATACTAATATAGGTTGGAGGTCTCTTACCCAATTATATAAAATTATAGACTCCAATAAAATTTAATTAACTCTTATTCAACCAACTAAAAATGCTTATCATCTACTTAAATACTTTTAAATAATTTTAGATATAGTTATCCTTCACCCATGAACAATTGTCATTGATTCCATTAACGATTATTTCAATAAACTTCATAAATATTTTCCATATTGTCACTAACTTCTCCACATGATCACTTAAAGTTACACCCTCACAATAACATTAACATATATCATGGTATTACCTTAATTATCATATATAAATACATGAATTATAAAACAAGATACCAAATTCCATAAACATTATTCCACAACAATCTCCCATGAATCATCATCACCACACTAAATAGGTATTGAAAATTTTAGAAAAAAAGGCAATAATCATATGGTAATAACAAAAATAATTATATTTTTATTTATTCCATTATCAATGGTTCATCTTTGGAGCCATGCATAATGAAATGAACTTTCATGAATCCCAATTTATTGATTTTAATTTCACGCCTATTATCATCCCATTTTCATCAAAACATTAAATCATGTAATATAATATAATTAAACCCCCCCCCCCCCATATTTTTTTGTTTCTGAAAAAGTATGACATAATCATTTACATTTAATTTTTTTACCTTTTTACAAGAAACAGGCATCACTTTCTCCATTAAATTAAATGCATTATTTTGATTTATAACATATTAATCTTATAATTATTCTTAAATAATATAAAAATTAATTACATAAACATTATAAGATAAAACATTCTCACTTTTTCCTCCATCTATACATCAGTTTTCTAAGATTGAATCCATATTTTCTATCAATTACATAAAAATAATGTGTTGAAACAATACAATTAAATTTTGATTTTGCGTATTTGATATCAAATTTTCACCACTTAATGGATTGAAAAACCATAGAATTATTTTGTGCATTTCAAATTATGACACAACCTCTATATTCTTATTAAAAGTGTAAGTGTGAGAATGCTCTCACATAGTTATGTTAATTGAAAGATATCTCTTTCAGAATATACCTCACCCACAAGGTTCCCACTATGATGATATTTTGAAAAACTAATTCTATTCACATTGGATATGTATTCAAATACGGAATTCAATGTCTTCCTCAAAAATATATTTTCTTATAATAAAAATTTCTTATAGACATTGAGTTTTGATTCACCCTTTTAAAATCATATTGTATCATTAATTGAGGTATATCTATTTTTAATATATTGAGAAACATTGTTAGACCTCTCTAACCAAGTTATTTATTATGTAAATTATCATATTAAGGAATAATAGCGGGGTGAAAATTTTCAATTCACTTAATATGTTAACTATTTATTTTCCATTTGTTGGAAAAGTTACAAGGCATATAATTTTACTACATATATCTTTCACAAATAATGAAATCATTTTTATTTTTTGTTTAACTATTTATTCATAATTAATCATAATGACACAAACATTTAATATAGAATCAAAACCGGACAATAATGTGATTTTGAGACCATTATCTTCAAATAATTCATCAATATTATATTCTTGACATTTGATGAATGCCCATCATGAAAATTTATACAATTTATGATGATGAAAAACTGGAATACCACATTCCTAGAAAGAGTGTAAGAGACTATAGGAATAAAATAAAATCATACTCCCAACACCGACACTAAATATTCCCATAATCCACCCCAATTTTGTCCAACATTTTCCTATTTCCACCATTTTTATCATGTGAATTTAGTAAAATGTTAATAGAACTATTACAAATAATTTTTTTAATAAATGATATCAAAAAAATATCTGACCAAAAATATATACTAATGAATATTTTGAAGAAAAAATTATCTATTTCGCAAAAACAATTCATGAGGTTTTTCAAAATGGGTTTACAAAAAATATTGATAATATTCATTGAATTATCTAACCATTGATAACACATTTATAAAAACAATTTTATAATTTCAATTTAATTCCCATCTAATATCTTATTCTACAATCCAGATTTATGCCATCATGGTAAAAATGTATGATGTCCTTTAAATTAAGTCTTCAAGTAATGTTTCAATATAACATAGTGCATTATTTCTTTACAAATTAGAAAACCTATCATTATTTTTATTCTATATCATGAAATCTTTTCATTAGTACGATATTAATTTATCATCCTATATAAAACTTATCCCATTGTAAAATATTAATATCTATGCCTATCATACAACATAAAACATAAATACCCCATTAATTAATATCATTGATTAATAGATCCAAATAAACATCAATATCATCATCATATTCTTTTGGTCATAATATTATAAAATACAAAATAATGCATATGCACTTCTTGTATAACCATTATGAAAAGTTAGCATTTATTAACATAACCAATTATTTACTATGAGTGAAACTATATACACCAAACAGATTCATTCTATCTTTAGCTAGTGAAAGATTGATGTTTTCAGCTTATTTCCAATATTCAGGGTACGCATGACCAATTTTCTTCCACTAATGGTGGTTTTTTTTTCGTGTTGAAGTTTTCCATATTGAATTCTTGTATCTTTATCCCACATCAATAAGCTTAATTTTTACAAATGTATATATAGTGTTTTGAATATTTTAATTTTTGGAATGTAACATACATATTTCTATGGATTTGATTCAACATAATTGTGTTAACCCCCATGATACTTATGGGTCATTTCTTGTGATTCATGTTACATTCGTAATAGTATGGAGTCAACTAGATAAGAATTCATTCTTTTAGGGAACATACCAATTAAACATAACATTCATTTAGTATCTTATGTTTAACAAGGAATATCATTATATTCTAGGAGTATGTAATTAGTGAGAGAAACATGTTATGTGTTAATGGAATCTATCCATATATTTCTATATTTCACATTATATAGATTTAGTACAATTGAAATTATTTTATATTTATTATAATTTTCATAATATGAACCCTGTTCACAAATAATCTACATAAAAAATATATTTTTACAATATCGAGGGTCATCATAAACCCATGTTCTTACTTCCTTAATATGATATACATCATCATTTACACTTGTGATAATATCAGATGATCAAAAATCTATAATTTTATTCCACTCACTAGAAACATTAACATATTCCCTCATTTTAATCCAACAATTATTACATTGATCTATTCCATGGAAGATCAATTTTTTATTCCAACTCCTTTGATAAATTGATCTTTATGAATTGAAACTGGAAAAAATACAAATGATGTGAAATGAGTAATATATAATACTTTTTGAAAACTAAATAAACTCTTAAACCCTAATCTTGTACACTTCTTCTAAATGATTTACCTCTATCAATTTTCTATTCACATATATCATGTATGATTAATAGTTTTTGTATTTTGAAATAAATAAATAAATAAATGGAATGTATGTATATAAAAGAGACATATTGTCACAAATATTAGTATTGTCACATATACAATGATCAGTACTCAAATAATGTAATATGTGATATTGAAATGTGATGTTATGTTTCTTGTCTTGTAAGGACTACTAAACCATGATCATTCATATGTAATATTATTTAATATGAATACTATATAATAAATTCCCCACAAGCTTTTGGTGATTGAGGTTGGGGGGATTACATCAGTGTATATATGTGGTTGTGGGTGTGGGAAGCTATGATTTAAATTTGTTCATGGATTATTTTTAAACTATTATATTCAATTTACTAAGCATGTGTAAAAGAAATAATTTGGTCATATATAAAAAAATAATATTAATGAGAAGAGAAAAATGATAAAATATTGAATGTGAACATGACTCATGTATGCTCATGTAGGATTATAACATGGATGTTTTCATACTTCATGTATGCTCATTAGGATTATAATTATTATGTAATGACTCATTACTACATTTTAGGGTAATTTATATTATTTTTTTGAAAAAAAATCCCAAGAGTATATTTTTGGGACCAAAGAAGGTGTTTGATGTCTTAGGGGGAATTATGTGTTTGAGGATTTGTGGAACCATTTGTTGGAAGTTGATGAATTGATTTTGATTTATTTAGGTGTTTACTTTAGTTGTCAATCCATATATATCATTTATTATTGGGTGATTAAAGGATATTAAAATAATTTTAAGAGTATTTAAAGACGCTTCATGTGTAATTCAAAATTCAGGGGAGAATAATGTTTAAATCTTATAAGTTATATTATGTGAAATAATGAAAACATTACATGGTTTTCAACCAACCACATCATGGGTCATGTTTTCTAAAAATTACATGTGGCAGTTTTGATAAAAAATTGTAATGGCCAATAAAAATAAAATCTAAAATATTATAGTAATATTTGAATATATCAACCCTCTTTGTATAGATGAGTTTCTTCCAATGGAATGAATTTGAATCCAATGACATATACTGAAACAAATTTTTTAACAATCCAATTGATATTTCACTAATAAATAATCTTTTCCCACCAAAAGTACTATCTAATCATTTTAAAAACTCAATCAATATATCCTGACATACCTAATTAATAACCAGGGTATAAAACATATGTTAAATTGATTTAGATTACTAAAATCCCCAATGATAACACACATCACTAAATTGTTAAAATCAATAGACATTACTATTCATGGAAGGTGAACTCATTTTCAAACAAAAATCTAAACAATATATTACCCATTTTTATACTCAATATAATAACATAAAACATTCTCGTGTTTCACTTTCCAAAGTCACCCAAACCCAATTAACATACACCAAAACTATCTGTTTCATTCATGGAAAAAATTAAATCTTATAAAACCTAAAATATTCATCATTTTATTATAATGGAATCATAATAATAACATCCATGTTAATAAATTAAACTCATTATAAACCTAATTTAATATCAATTTTTTCATGAATTAATTAATTTTAAATTAAAAAATAGTATTTAAAAAAATCCTATAATTCACAAGAGATCAATTTAAAATAAACCTACCCACAAAATTAATGATAAAATTTCATATTAAATTAATTAACATCATGATTAATCATTTAACACATTGTTATCCATTGTAATTAATTTCATCAAAGGATATTATAAAAGAAAATTTTTAATACGAAAATATTAATTGTACCAATATGTAGGTCATTTTCACTATCATCCTTCACAAAAACTAAAATAATGTTCTTCCACCTACTCAATTTTATGAAATATTCTTCATGATTCTCATTGAATATATCATAAATGAAAATATTATCAGAAATCAATCCAAATAAAATCGACAGAAATATTTTTTTGAAAAACTCC
The DNA here is from genome assembly GCA_963277665.1 of Viscum album. Lineage (NCBI taxonomy): Eukaryota > Viridiplantae > Streptophyta > Magnoliopsida > Santalales > Viscaceae > Viscum > Viscum album. Next base: position 1,371,773,200 of record OY728133.1, on the reverse strand, counting down.
AAATAATATTAAAACCAAAAGGGTTCTATTAATTATATTTCATTACTTCATTTGTAAATACATTGATACAAGATATTGTAAAAAATATCACTATACTCTAATAGTCCTTATGTTGTGGACTAAAATACCCATGAAAATAAAAGAAGGTATATTTATTATTTTTAGATATTACACATCATGTGGATTACAATTGCAAGTAATCAAAATTTATGGGGTGGCATGCGATGAGAATTTGTTTGGGAATAATAATTAAAACACTATAAATAATAATAGATTAAAATAAATCACTAAAAACCAGATAATAATTTCATACCATAGATGTTAAGGGTTTATTAATTAAAAAAATTTATATAGGCAGCTGTATTGATTATGTACCAAGTGATATTTTGTTTAATGAGGAGAAATATGTTATTTTTGCATTTTTTTCAATGACGTAGGGGTTTTATTATCGATAGTAAAAAACATTAGAAAAAAATCCCATTTTTCAAAAAAAAATTTACAAGATCTAACAATGAAGGCCTTTTCAGTGGTGATAAATCTAGAACATTATAATTGCAAACTAATAATCATTGATAAAATGATTTTTATCAACAATAATGTTAGAAGATGTTTAGATAAAATCTATATACTCAATTTAGTTATGATAATATTTTATTAATATTACGATAAATGTATTAATATTATAATAAATGAACCGTAATAAATTTATTAATATTACAATGTAAAATTAAATTTACCTGTATTTAAAAATATTAAAATTAAACATTATTTTACAATAAAAATTAGTCAACATTAAAAATTAATAATTAATAAAACTATTAAAAATAAACCAATAATAATAACGCTATTTAATGTTTAAATAATTGTATACTATGGTGAATAATGCATTAATATTATGATGTTATAATAAATATATTATTATTATAATATATTATAAATTAGTATATAATACAAAATAAATAAATACTAAGGATGAATAAATTAAAAAATCTCTAAAAACGAATAAACAATATTAATCATATTAAATATATTTATATATTAAAAAATGTATTAATATTATGTTAGATGTATTAATTTTATAATAAAGGTATATTTAATATTTTATTAAATGTATTATTGAAACATTTCAAATTATTATATTATAATAAATTTACAAATATTATAATAAATATAATGATATTATAATATATACTTTGTTAATAAAAGTGTTATTTTCATAGAAATATAATGAATAGATATTTTAGAGTTGTTAAAAACAAAAATCTTCAAGATTACTTTATAATATAATTGAATACAATAATGAAATATAAAAATAAACAACTTATATTAATTAAATAAAATTTATTAAGTAGAATAACACATAAGAAAATGAGTAGGAATACATTTGGGACCTAGTCGGTCTTCCAAAACTGAATCATCCTCTACGTCCTTAGGATGAGTTATTCATTGGTTTTACGGATAATTTTAAGGATTCACAACATATTACTATTAACTAAACATTTTTTTCCACCACATAAAAGGATTCCAATGAGACTAATTTAGATTCTAGTCTATCCACACAAGATGTAAATTAACATGAATAAAAAATTGAGGATGATTTCCTTCACTCGAGTGCTAAAAATGTTATAAATCAAATTATTGAATTAGAATGATTTATTACTCCACATCCTTGGAAGGATAAAATTTTTAATGATAAATCTAGATCAAATAGAACTAATGTCACTAGATTCTTATGGATATGATTGGAAAAAAACATGGATTCCCTACTGGAAGTATTTGAGGATATTATATCTTCTAATAATGAAGTGATTCCTAAAGATTCCAACAAGCTTATGAACTACACTCATGTTATTCTGGAAGTCTTTATGAAATAATTCTGTCAATTTTTTGAGGAATAAGAAAAAAAGAATTTTGAAAAATATCTATATGAGGGGATAACTGTGCATAATTAAAAAAATAATAGAGGTCGATTGTTTGATAGTGTTGAAGTCAAAGTTAGCTTGAATCGTGATTTTTGTTATCTATAAATTCATTGGGGTTAACTGTCTTTGGTTTCTTTAGGATTCATTGATATTTGGTTTGTTGTTCTCCCATTGATTCTAATGTATGATCAATTTAAAATTTATTATTTTGATGTGACTTTGAAGAAATAAATTTTAAATATCTTGACCAAATTTGTAATTTTTTATCATTGATTAGAGTTCCTGAGAGTGGTTTATATTTATTTATTAGAAACAGATTCTTGCACTGATTCTTCAACAAGTTATGTGTTTGACCTAGGTATGTTGATTTGATTTCCATACTAATGTCATTATCTACAGTGAATATATTTACTATTAAATCATGGATCATAAAGGCTACATTGTACCCCATATCTAGATGATGAATTTGAATTAACTTAGGGTATTATTTCACACATATAGTATTCCATTAGTATTTTTCTCGATATATTAGATGGAATGAAACTTTCATTGAAGATTTATTTAACTCTAAAATGAAATTATGATCCTCATAGAATCAGAATGGATATTGTTTCAACATTTCAAAATTATTTAATCCAAATAAAATATGATTATTTCAAATAAGATTCTTATTTCCCACTAATGTTAGTTATATATTATTGATATTTTTGAATATGTCTTAGAGTTAGTGAAGTGCTTTAACATTGATTCATTAAGACATATCAGGATATCATCTAAAAGAATAATGACCAGGGGCATGTACTAAAAGGTCTTGTGGAAGATTTAAAACTACTAATAACCTAATAGTTATTGGGTTTCTAAATAAATAATTATAGGGTGGACATTTATGGAGATGATTTTGAGAGAAAATGGATTGGGAAATGAAGACCACATTACATTATTGGATGATTTAGGGGGTATTATATTCTTAGTCATTTCATCCATAAAATATAATTCATAGTATGTGAAATCTCATTGTACCACATGTTTTTGAATTATAATTTACTAATTTATAAATTTTAGGGGTGTGGGTTAGGCACCCTATTATTATCGATCCTTTTGGATTATAATAAATATTATTATTGTATGTGTTAAAATTATATTAAATTAAATGCTAAATATTATTTACAATAAAAATGATAAAATATATAATTGGAATAATTATAATTAATTACTAATAACCTATACATTTTTAATACAATTATATGATTTTTTTAGAATATATCATCCTTAAATGTATAAATAGAAATATTATGTAGAATTTTTTTCATAATATATTATTAATTATAAAAAAATAATATTAAATGTAAGAATTTTAATATTTATATTTAAGTAGATTCATAGTTACAAATACATATATATTATTACTAATTAATTAATTATATAGATATATAAAAATATAATTTATTATTACATATGTATAAAATATAAAATATAAATAAAAATAGTTTTACTTATATAAATATACTGATAGTTTTTGTATGTGTCATATATAGGTGAACTAACGCGTACCAGTGTATATCCAATTACACACATACATACATAAAGAAACATATACATATTCTATATAGACATACAGACACATAAATACACATAAACATACTTGTACATATACATACATACATGCACAAACACATAGACATACTCCCGAACATACCTACACATACACACATATACATTTTTCCATACATACACATACACATATATAAACATATACCAACATAAACATGCATGCACATTCATACATAAATATTTACATACTTACATATGAAAATTCACAAAAATAAACATACATACCTATAGACACGTATATAAATATACATACTTGTACATACATAAACATACATACATATACAGATAAACACACACACACACACACACACATACATACATACATACATATACATATATATATATATATAAATACTCATTAATATACACATACATACACACACTTACACATACACAAAAATACATAAACCAATATACACATATAAATACATACATACAAACACACACACAAATACAAAGATATATACATACATACTAAAATGAAAGTAATTTTTATTACATGATTATTACTTAATTTTTGAGATAGACAGCAAAATAGTATTAAAAATCTAGGATCCAAAGGATTATTGTCTTGGGAAAATTAGTCCCATATATAACATTGCAAAAATTAAAGATAAACATTTATTTAATTCACAATTTTTATCCTTATGAAGGCTCAAATTCTATTTAGTACATGTAATCACCTGTGGATATACATCAATAAAATGGGTGATCTGAAATCCTATTAAGAGGTGGAATAAGAGACAAGAATCAATATAATATTGGTGAGATTAATCAACATCCTAATATCATAAGAATATGATCATCAATAACATAATTTGGGATAATTTGATAAATACATTGACTGTGGAACATACATAAAAATGAAAAATCATGTAATATTGGTCAAATCACACACATAGTATTGAAAATAGCTAGCATCATGTACACACATAACATATGTGTAGAAGTCAAAATGTCATCATTGTGAACAATATAGCCTCATGTCCCTGAATAATAAACATTATATCAAGAGATGCGTCAAATCTCCTAATTCATTGGAGGGATATGTAATTCTTAGACTAGACGTTAAATCATATTATCTACATAATCATTCATTCCACATAAACTTATTAAAATCATAGTCATGAAATTAACACATCAAATGAAATGTGTTATTTAAGGATTTCATAAAGAATACATTCCTGCTGTAACATTGACGTCCCCAATTTAATAAGGTAAAACATAGTTTATATAAATACCATAATTCTAGAGTAAAGAAGGAATAAATTAAGATAATTAAATGAAGTGTTTTGGATGTAAAATTATTTGTCAGAAATAATTGTATTATGATTAAAAATCAATGTGGAAACATGTATATCTCAAAATAGAAAATATAATAATATAAAAATGTAATTTATTGAACATTATAGAGATATTCATAATAAAGATGTTGTAAAATAGGGATATACCAATGAAAATTCATTAGGTTTGAGATCCCCTTATCTTAAAGCCCACATTATTTCATAACTTTTCTTCCTCCCTATAATTAGTTATCTTTCTATGTACAGAATTAAACATCATTGACGATTGGAATTGGATTACTCCAAAACATACAACAAGACTTTAAGAGAATTAATCTAGAGGATTTGGGAAGATTTTTTTTGGATAGTGTGGGAGGAGTAGTTTTCCAATGGGAGGGAGAGTGGTTACATATACGGGAGGAGATGATTATATTTGAGTTAAAATATTGAATAATAAACTATATTTATAGTAAACCATTTAATAAATATATTTTTTAAATTATAATTTGGATTCATTCGTTTAATCAAAAGTAGTTGTTGAAAAATGATTAAATATTATTTTAATGCACTACCTTCTATTATAGGCTTTGGAATGTTATTTTTTAGGATTGGAAATCATGATTTTATATTATAGTGACTAATTTATCAAATTAAATATTTTTTGGTTGATCATCATGTTATATAAATGATTATTTCATTATTTAATCATGTATGAATTTATTTAGGATATACCAGTTATGGAAATAACTATTTTTTACTATTTAATTAAAAATTTATTTATTTTAAAAAATTACCCAGAATAAACCATGGAAAAATTGATGTTCTAATTTCAAATATGATATTAATTTTTATAATATTTTTATAATATATTATATTTTCATTTTTGTTGTTAAAATTATGATTACCACTATATAACTTAAAATACAATTTATTAAAAAAAAATATTTTCTTTGAGTTTTTTATCATGATATTTACTTTATGGGATTATAATATTGATATTTAGTTAAATTAATCATAATAAACATTATTTATATTAAAATCTATTATTTTTTGGTAATATTATTATTCTAGCTATCAGATTACTATTCCCAATTGCCATGTTTTTATTCCTAATTTGTTAGGTTACTATTTTAAATGTCACATTACTATTTTAATTCATTAATTTATATTAACCTAAATTCTTATTAGGGTTCTATATTTTTATTTTCTATAATAATTAATAGAATACTAATATTGTGTTTTTTTTCATATTTTTGTTGTTGAGAGGGATTATTCTATCCGATTGGGGTGATATAAACATTCCCATTGTAGTTTCTCTATTTTATATTTTCTCCCCTAGTAATATTTGCAATTTCAATTTGTTTAATTTCTGAAAAATGGATGAATTTTCATTCATGAAAATTGTTTTGTTAGAATCTCAACATTTTTTATTTGTATAACACTGTATAATGAAATATAATACTCATTTATTTTTAGAAATAAAATATCATTTATAAACTCTAGTTTGTTGTACACACATACACTTAGATACACAAGTACATACATGTATAACAACACATATACATAGAAGCATACCTATATAAATATACAAAAACACCTTCATACAAACATACAACCATCCATATATACATATATTTTATATATACATTTTGACTCCTATAATTTTTAACTTTCTTTCTCTTTTATCACACATCACACTTTTTACCCTTATCAAGAATTCACATCACAACCCCAATGATAATATTAATATATATATATATATAGTAATTTTATGTATAAATATTCATAAAGAATTATATGTTCATTTATATATATTTTTATAAATAAAAATAAAATATATTATATTTATGTATACATTTTTTAATCAATTTAAATAAATTATTAAATATTTTCATTTATTAATATAAATTTGATAATATCTAAATAAATATTATGAAAATAAAATGGATTTTAAATTTTTATCTTAATGTGAATTATATTTTTAAAGATAAATTTTATATGTATATTTATATTTTAATATATTTATATGTTTATTTATATATTTTCATAACCCTCCCCAAGTAAGAACACATCCTAGCATAATAATGAACAATAGAGTGGCCTTGGAGCCCACCTCCAATAGTCCCAGAATTGTAGACTAGCACTGATGGTATAAATAAAATATTTATCACATTTACAAAATGTATCCTAAGAAAAAAGCCACTAATGTAATGGCCCAGACCACACTGGTCTATTCCACTGCAAAAAACAGGTGTATGAGGTTCCAATGGTGACCTTTTTCCTTTTCCTAATTTTGTGTTCTTGAATAGTGTTCCCAGAGTATTGAGGTTGCAATGGTGACAACATTCTTTAAAAAAATATTGAGATTGTGAACAACATTTCCAGAATGGTGAGGTTACAACGGTGAGATCATTCCTTTTCCATATTTTGAGTTCATGAACAGTGATTCGAGAACGGTGAGGTTCCAATGGTGACCTCTTTCTGTTGTAGAATTTTGATTTCATGAACAGTGTTTCTAGAATGGTGATGTTCCAATACTGACCTCTTTCCTTTTCCAAATTTTGAGTTCATGAACAGTGTTTCTAGAATGGTGTGGTTCCAAATGTTCCCTATTTCCTTTTCCAAATTTCGAGATAATGAATAGTGTTTCAAGAATGGTGAGGTTCTAATGGTGAGGTTCATGAACATTGTTTTTGCTTTTCCAAATTTTGAGTTTATGAACCATGTTTTCAGCTTCCTATATATTTCCCTTTTAACATTTACATTGACATAAAATGCATTTAACGACTTTTTTGAAGGACTGTAAGACTTATTTAAAGGTCGTAACTCCTATATTAATTTCTCTTAAGGCTTGGAATTTTTTTACTTGGTCAAACCGCATGGTTTAATTTGATCATATTTTAATAGAAAACCTAGTGTATATTAAACCACTGCTCTCTTAAATCTTCTAAAGGGATGAGATATCTTCCTCCATTGTTATTTCTCCTTGTTCTCATGTGTGAGACACTCAAACATTCCTTTCCTTCCTGTAGGAGTAGTGGAATCAAAATTTCCTCCTAGGATTTGTTCATCTTTGTTTTGATGAAACCAAAAAATATTGACCAGTCATTGATATATGGTATGATCAGTCTTCATTATTTTTGGATCATCTCCTTCTCTCTCCTTACCCTTTTATTGGAATTTTACCCCTATGTTCCTAATGGGATTTTAATGGGTGTTAGCCCATGTGGAGGTGTCTCTACATCCTCAGATGGATACAGTTTTTATCGGAGAAGATATAATAACCAGATGTGTGGCTCATTCTCGTATAATGAATGACAAGAACAGTTTGAGGTAGGAAACTAGTTTCTTATCTTTTCCCTTACATGCAATTGTATATTTTCCATGTTTCATCACAATGGATCATAATGGGACTAACATAATAAATATTTGAACTAGATAATTAAATTGGCATCGATCATATGTTATTTCCTCTTGTTTTTCTAGATAGTGAGATAACTTTTATTGCTTTGTTTATAATTTCATTATTAATGGAAATTGGTAATTAACATAAAGTCTTAATTAATCGATAATTGTTTGGATAAAGAAAAAGTGGAATGTAAATGAATCTGGTTCTTCTTGTTGTAATTTTAGGTTAATCAAATTGGTGAAGTAATCATGTTTAATTATTTTTGAGACCTTACTGGTTAGGATTCCCATATTTGGAACCTATGAATAATAAATTGGCTAATCCATGATTGATTAAAGAACTAGTAGTTTGATAAAAGATAATTCCTTGTAGGGTTCTGAGATACCTTTTTTTCTTGTTTATGTTCTATGATTACAATTGATAAGATGTTTGTTTTTTCTTGTTGTTTGTGTTGTGATGTGTTCTTAGATGGTGGTCGTGATATGTGGGGGCTGGGAGGCCTATTGGTTGTGGTAGCATTTGATGACTAGAGTGGAGAGATGCATCATTTTATGCATTTGGATATTGTGGAAAACACCGTGGATGATAAAATGGGTTGGATGTGAATGTTTAGATCATGGATGGTTCTAATTAGTTGTTTATATGATTTACATTCCACACTTATCAAGGAAGCTAGTCTCTCTTACCCTTCTTCCAAAAGGGGCAATGACGAGTGGGGTATGCCACCTGCTTTTCATGTCAAGCTTCTTATGAGAGTATGTCTCTACACTATAAATATAAGAGGAAATGAATCGACGGGTAGTTACCTACTCACCGTGTTGATACCCCTTTGTGTTTAGTAGCATAGAACGTTTTCCAAGAATTCCTGGGAATATGGGAAAGTAATTTTATAAATAAATAATTTAATAAATGATGTTAACCCATGGGGATGGAGCGTGCAGGAACGAAATGTTGAGGTTTCAATTTTAATGGGACAGTGGACTTTGGGTGTGATGCAAATGAAATTTAATTTAGAATTTTAAATAGTTAAATAATTTTTAAATAATTTATTAACCTAAAGTGGAACTGAGAAAAGTGGAATGAAGTAAGGAAATAAATCTCTTTAAATGGTTGTGTCCTTATAAGACACCAAGTCATAGAATTGGAATCTGGGAGTCCGAGAGATGTTATCTATAGTAGAGTCTAATACTATGTTATTCCTATAGTGTGGTTGTGAGATATAGTATATTCTATACTTTTTGTGATTCTATATGCTAATCCACCCTATTAGTGAGGGAAACTAACAACTCAGGGATTCTAATCCCTAGAGGGTGTTTTCCCCAACAATCCGATGTGAGGATGGATGGCTGACTACCCCCTTTGGCCCCTCTCTCTTCTCTTGGTAGTTACTAATTTTGGTAGGCACAATGGTATGTTTTCCTCAAATATGTGTGTAGAGGGATATAATGGCTTGTGTTTATTCACACACTTATATCCTGGATATAATATAAAATAGACTACAATTAGTGTAACGTGAATTTTCTATGATGTCTTGATGATTATTACTCGGTGTGTGGGCTGTAATGGCTTGAGGTATTAAACCCAATGTATTATACACGTTATACGAGTTTTTGTGTCTCCCAAGAACTACATGGTTACTATGCTTATGTGCACTGGATGGTTTTGCTTCACGCGGTACATGTTATGGTGCTTCATCCAGTTGTCTGCGGGAAATGATTTTTAGAGAAAGATGCATCGGACGTGCGACTTTGGGGAAAAGTGAAAAAACAGAGGGGAAATAGTAGTAGGGTACTCTTGATATTATTTATTATATAATATAATCTTGTATTGTTACTTGGTGAGAGTATCCATGGTGAGCATGGGAACTTAGTATACCTGTTTAGGTGAAAAGTTAGTTTCACTTGTTGTTCAATATGCATTAGCATGATTTCTATACTTTTTCATGAGAGGGACTATGGAGAATCCTACTGAGTATACTATTATACTCACCCAATGTATATATAAACTATTTTTTAATGTCACATGGATCTGGTTGGAGATCAAGATGGTTTCTACTACCTTGGGGTTGCATGAGCTTTTTGGGCTTGTGGTTACTATTGTTTTTACATTATTTTGGGTACTTATAGTTTTCCCCTTCTAGTTTTTGTAGTTTTTCATTACATTACATATGTGAAAATGGGTTTTCATTTATATTCCTCTCTATGTTGGAGTTGGTTGGTTTCTCTCTTATCTCTTTCATTCGCATGTGTTATCTTAGAGGGTAATGCCTCCCATCTGGGTGTTTACTATACCCTCGGTGCTAGTCTCCATCCTGAGGCCTACTAGAGGCAGGACTCGGTGGTCATTATCTCCATTCTCACATTGTTGGACCAAGAGGGGTACAACATGTGGGGAGGGGGTCATGAAAGAGTGGTATAATTTTCTAGATGAATGATAGGATAATGTATGGTGATATGCACAGGTTATATTTCATGGTTTGGTTGGGAAAAAGTGTCAGTCAAGTTTATCAAGTGATGTAAACACTAGACACTAGGTAAGAAATGGGCGTTTCGGTCCCCCAATGACATGATGTACATACCATTATGTTTACAATGGCTATTAAATGAGGTGTTACTAGTTGCAGGGTAGATAAATAGGAAAGGATCATGCAATATTCTTATTTGTGCTTGTGTTTGAATGGGTAGACCTTGGGATATATTAACCTAAAATTAATAAAAGAAAACAACTATTTAATTAATTCCTATACTTCCATATACTAGGTTTATGAGCTCTAATTCTTTGTAATTTTAAAGGTATGTAACCAGGTTGACGTCCTTGTCCGGATCACATAGAAAATTTCTAGAATGTTTTTCTAGTAGATCGCCGCAGGGAAGAGGTTGACGAAAAAGACACTAGGAGGAGGAAACTCTAAGAGTTTCAATACCAGAGTCTCAATAAGTACGGGGGATCCGTTTTTGATATAGTCACGAAAATATTGGTTGGTGGAGGTCGAGATAGGCATCGGTTCGATCCGTGCTCGGAAGGAGCATTGGGTTTCCTTGGTTGTGACGATGCTGTGTAGATTAGTAGGGTATAGGTGGTTCTTGTTCCTCAAGGACCGTGAGGTGTCAGAAATATCATTGGAGGAGTTCCGAGACATGTTTATAGTCATGTTTTTTTCTTCGACTGCTAAGGTGTTTAGTTGCAAGGAGATTTGTACCCATCGACTACGGAGCTCCAGAGTGCAATAGTTTGTAATCCATTTCATGATACTTTTACAATATTCTTCAAACCTATTTCCAGGTGAAGAGGCTAGGATGAGGAATTTAGAAGAGGATTTACGTCTAGAGATCAAATTCCAGGTCACCCCATTTATGGTGAAGACATAACATGATTCGTTGTAAGGGGAAGAGGTCATCAAGAGAAATTTTTTCAGAACCAGATCATCAAGAGAGGGAAGTCATCATTGTAACCCCCGAGACTTTTATGTTATATAAACCATTAAAGGAATCTTTTTCTACACAACACTTGCTTGGCTTGCTTTGCACGCAATCGCGACCTTCCTCGATAGCTTGCGTCGTACGCAATACCGAGTTTCACTAAACAACAATATGCTATTAAAACTAGCCGTTATGAATAGTAATAACCACTTTTTAAAATTTTATAAATTTTATTTTTCAAAATGGACTTCATTTTTGGACTCAGAATATTGAAATTAGCCTAGGGTGAAATTTTGGTATTTTTCTGAAAACATTCAATTTTTTATGAATAGTAAAACCACTAAGTGGTAGGTTAAAAACTGAATTTTGCATAAAACATAATTTTACAGCTTCTGTGAATGGAATTTCAAAAATCCGACAGACATGGTTGATATCAGTAAGTAAAATGTGGTTCAATGAGATGAAAATAATTTTTTTGGTGAATAGTAACTTTTTACTATTTTTACCGCGGTTAATAGTAAATAGGGTAACTAAGGGTAAATATGATATCAATATTACCCTAAAACATGTCCTAATTCTATTGGACAAGTGTAATTCGACCAAAAACAAACTTAGGAATAAAATATGACCATTTAGGCCCACTTGGATTAGATTAGGACATTTATTATTAATTTATTTAAAGAAGGGTTAAAATAGTTAAAATCAAAGTTTAATAAGTAAATCATTTTTTAATATGGGGTTATACATAAGATAAATTCGATTGTAAATATTCATTAGAAAGCTAAAAAGATTTCCTACATGATGGTATTTTATTTGTAATTTTTAGACATCATATAATTTAATTTATATATGACACAAAGATGATGCAGTAATTATCTTATTAATGAAATATTGACATAATTGATAATATAAATACCAAAATAAATGTAATTTAAGACTTTTTATGAATTCCACTAATTTTCTAGGTTACTATGATATATTAGTGTTGATTTAATCAACTTGGTTCGAACATATAATTCTGTTATGACTTTCAAAAAAAATCATATATCAAATAGTGTCAAAATTGACACAAAATAGTTTTTAAAACAAATATTATATTATTAATTGTTATTTTATTCCTCAAAATCTATGGTTCGGCAAAATGACTTAGCTAAGGATATATATATTAATAATAAACAATTTGGGGTTCTTTTGGCATGTTATAGTAAGTGTATTAACCATATAGTGAAAGAAAACAAAAAGACACGGTAAAAGTTAAATTAATTAACTTAGAGTTAAATCTAATTGATAAGGTTAAAATAATACCCTAAACTTGTCTAAATCCTATTGGTTGATAGGATTTCGACCCATCCCCACTTTAGCTTCGAAATAAGACCCTTTGGAACCATTATAAACCGATTTTGACTTTAATATAAAATAATATTTTGAGATATTCCTAAGGTGCCCCTCTCCTCCCTTATAAAAGGGAACCTCCTCCCCCTCCTCCTCACACCAATTTGAGCACTCAAGCTCGGCCAACCCCTGCCATTTTCTCTTCTCCACTTCCCTAGAATAATCCTAGAGGTCCTGGTATTCTCCAAAGACCAATCTTAGTTCCTTAAGTGGAGGATTCAAAGAGGCGTTCCAAAGAAGAGGTAATATCCATTACCGATCTTTTCAATTTCTTTCTTCTTCAACTTCTTATTCTTTAGTTGTTTCATGATAAAGTAATAACATCAGTATTACTTACATACTGATATGTTATTATAAATATGAAACAACCCTAATTCACCTTCTATCCATCCTACGGAAAAATGAAATCACCGCGCGTGCGTACGTACGGAATACTGTCTCCACGCCGTGGTGTAATCTATTTTCCACCATCACCTTACAAGGATGGGTATAATGGTGTAATGAGTAACTATATATGATTATTATGAAGTAATATTGATACTGAAATAATATATATATATATATACTCCAATAGAATTCCACGATCATAGGAACGATATCATCACTCGTGCGTACGTACGGAATACCGACTCCACGATGTGATGCGACTCGTTCTACATGATCTTCATTTAATAATGATTATATAAATGAATTGAATGAATGAATATGGTATATACTACACTAATACCATTCTTTAAATGAATTATCTATAACCTAACGATAAGAATAAGAATTTATTCGACAAAACACGCATAAGAACAAAAAGTTATAAAGACCCGAGTAACAAGTAACAATGAAATATTACTAACAAGAAGCTAATAATATGACCATATATGATATCATATCAATATGTATGATTCTGGAATAAGTCAATAACATTATTTAAACCATTATACAGGAGCTTCGGACACGAACAAAGCAAATCGGACCTAAGGTAAGGGAAATATCACAATCTCATTTTTATCCGAGATTGTTTATTCGTAAGTATTTACTGGGGTGTATTTTATCATCCACATCCATGTTCCCTCAATATGTAATATTGTTTCCATCCACTTTAAATAGTTTAAATCCAATTTTACCCTTAGGTGAGTTTTTAGTAAAGAATATGAAAGGAATCTTTTGTCGTTTTTCCGTACGAGGTACTTTTTGACTTTTCTGACAAAAGTACAAAGAATGTTTTTTTTAACTTATACGGCATGAATGGATTTTTAAAACATTACTTCAAAGAAGCTTCCTTTACAAGTTTTCAAGTTTATTTTTAATCAACATCTTTTATTTTAAAGTTGTATGACATGTTATGAAAGGAAAAATGTTTTTTGAAGAAGAAAGGATATTTTCCTCAAGAATGGAGTTCAAGTGTTTTATCAAAATTATTTTCCATCTAAGATAATAAAGGGTTATATTTTCATCCCTATTATTACATTGATTTGATCATGTTGTGATGGAATTATTTTTATGAATTCCTTTATCTTATATGAATTGATTTATGATGTCATGATGTTTCAAGAATCCCATTTTTGTTACTTGTGTTATGCGATGATGTATGTTTTATGACTATGTGGCACACATAAGAAAGGATTCATTATAAGATGGGTGGGACCTATATCTCCCTCCAATGCATTGGGTAAAGATTTTATATCTCATGAGATAGACATGGCTGGAACGGAAGGTTATTTCGGTTCAGTGATACAGGACTGAAACGAGGAGTGAACTCGGTTCAGAAAGGGACTTTGTCCACTAAGATAGTCTTGGCAATGAGTCATGACTAACAAGAAATGATTTTCCATGATTATGTGTGCATGCCACAAAGTTTAAAGTTTTATGTTATGATTATGGGGATCTCATTTTCACTTCTATGATTTATTCCATGTTAAGATATTATGATCTCTTTTGCAGGTTTTGATTTTCATAATGATATGATATGATTTTTATTTCCTTTATTTTCCCTTGCTGAGCATTTGAGCTCACCCTTTTATGTTTTCTTTTCCCCAGGTCAGGAAGATGGATATTAAGTAGAATATGCTAAAAGGGACCCTAGATATGATGAAATAAATGGGAGACACTGTAGAAAATTTATGAACCAGTTGTTTATGTTTCCCAGTTTCTAAAGACACTATACCTATACGGTCCTTTGTGGTTTTGTCATATGTTGTAATAAGTGTGCTTCAATTTCGAAGTATTAACAATGTATATAAAGTATGGGTCGTTATAGTTGGTATCAGAGGAAAGGTATAGTCAACCTTTGGAAACTAGGATGTGAAAGCCTTAGTAAGAACCCTAAGGATAAGTCTAAGCATAGAACACAATCTTAGAAATGGCCATGAATAACCTAGGATAAGACCATAAGCATGAAAATTTTATTCTTGAATTATGTGGTTTCCTATTATAATTAGTGTTGCTCACACTATTCTTCTTGGTTTTAGTCAATGGCTGGAACCCGAAGGAACCGTGTTAATGCGGAATGCGATGGGCAATGCAATGATTGTCCCCCTGAGAAACCAAACGATATGGGAGCTGGAATGCAAAATCTTGTAGCCATGCTCACACAACTTTCTCAAGATATGAATCATGCAGGATTTCCAAATGAGCAAAGGAGGGAGAAACATTCTGTTGAATCCTTCATGAGGCAGCGTCCACCTTCTTTCTGCGGGTCTACTGATCCATTAGTTACTGAACAATGGATTAGTACTACTGAAAAGATATTTTCAGTTCTTCAATGTTCTGAGCATGATAAAGTCACCCTAGCAGTGTATCGTTTGGAAGGAGATTCTGATCAATGGTTGAATCTTGTTAAGAATACGAGGAAAAGGGATGAAATTGAGTCTATGGAATGGGACGAGTTCAAGAACTTATTTTTCAATAAGTACTTCCCTCGTATTCTTCGAACAAAGATGGAGAAAGAGTTTCTTGAACTGAAGAAAAGGTATGATGAATCTGTTGGTACCTATGAAGCAAATTTTACAAGACTTGCAAGGTACGCTTCTGGTATTATTATCCAACCTGAGAGTAAGATCGATCGATTCTTTAGTGGCTTAAAACCAAGTCTTCGAAGGGTGTTAGCCATAAGGGACTTCAATAGCTACGAGGAAATCGTTCGATGTGCTCTCAAAGTCGAGATGGAGATTGGAGTAACCCATCAGTCACATGGGTTTGATAAGAAGAGGAAGATGGAATTCAAAGAATAATCTAAAGAGCACACGGAAAAGAAGATGAACTTTCCCTTATGCTCAAAGTGTGGAAAGAAACATGGAGGGAGTTGTCTTAAAGGGACAAGTAAATGTTTTAAATGTGGAAAGGAAGGTCATCGGGCATTTGAATGCCGTGATAATGGGAAGAAGATGTCTAATGATGCAAACAAAGGAAGGGATACACAGAATGAACCTACTACACTTCAATGTTTCAAGTGCAAGGAGATGGGGCATTATGCCAATCAATGCCCAAATCCAAGGGTTGATGATGATGGTCGACGTCAACAAACTCTTAAGGCTAAAGACAAAGGAAAGTCACATGCAATTTCTATCAGCGATGTGAAGTACGATAACGATGTGGTGAAAGGTACACTTACCATCCACTCTAAAGTAGCAAATGTTTTTATTTGATTCTGGATCCACCCACTCTTTTATTTCTGAAGACTTTTCTAAGGGTATCACCGTATTACCTCAACAATTAGATGTTGAGTTAGCTGTGACAACACCTAATGGCACATCAATCGCATCAAAAGTTTATAATTCTTCTCCGATCGAAGTTTGTGGGAAAGTGCTTCCTGCAAATCTTGTGATCCTTCCTTTAGTGGAATTTGATGTGATTCTTAGCATGGATTGGCTTTCTCTACATGGAGCTCATATCAATTTCCAAAGAAGGGAAGTCACATTTCATATTCCAAATCAACCTACGATCGTCTATCAATGCAAGGATGAACATAACCTTCCAGTGGAAATTTCTTCCATCTTATGGGTATTGATTCCACTAAATGAAGGTTATTTATCTCAAATAGTTGGTGAGAAACTCACGATTAAGAATATTCCCATTGTACGGGAGTTTGATGATGTCTTTCCGGAGGAATTACCGGGTCTCCCACCAAATCGTGAAGTTGAGTTTTCAATAGAACTCGTACCGGGTGCTTTGCCTATTTCAAAGACACCTTATAGAATGGCCCCAATTGAGTTGTATGAATTGAAGAAGCAACTCCAAGAGAATCTTGATAAGGGATTCATACGCCCTAGTGCGTCACCTTGGGGAGCACCTGTTCTATTTGTTAAGAAGAAAGATGGATCAATGAGACTCTGCATTGATTATCGAGAACTTAACAAGATCACTATCAAGAACAAATATCCTCTCCCACGCATTGATGACTTATTTGACCAACTACGCGGAGCTCAATACTTTTCCAAGATTGATCTTCGTTCAGGGTATCATCAATTAAGGGTCAAAAGGGAGGATATACCAAAGACGGCTTTCCGTACAAGGTATGGACACTATGAATTTATAGTGATGCCATTTGGTCTTACTAATGCCCCTGCTATCTTCATGGATCTAATTAATAGAGTCTTTAGAGACTATCTTGATCAATTTGTGGTAGTCTTTATAGACGATATTCTTGCCTATTCAAAGATCAAGGAAGAGCATGAAGATCACTTGAGAATTATATTGAAGACCCTGAGAAAAGAGAAGCTTTATGCCAAATTTACCAAGTGTGAATTTTGGCTTCAAAAAGTTGCATTTTTGGGTCATATAATCTCAAAAGAAGGGATATCTGTGGATCCAGCAAAAACAGAGGTTATCGAAAGATGGTCAAGACCAACAACAGTAACTGAGATCCGAAGTTTTCTTGGTTTGGCTGGATATTATCGACGTTTTGTAAAAGATTTTTCACGATTATCTAATCCACTCACCAAGTTGACTCGGAAAGGAGTTAAGTTTGTCTGGACAGAGGAATGTGAAGAGAATTTCAAGGAGTTGAAAAGAAGGTTATCCAGTGCACCTGTGCTCACACTGCCTTGTAGTGGAGAAAGGTTTGTGATCTACAGAGATGCATCCAAGAAGGGATTGGGGTGTGTTCTTATGCAAAATGATATGGTGATAGCTTATGCCTCACGACAGTTGAAAATCCGTGAGCAAAATTACCCAACACAAGATTTGGAGTTGGCTGCGGTAATCTTTGCATTAAAGATTTGGAGGCATTACCTTTATGGTGAAAGGTGTGATATTTATACTGATCATAAAAGTTTAAAGTATATTTTCACACAAAAGGAGTTGAATATGCGTCAAAGAAGATGGTTGGAGCTGATTAAGGATTATGACTGCTCAATCCATTACCACCCTGGGAAAGCAAACAAGGTGGCAGATGCATTAAGTCGACAAGACCATGCTAGTTTATCCATGATGAGGATCACAAAAGATCCAATATTTATGGATTTACAAAGGATGGATCTTGGAATTATAATGGAAGGGGAAAAATCTTATCTTTCTCAAATGAATGTTCAACCATCTATACATGTGAAGATTAAAGAGGCACAGAAAGAAGATGTCGAGTTACAAAAGAAGGTGAGAAATGTTCCTGAAATCAACCTTGATTGTGATGGGATAATAAAGTTCAGGAATCGGGTTTGCGTTCCTCCCATCCCCGAATTAAAGAATGAGCTGCTGGATGAGGCTCATAGTTCGTCATTCTCTATTCATCCTGGAAGCACGAAGATGTATAGGGACCTGAAAGAGTACTTCTGGTGGGATGGCATGAAAAGAGATGTTTCTGAATATGTCTCTCGATGCTTGGTTTGTCAACAAGTTAAAGCTGAGAGACAAAAGTCTAAGGGGATGTTACAACCATTACCCATACCCTAATGGAAATGGGAAAACATCACTATGGAATTTGTCACAGGACTTCCTAAAACATCCAAAGGCAATAATGCTATCTGGGTCATAGTTGATCGTCTTACAAAGTCTGCACACTTCATTGCTATTAGAGAGGATTTCTCTCTAGATCAGCTTGCCAGGATATATGTAAAGGAAGTGGTAAGATTGCATGGAGTACCACTTTCTATTATATCTGATCGGGATCCGAGATTTACCTCGAAGTTCTGGCGAAGTCTTCAGCATACTCTGGACACAGAGTTGAGTTTCAGCACTGCTTATCATCCCCAGACAGACGGTCAGTCTGAGAGAACAATTCAAACCCTAGAAGATATGTTGAGAGCTTGCTCTATGGATTTCAAAGGAGGTTGGGATCAACACCTACCTTTGGTGGAATTTTCTTATAATAATAGCTTTCACTCCAGTATTCAGATGGCTCCTTATGAAGCTCTCTATGGAAAGAAATGCAGGACTCCAACTTGCTGGGATGAAGTTGGGGAAAGAAAGCTATTAGGACCTGATCTCGTTGATGAAATGGCAGAAAAGGTCAGATCTATTCAACAACACATAAGAGCAGCTCAGAGTCGACAGAAAAGTTATGCCGACAACCGAAGAAAATACCTAGAGTTTGAAGTGGGTGATAAAGTGTTCTTACGAATATCTCCCTGGAAGAGGGTTATGAGATTTGGAAAGAAGGGGAAGTTGAGCCCTAGATATATCGATCCTTTCGAAATACTGGATCGTGTTGGGAAGGTAGCTTACCGATTGGCGCTTCCACCGAATCTCTCTCAAGTTCACGATGTGTTCCATGTATCTCTCCTGAGAAAGTACATACCAGATCCTTCACATGTACTCAGCTCAGAAGTTGTACCGCTGGAGCAAGATCTTTCTTATGAAGAACAGCCGATAGAGATTCTGGATCGTAGCGAAAAAGTCCTACGAAACAAGACCACTCGCTTGGTGAAAGTTTTATGGAGGAACCACCAACTTGAAGAAGCTACATGGGAGCTTGAGGATATGATGAGGGAGAAGTATCCTCATTTGTTTGTTACAAAGTGACGAATTTCGAGGGCGAAATTCTTTTTAAGGGGGGTAGAATGTAACGCCCGAGACTTTTATGTTATATAAACCATCAAAGGAATCTTTTTCTACACAACACTTGCTTGGCTTGCTTTGCACGCAATCACGACCTTCCTCGATAGCTTGCGTCGTACGCAATACCGAGTTTCACTAAACAACAATATGCTATTAAAACTAGCCGTTATGAATAGTAATAACCACTTTTTAAAATTTTATAAATTTTATTTTTCAAAATGGACTTCATTTTTGGACTCAGAATATCGAAATTAGCCTAGGGTGAAATTTTGGTATTTTTCTGAAAACTTTCAATTTTTGATGAATAGTGAAACCACTAAGTGGTAGGTTAAAAACTGAATTTTGCATAAAACTAAATTTTACCGCTTCTTTGAATGGAATTTCGAAAATCTGACAGACATGGTTGATATCAGTAAGTAAAATGTGGTTCAATGAGATGAAAATAATTTTTTTGGTGAATAGTAACTTTTTACTATTTTTACCGCGGTTAATAGTAAATAGGGTAACTAAGGGTAAATATGATATCAATATTACCCTAACACATGTCCTAATTCTATTGGACAAGTGTAATTCGACCAAAAACAAACTTAGGAATAAAATATGACCATTTAGGCCCACTTGGATTAGATTAGGACATTTATTATTAATTTATTTAAAGAAGGGTTAAAATAGTTAAAATCAAAGTTTAATAAGTATATCATTTTTTAATATGGGGTTATACATAAGAGAAATTCGATTGTAAATATTAATTAGAAATCTAAAAAGATTTCCTACATGATGGTATTTTATTTGTAATTTTTAGACATCAAATAATTTAATTTATATATGACACAAAGATGATGCAGTAATTATCTTATTAATGAAATATTGACATAATTGATAATATAAATACCAAAATAAATGTAATTTAAG
This sequence comes from Viscum album, assembly GCA_963277665.1. Classification (NCBI taxonomy): domain Eukaryota; kingdom Viridiplantae; phylum Streptophyta; class Magnoliopsida; order Santalales; family Viscaceae; genus Viscum; species Viscum album. The sequence goes on along the minus strand of OY728133.1, from coordinate 1,371,752,268 downwards.
ACTTTTTATGAATTTCACTAATTTTCTAGGTTACTATGATATATTAGTGTTGATTTAATAAACTTGTTTCGAACATATAATTCTGTTATGACTTTCAAAAAAAATCATTTATCAAATAGTGTCAAAATTGACACAAAATAGTTTTTAAATCAAATATTATATTATTAATTGTTATTTTATTCCTAAAAATCTAAGGTTCGGCCAAATGACTTAGATAAGGATATATATATTAATAATAAACAATTTGGGGTTCGTTTGGCATGTTATAGTAAGTGTATTAACCATATAGTGAAAGAAAACAAAAAGACACGGTAAAAGTTAAATTAATTAACTTAGTGTTAAATCTAATTGATAAGGTTAAAATAATACCCTAAACTTGTCTAAATCCTATTGGTTGATAGGATTTCGACCCATACCCACTTTATCTTCGAAATAAGACCCTTTGGAACCATTATAAACCGATTTTGACTTTAATATAAAATAATATTTTGAGATATTCCTAAGGTGCCCCTCTCCTCCCTTATAAAAGGGCACCTCCTCCCCCTCCTCCTCACACCAATTTGAGCACTCAAGCTCGGCCAACCCCTGCCATTTTATCCTCTCCACTTCCCTAGAATAATCCTAGAGGTCCTGGTCTTCTCCAAAGACCAATCTTAGTTCCTTAAGTGGAGGATTCAAAGAGGCGTTCCAAAGAAGAGGTAATATCCATTACCGATCTTTTCAATTTCTTTCTTCTTCAACTTCTTATTCTTTAGTTGTTTCATGATAAAGTAATAACATCAGTATTACTTACATACTGATATGTTATTATAAATATGAAACAACCCTAATTCACCTTCTATCCATCCTACGGAAAAATGAAATCACCGCGCGTGCGTACGTACGGAATACCGTCTCCACGCCGTGGTGTAATCTATTTTCCACCATCACCTTACAAGGATGGGTATAATGGTGTAATGAGTAACTATATATGATTATTATGAAGTAATATTGATACTGAAATAATATATATATATATATACTCCAATACAATTCCACGATCATAGGAACGATATCATCACTCGTGCGTACGTACGGAATACCAACTCCACGATGTGATGCGACTCGTTCTACATGATCTTCATTTCATAATGATTATATAAATGAATTGAATGAATGAATATGGTATATACTACACTAATAACATTCTGTAAATGAATTATCTATAACCTAAATATAATAATAAGAATTTATTCGACAAAACACGCATAAGAAAAAAAAGTTATAAAGACCCGAGTAACAAGTAACAATGAAATATTACTAACAAGAAGCTAATAATATGACCATATATGATATCATATCAATATGTATGATTCTGGAATAAGTCAATAACATTATTTAAACCATTATACAGGAGCTTCGGACACGAACAAAGAAAATCGGACCTAAGGTAAGGGAAATATCACAATCTCATTTTTATCCGAGATTGTTTATTCGTAAGTATTTACTGGGGTGTATTTTATCATCCACATCCATGTTCCCTCAATATGTAATATTGTTTCCATCCACTTTCAATAGTTTAAATCCAATTTTACCCTTAGGTGAGTTTTTAGTAAATAATATGAAAGGAATCTTTTGTCGTTTTTCCGTACGAGGTACTTTTTGACTTTTCCGACAAAAGTACGAAGAATGTTTTTTTTAACTTATACGGAATGAATGGATTTTTAAAACATTACTTCAAAAAAGCTTCCTTTACATGTTTTCAAGTTTATTTTTAATCAACTTCTTTTATTTTAAAGTTGTATGACATGTTATGAAAGGAAAAATGTTTTTTGAAGAAGAAAGGATATTTTCCTCAAGAATGGAGTTCAAGTGTTTTATCAAAATTATTTTCCATCTAAGATAATATAGGGTTATATTTTTATCCCTATTATTACATTGATTTGATCATGTTGTGATGGAATTATTTTTATGAATTCCTTTATCTTATATGAATTGATTTATGATGTCATAATGTTTCAAGAATCCCATTTTTGTTACTTGTGTTATGCGATGATGTATGTTTTATGACTATGTGGCACACATAAGAAAGGATTCATTATAAGATGGGTGGGACCTATATCTCCCTCCAATGCATTGGGTAAAGATTTTATATCTCATGAGATAGACATGGCTGGAACGGAAGGTTATTTCGGTTCAGTGATACAGGACTGAAACGAGGAGTGAACTCGGTTCAGAAAGGGACTTTGTCCACTAAGATAGTGTTGGCAATGAGTCATGACTAACAAGAAATGATTTTCCATGATTATGTGTGCATGCCACAAAGTTTCAAGTTTTATGTTATGATTATGGGGATCTCATTTTCACTTCTATGATTTATTCCATGTTAAGATATTATGATCTCTTTTGCAGGTTTTGATTTTCATAATGATATGATATGATTTTTATTTCCTTTATTTGCCCTTGCTGAGCATTTGAGCTCACCCTTTTATGTTTTCTTTTCCCCAGGTCAGGAAGATGGATATTAAGTAGAATATGCTAAAAGGGACCCTAGATATGATGAAATAAATGGGAGACACTGTAGAAGATTTATGAACCAGTTGTTTATGTTTCCCAGTTTCTAAAGACACTATACCTATACGGTCCTTTGTGGTTTTTTCATATGTTGTAATAAGTGTGCTTCAATTTCGAAGTATTAACAATGTATATAAAGTATGGGTCGTTATAATCATGATTCATCATGAAGCCGAGCTGTGGTCTAGGGTACCCGGAAATCAAGCCAGAAGAGTTTACATTTGGCCAGAGGTAGGTCAAATCCCTCAACATCACATTTCTCCGGGGGCAGCAGCTCTCAAGATCATACGAAGGGATCAATCACTTGTTTTTCTTGTGGTGGTCGATGTCATAAAAACAAGAGTGCACGACAATTCAATGAGTTAATCTTTCACTAGGTCTTACTCTCCAGGATCTTCTATTGAGGTAGTTCCAGCAGAGGCAACAGCTGCAGGTTGCACACGCATAAAATCTGTAGAGGGTATATGGGGAAGGGAGATGACAACACCGTGATGCTCCCCATCCTCAGAGAGCAGAGCATAGGCATGGTGGTGGTATTCATCGTGGTCATAGAGGTCATGTAGGAGTTCATGGTTAGCTTCATGCATTAGTGTTACCAACACCAGATGAGCCAAATGTCGTTAGGGGTACCCTTTGCTTGTTTTCTACCTTGGGGTATGCCTTGTTTGATTTAGTAGCGACACACTCCTTCATATTACCTACCATTATCCATGATTTTGGACATGTGGTAGAGATGATTCTAGTGACCTTGACAATGAATACGCTAGTTGGAGGTTGAGCTGACGTGTTTGATGTATGTAGAGACATTGATATGGTGATGGTGCGGTACCGCTCTTGGGGAGATTTCCTACGTTTATGAATACAATAATGTGATGTAATCCTCAACATGGATTAGTTGTATTCGGTACAGGCTATCGTGGATTGCTTCATGAAGATGTTTTTTTTTCTTTGATGTGTATGGAGATCTGGAGGTGTTTTTTGGCAAGCGAGATCCTCAGATGGGTCATAGGCATGATCCACCCTTATCATCCATGTTGGTTGATATGATGTTGATTTCTTCAAGGGTTCAGTAGTTGGTGTTTTGTAGGGTCACAGAAGAGTCCCCTAATGTATTTCTTGAAGAAGTTGTAGCATTACCCCCTCGACGATAGGTTGATTTTGGGATTAAGATATAACCAGGATCATCTTTTATCTCTATGTCTCTATATAGGATGGCCCCTTTTGAGTTATGAGAGCTATGTATACTGCTTGATGGTCTATTATAGTGTGGTTTTGATCAGCCGAGTGTGTCACCATGGGGTGCACGTATTTTGTTCATGAAGTAGGCGAATAGTAGTTTGTCATTGTGTGTTTATTATCGTCATTTGAACCAGGTAAAAATAAATAATTCCTATCATCTTTCAAGGATTGATGTCTTATTCGATCTATTAATGTCTTCAAGATGGTTCCCAAAGATCGACATGCAGTCACAATAACATCAGAATTGTGTGAAGGATGAGGATATCTCAAAGAATTCATTCTGTTGTCATTTTGGGCATTATGAGTTTGTTGTAATGTCATTCGGCCTGACAAATGCTCCGGTTATGTTCATGGGATTAATGAACGAAATGTTCCGTGAGTTACTGGACAAGTTCATTGTAGTTTTCCTCGACGATATCCTTGTGTATACCTCGTCTGAAGAAGAGCTTATAGAGCATCTACCCATTGTTTTAGGAGTTCATCATCAACAGTAGCTGTTTGAGAAGTTGTTGAAGTGTGAGTTTTGGTCTTTAGATATCTGTTTCTTGGGGCATGTTGTTTCCTATTAAGAAGTAGCTATGGATCCAACGAAGAAAGAAGCAGTTCTGTCTTGGGAAGCCCCCATGATAGTGTTAGAGGTATGAATTTTCCATGGTCTTGCAGGCTACTACAAAAGATTCATAGCTGATTTCTCTAAAGATGGAACTCTTCTGAAAGATTTGAATAGGAAGGATCAGGCATTCATATGGACTGATCAGTGTGAGGAAGCTTTTGTGTATCTAATGGAGAAGTCAGTAAGTGCTCCAATTCTTTGTCTTCCATCTAAAGGAGTACAGTTTGATGTTTTCAACGATGCTTCAAATATGGCATATGGTTTTGTTATGATGTTGTAGAGATTAGTTGTTTCTTATGGTTACTGTAGTTACGTCCCCATGAAAGTATCTATGCCACCCATGATCTTGAGTAGGCATTCTTAGTGTTTTCTCTGATGTTTTGGAGGGATTACCCCATTGGTGAGAACTTTTGGGTTTTCACTGACCATAAGAGCCTGAGGTATGTTTTATCCCATCGTGAAATGAATATACGACAGTGTTGGTGGATAGAGTTCTTATAGGAATACATCTTTGAAATATCGTATACACCTAGTAAGGGGAATGCTGTAGCTGGTGCGCTGATTCGGATGTTACGTAGTGATGTAGTGAGTAAATCTGGGGACTCCTAGAGAGTAATGGAAGAACTGTCAGCATTACATATTGATTTGGGAGATGTTGTGGGTCGAGGATTCCTTTTTTATATGATGTTGCAGTCATCTCTTGTGTAGAAGGTGGAAGAGTCCCAGTTGGGGGATCTATAGGTGGAGGTCTGGAGAGACCGAGTTATTTGTGGCATGTCCCCAGATAGTGGTCTGAGCATGAACAATACCGAGTGTTATATCATTGATAGATTTTTGTTCTTTTTATGATGTGTGATATGGTTCTCAGAGAGTTCCATAGTTCTCCTTTAGTGGTTCATCTAAGAGTGATAATGATGTACCAATCCTTGAGGAGCCAATTTTGGTGGCCTGGGCTAATGTGTACGGTTAAAGAGTTTGTGTCTTGATGTCTATACTACCAGAAGGTGATGGTTGAACACTGTGTTGCTGGTGGTCTGCTCCAACCCTTAGATGTCCCTTAGTGGAAGTGGGAGGACTTATCAATGAACATTGATTCCTGTTTTCCTTGATCTCGGGGAGGACATGATGCTATTTGGGTTGTAGTGGATAATTTAAAAAAAATCGTCCCACTTCATAACAATCAAGGAGTCATGATCAGTGGATTTTTTTTCAAGGCAATATCTGGAGAAGGTGGTGAGACTTCATGGGATCCCAAGGACTATTATTTCCTATCGAGATCCTCATTTTACCTCGAGGGTGTGGAGAGGTCTCCAACATGCTTTTGGTTCAGAGTTATGCCTTTGCACTGCATTTCATCCTAAAACGGAGGGTTTGACAGAGTGAACCATCAAGACTCTTGATGATATATTATGCTCTTCTGTCCTGGATTTTAGTGGCTCGTGGATGGGGCACTTACCCTTGGTGGAGTTTACTTACAACAATAGTTTTCTCTCAACCATCGGTATGTCCCCATTTAAAGCCTTTTATGGCCAAATTTTTCATTCTTTGTTGTGATAGATTGGGGCTGGAGAGTCAGAAATTCTTGGACTAAAACTAGTGCAATATACAATATAGATGGTTCATGTGATTCACGAGTGGTTGAAGATAGCGCGGAATCATCAGAAATCATATTTCGATCAAAAGTGGAGACCCTTAGATTTTGATGTTGGGGATCACATGTTTCTGAAGGTGACTCCCCATCCTGGGCAGCGAATGTTTGGTCGTGAGAGTAAGCTTTCTCCCCATTTTTTTGGTCCTTTCAAGGTGTTAGATTGTGTTGAAGCAGTGGTGTATCGAGTAGCACTCCCCTCGTTAATGAATCGTATTCATGATGTTTTCCATGTATCACTACTCCGTAGTTATCTTCATGATGACTCTCACGTCATTGATTGAGGTGAGATCGATGTTGATGATGATGAGACCTTTGATGAGAAACCTGTGGAGATCTAAGACCGCAAAGATATGGTGTTTCATGGGAATTCTATCACCTTGGTTCATGTCTTGTGGAGACACAGAGGCATGGAGGAGAGAACCTAGGAATGTGAGTCATAGATACATGCTCAGTACATAGTTTTGTTTGATGATTAAAACATTCAATGAATCGAATTATCCTTTGTTTTTATAGACCATTCATGTTTATAATATGGATTTCTTTTGTTTCTTCTTGTGGCTTGCTCTCTTTTGAGAGGTAACTCAATGGGTTGTTGTTCGGACCCTATTTCGTTTTCCCTTTCAGTGGGTTTTGAATTCTTGAGGATGATAATGTTTTGAAAGGTATCTGATGTAATGGCCTGAAACTCTCTGGTCCATTTCATTTTGAAAATTTGGTCTATGAGGTTCCAATAATGACTGTTTCCTTAACCAAATTTTGAGTTCATGAATATTGATTCCAGAACGGTGAGGTTTCAATGGTGACCTCATTCCTTTGCCAAATTTTGAGATCATTAATAGTTTTTCTAGAACGGTGAGGTTCCAATAGCGACCTCTTTCTTTTTCCATGTTTTGGGTTCATGAATAGTGTTTCCAGAATGGTGAGGTTCCAATGGTGACCCTTTTCATTTTCCAAATTTTGAGTTCATGAATAGTGTTTCCAGAACGGTGAGGTTCCAATGGTGACATATTTTCTTTTGCCAATTTTGGAGTTCAAGAATAGTGTTTATAGAATGGTGAGGGTCCTATGATGAACACTTTATTTTTCAAATTTTATGTTCATGAACAGTGTTTCCAAAATGGTGAGGTTCCAATGGTGACCACTTTCCTTTGCCAAATTTTGATTTCATGAAAATTGTTTAAAAAACGGTGAGGTTCCAACAGTGAGGTTCCAATAATGAGGTTCATGAACAGTGTTCATCCTTTTCCAAATTTTGTGTTTATGAATACTATTTCCATCTTCCTACAATTTTCCCCCTTAATGTTTCCTTTGACGTAAAATACATTTAAAGCCTTCTTGTATGGGCTCTAAGGGTGATTAAATGTTCGTAACTCCTATATTAATTTCTCCAATGGCTCGAGATGTTTTTACTTGGTTAAAGCATGTGGTTTAATGTTATCCTCTTATAATTGAATACCCGGCTTATCTTAAACCACTCATCCATTAAATATTCTAAAGGGATGAGATATCTTCCTCCCAAGTTCTTCCTCCTTGTTCTCAGGTGTGAGGCACTCGAACATCCAATTCCTTCCCGTAGGAGTTGTGCAATCATACTTTCCTCCTAGGATTTGTTCCTCTTTGTTTATATGCAACAACACAATATGGAACAGTCTTCAATATAAGTTATAATCTATCTGTATTACTTTGGGCTCATCTAATTCTCTCTCCATGCCCTTTTTATGTAATTTTAACCCACGTTCTAAATGGATTATTCATGGTAGTTGGCTGATGTGGTGGTGTCTCTGAATCCTCAGGTGGATAGAGTTGTCACAAGGGAGGAGATCATTACCCATTGTGTGGCTCGTTCTCATATAATGAACGTCAACAACTGTTTGAGATACGGAATTTGTTTCTTCTCTTTTCTCTTAAGTGCAACTGTATAGTTAGCATGTTTTATCCCACTAGATCATAATAGAATTGACATAATAAATATTTGAACCAGATAAATAAAATTAAATCGATCATATGTTATTGCCTCTTGTTTTTTAGATAGTGTGATATCTATGATTTCATTGTTTAGTCATTCATTCTTGATGGAAATTGGTTAAGATCGTAAATTCGAAATATATCTATAATTGTTCGGCTAAAGATAAAGATGCAAGTAAATGAAAATGGTTCTTCTTATTGTAATTTTATGTTAATCAATTGGTTTAGTACGCATGTTTAAATATTTGTGATATAATAAGGGTTAGGTTTCGATATTTGGAACCTACTAATAATAAATTGGTTAATCCAAGATGTATTAATGAACTGGTTTTTTAATAAAAGATAATTCCTTGTATGGTTCTGAGTTACCATTTTTTCGTGTTTAAGGGCTAAGAGCCCAATTTATAAGATATTTTTTTTCTCTACTACTTGTGTTGTGATGTGATCCTGGATGGATGTTGTGATATGTGGGGGTAGGGATGCCTATTGGTTGTGGTAGTATTTGACACCAAGAGTGGCGAGATGCATCAGTTTATGCATATGGGCATCAGGGAGGACACTGTGGATGATGGAACAGCTTGGATGTTAATGTTTGGATGCAGGATGATTCTTATTAGTTGTTTATCTGCATTACATTCCCCACTACTCAAGGCATCTATTCCTTTGTATCCTTCTTCTGAAAGTGGTGAAGACGCGCTGGGTATGCCATGTTAATTCCATGTCAAGATTTTCAAAGGAGGATGGGTCTACGCTCTTGCTATAGGCAGCAAAGACTCGATGGGAAGTTACCTACTCACTCTGTTGATCTCCCTTGTGGTTAGTAGAATATAATACATTTCTAGAATGCCATGGAATATAGGGAAAGTAATGATAAAAATAAATAATTTAATAAATGATGTTAACACATGGGGATGGAGCTTGCTGGAATGAAATGCAGAGGTTACAAATTTAAAGGGACTGCGGACATTGGGTGTGATGCTAATAAAATTTAATGTGGAATTTTTAATGGTTATTTAATGTTTAATGAATTAATTAGCTTAATGTGAAACTGTGAAAAAGGTAATGAAGTAAGGCAATAAATCTCTTTAAATTTTTGTGTGCTTATAGGATTCCTAGTCTTGGATGTGGCAGCTGGGAGTCGGAGAGATGTTAGCAGCAGTTTAGTCTAAGAATAGGTTATGCCCATAGTGTGATTGTGAGATATAGTATATTATGTAATTTGTGTGTTTCTATACACTACTCTAGCCTGTCAGTTAGAGAAACTAACACCCCAGGTATTCTGAGCCCTGGGGGGTGACTTCCCCAACATTATGATGGGAGAATGGATGGTTGACTACACCCTTTGTCTCCGCTCTCTTCTATTGGTAGTTAGTTGTGATGGTTGGCATTGTGTTTATTTTTACCCATACATGTGTGTAGAGTTCTGTAATGGCTTGTGGTTAATCACAGACATATATTCAAGATATACCATCCTATGGACTATTATAGTTTTAACATTTTTAGGCTGTAATGGCATGAGGATTCTTACTCGGTGTGTGGGATCTAATGGCTTTACGTATAATACCTGACATATGATATACATTATGTTAGTTATGGTGGCTCCTAGACACTACTTGGTTACTTTTCATACGTGGAATTTGTGGTTTTGTTGCATGAGGTGCGTGTTGTGGTGCTTCGTCCAGGTTTCTATGGGAAATCCTTTTTAGAGAGATATGTGAAGGACGTGCGATGTTGGGGAAAAGAGGCAAACAAATGGGGAAGTATTACCAGGGTACCCTTGATATTCATAGTAATATTATATACTCTTGAATGCGTTACATGGTGAGAGTATCCATGGTGAGGTAGGAAACTTTATTTACATGTTTAGATGATGAGTTAGTTTCACTTGTTGTTCACTGTGCTTTAGCATTCGTTCTTTACTTTTGAATGAGAGGCTATGGGGAGGATCCTAGTGAGTATGATGTTATACTCACCCTATGTATATATAAATTGTTTTTCTAGTCACCTGAAGAAGGTTGTAGATCCATCTAGTTTCTACTATCATGGGGTTGTAGGAGTTGTTTGATATTGTGGTTGCTGTTGTTTTTACTTTCTTTTGGGTACTCACAGTTTTTCCCTTCTAGTTGTAGTAGTTTTTCATGACATTACATATATTCACTTGGGTTTTCATTTATATTTTAGTCTGAGTTGGAGTTGTTTGTTTTCTATCTTAACTCTCCCTTCTGCATGTGTTATCTTAGAGGGTAATGCCTCCTATCTGTGTGTTTACTATCCCCTCAGTGCTAGTTGCCAACTCAGGGCCTACTGGAGGCAGCACTCAGGGTGTCATTATCTCCCTTCTCACATTTCTGGACCAGGAGGGGTACATCGTGTGGGGATGGGGTTGTGACAACTAATAATGATTCATGATCCATAATTATCCCACAGTGCATGAATGTGTCAGTAAATACAATCCCAAGATAAACAATAAATAAGGTCATAGGTAGAAATTCCCTAACCAAACCCACGTTCCAAGCTAGTACTATCCACCTCGATCACTAAACTCACATTGGAAAAATAAAAAATAATTTATATATTTGCCGGTAAGCATAATAGGTATACTCTTAAAGATCATAATAAAGGCTTATAATTAAAATGTTGAGGGAGAATTTTAATGCTGTAGTGATCAAATTTTCGAACAAACCAAAACCTATCAAGTCAACTACCACCCAACCACACAATGTCTCACTCCATATGTATCACATCAATGTGTAATAACATTTTATCAAGAATAAGATAAAATTGGCATCTAAAAACCACATCACCTATAATTTTCCACAGTCTCACCCTAGGGTTTAATATCGTATACTAAATCCATATGACTCCAATGTGGGTCATGTTGCAGAAATACCTACTCTAACATCCCGTAGTGTCTAACATATTGAAATGGCATTAGATTATCCTCACTATAACAAAAACCATACCTCAATCTAAAACAACATTATTATCATCATAAAAGTAATATATATATTGTACACTAGTGTATCATGATCATGAATTACATCATCCTTATTCCCTCCACTTAACTTGCATGTCCTCCACCATATCTCATCATATTTGCATCCATCACAATTGGGTTTCATAAACATGATGTAGATATACCACAAGTATTCCTCCCACGTTTCATGAATCCAACAATTTATAAATTCAATAATTCACTAATCCCAAAGGCTGATAATAGAAGAGGGTGTATCCTGGCATCTTCCCTCAATAATATAGATTTTGGTGAAAACCTAGAAACATAATACATTTTGGAATCAAAATTGTTATCCAAAATTGGTAAGGTAGATAAATAAATATTATGAATTACATTATATGTAAATTTGATGCACAATCTATTAACCTAGAGGGTCTTCAATATTAATGCACCGTCATAAACCACTACAATCAGTAGACAACTATCATCATCACTACGAACTATAACACAAAAAACCATTCCACTTTTTAATACAGAATAACCACATTAACCATAACCAGGATTTATTTTAATTAACACATTTATTAATTTCCTTATTAACCAATTACCATCCAATTTATAATTAGTAGTCCATTTAATTCTATATGATTGAAATCCCACTTTTATCAAATACCTATATTAATTTCATCCATTTCAACTTTAGTAGTATTGATTTACACATTATTCATAAAAATTTATCAATTCAATACAATCCATATTCATTTAATATATAAAAATATCTATTTTCTAGTGCTACATAGAAACTATAAATTAACCGACAACAATAGGACAAACCATCATCCAATGAAAACCTCCACATAACCATCTAGAAACCAAAATAAGGAAACCACATTATCACTTCAAAAACCACACTAGCCAATCAATACATCAAAACCTAATCCTATACACCCATAAAAATTATATTCACATGGAAATAATAAACAAATACACCATGAAACACAACAATAATTTCATCATTAAGCAATGACATGTTATTTTATATTGAAACATACATTCACATCAATTCATTTCCTTAATAAAATTGGTTCATTACCATATTAATGTGTTTATAATTTTATGGATGGTTATCCGATAAATGTTTGCAACATGAGGGTAGAAAAGGTTCAATAAAAAATATTATTTACATTAACCAACACAAACAAGCACCTAGTGAGAGTGGAATATAATGAAAAAAAGTTAAATACATTCAATGTATTCCCTTCCCTTAAATTTTTCTTAGCATCATTTACTAAAATAATTAGTTCAATATATATTACTAAACTAAATAAGAAAAAGGATTTATAATCCCAATCTTTGCACAAAATAAGTTAGAGTGAGTGAATTCCCTACCTTGATGTAAAGCATCAAAAACGAAACATATAAAAATGGATATTCATGGATACATAACATTAAAGCATAAAGGAAAAATCCTTGGAACCTCTACAAAAAAACCACCATCAGGAAACTAAAAAATATTGAACCAAAAATTAGGAACTCTATAGGAAACTTGATTTTCATACATTAACATTACATACCATTTTTAATACTTAAATACATATACAAATAGTTTCTGAATGTCCATTTTAGTCTTATGCCTTTGGAACTAAAGCGGGAAGGAAAACTAATGTTGTGATGCTCCACTACTTGTAATGATAGAGGCCACAACGCCGGTCCCTCTCCCACAGGTAGTGGAGGGACCATCAACATCCAACAAGGGAGTTTCATTATCCTTCCTTCCCTTCACGAATTATGATTTCCTTACATAGTTCCCTCACATCTCACTTGGCTTGAAGGTCCTATATTTATTTGATGGTTTCCCTAATATCTCAATCTTTTCCACACTGTTCTTAGAATATTTATCTCTCATAAAGCTTACATTTGTTTCTCATTTTAAGTAGTGATGCTCATCGGTTAATTCATTCAGTAGGTACGACTTCAGTGCTTGGGATTTGTAGGAAATGGTGACAGTGGGTCTTCTGGACAACCACCATATTATGATTCATTTTTCCTCAGAAGAAATCTTATCATATCCTAGCCATGTTCCCCCACATCTACAACATATTATTATTTTACCTGTTAATAAAGTCATTTGATTTTTAAAGGAAGCAGGAACCTCCTACAATATAGATTTGGGTTTGTTTTCACAACCTTCCCCTACCATTTCAAAAACCGACTATTAATAGGATACAAGGGGACATTATCAGTAGATATATGTATTGTAATAGTCCCACTGAGTCCCTTTTACATATTATAATCCCATGTGTTTTTGTATAAATGGAAGTGTCAAGATTTAGATTTTAGTATGTTTGGATTCTTGTTGGTGAAGTGTAATGTTGCAAACAACCTGTGGTCTACGTGTACTGGACTGAATTATGTTCTTCCTGGATGTTCATGGGACACTCGACGACGTACTATTGATGGGGATTCCCAGTTTCCATCAATGAATATGGGAAATGGTAGTGTAAAGGAGCCAGAGTATCATGTTAAGGCATGTTTGATGGACCATATTCCAACTGTTATGTAAGGTACAGTTTGAGACATTCTCACTCCAAGGGGTTTGCTGCAGGACCAGGGAATTTCTCAGTCTCCATTTCATTCTTCATGGGAGACAGAGGGGTCTATAGAGGTGGATCATACTGATGGTGTCTCAACGAATCACTTTGTGTCAACTATGTTTCATAATGGGTAGGTTCAAAGTGTTGTAATGGTTGTTGGTTAGAGTAGTTCAGAAAAATATTACGGGGAAACAAATAGTGGTGTTTTAGGATAACCCAAAGGTCTCCATGGTCTTTAACATATTGAGACAATATCTAGTTGGTCCATCCCTGTGAAATACTCTAAACAGCAATGAAAAAGGCAGAGGGATGGTCTCTGTATAGATATATGCTTCTTTGAGAGAAATTAAAATGGATTTGAGTAATGTTTCTATATTTAATGTGGTGGGTGTTGAAGAGGATTCTGTTGATCCTTCTTATGAAGAGGTTGCCAGGATTAGTGGTGTCCTGCTCAAGGGAAATTAGGGGTCTTCACATTATGTGGATGATTAATGTTTAGTTGGTAAGGTAAAAGGTTCTTCTTAAGGGGTCCAGAACCCAATTCAATTGGGAAATATCATTGAAGGTATTGCAATAGAAGGTCTGATCATTGACCGAGAAGACCCATCCTATACAAACATGTTCAGTGTGGAGGAGCCCAATGAAATTAGTATGAGTTTTTATACAGGGGGATCATGCCCGAGGAGTAACAGGAGTAACATGAGGAGGATGGGTAGGAATGATTATTCCTCTTTTCCACACCCTTTGGAGACTTGTTCAGCAAAAGAGAAAAATGAAAAGAAGATAGACATTAAGGACTTGTATCAATATAAATTAGGTGAACTATTCAAACAACCCATGAATTTTCTTCTATGTTTAGAAGAAGAAGTAATAGAGTAGGTTATGTTACTCAATTATTCTGAAGTGGAAGTGGCCAAAAGGATGGGGTAGTCTATGACGGTGGCTCTTAATGGGGAGACATACACATGGATTGAATAGTAATAACTAATAGAATTACAATCATTAGGTACATCCATTGGTGGTCTCTAATGGTCTTTATAGTCCACCTTGTAGCCGCCAATGGTGCTCGTCGTTGGCCCGTCGATGAAGTGAATTAGCAACCGCCATTGGCAGTCTCTGCAGACATTCTGTCATGAAAAATTTGGGAAGACGCCATTTCATAGACCTATACAGACAGCCTTTACCGATCACTATAATAATAAAAACAAACAATTGTGTGACTACTAGAAGTTGAAATTGAGGCCACCAAAAAGGCAGATCTAATAAGGACCACTATAGGTTGTCACAGACCTGGAATTGTTTTAAAAAAATTGCTTTTCCACTTCCCAAATAGAACAAATAAAGAAAACATCAAAAGAAGAGAAAATCCATACATCAGAAACACCATAAACAAGAATCATTCTATAAAAAATAAATTAAAAACATACTTCCTCACATATCTAGAGATCCAAATAGCTTTAATCCGTTACAATAATATGTTTCAATAAACCTACAATAACATACAAAAGAAAAAACTAAACAAATAAAATACAAATTAGTTGTATTTATTTAGTTAGTATATATATATACAATAATAAAAATAGTTTATATTTTATTACATAAAAAAATTATTCTGAAGAAAACATAAAATTTATTTTTACAACACTAATAGTTAAACAATGAATTCTAAATGTAAATCATGTTACCGTACAATGATAAATACGAGCAATTCCGGTATCCGATCCATGTACTGATTATTCCTAAAAAATAAAATTGTCTTAAATATCATTGAACAATGATTTCATGCCATTCGGTGCTCGTTTTGTTGGTTTTAACCCCTACACACATGTTATTATAATTATTAAAAATGATAATAAATTGGAAAATGAACTTTTATTTGTACCAATCAATCTACATGTCGGATTAACACACTATTGATTTCAATGACTAAAAATGCATTGAGCAATGCTCTCATATCATTTCACATCAAATAGATGTCATTTTCTCGTTTTTACCCTTAATGGGAGATGTGTTATTTTAATAACACTATGCAATGTTACTTATTTTATTCATTCATACCGAGCGACACATGCATCTGATTGATACAACGTTGATTCATACATACCAAAAATGTCCCAATGATTGTTATCCCACAAAATCATTACAATCCCAGTGGATTAAGTTGGTATTGACATCATTTACAAGATTTATTAGTTAAATCCTAATCTTAGGGGAAAACACCACTTTTTCTCATACCGGGAAGTTTCGGTATCTAATCCACATACAAATTCTTCCTACAAAATATAAATGACTTTATTATTGTTTTCATATGATTTAATTTCAATCATTGCTTGTTTGGTTGGTTTTGACCCCTACACACATTATTTTCTAATTATTTCAACAATGATAATAAATCTAAAAATTAACTCTTAATTGTACCGATCAATATATGAATTGGATTGATGCACGATTGATTTCGATATTCCCCAAATTCATTTAGAAATGTTATACTAACATTCCACATCAAATGGAAGTCTGTTTCACATTTCAACCCCTTCACAGGAGAAGTGTCATTTTAATAACACTAAGCAATGTTAGTTATTATTTTCATTCAGAAAGGGCGACACAAGTACTATTTTGAAGCATATTTTAGATCAAGATTTTACTAGTGATATTTTGACGCATAGTCTATATTTCAAGATTTCACTTCTGGTTATATTACCTGCTTAAGAAGAGATACTGAAGAAATTTAATCTAGTAGATATATGTTTATAGAAATTAGAAAAAATAATATTCCATAAAAACATTTGTGGAATGAATAAAAACCATGATTTAAAAGGTGAATTCATTCATTAAAATCTAAAAAGAAGGCAAGAAGAGATAACTCAAAATTGGAGCCAACAAGAATATAGTAAGTTGGCTGAGAAGTATCTCTCAAAATTATTTCTATATCTATGATGTTGTAGAGATATAAACTTCTTCCAATATATTTTTTTTCACCTTATTTGAATGGAAATCTTGGTATTGTATATTTTTAATAGAAGAAATAATAAGATTGAATGGTTATTATATTTGAATAGTAGATTAGATATATTGATCAAACAATGATTTAATATTTAGTATCTTAATGATTAAAAATTGAACATCCCCCACCCCATATGAATCCCCCCAACTGCCTCCCCCTTAGAGAACCCCCCAATAGCCCACCTCGACACTGGACACCCACCCAAAATCCCCCTCCCCAACTGAATCCCCCCAATCCCCAACCCCACTCCCCATGCACTTTCCCCCCTACCTAAATCCCCCCAACACCTCCCCCATTGACCACCCCACTCCCAACTCCCTACACCCCCACCTCCACCCAAAACACCCCCCAAACTACCACCAGGACAACCCCTATACAATACCCCACCCAAGATAAATCTCCCCAAAGCCTTGGACAACACCATTTATAGTGCCCACCTCCAATATCCACCCTCCCTCTTGGATATCCCCCACTCCCAACTCCATGAAACCCCCCACCACACCCTGATCATCCCCCACCCCGAAAAAGCCCCCTGCCAACCCCCTGCCTCCCCAACAATAACCCTAAATATCCCCCTCCCCACATAAATCCCCAATATCCTAGAAAACACACCCCAATAAAGAAACACCTCCCTACATCTCCCACCTCCAACCTCTACCTCTATTCCTTGAACATCCCCCAATCCCACCCATCTACAGCCCCCAACTCTACCCTAAACACCCCCAAACTCCCCCAAGACAGCCCCCACACAACCTAAATCCACCCAAAACAACATAAATCTCCAAACCCCCTAAACAAAATCCACTCGCATCCCCAACCTCTCATCTATAGCCCTCCCAATTGGATAACCCCCACTCCCGAGCCCCTGCAGATCCCACCCTGAACAGCCCCAACCCCTCCCCCATGGACAACAACCCCTCCCAACCCCCTGTAGCTCCCACACTCCCCACCAAAAAGCCCCCCCCCCCACCATACTCTCCCTAGACAACCCCCACCCTCTCCACCTGAATCCCCTTGCACCCCATAAATCCCCACCTCCAACATACTCCCCCCACACCCCCTAGATAGCCCCCCCTCCCCATTGAACCCCCCCCAACTCCCTTGACATTCCCCCTCTAGCATCCCCCACCTCCCACCTCCACCCCTCCCCCATGGACATCCCCCACTCCCAACCCCCTGCAGCCCCCACCTCCACCCTAGACAACCCCCTCCACCAAACTCTCTTCCAAACAGACCCATAGGGGATCCGCACACCCCACCTGATTCCTCCAACCCAATGGACATCACCCCATTTATCCCCCACCTCTCACCTCCAAACTTCCACCATGGACAACCCACACTCTCGACCCCCCCCCCCCCCGCATCCCCCCTACCATGAACATCCCACAACCCCCTAGAACCCCCCCCCCCAACACCCAGCATTCCCCACACTCCCCACACCAGTCATCCCCCTCCCCACCTGAATCCGGCTTCCATCCCCCACCTCTACCCTACACCCCCTCTAACCCTAGGTATCCCCCACCCATCATGAATCCCCCTAACCCATAGATAGCCCCCCCTGTATTCCTCACCTCACACTTCCACCCCACTCTTTGGACAACCCCCACTCCCAACCCCATTCAAACCCCATCCCCACCATAAAAAACCCCCAACTCCTCCCCATTAGACTGCCCCTCCCACCCTCCCTGCAGCCCCCACACTTCACCTTGTACCCCCTTCCCCACTGCCCATAGACAACCCCCACCCCACATTAATCCCTCAAACCCAACGGACAACACACCCCCTACAGCCCCTACTTCACACCTCCACTCACCCCCTTGGACATCCCCAAATCCCAACCACCCATAGCCCCCATCCCCACAATGAACTTCCCCCTATCCATTTGTCAACCCCATACCAACCTTCTGTATCCCCTAAAATCCCTTAGGCCACCCCACCACAAAAAATCCCCCCCTGATAGGCCCCCAAACTCCCCCAGACAAACCCCACCCCCGTCCAAAACTGAATCCCCCTATAGCCCCCACCTCCACACGACACCCCCACTATAAGGCCCCAGCCTTAAACCTTATTTAATCTTGAGTTATTAAAAGATTATACACTGAGGATCTTCTCAGGTTTAGAGTTTTAGAGAATTAGATCATAAAACTTACATTACATTCCACATTTAAACAAAGTGGTTACATAAAAGATAGTATTCACTTTTTTCCCATCAATGGAAACATATTTAAAATAAAACATGGATTTGTTCTTGACACTTCCTTGAAACTATCATCATATCATTTACCTTTCCCTTGACCTGTGGAAAACATTTCGAAAAACTTGCGATGAGCATAAAAGCTGAGTTAGGGTTATAAAAATATGGAATGGAAACATGAGTTCATATATACATAAGAATGAAATCATACTTTACCCATAAAACATAGGAACTTTAACATACCTCATCAAATCATGAATAAATCATATAAATCATAAGACATAATAGGTAACTTGAGGCATTCATAACATTATTACGTAGGGAGTAACCCTCTTGGTTACGTTTGGAATACCCACTATAGTATATTCCCTAAATCTCTTCAAGGAAACACTAACGTTTCACTCATTCACATTACCCAATGAATTGGAGAGCTATATTGGGCTCACCCGCCCTTAGTTTATCACGGAACCACCCATCTTCATAATAATACCCAAGAACCATAACATAATCGTATCACATAAAACATGCATAAAGGAAACATAACATTTCCACATTTCAATCACAAGATATCAATAAAACACATTGATATAAAAAACGTTATGAAAACCTTTTTCAATACCAAAATAAAATAAAAGTAAAACATGGTATTTATTTTTCTTTTAAAAAGAAGGTATGGCTTGTAGAGGAAGCCGAAACTCAAATAACTGTCACGACGGTGGAGAAGTCATTGTCGCCGCATACGTATGACAAAAACTTTCCCTTTTGTCATTTTGTAAAATGCTTTGTATAACAATGATTCCTTTTGGATAAACGTAGAAGTCAAAGGGGTTTATACACCGTATAAAATAAATTTGTGTATAAAAAAAATATGCCTCAATGAAAGGAGATTGAGACAAAGTCCCTTACAAAGACGGTATCCTTGGTTTAATGAAAAATCAATTACATAATTATGTGTGACAAAAAAATACAACAAATATAAGAGGATATTAAGTGTAAAACAATCAGAGGTTATTCACACATATTCAGATAATGACATATTAAAGGAGTACATGTTTATCCCAAAGATACAAATTTGGGTTAAGAGGTTACCTTGCAAAAAATTGACAGCCTAACGGCGTCACCACAAAATTCATAAAATGAGTTGATGAGAGATAAAAAGGGTATCTCATCACATGGACATAAAATTTAAATCAATAAGTATATATAATAACATTTCCAACCATAATAGTATGTGAAATAAAAGCCATAACAAAATAAGTCTTTTATAAAGAGGAGGGTGAAAGGTTCCCTTACCGACATGGGTATCTTTCGAAACATACGCCCCGTGAAAGAAGGACAATAAAAAATTGATGTAAATACTCATAAATGAAAGTATATTACAGAATGAGTAAAATAATGGGTAGTAAAAACACCACTCAAAGGAAATTGTGGAAAATTTAGCATAAATCTCACGAGAATAAAGGTGAGATGAAAATTCTTTTACAAAAACTCGGCAGCCTAATGGCGCCACTTAAAACTTCCAAAATGGATTGATAAGAGAAAAAAGGGTCTCTAATCATATCAAAATAATGTTTACAGAAATAGGTATATAAAATAACATCCCCCAACATAACAAAGATGAGCTTAAATGAAGTGACATAAAGGAGAGTACTTAAATAGAAAGAGAGATGTTATATCTCTTACGAAAATTCGGCAACCTAACGGCGCCACTAAAAACATCCAAAATGGATTGATGAGAGATAATAGGTTCTCTCATCATATGAACATAAAAATTAAAGTATGAGTAATATTAAAGAATATCCCAATAACAAGAAAGATGAGATTTAAAAGGAATGACATAAAAGAGTGTACTTTAAAAGAAAGTGAGGAGTCTGATCCCTTACCTCAAGTCCAACTTGTCTTGTTCGTTTGTTTATATTACTGAATAATAAACATTGGTCAATTTATAATTTCATAAGGACCTACTTTAAAGATTATTATTCATTTCATATCACATATTATAATGTTATAATAATTTTTTAATAATGTTAGTTCATATCAGATGTTTTTGCTGATGTTTAGTACATGAGTCAAAAATGAACATGTTTGAAATATTATTGTCCATGTTGTTATAAGTAAATAACTTCCAGAGTAGTATTAATGATTAAAATATCATATATATCCAGTACATATTCATTTTATACTATTCCATATCATTTGGAGATAAAAAACGAAAAGCACCGTTCATGGAGACGGTAGGCCGTACGTATGCATGAACGCTACATTCATTTTTTTCTTTGTCATATTAACAGAATTAATAATAAATGATATATATATATATATTATAATTCCAGTATATTATATATGTTATTTAGGTCACATATGTTCATTAATTTCATCTTTATACATTCCATGTATTTCATGTATGAGTCACATCACTTGAGGGGGCGGTAGTCCACACTTCCTCATATGAAATTATCGCATTTACACAACATGAAAAGAATAAAGGTACGGTTTAAATATAAAATACAGAAGAATATAGTAAACATAAATACCATATATATCATATATAAAATACAGTGACATCAAAATGGCCACCTTTAAAGGTGTTAAAAGAATATTGAACAATCATCATTTCGTGAGGCAGAAAATCGCCAACAACAGAAACATTATGTTATTTAACCATTAGACGAAGGTGCGTGTAAGTTTTGCTCAAATAATTCTTATGAAAACATCCTATTATATTTATGATACTAGATTTGTTAGAAAATAAATTAATAACAAGAGTTTTGGGGATTGGAGAAGAAAAATAAAACAAAAGGACACAAGTGAAGACATTACCTTAAAATCGGGTAACTCCCTTTGGTTTGTGCTCAAAGGCTTCCTTGGGAAGACTTCTGCCCAAAGTGAGGCTTCAAGGAGTTATAGAGGGATGTGGAGAGACAAAATGGTTAGGGGTTGTCCTATCCAAAGGCTTTGTAAGTGTAGGTAAGGAGGTAGAGGTGGGGGCCTTTTATAAGAGGAGAGGAGGGGCACTCTTTGAAAGTAAAGAAATGTTACTTTATTTTAGAATGAGTTTCGGATTTTAATGGTCCCACATTGATGTGTTTAGAGGATAAGGTGATAAGGGTTCGAAATACACTCATCCAATAATTTTGGACGTATTTAGGTCTTAGATTTTACATTATCTTTCCATTTTATTTAAATCGTTAAATAATGAGGTCATCGCTGCACCATCATGATGTCATAAATAATTTTATTCATTTAATGTCTAAAAATTATAAAAAAATACTATGATGTAGGAAATATTTTTATCTTTCCATTTATTATTTATAGTCAAAAATCTAATTTGTATAACCCCATGTAAAAATTGTTTTAGTAAAACATCTCATGTTTGTGTCATTTTTACTTTAACATTAAATAAAAAGATATTTATGTCATTTTCCATCCAAAGTGGCTCCATGGGGTCCCCAAGTTGACCCATGGATTTTCTTGGTCGGCCATGACACATAAAATGAGGGTAAAACATGTGTCTATGTCATTTAAGTTTATTAAAACATTATTTTTACCTTAAACTACACTAATTTCCTCTAATCGTGATTAAAAATTTAATAAGTTACTATTCACCAAAAAATTATTTTAATCCCATTGAACCACATTTTACTTTTTAATGACAACCATGTATGTCGGATTTTTGAAATTCAAAACACAAAGATGGCAAAATTTCATTTAAACAGAAAAATCAGTTTTTATAACTACCACTTAGTGGTTTCACTATTTATCAAAAATTGAATTTTTTCATAAAATTACCAAAAATTCACCCTAATCTATATTTGATATTCCAAATTCAAAAATGATTTCTATTTTACAAAATTCAAAACATATAAGTTGCATTAATTTATTTAATAATTAATTCCCGCTGTCAAATCAAATAGCGTGTTTTTATGAAACAAAATGTATCAAAAGATTGACACTAGTTTAAGTCTGATTTCAAAGTGAAATTAATTCCAATGACCACTATTGGATTTAATGGTAAAAATATATTCTAATTTCACTTGAAAACAAAATCAAAAGATAATCTAATCATATAAATAAATTATATTAAAAGAGGTTTTGAATTAAAACACAACATTTTTCACTAGTCATTAAAAATTGAACTTTTTCGGAAAAATACCAAAAATTTACGCAAAGTAAATTTTGATGTCCTGATTCTAAAGAAGAATTTTATTTTGTCAAATATAAAACATAAAATTGTCAAAAATTGGATTTAAAAGCGGTTCTCCATCAAAAGGCGTTTAATCGACCTTTTAAAGAATATTAGAAAGTTTACGCTTAAAATTTGATTCATTTGCATTTTTAATCCTCTAACATTTATTTTAAAATGTAAAAATATTTGACAAACATATATAATCATTTTGTAGTTAGTTCTGTTCATTCCCACCATTACAACGGCTAGGAGTTAACTACTATTTAAAATAATATTATTTTATTATTAGAGTGAAACGTAAGATATCCAAGAAACTCATTGTTGTGTGTTGGGTACGCCATCAAGCATAGCATCCCCTTTAAAGTAATATTAATATTTTATTCACAAATATGAATAAACATAAAAGTGTCATATTCTGTATTTACCTGGGGTGTTACATCCTTCCCCCATTTTGGGAATTGCGTCCTCGCAATTTTAAAATTGAGCTTGGAAACATCCTTGAAAGCCCCACATCGGAAGAAGAGTTTGTAAAACAATCACTTTAAAATAAAGAAAGATAAGTACAGAGGTCACCTGAGTTAAACCATTCTAGGATTCCATGTAGGAAATCATGGACATGGAGGAGAAAACTTAGGGTCATGTTCTGATGGAGAGTGATATAAAACATGATTAGGAAAAAGTTAACCACAATAAAATCAAAAACTTGTGATGGGTTAAACGATATTCGATTCCCCAGTAGGAAAAGTTAATAGACAACATTCTTGTTTTAAGTTAATTTTTATTGAGGAATTTATTCATAAGGAAACATAATCACTTATCATGTTGACTTTGAAATTTTATTAGATTCCTTACACAAACTCATATTTTCTCCAAAAGACGAGTATTTAGGAAGACTTGTTCACATTAAGAGTACTATAATAAAATTCTATAGAATCTCTTTAAACACAAAAGAGAACTATATACTTCTCATGTCTTTGGACTTTAACCATAACCGAAACCAAAAATATTAGTAAAAGATCAGATAATCCAGAAAAGGATAACCCTTTATAAAAAGAAAATCTATTCTTAATCTCCAAAATTTGTCCAACAAAATCCAAAGTTCAACGAGAACCATTAGATAAACAATTTTTCTATAAAATTCTTCAAAGTAAACCAAACTAAGATTGAAACCCAAATATTTGAAGGATTTAATCACAAAGTCTTCAAAAGTAAAAATTATCTTTTATCTCCAAATAACATCAGTTGCTCTTAAATTCACATATTGAAAACTAATTAACTTAATCACATATCCTCCATGATAGGTTAATCATTTCCATAGATAACCCAAAATTAACTTACTCTTGATTCCTAAAATCATCTAACTAAAAAAAATTATTAGTCAAACTAACCAGGGACTTTACGTAGTCCAGTGGTAGGCGATAAATACCAGTTTCACTTTGGTTGTGGGTTCGATTCCTACAGCTTTGTCCAACATGACGGGTTGTCACACGGTCTGTGTGTTGTCCTTTTTCCAAAACTAAATAATTCACAAATCATTCACCAAAAAGAGATAAAATCATCAAAAATAACCATAACATAATTTAACCTTAATTTTATCTCATGCCTTTCACTTCCATCATAACATATAGTAACCCATAATTACCTCAAAATTTAGGATCATATAAACCCAACTATTTCTTTATTACTATGTCCACAAAAGAACAGATAACTATTCCTTGAATAAAATTTTGATATATTAAACATCAGGGATACACATACTATTAAAAGTCTTCTAATGTAACCCCATCATCAAAAGAGACTTAATACTCTTAAGAATTTCACCATAACTCGTGAAGCCCTTATATGTTGACTTCTTACTCACTCAACATTCTTCATGATCCATTAACCATTCCTTTCCATCTTATTCTGAAATACTTCTTTCCTACAAAAAAAATCATGAATCATATCCTAAGATGAAATAATCCATACCATTGATTGGTCATTGTTAGTTTCTTCATCCTTAATCGGAATGGAATTAGGTATTGGTAAATGAATATGTGTAAGATCTTGGTGATCCCATTCACGATACTTCTTCATAGGACATGTTGTTTGTATAATGACCATGCACACCACATTTAAAACATTCAAATGATCCCTTAGAAAGAAATTCTTTCCCTTTCCTCAAGTCAATTGGATGATTCCATTTTCCATGGCAGGTTCTTGCTTTTTGACCTTTATTTCCACATCTATAGCATATTTCTGTCCCTTTGAAACATTTTCCTTGGAGTTTCTTTTCACATCTTTGACACATAGGATCTTTAACACACTTAACTTTATGATTAATACATGTAGTTCCGTAGGGATTTTTTTTCATGCATATATGATTCCTTAGAGAAATCACTAAGGTTTAGGTGGTAAATCATGACTCCAGATAGTTGGTTGTGGATAAACACAAGAGTTCTCATTGCAGCTCTCATATCATTCAGTTGCTTTCTCAAAAAACTGTCAAAGTTTTATTCACATCCATGTTACTTTGGTGCCTGCTAGATCCATCCATTTAATAAAACCAAAAAGGTCAGTTTGAGTATATCAACAAAACCATCATGTACTAATGAGGAAGATAAACACTAAGATATACTTACTTATTCACTTTATCTAAAACTAGGACTCTTTCTAAAATCCTAATCATTATGGTAATGTCACTTATGCTTAAAGAGTACCCTAACCTCTAAAGTTATCTAAACCGACCATTGATACCAACTATAAGGCCCCAGCATTAAACCTGACTTAATCTTGAGTTATTAAAAGACTACACACTGAGGATCTTTTCAGGTTTAGAGTTTTAGAGAATTAGATCATAAAACTTACATTACATTCCACATTTAAAAAAAGTTGTTACATAAAAGATAGTATTCATTTTTTTCCCATCAATGGAAACATATTTAAAAAAAACATGGATTCTTTCTTAAAACTTCTTTGACACTATCATCATATCATGTACCATTCCCTTGACCTATGAAAAACATTTCGAAAAACTTGGGATGAGCATAAAAAGCTCTGTAAGGGTTATAAAAATATGGAAAGGCAACATGAGTTCATATATACATAAGAATGATATCATACTTTACCCATAAAACATAGGCTCTTTAACATACCTCATAAAATCATGAATAAATCATAGAAATCATAAGTCATAAAAGGTAACTTGAGGCATTCATAACATTCTTACGTAGGGATTAACACTCTTGGATACATTTGGAATACCCACCACAGTATATTCCCTAAATATCTTCGGAGAAACCTTAACGTTTCACTCCTTCCCGTTACCCAATGCATTGGAGAGCTATATCGGGCTCACCGACACTTAGTTTATCACGGAACCACCCATCTTCATAATAATGCCCAAGAACCATAACATAATCGTATCACATAAAACATGCATAAAGGAAACATAACATTTCCACATTTCAATCACAAGATATCAATAAAACACATTGATATAAAAAACCTTATGAAAACCATTTTCAATACCAAAATAAAAGAAAAGTAAAACATGGTATTTATTTTTCTTTTAAAAAGAAGGTATGGCTTGTAGAGGAAGCCGAAACTCAAATATTGGTCACGGCGGTGGAGAAGTCATTGTCGCCGCATACGTATGACAAAAAAATTCCCTTTTGTCGTTTTGTAAAATGATTTGTATAAAAAAGATTCTTTTAGGATAAATGTAAAAGTCAACGGGGTTTACACACCGTATAAAAGAATGTTTGTATAAAAAAAATATGCCTCAATGAAAAGTGATTGAGACAAAGTCCCTTACAAAGATGGTATCCTTGGTTTAAGGACAAATCAATTACATAATTATGTGTGACAAACGAATACACAAAATATAAGTGGATATTAAGTGTAAAACAATCAGAGGTTATTCACACATATTCATAGAACGATATATTCAAGGGGTACATGTTTATCCCAAAGAATCAAATTTGGGTTAAGAGGTTCCCTTGCAAAAAATTGACAGCCTAACGGCGTCACTACAAAATTCAGAAAATGAGTTGATGAGAGATAAAAAGGGTATCTCATAAAATGGGCATAAACTTTAAATCAATAAGGATATAGAAGAAAATATCCCACCATAATAGTATTTTAATTTAAAGACATAACAAAAGAAGTCTATTAAAAAGAGGAGGGTGAAAGCTTCTCTTACCGACATGGGTATCTTTCGAAACATACGCCCCATGAAAGAAGGACAATACAACATTGATGTAAATACTCATAAATGAAATTATATTACACAATGAGTAAAATAATGGGTAGTACATACACCACTCAAAGGAAATTGTGGCAAATGTAGCATAAATATCTAGGGAATAAAAGTGAGACGAAAAATCTCTTACGAAAACTCAGCAGCCTAACGGCGCCACTTAAAACTTCCAAAATGGATTGATGAGAGGAAATAGGGTCTCTCATCATATGAACATAAATTTTACAGAAAGAGGAATATAAAAGAACATCCCCCAACATAACAAAGAGGAACTTAAATGAAGTGACATAAAGGAGACTACATAAAAAGAAAGAGAGAGGTTAGATCTCTTACGAAAATTCGGCAGCCTAACGGCGCCACTCAAAACATCCAAAATGGATTAATGAGAGATAATAGGGTCTCTCATCATATGAACATAAAAATTACAGTAAGAGTAATATAAAAAAATATCCCAATAACAATAAAGAAGAGCTTTAAAAGGAACGACACAACATAGTGTACTTTAAAAGAAAGAGAGGAGTCGGATCCCTTACCTCAAGTCCAACTTGTCTTGTTCGTTTCTTTATATTCCTGAATAATAAACTTTGGTAAATTTATAATTTCCTATGTACCTCCTTTAAATATTATTATTCAGTTCATATCACATATTATAATGTTATAATAATTGTTTAATAATGTTAGTTCATATCAGATGTTTGTGGTGATGTTTGGTACATGAGTCAAAAATGAACTTGTTTGAAAAATGATTGTCCATGTAGTTATAAGTAAATAATTTCCAGCGTATTATTAATGATTAAAATATCATATATATATCCAGTACATATTCATTTTATACTATTCCATATCATTTGGAGATAAAAAACGAAAGGCACCGTTCATGGAGACGGTAGGCCGTACATACGCATGAACACTGCTTTCATTTTTTTCTTTGTCATAGTAACGGAATTAAAAATTAATGATATACATATATATTATAATTCCAGTATAATATATGTGTTATATAGGTCACATATGTTCATTAATTTCATTCTTTATACGTTCCATGTATTGCATGTACGAGTCCCATCACTTGAGGGGGCGGTAGTCCACACTTCCTCATATAAAATTATCGCATTTACACAACATGAAAAGAATAAAGGAATGGTTTAAATATAAAATACAGAATCATATAGTAAACCTAAATACCATATATATCATATATAAAATACTGTGACATCATAATGGCCACCTTTAAAGGTGTTAAAAGAATCTGGAACAATCATCATTTCGTGAGGCAAAAAATTGCCAACCACAGAAACAGTATGTTATTTAACCATTAGACGAAGGTGTGTGTAAGTGTAGCTCGAATAATTCTTATAAAAACATCCTAGTATAATTATTATACTGTATTTGTTACAAAAGAATTGAATAAAAAGATTTTATGGGGTTGGAGAAGAAAAATAAAACAAAAGGGTACAAGTGAATGCATTACCTTAAAATCGGGTAACTCCCTTTGGTTTGAGCTCAAAGGCTTCCTTGGGAAGACTTCTGCCCAAAGTGAGGCTTCAAGGAGTTAGAGAGGGATTTGGAGAGACAGAATGGTCAGGGGTTGGCCTAGACAAAGGCTTTGGAAGTGTGGGTAAGGAGGTAGAGGTGGGGGCCTTTTATAAGAGGAGAGGAGGGGCACTCTTGGAAAGTAAAGAAATGTTACTTTATTTTAGAATGAGTTTAGGATTTCAATGGTCCCACATTGATGTTTTTAGAGGATAAGGTGATATGGGTTCGAAATAAACTCATGAAATAGGTTTTGTACATGTGTAGGTATTAGATTTTACCTTATCTATCCATTTTACTTAAATAGTTAAATAATGAGGTCATCGCTGCATCATCATGATGTCATAAATAATTTAATTTATTTAATGTCTAAAAATTAAAAAAAAAATATTATTATCTAGGAAATATTTTTATCTTTCCATTTATTATTTATAGTAAAAAATATGACTTTTATAACCCCATGTAAAAATTGTTTTAGTAAAACATCTCATGTTTGTGTCATTTTTACTTTAACATTAAATAAAAAGATATTTATGTCATTTTCCAACCAAAGTGGCTCCATGGGGTCCCCAAGTTGACCCATGGATTTTAATTGTTGGCCACAACACATCCAATGAGGGTAGGACATGTTTCTAGGTCATTTAATTTTATTAAAACATTATTCTTACCTTAAACTACACTAATTCCCTCTAATAGCGATTAAAAACTTAATAAGTTACTATTCAACAAAAAATTATTTTCATCCCATTGAACCACATTTTACTTTTTAATGACAACCATGTATGTCGGATTTTTGAAATTCAAAACACAAAGATGGGAAAATTTCATTTAAACGGAAAAATCAGTTTTTATAAGTACCACCTAGTGGTATCACTATTCATCAAAAATTGAAGTTTTTCTGAAAATTGCCAAAAGTACACCCTCAGCTATATTTGATATTCTGAATTCAAAAATGATGTCTATTTTACAAAATTAAAAACATATAAGTTGCATTAATTAATTTAATAATTAATTCCCGTTGTCAAAACAAATAGCGTGTTTTTATGAAAACAAAATGTATCAAAAGATTGACACTAGTTTAAGTCCAATTTCAAAGTGAAATTAATTCAACGACCAATATTGGATTAAATGGTAAAAATATATTCTAATTTCACTTTAAAACCAATTCAAATGGTAATCTAATCATACAAATAAATTATAATAAAAGGGTTTTTGAATTAAAATACAACATTTTTCACTATTCATTAAAAATTGAACTTTTTCAGAAAAATACCAAAAATTTACACAAAGTAAATTTTGATGTCCCGATTCAAAATAAGAATTTTATTTTGTCAAATATAACACATAAAATTGTCAAAAATTTAAGTTAAAAGAGGTTCTCCATCAAAAGGCGGTTAATCGACCTTTTAAAGAATATTAGAGAGTTTACGCATAAAATTGGATTCATTTTCATTTTTAATACTCTAACATTAATTTTAAAAAGTAAAAATATTTGAAAAACATATATAATCATTTTGTAGTTATTTTTGTTCATTCCCGCCATTACAACGGCTAGGCGTTAACTACTATTTAAAATAATATTATTTTATTATTAGAGTGCAATGTAAGATTTCCATGAAACACATTGTTGCGTGTTGGGTATGCCATCGAGCATAGAATCCCCTTTAAAGTAATATTAATATTTTATTCAAAAATATTGATAAAAATAAAAATGTCATATTCTTTATTTACCTGGGGTGTTACACCCACACCCCCATGGACATCCTTCAGCCCACATAAATCCCCAGACCCCTAGAAAGAACCCCCTTGCAGCCCCTACCCCACCTTGAACAGCCCCCAACCCCTCCCCCTTACACAACACAAAACCCACTCCAGCCCCCACACTCCCCCCCACTACCTACCCACATCCACCTTGCAAATTCACCCACCCCCCCCCCCAACAGAAACCCCCCCATGGACAACCCCACCACACATGTATCCCCTAAAACGCTTGGGAAACAACCCCTAGTAGAATTTAGTCTACCTTCACAACCCAAAATTGGGATATCATTGTTGAAATCTCCGAAATTGTTCACATAAAAAATTAATTACCTCTAATGTGGGATGACCTTTGAGGATATGATGAGAGACAAGGGAAGCATGGGGTTAGGGAATAATCATAATTAAATGATGAATATATAGAAATACCAAAATACTTATAATATTTAATATTTTCATCAAACCATACAATAACCTCCATGTGTTTCTTATTACATTATTTTGAAAAGGGTAATAATTTTTCACTATCAAAGGGAGAATAATGGTGTATCATCTATTCAGTTTCATTTCCATATATAAATCAGTAATATTCTTAGGAATCTATCAATGTTTTTTACACCATACATTCCCAAGAACTAGAGTCTCATGGACCTCTCTACAACATTAGATCTTTCTCCCTAATGTAGCATACATAAGAAAATATGCTATGTTTCATATGCTCGTTGTTTTGAAAAGGACATGAAATCAAATAAAGTCCAATATATTGGTCTCTATGAAATCATTTTCCATCCACTACATCCATAGACATGACCTTTAGATAACAAGAATTATTTTGGAGTGATTCAGCCGCAGACACCACTTAGGTATCACCCACGAACAATATCAGGATTTGATCTTTATCAACCTCTATCCATCTAAATATTAATATAGTACATTTTATATATGATATTTTAAATAGTTGACTAGTTTTTAAGTCATATTACACTCCAAAACCTGAGTGACTAGTTGTGATGTAAGGATTTATTGGATGGTCTCATGTTCTAAGAAGTGATGTCTATAACCTAGTATGGTTTCATAGGGATTGTTTTTCATGTTGATATGCTTAAGACTATTGTGATGAGTGAGACAATTGTGAATATAATGGTTATCCTTCCTATTCCTGGTCTATTAAACATGAATTCTGTAGTAGGATATCCATCAATGTTATATAGTTTATATATTTTTTTGGATCCCAATAATTTTCCAATGGGGATAATAAAAATCAATCTATCCCGATAATGTATCCAATTACTGATCATACTCTTGAAATTTAAAAAACATTGGCGTTTTTGAACACATAATGTTTTATAATATCAAAAAATCTACATTTTATGTATAAATCAATATATAACAATATTTATAAAATAAATATATAATAAACACACCTCATGAATATGATATGTCATGCGGGGCCATGGATGCTACGACCATATGATGTGGTAGGGGCCTACAAAAAATAATAATTATAATAAATTTAAAAATTAGAATAATGGAATGTAAATAAATAAATTCAGTATAATCCTGCATCATATGATCCCCTACACCATCTCCCAAACACACATTTTTTCCGTGTTATAAGCTCAGCGATTAGTTGGACATTTACCTCAAAATTGTGCAACCATGCCTCATTATATATCTGATACTGTTTCATCCCAACATCAACATGACTAAAAATCTCATTGTGTGATATTATATAATGAGGAATCCCTGTTAAGACATCGATAGATCTACTGAATGATGTGGATTTGGTGCTTGTTCCCCTGACATGCTTACAGTCACAGAAAAAAATGTAATGGAATGAATAATTTCCTATTGTAGATCCTATCTATATAGAAATTCATTTTTTTTATAAAAACTAATGATTTTATTTCATATAACTAAAAAATATCTAAAAGATTGAATTTATTTTAAAAACATAAACAAACTCAATACATACCTCTCATCAATAGTGGTCACTAAAAGGTTCAGTAATGTTTTAATCTAGTGATTAAAATATTAGATTTCTAATTGATGCTCCAGATTTCATTGATAAATTTTTATATAGTTTGTTTGTTAAAAAAATTTATAGTTCAATTTTTTTTTTAGTTTTTGTTATTTTTTGAAAGAAAATCCATGGTTCATTGGTTAATCTCAATCGTGGGGATGTTCTATAGGATATCATTTTTATCTTACCTATTCCTCAGGCTAGTAGTTTTGATTTCCCCCTCCACTCTTTCCCCTTTAACATCACATGTATGCCTTTCATACAAGTTTCACATAATTTTCCCTCTTTTAAAATTTCTTTACCATGTGGTATATTTTCTACTTATTTATGTGACTCTCCATTTCTACCATGTTAGGTTACTACAATAATAATTTCAATTTATTCATTTTTAGATTATTGATTTTAATCTCTCCTATTCTAATTTCAAAAGTATTACCACAATTAAATTTCATTGTAAAATAGAAATGGGGCCGTACAGGTTCAATGTTGTGATAAAATACAGTGTATTTCTAGAATAATACAAATTAATAGTTGTAATAACGGTTCAATTACACATCACACAAACTTATATGTGACCATACATATATTTTAAACCAGAAAATGCTAATATAAAATCACATATAAATAGGTAATAATACATGATTTTAAATATTACATGGTATAATTTGATAAAGAAAATATCTGAAATAAAATAACATGTAAACATGTGATATTGTACAAATTAATAATGAAAAAAACACAAATCAAAAACAATATTTACTACTGATAATCACATATAAAAATATATGGAATAAAAGGTCAAATAAATAATGTAAAACATCTCATCACACAGTTTTAGAGGTGTATATAAAATAGAAATATGTTTTTATAATACATATATCTTAACATCAAAAATTTGAAAACAAATTTTAAATAATTATGAGTATGTATTGTTAAAAAACATGAAAAATAACATATTGTATTTTTTTTGAGTATTACTGTTAAAAACATATGTAAAACATCACATCACAAACACATAACAATGAATTTTTGTGATGTAAACAAATTGTAAATACTTTTTCATGGATTTCATATTATGAATGTGTTTAGTTTTCCAACAACACTCTTACAAACACAAAAAAATTATATTACAATAATTAAAAAAAGGGAGTTTTTGGGCTGTTAAGAACACAATTTTAAGAGTATTTCTTCCCCCATTTTTGTAGATTAATATTGTTTTCACATTCAAATGAACCTTTTATAGTTCAAAAATTGTACATTTACATAAATATTATTCTTTCAAACAATGTGTGATTCAATGTTTTACATTATACTATTTTTTATGAAATTGTGAAACAAATATACTCTTACATGTAAATAAAAATTTGAAATAGAAATAAATACAAAAGTACATTTTAATATAGCATTGATGTGATATTTTTTATTAGTGTGATATTCATAAATAGTAAAAAATGTGAAATTAATTTAAAAAAATTCTAATACCAAACATAAAATTCTTATAGAGTATTACTATTCAGAGATGTATTAGTGTGTACTATTTGTGATGTACTGTTTCACATTACACATTTTAAAAATTATGTAAAACGGAACATCAGATTTTGTTCTGTTATTCAAAATGTGTGATGTGATATACAAATTGAATAGTACATACTCATACATATTTTTTTAATTGTTCAAAACATGCATTTGTACATATTTTTTCCAACAATAAGTACTTATAACAGTATATCACAAAAAGAGTAAGCACGTTATATCTTACAAACACATCAAAATATAATACAGGGGTATATTTAATGTACTCATCCAACTTTATGGATGAAACCAACAAATTTTTACCCATTAAATTTGATGAAATTACATCCTATGTTCTAGAAAACAAGAAATCAATAATTCTAAAAAACATATACACTTATTCTTCAAAAAAATCATAATTTATTCTAATGAAATACAAAATCCCAACCTTGAAATAGAAGTATATTATTAATTATTATCTCTATATATTTCATTCATTCCATATTAATGGCCTTTATAGAAATAATCTTACGTGATAAACTACTATGTTTTGATTTCATGTATGAACTTAAAACTACCTCACATCAACACATAAATTTACCCATAATAGAAATTTTACTTGGGGTTTAAGAGAAAAAATGAATGTTTTGTGGTAACATTTTTTATTCTGGAGGAATATATATATATGAAAGGAGAATAAGATGAGTTCCAAAGAGAAATCTGGTCACATACCTGAAAATATATATATATATATATATATATATATATAGCATATTAATTTTGGGTTGACTGTAACTAATAATAAATAAAAATGATTATGTAACAAATTAGTTTTAGATGTTATATTGAAAATTATACAACAATATTGATTGATTTTTTAAAATTTAATGATGTAATAAGAGATAAAATATTAAAAATGGATACACTTTTCATAAAATGTTAAAAAAATTTAAAAAAGGATTTAAACGGAAGAGTGAAAAATAATTATACGTTTCATTAGACATTAAAATCGACCGTTTCTCCTTCAACGACCACTCTAACCCAACAAATATATTTTTCATACTGAACTAAGGTATGATGATCATGATGTTGGGAAATAGAGGCAACAATATTTGGATCATATTTTTCAAATAAAAACACTCATCACTATGAAATTTTCATAGAAACATTCCATCTAGGATTCTATGGAAGGGTAAAGAAGAATAATGTTTCCACTTATGATGTCAAAATGTAATTTTCATTACCAATTTTTCATTTTGGTATAACATATAGTTAAAATTCACCATTGTAATATGATATTGATTGACTTTACTTCCACATATTGGATCAACCCAATTACACATCAACAATATGTATTTCAACCAGTGTACATATACAACATCAATGTTGTCTGTCAATTGACCATAGTAATAACCGTAATTTGCGAATAAGAAAATGATGCCACAATTTTTTTGCTCGTTTGTCATCAAAATCAATAATGTGAAATCAAAATCCTTAAGCATATATATATCTATAACAATGAGCCATTAAATATGGACCCTTAGCTAGTTAGTTAAATTATTCAGTTAGTGCGGGGTCACCTAACTACCTTGGGTTATGAACCTAAATAATTCAAATAATTAAATAATTATTACATTATAAATAAATTATTATTATACATAACTCATAATTAAAATCAAATTATATGTAAAAAATCCTTGAGCCAATCATGAAATGATGCCTAATGAGATTGGGGAATTTGACACTAATTCACAGGAGACGTCTATAATTTTAACTCATTAATGTGTTTCAATCAAATGAAAATGTGATGTTTAAATGATCAACATATGCTAAGAACATGTAAAAGTTAAACAATAAAAGTGATAAAACACTTTCCGCATTAATAATGCAACTGATGGAGTATTGAAAAATATATATTTATGTTCTTGTATCCACTAGATGTTGTCCATATCATATATGTTTCCTTCTCCAACTAGACCATCATGAATCTGAGAGGGATTCTCAATTTTTTTTTCAATGTCTATTAAATTTTCAGCACAAAAAAATAGTACACTCATCCCTCAAATAATCATTGGATATTGATGTATTTGTACAAGATCAATTTTGTACAAATAATTTCAATGTATTCATATACCGATCAATAAAATACATCCACCTAAATTGAACTGGACCAGCAGCCATTACTTCATCAGTTAGGTGCATTATCATGTGAACCATAAAACTGAAAAATGAGAGGGGAAACAGTTTTTCTAAGTTACAAATTGTATGTAAAATTCTGTCCTAAAAAATTTCTAAGTCACTCATTCATTGAATTCCCAAACAAGGATGTCTAAAAAAATTACTCATCTCAATCAATGGTTGAACAACAATGGGGGAAAATAATCACATGTTGGGATTGGAATCAACTGCTAAAGTAGTAGCTGATTGTCATGACTTTTTAACCCTTGAAATGTACTGCTCATCAGATACACACACATTGAAATATTATAATAGTAACCATCAATCACCTTGAGCATATTTATAATGAAAATAATTGTCTCTTAATTATTTTTAGTCATCGTATATTGTGAAGAAACAATATATTCTTTATTTCCCTCAACCAACTGTAAATGAAACTTTTTCTTTAATCCAATAACTTCTAAATCAAGACGTGTATTAATATCATCCTTTTATTTTCCACTAACACCTAAAATAGTCTAAAATATATTATCATAATATTTTTTCATTGTGCATGTCATCAATATTATTCCTTAACATGTTTGTTTTCTAATATAAGAGATTGTGAAAAATAATTTTCTTTTTCCAATCGTGATTGCGTTATCTACCAGCACCACGAATATTAGGCAATGGATGAGCCAGTAAATAAAGAAATTCATATATCATGTGGATGTTTTCTTCCTCAATATATGATAATATTTTTACTCCTATCATGATCATAATTGATGGGTTGAACTCTCAAGAACCATCAAATGTCACATTGTCCATTCTGAACCTGTGCTGAGGGGGTGATAAAATGTATGTGACCCTTGTGTGCCCATTTTCTATAATGTTTAAACCATGAATAGTTTTTCTTTATATTGAATCACGGGAAATAAAATTTCCCCTTCAACTCCAACTTGATAAATTTTCTTAATTTGGGATGTCATTGACTTTCCATAATAAAGATGATTGTATTTTGATCATTTCATTTTTTTCACAGTCATCAGTCATCACACCATAAACTCAATATTCATTCAACTCATCAATCAATGGATGAAGGTAAACTTCAATACTATACCATGGACTTCTAGGTCTGTCAATAAGAGTAGAATGTAAATTAAAATGTTTCTTTATACAAATACACATTGGACGAATATGCAACCCACACCATGGGCCATGTGATATGAGTTGCATAAACCATAGACATGAATGGATTGAACCATCAGATGCTATCCCCAATAAATCATTATGACCATGTATAGTAATTTTGGGGTGTCTCTAATCAAAATCCTTCCATGCATGGATGTCTATTAGGTGGGTTAGCATATCACTTTCCCGAATACATTCTTCTTGCAATCTCATTAAATTAGAAACTTTAGATGATATAAAAAATATTTTCCACCCCATCTTTCAGGAAAAGTAACACATTTGCTTTATGGAAATCAGGTTTCCTTGTTTTGCAGTATGGCATTGATAAGATTTATTTCCTCAATTATCATTCCACCAGGAAGCAACACTGACTATAGAAATATCCATCTGCACAATTTCCCTTCTAAAAACATAAATTTGTTTCCACATGAATATATGGACTCATATTAAAAACTAATCTCTTTTTCAACATATGAAAATGGAAAATGACTCAAGAATCTTGAAGTCGATAGGAAGTTTATTTTTCAATAACACAAACAACATGTGAAACTATTTGTCTGACCGGTGATTTTATGTCATCAAATGCAACAACTCCACAATAAATGACAATGTATTATAACATGTATATTCAAGATATAATTCAGTTTTCTCATCATCATGTACTTTATAAAACCTCCTCGGATCACGATCTACACAAGATAGCATATTTATCTCACCGGTCTCAACATTTTGGATGTTAGTTCCATAAAAATCCTAATAACGTACCATTTCAGTAAGCAATTCATATATTGGATCATTTATCCTTGCCTCAACATCCATCTATATTGTATCTATATTTTTACAATGAATATATTCTTCAACATGAAGACTCCAACTCTTAAATTATTTCAGAATTCCTTTCACGAATATGTTCTCCCTAATGTTATCTCGTGTGAATTGATATATTTTTTCACTTTTTCTACATGGAAAACAAATACAGTCACTTTGAAATCTTCATGTGAACTCAATAATGTGCATAATAACCTAAAAATAATCTCTAAAAGATAGATTTGGAAGATAAATCCAACTCTTATCAATATTAATATCTTTATAACATGTACTAACATTTACACAAGACTTTATATTACTTGTATTTTTCATATCACAAAATACATTAAAATTAAAGACTGAAGAATTGCATGAGGACCATTGAAAAAATATACAATTTATATTGCTGAATAATAATTTGAAAAATTGATAATGTAATGGAAGTGAAAGCACATGATCATACCAAAACCAACCACAAACACTTTGAAAATCTTTTATTGGACAATCTATCACCCAAAATCAATGTAATTATAAAATTGATTATATCATGATGGAAAAAGAAAATAGAGTACCTCATGAAGTAAAGAGAGATTTAATAGATTCATGAATTCAAAATTAACTATAATATGAAACAACAAGAAAATATATCAAGAAACCCAAAAGTTAACAACCATCACATTCCCAATCAACTACAAACATCATCTCACGTGGAAATGTGTGTTCAACTACGATGTGCCTGGATAAAAAATAATTTTTTGGCACAATGGCGTGTGATGATTAAGTGATTAGTTGATTATTAAATGTTGTATCCAATTTTATTATTTATATGTTTATGTATATCTACGTGCTATATTTTTGTTTATAATTCATGATTTGATTATGGGTTGGAGGTGTTTCTAAGGGAAGTGTGTGAGGCTGGAGGGAAATGATTATGATGTTAGTATTTGGGATTTTTAATTATAATTGATTAATACATGATTAGAACATGGATCACATCCTTTATTAATTCCCTAAAGAACCCTAATATACTATGTTATATGTTAGGTGATGTTCCTAGCTTACATGAAATTATAAAACATCTAATCACCCTTAGGTGTACAAATTCATGTCCAAGTGTACGTTCACCAATTTGGATTGTTTTAGAGTGATAAAAGAGAGAGATGTGTGACTAATAACCATGGGAAATCTTGTTGAGAATTCATCCCCTGTACTTTTCAAATTAATTTTGTAGGTGTGTAATCATGATATGTAATGTATTTTGTGACATACATATTATCAATTTTGTATTCAAATTTATTTTATGTCATGTTTTTTATGGGTTTCAATGTAATTGATTTAATGACTGGTCATGGACATTAGGTGGTTTTCCATATGATTTTAATGTTGTTCATTTTGAATTGTATGGAATTAAATTGTTTGTTTCTTTTTCATAAATTCAAATATATAATTTTACATACGTTCTCTATGTATTTTGTGAAAGAAAAAAATTCCTTTGATTTCAATTAGAGTGTAATGAATTTTTTTTAATTAAAATTACTTATTAGAAATAAATTTTAATGATTTGTTGGAAGAAGTGGGGAAAGTGTTTTAGATTTTGTCCCCTTTTAATTTAAGAGTACAAATGTCCTAGATCTAAATTTATAAAAATTGTTTTTTATTAGAGGATTGTTTTTTATTTGTTTTAACAATCATCTGAAAAAAATATTTTTATTTTTATCTTCAATCTAGAATGTTTATGAATTGCCTTAATATGGGAATTCCATTGTTCCGGCTGGTAGTGGTCACGTATTGTGTGCTTATTTTCTCATTCCTATATTCTCATTGTTATAGGTCCCATGTAGAGATCCATGTTTTTTGAGAGAATTGTTCAACCAAATGATACTTTTTATTTTATTCTTCTTAATGGATATGCGAATTATTTAATTTTGGTATGACAAACCACTAATTTCCTATAATGTACAGACTGTTTCCGGTTTAATAATTTTCTTTTTAACATTTGGATTTTAATCCTTTTATGGATAGAGTGTATGTATATCCATTGGTAGGTAAATCAAATCTATTTGGTGAGAATATTTT
The DNA here is from genome assembly GCA_963277665.1 of Viscum album. Lineage (NCBI taxonomy): Eukaryota > Viridiplantae > Streptophyta > Magnoliopsida > Santalales > Viscaceae > Viscum > Viscum album. The sequence continues at coordinate 1,371,712,016 of OY728133.1, read as the reverse complement.
CCTTGTAGAAGAGGGAGGACAGGTGGTGAGAAAGGTATTTAATTCTCATGTTATTTACAAATTTTTTTATTATATGTTTAGTTTATTTATTTAGTTTTTTTATAGAGTGGATGAAAAATTTATTGATTGGTCATTCTAAAATTTATTATATTCATATTATCACATTTACTCTGATTATTGAAGAAATAGTTTCTATATGTGTTCATGTGATGCCCATTCACTAGATCTAATCTCACCTTCAATCAAACTTCAACATTAAGACATAGATAGATCAACTGAATGATGTGGATTTGGTGCTTGTTCCCCTGACATGCTTAAATTTATAGAAAACAAATGTAATGGAAGGAATAATTTCCTATTGTAGATCATATCTCTATAGAAGTTCATTTTTTTTGATAAAAACTAAAGATGTTATTTCATATAACTAAAAAATATCTAAAAGATTGAATTTATTTTAAAAACATAAACAAAATCAATACATACCTCTCATCAATAGTGGTCACTAAAAGGTTCAGTAATGTTTTAATCTAGTGATTAAAATATTAGATTACTAATTGATGGAAAAATGTAATGTACTCCAGATTTCATTGATAAATTTTCATATTGTTTGTTTGTTAAAAAAATTTATAGTTCTATATTTGTTTTATTTATTGTTATTTTTTGATATAAAATCCATGGTTCATTAGTTAATCTCAATCGTGGGGATGTTCTATAGGATTTCCATTTTATCTTACATATTCCTCAGGCTGGTAGTTTTGATTTCCCCCTCCACTCTTTCCCCTTTAACATCACATGTATGCCTTTCATACAAGTTTCACATAATTTTACCTCTTTGAAACTTCCTTTACCATGTGTTATATTTTCTACTTCTTTTTGTGACTCTCCATTTCTACCATGTTAGGTTACTACAATAATAATTTCAATTTATTCATTTTTAGATTATTGATTTTAATCTCTCCTATTCTAATTTCAAAAGTATTACCACAATTAAATATCATTGTAAAACAGAAATGGGGCCGTACAGGTACAATGTTGTGATAAAATACAGTGTATTTCTAGAATATTACAAATTAATAGTTGTAATAACGGTTCATTTAAACATCACAGACACTTAGATGTGACCATACATATATTTTAAAACAGAAAATGCAAATATAAATTCACATATAAATAAGTAAGAATACATGATTTTAAATATTATATGGTATAAGGTGATGATGAAAATATCTAAAATAAAAGAACATGTAAACATGTGATATTGTATAAATTAATAATTAAAAAAACACAACTCAAAAACACCATTTACTACTGATAATCACATATAAAAATCAATGGAATAAAAGGTCAAATATATAATGTAAAACATCTCATCACACTGTGTTATAGGTGTATATAAAATAGAAATATGTTTTTATCAAACCTATATCTGAACATCAAAAATTTGAAAACAAATTTTAAATAATTAAGAGTATGTATTGTTAAAAAACATGAAAAATAACACATCACATTTTTTTTTGAGTATTACTATTAAAAACATATGTAAAACATCACATCACAAACACATAACAATGAATTTTTGTGATGTAAACAATTTGAAAATACTTTTTCATGGATTCCATATTATGAATGTGTTTGGCTTCCCAACAATACTCTTACAAACAGAAAAAATATATTAAAATAATTAAGAAAAAGAGAGTTGTTGGGCTGTTAAAAACACAATTTTAAGAGTATTTCTTCCCCCATTTTTGTAGATTAATATTGTTATCACATTCAAATGAAACTTTTACTATTCAGAAATTGTACATTTACATAAATATTATTCTTTTATACAATGTGTGATTCACTGTTTTACATTATACTATTTTTTTATGAAATTGTGAAACAAAAATACTCTTACATGTTTACAAAAATGTGAAATAGAAATAGATACAAAAGTAAATTTTAATAGAGAATTGATGTGCTATTTTTTTATTACTGTGACATTCGTAAATATAAAAAAATGTGATATTATTTTTAAAAAATTCTAATACAAAACATCAAATTCTTATAGAGTATTACTATTCAGAGATGTAGTAGTGTGTACTATTTGTGATATACGGTTTCACATTACACATTTTAAAAATTATGTAAAATGGAAAATTGGATTTTGTTGTGTTTTTAAAAATGTGTGATGTGATATACAAATTTAATAGTACATACTCATACATATTTTTTTAATTCTTCAAAACACGCATTTGTACATATTTTTTTCCAACAATAAGTACTTATAACATAACATCACAAAAAGAGTAAGAAAGTTATATCTTAAAAACACATCAAAATATATTACAGGGGTATATTTAATGTACTCATCCAACTTTATGGATGAAACCAACAAATCCTTACCCATTAAATTCGATGATATTACATCCTATGTTCTAGAAAACAAGAAATCAATAATTCTAAAAAACATATATACTTTTTCTTCAAAAAAATCATAATTTATTCAAATCAAATACAAAATCCCAACCTTGAAATAGATGTATATTATTACATATTATCTCTATAAATTTCATTCATTCCATATTAATGGCCTTTACAGAAAGAATCTTACGTGATAAACTACTATGTTTTGATTTCTTATATGAACTGGAAATTACCTCATATCAACACATAAATTTACCCATAATAGAAATGTTATTTGGAGGTTAAGAGAAAAAATGAGTGTTTTGTGGTAACATTTTTTATTCTGGAGGAATATATATATATGAAAGAAGAATGGGATGAGTTCCAAAGAGAAATTGGGTCACATACCTGAAGAAAATATATATATATATATAGCATATTAGTTTTGGGTTGATTGTAACTAATAATAAATAAAAATGATTATGTACCAAATTATTTTTTAGATGTTATATTTAAAATTATACAACTATATTGATTGGTTTTTTAAAATTTAATGATATCATATGAGATAAATTTTTAAAAATGGTTACACATTTCATAAAATGTTAAACAATTTTAAAAAAGGATTTAAACTAAAGAGTGAAAAATAATTATACGTTTCATTAGACATTAAAATTGACCATTTCTCCTTCAACGACCACTCTAACCCAACAAATATATTTTTCATGCTGATCTATGGTATGATGATCATGATGTTGGGCAAGAGAGGCAATAGTCTTTGGATCATCTTTTTCAAATAAAAACACTCATCACTAGGAAATTTTCATAGAAACATTCCATATAGGATTCGATGGAAGGGTAACGAAGAATAATTTTTCCACTTATGATGTCTAAATGAAAGTTTCATTACCAAATTGTTCATTTTGGTATAACAAATAGTTAAAATTCACCATTGTAATATGATATTGATTGAATTTACTTCCACGTATTTGATCAACCAAATTACACATCAACAATATGTATTTCAACCAGTGTACATATACAACATCAATGTTGTCAGTCAATTGACCATAGTAATAACCGTAATTGGCGAATAAGAAAATGATGCCACAATTTTTTTTGCTCGTTTGTCATCAAAATCATTAATGTGAAATCGAAATCCATGAGCATCTATATATCTATTACAATGAGTCATTATAGATGGACCCTTAGCTAGTTAGTTAAATTATTCAGTTAGTGTGGGGTCACCTAACTACCTTGGGTTATGAACCTAAATAATTCACATAATTCAATAATTATTACTTTATAAATAAATTAATATTATACATAACTCATAATTAAAATCAATTTATATGTAAAAAATCCTTGAGCCAATCATGAAAAGGTGCATAATGAGATTGAGGAATTTGATACTAATTCACAGGCGACATCTCTTATTTTAACTCATTAATGTGTTTCCTTCAAATGAAAATGTAATGTTTAAATGATCAACATATGATAAGAACATGTAAAAGTTAACCACTAAAAGTGATAAAACACTTTACGCATTAATAATGAAACTGATGGAGTATTGAAAAATATATATTGATTATCTTGTATCAACTCAATGTTGTCCATATCATATATATTTCCTTCTCCAACAAGACCATCACGAATCTGAGAGGGATTCTTTAATTTTTTTTCAATGTCTATAAGATTTTCAGCACAAAAAATAGTACACTCATCCCTCAAATAATTATTGGATATTGTTGTATTTGTACAAGATCTATTGTGTACAAAGAATTTCAATGTATTCAGATACTGATCAATAATATACATCCACCTAAATTGTACTGGACTAGCAGCCATTACTTCATCAGTTAGGTGCATTATCATGTGAACCATAAAACTGAAAAATGAGAGGGGAAACAGTTTTTCTAAGTTACAAAGTGTAAGTAAAATTCTATCCTACAAAATTTATAAGTCACTCATTCATTGAATCCCCAAACAAATACGTCTAAAAAAATTACTATTCTCAAACAATGTTTGAACAACATTGGGGGGAAAATAATCACATGTTGGGATTGGAATCAATTGCTAAAGTAGTAGCTAATTGTCATGACTTTTCAACCCTTGAAATGTACTGCTCATCAGATACACACACTTTGAAATATTAGAATAGTAACCATCAGTAAACTTGAGAATATTCATAATGAAAATAATTGTCTCTTAATTCTTTTTAGTCATCGTATATTGTGAAGCAAGAATATATTCTTTATTTCCCTCAACTAACTATAAATGAAATTGTATCCTTAATCCAATATCTTCTAAATCAAGACGTGTATTAATATCATCCTTTTATTTTCCACTAACACCTAAAATAGTCTAAAATATATTATCATAATCTTTTTTCATTGTGCATGTCATCAATATTATTCCATAACATGTTTGTTTTCTAATAAAAGAGATTGTGAAAAATAATTTTCTTTTTCCAATCGTGATTGCGTTATCTACCAGCACCACGAATATTAGGCAATGGATGAGCCACTAAATAATGAAATTCATATATCATGTGGATGTTTTATTCCTCAATATATGATAATATTTTGTCCCCTATCATGATCATCATTGATGGGTTAAACTCTCAAGAACCATCAAATGTCACATTGTCCTTTCTGAACCTGTGCTGAGGGGTGAGAAAATGTCTGTGACCCATGTGTTCCCATTTTCTAGAATGTTTAATCCCTGAAGAGTTTTTATTTGTATTGAAACACGGGAAATAAAATTTCCCCTTCAACTCCAACTTGATAAATTTTCATAATTCGGGAATTCATTGACTTTCCACAATAAATAAGATTGTAGTTTGAACATTTCATTTTTTTCACAGTCATCAGTCATCACACCATAATATCAATATTCATTCAACTCATCAATCAATGGATGAATGTAAACATCAATACTATCCCATGGAATTATAGGTCTGTCAATAAGAGTAGAATGTAAATTAAAATGTTGCTTTATACAAAGACACATATGAAGAATATGGAACCAACACCATGGGCCATGTGCTATGAGTTGCATAAACCATAGACATGAATGGATTGAACCATCGGATGCTAACCCCAATGAATCATTATGACCATGTATAGCAATGTTGGGGTGTCTCTAATCAAAATCCTTCGATGCATGGATATCTATTAGGTGGGTTAGTATATCACTTTCCCGATTACATTCTTCTTGCAATCTCATTAAATTAGAAACTTTAGATGACATAAAAAATATTTTCCACCCCATATTCCAGGGAAAGTATCACATTTTCTTAATGGAAATAAGGTTTCCCTGATTCGTAGTCTTTCATTGATAAGATTTATTTCCCCTATTATCATTCCACCAGGAAGCAACACAGACTATACAAATATCCAACTGCACAGTTTCCTTTCTAAAAACATAAATTTGTTTCCACATGATTCTATGGCCTCATATTAAAAACTAATCTCTTTTTCAACATATGACAATGAAAATATGACTCAAGAATCTTGAAGTCAATATGAAGTATATTTTTCAATAACACAAAAAACATGTTGAACTATTTGTCTTACTAGTTATTTGAAGTCTTCAAATGAAACCACTCCATAATAAATGACAATGTATTATAACAAGTACATTCAAGATATAATTCAGTTTTCTCATCATCATGTACTTTATAAAACCTCCTCGAATCACGATCTACACCAGATAGCATATTTATCTCACTGGTCTCAACATTATGGATGTTAGTTCCATAAAAATCCAAATAATGTCCCATTTCAGTAAGAAATTCATATATTGGATCATTTATCCTTGCATCAACATCCATCTATATTGTATCTATATTTTTACAATGAATATATTCTTCAACATGAAGGCTCCAACTCTTAAATTATTTAAAAATTCATTTCAAGAATATATTATCCCTAATGTTATCTCATGTGAATTGATATATTTTTTCACTTTTTCTACATGGAAAACAAATACAGTCACTTTGAAATCATCAGGTGAACTCAATAAACTGCATAATAAACTAAAAATAATCTCTAAAAGTTTGATTTGGAAGATAAATCCAAATCTTATCAATATTAATATCTTTATAACAAGTATTAACATTTACACAAGACTTTATATTACATGAATTTTTCATATCACAAAATACATTAAAATTAAAGACTGCCGAATTTCATGTGGACCATTGAAAAAATATACAATTTATATTACTGAATAATAATATGAAAAATTGATAATGGAATGGAAGTTAAAGCACATGATCATACCAAAACCAACCACACACACTTTGCAAATCTTTTATTGGACAATCTATCACCAAAAATCCATGTTATTATAAATTTATTATATCATGATGGAAAAAGAAAATAGAGTACCTCATGAAGTAAGGATAGATTTAATAGATTCATGAATTCAAAATTAACTATCATAAGAAAAACCAAGAAAATCTATCTATAAACCCAGAAGATAACATCCATCACATTCCCAATCAACTACAAACATCATCTCACGTGGAAATGTGTGTTCAACTACGATGTTCCTGGATAAAAAATAATTTTTTGGCACTATGGCGTGTGATGATCAAGTGATTAGTTGATTATGAAATATTCTATCCCCTTTTATTATTTATATGTTTATGTATATCTACGTGCTATATTTGTGTTTATAATTCATGATTTGATTATGGGTTGGAGGTGTTTCTAAGGTAAGTGTGTGAGGATGGAAGGAAATGATTGTGATGTTAATATTTGGGATTTTTAATTATAATTGATTAATACATGATTAGAACAAGGATCACATCCTTTAGAAATACCATGAAGAACCCCTCTATACTATGTTATATGTTATGTGATTTTCCTAGCTTACATGAAATTATGAAATATCTACTCACCCATAGGTGTTCAAATTCATGTCCAATGGTAGGTTCACCAATTTGGTTTTGTTTAGAGTGATACAAGAGCTGGGTGTGTGACTAATAACCAATGGGAATCTAGTTGAGAATTCATCCCCCGTACTTTTCAAATTATATTGGTAGGTGTGTAATCATGATATGTAATGTATTTTGTGACATACATATTATCAATTTTGTATTTAAATTTATTTTATGTTATGTTTTTCATGGGTTTCAATGTAATTGATTTAATGACTGGTCATCGAAATTATGTGGTTTTCCATTTGATGTTAATGATGTTCATTTTGAATTGTATGGAATTAAATTGTTTGTTTCTTTTTCATAAATTCAAATATGTAATTTTACATACGTTTTCTATGTATTTTTTGAAAGAAAAAAATTCCTTTGATTTCAATTAGAGTGTAATGAAATTTTTTTAATTAAAATTACTTATTAGAAATAAATTTTCATGATTTGTTGGAAGAAGTGGGGAAAGTGTTTCAGATTCTGTCCCCTTTTAATTTAAGTGTACAAATGTCCTAGATATAAATTTATAAAAATTGTGTTTTTTAGAAGTTTGTTTTTTGTTTGTTTTAACAATCATTTGAAAAAAATATTTATATTTTTATGTTCAATCTATAATGTTTATGAATTGCCTTAATATGGGTAATTCCATTGTTCTGGATGGTAGTGGTCACGTATTGTGTGTTTATTTTCTCATTCCTATATTCTCATAGTTATAGGTCCCATGTAGAGATCCATTGTTTTTTTCAGCAAATTGTTCATCCAAATGTTACTTTTTATTTTATTCTTCTCAATGGATATGATAATTATTTAATTTTGGTATGACAAACCACTAATTTCCTAGAATGTACAGAATGTTTCCAGTTTAATAATTTTCTTTTTAACATTTTGATTTTTATTCTTTTATGGATAGAGTGTATGTATATCCTTTGGTAGGTAAATCAAATCTATTTGGTGAGAATATTTTCCTTGTAGAAGAGGGAGGATAGGTGGTGAGAAAGGTATTTAATGCTCATGTTATTTACTAATTTTATTATTATATGTATAGTTTATTTCATTAGTTTTTTCATAGAGTGTATGTAATATTTATGGATTGGTCATTCTAAAATTTAATATATTCATATTATCACATTTACTCTGATTATTGAAGAAACAGTTTCTCTATGTGTTCATGTGATGCCCATTCACTAGATCTAATCTCACAATGAATGGAAATTCCCTTCATGTGTGTGGATGGTGGGTTTGAGAATCCCTATAAGGGACTACTGGTACTGTTTCATTATAAATGGTATCATATCATTGGTTCCCCCTATTCTCTAGGAACATTAGACTTTATATGTCCATTTTGTTTTTTGGGATTCATGGTATAATTAAGTAATAATTTCTCATTGGGACTCAAAAGTCAGGCTCATGGAGAGTGAAGAATAATCATTCAATCCTCCAGCCATTAGTTTTATTTCAATGTGTGATATAATTTTAAATATGATATTTATTTTCATTTTTTGTTTCATTCTTACGTCATTGGTGTGTTGATCGTCAATGACATAGTGTGTGTTTCCTTTGGGATCTTATGGGATTTTTGGGATAGAAACATTAATGGATATGGGATGTAATGTTAGTAAGTAAGGTCTTAAAATCCATTTTCATTGGAAATCCAATGAAAAATATTTTTTCTATAATATTTGGGGGTTTTAGAAGAACCATCTCAAACCCAAAAAAGCTAACATATATCAATGTGATATATTTTTTTACATTCATGGGGCTGAGAAAAACATGTTACAATCTTGATTTCTTAAAATTAATGGCTTTACATTATCAAACATAAACCCACATGCCTTTTATGAGTTTTATAGAAGGGATATCAATGTGGAAGTACTCATTTCCCAAAAATTTAATATTCCAATGTTCAAAACCCATCATTCTAAAATTTATTAATTTTATCGAAAATTTCAATCTGTTACTGTATGATTGTAGAGGTAAGTTTGAAATTATAGAGTGCTTATATTTATTTTGAATATTAGAGATAACTCATTATCTTTATTTATCAAATGTCAAACCTTCTCCAAAATTATTTTACTCAAAAAATTGATATTTGGAAAACCAGTTTTTGATTTAATGTTCGCAAAATCAAAATATAAATTAGAAAATACCTGATAGTGTGATAAATACGAAACCTAGTAAACACATAGATGAATTAAAAAGACTAGAGAGATGTGAGGGAGAGGTAATGGTGAGGGTGGATGGGCGGCACACAACTCTGGTTAGTTGTGGGGACCAGTGGGTTAGGAGAAGAGGGAGGAGGGGTGATGAAGGCAGAGGTAGGAGGAGGGTCAGGGACGGAGAGGGAGCTGAAGCCTGTAGCGATGGAGATTATGGGGGGTATGGTTAGCTGGACCCGAGGTGGGTGTCGACGAGGTAGAGGATGAGTGGAAAAGGTGAGAAATAGGTATATTTGGTGTGGAGAGGTAGTATATGGGCAGCATAGGTGAGATATATGTGAAGGAAGGTGAAACAACATAGAGATGGGGCAACGGATTTGGGCCGGATGTGGTGCAGCAGTGGTGGTGTAGCGAGGGAGTGGAGGGGTAAAGATGTAGGGTATGTAGAGGGAGAGCGAGAGAGAGCATGAGTGGTGAGGGGGTGCAGAATGATTGTAACACCCCTGGTAAATAAAGAATATGAAATTTTCATATTTACCCGTATTTGTGAATAAAATATTGATATGACTTTAAAGGGGACGCTATGCTCGATGGCGTACCAAACACGCAACAATGAGTTTTTTGGAGATCTTACATTGCACTCTAACAATAAAATAATATTATTTTAAATGGTAGTTAACATGTAGACTTTGTATTGGAGGGAATGGATATAAATAAAAAAAATATGATTATATATGTTTTTAAATGTTTTTACATTTATCCAATAAATGATAATGGCTTAAAATACGGAAAGAATTCAATTTTAGGATTTTATACCCTAATTTTCACTAAAGGTTCAGTTATCACATTTTGATGGAGAATTGTCATTAAATATTGTTTTGATCACTCTTATACATTATTTTGGACCAAATAAAACTCTTCTTTAGAATTGGGACATCAAAATTTACTTTGTGTAAATTTTTGGTATCTTTCCGATAAAGATCATTTTTTTCAATGAATAGTGTAAAATGTTGTATTTTAATTCAAAACCACTTTTTAATCTAATTTATTTATTTGATTAGAGTATCTTTTGAATTGGTTTTAAAGTTAAATTAGAATATATTTTTACCATTAAATCCAATAGTGGTCGTTGGAATTAATTTCACTTTGAAATCAGACTTAAACTAGTGTCAATCTTTTGATACTTATTGTTTCATAAAAAGACGCTATTTTCTTTGACAGTGGGAATTAATTATTAAATTAATTAACCTGACTTATATGTTTTTAATTTTTTAAAATAGACTTCATTTTTGATTTCGGAATATCAAATATAGCTTATGGTGAATTTTTGGGATTTTTCTGAAAAACTTCAATTTTTGATGAATAGTGAAACCACTAAGTGGTACTTATAAAAACTGATTTTTCCGTTTAAATGAAATTTTGCAATCTTTGTGTTTTAAATTTCAAAAATCCGACATACATGGTTGTCATTAAGAAGTAAAATGTGGTTCAATGGGATAAAAATATTTTTTTTTGGTGAATAGTAACTTATTATGTTTTTAATCGCGATTAGTGGTAATTAGTGTAGTTTAAGGTAAAAATAATGCTTTAATAAAATAAGATATGCTTGAAACATGTCCTACCCTCATTGTTTGTGTCATGGACGACCAAGACAAGCCATGGGTCAACTTGGGGTCCCCATGGAGACACTTTGGTTGGGAAATGACATAAATAACATTTTATTTAATGTAAAAGTCAAAATGACACAAACAACATATGTTTTACGAAAACAATTTTTACATGGGGTTATAATGATCAGATTTTTGATTATAAATAATAATTGGAAAGATAAAACGATTTCCTACATCATAGTATTTTTTTATAATATTTAGACATTAAATAAAGTAAATTATTTTTGACATAATAATGATGCAGCGATGACATCATTATTTGACGATTTAAACAAAATGAAAAGATAATGTAAAATATATGAACTAAACATGTCCAAAACTTATTGGATGGGTGGATTTAGAACCCGTATCACCTTATCCACGAATTATATCAATGTGGGACCTTTTAAAACCGGAACACATTTTCAAATAAAGTAATATTTCTTTACTTTCCAAAAGTGCCCCTCCTCTTCTCTTATAAAAGGCCCCCACCTCTACCTAATTTCACACACTCCTAAAGCCTTTGGCTCGGCCAACCCCAGCCCATTTACTCTCTACACATCCCTTTCCTCATCCTAGAGGATTCCCTTTGGGCATAATCCTTTCAAAGGAAGCCTTTAGGCTCAAATCAAAAAGAGTTACACTTTAAAAGGTAATTCATTCTCTCATATTCATTTGTTTTATTTTGCTTCTCCAACCCCCTAAACTCTTTTTATTTACTTCTTTTGTTACGACACCAGTATCTTCAATATACTAAGATGTTGTTATAAGATTTATTCGAGCTACACTCTCACACAACTACATCAAATGGTTAAAGAACATATGGTTTCCGTGGATGGAGAAATTATGCCTCCCAAAACGATGATTGTTCAATACTCATTTAACACCTTCAAAGGTGGCCATTATGATGTAACTATTTTTATATATGATATATAATATGTTTATGTTTTACTTATGCTTCTGTATTTTTCATTTGTGTCTTACCTTTATGGCTTCCATTATGGGTATATGTGATATCTTCATTTTAGGAAGTGCGGACTACCGCCCCCTCAAAGTGACGTGATTCGTTAATGCCATACATGGGACGTATAAAGGATGGATTTAATGATATTATATATGATGTTATACTGGAATTATTATATACCTCTATATCATTATTATTTCTTTCCATTAAATTATGAGATAGAAATGAAAGTAGCGTTCATGCGTACGTACGTCTTACCGTCTCCATGAACGGTGCATTTCATTTCTTATCCCCAAATGTAATGTACTATTATAAGTACATGTATATAATGGATATATATGATGAATGATACATATTAATGATTAATATAATTCTGTAATTAAAATATACATACCTCTCATTTAGTTTTAATTCCATTAATATGACAAAGAAATGAAAGTAGCGTTCATGCGTACGTACGGCTTACCGTCTCCATGAACGGTGCATTTCATTTATTACCTATAAATGATTATGTGATATTATAAATACATGTATATTCTAGATATATATCATATATATGATATCCAAATCAGGAATTTCATTCTGGATATAAAGAACCTTTGACCACACGAACAACATGTAATTGTAAGAAGTCCACTTTCGACTTAAGAACCAAATATCGACAAAACAAACATTATTAACTTAGATGATTACCTAATGTTTATAACATGTCAATAATTGATATAAAAGGAATAATGAACTTGGAAAAGGTTCTTAAGAAAGTATAAATTAAGTCAAGTTTATTATTCAGGAGATTAAAGAACGGTCGGGTCGAGTCGGATACGAGGTAAGGGATCCTACTCCTCTCTTTCTTTTTAAGTACACACTTTTATGTCATTCCTTTTAAAGCTCATATTTCTTGTTATTGGGATGATATTTTATATTAAAAATACTGTTATTTTTATGTTCATGTGATGAGAGACCCTATTCTCTCTCATCAATCCATTTTGGACGTTTTGAGTGGCGCCGTTAGGCTGTCGAACTTTGTTAAGAGATCTAACCTCTCTCTTTCTTTTTAAGTACTCTCCTTTATGTCACTTTTTTTAAGCTCCTCTTTGTAATGTTGGGGGATGTTATTTTATATTACTCTTGATTTAAATTTTATTTTAATGTTTTAAGATACCTTATTTGATCTCATCAATCCATATTCGGATGTTTTATGTGGCGCCGTTAGGCTGCCGAGTTTTCGTAAGGGATTTTTCATCTCACTTTTATTCCCGTGAGATTTATGCTACATTTGCCAAAAATTCCATTGATTGGTGTATGTACTGCCCATTATTCTACTCTTTGTGTAATATACTTTCGTTTATGAGTATTTACAACAATGATCTATTGTCCTTCATTCATGGGTTGTATGTCTTGAAAGATACCGAAGTCGGTAAGGGAACCTTTCGCCCTCCTCTTTTTTAAAAGACTTCTTTTGTTGGGTCTTTTAATTTACATATTGTAATGTTGGGATATGTTGTCATATATCCTTATTGATGTAAATTTTATGTCCAAGTGATGAGATACACTTTTTATCTCTCACCAACTCATTTGGATGTGATGTCGTTAGGCTGTCAAGGGAACTTTTTAACCCAATTTCGATTTCATTGGGTTCAACATGTGGTCATTGAATATGTCATCCATTGAATATGTGTGAATGACCTTTTATTGTTTTAAAATTAATATCCACTTATATTGGGTGTATTTATATTTGTCACACATATTTTTGAGATTGATTTGTCCTTAATTTAAGGATACCTTCTTTATAAGGGATTTCATCACATTTGACATTTCTATTGAGGGTTCATTGTTGTTATGAACCAATTCACTCTTATATGGTGTATATGATGTCCTTTGGAGTATTATATCATGAATCCATTTATTCTCATGATATTATAAAGTTCTGACTAAATGTTATTCCTCAATTATTGTATTCAAGTGTCACTAATTTTTGGTAAAACCCCTTTAACCAAAATATCGTTTTAAATGTTTTAATTATTTGTTCTTATTAATATCCATGTTTTCAAAATGGTTTTAAGGATTTATTTATATGGATGTTAATGGTTTAAAATTTTAAGCTTCAAGGTGGTATGGGACACTTTGATTCAAAAATCTCTTTATTAAATGTTTTAAATGGTTTTGAAATGGTTTTTTAATGGATTCATTATTTGAATATCCTAAAATGTTATATTGTGATTGAAATGTGGAAATGTTATGTTTCCTTTATTCATGTTTTATGTGATACGATTATGTTATGGTTCTTGGGAAATGTTATGAAGAACGGGTGGTTCCGTGATAAACTAAGTGCGGGTGAGCCCGATATAGCTCTCCAATGCAATGGGTAACTCGAAGGAGTGAAACGTTAAGGTTTCTCCGAAGAGATTTAGGGAATATACTGTGATGGGTATTCCAAACGTAACCAAGAGGGTTACTCCCTATGTAAAAATGTTATGAATGCCTCATGTTACCTTTACGTCATATGATTTCTATGATTTTATGAGGTATGTTAATGTGCCTATGTTTTATGGGCAAAGTATGATTTCATTCTTATGTATACATGTACACATGATTCATTTCCATATTTTTATATCCCTTACTGAGCTTTTTATGCTCATCCCACGTTTTTGAAATTTTTTTTACAGGTCAAGGGAAGGGTACATGATGTGATGACAGTGTCAAGGATGTGTCAAGAATGAATCTGTGTTTTATTTTAAATATGTTTCCGTTGATGGGAAGAATGAATACTGTGTTTCATGTAACCACTTTGTCTAAATATGGAATGTAATGCATGTTTCATGATCTAATTATCTAAAACTCTAAACCTGAAAAGATCATCAATGTGTAATCTTGTAATAACTCAAGATTAAGTAAGGTTTAAGGCTGGGGCCTTATAATGATTTTGTTTTTAGTTAGTCCTTGCGATGACAATAATTGGTCACACGAATCAAGGGTCACAATTGCCAATATTTCTAGTATTGAGGACCTGATACTAGATGGGGTCTTCGACAAGATGAAATTAAGCATCCAAAAGTATACATAGTCCTAGGAAAAGCTATAATTTATATTTTATGACATGATAATGTAAGAAATGATCACTTGGGGAACCTATATCACATAGAATTTTGTTTTCAGAAATGGATTATAGAAGAATTAAATTGCATTTCAATGACACTTCTTTAAACTTATCTGGCTGACTCTTGGTTTCCCACCATTCCATAAAAGTCTAAGAAATAAAAAATTAATTTTTAGTCAGTATTTTGCCTTTGGAAACCGGGAAACATAAAAACTTGTACATAATTGAGATATATCATCTCCAACGAGGTTATTTACTAAAAACCTTATATGAAACATCAATACTAATACATATCTTTATAACATTGGGGATGGAAACCTAAAAAGGGGTGATCACTTATGCTCAATAAGGGTAAATAAGGGATTCATGTGAGAAAAAACATGATCATATGGGTATGAGTAAATGATCATGAAAATATAAGATAATAGACACCATATCAAATATCATACACTCGAATCACGAAATAAATATTGGAAGTTCATAAAACCATAATCATAAGGAAATAAATAACATAATCCATGAATGCATAACATGTGAATAAAACATAGATTTTTTCAGGACACATAATCATTTATAATAATTTCCACAGTTGTTAGGGTATTTTCGTTGAGACTATCTTGGTGGAAAATATCATTTAATGAAAAGGGTTCATACCCTATTCCAACCCTGTATTACTGAATAGAGTTTACTGTTCATTTTATCCCTAAAATACTGAACTGAATTCATTTACCATTTCCTCCTAGTAATACTGAAATTATATAATTTCTCATTCCAGTCCTGTAATATTGAACAGATTTCATTTCCCATTCATGCCTTATAATACTAAACCACGTTCATTTTTCGTTCCCATCATGTAATAAAAAACTATGATCATTTCATGTTCTAGACATGTCTATATTAAGAGATATAAATCATTACTCAATGGATTTCATAGAGATATAGGTCCCACAAATCTCCTTATAAAATCATAAATGCATGATCCAATATATCATAAACAGTCATATCATGAACCATGATATTAAATGGGTATTATAAACATGTCATTATATAATCACATATGGAAAAAGATATAAGTTTCCAAATAATGTCATCAAAATAATAACACATGAACGAGAATCATATTTCATAATAATATAACCAATGAAAGAGAAAGAGATATAAAAAACATAAACCATGAAAGAGAAAATGGGTTTATAATGACCATGTAATTGAGCATAACTCGTTCATAGAAATAATATGAATGGAACCTTTTGATACTTTCCCTGAAGGGCATGAGTAGCATAAAAATATTTCATCCTAGATGGAAAATTATTTTGAAATATATTTTGAAAAGGTATCTTGAGTAAAATATCCTTTATTTTTTGAAATTTTATTATTAACATATAAAACTATTGGGAAATAATTTTCTTATAAAATACCTTCAAACATATAAAGAATATGTGAAATAATTTGAAAAAATTTTTTACATGAAAATTTGTAAAATAAGATTCAAAACAATTTAAAAATAATTTTCTTTTTAAAAACATTGAAAAATTTATATTGAAAGCTAGAAACATTTTTGAAATCTTTTTACATGAAAACATATACAAGAATATTTAAAATTTTTATAAAACCATTTCATTGAAAAAACATTGAAATTATATAAATAAAGACTACATTTTTATTGAAAACTATTTTCACTAAAAATATCATTCAAAACCATTTCCCTAATAAATTATTCATTTAAAAAAATGAAAATTCAAGGGAATGATGGTGAGTAAATCAGTACATGTCATATGAGGTAAAAATAAAATTCCTTTTGAATGATAAAAATATTAGAAAAATTAATTATTCAGAAAGAGACAACTAGATTAATTTGAAAAATTGGTAAATAGAAAAAGGGTAAAAATTTCGTTTAAATAGTTTATAAAAATGTTATAATATTATTGGAAAGCTATTTTAGAAAACTAGGTTTTGAATAAACATATATTCCTGACCAAAGAGAGTGTAAAGTCGGGCTTTCTTAAAAACACATTAAACTATCCTATGTTTCAAAGAGTTAAAAAATAGCAAAAATACAATAATATTTCATGAATAACTGTAAGATATAAATATTAATTAATGTTCTTGAATTATTGGTAATAATATTTCATCGAAGGAATATTAAATAGAAAAAAGCATGATAAGTGATTGGATTGCCACCATAATCTCATTTCACTTGGTAACCTCGGATCATGCACTCCATGTAATAAAATGTAATTAAATTTATCTTAGGGTATCATGAAAACATAGATATTAATGACATTAGGTAAAATTTAATTATATAACCCTCAAAATAAATTTAGGTTCATAACAAAACATGAGCCTCAAAGAAAGAAAAATTGAAACAAAACTATTTTACCGATTTTGTAACTTTTGAAACATAAACCCTATAAAATCAAGCTCCGAGAATGGATATGTAAACACCAATAAATTTATTTCTAGTAAACATTGAATACATCCATGGGTAGTATATAAATTACACAAAAGAAATGAGTGGTGAATAAATATTGTATCATACATAAATAAAAATTGAGATGAAATACCCTTACCTTGTGTCTTGAGTCTCATCATATTCGTTAAAACCACATTTATAATAAAAAATTGTTCTAAATATTTTATAAAACTATATTATTATATATAATACCATATTTGGGTACATCATGACATTATATTATCCTCGTGTAAGTAATCGTATGTTAAGGATTCACATCAGGTAATATTCTCTTTATTCTTTGCATGTGTCTTAATTTGTAAAATCCTTCATCATTATACATATATAATGATTAAAAAATGTTAAAAATGATATAAATAAAATATATATTAGGTATATAAGTATTATAATAATATATATAATATATAATGATTAAATAAAATAGACTATTCATGGGGATAGTAAGTAATTTCTACAGATGAACGTTATTTCTATTTGTATTATCATATTTAAAGAAAGAATTAAAATGACAATTAAGTATCTATATATATAATTATTAAATTATATATATTATATAATATATATCATATAATTTTAATGATCCAATCCCAAATACATTCCATTTATTGTATGAACGATTCATATAGCTCTGAGGGGGCGGTAGTCCACACTTCCCCACCCAAATTATCACATTTACAACAAATATAAGGTAAACTGATATGTGTTGAAATAGGAATAAAGAACATTAAATACATAAATAATATAATATATAACATATTTATCTAGAGTTTCTATCATAATTTCCACCATCAGAGTTAGTAATGGAGACATTACCAATCATCGTTTAGTGAGGTGGTAGTTCACTGTACACAAAAAACTTTTGTTCGTTGCCCACTAAATGGAAGCTTGTGTATGTGTAGTTATAAAAATTATCAAAAAAAAACATGAATATTTAGTATACTATTTTCTTAAACAATAATGGAATAAAATTTGTTTAGGGGTTTGAGACAGAAAATAAAAGAAACATGCCTAAGAGAACACACAACCTCTTTATTATGTAGCTCCTTTTGGTCTGTGGGAAAACATTTTGTTGGATTGATTTAATCCCAATGATAGGATTATAGGAGTAAGATAGTGATTTTTTATGACTATTTGGAAGGTATTATATAAACCTATGTGGTTAGGGAGGTGTGAATAAGAGTGAGAGGTGGTTGTCATTTATAGGGAAGAGAAAGGGAAAAGTTGGTAATTTTTAAAACACGTTTGGTGTACCCACGTTTTTTCCTAACAATAATAATAAAAAAACAAACCCCAATCAATAATTGATGGTTAATGGAAGAATAATGTCCATTAAAGTGGGTTTGGACTTGTTTATAGGTCTTTTTGGGTCTTATATTTGAGGTTTATTACTGTATTATCCTAATTTTTCTCTGGACCATTGTAATTATTTTTAATGACTCTCACCAATATTTTTGTTAAAAAATGTAGTTGACCTTATTAGACATTATAAATAATGAAAATTAAAAATATGGAATATTTTTTTTATAAATTATATTCCCATAATTGAAAGAAATTAATTTAAAATTAATCCTAATGACGGGATGACAATGCCATGTTTTAATACAAAAATGTATGAACTTTTGCTATGTTTTTATACTCAATTTAAAAGTAAAATTAATTCCAATGTCAAAAAATCGATTAATTGAAAAAAATATAATATAATTATACTATTAAACAAAATTAAAATATCATTCAACCGTATAAATAAACTAAAAAATGTTGTTTTTGAATTCAACTGATGTATTTGTCACTATTCATAAAAAAATTCAGTTTTTTTCTGAAAAATACCAAACCTTATCCTTACGATAATTTGGACAGAATAAATTAAAAAATGACGATTATATTATAAACTTCAATTTTTATATATGTCCAAAATTAATTTTTTAAATTTTTATATAATGAAAATAATAGATGTTTAAAATATTATTTTTAAACATATGAGGACATTACCAAAAATTATATCATTCATTATAAATATGATTTATCTATATTAATTCATTATAGATAATATTTGAAAAGTAGTTATTACTATTAATATTACTATTTTTAATGTCTAGAAAACAATTATCTCATTTTAATAGTTATAACAATTAAATGATGCTTCGTAAAAACTAAGTGTTACATGTTATGTATTGCAAGTCGGTGTTGTGTGAAGCTCAAAAAAATTCAGTACCATGTGAAAATAATGTTTGAATTAGTTATTTAATATAAAGGTCTATTTTTAGTTTTTTAATTTAAAGATATCATAATATTAAATTAAATTTAAATGAACCATTCTCAAAATATGAGGGTTTCAGATTCCACCCCCTTTAAAATTAATTTCACCATCAAAATTAATTTTCATTATCAAAGGATTTATAATTGAATTTTTGTTTTATATAAACCCACTTCATAAACATGTATAATATAACTTATTTAAAAAAAGGAAAATTGGTTCCCTAATTATTAATCAATATGACATATAACATGGTTTCTACATGGGTGAACATAGGTTGGTAATGATGATTGGACATGGAGGAAAATAGTAGATATTTATAGTGAGTGATTGAGATCATCAATAAAAAATAATCTAATAATCAAATTACAGTTGAGAGCCTCAAATTTATAAATTTTTAATGATATATATGTCCATCGACTAAATAAATACTATGGTATTAGGATAACATTTTCTATCAATATCATATATTGGTGTGATTATTTTATTGAACATGGATATAATGAAATATAATTAATTGTTACATTTCTTTAAACAACATTTAATTCTTTTATTGAGATTTAAACTATATATAATTAATCCATTACTTGATGAAATGTATGTCCATAAATTATCTTGGATTCCCAAAGCTATAAAATACTCTTTTAACATATATTAAGGCCTACAAAAGAATGAAAAGTATAACTATTTATCTATAAATACTCATAAAAATCAACATGGTTAATACATTAATGTATAAACAGAAAATGTAAAAATACTATTTCATCATAAATAATTATTCAATAGAAATAACATTAATCAGGACATTTCATAGGTCAGTGGTTTCCATGAAACCCTTATCATACTTCACTCACAGGTTCAAGACCTATGGCCTCACTGGAATTTTTTGTTTTTCACCCAAAAAACATGATTTAATTTTCTAAAACCATTCTAAAATAATTTACATAATATTATGAACATCTGTAAAATAAATTTAATCACTAAATTGCATTCTTACTGAGGTTTTCAACATAATATCAATCCATAAATACTTCTTCTAATGTATAACTTAAACATTCATGAATGTTTCTCCTTATTACCATTCTAAAATATGAAAATCTCAAACATTATAAAGAAATCCATGAAATTGGATTAACATTGATTCCCACATATATAACAATGTAGCTCTTGGTTGTCACAATCCAAATATTTTAATATCCTCATCATATAATATCTCAAAACATGGTAATAATTTTAATAACTATATATAATTCAAGAAAACTTGCATGCATTCTTATTCAATTGAATACTTTATATATTCCCTAATTCCCATAAGTTTTAATATTCTTTCATGATAAAATTAAATACGTTTCAACAGGTCTTTAATTAGTTACAAGGAAATTTGTACCCTCCCATTACTAATTTATATCCCAAATATCTTTATCCAAACAACATTATCATAACATAAGGAGTATATTTAGGTTTATCATTCCATTAACAATGTGTTTTCATGGACATAACCTTTCTACTTTGTTACATTTCCATTCCATTGGAACCATTCAATGTGTTCTTGTAAATACATAATGAAAATCTCAAATTGAATGATCCTAATGTATTTCACCATTCATATAAATTAATTCCTGAATCCAGATACTAAATTTTATTTATTTCACGTCATCTATAATTCATTAAAAAATGCTAATTCACCCTATTAAAAAATTAATTTTTCAATTCACATTTCATTTGTAGTCTCATCATCATCGGCAATGTAACCATTACTCACATGATCTTTCTAATTATCTTATTAAGCATTCCAATTTTTTTGGCTTTAATCCAAATTAACTCATGAAAACATATTTTACCATTATAATTCATTAATATATATAATTCATTTTTATTTCTAGGTCTGATATATGAACCCCTTTATTCAAGATGTGATTCTTATGTGAATCAATGGATTTTGGAGATCTGGATTCATCAGTAAAGACCTATTCTTCTTGATTATTCCTAGATCTATTCAATTCCTCTCTCTGGTTACCTTAGATCTAGTCTTTTGTAGATATATTTATTTTATAGTTTGGGTTTCCAGCTGATTTTGAATTTTATATATTAATGGGAATAAAATATTGTCCTGAATATAGAGTTTAGTTGAGTCATTAGTTGTTTTCTCTAACTTTTGAGAGGTAGGTGGCCTCCCTCTCATTTCTAGTTCACATAGAACAAGATGTCAATGTTTTAATTAAATGAATTTATTGAAAATTTTGTGAAATCATTGCATTATTCTTAAAGAAAAACAATCTTTGAGATATGCATTGAAATTATGGAAATTGAAGGGATTCTTGTAAAATTATATTTAGTGGTAATTTTAAAATTGTGGTTTTAAAAAGATAGTTTTGTTTTAATGCATGGAAAATTATTATATTATTGATTTAATGAAATAAAGGTTTTATATGGATTGGTTTTTCCAAAAATTATAATAAATTGTTTGTGTGAGATAATTCATAGATGTAACAATATCGAAGGGGCAAGTGAATTTGGGAACCTGGTATTGGTAACCTTGTAATGACATGGTGGATTGGGGAGAAAAAAGTAATCAGTATGGAACAATCAACTGCAAACTCATGGATGTGTGTGTGTGTGTGGATACAGTTATGGTGATGAAAAATAATAGAGAATGGTTTTAACCTTTGTAAAATGTTTTCTTTAGAACTATTTTTCTATTTTGATATAAAATAGTTTCTGTAAATTTAAAAATGCGTTGTATAAAATCCGTTAACGAGTTGTTTTCATAGTTGTCTGAGTTGGTACATCATTAGGGAAATCCCAATGAGCTTAAATCACCCCTACTAGTGGAATATTATGTGTATGTATATTTTACCTATAAATACACAAGTAAATTAACTGTATCTTAGACATTTATTGAGATCTATTAATACAATATCAATGGCCTATGGAGATAGATATTAGACAAGCTTGGGTGTTCCTTGATTTCATTCCACATGGAAATTTTTTAGTATTGTGGTATTTAGGTTATTTTCAATTATTTATTTTGGTTTTATCATGCACTATGATATCATTTAGTGCTTTGTTTATGTTTTGAGTTTATTTATATTGTAATGAATTATATAGAGGATTGGATATTTAATGTTAATTTTATCTTGGTGTTTTATCTTTAAAAGTAAAAATCAGCCCCAATATATTCTTTAGGCCATTGGAATTTATTTCCAGCAATTGGTGTGCTAGGGTTGTCACCAAAGTCAAGTTACGCCTCTTATTTTTCTCAAGTCAATGAGTGGGTGTGTTGTGTAACAATAGGTATCGTATTTATTCAATCCTTTAGTTATGAATAGTATTACTCTTAGTCATTATGTCTCTCTCTTGGGATGGAATCGATGAAATAATATTGTCAAGAAATTTAAATGTATTTCTTATGAATTTGTATCAAACAATTTTAAATTTAATATTAATTTAACTGCATGGTTTGGGTTCAAAAACTTTATGAGACACTTCTAGTTGTGTTATTACATCGTCATCATTTGTTTAGTCGATGAGCAATTCATTCCATGCAAGAATACTAGGATTCCCCATAATCATTGTGTTGATCACATTATATTTTACAATTTATGAAAATTGATGGAAAATGGTTACAAAAACTAGATCTCGAATGGAATGAAGATGATTTATATTAATATGGAAATTTTTATGTTTTGATCCTTCACATTCAAGTATGTGAGGACAAGAGGGATATTTCTTATGGTAATAACGAATGAAATTAGGTAAATTTCATTGGAATCAATTGAAAGTGGACATTGAAAATGTGGTTTCACATAAGCTATGGGTGAATGAACAATTGGTGAAAATAACTTTTCATTATTTTCATGGCATGGGTAGGGGTAAAAAAATTGACATCCTTATTAAGTAGTCCATTCAGTTTAGTTAAAAAAGTATAATACACCCATCATCTGGTTGGATTTGGATCTAGAAAAATAAATAGATTGGTTGAATAGTATGAATTGATTTTTTGAATTCTTGGAAACCCCCGATGAGGTGAATTTTTAGTTGGAATTGTATATTCTAGTGGTTCTATCATTTCAACAGTGGGTTTTAACTATCTAGGTTTAATTTGACAAAGCCATTACCTAGAATGATTTCAAATAATTTTTCAACAATCAATTCGTCCCCCATTAGTTCTGAATTAATTGAGAGACATATTTATTCAGCCTAAAATAAGGTAACCTCACAATCATAGAGTATAAAGATAAATTTAGAAAGTTATTTCACTATCCTATACATGTTTCTACAAGTGAAACCTTGAAGTCACAAATTTTTTAGTTGCAGATATAACCAAGTTTTTACTAAATCATTATAATTTTTTCTATTATGGGATATATTGAAATAGTCAAAAATGAAATATTAGCAGATAGGTATATCTATTGGAATTTATATATAGTGGCCATGTTTATTCCTATGTTAATATGTGATAACTCTAATATTCAGAATAAGTTTAATACAAAAATTGACTTCCAAAGAGGTGGTATATCACAAAAGTATAGTATGGGATTAAAAAACATCCCTCCTTGCCAAAAAATTAAACTGGGATGTTTTCAATATGGTTATTTTGATCATATGAAGTTACAATATACAACACCACTTAGAGATTTTCATAATTTTAATGATATGGTACATCTTCAATACTATTGTCATAGTGCTCTAATGTTGTCGTCGAGAGACACATTTCAAGGATCCCAAACAATATATTCTTCTATGGAATGAGTCACCCCAAACATTTATCATCATCAAAATCAAGAAATATTATGTTATTCTATAAACACCATGACTCTATTACATATTGAATATCAATAGGGTAAAAAGGTAAATTTACTATGAGTTATAAATTTTAGGGAGCATAGAAAGTGGTCATAAAGATCAATTGGGTCTTTTGATGGTGATATGTCTGATGTTTTGAATTCTAATCTTATGAATTATTTGGTTAATATGGTTTCATCCTAATCATTTTTTGTTATTGTGTTGTAGATCATATTTATTAACACATTGAGATGATTTCTTATAATTTGAAACATTAAACTCCTCTTGGATAAAGAGAGTGTCACACCTTTTTATGTAATGATTGGTCTATAATAAATGAGTGGTTGAGTGGATATAGAATTTTATTGACCTTGAGATTGAATCATGTGACTTAATAGTTGGTATGAATTGGTTGAAACTGTCAGAAACCCAAATTGACTATTATGCTCGAATGTTTAGTTTTCATATCTTGATGACATCTTGTATCATTTTAAAGATGATTGGGATGTAATGGGAGAAAGAAAATGAGTTTTAGCATTGATGGTTATAGCTATGCCATATTAGTTAGTAAACCTATCATTTGAATCTTTGAATGAGAGTTGATATAGATATTTTAAAAACATCATCGATTATTTTTTAGTATTTTCCTATCAATTAATCATGATTACCACCCAAAATTGATGTGGCATTTATGATGGGTCTCCTACTATGGAAAAATACAATTTAAAATCCATCATATAGGATATATCTAACATAAATTATTGTATTAAATGTTTAGCTGGAATATTTGTAAATTTTTATGTTCATTTGACCGAGCATGGCTCCCTAGGAAATACACATTATTTTTACGAAAAGGGCGGATATATGACTTATTATTTGTGTTGAATATTTCAATATTAACAAAAAAATTCTAAATAATCAGTATCCACTTCCTTGAATCAATTTTTTTTCAAAATTGAGGGAGACTAGTGGTTCTCTAAAACTGAGTTATATTCTAGATATTATGAATAGTGATTTCAAAAGGAGGATGTTCTGAAGACAGCATTCAAAAGAATATATTACAATTACGGATATGTGGTTAATTCATATAGTATTACAAATGCAGCAGTTGTATTTATGGAATTGATGAATCAAATCATTCATATGTATTTGGATTACATTATGGTTGTGCTTTTTTGATGATATCATGGTGTCTTCTAAGTCTAAACAATATCATGAGAAACACTTGTATATAGTGTTTGATATCCTGAAAAAGCATTGAATTTATGATAAGTTATTAATGAGTGATTTTTGGATGTAATAGGTATGTATAATTTACCATATAATTTTAGAAACGGATTTTCTAGGGGTCCTTAAAATATATACTTTTTTTTATCTCTCATAATCCGCTAATGAATGAATTTGGGATATATAGTTTCCCTAGATTAGAAGGATACTACAGACATTTCATACATGATTTTTCATGGTTGGATCCCAATGAAATCTTTTATGTTGAAAATCATTACTTTCCAATGGAAAAAGGAATGCTAGAAATCCATTAAATAAACAATTGTTTAGACTTACATAAACAAAAATCCCCATGTTTCTAGAGTTTGTATAGGACTATATAGTCTATTATGGTGAATCAAGATCTATGTTTGAATGTGTTTTCATTTAGGGATATCATGTTGTTGCATATGGTTCAAGATAGTTACACATGAAAGAGATGAACTACTCAAAAATTAACTACCACCAAATGTATTTTTATTTTATCTAAATAAATTTGCTAAAGTGCCAAAAAATCACTTAAGGGGGTATGAAGTATGTAACCCAAGGGCTCCAGCCTATACTGATTTAGCATCATTAGTGTGGAAACATCCAAGACTAGTAAATAAGAGAAGTTCATCCTATTAAAATGAATAAGAAGAAAAAATTCATGCCACCATATTTCTCTAAGGCCATGTATGTAATGTGCATGTGTAATTGAAAATATGATGGTTCCACTTTTTTATGGAGTACCGAATGTCCCAAGTGATATGAAACATAACTGAAATCACATTGAAAATGTTGATAGAATCAATATTGATCTCCTAAATGGGATGTTCTTATGAACACAAATAATTAGACCCATGAGGATTGAAATGGATTCTTCTTCTAGAGAGTCACCATTACAAAAGGAGGAAGAGAATTTCTTAATAAATTTCCCAATGGGGTGTCTAATCACTCTCTTTCCATGCATGGATCCCATAAATAATGAATCATCTGTGTTATGTTTGTTCCGTAGGGGGGTCTATTTTACCCATTTTCCCAGATCCAGATAACTATAATAAAGAGAGTAATGAATTGGGAACAACGCCGAGAGGGAGGGGCCATCTACTGGGCCCTTGATCATATTGAAAAAATACAGAACCAATGATCTGGTTTTAAATATGATTCCTAAGATATACCTCAGATTGGACTGATGTCGAGAATTATTTCTGGATGTCCAAAGAATCCAACATCCATCCATGAAGATGAAAAAGGTATCTTTCCTCTCAAAGGTGAAAATCATATCTCTTTGTAACCATTGAAGTAAAGATGACTCAACTGAGTCCACATATCCAGACCAAAATATAAACTGACCAAAATCACCCCATACTAATAACACCAAGTTGTTGTTGAAGAAAATGTGATCATATACTCATAATTTGGCACCCTACAGTATAGGAATATAGAATAAAGAAGAATCCTTCTATTTGGAATGACCTCTTTGCTAGGCAGTTAATTATTCATAACTCTCCACACTAGGAAAAGGAACATCAGTGTTAGACCCATTCACCACAATGTTTGACCCCATGAGTCCTGGAAACAAGAAACCAATTGGATGTTATGAATATCGTAATCATTAAACATACATGAAGGAGATATGATGAAAAAACAATGATCAAGATCATTAGAGTGATCAATACTATCAAAAATAGTTATCTGGTTATCCTTTAGTGTATGAATAATGAAAGAGGGATGATTCCTAGCCTCATTAAAACTAATTTTGGGATACAGGTGGTGATGAAATCAAGGAAGAGTCCTAGACCAATTGTAGTACAATTAGCCAACATTACACTTTCCAATAATCTCGCGAGTGTGATGATATATAATAGATATATGTAGCTAAACCTGAATCTTATTTTAGGATGGCTAAAAAAAGAACTAATCCCCTCAATTATATTAGAAGTCAACTTGTTTTTACCCCATAAGGATTTGCCATCTAACATTTCATAGGGGTTTTTAACATGAATTCCATTCATGGAATCATAAATACTCATAAGTTTAAATCCACTTCCTTAATTGGATTTTAATGCTTGTCTAAGTGGCCTAGTAGAATTTACCTTTGAGGTTCCCATCCCATAGGAAGTCTATAAATGTTTTCAAAATTTTAGTGATCATCTTCTTCAGAACCTTAATTATTGCCAAGATGTGGATATGAATTGAGGATAAAATGTAGTTATTCAAAATGATGATCCCACTAATGTATAAGAAACTATTTTTCTAGTTGAAAATATAACAAAAGATTTTAGTAAGGACCCCATAAATGTTCTTGATGAATAGTGGGTAGGGGAAATAGGGGCACCCAAGTATATAATAGGGAATGGACCCATTTTCATACCAAGGATGGAAGCCAACTCACTGAACCTCCTATCCAGACAAGTGCATGAAACAAAAAGTTGATTTTCTCAAGGTCAACAACTTTACCACTCTAGGTTTAGTACTCCTCTAAGGCCTCATTATACCCTTGAATCGATATCCTAATTCAATTAACAAATAGAATGGCTTCATCCACCAATATTAGATTAGAAACACCTCCATGATGGAACTTATTCCAGTATGAGAATATCATTCCCGAAACAATGGAATGATTAAAGTAATGGATGAGGGTATCCTATGAAATGATATATAAATAGGGGGATAGGGGGTCTCCTTACTGTAACCCTTTAACAGATTTAAAGAATCCAAAGTTGTTACCCATGATGGAGATCAACAACCAAGGAGAACTAATGCACTAAAAGAGAAGATCAATGACCCAACCATAAAACCCATGTATTACTGGACCCTTATGATGAAACTCCATTCAATTACATAATAATATTTACTCAAATCCTGATTTATGGAAACATTTAACAAAAGTATTTTGGGTTCATATCACTGATCACTTCATGATTCATGGAAATAGGCCCATGGATGGACCAACTATCAACATACCCTTGCTGCACCTATGACAAACAACAAGGAAGGAAAAGAACAAGTATTATATTGAATATAATGGAACGAAATTTATAAGGAACATTATGATCATTTATAGGATGATATTTATTTATATATTTAGGGTTCTTGACATTTTGAAAAAACATAATTTTAGTCACACTTGACACTCTTTTTAGATTTCCACCATGAAAGTAGTCCAACATTGCACTGATCAAACTCCCCTTAACAATGTCGAATGAGATCCTGTAAAAAGATGTAGGAAACATGCCCAATCCTAGAACACTATCAAAGTTAATTGACTGACCCACTTCTCTAATTTTGGATCCAACTAGATTAGCTTATAGGATATCGTTCACTTAACTAGACACAATGTAGGTTATAACAACAAATACATCTAATAACCCACTCGTGTATACCCCCATAATATCCAAGTTGGGGAGATTCAGTAAAGATCTAAAGAATAATTGTTCCAAATCACCCACCACATCTCTTCCATTTCTGTAGGTACCATAATCCGATAACAAATTACAAGATATAAATATAAAATTTTCTTTAAGGTAGGAAAATATGTAACCATTATTTATTCCACCTTCATGATGGCATATAACTCGTGACTTTTAAGAATATATATACTCATGTATCAATAATCTCTAAACAAAATGATCCTTTTTATACCTTAGTCTAGTGAAGAAATCAGCATCCCAAGTAACATCAAGGATAGATCCTTCTCACAATATGATTTGAACCTAAGAAAAAGAATATGGATTGAATATATTCATATTTTTCGACTATTAATTATTGAATATATTAGAGAAAGGAAATTATATAGTATATTCTAGAATTATAAATTCATATTCTCAGTTGGATAGAGAGGATTTAGATAAATGGTAGTTTATGTTACTCATAGATGACCATCATCAGTATTGTGATGAATAAGTTTATATTTAAATTTTATTTTTGGTTTTTGTGCTTCTTGATTTAGTTTATAAGATTATAATTTCACAAAATTCTGATCTAGAATTTATAGTTACGTTGCAAAAACACAATGGTGGGTAGCCCATATATGGATGAATACTGGATGGGAGATGACTATTACAAATAGATACTTGATCATGGTGCCTTTATCTTATCATGAAAGAGATATGTTCTTCCTAACACCATTTCAGATGTGTTTTCCATCATGTCATTCAAATAAATTTTAAATATTTTGCATTATAGTTTTGGTGGATCGAAATGAAGAGGATAATGGTAGAGTTTTTATTGAGATGCCTCACCTCTCAGTATGTCAAGGTAGAGCATCAGCGACCAACTATTCTGCTATAGTAGTAACTAATTACCATGTGGGAAATTGAACAAATATCATGGGATTTTATAATAGTTATTATAATAAGGATTATCAAACATGAATTAATATGGGTGACTATGGATCACCTCACAATTATGACTCACTTCATCCTTATTCCTGAAATAAATATGCTAAAAGACTTGTCCAAAATCTACATTTGGTAAATTTTAAATATGAATAGTGTTTTAGTATCAATTGAATCTAAATGAGACCCCATGTTCACCACTGGTTTTTATAATTACTTATCTAAAGACCTTAAAACCCAGTTGACTATTAGATTGACTTTCATCCTTACACATATGGAAAATCTAAAAGGATTATCCATATTTTTTAGGACATTAATTGGGATTTGGTGATGGATTTTGGTGAATTGTGGGAGGAGAATATACCTTTAGTGGAGTTCACATGCAATAATATTTATCAATCCTCAAACCATATGACTCTTTTCTAAGCATTATATGGGCATTAAAGCCATTATATACATTAATGTGGAAAAAAGTGAGTGTTTATTGATTAGACCCAGCCTTGTGAATGATATAACAACGAAGAATAAATTGATCTGAAAGAGGATGGATACATCATAGAGTCATCAGAAATCATCTACGCATCATCATAGTAAACCATTATCATTTTTGGTGAGTGATCATGTTTTATTGAGGATCTCTCCGATGAGTGGAAATTTTTACTTTGGTAAGGATGGAATGATATTTCTATTAATGTTGGACCTTTTGAGGTACTTGAATGCATAAGTGATGATTCTTATCAGTTGGAATTATTAATGAAATTTAGTTCAGTGCATAGCATATTTCAGATATCTCAATTAGAAAATTAACATCTAAATCATGACCATGCGATTTTATGGGACAATATTGATCTCAAACCATATCCAATGTTGACTGTTGTTTTAGTATGGTTTGATGACATTCAAGAGAAAATCATTCATTTGAAAAGAACCAATTTATTGTGGGTTATATGGAAAAAATGGTTGAATTAGGATGAAACAAGTGAGTTTGAAAATTTAAATGTTGGATCATTGTCCTAAACTCTTTCAGGACAACACTAGTATTCTACTTTCTATATAAAAAAATACTAATGGACGGGAAAATGTTACACCCATGGTTTCCAATAAATAACCATTTATTTATGTAATTTTATATTAGTAAAGAAATTATTTATATGTAGTTTTTATAAAGTTTATAAATGTTTTTGAGGTGTTTGTGGAGGTTACTGGTTTGTTTATGGTCAGTTGAAACGATGAAATACCTCTTAAAACCAATGAATCATGTTTTTGGAGTAACTAGGAAGGTGCATGGTTTGGCCACACCATGTGGCTTCCTAGGGGAAACCATTTTATAGGCAACATAGGGAAATGATCATTTATCAAAATATTTTTCAAATATTGTGATCCAACTATGTGAGGGGTGGCCTTGTGATATTTGCACCTCATAGTTGGCATAATATTTTACAAACTGTGTGGCCTAAACCTGAACCAAAAATTTGGAACCCTAAATTTTGTGGATCTAATCTAAATTAACTCCAATAAATCTTCATTAATTATATAACCCATTAGGATATCTATTTAAGTTTTATCCCTAGGTTTGATATTTGACCGCATTTAATCCAAAATCTATTCTTAGGTGAAATAAAGTGCATTGGAGATATATGGTTTTTTGTAAGTACTCATTCATTATTTTTATTCTATGATATATTACTTTTCACTCTTTTAGAAAAATAACACTAATCCAATATAGATAGATATATATTTTATGTTATGTTTCATAATGAGTTAAGATTATATTTATTGTATAGAAGCAGATCAAGGCCTACTATAATGTTTGTAGCTTCATTCATTGTTTTCACAAACTATAGAGAAGTACACAAATTCTCTTTCATTTTATCATGGATTAATGCATGAAGACATAACTTTATATAAATGAATTTCTTTAATTTCTTATCAAATTCTTCTGTAATTATTTATGGAAACCACTTTTGAGCTATGACTTAAAATATTTCATATTGAATGGTTTCTTAGAAAATTCTATTTGGTGATATATTTAAAATTAAATTATTAAAATTAGGGTTTGGTATTTTATTCATAGAA
Organism: Viscum album; assembly: GCA_963277665.1. Classification (NCBI taxonomy): domain Eukaryota; kingdom Viridiplantae; phylum Streptophyta; class Magnoliopsida; order Santalales; family Viscaceae; genus Viscum; species Viscum album. The sequence goes on along the minus strand of OY728133.1, from coordinate 1,371,679,653 downwards.
AATGTTTTTTTATTTTATTTAATGAAAGACTGGTCTTATATGGACTGGTTTTTTCAGGAAATTTTTCATACCTGGTTTGTGTGAGTGCATTTATATATGTGACCTAATGAAAGGGGTGTGTGGAATTGTGGAACATTATATTGGTTGAATTGAGAAAAATATATAGTTTTCTTGGATAATTCTAATGAGAATGGAACTATCAACTAGGATTAAATGTGTGTAGGTTTGTGTGAAGACATGGTTATGGTTATTCCAAATAATTGAGAAATGATTAACACTTTATATAATGTTTTACTTGGGAATTGATTAATGTTTTGAAAAAATTTGTTTTATATTATTTTAAAAATTATTTGTATAAAATGTGGTAACTAGTTAATATCATAGTGGAATAGATTTTAAAGAATTATGGGAAATTCAATTGTGTTTAGACTCACCCTATTCATGGGAACTTTTTTGAATTTTTGTATGTCATCTATTATGACACATCTTATTTCAAGGTATCTCAATTATTTTGAGATTCTTATTGATACCTTGGGCACAAAATATGGAGTTAGATCTTGGAAAGAGTTGGGTGATTCTTATTTGGACTCCACATGGGTGATTTTCATGTTTTATAGTCGTCTTGTTCATTTAGTTCTTTTATTTTATTTTTCAAATGTACTATAACATTGTTTAATGTTTCGATTATGTTTAGAGTTTTATTATATACTCAAGAATTATTTAGTGGATTGTTTGATTATTGTTTATGTTGTTTGGGTGTTTTTTTATTTAAAATACAAAATCATCCCCTAATTGTTATTTAGCCCATAAATCATTATTTTAAGCCTTTAGTGTCTTGTTTATGTCACCAATGGAAAATAACATCCAAAAATATTACCATGTATTCAAGGAGGGGTGGTATGATATAGTATTTTATATAATCCTTTTAGAATGACATATTTAATCAAGATGGTTTCATGCCAGGGGAATCAACTTTGGTTTTTTATTTCTCTTTCTTTAACATTAGGTAACTGAACTCTCTAATGGAATTCTATGGCCAGAGACATAATCTGGTAGTTACATTCCAATCAAAGGGCCTGAGATATCAACTTCCATTTTTAAATATATGGTCCAAATCCTTTTTCACATTATTTATTAATATAGTATCAATCATGATGCAACCATCTTCTACCTAAATATATGTCATCATAGTTTATGAAAATACATAAAGAAACAAAGATCATGATACACATTAATAATAATATCATATTATAAGGTCCATTAAAACTAACCATAAATAAGAACATCTTGTGACACATATAAATATGTATTTCAAATTATAAATTCATATTATCATACTTTTCATTCATGATATTATCAGAGAAAAACATCATGAGATGAAGTATCAATGAATTATGATCCAATTACCAAAGATAGATTGCATTATTTGTGTAACCTAAAATCATATCATATAACCATATAAATTGTATTTATGAATATGGTATGGTAGTATATATGATCTAATTCTAATGGGGAACTTCCATGAGCTTTGAGTGAGATAAGTACCCTAAGTACATTATCAAAAAAATGTCACATAAATGAATAATCACTATTAAATAACAATATTATTAATGTTTAAAAAAAATTAATACAAGGAATCATTATGTACATAAAAGTTTGATCAAATGCAGTGAACTATAATACACTACTTATTTCATTATATGTTACTACTATGAAATTTCAGTCCCCTACCACTCACATGATCCACATAATTATATAGAGTTAAATCCCTAATCAAAAGGTTTTACATGATATCATCCATGAAAATTGTGGTTAATACAGTATCACACCACTTAAATAATCCCTTAAGAGGTTATAATTATGTATCATATGAGTTAGCTTTTTATGTGACCATGGTTCCTTAAGAGGTACAAAATTGTAGTATTATCACAATACAATTTGATAATGTCTTTAATAATATTCACTAGATGTAGTTCTTGGATGATATTTCATATCCCCACAACTTCACTGAAAAATTTCCATTTTATAATGTTACATCATCATTAATATTATGTTTACTTTTCGTATGTTATTTATGATGTCTAGATAAATTTTACACATATATAATTTTTTTATCTTATGTGAATGTTAATTAATTAATTTAATTATATTACATCCATATATAGTTTAACAATAAACTAATAAAAATAAAATAAAAAATGTTTAATGACCACGATACTTTCTAATATTTGGTTTATCTAGTGGATGATAAACCAATCGTTGACCCATGTGAATAAACTCCTCAAACCATTCCCAGTTCGAGTTAAAATATTCCACATATACTTTTGTGTACCTCAAGGATTGGTTTTTTGTCACCTATGAATTTAAACATCCAAAACTAGGAGATCCATCCATCTCTTAATATTTTAATCACATTAAGTATGGGAAAAATATTGGATTAAAGAGATTTACATAAAATATCTCAGGGGAATCCAAGACCTTGCATATTGAGAGGAGGGAAATGATGCAAATGAAATTATATAATTTAATAAATTATCAAAAAAACACAAAATAATAATAAATTAAATAAACGTCACATGCATTGGTCCATATATGATTACAATCATCAAAGTACATATAAATAATACCCAAAATTATAATATCTAACATTAACATAATTGCATTAGTTTTTATTAAATTAAACACACTATAATTAGTTTAAATAAATAAATTATTCATTCATTATCTTAATTTCCATTTGTAGAATCTTTGGGAATCCTATCAGATGATGCATCCTAGAAAATAATATTCTTGTCCAATATATTTATATAATTACAATGAATTAATTGGGAATATATTAATTTTGAAAATGTTATTACATAGTAAAAATAGCAGCATCTAACAATGTAATTAATTTTTTAATTCAATAATTAATTAATTTTTATATAATTTCATTCTTCTCAATACTTTTTAAATTCATGTCAGGGAATAATGAGATGAATTTAGTGTATATCGATTACTATGTATTCCATGAAAACATTTTGGATATCAATTTGTATCTTAAATGGGATATACTATGTGTACTAATGAGCTACACACTATGTGTTTAACTTTTAATGTGTACGAAAAACTAACTTACTGCCATGATGTGTTGTCCAAAAATAGAGGGAATGAGTCACATGACATGTACACCAGCTTCACATTGTTCACATATTAATTTTATATTTTCATGTATAATTTGTTGTGTGACACATGTTTAATGATCTGGTATGAAATAATTTTTCCACATTACCATATGGATTACATAGTGTGTAAGCCAGCTAAATTCCAATTAATCTGTAAAACCATGTACTATGATAAAATGAATTATATGTGGTATATTTAATGAATTTAAGGAAAAAATACATGTAATTAATTAGTCATCATGCCACAAATGACGTAATGCATCACTGTGTCATGAACCTTGGTACACAACATATACTTTTCAATTACATGATATCTTTCAATGTCTACTGGCTAGAACCTCCAATACATATTCCTAGTCATTTGAACCCATTCTTAATATGTTCTTAAAATTTTTACAATCATTTGACACTTTAACTAAGAATACTAATATGTCAATATATTGTTAATTAAAATACAAATTAAATAAAAAATAAACTCAAAAGAAAAAACAAATAGAAATTATTTCTAATTAGTAGAAAAATAGTAAATAATTATAATCAATTTTTTGGCTACTATGATGCTAATTGATGGATCAAGACACACTGGAATTACCTATTGGGTAGTTGAAAACTAATTTTTTTTATTAAATCTATGAATAATTTGATATGAAGAGGATGAGTAACATCAGGTAAAATGAATTAAATTGACATTAATTGATACAAACATTATAACCATGAAGAGAGAATCTTTGCACATATTATTTATATATAAATATACCCTTAAATTTAATTCATTATTTTCTATTATTAGATAAATACTTCTTGTGGTACTATCAATGTATCAAAGGAATGATGTTTAGATTCCATATAGTAGTTATCCAAACATTCTTCACAAACATCATATCATATACATAGAATCTCAAGAGTTTTAGCACGGATGGTTTTTTTGATTTTGAAGGTCAATGTTGATCATAAAAAATCCATCGAGGTGACAATGAATTGTTCTGGTGGAGGAGAAAAATTGATTTACATTTTTGAGTTAATTGTATAGTAAAATATATCTAGTTCTTGATTGAATTTTCAATTGAACTCATTGTTAAAAACAATTAGAATAACGGAAATCAATATATAAAATATCATAACTAGGCTTAAATAGATCTAGAGTTATAAATTGAAAATTGAATAAGATCCATTATTATTTTCTCAATATCCAAAAAAACCCATCTCTAAATAATAACATAATAATTATTATTTAATTGACATTAACTAGACAAGATGAGAAAATTATTATGTACTTGAATAAATAATTTCATATTTATTAACATAATATTTAATATGATATTTTCACATTAGACCCTTAAAATTGATACTATATCTTCCTTAATATTTATTAGGCCCTTAATAATGACTATTTATTTAAATAACTAAATAATACTGCATTATTCACTCATTAATAAATAAATATTATACTCAATAAAATAGTGAATTTATATTTATTTAAAATTAATATAAATAAATAAATACATATTTTATTACCTTGAAAATTAACAAATAATAAATAAATATTAAACATTTTTTTAATTAAATAAATAATCAGATAGATTATAAATATCCATTAAATATTTAAGAAACATATTTTTCTCATAAATAAATTTGGATGTTTCTTGTACTTGTATTTTTTGAAAATTACATAAATGTTTCAGTTTTGAAGAAGTAATATTTCTTGAAGTATTATTATTGATTCAATAAGTTCATAAGCCTTGGTGTTGGATGATGTATAAATATGTTTGGGAGAAAAACTACATGCCATACACCCTATCTGTCATCATGGATGTTTCTGTAGAGGGAATACTATTCCAAATGGAAGTTGGACACAACATTGAGGTAATTCTATCATGATACATAAGGGTATTTTTTATAATTAAGATATAATAGTCCACACTATAGAGATATTGATTCATAATAGTAAATGTCTTAGGATGTAATTTTTTTTCCAACCCACTCAATGTCATATTCTTATAAAACAACCAAAAAGATGGAAACTGTGATCAAACATTACATAGGAAAAAATGTCAGTAAGGATTTAATGTGGGAACCAATGCATGTAGGCACCTGATTGTGCAATGTTAGGTGATGAACCAAGGGGAGCACAAAAAATGGGTCATTATCCAGTCACATGAAGGTCAAAATAGAAGGATTTAGGCATGCACCAACACTAGTTAGACATAAATGAATCATTGAGATGCATCGATGATTTTTAAGAGTGTAATTTTTAGAGTCATTTCATATATAAAACATGGTTATTATAGGTTACAATATATATGAATAGACTATTCCATAGGGGAAATTCACAAGTGAGATTCAATTCCCCCTAAGGGATTCATGGTTCTTTCTTGTTGGTGAGTGGGATTTGTTGTAGCTCTTTTTTGGAATAAATTCACAGGTTGAAAATATTTATTATGTAATGTTGTGATTGAATTCATAAATATATATATATATTTTATCATAAATATTACAGGGGTCTATTTTGCAGCATAGAGGATCACATAGTAGGGATTCATTTATGTTTATAGGAGATTTAAGAATATTATGTAGTGATTTGGGGTGACTTGGATTGACATTATATTTTTCTGATATCAACAACTAGAAGAGGATATGTCACATAATCATAGACCATGAACACATAAATTGATTGAATCCCTCTTCATCACCATAGTGTAGGATGATACAAATAGCTCATTTTTATACATCCAAAAATAAATTCTAAATAATAAATTTCATTTGTGTTTAATTAAACAACCAAAATAAGTAATTGATTTATAATTTTATGGCTATTCAAAATTTTTAATATTAATATTTGGCAAGTAAATGAAATAACGTTTTTGAAATAATTTTAATTATGAAATGAAATGTTTAAATTATTAAAATTCCAACAATTTGTTTTGATTTCATTGGGAAAATGGGGCCTTCATCTCAACTTTAAGATCACATATGGCATACTGGAAAGAGAATGCATAGGCATCGGTCAACCGAAAAGAGATCCAAGAGGAGTGGTCCAAAATTCAAAGTGTGGGACAAGGGACGTTGGGCATGTGAAGGTAGTAAAGGGTTAATGAAGAATTTTGTGAAGTATATCAGGCATCCATCCCAGGAGTAGACTTATATGCTATGGATTCCACATCAAGAATGATAATGAAACACTTTTTCAAAGGAATAAATAATGTGGGACACATGAATTTCAATAGCACTAAGGATTTATAATTGTAGTTACACTACATCATGATTGGAAACCCAATCCCCTACTCAGACCCACCACCACTTTCTATCACCAAACATAGTTGGACCACAAGTGAAATGGCTTAAAATGACTTTATCACTGCCTAGACATATGAAATAAGAAAAAGGATCCACTTCCAAGGTAGGAGAGAACCATACATGAAGATGGAAAGAACAATATACCACTATGAACCAATTTCAATGAGGAATATGATTATATGATGGTGACCTAGAAATAGACGCCGCAACACCGAAGGATGATATTTTATGGTACATAATGGATCTATGAAAAGAAAAAATTCATTGAAACATAGTACTATGAATCCCACCTTTTATTAGAACTAGAAAATACCTTTATTAGTACTAAAAGAGTGATTATGTTCTATGAACTGATAAATGGGGGCCCCTTTAATCAGTGCTAAAAATAAAACAAATAAAATGTACCTTTACGAGTGTTAAAAAACATTGATAAAGAGGATCATTTATCTATTCTATTTTCTGTTCAAATTAAAACTAATGTTTTTAGTGTGCCTGTACAATTAAAACACACTATAACAGTAAAAAAATTAATTCTAATAAAATTATCATAAAAATACCTGGAAGAACACTATATTTTTTATATTTGAAGCATTTTTTTGTGAAATTACATTATTATGTTCAATTTATCTCAAACACAAAAACACATCAATGTTCATTTTTCTTTGGTACAGAACCCCCTCTCAAAAGAGCCGGATCATGCTATTAGTTGCTGAACAAGTCACCATATCTTGAGAAAAGGAGTTCCCCTATATAAAAAATCAATTCTAAAATTTATAACACATAATGGAATAAATTGAACATAAATATGAAAGAATAAATTAATAAAATTTCATTTAAAAATAGGAAAAACCTAATTTGAGTCAAACTGGTAACAACGCGTAGTGGATTGATGTACTATTTATTCCTACATATCAAAAAATTACTTATATATCATTTTCATAAAGTATCCAATTAGTTCGTATTTGATTTTTGGTTTTGAGTATACCGTGTTCCTTTTTAACTAAAATTTATATTTATATTGAAAACACAAACATTGAGCCATTTTGGTCCCATTGGGTGTTAATTTGACATGTGACTAAATCCTACACCTCAGAAATTAATTTTGAATCATTTTTCCCAAATTATCAAGAAAATTTGGATGAGTATTCTTAGTTTTCAATCAGTGACACATGTTTAGAACTATAATGTCAGTCTTAAACTGATAATATAAAATTTGAGTTATACATGGAACATTATGTACCATATTTTTGACCATATTATTAATAGATGTCAAAAATTAAAAATGAATCATATTTATAATGTATCAAAACAACCCAAATTAAATTTTGAGGTTTGGATAATGTGATATGATTTTTGATCTAAAATGAAAATTTTAAATAAAAACAAACACTTTGAGTAATACATTCCACACTGTGAATCAGGATGATGTGAAGTTGATCCCCACAGATTTGAAATGGATTATGAATAATTTGTTTAAAGAATAAAAACAATTGGAATACATTTTATCAGTTTTTGAGTATTTCAGGTGTCTTTTTTTAATAAATTTTTAGTTTAAACTGAAAGCACAAATTTTAGGTTGTACTGGTTAGATCGTGTGTTAGTATGATGTCTGACTGATTCTTACATGTCAAAATTGAATTATAGTTTTTTTATAAAGTACCAATAAAAACCAAGTGTGATTGAAAATTTTTTATTGACTGAAAAACGTTTTGAATTAAAATATAATGTTTACACTTATAACAAAATCTTTGGGTCACATATAAGATATTGTGTATCATATTGAGGTGAATCTAATTAAAATATGTCCCAAATGACTTATAGATCATTTTTATAATGTATCAAAACAATATGAATGTATTTTATTTATTTTGTGAATTTGGTTTTTGTTTTTTAAAAAAATTCAATTTTAAATAAAAAGACAAAAATTAAGTCATACTGATCACACCGAGGGGCATATTTACATGAAATTTATTCCGACACATCATAAATTACATATGAATAATTTTTTAAGGCATCAAATCAATATAAATTCATTATTTTTGTTTTGAGATTGTGATGAGTATTTTTTTACTAAAATGTAAATTTAAACTAAAAACACATACATTTTCCCATGATTTTCATAAAATGAATTAGTTTGACAGGAAACTAATTCATAAAAATCACAAATAACCTGTGAATCATTTTCTTAATTCTTCAATACAAACTGAGTGAATTTCCTCATTTATCAATGGGTGACAGATGTTGTGAACCGAAATTTTAATTTTTACATTATAACATACACTTTGAGTCATACAATGAACAATGTTTATCAAATTGTTCCATGGATTAATCAAACCCATAAAAAACAAATTATTTATCATTATACAAAATTATCATAACACTATGAATGTGTTTGATTGGATTTGATTCCTTGACATGTCTTTTGAAATAAAATGATGAATTTAAATAAAAACACATAATTTGAGTTTAAAATGTCACAATTTTCATCAAACTAATGTGTTTTTTATTTCGACACATCAAAAATCAATTTTGGATCATTTTATAAATATATAAAAAATCCAAATGTTTATTCTTTGTTTTGAGTATGTCAAGTGTCATTTTTTCTAAAATTTTGAATTAAAAAGAAAAAATGCTCTTTTAATCAACCCTATCATGCCTTGTTTCGGTTTGACATGAGAATGCTTCCTACACATCCTTAATGAATTATAAATAATGTTCCAAAGTTATCAAGATATACCATGTTTTTTTGGTCAATTTCTAGTGAGTGACACATGTTTTGAACTAAAATGTAAAGTCTAATTTTATAACACATACATTGTGTCACACCAGGAATAGTATACATCAGATTAAGGTGTGAGTAATTCTTAAACAAAAAATTACTTTTGGATCATTATACTAAATTATCTACAAAATTAGAAAGTGTTTGATCAGTATTGATTATGTGAAGTGTGTTTTGTAATATAATGTCAATTTAAAAAAAACATGCACATTGGGTCATATTTTTTACATCATGGTTCTGATTGAAGTGTGGTTGTATCATACTCATCAAAAATTAATTTTGGTTAATTTTTCCATTGTATCAAAAAAATCTTAATTTTTTTTCTCATTCATTAGTTTTTCATGTGGCTTTTTTTACAAAAATTTCAATTTAAAATGAAAACATTAACTTTGTGACATACTAGGCAAATCGTGTTTTTTTTTAATGTGAAACTAATTAATACGCATAAAAATTACTTATGAATCATTTTTCTATTGTATTAAGAAGATAATAGTTCATGTTCTGGGTTTTAACTAAGTGACACATGTTTTAAACTAAGATGTCCTATTTAAACTAGTCATATACATTTGGAGTGATACCAAGCACACTAGGAACTAGATTGAGGTGAAACTGATTCCTATATGTGATAAATTACATTTTTATCATTTTCTAAAGTATTTAAATATTATAAATTTTTTATTTTTTTAGTATGAAACTTTTGTTTCAAAGTAAAATGTCAATTTTTAATAAAAATAACACTACAGTCGTATGGGTCACACCATGCATCATAATTATGTGTGGTTGACTAAGACTTGTAAAAAATGAGTACTGTATCAGTATCCTAACGAATCAATTCAATCAAAAACATTTTATATGTTTTCAATGAATGACGTAAATTTATAACTAAAATTTAATTTTAAACTGAAAAGAAGAAATTTTTTTCATACTGGTCAAGCCATGGGTCAGATTGAGGTGTGGTTGATTACTACACATCAAAAATGAACTGTGTATCATTTTCCTATATTATAAATGAAATATTATTATTTTTTTAATTTGGAGCTTGTGACATATTTTTTGAAATAATGTGTAAATTTAAAACTAAAAAAATAAATTTTGAGTCATACCACGAACAACATTTATTGGATTGGGGTGTTGTTAGTCCTTCCATGTCCCAAAAGACATATTAATCAATTAACTAATGTATCAAAATAGTTTTAATTTTTGAACTAGTATTTATTATGTAATGCATTTTTTTACTCAAATTTATATTTTAGACTAAAACCATAATCATCGAGTCTTATTGGGTATACCATGTATCTGATTTAAGTTTCATCAATTCATACACATCACACCAAGTCTTTTTATTTTCTAAATTAATTGATCTTTCATTGTTACCTAACAATATCATTGTATGATAACCATAAATGTTTAATACATTACTGAATAAAAAAGAAAAGTGCATCATCATGAGTGAATCATCCGTTATGAGTGCATAATCAATGTACATGAGTACACAATCAATGTTGAAGATTTCACATATAATAGTTTTTTCTATCATCACTTTGTACACTAAATAGAGAAAAAAGTGGTTAAATAAAAAAATTATAAATGAATTAATTTAGTTATATTCTTTGATAAAATTAACAAACATGGTATTAGGTAAAAATATTAAGAAACTTAACCAAAAAAATGGATAATGTGATGAAAAAATAACTAAGGATTTGGTAAATAGGCATATCATTATCATGAATGTGAACATTCTGATTTCTTACCATTCATATAAAAACAAATCCATTTCCCATTTTGAATATGAGGACTATTGACACTTTTAGTGTTATTGGATAAATATAAGTACACAAAGGATTAATAAATATTTTAAATAAAATTATAATTATTACCATAAATACCACTTTGGGGATGCTAGTTCTTTAATGGAATATGATTTCATTAATACATTTAAATCATAGTAACCAAAATATTTTCGATTATTTTATTTTAAAAACTAAATAAAATTTAAAAATATGAAATTAGATTTGATATATATTTTTTGATATGTAAATTTTATTATAGATAAACTAATACATATCTAGTTGTATAATTCAATGGGATTGTTGGGATCATATACAATCCTCATGAAATGAATTTGACGATATTTAAATACCTTATATTATAACATAATTTTAATTAAAAGATAACATAAAATGTTTGAATTGATGGTTATTTGAAAAAATTTGAAAATATTGTATTACAACATGATAAAAAGCATCTTGTCTGGTCTGTTTGTTGCATATCTCTACATTTAATCCTTAAAAAAATTTATGGTGTCCAAATTGACTTTAAGGAGTAATTAATGTAGTATAAATAATAAAAATATGTAATGAAAAGAATTAAAAAAAAATTTATATGTTGAAATTTTAATGTTTTACCCCAATATTTGGGGTATTAATTTTAGTCTATCATCAATAAGATCTATTTCAAATAATTTGATTAGTTTTTCTAATATTACTTCATATCCATTGGTTCTAATGAGATTTCTTTGGTAAAATTGTTGTGAGGTTTAATCAGTAATTTTTTTTCACAGGTATTTCCCTTAAAATAGTAATGATATACATTTAGAAAAAAATATGAAAGGTATATAACTATAATTAATATATAAGATCAGATGTTCGATATAAAAAATATGAAAAAAACCCTCATGTAATCATTGATAACTCAGACACACATCCATTCATATTAAGGATATAAATTTCATTATGAAGTCCAAGATATTCTATAATGGACTCTCCGTACATTTTTCATGAAAATAAATTATGGTTTTCATAGAACATTTCAAAATTGTATCCACATGAACCCTTAATTTAATTAAATACATATGTTGAACTTATATGGTGAAGATAATATCTAATGTTCTATTTCATTGATTGGTTGAACATTTAGATCGGTATAATTTGATATTCCATTTAATTCACTTTCTATTATCATTTTGTAATAACGTTATCAATTATGTACTTTTTTAATCAAATTATTATCGTTTGTGTAAATAATAAATTGTATATGAATAACTACTTTATGACATGTATTTTTTCAAGATGAAATTAAAATTCGATGAATGTTCTATTAGAAATCTCAACTTTATGAAAATATATATCATCAAGTGGGATAGTTATCTTCATACTCAGATCATGATCTATGTGAATCCCTACATTTACAATCATATTGACAGTTTGTTATTTTGAAGAATATATCCTTGGATATTTTACATTGTAACCTTCAAAAAAATTCCCTGGTTGGGTACTCATATATATAAATCTTAATTATCTTCATCCTATATAATATCAGTATAGGAAAAGAAATTGTTTTTTCATTATTCTTGTTTCGAAAAATCATTTTTAACAAAATTTATTACCAATTAGAATGCATAATTTTGGGGGGAATGGCTCAACTGAATGTATCTTAGGGGGTATCTTCATAAAGTGTTTTTATTGTGTTATTTATTCTCTTAAATTAATTACCATCACATTTTCAGTAAAAATATACTTAAAATTATATTTTTAATCAATATACTCTAATAATTCCTTCATCTTAACAATTTTTTATATTAACCCCCTATTAATATCTTTTCTGAAATTATGTTTGGTGTTACACAAAACAACTCGTGCCTCTGACGAAAAAATATTATTCTAGATGATTTAAGGACTCTGATAGTATCAGTTCATTAGGTACAAGTGATTGTGATTCTTGTATCTATGTTAAACAAAATATATAGGAAAATATAAAATCATTGATATTTAATATAGAATTAAATTATTTTTTTATTATGTCATATGAAATCATGTGTCTCTTTCCTTTTGTGTGGCTTGAATTATTAGTATCAAATAATTATTTAATTGAGCCTCTTTTTATAGCACATAATATCAAATGTAAGTGGATTTAGATTTGGATTCACCAATCATCATAAAAATAATAAAACATAATTATGTTGATTTTTCATGTCCAAAAAATTATAATTGTAGATTTAAATTACATACCAATTTTTTAAGTGAATCATACTCCATATTTTCTTTATAATATGTGTGCATTGGTTTTGGTGGACACTCAATATTTATTTAATAAATTGACATGTATTAATCTATGTTATTAATTCATGTACTGTTAAGAAAATTATTACCAATCACACAGTACCTGAAAATACATCTACTAATGATGACCAATAAACTCATTCCGAAGTATTTTATTTATCAGGTGTTTATACATATGTTGTGGGTGATGGTGTATTTCCCTTTAACATTTATGAGATAATAACTGGTTACAATTTATGAAAATATCTATGAGACTTTATAGTGAGAATAACAAATAATGAATGAATGTCATAATTTTATTCTAATCCCTTCCCAAATTAGTTCCTTATGTGTAAGCATAAATTTTTTCCATGAATCTAAATTATTTTCAAAGAATAAATTGGTGGGTCAGTCTCAATATAATGAATCGATAATTAAAATGGTAAAAAAATCATTATGATGACTTGAAGAAATAATATTATTATTAGAATGAATGAAATTGGGGCTATGAGCAAGAATGAAAAGAAAATAAAGACCCAAACAACAAAAATTTACATTATATGACATAACAACTTTTTTAAAATTATTAGGTGTATATTTGGTGTAAAGGTTCAACAAAAGAAAATATGAATAAGGGTAATATTGGAAATATGATAAAATTAGCAATGATTCTTTTGGTTCCTTCTAGATTACCATGATATTGGAGTGATTTGAAATATATAATAATAGATTAAATGATATATCCTAGTTTCTAACCAAATGAATTCTCTCCATTAAATATAACCATTCCAAACTATCGGAATGAGTTCGAATCACTCCATTTAATTTCCTTCTTATCCTAATCACATTTTCTAAATGAGTTGTTAAGGAAGTGGAAACAAATTTCTAATTTGTTTAGATCACAACATGAAGTTCTCATTCATGCTAACACCCATCTAAGAAAATAAATCCATTTTGAAATTCATGGATGTAGGGAAAGTTCATGGATCGATTAAAGAGGAGCTTGAATGATGAAAAAGCGATGAGCATACATTTTGAGTGATGTAAGATCAATTATACTGGTGTATAAATAACAACATCACTTAGGTTTTGAGATGATCTATTCATCTATAAATTTCAAGGAGTACTGACAGAAGAGGTCGACTTCTGCAAGAAAATGAATGATGCGAAGAATAATGTTTTATTAGGGTTAAATTTAAATTATTAGGAATGGTTTTATTAATTATTTCCAAAAATCTATAATAAAGATAACATTTATCGGTGCAAAAAATAATAAATTCTAAAAAAACATATCATTATCAATTTCTTTTTCCCTAATAATAATACATAATGGTCACTGATAAAGATAGGTATTATCAGCTCTATAATTATGGTGTAGATAAAGAATTTTTATATGCTTTTATAAATATTATACAAAAAAATGAAATGAATATATATTAAATATTAATAACATATAAAAAAAGTAAAAAATATTTATCACTATAAATGAATACGAAATCTTAAACACTTGAATTTTAAAAATCAGTGAAATTGAATAATTAAAAATGAGGAAAAATCAAAATTTCAAAAAATAAGAGATATATTTTATTAATTATAGAAATTATTTAAATAATTTTTTTAAAAAAAATATATTTTAAAATTCTTTCAAATACATATTGAATATACTATAATATAGAAAATAAATATGTATAAATTAATATTATTAAATGATTAAATTCCATAAAATATAAATATTAATAAATATTTAAAATGAATATACAACATTAGCGACAATAAAATTAAAAATGAATTAATGCAATTTAATACATAAAAATAATCATTATAAGAACGAATTTGTAAGATAATTATATGAATTATAAACACATAAAAAATGAAGAGAAGAAATAAAAATGCATTTAATTGGATTAACTAAATATATTTCAAACATTTTAAAAATATGACAACTTAATAAATAAAATTTAATAGAAATTAGTCATATAAAATAAAAACATGAAAAGAGTATTGAAACGTATTAAATAATTATGTATATTCCATAAGATAAATTACATTAGTTGTATACACGTACAAAAATGAATAATATACATGAAAATACATTTAAATAAATAAATTGTATAATTTTTAGACGTTTTATAAATATTACACTTTATTTCATATAATTGAATAATTATTAATCATAATAATTAAAAACATATAAATAATATAAAAACATAACAAATAATTATTTATAAATAATAATTATTAAATTATTAAATCCCAAAAAATATTATAAATAAATAAATATTAAAAATGAATAAATAATATTAAATTAGATAATTTTAAAATTGGTAAATAAAATTGGGTATATTGAAAAATAAATTTTGAAAAGTGAATTCACGGAACTAACTACATGAACTAAATATACAAAAATAAGAATAAAAATTAATAAATGAAAATTACTATTTATATAAATTATATAAATTAATAAAAATTAATATTATTGATGAAAACATATTAAAATTAATATGAATTTATAAGAATCAATTATATATGTAAGAACCAGGATCCTATTGGAGGTAAGGATCATTTAAATTCCATCAATTCCCAGTTTATATGTCTAGATATGGCCAAATATGAATGCCCTTTTTGGTCCTAAAGGTAACAGTGGTCTTTACATCTTGTTTGGAGCCAAAAGACCAGGTTTTGTGTTAAAAAAGCCTAGCACATGGTTAGTTCAATCCATGAGAGGCATGAAAAGAGAGCATCATAAGAATACATGGTTATCAAAAAACATGATATTTGGGCTCCACAACTATGCGATAACCTCTACAATTTTGATATAGGGTTTTTTCATGGTTACCACAAAGTTAGTCAAATTCTGATGGTAATCCATGCGCTATTCCCCTTCTTATAGATACCCATGCACCATTGGCACATGTTTTTTCAAACCCTGAACCTAACCCTTGTGGTCAATATATTTTGGATAAAATGATAATTTTACCCTTAAAATTATATTAAAACTAAAATTAAGTTCACCCTCCCTCCCACAGAATAGCCTCACAATTTGGAAACTCCACATTGAGCCTATTATATGATTCAAGAGATCAATTCTGTCTAGACCCCGATTCAAGCGCCACTAATCTCATTGGATCTATATCGATTAGTTCTCATTTCATTTTTATTCATTCAACATTCATCATGATTTCAACTATGCTATTTAGATGAAAGATCGTATTCCATATTTTATGGTCTTCGTCTATTATTAAATTTCTTCCCTATTTGAATCAAATAAGAACATAATACATGATGAGATATTCACTAAGAACCTATGGTTGGGGGAATCATGCCTTTTTTTAATAGTCATGGTTTATATATATATAATTGTACCACCAACCACATTTCTAAGCATCATCATAAATGAATTTTAATCCTTGAATATATTTTTTAGGCAAGGAATGTACAATTAAAGAGACACTAAAATAATGTTATAGATTGTATAGAATGATTTATAAGCACCCCTTGGGTGTTTTGGTTATATAAATGTACCGCCATTGGTGTCTAGGAAAATTTGATACATTTAGGTGTATCTTACTGTTCCATTGTCTTAATGAAGAATAATGGAATTGTAAATAAATTGATGAATTGTTATGTGAGTTGAATTATAATTTTAATTGAATTGTGATTCCTTAATTTCATATTGAGATGATTAAAGGAGGGGATTGGTGACCGATAACCAAGGATGTCTCCTTAAGATTCATGTTTAATCTTGAATTCCTATTTGTAATGAAATTCACACATGGGTTGTTTGAAACCATGTATTATAAGCTTTTCTAATACCTTGAATCACCTTTTGATGTGATGTCTATATTGGATGTTCTTGTTTATGACATTGACTTTCTTAAATGGATTTAATTAATTTAACTTGAGAATGAATGATTATATTAAATTGGTGATACATGGATTTATATGTGAACGACATTAATGGACTCAAAAATATTTACTGTTTTATATCGAGTGACACATAAATTCATATGATAAATTCATGTATAGACTCAAATAAACTTTGTTCACATCTCCATGGGTGATACTTGGGCTCCCTTAGTGGACCACCAAGGTGGAACAAGAATTGTGGAGACTTTATACCACACCTAGAGTGATACCTGGGTTCTTGAGAGGTTCTCCCTAGATGGGCTTATAGGGTGTTAGTTTATATTGTTCCTAGAGTGATACTTGGATTCAGAAATATAAATTCCATGTATAGGGACATTATTAAAATTGATTATTGAATGAAATGGTTATATATGATGCATCTTCCAATATAAAGCACAAGGTACAAGTTAGTCATTGTATTTCAATTTATCAGAGGCATCTTTAGGCATCCTTGTTCATGTTATAATGGGGGTTGTCAAGCATTATGTTGGGACTCGAGATATAATATTTAAAATAGATTTAATGGATATTTGAACATGATTAAAATGACACAAGGATGACTGTTAAATCAAAGACTTAACTTTTAAATGAAATTAGTTATAAAATGGAATCCTAGAATTAAATGATGTTTAATTTTTTGGTTATCAATTAATTATTATGTATTCTATTTCACTTGGTTGTTATTTATATTCACTGACTGATTGGAACTTAACCTTGGGTGGTTTCCTAATGGGATTATATCTCACAACATGTTTCTTCAACCTATTGGTACTCAAGAAGATTATATGATTGCGGGTATTGATAAGGAAAAGAACCCTACTATAGGTTCTTGATTGATTCTTAGGATAAGGACATCATGGGACCAAATTGAGGCTTGTGATTCTAGTGAACAACTATTGTTCTTTTTGTAATTTTGTTACCTGTATTGTTTGTCTACCTTGTATATGTTTTTTTGACTATTCTATAGAGACAGATGACATGTATTATAATATTGTATATGAGATGACTTGCAATTTTTTATTTACCAGTTTTTCCATTATTTACATATTTTTTTGTTATTATACAACGTAATTTACTTGTATGTTATTGATATTATACTATTCTACACTCTGGTGATGAGGGGATACTCTCCCAACAGACACACATGGGCCCCCACTTCTATTTTGATGCCTATAGTGTTTAAGGAGATGTGGTTGAGGTTGTGTGACCCACCAGGCTCGAGGCATTGATGAGTGGAATACTTTTCTGAGATGTTACAAAGTTGTATCATAGCTTATTTTCTAGTTTTATTTCTTGTTTAGAAATAATCTAAAGGGATATAAATAAAATTGAATTTAGTAATAGGATGTGTATGGGTGTAGCTGACCCGCATTCAAGAAAAATACAAATTGCCTCGAATTAAATTGTTATTTTCTAGATTTTTTCAATTACAGTTGATTTGATTCCCATATTGGGGGATTCACATGAATTATGATGTT
This sequence comes from Viscum album, assembly GCA_963277665.1. NCBI lineage: Eukaryota > Viridiplantae > Streptophyta > Magnoliopsida > Santalales > Viscaceae > Viscum > Viscum album. Next base: position 1,371,660,995 of record OY728133.1, on the reverse strand, counting down.
ATTATTTTTATGATTTTGGGTTATACTGTGTTTAATCCAATGAAATGAGGGCATTCCATCTCATGAATCATGTTAGGATCTTTAAAATAATTTCATTATAGGAATTGTTCAATGATATTTAAGATCCAATACTTATTTTATGCTATTGTGATAATTTTCGTGATTGATATAACATCTATTGTGAGAGGTGTTCTAGACTGTGTTATGGTATGAATCAAGTGGACACAACACTTCATTTATAGTGTTCTATAGGCCCTCATGGATCAGAATTTGGAAAACTATTCGATTCAAGGTTTACAAATTTAATGGGATAAAAATGAAAAATATAGTGTGAATTAAATTGCGAGTGAATATATTTTTATCCAAATGAAAAATGGTATTAAAATAGACATTGAAACTTTTATAGTAGAGAACTTGTCCCCATATCGACCTTATTAGTGGAAAGTAGATATTATATCTTTATAATATATATTATTTATATGTCACCCAAATTAGACTCATGGAAGAGGAAGAGGGTTATGTTATTATAGATGAAGGTTTGTACCTAGTCTTCACAAATATCTACAATTTTGAGCTGAAAATTTTACTGTTCTGGATCAAATATGAGATCATGACATTTTAGAGGAATGCTACTGTGGTGTCCTATATTTTTAATGATAGGAGGGTGGCGAAGAAAACACTATATGGGTGGTGTACCATTGGATGCCAATTGATCCTCCAGTATTTCTATCTACGACACTAGTCAGTTTATCATACATAAGTGCTAAGGAATAGTTCCGCGAGGATTTATTACACTTCATACAGACCATTCAGGTTGAACCATGACCAGCCATGTCTATGGGAGAGTTGAAAAGTGAGTTCCAGTAGAGAAATCCACTAACATTTTCATGGGATAGAGAACCAAAATTTGTAGATTCATGGATAGAGTCAGTGATATCTATCTTCGAGCTTCTAGAGATCTCTCTTGAGTTGAGGGTAATGCTCGCTACATGTAAGTTATATGAATCTACCATGAGATGGTGGGATGTTATTAATTAGATGGATCAACATAAAAAGCTAGATTTGAGGTACTTGAATATGGCCTTCAATGAATACTTCTATCCCAAGACATTGAGGGCTAATATAGCCCATGATTTTTTTGCATCTTAAGAAGGGAAGGTTATCAGTGATGGAATATTTGGCCCACTTTACCCAACTTCATCACATCACACCAACTCTGATGGGTGATGTACTATATAAATCTTGTTGATTCAAAGACTATATAAGTTATGAAATATGATCATTGGTGAATGAATTATGGCTGGCTACTATTTCTGGAATAGTGAATTTGGAACTTATCACAGACCGTAGCCTGAGAGTTGATGGAGGTGGGAGCTAAGGCATTTTGACAACTCTATATAATATTGCACCAAACGGTAGTATGGAGAATTGTATAGAACATCCGAAATGTGATAGTACAAATCATATCACATACTCAGGTCACTAGGTGAAATGATACCAGTTTTTTAAGTCACCACATATAAGGCCTCAAAGTATGAGGGACCATGTTAGGTGATGATCTTATGGAATAATATGCCATCTATATAACTTCTAATGATAATTTACCCTGGTATCCAGAAATAGAGTGTCTTCATTGACAACAAAATCTAGAGTGTTGTTAACAAATTCCCATCAGGAAGGGAGTAGAAGTACAGTTGGCCTCTCAGGCCCAGGTAGTTGTCGTTGTCATGATATTTTGACCCCTGTTTCATAGCGAATATTGGGTGGATCTATTCTGGGTATCCAGAAAGTATCATATGTTCATGGTTCAATCTATATATATATACAATGAAATAGGCCCTTGAGTGGTAGGATCCTAGACCTTCTATAGTTAGAGATACTATTATTATATCCTCTAATTTTTCTTCGGCACCTTTTGGTAGAGGGGATTCACATAGATTTTTTTTGGATCCCATGGTGATGATACTAGGGATGAGTGTTTATAATTTTTATAGAATTATGATTCCTAACACTGCAATGGGGATTGTAATGGACGGTTTATACCCATAGAAGGAGTGCCCCTTGAGATTGGGGGGAGGGGTTACGTCATATGGAAGCCATTTTTCATTGAGATGAAGGGTTATGACATAATTCTTTGGATAAACTATTTAGTTCCCTTTCAAGATTTATTTTACTTATATCACTGCAGGATAACCTCCACATCACTAGAGGGTTAGGTGTTTATTCAAAACGATGAATGGGATGTTTAGGTGAGTCGAGATGGAACCATGAATCATGGGTTGGGTGGGATGATATCCAATATTGTGAGTTTCAATTTGGATATCCCGGGAACTTTTCAGGTAGATTTCACTCCAGTACATGATCATTTCATGGACGTTTTCCAAGATGGATTTCTAGGAATACCACTAATGAAAAATGTATATTTATAAATTAATCTAGTGTTAGGACTTACAATGATATTCATTCTTCCTTACATGATGTCTACTAGTGAGACGAATGAGATACAGGGGTAGCTAGAGGATTTATAGGAAAATTGTTTTATCTCTCTGAGTACTTATCCATGGGGTTTGTTAGTCCTTTTGGATGAAAAGGTGGACCAAACTCGTATACTATGAGTGGATTATTTCACAACAATTCATAGATGTTATAATCTATATGAGTATTTAGTGATGTCGTTACGTATCACAAACATGTGAGTAGTCTTCGTGGGACTGATGAACTGAGTTTCACATCTATATATTGATTCATTTATAGTGGATTTCATGGATGGTGCCATGGTGTATTCAATTAATTGACATGACTATGCCAATAATTTTGAGATGATTATGAATAAACTAAGAGAAAATGAATTATATTCTATGCTCACGAAGATTCACTAGTGGATCGATATGATTCACTTCCTAGTTCATATATCTCATAGACAAGAGTATCATTTTACCTAGAGATAGTGAGAGCTGTAGTTTACTGGGATCATCCCAAGAACATATTTGCAGTATAGTGTTTATTGGGTCTAGGTGGTTACTACAGGTGTTTCATATTGTAATTCGTGTGCATATCAATGCTGCTTAAGATCTTGAATAAGAAGTGTTTCATGTTTATAATGTCATATTCTTATTATATGTCCTTTTAGGAGATCAATGGGTGATTGAATTCAGTGATGATATTTATTTTTATAACGGTGTGAAGGAGTTTAACGATGTTATATGATGCAACAGTTAACAATCTAGGAGTGAATCTTATGTAGGTAGAATGATTCGTGGTGTACGAGTCTCTGTAGTTGTGGATTCATGAGAGGAATTACTTAACACATAATAACAAATTAGCTGTTATTGACAATGCATTACATTGTGGAGACATTACTTAGTAAAAGTGGTTTTTGTGGTGAACATGGATTACAAAATCCATAACTTTCTATCCACATAGCATGATTTGAATATAATTAAATGAATGTGTTTTGAATACAAATAGTATTTTGATATTGAGAATTCTTACATGCTTGGAAAATGAAATGAATTGGCTGATACACTAACAATGAGGACAAAGATAGATGAATTTTAGCATTCTAGTAGCGGGTCGATCCTCATGGATTTTTTTTGTTGATATGCACTTGTAGGTGACATATAGTCAGTGACATCCATTTATATTGTACTTATTTGACACCTCTACCCTTCTAGATAGAGTTTTGAGGAGGCCACTATTATATTTTGCAAGCCTAGACACATGAAACAGTGTGGCGTGTTTGGACCCTCCTATTTATTGGATCACTTGTGAGAATGAAATTTATCATTTTCATGGTCATGTATGGGTGGTAAAAGACATGAATGAGGAGATAATGTGAGTATTTTATTATTTAATTTGGGTAGTGCAACATAGTGTCACCAAGATGTATCAAGATTTAGTTCGCTAGTATTGGTGGCCGAGTATGAAATGTGATATAGTTGGTTCTTTCATGAGGTGTTGTACCTATCAACAGCTGAAGGTGGAACACCAGAAACTAGTTGTACCCCTACAATAATTTCCCATCCCGGAGTGGAAGTGCGTTTATGTCACAATGAATTCCATGAAATTATTATTGATGTTTTCTCAAGGTAATGAAGTGGTATGAGTTTTTGTTGACAAGATCACGAAGTTTTCACATTTCTTGGTGATCAAGGAAACCTTTGGTGTTTAGGATATTAGATGTTTTTATATAAGTGGTATAGTAAACCATCAAGGGGTCCGACATACTATAATTTTATAGAGGGACAACCTATTTAACTCACAGCTCTGGAAACAGCTCTATATGTCATTGGGTACACATGTTTTTATGGGAAGAGCATACCACCCCCAAACATGTGGTTTGTTAGAGAACAAGATTCATGTGCTTGAAGATATGTTGTGAGCATGAATCCATGATATTTTTTTTAAAATAATGATGACATGGATTAGTTTCCCAATCCATGCCACCTATGGAATTTATTGATAAGAAAAGTGTCATCACATGCTCGAGGTGTAAATTGCTTACACCAGTGGGGATTTAAAGATTAAGAAAAATTCAGAGAAACTACCAACCCAAATCTGCCAGGAAGTCTGTGCATGCCATCCATCACCCCAATGGGTCATCTTGTTGCTGATGTGAAGCTCCAGAAACCATAACAGTAAACAGTCACATTCCTGATCAAATCTGCCAGAAGGACTGTGCAAGCCATCCATCACCCCAATGGCTCCTCTTACTGCTCATGTGAAACTCCAGAAACCATAACAGTAAACACTCACATCTAGAACATCTCTTCTCAACTCGATAACAGAAAATCTTGAGAGTATATCCATAGAAAAGGGAAAGCCTAGAAAAAGTATCCGCGATCTAAGAAGCATCAAATCAGAATGTCTTAGAATCAGCTCAGGAACCACATTCCATGGGAATAACAGGAACCAGTCACCATTGAGGACATGTCAAATTGGTTGGTATAGCAATTCCAAAGCCCACAAAATGTAGCAGGCCCCTCCCAACTGTAAATCAAAGCCAGATAGCTCCAAGATGTATGAACAGCCTATGTAAAACAGAGATGACTCCATAGCAGATAAGAACATGCATCAAAACTTCAATCTTCTAGGAACATGCAAATCCAGAGTATCTAATCCATAAATCCAGTAGTGAAAAATTCAGAACAGAGAAAATGCAAAGGTTTGATAGTATAACAGCTTGGAATAGACCAAAAGATCCAGAAAATACAGCACACCCTGCGTTCTTGAAACAAACAAATCCAGAGAACAGAAAATAACTCGAACAGTCCAGAAACCAGAGTGAATAGCTGGAAAGAAAGCCCAACATGGTGTCACATGCATCCCAAACAGTCTTCTTAACAAAAAGAGCAAGCAGAACTAGCATCATATAAAGAACCACTTTTATCTGAAAATTTGCAGGCTAGCAAGAAAGTCAAAGACCAGAATTCTTAGCAGCCTCCAAAAGAAATGATGTTGCAACAACCAATAGTACAAGAGTTGTTCAGATCAGAGAGAGGGATTCTCCATCCCATGTCATATCAGAGTAGAAACAACCAGAACAAAGGGGACTCTAAAAGATAGTCAAATCAAAATACTATGACCAAGTAGAAGTAAGAACCAGCTCAAAGCAGAATAAGGCCAGAAAAACCTCCACCAAAATGGGGCAATAATCTGATGCTCAAACTGTTACTTTAAAAAGAAGGGGGGGGGGGGCAAGATCCTCAATAAACATTGAATCCGAAAAATAGGCTCCATTTTGATCCAAAGAGAAAATCAGACATCAAGTGAAGAAAGAAAACCAACAGACAGTGCAGCCCGGTTGCATGCTTTCTCAGAAAACCCAGAAGCACAATAGACAGCATGACAAAGAAATCCAAAACATAATCAGTTTAAGAAATCTTTCCAGATTCATTCATTGAAAATTTCCTGCTTTGCAGCCAAGTAGGCGCTCTTTGTGATCTCTTCTTTCTTAAAAGAGTTATATAGGATTTCATCACTGAGTCCCTCTGAAGAATTAGGAGCTTCACAAGTTGGTATAGTGTGATTATCATCCCATTCAGCTTGTTTCTCCTTCTCTACATGATGATTTTCGATAGGGGCATAAACATTATGTCTAGCGATGTCCAAAGAACGAGTGACAATAGTCCTCTCCACATGGGAAAAATCCCTACGTTTTCTAGTTTTTTTTTTGGATTGGGTGTGACAAACCCATCTGCATCTACTATTGGATTTTTACCATTCCAGGCCATGTCCCTTAAGTATTTATCCTCAATATCAGTAGATTTATCTTCTTCAGTGCTTTGTGAGAGACCATCTTCAGATGCATCACACCTCTCCTTTTACTCATCTTCCTGAGTGCCTTCTTGTAGTTTCACTATCGTCCTATCGTCAAGTGGGGGTGTGGGGTTATGAGGTACATTTGCATTCACTATAGAGGTTGAAATCCCCTTCTCACCAATATCCAGAGAAGAGCCTTCATGATCCCGCCGTGAATCACAATGTTCTAGAGGCACGTTAGAATTCCCGGGGACATCATTGGAAATAGGAGTCTCAGTAACATCAACAGGGTTTGATTTAGTAGGAATCAAGTTAATTTTAGCATTGACTTTTTCTACCCAAACTGCTTTGCAGCGAGTTTGAGGTGGTTCAGAATTTTTTGACTCACATTCTCCCATAGAATGACCGACTTTGTAGCAGGAATTACAGTAAGGTGGAACATTTTCAAAAACCACCTCTTGAGAATAGCCTTTATCACCATTCTGAAGCCAAAATCTGGAAGGCAATGGTTGAGATATATCTATCTCAGTGCATATTCTAGCAACTGCGGGACGAGATAAATTCAAGGTGGCAGAATCTAATCTAATCGGAGTTCCAAAAAGACCTGCAATGGCAGTAAGATCACACTGCTTAAAGAAATGTAGAGGCAGACCTGGGAAACCGATCCAAAGGGGAACAATAGGTGGCTCAGAACCAAGTTCAAAATCAGGAGACCACTTGAAGACCTTCATTGAAGCCCCCCCAAAAGACCAATAACTGCGAATCCAAAACCGATAATAGTAATTATCCGAGAAGAACCGAAATACCACATTCAGAGAGTTAAGAAGTCCAATATGGAAGTTTGTAAAACCTATGTCCTCAAGTGTTTTGCGTAAGAAGAACAGAGAAGGTCGGTTTTTGAAAAATCGGCCAACAAGAACAAATCGAAGATCTGAAACAAGTTCGATTACCTCATCTTTGGAGAAACTAATCGCCGATAGACCTCTGTGTCGGTATGTTTTTGGAGTAAAAAATCTGGAGGCCTTCAAATCTGTGCGAGGGATTCTACCCGATACCGCTTCTGCGAAGGATCGCTCATCTTGGAGCCCTTGGTCGGCAATGTCAGGGTTACGCCTATCACCTTAGAGCGTTGCCTTCCCGCGAGCCTCCATTCCTTGTGATATCATTTATGATTTTTCATGAATCCATGATATTTAGGTTTATTGGGAGAGGTAAATACACCAGGATGAATTATACTAAAACAATAACATTCAGGATACTATATATATTGCACCATAAGAGGCTTTTTACGGTAGTCCATGTTAATCATCCCTGTGTTTTTTAGAGTTAGAAGGGTAGATAAACTTGGAACTCATATTTTTAGGATATGAAAAAGAATGTGAAGTTGATTTTGATGTGGATGGATACTATTGAATCTCGAGAGAAATCACAGTCCGATAACCATAGACGACAACTAGAGTTTTATATTGGGGATCATGTTTTATTATTTTTCCCACTGAATTTGGGATATAGGATAATTTGAATACTATATAAGATTTCACCACATAATGTTGGGACATTTTAGAATGTAGAGATTATCAGGTTTGTAGACTATAGGTTTCAGTTTCCTCAATGGTATCTGGCCATACATGACATATTTCACATATCTCAGTTATGATGCTATTATTTTGACAAGTCATATGTATTTTATTCCTTTGAGGATGAGTTACATGTAAATTCATCCTTTGAGGAGCATAATATACATATTATGGATCATACCGCAAAGGTTTTATGAGGCTGTTCAATCCTTTTAGTATATGTGCATCATTAGGATGGTCAATTATAAGAAGATTCCAATAAGTGGTAGGTTGATGTAGGGATACAATAGCCAGAATTATTCCCATATCCTATTTTACCACCCATAGAAGGGAAATTCAATGACAAATTTCTTTAAGGGGGATGTTTGTAAGAACTTGTTTCTTCATTGATGTAAAGATCCATTACATTAAGTTAATTATTAGTTTAAATGCTTAGATATGTCCTAATATGAATGAATTTTGAGTTAAAAAAGTTAACTGGTGTGTTAGATGCTGATTTAAGGCATGGATTCTAAGTAATGCATTGAAATAAGCATGGTACACAGTTAGTTCAAACCATAGGAGGCATGCCACACAGTGTAATAAAACATGAAATGCATATGTAGAGAGTAGGGGAAGGAAACATGGTTTGGCTGAAAAATGCGATTTGGGCTGCAAGACACTATGATAACCTCAACAAGTTTGACAGAGGACATTAGAACAGCTAGTTCATGGCTAGTCAAACTGTGGGGTTATATCTTGTGATATTTCCCTTACTATAGAAACTCATGCATAGTTAGTGCACAATTTTTTAACCGTTCACCTAAACCATGTGACCCATGTATTTTTCTTAAAATGATCATTTTTACCATCAAATATTGTTAAACCTAAAACTTAATTTACTCTCCCTCCCACGCAGTAGCCTCACTATTTGGAAGGCTTTCATGTTGCATATTCTAGGAATAAAGATATCTACTCTGTTAGAGATCTGATTCAAGTGTCTCTCCTCTCATTAGATCTGCATCGGTCAGTTATCAATTCCTTTTTGACCATTATTCATTCTTATGCTTATCAATTATGTTATTTAGATGTAGGCTCATATTCCCTTTTTTAGTGTCTTCATCCATTATTCATTTTCTTCCCGATCATATTCAAATAAGGAGATGATATTGGATGATCAACACTCTACAGACATATTGTATATGATCTCATGTGTTTTGTTTAATGTCAAGTTGTTTATATATGTCATTGTGCCACATTTACAATTTTTTGGCGTCACATTAAAAAAAATTATCATTGATTAGAATTTTTAGGCGCATATTTTTCAATTAAAGAGTTCGTCAATGAATATTAGAGGTTGTGGACCTTGATTTAGAAACATCCCTAGGGTGTGTTGGTTTTTATAATGGACCACCATTGGTGGCATAGAAATATGGATACCTTTGAGGTGAGCTTTAGCTTTCCATGGGTTTAAAATGGATTAATTGAAATGTAAATCAAATTTTTTAATTGGTATGTTAGTTGAATTGTGAATTTAATTTCACTCTGAATTGTGAATTTCTTAGTGAAATGTTTAAAAGATGGGATAGGTGACCAAGACCCTACGGTCTTGCCTTTATTTTCTTGTTTAATAATAAATTCATATTTATATAAAAATTACCATGTGAGTGGTTTGAATCTAAGCCTTCTATGATTGGATACGGCCTTGAGTCACCTTTTGAGGTGAGGTCTAGATTGCTTGTTCTTGGTTTTGACCTTAACATGCTTAAATTGATTTAATTAGTCTAATTTTAAATTGAATGCTTATATTCTATCAGTGATACATGGATTGAAAGAAGAATTATATTGATGGACCCCAAGAGGCTTCACTCTTATATGTCAAGTGATACACGGATTCGTATGAAGATACCATTGATAAACTCCAAGGAAATTTTTTCATATTGATATGGGTGATACTTAGGATCCCTTAGTGGACCATTGAGGACATACTCAAATAGATGAGACTTTATATCACACATACAGAGATACCTAGGTTCTTAGAATGTTATCCATCGATAGGATTATAGGGTGTTGGTTTATATTGCACCTGGAGTGATTTCGTGATTTCAACAAAGGAATTTAATGGATAGGAAAAAAATCTAAATTGATTATTGAATGAAATGGTTTATATGACACGTCTTCCAAACCAAAGCACAATCTCAAAGTAAGTAATTGTATTGATATATATGGTTGTTTTTTTAGGCATCATTGTTAATGTTATCACATGGGACACCATGAAATATGTCGGGTCTCAAGTCTTAATGATTAAAATAGAATGAATGGGTAATTGGACACCCTTATAAATGACGCATGCCTGACTATTAAATTATTGAATTAAAATTTAAATGAAATTGGTTATAAAATGTGTACCTAGACTTATAGGATGTGTACTTTTGAGTAATTCCATTAATTGTAATAATTTTTCTAGGGCTCTATTGTTATATTTATTCACTAAATGATTGGAACCTCACCATGGGTGGATGCCTACATAAATTATATTTGACTCCCATTTTGTGCAACCTTTGGGTACTCAAAAAGATTATATGATTGAACGAATTGATAAGGGAAAGTGTCATACTATAGGCAATTTTTTTCTTCTATGGAGCAGGGGAGCATGGGACCGAGATGAGGCTTGCAATGCTAGTGGAATGCTTCTGGAATTTTTATACTATTGTTACATGTATTGTATGTCTGCCTTTTATACCAATTTCGGCAATATTGTCAATACATATGACATGTATCATTATTTTTTGTATGAGATGAAATTGGAATTTTTATTAACCAATATTCCACTATTTACTTATTGTATGATTAATATACTACATTTTCAACTTATATGTTGTTAATATTTCAATGTGATTGCCTCTGGTGATGATAGAACAGTCTCACTATTGACAAACCATGGTCCTCACTACTAGACGAAATCCTCTGACATTTGGGAAGATGCTTTTGAGGTCCTATGACCCACCGGGCTTAGGGCACTGTTAATTGGAATTTGGGTCATGTGTGTTACAATATAAATTTCATACATTTTAAAAATATTACAAGCTAGTGAATAAAAATGAAAAAATATTAAGGATATAAATTATTAACATATTTACAATATTAAAACATTTTATATAAATATGTATAAATTTTATAAAATACATAAATCCCAGAAATATTAAAAATGAATAAATATTATAAATGAATGAAAATAATATTATATAAAATATTATTACAAATAAATAAATTAAATTAAATTAAAAGAATAATAACTATTAAATTAGAAAAATTATTAAATAATCAATTCCATAGATTAATTATATAAATTTTCATACGTATTATAAATGTTAAAACATAATAAAAATAATTATTTTTCATATAAATACAAAACATTATGAAAATATTACATAGTAAATAAATATATGTATAAATAAATTTTGAAAATTATTAAATTAAGATAAATATTAAAAATGAATTAATAATATTTATTGAAAGAATAATTAAAATGAAAAAATTATATTTAATTGGAAAAAATGTTTAAAAAATGAAATCATAATATTAACTACATGAATTCTAAAAATTTACATAAATAAAGAATATATTAAAAAACTAATTTATATAACATAATTATATAGATTTCAAAAATTCTACAAATATTACAACATAATAAATTAAATTAAATAAATTATAATCAAATAAATTTAAAAAAATTTAGAAATAATGCATACTATATAAATATTCATAAATTTTAAAAATTTTATAAATTCCAAAAATATATTTTCTGAATTAAAAAAATATATAAATTTAATGAGAAATAATATTTAAAATTTGAATAGTTAATTCTATATATACACATTTATACACGAATGTTCTATACATACACATACACATGTATATATGTATATCCCACATATAGAAATAGATAAAAATATTTAAATTCAAATAACAAATATTAATAATACATATTCATTTATATTTATATCATTGTATAAAATATAAAACAATTTATTAATATATATTATATTAATATCAATTATATTTATATTTTAATTAATATATTAAATTAAATTAAATTTTGAATAAAATATTATAATTTTATATAAACATAAATGAATATAATTAATAACAATGAATATAATTATTATAAACGAATACAATTTATAGTATATTATTACAAACACATAAAACATATCCTATACACACACATAAAAATGCATATATGTACGTTCCATATATAGACATAGATATTAATATATCAATTAAATTATAAAAAATTAATAACACGTATTCATTAATATTTTAATAAAAGATCCAATTATAAAAATATATATTAATACAAAATATTTATTTTATTTATATACATTTTGAATTTTATTTTAATAAAAAATGATTTTTGAAAACAAATATAATAATTATATATATTGATAATAATTTTTTATTAAAAATTATTCAAATATATAATAAGCACAAGGAAAATCCCCAATAATTTATATCCTTTATCATCTCTAAAAAATGAATTAGTATATGGTACACTATTATCGGTTTTTATTAGCACACCTTAAAATAACCATTATTAGTGATTTTATCTTGTGCAGATTAAGGATCAACTTTTATTAGTGCTTTTTATTTATTGATGATAACTGGAAAGGGTTCATATCACTTGATCTTTAGTAGTCATAGTCAACCTATCATGGTATTCACCATGGCTGAAGAAAATTCTCATTGAAATTTTGGTATGTCGTAGAGCATGGTGCATGGAGGATAACCATGATTGAATGAGGATGAAACATTCGTATTATACAATATATGATGTTTGGGGATGGCGAATTGGGGAGATTTTGGATCGAAATTCCCAACCCAACATCGTGATGTGTGAAGCCATGATTGAGAGGAAATATTTTCTTTTAAAAAACCCAAACATGTGGTGGGTACAAGATCTTGTTTTCATGCAGAAATGCATAATATCAAGATGAGGAAGATGAAATGGAAAGGGAAATGTGGTACATCAGAATACATGGCTGAAAAGAGAATGTCAAATAGAAAAAACCCATTATTTTCGTATCCTAATGAGCATGGTTGATCCCCATTATCAATGAAGCTTGAAAGTATAGAAGAGTTCAACATGGAGCTGGCTTTGTCTTCATGCAAAAAGTGGTCTAGTGAGCTATATTAAAAAATCATAGTAAGAAAATTCCTTGTTGAAGCTATCTAATCTCTGGCTCGGTAGTCTATAGATTTAAAATGTAGATATGAGGACACCCAAGATTTGATGATTCTAATTCACGATAGAAGATAATATTTAATGCATTAAAATGGTGCTTCTCCATGGGGAATGTTTACCATATTAAATTAGAGGATGGCGAAGATTAAAATAATATAACATTTTATTGTATCATATATGAGATAAGATAATTTTGAATATATGATCCATTTGTATCAAAAAAAAAAGTTTCCCAATAAATATAGAGAATACTACTATGAATAAATACAATCTTGAACACCAGATTAATATCACTACTTATGAGTCCACTTCTGTTTCATAGGATAGGGTATTTTTTCTCACCCTCTCATGAATACCATTATAAGATAGTTCAATTTTGTGACCAGTTTTTATATGTAAATTTGATTCAATTTACCACATAAGATAATATTTATATGTATTTTTTGGTCCTCACAATCATAATTCAATCTCTATATCTCATTATTCTTTTTCTTTGCGCGATAATTGTATGATACGGGTGGGGGAGTGTTTTTAATTTGTTTATTTAATCTAGAATAACCAATATCGTAGAATGTAGGAATATGTTGATAGTATGAGTTCAAGATCATCTACCATGAAATTATGTTAGTTCCCTCTCTATGAGAAAACATTATTTTGGGTTACACAACACTATGTGATCCAAATTACCACGAATATGATGAAAATGGGATTAGAGTGTGTTTGTAGTGTATATTCTTACGATTGGTGTTTCTAATATCCAATTTGAAAAACTTCATCAACATCATCATCTCTATTCTCCTTACTTTTTTATTTCATGATCTTGAGCATGAAAATTATTAGTGCGTCGTCAACTAATCAAACCTTCATTTAGGTTTGTAATAACTTATTGTTTTCATTTAACATAATTAGTAATCTTAGATCTACAATATTAAATAAATATTCTTATCTAACTATTCCACATGGGATCGACCCTTTCATACCACTATTAATGATTTTAGTAGTTATTGTAGTATGAGATTTTATAAATTTATAAATTGATTTATTCAAATGATTTACCTACATCATACAGACATGTTAATTTGATAATCTAATTATTGGGACAAGGAATGAATAATGATTTAGTTTAATAAACATTATGAAGTATTTCCCCCAACTTTTTTTGTTTAATGTTCACATCATATTTTTTATTTTAATTTTCCAAATATCACCATTACACTAGAGTATTTTTCATGGTAATGATTGGATGATTATATTTTTTGTTAACTGAGTAGGAAAAGTTATCCATTTAAATAGTGGACATATCACGTGAAATTGAATATCATGAGGATAAGGTATATAGTCAACAAGGAAGAATCCCACACCGATACTTGATCAATGATGAGAAGATATTCTAAAACATGGAATTTTAATTTGAATATGTATTTGACACTCTCGAATGAATATTTTTGGGAATTTGAGTTAATTTACAATTCCAAATCTAGTATTCCTTATAAAGATGATACCCTAAATATCTTAGGTTCATAGGGTAAAAATATAAGAACAATAATCAATAGAACAAGAAGATTATGAATAAATGAAAATTATTGGACAATGGATTATATAAAACATAGAATATATGATGATATAGAAAAATAGAATGAAGAATATCCCTCCAATAAAGAAGTGGAAGATCACATGAGTCATAAAAAAGTGATAAAATAAGAAGAAGATTATAAGGAATGGATGATTACTAGAAAAATTTAGGATCATATTCTAAACATTGTGGTGGTGGATAATCCTAAGCCAACTAAATCATATGATCAAGAAAAACCACCAACACCATCTAAAGTGAATCAATAATTGAAGGTATAAGAAGATAAAGAAGGGTATTGGGTTTGGATATTTTTATTAATTGAAAATATGTTCAATATTATAGAGATTTTTGTTTCCACATCCAAGTGATGAAGAGGAAGAAAGGAACATAGTGTATAATAATAAAGAGATCGTTTCTAAAATAAAATATGAACAAACATAAGTATAGAACATGAAAGAGTAATATCAAGTTCATGTAATTCACCAACAAAATAATACTGTTTCTAGTGCATTATTTTATTACTTTGGCATAGATACAGTAATCAAATTCAAAGGTAACCAAAACAATTTCAATTTTGTAAAACCACATTACAAACATGATAACCATATTGAATTGGGACAATTTATAAATATGACATGATACATAATAAAATAAAAAGAATAATATCTATAAAATAAAATTCAAATTTTATTCTTCAGAAACCAGAGAAAAGAAAACATAATAAGGTTGAGATTAAATGCTCAGTGACTGTAATTAAATAATAAGCAATAATGAATTGATGAGACTAAATCTGTATGGAAATGTAAATAACTGACAACATATGCCATTAAAATTAACAATATAATGAAAAATCATTATGTAAAAGTTAGTAACTAAAACACATGACATTATATCAATAAAATGAGAATGAAATCCTTCCATAGATATGTTGATGCAAAATCTGATTGATAAATAGTAACTGATTCTGATAGAGAGAAATACTTAATTATTGGCTTCCATGTTTCCTAGGTACAAGGTAACTTTACCATAAATACCCTTTAAAATATGGTTTAGAAAATTATAATGGGTATTCCTGAGTTCCACATCAGAATTCTCCACCTTGTAATCCTTTCTACTCATATATAAAATTAGGAAAGATGTTATCTCTTATTTGGGTAACTCCATTTGGATTACACAGAAGGACATTCTTGGATGGATTTGTACAAAATAAAATTATTTTAGGATTATTTAAGGGATATTTGGATATTATTTGATACTATTTTGGATAGGATAAAGGTCTTGACATGTGTGAGTGAGGGGTGGATGATTGTGTTTTTATAGTGGAGGAGTAGTGGCATTCTATTAATTTTTTTATTGGGAAATCCTCTAGTATTTTTTATATGTCTAAGGGTTATAATAATGGGACCATTTTTTTACAAGGTAGTACAGGGTACAAATATTTATACCCAATGGATTTCTCATAAGTTTATGGTCATTTTGTCCCTTAACTTTATTGGTTTGTCTCTGGATAAACTAATATTTCCTCCAAGTCAGTTTAATTAATTTTAATCATTTTAAATAGTATTTTTGGTCAAATATTATGTTGAAATTAGTATAAATATTTAATAATTATGATTACAAATATGTAATAATTTTTTTAAATTTCAATTTTATATGTGGTGCAAATTAGTTAAAAATTAATATTATAGACCAAACGATAATGTAGGTTTTTAATGTAATTTTTTTTAATGTTTCTATGTTTTTTATATCCATTTTCAATGTTTAATTTATTCCAATTACATAAATTTCATATATATATTTAAACATTATATAATTTACACGTAAAAACAATCAAAAATTTAATATTACCATACAAGTAAATTACATGAAAAAGTAATTTTGAAATAAAATTTAGTATTTTTCAATATTTAACAAAAAATGAAGCTTTTGATAAAAATATTACAACTTAACCCTAACCTAAATATTAAGTTAATAATTAAAAATAAATTATAATTTTTATCTTAAATTTATATATTTTTCAAAAATTCACAATCAAATTCGATGTTCCATTTAAAGCTAGTAAAATTGCCTAAAAAATAGGTTTTTATAAGTAATGTTGGGTTTGTTCTTATTTTAGGCTTATCATATATATTAAATGAATCTAAAAAATATTTTATTGAATATATTTTATATATATAATTAATATAACACACTAATTTTAATTAATTAATATATTTGGACAAAATGTCTTTTGTGAGCACAAAAAATAGTATTTTATAAAGAATTTCTCTATAAATTCAATTAGTTATTATATTCATTTATAATTAATTTTTAACCAATGAATTATAATTTTTTTATAATTCAAATAATACTATTATGAGCCATGAATTTAATGGAATTTTTATTTCTTATTATATTAAATATTTATATTTTTAAAAATATATTACTATTTGGTAAAACATGATCATTCATGTCAAAAAAGTCATCAATGAAATTCAGTCTTGTGTAATTCAAGTTAACATTGGTGTTCCGTGTAGAATAAGATAAACATTAAATTGTTTTTACTATAAAATAAACTTGCAGTTTTGTATAAATAAATCTAGTAACAAAAATAAAATATATTTTAAAAAAATATTGAAATGTCTTGGGGTGTAACATTCTCTCCACCTTAAAGAAGTTGCATCCTCTTAATTCAAAAATGATCTTGGTAGTACGGGGACTGATATATTAAATTAAAATATTGTTGAAATCCCCACATTGTGAATATGGTTAATAACACATGTTCTTAATAAGACATAAAGGTATGTACAACAGTCACATAAATGAATTTCCAAGTAAGAGAAAGTATGTGGGAAGTGGAAACATTCATAAAAAATAAAAAAAAACATGTTCTGATGGAGAATGATAAAGAACATTTTCAGATGGGAGTTGACAACTGAAATTCCTTATACCACATTTATAGAAATGGCCATTAATATAAAAAAATAATGATAATTGGAAATTTATTTGATTCAAGACTATTTTTCCTATAATTAAGGAATTATTTCACTCTAAAAGAATATAAGTAAATATATGTTTATATTTCATAAACAAAACCTTATCCTTTGGATATTCCTTCAACTATTTATAATCAATTTCATATCATATGGGTAATATATTAACCTCTAAAATCTCATGTAATGATAAAGGGAAATCATTTCCTAAATGGATAGCGTTTCCAAAGTATTTTGATCGATAAATTTTAAATAAAGGTCCCCAAAATTTAAAAAAAACTTATCAAATAACATGATGTCACTTTTAACTAATGAATACCTAACATGTGAATATTGTAATAAATTTAAATACAATAAAACCTTATTAAAAAATGTATCATTTTAATTCCTTAAATAGAATATAGATTATTGGATGTATTCATTAAATAAAAATGATGTTAAATCTTTAAAAGACCGAGTAAACTACATTGTCAATAAATCATCACTCAGTTCCTAGGTAGTCAACAGATATTCAAATTATGTAGTCCAAACTAATAATTTATTTATCAAATCATCATTATCTTAGTATTACAGACATATTAAGGGAAATATTTCCCTAAAACATGTGTCTTGCACAAAAAATAAATACTTTCTCAATAACTTTTCTTGGTACCATTCAAAAGATGATCTCAAATCATTAATTTAATGTACTATAGTACAATACTCATATATTTTATAATTAATATTAAAAAAATATCCTAAATAAAATAATTTTACAACATACTTGTTAATCTAAATACATAAGTACATGAATTATTTATTTATTTTGTGTCAATAACATATGCATTACCTTGAACCTTAATCTTCTTATAAGATATATTATATTGACACATTAGGAATTATTTTGTATAGTGTCCAATCTTTATATATTTATAACACTAAATTTTTGTGTTTTCTTTTTGTCGGCGAATTATTTTTCATGGTGAAAGTTTTCTCCGCACTTATAACAAACACTAAATCCATTCAATAATTTACCATGGTTGTTCATTTTATAATTATCATATATAGGAAAATAATTATTTTCCTTTTTTTCATTATCTATTATTTTATACTTATTTATCTTTTTTATCATTATTTTATTTAAAAGTCATAATAATTGAATAATCATTTCACCCTATTGATAGAAGATAAAATTATATCATCGTATAATGAAACAGTTTGATACACCAACACCCTTCGAAGACCTGGCATTAATCCTTAAAAGAAATGACCAATTTTATATTCTATGTAGCGTATGAAATCCATAGAACACCGTGATAACATGGTAAAGGTATAATCATAATCCATTAATCATTATTAATTATTTTTATTTAAAACAATGAACGTTATCTTCATATCAATTTTTTTCTAATGGTGACGTATTTATCCAAAAAAATATATCCTTATAATTTCTCTATTCCATGAGTTCTATTTATTATTCATCTATAGTATTCTTGATCCATGACCCCCACTGATTTTTATAGCTATAGATAAAATAAAATGAATGTGTAACCTTTTTTCATTAACTACATCTAAAGGATGAAAATATCTTCTCCAAAGTCTTAATCTATTGACCAGCCACTATTGGGTTAGTTTTATCCCTAAATGACCGGGCCTCTGTTGAATTAAGTGATCCAAAATTATAGAATCTCATTGTGGTGTAGGTTTCATCATCAGTCAAGGATATGAATCATAACATGATTAAGATAACCTAATATATCCATTACATTATCATTTATAATACTAACTATATCTTCTTTAAAATATAGAAAACCAATACAGTTCCCATGACTATTGATATCATTCTTCATTCTTTGATCCATTTCTAAATAATGTCACATATTGGATCAATTCATAAAATTATAAACTTTTTACAATTTTAAATATTTTATAATACGTAAAATAAATTCAAAAATTTATGCAAAAATATTAATATAAACATAAACATAGTTTATTTGGGTATATCTATAATTATAAATACTATATAGTTGTTTATAAATAAAATATGATTTATCCTAATTTTATCTCCCATGATTGTAAAACTAGGTGCACAATATGGATCATTGTTGTTTACTAGGTTATCAGAGTCAGGCCTAACTCACCTTGTCAGAATTGATACCCCTAGTTATATATTTTATAGAACTATGTCCCCTTGATGTATCCAAATGGGGATATATTTCTTGGAAGACCCACATAATCTCAACATTACCAAAATTATTGGATCTTCATTTATACTGTTCCTAAAAGTCTATCCTAGGGTTATGTTACCTAACATAATTTATCTAAATCTATTTTTCAAGGTTTCTTCTAAAACTTATCTAATAAAAAATGTAATTGATCAATCCCAGATATAGTAACCCTTTCCTTTTAATCATATTATTAGAATTGTTTAATAATAATTAACCATGAAATTACATACTAAGTATCATGAAATCTCTTTTGATTGAATGATTAGATACATAAAACTAAAAACATGGAAATAAAATAAAACATATTTATTTTAATCACCCATAAAGATATCATAACATCCATTGATCTCAAATATATTCATTGCATAAAATGGAAAATACATGAACAAAATGGATGAGCTAAAAGACTAGTAAGAGAATAAACATATGGTTAAAAAATGTACAATGGTTAGAGGGAATAAAATGAAGAAATAAATAATTCTTGAAACATGAATAAACATAATTAATCATTACATTTATATCATGGGGTCATGTAATCATGTAAATATAGAAATTCGGAAAAAACACACTACATGACATAAGCAAGATTTAAGAAAAACTGCTTAAACCATTTCAAAAATCGAATAATGTTCCATAAGGGATTCATGTTCACTCCCAATCCCAAAATGAAATCTCATGAGACTATAAATTACCCAATTTTATGGAGTGAAGTCTAGGTTCACCCATCATAACATTTTCATGTGTATGTGTTCCATATGAATAATCAACCATTTGGGTTACCCAAGGAATGAATTGGGTATCATAATCATTTCATATGGAATAAAAATTAGAATATTATATTGGTGTCCATGAAATAATGTATTTTAATTTTACATAGACATTATTATAGAAAAATACTCATAGATCATGATAATTTATGTCAAAGTTATGTAAAAACATGAAAAAATATTGTTTAATAGACATTATAAATGAAATTTTTTATTTTGATTTAAGTATAATAGTACACAGTGTCTAAAGAAAAAATGGAAAATTTGTTTTCATAAAATTAGAAAAAAACCAATATAGCGTTTCAGGATAAAATTCTCGATTTTAGTAAAAACATTGTGGCTTAAAATATATTTTGGAGCCTACTGAAAAATATGAAATAAAATAAGAATTTACCTTTAGACAATTCTATTTTTAAGAATAACATGGAAGGAATCCTTTTTAAAATATGTACTTCCCCATAAAATAAGGATACAATCATATATAGACATGATTTTGAAATAGAGAATAATAATTTAGAGTAACATTTAAAAAATAAGAGTTACATTTGGTAAAATATAGATAAATCCTAAACCAATGTAAAAAATAGATGTTCAGAAGGAATCCCATACCATATGTCCAAAATTGTTCTCCAATTAACATTAATATAAATGATAATAAAATTAAATACATTAATTAAATAATTAGGAACAATTTATAAATGTATGTTATTTTTTATAATTTTAATATGGTCATTTATGTACTTTTTTAGGACATCTATGTTCTAATTTTGTCCTTCAATAACGTTCATTTCTTTGGTTTTCATGATCGATTCACTTCAATAAATGTATGAAATAGCATATAAAATGGGAATAAATATCAAGAATTGATGATATATTCTATTGATGAACATAATAATATAATATTTTTATATGATCAATTTATAATTATGGGTGACGATGAATCATTTAGATTATTTTCGAAGTTTTTTTATCATCAAAAACATTTTTTGTATCATTATTCATTATTGTGTATAAAATTTATATTTAGAACATAAAAAGTGTTATAAGATAAATTTTACAATATTTAACAACAATTACAATGTTTTTATGTCCATACTTGAGGCAGTAATTGAAAATCAAATCTTTTCATCCTTGAAAGAGATAAATCAACACTATGCGGGTGATATTTCCATTTTCAGAGTAAATGGAAGAGGAGAAGTTACTTGATGGTGGATATTAACATAGAATAATAACATTATTTAATATAAATTATATTGGATTTATCATTAAAGTATTATAATAGGAGGTGATTAGGAAATAATAAAAGAAAATAAGGTGAAAAGAAAATATAGAAAGCAAAAAATGATTTTACCTCTTGAATTCATCTTCAGGTGAACCTCCATAGGGAATTTTTTTCATATGTTGTTGAGATCATAACCTCATAGACATGTGGAATAGACTTGGGAAAATTATTTTGTATAAATTTTGAAAGCTTCAAGGATTTTGATTTGTGTGGAAAATAGTTGGCAACGGGTGGTATATATAGATTACGAGAGGGGTGTTTTTTGATTATTTTATCCATTTGTTTATTATTAAGGCTCCAAAATATTAATACTATTAGTTATTATTACTAAATAAATTAAATAGAGCATGTTAGTTCTAAATAATATCTACATACATTATCCATGACTCAACCATGACTCAAAAAATCATTTATTTACTTATTATGTTAAATAACATAAATTAATATCGTTCATTGTTCATAAAAATCATCGATTTTAGAAAAATCCCCAAAAAACACTCTAAACCTTTTTAATTGTGTAGAATTAAAAAGTTTAATTTATTATTTGAAAAAATTTTTCTAAATATGAGAAATTCAATTTTTAATAGAAATAACCTTTTTCTCAAAAATTGTAATATTTTAAAATTATAGCTCATTTTATAACTCATTGAAAAATTAATTAAGGAATCACAAAATTATTGTATAACCATAAGAAAATAATATACGAATTTATTATTTTTTTTAATGAATATAATTTTTCTTTCAAATCATAATATTAATTATAAAATTATAAATAAATAATTATATTTCTGAAAAAACAAAAACATAATTTATCAATTTAAAAAAAGTTATTTACTTACACATTGATATAATTATATCATATATTCATTTATAAGATAAATATATCTTATTTATACATTCATGGATAAGGTTACTTTTATATTGGATGATTTACTATTCATAATGGTCATATTACTATTCCTTTGTTCATGTTATTTGACCATTGATATATGATCCTTAATTTCAGAAAAGAACCCTCATTTCATTCATTATTAATTTATAATTATTGTTTTGGATTATTGAAGTTATTTTTTATTTTTTATAATATATGACATAATTATAAGAATACAAACATCATTGACTGAATTTTGGGTCATGAAATTCTCCCCCCTTATGAAATTTCACCCTTGAAATTTCGTTTTACATACTTTGGGGAAAATAAGTCAGGGTACTTCTCCATTATTGCTTCCTCTGATTCCCATGTTGTCCTTTTGTACATATGGTTCCACCATATTAATTTTTCCCAGTTATATGTCTTGTTGTATAAAACATTATCCAAAGGATCCAAGATCATCACTGGCTGTTCTTTATAAGAGAGATCATTTTCTAAATGTACCACCTAAGAATTTAGAACATGTGAGAGATTTGGTATGTACTTCTTAGAGAGGGATATGTGGAATACTTCATGTAATTATGAAATGGAAGGTGTAAGTTCTAGTCGATAAGACACAACTCCAAAATGATTATGATTCTCAAAGGGGCCAATGTACTTGGCACTCAGTTTTTCTTTTTTTCCCAAATCACATATCTTTCTTCCATGGAGATATATAGAGTAATTACATATCTATAACCTCAATATAAAGGTCCCATAAATGATTATCCACATATATCATTTTTCTTATTTATGCTACTTTGTTGTGATGTATAATAGTTTTCACCTTTTCTACCCGTTCCTATATCATTTCAGGTCCAAGTAGTTTATGTTCACTAACTTCATCCTAGCATGGAAGTTTTTTACATTTTTTCCCTTAAAGGGATTCATATGGAGCCATTTGGCTACTCAAGTAGAATCTATTATTGTAGGAGAACTCGAATAGAGGTAAATGATGGTCCTATCCTTCTTTCATGTCTCTAGAACATGATCTAAACATGTATTCTAGTGTCATAATTGTCTATTCTTATTATCAATTAGTTTGAAGATGATATGTCAAAATAAAAGTCAGATAAGTGTTCAGATCATGTTGGATACTTTTCCCAGACATGGTTGTTAATATTAGATCTCCATGGTATATAATCTATTTTTGGTACTCCATTTAGCCTCAACATTTCACTGATTTATATCCATGCAAGTTGATCAAGTCAGAATTCCTCTCAAATTACGATAAAGTGAGATGTATTTATAAGATGATCCATAATAACCCATATATAATTATTTCTATTGGATGTATTTCGATGTCCTGTGACAAAGTCCACTGTGACGTTTTCCCATTTCCTTGTTGGTATGGGTAATGGTAGCATCATCCCAAAAGAATTTTTTCTTCTATCTGTTACATACTAACATACCAGGAACATTCATGTAGAGTCAATGACCTCTTTCTAAATAATGTCATATGAATTATTCTATTAGAGATCATGATTCTACTTTGTCCTCTATAGGTGAAAAGAGAAGGTTGATCTATGTGCGTTTTTCAAAATTTCATTCTTTATACTGGAATTGTATGTTACAGATATTCCTAATCCAAATATCATGAATCATTCCTCATCCATTTTGAACTATGAGGATTTCCCATTTCTCTTGGATTCGACCGTCATCTGAATTTCAATTTGATTTGTTTGAGAAACCATTATTTTTTCTATGAGGGATAGTTGAGTAGTCATTTGAGAAAGGATTGATGTTGTTACATACTTAATGATTTTAATATATATCCATTAAAAATAAAATAATATTATATCCATATAAATTCTCAATTTTTTATAAAGATACAAGATTCTTTCTAGTTCAAGAATTATCCACCTTATTTACATTATTAGTAGGGTAGTGGATTGAGAAGTCATAATCCTCGATGAGATCTCACAATCATCACTATAACATACTAATCTCATTCTGTTGGAATATATATTTGAGGCTTTTATTATATGTATATATCTCACACTTCTACCCGTAGAGAAACTTCAACCATATTTTCAATGCAAAGATCACAAATTCTAACTCTAGATCATGAATTGGAATGTTCTTATCATGAATTTTCATCTACCTTGATGCATATGATATCATATTGTCATATTTCATCAGTACACAACCAAAACCCTTATTAAATGCATCGTTTTACACCATAAATTTTTTTTACTTGTTAGTAGTGTAATAATGGGTGCATTGATAAGCTTAATTTCCAAATATTTGAAGTAGTCATCCCATTCACTCATCTTGATAAACTTTATTCACTTTCATGTCAGCTTGGATAACGGTTTAAAAATCATTATATGTTCTTCAGAAATCATCAGTAATACGTAGGTTTACTAAGGAAACTTCAGATCTTTATTACATATACTGGTCTGCAATCCTCATCAATTGCCGTTGTCTTGGAATGGCCAACATATTTTCCTTTTATAATGATAATAATTCCCAATAATGATACATCCTCTATCCATAACTCACATTTACTTTTCATTTCACAAATATTATTCTTTATCCAGGTTTCTCAACAATATATTCAAATGTGTCTCATTTTTCCTCCACACTCTTTGAGTATATCAGAATATCATCAATAAAGACTACCACAAATTTAGTGAGGTAAGGTCTAAATACACTATTCATTACATCCACGATAATTGAAAGAACATTATTGAGTCAACAGGGAACCACTAAGAACTCATATTTGTATACCTCATTCAATAGGTAGTCTTGGGAATCTCTTCATCAACACCATTAATTGGTGATATTTCGACTGAAGGTCCACCATAGAGAAATAATTGGCACCACGTAGTTGACCAAAAAAGTATTCTATCCATGTAATGGGATAAATGTTATTTATCAGGATTTATTGGTGCCCAAAATAGTCAATGTAGTGGTGAATAGATCCATGCTTTTTCTCAGAAAATAGGACTGGTGCACCAAATTGTGAAACAATCAAGTGTATGAAACGATTATCTTGATTTTACTGTAACATCTTCATAAGTTCGTTTAACTAGATAGTGCCTATTATATAAGCTTTCATTGATATATTTTATAATCCACGAATAATATCAATCAATAACTCAACCTGTCCACTAGGAGGAAGACCATGCAGTTATTTGGGGAATACATCACTCTAGTCCCTCACAATGGGAATGACTTTGATCATGATTCTATCCATTGAATCAATCATTTGAGATAGTAATTATTTCTCATAAGGTAATAATATCCATAATTGAGATGATGATTCTAAATGAGATTCATCTTTTTCCTTTCACATGTAAATAATTGGAGGATGCATTGGGATGTGATGTGTGATCTCCCTTTATCAACAATTGACAATGGCTTTGTATAAAGATTACCAATCTATTCCCAATATAACATCAAACTCCACAAAATTAAGTAAGAAAATATTTAATTGGATGTTTAGTACACAAATAATAACTGAGGAGTAGTTATACATTTTAGATACAATAATTAACACATTTTATATTCTCAAAGATAACTCAACCTCTATATTTTGAGGTGGTGTTTGAATATTTCTACTTGACTTGTAATATATGAATGAATGTGTAGAACCATAATCTAGTAGTTTTTTATCTATTCTTTGATGAATATCCAGCTTACCAACACTATATTACTATTGAGTAACACCTAAATAGTAGTGATAGCAAATGCCCTTCCATGTTACCATGGAGATTGTTGTTGTTGATATCCACAAACAACCCTTCTATATGAGTAATGTATTGAATTATTCCTATGTTCCTTGTAGTTTAAACACTGCACTATTGGATGAGGGATGTTATGAACCTTCATTTATTTTTCCAAATTAGTGTTATTATTCATATCCATTTGTTAGTTATTTTTCATATTCCCCTGTACTCCACATATAAAGTATCTCTTGGCCCCTTTTAAGTATTTTCCATGATGCTTCTTCCCACAATTTTGACAAGTGGGATGTTTGGTCCTCTTTCCATCATGGGACATATCTGTTGACCCACACATATTAAACATTATTTTCCTATTTTTTTCATCGGTCGCATGATACCTCTGAGAGTCTCGGATCTCTAGTTCAACCTTAAGGGTAGAACATACTATATCAATATAACCCTTTAAGTCTCAAATCACAAATGATTTTCATAGAATCAGATATATTCTAAAAAATAAATAATCCACCATGATTTAAATGCTCATGAAAAAAGTAGAGGAATATCATGCAATCCTTTTGAATTTTTTCTTGTATGATCCAATAGACTTCTCTTGTTTTCTTCATTTGTACAAGGAACACATTTTCTATCATAATACAGATGGTTTAGGGAAAATATTTATATTAAATTATTTTCAAGAAATCTTTCAACTCTGTGGAATCAATTTCTTCTTTGGATTTTGTGTTCTTAATCTGTATCCACTGCTAATCAGCTTTCCCATAAAAATGAAACACTACCGGTACGACATTCTATTTTTTTGAGCACCTGAGGAAAAATAATATCTTTTTAATGGGGTTAATACATTGTTACAGGATGATAGGATAAAATGGCTTCCTAATGATTGGATGATTTTGACACATAAAGGGCTTGACTGCAACTTTCTTTTTCTTTAGAAAAGGAGGTTGTTTCACATAATTCATGTTATTATTGATTACTAGATCTAGTTTAGCGAGTACTGTCCAGAATGTTTGAGAACCCACTAACATCATATTTTTCATATCATTAGGGAAATCATCACATTGCATATCAGATTGATTGTCCTCATATTTTCTTCAATTTATAGTCATTAACAATGAAATGGAAACTAAAATTAAGGGGTCATGAATTCTTAGTTATTAATCCTATAAAAAGAAAACATATAATATAGAATGATAAATATGTAAATGAAAATTATATCCCTACTTGTGACACCATAATTTTCAATATAGGGTGTACATTTTGATTGAATTGTCCCTTGGGTACTTAATAAAGTTATCTTTTCATAATCACAAAAAATAACGAGACCTTTCTATGATACTAATTATAGTGAGCATTGACATTTAAAAAAATTATTAAATGATTTTCACCATAACTAACCATCAAATTACTAACAAGGATATTAAATTCTAGTGTTAATGGAAGATTAGATACATAAAACTGAAAAATGGAAATAGAATAAAACATTTTTATTTTAATCATCCAAAAGATAACCTAACTTCCATTGAGATCCTACATCTACATATGATAACATGAGGAATATATGAACAAAAGGGATGAGCTAAAAATCCGAAAAGGGTATAAACATAGAGAAAACCAAAGTACATGGGTTAAAAGACAAAATAAGATGAAATAAAAAGGTATGGATTAAGAATAAAAATAAAGAAGAATAAAATCTATATCAGGGGGTCATGTTATAATGGAAACATCAGAATGTGCGAGCAATACACAAACTGATATAAGCATGATTCAAGGATAATTTCCCTGACCATTGAAAATGTTGGACAATGTCACATAAAGAAATCAATTTCACTCTCTATCCCAAGAAGACATCTCCTGAGACAAAAAATTACCCAAATTATTATATAATTATCTAGGAACACTCTTCCTAACAAGTTCATGCATATGTGTACCATGTGAATAATCAAGGAAAAGGGTTTCCCATAGAAATAATTGGGTATTATAATCAAGGCATAACAATAAGGAATATCATATTGGTGTGTGTGAAAGAATGTATTTTAATAATTAATGGACATTAATAAGGGAAATATGCATAGATCGTGATAAATTACGTCAAATCAAATTGAAAACTTGAAAAAAATGTTATTAAGAGACATTAGAAATGAAACATTTGAGTGTGGTTGAAGGAAAATATTAGAGAGGGTTTAGAGAAAAAAAAGGAAATTTTGTTCTAATAAAACCATAAATGAACCAATATAGTTTTTTGTGGTAAAATTTGTGATTTTTGGAAAATAATCATTTCATAAAATATAATATTGAGTACACTTATGAATTTTTAAGAAAACCAGAAGTTCCCATTAATCGAGTTTTTTTCTAGAATAATTCGGAAGGGAAAATTCTTAAAACATGAATTTACTAATAAAACAAGGATGCACTAATCTGGATAAAAGTGTTTTTAACACATTAAAATAATTAATAGTAAGTATCTGAAAAAATAAGAGTTACGTTGGGTGAAATGGAGAGAAACCCAAAGAACAGTTGGAGGGTTGGAAAGAACCCCTTACATTATATTCGAAATAGTTTTACACTTGATCTTAATGTCTAGGATAATTACATTAAATAAATTAATTAATTAATTAAGAACAATTTATGTATTTATTTTGTTTTTCATAATTTTTTATATCCATTTATATCCTTTTTATCCGTTATACGATAAACGTTTGTCATCCAATATCATTCATTTCATTAGTTTTCAATATTAGTTCAATTGTATAAATGTATGAATGATCATGTAAAATGAGAGTAGATATCTAGAATTGTAGATAGATTTTTTAAATTAAAGCCAATAATATTAAATGGTTATATTATTCATTGGTTATTTTTAGTGAGTATGAGTCATTTGAAATGACGTTAGCGATATTCATTTAGATTATTTTGGTAGTTTTTGTATTAACACAAACGACTTGAATTGCATTATTTATTATTGGGAATAAAATTAAATTTTAGAACATAAAAATAGTTATAAGATAAATCTTATAAATTTTACCAACCATTATAATGGTATTAGGTCCATCCTTAAAAGATTTAAAGGAAAAAAATATCATCCTTGAAGCTGATCAAGAAACACGTTGCAGACGATATTATCACTTTTAGAATAACATGAAGAGGATAAGTGATTTGATAGTGGATTTTACATTAAAATAATAAAATTAAATTAATGAAATATACATGATCTATCAATCATGTCTAGACATATTAGGTGTGGATAGTGTAAGAAAATAAATTAAAATGAAAAGAAAATAAATAAATCCAATGCGGATTTTACCTCTTGAATTATTCTCCTTGAGAACCTACTTAGGGATATATTATTTTAGACTATTGTGGTTACTAGAACCTCTTATACATGGGGAAGATACATAGGAATAGGATTAGGTGAAAAATGTGATGGAATAAAGGCTTTTTAGGAGTGAGGGGAAGAAGTGGTTAGGGATGTTATTTATAGTGGATGAGAAGGGTGTTATTTTAATTATTTTAGAAACATTATTCTTATTTTGGAAAACAGATATATATAGTGTAGATTAACATGAAAAATATAGTAAATAGATAATTTTATTTTTATATTAAGAATAATTACAATAGACATGTCTCAACAATGACTCAAAAATTAATTTGTTTACATATAATGTTAAATAAGATAAATTAATGTATCTCAATACTAACAAAAAATTAAACCCTTTTAGAAAAAATTCCGAAAATTCACTCAAACAATTTTTCATGTTTATAATTAAAAAATGAACTCAATTTTATGAAACTAATTTTCTAAATTTGGGATATTTAACTATTGAATAAAATTATCATCTTTTCAAAAAATTCCAAACATTAAAATTATAACTTATTTTTATACCACTGTGAAAAAAGTAATTATTGTCTGATAAAATTATATTTTAATCATAAAAAAAAATATAATTATTTAGGAATTTATTATAAGAAAATAAAATTTTATATAAAATTTTATATTAATTATAAAAATGTAAATAATAATTTATGTTTCAATAAATAATAAAACCTAATTTATCATTTTCAAAAAATTTATTTAAATTTACATTGATATAATTATATCATATTTCTATTTATAAAATAAATAAATATTAATTTTTTTACTTTCAGGGGTGAGTTTAATATTTTATTATCAAGTTTTCTATTTATATGGGCCATATCACTATTCCAAAGGTTATATTAATATTCCCTTGGTATATGTTCACTAATTTCTAAAAAATCCTCTAAATTCATTCATTGCCCGATTATAATGTTTTCTTTGCTTTATTTAATTGAATTTATTTGATTTATACTATGTGAAATAATAATAAAAAAAGTATACTTCATTGATAGGATATTGGTTTGTTACACCAGAATCATGGATATTGTGAATTATATTATTACATTGGCATAGATATTTGTTTCAAATCTCAAGGGACAAAACAATTTAGTAGTTTTAGAAAACCAAATTACAAACATGATAACCATATTACATTGGGATAACTAGAAATAAAACATCATAATAAATAAAATCAAAATAACATCATTCATGAAATATTCTTCAAATATTTCATCTTCATATCCTAGGGAAATATACATATCATGGGTGAGATCAAATGATTAGTAAGGGTAGGTAAATTGGATTTAATAATGAATTTATGAGAGTAAATAAACAAGGGACAGTAAATAACAGATAATAGATGAAATTAAAATTAACTAGATAAGTCATAATCAACATGAAAAGGGGATAAATTTAGACATATTACATGTAATAAATAAAATGATAATTAAATGAATCCATAAATATACCAACAAAATATCTCATGGATAAATAGTAATTTGTTCTAAATAAGGGAAATGCATAATTACTAGACACTATATTTCGTAGTTATATGGAACGATTACAGTTAATTACTTTCACAATTATATTTATAATATCAAGTAAAATCCCATCTAATTTGGAAAGTTTATTCATTTGTTATGACTAATAATGTATCATGGGTCTCTCTAAAATTGAGCCACACTCGTGTCGTACCATTCAAAAGCATCCTCGTATCGAATAACCAATTTAATTAATAAAAAACATTATATATAATATATATATATTTTTAAAGAAGAATACATATTTTAAAATACTTTACTAGTAGAGTATATGTATAAATAATGGGTTTTTACTTTTATTAATGGAAATACCATTGACAGACCACTCAAAACATTTCTGAGGAAAATAATCTTTAAATAGTTCAAAGTGTCCAGACCACTTTGAAACATTTGGAATCGTAGTCCCCATGAAATAGGAACATTAAATTAAACATATAACATCATGAGAATAAATATATTCCTAATATAAGATTTAATATTATATTATATACACCATATAAATGTGAATTTGTGCATAGAAACAAATAAGTCTCAATGGAATGTAAAATGGGAATAAATCTTTTAAGTTGTCCTTCATTTTTTGGGAAGTAATTAAACTCATGTATAGTTGATAAAACATGATTATAAAATATAAAAGAACAATATTAATATTTATGATATCATATATGATCTTATAATAATATCTTATTACCCTTTTGATATAAATTGTTCGTTATTTTATCTATTTTTGGAGAAAACAGACTAGTTTTTAAAGTATGTTTTGACTTTTTATTTGGTGTTATTATTAGTTAGATAATGATTTCATAATATCCAGAAGTATGACATGATTTAAATATCTCATATATTCATTATATATGTATATTATATAATCCATAATATTTGGATATAAGGAATGAAATGCACAATTCATGAAGATGGTAGGTCATACGTACCCATGAATACAACTTTAATTTTATCTCCCTATTATATTAATAAAAAGTAAATGATATATATGTATTTTATGATTATATTATCATATATTTGTCATATATGTCACATATTATTATAAAATTCATCCATTATACGTTTCATGTATAGTGTTAATGAATCATATCCATTTGAGGAGGCGGTAGTCCACACTTCCACAAATGATGTTATCATATTTACACAAAATAGAAAGTATAAAAGTATGTGTTATAAAAAAATAAAGAATCATAAAGACATAATAAATATAATATATAGAATATATTAATAGTGTTTCATTCATAATTTCCACAATGATATATGGTAATGGGAAAATGAACAATCATTATTTTTTGAGGTGGTACTACGTCATACAAATAAAAGATATGTTCGTTACACATTACGTTGATATGTGTATAAGTGTAGGTAGAGACCTTAACATAAAAAAATATCATTATATATTTAAACGTTATGTTATTATATAATGTTTTAATAATAATACTTAAGGTTATGGAGTATGTAAATAAGACATTAGAGCTAGGGGAATGGTGTTACCTCTTTTATGGGTAACTCTTATTGGTTTCAATGAAAGGGAATAATATTATTGATATAATCAAAAAGGGAAGATTATATGATGATGGTATGTATTTTTTGAGATTATTTTATCATATTATGTGTGATATAATGGTATTTAGAGGTATTATTAATGGGGAGGGGTGAGTTCCATTTTATAGTGGAAGATGAGTGGCATTGTTGTAAATTTTTGGAATGGGAATTCCACCCACATTTTTTATATGTAAAGTTGCTCAAATAATGGGAAAACATAGAAAATTATGATTATGGGGTCTATATTTTAACATAATATTGATTTTGGAAGTGTTTCTAGGTCATTTTGGATCTTTTGTTTAATATTTAGTCCCTTGTTAAGATAACTTTTTTTTTCAAAACATTGTAATTAATTTTAATCACATTCACTAATGTTTTTTTATCAAAAACGAAGTTGAAATTATTATATATTATAAATTATTATTATTACAATTATAAGATATATATTTCAAAATTAAACGCACATAATAGTCATAAATTAATTTAAAAAGAACCCAGTAGACAGGAGGACAATCCATGGTTTTAAAGTAAAAACATCAAAATGTTTGCTATGTTTTTATATCCAATTTGAATGTAATTTTTTTAAAATGGCATAAATTAAATAAATATATCAGAAAAAATTCTAATTTTTATTGTAAATAAATTTTGAAATTTATTTAACAATATAAATAAATTTGAAAAAAAAATCAGTTTTGGATAAAAATTCAACATTTTTCCCTGGTCATTAAAAAATGAAACTTCTCATAACAATACCAAAAAAGTCACCCTAAAATAATTTTGACATTATATATCAAAATTTAAGTTTACTTTATACTATTAAAATACAAAAATTCTAAAAATTCATATTTAATTAAGGTGAAACATTTAAATTCTGTTAAATTGCCTTTATAAAAAAATAGGTTTTTTGCATAATATTTGATTTTTCTTATATTTTAATAATGAAATATATTTTATGAATGTCAAAAATATTTAATTGAATAAATTATATATATATATATATTAGATAAATATAACTCACTAATTATAATTATTTTAATTTATAAGTATAAAATTACTTCATGAGCATACCGATAGTTTTTTATAAAAACATTGACTATTTATTAAAATAATTATTATATTCATTTATAAATAATTTATAATAAGTTAATTAAAAAATATATTTTCATAAGTTATTCAATACTATCATAATAATCAATGAAATACCTAGTTTTTGTCATATTATATTAAAAAATGGTTTTTTAATAATATATTATTGTTTGGTAAAACATTGTCTTGTGTGTTACGCAAGCCATTGTGGATAGTCAGTATAGTGTGAAACACATGATAACCTCAATCTTCTGTATAGATAATTAATAAAATTATAATTCATGTAATATGATAATAACTTGGTGCTTCATATAAATAAATCTACAAACAGAAATTAAATTTATTATAAAAGGAGAATATTGTCATTTCGTTGGGTTTTAAAGTGTAGTTTATAAGGTAGTTTCTTCATCAATATCCCTCCACTACATTGTTTATTTATCCTGAATATATTTTCAATAATTTATTATAAAAAAATTTAGCATACGCCCTATACGTAGAACACATTAATAAGTTTATCATCATGAGTGTTTTAGCTCTATATCATACTCTGATTACATTAGCATAAGAGGTATGGTCAAGCTAAATAACCCTAATGAATTTACTCCTAGTTGGAATCAATTTTTTTTTAAAATTGATTTATTTGAATTTATTTTTAATTTTTTTTATAGGGATTTGTTTTAGTTGTATATTATGACTATTGTTTCAGATTTATTTTTCAATTCCTCTTTTCTTTTTTATGATTCAATGAATATGGTTTATATAAGTTTCTTGAGATGTTCTATATTATATTACCATCATTGAATAAAACTAATAAGAAGTTTCAAGAAGAGATAAGAGGTAGAATATTTCTTTATTTTAGATGAGATTTAATATTTAAATTCATTAATTCTTTAAATCCATTATTTATTTGAAATGTGTTTTAATCATAAAATAAATTGCATGCCCCACATTGTAATTTTTGATTTACTCACTGTTCTTAGAAACAATGTGATTATATATAAATATCACGATTCAATGTTTTGGGATTAAATTTTAATGATATTGAATGAGTGAGGTGGGTAATAAAATAATTATAGTTAATTATAAGATGTTAATTTGAAGAATTATGATTTGGGGTGGGGAGTTTAATCATGTGAAAAATGTTTCCAACCATTTCTATTATTTTAATTTCACAAATCCATGTTCATTGGTTTTTTATTGAGAACAATTCCATAATTGATTGTTCAAATTCATATGAGTCTCATTATTAAGTGGATTTATATACCCAAATTTTCTAATTCTTTCTAATAATATTTCAAAATAGATCTAGAGAGATTCCAACTATTAGACCTTTCATTTCATATTATCTATGTTATGATTATAAAAATTATAGTTTAATAATATTGAATAATTTTCATTACATATCTATTATACTTGAAAACAACGGCAAAATTAAATTTTTAATCCCATAAGAACTGTGAATAACATTAAAAGTAATGAGAAATAGTACATGAAAATTTAATCAATTTCTAACCGTAGTCTAGTATTTCCCATGATTATAAAATGTTTATTTTTTTGTTTTGGGGGGGTTATATGGTTTAAGAGTTTTATTATATTGAGTAAAAATGGATTGGGTTTCTCTTGGGGGTTTGGAAAAAATATTCATGTATCATTAATTTTAATTACATTATTACCCCTATTAAAAAATTGAAAAAAATAAAAAATTTGAGAAAATAATGGTTGAATTTTGGAAGGGAAAGATGAAAAAAAATTTGACCAAATTATTTTTATCATTTTTTGTTGGGTGTTAGATGTAAAGAATTCCTTAAATAAATTTTTTATAAAATTAGAAATTTTTTTAAATGTAAATAAAAATAAAAAATATAGAATATTCATGATGGTGTACTTCATTCCTTATGCATTAAATATTTCATGTTCATTAAATAATTCTGGGAAAGATAGAGTTATCACATTGACGATGATACTTTCATTGCAATTTAATTTTTTTATTTTGAATTGTGCTGACTATAAAACCCCTCATTTTATCCCATTAACATGAGGAATAACAAGTTTCATAGACATCATTAAAATAAAATAAAGCACTATATATTTTTGTGAGAGGAAATATTAAAATATATTAAAAACATTTATTATTTATGTGAATTCAGTATGTAATATCATTATG
The DNA here is from genome assembly GCA_963277665.1 of Viscum album. Classification (NCBI taxonomy): domain Eukaryota; kingdom Viridiplantae; phylum Streptophyta; class Magnoliopsida; order Santalales; family Viscaceae; genus Viscum; species Viscum album. Next base: position 1,371,624,842 of record OY728133.1, on the reverse strand, counting down.
AAAGTTACAAGATGAAGAAAACAAAAAATAAAAAAAATTACTATGAACATGAATATTGTTCCTCATGGTTATCCAAGAAGAACATAAAAATGATTATAACTATAAAAAGCAGTAGAAAATGAGAGAAATATTATATAATTTGGAGTGAATTTTGAATGAGTAGGTTGAAATTTTTTTATGAAGTATATAAGGATATATATAGAAATATAATATGACCCTTATATATATATGGTCATTTGATATAATATTGTTCAATATATGGTTGTTGGATATGAGATCCTTGGATAAATGGTATTAAATAAGTAGTCATTGGGTATATTTCTATCTAATATGTATATTGATTATTTTATAGTTAAAAGTAAATAATTTATTAAACCTATAATATTTTACTATAAATTAACATAAATAAAATTTAAATATAATAATAATATAACATTTCATTTTTGAAAAGATATATTATTTTAATTTTTTTCTCTATGATATATTACATTAAAATTTAAAATAATTTATTTTATAAAAATATTTTATATTATAATTATAAATAAATAAATGGAATAATTTCAAAAAAAAATTATTTACATGTAATGAAAAAGTGTTATAATGAATATTAATTTAATGATTCTTGGCCTATGAATTTTTTTATTAAAAATATTGTTTAAATAAAATATAATTTCTAATTTTATTTAAAATAAAAATTTCTCATATTCATGGTGTAATGTATAATGAAATTTATTTTTTATATAATAAAACATATGAATTATAATCATTGAGCAATTTATTATTACATGTTGTGGATTAAGAAAAAAGTCGCTTTTATACATATAATATAGTTTTCATAAAATTCTATTTTAATGTGTTTTATAATTCTTATTTAAAAATTATTTTACTCACATTTATAAAATTAATTCTTAAAAATATATATTTCAATTTTATATTTATGAAATTGAGGTTATCATAGTGGTTCAATTTATTTTTTAGTGAAAAGATAAGTTTATGGGTTTAATATTAATTTATGACAACAGGGGTAAAATGATGTAAAATGTCCTAAAATAATAGAAAATTAATCTATATATATAATGAGCCTTATTTTGTGTGGATTATGAAATTTTTGACCCATATACATTATTTTTCCATTTTGGATTGTCTTTCTGTTTAAAAACATTCAATATACATTAAGGAATAGATATTTCGGAAAATTCCACTCAAACTAAGCAATAGAAGGACATATCCTTCTAGCAATTTAGAGAACACTTTTACTTCATTTATATCATGAATTTATTACAATATTTCATATCCCAAATTATTCATAACCATTTGGTAGCCTTTAGTTCAAATAATGAGGCATAAAACAGTCATTATAATGGATCCCATTTTTGGAAGGATTGTCTTAATCAATACAAGAATATAATTGTTCACCATATTTTTCAATTAATATCCCACTTCCTCTCCTTTAAAATATCATTAAATACTATAATTAAATTTTATTGAAATCATTGTGATTAAAAAAAAAGATATTAACTTATTATAACTCTACACTGAAACTCATTCCTCAATATAAGATCATATTATTGTGTTGGTTCAACAAGTAACATTAGAGATGTAATACTATGTTCATCATTTACAATATCAATAAAATAATTATTGTAATATATGAAATTAGATATCAATTTTTTTAAGAATATTTTTATTAATAGGGGACACAAAATTGTATATCAATTATAATGTTACATGTTGGTATCATTAAATATTCATTAGACTTTCTCATCATCGATTCAATTTTCAATAACCATAAAAATATAATCAATAAAAATTAATATGAGAATGAATAAATAATGGAATAAAAAGATTCTTGAAGCATGAATAATATTGGAATGGTGAACATGTAATCAATGAATGAATATTTACATATTCTATATTATGCTTTTAAAAAACAATCAAAATTAGGGACTTCTAGTGAAAAAAATAAACAATATCTAAATAATTTATGTGTAATAAATGATTATTACTAATGAGTATAAAAATAATATGTATGAATAAAATCCAAACATAAGTTATTAAGATAGTTATGTTAGTTATATATAGGATATTAAGGCACTTTCATGTAATTAAACATTAAAGGTATTAGTTTCTCTCCAATATCAAATTCAAGTAAATATTATGTATATATTTATTCCAATTTGATAAAATTAAATGTTATTTCCTTAACAGACTAATGTGTACAATGATATCGTACACTTCTAAAACCCATGTATTTTCATGGTATATTATATTAGGCTATCTATGCATCTTTTGGAAAGGACTCATGTTGTGGTGAGGTATACACAACACCTTATGTAGTGATGATTCATTATACTCAACCTCAAATGTGGAATTCCATATCCCTATCTGGATATCAGTTCCCTAATTGACACACTAGATGTTCTATGGTATCGATAAAATTTTTAATAGACTTCAATATACTTACATATTGTCTTCTTTGTGTATTTTGGATCGCATAATTTTTTTATTAGGATAACTATTTATCACCCAAAAAATACTATTTTCGTGGTGATGTAACCACACCTCTATATAAATGAATAATTTATTTTACTCCACCTCTAAGGTGGGGTTCCACATCAATCATAGTTTATTATGATGATCTACTTAGTTTATATTGTTGCTTTATTTACCTTTTTAGTATTTTCCTAACTATATGGTTTGATAATAGTTTCATATAACTATATTTGAATGAATTTCAAGTGTAAAATATGTTCCCCTTAGCCTTCACATGATCAATAAATAATTTACCAAATTCTGTATCAATGCAGCGTGACAGGTCATTACTAAAATAGATTTTTTTTAATAAAATATATTTTATGTTATTCCACACACATTTAAATAGTCATCTCAATGGATATCAATCATTAATCACCTCATTATCTATCCTTTATATTTATCCAAATTTTATAATTTATCACCAAAGAATAGTGATTCTCCATGTCCTCTTTACTAAAATATTCCAATCTCCCCCTTTTCATTATACACCTCCCATATCATTCCTTATAATGGACGTGTAAACCTATGGTTTCATGTTAAATTAATTTAACATTGGTTTCTAACAATTTAACGATTTCAATAGTCTGATAAGATTATATATTTCTGTATTCTGTAAAAATAATAGGGTTAAAAAAGGATTCATTTATTTCTAGTATATGAGTAATTACATTTCCATTTATTTATAAAACTAGGGTTTCATTACTATTTGAAACTATGATTCATTCTATTCTTTTATACAAGATTTGTTTCAATAATTTTCATGTTTTGATTTGTAATGATTTTTTTCCAAAATATCACATGAATACCTGGATTAATTAATTAAATGTATCAAAATTCAATTCATGTGTAATAGTGTGAACTATTTGTTTAATGAAATTAGTAGATTAGTTTTCATAATAAATAATATTTTTTTTCTAATGATATAATGAATTACTAAATTAAAATATATTTTCAATATTTATTTTGGATTTTTTCCAAATGTAGATAGGTGTTTGGAAATGAGAGTGTTTTATAAAACCTTATTTGGTGGAGTTTCAAGTAAATTTTTTATGTTTCAATATTTACTTCCTTTATTTTATATATGAAATTATGTGATTTTTAATATCAAATATTTAATTTATATTGTATTTATATTTATATTTTTTCAATCCCAAAATCCCATTTTGAAATCCATAAATGGTTTTCATTATTTAGTTTCCACCCACAAATATTATCCCCTTTGTTATTTCTCTTATCATGATGTGATATTTTATGTTATTTTAATTAGATATTTATTGGACATGCTATAATATTGGGAGGGATATTATAATTTGATGAGTGATTTTAGTTGAGGTTCGAGTAAGTAATTTGACTATTATGTCATTTTCATGAGATAAATTGATTCGATTTATCCTCTTCATTTGATGTCATGGGAAACCTACTGTATTTATATGGGACTTTAATTGTTGGTAACTACTATATTTGACATTATAAACATGATAAATTCCCCTTAGTAAAAAATAATTTCATTTTCTATGGTTTTTTTACACTTAGTGATACTAGGGAAGAAAAATTGTGTGTAAGCATTGTTTGGATCATCAGTTATCAATATGAGGAATTTCATTGTGTTTTGTCCAATAAAATCCCCTTAGTTAATTGAGACATATCCATTGATGTCTATTATATGATATATTAGTGTTTTTATTTTACTTTTCATTTTAATTGAATTTTCATACTATTCAAGATCTATTATAATACATTGTTTATTGATACTATTTACACATTACCTAATCTATTTTATCTTCCTTACTTGGTTTATTAACACTTCATATTGATTATAGAAAGTTAATATTTATGGTTTCCCAATAATCTTTATATTTTTAACAATTTTATATTTTATGGGTTTATTTTTTTAATACATATATGGAATTATTTCATTTTTTATTCAAAAAGTTGATATTTTATAATGTTTTTGATATAAAATATTGTTTTTATTTAAAATATAAAAAAACATTCCATTTAAATGACTTTAACCTCCATTAACTTCAATGTTTTATCTCATATTATTTTATAAATATATATTTCATGTGTGGATAATCCATAGTAAATATAAATTAATGATTTGGTTTTGTAATGTGAAATTACTAGGTAACCTATCATGTTGTGTAGTTTTTCTAAAAAATGTTTATTTGATAAATTTTATATGAATCTAATTTGAATTGGTTTATTTTAAATAATAATGGTAAAGAGTGTGCTAAGGAATCCTATTTGAAATTTGTATATCACACCTGATATACACACTTCCACTGTGTAGATAGAATCATTGTGATATTATATATATATTAATTGGTTTTATGGATCGTAATAATGACTCGGATTATAGATCAGTAATGTTGATAGGGTCTAGAAAATAATAAAATTACATGACATGTGAAAATGGTTAGTTGTTTTTATTTTTAATCAGTTTGGTTGTATATATTGGGTACTATTCAGTATCTACATTTCATCCTTATATCTCTTGTATCTCCATTATATTATGTTGGGGTTTTGTATTTAATTGGATCATTCCACATTTTTTTTGGTTGGTATTTTCATTGTAGTTTATGATATTGATAATTTTTTTGTTCTATTATGCCATTTTTGGATTCTTCATATAATCAATTTCATTAATATTTTCAAAAAACAATATTGTAGGTTGTTTCAATAGGTAATAAGTTAATAGAAAAAAACTAAGGGGTTAATTTTAGTCATGATTCATTATGTGGAATCAATCAAAATTTCAGTAATCTAATTCCTCAAAAATTGTTTCCATACTATGGCAATCAATAACATGTATTTGGCTTATAGTGAGCCAACTCGGGTGAGAGATATGAATACGTATGTTTGGTTCATGATAAAGTGGTACTAATTACTAGTTTTCATTAATTTTATTTTTTTAATTCAAGGAAGGAATGTGAAATTACCATAATTTATCAATATATATCTATAAGTATGTTTCTATTTAACTCTTTTCACATTAATCCTTTAGTTACCAAGGGTAGATTAGATTTGTGTGTCTCAAATTTGATCATGGTTCTGGATATATCTTGATATATTTTAATATTTATTTCATTATATATACTCTTGGATGATTTTATAAAAGTAATTTTATGAAACACCAATATTTTGAGGTTAATTGGACACAAATGTAGAGGGAACATGGTTATTATTCATGGCCAAGAAATCTTTGTGCGGACCATTTAAATTGTTTTTGAAAACATCATATTGACATTATATAGATAGAATATTGATTTCTATACTATGCATCCAATCAAATAGTGGTTAAATGTTTTTTATTTTTTTATTTTGAAAAATTGTTGTTTTAAATTGATTTTGATATGTATCATTATTTATTTTTTGTGAGTTATATATTATTTTGTGGTGCTTTTGTTGTTTTTTAAATTTATTTTGTAGTGTATATTTTTTTTTCAATGATTAATATCCATATTTTAAAAAATCTAATTATAAGAGGTTATATAAAATTATGTTGAGTTTCACCAAATGTTTTGATGTGTTAAGACTCCAAACCCTGATATAGATTATTTTGATACAATATAAAAAGTCATGATACTTTTAATAATATAATTCAGGTCATTTATAGAAATATTATGTTAATATTAAGTGGTTTAATATGATTTATCCTTTTTTTAATTATGTCTATTTTAATGTTACTTTAAAATATTTTTTTAAAATGAATTTAAACACATCCATTGTTCAATATAATTAAAATAAAGAGGACTTTCAATACATGAAATTTAGATATAGAATTTAAATATAGTGCCTAATTAGTTGGTCATGATGGATTTGGTTTTGACTTTTTATGCCTACATTATGATAATATTGATGTTTTAAAATATATTCCAAGAGTTTGGATATGATTTTATAATATTTTTTAATGTAAAAAACTGAATTATTTATTTTATATTTAAATTTTATTGGATATATTTGGTTTTATTTTAACAAAATTGTATATATTTTTTAGTATTACTTTATGATATCATAAATATAGTTTACAAACGTATAAATTATTTAATTTTTTTCTATACATTAATTCAATTTAATGTATTACACTATATGATTTTTAAATTTTTACTTGTTTTATATATATATATATATATTGTAAATAATGTTTTGGACTATTTTTTCAATATATATATTATTTTGTTTTCTAAATTATTTTTTTGTGTTTATAAATCATAATTTTGGATTATTTTATTATTTTATTGTGTTTAGTTAGTTTGGATTGATTTTTTGAGGTTTCATTATATTTGGAATTTTATTTTATTGTTATTCAAATTAATTCATCTAATTAAAATCAATTTTCAATGCAATTTATACACTTATGATATAGGTAAAATATCTAATTAAAGGTGTAATGTCCTATTTGGGTTATTACATATATCTATAAACTCATTTTTTATTATCTTATTATTTTGAACTCCATTAATTTTCAGGGAGTATTTTAGTTTTGATGGATTAATGTTATAAAGATTATTGACGGAGGTAATTTTATTAATCAGTAGAAAATTATTTGATTTTAGTAATTGCATTTTTTATGAGATGTTGAATTTAATGTTGGAATGTGTTATTGTTAATGAAATTTTAAATAGAAGTATTTATATTGTAATAGTTTTTATAAATTTATGGGGTTTAGGATGGTTTTATATTTTATATGGTTTCTAAAATGACAATCTAAGAATGAACCATATTTACACTGCCCATATTTGTACCTTGTGTATGTGTTATTTGTATATAAAACATGTTTTATTAATTTAAATGATTGTGTCTTGTATTTTTTGGTTTATTAAATCATTTGAAAAAAATTTAGTGATTTTTCAACGATCAATTAAAAAACATGAGTGAATGGGATGGTGGCCTTTTATACGTTATTTAGAATTTGTAAGGGGTTGTCTAATGTTGTTATGAGATCCTAAGACGAGACTCATATTCAAAGGTATTGATAAAACCCATCCTAATATTATTTTTTGAAATAATATTTACAATCTATAATAATATTACAATGGATTCTTAAGACATTATATGAGAATAATGTGGAATGTTAGGGAGAATTTATGATACCCATTATGTCACAAAATGGTATATATTTCAGTAATTAATCATTTGGAAGGTTTTTCTTGTGTTTGGTGAAAACATTTTGAGTTTTGTTTTGAAAATTTTTATATCCAACAGTTCTATATAAGGTTTGTCAAAACAATAAATCCCACAAGTGTAATCTATGATTCCATTAGAATTCACCTTTTTTGCACAATTTTTTTTACCAAACCCTAAAAAAAATAATATTCCCCATTAAAGCATAAATAACTATTTTCTATTAAATTTGTTTTAAATTATTTCATTGTCACATTATCCCCCATTTTATTATTTATCTACTAAAGGACCTCTCCCCATTATTCTCTTTCATCTTTAACCACATTCATGGTGATTTTCTTGCAATAGTTTGTGATTTTTTAAGATTTCATTTTTCAAATCTTTATTTAGAATCTTTTTCTCTCAACTTATTTAATTTTGTTGTTATAAAATTGTCATAGAGACCTAATGATTAATATATCTTGAATCTAAGAAGGAATTTTTTTTCTTATTAGCCATGTTAAAAAAATATAAGGTTCTATATATTCCTTTTTTTCTATAATAACATTGTTCAACAATGGATTCATTGATTACAGGTTGGTAAATCGTTACAATTCATAGTGTTTATGAATCCATGGGTGGTTTTTTATTTTAATTCACAATTTATTTTTATATTATATCTATGTTGAGTGAATAAAATTTTCATAAGCTCATTTCTTTTGGTTTCTCTGGATGTCTTATGTTTTACCAACATGGTTTCACTCATTCAATGTATGAAGATTATATTAATGTTTATTGGAGAACTCTAAAGGATTGATGTATTTTTTCAATTATATTAATAAAAAATAATCAAACTTTTCCCTTGATTAATGTACATTGAACATTAATTGTATATTAACTCATTATTAAGAGTGTTTTTAATAATTAAGGGTGTTCTTTAAAAAAATAGTGTTTTATAATAAAAAATTAGACATTCGAATTAAAGTTTTTATCTCCTTTTCAGCATAATTTTTATATATATAATGATATGAGTTTTTACAACACACATTTACTTTTAATTTTTTTTATATTTTAAATTTTTAATCATAAAATCGAGTTTTAAAATTCAAAAAATTGTTTTCATTGTTTGGTTTCTACCCTTGATGATTTCAACATGGTTATTATTTTTCTTATTATTAGATATGGTATGTTGTTAGGATTGTAGAATTGTTATATTAATTATATTATTCTATGGGAGACACTTCACTGAAGGGATTTAATAGCTGAGAAGTTAGTTTATGATATGAATATTATAACCTTATCATGAAATATATTGAATTTATAGCTCAACTACATTTGATATAATGGGAATTATAATGTATGTATGTTTGAATTTGGGTTATGGTTACTAAAAAAGGTTATATTTCTCAATGGATTGTCTCCGCTTTGTTCATAATCTAGGTATGCATTTTTCAAGAATACGATAATCTCTCCTAAACTATATACGACTAGTGATCATAAGAATAGGGATTTAAATTAAATTTGTTTGAAATTAAATCAAAAAATTTCTCTCAAATTATAAATTATTAAAAAAAATGTAATTAATTTTAATCTATAGTCATTATTCATTCGAATGCAGTATTGAATAAAAAAACATTTTCATAATTTTTTGGAAAGTAAATCATTTTATAAAAATCCCAAAAAATCACTTTATGATAATTTTAATACGAAGAATTAATTTTCTTTAATTTCATCAGATACATTTTCCAAATATGGAAAAAATAAATTATTTTTTATTTCCTAAAAACAATAATAAATTTTTTTTGAGTAATGTTTATTTTTGATGAAACAAATGAATTTGATAATAATAGAGTGATTATTTACTAAACATTTATCAAAAATTTTGTATTGATTATTACATTTATATATATTTCATAAATTAGTTTATCATAATAATAAAAACAAATTTAATGTCATGGTTATAATGTTTATATTTAAATAATTTATTGTGTATGTTAATGAAGCTCGGTGTTGTTTGTAGTATACTCTATCTAACAAAATGTTCTAATTTTTTTAAAAAAAATATGGGGTTTTACTAGAATGGGGAGTGAACGAAATAAACAATGTTATGGGACTCATTTTAACTAAGAGATAATGGTCTTGAAAGTGATCCTTGACCTGAGAAACACTTCTCTATGTTAATTTTTGTGACACATTTTAATGTTATCACACATTCATATGTTATGGTTTCATGGATCAGGAACAATTAATGATTTTTACCCCCACCTTTCACTTATTTATTATGTATTAAAAGAATCCTTTTTTATGATTCATAATTTATAGTATATTTTTTGTTATGATTTCATTATTATGTTTTCATATATCTTAATTATTTTATCATACCCATATGTTCACATTATGATCACTTATGATATTTTATAGGATTATCTTATGTTCATAATTATTAAGAATATGAGACCACCCTTTCATAAATTTCCATTACCTAGGTAATATAGATAATATTTATGAATGATGTTTCAAGAAGGGTTTAATGTGTGAAGATTTTTTATTTTGAATGTCGAACAATATTTATAAAATAACTTATTTATGTATCTAATATATAGGGAAACAAATCTTATAGGTAATAAGTTTTATTCATGTGATATATAATGGAAATTCATGTAAAATTATGAGATAAATATGGATTTTATGGTTCGGTCACCTCCCCAAATAACTCTTACCTAAATAAAATTGTCAAATGACCCCAAACACTATATTTTATTATAAAATTATTGAATAATAACTTATAATATAATATATTTTATTATAAATAACAATTACTAAAAGAAAATTATCTTCTAGGAATCTGTAAATATATAGACGTTTACAATTTAAAAAATAAATCTTAATAATAGTTAATATGAAACAATAAAATAAAATATTTTAAGGTAAGTGTGGTTTTCAAAATATATTTCTCTATTTAAAGGTGTAACTATTGCACTATTTTTTTGTTATTATCATGTATTCATATGAAATAATTCTTGGAGGAATGAAAATTTGATGTTTTATTCTAGTCATTTTGGTTGAGAAAATCAAATTTAATGAAAAAATTGTGATTTTAATTTTAATTTATTAAACAATTGGTAGTGACATTAAGCATAAACTGAAATCATCAATTTATCTATATTTTTAGAATTAATTTTTAAATTAAAATGTTTTTTTGTTTCCTTTTATTATTAGTGAACATTGGATTTTTTGAGTAGACCATTTACATTCACATATTATCAATCACAATATCAAAAGAATTTTGGTCAATATCTCCAAATGTAATGAATCATGATAGAGTTCATTTTAAGCAGGGGCGAATAATTGATGATATGATGTTATAACTTTTTAAGACACTAAATGAGTAATAAATGTATTTAAACTTAATAGGATTTTATATAATATAAATTTTTTAATAATAACTTTAACAATTATTTGGAATTTATATAGCCTATTATATTAATGTTTTATTTCATTAATTTCATTAGGAATTTGTAGAATTTTTATATAATTTAAAATTTACATATTAATTTAATAGACCTAATGTATCTGGAGCCATGTTATATATAATAAATTAAAATGAAAAAATTAAACAATATGTAAAGGAAATAATTACCAAACAAAATGTATTTAATTAAACATAAATGTACTTTTTTATTCATATTATAATTAAAGGAAAAAATTTTAATTTCATGGTCAATAAAATAATTATAATATGAAAATATGATTTTAATCATTTGGTTATACACAAGGCCTTTATAGTTTGTTGTATATCACTTCAACTCCAAAAAATTAATCTTTTACATATTTATTTTTTGATAACAAAAGGTTCAATATAATTTTTTATTAAGTCATCATTACAAAGTTTCATTGAGAAAATATGCCACAACAAAAGAAGAAGAAACATCTTAACGTATTTCATTTATAATATATTCCCTTTTTACATCATGTACATGGAATATATTCCTTTATACTCATAGTTGTCTAATCAAATATAGGGTAAAATTTTTCAAGTTTCATAAATAATTCAATCCAAATATATATTTAAAACTATAATTTTGACTTTATTTTTTCATGTTTTCTTCATTAATAAATCATTGAATCTATTAATTTATTAGATAAGTTTAACATATGATATTCTATATTCTATAAATTTCATTTTGTTTATATGGTTTTTCCACTTTGACTAACTAGAGAGATGGATCCTTTATTTCTTTTTGTACATTATTTCTCATTAAGTAGTTTCATTATCCATTTATAAGGGGACTGTAATATCATAATATTTTAAAAAAATGACATAAAATTTGATATTAATTTTTCCATTTTATTATATTATCCATATAAGTTATTTTTTATTTTAATAAAATTTAATGAGGCAATATTATAACACCCAAATTTAGATCTTCCATCAACTAAAACCATAGTATTATATTCCATAAGAAGATTCATCAATCAACAAGAGATGCATACTATCATTGAGGAATTTTATATAACTATTTATGAATATTTTAACCACTTTACGAAACATTCTATACAATTGTTTTGTTATAATGAAAATATTAAATGACTTATCTATATATTATACAATCATAAATTCGTATCATATACTCCAGGGAGTACCTATTAAACCTTTATTCTAATATATTGGCAACAAAAAATATATGAATATTGAAAAAACCCAAAAATATTTAAAAAATATAACAAATAAATTGTATATCCCCTTAAACTCTAAATAAAATAATATAGTAATATTCCAAAAAAACATCATTCCAAATCTATCCACCATCACCCCATGACTTAGTGGAATTATTCTCTACTAATTTGATTCTACTATGACACCAAGACCATCCTCTAGGTTTTCAATATACTATTTAAAAACTAAAATGGAATAAGAGAAGCTATATGGCCACCAATATGTGCATTCAGGGTGTAAATATAACGACATAGTAAAAACCAATAATGTACCTTAACTCCCACCATGAAACTATTCAAGTGATATGTCATTTAAGTGAAAAAATATATTTATATGAGTATGACTATGATATATATTTTATTTGTAATATAATATATTATTTGAAAACAAAAAATAATACATACTACTCCATCGATAACACAAGATATAATACAAATTAAAAAATTGATAACACTCTCAACACAAGTGTTAAACATACCAACGTCAATATATTATTCGAATCAAAGCTAGTAGGAACCATACATCTCTTATATATAGTGAAAACCCACACATACATCCATAATTACATAGGATATACTATAATATTAATAATGAATTCAATCAAAAACTCATAAACACCCACACACACTTACACACAAATAGAATAACCCACAACCCTCAGTCATCAAAATTGAATAATCCATTAGGCATAATATCATTATAGAAAAACATACCACATAAAGAAATCCAATTTCATCCATGAGAGTAAACAATATGACATGTACATTTCATATAAAATGAAAGGTAAGTATCTTAGTTTTTATGTAATAAATAATGTGGATCACCACTAATGATAGAAATCCCTAATGACAATATGAGTAATACATTAACCAAACATGTTCACAGAGAAAGGTCTCATTGGATACTAAGGTAAAAAGAATAATCATTCAAACTGATATAGCTAATGATGAAATAACATATATTACAATACAATATAATTTATTCAAATTAGTTATAAAATAATAAATCACTAATAAAATCCTCACAGTATAATACTTGGAAAAAATAGTCATTTTATTCATTGAATATAGACAAATATTAAATTATTATACTAAAATCCAACACCTTAATGAGATCATTATCCAAAATAAACAATAAAAAATACAACATGTCCTTATATTCAATACAACTATATAATATTGAATTCCAAATACCAAAAACAATAACCCTTATACATACCATAAACTCATCAACATAACTTAGTCATACACTATACCTCACCAGGACAGTATCATCCTTGACTATATAACCTGAATCTAGTATCTTTCTTTATTAAATTTGTATAATATACAAGGAATAACATCTCAATGGAATGAATAGTTTAGTAGTCTTGGTAATCTAGATACAAACATGATTATTTTATAACATTTAAAAACAAAAAATTATAATTTTTTTGATAATATCATTATTACCTCTAGATTATTATTTAATATATTTATTAATACAGTTATGAGATTCATAGGAATAGAAAAAGAATAAAGATGATATCAAATTCATTATAAGGGTTATCTACATTTTAAGTTATCCTAAATTCTAATGTAGAGTCCTGGAAAGGTAATGTCACGACCCGTCCCCCGGGGCCCGTGTCGTAACTACCCCAAGCCTGCCTTCCATAGGCCAGGGGCTGGCGACTAGCACCAATGGCGTAAATCCTGATAACTGGGAAGGCATTACCTTTATAAAAGTAAACAAAACACCACATAGTACAAGTAGAAGTAATATACTTAGTACAAAATAAAATGCTGAAAAGTAAATGGGCCAGAAGACAAACCCAACTAAAAAAACATCTACAACAGAATGGAAGTACAACAGAAAAGAAAAGTAGTTGGAAGAATAGAAGCAGCTCATGGGTTGTCCACCTCAGATCCTACCTGAAGGGTACGTACATAAAGCGCAGCTCCTTCATCGTCCACAACGCTCATTCCTGTCAACCTCCTCCGAGTATCGTCTCATCGTGAAGTCCACCGCCATATACTGACTTGCCGTGAGGTCCACCTCCGGGTACCTTTCAGTCCTCGAACACTCGGCCTCTGTCAGCACTGTCCTTCGTCTGCATCCAACACAACGAGGTGCGGGCATAGCCCATGCAGGGGTGTGTATAACGATACTCAATAGGGACCCCGAGACCCTCAAGATCTCACTAAATCCAACAAGGATAACCACAAAGAAAGATCTCAACAGATAGCCTCTACATAGGTATATTCTGATACATATACATAAGTTATCATGTAACCCATCTCAATCATGAGGAAAAAACAATGGTTATTGACTCAGCTCAAACCAGGATTTTATTCATGATGTCGAAACCATGGCTGCTGGAGAACTCCTCCTCTATCGAGTACAGTGTGCATGCTGCTACAACCAAGCGCGCCCCACTAACCTTAGACTGCTGAGGTACTCCACTTGTCGAGTATTGTGGGCCTGCTGCTACAACCAAGCGCATCCCACCATGGGTCTGACGCTACAACCAAGCGCAACCCCTCATAGCCTCCAGAGGTTTTCCTTCTGTTGAGTACCGCGGGTCTGCCGCTACAACCAAGCGCACCTCCATCGTGGGTCTGATGCTACAACCAAGCGCACCCCACTAGGCTATCTGAATCACTCGGAGACGATCGATAAACAGTGGTCAAGTCTCAGCCAGCTACTAGGTCTCTGCACACTGCTATCTCATCACCGGGAGGGTCCGCTCCACGAGCTACTGGTCGATACTCCAAGTATCACAATGTTCTACGAAGAAATATCTCAAGGGTCAGCCACATTATAGGAAACTCAACACAACAGTTAGTGCATCAGTCAGGCGCCCGGTCTGTGTGTTATCTGACTTTTCATCCCAGAGGCCCGGTTGGTTTCGTGTATGAACCAACCCGACTATATATCAATTGTACCTCTAACTCTCATAGGGTATACTCATAGGGACTGTTTCTCAATGTGATCACCAACTCCACTGACGGTTCGTCAAACGGACATCTGGTCTGAATGTTATCAGCTTTTCTGTCCTAGGGGCCATGTTGGATTTTGGGTTCAATCCAACCCGACCACTACTCTAATGCGTCCAAACCTAAGGAGAAGTATTCCAAATGTTCCGTCTCATGAATAGGAATCCAAAAAAGTCGACGACATGTATATTGGACGTTTGGATCTCATGATATAAGCGTTTCCGCTCTGAGGGCCTAGTTCGTTTCGTGCTCGAACCTACCCGGTCGTACCCAAAGTTCTCCGAATCCTTCAGTGTAATATACCGAAACGACCGTATCGATCCAAGGATCACATCTCAACTAATGGTGCGTCGATCAGAGGTCTGCAACCCATGTTATGGGCTTTTAAGAAAACATGTCCGGTTTTATGGGGTTTTGGGCCCGGACTGACCCGGTACGAGACCCCCTGGGTCAGCCCAAACCTGGTCGACCCGACCCAGATCTGGGTCTGGCCCATTAGGGTACGGCCCAGCCCAGCCTGGGCTGCCCTACCTGGCCTGGGCGGCCGGTTGGCCTGGCGCGGGTGCGGCCCGCATGGCCAGCTCGGCGCTTGTAGAACCGCAGTGGAAGGGGGGGCACTGCCCCCCTGATTGAAACTGCGACCCCCATGTGGGGGCCTCTCCCTTTGACAGCCAGGTGTTACAACCCCCGGGCTTCTCGAAAACTGGTCAGTTTGACCAGAGGGTGTGTCACCACGAGACCCCCTGCGGGTCCCACCCTCCTTGCACCGGCGGCCAGCGGTTCCGGCCGCCACTCCCTTGCTCCGCCGCGGCCAAAGTCCCCGGCCTTGGTTCGTCCGGTGTGGCGCGACGGTGCCGTGACTTTGTTTGACCTCAACGGCGCCGCGCTTCTTCGCCTGTTCTTCTTTGTTACTACGCGGTGTCATTGCACCTTGCAACCTTTGTTCGGGCCGCGACAAACACATCATCAAAGGGGGAGGAGGGTCGGCAGTGTTCGTGCGGTCCGACCCCTCCCGTTAATCTGATATCAAGCGGCTAAGAAATTGATGTTTGGATGGTCAAAGAATATTCATGAACCAAAATCAATCCCCTACATGGATATTTGACGTCGCACGTCGGGCGTTGCAGAGAACGTCATTGTGGGGGTCGGACGTAGATTCTGTGGATGTCAGGGTGCATCTGAGGAGGAAACGACATCTCCTCACTTATTGCAGAGATGAAGAAGGTAGGTACGTTTTCTTTGGTGATGATAACCACGGTCGGCGACATCTCCCTTGTCATGGAGGAAGAAGAGGATGAAGAACCGTGATTTCCGAGTCGTTCTAAGTTGAGTGGTCGATGTTCGTCGTCAGAGAAGAACTGATCTTCACGGAGATGATGATTCTCTTCCACCCAAGAGGAACTTCCACTTTCTTTTACAAAAGATCTCTTTCCCTTTTATCCCAACACAAAATGTGTCAATGTAAAATAATAGGTTCATGCTATTATTTTATTAACACAAGCAATTTCTTTACAAAAATCAAAACACTTAGTTAATTAATTGAATAGGTTAGATTAATTAATTAAACTATGTGTTGGTGAGAGTTAATGGGGAGAGATAAGAAATGGAAGGTTACTCAATTTAAGATGAGTTTACAAAATTAAAGAGGGGGGGTTTAAAGAGTTTTGGGGAATGTGAAAGGGTGGGGGCTCATGTGGGCCCCACCACTCCTTTATTCTCCCAAAGGGATGTTAGAAACCAAAAGGGTCCCACTCCAACTCCCACACCTAGGAGTTAAACCACATAAGACAGGGAAAAAGTGTTGTGACACAACACTTAAACCACTTAGCAAGAAATAAATATAAAATTTTAAAACAATTATATTTGTATTCCTCACCTTTTTTTAACAACTCCTCCCAAGAAAACAGAATTCCAAAAAGGGTATTCTTAAGAAATTACCTATGCTGTGGTTTCATCGGTGCCCTCATATTTGGATTCCGAGAACAGCTTCAAAAGTTCGTAAAACCCGCTAGTTTGTTCACTGAACGTTCCCGAGCTAAACTTCGAATATTGATTCCGGGAACATCGGGCCTCGGAATCAGGCGTCGTCAGAAACTGCGTACTCGTAAAATTCCAAATAAATTGAGAAAAAAATTTCCTTGAAATTTCCAGGTATTTACATTACTCCCACCTCAGGGCTTTATGTCCCCGTAAAGCATTAACACAAACTAGGGATACAAAAGTGGTACAGAGCACGCATCTGAGCCTTCTGCTCCTATGTGCTTTCCTAGAGGTTCTCGTGCTTCCAGCAAAAGTGCACAAGTGGAAATGACCGTCCACATAGGATCCACTCCTGTTGATCCTCAAAATCTACTGGAACCCCATAAAAGTCACCACATCACCAAAGTCCATCTCCACATGGTCGATGATATGCATCGGGTCAAGAAAGTATCTCCTCAGTTGAGATACGTGGAAGTCGTCCTGCACCTAGTGCAACTGAGGTGGATGGGTCAAGAGGTAACCCACCTCGCCTACCCTACTAAGGACCATGATTGTTTCGATGATGTTTGGAGATAACTGGCCGCCTTAGCCAAATCCCTGTAATTCCATGTCGAGGTGAGACCCGTAAGAAAACATGGTCTCCATCCTCGAACTCTAGTGGTCTCTGCCTCCTGTTAGCATAAGACTTCTGTCGGCTCTGAGCAGTCCTCATCCGCTCCTAGATGACCTGGACCTTCTCTATCATGGCCTTGACCGTCTCTATCCCCACAAGAGCTGCTATGATTTATTCTTTTCCAATAAGAGAAATCCGGTCTCATCCCATGGATGAACCACATTCTTTGCCTAATACAGTCAATCCAGACATGAATGATGCATTAATGCCATTGATGACGTCATAAGTACAAGGTGTTACTACCAAGAGATCCTACCGTCACTCTCACCTCTAAGGTTCGAGTCACATAGTTGACATCAACGTTTGGTAATTGGGTCTCCTCCAGTAAGAATCTCAAATGTGAGGGCCATGTCAATAGTTTTAACTGGGACCTCTCAGTACACAAAAAGGAAGGAAGCAAATGTTACAAGGAAAAGTGTGTTTTATTACTGGAGCTCAAAGTACAAAGACACATATCAATGACAAGAAGGAAACTAGAAGCACTAAGATCAAAGGTCCCATTCCTGGAACTAGTCCCTCTCGTGTCCTCCAGCTTCCGGAGCTCCGTAGTCGTATGCTTCTGCTGCCTGAAGCTGAGCTCTCCCATGTCCACATGTTCCCTGAGGTCGGGGTGGACCTCCTGGTGGTGGTGGTGGTAACACCTCGAAGCGTCGTCCTCCTCCAACTGCACGGACAGCTCCCCTGTCTCGGTATCCTGTTCCTTGCGGTCCACCTTGATCGAACCTCTGCCTCTACCTGGGAGGTCCTTCGTTTATCTACTGGTCATCTGTATGGTGGGTCAGATAGTCACATGCCATGTGAACAACCCCACCGTAGGAGTAACATTGTCCGCTCCAGGTAAGTCGCTCTCCACCCAGGGTTCCTCACACACATGATCCTATGTCATGCGGTCGAACACCTGTAGGTTTGGTCCTCTTGGACCTCTACGTCATCTGTCTACTACCAGCTACAGAAGACTTTTCCGCATGCCGACTAGTGGTGGGTCCTGCTACTGGAGACTGCTCAGCAAGGAAAATCTCCACTAATAGGGATCTCTCCAACACCCCGTTCTGCGTCGCGATGCTATGAGAAAACAAAAGAAGCTCTAATCTCTTGCCTGAGCCCCTACTCGAAGGATTTGGCCCTGAAGAACAAGTCTCGTACCATATCTTTCGAGTAGCACAAGAGGACTATAAACCACGCTGAGTACTGCGCCAGCATCATGCTACGCAGTTGTAGATGTAGTAGCTCTTGTATATGCACCGTTCGAAAGGTGGCTGGTACAAACCCTGCCCGGAACAGGCTCTCAAAGTCTTCCCACAGAAGTGTCGCCTCGTCATGCATCTAGAGAATCAGGCTCCACCATTTGCATGCTGCTTCCTGAAGGAGGTTGGCAGCAAGGATCACCATGATGTTTGCTGGCATCCCTAATAGCCTAATGACTCTCAGCATAGCCTCCAGCCAATCTTTAGCCGCCTACGGGTTCATCTCTCCCCTAAACCTGGGTGGCCTCTAGTGCTGGAACTCGTGTAGTGCACTCAAACGATGTGCACTCTTTTCTGGTGGGGCGGGTGGCATCAGTGGCCCAACGGGTGGTATTACCGCTGGTTCCTCTGCTGGTGCCTCAACTAGAAGAGGGCCCTGTACTAAGGCCTCATCGCTCGGCGGGTTGTCAATACGTACAACTCTTAGGGATCTAGCTGGTCATCCACGGGGAGGCATCCTGAAAGAAACAAATGTGACACGGTCAAATGATTTATACCTAGTGAGCTGACCTGGTTTGAGATGACTTTTAAAATATTTTTGAAACACACACGCAATCAGTGTTTTTGTGCACAAAGTCGGTAATCAGTTGTCAGGGTCCTGGTGTATGGATACGTTGGCCGCCCGCACCAACACTGGACTCCCTGAACTAAAAACCACACTCAGTACCCTTAACACTATTGCTTCATCGAAAGAAAATGACAGAGTTATAAGTTCTATGGTAGAACTGACTCCTCTGATTCCAATTTGTCATGACACGTCCCTCGGGGCTCATGTCGTAACTACCCCATGCACGCCTTCCATAGGCCAGGGGCTGGCGACTAGCACCAAATGCATAAATCCCGATAACTAGGAAGGCATTGCCTTTATAAAATTAAACAAAACACTACATAGTACAAGAGTAAGTAATATACTAAGTTCAAAAGAAAGTGTTGAAAAGTATATGGGCTTGAATAAAAACCCAACTGAAAAGTAAAGCTACAACTAAATGGAAGTACAACAGAAAAGTCAAGCAGTAGGAAGAATAGAAGCAGCTCCTTGGTCGTCCACCTCAGATCCTACCTGAAGGGTAGGTACAGATAGCGCAGCTCCTGGATCATCCAGAATTCTCTCACCTGTCAACCTCCTCCATGTATCATCTCGTCATGAATTCCACCTTCAGATATCGACTTGTTGTGAGGTCCACCTCCGGGTACCGTCCAGTCCTCGAACACTCGGCCTCTGTCAGCGCTGCCATAATCTACATCCAACACAACGAGGTGCGGTCATAGCCCGTGCAGGGGTGAGTATAACGATACTCAGTAGGGACACCAATACCCTCAAGGTCTCACTAAATCCAACAAGGATAACCATAAAGAAAGATCTCAACAGATAACCTCTACTTAGGTATATTCCCAATCATATACCTAAGTTTTCATGTAACCCATCTCACCATTAGGAAAACACAATGGTTATTGACTCAGTGCAAACCATGATTTTATTCATGATGTCGAAACCACGAAAGCTGGAGAACTCCTCCTCTGTCGATTATAGTGGGCCTTCCACTACAACCAAGCACGCCCCACTATCCTTGGACTGCTGAAGTACTCAACCTGTCGAGTTCTGTGGGCCTGCCGCTGCAACCAAGCGCATCCCACCATGGGACTACCGCTACAACCAAGCGCACCCCCTCATATCCTATATTGGTACTCCTTCTATTGTGTACCACGAGTCTGCCACTATAACCAAGCGCACATCCACCGTGGGTCTGCTGCTACAACCAAGTACACCCCACTGAGCTATCTGAATCACTCGGAGATGATCGATCCGTAGTCGTCAAGTCTCAGCCAACTACTAAGTCCATGCACTCTACTAGTTTGTCACCGAGAGTGTCCGCTCCACGAGCTACTGGTCGATTCTACAAGTATCACAATGTTTTATGAAGAAGTATATCAAGGTTCAGCCACATCATAGGAAACTCAACACAACAGACGACACGTCAATCGGACACCCGGTCTGTGTGTTATCATCCTTTTCGTCCCGAGGGCCCGATTGGTTTCATGTACGAACCAACATGATTGTATCTCAATTTTACCCCAATATCTCATAGGATATACTCATAGGGACCGTTTCTCAACTTCATCACCAATGTCGCTAACGGTTCATCAAACAGACGTCCGGTCTGAAAGTTATCAGCCTTTCTGTCCTAGGGGCCCGGTTGGATTTCGGGTTCAATCCAACCCGGCCTCTACCCAAATGCATCGTAACCTTAGGCGAAGTAACTCAAAAGTTATGCCTCATCAAGAGGAATCCAAAAAAGTTGACGGCACGTCTATCGGACATCTGGAGCTCTTGTTATAAGCGTTTTCGCTCCGAGGGCCCGGTTGGTTTCATGCTCGAACCAACCCGGACATACCCAATGTCCTCCGAAACCTTGATTGTAATAAACTGAAACAGTCATCTCGATCCAAGGATTGCATCACAACTGATGGTGTGTCAATCGGAGGTCCGTAGCCCATGTTCTGGGCTTTTAAGAGAACCTATCCAGTTTTGGGGGTTTTGGGCCCGGACCGACCCGGCCCGAGACCCCCTGGGGCGGCCCGAACCGGGTTGACCCAACCCAGGTCCGAGTCCGGACCATTGGGGTGTGGCCTAGCCCAGCCGGTGTGGACCGGCCCAGCCTAGGCGGCCAGTTGGCCCGTCGCGGGCACGACCCGCATGGCCAGCTCGACGCTGGCCGAGCCGCAACAGAAGGGGGTGGGGGCGCTGCCCCCCGGATTGAAACTGTGGCCCCCCATGTGGGAGAAGCACCCTTTTCCAGCCGGGGGTTATGACCCTCGGGATTCTTGGAAACAGGCCGGTCTGACCAGCCGGTGTGTCACCACGAGAACCCCCGTGGGTCCCGCCCTCCTTGCACCGACGGCTAGCGGTTCTGGCTGCCGATCCCTTGCTCCGCCGCGGTGTGACGACGCTGCAGCCCCGCTCTGGCCGCGGCCTCCTCGTGGTTCTCTGGCGCGGCGCGACGGCGCCGCGACTTTGTTCGGCCTCAACGGC
Source organism: Viscum album (assembly GCA_963277665.1). NCBI lineage: Eukaryota > Viridiplantae > Streptophyta > Magnoliopsida > Santalales > Viscaceae > Viscum > Viscum album. The sequence goes on along the minus strand of OY728133.1, from coordinate 1,371,602,581 downwards.
ACAACGCGACGGCACCGCGCTTCTTCTCCCGTTCTTCCTTGTTTCTGCGCGGTTCCCTTGCACCGCACTACCTTTGTTCGTGCCGCGACAAACACATCAGCAAATGGGGAGGAGGTTCGGCCGTGTTCATACAGTATGGAACCCTCCCGTTAATCTGATATCAAGCGGCTATGAAATTGACGTTTGGATGGTCAAAGAGTATTCATGAACCAAAATCAAACCCCTACTTGGATATTTGACGTCGCACGTCGGGCGTTGCAGAGAATGGCGTTGCGGGGTTTGGACGTAGATTCGGTGGACGTTGGGGTGCGTCTGAGGAGGAAATGACGTCTCCTCACTTATTGCGGAGACGAAGAATGTTGGTACGTTGTCGTTGGCGATGATCACCATGGTCGATGACTTCTCCCTTGTCATGGAGGAAGAAGAGGCTGAAGAACCGTGATTGCCGAGTCGTTCTAAGTTGGGGGGTTGATGTTCTTCGTTGGAGGAAAATCGTTCTTCACGGAGATGATGATGTTCTTCCACCCTAGAGGAAATTCCTCCTTCTTTTACACAAGAACTCTTTCCCTTTTCTACCAACACAAAATGTGTCAAAGTAAAATAACAGTTTCATTCTATTATTTTATTAACACAAGTAATTTCATTCAAAAATTCAAAACACATAGTTAATTAATTTATTGTGTTCAATTAATTAATTAAGGTATGTGTTGGCGAGAGTTAAGGGAGAGAGAGAGGAAATGGAAGGTTACTCAATTTATGATGAGTTTACAATATTAAAGAGGGGGGCTCTCCTTTATTCTCTCCAAGGGAAGTTAGCAAACCAATGGGTCCCACTCCAACTCCCACACCTAGGAGTTAAACCACATATGTGAGGGAAAAAGTGTTTTGACACAACACTTAAAACATTTAGCAAGAAATACAAATAAAATTGTTAAACAATTATATTTTTATTCCTCACCTTTTTTTAACAACTCCTCCCGAGAAAACGCAACTCCAGAAAGGTTCTTCTTAAGCAATTACCGACGCTGTGGTTTCATCGGTGCCCTCGGATTTGGATTCCGATCACCGGTTCAAAAGTTAGGAAACCCGTTCGTTCGATCATTGAATGTACCCGAGCTAAACTTCAGAAATTGATTTCGGGCACACTGGGCCTCGGAATCAGGCTCTGTCAGAAACTGCGTACTCATAGAATTCCAATTAAATTAATAAAACATTTTCCATGAAATTTATTGGTTTTTACAGGTAAATAATTATAAATCCATAAAATATAAATAATTTTACTTGAAAATATATATGGAATGATAAATAAGTGAAAACACATGACATTTAATCAGTAACTTGACTATCATAACTGTATTTGTCATAATTAATATGTAAAGGTATAAAACCAAAATCTCAGTAATTTAATCATGAAAATAAAAATTAAAAGCATGTAGATATAATATCATTATGAAAATATCATTGTAAAAAATAAAAAAAATCATCATGAAAGAAATTATAATTTATTAGACATCATGACCTCATACACATAATACCTATACTGTAATGACCATTCACAAGATAGTGTAAAACTGTTGGGAAGGTATTAACTAATAAACCCACTTAAATAAGGATATCAAAATGATTAGTCTCGTGAGACTACAAATTCAACCAGGGGATATCTATAACATATCCCCTCCAATATATTTATGTTCAAATAATTTCTCAAATATCAAATAATCAATTTAATTATAGTGGAATATGTCTTATCATTAATATTCATATTGAGTAAAGGGTTCCTATTTATCAATATTTACCCGTTAATTAAAATAAAATCTAATATAAAACAATCTATGTATAAATGGAATATGGTTTAATATATAAGAATATCCATGATAAAAATTAAACATTATTAGGGGAAATTTAATTTCCAATTATCATTATAAAGTGAATATTTTAAAGGACTATTAATGACAAGAAAAAGTAAACAAGAAAGTGAATGTAAATACATTCCTTGTTAAGAATGATTATAATCCATCCATATAATAAATAATAATGCTATCAATACATAATATCCACATTGGATTGAATGTAAAATAAAGGGTTTCTTTTGTTGACAGATATAGATACCATAAAATTTCATTTAAATAATTTTCTAAGAAAATATCATTTTCATTTAGTTACCGATACAAGACAATTGGAGGAATTGATAGCGAGTGATTCCTTATAAATTCTATAATTATGTTTAAACAAATGGGTTAGAATGAGTGTACTTCCAAGAGGGTTTCTTGTCTTGATTGTTTGAACCAGAAGGGCTAGGCTGTGAGTACTTCCCAGAGGTATACCATTTTGGTTTATCAGCATTATTTTACATGATTGGTTGAACCAGATGGGTTAGGCTATGAGTACTACTTAGAGGGTTATCTTGTTTGATTAGATATTTCTTGATATATGAATCTGAAGGCATTGAAACTATGGATTATTTACTACTTAGTACTTCTTTGTTTACTGCTTTCTTTACTGATTATCTTCCATATATATTAACTGACTATTTGCACTAATATTTTGGTGGTTGAATACTGGTATTACTCTCACACCCTATTTGGGTCATGCTTTTGGTCCAAAATAGATTATATTGCTTCAGGTATAGATAAGGGCAGGCGCCCTTCTACATCATGTAGTTGATTGTTATGGAGAATGAGAGAATGAGACAAAGCTATGTTTTGAGATGCTGAGGAGTTGTTTACCTTATTTTCTTTTGTACTTGGATTAGTTATGTATAATTAATTATGACTTGTTTAGATACTTTTCTAGAAATATATATCATCCACCATTTTATACATGTTCTCCAGTTATTTCTTCTAGTCTTCGGCAGTTTACATTTGTAATGGTTCATTTTATTCTCCCACTATTGATATTGATTTACTTCCACTATGTTATAATGACAATGAGGGAATAGTTTCCCCACTATCACACTGAAGGCCCTCTTTTCTAGTCGGTATCCTCTGGCATTCAGGACAATTCACATGAGGCCATGTGACCAACCGGGGATGGTGCACCTCTAGGTGGCTTTCGGAACCGGGACGTTATATTTTTATACTACCCTCATACCCAGAGATTATGAAGAAAATACTAAATAGAAAAAAGAATAAAAAATTTATTAATATCTTATTAAAGATTACCAAGAATAATCAGCATAAATTCTTGGGTAATTATAGGAAAATCAATTCAATAAGAATAAAACTTTATGTAGAAAACGAATGAACTAAAATAGTAAAATACATCACATAAGAAATAACCACTAATTGGTTATAATAAATCAATATATAATAATATTTATTGGAGTGAAATTACATGTGTAACACCCTAGACTGCTATAGGGTTAAATGAGAAAAATGACATGACTCATGCCGTGAAGGTTAACATTCTTTTTCGGGAGCCACAGTTATGTGTGTTTGGCCTGGTGTAGGGATTATGATGGGTGGCCTTCTTAGAATATTCCTAATGTATGAGTGAGTTGGACAAAACACATTGGAAAGGAATTGTGTTGGCCTGTGGGGACAATCATTGGTTATATGACATGTTTAGGCATGTTGGTGGGCCCCGGGGTGGAGACACATGTCCGCGGGCGAAATGGTGGTACCTGGCGGTCCAGGACCCGAAGACCATGTTATGGTGGGGTGTTTGTGCTATCATTGTGGCCTAGTAATTACATTTGGTATCAGAGGCATTACCTAGTCTTAAGTGCGGTGCACTGACTGGGTTGAGATGTAGGGCCCACAATGAGGATGTTGTGCTCTAGGGGGGTGGTGAATGTAATAACCTAGAATGATACATGATTATATGACTAAAAGATATGAATCATGTCAACAAGGTGAACCTTTCAGTTCAAGATCGTATCTGATTAAAATGCCATAGTTAAGTGTGCATGACCTCGATTAGTGATCGGGATAGGTGACCTTCTTGGATGTTTCCTAGGGTGCGTGTGATTGAGGACAAAACATGTTGGAAAGAACATTCGTTGACCTATGGAGACTTTCATTGGTTAGATGACCTGTTTTGGCACATGTGTGGGATTTAGTGTGGGGATCACATGACTGTAGGAGAACTGGTGGTACCCGACAGGCCAAGACCAAACAACCTTGTTAAGGAAATGTGGATGTGCTGTCACTGGGGCCCAATTGTTACAACATGATCCACACAATTAAATAAATAGATCTAAAATTACAATCACATGAAAAAATTAAAAGTTAAATCCTAATATATTTAATAATTTTTGTTATAAAATGTCTATGGAATCCCAAACAAATCCTCTAAACCCTTCTATTACATATATATATATATTAATGAATCCATTTGAGAAAAGGTTATGGGTTTTTATTTAACTTGTAATTCATTCAGGTTTTTTATTGAAAATAATGATTTACAATATTCAAATTAAGAATATAGAGTATATATTGACATGAATAACAATAAAAATATATATTAGTAAAACATAACTCAAGAATAAATAACAAATAATGCGAGAATGACATAGATAACCATATATTAAAAATGTAATATTATGACACTCCATTAATAATAATTCCATCTAAAATAAATTAATAAAATAAACCTTTTATAAAACATTTTAGGTATACATAATCAGACAAAATTATATTATCATTGAGTTAAGAAATATAATTTTAATATCACAGAAAATATAATGTGATAAATATAATAAAATAATCCAAATTCTCATAAAAAATATTAAAAAATAAAATGAAAATTGATATTCATATATAAAAACCTCACACTTTTATTTAAAATCTAGATTAATATTTTTTAATTTTTATAATGTTATGTTTCAGACACATTAATGGTAAATCCCTATTAAATATATGGTATGTTGAAGACACAATCCATTACCACCTAATTACAGGCATACGATACGCTAAATACAAATAAGAAAATTATTTTATATGATTAATTAATGTTATATAAACAATTAAATATAAATATTACTTTAAATAATCCATAAATAACTCTAGTAAATACCTTCTACTATAACCAAAATAATTTTAATTTTTGTTTCATATATAATAACAAATTTAAACCAAAACAATATAAATCTTTAAAATGTGCATATCTGAACTTATTTTAAGTAAAATAATGACTAATGAAATTTAATTAACCTATACTTATTCTAAATCAACTATTCCATATGAAATTCCATTCAATAAATTTCACTCAACATTGATCTGGATTAATTAAAAAATAAATCCCAAGATAGCCAGATCAATATTTAAAATTTAATCAAAGAACGCAATAGAGGAGAAACAATAATGAATATGGTAACACCACAATCCCAGAAGCCTGGAATCGGTGCATTATTATGTATCATTGGAATGATAAGAAAAAATCAAGTCTCTATGTAATGATTATTTTAGTAGCCTTGGAAGCACTAGATACATTCATAATGTTTACATTACACAATAAAATGAAAAAATACAACATTGTTTCCATAGACAACACTGAGATCCCATAGACAATCAATGCAGGTCAGTCATAATATACTTCTTCACATCATGGGAAAAATATAACATAGAGAGGGGTGATATCAGATGCTCAGTAAGGATAAAAATATAGCAGAAACTTTCATAAATAAGCATAAACATTTAAGGCAATGTATAAAGCTAATAAAAAATACTTTTGAACATAATATTCCTCATAATATGGAAAATATAAATCAAAATAATGCCATTTACATATTCACATGGATATTCTACTTGTCAAATAATCACATGTAATATCAATAGACACTTTCAAAATGATGGAATGCATAATGCCGGACTTCATAACCACATTGTTAAGGCCTTGTACCAAGACTAGAAATAAGATTTTGTCATGGCCTTGTGGCAAGACACTAGTTTGTCTCATGGGACGTACCGTTGAATCAAAGAGCTATATCGGGCTACACCCATCAATTACTAAGTCTGATGCATTCCTCATATGAAAAAGTTCTAACATAACATAATCATTATTATTAAAACTATCATAAAAAATGTAAATAATTTCTCTATAAACCATTAATGTTGTGAAAATAACACATCCATAGTAAAAAAATCCAAAACCATCAATACAATATGGATGTATTTTGAAAAAATTCTTCAAATCTTTTAATGGAAGCTTCGACGATGTTATAATGGTGGAATATAGCCGCACCTGTCGTATAAGTTAAAAAACATTCTTACCTTCATTTTGTCGAAAAGGTCATAAAGTCACTTGTTTGGAAAATGACGGAAATATTCCTTTCAAAACTTATAAGGTAAAATAAGGGTATAAATTACATTAATGCATATTTTAGTAAGTAGTAAAGATGTTTTGGAATATATTTTTAGAAAAACTCAGATTTGGATTATAAAGAGGTCCGAGTAGATAATTACATATAAACAACCCTGAATAATGAATAGGTTGTAGAATTAACCCTTACCTTATAAATTTCTTTGGTCAAGGGTAGGTCAACCTCCTATATAATGGTGAAATAATTTTTATTAAATTATAAAAGAATAATATACCATAATATGATATCATATACGATATTTTAAAATTGAATTGTTAATAATATTTTAGTATTATCGTCGTTTTGGGTGTTAACTGATTCATTTTCTTTTATATTATTTATTTCATAAGTAATTCTTTTATGGATAAGATGTGTCTTATTCATACTCAAAATTATATTATGTCTTTAAACATTATTTTTAATCATCTAATGTAAATTATTCTTGAATGGATACGATGGGGAATTAATCTTATCTTGTTCGTGGAGACGCTAATCCGTACGTACGCATGAGAGACAATATGATTCATTTGATTTTAAAATCATGTATAATTAGATTTTATATCATATATAAAGAATCATTATCCTGTTATATTTTTTATTTACATAATTTATAAATCATTATTATACCCATCCCAATAATAATGTATTGAATAACAACTGCACCATGACGTGGAGACGGTAAGTCGTACGTACGCACATATATTGATATATCATTCAAAGGATGGATAAAATAATGAATATGGTTGTAAAAAATTTATAATATCATAAAATTATATATAAGATTCTGGAGTTATTATTTTATAATGGAAACAACATGTAAATAAGATGTGGAAGAAAAAAACATGAAAGAGGTGTTGAAATATTTACCTCTTCATCAGGTTCTTTCTTTTGAATTGATGAAAAGGGATCCATAGGATGTATTTATGACTAAAGGAATCCCTCTAGGATTAATATTGTACAGTTGATAGGGTATTTTGGTTGGGTTTAGCCAATCCAAATGGCCTTGAAGGTGTGAATTAGAGAGAAGGGTATGTGCCCTTTTATAAGAGGGGTGAGGTGACCCTCATGAAAAGCTAGAAATATTATTTTATAATAAACTAATTTTTGGTTTATAATGGATCAAAAAATAAATTATTTAAAGTGTAAGGTGGGGATGTGTTGAAAACCATAAAACCAATTGGTTTTATATAGTTTTGGGCCAATATTTGAATCTTATCTTTTATATTTAACTCTTAGTTAAATAGTTTGACATTTAACATGTCTCTCTGTATTTTTATATAATTTGGTTACTAAACTGACTATAAACTTCCAAGAGAACCAAAGTGGTTATTTAATGATACAAATACTATTATATAAGTTTTTTGGATGATCATTATATTTTTATATTATTATATCAACCAACAATATTGTATTTGTTTTAAAAAAATCATTTATGTCAATTTTGACATTGTTTAATAATTGATTTTTGGTAAATTACTAAAAACATTACTACTTAGAACTAAATGAATTTAATAAACCCTAACATGTCATAGTAAGAAATAATATTTTTTTATGGCATCAAAACATTCAAATTAAATTTATTTATGTATTTATAATTTAATTTATTCGATTGCATCATTTATAAGGAAAATATTGCATCATTATTGTTTCATATATAAAAATATTTATTTTATGTATAAAAATTATAAATAAACTATCATAAGGTATGATATATTTTTATATTTCAAATGACTATTATAGTAGACTATATCAATCATATAACTTCATATTAAAATTGATTTACGAAAAGATATTTTCTTTTGTTATTTTTGGCTTTACTTTAGATAGTTTAATATAAAATGTCATTATCACTCACATGTGGCTCAATTGGGTCCCAAAATAGACCCAAGGATGCCCATGGTCAGAAATGTATCATCAAATTGGGTTAGAACACGTGTTTGGTTAATTTAATATTATTATAACATTATTTTTTAACCTTATTTACTGGATTTAACCCTTTAACCACAGTAAATAAAATATTTACTAAAGTAAATATTCCTAATGTATAAAAATAAAATATTCCTATTTAAACTATTTTGACATCCTGAATTCAAATAAGGAATATATTTTTCCAAATTAAAAACACATAAGTGTCAAAAATTAATTTAAAATTAATTCTCGTTGTCAAAACAAAAAACGTGTTTTTATTAAATAATAACTCTCAAAAGATTGATACCTGTTTATATCCAGTTTAATCATGAGATTACATCCAATGACTTAAATTATATTAAATGATAAAAATATAATCTAATGATACTTGAAAAACATTCAAATTTATAATTTAACATAATAAATTATTTCGTTTAAAAAATTGTTTTTAATTAAAATTTTGTATTTTCATTATTCATCAAAAATTGAATGTTTTCAGAAAAATACAAAAAATTCACCCTAGGATAATTTTGATATTATGAATCCAAAAATGAAGTATATTTTGAAAGGTAATATTTTTTAATTTTCAAAAAGTGGGTATTTCAATTCATAACAGCTATTTTTTTGGTTGTGGTGTTTTAAAACTCGAAGTTATGTACAACACATGCTATTGTATTATTCAAAGAGAAACGTACTGTGGAAGCTTGGGGTGTTACATTCTCCCCTGCTTCAGATAATTTTATACTCATAATTTCTAGAATATTACAACATAAAATGATTCAGGTGGTTCTTTACCATAAGTTTTTCTGGTTCCCATGTTGCCTCTTCCATCTTATGGTTTCTCCAAATAAATTTTACCAAACATGTCATTTGGTTTCTCAACACTTTTTATCTGGTATCAAGATCCTTTACAGGCTCCTTGACATAAGACATATCAGGTTCTAGTTCAAATTCTTCATAGGCGAGTACATGCGTTCGGTTAGGCATATATTTTCTCAATAGTGATATGTGGAACACATTGTGAACTTTGAAAGAGACATGGCGGCATTGCCAAACTGCAAGCTATAGCCTCAATTTTTTCTAGAATTTTGAACGGTCCGATATACCTCGGACATAATTTTCCCTTAATACCGAAACTTATAACACCATTCTATGGAGATACCATGAAGAAAACATGTTCTCCTACCTAAAATTCCAAATCCTTCCTTCGGTTATAGGCATAGCTCTTCTGCCTACGTTGATATGCTTCGATGTGGATTTGGATTACCTTCATCATTTCCATAATTTTCTCTACATGTTTTGGGCCTATTAGTTTTCTTTCACCAACATCATCCCAATAGGTTGGTGTGTGACATCTCATTCTATATAATTCTTCATATGGTGTCATCTAAATACTTCAATGGATGCTATTATTATAGGAACATTATGCAAGAGGTTAATATTGATCCCACATACCTTGAATGTTAAGTGATCATGATCTCAATAAGTCTTATATGGTTTGAATAGTCTGTTCTGATTATCCATCTGTTTTTCCGTGGTAGGAAGTGCTCAATTGAATTTTAGTATCAAGGGCTTTCTGAAGACTTCTCTATAATCTTGTTGTAAAACATAGATCACAATCAGAAACAATCCATAGGGGTACTCCATGAAGTCTCACAACATAATTAATATATAGTCCTACTAGAAGTTCAAGTGTTAAATATTCTCTTATAGTATGAAAAGATAATGAATTGGTAAGACGATCAATAATGACCCATATTGCATCGTTCGTTCTAGGAGTATTTGGTAGTCCCATGAAAATGCCCATCATAATATTATCCCATTTCCACTCAGGTATGGGAAGAGATTTCATGACTCCTCCAGGTTGTTGCCTTCCAGATTTCAATTATTGACAAACCATACATCTTGACACAAAATCAGAAATCTCCCTCTTCATGTTGTCCCGCCAAAAATGTTTCTTTTAAATATCTATACATCATAGTGCTACCATGGTGTATAGAGAAACATGAACTATGAGAATCATCCAACAATTCAATTTTTATATCAGGTATATCGGGAATGGAAAGTCACTTCCCAAATTTCAAAATTCAATCGTCATACACAAATTCACTCAATCTTCCATCATTGACAACTTTAATATTCTTTTGAAACACATCGTCATCTGTCATAGAACTCTAAATCCTTTCCAGTAAAGATGGATTGGAAACCATTTGAAAACGTTTTGATGTTTCCCCATTCATGGTTATCGACATGTCCAACTTTACTAGATCCTTCAATATAGTGTCTTTTTCAACTCTCATATTGTTCAGAACTCCATGATCCTTTCTTCTCAAAGCATCTGCCACCTTATTTTCCTTCCCCGGGTGGTAGTGTACGGTGCAATAACAATCTTTGAGTAGTTCAAGCCATCCCCTTTGCCTCATGTTGAGTTATTTCATTGAGAAATTATACTCCAAACTCTTGGGATCAGTTTATATATCACATTTATTCACCATAGAGATTATGTCTCCATATCATCAAAGAAGTGATTACATCTTCACTATCAAGATCATGAGTAGGATAGTTTTTCTCATTAATTTTTTTTGTCATGATGCATAGGCAATAACTCTATCATTATCCATAAGAACTGAACCATGTCCTTTCTTTGAAGCATCACTATAAATAACAAACCCATAATTACCTGATTGTAGTGTCAAGATAGAAGAATTGACTAATATTATTTTCAAATATTCAAAACATTCTTCACACTCTTTGTCCAAACAAATTTAACCCCTTTACATGTGAGCTTCGTTAATGGGTTAGCCAATTGGAAAACATTCTGGACGAAATGCCAATAATAACCTGCTAAACCAGTAAAACTGCATACATTGGTTATACTCATTGGTGCTAGCCATTCTTGGATTTACATTGTCATAGAAGGATCAATAGAGATTCCATCCTTTGAGACAATATGGCCAAGAAATGATAATTCTTGATTCCAAAATTCACACATGCTAAACTTCAAGTATAACTCATTCCTTCTTAGGGACTTTAAAATAACGTGCATGTGATTTTCATGATCTTCGTAGCTTTTACAGTATACCAAGATATCATAAAGAATCACCACTACAATGTCATCAAGAAATTCCGTGAAAAATCTATTCATTAGATATATGAAAACAGATGGTGCATCAGTCAATCCAAAATGCATTACTGTAAACTCGTAATGCCCTTACCTGGTTTGAAATGTTGTTTTCGGAATGTCTTCCTTTTTCACACGCAACTGATGATATCCAGATCGAAGGTCAACCATTGAAAAGTATTGTGTTCCATGAATTTGGCCTCATAAATCATCAATGTGAGGTAGGGGATACTTGTTCTTTATTTTTATAGCATTGATCTCCCTATAGTAAATGCACAACCTCATAGATCCATCTTTATTCTTAACAAAAAGAACAGGGGATCCCCATGAAGAAACACTAGGGTGAATAAATCCCTTATTACACAATTCCTCTAGTTGTTTCTTTAGTTCCAATAATTCTAAAATGGTAATTCTATAAGGGCACTTTGATATTGGCCTTGAACTATAAATTAAGTCAATGGAAAACACAATTTCTCTTTCTAGAGGGTGTCCAGGTAAATAGTCTGGAAACACATCAACATATTATTTCACAATAGGTACATACTCAATATGAATATTCCTTTCCTTGCCGACAGTTATTTCATTCTCTTCCCCCCCAATAATTGTATTTAGTTGAGCTACTGGGGGTGGATCTAGATAAGAATTAGGTGGTGATGTTTCTGCTATAAATATAAGGTGTTATTTATCATAATCATAAAAAATTGTAAAATTTTTATTCTTAAAATAAATCTTCACATCATGGTATGAAATCCAATACATATCAAGGATTATATCAAATTCAATCATGTGTATAATGATGATATCAATATATAAAAGACATTTATATGCCATAATGGGTACTGATTCAAAAAAAATTGTTGTAATGATACATCCTTTAGTGTTTACTGAAAACTAAATTGGTATATAAAATTGGAAATATGTAATTTTCATTGCAAACTAGGAAGATATAAAACAATGCGATGATCCAGAAGCAAATAATGCATCTGCAAAACATGAAGTAAACATTAAATTACCTGCCACCACGTCTTTTGGAGCTTCAACCACAACAGTAGAGATAGAATAATTTTGGCCTTGATCCAATGGCATTTTCTAAGGTAATTCCCCATGATGCTTAGGACATTCATTTTCATAATGTCTCTTCTCTATAAAATAGTATCATTCAACATTAACAGCCTCTTTCTTCCACTTCAAATCATGAGCTTGGTGGCATTTTTCACCACAATAGTAATAGACTTCCATTACCTTCAGAAAAGTACCAGGGTGTTTCTTCTCACATTTACTACAGGATGAATATTAACCTTTTACCTTCTTTTCCTTATTTCCATTTCCAGAGTGTTCAACAGATCTCTTATTCTCTTTCTTTGATTTAATGTTGTAAGACATTGGGAATTGTTTTTTTTTGTCTTGATAGCACATGAGACAACATCATCATTTGATGAGAAAGATGGTGAGACTATTTCTCAACGAAGTAATGGTTCTAAACCAACAATGATACTATCAATATTACTTATTGGGTTATATATATAATCTGAATCATGCCTCACTAACCTTGTAAAGTCATTTTCATAATTTACGGCATTCTCATCTTCCTTTTGCCTTAGACTCAAAAATTGCCTTTACATATCCAATTGATGGTCACAAGGAAAGTATTTTTCTATGAAAATTTCTTTAGACTCCCTCCATTCAATATTTGGTACCTTATCATCATCCATTGTGTTTTGAATCAATGAGAACCATTGATCTGCATCATGTGTGAGGCGATAAACATCTGGGCCCAAATTTTCCCTTTCGCTACTCTCTAGGGCATGGAAAATTTTCTCTAAAAAATTTATACATGGCTCACCTAAAAATGAATTTGTAACCACATTTAATGTTGGTGGATATTTCCTCATGAAGCGATCTAACATTGATCTCCCATGTTGTAGATCGGGGTGCTCCCTAGAGGTAAGGTTATTATTCCTAAGCTAAGTGTGTTGTCCCGGTATAGTGATATGATGATCTGCACCAGTTGCATCACCAGCTCCACTATAAATATCTTGAGAAGGAGTGAAATCCATACATGGATTACATTCATTGATACGGTTTCCATTTCTTCCACTAGGCACCATTTCTAAACAGTGGAATACACTATATTAATTTGTAAATCGCAATAAAAAAACCAAAGTTGTAAAAAAATTAACATAAATTGAACAGTTTATAGATAAAATCCATAATAATAATAAAAATTTCATTGAGGATGTATATACAAATAAACCCTTCATAATGGTTTATAATGAAAATGAGGATTATCCAAAGAATATCCCCCTGGAGTGTCGTAACCAATAGTGCGGTAAGGCCTATCATCATGCACCAGTTCTCATTTGATTCTAGCTCAAAGTAGTGTTTTCTGGTTTTACCCATAAGTATATCTATGCCAGAGATGCCACTACATACTCATATCCATACAGGGATGTATTTATTAGAAAACTCACAAAATCTCTATAGTACCAAAATTCTAGGATGTTCTTCGATACTAATCCTCAAAGTCTATCTTAGGGCTATGTGCTCTAATCAATGTTTATCTAAATCATTTTTCCAAAGATTGTACTAAACTTCCTTTGATTCCAACTATAACGCACCGATCCCAAAAGCCCATATTTGGTGCATTATTATGTATCATTGACATGATCACAAAAAATCATGTCTCAAAATACCAATTAGTTTAGTAGACTTGGAAGTAATAGATACATTAATAAGGTTTACATTACATCATAAAATGGAAAACTACAACAACATTGTTTCCATAAAAAACACCGAGATCCCATAGACTATCCCTACAGGTTAGTCATAATATACATCATCACATCCTGGAAAAAATAAAACATAGAAAGGAGTGATCTCATATGCTCAGTAAAGATAACAATATAGAGGAAACATTCATAAATAAGTATAAACATTTATGGCAATGTATAAAACTAAAACTAAATCTTTTTCAACATAAAATTCATCATAATATAGAAAATATAAATCAAAATAATCTCATTTACATACTCACATGATTATTTTACTAGTATAATAATCACATGCAATATCAATATCCACTTTCATAATGATGAAGTCCATAATGCCAGAATTCATAACCACATAGTCATGGCCTTGTGCCAAGACTACAAATAATATTTTGTCATGGCCATGTGCTAATACACTAGTTTGTCTCATGAGACCTACCGATTCTTGTAAGAGCTATAGAGGGCTCCACCTATCACATACATTGTCTAATGCATTCCTCATATGAAATGGTTAAAACATAACATAATAAATAATATTAAAACTTTTATATGAAATTTCAATACTTTCTAAATAAAAAATGAATGATGTGAAAATAACACATTCATAGACAAAAATATCACAAAACATTAAATACAAAATGGATGTTTATTATCATCGTAAATTAACATCAATTAAGATTAAAATCCATCAAAAGATGTTTACATAGATGGAATCAAAACAATGTTTAGTGAAATATATCTTTCTATATTGAAATCGTTTAAAATTTATATATTTATAATTGAAAACATTTATTTTTAAAATATTATTATAAGCTTGTAAGGGATGTTTCGACTATGTTATAATGGCGTAATATTGCCACACCCACTGTATAAGTTAAAAAAACATTCTTACCTTAATTTTGTCGAAAATTTCATAAAGTAACTTTTTTGGAAAACGATATAAATATTCCTCTCAAAATGTATAAGGTCAAATAAGAGTATAAATGACTTTAACCTATAATATATTAAGTAGTAAAAAAGTTTTGGAATTAATTTTTAGGAAAACACGAATGTGGATGATAAAGATTTCTCGAAAGATAATTACATATAAACAACCTTGAATAATGAAGATGTTGTAGAATTAACCCTTACTTTTTAATTTTCCATAGTCAAGGGTGGGTTAAATTCCAGTATAATGGTTAAATAATTGTTATTAAATTATAAAATAATCATATACATAAATATTATATCATACATGTTCTTTTAAAAATGATTTTTTAATAATATTTTAGTATTATCGTCATTTCATGTGTTAAATGATTCGTTTTCCTTCAAATTATTTGTTATGAAATTATTTCTTGTTATGGATAGGTTGTATATTATTCATATTCATTAATATATTAAGTCATTAAAGATTATTGTTTCTCATCTAAAGAAAATTAGTCTTGAATGGATACAATGGAGAATAAATCTCATATATACAGAATAATTATCATGTTATATTTATTATTTAATTCATTATTATACCAATAAAAATAATAATATATTGATTAACAACTACACCATGACATGGAGATGATACGCCATACGTACGCACGTATGGTGACATGTCATTTAAAGGATGGATAGAATAAAGAATATGGTTGTACCATATTTATAATAAAATAAAAGTATATAGAATATATTGTAGTTATTATTTCAGAATGGAAACAACATGTAAATAAGGAGTGGAAGAAGGAAAACATGGAAGAGGTGGTGATATATTTACCTCTTCCTCGGGTTCTTCTTTAGCATTTGGTCAAAAGGGATCCTTAGGATGGATTTCTGACTATAGAAAGGCCTATAGGATTAATGGAGGACAGTTGAGAGGGTATTTGGGTAGGTTTTCACTGAGGTAAATGGATTTGATGGTGTGAATTACAGTGAAGGGAAAGTTCCCTTTTATATGAGGGGTGAGGGGCACCTTAGGAAAATCTAGAAATATTATTTTATAATAAAATCATTTTCTGTTTTTAATGTATCAAAAATGAATTATATAAAGGATAAGGTGACTATGGGTCTAAAACCACTAAACCAATATGTTTTATATAGGTTTGGGTCACTATATTACCCTTATCTTTTAGATTTAACTCTATGTTAAATTGTTTGACATTTACCGTGTCTTTTTTGCATTTTTATATTATATGGTTTATAAACATACTATAAAAATTCAAGAAAACCACACATGGTTCATTAATTATAAAAATATAATTATATAAGTCTTTTTCATATCCTTATATTTTTAGGATTATTATATCAACCAATAATATTGGATTTGTCTATAAAACTCAATTATGTCAATTTTGACATTATTTAATAAATTATTTTTTTAATGTCCTAATAACATTATTACATAGATATAAATAAATTAAATAAATAATAACATGTCATAGTCACCTAAAAAATTTCTGGATTGCATGAAAACTTTCAAATTATATTTATTTTAGTATTTATAATATCATATATTTGATTGTTTCATTAATACAGAAAATACTGCATCATTGTTGTGTCATATATAAAAATATTTATTTTATGTCTAAAAATTATAAATAAAATATCGTGAGGTGGAAAATATTTTTATATTTATAATTATTATTTATGGTAGAATAGATGAATTATATAACCTATTATAATTTTTTTTTTACTAAAAGATATTTTCTTTTGTTATTTTTATCTTTACGTTAGATTATTCAATATAAAATGTCATTGTCACTCCCATGTGGCTCCATGGGGTCCCAAAATTGACCCAATGATTCCCATGGTCAGAAATGTATCATCCAATAGGTTTTGGACACCAGTTAGGGTAATTTATAATTTTTATAATATTAGTTTTTAACCTTATTTACTAGATTTACCCCTTTAACCATAGTAATTAAATTATTTACTGAAGTAAATATTCCTAATGCCTAAATATAAAAGATACTTATTTACAAAATTTGGGCCTCCAAATTCAAATATGGAATCCATTTTTTCCAATTCAAAATACATAAGTGGATGAAATTAATTTAAAAATTAATTCTCATTGTCAAAACATAAAGTGTGTTTTTATGAAATAATAACAATCCAAAGATTGATACTTGTTTACGTCCAGTTTAATCATGAGATTACATCCAATGACTTAAATTATATTAAATAATAAAAATATAATCTAATTATTCTTTAAACCCATTCAAATTTATAATTTAACACTATAAATTATTTTTATTAAAAAAATTTAATTAAAATTTTTTATTTTCACTATTGATCAAAAATTATATGTTTTCATTAAAATAAAAAAAATTCACCCTAAGCTAATTTCAATATTACGAATCCAAAAATGATGTCCATTTTCAGAGATAAAATTTATAAAATTTCAAAAAGTGTGTATTACTCTTTATAATGGAAGGTTTGATTGGTTGTGGTGTGTTAGAACTCGAAGTTGAGTACAACACAAGCTATTTTATTATTCAAAGAGAAACGTAACATTGAATTTTGGGGTGTATATTGTATTTCCTCTAGATTTTTTCAAACATTTTTTATAGATATGAATATTTTTTTGATATATTGTGTTATATAAAACACAGTATTTATCTTATGTAACAAGTAACAATGAATTTGAAGGAAACACAACATAATATTAAAATATGATTATTCTATATCATGGTTATAGTCAATGTTTTAAAATGAATGGTTTGAATATAATTAATTAAATTGTAAAAATATGTTGTTTACACAACTATATTTAATATATTAATTACATTTCAATTATTTAGAGATTAAAATTAAACAATTTTAAAATAAAAGAAATTATTTATTGAAAACTTAATTTTATGCCCGCAAATTCAGTTAATCTATATTAATTAAATAAAAAGCATTTGGTGAATGATTTTAATAAAATTTCTATATTATATATTCAATAAACTATTATAACATTTATCTTCTGGTTTTTCATATGCATGAGATTAGAATTGTTCAAATTTTATGTTTGAAAAATATATTTTTCTAAAACAAATTTACCCCACTTCTCACAATTATTTCATTTATGAAATTTTAAAATTAAAATCATTATTTATTGAACATTATAAAATTATACTAGGGTCAATTTTTATTATTTTTATGGAAATATTAATTTTTTGAATAATACTGAAAAATAGAGGTTTTATTGGAAAGTACCTCTGTTTAAAGAATATACCAGGATCCAGTTTTTATAATCTGGTATAAGAAGTATAACTATATATATTATATTATAATTATTCAAGTATGCCTTATTTTAATAAATTAAATATTTAATTTTTATATATAATCTTTTAAAATTTTTGAAAATTTTCTCTTTGTAAAACAACTTTTTCCAAGAATCTATTGGATTATTCTTAAATTAAATTATTTCATTTATATGATTATAATTTGATAAAATTAAATATATATTTTTACGAATATTAATTTATGTTATATAATATGTTAAATTTTACTTCTTTTTATAATGATTAATAATGAAAATAAAACGTTATTTCCATCATTAAGCTTAAAATGATGTTTTTCGAGTTACACGCTCATGCTTAAAAAGTAATTTTACTCCCATATATTATTATAATTTAGTGAAATATATTTAATATTTATAATAATTTGGTATAAATTATACAATAATAATCGTTTTAATTTTATTCATAATGTATAAATTACATTGGGAATAAAAAAGATACATGTTGCAGAAGTGAAAACTAAAATGGTAAAATTAGGTGAACATAAAAGATAAGGAATAAAATGTCTTAATTTTTTTTGTTGGGTTTCTGTAACATCCATATAATACATGAAATCTATTATTTATCAATTATTAAAGATCCGTGGTGAGAGTGAACTCCCATTATTGATTTTTTTATATTTATTAAAATAGAACTCCTCCACCATTATAAAAAACACCTACTCCCCTAAATTATTTCCAGATATTAAGCCCTTCCGATCACAAAGAACCTAAAAATCCCCCCAAACCTTATTAATGTTATAAAGATATTGTTCATCCAAAAATACCAACCCTATGGATCATAATAAAATAACTAAATGGGGGTGTTCTAAGTGAAGGATATTGTCTTACCTAAAATGTTTCTTTTTAATTATTCTCCAGCATTTTTCATTTATCTTCATTAAATTGTAAAATAATTATAATAGTATCTACCATATAATAATATTTTTTTGTGTTGATGGAATAACCTATACAAAAATACTCTTCTGTCAACTTGAAAACGAAACTGTTGATCGTGTGTACGATGGACTACCGCCTCACGAACCAATATTTTTTTTTTTCATCACCACCTTTTAAATATTTTTAAAATGATATATTTAACATATTTATATGATATTTATCAAATTATAACACTTATGTTTTTAAAATATGACATTTACCTCCTTTCATTCTATTATATGAGAATATAAAAACACTTCTTGTGTGTTTGGAAGACTACACCTTTATTAAGCTACATGGATTCTTATTCACTTATAATTTAAATGGAAAAAAATAATGATATTATTTATGATTTTTTTTATCTTGGGTGAACATAATCATAGAAGCATGTACTTCTTTCCTTGCATTACTTCTTTCTAAATGTTGTCGACCTCCACTCTTCGGGATAATGATCATGGCTCCTTCATTGAGAAAGGATAATGAGATGTTAGTTCATCCTTTAATGTATTCCAAATTGGATATTCTAACCTAGTCTATCAATCTATGATATATTTTATAAATGTTCGTGAAACTCTATCTTATTTTCATCTTGAGGTGGTTGGTGGATAATTATGCTTCTTTTTTCTCAATAAGGCAGTATCTTCTGGTCAATATAGGTCGTAATATTTGACATGTATATGAATTTTTGGATGATGTGAAGGTTGGTTAACTATGAAGTATTCCAATTTTTGAGGTAATATAATGTATAATAAATCATAGTCTTGGAAACTAAATATTCTCATGTCATCTATGCGGTAGTTTACATGATGTGTTTAATTATAATAAGGATTTTTAACTTAGTTGTCCCAGGATTATTTTTTGGTGTTGCGTTTCCTAGATAATCTCATGAGTTTATCCTATTGTGGAGATTTTTTTCACAAGTTAAATGTCATGTGAATACTAATGGTCACATGTTTATCATCTTATTATGATAGTTTTTTGGTTGATTGTGACACCAATTGGGAAGATTTCACACTTGGTATTTGATGGAGTGTGTCCCCAAGGGTGAATATTTCACGCTTGGTATATCATGGAGTGTATCCCAAAGGGGGAATACATCACACATGGGATTTGTTTCAGTGTGTCCTTAGGGGTGATGATTTCACACTTGTGATAATGGGGAGTGTGTCCTATGGATGGAAGATTTCACAACTAGGATTTGTTTATGTGTTTCCTCTTGGGAGGGGGGTGGGGATTCCACACATTGGATATGGTAAAGTATATTCCAATTGGGGAAGATTTCACACTTTGGGTTTGGTAGAGTGTTCCCACATAGGTAATATTTCACACTCAGATTTGTTAGGGTGTTTCCCCATGTGAAAAGATTTCACAATTAGTTTTGTTGCGATTAAGCCTCAATGAGGTGTCCTATATACCCTATTTAATAGATATGGATCAAAATCCTCATATTTTCATTTTTTATTTTAAGGTCATATGGTGAAACCAATCCAAGAATTTTAACTCCTTGTGTTAAGGACACTGGTGTCATAGTTGGAACATCAATGATGTATGGTATTGGTATTACACATAGAAACATCTAGATTATTGTTAGGACAATCCATTATATAAATGAGGATTATGCGTGGGAGTTTCTAGGTGTTACTATAGAGCATAAATGATTTTAATGGGGAATGGAAATGGGATTTTACCAGGTGTTGTTATGAGTAGGGATGAGGTGATTGGTGATTATTCGTGGAAGCATATCAGGTGCTTTTATGGAGCATAAATGATTTTAATGGGAGATACACATAGAAGTTAACAACGTTCTGGTGTATTATTCATGATTATCACATGAGGAATCATGTACTTACTACTCATGGAATCAAATGTTTTTTTCATTGTGTAAGGATACCGTTTTAACATCGTGTTAAATGACATTGTGTGTGGGGCTTATGATTTGATCTTCCCATCATTTTATTGTCTTATTAGTTAAATATGTAATCTCAACCTAATTCCTGGTCAATGAATATAATATAGGATTACTCTTAATGAAGATACTGATAGGGGATGATTCAGTATAGTAGGGGAATATGTTGGACTTTCACTCTTGGTAAACCCATTCTTTATTTCATATGTCTGGTTATATGTGAATCATGACATGCTGATGTGTCGAAGGCTATGATTGGGTATTACACCTGAGATTGATGTCCATGGTTAATTTTTGGGGGTATTCTCATGATCATTATATGATTCATATTATGGTTGACACATAATTATTCCCATGAATATCATATGAATCATATTATTCTTGAAGATAATATATAATACAGTTTAACATCCTGTGTTGAGGAATGTAAAAATTATTTCCATAGCATGACAGGAAGAATCATACTATAGATATGTTATGTATCTATTGATTTCTAAAAGAATATTCCAATATATTTAATATATGGTATAATATAGTTCAATATCATATAGTGATGACTACTAGGTTAAAGATTAATTGCAAAGTATGGTATGGGTATTATACAAGAGAGGCCCTTTTTGGTTTGACCTAGCATAGGTGTCATGTTATAGGGTCTCAGCAGTTTCTTTATTATTGTTTTTAATAAAGGTATTTTTAGAATCTGAGTGGAGAATAAAAACTCACATCATGAAAAAGGTACCAAGAGGATCATATCAAATTAACTTACTTTAGAGAGTGTGGATATACATCTCGACCCATGGTATTATATAGGCTATACATTGGGAATGTATAGTACACAAAAAATGTGCTCAGCCTGTGTTGAAAGTTCATCGTGTAGATTTCCATTTTTCTGGGAGTTAGTGATGGTAGATAATATACTGGAATGGAGGTTCAGGATAATATCCTGAAAATGATATGATGTGGGAGTGTATGAGATCAACCCCCTCATTTGAAACCATGAGCATATGTGTGAATATATTTTCACACAACTTGGAATTTGGTTATGCAACTACAAGCTGGGCCATGCAAATTTTCACTAGGTTAAGAAACATTTCACTGGGTCATGCATCTTCTCATTTGTACACAAAAAAAGAGTTTCCACAAGGAATGACATACAAGCATGATTTCTGAATAACACTATGTATTGCATCTTTGCAGTTGTTTGAAAATAAAGTTGCGCAAAATTTATTACATTGTGAGGAATTATGTCTCTAATGTGTATTTATACATGGAATCATTTAAGAATAATCCCCTTATTTAATGATTTTCATGAGGTAATTTTATGAATTTTCGGTACATGGGGGTTGTGTAAAGTTTACAATTATGAGTTTCACATGAGTGAACTCTAAAAATAGAATCCCAAAGGTCCCCTCCCCTAAAATGAGGGGTTGATACTATATTTATAGGCACTTTCACTGTGTCATGGAACATTGAAAGTGTTTCAAAAAATTTGGATGTGCCTCACACCATTATGGGATCCTGTGAAAATTCCTTTGTTTTTGAAGCCTAGCTCGGGTAATCACAAATCCTTGATGTTAGACATCACATTTCTCACGCAACATAGTTGTGTGACCATGAAGGAATTGCATTCACTTTTGGATATTTTTTTACAATTTCATAATTTTTTTTCAGAATCACCCCATATTGACATATATCATAATTCCATATATATGTTTATCCATAAGGTTGTTCACGCTTGACGACCAGTCAAATCGAAGCCTGTGAAATAAACTATGCTCATGGTTCTCATTTTTCAGTATTCATTCCATACATGAACTCATTTGTCGTTGAAAAACGATAGTATAAATTATAATATGTGATATATATGACATTAAAATTATTATTTAAAGGTAATATATTAATTACTATTTTTTAAATTTTATTTTTTTAGAAAAAATAAGCAATGTTGGAGCATGCGTACATTCTACTAGCTCTATGAATAGTGCAATTCATTTTCTATCTCTAAATTTAATTGATTAAATTAAATATATATATAAGGAATATATATGATATTTATATCATGGTTACCATTATGGATATGATGGAACCATGATGAAGGAAAATGGATTGACAATATGAATCAATAAAATTCATGAAAAATAAAACAATAATTATTTAAAACATTATTTTAACAAGGAAGTATCATTTAATATGAAATGAAAGGTACTAAATAAATCATATATGGTATGATACATATGATAATAGATATTCAATAATTATATTATATATATATATAATAAAGATGGTTTTAATGTTATTAAAGGAATTCGATATTTAAGATAATGTATTTCTAGTCACTCTTTTTTTCTGGGAGAGCAATGCCATAATAACAACATTTTTATTTTATATCTTGAATCTACTATTTTTAAAGATATTTATTTATTTAATTGATGTTATTATTTATTTTGGATAATGTTATTATCTTTTCTTGTGTGGTGAAGGAATTTTGTCCAAAACTTTATTCTGTGGGACATATGTTATGTTATGTGCCAATAATATTTTAAGAGGAGTATATACATCCCATTTGAATAATTATGTCAATAATTTAATTATCCTAATGATATTTTAAGTTTTATTTAATGTTATTTATTATTGGAGACTATGATTCAAATGATAAAAAAGGGGAAAATTTTTTCTGTTATAATCTAATTAATTTTCTGGAGTGTTTATGATTTTGTTTTTAGTGATGATAAATTAGGAAAAAACTCTCAAGAAATCCATCCTTAATTATCTCATATTATTAGTTATTTAGAATATGAATTTTTTATTATATTTCCTCTATCTATATAATAAATATTAAAAATGAATATTTTAATAATAAATTTACTTTATTTCACTCTTAGATAGAAAATAAATTTTCTTACATATCCATATTTTTTAAGAAAATTCAAAAATGTTTTAATGTTACTCTATGATTGTTTAGATATATTTTTACTAATTTTTTATTTTTAGAATTTTTTGATGAAATATTTATGTTATATTCTATGAAATAACTTATTGTATTTTTACAAAAATATTAAAGAAATAACCATTTTTAATGTTTATGGAAATAACTATTTTTCACATTATCATGAATTTTATGTTAATTAATGTATCTTCAGAATGTTTTAAAGTATATATTATTGGGAAAATGATTTAAATATTATTTGGTAAATTTATATATTTTCATGAAGTGAATTCAAAATCAAAAGGGCATTTTCTTCAAGATTTATTTTAAAATACATTTGAATATGGAGTGAACCCATTACTCTTTGATTGTTTTGTAAATTATATTTTACTACTATGGATAGGATTTTATAAGCATATTTAAATTCCAAACCACATTTTATTATGAAAAATTTATCCTTTAAGAGATTATGTTCCTTATATCCTTTATAATTATTGTATTATAAATTACTAAGATTAATTCCATGACTCATCTTTATAATATTTTATATACATTGTATGGTTTCAAAATGCAATTCTAGTGTTTTTATACCCTTATTCTTATATGATATCTAATATCTCCCTTATTTACCATTATTGAGAATATGAGCTAACAGTTTCTTATGTTCTAATTACCAAGGGCTTAATGAATGTTGTTATGTATTATATTTATAATAAGGGTAATATTTATGAAGAACTAAATTGGAGAAGATTTAGAACTCTTATGATCCAATTTTTATGATTCCATGTATCCAAAGGAATTAGACCTAAATAATTTAGTCGTAGATCATTATGTTATGAAATTAATATTCAAATATTAAGATATATTATTTATCTATAACTATTTTAGATTATTATAGTTAGTATAAGGTAATGGTTTAATAATCCTTTGGAAACATGGATGAGAATTCTTTGGAGAGATAACTATGGATATTTTTTCGATAATTTGAAGGATATGTCATGTTAAAAGAAAATTTCATATAATTTTGGAGAAGTATTGAGAGTGGTTTCCAAGATATTGTCTCTATATATATATAATAAAAGTGGATGTGGAATCGGAATATTTGTAACACAGGGTAATAAATCTGAAAAGGTTGAATTAATAGGTCATTGTGTTTTATTGGTCAATGATATTAGGCTTTGATGACCACCTACTTTGACACACAAAGGGGATATGTGTTTGATATTCCCAAAATCAATACAAACCATTATTATAAATTTCATTAATCTCCATGAATAACCATGGATAAGGATATGGTTTTATTGATTGAAAAGAATGTTTCAATATTTCGATATATTATAAGTTATTTTTCTTGATTATGAGTTTCCCACTATGATTATTGTTGATCATATTATTATTTTTGGTTTTAGTCAATGGATAGAAATAATAAGAATCATGTTAACACTATATGTGATGGATAATTATATTATTATGAGAAACGAAATTGGGTGATGACTAGAGATTTTTTTTCAGATTATATGTAGTAACTAATCACGATTATGACTAATAACCTGAACATTAATGTGATTTGTAATTAATAAATTAGTGAGAAATATTTATTTTGGAATTTCATGTGGTAATGATCAATGATAATAGAATATTTGGATTCATAATTATTAATATGGTGGGGATGATAACATAGAAGAGTATCTCAAATTTAGTGGAATATGTATTCCATGTAGGAATTACAGTCATAGAGAAAATAGTTGGTAATGAATTCAATGTATAATATATGGGGAACATTGTAATTATTTATGTCAACGCCTTTAACTAAATGTTATACCTTAGACCATGGAAATATTAATATTATTCTAAATGATTAAGTAAAAGGATTTAAGTGTGTATGTATTTTGATTCATGATTTTTAATAAAGTACTTTGAAAAGTATTATTGTTATAATAATTATATAAAAACCTACAATTCTGTTATATTAGAAAGAATATACATCTTAATTTGATATTAACATAGGAGTTATGGATACCATCAAGGGTTTATGAGTTTAGGCTTGATCATAAGTTCATATTCAAATAATATCCCTTTGATGTTTTATGTGACCTGTGTTTATCAAGATTAAGCATATATTTGGATCCCTTTATGGAAATATGACCCTTTGGTTTTATATATTTTTTAATGAAATATATATTTGAGGAAGAATGAATTTATATTTTTTAAATATGGGATTAACAGTATTGGTAATATTGAGGGGGAAACTCATTTTATGGGGGGGAGAATGTGACACCATTATATTTAATGAAATATATATTTTTAAATAAATTTAATCATTTTCTATCAAGTGTTACATCCAATCCATAGTTTATCTTTTGTTATATACAAAATTTAATTTATACAAAATACAACAAACTATTAAAATATTATTATTTAATATGATAGTTATTTCTTAACTATTTCAATGGTGGGTATTAATAATACTAAATAAATTATGAAAATATATTTCATACATAGATATATGAAATTAATTTTTTGGATACCAATAAATTATATATTAAAATAAATACAATATGAAAATAAAAGAAATCAATTTATAAAAAACTATTTTCTACACGAACACATTTTATCTCAATAAATAAATTCAATCAATTTAGGTGAATGATTTTAACAAAATTGATATTTTTTACACTGAAGAAAATATTTTTAAATTCATATTATATGTTTTATAGTTATGAGATATGAATAATGTCTATTTTTCCGAGGAAATATTATTTTTCAAAAAAATAATTTGTCTCATTTAGGGACTTGTTTTTAAGCATTATATTTTAAAATTTTAGAAACACTTTTAAGAAAGTTAAATTCAGTTATATATATAACATTTGAAATCATACTTGGGTGAATATTTGGAATTTTTGTGAAAAGATTAATTTTTTTGATGAATAGTGATATGTATTGGTTATTATTAGAGACTTTATTTATTTTCAAATAAAATATATAGTTCCATTTTATTTAAATATAGTTCAAACTATAACATTAGATCAATTATATTATTATAAATCCAAATTAACTAATTTTAAAAAAACTCATATTTAATTATGATACAAAATACTTTTGGTCTTCTGAAAATTTACCTTATGGAAAACCGCTTTTCACTGTATTTGTCAGATTAATCTTAAATTAAATTCATAATCTATAGTGATATTTCATAAAATAGATTCTATATTTGGAATTAAAATAATATATAATATATAATAAGGTAAAAATAATTTCAGTTCATAAATATTAATAAAGGTACAAATAATTATTTAACATGATAAGGTTAAAATGAGGGTTTTACCTCACATGTGTTTGTGTTAAAAATAATTTTACAAAAAAAATATATTTACATTTAATAAATATTATTTCATAATTATAATTAAATTGAAAATATTATCGAATAATTTTCACTTTAATTTAATTATTAAAGGAAGAAATAACGGGTTAAGTAAAAAAGATTCACATTTCCTCATTGAAATCCTAATTGGAAAAATAATGGAAACCTAAAGGATAAGGAATAACATGAAGAAAATTTGTGTTTTTGTGTGTGTTGGAAGTTTTATCAACCATATAAACCATCCAATCCGTTATTTATCAATTTCTAGGGACTTGTGGTGAGAGTGGATTCCCATTATTTAATAGTTTTGTCTATTTACAAAAATTCTAGTCCTCTCACATTATAACAGTTCACTTCCTAAATTTATTTTCTTACACGACATAAGAACTATTGCTTGACAAAAACATCCCGAAATTCCCAACCACAAAAAATAATTATCCATATAATAGATCTTATGTTCACCCCAAATGACCTACCCTGTGGTCCTTAATAAGTGATCCAAAGGGGGCTATTCTAAGCCATTTCAATTGAGTTCCATAAAATATTTCTTTTTAATTAATCTCTTTTAACCAAAACTCATGTTATATTATTTATTTTATTATAAAAATAATATATTCCAAAAAATGTGATGTTATTATGTTTATTTAATTACCTATACCGATCTTATATTCCATAAATGGAAAAAAATCATTGATCGTGTATGAGGAGGACTACCACCTCAAGAGAAAAATGTAATTTGTTTCCAAACACCACCTCTCACGGAAGGATATAATTATTTATTAAACGTATTTATTTGATACTTATAACATTATGATACTTAAAAACTATAATATCACATATACCGTCTTACTTTCCACTCTATGAGAATATGATAACATCCCAAGTGTGTACGGTAGACCACTTCCTCATGGAGTATTGTGATTCATTCTTTGCTTATTTTTTACATTGAGTGTAATATTAATATTTTTAATTAACATATTTGATATATATGATAGTAATAAATTATTATAAAACTATAATATATTGTTTACCATTATTTCATTATATCCATCCTCAAAATGGAAACATTGTTCATGTGTACGTACGGCATACAGTCTTTATGAACTATGTAGTTCATTTTATATCTATACCATCAATGGAATACCATAAATAAATATATATATATATATATATAATGAATATTATATATATATAATGGTTAAAATGACAGATATTCTAAAACATTGATCAATGCAATACAACCATGAAATAAAAATGAAAACATACATGAAAAACAAAGTAGTTACACCCGAAACCGGATTTTAACAACAAATTGTTAATAAACATGTTATAAATGGTCATATGTAAATCATATTTGGTACGATAAAAGTTATAACAGTTATACAATATATTTATTATGAAACATTATGTATTATATAAGAGTTTTAAATGTGTACGAAGGAATTCAATGCTTATGTTAAGGGGGGTTATAATCCCTCTTTTTTTAGGGAGACATATTCCATAATCACCACTCGTTTATTTTTTATGGTGTATATACCAACCAAATTGAAATTTTATGTTAGGAGTAAAATAATAAAATAACATATAATGTTTAATTTTATTTTCTTCTTTGATGGGTCCTATTATCCTATTAAATCCAATGTGTTAAGGGAGTTTCTTTTGAAATTACCTTCATTGGGAAAAAAGGTATGTTATACATAACTCTTCTTTTGTGAGGTTAATTTATGGTAACTTTGACATGTTATATCATGAATTTTTTTAGACTAATTATATTTAATGTTTTATTTATAGTTATTATTTATCAAGGGTTATTATTTAAATGATACTGAAATGGTAAAAGATTCATGCTGTAATCTCAAAAAATTTAGGTATTATTTATGATTATATTTCAAATGATGGGATATTATGATATATCACTCAAAAAATAATGTATGTTATTCACCTCTATTTTGTATAGAGTAAATGTTTTCTTTTATTTTACCTATCTATACATACTAATGATTCCAAAAAAATTGTGATAAAAAAGTGATCATTATTTCTATCTTCGGTCGGATACTCTATTTCATTCAAATCTATGTTTTCAAGAAAATATTCCAAAAATACTTCAGTCTTTCTATGTTATTTTTTTTCAAATTTTTACCCATGATTTAATTTTTACAAATTATTTTTATTGAATATTAATGTTATTTTCCAAACATGTCCCTTTATAATTTTTAAGGAAAATGTAAAAAGAATATGTATTTTTAATATATACAACAAAATATATACACCCCACATTCATTACCACTAAATTATTTAATTATTCATTTACATGTTTCCAAAGATATTTTTCAAAGAAAACATTTTCAAAAATATTGAGTAATTATTGATATTTTAAAAAAGTTATTTAAAAATGAAATGGATATTTTTGTAAGAGTAATTTTAAATTATATTTAATTATTATATAATATATTTCAATGTTTATTTTAAAATAAAATAATTAAAAATGTTTTATGTTCTAAATATTTATTTTCAAATTTGGAAGGATATTTTCTTCAAGAAATGTTCAAAGTGGTCTTTTAAAATCATTTTCTATCAAATATTGAGTCCATTTATTTCACTATATCTTTACAGTGGATATGATCAAATGATAACATATTTATTCTTTCTCTAGATGGTTTATTTTTATGATGATAATAATTTTATGAAACCCATTTACATTCTATGGTTTATTATATAATGATATGTTTGTGAAACCCATTTCATTTAATGGGTTGTGATATGTTAAATTTTCTTTGAGTACCATTTGTTTTCAGGGCCTATAATATGATAAATGTGTTATGAGGAAAATTTATTTTTTTAGTATTTGATATGATGAATGTTTTATGATGTTTTTTCACACACATGTATAGTTTTTATTATGTGATAGTTGTTATATCCAATTTTATTGGTCACATTATAAATGATGAGAGTGGGTACATTATAAATAAGTATGGGTGGCACCGATATATTCATCCAATGCATTGGGAAAATATTGATATCTCATGAGATAAAAAATAATGGAATTGGGGGTAAACCCAATTCAGTAGAAATATTTTTACACTAGGACAATCTTGTGAGTTAACCATACCTTTTACGATGGTTTATATAGTAAAACCATTAAACCAATATAGCGTTTGAAATGAGCCTTGATAATTAAGGAAATGATTTTATTTGATTATGTTTATTCCAAAATTATTTGGTTTCTTCCAATATTATGATACAATAAATTATGTTATTTGATGCCTTTATGACTCATGTATTTTGAATTAGCATGATTTGTCCCGTGACCGATGTTTATATTTCATGATATTAAATTTATTGATTCAAAATGTTATTCTTAGGTTCACATACATTTATTCTCACATTATATTATATAACCCCTTATTTACCATTACAAATAATTTGAGCTCACCCTTTATTATTTTTCATTTCCCCATGGTATAAAGAAATTATTTATGTATGATATGTATGAGAAGAGTTCATGTTATAAAGGAAAAAGTAAGAGATGATATAGAAATCTTATAGACCAGTTGTTTATGATTCCATGTTTCCAAAGGGAATATTCTTAAATAGTTATTTGTTGGATCATTATGTTTTGAAATGATTATTAAACTAATAATACGAAATATTAATTTATGGTGAGTTTGCGTCTTTAGACATCTAGTTTGGATAAGTGAAACCTTGAATATGATATTAAAAACTGATATGAAAAAACACCATTTGATCCCCCCACTCTCAATTTAAAAAGCTATATTTGACTATATTGGGTACTCTTTGGACACTATCGAGGTAGTTGGTCAAATCCTATCTGGATTTTTCTGGAAACCTGATGGGTATTATCCAAAATAATTTTTCACTCGGTATATATTACCACTCAAACATGTACCCAATTTCCTACTACTACAACCTTATTAGAATTAATTATTACTAAAACTCAAAAGGTCAACTCTTAACATTTTCTAATCATCATACCCCATTCAAACACTATTTTTAACCACAAAAAATTGAAATAATGATCATTACTCTAATTAACCTCTGAATTTCATAACACCCAAAGACACTTTTCTATGAAATTCATAAAATAAACCAAAATTAACCTTTAAATAAATTTAATAGACTATAATCCATTAAAAATATCACAAATAGTTTTCTTTCATCCTCTATAATATATAAATGTGACATTATGAAGAAACTCTTCATCTGGTGACTACCAATTCACTTGGAAAAAATAAAACCATATCCCATGTTTCATTCCAAACATATAATCCAAGAATACCAAAAAAGAAATACACTTATCTTTGCAACTATATATCTAAATCACAAACTATTATTAAGTAAGCATACTCCCACATATTCAATATCCATTATTAGAATCATTGATGGATTACTTATTTTTTCCCACCCACTATATTTAAAATATTATTTTATTTATACTTTTAAATTAAAATAAACATTAGTCAAATCGATAAAAAAATTTCGTTGATATTAAAAGAATAATATTTCTATAAGTAAAATTCATATTTTACAAAATTATACCTATATATAAATATTTAAACTTTTAGATTTAATAATACTAAAAAAAGAACCCATTTATCATTTTCTTCTAAAATATAAAATGTAGTTAATATATATTTAAAAAATATAAATATATGAATAGTCTAATATTTTTAAT
This sequence comes from Viscum album, assembly GCA_963277665.1. Lineage (NCBI taxonomy): Eukaryota > Viridiplantae > Streptophyta > Magnoliopsida > Santalales > Viscaceae > Viscum > Viscum album. Next base: position 1,371,570,424 of record OY728133.1, on the reverse strand, counting down.
AATTAAAATCAATTCGTTACTCATATAAATCACATGAATATTTATATTAATCTGATCATTACAGATAAATATTAAGGAACAAACTATATATTGATTAATGTACATCAATTAGTATAAATAATAAATAATTTTAATTAAAAAAGAATAAGAATATAATATCAATTCATTAAATAAATTCCTATATGTTCCTATTAAAAAATGTAATGAAAATCGGAAATAAATTATCTGGGATTATGTATTTTGAAATGGAATGATTTTATACACACCCATACCTAAGGATATTTAATTTAATACCAACAAATTCCACATGAATTTTGTGTCGACTATATCAATATTAGAAGAACATGAAAACTGTATACCTCCGAAATACAGAATTCATTTTTCTTTTATAAAAAATCATATAAAACTCAAACACATCTACCTTACAACATTTTAATAGCATGAAATAATTCACTCATTGAATTAATAGAAACTCCACTTAATCAATGTGTGTTCCCAAATCACTAGCGATTGAGAACGATTCTTATTGGATAGAGATAATAATTTGGGAAATATTTGCACTCTTTAAGTGCAAATTTTGGTATATTTCGGATTATTCCAAAAACAATATCATAACATAATCAAATATTAAAAATTATAAAAATACAAACATTCTCATTAAAGGACACGTATTTTAATTTTATAATAATAAAATCAAAACCACCTAATAATGTATTCTTACAAAACACAACATACTGTAGACATAAAAATAAAACAATAAAAATTTCATATAATGAATAAATAAAATAGTAAGGATATATACCATTGACTCTTTCTTATAAAGATGGTCACTAATACTCCATGTCTTATTAGAGTAATACTTTTTTGACATTCATTTCACTATAATTTAAATATCATCGAATCAGTTTTCTACATACCTTCTCATGTCAACAATGACACATGTTAAAATATAGACCCAATGATCTGTAAATATTGTGTTTTAGTTCAAATATTTACAATGTACAATCCAAATATGTCTTTATTCAAAATAAATAACCGAGTTAATAATCATGTTAATTCATGTGTGTATATTTTTAGAATGTAATAATAATATAATATATCAATGAAAAAGAATTATTTAATTTCAATATTCATCATACCACCCAAACTATAATCACATATTAAAAATAGAAAACTATCAAACAAAAAAGGAAAATCCATGATTATAGGTACCTAATATCATATATATGAGGGAAATAAAAACATTTATCTTCATCCTAACTTTTTAGGAAATGACTTTTTAGAATATATATTATATATATATAAATATTTACATATGATTACCCAATTATCATATTAGGAATGTTATCATAGATTGAATGATACTGACATACACAGACACACATGTGTCCATCCTATCATATAATTTTCCTATTATCTTAAACATATGACTCAAATATCATATATGTGAATGTAAATATAGATATAAATATTAAAATGGAACACTAAATTTGTATCTATGTGAATGAATAATATAAAATAATATATCCACATCAAATTAAAAAGTAATATTCATGTTATTTAAAGCCCCAAATTATGTCAATCACCACTAAGGTATGACACTCCTAATGAAAATATGAGTTATCTTAGACAAATATTATGACCACACATAATTTATTTATATGATTTAATAGGATATCTAGATAAAATGTTGGATCATTCAGACCATCAGAATATATAGTGAATTAATCTATATCCCAACCCACCATATAATTCCTCCAAATATATTAAATCACATTATTTATTAAATAAACAATCAAATTATAAAATTTGATTAAAACAATCACATAATAAATTGAGTATATTTAAATATAAATTACTAATCCTAATAGAAAATAACATTTAATTATATATATATACTCAAAATAAATTATAGAAAATAAAAAAATTCATAGTTCATTATTACTATAAATGGTGGAAAGACATTTACCCAAGACCTAAACCCATTTACATTCCTTCGTCTCAAAACTACATCATAGTTAGTGTCTCAACATCATTAACACAAATATATATATATATATATATATATATCCCTATAAATTTATGTTTTCTAATCCAAATATCAATTATCAATTACATTCAGATAAATACGACTCATAGTGAATGATTATAGTGGAATTATAATAACAATTAGAGAGACCTAAAATGAAACTGAATAAAATGAATAATCCCAAAATTAAAATCATTACAAATAAGGATATCTAAAACATCACAATCATCATGTCACAAGGATTTATATAAAAAGTGGTAACCGATGAGAAATTTAATAATGGTATTAAATAAAATATATTTCTACTTATAATAAATATAATTTGATTGGTTATTAAATATTACATAGTAAGAAAACTAATTAAACAAGCCTTAGAATAGTTACCTAATCCCCTACACCTATATGAAATCGAACTAATAAGGAATAATGTCATTTTCTAAGTAATCTTTTAGTCATGAAAGCCCATTTATTATGATTTGGTTAACTCATCACTATTTAATCAACTAAACTCATCCATTAATTTGTAAATTATGAAAACTAATTAGCAAGGTTTGTGATTTGTTTGTTTACCTATAATTGGATATAGTTATCTTTTTAAATGAGTTTTGTAACATATTTATATTTTTAATAGGTTATATATGGAAACCTCCATAATAATAAATTATACGCCATTAAAACAGAAATAAATAATCAAATAACAATCATATATAGTATAACATAGATAACCAAGTTTTTTAAGGATGTATTACAATACATAATTTAAGTACTATCCATTTTAACTAAATTAATCACATAAATCCTTCCACGAATACCTCAATTTTGCATAATCATAAACAAATCTCTATCCAAGAATATATATATATATTAAAAATATATAAATATTTAGAAATTCATAAATAAATAAATTTAAATTTAGCATGATCTATTAGAATTTCATTTATTAAAAGGAAATATGCTATAATCATTCACAAGTAAAACGAACAACGTCATTTAGAAACTAAATGTTTAAATTTTATTAACATTGAATAATTAATTAGAAGAAATAATAAAGTAAAAACCAATTAAATTTAATGGGGTTTTGACTACCTACTATTATAAGATAATAGTAATAAGAACATAATAATTTTTCCATGAATCAACATTCTTCAAATTATTAAACAAATTAAGAAAAACAATTAGAACTAAATATCACGTTATGGCCCTTATAAAACACTAAATAAATTCCCACAAACACTCATATAAACAAAATCCTATACTTTCTTTCTAAAATAACCAATGATTTAACAAAAAACAAGATAAATTTTTAATATAATCTGTCAATCAATTGACCTCAAAAAAAATTATGAGGAAAAATTAGAAATTAATCGTTCATATCCTTTATTATCTATTTTTCCTTCAATTATATTCAATTTGTTTGATTAACCCATGCTATGGTGTAATCATCAATAAAATCAATATAAAACCTAATCTAAATTAATTAAAAACATAAATAAAATGGTATATTATTATATTTAATAAGAAATTGAAATAATTATTTAATAATAACAACCATTGGATGTTCAGTTTAAGGAGAGAATAGAGATGATAAATGGAGTACAAAAGGGATTCAAACCATCACATGTGGTTTAAGTAGAATCATAAAACCCTCAATAAGTTCGTAAAATATAAAAACATTAATATTAGTTCACACAATTTTAAAAAACCAAAATTAGATCCATTAGTTTCCAAGTAGATAGAAATCAAGGACATGAAAAATTACTATAGGGATTTCGATAGTAGCCTTGTTGGTTATATCCCCTAATTTTTCTCACAAAGAACATAATGGAGTAATATCAGGTACATGGTGTCCTACTATTTCCACCTCCATAAATTTAAATCTATTATGACTCTAAATCTCAATAACTATTTTATTCTAATAACAAAATATTCCCTAAAAACCAACTTAAGACATAATAAATCATGAAAAATGATCTCTATAGTAATATAATTCATAAATTTCAAATAAATGTATTTAATTATAAGTAAATTAAAAAATATAATATAAATATATATTTAAAACAATGAAATAAAATATGAATTATTACAAATATATAAATTATAGTGATAATGTCAAAAATATATTTTCTGAAAAATTCCACTAATAGGAAATAGAAATATCATATAAAGTATAATATTAAAAAATATTATCATATCATAGTATTTATCAAGATAATTTATTATTTTGGGGTTTTTGAACCATATTGAGAAATGATTATTCTATAAATAGATATTTATATATAACTTATGGATTATATATAATTGTGGATATCAAGGGAACTATGTGTGTGACCTTAAAGAAGGATTTTTAGGAACTATTCATAAATATTTTTTTACAAACGAAATAAAAATTGAATTCTAAAAATATTAATATAATAAAAAATATATTTATTATGATTCATCAAATGAATTAATTATAGATGATTGAAACATTGACCGATTTATAACATAACTTCCTAGCCCAACTATGGTGCATCAACCACTTCTATTCTTAGATTAACACCATAAAATGGGTATAATTATGTAAATAGGTGGGAAATAACACCATTTTAAGGGAATAATATAATGGATGACAAGGAATTATATATAGGTATAGGATTATGTTAGGGTTATACCTCGTTAGATCTATGATGTAGTGAATTATATAAAATATTTATGAATACAGATAAATATTGGGATATATTAATAGATGGAATGAATGATAGTGGTTATATATTTTTGTTGATAGATGGTTACATGTGATTATGATGAGTGGTGGTGAATCTCACATGAGTGTATAGAGGGAGTAAAATTATCAACTATAATATTTTCTAAAGTGATTATGTGATGGTTGATCATGTAAATCTACAAATGAGGGTAACTAACACATTTAATAAGGACCAAATGATTTTTTGATCCCACACTATGTTTTTTTATAACGGCAAACCCATATGTGAATAAATATAATATATTCGAATGACTTTGAGTTATCCAAGCTTTATGGTTAATAGAATTGCGGTTTCAATCGAGGCACTGTGAGATATTGTGAATTGTGAATGGTACATAATGAATAAAATACATCGTTGAAGACTGAAAGTCATGATAGTTAATGTCATAATTATATTACATAAAATAAATGTATGTAAAAGGGATATTTAAAAAGAAGTTAAAGAAAAATATAATGAATATAAGAAGGAGATACTATGTTTTTGGGAGATTAAGGGATCCCATAATCATGTATACATTATATTAAATACATGAGGATATAATATAATATTAAATTTTTTTGAATCCATTTATCAATAAATAAATTATAATATATGGATCTATATATAAATTGTTTATATTCAAATATTATTCATGGAAAAAGTGTTTGATGAATTTGAGGACCATCTAAATGTTCTGGATGATGTTTTAAAGAAAAACGAAAGGAATAATTCTATGGAGAATTGAATTTAAAATGATGAGTCCTAACTTGTTATGATGAAGTAGTTTTAAGATGTTTCATCCTTGAATTATCATATAATTTTAAATGTTGTTATGGATCATAAAATATTTATTAGGTGATGTTTTTGAAAACGATGAAATTATTCAGAAATTATAGATATGGGATTTTGTAATGTTCTAGACTACATGTAAAGGTAACAGAAAATAAAAGTAATAAAGAATTTAAATGAATTACATAAATGAATTTTTTTATAACTGTAACACCCAAAGATTTTATAATTATTTTCCTTTAAATAAATTTAATTTTTTGATATCGTACTTTACATGCGACACCGTGTTTGAACAAGAATCGATAAATAATTGAATTATTATTTTTGAATGAGGCAGTTGTCACAATGTATTTTTAATAGAGGGTATGAGTAAATATAATTGAATAATGAAAAATTAATTGTTACCTAGTTATATGATGAAATTATTGTTTATCAATTGATAAAATCATTTAAAACAGAAAAATTTATGTTTTTCTGAAAAAAAATGTTCACAATTTGTTTTTATTATATTTAATTAAATTAATAACAATTGATGAGTGATTTTAATGAAATAAATATATTGAAAATTATATCATTTTTTATCATTCATTTAAATTTTTTTTTGCATGAAAAAATGATAAATCCATATTTAAAAATAAATTTTCTTCCAAAAAAGTGATTTTCATTATGTGGTACAGACTTATTTTAATTTGGATTACAGGAAGGTATAGAAATTTAATATTGAAAAATAGATTCTATATTAAAGATAATAATTTAAAATTTTGGATAACTGATCAAACTTATTTTTTCATTAGGAATAGTATCATTGGTAAATATTTATCACACAGTATTGGTAAATTAGGTAATTAAGGTTAAAAATAATGTTATAAACCCTTGAAAGAAAATCTAATTCATTAGTCGTATATATATAAATTGAGTTTTCTATAATATACTCATATAATATTTGATTATATGTAATTTTGGTCCTTGTTTTCTTTTTTAAAGATTATTATATTATTTTATGTAACGGAAATTCCCAAAATGAAACTATGTTTATTTTAATTTCTCGTAAATGTTAAATTATAGTGAATAAGATTCTATGAATTAATATAAATATATATATATTTATCCTAATTGAATAATTTTTAAAAATTAAATATTTATAAATTTTATTGATTTCATAAATAACATAAATGATAAAACAATGCTGACACAGTGCTTATAGAAGTAGTAGAAATATCACTATAAATGAATTTAGAAACATAAAAAGTAAAATATTCTAGAAAAATCATGTTATAACATGATTTTTTTGGTTAACAATATTGTATAATTTGTTTTCAATGATTTTATATTTTAATTTCATATATGTATTGATTCATTTAAATTCATAATATGTGGACATTTCTTAAAATGATGTTAATGGTATTTTATATTAAATAATACATATTAAATTATTTAAAAATTATAAAAAATTTATATGGGACACGAGGAATGGGATATGGGAAAATATAACATCCCCTGATCATTTTTGATCAAATTAAAAACTTAGAGGTAAATTTATAACCCTTTAGTATGGATGAATTTTTTAACATGGTTGAGGTAAAAAATGTATAACAATGGGATAAACCAAAATAGAAGGACTAAACGCCACATAAACGCATAGAAAATTTATTTTTTTGAAGGAATTTAACATTTAAACTATCATATCATTGAATTTTTATCCACTTGGTTCTACTTCAACATGAAATTTTTTTATTATATTTAAATATTTCACGTAATTCCATGTATATCTTTTCCTTCACTATAAAATGACACAACTTATAAACTATTTTTAAAATAAATCGTAGCCATTTTTCTTGATAAAACCAAGAATATTTTTTTAGAGGTCTATATACCTTTTATGGATGTTTTAATCTCCACAAAAACAGTCCTTAAGATCAATAAGAAAAAACCCATAAGATGTATCTCAAAGTGGAAGGAATCATTTTAAATGAAAAATTACATTTTACATCTTATTTTACACCATTGGATTCTATCTGAACCATTTAAATAAAATATCATAAGTATACACCATAAAATTAGGTGTTATTATTTGGATGTTATAACCCTTATCCATCTCTTTTTCCATCTGTTGGGAAATGATAACGGTTATCTTTTATACATGTGGACTACCACTTCGACGATGTGAATGATTTTTCATCAATTCTAGTTTACATGGATGATAATAATGATAAATATAAATAATATATATAATGCTTATATTATAATAATTATTCTAGGTTGGTGGATTATAATTTAATATTCATTATTTAAATCAATCAAAAAATCAAAACAACACTCTTGCGTACATATGGAATACCATAATCAAAAGTGATGCAATTAGTTTTTCATCACATAGTTCTGTTAATTGATATAGAATTATATAGTTTTATTAATATTATATTTATTTCCTAATTAACATTCTCTATATTTTATATCCATTATTATGGTGCATGTATTGGAGCCCTCGATCCCATGCAATGAAAGGGAACCAATTTTAACACAAATGTCTATTTTATGTATGATTTTTTAATAAAATCATAATTGGAAAATTTAAATGATTTTTAAACTCATAGTTATATATATATATATATATATTCCAGAAGCTAATTAATATTTAATTTATATTCAATATAAAGAAGGTTTGACACATTTTACGTAAGAATATAATTGAATTTGAGACTTAATTTTCAATATAATTTTAATCAGGATTGGTTATAACTAAATTCACATTGAGGGAAATTATATAATCCTTATTGGATAAACAGGTTTTATTTTCTTCTCACCATATTGTTCAAGTAATTTTCATGCAATAGTTAAAATTTTCTCTCTATATTAACAAACATATGACGAAAACGTTTTTAATTAAAAAAATATAAGTTCTCTTAGGTAACGATTTTTTTATTCCATAAAAATATTATTTTTAAAATTATTCCAAAAATGAATTTATTATTATGAAATTAAATTTTAATGAAAATGTTTTCCATATTTTACTTTATTTTAAATAAATAAAAATAAGTTTCTATTTTTCTAAAAGATGTATTTATAACAATGGTGCGAATATTATCATTGTTTTAATGAATACCTGATGAAATAAATTTCTTACCGTTATTACTATTATTTTATATAAATATTTATTTATAATATTCCATGGTTCATTAATATGAAATGTTTCTCCAAATATTATGAAAAATATTATATTTCAAATAACTGATTTGTCAATGATTTTTGGGTTTTCCACATTAATTTTTCTAGCGATGTTTTGACGTTATTTTCATCTATGGGAACATCCTTCAATGTTAATTATGCTTCAAAATATACGAGATAAAATATTATAATACTTGTTATTTATTTTGAAGTTTATTTATTATGATAAAGAAATATTAATGGAACCAATTTTCTTCTACTGTAATTATGTTTTGATAATATATTTCACAACCTTATGAAATTCTTATGAATGAATTATTATTAGGTGACAAGTGGGTTTGTTATATAACTCTAAAATGTTTGGAAACATTTTATTGATATATTATGAGTTGATTATGATAATCTTTGACCTGATTGTGAATATATATATTTTAACATTTTTATTTGTGACTATGATTTTTTCTAGTAATAGTCACATGAAATTTCATGGACATAGTTTAAAATAGATATATGAAAATTTTTCTATGTGGGAATGATTTATTATATCCATAGTCATAAAAAACAAAAATACATTATTTCAAATATATTTTTTTACATTTTTATGTGTGAGAATGATTTCCTCTAGCTATGATGATAAGATAATTCATAGATTTAATATCCCAACATCAATTCACTTATAGGCAGCTGAAGATGGTTCGCCACATTATCTCATGTGTGCATCCTTGTTTTCTAGAGGCTACAGATTTCAGTGAGGTTTTAATAGTATATTGGAGAGACTATATGATCATGATCATCATTTTTCGTAGTATTGTAACATAGAAATAAATCAGTGAAAATAGATATAAATGAAAAAAACATCTGGACAATAATAAACAAGTATAAATTGTGCCTAAAATCACCCAAAAAATGACGATCATTTCATTATTCTGTAAAAAAAGTGAATACTAGGAACAATTAAGTAGGAATATAAAACATGCTATACCGAATAAAAAATACCCAAAATTCACCTCTTATAGCATCAAGATCATAAGTTCGGTCCACTGCCCCCATATTGATGCCTAGTACATACTTTTTACCATCTATTCTAATGACCATCCCTTTGTCCCTGCATGCATCTTATAAGTATGTTCAGTTACCAATTAGGGGCTTGAATGGTGTGTGAGATATACTAAGTAGGATACCACCAAAAACATATAGTATAATCCATCTAGTGCGTATATAATGATCAGTGTGAAGGTATAACAGTTTTAATGTAATAATGTAAATTGTAACCATGTTTTCTCATGCTACTAATGATCACTCACTTGACTATAGAAAATTCATCCTAAGCTGAGTTGTTTTGGGACACATGACACCATGTAAATAGATATAAATATATATATATATATGAATTTATGAATAATTATATATATCCTATATATGTACCACACACACATATATATATGTAATACTATTTATGATATAAGAAATTATTCCAAGGCATCCTTACATAATCATAAGAGCCTCGTATTTTAAATATGTCCACCATTCCCATATGTCTCATTGATTATTAAGGAATTCCATGCCCGATGATCTTGAATTGAAATGGATTCCATCCCAAAGGGTCATATATAATATAGGACACCATGCCTAAGTATTATATACCATAATAAGAATTATTGATCATACATTTTCATAATCCAAGAGGTGGTTTCCATCCATTTTATATTTCATTTAATATAAGGAATAATCCAAAATATATATAAGGGTAAGGTTAAATGTTTGTATCATTCACATACATTTAATTCAATGTTGTCATGTAATTTTGGAGTCAATTCAAGACAACATAGAAGGTAGTTTTGTCATATAATCAATTATAAAGTCATGGTGAATTTCATAAAGATGCCTCATGGGGGAGAATTAAACAAAGACGATATCCTCCATCAACAGAAATGGTGTATGGCAGAATTATTAACAGAGATTATTTTTTTTATAAATATTCTTTTTGAGGAATCACATGGAATATCCACCATGATTCATAATGATGCCTGACAAAAAAATAGGGAATTTAGAGAAAAGCACTAGATCACATATATTATGAATATCTAGCATTAGCCTATAATCGAGGACTTAATAGGATAAATAATAATGTCAGAATAATAACCATAAAATAGGGATTATTATCTTTCATGGATGTATCAATCCATTTGGTGGGATAAATGGTGAAAATAAATAAGAATATTGAAGAGATTACTACAAGCTATTCAATGATACAAGTGGTGGGATATTCCAAAAAAAATAAAAGGGAGGATGGTCATAGTCTATTGAATGAGGAGAAGAGGATATTCTGATGTGGTGATATATTTTGAATATAGAAGAAAATAAAATGGAGGAGAAACATAAATAATAGGCATGGAAAAAGGTTAAATTTCACAATTTTTAAAGGGAACACAATTTTCCATCACAATTGGCCAAATCATGTTCTAACTGTATGAAAAAAAATTTCCATTGTTTCACATCCTCACACTGGATTTGAGAATGGTTTGAAAACCCATACACAACCTATGTGGAACCTCTATAAATTTCTATAAAAACCTACATAAGTGTGCATCTAGTCTTTTAGGGTTTCTGAAACCATTTTCCTTTTTTCTTCATACTCTATGGATGAGCCACATAGTTATTATTTAACATGAACCAACAATTAACCACATCTATTTCCTCCAAAAACTAAACGTACAAGTCTTTAACAATCCCCAGAATCGTCTGAAACCATCCTTAATATTTTTATAATTATATATATATTTTAATACCATTGTTTAAACTGAATTACAAATGATTCATACCACCTGGGAATGAAAACAATGTTACAACCTCCCCTCCATAATACAACTTAACCATGAGATTCCCTTAACAGGGTTGTACAACATCATCAAAGAAATGTTCTGGCCACTAAACATATAAGTTTTCACCACTCACCCATGTCTCATCCTATACACAAATGTGCTTTTATATCACATGAACTAGATGGACTAACCATATTTAGGGATTCATCATGAATTGATGGATGATACTAATGGGATTCACATCAAATTAAGTATCAACATCCAACTCAACCTCATAAAAGTGAATGATATGAGATAGATCTAAATAAAAATATAAAATTTAGGAACTATCGAAGATTTCATACATGGAAAATTACCTTTGAGTTAAATGATTTAGATAGGATATCATCCCCACTCTCTCCAATATCTAAAAGGGTAAAATAAATCTGGGAATAATCTTCCTTAATTTTAGATTCCATAGATTCCCCATTTATAGTGAAATGCCTAAGAAGTCCTGATCTCCTACCTCAAACACTAGAGGTCAATGGTGATGATGCATAGAATACTTTTTCTTATATGAAGTTGTATCCATATTATTCATTAAAATATTCACCTTCTCTAATGTATACTAAATGATATGAGGTCCCATTTGAACGTAATATCATTCATCATACATGGGATAGGTTGAATGACATGGTCTACAATATAGGACCTCATAAGGATCTATCTATATAATTTCATTGATTATTTTATTATAGGACAATTCAACAAGAAATTTTTTTTCTCTCAATAAATGAAAAAATGATGGATTCAAACATAGAGGACGTACTCTAACACTAATATATTTAGTTTAGACATCCCTTCAGTCTGTGGGTGATTGTCTATGTTAAAATTCAACTATATACCTGAGGATTTATACAAAACCTAATAGAATTGTTATTTGTCGAAACATATCTATCTGATAAGACTGTATATGGAATTATTTGAAGGCATATGATCTCTAGAACATACAAAACTCACAAAAATTTACATTGAAAATTTTTATCTGATAGATATTAAATGAATTAACTTTTTTAAACTATCTATGATCACCCTAACCACATCAGATCATCATAGTGACCTAGGTAAACACATTACAAAATCAATGGTGAGATCATCCAATTTCTACTCTTGAATAGATAAAGGCTATAAATTTTAGTAGGCCACAAATGATCCACCTTCATCTACTAACATATTGAACACCGAGTAATAAAACAGTTGCATATCTTTCCACCAATAATGGGGGAAGATGTCATGAAACATCTTCATTAGACCAGGTTGTACCGCCTAATTATAGGCATGTTATTCATGCATTATTTCCTTTCCAACAACTCTTGGTACCTATGCACACCCATGAATGTACAAAATATCATCCTCATCGACTACCCAACTATTTGGTGACCACAAACTAGGATACTCTCTCAGGAAAAATCTTTTATAATTAGAAAACTGTCTCTTATTTACTCAATATATAATGGGAAATTTATCATCACGAACCACAAGAATATGATTCCTTTCTTTCTCTAGAATCTCTATATTCATCCAAGAGAATATAATAAATAATTGGAAATCAATCTAGGACTCTATAATGTCTCTATTATGGTTCTTTTTTATTATAATTCATAAAGATTTGTTTGAGGATTTTGTGATCCTCATAAAGAATGAATAGTTTTCAAAATAAATAATGCCTCTAGAAATAAATAACCTAAACTAAATCTGCTAGCTCAAGTTCACACATCAAGTAATTAATCTCATGATGCCTCAACTGGTGTGACCTATATACCACAACTAAATCTTCATGCATCACAACAAATCCTATATTTATGCCTAATGAATCACAATAAACTGTATATCTTCTTCCAAGATTAGGTAAAATTAGGATCTATATCGTCTTAATTTTTCTGTTTATCTTATGAAAGGATCACTCTCATCATCCCGATAATATAAACATCAAAAATTTCTTTGTCAAGATTGTGAGTGGTGTTGTAGGGTGTGGGAAATCTTGTAGAAAACAACTATAAGAGTATATAATCCTAATGAAACTCCGATTGACAAATCTAATCATGGTATTATCCCAAGATACCATGGATTCCACCTTCTTTGGGTCAATATAAACACTATATTATCTAAGAAGAGGTGTTTAGATAAGTGAACATTCTCAATATAGAAATGAAATTTAGTGATATTGGAATACAAATTGTGATCCCTCTGTGTTATAAAAATGAAATAATCATATGTGGAATTTTTTTAAATTCTACGAGTTCACCAATATGTCATCAATGAAAATAACCAAAAAATAATACAAATATTAGTGGAACCGCTGATCCATTTGGGCCATGAAAACTTTTGGTTCATTCATGAGACCAAATGATATAAAAATACTCATATAAACCTTATATACTATGGTATTACTTATGAGGTATGTATAATGGTATAACCCTCACATGAGGGTAGCATGAACTGAAATCAATCTTTGAGAAAAATCGTGATCGTTGGATCTGAACAATGATTTCATAAAGATGATTAAATGGATAATGGATCATGACTACATGATGATATGATTTCTAATAATTCATTTAGGTTCTATTTTTATTGTGGCATCCCCCCATTCTTTTGTCATTAGAGGATGGGAAAATTCTATTCGGCCTTAAGTGACATTCCCAAGGTTCCAAAGGCTGGCAATAAATGATGAGGACTTAAAGAATAAATTGGGGAACTATTGTCACTTGAGGTAAAATTAAGAAAACAAACAATCCATTATCAATAAGAGACATGATGCATGTCAACCAAACAACCCATCCCATACATTACCAAAAGACAACAAACTATTCCATAATAATTACCAAATGCCAAATCTACCGATCCAAATATTAGAGTACCAAGAGGAAGACTATAAAATAAGATCCCATATAACTAGGACACCATCCATAGCTCCACACCAAGATCCATGCTCCAAGAACCACTACATCAATAAAGCTTCATTGCAAACTGCTAGCAAAATGGGATACTTTACACTTACAAGTGTCTCAGAATATGGCATCTAGAAAAGTACCCAAGTGCCAAATCATGGGTGAGTAATAATACTTAGCATAATTTCCCCAAATGACTTCTCTACACATGCCACTATGAATGAACCATTAGCACATTTATATAAAATAGTTTATATAAAACATTAAATTGTGAAACCATTACCACAAGCCAAACATACCCTTACCAAGCTACATTTAGAAATGGAAATCCATAATTATTCTATAATCTATAGGCCGATCACACATTATTTCGAAAAATTCCATCTTTCAGAGAAACACACAATAAGGAAACCAAATAGTGGAACTTCCTTCCAACCTATTCACTACATTAACGACTAGTGGTACTTCCGGACCACTTATCCTTTGATGGTTTCCCTCCACTATTCATCCCCTTTTTATAGTGGTAATCCCCACCCAATTAGACCACACAGTTCATCAAATCCATAAAACATAATCAAACAACATGAAGAGGGCACCATGGCCACAAGATAAGCACAAAAATATTTCCAACACATGCCAAATCAATTCAATAAATCACCAATTTTTTGAAGACACACCTCTTCCATTTTCCATGACACATCCCATTCCAATGAAACAATATTTTTATTGAAAAACACTTTAAGAAAATATTTCCATAATCCAAACTGACAAACAAATTTTTAATTCTACATTTTAAAATCACATAATAAAAGCCCCCTTCCACCAATATCTCATTTCACCAAAAAACAATCCCCAAATATTAATCCAACAGGTTTCTACCAAGATTTAAAACATCTGGTTCACAATTAATTTCATGAAAATAAATTATTTTTAATCCAAAACAATTTTTATAACCAAGTGTATGGTAGAGATAATCCACCTACCATTAGGGTTCCAATGAAATCAACCCATAAGAAACCAAACCATAAATCTAGAGAACGCACCACCGAAACCACTTAAGATCCTCTTCTATATCAAAAATAATCCATAAAATAATCACTTTAGGATAAAAAATCCCTATATGTAGAAAAAATGGATGTCAATATAGAAAGTTGAGAGAGAGGGAAGAATATATAAATTTGAAACCAGAGGGAAACCGTGTGAAAATACTTACCCTAGAGAAACCACCATGAAACCACCTTGAAACCCCATAGATTATCTTTAAAAATGCATTGGAGAGCCTCTAAAACACTTTATAATAAAAAATCATGACTGAGGATCAAATGGAAGGATGTTTGGAGTGAAATGGGTCTAGCATGAGTGAACTCGGATTTAAAAATCCCTTTTTAAGTGGCTGCACGGTTAGCCTGTACGGATTGGAAAACCATGTGCTAAGTGTGTGAATGACACTACATCAAGAGAAGGGGTCCCAAATGGTTTTCGAGCACCGTTTCTCAAACCGTGTGAAGCCCGTAGTCTCCATATACATGGTTACCTAGAGAACCTCCATGGTTTTCCCAAACTGTTCTCAATACATGCACCCGTATAAAAGCCTCCAAACTTAATCAAAACCATTCCAAACACTCCCAACCTCTTCCCTACTCATCCCATGAACATTAAACACATAAATATTCATTAAAAAGTCTAAATACGTTAAATAAGGGGTTCTATAGGTACAAAACACTTTATTAGGAAAAAAAGAAAGGTGAACCCCAAAACAAAGTACGAGTTCAAATAAATAGCATAGATTCTAAATCCTCTAGATACCTCTTATTCTCTTAAAAATATGTAGTATCCATAATTTAATAAGTAATGGTTACCATGAATTCTTTTAATACTAGATCAATTTTAATCTCCACATCTCTCTTAGGAGGTAGCCTAGAAAATTCATCGTAGAAGATGTCCCTAAATCGATCTATTATATGAGAGAAATCCATGTATTTCATCCCTAAATCTTCCAGATAAAGACTTAAAATATACATTGTAACTCTTCATATCCCATGATGTTCATGTTTTTTAACTATACTATAGATCACATTCTCTATTTTGAGTATGGATACCAACCTTATGTGATGTAAAAGAGGCCCTATAGTGATAGAAATCAACTTATGCATAGTAGGGAACCAATCAGTTCATCCTGAGTGTGATGTCAAAATTTCCCATATCAAGGAAGAATATTTCCCAAATTAAATGATAAATTCCTAATTCATAGAGGAATTCATTTCACTCACATACACATTATGATAAAACCCTTAGAAGTGAATCAAGTGTCATCACCCCATAAAAATACTGAATATCATGCCTAATACTCTCCAAAATTTCTACATATATAAATGAAATGGATGCTACTATATCAAATACAACAAACATAAAAGTGAAGGATACTATAATATACCTCAAACATTGGAAGACCTATCAAGATTACCCTCTAGAGTACATTGACGAACATAGATATTTCTAGATTGGTATCCCTGGGAATTAACCTGAATACAATGGGTATGTCTGCTCTACTAGCACTATAAACCCTATATCTAGATACCTCCCTAATAATCACCTACTTAGCCTAAATGGATAGTATTACTCTTCTCGCCTACCTCAATAGGAATTACAAATCCTTCTCTATAAGGTAGAGATAGTGTATATATTCGCCTACTAGGTACATACGGGATGGTCCTACAAAAACACAATGGATACCCCTCCATAAATTGGCTTGGAAAATGACATGGTTTCCCACACCTATGATGCACCATATAATTATCAGTGAGATCCTTCAGACTATTTCATCTAGTATGTGCATTACATGAGGTGTTTCATTATTTTTCTTGATGAACCACTTCTGTTTCTCAGTTTTAGACCACGCTAGCCCCCACTCTAAGCTTCCCTAATGATCTACTCATTGATGAGGGTATAATCCAATGTCATATAAATGTTGTTTAGCCAAAATACATTCACACGATATTTTATGGTGTCTGTGATCCCATGCATAAATCTACTTAATGTCATTGACTCATCACCAGTATGAGTTTGTGCAAAGTGATAGAGCTCCATGAATTGAGAATAATATTACATTAGAGATGTAGTAACATACTAGAAATTCCAAATATATATATATATATATCTCTCTGTAAACTCTCAAATTCCAATTGAATAAGCATTCATAGAAGACTATCTACGATTCTACCATTATAATTCCCTGATGATGATCATCCTCAATGATAATGTCCGATCATAGCTTTGCAAAATCAAACAAAGTATTCGTTGAGAGCTTTACCATTCACTCTAAATGTGTCCCCAAATCCTCAAACATAAATATCATGTCTTCTATAAATGACTTATAATTCTATGGGACATTATTCTTCCATAAAGTATGAATATTTTAATAACACCCTAAAATTGTAAATTATGGACATTGTATTTAAAATAATCTATGGAACACAACACCAAACATAGAATGGAATATAACATCCCAAAAAATTATGATATATTTACTATTTTTATAACTATATTCTAAACCATGTAATTCAAAAAATGATGTGTTGGATTACATTACACAAAAAAGGACTTTGATGGATAGTTTATGTTATATACGGAAAATAGTTTTACTGAAAAAAATATATTCTTAAAATATTATTATTTAAATTAATAATATATAACCTAAAAAATTAATTTTGTGGTTATTATTAAGATAAAATAATTTATAAATATAATTTCTAATTAACAGGTTAACAACAAAATATAAATGAATAAAAAAATAAATAAAATAATGAGAGGGTATGGAAACTACCATCATGACCAGGTGTCGTGAAACTCTTTACAAGGAAATGCTAGATGATAAGCCATGTGAGGTGGGGAGCTAGGCATCTTCAAGATGAAGATGCTGGGGAGGGTCTGTTTCAAGTGTGTAAGGTCATGGGATCTTGAGGTCAGGTATTTATTCTTGTATGGGCATTGTTCTTTGAGCCTATGGGTCATGTAAGGGTTCCACTTCATCCCTTAAAAGTGATATTTTACAAAAAAATTAAAAGAAGGGCTTCGGGCTATTCAGGCTAAATATATTGGAAATGTTTTTATAAAAAACCATTTTTATTCATCCAAATGAATTTTATCATAATAATTTAAATTATTTATTATTATTTATTGATATTAATGAACTATTTATATTAAATATTCATTAAAATATTTTTTATACTCATTAAATATATTCTATAGGCATAATATAAGAATGAACCCAATTTTACACATAAAAGCCTATATTTTTATAAAGGTGGTTTTTCAAACTTTTAATGGTGATCCTATTTTAAATATAAATTTTAGAACCTTTATAAATATAATATGTCAATAAAAACATAATTTATTAAATATTAAAATCAATATTAGCTTAGTTTTATTTCATTGTATTTTTTTGTAATGTTTTATTTTTTTATGAATAGTGAAAATTCTAAATTTTGATTGAAAACGACTTTTTCGTATAATTTATTTATAATGATAAAATAGATTATATAATATTTTTAAAGTCAAATTATAGAAATTATACATAAATTAATCCAATTTATTTCTTTTTAATTAATTTGAAATGATATTTAATTTAATAACATAGCAATCTTTTGAACATTTATAATTTAAAAACCCATATTGTCATCCAGTATGTAGGATTAAATTTAAATTAAAATCATCCACTTATGTGATAGGAATTTTGAAAAATGATTACATATATTTAATAATAAAAAAATTTAGGGTCAAATAGGGTCAAATAATTTTTTTTAATGAAAATTATTAGTGAATGCAATTAAAAATAATTGCAGCAATTATAATCAAATTAACCTTAACAAGGGACTAAACATTAAACATAACAACCAAAATAACCAAGAAATATGTAAAAAATCCTATTTTATAGAAATATTTCGACTATATAGTCCCTTTATAGAATTTTTTTTTATTTTTGGTGGCCCATGTGTTTTGGGAGACCACTCAATAGTGTTTCTATCTTTTTATATTAACAAGAATACGACACCTCATTCACTATAAAAAGGAACTCACCCCTACTACTAATTCACACCTATTAAGACATTTGGATTATAAAAAATATTAAAAAATAATATACCAAAATACCTAAACTCCTCTTATAATCCAGAATTCTTTATAAATCCAACAATGGAAGTCTTCGTTATAAACTGAAAAGAGTTACCAAAATAAGGGGTAACACTCTTCCGTAATCACATTTATTTCATTTACATATAGACCGTTTAAATTATTTTTATATCATTATTATATATTTAAATCAGTATATAAAATATACTAAGTTTTTTTTATTATAATATTTATAGCTACACTTTCACATAAATCCATCAAATGGGATCTGCAGTCATCATTCGTGTGTACATCGGACTATCACCTCGCGAACTGATGCCATTTATTCTTCCATTACCACATTTTCAATTAGAATAATTAAGGATTAATTTTTTATATATGATATGTATGATTTATTTATACTTCAAAAATCTTTATAGTACACTTACCTTTAAGGTTTCCATTTTTTGGAATATGATAACATTGTCTGTGGATGTGTGGACTACTCCCTCCTCAAAGCGATGTGATTCATTCACGCTATACATGGAATGTGTTAAGGATTATTTTTATAAAATATATGTGACATATATGACATAAATATGATACTATAATTATAATATCTATGTATATCATTTATGTTTAATTCTTTTAAAAAAATAAATGGGAGTAACATTCTTGCGAACGTATGTCCTACCATATCAATGAGCGGTGTATTTAATTTAGTAAATAAAAATTTTATGTGTTATTAGAAATAAATATATAAAAAAATTTAGGGTATTTAAATCATTGTTTAAATTTTGGAGATGTTGATATCATAATCCAATTAATAGGAACAACATGTAATAAGTCAAAATGTACACGAAAAACAAGGAAACGAATAACTGAAATAGTGAAGATAATGAAATTTTTTAAAAACCCGATAATACGATATTTTAAAAAGTTAATATATGATTTTTTATGTATTATTTTTGTTATATAATATATTAATTACATTTTTAAAACCATATTATAGTAGGTGAAAATATTTCCACCCAAATAAGAATATAAGGTAAGGTATTTTATCACAATTTACATTTGGTTGAGAAATATTTTTTGTCATGCAACAATTCACCCTAATGTAGTGTGTATACCTCCCATTTGTATTTTAATATCACTATAAAATAATAATTCACTATATTTTATATTTTACTTTGAATTAACTCACCCAAGGTTTTTATCTCTAAAATTACCAAGTAGTAAATGTTATCATTCTAATCTCAGTTGCTTTTGTGATTGTTAACATTCTCTAGAAATAATAAATATATTATAAAACATTTCAATGAAAACATTATTAAATATATAAATTCATCAGTTATGGATATTATTAGTTCCTAAACAATATAAATTTTTACTTATAGTGTTTACTTTGATAGTTATTGGATTATATAGGGAAGTATTGAAAAATATATTTTCTTTATTCAATACGGATATTTGATCAGGAATATTGTGTATTAGTTAAACATAATACTCAATATAAGAATTATTGGTATAAGATTTTATGGTTTGGGATCATAATTTATAAATCCCCTCAATGAATATACATTTTCTAATCAGATAAATCATTTGGCCAAATTAAATGAGTATCTACTTGTAATTTTAAACAGTCATGTGAATGGTTTTGGCGGTGTAGGTTTTCATGTGCCTCAGACATTACATCAAATAATTAAGCATTTACATTATATATATATTTGTAATGATTGTTATTAACCTTGATATATTCATATGATAAAATCTATATGTTAATTTTTTTCTATGTTTATTTATGAAATTGTATGTGTTTCCATTATTTATATTTACATATTGATTATGTATTATCTAGATATTTAAAAGTCATGTTTTATTAGTTATTTACTTTATTGCGTTGATTAATTCTTATTCATTCAAAAAAAATCATTACTTGTAGTTATTGAGAATTTGTATTCACCCATACTTTGTTTACTCTCCCCAAGTTATGAAGAATAATCCTTTGAATTATTTTCAAAGATGAGGAGATTTTATTTATGTTATGCTAATTTTTTTTTTTCAAATGTATTATGGGTATCGTGTATCAAATATTGTTTTTTGGATGTGTTAAACTATTTTTTATTTTTTGTTTTGAATCATCTATTTATTGTAATGTAATTAATTAATCTATCAGATCTACAACGATTGGTGTCATGTCTTACAATTAAATATTTTAGTTGAAAACTGGAAATTAGATTTAGGAAAACACATATTATGGAACATAACCCTAATGTAAAATTAATGGATAATTATAGAAGAACATATTTCAATTTTTACAAGGAAGATATTATGTGGGTGTTTCTAGAAATAGATCCCTCTTTGGATACAACTCTAGGACATGGTTTTAGCACCGATGTACATAGGGTTAATAACACTGAAAAGGTGTGTGAGGCATGATTCAAGTGTTACCTAGTACATGAAAATGGGCCTTAACATTCGATTAGTTTGACACTCCAAAGGGATATGATTAATATAATTTTCAATTTCATTAAAACCCATTATAATGGTTTTAAAAGTGAAGGTATTCCCAAAAAAATAATTTTTTATGAGGTTAGATATGCCTTAATCATTCAATTTTTGTTATGTGTTACTCTATAATTTTAATTATGAAAACATCATAAATTTATAATCTAATATATTATATTCCATTTTTTATAATAGGGTCATCAAAGAAATAATTGTATCAATACTCATAAATAAAATATATAGGTTTACATATTTAGAAAGTTGATATGGATATTATTGGAACTCGTCATATTAGGGATATATTAGGGTAGATTAATCAATTTATAAAACCTAACATAGATTTGATGTAGAATCTCCTTCCACAACAAGATTCTTCATTGATAGATCTATTTATTTGAATGAGTCTCACATCATCTAGGGGGCTACTGACATAATGACGATAAGGTAATAGATTATGTCCTGGGAGAAGAGATTCAAAGAATTAAGATGTAGTGAAAAAGAAAAGGATACATGTGTGGTTTATTATCTCAATGGTGTTTATAATTAATGGTGGTTGTTGACCCATAATAAGAGGGAGGAATAAGAAATAGAAATAATGGATTGTAACTATTTTATGTACACATTTTTTGGAAAATATTTCCCTCGTGATAAAAAAACCATGATAATGATAAATTTTATTAGTTTAGAGAAAAAGATTGAATGAATTTTTCTGGATTATTAAAATAACTTTACAAGGTTAGAAAGGTATAATATGGATTTCATACGCAACACCGATTGAAATAATAAAAAAATCTTCGGAGGACATAAGAAAAATATCTGAGGGGAACTATTTTCCCAATCTATTTCATTATATGAAGAGATTGTTTTATGGTGCATAAAAATAGAATAGGAATTGTCAATATCTTAAATATATAAATTAATTAAATAGAATAAGAGGTCTTCTGAACACAATGATAATGGTAATGAGACAAAGAATAAGAAGGGAGATAAAATTTTCTAACATGTGATAACTCTATAAAGAACCACCACGGAAAATACTTGAATGAATTTTGATTTTGTTATAAGTGTAAAGAAAAGCATCAGTAGATAAACGAATTTAATGGGAAGAAATAAAATGTTGTTATTCAGTGTTACAACTTCAAGGATATGGGGAACTTAGGAATTGAATTCCCAAACAGTAAATATAATATTTCATAAAATAATATAAGGGTTCATGGTTGAGATTTTGATATTGACTAAACCAAAGTGGAATGATTAATGTGATTTTGTATTTGGATATATGAAATATGTTGGAATGTTTTTTTATTTATGATGTTCTCATAATATGATTTATTAATTATATAAGTATTGTAGGGAATTAAATTTTCAATAATTTTTTTTGATAATATGTTGAATGATAATAGAAAAAGTTATTCACTATAAAGTTAAACATTTTAGAAAAACATTGTTTTTGGTAATAAAACACTTAATATGTTCATAATATTGATAAAATGATGTAGGGATAAAGAAATAATTATTATGGATAAACTAAATTGTATAATACTAACTTTTTTGATAATGATTATATTGCTTTTTTATCATAGAATTTTGGAAATACTAAACATTTATAAAATGAATTACTTTGTACATAGGATGTTCTTTTAGAGATTGATGTATTTCTTCAAACTATAATGCTACTTGTGTAAAGATATAATGTATATATAGTTCAAGAAACAACCAAAGTATAATATTATACTGAAAAAAAAAGAAATGTATCAAGTTATTATATTCTCTTATATTTTTATTGAGTGAAAAAATTCATCAAATCAAGAAATAGGGTCATGAAACAAAAAACAAACTCTCCAATTATAACCAATTTTTATGATAAAAATGAAATATATTCATAATTATTGTATATGGTCTTATGGTAAAAATAATTATCATGAGCATATTATCTATCAATCTCCATCCTAACTTGATGGTTACATTTTCCTTCCACATCCATGTTTTCAATAATGTCCCCTATTCAAAAGTTGAGTTTTTTTGTGACATTCACATTTCCATTTTCAAATTATTAAGAAGATATGTTATTATCTCTATATAAAATGTGGGTTCTAATAAAATATTTTTTTAAAATATCAAACCCTTGATTACTAATATCAAGATTAAATTATGAGGACACAATTTAATTATGGTGGGAAAAATATAGCACCCCAAAATTGTAAAGCAAGAACACTGTATTTAATACTATGTATGACACACATCCCCAAGTGTATAAATAAATATAACATATTAAGACATTATTATATATTTAATATAATAGTAAAATATATTTTATATCTTGTAATTCACATAACACTGAGTTATATTTCATTATTCACAAGAATGAATTTGTTCAGTAATTTGCGTTAAACAAAAGGCTGAGTTATACTGAGAAACAATATATTACTGAAATAATATTCATTAACATAACATGTTATAAAATATACATTAAATGTGTGGTTCGGAATATGATTAATAAATTAACAAATTTATATTTTAATTCACTGGTTGAAAAGTAAAAATAAATTAATATAAAAATTAATTTAATATATAGGAAATGATTTCATAGAGAACAAATTATATGCTTTTAATGAACTTTTATCACAATAAATTATATTAATTACTATTATATAATGATAATAATGAAATATATATATTATATATTAAATAAAATATTTTTTATATTCATATGATATATTTTATAGGCATTTGATAAAAACAAACCTAATTTCACATATAAAACTGTTTTTTTATAATGGAAGTTTCCCAATCATTTAATGAAGAACGTATTTTAAATATAAATTTTTTATCTTTTATTAACATTATATACATAAATAAACATCATTTTTTAATGGGTAACAAAAAAATTATCATAGAGTGAATTTTTTGAATTTTTATGCGATGTTTCATTTTTTTAGGACCGATGAAAAATACTGAATTTTAATTAAAAATACTTATTCATATAAATTAATTATAAGGATAAACTATTTTTTTCAATTATTTCAAAGAGAAATTATACATATTATACATCAATTAATATAATATATGTTTTGAAATCAATTTCACCATGAAATTAAATTTAAAAACATAGAAAACATTGGAACATTTTCACTATAAAAACATTATTTTTTGTTCCTTTTGTGAGATTATATTTGAATTACTTTATGAAACTTCATTTATTATATTTTAAAAAAAATGTATCACATATTAATAATAACCAAAATTTATACTATCTAGTAATTTAAAATTACTTTCTGACTAAAAATGTAAGTTATTGTAGTTAAAATTCAGTATAATGATTATGTTACAATTATGCTTAACGAGGGACTAAACCATAATCTTAATGGCTAAAATGACCTAGTATAATGTCCAAAAATTATTTTCTACCCGTATTTAGTCCATATACTCCAATTTCAAAAAATGAATTCATTATTGGAGGATTATGATTTAAGAGAGACATCTGAATAGTATTTATATTTTTATATTTAAAAGAATGCGACTCCTCCTCCATTATAAAATGGCACTCTCCCCTCCCACTCACTCACACCTATAAAGCCATTTGTATGTCCAAATATTCTAAAAATAATCTCTAAAAACATTTATTATTCTCCCAAAAGACTAATTTTTTTCACAAATCCATCCAAGGAAGTATTTTTGTATTAACTAAAAGGAGTTACCTGAATAATAGGTAATGTTATTCAATGATCATTTTTTTCATTTACTTCAATAACCCATTATTTTTTTATATCATTTTTATATAATATCCATAGTATCTTAAATATACATATATGTTATTTGTTTAAGATTTAAACCTACTATAAGGCCCCAGCCTTAAACCTTACTTAATCTTGAGTTATTACATTATTACACACTGAGGATCTTTTCAGGTTTAGTGTTTTAGAGAATTAGATCATGAAACATGCATTACATTCCACATTTAAACAAAGTGGTTACATAAAAGACAATATTAATTCTTCCCATAAACGGAAACATATTTAATATAAAACATGGATTCTTTCTTGACACATCCTTGACACTATCATCACATCATGCACCATTCCCTTGACCTGTGAAAAACATTTCAAAAAATTGGGATGAGCATAAAAAGCTCAGCAAGGGTTATAAAAATATGGAAAGGAAACATGAGTTCATATATACATAAGAATGAAATCATACTTTACCAATAAAACATAGGCACTTTAACATCCCTCATAAAACCATGAATAAATCATTGAAAACATAAGACCTAAAGGTAACTTGAGGAATTCATAACATTATTACATAGGGAGTAACCCTCTTGGTTACGTTTGGAATACCCATCACAGTATATTCCCTAAATCTCTTCGGAGAATCCTTAACGTTTCACTCTTTCGCGTTACCCAATGCATTGGAGAGCTATATCGGGCTCACCCGCCCTTAGTTTATCACGGAACCACCCGTTTTCATAACAATTCCCATGAACCATAACATAAACGTATCACATAAAACATGCATAAAGGAAACAAAACATTTCCACATTTCAATCACAATATTACATTTTAGTATTTTGAAATAATGAATCCATACAAAAAGAAACAATTTTCAAAACCATTTAAAACATTTAATAAGGAGAATTTTGAATCAAAGTGTCCCATACCACCTTGAATCTTTTAACATTTTAAACCATTAATATCCATATAAATAAATCTCTAAAAACATTTTGAAAACATGGATATTAATAAGAACAAGTCATCAAAACATTTAAAGCGATATTTTGGTCAAAGGGTTTTTACCAAAATTAGAGAGACTTGAATACAATAATTGAGGAATAACATTTAATCAGAACTTTATAATATCATGAGAATAAATGTATTCATGATATAATACTCCAAAGGACAGTATATACACCATATAAGAGTGAATTGGTGCATAACAACAATGAAGTCTCAATAGGGATGTAAAATGTGATGAAATCCCTTATAAAGAAGGTATCCTTAAATTAAGGACAAATAAATCTCAAAAATATGTGTGAAAAATATAAATACACCCAATATAAGTGGATCTGATGTGTAAAACAATAAAAGTTCATTCACATATATTCAATGGATGACATATTCAATGACTACATGTTGAACCCAAAGAAATCGAAATTGGGTTAAAAAGTTCCCTTGACAGCCTAACGGCATCACATCAAAATGAGTTGATGAGAGATAAAAAGTGTATCTCATAACTTGGACAAAAAATTTACATCAATAAGGATATATGAGAACATATCCCAACATAACAATATGTAAATTAAAAGACCCAAAAAAGAAGTCTTTTAAAAAAAGAGGAGGGTGAAAGGTTCCCTTACCGACTTGGGTATCATTCAAAACATACACCCCATGAAAGAAGGACAATATATCATTGATGTAAATACTCATAAACGAAATTATATTACACAAAGAGTAGAATAATGGGAAGTACATACACCACTAAATGGAATTTTTGGCAAATGTAGCTTAAATCTCACGTGAATAAAAGTGAGATGAAAAATCCCTTACGAAACCTCGGCAGCCTAACGGCGCCACATAAAACTTACGAATATGGATTGATGAGATAAAATATGGTATCTCATCACATTAAAATATAATTTACAGAAAGAGGAATATAAAATAACATCCCCCAGCATTACAAATAGGAGCTTAAAAGAAGTGACATAAAGGAGAGTACTTAAGAAGAAAGAGAGAGGTTAGATCTCTTACGAAAGTTCGGCAGCCTAACGGCGCCACTCAAAACTTCCAAAATGGATTGATGAGAGAGAATATGGTCTATCATCACATGACCATAAAAATTCCAGTATGTTTAATATAAAAGGTCATCCCAAAAACAAGAAAGATGAGATTTAAAAGGAATGACATAAAAGTGTGTACTTAAAAAGAATGAGAGGAGTAGGATCCCTTACCTCGGGTCCGACTTGACTCGATCGTTCTTTAATCTCCTGAGTAATAAACTTGAGTTAATTTATACTTCCTTAAGATCCTTTTTCATGTTCATTATTCCTTTTATATCACTTATTACCATGTCATAAAAATTATTTAATCATTTAATTTAATAATATTTGTTTTGCCGATATTTGAGTCTTAAGTCAAAAGTGGACTTCTTACAATTACATGTTGTTCATGTGGCCAAATGATTATTATATCCAGAATTGTATTCATTATGTAGATATCATATATTTCATATAGATCCAGTACATGCATGCATTTATAACATTACATAATCATTTAGAGGTAGGAAATGAAATGCACCGTTCATGGAGACGGTAAGCCGTATGTACGCATGAACGCTACTTTCATTTCTATTTTGTATTTTATAGAATGAAATAACAATTATATAAAGGTATATTATAATTCCAGTATATTATCATATATAATATCATAGTTCCATCCTTTATACGTCCCACATAGGGTATTTAACGAATCAAATCACTTTGAGGGGGCGGTAGTCCGCACTTCCTTAAATGAAGATATCGTGTTTACCCATAATGGAAACCATAAAGGTATGCCCAAAATGAAAAATAACAGAAGCTTAAGGAAAGAATAAACATATTATAAATCATATATAAAAATAGTGACATCATAATGACCACCTTGGAAGGTGTTAAATGAGTATTGAACAATCATCGTTTCAGGAGGCAGAATTTCACCATCCACGGAAACCGTATGTCCTTTAACCATTTGATGTAGTTGTGTGAGAGTGTAGCTATAATAAATCTTATAACAACATACTAGTATATTTAAGGTATAGGTGTTGTTACAAAATAAGTAAATAAAAAGTGTTTAGGGGGTTGGAGAAGCAAAATAAAACAAATGAACATGAGAGAATGAATTACCTTTAAAAGTGTACCTCCTTCTGATTTGATCCCAAAGGCTTCCTTTGAAAGGAATCTTCCCAAAGGGAATCCTCTATAATGAGTAGAGGGATGTGGAGAGAGTAAATGGGAAGGGTTTGGCCGAGCCAAAGGCATGAGAAGTGTGTGAAATGAGGTAGAGGTGGGGGCCTTTTATAAGAGGGGAGGAGGGGCACTTTTGGAAAGTAAGAAATATTACTTTATTTAAAAATGTGTTTCGGTTTTAAAAGGACCCACATTGATATAATTTGTGTATAAGGTGTTAAGGGTTTGAAATACACCCATCCAATAAGTTTTGGACTTGTGTGGATCATAGATTTTACATTATCTTTCCATTTAATTTAATTCGTTAAATAATGAGGTAATCGCTGCATCATCATGATGTCATAAATAATTTAATTTATTTAGTGTCTAAAAATTATAAAAAAATTACTATGATGTAGGAAATCGTTTTAGATTTCCAATTACTATTTATAATAAAAATTCTGACTTGTATAACTCCACTTAATTTTTTTTAGTAAAACATATCATGTTTGTGTCATTTTTACTTTTACATTAAATAAAAAGTTATTTATGTCATTTCCCAACCAAAGTGGCTCCATGGGGTCCCCAAGTTGACCCATGACTTGTCTTGGTCGGCCATGACACAACCAATGAGGGTAGGACATGTTTCAAGCTCATCTCATTTTATTAAAGCATTATTTTTACCTTAAACTACACTAATTACCACTAATCGTGATTAAAAACATAATAAGTTACTATTCACCAAAAAATTATTTTTATCCCATTGAACCAAATTTTACTTCTTAATGAACACCATATATGTCGGATTTTTGAAATTAAAAACACAAACATGGAAAAATTTCATTTAAATGGAAAAATCAGTTTTTATAAGTACCACATAGTGGTTTCACTATTCATCAAAATTTGAAGTTTTTCAAAAAATTACCAAAAATTCACCCTAAGCTATATTTGATATTACGAATTAAAAAATGAAGTCTATTTTACAAACATAAAAATATATAAGTCACATTAATTAATTTAATAATTAATTCCCGCTGTCAGAGCAAATAGCGTGTTTTTATGAAACAATAAGTATCAAAAGATTGACACTGGTTTAAGTCTGATTTCAATGTGAAATTAATTCCAATGGACACTATTGGATTTAATGGTAAAAATATATTCTAATTTCACTTTAAACCCAATTCAAAAGAAAATCTAATCATATAAATAAATTAGATTAAAAAGTGGTTTTGAATTAAAATACAACATTTTACACTATTCATTAAAAAATAAACTTTATCGAAAAAATACCAAAAAATTACACAAAGTAAAATTTGATGTCCCGATTATTAATGAGAGTTTTTTTGTCCCAAATAATGTATAAGAGTGATCAAAACTATATTTAATGAAAGTTCTCCATTAAAAGGCGATAAGTGAACCTTTAGTGAAAACTAGGGCATATACGCCTAAAATTGAATTCTTTCCGTAATTTAAGCCTTTAGCTTTTATTGGATAAATGTAAAAACATTAAAAAACATATATAATCATATTTTAGTTATTTCTATCCATTCCCTCTAATACAACAGCTACATGTTAACTACCATTTGAAATAATATTATTTTATTATTAGAGTGCAATGTAAGATTCCCAAGAAACTCGTTGTTGCGTGTTGGGTACGCCATCGAGCATAGCGCCCCCTTTAAAGACATATTAATATTTTATTCAAAAATATGGATAAATATAAAAATGTCATATTCTTTATTTACCTGGGGTGTTACATCCTTCCCCCCTTTTGGGAATTGCGTCCTCGCAATTTTTAAAATTGAGCTTGGAAACATCCTTGAACGTCCCACATCGGAACAAGAGTCGGTAAAACAATCACTTTAAAATAATGGAAGTTAAGTACAGAGGTCACCCGAGTTAACCCATACAAGGATTCCATGTAGAAAAACATGGACATGGAAGAAGAAACAAAGGGTCATGTTCTTGAGGGACAGTGATAGTAAACACGTCTAGGAGAAAGTTAACAATGAGAAAATCACAAACTTGTGATGGGTTAAACGGTATTCGATTCCCCAGTAGGAAAAGCTAATAGACAACATTTTTGTTTTAAGTTACTTTTTATTGAGGAATTTATTCATAAGGAAACATAATCACTTATCATGTTGACTTTCAACTTTTACTAGATTCCTTAATCAAACTCATATTTTTTCCAAAATACGAGTATTTGGGGAGACTTGTTCGCATTAAGAGTACTATAATCAACTTCTAGAGAATCACCTAATCCACAAAAGAGAACTATATACTTCCCATGTCTTTAGGCCTTAACCAAAACCAAAACCAAAAAGGTTAGTACAAGGTCAGAAAATCCAGAAAAGGATAACCCTTTAAAAAGAAAATCTATTCTTAATCTCCAAAATTTGTCCAACAAAACCCAAAGTTCAACGAGGACCATTCTATAATCAATTTTTCCATAAAATTATTCAAAGTAAACCAAACTAATACTGAAACCCAAATATTTGAAAGATTTAGTAACATAGTCTTCCAAGTTAAATCGTAACATTTATCTCCAAACAACATCAGTTTCTCCTAAAGTCTCGTATTGAAAAGTAATTAACCTAATCACATATCCTCCATGATAGGTTAATAATTTTCATAAATAACCCAAAATCAACTTACTCTTAATTCATAAAATCATATAACTAGAAAGAATCGGTCAAACTAACCAGGGACTTCACGTAGTCCAGTGGTAGGCGATAAATACCAGTCGCACTTTGGTTGTGGGTTCGATTCCCGCGGCTTTGTCCGACGCGACGGGTTGTCACACGATCTGCGTGTTGTCCTTTTTGCAAAACTATATAATTATTAAAACATTCCCCAAAATGAGATAAAATCTTCAATAATAATCATAACATATTTTAACCTCAAGTTTATCTCATTCCTTTCATTTTCCATCATATCATAGAGTAACCCATAATTACCTAAAAATTAAGGATCATATAAACTCTAATGGTTACATTTATAATTATTACCTGAACTTACATATCAATTGGACATCTTGTACATGATGCATTACAGAACATACCAAGGTTCAAGTGGTCGATCATGACTCCTTGATAGTTAGTTTAGAACAACCATGAGTTTCCTCATTGAATCCCCCATCTCATCCAGTCTCTTAATCAGAGAACCACCATAGTTTCCTTCAAACCCATTGTCACTTTGGTGCCTACAAGATCCAGCCATTTACTAAAACCAAAAAGGTCTGTGTGAGTATATCAACATATCCATAATGTACTAATGAGGAAGATAAACACTAAGATATACTTACTCATTCACTTTATCTTTCTGAAATCCTAACCATTTTGGTAATGTCACCTATTCTTAAAGAATACCCTATCCTCTAAAGTTATCTAAACCGACCTCTGATACCAACTATAATGCCCCAGCCTTAAACATTACTTAATCTTGAGTTATTACAAGATTACACATTGAGGATCTTTTCAAGTTTATAGTTTTAGAGAATTATATCATGAAACATGCATTACATTCCACATTTAAACAATGTGGTTACATAAAAGACAGTATTCATTCTTCCCATCAACGGAAACATATTTAAAATAAAACATGGATTCTTTCTTGACACATCCTTGACACTATCATCACATCATGTACCATTCCCTTGACCTGTGAAAAACATTTCAAAAACCTGGGATGGTCATTAAAAGCTCAGTAAGGGTTATAAAAATATGGAAAGGAAACATGAGTTCATATATACATAAGAATGAAATCATACTTTACCCATAAAACATAGGCACTTTAACATCCCTCATCAAAACATGAATAAATCATAGAAAACATAAGACATAATGGTAACTTTAGGCATTCATAACATTCATACGTAGGGAGTAACCCTCTTGGTTACGTTTGGAATACCCATCACAGTATATTCCCTAAATCTCTTCGGAGAAACCTTAACGTTTCACTCCTTCGCGTTACCCAATGCATTGTAGAGCTATATCGGGCTCACCCACCCTTAGTTTATCACGGAACCACCCGTTTTCATAACAATTCCCAAGAACCATAACATAAACGTATCACATAAAACATGCATAAAGGAAACAAAACATATCCACATTTCAATCACAATATTACATTTTAGTATTTTGTAATAATGAATCCATACAAAAAGAAACCATTTCCAAAACCATTTAAAACATTTAATAAGGAGAATTTTGAATCAAAGTGTCCCATAACACCTTAAAGCATTTAACATTTTAAACCGTTAATATCCAAATAAATAAATCCCTAAAACCATTTTGAAAACATGGATATTAATAAGAACAAGTCATTAAAACATTTAAAGCGATATTTTGGTCAAAGGGTTTTTACCAAAATTAAAGACACTTGAATACAATAATTGAGGAATAACATTTAATCAGAACTTTATAATATCATGAGAATAAATGGATTCATGATATAATACTCCAAAGGACAGTATATACACCATATAAGAGTGAATTGGTGCATAACAACAATGAAGTCTCAATAGGGATGTAAAATGTGATGAAATCCCTTATAATGAAGGTATCCTTAAATTAAGGACAAATAAATCTCAAAAATATGTGTGAAAAATATAAATACACCCAATATAAGTGGATATTAAGTGTAAAACAATAAAAGGTCATTCACACAAATTCAATGGATGACATATTCAATGACTACATGTTGAACCCAAAGAAATCGAAATTGGGTTAAAAAGATCCCTTGAAAACCTAACGGCATCACATCAAAATGAGTTGATGAGAGATAAAAAGTTTATCTCATCACTTGGACATAAAATTTACATCAATAAGGATATATGAGAACATATCCCAACATAACAATATGTAAATTAAAAGACCCAACAAAAGAAGTCTTTTAAAAAAAGAGGAGGGTGAATGGTTCCCTTACCGACTTGGGTATCTTTCAAAACATACACCACATGAAAGAAGGACAATAGATAATTGATGTAAATACTCATAAATGAAATTATATTACAAAAATAGTAGAATAATGGGCAGTAAATACACCACTAAATGTAATTTGTGGCAAATGTAGCATAAATCTCACGTGAATAAAAGTGAGATGAAAAATCCCTTACGAAAACTCACCAGCCTAACGGAGCCGCATAAAACATCCGAATATGGATTGATGAGATCAAATATGGTATCTCATTACATTAAAATAAAATGTAAATAAAGAGGAATATAAAAGAACATCCCCCAACATTACAAATATGAGCTTAAAATAAGTGACATAAAGGAGAGTACTTAAGAAGAAAGAGAGATGTTAGATCTCTTACGAAAGTTCAGTAGCCTAACGGCGCCACTAAAAACTTCCAAAATGGATTGATGAGAGAGAATAGGGTCTCTCATTAGATGAACATAAAAATTACAGTAAGTGTAAT
This sequence comes from Viscum album, assembly GCA_963277665.1. NCBI lineage: Eukaryota > Viridiplantae > Streptophyta > Magnoliopsida > Santalales > Viscaceae > Viscum > Viscum album. The sequence continues at coordinate 1,371,536,014 of OY728133.1, read as the reverse complement.
ATAATAGGTCATCCCAATAACATGAAAGATGAGATTTAAAAGGAATGACATAAAAGTGTGTACTTAAAAAGAAAGAGGGGAGTAGGATCCCTTACCTCGGGTCCGACTTTACTCGATCGTTCTTTAATCTCCTGAATAATAAACTTGAGTTAATTTCTACTTACTTAAGAGCCTTTTTCAAGTTCATTATTCCTTTTATATCACTTATTACCATGTCATAAACATTATATAATCATTTAAGTTAATAATATTTGTTTTGCCGATATTTGGTTCTTAAGTCGAAAGTGGACTTCTTATAATTACATGTTGTTCATGTGGCCAAATGTTTATTATATCCAGAATTGTATTCATGATGTAGATATCATATATGTAATAAATATCCAGTACATGCATGCATTTATAACATTACATAATCATTTAGAGGTAAGAAATGAAATGCGCCGTTCATGGAGACGGTAAGCCATACGTACGCATGAACGTTACTTTCATTTCTATTTAGTATTTTATAGAATGGAATAATAATGATATAAAGGTATATTATAATTCCAGTATAATATCATATATAATATCATAGTTCCATCCTTTATACATCCCACATATGGTATTTAACGAATCAAATCACTTTGAGGGGGCGGTAGTCTGCACTTCCTTAAATGAAGATATCGTGTTTACCCATAATTGAAACCATAAAGGTATGCCCAAAATGAAAAAAAAATAAGCTTAAGGAAAACATAAACATATTATAAATCATATATAAAAATAGTGACATCATAATGACCACCTTGGAAGGTGTTAAATGAGTATTGAACAATCATCGTTACGGGAGGCAGAATTTTTCCATCCACGGAAACCGTATGTTCTTTAACCATATGATGTAGTTGTGTGAGAGTGTAGCTCTAATAATTCTTATAACAACATCCTATTATATTGAAGATACTGGTGTTGTTACAAAAGAAGTAAATAAAAAGAGTTTATGGGGTTGGAGAAGAAAAATAAAACAAATGAACATGAGAGAATGAATTACCTTTAAAAGTGTAACTCCTTTTGATTTGAACCTAAAGGCTTCCTTTGAAAGGATTATGCCCAAAGGTAATCCTCTAGGATGATGAGAGGGATGTTTATAGAGTAAATGGGAAGGGTTTGGCCGAGCCAAAGGCTTGAGGAGTGTGTGAAATGAGGTAGAGTTGGTGGCCTTTTATAAGAGGAGAAGAGGGGCACTTTTGAAAAGTAAAAAATATTACTTTATTTGAAAATGTGTTTTGGTTTTAAAAGGTCCCACATTGATATAATTCGTGGATAAGGTGTTAAGGGTTCGAAATCCACCCATCCAATAAGTTTTGTACATGTTTAGATCATATATTTTACATTATCCTTCCATTTTATTTAATTCGTTAAATAATGAGGTCATCGCTGCATCATCATGATGTCATAAATAATTTAATTTTTTTAGTGTCTAAAAATTATAAAAAAAATTTATATGATGTATGAAATCGTTTTAGCTTTCAAATGAATATTTATAATAAATTAAATGACTTGTATAACCCCACTTAAATTTTTTTTAGTAAAACATATCATGTTTGTGTCATTTTTTACTTTAACATTAAATAAAAAGTTATTTATGTCATTTCCTAACCAAAGTGGCTCCATGGGGTCCCCAAGTTGACCCATGGATTGTCTTGGTCGGACATGACACAACCAATAAGGGTAGGACATGTGTAAAGCTCATCTCATTTTATTAAAGCGTTATTTTTACCATAAACTACACTAATTACCACTAATCGTGATTAAAAACATAATAAGTTACTATTCACCAAAAAATTATTTTTATCCCACTGAACCACATTTTACATCTTAATGACAACCAAGTATATCGGATTTTTTAAATTCAAAACACAAAGATAGCAAAATTTCATTTAAATGGAAAAATCAGTTTTTATAAGTACCACTTAGTGGTTTCACTATTCATCAAAAATTGAAGTTTTTCAGAAAATTACCAAAAATTCACCCTCAGCTATATTTGATATTATGAATTCAAAAATGAATTCTATTTTACAAAATTCAAAATATATAAGTCACATTAATTTATTTAATAAGTAATTCCCGCTATTATAGCAAATAGCGTGTTTTTATGAAACAATAAGTATCAAAAGATTGACACTAGTTTAAGTCTGATTTCAAAGTGAAATTAATTTCAACGACCACTATTGGATTTAATGGTAAAAATATATTATAATTTCACTTTAAAACCAATTCAAAAGTTAATCTAATCATATTAATAAATTAGTTTAAAAAGGGGTTTTGAATTAAAATACAACATTTTACATTATTCATTAAAAAATGAACTTTATCGGAAAAATACAAAAAAATTACACAAAGTAAAATTTGATGTCCCGATTATTAATGAGAGTTTTATTTGGTCCAAAATAATGTATAAGAGTGATCAAAACTATATTTAATTACAGTTCTCCATTAAAAGGTGATAAGTGAACCTTTAGTGAAAACTAGGGCATATACGCCTAAAATTTAATTCTTTCCGTATTTTAAGCCTTTAGCTTTTATTGGATAAATGTAAAAACATTAAAAAACATATATAATCAAATTTTAGTTATTTCTATCCATTACCTTCAATACAACAGCTACATTTTAACTACCATTTGAAATAATATTATTTTATTATTAGAGTGCAACGTAAGATTCCCAAGAAACTCGTCGTTGCGTGTTGGGTACGCCATCGAGCATAGCGTCCCCTTTAAAGCCATATTAATATTTTATTCACAAATATGGATAAATATGAAAATGTCATATTCTTTATTTACCTGGGGTGTTACACCTACAATTTCTCCCACATACATCGAATTGGTTATGCAATCATTGTTTGTGTGTACGGTAGACTACCTCAACACATACTAATGTCATTCATTCATCAATTAACAACAATAGTGGTTCGAATAATGTTGGATATATAGTTTATATATGATATTTAGGATGTATTTATTCTTATGTAATTTTTATATAACCCATAAACTTATGATTTCTATTTTTTCGGAATACAGTAACATCATTTGGGAATGTGTGGACCCCACCACCTCAAAGTGATGTGATACCTTCATGCTATACATAGAATGTAATAAGAATTATTTTAATAAACATACAATACACATATAAAATAGATATTATACTAGGAATATAATATTCATATATATAATTTATGATTCATTTTTTAGTGTGAAAAAGAAATTTAAGAAACGTTCATGCCTATGTATGGCCTACCGCCTCCATGAATAGTGGATTTCATCTACTATCTCCAAATTTTATGGTTTATTATAAGTTAAAATATAATAAATATATATTATATTTATATAATGATTTATATTATATATATTATTAAATATTGATATAATTAATAGGAACATGAGGTAATAAGTCAAAACATACTAAAAAAGTAAGAAATTAACACCAGAAAAAGTTAAAATAATGAATGATTGATAACAAAAGGGTAATAATATATTATAATATTTTTAGTATTTGATAATATAAAGATGTTAATAGTTCTATTATAAGTTAATTACTTTTATTAAAGCAATATATCGAGATTAAAGTATGTCCTCCGAAGAGGAAATTCAAAGTTAGGGATTTCATCTCAGTTAACATTCCACTACGCCTTATTCATTATTATGAACAAATTCACATTAATGTGGTGTATAAAAAGTAAATTTGTCTCTTAATATCATGATATATTAATAATTCATTTTATTTTTAGATTCAATTTGAATTATATCACCCATGGGGTTAAGTTTCAAAATTACTGAGTGGTAAAATTTGTATTTTCCATATCACATCTCTATTGTGATTATTAACTTTCTCTTAAAGCAATCACATTATTGTAATCACTTTATATTTTAAATTTCCAAAAATACCTAAATTCTTGGGTGATATATAGTATTATTTTTTAAACCATATAAATTTTTTTCATATAGTGTTTACTTTAAAAGTTATTTTATTTTTTGTGGAAATATTTTTAAATATGTATTCTTTATTCAATATGAGTATTTGATAAAGAATATTTTCTATTATTAAAATAAATTAATCGATTTGAAGGATTATATGGGAACAAAGTGAATGGTGGGGACTAAAATATATATATCTTCTTGATTAATCGATAGGTTTTCATGTGACCAATCAATTCTCTAAATTAATCGAGTTCTACCTGTAGTTTGAAACTATTCTGTGAATTGTATTGACGGTGTAGATTCTCATGTTACTTAGAAATGATGTCCAATAAATAAGAATTTCCACCATAGATAATTCAATTATTATTGTTATTATCAACGATATTTTCATTTGATAAAATATATTGATTCATTTCATTCTCAGTATATTAATTAAATGACATGTGATTCAATTATTTATATTACATATTTATTCTTCCTTATCCAATTATTTAAATTGTAAGTGCTCTTAGGTATTTAAAATTCCATGATAATTTATTCGTTTTAATTCATCATTTCTTCAACAATACATGCCCTTAATGAGAATTAGATATCATCCTTTTTTTGTTTCCTTCCCCCTAGTTAGAATGAGAAATACGTTAAATTTGATTCAAGGATACGAAGAATTTACTTACGTTATGCTTTTATTATTTTCCCAACATATTATGGTTATCAAGTATGTAATATAGTTTCTAAAACTACTAAACTATTCATTCCATTGGGGTTTGAAGCTTTTATCTATATTAATGTAATAATGAAAGGCATAGCTCCAGGATTCTATGGTTGGGGAATTACAATTCTTCCACCAGAATTATCATGTCCACTCATCGATTTTAAGGGAAGGTCACAGAGCTTCCTGTATGAAAATATTAATATATAGGAATCTCACATAGAACTTATCATTAGTGCCTATCTCAGGTAAAACTAGAGGCATAATATGGGGGTCCATGTGTGGAACTATTGGCGGGTTGTTTCCACCGCATTAAGAGGCTGGTCATCACCACCCCTCTTGGTGTTCTACCTGAGGCCATCATCATGTCGTATTTGAGAAATTTTTAAATTCATGACTCATAGAAGAATTAATAATAAAATTATCATAGATATATGAATAGGACATGTACATAACCTTCACATATACAAAATAATCATCCATATGAATATTACTAAACCCCTATCTAGGTGATGTACATGATCATAAAGTTTACAAAAGATGTCTGATACTATTCACTACTAAGATTAGGTCATATTAAAGGTCTCATAAGTTATAACATAGGTTAAAGTATATGGAGTTCTAATTGAAAGGTTTTGAGGAAAACACTATTTATGATGACATTGGATGCTTCATTTAATGAAAAACATTTATTTTTTGAATTTTATCTGTGCAGTATATATATATACATATATAGGTACCCAATCATGAAATTTCAATTGAAATCCAAAAAATTTCAACTACTAATGTTTTAGCCTATGTGTCCAATGTTTAATGCCTCAAACATGTGACAATTATTCCAATTAACACACCATAGCCACCCTTTATTAAAAAACACCATCTAGGTTGATGGATACTATTTTATTGACTCAATAATGTAATCTATATAAGAAACACTAACTCATTTTCAAATATAATAGTCATAAAAACAAATAATGTTTAATAGAAAATACCGATAGTAATATAAATGTGTCATAACATATGCATGGAATGTGAATCCTAAAGTGCCTAATTTGATGCATGTGACTGTGCTTATTTTACATAATTTTCAAATAGAAAAAATCCAAATTAAAAATTAGGAAGACTACCAAACATGTGTGTCTCCCTATAATGCAATCTGTATAATAGTATTCAGAAGAATGTCATGACCACAATCCCATCCTAAGTAATGTTTATTTCCCTTATATGCGGGTTATCAACTCCCAGGAACATGATCATTTCCAAACTCACATACATTCCTTATTTTCTATGTACCAACCCAAACTAATATTACAAAAAGTAAAAGAAATTTTTGATATCACTTTTCATAATCTCATAAATAGACCAGGTTGGCCACATGGCCTCATGCGCACCTCCCCGTATACCAGAGGCAATTGACTAGTAGTGAGGGGTTATGATAGTATATTGGAGATAACATACCATCATGATACGAGAGGAGAATAATGGTGTAACATATAAATAATTCATAGTTAGAAATAATAATATAAATAGTGGAAACTAAAAATCCATGAAATAATAATCTGGTATAAATTATTCCAAATATGATATACAAATTGATTATCTTTTCATGATGCTATAAAACAAGGGAATACAAGGAAGAGAGAAGTAGGAATATACTTCATTCTATAAATAGTAAACAAATTAAAACAAATCATATCTAATAGAATCATGAGAATATGTTCGGTTCTATTCTCCAATACTAAATCCTAATACAGATAATAAAGCATGTATATCTAGACACAACCCATTATCCCTACCAACATCCATGAAGTCTCTATGGGTACCAATCGGTTACCCGAACAAGGTTTGAGATATATTCACTACTTCACCACTAATGGAATCTATCATAATAATTCTTGTTCATATAAAACTAGTAGTTTGTAGGTATAGTTATTATAATGTATTAATTTAAACTATATCCAAGTTAGTCCTGAATCCTAAAAATACATGTCTCATTATACCAACATCATCCAAAGTTTATATATCTCTAAAAAAATGAAATATATATATATATATATATAATTATTTATAAATAAATTATAGATATGTATAGACACAAAGACGTATATATATTCCCAACACATTCTTAGACCCAAGGATTTAATCCCATTAGTCCTTTCATAAACACAAGTGAAGCATATTTTAAATATGGGTTTCCATTCCCATTTTGATTATAGACAATTAAGGGATACCATTATTGAGGCTCATGAATTATAAGGGAAACCATTCATGAGGACCATATATAATAAGGGACATTATGTCCAATGTTTGTGTAATAGTATAATAATTTTTATCATGCATTAATATAGTATAAGGGATTATTTCAAACCCATTGACATATAATTTAGTCCAGGGAGTAGTTTACAATGTATATAATAGTAACATGACATTTTCATAAAATACAAAACCATTTTATTCATTTGATTCATTTTATTTTGCATTCAATCTAAGACCAATTAGAAGGTGTTTTGGTAACATGTTCATTTATATTATCATGGATCATTTTATAAGAAAACCTCAAGGGGTGATACTAGATGAAGAAGACATCGTCCAACAACGATAAGGGTGTATAAGAGAATTTTTAACATGAAAAAAACTATTTAGGATATTTCATGTTTTTATGATGTTTGTATAAAATCCAGAGTGTGTAGTCATGACACAAGATATAAAACAACATGAACTGAAGGAAAACTTACTACACCACAAACCATATAGAGGTAGATGAATCCTCATCAAATGAGATGAGTGATGGCAGATTCCTACATCATATAAGGGAGGTGGCTCAAAGTAGATTGAAAGAGAACATGATGATATTTAGATGTGATTACTTTCTATACTTGATGATTAAAACAAAATAGAGGAGAAAGACAAATATAATGGTAAATGAGTTATTCCCCCACTTTTTAAATGGAACATGGGATGGCTATACAGTTATCGATACCATGCACCAACCGTGCGACATCATTGTCTGGGGTGTCACCACCTCGTAGGAGATTGGATGATAGTTTGTAAAACCATTAATATCCTCTGATAGACTAATAATTTTATTTCTTCAGAAGCACATAATCAAGGATCATGAATCACATGGTTAATCAAACTGTCAACCACCTACTTTTGGCCACACAATTGAGTAGAACAATTACAACTAACTGTGTTTCAATTGTTTACCTCATATGTTGCCTCCAAAAATTAAATAATTGGGCTCTATACAAGAAATGAATACTCATGAGACCTTACATAAAAATTATAACACATTCATATATACAAAGTGAGTGGTTAAAATGAATTATAAATGATACATACCTTAGGATAAAAAAAATATTACATTAAAAGATCATATCCTTAAAGAAAATTTTCCCAAATCTTCCTTCTGAGGGTTTTACGACATCATATGAGAAAAGTACTAGCCAATGAGAAAATACAATTACTTCTCTATCATATGTCTCATCGTGCACATGGTCATGCCACCATACCAACTGAACTAGTGTAATTATCGTTCCTCCAAATTCATATGGGCTCTAATTGATTTTATGAATAAGATGCTCCCTGGGAGAGGTATCAACATCCAACCCAACCTCATAAGGATAAAAAATGATAGATAGATACGAATAGTAAAAACGAAGATATAAAACATAGAATACATCATACATGGCCTATTAACTCTAAGGAAACTACAACTAATAATCTACCATCCTCACTCTATCAAAATCCCAAACGGAATAATGAACTTCACAATCAATTTACCTTATTTATGAATCTGGTGATGCCTCAATGTAAATAAAACAGAAAAAATACCAGATCAACCACATATAACTATATTTCTTAGTGGATAAAATTTACACAATACTTATACTAAGATTTATATATAACCATAATCTTACTAATCATGTTGAGGTCTTAGTAGCACTACCTATGACACTAAAAATCATCATAGAGGTGAATTAAACAACCAAACATATAAGGCCCCATAGGGAGAAATCTATATTGCCACATTGATATTTTTATCCTTGTAAAGATTAGATCGATCTATATATATAACAACCCATTCTTAACAAACATGGTTTCTAAATCCTTTTATATTAATATTCTTCATATTAAAAAAACACATGCATGAGGACTATAATAGTTTAGTGTATTTGGAAACATGGAACAAAATTTTAAAACATTGTGAAACAACTACAATGATTCCCACAAAGATCTTCCCCTATGTTAATTCTATATAAAACCTTTCTTCATAACCCACGTTATGAAAAAATAAGTTAGGTGTGAGATTGAATTCTCAGAAATAGTAAATAAAGGAAAGACATAAGAATAACTTGATCATGAGGATATATGAACATGATCATAATATTTTATGATCATACCCTAAATAAAAAGTTCATAATTATGAGGCATGGACTAAATATTTATAGCTAACAAGGCATGAAATTATAAGATAACCAAGAACCAAAACCATTTATGAATATCCAAGGTATAAGACATAGTATTTTTGGATGACACCTAAACATGTAACCTCATTTCATATAAGTCAAAGTTCATTGACAAAACATAACATGACCTTTAATGGGAACTACACCTAATGGGAGAGAAACAACACCATCCCCAGTCACAGTCCTTTCTTTATAAGGGATAATGATTCCCCATCTTCCTGTTGTGAATCATTTCCCCAGCTTCCCATATTATAATGGGTTTCTCCATCTTCCTTGTTGGATCAGGTTTCCCCATATTCCCATAGTTGGACAGGTTTCCCCATATTCAATAGTGGATCATTATTTTTTACTTGATTCCAATAATAATCTAGTGAGATATAAATAATTACCCAAATCATTGAAAGTTGATATAGTTCCCTTCTATCTCAAAAAAAATTCATATATACATGGTACACAATATGAAAAAAATATCATAGCCCATGAAATGAAATGGGCATCATAAACATGTAATCATATCTTAACATGTAGAAAAATATAGGTTTCATAATTATTTTTATCAATGAATTACCCCTAAAAAGAAGTGTGTTTCTAAAGAATATAATTTTCCAAGTCGAAGTTTTTTACAGAAATATATAACCCATGTAACAAAAAATGGGCACCATATAAAACATGCCCTCAAAAGACAAACCACTTAGAGAAAGAATATGAATAGATCCTTTGGATAATTTCCCCATAATAAAATTATTAACACCAACAGATTTAATCTTATATGGAAAATAAGTGTTAAATATCCTTTAAAAACATTGATTATTAAAATAACCTTTTTTCTTTGAATAAAAATATCCTTTTAAAACATATTTTTTAAAACAATTTCCATTCAAAATAAGCATGAATGCATATAATGGAATCAAGATAACCATTTTCCCTGAAAATATATAATATAAACTGGAATTTTTTTTAAAATGAATTTCCTTAAAAATATAAGGCTGAAAATATTTTGAAAATAATTTCTTTAAAAACATATAATAAATTATTGAAAACAATTTTGGGATGCATTTCTTTGAAAAATAATTTGAAAACCCTTTTTCTTTGAAAATTAATTAAAAATATATAGATTAATATTTGAATTAACTTAAGACCATTTCACTCAATATTTTTGAAAACATATAAATAGATCTTTTTCAATCAATTAAATCAATTTTTTAAAATAATATTTTTTAGAAAACATTATTTTTAATGAACTTGTATTCTTGAATGAAATGGGAAATAAAGATATATTTTCATAAAAAATATTTTCATAATTATCTTAAATAAAATAGAGTGGAAAGGGTACCATTACTTGGATATATCAATTATAAATAGATTCTAATAATATTAATGATATTTATTGATTTATGGTTCAAAATATTTCATTAATGGAAGCATAATCATTAACAATCTAAATAAACGATGATATTGTAACAATAAACCATTAAAATTTGGTAACATTTAATCATAATAAAATGGAAATAATAACAATAAATGAAGCATAAAATATCCTAAAAATGAGTATATTAATGATATTACATATAAAATGAAGTATATAAACCTCATAGAAAATAGAGTTGCATAACATGACATATATATCAAAAAATGAACATTGAGACAAAATTACTTTACTGATTTGGTATCTTTTGAACCATACACCCCATGAAATAAATTCTATCAAATGGATTCATAAATATCCCAATAATTATGTATATTAATGATAAAATACATCTACATGTATTATACACATCCCATATAATTAATAGGAGGTGAACTTGGTTTGTCTATTGCGGAAAATAAAAGTGAGACTCGAAAACCGATACTATATTAGTAAATATTGAATCATGAAAACCATGAAATAATAACATCAATTTAAAAGTGTATAGTCATTAAATTAATTAAATTAATTATATATCATTTCATAGGGATATATATACACCACACTATAGAAGCGAATGGTTAACATGACATGTATCTGATGTAAATAAAAAGTGAGACGATATTCCCTTACATGGGAATTAAATTTATTTATACACATTCTACCCTCTTATATAATAAATATAAGTTTATTATAAACATAAAATAGAACGATATTATTATTTCCAATTCCTTATATGATATTATTATGACTTTCTTGTCACACTTTTATTAACAATTCTATGTTACCGTTGATTTTTTGGTAATACTTGCATTGTTTTTTATATCTATTTTGATGTGTTATTCTTGATCCTATAAAATGGATCGTGATTTAATTATTTACATAATATAAAAAAATTATATATCAGACATATTTAATATAAAAATATGTATAATAATATATAAAACATTGATATATGAAATGTAATACACCATTTATGGAGATGATAGGTCGTAAGTGCACATGTACAATGTTTTCGTTTTCTTGTCACATTGAATTAAAGAGAGAAACTAACATATATATATATAATTATTAAATTAGAATTATTATTTCATATATATTATATAATTTCTATAATTCTAACATTAATACTTTCCATGTAATGTCTGAATGAATCACATTGCTTTAATGAGGTGGTAGTCCATACATCCCCAAATGAAGTTATTGTATTTATGAAAAATAGAATGCATGAAGGTTTATATAAGGAACCAGACTTAAAACATTACATAATGTTGAATTAAATTAATAATTCACTTTCAGGATCAATTTAGGTTTAGATTTTTAGATTATTAGGACAAAACTATTACATCTCAAAATATTTCAAAGTAGACACTTCTACCGAGTTTCCATTTTTTTCACAACATAATAACACTTAAAAAGAGTCATTTCATGTTCCATGTTTTAGACTCCAACACCTTTCCTTGATCCCATCCTTGACCCTATTCATATTTTAAGTCATATGAAAAATATTTCATAACATTGTATGAGCATAAAAATCTTTGTATGGGTTATGAAACAAATAATGAAAACAATATCTCATCATTAAACACATAACATTATCTCTATAACATTCCTCATTAAATCATAAGATTTATGAATAACAAATAGAAAACATAATTCATAAAGGTAACTTGTGGCATCCATATCATATTACATTAAAGATTTCACGGCTACGTAGTAAGTTACATTTGGAATACATATCACAGTATATTCCCTAAATCTCTTAGGAGAAGCATTGACGTTTACCTCTGCCACATTACCCAATGAATTGTGGAGATATATCGAGCTCACCCAACCTAGGTTTTTCATGTAACCACCGGTATACGTAAATAATTCTCATGAACCATAATATATTCATAACATATAAAATCAACATAAAGAAAAGATAACATTTAAACATTCTAATCACAATATATTATTTAAATATATTGACATAAAAAATCCATTATCAAAACCATTTTCAATAAAAAAATATGTAAATGAGTAAGTGGTATTAATTTTCCTTTTAAAAACATTACGACTTGTTAAGGAAGGCAAAGATCAAATAGTACTCGCGACTGTGGAAAGGTCATTGTTACCGCGTACGTTACGAAGAACCATTCGTTTTTTCATTTAGGTAAATGCTTTATAGAAAAAGATTCCCTTTGAATGAAATGAAAAGTTAAATGTTTTTTTAAAGCATATAAATGAAAATCGTGTATTAAAACAAAATATGCCTCAATGGATGGAGATTGAGACGAATCCCCTTACCTCGTGTCTGACTTGACCCGATAATTCATTAATATCTTGAATAATAAACAAAATTTAATTTCTACATTATTAAGATACTTTTTAATGTTTATTATTATTTTTATATCACTTATTACCATTTTAAAAACATTATGTAATAATTTAATTTATTAACGGTTGTTTCGTCGATATATGGTACTTGAGTAAAAATGGACACCTTATAATTACTAGTTATCTATGTGGTTAAATATCCATTATCTTTAGAATGATATTAATGATGGAGATATCATATATATTATATATATCCACTATATAAATGTATTTATATTAGTACATATCATTTGGATGTACGAAATGAAATGCACTGTTCATGGAGATGGTATGTTTTAGGTACGCATGAACGCTAATTTTATTTCCATTTTGTATTTTATTAGAATGAAAACATAATGATACATTTTTATATTATAATTAAATTATAATATATTAAATAATATCATTATCTCTATCCTTTATACGTCCTAAATAAGGAATTAATGATTCTTATCACTTTGAGGGGGTGGTAGTATGCACTTCCTAAAATGAAATTATCATGTTTACCCGTTATAGAAACCATAAATGAATGATATAAATGAAAAATAAAGAAGCATAAAGAAAACATAAATATAATATATATAATATATAAATATAGTTCTATCATAATGACCACAATGAGATTTGTTAAGAGATAATTGAACGATCATCGTTTTGTGAGACGTTAGTTTTCCATCCATAGAAACATTATTTAATTTACCCATTAGATGGAGGTGTGTGCAAGTGTTGTTTTAATCCTTCTCAAAAATACATCCTAGTATATTGAGGATACTGTTTTTGTTATAAAACAAAGTAATAAAAAGAGTGTATGGGTTTGGATAAGTAAAATAAAACAAAAGAAATTCAGATAATACGTTACCTTTAACTCGGGAAACTCCCTTTGGTTTGAACCAAAAGAGTCATTGAAGTATTTTCTTCCTATGTTAAGGATTCTAGGATGATGATAGGGATATTGGGAGCTTATTTTAGTATAGGTTCCATGTGACAAAGGCTTGAGTAGTGTGAGAAATGGGTTAGAAGTGAGGTCATTTTATAAGGGAGAGGAGGGGATTTTTAGAAAGGATTGAAACAATTAGTTTATTATAACCTCATCTACGATTTTAATTGGTAAAATATTCATTACTATCAAATTTAAAATAACTCAAGGTCAATATAAAGTAATCTATTATGAATTATATTTTATCTGGTAGCCTCTGAGCGGAGTCGACCCCTTTTTCCACAGCGGCTAGGGTTTCCCCTTTTCTTCCTCCCACTTCCCCCTCCGGCCTGGTTTTGTTCAATATCTTCTGGTATCGGTTCGACATAGGCATGTTCTAGATTCGGAGTGGCGCATCTAGATTTCAGGTTTTCACTGGCTCCAGTTTCTGGTGTCGATGGATTTTCGGTGCTACTACGAGAGTCTCGTCCCTCGACATCTTCTGTACGATGTCTCTACTGCGTTGGAATTCGGCCCAGCGTCCCATCCATCGATGACGTCTTGGCGTGGCTTTTGGATCCTCTGTGAGTGGTTTCGATGACTTTCTAGGGGATCTCTCTGTCAATTTCTAGTTCTTTGGAGGGGGATGAATTTCATCTCTACTGCTTTTTTAAATGTAGGGGTTTGGCATAGATGATTTGGATTCGTTTGTTTGTATGTGCTTATGGATTTTTTGGATTCCTGTTTTGACATCACTGGTTCTTCTCTGCAACAATATTTTTCACACTGACTTTCAGGCCTCTACGGGTGGTGGTGATATGTCTTGTGGAGTGAGAAGATATTCAACCAAGATAGTCATTGATGGTGGTGCAATTGTCTCGTGATTGGGGGTGATGCAGCTAGATTGACAACATGGATCGGGCTCAGAGGAGGATTCAAAGATTGTGATTCATCTTTTTAGGGGTTTTCGGATATGGTTGTTTGAGAGCGTATGGCGTCAGCCGTCGGATCGGGATAGTGCTTTGACACAGGACACTTGCTTGCTAAACTATCTTGCAAAGGTGGAGGGATTCGTCATGATCATCTTCTAGGGTGGGGATGATATATGTTGTTATCTATGTTGTTATCGTGTGATGCCCTATGTTTATAATGTCTGGGTTCCCCCCTTATTCCCTTAAAAGGGGGATTATCATATAAAAAAGTTTGAAGTCATTTGGGCCGTTGGATAGATAATATGAATTGGACAGGTTTTGGATATTGTTTGGATATTCATAATCTCACTTATTTAAATCATTTATTAATGAGGTAAATATCGAATCACTACTATGTCATGAATATTTTACATCATTTGATGTCCAAAAATTATATAAAAAATATCATAATGTAGGTAATATTTATATATTTCCAAAGAATATTTATAGTGGAAATGATAACTTATATAACCCCATGTAAAAATTTATTTACTAAAAGATATTTGTTTATGACATTTTTGTCATTACTTTAAATTAATTAATATAAAATGTCATTACTACTCCCATGTGGCACCATGGGATCCCAAATTCTACCAAGGATTCCCATGGTTGTATATGTATTAGCCAATAAGACTAGGACACATGTTCTGATAATTTAATATTATTATAATGTTATATTTTTCCCTTATTTACTATATTTACCATTTAATCGTGGCAAATAAAATATTTACTGAATTAAATATTTAAAATTTCTAAAAATAACAGTTACCTATTTACAAAGTTTGGACCTAATGATTCCAAATATGGAATCCAATTTTCTAAATTCAAAACACCGAAGTGTCAGAATTTAATATAAAATTAATTCCCGCTATCAAAACCAAAAGTGTGTTTTTAAGAAATATTAACAATCCAAAGATTAACACTTGTTTATGTCAAATTTTAAATTGAAATTATTTCCACCTTCCAACATTGGATTAACTAGTAAAAATTTATTCTAAATAGAGTTTAGAAAAAATTTAGAAGATAATCTAGATATATAAGTAAATCAGCTTAACATGCCCTTTTAAAATAAAATACATTATTTTTCACTATTCATTATAAATGAACTTTATTAGAAAAATACAAAAAATTTACCCAAAGTAAATTTATATGTCCCGAATCTAAAGAATAATTTTATTTTGTTAAATAGAACATATAAAAATGACCAAAACTAGATTTAATGTGGGCTCACCATCAAAAGGCTGTAAGTCGTCCATTTAAAGAATAATAGAGTAATTATGCTTAGATTCATTCATATTTTAAGCCACTAACTTTTAAATATAAAATCATTTAACAAACATGTATAATAATATTTTAGTTATTTCAATTTATTGTCACCTATACAATGGCTAGGCATTAACTTCCATTTAAAATAATAATATTATATTATTACTTTGCAACAAAAGATTTTGAAGAAACACGCTATTGCGTATTGGATACGCTATCGAACATAGCATCCCCTTTAAAGTAAAATTAATATTTAAATCAAAAATATGAATAAACATTCAAATTTATTATTATTTATTTATTTGGGATGTTACATCCTTCCCCCCTTTTGGAAATTGTGTCCTTGAAATTTTTATTCACTTATCAAATAAATGGGGGTATTTATCCCTCATAACATTTTCGGATTCCAACATTTCCTCTTCAACAATATGGTTTTTTCACAAAACCTTTACCTAAAAAAGTACCTTATTCCCCAACACTTTCTCTCAATGGTCAAGAATCTGGATTGGTTGTTCCTTATTGGAGTGATTATCTTCCAACTGAACTACCTCTGGGCTCAAAACAAGATATGGATCTCACATATACATTGTCGACAATGATCCATGAATACCATTGTGTACCTGAGATAAACATGGGGGTAAAGACACTTTGTACGTAACTACTCCAAATCTCTCTAGTACTTCATAAGGTCCAATTAACCTCAGACTCAACATTCCCTTTTTACCAAAATGTATAACACTGTTCTATGGAGATACTTTAAGAAAGACATGATCACCTACCTCGAAATACAAATCCTTTATCCGGTTATCCGCATAGATTTTCTGCCTACTCTGAGCTGTTCTCTTGTTCTTCTGAATCAATTGTACCTTTTCTACCATCTCTTCTACCAATTCTAGTCCCATCAGCTTTCTTTCACCTACTTCATCCGAAAAAGCTGGAGTTCGACAATGATTTCAACATAATTCCTCAAATAGAGAGATCTATATACTGAAATGAAAATTGTTATTATATGAAAATTTAACTAAAGAAATATGTTGGTCCAAACTTCCCTGGTAATCTAGTGAACAAGATCATAGCATATCCTCCTTGGTCTGAATTGTTTGTTCAAACTGCCCATCTGATTGAGGATGAAACGATGTTCTAAAATTTAATTCAGAACCCAACAACTTCTTAAGGCCCTTCCAAAAGTTAGAAGTAAACCTAGGATCGTGATCAGATACAATAGATAGGGTAATACCATGATACCAGACTATCTCTTTAACATACAATAGATAAATTTGATCTAGAGGCAATGTATCTCGAATATGAAGTAAATGAGCAGATTTAGTCAATCGATCAACAATAACCCAAATTGCATTGTTACCTCTAGTTGTCTTTGGTAATCCCATGATGAAGTCCATGGATATATTTGCCCATTTTAACTCTGGAACCGGTAAAGACTGAAGCATCATTTTCAGTAATTTCCGATCTTCTTTAGCCTACTGACAATTCAAACACTTCATAGTAAAGTCATCAAAATCTCTTTTCATTCCATCCCACCAGTAATACCCCTGAAGATCTCTACACATCTTAGTACTTCCAGGATGAACTAAAAATAGGTAAGTATGAGCTTCACAAAATAACTCATTCTTCAACTGTGAATCACAAGGCACGCATAATATTTTACCATACCCCAAAACACAATCATTATCTATGTTATATTCAGGAAACATACCCTTTTTAACCAACTCTAATTTTTTTTGTAATTCACTGCCTTCTTTCTGCACTCACTTTATTCAGTCTGACAGAGATGATTCTACTGACACCTAAAACAATATAGAATGATTTTTTTCAGCAACAACTTCTATGCCATAGTTTATCAAATCAAAAACTGGAGTATCTTATTCCAAATTTTTCATGGTTAATGAAGAATTACTTTTTTGAATCAAAGCATCAGCCACTTTATTTACATTTCTTGGATTGTAATGGATCATTCAATCATAGTCCTTGATTAATTCCAACCATCTCCTCTTTCTCATGTTTAATTTTTTTGAGTTAATATATACTTGAAACTTTTGTGGTTAGGATATATTTCACATTTCACTCCATACAAATGATGCCTCCAAATTTTTAAAGAAAAAATAGTAGTAGGTAATTCCAAATCATGTATAGGGTAATTTAACTCATGTTGTTTTAACTGATGTGAAGTATAATAAATTACCTGATCATTTTGTGTAAGGACACAACCAAGTCCTTTCAATGAAGCATCATTGTTGATAACAAACTCACCATTTCTGTAAGGAAGTACCAAAACTAGTGCATTCACCAATCTTGTTTTCAATTCTTGAAAACAATCATCATATTCTTTTGTACATATGAACATAACACCTTTTCGATTCAACTTAGTCATTGGACTAGGTAACCTTGAAAACGTTTTGTCAAACCTTCTATAATAACCTTCCAAACCAAAAAACAATGAATCACAGTTAAAATGGTGGGTCTTGGCCATTCTTCAACAACTTTGTTTTATCAAGATCAACAGTTATGCCATTTTTTGAAACAATGTGACCCATGAATAAAATTTGTTGAAACCAAAACTCAGACTTTCTAAATTTCGAATACAGTTTCTTTTCTTTTGAGGTTTTCAAGGAAACCCTTAATTGACATTCATGCTCTCTTTACTTTTAGAGAAAACCAAAATATCATCAATTAAAACAACCAAAAACTTATCCATGTACTCATGGAAAATTCTATTCATAAGATCCAAGAATACACCAGGTGCATTGGTTAACCAAAAAAATAATAACTACAAATTCATAATGGTCATATCTACTATGAAATGCCATCTTCAGAATCTCTACTTCCTTTACTTTCAAATGACGGTACCTTGACCTCAGATGAATCTTCGTGAAATAATGAGCTCCCTGGAGCTGATCAAACAGATCATCGATATGAGGCAATGGATACTTGTTCTTGATAGTGATGTTATTCAATGATTTATAATCAATGAAAAGTATCATTAACCCATCATTTTTTTAACAAATAAGACAGGATCACCCATGGTGATGTGATAGGTCGAATGAAACCTTTATCTATTAACTCCTGCCAATGATTCTTTAACTCTAAAAGTTCAATTTGAGACATTTGATAAGGGGGTTTTGAAATTGCATTAGCACCAGGAACTAAGTCAATAGTAAATTTTACTTCTCGATCATGTTTAATATACGGAAACTCATCAGGAAAAATATAAAGATACTCATTCACCAATGGCTCATCATTAATCTAAAAAATTCCTTTATTTTCAACAATATGAGAAAGGTAACAATCATTTCCATATTTTACTATTTTCTCACCCACGTGATATGTTATCAAAAGTAAGGGACTATTCTTGTATAAAAACTAAAAAGATTCTGAATAGAAACTTATTTAGCTCTGCAATCAATCTTAGCATGATAAACAGAAATCCAATCCATACCCAAAATATCATCAAACTCTACTAGAGGAAAAATAATAAGGTTTACAGGTAGATTCATTCCACACACAACGAAAATATGGTTCTTATGTTTCTGTTTTGTCTCAATAATTCCACTAGGTGTTTTTAACATATGTTCTGTATTAATATTTTAGATGGAATTCCCAATATACAAGAAAACTTCTCATAAATGAATGAGTGTGTAGACTCTGAATCAAACAACACATTTTCATAATCTGAACAAAAAAATAGTGTACCAGATACTACTTCATTTGATGGCCCAACATCTGCTAAAGTAGTTGTAAAGGATTTCACCACCCCTTTCTTCTCGTGGTACTGCTTCTTTCCCTCAGTTGAGTCTTTCATTGGACCCTCATTTTCATAATGACCCATTACATTGCACTTAAAACATTTCACTGACTGTAAATCATATTTTGTATTACTATTAAATTGATCTTTTTAAGTTCAATTACGAGCATTAGGTCCCATTTTACCACTTTGGTAGCACTTACTAGAATTCAAAAGACATTCCACAACCTGATTTTTACCACAATTTTCACAAACTATAAACTTATGTTTCTTACGATAAGACTTTTTTGAAGATTTCTTCCCTTTTTCCTGCCACCTCAACCTCTTATTCTGATGTTTGTCAATGAACACCTGATCATCGGCAAACTCCGTTTCCACTTTCTCCAAACAATGAAAAAGAATTTCATAACATCATAACTCACGAGATTCTAAATCCCTTCGATACATTGGGTTTAATCTTGAGTAAAAATGGCTCATTTTACTATCAAGATCTCCTATGAAATTCATAGCATACCTTGAAAGTCGAGTTAATTTTTCTTCATAAGAAGCCACAGAGGCATCCTCATACCTCAATTCTTGGAATTGTTTTTACATCCTATTGCAAACAACCTTAGGAAAATATTTCTCAAGGAAAATTCCTTTGAATTCATCCCAATCAAGAGCATAAATCTCTTCACTATCCCTGATATTTTTCACCATCGACCACCACTGATCAGATTCACCTTCAAAATGTTAAACTACAAGACTAACCTTTTGTTGTTCTGAACACCCCAGGACATCTAAAATTTTATTCAGTGCTTTAATCAACCCTTCTGGTAGCACAGGGTCAGATGATCCTCTAAATGGTGGGGGATGTTGCCGCATGAAATGCTCTACTACTAACATGTTCATCAGTGGTTGATATGGCTGATCAAGTGCATGGATACCACCACCATTTATTGCCTGATTCCACTATTCCATCACAGCAACAAACTATTCAGTTCCGTTTCTGACCATCACAGGTTGCTGATTTGGATGGTTGTCTCCCTCTTGATGTCATCCCAATAGAGCTTCCACGTTTCCTCTATGGGAAACCAAGATGAACATAGAAATATCTTAATCAAATAGAAATGGTAATCTATAAATGCAATATCATTTCAATATTAACATAAATTAATTTATGGATATTAATTTAACAATACCCGAATATCTAAAGTGATCTAAACCGACCTCTGATGCCATCAATAAAGACACAGCCTTAAAAAATTACATAATATTGAACTAAATGAATAATTCACATTCAGGATCTTTTCAGGTTTAGTGTTTTAGAGAATTAGGACATAACTGTTACATCTCAAAATATTACAAAGTAGACACTTCTACTGAGTTTCCATTTTTTCACAAAATAACAACACATAAAAGAAAATTCATGTCTAGTTCCATGTTTTAGATATCATGACTTTTCCATGATACCATCCTTCACCCTATTCATCTTTAAGTCCTGTGAAAAACATTTCAAAACCTGGTATGAGCATAAAAACCTCAGTAAGGGTTCTAAAACAAAGAATGAAAGCATTAGTTCATCATTACATGCATAGCGTAATCTCTTTAACATACCTCATGAAATCATACGATTTATGAATAAAACATAGAAAACATAATTCATAAAGGTAACTTGGGCCATCCATATCATAGTTACATTGTAGTTATCACAGCTACATAGGGAGTTACGTTGGGAATACCCATCACAAATATTCCCTAAATTTCTTAGTAAAATCATTCATCTTTACCTTCTTCAAGTTACCCAATGCATTGGAGAGCTATCTCGGGCTCACCCACCTTAGGATTATCACTGAACCACCCATATACATAAAAAATGGCCAAGAACCATAACATATTCATAACATATAAAATAAACATAAAGGAAAGATAAAATTTCCACATTTATAATCACAATATAACAATTAAATATATTGACATAAAAAATCCATAATCAAAACCATTTTCAATATAAAAATACTTAAAAGAATATATGGTATTTATTTTCAATTTAAAAAAATTACTGCTTATTAAGGAGGCCAATGATCAACTAATACTCGTGTCGGTCAAAAGGTCGTTGTCACCACGTACGTCAAAATGAAACATTAATTTTTTGTCATTCAGTAAAACACTTCATAGAAAAATATTTCCTTTGAATGAAATGAAAAGTTAAATGTGTTTATAAATCATATAAAATAAAATCACATTTTAAAACAAAATATGCCTCAATGAAAGGAGATTGAGACAAATACCCTTACCTCATGTTCAACTAGACCTGATCGTTCATTAATCTTAAGAATAATAAACTAAATTTAATTTATATTTGCATAAGAATAATTTTCAAGCTTATTATTCCTTTTATATCACTCATTACCATGTTATAAACATTATGTTATCATTTACGTTATTAACGGTTGTTTCGTCAATATTTCATACTTGAGTAATAATGAACACATAATAATTAAAAGTTATCCAAGTAGTAAAATATCCATTATCTTTCTAATGATATTAATAATGTATATATAATATATATCATATATATCCAGTATATACATGTATTTATATTTGTACATAACATTTTGAGGTAAGAAATGAAATGCATCGTTCATGGAGACGGCAAGTCATACGTACGCATGAACGCTACTTTTATTTCTATTTGGTATTTTAATGTAATGAAAACATAATGATACATATGTATAATATAATTCCAGTATAATATCTTAAATAATATCATTAACTCCATCATTTATACATCCTACATAAGGCATTAATGAGTCATATCCCTTTGAGGGGGCGGTAGTCCGCACTTCCTAAAATTAAATTATCCTGTTTCCCTATTATTGAAACCATAAAGGTATGCTATGAATGAAAAATAATGAAGCATAAAGAAACCATAAACATAATATATATCACATATAAATATATATCCACCATAATGTCCACCACGAGAGGCGGATGAAGATAATTGAAAAATCATCGTTTCGGGAGGTGTTAGTTTGCTATCCAAAGAAACATTGTGTTCTTTACCCATTAGATTGAGGTGTGTGTAAGTGTAATTAGAATACTTACCATAAAAACATCCTATTATATTGAGTATAATGGTGTTTTTATAAAATAAATGTATAAAAAGAGTTTAAGGGGTTGGATATGTAAAATAAAACAAAATAACTTAAGAGAGGATGTTACCTTTCAATTGGGTAACTCCCTTTGGTTTGAACCAAAAGGGTTCCATGAAGTGTTTTATGTCTAAGGTAAGGCTTCTAGTATGATGAGAGGGATCATGGGAGATTATTTTAGTATAGGATTCACTAGTAAAAGGATTGAAATGTGTGAGAAATGGGTTAGAAGTGAAAGCTTCTTATAAGGGTTAAATGTGGATCTTTAGGAATGTTTGATACAATTATTTTATTATAACCTCGTCTCCAGTTTAAAAAGGTAAAATATTAATTAATATCAAAGTTAATAATACTCATGATCAAAATAAAATAATCCAATAATAATTGGATAGGTCTTGGATTTTGTTATAATATTTATAATCTTACTTATTTAAATCATTTATTAATGTGGTAAATATTGTATCATTATTGTGTCCTAAATAATTTAATTTATTTGATGTCCAAAAATTATAATCAAATACCATGATGAAGGAAATATTTTTATATTTCCATGGAATATTTGTTGTCGAAATGATAACTTATATAACCCCATGTAAAAAAATTATTTTCTAAAGGATATTTGTTTACGTCATTTTTGTCTTTTCTTTAAATTAATTAATATAAACTGTAATAATGTGGCTCTATGGGGTCTCAAATTCGACCCATGGATTCCCATGGTCGGATATGTATCATAAAATAGGATTAGAACACACGTTCGGGTAATTTAATATTATTATAACATTATATTTTAACCTTATTTAATATATGTACTCTTTAATCATGGTAAATAAATTATTTACTAATGTAAATATTTAAAATGTATAAAAGTTAAATGGACATATTTTCATTATTTGGACCTTATAATTCCAAATATGGAATCAATATTTCTATATTTAAAATATATAAGTGACAGAAATTAATTTATATTTAATTCCCACTACCAAAACAAAGAGCATGTTTTTAAGAATTAATAAGTATCAAAAGATTGTTTATGTACAATTTCAAAGTAAAATTAATTCCAATGTCCAACATTGAATTAACTAGTAAAAATATATTCTAATTACACTTTATAAACAATTAAATATATAATCTAGACAAATAAATAAATTGTATTAAAAGGCACTTTTGAATTAAAATACTGTATTTTTCACTATTCATTAAAAATGATCTTTATTAGAACATTCCAAAAAATTACCCAATCTAAATTTTTATTTCATCAATCTAAATAAGAATTTTCTTTTTTTCATATATAACATATAAAAATGACCAAAACTAGATTTAAATATGGCTCTCCATCAAAAGGCAGTAAATCGACATTTTAAATAATTTTAGAGTGTTTATGCTTAGATTCATTCGCATTTTGAGCCTCTAACTTTTAAATGTAAAAACATTTAACAAACATGTATAATAATATTGTAGTTAGTTATATTCATTTCCACCAATACAATGGACAGGTGTTAACTACCATTTAAATTTATAATATTATATTATTAGTGTGCAACGTAAGATTAAAAAACCCGATGTTGCATATCTGGTACTCTATCGAACATAGAATTCCATTTAATGTAAAATTAAAATTTAATTAAAAAATATAAATAACCATTCAAATGTATTATTATTTATTTACATGGGGTGTTACAGAATGTTTTATATAATAATTACATAAGAAAAATGAACCATAAATATAATATGTATAATATATAAATATATTTTCAATCATAATTCTCAACCACTAAAAAAAGTAAATGATAAATGAACAACATTATTTCATCATGAGGTAGTTCACAATATAAACAAACAATGAGTTAGCTACCCATTAAATAGAAGTGTAGGTAATTTTAAGTATAAAACTTATAATAATAACATATTAGTGTATTTACTATAATTATGTTATTATATATTAATTTAATTATATGATATTAGTTGGTGTAGAATGAAAATTATACAAGGGAGCTTGGGGAATGATTTTACCTCTTATTTGTGTAACTCCTCTTAGTTTGCACCAAATGGATTCCTTGGATGGATTCATACCAAAGGTGAAGATTCTTTATTGGGTTTAGGGTTGTTGGGACATTATTTTATTATATTATTTGTTATCCTAATGGTTTTATTGTTTTTTATAAGTGGTACGGGTGAGAGCCTTTTTATAGTGGAGGGGGAGTGGTATTCTTGTAATTTTTTGAAAAGAGAATTCCACCCATGTTTTTATTATGACCAGTGGATCTGATAATGAAGAAAAATATAATACAAGGATAATAGGGTATATATATAACCATACAATAAATTAAATATATAAATAAATTATATTAAAAATCATTTTCAGATTAAAATTCAGTGGTATTCACAATTCATAAAAAATGATACATTGTTGAAAAATGAAAATTATTCACCCTAAAATAATTTTTATTTTCGTATTTCAATAATTATGTTTTTCATTTCAAATAATAATTATTAAAGATTCAAAAAATATAATTAAAATGGGTTTTCCATTAAAAGGCGTTAAAAATAATTTTATAAAAAATACATATTTGTATTCATCAAATTATATTTACTCATATCCTATGCCTATAAAATATATTGGATGAGTATTAAAATTCTTGTTTCAAAATATATTATATAAATTTTATTAAAAAAACAATCAAAAGTGTTTTGTTTAATTTATTGGGATGAAATTGAGTCTTTATATAGAAAATAGTTTTCCTAGAAAAGGAATTTCTTCATTATCAAACAATTATTACATTAATTTGTAACTAATATAAAACCAAAGGAAACATTTTATACACATGTTTTGATCATATTTTAATAATTTAGTTAACCATATTCATAATATCCATTCCAATGATGATGCATCCAAAATAAGAATATTAGCATAATAATATTAATAGTATATTATTTTTCAATAAAACGCAGCATTACATGTAATGTAATCAATCAAAGGGACTATTTATTGTGTATAATTCAATATAGAAATAGTGTTTCATGTAATAAAATATAATATAAGTGTTTCTTGTAGAAAAATATTGACTTGGTGATTCTTATAATGAAATCCACACATAGTTCATATAAAAAATCAATATTTAGTGTTATGTGAAATGAGAAATATCAAAAATATTACATTAATTTGAAAAAAATCTCAAAATATTATGATGTAAATTCTACCCCCCACCAAAATGAATTTTAGCATTGATATTCATATGTTTTATCAATGGTTTATTATGTTAAATATTCATTATTAAAAACCCATATCGTAAAAATTAATACTAAATCATTATTAAAAAATAAAATTGTTGACATAAAGGTTATTCAACATAACATATAACAAGGTTTACACATATTAGAGCATATGTGGGAAGTAAAGAAATTGAAATGTAAGAAAATTGTATGTAATCATAAAGACTGATAGAGAATAATGTTTGTAGGAATGTGGTTCATTAAGAGAAATTTAGTAATAACACAACCATAAAATGAGGAAACACAAAAGAGGTCATTGATATCATAAGAAATGATGATAAAATGGTACACATTTATTTCAAGATCATTTTCCTAAAGTTTAATAATAATATTTTTCCAAAAGAAGATATAATTACTTGATTTCAATACCCTACATAAGTAAAATCTCACCCTTGGCCGCGTCTTGAAAATTTTCCACATCACCACTTTCTCTAAAATGATTGTGAGTTTTTCATTCCTAATGCACTAAAAGATCACGAGATCCACGACAATTCATCCCATTTATCTTTATTTAACATGAACAGAACGTGTTTAGAATCAGTTATATTGCATTCATAAATCCTTATGTATTGAGATATTAATTTAATCTCAAAAACATCATGCTATGTTTAACGTAAACATTCCATAAACGGTTAACCACATAACCCTTCTGAATGATGAAAATATAAAAACGCTACAAATAAGGTCATGAAATCATCTTAACATTTATCCCAAACATATCAAAAATTATAACGTTATTATCACATTCCCAATATCTGAAAATAGTCATCATATATTCTCTTTAAGTAAGGTAATAACATGAATAAATATAAATAATTCTGGAAAGCATGAATGCTTTATTACTCCAAATATTACAATATATATTAATAAAATCTTAGAATTTGTAAACATCATCCTAGATTACATTGATCACATTGTAAAGAAATCATTAATCAGTTCCAAGGTAGTCCGTACTATCTTATTCACATTATATATATCAATCATATCCTTATCAAAGCTAAACACAATTTTCTCAACATCAGGGACACATTAAGTGTTACCTTCCCTTATTTAATATGCCACCATTCTATGAAATACAATTTCTATTTCATCAGAATCACTTGTTATATTTTTGAAAATACTTATTGGAAAACATATACTTCATGATTCATATAATATAATTCATGATTTAAAATACATATACACATTAATCGTCCAAATTTATTCATAAACCACTACTCACTATTCATCATCATATCCCTTAATACACTTTTTCGGGAATATGAAATATGAATCATTTTTTAAGATTACATAACCTAAATCTAATAATTCTACATTAATTTAAATTAAATAATATAGTAATAACATCCCATATCTTTCACAAGTCTTTTTTTAGTCTCATTATCTTTAGTAGTATAACCAATATTATGGACCTTCTGGTCCTTTTCATGATATTTCAACTTATGAATGATAATTTTGTCATCCCCATACATTCCACAGAAGACACATTAAATTTTATCCCAGTTCCTTCCAATTTCCACTATTGGATAAAATAGGAATGAATAGAGAGAGAAACTCATATCTTAAACAAACAACATAATCTTGAAAAGTTACCAATATTATTTATAAATAATGACACCTATGTCTTTAATATATGACACTATAGGTTGATTATGGGATATTAATATTATAATTCTATTTAAATACTTTTGGACAGTTTGTAATGTGTTTTTGAATTTCCAAATCACAACCCTCGAGAGTTTCAAACCATGTGTGCAGTAAGGCCCATTGTTGTGCACTGGTTCTCAGTTGATTCTAGATCATATGGTGTTTCCAGGATAGTATAAAATTTTGTTCCAAATCCATATCCAATTTTAGTATCCATACACGGTTGTATTTCTATGCAACCACTCATTGTGTATTTAAAAAAAATCTAGGTGATTTTCCTAAACATTAACCCATAATTAGATTTTTCCAGAGAGATAACCCTACATATGTGCTCAAGAATATACCTTGGGATCTCACTAAAATTTTTCATCCTAGTTTCAAATGGTTGAGTTGATCTTTTCATTAATAACAGGGAGAAAAGGCCTCTGAGTGACATTGAATCTCCCCTCCAACAGTTCTTGGGTTCCACATATATTCTCTTTACCTCCTCTCCTATATTCCTCCACTGTGTCCCATTGGATCAGAGTTCGTGCCATGTCTTAGAAATGGTGTGTGTGTATTCCAGTGGTGTGGCTTGGATTCAGCTTCTACTTTGTCTCGTAACGGGAATGTGTTGACGTCTAGGGTTTTTTATTTGTTTTCTTTTGTGATGTGTTGGGATCTGCTGCATCTTGATGATCAATGGCTTCGGGGTCAGTGTTCATGCCAGATCTGGAGTGTGATGGCGTCTTGGTGGGTAGTATCAAAGGATTCTAGGTTCCAGTTTCAGGAATTCCATCAGCAGAAATGAAATAATGCAGGGCATGTGTTCTGGTGCTATTTGGTGGGATTGGCATCAACCTTAGATTAATGCGGAAGGGAGGGGGATTTTTTGGCTCATGGTAGTCCCAGGTTTTTCCAGCAGGTTGAATTCCAATGTTTTCTGAATTGTTGATAACTGTGATGCATTTATGGGTTTGAGGATGTGCGGTGTATGGGACATTCTATCATTCATCATGTTTTATCTGTCGTTAATTGTGGTTTCATATTCTATAATCTAGTGATGGTGTGTCTGCAATCCAGATCTTAGCCAATCCTTGCCTAGAGCGGTGTTTTTGGTTCATAGCGGCGCATACCCCCCAACCCACTAGTGACATCCCCTAATGTTACGTTGGGACATCAAATCCTGTGTAATGATGGATTGGCTTCACTTTCATTGGATAGTCTTATAGTTTATCTGGTGACTGTAGTGGCATTTGGGAGTCATGAATAGCATAGAAGGTTTTGTTTTGGTTATTTTCTTGTAGGAGGTTGACTCGTGAAATACTGAATTTTGTCATCTTTTTTTCTTTTCTGGGTTTTATGAAGTGCATTTATTTTTAGTTCAATCCCAAAGGTAAAAGGTAGTGTTGTTGGAATTGACCACTAAAAACAGGATCCCAAAGAGGATACAAAGTTGGAAGTTCATCTTTTCATAGCTTTACATATTTGGTTGTTCGAGAGGGTATTGTGTCAACCATCATATCCGGACTATTCTTTGACACATGACAATTATGTGTTTAACTACCTTGTAATGGTAGAGAGCTTCATCATGATCAATCTCTAGGGAGGTGATCATCATGTTGTCTGTATAGTTTTACTCATTCTTTTCCTTTCGGTGTGATATTTCTATGCTTATGGAGCCTATTTAGGTTTTCCCCCTTCATCCCTTAAAAAGGGGATTTATATAATAAAAAAATTGTAGGCTTTCAAGCCATTGGAGGAAATATATAGTCTCGGGCATAGCATGCATGGATATTACATCATTTTAGATGAATATTCATCACATTATATAAATATAGTCCTGAGGACCATAATAAATTAGTTTCATTGAAAATTTTGATGAAAGTCATCTAAAATGGTGTAAGATCTTCAATATTTCCCCCAAATCTATTTCCTTTTATTAATTAGACTTAAAACCATTATTCAAAACATGGGGAAACGAAACATTTGAAATTGGTGATCTTGAATGATCACTTAGGGTAAATAAAAGAAATAAATAGGAATAACATGATCATAAGAGTAAGATAACATGAGAATAAAATTTGAACATCACACCTTATATAAAAAGAACATAGTCATGTGACACGTCATAATTATTGGATGATCATAAGATACGAAATTATATGATAATCAATAACATGAATCATGTTAGAAAATCAAATTCCTTAGACACAAAATATGTGGCAGACACAAGAACATATAATGTAATTCTCAATAAGTAAAGGTAAATTGCCAAAACATAGCATATGACCTAATGGGAACTACACATACTGGATGGGACACACCACCATCCCCACTTGTAGTCCTTTCCTTGAAAGGGATAAGGTTCTTGAAATTTTAATAGTGGATTAGGTTTCTACATCTTCTCATAGTTGACCACGCTTCCCCATCATGCATATTGGATTAGGATTCCCCATCTTCTATAATGGATCAGGGTTCCCCATCTTCCATAGTGGATCATGTCTATTGACTTTATTCCCATACTTATATCACGAGATATATTTATTAAATAAAGTATTTAATGGAGGTATAGTTTTCCCCATCCCATAATGAATTCTTATATACATACTCTACAATATCAAAAACAATCATATCATAACCCATTAAATTTAATGGGTGTCATAATAATATAATCATAGAATAACCAAAATAAAAAAAAGGTTTCATAATCATTTAATTAAAGAATAGCCAATGAAAGGAAGCAGGTTTCATAAGCATATTACACGTGATAGTGAATCAATTTTCATAAAAACCTATACTGTGAAAGAGAAATGTGTTTCCCAAATAACATTCCATTAAAACATAATCCATTCAAAAAAATAATACGAATGGATCATTTTAATCATTTTACCATAATAGAATGAGTAAACTCAATGTTTATCATCTTTTATAGAATATAATTTTTAAATCTCTTTTAAAAACATTTCTTGAGGAAAATATTCATTTTTCGTTGATTTTTTTTTCAATCATAAAACCTGTTGAAGCAAATTTTCATTTAAAATTAACATGAATATATATAATGGAAGCTAAAAACCTACTACCCTTGAAAATTTAAAATAAAATCATGAAAACCTTATGAAAAACATTTCCCTTAAAAAATATAATATTGGATGATTTTGAAAACCATTTAATTGAAAACTAATAAAGGAAGCTCAAAAACATTATTTTAAACCATTTCATTGAAATAGAAGCCTGAAGAACTTTTTGAAAACAGTTTTCATTAAAAATACTCTGAAAACATGTAAATTATGATTATAAATAATTGAAATCATTTTATTTGAAAACAGTATTTTTAAAAAATATTATAGGGGATTTAAAGTTAATTAAAACACTTTTCAAACATAATTTTTTAAAAAAACATTCCTTTAACATAACACAGATAACCGACCAAAATTTGAACATATATCTGATTTTCATAAACAAATTTCATAATTATCATAAGTACCAATGAAATTAAAAATTGAACTATTAATTAGATAAAACATTAATAAACATAGGTTTATAAATTTCAGTAGATATATTGAGATATAGATCATAATATTTAATCAATTGATGAATAATCATAAAAAATACCGATAAATGATTTGATTGTACCAATAAATAGTTACTCCTTTGTTAACCATTATTCAAAATAAAATGTAAAAAACAACATTAATTTAAGCTTAAAATATAATGAAAATAACAATATTTATGGTATAACATGTCAAAGTTAGTATATACACATCATAGAAAATGCAGGTTCATAACATGGAATGTTTCTCAAAAAAGGTAAATTCAAACATAATTACTTTACTGATTGGGTGACTTTTGACACCTAAACCTAAAAAATTATATTTCCTAAAATATATATTTAAATACCCATAAATTAAATAATAATAATAATAGAATACATTCATGGGATGTATAAACTCTTCATATAAGAAATAGGAGTTGAACATGGTCTTTGTCTCAAGAAAAAAATAACGGTGAGATGAGAAAATCCTTACTACTTGAGTAACATTTAAATGTGATCCCAATGAAAGAATAAAATCAATTAAAAATTATAATAACAATAAATAAAGTAAAATAATGATAAAACCTGTCATAGTAAAGTTGTAATATCTTGAACTGGGTGCCTCATGTTGGTGCACTGAGCTGGCTTGGTACATGACCTCAAAAGCGACTCCCCATACGTCAGAGGCTGTTGACTAGAAGCAAGGGTATGATAATTCAATCATGGGTAGAGTATAACCTCTTTCCCATAGTAAATATTAGTGTAAATAATAAAAAAATTGTTTAATTATATATAAACATAAACAATACCAAAATATCCAAATAAACTATGTTATGAATACATTATCCAACTAAATCTAAAAACATGTCGTGCAAATGTACATATCATGTGTCTAAATTGAAAACTAAAAATAAAGACACTAAAGACTACCAATAAGGTCCCGAACCACATCTATATCCCTCAAACAAGCTCCATCCCAAAATTTAAAATCTAATACTAGTGGTTTTCCCTTGTCATGCCTTACATCAAGAAAGTCTATTCAGGTACTGATGAGGTATCCTATATAGGATGTGAGTGCGGCATAGTAGAACACCACTAACAATTTCTGAAAACAATATCTACTCATAAATAGTGTATGAATTTATATAAATTAAAAATTACAATGCATAATTAACCAGTAATCACATTATCAATTATTATTTTTAATAACATAAACCAATGGTTCCCATTGACACCCATACCTTAATCCCTTCTTGGGTACATACTAAAAATTGATCTATCCAAGATGGATATCATGTTTTGGAATATTCATGTTGTCATTCTTATATTCACAAATAAATTACCATGTTACCATTCATTTATTCGCACAATTGAATTACCATGTTACCATTACTTAATTCACACAAGTTAATGACCACGCTATCATTCATTAATTCCCCAAAAGGATGAACATGTTAACATTATTTATGCTTGGATGAATTTCCATGTAACCATTCTCTTTTTATAATTCATAATGGAATGATCATCTTAAAAATCCTAACTCATGTCCAAATATCCATGTCATAATTCACCTTTTATAATGACATATATTATAATAACATAATAATACATATATCTCAACAACCCATTAATTAATTCAATAATTAATAAAACTTTTCACAATATCAACAAAAAATAATTGATCTACCAATATATTATTCAAACACGCAATTTAATATCTATTAATTAATTTACCAATTAATTATCTCATTTTATAATGTTAGTATCACACAGTTGATTCCAAATTAAATATCCCAAAACCATTATATCAAAGTCCAATAATTAATTTAACAAAAAATTATATCATTTAATGGCCTCATTATCACGTAATTAATTCTATAATGAATTAATCAAATCCATAATATCAATATCCCAAATTCCAACAATTTCACAATTCCTAAACTAATTAATTCACCAAATATATTAATTCCTTTTGGAAATAAAATTTCTACAAAAATATAAAAATTATATAATTTGTACGCATGGAAAGAAATCATGTCATTGGGATTGGTATATTAGACCATGTACCTTAATTGTCAATGAATAATTTCCCAATAGAAGTCCCCAAAAATGTAGAGGTACATTGATACATATATAGATCCGATCCTCAAAACCCTAAATCACGAATAGAGAAATTCATGATCTTGAAAATATAGATCTAGATCTAGAATCATAGATATAGATCTAACCAAATATATATAGATATTTCCAATAAATGTTGTTACCTCACTAAAAGAAGACGGAAACAAGGGGGGAAAATTAGGGAAGAACAGAAGAAGAATACACTTACCAGATGAGGACTAATAATAGATTTGGGTTTTGATACATGAAGAAGCATTGGTTGGGAGGGATTTTCATTCCTATGAAGAGCTCCAAAAATTTAAAATAGTACTTATGGTTGAATGGGATTGGAATAGATAAGAATAGGGGGCTATGAATTTTTTAAAAATAAGTATCGTACTTAATTAATTCCCATGCACCATTTCATAGGAAGGGAAGTTCGGTTTTCCATAATGGTGTGATAACCATACATATGTTCTTTTATGAGTGCATGGTTACTTTTAGAAGGGTACACTGTTTTACAAATTGTTCCCCAATAGTGAAATTCCCCATCGACCAGGGTTTCACAGTTTGTCGGGGGTGGGGTGTAAGGTTTTCCCTAACTATTCAACAGCTGTGAACAACACTTTCTTCTTTCACTACATCCTAAAATTCACCCAAACACACCACAAGTTATAAAATAAAAAAGTTCACAAATAAGGACCAATGCATGCTTGAAAAATTCTTGATTAAACTCTTGAAAAGGTATAGATATTAAAATATCCCCACATTATAACAGCTCATCCTCGAGATGCACTCCCAATCTTCTATAGGATTCTGAGTCAATAGGATCGGGTCACTGAGCCATCATATCTCATTACCTTTCCATTGTTTCCTCCTTCACACAGACAAGTTCCCATAATACATGGGCTATCAGCATGGTCATTCCCCACAACATGTTTTTATTTCATTCCAACATACATATTATATGCTCCTTAAAGGACACATCTATATAAATCTCAACATCATCCCCATTGATCACATGATAAGGGAAGGGGTGATACCTATATAGATGTGACACATGAAAAATGACATGAATATCATTTGATCTTTTTAGTAGATCCAATTGGTATATCACTGGCCTGATTCTCTCTACTGCCTCAAATGGTCCAATGAACCGGGGTTCAATCTTTCTTGGCCTCTATATCCTATACTGA
Source organism: Viscum album (assembly GCA_963277665.1). Taxonomy (NCBI): domain Eukaryota; kingdom Viridiplantae; phylum Streptophyta; class Magnoliopsida; order Santalales; family Viscaceae; genus Viscum; species Viscum album. The sequence goes on along the minus strand of OY728133.1, from coordinate 1,371,501,349 downwards.
CCCAACCAATACGAAACTATAAGGCATATACAATCACTCTCCATAAGATCTCAGTATTTCATCCACATTTCATCATATAATATATGCCTACACTAAGATGTAAACATTAGTTTCTGAATCAGATAAACATTCTTCAATGTAACTTCTACAAGACTCATTCCCAACTCCTCTGACTCACCTACCTCCATCAAACATTTTGGTGATATGTATGGCATACCATAAAGAGCCCTGTATGGTTCCATATTTACTTTTTCTGGATAACTATTATTAAAGATGAGTACACTAAATCCATATGCTTCTTCCAAGACCCACCAAAATCAAGAAAAAAAATCCCATTACATATTATCATGCATCGGTATAGTATGCTTTGACTTCCCATCTATCTATGAGTGGAAGGCCTTAATCAACCACACCTAAATACCATGTTCCATCAATAAGCCCTAAAATTTGCTCAAATTGATGTGTGTGTCATGATATAAAACTATTTCCCATGGAACCAAGTGTAGATGGATTATTTCCAATCGATACAGTTCTCCCTATATCTCCAATAAGAAGGTTTCTTGAATACACAAGAAATATGTTACATTCATTAGTTTTTCCACAAAAACCTAGTTAGTGTCATTATATAATGGAATATTCATAATACCAACCAAAAAATCGATGTTCACGTCATCCCACTTCCAATATAAAATTGAAAATGACTGTAGAGAACCAACATGTCATCGATGTTCCATCTTCACCGGTAGATAGGTGAAGTATCATGTCACAAACCCTTTTATCTTATTTTTCATTCCTATCCACCTATGCAGTTGTGAAATTTCATGATACATTTTTTCATACCTAGATATACCACCAACATTGATTTATTAAATTCATGCATCCTCTCCTCTCACATGATCATTGCCACAATAACCCAATTTCTAACATAGATGATATCATGCTCATCTATGCTTAAATAAGAAGGGGTCTCGCAACCGTCAAGGATTTCACAAAAGGTTAAACATTATGTATCTTTATAATTCATATCATTGATATATCTAAAAAGTGTGGACTCTATTGAAATTGATATGAGTGTTATCTTCTCCTAACTCTCTTGAACAACATCATGCATCTCGGCCAGAAAGGTCATCAATTTCTACTAAACACTAGAATCTTGATCTTCTTGAGAATGAGATTTATTTTTCAAAGAATCATCCACATGTATTCATTTTCTATGCATATATTCTAGCACAAAATCAAATGACTGAATATATTTTACTCATCCACAGTACAAGAAATTCAAATATAAATGTGAGAGGATATACCTTAAAATATTGTGATCATAAAACACCATAAAATCATCTCCTGGTAGATACTGATGCCAAAACATCAATGAATTAACAATGGAATCAAACTCGAGGTTGTTTATAGGGTAGTTTTATTTAAGTACCCTCTACTTTCGAGACCTATATTCCACAAAATGATCTCCCTGAATCAACACAACACTATGTTTAATCCCAGATACATCACAATAAAATCTTTAATCTTCACCTAGCATAGGAAGGGTAAAGATATGCACTAATGTAAAATTATTATTTATATAATTTAAGGAATTCTTACATGATTCTAAGAAATGAAACGTTATCCACTTTTCAGTTAATCGTGAATGTGGCTATGCTAAATGGGAAAATTCTAAGATAAACATAATGTATTATCTACCTAACTTTAGAAAGCTATGAACATTGAAGAAATTCTTGGTTTCCCCCCTATATACCACTTCCTAAGCTTATCTTGTTACACTGACACACCTTCTTCAATGATGATTTACCCCAATAAGTGAACTGAGTCAATAAAAAATTGGATGTTAGATAGTTTGGCTTATAGAGGATGTTCATTTACTATACTCAAGATGTTGTCAAGATGATGGTCATGATCGTCCAAAGTCTTGGAGTACAAAAATATGTCATCAATTAATACTAAAAAAATTGATCCTACTATAGATGAAATATCATGTTCATCAAGGCTACAAACGTTTCTGGTGCATTCTTCAACCCAAAAGTCCTTACGATGAACTCGTATAAACCAAACCTGCTTCTGAAAGCAGTCATTGGTATATCAGATGTCTAAACTCTCAGCTGATGATACCCCAAACTCATGTAAATCATTCATAACAAAACATATCCAATAAACTATTTAAAGAGATCATCGATACATGGAAAAAGATACAGGATCTTTATAGTCATGTTCTTGAAATTCTAGTAATCATAACATAATGGAACAATCTCGTCATCCTTCTTTGTAAACACAATATATGATCTCCATGGCGATGTACTCTTATGAATAAATAACTAATCCTTAAAATCCTCCTACAAAGTCTTGAGCTCTTGTAGATCTGGGAGTTCAATTATTTACAAAGGTATAGAAACTAGCTGAGATCCTTGAATGGGATCAATAGTGAATTCTACATCTCTTTCTGGTGGTATCCCTAAGAATTCTTTAGAACACACAACTAGAAACAGTTCCACCACTGGTGGAAATTTATCCTTAATTACTCCTCTATCATCCCAAAAAATATATAAACATGGGTTGTGAGCTCTCCCTATTATTGAGTAGTTGTCCCCACATGGTCAGGCTAGATATCCCAGTCTCAATGGTGAATGTTGTCATCACCCTTATGAGAAAAAAAGTTCAATATTATATAGAAAAAATAAATTTGGGATTGGTATGAGAAATGAAAATAAACCTCCATAATTAGTTATGAGCCTAACATTTCATAAATATAGGGATCCCACCCAATATGGTACTCCCTAATTGCTAGAGAATACCCCTTATACATACAGATGGATCGAGACCACACTCCCAAAGATGTAGCTATTATTATTTTTTGACTCAAAAACTCGACCACTAGGCTCAAACAATTAATTTTTTTGAATTTATAATGGAATTATAGTAACCAGTATCAAATAAGGCACTAACTAATGTATAAGAGACAATAATAGTACATCTCACCATAGATGGTCTAGCCTCACTATCTAAAAGTTTAGAATGCACTGCATGTAACAATCCTACCCCTATCCCTTATAATGTTATCTGAACCCAATTAGTTTCATTACTCTACTGATATGGGTGATTTTTCCTAGAAGCACAATATCATTTACCCATACCACATCATCCAGTGGATCTCAATATTTTAGTATGATAAGTTATTGAGGATTACCTTCTAGAGTCCTAGTTCTATCTAACTCCATGATCAATAATTGTCTATCACAGTGACCTGTATAACTTCTACAAATCTACCATCTTCTCGCTAGACCATAACTGTTCTAGTGGTCATAGCCTCTGTGATAATTTCTCGTCCTGCCTCACTAATGAAATATCGCTCTAGTAAGGTCCTATACAATAGAACCCCCTGTCTGTGTACTATTCTTTCCAAATATCTTACTAATGTTTTCATAACGATGCTTCTGTCTATCAGAATATTCACCTTCCAATAATCCAGTAGCAACTCTCTATCTAACAATGGGAGCCTCTTATATGTTCCCCATATCTATGAGATCAAAATCTACCTCCTCACCAGTCTTCATAAATCAAAATTGGTTAATGTGGGGATTAATATCTTACATAAGTCATTCTTGAAGGCTTCTCGATGTTGCTTTCTCATGTTTTATTAATTCTTTCGTAAATAATTAAATTTGTGTAAAAAATATATCACATTCCATCACATATATGCTCCCATGATTCATCCACATGAACCCCTCTACTCTCTTTTATCTTAGCCTCACTGGGAGGAAGTTCTCAAATAACTTTTCCAAAAAGTGCTTCTATAGAACCCCAACAACCATTCCACTCCATGGATGAATTCCCCACTATCACATTCCTAATACTCATACCATATAACTTTACAACATAAACCTCTTATATGTAGGATTCTCCAAGTTTCCATGTGTCATCTCAATGGAATCAACCCAGAACATAGCTCCCACAAGTGAACCCTCAATAGTAAATTTTGGAGGTTACTGTAACTGAAACTCTATCACCGGATCAGACATGATGTTCAAAAAACAATCATGGTCTCCTTCAATGAATTTCTTGAAGTGAGTAAAGCTCTCTCAGAACTAATCCTCTAATTCCTCAACTAGAAAAATTATTACCTCTGGTTCCATCACTAGAGGATCATTCCTAGCCATGCCCACCAGTCATCCTGTCATAAAACATACTCATAGAGGAATAATCTATGCAAGGAAAAACATGAACCTTATTATAATAATTCCTGACATTAACAAATTTTCATAATAAGGAAACCCTCATTATGTCACAATAATTCTTTCCCCAAAATCAGGCCACGTGGTCAAAACTGGTCCTCTACTACTAACTTTACTAATCCTATACCTAGGTTTAGGTTAACAAGGGTAAAAATGATCTCAATTATCATGTTTCTTATCTAGACATCCATTTAATTATTTTTTACCATTATAAATTTCATATTAGGCACCATTTTCAATTTAGTTTCTTAAGAAACTAAAAATAGTGTATGTTCAACAACTTATCCATAATTTATTTTCTCATATCTTCCTCAAAGGATGAAAGTCACAAAATAAAGTTGAGTGCCTAAAATGATCCATACTGACAGAAATATTCTTCCAATCTAGGCCATGAGTCATTTCTCATAAAATATAAAAAAATCACTTCACACAATAAGTGGATTTACCAAGTTAAAATAATATCCCACAACAACAACAAAACGCCATAACAACAATCCCAAACTATATACATGGGTATTCCCCTATACATGAGATTGAAATTCCCATTCATGATCTCATTACCATGATCTGACACTTTCTAGTCTCGTGTTTACCTTTCCAAAATTGTAAGTCAAAAGAAGAACAAAAAAATTTGATCTATGATAATACTTTGTAATGTCTTGAACTAGGTGAAACATGTCAGTGCCCTATGCCGGTCAGTCATATAACCTCAAGCACACCTCCTCATATTCTAGAGGCTACAAACTAATAGTAAAGGTATGATAAGTCGATCATGTGTAGAATATACCCTCTTTTTTATCAAAGTAAACACCATTGGAAATGATAAGAAATAATAGAATCATATATAACTATAAACAATAAAAATATCTCGAGATGAAAAATACTGGAAATACAATGTCCAACTAATGTAGGAATCATGTCATTCTAATTTAGGTGACAAGTGTATAAAATAAAACCTGAAAATAAATACACTGACGACTCCCTTACGGGTCTGGAACCACATTTGTTTCCCTTATCCAAGAACCATCCTCAAATAATAAATTTAAATAGGTTTTTTCCCTTCCCATGTCTTACATAATTAATGTCTCTTTGGATACCAATCAATAATCCCATATAGGGTGTCATTGTGACACAATAGGAAACCACTAATGGTTTCTAAATACAATATCTAGTCCAAAATAGTGTTTTCATTCCTATAATGAAATAATTAAAATGCATAACTAATTAATTATCACTTAATCAAATAATATTTGTAACCAAATAAACAACAGTTTCCCATAGACACCAGTACCTCCATACCTTCTTTTGACCATGCTGGAATCTGATCAATACCTGAGGGATATCACATTTTTAAAAGTTCATTTTACCATTAAAATTTTTACAAATAAATGAACATGTTAACATGATTTTATTAACACTAATCAATTACCATGTTTCTTTCATAATTTCACACAAACGAATGACCATTTTACCGTTAATTAGTTCACAAAATTTAATGATCATTTTACCATTATTTATTGTTGGATAAATTTCTGTGTAACTATTCCCTATTTAATAATAAATAATTGAATGACCATGTTACAATTCATAGCCCATGGATATATTTCCTTGTTACTATTCACCATTTCATAGTCATATATGTTATAATAACACAATTATATGTATATCTCTACCAACAATTAATTAATTAATATTTTCACAGTATCAAAATCAAATAATCGATTTACTAATAAATTATTCGTACACCCAATTTCAATATCTCATAATTAATTCACCAATTAACTATCTCATTCTATAACATCAATATCACACATTTAATTACCCAATTAACCATCCCCAAACCATAATATATTTATCCTATAATTAATTCACCAATAAATTATCTACTTTAGTAACCTCTGAATCACAATATTAACTCAATAATTAATTATCCAAAAACACTAATATCCATAACCCAAACTAGAACAATTTCCTGATTCCTAAATTAACTATTTCCATTATGAAATTCAATTTCTAAAAAAATAATTCAATTAAAAAAATTCATGAACGAAAACAAAATAATAACTATGAGTTTTTGAAATTATTCCAACTACCTGATTTGTCGAAGAATAATCACCAAGTGGAAATCCCTAAAAATTTAGCAGCACAATGATGTATATATGATATGATTCTAAAAAATCATAACTCAGGATTAAATAAAAATATGATCTTGAAAATTTAGATCTTCATCTAGAATCATAGAACAAGATCTCCACAAATAGATATATATTTTTTCAATAAAATGGATTACATCATTGAACGGAGATAGAAGGAATGGGGAATAATTGGGAATAATGGGATAAGAATCCACTTACCGGAAGAGGAGAAGCCTTCGATATGCTATTTGATTCATGATATACATTGTTAGAGAGGGATTTCAATTCATACAAAGAGCTTAAAACACATAAAAGAGGATATAGGGTCATATGGGGGTTGAAATATTTGAGTTTCAGGTGCTATATGATTTTTTAAAATAATTGTCCGTATTAATTAATTCTAATGTTCGGTTTGTGGGAGAGGGGTGTATGGGTTTCTCTAACCGTGTGCCAACTCCGTGCCCGTTATTCAAGGTGTTAATGGTTCATACTGAGATAGTTCTAAATTTGGAAATCCATTCCCAAATTATTCAATTCCCCGCTATATTGGCTTACATAGTTTGTTGGGCTAGGGAGAACAACTTTCTCTGACAGTGCGTTAACCGTGCACAACCCATTTTACATCAATTTAAAAAAAATTCACCCAAACACTCAACCCACACAAAAATTAACAAAATAACATGAAAATTAGTAACTAAGAACCATCCTATTCCAACTACAAAAATGGTTTGGATCTTACAGTAGTACATACACCACACAATAGAAGAAATTGTGGAATTTCGCATGTATCTCACAAAAATTAAAATGTAGATGAAATTTCGTTACATTATATCCTGAAATTCTTCATACATGTTCATACCTCATGTATAATAAATATTCATTTATTATAAATCTTAAAAAAAATGTATCATTATATATAATTCCATATATTATTTTATTATGACTTTATATTCCCCATTTATTAACAATTCAATGATAATGTTATGTTTTGGTTAATATCCATGTTGTTTTTCTTATATGTTTTGACTTCTTATTCATGGTCCACTTATGTATATCCTAATTAAATTATCTATATGTTGTAAAAAAATATTTATATATCATAAATATTCATTATATAAATATTTATAATAATCTATAAAATATAGGTATATGAAATGGAAATCAATGTTCTATGAGATGGTAGACCCCAAATACACATGAACGTTGTTTTCGTTTTCAGGTTGTATTGAAAAAAATTAATTTAAATATCTGTGTATATATAAAACAATTACCATAAAATTATAGTTTCATATATATAAAATAATTTAAAAAAATTCATCTTTATTACATTCCATGTAAATTGTGAAAAAATCACAATGCATTGAGGATGCGGTAGTCAACACATCCACAATATAGGTTATCATATTTACACAAAATTTAAAGCATGAAAGTATTCTTTATGTAATAATTAAAGAAGATTAAAAAATCCAAAAGATAATATATATATTTTTAAAATTGGTTCATAATCATAATTTCTAACCATGAGAGGTGGTAATGAAAAAACTAACAACATTATTTCATGTGGTTGTAGTTCTCAATACCCGAGAATGGTATGTTCATTACCAATTTATGTGAATGTGTGTGTAAGTGTAGGTATAAACCATAAAATAAAAAATATAGTATATTTAATATAATTATTATTTTACATAATAATTTAATAATAATATTTCAATGGTTTGAGAATTAATGTTAAACAAATGATCTTGAAGAAGGTTGTTACCTCTTCATTGGGTGACTCTTCTTGGTTTACACCAATGGTATCCTTGGTTGGATTTATTTAAAAATTTATGATTATAGGTTTAGTTTTTGGATGTTGTAAAATTATTTTACTATATATATAGTGATAAAAATAGATTTGTGGGTGTCAATAAGTGATAGGAGGAGTGACTTTTTATACTAGAAGAGGAGTGGAATTCTTTTATATTTTTGAAAAGGGAATTCATCCCATGTTTTTATAATGTAAAGTGGATCCAATAATGATGAAAATTAATAAAAAATGTGTATTGTGTCAAAATATGGCCATAAAATAAAATTTTGAAATGATTATAGGTCATTTTGGGCCTTATATATAAGGCTTAGTCCCTTTTATGTTAATTATTCTATTAATCACTATAATTATTTTGAATCTCTATCACTAATATATTTGTTAAAAAATAATTTAAACATATTATAAATTGTAATTATGATTAGTAAAAATATTTAATCTAATTTTCCAAATTAGAACAACATAGTAGGAAGAATGCAATTCAAAACTAATCCTGCAGACGTGTAATGATAGTCGGATTTTTAGGAAACAATTTTCTAAATATTTTAATGTTTTGATATCCAATTTCAATGTGAAATTGATTCCAATGACTTAAATTTGAATAATTTTTTAAAAATTAGTATAATTACACTTTAAAACAATATTAAAATACATTTTAACTATATAAATAAATTTTTTGAAAATGTATATTTGAATTAAAATTCAATGTTATTCCTTATTAATCAAAAATTAAAAAATTACAGATAAATAAAAAAAATTAACTATAATCTAATTTTTAGGTTCCAATTTCAAAAAATTATGATTATTTTATCAAATAAAAATTATCATAGTTTTTAAAATCAAATTTAAAATGGGTTCTATATTAAATGGTGGTAAAATTACCTTTTAAAAAATGCATCTTCTTTTTCAGAAATTTGGATTTATTCTCATATTTTACATATTGAATTTATTTTATGTGTATCCAAAATATTGATTGAATGTATAATATAAAAATTTTATTTAAAAAAATTAAAATGTGGTTTTCTTGATTTATTGTGGTAAAAAAAAATTTCACATAGAAAAATAATTAGAAAAGGAATTTATTCATTATCAAATAGTTCTTAAATTCATTTCTAAATAATTTAAAACCATGGGATTAATTTTATATAAATTTAAGGATCATATTATTACAATTTATTTATTATTAGTTATAATTTCCATTCCAATAGCTAGGTGGTAAATATATTAATATTTTAAAAATAATATTAATTGTATATAGTAGTTTGGTAAAATTCATACTTGTATGTAATGTAATCTATAAAAGGGACTCAGTACTGTGTAATATAAAATAAAAACATATTGATTTTTGTATCAAAGGGTAATATAAGTATTGTGTATAGTGAAATAATGAATTCTTTTTTCATATAATTCAATCCAAAAATAGTTATTTATTAGAAAAATTGAAATATACAATATTTTGTGAAATTAAAAACATGAGAAAATTTTCATTATTTTTTAAAAAAATTACAAAATCAAGGGTGTTACAATTTTTTTCAACCATGAACATCTATGATCTAGCGTTGATGCTTGAATCATTTCCTATAACACTCATATAGTTCAGTCGGAATGACCATCAGATATGGGTGGTAGGTTATGATCAATAGAAGCAAAGAACATAGTTCGCTTCACAAACCTACCAGAACTATGATGTTAAATTAAAGTTTCTATTTGATATGATGGTTCAAGTAATGATATGATGTTTTATGATCAACCTATCATATATTCTCTCTAACTCATCCACTAAAAATAATTATCTCATAGGTAGAAAGGGAGTGACTATTTTCAACCTCTCTATGATCACATATATAGCATCCCATCCTCGAGGAGACTTAGATAAACCCATTTTAATATCCATGGTGACATCATCCCATATCATATCTAAAATGTAAATATGATATAAATTTTTGGATTGTCTTTAGTATTCCATTTACTCTTGGAGATAGGTGTAACACTGAGTAATAAAACCTACAATTTACTTATTCATACCAAGACACTACTTCTAGTAGAATATGTCATGATACATCTTGGTGATTCTAGGTTGTACTAACAAAAAAATCATGTGATTCCTATAAAAATTCTAATTGCATGATTTCATGTACCTAGACACACCCATGAATATAAATAATCTCATCTTCATCGATAACCCTACCAGGTGGTGGGTCCTCCATAGAGATTCTCCCTCTCTTAGAACTAGACCCTTGGGATATTAAAGATATCTCCTCATTACTCAATCCAGAAGGTGAAATTTTATTAGAATATACATAAGAACAAGATACCCCCAACACTTTTGAATCTCAAGATGCATCTTAGAGAATAAAGCCATCAACTTCCACATGTTATAGGACTCTTGGTCATCTTGAGACATGGACATCCATATCAATGGGTCCTCAACTACATTTTCCCTCATAGGAATAGAATAAATAATTATGTTGAAATATTTCATGTCTTAAACCCATCTTCAATTAATGAGATTCGAATCTCACTCCACAATGATGTTTTTATGGATTTCATGAATCATGTATACAATAAATAATTATCCAATGAAACAATTGATCAATAAACCTATGTCATGAACCACAGAAAGTAGCATTCCTGAAATTATTTTCTTTATTTTAGTTTTTATTCAATAGTAACCAAAAAATCGTGGGATATAAACCATAAAAAAACAAATTATACATTCAAAAATAAAAAAAACATCACTCACAATATCCAAAGAAATATCAATGTGAGAAGAACTGGTATCATCCAATAAGATTCAAACTAACATATTCATGTTTCACACCAATCATAATCGCCATAAAAACACACTTCCATCTATATCATCGACCAACACAACACTAGCCGATGGGTAAACTCCGCATTCCCCTAGGAAATCATGAACAAGCGATGGGAAACACCCTAACCATAAATGAACTGATCGCCTCATAAAACCACCATCATAGAAGAACTAATCTCATCAAAATGTCACCATCATCAACTATTCACCATCATAGGAAACTCTTTCGATTTCCCCCAAAACCATAGGAAAATGGTACCCAAGGCCAGAAGCATATTGATATCACCACCAAATAAAAACCAACAAGGACATGCCCTTGTAGAAATAAACCCTACAAAACATCACATATGGTATAAGGAAGAACAAAATAATAGAACCAAACAACCAAAAACATATCCATGTAGTTTTCATTACCATCTCAATAAAATGTTATCATTGAAGGGCCAGACGAGGAATGTATGTGGCCGCCAACCCACTCATCCCAAAATCTATACATTTCCATAACTCTCAATCCTCCTTATATGGCACGAAAAAACATGATACCAGATTAGGGAAAGGGATGAAAAGGGATCTAAGCATCATCCCTATTGATGTGGCTGATGAACAGTAGAATAAAAAACTAAAACAGACATAGGAAGTTCCAAAAATTCATTGACAACCATACCACAAAACCCAAAACCTCTAGGATTCCACCATAATTTCTCCAACTTATAGAGATTACAATGTATGTGAGATCAAAGTAGTTGATGAGAATCCATGGGCATCAAATGAAAAAACTTTTTTAGACCATGAATGAAGATGATGATGAAAAAAACATAACCCCATCATCTAGGCAAGTATAGAGGCCATTTCCAAAGATGAAATAAAAATAATGTCAAAATAACATGGAGTAGATAAGACGAGAAAGAGAAAACGGGGGTAGATTCCATGAAAAAGCTATACTGACATGGAATAAGAAGTCATGAAGTGGTGAAAAAATGGTATAAAAGGAAGAAAAAGAATAGGTGCAATGCATAGACATGTATTTCATGACTCAATAGAGATGATTTATATTCCATGACTCAATATCACTACATTAGATGGGATCCCAACTCATTTTCTAAAGAATCATCGTAAACCATATTGTATCTTATATGATTAGATAAATCCAATATCATCATTAATGTATGATTTGCTTTCAAAAGATAAGTGGTTCTATAACATGCTTCAGTAGATGTAGACATGGAACTTTTCATAGCAATTCATGTGAGGGGTTTTTCAATGAATGATAATCCAATATAAAAAACATATTTTTATCCATCACCAATAAACTCTATATATAAAAGACATTCTTGTTCTTGTCCCATGAGAACACAGCTCCCACCTTATATAGGTAAAAATATACTACTTTTTCTATGATGATGTGACCATCGTTATATTCTCTCACTTTCCTCAGAATGATATCAACGTGTTTTACATTATCATGTTGATTTTGTGAGTACATCGAGATGTCTTCCATGAAGAAAACTATAAAATAAACCAAAAATGATTGTAAACCCCTATTCATTAATGCCGTGAATACCTTTATGGTATTTATGAGACTGAATTCCTTAATGAAATACTCAAACAATCCATATATACTATGGAATATTTTATGCAGTACATTCAAGGATGTAACCCCCACATTATGATAGCCCAAATTCAAATTAATCATTGAGAAATTTAAATACCCTAAGTGTTATTCAAAGATGAAATCAATATGATTTAAGGGATACAAGTTCATAAATATAATATCATTCAATTTCAAATATTCTTCGGAAATTCTTAATGTACCAATTACATTTCTTGTGAAAAGGACAAATGAACCTTATAATGAAGTATTGGGTCATATAAATCCCTTAGCTTACAGATCATCTAGCTTCCTCTTCAGACCCAAAAACTACATAGTATCTATCATATAAAGAGCAATGTATACTGGTGTTTCTATTGAAACTATATATATAGTAAACATTACCACTCTGATGAGGTATCTTATAAAAGTTTTTATGGTTTCTGGGTATGGAGATTCCACTATCAGGTGCGGATCTCCTTCCTAGGGGTCGGTTTGAATGTTATCGATTTGTTGCGGCGATGAGTTGTGCGAGTGGCGCGATCTTGGGTGCGTGCAGAGCCACAACGGCGGTAACTGATGCAGCCGATGGTGTGACTTCGGTAGTGGTCAACAGTGCGGATGGCGTGGGAGGCGTGATGGCAGTGTCGTCTAATGTCCCGAGGGCTGTGGTGTCCGTTGTGGATGGCATGATCGGCCTGCTGATGGTGTCTCGTGCTGTGGGGGTGGTAATGGCCACTGCGAATGGCTAGGGAGGCGAGGATGTTGTGAAGAATGGAGATTCGAGTATGGAAGTGGTTTCTGGTGCTGGTGGCGTGACTGGTGTGCACAGGACCCATTTTCTGTCTGAGGCGAATCCCACCGGAACGTACCAGGTCCGTAGAACTATGGCAGTAGATATGACTACTGCAGTTGCAGCTATGGGCAGCGTGAGGCCTTCATTGGTGGAGGATGGGAAAGATGGTGTTGTTGCTGAGAGCCCATCTCAGGACGCTAAGAAATCTGATATGAGAAAAAGACACTTTGCTCACATTAAGAATGCTGCTCCAGAGCGAATGGTTATGAAAGATGACACTGCTCGCGTTACTGCAAGTAGAGAGGAGATTCTTGACAGATTCAAAATTTGCGAACACTCTACAATCTCTAGGCTTGTTCTTCCCACATGAGGTAAGCCTTGGAAACTTGTCGATTTAGTTCAAAAAATAACCTCTATATGGTGTTTTTCTTGCTGGATATGTATTCCCTTGGGTCGGGTTTTTTTCATATCATGTTTCCTTCAGAAGATCTAAAGAGAAGGGCATGGGGGGTTGGCTCAATCGCCTTAAATCCAGGTATGTTATGCTTTCAAGAGTGGGATTTTCGGTTTAATCCTTTCATTATATGAAATACTAAATCCCAAGTTTGGATCAAGATTATTGGCCTTAATTGGATTTTGTGGCATCCTAAAATATTATTTGATATTGCATCTGCTGTGGGGATCCCGATCAAGATGGATAGGAATACTGAGAATCTCAAATTTGGTCACCATGCTAGAGTTTTGGTCGAGGTGGAATTGTGCACTAGCTTGATCTATATTGTTGTTTTGTCAGCATTAGAGGATGATATTCCATTAAATGCGGAATATGAATGACTTCTTGACTTTTATTCAGAGTGCCAAATGACTGTTCATGTCATGGATAATTGCCACAAGTATGTGTTTTGCTCGTTTTGCTCCTCTATAGAGTATCCTGAAACATCTTGTAGAAAGAAATTGAGGATGCAGTCAACACAGAATAAGGTGGATTCGGTTACACAACCCTTTCATGAGAAAGGTAATGTGCATATTACAGATGGGGTGACTAAGGAGTTTACACAGGAGACTCATAAGTCAGGGGGAATGGAACCGGAGATCCAAATGGATGAGGGCGGAATTGTGTCTTTAGAGCAAAAATCTGATCATGAAATTGAAGGGTAGGAAAATCTGGGTGATTGGAACATTTCAAGGATTTGCGAGGAAATCAATAAATTAAGGGAATCTGAGGGGAACCATAGAAGGTGGGATGATATCAAGGATGATTCCCCAAAAAATCATCATATAGTCAGCTGTTATCGAAAGGGAATGCTGTTGTTGTGGATGATGAATTTTATCAACCTGTTCCTCCTAGGAAAGCGAGACCGAGGAAGGACTATTCCTATCTCAAGCCGACTATGGTCACCAAATCTCATGGTCCCTTAGTGGACTCCAACTGGTATGATGATTATGATTATTCCTACCAGTTTGAGTATGACTTATGATGTTCTCTAGATTATTGGCATGATGTCATGATGCTTGTATGTCCCCTTCCAACTCCTTGTTTTACTACTTTTTCTTTTTTAATAAGAGGGCTCTGCCCGAATCTTTCTACTCAAAAAAATATTTTATGGTAGGTAAATCTATGTGTTAGGTTTCATTACTATCTAGATAAGGAATGGATATTTGGGCTATCACATCCCCCAACCCACAATTATCAGGTCCAATTAGAGTCACCTAGACACACCATTCACCATTATGAGTATAAATACTACTCTTAGGTGACATTAAAGATAGACTTAAGAGAATGTAATTAATTTATTAATTTTAGGGAACAAACTACTCTATCTTGAGGATGATTTCAAAACCTGTCATCTCTAGGATAATGATTCCCACATGTATGTAATCACATATCATGAAGGGAAATTCATTTCACTAGAATACACATTCTAATTAGACCACTAATAGTGTATATAGTGTCATCATCACATAAAAATTATGAATCTTCAGGCGAAGAATATCCTCAATTACCAAATATATAAATGAGTGGTAATATTTTATATCAAATTAAATAGGCAACATTGTAGAGGATATATAAATAATACCTTAAATAGAGGAAGGCCTGAGTTTCTTCTCGTCAAGAGAAGGTTTTAGTGAATAGATATGTACATATTTTTTCCTTAAGATATGAACAAACTAACTTGGGTAGACCAACATTACTAGGGATATAATCAATATGTAAAGATACCTTTACCATGATAATATCATTATCCTAAATGATAGGTATAAATACCGCAACCTGCTGAAAGGGGAGCTACTGATTTCACCTCTGAAGGATGAGCTTTTGTAGATCCTCTCCCAAAAAATATTGATGGGATTGTCTTAATAAATGATGATGATGTTCCATATTCCTATAGCATTGGAACCCTATGGGTTTGTTAGGTCACATGGGATTATTATTTCCTATAACCCTACACTAGTGATACACCACATAACTTTTAGTGAGTTCCATCTGACTATAGTTTCACTCAAATGAGAACTAAAAGAGATAATTTATACTGCATGATGAACCAATTCCGTATCATAGTACATAACAGCGCTGGACCACGCCATTATTTTATCCCCGGTTCCAAAATGTGAGGTTGGAATGGTTTACCATCTCTTAAATGGTGATCAATTTAAAGATATTCGTCAATGATTATATAGCATATAAGTGTCTATCCTATTTTTTTCCAACTCATAACTATCAACAGTCTGTGTGAAGCACTAGGGCTCCATGAAAGACATAGTACCCTACTAAAGAGTCATAAATTCTATAAATATGTCTACTCTAAGTGAAAGTGATGGTTGTAAATCTCCTAGAATGTATTTTTTAAAATTTTCTAATATCTCTAATAATTGAGAATTGTTGTATATCTCAGGTAAAACCGGTGGCATAACTAGAGGCGCTATTTGTGGAACTACTTGTGTGTGAGGTACCACAACATTAAAACAATGTCCATCACCACCCATATTGTGTTCTACCTAAGGTCATTTTGGTGGCATATTTCTACTATATCCAAAAAAAACACCTCTGAGAATAAGTAATAACTGTGTAATGTCCCTTTTTTTTAAGTAGATGAATTTTTAGAATGATTTTAATCATTTTCAATTATTGAATTGAATATTTTTTAAACCAAGATTTGGAACTCAATTACAAACATGGTAACCTTTCAAAATATTATTTTTGGACTTGGGTTATTGACCATGGAGTTTTACAAAGGTCTCGGTGAGTTTTGGGTGTGCCAGACTTGGAAAAGAGTGGTTTTTAAAGGCCATAGAAGGTGCACAGTTTTTCTAAAACCATGAGGCCAATTATAAGAAATGATGAATCTTGTTGAAAGTGGGTAGTGGTAGTGAGAATGAGCTGCATATGGTTCACCAAACTATTTTCCTAACCCGCACACTTAGTGGCATGGATAATAGCTAAAAACTGTTCATTCCATAGTTGTCACATGGTTTCCAATCCATGCGGCGAGCCTGTGTGGGCTGCTCGACGTGCCCAGAAGAGGGTACAATGTCCTCTAAACCATCTGTCCTAAAATGTTCACTATGACCCTAATTTAAATTTGAATTTTTCTAAATTTATTTATATGAAAAAAAAATAAACACAATGCCTCACTTATCCTCCCCTCTCACTCACGCAATCTGCCTCCCCCTTTCCCCATGATGCATGACATGCCCCACACTCTCAACTCCTCTTCCACACATCAATCCACCAATTTTCCTTTATATTTCATACATAAATCATAATGGTATGGCTCCCCCTTCCTCCTATATTTGTGTAACTGATTTTTGGCCTATCGATCACCCGGTGAGGTTCACCCGAAAAATATGGTTAGGGATAACCAAATTTTTGTTTTGTCTCTAGTATTAGGGCTTTAGAATGGTCTCCTACGGTGTTCTCATGTGTGTTCTGGTAACCATTTCCGAATGTGATGGGGGTTGGGGTGCTTAATTTTGATGCCAATGTTTTAGGGGTAAGGTTTTCCATCCACATTGTTGATTTTCACCTCTTTTATATGGGTATTTGTGTTTTTTTTATTTGTATTAATTGACCAGTAAGTCTTTGGATTATTCAGTGTGGGTTCAGGTTACTGCTATCTTTCTAAGGCAGTTTGAAATCTACTTTTTGGTTTTACACTTATTATTTTATGTCCTTTGATGATTTAGGATTCTTGAATTTTTTTTGGGAGTTTTGATCAATATTGAATGTACATGCTCATATATATATATATAATATATAACCGTCCAAAAATTTATTACCTCATGGGATAGAGAATACATGCATTGGGTTAAGTATATATATATATCCATGTAAATGCATGTGTGTGAGACTGTGGAATGGTTTGAGTGGTCTTTGACAAATCTATCAATTATTGTGTATTAAATTGTTTTTTATTTGAGTTAGGATCCATATCCATTCCATTTAATTCAATTGTATTTTAAATTTACTTTAGATACCTTCTTTATTATACTTTTTTTATGTTGAACTAATTTCTTGGAATTAGTATATTTCTTATGATTCTATGGAATTTCATAATAATAATTTTATGATTTTATAATATAAACCCTCAATGGTAGGTGCCCTACCTTCAAGTTAGAAATATAGTACATAGTAATTCATACATTCCTACTCTACTTTTTTGTGGTTTTTTGGAAATACCTTGATGATATGTTTGGTGTGTAGCATGTTTAAAACAATACCCTTGCGAGTGTTCTTTTATGAGTTTTCCCTTTAAGGTTAAACTCTTGTTTCTTTGAACACGTATGTAGTACCATCTTAACCTCTGAATGATATTTACCTTGAGGTGGAGTAATACTTAAATTGGTATGAACATGACACTTATACCGTATATCAATTTTCCATGTGGCGAAAATTAAGTGCATTGACCGTATAGATGAAGGATTTCCAAATGACATGCTTCTCTTGAATGGATAAAATGGGATAAAATGTGTTAAATTGAATTGAAAAATAGGTTATGCCTTTTATGTTGGTTTTAAAGTATTTATTTGTGTATTAGATTTTGAATATGGTATGGACATTAAAATTTAATGTGAGGAATTTTATTCTATTTTATATTATTATTTTGGAAAGTATTATAGATAATTATATATGAGAGGAATTATTACCCCGTACCATATATTTAAATGATTATGGATGGGAGGCATTCTTAGCCCATGCCTACACTATATAAATTTCTGTGGGTGGGAAGCATTCTTACACTATGAAAGTTATATATATGTTTGTGGGTGGGAGGAATTTTTACATCCCTCTTCTTATGAGTACAAAATATAAATATTCAGGCATGCTAAGGGACTAAGGTACCTCAGTATTGGGTTGGGGGAAGACATGAGAGATACAAAAGAATTTTGTAGGAAGTTCTATGTCTAGATCCACCCCAATATATATCAAATGCTTCAAGGCCTATATACTAAGGGCTCTTGAACCTGGGGTAGGGGAAGACTGCGAGAGCTCCCCAAGAATTGGATGGAAGTGGTATGTCCTGATCCACACCAATGTATATCTATCTATTCTATATATGTATATATATATATATACTTCTATTATATATATATATATATATATATATATATATATGATTGACACAATCAGACATAACATCCATGGGCTGAAGTAGGTATCACTCTAAATTGTCCCTTGAGAACATGGATGGGTTTTTTATTCATTAATTTATGTTATTATTTCCCTATACCTACACACTATTTAATTAAAATTACACTATATAGAATGGGATTGACATTATGGGTGTTATACTTCTGATATTTCATCTCACACCCTGCTCGGGTACCCATGGTACCTGATTAGACCTTATATTTTCATAATTGTGGTAGATTGTTGAATGCTTCTACATGAAGAGTTAAGAGAAAAAGACTATCCTAAAGTTCATGATGCTCTAAGAGATCACCTTAGGGATTTTATTTCATCTCTTTTTTTCTATCCTATATTTTTTCGGTTTTGAAAATCCTAATGTATGTTACTGTTTTAACTTATATAGAATCATTAGTACAAGAATTCATTGTAAAATGGAATTGGCCTCTTTTATTAAATTGAATATATTTTCTTTTACTGCTTTATCACTTATATATATAATGATTACAATATCTATTTTTGTATATTATCTAATAATACTGATGTAGAACTCCTGTATAAAGGTATAGTCTCCCAACTATAACCTCATGAGACCCTCAATACTAGTCGGTAACATCTGGAATATGGAGGGGAATGCTTGAGGAAATGTGACCAACCAGTCTAGCTACTGGTTTAGTGGTAAGCTAGGTCGGGATGTTACAAAGTGGTATCCGAAAAAATTAATCCTTTATATTAATATTTTGGGATGCTAGATAGAGACTAGGAATGTGTCAGTGCTTTGCTAATATTTGTTCATAGGACTGATAACCCCACGTACGGGAACTGACCTAGTATCCAGGGATAGAATTATTTTTCATTTTGTTCGATGTTTTACTTTATATGATTTCACCACCAAGGACTATTGTATTTTCTTCTGCTTATGGATTTATATAATTTTATTCAGTTTTCCCATATCCTACTATGTTACTTAAAATGCATTACATGCATCTTCCTAGGAACACAAGAAATTCACATTCCATGCATTTGACATGCCATGTAGTTGCACATGTAGGTTTCATGATGACTTGGAATTTGTTCCATGACTGTTATTTCATGTTATGTGTTTTAATAACATTATTATATTTTTACCTTATTATGTAATTTTTAATATTTCTTACCTATAATTATAACATATCTAGCTGATTAGTATGTTCTTATTTTGTTTCTATAGCATGCCTTGACTGTTCACATTCCATGGTTTTGTGTTATAGCATGTTTTGGTGTTTATTTCTTACGATGCCATGTGTTTTTGTTTATACATGAGTTGTGAATGAACGGAAAACAATTTTTGATTGTTTGGTTTATAAGAACCATACAACTAGGAAAGGGTAAACCGTATATTCCAACCATTTTTAGCATAATATGAATACATTTTAAAGATAATGATAAAATGTAAATGTTTATAAAATTTTAATGCAATGGTAATTTGCATTTGACTAAAGGGAGTCAAATACTAAACTATAAAGTCTATGCGTGCTATACAGGTTGGTAGGTGGCCACCCATATGTACTGGTCATTAGTTTTAAGCATGTTAAATTCTAGAATATAAATTTTTCGATTAAGAGGGGACAATTTTTAATCCATAATGTGTATGGGTGCTTCCAGAATTGGATAAAGGCAACCCATGTAAAATGTTATGGAATACAATACCTTGAGATGTTTGTAAATGTGAACATTGTTTGGTTTTATGTTGAATAATAGGTTAAATGATTAAATATACAACTGGACTGAAGTTTGTCAATTGAGGAATGTTTTTATGAGATGAATCTTTTGGGTGTTTGAAAATTAATGGTTTGAGAAAATACCAATGTTTTTCCTTCTAGAGAAAAAAATTAGGATTAGTGGAACCCTTGTAGGTCACCTCAATTGTTAATCTCAATTGATTGGATAAATTTACTAATAAAAACAAGATGTATGGAATTGTTTAAATTCTTAAAAAGATTTTTTTGTGAAATGTACATGTTCTTCCCTTGGGGTATTGGTAAAAATCAAGTACCTTTTGTTTTTTTTGAAATGTGGTATATGATGTTTATTTTAAATATTTAATAGCTTAAATGTTAAATGCGACTAATTATAAAGGTCTAGGAAATGAAACCAATAGTGGGGTCCATTGTCTAAAATCCCTCATGTAAGGGTAGTTAAAGCTTCTTCACTTACTATGTAATAGAAGAATTGAATTTTTCCTCAGTAATTATTATTTTTAGAAATATATTTGATGACCAGATATTGAGGATTGATACTTTTTTTATCATGACTCGATGTTAGGGTCGATTCATGTTCATTATAAATAGCTATCACATGGTAGGTAACACCCCCAAAACATCAATGCCTTACTAGTGTTGACTGTTTTATTCTATTTGGTACTATTAGGGTGTTGTTCTTGTTGGTATTTCCTGTATACATGATGTGGTGGTCGTGGTATAGAGTATTGTCACGCGTTCATTTATAGTGCTTTTAATCTACTGTTCTTTTAATAATCAATCTGATCTCATCTATTGATAGCTAGGACACTCATAAGGTGGTGATTGTAACACTGAACCTTGTAATTATTCCCTTCCTTGTATAAACAGAACAACCTTAGGGGACCATTGAGAAATGGATTCTTTATGTTTGAATTCATGTGACGCTTGCGATTCATAATTTTGGTCGTCGATTGCATAGTAGCACAGTGTTCATAATGTTGGTTGTGTATGCGACCATTGATAAATGTATTTTTTTCAAATGGTATTTGATTGTAAATCTTGAACGTTCCATGAAATGTCTCGTGTGAGAAAGGCTTGTGATCGGTTTGAAATAGTGATGTGTCCATTGGTAAAGTCGAGCCTTCTATTTAAAGTCTCCAAATATGGTTCAATTGATCTTATTAGTAATATTTAAGAGTCCTTTTCGTTTATTCCACTAAGAGATGAGCATTCCCCCAATATTTACGTCATCTTAGATGCACTAAGAGATCATTAACTTTATGCCACGATATAGTTTTAAAAGCTATTGAACTTGATAAGTGGTTTTCTCTATGTTACACATTGAATGTGTGGTTTTCTTATCATTTAATGGTTAATCCTAAGTGAATCTAGAATTCCCATGTAGGAATTCCTCTGAAAGACTCTTGGACAACATCCTTTCATCTCTTCTAATATGTCCACTAGGGGTATGACGTAGTAGGATCAATTAGTGATCTGATTTGGATGTTGTGGCCTTGTGATACCATCTCTCTAGTGGTATTGAGTATGTACTAACGTGGTTTAGTTCCGTGAAATGATTTCTTTCTTGTTTAATGTTATTGTTAGTGAGGACCATTTTTTGGGCATGTAACCAGGTGGAGGTGAGTATTTGTATTTATCAACCAATTCTTTTCATGAACAGTTGGCTTGACTGGGGATTTGATGTTGATGGGGATTGACCTTTTGAACCATTTTCAGAAATCATGCCAGCGGTGTCATTATAATACATAGAGGCATGATTTTAAGGAAATTCTAATGGTGGGTTCATGAAAAGTTTGGATTTTTCCACTTAACGTTAAATCCTAATATGGGAAGTATGGTTGGGAATGTGCTTAACAAGATGATTATGGGAACATGTCTCTTGTTTAATGGGATCGATTAAATTCCATATAGTTCATTTATTCGGAGAAAAATATTTGGATAGGGTTTTTATAGATGAAATTTTGTATGCATAAATGGATTATTAGGGATTATTTGATCATTAATAAATGAATCACAACCATTTGAACAAATATTTACTTCCCTAGTATGTCGGGTGTTGACTATGTTGTTTCTAAAGTCATCTTAGGGGTAAGAAGTGATATGGTGGGTAGGAGGTAACGTCCCATGCTTTGAAACGGGAAAATTTTCAGAAGGAATATGAACTTTTTCAATTAATTAATGGGAAATTTATAAAACTGAGATTCAAAACTAAATTATGCAAGTGAGAACCTTTAAAAGTAATATTTTTGGACTTTGGTAAATGTATGAGGAGTTTATCGGTGGTCTTAGTGATTTTCCAGAATGTCAAACCCAGCAAATAATGGATTGGAATGGATATAGAGTGCACATATTTTTTTAAACTATGAATCCAACTACATAAAACTATGATCCTTGTTAACTGGGGGAAATGGTAGTACCCTTGGGATGCCCATAGTTTTCCAAACCATGTTCCTAGCCTTCTTTCATAGTGGCATGGATAATAGCTAATCACTGTTCACAACATGGTTGGAACATAGTTTCTAAACTGTATGTCCAGCATGTGCAGTGTGATCCCTATGATCAAAAGGGGTCACATGGTTGGAACATATTTTTTTAAATCATGCATCCAAAACTGTGCATCGAGACCTTGTTTTAAAATTGAATTATTTTAAATTAAATTCAATTAAAAAAATAATAAATACAATCAATCACTTATCCTCCCCTCTCCCTTGTGTAACCAGACTCCCCCTTCCCAATGAGGTGTGATTCTCCCCTACCTCTTTTATTCCCATTACATACATTGATCTGTTAATTTTACTTTATGTTTCAGGAAATAATCCTCATGGTATGGTTCCTCCTCCCTCCTCTCTTTTTTCAACCAATTTTTGGCATATCTGTCATCCGATGAGGTTCGACCGAACCATGAGTTTTAGAATAATATTATTTTTATTTTCTTTTAGAGTATTAGGGCATTATAATGGTCTTTTCGGGGTGTGTTCCTGTATGTTATGACAACCATCATCGAAGGTGATGTAGTTTGGTGTGCTTTGGTTTTCTGCTAATGTTTTGGTGTAAGGTTTTCCTTCTACTTCAAGTTATTTTCACCTCTTTTATTAAGTTATTAGAGTGTTTTTGTCTTATTAATTTTTTATCGGTAGTGTATTGGATTGGTTCATGTGGGTTTGTTTTTCCTCTTCATATTGAGGTGAGTTTTAAATCCACTATTTGGTTCCACCCTTATTATTTTGGTTCCTTTGATGATTTATGAATCCTAGAATTTCTTTTAAGGAGTTTTATTCAATCTTGGAGGTCTATGGTCACATCTGTATATATATATATAAATATATATATTCATACATGTATGTACTCACTCAAGTCGTGGGGAATATGTACATTGAGATATATATATATATATATATATATAAATCTATGTGTGTGCGAGTGTGGGGTAGTTTCGATTGGTTGACACAAAATCTGTCATGTGTAGTGTATTAAACAGGTTTCACTTTGATGTAGGATGTCTATAATTTCTATTTTATTGATGTATATTTTAAACTGCCTTTATTTTCCTGCTTAATTATACTTTATTTAGTGGAACTTTTTTTCTAGAATAAAATTTCTACTTAAGATGTAGATGAATTACATTATAAAAATATCATGATTTTATAATATAACCCCTCCAATGGAGGTATGATTCCTTCAAGATAAAAATTTAGTGACTAGACATTCTTACTAGATATATCTACATTCTATGGTTCTTTTTTAATACCTTGATGTTATGTTTGGTATGTAGAAAATTTAGAACATGACCCTTTTGAGTGTACCTAAATGACATTCCCCTTTATGGTCAAACTCTTGTTTCCCAAAACTCATAATTATTACTTCATTAACCTTTGATAGAAATTTCCCTTGAGATAAAGGCGTACTTAAATTGATACAATCATGACACTTATACCATAAACAAATTTTCCATGTTATGAAAATTGAGAGCATTGACCCTGTAAATGATGGGTCACATAATGAGATGCCTTACTTGAAGGGATTAAATAGGGTAAAATGTGTTAACTTGAAATGAAAAAGAGGTTATTCTTTATGTGTTGGTTATTAAAGGTATTACTTTTTATAGTATATTATGAATATCGTATGAAAATTTGAAATGCATAAGACATAATACCTTATGATACATATAATAATTATGTAAATTATTGTAAATGATTATGGATGGGTGGAATTCTTACCCCATGCCATCTATGTAAATTATTATGGATTGGAGGCATTTATAATCTATTATAGTACTATATAGACACCTATGGGTGGAAGGAATTTTTACCCCATGCCAGATACCTATATGTGTATGGGGGTAAGAATTGTTACCCCACACCACTTATCAGTACAAAATATAAATATGCTTTCATTCCATGGGACTAAGGGCCCTTGGTATTGGGTTAGGGGTAGACCGTGAGAGCTCTTCGGGAATTTGAATGGTGGTGGTATGTCCCGATCCACCCAAATAGAAATATATTTCGTCAAGTCCAAGAGACTAAGGGGTCTTGGACCTAGGTTAGGGGAACACAAATGGACCTTCCCTTGAATTGGATGGAAAAGGTATGTACTGATCTACCCCAACATACATCTCTCTATTTTAAATATATATGTATACTCATATTATATATATATATATATATATATATATATATATTATTGACACTATCAGGCATACTAGCCATGGGAATATGTTGGAATCACCATTAGGTGTCCCTTTGGATCCTAGATGGGTGTTTCTTTATACATTGATTTTTGTTATTATTTCCCTATCCCCGAAAAAACAAAATTAATTTCACAATATCTAATTTGGGATTGACACCATGGTTATTTTGATACTAATATTTCACCCCACACCATAATCAAGTACCGATGGTATCCATGTAGACCTTATATCTTCAAAACCTAGGTTGATTGATGTACTATTGTACATAAGGAGTTAAGAGAAAAGTATTAAACTAAAGCTCATGATTCACATGGAGATCTTGTTAGATATTTTATTTCTTTTATATTCATATGTCATGTATTTGTGTTGTTTTAAAATCATGTTTTATGTTACTATTTGAACTTTTTTAACATCATCAGTACTTGCATGCATTGTAAACTGTAATTAGCCTCTTTTATTAAATTGGAAATATTTTCTTCCAATTCTATATCAAATATGTATATAATGGTCCCACTGTATATTGTTTTTTATTATCAGATAATACTAACTTGAATCTATGATATGAGGGTATAGTCTCCCCACTATCACTTTTTGAGACCCGTGCTGCTATTTGGCGCCCTCTGGTGTATAGGGAGATGCCCATGAGGCCAAGTGACCAATTGGTCCGACTACCGGTTTAGTGGTAAGCTAGTTTGGGATGTTACAATTAGAAAGAATATAGATAGTAGAATAGGAAAAGTAAATGGAATTCCAATATAAAATCCAATCCCCATCATTTGGCTCCTAAATCCAGGTCATGGTGACAAAGATGATTATAAATGTCACAAGGGTCTCCATGCATCCAACTACTGAGGTTAGTGTCACTATCTCAAATATCATAATTTAGGTTCTAGTACATGGGGTGTCATTTGAAAGGTATAAAAATGTGTTGCAATTGGAAGTTTCATTTAATGTTGACCATTTTTTAATAATTTATTCTTATTATTTTATATATATACATATAATGATCCAGTTATATGAGGTACCATTGCAATGTGATAAGGACCAATTCATTATAAGTTTCTATTATCACATCATGTAACTAAATCCAGTATTTTATTATGGTTTAATTATATGGATCACCATTTCCAATTTAAATAGGTACGCAAACTCTTAAAATTAAAATTAAAATCAATTTAGTTGAAACCAGTAATTTTTTATCCCATGTGATCAATGGTCTATGGATCAAACTTATCATAATTAGGTTGATTAATCTGCCACCATCCATCTATATGGGGAAACAACAATTGGGTTGATGGAGGCACATTAATTGGTCCAATTATTTTATCCCTTAATGAAATATTATCACATTTGAAAAAATAATAGTCAAGGAACGAACAATATACTGCATGAAATTCATCAAATAATATAAATGTGGCATAGAATCGATTAGAATAGTGAATCCTCAAGTTCTTATTATAAAAAAATGAGATAGTACATCATTTCCATATTGGGCCATGGGAATATATATATAATAATAATGTTAAACAACACAAAACATGTGAGTCAACCTAGATTGAAATAATTAAAATTGTTGTCTGTTTAATTTCAAAAGAATAGTCGCATACTGTGTAATTTGGTTTTCCATGTATATGGCTCAACTAATTCCAATAATATTATCATTAAATAAAAATCACACAGTCTTAGTCTTTAGTCTAACAACATGAAATCGTAAATTGAAAAGGAAAAAAACCTTGGATACTCTTTTTTAGTTTCACGGACCATGTTTACTCATGTGTATCCAAACACGGTAGGGCACAAAGCCTCATATGTGTATCCCTATACATCATATTCCATTGATTATCATCAAGGTTCTATGATGGTACAGTTGGGATAATATACCATAATGATCCTAGTGGAGAACAGTAGTGTAACATTGATATAATTTAGTGTTATTAGTAATAGAGGAAATAAAAAAATCAAACATCCTAACAATAATAAGTGAACAAAAATCATGCACAGTAACATATAAAAAATGACTACCATGTCATTATGCAATAAAAAAAGGGAATATTAAGAACATAGTAGAAACCATATAAAATATCCAACACAAAATAAACAAAATTCCCAAAATCTGACTCCAATATTAACCCTTGCATATGCTCTCTCTTCTTCTCCATTATTCTCGAATAGTATAAACAATCATGCATCCATAACTATGTACATCCCTTTTTCCCAACCTATATCAATGAACAATATTTAGGTACCAATTGGTGACGTAAAAAGAGTGTGATATATATTTAGTATACAACGACCAACAATATATAGTATTATTTTCCACTATATGTACAACAAGTAATGTGAAGGTATAAAAATAATAAAATAGTAATGTAAACCATAACCATGTCAGCTCAGGCAGTTAATGAACAGCCACCTGACTGCACCTGCTTTGACCTAAGCTAGGATATCTCTAAACACATGATGCCATGTACATATATAATAAAGTATGTATATATATATCGAATATATGTATAACATATATGTATATATATATACATACATATTACTTTTCAGGACCCTATGAATAAATCCAAGGCATCCTTGCATAATCATAAGAGTCTCACATTATAAATAAGGGTTTCTATGCCCAGGTGTCTTGAATAGTAATAAGGGATCCCATTCAAAAGGATCATGAATAATAAGTAAATCCATTCCCAATGATTATATTTAATATGGGATTCTAGGCCATAGGATCATGTATCATTCTAATAATTATCATTAATGATTTAACATTATCGAAGATATATTTTCCTATAATTATACATTTCATTTAGTTGAAGGAATAATCCAAAATGTATATAAGAATTATATGTAATTTCAATTACATTCACTTCCGTTTATTTAAATTTAGTCAATTCATTTTTCGTCAATTCATGACCACATATATGGTGGATTGGTTATATAATCATTTATAAAGTTAGAGTCTATTTGATAGGTGCACATCAATGGGTGGAACTAGTCGAAGGGGAATCCTCCAATAATGACAAGGGTTTATTAGATCATTTATAACATCTAAAACACACACAAAAATTATGACAAATAATATTTTTGAGGTCATATATTGAAAATATAGTGTTTAGCATCATGACCCATGTAATACAACAACATGGCCTTAAATGATACATCATAGGCCTCCTACATTATGGAAGTAGATGAATCCTCATATAAAAATTTACTCAAATCCAGGATATAATAATAGTAATCATAAGCGTATATGAAAATCATAAAAATAGGTAATATTATCTCAAACAAATTAGAATTACATATAGTGAGATAAACAATGAAAAAAAAGATGTCTATTTAATTGCTCAATGGTTACCATATAGTAAGACAAGAAGTGGCGGATTTTGACCATAAATGAGGGGGATGATGAATTCTAATTGATGGAGGATAAGAGAATTATAAGGCCCCAGCCTTAAACCTTACTTAATTTTGAGTTATTACAAGATAACACATTGAAGATATTTTCGGGTTTAGAGTTTTACAGAATTAGATCATAAAACTTGCATTACATTCCACATATAAACAAAGTGGTTACATAAAGATAGTATTCTTCTTTCCCATCAATGGAAACATATTTAAAATAAAACATGGATTCTTTCTTAACACTTCCTTGACACTATCATCATATCATGTCCCTTTCCCTTGACCTGTGAAAAACATTTCAAAAAACTTGGGATGAGCATAAAAAGCTCAGTAGGGGATATAAAAATATGGAAAGGAAACATGTGTACATATATACATAAGAATGAAATCATACTTTACCCATAAAACATAATCACTTTAACATACCTCATCAAATCCTGAATAAATCATAGATATCTTAAGACATAAAGGTTACTTGAGGCATTCATAACATTCTTACCTAGGGAGTAACCCTCTTGGTTACGTTTGGAATACCCATCACAGTATATTCCCTAAATCACTTCGGAGAAACCTTAACGTTTCACTCCTTCACGTTACCCAATGCATTGGAGAGCTATATCGGGCTCACCCGCCCTTAGATTATCACGGAACCACCCGTCTTCATAATAATGCCCAAGAACCTCAACATAATCGTATCACATAAAACATAAATAAAAGAAACATAACATTTCCACCTTTCAATCACAAGATATCAATACAACAAATTGATATAAAAACATTATGAAAACCATTTTCAATACCAAAATAAAAGAAAAGTAAAACATGGTATTTATTTTACTTTTAAAAAATAGGTAGGGCTTGTAGAGGAAGCCGAAACTCAAATAATGGTCACGATGGCGGAGAAGTCATTGTCGCCGCATACGTACGACAAAAACATTCTCTTTTTGCATTTAGTAAACACTTCGTATAAAAAATATTGCTTTTCAATAAACATAAAAGTATAAAGGGTTTATACACCATATAAATGAAGGTTGTGTATAAAACAAAATATGCCTCAATGAAAGGAGATTGAGACAAAGTCCCATACCTCGGGTCCGACTTGACTCGATCATTCTTTAATGTCCTGAATAATAAACTTGAGTTAATTTATACTTGCTTAAGAACCTTTTTCAAGTTCATTAATCCTTTTATATCACTTATTTCCATGTCATGAACACTATGTAATTATTTAAGTTAATAACGGTCGTTTTAACGATCATTGGTACTTGAGTCAAAAATAAACCCTTTATAATTACAAGTTGTTCATTTATCGATTATATCCAGAATTATAATCATGATGTATATATCATATATATCCAGTATATACATGCATTTACAATATTACATAATTATTTAGAGGTATGAAATGAAATGCACCGTTCATGGAGACGGTAAGCCGTACGTACGCATGAACGCTACAATCATTTCTATTTATTATTTTATAGAATGGAATCATAATGATATAAAGGTATATTATAATTCCAGTATAATATCACATATAATATCATAGTTCCATCCTTTATACGTCCCACATATGGTATTTAACGAATCAAATCACTTTGAGGGGGCAGTATTCCGCACTTCCTTAAATAAAGATATTGCGTTTACCCATAATGGAAACCATAAAGGTATGCCCAAAATGAAAAATACAGAAGCTTAAATAAAACATAAAAAAATTATATATCATATATAAATATAGTTACATATTAATGGCCACCATTTAAGGTGTTAATATAATTTTGAACAATCATCTTTTCGGGAGGCATAAATTCACCATCCACGGAAAGAGTATGTCCTATAACCATTAGATGTATGTGTGTGCAAGTGTAGCTCGAATCCTTATTATAACAACATCCTAGTATATTAAAGATACTGGAGTTGTTACAAAAGAAATGAATAAAAAGAGTTTAGGGGGTTGGAGAAGCAAAATAAAACAAAAGGACTCAAGTGAAGACATTACCTTAAAATCGGGCAACTCCCTTTGGTTTGAGCTCAATGGATTCCTTGGGAAGACTTCTGCCCAAAGTGAGGCTTCAAGGAGTAAGAGAGGGATGTGGAGAGACAAAATGGGAAGGGGTTGGCCGATCCAAAGGCATTGGGAGTGTGGGTAAGGAGGTAGAGGTGGGGGCCTTTTATAAGAGGAGAGAATGGGCACTCTTGGAATGTAAAGAAATGTTACTTTATTTGAAAATGATTTTCAGATTAAAAAAGTTCCACATTGATATAATTCGAGGGTAAGGTGATAAGGGTTCAAAATACACCCATCCAATAGGTTTTGGACATGTGTAGGTCATATATTTCACATTACCATTTCATTTTATTTAAATCCATTATTAATGAGGTAATCACTGCATCATCATGATGTCATAAATAATTTAATAAATTTAATGTATAAAAATTATAAAAAAAATTAATGATGTAGGAAATCTATTTATATTTATAATGAATATTTATAGTCCAAAAGATCATTTATGTAGACAAAATTAAAAATATTTTACTTAGGTGATACATTCTTTGTCACATTTAACATTCTTTAAAAATAAAAAGATAAAAAAGTCACTTTCTCACAAAAGTGATTCCATGGGGACCCCAAGTTTGGCACAAGGCATCCCATGGTCTGCAATGAGACAACCAGTAGCCTTAGGAAACATGTTGTGGTCTATTTGTATTATTATGATATGATTTTATTATCCTTAACAACCTGATTACTCATTAATCAAGATAATTAAAGAAAATTACCGTCGTTACTATTCATAATGTCCAAAAACAAAAGAGTCTTGATTAAATAATTTGGAGCTTATGATTCCAAATATGTAATCCATTTTACCAAATTCCAGACATAGAAATTGCAATAATTGAATTAAAAATAATTCCCGTTGTCAAAACAAATAGCGGGTTTTTTGAAACAATATCTATGAAAACTTTGGCATTAGTTTATGCCCAATTCCAAAGTGAAATTAATCCTAATGACCACCATTGGATTAAATGGTAAAAATATATTCTAATTTAACTTTAAAACCAATTGAAAAGATAATCTAATCATATAAATAAATTAGATTAAAAAGCAGTTTTGATGTAAAATACAGTATTTTTCACTATTCATAAAAAAATGAACATTGTTAGAAAAATACCAAAAATTCACACAAAGTAAATTATGATGTCCCAATCATAAAGAATAAGTTTATTTTGACAAACATAGCTTATAAAATTGTCAAAAGATAGATTTAAAAATTGTTTGTCATCAAAAGGCAGTAAAACAATCCTTTAAAAAATATTAGTGTATTCCATGATTAAGATTGGATTTATTTTCATTTTAAGCCTCTAAAACACTATCTAATTCATTAATAGACATAGATAAAAATATCTATTATTAATTACTTACTTGGGATGTAACATCCTTCTCCCCTTTAGAAAATTGTGTCCCCCCAATTTATTTACCTATCGAATAAATGTGGGTACTTATCCTTGATTGCATTTTCAGATTCTCATGTTGCCTCTTCCATCATGTGGTTTTTCCACAAAACCTTTACCTGATTAATCAACTTATTTCGTAACACATTATCCATGTGGTCAAGAATCTGGTCCGGTTGTTCCTCATAAGATAGGTTCTCTTCCAGCTGAACTACCTCTGGACTCAAAACTTGTGATGGATCTGGCATATACATTCTCAACATCAAAACGTGAAAAACACTGTGTACCTGAGATAAACTCGAAGGTAAACCCACCCGGTATGCAATTGATCCAACTCTCTCTAGAATTTCATATGGTTCAATGAACCTTTGACTTAGCTTTCCTTTATTACCAAATCTCATCACACTTTTCCAAGGTGAGACTTTGAGAAAAACATGATCACCTACCCCAAAAGTTAGATCCTTCCTCCTGTTGTCTGCATAACTCTTCTGCCTACTCTGAGCTGTTCTCATGTGTTTCTGAATCAGCTAAACTTTTTCTGCCATCTCTTCTACCAATTTTTGTCCCATCAACTTCCTTTCACCCACTTCATCCCAGAAAGTTGGAGTTCGACACCGCTTCCCATATAATGCCTCAAATGGTGCCATCTATATACTGGAATGAAAACTGTTATTATATGAAAATTCAACCAAAGAAAGATGTTGGTCCCAACTTCCCTGATAATACATCAAACAAGCTCGTAGTATATCCTCCAAGGTCTGAATTGTTCATTCTGACTTCCCATCTGATTGAGGATGAAATGTTGTACTACAATTTAATTCAGTACCCAACGAATTCTGAAGGCCTTTCCAAAAGTTAGAAGTGAATCTGGGATCACGATCAGATACAATGGAGAGGGTAACTCCATGTAACCTGACTATCTCTTTAGGATACAAATGGGAAAGTTGTTCTAGGGAAAAAGTATCTCGTATGGCAAGGATATGAGCAGATTTAGTCAAGCGATCAACAATAACCCAGATTGCATTATTACCTCGAGATGTCTTCGGAAATCCCACATCAAAGTCTGTGGATATATTCTCTCATTTCCAATCTGGCACTGGTAAAGGCTGAAGCATCTCTTTCGGTAACTGTCGCTCTACTATAACCTGTTGACATGTCAATCCCTTCATAGTAAAATCAGAAACATCTCTTTTTATTCCATCCCACCAGTAATACTCCCGCAGATCTTTGTACATCTTAGTACTGCCAGGATGAACTGAAAACGGAGAACTATGAGCTTCACATAACAACTCCCTCTTCAACTATGAATCTCAAGGCACACACAGTATCTTCCCAAATCTCAAAACACAATCATTATCAATGTTGAATTCAGGCAACTTACCTTTCTGAACCAACTCTACCTTTTTCTGAAACTCACTGTCTTGCTTATGTGCTTGCTTGATTCTATCTAATAGAGATGATCTCACTGATACCTGAAACAAAACAAAAGAACATCCTGCACCAACAAATTCTATTCCAAAGTTAATCAAATCCTTAACAAAAGTATCACGTTCCAAACACAACATTGCTAATGAATCATTACTTTTTCGACTCAAAGCATCAGCCACAATATTTTATTTTCTCAGATGGTAATGAAATGTACAATCATAATCCATGATTAATTCTAGCCATTTCCTTTGTCTCATGTTCAATTCTTTCTGAGTGAATATATACATTAAAATTTTGTGATCGGTATATATTTCACACTTTACTCCATACAAATGATGCCTCCAAATTTTTAATGCGTAAACAACAGCAGCTAATTCTAAATCATGTGTAGGGTAATTTACCTCATGATTTTTCAACTGTCGTGAAGCATAATCAATTACCTGATCATTATGCATTAGGACGCAACCAAGTCCTTTCAATGAAGCATCACTTTAGATAACAAACTCACCATTCCTAGAAGGTAGTTCCAAAACTGGATCATTCACCACTCTTCTTTTCAATTCCTGAAAACAATCATCACATTCTTTTGTCCAGATAAACTTAACACCATTCCAAGTTAGCTTAGTCATTTGACTAGATAACCGTGAAAAATTTCTAACAAACCTTCGGTAATAGCCTGCCAAACCAAGGAAGCTACGAATCTCAGTTACATTTGTGGGTCTTGGCCAGTCTTCCACAACATTTGTTTTTGCAGGATCAACAGTTATCCCATCTTTAGAAACAATGTGACCAAGGAAAGAAATTTGTTGTAACCAAAACTCACACTTGCTGAATTTTCCATACAGATTCTTTTCTTTTAAGGTTTGAAAGATATCCCTTAAATGTCATTCATCCTCCTATTTACTTTTAGAAAACACCAAAATATCATCAATGAAAACCACCACAAACTTATCCAAAAACTCATGGAAAATTCTATTCATTATGTCCATGAATACAGCAGGTGCATTGGTTAGGCCAAAAGGCATTACTAAAAATTCATAATGGCCATATCTTGTACGGAACGCGGTCTTCGGAACATCTGATTCCTTTACCATCATCTGATGGTACCCCGATCTCAAATCAATCTTTGAAAAATACTGAGCTCCCTGGAGCTGATCAAACAAATCATTGATATGAGGAAAAGGATATTTGTTCTTAACAGTGATGTTATTCAATGCTCTATATTCAATGCAAAGTCTCATTGAACCATCTTTCTTTTTAACAAATAAAATAAGAGCACCCCATGGTGATGTGCTAGGTCGAATGAAACCTTTCTCTGATAAATCTTGCAATTTCTCCTTCAACTCTAAAAGTTCAATTTGAGCCATTCGATAAGGGGGTTTTGAAATTGGCTTAGCATCAGGAACTAAGTCAATAGTAAACTCAACTTCTCGATCTAGTATTATTTCAAGAAACTCATCAGAAAAAACATCAGGATACTCATTTACCACTGGCACATCATTAATATGAACAGTTCCCTTGGTTTCAACAATGTGTGCAAAGTAACATTAATTTCCATCTTTTACATGTTTCTTGGCCTCTTGATAAGTTATCAACAGTAAGGGTTCATTTTTGTACACAAACTGAATGTCTTTCTGAAAAGAAACTTCTTTAGATCTACAGTCAATCTTTGCATGGTAAATAGAGAGCCAATCCATACCCAGGATAACATCAAACTCTACTAGAGGTAGAACAATAAGGTTTACAAGTAGGCTCTTTCCATAGATAAGGATAGGAAGATTCTTATAAATTCTTTTTGCCTCAACATTTTCCCAAGGTTTTTTACCAAATATTCAGGAGACATTTCTTGAGATGGTATTCCCATTTTACTAGAAAAGGTTTCAGAGATGAAAGAATGTGTAGACCCCGAGTCAAACAACACACTAGCATAATCTGAAAAATCAAAAAAAGTACCTGATACAACTTCATTTGATGGCCCGACATCTACTGAAGTAGTTTCAAAGGATTTCACCACCCCTTTCTGCTTGTAGTCTAACTACTTCCCATCACTCAAGATCTTTGTCAGACACTCGTTTGCATAGTGGCCCATCTCATTGCACTTAAAACATTTCACTAACTGTAAATCAAATTTGGTTTTACCTTCACCTTGATCTTTTTCAGTACAATCACGAGCCTTATGTCCCATCTTACCACATCGGTAGCACTTTCTAGAATTCAGAAGACATTCCCTAGAATGCCTTTTTCCACATTTATCAGAAACTGGAAACTTTGATTTCATACCATCAGACATATTTTTGAAGAATTCTTCCCTTTCTCCTGCCACCTTGGTCTCTTCATCTGCTGGTTGTTATAGAACACTTGATCATCAGAAAACTCCATTTCAACCTTCCCAGCACATCGAACAAGCTTTTCATAACTTTTAAAATCACGAGAAGCGAATGCCCTTCGATATTTTGGCATTAATCCTGAGTAAAAACAATTTATTTTTCTATCAAAGACTCGGAGAAAATTTGGAGTATACCTTGACAATCGAGTGAAACTTTCTTCATAGGTATCCACTGAGACTTCCTTTTGCCTCAATTCCAAGAATTTCTTTTCCATCCTAAGTCAAACAGCCTTAGGAAAACACTTCTCAAGAAACATACCTTTAAATTCATCCCAGTCGAGAGCATCAATCTCATCAGTGTCCCTGATATTTTTAACCATCGACCACCGCTGATCTGCTTCACCCTCCAAACGGTAAATAGAAAGACTAACCTTTTGTTTTTCTGAACACCCCGTGACATCGAAATTATTCTTTAGTGCTTTAATCCACCCTTCAGCTAACACAGGGTCAGATGATCCTCTGAATGATGGGGGATGTTGCCTCATGAAATGTTCCACCACTGACATGTTCCTCTGCAGTTGATCTGGCTGATCTCGTGCATGGATACCACCACCATTTATCGCTTGATTCAACTGCGCCATTACTGCAACAAACTATTCAGTTCCAATTCCGACCATCTCAGGATGCTGATTTGGAAGGTTATTTCCTTCTGCATGCCTTCCTAGCACTGCTTCCCTGTTTCATCTGCGGAAAACCATTCTGAACAAACATGTCTTAGATTAAGCAACATGGTAATATTCAAATACCATATCACTTCAATTTGACCATAAAAAAATATTTTTGGATATTCATTTAATATAATTATAACTCCTAAAGTTATCTAAACTGACCTTTGATGCAAACTATAAGGCCCTAGTCTTAAAACATACTTAATCTTGAGTTATTACAAGATTAGATATTGAGGATCTTTTCGGGTTTAGAGTTTTAGAGAACTAGATCATAAAACTTGCATTACATTCCACATATAAACAAAGTGGTTACATAAAGACAGTATTCTTCTTTCCCATCAATTGAAACATATTTAAAATAAATCATGGATTCTTTCTTGACACTTCCTTGACACTATCATTATATCATGTACCTTTCCCTTGACCTGTGAAAAACATTTCAAAAAACATGGGATGAGCATAAAAAGATTAGTATGGGATATAAAAATATGGAAAGGAAACATGGGTACATATATACATAATAATGAAATAATACTTTACCCATAAAACATAAGCACTTTAACACACCTCATCAAATCATGAATAAATCATGGATATCATAAGACATAAAGGTAACATGAGGCATTCAAAACATTCTTACGTAGGGAGTAACCCTCTTGGTTACGTTTGAAATACTCATCACAGTATATTACCTAAATCTCTTCAGAGAAACCTTAACGTTTCACTCCTTCGTGTTACCCAATGCATTGGAGAGCTATATTGGGCTCACCCACCCTTAGTTTATCACGGAACCACCCGTCTTTATAATAATGCCCAAGAACCTCAACATAATTGTATCACATAAAACATGCATATAGGAAACATAACATTTCCACCTTTCAATCACAAGATATCAATACAACACATTGATATAAAAACATTATGAAAAACATTTTCAATACCAAAATAAAAGAAAAGTAAAACATGGTATTTATTTTTCTTTAAAAAAAGTTAGGTCTTGTAAAGGAAGTCGAAACTCAAATAATGGTCACGGCGGCAGAGAAGTCGTTGTCGCCGCATACGTACGACAAAAACATTCTCTTTTGTCATTTAGTAAATGCTTCATATAAAAAAGATTCCTTTTGAATAAACGTAAAAGTCAAAGGGGTTTATACACTGTATAAAATAAAGTTGTGTATAAAACAAAATATGCCTCAATGAAAGGAGTTTGAGACGAAGTCCCATACCTCGGGTCCGACTTGACTCGATCGTTCTTTAATGTCCGGAATAATAAACTTTAGTTAATTTAAACTTGCTGAAGAACCTTTTTCATGTTCATTATTCCTTTTATATCACTTATTTCAATGTCATGAACACTATGTAATTATTTAAGTTAATAATGGTCGTTTTAACGATCATTGGTACTTGAGTCAAAAATAAACCTTTTATAATTACAAGTTGTTCACGTATCCATTATATCCAGAATTATAATAATGATGTATATATCTTATATATCCATTATATACATTCATTTATAATATTACATAATCATTTAGAGGTAAGAAATGAAATGAACCGTTCATGGAGACGGTAAGCCTTATGTACGCATGAACGCTACTTTAATTTCTATTTCGTATTTTATATAATGGGATCATAATGATATAAAGGTATATTATAATTCCAGTATAATATCATATATAATATCATAGTTTCATCCTTTATACTTAACACATATAGTATTTAACGAATCAAATCACTTTGAGGGGGCGGTAGTCCGCACTTCCTTAAATGAAGATATCGCGTTTACCCATAATGGAAACCATAAAGGTATGCCCAAAATGAAAAATACAGAAGCTTAAGGATAACATAATCATATTATATATCATATATAAATATATTGACATATTAATGTACACCTTTGAAGGTGTTAAAAGAATGTTTAACAATCATCGTTTCGGGAGGCATAAATTCACTATCCACGGAAACAGTATGTCCTTTAACCATTAGATGTATGTGTGTGAAAGTGTAGCTCGAATCCTTCTTATAAAAACATCATATTATATTTAAGATACTGTAGTTGTTACAAATGAAATGAATAAAAAGAGTTTATGGGGTTCGAGAAGCAAAATAAAACAAAAGGACTCAAGTGAAGACATTACCTTAAAATCAGGTAACTCCCTTTGGTTTGATCTCAAAGGCTTCATTGGGAAGACTTATGCCCAAATTGAGGTTTCAAGGAGTAAGAGAGGGATGTGGAGAGAAAAAATGGGCAGGGTTTGGCCGAGCAAAAGGCTTTGGGAGTGTGGATAAGGAGGTAGAGGTGGGGGCCTTTTATAAGAGGATAGGAGGGGAACTCTTGGAATGTAAAGAAATGTTACTTTATTTGAAAATGATTTTCGGATTCAAAAGGTCCCACACTGATATAATTATACGGTAAGGTGGTAAGGGTTCGAGATCCACCCATCCAATAGTTTTTGGACATGTGTAGGTCATAGCTTTAAAATGATCATTTCATTTTATTTAAATCCTTTATTAATGAGGTAATCGCTGCATCATCATGATGTCATAAATAATTTAATAAATTTAATGTCTAAAAATTATTAAAAAAAATATCATGATTTAGGAAATATTTTTAGCTTTATAATGAATATTTATAGTCCAAAAGATCATTTATGTAGACAAAATTAAAAATATTTTACTTAGGTGATACATTATTTGTCACATTTAACATTCTTTAAAAATTAAAAGATAAAAAGTCACTTTCTCACAAAAGTGATTCCATGGGGCCGCCACATTTGAAACAAGGCATCCTATGGTCGGCCATGAGACAACCAGTATCCTTAGGACACATGTTGTGGTCCTTTTGTATTATTATGATATCATTTTATTATCCTTAACTACCTTATTACTCATTAATCAAGATAATTAAAGATTATTACCGTCGTTACTATTCATAATGTCCAAAAAACAAAAGAGTCTTGATTACATAATTTGGACCTTCTGATTCCAAATATTTAATCCATTTTATCAAATTCCAAACACAGAAATTGCAATAATTTATTTAAAAATAATTCTCGTTGTCAAAACAAATAGCGGATGTTTTTTGAAACAATATCTATGAAAAGTTTGGCATTAGTTTATGCCCAATTCCAAAGTGAAATTAATCCTAATGACCACCATTGGATTAAATGGTTAAAATATAATCTAATTTAACTTTAAAACCAATTCAAAAGCTAATCTAATCATATAAATAAAGTAGATTAGAAATCAGTTTTGATGTAAAATACAGTAGTTTTCACTATTCATAAAAAAATGAACATTGTCAGAAAAATACCAAAAATTCACACAAAGTAAATTTTGATGTCCCAATCATAAAGAATAAGTTTATTTTGAAAAAAATAGCTTATAAAATTTTCAAAAGATAGATGTAAAAATGGTTTTCCATCAAAAGGCAGTAAAACAATCCTTTAAAAAATATTAGTGTATTCCATACTTAAGATTGGATTTATTTTCATTTTAAGCCTCTAAAACAGTATCTAATTCATTAATAGACATAGATAAAAATATCTATTATTCATTACTTACTTGGGATGTTACAAGAATATTTTGATAAGTGGATCTAATATTCATAGAGATATAATGTGGGAGGAAAAATATAAATAGAAGGTAGGAAATGATTACTTCCCCTCTTTCAAATGGGAAAACCGTTTACTAAAAGGTTAGCCAAAACATGTGATAATCATGTGACAAAACTATATGGGATGTCACCCCATCACATGGGCTTGGCGTATGGTTTGAAAACTCATACATATACCATGATCCAGCCTTGATTTTTAATGTAATATAATTTCATAGTCGTGCGGCTTGACATGCACAGTTTCTCAGATCGTACATTACCTCCTTGGGGTTGAACGGTTGGGTAGTGTAGTTACTAATAACCATGAACCAACCGTGTTCCTAATATATTTCTTCTAAAAAATTGTTCTATATGCACTATGAAATCATCAATTTATACAAAACACTCCCTTAAACTTTTAATAATTTTCACGCAGATAAAAATAGAGGCTTAACTGAATTATAAAGTGTTATTACCACATGATAAAAACAGATGTGTTACAAAAAGCCTAATTACGATTGGTTAGGTTCACAAAAATATGACTTCTTGTGCATATTTTATGTCTATTGAAGATTTATTTTTTATTTGTAACCCTTATTAATCATTTCTTCTGATATTTATTTAATTATAGTTTATGATCTATTATTTTATATGTATGAATATTTTATTTTGAGAACATGAACTTGATTATTTTATCATACCAATATGATAATCTTATTTTCTTATGATTGATATCTCCCATGTTTACTCAAACAATGTATTTGAGCTCACAATTTCTTATGTCTTCTATCCCCATTTCTTGATGGGTGGTTCTAAGTATGATTTTCATAAATGGTACTAATATGATGGTATTTATTCAAGATGTTGAATATTCTTTAATAAAATGGATAATTATGAATATAGTCTCTAAAGAAAATATAACTTTAAATTCATGAATCATTTATAATTGACATATGTTTTAAATATTCATCTATATTGATGAAATATTTATATATGTTATTCTTGAGAATATATTCTATTATCATAGGCAATTTTTAGATTTCTTATTTAGATTTGAAAATAGCAGTCTGAACCATGAGGATAAGCCCACGTGTAAGAGAACCTCAAAAGTATTGGTAAAGTGTGATGTGTGTATTTCATGTAAATAAATCCTTTATTAAACACTAAAAGTGTATTTATTTGTATTATATATTCACCTATGGATAAAAATACTAAAATATAGACTATTTAGTATTATATCCATCGCCACTTGTGTATAATGAGTTCCACTATGACTACACACATGGAAGAATCTCTTAAGGGATATGCATTGGTTATTTCACATTATAATTATAAACAATTATGAAGAATTAGAAGATAAATTCAATGGTAGTAGATGTTTATACATAGTGATATGAGGTGCACAAAGAGTATCAAGGGTTTAAAGACTATTTAATAATTTAGGACATCCTAAGAATTATTTTCATAATAATATGATTACAAAATATGATTATATATGTTTTATATTCATACTGAGTTTTTTAGGGTTTTAGTTAATGTCTAGAAACAATGAGGATACATGTGATCAATGAATGTGATGACCAATTAAATGAATTCGATCAAGAGAAACGAATTGGATTTGGATTTGTGATGAAATAACTTGTAACTATTAACACTCAACTCTCTTAGTTAATGACAAATAATATGAACCATTTTTAACTTTTTAATAAACCATGGAGAGAGACACATGCCATTGTCTTTTATGTGACAACACACATATTTTTTATATGGCTATAGAAATCCACATGTTATCAATAATTGGATCAATGTGATAAAAATTCAATTTTTAATTATTCATTTCTCATACCATGATGATGTTTTCTTAGAAATATATCACTTGGAAGGAGAAGACAATCAATGGTGGAATCTTATCAATAAAATAGAGAAATTTGATGAAATAAATACAATATAATGTGATGTTTTTAAGATATTTTTTCATAGAATATACATTTCATGAAATATTTATTCTATAATGGGTTAGTAAGTTTTGTAGATGAATCAAATGGATAATGAATACATTTTTACATACAAAGAAAACATTAGAGGAATTTCAAGGTATGTTTTAAATATTATCATCAATTGTATATGAAAATTTTATCGATTCATTATTGTCATAATGTCTTGTATTCAAATGGTGTAAAATATAGGAGTTTTTTTAACTATAAAGAAATCATTAAATTTGATCCAATGGTTTAAAGGGTGAGTTGTAACTCCAATTATTCTAATGATTTTATTGAGAAGAGGATAAAAATAAATATTTATGGAAACAATAATTGTAAATCCTATAGAGAAAAAATATATAACCACATACATTCCATGAATATAGGGGAATGAACACAGGATATTGAATTAAAGGAATTGGTAAATGGTTCAATTGTGGAAGGGTTGGCCATCGAGCTAGGAAATACTAAAATTGGATAAAAATGTCCAGTAATAAAAAATTAGGGATATATATTAAACCAATTGAGTTTCATCTTTAATATGTTTTGAGATTGAAAATTATGAAAATTAATTCCATATTCAAAAAGATAATGATGATTATAGACCTAAACACCCCCTATGAAAAAGGATAAAATTAATTTCATTTTTATCACAACTAAAATAGTTCTAGAAAATGATGTGGGGAAATGTATACATACCATTTAATCTAGAAATTAAAATCCATTCTTTGATTAGGGATCTACCCAATATTTTATCTGGGAATAATAATATAAGGGTTTCATATCACCATCTCAATGATTAGATATTGGTTTAGAAACAAAATATTATAATGGTATAACGATTGCATCTCAAATCTTTAACACATATTTGATTGATGTGTGTGGGATGAGGCTTCTTAAATATCTTATGATTGTCCCTATTATTGTTTTTTTGTGATTTTGGTAATGTATTGACACTCCCTATATATAGAACATATCAATTTCAAAGTAAATAAATTCACATTATATAATATGAATTGTCTTATGATTGTTATTTTGGGTGATGATGAAAATGTTTTTTCTAATGGAAGATACTTATCTTATATCGTTATTACTACATATTCATGATGGTTATTTATCTCAAATGGTTGGGAAGTTACTCAAAATTATAGATATAACTATTTTAAGTATTATTATGAATTATTTCCAGGTGAATTATTTATTCTTCCCCTAATATGTGAAGATTATTTTTTTAATACACTTCTGACATGGGGCTACACCTATTTCAACGATTATATATTGAATGTACCTAATTGAGATGTAGGAATTTATGAAAAAACTCATGGATAATATTGAAAAAAATTTATAAGCTGTAATGACCCGCCAATTCTCAGGGGCTTGAGAGCACAACGAGTCATTACAAGGCCTTAAGCGACATCCCCAAGGTGCCAAAGGTTGGTAATAAATTCTTAAGGGTTTCAAGTACATGTGGGGGGCAATTTACACATTATTAAATAGACCAATAAACCAACCATAACCAAACATTCACTATATGATGCATGAACAAATGAAAGACTAATAAACACTTCAATTATATCAAACAACATCAAAGTACACAACAATGGAAGACCAAACTAAGCATCAAAGTACCCAATGGATAAACAACTAAAGACACTCAAAAGACACTACAAATCCATGCCCCACAAGCTCCAAGCTCCACAACATATCCCCAGCATCACCAGATGCCACTACCAATAAGATGCATTACCTTTACCTGTGTCTCGAGATATGACATCTGCAAAAGCATGAACATGCCAAATTAGGGGTGAGTATAAAACTAAGTAGGTTTTCCCCCAATGACTTTTCCTACCAATTCCACTAGGATAGTAGAGTTAGAAACATTTATATAGAAATAATTATATAATTTTTTTTCAAAAGCAGTTTATAATTAAATATAAACATGTTTCCAAAACTATTCACAATGAAAGGCATTCCAAAAGAAATTGAAACCAATTTTCAAACAAATTATTTTTCCAGAAAAATAACCAAACTAGCTTAAGAACTAGTTCAAAAACATTCCTTTTTGGCATACCCAACTATTCTATAATCCCATACAACCAACCCAGCATCCTACCTCGAAGAGGGTAGAAGCCCAAACCCTTATTCATCCAAACCATGATGGGGGAGAATTCATACCCTTATCCAACCCAAATGCACATGAATGCTTGAAAGGTGAAATCCATAACCCTTATCCATACCAACACTGATGTGGGATACCCCTAACCCTTATCTCTCGTGAATGCAATAAGAATGTTTGACGGGGGAGAGCCCTAACCCTTATCCATCCCAAAACTGATGTGGGAGACTCCTAACCCTTATCCATCCTGAGTGAAATATGAATGTTCACAAACATATATTCCCAAAAATCATGCCAAAAAAACAAATTCAATAAAAGAACCT
This sequence comes from Viscum album, assembly GCA_963277665.1. Classification (NCBI taxonomy): domain Eukaryota; kingdom Viridiplantae; phylum Streptophyta; class Magnoliopsida; order Santalales; family Viscaceae; genus Viscum; species Viscum album. The sequence goes on along the minus strand of OY728133.1, from coordinate 1,371,456,565 downwards.
TTTTATTGAAAACCATTTCCCATCAAAACCATTTAAATGCCACACCATTTCAATTCTAAACGATTAAAATAAAACACCCTTTTTATTGAAAAACAATTCATTAAAAGTCATTTCAATACAAAACCATTTCAATAAAACATAATTTTTATTGAAAACCCATTTTTCATTAAACCATTTATGATTTCAGAAAGTCAATAATTTAAAATTAACATTTTAAATTCACAAATCCAAATCACTCTTCACAACAAATCAACAAGATTTCAAAATTTCATCAAAATCATAAATCATCACTAACGAAAATTTATTCCATGCATTTCACAATATTATCCATTCAAACAAACCAATTTGAATCTATTAAAATCGATTTTAATAAGATGATTTGAGAGTAATTCCACCTAACTAAACGGTTTTGTTGAAAACAACAATGGACGAAGAACGCTAAAGAAACTCGGGTTGATTCTCCAAAAACCCACCTTAGATCTCTTCTCCTAGAAAGATCAAGACCAAATCACATAATATTTGGAATCCACACACATATATCTACCCATAACAGGCATAAATCTATGAAACCAAGAAAAGAGGAGAAGTAGATCTAAGTAGATCTAAGAAACCAAACAAGAATGAAGAAGAACACTCAAATACCTCAAAAATCCAGCTTGATTCACCAAGAGAAGCCTTCAAATCACCTCTAGAATGATGGGAGAACCTTTTATAAAATTAGAAGAAGAAAAATCCAGAGTTAGGGCTGCTTAGGAGGAAAAATGAGCAACTTAGTGGAAAAAATGCATGAGATCCACCGTTATAGGATCTCGTTTAAGTGGTCGCACAGTTTCCTCGCACGGTTAGACAAACCATGCACTAATTGTGTGTTATCCAGTGCCTCAACAGACACTCAACACATGGTTTGGAAGCACGGTTAGACAAACCCTATTCCACCTGCGTAGAAGCTACTTTCTCAAGGGCCAACTACACCTGGTTTGGACGCCCATTTTAGACAACCTGTGTGCCACCCGTGCGACACCCCCTTTGCCTCAAAACATCATTTAAAGTTCTTCCAACTCTCCCATACGTCACCCATAACTTTAAAAACACTAAAATAATCAATAAAGGGTTACATAATGTATATCAGGGGTACTAAATTCTCCCCACCATTGATCTTTCCATCCTTGGAAAGTAGAAAACCATCACGCAATTGAAAGAGTTTTGACCACTACTCTTTCATTTCCTTTTCACATTCCCAAGTCTCTTCATGAATCTAACTATTCTCACATAAAACCGGCACTAGACTGATGTTTTTTTCCATAGAAGACTTTCTCTTGACTATCCACAATCCATACCAGGAGATGTTTCAAAAAATCATCTAGCTCAAGGTGAACGTGATCCCATTTGATCACATGGTCAGTATCTAGCTCATACTTTTTCAACTGAGATACATGGAACGCATTATTCACCGAATTAAACCATGTAGGTAATGTTAACCGATATTCCACCTCTCCAACTAATTCCAGTTTCTCAAAAAGTCCCATTTAGCTATGAGATAACTTTCCATGCATCCTGAAACAATGATGTCCATGCCTTGTAGAGATCCTCAAGATGACATGGTCACCCACAACGAACGACAACGGTATTTGATGGTGATCTGCATAAGATTTTTGATGAATCTGAGCTGTCTTCGTCCACTTTAAAATCAACATGATCATCTCTATTTTTCTTGGAAAATGCTTGGCCCGACTAGTGAAGTTTCACCCATTTCCACTCAACATAGTAGAGAACGACAAGGACGGCCATACAATGCTTCAAATGGAGCCATGTGTATCAAGGTTTGATAGTTGTTATTGAATGAGAACTCCACTTAAGGTATATCCTCTTCCCAAGAGCCACCAAAATCCATTACACAAGCCCTCAACATGTCTTCCAACATTTTTATCGTTCACTAGGATTTCCCATCTGTCTGGGGATGATACCCCGTGCTCAAAGTCAACTATGTTCCAAGGGCTTCCTATAATGATTTCCAGAAACCAGATGTGAACCTCACCTCTCTATATGATTCTATAGACATTGGTATCACATTCCTCTTTACCACTTCTCAAATATAGATTTTTGAATGATCTTCCACCGTATGGGTTTCATGAATAGGGATGAAATTGGCCAACTTGGTTAGACGATCTATTATCACCCAAATGGCATTGTGTTTATAGACAATTCATGGACGACCTGTAATAAAATTAATTTCAATCTGATCCCATTTCCACATTGGGATAGGTAAAGATTGTAACATACTAGATGGTCTCTGATGCTTCACTTTAACCTATTGACAAGTTACACAGCACGAGACAAACTCTACCACCTTCCTTTTCATGCCACTCCAATAAAAATGAACCTTCAATACCTTATACATATTCTATGTACCTGGATGTACTTCCCATATTGAATAGTGGAAAGTATGAAGGGGTTGTTTCTGACAATCCATAGGTACAGTCATCTAATCATAATGAACAAAACTAAACCCCAATCAATTTTTCAGCCCTCAATGGTCTCCAAACCATTGGGTTTTGAACTTATAACTAGACATTCTGCATCAGATGTTTGTGCTTCTTATATCATCATTACTAAATTAGGAACAAGTATAGCTGAAAAGAAAATAGTAAACATCACCTCAGTCTTCACATTCCACATGCATGTCATATAAGATCGAAATCAACTACCATTTGTCTGAAGCTTCATTCGCTAACTGAGTATATGACATTGTACTCAATGCATCTGGCACATGATTTCCTTTTCTCGGTGTGTACATAAAGTCAAATTCAAACATCTGGAGATACTCCATCCATCTCCATTGTCTCAGATTCAAATATCGCTGTTAGAAAATGTGTTTCAATCTTTTGGGATCCATAAACACAGTAAATTTCGTACCAAAGATATAATGTCTCCATGTTTTCAAAGCATGGACGACTAAATCTGACTCCAAATCATGTGTTGGGTAATTCTTCTCATGCACCCTCTACTGCCTTGATCCATAAGCAACCACATGATCTCTTTTCATGAGAACACAACCCAACCCTGATCATGAAGCATCACAATACACCACATACCACAATCCCGATTCTGTCAACATCAAGATAGGTGTAGATGTATACCGAAATTTTTGTTCTTGGAAAGTCATATGAAATTATTCTATCCATTGGAATGGAGAATTCTTATTTGTCAGATCTTTTATTGGTGAATCTAGTCATGAGAAATAACACACAAAGAATTAGTAGTAACCAGCTAGACCAAGAAAACATTGTATCTTGAACAAATTCTTCAGTGGTTTCCAAGAGGTAACTGCTTCTATATTTTCCGGATCAACAGAAATGCCTTTCTTATAAATGAAAAGACCAAGGAAACGTACTTCCTGTATCCAAAAACCACACTTTGATAATTTTTCATATAAACGATGATCTCTCAATATTTGTAACATTGTTTCTAGGTGAAAATCGTGATCAACCATTGTCCTTGAATTATCCAAAATATTCTCCACAAACACCACAACAAAAGAATCCAGATATCACTGAAATGTCCAATTCATCAAACACATGAAAACTGCTGGTGCATTCGTTAGACCAAAAGGCATGACTAAATATTCATAGTGGCCATATCTACTTATGAAATATGTATTTGGGATATCCTGCTTCCGAACATGAAATTGGTAATATCATGATCTCATTCCAATCATTGAGATCCACTAAGCTCCCCTTAATTTATCGAACAGATCATCAATCCATGGAAGTGGATTTTTATTCTTTATTGTAAGTTGGTAATGCTTATGATAATCAACACACAGCTGAAGAGTTCCATCTTCCTTCTTCAGAAACAACACTGGTGCTGCCCATGGAGAAGTACTTGGTCGAATGAAACCTTTTCATTCCAGATCCTCTAACTTCACATTCAATTCATGTAACTCTATTGGATATATCCTATAAGATAGAGGGGAAATATGACTGGTCTTCGGAAGGAGATCAATCGTATACTCCACTTCCATTGGAGGTGGTAACCCTGAGAAGTTCTTGGGAAAGACATCTGGAAATCGATCCAAAATAGCTGGCAAACCATTTTCCTCAATCCCTTCCATTGATACCAAAGTCAACGCTACCAATTGGTAAGAGATCATTCCCACCATTGGTGACAACAAGCTATTTGAACCTTTCTTTATCATCCTATATCCTATGAAGAGATGGTAGATGCCATCCTCAGTCGTGAAACTAAATGTTCTCCTATAAATATTTATGTGAGCCTTAAACATTGTAAACCAATCTATACCCAGCATTAAATAACCATATCTGTATAATCTGCAATACAGAGAACCAAAAGATTCGATCGAAACTCTTGTGCTAGCCACAATTCGAAGATGTGTGCCTTTAATTACACACTTGACACAACCTCGGGTGCAAACCAAACTAAATTCAAAAATTTAGGCGCATACTATGTGAAAGAGAGAATATCTTGTTTTAGGTTGAAGAATTCCGTCATTTTTTGGATCTTGAACAAGTGATGATAGAATTGCTTGTTGAACAATTCTTCAAAATCCTTCCAAGTAAGGCCTTCATCCAATTTTGCATGCACCGCTAAATCCCACCATTGTTGTGAAAGATCCTCGAGCATATATGTCACCAACAAGACCTTGAGCTCTAATGGTGTGCCAATGTAATCGAATATACGATTCATCCTACATAGCCACACCTCTGCATTCTCGGGTTCAGCATCACCCTGAATGTTCGGTGGATTATACTTCATGAACTAGATGGTATGATCCAATTGTCATGGCTTATTCCACCAGTTCCCTGCATCCACAGCTTCAAAATACTAGACAATACTCTGAACCAGCTCTTTGTTCACCCATGGTTCAGGTGCAACCACATTCTCTGCAGCCTCTTCGGGTTGGTTCCGACGACGCCTACCATGTGCCATTTTTTAAACCAGCAATGAACTCTAGCAACTGATGTATTAGCATTTCATATTCTATCACATCATATGTCCCAACATTGTTTTCAAAATTACATTTTTACCATGTTCAAACATTTTTGAAAACATTTACTAATTCCTTTTTAAAATCAACCAATGTTCAAAATACACCAAATCACCTATTTTCACAATCTTTCAGTTGAAAACAATTTTTTTTTATTTTTCAAAAAAAATTACACCTTGCACAAAATAACAAATCAGTACTAACAATGTGATATGAAATCCTAGTGGGAAGTAATTCCTATATAATGCTTTTCATGCTCTTCTCATAGGATATACCCATGACAACGAGATTTCTAACATTCTAGAAGTGTATCCAAAAAACTTATGTTCCCATCACCCTAGTAACTTGAAGCTCATCATAAACAGGTTAGCTATGTACATTTATGCTATACATTTCATGTTTCGACAATCGTACAAATGTCTAAGATTTTGACCCAAGGAATAGACATGAATGAATTTCAACTCCAAGACCAATAACATTGATGATCACCTGTTAGGAAAGGACTGAACAAGATGATACCATTTTTAATGACCCACCAATTCTCATGGGCTTGAGAGTACAACGAGTAATTACATGGCCATAATCGACTTCCCCATGGCGCCAAAGGCTGGAAATAAATGCCAAAAGGTTTCATGTACATGTGGGGGGAAATTTACACATTAATAAATATACCCTTAAACCAACCATACGAAAACATTCACTATATTATGCATGAACAAATGAATGACCAAAAACAATTCAATTATATCAAACTACATCAAACTACACAACATCAGATGAATAAACTAAGCATCAAAGTACACAGTGGATGAACAACTCAAGACACTCAAAAGGCGCTACAACCCCATGCTCAACAAGCTCTAAGATCAATAACATCTCCCAAGAATCACCACAAGCCACTAACAATAACATGCTACATCATTACCTATGTCCCGGGATACAACATCTTCAAAATCACCAACGTGCCAAAGCAGGGGTGAGAATAAAACTCAGTAGGTTTTCCCCATTGACTTCCATACTCATTCCTCTAAGATAGAAGAGTTAGCCAAATTTATATAAAAATGGTTTATATAAAACATTTTCTCAAAATAGTCTATAACTAATTATAATCAAGTTTCCAAAACCATTCATAAACAAAGGCATTCAAAGAGAAATTGAAACCATTTTTACAGTAAGTTATTTTTCCAAAAAAAATAAACAAACAAACTTATGAATTATTTCAAAAAAATTACATTTTGGCATACCCAACCATTCCACAAACCCATGCAACCAACCATGACTGATACCTGAAAGAGGGGAGAATCCTTAACCCTTATCCATCCCAACCATAATGGGGGAGACTTCTTACACATATCAAACCCAAATGCACATGAATTTATGATGGGGAGATCCCTAACCCTTTTTCATCCCATCACTGATGGGGGAGGCCCAAAACACTTATCAGTCCTGAATGCAATATGAATGTTTGAAGGGGGGAGCCCTAACCATTATCCATCCAAACACTGATGGGGGAGACTCCTAACCCTTATCTGTATCGAGTGCATATTGAATGTTCACAACCATATATTCCCAAAAATCATTCAAAAACAACCCTTTCAATAAAGACACTTTTTTATTGAAAACCATTTTCCATCAAAACCATTTAAATTCCACACCATTTCAATTCCAAACCATTTCAATAAAACACTGTTTTTATTGAAAACCAGTTGCATCAATGTCATTTCAATACCAACTCATTTTAAAAAAACACTTTTTTTATTGAAAACCCATTTTTCATTAACCATTTACAATTTTAGAAATTCCATAATTTAAAATCAATATTTTAAATTCAAGAATCCAAATCACTTTGCACAACAAATCAACAAGATTTCACAATTTCATCAAAATCACCAATCATCAATAAAGAATATTTATTCCGAGATTTTTACAAAAAAAATACATTCAAACAAACAAATTTGTATCTTATACAATCAAGTCTAACAAGTGGAGTTGATAGTGAATCCACCTACTTCAAAGGTTTTGAGAAAAACCACAATGGTCGAAGAATACTTAGGAAACCCAGATCGATTCTCCAAAAACCCACCTTAGATCAATTCGCCTAGAAATTTCAGGACCATATCTCATCATATATGGCATCCAGACACTTAGATCTACCAATAATAGGAGTAGATCTAAGATACCATGAAAATAGGAGAAGTAGATCTATGTTGATCAAAAAAACCTATGAAGAACGAAGAAGAACGATCACATAACTCCAGAATCCAGCATAGATTCATCAAGAGAAGACTTCAGATCACCTCCGGAATGATGGTAGAACCTTTTCTGACCATAGGAGAGGTAATATACTGAGTTAGGTCCTCTTAGGAGGAAAAAAAGATCAACTTAGAGGCACAAATGCGTGAGATACACCTTTATAGGATTTTGTTTCAGTGGTCAGATTGTTTTCTTGCATGGTTAGAAAAAACAGGAGCTAACATTACGTTAGCCACTGCCTCAATAGACACTCCCTGCAATGTTTGTCCACACGGTTAGATAAACCTTGCGCCGCCTATGCGGATGATACTGTCTCATGGTCCAACAATGAAAAGTTTGGGCACACGGTTTAGACAACCAGTGTGCCGCCCGTGTGACTTCCCCTTTGCCTCAAAACATCATTTAAAGTTCTCTCGACTCTCCCATTCATCGCCCTTAACATTAAAACCACTAAAATAATCAATAATGGGTTACCTACCAAGAAACTGGGGGTACTACATAAGCCTATGTGATTCACCATGAGGTTGACATGTTCTTTTTTTAATAAGATATAAGGGTAAATTATTCTCTTCATTATTCATCGAAAATATAATAAGATCACTATCAATAAAGAGTATCATTTACCCCATATATATGACTTGTTTGATCAACAACACTGAGATCAATACATTAAAGTTATTTTTAGTAATTTTTTATGTCATAAATTGTGAGTCTAGAAGGTGGATATACTAAATAAATCATTCTTTATGAGGAAGGGCCATTGTGGATATATAGTAATTCCATATAGGATTTCAATTTTCCCCTCTGTAATTATGGATCTAATGAGTAAAGTCATTAGGTATTACCTTGATTAGATTGTGGTAGATTATATATATGATATATATATATATTCAAAGACCAACGAAGTGAAATAATATCAATTTATGATTTTGATGACGACCTCGAAGATGTATAATTTATATTCTAAATTTAACAAGTATGATTTTTGTGTATAGAAGGATTAATTCTTGGGTTTTATAATCTCAAGCGAGGGAATATCAGTAGATCCTTTAAATGTGCATGTTATTTAAAATTGGCCTATACAAACTGTGGTAACTAATATTTATAGTTTTATTATGTTGTCAATAAATTATTTATAAATTATGATATATTTATCATCACTATATAATCAACTAACCAAGTTGACAAAGATTGGAGAAATGTTTTTATAGAAAGATGAAAGTAAGGAAGACTTCAAGGAGATAAAATCATTGTTGGTTAGTGAACATGCGCTTTAATTACTATATAGAAGAGTTTCATTTGTATTATGACCCAACATTCCCTCTCAAACTATTACCTGACCGAGTCAGTAGAATACACGAATGGTGTTCTCAGTCCCCATGTTCTAGCAACAAAAACCCATGCATCAACAACAACCAAAGGAGACGATTTGAACCATCCTAATGTAGTAAACATGATATATATATATACATAACAAAAATTTATAGTGGAAGATAAAAATAAGAAATATATGTTATATCAAAAGTAAATAGAAGAAGCATGGAAACATAAAACTAGCTAATCAATCTATTATGTACAAGTCCAACACCATAGGACTACTAAAAACCAAAACATATACTCTATGTAATACTGTGGGATAATTCCCACCATATCACTACTAGATACTATAGAATAGCTGATAGAAACCACATTACCTCACTATAAATCCTTTCATTTCCATATATCATATGTAATACAATGGTCTATACACAACCCAAGGGGTACCACAGGTGTGAGCGAAATAGGCTCTGTAAGATCCTGAAAATTTAATCGATATCATGTTTTTGTACATGAATCTGAAAATTCTCAACATGAAATAAAAAACTCATTATAAAAATTTTAATAGTTTTTATAACTATATAATGGTAACGAATTTCCCCTTTTTCAACGGTTTTAAAAAATCTAGGTAACAAAGTTTCAAATCATATCACATGCATCAAAAAAGTCAAATAAAATAATATGTGCATATCATATAATATCAAATAAAAACCAAGAAATAGTAACATCAGGCCAAGCATCACCACATGTAAGGATAACTAGGATACTCATACTTAGAAATAGAAAATCATGTTCCTTAATACTCTAGATATATGAAATAAATTTAGAGAGAAGATGAAAACCCTAGTAGGTGAACCTCCTAACATGACTAAAAAGTCCCTAGAATAATGGTATATGGGAGTAGAGGAACACCCAATGAGTGAAGACCCTAATATTATCAATAAAGGATTGTTATTACTACACATACCACCTACCCAAGGCTTCTCATATGCTACATTTTCCATGAAATTCCATCAAAATATTATTTGAAAACCATTTAGTAAATCCATTTCACAATGATTAGAATATAACTTTTCATTCACCAAAACGAGGGAAAAATAATCTTTTCTCAAAAAACCCTTCTACACAATCACAATTAAATCATGCCAAATTAATTAATAAAACAATTTATATTAATAATGAAATTTTTTCATCTAACATATGAAAGAGACAGAACCACTTACCTCATACTCGGTTGTACATGCCTATCATGACATCCACCAAAAAGGAAGAAGACAAGAAAAAAATTGTGGTCCTAGAATAAATCCTTACATCATAAAAGAAATTAAAATAAAAATTACTTTTTTCAGATATTATAACATTACATGTGCCTCATAAAACACGGACATCGGACTATATCTAATAGAAGGATCATCCTCCCGAATAAGTTCAAACAATGGATCTAGAAATGATCAAGAATATAGTCATGACTGGTCAATAAATCAAAAATAAATCATAACTATGATACAAAGATCAATATCAATGAAGAATAAGAAGGATATCTTACCCATAGAGATTAACATCCACAACCCCAAAATTTAATCACTGAAATGATTTTCAAGATGGGGTGGAGATCCCCAAAATCACATGGGATATATCTTGGGTATTGATAAAGAAGAATTCAAGTGAATTTGAAATAAATTAGACATGATGAATGTCTAAAAACACTACTCCGGAAATATTCAAAATGTGAAACCCTTTAGTGATGTGAATTACATGATTTTTATGACACATCGAAAAAATTTGACTAAAATTAAAAATTATAAATTATACCCTTTCACAACACTATCATGATTAAAAGAGTGTAAAAAATCATTCATTAAACGAATTCATTATATAGTGCATATAACCATTACCAAATATGGAAAAATTCATGATGTGAAAATTCACTACAAGTATTCAAGAGTCCAATCTCTGAATAAAGAACCCAAACAATCTCTAGTGTTCTCATAATTTAGGGAGAACCCTACAAATTCTTTGAAAAATTTATACCTAGACTATATAAGTTCCAAATAAAATCCAATAATTTTAGGAAATTTTCTCTAGAAAATATCTATTACCATAGGAGTCCCAAAACCCCCAAAATGAAAGGCAATGTTAAAAGAGGGATGAGAAATACAAGAAATAAGGTAATGGGATTTTACAAACTCCCCACCATAAGAATTTATATCACTATGAAGTCATATGGCTGAATGATATCTAGAAATAGGTTAGTGAATTGATCCCTCATCAATGAATTGTACTCACATGTCTCATAAGAATCTAATCCATGCCTTTATAACACTCTGGCCAATAGAATCATCTTCCCACACAAAACTCTCACCTAAGAGTAAACGATCTCTATTGGTTGCTCTTAAATATAAATTTATGGATTTAAATCGATCTATTTCAAAATCAAGACATGATAGGGATCCATATGTTATTTTCTGAACTGATATATGTGTAAAACATCCTAAATTCCGATAAACTAAATATAAAATGCCAACTGATATGAAATATTATCAATCTATTTAGTGACCTCTAATGGTATAACATATCTCAGATCCAATATCCCAATTTTCCAATCAATGCTGACCCAACCAAAGAGAAATATTCATGAAAACACATTCACCAATGAAATACTCCAATAGAATATGTCATGGATTGGAATAAAATTTCAAATAACTTTAATATCAATCTAGATTCCTAAATATATCCAAAATCCTCATTGATATTCTAATAAATAAGATATTGTCTTACAAGAGAGGAATCTCACACCTCTTCTCAACAAATAGTTGACCATCAGGGAAAACTGTAAAAAACATTGAAGTTATATATTATAATCAACATGTGATATACATTGTTACAAGAAAACTCAACCATTTAGAAATTTTTATCCCCTGTACCATGATAATATTTGATGTAACCATGGAAAATATCCTCTTAGACCAGAATAACATAATATAGCTACCCATCTGTCTATGTATGATAATATTTACTCAACCTGACATAAGTCCCCATATCCTCATGTAGAATCTTATAGAATTGTATGGTAATCCTAGGATACATATCTAAAAATATGTTTGAGGGGACCCCTCATAACCACAAAACCTCTTGTACATATAGGTTACCAAGGTTATCAACATTAGTGGTGTCCCTGGTCAGAAATAAGTAAGAGAAAACATTCAACAAATCAATCACCAACCAGATATCATCCCTCCCTCAATGATTCCATGGAAATCTAATGAAAAATTCCATGGAATCCTTTTACCATTTCCAAACAAGAAATGGAAGAGTCTGGAGGAACACAGAGCATTTTAGTTTCTCTTTATTTATTTTATCATAGCTGTAACAATAGGACACATAATCTGCAATGTCACACATCATACTCAACCACAAAAATCACTATCTCATGTCATAATCCGTCTTTTTAGTTCCCATATTAATTACCCATAATGAACTATGATAGACCAACAAAACTAAACTCCTCATAGATGCTATGATGAAAAACACATCCCCATAATAGATAATACAATCTGAAGAGAAAGAGCAATGCTAAATGGTCTTACCACCACAAAGGATATCTCAAATTTCTCTAGACTCATCAGCATACCTCTACCTTTTATAACAGATGCATGGATAGATAATGATAATAGAACACTAGTCAAAACCATACCTGTAATTACCTCCTGTATATACTAGTGAAACTGACTAGAGATCCTTATATGTTTCAACCACTCCTTCGATTACAAAATAGCTTACAATGTTACATTCCAATAGAGAGTGTATATAATTTAATTCCCCTTCCCTAGAGTATATGCGATGTCAAATTCAACCCTATAAATATATTCTTCCCACTCACTCTATTTGAGATTCTTGTATTTATGGGTAAAGATATTTCTCAGATTATTATGGTTAGAAAAAATTGTGAACATCTCCCCGAAAATATGGAGGCACAAACACATAAGAAAATAAATAATTGTGAAAATAAATAAATCTTGATTGGGGTACTTATTCTCTTACGGTCTATGTTGGTGAAATTAATAATCCACCAGACTATAATCATGTACCAACATGCAACCCAATTTATCTCCAAAAGAATCACAGAAAACAATATAATCTTGACAGGGCTCATATATGATTATTATAGAATTTGATGTTAAAATCCATTTAAACACATCAATATAATACCGACACATTGCATCCCATGTTAATCTAACCCATTTCCTAATACGATAAGTAAAAGGTGATGAACTAATTTTTAAATACATGAATAACCATCAATAGTATCCTGTATGACCAATGATTCTCCAAATAGTAGAGATAGTTCATGGATCATACCATGATAATCCAGTCATCACCTTCTCAGGATCAACTGATTTTCCATGCTTAGAAATAAAAATCTCTAAAAATTTCACTACTTTGATCTAGAAACTAAATTTTTTAAATCCTTCAATACAAATAGTTACTCCTCAGAATCGTTAAAACGAAATATAATTGGTTGTCATTCATGCATTTGATTCATGATTAAATAAAAATATTATCCATGAAAACAACCAATAAAGTTCCAATATACTCATTGAATATTTTTATTCAACAAAACCAATAAAATATTTGTAGTGTTAGTTTGAGGAAATGAAATCAAAATTTATTCATAATGGCCATAAATTCTCTTAAAATACATCAACTGTTTATTAGAATCATGAATTATGATTTGATGATCACCCGTTTCATGACAGATCTTTCAAATCCAATTTTTCCCTTTAATTAAAGAAAAAAATCATTTACATGAAGAAATAGATAATTTTATTTAACCATTACCATATTCAACCTCTCATAGTCTACACACAATTAATGTAATCCATATTCCTTCTTCAAATAGAGCACAAGGTCTTCACAAGGTGAAATAGTATATAAAATAAAAACATTTCCAATCTCATCTTCCAATAGAAAATGGATATATTTTTGCGTTGTGAATGATATACAATAATATGGTATCAAAATCAAAAATATATCTAGCACCGGATCAATGGTAATATCTATATACATATACAGATTAATAATGTATAATTCATCGAGTGAAACATCATGAATGTACCAAATAATAACGTGAAGAACAACAACAAAAAAAATTTCATCAGTCTCAACTACTACAGAAGACAAAAAATATCATCATCACTGGGTTAGAAAGACATAAAAGAAATGACCATGGATCCCACTCTCTCGTAAACACCCATGATACCACATTGGTTGCATGAAATGAGACATACTTATGTTAAAAATAATCCTTAGCCGGATGATTGACTAGACATTCGATATTGGTGATGATGTTAAACAAAAACATATCTAGAATGATGAAACCTCAAAAAAAATCCACAAAGGATATCGATAGTGAACTTGAAGGACAGAAAAACCAATACTCATTTCTCTTTCCATGAAAAATTTATAACTCAATAACAAAGGACATGAGATCCATTTAAATTTAATGAATATCCAAAAAAAGAATATATAATAAAGTTGGATAAACATGTATTAAATAATGAAGTGGATATTGAAGACGCAATAAATAGAGTACCTCTCACTGTCGTTGGACCCATGTCTACCTCCTCCGGAAACTCACTCAATATATAAAGGTACTTCACTCTTGAGGCCATTATCAAAATAAAAATTGACTTTGAAGAATCTATGAGCATTGTAGTGTCCTTTGGATCCGATAATACAAATCCATGATGAAGCATAGACATAAACTGATAGAAACACAATATACAACAATAACATTCACAACTTTTTCATATATTTGTTGTTGAGGAATAAAGAACTATGATTGTGTGAGATCATTCAACAAAGATAGATAGATAGGGGAATATATATATAGATGACACTGAAGGTACATAGGAGGCCCGTTGTTGAGAACCACCTCCCCCACTCTTATAATATTCATGCCAGTTCCTCTTCCTCCTGTGCGTGCCACTAAAGCTACCAATTAGAGGTAGATAAGGGGATGAATAACCAACTTTTCCTACTATATCCATCTCCACCATCATTTCCCTGTCCACTATATCTGTATAAGTCAAATTATTCATCATTAATACTTGTGATATTATATATACTCTCAAAACCTACAGGTACTCCTAAAAAATCAGTTTGTCATTATTAACATCTTATAAAAAAATGAACCAGATTTAGGAATTGATAGGTGCACGCAGTCACAAAATGATATCTATTCTACAAGTAGAGTAACTCTATATATTTTTACATAATCAATGACTCTTGATGAAACTACTGAATTGGTCTTGGAAAGCTTCCATTATGTAACGTCCCGGCCCCGCTCACCATTGAACTGGTGGTCGGACTAGTCGCCACATGGCCTCAAGAGCGTCTCCCCATACACCAGAGGCTTCCGACTAGTAGCAAGGGTCTCGAGAGGTGATAGTGGGGAGACTAAACCCTATTATCAGAGTCTCACAATGGTATTAGAAAAGTGAAACACAAAATTAGCGGAAGCAGTAATAGATAAACAATGAACAAATAGTAGCAGAAGACAAATAGTGATCATTTTTATAAAAGGTGGCCAAATCCAGTTTACACGATACATGGATGATTAATGATACATTGTAAAAATATGAAACAATACAGTATGCTAAAAATACAATATAAAAGAATAAATAAAAGATAGCAAGGCCTGACAGGCGTTCTCCTGAGCATCCCGATCTCTTTCTCAGTCCTTTGCTCTTATCCCCAGGTACAAGAAACACAACAACCAACCTAGGTACTGCAAACAAGAAAGGTATACTCGGGTACCCCAGGGCAGTGGTGGCCATAGTAGGGTGTGAGATATAAATCTCATTAGGTCGGCACCACCGGTGTCTAACCAAAACAAGACAGTGTAGTATTAATTAAGGCAGGAAGTAGGTATAGCAGGATTTAAGGAACATAACTATTTAGAATAACAACACCCATCCAAGTTTCCCCAAAGGAAACCTAATGGCTATACCAGCTTAGGCTCGTTGTCGGGATATCAATCTGATCATGCCACTATAGTTACATATATAAGTATTTTTAATAGATGTTGTGGGGTAAGCATGCCTCCCACCCATCATCTGAAGATAGTGGGCACGAGGTAAAAATGCCTCTTGTCCCTAAATGATACTAGCAAGGTGTAAGAATGTCTCTCTTCCATCACATTCATTCAACCGTTATGGGGTATAACTACATCCCATCTGTCACATTCATATAATAGCATGGGGTATAACTGCCTCCCTCCCAAAGACGTAATCATCATCAGATGTCAACATGCAAGGGGTAAGAATGCCTCCCCTCCATACATGTATCGAGATTATCAGTCATGAGGTAAGAATGCATCTCTTCCCTAAATTAACTGGAAAGGGGTAAGAATGCCTCCCTTCCATACACGTATATAGATCACATATGGTGTGGGGTAACATGCCTCCCACCCACACTCAGAATAAGCTGGCATGGGGTATGCATGCCTCCCATCCACAAACATACACTGAAGAGGGCATGGGGTATGAATGCCTCCCATCCATAAACATACACATTGGCCATCAGTTTTATATCACAATGAATAAGGCAGTAGTTATTATGCATTTCAAACAAACATTCCACATTCACAATCAATCATATAACCCATATCTACGTAAAAGGTTACAATCATGTTCATACTTAAGGAAACCCATCTTAAGTTTCTAAATCAAGATATTCACACAGTCATTTCACTAATGTGAGTCGTGATCATTACGTTATCCCAAGGCATGGTCGTACCACCATTTTATGTTCATTCTAGTTTAACCATTTCATCTTAAAGGATATGTTTTTCATTCTTTAACCTTTTGATACCTTCTAGAGGAAACATGTCATATAGTCTTAGGTCATCCCACTATGATTACCATCTTACTCAATTTTCATAACCTGGAAAATTTACCCAAACTCAATTATCAAAGCCATTTCATTCTACTCGTCGCAACAGGGAATGTTCACATACTAAGAATCAAAGAGGCACCACAACAATCCAGCAGGCAAGCATAATAAATCTATCACTACATTTTATCCAGAAGACATTGCACCTCTGATTGAGGGGTTTTATTATTAAATCGTTAGTTTAGTTAGCTTGCAAACCTTTTTATCTTGTTCATGCAATTCAAATGGTTTTCACTGATGCATTTACCCAAGACTAACTTGAAATATGAATGTACTAAGGCAGTGTATAAATTAACTCATTTAAACTTCACTTTAAAAAACGGTAGGATAGGGATCCTACCTCAAGGTGGATCTATCCGTCCACTCTGGCAATTGGCTCTTTCTAACAAAAGCTGTCGATGCTCCCCCACTGAGAATTTGCACATTCACAAACATGCAAGGACACCTAGCCTCTATGTTCACACACCCGCATGGCCATGGGCTTGCGCAAGAGGATCCTTACATGCATTCTTATACGCATATGCCCGTCTCCACTCACCTGCACATGCACTTTTTATATATGTAATGCGGACAACAAGCCTCGTACGTGTATATTCTCTGCCATGAACGAATATACGCATACCGGGGGAACCCACATACATAAAAATACGTACCTATGCCTGCGCAGGTGAGACGCCTAAGCTCTGGCAAGGAAAATCCAACTCCAAAGGTCCAACGCCCTACGGAAAACAAACCAGGAACCTCTAAAACAACCTAAGACACTAAAAGAAAGCTACGAAAACCAAAAACAGGTAAAACCCTAACCTCAGAAACAAACTGGTGAATCGAAACATGGAGAATTGCTTCGCCTTCAGTGGAGATCGCCAGAATACACCCCAACGTGACCTGAGAAGCCTTCCTCATGAACCTGGAACAAAGAGAAACCAAAATTCAGATCACCCTAAACCCTAGGGCGTTGGGCCGAATCTCACCGGGCGATCGATAAACCGAAAAACGATATGGAACAAGGAGGAGAGGGTGGAGAAGGACCTACCATGGAGATTCGAAAGAAGAATCTCCAAGAACGAAGGAGGGATCGCCGGTCGAAGGGAGGCTGAGGTGGGGGGTCGAGTGCATGGTAGAGAGAGGCCCCATGAGCTATTCCTCGAGTGAGAGGGAAGAGGGTGAGGTATTAGATATTAGGTTTTTATTTTATTTATTTTTGTTTTTAATTTAATTAAAATACCTAACACACCCAGACCACATGGTTTTCCAAACTGGACGCAAAATGTGCGGGGTCTGCTGCCTCCAAGACACCCGCTGCGCGGGCTATGCGAATGGTTTGGGAAACTGTGAGCAGCTCGTGCGCAAGCCACTGCCCACCTGATTTGGGCCGAACGATTTAGGACACACGGCTTGGTCATCCCGTGTGCCAACCGTGTATTCTCTACAGGTCTTTAAAAACTGGATTCCGACACTTTTGAAACCCCTTGGGCCACACGAGAAACTTAACGGGCCTTCGCCCACGCCCAAAAACAGAAAAAAGAAGTGTTCCAACCTTCAAGAATCTCATTCTAAAGCGCGGTTCTAAAAACGAACGGTGTAGTAATTGAGAAGGGTCAAATTTGTCCGATTTTTAACCCAGTTCAAAACCCGGGTCATTACACCCATCCCACCATAGAACTTCTTGTACCCGAGAAGCCCTAGGGAACAATGCACACTTCATTCGACCAACAAGGGTCATGAAGCTCCATTCAACGATTGCGTAACGTTTCAAAACGTTCAATGCTCCACGATCATCCACTAAAGCACACGCCGCTTAAGTCATCAACAACCAATCCAACACTCGTTTTCCCACCGAACCAACATGAGGTCTTACCCGAGCCCATTCCACAAGAGACATGATCACATCGTCGTCTCGTCAAGAAACAAGAGAATGGTACTTCCCACCTTAGTTTTTTCACGTTAAACGGCCATGACTCAAACCACAAATCCACCACCTTTTGAACTGTCTTTCAAAAGAACGCTCTAAGAGTTCCAATGATGCACCCAGCGTGATTGTGAAACGATCAAACGGTCGATTTCCCCATCGACCTCTAACCCCAAGTCGAATAGAGTCAAGCCACCCCAGCTGACTATTCAAGAAGATGCTCAGCTTAGGCAGCTGGTGCTTTACAAGCTGAACAAAGATGCCTTCTCCCAAGACATCCCACATTTACCATGAGAACTTTCACCGAAGCTCATACAAAACTCTCATTGATGTCCCAAAGATCAAACCACGAACGATACCATGCATGCAACATGCAACGCTGAAAGGGAACAACGAACCAACTCAACATCTTTTTTAAAACATTAGAGCGGCATAACACCGACCCTCTCTTAGCGCATCCAGGGCGAAAGCAAGATAGTGGACAAGCTCGTCGCGTAGCAGAGTACACTAAGAGGATTGAAAATGGATTCTAGTTATTTATACCCAAAAACTGGAAAGGAGATTAGTTGAACCACCCCTGGCCGACTCTAAAGCAGAAACTCAGCTTCACCTTCCGACACATCAAGAGTTCAAATCTGATCACAATGCCTTTTACCCGCACAAGGCATTCCATGAACATTCATGATTTACCACAGAATTCCTCCACGACCAACGGTGTTTCTTAAAAATGGTTGCATACACCTCCATGCAGATTAAAGTCTTGCTACCGGGAAAGCATCGACGCATTAAGACACCTGAATGATTCAAAGTAATTCAAAAAAACCTGACCATTCCCAGATGGTCCTTCTTGACGTGTTCCTTCAACCCGGAATAACACACTTTACTCAACTGGCACGACGCTTCCCACCATAGAAGGTCCAGCATAATTGAAAGGAGAAATACATGCTGATCATAAGCATACATGTGCATAATTAACTGAACGGATGTGCATCACTCCTCCTATCCATGATCACCACATCAAACGTACAAGAAAACCAAATAAATAAGACCGGTGTGTCAACCACCCAAGTCTTCCAAAAATCATCACGAGAATTGGGAAAACATGATTCTCAAATGCTCATGTCACTCTACCACGGAGATGATCTGAGACCGTACACAGCAGCGCAAGAGATACAACCAAATGTCATATTTCCCCATACGACCATTCTCTTGGACGCAGACATGTCAAGTCATCCATTACTGCACAAAATGTAAGGGTCAAACGACCAACAAGGCGACCGACCATGCCCGAGGCATGTCTAACAAACCGATACAGAGCATTAACTGATGCTCAAACCCTTAACGAGATCAAAAGGAGCATGACCACCCGTCCGAACAGGGGTGTCATTAGAATTGGAAGCCCTACACAGGACAACGGTACCCAAACAGTACCAAATTCTAGAATGTTCACCGAATAGGCCAAGAACATAAGCTCTAAGGGCACTACCTACCGCTGGCTAGCCCCTCACGAAAAACAAGCATCGACCCAATCACTTTGTCATGCCCAACAAAAGTCCCCGGGCTCAAAGCCTAACATTTAATGTCATTGCTAAAAGAAAACAGCCTACGTAAATCGTGTAAGGTTCTGTTCCAATGCACTCACAAGAAAGACTTAACCTACCCACACACGTGTTCTCAACCGAGGACACCACTACAGGTTACTTTTTCCATGCCTTTTATATTTATTCAAAATTATCATTTAATCACGTTAAAAGATTAAATTCGACACATCAAGTACCTTTTTCCAAACAAAATTTCACTAGGAACTTGATCAATTTATTAACCAGCTCAAAGCATAACAGGAAATTTTCAACCAACTTCCTTTCAACCATTAGGCGACCTACGAGGGTCCCAATAAGACAATTCACATCAGATCAAAACTATAAAACCTTTACACACATAAGTATTTCACAAAGAATTTTGTTAATGAATTCATTATGGGATGCCAGTCCCCAACTCATGAAGCGCCCACACACTCCATGGGTTGAATATTGGCTCCCAACAGACATTACAAAACACATTTCAGAATTTCACATACTAAATAAAATTATCTAGTCACAGGGGTGGCCACCCACCAACCCTTAAAGTGCCCATACAGATTAAAATTTGGCATTTGGCTCCCTTCATTTAAAACCAGTTTCAATTCATTTTACAATTTAATCTTTTGTAGCTATTTTTATGGTGATTCAATTACACAGGCTACCCTTTCCCAGCCATAAGGCGCCCATACACCTTATAACTGATATTTGGATCCTATCATAATCACAATCACTTAATTTAGAAAAAGAAACCAATTTCATCTTAATAAAAAATAGCATGTTATCATAAGTAGTAACACATAAGCATGTTATATCACAGAAGAATGGAATAACTACCACAACACCTATCAGAACAGTAGGCATCAACTAATGCATCCTAGATGGCATGACATGTGATTCCTAACAATGTTCCTATATGGTGCATGAGATGAGATACCCTTGTATCATCGGGTTGCAACAGAAATAGAACCCAAAATTGCATCAATAGTATTAACAGAAAACATGTGTGTCCCCCAATTGTGAAATCAAATCAACTGTAATAATCAAAATCATTAAAATAATAATTGCATTCAAGGAAATTTGGATTTTCCCTATGAACAGGGTGGCCAATCTTGGACAAAACTCATTACCAAATTCCAATTCCTTCATATACCTATCTAAGGAATCCAAAAAGTAAACCAAATTAGAAGATAAATCTCCTCTGATACCACTTTGTAACGTCCTGTCCCGGATCACCGTCGAACCGGTGGTCAGACCGGTCTCCACATGGCCTCTAGCACGTCTTCCCTTACGCTAGAGGCTGCTGACTAGCATCGAGGGTCTCGGGAGGTGATAGTGGGGAGACTATAACCTCTTATAAGAGTTTCTCAGCGGTATTATCAGAGTGAAACACAAAAGTTGCGGAAGCAGTAATATATAGACAATGAACAAACAACATCAGAAGACAAATAGTGATCATTTTTATAAAAGGTGGGCAAAGCCAGTTTACACGATACATGGATGATGAATAATACAATGTGAAAACAAAAAACAATACAACATGATTACAATACAATGTAAAAAAATAAAGAAAATACAACAAGGCCCGACGGGTATTCTCCTGAGCATCCCGAGCTCATACTCGGTCCTTTGCTCATATCCCCAGGTATAAGAAACACAACAACCAACCTAGGTACTGCAAACAATAAAAGTCTACTCGGGTACCCCAGTGCAATGGCGTCCCAAGTATGGTGTGAGATATAAATCTCAGTTGGTCAGAAACATAGGTGTCTAACACAAACTAGACAGTGTAGTATTAATTAAAGTAGGAAGCAGGTATTTCAGGATTTAATGAACAGAAAAATATAGAATAACAACACCCATCCAGGTTTTCCCAAAAGAAACCTGACGGCTATACTAGCTTCGACTCATTGCTGGGATATCAATCTGATCATGCCACTATAGTTACATATGTAAATATTTATAAAAGATTGTGTGGGGTAAGCTTGTATGCCACCCATCATCTAAAGATAGCGGGCCCGAGATAAGAATGCCTCTCGTCCCTAAATGATACTGGAAAGGGGTAAGAATGCCTTCCTTCCATCATGTTCATTCAACAGTCATTGTGTATTACTTTCTTCCATCTGTCACATTCCTATACTATCATGGGGTATAACTGTATCCCACCCGAACACGTAATCATCATCAGAAGTCAACTAGAAAGGGGTAAGAATTCCTCCCTTCCACACACATATCGGGATTAGCGGGCACAATGTAAGAATGCCTCTTGTCCCTAAATTAACTGGAAAGGGGTACGAATTCCTCCCTTCCATACACGTATAGAGACCACATCTGGCGTGGGGTAACATGAGTCCCACCCATACTTAGAACATACTAGATTGGTATATGCATGCCTCCCATCCACAAACATACACATAAGATGGAATGGGGTATGAATGACTCCCATCCATAAACATACACATTCACCATCAGTTTTATATCACAATGCATAAGGCAATACTTCTAATGCATTTCAAATAAACTTTTCAAATTCACAATCTATCATATAACGCATATCTACGTAAAAGGTTACATTCACATTCAAACTTAAGGAAACCCATCTTAAGTATCTAAATGAAGATATTCACTCAATCATTTCACTAACGTGAGCCATTCTCATTACATTATCCCAAGGTGTGGTCGTACCACCATATTCCGTTCATTCTAGTTTAACAATTTCATCTTAATGAATATGTTTATCATTCTTTAACCCTTTGATACCTTATAGAGGAAACAGGTCATATAGTCTTAGGTAATACAACTAAGGTTACCAGCTTACTCAATTTTCCTAACCTAGAAAATTGACCCAAACTCATGTATAAAAGCCATTTCATTCTACTTGTCGCAACATGGAAAGTTCACATACTCAGCATCATTGAGGCACCACAACAATCCCACAGGCAAGCATAAAAAGTCTACCCCTACTTTTTATCTTAAAGGCAGTGCACCTCTAATTGATGGGTTTTATAATTAAATATTTAGTTTAGTTAGAAGGAAACCATTTTTATCTTGTTCCTTCAATTCACAAGCTTTTCACGGAATCATTTACCCAAGAATAACTTGTAGAATTAAATTACTAAGGAAGTGCATAAATTAACCCATCTAAACATCACTTTAAAAAAGAAGGCAAGAGAGGGACCCTACCATAAGGTGGATCCAACCGTCCACTCCAGCTCTTGCCGGTTTCTAACTAAATTTGCCGCCACTCCCCTGTTGTACCTCTCAAACCCCTCAAGGTTTAATTTTCATGATCACAATCACCCTCTTATGTTTCTAACTTGTTTTCAAGTGTTTGTGTTGATAGGCACTAGGTTGCCAAGAAAATGGCCCAAGAAAGAATCATCAAATGGACTGATTTTCAGACCACCGGCCAACCGGTGGCACACCAGCGGCCAGCCGGTGGCACCTCCACAGCAGAGGAGGCTACTGCCTCACCACCGGCCAACCGGTGGCCAAACACCGGCCAGCCGGTGGCACCCAGACTGAACAGGGTTTGCTACTGCCTCACCACCGGCCAGCCGGTGGCTCCACCACCGGTCAGCCGGTGGAGCCTGGACAGAACAAGTCTCCCTTTTCCAAGGCACCGGCCAGCCGGTGGGACTGTACCGGCCAGCCGGTGGATCCAGTCAAACTAGCCGTTGGGCTTTGACCAGGCTGCTCCACTTGCCTCCCAACGGCTCCGAAAGCCTTTACAACGGCTCCGAAGACCTCCAACGGCCATATGAGGGTTCCCCCTCTATAAATAAAGGACCTTGAAGCCCCGGAACATTTGCCGGACCATATTTAAGCATTGTGAAGCCAACGAACACAATTATCCTCATTTGGCAAACCTCCGGCGGATTGCTCCAAGGGAACCACAATTGCTCCAATACAACTTCCAATCCAAGGAGCACCTCAAGAAGCTTGGGAGAGCACACTACATTAACTCCATCATACCTTGGCGCCCAAGTCTTCCTCACATACGGGTTTTATTGTTTTATTCTTTTTGAGCTTAAATTTGAGTTTGTTCCTACAAACTCCCAATTTTCTCATCCCCTCTTTTCTTTGGGTTTCACATCACCACTAAGGTGTGAAAAGGTTGCCAAGCTTTCCTTTAAATAGCTTGAGACATAGGTGAGCTATCCTTCACCTGTAAGAAGGATAGTGGGTTCTTGCTAAACCAATTAAAAGCAAGTGGGTTCTTGCTAAACCAATAAGAGCAAGCTGTAATAGGTCCTACTGCTACCTCAAAGCCTAGTGGGTTTCTTGCTAAAACCATTGAAAAGCAAGCGGTAGGAATCTCTCAACGGTTGAGTTGGGAGCGGAGACGTAGGCCGGGTTTTGGCCGAACTCCGTTATCAATTTTGTGTGTATTGCCTCTTTCTTTCCGCTGCATTCTTACTCTGATTTTTAATTTGTTAATCATTTTTTAAAAGGCAATTCACCCCCCCCTCTTGCCATCATTCCCCGTTTTTCCGTTCATCGGGGTTTCTTCCGACCCAACATTTGGTATCAGAGCACGCATTTGAATAATTCCCTTACCGGTTTCAAATTAAAGATCCTATTTTTTTGATGGCTTCTACCACTTCTTCCTCTCAATCCCCCGAAGGACATTCTTTGGATCGTGCTCCATTCTTTGATGGAGCCGATTATTCTTTTTGGAAAACCCGCATGTCAACTTTTTTAAAAAGCATTAGCTATCCAATTTTTAAAATTGTTATGCAAGGATTTTCGCTCTCTTCTCCCGATGAATCTCAATGGACCCCCGTAGACATTGCAAATTTCGAGCTTGATGGCAAAGCCATGAATGCTCTACATTGTGGGTTAGATCGTAATGTTTTTGATTATATTTCTTCTTGCACATCTTCTCATGATATTTGGAAATTTTTAGAGCTAACCTATGAAGGTACTAGCATGGCTCAAAAGCAAGAACCGGCTCAAAAGCAAGAACCCGCTCGAAAGCAAGAACCTGAGGAAAAATCCGTACCCGTTTGCCCACCTCACAAGAAAAGGGCCAAGAAGAAGAAGAAGAAGGCTTTAAAGAAAACTTTGAGTGATAGCTCCTCCTTCTCTTCTTTCTCCTCGAGCGACAATGGTAATAATTGCCTAATGGCAAAACATGAGGTATCTTCCTCCTCTTCCTCCTCTTCCTCCTCTAGTTCTTCTAATTCATTTAATCATCTTTCTTATGAAGAACTCCAATTTGCTAGAGACCAACTTGAAAATGGTTTTCACGAACTTTCGTCAAAATTTGTTGCTTTAAAAAAATCTTTCAAAAAACTCTCCTCCGAAAAAGAACAACTTCTCAAAGAGAAGGAGGAGTTGACCCTTAAAATCCAAAACCTCCCGGATATTGATTCCATGGAATCAACTATCAAAGACCTTAGAGAATCCCTAGCCAAATTCACCCAAGGAGAACAAAATCTTTCAGAATTGCTTGGTTCCCAACGAATTTCAAGAACCACCCAAGGGCTAGGATATACCAATGTAGCTTCCTCCTCCCATGCACCCACTATTTTTGTAAGGGGGAGCTCCGAATTTAAATTCTGTAATTATTGCAAAAAATCCGGGCACCTCATATATGAATGTAATTGTAAGAACGCCCGGTATGGGAGGCCCAAATCGATTTTTTATTCGGATGAATTTTATAGGAGAAGACCCGCTACACGGCAAGTGTGGATTGAAAAATCCCTCTTAGCGAGTCTCTCCGGGCCTAAAATTGTCTCTTTTCAAAATCCCTCTCCCCGGTGACTTTTTGTTTTTATTTAGGGGGAGTTAGGATCTTTTAAGCTTTTTTGTTATTTCAAGATTTTCAATTCCAACTTTCAATTTCAACTCTTGGTTTCAAAATTTTCAATTCAAAATTTTCTATTCAATTTTTGATCCAAAACTTTCAATTCAAACTGTTATTCAATTTTCATTTCAAATTTTCATTCAAAATCTTTCAATTTCAATTCTCTTTTAAAACTTTCAATTCAAACTGTTATTCAATTTTTGATTCAAAACTTGCAATTCCAATTTCAAAAATTTCATTGGTTTAATATCTCCATCTTGTTTTTCAAACTTAGTTCCCTCAATCAAGTTTTATGCCCAATTCTATTTTGATAATCACAAAGGGGGAGAAATTGCTTGATTGATTGGGGGAGAATCTTTTCTCTCATTCTTTGATTTATTTTCAAACTATCATTGAAGAATGTCTTTAATTTAAGTATTTTACATTAATTGTTTCGGTGATTGTGATCATCAAAATAGGGGGAGATTGTTGTACCTCTCAAACCCCTCGAGGTTTAATTTTCATGATCACAATCACCCTCTTATGTTTCTAACTTGTTTTCAAGTGTTTGTGTTGATAGGCACTAGGTTTCCAAGAAAATGGCCCAAGAAAGAATCATCAAATGGACTGATTTTCAGACCACCGGCCAACCGGTGGCACACCAGCGGCCAGCCGGTGGCACCTCCACAGCAGAGGAGGCTACTGCCTCACCACCGGCCAACCGGTGGCCAAACACCGGCCAGCCGGTGGCACCCAGACTGAACAGGGTTTGCTACTGCCTCACCACCGGCCAGCCGGTGGCTCCACCACCGGTCAGCCGGTGGAGCCTGGAGAGAACAAGTCTCCCTTTTCCAAGGCACCGGCCAGCCGGTGGGACTGTACCGGCCAGCCGGTGGATCCAGTCAAACTAGTCGTTGGGCTTTGACCAGGCTGCTCCACTTGCCTCCCAACGGCTCCGAAAGCCTTTACAACGGCTCCGAAGACCTCCAACGGCCATATGAGGGTTCCCCCTCTATAAATAAAGGACCTTGAAGCCCCGGAACATTTGTCGGACCATATTTAAGCATTGTGAAGCCAACGAACACAATTATCCTCATTTGGCAAACCTCCGGCGGATTGCTCCAAGGGAACCACAATTGCTCCAATCCAACTTCCAATCCAAGGAGCACCTCAAGAAGCTTGGGAGAGCACACTACATCAACTCCATCATACCTTGGCGCCCAAGTCTTCCTCACATATGGGTTTTATTGTTTTATTCTTTTTGAGCTTAAATTTGAGTTTGTTCCTACAAACTCCCAATTTTCTCATCCCCTATTTTCTTTGGGTTTCACATCACCACTAAGGTGTGAAAAGGTTGCCAAGCTTTCCTTTAAATAGCTTGAGACATAGGTGAGCTATCCTTCACCTGTAAGAAGGATAGTGGGTTCTTGCTAAACCAATTAAAAGCAAGTGGGTTCTTGCTAAACCAATAAAAGCAAGCTGTAATAGGTCCTAGTGCTACCTCAAAGCCTAGTGGGTTTCTTGCTAAAACCATTGAAAAGCAAGCGGTAGGAATCTCTCAACGGTTGAGTTGGGAGCGGAGACGTAGGTCGGGTTTTGGCCGAACTCCGTTATCAATTTTGTGTGTATTGCCTCTTTCTTTCCGCTGCATTCTTACTCTGATTTTTAATTTGTTAATCATTTTTTAAAAGGCAATTCACCCCCCCTCTTGCCATCATTCCCCGTTTTTCCGTTCATCGGGGTTTCTTCCGACCCAACATCCCCCACTGGGCATATGCACCTTCACACACATTTAAGGACACCTATCCTCTATGCACACACACCCTCATGGCCATGGTCATGTGCAAGCGGATCCTTACATGCATGATTATTTTCATATGCTTGTGTCCAATTGCATGCGCATGCTCTTTTTATATATTCAATGGGGAAAACTAGCCCCGTACATGTATATTCATTGCCATGCATGAATATACGCATACCAGGGTAAACCACATTCATATAAATACGTACCTATGCATGCGCAGGTGAGTGGCCTAAGCTTTGGAAATGTGAATCCAACTCCAAAGGTCCAAAACCCTATGGAAAACAAACCAAGAACATCTAAAACAACCTATGATGCTAAAAGGAAGCTACAAAAACCAAAACCAGGTAAAACCCTTAACTCAGAAACAAACCGGCAGATCGAAACGTGACGAATTGCTTCGCCTTCGGAGGAGATTGCCGGAATACACCCCATCACGACCAGAGAAGCCTTCCGCACAAACCTGGAATAAAGAGAAACCAAAAGTCGGATCACCCTAAACCCTAGAGCGTTTGGCCAAATCTCACCAGGCGACGGATATGCCGAAAAATGTCTTGGAAAAGGAGGAGAGGGAGGAGAAGGACATACCAATGGAGTTTCGGAAGAAGAGTCGCCAAGAATGAAGGAGGGATCGCCGGTCAAAGGGAGGCCGAGGTGTGGGGTCGAGCGCACGGCACAAAGAGCCCCCTTGAGTTGTTCGTTGATTGAGAGGGGAGAGGGTGAGGTATTAGATATTAGATTTTTATTTTATTTTATTTTATTTTTAATTTAATTATAATACCTAACACACACAGATCGCACAGTTTAACCCGGATGATTTTCCAAACTATGCGAAAACTGTGCGGGGTCTACTCCCTCCAAGACACCTGTTGCATGGGCTAGGCACACGGTTTGGGAAACTGTCTACAGCCCGTGCGCAAGCCACTACCCACCTGATTTGGGCCCCACGGTTTAGACCGCACGGCTTGGTCAGCCTGTGTGCCGACCGTGCACCCTCTATAGCTCTTTAGAAAATGGAGTCTGGCGCTTCCAAAACCCCTCAGGCCACTCGAGAAACATAACGAGACTTCTCCCATGCCCAAAAACATAAAAAAGAAGGGTTCCAAACTTCAGAATCTCATTCTGTAGCCCAGTTCTTAAAATGACCGGTTCAATAATTGCAAAAGTTCAAATTTCTCTAATTTTTAACCCGATTCAAAATGTGGGTCATTACACATTCCAATTCTACATATCTATATGTCTAGACCATGGAATCCAACCATCGAGTTCTAGTTTGATCAAGTATAAATGACATGCACTTCACCTTGATAATATCATGTGTATCTAGGAAGATGAATATCGTACTGATCTTTTCAATCTAGTCTTATACCTCTTTAGGATCATTATTAACCTTAAAAGAGGGTGACTTCGAGAATATGATCTCTTTTTATTTATCCATCTCTCATATAACTCTTATTTATAACTAGATAACTATATTCTAGAAATTCAAGACATTTGATTAATACCATAAACAACCCACATGATAGGCTCGATAATATTCTCATATATATATGTGGAGTCATTTGAGAACCATCCATTATATCATCCTAATGAATCCATGGAAGATTTATCCTTGGTATATTATTAGTCACCGAAGAAGAATTAATGATCATAAAAAGAGATAATATCATTTCATACCAGAAAACCATAAAAAATAAGATTAAGATCAAGAAGTCAAAAAAGGAGACATGCATCCTAACATCGCTTGGTAACATGATTATCATCATGATAAGATATGACTAGGTTCACCCCACAATAGACCTCTCATGTTCTAAAAAATAGAATCTCTAGTCTACAAACATTCAAAAAATGAACAAATCCATCCATTGAAACAAAAATGTCTCATACTAACCTGGGATACCCAATTAGACTGAAACCCAACCGAGTCTATGGTATACCGGAAGGGTGTTCCTTACCCCCATGGACATGTGATGGTCATACTAGTATTAATATGAATCAGATGGAGTGACATATTAGAAACTAAATCAGTAAACATGAAATATATATAAAACATGGGAAGAAATAGAAGAAGAAAAAAATAAGAAATATATATCATAAAAAAGGAAATTGTAGAAATGATGAAAGTTAAAATTAGATAAATAATATATAATTTATAATTACAAATAGAAAGAAAAAAAATACCCGAACAACTTCTCCATGTGAGAATATGGGAAAGCCCCCATCGTCTCACCATCAGAAACCCAGAAAAAGCTAAAAAAACATCACCACCTCATTATGGTTCATTGTCATTCACTATATTGAATGAAATAAAAAGGACAATGCACTGCCAAACGGGTGTGTAGGGTGTGATGTAAATAGGCTCAGTAGAACACCACACATGTTTTTCATATCATCCCTATATAAAACAATCCAACCATTCAATTTTTTTTTAAAAAAAGAGTGATAAATAGTTAAGTTTATTTACATCATAATCATGGTAAAATAATTTCCCTTTTTCTAGATAAAAAAATTAATCAGGTAAAATAAATTCAAATATTATACCAAATATCAAATAATAAAAATCAAAGAATGAATTGCATATCATATCAAATGCAATAAAATTAAAGAACATGTAACATCATACCAATGATAACATTTTGTTAGGCGTGCTAAGGCAGTTAAACATAATTATAGACAATCATTCACATTATGTCACTTGATATATACATTAAATCTAGAGAGAAGAGGAACATCCCAATAATTGAACCTACCAACTGGTTTAACAAATCCAAAGAACAAATACCCTAGGGAGCATCAGAACACCCCATTTGTAAAACCCCCAAAACTATCAACAAAAAATGCCTATTACTACACCTTTCACCTAAGTATCCATGGCTTCCCTTGTGCTACAATTTCCAAAAAATTTAATCAAAATAATTCATTTAAAACCATTCCATAAATCCATTTCCCAACTCATTGAAAAAGAATTTTATTTTAACAAAATAAAGGGAAACCCATCATAAATCAAAGACCAGTTTTCTGAAATAAAATTCACTAATTCCAATTAATTTATAAAACAATCTATAAAATGAGAGAAATATAGTTCATCCAAAATAGACTAGATATGAAACCACCTACCTCAAACATGGGTAACACAAACCAGCTATGGTATAACGACCCATACGTTATATACATTGTTAATACTTCGAAATTGAAGCACACTTATTACAACATATGACAAAACCACAAAGGACCGTATAGGTATAGTGTCTTTAGAAACTGGGAAACATAAACAACTGGTTCATAAATCTTCTACAGTGTCTCCCATTTATTTCATCATATCTAGGGTCCCTTTTAGCATATTCTACTTAATATCCATCTTCCTGACCTGGGGAAAAGAAAACATAAAAGGGTGAGCTCAAATGCTCAGCAAGGGCAAATAAAGGAAATAAAAATCATATCATATCATTATGAAAATCAAAACCTGCAAAAGAGATCATAATATCATAACATGGAATAAATCATAGAAGTGAAAATGAGATCCCCATAATCATAACATAAAACTTGAAACTTTGTGGCATGCACACATAATCATGGAAAATCATTTCTTGTTAGTCATGACTCATTTCCAAGACTATCTTAGTGGACAAAGTCCCTTTCTGAACCGAGTTCACTCCTCGTTTCAGTCCTGTATCACTGAACCGAAATAACCTTCCGTTCCAGCCATGTCTATCTCATGAGATATAAAATCTTTACCCAATGCATTGGAGGGAGATATAGGTCCCACCCATCTTATAATGAATCCTTTCTTATGTGTGCCACATAGTCATAAAACATACATCATCGCATAACACAAGTAACAAAAATGGGATTCTTGAAACATCATGACATCATAAATCAATTCATATAAGATAAAGGAATTCATAAAAATAATTCCATCACAACATGATCAAATCAATGTAATAATAGGGATAAAAATATAACCCTTTATTATCTTAGATGGAAAATAATTTTGATAAAACACTTGAACTCCATTCTTGAGGAAAATATCCTTTCTTCTTCAAAAAACATTTTTCCTTTCATAACATGTCATACAACTTTAAAATGAAAGAAGTTGATTAAAAATAAACTTAAAAACGTGTAAAGGAAGATTCTTTGAAGTAATGTTTTAAAAATCCATTCATGCCGTATAAGTTAAAAAAAACATTCTTCGTACTTTTGTCGGAAAAGTCAAAAAGTACCTCGTACGGAAAAACGACAAAAGATTCCTTTCATATTCTTTACTAAAAACTCACCTATGGGTAAAATTGGATTTAAACTATTGAAAGTGGATGGAAACAATATTACATATTGAGGGAACATGGATGTGGATGATAAAATACACCCCAGTAAATACTTACGAATAAACAATCTCGGATAAAAATGAGATTGTGATATTTCCCTTACCTTAGGTCCGATTTGCTTTGTTCGTGTCCGAAGCTCCTGTATAATGGTTTAAATAATGTTATTGTCTTATTCCAGAATCATACATATTGATATGATAACATATATGGTCATATTATTAGCTTCTTGTTAGTAATATTTCATTGTTACTTGTTACTCGGGTCTTTATAACTTTTTGTTCTTATGCGTGTTTTGTCGAATAAATACTTATTCTTATCTTTAGGTTATAGATAATTCATTTACAGAATGGTATTAGTGTAGTAAATACCATATTCATTCATTCAATTCATTTATATAATCATTATGAAATGAAGATCTTGTAGAACGAGTCGCATCACATCGTGGAGTCGGTATTCCGTACGTACGCACGAGTGATGATATCGTTCCTATGATCGTGGAATTGTATTGGAGTATATATATATATATTATTTCAGTATCAATATTACTGTATAATAATCATATATTGTTACTCATTACACCATTATACCCATCCTTGTAAGGTGATGGTGGAAAATAGATTACACCACGGCGTGGAGACGGTATTCCGTACGTACGCACGCGCAGTGATTTCATTTTTCCGTAGGATGGATAGAAGGTGAATTAGGGTTGTTTCATATTTATAATAACATATCAGTATGTAAGTAATACTGATGTTATTACTTTATCATGAAACAACTAAAGAATAAGAAGTTGAAGAAGAAAGAAATTGAAAAGATCGGTAATGGATATTACCTCTTCTTTGGAACGCCTCTTTGAATCCTCCACTTAAGGAACTAAGATTGGTCTTTGGAGAAGACCAGGACCTCTAGGATTATTCTAGGGAATTGGAGAGGAGAACATGGCAGGGGTTGGCCGACTTGAGTGCTCAAATTGGTGTGAGGAGGAGGGGGAGGAGGTGCCCTTTTATAAGGGAGGAGAGGGGCACCTTAGGAATATCTCAAAATATTATTTTATATTAAAGTCAAAATCGGTTTATAATGGTTCCAAAGGGTCTTATTTCGATGCTAAAGTGGGGATGGGTCGAAATCCTATCAACCAATAGGATTTAGACAAGTTTAGGGTATTATTGTAACCTTATCAATTAGATTTAACTCTAAGTTAATTAATTTAACTTTTACCGTGTCTTTTTGTTTTCTTTCACTATATGGTTAATACAGTTACTATAACATGCCAAACGAACCCCAAATTGTTTATTATTAATATATATATCCTTATCTAAGTCATTTGGCCGAACCATAGATTTTTAAGAATAAAAGAACAATTAATAATATAATATTTGATTTAAAAACTATTTTGTGTCAATTTTGACACTATTTGATATATGATTTTTTTTTAAAGTCATAACAGAATTATATGTTCGAACCAAGTTAATTAAATAAACACTAATATATCATAGTAACCTAGAAAATTAGTGGAATTCATAAAAAGTCTTAAATTATTTTTATTTTGGTATTTATATTATCAATTATGTCAATATTTCATTAATAAGATAATTACTGCATCATCTTTGTGTCATATATAAATTAAATTATTTGATGTATAAAAATTACAAATAAAATACCATCATGTAGGAAATATTTTTAGCTTTCTAATAAATATTTACAATCGAATTTATCTTATGTGTAACCCCATATTAAAAAATGATTTACTTATTAAACTTTGATTTTAACTATTTTAACCCTTCTTTAAATAAATTAATAATAAATGTCCTAATCTAATCCAAGTGGGCCTAAATGGTCATATTTTATTCCTAAGTTTGTTTTTGGTCGAATTACACTTGTCCAATAGAATTAGGACATGTGTTAGGGTAATATTGATATCATATTTACCCTTAGTTACCCTATTTACTATTAACCGCGGTAAAAATAGTAAAAAGTTACTATTCACCAAAAAAATTATTTTCATCTCATTGAACCACATTTTACTTACTGATATCAACCATGTCTGTCGGATTTTCGAAATTCCATTCACAGAAGCGGTAAAATTAAGTTTTATGCAAAATTCAGTTTTTAACCTACCACTTAGTGGTTTCACTATTCATCAAAAATTGAAAGTTTTCAGAAAAATACCAAAATTTCACCCTAGGATAATTTGATATTCTGAGTCCAAAAATGAAGTCCATTTTGAAAAAGAAAATTTATAAAATTTTAAAAAGTGGTTATTACTATTCATAACGGCTAGTTTTAATAGCATATTGTTGTTTAGTGAAACTCGGTATTGCGTACGACGCAAGCTATCGAGGAAGGTCGCGATTGCGTGCAAAGCAAGCCAAGAAAGTGTTGTGTAGAAAAAGATTCCTTTGATTGTTTATATAACATAAAAGTCTCGGGTGTTACATTCTACCCCCCTTAAAAAGAATTTCTCCCTCGAAATTCGTCACTTTGTAACAAACAAATGAGGATACTTCTCCCTCATCATATCCTCAAGCTCCCATGTAGCTTCTTAAAGTTGGTGGTTCCTCCATAAAACTTTCACCAAGCAAGTGGTCTTGTTTCGTAGGACTTTTTCGCTACGATCCAGAATCTCTATCGGCTGTTCTTCATAAGAAAGATCTTGCTCCAACAGTACAACTTCTAAGCTGAGTACATGTTAAGGATCTGGTATGTACTTTCTCAGGAGAGATACATGGAACACATCGTGAACTTGAGAGAGATTCGGTGGAAGCGCCAATCGGTAAGCTACCTTCCCAACACGATCCAGTATTTCGAAAGGACCGATATATCTAGGGCTCAACTTCCCCTTCTTTCCAAATATCATAACCCTCTTCCAGGGAGATATTCGTAAGAACACTTTATCACCCACTTCAAACTCTAGGTCTTTTCTTCGGTTGTCGGCATAACTTTTCTGTCGACTCTGAGCTGCTCTTATGTGTTGTTGAATAGATCTGACCTTTTCTGCCATTTCATCAACGAGATCAGGTCCTAATAGCTTTCTTTCCCCAACTTCATCCCAGCAAGTTGGAGTCCTGCATTTCTTTCCATAGAGAGCTTCATAAGGAGCCATCTGAATACTGGAGTGAAAGCTATTATTATAAGAAAATTCCACCAAAGGTAGGTGTTGATCCCAACCTCCTTTGAAATCCATAGAGCAAGCTCTCAACATATCTTCTAGGGTTTGAATTGTTCTCTCAGACTGACCGTCTGTCTGGGGATGATAAGCAGTGCTGAAACTCAACTCTGTATCCAGAGTATGCTGAAGACTTCGCCAGAACTTCGAGGTAAATCTCGGATCCCGATCAGATATAATAGAAAGTGGTACTCCATTCAATCTTACCACTTCCTTTACATATATCCTGGCAAGCTGATCTAGAGAGAAATCCTCTCTAATAGAAATGAAGTGTGCAGACTTTGTAAGACGATCAACTATGACCCCGATAGCATTATTGCCTTTGGATGTTTTAGGAAGTCCTGTGACAAAGTCCATAGTGATGTTTTCCCATTTCCATTCGGGTATGGGTAATGGTTGTAACATCCCCTTAGACTTTTGTCTCTCAGCTTTAACTTGTTGACAAACCAAGCATCGAGAGACATATTCAGCAACATCTCTTTTCATGCCATCCCACCAGAAGTACTCTTTCAGGTCCCTATACATCTTCGTGCTTCCAAGATGAATAGAGAATGACGAACTATGAGCCTCATCCAGCAGCTCATTCTTTAATTCGGGGATGGGAGGAACCCAAACCCGATTCCTGAACTTTATTATCCCATCACAATCAAGGTTGATTTCAGGAACATTTCTCACCTTCTTTTGTAACTCGACATCTTCTTTCTGTGCCTCTTTAATCTTCACATGTATATATGGTTGAACATTCATTTGAGAAAGATAAGATTTTTCCCCTTCCATTATAATTCCAAGATCCATCCTTTGTAAATCCATAAATATTGGATCTTTTGTGATCCTCATCATGGATAAACTAGCATGATCTTGTCGACTTAATGCATCTGCCACCTTGTTTGCTTTCCCAGGGTGGTAATGGATTGAGCAGTCATAATCCTTAATCAGCTCCAACCATCTTCTTTGACGCATATTCAACTCCTTTTGTGTGAAAATATACTTTAAACTTTTATGATCAGTATAAATATCACTCCTTTCACCATAAAGGTAATGCCTCCAAATCTTTAATGCAAAGATTACCGCAGCCAACTCCAAATCATGTGTTGGGTAATTTTGCTCATGGATTTTCAACTGTCATGAGGCATAAGCTATCACCATATCATTTTTCATAAGAACACACCCCAATCCCTTCTTGGATGCATCACTGTAGATCACAAACCTTTCTCCACTACAAGGCAGTGTGAGCATAGGTGCACTGGATAACCTTCTTTTCAACTCCTTTAAATTCTCTTCACATTCCTCTGTCCAGACAAACTTAACTCCTTTCCGAGTCAACTTGGTGAGTGGATTAGATAATCGGGAAAAATCTTTTACAAAACGTCGATAATATCCAGCCAAACCAAGAAAACTTCGGATCTCAGTTACTGTTGTTGGTCTTGACCATCTTTCAATAACCTCTGTTTTTGCTGGATCCACAGATATCCCTTCTTTTGAGATTATATGACCCAAAAATGCAACTTTTTGAAGCCAAAATTCACACTTGGTAAATTTGGCATAAAGCTTCTCTTTTCTCAGGGTCTTCAATATAATTCTCAAGTGATCTTCATGCTCTTCCTTGCTCTTTGAATAGACAAGAATATCGTCTATAAAGACTACCACAAATTGATCAAGATAGTCTCTAAAGACTCTATTCATTAGATCCATGAAGATAGCATGGGCATTAGTAAGACCAAATGGCATCACTATAAATTCATAGTTTCCATACCTTGTACGGAAAGACTTCTTTGGTATATCCTCCCTTTTGACCCTTAATTGATGATACCCTGAACGAAGATCAATCTTGGAAAAGTATTGAGCTCCGCGTAGTTGGTCAAATAAGTCATCAATGCGTGGGAGAGGATATTTGTTCTTGATAGTGATCTTGTTAAGTTCTCGATAATCAATGAAGAGTCTCATTGATCCATCTTTCTTCTTAACAAATAGAACAGGTGCTCCCCAAGGTGACGCACTAGGGTGTATGAATCCCTTATCAAGATTCTCTTGGAGTTTCTTCTTCAATTCCTGCAACTCAATTGGGGCCATTCTATAAGGTGTCTTTGAAATAGGCAAAGCACCCGGTATGAGTTCTATTGAAAACTCAACTTCACGATTTGGTGGAAGACCCGGTAATTCCTCCGGAAAGACATCATCAAACTCCCGTACAATGGGCATATTCTTAATCGTGATTTTCTCACCAACTATTTGAGATAAATAACCTTCATTTAGTGGAATCAATACCCATAAGATGGAAGAAATTTCCACTAGAAGGTTATGTTCATCCTTGCATTGATAGACGATCGTAGGTTGATCTGGAATATGAAATGTGACTTCCCTTCTTTGGAAATTGATATGAGCTCCATGTAGAGAAAGCCAATCCATGCCAAGAATCACATCAAATTCCACTAAAGGAAGGATCACAAGATTTGCAGGAAGCACTTTCCCACAAACTTCGATCGGAGAAGAATTATAAACTTTTGATGCGATTGATGTGGCATTAGGTGTTGTCACAGCTAACTCAACATCTAATTGTTGAGGTAATATGGTGATACCCTTAGAAAAGTCTTCAGAAATAAAAGAGTGGGTGGATCCAGAATCAAATAAAACATTTTCTACTTTAGAGTGGATGGTAAGTGTACCTTTCACCACATCGTTATCGTACTCCACATCGCTGATAGAAATTGCATGTGACATTCCTTTGTCTTTAGCCTTAAGAGTTTGTTGACGTCGACCATCATCATCAACCCTTGGATTTGGGCATTGATTGGCATAATGCCCCATCTCCTTGAACTTGAAACATTGAAGTGTAGTAGGTTCATTCTGTGTATCCCTTCCTTTGTTTGCATCATTAGACATCTTCTTCCCATTATCACGGCATTCAAATGCCCGATGACCTTCCTTTCCACATTTAAAACATTTACTTGTCCCTTTAAGACAACTCCCTCCATGTTTCTTTCCACACTTTGAGCATAAGGGAAAGTTCATCTTCTTTTCCGTGTGCTCTTTAGATTTTTCTTTGAATTCCATCTTCCTCTTCTTATCAAACCCATGTGACTGATGGGTTACTCCAATCTCCATATCGACTTTGAGAGAACATCGAACGATTTCCTCGTAGCTATTGAAGTCCCTTATGGATAACGCCCTTCGAAGACTTGGTTTTAAGCCACTAAAGAATCGATCGATCTTACTCTCAGGTTGGATAATAATACCAGAAGCGTACCTTGCAAATCTTGTAAAATTTGCTTCATAGGTACCAACAGATTCATCATCCCTTTGCTTCAGTTCAAGAAACTCTTTCTCCATCTTTGTTCGAAGAATACGAGGGAAGTACTTATTGAAAAATAAGTTCTTGAACTCGTCCCATTCCATAGACTCAATTTCATCCCTTTGCCTCGTATTCTTAACAAGATTCCACCATTGATCAGCATCTCCTTCCAAACGATACACTGCTAGGATGACTTTATCATGCTCAGAACATTGAAGAACTGAAAATATCTTTTCAGTAGTACTAATCCATTGTTCAGCAACTAATGGATCAGTAGACCCGCTGAAAGAAGGTGGACGCTGCCTCATGAAGGATTCAACAGAATGTTGCTCCCTCCTTTGCTCGTTTGGAAATCCTGCATGATTCATAGCTTGAGAAAGTTGTGTGAGCATGGCTACAAGATTTTGCATTCCAGCTCCCATATCGTTTGGTTGCTCAGGGGGACAATCATTGCATTGCCCATCGCATTCCGCATTAACACGGTTCCTTCGGGTTCCAGCCATTGACTAAAACCAAGAAGAATAGTGTGAGCAACACTAATTATAATAGGAAACCACATAATTCAAGAATAAAATTTTCATGCTTATGGTCTTATCCTAGGTTATTCATGGCCATTTCTAAGATTGTGTTCTATGCTTAGACTTATCCTTAGGGTTCTTACTAAGGCTTTCACATCCTAGTTTCCAAAGGTTGACTATACCTTTCCTCTGATACCAACTATAACTACCCATACTTTATATACATTGTTAATACTTTGAAATTGAAGCACACTTATTAAAACATATGACAAAACCACAAAGGACCATATAGGTATAGTGTCTTTAGAAACTGGAAAACATAAACAACTGGTTCATAAATCTTCTACAGTGTCTCCCATTTATTTCATCATATCTAGGGTCCCTTTTAGCATATTCTGCTTAATATCCATCTTCCTGACCTGGGGAAAAGAAAACATAAAAGGGTGAGCTCAAATGCTCAGCAAGGGAAAATAAAGGAAATAAAAATCATATCATATCATTATGAAAATCAAAACCTGCAAAAGAGATCATAATATCTTAACATGGAATAAATCATAGAAGTGAAAATGAGATCCCCATAAACATAACATAAAACTTGAAACTTTGTGGCATGCACACATAATCATGGAAAATCATTTCTTGTTAGTCATGACTCATTGCCAAGACTATCTTAGTGGACAAAGTCCCTTTCTGAACCGAGTTCACTCCTCGTTTCAGTCCTGTATCACTGAACCGAAATGACCTTCCGTTCCAGCCATGTCTATCTCATGAGATATAAAATATTTACCCAATGCATTGGAGGGAGATATAGGTCCCACCCATCTTATAATGAATCCTTTCTTATGTGTGCCACATAGTCATAAAACATACATCATCGCATAACACAAGTAACAAAAATGGGATTCTTGAAACATCATGACATCATAAATCAATTCATATAAGATAAAGGAATTCATAAAAATAATTCCATCACAACATGATCAAATCAATGTAATAATAGGGATAAAAATATAACCCTTTATTATCTTGGATGGAAAATAATTTTGATAAAACACTTGAACTCCATTCTTGAGGAAAATATACTTTCTTCTTCAAAAAAACATTTTTCCTTTCATAACATGTCATACAACTTTAAAATAAAAGAAGTTGATTAAAAATAAACTTGAAAACTTGTAAAGGAAGCTTCTTTGAAGTAATGTTTTAAAAATCCATTCATGCCGTATAAGTTAAAAAAAACATTCTTCGTACTTTTGTTGGAAAAGTCAAATATTACCTCGTACGGAAAAACGACAAAAGATTCCTTTCATATTCTTTACTAAAAACTCACCTAAGGGTAAAATTGGATTTAAACTATTGAAAGTGGATGGAAACAATATTACATATTGAGGGAACATGGATGTGGATGATAAAATACACCCCAGTAAATACTTACGAATAAACAATCTCGGATAAAAATGAGATTGTGATATTTCCCTTACCTTAGGTCCGATTTGCTTTGTTCGTGTCCGAAGCTCCTGTATAATGGTTTAAATAATGTTATTGACTTATTCCAGAATCATACATATTGATATGATATCATATATGGTCATATTATTAGCTTCTTGTTAGTAATATTTCATTGTTACTTGTTACTCGGGTCTTTATAACTTTTTGTTCTTATGCGTGTTTTGTCGAATAAATTCTTATTCTTATCTTTAGGTTATAGATAATTCATTTACAGAATGGTATTAGTGTAGTATATACCATATTCATTCATTAAATTCATTTATATAATCATTATGAAATGAAGATCATGTAGAACGAGTCGCATCACATCGTGGAGTCGGTATTCCGTACATACGCACGAGTGATGATATCGTTCCTATGATCGTCGAATTGTATTGGAATATATATATATATATATATTATTTCAGTATCAATATTACTTCATAATAATCATATATAGTTACTCATTACACCATTATACCCATCCTTGTAAGGTGATGGTGGAAAATAGATTACACCACGACGTGGAGACGGTATTCCGTACGTACGCACGCGCGGTGATTTCATTTTTCCGTAGGATGGATAGAAGGTGAATTAGGGTTGTTTCATATTTATAATAACATATCAGTATGTAAGTAATACTGATGTTATTACTTTATCATGAAACAACTAAAGAATAAGAAGTTGAAGAAGAAAGAAATTGAAAAGATCGGTAATGGATATTACCTCTTCTTTGGAACGCCTCTTTGAATCCTCCACTTAAGGAACTAAGATTGGTCTTTGGAGAAGACCAGGACCTCTAGGATTATTCTAGGGAAGTGGAGAGGAGAAAATGGCAGGGGTTGGCCGAGCTTGAGTGCTCAAATTGGTGTGAGGAGGAGGGGGAGGAGGTGCCCTTTTATAAGGGAGGAGAGGGGCACCTTAGAAATATCTCAAAATATTATTTTATATTAAAGTAATAATCGGTTTATAATGGTTCCAAAGGGTCTTATTTCGAAGATAAAGTGGGGATGGGTCGAAATCCTATCAACCAATAGGATTTAGACAAGTTTAGGGTATTATTCTAACCTTATCAATTAGATTTAACTCTAAGTTAATTAATTTAACTTTTACCGTGTCTTTTTGTTTTCTTTCACTATATGGTTAATAAACTTACTATAACATGCCAAACGAACCCCAAATTGTTTATTATTAATATATATATCCTTATCTAAGTCATTTGGCCGAACCTTAGATTTTTAGGAATAAAATAACAATTAATAATATAATATTTGATTTAAAAACTATTTTGTGTCAATTTTGACACTATTTGATATATGATTTTTTTTGAAAGTCATAACCGAATTATATGTTCGAACCAAGTTGATTAAATCAACACTAATATATCATAGTAACCTAGAAAATTAGTGGAATTCATAAAAAGTCTTAAATTACATTTATTTTGGTATTTATATTATCAATTATGTCAATATTTCATTAATAAGATAATTACTGCATCATCTTTGTGTCATATATAAATTAAATTATTTGATGTCTAAAAATTACAAATAAAATACCATCATGTAGGAAATATTTTTAGCTTTCTAATTAATATTTACAATCTAATTTATCTTATGTATAACCCCATATTAAAAAATGATTTACTTATTAAACTTTGATTTTAACTATTTTAACCCTTCTTTAAATAAATTAATAATAAATGTCCTAATCTAATCCAAGTGGGCCTAAATGGTCATATTTTATTCCTAAGTTTGTTTTTGGTCGAATTAAACTTGTCCAATAGAATTAGGACATGTGTTAGGGTAATATTGATATCATATTTACCCTTAGTTACCCTATTTACTATTAACCGCGGTAAAAATAGTAAAAAGTTACTATTCACCAAAAAAATTATTTTCATCTCATTGAACCACATTTTACTTAATGATATCAACCATGTCTGTCGGATTTTCGAAATTCCATTCACAGAAGCGGTAAAATTATGTTTTATGCAAAATTCAGTTTTTAACCTACCACTTAGTGGTTTCACTATTCATCAAAAATTGAAAGTTTTCAGAAAAATATCAAAATTTCACCCTAGGCTAATTTCGATATTCTGAGTCCAAAAATGAAGTCCATTTTGAAAAATAAAATTTATAAAATTTTAAAAAGTGGTTATTACTATTCATAACGGCTAGTTTTAATAGCATATTGTTGTTTAGTGAAACTCGGTATTGCGTACGACGCAAGCTATCGAGGAAGGTCGTGATTGTGTGCAAAGCAAGCCAAGCAAGTGTTGTGTAGAAAAATATTCCTTTGATGGTTTATATAACATAAAAGTCTCGGGTGTTACATATGGGATCCACCAATAACTAAGATCAAGAGAAAAAAATAACAATAATGGAGGTCCTAACATCAATCCTTACATATCATAATGAATTACAAAATAAAATCTATTGGTTTAGAAGATAATATAACATGTTCCCTAATAAATTCACATGATACACAACAACAATAACATGGGACACCCTCTAGAAGAATATTAAAAAAAAGATCAATAAGTGATCAATAATATAATAATCATAGATCAATGGATACAAAAACATAGCACAATTGAGGGTCAAAATTTTATTTCAGCGAAGAATCAAAATGATGTCTTACCTGGAGAGGCACACCATGACAACCACAAAGATTAATCCCTTAATGAATGGTGTAGAAGGATAAAAGATAAAAAAAATTGAATATGGGGTCTTCAAAGGATTGATTGAGGAGGATTAAACTGAATGAAAAAGGAATTAGATTTGAAGTGTGTTTAAAACCAAATATCCTGAAATGTTCAAATCATGAAAAACATCCACAACATGAATTCGTTGATTTTTAAGATACTCCAAAAAATATCATTATGGAATAACGATACTGATTTTTTCCATGTCATAATGAAAACTCTGTTCATGTCATTTCAAACATTCATGCATTTTCCCAATTCATGTTTTCATCCGTTAAACCATTACATGACATGTAACCATCCATGACATGACAAAGCACTATAGTCAGTGAACAATATATTCTGTGAAGAAAGAACCCTAACACTATTTATTGTTCTCCTATAATGGTGAGAACCCTACAAATCTTTTGATACATTTATTCAAAAACTCTATTAATTCCGAAAAACATACATCTTTTATCTTTACGTCATTTCCCCAAAAAACATTCTCCATCGTCAGGATTCCCAAAACACCCCAAATAAAAAGGGAAACAAAAAGAGAGATGAGAAATACCTAAAAGAGGGTAACATGATACTAGGGTCTACCTAGTGATCTATAAGTATGAATAAAAAAATATATTGTCATGTTTCCCCATTTATAATGATATGGTGATAGCTTTAAACTCATGCCAATTGAAATTTCAAGAGGCAAATTAACTGACTCAAAATTGGTGTTTGGTAGTAGTATTTTTTAAATAACGATATAGAGTAATTATATTTTTGGAGAATGGTTAAATATATATATATCATGAAATATACTATTATATATTCACAATGAAATATTTAA
Organism: Viscum album; assembly: GCA_963277665.1. NCBI lineage: Eukaryota > Viridiplantae > Streptophyta > Magnoliopsida > Santalales > Viscaceae > Viscum > Viscum album. Next base: position 1,371,412,646 of record OY728133.1, on the reverse strand, counting down.
TATGTGCAAGATAATATTTTCAGATCCAACTAAAGGTTACACCATCTCAATACATTTCTACCTTGATAAGGAAAACAATGTGGTTAATGCTCTGATTCAAAAAGAACATGCTAGTTTTCAATGATAAGTATTGATAGAGAACCAATTTTTTTTATTTTTTTCTTAATATATAACTATAAATAAAAATGAAATGGGGCATATCATATCTTTATTGTATGGATGCTTAACTATTATCCATTTGAAGACTAACGAGGTGTTGATGGAGGGCGTAGGACTGAAAAAGAAATGATAGAAATTATATATAGTTCAACCATGGTTGTGATGGAATTATATGGATTGTGAATCAAGTATGTGTACAATCAATACAATACATATAGAAGGAGTGGTTGTATAAATCACATATACCATCATTCACTATTAATCATGGATGTAAGAAGCTTTTTCAATATCTAAAGGAATATTTCAGGTTGGATAACAGAAAAATGGATATTTTAGAGAATGTATCAGGATGAATGTTATCATATTATGTTAATACTCAGTAAAATATGTCTAATGTAATATTATATCCAATACCCATAACAAAATATAAATGTGATATCATTAGCTTTTATTTTATCACCAGACTCCCCAAAACATCTAATCGGAACAATTATACTTGGGGTGTTCTTGATTTCCGTAAGAAATCAGTACGCTTCACTCTAATTATAGAATATTTATTTCCGGATCTTATTCTTGGGATATAAATTATGGAATTGATAAGGTTGTATGGAGTGAAAATTTATATTATATTTGTTTTGGATCTACGTTTTACCATGATTTTTAAGATAATTAATCTCCAAGAATTAGAAACAGAGTTATATGTTAACTGTTTATATCATCCTCAAACAGATAGTTAATATGAGAGGACCATAAAACATGGAGAGTTATGTTGATAAATTTTTAATATATATTTAAAATGTGGTTGGGATCAACATCTTTCATTGATATATTTTTTGTAATAACAGAATTTACTCACGAATTTAGAAGACTCTTTATGAAGCCCTATGTGTTAGGAATTAAAAAACACCAATTTTTGAGGATGATGTTTGATAGATAAATCTATTGTCACACATGTTTGGAGATGAATTTGAATATAATGTTTGTTCCACTCAACATCGCATAAAGGAATATGAGAATAGTTAAGAAATTTATGTTAATAATCCTTTGTGATACTTAGAGTATGTAGTTAGTGAGAAGGTATTACAATGAATATCACCATATAATAAGGTTAAACTATTTATAAATAATGGGAATTTGATATATATATATATATATCCCTTTAATATTCTTGACTTTATTGGGATAGTTTTTAGTCACATGGTACTTCTACCGAGTCTCTCTCAAGTTCAAGATGTGTTCAATGTATCTCTCTTGTGGATATACGTAGTTGATCTATCATATGTTTTAAACTCATACATCATAAAATCAGACAAATATCTATCCTTTAAGTATTAAATGGTAGAAATTATATATTTAAGATAAAATTTGTTGTGGAATAAGAAAACTCACCTCATCAATTTTTGGTGGAAAATTCATAAACTTGAAGAAGCTATATAAGAACCTGAGGATGTGAAACCACATAAGTATCATCAATTTTGTTTTATCATAGTGATGAAATTTCATCGGAAATTTCGTATAAAATGTTTATAATTTAACTCCTTGAAAATCTATTATATATTTCTATTTAAATAAATTTAATTTCAATGATAGGTTTCCTTACACACAACAATATGTTTAGACACATAATGATATACTATTGAATTAATATTATTTAATGTGATAGTTACTTTTTAAATATTTAAATGGAATTTATGAATATTACTAAATTAATTATGAATAATATTTTTTCACAAGTATATAATGAATTTATTCATTATCAATTGACAAAATCATTTGAATGTAAACAAATATTTTTTTTTTAATTATTTTTTAAAAGTATTCTTATCATAATAAATTATATTAATAATTATTTTGGATTTTTTTATTAAATATATATTTTACATATTTAATTAAATGTTTTAATATTCATCTAGTTATTTTTTTTGTGCATGGGATAAGAATAAATCTTATTTTATAACATAAACTTATTGTAAAAATGTTTTTCTATGTGTCTTACTGGGATATTAAATAAATTATGACTTCAAATTTTAGAAATATAGTATTTGAAAATATATTTAATAATTGAAATAAAAAATTTAAAAAAATTTAATAGGTGAACATTTATTTGTGGTCATAATGACAAGTAACAATGGTAAATACCTATCACATTAGTAAATGGTAAATATGACAATTAAGGATACAAAAACATGATAAGGATTTAAAAATAAACCTAGAACCATCATAATTTCTATTGGATGAGTTTCCTTTGACCATAATCATCCAAAATTATAAAATATGGAATTTCTGTACCATTTTAAATTTATAAAATTCTTTTTATTATTTTGTGTAAAAGGAAAATTTTAAATAGTATCTATCTTCATTTTAATTAATCTTATATGATCACATGAGGATAAATAGATGTTATTAATTAATAAAGAAGTTTAATTTTAAGATAATCTATTTATTTTTATTATTTAAATTTTTTTTTACTATTTTTTATTATATAATTATATTTTATGTAAAGACCCGTAAATTTCAAGGAAATATTTTTCTTAATTTTCTTTGGAATTTTACAAGAACGCAGTTTCTGACGGCGCCTGATTCCGAGGCCCGGTGTGCCCGGAATCATTTTCTGAAGTTTGGCTCGGGTACGTTCAGTGAACGGACGAGCGGGTTTTTCTAACTTTTGAACCGGTGCCCGGAATCGAATTCTGAGGGCACCGATGAAATCGCAGCGCCGGTATTCTCTTAGAAACGCCTCTTCCGGAGTTGCGTTTGCTCGGGTGTGGTTTTTAATTTTCGGGCTTCAAGTTAAGAAATAAAATAATTTGCGACAGCTTTATTTTATTTCACTTAAGCCACTTGGAAGCAACTTGAAGCCACTTAAAGGAGGCTTGAACTGAGTTTAACTGGATAGGATGCTATCCAGAAATATCCTACCCCCTTGGTAGGATATTTGTGAGGTGGGGCCCGCACGAGCCCCGCCGTTTCTTTCCGCTAAGAAACGCACCCGTGAAAACCCGTCTTAATGAAAGTCAACCGACGCGTTTTCTAAATTCTTAACAGACCATTTAATTGGGCAGTTTATTTCGTGAATTAAATGGGTCGTTTCTTTCGTTGAATTAATTCAACGAATTGATGGATCGTTTCTTAACCAGTTTTTCAAATTCGTTGGCGTAATAATAAAATAAGACCAACGCTTAACCTCTGGTTATTTGCGCTTGAGAAGATTTGGGAGAACCCTCGCAACTTCTTCTCCCTCGCGAAGAACGCGAAGAACGCGAAGAACGCGAAGAACGCCGAACCCAGAAATCGACGACGCCTTCGCCCGAGACGCTCTTCCGATCTCCGATCTCCGATCTCCGATCACCGACCATTCGAGGTGAGTGCTTTCGGATTTCCTCTCAAGTTCTTTTCTTTGGTTTTAAAAGAAACACAGATTTAAATATTAATAATTTAAATCTGTTGTTCTTGATTCGTTTAGCTCGCCGACTCAACGCCGGAATCCGCGACGACGCGACGCCTCCCCACGACGACGCGACGATCGATCTCTTCCGCGACGGTCTCTTCCACGAAGAACGCCGCGCACGACGATCATCAAGGTAGGGATTCATTTTGGAAAATTACCCCTTTTTAATTTTCTCATGAACGTTCTTGAAAATTAAAAAGCTGGTTTTCAAAGAACAATTTTATTTTAATTAAAATTGTTGGATCATGTGTTGATCGTTTTTCTCCCGGTTGTTTATCTCTAACGCGGAGGGTGCGGGCCGAACGAACACGGCCCGACGACCCTCCGCCGTTCTTCGTTTTGTGCGGATTTGACGGTCGACGACGGAACGTGCCGCAGCGGACGGTTGACGATCCCGCAGTAAAGAACGGATCCCGGGAGGAGTAACGGCGCAGACGGGAAGGAAAACGGGCCACCGGAGCGACGCCGGCGGCCGGAGGTGGCGGCGGCGGCCAAACGGACCCGCGGCACGCGGGTCCGGTTCATCCGGGCGGACGCGGCTCAGCGCGTCCGCGGCTCGCCAGCGCGGCCCGCACGCGGGCCGCGGTCCTTCCTCAAGCCGTGGGTCAGCGCCCGCGGCTTCCACCCGCGCGGCTTGGCCAGGCCGAGCAGGACCGGCCCTGGCCGGGGCGGGCCGGGCCAGCTGGGTCGGACCCGGGTCGGGTCGACCCGGTTCGGGCCGACCCAGGGGGGGTCGGGCCGGGTCGGCCTGGGCCCGTACCCCCCATCTTCGGACGTTTTCGTTCAAACGCCTGTATCTTGAGTTTCGTGCCTCCAAACGACTCGCCGTCAGCGGCAACACGATCCTTGGATCGAGATGGTCGTTTCGGAATATCGCACTCAAGGTTTCGGAATACTTTGAGTTCGGCCGGGTTGGTTCGTACACGAGACCAACCGGGCCCTCGGAGCGGAAACGCTCATATCTTGAGCTACGGACGTCCGATTGACGTGCCGTCAGCTTTGTTGAATTCCTCTAAATGAGACGGATCTTTTGGCATACTCCGCCCGAGGTTTGGACGCAGGTGGAGTGCGGTCGGGTTGGTTTTGCCTTAAAAACCAACCGGGCCCCTCGGACGAAAATGCCAATATCTCTCAGACCGGGAGTCCGATTGACGCGCCGTCTGCGACGTTGAGTTCCTGTTGACGATACGTAACTTTTGGATACATCAACTTCGGACTTCGTGTCAGTTGATGTATCAGCCTCTCGGCTCGTGGAGCGGACCTTCCCTCACGAGCTTGCTGTGTGCGGGAACCCTAGTGCTGGCTGCGACTGCTACTTCGACAGCGACGACCGTGCAGAGATCCTCAGTGGGCTGCGGCGACGACTGTGCAGAGATCCTCCGTGGACTCCGACGACGACCGTGCAGAGATCCTCAGTGGACTGCGGCGACGACTGTGCAGAGATCCTCAGCGGACTGCGACGACTACTGCACTCAGCGATCCTACGTGGATCAGTGCTGCCGGTCCTGTGTGGGCCCGATCCTGTGTGGTTCCGATCCTGCGTGGGTCAGCGCTCAGCGGTTCTGTGTGAGCCAGCGCCTACAGGTCCTGCGTGGGCCCGGTCCTGTGTGGGCCCAATCCTGTGTGGGTCATCTCTCAGCGGTTCTGTGTGAGCCAACTTCTACAGGTCCTGCGTGGGCCCGATCTTGTGTGGGTCACTGCAAGGTTAGTACCTATCGATCCTTCGTGGGTCCGACGACTTAGATGGTTCAATGATCATCTTTATCGTCATCCGAAGAAGTATACCTGTGTGAGCTGAATCTTGTGTTACTCTCCTTTGTGGATTGTGTTGCTCTATCCTGCGTGGGTATACGTTTTGCTTTCCTGTGTGGACTGGGTTGTGCTTGGGCTCGGACGTTGGAGCCGAATGGGAATTGAAGACTTAGGTATATGTATGGGCATATACCTAAGCCGTGTCAGATGTTACTTCGTGATTGTATCTTTCCTTTGTGGATTATCCTTTGTGGATTTCGGGAGACCTTCGGGGGTCTCGGGGTCCCTACTGAGTAGCTTATACTCACCCCTGCATGGGCTATGCCCGCACTTCGTGGTGTTGGTTGCAGACGACGGACAGCGCTGATCGTGGAGGAGGCGTGCGGAGCAGGATAGTACCTGGAGGTGGACCACTGGGCGGGACGTACTCGGAGCGGTTAGGTGGACCCGAGGAGCAGTGGAGGCTATCTATACCCACCCTTCAGGTGGGACTTCCGGAGGACGGCTCGACGCTGCAGTTTTCCCTTTTTAGTTGTTGTTTTTCCTTTCAGTTGTACTTTACAGTTGGGCTTGTATTTCCGGCCCCTTTTTACTTTCATCACAGCTTGTACAGTTTTACTTAGTGTTTAATTTTCCGCTTGCTTGCTCTGTGGTGCTTGTTTACTTTTCAAAGGCAATGCCTTCCCTTTTTGTTGGGATTTACGCCTTGGTGCTAGTCGCCAGCCCCTGGCCTATGGAAGGCGGGCTTGGGGTAGTCACGACACGGGCCCGAGGACGGGTCGTGACAAATTGGTATCAGAGGTGGTCGGTTCTACCGCAGACTCTGATCTTTCTTCTATGTGAAGCAAAAGTGTTTAGTGTATTGAGTGTGGTTATCAGTCCAGGGAGTCCAGTGTTGGTGCGGCGGCCGACGTATCCATACACCAGGACCCTGACTTCTGATTCCTTACTTCATGTACGAAAACATTGTTTGCATGTGTGTTTCAAGTTTTCTTTGTGATTACTTGTGTCAGCTCACCAGGTATACTGTTCTGACCATGGCATACTTGTTTCCTTTTCAGGATGGCGCGACGACAGCCCGCCGAGCGACGAGGCCTCGGTACAGGGCCCGTTGACAGCAGAGGCACCGGTGGTACCTTTTCCCGCCGAGCCCCCGATGCTTCCAGCACTGGCAGCTGACGACGCACGACGCCTCGGAGCTCTGCACGAGTTCCAGCGCCAGCGACCACCCAGGTTCCGTGGAGAGTCGGACCCCCAGGCAGCCGAGGACTGGCTGGAGGCGGTCGACCGAGTTTTCAGGCTAGTGAGGATGCCAGCAGACCTCATGGTGATCCTCGCGGCGAGCTTACTACACGCAGCAGCCGGACGCTGGTAGAGCCTGATGCTCCAGGTACACGATGAGGCCTCCCTCATCTGGACGGACTTCGAGAGCCTCTTCCGCTCAGAGTTCGTCCCGGCCACCCTCCGAGCGGTGCGCATCCAGGAGCTTCTTCGGCTGCGGCAGGGCAGCTTGACGGTCGCTCATTACGCTGCGAGGTTCACCGACCTTTCTCGGTACTCGACAGACATGGTACGGAACCCCTTCTTCCGGGCCCGAACCTTCAAGAAGGGTTTGAGACATGAGATCAGGGCATCGCTGATCTCCCTCAGCATCCCGACCCAGGCAGGGGTACTGGAGCGAGCCCTCCTGATCGAGAGCTTCCTGGCTGAGTCCACAGCGAGACCCACCGCAGGGTGGCAGATAGCGGAGTCTTCGGCAGCTGGTAGCTGGCGGATGACTCAGGGTTCCAGGCGGACCAGACCTTCCGGCAGGCGACCTCGGGACGCTGGCTCAGCAGTGCAGGGCACCCGGCCCAGAGCCAGCCTTCCGAGAGGCAGACAATGCTACGAGTGCGGCGGGCAGGGCCACATGACTCGTGACTGCCCGACCCGTCGTACCGAGGGGCAGCAGACGGTGGAGGGGCCACCCATGCAGAGGCAGAGGGTCGACCGTGGCGGTCCGCAGGGAGGAGGCGGACGAGGCAGAGGAGCTGGCCGAGCAGCAGGTGGTGGGTGACGCTTTGAGGCTCTGCCACCACCACCACCAGGAGGCCCGCCCCGACCACAGGGAGCTGGCGGGCAGAGACAGGCTCAGCTCCAGGCAGCGGAGGACTACGACCACGGCGCGCCAGAGATGATTCGAGGTACGATCTGTGTCTATTCCACCCTTGCTGCAGTTCTGATAGACACAGGAGCGAGTCACTTTTTCATAGCCACTGCCCTTGTTCGGAGCTCGGAGATTCCGACAGAGCCGTTGGCTCGATCCTTGCGGCTAGAGACTCTTACTGGAGCAGACTCGACGATTACGCACTGGTTCCGGCAGTGTGAGCTTACTCTAGGAGGCGAGAGCTTCGGCTGGGATCTTCTTGTAGCAGCGTCGAGGCCTTATGACGTCATTTTGGGCATGGATTGGTTATCTACGGTCCATGCTCAGATTGACTGCTTTAGGCGCAAGGTGCGATGTGTGCGCACCGACGGGAGCAGGTTCACCTTCACCGGTGAGAAGGGAGCCTTAGCAGCACAGGATGGACTCACGCAGAGGAGAGTTCAGCCCATCACTCATCAGTTGGCTAGCCTCATCTTGGGAGCAGTTGACGTGCGGAGTCCCAGTTTCCCTGCAGTGGTGGATCAGTACGCGGACGTCTTTCCCGACGAAGTTCCAGGACTACCTCCTCGCAGAGAGGTAGAGTTTTATATTGACCTGTACCCCGGGACAACCCCGATATCCACTCCAGCATATCGGATGGCCCCCGCTGAGCTTCGAGAGCTGCGAGTACAGTTGGAGGACTTGCAGGGCATGGGGTTCATCCGACCCAGTGTTTCGCCCTGGGCTTCCCCGATTTTGTTCGCCAAGAAGGCGGACGGGAGCTTGCGACTGTGTGTCGATTATCGTCGCCTGAATCAGGTGACAGTGAGGAACAAGTATCCGCTACCCAGGATTGATGATCTCTTCGACCAGCTCAAGGGAGCACGGTGGTTCTCGAAGATAGACCTCAGGTCAGGCTATCATCAGCTTAGAGTTCGAGACGAGGATGTGCAGAAGACGGCCTTCAGGTGTCGGTATGGCCACTTCGAGTTCTTGGTTATTCCTTTTGGCGTGACCAACGCTCCAGCAGTGTTCATGAGCCTCATGAACAGGATCTTCCATCCATACCTCGATCGATTTGTCGTGGCCTTCATCGACGACATTTTGGTGTACTCGACGACGGAGGAGGAGCACGCCTACCACCTGCGTGTTGTACTAGACACACTCCGAGAGCACCAGCTTTATGGAAAGATCTCGAAGTGTCAGTTCTGGTTATGTGAGGTCCACTTCTTGGGGCACGTCATTTCTGAGGTGGGAGTTGCAGTGGATCCCGCGAAGATCGAGGCAGTGCTAGCTTGGGAGCCACCCAAGAGCGTGACAGAAGTGCGGAGTCTCTTGGGCCTAGCCGGATACTATCGAAGATTTGTGCCGGACTTCTCCAGAGTTGCGGCCCCACTCTCAGCGTTGAAGAAGAAGGGGAAACCCTTCGTGTGGTCAGACAGATGTCAGCAGAGCTTCCAGGAGCTGAGGGAGAGGTTGACCAGCGCACCTATCTTGAGGTTGCCTGAGGAGAGAGTTGGTTACGTAGTCTCCTGCGATGCATCAGGGACCGGACTCGGGTGTGTCCTGATGCAGGAGCGGGCCGTGATTTCCTACGGATCACGTCAGTTGAGGCCTCATGAGCCGAACTACGCTACCCATGACTTGGAGTTGGCAGCAGTAGTCTTTTCCCTGAAGACATGGAGACACTATCTGATGGGCGAGCGCTTCACAGTCTTTTCTGACCACCAGAGTCTCAGGTACATCTTCTCTCAGAAGGACCTGAACCTGAGACAGCGGCGATGGCTCGAGTTCCTCCAGGACTATGACTTTGAAATAGTCTATACTCCTGGGAAGGGGAACGTGGTGGCTGATGCCCTCAGCAGGAGGACGGGCATCCAGCTACTTGAGGAGGCGACAGAGCAGCTAGCCGCTTTGCAGATATCCTTCGTGGATAGAGACGGAGCAGCCTTCCTTCAGTCTCTCACAGTCTCTCCTCCACTTCTTCAGCGGGTCAGAGAGGCACAGCATGGGGATGTTGACTGTGAGACGCGGTGTGCACAGATATCCTCGGGACAGGCACCTGATGGTTTCTCCCTTGGAGCAGAGCATGATGACCTTTTTAGAGGACGTACCTTGGTACCAGTCGCCTTACGAGAGGAGGTGCTGAAAGAGTTTCACACTTCTCCGTTGGCGGTACATCCTGGAGTGCCGAAGATGTACCAGGATCTCGGGCGACAGCACTGGTGGCCGGGTATGAAGAAGACTGTGGCAGAGTTCGTTTCCCGGTGCCTCACCTGCCAGCAGGTGAAGGCAGAGCATCAGGTACCAGCAGGCTTGGTACAACCCTTGGAGGTCCCGGAGTGGAAGTGGGACGGGATATCTATGGACTTTGTGACTTGACTTCCACACACTTCCAGAGGTCACGATTCCATATGGGTGATTGTTGACCAACTCACCAAGTCGGCACACTTCTTACCCATCCGAGAGCAGGGCACAGTGGAGAGCTTGGGGCGTCTCTACGTTCAGGAGATTGTACGACTTCACGGTGTGCCATCGACCATCGTCTCCGATCGGGACGCTCGTTTTACTTCCCGGCTTTGGAAGGGGTTGCAGGAGGCGTTCGGGACGCGACTACGTCTGAGCACCGCCTTTCACCCTCAGACGGATGGTCAGACGGAGAGGACCATTCAGACTCTCGAGGACATGCTCTGTGCATGTGTCCTCGACTTTGGTCGCAGCTGGGAGGACCACCTACCCTTGGTGGAGTTCGCGTACAACAACAGCTACCACTCCACCATCAGGATGGCACCCTACGAGGCGTTGTACGACAGGCCTTGCAGATCTCCTTTGTGCTGGACAGACCCTGGAGAGTCAGCACTTGTGGGACCAGAGATGGTCCGGGCCACGACAGAGAAGGTCCAGCTCATCTAGGAGCGGATGAGGACAGCACAGAGCTGGCAGAAGTCATATGCTGACAGGAGGCGGAGGCCACTAGAGTTCGAGGATGGTGACCACGTCTTCTTGCGGGTCTCACCTCGACGTGGTTTGAGGAGATTTGGCCGAGGCGGCAAGTTGTCTCCACGCTTCATCGGGCCTTTCCAGGTCCTCAGTAGGATTGGCGAGGTGGCTTATCGCCTGGCTCTGCCACCTCAGTTGCACCGGGTGCAGGATGTCTTCCACGTATCCCAGCTGAGGAGATACGTGCACGACCCGACGCACATCATTGACTATGGGGAGCTAGACGTGGATGATGGAGCGACTTTTACGGAGGTCCCAGTGGAGATAGAGGATCAACAGGAGCGGGTCCTACATGGGCGATCGATTCCTCTTGTGCGCATCAGATGGCAGCACGGGAACCTCCAGGAGAGCACTTGGGAGCGGGAGGCTCAGATGCGTGCTCAGTACCCACATTTGTTTCCCTAGTTTTTGATGTATCTTTACGGGGACGTAAAGTCCTGAGGTGGGAGTAATGTAAAGACCCGTAAATTTCAAGGAATTTTTTTTCTTAATTTTCTTTGGAATTTTACAAGAACGCAATTTCTGACGGCGCCTGATTTCGAGGCCCGGTGTGCCCGGAATCATTTTCTGAAGTTTGGATCGGGTACGTTCAGTGAACGGATGAGCGGGTTTTTCTAACTTTTGAACCGGTGCCCGGAATCGAATTCTGAGGGCACCGATGAAATCGCAGCACCGGTATTCGCTTAGAAACACCTCTTCCGGAGTTGCGTTTGGTCGGGTGTGGTTTTTAATTTTCGGGCTTAAAGTTAAGAAATAAAATAATTTGCGACAGCTTTATTTTATTTCACTTAAGCCACTTGGAAGCCACTTGAAGCCACTTAAAGGAGGCTTGAACTGAGTTGAACTGGATAGGATGCTATCCAGGAATATCCTACCCCCTTGGTAGGATATTTGTGAGGTGGGGCCCGCACGAGCCCCGCCGTTTCTTTCTGCTAAGAAACGCACCCGTGAAAACCCGTCTTAATGAAAGTCAACCGACGCGTTTTCTAAATTCTTAACAGGCCATTTAATTGGGCGGTTTATTTCATGAATTAAATGGGTCGTTTCTTTCGTTGAATTAATTCAACGAATTGATGGATCGTTTCTTAACCAGTTTTTCAAATTCGTTGGCGTAATAATAAAATAAGACCAACGCTTAACCTCTGGTTATTTGCGCTTGAGAAGATTTGGGAGAACCCTCGCAACTTCTTCTCCCTCGCGAAGAACGCGAAGAACGTGAAGAACGCGAAGAACGCCGAACCCGGAAATCGACGACGCCTTCGCCCGAGACGCTCTTCTGATCTCCGATCTCCGATCTCCGATCACCGACCATTCGAGGTGAGTGTTTCAGATTTCCTCTCAAGTTCTTTTCTTTGGTTTTAAATGAAACACAGATTTAAATATTAATAATTTAAATCTGTTGTTCTTGATTCGTTGATCTCGCCGACTCAACGCCGGAATCCGCGACGACGCGACGCCTCCCCGCAACGACGCGACGATCGATCTCTTCCGCGACGGTCTCTTCCATGAAGAACGCCCGCGCACGACGATCATCAAGGTAGGGATTCATTTTGGAAAATTACCCCTTTTTAATTTTCTCATGAACGTTTTTGAAAATTAAAAAGCCGGTTTTCAATGAACAATTTTATTTTAATTAAAATTGTTGGATCATGTGTTGATCGTTTTTCTCCCGGTTGTTTATCTCTAACGCGGAGGGTGCGGGCCGAACGAACACGGCCCGATGACCCTCCGTCGTTCTTCGTTTTGTGCGGATTTGACGGTCGATGACGGAACGTGCCGCAGCGGACGGTTGACGATCCCTCAGTAAAGAACGGATCCCGGGAGGAGCAACGGCGCAGACGGGAAGGAAAACGGGCCACCGGAGCGACGCCGGCGGCCCGCGGAAGTTGCCGGCGGCGCGGGTCACCGGCGCGGCAGCGGTGGCCAAACGGACCCACGGCGCGCGGGTCCGGTTCATCCGGGCGGACACGGCTCAGCGCGTCCGCGGCTCGCCAGCGCGGCCCGCATGCGGGCCGCAGTCCTTCCTCAAGCCGCGGGTCAGCGCCCGCGGCTTCCACCCCCGCGGCTCAGCCAAGCCGACCCGGCCGAGCCGGACCGGCCCTGGACGGGCCGGGTCGGCCCGGGCCCGTACCCCCCATCTTCGGACGTTTTCGTTCAAACGCCCGTATCTTGAGATTCGTGCCTCCAAACGACTCTCCGTCAGCGGAAACACGATCCTTGGATCGAGACGGTCGTTTCGGTATATCGCACTCAAGGTTTCGGAATACTTTGAGTTCGGCCGGGTTGGTTCGTACACGAGACCAACCGGGCCCTCGGAGCGGAAACACTCATATCTTGAGCTACGGACGTCCGATTGACGTGCCGTCAGCTTTGTTGAATTCCTCTAAGTGAGATGGATCTTTTGGCATACTCCTCCCGAGGTTTGGACGCAGGTGGAGTGCGGTCGGGTTGGTTTTGCCTTAAAAACCAACCGGGCCCCTAGGACGAAAATGCCAATATATCTCAGACCGGGCGTCCGATTGACGCGCCGTCTGCGACGTTGAGTTCCTGTTGACGATACGGAACTTTTGGATACATCAACTTCGGACTTCGTGTCAGTTGATGTATCAGCCTCTCGGCTCGTGGAGCGGACCTTCCCGAATGAGCTTGCTGTGTGCGGGAACCCTAGTGCTGGCTGCGACTGCTACTTCGACAGCGACGACCGTGCAGAGATCCTCAGTGGACTGCGGCGACGGCTGTGCAGAGATCCTCCGTGGACTCCGACGACGACCGTGCATAGATCCTCAGTGGACTGCGGCGACGACTGTGCAGAGATCCTCAGCGGACTGCGACGACTACTGCACTCAGCGATCCTACGTGGATCAGTGCTGCCGGTCCTGTGTGGGCCCGATCCTGTGTGGGTCCGATCCTGCGTGGGTCAGCGCTCAGCGGTTCTGTGTGAGCCAGCGCCTACAGGTCCTGCGTGGGCCCGGTCCTGTGTGGGCCCGATCCTGTGTGGGTCATCTCTCAGCGGTTCTGTGTGAGCCAACTTCTACAGGTCCTGCGTGGGCCCGATCCTGTGTGGGTCACTGCAAGGTTAGTACCTATCGATCCTTCGTGGGTCCGACGACTTAGATGGTTCAATGATCATCTTTATCGTCATCCGAAGAAGTATACCTGTGTGAGCTGAATCTTGTGTTACTCTCCTTTGTGGATTGTGTTGCTCTATCCTGCGTGGGTATACGTTTTGCTTTCCTGTGTGGAATTGGTTGTGCTTGGGCTCGGACGTTGGAGCCGAACGGGAATTGAAGACTTAGGTATATGTATGGGCATATACCTAAGACCTGTTAGATGTTACTTCGTGATTGTATCTTTCCTTTGTGGATTATCCTTTGTGGATTTCGGGAGACCTTCGGGGGTCTCGGGGTCCCTACTGAGTAGCTTATACTCACCCCTGCACGGGCTATGCCCGCACTTCGTGGTGTTGGTTGCAGACGACGGACAGCGCTGATCGTGGAGGAGGCGTGCGGAGCAGGACAGTACCTGGAGGTGGACCACTGGGCGGGACGTACTCGGAGCGGTTAGGTGGACCCGAGGAGCAGTGGAGGCTATCTGTACCCACCCTTCAGGTGGGACTTCCAGAGGACGGCTCGACGCTGCAGTTTTCCCTTTTTAGTTGTTGTTTTTCCTTTCAGTTGTACTTTACAGTTGAGCTTGTATTTCCGGCCCCTTTTTACTTTCAGCACAGCTTGTACAGTTTTACTTAGTGTTTACTTTTCCGCTTGCTTGCTCTATGGTGCTTGTTTACTTTTCAAAGGCAATGCCTTCCCTTTTTGTTGGGATTTATGCCTTGGTGCTAGTCGCCAGCCCCTGGCCTATGGAAGGCGGGCTTGGGGTAGTCACGACACGGGCCCGAGGACGGGTCGTGACATTTTATTCCTACACTATACTGACACTGTTCATGTTCAAGTAGAATAAAATTCAATGTAAATCTTTTGAAAAATAAAAAATGTAATATTTTCTAGATTAATTGTGGAATAAAAAGACTGTAATGGTTAATAATAATATATAATTTTTTAATAAATATTTTATATTAAAATTCTATAAATTTCATGATCTATCTAAATTTGAAATATGTGAATAGTTTTTAAATCAACTTTTGTTGTATTTTTAAATATTATATTATTAAATGATTTAAAAATCATAAAAATGATATAATGGGATAGTGGAGATGGGATCTGGCTAAATATATCATTCCATGACCATTTTGAGAATATTTTTACCTAATAATTAAATTTATAACCTTCTAGTATTGAAAAAAGCTGTTATCACATTTAAGATTAAAATTGGTTAATGAATAGTAAAAACCAAAAGATAAGGTTTCAAATGCCGCATTAAATTTTCCAAATTCTATTGGGTGAATGTAATTATACCATAAACTATATTATATTTCAATTATCCTCCACACAGTTCAACATTAATATAAAAAATAATTTATTATATTTAAATATTTTAAGAAACCCAATGTGTTTCTTTACATTCACTATAAAAGGAATCTACTTATACTATATTATTTAAACAACCATGAGGGACATAGCTCAACCAATCCATAAAAATATATATTAAAAACACTTATATATTGGTTATTCATGTGCTGTTATCCATAAAACTCTATCACTATGATCATTAAGAATAAATTCGTATGAGGTCCCTCAATGATGAGGAAATCATTTAAATTATTCTCATTGTTTGATAATTCTTATTTTACATCCATAAATGGTATGATAAGCCTTAAAATTTGATAAAATCAGTATATCCAGTTTGATATGATTTTAGTATGTTGGGGTAATAACCGTTATCTATCTCATTTTCCATTTTTTGGGAAATAATAATTTCATTTGTTCACATGTGTACACTTCCACTTCCATTATGACATGTGATTTTTGTTCATTTAATATATACATAGATGTTTATAAGTATATATTTAATTTATATATAATATATTTATCATATATTAATGATTACGGGAAGGTGAATTATAATTTAACTTTTCCTTCATTCCACCCATCAAAAAATGGATAGATCCCTCATGCGTATGTATAGAGTATTGTCCCCCTGAATTGATGTAATTAATTTTTCATCACATTCTAATTTGAATGGTTTTAAATTTTTTTAATATTATGAGATCATTACTATAGATAGAATAACAAAACCATTAATAACAAACATTCTTAGAGAATGGGGAATTTTATACCTAAATGATCATTTTAATGAAGAATTGTTGATAAAAGGAAAATTGGAAATTTTAATGTAATAATAAATTTTATGTCATATTTGAATACGGTTCTATAATATATGTATAAATATTTTTTATTTTTAATATAATAGTTTCCAACATATATGAAGAAAGAGGATACCTGAGGTATTGAATGTATGTTTCAATATCCTTTTAATCGGGATTGATTATGAATCAATTTTTATTAATGGAAAATATATATACATTATATGATTAAGACTTTTCATTTTATTTAGTTATGGTTATTTATGTCTTTTTAAAGTAATAATTCCATTTTACTCCCCTTGTTACGTAAAATGAAAAAAAGAAAATATTGCTAATAAGATACTTTCTTTCCCCTTTGTCCATTATTTTTTTTGTTAAATGAACATTATATCGTGAAAATGTTTTCAGGAATATTGTTATTATTCTAAAATGAATGATTCATTTAATTTTCTTTCGGTTTTTAAATTATATTAGTTGTTTTAAAAGGAATTATCTTATGGTTTTCTAAAAATTTTCTTTTTACAAATTCTGTGAATATAATAATGCTTTTTATGTATACATTACAAATGACATTATTGGCATCCATAACCCCTCATTAATTTAATGCCCCCATTATTAAATTCTTTTTTTTTTTCAAAAGAGATTCATTTTTTAATATTTTTGAAATGTTTTAATTTTTAGAGTTTATTGAAAATTAAAATTGGTATCTTCTTCAAGAAATGTTCCAATAATCTTTTAATAGAATTTTTATCTATATCAACATATTTGATGTTACTTGTGACTCACTTGGGGATATAATCCAATGTTACTATACTTATTCTTTATCTTGATGATTAATTATTATGATAGTGAAATTTTGGTGAAACCCATGTTCTTTACCAGAGGATAAGCTATGATGAAATGAATAATGTTTTTATAACCTTGTGTGGAACATAGGAATGATTCTTTATTATGTGACAATTAGCTCTCTTAAATCAATATAAAGAATTGAGTAATGTGATATTGATATATCATGAATTGATGATTATATTAGTAGAATATATTTGAAATAACTTTTTTAATATTTTTATGAGGGATTATGATTTTTTAGATATTCTAATCAGAAAATTCATAGACCTTATTGTGAATATATTTTCTCATATTATTATGCATTAGTATTATTTCGTCTAACATTGGTAACAAGAAAACTCATAGAAATGATTTCTGATTAGTTTATTCACATTTTTATGTGTGATTTAGATCTATTATAGCTATGCTCACAATATTATTCTTGTACTTGATTGGGAATAAGTATGTTTAAAAAATTTTGACTTCTATGTTTATGATTCTCCACGATTATGTTATTTCTCTTTAATGATTATCAGTATATTGAAATTATTATTAATTATGCATATGAAAATATAGTAATTTTAGATTTTATGATCTATAATATTATAGGTATGAAAATATTTGGTTGATTCCATGAACATTGTTGGGTAATCATATCATTATGATCATATAATGATGTTATGATTGATATCTCTCATGATTAAGCTTACTAAGAATTATATCTCTTCATTACTTATGTTTTACTTCCCCATGATTTATAGATGTTTATAAGTATGCTCTGAATATAATGGTACTTATATTAAGATTCTTAAGGGGTGTATTGATGACATTTTAAAAAATAATATTATTATGTATATTGGTATCCAAATACACTAACCCTTTTTATCCCCCAGTATGTATAATTGTTATATATATTTAATATTCATCTGTAATGATGTTATATTTTTTTATATTATTCTAAAATCACTATATTAATGGATATAATGTAATTATAAAAGATTCCTAAAAGTAATTGTTGGTCAGAGTGAAATCTCAAGAAGGGGAGAATTGAGTTCCAACTTAAAATTTCTATTAAAAACATTATTATAAAGATCCCCCATATTTGGAAAATGGCCCAATTAATTAAGGTAGTAGAGATATAGATGTCTAATTGGTCAACAAGTTTATCAAAGGGTGATTATTACTCTTTTGGATTAGTGCATAACACTTCTTCAACTTTTGAAATAAGTTTAATGAATTAAACACATACACACACTTAACTAAACTAACTATCAAATAGAATGAAAAACAAATTTATGTTTTTTCAATGAGTATCCAAAAATGGATAAAACAAAGTAAAACAAAATTTAGAACACATAAAAGTCAAACAAGATGTTTAGTCTCAAGCCGAGACGTAATCCTCTCTACTTGGTGATCACCTGCCACCAAGCAGTTTATATTTACAATAAACATGATACATAGCCTATATTAGGATTTACAAGAATTTTCACAAACTGTCCGAGGATCACACCCTCAACCACTATACTTCGTGTGAATGAAAAACAATACAGACCACACACATTCTCTTCCATATTTTTATGTGGGAACATAATTTATGTGAGGTTTGATGTAAGGATATTCAATATCCTCTAGTTCAAGCACATGAGACAGTGTCTGAAGCAGACAGACACACTTCTCAGAAATGTAAAAATAAGATACATAATAAATCAATTATGAAGGAATAGAGTTTAGAAACTTCAATGTGTATGCAGTTCAGCATTTGACTCCAAAACGTGATGAATTTTAAGGTTGATTCGATCTCTAGAAGCTGTCCCCAAAACAGAGTGTCGCAACACCATATACTAGCTTACCGGAATTGAGTGTTCTACTTCTTGTGTTGATTTAATTTTTATGAGACACAGAAGGTGACCTTATGTTTATTTCCCAAAATGTTCATCTCAAAGTTCTTGGGGTTGAAGTGAAATTACTCTAAGGGTTATTCCATGATCTACAGAAATTTCTTCCTCATGCATTTAACTTCTGGACATTCATTACTCGTTTTCTCTATACTTCTATATATCTTTATTCCTATGTCTTCTCTTTCATATTTGAGGACTGAAAATATGAGTAAGTACATCACATGCAATCTTTCTCGTACCTCGTACTATCAAGATATTGTCTCTTTATATGTCTACAATAAGAATTAATTACGTCACAAGCATTAATGTTTTAAAATGTGACCATTAGAATAATGGATGTGGAATGTTTTATTTTATTTCATCCATTTTAACCTCTATGATCTAGGGGACTAGTCTCCCCATAGTGTTCTCATAGGCCCTTACTACTATTCGATAACCTCTAGAATATATTGAGGCGTAGTTGTGGCCATATATTTAACTAGTCTGAATAATATTTATAGAGGTTTCTAGGACACTGCATCATAATGAGATATCACATCATTGTCTTTTTGTCACTATTTATATAAGATAGGTACGAGACAAGGATTTTTTACATGATTTGTAACTATTTCATTCATGGGTTCATAAATATCCACATAGGAGGGAACAATCGAGCTTCTAGCATTATGGAATTGTTTTCATTTGTATTAAAATTTTATCATTGACTGATTATCACCTCGGATGGATTACATGTGTGGGATGTAACTGAATTATAGTATATCTACAATTTGATATTATGATAAGAGAGTGTGTGAGTTCATGTATCGTGTAACAACATTCCCTTAATGACAATATATATTCCCTAACATAAAATGGTTTTCAATTCATTGCTATCCAGGAACCACCAATTTCCCTGAAGACATGTAGTCCCCATCCTAGGGCCCCCCACATGCCTGAATGGATCATCATACTAATGAATACCACTATAAGCCAAAACATGTTATTTCAGTATACTTTTCTCCCACTCACACACTCCTAAAGAAACATCCCAACATTTCACACATCCTTATCACTAATATAATCCAAACATTCTTAATTTTGGAGATCTAATCATTTAGTATCTTGAATAAAAAAATTTCCTTGTTGACTTGAGTCATATCATTTATCTCTTTACCCGAAATAATTAATGGGGGTTACATTCACTCCACCCTTTAGATGACAATATCCTGGCTGTGAACAATATATATCAAACTATGTATCTCCACCAAAATTAATACTTGTTGACTCCTCTAAAACCAATGCAACAAATATTCCCAGCTAACAATTTTGAAACCCTGCCTTAAAATTGTTGTCAAGTCATTCCCTTCCATGCACCACTAGATGCCTCATAGGGAGATGGTCCCCTACATGAGGCCCACACTATTGACCGAATGAGTCATCAGACTAATAATTATCCCAAAATTCCAATACACGTTCTTTCAGTGTTATTTGTATTCAATCACAATCTCTTTAAGAAACATACCAGGAGGTCACCCATCCTAATCAATATCTAGGTCAAACATTCATAATCGTTGTGTTCTAATTAGGTAGGCTCCCAAAAATTAAGGTTAACATTTCTATAATTATTCATATCATTTATCCATTAAACACTATAACATTCTAGGATGTTACACCTAATTTTAGGAATATAGGATTGATAATTAATCCATATACTAACTTTGATTGATATCTGGTCAAGATCTAGATGTGGTGGTGTTTTATTTACTATTCATGGCTTACATATTATAGTTGTTTATAACTACATGTGGTTTTATATGTTTTGTGGGTGGGTATTTAAATTGTTTAAAATTATTTATATGGTTCACATATAAATGTATCATGTCATTCTACTTTACCAACTCCTCATGTTACTTCTATCTATCTGGAATAAATAAATGATTTATAAATAGATTTTTTTAGATAAATAAAATTCCCTGATTTTCCGTATAATTATTTTCACTAATTAATTGTGAATGAAATTGTATAATAATAAACCATGAAATATATAAAATAATAATGTTTTAGAATATTAAAATGATGATTAATGTTGTTTTTGAAAATGTGAATCCATGGGTTTTAAATTGTGAAGTTTAATTAAAGGAAAATGAGAAATGAATGAAAATTGTGTAACCCTTGTTAAGGGTATAATTTATACTTATGGTTGGACCATGTATATGGGTGCTCTAGAAAATGATATTGTCATAGTTTTGAGATCCCTGTTATGGGTTTTAACACTTCGGTGGGTCAAGATGTGTTTGATTGAGATATGTTACCTATTGTGGCTTCAATTAGGACGAGATCTTAAGGATATTAGTTGTCACATTATAACATGGATATGGTTACCCTTGGGTGTTGTGACTATGTGTATTATGAGTTAAACTATTTAATAGGTGCCCTTTTCTTTGTCCCATTAGTTGTTGTTGTGTATTGATGGGTGTAGGATGTAACATCCATTACAAGATTTTATGTACATATCGAAACATATTTTTCACATCCAATGTATTGATCTTGATATTAGGGTTTTATGGGTATATTTTGGGGTTTTTGGATGATTTTGGGGTTGTGAATGGTTAATGAATGTTTAGGTATAACCCTTCAGTTTGGTCTAGAAAACCATGCAGTTTGGACCAACAAATAGTGTGCCTAGTGTGATGGTTATAGAGGGTGGTTCATGTTTAGCACATAGTTAGTCCCACCATGTGATATTACCTAAAAATGTGTATAATTAGGTGTTGAGGTTTTTCAAGGATGGTTAATTGTTTTTCAAACAATGTTACCAAACCATGCAACCTTTCCATAATCTTAGTGGGGTTGTATGGTTAGTCAAACAATTAGTGCTAATCATGTGGCCTAACCTAGTAAACAATTTAAATGGGTTTTCAACCCCTCTAAAAATTAAAATTAAAATCCAAAACTCCCAATTATTACATATAAACACCTCTCATTCAATCCTAATCGGATCCTTTAGTTTTTTGATGCCCTCAAGATATGAATTTGAACCTCTATCCTCTATTCTAATCAAATTGAAGCACTGGTGGATTAATTTGATCTATCTTATCAATTTTATTTCCCTATGATTTGGAATCCCCATTTATTCTCATATCTCTTCCATATATATAGATGAATAATCATGTTTTTGTTGGATCTAAACCTTGATTTCAAGGATTGTGATATAAGGAATTCTTCTATGGACTTCCTCGACCTCAGTGGTCCATTGGTGATTCTTGTCTTGGGTGATTGATCATATAATTATGTGATAAATGGTATGTGGTTCTATAATAATTTTCCATAAACATAAAACATTTATTAATTTATTTAATCTAAATTTATGTTATATTATATTCTAAAACATGAATTATTGTGATTTTGATGATTAATTTTAATGGAATGTTTATTGTGAAATGAAACCTATTTTTCTAGGATTAAGAAATATGTTGTAAAAATATGGAATGAAATGATTTCACATTATCTTTGAGAAAAGTGATTTAAATGAAAGATGATTTTTAAAGCCTTGAATTTGAAGAAAATCCATGATTTGGTTTTTGAGTTGAAATGGAATGTTGAAAAATGAAATTAGCAAATTTAACAATGATTTTAATTAATGTGAATGAATATCCTATGATTGATTGTTTGATTGATTGATGGATTTATGAACACATGAGAATGAGTAGTTTTTTGGTGATTGGGACAAGCACAGATGGACTTTATCTACATATAATTGGATTTGATGATGGAAAATCCAACCTAACCATGGTCAGCATGATTATCTCTTATGTGGTTCTAGATAATGTTATCACGATGGCCTGAGACATAGGGATGTGAACACACACTAGTGTTGTGCTAATTGACTGAGTAATGAGATGATCATATATCCATGAACTAACTGTCCGTATAGATTTTGATCAGGGTCCTCTGTTTTGATTTTTATTATTTTATTCCAGTTATTATATAGCTTTTTAATCATGTCAATTGATTTATGAAAATTTTTATTTAAATTATATATATATATATATTCCTTATTCTGTATTTTAAAGAATGTTTTATAGAAATATTAAATGATTTATCATGTAATTTATTATTTAAATTAATGAATAAATGGTGTATTTGTGTTGTAACTTATTTTGAAATATTTTGTGGAATTACAATCAGTAATTTTTATCTCACCCTACCTTTTCTATTATGGGATTATATATTAGGTTTTATGAGGTCAATGAAAAGAGAATGATCCATTTAGTGGTTATGGGTATGCATGATTCATGTGATATTTCATGATAGTTAGTAGTGTTTCATTGATCCACTCATTTCAAAAATATCTTGGAATATAGTCTTGATGAATAATTTATCATATATGTTATAATGTATTACTATGGGATATCTATCTACTGGTGGTATATTTATCCTTTAGGATTGTTTCGGATATTTACTGTTCAATGAATTACCACCCATTGTTATATATTATTTTTTTGTTCTGATGGAAAACCCATTCGATTAGAGGATTTTTTTATTCTAGGTGGTAGTCTCCAACACACAAGAATGAATAATTCCCTTCGGGTGTTGTCACGTTTGACTGGGGTATTAGTATACAGGGGTATTCAATCTAGTTTGTAACAAAATGGAATGAAATTATATTTTTTGTATCTTTCATTGATGTTGGAATTCATTTTTGGATGTCCTGATATATAATAAGTTGTATTTGTAGGACTTGGTGGGTAATTATGAGCTAGTTACTAGCCAGTTCTAATTCTAGAAAGTCGTATGTTACAATAGGTGTTTTGGAAATATAAGAACAAGGAATAAATTGATCTGAATCTATTAATTTTTCAAAAATGATCAATGTGTTTTGAAACAAAAAAACATTGAATTCTTTCTAATGGAATCCATATTCATGTATCATTTTATTAGGTTGTCGTTACGAGTATTAGTTATATGTCTTTTTCCATATTTATGATGTATAGTACCATTCCCTAGAAAAGATTCTTGAATTGACCCCCATAGAGGGATATTGAAAACCCATGCAATGACAACCCTCCAGTTGAATAGAATGTTATTAATATTGTAGTTCATGTAATCCAATCTATGGTATAGGTAACTACAATCATTCTTGTTCAGGATCTGGTAGTGAAATTGTGAATGGATAAAACTAGATATCGGGTTCCTGAGAAACTTTTAGAGAAATCCCCAGCATTCCAAGTATTGATTTATCCACAATAGATATAGTATTGTGTGAAGAATATGAATATACTATATGAGTTCTTGAAAACACTAAACTCAATAATGCTGATGTTTCTACCTTAATGTTGGAATACTCTAGCAATAGGATTTGGGATTTTGAGGGTTATGGTGAAGAAACATAAGGTATTTGAGTGGAATGGCATTAAAGAAATTATCACAAATTAATTTCACTAATTTATGATAATTTTGGAATTTTAATGGTGTTATTTAACATCCAAAAAGGTGATAGGATCATGAATCAATATTCCAACCATTTGGTGAACTTAATCTATTTTCTCTATAGGTAGTGATGAATGAGAATTTTAAGGGCTGAATATTCAACATGGGTAATTGATAATATATTCAATATTTGGTTTTCTTATTAATAATCACTTTTTTTATTGATATACTAGATAAAGATTTGATTTTTCATCTTGATATAGCTGGAATGTCTGGGTTAAAGGGAGTTTCACTTACTCCTAGTATATGATCTATTAGTTCACTTAAGGGAACATGGATTCATGAAGAGTCCAATGGAAGACCATAATAACAGGATTTATCTATACCTTATTTATTGTATGGAAGAGTCCCATGTACATTTTTCTAGTGTGTCAAGGTTGTGCATTCAAATTGAGTTTTTATTTGGGAATGCATTTGTGGTTCTTGTAGGTATTAGTCTACATACAAATATTATATCATATATTTTCTTCCACATTTAGTGAAACAAAAATATCGTCACCTAAATTTCATACATTATAAATATATTCATTATGAACTATGGGGTTCTATCAATAAAACACTGGAACGTCATAGAGTGTAAGAGTCTCCATAAGAAGATGATGTGGTTCCCATGATAGTGATATGTATTATCACTATTTATTATTATTTAGTGGATATTTAATTTGATGTTGATTCATCCCATTATTTTTTGTATAATCTCATTTTTAGTATATTAAATTTTCTTTTTAGATCATACTTATTATGTGATTCATATTTCTACACCCCCTAGAATGAATAAAAGGATATGTCATTAATTCTCCTCTTTCCCCATGTATTTATTATAGTTCCTTACCACATATTATTTTATTGTTAGAAGCATGAAATCATTGTATGTAATTCTTATGATGGATATGATGACTTCCCATAATTCATATATTAATAGTTATCATAAAAAAGTCTCCTTTATTGGGCCTGATGGGGTGTTCCATGTTATCCTAGATAGTGGGATCTAAGGCTGAGTAGAGATAGACCACCATTTTCATAGTTTTTATTGGTGATTTGGAGTTTTATTTTGATATAGTGTGATAATATCTAAGCACTATTCTTACTCCAATAGTGGTTGAGTTTCTTGATGTGTTTCCATCTAAATTTTTGAGATTTCCTTTGTTAAGGGTAGTAGATTTATTTTCCAGTTGACATGGTACATGGTATCCAACCAATCAATATTCCTTATTAACCTATGTATCTAGTTGCACTAAAATTATGCAAGAATCAGCCGGCTGATATATTGTAAAAATATATCATCCACTCAAGTGTTTCACTTGGAATGGTGCCTATTCTTTTTGAAAATAAATTTGATGATAAAATTCTTATTTTTATTGATTATAGATAAATAAATTGATTTAATGTAAATAATAAATTCCTATTGACATGGATTAATATTTTTTTATCCATTGAAAAGGTAAAAGTGGTTCCCAATGATCAATTATTGGTTTGGTAAATAGAAGATATGAATAAAATAATATGACATCCCTAATAACAACTTCAAGAGTGTGTGTAACCATTATATATACATAGTAATAGATTTTTCTCTACTTAAGAATACTAAAATTTTCATTCCTCTAATGAACATGATATTTCATGAGTATCTTGACTCTTTAATGGTTATATTTGTGGATTTTATCTTGTCTTACTTTACTATTGAAGAGGACCATGTGAGTCTTCTATAAGATCCTAATTATTCACTCATGTATGGATCCTTTAGATATCAGTCTAAACCACTGATTTGTACCTAATATGGATGCTTATTGAGTGATAAAATGTCTTAGATGTGTTTGGGGACTCTTTGGAGATAGGAACACATCTTTTTGTGGAAACTGGCCAAGTCGCAAGGTTAGTGCATGGTTGGCGCATTGTTAGTGCAAGATTTGCCCAATCGTATGGATTGTGTTTTTATCTTGATAGTGACACCTTGCATGGTTGGCACATGGTTGTGTAGGGAAATAGTAAAAGTACCCCTTCTTCCCAGGTAATAATGAACGGTTTTCACATGATTTGTCTAACAGTGGGGTTAAACTGTCCATATGACATTTTTCTGGGTAATTTAAAAAAAATTCCCTTAATGATCTAATGAGAACCCATTTTCCCGGAAAATCTTTATTTCAATGGGATTAACCCAAATTGATCTCATTTAGTTCCCTTTTAATATATAAGGAATAAATAAAAATATCTTTTTCATATGGGATCTGATTGAGCTTCCAATTGTTACATTGGATATGCAATGTTAAGTACTCGAGTCATCTTGAGTTGTTCACCTTCTATCTTGTTCTCGACCGAGTTATCGGGGTATGAGTGTTTTTCTATTTTTCATAGATCTACATTGATACAATACAAATCAAGGGCACATACCTAAGGAGTATATTCATAAAAGATAAAGGAGGGTGGTCTATAACTAATCCCTAAAGTTCAATGATTTTTGATTTATAGTGTGGGCCCCACCAATTTCATTGGTGGACATCTATATAATTAATGATTCATTATTATAATCATTAGAACCATATGGATATTCTCATTCCATATATGTGATAAATTTTTGGTTTTTATAACCACTACTCCATCCATTCCATGTAAAAGGCTATTCTGTAATTAATGTTTTGTGTTTTGACACGTTTGCGCCACTGTTCTGGTGTACCTTAGCATAACCTTCTTAAGGGTAAGAATTACTGTATTAAATGGATTGTTAATAATGATAATTAAATAATGTAAAGTACCATATATGCTCTCCACTTTACCCACATAAGTTATTTGTTTCAATTTTACAATGAAATGTGAAATGTGAATTGTGAAGTATACTTAGGATATGATATGGCCTTAAATGTAAATGAATAGTAGGTTGCATATCCATAGAACACCTAACCAAATTAATTGGAGGTTGCATACTGAAATATGAATATAGAATATGATTTAAATTGATTAAATGAATGGTTTCATGCTAGATGTCCATTTCACAATAATAAAAGGAAAGACATGAACCAAATGGACTTATTGATTACTAATGACTTTATTAAAAGGTTTCATTTGACATAACCTTATCAAACTAATGAAAGAAAAGATTTGAACAAATTATTTCATACTATTTGACCTAATCATGGTAATGAATGGCACGTCTTGAAACAAAATTAATATTACATGACTTTAAAATAAAATAGGAATGGCCTCACTCAAGCTCTCCCTGGATTCTGATTTGCGAATGCCATGAGCACACAGGAACCCCATTCTGATTGAAGGATATGACTTGAATTGGTTGAGACCCACAAAGATACATATCCTTGTGTATTCTTGGATTCCCAGTATGATATCCTTGGATCCCTTAAAAATCAAAACATGATGACTTAGATACATTCCTTGGCTCCAGCGTTGAAAAGTAGGTTCCATGGTTAAAGCCCATCGGGTTGAGTCATGACATAGCCCCGTTTTATCTTGTATCAACTTGTTGAACTCAGTAGGAGCATCATTGTTGATTTTCTTGGACTATGCTCCTTGGATTACACTCTTATCCCATGGTATGATACTATTATTATAGTGTCAGAGACCCTAGAGGTTAATGTTTCCTTCTTAATACCATCGGTCCTCACTATTAAACATCATTACTGGTTTCCTTATTATAACATGGAACTTTAACTATTCTTAACATGTGAACTATTATAAAATATTAACATTAAAATAATGAATTTTTTACATGATAAGACACCAGCCGAGGGATGAAGCAGGTACTTGGGTATTTAGTTACATTGTACTTATTTACATTATAAATGCATGGCTACACACTGTTACATTTCCATTACACAAGTTGACTTTTATAAACAACATTGGTTGTGGCCCGCTGAGATTTATCTCACACCCTCTCATGGTGTATTTTGGGACCCAGAGAATATTACACATGTTCATGTGTTTAAAAGGTATTCATACAGTTTCAAACACTTGATTGTTTGGAATTTAGTACAAAGGTTGATAGAAGATGACCGTGTCGGAGCACAAGATGCTTGGGATAGACATTTTATTTTCTTTATAGTATTGTATTGTATCCATGTTTTCCAATATTCTCGTACATGGAATATCATCATCTGTTGATGAATGTTATTCCAGTTCTATCATTTCTTGTTACCATTATATTTATTTTTCCATTGTGCCTTCTATTTACTTATATTTTGAATGCTATTTACCATGTTTACATTCACCCACAATGCTATAATATGGTACATAGGTAATTGTATCTGCAATGACACACCCAAGTTCCTCACTTCTATATGGATACATCTCTCATTTGGGGAGATGCGCTTCAGGCCATGTGGCCCATCAGGCACATGGCACCCATTGAAGTGGCATTCAAGTCCATGATGTTACAAAGTGGTATCAGATGATTTTATTTTCATGTTTTACTATTTGGATGCAATAGATTGGGGATTCAGAATTCTTAGGACTTGGTCCTAAGTTTTGATCGAGCATCATGAACCCATGTTTGGCCTAAAAACCATGTTTCCTATAATTATAATTGTTTTTATGATTTTTCCTATAACAATTGATATTATTTTTCCAGTGGGTGATGCACATGTTGTGTAAAGTTATTGATTTTTACTCTATTTGAGGATTTAAATTCATCCTTGGCCCAATGATATGAGGGAAATGATAATTTTTACATGCAGCATTATTTTCACATAGAATTTTTGTGTCATGCATATTTCCATGCCATATAGGTTAATTTCACTACATTGCATTGCATGATATTCCTATGATTTTTGAGGGATGTTGTGATAGATAGATTATGCTTGTATTAATTTTGGTTGTTATTGAGTGATTTCTTGTCTCAATTCATGAGGTGTATGGGCCTTATGGGTTTGGATGAGTAAATTATTGAGTCGAACCATTATGCTTTAAATGAATGGGTGTGGTTTGTGGTGATTGGTATAGGGGAAGTGATTTATCAAAATAGCTATCAATTATAAAGATAATCATGAAATCTAAAATGAATTGGCTGCACATCCTTAAAAAGAATTTTTATGTTTATGAATAGAAATGTAGTGAACTTTGTTTTTAAATTTAAAATGAAATGAAACATATACTTGATAACTTACCAATACCTAGAAAACTAAGTTGGTAGTTTGATTAGTATTCCTTGGGACATAATTTTTCATAAGTCATTCATCTGATAGTGGCGATATATTTATTATTAAGCATGTTTTGAGTTGTGTGATTCACTATAATAGGCCAATGTCGGCATGATGTCCTTGTATCATATTCCATTAGGGTGGTGAAATCATGCTCAAGAAGGGGGGGGGGGCCTTGTGACACCAGTCTTGCCTCTAGCAGTGCCACTTTCGGAACCACTTTTTTTAGTTTATCTAGAAAATTATTCCCTTGTTCATAATATTTTTTTATGTTTGTTGTAGTCCATGAAAGGTGCTCCATGATTGGCACCTACGAAGGAAGATCTGACCCGTTTGTTCCAACAACGGCATCCTCCTACATTCTTATAGGACAACTGTTCGTAGGCTACCGAGTATTGGATACATGCCACCATTTCTATCGTTGACCATCTGGAGACATATCCATTTTAGAGGGTCAATATTAACACAAAAATGTTTCTTGTTTTGTACAAGTATAGGTGGGATGTGATTACCAAGGCCGGTCATCATCAGGGTATGCAATGGGTTGATTTCTAGACTATCATCTGTGATCAGTTCATTCCAAAGACGCTAATATGTGATATAGCTAGAGAGTTCATGCATCTTGAGTTGGGTTCTATGTTTGTTGTATATTAATATAAAAATCAGGTAGTTACCACACATTGCACTACTTCTAGACAGTGATGTGATTTCACGTGCAAAACATTTTGAGGATGGGATCTATAATTCCATCCGTGCGCAGGTAAATGTCTTTCTGCATCCTAATCTTTCTGATATATTCAATATAGATCTTATCACTAAGCACAAACTGAGGGACAGAAATAGTATCAGTCATAAAGGATGAGTTCTGTGTCTGGCTAGTAGTTCCTATGATGGTAGGAATCGTTCTCTCAAGGTTTCTCGTTAGGGTAGAGATGACCAGATTGTCTTCTTCTGTAGCTCTAAAGTGTGTGATCAATGTGAATGGTATGGGAATTCAACGACATTTTTTGATATATGCACACTAGATTGTGGGTATTATGGATATATAGATAATCTTTATCATTTCTACAGAGAATTTACACCATATTTGAGTGGAAAAGGATTTGAATTAGTAGCACCATCAGGATCATGTTAATTTACATTACATTAGGCAGGGAGTTAGAATAGAACCAGTAGGTCTGGCTGAGGAGGTCGTCAACGTCATTATAGCCAGACCCCTGATCACCAACATTGCTATCAGATAAGTTAGGATTAGGGTAGTCCATCTATTACATAGGTGCATGGATCAGGTTATTTGAATGCACTAGAAACGGTAACCGATGATCAAGTTGTAGGATCATCTATAGTATCTGTTACTATTATAGTATCATCTACTATAGTATCTTCTTTATTTGATATAGGTGCTTCGAAATCTATTATATATTTATCTATTATAGAGATTATCAAACTAGAGATATTGTTTTACATTGTTGTAAGGACACTAGATACACTGTTAGGGATACGAAAAGAGGGTACAAACCATTGAAGGGATTGTCCCCATGATGTAGGTAGTTACCCTTTCTTATAGAACCTATTTATTATTGAGAAAGAGGGCTTGGATTTCATAATAGGGATTCATTGGTTGGTTCACTAGCATGATTTTTAGGCTATTATCGTCGTATGTTATCTTTTATATCACTAGAGAGTAGCAGTCATCTATATAAGGGTGAGTGGGATGTCAATTCATGTAGTCCTGGACCACAGAATAATGGGCTAGGTGGAGTGACGACCTAGATTGAAAATATCGTGATGAAAGATTAGGGTTCTTACCAATATTATTTTCCTCTAATAGTGAATCGTTTTAGGGAATCATTTCATGATGTTTTTTATATCTTACATTCTAATAGAGAGTTCGTTTTTACAGTTGATATTATTCTCAGATCCTCTCTAGTGTCCATTACTTCATACAATATGGAACCAATAGAGATTCAAGATCTTAAGTTGCAGATAGATGATTTAGAGGGTAAAGGATTTACATGGCACTTTACATCCACTTGGGGTTCGCTCGTGATTTTCACCATGAATACATAAGTAACCTTATACCTATGTGTGGATTATAGATGGTTGAAACATCATACAATCAAGAAACAATATCAACTTCCTCTAATAGATGATCTCTTCGACCTGCTCTGAGGATAAAAGGTATTCTCTAAGATCAACCTATGTTATAGTTATCATCATGTGCGAGCCAAACCAGCAGACATACCTCATATAGCTTTTCATAGCCTGTATAGTTTGTATGAGTTCCTTGTTATGCTATTTAGACTTATGAACTTTCTTGTTGTTTTCATGGCTCTGATGAATTGGGTTCTCCACCCCTATTTGTATTATTTGGTCATGGACTTTTTGGATGACATATTAGTGTATTCTCACACATGTAGCAACCATGCCAAACATCTTGATATTATTCTTAGTACACTTGGAGAGAATCAGATTTATGCTAAGCCTTCTATGTTCCTCTTTTGTATTGAAAATGTTCAATTCTTGGGTTATATAATATTATAATTCAGATTATCTTTTGACCATGAAAAAGTTAGTTTTTTAGTTTCCTGGGAGCATCACAAAAATTTGTTTGATATATAATGATTCTTAGGCATAACTGGATATTACAGGAATTTCATACATGTGTTTTCCCACCGTGCTTCACCACTTACAAGTCAAACAAATAAGGGCTTCAAGTTTATATGGTCAGAAGAATGTGAGATAGGCTACCAAGATCTGAATGAGAGGCTTTTATAGCAACCAATTCTGAAACTTCAAGATCTAGGCATAGGTTATACCATTTGTTATGATGCATTAGGAACTATACTAAGAGTAGTGATTATGTAGGAGTAGTATGTTTTTGTGTAAGGATCTCGACCATTGACGCCTAATGGGAGGAATTACCTGACCCACAACCTTGGTCTAGTAGTTGTTTTCCATGCCATATGTTGCTGGTAACATTATTAGTTCAAAGAGTTCTTTTGGATGTCCACAGACCACAAGAGCCTCCAATATATCTTTTCACATCGTGAAATGATCCTCAAATATAAAATATGGGTTGAATATCTACAATCCATTTATTTTGATCTAGCATAATTTCATGGTAAGGGAAATGTGGTTGTAGATTCATTGAGTCAAAAAACTCAAACATAGGATGTATATGAATCCAATGATGAATGGATATTAATGAAAATATTTTTTTATATGCATCTAGTGTATCATGATAATCACGATTAGTCTTATCAATCATCCTTGATAGTTACATCTTCCATTCATGAGAAGGTGAAGGGAACACTGTTATCAGACCCTACCACTTTGGGATTGTTTTGTGGACAGAGTTGAGGTCATGCATCTACTTGGACGTATCTGGGTTCAAACAGATGTGAGAGATGTTTTGATGAAAACATCCATTACTTCTCAGTGGGAAGTTCATCATGGCATCTTAAAGAAGTATCGAGACATGTGACACCAATATTGGTGGCCTTGGATAAAAAAACCATATATCATACATTATCAATAGGTGTTCCACCTATTATTAAGTGAAACTGGAGTACCAGAGACCTGCATTCTTATTATAGCCTCTTTTAGTCCAAATATGCAAATGGGATAATTTGTCCCAGGATTTTATACTTGTATTACCTTTTTCATAGCGGGGTTTCGATTTTCTATGGGTATTCATTGACTGAATAATGAAATAATACCAATTCATTCATATTCTAGAGACATTATTAGTGGATGAGCTACGAAAACTGTATGTCCGTGGGAATATACCATAACATGGGTTTACAGGTACTATCATTTTAGATAGGGGGTCTCATAGCACATATTGGTTCTAGAATAGATTGAAAAAGGCTATGGGATCACAAGTTCTTCGCAGAACAATATTTCACCCTCTGACCGATAATCAATCATAATAAACAGTAAATGTTCTGGATGATTTTCTCTAAGTACATGTAATTGATTTCGACGGTTCATGGGAGAATCATATCCCTCTCATCGAGTTCTCCTGTAATAACAGCTTCTATGTAACAACTTAGATTGCTCCATTTGAGGCCTTATATGTTATGTAATTTCATTCACCCTTCTACTGGATAGATCCCAGTAAGGTAGCCCTACTAGGTCATTGTCTCCTTCAAAAGGCATCAAAGCAGGTTTATCTGATCAGAAAATGTATCAATATTGCTCAGTCTAGAAAAAAACATTATGTCTATCACCACCGATCACCCCTTATGTTTGATGTTGGGGATCTTGTTTTACTTTGGTTATTTCCCAAGATTGGGCATAGATAGTTGCGAAATCATAGAAATTTATCTCCTCGTTATGCAGGGCCTTTTGAAATTATACAGAGTGTTGGGATGGTAGCCAATTGGTTGAAACTGCCTTACAGGTACCATGCCATGGACGAAATCTTTTAGGATTCACATTTTCTTCAATATCATGTTGACCAACCTCATACCATTGTTCTCATGGAAGCTGAGTTAGCTGTTGATGCTACATTTAATGAGTATCCGGTATGAATTGTTTACTAGAGCCCGAATGATCTCCATGGCTGGTCTGTCCATATTGTTTGGGTGATTTGGAAGAACAACTTGGTACTAGATGAGACAAGGGAGATGAAAGAGGACATTCATGCTCAGTGGTCAGAGTTATTCTTTGACAATGTTTCTCCACTCTTGGAAGGTGAACTTGGGGATTCATTCTTTAAAGGGGTATGATTGTATGAACCATAGTTTTCATTGAGTTATGGATCCATTAAATTTAGTCTAAATATTTTCATTTGACCTAATATGGATTTCTAATGTGTTAGAAAAGGTCACAAGTCTTTCTATGGATTATTTGGATCCTGGAACATATCTTTTTCAAGAAACTGGACAAGTCGCATAGTAGTCATATGGTTGGTGCATGGTTTGCCTAACCGTGGGGATTTTGTTTTTCAGAATGATCAACCTTGCACAGTTGATGCATGGCCATGTGGCCTTACAGTGCATGTGTCCCTTCTGTCCAGCTAATCATGCATGATTTTTAGAAAGTTTTTAAAACAGTTTGGAGAAACTATCTAGAAGCCACCTTTTTGGGTAATGTGGATATTTTTTCCTTAATGGTCAAATTAGAACCCCTATTCCCCCATAATTCTTATTTTGGAAAGATTAACCAAAAAAACTCTCTTTTTGGAGCCCACTGATTATATAAGGTAGGAATCAAGATATCTCCTTCGTCCGAGATCTGATCGAGCATTATAATGACCCTACTCTTTATTACAGACATAAACATAATTTATTACATAAACATGAACTTAATACAACTCTATGGATTGATATGTTTAGTGTATTGTGAAATTAAAGACATTAAATAACAAATTAGAACATAAAACACAATAACTTTTGCCAAATATTCATTATCATGACCACAACATTCCATCAGAATTAGAATTTCATGGGATAACATGAGGACTTGCATAGGTAAAGGGTGATCTATAATGCCAATAGGGGAGTAAAAAAAGTATAACATTAAGAATAATGTACATGTCAGGAAATAGGCATTTTAATAGATCATAATAGAAACATGAACATAAAGGAACGATATAGCATGATTATCATAACATGGAAATGTGGAATCA
Organism: Viscum album; assembly: GCA_963277665.1. Taxonomy (NCBI): domain Eukaryota; kingdom Viridiplantae; phylum Streptophyta; class Magnoliopsida; order Santalales; family Viscaceae; genus Viscum; species Viscum album. The sequence continues at coordinate 1,371,377,925 of OY728133.1, read as the reverse complement.
ACATTTTACATTTTATTAGCATGAGACAAGGATCATTGCACATGGAACATGAGTAAAACCTCATTGAACTTGAATTATAATGAGTAATCCCTAATTTCTCATCACGTATCATGATACTATTCTTTACCCAATGCATTGGATCACTATCTGGGCACACACTTATTAATCATTTAATACCATGCATAAATGTGCCACATGGATCATATAACATGGATTCATTAAACAAAATCATTTATTCCAATATAAAGGAATTTTGAATTCATATATTAAACTCTATAATAAGTAAGTAAATTGGAATAACATTTAACACCCATGATAGTGAAATAGGCATGGTATTCACTACATAATGACTTTGTCTTGGAAAATCTTGGTGCAATTTCGATAGCATAAGGGCGTGACATAAGAGTTCATAAAAATGATTGATGATGGAGAAACTAGTGTATCATTATATGTAAATGAAATGGATAGTAAGGGCTCATATACATACATGTAACAACATATGTAATAGAATTTAGATATATAATATAGAAGAATATATTGAATATAGGTGAAGAGAGAGAAATTATTTAAAGAATTAAGGGCATGGTAACAGGTGTACATGTGAGATATTAGTGAGAGATAAAGTGTTCTATAGTGATTCAAACATAAGTTTGGTAGCATGGGGGAGTTCAAGAATCATACCCCAACATTTTTAATTTAAAATAAAAGGTTATAACAACATAAATAAATTTCGACAAAATGAGAAAGGAAGAAATCCCTTTATGAAATTTCTTCATGGTAATAGGTGTACTAGTGAGGTAATAATGAGAGAGAAAGGGAGATATCGTCATTATAAAATAATGAGAGAAGTATAAGGGAGGTTAAAAATCATACCCCAACACATGTAACTGAAAATATAATTGTATAACAACATAATGAAATTCGGACAAAATTGAGGAAGGAAGAAATCCCTTATTTGGAAGTGTGATCCCAAAGGATTCAGAGAGGCTTGAGAGGTTATTCTCGAGAGATTTGGGTGCCTAAGGAGGATTCTAGAGAGAGGAGGGAAGTGGATGGTTTTGATCCAAAGGTTTTTAGTGAAGAGAATGTGGGAGTTTTGGTTGTGATTATGTAGGAAAAGAGAGGGAATTATTTATTATTTTGGTTTTGGACACTAAACATTAAAATATTCAAAAACACAAAGCAAACAATGGTTTTTTCCAATAGTTTCCTCCAAAAAGGATTTAAAAAAATTATTTTATATGGAAAATGGCCGAACTTGTCAAAAAAATTTGCTAGCCTATATGGAGGTGAGTCACACTCTCAAGGAAATCATTTTAAAAGATAAAATGTTTTATAAGTCTTGGTGGGTCCACTAAGGCACCATAAAATTAATCAAAGAAATATAAAATCACATAATTTTAATGTTAAAACATATATTGGATGAATATTTCTTTATATTATTGTATTAAATCACTATTGGGTCATTATAATGTTACAAAATACATTATATATTTAAACAGTATTTTATTTTCAACAAATAATTTGACTATCTAATAATATTATGAAAAATTCACCATTGGATAATTTTGACATCCTGATTCCAAATATAATATTCACTTTATCAAAATAATTTTCTAAATATGATAATTTTTACTTAAAATAAGCTATAATTTATCAAAAATTCATTGGTTTTGACCAAAACAACATTTGAACCATAATAAAAATTACTATTGTATTCATAAAAAATTATACGATCATTTAAATTTATTAAAAAGTTATTTAGTTATAATATTTTATTAAATATTATTTAATTAAATAAATCCAGTTATTCATAAAAAAATATTTCTTAATTGAATATTAACAAAAAAATACTATTTGTACATTAAAAACTATTGACAAAATAAGAATAATAAAATAAATGTATATTAATTATTCAATTAAAAAGTAATATGAATGATCATAATACTAGTGTATTACTACATAACCCCTTATAAAACTCACACAGGACATAGGGGTAAGGTTTACGATGATGGCAGACTCTTGGGGTGGCTTGGATAACATCGCTCGAGTGGTAACCTCTATCAACATCTGCTTCTCCCGGAGGAGGATCCTTTTGAGATTAACATGTTGAAACTCGGCTTGGTCTTGGTCAATAGAAAACCAATTGACTCCACATCCTTTATGAGCATCGTAAAAAGGGCTTCATACGGATCATTTCTACTGGATGAGGGAATCACATCTTTTGAATGCTAAAATTGAATTTGTTAATGCCCCATAATTATACTAATCAATTAACCACTATTCAAAGACTATATTAGAAATGGTTACAATTCTTAATGGTATTATTAAATCCAAAAAATTAAAACGAAGGAAGTGCATATTTAATATAATTTTTTTACATAATAAAACATTTAATTAGATCAAGAATAATTTTCATTAATAAAAGGTTTGGACGTTACAATTATAAACCTTATGAAATTTCTCCCTCAATATTTATATTCATCACACTAAAATAGGTGAGGGTGTATCTACTTCACCACTTCCTCCAATTCCCACTTTTCTTCATCAGACTTCTGGTTTCACCAAAACACCATTATGTGGGGCATTATATTATTTCGTAAAACTTTTTCTCTATGATATAAGATCTTCAATGGCTTCTCTACACAGGAGATGTCATTCTCAAGTGGTACCACATGTTTATTGAGTACATGAGATTGGTCAGGAATGTACTTCTTCAAGACTAGTACATGGAATACATCATGTATTTGTTATAGGTTCGGTGGGAGTTCTAGTCGATAGGCCACTTCTCTAATGAAATCAAAGATATCAAAAGGGAATATGTAACTTGGAATAAGAATTCCCATATTCCCAAATCTCATAACTCTCTTCCGTGGTGATATGTAGAGAAATACCATTTCTCCAACATCAATCTCAAGGTCTCAATGACGATTATTAGTATAGCTCTTTTATCAACTCTGAGCAGATTCAATGTGATGTTTTATGGACTAAACCTTCTCCAAAATTTCTTCGACCATTTATAGACCAAATAGTTTTCTCTCCCCAAAATCATCCCAACATGTCAGTGTTCTGCATCTCTTCTTATAAAAGGATTCATAAGGAACCATTTGAATGCATGATTGCAAACAGTTATTGTAAAAGAACTCAGCCAGAAGAAGATGTCTATCCCATACTCCTCTAAAGTCCATTGAGAAATCTCTCAACATGTCCTCATGTGTATGGATATTACACTTAGAGAGGACATTATTTTTAGGATGATAAGTCATACTAAAGATCAGTTCAGTAATCAGATCATGTTAAAGAATCTTCCAAAACATTGAGGGGAATCCTAGATCTCGATTGGATACAATAGATAGTGGTACTCCTTGTAGACTTACAACTTCTATGATATATATATGTGCCTATTTATATAATGAGATATCTTGTATAATTGAAATGAAGTGTGTAGTTTTTGTACGAAGATCCACAACAACCTAGATATCATTGTTTTCATTGTATTTCTTCGGAATTCCGGTGACAACTTCCATGGTGATGTTCTCCCATTTCAATGCCAGTATGGGAAAGGGTTGCATAATCCCCTTATACTTCTACTTCTTAGCCTTCACATGTTGACATACCATTCACTTTGATGTATAATCATTTATCTTTTTCTACATGTTATCCCACAAAAAATTCTCTCATATATCTTGATACATATTTTTGTTTACTATGTTAATGGAGAAATTTGAACAATGTGCATCATCCAAATGTTATTTCTTTATCTACGGATTAAATGGAACAGATATTCTTGACCCAAATCTCACAATTCTTTCTTTATTAACATTGAACTTCAATGATTTAACTTTTCTGATAGTTTCCACGTTCTTCTGAATTCCCACTTCATCCTTTTGATCGTCATTTAACATTTTAAAAACATATGGTTGAGCAATAATTTGTTAAAGGATTTATGATATTCCCTTATTTATGATTACCAAGTCTATATTTATCAAATCTAAGATGATTTGATCCTTTTCTATTCTCATCAGTGATATAATCACTCGGTATTTTCTGCTTAGAGCATCATCCACCTTGTTCACTTTTCTATGGTGGAAATAGATGTGGTAGTCATAGTCTTTGATCAGCTATAACCATCATTGTTGGAATATGTTCAACTCCTTCTATGTGAATATATACTTGAGGCTTTTTGTCCATATATATTTCACACATCTCCCAAAAGAGGTAATGTCATAAAAATATCAAAGAAAATATTACTGTATCCAACACCTGGTAATTTTTGGATAGTTTTTTCACATGAAATTTTAATTTCCATGAAGCATAGGCCATGAATTTTTCATTTTTCATCAACACAAAGCCCGTTCCCTTCATCAAAGCTTCACTGAATGCCACAAAAAGTCCTCAACGTGTTAATAGTGTTTGAACATCTGAATTGATAAGCCTCCTTTTCATCTCCATGAATATCTATTCACATTCACCACTCCATGAAAACTTTACTCCCTTCCAAGTGATCTTTATAAGAGTATAGGAAAATTGTAAGAAAATTTTCACAAATCTGCGATAATCTCCAGCTAACACTAGGAAGCTACAAATATCTGTTATTGATGTTGGCCTCGACCATCCCTCGAATGCATCTATCAGGGAGGGATCCATAGATATCCTATTGCTTGTGAAGATATGACCCATGAATAAGTACCCCTTCAACCATAACTCACACATGGTGTACATTTCATAGAGCTTCTCCATTCACAAGGTCTCTAGTACAGTGCTTAGATGCTCCTCATTATCCTCCTTGGTTTTGGAGTATATTAGAATATCATTAATAAAGACTACCAAAATTTTTTTAAAGAAATATTTCAAGACTCTTTTCGTCAATTCTATGAAGATTATTGGATCATTAGTGAGTTTGAAAAGTATTACAATGAATTTATAGTGCCTGTATCTTGTACCAAAAGCATTCTTGGGGATATCTTTCTTCATCACCCTTACTTGATAATATCCCGACCACATCTCCAAATTATAGAATTATTTTTCTCAACATAGTTGATCGAAGATGTAATCAATTCATAGAATATGATACATGTTTTTATCATGATTTTTTTGAGTTCGCGATAATCAATGAAAAGGCGCATTGACCCATTCGTCTTCAGGACGATGAGGACTGGTGCACCCCATAGTGATGCACATGGGTGTACAAACCCTTTATCTAGATTCTCATGTAGTTTTTTCATCATCTCCCCAATCTCCCCGATATCCATTCTATATGGATTCTTGGATATTATAAATGCCCTTGGTATAAGATCAATTTTGAATTCAACATCTCTTATAGGTGGAAGATTAGTAAATTTATCGAGAAACACTTCACCAAATTCACACACTATCGACATGTAATCAAGGATTGTTTCTTTAATAAAATAAATAATCAAAGAATGATATGCCTGCTCATAGGGTTGTAATATTCACACTAGATATGATGGTGTTAAAGAAGATTCATCCTACTCCTTGCACCTGGACAAAATCGGTTGTTAATTTTCAATATAGAGAGTGATTTCCCTCTCACAGAAATTTATGCTGGCTCAATATATGGAAATCCAATTCATGCCAATAATTGCATCAAATTCTACTAGAGGAAGTATAATGTGGTTCTCTAGGATGTTAAATTCACAAATTATGATTGGGGAGTAGTTATATTAATGTGATGTATTGATTTCCCCATTTTTCGTTCTCAACAAAATCATTACTTCCATGATTTGTGGTGGTGTTGGGATTATTCTACTAATATTTCGAGATATAAAAGAATTTCTAGAACCATAACAAAAAATTATGTTTTCTATTCATTAATGAATAACTAGCAGACCTATAACCACATAGTTGTCGGTGTTCAATTCGGCTGTTGTGATTGAAAAACTCGCCCATACTTCCTTGAGGTTGTTGGTTTCCTATGAAAACCCATAGCATTGGAAACTGGTTTTCAAAGTTCCCTGGTTATTTGCAGTTGAAGCAATGAGCAATGAGTTGAGGGTTTAAAGAATAATTCCTCTCCTTCATCACAGCCTCTGGTTTTTCTTATCTACGGTTAATGGATAGGTTCCCTTCACTTCAACACCTAAATCATTTCCTCATCCCCTTCAAGAATTTTTTGGGTTTTCCTTTTTGCACCATTGGCAAGTGGGGTGCTATAATTTCATTGCACCATTGGATTTATCAATCAGACCACCAAAACTAAATTCCACATTACACCTCTTATCCCCATGATACCCCTTGATATTTGTTGATCTCCATTTCAACCTTGAAGTCACATCATACTATTTCCTCATAACTCTCTAAGTCACGGATTGTTAGTGATTTATGTAGGCTAGGTTTTGACCTACCAAATAAGCAGTCAACATTACATTCAGGGGTAACAACAAAGGTAGAGGCATATTGGGAATGCCTTGTGATGTCTTCCTTGTACACTCAAATAGATTATTCATCATGTTTCTTGAGGGAAAGGATTTCCCTTTCCATCTTATGTAGGATGGTGCAATGAAAATATTTATCTAAAAACATTTTCTAAAAATATTTCCATTCCAACTCCTTGATATCCTCCTTAGAATTATTTTTTTTATCAATTTCAACCAATGATCACCTGGACCCTCCATATGATAAGAAGATAGAAGAACATTGTCTTTTTCGGAACATTGAAGGATGGATAAGATATTTTTTATGGAGTTGAACTATTTTTCAGAAATTAAGGGATTGGAATATCCATTAATAGTAGGTGGCCTTTGTCTCTTGAAAATCATGATTGTGACTTTATCTTTCTTGGGGGGTGGGGGGGTTAAACATTCCACTTGACCCTTCATTCTATTCAAAACATGAGTTAACTGAGAGAGTATCATGACAAAGTTTCAATTCCATCTCCCATTGGATTGGTTGTCTCTTTAGAACATTCATCACATTGATCATCACATTGGTTGTTAACCTGATCCCTCATATTACTGGCCATTTTCTAAAATAAAATGAATGTTAGGGATAACACATAAATTTTAATCCAAAGACAAAAAACAGATGACTAATAAATTAATGTTAGTTCCCTACCTTATGATTTCATAGGCTTCAATATATTTTATCCAAGATGAAAAAATGGAAGAATTATATTATTAGAGGATTTATATTAATTCCCTTAATAATGGTCCATAAAAAGATTTTGATTTTTCCAAAGCATATCGCTTGGGATTTTCATAACCAAGAGTTCAGCAAGGCCCGTTTTCGTGCACTAGTTCTCTTTTGAGTCTAGATGAAAGCGGTGTTTTGGGTTTTACCCCTAGATACATACATGAAAGAGCCACCTCTACCAGGCCGTATCCAGAATGGAATGTATTTTCTTGATAATCCACTTAATCAATAAACAAAAAAATATAGATGTTTTAATTATACTTAGTCTTATCCCTAATGTTTTTACTAAAATTTTCTAATCTGAATCCCAAAAATAACTAAACGTATCCTCTAATACCAACTATAACGACTCTCATCATTATTATTCACATAAACAAGACTATTTACAAAATAAAACATAAGGAAAATATGAGGATCAAGAGGTCTAGTTTCTTGGGAAATTATGAACATTAAATGACAACTTAGAACATAAAACACAACAACTTTATTGAAAACTTCTTTTATATGACCACAACATTACATCGTACATGGATTTTCATTTGATAACATGAGGACATGCTTAAGAAAAGGGTGAGCAATAATGAACAGTAAGGGATTAAACATGTCATAACATAAATAATATAGTACATGTTTAGAAATTGGTATATCAATGGATCATAATAGAAACATGAACATAAAGGCATGATATAGCATGATTATCATAACATGGAAATCTGGCAACAACATTTAACATAATATTAGAATTAGATATGGATCATTGCATATATAGAATGAGTAGACCCTCATTCCACATGAATTATCATTAGTAAACCCCCATTACACTTGACATATCATGATACAAATTTTTACACAATGCATTGGAGCTCTATCAGGGTTCACCCTTCTAAATCATTTCATTTCATGAATATGTGTCCCACATGGATCATATAACATGTATTTATTAAACATCACCATTTATTCCATGATAAAGTAATGTGGAATTAATACATTAAACTATATAATAAATATGTAAATGTGAATAATGTTGAATAACCTTGATAGAGAAACGAGCATGGTATTCACTACACAATGAGTTTGGCTTGGAAAATTGCAGTGCAATTTTTGTAGCATAACGACATGAAATAATAATTCATAAAAAATGGTTTATTAGGGATAAACGGGTTTCTAATCATATGTACATGAAAATGAATTTATGGGGGCCATATGGATACAGTTTTAAACTTATTCAATGGAAATTAGATGCATAATATAAAACAATTTATTGAATGTAAATGTGGAGAGATAAATTTCTTATGGTATTTCAGCTTGGTTACAATTGTACATGGGAGGAATTAATGAGAGTGAAAGATATATCTCATCATTAAAACATAATGATAATATTATAGGGGAGGTGAAAATTCAAACACATATATTTTTATTTTAATACTAATTGGTATAACAACATAATGAAACATAGACAAAAATGAGAAAGGAATAAATCTCTTACAGAAGTTTGGCATGGTAGCAGGTGTACATGGGACGAACTAATGAAAGAAAAATGGGTATCTCATCATTCAAACATAACTATTGAAGTATAGGGGTTATTGTAAATCATACCCCATAACATTTAATTGAAAATAAAAGGGTATAACAATAAAATTATATTTGGACAAAAAAGACAAAGGATGAAATCTCTTACTTGGATGTGTGATCACAAAGGCTTTGGAAAGGCCTGAGAGAGGCTTCAGAGAGGCTTCATGTGAGATAGGGGTTCCCTATAAGGATTCTTGTGTGATAATAGAAGCTTTTGTTTGAGATCTGAAGGTTTTGAGAGATGTTTAAGTGGGAGCTTGGGTGGGATTATATAGGAAAATAGATGGAATTCTTTATTATTTAGGTTTTGGACAGAACACATTAAACTAATAAAAACCACAAAAAACCATTTTTTTCATTGGTTTCCCAAATAGAAGTGGAAAGCATTATTTTATAATCCCAATGTGTGAACATATGAAAATATTAGTATTTCTTATGTGGAGGTGAGTCACACTCTCAAGTAAATCATTTTAAAATATAAAATGTTTTATAAGTCTTGGAAGGTCCACTAAGGCACACTAATATTTATAATACAAATCGTAAATCACATAATTTTAAAGGTAAAACATATATTGTCCGAAAACCCTTTTTTAGTACTTTATTACATCACTATTGAGTCATTCTGATTCCACAAAACAAATTATATATTTAAATGGTATTTAATTTTTACCCAAAAATTCGACTGTCTTGAAAAATAATGAAAAATTCACCATTGGATAAATTTTAAGTCATGATTTGAAAAATAATATTCATTTTATCTAAAAATTTTTCTCAAAAATGTGACTTTTTTACTTTAAAAAAAAATACTAAATTATAAATAAATTCATGTGTTTTGAAAATAACTGATTTCAATAATTAATAAAAATTACAATTGTATTCATAAAAAATTAAAATATCATTTATATTTTATAAAAATTAATTTAGTAATAATATTTTATTAAAATATTATTTAATTCAAAAAAACCATTAATTCATCGAAATATATTTCTTTATTTAATATTAACTAAAAATAATTTTTTTTCTTTAAAAACAATTTACTATATAACAATAATAAAATGAATTTATATTCATTATTATATTAAAAAATAATACACATAATCATAGTGCTAGGGTCTTGTTACGTAAACCCTTATATCACCTGTATATGACCTAAGGGTAATGTTTTCAATGATGCAAGTCTTTTGGCATGGCTTGGATAACATCGCTCGGGTGGTAATCTCTATCAACTTCAACATCTCTCATAGGTAGTAACATTTTAGATTATCATGTTGAAACATGGCTTGAGCAACCTCAAGAATGAAGCCAAGTGACGCCAACTCCTTTCCGAGCTCTGATAATTTTCCTTCGTATAGAAAAATTCTTATGTATGAGGTCATCACTTACTTTTTCTGAGTAAATGAAATTTGTTAAAGCCCTATATTTATTCAAATCAATTGATCACTGTTTAATGACTATATTTCCCATGATATAAATTTTAAATGATAATTTGAAATCCAAAAACATAAAACCAATGAAGTGCATCTTTTATATAACCAATTTACATAATAAGACATTTAATTAGATCAAGAAAAATTTTCATTAATAAATGTTTGGGTAGTTACAAGATTCCATTCATGACGTTAGATTCGAAATGGTAGGTAATTGATTCTTCTTATGTTGTTCCCTTACTCTATTACTCCTGATCGAGTTATCGGGGTATGAGAGTTTCCCTATTTTATTAGATATACTCTGATCCATGCCAAATCAAGGACCAATACTAGAAGAGGATATTCATAGATGCCTAAGGTGGGGGCCTATAACTCATCCCTAATGTTCATTGATTTTGGGGTTATCGTGTGTCGCACCTTGATTTCATCAGGTGTTGTTTATAGAATTATTGTTCCATGATTATAATCATTAGAACCAGATTGATATTGTCTTTTTATATATGTGATTATTTGTAAGAGGATATTAATATAACACTATCATCTCTATGTCGAAGGATATGAAATAATTATTTTTCAGTGATTGGACATGTTTGCGCCACCAGTCGGGTGTGCCTTGGCCTGACCATCCTAAGGGTAATCGTTTCTATATTAAATGGATTTCTTATAATGGTAATTTAGTCATGAAAAGTACCATTTATTCTCACCACTATACCCACCTATGTTAAGTACTTCAATTTGAAAATGAAATGTGATATGTGAATTGGAGAGTTTACTAAGGATATGAATTTGACATAAATGTAATTTTATAGTAGGATATATATTTGTTGCACTCCTTGTCGCACTAATGGTAGGTAGAGGAATGAACCTTCACTACAAAAAAATGACATATACCAATAGAAATTTATTGAAATATAATATATCTGTTAGTACAAAAGAGTAATTCCAACAGATATCATGTTTTATTGGTATTGATTTTAAATACCAACATTTATTTTTACCAAGCGATATATCTATTTTTATTTATAGCTTTGGAGCAAAAAATATTTCGCCAACAGTTAAATCTATTGCTTTGTCAAACTAATATAATTTTTTTTTATTAACACTTGAATATATTATTATTAATAAATATTACCAAAAATATTTTAACCTCCATAAAAAATGATACAATAAACCATTCAATAATGACAATTAATTTATCAATGAGCAATTAATAAAAACAAGGTGTGCATGTGTGTCTGTGTATATATATATTTTTTTTACAACAGAATTCAATATCCATTTCATAGTGTTTTATTAAAAATATTTTATTAATTGATTCTAATTTTCAAATTTACATAAATATCAGAACAATTTATATTTTTTAATATTATTTATTTAATAAACATTTAAAACATTATTTATAAAGAAAAATAAACTAATGAAACCCTATTTCTGCCTCCACCTCGCCGCCGCTGCCGACGACCTATTGCATCTGCCCTTGCCTCCTGCCACCCCACCTCGCATCCCGCTACCCGCTGCCTCGCCTCGTGTACTGCTACCCACTAACCTAACTTGCATCACTACACTGCTCCTTCCTCACCCCCATCATCCCACCTCACATTCGGTCGCCCCCTCCTTTTGTTGCATCCTGTTGCTGAGAGGGTATTCATTCACCGAATACTCGTCCCGCGTCTCTATATCTACCACCCCACAATCACTACCTCTTGTCCCCTTTCAGGAAATCTACAGTCACTACATCACACCCACCATGGTGCTTCCTCATTTCAGTGTCGATTTATGCCCCATTTCACCACCGACTGCTGCCCTATGATCTTGTCGACTGTTGTCTAAGGTACATGGTTGCATATATTTTATTTATTTACTTGTTTATATGTTCATATGTTTTTTTATATAATGATGATGATATGTTTTGGATTTCATTATAGTTATAAAAGGTTCATCAAATCATAGAAACCACAGTGACATTAGTAATTAATGATTTTTATTTCTTATAATCCATCAATCAGGTTGATTGATAATTAGTGGCCAAATCATTGACTTTGGTGTCATCACAACATGCAAACATGAACATGGTACTGGGTAGTTTTTTATGGTAGTGTTGATCTAAAATGTCAACATATAGACTATCATTGGTTGTTGCACTATATTTTGATTGAATCCTTTGGTTTCTATATTCGTATTTCCAATATGGTTTGTTGTAATAAATACTCTTTATTAGTTGAGCTAGCGGTGTTATGAGATTGAATCAATTTAATTATAAGGAAATGTTTCCTTCAAATAATGTTTATATAAAAATTGTTATGGATATTTGATAATTTTTTTAAATTTTTTAAAGTTACGGTCTATTTTAATTTGATGTCATGCTAGATTTTTTAGATTTATATGTAATGTTTTATTTTGTTAAAAGATTGTATAATCCTATGATCAAACATACTCTATATGATTCAAATATTATCATTGTTAGATAACCATGCATTTTTTAGATTTTGGATACTACATGGAACATTAGATTGTATTAATTTTTTATGTTTTCAGTAAATAATAATTATAGAATAAGATGTTTAAGTGCACATTTTATTTACTTCCAAAATACATAGAAAACCAGGCATTGTTTAGTGGTCCCTACTAAGCAATTATTTCTACACAATACATACTCATGAATTCAATGAGTTCATGTCTCGTACATTTTTAGCTACTTCAAATCTCCACTATTTCCTTGTGAAATTTTAGTGAAACGTTCAATTCAATCCAACCACCCTGATTGATTACATTTCAGTATACTAGGTTATTCATAAGCAAATTCTAGCCGCATTATCCATTTCTAGGCATGCAATTTCATATTTTAAAGTAATGAATTAGTGAGGCTGTGGGTTTTATTTTTCTCAAAAGATCTCTAGGAAGGAAAAAATGTAATTTTTCAACTATGAAAGCATGCAATTCCAAGTAAAAACATTCTAGTATTGCAATAGTTCAAACTATTCATTTAGTGTCTAGAATATATTCTAGAATTAGATCAAGGAATTTAAACTATTTGAATAAATTATCAATGTTAGGAAAGATTCATAAAAAACATTTATATTTTTGAATCTTTTGTTTGTAACATACAAAAACAACAAATAAGCCTTAAAATCGATTAAATTGGGCCGGCTACATGGATCAAACATCAATAATTAACTCCATTGGACACCATATTTTCATTGTAACCATTTATGACATGATCATATTTCATTAATTCTTTTGATAGATTTTCTTGATATAAGACCATTCAAAAAGCCTAAAGCAATGCACCTTGAAAATAAGTCATGATTTTCCTATTCACTTATCCGCTATGAAGTGAAAAATCTTTCTTTGCACCACACACACATGCATACATGTGTGCATGTTTATGTGAGACAATATTCACCTCTTTTCAAATTCACAATAAGAAACCACACACGTTATGGGAATTATAAGGTAAATTAATAATGATTATGCAATAAAAAGATCATGGGGGATCTCTTCTTCAGAAAAATATACTTCAGTTTCATCAACAAAATTGGTTTCTAGAAAATGTAATTCTTGAAGGAATCCCTCAACCAAAACAACAGTTTTATGCGATCCTCAATAGGATGCCTGTTAGTTTGCTAGTGAAATGTCCCCCTCCCTTCCATCACTGTTTGAGATGTGATCCAGGTTAATAAATCCAGCCACCATTCCTATATCACCTATCCATATTTAGTTTTTTTTTCTTGTAACAGATGTTGACCATAGACTGGTAAGGCAAAAACATGATCATTGGGTAGGATACATGGATCATACATCAACAATTAGATCAATTGGATATAAGAGCATTTAATAATCATAAAGCAATTCACCTTGTCAATAAGTCAAGCATGTTCTATTTACTTATCTTTTATGAAGTGAAAAATGATTCTTTGCACCACACACACATGCATATATGTGTGCATGATTATGTGAGATAATATTCTATTCTTTTCCAATGTACAATAAGAAACCCCACACGTCAGGGAAAGTATAAGTTAAATTAATAATGTTTACACAATGAAAAGCACATGGAGGCTCTCTCATTCAGTTAAATCAACATCTGTTTCATCACCAAAATTGGATTTGAGAAAATGTAATTCTTCAAGGAATCCCTCAACCAAAACAACAGTTTTATGTGATCCTCACCAAAATGCCCGTCTTGTTTCCCAGTGAAAAGTCCCCCCTTCCATCACCATTTGAGATGTGATCCAGGATAATAAATCCAGCCACCATTCCAAAAATCACATGTCCATATTTAGTTTATTTTTCTCATATTAATTTTACATCAAGACTTCCTTATATTATTGTTTATTGTTGAGTCCCTATTTCATTTATATTGTCCAACTTGAGATGAAAATATGACTAGATGGACTGATAAATTCATAGATGACTTGTTATACATTATTCCACCCTTTTCATTAATATTCCCATATCCATAATATAGATCGGATGGTATGATTCATGCATTCGTAGGATAAAAAATAACTTTTAATGGACTATATTACAGGTGATTCATTTGAGCTTTTGATGTTTCATCCATGGATATTGTTCTTTTTAAAACTTATGGAAAACTAAAACTGTTTCTTGGAAAGAACCATTTAAAGGTATAATTGTAGTTTCTTTTTTTTCCATTATAAAAACATGACATGGATTTTTTTTGGATATTAATATGGTTTTATGTTTGAATTTTCGGGCCACACGCTCTTTGTTTTTACAACTCAAAAGGTCATTTCATGGAGAAATATGTAACCAAACTACAGTGTTCAAGTATTCAATTTTTTTTACTTTAAAATATTGAAAACGTTTGTGGCCATGATAGTATTAACCCTTGGTATTCTCATACTAGTTAATGTATACAGTGACATGTTATATTTTTTGAGGATCTTGTTTTTAATGTGATTTCAATATTAGTGGGAAGAGAAAATAGTGGAAAGAGAGTCCAAGAGGTGATAATCACTATGAAAATGAGTACATAAATTTATTCATACATCTTTTCCTAAAAAATTTGTATTTATAGGTTTAACATTTCTATTTATATTTTATTTCTATAGTTCTTCCAATTTTCTATTAAGGTGTTTTTCAAACAGTATCCCTTATGTTTTGTGGCACTATCCAGAGGCATTCCTCATGCTCGATGTTTTGTATTTCTTAAATTATTTTCATGCAAAAACTCCCTATTCCCCAATGTTATCCGATGATAACCATTCTATTAAAATATTTAATGAAAGGATATGCACACTGAATAACCTATCAAAAATAAATTAATTATATTGACCAAGTTAAATTGCATGAATAAATATATATTTGTCATTCTGGTTTTAGTATACCCTGGATTTAGTGATCTATTTACTTAATCATTGACTACATTGATTTTGAGGCTCACTATAATCAAACATAACCAAGAACATTGGTTCTGGTTATGTATTGGTAACACAAAATGAGACAGAGAGAGTGAGTTTTTACTTTCAGATTAAAGGAAGTGTAGTTGTACAAACTAATCGATGTATAAAAACCCCAATTTCTGAGATAGAGACTGTCTCATGGGATAACAACCATGTCTCGAACACCCTAAATTCTATAATGGTCCCCTCTCCTTATTAACAGACTATTAGTTTCCATATTACTCATAAGATAATATTCAGCACAAATTACTTCAGAAAAATGGATCTCCTTTAGTGGTGGGTGTTTGATTCTTTCCTTCCCATTATCCTTAGTTGGCCTATATTTTATTGACATCCATCCACTTGTCAATAAGAGAATTATGAAAAAAGTGGGTAAACAGTATGAATGGTTTAATGAGTATACATATGTTGAGTAAGATTTTGATGCACAAGAGTCCCATTATCAGGCTTCCTATGAGACTAGGATATCCCCTTCACATTCTAGGTAGAGGGAATCCACAAGACTCAACCAACTATCACCACCATCTTCCACATTGGAGACATGGTTTAATCATATTGGTGTTTCCCTCTATTTCACATTTAGAACCAAAGGATTATTTTTCAAAAGAATGGATTTCCTTTTCTAGAGAAAATATACCCCTTTTCTCACCACCACAACCGTCACCAGCACAACAACTATCTACATAGAAGAAGATATCTACTTCCACTACAAGAGATATTATACAGCTGGGAAACCATAACCTCATTGAGGACCCAGACATCCTTTATAATATTTAGACCCACTAGGAATATGTATTCATGGTCCACTAGGATGTAAAGGGCCCTACTATGATGATAGAATGGGGGTTCCTTTTATTGATGTTTCTTCCATATAAATGGAATCTCTCTCAATCAGAGATTCATCCACTACCTAGTATACAAATCCAACTATTACCTCTAATCAATTATTATTGACAACCTCCACACCCACAACTATTTTTATTGACCAGCACCTTATGGAGTAGCTGCTGACATATGTTTTTGTTTCTACTATTCTCATTTTTGATACTATTGAGAATGTTTATATCACAGTACAGATTCAACATCCACCTCATATAGAGATCTGTCAAGGGTTATTGTATATATATAATATCCCAATGTGAATGCCCAATGTTCCATGGATTTATTCAAGGTAGAAAGAGACCCTAAGACCACGAATCAACTTCCCTGGTCAAATTTTACTGGGTCATACTGCTCGGCCAGCGATCGATGTGCTCAGTTAAATTCATCCACCATGTAGATCAGTTGTGGCCGCTTCTTCTAGAACATTTCAGCAGTTTGTGCTAGTGAATCAACATCTACCTCTATCAACCATAACATTGACTTTGCCTTCTCTTCTAGGGCAGTGAGCATGGATTGGAGCACAGATGAGCGTTCTTGGTGTATATGTATCTCCAGGCACCATAGTTGTGGCTGCTACATCATCTCCTCCATTCACTCAATGTACTAATGTTTATATATTTTTATTTTTTATACCCATATTTGTTTTATATACATATATTTGTTTCATTAAATATTTTCTTCACACAATGTACTAATGGATGCATCACTAGTTTGTTCATTTTTTTATCTCGTCATTGTTGATTCCATAGGTAAGCTAATCCAATTATTATGGTCACTAAGTGGTATTTTTGACCATGTCATTATTGTCATCAATTATGACGAGTAAAATTTCTCACTACTTTTATTGCTCAACAATTTTTGAAAAAATGTATTCTAAGTTACTAGTTTAGTTTTTGTTAGTTAATGTTTAATTGGAGATGTTTTTCTCAATCTATCCATAGATGATGTTTTTTAGGTAAATGGATGTTGATAGTTGTTAACCTTTCACAACATATTCATGGATTTGTTAATTTTTCCATGTTTCCAGCATCGATTAACTCATTTAAGATCTAGTTCCTAGTAACAGCAGGTATTCCCATTTCCCAATGCCCATTTCCCATTTCCCATTGCCCATTTCCTAGTTTAACCCTATTCACTAGTTTATGCCCATTTCCCTCTGTTGATTTCTATTTCCTAGGTATGCCCATTGCCAATCTTTCATTGCCCATTACCCGGTTCACACCCATGTATATGTATGAAAATTTCCTATTGCCCATTGCCCATTTCCCATTTCCTAGTTCATTTCCATTTCCTATTTCCCATTACCCAGTTTGTGCCCATTGCCCATTTTACATTTCATGGTTTCTTCCAAATTTCCTTTTTAAACATTTTCAAAATCAATCACATCCTTATTTCAACTTATTTGGAGAGGTGGAGAGATTTTTTGCAGGTTTAGTACGATGGACCTGATGTCGGAGATGGATGGAATGCTGTGGTGGAAGGGGTTATGGGTAATTGGAATATATACTCCTATATTCTTGATATTTCAATAGGGATGATGGTAAATTATCACTAAAAAAATAAATTTTTTTATAATTTTTTTATTTATATTTTTGTTTCATTTCATGCACTTATTTTTCATTGATTTGATCTATATATTGGCATGGATGGTCTGTTGGTGGCTCCCGGGTCCTGAGTTGTTGGTGCTCACTACTCCCTGGTGTGGCATGGATGGGCTGCTGCTGGCTCGTTGGAATGGATGAACTGATGTTGTACTATGCTGCTGGCTAGGATGTACTGTTGCTGATTCACTAGTATGGGCTGTTACTGGCATGGATGAGCTGCTACTGGATTGCTGTCATAGAGGGGATTCTTCTTGACCTAGTGTGGCATGGATGGGTTCATATTGGCTCATTGGAATGGATGAGGTGCTGCTGGATCATTGGTCCAGGGTTGTTGGTGCTCACTGGTCCTTAGTGTGGCATAGATGGGTTGATGCCTGGCAGGGGGTGTTATGGTTTGGGGGTGTGATGGATTTTGTATTGATTCAATTTAATTATTAATATAATTATTTTTCCCTAATTTTGAACATGTGTGAAAATCATCTGTCTTTAATAATTAAAAAAAGTATTATATATGATAAATTAATAAATATAATATAAAATTTTACTAGAAATAAAAATTTATCATTTATTATAAATTATATGTTTGTAATATTATTACCAACAATTTTTTTTATTATATCCTGTTTCTAAACATTTTAACAACATATATATTATCTGTTGGTATTATTGTAATTGTAACAGAATGATTTTATCTGCTACAAAAACATTTAGCAATGATGTTTTTACCGATAGTTTAGGGACAAGGGAATATATGCTGGTAAAACTTTTTACCAACGGAAAATGTACTCTTACCAACAGAGATGCCTTTGTTGAAAAAATTTAAATATTTTTTAGTGATTGAATATGGAATATTATTTACATGGATTAAATTAATGGATTTAGATTACCTTTCCTTATCACACTAATTAATGGAAAGATTGAACTAAATGGACTTATTGATTAATTATTACATGATTAAAAGGTTCCATGATACCTTTACTTATAACACTAATGAAAGGAAAGGCTTGAACCAAAGGTTGTAGGATACTTGACCTTATCACAATAATTAAAGGAATGGCTTGAACTAAGAGAAATATAAAATGACTTCATGAACAAATAAGAATGGGATGAGTCAAGCATGCCTTTGTTTCTGATAATAGAATACCATGAGCACTTGGGAAACCCATTCCAATTCAAGGATATGGCTTGATTAGGTTGAGATCCACCAATATCCCGGTCCTTGAATATTATTGGCTGGATTTTAGGACACAAAAGGGTCCCATCAATATCATTACAGGATTCCTTGGATACACTCCTGGAATCCAACATTCACAAGTAGGCTCCATAGTTAAATACCATCAGTCCTTGTCATTGCATAGCCCTATTTTACACTAGATGAACTCCTTGGACTGAATAAGTTCCTCATTATGGAATGTATTGGACAATGCCCCTTGGATTACACTCTTACCCCATTCCAAGATATATTTATTATAGATATGTTGACTCTTGAGGTCTAAGTCAACTTGTTTGTTACCTTGGAACATCAATATTACACATTATTACAGTTTTCCATGTTATAACATCGAACCATAACTATTCTTAACATGTGATATGTTATAAAATGGTGACAATAAATTAATGAATTGGTGACATGTTCAGACACTAGACGAGGGCTAAAGAAGTTACTTTTTTATTTAGCAAAATTATACTTATTTCAATTTTATATTCATTACTACACACAGTTATATTTCCTTTACATTAGACATATGTTATATACACCATTGGTGGAGGCCCACTTTGATTTATCTCACACCCTCTCCCGGTGTGTTTTGTTACCCGAAGTATATTAAATGGTATCAAGTGTTTACAATGGAATGAATACAGCTTCAAACACTTGATTTATTTCTGTTTACTATGGAGCTTGATAGTAGATGACTGATATATAGCACAATATGCTTGGTATAGTCTTTTTATTTCCATTATATTGTTGTGGAACATGTTTTCTTGTATCCATGTTTTCCATTTTTCAATTACATGGCTTTTATAATTGTCGATGCCGAATTTTGGATAGGGCCAGAATTGGGATAATAAAGAGCAGCAAATGAATTTGGAATAGGAGGAGAAGATTCCATGTTCTTGGAGACAGGTGCACATAAGATTTTGGGGATGTGTGTAAGAGGTCCTACGTCGTACAAAATCTTGCGCTCCAATATGACGTCATGGGTAGGCTTCCACAACGACCCCTCCAAAACTGCCAAAAGGCAGTGATGAGCAAGGACACGGAGTTGCGCACAACACTCCTCCCAGTGTGCAAAATCATGCGCACCCAATGCGATGTCAAAGGGGCCCTTGAATGGTGAAACCCTGGAGAATAGGTTGAGGCCCGAGCACGAAGGAGACCGGAGGCATTCAAAAGTTTGTGCACCCAATGTGACGTCAAAGGAGCCCTTGCGCGCCAGCGCCCTCGCAAATACATTCAGGGCCAAACTAGAAGGCCCCCTGCATATTGAAAACTCTTGAACTCCCAATACGATGTCGAAGGCAGGATTCCATGACAAACCCTTAGAAAATGACAAAGAGGCTCGCACACAATAGTCTGGAAGGTGCCCTAACTTTCCCCCAGCACGCAAACACTTGCACGCTCAATGCGACGCCAAGAAAGGGATTTGTGCACAACACCACATCCGGGCAGCCTCTGAGGCCTTCTACTATAAAACGAATTGTACCCCTTCCATTCGGGGATTGTAACCGACGATACAGAGATTCCCTTCTATGTGAAAGACACCTCTTCCACAACCGTGCAAAAAACACTATGGATTCACAGTATTGGATCTTTTGCGACAGGTCCCATATGGGTCATCCATTGGGTGGGCCCTCTAGAGAGTGATCCTCATTCGTTTCCTTTTACCCCAAGTCCTTTGCATGAAAAATATCTTACTTGTGTTCAAGATTCTCCCTACGCCAAACCTCTTTTCCGCTTAGGCGTTCCAACCTGTGCACAACCTCTCATTTCATCCGTGCATCCTTCCGGTTTGTGCACAGCTATTCCTTTTTACACAAATTCGATCATCTTGCGCGTGTCCCTCCTGGTGTTCCCCATGTGTCATCCATACCTCAATGGACAATGTCCGAGCCCCTCGTATGTGAAACACCCCCGTGTCTCACACCATTTTCCCAAGTGACCATCTAGGTTTGCACAAAGTAATTTAATTGTCCCTTGGGTGGTGATTCACTTTATGCTTCTTTATATAGGCACGCTAATGGCTATTTCTTCTTCACATAAAAATTCTAATGTGGACCCCTCAATGGATAACTCCATAACATCCCCTCACCATGGAATTTATAATGTGTTCACTCCCCAAGGGTGCGTGCTTATCAGTCATGTATGTCCTAGGGTGTGAAGTAAACCCACCTCATCTGAGCGACGGGATGTTAAACTCCCAAACACCATCATCCTCTACACATGGCATTAAACTATGACCCCAAACCAGGGATCATACAAGGGCTACCCCATCTTGGAAATTCTCTATGCCCACTGGTGTCCACGAAAGTAAGATCTTCCTCACATTGAATGAGATCCTTTTTGCAGGAGAGGAATCTGTCCATGGGGAAAGGGAAACCACCTTGATGAAAGAACCCATAATTTCTTGAAAGAGGCAGCATTCCTACTCCACATTTCTTCCTCGGTGCAAATGACCAGAGATGGGGGATGGGCACCAGATCCCTTCTTTCATAAGTACCAAGTCCCTATACCTTTGGGCTTTATCACCACCCAGGCCACCAACCTAAATTCATTCCCAGTCTCCATCTCCATGGGCATCTAACAATGCGTAATCCCCTGTTTTCATTTTGGGCTGCTAACCTTGTGTAAGCCCCATTCCACTTCACACGGATGAAACTTTCGTGACATGACTGTATGGTTTTTGATTCCTCTTGTTTATCACACCGAGCATGACTCACATGAGCTTAGAGAAAGCACCGACCATGACATCCTCTCTTGTATACCTTAGAGTGTAATCCCTACACACATCTCGAACTACATGGACTTTGACCCTTACAAAGGCAAGATAGGTTGTAAGACTCCATGAGGTTCAATACAACCATCCATTGGCCCCAAACAAATATATGTATTTTCCTCCCACACCTCTACTGAACTACATGGACATTAATCCTTACCAAGGCTACGTACGTAGGAATCCACCCAGAGGTTCAATCCTAACAAATATTAGTCCCGACCACTCCATGTTGGTCCACCCCCATCCTGCATGACGTTAAACTATACGCCCATTTTTTTCCACATGACACTAAGCCTTCCCATATCTAGCGGGATGTTGTTGTGAACCTCAGGCAGCGGTAATACACTGTTATCCCCATTCAGGGGTAATCTGTTATCTACCCTAACCGAGCAGTAATCCATTATTGTCCCTTCTATTGGGACCCATATCTCTCGAACGTCCCAGTGGCATTATACTAACCTCTGGTTTCTAACCACCTATATTCCCTAGTATATCACCGGGTCGCTGTCCTCTGCACACACCCCAATCCTATACCCATCCAGAACTACATGGACTTTGATTCCCTACCATAGGGATACTTAGGAGGTCTCTTCATGGCTGAAGGCCCACAACACCATTGACCTGGAGTTGATGCTATCCCATTCTGCATACATTTCAATTAACCATCAATTATCCAAATTTATTCTTACACGGGCCACCACATCCCGATGCGATCATTTGAATTCACCTCTTATCAGTAGTGTTACCTCTAGGGTTGCATCCATCTGATCTACTCTAGTCAGTGCTCTGATCAGTATGATCTGTCTCCCCTAGATGTTATACCTATAGAAAACATGGGAAGCTGGGGAAAACCTCTGAGACATGACTATGGAATATAATTCCCCGCATTCTACATGTGATGCCTCAGGCTTCCATGCCCCTGAGAAGCCCTATAATAAGGGGAATAAACCCAAACGTTCTAGTGTGTCGGTGTCTAGACATGTTAGTGATGTCCAACGTGACTACTCACCCGACTGAAGGCTTATGCCCTAACCAGATCCCTTTGAATATCCCAACAAGAGTAGTGTAATAAACTGGCATCCATGAATATATGGCACTAAGAATAGTTTCACGAAAAACATCTTAGTATATAAGGGTGACTCGGACTAGGTAACGAGTTATGAGAAGGAATCCATGGAAGGAAGAACTGGAATCCCATCATCTCATTTCAATCAAGGACAAAATGCCCCTGAAGTTGTGATGGATGCTTCTTGACTATGGAAAGTGGGAATGTGGGGAAATAGCCAGCGCATCCTCATCATCCTCAAATAGATGGATGTGCACGCCCTGACAAAATAATTGGAAAAATGAAATGGTGAAACCGGCATGAAGATATTTTCCTCAATGTAAAGATTAGAAGCATTTGAGACAATAGTGGATTATTGTGTCACTGGATCTAGTTATCCAACACCGGGTCCCACCAAGAAAATAGTGGGTGTGGAGTGAAATTCACTAGAAGATGGGGTAGTCAAAACATTTGGCATCTCGGGTTGTGATGCTGTTAGTGTAGATCCTTATTACCATCCATGAAAGAGAAAATGGAAGAAAGGCACATGATTTGGATTTATTTGTTTCAGCACTATCAAATTAATCTCCCTGCTTGCCCAGAACCATGCTGCTACCTCATCAATCCGAATGCCACCGACCCACCGATGTAGGGGTATGGGAAACTCCAATGCGACAATCCCATGTGGCTCCACCTCTTTTGTGACAACATCCACAACCATAGATACTGGGTTCACACGCCACATATTCCCTTCGAAATTTGTTTTACAAATAGTGACAAACGACCTCATACACCGATGTGCGGAGGAGGGAATTATCCTGCCATGGGTCATGGCCCATCAGAATTTAGAGGCGTCTACACCTCATCACTACCACCGCCACAAAGGGACACACAAGGATCCAGTACTCCCCACTCCAACATATAATCGTTTCAGGAACCTCTCCTCGGAATGCCTCGATAGATCCCTCTCATACACTGATGAGGTAGGGGATGTCTGGGCCATCATGGATGAGATCTTGTTTCAGGGGCACCTAAGGAGGGCTCACACTAGGCCTGCCTAGTGCCGCCACAAAGTCCTATGATTCTAGGAACAGGTAAGCCATTCACTTACACCACTGCACACAGTCTGGTTGACCAGACGCCAGTGTCGGGCAAAGACTGAGGAGGATGCCCGCCAAGGGGAGTCAACATCAGCAACTACTATGGATCAGGACACCACTGACATATATCATCCATCCCCTTTGTATTATAAGAAGGCACACTTATATACCCAACCCGGATCGAGGCCCCAAATTCCCTACTGGTAGGCTGGGTCGACTCTCTTGGTTTCCGGTGCAGGGACTGCCAACCGTGGGCAGATCCGCAGCAACGACACCCAGTACGAAGTTCCTCCCTATACAACCACCATGGAGATCTCTGGTCCATACCACTTCTAAGATCGGCATAGAGGTGCACCTTATGCCACCTTTAATCAGAATGAGGGTTACCCCCATCGCAGTTACACTCAGTACGGAAGCCTCTCCAGCACACATTACGTCAGGTATGGGGTCAATCTTCCTGCCACAGAACTCCAGTGTAGGGGAGTTGCAAATCCTATTAAACACTATCATGGGGGGGTCTCCTATATCCTTATATCAACTGGTGAAGGTCCTTATCACCTAAGAAATCAGAGAAGTAATGGCCATCTTCACTTTACCAGCACCCAGCATGGATGTCTTGCCAGTGTTCGACATCACTATTAGGCTGACCCCAGGTCAGTCATGTGGAGATCCTCTCTGCCCTAGTACCAGTACGGCTGAAGGTCCTCCTCGCACAAAAAAATATACCATGTTCCATCGAACCATCATGGGTGAGGAGGGTGGTTCGTCGCCGCCATAAAAAATGCCATGAAGATTCAGACCGAGATCAAACCAGTATGCTTCTCAGATTCTAAGGCAGAATATGACTCTGGGGTTAAAACCTAACCTAGATCCTTCATGTTAAGGGCCATGGTATAAACAAGGTGCATCAGCCTCATACTTCAAGATAATGAGTTCCATCGGATTCCCGCCTCCCTCCGCAAGTATATCTAGGAGGGCGAAAATTTGGAAACTCCAAAGGTCACGGTAGTGCAGTCTCCACCTTCATCACCAGAACCACTTTCTACCTTGACTAGAGATCACAAAGTTCTGTTTTCGGGGGCAATGGTGGATGAGAATCCAAACAGTCCATTTCCAGTGGGTGTAGTCCCTTTAATGGAAACTAGGTTCCTTAGCCCATCTTACCACGATGTGGTTTCTAAGTCACTACACTCTTCGGAGGATAGCCTGTGGTTCGGAAATTTTTTAGCTCACTCTCCATATTCTCCCCTGACCATTCTGCCATCTCAAAGGTCTACTTGAGTACCAATACCGGTTCCCCAGCTGCCTCCGGTTGACGCGTGGGGAAATTAAGGGCCAGACCCCAAATCGGGACATTGGAGCCTATTGGATATTCTTAGAGCGGACCATTTCCCAAAGTTGTTTTGGGCAGTTGCAGTGCCAAATTTTTGGGCGCCAGAAGCACTCACCCAAGAGGAGGTTGGATTCATTCACCATACCCTCAGGGTGACTGATTTCCATATTCTTCATCTACATGTGGCCTACCCCAAGAGTCTGGCACATGTCGAAGATATTGAAAAAAAAATCATTTGATTGATTTGGCCGCACTACTCGTGGCCCAGAACCCTCAGTCACCAGGCCGCGATAAGACCCTCCAACAGCAATTCATCCTAAGCATTAAAGTCCTCTGCAGAACAATCAATGAGGCTTCTACCCACATGAAAATTGGTCATTTGGGGCAGTACGCGACCCTCCATTTTGGTTCCATCTAGCGCTAGCCCAATTTTTTGGGAAACATAAGGGATATGACTCAAGGCTGTGCAACAATTAACATGGACATCCTGTTAGTGTGCGAGAATGAGCTAGAGCTTCTTAGAGAGGTCCTACCCCCCGAGGGAGTTTCACACCTCTTGAATATATTTGGATGGATTACTCATCATCAGAGAAATCTATTGGGACTTCTCATGCCTACCAAGGTGTTGGTCCTTAGCCTAAATCCCAACAAAGGTAAGGAGCACCTCAGAGTCGTCAAACCCTCTCACCCATCTAGATCAATGCATAATGAAGAAGATGATCCCTAAAAAACATTGTTGCCTCAACAACTTTCCGAACCCATGAAGATGGTCGATGACCTCCTTGCTGAACGCATTGCGGGGCAAAGGCTAGACTACAGTGATCCTTAGCTGGGGTAGCATGGGCATGAATAACATCCCCTCAGTAAATTGCCTCTAAATGATCCTGATCATATTTCCCACGAAGACAGTGTTGAGACTATAACGCACGGAATGAGGGTGCAGTATGTGTCATCGAATCCTCGTGAGTAGTGAGAAAATCACCAGGGCCCATGTGAGGTTCCCCAAGCTACTTTACAGGTCATTCCGCCAACCACACAATGATTCGCTTGGCCTTATTATCATGCTAAAGAACCCAGCAACATGATGGTGGTCAGGGATCCCTATCATGAAAAGAACCCCCACCTGAATGATCCAATGGCAGCACTTTTTTCCTGCCTCAATGTTTTGTAGACTCGACAAGGGTCAATCCCACATGATGTAAAGCCTTATATGGCATCGGTGGATGATATTCCAACACCCCTTGGGTTTAGATATCCCAATTTTTCTTCCTTCAATGGAACTGGGGACCCGACACAACATATATCCCACTTTATTTCAAGTTGTGGACACATGATGGAAACAACGACACAACATGAAGTCGCTAAACTCCGGTGATATGTAGAGACATTGGAGGGGACAACGTTATTCTGGTACAACCATCTCACCATCAGATAAGTAGCTTGCTGGGAAGACCTCCTTAGATAATTTCTCTACCAGTTCAGTTCATCCACTTAGAAAATGAGTATCATGGACCTCTTCAAGTGTAACTAGATGCCTCATGAGTGCTTTGTGGACATTTTCACCTGGTGGAAATGTATCACATACTCTCATGACATGCCACTGACTCGGGATCAGTTACTATTGATGTACATATGGAATGTCAAGATAGAATTGGTTCCCTATTTGATCACCCAAAATTATTTAGGGGGATTATGAGACATATCTAATATGTCCTAGTGCCAAGAGGAATCATTGCAGTAGGAAAAGACAACACATCTGTTGCCTCCTGTAATCCCCATGAGAAGGGCCTCCAGGGCGGATCCCACTATCATGGCTCAAATAGAGGCCCTCATGAAACTATATTTGTTACCAATGGAGCCCCCTCCATATCCTTGCAAAGGCCATCCACCATAGGCGTAGCCTCATTACAAGTATCTCCAACCGATTAATCGGCAGGTTCCCCCGTGAAATAGGTTGCCACCTCTTAGGCAAGATAACATGGATCCACATCCTCGATTGGCTCCTCCATCCCCATTTAAATGTTAGGCTCCAAGGTCTCCCTTTTTGTATAGGAGGAACCATACCAACTCGTTCAACATGGATCCAGTCCCTAGCAACTTCCACAGTTCCATGGGGAAAGGGATTGTACGTTTTCTTGAGTGCAGGTGGCCAGAAGAAGAAAACCTCACTGATCGCCCTAATTGTAGTCCTATCATCAGTTTCTAGGGAATACCCTCAAATATTTCTATGTGTTTAAAGACTGTATTCAAGACCAGGTGGATAAAAACATTGTCTGGTTTGGATGAGCTCTGGACATGTAGCATGTGTCATCATGAGGCCAGAAAGCAGCAGTGATAGAGAATGTGAGTTGAATCATGTTTTTAACCATGATTCCCAGACGTATAGTGACTATATGGACCATAAAATAGATTCCCATGCCCATGTTGTTATCCATGAATTCCAAAATTGACTAGAGCCTACAGAAAGTGATGTGTCCACTTCTATTACTTCTGTATTGTCGTTTCAACCATCCCCTCCTCAGAAGAGAAAACTCCAATGACATAAGGGAGAAAAAGTCCCCCACTGATGCTAACATTATCTCTTACACTCGGTGACTTCCTGCCCCCAGATATGGAGATTACCACTAGAATACATCTAATAGTGGAAAACTCTTCGAGTGATAGTGAAATGTATGCCTCGATTAATACCGTAGTGCTGATAAACAACAACATGATTCCTAATGATGGGGAGAACCAGACAGATCCTCTCAATTTCCTCATATGTCACTAGCGTCAACATTGTCGTGGCAATATGGGCCATCATAGTTCCTCAATTAGTATTTCCAGCCAGGCTGTGCGTGCTACCAAAACCAGGTAGTAGCCCCAGTGCGGAGCAAAACATGCAGAGCCTTCTCATCGGGTTTCATTGTGTTTGCCTTCACTGCCGTTCCTATTGTTGGATAAGGTAGAGCCACTTCAACCATGTTGTGATCAGCCAAAAATTTCTACAGACTGGTCAAAATCATTACTCCCTCATCTGGCAGTCACTCTGTAGGTTTTGACTAGTGAGCAGTAGAATATTCCTAGCACCAGTCAGCTGCTGGTCCAGCTAACAAGGCCCACCATACCTCTTGTCATAGAGAAACCTTCTATAAGTAGAAGTTCCTTTCTATCAGGGAACAATGATGTTCTCGAAAAACATTCCATAATTATAGAAAATAGATCCATCCTTGAGGCCCTTTTCCTGTCATAAGATATGTGTGAGGCCCTCACTGAGGCTTTAAGAATCCCCCAATAGTTTGAAATGGAGGTAGCAGTCATAGAAGCCTTTCAAGATTAAGTAGTCAAGAATTATAAATGCAAGGGAATCATCTCATTATATAGGGAATATGAAGGCTCTCCCATATATGGGTACATTCTCCAACTATACATCATCATCCCTTTCAATGGCTTAGAGGTTCATCGCTGTTTTGTCGACACGGGCTCTGGGATAAACCAAAGCCTGACTTGGAAACTATGAATAATGGGGTTTTCTGAGGATGATATGAGTCCCTTTGACCTAAGAATCCAAGATTATGATAGGAAGTAACATACACCATTTAACAAGAACCTCTTGAATACCCAGTTCTATGGCCCTGTTTCCATTCATGAATTTATTGTTGCCTCCCAGGACACATCCTACAATGCATTAATGGGTCGGTCATGGCTCCACCTGCATGTGGTTGTTCCTTCATCGTATCACTAGTGCCTCAAGTAGTCACTTAATGATCATTTGGGAGTTTATAAAGGTGACACGTCTCCCTTTTCCTGTTGTGAAGCCCACTATCTGGATGCTGGATATTAAAAGAGAAAAAAAATAAGATTCAGGCTATCAAGGATGGGAATGCCATGGTTGTGACCAGCCCTTGGACAGATCTAGATGATGATTATATATTTCCAATCCATCGATTGGAGGCTATACAACCATACAAGGGACAATGCATCATTATTTATGGAACGGGGGGGGGACACATTCCCAAGTCTAATAGTCACAAAAACATCACCTAATACACAAATAAAATTCAGTATCAGGTGACCCCATAGCCTCCTACTCCCATAAGGTATCGGTATGTCCACCCAATGCTAAGAAAATATTTCATATTTTCTTGTTTAATCAGGCTGGAATTAACCAGATCAAGACGACGCACCATTATTTTTCAATATCATCAAGAATGGCCCCTTAGACTGAAGACCATATGGGATCAGATCAATAGCCATCATCACTATGGTTTCGGTAGCACAAGAGCCACCCGAGGCAGTGTCCACTACTTCTCATCCATGTACTTTCCTCCCATAAAGATCTATCTACTCAGATGAAACTCCTCCCATAGAGGATAACATCTCCATAACTTAAGAATAAGATTTAGAGGATTCTCCCCTCACTATTGACGAGGGTTTCACCTCCACAATCGACGAATTGGTGTAGGTGAACCTTGGTAGCGAGGCGGACCTAAAACCCACATTGATCATTGCCACAATGCCCCTCTAGGAAAAAAATCAGTACATAGACTATATTAAACAACACCATGATGTGTTCTCCTGGATTTATGATGAGATTCCAGGATTAGATCCTCAGGTAGAAATCCACCACCACAGTCTCCCAGAAAATCATTGCAGGATGAAGAAGTCACCCAAAAAGATGTACCCTTCTCATGGTGCCATGGTAGAGGCAGAAGTTGATAATCTCATTAGATCAATTTTCATTAAGGACTTCTAGTACCCAAAATGGGTAGACAATATTGTACCAGTAAGGAAGAATAATATATAGATATGATTCTGCATTGACTTCCGAGATCTCAACTATCAGTGTTCGAAGGACTATTTTCACCTTCCTATGATTGAATTGTTTATCGACACTAGATATGGGTTCCAAGACCTCTCATTCATGGATGGTTACTCTGGGTATTACCGTATCTGAATGGCCCCTAAGGATGAGGAGTCTACGACCTTCTAGGAACCACAAGGTACTTTTTGTTACATAGTCATTTCATTCGATTTAAAGAATGCTTGTTCCACCTATCAGTAGGCTATGCATAGAATATTTAAGCCGATCCTCAAAAAATTGTTGGAAGGTTAAATGGATGATCTAGTGGTCAAGCCTCATTAACATCAGGACCATCTCAAAGACCTTGAGAAATTGTTCAGATTCCTCCATTCCCATCATCTAGAGATGAATACATTGAAGTGCGCATTTGGGGTCACCTCTGGAAATTTTCATGGCTTCGTTGTCAAATACTATCGCACCAATATCATCGAAGAGAAGATCAAGTCCATTAGCCAGATAACTTCCATAGGAAACCTCTGGGATCTTTGAGGTTTCCAGGGCCACTTGGCCTACATATGCAAATTCATTGAAAATCTGGACAGAAAGTGTAAGACCTTTTCTTGGATCATGAAGAATGGAACTTTATGCGAGTGAGATGAAGTGTGTCAGACTGCTTTCAAGGAAATCGAGCAGTACCTACTCCAACCTTCGGTCTTAATGCCTCCAGTCTCTAGAAAGATGTCGGTCCTTTATGTGAACACCTTGTAACACTATCTCTACACCCTTCTCATCCTAAATAACAATTAGAGGATGGAGAACACCATCTTCTATCTCAATTGAATTCTCCTAAATACAGAGTCTAGATACTCCCCAGTCAAGAAGAGCTACCATGCAATGGTATTCATAGTACAGAAATTGCGGCATTACATGGTGCACCATGAGGTACATCTGGTGTCCAATGTAGATCTGTTGATGTGTATCCAGAACCACCCGATGTCGACAGGGCATCTAGCTCAGGGGGCGGTAATCCTTCTATAGTTCGACATTAGGTTTGTCCATCAGAATTATATTAATTGAAAATCATTGGAAGAAATCATTGCTTCCCATCCAGCTTCTGCAGACCAGTCCCTAGATCTTTATTTCCCCGGTGAAGAGATTCTCTCAGTAGACCAAGCCATGTCGTGCTGGAAAAAGCACATGGATGGTGCTTCCAGGATCCCCAAAAGTAGAAGGATAAATGACCCTATTCTCAACAGAGTAGGCCTGGGTATTGTCTCCATTACCCCAACACAAGTCATTCTTTCATATTCATTCCTATTGCCAGAAGGCTGCACCAATAGTGAGGCAGAGTATTAGGCTCTCATTACTAAAAATGAGTTGGCCCTTGAGATTGACATCCCCCAATTTCATGTGAGAGGGGACTCCAAACTAGTCATCAAGTAGACCAATGGTGACTATGTCAACAGGAATCCAGATCTCGTGCCATTATTGGAATGAACTATCCAGCTAATGGCCTAGTTCCCATCTCAGGAAGAAGTTACTCATGTACCCAATCTTATAACAGTCGAGCTGATTCCCTAGCCAACCTTGATGCATCACTTACAGAGCCTAAATAGGATGATAGGATTATCCACATGGAACACTGGATATTCATTTCTCCCATCACTCCGGATAATGGTGACAGCCCGCAGGTAAGCCACCTTACCACCAGCGCATCCACGTCAAGACCCCTAGGCACCCTTATGTAGTGATTGAATTGACTCCTAACTAGAGAACCTCCTTTTTCAAGTACCACCATAATGGTAATCTCTCGGCATATTGGGCCAAGCATGAGTGAATTCGACGCTTTACATTACAGTTTACCCTCCAGGACAGTCATGATCAAGAGAAGATCCTCTACAAGTGTAGGATAGATGGGATTCTTCTCTGTTGCATTCAAGGGGTCAAGATTAACCAAGTCATACAGGAGGTTCATGCTCGTTCCTGCAGGATTCATCAGACCTGGCCAAAACTATCTCACCAGATCCAGAGACTGGGATATTTTTATCCCTCCATGATCCATGACTATATCATGTTCTCTAAAAGGGCCCATGTGTGCCAAATTCATGCCAACTATATTCATCGGCCTCCAGAGCCTCTCCACACTACCATGTACTCTTGGCCATTTGCAATATGGGGACTCTATGTTGTGGGACCATATCCATCGGTGATAGCTCGCCAGTGCTGGTTCATTTAGACAGCTACAGATTTCTTCTAGAAGTCGTAAAAGTTAGTTCAAATTAAGGAGGTCAAGGCCCATTCCATCATTTTCATCTTGAGTTCCAACATTATTTACCGATTTAGAGTCCCTCATGCCATCGTCACCAATAACAGAATGATCTTCCAGGAAACTGAGCTGAAGAAACTATAAGCTAAGTACAATACCCGTTCAAATAATACCACCCATTATCACACACAAGAAAATCCACAGATCGAGGTGTTCGACAAATCCATCTCTAACATTCTACAAAAAAAATTGGTTAGAACAAGAAGAGTTGGTCGGACAAGCTCCTCATCGGCCTTTGGGATTATCAAACGATGACTTGTATTTCAACTCAGGTGACCCCATATTCCTTGGTATATGGAATGGGGGCCATCAAGACCATTGAGATTCAATTTACCTTATTGAGCACAATTGTCCATGATCAATAAACACCGTATAAAGTATCCAATATCCATCTAGCTGAGTTGGTAGCGCTCGACAAGAATAGGCTTTGTCCCCTGCACAATCTGGAAAGGCATCAGAATAAGATAGTTAGAGCTTTAAACAAGAAATATCACCTTCGATCCTTCTTTCTAGGCAACATGGTATTCGCCTGGAGGACACCAATGATACCTGGTAAGAAATCACCAATGTTAGAACCTAAATGGGAAGGAACTTACATCATTAACATGTTTTACTAAAATGGTGCATACTCTCTAGTTTCCATGAATGGTTAGCGTATAAATCCTCCCACCAATGCCAAGTTCCTCAAGAAATACTTTTCCTAAGTCGTATGGTCTAGGATAACCTTAAACTATATGATCCCACATAACCTTAATCATTATGGTCCCACATGACATTAAACTGTATGGTCCCACATGAAATTAAACTATATGGTCCAACATGACCATAAACATTACGGTCCCACATGACCATAAATAGTATGGTCCCGCACAACCCTAAATTGCATTAGGGTCCTACATGACTTTAAACTGTCCGATCCTATATGACCGTAAACTATGAAATGTACCACATGACATTAAACTGCATGTCACCCCGTGTGATGTTAAATTGTATGTTGTCTTAGATGACATTTAACTATAGGCCATCCTACAAGACATTAAACCGCATGAACTACGTTTTTCATCATTCCCATCCTTATGGGATACTTAGGAATGCTCGAACGCTTCATCTTGAGTCGATCCCCAGGTTTCCTCTTTGACTATCCCCCCTGGTCATAGTTCTCTTAGAGGATCCCACATGTTGTTGTGTAGGATTCTTTAGAACCACTCATGTCAGGATTATGACGACTACACCATGTGCCCTACCTCATTCTTCTCTCCTTTCACTTTCTCACCTCATGATGCTAAACTGAATGGCCTTTAGAACTATGAATGGCATGATTCCCATCCTTATGGGATACATAAGAACACCCAAATATTTCATCTATAGGCCCATCCCCAAACATTGGGACCTCCCATCGGGTCGACGCACTTGGTGTGCTACATGCCTTTTCCCTCATTCACATCCAGTTCATCACGAATGTAACATGTATGTCTCTCCCATGAAGATCCCCACCTTTATAATTTCCATCTTGTCTATAAATTGAATGGGCACATTTATGCTTCCCACACTCCCTGTACATTGGACTCCATTATTTTCAACATCCAAAGGGACCCAAATGGCATGGATCCCCAGGCCAAGGGATCTTAAACCATTACTGGCCAATGACCTTGATGGTTTCAAACAAAAAAATTGAGACAAGTCCCACATTGTGAATACAGACATCGGTCGATGCTCATTTGTTCCCATTTCAAGTCAGATGATATGGATGCTGTGTGTCAAATCTGATCAACAGTAATCCTTTTTCATTGTCACCACCCCCATATATCCCAAAAATGGAGCGTAGTGGTTTATTTTTCCCCACTGTCACTTCAAGCCTCGATCTTCCTCGGGTAGGAGTGTGATTCCAGCTGTCAGACATTTATATACTAGGGAGAGCATAGTCCTACATCTTGTTTTTTACACCATGAAATGCACATGGGGGTTTAGAAGCTAGGATAAGGAAATTCCGGTATGGGAGGACATATCGCTACAATTGCCCAGGATTCCCATCCTCAGGTCTATCAACCATTGCAGCCCCTTTTCCCAAGTTCTCATTCAGGATTGTGTGGAGTGGTATGGAATCATGTACTTATTCACATCGGGCTACATTTCTACACCATAAACATCCCCATGAGACATCCATCATTCACTTATTTCCCTTTCCATGAGCTCATGCCCCACCATTCTTTGCAAGCCCCGTCATTTGGGTTTTTGTTCCCTTCTATTTCCCAAAGGACCTCCAAACATAGTGGTGCTCGGCCATAGGGCCCTCCTACCATTTTGGGCCAATGTCCCAAAGTATTCTGAGAGACAAATGGATATTAGTCCCATGTTGGGAATAAAGTCAACATTTGGCGATCAATTGTTTTCCCCTGAACTCCAGTCACACAAGGACATATAATATGTTGCGAACCTAGTAATCAATTATTCGCTATCATCATTGCCTCTTTGTGGTTTTCCATAGGCACAATGATTCTACCTCTCCATTCAGTTGTCTCATGCATATTACATTAAACTAGGCATGTACGGTCTGAGTCATACATCCTTAAACTAAAGGAACCATTGTCCTTGTTGTATGACGATAAACTGGATGGTATCCTTCTCTATAATTCATGTGGCTTTATTTCCATCCTTATGGGCTACGTAGACTGCCTGAATGTCGTGTCCAACCCTATCTCTTTGAAACCCTCTATCATCCTGGTCCCCCTGGCCGACGTTGTTCTAGGAGAGGGGTATATGGTGTGGTGTTGGCTTATTTCCCCATTCACATCGTGTTTATAACAAACACGATGTATACCTTTCTCTCATGAGGGCCCTTTGATCCCTTAACCTATTATCATCTTTTTGAGTTAGCTACTCTTAATTTGGGTCCCTTGAACCTCTTTGGTGATTAACCAATGTTCCTATGAATACTCTAGTTCAGAACCTGGAGTGTCATATTCTACTTGGAAATGCCTTCACTCATTTTGTAGGCTTCATGTTCCCCTACATTTGGGCATCCATTATCTTTCACATCTGAACAGTCGCCAAAATGGAATGGATGATCAACACATGGGCTCTCCTTCCATTACGGGCTGACATCCTCAAGAGATTTGAAAAAAAATTGATACAAGTCCTACATTGTTAATATGGTCTGTGGTCAATGCTCATTTGTTGTTCCCATTTTAGTCTACATGATATGGATGATGTATTTAGAAAATGGTCAAAATTTATCCCACATCGTCACACCAACACCATCAATCCTTAAATGTTGGTTACATAATTCACAACAATTTCCACTCCATCACATCCAAGTAGAATTTCCACACACATGGAATTGTCCCTAAATGCTCATTTTAATGTTAGGGGGACGAATCCACGATAAGGCGTCATTCGGGGCTCCTCACCGAATTCCTTTTTACATGTATCCCATGTGTCACAAAGACCTCTTCCGCCCTTGTTTCCCACACCGAGTTTGACTCACGTCGGCTTAGGGACCAGATTGAGGTCTGCGATTTCTTTGATGGGTTTCGATCATGGTATAAGATATATGAACATAAAATATATAGTCTTTGTCTAAGATCTATGACCTCGAACTAAGATATACTTATAGGTCATATTCCAGAACTATGTATGGATTAATTCCCATCCTCATGGGATACGTAAGAATGGCCTGAAATCTCTTCTGTGGGTCCAGCTCAAATGAGTGCTACTCTATCCTACCCCATATTCACCAACCTTTTTTGGCTCCTTTTCCCAAGGATTCATTCTTGGAATTGTGTGCAGTTTGATGCAGACCTCATCCACATTCACGCCGAGTATGATTTATCATGCCATGTACCTTCCCTATTAATCGTCATTTCTTCTGTATATGTCATAGCGATATGTCTTTATACTATACTGCATAGTCCCACAAGATATAAAATTGTTACGTCTATAATGAATTATGTTACTCTGCATGGTTGGTCCCATCACATGACCCTAAACTATGACATTATCGTCCAGGCCACATGAAGAAAAACGACACTACTTCATGGTGTCGTCACTCTAGGGGACATCATGTTTGATATTATTCACAAACCATACCATTTTAAACGCCTTTATATGGATTGATTCTTGTGGTGATTCCTAGAAATTATATCCTAGGTTAACTGCTTCACAAAAAAACACATATTCATCTTAAATTAGAAACATTATCTATCAAATGCTACTTTGGTGCAAGGGATAGACCTGTGAGACCTTATTATCTCTAGAACTAACATCTTACCATGCCACCCTTAGAATTATGTATGGCTTAATTCCCATATTCATGGGGTATGTAGGAATGCTCGTACAGTTTTCCTCTAGCCCAACCTAATAATCATTTTGGCCCCCTAACCTAGAATGTTCTCCGGGAACACATTGTGGTGATACAGACTCTTACTATTATCATTTGAATCAGGTTTTATTAATTACATCGCCACGATTCTCACTTATTTAGTTCCATCATTGTCCATATTCTATGAACATAAATTAAGACTACTCCGCATCCTTGCCTCAAGATGTTAAACTGCATGACATCTCCCAGTACTACGTACGGCTTGATTCCAATCCTCATGAGATACGTAGGAACACCCAGAAATCTCATCTCTCGGTCCAGCCCCAAGAATATAAAATCATGTCCCCTCCCTTTCATCCACTAGGCCCGAACCCTTTTTGGAACATGTGGTGTGGTGAGTACCTCATGGGTTCTCATTCACATCATGTTTTTCAATAGCTGCACCATGTTCCTCCCATGTATTTCCCAACATGGTATGAGTTCTATGACCCTAAACTACATTCTCCCAATGGGAACTATGATTCAGATTTGGATACATCATCATCATGTTCAAAGTCCATTAAATTAGGTCCCCCTTTAAGTTTCATCCAATAAAAATTAAGTGGGAAGCATGCGACCCCAGGGCCCATGTCATTGGAAAGGGACCTGACTCAATCTATCTGATACGACTTTTTATGGTACTCAGATGCATCGAGACAGAGATCCTGAAGTGAGGAATTTTCAGGTTGATATTCCCTCATTCCAGGTCCAAGATTGGTGAGCCCGTTATATGCATCCTCATCCACTTTAATGTTCGAAGGGACCCCCTTTACTTCTTAGTCTCATGCCACATTGGCTTACCTACCATCTTGGGCCAATCCCCCCCAAGGAAATCAGATGACATTTGCGACAGGTCCCGTGTTTCAAACATGGTTAGCGATCGACCCTCATTCTTCTATCCCCAATCCAGGATAAAGCGAAACAGATGCTCGGTTTCTAACATGTTTAACAGTTATCCCCTATCATCAAGTCACCATCATTTCAGTCCAGATCTCAAGCATATTTATTCACATACTTCCACTTCCTTATGTTCTAGTGGAATTAAAACATACTCTTATTTATCGCTTTACGCATCTATGTGCATCAAGTTGGTGGGTCGACATTATTTTACATCATTCACCAAGAGTCCCATAGCCCCTAACATGTGCCTTCCTGGGCTAGGAATGTCCAATCACTACTTCTTCTGTCCCACATCGAGCACGACTCACGTTGGGTTAGTAGTTTTGGTTGGATGATTACTAGTGTACCCATACCACACATTTCATTCATCATCCTGCATGGAATTAAACTCCACTCTCAAAACTACATGTGGCATGATTCCCATCCTAATGGGGTACGTCGGAACACCCAGGCACTTTGCCTCACGCCCAGCCTAACATTTACTTTTTGTCCCTTGACCTAAAGAACTTCCCCTAGAGATAAGTGGAGTTGTCAGGACTCCTTACGTCCTCATTTATGTTGGGTTCAAAGCTAACACACTTCATAATCCCTTTTTTGGTTATTCCCTCTCACTCTCTGTCATATCATTTGATGTTAAACAGCATGAGTCCATATATCCTCGACACATGACACTAAACTGCGGTTCTACCCTAAACAAGTTCTGGGTGCCCCATGTTAATCATGTGATGCACCAGATCTCTTTCCATAGGGGATTTCCCCTATCAATGATGTCCACTTGGAATGTCATGCCTAAGAACTCCGTTGGATTGATTCTCCTCCTTTTGAAATATGTAGCGATGCTCAGGCATTCCACCTCGGGCCTAGCCTCAAAGACATTAACCCTTCTGGCCCCTCACCCCGGATCACGGTACACTCTCAATGGACTTAATCTAAAGTTATACAGTCCATGAAACATTACATTAAACTATTAACCTTGGTCCAGGTAGTTTGACCATAAAACAATGTGCAACTTATTTGTCATATGATGGTAAACTATTCCATTCATCGTCTGCATCTGTATGATGTTGATTACGATGCTTTCACAGGGGCGCGCGTATCCGTCCACAGAGGAGGACACACATCTTGTTGCCACACATTCCAAATTTCCAAAGGTGGGTGAAATCTGTTCCTTATTCAGTGACATCTACTCCTTGATCGAAACCGGGATGATGGGATGTCAGTTCGTCCTTCGGTGGATTCCTCATCGGTGCTTATCACCTAGTCCGGGACTCCCTCATAGATTTAACACGTGCTCATGAATCTAGTTCCTGGTGTCATATCTTCATTGATGCCGGTTAATTACACCACTTTTGTCAATATGTTCCATGGGGTCTTGACATGGCAGCAACCTTCGGTCAGAGTAGACAGTAGCATCAGGAATTTTGGGGCATCTCTGGGTGCGTGGACATTGGGGAACTTGTATTCGTCCTCATAAGAGGGCATCTCTAAGGTATAGAACCCGAGGCATCCCACATAGAATGTGGGGAATCACATTCCATATGCATGTATCTATGGTTTTTCTCAACATCCCATTTTTAACATGAGGTAGGTCACGAGTTTAACGTCTTGCGGAGACAGTTATGGAAAAGGCGTGTCATCTGAGGCTTTCCTCAGGCATCTCTTGTTTGACATGCGGTAGGCCGCGAGTTTAACATCTAGCGGAGACAGTTACGCAACAGGCGTGACATCCGAGGTTTTCCTCAAGAATCTTGTGTTTGACATGAGCTAGACTGTGAGTTTAATGTCTTACGGAGAAAGTTACGCCAAAGGCATGTATTCTGAGGTTTTCATCAGCTTTCCATGTTTAACACAGGGTTTTCTGTGAGCTTAACATCATGCAGATACGGTTACGCCAAACACGTGTCTCTGAGGTTTTCATTAGATTACTATGTTTAACATAGGGTATGTCGTGAGTTTAACATCATGTAGAGACAGTTACGCCAGGGGAATGTCTTATATAGCATCCCTCCTTTTTATCACATAAACTTTCATTACACTATACAAAACTGAGGATCATTAAGGTTTACTGTCTTGGAAACCTAGAACTTAATACATGAAACAAAAAAACATTCTTCTTGAACACTTGAAAGGCTTCTCCTTATGTTCATCCTAGGTTCATTACTACATCTCATAACCTAGGGACATACATCAAAAGAAAGTGTGAGTAGAAGGCCCAGTAAGGGAAACAAGAAGAACATTTTACATGTGAATTTGAGATACTTCAACAATGTCATGAAAAAGAACTTTAAGTCATGAGAAAGAAATCATGAGGAATATCATAATAAAAATAACATTTTTCATAACTTTATGATGTGGCTACATCATTTAACAGATAAAATCATATACATATCAACAAGGTCCATCCCCAAGGTGTCATTTGAAAATTACCAAGGTTATTCATCAAGATATCGTGAAAATTGTAATCTCTAGTGGTTACATCATTACCCAATGCATTGGAGCGCTATCAGGGCGTACCCTTAAATTTTCCTTTATTATAATTTGAGCCACATATATCATCATCAAACATTTCATAAATAACCCATATCGCATAAAATAAATGGGTTTCATTTCATAATCATAACGTTTTAAAACTGCTTTAAAGTCGTGATCTTTATGTCACGTTAAAACCCACATAAAAGGAAGGAGGGTCTCATGTATGTAAATCTCAGAATGTAAAATAGAAAATTTTGGTATATATGTGAATAACATTATAGAAGAAAGATATTTGAGTATTCACTTAATAAAATAAAATAAAATTAGAAAAAGGGAGAGACATTTTGAGATAGAAATTCTGTAGCAGAATGACTATGTTTTGGGGTTTTAGAAAACATTGAAAAGAGTGGGGACGTGGGTCAAACATTCATAAATGACCCATAAAATAGTATAGGGACATAATATAAAGGATATATGAACATGGTAATGAAATTTTAAGGACATACCATTTCAAATGAAAAACATGGAATGAAGACAAAAAATAGATTTCTCTTATGAAAATTCGGTAGCCTAAAGGCCTCACTTAAACTTCAACAAAAATTAATTGACGAGACCAAATAGGTTCTCTCATCATATGAACATAAACGTTCAGTATGATATATATAAAGATCATACTCCAACATAATAAAAAGATACTTGAAAGACTTAACATGAAAGTAGAACTTTGAAAAATAAGAAAGGTGAACGAATCCCTTAAAAATCCAGCAGCCTAACGGCGTCCCTTAAACTTCAACAAAAATAAATTAAAGAGATAAAATAGGGTCTCTCATCATATGATCATAACATATCAGTAGGATAGATATAGATATCATACCCCAACAGAAAAAGGAACTTGAAAGACTTGACAAGAAAATAGAACTTGAAAATTAAAAGGGTGAAAGAATATGTTACAAAAATTTCGGCAGCCTAACAGCGCCACTTAAACATTCATAAAACGAAATGATGAGAGTAATAGGGGATCTATCATCATATGAACAAGAAAATTGAATTAAGAGGAATATAAAATAACATCCTCCAACATAATAACATGGATCATAAAGAAAATGACTTAAAAGAGAGTATTTGAAAAGAAAGAGAGGGTTTGGATCCCTTACCTTAAAACGTATCGCTTAAAACTCAATGGTTTGGACCTTGAAGGCATGGGGGAACCATGGGTGGACTGATTGGGAGGTAATGAGACCATAAATTCGTTGGGGGAGATTGGGTAATCGAATGGATGAAAGGATTTCTTGGTATTTATAGGGAAAGTGAGGGGACAAGGCATTAATGGCCAAGGGACACCTCATTGGTGGTTTTGGAAAAACAATGGGCTTGCCCATGGTATTTTCCCATGGTATTGGCCACTTGGGACACCTCATACCTTATCTTACTATTAATAAGTGGACCATATTTATTACATACTTAATACATCATTTAATGATGTCATTAAACACCCGTAACTTAAAAACTGTATTTTCACTATTCATCAAAAATTTAACTTTCTCAGAAAAATCCCAAAATTTCACCTTAACCAAATATCGATGCAATGATTTCAAAAATGAACACCATTTTATAAAAATAATTTTC
This sequence comes from Viscum album, assembly GCA_963277665.1. Taxonomy (NCBI): domain Eukaryota; kingdom Viridiplantae; phylum Streptophyta; class Magnoliopsida; order Santalales; family Viscaceae; genus Viscum; species Viscum album. The sequence continues at coordinate 1,371,335,925 of OY728133.1, read as the reverse complement.
AAAATAATTTTAATTTAATTTTTAAATAAAAACACGATTCACCGAAAATTCATTTTTTTCACAAAAATACCCAAAATTTTCCATAACATAATATCGATGCTATGAGTTCAAAAATGAAATCCATTTTATAAAAATAATTTTCTAAATATTTTTAAATAAATTTTTAATTAAAAAACACTATTCACCCGAAAAAACTAATTCTTGACTAATAATTTATGAAACTGTTATTTAACCATTTTATTAAATCACATTACTTAATCAAGGTGCCTAGATTATATTAATTATTTATTTAAGTGAGATTACTAATCCATTTAGTCATATTACTAATCCTAAGCATAAATTCACTATTCATAATTTATTATTCATCAAAAATCATGTTGATCTTATTAGACTCTAAATTTCATACTGAACATATTTGTAGAATACCATTTTTGGAAAATCATTACACATTTTTAATTATTTAAGGTTTGCATAAACATTTTTAAAATATAATTTCTCTAGAATTCACCAAAAATATGCATACTATATTTATCGAGACATTTGAAAATTCATAAACTTCATCATAAGAAGAAATCAAAATATTTATTTAAAACAAAGGATTACACAAGGAAATTATGGTCTCCGTACATAGACCCTTATCAAAACAGCATATGACATAAGTGTAAGGTGTTCTAAGGTAAGAGAATCTGAGGGAGGCTTGGCCAACATCGCACATGTAGTAATTTCTATCAGTTTGAACTTCTCACGAAGGCGATTCCGTTCTAGCTTCACAAGATGAAGTTCGGCTTGGGTTTGGTCTAGAGAAAAGTCCAGTGGGGCTACCTCTTTCCCAAGTTATGATAGATGGGCTTCTATCGGTCCAAGACTACTGGGTGAGGCCATCAAATCTTCTTTCTATATTTATTAACCAAGATCACTTGTATTTAAAGACAAAAGAAAACGAAACGTTTAGTTTCCAGCGGTCATATTGACCAATGGGCAAATAACAGCCAAAACCCAATAGTCTCATTTTAATTATACTCCTGTTATCCGATGAAACAGTTTTGTTGAGTATAAAAATAAAATAACACACAAAATTAGGAAACAAGATTTATTCAAAATTTCAGGTTTTTATTATCTTCCCCCGTTAAGAAATTGCATCCTCGCAATTTTAAAAACTGGGTATTGAAATTTCATTGAAAGTCCCACACTGGAAAAGGAGTCATTAAAACTATTACTTTAAAAGAAAGAAGGGAAGTAAAAAAGGTCACCCAATTTAACACATACTAGGATCCCATGTAGGAAAACATGGACATGGAGGAAAAAAACCATGGGTCACGTTCTAAGGGAGAGTGATAGAAAATATGATTAGGAGAAAGTTAACCACAAGAAAATCCAAAACATATAATGTGTGTAAATGGTCTTTGATTACCTAGTAGGAAACATAAACCAACAACGTTTTTGTTTTACATTCCTTTTCATAATTTTGAGGAATTCATTTACAACATAGAAGAAAACATAATGAAATATACCAACCTTCAAGTAGAGATTCATCCTTTAATATGTTTCTATCAAAGCAAAACATTTCTCCAAATGATGTGCATTCAAAAACACTTCGTCTCATCAAAACACCAGAATCATCTTCTTGAGAGTCACGTAATACACAAAAGATTAACTATCAATTTCTTCTATCTTTAAACATTGTCCCAAAAAACAAAAAGGGTAAGATAAAACAACTCTTCAAAAAGATATAATCCCATAGGTAGGGAAACTACTTTTAAATCTTCATAGTTCCACGGTACTACCCAGAGATCATCATAGACCATTCTGTAAATAACTGTCCTTAAAATTCCTCAAAATAACCCAAACTAAGATTGAAACCCAATACAAGAAGGACTCTATAACATAGTCTTCCATGATAAACTTTATTGTTCATCTCCAAACAACATCAACCACTCCTAACATCTTATAACAAAATTAAATAACCTAAACATGTTTTCTCCAAGAGAGGTCAATCATTTCCATAAGTAACCTATAATACCATAAGTTCTCCTTAAATTCCTCAATTCTTCAAAATATAAGTCAACCATTACTCCTCAAAGAAAATAGCATAGTAATCTATTTACCTCAATCAAATAGGGTTCCAAAAATAGTGAACGTCTTCCAAAATGATAATTATCTTTTAATCCCCTAATCACCTTTTTTTAATGAAGAATAACTTCACTACATAAACATGTGGTACATAACAAAATATGTCTTCCTTAATGATATAAAATCATCTTATGTAGTGACTCGATGATCTTAGAAAACATAAAGGATATGCTCATAGAGCATGAACTAAAATACAACATGACATAGACAATTATTGCGAAGAAGTTACATGTACCTCAGTCATCATGATCCATCTCAGCATAGGACTTGAATTGTTCCCTTGTCCTCTAAGATTGTTGATGCTCATCATGCTTCTCACCCATTACAAGAGAGCATTGCCTTGGATAATGTCTATCTTCTCCACATTTATGACATTGAAATTTAAAAGGTACATTAGATTGAACCATATCTACATTCATAACATTATCCATTTTTTAAAAGCAATTGGCTACTTTATTCCATATCTTCCCACACTCAAAACATCTCCCGGTTCCTTTGTGACATTCTCCTTGGTGCCTCTTCCCACACTTTTTGCAAAAAATAAATTGGGTCTTCTTTCCCTTATCAAATTTATTATATGAACATCCTCGAGACTTTGTCTTCTTCTTCCTTGAAGAATTTGGGCATTCAACTAGGTACCAATTATTAATTGTGATTTTTAATAGATGGTTTTGCATAATAAAAATATGTTCAATATGATCTCTCATCATCTCTGTCACATTAATAGGGCAATCGTCACATTTCCTATCACATTGGTTTTTGGGACATGCTCTTCCATTTCCCGCCATTAACTAAGAAAAGAACGTATAATTAGGGGGCTTAAATACATAGCCAATAATCATGAAAAGGAAACATAAGCATAAAACGATAAACATGTAGAAGAAAAGTATACCCTAACTTGTGATCCCCTAGGTTCCAATCTAGGTTATCCATGATCATATATTCTTATGTGGATCTTTATTTTATTTTATCTTTGTTCCTTTAATAATGGTTCATACTAAGCTTATGAATTTACCAAAGCATATCCCCCGGGAGTGTTGTAACCAAGAGTGTAGCAAGGGCCACAATCGTGTACCAGTCCCCGTTCGAGTCTAGCTCAAAGCGGTGTTTTTGAGTTTTACCCCTATGTACATCTGTGCCAGAGCTACCTCTACATGCTCGTATCCAGACAAGGATGTTTTTTCTTGGCAACCACTTACTCAATACTAACAAAAATTCCAGGAAGATTTCCTATATTTAAACTTTTCTATAGAGTTTTTCCTAAAGTTTTCATATCCTAATTTACACAAATAACTAAACCATAATTTGATACCAACTATAGAATCCCGCCTTTTTATCACATAAACTTTCTTTACATTATACAAAACTGAGGATCTTTAAGGTTTAGTGTCTTGGAAACAAGGAAATTAATACATGAAACAAAAAAAAACATTCTTCTTAAACACTTGAAAGGATTCTCCTTATGTTCATCCTAGGTTCATTACTGCATCTCATAACCTAGGTACATACATCAAAAAAAGGGTGAGCAGAAGGCCCAATGAGGGAAACAAGAGGAACATTTTACATGTGAACTTGAGATACTTCAACAATGTCATGAAAAAGAACTTTAAGGCATGAGAAAGAAATCATGAGGAATATCATAATAAAAATAACATTTTTCATAACATTAAGATGTGGATACATCACTTAACATAGACAATCATGAACATATCACCAAGGACCATCCCTAAGGTGTCATTTGAAAATTCCAAGGTTATTCACCAAGATATCGTGAAAATTGTAATCTCTAGTGTTTACATCATTACCCAATGCATTGGAGCGCTATTAGGGCGCACCCTTAAATTTTCCTTTATTATCATGTGATACACATATATCATCATCAAACATTTCATAAATAAGCCATATAGCATAAAATAAATGTGTTTCATTTCATAATCATAATGTTTTAAAACTGCTTTAAAGACATGATCTTTATGTCACTTTAAAACCCACAGAAAAGGAAGGTGGCTCTCATGTATGTAAATCCCAGATTTTAAATAAAAAAATTTGGTATGTATGTGAATACCTTTATAGAAGAGAGAGATTTGAGTATTCACTTAATAAAATAAAATAACATTAAAAAAAGAGAGAGACATTTTGAGACGGAAATTCTGCAGCATAACGACTATGTTTCCGGGTTTTAGAAAACATTGAAAAGAGAGGGGACTTGGGTCAAACATTCATAAATGACCCATAAAACAGTAGAGGGACAGAATATGAAGGATATATGAACATAGTAATTTAATTTTAAGGACATACCATTTGAAATGAAAAACATGGAAGGAAGAAAAAAAATTAGATTTCTCTTATGAAAATTCGGCAGCCTAACGACGTCAATTAAACTTCACCAAAAATGAATTGATGAGATCAAACACGGTCTCTAATCATATGAAAATAATAGTTAAGAATTATAGATATAGAGATCATAACACAACATAAAAAAAGAAACTTGAAATACTTGACATGAAAGTAGAACTTTGAAAAATATGAAAGGTGAACGAATCCCTTAAAAATTCGGCAGCCTAACGGCATCCCATAAACTTCATCAAAAATCAATTGAAGAGATCAAATAGGATATCTCATAATATGAAAATAAAATATCATTATGATAGATATAGAGATAATAACCCAATAGAAAAAGGATCTTGAAAGACTTGACAAGAAAATAGAATTTGAAAATCAGAAGGGTGAAAGAATCTGTTACAAAAATTTCGGCAGCCTAACGGCGCCACTTAAACATTCATAAAATGAAATGATGATAGTAATAGGGGATCACTCATCATATGAAAATGAAAATTTAATTAAGAGGATTATAAAAGAACATCATAAAACATATGAACATGGAGCATAAAGGAAATGACTTAAAAGAGAGTATTTGAAAAGAAAGAGAGAGTTTGGATCCCTTTCCTTAAAATGTTACTATTAAAACTCAATGTTTTGTACCTTGAGGGATTGGGGGAACCTTGGGAGGACTCCTTGGGAAGTAATGAGACTATAAATTCGATGGGGAGAGTGGGGAGTCGAATGGATGAGAGGATTGCTTTGTATTTATAGGGAAAGTGAGGGGACAAGGCATTAATGGCCAAGGGACACCTCATTGGTGGTTTTGGAAAAACCATGGGCTTGAAAATGGTATTTGCCCATGATATTGGCCACATAGGACACCTAATACCTTATCTTACTATTCATAAGTCGACCATATTGATTACATAATTAATACATCATTTAATGATGTCATTAAACACCCGTAACTTAAAAACGGTATTTTCACTATTCATCGAAAATTCAACTTTCTCAGAAAAATCCCAAAATTTCACCTTAACCAAATATCAATGCTATGATTTCAAAAATGAAATCCATTTTATAAAAATTATTTTCTATGTATTTTAATTTAATGTTTAAATAAAAACACTATTCACCGAAAATACATTTTTTTCAGAAAAAGCCCCAAAAATTACCTTAACGTAATATCGATGCTTTGAGTTCACAAATGAAATCCATTTTATAAAAATGAGTTTCTAAATATATATAATTAATTTTTTTAAATAAATAACACTATTCACTCGAAAAAACTAATACTTGACTAATAATTTATGAAACCATTTTATTGAATCACATTACTTAATCAAGGTTCCTATATTATATTATGCTTTATTTAAGAGAGATTAGAAATCCATTTAGTCACATTACTAATCCTAAGCATAAAATCTCTATTCATAATTTACTATTCATCAAAAATCAAGTTGATATTATTAGACTCTAAATTTCGTACTGAACAGATTTGTAGAAGACCATTTTTTGAAAATCATTAAACATTTTTAAATATTTAAGGTTTACATAAACATTTTTAAAATATATTTTCTCTAAAATTCACCACAAATATGCATACTATATTCATCCAGACATTTGGAAATTCATAAACATCATCATAAGAAGAAATAAAAAAATTTATTTAAAACAAAGGATTACACAAGGCAGTTATGGTCTGCTTATATAGCCCATTATCACAACAGCATAAGACGTAAGTGTAAGGTGTGCTAAGGTGAGAGAATACGAGGGAGGCTTGGCCAACATCGCACCTGTAGTAATTTCTATCAGTTTGAACTTCTCGCGAAGGCGATTCCGTTCTAGCTTCACACGATGAAGCTCGGCTTTGGTTTGGTCCAGACCAAAGCCCAGTGGGGCTACCTCTTTCACAAGTTCTGTTAGATGTGCTTCGATCAGTCCAAGACTACTGGGTGAGGCCATCAAATCATCTTTCTATAGTAGTTAACCAATATCACATGTAATTAGAGACAAAAGAAAAAGAAAAGTTTAGTTTCCAGTGATCCTATTGACCAATGGGTATATAATAGCCAAAACCCAACAGTCTCATTTTAATAATACTCATTTTATCCGATGAAACAGTTTTGTTGCGTATAAAAATAAAATAACACACAAAATTATGAAACAAGATTTATTCAAAATTTTGGGTCGTTACATCTTCTGAGGTTTTCCTCAACTTCCTATGTTTAACATAGGGTATGCCGTGAGTTTAACATCTTGTGGAGATGGTTACACCAGGGGCATGTCTTCTGAGGTTTTCCTCAGCTTCCTATGTTTAACATAGGGTATGATGCGATTTTAATGTCTTGCGGAGACGGTTATGCCAAAGGCATGTCTCTAGGGTTTTCCTCTGCTTCTTATGTTTAACACGGGGTATGACTTGTGTTTAACGTCATGTGGAGATGGTTACGCCAAGGGTGTGTCTTCTGTGGTTTTCCTCTGCTTCCCATGTTTAACACGGGGTATGTCGTGAGTTTATCATCTTGCGAAGACAGTTACGCCAAAGGCATGTCTCTGAGGTTTTCCATAGATTCTAATTTTTAACACATGGTATGCCTCCAGTTTAACGTCTTGTGGAGATGGTTATGCCAGGGGCGTATCTTCTGAGGTTTTCATCAGCTTCCTATGTTTAACAGAGGGTATGCCACGAGTTTAACGTCTTGCTGAGACAGTTTGAGGGTAATCAGAACATCCCATAGAGACGGATCAGATTGGTACATCCCAAGAGGGATCACCTGGATGATGAATGGATCAGAACTCCTAATGAGGACGGATCCAAGGTGGTGTGCCCCATGTAGGGGAGATGTCACACCATAGCTGATCGGAACACCAATGAGGGCGGATCAGGGAGAGTGCAACCCAAAATGGGGGGCACCAGGGTTTACCATTGAATGGGATTGAGCGTCATGGAGGTTTCCTACGTACCCTGTATAGAGGACAGGGATCAAAACCCATGTAGTTCAAAGGGGTTATGATTCATGGTTTACACAAAGGACAAAGACTCGGAAACATGTTGGGGTTTACACGTGGTTAGCTGCCCAGGTTCCGCAATGGAGCAGCAATGGTGGATGGGTCTTACACTCTGAGGAGGCCCATAGTGGTATGTTGATTACTCTCTGAGGAGGCCCAGATTTGGCATGGGGATTACGCTTTGAGGTGGCCCATGTTGTTATGGGGATTACGCTCTGAGGTGGCCCAGGTTGGAATGGGGCTTACGCTCTGAGGCGGCCCACGGTTTCATGGGTCTTACGCTCTGAGGCGGCCCACAATGGTGTATATGGGGCTTATGCTTTGAGGCGGAACATAATGGTTGGTGAACCGAAGTGATGAGTTCGGAATGACCGGGCAGTGGGCTTGAACCTCGTGGAGGCTTCCTAGGTATCCCCGTAGCAGGAAATCAATGTCCACGTAGTTTGGGATGGTATGAGGCTTATGCTCTAAGACGTCCCCCGTGCCGCTATGGAGTGGAAATGGTGGATGGGGCTTACGCTCTGAGGCGGCCCATAGTGTCTTCCTCATATCTGGGCAGGGGGGGCATCCCAATCCACTTGTGGGTTGAGGGCTTCACCTATACACTATTGCATAAGTGGGATAATGCCAAGGGTATTGGAATCGGTCGGAACAAAGGGAGATAGAAATTGTGAATGACATGCCCGACATTCAGAACACGGTGAGGGTGGCGTGGTGATGGAGGATAACTGTTGACCATGGAGGAAATGCAGCATCCATATCAGTTTATCCAGAAATGAGGACAAACAAGTGAGGGTCGACTGCTGACCATGTTCGAAACACAAGACCTGACTCAAAGTTTTGTCCAATGTCTTCCGGGGCATTGGCCCAGGACAGCAGGAGGACCATGGGTCAATCATCCATACTGTTACAGCAGGGGGACCAAAGGTCTATCATCCATACTTTGACAATAGGCATACCAAAGTTCTATCATCCATATTGTAACAGCAGGTGGACCAAAGGTCTATCATCCATAATGTGACAGCAGGCGGACAAAAGGTCTATCATCCATACTGTGACAGTAGGCGGACCAAAGGTCTATCATCCATACTGTTACAGCAGGCATACCATTGGTCTATCATCCATACTGTTACATCAGGTGGACCATAGTTCTATCATCTGTACTGTTACAGCAGGCGAACCATAGGTCAATCATCCGTACCGTTACAGCAGGCGGACCATAGGCCTATAATCCATACTGTTACACCAGGCAGACCATAGTTCAATCATCTGTACTGTAACAGCAGTAGGACCATAGGTCTATCATCCATTCTTTTATAGTAGGAGGACCATAGGTCTATCATCCATACCGTCAGGGGGTCCCATAAGACATGGAAGTGGATGTAGATCCGAATGAAGGACACACAAAGCGTGAGGTGGAGTGATGGAATGTTTGAACATATTCTAATGCCCTTGATATTATTCCACTGTAATCATGGTATTAGGAATCTTATTCTTGGCACACAAGGCATATCTTATTCGGAACAAGAGGAACCCTATGTTTGGAACCCAGGGTTTACTACAGTTTATAGTCATGTAGATAGGACTATTGGAATCTCATGCTTGGAGCATAAGGCGTCACTTGTTAGAAGAAAGAGGCATCCTGTGTTTGGAACATAGGGAGTGCTATAGTTTATAGTCATTTAGATAGGACTACTGGCATCTCATGCTTGGAGTATAAGGAATCTATTCTTTGGAACAACATGCATCCTGTGTTTGGAAGATATGGATTACTACAGTTTAAGTCATATAGATAGGACTAATAACATCGGCCACCTAGAACAGCTGATGTTGGGTCTTACGTAAGGGCATCCCTCTTTGGTTCAGCCTGGCATTGGAGCCATGTGACAGGGTTTGGAGGATCTTCCTGACGAATGGTTCAACTCAAGGTACTCGGGGAATTGATGATGAGAATCTCGACTCACGACATGTGAAAGGGACTAAGAGGAATATGTCGACACAAGGTATTTCATGGTTCACATAGGAGTATCTAAAATCATTCTATTTCATAGGTGGAGAGAGGTTGCACATTAGGGTGCAATGGAATGCTCCGATGTCTCGGTCCGAGAAGTTAAAGGTGTGACTCTCCATTTTTCATGGTGGTATGTGATGGTGGCAAAGGGACATGCCCGAAGGGCTGGGACTACAGCCCGACACTGACCCCGAGCGAGGGTGCAGGTCTGCGCCCCCGTGTTATGGACCAGCGGGTGCAGGCCTGGACACTATTGCGTGTAAACAGGGAAGGCGTGCATGCAATTGGGGTGTTTCACAGAAAACACCGTGTCGGCGTGCAATAGGGGCGCAGTGCGCAATAGGCACGGCGAGTGCGCAATACCGGACGCGGGCAAGCAATAAGAGGCGGCACATGCAACACCAGACGCGGGTTCACAATAGGAGGCACCACGTGCAATAACTGATGGGGGCACGCAATATTAGGTGACACGCGCAATACCTGATGTGGGCGCACAAAAGGAGGCGACACATGCAAAAGGGAAGGAATTTCGGGAAATATGGATGCCTTGCGCGCAAAAGTGATGGTGGCCATAATATGGGAGGCTTGCACACAATAAGACCGGCGCTACACTGGAACATAAAAAATAGAGCTCAGCGGCAATGTTGCGCGCAAAGATTATGTTTTGCATGGAAAACTGGGCAGGTTGGCCCTTTTCCACGCAAAACTAATGTTTTGCACGACGGAGGGGGGTTTTCCGCGCGAGCGCAGAAACATAGGACTTACGTGCATCAGAGTGGTGGCCGAAATCTGGGGTCCTCTTGAAGAAGGGGGGGGGGGGTTCCCTTGTATTTATAGGCAGAAACCCAGGCGTCGGTGCGCGAAAAAATGCGCGCGGGCGAAGGGTTTTCCGCACTCAAGTGGACACGCGTAAAATTCTGCGCGCTCAAGTCAGCGCACATAAAATTGCCCCCACCCAAGGAGGTGTGCGTAATATTCCGCGCGTGCAAATATTGTCACGTAATATTCCATGCGCGCAAATTCTTTTCCACGTGAAACTCCTTTTATATGCGCAAACCCATACTTTTCCCCAATATCGTCCCGGATGGCCATCCCCAGTATCCCAACTTCAAATAGCCATAACTTCTAAACCGTAACTCTATTTGGGCTCCACGAATAGTCAAATCGAAGCTTGGGGAATGAGCAGCGCTACCTGATCATCTATGGGAACGTTTGGAAAATTTTGGGGATGCGTTTTCTGGGTTCAAAATACGTAAAACTCTGGATCACTCAAGGTCCTTTCCAGAGAAGTTATGTTCAGAAGAATGTTTGATCTCTGATTAGACCAATACACCCAACTAATGTGTTTTCCCCCATGGTGGTGTGATTTCAAGAGTTTTGGAATCAATTCGAACAACCCATCACTCTGTATTCCACACTTTGTGTGCCTTTATTCGGACACCCGTCCTCTTTCATGTATAAAAGAACACCCTAACAGTATGGATTCTAGGCTTATGTCTTGCCTACTATCATGGGACAACATTCTGGAAGACTAATGGGTAGAATTTGGAGTCAGGATCTATGTTTTGAACATCGTCAATGGTCGGCGCTCATTTGATAAACCCATTTCAGGCTAACATAATATGGATACTGTGTTTTGAACATGATCAACAGTTACCCTCCATTTTCATGCCACCCCTATAATGTTCACAATCATGGTTATTGTGATTCACAAATTCCAATCCCTTATGTATAGATTAATTCCATCACCCCTGACATTACCTCACTCATGGACAAGAGTACATTTGGGAAGGGGATAATTTGACTTTTCAGAGAGCATTATTCCCTAGTAAGGCCTCCACAATTCTTCTTAAAATCTGGGAAAAGTCATTTATACCCGGATGACTGAACATTGGTCATCATTCACACATTCAAATGAAGTAACGACATGAACATCCCTTATTTCTCACACCAGGCATGACCCACATGAGCTTAAGGATGGGTCTCTAATTGTTTCATGATTTTGTTTGGAATGCATTAAACTGAAAAGGCATGTTGATAGTTTTTTCATGCATGAAGTTCAGAACAAGTAAAATGAAACAAAAATAGGTTTATGAGATCTGAAAAAATAGGGCCCTTAAGGATATGCGTTTTGGATGGATTTCTCTAGTGTTTCCACCCTCTGGTTTGTGTCCTCCAGCATCGCTACCCACCCCCTGAGATCCTTCTCTTCATCAGTGGCCACAGAGCGTAGCTCATTCGCCCTATCCTATCATTTATCTTGTTATATTTGAAGCCCAATCATTTGGTGACTTGCCGCCACTATCCATTCCTAGCCATCCACCAGCTGGTCCCTAGTTGCTCAATGAGCAAGGAGTAGTTTGTGATGAATAATTTCGTCTCTTCTGTATGATCCTCAATCCATCAGACCTTTGTTCCGCCTTCAAGAATACATTGGTTTTCACTGACTCTTTATTTCACTTGGAAATGTCAGAGCATTGGTCGTACTCTTATATCTTCATAGCCTTGTAATATCATACATTTAGATGAAGAATAAGAGCATCAAACCCTCCTGTGCAGAGAAAGTGCAACCATGTGCAGAGCAATACCATCCATTTTATCCATTGTTCCTATGGCTAGCTAAGAAAGAGTTTGATGATCTTCTATTCATTGTTCTGTGTCATATGTATCTTTAATTCGTTGTTTGAATCAGAATAGTATATTTCCTTGGGGTCTTCTGGTCTGTCTTTAGGGAAAGCGGGAAGGAGATCAGTGGCTGGGTCATCCTCGAGAGCTCCATCTTCATCAGTGACTTCACCCTCGTCCAGTTGGAACCCCACCCCTACAGAATTTACACTTGAAAACTCTGGATCACCAAGTACCGGGTTAGGGCCACTTAGAATGGTTTTTATGCAACATATGATTTGGTCATTGGCTATGCTCTAACTATTGTTCCATACCATATGGTCCATCGAGCCTCCAACCATACGATCATTACATCAAGAATCAATATCTTGGTTATCTGAATTCACCAAAAAAGGTGATAGCCAATGAAAGTGGACCTACCGGTTCCAAAAATGGAAATGTCCAATGCATGTGTCATGGCTGGAGTCGCAGTCACAGTAGAGCCTTTAGCACATATCAACTCGATCGTCGGTGCCAGATCCTCTTAAGCAGTGTGAATGGATGAAGACTCAAAAGCCACCATCTCGTCTCTTCCTTATGTCTCATTGTCATCTACTATGGCCATAATCGGAAACCCACTATTCTCAGTCCCTTGAATAGGCTCATGAGAATTCTCCCTAGCCTCCACATGCACAACTTCGTCCCCTGCGGGGAAGGATTCCTATGCACCATCATCCATGAATTCCTAAATAGAACGGAGTTAGGTTGAAGAATTTGGATTGTGAAAGGATAAAGGTTGGTGGAGGTATGATTTATGCTTACCTCATGCTGCTATTCCAGTTCTGCATTAGAGCCTATGATTTCACCACTCTTCATAGAGCTTTGCTGGTGAGCAGGAGCTTTTGAAGACCCATCACCACCAGGACCATCAACTTTGTCCTCCTCTTATTCTTAATATTATCCTTATTCATATTCTTCTTCTTCTTCCTCTTATTCATCTTCTTTTTCTTCTTCCTCTATACTTTCAACCTCATATGGTAGCTTTTTCGGGTAATGTTCTTGGCCAAGCATCTCTTTCACCATGATATGTGGTTCTTCATACCGCCCCACTAGCATGTGTACATGTCCATTGCCTTTAGGTGTGCTTGTGGGAAATTAATGTTTACCCTATCCTTCATCTAGTTGCTCCATATGTTAGGAATATGGAGCCCAATGCGGACCACCCTCTGCCACAAATTCTTTAGAAGAGATAGATTGTTGTATTGTTCTCCAAGAAGACCATAATGAAGGGAAGATGGAATTGGCTGTTGGATTCAAGAGGCACCTGAATTTCTTTTCCGGAAGTTCCCTATCTGGCCCACGAGGATGCACGCTAGACCACCCTTCCCCGGAAGGTTGGGGCACGTTCTCGGCTTCTGATGCTCCGGCCGATGAAGTAACGGTCTATTCCATTCTAGCCGCCTAACCCATTATTTTCCTCACCTCCCATGTGGCACCTCTTATACCTCCTGGCTCTTCAGACATTGCACAAACGCCATGATTTCCCGGATATGTTTCCAAATAATTTCCTCATGATATGTTATTATCTAGTGTTTGGCATACTCTGTTGACAGGACTACACTGACGTCGGTGGGGGGAAGGGTGATGATTTCTCCCAACCCTATTGTCATGAACATAAGCCACAATTGGCGGAGAATATAAGAATTCAATTTTTCACCATCCTTTGTGTAAACATTCTTCGGCAATCGTTACACGCGCCTAAAATTCATGGCAAACCTGGTCAACACATACGGTTCACAAAATATTTTTCTGTCATTGCAGGATACATATAAGGACCCAGCCTTAAAACATTACATAGTCTTGAATTAAATGAATAATTTACATTTAGGATCTTTTCAGGTTTAGTGTTTTAAAAAATTAGGACATCACTACTACATATCATCTTGAAAATTACACGTAGACCCTACTACTCAGTATCCAATTTTTTCATAAAATAAAAAATCTTAAAAAGTAAAATGTCTAGTTCCATGTTTTAGATAGAATGACTATTATTTGATCCCATCAGTGTCCCTATTCATCATTAAATCTTGTGGAAAACATTTCAATAACAAGGTATGATCATAAAAAGGTCAGTAAGGGTTATAAAATAAAGAAAGAAAAAATTATCCCATCAATAAATACAATTAAATGAAACCATACATTTAAATCATAACATACCTTATAAAATTATAAGATTTATGAATAACACACATGAGTCACAACTCATCATGGTAACTGGTGGCATAAATAATACACTTACATTATAGCTATCACAACTACATAGGGAGTTATGTTCGATTACCCATTACCTTATATTCTTTTAATCTATTAGGAGGATCATTAATGTTTACCTCTTTCACGTTACCCTATGCATTGTAGAGCTATCTCGGGCTCACCCACCATAGGTTTATCATGGAACCACCCATATATGTAAATAATGCTCAATAACCATAACATAATCATAACATATAACATAATAATAATGGAAAGATAACATTTCCACATTCCAATCACAATATATCAAATAAATATATTGAAAAAATCAATTCTTTATCAAACCATTTTCAAAACCATTTAATGCATTTAATAAAAAGATCTTTGTATCAAAGTGACCCATAAAAATTTGAAGAATTTAAAGGAATTATCATTTTAAAACATTAATTTCCATATAAATAAATCCTTAAATCCATTTTTAATACACTGAAATTAATGATAAATATTTAGAAGATTAAATCATTAAAACAGTATTTTAGTTAAGGACTTACTAACCAAATGGGAGATGCTTGAATACAAATAATTGAGGAATAACATTTAATAAAAACATTATAATATCATAAGAATAAAAGTATTATTGATATAATATTCCAAGGGATAGTATATACACTTTATAAAAGTGAATTTTTACATAACAACAATGATGTCTCAATGGAATTTAAATTGAGACAAAATCCCTTATAAAGATGATATCCATAGATTAACGATAAATAAAATATATAATAATGTGTGAAAAAAATACACGCCATATGATTGGATATTCAGTGTAAAACAATCATATTTCATTCACATATATAAATATCATGACATAATCAACAAGTATATGTTTAAACCCAAAGAATTGAAATTGGGTTAAGAAGTTCTTCTATAGAAATTCTTCAGTCTAATGAAATCACATTAAAATTTATAAAATGAATTGAAGAGATTGAAAATGGTCTCTCAACACATGAACATAAAATTTATATAAATAATCATATATAAGAACATATCGTAACATAAGAAAAATTAAAATAAAACATATGACCTAAAATAAGTCTTTGACAAAGAGAGTACGGTGAATGTTTCCCTTTTCGATTTGGTAAAATATGAAAAACACACCACATTAAATATGGTTCATAAAATTAAGATTTAAATACACATAAATTAATTTATATTAAACATTGAATAAAATCATGGGTATTACATACACCACACAAAATAAAATAGTGGCAAATACAGCATGAATCTCACGGGAATAAAAAGTGAGATGAAAACCCCATACCACATTGAAATAAATAAAGTCATATGACCAAAAGTTAATAAATATCAAATGAATAATAGAATAACATGAATAGAATTAAATTATTGATAATATATATCAAATTTAAGTTCACAATACACCACATGAAATAAATATGTGGGAACAATGGAAATATCACGGAATTAAAAGTGAGATTAGAAACCCCATACCTTATGTCCAAATTGACTCGTTTTTTTCTTATTATTCTTGAATAATAAACTAAAGTTAAATTATAATTTCATAAGAAACTTTATTATGTTAATTATTCATTTTATATAACTTATTAATTAGCTATAACAATTAGTTAAATATTTGAGTTCATATTGGACATTTTATCTATGATCATAACTTGAGTAAAAAATGAACTTGATATAATTACAAATTGTCCCTATCATAAAATTTTCATTATATCCAAAATGATATTATGGATTTATATTTAATATATATCCCAAATATCCATTCTATATTTAATTATAATAGTACATAACATTTGAGATAAGAAATGAATTACAATGTTCATGGAGACGGTTAGTCATACGTACGCATGAACTCTACTACCATTTCTATTTCATATTTAAGGTAATAAAAACGTGATGATAAATAGCTATATTATAATTCTAGTATAATATGATATATTATTTAATTATCTCCATAGTTTATAAATTCCTTGTATGTCATGAATGAGTCATATCACTTTGAGGGGGCGATAGTATGCACTTCATCAAATGAAATTATTGCATTTACACATATTGGAAAGAATAAAGATATGTTTTTTTAAAAAATTACATAATCATAGAGAATAAATAAACATAATATATATCATATAAATATATACTTCCATATTAATAGATACCATAAGAGGTGTTATTAGATAATTGAACAATCAGCGTTTCATGAGGTAGTGTTCGCCCTACACATATTGGAAAGCATAAAGGTATGTTTGTCATTAATATAAAGTGTCATTATCACTCCCATGTGGCTCCATGGGGTCCCAAAATCGAAACAATGATGACCATGGTCAGACATGTATCAACCAACATAATTATGACACATGTAATGGTAATTTTATACTATTATAATAATATTTTGTTACCTTATTTACCAGATTTACCCTTTAACCTGGTAAATAAAATTTTTACTGATGTAAATATTCATATTGTATAAAATTATAGGTTACATATTTACACAATTTTCAACTCCTAATTCCAAATATGGAATCCATATTTTCAAATTCAAAACACAGATGTGTTATAAATTATTTTAAAATTAATTCTGATTTTCAAAAAAGAAGGTGTGTTTTTAAGAAATAACAACTATAAAAAGATTGACACTTGTTTATGTCATATTTCAAATTCAAATTAATTAAAATGAACAACATATGAATAAATGTTAAATATATAATCTAATTACACTTTAAAACCATTTAGTAAAAAATATAACCATATAAATAAACTAGATTAAAATGCAGTTTTGAATTAAAATACAATATTTTTCACTATTGATTAAAGAATGAACTTTATCAAAAAAAATATAAAACTTATATCCAAAGTAAATCTTGATGTCCCAATTCTAAAAAAGTATATTATTTATTCAAATATAACATATAAAGTTGACCCAAACAAGAATTAAAGAGGCTTTTCCATCAAATGGTGGTAAATTGGCATTTTTATGAATATTAGAGTATTTATGCATAAAATCAAAGTCTTTCTTATTGTAAGAATCCAACATTTATTGGATAAATGTAAAAAAAATTAAAAAACATGTATATTTATATTTTACATAGTTCTGTCCATTTCCGCCAATACAATGACTAGGCGTTAACTACCACTTAAAATAATAATATATTATTATTTTTTAGTATGACTCAGCATTGTGTGCAACATAAGATTACAAAGAAACTCGTTGTTGCGTATCAGGTACGCCATCGAACCTAGAATCCCCTTTAATGTAAAATTAATATTTAATTCAAAAATATTTATCAATATGAAAATTTAATATTCTTTATTTACATGGGATGTTACATCTTTCCCCCCTTTTGGAAATTTAGTCCTTAGAATTTTAAAAATGGGATTGGAAATTTTATTAAAAGTACCAAATTGGAAAAAGTTTCAATAAAAATATCAATTTAAACTAAAGCAAAGGAGGTAAAAAGGTCACCTAAGATAACATATACTAGGATTCCATGAAATCCAGGATATGGATGAGAAACTAACACTCATAGATTAATAGAGAGTGATGGAGAACATGATCACAAAATGTTAACCACCACAATACCATAAATTTGTGGTCGGGTAAAATTCTGATGATAAAAGATAGATTATAACATTTTTTGCTTCAAGATCCTTTTTATTGAGTCGGTGAGTTTTATTAATAACTAGATTATGATCGTAAGGAAAAATACGTACTTGGGATTTTGAGTGTCATCCTTTAATAAAATTCTACAATAAACTCATCTTTTCTCCAAAATTTAAGTATTCAAGATGACTCAGTCACGCATGAAGTTATAGAATAAACTTATAGAGTATCACATAATCTATAAAAGATGAATTATATATTTCTCCTAACTTTAGACATCAAAAAAACCAAAATTGGTTACTAAAATATCAGATAATCCTCAAAAGGATATTCTTTTATAAAATGAAGTACAACTCTTAATCAATAAAATTCAACAAAAAGAACCCAAAGTTCAAGAATGACCATTCAATATATCATTGTCCTTAAAATTTTTCAACAGAATCCAAACTAATATTGAAACCTCAATCTCACAAGGATTCAATCACAATGTATTCCACCATAAATCTTAACAATTATTTCAAAAAACATAGACTACTCTTAAAGTCTCTTAATGATGTGTAATTAACCTAATCACATATTCTCTATTATAGTTTAATAATTTCTATAAATAAACCAAGATGTAATATGTCCACATAGAAAACATTTATTCTTCCAAAATAACATTTTAACAATTTCTCCACAAATGAGATCCCATAGTATTCTAGTTTCCTTAGTTATATAATAATTCTTAATGAGAAAACATATTCTAAAATAATCTTAATCACTTAATAACCAAATCATTTCCCTCTATTAAGTATATACATTTCTTAAAACATAATTTCCAAAAATTAACTTATTCTTGATCCATAAAATCATTTAAATAAAAATAATAATTCACACTAACCAAGGACTTCATGTAGGAAAATGGCATGCGATACCCCCTTGTCGCCCTTCGGTTGTGGGATTGATTCATGCGGCCTTTCCAGACGCGATAGTTTTTCCCCAATCAAATTGGTTTTCATTTTAATAAAACTCATAAATAACCCTAACATGTTTTCACCTCAATAGTTTTCTTATAACATTAATTTTCATCCCAATACATTAATCCCTCAACATATTATATATTGTTATTTCTTTCTCCTCTGTATGATAAAATAAAAATATTCCCATTAGAAAGAACATCATACCTTGGTCATGGTGTTCATATGGTCTCATAATCATCTTGTCCACATAGGTAGAAGATCCATGAATTGAAAAATGATTTAAAGGTCCATCAACATCATTTTCTTCTTTAATCCAAATACAACTTGTACAAATTGGGTCATATGGGTGTTTTCAAAAAAAATGTTTTAGAAAATAATCATTTATGACATATAATTTCAAAACATCTGATAAAACATGATTTTTATAAAACAGTCGGACCAAATTTGAGTTGAAACATTCAATAAATGGTCCTTTTAAAATACTATAAGTATGTGCTGAGAGAGTATGTTGTAAAAGAAAACATAAATAGCTTCTGCAAGGGTATCCTTCCCTAGCACCTTTTTCAATATCATAATATGCTTCAAAATCATCTGAAAAGGTAAAATAATAGAAATTTCATTAATAATATTTACCTTTCATGAAAATATGTAAATATTGAGAAAAAATATTTGATTAAACACAACCCATGATCCATGATGACATCTAGGTATATAATATGTGTTTGATATCTCAACCATCTTCATGCAATTGAGTTGTATTCTTCAAAATGTTTCACAATCATCTGAACAGGACCTTGAAAAAATTATTGCAAGAATGTCATTAGGAAGAGATATGAATGTAATTTTGAGACCTTCTCCTTCCATTTGTAACCTAATTTCCTTGATCTGAAAAATTAATAAAACAAGGATTTAACTGAAATAATATACATATGGACTAACCCCGTGATTAATGAAAAATCGTAATCTATAAAGTTGTCCAATCCAACCATTGATACCCACTATAAGGAACTGTCCTTAAAACATTACATAATCTTGAATTAAATGAATAATTCACATTGAGGATATTTTCATGAATAGACATTTAGAGATTTAGGCCATAACTATTACATATCAACATGAAAATTACATACATACACTACTAATTAGTATCTATTTTTTCCATAAAATAAAAACTCATAAAATGTTACATGTCTAGTTCCATGTTTTAGACAACATAACTATTCATTGATCTCATCCTTGACCCTATTCATCTTTAAGTTCTGTGGAAAACATTTCAAAAACAAGGGATGAGCATAAAAATCTCAGTAAGGGTTATAATGTAAAGAAATAAAACATCACCCATCAATAAATACAATTAAATGAAACCATACTTTTAAATTATAACAAACATTATGATATCATAATATTTGTGAATAACACATTGAATTCATAAATCATAAAGGTAACTTGTCGTAGACACAATAGCTATCACTACTACATAGGGAGTTACATTGGAATCCCCATCATAGTATATTCCCTAAATCTCATAATGGAATTATTATCGTTGACCACCGTCACATTACCCAATGCATTGGAGAGCTATCTCGGTCTAACCCGCCCTAGGTTTATCACAGAACCACCCATATATATAAAGAATTCTAAATAATCATAACATAATCATAATACATAGCACGATCATAAAGGAAAGATAACATTTCCACATTCCAATCATAATATATCATATCAAGATATTGAAATAAACAATTCTTTATCAAACCATTTTCAAAACCGTTAAAAAGATATAATAAAAAAGATTTCTGAATCAAAGATCCCCATACCACATTGATGAATTTAAATGAATTATCATTTTATAAAAATAAAGTCCATATAAATGAATCTCCCAGACCATTTTTAAAACAAGGACATTAATGATATATATTTAGAAGAATAAATCATTAAAATGATATTCTTATTAATGAGTTCCTAACCAAATGCGAGATACTTGAAAACATATAATTGAGGAATATCATTTAATAAAAATGTTATAATATCATGATAATAAAGGTATTCATGTTATAATATGTCAAAGGATAGTATATACACCATATAAAAGTGAATTGGTGAATAACAACAATGTAGTCTCAATGGAATGTAAATTGAGATGAAATCCCTTATAAAAACATTATCCATAGATTAAAAATAAATTAGTTATATAATTATGTATGAAAAATATAAAGACATGAAATATGATTGGATATTAAGTGTTAAAAAATCAGATGTCATTCACATATATTCATATCACCACATAATCAATAAGAATAAGTTTAACCCCAAAGAATTGAAATTAGGATAAGAAGTTCCCTTATAGAAATTCGGAAGCCTAATGATGGCTCATTAAAAATTAGAAATTTTTTTGATTAGAGACAAATGGGTCTCTCAACACAAGAACATAAAATTTACATCAATAAGGATATATGAAAACATATACTAACATATGAAAAATGAAAACAACAGACATGACATAAATTAAGTCTTTGACTAAGTGAGTGTGGTGAATGGTTCCCTTGCTGATTTGGTAACTTATGTAACATCCACCACATTAAATAAGGGTCACACAATGAAGAATAAATACCCATAAATTAATTTATATTACAAAATTAATAAAATTATGGTCATTACATACACCACACAAGAAAATAGTGTAAAATATAGCTTGAATCTCACCAAAATAAAAAGTGAGATGAAAACCCCATAAAATGTTGTAATAAATCGAGTAATTTGACCAAAAGATAATAAATATAAGATGAATCACATAATATAAGTAATATAAAGGGAATCATGATAATATATATCAATTGGAAGTGCAAAATACACCACATGCAGTTAATAAGTGGCAAGCACTGCAAATATCACGGAATTAAAAGGGAGATAAGAAACCCCTTACCTCGTGTCTAGATTTAATCATTTGTTTCTTGTTATTTATAAGTAATAAACTTTAGTTAATTTATACATTCTTAAGAACTGTTTTCATGCTTATTATTCCTTTTATATCACTTATTTCTTTGTTATAACATTTCATTAATTATTTGAGTTCATATTGGACATTTTGTCGATATTCAAAACTTGTGTAAAAAATTAAATTGTTATAATTACAAATTGACAATAATGTAAAAATCACATTTTAATCAGAATAATATTCATATTATAGATATAATATATATCATATATATCCATTATATATTGACTTATAATAGTACATAACATTTTGAGATATGAAATGTAATGCACCGTTCAAGGGGTTGGTAAGTCGTACGTACGCATGAACACTACATTCATTTCTATTTCATATTTAATGGAATGAATAAGTAAATATAAATAGGTATATTATAATTCTAGAATAATATATTATATAATTTATTTTTCTCCATCCTTTATACATTCCTTGTATGGCATTAACAAGTCATATCACTTTGTGGGGGCGGTAATCTGCACTTTCTAAAATGAAATTTTCATGGTTACATGTATTGGAAAGCATAAAGGAAGGTTTGTAAATAGAAATTAAAAAAGCATAGAGTAAACATAAATATAATATATATCATATATAAATATAGTTCCATCATAATAGATACCATGGGAGGTGGTAGGAGATAATTGAACAATCATCATTTTATGACGCAGTAGTTTATCGTCCACAGAAAGAGTATGTTATTTAACCATTAAATGGATGTTTGTGTAAGTGTAGTTATAATAAATCACTTAAAAACAACAAATTATATTGAGGATACTGGTTTTTTATTAAATGAAGTAATAAAAAGAGTTTATGGGGTTGGATAAGTAAAATAAAACAAAAAAACTTAAGAGAAGATGTTACCTTTAAATCATGTATATCCATTTGGTTGGAACCAAAAAATTTAATTGAATTGCCTTCTGCCTATTGTATGGATCTTAGTAGGAGGAGGGAGATGTATGGAGCTTAATTGGGTAGTGTTCGGATGACAAAAGGGGCTTGATATGTGAGACGAATGGGTTATATGATATAGATTTTATAAGGGGAGGATGGGCTCTTTAGGAATGTTTAAAAAATTTTTTATTATATTTTTATTTTCGGTTTTTGATGGTACAAACCATAATAATTTTGAAGATAAGATGACTAAATTTCGAAATGAAATCATACAATAAGAATTGGATAGGTTTTGGATATTGTTTCAATCTTTACAATCATATTTATTTAAGTCATTCATTAACGAGGTAAACACTGCATCATTATTGTGTCATAAATATTTTTATTTATTTGATTTTTAAAAATTATCAAAAAATATCATGATTTAGAAAAAAAATATAGAATTCAAATAAATATTTATACTCAGAGAGATAACTTTTATAACACCCTGTGAGAATTTATTTACAAAATGGTATATGTTTAAGTCATTTTTGTCTTTACATTAAATTAATTTATATAAAGTATCATTATCACTCACAAGTGGCTCCATGGGGTTATAAAATCGAACCAAGGATTCCCATGGACGAACATGCATCAACAAAACGTATTAGGACATATGGCAGGGTAATTTAATATTATTATTGTAATATTTTGTTACCCTTATTTACCAGATTTACCCTTTAACCATTGTTAAAAGAAAATTCTGATGCAAATATTCAAAATATATTCAATTAAAGTTACCTATTTACACAAATTTGACCTCTTGACTCCAAATATAGAATCCATTTTTCAAAATTCAAAACACAAAATTGTTAGAAATTAATTTAAAATTAATTCCCATTGTCAAAACAAAAAGCATGTTTTTAAGAAATAATAACAATCGAAAGATTAACACTTTTTTATGTCCAATTTCAAAGTGAAATTACTTCAATTGATCAAAATACGATTAAATGTTGAAAATATTTTCTAATTACACTTTAATACCATTTATTAAGAAAATATAAACCTATAAATAAATTAGATTAAAAGGCAGTTTTGAATTAAAATATTGTATTTTTCACTATTTATAAAAAATGAACATTATCAGAAATATACCAAAATTTTATCAAAAGTAAATTTTGATGTCCCAATTAAAAAGAAGAATATTATTTTGTCAAATATAAAATATAAAAGTGAAAAAATCTATATTTATATATGGTTCTCCATCAAAAGGCGATAAATCGATCTTTTAATGAATATTAGAGTATTTATCCTTAAAATCGAATTCGTTCTTATTTTAAGCATCTAAAATTAATAAGACAAATATAAAAACATTTAAAAAAATGTATATTCATATTTTAGATAGTTCTGTCCATTCCCACCAACACAACGGCTAGGTGTTAACAACAATTTAAAATAATATTATAATATTATTTTTCAGTATGACTCAGCATGGTGTGCAACATAAGATTTCAAATAACCTCGTTGTTGTGTATTGGGTACACTATAGTTCATAGAATACCCATTAATGTAAAATTATTATTTAATTCACAAATATTATTAAATTAGAAAATTTCATATTCTTTATTTACCTGGGATGTTACACTACTTGTACGCCACCCCAGTTGATTTGTAGGTACTCCCTCTGCTCTAATGGACCCTTCCCATTATCTACCATTTGACCGAACAGGGTTAAGAATGGGTGGATTTCTATATGGGTATGGCTTCTAATCTTGATTTTTATCCCATATTCTCTTAGCGTTATTGGGTGAATTCCGGGAATGTTCAACAGGGATCGCCGCATACCATTTCTAGGGGTGAACGAAATTCAAGAAGTCATACCAGCCAGATTGGGATGTGACCCAACCATGAAGAATCTAGAACAGCCCACATATCCTCCTGGGTGTACTTCTCCTTGAAATACTCCCTAGAACACCGTACATGTTTTCCAACACTAGCACCCACATTTTGACCTTGTTCTTCACCACCACAATCTCGGCCATCACTTGCATCCCTGGGTGGACCCCATCCTGGTGTTCCTCACTGGTAATATCCATCAGCTAAAAATTTCGACGAGAAACCATACATATCATACATTTGTGTCCCAACTATCATTTAGGAATAATCCCCATAATCTGTACTCTCCTGCCTCCAGGATCCTCTAGTATGATCTTACCTTTCCCCTCTAAGATGTGTTTGGACATTTCCTTCCTCGAACTAGCATTTTTACAGCCATTTCCTACATCAGGAAAAGACTAAACCACCTTGAATAGAATATGTCCGTTAGGATATATTTTATATTTCAACTCCTCTTTCGCCAGCTCTAGTAGGTGGCATGATAAAATTGGGGTGTGTGCTCTATCCCCCAAGACATTCCCCAATGGGAGGAACTCGTCATACTAGTACCCCTCCAAAGGGATTACCCTGATGTAGTGACCATCCCAAAAACTGATGCCCACATCCCCATGGTGGATGTGGAAGGGGTTGGTTTCAGGTGACCAGCGACTGAATAACATCGCTACCATAACCACTTTTCAGAAGAAGTTGAATTGGGACGTCCAAATGGATTCAAATAGCCTGATAGATCACATATCCATCCAAAATACTCTAATTTTTTGGAATACCCAGTATTCCCATGACCATTAATTGGTGAAGTTTTCCTCAGATATGAAATCATATTCCTGCCAACCCTTCGTCTCGTCAGTGATACTGCTCCATAATGTACATGAATAAAGAGAAAGAGATTCCTTAGGAACAAGAATGGTTCCTAAAACTATCATGGTCATTGGATTTTGGAAATAGATAGCCATGTTCTGTGTTTCTCTTACATGATGGCAGTTGTTTGTAATATGGAACTGTGGGAGACTATCCTCGCCCGTCACCCATAACCGCGGTGTATCTATCTCAAAACCAGGCATCAAAACCTCCTCCATATAGCCAAAGATCCATAACGAAAGGCTATCGCTCCTGAAATTATTATTCATGGATTGCGTAAGCATTCCAAAAATCATATGGTTATCAGACAAAACCCTCCTCACATGATGAATTTGAGGGTTCATGATCATCTGATTCGTTCTTCCAGATGATGGGGCCTCCCTCTTATCCAAAGTCTGTTTGGTGGCCAGTCATGTAATTTCAAGGGAAGAGTGCGAAAGATGGAAGATTCTACGAGAAAAATATGTGGAGTCACTCAAGAAATGTGGCGGCGTGAAAGAGTGTCGATCTACGTGAAAAAGGTTGGACATCATGAAGAACATGAACTTATCCGCGGAAACTTATGCGATGATCAATACCTTTTCATTGCACAAAAGAAAAATCGCCTTTTGTGCAGAAAAAAGTCAATATAGGGGCCTATGTGGGGTCCGAACATATTTATAGGTGCGAACATGGCTTCCGCGAGTGAGGAAGTGATTTTAATGCCCATGTTGCATTCTTTCACACACCGAATAGGAACTTCCCCCATTTTCGGCGTGACCCTCAGAATCCGACTTTCGGGCCCCCCTTCAGCTCCAATTCTGAGGGGGTCATTTACTGATGCTGAATTTTGTAAAGGGATAAAAATGGGATAATAAAAAGATATTGTTTCTTAAGAGGTGGATAAGATTATGTGACCCCAAAGGTAGGTGCATGCACGATTTAATAGATGCACACAAGATGTACTCTGGCGTGAAAAATCATGTGCACCCAATACGATGTCATTGGCAGGCTTACGCGGTAACCCCTCTGAAACCGCCAAAAGGAAATGACATGTAATTAGAAACCGCCAAAAGGAAATGACATGCAAGGATGTGAGGTTGTTCTTAACAATCCTCCTGGTGTGAAATGTCATGCATTCCCAATCTAACATCAAATGGTCCCTTGCATACCAACACCATTGAGAATTGGTTGAAGCCCGAGCACGAAGGAACCCAGCAGCCACAAAATCTTGTGCCCCAATATGTCATCAATGGGGCCCTTACGCGCTGGCGCCCTAAAAAATATGGTCATTCCCTAGAATAAAGTGCCACTCCAGTGCTCAAACTCTTTCATACCCAATATGACATCGAAGGATGGATTCCACAACGATGCCCTAGGATCTACTAAATAGGCTGGTGTGCAAAATTCTTGAAGGTGCACCAATATTCTTCCAGCGTGAAACAATTTCGTGCTCAATGCGATGCCATGTGAGTGATTTACGAACAACACCACTTTCACGCTTCCTGTTTGGCCTTTGACTATAAAATGAAGTGTACCCCCGCTCTTCGGGGATGGTTACAGAAGATGAAGAGATGCTCTTCTGAGTGAATGACACCTCTTCTGCGACTGCGCGAAAAACACTATGGCTTCAAGGTATTGGATCTTGTGTGACAGGTACCCTAAGGGTCCTCCATTGGGTGGGACATCTAGGGAGTGATCCTAATTCATTTTTTTTACCCCAATTCATTTTCACACAAAAGATCTATATTTAGCGCATGATTATCCCTACACCAGACCTCTTTTGTGCATAGTTGTACCAACCTGCACGCAGTCTTTCAGTTTGCACTCAAACATTCCTTTCTTCACGCAAATAACTCATCTTATGTGCGGCCCTCATTGTGTGCTCTATGTGCTCTCTGTACCTCAAGGAAACATGTCTGAGACCATCTTACACACAATATACTCATGTTATGCACCCTTTTCCCATGCAAAACTCTAGGTTTTCATTGGGTAATTTCAATGTCCCTTTGTCGGTGCTTCAAGTTGGGTTGCTTCACATTATGTTTCTTTGCATAGGCATGCTAACATCTATTGATTCATTGCATTTCCACTCTAACGTGAACCCCTCAAAGGATCACTTCATAACACCCATTCACCACAACATTAATGATTCCATCCCTTCCCCAAGGGAGGGAAGGTATGAGTCATATATGTCTTAGGGGTGCGGAGTAATCCCAACTCATCCAAGCAACATTACGTTAAAATGCCAAGCAAGATCGTCCTTAGAACGTGATGTTAAACTGTGACCCCACCCCATGAATCATACGTGGGGTGACCCATATTGGACATTCTCTATGGACACTAGTCTCCACAAGAGTGATATTTTACTCACATGGAATGATTTCCTCTTTACTGGAGAAACATTTGTCTGTGGGGAAAGGGAAACCACCTTGGTGTAAGCCCCTAGACTTTCTTGCAGGAGGCATCATCCCTGCTACTCCTATCTTCCTCAGTGCTAATGACCAGAGTGGGGGGGGGATGGGAACCAGAGCCCTCCTTTCATCGGTGACATGTCCCTTTCCCATTGGTCTTTGTCGCCACCCAAGCCTCTACCCTTGAGTATGTCCCAGTCCCCATCTCCCTGTGGTTCCAACCATGCGGAAGACACTCTTTCCATTTTGGGCAGCTAACCAAGTGTAAGCCACATTCCACTTCCAATGGAAACACCTTTCATCATGTAATTGTATGGTCATTTTTGTCTCTTGTTTCTCACATAGGGCATGACTAACATGGGCTTAGATCAAGCACCAACCATGACATCCTCTCTGGGTCCTCTCGGTTTGTAAGACCCACAGACCAACTGAACTGCATTGAATTTGATCCTTGCCAATTCAAGGTATGTAGAAAGTCTCTTTGATGTCCAAGCCCACCATCCATTGGTCCCGACCATCTTTACGTCAGTTCCTCCCACACGTCTACTAAACTATGTGGACATTGATCCTTGCCAAGGCAAGGTATGATGGAATCCACCCTCAGGTTCAAGCGCAAAAACCATTGGTCCCGACCACTCCATGTTGGTTTACCCCATATATCATGACGTTAAACTATATTCCCCCTTTGTCCCACATTACAGTAAATTGTCCCCAATCCATCGGTATGCTGATGTGAACCTCACAAAGCGGTAATCCGTTGTGATCCCCATTATGCGGTAGGCCATTTTCAACCCAAACACCACAGTAGTATGTTGTCATCCCTTCTATTGGGACCCATATCTCTAGTCCATCCCAGTGGCATCAGACAAACCTTGGGCTGCAAAACACACATTTTTCCTAGTATGTCATTGGGTAGCTGTCCTCTACACACAACCCAATCATATACCCCTTCCTAAACTATGTGGACATCGAATCTCTGCCATATGGATACGTAGGATGTCTCTTAAAGACTCAAGCCCAACATCACCGTTACCCTTGAGTCAACTCCATATCAATCTCCATTCAATTCACTTAACCATAAATTATCCATATTATCTCTTACCCGGGCCGCCACATCCCGGTGAGATAATGTTAGCTCACCTTCTAGTATCAGTGTTCCCTCTAAGGTTTGCACCCATCTGATCCACTCTAGTTAGTGTTCCTATCAGTCTGATCCATCTCTGCTAGTGGTTAAAACTAGGACTTACATTCTGTTAAACATGGGAAGCTATGTAAATCCTCATAGACAGGTCTATGACATATAATTACCTGCATTCGACATGGGATTCCATAGGCTTCCGTGCCCTTGAGAAGCCCTATATTAAGGTAAAGAAACCCAAAAATGGTAGTGTTCCAGTGTCCAGACACACTAGTAATGTTCAGTGTGACTACTCCCCCGATTGAAGGTTGATTCCCATATCGGACCCCTTGGAATGTCCTGAAAGAATTTGGGTAATTAACTAACATCCACGATGATATTTCACTATGAAGAGTTTCACGAATAACATCTTAGTATATACAAGAGACCCGGTCTAGGTAACGAGTTCTGAGGGGAAGTGCACGGATGAAAAAACCCGACTTTCCATCACCTCATTTCGATCAAGGAGAAAACATCTTTGAACAAGTGAAGGATGCCTCCATCCTTTGGAATGTAGGAGTGTGGGGTAATAGAAAGCATGTGCTCATCGTATTCACACTGATAGATACATGTGCCCAAGAAAAAGGGTTGGAAACAATCATCTTTTATTGAATGTTAATTGATTTTATTAGTTATTTTTATTATTGTATATATTTTTTTATTGTTACTTATATTTAATTATTTTGATTATAATATTTACAATGATTTAATTCACCCATTATATTATGCTTTGGTAATGAGGGAATAGTCTCCCCACCAACGCACCCTTGGCCCTCACTGCTTGTCGGAAGTGTCTGGTAATCCGGGATATGTGCATGAGTCCATGTGGCCCACCACACTCAGGGCACCCATTTAAGTGGCATCTAGGTCTGGGAAATCACATCTTATGAGATCAGTTCATGAAATCTTTATAGATTAATAAATTAATTACCATATATAAAAATTAAATAAAAGCATTTGGGAAATTAATTTCATTGGTCACATCATCTCAAAACACAATATTTTAGTTGATCCTATTAAGTTGAAGGATGTCACGACATGAGAACAATAAAATAATGTTTTCTTTTTTTTTTGTATCTTCTCTTGTCATGTTGGGTGTTACTGCTGATTTGTTAAGGACTCCACAAATATGGCATCTTTAATAACTTCTCTCACTCAGAAGGGAGTGAAGTACACATTGGATTTTTTTAGGCAATATTAATTTATTGTGTTGAAGTATATTTTTAATTACACACTTTTGTTAAATATAATATTGGTGGGAAGGTCTATGTGGTTTCTTTTCATGTATCAGATCAGTTTTTGGGATTCATTCTCAATTATGGTGATCATGGGGTGTCCTAGGATTCTAATAGCCCATATAATATTTGAATAAAAATCCCACCCACAACATTGAACTTGATGATGTGATTAATTATCTTAAGAGTTCATTTAATTGCCTTTTAAAACAATGTTTCACCATTTATTCTTACCTAAATCGCATGAGTTATATCTTCTTGAGGAAATATTTGATCCTTCGACCTAGGAGTTGGGAGGATTTCATAGAATATTTTGATTTTGGCATTCTCTACAACCCAGATAATAGTAATTTCATTTCTGATTCCTTGAGTAATAATATTTTGACCCAAGTCATGAACGAATAATCCGAAGAGTTAAACTAGATGGATCATTTTTCTCATATCCATTTGGGACTATGAAACTATGAAAAAAAGGTTTTTATGGAAGGTGTTCAGTTAAACTCCTCACTTCATGAGATGATTTTTTCAGTAATAGTATCTTGATAATGAGTTTTATGGAACTACAAAATATATTTATGGTGGGGAGACCATTTATGTGTGGTCCATAATCTATTATGGCATCTTATTTCTTCAATATTGGTATATCATATATTTTAAGTGAATAAACTTGTGTTGGGGGGACATCTATATTTCCTTGTTGGTATTGAACTCTTGCAACATGAATATGTTATATGAAATGAAATCATGATTCTGGTGGCCATGACTCAGATGAGACATTATTGAATTAGTTTCTTATTGATATACATATCATCTAGTCAGAGATGAACTCCAGAATCCCTTGATTTTTCCCCATCCCCTTCCTATATTGACATTGGTTTTGGGATGAGGTTTTGACATATTTTGTGGTTAGATTTCCTCATAACTCTTGAAGAATGAATTCAACAAGGGTTTTGATTTATGAGAAAATAAAATATTCTCACACTATACCTATTCATGTTAAAAACATGTTTGAGGATGTGGGATGCTTATATGCACAAGAGATTATCATGTTTTATAGAGTTTAATATCTTATATTTTCTGATAGGGATCTTTTATTTTCTTATTGTCTTTAGAGAGTCCCATAAAAAGTAATGGGATCCATGGATTTATTTTGAATTTTATATCATTTTTCTAAGGATGGATATACATAAATAGATATATGAATTCTTTAAAATATGCCTTATAATTTCATTCTTGAATTTGGTGGAGCATAGGATAACTACTTGGTAATGATTGATTTTTCCTATATCAAAAATTACAAATTATTCATTAATATAAAAAACATATATGAATTATATTATTTGTCTATTTAAATATCAATTTTGTGGTTAAGTTATTGTCCAAAAATATCTTTTTTTGGGTTTTTTTCTCCAAGAGATGATGAAAAAGATTCAATTGATTTGTTTTAGAAAGGTAGAAACTCATAAAAAGTATAAAAAATATATTAATAATCATAAAATTCCTTTGTATTTTTCAATAAATAAATATGGGTTTTTGATTTTTTCACCTCAGTTGTTTCACTGGTGACTTAGAAAATAGGGAAAGGTGGCCTTGTGATATGTGTGACCATTTGAGGTTATTGAGAAAATTATAAATTTGTATTATTTGTTTGTGTTTCTAAATCATTTGACATTGATTCAAAACTAGATTCGTGTATCATATATCACAATGTATCTTTATAACCCATATCATGTTTTGAGTAGTGTGGACCTTGATATCGACCATAATTTATCCATGTCTGAGAAACCAGTTCATATTGTTGATTTGAAGATGAAGGTTGTTCATGGGACTTCTCTATCATTGGTTTGTGTGTTTTCATATCACGGTTTAGACTCTCATGAGACATGGGAGTGTGATGAAATAATGAAATTCTATCTAAAAAGTATATGTTTCATATAATCTCCATGAAGTGATTTATGGGGGTAAAATGATTTTATGGTGAGGAGGTCGTAACATCCTATTACTAGATTTTAGGTACTTATTGACCCTTGTTTCACCATCCATTTTTTGGTTCTAATTATGGGTTATTTATATTAATTTTTTATGTATTTTAAAAAAATTTGCAGCTAAACATTGATAGAACATAGTCAGGTGAAACCGTGCAACTTAAATAAGAAAACATTGTTCTTTGAGTGATGGGTTCCGATTGTGGTTTATGGATAGAACACAGTTAGTCCAAACTATACGACATCCCCTCCAAACCATGTGAACATAGGCACTGATGGTTTCAATAGATGTTTTATGGTTTATCTAACCATGTTTCTAAACCACTAATCATTTTCTAGAATCCCAGTTAAGGGACACTTTTCGATCTACAGTTAGTAAAAATAGTGTTTCACAACACAAAAATCCATAGGAATTGATTTCTAACCCTCCAAAAATTATAATAAGAATCTGAAACTCCCATAATAACTTATAAACATATATCCTTAAATCATAATATGATACTTTGGATTACTGAGGCTCAAAAATGTTAAGTTGTCCCCATGAACTATTATTATTCTAGAATCAAAGTTTTGGTGATTTTATTTGATCTCTCTCTAATAAGTTTTCTTTGCTGGATTTGCAATGCCCATTTATTCACTTCTCTTGTACATGGTTAGAGATGAATCCACAAGTAGTTGATATATATATACCATGATTTAATTGATTATGATTTTATTTATTCCTCTTTGATAACCCTCACCCTCAATTCTCCGTTAATGATTCCCATCTTGGGCGATTGACCATTTCATCCAGCGATAAAATGTATGTTCTTCCATAAGGATTTTCCCTACAGTTGAAAACTTTTTTTTATCTTGAATCGAAATTTATTTTCAATTATTTTATAAAAAATCGAATGTGATTATTTTGGTGATTGAATTCAATGGAATGAGATTTGTGAAATGAAACCAATTTTCAATGCATTTGGACATATGTTGTAAAAAATGGATTGAAATGATTTGAAATTGATAATTGGGAAAATTGATATAAATGTATGATTATTTTGAAAGGCATGAATTTTATGAAAACCCCAGGATTGGTTTTTAAATTAAAATGGAATGTTAAAACATTAAATCAGAAAGGTGAACATTGAATTGAATTGAAATGATTGAAATTCCAATGGTTGGTTGATTAATTTTTTGATTGATTAATGCACATGTGAACATGGGTTGTTAGTGTATGATTATGATATGAATTCTTGGACACTAATTTCCTTGAATTAATTTTTATAATAAAAAAAGTAATTAATAATTTTAAATATGATTTCCCTTGATTGGGTGTTGATAAATTATATCTATATGGATTGAACCTTAATGGTGTGTGCACACACTTGAGTTGTATTGATTGAATCAGTAGTGTGAGGATCCTATAGCCATGAACTAACTAGTCTTATGTGTTATGTACATACTACCTTGTTTGTATTTCATTATTACATGACAATTATTATTGAACTGTTTTATTTCTATATATATTTATTTATGAAAATGGTAATTTATTATTTATTTTAGACATATTCTATAGTATTTATTTTAAATCATGTTTCTAATCAAAATATTGAATGATTTGTAATTTCTTATCCCACTAAAATTGAAACATAAATGGTTAAATAGTAGTGTAAATACTTATATAATATTTGGAAGAATCCGATAGGGATATTATTTTTTCAAACAAAATTTTCCATAGAATGTTTGTAGATTATGGTATGACAATTATATGAAAAGGGAAAATTACCAATGAAGGTTGTTGGGAGTACATGATTCATGATACCTTGGGTGATGAGGACTATTGGAGCTGTCATTACCTCATTACATGGAGATTGTGGGATATTTTCTTGATGTATATTTGTTTTTCAAATTTTGGATGATGTATTAATTTTACTTCTCATTATGGTCATGGTACTTTTCACTTAAAACAATGTTTTTAATACTAATTGTTCATTGAATTATCTTCTGATATTATATATTTTATGTTTTTTATTTGAAATAAACTATTCCCTTTGAATGACTCTTATTTGATTCTAGGATATAGTCACCAACCTTTAGTGATTATGAACCATTTTAACTCTATATCATGGATGACTTGGGTATTTTTTGTCTTGGTATTTATTTTGGATCATGAAATTGGACCTGAAGTTATTATTTGTATTTCTATGATTAATATGTGTATTTTTTAATAAGGAAAAGAGTGGTAGCTATGAGAATTGTGAAAGGACGAGTTTGGGATATGCCTAACACTAAGGTGGGGGGGGGGAATCAGTGCTAGGGACCTTTTTCAACCAACTTCTTCTTTTTATCTCGATACCACTTGACCTATTAGGATATTGACTCTCTTATTCTATTTTCACTATCACAGAAAATAATATTTAAGGAGTAAAAATAGGCACACAATATTTTTACAAGGTTCACCACTCAATAAGAGAAGCTACATCCTTGTCGTGTATGGTAATGACCAGTGCATATATTACCCACTATAATGTATGAACCGTTATAGTGGTTGACTAGGAAATCAAACCTCTAGTTAGTGTGGCTCCATACACTTGGAGGAGGAAAGGAAATAATAACTTCTTGGTGTTTCTCCCTACACCTGGAGGGGGAAGAGAAACAATCCTCTTCCAACATGCGGCGAGTAGGATACAACCTCACACTTTCTGGTTCACTATACTGCTAGTGTATATATTCTATTACAGCCTCTAGCTGATTCATTATATTGACATTGATGATAGTCGTCTCTCTGTTCAAAGATATTGAAACACCAATAGAATCATCAACATGTTGAGACCTTTTGGATGCTACAGTGCTACTTTGTTCTTCAACAATCATCTTCTTCTTATGATTTTTCTAATATAATACATGTAACAAACCTCTTATTTTTCTACAGAAAACTTTTATGTTGTACACTTATCTTCTTCTTCTAAATCTTCAATGCAAAACCAGCTTCGCTGAAACCTACTCTTCTTCACACAATGTCTTTCAGTACAAAAACAAATGCACTAAAATTTTCTTCTTATTTTTCTTTCTAGAATCACATGTTTTCTTTGTGATTGTTAAAATAATGATGTTTAACTCAACTTAGCATCATCAGAGTTGATCAGAAGTTGGTAAGAAGTTATATCACAACCCACATCTTGCACGCCAATCCCTACTTGTGCACCACCCAACATTCATGCCTCAATGCTTGTGCGCCACAATATTCTTGCGCGCTAAAATTGTGAAAAAACTGACAACTTAGCTGCCACTTCGGGGTTAGACAGAACATAATTTTGGCACACAACTCCCTAATTGCACACCTCTTTCAACTTGTGCACCAATTCTACTTGCACAACACTCTGTTTGCGTGCCACTTTTCTTGGGCACCACTCTACTTGCACAACAAGCTAGTTGTGCGCCACGCTGCATGTGTGTCTCTCTACTTGCACACATTATAAATAACCATCAACTTGCATTCCACTTCATCTTGCACGACACTTTCTACTACTTTCACGATCAAAGATCAAATTTTCTCTTAAGAGTTTAGATTAGAAAAATGAGGAGGGTAGCCATCTATTTATAGGAATTTTGGTGACTTGTGTACCACATACATTTGTGCACCATTCCTACTTGTACGCCGCTCCATCACTTGCATGTCGGTCGAACACAAGGGCGCCACTCTAAAAGATGTGAGCCACATCATCAGTACAACACCACATTCATTCCTTTGTAATATATTAATATGATAATGTAAAAATATGACTTGTGCACAACATACCCTTGTGCGCCACTTATACATTCATGCCACACTTGCGCTTCACTTATACTTACACACCACATTTTGACTTGCGCACCAATATTTAACTTCTGCGCCACTTTATTTACTTTTTCATCATTTTATGTGATGATCATGAAATATGACTTGTGTGAAACATTCACTTGTGTGCCACATATACTTGTGCACAATACTTGCCCGCCAGTTTTTACATGCGTGCCACATTCTTTCCTTTTCCAAGAACACTTCTTTACTCCCCTATCATTTATAAGGCTTGTATCACAAGTTTTCCAAAATTATGATATATGTAAAATAAAAAACATCAAATAATCTTCATAGTTTTTCTTTCGTGCAAATTAGCATGTATGGTTTTCTTGAAATAATGAAATATTTAATGAACCTTAATTCCTCTTCTTATTCTAATCATTTTGGATTAGGAATTGCAATGGACATCTCACATGGATGATGATTTCAAAAGAACTGAAATCATCTCTCTTCTTTTAAATGTGAATTATTAAGGCATCTTCAAACACCTTCAATGTTTTAGGTAGTGTATCGCCAATGATAAATGTATTTTGAACATTAAGAACTGTGAAACAGTCATCTGATTTCGAGGCAATGTGCAATGCATGAACATCTTAGAATTCTATGCCCTTATATACTCTCTTCTTATCAAACCACCATTGTCTACATAAAATCCTCATTCCTCTTAAATAATCTTCGGAAAAATGAAACTTCACCATTCTACTCCAATTATCCTCAAATTGATGATACATATCCATTCTTTACTTTTTTATACAATGTGTCACCTTTGACACAAGTTCTTTAAACTTAGGATCATTTCACCAATCATCTGAGTTGATATTCTTAGAGAATTGCTAATGTAAGACATATAATGCTATGATTCCATAACAATTTTCTAGGAAACCTCACTTCATCCATTCTCTATTAAATTTTTAGTCCCTCTTCATATCCTTCTTCATTTTGACTGGTATTGACAATTGTTGAAAACAAATACAACATTTTTATACAAAGTGGTCCCAACAATCTCCGCATTGTGTTTTGTTGTCAATACCTTAACGTCAAATCAAATAAATGTGTCAATGTCAAAATGAGAATTTTCTCACTCCCCTTTAATTATTTTTCTACTACTTACATTTCAAACATTCATTTTACTTTCTCACCCCATTATTGATGAGAAATACAATGTTAATGGCAGAGAGGGTATCAGTCCTTACCTAAGAAGTGCGCCATCAATAATCTCACTATAAGTCTACTTGAGTAATGCTCAATGTAGAAAACAAGAATATTTGATTTAGACAACAAAGATGTCAATTATCCACTAATCTTGATACCTCATGAGATGAGATCTCATACACTGGTCTTCAATGGTTTTCCACTTTCATTATTGACCAAAGATGTTGAATGTGATAGGAAATAATCAACCGGAAATTCCTACAATCACTTAATCAAGAGGATAAAAAATATTTATGTAAAATTGGAATGATAAGTGGTCTTGGGGAACATTCATTCTTCTTATGTCACTGAATGAATTAGTTACTCCCCCTTTGTAAAAATATCATTATTTTGAGTTACCAAGGATGAGAGATTAAGAAACAGCATACCATTTACAATGACATGTTGTTCAAGAAATTTTTAGAGTAATTTAATTTGACACCTTATGAAGTCGATACTAATTGAAATAATAACTCTGGAATTTTCTTCATATGTCTCCCCTTCCTGGGAACACTCTTTATCACCTTTATAAATGGTGATTTCTCATCATATTAATATTTGAATAACACTTGAAGAATCATCCAAAGAGGGAAACTTATTCATCTTTTCTATCATGAGTTGATAGTAATCACTGCTTCTCAGGTTCTCCCCCCTTAGTTTTGGCTTCATCTTCAATTATGATTGTGGCTGTGTGGATATTATCACTTCATCCATTTCATTGTGTGTGAATGTACTTTCTTCAAGAGATATCAATGCTCTAGAATCTATTTATGCATCTTTAATAATTTTTAATAATTCTTCATGGGGTGGAATATGTGAAATGCAATTTCTAAAAAAATGAACATCCTTGTTGCACCTCACACACATAGGATTATTTTAGTTAGGTGGATTCTTTTTTTTTAATTTTTAAACGGGTCTTAGCTTGTGCCTCTCTTATTTTTCTCATCATTTCAAAATCTTCTTGTAAAGATAACCATGAAGTCATTAGGAATTAGGGAAAAATATTGGATCTTCCACACGTCTTCTTCTTGGTTCCATCCTTCTTAGAAGTTATGTTGAATTCCCTACCCTTCACCTTCATGGATTTGATGTCCAATGTTTTATCATATTTCTTTCATGGAGACTTCATGGGAGAATTTGATTTTGCAACATTCTTCTGACTTCTTCCCAATGTTTCTTCTTCATTCATAGAAAAATTTTGTCATCTAATTTTCTTCTCATCTTTGTATTCCTGTTGAGATGAGCATGTACCAACCATGTGATCACTTCAATTGTATACATTAAAGATGTTTTCAATCATTCCAAATCTATTTACAATGTATAAATTCTTATGGATATGTAAATGTTGGTTATTTTTCTTTGGATTTCTCCCCCTTGATATGGTATTTCTATATGATTTTACATTTAGAGTATTATACCAAAAATCTAGTGCACAATGCCCAAATCAATTATAGCACCACCATTTACCAACAATCCTTGACATCTTTCCATATTCTTTATAAGGAAGCTAAATATTCTTATGGCTATGTTTTTCTTTCTATGGGTATATATCTTCCAAATTCTTTACCATATCCACTATAGCATTGGTGGTAGGTTTTTTCTCAATTTTTTTCATCCATACTTGTTTAGAATTTTTCATCTAACCTGTAATTTTTTTAGACACAAAATTAGAAACATTCGTAAAAGTTGGTAAGGATGGTACCTTCTTCTCAGCATCTTGTGATAGATAAATGAGTGAAGTCATGATATTATTATCACATGATGGAGGTATTTTTATAGTATAATCCTTCGGTGAGAATTGAATTCTAGAAAAAGCTGTTTTCTTATTTTTTAGAGACTCAACATGGGTCTTTTCAAGATTGGTGACTCTACATCCTATTTTAGACATCTCGTATTGAAGATGACTTATTGGTCTTCAATAATTGTCATATTTTCTTCAAAAGCCTTCTTTAATATTTCAAATTCATCTTCTTTCATCTTTACTTTGCTTTGTAACAATGAGTCAGGTTCTTAGATCTGCTTGGAGCCATCTTCCAAATATAACATCATGACATCATTTCTTTTTCTCAGCTCATCTTTAAGTGCATGGATCTTCTCTTCCGGAGTGTTGTTGACTCCCTTTTCATCAACATACTTGAGACACTTTGATGAACTTATTTCGAATACCCTCGTTGTTGCTTCAGAGGATCCAACTTGTCTGGTAAACTTTGAACACTCAATTTTTTTCTTGTAATCCAATCTCTAAAACAATAGTTTGTTCATCCAACTATGTGATATTTTCCTACATGCATTGAAATACTCCACATACCAGGGAAGTAATTTCATTATTAATACCACTTATAATCATTCATAATCAATCAAATGATATTAATAGAGATTTTTTAGACTGATCGTCTCCACTTATGCTAGAATTTTCATCATGAGAATAATTTCCAAATGTACTAACACATACCTCTTGATCAGTTGTGATATGAAGGTTGTCCCTTTCCTTAGTAGGGACTTGATCCACCCATTCATTACGTTCCATGTCTAGTGTTTCTTCAATTTAAGCCAGATATAGAGAACTAGATGCTTCCTCTTCTTTAGATAAGAGGGGTTTCTCCTTTAACTTTCTCTTCTCATTATTTTTTCTTGTTCATCATGGTTTTGGTAGATATAGAATTATGCTCATATATAACCGAATCTTCATCAAAACTACACATCATTGTTAACATAGGAATGAATCTCATGTCTTCAAGAGAGAATATCTTCAATGTATATAATTCAACAGAGATGGACATGTCCCTCTGATATGAATTGAGAGGATGAGTTTGGGAAATTCCTAACACTAAGAGTGGTGGTGAATTTGTGTTGGGGACCTTTTTGAACCAACTTCATCTTTTTATCCCAATACCTCTTGACCTATTAGGATTATTATTCTCTTATTTTCTTTTCCCTATCACAAGAAATAATATGAAAGAAGTAAAATTATGCACATGATATTTTTAGAAGGTTCACCACTCAATAAGAGCAGCTACATCCTTACCATGTATAGTAATGACCAGTGAATAGATTCTCCACTATAAGATAGTATCTTTTATAGTGGTTGACTAGTAAATCAATCATCTAGTCAGTGTGTCTCCCTACACATGGATGAGGGAAGGAAATAATGACCTACCATTGTTTCTCCTTACACTTGGAGGTGGGAAGGGAAACAATATTTTTTTAAACTTGCAGCGAGTGGGATATACCCTTACACTCACTGGTTCTTTATACTTCCAGTGCAGATAGTCTCTTGTAGCCACTAGGTGATTCTTCAAACTACATCAGAAGATAGTTTTCTCTTTATTCAATGAGTTTGAAACAAAAAAATAATCTTCTACCAATTGAGATCATTTGGATTCTATAGTGAGACTTTGTTCTTCCATAGTCTTATTCTTCTTCATTTTACTTGATTAGAATCTTGAATGTAACCAACCTATTATTTTCCTGCTAAAAACATGTATGATGCACACTCTTAGTCTTTTTCTTCTTCTATTTATTCAATGAAAAACAAGATTCACTGAAACCATCTCTTCTTCACACATTCTCTTTCAATGAAAAACCAACTGCACTAAACTCTTGTACTTAATTTTCTTGTTAAAATCAAAATTTCTCTTTGTGCTTGTTAAAAAAGTGATGTTCAACTCAACTTAGAATCATTTGAGTTGATCAAAATATGTTAAGAACTTCTAGAACAACTTACCGCTTGCGCACCAATCCCAACTTGCATGCCAAACTACTAGCGTTCCTCCATGCTTGCATGCCACCAACTACTTGCAAACTAAAATTGTGCAAAAATCACAAATTGTGCACTACTTAGGGGTTAGACACAACGCACTTGTGGCACAAAAATCCCTACTCACACACCTCTTCCAACTTGTGCACCACATCTGCTTGTGCACCCCTCTTCTTGCAAGCAGCTCTGCTTCTGTGCCACTTTGATTGCATGCCTCTATACTTGTGTGCCTTATAAATAACCCTCAACATGCGCGCCACTTTAGCTTGCATGCCACTTTCTACTACATAAATGATAAAAGATCAATGGTTTTCTTGTGTTTCAATATTTAAAAAATTCAGAGGGTAGCTATCTATTTATAGGAATTTTGGTGAATTGAACACCACATACACTTGCATGCCATTCCATCTTTTGCACCACTCCATCACTTGCATGCTGCTCCATCACTTGTGAGCCGCTCGAACAATTGCATGATTATTTATCACTAGGGCATGACTTTAATTTTTTTTTTCATATTTTGATATGATGATGTTGAAATATGACTTGCGGGCAACATACACTTGTGAGACACTATTACGTGAATGCCACACTTGCACAGCACTTATACATATGTGCCACTTTTTAACATGTGCACCAATCATTAACTTACATGAAACATTATTTCTGTTTTCATATTTTGATGTGATTATCTTAAAATATGACATTCTTGAAACATGAACTTGCACACCACATATACTTGCACACAACTCTTTCTTGCTACTTTAGACTTGTGTGCCACATTCCATCATTTTTCAAAAACACTTCTTTACTCCCCATATTCTTCATAAGGATTGTATTAAAAGTTCTCCAAACATATGATGTTTGTAAAATATAAATCATCAATGCAACATCATAGTTTTTCTTTCATGCAAATCAGCTTCCACAGTTTTCTTGAAATAATGAAATATTGCATGACCCTTAATTCCTCTTCTAATTCTATGATTTTTGGAATATTAATTACAAAGAACTTGTCACATGGATGATGGAATCAAAATAACTTAAATCATCTATATTCATTCAAATGTGAAGGATTTAGGTTTATTAAAACACCTTCAATTTTTTAGATATTTATAACATTTCATACATGTATTTTGAACTTTAAGAACCATGAAGCAGTCAACTAATTTCAAGGAAATGGTAAATGCATGACCATATTAGAATGAAAAGACGTTCCACAATATCTTCTTCTTCAACCATTATTCTATATTCCAAATCCTCATTCTTCTTCAATTATCTTAAAATTGATGATACTTCACCATTCTGCTCCAATCATCCTCAAATAGATGATATTTATCCAATCGTAATTGTTATAAACAATGTGTCACCTTTGACACATGTTCATGGAACATAGTATCTGTTCAACAATAATTTGAATTGACCTTCTTAGGGAATTGATCATGTATGAAATCCAATGCTATGATTCAATAACATTTCTCATTGAAACCTCACATTATCCAATGACCAATAACCTTAGAGTCATACATAATTTCCTTCAACATTTTGACCAATATTGAAAACTATTGACAACAAATACAATATTTATACACAAAGTGGTCCCAACAATCACCCCCTTTGTATTTGGTTGTCAATACATTAATATCTCCCCAAATTAATGTGTCAATGTCAAAATGAGAGTCTTCCCTCTCCCATTTACTTCTTTCTCTCCCCCCTAAAATTACAAACATTAATTTCTCATTATCTCCCCCTTATTGACTAGAAATAAAATTTTCTTGGTATAGAGGGTATCAAACCTAACATAAAAAGGGTTCCAAAAATGATTTCACTCTAAGTATTCTTGAGAAAAGCTTGATTTAGAAAACAAGAGGGTTTGATTTAGACAAAAAGATGTCTGTTATCCACTTATCATGATACCTCATGTTATGAGATCTCATTCACTTGTCTTCAAGGGGTTTCCGCATTCATTCTAGGATGAAGATATTGATTGTGATAGGAAATAATAAACCTCAAATTCTTACACTCAATTAAACAAACAGATTAAAAACAATCATGTTCAATTGGTAGGATAAGTGCCCTTGGAGAACATTCATTCATCTTAGGTCACTGATTGACTTAGTTACTCACTCTTGGTAAAAATATATTTATATTATGTAACCAATGATGAGAGATTAATAAA
This sequence comes from Viscum album, assembly GCA_963277665.1. Classification (NCBI taxonomy): domain Eukaryota; kingdom Viridiplantae; phylum Streptophyta; class Magnoliopsida; order Santalales; family Viscaceae; genus Viscum; species Viscum album. The sequence goes on along the minus strand of OY728133.1, from coordinate 1,371,292,650 downwards.
TGACATACATTTTCCAATGACATGTTGTTTATGAAATTTCAAGAATAATTGAATTTGATACCTAATGATGTTGATACAGATTGAAATAATTACTATAGAAACTTCTTCATATGTCTCCCCCTCAAGGGAACACTCCTCAAAATCATCATCAATAGAGATCCCTAATCATATTAATATTTGAATATCAATTGTTGAATCATCCACGGATGAAAACATCCTCATATTTTCTATCCAGAGTTGATAACAATCATTAGTTCTCATGTTCTCTCTCTGAGAGATTTCTTCACCTTCAATTCTGATTGTGGCAGTGTGGATATTATCACTTATTCCATTTAGTTGTGTATGAATATTCATTTTTCAAGAGAATTCAATGAACTAGAAACTCATAATGAAACTTTAATCTTTTTGAGGAATTCTTCTTGGGATAAAAAAGTGAAATGAAATTTATAACAAAATGACCATCCTTGTTTTAACCCACACACATTAAATTATTTTTTATGTGGAATCTTCTTCTTACTTTTTACACAACTCTTAGATTGTGCATATTTATTTTTTATCATCCTTTATAAATATTCTAGCTAGGTAAAAAATAAGTCATTAGGTATTGGGGAAACTGGATAGGTTCATTCACATGTCTACTTCTATGTTTTATCCTTTTTAGAACTTATGTTGGATACACTACCATTCCCCTTCATGGATTTGGAATCCACGGTTTTCTCACCGTTCCTTATTGATGTATTTTTTGGAGAATTTTATTTTGCAACATTCTTCTAATTTATTCCCAAGGTTGCTTCTTCATTCTTAGCCAGATTATGTGATCTTTTTTTCATAAAAACTTTTGATACATGTTGGGATGAGCATTTACCAACCTTGTGACCACTTCTATTTCATATGTTACTGATGTTGTCAAGAATTCATAATATCTTTGTAGTGTACAAATGTTTCTAGATTTGTGTACGTTTCATCTTCATATCTAGATTTCTCCCCCTTGAAATGGGATTTCCTTGTGATTTTACATTTAGGTGTTTGTACCAACAATCCAGTGAACAATTCCTAAATCTATTAGCACACCATTATTAACCAACAAACCTTAACTTCTTCCCATATTATTTAAAAGGTTATTGAATCTTATTCTTGGTATGTTGTGCTTTTATGGGGGATCTATATTCCACAGTCATTCCATTATCCACTCCAGCGTTGGTGGTTGGCTTCTTTTCAATTTTTGTTATCCATACATGTTTATAATTTTTCTTCAAACCTGCACTTTTTGTAAAAACAATTTTTGATACATTCATACAAGTTGGTATGGATGGTACCTTCTTCTCAACTTCTTGTGATGTATAAATGTGTAAATTCATGATCTTATTATCACTTGTTTGATGTCTTTTGATAGTAGAATTCTCCAGTGATAATTGAGTAATAGAATCAACTATTTCATTCTTTTGAGGAGACTCAATATTTGTCTTCTCAATACTGGTCAACTCAGCTTCAATTTTTTGAAATCTCATATTGAGAATGACTTCTTGGTCCTCAATCATTTTCATCTTTTCATAAAAATCCTTATTTAAAAATTCAACATCATCTCCATGAATCATTACTTTGTTTTGTAACAACGAGTCAAGTCCATTGATATTCTGGGAGTCGTCTTCCAAATATAACTTCTTGACATCATTTCTTTTTTAGCTCATCTTCAATTATGTGGATATTCTCTTCCAGAGTCTTATTGAATCCCTCATTTTATTCAAAATAATTGAACCACGTTGAAGAACATACATCTAATCACCTATTTTTTGCTTCAACGTCTCCACCTTTTCTGGTGAACATTATACATTCAACACTTTTGGCTTGTAAGACATTCTCCAAAAATATCATTTTCTTCTTCCAGCTGAGTGATATTTTCTTGCATATATGGAAATACTATACAAACCAATGATGTGATTTCTTCATGAATATTACAACGAATCGATCATAATATATCAACTTATATTTCATGAGATGTTGTAGATTGATAGTTTCCACTAATTATATCATTTTAATCATGAGAATAATATTCAAATGTACTAACACACACCTCTTGATTAGTTAAGATAGGACGATTTTCCATTTTCTCAGTAGGGACATGATCCACCTTATTATTAATTTCCAAGTATGATGTTTCTTCAGTTTCATCTATATATAGGGAACCAGATGCCTCCTCTTCTTTAGATAATAGGGACTTCTTGTTCAAATTTCATTTATCCTTCTTTATCCTGTTCATCATGATTTTGGTAGATATATAACTATGCTCTGATATAACAGACTCTTCACCAAAACCAAACTTCATTGTTAACTCAGGAAATAATATCAAGTCTTCAAAAGAGAAAATCTTCAACGTAGAGAATCCAATAAAGGTGAAGCTGTCCCTCTGATAACAATTGAGATGACCAGTTTGGGATATTCCTAACACTGAGCGAGGGGTGAATCATTGTTAGGGAGCTTTTTGATCCAATTTCTTCTTTTTATCCCGATACCTCTTGACCTTTTAGTATATTGATTCTCTTATTTTCTTTTACCTATCGCATGAAAAAATATGAAAGATGTAAAAATATGAACATGATATTTTTACAAGGTTCCCCACTCAATAAGATAATATTCATCCTTACAGTGTATGGTAATGACGAGTGCACAAATTCTACACTATAATGCAGTAATTGTTACAGTGGTTGACTAGGAAATCAATATGGTAGTCATTATGGAACCCTACACATAGAGGAGGGAAGTAAATAATCACTTCCCAGTGTTTATCCCTACACTCATAATGGGGATGTGAGACAATCCTCTTCTAACTTGCAGTAATTAGGATATACCCTTACACACATTTTCTTTATAATACTAGTGTAGATGGTCTCTGGCAGTCTCTTGCTGATTCATTTTACTGCTTATGAAGTCTTTCTTCTCTCTGTTCAAATAGTTAGCAATAACAAATGAATCTTCTACATGTTGAGACCTATTGGATTCTATAATTCAACTATGTTCTTCCACATACTTCTAATTATTCTTGATACTTTATTAGCAACATGCAATTAACCAACCTCTTCTTTGTTAACAACAAAATTGTAGGTTGCACACTCTTCTTCTTCTTCTTCTGTTTCTTTAATGCAAAACTAGATACACTGAAACCTGAAATTCTTCATAATTTCTCATTTAGTGAAAAACCAACTACACTGAAATCATCTTCTTATTTTTCTTTCTATAATCACAAGTTATCTTTGTGATTGTTAAAATAATGATGCTCAACTCAACATAGAATCATCAGAGTTGATCCGAATTTGGTATGAACTTATAGCACAACTCACAGCTTGCACGCCAATACCTACATGAGTGCCACCCTACTTGCACGCCTCATACTTGTGCCCCACCAACTACTTACACACTACAATTGTGAAAAATTTATAGCTTGTGCACCACTTAGAGGCTAAACACAACACACTTTTTGCACACAACTCCATGCTTGCGTGCCTCTTACAACTTTTTCACCACTTCTTCTTGCGCGCCACTCGTCATGCATTCCACTCTACTTGTACGCCACTATTTTTGCATGCCACTCTCCTTGTGCACATTTTTATTTGAGTTTCTTATAAATAATACTCAACATGTGCACCACTACAACTTGCGCACCACTTTCTACTAATAGGCTACCCAGTGCACAAATTTTCTATAAAGTGTTGACCATAGAAAAATAATAAGGGTAACCATCTATTTATAGGAATTTTTTTGACTTTCACACCATATACACTTGCGTGCCAATCCTACTTCCACGCCGCTCCATCACTTGCCTACCATTTTATCACTTGTGCGACACTTGAACTGACACTTGAACTCTTGTGTTCCACTCTAAAACATGTGCTCTTTATCATTACTAGTGCACAACATTGTAGTCCTTCTTCATTTCCCACTTCATTTTGACTGTGTTGAAAATTGTGGACAACAAATACAATATTTATACACAAAGTCGTCCCAACAATATCCCCCATTTTATTTTGTTTTCAATAAGATAAATTCTCCACAAATTAATGTGTCAATGTCAAAATGGGAATCTTCTCTCTCCCCTTTACTTATTTCCATCCACCTTACATTTCAATCATTAATTTCAATTTCACTCCCCATTATTAACATGAAATACAATGTTCACGGTAGAGAGGGTATTAGTCCTTACTTAAGCAGTGTGTCGTCAATCATTTCACTCTAATTCTATGTGAGAAAATCTTTAATTAGAGAACAAGAGGATTCAATTTAGAGAAAAAACCTATCTATTTTCCATTGATCATGATACCTCATGAGATGAGATCTCACACCCTTGTCTTCATGGGTTTTCCACTTTCATTCCAGGCTGAAGATATTGAATGTGATAGGATGTAATAAACCTGAAATTCTTATACACACTTAAACAAACAGATCAAAAACATTCAAGTGCATTTGGTAAGATAAGTGGCCTTGGGGCACATTCATTCTTCTTATGTCACTGATTGACTCAGTTACCCACCCTCCCCCCCATTGTAAAAATATCCTTATATTGAGTAATGAAGAATGATAGATTAAGAAACAAAATACCATTTCCAATGAATGGTTGTTCAAGAAATTTCTAGAGTAATTGAATTTGATACCTAATGAAGATGATACTGATTGAAATAATAACTCTGTAAGCTTCTTCATATGTCTCCCTCTCAAGGGAACATGCATCATCATCTTCAGAAATAGTGATCCCTCATCATATTAATATTTGAATATCAATTGAAGAATCATCCACAGATGAAAAATTCTTCATCATTGCAATCATGAGTTGATAGCAATCACTGCTTCTCATGTTCTCCCCCTAAGAGCATGGTTCACCAAAAATTCTGACTGTGGCTTAGAAGATATTATCAATTCTTTCTTTTGTTCGTGTGTGATTCTTCTTTATTGAAGAGCTTTCAATGCAATAGAATCTCATGATGATACTTTTATCTTTTTGAGGAATTGATCATGGAATGGAATAAGTGCAATGAAATTTCTATCAAAATGACCATCCTTGTTGCACCTGACAGACATAATATTCTTTTCCTTATGTGGAATCTTTTTCTTACTTTTTACACATATCTTATCTTGTGAATCTTCCATTTTTCTCATCCTTTCCAAATATTATGGCTAGATAAAAAATTACTCATTAAGATTTGGGGAAACAAGACTGGATCTTCCACAAGACATATTCTGTGTTTTATCCTTCTTAGATGTAATGTTCGATGCACTACCCTTCACTATATTGGATTTGGAATCAAAGGTTTTCTCATCTTTTCTTCTTGGAATATTCATGGGAGAATTTGATGTTGCAAAATTCTCATGATTTCTTCCCAAGGTTGATTATTCATGCTTAGCCAAATTTTGTGATCTTCATTACTTATCATCTTTTGATACATGTTGAGATGAGCATGTACCAACCTTGTGGCCACTTTCATTGCATAAATTTAAGATGTTGTTAGGGATTCAAAAAATTTCTACAGTGTAATGATGCTTCTCGATCTATGGATGGTGTTTCTTCATCTCTGGATTTCTCCCCCATGAGATGTGATTTCTCTATACTTTTACATTTAGGGGATTGTACTAACAATCCAGTGCATAATTCCCAAATCTATTAAAGCACCAGCATTGACCAAAAAACTTTGACTTCTTCCCATATTCATTATAAGGTTGTTGAATCTTCTTCTTGGTATATTGTGGTTTCTTTGGGGATCTATCTTCCACACTCTTTCCCCTATCCACTCTAGCCATGGTGGAAGGTTTCTTCTCAATTTTTTTCATATATACTTGTTTATAAATCTTCCTAGAAGCTTCACATTTTTTTAGAAACAATTTTAGAAACATTCGTACAAGTTTTTGTGGAGGGTACCTTCTTCTTAACTACTTGTGATTGATCAATGAGTGAAGTCATAATCTTCATATCACACATTGTATGCCTTTTAATAGTATAATACTCTAGTGTTTATTGATTAATAGAAGAAACTATTTCCTTCTTTTGTGGAGACTCAATATGTTTCTTCTCAAGATTGGTCAACTCAACATCAAATTTTAGACATCTCATATTAAGGATGACTTCTTGGTCTTCAATCATTGTCATATTTTCTTCGCAAGCCTTATTTAATCATTCAATTTCCCAATCATGCATATTTACTTTGTTTTGTAATAATGAATCAAGTTCATAGATATGATTGGAGTCATCTTCCAAATATAACTTCATGACTTCATTTCACTTTTTTATCCCATCATCATGTCCATGGATTTTCTCTTCAAGAATCTTGTTGACTCTCTCATTTTCATTAACATATTTGAGCCAATTTTAAGAAGTTACTTAAAATACCTTCTTTGTTGCTTAAAAGGCTCCAACTTGTCTGGTGATCTTTAAAAATTCATCAATTTTTGCTTATATCCCCTTCTCCAAAATATCATTTTCTTCTTCCAACTGAGTTATATTTTCCTACATGCATTGAAATAATCCACAAACCAGGGATGTACTATCATCATGAATACATTGTAGAATAATTCTTAATATATCAACTGATATTTCATGAGATATTTTAGATTGAGCTTCTCCAATTTTGATAGAATTTTCCTCATGATAATAACTTTCAAATGTAATAACACGAACCTCTTGATTAGTTTAGATAATAAGGTTTTCCATTTTCTCTCTAGGGACTTGAGCCACCTTCTCATTACATTCCATTTCTATTACATCTTCAATGTCAGCTAGATATGGAGAACCAGATGCTACCTCTTCTTTAGATAAGATGGACTTCTTCTTCAACATTATCTTCTCCTTATTTTTCCTATTCATCATGGTTTTGGAAGATATATAATTCTGCTCAGATATAATGAACTCTTCAACAAAATTAATTTCATTTTAATCTCAGGAACTAATCTCAAGTATTCAAAAGAGAATATATTCAACATAGAGAATCCAACAGAGGTGAACCTATCCCTCTGATACCAATTGAGAGGAACTGTTTTGGATATTTCTAGCACTAGGGGGTAAATCAGTATTGGGGACCTTTTTGAACTAATTTTTTTATCCTAATACCTCTTGACCTATTTGGATTTTTATTCTCTTAATCTATTTTCCCTATTGCATGAAATAATATAAAAGCAGTAAAAATATACGCACAATATTTTTACAAGGTTCTCCATTCAATAAGAGCAGTTATGTCCTTACTGTGTATGGTAATGAAAATTGAACATATTATCCACTATAATGTAATAACTGTTATAGTGGTTGACTAGAAAATCAATCTTCTAGTCAGTGTGCCTCCCAAAACATGGATGAGGTAAAGAAATAAACACTTCCTAGTGCTTCTCCGTACACTCGTTGGGGGGAAGGAAATATATACTCTTCCAACATGCAGTGAGGATGATATACCATTACTCTTGCTAGTTATTTATACTACCAGAGTAGATAGTCTCTTTTAGCCTCAGGTTGATTCATTATACGTCCTCCGAATACGGTATTTTCTCTGTTCAAAGAGTTTTCAACCCTCAAAAAATCTTGATCCAATTGAGACATGTAAGATTCTATATTGATACTTTGTTCTTCCAAACCCTTCCAATTATTCTTATTAATTGATTAGAAACATTCTAGTAACCATCCACTTATTTTTGTACATCAAACTTGTTGGCTACACACTCTTCTTCTTCTTCTTCTATTTCGTCAATGCAAAACTAGCTGCACTGAAACCTTCTCTTCTTCACACATTCTCTTTCAGTGAAAAAAAAATATACTAGACACTTCTTCTTCTTTTTCTTTCTAGAATAACCAGTTATTTTTGGTATTTTTAAAATAATGAAGTTCATCTCAACTCAGCATCATCAAAGTTGATCAGAAGCTGGTAAGAACTTCAAGCAAAACTCACAGCTTGCACGCCAATACCTACTTGGGCGCCACCCAATTTGTGTGCCTCCCTACATTCTCACCACAAACAACATGAATTCTAAAATTGTGCACAACTCACAACTTATACACCACTTCGAGGTTAGAAACAACACACCTATTACACACAACTCCCCGCTTGTGCACTGCTTACAACTTGCACGCCTCTTACAACTTCTATGACACTTCTGCTTGCATGCCACTCTGCTTGAGTGCCACTCTTCTTGGGTGAAACTCTTCTTGCGTGACACTCTTATTGTGTGTCAATTTTCTTGCATGCCTCCCAACATTCGCACATTATAAAAACCCTCAACTCGTGCACCATTTATCTTGGGTGCCACTTTTTACTAGTTATGCGATTAGAGCTCAAATTTTCTCTTATGTGGTGAGATTAGAAAAATGTGGAGGGTAACCATCTATTTACAGGCATTTAGGTTACTTGTGGGCCACATACACTTGTGCTCCATTCCTACTTTTGTGTCACCCCATCACTTGCGCACTGCTCCATCACGTGTGCATTTCTCGAACACTTGCGCACCGCTCTAACACTTGCATGCTGCTTCATCACTAGCACGTCACATTCTTTCCTTTATCATATTTTGATATAATGTTGTGGAAATATGACTTGACCAAAACCTGAACATGTGAACCAATTATACTTTCACACCAGACATGCACACCACTTATACTTATGGGTCACTATTTAACATGCGTACTATTCTTTATCTTGCACGCCACTTTATTTACATTGTCATATTCTGATGTGACGATCATGAAATATAACTTTTGAGGAACATAAAATTGCACCCCACATATACTTGTGTGCCACACATGCACACTACTTTTTTCCTTTGCCAGAAATACTTCTTTACTCCCTTTCCATCATAAGTCTTATATCAAAAGTTCTCCAAACTTATCATATTTGTAAACTACAAATCAAAAAAGCATCATCATAGTTTTTCCTTCAAGAAAATCATATTTCATGGTTTTCTTTAAATAATGAAATATTTCTTGACCCTTAATTCTTCTTCTTCTTCTATACTTTTTGGAATATGATCTCCAAAGATGTTATGACATGGATGATGACTTAAAAATAATTTAAATCATCTCTCTTCATCCAAAAGTTATGAATTTAAGCTTCTTTAAACACCTTTAATGTTGTAGAAAATGTATCACCATTGATACATGTATTGCAAACCTTATGAACAATGAAACACTGGTCTGATTTCAAGGCAATGTGTAATGAATGATCATTATATAATGCCAAGCCCTTCCATACTCTCTTCTTCTTCAACTATAATTCTCTAATTTAAATCCTTATTCTTCTTCAATATTTTTCAGATAGATGATACTTCACCATTATTCTCCAATAATCATCCAATGGATGATACTTATCCATTATTCATTATTTTAAAAAATGTGTCACCTTTGACACAGGTTCTTTGATCTTAGGATCAGTTCAAAAATCGTCTGGATTGAACTTCTTAGAGAATTTCTCAAGTATGACCTCCAATGTGATGATTCGATAACAATTCCCCAGGAAAACTCACATCAGTCAATCTCCATTAACTTTTTATTCCTTCTTCATATCCTTCTTCATTTTTACCATTATTGACAACATCTTACAAAAAATACAATCTTAATTCACAAAGTGTTCCCAAAAAAATTTATTTTTTCAGGATATTTCTAGTGGGAATGGTTTGAAATAACTTTAAACCTTTTTCATGACTCGGTATTTTAGTATAGAGTTAGTGTGATTGGAGATTGTGGTGTTACCATGGTGTTTATCCCATAACATGTGTTCTGATTAGGAATCGCTACTACTGGATGGATTTCATTGGGATTATTTATAGAACCATAAAAATCTGATAGTTTTGTATCCAAAGGGTCCATCTTTCTAAAGGCAGGGGTTCAATAGGTTGTTTGACATATGATATATAAGATCTCTCATTAGACGAGAAGATATGATGTTGGGATCATCACACTGTTTGGGGTGGAATTGTTTCCTATTTAGGGACTCTCTTATATATTTATGATATTTTGATGATTCCCTATTAATTCTCCACGTATTATGTTGATTTTATATTGATATTTTTAATCAATTATTTAGAATGTATGAAATTCAGAATCATCTGTATGTATTTGAAATTCATCATAAATGGTGGAATTTGTATGTATTAATATATCTTTTTCAATGGTATATTCTCATATACTACATAGATATTCTTTAGTCGTTGTTCTGATGGTGCTGGTATTTAAGCCACACAGTGGGGCCCTCTAATGTTTATTGTCATCTAGGTAGAAAAGATTTATTTTGATGTCGGTATTGTACCATTAAATGGGCTACATATGTAACATTGTGAAAAGAATCATAACCCACATATTTTGGTTCTTCTTAATGGGACACATCATAACTTTTAAGGTAATGTGATAATGACCTAACCATAATGTTTAATGTCATGTGGTAAGGGAAAATTATTCAAAAGATGCCCAGTCAAAGCATGATGTAAGACTTAAGCCTAAGCTACCCAAGGAACATGGAGATTATATAGGTTTCCAAGTGGGATTATACCCTGTAGGGAAAATATCCTAGAAATAATAGGTTTGATTTGGATTGTTGGTTTTGAACCTCAAATAGGCTTCCTACATATCCCACATGGAATGGAATCAAATCCTACGTAGTTTAGTAAGTCTCACAGGGGAATATTTTCATTTGAGAGAAATATGTTAGGGATTACTCCTAAAGGGGATACCCTTATAATAGGGTCCATTAGTGATTTTTTATCTCACAGAGATCATGGAGTCTTAATTTAGGGTTTACATCCAAGGAGGATGCTTGGATTAAGGGATTTAGGGTTGGAATCTTGAGAGGTAGGTCCAGTGAGTGTTGGACCAATGTGAAGATTTCCTACGTATCCAAATTATGGTGGGAATCCGAGTTCTATTAGTTTTAAGATATGAGGTGGATTGGGTGATTGTTGTGATCATTAGAAATATATAATCCTAAATGATTATTTCTCAGTGTGAGAAACAAATGGATGTTAAAGAATCAACAAACCCCACACTTTCTCCTTCACTAATGGAATAGGTCTGGCCTACAGTGAAATAAGCAAGGGAGATGGTGGATGAGGGTGTAGACAAATGAACCCATGAATGTGAAATGAAAGTGAAGGTCATTAGGTCTGACATGAAAATGTTTAGTGTCTTAATCTATGAGGGATTCCATTTCAGGATTTGTTGTTCCTTACTTATTATGAGAATTTCCACTTATTATTCAACCCGGAAAAGTTGTTAGGTGATGAGATTTCAAGTACTTATTGTGATGTATATAGACTCAAGTTACTTGAGAAATCCAAGAGGATAATTTCAACTCAGAAGATGATAAAAAAACCCAGAGGATTGTGTAAAGTCGATTAATATTTAGTGAGTGTGCATGAGTTATCAAATCATGCTATTATAGGAAATAGAGAATGTCATTGACATATAGAAAAAATTGTGTGGTGTGATTTTCCATTTATCATGGGGGTCAGTGAAGGAAAGGAAAGGACCAGCCTGGTACCACAACCTAGTACTGATCCTGAGTTGGGGTATGGGCAATTATCCCCATGTTATGGATCAATGAGTTCCCTTATGTTGGTCATGTATGTCGGCTGTGTAGGTGGGTTTTGTAGGTTGGTCTATTGGCTTTATCGTGTAGGTGCTCCACCAAGGAGCATTGCACTGGACCTCTACGCAAGTCCTTAATGCAGCACCTAAATGATTCTCCTTGAGTTATAGAACCTGATGGGAATTTGATTCACTTTTCTTCTTTTATTCTATTTTCTCTCGTGTTTTGGAGAGTTACATGGGTGTCTTTGAGGTCCTGGGTGAAGGGGGATATGCAATAAGAACTCTGGGTCATCTTCCTAACATTCATCTTATCAAATAGAGAGGTCAAGGGATCAATTAATAGGAAAACACGGAACCCCATATGGAGAAGTTACATCACGTAGGTCCTCCACGTAGGTCTATTGGTGTAGGTCCTCTGTACACGTCCTCCTCACGGGTCCTCTACGTAGATGAAAAAAATCCCTTTATAAATTTTCTTCTTCTTCTGAGTGCCATAACTTCTGGTCCATAAGTCTGTTTGGGCTCCACAAAGACTCAAATAAAAGTTATCAAAGAGATCTATATTTCATGATATGGTTAATACAACATTTATTCTTTAAATAATAACGAAAATTTAATTTTGAGGTATCATTAATTTTTTATCATTGATCATGGATATCCAAGGCCTACCACTACAGGGGGGAATATTTACTCTTATCCCTCATTATGGAGATGTTTCATAAAAAATTGAATTTCAATCCTGAATTCTTCAGAAAAGTTTATGAATCACATTTTGTGGTGTCAACACCTGGTGAGGCAGATGTTTTGGGCATGAGAGTAGTAGGTTGATTGTTTGGCTTGTGGGACTGATGCATTAAAATTGAAATGAGTTTCGTGTAATGAAATACGTGTACCTTGGATATTTTCTCCATAATCACATAAGTTAATCTGTTTTTTGTTAATTCTAGTTACCAAATACATGGTTCAATCAAATTCCTAACCCAACTGTATTAAATATTTATCAATGTGTGAATCAATGTAGAACATGGATGGATAATTCAATGGTCATTAGAGTGTGGGTATATTTTTTTGATCTTAAAATGGAACATTGAATGATATTTGGTTATGTGGTTAGGATTGAATTATATGAGATTTCATATTATTGGACAGAAACATAGAGGATGCATCGAGCCTGAAAAGGCTAATGGTATAGGAATGGTCAGTTGATCGATTGACTATTCGATCATAGTTTCTATACTACAAAAATATTTTTACATTATTTAGATGTGGAATAGTGGAAGGGAGATTACACCCATAAGGGTTGTTGAGATTGAGGTGGTAAGTGCATGAAAGAGATGAGTAGTGCATTTTTGGGTCATCTGATCGGGTGGATCAGAAAAAATCTCTATTTAGTTTGATGAGATAATATTAGTACATGAAGGCTATGTATAGAAACTATTGATTTTTTGGTCAATTAATTAACTATCTAAATTTCATTGATATCATTTGGTTATTTTGGAATAACTAAAGTAATGATGCAGTGTTAATTCAATAGAGAAAATTAATTCATGATGAAATTGAAGAGTGTCATGAGGTATTATTGAGTTCTGGTTAATGAATACTTATTAAATCAAGGTGACGCGAATTTTATGGGGATTATATAGTTAGTCATAGTACCATTGAGTGGGAATTTAATTGACCCTTCACTGAGATGTGACATTGTTAATTTATTGGTTTGGGCAGGTATTCACTGATGAAATATTATTATACTCCAAATCTAGTCATGAGCATGCCTGAAATCAAGAAATTTTTATGATTATAATGATATTGAATCAATAAAATAGTATTCTATCTAAATTACTTTTCTATATTGACAAATTTAACTTCCTGGGATATTTTTTCACAATGTTTGGGGTGTGGGTGGACTTAGGGAAGGTAATAACTGTTTTATCTAGTGAGCGGTCCAAGAATGAATTCCAGATTCAAATCATTCTAAGACTATCAGGATATTACCAGAATCTATTATAGGATAACTTCCACCTAAAATTTATATTTTCTATTTCAACTATGAAAGGGATGATTTTATTGGTCTGATTCATGTGATAATTCTATATAGGTGAAGAGGAGGTGTTTGACCAAAACACCAAATATGATCTTACCTAATATGGGTATGATGTATAATATATGTTTTTATGCATCTAGGATTATAATTCCATACGTTTGTTAACCTAGTTTGAACCAATTTGGAGTTTTAGGGGTTTATGTAGACTGTTTTTCATTTATTGGGAGGATCAAGAAATGTTTAACAATGGAACTATCCATGGAATAGATTGGGGTAGTGACCCCGATGTGATTTGAAATTCAATGAAGTTTTCGATACTATTTTGTGGGTTAATAAAGGGTGGTAATTAATGTAATTAATTTTATTTGGAATGAGCAATCTGGGACCATGCCAATCTTTATGTTTTTTGAGATATTAGGCACATAACGATGTGGTTAGAATGTTGTTCTGATATTGTGACGATAAGTATTCTCCTAAGGTGGGGAGTGTGAAGTTGTCCATGAGAATGTTCCCCTCATGGGATAAGGTTCATGGTTTAATGAGACATGTCATTTGATGATCATTTTTAAGTTTTTATTCTAAAAAATTAATATAATTGAGTAAATTTGGATTTCTTGATGAATTCCAAGTGAAATTTCGGATATAGGGTTGGTTGGATTCCAAGAATGGGTGTCATGTTCTAGGTTATTGATAATGATATAGGTAACTATGGAGAAGTGGTTTGATTGAGTATTAAACCATTTTTTCATAGCATACATTTGGTATATACTTCCCTGAGAAATCTACATTGATTATGGGATGGATCTTTGTGTGAATGCATCATGATTGGGGTTTGGGATGACACATTAGCATCTGAATTTTATAGTTTTCATGGAAATAAGGCCATAGAAATTTTGAATTTTATTTTATGTGTGTAATTAAATTTAGTGAGTTGAAAAATAATTGGGGATGCATTTTTAGACACATGTGTTCTGTTTTATGTTTTGGGTATGTCTTTTTAGGGAAAATATGGTATGTTTGTGTTATTCTTAGATGAAGTATCCCATTCAATTTGATTCATAATTAATTACTATGAATGTATTTATCACATATAAATTGGTGTGATGTTTTATTAGGAACCATTCTAGAAGAATCAACAGTGAACTAAAGGTTTTCTTCAAGAAGGAATTCAAATGGTAGAAGCATTGTTGCTCGGAATTGGCCCCAACATGCTAAGCCCTATAGTGGGGAGGATCATGGGCTTTATGGTGATTTAGATGATGATTTGAACATGAGGTGAGTTTTATGGGATCAATAAATCATTCTCTCAATGTAATAGTGGTGGATATAATCTTCATATCGTGTTATGGTTTTTTAAGAACATTATTTTTATGTGGCACTTGAGAAGTGAAATGGTCATTTAGGGGTGGAATATAACATCCAAGGGAGAATTAATTACTGATGTAGGTTTGTATTTTTGGTTGAATGACCACTGAGAATTCTCAAGGATGAGATATATTATTATGGGTAGAATATAAAACACATTACTTGTATGGGTTTTCAACATTTTAGGATGAGTTAAAACATTTAGATTGGTTGATGGTCCACCTTCTAAAAAAGGATCTAAAACATTTATGTGTTTTGAAACCCTTTAAATCACCCAATTTGTATAAGGAGTGATGTTCTTTAGAAGGTTATAAGGTTTACAAAAAACTCAGTTCTTGGAGTATGGGTTTTTTCTCTTTGGGAAAATGGTTAACTCATGGCTAGTGAAAATTGTGCAACCCAACAATAAAGCCTGAAATTCACAGGTTCATAGTTTTTTAAACAATGTGATAGGTCTCATGAGGTTATAAGAGTGAAAATAGTTTACTGAAAACATGTTACATGATTCATTAATGATCTGTTAAACCATTTTCTATAACTATGTGAGGTGGATAACCATAGATATTGCTAAATTCATGGTTGGAACATTGTTTGTAAAACCATGTTCCAAATCACATAGATATAATGATTTTTTACAAATTTACAAATTAATATAATTCTTTCATTGACATTATATATCCCCCAACTCCTTTGGGATCACACAGACTAGGAGATATCCCAACCCCTTCTTCCTTCCCCAAACCATGGATTTTGGGAATGTTTACAAAGATCCTTGAGAGTTTTGAGGTTATCATCACTCTTGGACAACCACTTATCTTCTCCTTCATCCTCTACATTTATTTTTAGTTCTTTTTTTTAGGATTTTAATAGAAATTAAACCATAGAAGGGTGGAATCATCCATATCTATTTTAGATTTTGTTTGGATTTTATAGTGGAGAACATGATACAAAGTTTTCACACCATAAATCATAATTTAATTATATTTATGTTATATCATCAATTTTTTTAATTTTTTAAATTAATTCTGGTTTAAATTGATTGATTTTTTGGTGTTACCTCTTATGAATTTATCTAGGAATGTGGTCAGAGGGAAACAATGAGTGTTTTGTTTAATTTTGGCCATGATTCCATTACAGTGAGAGACATTACTTTGTTTTCTATAATTATTCCTTGATTGAATTATACATGTAGCTAATTATATTTATTTAAAAATTATTTCTTGAGTTGTGAGGCATGATTTAGGATCCTCCTTTAGGATTTATTTCTTGGTGGGTGTTCAAAAGTTTCGACCCTTGGTGAAAAGTTTTGAAATCATCCTTGAAATAGGCGTTCTTCAATATTATCCCATATTTTCGTTATTTTTTAAGTTATATTTTATGTATGCTAAAAATAACATGTAACAAATTTTTGTTGTTGAATGATAAAATGGTTTGGGCTTGAATTTGATTTCGTAGACCCTCCATTAATGACATTGGGTTTACTGATGAGTGTGAGACAAAACCCACGACTACCCCTTGGGTTTTCCAACATCTAGGAAATTTTATGATTAGATTTAATTTGATGAAATGAGTGGTTAACAATATTAAAAGTTTTGAGCATTTTGGTTGTCTTTTCATCATAGATAAAAGTTGAAACTTACTGTAACATGGGGAGTAACTGTTTTAGGAAATGAGAAGAAAAATGTAATTGTTAATGGATGAAATATAATGTTTGTGGGTCAAATGAGGTTAGAGTAAATTATAAATTTTTTCAATATAAATGAATTCAGAAATGATTTAATCTATAATTTGGTTTAATGGTGCTGAGGGTGTTATGTTATACAATGGTGAGTGTTAAATGTTCAAATAGAACACCATTGTTATCTTGATTTGTTAAATGGACAATGATAATGTTCCATGTATATTTTGATTGGGGATATGGGTTAGGATGTTAGATTTATTCTCCCTATATTTAGCCTAGTTATGGGATATAACGTTGGTAAACGCCAATTTTTATAAAATATTTGGATGATGGATTGATGCTCAACATATTTAGGTAGGTTTTAGATTGAATCATTGGGGACCACTACTGTTTATGATTCACTAATATGTCAGACTGATGGTGTGGGAACTTATCACACTTGAAGTACTGTGGGTACATAGAAATATGGTCATTGGTTCCTAGATTTAAATTAGTATTTCAATATCCTTCTTTTACAATATGTTTTTTATCCCTAGTGATATGTTCCTCAGATGACCAAATTTGGCCAAAGCAGTCGTGGTTAGCCCGATGTCACTTTAGAACCAAAGGGCTAAATATGTGACCACAAGAATTATTTTGGTTTATTCTTTTATTTCTATGATTATTATTATATTAAATATTTTCATACACTATTCCATAAAGAAGATATTTTTTAGACAATATAGGGGGATTCCTACTATGTTTTACTCACACCAAATCAGAGTTAATGGAACTTTAGTACCTGAGTAGAAAATATCCTCATTTTTATGTGCATGTTTTATTTTAAAGCTGGATGATAATGATTTTGATTTGGGTACCTAGGATGGATTTAATGGAGGGGATTGGGCAAGACATGGGAGTATTTTGGGCATATGTTTAGTGTCTTTTTTATTTCATTTTTTTTCATGTAGATAATCATCTCATGGGGGATTAAAATTTTGGTATGTAAGGAATTATCATATAATTATTATATCTGATGTGGTATTGTTTTTATTTAAAAATACCATGGAGATTCATTTATATGGATTTGGTCTATTTTATTTTAATTCTACTATTTTTGGCACTCTGATATGAGGGCATAGACTTCCCCAGGTTTTCTTGAGAGCCTTTTTTTAATGTTAAAATCATATTTAATATAGATATTATGGTTGGAAGTGGAATAAAATTGGCTGTAGATTTAAAAATTAAATAACCATATTGGCCTAAATACATCATCTTCGACAATGTGTGTCCTGGTATGAATGTTGAGGATATTGACATAAATATATTTTAAAACCACTCATCAGTGACTATTTTACAATGGAACAGATGTAAGGTCTATCAAGATCATCCAAACATAATTAAAATGTCTACATTAACCTTGATAATGGATATCCATGTGTAGAATGGAGATTCTAAGATTCTTTCAACATTCAGATGATCTCTACAATGTCAATCATTCGATCCATGAATAATAACTTGTATCGATCAATTAGATATTATAAATCTCTCTCCATTATTGGGGAGATATAATAGAGTGGTTCTAAAATTCATTCAATGAATAACAGAACTAAATGGGATCCACTTCTTGTTTAAGGTATTATAAAATACCTTAAAATTGATCCATGACCCCAAAACATTAATTACTGAATAAAATTCATAAAAATATTCTTATGACCAAATAACCATTCAATAAACATTATTAATATTTTTATCTCTTACTTGAAATATAATAATTATACTACATAATGAAAATTATCAATTAACTCAAATCAATATTCCTACAAATATTAATCAATCCTTGATTATTATAATAATATTCATACATTAAATAGTTTCCCATGTATTCACATAATTATAAGTTATTATATTAAATAAATAAATTGAACTCTATTTATTCTATAATCAATGAATAATGAATTTATTTATTAATTTTCATTCATATATTCTTAGACATATTCTTGGCCCCTAGGTTGGGACCACCATGTCTGATACTCAAATTCAAAATAATAAGAATTTTTTTTGAATAAGCTAATTGTCTAACAATCTAGGACATTATCTCTAAATAAGATTATATTAGTCAAATAACATAAGAAAAATCTAGATCCCAATCAATTCCCCTAACGAGATTTGAAATTTTCAATGAAAAATAAACCACATTGGAACACACTTCATGTAATATAGTCTCTTTGATTCATAATATCTCATAATATAGGAAATAAACTTTCCATCATCATCCTTTCCCAAATTATTTTTCATTGAACATACTGGATGGAGTTACATGCTTTAGAAATGGCCATGAATTTAGTAAATGTAGTACCATCCTGATCAAATGGGATTGATATATCACTTCTTTGTAGAAGAGAATTTTTTTATATTGGTCATTCAGTCAATGTCATACTGCTAATGGGATACACAATGAAAGCTAACTCATCATGACATAAATTTCCTTGATTTTAAATTCAATAAATGTAAGTAATAAAATTATATACACTAATAAAAATATGAAATCAACAGACCAATGCACATTCTTGTAAATAAGAACAACCAATAAAACCGAAAAATATATGGTGTTTCTACTGGCAGGTCAATCTTCATGATATATAATACTTGTTATTGCTATGTGTGAACTTCATGAGAAATTATATCAATGATTATGTGCCCCAAAAAACCTGACTTTCACATGTCATATGTGTCCCGTCAGAATGATGATTCTACAGCATAGGACAGAAGTTTAAGATTTATATCAAGGCATCTCTATGTTCTCATAATATATTGTGAACATCTTCTATCATTTTATATGTTATTTTATCTCTATAAATTACTATTTTAATAGTTTACATAGTAATATAAACAATAATATGTTAATTATGCACCATGAATAACTCACATGATATATGATAGGGTAATGGAAAACTAATGTTTAAAGTTGGTTTATGGAACCCACTTTTACAATACTTCCACTTTCACTAAAACCAAATTACTAACTATACATATTAGAACTGACATGATATAATCATTGTTATGCATTTTTATTGATTTAGTAATTGAGCCTGCCACACCCCTTCTATGTGGATACTCTTCTATTTATGATATCGACTCTATATGTAAGACTTATCAAGAGAATATATCCCAATATATATAACTTCATCCCTATTTATATAAATGAAATAATTGATATTACCATTATTATATGATTATAAATATTTATATTATGATAATACATTACATACAAGGTGAGACTCATTAAACTAGAAAAAATATTGGTGTATTTTACACTTCTTCATCGATTATATTATAAACCACAATACACTATGTAATTTTAGATATAAAAACTAATTGATTTAGTGAGCTCATATGTTTCACTACATTTTCCATAAAATGGTATCGGATCATGTTGATTCGATGGAAGACTAGTTTGTGTCCCCTTATTACTTGGGTTCCAACTACTCCATGTACTATGTATATACCCTTTTTTCCTTTCATAAGTACAACATGATAGTTATAACTACATCCCATATAGTTCATCAAGATTCAAGTAATATTTTCCTTCCATAAATTATATATTGGAAATATCTACTATATTTCATGGAATATATGATAGATCCACCAAAGATGCATATGAATTTTTACACAAAATTTTAATATCCTCCTACGACACAAACATTTTTTCTTAGAGAGATTTATTCCATGTGGCATTGGAAACAATTCTATCTCGAATTGTTCTAATACATTTTTATATATAAACAATGACAAAGAATTAAAAATTCCTAGATATACCTTAGTAGTTACTGATCATTATTCTATTGATGATACATAAAGTCATTATATAGAGAGTTACTTTCATCCATGTTGTAACTAACTACAAGAACCAAAAAAAAATCAATACGTGTCAACAATATTTTATATAGAAATTGTATCCCTCCCATTAACCTCATGTCGACAACTGTAACATTTTAAGAAAAAAGGAAAATACGATGATCAAAATTCACTCACTAATCCAAAAATTGAAATATATAATTTTCATTTCTTAGTATCAATACATTGTGTCCCCAACCAATCTCATTGCATCATATTGTCGCATTCAAAGAATAGTGTTCTATAAATCTAATGTAAGATATAATGATCATTCGATTTTCGATGAAAATTTGAATAAAATGGTTATAATAATGATTATTTTCTAAAAAAATATTCTTATTAGTATCATTTATTTTCCACCCATGTTTAGTTTCCCCTTAATACCCACCAATGGCGTCACATCAATTTTTGAATCTAAAAAAATATAGAATTTATTTTTGATATATTGAATTCATTTTTCCAAATTCCTATTAACATTTCAATCATAGCTTATTTACATTTACTTATATCTTGTATGATACATTATCATCAAGGAATAATGTATCACCAACATCGGTAAATATAAAACCATAACAATGGGATTAAGAAAACTATGCATTATGTCTCTAGACCATTCCTTTTCTACAATATCTTATAGAAATTGTTCCCTTTTCTACAATATGTGTGTCTCAAAAATTAAATAAATCAAGGTTAAATATTTACTCCCACTATCTCAGATTGCGACATTATCCCTCATATAGAAATCTACACTATCATTATTATATCATTTTTATCATAAGGATTTATATAATATTCTATACGAACATTAAGATACTAACATAGAAACATTTTTTTTCATTATGTGTGTTTGTTTATACTAGTAACAAAATATTTTCATCTAAATACATGTCAATTAGGAAATAATGGATTTATATTATAATATAAATCATGAGATGTATATTTTTTATTATAGTGTTGATAAGGTTTTTTGATAATACAATAATGGTTGAAACATGTCTTGATGGTAATACATGATTTTGGATTGCATATATGTCCCAAATTTGATGCTTTTGTTCTTCAACATCATTACTCTAATGTGTATAATGAAAGCAATGTTTCAGAATTACTTTATCATGTATTTTAATTATCTATGTTTTAATGGAATTCTCATCGTCAGTCTTCCTTAAAAACATCATAGAATTTATTTGTATAAGGAAATGGGAGAAAAATAATAAATCCACACAAGATTCTAAGACCGGTGACTGATTTCTAAACATATTCTTTAGATCATCAGAAAAAACTCATATATTTTAACCATGAATATTTTATAATTTAGTTTTACATTTAATAAAACTCTTAATGGAATCACATGAAGTATATGAATTTACCTCTCTCTTCTACATGGAATAGTTCATTCCCTCAATATGATATAATTCGAAAATATCTTTGAATTACCCTTTTTTAAGTATTATTTATACAAAAATAGATAAGTAAATGTGGTGATAATACAGAACATTGTCAGGTCTTAGGAGTCTAAATTTTTTTCTAACATTATCATTGACAACAACATAGTTTACTAGACAAATAATTATTTTCACTAAAATTAGTTTTTGAGTCATACGTTTGGTATTCATCGGTTATTTCCATTGATTCAATAATTTATTAAATTTTAGTTTACTATGAGAAAACACATGAATCATTAATTCCAAAAAATGAAATAATGAATCATTATGACCAGTGGACATGTGAAATAATTTTTTTTATAATAATATATATAAATTAAACTAGAATGAATAATATTTGAAATTATATGTATCATACTTCTGACAACTATTATATGAATAACTCTTTGTCCAATTCTTAGATAATTGGTCGTACATTCTAAAATGATTCAATAAATACATGGTTGCTAACTTTATATCAAAATGTATGATATTCATTCATTATCTTGTTCAAAAAATGAAAAAAACATCACATATAATGATGAGTATAATTAAGATTAAGCCCTTACTTTCTTTTAATTAATTTAATTTAATTTTACTATCTAAATAATTATCATGTGACATTAAAAGATAATATCCTCATATATGATAATATACCTCCTTTATATTATGGATATTGTAAAGGTTACTTTTGAAATACACTTTCTATTTCACATTTCGATTGGTTTTTTATTTGTTGACAATAAAAACTAGACAATAATATTTTATTGTATCAATATCTACGTGGAGAACAATACACAAATTTAATTAAAGAATTTTTCCTTTTACTAATTATTTATTAATAATAAAAGAATCCAGAGTAATAGGGTGATAAGGATATACATATAAGCTGCAATAAAAGATTGTGGTACATATTTTTATTTAAATGTATTCAGTGTAATCATTATATTATTCACATTTCATTTCCCTTTATCCTTATAGGTTTTTCATATATGAGATAACATGTGAAAATATTGATATCCTTGTTTTTTATTTAAAAAAATCATTCATTGAATATAATAATTTGTTGTAAACATAAAATTCATTAGTTATGTCACTTTAACAAGCTTCTTTTCACCCAGGATTCATGAGATGGATCAACTGGTTATGGGTACTTCAAAACATATAATTTCCTTTCACATCATATTACATTGTCTAAGAACATATACTAAACATATGAATTTATGCTTCTTAGGAAATTTTAATTTACTAGAATTTATCTTAGTGAGTTTTTTGTATTACCATCCATTCTTATACAAAATAAAATATTAGTAGAATAGTAATTTATCTGGATGAAAAATTAGATATTACCGATTAATTATATCATTAGAACTATACCAAAATTTTATGGAATCCTAGTAGCCTTCACTAAAAGATATAAAATACTTATTTTCTTTAGTTTTAAAATTTCAAAGATCTAGAAACCCCCTTAATATAGTTTTAGAAATGTATAAACCACTACTCAAAGGATTTTAACGCCGGATTTAGACTGGACATCTACATTGACTTATGGATCCTTGAATTATTGAGTGAAGTTATAGTTTCTAGGAATCATTACCTTGATTTTATCAACTCTTCACTTAAAATTTTCAATAAATCTAGATATGTATGATTATTTGATTTGATATTTAGTTATGTTGACTCATCGATCTCATAAAAAATCCATAATAGTTAAGGGAACCCTCAAATAGGGCTGACGGGCACCTCATACACATGGTTGTTTTCAAATTAAATCAACAAAAGGTGTTACTACATAATATATTTCATTGAGGGTATTATTATTACTCGCTGAATAATATAATTTTCTATTTTAGAAACCCATACATAGTGTACACACTTAGTAAATTAAAATGAAATAAATTGAATATATTCATTATATCTGAATCTATGCATTTTAGTTTGTTATTTTATATGATCATATAAACATGTATATTCACAAATAAATATTAATCTATGAAAAAAGTAAATAAACAATGCCAGTGATCTTAATAATTTACTATTTATTGATCCATTGAGTGAAAATAGATCATAAAATCTCCTAGGGGTTCATGCCTAAGTTTTTTCTAACTCACATTGCAACTCACTCGCTTTTGTAACGTAATCATATCTGATATGGAATACGAACAGGTCTCAGCATGATCATTGTCTAATATCAACATATAATTTACACTTAAACACTCTGGTATACCCATAATACATGATCAAATATATTGATGGATGAATAACATCTTATACATATAATGCCATTAAATATGATGCATTGACCACCAAGATAAATTTATTATAATATTCATAGAACACCGCTGTAATATTTTATTAAATAAATAAAATTTAACTAATCACCAGACATATAGTGGTTAATTGATGCTCAATATCATTTGGTAGGTAACAAATATACGATATCAATTTAACATTTTTAATAAATTCTACTCTAGGGAAATATAAATGAAATTTAAAAATGTGTATAACATTAATTCAGAATACATTAATCACATTATCCCCCATTTTTTAACAATATCAAATAAATACAAATTTATCAATGTTTTTTTAATATTTTTGATCTCTATGGTGGCCTAAAAACTCCATAAAATGGGTTTAAATCCATTTCTAGGTGGGTGGGTCCAACCTTGATATGTTTCCAAGTCATCTGATACTAATGCATTATGTAGGCTTTGTGAAAAGAGGCATAATGCATTGGGGAAAAATCATCTATGCCACCTCATCTCTTATAATTTTTTTAAAAATTATTTTATTATTTCACCCATGCCCGCAAAGAGTAGGTCACCATTAACAACATCCCCTTTTTTTGTTTCACTCAAATCACTATGGGAAAATTGGCATTTTGTGATGGTCTATTTGAAACAGGAGTCATATCCCATCTCATATGGTCAACAAAAAAATTTTTTTGAGATAGGAAGTAATTCCCATCACAAATACCTTTGGTGTGTTGTGTGCGCCAAAGTACAGGATGAGTTTTTATGACGGGGGAAAACTTCTGTAAAAAAATAC
Organism: Viscum album; assembly: GCA_963277665.1. NCBI lineage: Eukaryota > Viridiplantae > Streptophyta > Magnoliopsida > Santalales > Viscaceae > Viscum > Viscum album. The sequence goes on along the minus strand of OY728133.1, from coordinate 1,371,267,679 downwards.
TCATTGTGTTTTTTGTTATTTGTGATGGGGGTTTACTCCCATTGAAAATGATGAGTTCGCTTGATGTTATTTGTGATAAGAATATTGTCACAACCATTCTAACATATATATACCCCCCCAATTTTTTGCATTCTCATCTTCTATAATATTTTCTAAACTTACCTCCACTCATTTTTTTAGCAAAAACATTTCTGAGTTTTAAAATTTATTGGGGATCAACATTAAAGCTTTGCAACTGCTAACATATTAAGTTTCATGGTATTTTTTTAATTTATTTATTTAATATTTCTAATAATTATTATTTATCATCATTATTTATATTTAGGTAGAATTAATTAGATCTAATTTTCCTTATTTATTTTATGAAATATTTAGTTTTAATTTGTAGTAATGTTTTTAATTAAAACAAAATAGGTTTAATTTGAAATAATTTGTTACAACTAACGTAATTAGTAATAATTATCTTTAATTAGGAATAATTAGATGTAATTAGTCATAATTAGTGGTAATCATCACTAATTAATGGTAATTTGTAATAGCATAGTAAAAAATGGTAATAAATTGTTATAAAATAGTATAAATTTTTATAAAACTATAATCAAATTTATAAAATAATTAAATTTATATAGTTTGTATTAATTAGTATTAATTCATAATAAATTTTAGTAATTAATTAAAATGTGTCGAAATTAGTAAATGTTACTTGTAATTAGTAAATATTTGTAATAATTACTGATAATTAGCAATAATTTGTGCTAATTAGACATAATTAGATGTAATTTGAAATAATTAGTAATAAATTATAAAACATAGCATGAAAATGATATAAACTAATAAAAAATTTTTTTTTTTTAATTAGAATCAATTAAGGAAAATTACTGATAATTAGTAACAATTACCAATAATTTTAAAAAATTCCAAAAATTAGTAATAATTTTTAAAAAATATTATAAATTAGTGGTAATTAGTTAATGTTTTTTATAATTATTAATATTTTGTAAAAATTAGTGGCAATTAGTATACATTTTTAACAATTACTAATAAATACCTGAAATTATTAATAATTAGAAATTACTATAAAAAAATTTAAAAAAATTAATAAAAATTAGTGGTAACTAGTAATAATTCGTAACCATTACTGTTAATTTGTAAAAATTATTTGTAATAAGTAATAACTAGTGGTAATTATTATTTAATAGTGGTAATTAGTAATAATTATTAAAATATATTAATAATTTGTAATAATTTGTTAGAATTAGTAATAATAATTAATAATAAGTGGAAATTAGTAATTATATGTTTTAATTAGTAAAAATTACTAAAACATAGTAAGAATTTGTAATTTGTAATAATTAGTAATAAGTAGTGGTGATTTGTGGTAATTTATAAAAATTAGTAAAATGGTGTTAAAATTAGTAATATTTTGTAATTATTGGTTAAAATTAGAAATAATTACTTATAATTACTTTCATTTATTTTTACTTCGTAATAACATTTAATAATTAGAATAAATTATTAAAACATATTAATAATTATTAAAAAGAAGGGTAAATTAGTAAAAATTTGAGGTAACTAGTAAAAAAATAATGGTAATAAGTTTTAATTAATGGTTATTAGAAATAATTACCAATGATTAGTAATAATTAGTAATAATTAGTAATAATTAGTAAAAATTAGTAGTAAAGAGTCAAAATTATTGGTAAATGGTAATAATTACTGGCAATTAAGTGTAATTAGTGGTTATTAGGAAAAAATAGTAAACATTAGTTGTAATTATTAATAATTAGTGGTAATTAGTAACAATTAGTAATAATTATTGATAATTATTAATAATTTGTGATAATTTTTCATAATTCATGATAATTATTAAAAGTTAGCTATAATTAGTAAATATTAGTAATAATTAGTAATAATCAGTGGTAATTTGTAGAAATTTGTATTAATTAATAATAAGATGTTATAATTAGTTGTAATTAGTAATAAATAGTTATAATCAGTAATAATTAGTAATAATTAGTTAAAATAGTATAATTTATAAATAATTAGTTAAAATTACTAATAATTCATAATAATTACTGAAAATTAGAAATTATTACTGCTTAGTAGTTCAAATTGGTGGTAGTTAGAAAAAATAGTGTTAAATAGTATTATTTTCTAAAAATAATTGGTAATTACTAATGATTAGTGATAATTAGCGGTATTTAGTTATATCTTATTTAAAAGTTGTGGAATTTGTTATAAATTAGTAAAAAATAGCTTTATTTAGAAATAATTATTAACATTTAGTGTTATGTCGTATTAATTAGTAAAACATAGTGGTAATTGTTGGTAATTAATGGAAATTAAGTGTAATTAGTGGTAATTAGAAAAAAATATTAAACATTAATTGTCATTACTAATAATTAGTTATAATTAGTAGCAATTAGTAATAATTATTGATAATTATTAAAAATTCATGATAATTTGTCATAATTCATGATAATTAGTAAAAGTTAGTTGTAATTAAAAAATATTAGTAATAATTAGTAGTAATTTGTGGTAATTACTGGAAATTTGTTTTAATTAATAATTATATGTTATAATTAGTTGTTATTAGTAAGAAATATTGATAATTAGTAATAATTAGTAATAATTAGTTAAAATAGTATGTTTATAAATATTTAGTTAAAATTAAAAATAATTAATAATAATTTGTGTAAATTAGTAATAATTACTGGTAAGTATTTCAAATTGTTGGTAATTAGAAAAAATATTGTTAAATAGTAATATTTTGTACAATTTAGTGGTAATTAATAATGATTAGGGATAATTAGCGGTATTTAGTAATAACTGAGTAAAAAGGCGTGGTAATTTGTTATAAATTCATAAAAAATAGTTTTAATTTGAAATAATTATTATCATTTAGTGTTATCTCATATTAATTAGTAAAAAGTAGTGGTAATTGGTGGTAATTATTTGTAATTTGTATTAATTTTTGGTAATTTGTGGTAATTAGTAATAATTATATATAATTAGAAAAATTTGAATTAATTACTAAAAATTGGCAACGATTAGTAAAAATTTGTTGTAATTAGTAAAATTTAGTAATTTTTTATAATTACTAATAATTTGTAATAATTAGTGATAATTAGTAATAATTAGTAATAAATAGTGGTAATTAGTAAAAAATAGAAATATTTATTGGTAATTAAAAAAAATTAGTCACAATTATTTGTAATTAGTAATAACTGATGGAAATTGGTAATAATTAATGGTAACTATTAGTAATTAGAGGTGATGCATCAATGAAATATTGAAGTATTAAGAGGAGGAGTTCTTAATTTATAGAACAAGGTTGGTATAAATTTGTGTAATGAAAAAAATTTAATGTTGTTGGAATAAATTTATTTCATCACTCAAATATTTTTTAATCTATGTTTTACAATTTTATAGTAATTTATAATATAAAGTGATAAAATATATTATAAATTAATATTATGTTGTAAATCATAAAATTTCCCATAATCAAGGGATTATAAATGACAATTTATGTCATCCATTTCCAATTTTGTCATTATGTCTCTAAAACCAAGACGTACAGGACGTAACGCATCATTGTCTGCATCAGCACTAGGGGTGATTCCTTATTTTCCATAGTCTTCCAAAAAAAATTAAAAAATAGAGGTGGAGAGAGGTGTAAATATTGAGATAGACTCAAATTTGTGAACATTTTAGAGACAATAATCATACACTAACTCATTTTACTGGCCTTCTCATATATGCATTAATTACCCTCACAAGAATCCCAAATGGTTCATAGAAATTTTATAACAATAATGAAGGTAACACTCTATTTTTTACAGATGGACATGAATAATGAAATTACCAACTAATTTAACCTTTAATATTCCATCATCATGACTCCAGTAAATTATCATCATATGAAAATAAACCAAATAAGTTTTTTTTGGATTTAAAGAAGAAGGTTGATCCATATGTCATCACATAAATCATATTATACAATGAAAAAACCATAAATTGGTGACACCCACTATAACTGGATATATCCAAACATTGAACTCTATGTTTTATATTCATTTATTCCATAGAAAATATTTTGGAATATTATATCTAGTTGTATCTTAGTAACACTAAAGTATCATTGACTTAGTATAATTTCAACTTATATCTCATCATATTTAAAAAAATATGAAACCTTAAAAATAAACATGTTTAAATAACATTAAAATTTTATTTAGGTAATGTAACCATATATTTTCACTACATGTTACATATCATGTAAATATCTATGGAAATATAACCCAATATTTTCTAGGGATCCTCCATAACATTTTTTAGTAGAGTAAAATTTATTTTATAGAAAATTTGTGAAAAAAATAGAATCTGTATGAAAAAATGTATGTGAGCCTATAATCATTTTTATCATCAACAACACTTCTTAATTCCCCAATATATACATGTAATTATTGATCCACCTCTATGAGAGCATAAATAAAACTTAGCCCATAATGGGATCTATTTTAATCGTTGTCAAACACATGTTTCTTCATATCTATATTGAATATATATCTAATATACAAGTTGGCATACTCATATTATCACTAATTCAAATATATAAATTGACCATGTGGCGAACATAATGTAAATTTCATATATCCATATATGATGTGTTCGGTTATTTTATTATAATATATATATATATATATATATTAAATGAAAAAAATAATAATTTAGTCACATAGGTGGGAAAATAATATTTTTCGCACCAAAATATATAATCATTGGTATATCTCAAATGAGGGAAATTATGTTATAATAATATTATAATAGTAGAATCCCATCTTTGTTAAGACATAATTGATCAAAGGGTTAGAAACATACAAAACCATACCCTAATTAACTAATCCTCAAGGATTATAATAGAATGGTATCACTATTTGAAGTTTCACAAGTATAGTATCTTTCCAAATTCTGGTATAATGATTCTATATAAAATATCTGCATCAATTATATGAAATAAATACTATATAGAACATTATTTTTTATACATAGTGGATTATATGAAAAAAACCCAGTTTTGAGTCTCATGATCATATTCAAAATTTCAATATAAAATCATAACCATGATAACCTTAACATTTTATCACAACCTATAATAGTCAACAATGGACATCCTTTAAGGATAACTCATTAACACACATTAAGTTGTAAATTTCATTTTTATTAAGGAATATATGCAACCAATTTGAAATAAATGTAAATTAAAGATTGATTATTTAATACAATAATAAATTTTATATTTATAAAATTATTTGGAAATACTAATTAAATCATATATTGGAATATATCATAAAATATATCATAGGATAAATTGTTGTGGTGGCATTATTTTTACTAAATTTTTATAGTTTTTTAAACATATATTATTTTTATGTAATTATTTTCATTTCTCATAGTTACCATCTGATAATATTAACCACTAAAATATTTCAATTAATTAAATCATTGAAGAAATCATATTTTAATAATGGTGTAATAAGAATAATAATTCTTATAATCATTTCATTGAACATAGCTTTCAAAAACATTTACTTCACAACATCCAGTATTATATTGTTAATAAATTCTATTATCTATTTGGAATTTATTTTAATTTCATGATCATAATATTTAATTGAAATTACAATTAAATATTTTTTCGACAACACTTTATTAAAAATATGAAACTATTTATGTTAATAAATTTAATTTTCAACACTGTATAAACAATTTTCATATACAACACGACTTCCAATTTTAATTAGAATGATATATACATTGAATATTATAGAAACCAAATATTCACATATAAGGAATTTATAAACTATTTTTTCTCTAAAATATATATATATGATCAAAAATATTTTGTGTAAAGAAATAATGAATATATTTTACATTGAAAATTTTCATAAATAAATGTCTAATAACTTGTATTTTCTATGATATTATATTCGTTTATATTAATATTCTAAAGAGAAGATTTTATTTGTTCATAATATATTGGTCCAGGATAATCATATTATTTTCTACGTAGTATAGGCCCAAGAATAAGTGCAATCCAGGAAAATAACATAGTAGTACAAGAACCTTGCCTTATAAAGGGTTAGACAGTCCCTTTATTTATATTCTTGACCATTTTATATGGTTTTTTTATTATTAGGGAACTTAACACCAATTTTTCTTTTTTCCCCTAATGGGTGGAATAACTACTATGTGTTCGGTGGTGGGATCATATCAGTCATATTTTAACAAAAAAACATTCCTAGAATCATTTACATCGGGATTTTTTGATATATCAATTTCAAAAAACAGATATATAGTATGTTAAATTTCAAACCATGTGAATCAGAGTAACAACATAATTTATTAACAAGAACATTTTAATTTGGGATTTTTATTTCTAATACATGTAATTTATTAAAATAAATATGATCAATAAAGTAGTTTAATATAACCATCTCCTCAAATGGTATATCCCATGCTGCTATAGGAACTGAAAAACTAATCAATGAAAAAAATGTAATTATTAAACAAATAAAATCCATTCAATTTATGAAATGGAATGGGGATTGGTAGGATCATCATCTGAATACATGATCCCTGAAAAGAAGTTCCACTGAAGCAAGTTGATGCCAATGTCAAATGAGAGAGCATCATAGGAACAAAATTCCTAATGAACCTCAAATTTGGTGTGGATGTCCTTTTATCAGGACGACATATCAACCAAAAAAATCATCTATCAAAGTGTATGGTGTCTTCAGTTCCGGTATAACCATTTTTGGCTATTTTTCCTATAAAAACACCATGAACATCATAATCTGGGAATTCTATACGAGCCTTTTGAGAAATATAAGAAATGACCCATTTCTGCTAATATTTCATCTTAAGAATGCCACATAACCTATAATTCTACAATATATCCAAAATAAAACATGTATCTTATACTCACTAAGGTATATTATTTATCCATGAAGGATCTCCTAGATCCCATTGAAAATATCCAAGATCCAAAAGATTATCTCATCCTGAATATAGAAATCCAGGCCCATTTTATTTCCAATTGAGCTATCATTTCTCAAATAATTTTCAAGAGACATTTCTATATAAGAATTATTTAATGCCGTTAAGAATGGTTATGTTAAATTACATGTCTACAATGATATTCCACATTCTCAAATTCTGATATATATTAATAAAATAGAAAAATATAATCATTTATATGGACCATGTACTCATAAACTAATCATCAAATAATTACATGTTGTAGAATACATAAATTACTCTCATATAGAGATGAAAAAACTTATCACATGCATACATTACCCTTTATTGAAGGGATGTGAGAACATAACCCTAATTAATAATCATTGGATCGAACAGTTCTATGAGTCAATTTTGAGAAGGTTACTAACATATTATTTGACCCAAAAGTATATCTTGGATAGAACCAAAAAGTTTTATATTAATGCTATAAATACCATATTAGAATCCATTATCTTAGGGAAGATATACTAAAATATTTTTCCATACCACTTCCATGACCATGTGATTTCTATGATATGGTAAATAAGCACACCAAAGTGCCCATTTTGATCATGTGTACATTTAATAATAGGATTTTGGAATCCCATAAGATTTATGTTGGTATATTTTCTCAATGACCTATAATATCCCAAAAAACATCTATCCTTAATTCGATTGAGAATGAGGTTCCACCCAGATAGACGCTCAACGGTACTCACCTTGCCCTAAGTCACCGATTTTCTCCAAAATGAATCAAACCACAAAATTTTCCAAAACAAATTTAGATTTCATTGTTTATTCAATGTGTGATTAAAATCAATGGGGCATATATACCAATTTTATCCCAAATTATATTGAGAAATTATTTTACCATGAGACCCACACTTCCCTATCTCGAAAGGGCCTAATAAATGAGAAACATTCTTCATGGAACATCCAACACTATTATCCATAGAAATTGTACAACTATATCCCTATCTGAATTGTTGATCTGATATAATACCTAATATTAGAATCATATTACTTTACACACACATGTGTATAATCACCCTTCTTTAATGTATTATTAATAATAGATATAGATGGATCCAAGTGTCTCACTAATCTGGTGTAACTGCCAACACCTCATTCACTGTTTTTCATGAATAATGATTCTAACCATTATTCACTCTAATCTAGTTTCAAACTAAAAAATTATTAACAAAAATAGTCCCATAACATTGTGAAGTAACCAATTTAAAAGGGAATATCATATTAAAGTCCCACATAAAACCATTTCTAGGAACCTATTTCTCAATAGTCCAATGTTCATTTCTTTTAACTACATAGACTCATTATTAGTTATATAAAATTAATCTATAAGAAGTAATTTTCATGGCTGCATGAATTTAAAAGGATCCATATTGATCCATATAACCTAACTATAAAAGGTATAAAAAAATTTATTAAATTTAACCCAACAACATGAGTTATGATTTTCATTATAGTGATATATCATATTCCCAATTTATAATCCCAATACTGAATAAAATTAAACATTTAAAACATGTTTAGGATGTGATAATAACTAATTAGTAGGTAATAAATATCAGAAATAAAAAAGCTAATAGTGATAGGTCAGTTATATGAATTATCTACTACTAATAGTCTAAAGATATGCATTTTTAATTTTAATCAGTCTATAATTGTACCCAACCACTGATATTAGGAAATTCAAATCAGTCATTTTTTAGATGAAGGCCAGTGAAATCCATCACCTACATGTTACTAGGTGTTGAAATTCATATTCTATTATAGATAGGTTAATGAAATAAATCATTAACAAATGACATTATAGAGACATCGAACACCCCCTAGTAACTAGTCTGAAATATACATCATCTACTAGTTATTGGATGATTACATCCATCATCCATTAGTTATAGGATGGAAGATCATATATATTTGTTAGTGATGAAACAATATACCAATTTTTTTTACATAATAGGAGACCAAAAAGCATTATGATTATGATGAGGGAATGCATTAGTCTCTATCTATGGGGGAAAAGAAAAAAAGACTACCCCTCTCACATGGATCGAAACAATATTTTATTCATACAAACATGTACTCAAAAAATGAAAATGGAATAATTTTCATTTTTATTGAACGTATACAATGTATTAATCAGTAAACATTTTTAAATGGGTATTTTCTAAATTTAAGAAGTAAGTAATATAATTAATATTGGTATTATTATTGATTATTATTATATTAATATGATATAAATCTATAAGAGAGCTGTAGAATAGAATACAAACACCAATGTGAGTTTAGACAAACATTCATCTTCACAGTTATGATGAATAATATTTGTTGTATTGTTAACACAACATTAATAGATTATTAATTTTTTAAATTTGTCTCATAGTAAATGTTAAAGAAAAAACATCATACACAATAACATAACAAACATGATGTAAAATCATTCACTAATAAAATAAATTGATCGGATATAATTTCTAATTTATATCTTTCTAATAATGAATATCATCTATTTCTCTCATTGTTTTACATGATATTAAAATATTTCCACTATTAAAAGTTTATATATATTAAACCATTTAAATAATGTGTGTGCCTAAATTTCTATTGGTACACCTATAACAAAAAATATCCTATCGTGACTATATCAACAAAATACAATACTAATATTTACTCTACCTACACTGCATCTATATGGATTGGTCTATTACCCCCCTCCAATATACCTTCATCACCATATTCTTGATAATATTGTTCAAGAATATACTCATATAGGTGTCAAACCGATTCAGTCTATTTATTAGAAAAATCTAAAGGTGATAAGGTTATGAGATCCTAAATCATGTTTGAGAGCACATTAGGGGTAGGCAACCCCCATCATTATTTCTAACTACATCATATTCTTCTTTCTTGTGTGTGACAATTTATTCCTCCCAGGTATATCGAAACCTATATATGATGTCACAAATATCCACAGAGAATCATAGATTTCACAATTTAGTGATTTCATTCATTATAACCATCTCTACTTTTGAACTACATAGTTTTCCATTAAATGTCCAATGAATCTATGATCTTAGTTTCCCAAATATATTCACTAATGAACTAATATCACCATGTAAAAATCAACACCACGTTTTAGAGGGATATTATCTCCCCCAATGAAGTTCTTCAGATACATGATGTTTGATCTCTCACCAATGAGGTATCCTAAAGGTATACCATTTTCATTACGGCCAAGAAACCTCAACTTCCTTGTGTGGGTTATCAAGTGGCCTCATTATCATAATTTTCTTCTAAAATTAATGTATATTACTATAGTAATTACACCAAAAATTTACTCAATAAATGGTGTGGAAAACTAGTCTATGTTAATGAAGAACACCCTATAGATGTATTCCCAATGGCCATGCTAGAAAACAAGGATATCTTCCACATGATTGTAGATAATCATCCAAAAGTGAAATTTCATTGACAAATTCACGAATAGAAACCAAATTCCTGATTTAAATTATATGAAAGGGAAATAATCACCATATACTAGAGACCCTTGGTAAATATATATGTACCATAAATATTATATTTTTAAACCTTGTCTTTATTTGGGCCCTAAAATTCATATTTAGAGTCATCGTTTCATGTTGAAAATCATCTAGTTGATCCCATAGTAGATGTGAAGAAACACTCATTCCAAGATTCCATAATAAACATGGGGCCTAAAAAAGAATAAATTCATCAAGTATTGATTGTCATTAAAAAAAAATTATTTTCTGAATAGGTGATTTTCAGTTGTAAAAGAATTGGAGTGTTTTCGCATCAGTGAACTAGAGGATTCCATTAAGAAATTTTCCTTACATGATTAATCTAAGCGAGTGAATCTAATTTATCCATAAGAGATAGATGAAACATCCAAACCATATATTTAAATACTAGATGAGATATGGTTTGAATTATATAATCTTATGATACCGGTAATTTACAAGATGTACACCAATTCTAATTATGTTCTACTTAAATATATAAAAGTGGAACACAAGTCCTACTACCATCCAAGTCTATGAAAAACTGTGAATATATTTAGTTGATAATTTATTCCATATACTAGATAAATAGAGTTTATCAATATTAAATATTACCAATAAAAAATGATATTCTTATTGTTTACTGAATAGTTAGGAGCCTTAAATTTTTGAAGCATTGTATGATTTATCAACATTCCTGTATAGAAAGACTTGGATCCATTCGAATAGTCAGGGAATATTCAACTCTCTATGGTCTCAATTGATATAGAGGTATGTATGTGAAAATTCACTTCACCCCACTTATTCTTCAATAATAGAATTTTGATAATTTAATATAAAATATCTATTTCAAAAAAAATAGTGGATTTATATAGTGTTTTTGAATTTTGTGGAACTATAAATCTACGAGAGACCACTAATAAGTTTTCCCTACCACTTCAACCAACCACATAGGATCGATTTTTTAAAATTATATAAAACAATTATGAGGTTCATAAATGATGACATTCAACTAATGAAGTGTGCATATTTTAAATGAGAGAACCTTATTATTTTTATAACATGTCCAAGAGTGATCCTATCTCAAATACAAAATTATATGTTAAAAGATCCACCTAAACCATCCCATCATCTAGATAAATCCATAATAGATTATCTAAATGATTTTAGAATGTTAACCTTAACAAAAACTACATTATAATGGAGTCTAGGACCTATAGAGATTAGATGATTTTTACAATTCCCCAAAAAACCCAATCCATAAGGGCCAAAGATTTTTTTCCCAGACTATTTAAAAACCTAATAAAAATGAATATAAGAAAAATGGTGGAACCTTATCAATAGAAACAAATTATTTCTATTCTGGGAGTTATTCCATCCATAATTAATTATCCTATATTTATTTCTGGCCCCCATAATGTAAAGGTGGTAGAGGATACCCCCATGAACTTGTTATACAAATAATCCTATAGTATAATAAATAGTATATTTCTATATGTGAATATGAAATGTTACATGTATTGTACTCTTATGTGTTCTTCCCATTTAATAGTTGCCTCATCCAATCAAGACTTATCATATGATGGCTATTATGATTAAAATAAAGACCCATATTTTACAAAGTTTTATTATCAAATATTACACTAATGGTTTTCCATAGTAGGTGTAATTATGGATACATTTAGTGAAAATAAAACCAACTATTACCCTCGAAGATTAGACTATCCAACAAAACTTTCCACCCACATTCAGTTCGATGAGGAAGGAGAAAAAACCCAACAACAATGTGATACACATGAAATTGGGTCCCCTCTAATGGTTTCATTTTTAACCAATTATGTCGTAGTAATAAATTATCTGTGTAAAGGGATATATAAACCCTCAATACATTATATTCCCATTACTGTAGTGATAGTCATAGTTGCTGAAGTAATTTCTCATTGTCATATTATGATTGATATAATTTAGAGTGAAAAGTTCATGATTTCTCAAGGAAATGCCCATAATTCTAATGAAACCCAATAAGAATATTTTCCCTTGTATACAACATATCCACCTTATCTGGAGGACAATACTCATCAGACATGGGTAGAACATGGAAAAAAAAGATTCTACAAGCCACATTGACACATCTAGTTGAATTCGTCTCCTACAAATGTCCATGGGTTTAATATATCTAATTATTAGTCCACTATAACCCATCAGATCATCCTATGGTGAAATTTGACAGAAAATTTAAATATGGTATCAACTAATACATGTTAATCTATTTCATCCATGATATATTCTATTTTAAACTGTTTACACTAGTCTGACCAGTGAGGTTTCTATATCCACGGTGGGATGATTTGATGTATCCACTTATAAATATTGACAACAATAAATTTTCAACCATGAATAGAATATAATATCTAGTGTAGAACCTCAATTACTACACCTCCAATGAGGTTCTAGGTTAGGAACCCCAGAATAAAAGTATACAACCAAACATAGGGGTTTCACCCAAATAACAGTGTGTCTAACCATCATATAGAATGAAAACACAACATTAAGATCAATATATATCTGGAGCGACATCATTTGGATATTATTATATCATTTCAACTCAATATTGAAAATAAAACATATCAGAAACATGTATAATTACAATAAAAGAGAAAGAGAGAGGCTTTATATATTTATTTCCTGATAAAATATCATGACTTACTCCATTGAAATACAATGTCTCCAAAAATATCTACATAAAATCTATGTAGACTATATATAAGATGTAATTTTCACTTTGAACATCCCATATTAATATACATGAATATTTTAGTAATTTGTTGATACATCATAATTATTAAATGGTGAACTATGTATAAATAAGAAAAAATCATTGAAATCATCACCATAAAAAGAAAAAGTGCTAGAAAAGAATAAATATATGTAGATTATTTGATGAAAAATGAAACCCATTTCTTAGTTGGAGATTCAATTGGATTATAGGATTCACCACCACATAAACCTCAATATCAATAATAAATGTTTTTTCACCCCAATCTAAGGACATAAGATTATAATAAGGATAAAAGATATCATGAATTCAGATCTAGGATGTGAACTGTGTTATTATCATACATGAAGAAAGTTTTTTGTTTTTTATATCAGTAATTTAGAATTGATAAATTTAATTAACAAAGGATATAAAATTCGGTGAGGTGGGAAATAATTATTTTAACTATTTCCCATGTTATCTAATCTTTGTGGAATTATTTATATGAATGATTTTTTTATAAAGATATCCTATTGAAATTTTTCGATGAAGAAAAATTGAATTCTCTTTGTAAAAAGGCATATGTGACCCACACAGTCTACATAATATTTGATAAGGATATTGAGTTACATAAAGCATGAAATAATAATGAATAAAAAAATAAAACTAAATTAATTATAAATTGGTTACTCAAGAAAATTCATTATCAAGGTATGAATGAATGTATCTATCATGACCTCATTCCCAATGTAGCTCTAGTGACTATTTCTTTAGCTATAGTAAATTCACAATGCCTAAAAACCATAGACAATACATTAAGAAACCTGAGAAATTACCATTGAGGGTCCCCAAAACATTCCAAAATATTTTAAATTTCACTTCCCTAGCACAAGAATAATGAGAAACATATCATTGAAAATAATTATGTTTGGATGGTGAAGAGATATATAGTTTAGTTAAATGAGAATTGTTATCTGCATTATACTCATAGTAAATGTTTTTGTGACAAAAAAGATAAATTTAGTTGAGGAATGCCTAAAATTTAGGACGTGGTCCCCAACTTTGTTATCTATGTATTAGAAATTAGATACATAGATATAATGTAATCCACAAAAAGAGAGTTATAGAAAGATAAAGATCCTTGTAGATCACCTCCAAACACCTATATATTTTGTCATATTTTTTCAATCCTTTTATCTTTTTGCCAACGTCATGTCCCCATGACTCATTGTCTACATTTCCCGAATACATTAAAGGCATCATCCTTTGAAAATATTAGATTAACACACTTTAATATAGCGGAGAATACCTCATCTCCAATTAAGGAACATATTAAGATTTGGAATATAATACCTTAATATTTTAGTTTATTTATTCATTAAAAAAAATTATGTTTAAATGTGTTCAACACATGTAACCTTGAGATTAAACAAACAACGAAATAATAATAACTAAATATAATTGCTATAACCTAGTAATTGGGTATGTGGGTTTGAATAAAAATAAATGAATTTTTAAAAATATATAAAAAAGATTACCCTTAATACATATTATTAATTCATTCAATAAATTTAATATTCAAATATATTTTGATCTTAGGAAAAGATTAAAATAAAATCATTTTTTATTAAAGTATATTTATCAAAAAAAATGTTTCTTATTAAATTTTTTTAATTTAGTAAACATTGATAAGGTTTACTTGAAAAAATTAATATAATTTAAGAAATCAACATTTTTAATTATCTTAGAGTTTATTTGAGTTTCCTAAAAATGTTAATTTTTTATTGAATAGTGAAACTTATCGATTTTTATTAACTACAATTTATTTTATTTTAATAATGTAATTTAAAAGTACCATTATATTTTTGATTTCTTTTTAAATTAACATTAAATATAATTTTATGAAACCAATCTAAATAATTCCAGTTGAATATAAATTTTGAATTTTTTTTATATGATCATTTTAATGATTCAACCTCAAATTTTCCAAAAACTTCATTTCAATGCATTTTATGTATTTATATAATATTAATTAATTAATATTATAGAAGTTTAATATTTATAAACTGGATAAATATACTAGACCTAGACGAAAAAAATTGGCAAATATTTAAATTTAATTTTTATTCATAATGAATAGAAACCATAGTAAACGTTTATCACCACAATAATGGGTAAAGCTTGTTAACTATGTTCAAAACTACGGTATATAGTCTCAAAATTGACACAAAACGATAATTTAATTCATTTTATTAATTTAATAATATATCACCCATTCTTAATATTAATATTTATATTTTTAGTTCCATGATCATTTGGTAATGTAATTTATATTATTTTATGTAATGAAAATTAGAAAATGTCTCTCTCTTAATTTATAATATCTCAAATATATTTTCATTGGAATAAAAAGAAGATATGATATTTTATATTTTTTTAATACTAATACACTATGTTATTTATATTAATTAATTTTTAATTTTATAGGAAGACTTGATTACCTTAAAATTTTACACAATGCTTCTCTAATGCTTGTGCATGTAATAAAAACCCAACGTAAATGATATTAAGAACCTTAAAATTATTATACTTCGGATGAATTATATTATGAAAAAAATTTAATAGGTAGATATAATGTATAATTAATATTCAAATTTTTTATACTGTTAATATATTTTTCTCTTGATGCCTTTTATATAATATTATATTAATAGTCCTAAAAATAATTTAATCATATTTAACGATAAAATATTTTTCATTAAACTAATTAAAAATAAAATTAATATTTGAATATCATAATTAGGTTTTTAAATGGTATAAAATGTCCCCCTTTTACCATTTTTAATCAAATTTATACCTTATAAGTAAATGTATGACCCTCAAAAGCTAAAACATATGTCAACACACTTATGGTTAAAGGGGTAAATGGGGGGGGGTAATCCAGAATATATGGTTTAAAATTCATCTTGAAGAGTGTATAAATTCAATTTATTGATGGTATTTGGACTATAAAATTTCTGATATTATACATTATATCAATTTTATTCCACTTTACAGGATTATGATATATATCATATATAAATCATTAAGGTAATTATAAGTGTGTCCTTTCTTTGAATTAAAAATGGGAAACAAAAATTCTCTTTTATTAATAATTTTTTCTAAATATATCATGGATAATACCTTTAATAATACCTTAATAGATTTCATCCTTTCATCTTCAATCCCATGTTCATCCCCTAATACCATCCGATTAATTCTTAATGTGTAAGCCAAAGGTGGTTTCTCAATTAAAAGGAAATTTCCTTCCTAGACTATTTCCAATTTCATTTCATATTATAATTCCTATAATTATATTATAATCAAAAAATAAAAATAAATCCATTATCATAAATATAAAAATATATTATTATGATTACTAGAATACCATTTTCACCTCCTTAAATCATATCGAAAATGAAAACATCACTCACGTTTATACACCATCCACCATCTCTATATAGCATTGTAAATCAGTTTTCATGAAAAAATTACTTGTATGGTCATAAAAATGTAAATATTAAAAATATATGATATTTTAGAAATAAGTATTATTCTATAAATATAAAATATATTTTATCTTTTTACCATAACACCACTCGTTCATATGTGTGGACAACATCCATCATAATGAAATGTGATTCATTTTTAATGTACACCTTTCATAAATGATTATATATATAATAGATATAAAATATATTTCATTTTTTATATTTCGGGGATGTTGGAACCATGTTCAAGATTCATGGACCATAATATCTTAATAACACTATACACGATAAACAAAATAGTTTAGACCCGAAAAGATGATGATAATGAATGATTTTAAACGAATTGGTGATAATATGTTATATGTTTACCATATATGGTAATATAAGAATAAATATGATTATTTTATAAAATATTAATTAAAAAAATTATTATACAATATTTTAAAATCAGTTATGAATCCATTCTAACTTGAGGTATGGGTTCATTATCTCAATATTGTTTTGTTGAGAAAACTTTTCTTTTTTTATCATATATGTTTATGTGGTGTAGTACACCGCTTAAATCATCTTATATTATAAATACATATTAATTAATTTTTTTAAAAGATAAAATTATAATTATATCATACAAGGGGTTATTATTCGAAAGATAATAATTTGGTAACGGTTTCACATCTCGCATTTATTTCGGTGAGAAATATTCCATATTCACTAATTTTTTATTTTATGTGGTGTATATAAAACACATTATTGTATTTTATGGTTCTAACTCATTAAAATTATAAGGATTTAAAAATACATTCATATTTCTTACCAAAATCATTATTTTGATTCAAAAGTTATGAATAACGTATGTAATTTTCTTCTAAAACCATATTTTAGAATTTTCATTTAAAAATGAATCTCCCTTCATGTGTATGTTCATCAGATATTTAAAGAATATTATTAATTATAATTTAAATATGATTATTGTTAATTTTAAATTAATTCCAACTTTGTTTGAAAATTATGACAAGGAATATTTTTTATATTTATTCCCATATTACTCACATATGAATTTTTATAAAAAAAAGTTGAGAAATGACTGCTCTCTTTTAACATATATGATATGAATTGATTTTACCATCGTAGTATTTATCCTTTTATTTGAATATTCAATTATAATTTTCTCTATATATTTTTAAAAGAATTTAATTTTATCAATATTGTAGAATGTTTTATATAAAATTTTATCAAAAGAAATTGATATTCTTTTCATGTTTTAATAGAAGGATCTTAATTTTTTTTATAATTATTTTAATCAATTTAAAACATATTTCATAATGATTATATATGAAGTGGGATATGAACTAATGATACCATCCACCTTATTTCTGTTTATAATTTATAAAAATAATTTCTTATTTATTTATAAGGGAAAATATTATAATTCCTTAGGATAGTTTTAAAATAAAAATATTTATGTTGATTATGTATTGTATAGATTATTTTCTCCATTAATATGATAAAAACATTGGTCTTTGTAATGGATTATTGGTGCCTTTTATAGCCACTCCATGCATCTATATGCCTAAGGTGACAAACTAGATTGGGTCTTTGATGTATGATTGCTTAATTATTTGTGATTCCTCGAACTAGGACTAAATGGTATGATTATGGTGTTTGAAATTATGATTTCCCTCAATTTGAAACAAGTTATTTTTATACATGAAATTATTTATGTTGTTATGTAATCAATTGAAATTTTTCCTTAATGATGTTTTTTATATATATTATTTTAATACTCTTTATCTCATTCATATTATTCATACTTCAATTATCCCGTGATATATTTTGTTATAAATATTATTTTATCGAGCATCTAAGATCCCTATTTATTTTGTTTTAATTTCCCTAGGATATAAAATAGGTATATATAAATATTTTCATGGATCTAATGTAAGAAAAAATAATTTTCTGACTATAATTTTCTTATTTCCTTAAATGATTTCAAATGTAATTTGATAATCATGTATATATAAATTCTCCCAAGATTGATAAAATATTCAATATTTCGATATGTGATCCCTTTTATTTTGAGATGATATAATAATATATCAACCAACTATATGTTATTAGAGTTAGGGTGTTACATTTTCTAACGAAAGATATGTAGTATAAACATAGGGAACAAATTTAGGGTCAAATAGACTAGAGAATATAACCATATGAATAAATCTATGGATAAGTTAATGCATGGAATGAAATCATCATGTATTAATAATATAGACATTATGTGTCATTAATGGAGAATGAATTCATATCTAGATATTTTAATGTGGACATTCCTATCAAATTGATTCACCTATGAGTAACAAATCGAATAGGGTATGATTTTGCATTAACTCGAATTTCATTAGTGCATGATGAGTGGTCCAATTTATTCAGGCCAAGAGAGAAACTGATATGGGATATATATGGGTTAGTTCATATTTTCATTGTGATAAGTTTTGATAAATGAGAGGATAAAACCTATGGAAACCTATGATATTCCATATAGATATGGGATAAACCTAATATTTCATTGGTAGAAAAGTATAATGATTACCTCAATTTTTAAGGAATAAATACCAAGTTTAAGGTTTTATGGGATGAGAGTTTAAGATGATTAAAGATATTTTTTGTGAAAATAATTGGAATAAAAACCTGTAAATTAGAATGTGTTTTAGTGAAAAATTTATTTTGGGTGGAATGGTTTTATATTTTTTTGTGCATAAGTAGAAAGGTATTGATATCATTTAAATTTAATATGATCCTTGTTGTAAATTTATTTATCTAATATAAAAGATTTATTTCAATTTTGGAATATATTTTTTGTCATGTTTAAAACCATTGTAATTGAATTTTGTTTGGTGAATAAGGTATTTCAGTTAATTTTGATGTAGTAAAATATATTAGGAACAATAAATAATAATGATGAAGAATGAGAAAAATACTAGTTGAGTTATATTTTCGAATCATGGATGGTTTTATAGTGGATTTATGATGATTCTTGTTTTTATGGGAAATATTATCATATTATATATATTAATTTTTAGGTAATTGTCACGACCCGTCCTCGGGGCCCGTGTCGTGACTACCCCAAACCCGCCTCCCATAGGCCAGGGGCTGGGGACTAGCACCAAGGCGTAAATCCCGGTAAAAAGGGATGGAATTGCCTTTGTAAAGTAAACAAGCACCAAATAGTAAGCAAGTGGAAAAAGTAAACACTATGTAAAAGATAGTACAACAGTAAAGTGTGGAAAAGTAAAGGGGGCCGGAAATACAAGCCCAACTGTAAAGTAAAGTACAACTGGAAAGGAAAAAACAGAAACTGAAAAGTAAATCCGCAACGTCGAGCTGTCCACTGAAAATCCCACCTGAAGGGTGGGTACAAGAAGCCTCCATTGCTCCTCAGGTCCAGCCGACCGCTCCGAGTACGTCCTGCCCAGTGGTCCACCTCCAGGTACCGTCCTGCTCCGCAATCCTCAACCACGATCAGCGCTGTCCGTCGTCTGCAACCAAGACAACGTAGTGCGGGTGTAACCCGTGCAAGGGTGAGTATAAGCTACTCAGTAGGGACCCCGAGACCCTCAAGGTATCACTAAAACCAACAAGGATAACTACAATGAAGATCTAAACAGAAAACCTCTACATAGGTATATTCCCATACATATACCTAAGTTATCAAATAACCCATCTCAATAATGAGGAAACACAAGGGTTATGAAATCAACGGATAACCACTACCCAGGTATATGCCCATACATATACCTAAGATATCATGTAACCCATCTCAATAATGAGGAAACACAAAGGTCATAGACTCAGCTCAAACTAGAATTTTCATGATCGAAACCGTAACGGGTGAAGTGCCCTATCTCTGGAGTGTACAGTGGTCCTGTCACGACTCCGAGGTACTGCTCACTAACCTAAGACTGCTTAGGTAGTCCTCCTGTCGAGTACTATGGGCCTTCTGCTACAACCAAGCACTTCCCACCATGGGTCTGCCGCTACAACCAAGCGCTCCCCCTCATAGGCTCAAGAAGTACTCCTTCTGTTGAGTACCGCGGGTCTGCCGCTACAACCAAGTGCTCCTCCGCCATGGGTCTGCCGCTACAACCAAGCGCTCCCCCTCATAGCCTCTAGAGGTACTCCTTCTGTTGAGTACCGCGGGTCTGCCGCTACAACCACGTTCTTCTCCTCCGTTGGTCTCCTGCTACAACCAAGAGATCCCCCTCACAGCCTCCAGAGGTACTCCTTCTATTGAGTACCGCAGGTCTGCTGCTACAACCAAGTGCTCCTCTGCCGTGGATCTGCTCCACAAGCTGCTGGTCGATACTACATGTATCAAAAAGTCCCATGAAGAAGTATCACAAAGGACCACCTCATCATAGGGGTCTCAATGTAACAGACGACGCGTCAAACGGACGCCCGATCTGTGAGTTATTAGCCTTTTCGTCCCATGGGCCCGGTTGGCTTTGTGAGCAAATCAACCTAGCCATATCTCAACTATACCCTGAACTCTCATAGTGTATACTCATAGGGACCGTTTCTCAATGAGATCACCAACGCCACTGATGGTTCATC
Source organism: Viscum album (assembly GCA_963277665.1). Taxonomy (NCBI): domain Eukaryota; kingdom Viridiplantae; phylum Streptophyta; class Magnoliopsida; order Santalales; family Viscaceae; genus Viscum; species Viscum album. The sequence goes on along the minus strand of OY728133.1, from coordinate 1,371,246,179 downwards.
AAACAGACGTCTGGTCTGAAAGGTAACAGCTTTTCCGTTCCAAGGGCCCAGTTGGATTTCGGGTGCAATCCAACCCGGCCACTATCCAACTAGAACCAAAACTTAGGAGAAGAATGCCAAATGTTCCGTCTCAACAAAAGGAAATCAATGAGACAGATGGCGCGTCAATCAGACGCCCGATCTGTGAGTTATTGGCTTTTTTGTTCCAGGGGTCCGGTTGGATTTCATGAGTGAACCAACCCAACCGCACTCCAATGGCATCCAAACCTCGAGCGGAGTAAGCCAAAAGATCCTTCTCACTTAGAGGAATCCATCAATGATGACGACACGTCAATCGGACGTTCGGAGCTCAAGATATGAGCGTTTCCGCTCCGCGGGCCCGGTTGGTTTCGTGTACGAACCAACCCGGCCGAACCCAAAGTATTCTGAAACCTTGAGTGTGATATACTGAAACGACCGTCTCGATCCATGGATCTCATCTCCGCTGACGGCATGTATTTCGGAGGCCCGTAGCTAAAGTTATGAGCAAAAGACCAAAATGGTCCGGAAATGGGGGGTCTGGGCCCAGACCGACCCGGCCCAACCCCCCTGGGTTGGCCCGAACCGGGTCCAAGCGACCTGGGTCCGGGTCTGACCCGGTTGGCACGACCCAGCCCGGCCCGGCGGCCCGGCCCGGCGGGTCGGCCCGGCTCGGCTCGACCGAGCGGCCAGGCAGAGGAAGCCGCGGGGCGCTGCCCTCGCGGGATGAAGTGTCGCGGCCCGGCGTAGGGCCGCGCTGGGTCAGCGGACGCAGCTTTGCCGCATCCTGTGTGTCACCAGACCTCTGTGGTTGTGGGTCTGGTCGGCCGCCGGCGCCGCGGCTTCAGCTGCGGCGACTCCCTCCGGAGGCGCGTTGGGGCACCGCCACCTCCGGCCGTCGGGGCGCTGCCGGTGGATTCCGCTGGCCACCAGAGTTGCTCTGGTGGTCCGAATCCACTTCCGTCTGCGCCGTGGCTCCTCCCGGGATCCAATATTCACTGAAAGGCCCTCACATCACCGTTGCGGCCCCGTTTTCCATCATCCGCCATTCCGCACACCAACGAAAAACTGCAGAGGGCTGTCGGGCCGTGTTTGTTTGGCCCGCACCCTCCGCGTTAGGTGATAACAAACAGGAATAAAATAATCAACACATGAAAACAACAAGGCACAATTTTAATATAATTAATATTGAACTTTGATCCGGGTTATTTGTTTTAGTTGAACATCCATGGGGATAAAATATTATTCTCAAATAAAATCTCTACCTCGCCGTAGTCATCGAGTGCGCGTTCTTCGCGGAATTGATCGTCGCGGAAGATGAGGATAGCCGCGTCGCGGAAGAGCATCGTGTCGTCGCGGTATATGGCGTCGTGTCGATGATCTCCGAGGGGTAAAGAAAACATACAGATTTAATTATAACAATTAAATCCTTGTTGTTTCTATAAAACACAAATAATTAAAAGGTCCACAATCTCTTACCTCAACAGATGATCTAAGATTTGTCGCGGATGAAGGAACGTCACAGAAGAACGTCGCAGGAGAAGAATCGTCGGCGTCGCGGTACTTGGCGTCGCGTTGTCGATCTCCGGGGGCTCAGCGTTCTTCGTCTCCCTTCATCGAAGGACGGCGTTCTTCGCGTTCTTCACGTTCTTCGTGTTCTTCGCGTTCTTCACGTTCTTCACGAAGGAGGTTGAAGGACTTAAGCTTCAGTCAAATCCTCTCAACGAACAACACACAAGAAGAAGAGTGTTGGTCTTATTTTATTAACATGACAACAAACGAAAAAAAGATAAGTTAAGTAACGGCCCATTAATTCATAGAATTAATTCAACGAATAAAACCTCCCAATTAAAATGATCGTTTAATAGATTAAGTAACTCCCTAGTTGACATTCAATTAATAGGGGTTTTTGCGGGTGTGTTACTTAGCGGAAAAGAAACGGTGGGGCTCGTGCGGGCCCCACCTCACAAATATCCTACAAAGAGGGTAGGATATTTTTGGGTTCCACCCTATCCACTTCAACTCAGCTTAATTAGATTTATGTGGCTTTTAAGTGGCCTTAAGTGAAATAAAAATAAAGTTGTCGCACAACATTATTTTATTTCATAACATAATGCCCAAAAATTTAAAAAAACCACACCCGAGAAAACACAACTCTGGAAGAGGCGTTTATAAGCAGAAACCGGCGCTGCGATTCCATCGGTTCCCTCAGAATTCGATTCCGAGCACCGGTTAAAAAGCTAGAAAAACCCGCGCGTTCATTCACTGAACGTACCCGAGCCAAACTTCAGAAAATGATTCTGGGCACACCGGACCTCGGAATCAGGTGCCGTCAGAAACTGCGTTCTTGTAAAATTCAAAAGAAAATTAAGAAAAATAATTTCCTTGAAATATACGGGTCTTTACATCACTCCCACCTCAGGGATTTACATCCTCGTAAAGCTTTAACACAAACTAGGGTTACAAAAGAGGTACTGAGCACGCATCTGAGCCTTCCGCTCTCATGTGCTCACCTGGAGGTTCCCGTGCTACCAAAGAAAGTGCACAAGAGGAATGAACTGTCCTCCTAGGATTCGCTCCTGTCAATCCTCGATCCCCACGGGAACCTCCGTGGAAGTGACCTCATCGCCATTGTCCAGCTCCTCATGGTCGATGATATGCGAAGGGTCGAGCACATATCTCCTCAGTTGAGATACGTGGAATTCGTCGTGCACCTGGTGCAACTGAGGTGGATGGGTCAAGCGATAAACCACCCCGCCTACCCAGCTGAGGACCTAAGAAGGTCCGCTGAACCTCGGAGATAACTTTCCACCTTGGCCACATCTCCATAAACCTCGTCGAGATGAGACCCGCATAAGGACATGATCGTCATCCTCGAACTCCAGAGGTCTCCAACTCCTGTTAGAACTGGAACTCAAAACCACTGATGCCACGAGGGTATGGTTGACCGACTCAAGAGTGTTTGGTCGCACCCCCCCTGTGCATGAGTTTATCCTGTGCTGCCTGGGGTTTCCTTTTCGCCGACCAAGGAAAACCCATCCCGACGTCGTAGTTAAACCACAACCTTTTTTCCTAATACTGTCAATTTGTGTATGAACTGTGATTTCCCAATCCATACTCAAACCAACGTCGTAATGCCTAGACTCTTCCACCAAGATATTCCAATCAAAACTCTCGCCTCGAGGGTCTGACCACACCGTCGGCGTAAGTGTGATTATCGAGTCTCCTCCCAAGGTATCTCCAGACATGAGGGTCAAGTCCACGGATTACCAGAAACCCTAGGTTTGGAACAAGATTTGTGAAATCATGGAATGTTTCATATCAAAATCCATTACTACCGCATCTAGTAGTGGACACATACTATCCCTTGAATCATTTTTAGAGCCATTGGGTCGCACTCCTTGACTGCATGCAGCCGCACTTTTACTCCGCCCTCCAGCTCCCTGTGCATGGCGGGGATAACTAAGGCGGGTGGTTGTAGCATGTTTAGATGTACTCCACCTCATGTTGCTCTCCTAGATCTTCCTCCACGTCTGCTGCTTCGCAGACTAATCTCTCCTTAAATCTTCCTCTTATGGAAACATTTAACATGCCCGAGTATCCAAGACTGGTGCCAGTTTCCTGTTTCCTACTGCACTGTGCAGTCTTCATCTGCTCCTGGATGATCTGCACCATCTTTTCCTATGATCTGGAAGTGCTGCTAAAATTTATCCTTTGCCGAAAAGAGAAACTTGGTCTCATCCCCTGGATGAACCATGCCCATTTCCTAATACAATCAATCCCGACATGAATGATGAATTCATGCCATGGATGACGTCGTAAGGCCTCGACGTAACTACCAAGATATCCAACTGTCACTCTCGCCTCCAAGGGATGAGTCACACTGTCGGCATCAATGTGATTTCACTAGTTCTCCTCCAGTAGAAATCTTGAAAGTGAGGGTCAAGTCAACAGTCTTAACCAGGACCACTCAGTATCAACCAAACAAAAAGGATAGGAAAGAAATCATCACAAGATAAGTGTCTTTTTATTATTGCAGCTCATAGTAAAAAGACATGAATACAACAACAACATGGAAATAGAAGTACAAGGGATGTATCCACTAGTTCTGCTCCAGTCCACATGCCCCCGGAGCTCTACTGCCTTGTCCACTGCTCGGCTGTTGCTCAAGCACCCGCTGCTGCTTCTGCCTCGGTGGCTCCTCCAAAGCCTGCAGATCAACTGTACGAGGAGTCGTAAAGTCACGTGCCAGGTGACCCTTTCCACCGCATTAATAACACTTCATACTCCTCGTACGACTGGCTCAAGTCCTCTTGGACCTCTGCATCATCTGTCTACTGCCCACAGATGACTCAGCTACTAATCGAAAACCCTGTGGAAAAGGCAGAAGCTCATGTACACGCTTGGGGTGTAGAGATACTAGCACAAACTCCATCATGAAGAAGGTCTCGAAGTCTTCCCATGTGAAGGTCATCCCATCGCGAACTGGAACATGTTGCTCCACCACCTGCCTGCTGCTGCCTGAAGAAGGCTGGCAGCAAAGATCAACATGAAGTTTTCAGGCGTCCCCACTAGCCGGAAGACTCTCACCACAGCCACCAGCCAATCCTTAGCCGCCTGCGGGTACGTCTCTCCCCAGAACCTGGGTGGTCTCTGGCACTAGAACTCGTGCAGTGCACTCAAGTGGCGTGCATCACCTACTGCTGGGGCTGGTGGCATCGGTGGCCCAACATATGGTAGTACCGCTGGTGCTCCTGCTGGTGCCTCAACTGCAAGAGGGCCCTGTACCGTACCCTCATCGCTCGACAGGCTGTCAGTACGCACATCCCTCTGGACTCTAGCTGGTCGTCCGTGAAAAGGAATCCTGAAAGAAACAATGTGACACGGTCAAAAGATTATACCTGGTGAGATGACCTGGTTTGAGCTGACATTTAAAAACTTCTGGAAACACACATTCAATCAGTGTTTTCATGCACAATGTCGGAAATCAATTTTCCAGGTCATGGTGTATGGATACGTCGGTCGCCACACCAACACTGGACCCCCTGACCTGATAACCACACCCAATACGCTAAACACTATTTCTTCCCATAGAAAAATATCAGAAACCTGAGTTCTGTGGTAGAACCAAACTCCTCTGATACCAATTGAGACAACCGGTCCCCCCACCAGTTGCCCCGCAGACACGTGGGCCCCACCCTAGGTCCCACCCACGTGCCTTAACAGGTTATCTGAATAATGACAGTCCCCACAGGCCAACACATGTCCTTTCCAGTGTTTTTTTTCCTCACTCACACACACCCTGAGAAACATCCCAGGAGGTCACCCATCATGATCACTACTTCAGTCCAAGCACGCTTAACTATAGAGTTCTAATCAGGTAGGCTCCTGAAAAGGAAGGTGCACCTTGTTGACATGAGTCTTATCATTTAGTCATTTAACCCTTTATCATTTGAGGATGTTACAATCACCCCCCCTTTAGAGCACAACTCCCTCATTGTGGGCCCTACATCTCAACCCAGGAAGTGAACCACACTTAAGGCCGGGTTCCTCCTCTGATACCAATTTGTCACGACCCGTCCTCGGGGCTCGTGACGTGACTAACCCAAGCCCGCCTCCCCTAGGCCAAGGGCGGGCGAGTAGCACCAAGGCGTAAATCCCGATAAAAAGGGAAGTCATTGCCTTTGTAATGTAAACAAGCACCACAGAGTAAGAAAGCGGAAAAAGTAAACACTAAGTAAAAGATAGTACAATAGTAAAGTTCGGAAAAGTAAATGGGGCTGGAAATACATGCCCAACTGTAATGTAAAGTACAACTGGAAAGGGAAAAATAACAACTGAAAAGTAAAGCCGCAACGTCAAGCTGTCCACTGAAAATCTCACCTGAAGGGTGGGTACAGAAAGCCTCCACTGCTCCTCGGGTCTAGACGACCGCTCAGATTATGTCCCGCCCGGTGGTCCACCTTCAGGTTCCGGCCTGCTCCGCAAGCCTCAACCACGATCAGTGTTGTCCATCGTCTGCAACCAACACAACGTAGTGCGGGCGTAGCCCGTGCAGGGGTGAGTATAAGCTACTCAGTAGGGACCCCGAGACCCTCAAGGTCTCACTAAAACCAACAATGATAACTACAAAGAATATCTCAACAGATAACCTCTACATAGGTATATTCCCATACATATACCTAAGTTATCAAATAACCCATCTCAATCATGAGGAAATACAAGGGTTATGAAATCAACGGATGACCACTACCCATGTATATGCCCATACATATACCTAAGTTATCAAGTAACCCATCTCAATAATGATGAAACACAAAGGTCATAGACTCAGCTCAAACCAGGATTTTCATGATCTAAACCGTAACGGTGGAAGAGCCCTGTCTCTGGAGTGTACAGTGGTCCTGTCATGACTCTGAGGTACTGCTCACTAACCTAAGACTGCTGAGGTAATCCTCCTATCGAGTACTGTGGGCCTGCTGCTACAACCAAGCGCATCCCACCATGGGTCTTCCACTACAACCATGCGCTCCCCCTCATAGGCTCAAGAAGTACTCCTTCTGTTGAGTACCGCGGGTCTGCCGCTATAACCAAGCGCTCCTCCGCCGTGGGTCTGCCACAACAACCAAGCGCTCCCCCTCATAGACTTTAGAGGTACTCCTTCTGTTGAGTACCGAGGGTATGTCGCTGCAACCAAGCGCTCCTCCACCGTGGGTCTGTCGCTACAACCAAGCACTCCCCCTCATAGCCTCCAAAGGTACTTCTTCTGTTGAGTACCGCGGGTCTGCCGCTACAACCAAGCGCTCCTCCGCCGTGGGTCTGCTCCACGAGATGCTGGTCTATACTACAAGTATCACAAATTCCCACGAAGAAGTATCACAAAGGACCACCTCATCATAGGGGTCTCAACGCAACAGACGGTGCGTCAATCGGACGCCCGGTCTGTGAGTAATTAGCCTTTTCGTCCCAGGGGTCCGGTTGGTTTCGTGAGCGAATCAACCCGGACATATCTCAACTGTACCCCGAACTCTCATAGGATATACTCATAGGGACCGTTTCTCAACGAGATCACCAACGCTGCTGACGGTTCGTCAAACGGACGTCTGGTCTGAAAGGTAACTGCTTTTCCGTTCCAAGGTCCCGGTTGGATTTCGGGTGCATTCCAACCCGGCTGCTATCCAACTGCAACCAAAAATCGGGCGACGTATGCCAAATGTTCCGTCTCAACAAGAGGAAATCAACGAAACAGACGGCGCATCAATCGGACGCCTGGTCTGTGAGTTATTTTCTTTTTTGTTCCAGGGGTCTGGTTGGATTTCGTGAGCGAACCAACTCGGCCGCACTCCAAAGGCATCCAAACCACGAGCGGAGTAAGCCAAAAGATCCGTCTCAGTTAGAAAAATCCATCAAAGTCGATGGCACATCAATCGGACATCCGGAGTTCATGATATGAGTGTTTCCGCTCCGAGGGCCCGGTTGGTTTTGTGTACGAACCAACCCGGCCGAACCCAAAGTATTCCGAAACCTTGAGTGAGATATACAGAAATGCCCATCTCGATACAAGGATCACATTTCCACAGACAACGCGTCGTTCAGAGGCCCGTAGCTCATGTTATGAGCAGAAGACCGAAAAGGTCCGGAAACGGGGGGTCTGGGCCCGGACCGACCCGACCCAACCCCCCTGGGTTGGCCCGAACTGGGTCGACCCGACCCGGGTCCAGTTCCGACCCGGTTGGTGCGACCCGGACCGGCAGCCCGGCCGAGCGGAGAAAGCCACGGGGCACTGCCGCCCCGGGATGAAGTGCCGTGGCCCCGTGTGGGGCCGCGTTGGGTCAGCGGACACGGCTTTGCCACGTCCCGTGTGTCACCGGACCCGCGTGGTCGTGGGTCCGGTCGGCCGCCGTTGTCGCGGCATCAGCCGCGACGGCTACATCCGGCGGCGCGCCGGGGCGCCGCTGCCTCTGGCCGCCGGCGCCGCCGGTGGATTCCGCGGGCCACCGCAGTTGCTCCGGTGGTCCGAATCCACTTCTGTCTCCGCCGTGGCTCCTCCTGGGATCCAATCGTCACTGCAAGGCCCTCAAATCACCCTTGTGGCCCCGTTTTCCGTCGTCCTCCATTCCGCACACCAACAAAAAACTGCGGAGGGTTATCGGGCCGTGTTTGTTTGGCCCGCACCCTCCACATTAGGTGATAACAAACGGGAATAAAATATTAAACACATGAAAACAACAAGGTAAAATTTTAATAAAATTAAAATTTAACTTTGATCCGGGTTCTTTGTTTTAGTTGAAAAACCATGGGGATAAAATATTATTCTCAAATAAATTCCCTACCTCGCTGTAGTCGTCGAGCGCGCATTTTATGCAGAATTGATCATCGCGGAAGAAGAGGATCGTCGTGTCGTGGAAGTGCGTCGCATCGTCTTGGTATACAGCGTCGCGTCGACGATCTCCGAGGGGTAAAGAAAATATATGGATTTAATTATAACAATTAAATCCTTGTTGTTGCTATAAACCACAAAGAATTAAAAGGTCCGCAATCTCTTACCTCAACGGATGATCGAAGATTTTTTGCGGATGAGGGAATGTCGTAGAAGAACATCGCGGGAGAAGAATCGTCGGCTTCGCGGTACTTGGCATCGCGTCATCGATCTCTGAGGGCTATACATTCTTCATCGCCCTTCGTCGAAGGCCAGCGTTTTTTCGCGTTCTTCGCATTTTTCGCGTTCTTCGCGAAGGAGGTTCAAGGACTTAAGGTTCTGTCAAATCCTCTCAACAAACAACACACAAGAAGAAGAGTGTTGGTCTTATTTTATTAACATGCCAACAAACGAAAAACAGATAAGTTAAGTAACGACCCATTAAATCATAGAATTAATTCAACGAAGAAAACTGCCCAATTAAAAGGATCGTTTAATAGATTAAGAAATGCCCAGTTGACTTTAAATTAATAGGGGTTTTCGCGGGTGCGTTACTTAGCAGAAAAGAATCGGCGGGGCTCGTGCGGGCCCCACCTCACAAATATCCTACCAAGAGGGTAGGATATTTTTTGGTTCCACCCTATCCGCTTCAACTCACCTTAAGCTGCTTTAAGTGGCTTTTAAGTGGCTTTAAGTGAAATAAAAATAAAGTTGACACACCAATTTATTTTATTACTTAACATAATGCCCAAAAAATTTAAAAAACCACACCCGAGCAAACGCAACTCCGAAAGAGGCATTTATAAGAAAAAACTCACACTGCGATTTCATCGGTGCCCTCAGAATTCGATTCCGAGCACTAGATCAAATGATAGAAAAACATGCTCATTCGTTCACTGAACGTACCCGAGCCAAACTTCGGAAAATGATTCCGGGCACACTGGGCCTCGGAATCAGGTGCCGTCAGAATGTGCGTTCTTGTAAAATTCCAAATAAAATTAAGAAAAAAAAATTCCTTGAAAATTACGTGTCTTTAAAGTAATATTAATTTATTGTTTTAATATTTTTAGTGGATTTTTGTCAGATAAATTTTAAAATTATCATTGAATAATATATGACTAAATATTTCTAATTTTTTTGTTTTAAAATTGTTCATGAATATTTTTGAATAATTTTAGGGTTAGTTATGCATGTAATTATTTATTTTTAACATTGGGTGTTATTGATGATTGTTTTTTAGATTTATATTAAAGGTCCTCAAATTGAGATTTATTTGTATGGGATGATATTTTAGATTGTGATAACCTTTTTGGTTTTATAAATGTGGAATAAATTTTAATTAATTTTTGGATCTTATAGTAATGTAAATGTCGATTTTGGTTCATCATACTTGAAAAACTCCTCATGGTCATAATGATTCACAAAGATGGATGAAATCATTCTTCTATAGTAGGAACAATTACATTAAATAAATTTTACATATTTTTTTCTATTCTAATTGTAATGAAATACATCAAAATCAAGAAATATAAAGGTAAATCTATGGAGTCTAATATGAAATGTGACACTTATATAACACAGTACATTTTTAGGAACTCAATATAATGTATATGTCTGGTAGTGGTAAATTCATAATAATTTCCCTGGCCATAAACTAAAACTTATACTTCCAGATGATATATATATATAGTTTTATTAAATTGATATGATATATTCATTTTAGAAAATAAATTATAAAATTATAAAGAATAAATTTCCCTAAGGAGGGGAGAATTTAATATAATGATACATTAGATTCTATTTTCATTTTTATTTAAAATTATGTTTGATAGCATACCCCCCATGAATCCTTGAACATAAACAAACCATGGATTAATATTACATAAATGTAATTATTATAACCTAACTATTGAGTTACCTTGAATGAATATGAAAAAAATTTATTAAATATATGAATAAATTATTTCCTAAATAAAAGTAATGAATAAAATAAATAATTTTTAGATTCATCTATTTTTTTACCATGATAATAATAATATTAACATGATTTTATTCTTTAATTTTACTTTTTTAAATTTTTTTATTGAATTGTTTGAATTTATTCCACTTTTATAAAAAAAATTGACAACATGAATATAATTTTTTAAATTATCCAGTCAATATTTTCATACATTGATATTTTTATATTTATAAATTATTTATTTCAAATTAATAGTGAAAATACAACACTTTGTAAACATTCATTTATTTTATTTAAATTATCTAATTTCAAACTACAATTTTTTTAATATTTGGTACCAAAGTAAAATAATGAAGTTCCTTATGATCATTTGGACCATTGAGAGGGGAGATGATGTAAATTAGTGGTTCAATTTATAAAAATTTCTAACTTTAAGAAATTTAATAACTACTACATTTTAGAGTTATTTTCTTTATCTACATTTTTAAAAATTTCACAATAATTCAAATACAAGAAATTAAATATTACACTCATGATTTACATGGTTCATCCTCTATGTTACCACCTACATATTTTACCTAGTGAATCCTATCATAACATAAAAATTGAATATTAGAAATAATTGAATATAACTTTCATCCGTCCCTGGTATTTATTTCATTCTCCAGATAGATATGATTATGATGAATCACAATAGATTACAAATGTTTTTATAAAAAAAATAATCCACCCAAAAATATTTAAAACATTTTAAATCATATCCTACAAGGTTCACTGTGAAATTTCATCTAATTTATCCCCATGTAAAAGTGTTCATCTAATGTGACCTTTTATACATCTAGTTAAAGACTCTCTGGCTCACCTCACTAATACTAATTGGATTTAAAATAATAAAATTATCAAATTAACCAAAAAATTGTGACTCACTATTTTTATGAAAGCCCATTCTAATATTCCCCATAAAAAAATTCGTTACATAATTCTATGTACACTGCAATTATTAAGGCCAGTAATATAATGTTTTTTTATTCTGATGTAATTCTTCATTAAACACATTTTTTATAACATGAAAATGATATTTTTTTGGAAACTCCGTCTGACACAAACTCTATAGTGTTTCAAAATTTAGTAAATATGAATAATGTCAAATTCAATTGTACTTTTAACCCCTTTTATATTTTTTTACTAAAATAGGAAGTGATAGAAACCAATTTTAAATTTTCACTCACTGATATTTAAATATTAATCATTACTACATAAATAATTTTTTTGATTCTTCTCAGCACTTTTAGAAAATTTTCAATGCTTTAAGAATACTCCATCAATCATAATCTTCACATACTTTTCTTATCCTAAATTTTAGAAACAAATGAATTGAAAAATATATATTCGACTCACAAACATCTTTTATTGGGACATTACAATGTAATGTACTATTAATCATAAAAAATTAATTCAGTGCATTTTGTCTGATTACATAATTTAGATCATTTACTCTAAGGGGGTTCATTCCATTATATAGAAAAAAATCACTTATAGTATTTTCTTCATCTGAATGAATTTTTTCTTGATGAGTTAATGATAAAATATTTTCCTAATAAATATTTTCTGATGGATACAACATCATAATTTCTCAATATGAACAATTTTTTTCTCCTTAGAAGTTATAAAACACTTGGTATATTCTTGATAGAAAATTTCATTTGGTGAAACCATGAATTATTTTTCAGACGTATATCCATCTAGTGAATATTTATCTAGTGATCTTTCCTTCCATGATACCTCTTCATGAATTAAAACCATACTATTTTTCACCTTTGATAATAAAAACCATTTTTGATCATGGAAATTTAAAAAAATTGTGTATCTAGTAATCATATTTCCTTTTATATTTTTCTTGAGTCATAAAATATAGTTGAATACATTATTTCCACTTTTGAATATTTTTTTCACTTGAAACATTCTTCATCTGATGCAATTATTGTATCTCTCAATTTGATTTCTCCCATTGAAATTTCATTGACCGAGAAACTAAAAATTTTTCAGTTTAGTTTTTTCAGATAATATACATTTGGTTTGTCCAATAACATTGTATAAACTTCCCAATTTATAAACTCTACTATTTATAACACCGTATTTTCATATAAAAATGAATGTAGTATGTTTTTTCAATAAGTATCATCTAGAGTTTATTTTCACTACACTTCCAATCTAAAAAATATAGATTGTATAATAATATTATCTATGATGTTGGAAACATTGAATGAATTTCATAGAATCATAAGACTTTGGAAGAATGTTTCTTAAAAAATGTATCTATCTTTCTATTGTACATTGATAAATTTTTTTAACAAACATCCATAAACATTTTCATAAATTTAAACAAAACACTATAAAAAATAATATTGTAAATAAGTATAAAAATTTATTAGGGATAAATCACAAATGATATACAATATTATCTTTTTTATGTTTATGAAAACATTATTTAACAAAATTTATAACTCCTTAATTTTAAAACTACCCAATTTTTTACAACACAATTTTCTAAAAAAATTCCTAATTCACACCCTTTCTCACAGAGAATTTCCTGACACAACACTAATTGATAAAGTATTATTTTTATGTAATTATATACCTCATTGAAAATTAGTTAGTGGTTATGAAAAGATATAAATTTTCCTTCAATTTTTTCTCTCTCAATTTCTCTTTATCTTCCCCATTTTCTGATAACCACAAATTTAGAATCATTTTTAAATAAATGTACTTTCTATACCCCTTTTAGGATAATTTTTTATCTCATCCTTTCAAATAATAAATACTCTCTCCATTTTGAAGAATATATATATATATATATAATCCTCCTATTTGTCCACATAATCCATAACAAGGTACTGGACTTCCTTAATAGAATGAGGAATTAATTGGTGGTGATTGAACATGTAGTTGTAATAAGAATTCCACTAAAAATTATTTTATCATAGCCCTGGTGAAAATATAATAAATTTGATTCTTTATTAAAATATATTCAATTATAATTTATCTAATAGAATAAATCTGTTTTAAAATAAGGATATTTGATATAAATTTCATTTTATCTTGAGTGTTGTACTTCATTTTTAGAAAGATCAATGATACATTGATTATCACAAATAATATTGAAATGTGTATATAAATTCTCACCTAAAAATTCCAACTGATCATTATTATATATCATTCGAGTGTATATTTGGGTGAACGTAATATATTCTACATCCCCTATGCTTATGATCATTGAATATTATTTCTTACTATTCTATATCACATAATATTATCCCTTGAAATTTTTTTATTCTGGTGTTGATTTTCAGTCATTTTAATCTCTATACCTATTATAATCAACATTTACAAGAAATTTTATATCACAAATTTTTTTAGAAAAAATCCATGGGGAATATTCACCTTTAAAAAAGCTCATAATTTTATTTTCTGAATGAATATTATATTCTTATGGATCAATGTAATATCGTTCATACAAAGTAAAAAAAGTTATGTCATTATTTGATAATTTAAGTTGGAAGAAAATTCTATCAATTTTAAAAACCTTTTTGATTTACAATGCTTCCAAGATTAATTATTACTCAAATTTTACCCAACTTAATTGGGAGAATAAACTTCGTTAGAATATTACATGTAAAAAAATTTGTATGAACTATCTAGCATTATTTTCTTGTGATATAAAAATACATATTTACTATGGATGCACTTGTAATCCCGAAATTAATGTTATTTATTTGATCATTGACATTTATGAAAAATTATTCATCTCTTTAGAAACATCTTTACTATAATTTTATATATCCCATGAAAAAATTATTTCATATATATAATCAATAATATTTAGGTTCCATGAGTTCATTTTCTTTACAAATATGTTTTGATCAACATTTCCTTTATAAAAATTATATTTTTTCAAACTATCATGTTTTGAGCACTAATAACATGGATCTGTTTTCAACCTGTACAAATAATTCTATGACCTATATATCATGTTTCCATATTAATCTTTTTTAAACCCACTAGTTTTTCAAATATAAAATTATTCATCAATTTCTCTATTTAGGAAGGTTTAAATTACATATATATATCTGATAAGGTTTGTAGAAATGATGTGAACCCACCAATAAAAACACTCTTATAGTTTCTAATATTGAAATAAAGGAAAAAAAATCTTTAAAACACACACCTTCTATATGTGAATAAGCTTTTAAAATAAGTCATGCATTATTTTATTAAGCATATCAATTTTCATTCATATTGTTTCTCACAACCTACTTTTTCTAAATAACAATCCTTCCCACTATCCAGGGAACATGTTCTCAATTTTCATTTTTTCTGTATTTTATCCAACTCATAATCAATTTCATCTACCCATTATTTATATTCGACTTATTTTAAAACTAATTCTAATTCATATGATATGTTAAATTACATTTGATTCTCACATCTCATCTTTCCTTTATTTTTAACTGGATTAATATAATTTCCAATAATTTTTTTATATATAACATTATATTTTTGGTTATGAAATTTATAATATTTACTTCATGTTTTACTTTCCACAGAACATGACTCTTCATCAATCACTAGTTTTGGCTCACTTTTATCTTTAGATTTGTTATTCTCATTATAATTCATTAATTTATCATCCACAAAACATTAATATCCATTGTTAATGCATAATTATTTTCAACATATATAAAAAAATAAGTATCTACTGACATTTTTAATGTCTAATAAAATATTTTTAACTTATTTCATTATGTGAATATCCCCTGAAAAGTCATGGCTCATATTTTTTTAAAAAATTTGGCATGATCCATATTTTTTATCTTTTGAAAGAAAGGGACTTCCAAATACCATGAAATATTCCACTAAATATGTTTTTATTACAGATTTTATTGAACGTAATGTTGGATTTTTTCCATAAAAAACGTCTTTTTTGTACATGTACAATATTACAAACAACTTCACCCGAAAAAAACATGGAATGTTTATACTTAACCACTATACTTATTCCCATCATCACGAAAATTCCATTTTTTCCAGTAGTTAATTTTGTTGAGGTGTGTTCATAGCTCTTTATTGATTTTTGATTACATGTTCATTCTTGTAAGATTCAAAAGAATTATATATTTACTAATTTCTATTGTTAGTTATCATTTTCCATTTATAAACACTAATCTCCCTTTCATGTTCACTTCTAAAAAATTTGAACATTTAAATAACCTTACATTATTTCACCATGAACATAATATTGGTCATCCATGTGTAATTATAAATGAAAGTTATAATGTACAAATTCAATATCATTTACTAGTATATCCTCATCTCACAAATATGTGATTAAATAAGCTAATGACATTTGGTAGCATGAATTTGAAAATTATTATAGATTTTTCCATTCATATTCCATTCATGAAATGTTTTAAAAACATCATACTATTTCATCTTCCACATTATAATGTTTCCTATGACATCTAATCTGTAATTTTTGTGCATAATTATTTAGCCAAGATGCACAATTATGTGGTAATAAAAATATGTTTCATCATTAGCACTCAAATATCAATGTTACAAAGTCCTCCAATCTGAGAGATATTTCCACTAGTTTTTTATCCTCCGGAAAAAACCTTAGTAACTTGCACACTTTTTATTAGAAGTAAATATTTAATGAATATGAATTCATTTCAGTCATAAAAAAATCTCACACTATATAAGTTATGTTTGATCCCATTGACATAGAAAATATCCTTATATTTTATTTTCTCAGTTTTGATATCAATTATTCTTATTCATTTTATTTGTATGGAAGTAAAAAATTATAATGTAACTACTCTTAAATAAATATTTTTGAAATCTTTCAACATCATTAAATCACATTTCATATCTGAGGAACAAGCAATATCAATTATACATGGTTTGTTCCTTTTAATTTATTTTAGTGGTGTCTCAATGACAAAAGATCTTTCTTCAATTATCTTATTCCATACTTCATTTTATTTTATAGACAAAATCATTTTATAAAAAGAGTTATTAAAAATTATATTACAAAGTGACCTAGTTTTTCACATATTTCACAAACTTCTTCTAAGTAAAAAGTTGACTTTTCATAAGAAATGACGTGGAATCTGGTGATTTTCTCTTTTTTCCTCATGGCATAGTAATGTTTCAAGAATTTTTGTAGTTATTGATCCCCCTAAATTCACGTCAAATATAATATATATATATATATATATTGGGTAATATTATAATATTTTATTCCAAAATATAACATAACACAAAAAATATTCACTGAATCTTATAATTCTATTGAAATACTATCATTCCCAATGATCACTTTGTCATGGTCTGTGACAAATTTTTTCATTTCTTTTTTTCATATAGTAAATTTTTTAAAGAGGTTGTTCTAAAGTATTTTTGATATTATAGATTTATCACATAAATTTTAAATCAAATATTTATCATCACTTTCTTTACACCAGTATTGTTATTAGAATGAAATGAAAATTTACAATTTCTGGGTGATGAAATCACATGATTCTGGGAATGATCCCTTTTAGTTGTTTCATATTTTAACTCTAAATCCTTGTTGAAACATCCATTCATCTAAACTAAGAAAATTTAGACCTCAATAACTTTTTATATAATTTTAAAAGCTTCATCTACTTTAGAAGATGATTTCTTACCATGATCTTCCACCATCTTTTTGTATTAAATAACATCTAATTTTTGAGGTTTATGATTTCCAAGATAAAATCATAATATTTTTTAATGACCTATTTCCATCCTTCATCGTTATATTATATTTACTTATACAACATTATGATATCTTTCATGAGGTTTTTGGTTTTCTTAAAACGTTTTATATGTTCAGATCATGGATAAAAATATTTTTATGTTTCTTCACCATATTTTTATTGATGGGTTTAGGTGTCCTGTATCTTCTAAAAATTTGTAAACAAGTTTCGAAATATTTCTAAACATGATTATTTAAAATAAAATTAGTGTCTGATTCTAATTTCTTACTAGACATAATTATTTTTTTCTAACAAATTTTCTCTTATCATAAGTTAATTTATGATATTTTGTAGATTGTTTTCCACTTCAAGAACTAATTTTTTTTTTAATTTTAATGTTATACAAATTCACCATATTTCTTCTTGGGGAAGATCATTGTAAATATCCTAATTTATCTACAATTAAAAAAATTAGTTGGAGTTTTCTTCCATGTTTTCCTCGACCAATCTGGTAATTTTTGTGGATAAGGGACATGATAATTTCATTCATTTTTTATCTTCCTTATCTTTGAAATCAGTATGGTTGAAAATATTAGTGTATTATATTTTTATAATTCTCATAGAATCAAAATCTATTTCCCCTTTTATCATCATTTTGAATGATTAATGTTTCATCATCTCATAAGACATAAAAATCTATGAAATTAATGAAGAGATAAATCATCATTATCATAAAATGATAGGATTATATAGTCAAACCCATTATAAGGATTCTCAATACCATCTTGAAAATAAAATAATCAAATAAGATATGTTCATATCCTCTAATGTTTCAAACAAAATTATGTACTCTAGTATAGTAATCATCACTTGTTTTGTTTATCTTTCATTCCATTATCTTTAAAGATACTTTTCTAGTTTTTTTATTTTCCTCATTCACTATGGTGCTTACCTTAAAGACACTTTATAGTTTTTATAATATATCCTTTCCTACTTTTAGACCCATCACCTTCATAGAATTTTTTTTAAGAAATACTTATGAATAAAATTTATTTATATCCCATGAACCAAAATATTTCTCTTATCATAAAATGTTATAGGAGAATTATTATCAATAGGTGGAAATCAAATTCACTACATATTAATAAACTCAATGAAAAGTGATATAATTCAAATATCATTTTATATTTCAAATCATGATAATTTTTTCCTCAAATATTAGAATACATATACTGTTGATTAAATTGTGTTTTTCCATTATAAGGATTCAACAGGGGAACCATTGAGCTAATAACAATTAAAGTTCCATAGGATCATTCCAACTATTGAGAGGGGTTAGGGGTGAATTAGTGGTTTTATTTTTTAATAATTTCTAAATTTATGAAATTTAAAACCTATAACACGTTAGAGTTATTTTTCTTATAAACCTCTATAAAAATATCACAAGAATTAAAATATGTGAAAGTTTAAAATCATTGTAATATGTATAAGTTTAGACCACCGTGTGAGAACCGATATCATTTCTATGGAATCTCCAATAGTTCGATGAAATTTCACAATAATAAGGAAGTGATAAAAACATTGAACCATCTCCCAATATTCAGGATTATATTGACTCCCATTAGTTTACAAATATATTTTACTTAAAAACTCATCAACATAAAATAAGTGATAATTTATAAATCATCTCCTATAAGGTCCATCTAGAAAATATATCTAATTTATCTCCATATGAAAGTTCACATCCAGTGTTTCCTTTTATACATTTTATAAAAAAAATTCAGTTTCACCTCATTGAAACTATTCTTGATTTAAAATAGGACATTTATATTATTAACAGAACCATTATGCCTCACTATTTTCACTAGAACCATGTATTATATTACTGATATAATCTCTATATATAAAATACTATGATCACAACCACTGTCGAATGCCACTGATCAAAACTATTGTTTACTACTCACACCCAATTATTCAATAGATATATTTTCATCGACCTAAAAGTGGTATTTGATTGGAAAACCAACGTGATAATGCCTATAGTTTTTTGAATTTATATAAAAATAAACGGTTTTAATTTTACATTTATTTTTTCACCACTTCATATGGGATATCACAAACTAGAAAAGGAGGGAAACCAATTTTACTTTCCCACTAACTAAAATTACAAAAATTAATCATTAAAACATAATTGAAATTTAAATGATTCTTTTAAAAACATTTAGAATATTTTAGAATATTTAGGAATACTTCTAAGACAAAAATCTCTATTCAATTTAATTATCCTTAGATTGATATATAATTAACTGAATAACATATATTTATCTCAACAAATTCATGATTTTAGACTACACAATGTAATTAAATCGATTTACTAAAAACTCCATGCAATTTTTTTGATTGATGGAATATTGAAGAGAGTTTTATTTAATGGATCATTTTATTTTTAATGAAAATGAATGAAAATTATTCATTTTAATTCCTATAATGAATTTTTTTATATTCTATTCATATATAAATTTTTATGAAGATCAAATTTTTTTGATTTCCATAACATTTGTGTCTCTCCATATTGTCAATTTGTCACAGCTTGGACTATAGAAACCACTTGGTTTACACTGGCCTATGAATTTTATCTGATTTCATTGTGAGTGTTTTTCTACTGTCATTCCATTGGATGAATATTTTTCCAAGTGTCTTTCCTTTTGAAATAAAACATCATGAAATCAAAACTTATTTTTTTACACAAAATTTAACAAAACTACATTATAAAATAGAAACTTTATACACACTACCTTTATAGTGAACAAATAATCTTCAGTCTATTTTTATTGACTTATTATAGAAGGTTAACTACATTATTCCAACTTCTAAAAAATCACCTGGAACATTCTTTATCTGGTGAAACACTCAAATTTATCATTTTGATTTATCACATTGAATTTACATATAACCAAAAAATATGTCATTATATGACCAGGTTTTTTGGATGATCTATATCTAGTTTATCTAGTTAAATTATAAAAAATAATCCCATGTACAAACCTTAAAAAATGTAACCCCATATTATCTTATAAAATATTCATCTAGAATTTTTTTCTAAAAAGGTTCCACTTGAATTAAGATCTACTTATCTGACCTTCTAAAAAATTCATCTGGTGTCATGATATTAGTCATAAAAAAGTAAATATATAATGAATGTTATTATATCAGATGACATTCTTATATTTTTTCATGAGAAATGTTTTTAAATTCCTATAATAACATTATAAAAAACTTTTTTATTAAACATCTATAAAATCTCGCACCTATTTTAGAAAAAAATTATGATTGAAGAATATTATAAGAAAAAAAATTATTCTGAAAACATCACATATAATATTCAAATAACATAAATTTTATTAAACATTAACAATGTCATTCCATACCTATCAAAGTTATATTTTATTTTGGTATAAGTTCCTTTTTTTAATTAAAACAAAATTTTCCAGAACCAATTTATCATTGTGTTTTATGAATTTATATTAAAATATTATTTTTCCACTTACATTAATTTAATAATAAAAAATTTATTAAATATCTATATTTACTAGGTTTAGATTTGTTAAGAATCCCATTTTCATTTTTAGTCACGGTGAATAGTAAACATGGTAATAGTTTATCACCATAGTAAAGGGTAAAAAGTGTTATTAAAGTTAAAATTATGTGATATGGTATCAAAATAAGAAAAAAAAATTATTTTACATTATGGGATGAGATTAATTATACGATATACATATTAACATCTAATTTGTGTCGTTTTTTACGAAACTTTCCTCTGATAATAACCTTTTTAATATTTTAAGTACAGAAAATTAAAAAACATCACACTATTTCATTTATTATATCTAATTTATTTTTATATGGGAATGAATATTTTAAGATCAGTTTCAAATGGTTTTTATAATTAATAGATTATTTTTATTATAGTAATTTCTTTATAATTTATTTTGAATTTAATGTTACCTTAAACACTTACACAATATCGATACATTACTATTTAATACCGTACAAAAATCATGGTAAATAATTTTAAAAATAAAAAAATTAATATGATATGGATGAATTATGGTATTCCAATAATTCAAAATGTAATTATAAATTATAATTATCCATAAATGTTTTTATTTTTGGAATCTATTTTCTTCATGATGTATTTTATGTTAAATTAAATGAATAATCTCAAACATTACATTAATGATATTTTAAAATAAATAATATTTTATTTAATGAATTTAATATTAAAATTTAAAATAAGAAAATTGGCATTGTAAATGGTTAAAAATCTCATCATTGAAACTAAAATAATCCACTTTTCACTTTAGAAGTAAATTTATTACTGTTAAACGTTTAAAAAATGTTTTAATAAGGTTAGGGATAAAAAATATTAACACGGGTGTTAAACCAAAATATTTGTTTAAAATTAAACATAAACAAGTAAAAAAACTGGTTTGAGGTATTTAGAACCTATATTTTTATTAATTCTAAATTATATACCACTTACTTCCACTTTATATGATCATTATATAATCATTAATGTAAATACAAGTGTATCAATTTCCATAATTATAAAATCCAACCTCATCCACTCTTTTATTCCTTATTTTTTAGAACTATATCATAAAAAACCTTATCTAAATATGTTCCATGATTTCAACCCAACATCATATATCATTTTGTATTCTCCTAGTAAAATCCTAATAAGGCTTATAATGTATGAAAAGGGAGGTCTCTTAAGGAAAAGTTAATCATCTTACCCCACTCATTCAATAATAGTTTTTTCTTCTACGTCGTAAATTTTTTTTAAACAATCCTAAAATAATAAATCAAATATTGTAAATATACTGATATGTTGTTTTGATTATGAGACATCTATTTTCAATCTCTTTTCAATTATACAGAAAATTAAATCATCGATTATGTATACGAACGTACTACCTTCTCCACATAGAATTTTACATAAATTTTCATCACCACAGTACATGAATGGTAATAAATAGCGATATAATAAATATGCACGATATATATGACATAATTATTATAAAATTAATTAATTTTATCATTTAACTTCTTAACCTCCCACTCATTGATAAATGATGTCATCATTCATGTATATGTATTGAATACCACCTACAAAAAATGATGTGATTCATTTTTCACATCTTCCATTCATGGATGATTCTAAATATGTATACAAGAAATATATAATATAGTTATAACATAATTAGTATTTTATATACGGTGGAAACATGAACAAGGATCAAGAACCATAACCTCTGAATCGAAACATACTTGAAAAATGAGGCAATTAATAACCAAAATAATATTAATAATGAATGGTTATTAATGAATGTTTAAAAAGATGGTACATGTAAATGATGTATCGAATTAAAGGTATTAATATTATTTAGGTATATAATTATAAAAATTTTAATTTTTTTATAGATGATGTTAAAAGCAAATACGATGAAAGTCAGACCAGAGTTAGTGGTTCTTTATCTCAATATTATTTTATGACGGTATTTTTTATGTTTATTAGCTATATATTATATTATTTTGACATTTTATATCCTGAATCATTATTAATTAATTATATTTAAGTTAAAATTCAAATATTTCATCCAATGGTCTTGATTTAGATATCACCAAAACGGAAATTGTTTTCTTATCTCACTTTTGTTTGTAATACATATGTCATATTCACCACTTGTATCTTTTTAGTGGTGTATATAATTATAATTAATGTACTTTATGATCCATCTCATGTAAATTATGTTAATTTAAAAATCCCATCCATGTTCTATTCTTCAATGTCCTTTTTTCTAAAGTCATAAAAGTTATAATGAATTTTCATTTGATCATTATTATTTTAGATCATTCTCTATCATGTCTATGTTTATCAAATTTTTAAATAATGTTATTGTATTTATATAAAATATATTTACTATTTATTTTCATATATTTTTAGTTTATTTACAAAGTATTAAATGGAATATTTATCAAATGTTATCAATATGACTTACTTTTGACTATTTACAAAAAATGATAAGAATGTTCACTTTTAATGAATATGAAATAAATGAATATTATTTTCATTAAAAACATTATTTGTTTTGAAGCTCCATTTTTAATCAGAAATTGTGAATTTCAAATAAAGGAATTTTTTCAATATTCTGGAATGTTTTATTTCAAATTTTATAAAAAAAGTATTTTTATCATGATTCCAAAGAAAACCTCAAATGTTCTTTTCAATGTATTTTCATATATATATATATATGATTATAATTTCATAATGGGGATTTAAATTAATGATATCATCCCCCATATATAAATGGATGACTCTTAATCAATTTTTATATTTATCATCTATGAAAAAATATTGACATTTTGATTGTTATTTTTCAAAATTTGTATTTATATTGATTATGTATTGTTTTGGTAATTCAATTCTTTCATATGATGAGTTAATTGGACTTAGTATGTGATGGTAATTTACTCATATATTCTCTCGACACGTTAGTTTTCATAATGATACTATCTATCCTATGTATTTTGTGTATTCCTATTGAATTATTTTTATGTATTGGAAAACCCCACGAGGGTACGATTATGATGTTCAACATTATGAATTCTATAATTATAAGATTAGTTACTATAATTTGTGTGAATATTTATGATATTATTGCATCCATGTATATATTTCCATTTTGTGATATTTTTATATATATAATATTTTATTATTGCTTTTCTATTCCATATTAATCATGATTTATTTATCCTATGATTGCTTCTTCTACATGATTTACATTACTGAGCATCTAATCTAACACATTATTATTTCTTCATGTCACCAGGATACTAATAAGGAATATATTAATGATTTTAAGGATTTTCAACATTAAATAATAAATATACAAACAGAATTTGAATGATCCAATTCTTATTTTCATATTTAATGTGAGAATTATAAATTTATCTAGATTTACAAGACCACTAAACTATTTGATCCTTAAGGAAGCAATAACTTCTATTTTTTCCAATTTTTTTAAAATAACCATTAGATTTGGGTTACTAGAGTCAGGGTGTAATAAGGGATCCTAGGAAACTAGCATAAAAATATAATTTTCTAAAATGGGAAGCCATATTAGAAACATAAACTTAAATATTTGGTTATATATTTATATTAAAGGATCTATGATATTTATTTGTTGAGGTACAGAAAAGTTCTGAATAGATTTAATTGTAGATGGATATAGAAAAATCCTATCATGATAAGAACAAAATTTACAAATTATATTTAGTTTACTACATCACAATGGATGACCAAATTACTATTAAATAAGGGAACATCATGAAACTATACATCTATTCAAAGCTCAATGATCTGGTTTTTCTTATAGTTTTAGTGAATAAAAGTTTCAGGATTAATCCCATCCCATAAAATATCTTTATTGTCTTGGATTAAATTGGAATGATTTAACTCTATTAATGCTAATAATAATGGTATATAAATATAGATAGAATAATTATTTTTGGAAAGACCATTCTAGTAAATAAATTTGGTTATTTAGTTTCATACACTAATTTTATGTTCTTTGTCTAATATAATACATTCAATGATTTTATTAGTAAACCAGGGATCTCTATATAAGTTTTAGTTCTATCATCATATAACTAATTCCTGATGTATTTCCTAAATGTTAAAATAAGAGTTCTTTGATGTGATAATTACACTATTGATACAAAATGATATTAGTATATTGATGATAGGAATAAAAAATGAGATGGAAAATAACATAAAACTATGAAATAAGAAAAATTAGAAGCTATGAACATATTAAATTTCACCACACAAATCTTCAGAATGAGGTGAAACAAAACCTCCAATTTTTTATTAGTGATATATTGTTGAAAAAACTGGACTAGATAAGAAGTTTGGTGGTCCCTAAAAATAATACATTTAGTTATAAAAGCCTATTATCTTACGTGAAGTAGGTATAAGTAATCATTAAACAATTTTATTATCAATTAATGGATTTGAAAAATTATATTTAAATGGATATAATGTCATATGAAAATATTCTAGCTGATGCTTTGTATGAGATGTGTCCAACTAGAAAATTAAAGGGTGTTATATGTAATAATACTTATTTAATAGATGAGGATAATATTATTATAAGTTAATTAATCATTCCCTCTGGTCTTTTTGGATGAAAGCAACCCATAGATAGACCCTAATATCAATTCCTCTAGTAATTATATTCCTCAAAAAAAACTATGGAAACAACATTCATATAAATATTCAAATGTTATCATAATCCCTTAAATACACCCAATTTTAATTAGGATTAACTAAACAATGCATTCACTTGTTTTATTGATGGAATCATGAAAAGTATTGATGATCTTATATATATAAATCCATGTATTTTAAATAACTCCTTATACTCTTTAATTAACATGGATATGACGACCATGGAGCATGAGTAGCATGTCATATTTTTTATGGAATACTTGTATTTCATTAATAGGAAATGCATAATGATTCTAAGATTAGACACCACGTGGTGTCTTATATCTCCTTGGTCTCATGATCAACGACGAGGTCTAAAAATAGCCCACATGTAAGATGCATTAATCACATAATTTTCTGGTCGTAGCTCATAAAACCCAATGATTCTTCTATGTATTCACTTTAAAATAAATATTTTATTGAATAGATTATTTTACACGTAGTAAAAAACTAAAATGAACAATGATTCATGTTTTTAAGTTAATGTGTTACAATGAATGATAAAATTTAATACATTATACTAACAGAATATGATATTAAATTATTAAAATAAATAATGAAATATATTTTCATGAAAATATAAAAACAAAAATATAAAATCTATTTCCTTCTAGTTTTCAAATAAGATCATCACCTAGATTGGAACCCTGCAAATGAGGCAATAAATTATAAATATAATAGATATGTTTGTAGAGATAAAAATAAATATATTGAATGATCTTAGTAAGGTAAGTATGATGGTATATATAAATCAAATTTGAGTGTATTATATATAATTAATGAAAATAAATAAGTACAATAAATGGTTATTGGAGATATGTTCATTTGATATATGGTAGATGGGTGTATAAAATTATTTTTTGTGTAACTGAAAAATTAATTAAATTTATAAATAATAGTATATTTCTTGAAATAAATTAAAAGATAATATATAATTAATATATCTTATTCTGAAAATATGTTTTTATGAAATACATATAATAATTATTATTATTAATGAAATTTTTTATTATTTTTATGAAATTAAATAAAATATTTTAGTTCAAATTAAATAATAAAATTTAATTCTCATAATATGATTAGTTTAATTTAATAACATGGAGATAAAATTATTTAATTCAAAAAAAAAATATTTTTAAAATAACTAGTTTTCTAGAGTAATATATATTTTTATGTAAATTAATTTAATGTATATCTTCTAAATTTTGACACTAATGCAATATATATGTATATATAATAAAATTCATTAACACTTATTTAATTAACAATTTATTTAAAATTTGATTAATAATTCTTAATATTTGAAATGTTGTTTTTCTAAAAAATAATTTTCCCTATATATATTCTGTTTAAAAAAACTAAATTTATTATAATAAGGAATTTAATTAGGCTGAATAGAGTATATATTTTGCAAAAAATATCTAAATTAGTTAATACATGTCACCTTATATTATAATAAAATTAATTAGTTACCATACTAAATAATTAAGCAAGGTAATAATAAAATTGGAAAATTAATATGGATTGAAATTTTCAAAACTAAAATGATTTTTATGCATTATATATGTCTTTAGTTAGTGTCGAGTGTCAAATATAATTGTACGAAAGTAATCCCCTCTTAATATACTTAACACCCGTTTTATTTATTCTTTACTCATCCCCAAACATACGTTTCCCATGAAATGTACCTCATTTTATCATATAAAAGAATCTCTCTTATAATTCTTCCAAATAACTCCATTCCTTCAAAACACTCTTTAATAATTTATTCTTTTTAATATTTGAAATCACTCATATCCTTTATCTTTATTTTAGTTCCATAAATGAATTATAACCTCTTTATTTTAAATGAACCTATGTTGAGAAGGAGTTAATTCCTCAAGTAAGTATCTATGCTCTTATATTGTTTTTTGTCAATTAGCATATCATCCAAAAATTTATAAATAAAATACTCCATTTCAAGGATGTTATACTGAAATCAATAAACTTATGATAAAATTATACTAATATTATTAACCTTAAACTCTTACTCATTCACAAGCATGAAATTTTCTTATTCGGGATGGTTCAACCACCAACATGAATGATGTTTTACTAAATTCTCCATATTTCATCCTGAATATGTTTTGAGTCCATACAAATTAAAATATTATATATTCATGATTAATATGTTTCATGAATTTGGTATTTTATCGATGACATAAAAATCATTCGTCTTCTTTAAGGACACTTGTTATTCCCCATAAATTAATTGAAACATTCTCATCCTATATCCTATTATCATGAAACATACCCATAATTTTCACCAAAATAACTTGGGATAGTATAAATCAAGGAAAATGATTTCATTAACTTTGATAATCTAGTTATTGGTAACATATAATCAAATGATGAGGATCGAAATATCTAATGTGAATCTTTTTCAAGACAATAATAGTTACTGACAAATGATGATGAATATAAATAAAAACTAACAAATATGTGTTTCATGAAATATTTTAATTGAAGAAATGAAAGGGATATAGATTTGAATATTTTTTAAAATATGTTATTATTATTGAATATTTATATTCAATTTGTTAATGGGCTTTCATGGATTTCTAGAGTTATGTTAAGGGTTTTCTTTAAAAAAGCACTTTGAATTTGATATTTCATAAGAAATTATTTCCATATAAGAATATTTTATGATATTTACATGTTTTTTACATATATATACCTTTACTATTGTTATTCATTGGGTTTTAATGACCACTTATAATTTTATTTTCTTTAGTTGATAACCAAAATGAAAAATTTTCTTATAATTAGACATGAACTTATATCTCTTATTTCATTCAGGATTGAATCTATTTTATATCTATATTCATAATTATGTTTTTTGGATATCCATATATATACAAATAATATTTTTAAAGATCATTTTAATTTTATTTTATAATCATTAAAAAAACTTTTTTATTTTATTTTTTTTCTATGATAAATTTTTACCATATTTTCTCTTCTATAAAATGCATTATAAGAATATATTTTTAAAAATATTTTAGTACGAACTCAATAAACCATTTTCATTATTTTTTCTTTAATAAATTTCTTATTATTATTTTTAGGTGTTCCCAATTATTTATTTATTCCGTTTGTTATATATACTATTTTCATTTAAATAAATAGCATTAAAAATATAAAGGTTAATTAAAATTATATCTCAATGTTACTATTAATGCTTATCAAAAGTGTTATTCATCTATTTAAAAAACATTTAGTGTTTTTCTTACTTCTCTAGGGATATTTGTTAATGATATCATCCACATTGCTTCTCTAGATGGTTTATAATAACATGTTATAGATGTTTTCATGAATCATATTATTTCCACATGGTTTAATTATACAATGATATAATTATGAATATTTTAATATTGTTAAGATGCGTATATAGTTCATTATTATGTTACAAGTGTGTCCGATATATCTATTTAATTATTTGACTATTGTTTTATATCTCATGATCTCAAAATGGAACATGGGTATTATCCCCAACCCAAAAGGTTACATGGGAAGAATACCAATATCCAAAGGGTTCATGA
The DNA here is from genome assembly GCA_963277665.1 of Viscum album. Taxonomy (NCBI): domain Eukaryota; kingdom Viridiplantae; phylum Streptophyta; class Magnoliopsida; order Santalales; family Viscaceae; genus Viscum; species Viscum album. Next base: position 1,371,217,087 of record OY728133.1, on the reverse strand, counting down.
GTAGTAATCCATGACCAAAGGTAAGACATATTTAATACCATGAAAAATAGGTTACAAGGGCAATATCCTGTACAGATGTCGGTACATAGATTTTATCATATTAAATAAAAGGGTACCTCGAGTAATAACACATGCCAAAAAGGGTACGTGCATTATTATCCAAATATTGCTATGTTATGATATTTTTTTAGTCCAGTCCATTATTAAATGAATTTATTTGTGATTGAACATTAATCATGATTTTAGTTCTATTTAGAGAAATAGTTTTATATTATCTTTTCATGTTCTCATAGCTCATTATTATGGAATCAGAATTTCATTAATAAGAAACATGTATTATATTATGCCAAAATCCTCATTCCATTAATATTGATTTAGGATATATGAATTATTTGGTATTATTATCATATTTTTTATAATGGGACTAGGTTATACTATCACACGCATTTTTTTGACTTATTTCCACTTATAATATTCAATTGTTATCCCTTTTATTTACCGTTGCTTAGAATAAGATGTTGCCTTTTATTATGATTCTATTTAAAAAAAATATTACAATTATGTATAAAATATATAGAATGGTATCATTTGGGATGTATGTAATAGGAAATTTTGATAACTTGTTGTGAAATAATAATATAATATAGTTAATCTCTATGAAACTAAACCTTTGGGTTTTGGGATTATGATTTCTAATTTTTATGTGGAATTTTTTTATTAATTTAAATAAATTAAAATATATGTTTTTTATTCTTACTTCATCACACATGGTATCAAAACACTGGTATAATGTTTTTCTTTAAGCATTGGATTTGGGAGTGTAGGTCGGTGGTACATCAAATGGTATTAGAGGAATTTTTATTTATTTTTAGTGATCAGACTATGATGATTATGATTATAGAACATAAGAAAAATTTATATGAATAAAAATTAATGCATGATGATCATAAAATTCAATTATTGAGAATAATGTGTCATAATTTAAGAAATCCAATGGTTTAAATTCATTGATTACATAATATAATAATTATTTTTTGATACTCCCAGTAACATTTTTGGTTTTAAGAGATGTTTGTAAGTAGGAGTAATCATGTTATGAATTGGTGCAATAGATAATATAATAATTATCCCTATTACAAATAAAATGGGTTGGGATATAGAGCGAAACATTTTTTTCATGCTCAACCAAATCTCTTATGAAATTAATATTTACAAATATCATGTTACACTCTTAAATAGGTTATGGAAGTAATAAATATACACTAATTCCTTCATTGGATTCATCCAACCTTCCATTGAAGGTTCATAAAATCTATTACTTATTGTGGTATTTCTCAATAAAATAGGAAATATATTTTTTCGTTTATGATTTTTTGGGTTATGAAAATGTTACATTAGTGGTTTATCATTTTAATGTTAATTTGGGACACATTGTAATCTATATAAGAAAATGTGGTATGTCGGTGAAATTAATTCCATAGAATTAATGGAGTTTAATAAAGTATTTCTCAAAAAATATTTTCCCATAATTATTTACATTAATATGTAGTTTGTATTCCTATAGAAAATATAAATTTTTGATGAATCACTTGGTTTTTATAAAGAAAATATCGAAATTCATAAAAGGTAAGATTGTAGATTATTAATTGAACCTGAATGATAAAAATAAATTATTTGGAGGCTTAAAATATATTATAAATAAATATTTATTTATAAATAAATTTTTAACTATTAATTGATTGTTTTATGTTCTCTAAAGGTGGAAGTGATCACTATATATTCCCCTTATTCTTAGAGATTTGGATAACAGAAGAGTAAACTATTTTTTTCTTACACATTTAATAAACCCCATATAGGAAATAATATAAAACCACATATATGTTTCAAATTTAAGGAGAATCATGGGGGGACTATATCTCAATAACACGTAAATTCATTAATTGTGGAAGAGAATATCATAAATGAAATGAATACCAATGATATATGAAGAGTAAATCTAATAATATATATATGTAATAATTAACTAAAGATCTACCTACATTATTATTATTCAATTATAAGGAGTATCATGATTACACCAAAAAAATCTAAAACACAAATGTTAATAATAAAAATAAATGCCAACTCCCTCTAAATACATTATAGAGAAGGAAAAACTATAAAATGAAAACTATAAATGTGGTTTAGGGAAATGAAATGGTCAAAATTATTCATTTCATTGAGTCTATAACTACTAATTTCTTCTTTGTTTATCCATAAACCCACACTTTCATGCCTAGGAATATTTCAATCAGAATATTATCACTATACCAATTAATAGATATTGAATTATCAGTGAAAAATATCAGTCGAATATTAATTTCATATTATGTATAAAATTCATCAATGATAGAAGTTTGTGGGATATTTTGTCTTATAAGTAATAATATTATTGTTATAATATAATTTTATGTGATCTTGTCCATGTATTTTTTTATCATTACATATATATAATATTAATAATAAATATAGGGATGTCACATTTTGGTTGGGACCAGATCCTGATAACACTTTAATTAATGTGTTTAATGTGTTAGTAGTCCCCAAAAAAGTTGTCAAGCCGTTTGGAGGTAAAATTACTGAAAAGGGGAGTGGAACTGCCTAAAATGGAAAGTCTTTGTCATGGAGGGATTTGGTGCATTGTTTGTATACTGGCTATAATGTAGTGTATCCTTACTCCATCGCAGGGTATCACTTGAAAGAAAATATGACATTTCTTTTTCAGGGATAACAATTCCCTAGAGTAAGGTAAGTGAATAGGAACTTACTCTTTCTCGAACACTATGTTGTAGAGCTAGGTTTCTAGATCATATTATGTTTTGAGGATACTAATATATATGGGGTAGTTGTGTCTTTGTTTTTGGGCTACTTTGTTCCCTCATGTTGGTAAAGGGGTTTAGTGGAATGGTGTTTAGGGCTACACCATAACATTGGATCTAGTTTTATATGATCTTATCATCGATATCTGACATATATTATACCTAGGGGATAAAGTGGTGACCTCTATGTTATGACATAGAATTCATTATGTCATCCAATATTGTAGCGTGGTCTATAAGGCTATGTTTTGTACACCTATTTTAGTGTGTTTATAAATACCTATAATAAAATGCAAAATAGGTTTCCTCCAACTTTTTTCTCGAAACATATGAATCCTCGAATGGTTTTATGAGGTCTTTTTAGCCCCTTTATAAAATTATTGGTCCCCAACTCCTATAAATATATCCATGGATTACTAAAGTTAGTTATTCCTTTTTTTAGTGATTTATCACTTTTTGATCTCTTTCCCTCTCATTATTATTTCGTTGATTTAAAATTAGATATAATTTTATATAATGTATTTTCTTGTTTGGTTTTAATGTGTGTTCATGGAATGATGTCTTTGGGGGGTATTAGATTCCAAACATTAGAGGTTGTCATAGATCTGTGGCGTCGATCTATTCTAATGTGAAGAACATTGATAATTTTGAGGTAGGAGATTCATTTCATTTGATTTATTTTATGTGATATCATAAATAAACCATGTTTTCCTGTTTATATAGATGTTAAATTAAGATAATAATAATTAATATTGATTAAAGAATAAAAGTTTTGTATGTTATCAATCACATGTTGTTTTACTATCACATAATAATGGATGACTTTTTATTTTAATGATATCATGTATCTATTATATTATATTCATATTATTTTTTAATGAATGGTTTACAATATTTAAATGGATGGAATTAGAAAAAAATTAAATCTATAATTAATTAAGTAATTTTATTGTGATTTAAATAGGAACGTTTAATAATCCAATGATTGTTATAATTTGATAGTGATCTAATTAATTCATGTATGTATGTTTGATTTGTCGTGTTATTCCATGAGCCAATGTAAATTATATAAATACATGATGTTAGAATACATGTATATGAGATTAAATAATTGGTTTCATGATAATGAATAATTTTCATAAAATATATTTAAATATATAAAATTCTAGAGAGAATGTTTGATTATCTTTAATAGATTTTTATAGCTAAATCATTAGGTTACACATTGTGGGAACCTGTGAAAATTGAATCTGTAATCTCATGATTGAAAAACATGTTTTTTGATTAATATAAATTCATGGTTCGAATAGTTACCATTTCATATAAATGATAGAAGCCTTTTATTTGGGGCTATGATATCTCATTTTCATGTGAAGGATGAATGCATAGACTTTTGGGCCTTGATGTCCTATTTACTATGATAGTTTATTTCTTCCTTTTTATTTTTCATAGATTTAATCCTTCCATGTGTTGTGATAAATCCTTATATGGATGATTCATGGATGGATGAAAATATATGGGTGGAGAGGCATATGGTTTTGGAAGCTGTTGACACCGGTAACATTGAAATGCATTGTGATATGCATGTTGGTATCTGGGGTGGAACTAGAGATGATGGAATGGGATGAAGTTGACATTACTTTTATTTTTTAATAATATGGAAGTATACTATGAATGAATCAATTTAACGGTCTTATAAACATGTTAATTTTTATCTATATTTCATTTTCCACTTCTTAAGGCAGATAGATGTGATTGGTTGAATCTCCCTCGTGGATTATTAGGTTGTTTTCCTATAGTATATAAAATTATAGAATGGTAAATTATTGATAAATATTTAACCCAAGGGGTTGTTTAATATTATAATGAAATGTTAATGTTACTCTTGAAAAACCATTGGATTGGTTTTCGATATTCTAGGATGACATAGATATTACATTTTTGTTCTAGAAAAATTATCTTAAAAAATATTGATGGATAATTAATAGATATTGAATTAGTTAACAAAAATTTAGTTGATCAATGAAAATAATGTAATTTAATACAGCTCTTTAAAATGATTGTGTGATTATAGAAACTATAGACCCTAGTAGTGGTAGCTGGATAGACATATGATGATAGCTATAGTTGTGATTAAGACTAGAGTATTTCCCATAATGTGATTATAAGTTATATTATATATTTTATGACTTTTTTATTTCATATTCTAACCTTCCCATATCAGTAACGTGGTGTTTTCTCCAACATCTTGGAGGTTGGATAGAATGGAAGAATTACATCTCTATCCCCACTCTCTTATCTAGGTAGTATTATGTGAGGGTATACATGACATATTGTTTCCCCATATATGTGTGACAAGATTCGTGACTGCATTTGGTTATTTCATACACATGTATCTATGGATATAGTATCAAAAGAATTATTATTAGTATGATGTGTACAAGTTGTGAGGTGTTGAGGTGTTTTACCCAGTGTATGGGATATGGTGTATTGGGTTATGAAACCTAATGTATTATACACATCATAAGAGCTATAGTGTTTCCCAAAACTATATGGTTTCTATATGGATATGTGATATGGGATGATGTGATGAATGAGGTACATTTTTTGGTACTTATCTTGGGTTTTTTTGGGGATGGATTCGTTTTAGAGAGATATGGATCATGACGTGTGATGATAGGGAAGGGTGGAAAACTAGTGGGTAGGTTTTAGTGGTGTACCCTAGATGTATATATAAAATAATATATTGTCTATTGTATGTAACACATGGTGATAGGGATCCATTGTGAGTGTAGTATCACTGTATACTATTTTATGTGATGGGTTACATTCACAATTGGATAATGTTTTTTAGATGTCTTTCTTTATCTTCTTAATTACAGGAACTTGGGAGTATCCCACACATTATACATCTATTCTCACACTATGTAAATATATAGAGTTTTGAATTTGACATGATAAATTTTGAAATAGATCATGATATTAAAAGCTTGTGGTTTTGTAGGAGTTATTTTTGATTCATGGTCGCTATTGAGTTTACCTTTCGGGTACATATAGCTTTCCATTCCAATGATTTAGTATTATATTATATTATATATATAGACTTGGGATTAATATTATTTTTATGAGAATTTTCTGATTGGTTTACCTATCTTATCTCTCTCTTTTATATGTTATCATTGATGGTAATTCCTCCTATTTGTTTTTTTATTATACCCTCGGTTCTAGTTTCCAACCGGGGATATATAAGATGTGAAACTTTGGAAGTCTCCATCGTCATTCTATCATTATCATCCCAGGAGGGGTACTCTTTGGCAGGTGTTTGGGTCATTAAAGAGTGGTATCAAAGTTTCTAGTAGGTGGATAGGATGGAGGTCGGTGTTAGGAACCAGTGAGGACTACATAGATTGGAATGAAAATTGTGTCGTCTATGTTTAGAAAGAAATGTAAACATATGAGACTAGGTGAGACATGGGTATCTAGGACCCATGTGATATAATTTATAGAATTTATTTTTAATTTACTACTAATATAAGTTATACTGGCTACATGGTTCAAACCTAGAAAAAGAATCATGAATAATTCATCATTTTGATTATGATTTAAATAGGTTGATATTGGGATATGAAAAATAATAAAAGAAAAATATTTAAAAATTAAATAATATTAAGTATTATATATTATAGGTTTTCAAGTCCTGAAAAACCAATTATCCTTTCAATAATTGATGTAGGTCAACTCCCATGATAGGTTCACATCGAGAATGTCTATCAGGATATACTAGAAAATCCTAACAGTGTGGCAGGTGATGACGACCACTCTTAGACGATCAAAATTCGAGAGTTTCAATGCTATATTGTATAGTGGTATGAGGATTCTATTTTATACACATTCATAGAGTACCGGATGGAGGATGGTGAGATCACATCTAGATTGATCCTTGATTAGAAGAAGAATTTTAATTCATTTTACATTATGATGATGCATGGTGTAGTGATGTAGTAGTGGATATTATTAATCAAGGAATGTGAGGAGTTAACCTTCTCATGAGATAACTTATATATATTTTCTCTCTTTGACCATGAAATAAACCACTCACCATGAAACAATTTCCCATCATAGGTGGGTTCCATTATGTGTGAGTTGGGGGTCTGTTTTGGTACCCTCTTCTATAAGAACCAAACATTTATTTTATGTCAGGATAAATAATATTTTAGTCCAATTATATATTTTCAAAATAGTATGGATTCATAATGATTTTTTGGATTAAATTTTATGGGGATTTGTAGGTCTTGTTCGGAGCCTGAATGTTTAGTTCCTTTAAAATGGAAAATAGGTTGTTTTTTAGTTGAAACCATGGGTCCCAATCATCATGGGTTGAGTAACCATACGAGGTTTGGATAATGGGCTTCATGAGGCCTTATAGTTTGATGGAATAATGCAAAAAAATGTGAAAACTAGTGTAGGGGTACCTATAGTTTTAGTATAGAGTGCATCATGGTTTTCCAAAGTTTAGTCATAATTTGTGCATGAAACCACATGGGTCCCTCTATTAACAATGAGAGGTGGATAGTTCAGCCAACCATGTGGTCAAACTCTGTGACCACTATTTTCAATTTTAATTTATGATTTTTCTATTAAAATATTATAAAAAACCATTCCTTCTCATATGTTATAATATCCATTTTCCAAGGGGTTTTCTCTCCCTTTTTAACTCATAAGAACCTCTTCAATTATTTCATGGTAACTTCTTCATTTAAGATCATATTCAAGAACTGATGGTATTATTGGATTTTTTGAGGTAATCTCTTCAGTCCCTAGGCTCATTTTATCATTTCTATTTCTATAGAATGGTTATTGAATTCATTTTACATGCATATAATCATTGGTCTCATGTTAACTATCATGTTTAATATATGTTCTTCTCATTGTTGGATGTTAAGACATCAACACTGAAAACCCTAACTATGGAATTTCCTTATATATGGATTTAGTGGCTTTTTATGACTCATTGTGCCACCATTTGGGTGATCAATGACTTTTACATGGTTAAGTTAAATGTTTTAAATATATTAATGAATTTTTAGTGATTATATCATGTATATTTCCTAATTAACATTTCAAATGTTAGTGTTCTAAATAAATAATGAACCATTAAAATGATGAATGGAAAGCATATTTATAGATATCACTTGGCCTAGAAAAATACAATTGAATGGATTTTTGTTGCATGTCAATTTCCAATGTGATCATGTTTATCAAACGTAATGGAATGAACCTAAAAAATATCTAATTAATATAATAAATTGTTTCATATACTATTTAGGCCTATCACTTACTATAAAATGCAATGTAATTAACCAATATACTTATTAAATAGTATGAATATTACATGAAAAAAATAATGAATATTGATTAAGGTTCCATATTGCATATAGACATGTTTATCTATATAGGAGTGGTGTAACACCCCGAGCATCCACGATACGTTTCTCTTTAAATAATGCAATAGTTTGCATTGTACGCAAGTTCGAGTTCTAACACACCGCGACTAATCAAAGTAGTCGTTATGAATAATAATACCTACTTTTTAAAATTATAGAAGTTTTATATTTTAAAATGGACTTCATTTTTTTTCTCAATATCGAAATTATCCTAAGTATAATTTTTTGTAATTTTATGAGAACTTCCAATTTTTTATGAATAGTGAAAAATAAATAAAACAACTTTATTAATAAAAAATATTTATAGTGATAAATTATAATATTTAGTGGTTTTAAAGTATAATTAGAATATATTTTTACCATTTTATCCATTGGTGGTCATTATAATTAATTTAACATTGAAATTGGATATGAACAATTGTCAAACATTTGATATATATTGTTTCATAAAAACACGATATTTGTGGTGACAGCGGGAATTAATTATAAAATTAATTAATGTAACCTATATGTTTGTAATTTTGTAAAATAGAAATAATTTTTGAATTCAGAATATCAATTATAGCTTAAGGTTAAATTTTGGCATTATTCTGAAAAACTTCAATTTTTGATGAATAAAGAAACCACTAAGTGGTAATTAGAAAACTGATTTTACGTTTAAATGATACATTACCATTTCAATGAATTGAATTTCAGAAATAGGACATACATGTTTGTCATTAGGATGTAAAATGTGGTTCAATGGGATTAAAATAATTTTTTGGTCAATAGTTACTTTTATGTTTTATTAATCGCAATTAAAGGTAATTAGTGTAATTTAAGCTAAAGATAATTTTATAATAATATGAAATGACCATGAAACTTGTCCTACCCCAATTGGATAAGTCGTGACCGACCAAGACAATCCATGGGTCAACTTGGGGACCCCATGGAGACACTTTGGTAGGAAAATGACATTAAAAACGTTTTATTTAATGTAAAAATAAAATTGTCACAAACATGAGTTATTTTGCTAAAACATTTATTACATGGGGTTATATTAGGTAACGTTTCGACTATAAATATTCATTGGAAATCCAAAAATATTTCCTCTATCATGATATTTTTTTTTATAATTTTTAGACATTAAATAAATTAAATATTTTATGACACCCTGATGATGTCACGATTACCTCATTAATTAACGATTTAAATAAAATGAAAAGATAATGTAAAATATAAGACATAAACGTTTCAAAAACCGTTATATGAGTATATTTAGAACCCTTATCACCATATCCTCGAAATATATAAGTTTCAGACCTTTTAAATCCGAAACTCATTATATAATAAAGTGACATTTCATGACGTTCCAAGAGTGCCCCTCCTCTCCTCTTATAAAAGGCCCCCACCACAACCACCTTATTCACACCTTCAAAGCCGTTTTGCTTGGCCAACCTCTGCCCAAATACCCTCTCAACTTCTCTCTATTACTCCTAGAATCCTCAATTTGGGAAAAATTCTTCCCAAGGAAGCCTTTGGCTCAAATGAAAAAAGAGTTACCTGATTTTAAGGTAATGTCTTCTCTTATGTTATTTTGTATTATTTTGCTTCTTTAACCCCTTAAACTCTTTTTATTCCTTTATTTTGTAACAAAAAAAGTATCTAAAATATACTAGGATGTTTTTATGAGATGTATTTGAATTAAACTTACACACACATTTGTCTAATGGTTAAAGAACATACTGTTTCTGTGGTTGGAAAATTTCTGCCTCACGAAATGATGATTGTTCAATCTTCTTTTAACACCTCTCATGGTGGACATTATGATGAAACTATTTTTATATATGATATATATTATTTTTTTCCTTATGATTCTGTATTTTTCATTAATGGCATAACTTTACAATTTCCATTATGGGTAAACGTGATAATTTCATTTTAGGAAGTGCAGACTACCGCCCCCTCAAAGTGATTTGAATCGTTAATGCCATATGTGGGATTTATAAAGGATTCAGTAAATGGTATTATACATTATATTATACTGGAATTATATTATACCTTTATATAATTATAACTTCATTCCATTAAATATGAAATAGGAATGAAAGTAGCGTTCATGCGTACGTACGACTTACCGTCTCCATGAACGGTGCATGTCATTTCTTACCTCTAAATGTTATGTAATATTATAAATGCATGTATATAATGGATATATAGGATATATATGATATCTAAATAATGAATATAATTCTGGAGATAATGGATATTCTACCACAGAAACAACTTGTAACAATAAGTAGTTTATTGGTGACTCAAGTACCAAAGATCGACAAGACGACCGTTATTATCTTAAATGACTACATAATTTTCATAACATTGTAATAAGTGATATAGATGGGATAATGAACATGATAAAAGGATCTTAAGCAAGTAGATATTAACTCTAGTTTATTATTCATGAGGATAAAGAGCGGTCGAGTCAAGTTGGACACGAGGTAAGGTAACTTCTTAACCCAATTTCCATTCATTGGGTTAATCTCCTACTTTCAAATTATGTCATGATATTATTATGTCCTATCTTGTATTTTGTACTTCCATTATATGTAATTTTAGTGAATACATATAATAGATTTATTTTATTTAAAAAATGGTCTTTTTATGTGACTTTGTCTCAATCTCTATTCATTGGGGCATATTTTGTTTTACACACAAATTTATTTTATACGGTGTATAAACCCCTTTTACATTTAAATTTATTCAAAATGAATCTTATTATACGAAGCGTTTTATTAAAAGACAATAAAGTAATGTTTTTGTTGTTATACGTATGCAGAGACAACGACTTCTCCTCCACCGTGACCATTATCTGAGTTTCATATTCCTCTACAAGCCATAACTTTTTTTGAAATGAAAAATATATAAAAAGTTTTAATTTTCTTTTATTTTGGTATTGAAAATGGTTTTGAAAGTGTTTCTTTATTATATAAATATGTTGTATTGATATCTTGTGATTGAAATGTGGAAATGTTATGTTTCTTTTATGCATGTTTTATGTGATACGATTATGTTATGGGTTATGATATGTTTAAACCTGTTCATATGAGGAATTTATTGGACTTAATAAGTGACAGGTGGAGACCGCTATAGATCCTCGATTCATTGGTAGGTCTCATGAGACAAACTAGTGTCTTGGCATGAGGCCTTGACAGAATATTATTTGTAGTCTTGGCATGAGGCCTTGGATAAGTGGTTATGATAGTCTGGAATTATGCATTCCATCATTATGAAAGTGGTTATTGATATTGCATTTGATTATTCGACTAGTAGAATATCCATGTGAATAATTAAATGGAATTATTTCATTTTATTTTTTCCATATTATTCTGAAGTACAAGATTAAAATGCTTTTGTTTTAGTTATATATTTCATTAAATGTTAATGTTTATTTATGAAAGTCTCCTCTATATTGTTATCCTTACTGAGCATCTGAGCACACCCCTTTCATTGTTTTAATTTTTCCAGGATGTGAAGATGTACTTTAGGAATGACCTGCAGGGATAGTCTGAAAGGGATATGAGTGTGGAAAATTGAGACTATGTTATTTTAGTTTTTCACTATATGATGTAATGTAACATATATGAATGTATCTAGTGTTTCCAAGGCTACTAAAGTAATCGGTATTTCGAGACTTGATATTTTGTGATCATGCCAATGTTACACAATAATGCACAGACTCTGGGTAATAGGGGTCAGGGCATTACAGTTGGTATCAAAGTCAGTTTAGTACTAACCATAGAATATTGATTTAGATAAACTATGATTAGAGAACGTACAACTAAGATAAACATTGAGGATTAGTATAGAAGAAATTTCTAGAATTTTGGTATTATAGAGATTTTTTGATTTTTCCGAGCAATACATCCCTGTCTAGATACGAGCAGGTAGAGGTGGCTCTGGCACATATGTACCTAGGGGTAAAACCCTAAAAGACCGCTTTGAGCTAGACTCTAACGGGAACTGGTGCACGACAACGGGCCTTGCTGCACTCTTGGTTACGACACTCCCAGGGGATATTCTTAGGATAATTATCATTTTCATTACAAACCATTATGAAGGGCTTATGAGAATATACTTCCTCAAAGAAAACATTTTTATTATTATGGATTATATCCATAAATAGTTAAATTTAAGTTAAAAGTTTTACAAGTATGGAATTATGTATTTTAATCCATAAACTAATCTAGTTTATGCCATTATTTAGAAATGGCGCCTAGTGTGAGGAATGTAAACTGTATCAATGCACACACTCTGTGTAGGGATTTCCCTGCTGCTCAAGATAATTATTGTGGAGTTGGAGATACAACTGGTGCTGATAAACTTATTATTATACTAGGAAAACTCACTCAGGTTAGGAATAATAACCTTACTCATATGGAGCACCCTGATCCTTAACGTGGAGGATCAATGTTAGACCGCTTCATGAGGAATCAACCGCCAACATTTAGTGGGGGTACAAATCTATTAATAGATGAGAAATGGATAAACTCCTTAGAGAAAATATATTCCATGCCTTGGGGAGTAGCGAAAGGGAGAAGGTTGTCATGGCAGTCTACCGCCACATTGGAGATGTCGATCAGTGGTGGTCGCTGATTCAAAACACAAAGGAAGATGGAGAAGTATCAAGTATGGAATGGAAGGGAGTTATACATTTCGGTAAGAAGGGTAAATTGAGTCCTAGGTACATTGGACCCTTCGAAATTCTAGAACAAATTGGGGTTGTAGCTTACCGTTTGGCAATGCCGCCAAGTCTCTCCAAAGTTCACGGTGTATTCCACGTGTCACTGTTGAGAAAATACATCCCTGACCCAATGCATGTACTCACCTATGAGGAATTAGAAGTGGAACCCGATCTATCTTATTGCGAAGAGCCCGTCCGGATTCTTGATACAAGAGAACAAGTGCTGAGAAACCAGACGACTCGTCTGGTAAAATTTCTATGAAGAAACCATAAGATGGAGGAGGCAATGTGGGAACCCGAGGAACATATGATGAAGAATCACCCGAGTCTTTTTATACAGTGATATTATATGAAATTTCGGGGATGAAATTATTTGAAGGATGGGAGAATGTAACACCTTGAGATTCCACGATATGCTTCTCTTTCAATAATGCAATAGCTTGCATTGTATTCAAGTTCGAGTTCTAACAGACCGCGACTAATCAATGTCGCTGTTATAAATAGTAACACCCACTTTTTAAAATTATAGAAATTTTATATTTTAAAATGGACTTCATTTTTGTATTCATAATATTGTAATTATCCTAAGTTGATTTTTTTGTAATTTCTTGAGAACATAAAATTTTTTATGAATAGTGAAAATACATAAAACAACATTGTTAATAAAAAGATTTTACAGTGATAAATAATACTATCTAGTTGCTTTAAAGTATAATTAGAATATATTTTTACAATTTTATCCAATGTTTGTCATTATAATTAATTTAACATTGAAATTGGATAGAACAATTGTTAATCTTTTGATATATATTATTTCATAAAAACATGCTATTTGTTGTGACAACTGGAATTAATTATAAAATTAATTAATGCAACTTATATGTATGGAATTTTGTAAAATAGATATCATTTTTGAATTCGCGATATCAATTATTTCTTAGGGTGAAAATTTGGAATTGTTCTAAAAAACATCAATTTTTTATGATTAGTGAAACCACTAAGTGGTAGTTAAAAAACTGATTTTACGTTTCAATGAATCTTTACCACTTCTATGAATTGAATTTCAAAAATCCGACATACATGGTTGTCATTATGATATAAAATGTGGTTCAATGGGATTAAAATAATTATTTGGTGAATAGTAACTTTTATGTTTTATTAATCGCGATTAAAGGTAAATAGTGTAATTTAAGGTAAAGATAATTTTATAATAATATTAAATGACCTTGAAACATGTCCTACACCTATTGGATGAGTCATGGACGACCAAAAAAATCCATGGGTCAACATGGGGATCCCATGGAGCCACTTTGGTAGGAAAATGACATTAAAAACTTTTTATTTAAAGTAAAAATAAAATAGTCACAAACATGAGTTGTTTTACTAAAACAATTATTACATGGGGTTATATGAGGTAAAGTTTCAACTATAAATATCCATTGGAAATCCAAAAATATTTCCTACATCATGATATTTTTTTTATAATTTTTAGACATTAAATAAATTAAATAATATATGACACAATGATGATGCAGTGATTACCTCCTTAATTAACGATTTAAATAAAATGAAAATATAATGTAAAATATAAGACTTACACTTGTCAAAAACCTATTATATGACTATATTTATAACCCTTATCCCCTTATTATCGAAATATATAAGTGTGGGACCTTTTAAATCCGAATCTCATTATATAAAAAAGTGACATTTCATGACTTTCCAAGAGTGCCCCTCCTCTCCTCTTATAAAAGGCCCCCACCACTACCACCTTATTCACACCGTCAAAGCCTTTTGCCTCGGCCAAACTCTACTCAAATACTCTCTCAACTTCCCTCTATTACTCTTAGAATCCTCAATTTGGGAATAATTCTTCTCAAGGAAGCCTTTGGCTCAAATCAAAAAAGAGTTCCCAGATTTTAAGGTAATGTCTTCTCTTATGTTATTTTGTTTTATTTTGATTCTCCAACCCCTTAAACTCTTTTAATTACTTTATATTGTAAAAAAACCAGTATCTTCAATATACTAGGATGTTTTTATGAGATTTATTTGATTTAAACTTACACACAACTTCGTCTAATTGTTAACGAACATACTGTTTCTCTGGTTGGAAAATTTCTGCCTCACGAAACGATGATTGTTCAATCTTCTTTTAACACCTCTCATGGTGGCCATTATGATGAAACTATTTTTATATATGATATATATTATGTTATTGTTTTCCTTATGATTCTGTATTTTTCATTTATGGCATAACTTTACAATTTGCATTATAGGTAAATGTGATAATTTCATTTTAGGAAGTGCAGACTACCGCCCACTGAAAGTGATGTGAATCATTAATGCCATATGTGGGATGTATAAAGGATGGAGTAAATGTTATTATACATTATATAATACTGTTATTATATTATAAGTTTTATATAATTATAACTTCATTCCATTAAATACGAAATATGAATTAAAGTAGTGTTCATGCGTACGTATGGCTTACCGTCTCTATGTACGGTGCCTTTCATTTCATACCTCTAAATGTTTTGTAATATTATAAATGCATGTATATACTGGATATAAAGGATATATATGATATCTAAATCATGAATATAATTCTGGAAATAATGGATATTCTACCACATAAACAACTTGTAACTATAAGAAGTTTATTGTTGACTAAAGTACCAAAGAACGACAAGACGACCGTTATTAACTTAAATGACTACATAATTTTCGTAACATTGTAATAAGTGATAGAGAAGGGATAATGAACATGAAAAAGGTTATTAAGCAATTATATATTAACTGTAGTTTATTATTCAGGAGGTTAAAGAGCGGTCGAGTCAAGTCGGACACGAGGTAAGGTAACTTCTTAACCCAATTTCAATTCTTTGGGTTAATCTCCTACATTCAAATTATGTCATGATATTATTATGTCCTATCATGTATTTTTACGTTATTTATTTGTACTTTTAGTTAATACATATAATAGATCTATTTTATTTAAAAAATGATCTTTTTAATGGACTTCGTCTCAATCTCCATTCATTGAGGCATATTTTGTTTTATACACAATTTTCTTTTATAAGGTGTATAAACCCTTTTGAATTTTACATTTATTCAAAAGGAATCTTATTATACGAAGTATTTTATTAAATAACAAAAAGGAATGTTTTTTTTTCGTATGTATGCGGCGACAACGACTTCTCCGCCGTCATGACCATTATTTGAGTTTCGGCATCCTCTACAAGCCATAACATTTTTTTAAAATGAAAAATAAATTAAAATTTTTAATTTTCATTTATTTTGTTATCGAAAATGATTTTGAAAGTGTTTTTTATTAAATAAATGTGTTGTATTGATATCTTGTGATTGAAATTTGGAAATGTTATGTTTCCTTTATGCATTATTTATGTGATACGATTATGTTATGGGGTATGATATGTTTAAATTTTTTCATATGAGGGATGCATTGGACTTAATAAGTTACCGGTGGAGCCCGCTATAGCTCCTCGATGCATCGGTATGTCTCATGAGAGAAACTAGTATCTTGGCATGAGGCCTTGAAAAAATCTTATTTGTAGTCTTGGAATGAGGCCTTGGCATCATGGTTATGATAGTCTGGGAATATGCATTCCATCAATATGAAAGTGGTTATTGATATTACATGTGATTATTCGACTAGTAGAATATCTATGTGAATAAGTAAATGGGATTATTTCATTTTATTTTTTCCATGTTATGCTGAAGTTCAAGTTTAAAAGGCTTTTTTTAGTTATACATTACCTTAAATGTTAATGTTTATTTATGAAAGATTCTGCTATATTGTTATCCTTACTGAGCATCTGAGCTCACCCCTTTCAATGTTTTAATTTTTCCAGGATGTGGAGAAGTATTTTAGGAATAAGCTTCAGGGATAGTCTAAAAGGGATATGAGTGTATAAAATAGAGACTATGTTATTGTCGTTTTACACATTATGATGTAATGTAATATTTATGAATGTATCTAGTGTTTCCAAGGATACTAAACTAATCGGTCTTTTGAGACTTGATCTTTTGTTATCATGCCAATGATTCGCAATAATGCACCGACTCTGGGTAACTGGGGTCGGGGAGTTACAAGTGGTCAAGCTTAAGTTGGCCAAGGATCCCTGATGGATTCCCCTAAGCACTCATAGGGTTCTATTCTGACTGAAGGAGTCATTTTCCAAGGGATATACCAAACTTGGATCATGGACCTTGCCTTCTAGTGGATTCCTATCATGATGCAATAGTATCCCTCACTATCTTCTTTATATTTGGATTCTTAATACACAATCCTTAGATTAATCTTTAACTTCTTTGGAAACATGGATCCTTGGATATAATTCATTGAGACTCGTCATGGTTACCTCATGATTATCATGGATTATATCCTTGTAAATGGTTAGAATAATTTACAGATGATTTCCTTTAGAGACGCCTGTTGGATTGCAGTCAAATCCCTTTGAGTTAGGTTACATGTTATCATTATGTGTTTTCATGACCCTTGAGTTAATGTATCGATTCCTTTCACCTTTAATGTTATTTAATTATAATAATGATATTATGTTAATGCTTGTTATAACTAACTAGACTTATCTATATAAGTTGAGAATAAATTAAATAACTAAATGATCACATGATAAAATATATTAATAGGAAAAGATAAATTAGGTATCACTAATATTTATAACATCATTTTACGTTTGTAAATACCTTCAGGTTTTTTCAGTTTATATTCATAGACTATATTGAATATTTTCCATTATTGGTTTCCTAATAATATTTATCTCACACCATATACAATTTTAAAATGGTACTTAGGAAGATTATATGTATGCAGGTGTTGATAAGGGAGAATCCCACTTTGAAAACATTATCTTCATTACATGAATTAGGATGAAGCGAGGTAGTAGATGACCTGGCTAGTGGACGACATGCTTGGATAATTTTGGATTCATTTTTATTATTTTGTATAGAATTTATTGTCAAATCTATATATAAATATTTCTTGTTTTTTAGAATTCTGAAATTAAAATTTTATATGATTCATTTTCCAGCCTATGAGAGTCATTGTTATTGATGGGTTTTTAGGCTTATCTACTGTTTCCAGTTCATTTATTCATTATTATTATATTTTATATTTATATATTATTACATATCTAATGTGCTCCACTCTGACATGATATTATTGTAACCCAATGGACATTCCCTAAGACCTCATTACTATTTAGAACCATCTGGAATACATGGAGGAACTAATGAGGACATCAGTCCAACCATGCTCGAGAAGCACTGAGTGAAACCTTGGACCATGACGTCACAATGTGGTATTAATGTGTTTCTTTTTTTGGAATATAGAATAATGTCTAGGAACATGTTGGAAGTTGTTTAAAATCCATGCATGGGATTAGTTAACCCATGTTCAGGGTAAATACCATGTTTCATTGGAATGAAAAATTCTTATTCTTCTTTTCGCATATTACGGTGGATAAGATTCCATTATTGGGTTATGAAAATGAGTTGTAAAATTTTGTATGATTTATGGACATATAAAACTTCCTCTTAATCAAAGGATAATTGTTACATGAATCATCACAGGCATATTGAATTGAAATTCCATGGATATCCAAGCCATATTGGTGAATGTATCTATATGAATTGTTTTTGTTTCCTATGATTGTGGAGTGATCCATTGTTTTTAAATATTATTGGGATTATTACATATTCTGTATGGTAATGAAAGTTATTATTTAAGGTTTTAGAATCAATATAATTAGTTCTTTCATAAATAGGCTGATGGTGGATCCTTAAATAACTAATTTATAACCATGTTATCTATACAACTTTGTTTAAATGATCTTCCCTTTTGCTGCGATTGATTAACTACCCATTTAATGTTACATGGTGTATGAGCCTTCATGAATTGGAAAGGGTAATTAACTAATTCAATCTATCATAGATCTCCTGTTATATTCCAATATCGATTTTACATGAGGACTGACTTAATGTTAAATGGGTGTCATTAGTGTGTGGTCCTTTATTAGGTGGGGTTGATGATCCATTTAATCAATCCCTGATATATATATATATATATGAAAATTAAAATTTTAAATGTAAAATTATATATATATTATCATGTTTTTTCTATTTTATAATGAGGTAATGTTTTATTGGCCTTTCATGTAGAAACCTCGCCCCAGATAGCCCCAAGACAGTGTCTACTATCAATTATATTAGCATAATTACATGGAACTATGCCTCAAAGATATGATAAAATTAGTTATTCTAGATAACTAGATACATAAATAAATATTTTATAAAAAATGAATATAGTAATAACAACATATTTTTTTCTTCTAAAAAATAAACAAATTTTAGGATAACTCTAATCCATCTAGTATATTATTTTAAATTGTTCTTAGTATGCTTCATAGATTATTGGGGGAATGAAACATAATAAGGGTGATATCAAATTCATAGTAAGGAGAAAATATAGAAGATGAAATAATGAATAAATTGGAATAGTCAACATGGAAAGGTAAATAACTGTAAATACATTTTATTCAAATAACTAGATACGGAAAAATTAAAATGGAAAGGTGTGAAACTAAAATACATTCCATTTATCAGTGAACTGAAAATAAATGTCTCTATAGATATGTCAACACAAAATCTCATTGATGAATAATAACTAATACAATATTAAGGTTAATAATTTCTTAATGGATGTATTGTCTAAGGAATTTGAGGGCCAATTACCATCATTACCATTCGCAAGATGGTTTAAAACTAATGGTAGAAACCCATTTGTGCAATTATTAGCCTCATGAGTACCTATAAATGTATCGATGAGCTATATAATGTATAGCCTCCAACCATCATTTCTTGTCCACATAATATCTCATATTGAATAACTAAAATAAATAATATTCCTTATCAAATAACCATATTGAATATGAAATATTTATTTATATTTAATTCCCCAATTAATCAAGTAATTGTCAAAGTAACCATTATATATATAATGGTATATAGCATAGGCAATACCAAAATCCATTGAATGATAATAGGTATATAACATCCCCAAAATAATAACCAATACATAATTATCATATTTATAAATCAATTATACTTTTAAAATCAATCATTAAATATTGTTATGAAAATGATCTGATGTTACATTCATGGAGACAGTATGCCGTACGTTCACATGAGTAACATTCGCATTTTTTTATGATCATTATGGAAATAAAGTAAGTAACTAAAATCAATACAGAATGATAATTAAATAATAAATACCATATTATTTATTCAACTAATAAAATATATATATATTTAATTTTTCAATGTAAAAGGAACCACATCATGTTGAAGTTGTGGTAGTCCACACATCCACGAACGACATTATCTCTTTAAAAGTGTGTGAATAGGTAATAAACGAGATGATATATATATATATATATATATATTATTTCTAGAAAAATAATTATGTAATAAATATTTTACTTGTGTTTTAAATGTAATGTATGTTTAATTAGAAGAATTCATTTATACATTCAATGTATCGTGTGAACGAATCACATCACATTGAGGGGATGGTAGTCCAGACTTCCCCAAAAGTTGGTATAGTATTAACGTAAAATGCTAAGTATTATGTTTATGTTTTATAAAGGGTTTAAATAAGAATAAATAAATAATAAGTATCATATATAACATATATAAACAATATTTCCTTAATAATGGCCACAATGAGAGGCGGTAAAGGAAAATGGAACTACCATAATTTACTGAGGTAGTAGTTATGCATACACAAAAATAGTATATTCTCTTCAATTAGATGGAGGTGTTTGTAAGTGTAGGTTTATCCATTAGAAACAAAAAAATCCTTGTATATTTATTATAATTTTAATTTTTTTACAATAATATAAAAAAGTGATTTGAGAGGATGGATAAGGGAAATGAAACTAAAAGGCCTGAAAGAATATGTTACTTCTTAATTTGGAAACTACTTTTGTATTGAACCAAAAGATTGTGTGGACTGTTTTATGCCAAAATGGAGGATTTTAGGTATATGGGAGGTATGTTGGGAGACTATTTTGGTAGTTAATAGCCAATCCTAAGAGGTTTTAGAGGTGTTGGGAAGTGGGAGATATGGTGGCCTTTTAAAGGTAAGGAAAAGGTCTCACTAGGAATTTCGGGGAAAAAGTTAAGTGTGCACATGTTATTTCCTATCAAAAGTCCATAAAAATAAAAAAAATTAAGATTAATGTCTTAATTATGTAGAACCAATGTGTGCTAGAAAAGTTTCTAGGTATTTTGGTCCATTAAGATAACAGTGTTTTTCCATTATTAAGCTCAATTTAATATTTATAATTTTATTTAATTTCAATAACCTCCATTAATATTTTTGATAAAAAATTTATTATTATTAAAATTATAAATTCTTCTAATAAAAAATTTGTAATCCATTTTTACAAATTCTAATCACATAATTAGTTGAAATTAAATTGAAATTAATCCAATAGATAGGAAGACAATGCAGGTTTTAAAGTAAAAATGTAAGAATGTTTTCTATGTTTTTATAATCAATTTAAAAGTGAAATAGATACCAATATCCCAAATTGTATTAATTTATAAAAATATTATCTAATTAATCTATAAAATAAATAAAAACAAAAAATAACCTTACAAATTAATTCGATTAGAAATTATTTATGAACTCAAATTCAGCACATTTAAATATTCATTAAAAAATAAAATGTCCAAGAAAAATATAAAAAATTCTCCCTAACCTAATTCTTATGATTTGATTTAAAATAAGAAGATTATTTTGAAATTTTAAATCACTTAATGTGTAAAAATTAACATTTAAAATGGGTTCTCTATTTAATGGTGGTAAAATTTTCTTTATAAAAAATATGGTGTTTAATTTTAAAATAGTATTTATTCTTATCTTATCCAAATAAAATCCAATAGATGAATATCCAAAATAGTTGATTGAATATATAACATATATATTTCATTAAAATAATTCACTAATTGTAATTAATTAGGTCTATTAATATAAAACATCATTGGAAGCATAAATATAATAATAATATTACATTTTTATATCCCATTGGTTCTTATTTTAATTCCTCATTGATTAGTAATCCATGAAATAATTTTATATTTATATAAACCATATATTTTCATAAGATAGTAATACTATTCATGACCACAAATATAATGGCTAGGTTATATCATAGTATATTATATAATTTTATTTTAATTATACATTTATATTTGGTGAAACGTAGTCTTGAATGTAATGTAATCTTTCAAGGAAGTTATCTCATGCATGTATCGAAATCCATTGAAGAATTTCCATATTTTATATAATAGAAGCAATCATAGAAGTTAACTCTTTCATGTAACTGAAGCCAAATCATTTTTCATGAATTAAAATATATATTGAATCTATTATAAATTGTAAATAAATTATAAAGTATCATGATCATACCTTACGTTCTTTGTGTTATGGGTTATATATGCTATCAAATACAATGTTCTTATATACATTTTTAGGGGGGTCACATTTCTCCTACCATAACATATGTAAATAAAATGTGAACACATAACAACACCCTAGCCTTCTTAGATGGTAGTTGGGTACTACAAATGGTATTGATCCCTTATTCTTATAAATTTATTCTTATTAGTGACTCTATCTACTATTAAATACTATTATGATGTGTGTAATTGGAATTTGTTGAGATATTACCCCAAGTCTTCATCGAGTCATGTGTCAGGAGGGTGGTGATGAAAATGATCCATTGACAGTGGGCCATGAGCACCCAGTCTTAAAACCATGAGATCTAAATGAGGAACTAACTTCTATAAATGAACAGGGAACTGAAAATAATATTTCTGATAGTTTTCTACAACTAATGAAGTCCATGAAGGGTTCTCCATGACTTACATTGATTATGGATGATCTGACATTTGAGTTCCAGCTGTAGCATCCACCCATCCATTCGAGGGATGGAATTCCTCAAGCTACTCAGTCTTGTATAGAGGCCACTCTTTGTATCATTGAACATCTATAAATGTCTCCAGAGAGGTATTTTAGTATATGCACTTTCATGCATCATGATTTATCCATGCGATGGTGGGATGTGATTACCCTAGCTGGTCTTCATCAGAGCATGGTTTGGACTAACATCCAAACTGTCTTTTATATGTAAATTTTCCCTCAGACTCAAAGTGATGATAGATATAGAGATTGCATTCATGCAGAGAAAATTTTTATGTTTATTATGAAATATTTAGAACATTTTACTGAGTTATTGTGCTTTATCTTCTTTTATCCATTTCTGATCTATCCGGACAACAAAATTTTTAATATTGGATAAATTATACCATCCGTTCAAATATGAGTATCTTTCTACTACATAATTTTTTTATGATCATTTATTATTTGCTTATTATTGGCCACAACCTATGAAAAATCAATATTTCATTGAATAGTGGTTCATCCCTAAGGAAAGACATTAGTTATTCTGGTAGCATGAATAATTCCCTTTTCATTCTATTCATTGTAGTGGAATCTAGAGTATCCATAGGGGAAACTATGTTGTATTTTATTAGTGTTGATGATTGGGAAATCTGAAGCCCACCTATTATAGAGACACTCTTGAGTGTCATGCATGCACCTATATGGGAAATATTTAAATATAATGTTATACCTTCCCATTTTAATCTATTGGAAGGGGATCCACACTAACTCCACCATTAGGATAAATATATTTCACACCATGTCAGGTGGTTAGTTGGAATAGAATTTACAAAATAAGCTGTGGATGAAGTCATGGTCATGGAATCCGTAACTCTAATTATTTTTAGTAACAGATTGTACCTTCTCAGGGTAGTCCAAATATTTCAAAACACTACGGATCAATTAAATTTCATTCATTATAGATGATACATAAGGATGATAGTGCAGAACAATCTACTATATGAGGTACTATTCAAGTAGCCTTTACTATTGTAACTTCCTTATTAAATATATGTGATTCACACTCGTTTTTCTCCATATAAAATATGGAATGTGTTGATATAGAGATACATAAATTCTATGGTATGATGACTCCACACACACCCTTATCAGTGAGATCTAAATTTATATAATAGTACATGGATTTCTCTAGGAGAATGGGTGTTAACCCTTTTTATTGAACATATTTTTGCATGATATTATAGGTTTAAATGAAATTATTAGGATGGACTTGTTGGTTTCATATCATGGCTATGTAGACTGATATCAGTTTAGGGAATCTTTTATCATTAAATAGTAGCAGGTATCTTCAGAACGGAGGGTGGGATGTTCAGGAAGATATAGCTACAACAGAGCATCCGGGGCGAGGTGGAGTGACCTCCCATATTCATAGTCCATTCATATAGGATCAATGAATAAATCGAGAATATTTTTTTATAATGGTATATCATTTTAGGGTTGTTTTACAGATTGATTGTTTCTGGATTACCTTTTAAGAGAGAGGCAGACTTTACAATCGAGCTTTTTCTAAGAGTTGCATTAGTGTCCATTCCTCCATACCGGATGTAACCTGTTAAGATATATGAGATCAAGTGATAGATGAAGGATCTTAATCATAAAGTATTTATCATAATATTTACATAATATTGGGGTTCACCAATTATTTTCACCATGAATGCAGATAGGACCCTCAGGTAATGTGTGGAATATAGAAAAATGAACCATTATATAGTTAAGAACCTCTATCAATTTTCTTAAATTGATGATATCATTTACTAGCTCCAAGGAACAATGGTATTTTATAATATCAACCTAATATCATCCTATCATCATGAGTGAGTCATGATTTGATGAACATACCTATCATTTTAATGGATATGAGGAATAGGTTTTTCCACCCTAATCTGGATTTTATTGTCTTTCTCTTTGTGAATGAAATCTTGGTGTATTCTCATACACTAAGCGTTCCGGAAAAACATTTTTATATTGTTTTTAATAAAATGAGTGATAATAATAAATATTTCAATTTTTTATGTTCCACTTTTCTATATAAAAATGTTCAGTTATTGGCTCATATTATCTCATTATCACGAGTATCAGTTAACCCAAAAAAGGTGAGTGTTGTTGTCTCTGGGGATCATCCCAAAAACATGTTTTATATACATAAATTCTTAGTTCTGGAATGATATTTCCAGAAAGTCACAAATGCATTCTCATGTATTTATTCACATCTTACTGATCAAAAAAAGAAGGATGTGAAGTTCCATTGGTTAGAAGAATTATAGAAAACCTTTCAAGAGATGAAATGAAAACATTTTTTATAATCAATAATGATACTTATAGACCCTATAAGAGGATATATAGGTTTCTATGAAGCATCAAAAATAATCCTGGGTGTAGTGCTGATGTAGGAGGATATATTTGTTTTGTACTGATCTCAACATTTGAGGCCTCATGAGTTAAATTACCCAACACAAAACCTTGATCTAGTTGTAGTTGTCTATACCTTACATTGTTGGACACACTACTTGATGGGTGTCAAAATTTTGGTGTATACAAACCACATGATCATCAAATATATCATTTCATATTATGAATTCGATATTATACTATGAAAATGTGTTAAATACCTTCAATATTTTGACATTGAGCTTGCCTATACGCCCAGAAATGTAATTGTGAATAAGGATTAGCTGAGTCGGAAGAATTACCCACATTCCATACAAGAATCCAAAGATGATTAGAAATTTATTGGCATATTTTTTATCCTTATATGGAGTTTCATGAGATTTATGAGATTCATGAGATATCTTCTCTTATAGTCTTTACAATTAACTCTTCACTCCTTGATAGGGTAAAGAGTTAGTAATTATTATATGCCTAAAAAACTTTTCTCCGAGAGAGTATATTTGGTGAGGGAATGATTATGAATTGGTCTAATTATGTAGATAATATCCTCAGTATACATTGGTTTTCTTGGGATACTATATATATGAGAGAGGAACTCATGAACGAGTCTGATTCTTCATAGTGGGAAGTTCATTAAAAAATATGTAAGATGTATTGAGACATTACACACCAGTATTGGTGGTCTAGTATGAAAAATCATATAACATGTTTAATCTATGGGAGTTACACCTATTTGGAGGTGAATGAGGATCACCAAATACCTTTTATTTCATTATAGTCATTTCCAGTCCTGTAATGGAAATGAGAATATGATTCTATAGATTTTTTCATTGGCTTACCGAGGTCTCCTCAAAGAAGCAAATTAGTTATGGTAGTGATTGATTGATTGATGAAATTATCAAACTTTCTTCCTATCGAAGAGACTTTCTCAGTTGTTCAGTTGGGATGACAGTAAATCCATGATATCATATGGTTACATGTGTTCCCTATTAATATAACCTCATATAGGGAATCTCATATAACATTGTGGTTATAGCAGGGTTTACAAAAATCTCTGAATGCATAGGTTCTTTTGAGTATATATTTTCATCCACAGACTAATGGTCATTCATAAAAGATGATGCATGTGGTAGAGGATATTCTCTGAACTTGCGCCCTTGATTTTACCCCTTCCTTAGAGATTCATATCCCTCATGTTGAGTTTTCCAATAATAATATCTATCATGAGACAAATGAAATGGCTACATATAAGGCCTTATATGGTAGGATTTTACATTCAACCCTTTGATGGTTAGGGTAGGAGAGGTATCATTACATGGTCCATGTCTCATGATTGATACTTTAAATATGGTTTAGATAATTCTAAATAATTTTGATACATCTAAAATTTTGAATATATATTATTCCAATCACCATTGATCACCTCTATATTTCATGTTTAGGGATCATATTCTCTTACCGGTATCCCCCAAACATGGGAATAGAAGAATATTGTAGTTAGGTATTCTATCACCTTGTGTTGTTTGGGATTTTTGTATATTTTAGGGATTTAATCTCATATCTTATCTATTTGTATTACCTCATAGCTACGATTCCATTAATTTCTACTTCCACCAATTATATCTTTTATGTTATCATGCCAAACCATGTCATAATTTTGATCCTGAGGAGTTTGAGTTAGATGTTGGTTATTCATTTCAGTATTGTACCATATGCATCATTGATTGGAGAGTGAAGGCTCTCCAGGGCTAGTTTCTCCCTTTTGGTAGGTGATATGGCAGTACAACTAGGTATAATAAGTGAGATAAAAGAGAGAGGATGACTTACATTCTCATCATTCAAATATGTTCTCAAAAAGTGTGTCTCTTCCTTGGAAGGTGAAGTGAAGGATAAGTTCCTTTAAGGGGGAGACTATAGGAACCATGTTTTTCTATCAGATATGGATCCTTTAAATCTTGGTCTGATTATTCATTATTTGGACCTGTTATGGATGCCAAAAGAGTTCATAGGTTTTTTTGGGTGTGTGGGGCTTGTTCAGAACCCGAGGGCTAGGTTTTGGGAAATGGAAACTATGAAGAATGGTTATTAGAAACCATGAGACCCAATCGATATGTTTTGTGTAAAAATATGAGGGATTTATATTGGTCTTCAGGAGGCCATACAATCAAAGAAAAATGTTTGACTTGAGCCTCATACCCATGCAGAAGTACCAATAGTTTTATGAAAAGCATGATGCATGGTTCACACATGGTTTCCCTATACATGTGCATGAAACCATGCAAGGTCCCTCCTAAGATAGTGTTAGGCACACGATTGTTATATAGATCGGACAACCGTGCATCAAAACCATATGATCGAGAATTTGTTGGTGAATTTATGATTTTTTCATTAAAATTAATTAAATCAGAATTATTTATCATCCCTTCCAATATTCAACATGCATGGGGTTTTATCACTCATTGGTGATCCAATGTATGTCTTCATATATTTATTGATAACTACTTCATTTGACCTTTAATTCATGAACTTTTATTCACTTTAGATTCTTCCATGCTGTTTTTTTAGTCCATTGGATCATTTCTCAGTTTTTTCTATCTATTGGATACACTATTTATGTTTTAGATCATATATCCTATTTTCCTGGGATTTATTATTTATTCCATTTTTGTATGATCTAGAAAAAAATAATGGTTGATACTGGATGAGGAGTGTACTATAGGCCTACGGTATGTGGTCTATAACTAATTCCTAATGTCCCACACTTTTCTGTAATATTGTCAGTGTCCCCACACCAGTTTCACCTAATGGTTCTTATTAAATTTTTATTTTGTGGTATTATTCAATGTTCTCTTGTTCTATGTCCCATTTCATATAATTTAATTTCATCTTTTCAGTTTATGAACTCAATAAAGACCACCAAAATTAGGGTTTTCCCTTATTTATACCTTTAGTGGCTTTCTTTTGTCTATATCCACAACCGTTCTAGGGATCTATGACTTGGAATTGATAAAGGAATGTATGTTAATTAAATGAATGAATTATTAATTCTATTATCATTTATAGTTATCACCTAACCCTTATATGGTAAGTGTTCCATTTAATTAATTTACCTATAAATCTTTTTTATGGAATGTAAAATTTATATATAACTTGTCCTAGTTATATATAATTGATTTTTTTATGGTTGTATGTCCTTATCCCACCTTTTCATGTCTATTAAATTTATAAGAATAATCCTAATAATTATATATGTATTTAATGTAATAAATGGATTCATGTAATATTTATCCTTTTCACTAAGTATGAAGTAAAATGGATTAAACCAATTGTATTGTCAAATAGAATGACTATTACATGACCAAAATTAAATAAGAAATTAGGAATATTGTGCCTATTGCATATGGACCTTCTCATATTTATATGGGTGGTCAAACTAGAGTTAACCTTGGATTCCCAGAGGAATTCCTTGATAACTAATAGGATTCCTTTTTGATTTAGGGAGCCAATTTCTAAGGGAGATACCTACATTAGAAAAATGTTCATTGTATACTAGTTGATGAATGGAATGATGTAGTAGGATCCCTTCACCATCATTTAGCTATTAGTATTCAGTTGATATACTCCTTGTATCCCGTTTGACGTCTTTGGACAAGTTGAACCATGGATTAACCCCATTGGCCCTATTCATGCATATCTTATGTTTAAATTTGATGATATCCTTAGGTTCTAATAAAATCATATTGTGGGAAATACCTCGAGTGATTCCCCTTGGATTACACTCTCACCCCTTTTATCCAGGCTTAATGTAAATACTGTGAGTTGGCTCGACCCCTGAGGTCAATGATACCTTTTTTTAACCATGGATCCCTTTGGATTATTGTCAATATATATGGTGTTAGTGTTTTATATACCTCACATGACTAATCTATATAAAATGAACATAAATGAAATAAAAAATAGTCTCATTTATAGAGAAAATAACAACTATGGATGAAGAATGTATTTTTTATCTATATAGGCTTTACTTAAATTTATATATTCTTATATAGAGATTCATTTTATATTCATAGAATTGATTTTATAGACTCCACTTGTGGTGGCCTACTAGGATATATCTCAAAACCCATTCGGGCAACTGATGGTTCCTGAGAGGATTATATGTATTCTTGTGATGATAAGGGGAAGTGCACCACATTGGAATCCTAATCTTTATTTATTTCATTTGGAAGGATCATTGAAGGATATGGACAAGATAGTTCTCAAGATACATTGATTTTTTTTGGAATATTTTTTAGTCTTTTTAATATAAATTATTTCTTTCTTTCACGTATTCATATTTTCCAGTTTTGTAGAGACATGATATTATCATTTGTTTATGATTCAGTTTCCATGATGTGAATATTATTATTATTTATGTTTTTTTGTACTTATTCACCACTTCTAGTTCTTTTATTCATTATAATGATGATTTATCTATTGAGATATTATTACATATCCATTTTCTCCACTCTATCATCAGGGAATAACCTCACCAAAGACACACCCTAGTCCCTCACTTTTAGTTAGTAGCATATGGAATATGGGGAGGAGTTCCTGAGGCCATGTCTCCAACCGATCTCAGTGAGCATTTGAGTGGTACCCATGATTAGGAAATAGAATCATCCAATATGATTTAGCCCTTTTCAAAAATGAGGAGGCATGTTAATGGAATTTCATCTAAACTTTACAACTAGAGATCTACTTCTAAGAAACCAGATTTCTATTTTTGACATATCTTGATGTATTGTCCGATGAAAATGTTTTCAAGAGGATGTGGTAAAAAATTGGGTCATCCCTATAGGGGAATCATCAAAATTCCTCATAATATATAGCTATGATCATAGGATCCTAGTTTCCTAGATATAAAATCATTCATCTATCTAAGGTAAGGACCCAACCCATGTTATTTCATTTCACTAGTGGTCACATCTCTCAGCACTATACCAAGGCATTAGACATGTGTTTTTTCTATGGAGGTTGAGGTTGTCAATGGTATTAGTTCAAAACCATTATGACCAGTCAACGTGTTCCAGATATATTTCTTATGGTTCCTCTATTGAGACATTATCATCCAAGAATGAATTTTCCATTTGTTATAGATTGGGATTTGTAGATAGGTTATGGGGTGGTTATTTCATAAACCTGATCTGATATTCTTCGTCTTTAGAGAAGAGTTCATGCATGTATGTGGTTTTCACCATGGTTTTAGAGGCTATAGAGTCGGTCGTGGTCAAGTATAATCTTTTGAATTCCATGTGTTGGGTGATCCAAAGATCGTTGGACGTACTCTTCACATGATTTTTTCATGGTTTCATGTTTTTATTGATTAAGAAGATATTCAATACATCATATCACATTAAATAGTCCATGATTTGGTATTTTAGGTAGAGAGACATCCAGTTCCATTGGAATTGAACATTCTTGTTGCTGGTCACACTTATCTATATGAAATATAAAGAAAAGGTGTTGTTGGGGAAGAAAAAATATTTATGAGACATCTAATGTTTAATGATACATCCATATGGAATCATCCTCGACATGAATTGGATATATTCAGTGTTGGTTTTGTGGATTTAGTCACGTCATTGGTTTTTTTCTATGATTTTGATAGCGATACAACAGTGATAGTTGGAAAGAGAGGACATCGGTTGGGTTAGAAGCGTATTTTTCCTTTTTCTTCCATTATGTATATGTTTTTTCTATGTTTATAAAATATTAAATTGATGATTTTTTAGATTGTTTTTTATTATAACCATAATGTTTCTCCTGAGGATATTGTTACGTTACCCCTTTTGTGAGAGATTATGATTGTGATTGAGCTACAACTTGTTGTTTTTTCTTATCACTATGTCTCCATATATTATGGAACCTTATGAGTTGTAAGAGTTTTGAATACATATCAATGTCATGATTTAGTGATATTTTTTTGGATGAGTTTGTAACCACAACATGAACTAGTTTTGTTCATTAAAAAGGATAATGGTAGTTTTTATATTTGTATCAATTATTATCACCTAACCCCGGTAATACTCTTGAACTACTACCCTCTTAGATAGATGTATGATTTAGACAATCATCCTGAACAGTAATATTATTTATTGAATATTGATATATGATCATGATATCATTAGATAAAAATAAAATATTATGTAATTATAATGACTATTTCTGGCATTGTCATGGGAATTATGAATTTTTTGTATTATTTTTGGGTGTAAAAAATGCCTCATCCATGTACATGGGTATGATGATTACATATTTTAGGGAGTTCATGGAGAATTTGTTGGGTTTTCCACTGATAATCATGTATAAGGAGTAGTGTATAGATCATCCATGTTCTATTTTTGGAGTTATTCGTCATCATCAGATTTTCGGAAATTTATTGAAGTGTGATTTATCAGATTGTGATGTTCATTTCACAGGGTATGTTTTTTTCCTAAAAAGGAGTATGTATGAACTCCTTGAAGATAGTGGAAGTTGTTTATTGGTAATAACCTAATATTTTTATTGAGGTTAGAAGTTTTTATGGCCTTAAAGTCTATTACATGATGTTCATAGCCAATCTCTCTCGGGTATTAGATCCTCTAACAATCTTGGTCAGAATGTTTTAGACATTCATAATGTCAAACCAGTGTCATGTTGATTTTAAGTACCTAAATGAGAAGATAGTCAGCGATCAAGACCTTTATTTTATTGAAAAGGGGTTTATTTTGATTCTATATATGACTCATTTAATCTTGTCTAGGTCTATCGTCTAAGGTAGTATATATTTATTTTATTATGTGACTTATTAGTTATATCCCCATGAGAAAAACTATTCCACCAATGATCTTGATATGGTAGTATTCATGTTTTCAATAAAAATTTGGGGTTTCTACCTAACTAAAAATCATTTTTTTGTATTTACCAATCATAATAGTAATGGTTTTGTCTACTCCCATCAAAACATGAACATATAAAAATGATAGTAGATGGAATTATTGTAATATTATGACATTGATGTTTGATATACACAATGAAAGGGTAATGTTTTAGTTGAGGTGCTGAGTAGGAAGTCATGTAGGGATGTCGTGTGTGAATTTAAAGATTCCTGGAGTTTGATGGAAGAACTATCAACAATTCATCCTGACATGGGAGAGGTTGGAGGTAGAATTGGAATATTCTAGATAAATATGTTTTTATATTTTGTTTATAAGAGGAGGATTCCCAGCATGGGGATTTTGTGTTGTACATTTAGAGATGCCCTATTTTTTTGATGCACCTGATAGTTGTTCTGGGGATGAATAACACCGATTGTTATTATTGAGAAGTATTTATATTCCGTTGGTGATGTGTGTGGTATTTATATATGAGATAGATAACTAAAATTTGGTTTTACATCCTGGCATGAAAAATATCAATAGATCTCAGAGATTTCAATTTTAGTTTCCATGTATGAATTTGGAAGCTTCTACTTTTTTGTCTTGATATTTGGTTTGTCCGAAGGTCAAAGACAAGCCCTGTGTACCTTGTGGTTTTCAATAGTAATTAGATGTTCCTCAGTGGATGTGGGGTAAGATCATGATTAATTTTGTTACTATTTTACCTTGAGATGAAGGATTATATGATTATATGTGGCATATATTTAATTGTTTTCTGAAATCATTCCACTTTATAGTGATCAAAGAGTCGATCTAATTGATTTTTTGAAGGAAGTATCTTGAAGAGGTGGTGAGAATCCATGGATTCTAGATTATGATCATCTCTAATTGTGATCATTTTTCACCTCTATAGTTTTTAGAGGTATCTAAAATTATTTTTTATCGTAGTTATGAATTATCACTACTTTTATATCATAGATACATGGTCATAGAGAGTAGAATATTAGGACTCTTAGAGACAAGTTTTGTTCTTATGTCATAGATTTTAGGGGTTTGTAGATGTGGAACCAACCTTTGGTCGATTTTTCATAAAAAAATAGTTTCCACATCATAATTTGTATGGAATTGTTTGATAATTAGAATGATTTGGTTTTCCATTCATTATTTTCTTAGACTAGGGTTGAAGAGGTAGTAAATATCTATCCAAAAGTGGTATAAAATAAAACATAAATAGTTTAATAAATTCATTGGGGGATGGAAGAAATTTCGGATCATTAAAAATACTATGATGATCATAGGAGAAGACCTCTATTGTTTTGAATTGGATATCATGTGTTCCTAAAAGGGGACTATTTATCATTGGAAGAGAATGATCAATGTTTTAGTTGGATTTTCCCTCAATATTTAATATATTTCAAGTTGTTGGATCATGTTATTTTCATGGAATCTCATATAGAAATTTCCGCACAAATGAGCCAAATAAATTATTTCTTTCATTGGATTCTGCGTTAGAATTATATTCAGGATCACACTCTTATAATTTATTGGGGAAAAATCAATCTCGACGATGATGTGACCATGTAGGAGAAGATTGTGGAGATCTTGGACCACCAGTAGAATGTGTAAGGTTTGTGTGATATTTCCATGGTTCATTTCTTATGGTGACATTGTGGCATCGAGGAGGGTGACTAGGAATGTGAGTTGAAGAGACACAATCTATACGTCAAGTTTTTTGTTTTTTATCTCTTCTCATATAAAATTGATTACTGTGGACGTTGAACCTTTTATTATTATGAGATAGTTTTCTCATGATTAATTATGGTGGCCTTGCTCTCTCTTGAGTAGTGTCTACCCCATGAGAGTGTTCAATATCAATCTGTTAGTGTTTCTTAGTTTCACCCATTTTCCTATAGGCTAGGCAGTTTTTCTCCCATGATAAAAAATTCCCTTAAGAGGTATCTCATGGGATTGTTTTTTGGATAACCATTTTCTTTCATTCTCTAAACATGTGGTTTTCAAATTATCAAGGATGGGAATGGTTTTAAAGGTATCTGATATAAGGTCTTGGATCTTGGTAGCCAATTACATTGTGATTTTTAGTTGTTAGAGGTTTCCTGAAAATTTAACAAGTATGTTGGAAGGAAATGACATAAAATGGAGTTTCCACATCCAAAAATGGCATCTCCTCAACATGAAGTCATGTGTTGCACTATATGGTGGTGGATATGGAATAATGGATCCGGAATATATCATAGGGGATCTCACAGAGGAAAACATGATTCATAATATTCAAACTGGAATATGAAATGGACGGAGCCTATGTCCAAGGCTCGTCTTTGACATCGAGTGTTATAGCATGGATCTCAGTGGCTATTGCATAGAGTGTTTTCTAAATACTACTAAATCAATGGGTTACTGTACTATGATGAGTGGGTAGTGTCATATACTCCTACTTCAAAAAGGGATATTATGGAATGGTGTTTGAGGTTGCATCATAGACTCAAATCCATGTTTATAGGGTCAAACCAAGGATCTTGGACATAGATTTGACCACGGGTGCAACATGGTCCCTCGGGTTGTATTGTATAATTCACAACATTGGTTAGTTCTATATGGTTGTGTTTTGGACCTCTATTTTTTAGTCAGTCTATAAGTACCCCCAATCCTATCGAAACCTGGTTTTATACAACTTCCTTATATCTGTAACACCCCAAGCTTCCACGGTACGTTTCCCTTTGAATAATGCAATGGTGTGCATTGTACACAATTTCGAGATTCATAGACACCACAACCAATCAAACTAGCTGTTATGAATATTAATACCTCCTTTTTGAAATTTTATAAATTTTATCATTCAAAATATACTTCATTTATGTATTTTTAATATCGAAATTATCTTATGGTGAAATTTTGGTACTTTTCGGATTACTTTCATATTTTGATGAATAGTGAATATTACTAAATTTTAATTAAAAACAACATTTTTAATCGAAATAATTAATAGTGATAAATTATTAATTTTAGTGCTTATAAAGTATATTTAGAGTATATTTTTAAAATTTAACACAATGTTGTTCATTGGATGTAATTTCACATTTAAACCACACATAAACAAGTGTCAATCTTTTGATAGTTATTATCTCTTAAAAACACGGTATTTGTTTTGACGATGGAAATTAATTTTTAAATTAATTAATGAAACTGCTATGTTTTGAATTTGGTAAAATATACATCATTTTTTAATTCATAATATCAAATATATCTTAGGCCTAATTTTTGGTATTTTTATGGAAACTTTCATTTTTTGATGAATAGTGGAACCACTAAGTGGTAGTTAAAAAAATGAATTTTTCATAAAACTTAATTCTACCACTTCTATGAGTGTAATTTCGAAAATACAAGAGACACGGTTAATATAAAGGAGTAAAATGTGGTTCAATTTGATGAATATAATGTTTGGTGAATAGTAACTTTTTACTTTTATTTACCACGATTAAATGTAAATAGGGTAATTAAGGGTAAAAATAATATTAATATTATCCTAACACATGTCCTAATTCTATTGGAAAAGTGTATCTCAACCAAAAACAACCTTAAGTGTAAAATATTATCATTTAGGTCCACTTGTATTATATTAGGACATTTATTATTATTTAATTTAAAGAAGAGTTAAAAGAGTTAAAATCAATGTTTATTTATTAAACATTTTTAATATAGGGTTATACATAATATAAATTTGATTGTAAATATTCATTAGAAATATAAAATGATTTCCTACATAATGTTATTTTATTTATAATTTTTAGACATTAAATAATTTAATTTATTTATGACACAATGGTGATGAAGTAATTACCTAATTAATGACATATTAAAATAATTGATATTATAAGTATCAAAATAAATTTAATTTGAGACATTTTTTGAATTCCACTAATTTTTTTGGTTAACATGAAATATTAGGATTGAGTATAATATTGTTTTCGAAGTAATAAGGATGCAATGAATTTATCAAAAACAAAATACCTAATAGTGTCAAAATTGACATAAAAGTGTTTTTTAAACAAATATTATATTATTAATTTATATTCAATTGCCAAAAATCTAAGGTTCGCCCAGGATAATTATATAATTATATGTGTATAATTAATGGACGACATGGGGGTATCTTGGATGTATATAGTATTTTTATTAACCATATAATATAAAAATTTAAAGATACATTGTAAAAGTGAAACTAATTAACTAAGAGTTAATACTTAAAGATAAGGTTAATATAATAACCCAAACCTGTCTAAATTCTATTTGTTGAGTGGTTTTCGAACCAAACCCACCTTAATCTTTAAATTATCCACATTGGAGAAATTAGAAACCGAATATTAATTTATTATAAAATAATATTTCTAGCTTTTCCAAAGGTGCCCCTCACCCCTCTTATAAAAGGGCACTCCCCCTTCTCACTAATTCAAAGATTCAAAGCCTTTAGGCTCGGCCAAACCCTGCCCAAATACTCTCTCAACTTCCCTAACTACAACCTAGAGTCCTTAGTTTGATCCGAAATCCAACATAAGAAGCCATTTTGATCAAATCAAAAGGAAAAACCCAAAGAAGAGGTAATGATTTCACCACCATCTTTCAAGATCCTTTCTTCTTAGACTTCTTATTTCATTTTTATTTCTATTCTATAATAATAACTCCAGTATCTTCTATATACTGTGATGTTATTATAAATATGTTACAACCATATTCAGTATTCTATCCACCCTTTGAATGGCATGTCACTATGCGTGCGTACGTACGGATTACCGTCTCCACATCGTGGTGTAATTGTCATTCAATAAATTATAATTTGGATGGGTATAATAATGATGTGTTAATCATGTAAATAATAAATATAACATGATAATTATTCTGTCTTTATGATATAACATCCAATTATATATTATTTTAACATTTAAAGAATGATATTGTCGCTCGTGCGTACATACGGACTACCGTCTCCATGAACACGATGAGATTCATTCTCCATCGTATCCATTGAAGTATAATTCTCATTTGATGATTAAAAATAAGGTTTATGGACTTGCTATAATTCTGGATATGAATAAGAAAAAACCTATCCATATAAAACACGGCTTACATAATAAAGAATATAAAGGAAAATGAGTAAGTTCACACCCAAAATGACGAAAATACTAAGATATTATTAACAAATAAATGTTAAAAGATCATATATGTTATCATATTAATGTAAATGATTATTGTAGAATTCAAAAACAATTATTTCACCATTATACAAAAGGTTAACCTACCATCGACCAAGGGAAATGTACAAAGTAAGGGGTTTCTTATCTCACTCTTAATTTCGTGAGAGTTCAATTGTTCACCACTTATTTATTGCATGTGGTGTATCTGTATTGCCCATGATTGTATTCATTGTGTAATATAATTTAATTTATGGATATTTACATCATCATTGAATTATCATTCTTTCATGGGTGCATGTTTCATAAGTTAACTAATCGATAAGGGATTTTGAAATTTCAATTTCCACTCATTCGGCTTTACGCATTCATCATTGATTATTTTACTCCATGATTATGGGTGGAATCACTATTCATTTGATTATGTCATAATTTCCAGTCCCCATTCTGTGGATATTCTTTTTATACACATAATCACTTCATTGATAAATTCTCAAGTCATCAGTATGAACTTGATAAGAGTAATTTTTACTCAATCTCGATTTGTTGAGATAAACACCCAATTCATTGGTGTTGTTTTTACAAGAATTTGTGTGAATGTCCTTTGATTGTTTTACACTAAATATCCAATAATATTTAGTGTATTTATATTTGTCACACATAATTATTTCGTTGATTTATCCTTAACCTAAGGATATGGCCTTTATGAGAGATTTCATCTCAATTTACATTCTATTGAGACTTCTTTGTTGTTATACACCAAATCACTTTTACAAGAATAATGTACTTTGACATAGTATATCATGAATCCCTTTATTCTAATGATATTAAAAATTTATGATTACCTCAATTATTTGTATTCAAGTGTCTCTCTTTTGGTTAGAAACACTATCTAAAATACCATTTTTAAATGTTTTAAAGACTTATTCTTATAAATCATTATCATTAATGTCCATGTTATAAAAATGGTTTTAAGGATTTATTTATATGGACATTAATGTTTTAAAATTAAAACTCCTATTAAAATATTGAATGTGGTATGGGACACTTTGATTCAAAAATCTATTTTTAAATGGCTTCTTGACAAATAGTGTGACTTTTTAATGATTTCAAGAAAAAGGGGGATATTTCTCTCAAATATTTTTGATGATTATTTTCAACTATGTCAATATCCTTTATTATTCTCGATTGAGGTTAATATGATACAATACAATCTTCTATATTGTATCGAATGAGTTATTTTTTTCTGTGGATGTGCTATTTTTATACCATTTATGGTTTTTGGATAAAGTATTGACATTTCGTATGCTAGTTTTAATATGAATTTTTATGTTATGTTTAAAACCTTTCATATGAGGAATGCATTGGACTTAGTAACTGACAGGTGGAGCCTACAATAGCTCCTCGATGCATAGGTAGGTATCATGAGACAAACTAGTGTCTTGTCACGAGGCCTTGAAAAAATCTTATTTGTAGTCTTGGCACGAGGCCTTGGCTACGTGGTTATGATAGTATGGCATTATGCATTCCGTCATTATGAAAGTGGTTAGTAATATTTTCATGTCATTATTCGACTAGTAGAATATCCATGTGAATAAGTAAATGGAATTATTTCATTTTATCTTTAACATATTATGATTAAGATCAAGTTTAAAAGGCTTTTGTTTTAGTTATACATTGCCTTAAATTTTTATGTTTATTTATGAATGTTTCCGCTATATTGTTATACTTACTGAGCATCTGAGCTCACCCCTTTCAATGTTTTATTTTTCCCAGGATGTGAAGAAGTATTTTATGAATGACCTACAGGGATAGAATGAGGGGATATGAAGACAATATGTTGTTGTAGTTTTTCACTTATTGATGTAATGTAAACTTTATGAATATATCAAGTGTTTACAAGGCTACTAAACTAATCGGTCTTTCGATACTTTATATTTCTTATGATGATGCCTATGTTATGTAATAATGCACTGACATTGGGTATCTAGGGTGGGGGCATTACATTTGGTATCAGAGGATGTTTAGTACAGACCATGAAAGCTAGATTTAGACAAAATCTGATTAGAGCACGTAGACCTAAGATGAACTTTAAGGATTAGTATAGAAGAACTTCCTAGAATTTTGGTATTGTAGAGATTTTGTAAGTTTTTCGACTAATACATCCCTGTCTGGATACGAGCAAGTTGAGGCGGCTCTGGAACAGATGTACATAGGGGTGAAACCCGAAAACACCACTTTGAGCAAGACTTGAATGGGAAATCGTGCACGACAATGGGCCTTGCTTCACTCTTGGTTATGACACTCCCAGTGGATATGCTTAGGATAATTTACATTTTCTTTACAAACTGATTTGAAGTATTATATATATAAGATGAGTGTAAATGACCTTGGATAATCCTAATGTGTTTCAAATTGAGAATATGGTGACATGTTAATCTCTAAATGATTTTATGACTACTGTTACTCACACAATTCGTTCTGGTTTTAGTCAATGGCTGGATTCCAAGAATGTCATAGTGATTTTGAGAATGATGTACAAGGTTGGAACCGTGGTGGAAATGAGAAAAAATGGAATGTTGATAGGCGTAAAAGATTTTGTATTTATGCCAAATCAATTTTCCAAAAATATGATCAACAATATATATATTAACCAATTCCCGAACTCAACAAAGAAGAGAAAGGTGATGAATGATAAGAGATCCAGCAGTGGAGACCTTGGAGAAAGGAATCCCGAATTTCCATCATGCAGGAAATGTGGAAGGAGACACCCATGAAAGTGTCTCAATGGGACAAAGAAATTCTTTACATGCTGGAAGGAAGGACATAAAGTGAAGAATTGATGAAGAAAAATGAAGAGTACTATAGAAGAAGATAAAAATCGTTCCAAAGAATCCATTTACAGTCATTTTTCGTAAATGTAGGGGACCTGTCCATTACCCGAGTGAATTCCTTATTCTATAGGATATTTTCTTGGTAAACGAAGAAGCTATATGGAAATAAATGGCTGGAGAAATGATTAAAAAGTATTACTGCTCCTTGTTGATGGGTTTGCTTTGGAATAATTTTTTCTTGTATTTTCAACCCTGCAGTTTTCCATGTGAGAATGATATTTGAGGAAGAATTATCTTTTCTCTTGTGGATATAGTTATAAAAAACCAGTTGGTTTTATATGATCGTTGGGTTTGAGGAAATTACAAGTTATTATAATTTGGGATGAAAATGAAAGGTATGAGATAATATTTTTGGTTAAATTATGTTATGGTTATTTTGAGGAATTTATCTCAATTTGGTAATGTTATAAATATAGTTTTTGAAAAAGGACGACACGCAGACCGTGTGAAAACACATCACGTCGGACAAAGCTGTGGGAATCGAACCCACAACCAAAGTGCGATTGGGATTTATCGCCTACCACTTGACTACATGAAATGCCTGGTTAGTGTGACTATTACTTTTAGTTAAATGATTTTATTGATCAATAATAATTTAATTTGAGATCTTATGTCTTATCAAATGAATACCATTAGTATAGGAAAATTATTTGGTGAATAAGTGGTAAATGTTATTTTTGAAGTTGTTCGCTTAGTTGTGAACATTATATGCCCAAGGAAAATAAAATAGTATGGGATTTCATATGAGAAGTAATGGTGGATTTTTATCTATGATTTTATTGTGGTTCTATAGTGATTTGGGTTCACTATGGAAACATCACGATTTGGCGACGGTTTTGAAAAATCGTCGCGAAACCGTGCGTCGGGAAACTATTCGCGGCGGTTTTTTAAAACTGTCGCAGAATGTTTCGCAGCGGTTTTTTAAAACCGTCGCAAGATGTTTCGCGGCGGTTTTTTAGCAGCGGTTTTTTTTAATTTTTTTTAATATTGTATAATTTTTTAATGTTTTTTTTATATTTTTTAATTTTTTAATTTAATATTTAATGATTTATTTTATTTAATTATTAATTATTTTTGTTTTTATTTTATTTTATTTATTTATTTCTTATTTATTTTATTTTTCTTATTTATTTAGTATTTATGTTATTTATTTTATTTATTTATTTTATTTATGTAGTATTTATTTTATTTTTCTTATTTATTTTGTATTTATTTTATTTATTTCATATTTATTTTCTTTTTATTATTTATTTTTGTATTTATTTTGTATTTATTTTATATTTATTTATTTATTTATTTTTTATTTATTTTATTTATTCCGTATTTATTTCTTTTTCTTATTTATTTTGTATTTATTTTATTTATTTCGTATTTATTTTCTTTTTCTTATTTATTTTGTATTTATTTTCTTTATTTTATTTATTTTGTATTTATTTTATTTATTTCGTATTTATTTTATTTTTATTATTTATTTTGTATTTATTTTATTTATTTCGTATTTATTTTATTTATTTCGTATTAAATTATTTACTTTATTTATCCATGCATGCAAATCCCATGCACATGCCCATGCAATATAAAGAAATACTTCGTTTGGTGAGATTTGAACGCCTAACCTGTTGCATATTTTCCAAAGACTTTACCACACCAGCAAGCTCATTATGTGGTTAATAAACAGAATTTAATATACTTATATATATTAATTGAAAAAACAAATAATACATAAATAATAGATATAAACTCAATAATAATAAATAATAATTAATGAATAATAAATAATAAATAATAAATAATAAATAATAAATAAATATAAATAATAAATAATAAATAATAAATATTATATAATAAATAGTAAATAATAAATAATAAATAATAAATAAATATAAATAATAAATAATTAATAATTAATAAATATAAATAATTAATAAATATAAATAATTAATAAATAATAAATAATGTATAATAAATAATAAATAATAAATAATAAATAATGAATAAATATAAATAATAAATAAATATAAATAATAAATAATAAATAATAAATAATAAATAATAAATAATAAATAATACATAATACATAATACATAATACATAATACATAATACATAATAGATAATAAATAATAAATAATTAATAATTAATAATTAATAAATATAAATAATTAATAATTAATAATTAATAAAAATAAATATAAATATTAAATATTAAATATTAAATATTAAATAATAAATAGTAAATAATAAGTAATAAATAATAAATAATAAATAAATAATAAATAAATAATAAATAATAAATACAAATAAATATTAAATATAAATAATTAATAATTAATAAATATAAATAATAAATAATACATAATAAATATAAATAATAAATAATAACTAATTAATAAAAATTAATAAATAATAAATAATAAATAATAAATAATAAATAACAAATAAAAAATAAAAAATAATAAATAAATAATAAATAATATATAATATATAATATATAAATATAAATAATAAATAATAAATAAATATAAATAATAAATAATAAATAAATATAAATAATAAATAATAAATATATATAAATAATAAATAAATATAAATAATAAATAGTAAATAATAAATAAATGCAAATAATAAATAATAATTAATAATTAAATATATATAATAATAAATAAATAAATATAAATAATAAATAATAACTATATATAAATAATAAATAATAAATAAATATAAATAATAAATAGTAAATAATAAATAATACATAATAAATATTAGATAATAAATAATAAATAATAAATAATAAATAATAAATAATAAATATTGAATAATGAATAATAAATAATAAATAATAAATAAATAATAAATAATAAATAATAAATAAATATAAATAATTAATAAATATAAATAATTAATAAATATAAATAATAAATAATAAATAATAAATAATAAGTAATAAATAATAAATAACAAGTAACAAATATTATTATTATTATTAATATTTTATTATTAGTACTAATAAATAATTAAAAATAAATAATAAATTATAAATTATAGGTAAATATAAATAAATAATAATTAATAATAAAGGTAACACGTGAAAAAGTATGAAAAGACGTGGTAAGGGATGAAAAATCATGAAAACGCATGAAAACGGATGGAGAAGCATATGAAGAATGAGGTATTCGAAAGAATGAGAACGCATGAAAACTCAAGACAACTCTTGAAAACCCCTTAATAATTCAACATAATCATCATAATAACCCACAAAAAACCATTGATAAAGATAACAAGTCATGGAAACACAAATAAACATTAATAAATAGAGAAACCGTTAAAACCCATCAAAACGGTCACAAAGACACAAAAATAGTGGACTGACATTAACGAAGATAACTTATGATCTGACAGTCCATTTTAGATCCGCAAGCTGTCAAATCAAAGATCCTGAA
Source organism: Viscum album (assembly GCA_963277665.1). Taxonomy (NCBI): domain Eukaryota; kingdom Viridiplantae; phylum Streptophyta; class Magnoliopsida; order Santalales; family Viscaceae; genus Viscum; species Viscum album. Next base: position 1,371,173,166 of record OY728133.1, on the reverse strand, counting down.
CCGATCTTCGACCTCATAGGTGAAAGAGTCTAAATGGACATGCGGATCAGAAGTTATGACCATTTAAAAAAAGATGACGGGGAATAGGTGCTAGAAACGGGGCATTGAAAATGATAACCAAACCTGATACCCACTAAAAAGGTGATAACATATGATCCAGAAGTGCATGTGGGCACCGCGTCTAGTCAAACTGAAGCTCATGGAATGAGCTATGATCTGGTAGGTGGAGGTGTCCGAACTGACACACATATAAGTTCGACGGGACACCGATGAGGTCTGTATGCAGGTGGAGTACGGTCGGGTTGGTTTTGCCTTAAATACCAACCATGCCCCTAGGACGAAAAAGCCAATAACTCTCAAACCGGGCGTCTGATTGACGCGCCGTCTGCGACGTTAAGTTCCTGTTGATGATACAGAACATTTGGATACATCAAATCTGGACTATGTGTCAGTTGATGTATCAGCCTTTCGGCTCGTGGAGCGGACCCTCCCGAACGAGCTTGCTGTGTGGGGGAACCCTAGAGCTAGCTGCGACTGCTACTGTGACGATGACGACTATGCAGAGATCCTCAGTGGATTCGATGACAATGACTACAACACTCAGCGATCCTTTTTGGGTCAGTGCTACTGGCCCTGTGTGAGTCTGATCCTGTGTGGGTCAGTGCTCAGCGGTCCAGTGTGGGCCAGCGCCTACAGGTCCTGTGTGGGCCCGATCCTGTGTGGGTCTTTGCGAGGGTTAGTTACCTATCGGTCCTTTGTGGGTCAAATCTTTTGTGGGTCATTGCGGGGGTTAGTACCTATCGATCCATTGTGGGTCCAACGACTTAGATGGATCAGTGATCATCTCTATCGTCATTTGATGAAGTATACCCTATGTGAGCTGAAACCCTGTTTGCTTTCCTTTGTGGATTGTGTTGTACTATCCTGTGTGGATTTACGTTTTTCATTCCATTGTGGATTGTGTTGTGCTATCCTATGTGGATTTATGTTTTGCTTTCCTGTGTGTACTGGGTTGTACTAGAGCTCAGATGTTGGAGTCGAGCGAGAATTGATGACTTAGGTATATGTATGGGCATATACCTAAGCCGTGTCGGATGTTACTCCATGATTGTATCTTTCCTTTGTGGTATATACTTTGTGGATTCTGGGAGACCTTCGGGGGTCTCGGGGTCCCTACTGAGTAGCTTATACTCACCCCTACACGGGCTATGCCCGCACTTCGTTGTGTTGGTTGCAGACGACGGACAATGCTGATCGTGGTGGAGGCTTACAGAGCAGGACGATACCTGGAGGTGGACTACTGGGTGGGACGTACTCGGAGCGGTCGGCTGGACCCGAGGAGTAGTGGAGGCTATCTGTACCCACCCTTCAGGTGGGACATCCAGAGGACGGCTCGACGCTACGACTTTTTCTTTCAGTTTCTGTTTTTCCCCTTTCAGTAGTACTTTACAGTTGGGCTTGTATTTCCGGCCCCCTTTACTTTTCTGCACTTACTGTTGTAGCCAGTTTTTACATAGTGTTTACCTCTTTCGCTTGCTTACTCTGTGGTGCTTGTTTACTTTACAAAGGCAATGTCGTCCCTTTCTACCGGGATTTACGCCTTGGTGCTAGTCGCCATCCCCTGGCCTATGGAAGGCGGGCTTGGGGTTGTCACGGCACGGGCCCCGAGGACGGGTCGTGACAATTGGTATCAGAGGTGGTCGGTTCTACCGCAGACTCTGATCTTTTTCTATTTGAAGCAATAGTGTTTAGCGTAATGAGTGTGGTTATCAGTCTAGGGAGTCCAATGTTGGTGCGGCGGCCGACGTATCCATACACCAGGACCCTGAATTCTGATTTCTGACTTAGTTCACAGAAACATTGATTGCGTGTGTGTTTCAAGTTTTCTTTTTCATTACGTTGTATCAGCTCACCAGGTATATTGTTCTGACTGTAACGCACCTGTTTCCTTTCAGGATGGCCCCATGACGGCAGCCAGCTAGGGTTCCGAGATTTGTACGTGACGACAGCCTGCCGAGCGACGAGGCCTCGGTACAGGGCCCTTTGACAACATAGGCAAGGGCGGTACCTCTACCCGCCGAGCCACCGATTCTTCCAGCACCATCCGTTGACGATGCACATTTTCTCAGTGAACTGCATGAGTTCCAGCACCATCGACCACCCAGGTTCTGCGGGGAGACGGTCCCCCCAGGCAGCCGTGGACTGGCTGGAGGCAGTGGTGTGAGTTTTCTGGTTAGTGAGGACACCAGCAGACCTCATGGTGATCCTCGCAGTGAGCCTACTGCAGGAAGCAGCGGGCTGATGGTGGAGCTTGATGCTCTAGGTGCACGATGAGGCATCTCTTCTCTGCAAGGACTTTGAAAGCCTCTTCCTCTCTGAGTTCGTCCCGGCCACCCTCTGTGCGGTGCGCATCCAGGTGCTTCTTCAGCTGCAGCAGGGAAGCTTGACGGTCGCCCAGTACTCGGCGAGATTTACCGATCTCTCGCGCTACTCGACCGACATGGTGCGGGACCCAATCTTCTGGGCCCGGACCTTTAAGAAGCGATTGAGACATGAGATCCGGGCATCTCTAATCTCCCTCAGCATTCCGACTCATGCAGAAGTACTGGAGGGAGCCCTCTTGATCGAGAGCTTTCGTGCTGAGACTTCTCCAGCGGTGAGACCTACCGCGGGGCGACACGTAGCAGAGTCTTCCACAGTAGGCAGTCGGCGGATGACTCATGGGTCCAGGCAGACCAGACCCTCTCGCAGATGACCTCAGGACACTGGCTCAGCAGTGCAGGGCACACAGCGTGGAGCCAGTCTTTCGAGAGGCAGGCAGTGCTACACGTGCGGCGGATAGGGTCACATGGCTCGTGACTGCCCGACCCACCGTGCCAAGGAGCAGCAGACAGTTGAGGGGCCACCCGGGCAGAGGCAGAGGGTCGACCGTGGCGGTCCGTAGGGAGGAGGTGGACGAGGAAGAGGAGCTGCCCGAGCAGCAGGTGGTGGGCGACGCTTTGAGGCTCTACCACCACCACCACCAGGGGGTCCACCCATACCACAGGGAGCGGGAGGGCAGAGACAGGCACAACTCCAGGCAGTGGAGGCCTGCGACCACGGTGCACCCGAGATGATTCGAGGTATGATCTGTGACTATTCCACCCTTGCTGCAGTTCTTATAAAAACAGGAGCGAGTCACTCTTTCATAGCCTCTACCCTTGTTCGGAGTTCGGAGATTCCGACAGAGCCGTTGGCTCCATCCTTACGGCTAGAGACTCCTACAGGAGAAGACTCGACGATTACGCACTGGTGCCGGCAGTGTGAGTTTACTCTAGGAGGCGAGAGCTTCGGCTGGGATCTTCTTGTTTCGGGGTCGAGGCCTTAAGACGTCATCTTGGACATGGATTGATTATCTACAGTCCATGCACAGATTGACTGTATTAGGCGCAAGGTGCGATGTGTACGCACCGACGGGAGCAGGTTCACCTTCACCGGTGAGAAGGGAGCTTTCACAGCACAGGATGGACTTCCGCAGAGGAGAGGACAAACCATCACTCATCAGTTGGCTAGCCTCATCCTAGGATCATTTGACGTGCAAAGTCCTAGTTTTCCTGCAGTGGTGGATCAGTACGCGGACGTCTTTCCCGATGACGTTCTAGGGCTTCCTCCTCGCAGAGAGGTAGACTTTTATATTGACCTATACCCTGGGACAACCTCGATATCGACTCCAGCATATCGGATGGACCCCGATGAGGTTCTAGAGCTATGGGTACAATTGGAGGACTTTCAGGGAAAAGGATTCATCCGACCCAGCGTTTCACCCTGGGCTTCCCCGATTTTGTTCGCCAAGAAGGCGGACGAGAGCTTGAGAATTTGTGTCGACTATCGTCGCCTGAAGCAGGTGACAGTGACGAACAAGTATCCGCTACCGAGGATTGATGACCTCTTCGATCAGCTCAAGGGAGCACAGTGGTTATCGAAGATAGACCTCAGGTCAGGCTATCATCCGCTCAGATTTCGAGAAGAGGACGTGTAGAAGATGACGTTCAGAAGTCGGTATGGCCACTATGAGTTCCTGGTTATGCCATTCGGCGTAACCAATGCTCCAGCAGTGTTCATGGGCCTCATGAATAGGATCTTTCAGCCATACCTTGATCAATTTGTCTTTGTATTCATCGACGACATTTTGATATACTCGACGACTGAGGAGGAGCACGCCTACCACTCATGGGTTGTACTAGACACAATCCGAGAGCACCAGCTTTATGGCAAGCTCTCGAAGTGTCAGTTCTGGTTACACGAGGTCCACATCTTGGGGCACGTCATATCTGAGGTGGGAGTTTCAGTGGATCCTGCGAAGATCGAAGCAGTGCTAGCTTGGGAGCGACCCAGAAGCGTAACGGATGTGTGGAGTTTCTTAGGACTAGCTGGATACTATCGAAGATTTGTGCCAGACTTCTCCAGAGTTGCGGCACCACTCTCAACTTTGACGAAGAAAGGGAAACCATTTGTGTGGTCAAACAGATGTCAATAGAGTTTCCAGGAGCTGAGATAGAGATTGACCAGCGCACCTATCTTGAGGCTGCCTGAGGAGGGAGTAGGTTACGTAGTCTACTGCGATGCATCAGGGACCAGACTCAGATGTGTCCTGATGCAGGAGCGGGCAGTGATCGCCTATGGATCACGTCAGTTGAGGCCGCATGAGCAGAACTACGCTACCCATGACCTGGAGTTAGCAGCAGTGGTCTTCCCTATGAAGACATGGTGACACTACCTGATGGGCGAGCGCTTTACAGTATTTTCTGACCATCAGAGTCTTAGGTACATCTTCTCGCAGAAGGACCTAAACCTAAGATAGCGACGATGGCTCGAGTTCCTCCATGACTATGACTTCGAGATAGTCTATACTCATGGGAAGGGGAACGTGGTAGCCGATGCTCTCAGCAGGAGGATGATCATCCAGCTATTTGAGGAGGTGACAGGGCAGCTGGCCTCTTTGAAGATATCCTTCGTGGATAGAGATGGAGCAGCATTCCTTTAGTCTCCTATAGTCACTCCTCCACTACTGCAGTGGGTCAGAGGGGCACAACGTGGGGACGCTGACTGTGAGATGCGGCGTGCGCATATATCCTCAGGACATGCACCTGATGGTTTCTCCTTTGGAGCAGAGAACGACATCCGTTTTAGAGGACGTACCTTAGTACCGGTCGCTTTACGAGAGGAGGTTCTGAGAGTGTTTCACACTTCTCCTTTGGCGGTACATCCTGGAGTGGTGAAGATGTACCAAGACCTCAAACGACAGCACTGGTGGCCAGACATGAAAAAGGTTTTGGCAGAGTTCGTTTCTCGATGCCTCACCTGCCAGCAGGTGAATGCAGAGCATCAGGTACTAGAAAGCTTGGTACAGCCCTTGGAGGTCCGAGAGTGGAAGTGGGATGGTTTATCTATGGACTTCGTGACTGGACTTCCACGCACTTCCAGAGGTCATGACTCCATCTGGGTGATTGTCGACTGACTCACCATGTTAGCTCACTTATTACCCATCAGAGAGCAGTGCATAGTGGAGAGCTTGGGGCGTCTCTACATTCAGGAGATTTTACGGCTTCACGGTGTGCCATCATCTATCATCTCTGATCGAGATGCTCGCTTTACTTCCCAGCTTTGGAAGGGGTTTCAGGAGGTGTTTGGGACGCAACTTCGTCTGAGCACCGCCTTTCACCCTCAGACGGATGGTCAGACGGAGAGGACCATTCAGACTCGTGAGGACATGCTCCGCGTATGTGTCCTCGACTTTGGTCACAGCTATTAGGACCACCTACCCTTGGTGGGGTTCGCGTACAACAATAGTTACCACTCCACCATCGGTATGGCACCATACGAGGTGTTGTACGACAGACCTTTCAGATCTCCTTTGTGCTGGACAGACCCTGGGGAGTCAGCACGTGTGGGACCAGAGATGGTCCGGGCCACGACAGAGAAGGTCCAAGTCATCCAGGAGCGGATGAGGATAGCTCAGAGCCGGCAGAAGTCTTACGCTGATTAGAGGCGGAGGCCACTAGATTTCGAGGATGGAGACCACGTATTCTTGCGTGTCTCACCTCGACGTGGATTACAGAGATTTGGCCGAGGCGGCAAGTTTTCTCCACGCTTCATTGGACCATTCCAGGTCCTCAGTAGGATTGGTGAGGTGGCTTATCGCCTGGATCTACCACCTCAGTTGCACCGGGTCCACGACGTCTTCCATGTATCTTAGCTGAGGAGATACGTGCACGACCCAACACACATCATTGACCATGAGGAGATGGATGTTGATGATGGGGAGACTTTTGAAGAGGTCCCGGTGGAGATTGAGGATCGATAGGAGAGGTTCCTACGTGGAAGATCGATTCCTCTTATGCGCATCAGATGGCAACATGAGAACCTCCAGGAGAGCACTTCGGAGCGGGAGGCTCAGATGCGTGCTCAGTACCCACATTTGATTCCCTAGCTTTTGTTGTATCTTTATGGGGACATAAAGCCTTGAGGTGGGAGTGATGTAAAGACCTGTAAATTTCAAGGATATTTTTTAAATTTCCTTGGGAAGTTTACAAGAACATAGTTTCATACGGCACCTAATTCCGAGGCCCGGTGTGCCCAGAATCATTTTTTGAAGTTTGGCTCGGGTACGTTTAGTGAAAGGACGAGTGGGGTTTTCTAACTTTTGAACCGGTGCTCGGAATTGAATTCTGAGGGAACCGATGAAATCGCAGCACCTGTACTTTCTTAGAAACGCATCTTCCGGAGTTGCATTTTCCCAGGTGTGGTTTTTAATTTTTGGGTTTTAAGTTATGATATAAAATAAAGTGGTGCGATAACATTAGTTTTATTTCACTAAGCAACTTAAATACCATTTAAAGCTGCTTAAGCAATGTTAAAGAAGATAGGGTACAATTCAAAATATCCTACCCTCTTGGTAGGATATTTGTGGGGTGGCGCCCGCAAGAGCCCACCGTTTCTTTTCCGCTAAGTAACACACCCTAGAATTCCCCTATTGATTGAAAGTCAACTGGGGAGTTTCTTAATATATTAAACACTCCCTTTAATTGGGAGGTTTTTTTTTGAATTAATTCTATGAATTAATGGGTCATTACATAACTTATCGTTTTTCGTTTGTTGGCATGTTAATAAAATAAGACCAACACTCTTCTTCTTGTGTGTTGTTCGTTGAGAGGATTTGACAGAACATTATGTCCTTCAACCTCCTTCGCGAAGAATGCAAAGAACGCTAAGAACGCGAAGAATGCGAAGAAAACTGGCCTTCGACAAAGGGAGACGAAGAACTCCGAGCCCTCATAGATCGACGACGCGACGCCAAGTACCGCGAATTCACCTGCAACGTTCTTCTGCGACGTTCCTTCATCCGCGACAAATCTTCGATCATCCGTTGAGGTGAGAGATTGCAGACCTTTTAATTATTTGTGGTTTATATCAACAACATGGATTTAATTGTTATAATTAAATCTGTATGTTCTTGATCCTCAGAGTTCATCGACGCAACACGGTATACTGTGACGACGCGACGCCCTTCCGCGACGAGACGATCCTCTTCTCCCGCGACGATCAATTCCGCGAAGAACGCACGTTTGACGACTTCGACATGGTAGGGGTTTGATTCTTAAAATATTTGTGATTTATACCGGAGACGATTGTTGAACTTTTATTGTGTAATTTCTTTTAAAAATCGCTAATGCGGTGGATTCAGACTAACGAACAAGTCCGAACACACCGCACTTTTTCTTTCTTGGCGTGCGAAATAGTGGAAGATGAAAAATGGAGCCACAATGGAGATTTGAGGGCATGGCAGTGAAGAATGGGACCGGGGAGGATCCACGGCCCAGACAGAAATGGAATCGGACCACCGGAGCAACTCTAGTGTCCCGCAGAATCCACCGGCGGCGCGGGTGACCGGCGTGGCGGCGCCCCTGCGCGCCGCCGGATCGAACCCCCGCGGCTGAAGCCACCGCGGTGGCGGCCAGCCAGACCTGCGACCACGCGGGTCCGGCAAAACATGGGATGCAGCAAAGCCGTGTCCACTGACCCAGCGCGGCCACACGTGGGGCCGCAGCGCTTCATCCCGCGGGGGCAGCTCCCCGCTGCTCCCTTGCTCAGCCGGTCGACCGAGCCGAGCTGACCCACCGGTCGGGTCGCGCCCAGGCCATCCCGGGACACCCTGTCCGGGCCGGGTCGTGCCAAACCGGGTCGGACCAGTACCCGGGTCGGGTCAACCCGATTCGGGCCGACCCAGGGGGTTGGGCCGGGTCGGTCCGGGCCCAGACCCCCCGTTTTCGGACCCTTACGGTCTTTTGCTCATAACATGAGCTATGGGCCTCTAAACGATGCGCCGTCAGTGGCGATTCAATCCTTGGATCGATACGGTGAACTCAGTATATCACACTCAATGTTTCAGAATACTTTGGGTTCAGCCGGGTTGGTTCGTACACGAAACCAACCGGGCCCTCGGAGCGGAAACGATCATATCTTGAGCTTCGGATGTCCGATTGACGTGCCATCGACTTTGTTGTTTTCCTATATGTGAGAAGGATCTTTTGGAATAATCCGCCCGAGGTTTGGATGCAGGGGGAGTACAGTCGGGTTGGTTTTGCCTTAAAAACCAACCGGGCCCCTGGGACGAAAAAGCCAATAACTCTCAGACCGGGCGTCCGATTGACGCGCCGTCGCGACGGTGAGTTCCTGTTGACGATACAGAACTTTTGGATACATCAACTATGTACTATTTGTCAGTTGATGTATCAGCCTCTCGGCTCGTGGAGCGGACCCTCCCGAACAAGCTTGCTGTGTGCGGGAACCCTAGAGCTGGCTGCGACTACTACTGTGACGACGACGACTGTGCAGAAATCCTCAGTGGATTCGATGGCGACGACTACAGCACTCAGCGATCCGTTGTGGGTCAGTGCTACTGATCCTGTGTGGGTCCAATCCTGTGTGGGTCAGCGCTCAGTGGTTCTGTTTGGGCCAGCGCCTACAGGTCCTGTGTGGGCCCGATCCTGTGTGGGTCTTTTTGGGGGTTAGTTACCTATAGATCCATTTTGGGTCATATCCTTTGTGGGTCATTGCGGGGTTAGTACCTATCGATCCTTTGTGGGTCCGACAACTTAGATGGATCAGTGATCATCTCTATCGTCATTTGATGAAGTATACCCTATGTGCGTTGAAACCCTGTTTTCTTTCCTTTGGGGATTGTGTTGTGCTATCCTATGTGGATTTACGTTTTGATTTCCTTTGTGGATTGTGTTGTGCTATCCTGTGTGGATTTACGTTTTGATTTCCTGTGTGGATTGGGTTGTAATAGAGCTCGGATGGTGGAGCCGAGCGAGAATTGATGACTTAGGTATATGTATGTGCATATACCTAAGCCGTGTCGGATGTTACTTCAGATTGTTTCTTTTCTTTGTGGTTTATCCTTTGTGGATTCTGGGAGACCTTAGGGGGTCTTGGGGTCCCTACTGAGTAGCTTATACTCATCACTGCACGGGCTATGCCCGCACTTTGTTGTGTTGGTTGCAGAAGATGGACAGCGCTGATCATGGTGGAGGCTTGCGGAGCAGGACGATACCTAGAGGTGGACCACTGGGTGGGACGTACTCGGAGTGGTCGGCTGGACCCGAGGAGCAGTGGAGGCTATCTGTACCCATCCTTCAGGTGGGACTTCCAGAGGACGGCTCGACGCTGCGGCTTTTTCTTTCAATTGCTGTTTTTCCCCTTTCAGTTGTACTTTACAGTTGGGCTTGTATTTTCGGCCCCCTTTACTTTTCTGCACTTACTGTTGTACACAGTTTTTACTTAGTGTTTACTTCTTCCGCTTTCTTACTCTGTGGTGCTTCTTTACATTACAAAGGCAATGCCTTCCCTTTTTACCGGGATTTATGCTTTGGTGCTAGTCGCCATCCCCTGGCCTATAGAAGGCGGGCTTGGGGTAGTCACGGCACGGGCCCCGAGGACGGGTCGTGACAATATTATATTATATTATATTATATTATATTATGTTATATTATATACATTATTGTTTAGAATATAATGAATATAATATATTTGTATATATATAATATATTTCTCTAGAATATAATATATATTTTTGTATAATATTTACACATAATATGTATTTATGTATAATTATAATATATTTTTGTATAATATATATATATGCACAAATATTTTGGTATATTGGATATATATAAATATATAGTTATACATATATTAATAAATATATTTGTATTTATAAATGTGTGTATATTTTTGTATTTATAGATATAATATAATTATAATTTATATTATGCATGTATTATGTTAAATACATTTATATTATATATTAATGTAGGTAATTATATTCATTTATATTATATCACCCACACACATATAAATACACATGAAATTAAATTCATTCATATATTTGGAAGTAAATAATATAATTAAATGATATATATATATATATAGTAAATTAATTTATAATTAATATGCTATACTACGATATAAATAAAATAATTTTACAATACATATATATTTATTTATAATAAAATATTTATAATATAATATATAATATATATAAATAATATATGTATATTTATATTTATATTTAATTTTGTTTAAAATATGTAAATTAGTATACATAATCTAATATAGATGTAATTTTGTTTGTGTGTGTGTAACAACAATATTACTAATTTTTATATGATATATATATATATATATTACCATAATTTATAATTTATATTCAATAATGAAATATACATAAAATAATTTTATAATACATCTAGATTTATTTACAATAAAATATTTATAATATAATATATAATATAAATAAATACTATATTTATCTTTAATTTTTTATAAATTATGTAAATTATTATACATAATCTAATATAAATGTATTTATTCATAAGTATACATTAGAAATTTATTTATGTACGTGTGTGTGTAAAAATAATACTATTAGTTATTATATTATATATATATACACAAAATTAATCCATAATTAAAATTGTATGATACAATACATTAAAAATAATTATATAATATATATAAATTTATATATAATTAAATATTTATAATATATATATATATAATATATAATTATATAAAATATATATGTTTATGTAAATTTATATTAAATGTTGTCTATATCATATATAATTGTATACCTAATATAATATAAATGTACTTATACAAAAATATATAATAAAAATATATTTTATATAATATATGTATAACAAAATCAAAATATAAATGTATAGTATTTATAAATCTGTATATAAATTTATAAACTCAAATAAATATATTTATAATTACATTTATATTATATATATCAATATTTATATATATGAATAAATTTTTATTTATATGTATAAGTAATTATTTAAAATAGTTTTATAATGTCCTTATATAAATGTGTTATAATGTATTTAAATAAATTTATATAATATGTTTATGTAATATATATATACACACACATATGTACAAACCCACATATATATTAAAAAAATTCAAATTGATATGATATTTATTTTATAAAATAAATACAAATTTATAAGGAGTTTAAAACCCCCTCTAACTAGAGTAATTTGTAGTGGTTCATAACCCCCCCCCCCCTCAAATTTCATGAATTAGGGAGGGTTAACAACCCCCTCTAATTTCATTATTAATAGGGGGATCAAAATCCCCACTAATTTCTTAAATTGGAAGGGGTTTGAAACTCCCTCTTATGTAATCAATTAGAGGAGGTTCAAAACCCCCTCTAATGTCATCAATTATAAGGGGTTCTAATCCCCTTCAAATTCCTTAATTTATAAGGGGTTCAAAACACCCTCTAATGTCTTGAATTAGAGTAAGTTGAAATCCCCCTCTAATGTCATCAATTATATGGGGTTCACAACACCTTCTAATTTCATAAATTTGAAGGGGTTCATAACCCCCTCTAAACGAAGGGATTAGTGGAATTTCATGAATTCCCTCTAATATCTTAAATAAAAGGGGGTTTTGAACCCCCACTATTTCTTTTGAAAAATCAATTATATATATATATATCCAAATTAATGTTAGATATATAACTCCTCTGAAATCCAACAGAATATATATTTCACTAAATTATTAAATTAGTACTGGGTTTAATATAACTGGATCTAAAATAAAACCAAATATTAAAAAAACAATGCACAAAAATTTTGAGGTTGTTATGAACCCCCTCTAAATTCTATGATTAGATGGGGTTCTATATAATATCTCTCTAATTCTAATAGAATATGAATTTAGAGGGGAGATTAGAACCCCCTCTAAATTCGATGATTAAAGGGGGTTATGCAGAACCCCCAATAATGTTACAGAAAATGAATTTAGAGTGGGCTGTCTAGAACCCCTTCTAAATAACCTCCTTTAATGTAATGTTTTTTTGTATTGAATTTTTAAGAAAAGAACAATGATGTTTTTGCTGTATGGTATCTAATGATTATCCTAAATTTTACGTTTAATCATAAATTAAACAAGTTTTTTTCCTTTGGATAGTAATTAAATTCACCAACAATGGTTAAACATTATTAAATTAAAAAATTGGTTTATGCTATCAGTCCAATGTTTTTTATTTTCACTTCGATAATAGTGACCTCTTTATTTTATATATAGAATTATTTTTATATAATATTTATTTAGAATGTTATTATGTGTCATTTATCTTATTGAAATGGTTTGTATTTAATAAATAACTTAAATCCAAAATTAATAAAATAATAGTATTAATATATAAATAGGAACAATTAGAGATCTATAGTTTTTGGTAATTCGATAGAAAAAAAATAAACGCTAGTATGAATATTTGATTGAATGTTTTATTAAATGATTAAATAGAATTAAATTAATAACATGTTCATAGAATTAGTTTTTATGTGATAAAATAGTTAAATGAATAATAGTTAATTATTTTTATTAAATATTGTTGAAGATGGAAAATGCTAGAGATTAATTTTAGTTAACATTGATATCTTATTGTAGTTTATTCCTTGGGTTTCCATTATTATAACCTATAGAAAATTAATTTATTATTTCAAAAGGGGTAAAATGATTTTTGATACATATAAATTATTGGGTCCTAGAGTTATTAATTGTTATAAATTCTCGATGCCTTGTACTTGGGGCTGTGAGAGCATATTTGCATGTGATTGCTGAAAGCCTTGTTTTTTTTACATGTTTCCAATTAATGATTTTTCGTCCTTTTTATGTTATATAGATGTGTGACTAACATTTGATGTGATATATATTTGGATTTGTGATGAGAAATGGATGGGGAGGTCTGAGTTTGTTACAACAGTTGATGCCTATAACGGTAATATTCATGGTGATATAAATGTGGGTTTTAGGGATGGAACCATATATGATGGAATGTTTTAATGTTGGGATTTCCCATTATTATTCATAATTTTTATTCTTTCTATAAATTAATTTTTTTAACGGTTGCTTGGACATATTTCTTTTTTCTTTGTATTATTTTCCCCACTTTTTGAGGAAGTTGTATGTTCTTGCCTGTATCACATTTATGGTAGTGTTTGATGTTTTTAAGTGTCTCTAGAATTATGGTAAGTGAAGTGTTTAATACATTCTTAACCCATGGGTTTGGTTCTTTTGGAATGCACTATTAATGTTACACTTGTAATAATTTGTTTAGATTATTCTCGATGGGCATGGATTTAACATTGTTTGTTAATGAAATGTATTTTTAATAAATTTTCTATTTAATTAAGGGATAATAAATTAATTTTAATAAATTTAACCATCCAATGAAAAGTAATTAATTTTATATATCACTTTAAATTTCTTGTGTTCTTATATGTTATCTAGACCCTAATAGTAGAATCTAAATGTATTAATGCCGATAACACTAATTGCACTTTGGACTATGCCATATCTCATTATTTGGTTTTTATATATATATTATATATTATATATTTTTTTAATTTCTTAAGTCACCCCACCCATGCCAGTTAGGGTTACTGACACATAGTGGACTATGGGAGTGTTTTTCCCTAATAACCTAGAGGGAGGATGAATGGATGAGTACATCCTCTAGCCATAGTCTCTTTTGTTCATTGTAATATGTTATAATATGAATGATGGTCAGTTTACCCATATATCTCTATAGAGAGATATAATGGATTATGGTTATTTTACACACATGTATCTGTAGATATATTTTGTAAAGGATTAGTATAGGTATTATGTCTATTGAATGTGATTTTTAGTGGTTCCTTACACACAGTATGGATTGTTATGGAATGATGTATACATTCATATATTTAATATGTTTTTTACGAGCTCTGTTCGATAATAAAACTACTTGGATACAATATAAATATATGATATAGGAATATGTTATGATGTGATGCATGAGGTTCACATCGTGGTAGTGAAACAAGTTGGTTTTGGATTTTCATTATTTTGGAGAGAGATGGATAATGACATATGACATTGGGGAACAATATAAAACATGTTGTGACGTTGTAGAGTAGTAACCTAGATTTATAATTAATGTATTATATGATCTCATGTATGGAATACATATTAAGAGATATCCATGGTGAGGCTAGTAACTTTGTATACATTTTTAGGTTGTGAGTTTGTTTCTCGGTTTTTTATTATGCATTAGATTGATTTATTTATCTTTTGCATGAGTTCATTAAGGGAGGATCCTATTGAGTATACTAATATTCTCACCCAATGTATATATAAACCATTTTCAGGTTAACAAGATATGTTCAAAGATCACTCTGTATATTACTAGCTCCAGGGTTTAAAGGATCTATTTGGGATTTATGGTCATTGTAGAGTTTACATTTTTAATAATTGTAGCTTTCATTTTCGGTTTTTTACTATATGATATTACATGTATGAAATTGGGATTTATATTATAGTTATTGAAATTTAATAATTTTAATTTATTTTTATTATCTCACTCAATTAAAAGTTCTATTAGAGGTTAATGCATGCCATTTGTATGATTTTATACACTGTGATATAGTCACCAACCTATGGCCGGCTATAGGTAGGAATATAGTGGTCACCATCTACCTTATCTCAATACTATCCCATGAAGGGTACTCTTTATGGGGTAGGGGTTATGGATCATTTAAATTATTATATCAAACAATATACATCTATCAATATAAGGGTAAAAAAAATTCCAAATTGATATAAATTCAATTATATAGTTCTTACTATGTAATCAGGAGGAATATTTTTTTTAAATGGTTATGGTGAAACTCAATATCTAGTAAATAAAAATTGTGAATGATATTAATGATGATTTTCCTGAATTTATTCCATGTCTTCCCCAAAATCATGTGGTTTAATTTACCATTGAAATCATCCCTGATGGTATGAAAATATCAAAAATATACATAGAAAAGCCCAAAATGAATTTTATGAATTTAAGAAGAAACTCCAAGAGAATAACAAAATTACTATTATTTGAAAATATTCCTCAACATTTTGTACACCAATCCTCTTTATAAATATTAATTATTGACCTATGGTTGGTTTCATTGAATATCATAAAATAAAAAAGTCCTGATCATGATAAAATATCATATAACATGTATTGATTACTTATTTTATTATTTATATGTTCTCAATACACCTAAAAGATTTTATATTGATCTATATATCATGAATTATTGTTAATGGGTGCATGTACCTAATAAAAACATTAATATTAGATATCATCAGTATGAATTCACAGTAATGTAATTAAGAATAAAAAATTCCCTTGATATCTTCATAGATTTGACAAATAGAGTCATTTTCCAAAACCTCAATCAGTTTTTGATATTATTTATATATGGAATTATAATTTATTATAAAGAATGGGAGAACATGAACTTTATTTATAAAATCGTTTTGGGACCTTGGGAAATGATAAATTTTAATCCAAACATATCTAATGTAAATTATTTAAAGGGAATTTATCTTTTCAAGGTCATGTAATAAAAAATAGTGGTATATATGTGGATCCATCAATGACTGAGGTGACTGATCAGTATTCTATAACTACCACTATAAATATGATTTATTGTTTTCTTGGATTGGATCGATACTATGGATTTATTGTGTGAAAATTGTGATAACATTCAAATCAACTAACCATGTTAATTTTAATGGGAGTCAATTTACCATAGGAAGATAAGTTTGAATAAATTATCTTGTAAATCAAAATAAGGTTGTTTAAAACACCTTCAATCACACTAAACAATAGCAAATAATGGTTTGAAATATATATTAATTCATTAATTAAAGTATTTTGATGTATCCTTGCGTAAAATTACTTGGTAGTAGCTTATTGCTTGAATACATTAAATTTTTTTGAGAAAAATAACATTATTCATGATTTTTAGCCAACGATGGTAATAACATCATTGGAGATATAAATGAATTATCTCTATAGTGTAATGTGTAATTTATAGAGTAATCATTATCTATTAATGTATATATTGAAATTGAATATGAACTTAAACCAGAGGATATTATTAGAATTTATCAAAGACTACAACATGTTATTTTATTACAACTCTGAGAGAACAACTAAGGTAGTTGATGATCTAAACAAGAGGGATCATACTACCTTATCAATTAATAGGATTATAAAATACTAAATAATTCTAGATATTAGGGTAGGAATCATTAAATAATGATAGAAGGGGTAAATTCAAATCTTTCCTATGTGACTAATCAATAATCCTTCCATGTAAAGAATATGGAAGAATAAATGTATGATATGAAGCTAAAAATAAAGTTAGGGAATATTCTAGAGTTCAACAATGAATATTTGTCCTGTATAAGAATCAAGAAATTAATATTTGTTCCATGAATACAATTATTTTTGAATTATTTGTTGTATTATTCACATAACTCATAATTCCATATTAATTTTAGTATCATAAAGACGTATAAAAACCTCCAGAACCATTTTTGGTGGTCTAACAAGAATATGGTTTTTATAGATTATGAATATCAATTCTTCATATGCCAGAAAGTTAAGATAAAATTAAAAATGTCTAAGTAGGTGATTTACCGATTACCAACATCTATATAAAAAATGAAAAAATATAACAATCGATATCATAGTAGGTCTTCCTATGACCTCAAAATTCAAAAATTAGATTTCTAATATAGTTGATTGACATTATCACCACATCCCATTTCATTAAAATTCAAAAATAATTCTCAAAAGGTCTACTTATTGAGATATAGGTGAAAGATGTTATAAGGTTTCAGGGTGTAACACTCTCAATTTTATCATATTGAGATCCAATGTTTACATCAATATTCTTGATATGTATTTGATATGAATTTGGTATAGAGAAAATATTCATCATTATTTATCATCTGTAAACTAATCAATATTCATGAAGGAATATAAAAACTATGGAAAATATGATGAGATCATGTTTAAGGGATTTTAATAGAGGTTGGGATAAAAACTCCCCCTGGTTGAGTTCCCATACAACCAAATTTTCAATTTTAGTAATCAAATAGAGCTATAAGAATATATGTATTGGATGAGTTCTAGAACACTAACAAGTTGGAATGAATTTTTATAGTATGGTACTATTACTACATAATTTTAAAAAAATTACAATTAAGAATCAAACTATTCAATATCTCATTAAAAATTACAAATGTTGACAAAAGATACCCATTGATAATCAGTGCTGACATCAAATTATCGAATTAATATACAATTAAATCATTTTATTATGTCCATATAATAGGGTTATTATTTTTTTATAAAAGTGAAAATAGATTCCTAAATATATTTTCTATTTCAATATAATTGATCTTGTTGGGTTTTTAGCTTATCATCTTATACATTCACTAAATATCTCACAATTTTATGATGTGTTCCATGTTTCAATTTTGAGGGTGTATATAACTGATCCATCACATGTACTAAGATAAAAAATGTGAAATTTTAACATGATCTTTATTATATGGAATTTTTGTTAAAATCCTAGATTGTATAGATAAATTACTATGTACAAGACCACCAACTTGGTAAAAGTTTTATAGAGGAATCAAGTTTTTTGGGAAATTACATGGGAACTAAAATATATATGGATATAGATATAACCTCTTTTTCTATCTTTAGAGTAAAGAAATCATGGGGGAAATTTATTTTAGGAGGCCAAGAATGTACCACCATTGATTTCAATAATTTATTTCCAATTAAACAATTGTATTTAACAAATTGTATCATACTCAAAATAAAAATAAAATAAAACATGTTTTATTTTATATAGATAAAATATTATAATGAAATATAAATATAGTAACATTTTGATAATTTTATATGAAATAACATTATGAAAAATAAAAGCATAAAAAATTAGTGACTAAATTAAAATACCAAGAATATTAAATTTGTATCCTTACAATTTTCTATAAATATCATCGCCACAATTTAAATAAAGAAAAATGTAAAAAAATATAATGTACATGATGTTATGGAATTAAATTAATAAAATGAATGATTTTACTAATGTATTTACAACTATATATTTGAATAAATTCTGACTGTTATATATATATTCATTAAAAATATGGTAGTTGGTCATTTGGAGTTAGATATTTGGTCATTGTACATGCTCGAGTTATTTATATAGAATGGGTATGTAATTTAATTTTAAATAATTTGATTCACGTAAAATAATATACTTCTAGACTTAAACAAAATGGGAGTTCTTAATAAATACATTTTATATTGAAAACATATATTTAAGTGTTATATATTATTATAATTATTAATATTAGTTATGTATAATTCATTGTATGTATAATATTAAATATAAGATTTCATAAATAATGGATAGATTAAATTAAATGGTTACAAGATAAAAAATTATATTTAATACTATCTAGTTAAAATTATTATATGTTAAAATATGATATATCTCGAAAAACTATTTTTCGTAAGTATTATGATTTTTATGTAAAAATTTAAAATGAAATTTTTTAAATTATAAATATAATATAATTTTTATTTATAAAGAATTTATTAACACTTACTAAAATTATTTAGTTTATATGAAATAAAAATAAGAAACCTGAATGTTCAAAATCATTTTCTAGGAATATATATATATTGTGTTTTGTATTAAAAGTAAACTATTTATATTTAGAAACTGAATTAAATTAAATGGAGTGATTATTTTTAATTATAATATTGAAAATGAGGAAGAATTATCACCCTGTAATTTTAATAAAAGAACCAATTAGCATGGTAATTAAAAACATGGTAGAATGGGTAAAAAATGATAAATTAAAGAGGCTTGAAGATTAGAAATTAAAATCATATTGTTTTTAAGTTTAATGATATTTATTATGTGTGGGAACCAAAATTGAATGTCTGCCCAACATTTTCTCACAAAACATACCAAACTCCTATTTGATACCATCTTATCCCTTCACCTAAATTATGTTTCTAAATAAATATCCCCCATTTTCAGATATAAAAGGATTCATCCTCTAACCCTTACAACCCCCTCTATTTTTTCATTAATTTATTTTATTTGAGTCCATTTTCAGTATCATAATGATTTATATGATTTTTGGTAGAATTTTTTCATGATGGATTTCTAAATCCTTCAATTCAAAGGAACTACTGTGAAGGGGGGAATTCATTAATTATGTATCTTAGTTATTATCATTCTTTCTCAATTACCATCAAATCCTCAAATATTCAAAATCTAATACTCTATTTAAATGATGTTATACTAAAATATGTTTTTATGATAATTTTATACTTCAATTATATGACTATAAACTCTTACTCATTTAATAATACATCATGTTATTATTTTAGACAATTCAATTACATATATGAACAACTTTGTACCAACATAACAATTTTAAATCAAGAATAAGCACCAATAAACTTTTTCTTATAATATACAATATTAATGACTAATATATGTCATGAATGTGGCTCTAGAAGTCTGACATTAATGAATTGAATTATTATGTTACTTGTTGTTATTGTTAAATTACCTAAAACAAGCTTATCATGTATTCTATTATCTCTAACCATACCCATACATTACCTAAAATTAACATAGGACAACATAAATCAATGGAACACAATGATTCTAAAAACATTGTTGATATAAAAATGATGAACATGGAATTAACAGACGAGGATCGTCATTAAAATTATAGAAAGTGCACAATATAACGAAAATGCATAAAATGTGACGAAGAAAATATATAATAAATAAATAATTTAAAAGAAAAAAATAATTATATTTTAAGAGTATAAAATGAAATAGATATTAAGATTGTTTTAAATTATGTGATTAATATGGTTATGTTTTTTTATATTTTATGTTAATTTTCATTCATGGATTTCATGAGTATAGGTAAAGATTTTCTATTCAATATCATGATAAATTCAATATTACTTAGGTCTAAGATTAAATATTGAAAAATTGTAAGATATATTTCACTCAAATCACATATATTTTATTATCATCTTTTTATTATCAGGTAATTCATGTCTTCATACCAATTAACCCTTCAATGGGTTACAATTAAATAGAATATATTATTGTATTTAGAATAGACATTATCTCTTAATTTCACAAGAGAATTGTTTTCATCTATTTCAATAATATTTAATTTTTAATTGACATAAATATTTTTACTTTTATTGATTAAGGTATTAGTTAGGGGATTTTAAATTCTTTAAAAAAGAAATTTTCTCTTAACATTTTTTCTATAATCTTTCTCTATATTCTTTTTGCTTATACCAAAAGTTTGAATATAATCCCATTAAAAAAAATAGTAGTCAGAATTAATTTTCACAAAATTTTCATTGACTTTATTAAAATACTTAATATCATAGTTTTCAATATTTATCAATGAAATATCTTTTCACTGCATTTTATTGATTATTTACTTTAAAAAATATTGTTATAAAATAAATAAGTGATTTTTTTTTGTATCTCAATGTAATTATTAATGCACATAAAAACTATTTTTTAATTTTTTCAAAATATATTGTTATTTTTTAGCTTCCATGGGGATTTTATCTAATGATACCATTTGTCTTACTTATCTGAATGGTTTCTTTATACATTTTAATGAATTTTTTCCTGCAACCTATTTCATTATAAATGGTTAACTAAAATATGATGGAATTATGAATGTTTTCATGTTATTGTGGCATATAAAGATGTAGATTATCACTAATATATGTCTAGGTCTTATATATCTATCTAATATATTGGGTAACATTGTATATATCATGAGGTAAATAGTGTACCTGAGTGGCAGCCCAATCTTAAAATGGTAAATTGTTATTATCTTAAGATCACAAATATACATGGGTCGTATCCCAATACTAAAAGGGTACATGTGTAGTATCCCTTAACCTAAATGGTATGCATATAGTATCATAATAACAAAATATTACATATGTATCAACATAATCCCAAAATGGTGCACAATTTGTTATCCCAATTTTTCTATGTTATGGGAATGTGGTAATCCAATTCCATTACACGATGAATGTAATTGTGGTTATTATTGACATTTGTTATATGTTTTATTTTCAGATGAAAATAAATTATTTTTCACATAAGTTTCTCATTGATCTTGATTATTAAAACATTTTTCACTAATATGACTCATTTATTATGTTTTGACAAAAATCATTATGCCATGAATCATGATTTATGATATTAGCCTTTTGGGAATAATTCTATTATATTAAGTCAATTCACCATGATTATTCTCTAATACAAGCTCAATTGATTTATTTCCACATATTACTTTCAATTGTAATCTCTTATGTTTACCCTTAATAAGTATCTGGCCATCCCCTTTTTTTAATTCATTACTTATGAAATTTCTATATTGTGTTACATATCAAATTTTTAGAATAGTAGCATGTGTGGAAAATCATTTTGATTAATTATTTTAAAATAATGATATATTGTTAATAATATACAAATACAATAAACCATTGGGTTATAAGATTATTTGTGAATTTTTTATATTTAATATTTAAATTAGGAAAATGATTTAAAATATATATGTTATATGTTTTTGTCTTTACACTCAATATTAAATAATATGTTAAAATTAGTATTTTATCATTTCACATGAGGGTATTTTTATAGGAAAATTAAATGATTAGGTGAATAATATAATCAATGACCATTTCATTTAGGAAGTATAATAAAAAATAAGGGGAAATATTGTTTTTAAAATGAATAATAACATAAAAATTAGATTTTTTATTGATTGACACTACCCAATAGAGGAACATCTAGTCCATATCATTGAATTGATGACTAATGTAATGATATGTTTTGAATACATTTAATTTCATGGATTTATATTTTGGGTATATAAAAATATAAATGGTTCGTAATGACACAAAATCCCTGGATTTAAAAGCACGCCATGGGGTGTATTATTATCGAGAGACACCATTTCAAATGACAAGATAATGATTCATTGATTAGTGGGATATGTACCAAATTACCAAGACCCTTCATGATAAGAAAATGGACTACAACATGGATGACATGGTGGAAATATACCATAAATAATATTAAAAAAATTTCAATCTAAAAATATTTGTCACCATAAAATTACAACACATGTTAAAAATGAACATGTGGAATTGTAATTAGGGAGCCACCTTTAGATGATTACTTGGGATCATTTCCTATCACAAAGGTATCAAGATAGATCCTTAAAAGTTTAATGTTATTCTTGACATTAATCGTACATAGAAGATCAAGGAGTTAAGTGGTCTTTAAGATTTATTTTCAAACATCAAGTGCTTCATTTTGAATATTTTTAAAAAATTATTTCTCTAAAACACTATTTTTAGTGACAGTCATGGAATATAAATATCGCATCCTCTAAATAGTATCAATAGTGTTGTCACTTGGTGAAATTTTAGTATAATAGATTGACTTAGTAAAATAAAACCACATATATTTTTTATTTCATACTAGGATATATAATTGGATAAGATATGATAAATTTTAAAAAACTATCTCAGTTTTTTCATTGATGTGAATAAATAACAAATACCTCAATCATACCAAAGTATTCCATGTCTTTTTAATTTATTGGTTAAAATTTATCCTTACTCAACATATGGTAACATGATATCTCACAGGAATGGTGGTAATTTTATAAAAATTAAACATCATTTTTATCTCATAGTATGAAACCCAAGGCTATGTTATTTTGGATTTCATAGCAACGTACACATCATTAGTCTATTTGTCTCTAGAAATAAATTTTTCTCACAATGTTATTTTTTTACTTCGGGGATAGCTCTACAACCAAGGATATATATATCAATGGTGACTCCAAGAGCCCAACCATAAAATGAATTGAAAAACCTAAGATGAATAGTTTTTTTTCATGAGGTTTTTGTTCACTTACAATTTAAATAAATACTTTTCAAATTCATGTTTCCACATATAGGGATGCACCAAAAATATGTTAGAATAGTAGTTTCTAATCACATGTTAAGATAAATCATTGAAATTAACAAACACAGCCCTAATTTTTAAATTTGAATTGATGTTATTGATAAAAATAGTTTATAGAGAGTATAACTCTAAGAAGGAAGAGTTGAAGTCTCTCTGGAATCACAGTTAGTAATTAATTTTAATTTTTCATCAGAATATATGGTGTCCAAAATTCAATTATTACTTAATTCCTTTGTGAATTAATTATCCAACGTTTACTCCTCTCTCACTATCCCGAACTAGAGTGAAATAACCATCTGAATAGTGCATTAATGATTGGTTTATCCTTTATTCAATAATAATATGAATGGGTGGAATGAAAATACTAATAATCCACTGTATATAGAATATCTTCCACCCTTTCAATAGGATCATGTAACCAATTGGTATCCCTAATGTTTGACTATCTCTAATCCACGGAACTTCCTGAATTCGAGCAGAAAATTAACTATTTATATTCAAGCATTGTATTCAATCCTTCAGGATAACCCATGAACCCTAAAACACATTACCTGTAATATTTTGATATAATTAAACTAATTTGAATTTATTAATGGGAAATATATAAGGTCGTAAAGGATTTCCATAGAGAAACATATCGGTTTCACCAAATAGGGTCCAAACTCGATATTCATGTCTAAAGCATCAAGTACTTCTAGTCCTCGATAATTATACATTGTTATAAGTTTATAATTAATCATCACACATTCCATATCAAAAAAATTCATTTGTCATCCATATAAGATAATTACTCTCTACATGAACTCGTATGTATTTTTTATAATGGAATTAGATATTATCATCTAATAAACTACAACACCAACTTGAAAATTTATATTCATCCTTATAATCACATACTTATTTTACAGATGTGCTGAATTTGTACAGTATAATGAAATTGGGACCTAGATGATGTTCAATTTCATATGGTCCATCGTTATCATCAAATTTTTTGTTCCTCATGATATCCTTATGAATAATGGCAGAAACATATTTAAAGATGGATTATAATTTTTTTAGTAAAGTATAACATTCTGTAAAACCCCTCTCCACCACTATAATGAGGTTGAAAATGGATTGATAAATGAATTCAACAAAATCCAATTTAACACTTTGGATGATGGTGGTTGAAAACAAAATTTCACATTGGTCAAGCTCTTGATGATTTATGGATCTATCACACCAGTATGAAAAGCCCAATGTAAGAGAATTTATTCCATAATAAAGAAACATTTGATGTGATTAAAATCTATTTTAATCCACCAACACAAGTAACTTCTATCTATAACTAGTTGACTAAATATAAACTATCTCATGTCATATTGAATGATTAAAAAGCTATTGGGTAGAATTGGTAACAATATCTCTAATCCTAAAAGTAAAATAGAACAAAATGTCTCTATCATTCCACAAAATAGATTTTTTCTGGTTAATAATTCTTGGTTTCATTTATTATATATATAGTTTCTAGCAATCTATAGGTGAAAACCACCAAAATTGGGCCCCAAACGGTTGAAACCTAAAATTATATACATGTTTTATCACAAAAATACATATTCATTAATCGTCAAGGATGGAAAATGTATCATACCTCTAAAAAGTAAATGTTTTTTTTTGAAATATTTCATGTAAACCAGTATCAATATCCAGACCCTAACATATGACTCTAAACTATGACACATAATACCCTCATTTAATGTTTATAAAATGTGATAGAAAAATTCATCTTCCAAAATCAATAAAAATAACATTATCAAAAATTCTTATTACAATAATATGATAAGAGTGACAAAGTCTATATCGTAATAATAGGAACTATACAAAAAATTATTACACATCATAATTCTATAAACTACATGGAATAATGTCCTTATCACAATATTCAAAAATGCGCGACATGTGGTCTATCTTTATTGACTATTAAACTCTTTTTAGTAGTCTATATCATATGAAATTATCTTTATATACATGATTTTGATCTATGTAGGAATTTATTGTGTATATTTCACAAATTCCAAATATATATATATTTATATTAGTTTCCCAATAATAGGATAAATATCCCCCCTTTCCATACCATGATATACTTTCCCATCATTCCAATTTCACCTATTAATGAAAAATATATATCCATAAACATGTTTATGTTACCTAAATATGGATTTAATTTTATTATCATTGGATGTATTGTTACTCATGGTTGCTATATCTATATCTCAACCACAAATGTCAATTTCTGATTCCATCAAAGTATTAGGTCTCATGCCAATTCTCATTATATATCCTCTAATATACTAGATAAAAGATAAGTTCATTTAAAACTATCTTTTTCAATATCCAGGTCACATTTACCTCAATGCACTTCATGTTGCATGATACTTATCATCACAAAATACATAGTGGCACCCATAATTTATATTCAGGGCCCCATAAAAGATATCAATTTTTTCAATCCCTTTACTGGTGTACAGACTTCTAATTCAGGTAGAGACTTTATATATTTGATTATATGATTTGATGAAATATTATATCCATGAAACAAAAGATTCATTATTCATGTCATCACATAATACATAGTGACACTCATATTTCCCATTAAGGGAATCATATAAAAATGATATTTTTTTAAACCCCTCTTTAAAATATGTTATACCAAATCATTACATGTATTTAAGTCTTTTATGGGATGTTTTATTATATTTTTTTTAACTATATTTGGTTTTATTGTAGTTATCATAGGATATGTATCAATTCCCAAACCTTCTATATGAGGATAAACCAAAAAAATTAATTCACTAGACTCTTATAGTAAACAATGATTTAAAAATTGTTTTCTACTTTTTTCAAATATCATATATGATAAATGAAATACTTTTTTTAAAATCATTGGTAAATTTGTTTTGACCTCAAAATGATATCACTATTTTGATGAGTTTGTTTTGAATATAAAATACCATCACTTTTCAAATAAAATTCTCATCCAAAAATGACAAGCATTTTTCAGGTAAAATCTATCTCACATTACACTACTAACACTTTCTTATTCAATGTTCTTAAACCATAGAATATCAAACTTTTCTAGGCCTATTTTTAGTTACAATAATCATTTAACATCACCCACTCCAATTAAAATTAATGAAAGTTTTATTTATCAATTTTTTGATGGATTGATACTCATGGAATCGGGTAGATAAACCATTATTTTTTTTCTATACTCCCTAACCTATAACTAGGAAGAACCATTAGTAAAATCTAGATAGACTAATAATTTAATTGAAAATTGCTTATAATATCTCCCTAAATTAAGAAGAAAATAAAAAAATGAATAAGGGACAAAAATAAAAAAGTGAAAAATCCCGTGATGATAATTCTAACGAAATGTCAAGTCCCCGCCTACTAAGAAAAATTAATGGAATTAGTAAAGAAAAGATAACATATTAAAAATATCACAAAATGTCAGGTCATATAGGACATATAAGAAGTTAGGGAAATTTTTTATTCTTTTTATATGCACACCATGATGTTATAAAAATTGAGACAATATTGTCTTTTTAGGGTTTTCAATCAACTCTTGAACAACCCTTTCCCCACAATCAACTCATTAAGACTTAAATTACACATAACAACTGAAACCACATCATACCCAAAAAAATTATAAATATATAATAATAGTGTTAGAAATAAATGACCAGATGAGTGAATTTTTTTGAGGGTTCACGTCCTCATTCATTCTTCGAGTGTATTATCTTTTTTCTATGGTGATGGATTAAGTTCACATGACTTTCTAATACCCTCCCAATAAAAAATATCGGAGGATTATAAATTCAAATTTTTATAATATATATTATCCTCTATTTATAGTTATGTTATATACATAAATTAACTAAAAATACCCATCATATTGAAAATATATAATGGATAACCAATTCTTCTTATTATTTATCACTCTTATCTCAACAAAACGATAAAAAAATTATAACCAAATCCTTCTCTCCTTATAATATAAATAATTCATTTATCAAGATGTTTACATCCTTTAAAAATCATAGATCATCAAAATAAACACATTTTGTAATTTATGAAGTTTCACATTTAATGAAACCAATTGATGAAATGATATTTTATCCTGAATAATATAATAGATTGTTTTTCAAAAAATATAAAAATTTAAGGGTGTATAAAAAATATAAATTCAATGTGTTGTTACTAAAATCCATGCCTCCTCCAAATAAAAATTTAAAAATAACCTAATAAGTGTTAGAATTATCTATAATGTCCATTATATGAATTGTTTTATCCGTTCATATAATTTTTGATATTCATCAACTAGTAAATAGGGAACCATTAAATTGAAATCTTTAAATTTGTTTAATTTATGTAGTTTAAATAATTCTATGATAATGATTTCGAGGTCATGAATGAATTATTTGGACATAGTTATGACATCTATGATAATTTCAATGAGTGATGGGAATTGAAGTTAATTATTTATTGTTTTGTTCAATTAATTATTAACTAGAGTATGAAGTTGTAATATTATGTATTATTATTGAGATAATACTTGATAAACCTGAGAATAATGTTAGACACAAGTGTTTTCACTTTTATAATTGATGCGACTTTATTTTCTAGATCCAAGATACTATAAAACCATTATACTTACTCATGAAGTAGTTCTAAGCACCTGTTAATCAACACCATCAAAAACCAGATCTTGAAAATTTTTATTCCGAGACAATTAATTACATCAAATCACTTCCCCAATGTCTAAAATATTGTGTAAAAAATAATACACCAATTACACCCTTTTTTTAGCCACATATCATTTATCGATATGATATTTTTTCTTGATTCATCATCCACCATATAAACAAATTCATCAATGAGGTCAACTAGAATGTTGAACACCACCAGTGATTGTGGATCAAGACATGGTTGTTAAATCTATAAATAAAGGAAAATTTCTTATTATTGTTGATAGTATATTACTTTCTTGATGTCCCACATTATTTAAAATTCATATTTAGTAAATATCATTGAATATTTTTTTATAAAAAGATATTCATAATTTTATATTCTTACAAAATAGAAAAAACCATTTTGTGAAAAGATTATTTTACCAATTCACACATTTTATAGGATGATCTTCATCTTCATAGGATATATCCATATGATCTTCCACCTTTGATAAATTTAAAAAATTCCTCTACTGGATATCGATAAATATATTCTCTAATAAGGTGTTTGATTAGAAAAATACCCTTCCATCAGTATATTTGTTACACATATTTTTCAAATAATCTCTGTGATGTTGGGTGATCAACATGTTCATTTCCTTGCATAAAAATATCAATAAATGAGGGAATGTGAACACATGATATTTTTCTTTAATAAAAAAATAGATTTCCACTTTTTATTTAATCTATTAAAATACAAATTTTTTTGCAGACTGATATAGAAAAATGATTTTATTACTATATGTGTTTCCACTAGTATTTTCAAAAAGGGACCCAAAATTCTCCCCAAATGTATCAAATTCATATTATCCTTAGCCACTCATCATAATGTAAATATCATACATTATAAATATCATTGACCATGAACTAGTAATATTAGTAATGGTTTCATGAAGATCTAGTAAATAGAACCATTTCTATTAGAAAATTCATTCCAAAAAATATTCAATTATATACATTTATAGAAATTCACATGGAATATAATTATGATTTGGATATGTAACCAATTATATGATCCCTAAAATTTTATTAAGTTAATCCAAACTTGAAACTTCTAGTTTTATTTACTACACTTTATCCCCATGATATTACAATAATAATATATGTTTTCAAACTCTCGTGAAAGTGTCCTATAGTTTTATAAAGAATCTAATATTTATATGTGATAAAAATAAAGTAAGTTGGACACTAGGATGTGTAGTCGGTGTAAGATTATAACCCTAAGATATATAAATTTCATCCTCTAGAATATGTTTCAATGAACCCTTTTTGTTGAATGTGTGTTGATAAGGACACTATCTCAAGTAAAAGTGTTTTAGAATAGATACTTAGGGATTTAAGATGATTTTGATATAACTATCACATGGGTTGAAAAGTTATGAATGAAATTATCTCTCTAACATCCTTTTAATGGTGTATATCATTCATAATCTAAATAAGGAATCTACCAAAGTTCATTCCAAATAATAGATAATGGATAGAACATATAGTAAATTTTTCTTAAGATTCATTGGTTGCTAATAAAATAATTATTCTAGAGACACATATCAATTTACTGATGTTAGAGAAAAAAATTATTAATCTATATGAATGACTACCTAACTATCTCCAATATATGTTCATTATCCTTATTTACACTTTACTAAAAAATATAAACCTCTAATTTCAGATCAATCACTCATAAAAGTGCAATGAACTTCTCATACATCTAAAAAATCTATTAGGAAAAATACTATCAATCTGATAAGATTCCCCTATAATGAAGATCCCACTATGTGCTCTATATTTCAATTGGTCAATTTTGAGAATCCATTAAAATCATTAATTACTCACTAACAACATGTTAGTTTCCCTGATTATGTATATCAATTATCATTATTGAGTGATTCATGATGAATACTTTAACGCCATCCTCATGATCAATTTTACCCATTAGAGATATGATTACATGAGAAAATTTTATAAAAAAACACAATGAAAATAAGTAGTTTGATGGATCAGTAGATTATAATAAAGGATAAAAAAATTAAATTGTATCATATGTAAAAGGGGGAAAAATAACTAATCGTGTTATTCAATATTGGAATGAAATGTGTTTTGATTAGAAATACTACCGTTGAAGATAATTGTGATATATTAATTTATTGATTATTTACTTTCCAAAGGAGTTCTTTCATCATGATGAGTAGACCATGTGTTCGTTTCCTTCAAAGTTATAATAAAACAATATAAAATGTACCTGGATGGTGTGATAAACATAAGATTTTGAAAAAAATCAGAGTTTCTCAATAGTCATAGACTCGTGATAATATCACTAACACATGTTATGGTAATTATGTTTTACTAATTATTAGTGATGACTTCTACCAGTCTATGCCCCATGTCCCAAAACAATTCACTAAAGATAAATGATTTCAACTAATAAATTTAATAGAAAAATATCATTGTTGAGAATATCATTATTCTACAAGTAGGACTTTATAAGATTTGGGATCCATATATATATATATATATATATCTAGATATAGGGGAACATTTTCCTCTTTGATTTCATAGAAAATAGTTTCAAAGACTACAAAACACTATTTTTTTCTTAATTTGATTCTTTTCATTATGTATAAATCCAATTCTAAGCTAAGAATTTGTTAAAATTAAAATTACCCCATATATTGACATGATTATATATATATATATATATATAACCATAACCATATTTATGATATGGAAAGTGGAAATTTAGTTTAATTATCCAAGAGTTGTCACTAAAATAAACATTCCACTGAATGTAGTCATCACCAACAACAAACACAACTCAATTATTTGTTCCATATTTATATTGTGAATGACATAAGGCATAGATATACATAGATCTAAATAATGAATCTTCCATCTAATGTGTTTTATCAAACATGTAGTGAATTTTGTGTCCATGTCTCAATATATAAACCTGTTACAATAATATACAATATAATACTAATATCCTCAAAATTCAATTTCATTGAGCATCTTGGAAAATTAAAGTAGTTAGAACATTAATATAACATGACATCAATAGAATGACATATATCCTAAACTATGAATTTGGATACCAAATACAGAAACAACAACACCCTCTCTAGGGTGTAATCTTGATTGAGGAACTATCACCTAGTTCCCAATTCCAAACTCAATGTGCCTCAGGATTGTGTAATTAGAAATTTAGCACTCCCAACCCATTTTAGATTCAATTTATCAAACATCACTAAATTAATACATGATGTCCTTCTATATATTTAAACATATGGGTGACCTTGAAAATTCTTATTCCTTATAATTTATCCAATACATCACACCACAAACATGAAGCTTAATATATCACTCTAATGAATAAAAAATCCACCATGCATAAGGGCCATGTATAATTAAATTAAAAATCAATGATTTACCTTGATAATAATACATATATTCTTCTAATATATAGAAGTGGAAACTCTATACCAATATACACACCCCATTATTAATGGGATGTATCCACATTTCCCCTATTCACATTATGTGGACTAATGAGTTCATTAGGTAAATTTTGAAATATTATCAACCACTTATAATACCTTTCATCGGATTAAAGATAAGCATAAAATTTTTCACTAATTAATCAAAATATAATGTTTTCACTCTTTATATATAGAAATATCCTCAAAAATATAATTTTTTCCAGGACTATTCAATGGACCCCAATATTTTATAAAATAGTCAACAAGAACACTCAGGTACCCCTTTCACTCATGTATTACATTGAAAACAAGTGTTGGGAATTACGTAAGGGATCATAGGATTGTTATTCCCAGAAATTGTTAGGATCATAGAAATATAATTCTCTAGATATTCACTGAATAATGAGGAATTTGTATGCATGATAATCCAGGGGACTATCCTTGGCCCATGATACTCAATTTAATTACACATAACTAGACACCGTAATTTTATAACAGCTAAAAAGACACTCTAGTCCATTCATTGATCCAGGACAATCAATTTTCCATTTACATAATGTAATTATCAATCAAATAAGGCTATTTATATGGTTTAATCCTCACACATCACATTATCCTAACAACCTTGGACATGACTCTCTTTTATTTCTAGAGTTTCTAATGTTATCTTCCTCATAAATCCCATAACCCTAACCACTTCATTGTTGTCAATCAAACATAGTCCTATATATTTTCTTCTTACAAATTCACATAACCATTTTTTAGTCATCCCTCCCACCAATACAGTTTCCAAGAGATAGTATATGAATCCATGTGGTTCTGTAATCTAGTGTATGTCTCAAAATTCTCACACTATTTTTATGAACCATAAATATATTATTTCATTCATCCTATATTTTTACAAACAGATATGGTATGAACATAAATAGGCCTAAAAATGGTTTAATCCCGACTAAAAAAGGGATACTCATGAATAATCCTTAAAATAAATTTTTATGAAGAAATGTTTTCCTAGTTGTCCACTCGGTATTGATTTAAAATTTTTGGATCCAATTTAAGAAATATGACCTTAAATTATAATTCATAATTATCATAAATAAATTACCTTAAAAAGAACCAAAATAATTCTTATTACATGACCATAAAATTTATTACATTACTCGTTTAATGATGAAAAATTAACTGGGGTTTTATTCCCTTCATATGGAAACAGTATTAGTTCATTTTGTACCCAATGCAAACTCAATATAACATTTATATCCCATTAGTCATGACCCATTGAAAAATTTATTTTGTGATTTGAAATGAAAATATATTATATATTATGCCAATGCTATGGTGATCCATAATCCACTTGAGATATACCGGTGAGATACATATTTAACTGGTGATATATGAGATACTAAAACCATCTTCTAGTTATAGGTTGTTAACTTCTATTATCAATATGTGATAGGGAAATTAAATCTACAAACTCTAAGTTTCATTCAAGTGAAATAAATAATTTCTTATTGATAGTATGGTAACATCCATCTTTCACAATTGATAGGCTTGTAACATCCATATTTCCCAAACAATAGAAAAAAATAATTTTTCATCAACTAGTGACTGACCAATGACCTACATCATCTATTGGTGATATAATAGTGTTAGTTATCATCAACTTGTTACATTCTAAAACCCACTTAATTATATTTTATATGTTATAATTGAGTAACATACATTTGATGAGTTCTAAAACATGAAACCTTGATGTTTGTGATGAGTGCATTCACTAATCATCTCCCTAGATCATGTTAAACTTTAGAGTGCCCTCTTATATAGATTTTAGTTATGGATTCATCAGTGACATGTTTACTCACACTATAAGAATAAAATAATTTAATTTTATTGATTTATTTATTATATTTATTAATTGATATACCAATTTTAATGGTTATTCATCATGTTAAAGCATTAGTTTAGGGAAATAATATGTATTAATAGCAAGATGGATTTCTGAAATATGAATGAAATCTATAATAGTTTTCTAGAAATAATGATATCCTTATTAAGGAGATAATTCAATCTTCAATACTATCTATTTTGATAGATAATATTTGAAACATTGTTAAAACCCCTTTAATATAAACATTATATTATAATGTTTTATCATAATGAATGAAACAAAAAAACATCTAAATCACTTAAATGCATACTTCATTATCTATCCATCAATACATATTCAATTTTTAAATTTTCTACACTAAAACAATACTTTTATAATGAAAATATCATATCATATTCCCTTTAAAAAATTATAATTAAATATTATATCCATTAATTCTTATTGTGGTCTCTTTATAGTGATTGTATCCCCTTCAAGTATTTTGAATAATTCATCAATGATTGTATTTTTTATCATATCTCTCATCCTATTTATAGCAAATAGTTACACCATTGGTATTTTATCCCATCATTATGAATATTGATCTTGAAATTAAAATTTATTACTAAATTTTGATTTATAGATAGATTAGATTGGGTAAAAAAATTAACTCATTTATATTGTAAATCAAAATTAACTAATAAAACACATTCAATAGGGATTATAAATTGATGTCAATGGACAAATAAAATAAATTTAGAGACATTAATCACTAAATTTCTTTCATATACCCAGTAATATTATATGAATTGTTTTATATATATACACACACATATATCTTACATTAAAAGTGTTCTTTTAAAACATCATATCACTTATATATTGTATGTAAAGACATAACCTTAAACATTTCATATTCTATGGAATTTATACTATAGATCAAATTATTACATTCCCAAAGATTCTTTAGGTTTATATTTTTAGTGAATTGTGTCATAACTTATATGTAATAAGCCTATATATCATATGTGGGAACTTATACTAAATATCAATTTTTCCTATAAAACAAAACTTCTAAAATATGACACATTTTTTTCATGACATATCATTAAGATTATCATCGAGACATTATATTTTTTCCTAATCATATTTAAATCAATATCAAAAACATTTTATAATATAAGATTACTATAAAATATCAATAATGTATTTAGAAATAAGTAAAGAAATTGTCAGTACATGATTACTTTTAATAATTTTAATTTTTCAAAATAAACACTAGGATAAAAATAAACATTTTATTACCCATAAAATCAACAAATATAACAAAAGATTTTCATAAAAATCAAAAGAAATGTTAATTTGAAAATAAAACTCAAAAAATTGTCTTTGAAATCATGAAAAAATGTATAATAACATCTCCACAATGTGATATTTTTCACCATTTAAAAATGTATCTTATAAATTCATTTAAACAAAATATTATATTATTACCTTGATAAATAATAATATTCAAATAAAAAAACATAAAAAGAATAGATAAATCATATTGGGAACATGATGGATCCCAATAATATCACCCTTTCAAATATAATAACCTTCAAGGTTACACATAGAATAACCTTCAGAGTTACGCATAAAATAAAATTCATGGCAACATATATAATAACCATAAAATTTATTGTGAGAATAAAAATAACATTATATTACAATAAATTATTAGGAGAACCCTAACCGGTTAACTCTATCCCTTTACCCAATGCACTGGATAAATGTAATGGGGCTGACCCTTAATATATGCTATATTGGGCTAACCTGTGAAATATAATGGAACTGAACCCCTAATATATGTTGTATCAGGCTCACTAATTACCCTATACAATTAATAATTATCATATAATGAATAAATAATTTTATACATATGATTTTCATCAAAAAAACCCATTCAAAAAAGCTTTTAAACCTATATGAAAAACCCTTTCAGGTTCAAAATACTAGTTTCTTTTAAAAATCCATTTTTAATACCAAAATACTCATAATAAGTGAAATATGGATTTTATTTAAATAAAATATGAAATATTTTTATGTAATGTGAACTTTATATAATGTTTGTGGTATGAAGAATACCCTTTTATGTCATATATGTGAAATTAAAACATTTCTGTTCTCATTTTCATCTAAGCGTTTTATATAAACCATGTTAAAAAAATTCATTTTGGAAAATATTTAAAAAAATTTACAATGATATAAAATATGCTTTATAATTATTTTACATCCATATAAATTTATCCATAAAATAATTTTATGGTACCTAGACATTGGAAAATATATTTTTAAAATAAATCCTTCAAAAATTTAAAACAAGGTTTTAAAGTAAACCGTCCCTTACATTTAGTTATAATCATATCACATGTTCTTTATCATTTTGAACAGTAATGTTATCTTAATTATTAAAGTTACATATAATTTTTTTCATCATTATTATTATATTTAATTTAATCATTTTCATGTAATATACAATTACTTAATTATTTATGTTCACAGATGATATATTGATTATATTCAGCTCATTAATCCAAAGTGTCATCGGTATGTTCACTATGGTGAAATATTTCATTATCAAATAATAAAATAAATAATAATCATAAAATAGTCTTATTTTTTATATATAAATTATTTTTTTAAATATTACCATAAAATTTGTTTATGAAAAATGAACTGTGTTACAATCATGAAGATTGTAGGTCATACGTATAAAAGAGTATTGTTTAAATATTTCAATAATCTTTATGAAAATGACATAGATATTTTAATATCATTATATAAAAATAATAATATCATAAATATAATATTACCCCATTAAATAAACTTATGTATATCATCCATGTAATGTGGTGATGAAAAATGAATCACAATGCTTGTAGAGGTGGTAGTCCACTAGTATGCATGAATGAGGATATCATTTTTTCGTGAATGGATATGTAATAAAATATATGATATATTAAAATTTTATAATAATACATAATTCATTAGTAAAATATATACCCATATTTTTACATCATAATAACATTTCATAAGTCGCATTGATTAAAACAAATTATATGATTTCATGAGGATGACTTTAATGTACATAGGAATGATAAGTTCATTTCCCATTTAATGGTGGTTGGATATGGATATTGTTTATTTCATTAAAATAATATCATTTCAATATATTCCATATAGTTTTTTTATTATCTCTTCATGGTTATAAAATATTTTCTGGAGGTGGAAGAATAGAAAACAAAAACATTTTGTAAAACATTATACCTCTTCTTCAGACAATCTACTTTACAAAAAAACATCAAACCTTTATTATTGGTATTTTACCAAGAAACGCCTTTATGAAATGGTTATAGATGATAGTAAGATATTTATTAGGTATTATATAAAAAAATGGTTCTTGTGGTGTCAATAAATGATAAAAAAATGTTCCATTTTATAAGAGTGGTCGGGGTAACTCTTATAATTTTTAATCTATTAAATTAATAAAAACTATTTTTGATTTAAAAATGGATCTAAATTAGTAATATTAGTATTTAATATGATTATGAGAAAAAATAATCTATTACAATAAAATTTCGTCATGTTTGGGAAAAATTTTTACCCTTATATGTTTTTTATCCCTTCGTCATCCCTTTAGAAAATAACTTTGATATCATGTTTTCACACTAAACTACTTAAATTGGATAATGTAAAATGAACAACATCCCAGAATGGAATTATTTTGTTATTTTTGACCATATAATAACACATTATTCTATTATATTATTTTTAGGAATTTTAAATCATTTAATAGATTATTTTTTTCATTAATTATCAGTAATGTCATTTTGAGAACTATTCATTTACTTTGACATTAATAACATCAAGACAATAATTCAAATTTTAATAAAAACAATTAAACATACTAAGATTATAAATTTATTTTTAATGTTCATGTATTGCATTAATTAACTTGAAATTATATTAATTTTAATATTTTTAATGTCATTTATTATATTTTTTCATTAATTGATTAATTACGACATCCATGTTGTGTATTCTTTTAAGGTAAATATTTATTTCATAAAAAAATATTAAATTAAAAATATTAATAAAAATAATCCTTACATCATATTGATATTTACATTCAAAAATATCATCTCTTTATTCCCATGTTAAAAATATTATATTTATTAAAAACTATTGTGTTCCATTGTTTACTTTTGTTTACATAAAATATTGTAAAAGTCATAATCACATATCAATGGAAAAAATGAAATATAATTGAATATTGGATAATTAATGACAGAAATTAATCATAAAATAAATTTAATTAATGTTTTAGTATTATTTTTTAGTCCTTATCATTTTATTTGTAGCTTTAATTACCTGGAGTACCCATTATAGTGGTAATAAAAATTTCTATGGTTACTATTTATTTTGAACAAAAATAAAACGGAATTATTTAAAAATATGGTTCTCCTAATTCAATTTATAAAATATGTTTTTCTAAATTCAAAATCTTAAAGTCAGTAAATTTAATTGATAATTAATCCGAAAAAGGTAATGAAAAATAGTTTTCATGAAAATGACTTTATAGTTACAAAAACATTTTTAATCTAAATTTAAATATAAAATTAAGCAAAAAGATAATAATTTTATTATTATTATTCAATATATAATAATTATATCATTATAAATAATCGAAAAAATAGTTTTTTAATACCTTAATGCAATCTATAGTTTTCAATAAAAAGCAGTATTTTTTCAATATTCATAGAAAAATCAAAATCTTCAAAAAATTGTAAAAATTACACCATAAAATAATTTTGAAAATAATATAAGAAATTTGGTATTGTTTTTATGGAATAAATTTTCTAAATTTTCGTGATTTTAATTATATCATTTTCACAAAAAATCCATAAAACTCATTTATAAAGAAAATATATTTTGATGAATAAAACAGATTGACTACAAATGGCTTACATAGTAACCAAAATTAATCAATTAATTTTTTATTGATTATGAAAAATATAAATTTTGAAATTTTATAAATCATATTCATACAATACCAATAAAAATTTAGGTTATAATTTTCGCATTAAAATAACAATATTTCATCATTCATTTGATGATGAATTTTATATATGTTATCAAACATAATGTCTTTATGTTTAAATATCATGATATTAAACCCCCCATTAAAGAAATGTGTCCTTATTATGGAATTTTTTTTACTAAATAATTGTTTTAAGTTTGAAAATTATTATTGGGAAACAAATGCTGTAATGGTTAATTAAAAATCATCTTTATAAGAGATAAATAGAAGTATGAAGGTCATCTAGAATAACACATAACTTGGTTTACAAGTATGAAAAATTGATGGGAAGTGAAAATTTGGTGATTGAAGAGAACATTAACACCCATTGACAAAAAAAGTGTGATAAAGAACATGGTTAAGAGAATGTTAATGACAAGAAAATAATAAACCAAAGTGGATTAAAAAGGCCATTGATTTGTCAGAAATAGATTTTAAACTATAACAATTTTTTTATTAAAATCATTTTACTCATATATGGGAATTCTATTTCTAAATATTTGAATAAATTAATATAAAATAAACTAACTTGAAAAACATAATTGCTTCCTATAATCAATTGATACAATAATCACATCTTTTACTCTAAACAATGAGTATTCAAGGATATATTGTAATGCTCAGATCGCTAAAATTAACATCTAAAGAATAACTTAACACAACAAAGAAAAAAATATATCCCTTAAATATTTTTAAATTAAATAAAACAATATATTCATCACAATATAATATGAACCATTATATGAAGAATGAATACCTTAATATCCAAAATTAAAAATTAATTCATATAGTTCAAACTAAATAATTATGTAAATTATTCTCCATAAAATTCATCAACGTGTTCTTAACTATGATAGAAACTCAAATATTAAAATGATTTTATAACATGTTCTTCCAAAATAATGTTATATTTCATCTCTAAATAACACTAACTACTAATAATGCCTCATTCCAGTAATGTGTATTCCCTAATCGTATAATCTCTAATATCTGGTAATAATTTTTATATATAACCCGAATCACCATAAATCC
Organism: Viscum album; assembly: GCA_963277665.1. Classification (NCBI taxonomy): domain Eukaryota; kingdom Viridiplantae; phylum Streptophyta; class Magnoliopsida; order Santalales; family Viscaceae; genus Viscum; species Viscum album. The sequence continues at coordinate 1,371,133,366 of OY728133.1, read as the reverse complement.
ACATTTAAATTATTTGTATTCAAAAATACAATTTAAACAATATTTATAATATAAAATCCTATAATATTATGTTAACCTTCATCATATAAGGTTCCCAAAATAGTAAATTTCATTCAAAATAATATTAATCACTTAATCACCAAATAATTTTTTAATTTCATAGTGTTTTACATGATAAATAATATAATCCCCAAATAAAATTATCCATTATCAATAGATTATTTTTTGTAGAAAAAAGATTTCCTAAAATATAATACGTCATTTATGTCAGTGATAGTCTTTGCACCCTATTTTTACTTTGTTTGCGTGTTCAAGGCATGATGGATTACTAGATGTGACATGTTATATCAAGAATATTCTTATAAAATTCCCAAATTTATGATGAACATACGTATAAATTTCATTAATCATCACATAAGCTTTTAACAACTATGGTTTTTTATATAGACAATTTTTACAAAAAAAATATTATTTGAGAATCATTTTCATAACATCATGAACATTTTAACCCTAAAATTTATTTATCCCTTTATATTAGGTCCTCAAACTTGTGTGTTTAAAAATTTAACATTTCATTACACCGTATTTAAATGTTATTGATTATATTTAACAAATCATTTAAAATTTTGAAAAATAAACTACTATATAATAATCCTTAAGTATTTAAGGGTTATGATTACATTTATAATATGTCATAAATCAATGATAAACACATTATTTATTGAACTAATATTATAACTCTATAACCATTGTTTTCCATCTTATTTGATGATATTTCCTTATGATACTTCTGTATTGATGAAATCTTGATTCATTCATAGATCATATGAAAATAATGCATACCATAAATCCAATCATATGATCAATTTTTTGTTGTTAAAATCCCTTTATATTATAGTATTATATCCAAAAACCCAAAAAATAATTATTCAAGTCCTTAGTTGTATCCCCTTTCCAAATGAGATGTATGAGTTGATATTTTGAAATCAAAAAAGTTATTCCATGATCCATATTAATTTTGGAGAAATAAAAATATATTAAACAAACTAAATTGATTCATGCAGGTTATTTAGATGTTTAAAAATATTTTGAAATTATTTGATATATATATATATAGATATATATTTCACTGAAAATGATAGTTAAAATTTTTAGATGGGAAATGGCCATTATTTTAGATCATGTTCCTTTTATCTAGATAAATAATCCTCGATCAATGGAAAAGGAAATAATTCAACCATTACATTAATTAATTAATTTTAAAATGAATGTGTTCCATATAAATAAAATACCCAAAATTTTTTATAATCCATTAAAATTAAAAATCCTAAAAATAAAATTATGAACATCAATATTAAAAAAATTTACCCCCCACTGTTATCTCTTACCTTTCTTCATGAATCCAAAAAATCATAACATCTTTCATCTAAAATAATCATTCATATTAATCCTAAGGGTTATATATAATTCATCCAATTAAAACATATCCCAAAATCACATTAGTCTCCTTAAAATACCATAAATAAAAACCTTAAATGTTGCTTGTGAGACATTGGACATATGATCATACATAAAGTCATAAACCCAAGATGGTATACATACCTCTTTATATATCCTATCATGAAAATATCACATTCACTAATGTTTTTGAAACCATTATCTAATACCAACTACTAATATCCATCCTTAAACATTATGTATTCTAGTGAATTTAGAGAAATAATTCACCTTTTTCAATCACATATATCTTTTAGTATTATTAATTTAGAGATGTTTGTCATATCGCATACATAATAAACCTATAAATTAAAATTGGAAAATTATACTCAACATCCATTTTTACAATAAAATAATACATTTAAATTTGAATTTTTTTCCTTTTTATGAAATATATTTTAAATTTTCATCTAGACCTCATATTTATCCTTAGTTATCCCTAAAACACTATGTAGAACGTTTTAAATCATAGAATATGAAAAATTATAATTAATGTTTCTAAAAATTAAGAAATAGTTAGTCCTTGAATACTTAAAGAAACATTTATTTTTAAAATAATATTTATCCTCAAAATAAATATTTAGATACTCGTGAAGTCAAAATTACTCCCTAAATAATTTCATAAAATGATTCAAAAAAATCATTAATGAAAAAAACTAATTGAGGATTCTTTGGAATTATGAAATGTATCAACTATGAATCCAGTATCCTATAATAGGTTCCAATATTAATATATTAGAAAATGATACAAAGGAATTTGTTCTCAAAGGACTGAATAGTTTAGTAACCATGGTAAAATAGACACATACATTTTTCTTACATTTCATTTTAATACATAAAGAACAACATAATTTTTTTACAATAAAATTATCCCTACAAGAATATTCATTCATTTCAATCGCAGTATGGTACAAGGATTATTAGGAAATGAAACAAAAAATGTTTGAGATCAAATATTTGGTAGTAGTAAAACACAATATAATATATCATGAATCAACATGCATAATCAGTATAGAAAGGTAAATAACTGAACCCACATTACATTAAATCAATAACTGGGCAACCATAATTAGATAAGGCATAATAAATATGGAAAGGTAAATTAATAGAATAATATACCATTTAATTAGTAAAATTAGAATAAAATGAATCATGAGATAATATCATTATGAAATTATCAGGGATAATAATAAATGAATTTTAAATTAAGGAAATTTGTAATTATTGGATAAAATTATATCAATAATCATGATATATCTACCATGAAGACCTTTTATAGGATAGTATAAAACTACTAGTTACAAAATCATATAGTTTGAAAAACTAATTTTATGTTATCTTACTCATTCAACTTGCAAGACTACTAATATATTTAGGGTATATCTATAATAGGAAGCCCCCAATGTATTTCATGTCTATAGAATCTATCATATATTGAATAATTGATTTATTTCATAAATAATGTTATTTATCGCCATATATCAGTATTGAGTAATGAATAATGATTTTTCAATACGTTCCCTGGATAAAAAAATTACATTTAATATAGAACACAATAAGTAAAAATGATATATATCATAATAAAAAACATATAAATGATAAATAATATTTATATTTAGGGTAAATTTATTGTCCAAGGATCATAGGAAAGAGAATATTTCAATGTAAAGTTTATGAATACATAAATAAATCCATTAATTGAGTGGTCATACATTCTTTATTCAAAATGATAGTAAAAAATATACAAGAAGAGTAAGGATGGTATTAATAAAACATACCCCAAGTGGAGTATAATTTAAATAAAGGTTTTTTTGTAGTTGATTAATATAAATACAATAAAAATTTCTTTAATAACATTCTTGATGAAAATATCCTTTTCATTTTGAAGATAATTTTTTAAACTATAAATACATTATGAAAATATCTTTTAAAAAGTATAAATTTATATAATAATAGGAAAACAATATAATTTAAAAATAACATAATAATATTGAAAATGATGATTCAAATAAATGATGTTCATGTTAGAAAGTAATTTCATACATGCAAAGTAAGTAAAAAAGAACTTTCCTTTTTCACAGTAAAATGCATAAAAAGATTTGTATGTGGAAAAAATATGAAAAATACTTTAAAAAAATATAAAAATGGCGAAATTGGTTAAAAAATAATTTATTAATTTATTTTTAAATGATTTAGATTATTTTTTAAATAAATTTTATTAAACGTGGTTTTGGATGAAAAAAGATTTATTCTCAAAAAGAGAGATGATGTGGTATATTTTTAAAATAATTATCATTTATTTTAATTACAAATGAGTTATAAAATTTTAATTTTTTTAAAAAATTTTATGAATAACCAGAGGAGAAGATAATTAAATTATATAAATATATACAATTATAAAATAATTTCCTTCAACTAAAATTTAATAACAAAAAAACTAAATTAAAATGAGATTATAAAATTAACTATTATAATGATCATAATGTTGAAAAGAGAATTAATCAATGAATATATTATGGGTATTAATTATAAATCAAAATAAATCATTTTTAAGTATATTATAATATAATAAAATGTTTTTATACATATAATCATAGAATATCAATGACATAGATGAAGTAATATAACCCAATGAAAAGAAATTGAGTTATGAAATTCCATTACACTTTGTAGATATAATGAAAGCCACCTTGGATGAGATAACTAAAATTATAACAAAAAATACCATTATTTTTTAGTGAATTGTGAACAAAATTGAAATGATAATCATATAAACCATATAAAATTAATTAGGTTCATACCACTATAATGCACTACAATGAAATGAAATTGAGAGAAAATCTATTACCTCATACTTAATTTTGGATTAATGAACTTTAAACTCATGTATAATTATTTTAAAAAAATTATTAACTTATTATAGAACCATATATATACATTTAATAACATTTATGATCCTTTTATAACATCTTATCACTCCTACGTTAATAATATGTCATCATTTTCAATGTTTTTGGAATTAATTTCCTTATTTTCTCATCCATGCTTCATTATAAAAGTTTGATTTTCTAGATTATTATATAGTTACATCATCTACATAATAATAATCATGGAATAATCATTATATCAATAAATAAATCTGTCATTTAAGAACAAATATGAAATATGGTTTTGAGAAATGAAATATGTTACGATCATGGAGACAGTATGTCGTAATTTTGCAAGTGTAACGTTTCCATTTTTTAATAATCATTACATAAAGGAGGAATGTATTATATTATATTTATATAATGATAATAATATCATAAATAAAATATTTTTTCATTTATATATAATAATATATATCATCCACATTTTTTGTAGATGATAAGAGAGTCACATCACTTTGTGAAGGTGGTAGTCCACACATTCACGAATGATGTTGTCATTTTTACTGTAAGAAAGTAATTGATATATTATATTTCCATAATGATAAATATTTAAATAATTTAAGAATGATATAATTTATATCTAATATATTCATTAAATTTATTCATTTAAGCTTCAATGTAAATAACCAGTGAAATACGAATCGCATTACGTCGTGAGGTAGCAGTCCATCGTACACATAAGAGACGTTATTTTATTCCCTAATTAACGGTAATTAATAATGTTATATATTATATAATGACTAAAAATCTGCAATTTTGTTATAAATATCATATATATTATTTATATATATCATCATACCAAACTTGTAGAGGTGGTAAGGGAAAAATGAATGACATCTGTTCACGATGCGGTAGTCCTCTGTACACACGAATGAAGAATTCATAACCCATTTGATGGAAATGGGGAAGGTTGAGGTCATCACATTATAATAAAATCATATTATTATATGGATTATACCTATGTTATTACATCATCATGGCCTAACAATAATTTTGGTAGGTGGAGGAAGAAATAAAATAAAAGTTCTTATTGAAAAACATTACATGTTCTTCCGGTGTCCTCCTAATGTATATCCAAAGGCTTACTAGATTTCATTTAATCCCCAAAAAAGGATTCTCAAACGAGATTATGGAGTTTTTAATGTTATTCGGGTCGGTTTTGGATAAAAAGGGTGAGTAAATTTGTGGAAAAGAGAGGATATGGGTGGCCTTTAATATCTGATGTGGGTGAAAGACAAGTAATGTTTTTTAAACAATTCAGTCATAAAAATGATTAAATCATTAAAAAAGTTTAGATAAATTTCCATTAACTAAAATATAAGATATAAGGTGGAAATATGTCCACAGAATTGTTTTTGGAGAAGTTTTCAGGCTATTTTTAACCTTGATCTTCTTAGTTAAATTCTAAATAAATTCATTTTTACCTTAACCACAGTAAATAATTATTGTTCCTGTAACTACTAATTTTGAGATATAATTATGTTGAAGTTATTGGATTTTTTAAATTATTCTTATTCCATATATGGAATTCATTTTTATAAATTAATTTTTTTGAAGTGAAAAATGTTGATTTCAAATTAATCTTGTAGAATCCACAAGAATGTTTATGTTTTAAAGGAAAATGATCAAGAGTTTAAAAAATTTTAAATCCAAATTTAATGTTTAAATTATTCAAATGACCTAAATTATATTAATTTATATAAAATATAACCAAATTTTCTAGAAAACCAATTCAAAATATATTTTAACATTATAAACTTTAAAAATAAAATATACGATTTCAATTAAAAGTCGACATTTTTTACTAATAAAAAAATGAAACCTTTTAGAAAAATAGAAAAAACATAACCTAAGATAATTTTAATATTTTTATTTCAAAAATGATTTTTTTGAAATAATTTTTCTATTAGAGGTAATAATTACTAATTATTTATATTCACAATGCATGACCATTTTATATTTTCAAAAAATAATTTTCTTCAGAAAAATTTCATTTTGTTTTAAATGATTATTATTTTATCTATGCTTAATAATTTTCATATTTTAGTTAGTACTATTCATTAAAACCAATTTAAAATATTTTTTTACTATAATATTATATAATAATATTTAAATAATATTTCATGTTTCCATTAAACACGGGGTTGTGTACAAATATTATTTATTCTTTTACTGCATTTGAGTATATGAAAATATATATATACATGATATATTTCTATAACATAATTATAATTTCATTATTTGGTGGTGATTCTATAAATTCTCAATTCATACTAAACACTACAAAATGAATATCGAAAAATAAATTTTTATACCAGAAGCACTAAAATTCACTTTCAACAGCTCGTAGGGACCATAAAAAATTGACATGGCTTTCTCTATGTCTCTAACAATTTTTAAACACAGATATGGTTAGAACAAGTTCTCTAATATAATTAATTAATCTATAAAACTAAAAAGTAACACCACTAGTTCATCATTAATATTTATTTTTGAAATATATTAACTAAAAACAATTAAGTATTATATAGGACATCATGTAGGCCAGTGGTAGCTGTTGGACCGTTGTCATATATTGGTCGTGATTTCAAACCACATTACCTTTTTGGATGCATTGGGTTTTCACCCAGCATTCAGGTTGTCCCTTTTATAAACTATATTAATATAATTCCTATTATATTCCCAAAAACATAATGGACATCCTTTAAATAAAAATAATCATTCGATATCTTTTTGACTTAGGGTTTCAATACAACCTTATTTTATTATTTTTTACTATATCTAACAATATTATTTAACAAAAATTAACATTTCATTAATGATCATATCAACCCTAAAGGTTATAAATACCTTTAAACATTTTTCTATAAAATTTAATGGAATAATTCCTCAAATAGAATTTTCAGTAGAACTTACAGTAAACAAATGGGTTGTATTGCATTAAATTTCTCCCAAAGTATCCTCAATATTTGTAGACACCCATAACATAATACAAAAAAGTGGTTTTTATGAATTTAAACATATGTACAATCTTAAAATTATTAATCCATTATCGTATCCATAAATATTAAATTTATACAGACACAAATGATTTGGAAATTTAATAGAATCCTTAAAAATTTCAGGATTTTTTTAAAAAAAATAACATCGGTAAAAAAGACATCTTTAATATAATTCAGAAATACCAATAATTACATCAACCATTTTATTTCGACATAGGTCCTTCTTTAGTCAATGGATTAACCTCTAGATGTGATCATTGACATAGATGATTTGTAGGTTCCCTAAATTTAAGACAACAAACATTAAATGGATCTCTAGAAATAGATTTATTTCAAAATATCGTACAATTAAATTTTTCCTCAGAATTTAATTAATTTATTCCATTCTTTTACACACATAATATATTTTATCATTCATTTATGAAACATTATTTTCAATAAAATAAAACTTAGGATTAATTTAGTTCATTCATTTTCATTATCTATTAAAATCCTTCACAATGGTTCATAACTAATATGTGAATTATTCGAAGCACATCCCCTAGGATTTTCAAACCAAGTTTATAGGAAGAACTATTTTCCTACACCATGTGATGATTGAGGCATTCCAAATTCACCTTTTTTTTAATTATTACCTCTAGGTACATATGTTCCAGAACAACATCCAAATTTAGTATCATGAAAAGGATTTCCTCCAATGAAAACCCAAAAAATATACTCCATTCTACAAAATTAGGATGTTCTTATATAGTTATCCTAAAATTATATAATATATTTATAATACCTAATCCATGTATTCCGAAATCTAGTTTCTAAAGTTTCTATAAAATATACCTTTCATAAAAATAGTGGATACCAATACCCTAGTATCCTAGAGTTGGTGCATGTATTATTACATTGGTATAAGATAAATAGAATCTCATCCCAAAGGACTGAATTTCATTGTAGTATTTGTAAAATAGATACAATATTGAGTATTATATTACATATTAATACACCAATTACAATTTTTTAATAATAAAATTATTCCTTCTAGAATATCATTTCATGTCAATCGTAGAACACATCATGGATTCCTTGGAAAGGAATCAAAATAAGGGTGTTCTCAAGTACTCAGAAAGTGATATGTACCCTTGAAGATATCATGAATAATTAAGCATATTCAGAATGGAAAGATAAATAACTGAACACATATTAAATTTAATCAATAACTTGGTTATCATAATTAGATGATACATAATCAAAATGGAATGGTAAATAACAGAAAATATATGCCCTTTATTCAATAAACTGATAATGAAATGCATTTAGATATAATATTATTATCAAAATATAATTGATAATAATAACTGAATTTTGAATGAAATAGATTCTTAATAATTTGATTCCATGATCTCAGGATCCATTATACCATTACCATCAATAAATTTCAGAAGAAGGTTTAAAACTACCGGGTATATACTAAAATGGTATTGCTAGTTAATTTTATGTTATCTTACACATTCACATCATGAGACTATCAATAAATCGAGAGGATATCTATAAATAGTACCCACCCATGTATTAAATTACAAAATAATTCCTCATATATAAAATAATAAATTTATTATATAAACAATATTACTTATCATCGAATATCCTTACCGAGTAAATAATTTAAATTAATCAATATATCCCCCAAATACACAAATGATTTCCAATTTAGAAATCATATATTGAAATTACATATAGTGTCTTTAGTAAACATATTCATGATAAATTATATGGATATATAAGTGAAATTTAATGTCCAATTATCACATGAAAGTAAAAAGTTCAAGCAAAATATGATGAATACATAAAAAATCAAGAAAGTGATTCATAGTACATTCCCTGGTAAAAATGACAATAAATCTTCCAATAGAAGAATAATGATAGAATTATAAAAAAATATAGAAATTGTACTACATATATAATTTTTTTTATTAATTTTGATTCATAAAAAATCATAAAAAATATTTAAAATCATTATTGAGGAAAATATACTTTTTATTTTGAAAATAACTTTTTAAAACATAAAACATTTTGAAAACAATTTCATTTAAAAATAACATTTAAAAAATAATAATTTACAGAATAATAGTGAAATTTTTTTATTTAAAAATACACTTGGAAACCGTAAATTGAATCTTGAAATAAATGATATTCATTCCAGAAGTTAATTTCACACATGTCATACAAGTTAAACAGATCATTCCTTTTTCACTGTAAAATGGGTAGTAATGTTATGTATTTGAAAAAACATAAGATAATTCCTCTAAATAAATTTCATTAAAATAAAAAATAATTAAATATTTCATTAATTAAAAATTATGAAAAGGATTATCAAAATTTATTTTTTTTAAACATGATTTTGGTAGAAAAAATAAATTTTCATCCGATGAGAGAAATGAAGTCTGGTGTTTTAAAAAAAATTAATAAATTATTTTAAGTACCAAACAGTTAAAAATTTTATTATTAATTTAAAATAACCAGAATAAATAGATTATAAAAAAATAACTTGTGTTGATTTACAAAATTATAAAACAATTTCTTTAAACTGAAATTCAAGAATAAAAAATTGATTAGAATGAAATTGTGAAATAAAACCTTGCAATGATCATAACATTGAAGTGATAATTAATAAATAAATAAATTATGAATAACAACTTCTAAAAAACATAAAAATAGTGGAAATGAAAAATAATATAATATAAATTAATTATACACATAATCTTATTATATCAATGATAATGAAAAAATAATATAACCCAATGAAAAAAAATTGATTTATGAAATCTTGTACCACTTTATAAATTTCAATTAGAATCCCCATGGATCAAATAATTCAAATAGAATATTTAAATACGATGAATTAATAAATTTTCATGATATAAAACCTATATTTCCAGTATATACATCAAATAAGATAAATTATGTGTATAATATCACAACATGCAACATTGAAATAAAATTGAGACCAAATCCCTAACCTCAAGTTTCTATTTTTTGACTGTTCATTAACATCCAATATATTTTTTCTAAAAATTATATAATAATATTAAAGAAGCATATTAATATTTATATTATCATGTATTATTCTTTTATAACATCTTATCACTCATATATTGAAAATTTTCAAATTTTTCATCGTTTTAGGTATTAATTGCCTTGTGTTCTCATTATTGATTTCTTATAAAAGCTTCAATTATAGTGAATATTATATAGTTAAATAATATTTAGAATAATAATAAATAAATAATTATCATATTATTACATAAATTATATATTTAATACCAATCATGAAATATTGTTATTAAAAATAAGTATTTTAGGATCACAAAGATGGTAGGTCGAATGTACACAAGTGTAACATTTTTCTTTTTCAATGATCAATATGAAGAGGCAGTAACTAATATTATATATTTAATTAACAATAATATTATTTTAAATATAATATTATTTATTTAAATATTATTATATATAGCCCCATCATTGGTGGTGCAGTGGTAATGGTTTTGGTTGGTTGAGGGGCAGGTCGCGAGGTCAAGTCCCCATGCCAATGATTTATTGAAATTTTCTTCATTGTTTTGTGTTCCACAGTTGAGGAGGTAACCAATTTAGTATATATAATTATATATATCATACTTTTTTTTGATGTTTAGTGGGTCGCATCACTTCATGAAGAAGAACATACATACATACACAAATGATGTTATCATTTTTCAATTTAAGAATGAATTAGATTTATTATATATTCACAATGATTAAAATATCATTAATTTCATAATTATTTCATGTATATCACATATTTTCATTAAATATGATATTATTACCATCCATTAACACCATTAGTTTAAAAGAAATCATATCGATTCGCAAGATGGTAGTTCATCGTACACATGACTAACTTCATCGTATCCTCTACAGAATGGAATGTAAAAATGTATATATTATATAATTAATATATAGATGTAAATAGTTTATAAATAACATATATATATATATACACTTTAAATCCATCATCTTACCATACCGTGAGAGGTGATAATGTAAAAATGACTAACATCATTTCGTGAAGCGGTCGTCTATTGTATACTTAAATGAAGATTTCGTAACTCATTTGATAGAAGAAGGCGTGGTTACAAATAATGAAAATATTATTAAAATAAATAATTATATGTATTATAATTATTTTTTTATATCATAATTTTTCAATAATAATTTAGGGATGTGTGCTAATAAATAATGTAAAAGTACTCATAGAGGAATATTTCTTCTTCTTTATGTATCCTCATTTGGTTTTCACCAAAGCCTTCATAGGTTTGATTTTTTCCCAAAATATGGATTTTAATATGATAAGAGGTAATTTTATAAGTTAATTTGGTATGAATTTTATGAACTAAAAGGGTCATAATGTGTGAAAAAAAGAGTATAGTGGTAGCCTTTTATAAGTGAGGTGATTGGCAGAGTTGTATGTTTTTGAAATGAATAAATCATACCAATGTTTCTACAATTAAAATACTTCCAAAATGGTCAATTATTGATCCTAGAAGATATAAAGGGGAAATAAGTCCATAATTGGGTTATGGGACAGTTTTTAATTAATTTTTTATCCTTTTCCAATTATTTTAACCCCCTATTAAATCTATTTTTACATGAAGCACAGTAACTAATTTTTACAGTTTTTATTATTTATTTTGGGAACAAATTAATTTAAACATATTGGATATTATAAATTATTCTTGATTCAATATATGTAATCAATTTTTAAAAATCAATTAACAAAATTTTAATAATTTATTTTAATTATAACTTCATAGACATGATAAGAAATCAAGGTTTTAATGATAAAATGTTAAAAATTATAAATAGTTTTAAATTAAAATTCAATATTAAAATTATTCTAAAAACCTGAATTGTGTTAATATAAATGAAAATAAAATAATTTTACTTTAAAAAAATTCAACATTTATTTCTAAAATTATAATTTAATTAAATGAAAATTTGATTGTCAATTAAAAATTTAGAATTTTTCTTTATTCATAAAAAAATTACACTTCTTAAGAAAATCTAAAATATTTACCAAAATATAATTTATTATGAAAATTTTAAAAAATAATTTTAGTTTTTCAATTATATTTTTTAATATTGTTAAAATTTAACTTTAATGTTTTTCTACAATGTAGGAATAATCCTCCATTTAAAAAAATAAATTTATTTAGAAAACGATTATTTTTTAAAATGATTCTAAATTTATTTATAATCACTTGGATACTTAATATCAATAATTAATTTATAACTACACATAAATTCTAGTGTAAGATTTTTTATATAAATATTTTATTATATAAAAATATTTAAATGTTATTTAACATTTAGTATAAACTCAATGATGTGATAAATGCAAGAAAAACTAAATTTTATATATAATACAGGATAAACATAGTGTTTCATGTAAGATACTGTAAAATAAGTGTTTCGTGTAATGTAGTCTACTCATGAAATGATTTTTAAAAAACATAAATATATCATAAATTTTATAGGGGTAAAATTTTATTCCTAACTTGGTATTGTGTGTCGTATATGCTATCGAATATAATGTTATTATTTTATAATTATTATGTGTTATATAAAAATCATAATTAAATTTTCATAAATTCAATCATTTCACCCTTTAAAAATATATAATATTTTTTTATTTTAATATAATGTCATTATAATACATGGAGAAATTATAATATTCTCCTAAAAACCTATAAAAATCATAGATAAATAAAATAGGCTACTTGAGGCATAACATTCGTGTCACCCTTAAAAATAGAGTAACCTTCACAGTTAAACATAGAATAATCATCACGTTAAGAAATAATATATCCATCACAGTTACACATAAAAAGAATCATTATTGTAATTGGAAAACTATCATAGTATATTCCAATAATAATGTAGGAAAAATCTAATTGGTTAACTCCATCCCTTTACCCAATGAATTAGAGATATATTATGTGGATCACTATTCTAATATGTTGTATCAAGATCACTAGTGAACTATAATGGGGCTCAAAAAGTATTATTTACTATACATGGATTTCCTATTTCTCTATTAAAATTCACTATTACTATATCAAGAATAAAAGAATCTATGCTTGAACTTTTGGTAAAAAAATATTTAAAAAACTATTTTAAACCTGTATGAAAAATACATTTGGATATCACCATATTCATTTCTTTTCAACACAAATTTTCTATATGAAAATAAATATATAATGGAAAATATGGATTTCCATATCGGGTCACCCAAGGCCATTGGTCCATTAAGGCTTTGGGGCCTCCTCAAGGCCTTCAGGCATCCTCAAGGCCTTCGTGCCACCTCAAGGCTTTGGGCCACCTAAAATTATTCTTAAATGACCAGACAAACTCTATAAGGAGAAGACTCCAGATAGGGATTCAGAGCAGGCACATTCACCTGAGGAGAATGTAAGTGGATTTTTCTGAAATAGAGGGTATGGAATCACCTGAGGGACAAGCCTATGCTTGCAGTTGAAGCCTAAACGAATAATCTATGAAAAGGTGGAGAGACGGTATCACAATGAAAAATCATGGGAGGATTAGTTCCATGTGTAGTCTAAATATTTCCAAATTACTATAGGTTATGAAATCTTTAATCCTACATGCCTTTTATGGTTTCCCCCTTCATCCATTGAATGGGTTTTTTCAAAAATCAATAAAAATAAGTCCTCCATGCCATTCAGGCTATAAAGAAATATAAAAATGAAATAATTTTTTTGGTGGTGGTAAAATTCATTAATGATGTAGATGTTAAAATAGAACATTATTCTTGTATTTCTTTCCTATATATTCACTATAAAAAAAGTTAAAAACATTACTTTTTAAAAAATTTGAAAGAAAGTAAAAGAGATGTAAAATATCCTATTAAATTATTATCTATTTGTATTAAAACATCCATAAAATAAATTTGTGAATCATACACATGGGAGAAAAATATTTAGATATAAATCATTTAAAAATATAAAAACAGAGGTTAATAGTAACGTAATCCTATGCTTTAGTCTAACTCATCACATAAATTCCTTATCTTCCTTATAGAGCCCTAACCCCATAGGGTCTGGATCTTGTGTCAAGCTACCATTACATTGCCAAAAGATTCAATTAAATCACATCCTATATGACCAAAGAGTTTCATAATATTTTTAAGCGTAATAAATTAATTAAATCTAGTTTATCCTTAAACATCTTTCTTAGTAAACATCAGGGAATATTAGGAAAAGGAAACACAATAAGGGTGAGCAAAAATTATCAGTAATGGTGAATACATTGTAAAACATAATTAATACATGAGATTAATCAATATATAATGGTAAATAATGTAAAACTAATGTCATGTAATCAATAACATAGGTGGAGGTGATAAATTAATATGTAATTTAAAATAACTGATCACACAGGTCATATAATCAATAAACTGAGTGGATAAAAAATATGGAATATTAATAAATTGAAACACCTACCATTTTATCATTAAAATAATAATTAAGTAATCCATATATTTTACCATGTGAAGATATAATTGATAATAAATAAACTAAATGAAGTCAATTCTTAATTATTGGACATCATGTATCAAGAACATGAAAACCTATACTTTCAAGATATATCCTCCAGATAGTTTAAAACTACAAGTTAAAACCTATTTAATTTTCCCAGATAATTTTTTCTCAAGGGAATATTTTGATGCATCAAGAGGCGGTATAAATTATTGTTCCCACCCATCGTTTCATTTCCAACGAATTCCTCATATCAAACAATCAAATTAATTAATATATAATATTTCTTTTCAAATATTCAACAAGATTCAATAATTATGATGTTTCATTATTTTAACAGATATTCAATTAAATGTCAAAATAATTATCATATTAAAATTTTAGATGGTTTGTGTAATGAATATATACATGATTAAAAGTATCGATAATTCGGGGAAATTTATTGTTCAATGATCATTGGAAATTGAATATTTCAAAGGGACTAAAAAATGAATCATGGAGTGAAATTCAATATTATTCCATGTACAACTCAATAAAAAAGAAACCAAATAAATAATAATGATATTATCAGTGCAACATACCCCCCAGTGGAGTAAAATTAAAGGGTTGTTGTTGTTGAAAAATTAAAATAGTATAGAAATATCTTTTAAAAACAATATTGGAAAAAATATCATTTTTATTTTTAATAACCTTTTGAAAATACTTTTCATTTAAAATAATATTCTTTTAAAATCACTTTATAAATCATTTTTACTTGAAAAAAACCTTTTAAATTTTCAATGGAGTCTTTGAAGACATTATTGTGGGTAGATTCGTACATGTTGTACAAGGTAAAAAGAACACTTCTTTTTCACGGTAAAATGTTAGAAGAAATCATTATTCATAATGTGATAAGATGATTCCTTTGAAAAAAAATCAAAGGAAAAATGTATGAATTTTATTAGAAATCATTTTGTATTGATTAAAAAAATTGAAAACATTTTTAGAAATTGGGATTTTTAGAAGAATATGGGTTCTCCTTCTAAAGAGATAAATAAAGTCGGGGTTTCTTGAAAATAATACATTTAGAGTGCCAAGGAATATAAAAATAGTTCTATTATGTGAAAAGATTAATAAATTACCAAAGGATATGAAAATTATAGGTTTTATTAAACAATAATCCAAAAATTTCCTTTAATGGAAATTCAATTTTAAACAATCCCAAACAAAATGATATTGGAAAGTAAACCTCTACAATGACGATAATGTTGATGTGAGAATAAAATGTTAAAAATATTATGTCTGTCAAATGAAAATCCAAATAATTTTTTTAAAATACATCAACTAATGGTAAAAAATTTATTACACACATAATCATTGAATAATAATGACAACCAAAAAGTAATATAACCCAATTACAATGAATCGTGTTATGAAATTCATTATCATATAATAACATTAAATTTAGATTATCATAGAATAAATAATTCAAATTGAAACTCAAATTACCATAAAGATAAAAAATCGTGATAATATATCTTAATAGAAGGTATATAAACCACACAGAATAATTCAGTGGTGTATATTACATTTATCTCACAGATATAAAAAGTGAGATGAAAATCTCTTACCTTGCATTTCCTTTTTAGGTGAACAAACATTAATCTATTGTATAATAGTTTTAAACATGTCACTAAATTAAAACAAGACCATAATAATATTTATTATGTCATATATTATCTTTATATAATATCTTATTACGTGTTTGTTAATAATCATTCATTATTTTCACTATTTCATGAATTAATTGCCTAGTTTATCATGTATGTTTTTACTTCTTATTTGTCGTTCCTATTATATAGACAAGGATTTAATCATATTATGAACTTAAAACACGATTTAGTTATCATATATGTCTTGTATATATGTATTTAGAATAATTAATAATGTTTGGATATAAGAAATGAAATGAATTGTTCATGTAGATGGTTGGTCGAGTGTATCCATGAATGATACTTTCATTTCCCTATAGAATTTAAAATGAATTAAAATTAAATTATATAAATGTTTATGTAAAAAATAATAAAAATATCATATATATGACATATATGTCACAAAGGATTATTAAAACAATCCTTTATATATAACAATTATAGTGTGAATGAATCACATCACTTTGAAGAGGCAGTAGTCTACATGTCCATAATAAATGATATCATATTTACAGAAAATGGAAAACATAATGTTATGTGTAATAAAATAATTAAATAAGATTAAATAATTTATAATTATCATATATTATATATATAAATAGAATTTCCATAATAATTTCCACTATGAGAGGAGGTAAATTAAAAAAACAATCATCATTTTGTGAGGAGGTAGTTCACCGTACACATAAACAACAAGTTCATTTCCGATTATATAGAAGTGTGTGTAAGTGTAGTTCAAAACCTTATGATAAAAAAATACCAGAATAAAGTGGATATTAAATTTATTATTTAATCATGGAATAATAATATTTGAGGGGATGGAGATTGAATGTAAAATAAAAGATCTTGAGAAAGGATGTTTCCTCTTCTTTGGGTAACTTTTTTTGGTCTACACCAAAGGGATTACAAGGATGGATTTATACCCAAGGTGATGCTTGTATGATTATTAGAGGGATGTGTAAGAGTTATTTGGGTAGATCTTGGTTGAGCCAAACTAGTTTGAGATGTGTGATGAAAATATTGGGACGACTGCCTATAAATTGTGTTACAGGTGTGTCATTCTTGTAAATTTTTGAAAAGTGAATTCCCCTCATGTTTTTCATATATCAAGTGGAATTCTAAATCATCTTTTGTAAATAATCTAGGTTATTTTGGAATTTTAATTTATGTTTTTGTCCTTTGAAAATATAATTTTCTTCATAATCACTGAAAATATTTTTAATCACTTCACAAATATTAATTTTAGAAAACTACATTTACCACTTTATAAAATAGAAACTATTAGGATTCCAAGTATCTAATACATTTTTTTAAATTTCAATCAAAATAGTTTAATAAATTAATTTATATCTAATCCCGCATTTGTATTGACAATGTGTGTTTTAAGGTAAAATTTTCAAAAGATTGCTATGTTTTCATGGTCAATATAGAAGAAGAATTTTTTATAATTACCTAATTTGGATAAATTGACAATAAATTTAGATAATAAAAAAATAAAAAATACAATTTAACTTCATAATTAAATTATATGAAAAAAGAAGTTTTGAATTATAATTCGTTATTTTTCATTTTTTATCAAAAACATTATCATCACACAAAAGTACCAAAAATACTCTCTAACATAATTTTGAGGTTTCTATTTCCAAAATGATCTTTATTTTTAAATATAATATATATAAAAGTTCCAAAATTTTAATTTAAAATAGGTTCATCATTAAATGTTTGTAAAATATTCTTTTGAAAATACAGGTTTTTATGTATAAAATTAGGTTCGTTCTTATCTTATACATATCAAATCAATTGGATGAATTTAATAAATACTTTATTTAATAATTAATATATATTACATTAATATCACTCCATATTTATAGTTATTTTAATTTTCTAGTATAAAATACCTTTTTGGGCATAAAAATAGTTTTCTATAAAAACATTCCCTTCATATTCAACATGTATATATATTAATTTATAACTAATTTATAACCTGTGAATTCATTTAATATTTTCATAACCCATATATTTTATATGTTATTTAATATTATTCCTGACATCAAATTTAATAGATAGGCAATATCTTATTTTTCTAAATAATATTGTTTTATTAATATATGATTTTTGGTAAAACTCAGACTTGGCTGTAACACGATCTCTTTAACAAACTTGTTATTATGTGTGACGTAGGCTAGCTCCATTTTTTCACACTACAAAAAATATAATGGGTTAATATTTTTTAAAATTATAAATATATTATAAATTATTTTGATATTATGTTTCCTTATATGCTCGGTGTCATGTATCAAACACACGATCAAATTCAATTTTCTTACTTTAGAGTTTCAGGGTGTTACATTCTCCCCACCTTAAATAAATTGAATCATTTCAATTTAAATTTGATCCAGTTAATAGATTTTTTTATATTTCATATGTTGAAATACCATATTGTGAAAGGATTCATAAAACATCCTATTGAAAAGAGAGAATGTGTATTAAAAAGGTCACATGGACTAACATATTACTATGTTTCTACATATCCGATCATGCATAGAATGTAGATACACATACATAGAAAAATAAAATAAATATTTATATGGAGTGATTATGGTCATCAATAAAAAATATGGGATTTATTAAATTAATGTTTAGGGTCTAAAACTAATAAATCTATAATGATTTAGAAGAGAATCAGTTCCCCAAAAAAATACGGTATCAGGATAACAATTTTTATTGATCATTTTTCTAATGTAGGATAATTCTTTTCTACCTACGTATATAAAGAAATAAACCAAAATGAAATATCCAAATTTTATAAATATAATTTACATCCATTGTTTTTTATTTGATAAATTTCTAATTTATCCTTTACTACATGAAATGTATATCAAATAATGAACTTTGATTCCTCAAGCACTAAAATAAATATTTAACTAATCCCAATACCCATAAATGTGTGAATGTTTATCATTTTGTCTCTATGTATTATCCATAGTCAATATGGTTAATAAATTAATCTCTAAACTAATAAATGTAACACTACTGGTTCATCATTAATATTTAATCATTAAATTATTTAATTAGAAACAATGACATATTATATAGGAAATTATATAGTTTAGTGGTTGGAAATAAACACTTATTGTCTTTCAGTCATGGGTTAAAGTCTCGTAGCCTTTTGAGAGTTGATGGGTTTTCACCTAGAATACATGTTTTCCTTTTATGTAACCATAGTAATAAAATTTCCAAAATAAATATGATGGATATTCTTAAAAAATGGTAAATCACCTAATTGCCTTTTCACTATGATTGTCAATTAATCCTCAAAACATAAATACAGCACCAATTAATTTTAACATATGTCCTTTCTTAGTCTAGAATTCACCTCTTAGAAGAGGGAAGTTGTTAAAACCAAAAACTGTAGTGTTAGAATCAAATATCATATTGGAAAATCATAAAATAATTATTATGATATCTAAATTTAGACACATTATTTTCAATATATGAATCCTCAGTTTTAAACAAGGTTTTTGATTTCCATTATATTTTATTTATCCTTCATACTGGTTGGAAAAGTGAGTCTGAAATATCCTATGAATATCCTCTAGGAGTGTTAATATAGGTTTGTAGTAAGGATCATTTTCATGAACCCAGTAATGCTCGAGTCAGATTTGATTCAATTTGTTAGAGTTGTTACCCGTAGTTACATCAGTTCTAGAACCACGTCTACTTGTAGAATCTAGATAGTGATGTATTTCTAGGAAGTCCCATAAAATCCATACCTTACCAAAATTCTAGGATATTAATCTTTACTTATCCTAAAATTCCACCTTAGTTCTATTTTTTAAATCTATTTGTTATGAAATCTATTTCCCAATGTTAGTACTATACTTTCCATGATACCAATTGTAGAACCCCGACCCTAGAAGGCCTAGAGTTGGTGTCATGATTCCATTACATTGGTATAATATACAAGTAAATAACATCCCAATGGACTAAATGGTTTTGTATTCTTGGAAAAAAGATACATACATGAGTATTTTATAACAAATGAATATACTAATTAGACATAATTTGTTCTTCATGTATAATAACATTTTCTAATTTTGCGTACCATTGAATATCACTCTTATTACAGTTTAGGTATTATTGGGAAAATGAAACATAATAATGCGGAGCTCAAATGCTCACTAATGGTAAATATAGTTAAGGAAATGATTAATCAATGAGAATACATAATATAAAATTTTAAATAACATAAAACATATTCCATGTAAACAATAATTGAGAAGTGGGTCAGAAAATAATATTTCAAGGTAAATAACTAGATAGACATTTCACATAATCAATAAATTGTTTAGATAAAAAATATAGTATGGTAATAACTAGTAATACCTGTAATTTAATCAATATAATGAGAATTAAATACATCTATATATTTTATCATGTGAAAAATCACATTTATAAAAAATACTTAAAAAAATGAATGTTATTCTTAATTATTGGACGTCATGGCTCAGTCACATCAAAACCTTTACCATCAATATCTATCATCTAGAATGTTTAAAAATATACGTAAAACCCAGTTTAATTTTCACAACTTATTTTTATCAAAAGAAAATATAAATAAATTGAGGGGATATATAAATTCTATACCCCACCCATCATTTCATGTCCAAATAATTCCTCATATTGAAAAATGACTTCCATTAATAGATAATATGAATGGTAAAATATCTATATTTAATATAAAATATAGATTTTTCAATATTTTCCTAGATAAAGAAATAACTATCAATTTAATCACTGTACGAAAAATGGTATATGGTATAGGAAAATAATATATAATTGATAAATGATATGAATAATTAGGGAAAATTTAATGTTAAATGATCATAGGAAATTCAATATTTTGAGGGGACTAACGAAGGAATCAAGGAAGTTAATGTCAACACTATTCTTGTCCAAATAAATAAAAAACCATCCATAGAAATAATAATGGCATAATAAATAAAATGTATCCTAAATGGAGTAAATTAGGGTTCTTTGTCATTTATTAATTAAAATAGTATAAGAATATCTTTTAAAAATATTATTGAGGAAAATATGCTTTTTATATTCAAAATAATTTAACATCATTTTATTTAAAAATAACTTTTTAAAAGTTTTCATTAAAAATTAAACTTTTAAATTTTGAATAAGAATCATAAAAAATATTATGGTGAGTTAATCCATACATGTCATGAAAGGTAAAAGAAGCAGTTCTTTTTCATGGTAAAAGGATAGATAAATTACTTTTTTGAAAAGTGACAATAGTATTCATTTAAAATCATATGTAGAATTAAAAAGTCTATGAATTTATTTTATAAATAATATTTTAAAATTTAAAATAAATTTATAACCTTTTTAAAAAATATGGGTTCTAAATGAAAAAAGGATCTCTCACTAAGTAGGGAAATTAAATATTTTATTTTTGAAAACATTTTCTAAAACATTTTCAGTACCAAAAAATGTATAAATGGTACTATAACATGAAAAAGGTAAAGAATTAACAAATTATAAGTAAGTTAAAGGGTTTATTTAAATTTGGCCCAATAATTTCTTCAAATGTAAATTCAATTGAAAAAAATCCCGAACAAAATGATATTGTGATGTCAACCATTGGAAAGACAATGAGGTTTATGTGAGAATAAATTGGTAAATAGATTATGTTTGGAAAATTTTAGTCCACATAATACTATTATAAATAAAAATAATAGTAAAAATTGACTAAAAACATAATCATAGAATATTAACGATAATAAAGATGTAATATAATCCAATGAAACGCAATTAAGTTATTAAAGTATTTACCACTTGGTAACTTTTAACTCAAATCCCCTTAGAAGAAATAATTCAAATTTAAACACAAAATAAAATGAAGATAAATCAATTCATGATTTGATATATCAAAATGAGTATTATATAAACCACACAAAATAAGTAGTGGTTAATATGATATTTATCCCATGGTTGTAAAAAGTGAGATGATAATATCTTACATTCTCTTTCCTTTTTTGGAAAAAATCGTTTATCCAACTATATAATGGTTTTAAAAATTCCAATGACTTATAAAAAATTCATAACAACATTTATTATAACATATATTATCTTCTTATAATATCATATTACACATATTTGAATAATTGTTCTTTATTTTCACTATTTTGGGTTTTAATTTCATAGTTTCTTGAGTATGTTTTGACTTGTTATTTATTATTTCTACTACTTATATAATAATTTCATCATCTAGATTTTTTATTAAATTAAATATTTATCATAAATATCTATTATATATGTAATTATAATAATCCATAATGTTTGGATATATGAAATGAAATTCACTATTCATGGATACAGTAGGTTATATGTAAGCATGAATGGTACTTTTATTTCCTTGTCATATTATTAAAGAATGAAAATTAAATCATATAAATATATATATATATATTATAGTATCATATATATTCCATATATTTTAAATTATTTTATTAAAACCTTCTTTTATACATTCTATGTATATGCATGAACGAATCACAATTAATTTAGTAGGTAATGGTCAATACTTCCACAAACGATGTTATCATATATACACAAAATGAAGAGTATAACGGTATGTTTTATAAAATAATTGTATATGAATAAACACAATATAAGTATCATATATATTATATTTAAATATTTATTCCATCATAATTTCCACCATGAGAGGTGGTAATTGAAAACACGAACAATCATCAGTTCGTGAGGCAGTAGATCACCGTACACATAAATGATAAGTTTGTTACGCATTAGATGAATGTTTGTGTAAGTGTAAGTCAAAACCATAGAAAAAAATCACATTATATCTAGAATAAATTTTTATTATATAATCTTGGAATAATAACAGTTGATGGGGTGGAGAATGAAAATAAAATAAAATAACATGAAGAAGGATGTCACATCTTATTTGGGTAACTTCTTTTGGTTTTCCCCAAAGGGAATCCTTGGATGAATTTATAGCCATGGTTAGGATTATTTGATGAGGTTAGGGCTGTATAAGATCTATTTTCAGAAGATATTTGTTGATACAAGGTTTCTTGATAGGTGTGAGGAAGAGGGACAGGTGTGTACCATTTTAAAGTGGGGAAGGACTGGCATTCTAATAAATTTTTAAAAGGGAATTCGACAAACAATTTTTCAATTTCAATTGGTTAAATTAATAGAAAAAATGAAAAAAATGTTAGATTGGGATAAAATATGGCTTGAAAAATATATTTTTTTACATGTTTATAGATCATTTTGGGCATTGTGTTTAGTGTTTAGTCCATTGTTAAGTAAATTTTCATCTTATTCAAAGTAATTAATTATAATAACATTCACTAATATTTTTTTCATGTTGTTGGGGTTTGTCATAGTGGTATGAACCTCGCAACCTTACATGAAAAATGGGGGTTCAAAACCCATTTGGCGTAGGTACTGTTGCAGTACTGAAGCGTACTGTACCAGTGATGATAATGTAGCAACGATGGGAACTGTAGCAGCGTCATGTCACTGTAGTGGCAGCATCGCACTATAGGAGAAGTAGTTACTATGCCGTACTATAGAAGGTGGTGCTATACCAGTACTATTGATAGAATGGGCCTTGGGCCCAAATTTGGGCCTACGGGCCATGTAATGGGCTAAATGGCCATTGTGCTTTTGGGTTATGTAATGGGTCTTGCTCTACCCAATTAAAAGAGGTATTTGCATTGCTTTAATAAAAAATGAGGCTTCGGCCCCAACCATTAAATTTTCTTTCAAAATCAATGTTCACCATATTATAAATTATTAGTTATTAATATTCCAAATATTGAATCAATTTTCAAAATTTAAATAAAATAAGTTGCAGAAATTTATTTTAATTTAATCCCACATATGGGATGACAAATGGTGTTTTGAAGTAAAATGTTAAAATCTTTTATGTGATTTTATATTCAATTTTTGATGTAAAATTTTTTCTAATGAGATATTTTTTTTAATTTATATATAATTTAACTAATTAAACTTGAAAAAAAATTCAAAAATACAATTTAAACTTATAGATAAATTAGATGGACATGAATTTTGGAATTAAAATTTCTTATTTTTCCCAATTCATTAAAAAAAGAAACATTATAGAAATATATAATAAACTCACTCTAACATAATTGAGGAATTTAAATTTCAAAAATAATGTATATTTTTACATAAAAATATATATAATTTAAAAAATATATATTATAAAATTAGATTTCCATTTAAAGGGTGTCAAATTACCTTAAAAATTATAGGTTTTTATGCATACAATTGGGTTTGTTCTTATTTTATTCCTGTAAATCATATTGAAGGAATTTAATAAAATATTTGATTAAATATATAATATATATTACGATAGTATCACTAAATATTTTTAAATAATTTAATTTATTAGGATAAAACAATTTCATGGGAATAAAAATAGCTTTCTATTAAAACATTCCCTTTATTTTCAATTGGTTTCTATATTCATTTCTAATTGACATATAACCAATGAATTAATTTTTTATTTCTG
The DNA here is from genome assembly GCA_963277665.1 of Viscum album. Classification (NCBI taxonomy): domain Eukaryota; kingdom Viridiplantae; phylum Streptophyta; class Magnoliopsida; order Santalales; family Viscaceae; genus Viscum; species Viscum album. The sequence continues at coordinate 1,371,108,079 of OY728133.1, read as the reverse complement.
TAAATTATATATTTTCATAATTTATTTAATAATATTCATAACCACTAATTTAATTTATATTTTATGTTTTATAATAATAAATAATATTTTTAAGAAATTTATCATTTTCAGTAAAACATGGTCTTGCGTGTAACACAAGCCATTGAAGAAACACATTGTTTTGTAATATGTATTCTAACTTAGTTTCCCATTAGTTGAAGTTATATAATGTATTAATATTTTTTAAAAATTAAAATATACTATACAGTCTCTGGATATTATAATTCCTTCTCCACATGGTATTGTGTGTAAGACACACTATCAAATACAATGTTATAACATTAGATTATTGAAGCATTACATTCATGTATAATATATATATGTTTATTATTTACTAGATATATAAGATTTTTAATTTTTTTTACTTTTATTTCAGTTATTTCCATGTTACATAAAATTACATGAAAATTTTAGTTAACGTTAGATGTTTTGAAAATATTCAACATATATATGCAAAATGACTTCTATAGGATTGATATGGTCAAATATTTAATTATTAAATAATATATATAATAATATTCATGAAATAATTATAATTTTTATATATAAGTTATTATTTTATATACAACCATTAATTGTGGTTATAAAAAACGAAATATGTTGTAATGATGGAAACGGTAGGTCTCACATACACATGCGTAATGTTCCCATTTTGAATGATCATTATAGAAAGAAGTCAGGTATTATTATATCATTAAATAATGATAATAATTTCATTAATATCATTTTAATTATGTAAATAAACTTGTATTTATCATCTATGTGCTGTGGTGATAAATAAAATAACATCACTTAGTAGAGGTGGTAGTCCTCACATACACACAAACGACGATATCATTTTTTATTAAATTGAAACATATGAAAATATAAGTTATAATATCAATGAATAATTCAAATAAAGTATTAAATATAATTTATAGCAATTTCTTACATCGTTATAAACATCCATAAGAGGAAGTGATAGGAAATGAATTACATTAGTTTGTGAGGCGATAACATGGTGTAAACCCGAACGATGTATTCAATTCCAATTTGATGGTTGTTGGAGATAAATATTGGTTATTCTCTTGTAATAATGACATGTTAGTATATGGGATATTATTTTGTAATTATCCACATATGTTTAAAGAATATTTTTTTGGCATGGAAGAAAAAATAAAAAACATTTGGTAGAACACTATACATATTGTTCGGAAAATATTCATTGCATTACACCTTAAGACCAATAAGATAGATATTATAAAAAAATTTATACCTATCAAAAAAAATTAGGGATTTTGGGAATGGATTTTTGTAGTTATTGGTTGATTAATTATTTCATGATCTATTAAGAAATCATTACAAGAGATGTCCTTTTATATGAGTTGGGAATGACACTCTTAGAATTTCATAAAATATTAAATAAATATAGATTAATATTTACTACCCAATAGACCATAATTGATAATATCAAAATATAATATTATTATGTTTCATAAATATACCATTAAAAAAACACTTGTGTGGGTCGATTTTTTACCTTTATTTTTTTGGGTTTAATACATTGGGAACCCTTTTGACAATTATGGTGATATTAATGTTTTTAACTCTTAATGGACTGACATGGTTACTAAAAAAGGAAACATGATTCCGAAATGATCATTCATTGATATCTAACCATATCCTAATCACTATGAATATTATAGGATTTTTAGTAATTCTATATCATTTTATAATATATTGTATTCATAAAATATCGATAATGTAAATTTTATAACTATACATTTTCAATGAATTTAGTAACATCAAGAAGAATAATTAAGATAGAAAAAAGTATTAATAAATAAATAAATAAATTATTTGTCTATAATATTTTTGGATCACATTAACTAGATAAATCATAATACATTAATATTTTTAATATCATTTATTTTATTTTTCTTTTAATTAAAAAATTACTACCTCAATGTTGCATAATATTTTAATTTAATAATTTATCAACAAAAAATTAAAAATACATTATAATTATGAACATAAATTGTATATATTATAAATTAATATTTATAAATAATTATAAATATTGTTTTCCCAAAGATAAAAATATTAATGTTATGAAAAAAATACTATGTCATTTATTACTTTTCATTTGGAAAAATATTATAAATTTTATAATCACATTTAAATGGCAAAAAGGTCATATAACAGATTATTAGATGAATATGGATGTAATTTAATCTTATAAAAAATTATTTCAAGTTTTATAGATATTTTTTAGTCCAAATAATTTGATTTTATAAAATTAATTGCTTGATTTATCATTTATCGTGGGAACAAAAATTACTAAGTATGCAATATAGATTGTCCAAAAATAAAATATGCCAATTTAAAAAAAATAATGTCCTAATTAAAAATATGGAATCCATTTTCTAAAATTCAAAACATTTAAGTGGTGGAATTTAATTTAAAATTTAACTAGTAAAATGTGATAAAAACCATGTTTTCAAGAAAATACAATTTTAATTACAAAAAATGGTATTATAATAAATTAAATAATAAAATGTATTCAAAAAGCCATAATTAGATTATTATTAATCAAAATAAAATACTTATATCTTTAAAAATAATCCAAACTAGATTTTTAGTTTGTTAATACATGAAAATAAAATATCATTTTCAATAAAAATCTGTAATTGTCACTATTCACTTAGAAATCAAACATCTCATAAAAGTATCAAAATATATCTGTAATATATTTTATATATTATTAATTCAAAAATGAATGAAATATTATAAAATAATTTTTATAATATTTGTACAAATTAGTTATAATATATTCTCATGGAAATCATTAAAAACCATTTTTGGAGATAACATATTTTTGACGAATAAATGAATTTACTATAAATTGGTTAATTTTTTACTAATAATTAATAAGAAAATTTATTAAATAATACATATATATATATATTAATTTTTTTAATATTATTCATACCCACTAATTCAATATCTGGGTTATAATGGTTAAAAATAAATAGGAATATTTCATGGGGTGTTTTGTGTTGTGTTTTTTGCACTTAATCAAACTTAATGTCCTTATTTTTACAATGTAGAATATTAAATTATCTCTCCTTAAATAATCTTTATCCTCACAATTTGAACTTTTTCTTGAAAACAATGTTTTGAAATTTGAAAATTATTTTATTGAGATTCACAATATGATAATGGTTAATAGAACTACCTCTTGATAAAAGAAAAAAAGGGATGTTTGAAATTCATATATAATAACACATAACGAGGTTTCCAAGTTTAAAAACATTGGTTGGAAGTGAAAATATGAACAATAAGATAAAAACACCCATTGACTTATAATTAGTGATAGAGAACATGTTGAGGATAATTTTAATGCCCACATGATCAAAAACCAACTAGGTTTACAAAAAACCATAGATTAATAAAAAAAGGTGAAAGGATAAATATTTTGTTTTAATATCCTTTTCTTAGTGTTGGGGGATTCCATTACAATAAAAAGTATGATAATTGGTAAAATATTCTTAAATGAAAATAATAATATCTTCCTTTAAATAATTTCCCCCACATTCTCATATTATTTTCTAAATTATGATTATTGATGATGATTTTTTCAAGCATGTACAACTAAGATTAATTTATAATGAATCACCTAATCCGAAAAAGGGTAACAATCTATTACTCCTATATTTATACATTATCCATAGAGGAAATAGTTATCACAAAGTTATATAAAACATTATATGAAAACATATAACAACTTAATCTCTAAAATTCAACACTAATATCCAATGATCAGACTAACTTATTATTTAAATAACTATCCTTAGAATCATTCAATATATTCCTGAATAAGTTTGAATCTCAAACATTGGAATGATTTTCTCACATATTCATTCAACATGTATCTTATATTTTTCCCCAAATAACATTAAATACTCATAAATCTTCATACCAAAAATGGGCATTCGCTAATCGTATAATCACCAAATATGGTAATACTTTACACTAATTACCAGAATCACCATATATCCACATTAAAATTATTCGTGATTCCAAATAAAAATTCAACTGTTATAGCTTAAATAAATTCCATTAACAATTAGTTTACCTTAATCATATAAGGATCCAAAAATAATATTCATCATCTAAAAATACATTAAACACTTAATCACCAAATATGATTTCAATGCCATGGTTACTGTAACACCACATTAGCTTTTTTTCAGGTACATTTTTACAGTTTTTTGCTTCACTATCATAATAAGTTAGTGTGGAAGACACTATAATTGAAATGATACTAATAACAGTGATGTCAAAAAAATGTATATTTTTAAACATAAAATATTGACTTTCTACTGCTCCATGATCACTTTCACACCGTGTAAGTATAGTAAACACCATATAAAGGTTTTTGGAAAAAATACATGAATTGGGTATATGGTATGAATGGTTTACACACCATGTACTATGTACACATCATGTATTTATAAAATATGGGTTTTAATTGAAAAGGCAATGGGGTTTCAGTGTATACCTACCCTAAGTAAAACATGATGTGAAAATGGAATACACACCATATAAATATTATAGTGTTGACTGTTTAGGGTTTAGTAGGAATTTTATGTTTCATTATTTCCTTGGGCATCCATCAACTATATTACTTGAGATATCCCTATGTGATTTTGGGTGACTCATCTCTATTTGGATCTATTCATCTAGTGATTGACCAATATGGTTAGTCGCTTCGTCTATTCAGGTATGCCTTTCCTCTCAGTTTCAATTTTTTTGTAGAATTGTTTTCTATAGGGATTGTATATTAGATTTTTTATTCTATCAATTAATTATAGGATTTTTCATTCTTTATCTTCTGATGTCAAATAGTGTGGTTTTCAATCCCTATTATCAAGGAGGATATGTTTTGAAATTTTTTGAGGTCAGTGTATCTATTAAATTATTATAATTTCAGGAATTACTTTTTATTAATTATGATTTCATAATATTTTGAATTTTATTTAATCTGTTGAAATTGAAACGAAAAATTCATTCACATTTAAATGGTGTATTTATTTGAAAAAAATTAATTGATTTGAAAATGAAAATATATTTTAAATCTTATAAGTACACTGAAATGGCTTTACTTTTTTTGATAAATATGTTAGAATGTATTTTAAAATAGATGTTTAAAAACATTTACAGTGGGAACCATAGGTGTGTCGAGATAGATACACAACTAACCTTACTATCTGTGACACAGTTAGGAGTAAATCTATTGTATATCAATGGGTTATGGTAAGAATCTATATTAGTTAGACCCAACCATATTCCTTATTGTTCCCGTGAGTGTATATCACATGTCGAATTTTAGGATAGAGTCTGGATGACTAGTTCCTTGTTGTTTATTATTATTTCTAGATGATTAATTTGGGATGTAATATTTCATGGATTTTGACTCACATGAATATTTATATTTCTTATATTTTCCAACCATTTGGCCTTTAGAAAATCTGACATTAAATTTTTCAAAAACTTCGCAATTAATTAAAAAAGTAATTTAAATTATTTATTTTAAATAATAATTTAAAAGTATTTAGTTTTAAATCATGGACTTAAAAAATCTTGATATTTTAAGAGGTGTAGAAATTTTTGTGGTATATTACTTGGTACTGTTTCACAAAGACTGATTCAACCTATAGGTAGATTTAGATAGTATTTTGTAGGATACAAGTACATGGAATATAATTCTATTACATGCAAGATTCTCTTTAAATTTTAGTTTTAGTTCATGGTAGTTTTTAGTGATGATGTTTGGTCACATCGTGATTTGTTGACTAGACATATCTTTCATTTAGTTTATCTTATTTGGACAATTTGTATCTACCTTGTTTCAACTTCATACTGTAGTTTTATTTTTTTCTTTATATATGATACTTGTTCTATTATCATTGTTTTACCCCAACCCATAATGGGATGACTTGGCTTAATGGGCTGGTGGCCTAGGTTGGTCTGCTAAAATATGGAATCAATGAGATTACTGAGCCCAAATTTTTTTCAATACTTCTTATGTTTTTTTGTATTTGTTACACTATAGTAGGATCATCTGAATTTGGACAATAAGTGTGAAAAAGTGGCCTAGAAAGCCCACTCAAATTATTGATTTTTAGTTTTTATGGGTTGTTGAAAAATATTTACTAAGTCCAAGACATGTTATTTAGGTTTTATGGAATTAATTGTATTGTAATTTTTTGTTAATTAACCTATATATTAATTTTTAGGTCTTGGTGTCTATTTGGTTATTTTAATAAACTAGGCGGGTAGTTTATCTGGATAGACATCTTCCATTAAAAAGTTTTTGTCATTTTGTGGAAGAAATCATAAATGATTTATGTTATTATTGTATTAAATCATTATTTTGATTATTATTTTTTGTTCAATGGTGTTGGAGTTTCTCAAGACCATTTGGTTATTATCTTGTGTTTAAAAAATAATGCCTCCTTGATGAACTTATCCAAATATGAGAGGGAAGCTCTGAGGAAGGTTTTGCGGGTGGATCTTCTTGTTTACCATTCTTTGGTTGAAGAGGTTATTTGTACGATTAAACATCTAGGTTCCATTGTTATATTTAACCCATGTTGAGGAGTGAATCATGGCTTGGAATTCAAAAATTATCATTCACATATATTCCATGGTGACGATGAGACCAATGAATCAGAGGAGTGGCTTGAATGGACTAAATGTATCATAATATTTTTTAAGACTCATGAAGACTCTTTGTTGGAGTTTTTAATATATATGATTGATGGGGCATGGGAGAGTGGTGGGAATCTATAGTGAATGCTAAGTGGCGTAAAGGTATTACATTTGTTTCCTTAAAGAAGATATTCAACTATCAGTTTAAATATGAGACGTTAGGTGATGAAAAGACCTTCGAATTTCATACATTGCAACAAGGGGAGTGTACCATTCTGAAGTACTCCACCATTTTTGTTGAGTTGGTTCATAGAGCACCAGAGCATTTAAACAATTATTAACTGAATATTCAGAGGATCAATATAGGGATGAGGGCTAACGATAGGTTGATGCCATTTATTTTCACCTTCCTAACATTTTAAAGGTAGTGGATAAATAATATTTGAATGTGGTGGACATGGATTGATGAACAATTTTAGGTAGAGATTCATTAGTTATAGTGGTTAGCTAGGGTTTTTATTATTATCAAAAAAAGAAATTAATGAGTGATCTGTTTACTGCAAGAAAATGTATAGGAGACTCCATAGGGTAACAACAGGTTATTTTCAACTATTGTGGGAGGAATGGTCAAACCAAGCCTCGTTGTATGAAGTATCCGATGATTTGTAATCTTTATGGGAAATTTTTCCACATGAAACTTAAGTTGGGATCCAAATTCAATAAGTGGTCAGTGGTTTGGGTTGATAGTTATAAGGACAGAGGGTATCCTTTTCATACAAAAGGTAATAACCAAGTATCTATGTCTCAATATCTTTATGAAAAAGAGTGTTCACAAGAGGAATCAGATGTGGGGCCAATAACTGTTAGAGGTATGATTCTTATTTTGTCTTCTGTGGTGATATTTTTTTTGTATGGTAGCTACACAATATTTTTTATCTTCAAATCTAGTTGAAATTTTATATTTCCATTCAGAGAATATTATATTTTTTTTCTTTCTACGCCTTTGTGGAAGAGGACCGAAAAAGGTTTCATGTTTATGGTATGTCGGCAGGTGATAGTTGATGTTGAGGTGATTTCATAATTCATAGAGATTGATCATGAAATCAACAACTATTTAACAGGAAAGGATTGGATATTAGAATGAAGGAAAAGATACACCATTACCATCATTGGGTATAGTTCTTATAAACTGATGCGGTTAATCGTGTTATCTCGTGTGAGCGGGACAATAAATTTGGATATTAATGGAATATAATTACATATATTGGTTTGATCTCATTCGATTTTATAGAAGTGATTCATTATGCAGTTGATCCTTGACTGTTGTTATACTACCTTTTGTTTAATTCTCATACCGTAATTATTTTTAAATTATTTTTCTTGTTTACCACCATAGAGAGTGGTCACGTTTATCATTGACATGTTACCTATAATAATTCATATTTCAATTCAATCTTATAGAATTGAATATACTATGTTGGTGTGACTTGATATCTATCTTAATGACCTTTAGGTTAATGGATTTATTTATACTAGCACATTACCATGGGATTCACTTGTACTCTTTACTAAGAAGGAATATGGGAGCCTTTGATATTGTATTGAATGTTGAATGTTGAATTATTTGAATAGTAATAAAATGTTCCATTTACCAAGAATAAATGATTTTTTATTAACATAGAGGGTCTCATTATTTTAACATGGTTAAGATTTTTTTTGGGTACCCTCAGTTGAGAATCTGATAGAATAATATAGTAAAAAAAGTGTTTTAGTGTTTATATGAGAATTTCATGTTTTTGGTATTTCCTTTCAATATCACCAATGATGGGACAATGTTTTTAGATTTTTTGAAGTAGATATTCCATTGGTTTTGGGACTCTAATTTTTGTGTTCTTGGATGGTATTTTTCTTTATTATAAGGCAGAAGAGGATCACATGGACCGGTTTGATATCATTTCTCATACATTGAGGGAAAATCATATGTATGGTACTCTTTCCAACTGTTCATTTCCTATCTGAGAGGTAATGTTTATGGGGAATGTGATATCTAAGGGGGGATTCACAGTATATCTTAAAAAGGTATGTGCAGTTATGTCTTTTGAACTTTCTAGAAATTTGTTTGATATCAAGAGATTCTTCAGTATAGAAGCATACTATAGATAGTTTTATCAATACTTATACAGGCTTGTATCTTGGATGATGTCACTAACCCATAATGGTATAATATTTAAATGCAAGTAATAGTGTTAGATATGTTTTGTGGTGATGAATATATAGTTTAATTCAGAATACATTTTGATTCTTTTTGGAACTGAGGTTGGGTTATCATTGTTTTTATGATGCTTGTGGTATAGGTTTTGGATTTGTCTTGATGCAGGGGAAATAGGTTATGGCTTATTGATCATTCCAGTTACACCCTAGTAAGAAAAACTACCCTACCCATGATCTTTATTTGGAATATATTATGCATGAACTAAAAACATGGTTGAACTATCTCTTTGTACAAGGGTTTATGGTATTATAAAATATTATGATCCTAAAATATGTCCTTACTTAGAGATATTAGAATATTTTATAGTTATTTTTGGTTGAGTATCTTCTGAAAATTTATTTTGATATCATATATACCATAGAGAAGTTAAATGTGAAAGTGGATGCGTTTAGTAGAAAATTACCAACATAAGCCTTGATGAAATCAGTTGAGCAGTGGTCTCTGATGATTTTTTTTGTTGAGATGAACACTGCAGTAATATAGGTTAGTGGACATGTGTTCTAGAATTATATAAATGCTTTCTTGTCTTTTTATGAGTTAGTTCAACTTGGACAGATGACAGACACTGAGTTTTTATTCTGTGTCGAAATCATAAATAGTTTGAAGACCTCATGTGAGTTGTCTAAGTCTCAGTGTGGAGTTTTTTTGATTTCAACATAGGTTGGCTATTCAATTTTCATTCAGACCTAAGTAGCTAGATAGTAGAAACCGATCATCTTAGTCTATATAACTTGGGGCTATAAATATATACCATGATTTGTGATGTAAGTATTAGTTTCCAAGAATGAGGTGGTCATTTGTGGATTTTTTATCATGGTGTCTCACGTGTCAAAGAGTTAAGGTGAAACACTAGAGACCTCCAGGTTTTTTTCAGCCATTAATCATTCTGGAATTGAAGTGCGATAATATTTCTCTAGTTTTCATCAATGGATTACCAAGGAATCCTAGTGGAAAGGATTAAATTTGGATAATTATTGGAAAACTATAACTACTAATCCCCAATGTCTTTTGTCATGAATACCTCATTCCCACCTTCTATTGGACAAGGGATGGTGAGTAGCACAAAAAAGAAAAAACAATATAAAGGGAGGGAATTTATGTTCAACCTGTACCCACACATGCAACCCATTCTGCATAAAGTAAGGTGAAAATTAAAGCCACAACATGTACAATTATAAAAAAATTTAAATTAGCCAGAATACAAGACCAATTAAATGGAAAGTACATATAAACAAGTAAATGGTACAAAGTTCATCTACCAAGGATCCTACCCGAAGGCTAGGTACATATCCCTGTAGTACACCACATCTACCAATCTACCATCTAGCAGCATCTAGCCCTGGCTCTCCAACGTCCCAGTAAATGTTCTCAGTCGTCTGCACAAGACACAGTGGGTGCGGGTGAATCTCATGTAGGTTTTATTATAATAATGCATAGTTTAGTCACCAAGACCAACTCAAGTCTGATATAAATCCTCAAAGTAATATACCACAAAGAATGATCACAACGTAAAGCACCATGAAAACTACATAGCTCAAATTAAGTATAAATTATGGATGGAAGTAAAAAAAGATTAGTTGTATAGATAGATCACTTTATTCTATAGAGAGGCTCTATTGCTGATCTATGAAGGGTCACTATATTGTTGATCCATGAAGGTTCTCTCTACTACTGATCCAAGATGGGTCTCTCTATGACTAAACACTAATGGGTCCTGATACTACAGATCAACAAAAGGTATCTCTATTGATGTACTTAGAAGGGTCACTCTACGACTAACCCATTAAGGGTTCCTCTACTACTAATCCACGAACGGTCACTGTACTACTGATCCACGAAGGGTTTCTCTACATTATTTATATGACACCCTACCACCAGATATTCTTACACCACACGATTGATTTTCTGAGGATCATACCCTCAAGCCATCAGTCATATCTTAACATCCATAGTGCCCCACATAGAATAACACAAAGTACCATCTCATTGTAAGGGTTCCCACAGAATAAGGGGAATGTACAACAGATGTCCGGTATGTATGATATGGAAATTTTTGTAAAAAGGCCCTATTGGATTTGAGTCTAATCCAACATGATTGTACGACAACAACCTCCAAAACATTTCTAGAGTAACTCAAAATGATTTCCTCATCGCAAGGGTCCACGTACCATATATTGTATGTCAATCGGATGCTCGGTCTATTACATACAACCCTTTAAGTAAACAGGGGCTTGCCACATCTCCCCCCAGTCTGACTTGTTCGGGAAGACTAGAGTATGTAAAATGCACTATCTCATCGCAAAGGTCCCAACTCCATTGACGACACCTCAATCGTACACCCTGTTTAATATTTATGATTGTTTTTGTAAACATTGGTTAGTTCTGTCTGGGACTGGTCTTACTCAGTCAGACTGACACATCCAATCTATGGACAAAGTCCCACAAGACCCATCATGTCTACCTAACCAATTTGGCCTCACTAGGCATGGACCATGTTAAATGTGGGTCAAATATTCCGGGTCACCCAGTGACATGAAATTTTCCAGTCATTCCATACTATTGGGATGGTCAAATTTTGACCAAGGCCGCTCAAAGGCCCAGTTATTTCCCCCAATCCCGGTCCAACTTAGTTGGACCAGCTCAAAAACCATCTGAGCTGACCGAGCGGCCCGATCCAGTTTGAGGCCAGCATGACTGGTCATCCTAGATGCCCCCTTCGTCCAAAAGCGACTTGCATATTTGGGCCACTCGACCAGGCAGTGCCAGGTGGCACTGCTTCTCCAGTGCACCGCCACGGCCAACCAGTCATAGCTTCCTGTTGCACTACCACGGTGCGCACCGGGTGTGCCGCTAACGCCTATCAGTGGCCTTTGTTACACCTTTGTAGTCAATATGTTGGAGGCTTATTCATGGAATGTTGTCATGGCATGCCGCTTCGGCTCAGGGTTAGTCGTTCCTTCTGCAAACCACCTAGTCTACATTGGTGGTCACTTATTCATGTTTTATGCGCCTCTAGCCTCTATGTGGTGTGGCCTTCCCAGTGAAGCCATTGAATTCTCCTTTCCACCATTTTGAAATTTCAACCATAATGAACACACAATAACATGCAAGATGTTGGGACTCATGCCTTGTTCATATTGGCCAACGCCCTACACATTACAGGTGTAAATTCAAACTTGAGGTTTTGTTATTTCAACACATTAATCTACCCTTCCATTCAAGTACACAAATTTAACAACCCTCCCCAAATAACATAGTATCCAATGATAAACTTGTTCATGGGGTTATCTGTTACAACCTGTCCCCCATGTCCTGTATTGTGATTACCCCAAACCCGCCTTCCATAGGCTAGGGGATGAAAACTATTACCAAAGGCATAAATCCCTAAACTAGGAAGGAATTGCCTTTATAACCGTAAACGAACACATCAGAGTACAAAACTGGTAGAAAAACACTATGTAAAGTGGTATACAAAAGAAGTGATGGAACGTAAAAGGGGTCAGAACTACAATCCCAACTTTAAAGTACAAGTACAACTGAAACTAAGTAAAGAAGCTACTGGGTCATCCTTCGGGGTTATTACCTGAAGGGTAGGTATAGATGAACTCTTTATCACTTCACATCTATCTGTCTCCTCCTTGTACTATAACACCGAGTGGTCCGCCTATAGGGATCGTCCAGTCCTGCTACTCTTTGCCTCAGACAACGTTGTCCGTCATCTGCAACCAACACAATGAGGTACTGGCATAACCCTTGAAGGGGTGAGTATAATGATACAATGTAGGGACCCCGAGACCCTCATGGTAACATAAAATCCAACAAGGCTAAAACACAATGTATGAAATCAACAGATTAACTCACTTAGGTATATGCCCATACATATATCTATGTTACCACGTAATCCATCTCAATCATGAGGAAAGAACAATGTTACTGACTCAACTCAAACCAAGATTTTATTCTAGGGGTAGTATCAACTAACCACCCCAGTCATACTGTCAGAACCTCAGCTGATGGTGTATTCCTCCACTATCGATTATAGTGGGCCTACCATGTCACACAGATGTAATTCCCACTATCCTAAACTAATGAGGCACTTCTCCTGTTGAGTACCATGGGTCTGCTACGTCACACATAGGCGCTCCTCACTATGGGTCTGCCGCATCACACAGAGGCACTCCCCCTCATAACCTACTGAGTTACTCCTCCTATAGATTATCATGGGTCTACTGTGTCACACAGAGGTGCTTCCCACTATGGTTCTTCCACGTCAAATAGAGGCGCTTCCCACTGGGCTAGTTGAAACACTCAAAACTGATCGTTCAACAGTCATTAGGTCTAAACCAGCTACTAGGTCTCTGTAGAAAGCAGGCCCGTCTACGGGAGGATCTGATCCATGAGCTAAAGGTCCATCATCCAACTATCCAAATGTCCCCTAAAGAATTATCTCAAAATTTTTGCCTCATCATAAGGGTATCAACGCAACAAACGTTGCATTAAACGGACTCCTGGTCTGTGAGTTATTAGCAAATCTGTTCCGGGGGCCCCGTTGGATTTTAGGTTCAACAAACCCGACTATACTCAAACTGTGTCAAAAAATCAAGTGGGGTATTCCAAAAGAACTGTCTCGCTCTAATATTTTTTTCGTCGTAGACGGTTTGTAGATCGGACCACCGTAGCTCAAGTTATGGGCGAAAAAGTGATTCCGGGTCAAACGTGTTCGGATTGGGGTCTGACCCAGTCCCCTGGTCCGACCTAACCCACTGGTCCGATTTGGGCCATGGGTCCAACCAGGCCTGAGGGGGTGGCCCGGCCCGTGAGGGGTCCGACCCACGTTGGGTCCGGTCCGACGGCCCTCGTGGCCTAGCTGATGGCGCCCTGAGGGGCCAGCCCTAACCGCGTGAGGGGGGGTGGGGTGTTGCGCCTCACTATATCCAAAACGGAATCAGCGCTCGACTCCTGTTTGGTAACCCACAAGACCCTGGGGTCCGGACTTGTCCGGCTCGTCGAGCAGCCAGCTGGTTGCGCATCGCCAGCCGGCTCGACGCCGACCGCCTCTATTCCTCTACTGTGGCCCACCCTGGATGTGACTCTCCTCCTCCATGAAACGCAACGGCGCTACACCCTTCCACTATGGCCTGGCCTGGTTGCAGCCCAATCATCCACGTGTCCCAACAGTGTCGCACCGTTCTGGTGACCCAGTGGCCTTGTGCCGCCGGTTTCTTCGCGGCCTGCCCATAACCAGTGCCTATTCCCCCGCCGCGGTTCACTCTTCCGGAAGCGCCGTTGCACTGCCGCCGTCATTAAAAATCGATGGAAAACTAAGGGGGAGTCAGGCCGTGTTCGTGCGGCCCGCACCCTTCGCCTTATGGTGACAACAATTGGAAAAACTAAAATCAAGTTTTGTATGTTGAAGGACGGAAAAAATTCAAACGTAAAATCCCCTACCTCATATTTTTGATTGTTGACGATGATGTGGAAAGGAGGGAATTGTTCCGTTGACATCAAAAAGAAGAAGAAGAAGTTGAGGACGATGTCGTCGGCGTTCAGCAAGGACGACAATTCCTTTTCTTGCCCCGCTTCAAGATCGTTCTTCATTGGCGGAAGAGGTGTTCTTCGTTGGGAGAATTAGTTCCTCCAAGCTCTTCCAACCTGTCTCCCAATGAACCACCCAAATGAATATGCCAACCAAAAATAATGTGTTAAGCTAACCTATTATTTAATTGTTGGATGAATTATTCAAAACATTTCAAATTAATTAATTAATGTTCCATTAACTAATTTTAGTGGATTGACACATTTATGAGGGAAGTTCAAGGGTTTCCTTCCACTTATGGAGAGTTCAAGGGGGTTTAAAGGTCTTGTGGTCCCCACCACATTAAATGATAAGAGGGGTTTACACCTCTGGTGGGCCCCACCACAATAACCTCTCATGGGAGGTTATGGTGTAGTGGCCCCCACCTATAACCTCCTCTTAGAGGTTTTACCCACAATAAAATAAAAAAATAAGCTAACACATTATTTTTATTTAATTTTATTAAAAACCCAAAAACTAACTTCCATTCTCGACCAACTGTCGTCGAAGTGAAAATCTTCTTATGCAAATACCTGGACTATGAGTTCAACGGTGCACTTGGATTTAAATTTCGAGCACTGGTTCAAAAGTTATAAAATCCTGCTTTCACATTTACTGAATGTACCCAAACAAAACTTCAGAAATTCATTCCAGGCACACCGGGCCTCAGAATCAAGCATCGTAAATTTTGGTAGGCTCATAAAATTCCCATGAATTTTAAATAAAAATTCCATGGAATTCCCGGTTTTTTACATTCTCACCACCTCAGGGCTTTACGTCCCCGTAAGCTACAACTCAAACTAAGGGAACAAATGGGGGTACTGAGAATGCATCTGAGACTCCCAATCCCATGTGCTCTCCTGGAGGTTCCCCTGCTACCAGAGAATTTTCACCAGAGGTATCGACTGTCCATGTAGGACCCACTCCTGTCGATCCTCAATCTCCACTGAAACCTCTGTAAAAGTATCCTTATCATCGATGTCAATATCTACATGGTTGAAGATGTGGGAAGGGCCGTGCATGTATCTCCATAGCTGAGATACGTGGAAGATGTCGTGCACCTAGTGCAACTGAGGTGGAATAGCTTAGCGGTAAGCCGCCTCGTCTACCCTGCTGAGGAACTAGAATGGTCTGATGAATCGGATAGATAACTTCTCTTCCTGGCCAAATATCGGTAGACCCCATTGAGGTGAGACCCATAGAAATATGTGGTCTCCATCTTCATGCTCTAGAGGTCTTTGTACCCTGTCAGCATATGACTTTTCCCTACTCTGTGTAGTCTTCATCCACTCCTAGAAGATATGCACCTTCTCCATGGTAGCCCGTACCATCTATGGTCCCACTACTAGTAACTCCCCTACGTCTGTCCAACATAGTGGAAATCTGCTAGGCCCACCATACAAGGCCTCAAATGGTGACATAAAAATGGTGTAGTTATTGATATTGTTGTAGGAAAACACTACCAATGGTAAGTGATCCTCCCATCTGCGACTGAAGTCGAGGACACAAGCATATAGCAGGTCCTCAAGGGTTTGAATTGTCTGCTCTGTCTGACCATCTGTCTGAGGATGGAATGCGGTGCTCAAGTGATGTTGTGTCCTGAAAGACTCTTGAAACCCCTTCCATATCTAGGATTTATGCTGAGTGTCACAGTCAGAGACAATAGATGAAGCTACTCCATGTAGCCGCACAATCTCCTGCACATAGAGGCATCCAAAACTCTCCACTGATCCTTTCTCTCTGATCAGTAGGAGGTGGGCCGACATGGTAAGTCTGTCGACGATCACCCAAATTGTGTCGTGACCCATGGATTTACGTGGAAGACCTGTCAAGAAGTCCAAGGATATCGCATCCCACTTCCACTCTGGGACCTCTAATGGATGAACCAAGCCTGCTAGTAATTGTTGCTCTGCCTTCACATTCTGACAATTGAGGCATCATGAGACGAACTCTGCTACTGCCTTCTTTATTCTTGGCCACAAGTGCTATTATCGAATGTCCAAGTACATCTTCTCCAATACTGGATGTACCACTGGAGGGGATGTGTGGAAATTATTCAACACTTCCTTCTGAAGTGAAACAGGTACCATGGTACATCCTCTGAAGAAGATGACATGCTCCCCACCTTTAGAAAACCAATCAGGTTCCTAACCTGTAGATATCTGAGCATGTAGTTCCTCACAATCAGCATCCCCATGCTGCACCTCCCAGAATCACTCATGAAGTGGGGGAGTGACTGTAAGAGACTGCTGAAAAACTGCTCCATCTCTATCCATAATGGATGTCAGTAAAGCAGCCAGCTGCTCGGTCAACTCTCCTAGCAGCTGTTTACTAGTCCTCCTGCTGAGTGCATCTGCAACACATTTCCCCTTCCCAGGAGTATAGAATATCTCAAAGTCATTGTCCTGGAGGAACTGAAGCCCATGTCGTTGTCTTAGGTTTAGGTCCTTCTGGTAGAAGATATACCAGAGACACTTTTGATTTGAGTAGACTGTGAAATGGTTTCCCATCAGATAGTGCCTTCACCTCTTCAATAAGAAGACCACTGCTGCTAAACCCAGGTCATAGGTAGCGTAGTTCTTCTCATGCTATCTAAGATTTCAAGAAGCATAATCAGTCACTGCATTCTCCTACATCGTTACACACCCATGTCTAGTCTCTGATGCGTCGAAGTAAACTACGTACCCTACACCCTCCTCTAGAATCCCCAAGATGGGGGCACTAGTCAGCCTATACCTTAGCTCATGAAGGCTCTGATAGAATCTCTCCGACCACACAAAGGTTTTACCCTTCTTTGTCAAGGATGATAGTGGTGATGAAACTCTGGAGATGTCTAGAACGAATCTCTGGTAGTACCCAACCAATCCAAGAAAACTCCGTACCACCGTCACACTCCCGAGTGGCTCCCAAGTTAGTATCGCTTCAATATTCACTGGATCCAATACAACTCCAGCCACCGAGATGACGTGTCCCAGGAATTGAACCTCTCAAATCCAAAACTGGAACTTCGAGAGCTTACCATAAATTTAGTTCTCTCAGAGTTTGTCCAGTACTACCCCCAAACGATAGGCATGCTCCTCCTCAGTAGTCGAGTGAATCAGATGGTTTTCGATGAAGACTACGACAAAGCGATTGTGGTAAGGATGGAAGATCCTATAAATGAGAGTCATAAACACTGCTGAAACATTGGTTACACATAATGGCATAATTAAGAACTCATAGTGACCGTAACAACACCTGGAGGCCGTATTCTGCACATCCTCGTCTCGAACTCTGAGCTGCTGATAGCCTGATCTGTGGTATATCTTTGAGAACCACTGTTCTACCTTCAGCTAATAAAAGAGGTCATAAATCCTTAGGAGTGGGTAGTTGTTCTTTACGGTTACCTGGTTTAGGTGAAGGTAGCTAACACAGAGCCCCATGCTCCCATCTGCCTTCTTGGAGAACAAAATCAGGGCTGCCTTGGGAGAAACACTAGGCTGGATGCATCCCTTCCCCTGCAAGTCGTCTTGATGTTACCTCAGCTTGCGAAGCTCAGCGGGAGCCATCCGATATGCTGGAGTAGATATCGGTGTTGTCCCAGGGTATAGGTCAATGTATAATTCCACCACTCTGTGTGGAGGTAGTCCTGGAACATCATCCAGAAAAACATCCACGTACTGGTCCACCACTACATGATAAGTCGGACTCTCCACATCTACTACTCTGAGGGTAAGGCAAGCCAACTGGTGAGTGATCGGATGCACCCTCCTCTGTGTATGTCTTCTATGCACTATAAAGGCTCCCTTCTTACTAGTTAAGGTGAAACTGGTCACATCCGTGTGGACACACCACACTTTCTGCCTAATACAGTAGATCTGGGAATGGACTGTAGATAACCAGTCCATACTCAATATGATATCATATGGCCTCGACGTTACTACTAGGAGATCCCAGTAAATGATATCACATTCTATAGTAATCTCGCACTGCCAGTAAGAGTGCATAATCATCAAATCAGCTCTCGTAGGATTCTCTAGCCATAAGGATCAATCCAACAGCTCCGTCAGAATCTCCGACCTCTGAATGAGGGTAGTGGAAATGAAAGAGTGATTGGAACCTGTGTCTATAAGAACTGCAGCTAAGGTGGTCAAGACATAGATTATACCTCGAATCATATTTGGAGCTCCATGTTCGTATGCCTTAGCTGGTTGGAGCTGAGCTCTCCCATGTCCACCTACTCCCTGCCATCGGGGTGGACTTCCTGGTGGTTGTGGTGGTTTCACCTCGAATCGTTACCCACCGCCTGTTGCTCAACCATTTCCTCTACCATGTCTGCCTACTCCCTATAGACCACCTCGATTGAACCTTTTCCTCTTCCTGGGAGGTCCTTTAGTCGTCTGTGGATCATTAGAATGGTGGGTAGGACAATCACGAGCCATGTGACCCTACCCGCCGCATGAGTAACAATGTCTGCTCCTCGTAGGTAAGTCACTGCTACGGGTTCCCCACACAATAGATCATGAGTCCTGCGGTCATCCACCCATGGGTCTAGTCCTCTTGGACCTCTGCGTCATCTGTCTACTACCAGCTGCATAAGACTCCGCTGCATGTCGACTAGTTGTGGGTATCACAGGTGGTGATTGCCCAGCAAGGAAACTCCCCACTAGGAGGGATATCTCTAACACCCCTGCTCGCGTCGGGATGCTGAGGGAGATCATCGATACCCCAATATCTTTCCTGAGCCCATGCTCGAAGGTCTGGGACCTGAATAATGGGTCCCACACCATATCTGTGGAGTAGCGCGAGTGGTCGGTTAAACTTGCTGAGTACTAAGCTACAGTCATGCTATCCTATTGTAGATGCAGTATCTCTTGTATCCATACTGCGCGAAGGGTGGCTGAGACAAACTTCACCCAAAACAGGATCTCAAAGTCTACCCATTGTAGGGTCGCCTAGTTATACACCTAGATCATCATGCTCCACCATCTTCCTGTTACTGCCTGAAGGAAGCTGGTAGTAAGGATTACCATTAAGTCAGCTGGTATCCTACCAGTTTGAAGATTCTCAACACACCCTCAAGCCAATTCTCAGCCGCCTGTGGGTCTGTCTCCCCATGGAACCTGGGTGACCTGTGGTACTGGAACTCAGGTAAGGCGCTCAAGAGGTATGCATTGTCGACTTCTGGGGTTTGTGGCATCGGTGGCCCAACGAGAAGTAGTACTGATGGTGCCTACGCTGGTAAGGGGCCCTACATTGAGGCCTCGTCGCTTGGTGGGATGTCAGAGTGTACGGCTCTATGGGATCTTCGGGGAGGAATCCTGATAGAAACAGATGCGACAGAGTCAAAATATTATACCTAGTAAGCTGACATCGTTGAGCTGTCACAAAGAAATCTTTTGAAAACACACACCCAATCAGGGTTTTCGTGCACCGATCCGGAAATCAGTAGTCAGGGATCTGGTGTATGGATACGTCGGATGCCCGCACCAACACTGGAATCGCTAAATTAAAAACCACACTTAGTAACCTAAACAATATTTCTTCACAGAGAAGAAATATCAGTGTCATATGTTATGCGGTAGAAACGACTGCCTCTGATACCAATTTTTCACGACCCATCCCCCAAGGCCCATATGCTGACTACCCCAAACCCACCTTCCATAGGCCAGGTGATGGTGACTAGCACCAATGGCAAAAATTCATAAATTGTGAAGGAATTTCTATTATAACTATCAACAAACACATCAAAGTACACAACCAGAAGCAAAACACTAAGTAAAACTGTTTACAAAAGATGTACTGGAAAGTAAAAGAGGCCGGAAATACAATCCCAATAGTAAAGTACAAGTATAACAAAAAACTACATAAAGCAGCTACCAGGTTGTCCTCCGGGGTTCCAGTCTGATGAGTAGGTACAGATGGCCTACTCACCAATCCAAATCACTCTTTCACCTCTTTGTACTGTTACATTGAGTGGTCCACCTCTCGGTACAATCTAGTCCTACTTCTCTTTACCTCAGTTAGCTATATCCATCGTCATCCACTAACACAATGAGGTGTGGGCATAACTCGTGCAAGGGTGTGTATAACGATACTCAATAGGGGCCCCGAGACCTTCAAGGTCTCAAAAAATCCAACATGGATAAACCAAGATGTATAAAATCTTCAGATAACCTCACTTGATATATTCCCATATATATACCGAAGTTACCATGTAATCTATCTCAATCATAAGAAAATAACAAATTTACTGACTCAGCTCAAACCGGGATTTCATTCAAGGGGTAGTATCAAGTAACAACCTCAGTCACACTGTCTGAACATGGACTGAAGGTGTACTCCACCTCTATCGAGTATAGTGGTCCTACGTTGTCACAGAGAGGTGCTTCCCACTATCCTGGACTGCTGACGTACTCCTGATTTCGAGTATCATGGGTCTGCTATGTCACATAGAGGTGTTTCCCATTGTGGGTATGTCACATCACACAGAGGTGCTCCCCCTCGTAGCATGTAGATGTTCTCCTCCGGTCATGTACCATGGGTATGCTGCATCACACAAAGGTTCTTCCCACTGTTGGTCTGCCGTGTCACATAGAGGCACTTCCCATTGGGCAAGTCGAAACACTCCGAGTCGATTGGTCACAAATCACCAGGTGTCAGCCAGCTACTATGTCTCCTCACTATGCTCACTTGTCTCAGGGAGGATCTGCTCCATGAGCTACAGGTCAATCCTCATACTATCCCTAAGTCCCATGTTGAAGTATCTCAAAAGGTCTGCCTTTTCAAAAGGGTCTCAACACAATAGAAGGCATGTGAAACAGACACAAGGTCTATGAGTTATTGGAATTTCTGATCCGGGGGACCGATTGGATTTTAGGTTCAACCAACCTGACCATACTCTAACTATGTCCAAACCTCGTGCAGGCTATTCCAAAAGAACTGTCTTGCTCTAATATTTAGGTCTCCAAAGACGGTTCGTCGATTGGACACACGTAGCCCATGTTATGGATGGAAAGGTGATTTCGGGTAAAACGGGTCCAGATTGGGGTCAGGTCCGGCCCGCGGGTCCGATCTGGCCCGCTGGTCCGACCAAGCCTGAGTGGCAGCCCAGAGCAAGGGGGCGGCCCTGGCCATGCTAGGATTGGCTGACGCTGGGTCCGGCCCAGCAAGCCGCATGGCCTGGCTAGCCAGTGTTTAGCAGCACCGTGCAGGGCCCACCCTAGCCGCATGAGGGGGTGGGGGGTGTCGCACACCCTGTCTCCAGAACGGAACTAGCGCTAGGCACCGGTATGTTAACCCTCGACACCCGGGGGTCCTGCCTTATCAGGAAGGCCGAGCGGCCAGTCGGTTCTGCACCGCCATCGGCCAGCCCGACACAGGCCACCTCTATTCCTCCGTCGCGGCCCACACTGGCCACAACACTCCTCTTCCGCGCGGCGTGTCGGCGCCCTGCCCTTCTACTGCAGCCCGACCGGGTCATGGCATTTTCTTCTTCTCCACATGGCACGGCTGCGCCGCGCCCTTCTACTGCGGCCCGGCTTGACCGCAACCCTTTCATCCATGTGGCACAATGGTGTCGCGCCCTTCCAATGACCCGGTGGCCTTACGCCACCAGTTTCTTCGCAGCTAGCCCGTCACCAGCCGCCATTCCCCAACAGCGGTTCACTCTTCTGGCGGCGTCGTTTCTCCGCCATCATTGTCAACAAATGAGTGAAAACCAAGGGGGATTCGGGCCATGTTCGTGCAGCCCTCACCCTCTGTCTTATGGTGAAAAAATGGGAAAAACTCCAACCATGTTTTTTACATTGATGGATGGAAACAAATTCAAACATAGAATCACCTACCTCGTATTATTGTTCATTGATGATGATGCGGAAAGGAAGTTGTTGTTATGTTGACGTCGGAAAGAAGAAGAAGAAGTCGAGGACAATGTCGTTGGCGTTCTTCAACGACGACGCTTCCATTTCATTCCCCGGTTGAAGATCGTTCTTCGTTGGTGGAAGTGGTTTTCTTAATTGGGAGAATTAGTTCCTCCATGCACTTCCAACCCCTCTACTAATGCACCTCCCAAATGAAAATTGCAACAAAAAATAATGGGTTACACTAACCTATTATTTAATTGTTGGCCAAAATATTCAAAAGTTAATTATTTAATTAATTAATTCTCCATTAATTAATTTGAGTGGATTGACACATTTATGTGGGAATTTTAAGGGTCTCCCCCCACTTATGGAGAGTTCAAGGGGGTTTATAGCCTGTGTGGTCCCCACCTCTTTAAATTATAAGAGGTGTTTAGACCGTGGGTGGTCCCCACCTCCATAACCTCTCATTGGAGATTATGGTGTGGTGGCCCACACCTAAAACCTCCTCTAGGATGTTTTAACCACTAAAAAATAAAAAATAAGCTAAAACATTATTTATTATTTAATTTTATTAAAAAACCTAAATCTAACTTCCATTCTAGACCAACTACCGTTGAAATGAATGTATTCTTAACGGAATACTGGCACTGTGAGTTCAATGATGCCCTCAGATTTCAATTCTGAACATAGGTTCAAAATTTATTAAATCCCACTCCCACGTTTACTGAACGTACCCAAAAAAATTTAATAAATTGATTCCGGGCACACCGGCTCTCAGAATCAAGTGCCTTAAATTTTCGCGAACTCATAAAATTCCCTTGTATTTTTTTTATAAAATTCCACAGAATTTCCGGGTCCTTACATTATCTGAATTCGTTGTTTTATAACAAATAATGGTAAATAACATCAATCACAAGGAATGAAAAATTCCCTACCATGATTTCAAATAAATTATTTCTGATGGAAAATTATATGTGTCATCGTCGATCCGTGATCTGCTTGCATTTGTCACTGCTCACCAATATCCTCATCCAATCTTTTTCCTCGCGAGAATTTTTTATATGTTCTGAACCTCCCGCATTTTTTATCATCAGATATATATATATACATTCTACTCTTCAGATTTTCCCCATGGGTTTTTTGTCAACCCTCGATCTCTGATTAGTCAAAGGAGGGAGTCGTGTTGCATGTCACTACGCTAATTCATTAATGACATTATTTAATGAATCAGTGTTTCCTCATTGTAGTACCAAAACATTGATAGTCCATCATGTCGTATAAAAACCATTCTAATAAAATAAAATTTATTATTCTAGTATGTTTATTTTATTTTTCATTAATAACGTCTAAAATTTATATCCTTAGGTCGACCCATGCTGGTTGATGTTAAGTCACTCCTATGAAAATATCAGCATTCTGAACTCAATGGTTGAATCAGATTTTTGATCTGAAAACTAGTTCAAAAGTTAGAAAAACATTCTTGCACATTTACATATGTGAACTTTAAAAAAGAAAAAAATTCCATTCTGGGTTCACTGGACCTCAAAATCAGTGACCTTCAAAGCGTGTGGTCTCAAAATAATTCCATATAATTTTAAAAAATCAATAATGGAATTTCCAAAACATTACAAAAATAAAATAAATCAACCAATTTATTACTAATAATAAAAATAATAATATTGAATAACTTTGGGACATGTATGTCCGAGATATTATGAGACATCAGGGGGTTCCCTTCATTGTTTTTTCTGATAGTGACTCAAGGTTCAAATCAAAATTATAGAATGGTTTTTCGGAGAAAATAGATTCCGAGTCGAATTTGAGGAAAACATATCATGAAAATATGGATGGATAGAGAGAGAGGGATTCCTAATATCTTGAGGACATGATTTGGGATTGTATTCTTGATTTAAGTCGATCATAGGAAATTAATTTTCAATTGGTAATGAATCCCAATAACAATTGTTATCATTATTTGATTAGGATTATTCCCCTTGAGACTTTGTATGGATTTCCATGTCTGTCTCCCATATGCAGAGTAGAGTTAGGAGTGAAGTCCTTAGCGGGGTCAAGTGTTGTTTAAGAGATGATAGAGAATATGCAGTTAATCTGACAAAATTAAGTAAAGTTACAATGTCATTAGAAATCTCATGAAGACCATCATCATTGGACACATGTGTTTGTGTTTAGTGATCAACTCTTTCTCAGAGTTCCACTTCACATGGGACATTGTCAGTTGGGTAGGTATGGTAAGTTGTTACTAAGGTTTTTAGGACCCTTTGATATCATTGAGTGAATAGGGAGGGTATCCTATCTATTTCATTTACCTTCTAGAATGAATTCATTACACAATGTGTATCATGTTACCTATATGATGAGGTATATACTAGATGCTTCCCATGTGATTAGATGGTAGGATGTTGATCATGAGCCTGATAAAACTTTTATTGAGTATCATATTAAGATAATTGATTTTCATCATAAGGTACTATGTGGTAAAATGATCCACCTTGTTCGGGTATTTTGGAGCTACAAACTTGATTTCCACAACACATAGGAACAATATTTAATGATAAGGAATTAGTGGACTTCTCTCTTCGCAGATCTGGGATATTGATCTCATTACAGTGATGAAAAGACTTTATTTTGGGGAGATTATAATATCATATTACCATTCTATTAGTCAGGTGTTCACCTTTGATTTAGTTTCTCATTTTTATGTGTGAGTGTTGATCACCATTTAATTGGGGGGGACCTGTAATGGAGAATTTACTTATTTTTGTTCATGTTTTCAACATAAAACCTAGAACATCTACTACTTGTTGTGAACTTACACATCATATAAGTGTAGTACACGATGTGTGAGGGTCACTTGGAATAATCCATGAACTAGGTACCTAACCTGAATAGATTACATGTTTTGTAATAGGTAAAATCCATATATTTATAAAATATAGTTTTAAAATAAAAATAGGATAGGTTATCTTTGGAATATACAGTCCTCACGGATTACAAGGTGTGCACATGGATTACGCACTATGAAAATATAGGGGTTTTCTTTTTTTATGTTTCCATACAAATGAAATGATTCATTCATTCCTTGATAATCCCTCCTCTCCCAACATAATGAGCTCCCTAGATGATTTTTGGTGACTAATTATCATTCATATCAAATTTTTCAATGATTGAACTGAAGGGAGAGGTGATTCAATTCTTTCATTAATAATTTCCTCTAGATTTCTTTTTATCTATGGTTTAGTCTTTTTCTATAACAAGGATTGATAATCAGATTGCATTTTCAGTCAATCATTTTTGGTTTCATTACAGGACATATCTACTAACAAAAAATATTATGGTTTCCAATACCCATTTTCAAGGTGGTTAGGTATTCTACATTCTTATGTTGGGTGGATTTTTTCAACTTTTTTAATTTATTAAATTACATATTTTTCATGTTGATATCATGATATTTTTAATGGTATTTCATGTTTTGAAATTGAAAAGGGAATGTGTTCATAATTAAAAGGATTTTTTATTGAAAATGGAATTTCATTGAATTGAAAAGGAAAGTGGAATTTGAAACAACAAACCATACTATATTGGTTTTTAAATTTT
Source organism: Viscum album (assembly GCA_963277665.1). Taxonomy (NCBI): domain Eukaryota; kingdom Viridiplantae; phylum Streptophyta; class Magnoliopsida; order Santalales; family Viscaceae; genus Viscum; species Viscum album. Next base: position 1,371,082,038 of record OY728133.1, on the reverse strand, counting down.
TTTAAAAAATCTGAAAATCATATTTAAAATAATAGTTGACAAAATTTTCATAGTGGGAGCCTTGGGTTTGTCTAGATGGAGACATGGTTAGCCTTATTGTGTGTGACACCACTCGTAGGTAACCGATTATAAATAGATGTAATGTGGGAGGAATCGATATTAGTTAGATACTGCCATATTACTTGTTTGGATTAAGATTTTATAGCACATATTATCCAATAGGCTAGATCCCAGATGGAAGGTTCATTGTTTTTTCAGATTTTTTCTTTATGTTTTTTATGTGATAGGTTATGTCATGGATTTTGGGTCACATTTATATTTATATTTGGTATATTTAACTAAATTGTTTTGGATTTAGAAAATAAGACATTATATTTTTGGACAACTAAGGTATTATTTGAAAAAGTTTTTCAATTTTTTTTATTTATAAAAAAATTTATAAAACTATTTTTTTCAATTCATTGAGATATTAATTCTTAATATTAGATCTTTTATAATTATTTTTGTTGTATCATTCTTGGATTTTTTTACCAAATCCTACATATTAATGTGGGTGGGTGTAAATATTGTTCTTTGGATACATGTAAAGGAATGATAATTATTTATCATGATGGATTCTCCATAAATTTTTGTTTTGGTTTGGGATAGTATTTGGATGTGATGGCCGGTCTCATAGAGGCTTGTTGTATAGACTTATCTTTCAATGTAGTTTATCCTGTTGGGATCATTTCTATCTACATTTTTTATAATTCATAAATATTTTTTATATATTTTTTCTTATTATACAAGACTTGTTCTGTTATCTTTTTTTACCCCACCTCGTAATGGGTTGACATGGGTGACTGGTCTTGTTGGTCCAATTTCATCGGTTATTGTAATCTACATGATATGGAATATGCACCGTAAATAAACTTAATCTATATCTATAAAATATTTTATGTATAAAAACAATTTCATGCTAAATAGGACATCACATAGGACAGGGTAATAGTTACACCCTTTTTAACATTCAATTGAATTCTCAAGCTGCGCGACCTTTCCAGATGTGAAAATTTATTTACCTCCCTATTGGTTGTACTTTTATAAAAACTATATAAATATAATTCTTATTATATTCCAAATAATATACTAACCATACACAAAAATATAAATAACGATAGAATCACTTTTTAACCTATGAGGTTTTTTATATAGGTCATTTTTTCCACAAAATCAAATAATCTTAATTGACTATAATTTCCTTAACATCCAAATCATTTTATCTAAATTTTTTTAATCCATTTATCTTTTCTACGTAAATGATTGTCTTCAACAAATTTCAATATCTTGTTACACCGCTTTTCAAAGGTGTCAATTTTATCTACTATACTTTTTTTAAAATTTGAAGTAATACATACTACATAATAATAATTATTTTTTTCATTATTCAAATTTTATTTAGAATATATAAAAATTTAATTGATAAAAAACATACTTTATTCAACTTTATTCTTCATAAATTAATTCCAGATTTTCATCTTTTTCAATGATATGACCTTATGAATTTTGAGTATCAATAAAATCATGATTCATACTTATTTCAAAATAAAATAGTGAATACCATAAATACAAACATCTAAGCATTCTTCTAAATTATATATATCCTCTATATCATCCATCATGATGTCTATATCTCTAAAAAATAAATTTTTTAGTCTTTGGTGGGATTTACCTTACTGAATGTGATTTATCTACTGAGATTGTGAAGTCAAAGAAAAGTGTTTTGAAGGTCCATATAAATATTTTATAAATGAAAATTTCTGGGATAGATCAAATATTTTTTTATAGTTGATTTGGATGCTCAAAAACCATCCAAATCATTAAAGAATGTTTTTTTAATAATAATTATGATTCAATCATATGGATGAGATAAAAAGGTTTTGAAAGATCATTTTCATTTAAAATTGATAAAAATTGTTAATATATAGAGAATAACATCAATAAAACCTAAAATCAATTATTTCATGTTAAAATGAAAATTTTCCTTGTAAATACAATGTCTCTAGAAATTATATAATAATTTAACCTTGAAATCTGAGAAAAATTACCTTAATAAATTCAACCCTATATAATTTTTAACCTCTAATATTATCTCATAAACTTATTATTACATCCCTAAAAATATAGTAGGATTATTCTCAAATAATCCTTAATATTATAACTAATAGGTACAAATACATCAACTCAATAAAAAGTCTACTAAAATTTCATTAACAACCTTAAAATCCCATGAATTAAAACATAAAAATGGGTTTATAAGACTTTGAACATATGGTAAAACATAAAATCATAAACCCTTGATAGTATCCATAACTCTTTAGGTAAGAAGTTCTGAATCTAAAACATAGTCTCTAAAATTTTATAAACTCTATTCTGAAACCAACTGTAAAGATATAGCGTTAAACATTACAAATTTTAGTGACTTTTTACTAGAATTCACATTGTTTTGTTATGAAATAAATTGTAATTTCATAGTTTTAGTGAGTTATTTCATAACTCATACATAATTAAATAATACATTAAAACTGGAAAATTATACTCAATATATATTTTCCTAAAAAAACAATAAAATGATATTCTTTTTATTTTCATGAAATATCTTAAAAATGTTCATTTTGAACTCATAATTTTTCCTATGAATCCTTAAAACCTTATGAAATTTTTTCAAAGCATGATATGAACATAAAAATCTCATCAAGGTATATAAAAATAATAGAATAATCTTTTAGTCCATGAATACTTCAATAAAATTATCATTTTTAGGAAAGTGGTTGTGATCAAAATAAACATTTAATTACACAAGTAATCAACTTTAAGGAAACAGTACATTCAAAAAACATATCAAATGAAATATTAATGGAAAGTAAAGCTCAGAAATATTTTTTAAAAATCATGAAAAACACATAATTACATTTCACAATAACAATTTTCATTATTTAGAATGTTATCGTATACATTCCTGTAAATACATAACTAGTATCTGAACTGGGAAAATCATAAATTTGAATAAAAACCCAAAAAATTCATAGAGTTAGATACCCTTTCCCTAATTTCCATAGAGTCTATGATTTCTTTATTACGTTGACACATGATATATAGAATCAATTCCAAAAGGCTGGATAGTTTTATAGGCTTAGAAAAATCAATACATACGTGGGTATTACATTAATGTTGAATTTACAAATTTCAAGATAATTTTTTTAAAGTTTATCCTTATTACCTATAGAATATAATTTCTTATATTTATTAATACAATTCATTGACTAATGGGGAAATTAAAAAAATAATGGTGAGTTCAAATGATTCGTAATGGTTATGTACAATAAAATCTATCACGAATCAATAATTATTTTCATCGTGGAAATTAATATATGTGAGAACACATTTTATTTAAATAATTTCATATAGAATAAAAAATATGGAAATGTAATTAATAGGTAACACATGCCATTAAATAACTAGATAAAGCATAATAAATATGTTATGGTAAATAACTGAGCATATATAGAATTTAAATAACTAGATAATGAATAATAAATATAGAAAGGTAAATGAATAAAAACACATTCAATTTAATTAGAAAAATAATAATGAAATAAATCAATAATTAATATCATAGTGAAAATATAATGGATGATAATAGTTGAAATTTTAATAAATAAATATAAATAATTTGATGGCATGTCTTAAGAACTGATTCCTCTACCATCTAGACCATTCACAAGATAGTTGAAACTATAGGTAAAACCCATTTAATGCTAACTTAGTTGATTTGTCTCAATAGACATATTAATGCATTGAGGGGATATAAAAGTTTTCTCCCACCCATCACATCAAGTCCATAGATTTTCTCATATATTGATTAATTGATTTAATTCTCAAATAATGTGTATTATTATAAATTATATGTATTGAGTAAAGGTAATAGATTTGTCAACATTTCCCCAAATACGAAAATGAATTTCAATGTATTCACTGCCTGTAAAAATGAAATATGGTTAAAAAATAAATATATCCATGATGAATAATATGGATATTTATTATAATTTTAATATCTAATTATCACAGTAAAGTGAAAATTTCAAGGGATGTTTATCAATTACAAAAATTGATTATGTAATTGAATGTAAAAACATCCATTGATAAAAATAATCATAACCCACTCTAATAAATAATAATTGTGGTAACAATAAAACCTATCACCATTGGAGTATATTTATTACAGGGGATATTATTTTTTGTTAAATATGAATAATTTAATATATCTTTAAAAAAAGTCTTGGGGAAAATATTCTGTTTATTTTTAAATCAAATTTTAAATAATAAATAATGCTAAAAGTCCCTTTTATTGAAAACTACTTCAAAAAAACAAATAATTTCTCAAATATTAAATAAATGTTTTCTTATAATATAGCCTTGTAAAATTTTAATGTAATCTTCAAATAAATTATTGTCATATTGGCGGGCAATTCCACACATATTATAAGGAACATTACATTTTCATTCAAAAAAGGATAGAGATGTGTCTTGTTCAAAATGGGATGCGAATATTCTGATGGAAATATTTTTTAAATGAAAAAATAGATTAAAAATATTTGTAACAAATAATTTTTAAAATTTTAAATAAAACATTGTTAGAAAACATGGTTTAGAAATAAGGATTTCTAATCAAATAGAGAAATGCCGTCAGATTTTGTAAAAATATTTTATTAATATTTTTATATACCAAATGTGTGGAAAATGTTAATATCACTTGAAAAATTTCATGAATAAATAGAGGAGAAAAAAATAATTGTATTATTAAATATTTATCCCATATTATCATTTAATGGAAATTTAATAACAAACAATATAAATATAAATGGGAATGTGAAATTAACCCATAAAATTATCATAATGTTGAAGAGAGAATTAATAAATGAATTGGTTATGTGTATAAGCTATAAATCCATATAAATAAATTTTAGAAACAAATATATATTGTAAAAAATAACTATACATATAATCATATAATATCAATAAAATAGAAGTAATATATCCCAATGAAAATAAATTGAGTTATGAATTTTTTCTACAACATGTTAACTTCAAATTCAAATACCCCTAGAAGAAATTTTTCAAATTGAATCCTTAAATACAATGAATAGTGATGTATTCAGGATATTACCTATCACATTGTTCATATATACATTATATAAGATAAATTAGTTTCATAACATTACAATATGCCTCAATGAAAAGAAATGGAGACAAAATACCTAACCTAACACTACGTTTTGGTTAAATATGATTAAACACTTGTATAGTGGATTTAAATTTTTTTTAGATAATTAAATTACCATATTAATATATATAATATCATATATAATCCTTTTATAACATCTTATTAATTATTGTTTAATCATCAGTTATTAATGTCATTGCCTCATGTGGGAATTTCCTTCTTTTCTCATTATTGTCTAATAATGAAAGATATAGTTCATGGGAATATTTTATAATTATATCATCATCAAAATAATAATCACGAAATAATTATTATATTTTTATATCAGTTTTACTTTTAAAACCAAACACTAAATATGGTTATGTGAAATGAAGTATGGTATGATCATGGAGATGGTATCTCGTATGTATGCATGAGAAGCATTTCCATTTTCACCAATCATTAAGGAAAAGAGGTAAGTAATACATTGATATTAAATATTTTTCATGGTATAATATATAATATTTTTTATACTCATATATTTCATCCAAGTGGTGTTGTGACGAAAAGAGAGTCAAATAACATTGTGAAGGTGATAGTCTACATGTATATAAACGATGTTATCATCATTATGGGAGTGAAAATAAAAGTAAATATACCAGGAAAGTTCAGGACCGAGCGTACTCGATCCTAAAAATTTTATTAAAAATAAAAATTCATAAGATACAATAAGACGAGTGGTACAAAATTACCACCAAACAGAAAAATGACATGTCATTGTCATCCAAGCCAAACATGATCCAAAGACCCACACAAAATAAAAGACAGAAATCCTAAATATCGGTCACATGACTCCAAAAAAAAACCATAAAAGGCCATAATTTAAGCGCCAGCCGGCCTTGCAAGTCATGGCTATCCAGCATGCACTGACCGTCAATGCATACCCGTATCCCGAGGTCATCACAAACCCTCATCCCAATGTCATTACATTCGACCGAAAGCCGTCTGAACCCAGCTAATACCCGCATCCCGAGAGTCTCACCCAGCACATTCTACACCGTCAATCATGCCCTTGACGAGAAATCATCTCTCCAATCCATGTCAAGATGGTGACCGATCTGAAACCGGCCATCCTCACCGCCATCCCGGAACTGACCGCTCCGGCAGCACTGCTCACGTCGTGGAGGCCAGTCCTGCCCATACAAACTCCTAAGGTCGCCCCGTCTTGCTCCATCGCCAACCCAAGATCGTTACCATCATCTCGCCGGAGTGTCGTCAGCACCTCTACCAGAGAAGACCGACAAAAACCATCCCTCTTGTGTCTGTCCATCGGGGTCTCTCCCAAGAACGCCCCATCATCTCCAGATATACCGCATCAGTTGCCTTTTAGTCGTCACCAATTTCATCACCGGTCTACGCAAAACGTCATCCCATCATAGCAGCCTCCCTTCGCTGGTCAGCCTCAATCGTCATCGCCCCCACGAGATCGATAACCCCAAAGGCACCGTCGGGGTCCCAAACCCACCGGGATAACACCGATGTTAATAGTCGCTGCAGCGGGGATGCATCACCTCCACCAGCACCCCAAAAACGACCATCATCACCCTTATCGATCGGGAGCACACTCGACCTCCATCCATGCATCTTGCAGCCATCATCATCTACCTCTCGATTTTCCATCTTACCACCAAATATAATCATGACGTACGTCACTGGAAACCTTCCATACAACATCCTCTGATCCATGCCGCCATCATCTGCATGGTTGGCCTCAACTTTGATATCTGGGTTCGCTGGAACCAGATCCTCTTTATCAGGTGAAACCTCCCCATTAGGGAGAAACCCCTCCATATCACTAGATTTCCCCCGAGATTTCCCCACACCACAGGCTGCAAACATCTGGAAATGCCCAACAATTTCTTCATTTGGAACGCGCTGAACCAAATTGCCATCAGAAGAGCAATTCTCACGAGAGAGAAGCTCTCCGTTAAAGAGAGATTTCACCTCTCCCATCTCCTCCAAAAAGTAAATATACTATATAAAATATATTTCCATAATGATAAATATGTAATTAATTTAATTATTATTTTATTTATATATTATATAATCATTAAAATTATCTTAATCTCTATCCTTGTGAAGCGTTGGTGAATTACAAATCACCTCAAATCATAAGGCAGATGGCCGCTGTATACATGAGAGATGTTATCTTATATCTAAAATAATTGAAGGAAATAATATATATATATATATATATATTATTGATATAAAATGTAAATATATGTTATAAATATTATATATATACTTTATATCAATCATTATATCAAACCATGATAGGTGGAAATATAAAAAATAATTACATCTGTTCGCAGGGTGATAGTCTGTCATACACAGAAACCATGGTTTTCTAAACCATTTTATGAAAATTGAGATGTTTTCATGTCATTAAAATTTTATAATGACATAAAATCATATTTAATATACATGTTTCATTATATCATAATGTTTTAATAATAATTTAAGTAGTTGGAGAAAGAAGTAATATAATGTCACATGTGTAACGCCCTGACCCCAGTTACCCAGAGTCGGTGCATTATTACATAACATTGGAATGATCACAAGAAACATCAAATCTCAAAAGACATATTGGTTTAATAGCCTTGGAAACATTAGATATATTCATAAAGTTTTACGTTACATCATGAAGTTAAAAACTACTACAAAAACATATTGTCTCCATAATCCACACTATTATCCCCTCATAATATCCTTGTAGGTCATTCATAATTTACATATTCACACCCTGGGAAAAGTAAACATAGAAAAGGGGTGAGCTCAAATGCCCAGTAAGGATAACAATATAGCAGAAACTTTCATAAATAAGAATAAACATTTAAGGCAGTGTATAACTAAAACCAAACCCTTTTAAACTTGAACTTCAACATAGTATGGAAAAAATAAAATGAAATAATTCCATTTACTTATTCACATGGATATTCTACTAATTTAATAATCACATGCAATATCAATAACCTCTTTCATAATGATGGAATGCATAATGCCTGACTATCATAACCACATAGCCAAGGCCTAATGCCAAGACTACAAATAAGATTTTGCCAAGACCTTGTTCCAAGACACTAGTTTGCCTCATGAGACCGACCGATGCATCGAGGAGCTATAGCGGGCTCCACCCATCACATATTATGTCCAATGCATTCCCATATGAAAAGGTTTAAAAATAACATAAACATCACTATTAAAACTAACATACGAAATGTCAATACTTTCACCATAAACCATGAATGGTATAAAAATAGCACATCCACAGTCAATCATATCACAAAACCTTCAATACAATATAGAAGTTTTGTATCATAATAAATCAACTTCAAATAAGCTTAAAATCCATCAAAAGATGTTGACATAGATGAAATCAAAACTATTAGAGAGAAATATCTCTTTTCTCGAAATCATTCAAAAGTCACACATTTATAAAGGAAGTAATTTAAAAGAGATTTTTGAATCAAAGTGTCCCATACCACTTTGAAACTTTTGAACAGAAATATTATTTCAAAACCTTGATTTCCATATGAATAAATCCTTAAAATAATTTTGAAAACATGGACATTAATTAAAAATATATATAAAGATAAAGTTTTAAAACATTTAAAATTATGATCTTCATAAAGAGTACATTTGAATTTTTTTTAAAATATTCATTTTGAAATCATTTAAAAGTCACATAATTATAAAATAAAACATCTAATTTGAAAATATTCTTATAATCTTGTATGGGAAGCTTTGACTATTTTATAACGATGGTAAATAGCTGCACCCACCGTATAATGTTAAAAAAACCTTTTTATCTTAAATTTTTAAAAAGGTAAAAAGTTCCTTGTTTGGAAAATGATGGAAAGATTCCATTAAAAACACATAATGGTATAAATGAATTTAACCCATATTCTTTGTAAATAGTAAAAATCCTTTGAAATACATTTTTAAGAAACATGGATGTGGATGATAAAGAAATCCCAGTATATTACTACGTATAAACAACCTCGGATAATGAAGAGATTGCGAAATAAACCCTTAACTTGTACTTTTCCTTGGTTGGGGTAGGTTAACCTCATGTATAATGGTGAAATAATTGTTATTAAATTATACAATAATCATATACATTAATATGATATCATATATGACCTTTTAACATTGATTTGTTAATAATATCTTTGTATTATCGTTGTTTCTGGTGTTAACTTACTCGTTTCATTTTATATGTTTTGTTATGTAAGCCATGTTTGTAATGGATAGGCTGTATCTTAATAATACTCAGAATGATATCAAGTCTTTAGAAACTATTATTAATCATAAAATGAGAATTATATTTGAATGGATACGATAGAGAATGAATCTGATAGCGTTCGTGGAGACGGTAGTCCGTAGGTACGCACGAGCGACAATATCATTCTCTTGATATTAAAATAATATATAATTTTATAGTATATAATATATAAAGAATCATTATCATGTTTTATGTATTATTTACAATATTTACACATCATTATTATACCCATACAAATAATAATATATTGAATAACAATTACATCACGACATGGAGACGGTAAGCCGTACGTACGCACGTATGGTGACATGTTACTCAAAGGGTGGATATAATACTGAATATGGTTGTACCATATTTATAATAAAATCACAGTATATATAAAATACTGTAGTTATTATTTTATAATGGTAATAACAATGAAAGAAGAAGTGGAAGAAGAAATGAATTTGAAAAAGGGTGGTGAAAACATTACCTCTTCTTCGGGTTCTTCCTTTTGATTTGATCAAAATGGCTCCATAGGTTGGATTTAGGATCAAACTAAGGCCTCTAGGTTGTAGTGAGGGAAGTTAGGAGAGTATATGGGCAGAGTTTTTCCGAACCAAAAGGCTTTTATGGTGTGATGTAATGAGAAGGGGGAGTGCGTTTTTATAAGAGGGGTGAGGGGTACCTTTGGAAAAGCTAGAAATATTAATTTATAATAAATTCATATTTGGTTTCTAATGGCACCAAAGTTGATTATTCAAAGTTTAAGGTGGGGTTAGGTCAAAAACCATTCAACCAATAGAATTTAGACAGGTTTGAGTTACTATATTAACCATATCGTTTAGTTTTAACTCTTAGTTAATTAGTTTGACATTTACCATGTCATTTTGTATTTTTATATTATATAGTTAATAAACATACTATATACATCCACGAGACCCAAAAGTGGTCCATTAATGATACACCTATCATGATATAAGTCTATTGGCCGAAACGTAGATTTTTAAGAATTTAATATCAAATAATAATATAATAATTTTTTAAAATACTCTTTTATGTCAATTTTTACACTATTCAATAGTTGATTTTTGTGAAACTCGTAACAGAATTATTACTTCGAAAAAAGTCAATTAAATCAATCCTAATATTTAATATTATCCTATAAAATTATTTTATTTTTATAAAAAGTCTGAAATTATATTTATTTGGGTATTTATAATATCAATTATTTTAATTTTTCACTATTATGGGAATTACTGCATCATCATTGTGTCATAAATAAATTAAATTATTTAATGTCTCAAAATTATAAATAAAATATAATTATATAGGAAATCTTTTTATCTTTCTAATTAATCTTTATAGTTGAAAATCCAACATATATAACTCTATGTAAAAATTGTTTTTCTAAAAGATATATGCTTGTGTCATTTTTGTATTCATTTTAACTTAATTAAAATAAATAGTCCCTATCACTTACAAGTGGCACCATGGGGTCCCAAAATCGACCCAAAGATGCCCATGGTTGAAAATGTATCAACCAATAAGGTTAGGACACGTTTTAGGGTAATTTCGTATTATTATAATATTATTTAGTTTCCTTATTTACCAGATTTACCATTTAACCATGGTAAATAAAATATTTACCGAAGTAATTATTCAAAATGTCTAAACATAAAAGTTACCTATTTAAAAAATATGTACATCAAGATTCTAAATATGGAATCCATTTTTCCAAACTAAAAACACAGAAGTGGCAGAAATTAATTTTAAATTAATTCTCTTTGTTAAAACAAAAAGCGTGTTTTTAAGAGATAATAACAATCAAAAGATTGACACTTGTTTATGTCCGGTTTAATTGTAAAATTATGTACAATGACCAACATTATATTAAATGGAAAAAATATATTCTAAATATACTTTAAACCAACTCAAATTCTTAATTTATCAATATAAATTATTTCTATTAAAAAAGTTTTTTTTAATTAAAATTTATTAATTTTCACTATTCATCAAAATATTAAAGTTATCCGAAAAGTACCAAAATTTCACCCTAGGCTAAATTTGATAATCAGAATCCAAAAATGAAGACCAATTTTAGAGGTAAAATTTCTAAAATTTTAAAAGATAGGTATTACTATTCATAACGGCTAGATTGATTTGTTGTGGTGTGTTAGAATCTCGAAGTTGCGTACAATGCACGCCATTGCATTATTCAAAGGGAAACGTACCGTGGAAGTTTGGGATGTTTAATTGTAAATGTTTTTTTGTCCCAATTCTAAAAAGTAAATTTATTTAGTCAATTTGAATATATAAAAGTTTAAAATATTGGATTTAAAAAGTTTTTCACTATTAAAAGTTGGTAAATGTGCATTACTGAAAATGAATTTGTTCTTACATTATATCTAAGAAACTCATAATATGGATTCTAAAATTATAGGGATTATATAAAGTTTAAAATTTAGTTAATACTATTTATAACCTCTTTTTAACGGCTTGTTTGGTAAGTCATGGTGCGCTTGAACTCGGTGTTGCGTGTAGTGCAAGTTATTGAATTATTTTGAATAAATAACGAACTATGAAATATTGGGGTGTTACATTCTCCACTCCTTCAATAAATTGTGTCGTCGCAATTTTAAATTTTTCTTCGAAAATAAAAGGATGAATATAGAAAATATCTTTGTGGGAAAACCCACATCAGAAATTGGGTTGATAAAATTTCGTCTTAATATGAGGAATAGTGAAATGAAAGGGTCACCACCAAATTATGATCTCTATTCGGAGAACATTGGTGGAAATTAGAGACATATAATTGGAGGAAAAACGTAAATATTTATAGGTAGTTATTGATGTCATCAATCACAAACATGTGTAAAATTGAGGGCCTTAAATTATCAATCTATGATGATTTAAAATACCATCGGTTCAGCAAAACATATGGTTTTAGGATAACACGTTTTTTTTTGTTTTAAGATCCCTTAACTAAAGAATAAGAATTAATTTCTTCATTGAATAAGAGAAGAATAAAAATATATACTTGAAAAGTAGAGCCTCAAACTTTAACTACGTTCTACCACAAACTCATCTTTCACTCTAAAAGATAATAGAACTTAAAAATAATATTCTATTTATCCTATTCGTATAGGGTTAAAAAATGAATTTATAATTCATCTAGAAGAACCATTAAAAAAACAACATTATTGAAACCAGGACATCACGTGGGTCAGTGGTAGGTGATAAACCCTTGTCGCCCTTCGGTTGTGGGTTCAAGTCTCAAGGCCTTGCCGGACGCGACGGGTTGCCGCCCGACCTCTAGGTTGTCCTTTTATGGAAATCCAAAATAATCCAAACTAGAAGTATCCAAAATAATTCAGTCCAAATTTTATGAGGAAGGTAAACACAATGAAGATCCTTTTTTTTCCACGTAATAACATTCGATCACCTTCATCGTGTATTCTTTTCAAACACTGCAACATCTTGAGTTACCATAAAACCTTATTGATTACATTCATTATCCCGTATTCCTTATAGAATAATAGATATACTCTTTCAATCCAAAAATGATGTAAATCCCAACAATGATGGAATATACAAATCATTAATCAGTTTCAAGGTAGTCAAGAATATCCAATATAATTTATCCAAATAAATCATGTATTATTCTAAAATCACTTCCTTGGTATCAGAACCGTATTATGGTTTATCTTTCTCTCAACCATATATTTTCCAAATAGTTAACCTTCTATTGAGTCACTTTTCATTGTTCCACACAATCTCAATTCCTTAATGAAATAGTACTGCAGTATAATCCTTATATACTCCATAATTATTATAACAAGCACATTGTAGATACAACACTCAAATGACATAATCAACATAATAACTCGAATCATTCCTCTTCATCTATGGTAGAATCATAACTTGATTATTATCCAATAGCATCATTTGCGGCATAGTCCGATGACTGAGACATAGGATCGCGTAGTGTCCAAACTCTTTGCAAATGAAGCATTGTACATTTGAAACCATTTTCTTACCCTTGCAGTCACGTACTTTGTGCCCTTTTCCTCCACAATTATAACAAACTCCCATTCCTTTTAGGCAAGTTCCAGGGTGTTTCTTTCCACAGTTATCACATATGGGAAAATTCTTATTTTCCCTCTTCCCTTTATACATCGTTCCCTCTTCCATCCTTTTCTTCTCTTGCTTCCCTTTAAATCCATAGGACTCAGTAAACTCTTTACTTATCTTATCAACACATGATATTATTTCTTCATATGATGATAATACATGGGAGACTATTTCTCTTATAAATTTTGGCTTATGACCATGAAAGATATGATCCTTCTTTCTCTTTGGATCATGTGCATTGCGGGAGTTATCATTTCTTCTACTGGGCGCCATTTCTAAACAATGGCATACACTAGATTAGTTTATGAATAACAATACCTAATCCCAAACTTGTAAAACACATAACATAAATTAAATAGTTTATGGATATAATCCATAATCATAAAAATGTCTCCATTGAGGAAGTATATACTCATAAACCCCTTAATAATGGTTTGTAATGAAAATGAGAATTATCCTAAGCATATCCCCCGGGAGTGTCGTAACCAAGAGTGCAGTAAGGCCCGTTGTCGTGCACCAGTTCCCGTTCGAGTCTAGCTCAAAGCGGTGTTTTCGGGTTTTACCCCGAGGAATATCTGTGCCAGAGCAGCCTCTACCTTCTCGTATCCAGACATGGATGTATTGCTCGGAAGACTTACAAAATCTCTACAATACCAAAATTCTAGGAAGTTCTTCTATAATAATCCACATAGTCCATCTTAAATCTATGTGCTTTAATCAGAGTTTATCTAAATCTAGATTTCAAGGTTTGTACTAAACATCCTCTGATACCATCTGTAATGCCCCGACCCCAGTCACCCAGAGTCGATGCATTATTACATAACATTGGAATGATCACAAGAAAGATCAAATCTCGAAAGACCGATTGGTTTAGTAGCCTTGGAAGCACTAGATATATTCATAACGTTTTACATTACATCATGAAGTGAAAAACTACTACAAAAACATATAGTCTCTATAATCCACACTATTATCCACTCATAATATCCCTACAGGTCATTCATAATTTACTACTTCACATCATAGGGAAAGTAAACATTGAAAAGTGGTAAGCTCAAATGCCCAGAAAGGATAACAATATAGCGGAAACTTTCATAAATAAGAATAAACATTTAAAGAAGCGTATAACTAAAAGAAAACCCTTTTAAACATGAGCTTCAACATAGTACCGAAAAAATAAAATGAAATAATTCCATTTAATTATTCACGTGGATATTCTACTAATCGAATAATCACATTAAATATCAATAACCACTTTCATAATGATGGAATGCATAATGCCAGACTATCATAACCACATAGCCAAGGCCTCGTTCCATGTCTACAAATAAGATTTTTCCAAGGCCTTGTGCCAAGACACTAGTTTGTCTCATGAGACCTACCGATGCATCGAGGAGATATATCGGGCTCCACCCGTCACATATTAAGTCCAATGAATTCCCATATGAAAAGGTTTAAACATAACATAAATATTTGTATTAAAACTAGCTTACGAAATGTCAATAATTTCACCATAAACCATGAATGGTATAAAAATAGCACATCCAAAGTCAAACATATCACAAAACCTTCAATACAATATAGATGTTTTGTATCATAATAAATCAACTTCAAATAAGCTTAAAATCCATCAAAGGATATTGAAATAGATGAAATCAAAACTATTTGAGAGAAATATATATTTTTTTGAAATCATTGAAAATTCAGACATTTATAAAGGAAGTAATTTAAAAGAGATTTTTGAATCAAAGTGTCCCATACCACATTGAGACTTTTGAAAAGAAATATCATTTCAAAAAAATCATGTCCATATAAATAAATCCTTAAAATAATTTTGAAAACATGGACATTAATTAAAAATATTTATAAAGATAAATCTTTAAAAAATTTAAAATTATGATCTTGATAAAGAGTACCTTCCAAAAATTCTAAAAATATTCTTTTTCAAATCATTTAAAAGTCACATAATTATAAAATAAAACATTTATTTTGAAAATATTCTTATACTCTTGTAAGGGAAGCTTTGACGATTTTATAACGGCGGTAAATAGCCGCACCCGCCGTATAAAGTTAAAAAAAACATTCTTACCTTAAATTTGTCGAAAGGTAAAAAGTGCCTTGTTTGGAAAACGATGGAATGATTACTTTAAAAACACATAAGGGTATAAATGAGTTTAAACCATATTCTTTTTAAATAGTAAAATTTTTTTGAAATACATTTCAAAGAAACATGGATGTGGATGATAAAGAAATCCCAGTAGATTACTACGTATAAACAACCTCGGATAATGAAGAGATTGCGAAATAAACTGTTACCTTGTACTTTTCTGTGGTTGGGGTAGGTTAACTTCATGTATAATGGTTAAATAATTGTTGTTAAATTATACAAGAATCATATACATTAATAGGATATCATATATGATCTTTTAACATGGATTTGTTAATAATATCTTCGTATTATCGTTGTTTCGGGTGTTAACTTACTCATTTCCTTTTATATGTTTTGTTACATAAGCGATGTTTGTAATCGATAGGATGTATCTTAATCATATAAAGAATGATATCAAGTCCTTATATACTATTATTAATCATAAAATGAGAATTATACTTGAATGGATACGATAGAGAATGAATCTCATCGCGTTCGTGGAGATGGTAGTCCATACGTACGCACGAGCGACAATATCAATCTTTTGATATTAAAATAATATATATTTGGATAGTATATAATATATAAAGAATCATTATCATGTTATGTTTATTATTTACATGAGTTACAAATCATTATTATACCCATCAAAATAATAATATATTGAATAACAATTACACCACGACGTTGAGACGGTAAACTGTACGTACGCACGTATGGTGACATGTTATTCAAAGGGTTGATAGAATACTGAATATGGTTGTAACATATTTATAATAACATCACAGTATATTTACGATACTGGAGTTATTATTTTAGAATGTTAATAACAAATAAATAATAAGTGGAAGAAGAAATGAATTTGAAAAAGGGTGGTGAAAACATTACCTCTTCTTCGGGTTCTTCCTTTTGATTTGACCAAAATGGCTCTATAGGATGGCTTTATGATCAAACTAAGGCATATATGTTGTAGTGAAGGAATTTTAGAGAGTATTTGGGTAGTTTTTGGCCGAACCAAAAGCCTTTGAAGGTGTGAAGTAATGAGAAGGGGAAGTGCCCTTTTATAAGAGGGGTGAGTGGAAACTTTGGAAAAGCTAGAAATATTAATTTATAATAAATTCATATTCGGTTTCTAATGGCTCAAAAGATTATTATTCAAAGGTTAAGGTGGGGTAGGTCGAAAACCGTTCAACCAATAGAATTTAGACAGGTTTGGGTTACTATATTAACCTTATCTTTTAGTTTTAACTCTTAGTTAATTAGGTTAACATTTACCATGTCACTTTGTATTTTTATATTATATAGTTAATAAACGTACTATATAAATCCAATCGACCCCAAAGTGGTCCATTAATGATACACCTACCATGATATAAGTCTGTTGGCCGGACCTTAGATTTTTAGGAATTTAATATCAATTAATAATATAATATTTGTTTTAAAAACTCTTTTATGTCAATTTTGACACTATTCAATAGTTGATTTTTGTGAAACTCATAACAGAATGATTACTTCGAAAAAAGTCAATTAAATCAATCATAATATGTAATATTATCCTAGAAAATTAGTTTAATTTATAAAAAGCCTGAAAATATATTTATTTGGGTATTTATAATATCAATTATTTTAATTTTTCACTATTATTGTAATTACTGAATCATCATTGTGTCATAAATAAATTAAATTATTTAATGTCTAAAAATTATAAATAAAATATCATTATGTAGGAAATATTTTTAGTTTTCTAATGAATATTTATAGTGTAAAAACAAACATATATAACCATATGTAAAAAAAATTTTCTAAAAGATATATGCTTGTATCATTTTTTTATTCATGTTAACTTAATTATAATAAAGTGTCCCTATCACTTACAAGTGGCAAAATGGGGTCCAAAAATCGATCCAAATATGACCATGGTCGAACATGTATCAACCAATAAGGTTAGGACACGTTTAAGGGTTATTTAATATTATTATAATATTATTTATTTACCCTTATTTACCGGATTTACCATTTAACCGTGGTAAATAAAATATTTACCGAAGTAATTATCCAAAATGTCTAAAAATAAAAGTTACCTATTTACACAATATGAACATCATAATTCCAAATATGGAATCCATTTTTCAAAATTCAAAACACATAAGTGGCAGAAATTAATTTTAAATTAATTTCCGTTGTTAAAACAAAAAGCGTGTTTTTAAGAGATAATAACTATCAAAAGATTGACACTTGTTTATGTCTGGTTTTATTGTACAATTATGTAAAATGAACAACATTATATTAAATGGTAAAAATATATTATAAATATACTTTAAAACAACTCAAATTCATAATTTATCAATATAAATTTATTTGATTAAAAAAGTGGTTTTTAATTCAAATTTAGTAATTTTTACTATTCATCAAATTATTAAAGTTATCCGAAAAGTACCAAAATATCACACTAGGCTAAATTAGATACTCAGAATCCAAAAATGATGTCCATTTTGAGAGGTAAAATTTCTAAAATTTTAAAAGGTAGGTATTACTATTCATAACTGCTAGTTTGATTGCTTGTGGTGTGTTAGAATCTCGAAGTTGCGTACAATGCACATCATTGAATTATTCAAAGGGAAACATACCGTGGAATCTTGGGATGTTTAAATGTAAATTTTTTTTGTCCCCATTCTAAAAAGTAAATTTATTTAGTCAAATTGAATATATTAAAGTTTAAAATATGGGATTTAAAAAGGTTTTCACTATTAAAAGTTGGTAAAAATGCAATACTAAAAATGAATTTGTTCTTAAATTATGTCTAAGAAACTCATAATATGGATTCTAAAATTATATGGATTATATAAAGTTTAAAATTTAGTTAATACTATTCATAAACTCTTTTGAACAGCTTGTTTGGTAAGTCATGATGCGCTTGAACTCGGTGTTGCGTGTAGTGCAAGTTATTGAATTATTTTGAAGAAATAACACACTATGAAATCATGGGGTGTTACATTCTCCCCTCCTTCAATAAATTGAGTCCTCACAATTTGAAATTATTCTTGGAAAATAAAAGGTTGAATATAGAAAATATCTTTGTGGGAAAACCCAAATCGGAAATTGGGTTGATAAAATTTAGTCTTAATAAGAGGAAAAGAGAAATGAACGGGTCACCACCAAATCATGATCTCTATTCGGAGAACATTGGTGGAAATTAGAGACATATAATTGGAGGAAAAATGAAAATATTTATAGGTAGTTATTGAGGTCATCAATCACAAACATGTGTAAAATTGAGGGCCTTAAATTCATCAATCTATGATGATTTAAAATACGATCGGTTCAGTAAACAATATAGTATTAGAATAAATTTTTTTTTAAAGATCCCTTGACTAAATAATAAGAATTAATTTCTTCATTTAATAAGAGAAGAAGAAAAAAATATACTTGCCAAGTAGAGTCTCAAACTTTAACTAAGTTCTACCACAAACTCATCTTTCACTCTAAAAGATAATAGAACATAAAAATAATATTCTACTTATCCTATATGTATAGGGTTAAAAATTGAATTTATAATTCATCTAGAAGAACCATTAAAAACTGACATTATTCAAACCAGGACATCACGTGGGTCAGTGGTAGGTGATACACCCTTGTCGCCCTTCGGTTGTGGGTTCAAGTCTCACGGCCTTGCCGGACGCGACGTGTTGCCGCCCGACCACTGGGTTGTCCTTTTATGGCAATCCAAAATAATCCAAAATTGAACTATCCAAAATACTTCAATCCAAAATTTATGAGGAAGGTAAACACAATGAGGATCCTTTTTTTCGCGTAAATACATTCGATCACCTTCATCATGTATTCTTTTAAAACACTACAACATCCTGAATTACCATAAAACCTTATTGATTACATTCATGATCTCTTATTCCTTATAGAATAATAAATATACTCTTTCAATCCAAAAATTTTGTAATTCCCAACAATTATGGAATATAAAAATCATTAATCAGTTTCAAGGTAGTCAAGAATATCCAATATAATTTATCCAAATCAATCATATATTATTCTAAAATCACTACCTTGGTAGCAGAACCATATTATGGTTTATCGTTCTCTCAACCATATATTTTCCAAAAAATTAACCTGCTATTGAGTCACTTTTCTTTGTTCCACACAATCTCAAGAGCTTAATGATATAGTACTACAGTACAATCCTTATATACTCCATAATTATTATAACACGTACATTGTTGATACAACACTCAAATGACATAATCAACATAAGAACTCTAATCATTCGTCTTCATCTATGGTAGTATCATAACATGATTATTATCCAATAGCATCATTTGCGGCATAGTCTGATGACTGGGACATAGGTTCGCGTAGTGTCCAAACTCCTTGAAAATGAAGCAGTGTACATTTGAAACCATTTACTTACCCTTGCAGTCACGTACTTTGTGACCTTTTCCTCCACAATTATAACAAACTCCCATTCCTTTCAGGCAAGTTCCAGGGTGTTTCTTCCCACAATTATCACATATGGGAAAATTCTTTTTTCCCCTCTTCCCTTTATCGATATTTCTCTCTTCCATCCTTTTCTTCTCTTGCTTCCCTTCAAATCCATGGGACTTAGTAAACTCTTTACTTATCTTATCAACACATGATATTATTTCTTCATATGATGATAATACCTGGGAGAATATTTCTCTTATAAATTCTGGCTTAATACCATGAAAGATATGATCCTTCTTTCTATTTGGATCATGTGTATTGCTAGAGTTATCATTCCTTCTACTAGGTGCCATTTCTAAACAATGGCATGCACTAGATTAGTTTATAAATAACAATACCTAATCCCAAACTTGTAAAACACATAACATAAATTAAATAGATTATGGATATAATCCATAATCATAAAAATGTCTCCTTTGAGAAGGTATATACTCATAAACCCTTAATAATGGTTTGTAAAGAAAATGAGAATTATCCTAAGCATATCCCCCGGGAGTGTTTTAACCAAGAGTTCAGCCAAGCCCGTTGTCATGAAACAGATCTCGTTTGAGTCTAGCTCAAAGCGGTGTTTTCAGGTTTTACCCCTAGGTACATCTGTGCCAGAGCCACCTCTACCTGCTCGTATCCATACAAGGATGTATTGCTCAGAAAACTCACAAAATCTCTACAATAACAAAATTCTAGGAATTTCTTCTATTCTAATCCTCATAGTCCATCTCAAATCTATGTTATCTAATCAGAGTTTATCTAAATCTTGCTTACAAGGTTTGTACTAAACTTCCTCTGATACCAACTGTAATGCCCTGACCCCTGTTACCCAGAGTCGATTCATTATTACATAACATTGGCATGCTCATAAGAAAGATCAAATCTCGAAAGACCAACTGGTTTAGTAGCCTTAGAAACACTAGATATATTCATAAAGTTTTAAATTACATCATGAAGTGAAAAACTACTACAAAAACATATTGTCTCCATAATACACACTATTATCCCCTCATAATATCCATACAGGTCATTCATAATTTACTTCTTCACATCTTGGGGAAATTAAACATAGAAAAGGGGTGAGATCAATTTCCCAGTAAGGATAACAGTATAGCGGAACCTTTCATAAATAAAAATAAACATTTAAGGAAGCGTATAACTAAAACAAAACCCTTTTAAACCTGAACTTCAACATAGTATGGAAAAAATAAAAAGAAATAATGCCATTTACTTATTCACATGGATATTCTTCTAATCGAATAATCACATGCAATATCAATAACCACTTTCACAATGATGGAATGCATAATGGCAGACTATTATAACCACATAGCCAAGGCCTCGTGCCAAGACTACAAATAAGATTTTTCCAAGGCCTTGTGCGAAGACACCAGTTTGTCTCGTGAGACCTACCGATGCATCTAGGAGCTATAGCAGGCTCCACCCATCACATATTAAGTCCAATTCATTCCCATATGAAAAGTTTTAAATATAACATAAACATTCATATTAAAACTAGCATACAAAATGTCAATACTTTCACCATAAACCATGAATTGTATAAAAATAGCACATCCATAGTCAAACATATCACAAAACCTTCAATACAATATAGAAGTTTTGTATCATAATAAATCAACTTCAAATAAGCATAAAATCCATCAATGGATGTTGAAATAGATGTAATCAAAACTATTTGAGAGAAACATATCTTCTCTCTAAATCATTGAAAAGTCACACATTTATAAAGGAAGTAATTTAAAAGTGATTTTTGAAACAAAGTGTCCCATACCAATTTGAAACTTTTGAAAAGAAATATAATTTCAAAACCTTCATGTCCATATAAATAAATACTTAAAATCATTTTGAAAACATGGACATTAATTAAAAATATTTATAAAGATAAATCATTAATAC
Organism: Viscum album; assembly: GCA_963277665.1. Classification (NCBI taxonomy): domain Eukaryota; kingdom Viridiplantae; phylum Streptophyta; class Magnoliopsida; order Santalales; family Viscaceae; genus Viscum; species Viscum album. The sequence goes on along the minus strand of OY728133.1, from coordinate 1,371,059,787 downwards.
ATTTAAAATTATGATCTTGATAAAGAGTACCTTTCAAAAATTCATAAAATATTCATTTAGAAATCATTTAAAAGTCACATAATTATAAAATAAAACATTTAATTTGAAAATATTCTTATAATCCTGTAAGGGAAGCTTTGACGATTTTATAATGGAGGTAAATAGCCGCACCCGCCGTATAATGTTAACAAAACATTCTTACCTTAAATTTGTCGAAAGTTAAAAAGTGCCTTGTTTGGAAAATGATGGAAAGATTCCTTTAAAAACACATAAGGGTATAAATGACTTTAACCCATATTATTTGTAAACAGTAAAAATGTTATGAAATACATTTCTAAGAAACATGGATGTGGCTGATAATGGAATCCCAGTAGATTACTACGTATAAACAACCTCAGATAATGAAGAGAGTGGGAAATAAACCCTTACCTTGTACTTTTTCATGGTTGGGGTAGGTTAACCTCCTGTATAATGGTGAAATAATTGTTATTAAATTATACAATAATCATATACATTAATATGATATCATATATTATGTTTTAACATTGGTTTGTTAATAATATCTTAGTATTATCGTTGTTTCGGGTGATAACTTACTCATTTCCATTTTTATTTTTTGTTACATAAGCCATGTTTGTAATGGATAGTATGTATCTTAATCATATACAGAATGATATCAAGTCTTTAGATACTATTATTAATCATAAATTGAGAATTATAATTGAATGGAAACGATAGAGAATGAATCTCATCGCGTTCGTGGAGACGGTAGTCCGTACGTACGCACGAGCGACAATATCATTATTTTGATATTAAAATAAAATATAATTGGATAGTATATAATATATAAAGAATCATTATCATGTTATATTTATTATTTACATGAGTTACACATAATTATTATATCCATCCAAATAATAATATATTGAATAACAATTACACCACGACGAGGAGACGGTAAGCTGTACGTACGCACGTATGGTGACATGTTATTCAAAGGGTGTATAGAATAATGAATATGGTTGTACCTTATTTATAATAACATCATAGTATATATAAGATACTTGAGTTATTATTTTATAATGGTAATAACAATGAAAGAAGAAGTGGAAGAAGAAATGAATTTGAAAAAGGCTGGTGAAAACATTACCTCTTCTTCGGGTTCTTCCTTTTTATTTGATCAAAAGGGCTCCATAGGTTGGATTTCTAATCAAAATAAGGCCTTTAGGTTGTAGTGAGGTAATTTGAGAGAGTATTTGGGTAGAGTTTGGCCGATCCAAAAGGCGTTGAAAGTGTGAAGTAATGAGAAGTGGGAATTCCCTTTTATAAGAGGGGTGAAGGGCACCTTTGGAAAAGCTAGAAATATTAATTTATAATAAATTCATATTCGGTTTCTAATGGCTCCAATGTTGATTAATAAAATGTTAAGGTGGGGATAGGTCGAAAACCATTCAACCAATATAATTTAGAAAGGTTTGGGTTACTATATTAACCTTATCTTTTAGTTTTAATTCTTAGTTAATTAGTTTGACATTTACCATGTCACTTTATATTTTTATATTATATAGTAAATAAAATTAATATATACATCAAAGATACCCCCAAGTGGTAAATGAATGATACACCTATCATGATATAAGTCTCTTATCCTAACCTTAGATTTTTAGGAATTTAATATCAATTAATAATATAATATTTGTTTTAAAAACACTTTTATGTCAATTTGACACTATTCAATAGTTGATTTTTGTGAAACTCATAAAAGAATGATTATTTCGAACAATGTAAATTAAATCAATCCTAATATGTAATATTATCCTAGAAGATTATTTTAATTTATAAAAAGTTTGAAATTATATTTACTTGGGTATTTATAATATCAATTATTTTAATTTTTCACTATTATGGTAATTAATACATCATCATTGTGTCATAAATAAATTAAATTATTTAATTTCTAAAAATTATAAATATAATATAATTATATGTGAAATTATTATATATTTCTAATGAATATTTAGAGTCGAAAATCCAACATATATAACCCTATGTAAAAATTGTTTTTCTAAAAGATATATGCTTGTGTCATTTTGTATTCATTTTAACTTAATTAAAATAAATTGTCCCTATCACTTACAAGTGGTACCATGGGGTCCCAAAATCGACCCAAATATTCCCATGGTCGAAAATGTATCAACAAATGCGGTTAGGACACGTTTTAGGGTAATTTAATATTATTATAATATTATTTATTTACCCTTATTTACCGGATTTACCATTTAACCATGATAAATAAAATATTTAGCGAAGTAATTATTAATAATTTCTAAAACTAAAAGTTACCTATTTACACAATATGAACACCCTGATTCCAAATATGGAATCTATTTTTCCAAATAGAAAACACAAAATTGGCAGAAATTAATTTTAAATTAATTCCTTTTGTTAAAACAAAAAAACGTGTTTTTAAGAGATAATAACTATCAAAAGATTGACACTTGTTTATGTCCGGTTTAATTGTAAAATTATGTACGATGACCAAAGATATATTAAATGGTAAAAATATATTCTAAATATACTTTAAAACCACTCAAATTCATAATTTATCAATATAAATTATTTCGATTAAAAAAGATGTTTTCAATTAAAATTTAGTAATTTTAACTATTCATCGAAATATTAAAGTTATCTGAAAAGTACCAAAATTTCACCCTAGGCTAAATTCGATACTCAGAATCCAAAAATGAAGTCCATTTTGAGAGTTAAAATTTCTAAAATTTTAAAAGGTAGGTATTACTATTCATAACGTCTAGTTTGATTGGTTGTGGTGTGTTAGAATCTCGAAGTTGCGTACAATGCACGCCATTGCATTATTCAAAGGGAAACCTACCGTGGAAGCATGGGATGTTTAATTGTAAATTTTTTCCCCCATTCTAAAAAGTAAATTTATTTAGTCAAATTCAATATATATAATTTTAAAATATTGGATATAAAAAGGTTTTCACCATTAAAAGTTTGTAAAAGTGCAATACTGAAAATGAATTTGTTCTTAAATTATATCTAAGAAACTCATAATATGCATTCTAAAATTATAGGGATTATATAAAGATTAAAATTTAGATAATACTATTCATAACCTCTTTTTAATGGCTTGATTGGTAATTCATGGTGCGCTTGAACTCGGTGTTGCGTGTAGTGCATGTTATTGAATTATTTTGAAGAAATAACACACTATGAAATCTTGGGGTGCTACAACCTGAAGAAGAATGATACCTCTTCTTCAGGTGTCCTCTTTTGGTTTTCACTAACGACTTATTAGGTTAGAAATATTCCGAAAATAAGGTTTATATTATTATTTGTGGGATTTTGGGGAGTGATATATAATATTTTTGGATGATCCAAATGACTTGTGATGTTTGGAAAAAAGGAGTGGAGTGAGATCCCATTTATAGATGGGGAGGAGTGTCACATTTGTAAATACCCAAAAGTATTCACTATTTGGAGGTTAATTTTACATAAATTTGGTAAAAGACAAATAATTAATGAATTCTATGTATTACATGGTATATACACACATAAACCACATAATAAAACACATTTGTTAAACATTTTTCTCCTTAACTTCTATGTTTCCTTTTTTTTACCATTTATGTTTTTGAAAAAGGTTGTTAGTTTTATAACCATCGTAATTTATCCATTAAGACTAAATTAAAGTGATAATTATTAGATAATTTATATATTATTATTATAAATATTAATTTTTTATAATATTGTAATCCTATGTGTGTTGGATATTAGTTTTTACGCAAGCACTTGTAACGTGGAAAACACTTCTTTATCTTTAAATACGCTAACAGAGATTCAATAATTTAGGGGACAATATATTAATTATGAAAGAGAAATTGAACCATTAATGGAACATAGTTAATATATATTAAAATTTAAAAATAAAATGAAAAAATATTGTGTTTTTAGTAATTTAAAATCATTTAATAACATATAATTTATCATAAAATAATATTAATGTCAATTTTTCCATTATTCATTTAATTATAAATTACATATATTAATACAATGATGGAATTAAAATATATTAAATAAAAATTAATATGAAAAAATATATTTAATTAATAAATTAATGGAAGAAAATAACTCATTAAATTTACTTCACTTTTATTATTTTTAGTATCCTTAATTGTGTTTACTATTATCTAAATAATTATTGTGTTTGTGTTTCACCTTCATTTAGTGTAAATATATCATATATAAAAATTAGAATAATTATTAATTATAAAAAATAATTTAAATTTCAAAATAATATTTATAACCGAACATATGTTGTGTTTCTCCAAATAACAGATTTTAAAAGATATTAAAAGTATGAAAAATATCTTTTTTTCATTTTCATTACATAACTTACTATATGGGTCATATTCAATGGAATGTTAAAAAAAATTTCCATATATAATATAATTTTATTAACAAGGACTACACAAACACAACTAGTAACATTTGGATTAAATGTTATTTCATTTTTACTCTTATAACTGTAGTTTGACCCCATAGTAAACCTATGTTTACCATAATTACAGTAATTAATTTTTTCTAAACTCATTATTTTTTTAGTAAAAAATTAAATAAAACCTGTTATAAATAATAAAATATCCCCATAAAATTATTTATTGCATTTTTATAATTAAAATTCATATTAATTTAATAAATTAAATCAAAATTAATGCCGAATAAATGATGATAAAGTGAGTTTTTGACGTGAAAATGCTCAAAAGTATATGATGTTTCTATATCAATATTCAACGTGGAATTGATCACAATGACAAAAAATTTTTAAATATAAGTATAAGTGAATGATTTTTACTTTAAAATCAAATTAAAATATAATTTAATATTACCAATTATTTATAAAAAAGGGAATTTTTCAATTAAAATTCATCATTTTTCATAATTCATCAAAAATGAAAACTTCTCATAAAAATCCCAAGAATTTAACAAAATAAAATTTTGATAATAAGATTTTAAAAATGATGTTTAATTTTTCAAATAATTTTTTCATGATTTTTGAAAAATAATTATAAAATATGTTCACAAACCATGACTAATCCCCCTTTTAGAAAAATGTAGTTTTCTAAATACATTTATATTTATTTTAATTAATTCATATTTTATATATTATCGATATATAATGAATTAAATGTGTCTAATATAAATGTCCATAATTTATTTAATCAAATTTATATCCTCTATTGTTATATCTAGTTGATATATTAAATTATATTATTATCATTATTTTATTTTTCAGTAAAACTCGATCTAGTGTACAGTGAAACCTGTTGAAGAAGTTTATTGTTGTGTGTAATATAAATTTCCCAATAAAATTTTATTATTTTATATTTTTGGGTTGGGGGTGGGTTACATTATCCCCACATTAAAAAAAATTTCCTCTAAATATAAACTTCTTCTTAGTAATCAGAGGTTTGATATTTGAATATACCATAATTGAAAAATCTACATCATAAAAGGTTTTGTAACATATCCACATGATAAAAGAGATAGGGAATTAAGATAGTTCATATAGAATAAAACATAATTTGGTTTATAATTAAGATACAATTAGTGGGAAGTGAAGCTTTATAAATGAAAAAGCACATATATTTATTGAGTTTCATAGTGGTCATTCATCACAAAAATGTGAATTATCAATGGAATGTTAGGGAGATCAATGACATACATTAATAATGACTTAAAATACCATTTTATTAATCATATATGAATGTAATAAGTTATATTTTTTTTCAAGATAAATTTCCTAATGTTAATTTATTATTTTATTATATAAGACTATAAGTAAATAGACTTTTTTGATATTTTTCTATTAATACAATTCCATTCATTGGTTGTTCTTTGATCACTTAATCCAATAAATTAATTTCTAGAAGGAATTTTTATTCCTGAAGCACTAAAATTGACTTTTAATGGATCTTTAGATACATAAGATAGTGAAAATTCATTCCATATTTTTCTAAATGTTTTCCAAAACTAGTATAGTTACAACAAGTAATCAAATAAATTAATCTCAAAAGTAACAGCATTAGATTGATATTAATATTTATTTTCATATTTTTAATCTAAAAAAAATTTAACTGAGAAATTTTGGAGGACATTCGTAGTTGATAAACCGTTATCATTCATCGATCATGGGATTAAGCCTCATGGCCTTGTCGGATGAGACGGTTTTTCACCAAATAATCAGGTTTTCCTTTTTATAAACAATATTCATATAATTTCTATAATGTTCCGAGAAATTATGATAGTCATCATTTAAATAAAATGAATCATTAAATAACATATTTAAAAAGGTTTTCAATATATCAGAAATACATAAATACATAATATGTTTTATTTTCACATAGGTCCTTCTTTGGACTATTGTTTAACTGGAGTCATTCATTATCATTATCTATTCAAATCATCCAGAAATGATTGTAATAAAAATGTGAATTATCTAGAGTATATTTACCCGAAATTTCAAAGTAGTTGAAAAGGCTCGTTTTTTGTACAATTTAATTACCATTTCAAGCCTGAAACCCATTTTTTAGAGATATTACCCCTATGAATAGTTGTTACAGAACCATTTCCACTTGTAATATCAAAATAAGGATGCATTTCAAGGAAAAATCACATAATATTTTCTTTACAAAATCATTAAGATGTTCTTATATAATTATAATCAAGTATATCTTAGGGTTATATTCCATCATCATAGTTTTTCTAAATCTAGATCATAAGGTTTCTAATAATTTTTTTCTATTTTCAACTATTGCGAACGTGACTTTAGGATGCTCAGTGATGGTTCCTAAATTTTTACATTGGCATAAGATAAATGGAATTTCATCCTAAATGAAAGAATGATTTAATATTCTTGGTAAATTGGATAAATACATGATTCTTAAACTACAATTGAATACACAAAATAAAACATTTTATCAATAATTCCATTAATACCTTTATAATATCCTATAATATCATTCTTAGTACAAATTAGGTAATCCTGGGGAAAGGAAAGAAATATTGGTGAGATCAAATTCTTAGTAAGGGTTATGTGCCATTTAATCTATCATTAATCAATAAGCATAACCCATATGTAAAGGTAAATAAATGAGTGCACATGCCATTTAAATAACTAGATAATGATTAATCAACATGTAAAGGTAAATAAAAAAACACATTCAATTTAAATAACTATATAAGGAATAATAAATATGTAAAGGAAACTACTTGAGCACACAATCCATTTAGAAAACAGGATTATAAATAATCAATATGGAAAGATAAAAAACTGAAAACACATTCTATTTAATCAAGAAATTGGGAACGAAATACATCAATATTTGATATCATATCTAAAATTTCATGGATGATAATAAACAAATTTTGAATAAATGAAATACATAATTATTTGATATTATGTCATAGGCACATAATAACACTACTGACAAGATCATTCATATGACACTCTAAACTACTAATATAAACTCATTAGTGTATTATTAAATAATTTTCCACATGAAATCTAATGATGCATCAAGTGGTTATATAATGACAGGCGGCACCCATCACTATAGGTCAAACATATTTTTTTATTAATTAATTTATTTAATTAATAAACAATGTGCCTTATCATAAATCATCTATATTGAGTACAAGATAAAAATTCATTAATATTTCTTTAGATAAGAAAATGAATTTTGATATTAAACAAAATATTTAAAAATTATATACGGTTTAAAAAATAAACATATCCCTGATGAATAGTATATATAATTAAAGGAAATTTGATGACTAATGATCATAGTAAACTGAACATTTCAAGGAAAAGTTATAGACATCAGAAATAGATTATGGAAGTGAACTTCAATAATTATATTAGTAAAAAAGATCAAAAATCATCTAATGGAAAAATAAAGATTGTATCTATATAACATACCCCCAGTAGAGTATATATAAAATAAAGGGTTGTTTTTATTGATTAATAGTAATAACATAAAATATATTTAAAAAATTCCTTGAGTAAAATAAAATTTTTATTTAGAAATTAAATTTTTAAATAAAAAAAATTAAAATACATTTCATTTAAAATAATTATTAAAAAATAATAATTTCTAGTATATTAAGAAAAAATATTCTTTTAAAAATAAAATTGTAAAATTGAAAGGGTTGCTTTAAAGAAATTATGTCCATGTCGTTATGTAATTCTATACATTTAGAAATGAATATTACAGTAACAAGGTAAAATGTCTATAAAAATGAATTGTTGAGAAAGTGAAAAGAATATTCCCTTCAAATTTTCTGATGAATAAAATCTGTACAAATTTAATTTAAAAATTAATTTTTATGTTGTTGAAAAATAATTTTTCTAAAAACTTTTTTAGAATATATATTGTCAAATAAAACGGATTTCCTATAGATGATATAATGAAGTATTGTTTTATTAATGAATTTTATTAATAAATATAAGTTCCAATGTGTAGAACAATGTTACTATCACTTGAAAAATATAATTAATGACTATATGATAAGAATATTAAATTATATATTAAAATATTATAAAACAATTTTATTTAATGTTAATTCAAAAGATATACCAGCTTTATTAGAATTAGATTCTGATATTAACCCTTAAAATGAACATAATGTTGGAGTGAGAATTATTCAATAAATTGATTATTCATATCAACTATTAAATCATATAATATAATTTGAAATAAAACAATTGATAGTAAAAAGTTATCATACACATAATCATAAAATATCAACTATAATAACGAAGTAATACAACCAAATGAAAAGAAATTTAGTTATGATAATTCATTAAAACATTGTGACATTAAATTCAAATCCCCATATATGAAATTATTTAAATTGAAACTAAAAATAAAATTAATAATGAATTATTCTTGATATTAAATTTTCAAATGACACTATATACACCAAATAAAATAAATTAGGTTAATAACATTATAATATGCCTTAATGAAATAAAATTGAGACAATATCCCTTACATTACACTACTGTTTTGATAAAAACAATTTAACATAATTTATAATCGTTTTTATCATGTAATTAGACCATTAAATAACCATATTAATTTTTATAACATCATATATTATCTTTTATAACATCTTAATACATGTTCATTAACAAGATTTCATTATATATATTCTTTCGGGTGGTAATTTCCATGTTTTATCATGCATATTTCATCTTAGAAGATCAAATTATTTGAAATGTTATATAGTTATATCATCTCCAGAGTAAAAATAATGAAATAATTATATTATTTTCACAGTGAATTTTCTTTGAAAACCAATAATTACTTATGTTTAGGAAAAAAGATGTATGTTTCTTTCAAGGTGACAGTAGGATGTTCTTACGCATGAGTAGCGTTTCCATTCATCAACGATCATTCTGGAAAGGAAGTACAATATATAACACTATTAATGAAATATAATTACACCATATATATCTTATAATATTCTTATGTATGTCATCCATGTGTTGTGGGTATACAATAGAGTCACATCACTTCATTAATGTGGTCGTCTACACGTAAAGGAATGATGCTATCATCATTACATGCGTGAAAAAGAAAAAATCAAAATGATATATATTATGTTTCTAGAATTATAAATATATTATAAATATAATTAACATTTTTATCACATAAAATAAATATCTTTTTCACCTTATATGTGAGGTTTTAGTGAATGTTGAATCGCTTTGCATTGGGAGGTGAGAGTACGCCATCCTGACGAGCGACTATATCGTACCTCATATAAAATTGAATGTAACAATATATATATATGATATAGTGACTATAAATGTATAAATATGTTATAAATACCATATATATAATTCATATCCATCGTAATACCCAGCAATGATAGGTGGAAATGAAAAAATGGACGACATTCGTTCACCAGGCAGTAGTCCACCACACATGAGATTGTTGATTTCATAACCCATTTTATGATATTTGAGATGGATTTGGCTCATGAAAATATTATAATAACATCATATTATATGTAATTTACCATGTACATTATATAATCATGGTTTGATAAAAATATTAGGAGTTGTATAATGAAGTATAATAAGGACGCTCAAAGAAGAACATTAAACCTTCTTCATGTTATTTCCTTTAGTTTTCACTAAATCCTTCTTATTTTAGATTTATTGAAATAATAAATACAACAAGATGAGGTTATGGAATTGTTTTAGTCAATTTTTTGGGTTTTGATTATCCAATGGGCTGTATAGCTGTAGATATGTGTGGAGAGTAAGTTACCTTTTGTATATGAGTAAATGTGGATCTTTTGTAAAAACACAAAAATATTCATTACTGTGATATAAATATTAACTCAAGTTTCTCAAATATTTAAAATTAATGGTTTGGAAGGATTATATGGTCAAACTAAACTTACATCACAAAATTAATCATATTTTTCCTTAAAATTTATGTTTCATTATTTTTTCAAATATGGTTTTTCACTGAGGTATCTATTTTTCTATTTTAGTTATCATTTCCATTAAGAATAAATTTAAGTGATAATTATTATAAAATTTTCTCTCAATGATTATAAATATTATATATAATTTTTAAAATGTTAATCCTATATGTTTGTGAAATTAATAATAACACAAACGCATGTAAAATGAAAAAAACATTATTGTGACCATAACCATGATAAGAGTTTTTCAAAATAATTGGGGCAAATATGATCATTATAAATGAAATAATGTTTAATTAGTGGAACATAGTTAATATTTATCAATATATTAAAATAAATTGGTATAATATATTATTTTTTTTGGTAATTTTAAATCATTTATGAAAGTATAATTTATCGTAAAATAAATTTAATAACCATTTTTACATTGTTATTTTAATTTGAATTTAAAAATATCAATGAAATGATGGATTTACAATATATTAATTTTAATCCTATAAAATATGACATATTCATCTAAAAAATTTATTTAATCTAATTATTTTTCAATTTACATCACTTTTAATTTTTTTAGAATTATTAATCATAATTAATTATTAACAAATTATATACAATCTGTAGAGTCTCATAAAAATTTAATGTAATTATATCATATTGAAAAAATAGAATAAAATATCATGATAAATAAAACATATTTATATTTAAAAATTATATATATAACCAAACAAATGTTGTGTTTTTACCTATCCAAATACTTTCTATATATTAAAAGTACGAAAATTATTATTTTTTCATTTTCATTAAATAGATTATTATATGGGTCATATTAAAAAGAAAGTGACAATAAAATGAAATATTTCAGATAAAATTTGGTAATGTCCTGAATAAACACATAAAAAATTTAGATAATATTTTAGCTCATTTTCACACTTATTATTCTAGTTTAAATCAATAGTAAATGCATTTTAACCTTAACCATTTTAATAAATTCTTACTGTATCCCCTATTCATATTGACAAAAAAAATAAGTCAACCTTATTAGAAACTATTAATTTTTCTGATTAAAAATATTTAACCTATTTTTGAAAATTAAATTTATATTAGGGAAAAAATTAAAATAAAATTAATCTCACAGACGTGATGAGATAGCGCAGTTTTTAAAGTGAAATTCTTCAAAGGTTTATAGTGATATTACATCAAAAATTAATTATAATTATGATCCCAATTACCAAAATTTTATTAATATATGTTTAATTGAACTATTTTTACTTTAATACCAATACAAAATTTCATTTAAAATAATAAATTATTTAGACAATAATGTAGTTTTCCAATAGAATCAAATATTTTTCACTATTCGTAAATAAATAAATCTTTTCGAAAAATATCTGAATAATTCAACAAAATCTAATTTATATATAAATATTTCAAAATTTTATTATATTTTTTCATAACAATTTTCCAAATGTAGAAAATTTAATTAAAAAATATGTGCGCAAAGCGTAACTGATCTGCCTTTTAGAAAAATAAATTTTTCTAGAAAACATTTATTTTTATTAAAAATTAATCTTATTTTATATATGATATATGGTAAATTAGTGAACATGTGTGAAATATATATTTACAAAATTTACATAAACTTATTCATACAATCCATTATAATGGCTAGGTGATATATTAAATAATATTGTTGACATTATTTTTTTGTTTGGTAAAACACCGTCATGCGTATAACACAAGCTATTGAAGAAATTTTTTTTATATGAAACATACGGTATCCAATAACATGTTATTATATTAGAATTTTATGGGTGTTACAATAGATAAATAATATAACTAAATTGTCACATTACTTTTATGTCACTCTTAAAAATATAATAACATTCATGATCGCACAAAGAATAACCTTCACAGTTAAACATAAAATAGCCTTTATAGTTACATAAAAAACAACAATAATAATTATAACATGAATAATCATCATAGTATACTACCATAATCTGATGGGATATACCTAACTGGTTTACTCAATCCTTTTATTGAATACATTAGATATCTATAATGGGGATCCCCTTTCATGTAAGTTGTATCACGCTCACCAGTGGGCGATTATGGTGATAAACCCATCGTATAAGACATATCGGCCACACCCATTTCACATAAATAATTAAAAGCTACCATATCATGAATTAAATATTTATTTCTTACACTTTTCATCTTAAAAACTTTGACAAAAACATTTTAACCCAGTGTGAAAAACACTATTAGAATTCAAAATAACCATTTCATCTAAAAATTTATTTTAAATAAAAAATCCACAAAAAAAAGGAAAGAATTATTTTCATTGAATAAAACATGAAATCATGTAACATAATAAAAAAATAAAAAAATCATTAAAGTTCTTGTAAAATCTGTGGAAACTATATTTTTTAAACGAGAAAATTCCTTTTTTATTTTTATAAAAACATTCCGTACCAAACACATAAAAATAATTCTTTTTGAAAACACAAAAAATATGGTCAATGAGACATAAAATATCATTTTTAATTATATAATGTCCATACAAATTCATACATAATATAAATTTATTAAACATGGGAATGTGAGATAAAGATATATAATATAAATTTGTAAAACATTTAAAACCATGGTTTTCAAGTAATGTATCCATTACCTTGAGTCTGAATCATCATGTATGTTTTTTGTCATCAAGAGTATTAAAATTATTTTAACTATTAAATTTATTTGGACCATATTAATGAATATTATTAATTTTATATCACTTATTACCATTTAATATACAAGTATTTCATCATTTATGTTCACGTCTAATGATTTGACAACATTCTCTCTATAATTCAAAAATGATTTTGGAAGGCTGATTGTGGTCAAAAGGTTATTATTTAATCATATTATGAATATTAATAATGAAAAAATTATCATATTTATATATAAATTATACTTTTAAATACAACCATTAAATATGGTTATGAAAACTAATCTACATTCCAATAATTGTGATGGTAGGTTCTAGGTACGCATAAGTAACAATTCCAATTTTATATGGTCATTATAGAAATAAAGTATGTATTATTATATATTTATAAAATTTTTATTATATCATAAATAAAATTTTATTTATTTAAATACAATTATGTATACTATTCATGTGAGAATGAAATGGAAAATGAAATACATAAGTTCATGAGGTGGTCGTTATTCAAACACATGAATTTCAAATTTCGTTTCCATTTGACGGAGGTGGAATACCCTGGAACACCTTGAGAGTAGAAGGGTGGGTTAGTGTGTCCAATTTTTCTTCTAAAATGATGAATCTTGTTTCCAAATTTGTAGGAACATGTTAAACCTGTCTAATGAGAATGAGAAGTAATCAAACAATCACATGCAAAGAGGTCACATAACAATATTACATGGTTCACCACTAAGTACTAGTCTAAGGTGCATATTCCAACAATGTTTTAGTCATACCTACATCCGTTTATCTTCATAGTTTTGGAATAAAGTGTTTTGACACAGTCAATTTTTTCTACGCATAATGTCTTTAAATTTTTTTAGGTATACCTCACTACTTCAATTGGACCACTACTATTTACTTCGCCATTATCACTGTGTTGGGAAGGATCCACACATGGATTATAGATTTTAGCTCCCTTAATTTTCATGAAATTATGAATCCCCAACTATGGATAAATTCTTTGTGGATGTATTTCTTTTACCTAGAGATGTAATCCACTTTTATATGCACTGATAGCTCATGAAACATTCCTCTAAGAACTATCATGGTCCGATCGCAATTCATACTGCTCCCATACAACCTATGAAAAATTTGTTTTTTGTACATCCTCCATGAACCCATCTCCTATTCCACTACTTCTTGATGGTCCAACTCCTCCTCCACAAAATTTATTCCACCAAACCATCTCTGAATAACCTTATTTCATGAACCATCCTCGCTTCATGAACTATTTCTCTTTGATAAATATAGTTCCCCATAAAAACCTCTTCCATAGACTGTTTACATAGACTACTCTTATTTTCTCAATAACCTCCTCAAAAAACTATTCTTTTTTACTAGATATTATTCCCACGGTCTACTTCGGGCGTCACTGAATTCCTCCATGATTCTTAATCTATTCCTCTCTACTTAATGAAGAGATTAACACTCCATATATATATGCAAATATATATGAAAATATCAATAATTAATTGTAGATAAATAATTGATGTATTACATCCATCACCGCAGGAGACACCTTACATGAACAATTTTCCCTACATGGTCTTTATTATTCTCCTCTCCCTTTAGGACTTACAAAATCATCACCTCATTTCCACAAACGACCATCCATAATACATATTATTTGTCTTCCATGTAGAGTAAACCTTCATACTAAACATATATGTCCTATAAATAATTATTTGTTGATTTTCTATGTAGCATCACTACATGAATATGTTTCCTTTTATTTTATTTTTTCTCCATTATGAGTGCCTCATATGTTGTCTGAAAACTGTCATTCATGGTCTACGAACCATGCTAGGTGGACACCATTACTTAAAACCTTCTATTTTCAGAAACATAAACTTCAAATTTTGGGGCCCAAAAATTTAGAAAACACTTGCGAACTGTTCCACCATAAAATCCTCATATAGCCTCTACTGTAAGATCACATTTCTTGGAAACTTCTTGATCATCCCACTGCTAATTACCAAAAAAATAAAAACCATAATCTATTTCCAACAAAGATCACAATTGGGTCCAATAATAATTTTGGTGAAAAATATAGATTGTACCATAAAAATAATAAAATCAATGTATGTGGTATATATTTTGGTTATAATATCCAAATGGTCAAATAATATTTGAATGAGGGGAGAAGAAAAAAATATAACCACTCTCTAAAATTTTATACCTCTTCTTCAAGAAATATCCATTTCATTATACCATAAGTCTTTTAAAATTTTTATTATACCAAAAATATTTCCAATATCAACATGGTATGTGAGGGTAATATTTTATTTGTGTAGATATTGGACTAAACATATTTCTTGGCGTGTGAATAAATGAGATTTAGAACTTCAATTTTATAAGATAGGAGAAGGGCACTCATGGAATCCCTTACAATGTTAAATTAATTTAAATTTATTATGATGTGTAAATAGTTAAAAACTATTAATATTAGTATATATAATGATATTTATACTAATTAGTCTTATCTGGTAAAATTATGACATGTTTTGATCACATTTTGACCCTTATATGTTTGTTTTAACCATTCGTTAACCCTTTTGACAATTATAGTGATATCAATGTTTTTAACTCTTAAGGATTTAATATATTAACTATAAATGGTAAAATATATCATAGATGGACCATGGTTGATATTTTATACCATATATTAATCACATGAATGAATATAGTATTTTTTTAATTTAATATTATTAAATAAAATAATAGTTTCATACAATATCAATAATGTTAGTTTTAGATTTATTCACTTTATTTGACATTAATTACATCATGAAAATAAATGTAATTAGATTAAAAACTTTTCATATATCCCTAAAATGATATATTTATCTAAGAAATTATTTTATTTAATTAATACATTCATTTTATATAAATTTTATAAAATTTAATATCATTTCTTTTTTTAATATTTTTTTATATTTACTGAATCAGCACTGTAGAAGCATTTAGGTGAACTATGTCTTCACTAAAAAATAAAAATAAATGACCTTGAATAAAAAATAAATTTTATTTCAATTTAATATTGATAAATAAAAAGATATTATTTTTAATACATGTTAAAACTATTATAGTTACTAAAAATTAGAATGTAACATTTTTTACTTTAGATTAAATAAAATATTATAATTGAAATAATCAAAATCAAATAGAAACAAAAGGTTATGTAATTTATTCTTGTATTATTATATATGAGTTAAATTCATAAAACAAAATTTAAAAAAATTACATTGATTTGTTTTATTCTTTATCATTTTACTTTGGTCATTAATTAACTGATTAACATTTAATATGGTAACAATAATTACTAATGATACTATTTATATTGAAAAAAATAAAAGGGACATATTTATAAAAATAAATCAAAATTATTAAAAATATGGAGCACATTTTTTAAAATTCAGAACCCATAAGTTTAAGAATTTAATTTAAATTTAATCTGAAAAAACATGATGAGAAACATTTTTTTTAAAGAAAAACCGTTTTTATTTATAATATAATTATAATAAATTCCATTATAAAATTCATTCAAAAGATAATAATTTTATTATTATTATTTTTAAAAATACTAATTATATGTTTAAATCATATTGAAAAAATAATTTTTCTTCTAATTACATTTAAAAATAATCATTTTATAATAAAAATCATTATTTGATCACTATTCACAGAAAAACAAACCTTTTAAGAAAAATTCAAAAAAGATAACCTTTATATAATTTTGATATTGTAATTAAAAAATAATTTCATTTTAGGAAAAAAATTTACTAAATTACATAGAAATTATTTATAATATTTAATCATGAAAATAAAAAAACCATTATTTGAAGAAAACATAGTTGTGTGGAATAAAATTTCTTTATTGACAATTGATTGATTGATTAATAATAATAAATCAATATTATTTTATTAATTATGACATAAAAGTAAATATATAACAATTTCATTAATATTATTCATAGCATCCAACCCAATAGTTAGGTTATAATAGTCACATTTAAATAATAATATTTCCCATTTTTTCATTATTTCATGTCGTACACATTATTGAATATAATTTCCTTTTTCAGTCATGAGATATTAAATAGATTTTCTTAATAAATAACTTTTTAGTTTCCAATAATCCCCAAATCAACAATTTTCTCATTTTTATTTTCAATCTTGGGATATATTAGAATATGATAAATATAGATATTCCAAAATATTAATTACTATGTTAACTATAAACCTCATACACTTCTTGAATTTATTCATTAAAAAGAGGTTACGTGGGTAGTTATTACTCTATAAAATTTATATTTCCATCATTCTTTATAATGAATTTCTTCTTCCAATACCTTTGAAGATATTTTCAAATATAAATATTTTCATTCTCCAATATATGTCTCAATGTCTTTTTTAAAAAATTATGAATCCATTTTATCTACAATGATTCCATTTATAATACCAGTATCATGTTTTAAAATCATTTAGTAATAATTTTTGTTATATTTTTTCACACCAAAAACACAATATAATTTAATTAAATCATATCTAGTAGTGGTCCATGATTAATATCTAACTATATATTGGACACTCTTTAATGTCACACTCATGACATAGTTATTTAAGTAAGACACTATAAAATATCATATAGTATTTGGATATTTGTATAATTTGGTTGAAAAATAATTAACCAATATGACATATGGATAAACTCAATTCTATAAGGATAGAATAATAAATTTTAGGTTTTCCAACTATGTATAAACATGTCTATATATCAACTATAGTAACTTAATATTATTACAATCACTCATAAATTCCATTCCTAATACGAGATAATCCAAGGGATCCAATCTTTGGTATGACCATCTTATTTGGATGATCTTGAATTGTAAAAATATCTATTTGGAAGGAATCAGAAATTTAGTATTTTAAAATTTTTTATTACCAAAATTTTACACATATATTCTTTTAATAGGTATGTGTAATTATAATGATTTATTTTTGAATCCAGATGGATTTTTAAAAGTAAATATGTTCATATTATTTCAAAGTGTAACTCTTTTTAGAACACATAGACTATCTTACTTACCTAAATTAAGATACAAATATAATTATATCTATCCGAATTTTTCCTAAGAAAGAGGTATCTGAACGTAAATTATTAAAAATATATGTAATAAAAAACCAATAAGATAAATCATTGTGTGAAAAGTAAAAAAACCAATTTTTTTCTAAATAGATCATGAATTCATAGTCTTGTGAGTAGCCCCAACCAAACCCCAATTACCTATGGTTTATTTATGAATATATACCTTAATTCCATCATTTTTCTAATGCCTAATACATATAAACTATAATAAATCTGTAAATTCAAACGCATAACTCATGGATATGAAAATTCATGGTTGAAGAAAACTAAATCAATAATCATATTAATCTTGGAATATTTAGATGTATATATGATAATTTAAAGAATAATATTAAATAAATTTAACTATAAGTGTATATCAATTAATAATATTAAACAATACACCTATTAATAAATTAGGTTATAATATAAAACAAGGGACTATTTTATAAATTCTAACATAAGAAAAAAATTTATGGATAATTCATATTATAAAATTGAAGGACCCTAGACCACCCTGAGAGGGGGTGAACCAGGGTGTCAACTTTTTCTTTTATTTACTAGATATTGTCCCCACAATGGTAGGAACCCTTTTTAAAACATGTATGATGGGATATTGCAGTAATTAAAAATTTCACATGTCGAAGGAAAATAAAACAATTTTTACTCTGTTAACCACTAAGGGCTACATCCAAGGAGCATACACTGACATGTTTCCAGTCATAATAAATTCTAGTAGTCATCAATATATGTGGATTACAAAGGTTCATGCATAATCACACTATCCCGAGCACAATTCAATTAAAAAGGTTTAGGGATAGCCCACCGCTTCTCTTATATCACTTCCGTTGACTCCCCATGGATAACTACATCAAGAGAGGTATCACATAGTTTATTGACTTAAAGGTTGCTTCAATATATTGACATGGATGTATTTGTCTCTATTTTTAATGACACACTTCTTTCATCGATGTTCAAAATTGATTCTTTTTTATATTCATTTTTATCTTTCGGTGCAATTACTGAATTCACTAAAACTTCTTCTTCTTTTAACAAGAATCACAAACTCCCTTCATGAGGTTTTCATTTCACAAAACTGTTCTCGATTCGGCGACTGTCTCTAATATGAATACCACACATGTTCTATGTACCGTACCTATTCTGACTTCCGTTCCTATTCTACGTACTGCTCCTTTTCTATGTACCACACATGTTCTACATACCACACATGCTCCATGTACCACCCCTACTCCACATACCACACATGCTCTGCATAAAACCTTTTCTCTGTATACTTCCCCTTCTCCATGCAACGTGCGTGCTCTACACACCACACCTCTGCGTACTTCCTTCTCATACCATCTCTGTGTAACGCCTCTGTGTACCAAATTTGCGTACCATCTTCACATAACGCATCTTGGTATTTCCTATGTGTACCCCCTTTACGTACTATTTCCACCTTCCACCGATTTCATCTTTATATTATTTGATTTATTTGTTATCCCACATACCAATTTTACTTTGGGAAAATCTCTTCCACAGACTACTCCTTCCAATTTGGCAAACCATTTCTTTTTTATGCACCACTTCATCCTATGCAGAAACTCATTGGTTTACCTGTTTTAGAAACATATGAGTTCTTCCACAAAAATGGTATTTTCATATCAAATTCTCTATATAATAAATTATGGAATTAACACTCTTTATATTGGAAAATAACTATATAAATTTCACTAATCTGTTTTACCCAATTTATAATGTGGGCAAAAATCTTCTCATACTGAAATCTATCTATGTACTGTAAGCCTCAGTTGCACACCACTCTTGTTTAATGAACCAAATAAAATCTTTGAACCAAAATCATGTCGCATACCACACATCTTCATCAAATACCATTTCTACGACCCGTATTCTACAGAATTCTGCGTACCACACACCATTTTTGTGTATAGTCAATGAAAACTGTTTTTGGTAGAATCCTATGTACTGGACGCCTTCAACATATACCATTGCTGTGAACAATTTTCGGTAGCATCCAGCGTACCACAAGCCATCACAGCCGTCACTATGAACCATTTTCAATTATGTGCATTGCTGCACGCATCCTTCCTGCCTCCAAGTATGGGGTCCTAAACCATTCACAAAACATGGTACGCAATGCCTATTCTGAGGTAAGTGGTTCCCTTAAATTCCAAATTTCCTTATCCATTTTTCATCTCATTCAATCCTATGAAGAAATACAACCATTTCCAAAAATAAAATCCCAAATTTGAGGTCCAGGAATTTGAAAAATGATGGAAAAAACTCAATCATAAATACATGATTCAAAAAGAACCCTCATACTTGTTTAATGTCATATGGCTTCTTTAACGATCAGAATATTTCATCACAAACTCCTTCCACCATCATAAATATTCATTGAATGATCTACATTAGAATCACCATATTCTCCAAAGAAATCACTGCTACTTCAAAACATCCTTATCTTCTAACAACATCGGTGTCTATAGTAAACACTAAATGTGTCTGGAATCATCATCTCTGCTTTATATTATCATTATGAAATCTTCAAATCACCACATGACCCCTCATGAAATGATTCATGCCTCTTCAGGTAACTCTATGAGGTGGTTTCACTATTGTATACAATGTATCATCTCTGATACCTATATTTTGAACTTACGATTAGTTAAACAATCTTCTGAATTTCCATACTCTATAACATTGATGTTCTTCATCGTCTCATTCTTCATTTTGATCTTTATAGACAACTGTTGACAAAAAATACAAGATTTTCCACAAAATGGTCCCAAAAATCTCCCCTAAGTATTTTTTTTCAATCCAGTAAATTCCTCCTCGAATGAATGATTCAACATCAAAATGAGAATCTTCTCACTCGCCTTTTTATTTTTCTTTTTCTCTCACTATTAAAACCTTCATTTCACATTCTATCCTACTTATTGACAAGAAATACAAAGCTCATGTAAAATACGTATTAGCACATTCCTAAGCAATGTGCCATCAATAATTTCACTCTATGTTTACTTGAGAAATTCTCGATGAAGAAAACAAGAGAATTTGATTTAGAAAACAAGGTTTTCCATTATTCACATATAATGATACCTCATGAGATGAGAGCTCATGTATGTTGTATTGATTGGTATTCCACAATCATTTCAGGACAAAGAATTTGAATTTGATTGGGAATAAATAATCTAAAACTCATGCACTCACAACAACAACATGATAAAAAACATTCAAGTGCAATTGCCAGGATAAGTGGAATTGTAGAACTTCTATTCTTCTTATGTCACTAATTAATTTTGTTACTCCGCCATTGTAAAGTGTTATAAATTTTGAGTAAACAAGGATGGGACATTGATAAATGAAATAAATTTTCCAATTCCATGTTTTTCAAGAAATTTTCAGAGTAATTGAATCTAACTCCAACAGAAGTTGATACTAATTGATGCAATAATTATGAAAACATATTCATTGGTCTCCCCCTAAAGGGAAACACTGTTTATAATAATCCTAAAGGGTGATAATTCGTCATTTTATCTTTTAATATCAATGGAATATCCTTCCATGGATGGAAACTTCTTTATCTTAGCTATCATGAGTTGACAACCATCACTACTTCTCAGGATCTCCATGAGAGAGAATTATTCACCTTCAATTTCCTATATTATCAACACAAATACATTACACAAATGCTTATGGGAATAAGGTGGTTCCACTATGATTCATTAATGTCAGCTGGAAGACTGAGATGGTTTTCTCAACCCGGATGATCAATTTAC
Source organism: Viscum album (assembly GCA_963277665.1). Classification (NCBI taxonomy): domain Eukaryota; kingdom Viridiplantae; phylum Streptophyta; class Magnoliopsida; order Santalales; family Viscaceae; genus Viscum; species Viscum album. The sequence continues at coordinate 1,371,037,571 of OY728133.1, read as the reverse complement.
ATCATTCTTCATTCTCACAAATTTGATAATTTTTTATGATATGTATTATTGTGGCATGAATCTTCTCACATTTTCATCATCTTTGCGTGGATATTTGTTCATAATAAAAATTTTCATGAATGATACATTGTTACACCTTTGAAGGATTACATCTTGTTGTGGTATTAAGGTTAGAAAACTATTTGTAATGTAACCAGATTTCATACACCACTCATAAAAAACATCATCAATACATGTGTGTCCTTGGGTTTGTACTCTATCATGCCCTTTATCTTTATCACGTGAAGGTTTTACATATCCTTTATCACCATCCTTGTCCCTTTCATGTTTATGTTTTATAATTTTTTCCATATCTTCTAGACCGATGACCAGCATGTCATTTGCAACTATTGAAGCATGTTTGGGTCTTCCACACGGGTTCATCTGAGTTTCACACTTATAAATTTCTATAATAGATGAATTCCCCTTCAATTTTGTTTATCTAAATTCCATGGTCCCCTCAGATTCCAAACATGAGATATTATAGGGGAAATTTTTATTCACAAAATTCTTCTATATTATTCCCAAGAAAGGTTCTTCATACTTAGATGGATTCGAATGTATTATTTTTTTACAATGAATGCATGTTTAGATGTGCATGTACTGACATTAATACCACACCCCTTACATACATCACAAATGTTGTCAAGAATTCCAAATCGATTTGTGGTAAACAGATACTTCGAGACATATAGACGTTTCTTATTCTTCTATGTCTTTCCTCTCCATGAGGCAGGCTTCCTTTTTTCTTTTAAATTATGAGTATTGTACCAAAACTTTATTCTATAGTGCCCAAATCCATTGAAGCACGAACATTGGCGCAAAAGTCCGGATTTCATTGTATTATTTTTGGGACATATTCATGACCTGATTTTTCTCTTTGTGGATAACAACCTTTCACATTGGTATTATTATTCACCCCAGATATGGTGTTAGGTAACTCGTAATCTTTCCTCATCCATACTTGTTTTGATTTTCTCTTACATCAATCACTCCTCATGGAAACATATTTAGGAACATGTGTACAAGACGATTTGGATGGTGACTTAATCTTCTCAGCTACTTGTGATAGATCAATGTGTGAATCCATGATCATATTATCACATGTTGGAAGTATTTTGATAGTAGAATCCTCCAGTGAGCATTGAGTGGCATCATAAATTGTTTCTTGAGATAGATAATCAAGAGTTGTGATAATCTTCTTGTCACATGTTGGAGGTATTTAATCTTTAGAATCCTCCAATGATCATTGAGTACTAGCAGTAACTGTTTCATTATTTTTTGAAGTCTCAATATGAGTATTCTCAATGTTGGTCAACATAGCATCCAATTCTATACATTTAATGTTGAGAATGACCTTCTGATATTCAATCATATTCATCTTTTCTTCACAATCCTTTTTCATTCTGACAACATCTTCCTCATGAAATATCATCAGATTTTGAATCAAATAGTCATTTTCTATGATCTTATTTGATATCACTCTGAATTGTAGACGCTTAACAGTAGTGGAATTCTTCAATTTACCTTTATCCACTTAGATCATTTCTTCAAGAGCCTTTCTGAATCTCTCATTCTCTTCAACCCCATTGATCAATTTTTATGTATTTACATCATGTTTTATCCTTGTTTCATCAAATTATTAAATATGTTTGGTGATATTTAATCATTCCTGATTTTTTTCCTCTAAGACCATTTCCATGTTATCAACCTCTATTCTTAATTGGGTGATCTCAACCTACATACATTGAAAACTTCTATAAACAACATCTTCTCATTCATCAGGAATATCATGCATATATTTTTTTAATTTCTCCTGATCACATGAGAATGAAATAGATGTGTATTCCATTCCTCTAGTAGAAACCCGATCTAAATGATCTTTTCTTACCATACATGATAATTATTCATTATTGGAAGGGAATGGAGAACAAAAAACTACATCTTCTTTGGACATGGGGGTCTTCTTCAACAGCTTCTTCTCTTTTTTTCATCTTTTTTGAGCTCTTGTTTGATGTAGGATTATACTCATAGATGACTAAATCTTGATCAAGACTACAATTCATTGTATACGTATGAAATGAAACTCAAATAATATTCTAAATATAATTATTGAGGGGTATCCATCATATTTAATCCTTCGTCTCTGATACCAATTTAAGGACCCTAGACCACCTTTAAGTGGTGAATCATGGTGTCAATGTTTTCTCTTATTTACTGGATCATGTTCCCATGTTGGTTGGAACCCTTTTCAAAACCAGTAAAATGGATATGTGTAGTGATTAAAAAAATTCACATACAGAAGGAAAACACTTCCAATTTTACATGGTTAATTACTAAGGGCTACATCCAAGAAGGAAATTTCGAAAGGTTTTCAGTCGTACTAACTTCCAGTAACCTTCACTAGTTGACAATTACAAAGGTTTAGGAACAATAAAATTTTCCCAAGAATACTTCAATTAAAAATATTCAGGGATATCCCTCTACTTCACTCAGATCACTTATATTAACTCCCTCAGCCACACTACCTTGAGAAATGTATCACTCAGTTTATTGACATGAAGGCCACTTCAACAGATTGGCATGTAAGTCTTTGATTCTGTTTAACACGAGATACTTCGTGCATTGATTCCCTAAATTGATTCTCTATTATATTCAGTTTTCTCCTTTACTGGAACTAATAAACTCACTAAAAGAAATTCTACTTTTCACTAGAATTAAATATACCTTTATTATGTGCACCACACCTGTTCTGTGTACTGCACATGTTCTGCATACCAAGCCTATTCTATGTACCATGCATGATATGTGTACCATGCATGTTCTTCATACCATGCATGATCTGCGTACCACACTTACTCTATGTACCATTTATACCTTACGTACCACAATTTCTCTATGTACCGCCTCTTCTCCATGTACTTCCCATGCTCTGTGCACCGTGCTTACTTCGTGCACCACACCTCTACGTACTACATTCACGTACCACCTCTGTGTACCTTCTTCACGTACCACCTTCATGCACTGCCTATGCATATCACCTCTGTATACCACCCTCACATATTGTTTCATCCTTCCATATATTTCTTCTTCAAAATTTTAGAATTATTTTCTCTCTCGCGTACCACTTTTTCTTATGAATAATAACTTCTACAGACTAATCCTTCCAAATTTTCAAACTAGTTCATCTTTCGCATACCACTTTGGCCAACGCAAAATCTCACCAGAATTCAACTTTTAGACACAGAAGAGTTTTCCACAATGATGATATGTACTTATCGAATTAGCTCTTTCTTAAATGATAGGATTATCACACCTTATATATGAAAATCGCTATATAAAATTTTCTGTCTATTTTACCCAAATTTTCATTATGGGAAAAACTACTTCGTATAATAAACTCCATCTGTTTACTGTAATCCTCTATCACATATCGCTCCGGTTTTACGAATCATATCAATCTTTGGGACCTTCAAAATTCCTCTTACCATATGTCTGCATCAGGTACCTTTTCTATGACCCGTTTCCAATAGCATTCGGCATACAAAATGCATTCACCACGTACCATCATTGTGAAACATTTTCAGCATCATCCCATATACCGCACATCTTCACCGTGTATCATCGCTGTGAATCATTTTCAGCAACATTATGAATATTGCAATCCCTCACTGCCTACCATCATTGTGAACCATTTTTGGTTCCACGCATCGGTCAACATATCCTTCCCACTACCAGGTACATGGCAATGACCCATTCTTAGATTTTGGAATGTGGTCCCTGTTCCGATGTATGTGGTTCCATTCCTTTGTTGATTTCCTTTTCCATTTCACATCTTTTTCAGAACTATGAACAAATCCTTCCATTTTAAAAAAGAAAAAAAAAATTGGATGTCTAAAAATTTTAGAAATTATAAAAAACAACACCTCCATAAATATATGATTCGTAAATAACTCCCATGCTTCTTCACTGTCATCATTCTTCTTCAATGATCTGCATATTTCATCAAGAACTAATTCTACCGTGGTAAATACTCTTTGAATGATCATTTTCGGCGTCGTCAGATTTTCGATGGGTAGTACTGCAACTTCCCATCATCCATGTCTTTCAGCTACATTCATCTCTCTTTTAAATGATGAATATGATTGGCATCATCTTCTCAGATCTGTAGGATCATTCTAAAATCATTAAAAAAACACATGACCTCTCGTGAAATAAATAATTTCACTTCAAGTAACTCACTATGATGGTTTCGTTGTTGTGTATAGTGTATCAACTATGATACATTTATTTTTAGCATCAGATTAGTTCATCAATTGTATGAATTAATTCTCTCCCTAACATTGAAGTTATTCGTCACCTCTTTCTTCATTTTGATCTTCACATACAACTGATGAAATGAAATATATCCTTATACACAATTTAGTAACAAACAAATAATTATAAAAATTATATAGTTTAGCATGCTGATATGGATGTTTTATAAAACAAATAAATAGGAAAATTTCAAATTTTATCTAGTATGAAATCATTATATTATCAATATATATTTAATTTAATATGAACTATTAATATAAATAACATTTGATATATATAAAAGCATTTATGATCATATGAGTACTTTATATTTCATATACATACTTTCACAAACCAAAAATAAAATATTTTCAAAATAAGGTTATTCTATATAAAAATTTTATATTATTATTTATGAATAATTCATAAATAAATATAAACACTTATAGTTTTCATTATTTTATAATTTTTACCCATATATAAATTATTACACCTTGTAAATAAACTATAATTAAAAATCACATATAAAAACACTTTTATGTCTGGTATTAATCCCCAAAAGATTTACTGAAATTCTGTTAGTCTATTGGTGATTTAGGATATTATGAATTTTATCAAAAATAAATAAAAATCATCAAAATATGTGGTTTTTTTATTTTATTACAAGGTTTGGTCTACCCCCAATTGAAAAATATTTTTAGGGGAATAACATGACCATTTTTATAATGACTACAACTTTTTTTAACATAGATGCAAAATCAAACATATGTGGAACACCATGACAATATTTCTAATATCCATGCCATTTTTGTTCATTACCCAAAAAATAAACCATAGTTTTTAATTTCTACCAGAACATAGTATATTATTGTGGAGGGAATCGAATTAATATAGGTACACCAAAGTCACGAACAATTCACGATATGGGACTATTAAAAATTACAGATATTATTTTATATAATATTTCAATTATAATTTTAGTAAACAATATCTTATAGAAATTATGAATAGAAACCTATTTTTAACATATAATCATTCATTAGTTTAGAAATATTCATGTACCATGATCATTTTTATTAAAAAAATATTTTTTATTAAATTTATATTTTTCCAAGTATCATAATTCTATCAATGAATTGATCCAAAAGTGATTTCACTGGATCTGATACCAATATTTTGTTTTATAAGAGATAAAATTTATATGAAGATAGTGGTAAACATCACCCAAAATATATTATTTACACTTCATCGTTTATTTGATTTTTAATGAATAAAATACATTCCCAAAATATATATTTTCCACTGATGATCAAGTATGTCCATTCTCTTAAAAAATATCATAAAAATATCATCGAGAAATAGAAATTGAACACCATTTTCCATGGGTATGTGTGGGATATAGGAATATATATGTTATTCAAAAGGATTATATTTTTCCAGTGGATGGATATGACCATATAAATAGATAGATAGACATTAATATTTTGAGATAATTCTATGATATAAATCACACACCACCACATTATAGAAGGATCCTTATTTATATAATAAGGACATTTCACAATACACCAAACATTCCAGAGATGTTTGACAGTAATCATTAATTTTATAAACCATTTATAACCTATTTTAATGAATAATGGACCCCTAAATTTCTTTTCCCATTTATATTATATGATTAATACTCCACTAGATTATCAACTTATGATATCAATCTTAACATAATAGATTATATAAGGAGAATAATGTTAATTCACATGTTTTCATGTGAAAATTAAGGTATCTTATTCCCAAACATGACGTAGTGGCATAAACGTTGACATGTTCTATCCCAACATATAACATGATTTGGTCTAAACCATGATAGTATAGACATGCATTTTTCATATTTCCATCAGGTTCCCTTTATTTTTTTTAAATAATCTATTTTTATCTCACTAATAATTACATAATCATTTAATATATTTATAAAAAGTTTTTGATACAAGAATATTCGTTGTATATAACCCATTTGGAGGACAATTCCTAAATGGTGTCTCATGTTCATGTTTTGTTTTACTTTTCAACAAGATTTTCTACATGAAAATTATGTATAAATAGTGAATAGATTGATGTTTCTTCTAACATGGAATTTTGATCCATTTTGAAGGAGACATAAAAAATATATGGATACCATTATTTTCTACTTAATATGTTATCAATGTGTATGGACAATTGAAATTTATATTAAAAAAATAATTAGATCAATATCATTCTTAACACACGACACTTGGATTTAATCAAATTTGGATATATTATAAATAAAATACTATTTAAATGTTATCATCGTAACGTAGACGTTGAATTGATGGGAATGAATGTGATTTAATAAATTATTACATAATTTTATAATTTTCCTACTCAATAAATAACTATTAATTAATGATTATGAAATATTCACTTTTTTATTGATGACATTTTATGCTTAATTTATGCATTTTCTCAAAAGTGATATTTTTTGAATTTTCTATTTGGAAATGATAATTAATTTATTTCAATTTTAATAATTATAAATTATAAAATGAAATAATTTCTTTAATTTTAATATCAAGATTATATTAGGTTGGAATTATGGGAAATTTCTGAAATTATTGACTTCTTAGTGAATATTTAAAGAAATTATACAATATGTTCGATAACATTCGAATGAATTCAAACATTAGGTAAGGGGTTTTTATGACACTTTTTTTATTGAGACACATGCCATATTCAACATTTATTTCTTTAACATAGTATATATATTAATAAAGATTTTATTTTAAGATTATTCTCATGAAAATTATGTGGATTAAATTACCAATATATGGTTCACTCTTTTATGTGGTTTTTATTCGAAAGATACCAAAGTAGTAAATGATTTTTATTTTAATATAATTTTAATCGGAATAGTTTATGATTGAATTTATATTGAATAAAATTATATGAACCATTTATAATAAACCCAATTAATTTTATTCTCCTATATTTATCCATGTAATTTTCATGTAATAGTACCATTTTCCACCGTTTGGATACTAAAAAGATCAAGATTTTTTAAAAAAAGTTGACATTATTTCCTCTGTAGTCAGTAATATTTTTCTTCAATGACCATGTTTTATTTAAAATGGGTTCTAGAATGTTTTTTATATTATAATATATAAATTTATTTCATTTTAACCCATACATTACATTTTATACAAATTAATCAAAGTGTTCTTTTTTTAAAAGATGTATTTTTTACATTTTACAAAAAATATGAAACAAATATTTATTTTAACTTACACGATATGAACTAAGTTTTCATTTATAATGAACGATCAATGATATTATGAATCCATTATAAATTTTAATGTTAATTTACAAAGAAAATGTTTTTCATAATATTTGGTAACATATTATATTCTAAATAAGTGATTACAAAAATATATGGGTATTTTCCTCAAGAAATATACCATGTCATATTTTCCTATATGTTTTTATTTATGATAATATCCGATGATATAACATATTATTTTTTAGGGATAAGATCTAATGATACTATACTTATTTATTATTTGTATGGTTCAGGATTATGAAGATGATATTTTTAGGAACCCTGAATATTTTTCATGGGTTATTTTATGATGAAATATTGAAATGTTTATCAAACATGTTTCCTTTTAAATGCTTATGATATAATATTAATGATTTATAATATTTCTTAACACATATAAATGTATTATTATTATGGAATAGGTGGGACTATAATTATATATACCTTCAATTTATTTAGTAAATATGGATATCTCATTAGATAATATGTACTAGAAAGGGATGTAAACTGAATTTTGGAAGGGAATCATTCCTTAAGGATTATATAGGGAGTTATCCTTGACTAAGGATTTGGTGGAATATGAAGTGAATCAAATCCATTATGATAGTCTTGGAAGTGATCATTAACCAATGAATTTAATTTATATGATTATCTGTATTCAATAAAATTATTCCTTATATTAATTATTTTATCTCAGGAATTATATTATTTTATTAATTTTCTATTCATGTATTTTTAACTACCATGAATTATGCCTTGATTCAATATTATGATCTACGATATACAAATTATGAATTTTAAAATGCACTGTTCAAGTTTTCAAATACTTAAGACCATTTAACATTTATGTGATCATTCATATCTCCCTTGATTACCCTTATTGAGCATCTATTCTCACATATGATTATGTCTCCTTTTCCCCAATATATGAAAAAAGTTTATAACTAGGTTATATAGAAAAAGTACTATTTGGGAAGATATTTATATGTTTTTTGAATTTATTTAATAATATAAGAATATTTTGAAACTACTGTCCAAATACATTAAACCTTTACAATCCATGGGAATATAATTATAAAATATATGGAATATTCATCTATTAAGATGTAAAATCAATGTATGAAAATTATGGGTTTCTATAGATGGTATTTGGGAAGATTTTAGTAAATACATTGATATTTAGGTTAGATAATATTGTTTAAATCCATGGGTATACGTCTAAGTATAATATAACATCATAATGGTTTGGTAAGATCGAGATTTTGTGATTTTCCTAGAAAAAAATCCCTATATGGACAACATAAGTAAATATTGTTTTGGTACAGATTTATGTAAGTGTAATAACCATGAATAATTTTTCTTGAATATATCTCATCCATCATACTATTGTATGCTGAGTATTCGCTTACTGTGTATCTTTTTTGACAATCGCGAAGGATATGATTAAGTTAATTTACATTTTACATGAAAAATATTATGATGGATTTAAATAGATTATGATCATGGTATCCTTATGTTAAACCTATGGTGTCATATATTCAAAATAATGTGTCATGATTTAGAAATCATAGGGGTGATTCTATGTGATTTATGACTATTTTTATTGTTTATCAAACTATTTTGTTTTAGACAATGGCTAGATCCATGAACAATCATGTTAATGCTAAATGTTCTGGAAAATGGGATGACATTCATCACGATCCATACACTTAAATGGGATATAGAATATGAACCCTCATTTCTATAAAAAATCATCTAAAATCTTATATAATAAACAATTTCCTTGTGGGTGAGTTTTTTGACACCCATAATAAGAGAAGATTGAGTTTCACGAAGTCAATGGAGGGAATACGATTATGTTTCCTACATTTCAAGTATTTTTTAGGAAGCTCCCTCAACAATGTCTCTGGGGATTGAGAAGATGTTTTATGTGTTTAAAATAAGGTAATTAAGAAACTAGTTTTTGAGGGAAAATAAAGAATTCGATGCTGGGATATTAAGTTCAAATTAATGTGTAGTCTATTGATCAATGACTTATGTATGTGGAACAAGGACATTATAAATGTTAAGGCTTTGGTAAAAGGGTTAACTAGTAGGACATTGAATGAAATATTTTTAGATAATTTGGTTTTTCCATGTAAGACATTGGAATATTTCAAAATCCTTGTCTTAAGTCAATGTGGGATTGTGGGTCCCATAGAGACTTGGTTCTCTAATAAAAAAAATATTAAATATTTTACATCTAACATGCACAGTATTCTTGGAATTTGTTTTAACTCTGGATTAGATTTGTATATTAGAAATTGGATACCATAGTTGCGTTCACATAATGGGTTTTACTATAGGAGTGACATAATGTTTTCGAGTATCGGGTGATCGGTTGAGGGCATGCATTGGTATTTTTTTGATGATATATTAGTTTATTTAACAAAATATATAAACTAATATATCCTATACATTTGGTTTAAGGAAAATAAAAAGCGGGGAAGGTTTATCCTTCGTGTGAAAAAATGACCTGAGGATAAACTAAAGGATATGAGCTGCCACTGAACAACTTTATTAATGGATATCGACTCTAGATTGAGGTTTAGTAGGTTTTAGGTGTCATGTTAGACCACAATCTTCCCATATTGTCCAAATGGTTTGTGGATTTATGAACTTTACATATTGGTCCTCATTTATCTACTATTTTATGGTTTTATACCACTATTACAACATCTAAATATCCCATGGGGGTTGATCGATTGGTTTTATGATGAAATCAGTGGTTTAAGGAGGCTCATAGGGATTTACCATTCAAAACCCCCAATCCAATGATGTGTAGTGATGGATAACACACCATGTGTTCTTCCCATTTGGGGAATATTATCTTTTGGAGACTACATTTCTTCAAATAGGGGTACAATCTATGTAGTGAGACAAAACCATCCGGCTAGGGAAATTGGTAGGCACACTATGTTAGGGGATGCAGCCATGTGGATGTACATGATTAGATCCTGGGTGTACATAATCCAAATTACAAGTCTAGGTACTTGGGTATGGGGTGTGGTATAGAGGAACATGATCATATAAATGGGAAATAAAAATCGATATTGGATTTATTCGAACCATGAGTTATATGTCATGTACCAAGAAACACATTATATAATGAAACATAGCCATCCAGGATATATGCAGGTGAGGGACTAACCAACTGTACTGAAAAGGTTACATGTCTATTATCATGGGATACAAACCACATATTACACTTATAAACACTCAGTAATGAGAGGGGATATGACAAGTGGATGACTTTTAGAGATGCATCATGTACTAAGGGAATAATTCATGTTCTCCCCTCAGTGGCTTCACACTCATACATCTCTTTCATCAGGATATAGATGGAGGCCTGTGAGTATCATATCATAAGTAGTTTTATATGTAGTATGTTATGTTTTCCATGTAATCGCTATTCAATATGTGAAATGAGGTGATTCATGTGGGATTATAGTTAGTGACACATAAACATGTATTAGTGGGAGTATTACATTGATTCATCCCTATGAGGATGTATTATGGTTTTGTGTTCTCTGTATAAGATTTTAATCCCACTAATTTTATGAGCTCAGAGAGGGTTTTTGAATCCATCTAAGCGGCCAGGATAGGATCCTCAATCACCTTTTTACTCCTAATTGGGTTTATTGGTATCACCATTAACCTCTTGAATGGTAATTGATCCCATAAAAACAGGTTTGATCCTATAGTGTATATGATATCTCCCTATATGGTTTATAGGTATGAATTGGTTTTCTAGTATCTCTTATAGGTCTTGAGTGAGACCCTTATCCATGTTTCATGGTAATGATGGTTGGTAGAGTTTGTGGTGTCCCCCAACAGTCTTGGGTGTGCCCCCCTTCCTAAACATTATGATATCTAGACCTCTATATTGGTTTCATGGTTTCCCCCAGCAGTCCTTGGTGTGATCCTCAGTATGAGTGTAAATATTTTATGGGTTCCAGTATGGTTTTTTGGAGTCCCCATCATACATGGGAGGGATATCTTAGCTGAGTATCATGACTCTTTGGGTTCCAGTATGATTTTATTTCTTATGATACATGATGATTGTGTTATCTTAGATAGATTAACATAGGGATAGTGGGTATGTGCCATCATCATAAGGGAACCTGATGAGCGACATCTCTCAAATGGGTTCCATAAGGAATGGAAAGGATCATAGAGTGATTTCTCCTCAGAGAGTGAAACATTGTTCCCCATTTAAGATCCTATAGTAGTATGAATAGTTTTGACCATGAGACTAAGAGTTTTTGATGACTATATCTGGCCTCTTATATGATTCCTTGTAGATATTTCCATTTTAAATAGAACGTGGAAATAAAAGGACTAGTCATTTATAGTCAAGGAATGATACATATGGATATTCTATTACTATATCTTTTAGTTCTTCTCCTCTAGTTTGGGGTCTATTGAAGTAATACCATTTACATTATCGCATTAATGTGGGGTTTTTTGGCTCCTAATAGGTATTATTTTTATCACCCATACATGGGCTCTTCCTACACATATTGTGTCTTATGTATATGATTTATCAATAAATGTTTACCTATGATATTCCCTATAATGTGGAGAAAAATGATCTAGATAGATAGGGGTTTGTACTAATGGTTTCATTTGACTATCATCCCCTCCTTCGTAGAAGGTTGGATGCTTTTGATGTTTTTGTTGGGCTTGTATTTTTTTTACCTTTCATGATTTTAGTACTATTTTTATACTCTGATTGAGACATACATGTATTTTATGAATTTTTTATATCAATTATAATATTCTTATCATTCCAAATTTTAATGGAGATGGAAGTCTATTCATTCATGAAGGTACCATAGAATAAGCCTCTGATGTGAGTGATATGGCACCTCTGTGTTGGTCACAAACCTCTAGTCTATTGGAGGTAGACATAAAGTAGTCACACTCGACTCTTAACTGGCCAGGTGATCCATTATGGGCAGGGTCACGATTTCATTGTATTAGAGGAGGTCCTTCCTTAGTAAAAGAGTATGCATTTTTTTAATTATGAGCTTGGTTTTGGATATGGGGAAATAATGTTAGATTATCTCGATTTTGGGTTTTATGATAGAGATTCCATTTTTTGTGTGGTGGTTAATTAATCCAATCATTAGGACTCGTATAACAAAATTTTTAAATAGAAATATGTTGGGGATGGTAGCATGGAGGCATTGGTACATGTATCATAGTTGAGTAGGTTATGGTTTCCATGCCTTTCATGAGTTATCTCCCAATATGCAATCTTTTACCATGGTATTTCTTGATTCTATTTTGGGATTCTACTATGATAACATCGATTCATTATTTCATTATGGGATTATGAAAATGATTTGACCAGTGATGAGGATTTTGTGTAGGGATCTATAGAGGTGGTGGGACCCTTGTATGGTTTTCTGGTCGATCCACCACCCGTTGAGAAGAAATTACTATCAGTGGTAATAAAAGAGGATGTGATTAGGCCGAGTGTGCTTATTGAGTTTCATAGGAAGGGATATCTATAGTATTGAGGGGATACATACCCATAGGAATATAATTACTGGATCAAGGAAGTCACACATGGAAATCATTTTGGGAGGTAACCTTTTGATTATATAGTAGTTATAGAAGAAAGTATTCATTAGGGCTATGCTAGGTGATGGTGGAGACTGGGAACTCAGATACATGGTGTGGTGAGGCTAACAAGGAAATATTTTCGGTATCACTTCATGTAAGAGTTTTATTTATCCACGTTATGATCATTGTGTATCTAAGAGATTCTACAACTTCATCAGGGTAGCATGGTCGTGGAAGGGTATTCAGCGAAGATCACATAGATTTCACGATTATCTTATTATATAGTTCAATATATATATTTATTATATCATAGGCCTTCATGAATGGTTACTAGATGATATCAATTCCTCATTTATATATTTATATAGTCCCACCTATGATGGAGTGCTTGAGTGGGACACAGTAGTGGAGAGCTTTTTAGATGACAAGAATCTGACTATCGGTGTTGGGTCCACAGAGATTTAAGTCCATGATATATGGTATCCAAAGACATTCTCAAGGATCTAGTAATGTGGAACTCTTCATGATTTTATCCTAGGATGGAGGGTATATGGCTCAGGGAACCTTGGAATATTCTAGTCATCAATGTGAGAGGTAGTGTTTCACTTGTGATGAATGAGTACATCTCATGCATGATGTCCCAAAAGCCATGCTATGAAGAGGGATATGGTTTATGGAACCCCCTAGATGATATTGTGAAAATATCATGGAGTTATTCAAGATAGCGTACGTGTTAGAGGATTATGAAGGGAAACTGGAGTTGGTAAATTGTTAAATATGCATCCAACACCTCCCCCAAGTGGTTTGATTCAAGCATAGGGAGCTAGAAAATGGGGGTGGGGTAGTTTTAGGCCACTGATTCTTATGACTTGGATGCTCTGAGTATAAATATAGGTATTATTTTTCCCCATTTAACTTTTATATATGTATTCTTAGATACAATTGTGAGATACCTGTTTCTTTCAACTTCTTTATCTATGTTTATTTAGGATGAATCTAGGTTTTCTTAGAACCCTGTTGCAGTGATTGTTTTTAAGATTTTGGACTTTAATGAAATTGGTAACATTACCCTACTAATATGTGTTCTATGAAAGTGATATAAAAACATGCGGTTTAGAACATGGAACCCAATGTGGATAGTGTTAAGGAGTAGTGGGTATGTTTCACTGACATGTGTGTTCAAGGAATTTTGTAAGGAGGTGTCAGTGTGTGTCTAGGTTATATAAGATAAGATGGAAAATGAATGGATGATCCTTAGGAAGATGAGTCTTCTATCCTAAATTCTCATGTATGATTTGGGGTACGACATGTTACCTTACTATCCCAACATCAATTTTAAGAGAGTCACGATCCACCTTTCCCCTAGTGTATCCCAATTCCAAGGCAAGAAATTCCATTGGTTCCTTTTATATTCACCCTTATTATTAAGGATATAGTAAAAAGGATTAGAGGTATTGTTCTCCTATAAATAGTTTGACCTAACTCTGGATGGGACATCCTTTACTAAAACTATTTTCTTATGAAAGAGAAACTTGAAAATGTTTCATTAGTTTGGATTCGTTTCCTACCATAAATACTTAGATGGTTTCATCCAGCGGATGTAGGAGTAATTCTAGCTTGTGGGATGGTGTTTCCCCCCTTTATAGAGTAGTGTTACCCTACCTAGTAGGATGATCTAATGTGTGGGTGGACACATCTGGATTCTACCAAATACCTATTATCACCCTTGCAGTAGTTGTGCAATGAGATTTCTATTCACTAGAGTTGTAGTGGAATTGTGGTATGCATCACAAGGATGTGTTGGGTTTATCTCTACAAATATAGATAGAATTATTCATATAATGATACCTAAAGAAATCTATGATTTTTTTCGCCCTGCATGGTAGTTGGATCCCTCGGTTCTTCCTAAGCTATGGTTTAGATGGAAGTTTGCTGAAGAAATTCTTATAAGACCTCTTTTTTCCGCTTGGTATTACTTTAACGGTTTTTCTAGGAGGTAAGGGAGAGTTGTAAAAACTGGATCCTTCAACCATTTTGGATATGTTCATGTTAGTATTTCTCATTATTACCCTATTTTCCTTCACATCAATGTAGTACAAGAGACACTTGAGGATAGACTTTTTAAATTCTAAGATATTATAATTTATTTTGGGAATCTCTCATATAGATAGATCTGGAATTTGGAGTTCAATTTATTGTGATATTTTCACTCATCAATAGGAGTGATAGTTAACCTAGTAGTGTTGAGGGAATGTTATATTGAACATCAAATGGGGGTGTGAGTGTAGCAATAGATTCTCATGGTGATGGTCTCTAACCACTATTGTTGAGTGTGGTAATGACATATTTAAACCATGAAATGGTCTCTTATGGGCAAAGATGATGGGAAGTATAACTTTTTTGTTGTTTTCTATACCTTCTATTTTCGTTTGAGATAGGGAGGCACATCTAGTAGAATTGTTCTGGGAGTTATTGTGTGGTTGGATGTCCACTGGACAATTTATTGGTTGATTTTATAAAGGTGGTTCCTACGTCAACAATCAAATGATTGATGATGACACTAATCAATATTTGAGAAAAGGTTATGAGACGGTTTCGTTACGTCTATATTAAACCCTAGTGAGGGGTGGTTGTGCAAAGTAGATTGAACAATACAAGTTCTGATGAAAAAACATTAGGTTCCATGTTTTCATGGTATGTGTGCCTCTCCACCATCAATGTAAAACCATATTAAGACATGATTTATAGGCCCTACAATTTTCCACAATTATATTCATATCCAATAAGAGAATATATTTTTTATATTAGAGTTATATACAACGATGATTGTTAAGTGTGTAGTTTGTCTAGGGGTAGACGAGGGCTATCGGGGTATGTTAGTTGTACTTTTATATATCAATGATGGAAGCTTTTTGAGCTAATCATGGTGATCTTTTATTTTATGAGTTCTTTAAACATTGAGGGTTATGGTGAGCTATCCATGATGGTAGGCTAACCACAAGGTTATTATAAATTTTTTCTATTAAATATGTCATATTAGAAATGTGGTGTACTGCATAACCTTGTGACTGAAATTTCACTAAGTTCATGGTGTTTTTAAACTATCAAATATAAGGACGAATGTGCACATATTATTTCATGATGTTGATATGATTTGAACTAGATGATAGGTTTAGAGTTTTATTTTTTAGATATATGATGGTGGGAATGTGGTTACCCTGGGTACATGTTCATTGATAGCACAAGATCCCTCTAAAGAAATTGTTTACGTATAGTATTAATATGAGTAATTAGTTTTTTCCATTCTTCAAAGGATATCACTTTTCATGATGACAATATTGAAGATGCAGAGAGTGTAGTGATAGATATTTTTTATGAATTACTTTGGAATATTTCTAGGAACAATCATGAATCTAATGACTGAGTAAAAATGGGATTCTAGGTCTCATAGAGCCTCGATGAGGTGTTATTAGAAATATAAAATTCATTATATCATGGATACATTGTTATTAGAGAAATGTTTTTTAACTCCTGATAGATGTCACCTACAAAACATTTTAGATCATGGTTGAGTTCAAAATGATTTTTACCCATGGTGCGGCCTAATGTTTTTCGGCATCGTGCACTCTTTTGATGGAATTTTTTGGTATGTGGGTGGATGATATATTAGTTTATTAAATAAAATAAATATATTAATATACCGTCTCACTTTTGGGTTTCACAAAAATAAGGATAGGGGAGGGTGTTTTACCTTGTGTAATATATGATTCGATCATGAACCAAGGTAGATGAAACACCATAGAACACCATTCTTTATAGCCACAGACCATAGATTGAGGTGAAATAGGATCTGGGAATCATGTTGGACCTGAAGCTTCGTCAATTCACCATACGGTAGGAAGATGTATATTGTTTATGTCATATTCCCCATTTATGCATTGTTTTAGAGTTCTAGAGCCCTATTAGAACTGCTAGAGATCCTATATGGGGTATATCTATGGGTTTCAGGTGGAGATCAGGGTTTTTAGGAGGCTCAAAGGGATTTTTTGATATGTAATATAGATCACAAGATGTATAGTTTAAGAGCACACACAATGTGTTCATCACATTTTCTGAATATTACCTTTTGGGGTATTCACAACATGTACTAGTGGTACATGTTTTGTAGTGATCTCATACCATTTGGTCGGGGACATGGGAAGACACTCCATGTAAGGGGACATTTTCATGTGGAACTACACAACCAGATCCTAGGTGTACATTAGCTATAGGACATGGAAAAATACATGGGATTGGGTCATATTCCATGGGTACATGCTCTTGTACATGGTAAAGACTTAGAGAAAGGTCTTGGGATAGGCCATGATTAACATTCCATTTACTGAGGGTGCATTTCATGTATGGAACATGACCAACTAGACTGTGTGTGAGTGAGGACAATCCCATGGGTTTAGATGATCAAACACACCATGTGACTTAGGGTAAATGATATGTATTCTCATTACACATGCCATGTAACAAGAGGGATCATGTCCAGGAGATTGTTTCAAGAGATGCACTATGTAATCCCCTCAGATACTTCACTTTCATGCTCCTTCATATTTAGAAATTGGATGGATGACTGTGGGTAACAAAACCTGAGATTTTTTTCAAATAGAATGTGATAGTTGAAATTATTTTAGTGTTACGGATGTGATTAAATTTTATTTTTATGAGACACTTGTCAGTGATAAATATATGATTATCACTATGAGTGTTCCCATAATCCATCTATGTGAGGGTGTATGATGGTATTACGTCCTCATTATAGGATTATTATCCCCTCGATTGGATGAGCTCAAATAGAGTTCTTGTATCCCTCTAAGAGATCAAGGAGGAATCCTTTATCGGTTTTTCATGCATATGTGGTGTTTGTGGTATCAGTGTGGCACCCTTAAACATGTGTTGATCCCCTAATTAATGGGTATATACCATAGGGTTTTGGGTATCATTGTATATGTGATCTCCTACATTGAGGATAGATCTAGATTGTTTTTTTCTACTAGTGGTGTTGAATATGATTCTCCTTTATTGTATCATGTTTTTTGGTCTTGGTAGGGTTTGTGGTGTCCCCAACTGACAGTGTGGTGGGATTCCCTATTTTATAATTATAATATAAATATTTTAATTTTGGATTTGTGGTTTCCCCTAGTGGTCCTTTTTTTGACCCTTTATCTGAGTGTTGAGATATTATGGGTTCCAATAGGGTCTAGGGATTATCCCATGAGTCTTGGGTGGCATCCCCCATGTGATTATCAAGATCCACTATGTGCCATCAATATATTATTCATTGTTATAGTCGATGAGTTTATTCTCTTATATGGGTTTCATTAGGGATGGTGAGGTAATGCAATCATCTTTGTGATACTAGATTAAAATGACGCCTCTGATGATTGATATCAGGGGTGGTTTGGTTTGTTTATTTAGTTCTACCATGTGTGCAATAACCTGATTCCCACATAGGATCTGGGGTCTGGATTAATGATTGATACCATGAGACTTTTAGTATTTTATAAGAATATCTGGGTTATTCTAGTATTAATTTTTGTTATTTCATCTTTAAATACCATGTAAAGATGAGATTACTAGTCATGTATAGTCGAGGAATGGTCAAGATATAGTTTCAGGTACTCTATTTCCATGATTTTATCCTATATCATGGGGTTGAGTGGAATTTTTCCCTTCTAATAATCCATTTATTTTGAATTTTGTCAGTGCCCATTGGGTATTTTTATACTCACTCGTTCATAGATTTTCTTTCATTTCTTGTGTCTTATGTGGATGATTGGTCGGTTGAGGATGTCCTATGAAGAATCAGATAAGTCAGTACATAGTGAGATGGACATAATGAGTTCTGTTCCTATGGTTTCATTTGATAGAATCCACATCTTTCTGAATAGTTTTGAAACATTTTATGTTTTTGGTGGGTTGTATTTTTTTCCATTCATGCTTTCCGTATTGTGTTTTTCTCAGATTGATGGATGGATGTATTCATGCATTTTTATATCATATGTAATATTATTATGAATATTCTATTTCATGGTTTTAGATATATTGGAGTGTGTAGGTACAATAGGTTGATGACTCCCATGGTGTTAATATGCCTACTCATTGGTCTCTAGCCCCTAGCCAATTTGAGTTGAGTTTGGGGTAGCCACACTCATCTCTTCACGGGCGAGGTAGGCCCTAGTGGCTAAGGTCATGACATGTGTCATTCTGATGATTAAAGTGAAAGTATTTATGTCTATATATATTTGGATTAGATAGTAATGTGGTATAATTGTTATTATAATGATATTTTAGTTAGAAGAATCATGAAAAATATAAATATTTTTTTGTAATAGTTTTTCTTTAATGTTTTTAAAACATGCGTCGAATGGAACCAATAACCAATAATTGGGATTTAGTGGTAAGGTTTTACTTTTGGAGAAAATATTATTATGTGAAATATAACCCTTAATATGTTCATGATGTAAAATTAATACAGTTTATATATAATATATAGATAATTAACATTGATTATGTAAATATAATATTATCTGTAACCAGGATATTGCCTAGTTATTTGATGTCAAAGTTATTTAGTTCATTTTGATGATGTTTATTGACTTTTTTGACTCATGGAATATATTCAATATACCATGATTTAATTTCAAGAGTAAGTAATTTGAAATTTATTTTTCTAATGTAAGTTATCCATGAGGTTTTATGATGATTCAAGTTATTTGTATGTTTTATGTGAATATATGATCATGGATTCACATATTTGGTATGTGGAATTATGAGATACTTTATTTTTCTTCTGAAAATATTAAAGTTGATCTTGAAAAACGACATGTGATAAAAAATTCTATATTTTTAGGATTTGAATATGGATTGATATATTTTGCAGGATTCTTAAGGTTAACTATGTAGGGGAAGAATTTCAGTTAATATTTTGAGTTTTATTAATGTTGTTTTATATATTAATGTTTTGTATGTATCTAGGTTTTATTACATGGGAAAAACATTTTGGATTTATATATAGAGGAATAAATAATGGGTTTTTAATATTTTATGATTCTTAGGATTCATTTAAATTTATTTTTAGTAATCCATGTATGAAAAAATCGTCTAGAATATTCATTTCTTATAGTAAGAGATAATATTGGAAATTCATCAAGGTGAAACCAAAGGATGAAAATGTGATTATAAAATTGAAATAAATAAAGTTACTATATTTTATCAAGTACTCTATCTTGAAATAAAAAATGTCCCTCAACTTTTAAAAAACTATATAAAAATATTTGTTTTACCTAAATTTCAAATTAATCGATTTTCTTTTCAACCCTCACAATTTTTTAAATTTTTTGTTATTAAATTTATCGTGACAATGTTATATATCACTCTTTATTAGTCATATGCTGTTATTTTTCTCCTCTATATATATATTTTATCATCCCATAGATTTTATCCTTATCTAGGGACCCAATTTTGTGCTATTTCTTGTAACCATTATGTTTCTCACCTCTCCTTTCTAATTTAATTTTTATTATCTCTATATACGATGTGTGATTTAAATAAGGGTATATTAAAATATTAAACATTTGATGACTAAGTTACAATCAGTAGGAAAAAATATATTTAAGTAGGGAATAATGTTATACCATAAAATTTTAGTTAAAATAATAGTAAGATCGATAACATTCTTAACCCTTAACATTATGTTTTATTCAAATTGAGATATATTATAAAAAATATATTTAAATATGATTTTTATTAGAAAAAAATTTTATTGGATGTTATGATTATGAATAAAAAAGTTATATTAATATTTAATATTCTTTATTAACACAATGTTATTTTTTAATGATTAGGAATTATGCACTCATTTTTTTGTGAAGTAATTTTGGGTTTCAAAATTAATTTTAATCAAGTGTCTTTTACTGAATTTTTTTCTCTGGAAATTAATATTAGTTTCACAAAATTTTAGATACTATATTTTATAAAATGAATATTATTTATGAATTTATAATATCACAATTATCTTTGGGTGATATTTGTGTACATTTTTCTAAAATTATTTGTGTCTACTAAATATTGAAAAAACACTAGTGTAGAAAACGTTTTTTACGTTGTTTATTTTTAAATTTTTCTGTAACTTTTTAGCCGACGTTATTACGATCGACATTATAAATAATGTTATTTACGTCGGTTATTTTAAAACCGACGTAAAAAAGTAATATCACCGTTTCCCACATCAGTTATTAAATAACCGACGTGAAAAACGCGCGGTAGGCTTCATTTTTCACGTCGGTTATTAAAAAACCGACGTGAAAAAATGATGGGGCAGGCGTTTATAACGTCGGTCATTTGAATAACAGACGTGATAAACCCTTGGGATATCATTTATAACATCAGTTATTAAATAGCCGACGTGAAAAATGAGGCCTGCCACGCGTTTTTCACGTCGATATTTAATAACCGACGTAAAAAATCATTTCCCAGGTCTTTATCACGTCGGTTATTTAATAACCGACATAAGTGTACATTTCACCCCTTCATTATCGTATTCCACATTGTCGATAGTGATTGAATGTGACATTATTTTTTCATGGTCATTAAGAGTTCTCTAACATCGATCATCATCAAGAACCACTTTATTATAGATTTTATTGGAATAATTCCCCATTTTATTTCACTTGTAGCATTGAAGGTTATAAGGTTCATTCTATTTATCCTATTCCCTATTCAAATCATTAGACATTTGTTTCCCATCACATTGGAATTTAATAGCCCGATGAAATTATTTTCCACACATAAAACATTTAATAGTCCTTTTAATAAAATTTACTCCTTGTTTCATTCCACAAATTGAGTATAAAGGGAAACTGATCTTATTTTTGGTGTGGTCTTTAGATTTACCTTTGATTTCCATTAATCTTTTCTCATCAAAACCATATGACTGATGGGTAACTCCAATATGCATCTCAACTTGGGGAGCACATTGAAATATTTCTTTATTGATATTAAAGTATCTTGTGGATAACTTCTATTGTGGACTTGGTTTTAAGGAAAAAAATAATTGATCAATTTTAATCTTATGATGGATAATAATTCTAGAAGTTACCTTGAATGTATGGTAAAAATTGAATCATATATACCAACATATTTATCATCCATTTTCTTAAGTTCATGTTAATAATCCTCCATATTTGTTCAAAAAAATTTAGGAATGTACTTATAGAAAAAGTATGTTCTTGAAGTCATCCCATTCCATGGACTTAATTTTATATCATATCTTTGTATTCTTGATAAGATTCATCCATTGATAAACTTCACTGTCCAAATGGTAGACTACTAAGATGAATTTATCATGTTAAGAATATTTTAGAACTGAAAATATATTTTCATTGGTATTGATCCATTGTTCATCCACTAATGGATCAGAAAACAACTGAATTAGTGTTGACATTTCCTCATGAAGGATTCAACAGAATATTTCTCCATCATTTGTTCAATGGGAAGTCATACATGATTAATTGCATGAGATAGTTTTCTGGTCATGGATACATTATTTTACATTTATCTCCCATAATATTTGGTTTCATAGGGGGAAATCATTTCATTGCCTGTCACATTCATAATTAACACGGTTCCTTTGGGTTCTATATATTGAATAAAACCAATAATCATAGTGCGAGAAACACTAATCATAATGGGAAAACCACATAATTAATAATAAAATTTCAATTTAAATAACATTTGTTTTTCTCCTAGGTTTTTAATGGTCATTTATAACAATCTAGGTTTTTAAAATATACTTATATATAACCTTATGGTTCATACTATGGCTTTCTAATCCTAGTTTCCAAAGGGTTAACTACACCATTCCTATAATACCAACAATAAAGACCCATACTTTAAATACAATGATATTACTTGAAAATTTATGTATATTAATTACAAAAAATAATTAATCCATGACATGACCATATAGTTATATTGACTTTAAAAGCTGGGATACATAAATAACTAATTTTTAAATCGTCAATATTTTTCTCTGACTTATTTCATTGTAACTAGAGTCCTTTTTGACATATCTTACGTAATAACCTTATTCATGACCTGGGGGAAATAAAATTATGAATGGGTGACCTAAAATTCTCATTATGGTTAAAAAAGATAAATATCAATCATATGAAAATCATAGTACATAAGAACATAACATCTGGATGTCTTATCCTGCATATGAAAGATCAAGATATCATCTCATGGGATAAAAGTTCATAAGAATTAATGGACATAATCTAAAAAGTAAAAACAGAAGAGATAATGTTTTGTGGAATACACATATGCATATAAAATCATTTCATATAGTAATGTCTCATTACCAAGACCACTATAGCGGAAAAAGTCTATTACTGAACTAGGTTTACTTGTCGTTCCAGCCATGTATTACTAAACTAGATTTTTGTCCCATTCCTGTAAGTTATATATCATGGGATATAAATCTTCCCCCAATTAAATTGAGGGAGATATAGGTCTCACCCATCTCAAAATTAAATCAATCTTACATGTTCCACAAAAACATGAACCATTCATCATAGCATTGCCCAAGGAACAAAAAATATGTTTCTAAAACATCATTCCATTATAATCGATATAAAATAAAAGGATTTTTTTTTTAAAAATCCATCATAAATACAATAAATTAATAATAAAAATGAAGATATACACATAACCCTTTTTAATTAATGTCATCATATATATAAAATAGTTTTGATATAACACGTCAAATAAATCCTTGAGAAAAATATCCATTATTCTTCAAAAACATTTTATTTTCTCAAAATGCAACACATTTTTTATAGAAAATAATTTGTTTCAAAATAACCTTGATATCATGTAAGGTAATTTTCATGGATATAAGGAGTCATTAATAGGTATAACGCCATTCATGATTTATAAGGTGAAAAAACAGTCTTCTCATAATCTTTAAGGAAATGTAAAAAAGTACCTCTTTTGTAAAATGAAACAAATATTCCTTTCATACCATTTGATAAAAAATAATTATTTGGTAAAATTAATATTAAAAAATATTATTTTAATAGAAATAATATTTATATTTGGTATATATAGTCTTGGATGATAAATACACCCAATAAGTAAATACGTGTATGTAATCTTGGATAATAATGACATTAAAAAATTATGCATTACCTTATGTATGATATCCTTCATATGTATTCAAAACTCCAGTATGATTATTAAAATAATTTTATTGAATTATTAAATAATTATAATTATGATTATGATATCATATATTATTATACTATCACTTTTTTTAGTAACATTTTATTGTTACTCATTTTTCGGATATTAACTGCTTTATGATCCTAGGCATGTTTTATCGGATATTTTCATGTTCCACTTCTTAGGTTATAGATATATATTTTAAATAATGATGTTATTATAATATATATATCATATTTACTAATTCCATTCTTGTATATAATATTGTATTAATGAATATTGGGTATAATGAATAGCATCGCATCGTGCAGAAAGTAAGCCTTACGTACAAACGAGTGACGATAACATTAACAGAATGGTTAAATGGCATAGAATATGATGGTATATTAATTATAAATAAAAATTATAATGTTTTTTTCATTATTTATATACATTATAAACATCATTATACCCATCCTAATAATTTATTGTTTTAAAAAAATTACACCACAACATGGATACAATAAATCGTTCGTACGCAAGCATGGTGATATTGTTATTCGTTGGGCGAATAAAATGAGGTATAAGATAGTCCCATAATTATAATAACATATCATCCTATAAAATATACATTATTTTTTAACTTATTATTGAAACAATATAATAGTATTAAGTATAAGAATATTTTTTTTTTAAATTGGTGATAAAACAATTACCTTCTTTTTGAGTATCTCATTTTATTTTGCACAAAAGGCCACCATAGGATTGCTTCCTGACCAAAGTGTGGAATCTATGATGAAGTCAGTGAATATGGGAGAGTATATTGGTAGGTTGTTTCAGATAATAATTACATTATATTTGTGATGAGAATAAAACTAGATGTGCCCTTTTATAAGACAGGTGAGGGGAACCATTGAAAATACCAAAATTGTCAAAATAATATAAATTATTTCATAAATTAAGATTGATCCCAAGTAGATTATTTATAAAATAATATTAGTATGTGATGAAATAATATCAACTAATACACTTTATACATGTTTTTATATTATTTTAAACCTTCTAATTTTGATTTATTTTTATTTAATCTATTTAATTTTAATTATGTTAATAACATTGTAAACATTTAATGGTTATAAATAATTACATATATAGTGTTAATTGACCATGAATGTATATTTAAGGAAATTTTAAATTTTATAATTATAAATTTGTAATTTATAAATTTTATTATGATTTTGAAATAATTTAATAAAATGTTATTGTTATAAAATATCATTAGTGTCAATTTTGACGTCATTTGTTTCTTTGATTAAGAAAATGCCACATAGAAGATAACATCATACAAACAATTAATATAATATAAATATTTTATAATCAAATATAACATTCATTTATATACTCTATTAATTAAAATTATAAATCTTTTAATATTTTTATATTTATTTATTATATATTTTTATTAATAAAATAATTTCTATGTCACTGTTGTGCCATCCTTAATTATAATTATTTAATTTATAAAAATTATAAATAATTTTTTTTGATATATGAAATTATATTATATTTATAAATACATCATATATTCAAATTTATAATCATTTTATCCCTATATTATAATTAATATACTTATATAAAGAGATTGAGTTACATTTTGTCACATTCATTGATTTTTATATTATTAATGTCATTTTCATGGGAATGTTGATATTAAGTGACTAAATTTTGAACCATATATAATAATGGTATAATTTAGATATCCAATAATATTTTTATTTTTTTATGTTAATTTTATAATATTATGTTTACCTTTAATTTCCCGATTTACCCTTAACCGTGGTAATAAAAGAAAATTTAACAAATTTACAATTTATAATGTCTGATAAATATAACTAACCTAATAAAATAATATGGAACAACTTATTAAAAATATTTAATCCATTTATAAACATTTAAAACACATATGTTTTAGTAATAAAATTGAAATAAATTTTGTTTTCAGAAAATGAGAACATGATTTAAAAGCTAAAACATTGAAAAAGATTGAATTGTTTTTATATTTGGATGCAAAGTATAATTAATTATAATGAAATAAATTATATTTAATTATAATAATTATTTATATTTATAATTTAATACCATACAATTTTATAATTTTAGCATCTAAAATATTTCGAAAAAATATATTTATTTTCAGAGAAATTTTAGTGTATTTTTAGTATTCATCGAAACATGAATGTTATAAGAGAAATATCAGAAATAATACAAAGTAATTTTTTGCTTCCCCCATCAAAAAAATGTTTATGTTTTCATATAAAAATTATTATTTTGTAAAAATTTAATTTAAATAGGGTTCTTCATTCAAAGGCGTAAAATTTCCCTTCTAAAAAAATATTATATTTATACATCAAATAGTGTTTATTTGTATTGTCTGACTAAAATATTCAATGGATGAATATGAAAAATATTTTATTATTTATATCACACTATAATATCTAATTAATTATTTTACCAAAATTAATTCACTAAAAAATGTAAATATTTAATTGATTTATATTTTTCATAAATAACTGATAGCCAATTAATTCACAATGAAATTTCCAATATTAGTTAAACTTATTTCAGTTAACCTAACAATTATGATATAATGGTATGTTTATACTAAGTGTGTCTTCTAGTTCATTTAAACAAATAATTTCATGCATATTAAGCTAATGAAGAATAAAAATTATTTATGGAAAATGTTATATAAAAACATATGGGTGTCACATTAAGTTTAAGTGATTATTGATATGTCCCCTATTTATACATATTGAGCATCAAAACACACACTTTATTACATATTATTTTCACCCTGATATGATGAAATATATTCAGTATGTTATTTATAATAATGGTACTATTTCAAAAGATATTCTAGGGTGATATTGAATAAATTCCATGAAATGAGTAAACTATGTATCCATGCTCTAAATATAATAATCCTTTTTGGTCCACAGGAATGTATTTGTAAATTATATTGAATAACCATCTATTAAGATGTATTTTCAATGTATGTAAATTATGGTTAACAATAATGTGTGACCTTGAAATCAATAATCGGTATCAAGGATAGAAGGTTATTGTTATGATAAATATATTTTCTAGTATGTTTTATTGAATTCAATGCTTCATGTGGAGGTTATTTCATAAAAAGTGTAAGTCCCATGTTATAACTGAATATTCATAATATTATATAATATTTTCATGTCGTATTTATAATATTTTAATGTTATTGATAATTTGAATCTATTATATAATGTTTTTATTTATTGAAAAAAAATTAATTATTAGTGAATTCTTTTAGAGTAATTAGATTTTTGTTACAATATACATGAGAATCCATGTTTGAAAAATAATTTAAAATGAAAGGGAAAATTTATTTATTGAATAATATTACAATGTAACTAGACTGAAATAAGGAAATGGAAAATTATTTTCATGTCTCCATGGTTCCTTTGATTAAAAAGCTTAAATAAGGAAACAAATAACTATTTGTTGGAGGAAAAATTCACATACACACAATTTGACTACCATTTTCATATAGAAAATTTTAAATATTATATAATTTAATGAGTTGTAAAAAACATAAAAATAGATGAAGTATTATGATATCATTCATTATGAATACATGGAACGAATGTTATATGTATTATAAAATCAAACTAGAAGTATAATTTTTTAAGAAAAATTGAAATATGGTTATTTAAATCCTAAAAATGGTGGGATTTATGTCTCATAAAGAAAATACCTCATAATATTAATGAAATCATATGAGGATACAATGAGTATTCATAATTATGTACTTTTACTAATAATTATGTGATGGTTAATAATTTTTTATAGTCGCATGAATTAATATGAATGTCACAATATATAAGTATGGTTCATAAAAAACATTAGAAAGAGATATTACTATTGTTGTGGAATTGGAAATTAAATGGAAATTATAATCAATGATTTCAAGTTATAAAATGTCAGAAAATGTTTTGAAATATATTATCTTATAAAATAATTAAAAACTAATTATTATATCAAAGAATAATTATTTTCTCTAACTCTAGATATTTAAAATAGTATTTTATTCTATTTATATAAAATAATCATAGAGAATGACTCTAAATAATAATTAAAATTTTAAATATCATAATTAAAGGTTAAAATATAGTATATTTAATACACATGCATGAATATAAAACTTCTGAGAAACTCTTAAAAACATATGAATAATACAGTTGTTACCCATCATGATCGTATTATCATAAATACAAAACAAGATTGAAATAATATATTATTCTATTTAATAAATATTAAATAAAAAAAATTATTAAGGTAATTCATTCAAGGGGATACATGTTGGGATGTATAAAAACAATTAAGATACTTTTTAAAACTTATTTTGTAAAAAACTATAAAAACTAGAAAATTAGATAATCATAAAAACAAATTGGTCTATATTTATTTAAAAAAAGAAGTATAAAATTAAATATCATCCCTAAGGACTTTATAAAGAAAAAACTAGTGTAAATAAAAAACATCACTATTAATACTATAGAAATTCTATTATTGATTATAATTTAAAATCATGTAAATAATACAAAAATCTCTATAATTTGATATTAATATTCAATATTTATCCACAATTGTTGTTGGAATGGATTATTTTATCTTTTGAGATGTTTGAGGGGACAAAATAAAATATACCATTTTTCCATTAAGTGATTTGTTTATTAATAAAGAGAGGGAAAATAAATGGGTAATATATTTATAATGTAAATGATGAATTATTTCATTGATAACTAGAAATTAATAATACATAAAAATGTTTCAATTATATGATAAATTAGATACCTGAAACCAATGATGTAGTGAATTTGGAACAATAAACTCGAATGAAATCAAATGTATTTTTAACAAAATCTATCAAGGTAAGTGATAATGTTGTTTATTTACATGAAATATAGTTTATCTTATAAGAATAATACTAGGAAAATAACCCGAAAATATAGATAAAGTAAATCTACATACATATATATACATATATATATATATATCTCTTTGTTTGTGTTTGTGTGTGTGTGTGTTTTGGGTTATATGGAATATAGAAAGAATGATACAACATGAAAAAAATATTATGGAATTGAATTTCACCACAATATCATGAAAATAGAAATGTTATATAGAGAGGGATATTGTATATAATGATGCATATTTTTAAATTTAAAAATAGTTATAATGATGTGTTTATCATGATATATATTGAATCCAAGATCATAGTAGAATAAAATTAATATATATTGTATTGATGATTTTTTATAAAAAATAAAAAATTCCTTTTCAATGTCGAATTTTATTATGGAGAATATGGAATATAGAAATTGTTGAGGAAACTTCATTCTATCAATTTATATAGATTTTTCATATCTATCATTTGAATAATGAGTAATTTTATAGAATGAAAACTAATAACTCATGGAATATAGAGTCACTTGAATCAATATATTAAAGATATATGAAATATGGATTTTTTTTAAATCAAAATATTTTGAGTGTTAATGGAATATTATATCAATTTCAACTCAGTGAACGAGTAATGACAAAAATATCTCCAAAAAATGATGTTTACCTTCCTCATAGATTATAGAAAAATTGAAAGAGAAGGTGGCCCTTAGGAGGTAGTATATTATACATAAATAATTGAAAATTTATTGATCATTATCTTTGACTTTCCATTCTTATATATTTTATAAATAATAACATGTTAGTATATTTGAACACCTCGGTACACTTATAGTTGTATTTGTATAAGATGATTCTCATTTGTATGATAACCAAGTAAAATATTAAAGCATTTATACATGAATTATTTATTTTCTTCAATTATTTTTCATAGTTTCTAAATTAAATAATATATTAAATTGGGTTCTAACTAACAATAGATAAATGTCAAGATGACTGTGATAATAAAGATGTAATTTTTTAATATTTAGATAGTATGATTCTCACCCCATCATAATAGTGTAGTTTTTTATTGGATTATGATACCAAAAAATAATATCTATTCCCAAGTCCACGTTAATTTATGACTCTAAAACTAATTAATTAAAACCAAAACCAACTAATACCACACCATTTTCAACAATGATACTCGAAAATACAACCCAACCTTTCCTTTAATAAATCTATTTCTAAAACCACTATCATGGTTATAATGAACTAAACTTCTGAATAATTTGGTTCTTTATTTTGTATGTTATTTTATTTTTTAATCATCAAAACTAAATAATTTTATTAATTAAGTTAGTATAATTGAAATTAGACCTTTGAGTTTTTGATCGTTTTATAACCATTGGTTAATTATAACTTTGGGTCCATATGGAAATTGGAAACCAATCTCTTAACGTTGTGATTACTATTTATATACACAATTGATCATGCTTAATTAATAAAGAAAGTTGAATCGATGAACTCATCCAGTAGTCTCGGTCCATATGAGGCGCATTTGTCAGAGATTTGAAAAAAGGTATAGTCACAAGGCTTTTCTATGGACCACACCCAAAATGAGCTTCAACATGTGCAGCATCAATGGAATGGCCTGTAGGAGAAGTTAGAGCTGATAGAAATCCCCACTCGGGGAATGTTGTCTGAGTAGCCCCATGATTCTATCACAATTGCACACCTTACTCTTAGGTCCAATGGAGGTTCTATAAGGGGCTATGTAACGAGGCCTTAGTAACTTTGAGTATTGTTTTTGTAAAAATAAAATTGGTATTTACTATTACTGTTAAATTTTTGAATTTAAAATGTAAAAATAAGTATATTATGAATTTTTAGAAATTTCATATTATTGATGAATATTGGAAACTATTGTATTTTAATATATTTTTTATACTTTAAATAATTAATAAAGTGAAATGATTTTTAAATAATGGTCTTATACAGTTGTGATCGGTAAGAAATATAGATTCTGATAAGATCAACTTGTTTTTTAGTGAATAATAAATTATGAATTGTAATATTACCCTTATTAATAGTAATGTGACCAATGTAATTGTAACCACATTTAATTAAGTATAAATATAATTTAGCCATCTTGAATGGTAATGTGTTATAATAGTATTAGTAAATTACTGTTTTAGAATCTATTAGTTAAATAATAGTATTTTTTGAGTATAAATAATGATGTAATTAAAAATTAAAAATCTATTATTTAGAAAATTATTTTCATAAAATGGATTTATTTTTTGAATTCAAAACTTTTTTATTTGGTTAGGGAAAATTTATGATATTTTTATAAAATGTTTTGTTTTACTTTGAATAGTAAAAATACAGTTTTGAGTTTTAGTGTGTTTAGTGACATCATTAATGATGTAATCAGGATGTAATAAATATGGTCAACTCTTGAGGAATACAATATTTTAAGAGATGTCTCATGTGGCCAATAGTATTGGAAAATACCATGTAAAATCCCATATTTTTTAAAATACCACTAATGAGGTGTCCGTTGAAATTTAATAAAATATTCCTCCAATTTTTATATAAATACCAACTCATTCATTCATTGAATTAATTAAACATTTACTCCTAAAATAATTAATTGACTTTTTACCTCCAAATGTGTCCTACCAAGGTTCCCTAAATCTCTCAAAGGTCCCAAACATCCAAATTTTTATGTTACTATTCAAGATAAGTGAACCTTTCACCCACCTCATTCTGTCAAAACATTCTTTATGTTATGTATTATAATTTATTTTTTATAATGTTTGGTATGTTATTATATATAAATATTTCAATCAAATTTATGTAAATTTTATGAGATACACTTTCCCCTCTCATAATTTTTTTTTGGTATTTTATGCTATGTTGTTTGGCTGCAGAATTTTCGTAAGAGAATTATCTACCTCTCTTTTTTTTCATTCAAGTTATATTTTATGTGATATTACAATTAAGGTTACATAACATCTTCTTATTTCTATTTTATTCTGAATATCTAATTTATTATGAGTCATTTATGAATGGGATAACTTTGTACCATCTCTTTTTAATTTTTTCTAAAATGATGTTGTATACTCATTATGCTGCACAATTTTCATCCTAAAATCAATCCTTTTTTATCAAGAAATTTTTTTATGTTAATTATGTGAATACCAAAAACTATATAATTTCTATGTGTATTCATAAATACACCATAATAATAAATTTTATTCAAAAATTTACAAACATAAAACTCTCATTCCCTTTCCATGGGTTATAAATGACTTAATGATCTTGTTTTAAGCACTTTTTATATCGTCGTGATTTTGATGTGAAACCCATTTCTTTTATTATATTTTTTTAATTATGAAATGTATTATTATGATCTATTTAGATCAAATAAAAATAAATACATTCTAGGGGTGTGACATTATAACACTTTAATGCATTAGGTGAAGAAATTAATCTCTATAGATGAAAATATTTATGATACCTTCATGAATTACCATGGTAATTTTTGTGACACCATGGGGATGGACCTTGGTGATATGATTATGAATGTATAAATTAAATTATCTAGACACATTTTCATGTTATTTATCATGTTATTATTATTATTATATGCCTCTATTTCATGAATTTATTATATTCCCCATGTTGTTATTGATATCACTCAAGTTCATATGTAAACTCTTTCACTTTTTTTCCATACTGTGCTTTCGGTTCACCCTTTCCGTTGATATATGTATGAAGGTTTTCATATGAAATACTGTTCATAGTATGAACATTTAAAGAATTATTTTAAGATTATTTGAAGAATTTTATCTGTTTTGATTCATTATGTACATTATTTCCAAGACACTAAACTTTAAAAATCCTCAGTTTGTAATAAGAAATAAAATTTTATTAACAAATATGCGGGATGACAGAATTGTTATCAAAAGATTGTTTAGATATTTTGTATAAATTTGGATATAAAAACATTTGGAAACCCACTATATTAAATTTAAAATACATTAAATCAACCTGGTTTTTTAGTGAAATATTATGTAAGTGGTTTCTAGACAAATGAATCCCTATCTAGATATGAAAAAGTGGATGAGGATATAGAACAGATGTATCCAGTGATTAAACCTGAAACCACTAAATTGATCTAGAGTCAAACAGGAACTAGTTTATAATAATGGGCCTTGTTGTGCTCATAGTTTGACACTCCTAGGGGAAATTTTTTTGTCAATCACAGGCTTTTTATGAATCATTGTGAAGGATTTATAGAGAAATGTAATTGTTGTTAAAGAATAATATGTTTACACGTGATGTTTTATGACATCATAATCATATATGGTTAAATGAAAGAAAAATTCAATTAGATTCTAAATATGTTTTTATTTTTTTAGATAATGTTAGGTAATAAGAGGAACCATGCAAATGGTGACCACAATGTACTATGCCCTGATAACCCTCCAATAGAATCCGTAAGGGAAACTTTCATAAGAATGAAGAAACAATAGATTCACATTATGGGAAATAATATAAATAAAGATGAGAAACCAATTTCATCATGAAGGGAGAAACATTTTGTTGATTCTTTTACGCATCAATGACCCCCAACCTTTAGTGGATTAACTGTCACATTGATTGTTTAATAATGTAACAGATGTATCGAGAAGATCATTTATGTGCTTTTTTGTTCAAAACAAATGAATGTAACCCTAGTTGTTTACTGCTTAAAGGGATAAGATGATTAGTGGTTAGAACTGATTAAAAAATGAGGCCAAGAATGGAGGTTGAAGATATGGAGTGGGTTAAATTCATGGGTATCTTCATCAATTTGTATTTCCCTTGTTTAATGAGAACAAAAATGGAGAGGGAGTATCTCGAGCAGGCGAATAAGGAGAATGATTCAATTGGAAGCTACGAGATGAACATCACAATGAATTCTTGTTACACCTCATATATTTTCATGGATCTTAATGGGATGTTTTATATATTATTTGGTGTACTTAGACATCATCGGAAGAAGAATCTAGACAACCAAAACTATGATAGCAATGCGGAGATTGTACGGAGTGCTATAAATTTCGAACTAGACTTCGGTGAGATGTTGAGGTATCATAAATCAAATGAAAATATGATATTCGTAGATCCAATCATGGGGAGAGTCTTTGAACTTTTAATATGAGGTAAGAATGTGCAACATTCCATGTGTAATAAATGTGGGAAGAAGCATTCAGGGAACTACCTACTCAGAAGCATGAAGTGCTACAAGTGTTGAAGAGATTCCCATATCATGTGTCATAATCATAGTGAGGTGAAGAAATAACTTCCAAACACTAACGACAAGGAGAATATTGTGCATAACCAACCTGATGTTCGACACTTCATGTATGGATAGCTTAGGTTCTTGGTTAGTAGTGTCCCAATCCAAGCTTAGTGGAGTGGAATCACCATCTACCTCATAGTAGGCCAATGGAGAATGGTTGTGATTTTTCTATCTCTACAATTGAAGTTGAAGCACCAAATTATGTGGTGGCATGTAGTCAGATCGTTCTCACAAAGATAAAAATCAAATTGTTTAATTCTAGTTCTACGCATTCTTTGACTTCTTCCATGATTGTATGGAATTTAGAATCATCCCCTAAATTTATAAAAATAGATTTATCAGTCAAGACATCCAATGGGATTATCCAAGCATCAACTATGTTTAGAAATTCGAGTATTTATTTAGTGAGAACAATATTATCACAAATATAGTAGTCATTCCCATGTTGGAATTCAACATTATACAAGGGATGGACTGGATGTCAAATTATAATGCTATGATCAATTGTAGAAGCTAGGATATCTCAGTCGTCTTGAATGGAAAACCTACAGCTATCTTTCAGGGAGAGGTTTCTTGACCTGATCATTGCCTAGAATCACCTCTTATAGCCTACTATAAGGAGTTGATTAGTGAAGAATAGGAAGGAAATGATATTATAATTATTTAAAATGCCCATTTCATCCAGGAATAAATTGAATTATTTCTTAATGAGTTACCGAAACCTCCCCCAGAAAGATTGGTAGAGTTATCCATTAAACTCATACATGGATCTCATCTGATATCATTGACGCTGTATATGATGGAAAATGTGGAGCTAAAGGAATTAAAGAAAAAGGAATAAATTTTTTTGGAGAAGGTGTTTATCTGACCGAGTGTGTATCCTAGGGGAGCACCTATTCTATTTTTTTAATAATTAATATAGATCAATGTTTCTGGGAATTGATCATAGAGAACAGAACATGATCATAGGGAAGAACAAATACCATCTTCCAAGAATTGATAACTTATTTTACCAAATTTGTGGGGATCGATTATTCTCCCAAAATGATCTTTGATCTGGTTATCATCAATTGAGTTTGTGGAAAGAAGATATTCTAAAAACGTCTATATGATCAATAAATGGACTTTATGAGTTCACCTTTATGCACATTGGCTTGGCTAACTCCTTTGTTATTTTTATGGATTTGATTAATTGAGTCATTAAAGACTACCTTGATAACTTTTTGGTAGGATTTATTTATGGTATTATAATATATTCAAAAAGTCATGAGGCACATGAGGATCATATGAGGGATATTTTTAAAACTAAATGGAAATAGAGGATTTTATGAATGTTCGAAAAATATGAATTTTTGTAACAACTTGTTTCTTTCTTCATGCACATTGTGACCAATGAAGTAATCACAGTTGAACCTATGATGTAAAAGGTTGTAAAGGAGTGGAATCGACCTACAACAATAAATAAACATCATATATTCCTAGGATTATCGAGATATTGTGGAAGGTTTTTGAAACAAATTAATGACTTTCTAATTCATTAACCAAATTAACTCGAAAAATGCTCATGTTCATTTTCAAAAAGAAGTGCGATAGAAGTTTCTAAGTGCTAAATAATATATTGGTAACTACAACCATGTTAATTATCCCCTTATGGAGGGATGTATTCTTTATTTTTAGTGTTGCATCTCTAAAAGAGATTGGGTCCATCCTCATGAAAAATGACAAGGTGCTTGATTATGCATCTCGACATTTGAAGACTCAAGAGAAGAACTATCCAATTCATGATCTAGATCTAGTTACTGTAGTTTTTTATCTGAATATATAAGTGCCCTATATTTATTGAGATAACTGTGATATATATAAATTCCATCAAATTTTGAAGTATATTTTCACACAATCATAATTTTACATCAGACATAGCATTTTGGTGCAACGTCGTAAAGACTATGATTGTTCATTTCATTATCATCACGAAAGAGAAACCAATTTCGATGATGAATTATGTATGATAAACCATGTTGTTCTATCCATGACGAGGGTTCAAATTGATCCTTCAATCAATTACCTAGTAAATATAGACAAGGGAATTATAATTGAAGGGACATCGTCAATATTATCCGAAATGATTTCTTAACTATCATTACTAGATAAGATCAAGAACGCTCAGAAAAAAATATTTTTTTACAAAATATGTTTGAAGCTGCGAAGGATGTGATGTATTTTGAATTCAATATTGATCAAGATGGTATATTGAAATTTCAAACAGTACTTTGTGTTCCATATATTCCAAAAATAAAGAAGGAGCTGATGGATGAATCTCATAACTCTAAATTCTCAATACATCTTAGAAGCATGAAAATGTATCGAGACCTTCATGATCATTATTGGTGAGATAATAGGAAAAGATAGATTGATTAATAAACTACAAGGTGTCTGGTATGTCAGGAAGTGAAGGTAGAGAGACAATTTACTAAAGGGGTATTACAACCACCACACATACCAACATGTAAGTGGGACAATATCACTGTGGACATTATTACTAGTCTACTGAGAACTTCCCATGGAAGCAATGTGATATGGGTTATAGTGGACCATATAACCAAGATTTCCCAGTTTATCTCTTTTCGGTCCAGTTTATATCTTGATAAACATTATAGGATTTATGTGATGAAAGTGGTAAGGTTGCATAGGGTTACACTTTCTATAATTTCTAATCATGATCCAAGGTTAATATTAAAATTCTAGAGAAGTCATCAATATTCTCTGTGTACCGAATATAATTTCTATACGGTTTATAACCCCAAAACAGATGCCTAATCTAAAAGGACTG
This sequence comes from Viscum album, assembly GCA_963277665.1. Lineage (NCBI taxonomy): Eukaryota > Viridiplantae > Streptophyta > Magnoliopsida > Santalales > Viscaceae > Viscum > Viscum album. The sequence continues at coordinate 1,370,999,873 of OY728133.1, read as the reverse complement.
TTCAAACACTCAGGGACATATTGAGAACATTATCAGTGGAATTTAATGGTGGATGGGACCAAAATCTCCCATTAGTTGAGTTCTCTTACAATAATATTTTCTACTAGAGCAATCAAATGTCACCATATGAAGTTATATATGGGATGTGATGGATAAATCATACTTTTTGGGATAAATCTGGTGAATGAAAGCTTCTTGGGGATAATCTTGTGAAAGAGATGATAGAAAAGGTTCATTTCATCTAGTAACACATGATGGCTGATCAGAGTTTTTAAAAGAGCTATGATGACAACCATTGAAGATAGTTGGATTTTGATGTAGGTGAAAAATTATTTCTTCAAATCTCACATGGAAAGACTCACAAGTTTGGGAAAGAATGTTAAGTTCAGACCGAGGTACATTGAACCCGATGAAATCATTGATCGCATAAGAGCAGTGGCCTATGAGCATGCACATCCTCTAAAAATAGCACATGTTCATGATGCCTACCACCTATCCCTCTTGATGATGTACATACCAAACACTTCACATGTACTAAACCTAGAGGTGGTGCAACTAGAATATGACCTCTCTTATCAGGAGAAGACCGTGGAGATCTTGGATTATTGAGAAAAGGTTATACACAATAAGACTACCTACTTTATTAATGTGTTGTTGAGAACCAAAAATACAAAGAATATATGTTGGAACCAGAAGAGTTTATGAGGTATGAGTACCCAAACCTTTTCTCTTCTAAGGGTTCAATTTGAAATTCTAGGAATGAAATTTTTTAATGCAGAAGAATGTATCAACCTGAACTTTTGAATTATTTTTTTCCTGATTTTATGTGTAATATTATTTTATACTAAAAATAACTATATCCTTTTATTAATGAATTGAGTAAAATTGACATGATAAATTTGGTTTTCAACCATCATATAACATTTTTTTAATAATGAAAATTAGTCCGTATGACTGTTAGAAACTAAACTCTTAAAATTATGATTATTATTTATAAATACAAGTGATCATGGATAATTAATAAAAAAGAGGATTTATGGCCTCATCCATTATACTTGGGTCATACGAAGCCCATCTGTCAGAGATTGGGAAAGAGGTAGTGTCACTATGCTTAACTCTAGACCGATCTCAATCCAAGCTTCAACATGTGAATCTTGAATAGAATCACCTACGTGAGAAGTTCAAGATGATAGAAACAACCACTGAAGCCATGTTGTCCGAGCCTCCCCAAGATTATATCACCATTTCACACCTTACTCTTATGTCCTATGCCGGTGTTATAAGGAGATATGTAATGAGGCCTTAGTTATTTTGTGTAATCCTTCTGTATAAATAATATTGTTATTTATTATTATGGTTAAATTTTTGAATTAAAAATGCCAAAGTAAATATAGGATGAATTTTTATAAGTTTTATACTATTGAGGAATATTGGATGAAAATGTATTTTAAAATATTTTTATACATAAAATAATTAATAATTTATATTTTCTTTCAAAAAATGGTATTATACAGTTCCGATTGGGATGAAATTTAATGTGTAATAAGATCAACTTGTTTTTTAGTGAATAGTGAATTTTGAATAAAAATATTACCCTTCTAAATAGTAATGTGACCAATGGAATTGTAACCTCACGTAATTATATATTAATCTAATTTAGGAATATTGAATGGTAATGTTATATAATTTCATATGTAAATAACTATTTCATAAGATATATGTTAAGTATTTGTATTTTTCGGGAAAAAAGTTATGCTACATAGAAATTATATATATCTCATAAAAAATATTATTTTCATAAAATGGAGTTCAATATTTAAATATGAACATCAATATTATATTAGGGTGAATTTATGATATTTTTATAAAATGATTTGTTTTTCAGTGAATAATAATAAATACAGTTTTGAGTTTCCTTGTGTTTAATTATATAATTAATGATGGAGTGATAGTGTAATAATTCTGGTCAACTCATGAGGAATAAAATATTTTATGAGGTGTTTTAAGTGTACAATACCATTTTAATATACCCATTGAAATCCAAAAGTTTTTCAAATACCAATACTGACGTGTCCCTTGGAAATTAATAAAATATTCTCCCAATTTTGTTATAAATAACAACCCATTCATTCATTCCATTCATTCCAAATTCCTCCTCAACCATTATTTGGTATTTTTACCCCCAATTATTCCTCCCATGATTCCATAAATCCCCCCAATGTCCCATCCTTTGAGATATTGAAATAACCCTCCAAGGTAATGGAACCTTTCACCCTCCTCATTTAGTCAAGACTTCCTTTATGTCATGTCTTCTACATTCCATATTGTTATGTTGGGGTAAGTTATTATATATCTTTATTACATTCCATTTTATTTCCAAATTATTAGGGACTATCCCCACTCTCATATACATATTTTATTAATTTTAAATATTGTCGTTAGGCTGTCTAATTTTCGTAAGGGATTTCTCAACTTCTTTTTTTACCATTCATGCTCTCTTTTTTGTGGTATAACTTTTACATTTCGATACCATGTTTTTATTTCCACTATATAATTTCCCTATAATTTATTATGACAAATTTATGGATGGGATACCTTTTTCCAATATATTTATATTCTTTTATAAAACTATGTTGTTTTACCGTTATGCTGCAGAATTTTCATCCCAACCACTATCTCATTATCTCAAGAAATTCTCTTATTTTAATTATATGAATACCAAAAACTAATTCATTTATAGGGGTATTCATAAGTCCATAAAAATTATATATTTTATTCTATATTTTACATTCATAAAACCCTCATTCATTTTCCATTGGATATGAATTTCATAATGATCTTGTTTTTAAGCACTTTTTAAAATGTCACAATTTGGATGTGAAAACCATTTATTTTATTCTCTTTGGGTTATTTATTAAATGTTTGATTATGATATATGTAGATAACAAGAAAATAAATTTATATTAAGGGTTCTTCTAGATATCTCTCCAATTCATGGGTAAACAAATTAATCTCTAGAGATGACACGTTTTATGATACCTTGGTGAATAACCTTGATATCTTTTATAACACATTAGGGATAGACATTGGTGATATGATTATAAATATCTAAATTAAATGCTGCAGAATCATTTTCAAGTAATATATCACGTTATTATTATTATTATATTCCACTTTATCATCCCTTTATGATATTCCCTATGTTCTTATTGATATCACTCAAGTTCACATGTAATCTGTTTCACTTGTTTTCCTTACTAGGCCATCTGCAAGCTTATAAATGTCTAAATTAAATATAGTATCAAAATTATAAAATTAAATTTTCATGTTATTATCATTATTATATTCCTATTTATCATTCCATTATGATATTACCTATGTCCTAATTGATATCTCTCAAGTTCAAATGTAAATTCTTTCACTTGTTTTCCTTATTAGGCCTTATGCTCACTCTTCCCTTTGATGTATGTCTCTAGGTTATGAGATGCAGTACATGTTCTTAGGATTGAATTTTCTAGAATCCTTTCAAAAGGATTAAAATATTGTTATATTTTTTATGTATTAGATAACTTATTTACAAGATACTATAATTTATTGATCCTTTTTTTGTAAAATGAAATGAAATGTTTTATTATAAAAATGTGGGATTCCATAAAGGGTATAAAAACTCAAAAGGAGGGAATTCATATTTTAAATAAAACTCTATATAATAACACCTTTGTAACACACAATATTAATCAATGGTTAATCTATGAATAATAATCATTATATGTACAAAAATAGTATGAAATTTCACACAACACTATAAAAATCCACTTACAATATCGATAAATAAATAAAAAAATATAACATGTTGAATAACTCAATTAAAATTAATTAAAAAATTAATCTTAGAATAATTCAATTCAAACATGATCTACTATCATAAAACAAAACTACCGAGTTTTGTATTTTATACTAAAAAATACATATAATAGGATTGATTATAAAAATACATAATACTCCCATATGTTGGTTTAAAAAATTTATACTAATTAGATAATGAATGAAAAAGATAAAAAGATTCAATAAACTAAACATACTAATGTATTTATAAAAATCTATGTGTTCCCCACTGATCACATCAATAAAACTCTCAAAATCATATAATAAAATAGAATAACGAATTCAATAATTATAGAAACATTTCTAAAAAAAATAATTCTCATCGGCACCCCATTACACACTATCCTTGTAACCATTACATATATTTTTGGACATAACAAGAATGGCCATATATCTTCAACTATAATGAAAACTCTTCCTCAAATACTAAGAGATCCTAACCATAATGATAGATATCTAATATAAAAAATGAAAAAAAATCACAAATAAGATCCTATCACCACTATATAAATCATAACATACCCTCTTTAATAGCATTTTATGTGTCGTCACATTGAAAATAAAAAACTATGTATTTATGGTAAATAAAATTTAATCATTTTAATGTATTACCAATACCAGTTATCCCAGATTTTTTTAAATATATCTTCCCAATCTATAGGGGAATCTATACTAAATATCAAGTAATTATCAATTTTACCTCAGTGATCACATGTGGTTATTTTGAGTACAACCATAAAATTGATTGTTACAATACCCCTACCTAGGACACCTTCAATATAATTCATTCAGTTGTATATATAAACTTCTCCAAAAGATTTCATGATATCTTAGACACCACCTCATACCAATATCTACTCATTTTTTCCTAAAAGTATCCAATAATTTTCAAAATTAACAATAAATGAATACCCTCTACCCAAACCAAATAATAAACATCCATACCATAACCATTAATTTTATTTCAAAAGAACATTTATGGAAAGGTGGAAAACAATCAACATCCAAGATAGTTAAGGATCATAACTCATAATAAATCATCATTTCATTCAAAAATAATTTAAAATAGTTATAGTTTTTACCTTGAATAACCACCATTCAATGGTGGTAACCTCCATATTGGGATTATCCATAGTGAGTTCCTCAAACTAAGCAGCCACATTTTCCCATGTTTTCACATGTTCCTCTAGACTGGTCTTCACCATGTTGAAGCCTCGGATCAAAATCATATTATTTATATCAATCTATGATCTTTATTAGTCATTAAAATCAACATAAAATAGTAATTCAAACATTTTGTGGTAATCCTCCTCTGAGATGCTGATCATAAAATCTCTTATAGAATTTATTTACTTGAATACATTAGGATTCCAAGATATCCTATAATTCCACATCCTCCTTATCAGTATTCTCTATATCAATGGTTGTCAGGTCCCCTACTAGGGATGTAATAGCCTCCTTAGGAGGGAAGGATGCCATCTCCATATGTGTTGCAGATCCTTTTAGTTAACTCTATGGAGTGTGAACTTCGGTAACCATCCCCTTTTGAGGGGAAATAATTTTTATATCTGCCCTTGTAACCAAAGGGCTAGGTAAATTGGAGTAATCCTTTCATCTCTGTGGCTTACTTACATGTTGTATAAACCCATTAGCATCCATGATTATGTTCTTACCATTCTTTGAGGAGGACCATAGATAATAATATGCATCCGTACTTTTAACTAATACACTATACAATTTATTATAAAAATTTGAAAAATGGTATTGTATGTTTTTAAGGAATATCCTTCAAGATTAATAACACATCCTCATTCCAAAGGATAGGAAATAGAAAATGATCTATTTGGGGAAAAATATTGGTATTATGTTGATATACACTTATGATTATTTGGAAAGGAACATGTGTATGTCTAGAAATAAATGAACACAAAAAAGTGACACAACACTCATGTTATATAGCATTACACGTCTCTATAAATTTAAAAGAGGAATCCTTTCAATCTATTAAAAATACATCAAATCTAAATTATAACATTGACATGCACTTTTTCAAATTTTCCATGCCATTGAATAATTTTATTTGGAATGGAAAAAATTCTACAATTTTCAATAAAATATCAACCATAAGCTTATATTTCATGATAATAAATTATTCAATTAAAATAAATTTTAAATAAATAATACAAAATGATATAAAATATATTATACAAAATACATAATTAAAATAATAATACTTGTTTTTCCATTATTATTTTTCCCTAAATTATAATGTGTTATCCTGCTATTATAAATTCTTTAAATAATTATCTATTCACATGGATTATCGTTTCTGAATATCTAGACCCCCCCACCTCAAGAAAATTAATAGATCACAAACATTCATATGTAATTATCACATACTATCATTTGTATATCTTAAATATCACAAAAGATTTATCCTCCATAGACCACCAATATAATGGTGAGAAAATATATTATCAGTTCTGAGATAATATAGTAGTCATTACACCAACATATAAACAAATATTTTTCGACTACCATATTGTATTCAATATTAATTGTTAAAAAATATTTCTCAACTCATAATATTTCATTAATCGACCATAATACTGATATTTCACCAATGATCCTTACTATAAAATCATTTTCCATATAACACATTTACAACCATCACTGTAATAGATGATAATAAATATTTATTAAATAATAATAGATGATTAAATATACACAAAACAAAATTCTATAAATTCCAAAAATATAAAAAATATATAATCATGATGAATTTACATTGCAATAACTACATAAGGTAAACAACATAGTTTAAAATTAATCATCTACTTGATATTTTTTTATAAACTTTTATATGGTGAAAATTTAGACTTTTCTATTTTGTTTCCAAATGTCTAAAATACTCTCGATTATTTAAAAATAAAGATTATGAATTTTATACAATTTTACATTTATGTATCTTAATATTTTAATCCAATTTAAAATTGTTATATAATAGAATATGCATTTACTAAAATAATACATTCATTTATAATAATTTTATAACATTCAACTATCAAAATAGTAGAATATGAATATAACATATTTATGGAAAGGGAGTTTTATACCATCATGTAATATAATATATTTAACATTTTATTAATGAAAAACATAATATTACCCAAAAAAATATAATTATTTGGATGTCCCTACAAAATACCAAAAAAATTGCAGAAAGTGGGATTAGAAGCCCCAGCCTCTATGTTAGAGGAAAAGTATAAAGTATTAGACTATGAGACTGTTTATTAACCTTTATAAGTAATTATATATATGGGTACACACATAGTCTTATATAAACTTAAATATAAGTATATAAAATTATTACCAATATAAATATTAATATATAAATCTATATAATAGATATGAATATAAATATATAAATTATTGATAGGCATAATTCTAAAAAATATAATTATTAATATTATAATATATATATATATATAATACACATATATAAATATAAATAATATATTTAGTAAGAATTTATAAAGTTTAAATTAATTTAAAAATTAATATAATTTGAAAAATATTCTTAAATAAATTTTTTTATTATCTATAAATATTGATCACTAACTACAAATTATATATATTTATATGTATGATTATATATATGTAGGTATGTCTATACATATTTTTGGGTGTTTATATATATAGAGAGCAATAAATATTTAATAACCACTGATTAAGAATAATATTACAGTTTATTATTAATTAATTAATTAATTAGATATAATTTAATATGGTTCTTGTATTATTAAATTTTAAACCTTTATTATTTATAATATATTGTTTATTTTGTTTATATTATTTATTGTTTATTTTTAATATATATATATATATTAAATATAAATAATTTTTTTTAATTATTATATATATTTATTTACATATAACTATATGTTTGTATTAATTAAAGATTATTAATTAATAATTACCAATATTATAACCTTTTATTAATATAAATTATTAAATTAATAGATATTATGAAGTCATTATCAAATATTACATATTCATTTTTTATTTTTTTTATTTGTTATATATATATTTTTTATTTTTTATTCAGTATTAATTAATTAATAATTTATATTATATTCAATGCTTAATCCTACCACTAATGTGACACTACTAAATTAATTCAACCAATAAAGAAAAAAATTTAAAATCAATAAATTCTGCTAAAAAATTACCAACAGATAGTAAAATAACTATAAAAACCCATAATCAGATAATAATTATTTCTAACATGTAATTTAATTTGTTTAACTGCTATTGAAAGAAGACTACTTAATTATTGTTTTAGAATTACCTTATTTATGAGATTTATTTTTCATATATTATTTTATATATTCATATAATATAATATTTTTACACCAAACACAATGTAATTTATAAATATAAATTTATTTATAGAATGAATGTTTATAAATAATTTTTTTATATACTTGAAATTATATTTTAATAGAAAATATGTTTTATAGACAAAAAAAATAAATACATGAATACAAACCTGATATCATAATGACTATAATGATAGGTCAATATGATTGTGACATCATTATCAAGGAAAATTTTATTCTTTATTTAATATAATTAATTTCCATGCAGCATAATTTATTTATATATATTTGAATTTAATTTTATGTTTTTTTAAAAAAATTTAATGTAATATCTAAAACAATATTTTTTGAAATATAATAAATTATATTTATAGGAAATATTTTTATACTTAATTTAAAAAACTTTTTTTGTTAGAAATGTGAACTAAATTCAAAACCACAATGTTGTTTTTTAGTCTATATCATGGTATGTGGTTATAGATACATCAGGGTGGTGAATTTCACCTTGTCAAAGTATTTTGCATATAAATTCATAGGTTATATGATAAAGAGTTGATAATCCTCCTTATCTCACTTCATGTTATCATTTTGGTATAACTGTTATAAGTTTATAATTAGATGAGTTTAAATATCCTCTTCATTTCATTAAATGTTAAGAAAATAAATTCAAATAAAAATTTTATATTTTAAATAGTATTAACATAAGAAAAATTTATTAAGTGATTCATTTAATAAACACTCGTTTGGACTATTGGAAGGTTTCTTGGATTGAAGCATAAAATTTCATACCATATAATATTTATGTGGCGTTTTAATGATAGATTCCTGTTTTAATTCACCTAAAACAAATATTAATTGTTTTTCTATATTTATATCATTAATTGTGGATTTAAAGACTTGGAAGATGATGGAATCCTTCCCATAAATTGGGTTATTTTCTTGGCCAATGAAAACCCTTAGAGAAAAATGTTTGTTGGAAATTTCTATGTGATCTTCATCAAGATTGGGTATGATATCTTGGATAGATTCCAATAATTAGGGAAACATTACATTATTCATAATTTATTTATTAATATAATATAAATGGTATGATCATGAAGTATAATAAGTTTTTATTAATATTTTACACTGTGATTAGACATGATTTATCCCCTCTGAAACCCTTCCCTTTTATCAAATTCACATACATATCGTTTGGATTGAATCTTCTACTAAATAAAGAAACAAAAAAATGTATAATTTTGAAATTATGTCATGAGGTGCAATAAAATTACCATTGTTCATGTTTTTTATCACTCACCTTATAACTTATCTGATAACGTATGTTTGGATAAATTAATGTAATATGACTATATCATAGTTTATGGAAAATACTGATGTAATTGTTTTTAGAAAATTTGGAATTATGATATTATTAATCTTTTTCATAATCTATTTATAAAAATGATCTGGGTGTAGGGTTTCATTGGATATCTGAAACATTCCCAAATAAGACCACAATATAATCATTGGAGTTCGAATTCAAAATTTTTTACTTGAAATAGCGTGACTTGTTAAAGATACATTTTGAAATGGTGATGGTTATGGTATGCCCATATAACAAATTTTTTTCCTTAAAATCATCATATTCCACATTAAATAAATTTGGTTAATGAATTATTAAACAATTAATTAATGATAATATAACAAAAAATAAAGTCCATGTGATAATAAAAGTGGCCAATATAAGGGTAACTGGCTAGCCTCACTATTTCCAAGACCATGTCATTTTTTAGAAATTGTTATGATTTGTATAATAATAATTAAAATTATATTTTCTATTAAATTCTAAAATAAATTTATCAATATGTGCCCAAGGTCACTTCAAATAGAATAATTTATTTATTTATGTGAAATATTTTTAAAGATGATTTACTTTGTGATATTATTTTTAGACTTTGTAGACTATGAAATATAGAAAATATAAAAACCGTTAGTATTTATTTATGAATATATTGATTTTTTTTATTTAAATGAATTATTTAGGTAATATGTTAAGATGAGATTATATAAATTTTTTATATAAAATTTGAAATATATATATAATTACATATGTTTTTTTAAAATTTTGAAAATATTAAAATATGAAGTTATATATATTAAAAACCTTGAAAATAGTGAAATATGAAATGAACATATTTATTTTTGTCAGGATATTTTAAAAAATTATATTCAATTATATTTTTTTACAATTATTTATTTTTTAATTGTTCATAATAGATTAACTTATATTTATATTTATGATATTTACATATATATTTTTAATCCTAGTATGATTCATAATTATATATACTTATATTATACATATATTTATGATTAATTTATAATCGGCCTAAACAACTTCATTATAATATTATACATGAATTTAATTAATGAATGGATATGTTTGGAATTTTATTTAGTTTTTTCTATCATAAGATTGGATTTTTGATATCTTCTGTTAATAGTTATATATTGATTTTTGCGAAAGAATAAGCATTATAAAACTGAACAATTAGAATCATGATGACTTATAAATGGAATTATTGAGAAATTATAGTGATATTTAAATCCACACTGAATCCAAAGTGTTAGATTCCATCTTAAGAAAACACATTTTAAGACATATATAATCCAACTATGTTGGTTAAGGCCTATGTTGGGTGCCCATAGATAGTATAAGGCATGGTGGAATTGGAATAAACTAAGAGTTATGTAGCATGATTTGGTTATGATCTATGGGTCAGAAATTTCATAGAAACACTACAAGATATGATAAAATATGGACACTATTGATCTTATTTATATAAATAATCAAACAATGATTTGACTACATTAAAATTTATGAATCATATGTGATATTTTTTATATGATGGTCTAGAAAAATGGATTTGTGATGAGGGAAATGTGAAGTGGATTTATAATTTTTTTAAAATATGTTTCTTTTTCTAAAAATATATATGATGGAAATTATATGGGTAATCTCTTTAGTGTGAGAAAATTTTATAAATGACCATATTATATATATGTAAAATGTGATACTCGTATGTTAAAATATTCAGTTGTATATGAAATGGAATCATTTTAATCCAATTTAACATTGAGATAAATCCTTTATAGGTAAATTTATAAGGCAAGTAACATTATTAACTAGTAAAATAACATGATAGTTATTATCAAAGGGGAAATGAATTTATATATATTATTGAAACCACTTCCTAAGTAATTTTATTCCATGGAATCTGGTTGTGATGAGTAAATAGATTTGCTAAATATAAATGGTACACCATTGATATATCTATATTCAAACATCTTTTTATGGTGCCAAGGCTCTGTATGAATGATAAAACCATGTATACTAATTGGACAATAGATATTATGAAATTGTAATATTCAATGAAACAATGATCTGAAACATATAAATATTAAAATTTAGTATTTTTATAACATAGTTGGGGTACATATGTATCACCATATGTACATAATATGATTATGTATGTCATTGAAATTGAGAGACCAGGATAACTACATTGGCCTGATATGACATATAATTATGCTCCAATCATTTCCAAAATGATTATGATAGTTTATTATAAATTTTAACATATGTGGGTTTAATAAAAAATTAACAAATCTCCTTAATATGTTGAGGAATATTGAGCAAGACATAGGATTACCATACGAATGTTCAAAGATGTTTTATGGAATGGAAATGGTAATAATTGTAGCTTGAATTATAATAAAAGAGGACATGTATAGACCACATTATATTATAGATACTAGAAATGAGTTTATAAATATGGGTAGTGTTTTCATTTCAGGAAAATTAAACATTGGGGAAACAATATCTAGATTACCTAAATAGGAAATAAAACTCCATGAAGAGTTCATGATTGGTAATTGTGTTATATAATTTTTTTTTATTTTTTAGTTACATGATACCAATTTTATATTATAATAGTGATGTAATCATATAAATATGTTTAAATCTAAATAAGATTTTTTGAGCTTAGAATACACATTTAACAGATGAAACAAAGGTCCACTACATTTTTAGAGTTGGATTCATTGAAATAAATCATTTCTTCATGGGATTTTAATAATTAATTTCTATATTATCTAACAGTTCATAAACAAAATATAATTATCAATAAATTAGATGCTGATTTGGATAAATATTTTTTATGATTCATCCATTTATGTAAAATTTTAAAAATTCAGATACAGATAAATAGAGTCTTATTCATGATTAAATAATTTCCATGAGTTATATCATAAAATAGTAAGTAATTTGTCAAGAACCAACCAACTGGGACCCAACATGGAGGTGGTAATCCATGTGTTCCGCCATATTCCGAACTCTAATTTCAATGGGATGGGTGACTAAAATAAATAATTATTAGTATAAAAGGTATTCTTATAAAATAACATCCAAAATTTGGAATGAATCACAAATTTTCACTTTATACATGAATGTTAAACAACAATATATAAAAACAAACTATATAAGAAATGTATTCTTGAGACATATACTAAATTAGTAATTGAACACAAAAAATCACAAAAAGATAAAAATACAAAAGGTAGTATTATCCAGTATGGTGGACATATATCATTGGAAAACACTACTTTATTTTAAAGACTTATTACCAGATATTTGAAACCAACTGACAATATCATGAACAATAAAATACCATAAATCAAAAGAACTTTAATATCTACCATCTCTATATCCACCTAGGTAACCTCTAAAATTTTCCACATTCAATAAAACACAAAAAGAACCATAATATATTCCCATAAATGGGTGAGTATAAATAAACTATTAAGACCACCAAAAATACTAAACGAATGACACAAAATAACAAGTCATCTCAAATAGTTGAATGATACAGATATTATTTTAGGTAATGAAATAAAAGAATAATATAATAACCCTAAACTCCATATATTAGTTCCATAGACATCATACAGTGATTAGAATAATAATATCTCAAAACCAATTAAAAATAAAAACCCATTATTTCATACATCAAACATTTCCTCTCTAAAACCATAGTTGGTACCTAAAACATAAAAACATATGTAATCCAGTAGAAAGAGTTATCATCCCTAGGTATATTGGAATATCGTTATATCTTAAAGGGGGTTTAACTACCCCAACATTCATATAGATTACCCTCACCTTATTGTAGAAATATGTCCATCAATTTACATGGATACCATCTCACACTGAAGATTATCTCCATATTGGAATGAATGGGGTTCCAAATATCTATATAAATTACCAATATAGAGGAACCATGGCTCAAAACTAAGTGAATTATACAACATGATGAATTGTGTAGAGGATCCTTACCTTTTCATCACCATCCCATTAGGTGTTACCAACTCCATTTATACTCCAAAAATTACATCCAACACATTTTCACAACCCTTACAAATATTAAAGTATCCAACTTCCAATAATTACTTAAAAAAGTACCACATATGGATGATAGATGAACCATAATCTTCTTTATTGTAAAATCAACTTAATGGAATATTATTTTGTGCATGTTTTACACCAGGTTGAAAATACATGATAAATAACATGAAATGGAATATACAAGACATGAACATATTCCAAAAAAGGAATTTTAGGATAAGATTAATACAGGGTATGTAGTATCACTATTCAATAATATATTCACAATATACATGAAATGTACTTCAGATTACATAACATGTCCATATATAGAGTTATCTCGGGGATTTAAAACACGACCCATATCTTGTCACTTAACTTAAATGGGTTTCTACCTTATAAAAATTTCATATTAAACTCAATTATTAGATAGAGTGTATCATACCGAGACATGATCCATGTAGCAGGATTAAAGGTTGCATATGGACCCCTAAATATGGAATAGGGAACCAGGTGGGTGATATATGAAAATATTATGGCCCATGTTATAACATGTAATAGAACATAATACATTCTTCCAATTTTCTTGGATGATGATTAATTGATATGGATTGAAATATACAAGGCCACACCCTTTATAGTTAATATTACAAAAAAATGTAGCATCTATTTTTAATGAATTCAACATATTATATTTACCTCTTGATTAAAACCCCTTATTGTAACCAATTCCTGACATGGATTTTGAGTAAAATATATATGGGTGTGATATATAACACCCAATGGATTATCAAACCCTTAATAAAAAACAAGACATGGCGTGTGCCCCACTATCAAAATATATATTATTATATCATTGAATCTCTATTTATTATACTCACCAATAGCTCCACTATTTCAAAGATTCATGGATATATATACTGATTCTATTATTCGTCAACCAATTTTTTCCATGACGCTTATCCACAATATCATTTATCTTTCTAGGTATATACCTCTATAGATATTCATTACACAGCCTAAAGATGCATTATCACTACTCTCCAAATATTTTTCATAATATTTTTCATTCATCATGCTTTAAACCATTATCACCCGGCCCCGGTTCCTAATAGGCATGGCATCCAACAATCCTACTCAAGGTAACACAAGTAAATCTTTCACTTAATATTCTCCATTTATATAAGTGATTCTTTCCTCTTATATATTATCATCACCTAGACTACTACCTGGGACCTCTATAACACCCCAAGCTTCCACGACAAGTTTCCCTTTGAATAATGCAGTAGCTTGCATTGTACGCAATTTCGAGATTCTAACACACTGTGACCTATAAAACTAGACGTTATGTATAGTTATACCCACATTTTGAAAATATATAAATTTAATCATTAAAAATGGACTTTATTTTTGGATTCGGAATATCGAAATTAGCCGAGGGTGAATTTTTGGTATTTTTCTGAAAACATTCAATTTTTGATGAATAGTGAAAAACATTGAGTTATTGGTTAAAATCGAATTTTTATTTAAATAATTATATTGTTTATTTAAATTAATTTAGGTCAAAATAGATATTTAATACCTATATAAGTTCAATTTAATTCATTGGAGTCAGTTTATAATAATTTTAGGCATATAAAAATTTTATTGTACTTTTCACCGTCTTTTACACATCTCCTAAGAGAATTTGAAAATTCACATAAAACATAATTTTACTGCTTCTGTGAGTGTAATTTAGAAAATATGACAGACACGGTTAATATCAAGGAGTTAAATGTAGTTTAATAAGATAAAAATAATTTTTTTGAATAGTAACTTTTTACTTTTATTTACCACGGTTAAAATTAAATAGGGTAATTAAGGTTAAAAATGATTTTAATATTGCCCTATAACATGTCCTAATTCTATTGGACAAGTGTATCTCCACTAGAAACAACCTTAGGATTAAAATATTATCATTTTGATCCACTTGGATTATATTAGGACATTTATTATTACTTAATTCAAATAAGAGTTAAAAGAGTTAAAATACAAGTTCAATAACTAAAAAATTTTTAATATAGGGTTATAAATAAGATAAATTAGATTATAAATATTCAATTAGATGGATAAAAATATTTCCTAGATGATGGCATTTTATTTATAATTTTTAGAGATTAAATAATTTCATTTCTATGACACAATGATGATGTAGTAATTGCCTTATTAGTGAAATATTAAAATAATTGATTTTATAAATTCTCAAATAAATATAATTTGAGAATTTTGAGAATTTCAATAATTTTCTAGGTTATTATGACATATTATTATTTGTTTTGTGAATTTAATTCGAAATAATAATGTTATAAATTTATCATTAACAAAATAGCGAATAGTGACAAAATTGACATAAGAGAGTTTTTAAAACAAATATTAAATTAATAATTGATATTATATTCCTAAAAATATAATGTTCAGACAAAGGACTTATATCATTATAGTTTTATCATTAATAGACCACTTGGGGTCTCTTGGATTATATATTATGTTTATTAACTATATAATATAAAAATACAAAGTGAATGGTAAATGTCAATCTAATTAACTAAGTGTTAAAACTAAAAGGTAAGGTAAATATAATGACCCAAACCTGTCTAAAATATATTGGCTGAAAGGATTTCAACCCATCCCCACTGAAGGATTTGAATAATACACTTTGGAGCCATTAGAAACCAAATATTAATTTATTATAAATTAATACTTCAGTTTTTCCTAAAGAGCCCCTCCTCCACCTTATAAAAGGACACAACTTCTAAACAATTCTTCACACCGTCAAATCCTTTTGGATCGGCCAAAACCTGGAAAAATACTCTCTATACTTACCTCACTTACACATAGAGGCCTTAGTTTGATCAAAAATCCAACCTATGGAGCCCTTTTGATCAAATGAAAAGGAAGAACCCGAAGAAGAGGTAATGTTTTCACCACCATTTTTCAAGTTCCATTCTTCTTCATCTTCTTATTTCTTTCTTATTTAATTCCTAAATTAATAACTCAAGTATCTTCTATATGCCGTGATGTTATTATAAATATTGTACAACCAAATTCTGTATTTTATCCATCATTTGAATGACATGCCCTCAAATGTGCGTACATACGGCTTACCGTCTCCACGTCGTGGTGTAATTGTTATTCAAAAACATTATTATTTGGATGGGTATGATAATGATATGTAATTGATTTAATTAATAAATATCACATGATAATGATTCTCTATATATGATATACCATACAATTATATATTATTTTAATATCAAAAGAATGATATTGTCGTTTGTGCGTACGTATGGACTACCGTCTCCCTGAACGCGATGAGATTAATTCCCCATCGTATCCATGCAATAATAATTCTCATTTTATGATTAAAAATAATGTTCAAGGACTTGATATCATTTTGCATATTAATAAGGTACATCCTATCCATAACAAACATGGATTATATAACAAAATATATAAAAGAAAACGAGTAAGTTAACACCTGGAACGATGATAAAACTATGATATTGTTATCAAATCAATGTTAAAAGATCATATATGATATCATATTAATGTATATGATTATTTAATAATTTAATAACAATTATTTCACCATTATTCCGGAATTCAACCTAACCTCGACCAAGGAAAAGTACAAGGTAAGGGTTTATTTCACAATCTCTTCATTATCCGAGGTTTTTTATATGTAATTATCTACTGGGACATCTTTATCATCCACATCCATGTTTCTAAAAAATGTATTTCAAAAAAATTATTAATATTTTTCAAAATATGTGTTAATTTCATTTATACCATTTTTTGAATTTTTATAACAATTTTATAAAGGAATATTTCTGTCATTTTCCCCACAATGTCCTTTTTAACCTTTTCGAAAAAATTAAGGTACGAATGTTTTTTGGAAGTTATACTACGGGTGGAACTATTTTCCGCCGTTATAAAATAATCGAAGCTTCCATTACAATTTTATAAGAATATTTTTAAAATTAAATGATTTCTTTTATAATTATGTTAATTTTAAATGATTTAAAAAAAGAGATATTTCTCTCAAATAGTTTTGATTTCATCTATGTCAACATCCTTTGATGGATTTTAAGTTTATTTGAAGTTGATTTATTATGATAGAAAACTTCCATATACTATTGAAGGTTTTTTGATATGTTTGACTATGGATGTGTTATTTTTATACCATTCATGGTTTATGGAGAAAGTATTGACATTTCGTATGCTGCTTTTAATACAAATATTTATGTTATGTTTAAACCTGTTCATATGAGGAATGAATTGGACATAATAAGTGACTAGTGGAGCCCGCTATAGCTCTTCGATGCATCAGTAGGTCTCATGAGACAAACTAGTGTCTTGGAACGTGCCCTTGATAAAACCTTATTTCTATTCTTGGCATGAGGCCTTGGCTACGTGGTTATAATAGTCTGACATTATGTGTTCCATCATTATGAAAGTTGTTATTGATATTACATGTGATTATTCTATTACTAGAATATATATGTGAATATGTAAATAGAATTTTTTCATTTTATTTATCCCATATTATCCTGATGTTCATGTTTATAAGGCTTTTGTTTTAGTTATACATTTCCTTAAATGTTTATTATTTTTAATAAAGGTTTCTGCTATATTTTTATCCTTACTTGGCATCTTAGCTCACCCCTCTCAATGTTAGATTTTTCCGAGGATGTGAAGAAGTATTTTATGAATGAATTTCAGGGATAGAATGATGGGATATGAGTGTCGACTATGGAAACTATGTTGTTGTAGGTTTCATTTTATGATGTAATGTAAAATTTATGAATATATCTAGTGTTTCCATGGCTACTAAACAAATCGTTCTTTCGAGACTTGATCTTTTGTTATCATGCCAATGTTATGTAATAATTCAACAACTTTGGTTAATTAGGGTTGGGGTGTAACAGGTGGTATCAAATGAAGTTTAGTACAACCCTTGGAAGCTAGATTTAGATAAACTCTGTTTAGAGCATGCAACCCTAAGCTAAACATTGAGGATTAGTATATAAGAAGTTCCTAGAATTTTGGTTATGTAGCGATTTTGTGAGTTTTCCATGAAATATATCCCTATCTAGATAAGATCATGTAAGGGAGTCTCTGGCATAGATGTACCTAGGGGTAAAACCCAATAACACTTCTTTGAGCTAGACACGAACGAGAACTGGTGCACGACAACAGGCCTTGCCGCACTGTTGGTTAAGACACTCCCGGGGGATATGCTTAGAATAATTTTCATTTTCATTACAAGCCATTATGAAGAATTTAGGAATATATACCTCTTTAAGGAAGACATTTTTATGATTATGGATTATATCCATAAACTGTTCAAATTATGTTAATTGTTTTACAAGTATGGAATTATATTTTCTGATTCATAAGTTGATCTAGTTTATGCCATTATTTAAGAAGTTGTTCCTAGTGGACGGAATGAAAATCGTATCAATGCACACACTCCATGTAGGGATTTCCCTCTAGCTCAAGATAATTATAGTGAAGCCGGTGATGCAACCAGTGCTAATCAGCTAATCACCATACTGGGACAACTCACTCAGGTTATGAATAATAACCATACCCGTTTGGAGCACCCTAATCCATAGCGTGGAGGATCAATGTTAGATCACTTCATGAGGTAGAAACCACAAACATTCAATGGGATTACAAGTCCATTAGTAGATGAACAATGGATAAGTTCCCTAGAGAAAATATTTCAAGCTTTGTGGAGTAGTGAAAGGGAAAAAGTTGTCATAGAAGTTTATCGCCTCACTAGAGATTCCGATCAATGGTGGTCATTGATACAACACACAAAGGAATATGATAAAGTATCAAGTATGGAATGGAGAGAATTCAAAGATATTTTATTAGAAAATACTTTCCTCGTGACCATCGAGCAGATATAGAAAGGCAATTTATGAGAATGAGGCAAAAGGAGGATGATAATTTCGCAAAGTACGAGGCTAACATTACCCGGTTAGCGGGGCATGAAACCGATTATATACGTAACCCAAGAAGTAAAATTGATAATTTCATTGATGGGTTAAAATCGTTTCTCCATCGAGTATTAGCCTCATAATCTTTCTCATCGTATGAAGATATTGTCTCATGTGCTATCAATGCATAAAAGGAATTCTCTATATCTTAAAACTTTAAGGAAAAGAATGAGAAGAAGAGATCTGCTGACCACTCTGGAAATGGAAATAAAGGGAATAAAGGAAAAGTTGATTAACCATCCTACAGTAAATGTGGGAAGAAAAACCTCGGTTCTTTCTTAAAGGGAATGGGAATCTGTTACAAGTGTGGTGAAAAAGGCCACTAAACTCATAATTGTAGGGGAAAGAGAGATGCAATCAACATGGAATGTTATAATTGTAGAGAGATGGGACATTATGAAAATGAATGTCCTAAGAATTAGGGGAACTTACCTCAGAAAAGTCCAAGGGATCAAGGCCATGCTTATGCTATCATTATTGCTGTGGTAGAAGCTCTGAAAGACATGGTGGAAGGTAATTTAATGGTTTCCTCAAGTTTAGAAAATGCTTTATTTGATTCTATATCATCACATTATTTCATATCATCCCATTTTTCTAAGAAAATTAGATATTTCCAATTTTATTTAACAAGGGAGTTGTCAGTTAATACTCCCAAGGGATTTATCATTGCAACAACGTTTTGTAAATCAGTCCCCATTAAAGAACATAAATGTTCTTTATCTGCTGATCTTATCGTCATACCAATGATTGACTATGACACAATCCTCGGTATGGATTGGATTTCGGACCATGATGTGAAGATTTATTGTATGAAGAAGGAGGTTACAATTTTTGATGATGATGATGAGAAATAACACCTTATCATTAGGGAAGAATCATCACCACCTAATTCTTATATAGATCCACCACCAGTAGCTCAACTAAATTCAATTATTGGTGAGGAAGAGAATTAAATGACTGTGGGTGAGGAAAGGAATGTTCAAATAGAGGATGTACCTGTTGTAAAAGAATATGTAGATGTGTTTCTGGAAGATTTACCTGGACATCCTCCAGAATGAGAAGTTGAGTTTTCCATTAATTTAATTCTTGGATCAAGGCCTATATCAAAGACCCGTTATAGAATGGCCACTGTGAGATTTTTTGAACTAAAGAAACATCTACACGAATTGATTAATAAGGGATTTATTCTCCCTAGTGTTTCTCCATGGGGAGCCACGATTCTTTTTCTTAAAAGAATGATGGATCTATGAGGTTATTTATCGATTACAAGGAGATCAATGCTATAAAAATAAAGAACAAGTATCCCCTACCTCGCATTTCTGATTTATTTGACCAATTACATAGAGCCAAATATTCTCCAATGATTTCCCTTCGATCTAGATACAAGAAGTTGTGTGTGAAGAAGGAAGACATTCTAAATACAACATTTCGAAACAGGTACGGGCATTACGAGTTTACAATAATGCCTTTTGGGATGACTAATGCTCCTTCTCTTTTCATGGCTCTAATGAACAGAGTTTTCAAGGAATATCATGATGACTCTGTAGTAGTATTTAATGATTATATCTTGGTATACTCTATAATCTACAGTGATCATGAAAATAACTTGCTTATTATATTGATGACTCTGAGAAGACATGAATTATATGGTAAGTTTAACAAGTGTGAATTTTGGCATCAGGAGATTTCTTTTCTTGGCCATATTGTCTCTAAGGATGGAATATCTATTGATACTTCTAAGAAAATAGAAATCCAAGAATGGCTATCACCAATAAGTATAACCGAGGTACGCAATTTTATTGGTTTAGTATGTTATTATCGACGTTTCTTCCAGAATTTTGCCCGGTTGGCTAACCCATTAACGAAGCTCAGACATAAAGGGGTTAAATATGTTTGGAAAAAAGAGTGTGATTTTTTTTTGAAGAGATGAAGAGAATATTAGTCAATTCTCCTATATTGACTCTACCATCAGGGAATGATGGGTTCATTATTTATAGTGATGCATCGAAGAAAATACTTTGTCGTGTCCTTATGCAGAATGATATAGTTATTTCCTATGCATCACGACAGCTGAAAATTCATGAGAAAAACTATCACACTCATGATCTAGAGTTAGCTACTATAATATATTCTTTGAATATATTTAGATGTTTTCTCTATGGTTAAAAATCTCCGATATATACCCATCATAAGAGTTTGAAGTATATTTTTTCCCACAGAACGAACTTATCATGATGCAAAGGAGATGGCTTGAAATACTCAAGGATTATGATTGCACGATACACTACCACCCAGGGAAGGAAAATAAGGTGTAAAATGTTTTGAGAAAAAGAATCATGGAGTTTTGATTGTGATTAGAATTGAAAGGGATCCTATTTTCATGTATCTAGTGAAGATGGAAATGGGAATTACCATGGAAGGTGAAACATCAATACTTTTTCAAATGGTTTCCAAACCATCTTTACATGAAAGGATAATGAGTTCACAGACCGATGATGTAGAATTTCAAAAGAAGATTAATGCAGTGAATGATGGGATATTGAGTGACTTTGTGTGTGAAGATGGAATTTTGAAATTTGGGAGGAGACTTTGTGTTCCCGATATACTTGATCTAAAAAGGGAATTGTTGGATGATGCTCACAGTTCCAATTTCTCTATACACCCTGGGAGCACCAAAATGTATAGAAATTTGAATGAACATTTTTGGTGGGACAACATGAAGATAGAGATCACTGATTTTTTGTCATGATGTATGGTTTGTCAACAAGTGAATGCTGGAAGGTAACAACCAGGGAGAGTCATGCATCCTCTTCCCATACCTGAGTCAAAATGGGATAATATCACTATGGAATTTGTCATGGGACAACCAATGAATCCGAGAAGGAATGATGCAATATGGGTCATTGATGATCTTATTACCAAGTCAGCACATTTTCTTTCTATAAGGGATGATTTTCCACTTGAACGTCTAGCAAGGTTATATATTAATGAAGTTGTGAGACTTCATGGAGTACCCCTATCAATTGTTTCTGATCATGATCCCCATTTTACATCATGATTCAGGAAGAGTCTTCATAAGGCCTTGGATACTGAACTTCATTTGAGCACTTCCTACCACCCTCATAAAGATGGAAAATCAAAACAGACTATTCAAACCTTAAAAGACATGTTGAGATCATGCTCACATGAATTTGAGGGTATGTGGGATCAATATTTACCTCTGGTAGAATTTTCCTACAACAATAGCATCCATTCAAGTATTTAGATGGCACCATATAAAGCGTTATATAGAAAGAGATGTCGCACACCAACCTGTTGGGATGACGTTGGTGAGAGAAAACTTGTAGGTGCAGAACTGGGGGAGGAAACGATGGAAAATTTAAAGGTAATCCAAAACCACATCAAAGTAGCTCAATGTAGGCAGAAGAGTTGTACCTATAACCGAAGGAATGATTTGGAATTTCAGGTAGGAGACCAAGTTTTCTTGAATGTATCTCTATGGAAGGGAGTTATAGGTTTCAGCAAGAAAGGTAAATTGAGTCCAAGTTACATCAGACCAATTGAAATTCTAGAACGAATTGGGGTTGTAGCATACCATTTGGAAATGCCGCCAAATCTCTCCAAAGTTCAAGATGTGTTCCACATATCAATGTTGAGAAAGTAAATGCTTGAACCAACGCATGTACTCACCAATGAGGAATTAGAACTGAAACATGATCTGTCTTATTGCGAAGAGCCCATCGGGATTCTTGATACAAGTGTACATGTGCTGAGAAACTAGACGACTCGTCTGGTAAATGTTTTATGGAGAAACCATAAGATGGAAGAGGCAACGTGGGAACCCAAGAAACTTATGATGAAGAACCACCTGAGTCTTTTAAGCAAAAATATTATAGAAATTTAGAGAATGAAATTATTTGAAGGAGAAGAGAATGTAACACCCCAATCTTCAACGGTACGTTTCCCTTTGAATTACACAATTACTTGCATTGTACACAAATTCGAGATTCTAACACAATATGACCAATCAAACTAGCCGTTATGAATAGTAATACAAACTTTTTGAAATTGTACAAATTTTATCATTTAGTATGGGCTTCATTTTTGGATTTGTGGATATCTAATTAAGCCTCGGGTGAATTTTTTGTATTATTCTGAAAACATTCAATTTTTTATGAATAGTGAAAACGTTGAGTTATTGGTTAAAAGAGACTTTTTATTTAAATAATTATTTATTTTATTTAAATTTATTTTAGATCGAAATATATACGGAATACCTATATAAGTTCAATTTAATTCATTGGAGTATGTTTATAATAATTTTAGACATATAAAAATTTTATTAAACCTTTCACCGTCTTTTACCCATCTCCTAGGATAATTTGCAAATTCACATAAAACATAATTTTACTGATTTTGTGAGTGTAATTTCGAAAATCTGAGAGACATGGTTAATTTCAAGGATTGAAATGCGGTTTAATAAGATAAAAATATTTTTTTTGGTGAATAGTACCTTTTTACTTTTATTTAACATAGTTAATAGTAAATAGGGTAATTAAGGGTAAAAATGATATTAATATTACCCCGCACATGTCCTAATTCTATTGTACAAGTTTATCTAGACCAAAAACAACCTTAGGGATAAAATATTATCATTTAGGTCCACATGGATTTGATTAAGACATTTATTATTATTTTATTCAAAGAAGAGTTAAAATAGTTAAAATCAAAGTTTAATAACTAAAACATTTTTAATATAGGGTTATACATATGATAAATTCAATTATAAATATTAATTATAAATATAAAAATATTTACTACATAATTTTATTTAATTTATAATTTTTAGACATTATATAATTTAATTTGTTTATGACACAATGATGATGTAGTAATTACTTTATTAGTGAAATATTAAAATAACTTATATTATAAATACCCAAATAAATATAATTTGAGACTTTTTATGAATTACAATAATTTTCTAGGTTAATATGACAAATTTTTATTGGTTATATGAATTATATTCGAAGTAATAATGTTTTTATAAATTTATCAAAAACAAAATACCCAGTAGTGTCCAAATTGACATAAAAGAGTTTTTAAAACAAATATTATATTATTAATTGATATTATATTCCTAAAAATCTATGGTTCGGCAAAAGGAATTATATCATGATAGGTTTATTATTAATGGACCACTTGGGTGTCTCTTGGATGTATATAATATGTTTACTAACTATATAATATAAAAATACAAAGTGAAATAGTAAATGTCAATCTAATTAACTTAGAGTTAAAACTAAAATATAAGGTTAATATAATGACAAAAACCTGTATAAAATCTATTGGTTGAAAGGATTTAGACCCATAACCACCATAGTCTTTTAATAATCCACTTTGGATCCATTAGAAACAGAATATGAATTTATTATAAATTAATACATTATGTTTTTTCTAAAAATCCCCTCACCCCCCTTATAAAAGGACACAAATTCAATCCAATTATTCACAGCTTAAAAGCCTTTTGGTTCGGCCAAACCCTGCCAAAATACTCTCTCAACTTCCATCAGTTCATCCTAGTGGCCTTAGTTTGATTAGAAATCCAACCTAAGTAGCCCTTTTGATCAAATCAAAAGTAAGAACCTGAAGAAGAGGTAATGTTTTCACCACAATTTTTCAAGTTCCTTTCTTCTTCAACATCGTCATTCATGGTTATTTCCTTTTGAAAATAATAACTCTAGTATCTTCTATATACAGTGATTTTATTATAAATATGGTACAACCATATTCTGTATTCTATTCATCCTTTGAATGACATGTCACCATACGTACGTAGGTACGACTTACCGTCTCCGCTTCATGGTGAAATTGTTATTCAAAAACATTATTACATGGATGGGTATGATAATGATATGTAATTTATGTAAATAATAAATCTAACATGATAATGATTCTGTATATATGATATACCATCCAATTATATATTATTTTAATATCAAAAGAATGATATTGTCGCTCGTGCGTACGTACGGACTACCGTCTCCACGAACGCGATGAGATTCATTCCCCATCGTATCCATGCAATTATAATTCTAATTTGATGATTAAAAATAATGCTTAAGGACTTGATATCATTCTGGATATGAATAAGGTACAACCTATCCATAACAAACATGGATTATATAAACATTCTATAAAATAAAACGAGTAAGTTTACAACTGAAACGATGATAATTCTAAGATATTACCATCAGATCAATGTTAAAAGATCATATATGATATAATATTAATGTATATGATTCTTGTATAATTTAATAACAATTATTTCACAATTATATAGGAGGTTAACATACCCTCAACCAAGGAAAATTACTAGGTAAGGGTTTATTTCACAATCTCTTCATTATCCAAGGTTTTTTATATGTAATTTTCTACTGGGACCTCATTGTCATCCATATACATGTTTCTTTGAAATGTATTTCAAAACATTCTGAATATTTTATAGAATTTGGGTTAAAGTCTTTTATACCCTTGTTTTACTTTTTATAAGAATTTTATAAAGGAATATTTCCGTCTTTCCAAACATGGTCCTTTTTAACCTTTTCGACAATATTAAGGTAAGATTGTTTTTTGAACTTATACGGTGGGTGTGACTATTTTCCATCATTATAAAATTGTCAAAGCTTCCCTTACAAGATTATAATAATATTTTTAGAAGTAACTATTTTCTTTTATAATTATGATACTTTTAAATGATTTAATAAAAGAGATATTTATCTCTAATAGTTTTGATTTCATCTATGTCAACATCCTTTGATGAATTTTAAGTTTATTTGAAGTCGATTTATTATGATACAAAACTTCCATATTGTATTGAAGGTTTTGTGAAATGTCTGACTTTGGATGTGTTATTTTTATACCATTCATTCTGTATAGAGAATGTATTTACATTTTGTATTCTATTTTTAATACGAGTGTTTATGTTATGTTTAAACTTTTTCATATGAGTATGCATTAGACTTAATAAGTGATGGGTGGATCCCTCTATAGCTCCTCGATGCATCAGTAGATCTCATGAGACAAACTAGTGTCTTGGCATGAGGCCTTGAAAAAATTTTATTTTTAGTTCTGGAATGAGGCCTTGTCTATGTGGTTATGATAGTCTGGCATTATGCATTCCATCATTATTATTGTGGTTATTGATATTGCATGTGATTATTCGATTATTAGAATATCCATGTGAATGAGTAAATAGAATTATTTCATTTTATTTATTCCATATTATGTTGAAGTTCATGTTTAATAGACTTTTCTTTTAGTTATGCATTCCTATAAATTTTTATGCTTATTTATGAATGTTTCCTCTATATTGTTATCCTTACTGGGCATCTGAGCTCACCCCTTTCTATGTTTTATTTTTCCCAGGATGTGAAGAAGTATTTTATGAATTACCTTTAGGAATAGTATGAGGGAATATGAGTGTCAACTATGGAGACTATGTTCTTTTATTTTTCATTTTATGATTTAATTTAAACTTTATGAATGTATATAGTGTTTCCATTGCTAAAAAACTAATCGTTATTTCAAGACTTGATCTTTTCTGATCATTCCAATGTTATATAATAATTAAACGACTCGGGGTAACTAGGGTCGCGACGTTACAACCTCCTACATCACTAATACTATATATTCTTAAATTCGTTGTTTACAACCCTTCATCACACAACCATAATAATATAGAGGGTGATGAGAGATAAATAGAAACATTTTGTTCGAAATAGAGAACAAGGAATAACATTGTATTATGGTGAATATAACACCCATTCTTCACAATTTATCACACTATATATGTGATTTCAACATTATAGGTATCATTAGTATAAATATAATAAAAATTATAATTGGTAAATAAAAAATTAAAATAATGATTGAATTCAAGTAAGCATAAAAATGTGGCTTAAAAAAAATAAATTCAGGCCTAATATTTATTTATAGATGATCAAAAAATATGATCATCAACGAAATAATAAACCACATCCATTAGTAACTTCCAATAATATGAAATCTTACAAACCCTAGACTCGTAAGACTAATTAAAAATTATATTTTACCCTCTCATTAAATTATTAACCAACATGTTTATATGGTATACTTAACCATACATTGTGTTTTTTTAAATGACATGGGGTAACATGGTCAGGCGACCAAAACCAAATAAAAAAAGTTATACAACTCCTAATTGAAACATCACATTCAAATATTAATCAATTTGGTTGGATTTATTTTCATGTCTCTATTTACATGTTTTCAATATTCTATCACGTTTTGTTTTTTTAAATAGAGAACTACTTTAGATAGTGCGTTTTATTCACAAACACCAAATCCTATCAAAAAATGAGTATTTGAAAATAAATTTTGTAACCATTCCATTAAATTTATGATATGAATTGTATTAACTATTTTATTAAATATATACATATCCAAAATTTATTGATAAATTATAAGAAATAATTAATCAATTTTGCAATATCTTTTGTTCTTCATACTATGTTTTCTTTAGAAATTATTTTTATGAAAAAAAAATATTATAATTGTTTTATAGAATATCTTGAAAATATAATAGATAATATTAAATAAATTTTTATACACTCTTTTCAAAATAATATTACTGTGTAATTTTTTTATTTTTCTAAAAATTTATATTATTAACTGAATTGTGAAAACAATGTCTCTACATATCATTTTCATTTCCACTCATAAATTAATTAATTCAAAAGTAAAATTGTTCTTTAAATTTTATTTATAGGTAATATGATTATGATTTAATTATATTTTATTCCATTAATTACATTTAAATAATCTTTATATGGGATTTTAGTATATTTTTATTTTTATGATTAAAAATGGGGTTTTCGAAAAACTATTTTAAAAACCATAATGTATCTTCCTTTTAACAAATTAAAATAACTCCTTATGAGAAAAAATATAAAGAAATTTTTTAGATTATATATATATATAAATATAAATCTTTATGAAGTAAAATTAATTTAATAAAGATTAAATGTTATATAGTTAATGAAAAAATAGCTTTTTTCTAAAAATGTATTTTTTTGGAGAACTGATTTCCATCATAATTGAGGGTTTTATATTAAATTAGAATTTTCAAAACTTTTTGAATATTATTTTATAAAATTGATTCCATATTTGTAATCATTGTAATTAAAATTAGGTCATAAGGTCAAATTAATTATTGAACAAAGCGAATAGTGGTTTTAGTAAATATTTATTACCACCATAGAAAAAATATTTTAATTAAGAGTAAAATAATATAAAATGACTAGAAAAAAGTAAACATACAAGTATTAATATTTATATTTTATTTTCATTGAAGTTTTTTTCTTTTTTTAACTTTATAAATGATCATGAAATATGTTTGAAAAAATTAATTATTTATATATAAAAAAACTAATTGTATTTTTATGTTATATGAAAATTAAATTAAGAAATAAATTTTTATGTATCAATATAATATTTAAAATAAATAATATATTAATAAAATATTTTTATTGAATATTTTTTATTAAATATAATTTATCATATAATTTTTATGAAGGAAAATGTAATTCTTATAAGGGTTCAAAAACAATTATTATCAAAAAAGAATATGCATTTATTAAACAGTGTCTATTATATTTTAAAATTAAAAATTAACATATTTATAAAAAAAATTAGATAAAATGAATATTATTTTTGTAATCAAAATGTAAAAATTATCCAATGGTTAATTTTTCATAATTTTCTATGCCCGTTGAATTTTCTAAAAAATATTATATATCATATAAATATACATTATGTATTATGACAACATAATGACCCAAACCTGATGAGATAAATACTTTTAATAGTATAAATAGGAAAATATATTTTTTCCTCAAATATAATGTTATTTTATGATTATCTGATTAATTTTATAAATCTATTCGGAATCCTCCATAACCATTAATATTTTAATGTTTTTAAATCATTTTTTTAAGAGTGTGACTCGCCTCCACATATGAAAGAGAATAATTTTATTCTGTTCATCCCATGGACTTATAAAATGATAAAACCCACTCTAATTTGGAAGAAACCATGGGAAACACAATGGGATGGTTTGCAGTTTTTTTTATTTTATTATGTGGAGTCCAAAACATAAATAATAAAGAAACCATCTTCTTTTCCTATATTAACCCACCAATGCTTCGAATTATCTTCACTATAACTATTTATAAAACATAAATAATCAAAATTAAACTATATAGAGTCCTTAAAAGGTTCCCCCATGATCTCAACAATCCCCTCCCATGATGTTGGAGTCACAAACTCAAGTAAGGGATCCTCAACGTCCTCTCTTCGTTTTGATTAAAGAACCTATTATAGAGTTTGTTTTACTAATTCCAATTATTTATGATTTCACTTATTTATAAACATACCCTACTATCAAATGGAAGTTATTTGAAATATATATCAATTAATATCTATCATTTTGTTATTTACATAATCTTTTACTATACTAAAATTCTGTAAGGGGTTTTCACTTCTCATTTCCATTCAAGAGCTTCCTTTAACATATGCTCCATTGTTTCAATTATTTAATGTTATTTTATGTTATTAAATATTCTTATTTCATTCCATTTGATATAAAATTATCTGATCCCTATTTCACTATCATTATTCCTCCAATGATCATTTACTAACTCATATTACCATGACGAAAATTGGTAAGCGTTTTTATCTTTATTAAGGTTTCTTTATGATATTATGCCTTATATTTCCAATTATTAATTTTGTAACCTGTATTTATATATAAATATTACTTATAATTTTATTTAAAAATTATTAGGGACTTATTTCTAAATTTTAAAACCATTTTATGAATTTTTATGTAACGCTATTATTCTATCAAAATATCAACATTATTTTCCATGCCAAACCAATTATTTTTGGAATAATATATGCATTTCAGATCAACGGTCACCAACTTTTTGAGAATATACTTTCTTATTGTGGATTATATGAATTTATTCCCCCTCCATTATCATGTAATAAATTTTTATGATGAATGAATCCATTTTTTATGATCTATGTGTCACACATAAGCATGAGAATGAAATAAATGTGACAATTTCAAACATAATTATATAGTGCTCCATTGCATTAGTTAATGATTTTTGTCATGATATTTCATAAAGGTAGAAAGAGTGATCCAGATTTTTTATAGGACTTTGTAAATTATGATATCTTGGTATTTTAACATTTACCTATGTATATGATGCAGTGTCTTATGTTGATTCCATATATCCAATGTTATGATTATCGTGATATATCATGTCTCGTTATTAATTTTTCTAATTCATATTATTTTTATGCACCATTTTTATGCCTATTGAATAACATTTACCACCTTATTCCATATTTAGTCCATTACATGGGTTTATATATCACCATTTTCTTATGCCCTTCCGAGGTCATCCAATGATGTTTTAAAATCCAAGGAAGTTTAGAACATTTTTAAGGAATTTTTCTAAATTGTTTTGGTATCCCATGTTCAAAATGTTATGAAATGTACCTAATTCCCAAAAACACTAGAATTATTGATCTTATAGGTATTATTATGTGTAAATTAATGCAATAAATCATGTACTAATGTTCTATAAAAACAGGGTTGTTATAGTTGATAGCAAATTTAATGTGTTGTTATTTTTTAATTAGGATTAGAAAAGTCTGGTGAAGGCCATATCGATAATATATGTTTAAGAAAAAACCGATGATTTTTGGTAAGTAAAGATTATGTGGTTTATCATGAAAATAAATCCATGTTTGGATACAATAAGTGGACTTGGTTCCAGCATAGATGTACCTTGGATTAACAACTCTAACAAGGTGTATTATCATGACTTGGTGTAACTTGGTACATGACAACAGACTATAATTCACACCCGGTTTCACAATCCCAAGGGATATTCATTTGCATATTCATAAGCTCATTACAAACAATTTTTAACGGAACAAAAATAATATCCATAGGAATATATTATTAGAAATAGATCATGGATAACATATATTGATGTTTAGAAAATAATATGTTATGGTGAAAAATGTTATTTATCTATTTAATGTCCTTGTATTCCCTTATATGCGTTTAACAGTTTAAAAATAATCATCCTTCATATTCCTTTTATTCTAGTCAATGGATAGAAATAAAAAGAACCGAGTACATGTCAGAATAAAGTAGATTCAATTTATTAAAGGGGTTATGAATGTAACACCATATGTTTTTAAAAAAAGAGATGTATATTTTCTATAGCGCATGTGATATAAAAACACCAAATCCAAACAAACTATGGTTTTTGGATAATCACTATTTTATCCTTTCCATTTAATTTTTTATGTGAATATTATTAAATAACTTATGTTGTATTTTTACATATGTTTGTGAGTGTGTGTTGTTAATTAAAAAAATATTCTTTAAATTTTAATTCAAAATTTTAAAATTATTCTTTATTTATGTATAATTAAAGTAATTAAATATAAATAATATTTATACCAAATTTTAGTATAAGTTTATTTCTATGATTTAAAACAGTTCTTTTTAAAAACTATTTTAAAATGCATAACTTTTCTTTATTTTTGTATATTAAAATAACCCCTAATGAGAAAATATATAAATGAAATTTTTATATTGTATATATATATATATGAATTAAAATTTATATAATGGATATTATAAGTTATAGAGTAAAAGTAAAAACATCTATTTTCTTAAAATGTTCCTTTTAAAAAACCAATTTATTTAATGTTTGTAAGTTTTATATTAAATTAAATAATTCATCCTAAATTAATTGGTTTTTATAAAGTTGATTTAATATTTAGAATCATCATAATTGATATTAGGTAACATATTCAACTTAATTATTAAAAAATATGAATAGAAGTGGTAATAAATATTAATTACCACATTAAGTGGAAAATAATTTAATTAAGTGTAAAAATAATATAAAAAGGTCACGAAAAAAATAACCCATAAAGGATGAATATTTTTATTTAATTTTAAATGAAATTATTTTCCTTATTGATTGAAATTTATAAATGTCTAAGTAATCATTTTGATAATAATTATATTTTGATGTTTTAAAACACAAATTGAATTTTTATGTAATATAAAATTTCAATGAGGAACTTATTTTTTGTGAAATAATTTATTTTGAAAAATAAAATCTATTTTGATAAAAAAATTTATTTTAATAATTTTTATTAATTAAAAATTTTCATATATATTTTTATGATGTAAAATGAGAATTTTTTTAGGGTCTAAAAACTGTTCCAGTCAAAAAACACAAAATTTATTTATAAATGTAAATTTTGTTTTAAAAAATAAAATTCACATATTTAGAAAACTATTTTGATAAAATTTATATTATTTTTTGAATCGTAACATTGTAATTATCCAATGGTGAATTTTTTAAAATTTTATGAGAGAATCAAATTCTCGAGTAAAAATTAAATAACATATAAATATACTATGTGTATTATTACATCATGATAAACCAACATTTATTTAATAAATACTATAAATAGTATAAACAACTAATTCTATTTTTTCCTTTAATATATTTTGATTTTATGATTAATTGATTAATTTTATAATTCCATTATGAATCACCCAAAACCATTTAGATATTTTATAGTTTTTACATCATTTCATTAAGAGTGCGACTCAACTACACATAAAAAATGGATTTATTTTATTATTATAGGACATTTTCCATAAATAATATTAAAAACTATTCTTATTTGGTTGATACCATTTGAAAAAACATTGTATGGTTTTTGGTTTTGGTTATTTTATTATGAACAGTCCAAAAAAATAATGATGTAATCCCCTATATTCCTATATAAACACATCCTATATCCCAATTATATTCATTAAAACACGTTTTAGAACATAAAAAAATCATCTATACAATCTTTAGGGTCCTTCTGAGGTGCCCCCAAAATCTCAATAAGGCCCTCCCAAGATTATGGAGTCACACAATCAAGTGATCCTAACCATCCTCTCCTCTATTCAATTCACTCACCTCCCTTGACGTTTGTCTTCATAATTAATTTTTTTTAATATTTAATTAATTTATAATCATAACATACTATACAATTGATATTATTTTAATTATATATCATTTATTATCTCTCATTTTTATCATTACCTAAACTATTACTTTGCTGAAATTCTATAAGGGATTTCTCTCTTCTCATATTGATTCAAACACTTCTTTTATGATATTATAATTAGTTTAAATTTTTTCTTATTGGGACATGTTATTACATATTCCCATGTATTTCTATTTTATTTATAAATTATTATATCTCCCATTTCTCTCTCATTAATCCACTCTTAATCCTTTACAAACAACTATTACCATACTGAAATTTGGTAAGTGTACTTCTCTTTATTAAAGTTTCATTATGATATTAGGCCTTTAATTTTCAATTCATATTGTTGTAAATATTCATTAAATTTCCACATTACATCCAATTTGATTTAAATATGATTACATACCCCATTCTCTCTCATCAACCCATTGTATTGCATTTTATGTAGTATTGTTACACTACTGAAATATCACCGTGATTTTTCATACCAAGAAAATTGTGTAGTGAATATTGTATCCATTTACTATAAATAGTGTTCATCATTAGACACATATTTGTTATTATTTTTGAATTAAACATATTTATTACACTCTTCTTTATTATGTATAAAATTATGATAGTGAATGAATCAATGTTCTATGATCTATCTGGAACTCATAATAATGAGAATGAAATGAATGTGAAGGGTGTGCCATAAATTATATTACACTCCAATGAATTGGGTAATGTTTTGTAGCATGATACCTTCTGTTGGGATAGGGTGTGAACCTGATTAATTTATGTGAATTTTTCCACCATTATTTCATAGTGGTTTATCATTGACTTATGTTTATGTTGTATTTTATTAATTTGTTTCCATATTTCCCACGTTATGATTATCAAGATATATCATGTCTCAATATTCATGTTTATGATTCATACTCTTTTTATTCCACATTTATATTCCTATTATGTAACATGTTCCGCATTATTCACTTTTTATTCCCTTATTGGTATTTATAGCTAACCCGTTTATTGTGTTTTTTCATATGTTATCTCGTGTAGTTTTTAAAGACATTAAATATTTGAATCATGTTAAGGTTGTCAAAAATATTGTTGTATCTCAGGTTCACGATTATACAATACGTACCAAATTCCAAAATAAATTGTACTTATTTATTATAATGTTTTTATTATATATATTTTAGGTAATTAATCATTTATTAATGTGCAATAATGAACTATCTTATTATAAAGATTTTTATATACGAAATAAAAAATTATTTGAGATTAATATAAAATGTCCTATAAAAATAAAAAATCATCTTGATCCTACCAAAATATACCCTAAGGGTAAATAATATTTCTTAATAAAAGTAAATAATCAACATAATTTATATGACCTTCACTATGGTTAATTTACCATTTTATCCTTTTATAGTTTGGAACCATAAAGCTCTTAAAAGAGTTTTGTAACGACTAATGTAGTACCTATTTTCATACATTTTCACAACCAATAACTCTTTTTATCTCAAAAAAGGAATCAACTAATGCCATTATTTCATGAATATCATAATATAATCTTATATAAAATTATGAAGTACCCTAAGACATGATTATTCATCCTTTAGAGGTACAATTTATTTTTCATTTTATAATGAATACAGAAAATGACAACCTATTTTCATCATTTCAATACATAAACGTTAATTACTCATGGAATAATTCACTAAATAATTGTCCTATTAAATTAAATGAAAAAAGTGTAAACTCATATTATGAACATTATTCCATGATTTCTTCTATTTTAATTAAATGGTTATTTATTTTCATAAAATGACGAAAATTAATAAACCATTTACATTAACTATGAAATTTTTTATTATCAATGTACTGATAGTGGGAGAATTAATCTCCCCACTATGAAGGATAAATCAGGATAAATATCACATTAAAATAATTTTTCTATACCAAAAACACTTACAAATTTCAATAATAATTGTTCTAAATTAACATGTTAACAATATCAATGTGAAACCACCTTCATGTATAGAATTAATTTTTTATTTTTCTTTTAATAATGAAAATTAAATAAGGTCACCAACAAAAAAAGGTAACTAAATTTCCTCCAATGTATCATTTTCTCTAAAAATCAGTTGAAACCAAATATATATAGTTCAAACAGAAGACAATATCATATCCACCACCACATATTATATTGTTGGATCGTTTTGATTACATCATGAAATCCACTAATTGGAGCATCTAGAAAATATATGATTCTCATCAAACTACCATGAAACTAACTCTTAGATCATTAGTCTCCAATTTCCTGAAAAATATAGTGGAAAATATTTAAAATTTCATATGGAATACATTATTATCTACATACACACAGATAATAGCAACCAAATCACAAGAAACCCATGACCAATACCTTGCATGAAAAAACATCTTCTATGTAACTATATGTTCTAATAAATGACTAAAAAATTATTTGTTATTACTATAATAAAATGTCTTATGTCCCATGGGGTAAATTATATTATAAGTTTCCATTCATGATACCTAATAAGAACCTCATGATAAAATAACTATTCATCTCCAAAAGAGGATGATGTGTTCTGTACATTCAAAAAAATCATTTAACTACATCGCTTCATGGAACCTGGTTATATAAGATCCCAAAATAAAAAATACCACATTAGGCCTACCATAATCAATGTTGAAGTGAGGGAACCTATACTCAGTTAAATGTATTTTATATATCCCTCTCCCATAAAAATCATTTTAAATGGATATATTTACTCAGATGATTCTTTCATCAGTTAAGTAGATATTTCCTTGGTAACAACATAAACTACTAAAAAAATATTTGAATCTCACTTTTTATAAGATATCGAAATATCTACAAACATGGAAATGTACTACTCTTTATATATAACTAACCTTCATAGAAGATAAGCTTCTATGATATTGAATTTTAATTTCAATTCATTATAACAAGGTAAACATGAAAGAAAAATTAATACAATATTAAAATACACTACCTTATCACCCTCTATCCCAAAACAAATGACAACCATATAAATGAATTATTTTATAAACTTGTTCCTGAATATAATAAAATATTCAATGGAATTTTTTACTTATAATAACATTAATGGTAACTCATAATTTCTAAAGTTGAGCCAATATGTTTTCTTCATCACGTTATCCTTACTCACTCATAAATAATGAAATATAGACCCATTTTCACCTTTAATAATCCCTTTTTCTATTCCCATTAGTCAACGAAGTTACACTAGGATTTTTGAGTTTGTCCCATATAATTTCGTCCATAGAACCCATAATAGCTTATACATGAATGGGCTAACAAATAATCTTATTAATATATAATTTTTTCCTGATAATGAAAATACAAGATAACATCAATAATTTATCAAGGATATCCTTATAAACCATTCAATTAAAATGAAAATTATATATGTCAATGCTAAAGGAAACATATCCTTTATAAAATCCATAGATCACAATAATAAACCTAAAAATTGGGGGTAATCAAATGAAACTCAAAGAGGGTTATATCTACTCGTCTAACCTAGGGGATCTTCTAATCATTGGTTTTGAATTTGGATCCAAACACCCAATATCATATGAATTAGAAATTATAAAAATATTCCAATGAATATACTAGGATCAAATAGTCCATAATATGGATTATATTATATAATACCATATCCATAATAATCAAACATCTCCAAAAAAAATCTATTTACCAATAATATGATAAGACTATCAAGATGTTAATGTGATATAGTGATTACAACCATTTAAAATATCTATAAAAATTATTAGGCTAGTAGATCTACTTGAATAATTGACTCCAAATACAATGATACATCAAGAAAAGAATGTATCATGTCTATGTATATAAGTATGTTTTTAAATATATAAATGACACAGATAACACCTTAGACTACTTGTCCGGATGCCTAATCAGTACCCCTATTGACAAAACCATAACATGGGTATAGATGCATTAGAATATAGTCCCAAACCACTCTCAGTATATGGATCACTAAAAATTTGGATCTCATATGAATCTATCATATATTATATATAGGTATTACCTATTAGGGTTCATAAACATAAAATAGTTATCATATATGATCATTTTGATTTTTAATGTCCAACATAACCTAATAATAAAGAATACATAAAATTAATGGATAGAACTTATCCCCCAAAAAATAATAAAACAATAAATTGGGAAAAATAATCATATCAAAGCTCCAAGTGAACATCATACACCAAATACTCACCATACCATGTTGATTATCAATTTAAGAATCAAAATCTTGCATATCGGTTTCTAGTCTATCCCAAAAATCATGATCCACTAATAGAAACTAATCATCTGTCTCACAAGGATTGTGTGCACCTCAAAATTTTGAATACAATTGCCACATAAACACATGTAATTCACTCAACCAAGGGTATTGTTCCCTTCTTGGAGTGGGCTAATATAATAACTAAATGAGTGCATAATTTAAGTATAATCTGGTTTGAAAATAAAAAATTATCTTTTATTTGATACATCTCAATGGATTCCCTGAATCATAACTCAACTAATTAGCGATGATATGTTCATGAACCTGCATGGATTGTCATGAACCTACGTTTATATCATATATTATTTCCAATGGGTGTCATCTTATTTTAAATAGTATATACCCATGATGAGAAAAATATATTTGAGTGGGATAATATAATAAGTGCATAAAGAAAATGACTACCTCTACATAATGAATTTATTATCCTTAAAATACCATGCACCAGATTTCATTGTGTTTTGAGTAAATCAATATATTATTAATTTCCCTATGAATAGATGAATTAAATTTTATTCCAACATTGGGTTCCCTAGATTCAAAAATGATAAAAATACTCCTTGATAATGTACTCAAAATTACAATCCTAACCATAAAAAACTATTAAATATAAACTCCCCTGGTAAATTAACCAATGTAAAAACATTCTAACATAACCTTACCCACCCTAACCCCTCTTGGACTAGTATAAATTGGAGTATTCCATACTATTATTAAATATAATAGAATATGTAATTGAGACTATCTTCAATAAGAAATATTTCAAATTGAAGGCCATAGAAAAATAGTAACTATAAAAGGATTGAAACTATGATACAATATATATATATATAATGTATAAAAATATAAATAAAAAATTATATTAAAAATTATGTTATGGGTTATTCCCTATATTGAAAAAAAATCACTTGGAAACATTCCAAAAGATAAAAAATTATAAAATGGAATATCATCATGTGTGTACTATGTAAAATAAAGAAAACCCATATTTGATGTATGAACTCTTGGACTAATATTTTCATGAAAATGACTACTTCAGAAACTATTATACATCATAAAATACCTATAATATTAACTATATCTTATTTACATCCCCCAAGGGCCCCTCAAAACTATTAAACATATTTTAAAACACAGCACATGTGGCCAGTGATATCCATGCAGTGTAGAGTGTAAACATAAACAGTAGGATGGTGTGAAAACCAAAAGGAAAGAAAAAATAATCTCTTAAATCATTTTTTTAATGATAAAAATATAATCTAAGGATAATATAGATAAGTACAATCATAGAACCCAATCACCATATCAAATGGGGTATATCTTTTCTATTAGTCTTATGAAGTACATTTACCTCAGCAGTGAGTACTACATAACCAAAAATGGACTACCAATACATATAAGAGACCCTTAATATATAAATATGTAGGTTTTTTATATCCATACCCGAGTTTTTAATGTATATAGATTATTCCTTATAACTAAAAGGGGATTCATAATCCAGAATGTGTGTAGAGGGCTCTTATCCTATAATCGACATGTAATCAGGGGAGTTAACAACTCTATTTCTTACTTAAAAAATCTTTTTCCCACTATATCACCACCCTTAAATTGAAAATTTACTCAATAATTCTATAAAACCATTGATAAAACCCCACGTCTTGATGTGATTTTAGGTATAATGTTTTATTTTAGAAAATAATATGAATATAATATTTTTTTCCTTGATTATGAAAATATACTGAGATGATAAAAAACACCATAAAGTGTATAGTAGATGGAATGTACATAAAATTTACAAGA
Organism: Viscum album; assembly: GCA_963277665.1. Taxonomy (NCBI): domain Eukaryota; kingdom Viridiplantae; phylum Streptophyta; class Magnoliopsida; order Santalales; family Viscaceae; genus Viscum; species Viscum album. Next base: position 1,370,959,768 of record OY728133.1, on the reverse strand, counting down.
TGTGTGATCCTTGAGTAGAATCTAATTGTGTAATTTATCTTTATAGCCATGCATTCAAAGATTATGTGATGTTTTATTTGAATGAAATTGTATTTATTTCAAAAAATTCACTTGTTTTTGATGCTTATACCCATCATTACCTTAATTAATATATTCAACATATCTTCATTCGTAACATTTTTTATGAAACATGAGGATTCATTTTGATTTATCCAACTAATAACCTATTGATGTCTCTAGGTCATACATAGTTCTTTTTCTAATCCACATGGAATAAACAATCAATGGATTATTTGAGATTTTACCAATACCTCATTGTATAATATGACAGTGAAATGTTTATGCCTATAATTACTTTCCATGTAGATAAATTTGGGCTATTTGATGTTTAGTATGTCACATGATGGTTCATATACCGTATTATCGAAAATAAACATTGTATCAAAAAATGATGTGATATTATACTCTCAATTCAAAACATTCATCACAATCAATAAGAGACATGGTTCCTTCCCAAAGGCTATATAAAAGGAGATATTTAACTCTTTATGAAATCCTTACATAATTTTTTTAATGAAACATGGGATGGGTACTACCACTACATGCCAAGTGATCATTCCATCATCTGTAGATCTGATCTTTTAAATGATTCAATCACTATCTCCATATATTTTGGATCTAAACAAAAATTCGGATATCTTATTATCTTTATAAATAATTAAAATATTCCACACATTATGCCCATAAATCTCTCATCACTTCTACTCTTAAAACTACCTGATGAGGAAGCATAACATGTATATGATTCAAGTAATCAATAATTATCTAGAATCTCCCTTGATTACACCAAAAAAAAACTATATGGGCCTCATAGTTCCATCATCCACCAATATCATATTGGTCCACCCCTATTAATCCACTTATTTATTCTCTATTTCCATGTGTGATTTAAACTGCTTAATATATTATCCTATGGGATGTCACATGGATCTACAAAATTAATCATGACAATCCACACCAACAGATATACTCATAGTTACTAAACGTTCCTCAGTAAAAAACTTTCTATCAAATATCATTTGGAAGAGAATGAGATAACATGATAAGACATAGAGAAGAGGGAATAATTGTGGCTGGATGTCATGATACAACTTATTCGTCATTGTTTATCCCAAAATAAATGTTATTTTATCATTAATAGTAATAATAAAATAATCATAATCATTCTATGTGATTTAGTGAGAACTAGTTGACCCAATGGTTGAATTATATATAGAAAAAAATAAAATAAATAAAAAATAAGTCATTTCTTACATTATGGTGATGACCTAATTTATTAAAAAATCCACTTAGTGATTCATGTAGAAACCATCTCAAATAAAAAATTCTATGAATTTATTATTATAGAAACAATATCATATAATAATTTATATCAGGATATGTTTATTATCAAAATTATATAATTAAATAACAAATTTTTTAGGCTTAGTCAGCCATACATCAAGTATTTCATTAAGGACCAGTTATTACCCTATATATGGCCCAAAACTAGGACAAATAAATTATACAACTACAATGTAATACATCCCATTTAGGATGAAACAAAAATATTATAATTTAAATATTGTACTTTATTTAGGATATATCACTATTCATATAAATTTTTTTTATAAAATGAATATTAAATATCCACTAAAAATTTTATATTCTGAAAATCTAATAAAAACATAGCTATATAGTAAATACTATGAAAAATGATCCACAGAACAAGAAGAAAATTAATATCATTTTCTATCATGAATATAAAATTTTAACCTTTTAATGATAGTGATAACAAAGAATGATCTGAATCCTCCATATAGAATTTACTGGGGATTAATAGAAATATTTCTATCATTCAAATATTTCACATTTTAAGGAATCTATAATCATTTTTAGATTATTTCTCTGAAATAATTCAATAATATATAATATATATGTGTTAATGTTTTATATTTTGATACTTTTAATAATGAAAATAAGTGTTATTCCCAATATTAATGGTTATAGTTCCCTAACATGGAAGATATTTTTTCTTTGGAATATATTTTAAAAAAAATTAGATTCTAAGAGGCAATTGGGGGTATTCTTTTACTTCAAGAAGTACATGTTTTAAAATTTATACATCGTACTATTTATATTAAAAGTAAAATACACTTTATATCTTACAATAGTTTAATACATGATTTAAAAAGAAATATATTAATGTAAAAATTTATATTTATTTTTACTGAAATGATCTCAATAAAAATTTTGAAATGAAAATTTTCATGTTGTTTATGATGATCTAAGAAAGCATTCTATGAAGGATTCATAAGCTAATAACATTATAAGAATATTGTGAAGTAATAGAGTTTAATTACAAAATAAATTGAGATGAAAAATAGAGACATAATTATTATTCTCACTAACATTCAACAAAATTTATTTAATTATATTACACAATAAAGGTGTTTAATAGATGTATATATAAAATGATCATATAGGATGTGGCCTGATTTATATATAAATGTTACACGATTAACAAAACCAAATCTATGTAAAAAACACAAGGCCACTTTGGATATCTATTTTATCATATTTGAATATTTGGGCACATATATATTGTTTTTTAGTATTATTAATGGAGTTAAAGATTATAAATTATATCATGTTATAAAAAAATAATCCATGATTCATTAATAAATTTTGTTGATAATAATATTCTTTGAGTGGAATGTTAACATGTCTATAAATGCATTACATTGAGTTATACTTAACCAATGTTCATCATGAAGTAATACAGTTTGTGTAGAAAATTTAAGGTTATAATTGTTAGGGTTTCATATAAATATATTGAATATTATTATTTAATGCAATAAAAGTATTTTACACTCTAATACCCAAATATAAACATGTTATGGTGAAAATTTAGGGATTAGTTATTCATATTGAGTCCCATTAACTAATGTTGGAAATACACATAGAATGAGGAACTTCATAGTTTAATAGCATTTTTACACTAGTCTTCAGCCGTAGATAATCATTTTTGGCTCGGTATATTATTGATAATTTTATAGGATGAGGCTTGATCAATATTTTATTTTTCCAATAAAATGATCAATAATTATGTTTTCCCCCAATTGAGATAGAATGAGGTTGTGTATTGATATACAATGATAAGGTGGATGTGACACGATTAAGTATTTTGATGAATTTCACATGATTTTATCATCAACAATGTAGGATGACTTGTGTTTTGTTCATTTGATCGGTGGTTATTATAGGCTCAATCATTGAAAATATAAGAGTTTTATATATAGAAATTGATATAATCTATATACTATGAACACTCAGAGTCTTATAAATATGTAGAGGGATTCTTGTGTTTGGAAGATATCTCAGCTAATATAGTTATAGTTATAGTATCAAAAGTTCTTTAATTTAGGATGGTTAATTTAGAAAAAATTATTTTCTATGAATTTATTATTATCTTCTATAGTAAAACTGTCATTTTTATTAAGACTTAGTGGTTATCGGAATGAATATTATCTATCATTACAAAGTGCTTTTCAAAAAAATAGACACCTAAACAAAAATTATATTGGATGATATCCAAAATATATTATAGATATATTTTCACATGTTATTACTTATGAAATATCATGTGGTGGAAATTAATGATATAATATCTAAAATGAGTTTCATAAAATATCCAAAAAATAATTTTGATAAATTATTTAATGATAATATTTTTATAAGTCGCCTCATATATCATGCAATCATACTGGGGTTGACTATCAAATAATGATAATTTGAGTAGTTTGAATGTCTGGATGTTTTTACTGAAGCTTTACATAACTAAATAATAATGAAGAGTTATAAGTTATAATTTTTTTAACTTATGGATATTTTCATTAAATATCAACAAGTTTAGAATCAACAATGTCTATATGGATGGATATATAAATAATCTAAAACATGTGATTTATATAGTATTTTAATAATTGGCTTATAATTTGATTCTCTTTAAGAAAAATATGAAAGTATTTTTATTTCAATTCATCATTAAATGTAGTTTTACGGAATCTTGAGGAAGTTGGGATCCTTTACAATTTTGAGATGATTCACACATCCAGTTGATAACGTGAGAGGATAATGTATATTAGTGATTTAAAATTAAATGCACATTAAGTAGATTAGACTGATTAAAATATTTTTGGGATCCCCAGAACCATTGATCTCAATGTAGACCACATGAACTTCAATACATAGAACAATTTTTATAACTTTCAATATTAGATAATCCCATGAAATAGTATACCATGACTAAGAAAAAAAATTATCACCATAAATAACACAAAATCATTCACTCCAACTCAATCAAAACGCTTAAAGAAAACATATAATTAGAAGTAAATATTTAAAAGAGATTGGAACATGCTGTTAATGTTGTTTAGAATTTTTATCTATACTAATTATAAAACACTAATACATTATTTACCTAAAAAATAACAAAAATATTTCATTAAAAATTGGCATGGAAATTCCATATTGTATATCACATATCCTAGTAAAATTCGTCCAACCCATATATTTATAAATGGGCCCATCCATTTGAAAATTAAAGCTTTTTTACAAGATTTTTAGGGATCCCACCATGGAACATGGGAACCTCCACATTTCTATAGAAAACACCAACATAACTATAATCCTATAGATAATAGTGAATTTCATTGTTAAGAATATCATTTATTATTCATATATAGCCTTTGAAAAAGAGTAAGAATGTCCAATGAAACTTTATTTGGGTGATTATTTCATGATCCATGGTTATTATAGTTTCATTATTTGGAAAAAAACTTCCCCACCTAGTTTAGGAACATCACCCCACAGACCGTCCTACCTCCACTAGACTTACACTATTTTAAGGATCCCGTAATATCAGGACTAAAGAAAAAAAAACTATCTTTTGGGAGACAAATAATCATAAAAATAAATTTATCATCCCATTTTACAAAAATATATTAGTAAAATATTGATTTAAAAGGATTCCGGTAATCTACAATAAATTAGGATAATTTTAAACTTTTGAACATCCAATAAAACATATGGTATCTCCATTCCACCTTATAGCCTCCCATGTCCCACTAACATATTATTTTTCCTCATACATTACCAAACTATTATCATGGTGAACATTTTAGTTGAATTTTTACTCATAGTGATATTTTACGGTTCTTAAACCATACTCAAGTATCTTATGAATTAAATAATGATTCAAATGGATGTACTTTTTTCATAAATGAAACAATATATTATTATTCAAGTGGATTACAATTTCACTATAATAGGATAACACAATATTGTTTTATCTCCTATAAAGATCCTCCAAAAATATTTTAAAATAGAACAATATGATAAGTCTATTTAATGCATATATATTAAAGCGTTTGAGTATAATGACTTGTGGATTTAATTTAAAAATATTGTTGATATTTAGATGAATTGACATGTTTTATGTTTAATGGAATGAAATGATGAATGCTTGAAAAAGTAATGACAACGGGAGGAAAAATGTGCCTAACTCAACTTCGCACTATAATCATTTCTCATGGCATGACATTTTTATTTGGAATGAACAAAGATGGAAATTAGGTAAAATCATTTTTACACATCGTGACTTCATTTGAGATGTTGGACACTACCAAAACATGTCATGATTAGAAAACACACCATGAATGATAATTACACACCATGTTACCTCAGTACATGACTTAACCGTTTTTTAAATAAAAAATTGGATAATATTTCAGTGAGATTTGTGAAAAATAAGGACCTAGAAAGTACACATTGTGAGTCCCATGTACATGGCATAAAAATAGTCAAACTATTAATTAATGAATGTGATACATGGATGACTCACGTGGACACATAATCAATTCATATCGAGAGTACATGATTTGTACATTTAGAAAACACAGTGAACGTCATCGAGCTACCCCATTCATCACCTATAAATAGATCCCATGGATGCACCATTTGGAGAATTTTCTAGACGAAGAAACACCATGGGGTGCCTATAGAGGATGCACCCACATGCTTCACCCATTTAAATTCTATTTCCTTTATTTTTTTTGTACACCAACTCATGGATATCATGAGTGGTTAATTAATTTTTTTGAGGATAACATGAAGAAGGGTTATTGAATGTAAGGTATGAATTTTAAAATTATTGTAATTCATGTTGTGATTTCATTTTTTTCTTCAGTTATTTACACTTTCTTATTTTTTTTCTTTCATGACCATTGTTATAATGGGTTCTTGATTGGGTTCAATTTATTTTATTAATCATTACCATTAAATAGATAGAATAAATTTGTTTTATATGAGGTCTAGGTACTTGATATCAACCATGACCATTGTGTTTTTTATTCCCTAAATTAAAATAAGGTTTTGGGTTACCCATACATTGTAACATAAAGTACCTAACAATGAGAAAAAAGAACATTGAATGGAGATTATTTATCCTGATCATTAAATTATCTAAGACTCGATTCTAATGACTACATGCTTGTTAATTAATTATCTAATACATTATCATCCCATGAACATGGAATCATTTCTCCCTAGATCCCATTTTGTATTTTTTGTCCCCCATTCTACAAGACTCTAATGCTCAGTAGTCTATTTTTTTTGAAATTATTTTTGGTTTAACTTCTTTAATAAATATTTACTAAAACCATATCTTTGTGGGTTCGACCTCAGACTTTCATATCCTATACTACCCTATAGTATAGTGGTCTATTTGATTCGTGTTTTTAAATCTCAAAATTCGGAAACCTGATGAGAATTAATGAGACACATGAAGATATCACAATATCTTTCCCTATTTAATGATATCTACATACTCTACTTATGTTGGGGACAATTAATCAACTAGATGAAATGTTGACATATGATTAATGGCTACACCACTAAAGGTAATAAAACCTATGGAACTCTAACTTTATATCTTCAACAAAATTTAAATCTATATAACATTATAATGCATAATAATTACTAAAAAATAAGTTTAGTTATTATGACCCATTGAGATATTGGAAAATACACTACATAGAGAATGGGATAGATGGATCTGGAAACCATTCGATGTTTATACTAGATGGAACAGCCAAGGAGGTATATAAGAAACCTTTTCTTAGATCATGGTTTCATGGAACGGGTAGTCAGGGTCATAAGAGGAAGGTTTGGGTTGTTAACCTATTGGTGGAATGCTGGACCATCTAGGAGGCTAAAAATGATGCTCAATACAAAACCATATGAGGTTCTCAGGCCAGAATTCTCATTAAAATGAATAATTTCTTTCCAGATCTGGTCTGGATATGTGTCGACTACCATAATGCACTATTGGTTAAAGCCCTCACTATGAACTAGTTTCTTTACAAGGACAGCGATCCGAGATAGGGGAAATGGGTATGTTTCCACCCTCTCCACTTCGGGATAAATCTTTACATGTGTGGATATCTTATCAGGGGGATATGTGAGGACAAGGTGTCATAAAGAACTGGGTGTGGTTTTCTATAGCAGCATTACACACCTTCTGTGGTATGAGCGATTTCCTACAGGCTGAAGTGTAGGAGATGATCATGGGTTTAGAGTTGTGCGGGAAGTGGAACATCATGCTTAATGTGGTGGAAATAGATTCTCTAATTTTATTAAAAGAACTATTAGGTACATGGAGTTTTCTATGTAATAGTTCATATTTAATCATGAAGGGAAAAATGTCCATGGGTAATCACATTGAGATCACCCACACATAGCGAGAGGGGAACCAGGTGGAAGATATTTTGGCATCCATGGCATCCTCAAATCAAAGTATGACCCTTTTCCTTAAAATAGGATATTTTCTTCATGAGGGGGTGTATTTTTATTATTATTAGGGATTTCACTTTTTTCTCCCCCCCTCGTGAATTCTCTTTTATCTGGTGCTTCATTTCAAAATCAATAAAAATGTTAGTCTTTAGTCTGTTTAGTAATTCTAAACCAATTTGAGATCATCTAGGTACAACTCCTCTGAGACTAAACCATTGTTAAGACATTTATATCTATTTTGATCTATATCCACAAAATATTCTTGGATTCTAGGATATTATTTATCACAATATATTAAAAAATGTCAACATTCACCTCCACAATTCATCTCATGTACGGGCTGAAAATGATCATGTCATCCATATAAAAGAGGTTTAAGTTATAAAATGCATTCTTTAACTCCGTAAAATTGCAATAATGTTTCATATATCTTCTTAAGAACCCCTTATCATCCATAGATTAATAAAACTTCATATTCTATCACCTTTGAAATTATATTGAAATGTAGATGATCTAGTTGATCCTTCACCCCAATACCACAATAAATATTTATATGAAACACTCTAACTACATAAAAAATATTTCATCAGAAAAATACCATTCAATTAATTACATACTCACATCCATATAATCTATATGTAGACTTTTGTAAGAAACTAAACTAAACACTATCCAAATGGTATGATTTTTTACAACTGGAGAAATGATTCAAGAGACATACAACCCTTTATTATATTAAATACCATTTACAACTAAGAAATACATTTAATTATATCATTCAACATATTATTCCTTCAAATAGAAAGCTAATTTTTTCTACAATTCATTCTTTCACTGTTTTAATTTTATTAGCACCCATGTTCCAACTTCATGTCATTAATCAATTTTTTTCATAGAAAAATCCCACCTTGAATACTAACATATACTCACTAATTATTATTGGATATAGGGTTATCCTCCATTCAAAATAAATAAAAATTGGAAATTATTTATTAGCCTTTTGACCATTCATCTAATCCTAAAAGACCTTGAGAACTCAACTGGTAGTTCTTCAACTTCCAAAACCACTACTTCTAAAAAATACATCCTTTGGAGCACTTCCACGAGAATATTCAATGATATAAATTTATAGTAATTCTTCTTGTTGAAAATAATATTTTATGAATTAAAAAATAAAAAAATATCCATAATTTTAGAATTTATGGAACAAATATTTATTTTAATGTGGATATGGTTAGTTGATTTTTTGTTTCCGACTCCATCTTCATCCAAGTTATTCTCATTCTATAAGACTTTTTCATTAAAGAGAGAAAAATGTATTCTAAATATATTATAATTTTAATTATCTAAAATATTTTACCAATTTTTTTTATTTGACTGATATATAATCATTTCGGAGAGATTGATTAATGTTTTTCCCAATCCTGAGAATCAACATGAACATAGGGGTGACTTCCTAAAACATTTAGGTAAGAAACACCTGTTCATTTTTTTGTAAATATATGTTATATAATATCATCCCAAAATGGTTCATAAGTATGTCTATTGATGTGTTAAATATTATAGTTTCTAAATTATTCTTAAAACTACATTAGGAGCCCTACATGGAAACACATTCATTGATCATTTATATTCATCCTCTAATTCATCTACATAGCCACACCTTTCTATTCTAGTGTTCTCATAATAGACTCCTAAAATATGATTTAATTTCACAATAGAACTTCTATTATTACCTACTCCTATATGATTCAGAAATTTTGATACCTAAGAAATTAAGCTTATTTTTAACCTCTTTATACATAATGGATATCAATCACACAAAATAAAAACATAAATTTTTATTTCTGAATAACCAGTGAATATAATAATGAAAATGACCCAGCATGAAAACAGATAAAAAATAACCCTAAATATCCATATAAATGTGAACTAATTTCTTTCAATTTAGCATAATTATATTTATATTAAATAACTCCATTGTTTAGTTTCCCATGATAGAACCCTGAAATATTCCTATATCAATGTGATTGTGCTTTAAGGCCCAATTTGCAACTATGACACACATATTCTTAGTAATCATATTTCTATGATATAAAATACAAACATAAAATATTTTAATGATTTTATTTCATTAATTATTTCTCGATATTATATTTCCATCGCAAGTAGAATACCATATTTTACAATTCTATCCACAACCATGGAATTTCAATTAATATTCTATAGTCAATCTATGAATATTTTTATAAAACATACTTTATATGACTAAAAAAAATTTCTTATATATCCCCACTGTATTCCCAATTTTATACTAGTCATATAATATTTAGTTATACATTGATAAATTAATTTCATCTTTTCCCATTATATTGGGAGATCTATCTTTCGATTGATACACCCCGAAGAACCTTATGTACACAAAATTAATAATGAATACCCTATTGGATATATAATTGAATGAATATAAAGAATAAATAATCTATTATTTTAATAGAATACTAACACATTCTAGTAAACTAATCTCAAACTCCCCAATAAGGTCTTCTAAACATAAACTCCTTGAATCTACCCTTATAAAATTCATTGTATGAGCCCTGTAATATTTATTTTGACAACCAATTATCCTTAAATAACAAAATATTGGTCAAAAACTAGAATATTGAACATAAATCATATAACTTGATCTTTATTATAATTTAATTTTACATTTCTATTTAATGAAATGTCCTCCACCTTTCTTTTTGAGAATATTTTTGGTCATTCCAAGGACATCTTGTCACTAGATCTCTTAACCTAGATTATTATTATGAACCACTTAAAAAAATATTTCAATTATACTCTACAAACTAATTATGGATTTAAATATTTTATAATAGGTTTCGTAAATTTATGAAATTTGAAAAATAAACTGACACATCTTCTAAGAATTTCACTATAATGGATTCAAGTTAGTTCTAAATCATGTTAAATTCATTAACATATTAAGTATCTAGACATACTTCAATAATTTTCATTCTAGATGAACTCTATGTCACAAAATCATTATTCATTATTTATGTCTAATAACAAAGATATGGTCAATCCTTCTTCATCTACACTATGATTTAATCGTCCCAAATTTTGTAGGATGGAATTTTCTCCAACAACATATGCACCACTCCATGTTTCTTGTTATGAAGCCAATAAAATTCATTATTATCCATTACTTCAAGGTCAAATCATTTATGTTGAACCTTTAATCCAATCAAGAACACCCAAAAGAAGAAACTCTTTACCATTTTTTAAAGATGAATGAATAATTAAACAATAGGTAAGACAGGGTCAAACATACATTCTTTCTCTCAGCCATTAACAAAAAAACCAAACTAAAGATCAAATGAAGAAATATCATTTTCATACCGATAGAAATTATCATTAGTAAATTCCCAATTGGACAATAAAATACATTGATTAATTATCTATTGGATCATTAACATTGGTATTTATTTATCAAGATTTTACATAAATTTTTATCTTTTATAGGTTGATATGGTAGTCACATTCCATGGCGGGCATGAGTAGTCATTATTTAGAATTTCTTTTTAAGGAATGGGATTGAATCCCTCCTTATAGATCACTTTAATATTTCTTATAATAATAGAATACTAAAATAAAGTATATCCACTACGACCCAAATCCTAGATGTGATTCTTATCTTCATATTGTCATTTTCATTATATGAGATGCCTCTCTGCTAAAAAAATCACGAATAATTGACTAAATTATTAAAATATAGAGTATAGACTATATTATTCGGAGAATTAGGTTTCATGTAGCTTTTTTCCTATGAAATATGTACTGAATAATTAGTTTACTCAGGTTATACATCAGGTTGTGTATGAATAACCTCTAAAGTTTCACAATGAACTACCTCATGGGTAACATATTCATCATAGATCAATTTTTTACCATGATTCTAACTTCCAACACCCTTATAATGAGTAGAACAGTGACTGACAATGTCTGGAAAGATCCAATCCAAGATAGATCCTAGACATACATCAATTACACCTAATTCATCTTCTAGTCCGACCCCTTTCTATGCTAATTCATTAGATAAGGAAATAATTTTGCGATCGGAAGGGTCAACACGATAAAAACAATGGCTACCATGACTCTATCATTTCCATTGCATCATGATTTATAATTATTAATACCCTAACCACATTTACTATAGATGTCAGTATTATACTATTTCAAAGAGTATGTAGAATAGATCATATCCCTTTGGATATTCTCTTTTTAGTTCCTAATCATCTTACATTCATCACAAAAATCAGGCAACATCCCATACATGATTTTGCGATCAATGTAAACAATCTAGGTCAAAATAACTACATTTTAGTAAGGGTTGGATAATGATATACCCCAAAAAGAATCTATTAAATGATTAAAAACCATGCATCCTTGATATCCTTTTCCGTCTTTATGGGTACACCAATAAATCAAGCAATGCCAAACAAGATCCTTAAATGTCATAGGATCTAGTAAAACCAAAATACATTAATCTAAACCAAAAATCGTCTATTATTAATTGCAGACCAATTAAAATTTACATCCCAGTCATGGATAGAAAATATACTTGGTCATAGAGGTATCTTGTCAAACCCCCAAGCTCATCTTTTTAGATCCTCATATGGGATGAGGATGTCAAAATAACCTCGAATGATTGGTAGGATTCTCTATTATTAAATGTCACATGCTTTCTTAAGTCAATCATATTGATCTTCCACACTTGATGGTTTGAAACATTGAAAATATACAACCCTATAAATGATATTAAATTTACAGAGCTTCATCTTATCAACAATTGATTCCTAGTTAAAAAGAATGTGAGACATTGATCCCCATCTAAACTGAGCAAAAAAATAAAACCTATCCAATGAACTAAATCATTCACAATAAATCACTCAAAAATAAATAAAAATACACTATAAAAAATATAGAGCTAATGGGGATATCAAATGAATGATTATTATTGGTCATAATTTAATCTTATATCTATAACAGAATAGTTCTATTTTTTACTGTTAGATTAAGAAAACGATTATAATCATATCTGACTATGTAAGTCAATATTTGATCACACAGTATGAGGTACATGTGTTCCCACCCCAAATATTTATATTTGGTCCTAATTGGTCAATGAATTCCACCACATTCTATGATTTTTAGAGATCCCACTATTGAAAAAGGTCCCATATAGTTTCTTATAGACAACATTACATCAACTATTTTATTACAGTGAATAGTTCAATTTATTCTCATGAATCCTTATGATTGTACATAAAATGTCTTTTAAAACCTCCATATATAGCACATATAACTCAATTATAATGACTCATATGATATCTAGACTTTTTACACTATAAAAATCAGGAAAAGATGACATTCTCACCTAGTTTTGGAAAATAACATTCTTGTCTTGCTATCCTTTAATGGAAATCCACTACATTAAGGTTCCCTAAACACTGAGACCCATATATTGGTCATTCTCTTTCTGGAAACAATGAATCTGAGAAAGATAAGAGTCTTCACATTTGATAAAAAATCATATAAAAATGGAATATAAATTATTATTTATTTATTTTTGAATAATATATATAGAAATATAATTTATAATAATTAGTATTTATTTATGTTTACTTGTATATTTGTTTCACACCATGATATTTTAAAATATCACTATGTTTGATAGCATATACCACATGCAACACAAAGCTTAAAAACCACAATATATAATTATTTAATGATATTATTATAACCTACCCATTTAATTGATGAGTATGAATAAGATTATGCAAATCATGAAATATATAAAAATTAATGAGTAACTAAATATTTATTGATTATTTCCAAATAAACATGTTCTCAGTTTTTCATAAAGTTGTTTTATACTTCAAGAATGGTTTTTATAAAAATGGGTTTTGTTACCTTTTGAGAGGAAGGATTATAATTATTTTTCGATTCTTTTAGAACTAATATTTTATTAAAAGGATATAATTTTTTAAATTATCATGTAAAAATTATATTTGGGTGATTTTTTTAATACTTACTTTTCAATGAAGAGATAAAAATTCTTATTTTTATAAAATTTTCATTTATTTCCATTAAAAATTACCATTATTATTTTTATTTAATCATAAATTAATATAATTATCATTTAGTTATACTGGTTATATTTTTCTTTAGTTATGATAATTATAAATAACAACATTGGATTTATCTTTATACTTGGGTTTTGTATAAGTTCTATATCTGGCTTAAAAATACATTTTTTTATAAAAACTGTTTTTATTGTGTTATAAAAATTTATATTAAAAGTTTATTTTTTTAAATTTTATGAATTTAATATGAATAAATTGAATTAATTTATTGATTTATAATTTCAAATTTTTCATATAATTGAAATTTTAAAAATTTTCTATATAAGATAATTTGTTAGTGAATAGTATAAAACTACAGTTTTTATGAAATATGATATCTTTTATGAGATCACATAGATATTGATATGAGATAATTTTTATCCAAAATAATGAAATCAATAATGAATGAAATGTTTCTTACAATATAATAAAAGATATTTTAAAAGATAAAAATTATAATTTATTTCTTGATAGATATGAAGATAACTTTAGTGTTGACGTATTTCATACACAACATTGAAAAAATAAAATATGGAGTTTTAAATATGATACCTGGGAACGATGAATTATTTCATCCAATTGGTTATCAAATTTGATATAAAATTTATGTTTTATGATGTATTTATTTTAATTATGTAATTATATATCAATTGATTAATCCAGATGCATGTGCAATACTTGCGCATGCAAAGAAATGTAAAAATAACATATTTAATAATTTTTCAGGAAGTTAATGTGGGAAAATATACATATTAAAGGGACAAAAGGTTTAATTTATCCTAATTTATTTATTTTTACAATTTTAATTTATATTTAATTTATTTTATGAAATAAAAACCTTAAATATTTATGTAAAATTGAAATTGTTCAAGTGTAAGCTATTTAAAAATCAAGTGATTGATTTAAAACCCGATAAAAGTAATTATTTTTGGTTGAGTTGTATTGTCCAAATATATTTATAGATAGATATAAAATATTAGAGATGATATTAACGTATATTATATAATTTAACTATTATCCAAATGAATTTAAATTAAAAATAAATTAATAGTTTCAAAAATGGAATTAATGATATATTATATTAAACAATAGTTTATTAAATAATTTAAATTTCAAAAAAAATCTATTTATTCAATGTAATTTGATGTGGTTAAAAAATATTAACAACTTTACATTTATGGTTCATTTTTTATTTTTTTATAACTTGTTGATCCCTAAAGGGTAAAAACTTTTGTTATCATAGTAATCATTAAAAGGGACTAAGGGGGTTTAAAATAATGTGATGATTGTAAAAACAATGTCTAATCATGTCCAAATTTTATTAGATGAGGTTATTTTGACTCATTCTAATCCTATCATAGATATATGTCAATGATTTTCTACTTTTCATGAATAATAGGTTATATTTATTTAATAGTTTAAAAATCCAAAGAGTTCCCTTACAATCATTTATTAAGGTCACTCTTTATACTCTCTTAATTGAAACTTTTTAACAATATAAATCAATCATAACTTACCAAAAAACCTTCATAACATCTCTATAGACTTCCTTGTGTAATTTTTCTCCAGTGTACCAACATTACAGGGCATATAAATTAAATAAAATGAAGTTTTCATAAGAAGAGATATAGATTTTATGCGAATGATTTAGTTTTATTTCTTATTCTAAATCCTTCAAACCTATTATATATTTTATGACATAATAAAACAAGTATCACCCATATTAATGAATATTATTTTATTTATGTATTTAACTAATCTATCTCAACTTCTATGAAATTGGAAAAAACCATCATTCATGTGAATGGCGGACTACCCCCTCGTAACCGATATAATTCATTTAAAATCACAACCTCATATAGAAGGTTTAAACATTTTATTTAATTAATTTATGTGATATTAAATTAAAAAGTATCATTATGGGAAGATAATATATAATATATTTCTTTACATTTCAATCTATTTAAATATAATGACTTTATTCATTAAAATGTGTGGATTACCACCTTCATTAATTGATTTGATTTTTTTTCATCACTGTGTAACATGTGTAGTTTATATAATGGTATCTCATAGCACATTTATTGCTATAGTAAATATCCCATATTAACCATTTTCTTCGTTTTTGTATGGTATATCCTTCCCATGAATGTCATTTATGGTGATTCTAATAGAAATTATGGTTAATTACAAATCCATTTAGGGTTATATTATTCCATAGGTTTTTATTTAGTTATTACCAAATTGGTATGTGATTTATGTTTCATCCCCATTTTAATCAGTATTGACCATGCTTGAAATTTTATTAAGGAAATTATATTTTTTTATTTTATAAACCCATTTTATTTTTCTCATTCTCAATATATTTCTAGAATTTTGATGTTTATATAAATGTTTTTATATTTTGTACTCAAAATGGATTATAAAATATTTTTAAAAAATCTATCTTTATTTATCTGTTTATCCAAGAATTCCATTCCTTCCATACCCTTATAATCAAAAAATAAATATTATTTTTCTCTATGCCTCAATGATAATTTAAAATCATTTCTATTCATATTTTAATTTTTTATATAAAATTATTTAAAATAACATTTTTATAATTTTATGAAAAGGTACTTTTCACCAGAATTCTGAACCAAATATATAATTTAAGGTTTATGTAATGATTAAAATTTCCCACCTTAATTGCTTCTCAAATATTTTAATTTTCTTTACAAGTTACTATGGTTCATTTCCAATAAAAAATTTTCCCCAATATTCAAAAAAAATTGGTATTTAATGGTGGATTTCAATGTTGAAAGGGAATTTTCCACAAGGATTTTTTAATGATCTTTTTATAGTAGTTATATTCTTAAATGAAAATAAATTTTTTATTACTTATGATTATCTAGGTATATGTTGTTTTTATATCAAACTTATTCATTCTAGGGTTGGATTATGATTCATTCAAATAGATTTTCATGGAGTACATTTTTTTTTCAAGGGTAAATCAATCGATGAAATAAACATGATAATTATTGTGTTGAAAAATGAAAGCATTAATAAGTTATGATTTTGATATGGTTATTTTAAATTGTTTATGATAATGGGTGACACTGATATAGTTCATAGTAATGGCTGATCACAATATTGATCATGATAGATAATGAGGCCAATATAGAACTCCAATGAATATGAAAAAGAAATAAATTAAAATTGTTATAGGATTAATTTAAGAGATTATTGGATTTTACAAACAGTGTTATTCCATTTTTATTATTGATTTCAAGAGTGAAATAAAAATGATTTTCTAGGTTACTAATATGTTTTTTATGCATTCATCGATTTCTGATGTATTCTTTTCTCATGGATTTTTTTCCATTTATTTTGAATGTTGATTTATATGACACCTATATTATGGTAATATTTTATGCCAGGTATCAGTGATTTATGATCCATTTTTAGTGGGTATTAATTATCTTATGGGTTTTTCATGTACATTAATTGTGTCATAGAAACCTTATCATAATCTCATTGATACAAATCAATTATTAATAATTATTTTTACTTTTACTAAGCATCTGATATATCCCATATTTTTCCTACCATTTCCTAAGGTTATAAAAATGGTTTTAAATGAATTATGTCTAGTCATATTTCATGTATGATTATTTTTATTAGAGATGTTGAAGACTAAATGTGGAATAATAAATTTTCGGTATACTATGAAAAAATATGCATTTAAATACAGGTGTATTGTAATGAAAGAGTATTTCTTAATTCTATAATATATAAACCTAAAATCTATTTGGCTCTTTAAGTTATAAAATATTTACATTTGATATTGTATGTTTTCTATTTTTGATTTGTGTCACGATTATCAGTAATAAATATATAAATGTAGAGATAATTTTTTATCACTAGATACCGGAGTACGAGTACAGGACTATTAGAATTGGGATATATGTTATCACCAACAAAACCATTCACATTATATGATTGATGTTTGAAATATCATTACTCAATATTCTCACATCTGAAATTATTTGAAAAATGATGCTTTCAATTTAGGATGAATGAGATTTTTAATTTGTAAAAATAAATATTTTCAAGGACCATTTATGATAATATATTATGTTTTACGCCATGATTCCTTTTTCACATTAATTTTTTTTTGTAAAAGTAAATATTTTTAAACAATACAAATTTGTTTTTTTAATTTTATAAATAAAACCACTATTATGGTTGAGTGGGAACCTAACAAATTCAACCATACCAAGAACACATACACCATACCGAAATCAGAAGTTGGCAAACATCGCGGTGAACAAAAATCGTATTCAAATTCCAAAGATATCAAAAACAAGCCACATTATAATCATCATGGACTACAATCGGCATCGAGTATCACACCCTACACACCAGTCACCATCATCGCCATCCCTACCCAATCGTCGATGAAGATCCAGCCAAATATTGATGACATCACTATATAGAAACATGGATACACTGAAAAAATGTCCACCGGAAACCAAAATCACCATTATGAACAAAAAATATAGCATCATAGAACCCCTTACATTAATAATTACTAACAATTGGCATCAATCTAAATAATTAGAACCAATTATTACTCCGTGAGGGATAAATAAATTCACCTATTTATGGCCAACATGAACAACATATTCTTGGTCATACCTCATGATATTCCCTCCAAAACTCAAACAGAGGAATCCCAAAACCTCACAAGGAAACATCACACCAGGTCAACCTGGCTAGGTGAGAATGAATGAGAGGCAATAACAGATTTTGGAGTTTTTTGTCAAATTAGGGAGTGAAGCACTTCAAGTGAACCTAGAACCAAGCTATTTACAACCACCAATAGGAAGCTAGAGACCATCATGATGGAAAGTCACAAATAGGTGTGAAGGATTTTAGAACCACAATAAAGTGAACTAATCACCTAAAAATGTCATCAAAGGGGATGAAACTCTAAACCACCATCAAAACATTCGATTCAACCAGTGACAATAGCGATGGAAGCACTATCCACAACGAACCCTTAACGTAGAACTAAACCCCAAATACAATCCCATGCCACCCCAAGATATATCATACCTACCCAATAATAGTTATAGAAAAACATTATAGGTAGAAGAAGAATAGGTGGATGAATGATCTAGTTAGACAAATATATCGGGAAAAGATACCACCAAAACCCCAGACCACTAGAGCATCATTGTGACAAAAATATGTGGTTTTATCACAAATATTCATGATATAAGAGTGGTGGAAGAAGTGTTCAAGGTCTATGAAATTTTAGTGAACGTCTATCCAATAGGGAACCAGCAAAACTATAGTGCCACAAGAACATGCATGAAAGGAAAACTAAGAGTAAGAGAAATATCACCTCATGTGGAGATAAAGGGAAGGATGAGAGGTATATGACCTAAAAATCCAGATAGACTCCATCATAGAGTAAATTAGAGGCTAAAATGAAGTTAATATAAAGGCGAAAATTAATTTGGTTTTAATTATGTTAAATGTTGAATGGATTTTTTGACATTTTTATTTGAATATTGATGTTTATTTCTTATGATATTTTTAGAATAACATAAAATATCCCAAATATATTTTAAAATTTACATTTTTTCATGGATTTGACGGTAAATAAAATTATTTTTTGTAATTTATTATAATTTTTAGTAAAAAATCAATTAACAAATATATTTAATTAAATCAATCTCAGCATACATTTCTAAATTTAATAAACTATGTTATATTAATATAAAAAAATTAATTTAAATGATTCATTATATGAAAACAGAAGTAAACTAATGATTAGATAATATCGAGGGTAAGAATGGAAATGGTATTACATGTCCCATATAAAAATAGAATCACACCCCTAACAAGGATCAGACCACACATCTCATATTTTTATTATAACATTCGTCATACATTGTAGATATACTAGGTGATACAGGGTCACCCTTCAATGTAGCTAAATTGAGATGTACCTCTCTAGAGGCTTCTTCCACTACTATAGATTGTTTTTTATCCACATGAAAATTTATATTTTTAGTGATAATTTTGTTTATTATTTTTCCTATGTAGATAATAGCCCATAAATTTTATTGGAGTTAAAACACACATACCAAAAATGTTTTATAATGAATAGCGTTAGCACTGATAAAATTTATATTTTATCAATTATACGGAAAGCACAGATCAACAGATATTTTATATGTACTTTTTGTGGAACCAATATAATATTGTAGTTACAAAAGCGTTTTGTACATAAAAATCACACTATTAAAAAAAATAAAATCTAAATATCATACAAATGAATTTTCATTACAATAAATTAAAATTAAAAACATTTAAATATAATAAGATTACATAGATATGTACAATTTAATAGAAACACATACTATTTCCAATGAACTCAAAAAAATATACTTATTTATGATTAAGTTTCCATGTATTATATTTCCCTTGAGATCCCATTCCAATTGGAAATAATCATATTCTATGTATTTGAACATACCACTCCCATATCAAAAAAAGAAGTGTGTACCTATAATAAATAACAAATCTTATTTTTATTAAACTATAATGAAATATATAGAATATAAATATGCCAGAATATTTCATTAATAAAAAATAAATAAAATTTTCAACATTGATGATAAATCATAATGAATAAATAAAAAGGATAAAATAAAATATATATATATATAACATTATATAATGTGATAAACAACTCCTAGTGTATTTTCCATTATTGGATTATGTGTTATATTTTCAATCATAACCAAATTTTTTCCAAAATTTAAAACAATAATCCAAGATTGTTTACATTGTTTTTACTATTTAAAGAATTTTTTACAGAAAAATGCTTGTTTTAATTTTAAAACACCATCATCTAATTCTGTTGTTAACTACATAATGAATTTGAATAGATTTAACTCATAAATTTTAGAAATTATTAAACATCCATTTATTAATGTACCATAATTATTCTATATTTTTTCTATGATTTTTGTATATGATGTTCTTTTAACACTAAATTGTTATATTTAAAAGAAAATATACACTTTTAGAAATGTTATACAACCTATGTATTTAGATTTACATTATGATTATTCCTAAACAAAAAAAAAGAATTATAACACTTTTTTAAAAAGAATAAATAAAATCTAAGGGTATTTTTGTTTTTTTAGAAAGTGACACATTTTTTGAACTAAACTATCTATTTGAAAAAAAAACATGTAATTTCAATCATATGCACACCATATGTTATATTGATGTTTGGTTAATTCTTAGACATCAAAAATAAATTATTTATATTTATCATCTAGTATTAAGCTAATCCAAGTGAATTGGAAATAATTTTATTGGGTGATGCACTTTCTGAACACGAAAATACCTTTTTAATGTAAACAAACCATTTTAGTCACACTATATATACTATGTTTTGAATTAAGGTTAGGTTCATTATAAATTGAAAAAATAAATTATGCATAATTTTACATCAAAATAATGATAATAAAAATTATTTTTCTCTTTTTTTATTACATGATTCATGTTTCGAACAAAATTTTCTATTTTAAATGAATATAAATAATTTAATTCATAAAAAATTCAGTGTGTGTTTCATTTATTTTCCATTAAGTATTACATATGATAAATATAATACCAATAACTTTTTTAATGTATTAATACAATTTGAATTTTTTGACTAATTTACGGTCTCAGATATGTGTTCAGAAATAAAATGTCACATCCAAATTAAAAACATGCACGTTCAATCATTATAGAAAAATGTTGTGATATATTTGTCTAAAATGATTTCAAAATCATCAAAACTGAAATATTTATATTATTTTTGAAGTAAAAATATTATATAATAGATTTTTCATTGTTTTCAGTATGTGACACATGTTGTGAACTAAAATGTCACTTGTAAATGAAACAATACAAGTTCAATCACAACATCCACATCATGTGTTGGATTAATGTTTTGCTAATAATTTTTATTCATAAAGGAATTATTGAACTTTTTTATATAGAATCAAAAAAAATATAAGTTCATTTTCTCAATTTGGTGAATGGTCCATCAGTCTTGAACACAATTTTTTTAACTATACATCTAATCCCATTAATAATTGATTTTTATTAAGATTACATTATTAAGAGGTGAATCATCATGTATTATTATATAATTATTAAACCATCTTAATCATGTCTTGTTCATTTTCTCATCAATCATAGCCACTCCAATTTTCCTTCGAACACATTCATTTCTAATTTAATATATCTTTGTATTAATATAATTTCAGTATAATATTTTATCCTCTACTACCCTTATTTTTCATAAATGGTGTGCCATAAATGGAAGATACATAGTAATATATTGAATATCTTGTATAATAATAGTCTTATAAAATTAACAATCGATATCATAGATAGTTTACAATCAAGAAAACACCACAAAACCCATTCTCCATTTTATTAATCCTTAAAGAATAATATTAGTGAAATATATATTTTTATATATATAACATTATAGAAATGATGAAAAATAAAAAAAATAATCATCTTTTGAAACAATATGGAATCAAAATCTCACATCCATGATATTATTATACAATCCTTTCCAAAATCTATACTCCATATAATCTATGTTATCCCAAATAAGATGAAAACATCTTGCTTCTATTGTATACTTATATAACTCAATCATTAATTAATAATGATATTAACTAAATTGTTGGTAAAGAAATAAATCCTTAAATGTATCTATGAAAGAAATTATAATTCTAATCAGAAATCACCTCTTCATGATGTTTCCATATATTATATCATCTTGTAAGCTAACCGTGAATTTTGAAAAAAACTTTTTCATTTATTAAATGTATAGATTTTCGATAATCATAGTATTAATTGATAAATATATATAAACAAATAGTTAGAAAATATTTGAAATTATATTATAATTACAGTCACAAATACCACTTCTGGGATGCTAGTTTATAGATGGAATATGATATATTGTTAATATTAAAAAATATGATAACCTTAATCGATGTTATTACCTGATTTTAGACACATAGAAAACATTAATAAAAATAATTAATTAATTTTGATGTATGTTTTTATACTGTAATCTTAATATATATATCCTAATACTTATCAAGGTGTATAAATTCATTGGTTTCTTGTGTGCATTAGTTGTCCTCATACAATGGTTTTGAAAAAAAAAACCAAATCTCTATTATAAAAAATGGATTGTTAAAACCCAACAAAAAAACATATAAAATAATTTTTAATTATAAAATATTGAATGTACTATATTTAAAATTAAAAATAGATACCAAATATGTTCTATTTTTAACTTATCTATGCATGGGATAAAAAAAATATATCTTTGGAGTATTCATGTTTATCATAATAAGTGTTTGAAGATCCATAAAAAATGAACAACTAAAGGAAAAGATAAACATTTATTTTACACTACTAGAGTGTATATTTTTAGCTATACATTTTTTTATTAAAAATCACCTTAGATATATTATTTTCTTTTCAAATGAAACGGCTACTATATGTGCTATTAAAAAAATTTCAATTTCTTCCATTGATATTTTTTATATAATTGACATGATGACTAACAAATCCTAATTTTATTCACAATCTATCCCCATTAAGTTGGTGTGATATAAATTCCTACAGAAAATATAAATTGTATTATATTATAAATAGGTTATTAGATCAATTATTGACAAAATTAAAATTTGCATCATGTATACATTCAAAACTATGTTTCCAACAATTCATTCCTGAGATTTCCATTTTCATTCTGTAGAACAATTTTAATAGTAATTTTCACACTATAAATTTTTTAATAAATTCAATGTAAGGTATATTCTTATCTTGAAATAATATATATATATATATATATATATAAACTTAAACAAATAATAAATTATGTAGTGTAATCGGTGGGGGTAAATGTGCTCTTATAAGGTCCTTTTTATCTTTTTATTGATCATTTATGTTATCATGACTTGAATTTATATTCCCCCTTTAGTTTCTCCTTTTTTAATACTATGTAATGTATTTTTGCATTATTTGTAATTTGTTTTAATATGAAATAAAAAAGAAAAGGAAATAACCTCATTATCTTTATATATGTTTATAATATTAAAGCCTTATTCTATAAATTATCTAAAAAATTGGTACTGTGTGATCACTATGATCAACAATTGAAATACATAGATGAGTGCTCAGCTCATGAGATACATGCATCCCTACTCTATCATGGTCATTTTTATGCGGTCTATTAAGTATAATACGACCTTTGATAATTTACATCTTACCTCAAATTAAAATTAAATTAGTGTGAACGGGTAGTTATAATTAATAATTATTTATAACCTATAAAATCAGAATAAAATATATCTATTACTGATTGTTTGATCATCCTTATTAAGAAACTATATTGAAATAATTTCTTATCTAGTGCAAGGAAAACAATAGTCAGGAATGTATTACATTATAACAGGGTGTGTGTCAATTAATGATTTTTATACATTCTTTACTCTTATCACTAATACCATTTAAAAATATAATTTTTCACATCATAATAAAAAAAATATTTAGATCATATATAGATTCCCTCGTATTATAATTTTTTTCGTTTTTATTCACGTGCATCTTTACTTTCTCAATGTATTATTGGTGTGAAGCTCCAACACTTGAAACTCAAAAATAGTCATACTATTCTAGATACTTAAAACCCACTAAAAGTAGAAATTTTTATAGTATAGAACATTATTGTTCTTACATCTAAATTGGATAAAACATATAGGAAAATAAACTGTCCATTTTTCATATTATTTTGTTAAAGTATATACATTTTTAATACTATTTGTAAATATGATTCCCAAAATTTCTAGGTTTTTCTATAAAGTATTTATCTATTTTTATATACAAAATAAATGTATTATAGCACATGGTGTGTCATATAAGTAGCGTGATATTCTTATTCACTAGTTTTCATATAAATAAAGGTTCATAATTCTGTTTTTGTTTAATATCAAATAAAAAATTTAATAATCGTATAAATTACATTCCTTTTCTTATTCAAGTGATGCATACCCCATATTTACATTATTAGAGTGGATAAATTGTTTTAATTCACACTATTTATTTTATAAACCCATTTTCAATTCAGAAAATTAAAAATTATGAATCAAAATTATTAATAAATGTAATAAAATATATATTACTAATTACAATGTACTATATATACATCCTACATGTAGTTGTAAATTAAAAAATTCCTAGGATATTTTTAAATTTTTTATATATATCATTATTGTGGTTTTACTTTAACCTTTGAAAAAATGATATTATTTTTCATGAGAAGTTTTAAAATGATATATGAGCCTTCCCAATTACCATTAGTAAGATTTTCATTTGGGATTATTCTAATATAAACATGTCCTTTAAAAATTAATTCAGTTTAAATCAATATATTTTTATTATTTTTCTTTTTAAATTAGTTAATATATGTCATAATGGTATACTGGCGACATACAAATATTTTCTCTTATCAATGAACACCATTTTACCTTCTACCTTCAACAATAAGCACATGTGTTATAGTACTAATGATAATGTAACAAATGAAAATGGACTTGTTGGGGAAAATAGTTTGACTAGGTGTATTCCATCTAACCACTATGTTTTTTACTATACATTTATACGTAAAATGTCTTTTCTAACACTATTGTTTTATATCACTATTTTATTTTCGTAAATTAATATATTTTTAACATATTGAGTTTTGTTAATATAAAAATATTTAATCTGTTGTTCCTTGATATTTGTAGCATCATTAGGTCAAAAGTCCATCATCTACACTAGTATTTTTTATTTTAATTTAGATTCCATAAATATTTTAGATATAAAATAATATTATAAAGAATCATGTTATATATAAAAAACATATCAGATACCTTAAACCTATCCATTAAACAATTATTTTCATTAATGATTGAAGGTATTCAGGCCCACTATCATGTATCAAAATCATCACATTATGGTCCCATATTACAAACATGAAATTATTTACATTTTGGCCTCTATGAAGTTATTATTACATCCCAATGAAAATTTTCCTCCTCAATGTAAATTTCATTTAACCCTATAGTTTTATTATTCATCATGATAATTT
This sequence comes from Viscum album, assembly GCA_963277665.1. Lineage (NCBI taxonomy): Eukaryota > Viridiplantae > Streptophyta > Magnoliopsida > Santalales > Viscaceae > Viscum > Viscum album. The sequence continues at coordinate 1,370,933,461 of OY728133.1, read as the reverse complement.
AATATTTTTTTTAGGATCATGGGTATAAAATACATCAACTAAATATGGTGTAATTGTTAATAATTAATCCTTGTATGCTTAATTATAGAAATTCACATTATTGAATCTGAATGCAATTACTTTAATAAAAAATTATAATGAAGAGATTTTCATAAAAAAATAAGATCTTGTATTATTTTATAATCAAAATAATCTATTTTTTTATGATAGATAATATGATGTATTCTATTAAATTATATTACTATAATTGGAACTATATACACGTATCACTTCATCTATAAGTTTAACTCCAATATTTTTCATCACACTGCATTCATCTTTTTCTTCTATAGAGAATGAATAGTAGTTAATTACATTATGATCACAAGATTTTACATGTAAAATTGTTCATATGTATCTACATCAATGTATTTTGGAAACATAGTTAGATTCTAAAATAAATACTTGAAAATATAGTCTTTAAAAAATACTATAAACTATGGATTATGTGTATTTTATATCCAAAATTATTACCATGATTAATTAATATACGTAAGAATTATTTTTTTGATTTTGAAAAATTGTTAAATACTATATAATATTATATAATATGTAAAGGAGAATTTAATACTATACAATAATAGTAAATATTATTACAACTATTCTGAGAAATCATTCTCCCCTAAGGTATCCATAACGATAAGATATTGGGGGACAAATGAAATGTGCATTAGGCAAGGAGTCATTATAGAGTTCAAATAATTACTCAAAAATATATTATTTAACAATACATTCTTCTGGTTAATAATGAATTGTGATGTAATCTTTCAAAATCAATCTATATGGATAATTTTGGTATATTAATTAATTATATAACAGAAATTTTTTTATGATAACTCTAACTAATTTATGATACAAATGAACCATTATTTTAGGGAATTACAATTGAAAAATATATCTAATACATATAATATGATTATAATTTTCTTTTCCATAGTTTTATATATTTTTATGTTTATAATATTACTATATATTGCTTTTAAAAGGAATCAATATAAAGTTAATGTGTGTTAAAAATCATGAGGAAGAATGAAATGTAAATCACCATGTATTAAATCATACATAAAAACATGAATGTAATATGATGTTAATCCCTTTAACATGAAATTATTTATCGACAAAATATTTTGGTTATTTCATGAGTACATATCTAGAATCATTAAATTGTAAATGATTTTGAAAACCTGAAATGAATCTTCCATTGAAGTAGTGTATGATTATATTGGAAGAAAAGTCCTCACTCAACATTCATTGGTGCCAACTCTTCTCTTATAAATATATCAATCAAGTTCAATGTATACATAATTCCAGTTTTTTAATTTTTTTTATTTAGTAACATGAAGATTTAATAAACATGTACAATTTTTTCAATTTTCATGTCATCAAATAAACAATTTAATGAATGAAAAATACAATAAATTTAAAAACAGATCTCTTTTTCCATCTTTTTTATATGTTTTTTCAAAAAATAACAAAAATATTGACAATATCGTTTATATTATTAATATTTCTATCACATTGTAATGGATAATTATTAATACCTTCTATGAAATTCCAATCAAATGATCTTTTGAAATATTGATATTTATGTCACATGGGTAGAAATTTACAATATCTAAGAAAAAACGTCTTTCATGCAATATTTTATATAAATGGGTGTATATATTTTTCACAAATGTTACACCCTAAAATTAATTTGATTATATATAGTGAAAAAATAAGTAAGAATTTTATTTTTAATAGAGAATAATATGGATCTTGGCGTGAAATCTTCACTTATATGTACATCATACAATATAACACATATAACCCAATTCAATTTTAGATAATAATCAATGGACACAAATAGAAAATAATATAATTACTAGGTTATTTTAGTCCCAATATAAGAAGAGAAAACACAATAGTCATTCACTTAATTAATAATTACATAGGATTTTGATAATTTCCCAATATAACCTATCTTTAACTATGAGTACTTTTTTTAGTTCTGAATGTATTCATTCTATTGATAGATAGTCATGTATGGAGGTTTCACAACATGTTTCTAAATTCAAGACACTCAATATAATTTGTTCACTGAGGAGAGTCTACTAGTTGTTGGATTTTACCATATTTAATTAATAGAAATTCACACAATGGAAATTTCATTGCAATAACCTATCATCTATATAGCTTTTGAAACAAAAATATAATTTGGATGTATAATAAAAATTTCATAGGACTCGATTCATCTTTCATGTATCAAGGTAAACCATGATTAAAAAATTCTCTAAGTTATTAATGGCCAATTTGAAACAGTATATTTTCATTTCTATATGAATGTATTCATTCTTAGATCATATCAAATGAAAATTACATTCTATTATAGTAATATGTTTGATATGGAATATCATTATCTTATAGTAACATATATTTCATGTGAAAAAATGATTCAATAAGGGTGGTTTTAATCCATATAAATATATATTTCATATTATATAGATTTAGTATAGTTGATATTGTTATATATTTATTATAACCAACATAAAATTGAATCATCATATAAGTCATTAACATTTCAAAACATATTTTAGTAATCAAAATTTTTATCATCAACAATTGTAAAATTTTCCTCACTATGACCTCTATGATCATTTAGTTTTTTAATCATATTATACAGTCTATAAACAATATTTTTATCTTATAAACTATCTATATTCATTTCTTCACCATGTTCAGTCCAAAATTCATAACATTAATATATTATGTGACAAGTCAATTGATAATGAAACTTACAATGGTATAGAATTTCATAAACATGATATTATAGAAAATATGTTGGTAGAGGTGTTTGGAAGAGGTTTTGAGGATGTTGGAAGGTAAATAGAATAGTTGTATATGATAAAATAAGTTGATAAGATTCTTTGGAGTGATGTATTAGGTTTTATTATTGAGGGGAGAAGATGTGGAATATAGAAGACAAATATGACGTAGATCCGTAAATGTGGCGTTTTTTTCTCCATTTTTAATCATAACTATAGTGTGGATAGAGAAGCATCAATTTAGAGCCTTGGGTTAGTGTTTGGAAATTAAGAAAAAACTAGTAGGGCTGTGCTATGGGGGAGGGGTGTGGAAGAGGATCTTACTTGGTGGTTTAGTCCTTTGGAATAGTGGTTCCTCCTACAACCTGTTCATTTTCCTATTTTATTGGATCCATTGGGTGGACCTCACCTTGTTTATTGGACACATTTTTCACCAACCTCACTTTGTAATGGTCCCTTATATTTCATCATGGTCTTCCCCTGTTTTATCATATTTTTACCAAGGAAATGTATATTTTTCCATGGCTTTATGTCTTCTACACATTTTATAAAATACCAAATCCCATCGAATACCATCATTCTTATATCTATTTTCATATATCTTGGGAATCATAATTGCATCCCTTTGGAGACATTCAACACATTTTCATCATATTCCTGCCCTGACCATGGGGGATCTCTCTATTTTGGTTCATAATGAGATCTCATATTTTATTCAACCTATTTAATCCATGGTCTTCATCTGTAAAAAGACTCTTTCAAGGGAGTTATTAGATTTACTGTTTCTCTAGTAGTGGAAAGATGTTGTTTATTGTGTTATAGTTTTGTCATGGTATTTTCCTTTATGGTGGTACTCAACCATTAACTACCTCTTGTTCTAACATTGGGAATTTGTTTATGAATAGTTTTTGAGGTAGAGGATTCATCATCAATATTTTTATTGTACATCTGGGATGGATCATTATATTATTTATCTTGGGGGTGATAGTATTCAGTAGAATAATTAATATAATGAATTTTTATATCTGTAGTTAAAGAGGAAGATGAATTAAATTAATGTTTTGTAAATTTTTATTATACTTTTAATATTATTAATCCTTGATGTATCACTAAAACTCATAGTATTAATGATCCATGATTATTTTGTAAATTGAAATTACTATGGATACATTGGTGTTTGATTGTTTTATATCACCTTGGATAAACAGTATTGTAATTTTTTTAATGTGGTTTCTATTTAATTTGATGAAAAATGTACTTGATAACTGAAATTGGTCGGTAATGGAAAATCCACAAATTGGATTAGCATGAAAAGAAATGTGTCTTGTGGATTGTTATTTACTTGGGTGGTGTTATTTATTTAGATGTGGTAGATAAATTCCAATAATTATTTAGGATTAGTGGTAATATTGCGAGTTAGTTGGCAATCTTATTGGAAAACCATAGATTTGGGATTGTGTGTTTCTATATATATATATGTGTGTGTAACATTTACATTAATTACTCTTTTTATACACACCCAACAAATATTTAGAAGCATATGAAAATAATCAAATGTTTTTTGTTCAATTTCTCCAATATCTTCATGGTGAAAAAGGATGGACGGATACCCCCTCATTCCTACTATCTCTTCTAGGTGAGTATTATATGAACATGAAGAGATTTCCAGAAGTAAAAAGTGCACTACTAGTTGTTTTGTGATGATATGATTTGGTTATATAGTGGGGGTACTGCATGCTAGGAGGAGGTCATAAGGTTAATATCCATCATGTTCATAATACCCTACTACTATAGTTAAGGTCATGGATGTTATTTGATGGACCACGTGTCTTCGGGTGTGATGTGATGTGATGAACATGGTATATTTGGGTAAGATGTGATGCGATTGAAAAAGTATATTTAGGTTATATTTGTTATAAATAATTTATGGGAGCAATATGACATGCGTCGTTATGGTGTGGGAGGGGAAAAACAATCGAAAAGAATTGTAGGGTAACATTTTTGAATATGCTTCTTATTATGTTACTACACTTGGATGGATTATTTGGAAAGCAAGGTCAGGTGAGGTTAGAATTTTCTAGTTTACCTATTTAGGTTCTATTAGTTCTATTATTTTCTCATGGGATTATTAGTTTGATATTTTAACATTTATAAAAGATACTTTTTGTGTGATCTTATTAAGTATAGTTGTATAATCACCCTATGTATATGAAAAATATTTTATAGGTTTCTATAAGGACTATGTGGATCGTGTTAAATGTTACTAGCTCATGAATTAGGGAGTTTTGTTCTATTTTATCCATAGGATTTTATTTTATGTGTTTATTTTGATACTTTTAATAATTCAATTACATTATTCATTCATTATGGTATACCATCGATTTTCATTAATTTATACTACATCATTGAGTAGAATGATGTTTGATATCTTATTTCTGGTCGTATATATTATAAAGCAAACTACCTCCCATATAATAGCATTTTTTACCCTCAATTAACATTTCTGACTCATGGACTACTGAAGGCAGGACATTGTGTACATTAAACATTTTCCCTTCTTTTTCATACTAAAAGGGGTATTGGTCTCACCGCGATTCCCTGTTTCATTTTCTCTCTTACAGCACTGTGATAAACTATTGTTTATTGAAAATTATAAAATTAATAACAAATTTCACTTCATGTTTGATTCATTTATTTTTGTTTCAATTAAATTTATAAATTTCAAGGTTATTGTTTTATAATTTCATTGAATGTGGAGGTGATTTGGAGGGCCCATGATTAAAAACAAGAAAAATGGCCCTAGTTGTGTAGAATCCAAGCACACCAGTTTACTAAACTGAATACTTATACTTAACATTGCATATAAATGGAATTAAATTTTGTTTTAGGGTCCAAAATTATTTTTTATAAATTTCATATGAAGGATCCCAAGCACCATTCTTCCATCTAGTGTCCCAACCGACGTGATTTGTCCAACACATAGAATCTGCACTATGTCAAAAATGGTGCCATGTGATCTGTCAATATCTCTAACTCCAGTTGTCCAAAAGTTTATAATCAATCTTTAGAGATTATCAAGAGTTTGGGAAACTTTTTTATAGTTTTTCCACAGTAATATTCTACTATCTATTAGTAGAAAACCACATACTATGTGGTTTTACATAATCTATATGCCCATAACCACCTTCCACTTTGCCTATAAAATGGAATCTTGGGCAGCTCATTATCATGTTCTACCATGAGGACATTATCATTTATTATAGAGAACCAAAGTATTACTCTCTACATAAAATATGTTATAGAGGCCTATATTCTCATATGGATTCAAGGATAAAGGTGAAGTACTTCCCAAACCTCATCCTCCTCTCGATTGTGAGCTCAACGGTGGACGATCATTTTGAGAGAGCAACACATTCATGGGAGGGATTTATATCCCATGTTTATCTACTAGTTTTCTGTAATTTCAATGTTATATATTTCAATTATGTTCAAACATTATGTTATTATCTTATGAATACATTCCTTTTTTTATAATTAATTGAAACACTTCTCTCAACACTGAATGGGTTGGAATTTCTAGTTGGGATCTTGGGTTTTTTCGAATAGGAAACATAAGAGTCATCATTATCTCACACGTTCATCAGATATTAACAATATTTGGTTACTTTCACTCTATTATTGAGTTTTAATATGCGACAACAATATTTTTGGGTTAAATTTTTTTACTTTGTGCAATGATTTACGGTGAAAGAGGGGAATCTAACCAAATAATTAAAAAAACATGTCAATATTTTTAAAATAATGAATTATCCAGTATTTGTAGTGAACTAGAAGTTATTTCCTTATCTCATAATTCTAAAAAACAACCTTTATTAATCAACAATAAAATTCATTTAATAAAGTCATTTTCTGTAAATAGTTTTCAAAACTACCCCAATCTTGTGTTTGTTTTTATTAAGAATTTACACTAAAAACCACCAACTCTCCTTTATAGATGACCTAGGGTCTTCCCAATACTATGCAAAAACCTTAAAACCATAATCAATTTGACGTTTCATGACAACGCTATTAATATTTGTCATCGTTTCTGGGGAGCACTTTGGTTTTTTATGTGTCTGTTTGATATGATATTTATAAATTTTGTAAATATTGATATGTTTTTTTATTATACATTTACCTATAATTTTTTTCTTTGTTTTATTTCCTATGTAGGTTCTTGTGCATGAAGTGTTCTACATTTGGTGACCTACCACCATTCAATACCGATCCGGAGAGGATCTTACGCCAGTGACACCGAAACACAGAAGATAACCCATTGAAATAGGACACAAAAAACATTGATACTCTTCATGATCATTCTACTTATTCTTTTGGAACCAAAATCATAATTGAAATTAACGTGCATAACATGGATGAAAATAATAGGACATTAAAATAAATAACCTCACCTTATGTTCATATCCAACCCACCTATATTCAAATACAAGGTGGTGCACCCTATTTTGAACTAAAATCTGGTCCAATTCACATATTTCTATGATTACATGGACTCATAAGAGAAGATACACATAAGCACTTAAAAGACATCCATACTATGTTTTCTATGTTAAAACCTACAAATGTGGATGAAGAACAATTAAATATTATAGAATTCTCCATTGATTTATACGATACAGAAAAATATTGGTTATATTATGTTAATTCTCCAATAAGAGGTTGTGCGGACATGAAACACCTTTTTCTTGAAAAATATTTCCCAGCCTCTCGAACTTCAAAAATAAGGAAGAAACATGTTGTATTATATAGTCTGAAGTGGAAACACATCATGAATATTGGGAAATTTTTAAAAGACTATTTTTATATTTTCCACACCCCCAAATATAAGATCAACATTTAATATAGTATTTTTATGAAGTTCTACATCCAATTGATCAAAACATGATTCATGATACTATTGGTGGTGCACTATTGGATAAAACCCAAATGGATGCAAGAACATTAATTTAGAACATGTAACATAACACTAGAAAATTTGGTTCAAGGTCTAGTATACCCATCTAGGTGTCCATGAGGTACAAAGTACCAAATTCGAGAAGAAGTTGGACCCAATGTTGGAAAAGGTAAGTACCCTTCTTCGACAACTTTCTCTTTCACAAAGGAAATCCCAATATCCTCCTCTGATCCATAACATTATATGTTCTTTAGACACCCACTTCTATGTCCAATTCCCCAAATTTAGAGTAACTTGTGAGAGTTATGAGGAAATCTTTCAATGTCACCCCTATAACAAACCCTAGGTGAAAGAACCATCCTATCCATCCAAATCTAGGTTGAAAGAAAACCAATAATATAGGGAAGGTAGTATTCAAACCATAATCAATAACAATGGAACTAATCATGGTAGTGTATTCATCCACTACCACCACACAGAAATACCCAGCTACAAAAATATCCATTCCAATCACCCCCTCCAAAACCCAATCCTATCATTGAAGATATGATGAAACAAAAAGCATCCAAAAATATAAAATTTCAAAAAACAACCCTTGAATCCTTACAAGACCTAAAAACACAATTTTTACAACATCCCAACTCTATGGGGAGAAATCCAAATCCATGGGTATATTAAACCAACTTCACATCCAGTCGTTAACCCTAGGGATAATGAAAATGTTCTTTCCATCACACTTTAGAGTGGATTGAGATGTAAAATCCAAATCTCCCATCCACTAGTGTCATCCCCTCCTAAGTAAACCACCATCTCAACCACTGGAATTGCTCCAAATGAGTAATAACATTGTCTCGAGAGAATCCCATTCAATGGAAAGAGTTTTTCTATTGATGATTCACCTAGACCAACCATTCCACTTCCATTTACCCAAACATCCACCTTACCAGGAAAAAGAAATCAACATTCTGAAAAAGTCCTAGTGAACATCCCCTTAATTCATGTGATCAAGAAAATTCCAAGATATTCCATGTTTTTGAAGGAGATGTGTACACACCGAAGGAGACTCTGAGGTGATGAAAAGGTGAGCTTGGGGAGGAATGTATCTGCATTTATAGATCTATCACTTCCCACCAAATGTAATGATCATGGAACATTCTCAATTTTGTGCACAATAATGGTGTATTATTTTTATAATTTTATGCTTTATTAGGGAAACTCTATTAATGTGATGGTTTACACAATTTAATCTAATTTTATATTCAGGGAACTAAATCCAACTAGAATAGTCATTCATCTTGAAAATCGGAGTACAACACACCCTTCTGATGTGTTTGAGGATGTTCTTGTGCGGGAGAAAATATTATTTCTTTCAACTATTTTTTATGTGCTAAAAATTAAACAAGATAAGATTTATGTACATTCCCCAATTATATTTTGGAGAAATATTTTGAAAACGGCCAAATCAATAATTAATGTCCCTAATGTTACATTATCTATGGAATTTTTTGATGACATAGTCGATTTCAAAATAATTGATTCCATGAAGAACCCCTCATATGAACATTCCTCTCTCTCGAGAAATTCAATTCATGTACTCCATCCCCCTGAAAACACTTCTTTTCATTCCCCAGATCCCCTAACTATGTTTTCATCTGTGTTTTAAATTATTCATAATTAATCATGAATTGATTGTTGAAGTGGTCTAGAAAAGTGTGATTCATGTTTATTAATTGATAATTTCTTGAACCCTGGAAATCACATGATCATGGATTATATTGATAAGCTTGTAAAATCTCCTTCTTCATATGAGGATGATAACATTGAGCTGTTAAATGAGATTATTGACCTCTTAAATCTACACAAACTCCAATAAATCCAAAATCTGCTTGAATTGGAAGTGAAATAATTGCCTCAGGATTTAAAATATTCAATTCTTGAAAATGGAAACAATCTTATAGTCATCATTACTAGTTCACTCCCTCCAGGGAATGAATTATGACTACATGGACTTTTGAGGGAGTATAAACAAGAATTGGAATGGACACATGTGTACATTCAAGGTACAATCCCATAAATTTGTAAACATAATATTTTGTTGAATGATGAGACTAAACGAGTGAGGTAGTTACAACGACGACTGAACCCATACCACTGAGATGTAGTTAAAAAAGAACTAACCAAATAATTAGTATATGGAATAATTTACCCCATATCAGATAGCCAATTGTTCAGTATCGTATAAGTAGTTCCTAAAAAATGGTGTTACAATAATCAAAAATGAAATTAATGAATTGGTTCCAACTCATGTATAGTATTGATGGCATGTCTGCCTATACTATCACCGACTAAACAAACACACTAGGAAGGACCTTTTCCAATTTTTATTCATTGACCAAATGCTAGAAAGGCTGGCAGGGAAGTCTCATTGTTATTTTATTTATGGTTATTTTGGATAATTTCAGATCCATATTACCCCTGTGGATAGGGAAATATCCTTCACTTTCCCCTTTGGCAAATTTTCCTATAGAATGGTGCCATTTGGTATGTCCAATGTTCCAGGCATGTTCCAGCAAGGCATGGTTAGTATTTTTTTGATTACCTAGATAATTGAATGGGAGCTTTCATGAATTATTTTACTATGTATTTCTTCTATTTTGATGAATTATTTAGTAGTTTAGGTTCATTCGTATGTCACTGTATTTGAAATAATATCGTATTAAATTATGAGAAATTCCATTTCATGGTGCGACAAGTTATAGTTTTGGGGAATTTCATTTTTTGGGATGGTATCCTAGTTTATAAATCAATGGTGGATTCCATTTCTTCCCTAGTATTCCCCAAAAATGTTCAGGATGTGTGGTCTTTCCTAGGTCATTCGTTATTTTACGATTGCTCCATTCATGAAATTAGTAAAATTTCAATCCCCCTCACTTGATTTCTCCAAAATTAAATGGAATTCATTTTTTATAAAAAAATATGTGGATGCTTTTCATAATTTAAAATGTATTATCACATCACCCCTTGTAATCTTACAACCTCGTTGGGATTTACCATTTGATCTCATGTGTGATTACTCTAAGTAAATTGTTGGGGAAGTCATATCAAAAAGGGTCGATCGAGCTCCACATGTCATTTCATATGCCTCACTTAAATTGGACCCTACCAAATAAAACAACACCACAACTATAAAATAATTTCTTTCCATTGTGTTTTCCTCGTATAAATTTAGGTCATATCTTATAGGTTCCAATGTCATTGGGTTATCAAACCATGTAGCCCTTCGATATCTCCTAGTGATATCAGAAATGAAACCACATCTCATTTGCTGGATGATCCACATTTAGGATTTCAATTTAGAAATCAGAGATAAAAAAGAGCATATAATGTGGTGGAAGACCATATCAGTAAGATTCATCCATCCTCTTATATTTACTCATCCCCCTGTATTCCCAAAGATTACATGATTCCAGATAAGAAATTGTATCGGTCGAAAGATGTTATTCTTTGGTATGTTGAACTTGTAAATTATTTGGTAACATTTGTATTCCAATTTATTTCAATAAAAACTAAACCAAATGTCAAAAACATGAGTCATGTTGGTACATTTGGGATAACACCTACCTTTGGTAAACATGTAGTGATCAAGTACTTTGGAGTTTTGTTCCTGATAGAGAGTTTTAGTCAGTCCATATGTTCTACCACACTCTTCCTTGTGGGGGCCACTTTGGTCCCCAGTATATTGATCTCAATGTCCTTGATTCTGGTCTCTTTTGGAAAACAATTTTTCAGGATGCCCATTATTTCTGAAAATGTTATCTTTGCTATCAAAGAATGTGAAATGTATCTAAAAGAAACAAACTGCCACATCAATCATTGCTCTTCCATGACATTTTCAATGTTTGGGGCATTGAATTTATGGGACTATTCCCCCAGTTCATTTGGGAACTATTTCATTCTTATGGAAGAGGATTATGTTTCTAAATGGGTAGAGGCACATGCAACATGAATTGTAGATTCCAAGACAGTTTTGGGGTTTTTGAGAACTCATATATTTTGTTGGTTTGGATTGTCTATGTCCATAATTAGTGACCAGGGTTCTCATTTATGAAACCGAACAAAGAAATCTCTATTCATCAGTATGGGGTTGGGCATAGAGTGTATAATACATATAAACCACAAACCAATGATCAATATGATATGTTGAATAGTGAATTAAAAAAATTGTTGAAAAATGGTTCAAGTCAACAAAAAATATTTGATTATTGGACATAATGATTAATTATGGGCCTACCATACTGCTTTCTAAACTCCCATTATAATGTCACTATATTGTCTTGTGCTTGGAAAGAGTTTTCACTTATCTGTTATGATATATCACTGAGCCAACAGAGCCATTAAACAATGAAAATTTAATATTTCTAGTGCAGTCTCTCAATGGAAGATGAAAATTCATTAGTTGGATGAAATGAGAATAGATTCATATAAGAAATCCCAAATTTATAAGGATTGAACCAAGGATGAGAATCATTGAATCATCCTTCATGTTCAGTTCCACATTGTGTATAAAGTCCTCCCCTATAATCCATGGCTGAAGTTGCATCCATGTAAGAATTTTTCTTACTGGTTTGGACTATACATTGTTACTAATGTGTCTTAATTTTGTGTTGTTCGGGTTAAAAATGATGAATCCAAGAAAAAATTCATAGTCAATGGGTTGCGATTGAAGCTCTTTCACGAAGCCATTCTGGATTCCCCGATGGAGGAATTCCAAGGTCAAGAAGAAATCTATGAATGACACCCACAACATTTTATCACTCCTTTCTACATTCTTTTTTATTTCTGCAAGGACACTACACACACTATGTTTGGAGGGGTGCATACATTTTTTGGATAGATTGAAATTTAAATAAATTTTTCTTGTTTAATAGTATTATCTCATTCCACCATGTTTTATCCCACTGTTTTCTTCAAGAATGTAAATTTTATCATGGAAAAAGATGTCTTATTTAAAACAATTAAAAATTATTTTTCATTCTTGAGTCAATTGTGTGGAAAATTAAATTGTTTTTTTTGGTTTTTTTCAAATGAATATTGATATGGAACCTTTTTCTATAATTTATATTTTATAGTTATTATGAGTTATTTAATAAAATTTTGAAACCCATGCCTCATTAGCACTGAAAAATATTTTAATTCCTTACTTGAGATACATTCTAATCCCTTTATTGCGTATTATTCATTTTAAACATATTACTGAGAGTCTCGGGTCATTTCGAAAAACCAGAACATTCCTTGACTCTTTTTTAAGTCATAATATTCAAGTGTGAATCATTCATGATAGAGGTCATTATTCATTGAAAAGCCCTTTTTACAATTATCCTCTATTTTTGGCCACCTTGACATTTTACCCTCATTAAGCCTTATAGACAATGAAATGCCTATTAGATGGCCACATTACAAGATTATTTATCCCTAAGTAACCATATGTTGTTTAAATTATTTGTTTACATTTAGAAATTTTGGGGAGGTGGTGTCATTATGGGAATTATCTGGACTGAATCCTTATTATATACTCATGGAATGGGTGCCAACATTTTCCTTGGGTAGTGGGTTCACAAGACATATGGTATCATTGTTTTAAAATTTTCCCCTATTTATGTCCAATTAAAAATGAAAAAAATAGTTCTTTACATTGAAAGAAACAGAACAAAAATAAATAAAATAGAGAAATGAAGAAGTTTATTCATTTTTGTTAACTGATCAGTTATGACCCACACAAATTAACAATATGGATAGTGAGTTGGTTGTGATAAAATTTTTGAGGGGATAAGTGAGTACATTCATTGTTTACAATTTCATAATGATACATGTTTTTTCTAAAGAGATTAAAAACTCCCCTTATGTCTCATATAGTATGTATATATTCAATCCTACCAACCCATGACCCTCAAAACAACATATTGAATGTCCTATTGAGTTTCACACTAGTTTCTGCCAGTTATGAACATCGAATCGTGGATAAAATATGGTAAGATCACATCAGATTTGGGATAAATAATAACTCCACATTCATATATTCTCATAGTGAAGAGGGAAAATATCTATGTGAGGTAGTTTGGGACATGTTTCATAGATGAAAAAATGAGGTTGACAAAAATTTTATGTGAGAGAATAACATTGATTGGAAAATTGATTTCATAACTGAGACATGCTGAATTTCATTTCAAAAGAATCTTGGAAAACATATCTCTGTTTATTTAGAAATGAGACTTGGTTAGGATATAAGAATTTTCAAAGGAGTGAAAATGGCTATGTTTGGTGTGTGATCGCACATCGATTCATTGTTTCATTTTCACCCTAACACCACTGTGTTAAACTTGTTTTGTATTGAAAATTATAAAAATAGTAACAAATTTAACTTCATGTTTTATTTTATTATTATTGTTATCATGGTTTAAAATGTAGACGTTACTTTTTTGATAATCACATTGATGGTGGATATTATTTTGAGGGCCCTAGATAAAGTTCATAAAAAATGGTCCATGATGAACACAATCCAAGAACACAAGTTTACTAAACTGCATACTTCTACATAATAGTGCATAAAAATTTGATGATGTTTTTTTATAGGTTCCATAATTAATTGGGATATATTTCTTATGAAGGAACCCAATTCTCATTCTTCCATATGGTGTCCCAACTGACCTGATCAGTCAAGCACACTGAATCTGCACGAAGTCAAAATTTGTGTTCTGTGATATGTCCATGTCTCCGGATCTAGTTTCCCAAAATTTGTGAAAACAATTGGTAGATATATTCAAGAGGTTTGGAAACATGTTTCTTGTTTTTTACAAATAGATATTTGACATTATAGTTTTCTAAAACAATGTTCTATGTGCTATTACCAAACCTGTGTGAAAAAAACACTTTCGACTTTGACTATAAAATTGAAGCTTCATATACTCATTAGAATGTTAGTAAATGAGGAAGAGATATGGTATTTTATAGACCAAAAGGATTCCTCTCCTCAAAAAAAATGTTCTGTAGGCCTCTATTTTACTTAGGTGATCCATGATGAAGCCAAAGTTCCACCCGAGGCTCGTCTTCCACTTGAGGGAGAACTAAATGAAGGATGATCATTTTGAGGAAGATACACAATCATGGGAAAGAGTTAAGGCACTTGTTCTTATACTGGATTTTTAAATTTATTTGTTAAATATTTTACCTATTTTAAACCTTAATGCACTTCTCCTATTAATACATTTATTTTGTTATAATTACATGAAACACCTTTTCTCTCAACACCGATTAGGTTGAGATTTCAAATATGGATCTTGGATTGTTTGGATTGGTCAACACAAGTATCCTTTTTCTCTCACACATACATAAGATATTAGTATGATTTAGTAAACATTGCCTTATTCTTTAGGTCTTATCCTTTACAATACGATTGTTGTTTCAAAATTTGTTACTTTTAGTAATTATTTAAGGGGATAGAGGGGAATGAATATCTTGACAACCATCAACCATAGAATCAAACAAAACCATGATGATATTTTTAGAACAATGAACTATTCTTGATTTGTAGTGAACATGAAATTAACCCCTTTTCTCATAATTCTAAAACACTGCATTTCTTTATCAACTAATAAACAATTTAAATCTTGTCATTTTCATAAAATATATTTAAACCCCCCCCCTATTAATTTTTATCTAAAATTCACACTACAAACAACTAGTTCTCCTTGGGAGACGACCTAGGGTTGACCCTATACATTAAATAAATATTAAAAATAATAATCAATTAGATGTGTCAAAACAACGTGGTTAGGTACCATAGGGGGATCATGATAGACTGGTATAAAAGGTTTTGGATGAGAGATATGATTAATTCCTGAGTTAGGAATTGTGAAGATTACACGACTTGGTAAGGAAATTATGTCACATGATCTTGGTGTGTGACAGTCGACATGGAATATTTGTATGACATGGGATATTTGGATACCTCCTGGTTGGATGAACGAAACTTAATCATACCAAATTACCAGGTTGTGTAATTCGCCTTTCATAGAAGAGACCTTGGAGAGGTACATTCATCTGTATGTATTATTTTATTATTTGAATTGGTTGATATTTGGGAGTTAAAATAATATAAATAAAAATTATTAAAAATCCCATACTATTGGAGTTATATATCATTTATACCATTTCATATATAGCTCTTGGATGTCACCTATGTGTTTTCCAGGCTAGCATGGTCCAATAGGATGAACAAATTTACCATCATATCACTGACCTAGTTGATGAGGATGATCAGTGGTAGAAGAAATTTTTTTCATTCAAACATAAGGCATTGGAATTGTATAATCGAATAATCTCTTAACTAGATATATATGTCTGATTAGAGGAGCTCATGTTTGCCTTAATTTTCTATACGTTCGATCCGAGTACTGGGTCATGCTAACAGGTTGTTAGAAAAGAGGTACAACACTATGGTGCTGGGTATTGTTTATCGATGGATGGAAATAGAAATTATTTTAATTTTAAACCTCTAAAACATGTTCTGATTATAGTTTCTTTAATTGACTGTGAAGGTAGTGAATAGAATGTATTATCTCTCTCTTTAGTATGAGAGTATGTTAGTTTAGTATCTTGGGATAATGTTTAACAACCTTTAACATTTTTACCCTGATCTTTTCCCTGTTGAGGAGTCCTTTGAACAACATATTGAGGCGGCACTACACCCTTATATAGAGTATGAAGTAACTCCTATTATGTTAAAAATATTTTTAAAGGATTAAAATATGGTGGAGTTGATTGATTACGTACACTCTCAAGGATGTTTACCATTATAGGGGAACTAGTACGGTTCCTTCTGGAGAGGAGTTACCAATGATGGATCTCATTCTCCAAAGCCATCAAGGATTTCACTCGCAGAGATTCAATATCATCATCTTTATTTCCATCCTGGTGCATCTTGATATAGTGTTCATTCCATATGAGGTTCAAGGTATTTATCATAATCAATGTGCAATGGTTTATATAGATTAGTAAGGTGGATGTTGTCTAGTTTTGTTTCAGCCTCAATAGTAGTCACCATTGAGGTCGTATAAGATGCAGGGGTAGTAGGATTGTGTTCCTATAAGAAGATATGGGAAAAAATATGTCGACCTTAGAATGTTCATTTTATTTAGGAACCTCTTCCGAATAATTTCCATGGAGGTGGCCATCAACTGGAAGGAAGGGTGTCGGTATATGGGCAGTCTCATGATGATGAGGATCCATCACTAGAATGTGTATAAATCATTTGAGATATTATCATCTTTTCATCTACACTTGTTTATACCTTTTTTAATTTAGTATATTCTCACAAGATGGTTGTGTTCTCTCTAGTCATTACTCTGGGACTAGATGTTGATATGATTATCATGCCCCTTGTTGTTGACTATACCAGTTGGAGGCCAGAAAAGGATTTAATGTTTATAGTGTTATAGACTAAGGATGCAACTATATCAACCTTATGGAGGCCACTTATTGATTCATATATATCCATACGATGTCACTCTCCACATATATTGTTTTTATTTTTTTATTATATTATTGACTACTTGTATAGGAGATTTATGTTCTTAGATGATGATGGTCAGTGTGTGGTTTTAATTATCATTTGGTATTTTTAGTTGGGAAGTATATTTTTTGACATCTTTATTTAATTTATAGAAGATATGTCTTTGGAATTATTATAGTCTCAGGTGGTGGAGGATCTAATTATCATTAGATAGTTTCTAGTATTTTTCCCCTGTTTGTTGTGAAATTACCCCCTAGACATGATATTGATTAGGGATAGACTTACTAATTGATTATTTAATTATTTTTGTGGATCCATATAAGATTTAATATTATTAATTATGGGATATAAGGATTTAGATATATGATAAAATGCATAAGGGTTTCATCTCACCTTAGGTGTCATTGCGGGATTCTATAATGTTATTTAATAATAATGATGATTATAGTCTGAGGTTGTCTGTAGACTACTAGAGGTTGAATCTGATGAAGATTAAGAATCCCTACCCTCATACGTAAAATTGTGACCCATTCAACCATTTCAGGGGAGCAAGATGGTTTTCTAATATTGTCCATTGATCGTGGTATCACTAGATGAGGTTGAATGAAGAGTATGTCCAAAAGATTTCCTTCAGATATAGGTATGGGAACTTAGATCATTTGTTCATGATATTTACAATCTCAAATTTCCTAGATATGATCCTGGGAATCATTTAATCTATGTTATAAGGGTTTATAGTTTCGTCTTATTCATCTTTATTGAAAAAAAGTCGATATAATAAATTTTAGAGGAAGGGAATGCCAATAATTTTAGAGACATCTTGTAGGTCCTTTAATTCCACCTTCTCTAGGGAAATGTTTCATTACTATGTTTAAGACTTGTGAGGTATATTTAATTATTAATGTAGTTTCCAATCCAGTTGTGTCCATGTAATTTTTAAATATTGAGGTCGTTTTTTATTAGGCATCACCCAAGAATGTGTAATAGTTTCATAAGCTTTTGGTCTTGAAGGATATTATTATAGGTTTATATATTATTAATCATAGATTGCAGCCTCATTGAATTCTATGACTGATAAGGACTACGAATTTATTTAGGCAAGTAAATGTTAGGAAGTTATTGACTACCTAAGGAGTGAAGTGATTAGTTATCATTTTCTCTAGATTTTAGATGAAGAGATGTCGTTTGTGTTGTTCTCTGATACTTCTTGTCTCAGATTATGATTCTTATTGATGTTGTAAAAGATAGTGATCTATCATGGGTCTAGGAAGCTACAACATAATGAGCATAACTATGTCAACCATGATTTAAAGTGAGAAATGGTTGTGTTTACATTTCTTTTTTGTGAAATTATCTCATTCGAGTATTATTTGTTGTCTTCATTAATCACAAGATATTAAAGTATGAATTTTATTATCATGAAATGAATCTATGATAATGAGGGTTGATAGAGTTTCATGAAGATTATGTCTTTGAGATATACTACACCTCCTGACATGGGAATTTTTTGGCTGAATTATTGAGCATGAATTCTTAACAGGGTGTTGTTCAATAGTCATAACATTCATAGATGGTGATGGGTGAATTGAAATACCTGCACATAGATAGAGGGGTGGAAGATGGTGTAGGTATATTATTTATAATTGATGTGAATTATACCCTGATATAGTAGGTGGAGGGGTGTTGGCTGTGTATACATGGAGGTATAGGTGATGCATGATCATTTTGGCCACGATGAGGATTTTGTGGGATGACCTTGACTAGATGAGGATTTATTGGATATATTTTATCCCAGTGGTAATACACACAAGAGTCCTTCACGGGTTTCATAACACTCTTTTTTAAATACACCTGAGAGTATACATGATATACCATATCTTGAGGATTTAGTTTTAGTGTTACTAGATGAAAGAGGTATTGTAAAAACATGTGGCTATATTCCTAGTTTTACATCATGTAATATAATAATATTGTGTTCTAAGTTTGGGTTGCCATCAGTTATCAACCTTGATGTGGTTCATTGAATGATATACAAGGTTTATCATATAGGTGAGAGGACGAAGGTGGCACATGACTGAAATAAGAATTATAAAGATTGTATAATTATTATATTAGAGTTTCCTTTTGTGGATGAAAAGTTTTTAATAATATCTCCTCAACATGGGATATATAGGTTTGTTAGGGGTGTAAGATCCTGAACTAGTTATTTAGGCCATCCGAGCTATCGGTCATATTGGAAAGGTGTCTTTTCAGATGGTGTTAACATGAATGAATATTATCATTGACATTATCCATGCGTCTCCTCTACATTGTTATTTTCGTGATGACTCTCATTACATTCAATGGGGAGACTTGGATATCGAGGGAAAAGTGACATTTTTAGAGTGTCCTATAGATATCCAGGATCATTGATATAAAGAGATTTCTGGACAAAAAATCCCCTCTATTCATATATTATGGAGGCGTGGTGGTTCTAAGGTGATTAATATGATGTGTGATATGCATATGTGTGTCTGGTATTCATAACTATTATGAGTTTTTTTTGCAATGTTTTCTTTGATGATGTGATATTTGTATATTTCTAGTTTATTATATGTGCTTTCTTTTTCATTTTTTTAATATCTGTTAAAAAATGAATCATATAAAGAAGAGAAAATATCAATTTTAACCAATACATGATATACTATAACATTTTTCAAAATATTGTGTCTGATTTAATGCTTCCCAAAAATATTGATATCTCTGTATAAAAGATTAAATTACATAATATGTGTGCTTGGGGCCTTGTTTTGTGATTATAGTTGTAGTTGATGGCATATTCTATGTGCAGTTGATATAATTATCGGGGTGTTTATTTTAAAAGGTTGTCTTGAGTTCAGTGTGAAATGTTTTATTGATGTGGTTGTGTGATAAAAGTGATTTGAGGATGGTGTGAGATAGTGTTGTTGTGTTGGCCTGATATAAGACCCTTGAGAAGTATCTTTTGGTATGGTTGTTTGAACAACATTCCCTTTTTTACTTTTCATTTCATAGATCATTTCTCAAGGATTAGAATAGTTTTAGAGTTAGACAATATAATGGTCTAGTCAATATAACTCATTAATTTGTGGGAATTGTAGCGGTGGAGGTGTTTTGAGGTGGTTTTGAAAAAGTTGGATGTTAAAGGAAATGATTTTTGGTGATAAACATAGCTAAGAGTGTTTTGTGACATAGTGTCTTCGGTTCTTCCATGAAGGTGAGAAACAACGGAATGAAGATTCCATCTATATCTTATAGCATCGAAGTATGATTTTTGGGGTTTCTACCATTATTGTAATAACAACGATGTAGAGAGAGAGGCTGGGGAATATAACATCATGGTATAGTATGGTGATACATACAAATCTATCATGGCTATGCTAGGGAGTAGGTATGTGGCACATGTTGTTAATTATTATTAGTTGAATCCAATGTAGTTTTGCCTCCTCCTATGTTGCAGCCCTTTTTCTATTTTATCCAATATATATCAAAATCTGTATCATGTTTCTCAGATGTGAGTATTACCATCCTCACTGTAGCATGGTGTCGTACCCTACTTCATAGTGTCCCCCATTTTTCATAGTTTTATTTTATAGTGAAGTAGGTTATGCCATGGTTAAATGTTTTTTGAACATTGAATAAAATCCCAAATCCCATAAACCCCAATTATTCATCTGAATTTTATCTCTGTTCTTAGGAAACCCATGTGTGTACCTAGGATGTCTTTCAACCCCTTTTTTAGATTCCTTCCTTAGCCTGGGGGGATAAATCCTTATAGGTTCTATGTTATTTATCCCCTTTTCATATCTAAATTTACACTTTGTTATCCATATGGAGAGGATCTCTTTCAAGGGAGTTATTAGTTTTGATGTTGATTTGGTAAGGAAATGATGTTGGCTTTTTTTTTCCTTGTTATTCAAGGTACATTCCTTTACTATTGTTCTCGGTGGTTGTCTCCATCTTATTACAACCTTGTGAAATGGTTCAAAAAAAATTTGAGGTAAGGTATCTATTTCCAATCATTATGTCATATATGTAGAAGGGTTCATGTTTTTTCATCTTTGGGAATATAGTATGAACCAAACTAATGATGATAATGTTTTTTCTAATTGAAATTGAAGGTTAGGTGGAATGAAAAACATATTTTATAACATTCTATTCTATTTTTATATTGATTATGTATTCTTTATGTATCTTTTTATAGCATGGTTGTTGGGATCCATGTTTCCACTAGAAATTGATATAAATGTGGAATCATTATTGTATGATTATTTGATATCACACATTGATAACCACTTATACCTGGATAATGAATTGGAATCCCCTTGAGAATTCAGGTTTGTGTGGGCATTCAATTTAAATGTAGAGTAAATGAGATGAGAAGACAAATGAATAAATCTGAAATAATAATTTTGAATGTGCGAAGATGGTTGAGATGTGTGGTTGTGGTGCCTGGGGGAAAATTTTCTAAGATATTGGTGTGGCACGTGGTTGTTGTGATGAGGAGGCGGTTTTGGTTATTAAATTGTGTTAACGTGGGTCTTGATGTCTTAATGAAGGATGGGTTCTTTATTGTTAAGTGTTGTAATTTTTCCCAATAGTATTTTAATTAAATATAAATTTTGAAACTAAAATATCAATAGTTGAAATGGATAGTGAATGATTTAAATTGTATGTGAAGTGTGGTCAGTGTGATTTTTGTATAATATGAAATAAATTTGATGGATAATTGAAATTTATTGGTAATTTAAAATCAAGAAATTTGATTAGAATGAAATAAAATGTGTCTTGTGACTTCTGTCCTGATTGGGTGGTGTTATGCATTTATTGGTGGAAATGAAAACAGTGGATGTTGCGAGTTGTGGTGGTGATGTTGTGAGTTGGTCTTCACTCTTATTAGGAAACAATAGTTTACGTTTGTGTGGGGATATATATATATATATATATATATATATATTAGTACTTTGTTCTTTTATTGTGAAATCTATATGCACCCCATCTACATCATCTTCCATGTATAGAAAACATAATATTTAGGTGTTTTCCCAACATCCTGATAGTGGCGATGGATGGATGCCAACCCCATCTTCCTCACTCAGTCTTCCAAGTTAGTTTGATATGAATATTTTGTGATGTACATAAGTTAAAAGTTCACTAATACTGGTTATTAATGAGTTTATGTGGTGGATATGGTTGTGTCAATCATTTAAGGAGGAGAAAATCATGTTGATGTACTTAATGTTCACAATATGCTACTACTCTATTTATGGCTATAGATATGATTTTAAGGACCCGATGTCTTTGTGTGAGATGTGATATTATGGCCCATATGTCATTAGGTGAAATTATGTGTGATGGACATGGTGTCTACGATTCATATGGATTTGTGTGTGGCCATATATACAGATTTTGTAATTGGATTCATTATTTATTGAGGGTTCCTTGAGGATTATGGGATTCTCTTTTTTATTTACTAAGGTGATGTTGGTTCTGTTGTTTTCTCACTGGTGCATTAGTATTATCTTTTCACATGTGCATGATATAATTTGTTTGTAACCCTACTCAGTATAATTGTATTATCATTTTTAAAATATGAAAACTATTTTAAAAACATCCAATAGGTTGACAACAACCGCTTTGGACTTTAGTAGCTTGAACATTGGAGCTTTTATTCTGTTGTGGCCATAATATTTTTTTTAGTGTATTTATTTGGAGAACTTTAATATTTTATTTACATTATTCTTACATAATGGGATGTTTTTAGTTTTATTTATTTTATAATTTCCTAATGTTTCATAGTGATTGATATCCAATCTCTATTTCATGTATATTATAGTGGTTAATTCCTCCCATATGTGAGTTTTTATACCTCCAGTACTGGTCACCAACTTAGGGCCTACTGGAGGAGAGACTCTGGGTTCATTATCCATTTTCCTTCATTCACAGCTTGGGAGAAATACAGTTGGATGGAGTGTTAGAGAAAAAACTCAAATAGACTAATTAATCTCAAATAAAACCAATTTAATCAAACATGAAAAATGATTTGATAAATTTTATTTTCATTCCATATTGCTAACTTTATGGACTGTATAAACCAATATTCATAATATTTTTTATTCAATCTATATCCATCATTTTTAGATTTTAATTCTTCCAATTTTATTCAAAAAAACTTTATATTTATAAAAAAAATAATTAAATACATAGATGTTATACATATAATGATTCATTTTGAAAACCGCAAATGTGTCCTTCCCAACCTGGAGGCCACAAAACTGTTTCCCTGAGATGAGTCACCAAATGACCTCAAGCACAACTCCATTTAATCCAGAGGCTGATGACTATAAGATAAGGTCTAATTTATTATTTGGGCAGAATAAACCTACGTTTTAGAAGAATATAAATTAGATAAAATATACAAATAAAAGAAAATATAACAACCAATCATTGTGCTTTTGAATCCATTTCCCAAAATTGTGTACAAACTCAAACCAATAGTAGTCATGCTATGTAATTTTAATATAGATTCATGTTTAATGAATAAAAAAAGAAAAATATTGAAGGATCCCCAAATGGATCTCGAATCTATGAACGGGTCCCTCATCCATACAGATCCCATTCCCAAGCCAACCATCTAGTATAGGGATTTTTCCCTTGCCTATACCTACTACCATGAAATCTACTTAGGTATCCAATGGAACCAAAAGAAAGGGGTGTGTAAAACATAGCTTTACACCACTAATAATGTCAAAAAAAATATAGTATACAAATAGTTTATATATGTACTTATATAGTAAAACCGTGAGATATAGATAAACCAAGTCCCATTACCTCACAATATTCACTTACAAAATCGCTATTAATTGATCCATTGGTTAGATAACTTATTCATAACACACCAGTGTATGTACGTCAACTACTGTGAATAAGGGGACAATTCATGTTCCCTATCTCACATGGGAAACCATTTCATAATCATTATAATCATACTCACCTTGGAACCTTAGTCTAGGTAGTCCTATACAATGAAATTTTTAATGGGGATAGTTCTTTATTCTAACTTCCCAACCCATGAATTCTGTGTGTTGGATTTAGAGCCTTAGTCCATCCCAACCTAGGGGATGAGCCTCAATCCATATCCCATACACCACCAATCCATGTGCACATTATTTAATGACCATTCATTACAAAAAACATTTCAATAAACCATTATCAAGAAATATCGACATCATTATCAATTAATATATAATTAAGTAACTAAACATTCATTATTTCTTATCCTAGTAACACATTACCAGTGATATTCCAGAACTCGCTTTCATGTTTCCATTGCAACCCACAAGACATTTAACACGTTCACATTAATCTATTTAACCCATTCAGAATATTTCAAAACAACCCCATATTCCATGATAACCACTAGACACAATTACCTTTGTTCTATTTCATAACCCAAATCAAAAAATTCAACACATTTATCAAGGGATATATTTTATTACTAAACAATTCATTTCTTAACATTACCATTATCCCTATTCAAGTGATGGAAGGCCCCATGTGTGGCCCTATAATAGGTAGAGTCAACCTCAATGAATCCCATGTGGGTAGTGAGGGGTAAAATTCATAACTTAACCAACCAAATTAACAAATATTACATTTTTAATATAATTTACAATGAGAAGGAACCAATAGCACAACCATATAAAAATAAACCATCATCATGAAAACATGATAAAACTTGTAGATCATCATCCTCAATTCTAAAGTACAAGTTCGCTCAACCATATCCCATGACTCGTATTCATAAACCCTTCAAATCCTCGAATTAATATCTAGTATAAAGGGGGTTATTATGCATTCATTAGAAGGATGAAGACCACGAAATATATAATTTGAAAATGCAATGAAATAGGACTGTTAGACTTACCTAGAGCTTTGATTCCCAGCCAGTAGTGCTCCAAATAGCTTAGAATTCAAAAAGATTGATCCTTGGGAAGCATTGGGCGTTTTGGATCATCACTAGTGTTTATATAGAATATATTATGAGGAAACATATGATATAACACATAAATAATAAATGGTTAAAAGGGTAAAATCATAGTTTTAATGAGGTGCGTGGTTTGGCCACAAAGTTTTCCAAAAAATGTGAAAATCATGCACTAGCATCTATCTAATAGGGGATAGGTCACAAAGATACGTAGTGATCATGTACAGTTTAGAAAACCATGTTCAAAGCGTGTGGAATAAATCTGTCAAATCTCGGATGATTTTCCTCCCCACATTAACGGTTTACCTAACTGGGAATCTAATCACATCACAATTCACTATTTTATTTCACCCTAAAACAAATGTATTAAACATGTATTTTTATTGAAAATTAAATATATAATAAAAAATTTAACATCTTGTTTGGTTCAATATCTTAATAATTATCACTTCTAAAAAGGGTTATTTAATTTTTTTTATCATTCTATTTTAGTTGGAGGTGATTGGAAGTACCGAAGATGATGTTGATGAAAAATTGGCCAAACAAAGATAGAATCCAATAACACATGTGGACTCAACCCCACACATCAGCCAATACATGAATCCAATTAGGCTTAACTTTTTTGAGATGGTCCAAAAATCACCAGGATAAAACTCTTCTAAATAAACCAAATCCCAATTAATCTATTAATGGTCCAAAAAGAACTGATATTGACAAGAAATAGAATCTACAGTAAGTCAAATTTTTTGTTATGTATATTGAAAATATCTCCCATTTATTACAATATATGGATTCCAAATTTTACATGGAGACATAGGGGAGGTCAGTAAAAAAATTCATTCTTTTCTCAAATTTGTGATAATGTAGTTTACTAGCCCAAAACCATTGTCAAAGTTCTTCTTAAAATCTTGGCTCCCAAAACCACCTCTAATTTTGGCTATAAAACAAAACCCTGCGAACCTCATTTAAGAGTTCGACTTGGAAGAAAATATTTTCCTTTTTGGAAACCCAATGTAGTCCTATCATCATTCATAGAATTTATATAGTCTATATGAATTTATACTTGAACATATATGGAATCCTCCCTTTCTATGGAGATCTAAATGTTTTTGTGATCACCAAGGGAAGAACGTGATGTAAATCCTGAGCTCTGTAATTGTAATATTTGAATGATATTACTAATTCCATGTTTTTATAGTGTTTTTATTATATTTATCTAAATATTTTATTGTTTTATGTAATGGATATTATGTCATACTCGACTCGTATGATCGTGTTTGGGGATACTCATTCCTTTGATGTTTCACATATTATTCACTACTTTTTCTTCACCCTTTCAATTACGGCGTCTCTACGTTCCAAATTTGTCAATTTAAATCCCATAAAAATTATATATAAATTTAAATTCATTTCATGCTATCAAATTTATATAATTAAAAAAGATGGATAATGCATCAAGTTCTTCTCTTGTTTCCTTGGTGAGTTTTGGTTATAAAGTCGATCAAAAATCACATAATCATCAGTGGTAACTGGTTAATAATTTTGCGTTCCTAAATGAACCCCAGGATGTATCCTAGTATACAAATAGTATAATTATGTTTCTTGGTTTTAAAAAATGGGGATTAAAATACTTATACCATTTCTCTTGAAGTAATGAAGGATGATAATCATGATAGTTCTATAGTTTGATTACTCTTAATAAAAATTGTTAATTTCCATTTTTTAATATTTCCTACTACAATCTATTAGATTCTTAAATAAAAATCCCCATATTATCTAAAATATAATTCCACTATTTCATGATTAAAACATTGATTAAAAATTAATGATTTAAGGTTCCATGGAGAGATGACCTAGGGTATCTATTATAATCTATAAATTCAAGTAAATATTAAACATCTAATTTGACATGATCTACAATGCGATAAAATCATGTCAACATTGACGGGGAGCAAAGAAAAAAAATCTATTTCTTTCATTATATTATTTATTTTACTTTTTTACATATTAATATTTTCAAAATCTCTTGTTCCTTTTGAATGTTTTTTCATGTGTTTCTTCTTTTCTCTCCATATATACTTATATCTATCTCTCTCTATGTATATAATATAAAATTATCTTTTATTTTATCCAATAATTCTTATTATGTTCTTTTATTTATTAATATTCCATTAAAAATATAAAAACAAACTTCAAAACATTGTTTCATGATAATATTTGATGAAGAAATACTACTGGATTTTTACCTAGAAGATGAAAAGACACATCACTAAAATATTATCTCATCTAGAGATGGAATATAATTTAACAATGAGATCCCCTTATAGAACCTAAATTGGTCCCCAACCTATCAAAAAAATAACGAGATCAAACCCTTGAAATGATGTATACAAATAATCAAACATTAAAAGATCCAACAACCCCTATTGTGGAGTACCAACTTCTGTACATCCAATTCCCTGAAGAAGCATCCGACTTTGAACTGAGATGGGGACACATCCCCCTCCTTCAAAAATTCAATGGTATTTCTAGTGAGGACCCTCTCAAAAATATTAAGGAGTTTCACATAGTCTGATCCATCTGGAATCCCAAAAATTTTACAGAGGACCTCATAATTTTGTGGACCATCTCTTTATCCATTAATTATGTAGCGAAAGAATGGATATACTGTATGCCTAAAATAATTTTTGATAGGGAATTACTCTGACTTAATAATATAAGATATGTTTTTCTCTATGTATCAAAATCTAACAATTAGAAAATAAATCTTTAAAAATGGGAAATCAGATATGGAGACCCTACATGAATATTTAGAGAGATACAAAATACCTTTCTCAATTTTCCCCAGCAAAAAATAATTGAACATTTTATAATTCAATATATATATGTGGGACTTATCCCTATTTATCATGGAATGAGAGGTACTGTAGCTGGTGGTTCCCTAGTTGATAAAACATTTACCTCAACTTGTGACTTAATAGACAACATGGCTCCAAATGGACAATAATTTGGACCACGAGAAATTAAAACCTCTCAAAGAGTTCATTAGGTAAGTCATTCATCCCTAGAAAAAATATTAGATCATAAACTCGATGAGATGCACACTATTCTAATTTAATTAGATCATGAACAAGGTAATTCACACTCTCTACCTATACCATCACATTGTTGTATTTTTTCTGATGACACTCGTTTTTTTACCATTATCAACAAGATTGGGATCTATACGACTCTTGTGAAATAGTATTCCATGGAAATCCATTTAGGTAAGCACCTCCCATCAAGAAATTTGACATTAGGAAAAATTATAATACTTTGTTGAAATAAAAACCATTGTACCGATAAATAAGAAACTCAATATACCCCCAAATGAATTGTTATCAACAAGGAAAAGGTATTAAACCTTCTTATCATTCACCTTCTCCGAGAAATCCACCTCCTCCAAAGTCTAAAAAAACCTCGATGTTATGGGCATGAAAATTACAACCCAAATCCTCCAGTTACAATAGACCACACCATCATGTATTGAAGACCTATAAACTCTTGCAGGAAAACTAGAAAACACAATCCTTGAGACAAACATGTATGGTTCTTGATAAATACTATCTCATCCTGTTTCTAGTCCAAAATACAATGGTAATATTTGTTTAATAAAACATTATAATGATGAAGAAATTTCATCTAACATTAATTCTACACAGTTGGTAATTACCATACTAGAAAACTCCCTTTCTATACACAAAAATATTATAATAAAGAAAAAAACCAATAAATAAGTTATTATTGATGATGCCTCTAGAAATATATTTCTCTTACTTTCCCCCAAATACTCTATAAAATCTAAGAAAAAAATTTATAATGAGATTGATAAGAAAATAGTGGATACATTAAAAAAAATGTGAAATTTAACATTCCTTTATTTTTTTTCTGTTAGACAAATCCATCAATATGCTATATTTTATAAAGGTATATGGAGAAAAAGATGAAGACAAATGGTGAATGAGAATGTCACCCTTAAAATGAATTTCTCGAATTTGATCCAACTAGAAATGGAAGCCAGATTAATGGATCTTCACACATTCATGATTCCATGAACCATAGGGTAGAGTATGTTTTATGATTCCTTTCTAGTTCTAGGTTCTTCAATTAATATAATGTCTTTCCTTGTGTACACTTCCCAACAGGATAGAGAGAATTTACCAATGGGATATTTCATGAAACATGACAATTGGAGGACAACACATCCATTAATAATGAAAAAGGATGTCCTAGTTAGATTGAAGAATATAATATACAACGCTCCACACATAATTAGGAGTATATTACTTAAAATAGAAAATATGATAAGAAATATTCACAATGGTATGTTGCCTATTGAAATTCTTCATGAAAATAAATCATTCAATATCCTTGATTCTATGAGACACACCATTGAATAGAACTCAACTATTCTGGTCTATTTGATGGATGTTCTCCCAAATGACACACAAACATGAAATTATATCCTTGAACCATACTTATATTCATTTTCTTCATCTTCACACTTGATTTATTTGAGTTTTGATTAATGTTTTGAGTGTTGTGTGGGTTTAAAAAAGTTTAAATTATATGCTTTAATTGATGAGTGTGGTCATTCTAATGTACTCATTACTGTTGATGATTCTATAAAACTCATTTCCATTGATTCTATTTCCCTAGAAAATAATAATGAGTTTATATATGTTTCCATGGACCTCAAGCCCCCTAATTACCCACCCTCAGTCCAAAAACCACTAGTGTTGGAATTTAAACAACTACTATATGATTTAAAATACTTCTATCATGAGGGTATTGTCTAATTTCCCATCATTATTACCACGAACCTTTTTGAACAGTAGGAATAAAAACTGTTATAACATTTGAGAGAGTGTTAAAAGGATATGGGATTTAAATTTGAAGATATTTCTTGGATTAGCATATCTCTTTTTGTGAACAATATAATTTTAGACGATAAGGATAAATAAATAAGGAAGTATCAACAACAATTGAATCCCTCCCTCCTTGATTTCAATGTTAGATGGTATGTCTGAGAATTATATACTCTATAATACGAAATGTAGGATCGAAAGAATAGAGATGATACTGATTGTAGTATCAAACTATGTTGTAGATACTCAAATACAAGTGGGGGTGAATTGTATAATTTTAAAAATTCCTTTGGAATTTTTAAAGATAGTTATGTTTAACAAGGTTAAACTAGATAATTCACAAAACCTCTAGTTCTACAAACTTTCTTGAATCAGGAGATATGATTCCAAGAAAGAAATTCTAGAAAAGTGATTCTGGAAATGAAACTTAATGAAAGTTTAAAAAGATGAAGATTCTACCTTAAAGCGTATAGATTCAAAATAAATTAGAGTACAAATATAATGTAGTATAAGATATTTATACTTTCCTCAATAATACAAATGCAGTGGAAAACTTGTAACAAAAAAATTAACAAAGTAAATCTTTTAACCCAAAGAGAAGGGTATCAAACAACCTTGGATAAAGGCACCTTGATTTATACATTCAACAAAGTTTTTCTTACCCACAGTAGGGAAATCCCTCGATATAATGATCGAAGTCTATCTTGTTATCCCCACAAGACCTAAACTTTAAGGTAGTTGGAAGCTTTGTCTTCCTCAGCAAGGAAGTCCTCAAATTCAATGTAGTCGGCACCTTTGTCTTACTATCCCCGGATTACCTCGATTGTACACAACAACAATCAGAATCACACAAAGAAAAACTGAACCAGAAGTTTTGTATGAACTAAGCAATGAGAGTCTCTCTCTAGAAATCACTTCAACATCATGTAATCTATATAGTTGTAGACCAGTCTTAGAGCTATTTTAAATGAGCTCCAATATATAGGCATGGTTTCAACGGTCAGCTCCCTCCCCCAACGGTCATATTTATCCTTGAATTTCGGAGGGACCTGTATATGTGTCACTAAAACAACGGTTTGTTAGTAACTGAATAGACACCATAGTTTTATGAAAAAAAAATGTGTAAGCCAAATATGGTTATAGAACTTGAAATCCCATATTCAGAGTTCATGAAAATGAATGTTTGGTGTCTGGCCAAAAATGAATTTAGAGTCTATAGTATAATGATATTCATATTCTGTTGTATAGGAATTTGGAACCTGAATTCTATAGAATTTTGGAGTCTGAATTTCAAGGAAATTATGAATCTGGATTCTCAAAAATTCGGAACTAGAACTTACAATGTTTGGAATCAGAGTTCAAGAGAATTCGGATTCAGAACTCATAAGAGTTCGGAGTATGAATTCAGAGAACTCGGAGTCAGAATATAGAGATGTTCGTAACTAGAAATCGTAATTAGATTTCGAAGTAAAAACTCAGATGATTTTGTATCTAGAATTCATAATCATAATTCAGAGTTAGAACATAGAATAGTTCATATCCAGAATTCGTAATTACAATTCAGAGTTAGAACTCAGAAGAGTTCGTATCCAGAATTCATAATTAGAATTTTGGGTAAAAACTCATAAGAGTTCGTATCCCAAATTCTGAGAATTCAGATTCTAAAACAGAATGCTTCATATCTATGTATTTGTAAGATTCTGAGGTTTTTGTTTGAAACTGGATATTGCACTTAGAAAAATTATGATATGCACAACAAAACATGGTAAGTATAAATTTACTTGGGGAAAGAAAATTTTCCTTATAGAAGTAAAACACAGTGTCAAAAGAGATTTTCCTTGAGATAAGGTCTCTGTGATTTTCAAAACTAGAGGAATGGTAAAGTCATAAGGAAATCCTTAATGACTTAACAATCTCCCCCAAGTAAGAAGGAATGAAAATTTCATATGTAAAACCTTATTTACTTATCAATATCCCCCTTTTTTGAAATCACAAACATCCTTCCAAAAAAGAATATAAGGACTTAGAAAAAAATTCTAGACATTGAAATAACACTTATCTATCTTAACTTATGAACAATGGTGAATAGGACTACCTCCCCCATTGGATGTGGAACTCTAATGATCGTATTCTAGATTTCCGCAATGAGGAATTTCATTATATTGATTATAGAAATATTTATATTGAGAACCCCCCCCCTTAGATAAACTCCCCAAAACATAGGGATATTTCTTCTTTACGTGAAATTATTTTTCCATTCTCCCCCGTTGTGATTTTCAAAAAGAAATTTATGGAATGGAAAAGAAATATGGTACCTGAAATATTAGTACAAACATCCGAGAAAAACAAGGAACCATAATTTCATTGTGATTGAAAGAATTTGTACATGGAAAAACAGATACAACAAAAGATCGGATTTGGATCTATATTGCTTCATTTTTCTTGGGCATTATCTTCTTCACAATGGTTTTTAGCTTCAAAATCTCTTTGTTATCCTCCTTTTCTTTCTTTTATAATACAGTGATCCTGTCTTCTTGAGCTTTCATGGCCTCTTCCTGAGCCATCAGCAATTCATCTTGCTTCACTAGATTTTCCTGGATCTCAATATGCAGATCCCTTTCTGTTTTCCAGCTTTGGACAATATAACTCAGCATCCCATTCAGGTCTTTGACATATTGAATCGGAACATTCTGCTCCAAAGTTAGATTTTTCTTAAAGATATCTATAAGATCCTTCATTTTGGTGTCTTCAGTATCAAAAACATCCCTGACATCTCTTTGAAATTTTTCAAGCTCTCTCAAATCATCAATAATCTTCCTCGACCAACTGGTCATTTTCATGAAAGATTTTTTGTCGGCTTCATAGTTGATAAGGAGATTTTTGTTATCATCCTCAATAATTAAACACCTATCTATCACCATGGATACAAAGTATGACTTCTGATTCATACTATGATCGAGCATCTGGAATCTGGAGGTAATTGTAGGAATGATAGGAATGGTGTCTACTGGCTTCTTTAGGGATTGGATAACAAAATCATGTCCTAATGCTGATGACTCCAAATCTGACATTTTTCTTGGAGTTGGTTATTCCTCTAGATCTTCCATCTTCCTTCTTGCTTAAAATATATTTGGTTAGGTTATCAAAAACAACTTGTTTACCCTTATTGATTCTCAGAATAGATTATTCATCGGGAGATTCATGCTCACTTTCAGATAATTGGACAGTCTTATCCTCATCAATTTTCTCTTTTTCAACTCCTGCCTCAATGTATTAAAAAAATGAAGTCATGATTATGACTCTCTACCTCAGATAACTTGTTCACATCCTCTTCAGCCTTCTCAACAACCACAAGAGTTGCATGTGTTGAATATCAGGCTTGAGATGTCCGGATTGGAAATTCCTCAAAAGAACTTTACTTCTCATGAAATTATTCTACATGCTTTATCAAATCCACTATATTTTTGGTGCTTTTAACTTCATGAACTTCTTTCACATCTTCCTTCTCAACTTCCTTCTCTTTGGATTTTTTGGGAGACATGGACTTCTTTCCTGGATTCATAGGGAATGGTTCAACATGGAATGATTTTGGTACGGGAATGTTTTCGGATGCTTCCTCAGTAGCCTTTAAAATATATTTCACAATATCTTCCTCTGACATCTTTTTATTAAGCTTCATCTCTTTGAAATGCTTTTCAAGATCATCTGTAGCTTTTTCTTTCAGAGACTTGTCCTCTTCTTGGTTTTGGCCAAATTGTGGTTCCTCTTCCTTTCAAGCCTTTTTATCCTCTCTCCTTTTTCCAACCACTTCGTCCAGATAGGATTTTTTCTTTTTGGGCTTTGGAGGTTCGGATTGAGCTTCTTTGTCCATAGGAGGTTCACCTTCAACTTATCATTCCTTCAACATTTTTTTGTTTCCAGCTTTCTTTGAAGGTTCAGTTTCATCAACATTTCTTCGAATGGCTACTACCTCAACCTCATGTAGATCATAAAAATTACACGTCTCCTTTGAAAAACCTACTTTCATCCTCTTGAGGGTGTCTTTGTCACCCTTTATTGGTATGATAATTCCCAGAACCCATAACTTTAGGTTCCTATTGTTGGTAGGCACATGTGAAATCTTTGCGGTCTTGACATTAGTAAGTCCATGGCATTCCAAATCCTTCACCTTTACGAAACATCTGTGAACATCCGACAGCTTATGGGAACAAAATTCTGCCTCCCCACCGTAAGATAACACAACCAGGATAGCAACCTTGGTGTATGAATGTGTATATGTCATTCCATAACTATTGAAGGAAATTTTTTCTCATCCATCTTCTTTGAAAAAGTTAAATGATTCATAAAATTCTATATGTAGATCCGGATACACAACATACAAAGATTTTGTATTTGAAATGGATATTATCTCCCACCCATTATGCCTGATATTATTTGAGACAATAGAATCATACTTATTAAAGAAGTTAGTATGTACCAACCTCTCCCTATAAATTTTCCACTATAAAACTAGCTTGACAAAAGAAATTTTTTTTGAGAAAGAAAATCAGCAGACATTCGGACTTGTGAAAACTCTGAAAATACATAATGGGATTTTGAAGTTGGGCAGATCTTCGACATGAAAATGCTTTGAAAACTGATGTGGGACAACAATCGGGGGGTCCCCTTTTTATAAGTGTTGAAATGACAGTTGAACATCCTATCTGAATCCAATGGCTGATAATCCTTTTGATCTGATCTGACGGTTGAAATAATTTTCGCAAATAAAATTTGGTAGGATCTGATATTTAGTGGTTTTAAAAAGAAAACATTCAAATTTATGGAAACTAGAATCCGAGAAATTAAAAAAAAAGAAACTACCAGTAAGTAAAAGGTAATTATGAAAACTCAAGAAAGAATCATACATTACAGATTGTCAGGTGAATTATTCGTATTGTGGAAAATTCTTCTTGAAGGACTTTAGATTCCAAAAAAACATGAGTATGAAAAAGAAATTGAGTACACAGATCATCATTATGAAAATTGTCATTACAAAAATATTCATTACATATATATTTAGTATGAAAATATTCACTCGAAAATTACAGGTAAGAAAAATTTCATTACGAAAATTTCATGTACAAAAATGTCCATTACAAAAATTTCATGTACAAAAATTTCATTATAAAAATAATGAAAAACGTCATTACAAAAATCATGAAAAAAATAATTATGAAAAACATGAAAAAATTCATTACAAAAAACATGAATAACTATATTACAGAAAAATAAGACAGACATCATTACAAAAAATATGAAAAACATCTTTTTGAAAAATATGAAAAATTTAATTACGAAAAATATGAAAAACATCATTACAAAAAATATGAAAAACATAAATGTAAATATACTCCCCCTATGAAAAGGAGATTATTACTGTAAAGAGATTGAATTCAATAGAAAGTTAACTACGACGATTACCTTACTATTATCATTCCTAACTTCTATTTAATGTATTCAAATCTATCAATGGGTAAAGATTTTGTGAAAATATCAGAAAGTTGGTCTTGCATTCTGAATAATTGAAAAATGATATTTCCTTTTCTTGTGATCCCTAAGAAAGTTATGCCTAATATCTATGTGCTTTGCATGAGATTGATGTTTGGGGGTTTTACTAAGGGCAATGGCTCTTGTATTATCACAGAAAATTTGTGTTTTTGTAAAAGTCATACCATAGTTAGTGAGAATATGTTTCATCCACAACACTTGAGCACAACAACTACCAGCTGCTACATATTAGGATTTAGTAGTGGAGAGTGCTACTGAGTGTTGCTTCTTGAATGAACAATAAACTAATGAATGTCATATAAAATGACAAGTTATGGATGTCCAGTTTCTATCCATTATACATCCACCAAATTCAGCATCTGATAAACTTTTTAAAACATAATAATTTCCAGAAGTATAAAAGAGTCCTCTATCTATGGTTCCCTTTAAGTAGCGAAAAATTATTTTCACTGAATTTATGTGATATTCCATAGGATTGGATTGATATCTTATACATACGAATACTGAAAACATCAAGTCTTGATGACTAGATTTCAAGTTAAGTAAACTTACTATCATACCACTAAAAGATGTTTGATCTACTGGTTTCCCAGATTCATTAAGATCAAGTGTATTTGAGGTCCCAATGTCAGTACATAGACTATTAGTGTTTTTATATCTTTACTCTTTATGATGATCTTCAACATACTTATGTTGGGATATATAGATTCCTTCTAGATTTTGATAGACTTAAAAACCAAGGAAAAATGTTTACTCACCCATCATACTCATTTCAAACTCAGATTTCATTAGATCAACAAACGAATTGGCTAAAGATTGCTGAGTTGAACCAAATATAATGACATAAACAAAAATTTGAACAATCAAAACATTTTTCTTGTCATTCGTTAAAAAAAGGGTTGGATCTGCATTCTCGTTAACATAGTTATTTTGAAGAAAAAATCATGTATGTCTATCATACCAAGCTCGAGGGGATTGTTTAAGACCATACAAAGCTTTGATAAGTCTAAAAACATGATCAGAATGTTTTGTATCTTCAAAACCAGTAGGTCGTTCAACAAAAACATCCTCTTGAACATAACCGTTAAGAAAAACACATTTCACATCCATTTGAAAATTTTTGAAATTGAAGAATGCTACAAAGGAAAGTGAAATATGAATAGATTCAAGTCATGATACTGGAGCATAGATTTCTTCATAGACTATTCCTTCTTGATGATGATAGCCTTTGGAAACTAATATATATTTATTTCATACAATGATTCCATTTTCATAACACCTATTTCTGAAGAACCATTTTACTCTAATTACAATTTTTACTTAGGTCATTCAACCAAGGTCCAGAATTTATTCCTTTTGAATTCATTTAATTAATCTTGCATAGCTTTTATCCATTCATCATCACCTAAAGCTTCATTAGTGATTTTTTGTTGTAATTTGGTATAGAATGCTAGATGTTATACATCATTTCGTAAGTAAATTTT
The DNA here is from genome assembly GCA_963277665.1 of Viscum album. Classification (NCBI taxonomy): domain Eukaryota; kingdom Viridiplantae; phylum Streptophyta; class Magnoliopsida; order Santalales; family Viscaceae; genus Viscum; species Viscum album. Next base: position 1,370,896,156 of record OY728133.1, on the reverse strand, counting down.
AGTCCTTATGGGTTAATTTACATCTCCAATGATACTATCACTGGGATTATTCTTTATAAGCAACTGATTTGGGTGTTATAAAACATGTTCATCAATATAGGGTAGGAAATATTATCGAGTAAATGTTTTAGAATTATAATCTTGGACATTTTATTTATTAGAAGGATCTTCTATAAAAGGTTGATAATAATTTTTTTAAAACACATCTGAAGATTTTGTTTGGGGTTGTTTAAAAACAAAAGGATCAGTTTCATCAAATTTTACATGCACTATCTCTTCAAAGGTATTAGTGTTTTTATTGAAAACTCTATAAACCATAGAAGTTGTGGTGTAGCCTAGGAAAATTCCTTCATAATATTTTGGTGTGAAATTATGTAGATTATATTTAGTATTCAGAATGAATACTTTGCAACCAAAAACCTTAAAGTAGGAAAGTCTAGGTTTTCTACCATTCCAAAACTCATAAAGAGTTTTATTAAGAAAAGATCTAATAGAAACTCGATTTATAGTATAACAAGAAGTAAATACAACATCAGCCCAAAAATGTTTGGCTACAGAATACACCCTCAACATGGTTCTAGTTATCTCTTGAAGAATTATATTTCTTCTTTCAAAAAAACCATATTGTTGAGGGGTTCTAGGTGCTGAGAAATTGTGAGTAATTCCTTTTCTACTACAATAATTTTCAAAATATTAATTTTGAAATTCTCCTCCATAATCACTATGGATATTTTTAAATGGATGGTTTTTCTCATTTTTAACTTGGGCTGTAAAACTTTTGAAATAATAAAATGCTTCAGATTTCGTTGCTAGAAAATAGAACCACCTAAATCTAGGGTAAACATCAACTTGAACAAATACATAATACCTTCCCCCAATGCTTCCAGTTTGTGTAGGAAAATCATGATCCATAGGCACTAGCTATAGTTTATCTGTAGTTGTGACTTAACCAATGGATTTAAAACTTTATTTATGTTTCTTGCCATATTGACAAGGGTCAAAAACTTTTGAGAAATCAAATCTATGCTTCGGTTGATCCTTAACTAATATTTTATTAGAATTTTGGCATAAGTTCTTATGGTTACAGTGTCCTAACCATCTACTCCAAAACCAAAAATGATCTTCTATTTCACTATGGGAAGGTAGATCTTGGATCTTATGGTCTTCTAAGTTTAGTGTGTATACATTCTCTTACCTATGGGTAGAAAAAACAAACTCTTCCTTGGAATTGTGTACTAATCACTTGTCATTCATAATTTTCACAAGGTAACCTTCATCACATAATTGTATTATGCAAATAAGGTTGTTCTTAAGACCCTTAACAAATAAAACATTAGAAATAAATGTTTTTTCCAAGAAGAACAATGTTTTCTATACAAATATTTTCTCCTTGAGCATTATCTCTGAATGTTACTTTGCCTCCTTTTGTAATGATAGTATTTTCAAAATAGTTTTTATTACCAGTCATATATCCTTAACATCCACTATCCATGTACCATGTATTACTATTGGTTCCTTATTTATTTTCCTGAAAATAAGAAAAAGTTAGGTTTTTGGAATTCATACTTTCTTGGATCCGAAATTCTTAGAAAGAAAAGTTTTAGGCACCCACATCTTCTTAGAAAAATTGGCTTTATGAAATCCTGAAAACTGGGTTTTGATTAGAGAACAATTCATTGCCTAGTGTCCACCACACTGACACGTATTACAGAATAGATCACGTTGAGGAACAAATTAATTTTTACTAAAAATTGATTTAGAACCAGTATAACCAAAACCAGAACTATTCCTTAGAGGTTGGATTTCAGAATAATTTTTATCAAAATTTTCCTAACGTAAGGTAACGTTTTACAAACACTTCCTCTAGGAAAATATTTCAGATTTGAGTTTGATAACCAGGTTCTTGTCTTAAAAAAAATTTATTTTGAACTAGAGCGAAAACTTTTTTCATAGAAATTACCTTTTCTAGATCTTTAGATACTTTATTCTGCTCGTAATTTACTTCCTCAATATTTTTTGAAATACTTTCAAAATCAGAATTTTTCTTATCATGATCTTCAGAAAGATCGTATAGTTTCTTAGTAAGAATAGTATTCCTAGAATTTCCCCTATCATCTTTTTTCATGAGTTTTGTGTTCTCAATATCAAGAAGTTTGGAAAACCTAGAAACTTCTTCAAAGGATGGTAAAATATTATCTTCATCAGAATATGATTCTTCATCAGAGGAGTTATAGTATTTTTATCATTAGAATTTAAATATATATTGGACATAAACTCAACATTGTGTACCTTAGACATAATGCAATGATTTTCAATAGGTATTTTGGCTATTAGAACAAGATTATTTTGTCCAGAAGATTCATAACCTAAATATTCATCTGAAGAGTCACCACCACTGGCACTCCAAGTTTCATTAGCTTTCAAGTCTTTATTAGTTTTATCTTTGTAATACATATTTCTATTTTTCTCAAAATGCCTTTCCATACTTTCTTTTCTCTTGATTATAGGACAATCTGGTCTTATATGTTCAACTCTCTTGCATTAATAACATGTGACTTCTGAATCTTTCTTATCTTTCATTTCATTATTCTTATATCTAGATTGAAAGTTCCTCTGTCCAGATATCCTTTTCATTCTTCGAGTAAGATTGTCTAATTCATTCTATGAGGATTCACTTCCACTAGATTTAGATTGGATACCAACTTTCTTAGATTTGGATCAGGTAACTCTCTCAGTAGTCTTGGATTTCCTATTATTAGAAGTTTTAGTAAAAGCAACACTTCCATTTCCATTCTTCTTCATTATGTTATCAGAATCTCTCTTTATTCTAGTCTGATGTTGTAGAAGAGTTCCAAACATTTCATATAGGAAAATATGAATAACCTTTCTGTTCTCATCTATAGTTTTCCCCTTGGATACCCATTCATTCGGCATGATGTCTATGATCTTATCAACAATAGATTCATCATCTAATCCGTTTTCACCATGGGATTGAAAACTATTCACAATAGTCATGAATCTTTGTTTCACCTTACATATGTGTTCTTCATAAGGAATGTTAAAACCATTATATTCAGCTCTAAGCATAGCTCTTCTAGTCTCAATAACTTTGGTTTTTCCAAAGTGAGTAACTTCGAGTTTCTTCGATATAGAATTTGTTGCTTTACAAGATGAAATTTGTCTATATATGTTTCTAGTCAGGAAGAAATGTAATTTATTGCGTACCATATAAATAATTTGATATTCCTACTTTTCTTTATTGTTAAAGGTACTAATGTAACACCCCAAGATTATATAGTGTGTTATTTCTTCAAAATAATTCAATAACATTCACTACACGCAACACCGAGTTAAAGAACACCATTACGTACCAAACTAGCCGTTATGAATAGTAATACCTACCATTTGAAATTATATATATTTTAAATTTCAAAATGGACTTCATTTATGGATTCGGAATATCGAATTTATCCTAAGGTGAAATTTTGGTACTTTTCGGATAACTTTAATATTTTGATGAATAGTGAAAATTACTAAATTTTAATTAAAAACAACTTTTCTATTCAAAATAATTAGTAGTGATAAATTATGAATTTGAGTGGTTTTAAAGTATATTTAGAATATATTTTTACCATTTAATACAATGTTGTTCATTGGACATAATTTTACAATTAAACTGACATAAACAAGTGTCAATATTTTGATAGTTATTATCTCTTAAAAACACGCTTTTTATTTTGACAACGGGAATTAATTTTAAATTAATTTCTACCACATCTGTGTTTTGAATCTGAAAAAATGTATTCTATATTTGGAATCATGATGTTCAAATTTTGTAAATAGGTAACTTATTTTTAGACATTTTGAATAATTATTTTGGTAAATATTTTATTTACCATGGTTAAGGGTAAATCCGGTAAATAAGGGTTAAAAATAATATTATAATAATACTAAATTACCCGAAAACTTGTCCTAGCCTTATTGGTTGATACATGTTCGACCATAGGAATCTTTGGGTCAATTTTGGGACCCCATGGAGCCACGTTTAGGTGATAGGGACACTTAATTTTAATTAAGTTAAAATAAGTTCAAAAATGACATAAGCATATAACTTTTAGAAAAACAATTTTTACATAGGGTTATATATGTTGGATTTTAGACTAAAAATATTAATTATAAATATAAAAAAAATTTTCCTACATAATGATGTTTTATTTATAATTTTTAGACTTTAAATAATTTAATTTATTTATGACAAAATTATGATGAAGTAATTACTATAATAGTGAAAAATTAAAATAATTGATATTATAAATACCCAAATAAATATAATTTGACACTTTTAATGAATTAAAATAATTTTCTAGGACAATATGACATATTAGGATTGATTTATTTAACTTTATTCTAAGTTATCATTCTGTTATAAGTTTCACAAAAATCAACTATTGAATAGTGTCAAAATTGACATAAAAGAGTTTTTAAAACAAATATTATATTATTAATTTATATTAAATTCCTAAAAATCTAAGGATCGGCCAAGAGACATAAACCATGATATTTGTATCATTAATGGACCACTTGGGGGTGTCTTGTATGTATATAGTATGTTTATTAACTATATAATATAAAAATACAAAGTGACATGGTAAATGTCAAACTAATTAACTAAGAGTTAAAACTAAAAGATAAGGTTAATATAGTAACCCAAACCAGTCTAAATTCTATTGGTTGAATAGTTTTCGACCTATCTCCACCTTAGACTTTTAATAATCAACTTTGAACCCATTAGAAACCGAATATGAATTTATTATAAATTAATATTTCTAGCTTTTCCAAAGGTACCCCTCACCCCTCTTATAAAAGGGCACTCCTCCTTCTCATTTCATCACACCTTCAAAGCATTTTGGTTCTGCCAAACTCTGCCCAAATACTCTCCCAACTTCCCTCAATACAACCTAGAGCCCTTATTTTGATCATAAATTCAACCTAAGGGGCCCTTTTTATCAAATCAAAAGGAAGAACCCGAAGAAAAGGTAATGATTTTACCACCCTTTTCCAAGTTCCTTTCTTCTTCCACTTCTTCTTCCATTGTTATTACCATTCAAAAATAATAACACCAGTATCATATATATACTTTGATATTATTATATATATGGTACAACCATATTCAGTATTCTATCCACCCTTTGAATAACATGTCACTATATGTGCATACATACGACTTACCGTCTCCACGTTGTGGTGTAATTGTTATTCAATATTTTATTATTTGGATGGGTATAATAATGATGTGTAACTCATGTAAATAAATAATATAACATGTTAATGATTCTGTATATATGATATACCATCCATTTATATATTATTTTAAAATCAAAAGAATGATATTGTCGCTCGTGCGTACGTACGGACTACCGTCTCCACGAACGCGATGAGATTCATTCTCTATCGTATCCATTCAAGTATAAATCTCATTTTATGATTAATAATAGTATTTAAGGACTTTATATCATTCTGGATTTTAATAACATACAACCTATCCATGAAAAACATGTCTTACGTAACAAAACATATAAAAGAAAACGAGTAAGTTAACACCCGAAACAACGATAATACTAAGATATTACTAACAAATCAATGTTAAAAGATCATATATGATATCATATTAATATATATGATTCTGGAATAATTTAATAACAATTATTTCACCATTATACATGAGGTTAAACTACCCCGACCAAGGAAAAGTACAAGGTAAGGGTTATTTCACAATGTCTTCATTATCCGAGGTTATTTATATGTAATAATCTATTGGGATCTCTTTATCATCCACATCCATATTTCATAAAAATGAATTTCAAAACATTTTTACAATTTACTATAATATGGGTTAAATTCATTTATACCCTTGTTCGACTTTTTATACGAGGTTTATAAAGGAATCTTTCCGTCGTTTTCCAAACAAGGTGCTTTTTAACCTTTTTAACAAAATTAAGGTAAGAATTTTTTTTAACTTATATGGCGGGTGAGGCTATTTTACGCCATTATAAAATCATCGAAGCTTCCCATACAAGCTTATAAAAATATTTTCAAATAAAATTTTGAATTTCATAAATATATGACTTTTAAATGATTTCAAAATAGAAAGATATATTTCTCTAAAAAGTGTTTTGATTTCATCTATGTCAACATCCTTTGATGGATTTTACGCTTATTTGAAGTTGATTTATTATGATACAAAACTTCTATATTGTATTGAGGGTTTTGTGATTTGTTTGACTGTGGATGTGCTATTTTTATATCGTTCATAGTTTATGGTGAAAGTATTCACATTTTGTATGCTAGTTTTAATATGAATGTTTATATTATGTTTAAACCTTTTCATATGGGAATGCATTTGAATTAATATGTGACGGGTGGAGCCCGCTATAGCTCCTTGATGCATCGGTAGGTCTCATGAGAACAACTACTGTCTTGGCTCAAGGCCTTGGCAAAATCTTATTTGTAGTCTTTGCACGAGGCCTTGGCTCTGTGGTTATGATAGTCTGGCATTATTCATTCCATCATTATAAAAGTGGTTATTGATATTTCATGTGATTATTCGATTAGTAGAATATCCATGTCAATAAGTAAATGGCATTATTAAATTTTATTTTTTTCATATTATGTTGAAGTTCATGTTTAAAAGGATTTTGCTTTAGTTATACATTGCCTTAAATTTTTATGCCTATTTATGAAAGTTTCCGCTATATTGATTACTCTTACAGAGCATTTGAGCTCACCCCTTTTCAATGATTTATTTTTTCCCAGGATTACAAGAAGTATATTGTGATTGATAAGAAGGGTTAAAACAAGGGAATAATGGCATTCATAAATGATTATTTATGTTGTTTTGTATGTTATGAAGTGTAATGTAACATTCATGTATGTAATCTATTTTCCAAGACTGCTAAACTAATCGGTCTTTTGGGACTTGATTCCTTTTAATCATGCCAATGTATTAAAATATTGCACCGACTCTGGGTACCTAGGGTCTGGGCGTTACAATTGGTATCAGAGGAAGTTTATCAATAACCTAGGAAACTAGATTTAGATAAACTCTTATTAGAGCACATACCCCTAAGATAGAATTTGAGGATTAGTATAGAATATCTTCCTAGAATTTTGGTATTGTAAGGATTTTGTGAGTTTTCATAGCAATACAACCATGTCTGGTTACGAGCAGGTAGAGGCGGCTCTGGCACAGATGTACGTAGGGTTAAAACCTGAAAACACCGCTTTGAGCTGGACTCGAATGGGAACTGGTGCACGACAACGGGCCTTACCGCACTCTTTGTTACGACACTCATAAGGTATATGCTTAGGATAATTCTCATTTTATTTACAAACCATTATGAAGGGCTCATGAGTATATACATACTCAAAGAAAAAAAAATTATTATTATGGATTATATCCATAAACTGTTCAATTTGCATTAGGACTTATTTATTGCAATTCATAAACTGGCCTAGTTTATGCTATTGTATAGAAATGGCGCACAATAGAAGGAATGTGAACTCTAATAATACGTATGATTCAAAGAGCAAGAAGGATCGTATCTTTCAGGGTTCTAAGACATCATTTAGAAGGGAAACAGTCTCGCTTGTATTATCATCATATGAAGAAATAGTAGCATGTGTTGATAAGATATGTTAAGAGTTTACTGAGTCCTATGGCTTTGAAGGGAAACAAGAGAAGAAAAGGATGGAAGAGAAAAATATGTATAAAGGGAAGAGGGAAAAGAAGAATTTCCCCATATGTGATTAGATTGGGAAGAAACACCCTGGAACTTTCCTGAAAGGAATGGGAGTTTGTTATAAGTGTGGAGGAAAAGGGAAAAAAGTACGTGACTGCAAGGGTAAGAAAATAGTTTCAAATGTACAATGCTTCATTTGCAAGGAGTTTGGACACTACGGGATCCTATGTCCCAGTCATCAGACTATGCCGAAAATGATTCTATTGGATAATAATCAAGTTAAGATACTACCACAGATGAAGAGGAATGATTAGAGTTCTTATTTTGATTATGTCATTTGAGTGTTGTATCAAAAATGTACTTGTTATAATAATTATGGAGTATATAAGGATTGTACTGCAGTACTATTTCACTAAGGACTTGAGATTGTGTGGAACAATGAAATGTGAATCAATAGCAGGTTAATTTTTTGGAAAATATATGGTTGAGATAAAGATAAACCATAATATGGTTTTGATACTGAGGTAGTGATTTTAGAATAATACAGGATAGATTTCGATAAATTATATTGGATATTCTTGACTAACTTGAAGCTGATTAATTATTTGTATATTCCATCATTGTTGGGCTTGAAAACATTTTTGGATTGGTGAAGTATATCCAGCATTCTATATGGAATAAGGGAGCATGAATGTAATCAATAAGGATTATGGTAATTCAGGATGTTTCAGTGTTTTAAAATAAAACATGATGAAGGTATTCATATGCTATTACGGGGTAAAAAGGATCTACATTATATTTACATTCCTTATAAATGATGGACTCTGAGTTTGGACAAAAGTATTTTGGATAAATTCTAGTTTGAGATTAATTTTGGATTTCCATAAAAGGACAGCCTGGAGGTCGGGAGGGAACCCGTCGTGACCAGAAAGGCCGCGAGACTTGAACCCACAACCGAAGGACGACAAGGGTGTATCACCTACCACTAGACCACGAGATTTCCTGGATTAAATAATGTAGTTTTTTTAAAAGATCTGGTAGATGAATTATAAATTTGTTTATTTTGGAACCCTGTATGAATATTATAAATAGATTTTATTACATTCTAATATCTTTTAGAGTGAAAGATGAGTTTGTGGTAGAAATTTATTAATGGATAAAACACTAATTATAATGTAAATATATCTCCTTATGATCTTAGCCAATATCATAAATAAATTCCTCATAATTAAGAAAAGGAGCATAGAACAAAAATGTTGTCCTAGATGGTACCTTAAATCATCACTAATTTATGGCTTTGGGATTGTTGGCCATTTCATAGCCTTGTTCTCTACCACTCTCCATCAAGTAATTGATGGTTAGATTTCTCTTCCATATCCATATTTTCCTACATGGAACCCTAATATGTGTTATTTTGGTAATCTTCATACTTTCCAGTCTTTATTTTAAATAGAAGCCTCATTAATTCATATCTCGATGTGGTATTTCAACTAATATATTTTGAAATGTCAACAATGTGATATCCTAATACCTTATGTTTTTTTGAATCGATGGTATTTTAAATCATCATAGATTGATGAATTTATAGACTTCAATTTTAAACATGATTGTGATTGATGACCTCATTCACTACCTATAAATATTTATGTTTTTCCCCAATTATATGTCTTTAATTTCCACCAATGTTCTCCTAATCAATATCATAATTTGGTGGTAACCCTTTCATTTCTCTTTTCCTCATATTAAGACTAAATTTTAGTAACCCAATTTCCGATGTGAGTTTTCCCACAAAGATATGTTTTTATTTTCAACCGTTTATTTTCGAAGAACAATTTCAAATTGCGAGGACACAATTTATTGAAGTAGGGGAGAATTTAACACCCCAAGATTACATAGTGTGTTATTTATTCAAAATAATTAAATAACTTGCACTACACACAACACTGAGTTAAAGCGTACCATGACATACCAAACTAGCCGTTATGAATATTAATGCCTACTTTTTGAAATTATATATATTTTAAATTTCAAAATGGACTTCATTTTTGGATTTGGAATATCGAATTTATCCTAAGGTGAAATTTTGGTACTTTTGGGATAACTTTAATATTTTGATGAATAGTGAAAATTACTAAATTTTAATTAAAAACAACTTTTTTAATCAAAATAATTAATAGTGATAAATTATGAATTTGAGTGGTTTTAAAGAATATTTAGAATATATTTTTACCATTTAATACAATGTTGGTCATTGGACATAATTATACAATTAAAACGGACATAAACAAGTGTCAATATTTTGATAGTTATTATCTCTTAAAAACACACTTTTTGTTTTAACAATGGGAATTAATTTTAAATTAGTTTCTGCCACTTCGGTGTTTCAAATTTGGAAAAATGTATTCCATATTTGGAATCAGGATGTTCAAATTGTGTAAATAGGTAACCTTTATTTTTAGACATTTTGAATAATTACTTCGGTAAATATTTTATTTACCATGGTTAAGGGTAAATCCGGTAAATAAGGGTTAAACAATAATATTATAATAATACTAAATTACCCTTAAACGTGTCCTAGCCTTATTGGTTGATAAATGATCGACCATAGGCATATTTGGGTCGATTTTGGGACCCCATGGAGCCACTTGTAGGTGGAAGGGACACTTAATTTTAATTAAGTTAAAATAAGTACAAAAATGGGAGAAGAATATATCTTTTGGAAAACTAATTTTTACATTAGGTTAAATATGTTGGATTTTCTACTATAAATATTAATTAGAAAGATAAAAATATTTTAAACATAATTATATTTTATTAATAATTTTTAGACTTTATATAATTTTATTTATTTATGACCGAATTATGATGCAGTAATTAAAATAATAGTGAAAAATTACAATAATTAATATTATAAATACCCAAATAAATTTAATTTGACACTTTTAATGAATTAAAATGATTTTATAAGATAGTATGACATATCAGGATTGATTTAATTAACTTATTTAGAATTAATAATTTTGTTATGAGTTTCACAAAAATCAACGATTAAATAGTATCAAAATTGACGTAAAAGAGTTTTTAAAATAATTATTATATTATTAATTGATATTAAATTCCTAAAAATCTAAGGTTCGTTTAAGAGACTTATATAATGATAGGTGTATCAGTAATGGACCACTTTGGGGTCACTTGGATGTATATACTAAGTTTATTAACTATATAATATAAAAAATAAAAAGTGACATGGTAAATGTCAAACTAATTAACTAAGAGTTAAAACTAAAAGATAACGTTAATATAGTAACCCAACCCTTTTTAAATTCTATTGGATGAATGGTTTTAGACCTATATCCACCTTAAAATTTGAGTAATTAACTTTGGAGACATTAGAAATCGAATATGAATTTATTATAAATTAATATTTCTAGTTTTTCCAAAGGTGCCCCTCACCCCTCTTATAAAAGGTCACTCCTCCTTCTCATTTAATCACACCATCAAAGCCTTTTGGATAGGCTAAAATCTGCCCAAATACTCTCCCAACTTCCCTCACTACAACCTAGAGGCCTTATTTTGATCTGAAAGCCAACCTATAGAGCCCTTTTGATCAAATCAAAAGGAAGAACCTGAAGAAAAGGTAATGATTTCACCACCCTTTTCCAAGTTCCTTTCTTCTTCCACTTCTTCTTCCTTTGTTATTACCATTATAAAATAATAACTCCAGTATCATATATATACTTTGATGTTATTATAAATATGGTAAAACCATATTCATAATTCTATCCACCCTTTGAATAACATGTCACCGTACGTGCGTACGTACGCCTTACCGTCTCCATGTCGTGGTGTAATTGTTATTCAATATATTATTATTTGGATGGGTATAATAATGATGTGTAATTCATGTAAATAATAAGTATAACATGTGAATGATTCTGTATATATGATATACCATCCATTTATATATTATTTTAATATCAAAATAATGATATTGTCGCTCATGCGTACGTACGGACTACCGTCTCCCCGAACGCGATGAGCTTCATTCTCTATCGTATCCATTCAAGTATAATTCTCATTTTATTTTTAATAATAGTATTTAAGGAAATTATATAATTTTTGATTTGAATAAGATACAACCTATCCATGAATAACATGGCTTACATAGGAAAACATATAAAAGAAAATGATTAAGTTAACACCCAAAACAACGATAATACTAAGATATTATTAACAAATCAATGTTAAAAGATCATATATGATATCATATTAATATATATGATTATTGTATAATTTAATAACAATTATTCCACCATTATACAGGTGTTTATCCTACCCCAACCAAGGAAAAGTACAAGGTAAGGGTTATTTCACAATCTCTTCATTATCCGAGGTTGTTTATACATAATAATCTACTGGGATCTCTTTATCATCCACATACATGTTTCTTAAAAATGAATTTCAAAACATTTTTACTATTTACTAGAATATGTGTTAAAGTCATTTATACCCTTGTTTGACATTTTATAAGAGGTTTATAAAGGAATCTTTCCATCGTTTTCCAAACATGGTGCTTTTTAACCTTTTAGACAAAATTAATGTAAGAATGTTTTTTTAACTTATACTGCGGGTGCGGCTATTTTCCGCCGTTATAAAATCGTCGAACCTTCCCTTACAAGCATATAAGAATATTTTCAAATAAAATGTTTTATTTCATAAATATAAGACTCTAAAATGATTTCAAAATAGAAATAGATATTTCTCCAAAAAGAGTTTTGATTTCATCTATGTCAACATCCTTTGATGGATTTTACAATTATTTGAAGTTGATTTATTATGATACAAAACTTCTATATTGTATTGAGGGTTTTGAGATATGTTTGACTGTGGATGTTCTATTTTTATACAGTTCATAGTTTATGGTGAAATTATTGACATTTCGTATGCTAGTTTTAATACGAATGTTTATGTTATGTTTAAACCTTTTCATATGGGAATGCATTGGGCTTAATATGTGACAGGTGGAGCCCTCTATAGCTCCTCGATGCATCTGTAGGTCTCATTAGACAAACTAGTGTCTTGGCATAAGGCCTTGACAAAATCTTATTTGTAGTCTTGGCACGAGGCCTTGGCTATGTGGTTATGATAGTCTGGCATTTGCATTCCATCATTATGAAAGTGGTTATTGATATTTCATGTGATTATTAGATTATTATAATATCCATGTGAATAAGTAAATGGAAATATTTCATTTTATTTTTTTCATACTATGTTGAAGTTCATGTTTAAAAGCCTTTTGTTTTATTTATACATTTCTTTAAATGTTTATGCTTATTTATGAATGTTTCTGCTGTATTACTTACCCTTACAGAGCATTTGAGCTCACCCCTTTTCTATGTTTTATTTTTTACCAGGATTCCAAGAAGTATATTGTGATTGATAAGAAGGGTTAAAACAAGGGAATAATGTCATCCATAAAGGATTATTTATGTTTTTTTGTATGTTATGAAGTATTATGTAACATTCATGTATGTAATATTTTTTCCAAGACTGCTAAACTAATCGGTCCTTTGCGACTTGATTCCTTATAATCATGCGAATGTATTAAAATAATGCACCGACTCTGGGTAAATGGTGTTGGGGCTTTACAACTAACTTCTTTTTCTGGAATTTTGTATCTTCCAGTAAGCATAAAAAAGTTGTCAAAACCGGTTTTGATAATGAAAGTATTCATTCAATCACTCCAATACTCATAGTAATTTCTATCAAAGATAGGTTGTTTAGTTGGATTGAGATTGTCTATGGAACTAACATTAATTCCTACATTCATAAAGAAAAATTCATTCCACAAAAGACATGTTAATAGAAAAAGCTTGTAAACAAGGAAAATATTCCTAAGAAATGAAAAATGAAGAACACGAGTATATCAAATAAATAATGAATCCGAACTATACATGTCCGAAAAATATGATTCCAAAAAAAATATGATTCCAAAAAATCAATTTTGAAAGTAATAAGAAGAATAATTCTCCTCTGAATCTAATCGTGATATTAATTCAGATTGAACCAAAATTATGAAGCCAATTGTTAGATTGGTTCAGGATTAAAGGTCACCTGCTCTGATACCAATTCTTAGATGGAATGTCTGAGTATTATATACTCTATAATACCAAATGTAGTATCCAAAGAATAGAGATGATACTGATATTAGTATCAAACTATGATGCAGATACTCAAATAAAAGAGTGGTTGAATTTTATACTTTTAAAAATTCCATTGGAACGATTAATGATAGTTATGTTTAATAAGGATAAAAAAGATAATTCACAAAACCTCTAGTTCTACACACTTTCTAGAATTAAGAAATATGATTCTGAGAAAGCAATTCCAGAAAAGTGATTTCGGAAATGAAACATAATAAATGTTTACAAAGATGAATATTCTACCATATAGCATATAGACTCTAACTAAATCAAAGTAAAAATATAAGGATGTATAAGATAGTTATACATTCCTCAAAAAATCAAATTCAGCAGAAAGCATGTAACAAAACAAGTAACAAGGTAAATACTTTAACCCAAAGAATAGGGTATCCAACAACCATGGATAAAGGCCACTTGATTTGTGCATTCAAGAAAGTCTATCTTACCCACACCATGGTAAGCCCTCGATACAAATATTAGAGTCTGTCTTCCTATCCCCGCAATCCCTCAACATTAAGGTAGTTGGAACCTCTATCTTCCTCAACATGGAAGTCCTAAACTTCAAGGTAGTCAGCACCTCTGCCTTCCTATCCCCAGAAGCCCTTGATTGTACACAATAACAATCGAAATCGAAGATAGAAAAACTGAACCATAAGTTCAGTACGCACTAAGTAGTGAGAGTTTCTGTCTAGAAATCCTTCAATATCATTTAATATTTAGAGTTGTAGAACAATATTCGATCTCTTTCAAATGAGATCTTATTTACAGGCACAACTACAACGGCCGACACCCTCCTGAAATGGTCATATATTTTCTTGAATTTCGGAGGGAACTGTATACGTGTCAATCAAACAACTTTTTGTTAGTAACGGAATAAATGACATCGTTTGATGACAAAAAAAGTCTAAGACAAATATGAATGCTCAGATTATAACCAAAAATGAATTCAGAGTCTATAGTACAAGGATATTTGAATTCTATTTTCTAGAAAATCAGAACCATAATTCTTTAGAATTCCAGAGTCCGAATTTCAAGGAAATTCGGAATATGGATTCTCAGGAATTCAGAACCAGAACATAAAAAGTTTGGATTCAGAGTTCATGAGAATTCGGAGTTAGATCTCATAAGAGTTTGGAGTCTGAATTTAGAGAACTCAGAGTCAAAACTTAGAAAATTTCATAACCAAAATTTGTTATTAGAACTCAGAGTCAGAACATGGAAGAGTTCGTATCCAGAATTCATAATCAGAATTCGGAGTCAAAACTCAGAAGAGTTCATATCAATAATTCGTAATCGGAATTCGGAGTAAGAACTCAGAAGAGTTCATATCCAGAATTCGTAATCATAATTTAGAGCTAGAACTCATAATATTTCGTATACAGAATTATGAGAATTCGGATTCTAAAACAGAATGCTTAATATATATGTATTTATAATATTTTGAGGTTTTGGTTTCAAACTAGATTTTATACTTAGAAAATTTATGATATGGACAACAAAACATGGCATGTATAAATTTCCTTGGGAAATGAAATTTTTCCTTCTAGAATTAAAACATAGGTTAAAAAGAGATTATCCTTCAGATAAGGTTTTTGGGATTTTCAAATCAAGAGGAATGGTAATGTCATAAGGAAAGCCTTAATGACTTAACAATCTCCCCCAAGTATGAAGGAATGAAAAAGTCATAAGGAAAACCTTATTCACTCAATATTCATAAAATTAGATGTCAGTAAACTACTTACAGATGGGATCATTTATCTTATATCTGATAGTAAATGGGTAGTCCCAGTGAAAAATGTGCATAAATATTGGAATAAATGTTGTATCAAATGAACAAGAATGAATTGCTTCCAACACATGTGAAAAAAGATGGAGTGTCTTTATTGACTACCATCGACTGAATAAATCCATTAAATATGACACCTTTCCTTTACCTTTCATTATCCAAATGTTAGATAGATTGGCTGGAAAGTCCAATTATTGATTCCATAATGGATAATCATGTTATTTTAAAATCTATATATCCCATCAGGATCAACAAAAGACCAAATTTACGTATCTATTAGAATCATTTTGATACAAAAAAATTCCCTTTGGTCTCTGAAATGATCTTGGTACTTTTCAGCATTGTATGTTGATTATTTTTTCATATTATCATGAGAATTGTATGGATATTTTTATGTATGATTTCATAGATTATGTATCATCCTTTGATGACTGTTTGGCATACATAAATTTTTTCCTCTTCCATTGAATTGAAAATTATTTCGTATTACAATATAATATATGTCATTTTATGGTTCATTATAGGATAGTTCATGTGAATGTTATTTCAAATGATGAATTTCAAGTGGATAAATCAAAAATTAAATTAATTTCATCCCATCTATTTCCAAAAAGGTGTCTCATGTCACCTCCCATTATCCAAAACCCATGGTGGGATCTACCCTTTAAAAAACTATATGATGCCTCTTACTTTTAGGATGGGGTTGTTTTATCAAAATTGTTTTAGAATTATCCTCATGTAATTTCATATTCCTTGTGTTCCCTTGACCCTACCCAGGAAAAAAACACCACCACTAAAAATAACTTCTATTTACTTTCATCCATAGAAAAACTTGTTATTGTCTTCTTAGGTCAAAATTCATTGTGTTTTATGACCATGTTTCCCTTTTATTTATCCTTAAGAAATTAATGTTGTGCCCCGCAATATATATTATATTATCCTCCTTTAGGTTTTTCACCTTGTGATTCATGGTATGGGAGTAGTGGAAAATATTGTATCTCCTCACATTAGTTGGATTTCCCCACCATTTGACTAACATGTTGACTCATCCATCACCGTTGTAGAACTCTCCCATTGGATAATTCTTCACTTGTGAGAACATTAGTGATGTTGTGGACCTTACCACCTGATATGTAGATATAGTAAATTTTGTAGTAGTATATCAGGTCCAAACTATTTTTTTATTTTTAGTCTCAAGGATATAACAATTCATCACTATAGTATATTTGGGGTAAAAAAAATTTTTCTGAGAATTTATAGTGACCATACCATTTTTCAATGTGTCCGTGTCTATGAGTTCGCCTGTAGTTTTATTATCTTCAACCCCTAGCATTTTACGTTCCTTGTTAGATCTGAACGTATATCTCAAAAGTTCCATGAGTTAGGACAATGTTGGACATCATTGTATAGGGTTTCCCATCAGTTTTCAAGTCATTAAAATGATTTTAATTAATAGTTAATATATCCAATAGGAATGAGGTGCTCCAAAAAACAATGTTATTCTATGAAATATTTGATGCATTGGGAATTTACTTCAGGGATCATTTTCCAAATTCATATTGATTTCTATAAATTTTACTATTTGTTAAATATATCTCACAATTGTTGAAAGTAAAGGATACAAGGACTAATGATCCTTGAGTGGTTGTTTATTTTGTGAGGTCCTAGATTATTTGTCTGTTTGGTTTTCCAAGATTTATCATTAGTGATCAATGTTCACACTTTTTGAATTGTAACATAAGAAACATTCTATGTAAGTATGAGGATTCTTATAAATTCTCCATTAAATATCACATCAAAACTAATGGACAAGAAAAAATCTCAAATAATGATGTTAAGCGAATCTTTGAAAAAACGGCACAACCCAGTTGGAATTATTAGAGTTTTCTCTTTGATGATGCGATTTAGGCAAACCGTACTTCTTTTAAAACCATGAATAGAATTTCATCATACAAGATTGTGTTTGAAAAGGCGTTTCACCACTATGTGTAGGTATAACACCATTAATATTGGGCTATTAAATAATTTAATATTAGTCTCTCAGATGCAGTTGAGCATTGGATGTTTTAGATTCCAATAACATCCCAAAACTAGATGCCACTAAATGGTAACCTAATCCTGGTGGATCACATGGCCTAAAACACATCTCAACAAATGTCATCGGTTTCTGACTAGTAGTGAGGGACTGGGTGAGTCTATGGGGAGACAACACCCCCATTACCATTTTGTATCACAACAAAATTTCAATAATAGTTCTAAATAGATGAAGCAGTAAACCATACAACAAATGTAAGTATAGAAATACTTATAGTATAAACAGGCCAAAAGACATATTGTATACATGATTACGATATATGTCAAATGATTCTAATTAATAATCCAAAATAGAAATACAAGGTAGAGGTACAATTTATATCACAAATTCTCAAAAAAAAGGCCAAATGAATATCAATGGCATCGCAAGCCAAAGTTGATCCTATGATCTCCTACTCCTAAGAAACATATCGTGTCCCAAAATGATGTATATTTCCCTTATATTTACTTGCAATTGTATAATATATTTGGGCTCAAATGTATTACCCAAAGAGGTTGTGAGAATAAATACTAACAGACAACCACCCAAGGTTTGTACCAATCACTCAATTAATATATATGATATGTAATGTGCAATAATAAAAGTTGTATGCAAGAATGTACTCAAAATTAAAAATACTACAAGAACTAATTTTCATTTACATTCATTTAAATTCATTTAAGGAAACTATTAAATATAATTTATAATTCTTGAGATCCTACACAACTTGGGAATCCCTCATGAAATTCGTATCACAATAGCTACCTCAGAAGTCCATCTAATCAGGTAAAAGTGAAGACCGAATACAATCGAGTTCGTTATTTGGACAACACTTTATAATTCATTTCATTAATAATTAAATTCCTAACATGATACAATCCTTATCATTCATGAGATGAAATTCAAGTATCACTCCATGTGAAATATCAACAAACACCCTATAATCATGTCTATAGAGAAATGTCCAGGAACATGATATCTCTATATGTGATTTAAAATGTCCCATCCAAATTACTCCATCCTCAGCGCTCCACGACATAAGCTTGAGTATCACCCTTAGAGTAATATTATAATTCCCATTTAGTATATCTATTGAATTCCCATAATAATACATATATCACTCAGCATATAAGTATATCCCCAACATGTTCGACCAGGGAATCCCTCATTTGGATCCATGTGTCACTCATGACAATATAACATTAAACATTGAGTGTTTCCCTGGAATTCTAAGGTGAATCCATGTATCGATCAATTTATATGGGTAAATAGTCACATGATTTCATCTATGGATTTCTAAATAGAATCCATGTGTCTCACAAGGCTATTTATCACTTTATCAATTCCATTTCTATTGAAAGTATCCATTTAACATGACAAAGACAAAACTGAGAGAATCATATGACAAGCTCACCTCGAAAGGGGTATCAAGAATTGGCCAACTAAAAATGGCATAAACATTCATTTAATAACATGGGAATATTTTTTATAACATGGTTCAAGGGAATACCCGAATACTATATGGCTTGGTTATCCAATAAATCACACAGTTAAAGAAAAAAAGATGAAATTCATTCCTATTAAGGAAATTGAAAAACAAGGCCATGTTGAGGGATTTCTTCCAAATACTCAGAATGTGTTCATAATATAATGATCCTAAAAATCAAAAAAGCTACAAAATGTCATATTTTATATATATAACATGTGGGAAAAGAAAAAAAATCAATTCATGTTAATTGGATCGATTCAAGTCGTGGCCGTTTTTCACTCACATGGGAAATGAAAACACGATTCAACCACAATGTCATACATGGGTCAAGGTGAAATAATTCATCTCATACCCTTAATTCAGTTTAATTATAATGTAACAACATTTAAATATAATTTATAGATCAATTTACATTTGAAAATCCCATGTCATGGAGAAAAGGTCATACCTCATAGGTATCTAAATCCGAAATCCCTAAATGGTCATTCAAAGAAAATGACCCATGGGATGGTCCTTATTCGAGGTATAAAACATATAACAATCATAATCACGCCTATTAAATTACCTAAATCATGATAGGTAAAAACATGGATTGATTCAATGCAAGGTGGTGCCACAAAATGGGATCTCAACAAACTAACACATCTAAACAATAGGAATTTCAATGAAAATCATAGGACCAGCTACCATAGTCTCATTCTGGACATCTCATCCAGTATCAATATCTAATTTGAAATAGTTTAGATGAAATATGAAGAACATAAGAATAATGGAAAATTATGGAATATGATTCTAAATCCAAATTTTTTGTTTGATATGCAGAAGGTCTTAACATTACAGATCCAAAGAGATGAACGATATTTGAATTAGAGATCAGATGATGAGTAGATCTTGATAAAATAGGAAAATTTTAAGAGGAGAGGTTTTTATAAAGGGATTTGTTGTGCATGGAGTAAAAAGAACCTAACATATTTTTTTCAGAAAAATTAATTAAATTAAAATAATAAAGAAATCAAAATACAAAAATGGTAGCATGGTTTACTCACTTGGCTACTTGAATGATTAGGGAACCCTCACTGTTACCCCGCATGGATTATAAACTATGTATAAAAAATTATTAGACCCTCTATCAAAAAACAATTGAAAACATTATAACTACAAAATAGTCATGTGTATCCTCTCACACGATTTAGCCAATCTATGTGGCCTATAATCCCCTGTTATCCATCCTCGGACAGTTTAGTCAAACCATGCGGCCTTCCCTGAAAAATTTTCACTAACCATTCTATTGGTTATAAATATCCAAACATTGGATTATAGACTCCATACCATCCCCATACACCCTAGAGTCCATCCTGAACCCAATAAGAATAAACATTATTCCTTAATTAAGCATTAAAACTGGGAATTAATGGGAATGAAAATAATATTTACATTAATGAAGAAACAGTTTCATACAAACATCCCCCCGTAATGAAATTCATCCCCGAATTTCCATTCTAATGGTGGTGAAAAAACATCAGAGAACAAATTAGGACACTATTCTTGTACATCGGTCTGCCTCTCACAGGTTTCTTCCTCCACTTGGTTTTGATTCCACATCACTTGTACTAAAAAAACAAACCCACCTCCGAGAAACTTCATTCTATGATCCACAATTTTTATAGGGTGACCCTCAATGGATGCATATGACTCTAACTAAACCTCCTTATCCCAGAATAATGATACGGGTATGAAAAGTGAACCGCATCTAATAAATGTGGAAGATGTCATTCATATACTGGTAACTCTAAGGTTACTACAACTGATAGGCTACAGGAATAACTCTCTCCTAAGTATTGAACAAATTGATGAATTAAAAAAAAATATCCATGTCTCATGATACTCTTGTGTCCTAGCCTCATAGAAACTCTTATAAAAACATGATCCCTTGCCTCGAACTCTAGAGGTCATCAGCGATGATCGGTGTAAGATTTATGACAAGACTGCCTAGTAGCCATCCACATCTGAATCAACTACACATGTTCTATGGTTATCTTGGAAAGACAAGGTCCAACCATAACTGCCTCTCCTACCTTCATCCAACATAGTGGTGATTATAATTCCCTACCATTCAAAGCCTCATATGGTGCCACATGAATAGTATCCTAAAGTCTATTGTTGTAGGAGAACTCAACCAAGTGTATATGCATCTCCCAAGAGTTCCCAAAAACTATGATGTAAGCCCAAAAAATGCCTTACAAAATATGAATAATGGGTTCTAATAAGAAATCTATCTAAGGTTGGTATGCAATTCATAGAATAAACAATCTACCAAAAATCCACTATAGGAAATTAAAAAAAATGAAGTAAACCAGATACCTCAATATTTAATGATAGAATGTGGTACCCCCTATTGTCATACAGTATCATGAGTTTAAAACCTCAAAATGGAATTAATACTAAAGGTCTCCCTGATTGGATGGAAATGATAATCCTTCAATGGACTTTCAACAAAAACCATATCGAATCATTACATTGAGGATACCTTAGTTATAGAGTCACTAAATCCTTCTCGAATTCATTCAATTCCCCCTCCGGAGTGAGAAGCTGTTGTAGAAGTCTGGTTGGTAGCTTTTGTTTCACCTTCACCTGCTAACAGATGAAACATCTCATGAAAAAACCAGTTACATCTCTTTTCCGGCATGAAAACCAATACTGATGTTGTAAATCCCGATACATATTGTTGACACCAGGATTCACTACGTGAGATGAATAATTAAAATCCTGCAACAATTCCACTCACATATTTTATGAAACCCCTATGTGGCTGCGTACCCGGAGGACCACATCCTTGCCTACAGTCCATCTAGCTAGAGGGTCCTCACCTGCCACACTCTCTTATAGAACTAGTCCTTTAGAGTCCAATAGATGCCTCATTTTCACTCTATCTAAAATAGTATAGGTAATATATATGGATGATATAAACATCATCCCCTAACATTCATGCACCTCTAAGTACATCTCAATGAATAGCGCCATAAGATACCACTAGCTACTTGATTGCAACACTGCCTATATCTAAGTCTAACAACTCAGTGCATCATCAACTACATTGCATTTACCAGGTGTGTATCCAAGATCAAAATCAAATAAATTAATATAATCAATCCACATTCACTACCTCACGCTCATATCATGTTGTGTTAATATGTACTTGAGGATTTTTTGGTCTGTGTACACCACAAAACACAATCCTAGTAAGTAATATGTCCAATAGATCAATTAGTGAACAACCGCAGCTAACATGAGACTAAATGTTGGGTAGTTCTTCTCATGTGGAATCAAATACTAAGACTCATATGAAGCGAAATGATTCCCTTACATAAGAACATCTCCCAGACCGATACATGATGAATCTTAGTACACAATGTAACCCCTTACCAACTCTAGAAAAATCTGTATCAGGGTCGAATTCAATATCTCATTCAGCTCCTAAAAGGCTATATTGTACGAATATGACCATAAAAACATCACACCCTTTTTATTCAATCCAATCAATGTCACTTCCAACAATGATAACTCCTATATGAAATGAATATATTAACCATCCATCCCTATGAAACTCTACACCTCACAGAATTTCATTGGCTTCTCCTAGAAAACAACTGCTCTCACTTTCTATAGTTCAACGGATACTCTTGTCTCTGAGATGATGTAACCCAAGATATGAATTAGATCCATCCAGAAGTGTCACTTTATGAGTTTATCAAATAGGTAATACTCTCTTATGGTATTCAAAAAGATCTCAATATGTTTTGAATGGTTGTGTCAATTATGGGAATATACCATGAAATCATTGATGGAAACAAAAAGAATTAATTGAGGTAATGATGGAACAATCAACTCATCAATGGCGTAAAGACCACTGACACATTCATGAGACCAAATGACCTAACCAAATACTCATATAGACTATACATGTTTATGAATGCTATAAGAGGTATGTCTAATTGTTTAACACACACCTAATGATAACCATATCTCAGATAAATTGTTTAGAAGTATCGAACTCCTCAAATATGGTCAAAGTGATCATTTATCCACGGTAGAGGATACCAGTTGTTAACCATCAAATTGATCAATTTTTTGTAATCCACACATAGCCTAAGGGCATCATCTTCCTTTTTCTAAAATAGGGCCAACAAAACCTATGGAGAAGTAATAAGTCAGAAGAATCCCATATGCATCTAAATCCTTTATCTTCCACTTCAGCACTAGAAACTATGTTATTTCCATCCTTTAAGGAGGATTGGATATTGGTGTAGCTCCTAGAACTGGATAGAGAGTGAATGGTACCTCCCTCTTCAATGGTAATCCTGGTAAGTCTTCAGGGAATAAATTCCTAAAATGATCAACCACAAGAGAAAAATCAGTCTGACATGTTCCCTGATCATCCATATATAAACATGCAATTTGAGTTTTTATCCCCCCGACATGACAATTCGCAGGTCCATCTAAGATCGCTTGGACATATAATTCAGGCTTCTGAATGAACTCCCCACCCTCTAGTGATGTAAAAATCTCCCTAAGACAATAGAAATTAAATAATGATCATACTGGAACCAACCAATCCATCCTAAGAATGAAATCAAAGCTTGTCATCATGAGGATGTAGAGGTCCCATATGAAGTGAAACCCACCTACATCAAGGGGGTACTTCTTTCACTGACACACACCATCCTTACTGATCCCTAATGATGTTTCTAACATCATTACACCATCAAAAGTTTAAACACATAACCCATGGCTCTTCACAATTGGAATAGATATAATGATCATTGAATCCCTTATATCAAAAAATATAGAAGCTAAAATGGAGGCTATAAGAATAGTACATCTAACAATAAATGGTTTGGTATCCTACAGTTGCGGGGTCTGTGACACTGTATATTTCTGGCCAATATCACATCCTTTTGACACTCTGTAGATACCCTGAGCTGATTTGTCCTACTTTCACTGTGATCCTAGGGTTTGGATACCATGACCATGACCACCACATCAGCCTGAATGGATTGACATACACCATATCCCTATCTTCTGAGAAGTTTCTAACCCTTCTCCTAAACGTGGAATTAGTGTAGAACATATCTCACTAGTTATTAGTGGAAATGATCTGCAGAAGCATTATAGATGGACCGTCATGCCACATGTTCGGTACTCGACTTGGTCTGTTGTACACTATGGCCTCATATGTCCCATACTACAACACTATTAGCTCCCCACCTTGAAAATTGAAGGGGTTTTCAAACTACTAGTATCACTACGTGGAAGCATTAGATGATACTTCCTACTAGTGGTCAATGTTTCACCAGACATAGTTATCAAACCACCCTGGATCACTCCTCCAGATTTCCTTAAGTTGTTCTCTATGATCAGAACCTGACTCACTATCCTGGATACATTAGTCAGCCAGAAGAATTTCACCTCTGATCAAATGTTATATATGATACCTTCCTTGAATCATATTGATTTTTATAACATGTCACCCATCAGAATAGGAGTGAAGTGTAGGTAATCCGTAAAATGGGACAAATAGTACATGACTTATAGAGCTCCATAATCTAGATATAATAACTCACGAGATCTATCCACCCTCAATTTATAGGTAAAAAAGTAATCATAGAAGGCCATATGATGCTATGTCCATGCCATA
This sequence comes from Viscum album, assembly GCA_963277665.1. Lineage (NCBI taxonomy): Eukaryota > Viridiplantae > Streptophyta > Magnoliopsida > Santalales > Viscaceae > Viscum > Viscum album. The sequence continues at coordinate 1,370,871,170 of OY728133.1, read as the reverse complement.
TTCTGATGACAATCAGTCTAAGTGATAACATCCCACCACCTCTTGAATGAATCACATAGCAGGAATTACCCTCTTCTCAGGAGGAATCACTAAGTTATCAAAGATAAAATACATGGACTTGATCCATGGAACCGTAACCTATGGTCCTATATCCTATAAAAACATGGGTGGTTATTGTTGCTAAAACCCACACATCAAATCAGCCATAGTTTGGGAAAGTTACAGTGCTCCGTAAATGGTCTGCATGAGCTGCAAAATACTTCACAGAATTGTGTACTTTCACCTACGTCTAGTATAACATATAGTTCCATACCTAGAAGTACTAGAGGATCCACTTGTAGTACATGGATTTCCACCTTCTAAGGGTGATCATATCAACTCTCATAGAATACATCTTTATGTCATAGTGGTGGTATGGATCTACAATTAGAAAAACACACCTCAATTAACGATAATTAATGTGTTCATGTTTTAAATAATCAGAAAAATATGATAGGTAATGACCTTCCTTTATAAGAAATCACCTCTCTTCCTACCCTACGAGTCAGTTCTGTGTGTCAAAAAAGTGAGAAACAATTCCAAAATCCCACAACTAAGGTCGGATCTAGTCGAGTTCTCTATCATAATCCATTTTAGTTTCAATTAGTTTCAAATTCATTTGATTTAAACCGAGTTCACATTCACATTAAGTAATTTGAAACTCATTTCATGTATATCACATCCTATTTTTTAGCCAATTTATTGGCACACTGAATTCAAATCTATGGAGGCCCATACTCCCAAATAATGAAATCATGGCATCAACATATGGTATATCATAACACAATCCAATTTATGGTTGAAGAAGGATCTACCAAATTCCAATACAAGAGGGACCATACACCTTAAGGACAAAATCATGGATTCCATATATTTCACACCATAAAATATCACAATACACCTTACACCACAACAAGAATATTTATCATGGAATCTATCACAACAACATGAAATCGGTAATGAAACCTATTTAGCATTGAATAATTCATGGAATGTGAAATCTAGTAGGTGCCTATATGATGCATTAGATGGAATAACCTCATCTCATTTGTATTTAATACAACATAACCAAAAACCATACTAAAAATAACAACATAAATCAACTGCATCAACAAATCATGGAATCAAGTCAACAGTAATTGTCATAATCTAGAAAATAACAATTTAATTCGAGACAATTTGGATTTTTCCTATATGTGGGTTAGCTACGCCTGAGCACAGCTCACTACCAAATTCCGATTCCATTATAACTAATTCAACTATCACAAAATTGAAAATAAAACTAGGAAAAGAGGTCACATGTTACCTCTTTATAACATCCCAGACCCAGATAACACTGAAAGGTTCCCCTAGTCCAGTTGGTAACATAGCCTCATGCTCATCTCCCTATGTATCAGTGGCTACCATGCAGTATAGAGGGCCTTGGAGAGTAAATGGGGAGAATATTCACTCATTAGAAAAGTGTAACACACTGTAATATCAATAATAATTGCAAATATGAGAACCAGTAATCCATTCAATTGAAGTAAACAGAGAGAGATTAATAGTATCAACACGATGAAAATAAAATCATATAAAAGATGATGATATAAATTACATGTTTATAATAAATCCTCCCAAACGTTAATACAATTCAGATATAAAATCCATATAAAAAATGTAGAAAATGTCCAAAAGAATACCAGAATGATCGCAAGACTCATCTTGGCCCCATGCTCTCCCACTCCTAAGAAACATATCAAGTCTCTGAATGAGGTCTCTTGCCCTTATCATTAAACGAACTCATATAATCATATGGGCCCAAAGGCATGTCCCAAATATAAAAAGAGACTAAATCTCAGTAGGAAACAACCCATGGTATGTTCCAATCAGTCAGTGAATATATATGATAGTAAATTTCCAATAAGACAGGTAGTATGTAATAATGTACTCAAAAGTATTCATCCTAAATGAAATGTTTTTCATTTAATTATTTAAATATTAATTTGATAATTCAATTACATTGAATATATTAGTCTCAAGATATGTCTCAAAACCGACATCCCCCATGTAATTGGTAGCACAACAAATTCCATACAATTCTATCTAACCTAGTATATGTTTAAAATGGATCCAAGATTGTGATTTAACGGGGATGATGCATCATAATTCATTTCATTTGTAATTCAATTAATAATCTGAACCTATCCTTTACATTATTATGATGGAATTAAAATACCACTCTAGGTGAAATATCAATCAACACCGGATATGCCCTTGAATGGAGGACCTCATATGAACCTAGTATCACTCTAGGTGTGGTATAACATCCAGAAAAAACATGTCTATGCACAGTGCTCCTCAACATTATCTTGAGCATCACCCTTGTTGTAATATTCAAATTCCCTCTGAGTTCAACCCTATAATTCTCATAAGAATCCATGTATCACGGGGAATATAATTATATCCTCAATGAGTCTATCCATGGTATTTCAAATTCGGATCCATGTATCACTCATGACAATATAATATTAACAATTGAGTCTATCCCTGGAATTCTATAGTGAATCCATGTATCACTCAAGGTATAAGGGTCAATAGTCACATGATTCTATCCATATAATACTAAATTGACTCCATGTGTCACCCAATGTTATTTATCACAAAATAAAATCTATTTATATTGAAACAATTAACATTTCAAGGTCAAAACCAAGAACATCATAAAACAAACTCACCTGAAAAGGTGTGTCAAGAATTGGCCATCCTTAATGGGCTTAAAATTTAATTTAATCACATGGGTATATTTTTTATAACATTTTTTAAGGGCATAAAAAACTACTACATGTCTTTTTTATCCTATAAGTCACATGGAAAATGAAACAAAAGGTGAAATTCATTCTTATTAAGGAAACTGAAAAACAAGGCTTATCTCAATGTCTTACCTCCAAATACTCAAATGGTTGTTTTTAGAATAATGATCCTAATTTCCCTAACTAGATACCCAAGGTATTAGCTATAATATACATAACATGGAGCAAACAAAAAAAATTACTCTTTATTCTAATGTTATTGATTCAAGTCATGGCATCAATTTCACTGACATGGGAAAGGAAAACATCCTTTAACAACAAATGCATGAATGGGTCAAAGGAAAATCATGAATCCCATATTCATAATTCAATTAATTACATTCTAACAACACTTTAATTTAATTCTTAGATTAATTTACATTTGTACATCCCATGTCATGGGGAAAAGAGAAAACTTCATAGGAATCCATGGCCAAAATCCATAAATGGTCATTCATCGAAACTCACCCATGGGGTGGTCCTTATTCAAGTTATTGAACCTAAAAAATTCATAAGAACTTCTATTCGTGTATATAAATCATGAGTGGAAATAATAGGGTTCAATTAAAATTATGTTGGTGCCCTAAAAATAGGTTTTTGACATGTTGGCCGATTAAAAGATCTCACATTAAATCAAAAGCACATGACCACCTATTTTAGGATAATGCTTGATTACTGATCCAGTATCAAGTTTTGATTAATCCTAGTTTGGAATAAATTTGAAGAATGGATGAAGAATGATAAATTAGTGATTATGATCATAAATCCAAATCACATAGTCGATATGTTAAAGAATCATGAAAGGATAAAATGGATCTTAGGCCTTACCATTAGGGATCCGAGGATATGATCTATGTTTGAATTAGATATCGGACAAAAAGTAGATCTGAAAACTAAGTATTTTTTAACATAAGATATTTTTCAAAGGGGCTACAATGTGTGGGTTGAAAAGAACCTAACATAAGCTTTTATGTAATTTTTAATTTAATTAAATTTATTTAAAAATAATAATCCAAAGAGGGTATTATGGTTTACCCACATGGTTTTTCAACCCATGCGAAAACTGTGCACAAATTTCTTTATGTTTGGGAAACATGCATGGTTACCTTGCATTGATTTTAAACCATGTGTAAACTATGAATAAAACCTCTCTCAATAAATTCTGAGAAATGAATAACTATCGCATGGCCGTGTAGCTCCTCCTACATGGTTTGACCAATCCATGTTGTTTGTAAGCCTCCACTACCCATCCTTGCACAGTTTAGTCAAAATGTGGAACCTACCCCAAAGGTTTTCAATAACCATAAAAGAGTATAAAAACAATAAATATTTGGTTTCCAGGCTTGGGACTATCCTTGGACACCCTAGAGACCTTTATGAACCCAACAAGGATCAATATTATGCCATAACTATGCATTTAAATGAGAATTGAAGAAAAACAATAATATGTACCCCAATGATGAACTGGATTTTACAATTCCACGGTTTGAATAAAGTTGGAATCATGCATATGATAACTCCCAAATCTATAAAGAGATTTTAAAAGCTATCCATGACAGGACGATTAATCCCTGGAATCATGATATCAGTGAGAAGTTTCTCTTGTACAATTCCATTTTAAAGACCCACCTATGAATGATTCATTCATGATGACTTAGTCCTTAAAATGTAAATAATTATTTTCATTTGGGTGAAATAATGGTTTTTCATTAGAATAGTTGCTGATGTATTACCATCAATCGGAATATAATTACACACTTTTACAATTAATTTCCAAAGCATCTTGTGAATGAATTACACATTCAAGGAAAAACATACCCATGAAACTCACTAGGTTTTATGCTTCCTTCTGAAATTATTTTTTCTTATAGTGAGTACATTGCATTATCTAAGTGTAGGGTCGGTACATTTAGGGGTTTCGTTGGGTTTTCATTGTACTTCTTCTTTCTCCTATTTTTTATTGTTGAATTTTATTGTTACTTTTCCCCGCATTATTGTGTTCGTTATGATATTCAATGTTTTTTCACATTTTTCATTTTAATTTTACCCCTCTCCACTCTGAGCCTAAAAATTATATCCAAAATCATTTTTCACACTTGAGTTGATTATGTGGAAATTTTAGTTAATTGTAGAGGATTTTTTTAAATGAATGTTGATATAGAATCTTTTTGTAGAATTTTTAATTTAAAATGATTCTTTGGTGTTTGATGGATTTTTAAAACCCTTACCTCATTAGAAGTTAAAAATATTTTATTCCCCTACAAAGAGATTTTTTAATCCCTTCATTTCATATTCTTCCTTTTAATCACATTCTTACGAGTCTCAGATCATGTATAGAAACACAACATTGTATTTATTCTATTTAAATCCATGATATTCAATTGTAAAATATTCATTATAGTGTCCATCATTCATTGAAAATACCTTTTTACAATTATCCTCTATTTTTTCCACCATGAAATTTTACCCTTTTTATGGCTACTAGACCACGAAATTCTCATTAGGTAGCCATTTTACAAGCCAATTTATCCCTAACTACCCATATCTTTTGTACATTATTTTTTATCCTTATAATGTGTGGGGATGAAGGTTTTATATTAGAAATATAGGGAAATATCCATTGAAATTTATGAGACACAGGGTGCCTATATTTTTTGGGAAATGGGTACACAAGTCATATTATATCATTGTGTTATACATGTTTCCCTCTATATCTCCAAAAATATATACATATACAAAATAGTTCAATACATTAAAAAATAGAACTAATGAATTAAAATCAATGATGATATATGATGATTACTCATTATTATTCACTTCTTGTTTACGACCCACACAAAAAAGAACAAAGGGGAGATTGGATTGGAAGTGATACACTCTACTAGGGTTTGAGTGAGTAAATTCATTGTGAAATATTTCTTCATTTTTACATGATTTTTTTAAATAAGATATTAAACACTATTATTATAAATTATATTTTTAAACATAAAATCATACCAACCCTTGAACCTTAGAATATCTTGTTTGAAATAATCATGAGGGGCACAATATTTTCTACTAGTAGAGAACTTATAATTTTGTAAATCATCTGATAAGATCGCATGAAATCTGGGAAATGAGCAGAAATCTAGATTCATATTTTCTTGGAGTGAAAAGGGAAAATATTTAGGTGAGTTATATTGTGGCACATTTCATGGGTGATCAAATAAAATCAAACAAATTTGAATGTGACAGAATGAAAATGATAGGAAAATTGATTTCATAAATGAGACAAGATGGATTTCATTTATAAATAATTTGGATTGTTTTCTCACGTTTGATTTAGGAATGGGACTTAATTTGGATGTGAGAATTTAAAAAGGATTGAAACAGTTTAGGTGGGGGTGTGATCGATCAATGATTCACTATTTTATTTAACCATTGTACTGTTGTATTTAACTGGTTTTGTTTTTAAATTTAAAAACAAAACAATAAACTAAACATTAGTTTTGTTTCAATATATTAATTATTTTCACTTTTAAAAAGGTTAATTTAACTTCTTTTGATGTTTTAAATTTAGGTGGAGGTGATTTGGAGGGCCAGGGGCGATGTTGATGAAAAATGGGCTAATGAGTGCAAGAATCCAAGAACACATGTAGATTCGACCAACCACTTCATAGAATCCTTGAATACAATTAGGCTTATATATTTTTATATGGTCCAAAATTTAGTGTTTTATAACTATTTTTAATAAATTAAATCCGAAGACGTCCATTAAGGGTCCAAAATAAACTGATCTGTCCACAAAAAAAGAAACTGTGCGTTGTCAGAAGTAGTGTTCTGTATTTTGAATATATCTCCCATTTTATACAATATATGGAAACCAAATTATACATGGAGACATTTTTGAGGTATTAATATTTTTTTATAATTCATTATGAGGTATTTTACTATCCCAAAATGTTTGGCCAGGTGGTATCTTGAAATTTAGGTTCCAAAAACCTCCTCACATATTGGCTATAAAAGGGATCAATGGGCACCTCATTTAAGTGTTCAACCAAGAAGAAAATATCTAACCTTTTCGACACCTAAATTAGTCCTCTCCTCATTCATAGAAGTTATGGATCCTATGGGATGTTATACTTCAATATATATGGATTCCACCCTTTCTATAGAGTTCTAAACTCCTTGTGATCACCCGAGGAAGAACTTGACGTAATTCCTGGGATCTTAATTTGTATTATGTGAATTATTTTTTTAATTAATTTTTTATATGAAGTTATTATTTATATCATATTATTTTTTTGTTGTGTTTTTTACTGATATGTCATTGTTTGCCTATAATATCATGTATGGGGGTACCCATTCATGTGATGTTTCACACACTATTAATCACTTCTGTATACACCTTTTAATTTTGTTTTAATGTGGTTCATATTGGCCAATTGAACTATAATAATCACTTCCACGTCTATGTACCATAATTTCATGGTAACATATTGAAATAATATACAAACTTGGATAGAATATTGAGTTCATTATGTGTTTTCTTAGTATGTTTCAGTTATGTAGTTGATCATAAATCACCAAATCATCAATAGTAACTGCTAAATCATTTTATGTTCCTAACTGAAACCAAGTATGTATCCTAGTATGAAATCTATATCGTTAAATTTATAAGTGTTACAAAATCATTTTTAAATGATTTATCCCTTTTTTCATGAGGTGAGAAGAATGAGAAACATGATAATTACCCAGGATGATATTGCTTAATCAAAATAATGAATTTCCATTTTGTTTTTATTGATTACCTTTCCATATAATATTTGTAATTAAAAAACCACACGATTTATAAATTAACATTTGTTACTACCCAACCCCAGTTGACCGGAGCTGGTGCATTACTTGTTATATTGGAATGGTTAGAATAAATTAAAATCATTATGGAAGGATCTGTTTAGTATTCTAGAAGAATCTATATACATAAACTTAACTCAAATTACATTAGAGAAGGTTACTAAATACAATACATAACAAGAACAAAATACTGAATCCACAAGAACTCAATAAATGATCTCCTATTCATCACCTGTTGAAGGTAGACAATGAAAGGTGTGTGCTCAAATGCTCAATAAGGGTTACAATTAATGGAACCATGAATCAATAATAACTGAATCATAAAAAAATATGGCATGGTGAATAAATGAAAAACACACGCCATTAATAAACTGAGAAAGGGCCAACATCCATAGATTTTGTCATAGTGAAAAACTAATTGATAGTAATAACCGATAATGAATGATGAAAATTATTATTAATTGGACATCATGTATCTAGAACACGATACCATAATACGTATACATAGTTTAGTTTTGTGGTTAGAAATATGTATGATTTTTGGAAACAATCTCGAAGGGTTTGTCGCCAACTGATTTGTCTCATGAGACCTAATGATGCATAAAGGGGATATAGAGGGCCCCACCCACCACTTCATGTCCAAATAATTCATTATACATTGATTCAATACAAGATAAATATGCCTTTTAAATATCTATATAGATTAGATTATACAGATTTATCATCATTTCCATAATTAAAATAACATTGCAAATAAACAACTTATATAAAATGGTATATGGTTTAGACACAAAACATATCAATGACACGAGATTATGGATATTTAATATAAATATAATTTAAAATGAAATTCGATCTCAAATGGGATGTATGTATACTACATTAGGATTATTAGATGCACCATATGAAGTTAGTCACAACAAAATAGTCGTTGACACAAAGTATCTTACCACAATGTAATCGGTCGAATCATATGACCAAATCATAATAACCCCCAAATGAATCATTTAATAACATGAATATAAGAATAATAATGTTATTATATATCAAATTTCAGTACACATATACAAAATATTGTAAATAAGTGGTGAAGAATGAAAATATCACAGAAATGAAAGTGAGATGAGAACCCACTTACCTTTTACTCGAGTGTGTTATTCGTTTGTTTTAATGACCTGAATCATAAAATTTAGATTCATAAATTAATAAATCCAGAACCTTATATACATTTAATTGATTTATTATAACCTTATTAGGTTTATTCATGGTCCTTTTATTGGTTTAAGAGGTTCAATTTTCTTGTTTTGGAATCATTTTCTTCCTTAGTTACTGTGATTCATTTACTTGGTTTCATGACTGGAAGTTCATTTGAAATGTGTTTAAACATTCATAATTTCTAATATATATTACTAATGAAATTAAGGAGATATAAATTATTTTGGTTCATATGCCATGATGATTATTCATTAGTTAAAAGTTTATTATAAATATTCAGATTAACTTGGCCATTTTATTCATAATGAACTTGTTTTGTATTATTGTCTTATATAATGATTGTATAATGATTAAAGAGCATTAATGATATAAAAAAATATATTATTTATTTTAATCCATGAAAATGGTTTCATGACCATTAATTAAGGATAAAATGATGAATGAAACATCGTCACCCACAGAGGTTATAAATTGGAACCTCATGGATGATGATTTCGTTTATAAAAATAAAAGGGAAAGAGTAAGGAAATTGATGATAGTTCTTCCATTTTCATGATATAATTAATGTTTATAGATGATAATGGAATTTATCATGTTCATTTGGACAGAGGAGGTGAGAAGAGGAAATGAAAATAGATGAACTTGAAAATAAAAGCACATGTAAGAGATCCCTTATAAAAATTCCACAGCTTAACAACATCGCTTAAAATTTCATAAAATGAAATAATGAGAGCAATATGGTATATAATCATATTAAAATAAAAAATACAGTAATAATAACTCATTAAATTAAACCCCAAAATATGAGAATGGAAAATCAATTAGATAACATAAAAGAAGTGTCGACTAAAAGAAGAGAAAGAAGGATTCCCTTACCTTGTAGAGTAACTCCTAGATCTTGATGGATGAGACCTTGAAGGCTTAAGAACACCTTGGGATGACTCCTAGGGAGGTAATACTACCATATCGTTTAGTATATTGAGTTTGGAAAAAACGAAAATGAAGGGGGTGAGTGGGCATTTATAGTAATTATGAGAATGTTTTTTATTAATTAAAAGGGACACCTCGTTAATGGTTTTTGAAAAACCAGTGAGTTTAACATTGTATTTTCACATGGTATAAGCCACTAGGGACACCTCATGTAATAATATATTGTACACAAGTATACCAGCCCATGATATTTACTATTACATCATTATGATGTCATTAAACTGTCGAGAACTCAAATATGTATTTTCACCATTCCCGAAAAATTCAAGTATTTTAGAAAAATCCCAAAAATTCACCCTAACCATTTTTCAGTGTGTATAATTAAAAAATGAACTCCATTTTAAGATAATAATTTTCTAATTATTTTTAATTTATTTTTAAAATATATCAATCTTAATTAGAAAAATAACAATTTAAATGTATAATTAGTTTTGTATTACATTGAAAAATTAAAAAAAATCTTATTATCTTATTACCTTTTGAAAATAAAATATTGTCATTATTTACTATTTATAAGGGTCATATTATTATTCATATTACTATTCATAAGGGGATTTTACTATTCATAAAAAAATCACGTTGGTTCTATCAAACTCCAAAAGACTTACTTGTCACAACTCTAGATGACTGTTTTTGGAAATTCAAAACATAGAATTGGAAAATTTATGTTTAATGGATAGCTTATAACTTTCTCCAAAAATGTTTTATTTCACAAAAGACATAGTGTTTCATGCAATACATGCTATCTAATGAGTAAAAAGTATATTTAAGAGTAACATACCAAAAATGTTTGGGGTATTATATTATTTCTCCCATCAGAAATTTCGTCCTCGAAATTTTTTTTAAAGCCCACCAAAAATATGTGGGTGGTTCTTCTTCATGAAATCCTCTTGTACCCATGTTTCTTCCTCCATATTCTGGTTCCTCCAAAGAACCTTTACTTAGGGAGTTGTCTGATTTTACAATAACTGCTCCCATATGTCAAGAATCCCAATAGGATTTTCACACTAAAAAAATTCAGGTTCTATTTCAATTTCATCATAGGTGAGTACATGTGTTGGTTATGGCATGTATTTCATTAACAATGACATGTGGAACACATGGATAAATCTAGATAGATTTGGTGAAATTTCCATATGGTAGGCTATATCTCTGATTTTTATAGAATTTCAAATGTTCTGATGTACCTGGGGCTCATTTTCCCTTTCTTACCGAACCTTAAGACACCCTTCCATGGAGATACTTTTAGAAATACATGATCTCCCACTTGGAATTCCAAGTCCTTTATCTGGTTTTTAGCAAAACTATTATGCCTGCTTTGGGATGACTTAATATGGGCTTGTATTTTCTTTACCTTTTTCGCGGTTTTTCAATTAGTTATGGGCCTATAAGTTTCATCACACTGACTTCATCCCAACAAGATTGAGTTCCACATCTCTTTCCAGATAATTCTTCATGTGGAGCCATTTTAAAACTATAATGGAAACTATTGTTGTAAGAAAATTCCACGAATGACAAGCATTGATCCCACATACCTTGGATGTCAAGAGAGAATGACCTCAACATGTCTTCTAGATTGTGAATACTCCTTTCAGATAGTCTTTCAGTTTCGGTGTGATTAATGGTACTCATAAAAAACATAGTATTCAAAACTTTCTGGAGAATTTTCCAGAATTTTAATGTAAATCAGGGATCTCGATTGGATAAAATTGATAGAGCATCACCAAAAAATCTTAAAACATCATTAAAATATATTTTTCCCTGGCTCTCAAGTGGTAAATCCTCAATTATAGGAATAAAATGTGCTGATTTTGAGACATGATAAAAAAATAATCATATTTCATCATTCATTCTATGTGTCCTCGGTAGTATGGTGATAAAAGCCATCATAATGTTATCCCAATTCCATATAGAAATAGATAGAGGTTCCATCACTCGTTCGGGATGTTGTCTCTCTACCTTCACTTATTGACAAACTAGACACCATGACATGTAGTCAGCAATTTATCGTTTCAAATTATCCAACCAAAAATATTTATTCAGATCTTTGTATATTTTGGTTCTAACAAGGGGTATAGAGAAATGTTTTCAATCAGAATCATATAATAGTTCCTTTTTTATCTCAGTTACTAATGGAACACATAACCACTTCCCAAAAAGAAGAACTCATTCTTCATACACGAAGTCAGCGAGTCTCCCATCCTTGACAGCATTAATTTCCTTATTTATATTCTAATTATTAGATTGAAATAATTTTATATTCACTAATAAAAATGTTTTAGAAATCATTTTAAATAGTAATGATGTGTCCCTTTCCTTAACAATTCCCATATATACCTTTATTATATCCAAAAATATAGGATCTCTCTCAATCCTAATTTGATTCAAAAGTCTATGATCCTTCCTACATAATGCATCTGTCACCTTATTCACCTTATTTGGCTGGTAGTGTATTAACCAATCGAATTCATTGAGTAGATCAAGCCATATCCTTTTCCACATGATGATTTCTTTTCATGTGAAAATGTATTTCTAACTCTTGTGGTCCGTATAAATATCATAGCTTTCTCCGTAAAGATAATGTCACCATATTTCAGAGAAAATATTATGGCTGGTAACTCAAGATCATGAGTTGGATAATTTTTTTCATGTGTCTTCAACTGTCTTGATGCATAAGAACGAAATTTATCATTTTTCATAAGTACGCAACTCAACCCATTCTTTGATGCATCACTATATATCACAAATCCATCACATCCAGATGGACGATTCAAAATTGGAGCATTGACCTCTCTTCTTTTCAATTATTCGAAGCATTCTGTACACACTTTTGTACACACAAACATAACTCCTTTACGTGTGAGCTTGGTTAGCGGGTTAGCCAGTCCGACGAAATTCTGAACGAAATGCCGATAATAACCTAATAATCCAATAAAACTACATACCTCAGTTATGTTTGTTCGTGGGGGCCATTCTTAGATTTCTTTTGTCTTTGTAGGATCAACTATGATTCCATCCTTAGAGACAATATGTCCTAGAAAATAAACTTATTGAATCCATAATTCAAAATTACTAAACATCCCATTTAATTTATTTCATCTAAGAGTTCTCAGAATAACCCTCTTGTGATTCTCATGGTCTTTATAGCTTTTTCAGTATACGAGGATATCATTGATGAATACCACAAAAATGTTTTGATGATATTCCTTGAAAACCCTATTGATTAGATCCCTGAAAACAAATGGCGCATTCATCAATCGAAAATGCATCACTATAAACTCGTAATTCCAATACCTAGTTCGAAATGTTGTCTTCGGAATATCTTCCTTCCTCACACGTAGTTAATGATATCCGGGTCGAATTTCAATCTTTGAAAAGTATTGATCTCCTTGGAGTTGATCAAATAAATCATCAATCTAAATCAGAGGATACTTATTTTTAATTGTAATAGCATTGATTTCCCTATAATCAATGCATAGCCTCATGGATCCATCTTTCATTTTTTCAAATAAGACCAGGTCTCCCCACGGAGAAACAATAGGTTGAATAAACACTATTTAATTCAACTAATCTAGTTGTTTTGTTAGCTCGACTAACTCCATAGTGGCTATTCTATAGGGAGTCATTTAGATTGATCTTTCTTAATGAATAATATACTCTTTCACTATGTGCACATCTTCAATTTAAGGATTTCTTTCCTCTCTCATTGATATTGGTTTATCTTCCTCCCCATGTGTTTCATCCAATAGAGCTACCTGGGGTGGTTCTAGAAAAAAATCATATGGCGAAGTTTCGGCCCTAAAGACAAGGGATTCTACACCATTTTAAAAATTGAAACTTCATTCTTCTTACAATAAATCATCGCATCATAATTTTACAGCCAATACATACTGAGAATTATATCAAATTCATTCATTGGTATGATAATAAGGTTAGAAACTAAAGCACATTTTGGTGTCTGGAGGGGGACAAGTCGACATGCCTTTTTTACAATGAAATTTCCCTTGGTAGTTTTGACTGACAACTCCTTTATTAAATCAAATTGGACATATCTAATATTCGTGGAAAACAAGGAAGATATAAATGAATGCGATGATCTAGAATCAAATAATGTGTTGGCTATGTTTGAGGAAACTATTAAAGTACCTACCACCACATCATTAGGAATTTCAACCTTTGCGGTTGAAATCGTATAGGCTCTCCCTTGTTCTCTTGGACTTTTCTAAGGTAACATTCCTTGGTTCTTAGAAAACTCCTTTGCATAGTCTCCCATCTCTTTGCAGTTTAATCATTTAATATAATTGAATTGATTATTCCCCTTGCATTAATCAGATCAATGACCCTTTTATCCTCAGTTATTGTAGACTCAGATTATTTTCAAGCATTTCCTGAGATAATTCTTTCCAAAGTTCTCACATAATGGGAATAGATTTGTTCACTTTCTCTTCATTGGTGGTTCTTCTTTTCCTTTGTTATAAGAGTACGACTTCTTATCTTGTTATCCTTTGAAAGGATTTTATCTTTCAATTTTCCTCTCTATTTTTATGGAACTTGATACAATTTCATCATATGATGAAAATGATTGAGGAGCCAGTTCCCTTCGAAGACATGTCTTAAGACCTTCAAAAATTGATCAATCTTGTCTGCCAAGTCACATATGTAATATATGATATACTTGGCCTGCCTTATGAATGTAGCCTCATACTCTGGAACACTATCTTCTTCCCTTTGTTTTATGATAAATAATTTCCTCTTCATTTTAGTTCTTTTCTCACGAGGGAAATATTTTTCGATAATATTTCCGTAAAAGGCCTAAATTCGATATATTATATTTCTTTTTCCTCCGTGGTATTCTGAATCAAGGACCACCATTGATTATCGTCACTTTTCAGACAATATACTACCAGTACTACCTTTTAATTTTCATTTCATTTTAATGCCATGAATATCATTTCAAGGGACAAGATCCATAGCTCAGCAACCAGTGGGTTAGTAGTCCCACTAAAAGATTAGGGATTCTACCGCATGAAACGATCCAACACATGTGTAGAATGGTCATTCGTTATAGCCTGAGTAAGTTGTCCCAGTATTTTCATGGTCTGATCTGATCCAACATTGAATTTGTTGACTTGATCATTAGGGAGATACCTACCTTTCCCATGAGTATTGATTCCACTTCTTCCATTAGACTTCCTATCTGAATAATGGGATACACTATATTAGTTCCTGAATCTCAAATAGAAAATCACTCAACATAGATTGAAATTATATGCATAAATAATTTTATAAAAATGATTTTTTTATGGAAAAAATAACATTAAACTCCTTCATAATGGATTGTAAAGAAAATTTTAATTTCCTTAAGAAAATACCCTAGGAGTGTCGTAACAAGAGTGCAACAAGGTGGTTGTCATGCACCAGTTCTCGTTCGAGTCTATCTCAAAGAGGTGTTTTCAGTTTTTACCCCTAGATACATTTGTTTCAGAGCCGCATCTACCTACCCATATCCGAAAAGGGTTGTATTTTATAAAAGATCCACATCATCTATTAATTACCAATATATCAGGACATTATTTTTTTTTATCCTCTAATAATACATTAGGGCTCTGTTCTCGACTTTACATTTCCTACTGTAGTATCAAAGTATTCTATTAACCTTCCTATGATACAAACTGTGACACTCCGACCCCTCTAGACCGGAGCTAGTGAATTACATGTTATATTGGCATGGTTAGAAGGAATTAAAATCCTAAAGGAATAATTTTTTTATCATTCTTGAAAAAAACTAGATACAAAAACACAACTCAAATTACATTGGAAAAGGTTACAGAATACTATACATAACAAAAACTAAAAAATGTGTCCACATGAACTCAATAAATGATCCCATCTTCATCACTTGTAGAAGGTAGATAAATAAAGGGGTGAGCTTAAATTATCAGCAATGGTTACAAATATAAGAAGCATGAATCAATAATAACTGAATCATAAACAAATATGAAAATGTTAATAAATGAAAAACACATGCCATTAATAAACTGAGAAAGGGATTGCATCTATAGATGTTTTCATTGTGAAAACCTCATGGATAGTAATAACTGATAAATAATAAATATAATTCATATTTATTGGATGTCATATATCTGTCACATGATACCATATTAATATAAAAATGGTTTAGTTATGTGGGAAGAAACCTGTCTGATTTTTGGAAACAAACTCGAAGGGTTTTTCGCCAACTGATTTGTCTCATGAGACCTACCGATGCATCGAGGGGCTATAACATGCCCCAAATTCCACTTCATGTCCAATTAATTATTTATACATTTATTTAATACAAGAAAAATATTCCTTTTCAATATCTGTGTAGAGTAGAGTATATAGATTTATCAATACTTTCATAATTAAAATAACATTCCAAATAAACATTGTATGTAAAATGGTTTATCTTTTAGAAAACAAACATATCAATGAAATGAGATTATTTATACATAAAATAAATATAATTTATAATGAAATGGGATCTCAAATGGTCACTACGAACACAACATAATGATTATTAGGTGCACCATACGATGTTTCTCACAACAAAATAGCAGTCGAGACAAAGTATCTTACCACAATGTAATCGGCTGAATCATAAGAAAAAAACATAATAACCCTCAAATGAATCATTTAATAAAATGAATATAAGTATGATAAGGTTATTATATATCAAATGGCAGTAAAAATATAACAAATACCAGAAATAAGTGGCGAACAATGAAAATATCACAGAAATGAAAGTGAGATGAGAAACACATTACCTTATGCTCGAGTGTGTTCTTCGTTTGTTTTATTTCCCTGAATAATAAAATTTAGCTTCATTATTTAATAAATCCACCACCTTAAATACATGTAATTGTTTTATTATAACCTTATTATGTTCATTCATGGACTTTTTATGGGATTGAGAGGTTCAATTTTTTTGTTTTGGAAGCAATTTTTTCATAGTTATTAGGACTCCTTTACTTGTTTTCATGAATGGAAGCTCATTTGAAATGTGTTTAAACATTAATAATTGTTAATATATCTTATTAATTACATTATGGAGATATAAATTATTTTTGGTTATATTCTGTGATGATGATTCATTAGTTAAAAGTTTATTACAAAAATTCGTATTAACTTGGCAGTTTTGTTCATAATGAACTTATTTTGTATTATTATCTTATATTATGATTGTATAAGGATTCCATAAAATTATTGATATGAAATACATTTATTTTATCTGTTTAAATAATTTAAATGGATTCATGACCAGTAATTTAGAAGAAAGTGAAGAAATAAACATTGTCGCCCACAAAGGATATAAATTGGAACCTCATTGATGGTGATTTCGTTTATAAAAATAAAAGGGAGGGAGTAATGATATTAATGAAAGTTCTTCAATTAACACGATATAATTATAGTATATAGATTATAATGGAGTTTATAATGGTCATTTGGACAAAGGAGGTGATTAGAGAAATAGAAAAGAGATAAACATGAAAATAAAAGAAAGGTTAGAGATCTCTTATAAAAATTTAGCATCCTAACAGCATCACTTAAAATTTCATAAAATGAAATGATGAGAGAAAAAGGGTATCTCATCATATTTATTGTAAAAGTACAGTAATAAGAACACATAAAAGAAACCCCCAATATATGGTAATGGAAAATAAAATAGATAACATAAAGGAAGTGTTAACTAAAAGAAGAGAATGAAGGATTCCCTTCACATGTAGAGTAACACTTAGATCTTGAAAGATGGGACCTTAGGGGCGAAAGGACACCTTGGGATGACTCATATGAATTTAATACAACCAGATCTTGGAGTATATTGAGTTTGGAATGATAGAAAATGCTGGGGTGTGAGTGGGTATTTATAGTAACTAAGAGAGAGTTTTTTATTAATTAAAAGGGCCACCTCATTAGTGATATTCGCAAAACCATGGGATTTCCCAAGGTATTTTTCCATGGTGTAAGACAATTGGGACACCCATGTCATAATATAAATCACAAAAGTCTACCAGCCCTTTATATTAATTATTAAATCATTATGATGTCATTAAACTGCCGAAAACTCAAATCTATATTTTTACTATTTAGGAAAATCACGTATTTTAAAAAATTCCCAAAAATTCACCATAAACATTTTTCGACGTGTAGAACTCAAAAATGAATTCCATTTTTTTAAAATAATTTTCTACGTATTTTTAATTTAAACTTTCATTAAAATCAGAGATAATTCGAAAAATAAAAATCTAATGGCATAATTAGTTTTGTATTACATTGAAATATTTATTATCTTATCATTATCGTATTACCTTATGAAAATAAAATATTGTCTTTATTTACTATTTATAAGGGTCATATTACTATTAGTATTACTATTCATAAGGGTTTGTTACTATTCATCAAAAAATCAATTTGGTTCTATCAGACTCCAAACGACTTACTGGTCACAACTCTAGATGCCTGTTTTTCAATATTCTTAATATAGAAGTAGAAAATTTACATTTAATATATAGAATATAACTTTCACCAATAATGTTTTGTGTCAAAAAAGACTTAGTTCTTCATGCAATATAGGCTATCTAATTAATAGAATGTATTGAAGAGAAACATACCATAAAATGTCTGGGGTGTTATAACATTCCCCTTTTTCATAATTTAAACCTCTCTTTTAAGATAGTGATTTAAGGATCCATTAAAAGATGACCTGGGGTTGTTGTTATACTACATTAATTGTAGTAAAAACTAATCATCTAATTCTATGTACTCAATAAGGCGATCAATTACATTCCTCATGAATAGCATGGTTTGGGTACACAACTACTACTAAACATGTGCCAATTGGGAAACATACATAGGATTTCTTGATTCAACCATTATTTCATGTCCTGAACCTCTGGGACACCCTAGAGCCTCCTCAAACACATGGAAAACATTTAATTAAACAACTCTATGGGATTTAATCCAAGATATAAAATGGAATGCACCACCATGATTAATGGGAACATCCAACCTCCCTAGCTGATAATGGCTCTTCCTTGACCCACTCTTTCCAAGAATCACTGATATCCCTATGAAAAGTTTTCGGGCCACTGGGCCCACATATTTACCTCCCTCTCCCAAGATTCTTCATGAACATTATCATGATCCCGTAACACCCAAACCAATGGAATAGTCTTGACATATAAGGCATTGTCACTAAATCCCACAATAATTGATGGATGATCCTCAAATTACCCATTAGCCTTAAGCTCATCGTCATCAACATCAATCAGTTGTGATGGGTTTGGGTTATACTAGTTAGGCTTCCAAACATGAGAAACATTGTGCATACCGATATACCAATATGGAATAGCCAAATAGTAAATCAGTGATCTGATCTTTTCAAAGATCTCAAATTTCCCATTGTACATGGTAACGAACATACCCTATTTTTGATTTTGGCGGTGACCCCACCATGAAAAAACATGAAAAATACATGATCACCAACTATAATTTCAAGAGGTCAACAATATCAATCAGCATAAAACTTCTTCCTACTCTTACCCGTATCCATCATCTACTAGATTAACTAAACCAATGCTAATGTCTCGTTCATGATTCATGGACTCAATAACTCTATCTCTTTAGAATCTATCTAACATAATGGAGATCTATATGGCCTCCCATAGAGTTAATCATATGGTTATATCTGAATCATCACCTGGTAACAATTATAATAGGTGAACTCAATAGAATCTATGTGTTTCTACCACAATCCACAAAAAAAAAACTTGTACACAAGCCCCAGACATATCCTCTAGATCTTGAATAGTATTCTCTAACTGTCTATTCATCTATGGGTGGAATGTTATACTCAAAAACACCCAGTTACCAAGAGCTTTAGATAACCCCTTCTATAAGTGAGAAGTAAAATGAAGAACATGACCTAAAACCATGGCTCATTGTACCCCAAGAAACTGTAATATCATACAAACATAAAACTCACCCAACTAATCTGTGGAAAAATTTTCCCAAATCTACATGAATTGTGACCCCTTCGTCAACATATCCACAACTACGTAGATCACATCATTCTTCTGAGGCATCCTTGAAAACCCACAATAAAATCCATCATAATGTCATACCATTCCATTCCAAAATTCTCAATGGATTTAACAAACCACCCATCCATTGATGCTCTACCTTTACATTCGTATAGGTATTGTATCATGCCCCAAAATCTCCAACTTCTCTCTTCATATCCGTACATGAATACTATCTATGAAGATCATGACATATTTTGGTCAAGTCATGATATACCGCAGACATTGAGGCATGTAACTCACTCATAAACTCATCCAACATAAAAGTAGTCACAACACCATGTCCATAGACATAAATGGTCACATCAACACCAATATTCCTGTCAAAAGGTGACTCCCCACCATCATGATATACCCTTAGGGTTAAACACTTAAGATCCTCATACTACCTCTACTTGATCTAGCTCAGATGTATGCACCCAATCGCCATGGATTGAAGGGTAATCTTCCCTTTCCCATCCTGGAGTTCCTATTGCATATCAGTCACCAATGTCATCATCCTATACCCAACACCAATTCCCTGAACCACCAGATTTTGTGAATTTTATCTTTAGCATCTTGAACATGATTTCCCTTTCCTGGCATGTAAATCTGCTCAAAATAGAAAGACTTCTTGTATTCAACCCATATTTATTTCCAAATATATAAGTAACATAGGGATAATATATATTTAAGAATTTTATGATTGGAAATAATAGTAAACCTCTCTCCCAACAAGTAGTTCCACCAAAACATTAAGGAATAAGCCACCATGGAGTATTCAGGGTCATGTATATGAAAATTTTATTCATGAGGCCTCAACATCCATGACACATATTCCACAACCTGATCATCCAACATCAATACTTCCCCTATCCCAACACCAAATGAATTAAAGATCTAGGTATACCCCTTTTATGGATTAGTTAGGACCAAAATTGGTATAGTTATAATCGACTATGTTAATTCATGAAACAAATTCTCACATGCTTCTGACCACTCAAACATGATTCCCTTCTTGGTTAGACCTGAAAGTGGTGTTTCTAAGTGAGATAAATCCTTGATTATCCTTCCATAATATCCCACAAAACCTAGAAAACAGCAAAAATTGAATACATTCATGAGAATATACCAAGATACATAAAATTTAATTTTTTTTGGGTCCACCGACATCCTTTCCTCAGAGATGTTATAACCCTAGGAAAGCTCCTTGTTCATATAGAAATGAAATTTTGACATATTTTCATATAGCCTATGTTTTCTTAATATACTTAGGACAATATCAAGATGTTTGGAATGATCATCATGAGTCATGGAGTATACCATGAATTAATCCATAATGAAAAATAAAAACAAATCCAGGCTTGGATGAAATATTCTATTCATTAGGGGCATAAACACTGTTGGTGCATTGGTCAACCCGAACGACCTAACAAAAACCTCATACCACCCATAGATTCTATTGAAGGTTGTCTATAGTAGATCAAAAGATCTCACCCATAACTGATGATACCCTAATATTCAATATATCATGGAGAAAACAGATGAACCTATTAGCTGTTCAAAAAGGTCTTTGATTCGAGGAAGAGGGTATTTTTTTCTTAACTTTCATCCAATTTAGCTTCCTATAATTGACACTCAACTACAAGTTATCGTCATCCTTATTCAAATACAACACTTGATATCCCCAAGGTGAGGCACTTGGATTAATAAACCACTGGTTCTCTAGATCCTAAAATTAATTGTTATGTTCTCATAGTTTTGTTGGCATCTATCTATTCCATGGAATAGAAAACAGATCTACCCTAGTAGAACCACTATTTTGAACACAACATCCCTCTCAGGTGGAATCACTAATATGGAATAAATAAAGAAATCATGAAACTGATACTGCATAGGAGGAATGAAAATATACTCTACACCACCATCAACAACCATAATAGTAGCCATTTTAGCTGTGAGTTCACCCAACTACTATAAAATCCCACATGAACGACCTTCTCAGATCCATCTTTCCCCATGGTGAACATAAAAATTCACATTTGAGTATATAAAAGTTAATCTAAATTGATGAAAATAAACATGTTATCTATACAATACTATCTAATCTATCCCCAATATGAGATCAAAACATTATTTTTTGATCACAAACACATTCCATAGAAAATCGTTCCCACCAACCTTAATGGAACACTCCTTAAACTATCATATATTTTCTACTTGCACCCCTGACATTGTATAAATTGTCAGGACCCCACAAACATGTTCTTTCACTGGGCCAAGAACACCTAGAAACTGAGTAGATATAAATGAATTTGAAGCACCTGTGTCAAATAATACACTTGAAATTATAGAAGCAATAGGAATCGTACCTAGAACTATTAATGGTCTGACCTCACTACCTCCAAGTGATATCTGAACTACATTATGTTGACATACCCCTCTACCATGGGATCCAGTATGAGTTCCTAGTGTGGAACAACCCTTGTGCTCTGGAAACTCTCATTGGGGAGTACCTAATCCATTACCCTAATCTATACGGCGGGTAGAGCTCCAAGGGCCTACCTAATATGGATTAACCAACCCCTTACCATTACTCTGCCTCAAACATGATCCACCATCAATAACCATCTGTCAATGGTACTTATAGAATCTATGAACATACCCCAACTTTATGTATGCTTAGTACTCAACTGGTGGTCATGGACAGTGACCGTGAGTTTTTCCTAACCTACTACACTAATAGTACGAAACATTATCACTAACCAAATAGTATGGTAACCCTTTAAGACCACCCTATCTACCAAAACCCTAGTGTAAACATTCAAAGAAGAGATTCCTACAACCAAAATATTCACCACTGAATCACCCAACTAGAACATGATATCCCCCACCATAATCCTCTTTGGGATCCCTTCTAAAATAATTGCATGATGCACTACTTTGTCAACCCTATTCAAATGAACGATATTTACGTATAAATTAATCTCATATCTAAGCCTATCTTGGGAATATCAGGTCACAGTTTCTTCATACCACACTAACACTGGGCAATGTGTTGCAATTAAATGAAGCATAAAAAATAATCCATCACTGAAAAAGACTCCTAGGTCAACCTCATAAACTATACAGCCTACGGTTTCCACAGGGTCTCAGAATATAAATGTTCCAAAAACAATCTTGAATATTATTCATTATCATACCATCAGCCTAATTGGTCTAAATTATAACACCACAACAGTGCTTTTCCATACCCCACAACATGTAAAATTCTAGCATGACTCTATTAATAGGACGAGTATCTATGTGATTAATAATTTTTTAAATAGACTCTATTAAAAATTAATATTCTTTAGGTCTACCCTCTCTCTAAATTTTTGGAGTGTTTTATAGCTGAATCTATATAGTCATCACAAATATGCATCAAAAAACCCTCCACGGTTCTTACTCCATCTGTATAAAATGAACAAATTTGTCACCGAATTGCTTCTATCCCTTGATACTAGGGTTCACTAGGATTCCTTGCTCCATTTCTGTAGGAGCATTCTCAGGGAAATCCTCTTATCGCTCAGCAGGCGCACAACGTCATGAGGGAATCTGCCTATAATTCCAAACATGAATTGTTGAACACACATAATAGAAATCATTCTTATTTGTACAAAGGAAAGTTCTCCACTATCCATAAACAAGGTAGTCCACATACATTTCCAATATGGGTGTCGTTACACCACTTTCACTACCATTACACTTCCCTTCCACAGTAATTGGTCCACATGGGATACACCAACTATCATAATCACAAATATTTCCTTTTACACAATTTTTAACCATTTTCCATATTTAAATTATCATTATTAAACATGAATTATTTCTAAATTTCATTGAAAATGAAATGAATTTTATCCCTCATGCCTCACACGTCTTCTTTCTGTGTCCCTACTATGAAGCATGAAATCTATATCCATTTTTTCATAAAATGATGCATTAATGAACAACATAATCCCATTAAATCCTTGAGAATATATGATACAATGGAATCATCACACAACAAGTGCATTACTTAACGGTGAAATATCTTTCAACCATAACAACAGACATAAATATCAACAATCCCTCCCTGGGAACTTGGATTTTTATCCATACATGGTTTAGTTACTCCCAAGCATGAAATCATAAACAATATCTTAACACCTACAAATATTCCATGTAAAATCCCTAACAAGTAAAATAGTAGAAAAGAACCTAGCTCAAATACCACCTTTTTACATCCCCAACTTGGAGGGCACTAAAATGATTCCCCAAACCAGATCACCGCATGACCTCAGACACTCCTCCCTTTATGCCATAGGCTTCTAACTAGTAGAGAGGGTCTAATATAATATCTGGGGATACTATAACCTATTTATCATATCAATATAAAACAGTAATAATGAAAAATAATGGGAAATACAATAACTAATAACCATGCATCTAAATCAAATTCCGAAAACTTGGTTTAAGACTACAACCCAAAGTAAACATATCATGTAATGTATATACAATTTCAAGTGTTAAGAAAAAAAATTGAAGAAAAAACTAAAGAATCCCCAAAACAGGCCCCAACTATATGTTCAACACCCTAATCCATGAAAATATCGTGCCCAAATTAACCCTCTAACATAGGGCCTTTTCCATTTTCTTGTCTTGCAACCATAAAATATTCTTTGGTACCCATTGGATTCCGGAGTAGGGTGTGAGTGAAAATTAGTAGGCCACCATTATCTGTGTCTACTAAAATATCCATTCTAAACATAGATTTTATTCGTGTACTAAAAGAATGAAAATGTTAAAAAAATCTAAAATGGTTCCATTAATTCCGAATATTAACATAAACTGGATTTATCATTTGTTCCATGGGTTATAGAACATATTCATAACACAGAGTCCTATGCTGGTCATCTAATATGCATAAGAGTATATGAAAGTTCCATTATCTTACTAGGGAAACCATTTCACAATAACTCACACCACACTTACCTTGGAGCCTCGGTCTAGGTGGTCTCATACAATGAAACAATTAGGGGCCTAGAGCCTTATTCTGACTTCCTAACCTGTGATTTCTAGGGGTGGGGTTTAGACCCTCATTAAAACCTAAACTGTGGGAGGATACATAGTATATTATCCCACACACAACTAATACATGATCACATAATTGAATTATCATTCATTACATAAAAAATTTCCATAAACCATAATCATTAAATACCCACATAATTCAAAATTCATATCTCATTAAAGACATAAAACATAATTATTTATTATTAAGCTTACATGTTCTCATTTTTATGCCTTAAATCTCATAAATGATTCCATTACAACCCATATGTCATTTAAAACGTTAACCTTAATCAATTTAACCCCTTCAAAATATTCCAAACAACCCCTTGATCCATGTTAACAACTAGAAACAATTACCTTTGTTCAATTTCATAACCCCAATCAACAATTCAATGCTTTTATCATGGTATATACTTCATTAAAAAAAATCAGTGCTTAATAGTACAATTTTCCATGTTTGGGTAATGGAACACCCCATGGGTGGCCCTATAATGGGTCCAATAAACCTCAATGAAAACCAAGGGGATCATAAAGGGTTGAATTCCTCACATATACACCCAAATTACCAAACATTACTAAGGGAATTAAATGCACAAGATGAAGTAACCAATGGCACAACCACACATAAATAAACATACATCATGGATGTGGGATATAACTTATAGACCACCTACATTGATTATGAAGAATAATGCTCACTCAACCATAGGCCTTAAATTAGATTTCGCCACCCTTTGAATCCCCAACCAATGAATCCATGGAAAAATTGGGTTTTAGGGATTGAAAATAAGGTAGAGAACCACATAATCCATAATCCAAGAAAGAGATGAAACAAGAGTGTTAGCCATACCCAATTCTTCGATTCACACCCAATGGTTCTTGATATATATTTTAATCAATGGAGATTTACCCTTTGGAAGCCTTATGCATTTTTGTTTGAAACTATGGTTGCTGTAGTGGATATGAGGAAGAAAAACCTGGTAGAACACATAAATCCAGAAGGAGGGAAGGGTAATATTCCACATTAAAAGTGGTGAAAAGTTTGTCAAACCATGATCCAAATGTGTGCAAGCCTATTTCCAAGAGGGGATAGGTTGTGATGTAACTTGGTGATTCATCATGGTTTAAAAACCATACATTAACTGTATAGAATGCATCTTTCCAAGACTGCATAGTTTGCCCCCCCCCCTTGCAAAGTTTACCTAACATGTGCCTTTCCTCCTAGTTAGCACGGTTTGGGATCATGGTTGCTTCTAATCATGCTCCAAGCCTACAACATGAACATGACATCCTAATTCAACCATTCTTTCATGTCTCGAACCCCCAAGACACCATTGAGCCTCCTCATAAAATCAGTGAACATTAAATTAACGATGTTTAGGAGATTTGAACCAACCATTCAACCAGAATGTACATCCATGAAGTCTAATATATTAGATTATATTAAATATTATATAAATTATAAAACTATAATTATAAATAAAAACCAATTAACATGAGTGATATTTTTTATATCCCACATTATTTAAAAAATAACAAGATTTGAACGTGATTAAAAAAATATATTTCGATACTTCAGTTAAATTTTTTAAATTGAATTTTAGATGAATATATGTGTGGTTTTTTGTTTAAAGATTATTTAACTAAAACATTAATTTAAATTTTTTTTAATAATTTATGTTATATATATATATATATTTCATTTTGATGTTTGGTTTCAGTAAGTATATTGAAAACTATTATACTTGATTACATGATTCCATTTATAGAATCTCCCTATAATAAATGTTGTAATGTTCTAAATTCTTTTAATATCATAATAAAATATTATCTTCTCACATTTGGTTTATATTCAATGAATTTATTTTTATTATGTTAAAAAAATGGATACATATATTATATTTTATTTCAAGAAAATATATTATATTTTATTGTTATTTATTTTGTGTTTTTGTGTCCTTTTAGTAAACCTAATTTCTTTCTATAATGATATAATTTTAATGGTATGAATATATCGTAGTCAAGAATTAAATTATGTATATTTACATTAATTATAAAATTAGTCATTTATTTCAACGAAATTAAACATAAATTATAATTGAAAGCACAATACTTTACCTTGGATAACAATTGCATTGTTGATGAGATAATGGATGGGTTTGAATAAGTAAAATGTAATGATTTGGTTCTTGAAGAAATTGATTATAATTAAGAACACATTTTTCCTAAACTAATATTAATGTTTACAAATAAAAATGGTATTTCTTTTTAAAAAATGTTGATTATGGAGTAAATACATGTTAATATATTTTTTCTCTTAGATAATCCCCAACATTTTGTTATTTAGTTCAGTTAAAAAATAAAAACTCAATTTACACCCCAAATAAATTTAATTAATTTATATAGTAATGATATAATTTGAGAATACTATATTTAAATATGTGGAAAATGGATAAACATTAACTTGATATGGAATTTGTTTAGTAATTTTTTTTAATTATGTTTCAACTTTTGAAAAACTATATGTATTAGAAACTTTTACTTTCATAATTATAAATAATAAATGTTCTTTTTCATATCATATCTGTTATTTAGATTATTAACTTTATTCATTAGTAATGATCTATGCCATAGTACCATACTCAGTTCATTTTTTTTTATGCATTATCAATCCAAATTCCAATGTTCCTATTTTGGTTTATAACACATGGTCCAAATAAAAATTACATCTTTTGAATCCATGTGAAAAAAAAACCAATATATATCCATCAATTTAATATAATATTAATCAAAAATAAACACATACTTCAAAGATATACAAAACAAAAACATCTTTAATAGCCAAAAGCGTTATAAATAAATTAATTCGAAAACATGAATTCTACCTAAATCAATATTTACACAACTTAGGCTATTCATTTTGAATATAACTAACTTTAGAATTAGAACGAATTGTTTCCCCTTAAACACTAAAAATATATTTCCTCGCATAAAAACATTTTAAACATTGATGACCATCCAAGTAGATAACAATACATTCTAAATAATGAATTTTCAAAAATAAACAAAAACCAAACATCACATTATTATATAAAAACCATTTACCTTCATATATCTAAAAATAGCTCAAAATAAATCTATTTTCAAATGTTACCAATGAAATAAAGAGTTCATGTTTAACAAAACCTTTTAAAAAAATCATTTGAAATAAATAAACCTAAAAAACAATCAAAATTGAATTTTTATTATAAGTTCATACCAACTACTATTCAAGAATTGTTTCCCTAAAATAATGAAACTAAAATATTAAAAAACATTCAATATATAAATTTTTATATTGAAAGGGTTTCAATAATGTATGAAATCAGTTTACATAATGAACAATCAATAATATTTATGAAAACCCCATCATGATTAGAGGGGATTTCATTCCTTAAATTTAACGATTGGAATTATTTAAAAAATGGTGTGGGGGGTATTACTACATATGGATTGCACTAAATCAGGTAAGATTAGTCTTTAATGAATCATAAATAAGGTTTATTTGTATAGACAGTTAGTGATTTATCATCACATCATAAATATCAATGATTAAATAGGTTTTTCTATGCACTAAAATTATATGCATAGATAATCTAAGGGTTTCCACATGACACGTAATCATTTCCAACTGATACATAAGGATTAAAAAATAATACATAACGGTTAAAACCTATAGTAATGAAATATTTAGTCCAGATATGGGTAGATTTATTAGTGGTGAAGTTGTTATTAATAATGGTTTAACTCAGTAGCTAGTTAGCACTAATTGTAAAAATGATAATTAATTATATTTAAAAATAATATTATTTATATAAATGAATTAATATTTTTCAAAATATATCTTAAATTATATAAATATTTAATTTTATTTATAAACAATTATACGTATACATATAGAGAGATAAATCCCACAGATAAGAAACCAATTCAAGGATAATTACAATATGTGTATATTATAAATTATATAAAAACATTAATCTTTAAAAATTATATTTCAATGTGAATAATATTATTTAATAAATTTAATTAATTTTATAAATGAGTAAATAATTTTTAATACATATACATGTAAAAATAAATATAAAAACAATAAAAATTAAATAAAAAATATTTGCAAAATATTTCAAATTATATAAATTTTTATAATATTATATATATATATAATATTTAAAAGATTTTTATGTTTTAAATATAATTAAAATTATTTGATTATTTACATAAATGAATTAATATTTTTTATAATTATATTTTATACTTATATATAACAAATTTAATAACAATTGTTTAAATAAAAGTGAATTATTTTTAAAATATTATTAATTAATATATTATTAAATGTGAAATTATTTACATTTTCAGTAAATTTATAAAAATTACATATGTGATAATATCATATTTTATTATCATATACATCATAAATATAAATGTATATATTTGTTTTACAATATATTCAGGATAAGTAAAATTATAAGTAATAATTATAAAAAGTATGATTAAATAGATTTAAAATTGATAATATATTGATATATTATTATTGTGCATTATAAATATATATATTCAAATAATTTTATAAAAAATATAATTAATTATTACTTATTTTTATAAATATATGTATTTATATAAATGAATACATATTCTATGAAATTTAAATCTAACTATATAAACATAAAATTCTATTCATGAAAAAATATATGAATTTATAAAAAAATATAAATCTCAATCACAATAATGAAATATAAGAATTTTGAGAATGAAAATATATTTTTAATTATATTAATAACAATACTAGTTAACAATTATATTTCACTGTGATTAATTTAATTCAAGATATGTTATTATTTTTATAAATTTTAATATATTATATAATATATATAAATTTGAAAATAAATATAAAAAATTTAAAATGACATTTGAATACACCATATTTTTATTAAACTACTAATTATTAAAATGAATATAATATTAATTATATATATTATAAGTTATAAATAATATATAAATGTTATTAATAAGGTTTTAAAAAAATTATTTATTTTATAAATGAATAGATTTTTAACTTTATAAAAAATTAGAACTTATATTTAAAAATATTATTACCCATAATTTTGTTTATTGCATATTTATTTGAATATATTTCTAATTATTATTAAATTTATTAACATCCATTTCAAAATTCTGGAAAATTACTTTTAGGAAATTAAATATAGATTAAATGTGAAAAAATATAATTCATTATTTTTCAATTACTTGAAAATTATAAATGCGTAAATATTTTTCTTTATAAATTCTTAATTATAAATATTTAAATTTAAAAGTAAAATTTTTTATAATTATACTTCAACACATTAAAAATTACTAATATAGAGATATATTATTATTGTTATATATATATAATGTATTGATTTTATAAAATTATAATTATTTATTATGTTAAATTAAAAATATAATTATTTATAAAAATGAATAACTAATTTTGAAAATATAAATTATTATTTTCATAAATAATTTTAAATTTTGGTGAACTGGTAGGTCCAATGAACCTTTTTATTAAGGAAAAGAATCCCCCATTTCAACGGGTTTTGGAGGAAACCCTTATATTAAAAGAAGGCTCGATGACTCAAAGGCCCATTACAATTTGATGGTCTGAAGGCCCTGTGACGCCAATACCCATGCTGAGCAGCCAAACATTAATTCATGATCTCATTGTTGTCCCTACAATTCCCCCTTACCATCAGTTTTTTCATTGCATTGCCCCTCCAAAAAGACATGATATGGAAGCCTTCTTTAACCCACATATTTGTAAAGGGAAAGATTATCAGTGCTAGTGCACTCATCGCCCTTTTGAATTTCCCTTAAAAATTAATTATATTTATACATAAAAAAATAAAATATAAATATACATTACTAATTACTTAAATGTAAATATTAATTAATAATTATAGTATTCAAATAAATAGTGATTTTTTTAATTATAAAAATACTAAAATTAAAAATACATTTTCATTTTATAATTCATTTGATGAAATGATTTTTTTTCAGTCACTACCTAATGTATAGAACAACATTCACACACATATAAATATGTGTGTCTATTTTATTATATGTTTGTGTGTTCATGTGAAAGTGAACCAAACACATATTTGTGTATATCCAACTATATAGAATGAATAAAATATTTATTTTATTGTAATTTATATATAAAAAAATTTATTAATATTAATATATATAAATATAGAATATATATATAGAATATTAATAATATATAAAAATATTATTTGATAATTACTAAAATTTTAAAAGATAAATTAATTAATTCATTTAAGCATTATAGTTATAAATTCTTCACTATGATGAATATTTATATACATTTTACCTTAGATAAATAGATACAAATATTCTCAGTGTTATTACTAGAGTCCATAAAATTTAGAATTATCAGTGACAAAAAAATATTTTGATAAAGTTATAACTTATATCAGCTCTAAAATAAGAATAGAAAAAATTTGAAATTTTATCAGTGCTTTATTGTAGCAAACCAAAATGTTGTATTTTTTTCACTTCATATAAAAAATTTAATAAAGGCTAGTTTTTAAAATCATTTCATCTATAATATTTCCCTTTACATTCTTTCTCTCCACAATCTTATTCATCATTTAATATCATTATTGGACGAATCTATGTAACCTTGTATCTTTAATGGGTTTTTAATGAAAAAAATTCCAATTACGAAGGTGGTTCTTCCTCATGGGGTATTCAGCATTTGATTTGTACCTACACAGTCTATAGGGGTTGATTTGAAATTAGTGTAATCAGGGAATTGAAAACAATGATGGATTACAAATAATAGAATATCAGATAACTGAAATGGAAGGTATGAATTAAAAAAAATGTAAATTTCAATAGTTCTTTTTATATATATTTTATTTATATAATTTATTCAATAAAATGAAATTATTTTTGATTGAATATAATTTAGCATCACAAATCTTCTAAATATTAAAGTTCAAAATCCTTATATCACCACTCATAATATGTTAGACAGCTCCTGTCATCCAAAATATATATCTCACCATTTATTATCAATGACTATTATAATTCATGGTTGTTTATAATATTATATTTGAATATAATATCTAATATTTGGTGTATTTAGAATAGTCTATTGGCATATTTTCATTCTATATATTTGTTTTCAATTAAAATATTAATATTTTTTATTAAATTTCTAATTTTCCATTATATGAATTTATGGGTAAAAGTTTTATATTTTCCCACCTAAAATATTGGATTATTATTCTCTGGTGTGCCCACCTAAAGGTACATTTTATCATCTCTCTTAATCTAGGAATAATATCTCTCTAGTTATATTAGAAACATTATCCACTATAATTATCAATTTAAATGAATAGTCCATTTAACAGAAAATATGTAATCTAATAATCAAAAGTAAATGTTCTTATATTAGGATGTATGACCCTACAAGTATCTTTTAAATTATGTGAGTCGTCAAATTAAATCGAAGAGAGGGGGAAAGGGTTTCATTTTTCTTTATTGACATTTGATTTTTCATTTCCCATTTTCTTGATTAATCATCTTCTAATACTGACCATCCATTCCCCACAAATAATCACTTATGGGGTTCTATTCTAAAATAAATTGTTCACAGTAGGAATAATCCATATAATATTATATTTAATCCACCACTACATGTAACATCCAATGAATTATTTGGTTTTGACACTGAATAATATACTAATTAAATAAAAACCACACATATAGGCCACCTCTTTAATGATAATCCTCTTATTCCCAACATCATTCCCCACTATTTTGTTCTTCAAGAAGACAAGATTTATAACAGTAGCCATCAAAAATGAATTTTACACCAGGTATCATCATTGATCTACATGATCCAATTGAACAACCATTATCAATTCAATGTCAAACTAAGGGTATTTGATCCTCATCACACATTGGATAAAACATGGCTCCATACAGAATTTCAAGGGAAGAAAAAATTAGTACCATTATGAAATATCTTGTGAATATTTTTATGAGAATCTCCAATGGAAATAGAAGTAAAAAACATATGAATAACAAATATTATAATTTTGAAACCTTATTCAAGTTTCTAGATTTAGTTTACTGGAAGCTGGAACACTGTTGGCTACTCTTTGTTTTATCAAGGAAACAATTGTTGATAAATTCAGTATAAATTATTTTTTTCATGAATGGTATGTCATTTCAATTAGTGTTTGGTGAGCCAGGTAGAGGTTTATCGGATAAAACCACTGAGAAGGTTTAAGATGTAGGGAATTGAATGTGGTTACACTCAAATGTTATGTTGATGAAAAACATCAAATTATAATGAAACCTATTTCACCGGATGATAAACTCTATAAAAAATAGGTAGGAACTATTATTAAATAGTATACTTGTACTATAATATAAATGATTTATAATTTCATCTATGTATAAAAATTGGATGTTTTTCTGTAGTTCTAGTAATATATTATTTTGGTGGCGGTGAAAAATTACACAATATTATCCCATGTATTTATGATGAATGATTTAACCACATAATCTTTATATATTCACATTATATTTTTTATTTAATTTATTAGTATGTTATTTTTGTGTACATTTCTAGGATAGTATGTGATTAGTATGACCTAAAGTTGTGGTTGGGGTTCATAGTCAACCCATCATTTGGTGCTCTATGATCCGGGCCTATTTTCTATGGTTTTAGTTCCATAGTGTAGAACCTATTTCAAGTGTCATGTTTTTGTGAATTTCGTATATACCATCTTGTGGTTGTATAAATGGACCTTCCTAAAAAATGGTTTTAGATATCATTATTTAACATTAAAATATTGTGATGTCGCGACCCAGAACCACCATCCAAGATTGTGTTCTTCAAGGCCGCAAGTCTACCTCCACATGATATAGAGGCTTTGAACTAGAGATGATATCCTTGTCCATATAATTGAGGGATTGTTCCCTTGAATTAGAGTCATATAGTAGAGAAAATAACCAAAACATCCAACACATATCAATATACGAAATGTCTATAAACAAAATCTTATAGCAAATTTACCTTGGGAAATGAAAAAAAATCAAACATTAATTGATCTCCCATTAAGAAAATAATATATATAAAATATAAAAAAAATAAAAAATCTTAATACCATCCTCATACCTCTATACATTGAGTATTCAAATACCCATTGAGTTTCCCACCCCAATCCTTTACATGTCCTATGTTCAAACACAATAAAAATATATAAGGTCTGAATACTCACTGTGTTTCCTCTATAGTGTTGGATAAATAAATCTAGAAAGTGTCTCACTATGTTCCACAAGTGTATTCCCTTATATGGATGTTTTCTCAAGGATATAAATAAACATATTAGATAAGTGACTTCGAAAAATTGTGTTAACCACACTCCTATGAATCAATGTGCATTGGGTCACCATGTGCTATATAGGATACAATGGCATGAGATCAAATTCACATTAGTGATATGTTATAATTCATTCATCGCCCTGTTCAATTTCCCATAAAACCCAACCCATACTCAAGGACCATATGTATGGGATCACCTAATCCCTGACCATTGCATGAAGGGGTAGGGTAGAGTTTTTTTAACTGAGATAGGTTTCACCTTCTCACATAATTTCTCCAACATAGAATGTTCAAAATATTCACTTTATCTCATGGTAAGGTTAATTCTTCTAATATATTTTCACATTAAAACCCCACCACACTATCAGTGGCCATGTTTTCCAATACTACATCATAACACATCTCAAACCCCATCTAACTCATAGTGGTCCCAATCATCTAAACTCACATTAAAGTTCATATTCTAAGGAATCCGTCTCACTGTTTGCAATGCATGCAATGTTATCTCGCTAATAGTGGGGACCATCTAGGTCCCATGAAACACAATCTCAGTCATGGTTGGAATAGATCTTACTAAGATATCATATGGTCCAACTAACCAAAATATTCCCATATTCATAAAAGAATCACCTTTTACAATAAAATGTAGTACACATTGGGTCTCAGCCTATCAAAACACTCATAAACTCAACTCATCCAGGCCTAACCTTTTCATAGCCTCTCAAACCCAGAAATATTTCATATCACATGTATATGCATCCCCTAGAGTCTTCCAAACCTATCTTGATCTCTACCCATTCAAAACAAATTTTGTTTATCACCCCATGGTCATTCTGTTGACTGTAGCCTCATAAAAACGTTTTCCTCATCAATATGTAACTAATTGCCATTCAAACCCACTTTTCCATCCAAATTCCATGTCCTTAAGAACCTCTCATAACCAATTCCATTATAACATGTCACATATCCTAATGGAGATCTCTCATCTCATCACTAGGTGGAACCACCTCTTTGACACATGCATCAATCCCTTGAGGTATCATACCACTAAAAATATTTTAAAATCCTTAAACCACCCTTATATGTTTATCAATCACTAGGTATGAGATATATACCTTATAAACCATCATCACTATGTCAAATCCCCCCTTACAAAACTAGCCCTAGGGAAGACATATTAGGATTACCACGTAATGTCTTTCAGCCCTGATGCTTATTCAAGACCACAAAACACCTAAAATTAGACCCTCACTCCCTCAACGTCATTGTCTTCCAGCAATCATAATTCACCTATTTTCTAATCATCACTCATATCGATCATAAGAAACCCAAAAGCATCCTATCACTCATCCTAGGAAACTCTTATTCACTATGCATTCTACCTAAACCCCCGTAACGTGCATAAAGTATGGAATAATACCTTATAATCCAATGAAATTTTATTAAGTGGACCACCTACATCTAGAAAGGAGTTACCACCCAAGCCATGCTATGAAATTCCTCATCTGAGCATGTACCACCACCCGCGATCACATATCACTCCCTAAAAATGAATAATTTATTATTCAAATTTATAATTATTAATTAGATTTTAAAAAAGTGGGGAATAATTTATGGGAAGCTCACATAGCACTACCATATCACTGAAAACACATTTATACACCAACAGAGTTTATTTTGTACGTCCCTAGAACCATCCCATCCCAAATCCATAGCCAACCATACACACCCAATATTTTATCATATTTTACTAAAATCACAAATAAAATTGGGAAAACTTACCTCGATTTAAATGATGATAGTTTAAATGAAATAACTTTATCAGGTCCTCCACTGGCTATATCACATGATTTCCCCTTCGTCCTTGGCAGACTCCCCCATCCACTAGTGTAATAACCTACAAAACAATTCCTAGTTCACATTAAATAAGCAAGACTCGATGAGAAACCAAATAATTAGGGAGGAAGGGTAGAGAATCACCTAAAATGTATGCGGGAACACATCAAAGTCCCGCCATATTGAATTAATACTAAAAGGAATGAATGTAAAGGGAATGGTATGGTGAAATGGACAACTTATGACCCTTAAACCCCCTTAATCATAAAGTCCCCTTTCCCTCAAAATATGGAAGTTACACTACTCTAAATAAAGGTAGAGGAAAATAATAAACTAATGAGAAAATTATTCATGTCATAAACCTCCATCAAAAACAACTCCTACCTTTTCCACTATGATGTTAATCATGTGACCACAATGATTACACTATTAATGGGTTGCAGCTATAATTTTTCAGAACCCCTATCACATATCCATTATTTGACATCCACATGAATACCCAGAGCTTCCCCCATGTTATAAATAACATCCAAAGATATTATTTAATGAATGTAAAACACTAAGAATCTCGATCAGAGTCTCATTTATAAAACCACCCCCACAACCAAAATATTTAAATTACCTCTCAAAATAAGGACCTTGAAATCTAATGTCATTAAAACCTATCCACTATATAGAATATTATCGATAATATGTATTCGCTAATCCTATACCCACTACTCATACCCACCATGTGCATCAATTCTGTACCATTTTACAGTATTTAATCATTGAATGCTCGATGCACTTCAACTATGAAACTCTGACAACCAATCCTAAATCTACAAACTTTTCATTGAAAAATCCATATCTGATCAATGAAACACCTAAATCACACCCTATGAAATTATCACAATATATTTTCAACCACCCTATATCCATAATAATAAAAAACAATAGTCAAACAACCCCTATCCATGTTTTCTAAAACATTTTTCAACTGCACATACCATTGTATGAAGGACCCTGCAACACCGTGAGAGGGGAGGGGTAAATCAGTGTGTCAAATATGACATCAAAAGTGACATATATTATTCCAATGTTGGTAGGATCATTTTAAACCTTTTTGATGGGAAAATTAATAAAATTAATAATCTCATGAAAATATACAGCATAAATGTTTTACTTGGTTCACCACTAAGGGATAGTCTACGGAGCATATACTGGAAGTGTGTAGGTCATAAAAAATCAAATATTATTTAGTAGTTGTGTAGTACAAGATTTTATACATAGTCACCCAATTCTAGGAACACTGCCTTTACATGATTTTTGGGATAGCTCAATGTGTCCCTTGGAACACTTCCATCGACTCTAGCTAGCTCACTACCTTGGGTGAAGTCTTACTCAGTTTATCGACTTGAGAGTTGTTTCAATAGATATGTATTGAAGACTTTTTTCTTGTATATAATGTGAATCTTCATACATGAAAGTATTGAATTGATTCCCTTGAAATCAATGAACAAACAAATTGGATATTCATAAACTGATAGATGCTCAACACAACACTTGTGTGGAACACCTCTTCTTGTGCGCATGTTTTAGAATTTTCAGGCAATACATC
Source organism: Viscum album (assembly GCA_963277665.1). Classification (NCBI taxonomy): domain Eukaryota; kingdom Viridiplantae; phylum Streptophyta; class Magnoliopsida; order Santalales; family Viscaceae; genus Viscum; species Viscum album. Next base: position 1,370,833,178 of record OY728133.1, on the reverse strand, counting down.
TTTCTATCAACCCTTATCTTTCAAAAAAGAACACACCAAAACATTAAATTGGTATTTTTGGAATCAAGGATCATTATATACCTAATATGTATTGTGCGTAAGTCTTCCGCACACAACTCTTTTGCACTAAAGAGACCCCAGATCTTCATTGTAAAAATGTGAAAGTTTTTAATGGGGGTAGCCACATATTTATTGGCCACGATTCTCCAATAATAATTATTTTGAAGCGTATTATTCTATGCATGTAATATTCTATCTTAGAAGGTAAAACCAATTTTGACATCTCATTGGCCACATAACTCTTTTTCGCACAGCTTCTCCTTTCATGCACATATAAATATTTTTCATGATTATTTCCTTTTCCATATATTAATGTGATGATCGCAAAACATGTCTTGTGTGAAAATTTCTATAATACCTTCAATATTTCATGAAAATTACTTTTCCAAAGATAAATTTCTCCACCCTCTAATTTTTTACCAAAAAAGTTTGCAATAATTATAAAACATTTCAATCTCCATCACTATTGTCAGCATAAAAATTAAGAATACATTACTTAAAAACTCCCTAATCATCCATGAGGATTGAAAAACAAAAAAAATCATAAATTAATATCCAACAAAGAATAGACATGGTTCTCAAAAAACAACTACACACTACCTGAATATAATTCCTAAACTCATGTAGGCATCCTTATATTTTAAATATTCCAACAATAATTGCTGAACAAGAATCTATATTTAATTCATTGACATGAAAAAAAAACACCAGTTCATCTATAATACTATTATCCCAAGCACTAACACACCACTGATCTGAATCATTGTTGGATCACATTAGAATTTCCCAATACTTGATTCCAAACTACTAGTTATGTCCAATACTGAATCCAAAATTCAAATATGGAAAAAATGAAGTACCCAATTACCTTAGACAAACCAAAACACCAATAAACCAATGTCACATCAATCATCCACTGACCATTATCACTATCACCCATAACCATCTTACAAATGTGTCATCCTAGACAACCATCTATAGTCAATAGTTGTCTCCCTGCAATATAGATTCCCTTACAACATTCCTTAAAGGCTGATTAAAATGGGTCCCATTCGCACTTCTCCATTACAATACCTCGATCATGGACCAAATTATAACCTTGTCACTGTCACATGCATCTAACAACCACACTGCTACAGTAACACCTCTTGGGAATATACAAAATTTGAAATATTATCTACCTATGTACACAATACCCATTCATATATACACAATAAAACCATAAACCACATGTAACTAGTAAACACCTTCCCTCACACCTGAAATATTTTCTAAAAAACTCCTATTAATTCTCACTCTCCGCCTCAACAGTAATGTGATCCACCATGATCCCCCTGGTCAGTTCTCATACACTATTATTCTCAGTCTCACTCAATACCAATAGCTTCAGTCTAATATAAAACCCTACCATACCAATAAAATAACGATCCCTTAAGTCACATCTCATTGGACCTCATCCCATTCAGTTAACCCACTAAACATGTCTCAGACACTAGTTAGTCAAATCCCACACCCTAAGGAAACTCACTCAAGTCAAGATAAACCACATGATCACCTTCCACTCATACATCATCCCAAAATTGAAACAATCTACCCACCATCAACCATCCTATATTAGACTATCTTGGATAACCAATCTCCATCGTAGTGAAAAACACACAAGAATAAAGTGACACATAACTAGCTGATCACACCCTCCCACCCCAGCTTCGATGCCAAGAGAACCTCATGCGTTGTGCATCATAGCATATGTAGTATAACATATTACATTATATGATATCCCTTAGAATTTTCAAATCCATAGGGTATTATTTTCCCCTCCATAGATCATCTCTCAAGTACAACATATCTTCATCAAGCAATCACTTATGCATCAAATACCTATAATGACCCACTAAGGCTCTTTATACATACGTAGATAAATGGATTTCATTTCTATCACTAAATAACCTCATACACCATTATCCAAATAACCTACCATATGAGAAAAATCATGGTTTTATTTATTATAATTTCACATAAAAAATATATGGGAAAATCAAATTTATTTTTGTTGACAGTTTAAACAACTTCAACCACATAAAAAAATCACATACATGTATGCATATTTTATGCATGTCCTACGTGGAAAATATAATGCATGAACACAAAAATATTGAAATCTAAAAAATAGACAAAACAATAAATAATATCACCTCTAATTCAATAATAATCAATAAAAATCTTAATCATAAAAATTAAATCAAGAATAATAGCCTTGTACCCCTAATAACTAGGACTAATCCGTGGAAATATTTCATTAGTTCACTAGTATATGTTTCAACACAAGATCTAACACGTTCCTAAATTACTTTTCAATTATCCCCTATAATAAGAAGATAAAAAATCTATGATAACACTTTTTAATACCCTTACCTGAAACCATCATCCAATCTGGTGTTCCACATGGCCTCGAGTACACCTACTCATATGCGAAATTATACCGCCTAGAAATGAGGGTCAAATCCAAATAGTGGGGGACACTTCCCTAAAATTATAATAATACGATATTTAAAAACTATAAAATCAATCCTATAATTATAGTATTCAAAATCCAAAAACACAACACTATATCAAATCCACCATGCATGATTTATACATTCACACATCAATTTATCACCAATTAAGCTGATAATATCTAGAAAATAAACAAAATAATAATAAAAAAGTGTCTTAATAACATCCTTATGAATCTTCACACCCATTCTCCCAAAACACATCAATATTTTTAGACTGATCATCTACAGATTTGAAAATTCTATAATAAATATGCACTGAAACCTTCTGAGATCACATGAAATTAGTAAGAAATCGTGGGAAACCAAAAGAAATGACAGGGACAGTAGGGGTTAAAATTGAATTGACACTAGAGAACATATAAATCATCTTATATTTATTAGGAATTAAAATATTGGAAGATGAGTTAGACCCATTCAAAATGGCCTTTTGGTTCATAAACAACATAAATCACAATGTCCCCTAATAAATAATGGATGTAAGTTCACCATATTCAAAAAAGACACCAAAAACCCTTATATAGTATGATATTGGAGTTCACACTATCAACCAACTTTGAAGCACGACCCTCCCTTTTCCCTTGACAATTTCACAAATTACCCATAATGGTCAAACAATAAATGGGCTACTCAAGCAATTTTTTATAGCTTTACTGATTGATCCTCCGTTGAAATCAAATTAAATACCAAGAGAATCCACTGAACCGTTAGTCACATTCAGAAATAATATTTATGTATGTCCAAATAATCAATATCCTAATCTACGTCTCGATTCTCAAACTGAACCCCCCACAAAAAAAATTCAAATTCACTCTCAAAATAACTATAGATAAATATTTGGGTAATTACAATTACACCATGATTAAAATATATGAATTCCTTGGAATTGTTTTTAATTAAATTGAGATTTAGTACATCATAATATATGAAAACATATGAAGGAATATTTTAAATTTCTTAATATGAAAGAACAAATTATAGATTTTGGAAGATATAGGTAAAATAGTATCTCGTAAAATAGGAATGGAGAATTCAATTCTGTAGATAAAATCCTAAAAAGATAATGGAAACTGAATAGGGAAATGGGAATGAAAGTTCATAGATTGGTGGGGATGTAGATGTAAAAAACGTGGCCTTTAACACCTTTGAGAAGAAGATAATAGTTGAACTAATAGAATTCTGATCAGATATTTATGATAAAGAAATGATATAAAAAAATTATTTTTAATGAAACACTTGTTTAGTTGAGGTTATTAAGAGGAAGGTTAGTTAGAGATTATGCGAATGATTTCAACATGGTAATAAGTCAACTTTATTTAGTGAAAGATAAATTTGTTGATGATGTGTGAGAAATTTATCTATTTTATTCACAATTATAATCATGAGATGATATGGTCACTAGAGATCAATAATTATTATGGTAAGAATGTTTTAGTGTTTTATTATTTTCAAAATTCAATCCTTAATTTGGAATTACAATGTGTGGAGGTCCAATTAAGTTCTTTTGATGTGTTGAATACATACAGATGGGTATTTTCAACTCCCAAGAGAAACCATTGATCAACTAAAGAAACATAAAGGGAATTGAGTTGAGTAAATTTATTTGTTAGAAGATGTAATTAGTTTTATTATGGGAACCATATATATATCCATTAGAATTTTTAAAATATAAATGGAGTAACTAGTATAATTGATGCAAGAAGATAGGATTTTGTTAACAAATAATATGATGGAAACAACCTACGTCCCATGTATATATTCTTATAGATTCATGTTTTTTAATCAAGTTCATCTTTCCGCTGAATATGAGTTAAAAATTGCTTGGTCAACCATATATCAAGAATCCTTGAGATACTTCATTTACGAGATGATGAGTTTTTAGATGTATTTGGAAATGTGGATGTAGAAATCTAGATATTGAATGGATGATTCATAATTTTTAAGGATATTATACACGTTTAGGTATTTGGAGGAATATTATTGATTTTGGAAAGATGAATGATGTTGGGAATAAAAAATTGATCACCAATGTATTAAGGAATTTTAGTTGAGAGTCCATATTTATGGTGTGAGTAGTGAATCATGTAATACGATATTTGATTGGAATTTCATATAGAAGAAAGGAAATAAAATTTAACCTCAGACTATCTAGAGGGTTGGTATTAATAGACCGATCACCTAGTCAGGAATAATACCATAGGTTTTATAAAAGAAAATCATAGTGAAACACAACCAAAAAATTATTTGAATTTAATACAGTTTTTTGGTTGGGAAACAAAATAGGTAATCATTGTACTTGAAAGGACATAAGTCCTAAACCTAAAATCCAGAATTCTATAACTTTGATATATAGGGGCCATCCCCATTATGATCTCATAGAGGATCTTGTTACTTAATCAAATTCATTACTGATTCATAATGAAATTATTGTGTGTATTTAATTATGAATAATTATAATGATCATAGTGATTTTGTAGGGTAGAAATCCATCGTCAAAAAGGAATATGGACACAGTGTAAAGTCCATCAGATAAAATAATGATGGAGTGTACACAAATAGAAACATATATAAAATTTATCTGAATAAGGATTTTCGAATAAAAATATAAATACCCTGAACAACAGATAAAAATTTCATAGTATAGAGGATGAATCAGAAATTAGTTGATAAAGAATGATAAATTCATGTAATCTCCATAATTTACAATTGAAATTTGGGAGGAAGTAATCCAAAAAACAATATACATGGAAAAAAGTGGTATGTCCTCTTCTATGGGATAATGACTTTGGGAAGTCCTATCATTTGGTGAAAAACATTGTGTTGGTTTCTTAAAAGTCTTCAGATGTTTATAATTCAATAAGATCAATTCCAATGATAGAAAAAACATGAATCTAAATTCAAGGAATATTTCCATTTTAGATTTAGGGATTGTGATTTTTGTCTCAGAATTTCGGATAATGACATGTTTAATATTATCATAAGTTCAAACATTATGTTAAAGTACAAGATACTTTAAATGGATCTGAACAAAGATATCATGACCCGTCCCAGGGGGGGCCCGAGCCGCATCTCCCAAAGCCCGCCTCAAATAAGACAGGGGATGGTGACTAGCTCCAAGTAGCCATGTAACTAATATGGGAGGCATTGCCTATAGACCTGTACACATGCACACACATCTACTAGACCACAAGTTGAAAAGTAAAACTACTAAAAATGGAAATGAATCCATACACTAAATATCCCAACCAACAGTGTACAATAGGAAAATAAAGTAAAGTAAGTGTAAAAGCATGTGACAAAAGTACAAGCCCACCAAAATAGTGTCCGCAACAAAGTCCAACCTGTAATGAAAGGTACTGGGACTACAATCTGTAGCCATAGGAACACACCTCGGCCTGTCTGATCTCACAGAGCATCTTTTGGTCCTGGTCCGCCTAGAATCCTGTCAAAGTCTCGCTTGTCTTCCCAAGACACGACACGTGCGGGCAAAGCCCGTGTAGGGGTGAGTATAAGAATACCCTGTAGGACACCCAGAAACTACAAAGGAATAAAACAAGGGAAAACTACGACAAAGTAATGATACAGTCATCCCTACACAGTATATGTTTATAGAACATATAACATGAATAACTAGATATACTCATACACAATCGACCATCGCGAAACCACCACTAAGATCGATATTGAAGATTATACTTAGCACGTAACAATGAGAACACACTCCTAGTTCTAAAGAGAGAGATAGAAAGTACTCATTACAGGAGAACTCACTCCATAAGTACTTCATAATACGATTGTTAGATGAGGATCACAACCAATGGATATGGGGTGATTCCAATAAATCAGTCTGAACTAATCCGCTAAGAAGAGGATCGACGCATGGGTAAAGTTGGTCATGAAGATACCAAGAATAATACATATGGTTCCATGAATGAAGAGAGGATTCAGCTCTATGTCTCATATAGGGGATTTCAATAACTCTATTCAGGATGTCCTTCTAAAGGGATCATACTCCTATACATAATAAATGATACCAGAAATCGTCAGGAGAAATGTCAAGGGGACGAACCCTAAGGAAACATGTCCAATTCATAGAAGTCCACTGGCTCAAGCCTTGTAAATCAGGATACACGTCATGTAGTATGGTTACAAGCCATGTTCCTTGACCCTGGGTACTGCCCGTGGAAACGGCCCGTGTTACTTGTCCAAGCCGTGTAAAACTCAACTACACGGTGTGTAGAAGGATCACATACTGTGTTCAATGACTCCAGGTACATCCCATGTAAACGTCCCGTGTTTGAGATTGATGTCATGTAGGAAGGAATATACACGGCTAGTAAGTCGAAGCACATGCCATGTTCTGTCAACTAGAAAACACCCATGTACCCTGGCCGTATGCCTGTACACGGTGTCTGTCCGTGTTTCATGCCTGTGTACCAGTACACGGGGTATCCCGTGTATCTGGCCGGGTCTGGCCAGGGAAGGGTATACACACCGTGTCCTTGGCCATGTACCCAACCCGTGTACATGTACTCCTGGAGTACATGCTAGGTGGTCCACCAACGAACACAAGCCACGTATCCCATACAACATGCAGTGTAGTCAGGATTTTTTCTGAAATGTTGTCTTCCTCCTCGCGCCTCAGCCAGATCTCCAGATCACGTTTCTCTTGTTTTTTCACCTCGAAACTCAAGGTTTCAGGTCTCCTTACTGGAGTGATGCTGAATCCGTGGGTTTTGGGCCTTCGATCAGCTCTGAAATCGAATTACGGTTTCCCGTGCAGAAATCGCTTGAAGAATGATATCATTCGATCCACTTCGATCCATCCACTGAAATCGTCGTCGCACCTCGATGGGGTTATTTCGATGCCAGATCATCAATTTGGGATCGTTGCATCGTGCAATGTATGCGCAAAGGTCCGCCGTTCATACCCTTGAGAAGAATTCGTAGAACGCACACGAATAACGAGTGAAATCGTGCGAGAAATGCACAACAAATCGAGAGGGACGAACCTCGATCGATGTTTGTGTCGATATTGTATCATCACCGTTATAAGGTTAATGAAACCAAAAAAAACTTCAAGAATCAAATACCCAAATTCCAAAAAAATCCCATCCCACAAATATGATCGATCAGCGCACTAATCTGTTCGTGGATTAGTATGCATTCATCGTAGGAATCAAGTATGAGAAAGAAATCACAAGAGATTAAACGCCCTACCTGGATCTGCGGTGCTCTTTGGTGAAGATCTGGTCACTGCATCGTTATCGCTGTCGAAATCCATCTAGAACGTCGTCACCGCATTGGGGGGTTTCCTCCAAATCTTTTCCAGAGCCTCCAGGGGTTTTTGGGTTATGAATTCTGTAAACCAAGACCCCTGTGCAAGCCTTTATTTAAAAAATATAAAATATATTTCTTACAACAAAAATTTAATAAAATATTTTAATTAAATATTTTATAACGTTTACGTCCAAAAACTGGATTTCACCTCTGACATATGCCAGCAGATGTTATGTAAATACCGATAAATTTCAAGGAAATTTATTTCCTAAATTATTTGGGATTTTACGAACATGCAGTTTCTGACGACACCTAATTATAAGGCCCGGTGTGCCCGAAATCAATTTCTGAAGGTTAGCTCGGGTACGTTCAGTGAAAGAATGAGTGGCTTTTTCTATCTTTTGAACCGGTTCTCGGAATTGAAATCTAAGGGCACCGATGAAACCGCAGTGTCAGTAATTGTTTAAAAGGACCTTTACCGAAGATGCATTTTCTCGAGAGGAGTTGTTTTAAAAGTGATGATTAAATAAAAGTGAATAAAATTGTGTACAATTTTATTTATTTTTCTGAGGTGGTTTTATCCTACATGGGTAAGTTAAGATGGGACCCACTAACATCCTAACTACCCATGTGAGGAAAAAAATGGGTGGGTCTCGCACGAGCCCCAATCCTTTACATTACCTTAAACCCCTTACCCCCCCCCCATTTAAACCCCTTGTATTTAATTGGGTGACTTCTCATCTCCCTATTTAATAATTCCAACAGACATTAATTGAATAAATTGAACCTATTCAATTAATAAAATTAAGTGTTTGAATTTTTTAGATTTTGAATGCATGGAAAAGTAAAGTAAAATAATGGGAGGCTTAATTTATTTTGGGTATCTTGTTGTGTTGAGAATTGAGGGAGAGAGATCCAGTCCATTTTGAAGAAAATCATCTTCAACGAAGATGGAAAAATCTTTGACGAAGAACATTGGCTCGGCAACCCGGGTTTCTTCATCCTCTTCTTCCTCCGTGACAAGGGAGAAGACACCAACAACTTGGGAGACGACACCATCATCTGCGGCTCTTGACAACCGTGAACCTTCTTCGAGGTAGGGGTGTCTTTTGGTTTGAGAAATATTTGTTTTCCTTCCATGTTTTCATTTATATTAAACCTCTTGTTATTGGACTAATGCGGAAGGGACCAGACAAAACTAACATGGTCTGATTCCTCTGCCGTTCTTGTGAATAAGTGGAGACCTTCAACAGTTCTTGAGCGGTGAATCAAGTTATGTTTTCGGAGCCGATCGGAGGCCCTGAAATATCGTAAATGGCCTCAGAACATCGGGGTGACCTAGAAGCGGATGTTTCATAGAAATCAGATCATCAGAATGAAGAACGGACACCTCGGGAGGCGTACTGGCTAGAGGCATTGTTTCCGGAAACTTCCATAATACACGGCCTGTCCTCCAGAAGCACACGCTGTGTAGTAAAAGTGTAATCTGGCTTCCGTTTTGGACATTATAAAAGTAACACATGAGGTGTGACTCTAGACAAAAGGTGTGTACTATCCACACAGTTTGAAAGAGGAGACACCGATGGACGTGACACATATTCATGGAAAATACACAGACATGTTCAGCAACACACGTCCAAGAGACATGACATGTACTTCCTTCACCATGGAAGAAACGACTTCATGATGACACGGTGTGTATTCTAGGATTACACAGACACAGGTTGGAGGAGACGAGCATGTACTCCACCACATGGCCAGGCATGGCCAACGTACACAGAGCTGACCCCAGATGTTTGGACACGGCGTTTAACCATACCACATGTCATGTACTTACTTTTTACACGAACAACCCTTCGATACGGGATGTGGTACACAAACATTACCTATGGACTGAAGACACGGAATGTCACCATATCACACGCCATGTACTCACTAATTTACACTAATAGCCCCATGACGCGGGCTGCTTACACGGGCATTACCTGGTGTCTGATAACACAACGTGTATATTTTACCTACATGTCGTGTACTTTTAGGGAAATGACTTGGTCATCATTTTCACTGTGTCATGTAAAAGTTACCTTTGGTTTTTACCCTATAAAGTTGGAAAGAATGTTGGGATACATCATCTCGGGTCTTCGTGACAGTTGACGAATCCACCCCTTTTACATGAGGAGCGGACCCTCCCGGAATCGAGTATGCTGTGTGCGGGAACCCTAGAGCTGGATGCGACTGTGACGACTACCGTGCTGGAATCCTACGTGGGTTTGACAATGATGATGATTGTACTTGGATCCTATGTGGGTTCGGCAGCGAGGACGACTGTACTTGGATCCTACATGGGTTCAGCAGCAATGGATACTGTACTAGGATCCTGCGTGGGATCGGCAACGACAACTTCTGTACTTGGATCTTATGTTGGTTCGGCAGCGGAGATGATTCAGAGGCTACATCTATCAACTCCACCCCTCTTCGTGAGTAGTATACTTGTGTGAGCTATTTCTTGACTTTCAATCATTATCATTGATGTGATTCTATTTCTTTTCTGTGTAGACTAGGTTGTGTTTTCCTATGTGGACTGGGTTGTACATGGTCTCGTGAGTTGGAGCCGAACTAGAATTGATGAATTAAGTATATGTATGGGAATATACTTAAGTAGAGTTGGTTGATACTTCATATTTTTATTTTTACTTTGTCCTTTATCCTTTATGGATTTGTGATACATTTGGGTATCTCAGGGTTCCTACTGAGTATCGTATACTCACCCCTGCACTGGCTACGCCTGCACTACGTTGTGTTGGATGCAGATGACGGACAATGCTGATCATGGTTGAGACTTGTAGAGCAGGATGGTAACTAGAGTTGGACCACTTGGCGGCACGTACCCAGAGCAGACGGCCAAACCTGAGGAGATGAGGAGACCAACTATACCCACCCTATAGGTGGGATAGCCGGAGGACAACTCAGTGGTTGCAAATTACTTTAATACTGTTGTACTTTCTTTTCAGTTGTACTGTACTTTCAGTTGGGTTTGTATTATGGCCTATTTACTTTCCAGCACATACTTTTTTACTCAGTTTACTTAGTGTTTACTTCAGCTTGCGTACTCTGTTGTGCTTGTTTACTTATATAAAGGCAATTCCTTCCCTTTATTTTGATATTTATTCCTTTGGATCTAGTCTCCAGCCCCTAGCCTATGGATGTCGGGCTTGGGGTTGTCACGGAATGGGCCCCGAGGATGGTTCGTGACAAATTGGAATCAAAGGAGTCGGTTCTACCACAGAACATAGGACTCTGAAAATTTATTCTATGTGAAGCAATAGTGTTTAGGGAATTGAGTGTGGTTATTAGTCCAGGGAGTTCAGTGTTGGTGTGGTGGCAGATGTATCCATACACTTGGACCCTGACTTATGATTTCCAACTCAGTTTATGACAACATTGATTTCATGTGTGTTTCAAAAGTTTTCTTCGTGATTACATTGTGTCAGCTCACCAGGTATACCGTATTAACCGTGGCGCACCTGTATCTTTTCAGGATGGCCCCATGATGGCATCTGGGTAGGGTTCCGAGCTTTGTGAGAGATGGCAGCCCACCGAGCGACAAAGCCTTGGCCCAGGGCCCCATTCTAGCAGAGGCACCAATGGTACCTCTATCCGCCGAGCCACTGATGCCACCAGCACCAGTAGATTAGAGTGCACGTCGCCTGAGTGCATGGCACGGGTTTCAGTGTCAGAGGCTTCCCAGGTTCCCTAGAGAGATGGAACCTCAAGTAGCCGAGGATTGGCTGGAGGCTATTGTTCAAGTCTTCAGATTACTAAGGATGGCAGCTGACCTCACAGTGATGCTTACGGCGAGTCTCTTTCACACAACCGTAGGTAGATGGTGGGGCCTGGTGATCCAAGTTCACGACGAGGAATCTCTACTGTGGATGGACTTTGAGAGCCTCTTTCGCTCGGATTTAGTTCCAACCACCCTCTGTTAGGTGCACATGCATGAGTTACTACAGCTGCGGCCTCGCAACATGTCAGTAACCCAGTACTCGGTGAGATTTACTGATCTATCATGCTACTCCACGAACATGGTACGAAACCCATTATTCCATGCACTGACCTTCGAGCAGGGACTGAGGCATGAGATCAGGGAATCGATTTTCTCCCTCAGTATTCCGACATAGGAAGGAGTACTAGAGAATTCCCTTCTAGTGGGGATCATTTTTGCAGAGCCTACACCAACAGTGAGGCCTACCGTAGGGAGATATGCAGTGAGCCTACACCCTTGGTTTATCACGGAACCAAATGTCTTCATAATAATTCCCAATAACCATAACATAATTGTATCTCATAAAACATGAATAAAGGAAACATAAAATTTCCACATTTCAATCACAAGATATCAATAAAACACATTCATATAAAAACATTATGAAAACCATTTTCAATCCCAAAACAAAACAATAGTAAAACATGGTATTTAATTTTCTTTTAAAAAAATGGTATGGCTTGTAGAGGAAGCCAAAACTCAAATAATGGTCATGGCAGCGGAGAAGTCGTTGTCGCCGCATACGTACGAAAGAAACATTCCCTTTTTTCATTTAGTAAAACGATTTGTATAAAAAATATTCTTTTTGGATAAACATAAAAGTCAAAGGGGTTTATACACCATATAAAAGAAGGTTGTGTATAAAACAAAATATGCCTCAATGAAAGGAGATTGAGACGAAGTCCCATACAAAGATCATTTTTAAATAAAATAGATTCACTATATGTACACATAAATAGAGTATAAATAAAAGATAAGACATAATAATGTCATGAAATAATTTGAAAATAGGAGATTAACCTAAAGGACATAAATTGGGTTAAGAAGTTCCCTTACCCCGGGTCCGACTTGACTCGATCGTTCTTTAATCTCCTGAATAATAAACTTGAGTTAATTTCTATTTGCATAAGAACATTTTTAAAGTACATTATTGTAACACCCCGACCCCAGTTTCCCAGAGTCGGTGCATTATTACATAACATTGTCACGATCATGAGAAAGATCAAATCACTAAAGACTGATTGGTTTAGTAGCCTTGGAAACACTAGATATATTCATAATGTTTAACATTACATCATAAAGTGAAAAACTACAACAAAAACATATTGTCTCCATAGTCTACACTATTATCCCCTCATAATATCCCTACAAGTTATTCATCATTTACTTATTCACATCCTGGGAAAAGTAAAACATAGAAAAGGGGTGATCTTAAATAACCAGTAATGATAACAATATAGCGGAAACTTTTATAAATAAGAATAAACATTTAAGGCAGTGTATAACTAAAACAAAAGCCTTTTAAACTTGAACTTCATCATAGTATAGCAAAAGAAAAATGAAATAATGCCATTTACTTATTCACATGTATATTATACTAATCAAATAATCACATGAAATATCAATTAACACTTTCATAATGACGGAATGCATAATGTCAGACTATCATAACCACATAGCCAAGGCCTCGTGCATAGACTACAAATAAGATTTTTCCAAGGCCTTGTGCCAGGACACTAGTTTGTCTCATGAGACCTACCGATGCATCGATGAGCTATAACGGGCTCCACCCGTCACATATTAAGTCCAATGCATTCCCATATGAAAAGGTTAAAACATAACATAAACATTCGTATAAAAACTAGTATACGAAATGTCAATACATTCTCCATAAACCATGAATGGTATAAAAATAACACATCCACAGTAAAACATATCACAAAACCTTCAATACAATACAAAAGTTTTGTATCATAATAAATCGACAACAAATAATCTTAAAATCCATCAAAGGATGTTGACATAGATGAAATCAAAACTATTTGAGAGAAATATCTATTTTCTCGAAATCATTGAAAAGTCACACATTTATAATGGAAGTAATTTAAAAGAGATCAAAGTGTCCCATACCACTTTTAATATTTTGAAAATAAATATCATTTCAAAGACTTCATGTCCATATCAATAAATCCTTAAAATCATTTTGAAAACATTGACATTAATTAAAAAGTCATAGAAAGATAAATCTTTAAAACATTTAAAATTATGATCTTGATAAAGAGTGCCTTTCAAAAATTATTAACATATTCATTTTGAAATGATTTAAAAGTCACATAATTAAAAAATAAAACATTTACATTGAAAATATTCTTATAATCTTGTAAGTGAAGCTTTGACGATTTTATAACGATGGTAAATAGTCGCACCTACCGTATAAGTTAAAAAAAACATTCTTACCTTAAATTTGTCGAAAGGTTAAAAGTTCCTTGTTTGGAAAATGACGGAAAGATTCCATTAAAAACACATAACGGTATAAATGAGTTTAACCCAAATTCTTTGTAAATTGTAAAAATGTTTTGAAATTCATTTTTAAGAAACATGGATGTGGATGATAAAGAGATCCCAGTAGATTATTACGTATAAACAACTTCAGATAATGAAGAGATTGTGAAATAACCCTTACCTTGTAATTTTCCTTGGTTAGGGGTAGGGTAACCTTCTGTATAATGGAGAAATAATATTAATTAAATAATACAATAATCATATATATTAATATGATATCATATATGATCTTTTAACATTGCATTGTTAATAATATTTTAGAATTATCGTCGTTTTGGGTGTTAACTTACTCATTTTATTTTATATGTTTTGTTATTTAAACCATGTTTTTCAGGGATAGGTTGTATATGAATTATATCCAGAATGATATCACGTCCTTAGATACTATTATTATTCATCAAATGATAATTATACTTGAATGGATACGATCGAGAATGAATCTCATCGCGTTCGTGGAGACGGTAGTCCGTACGTACGCACGAGCGACAATATCATTATTTTGAAAATAATATATAATTGCATGGTATAAAATATATACAGAATCATTATCATATTATATTTATTATTTACAATAGTTACACATCATTATTATACCCATCCAAATTATAAATTATTGAATAACAATTACACCACGACGTGGAGACAGTAAGCCGTACGTACGCACGTATGGTGACATGTTATTCAAATGATGGATAGAATACTAAATATGTGTGTAACATATTTATAATAACATCACAGTATATATATAAGATACTGGAGTTATTATTTTAGAATGTTAATAACAACGAAGGAAGAAGTGGAAGAAGAAAGGAACTTGGAAAAGGGTGGTGAAATCATTACCTCTTCTTCGGGTTCTTCCTTTTGATTTTATCAAAAGGGCTCTTAGGATAAATTTATGACTAAAGTTAGGCCTCTAGGATTATTTAAGGGAAGTTTAGAGAGTATTTGGGTAGAGTTTGGCATAACCGAAAGGCTTTGAAGGTGTGAGTTAATGAGAAGTAGGATTCCCTTTTATAAGAGGGGTGAGGGGAACCTTTGGAAAATCTAGAAATTTTAATTTATAATAAATTATATTCGGTTTCTAATGGCTCAAAAGTTTATTATTTAAATTTTAAGGTGGGTATAGGTATAAAAAAATTAATCCAATAGAATTTAGACAAGTTTGGGTTACTATATTAACCTTATCTTTAAGTATTAACTCTTAGTTAATTAGTTTCACTTTTATAATGTCTCTTTGTATTTTTATATTATATGGTTAATAAACTTACTATAGACATCCAAGGGACCCCCAAGTGGTACATTAATGATATAAATATCACGATATAAGTCTCTTAGCCTATCCTTAGATTTTTAGGAATTTAATATCAATTAATAATATAATATTTGTTTTAAAAACTCTTTTATGTCAATTTTGACACTATTCAATAGTTCATTTTTTTGAAACTCATAACAAAATGATTACTTAGAAAAAAGATAATTAAATCAATAATAATATGTCATATTATCCTATAAATATATTTTAATTCATTAATAGTATCAAATTATATTTATTTGGGTATTTATAATATTAATTATTTTATTTTTTCACTAATACGGTAATTACTTTATCATAATTGTGTCATAAATAAATTAAATTATATAAAGTCTAAAAATTATAAATAAAATATCATTATGTAGGAAATATTTTTATCGTTATAATGAATATTTATAGTCGAAAATCCAACATATATAACCATATGTAAAAAATGTTTTTCTAAAAGATATATGCTTATGTCATTTTTGTACTTATTTTAACTTAATTAAAATTAAGTTTCCCTATCACCTACAAGTGGCTCCATGGGGTCCCAAAATCGACCCAAATATGACTATGGTCGAACATGTATCAAAACATAAGTCTAGGACATGTTTTAGGGTAATTTAGTATTATTATAATATTATTTTTTAATCCTTATTTACCGGATTGACCCTTAACCATTGTAAATACAATATTTACCGAAATAATTATTCAAAATGTCTAAAAATAAAAGTTACCTATTTACACAATTTGAACATCCTGATTAAAAATATGGAATCCATTTATCCAAATTCAAAACACAAAAGTGGCAGAAATTAATTTTAAATTAATTCATGTTGTTAAAACAAAAAGCGTGTATTTAAGAGATAATAACTATCAAAAGATTGACACTTGTTTATGCCCGGTTTAATTGTAAAATTATGTCTAATGACCAACATTGTATTAAATGGTAAAAATTTATTCTAAAAATACTTTAAAACCACTCAAAATCATAATTTATCAATATTAATTATTTTGATTAAAAAAGTTGTTTTTAATTATAATTTATTAATTTTCACTATTCATTAAAATATGAATGTTATCCGAAAAGTACCAAAATTTCATCCTAGGATAAATTTGATATTCCGAATACAAAAATGAAGTCGATTTTAAAATATAAAATATATATAATTTAAAAAAGTTGTTATTACTATTCATAACGGCTAGTTTGATTGGTTATGTTGTCTCAGAACTCGGTGTTGCGTACAACACACGCTATCACATAATTCCAAGAAGAGCGTACCGTAGAAGCTTGGGATGTTTCATTTTAAATTTTTGATGTCCTCATTTAGTCAAAAAGTTTAAAATATTTTATTTATAAATGGTTCACTATTAAATATTGGTAAAAGTGCAATATTGAAAATGAATTTGTTCTTACATTATGACTAATAAACTCATAATATGGATTCTAAAATTATAAGGATTATATAAAGTTTAAAATTTAGTTATTACTATTCATAACCTCTTTTGAACGGCTTGTTTGGTAAGTTATGGTGTGCTTGAACTCAGTGTTGCATGTAGTGCATGTTATTGAATTATTTTGAAGAAATAACATACTATGAAATATCGGGGTGTTACATTCTCCCCACCTTCAATAAATTTCATCCTCGCAATTTGAAATTGTTCTTCGAAAATAAATGGTTGAAAATAGAAAATATCATTGTGGGAAAACCCATATCGGAAATTGGGTTACTAAAATTTAGTATTAATATGAGGAAAAGAGAAATGAAAGGGTCACCACCAAATTATGATTTCGATTATGAGAACATTGGTGGAAATTAGGGACATATAATTGGAGGAAAAACATAAATAATTATAGGTAGTGATTGAGGTCATCAATCACAAACAAGTGTAAAATTGAGGTCCTTAAATTCAACAATCTATGATGATTTGAAATACCATCGGTTCAACAAAACATTTGGTATTTGGATAACACATATTGGTTTTAGGATTCCTTAAATAAAGTATAAGAATTAATTTCTTCATAGAATAAGAGAAGAAGAAAAATATATTCTTGACAAGTACAGTTCCATCCTTTAATTAATTTCTACCACAAACTCATCTTTCACTCTAAAAGATAATAGAATGAGAAAAAAATTATTCTATTTATCCTATTCATATACGGTTCCAAAAAAATGGATTTATAATTCATCTACCAGAGATTTAAAAAAAACTACATTATTTAATCTCAGACATCACGTGGGTCAGTGGTAGGTGATACACCCTTGTCTCCCTTCGGTTGTGGGTTCAAGTCTCTCGGACTTGCCGGATGCGACATGTTGCCGCCCGACCTCCGGTTTGTCCTTTTATGGCAATTCAAAATAATCCAAACTAGAACTATCCAAAATACTTCAGTCCAACATTTATAATGAAGGTAATCACAATAAATATGCTTTTTCCGCATAGTAACATGTGAACATCTTCATCATGTATTCTTTTAAAAAACTGCAAAATCCTGAATTTCCAAAAAACCTTATTGATTACATTCATGATCCCTTATTCCTTAAAGAATAATAGATATACACATTCAATCCAAAAATGTTTTAAACTCCAACAATGATGTAATATACAAATCATTAATCAGTTTCAAGGTAGTAAAGAATATCCAACATAATTTATCCAAATCAATGAGGTATTAATCACTACCTCTGTATCAGAACTATATTATGGTTTATCATTCTCTCAACCATATATTTTCCAAAAATTTATCCTGCTATTGAATCAAATTTCCTTGTTCCACACAATCTCAAGTACTTAATGAAATAGTACTGCAGTACAATCCTTATATACTCCATAATTATTATAACTAGTACATTGTTGATACAACACTCAAATGACATAATCATCCTAATACCTCTAATCATTCATTTTCATCTGTGGTAGTATCATAACTTGATTATTATCCAATAGCATCATTTGCAGTATAGTCTGATGATTGGTACAAAGGTTCGCGTAGTGTCCAAACTTCTTGAAAATGAAGAATTGTACATTTGAAACCATTTTCTTACCCTTTCAGTCACGTACTTTGTGCCCTTTTCCTCCACATTTATAACAAACTCCTATTCTTTTGAGGCAAGTTCCAGGGTGTTTCTTCCCACAGTTATCACATATGGGAAAATTATTCTTTTATCTCTTCCCTTTATCCATCTTTCTTTATTCCATCCTTTTCTTCTCTTGATTCCCTTCAAAGCCATAGGACTCAGTAAACTCTTTACTTATCTTATCAGCACATGATATTATTTCTTCATATGATGATAATACATGGGAGACTATTTCTCTAATAAATTTTGGATTAAGACCATGAAAGATATGATCCTTCTTTCTCTTTGGATCATGTGCATTACTGGAGTTCCCATTCCTTCTACTGGGTGCCATTTCTAAACAATGGCATACACTAGATTAGTTTATTAATAACAATACCTAATCCCAAAATTGTAAGACACATAACATAAATTAAATAGTTTATGGATATAATCCATAATCATAAAAATTTCTCCTTTGAGGAAGTATATACACATAAACCCTTCATAATGGTTTGTAATGAAAATGATAATTGTCCTATGGATATCCCCCAGGAGTGTCGTAACCAAGAGTGTAACAAGGCCCGTTGTCGTGCACCAGTTCCCGTTCGAGTCTAGAACAAAGCAGTGTTTTCAGGTTTTACACCTAGGTACATCTGTGCCAGAGCTGCCTCAACCTGCTCGTATCCAGACAGGGATGTATTGCTTGGAAAACTCACAAAATCTCTACAATACCAAAATTCTAGGAAGTTCTTATATACTAATCCTCATAGTCCATCTTAAATCTATGTGCTCAAATTAGAGTTTATCTAAATCTATCTTCCATGGTTTGTACTAAACTTCCTCTGATACCAACTGTTACACCCCGACCCCAGTTTCCAAGAGTCGGTGCATTGTTATATAACATTGGCATGATCATGAGAAAGATCAAATCTCGAAAGACCAAATGTTTTAGTAGCCTTGGAAACTCTAGATATATTCATAATGTTTTACATTACATCATAAAGTGAAAAACTACTACAACAACATATTGTCTCCATAGTCCACACTATTATCCCCTCATAATATCCCTGCAGGTCATTCATAATTTACTTCTTCACATCCTGGGAAAAATAAAACATAGAAAAGAGGTGAGCTCAAATGTCCAGTAAGGATAAAAATATAGCAGAAACATTCATATATAAGAAAAATCATTTAAGGCAGTGTGTAACTAAAACAAAAGCCTTTTAAACTTGAACTTCAACATAGTATGGAAAAAGTTAAATGAAATAATTCCATTTACATATTCACATGGATATTCTTCTAATCAAATAATCACATGAAATATCAATAACCAATTTCATAATGATGGAATGTATAATGCTAGAATATCATATCCACATAGCTAAGGCCTCGTTCAAGACTACAAATAAGATTTTTCCAAGGCCTTGTGCCAAGACACTAGTTTGTCTCGTGAGACCTACCGATGCATCGAGGAGCTATAGCGGGCTCCAACTGTCACATATTAAGTCCAATGAATTCCCATATGAAAAGGTTAAAACATAACATAAACATTCATATTAAAACTAGCATACGAAAAGTCAAATACATTCTCCATAAACCATGAATGGTATAAAAATAACACATCCACAGTAAAACATATCAAAAAACCTTCAATACAATAAAAAAAATTTGTATCATAATAAATCAACTTCAAATAAGCTTAAAATCCATCAAAGGATGTTGACAGAGATGAAATCAAAACTATTTGAGAGAAATATCTCTTTTCTCGAAATCATTGAAGAGTCATACATTTATAATGGAAGGAATTTAAAAGAGATCAAAGTGTCATATACCACATTGAAACTTTTGAAAATAAATATCATTTCAAATACTTCATTTCCAAATAAATAAATCCTTAAAATCATTTTGAAAACATGGAAATTAATTAAAAAGACATAGAATGATAAATCTTTTAAACATTTAAAATTATGATCTTGATAAAGACTACCTTTCACAAATTCATAAAATATTCATTTATAAATCATTTAAAAGTTGAATAATTATAAAATAAAACATTTTCATTGAAAATATTCTTATAATCTTTTAAGGGAAGCTTTGACAATTTTATAACGGCAGTAAATAGCCTCACCCACCATATAAGTTAAAAAAACATTCTTACCTTAAATTTGTCGAAAGGTTAAAAGTGCCTTGTTTGCAAAACGACAGAAAGATTCCATTAAAAACACACAAGGGTATAAATGACTTTAACCCATATTATTTGTAAATAGTAAAAATGTTTTGAAATTCATTTCTAAGAAACACAGATGTGGATGATAAAGAGATCATAATAGATTATTACGTATAAACAACCTCGGATAATGAAGACATTGTGAAATAACCCTTACCTTGTACTTTTCCATGGTTGGGGGTAGGTTAACATCCTGTATAATGGAAAAATAATTGTTATTAAATTATACAAGAATCATATATATTAATATGATATCATATATGATCTTTTAACAAGGCATTGTTTATAATATTTTAGAATTATCGTTGTTTTAGGTGTTAACTTACTCATTTGATTTTATATGTTTTGTTATGTAAGCCATGTTATTCATGGATAAGATGTATATTTATCATATCAAGAATGATATCAAGTCCTTAGATACTATTATTATTCATCAAATGATAATTATACTTGAATGGATACGATGGAGAAAGAATCTCATCGCGTTTGTGGAGACGGTAGTCCGTACGTACGAACGAGCGACAATATATTTATTTTGAAAATAATATATAATTGGATGGTATAACATATATACAGAATCATTATCATGTTATATTTATTATTTACATGCGTTACACATCATTATTATACCCATCCAAATTATAATTTATTGAATTACAATTACACCACGACGTGGAGACGGTAAGCCGTACGTACGCACGTATGGTGACATGTTATTCAAAGGATGGATATAATACTGAATATGGTTGTACCATATTTATAATAACATCATAGTATATATATATGATACTGGAGTTATTATATTAAAATGTTAATAAAAATGAAGGAAGAAGTGTAAGAAGAAAGGAACATGGAAAAGGGTGGTGAAATCATTACCCCTTCTTCTGGTTCTTTCTTTTGATTCGTTCAAAGGGCTCTTAGGATGGCTTTATGACTAAAGGAAGGCCTCTAGGATTAAGTGAGGGAATTTGGGAGAGTAATTTGTCAGAGTTTGGACGATACAAAAGGCTTTGAAGGTGTGAGTTAATGAGAAGGAGGAGTGCCCTTTTATAAGAGGGGTGAGGGGCACATTTGGAAAAGCTAGAAATATTAATTTATAATAAATTCATATTCGGTTTCTAATGGCTCCAAAGTTTATTATTTAAATTATAAGGTGGGGATAGGTAGAAAGCCATTATACCAATATAATTTAGACAGGTTTGGGTTACTATATTAACCTTATCTTTAAGTATTAACTCTTGGTTAATTAGTATCACTTTTACAATGTCTCTTTGTATTTTTATATTATATTGTTAATAAACATACTATATACATCCAAGAGACCCCCAAGTGGTCCATTAATGATATAACAATAATGATATAAGTCTATTGGCCTAACCTTACATTTTTAGGAATTTAATATCAATTAATAATATAATATGTATTTTAAAAACTCTTTTCTGTAAATTTTGACACTATTCAATTGTTGATTTTTGTGAAACTCATAACAGAATTATTACTTCGAAATAAGTTAATTAAATCAATCCTAATATTTCATATTATCCTATAAAATTATTTTAATTCATTAAAAGTCTAAAATTATATTTATTTGGGTATTTATAATATCAATTATTTTAATTCGTCACTATTATGGTAATTACTACATCATAATTGTGTCATAAATAAATTAACTTATTTAAAGTCTAAAAATTATAAATAAAATATAATTATTTAGGAAATAGTTATATATTTCTAATGAGTATTTATTGTCGAAATTCAAAAATATATAACCTTATGTAAAAATTGTTTTTCTAAATGATATATGCTTATGTCATTTTTGTACTTATTTTAACTTAATTAAAATTAAGTGTCCCTATCACATACAAGTGGCTCGATGGGCTCCCAAAATGGACCCAAAGATGCCTATGGTCGAAAATATATCAACCAATAAGTCTTGGACATGTTTTAGGGTAATTTATTATTATTATAATATTATTTTTTAACCCTTATTTACCGGATTTACCCTTAACCATGGTAAATAAAATATTTACCGAAGTAATTATTCAAAATGTCTAAAAATAAAAGTTACCTATTTACACAATTTGAAAATCCTGATTCCAAATATGAAATCTATTTTTCCATATTCAAAACACATAAGTGGAAGAAATTAATTTAAAATTAATTCCCGTTGTTAAAACAAAAAGCGTGTTTTTAAGAGATAATATCTATCAAAAGATTGACACTAGTTTATGTCCGGTTTAATTGTAAAATTATGTACAATGACCAACATTGTATTAAATGGTAAATATATATTCTAAATATTATTTAAGAAGATTTAAATTTATAATTTATCAATATTAATTATTTTTATTAAAAAAGTTGTTTGTAATCAAAATTTATTAATTTTCACTATTAATCAAAATATGAAAGTTATCCGAAAAGTACCACAATTTCATCCTAGGCTAAATTAAATATTTAGAATCAAAAAATGAAGTCCATTTTGAAATATAAAATATATATAATTTCAAAAATTAGGTATTACTATTAATAACGGCTAGTTTGATTGGTTATGTTGTGTTAGAACTCGGTGTTGCGTACAACACACGCTATCTCATTATTCCAAGAAAAGCATTTTGTATAAGCTTGGGATGTTTCATTTTAAATTTTTGATGTCCTCATTTAGTCAAAAAGTTTAAAATATTGTATTTAAAAAGGGATCACTATTAAAAGTTGGTAAAAGTGCAATATTGAAAATGAATTTGTTCTTACATTATGTCTAAGAAACTCAAAATTTTGATTCTAAAATTATAAGGATTATATAAAGTTTAAAATTTAGTTAATACTATAAATAACATCTTTTGAACGGATTGTTTGACAAGTTATGGTGCGCTTGAACTCGGTGTTGCGTTTAGTGCAAATTATTGAATTATTTTGAAGAAATAGCACATTATGAAATCATGGGGTGTTACATTCTCCCCTCCTTCAATAAATTGCGTCCTCGCAATTTTAAATTGTTCTTCGAAAATAAAAGGTTGAAAAAAGAAAATATCTTAGTGGGAAAACCCATATCGAAAATTGGGTTACTAAAATTTAGTCTTAATATGAGGAAAAGAGAAATGAAAGGGTCACCGCCAAATTATGATTTCGATTAGGAGAACATTGGTGGAAATTAGAGACATATAATTGGAGGAAAAACATAAATATTTATAGGTAGTGATTGAGGTCATCAATCACAAACAAGTGTAAAATTGTGGTCCTTAAATTCATCAATCTATGATGATTTGAAATACCATTGATTCAACAAAACATAGGGTATTAGGATAACAAATTTTGGTTTTAGGATTCCTTAAATAAAGTATAAGAATTAATTTCTTCATAAAGTAAGAGAAGAAGAAAAATATATTCTTGGCAAGTAGAGTTCCATCCTTTAACTAATTTCTACCGCAAACTCATCTTTCACTCTAAAAGATAATAGAACAAAACAATATTCTATTTATCCTATTCATATAGGGTTCCAAAAAAACGAATTTAAATTCATCTACCAGATCTTTTAAAAAAAACTATAGTATTTAATCTCAGAAATCACGTGGGTCAGTGGTAGGTGATACATCCTTTCTGCCCTTCGGTTGTGGGTTCATGTCTCGCGGCCTTTCCAGATGCGACGGGTTGCCGCCTGACCTCCGGGTTTTCCTTTTATCACAATCCAAAGTAATCCAAACTCGAACTATCCAAAATACATCAGTCCAAAATTTATAAGGAAGGTAAACACAATAAAGATCCTTTTTTCTGCGTAATAACATGTGAACATCTTCATCATGTATTCTTTTAAAATACAACAACATCCTGAATTACCGTAAAACCTTATTGATTACATTCATGATCCCTTATTACTTAATGAATAATAAATATACTCCTTCAATCCAAAAATGTTTTAAACCCCAACAATGATGGAATATACAAATCATTAATCAGTTTCAAGGTAGTGAAGAATATCCAATATAATTTATCTAAATCGATCAGGTATTAATCACAACCTCGGTATCAAAACTATATTATGGTTTATCATTCTCTCAACCATATATTTTCCAAAAATTTATCCTGATATTGAGTCACTTTTCTTTGTTCCACACAATCTCAAGACTTTAATGAAATAGTACTGCAGTACAGTCCTTATATACTAAAAAATTATTATAACAAGTACATTATTGATACAACACTCAAATGACATAATAATCATAAGAACTATAATTATTCCTTTTCATCTGTGGTAGTATAATAACTTGATTATTATCCAATAGCATCATTTGTGGTATAGTCTGATGAGTGGTACAAAGGTTCGCGTAGTGTCCAAACTCCTTGAAAATGAAGCATTGTACATTTGAAACCATTTTCATACCCTTGCAGTCACGTACTTTGTGCCCTTTTCCTCAACACTTATAACAAACTCCCAATCTTTTCAGGCAAGTTCCAGGGTGTCTATTCCCACAATTATCACATATGGGAAAATTATTCTTTTCCCTCTTCCCTTTATTCATCTTTCTCTCTTCCTTCCTTTTCTTCTCTTGTTTCCCTTCAAAGCAATATGACTCTGTAAACTGTTTACTTATCTTATCAACACATGATATTATTTCTTCATTTGATGATAATACATGGGAGACTATTTCTCTTATAAATTATGTCTTAAGAACATGAAAGATATGATCCTTCTTTCTCTTTGGATCATGTGCATTGATGGAGTTCTTATTCCTTCTACTAGGCGCCATTTCTAAATAATGGAATACACTATATTTGTTTATGAATAACAATACGTAATCCCAAATTTTTAAGACACATAACATAAATTAAATAGTTTATGGATATAATCCATAATCATAAAAATTTCTTCTTTGAGGAAGTATATACTCATAAACCCTTCATAATGGTTTGTAAAGAAAATGAGAATTATCCTAAGCATATCCATCGGGAGTTTCGTAACCAAGAGTGCAGCAAGGCCCGTTGTCGTGCACAAGTTCCCGTTCGAGTCTAACTCAAAGCGGTGTTTTCGGGTTTTACCCCTAGGTACATCTGTGCCAGAACCACCTCTACCTGCTCATATCCAGACAAGGATGTATTTCTCGGAAAACTCACAAAATCTATACAATACCAAAATTCTAGGAAGTTCTTCAATACTAATCCTCATAGTCCATCTTAAATCTATGTGCTCTAATCAGTGTTTATCAAAATCTAGCTTCCAAGGTTTGTACTAAACTTCCTCAGATACCAACTGTAACACCCCGACCCTAGTTTCCCAGATTCAGTGCATTATTACATAACATTGGCATGATCACGAGAAAGATCAAATCTCGAAAGACCGATTGGTTTAGTAGCGTTGGAAACACTAGATATATTCATAATGTTTTACAATACATCATAAAATGAACAACTAGAACAGCAACATATTGTCTCCATAGTCAAAACTATTATCCCCTCATAATATCCCTGCAGGTTATTCATAATTTACTTTTTCACATCCTGGGAAAAGTAAAATATATAAAAGGGGTGAGCTCAAATGCCCAGTAATGCTAACAATATAGCGGAAACTTTCATAAATAAGAATAAACATTTAAGGCAGTGTATAACTAAAACAAAAGCCTTTTAAACTTTAACTTCAACATAGTATAGAAAAAGTAAAATGAAATAATGCCATTTACTTATTCACATGGATATTCTACTAATCTAATAATCATATGCAATATCAATAACCACTTTCATAATGATGGAATGCATAATGCCAGACAATCATAACCACATAGCCAAGACCTCGTGCCATGACTACAAATAATATTTTGCCAAGGCCTTGTGCCAAGACACTGGTTTCTCTCATGAGACCTACCGATTCATCGAGGAGCTATAGCGGGCTCCACCCGTCACATATTAAGTCCAATGCATTCCCATATGAAAAGGATAAAACATAACATAAAAATTCGTATTAAAACTAGCATATAAAATGTCAATACATTCTCCATAACCCATGAATGGTATAAAAATAACACATCCACAGTTAAACATTTCAAAAAACCTTAAATACAATACAAACGTTTTGTATCATAATAAATCAACTTCAAATAAGCTTAAAATCCATCAAAGGATGTTGACATAGATGAAATCAAAACTATTTGAGAGAAATTTCTCTTTTCTCGAAATCATTGAAAAGTCACACATTTATAAAGGAAGTAATTTAAAAGAGATCAAAGTGTCCCATACCTCATTGAAACTTTTGAAAAGAAATATCATTTCAATGACATCATGTCCATATAAATAAATCGTTAAAATCATTTCAAAAACATGGACATTAATTAAAACGACTTAGAATGATAAATCATTAAAACATTTAAATTTATGATCTTGATAAAATGTACCTTTCACAAATTATTAAAATATTAATTTTTAAATCATTTAAAATTCACATAATTATAAAAAAAAATTTACATTGAAAATATTCTTATAATCTTTTATGGGAAGCTTTGACGATTTTATAACAACGGTAAATAGCAGCACCCTCTGTATAAGTTAAAAAAACATTCTTACCATTAATTTGTTGAAAGGTTAAAAGTGCCTAGTTTGGAAAATGACGGAAAGATTCCATTAAAAAAAATAAGGGTATAAATGACTTTAACCCATACACTTTTTAAATAGTAATTTTTTTTGAAATTCATTTCTATGAAACATGGATGTGGATGATAAAGAGATCCGAGTAGATTATTACGTATAAACAACCTCAGATAATGAAGAGATTGTGAAATAACCCTTACCTTGTACTTCTACTTGATTGGGGGTAGGTTAACCTACTGTATAATGAATAAATAATTGTTATTAAATTATACATGAATCATATATATTAATATGATATCATATATGATCTTTTAACATTGCTTTGTTAATAATATTTTAGAAATATCGTCGTTTCAGGTGTTAACATACTCATTTTATTATATATGTTTTGTTATGTAAGCCATGTTTTTCATGGATAGGTTGTATATTAATCATATAAAGAATTATATAAAGTCCTTATATACTATTATTATTCATCATATGATAATTATACTTGAATGGATACGATGGAGAATAAATCTCATCGCGTTCGTGGAGACGGTAGTCCATACGTACACACGAGCGACAATATCATTATTTTGAAAATAATATATAATTGTATGGTATAAAATATATTCAGAATAATTATCATGTTATATTTATTATTTACATGAGTTACACATCATTATTATACCCATCCAAATTATAATTTATTGAATAACAATTACACCACGACGTGGAGATGGTAAGCCGTACGTACGCACGTATGGTGACATGTTATTCAAAGGATGGATAGAATACTGAATATGGTTGTACCATATTTATAATAACATCATAGTATATATATAATATACTGGTGTTATTATTTTATAAAGGTAATAACAAAGAAGGAAGAAGTGGAAAAAGAAAGGAACATGGAAAAGGGTGGTGAAATCATTACCTCTTCTTCGGGTTCTTCCTTTTGATTTGATCAAAAGGGCTCTTAGGTTGGCTTTATGACTAAAGTAAGGCCTCTAGGATTATGTTAGGGAAGTTGAGAGAGTATTTGGGTAGAGTTTTTCCAAACCAAAAGGCTTTGAAGGTGTGAGTTAATGAGAAGGAGGAGTGCCCTTTTGTAGGTGGGGTGAGGGGCACCTTTGGAAAAGCTAGAAATATTAATTTATAATAAATTAATATTAGGTTTATAATGGCTAAAAAGTTTATTATTTAAATTTTAAGGTGGGGATAGTTCTAAAACCATTAAACCAATATAATTTAGACAGTTTTGGGTTACTATATTAACCTTATATTGAACTATTAACTCTTAGTTAATTAGTTTCACTTTTACAATGTCTCTTTGTATTTTTATATTATATGGTTAATAAACTAACTATATACATCCAAACTACCCCCAAGTGGTCCATTAATGATATAAATATATTTATATATGTCTCTTGGCCTAACCTTATATTTTGAGGACTTTAATATCAATTAATAATATAATATTTTTTTGAAACCTCTTTTATGTCAATTTTGACACTATTCAATAGTTGATTTTTCTAAAACTCATAACAGAATTATTACTTCGAAATATGTTAATTAAATCAATCCTAATATGTCATATTATCTTAGAAAATTACTTTAATTCATTAAAAGTCTCAAATTATATTTATTTGGGTATTTATAATATCAATTATTTTAATTTGTCACTATTATGGTAATTACTTCATCATAATTATGTCATAAATAAATTAAATTATCTAAAGCCTAAAAATTATAAACAAAATATAATTATGTAGGAAATAGATTTATATTTCTAATGAATATTTATAGTCTAAAATCTAACATACATAACCCTAAGTAAAAATCATTTTTCTAAAAGATATATGCTTATGTAATTTTTGTACTTATTTTAACTTAATTAAAATTAAGTGTCCTTATCACCTACAAGTGTCTCCATGGGGTCCCAAAATCGACCAAAATATGACTATGGCCAAACATGTATCATATAATAAGGCTATTACATGTTTTAGGGTAATTTAGTATTATTATAATATTATTTTTTAACAATTATTTATCGGATTTACCCTTAACCATGTTAAATAAAATAATTACCGAAGTAATTATTCAAAATGTCTAAAAATAAAAGTTACCTATTTACACAATTTGAACATCCTGATTCCAAATACGGAATCCATTTTTCCCAATTCAAAACATATAAGTGTTAGAAATTAATTTAAAACTAATTTCCGTTGTTAAAACCAAAAACGTGTTTTTAAGAGATAATAACTATCAAAAGATTGACACTTGTTTTTGTCCGGTTTAATTGTAAAATTATTTCCAATGACCAACATTGTATTAAATGGTAAAAATATATTCTAAATATACTTTAAAACCACTCAAATTCATAATTTATCAATATTAATTATTTTGATTAAAAAAGTTGTTTTTAATTAAAATTTATTAATTTTCACTATTCATCAAAATATGAAAGTTATCCGAAAAGTACAAAAATTTCATCCTAGGCTAAATTCAATATTCCGAATCCAAAAATGAAGTCAATTTTGAAATATAAAATATATATAATTTCAAAAATTAGGTATTACTATTCAAAACGGCTAGTTTGATTGGTTATGTTGTGTTAGAACTCGGTGTTTGTACAACACTCGCTATCACATTATTCAAAGAGAAGTGTACCGTAGAATCTTCGGATGTCTAATTTTAAATTTTTTATGTCCTAATTTAGTCAAAAAGTTTAAAATATTGTATTTAAAAAGGGTTCACTATTAAATGTTGGTAAAAGTGCTATAATGAAAATGAATTTGTTCTTACATTATGTCTAAGAAACTCATAATATGGATTCTAAAATTTTAAGGATTATATAAAGTTTAAAATTTAGTTAATACTATTCATAACCTCTTTTGAACGGCTAGTTTGGTAAGTTATGGTGTGTTTGAACTCAGTGTTTTGTGTAGTGCAAGTTATTGAATTATTTTGATTAAATAACACACTATGAAATCTTGGGGTGTTACAATTATTCTTTTTATATCACTTATTACCATGTCATGAACACTATGTAATTATTAAAGTTAAAAATGATCCTTTTAACAATCATTTGTACTTGAGTCAAAAATTAACTCTTTATAATTACAATTTGTTCATGTATCCATTATATCCAGAGTTATACTCATGATGTAGATATCATATATATCATATATATCCAGTATATACTTTCATTTATAATATTACCTAACGTTTAGAGGTAAGAAATGAAATGCACCGTTCATGGAGACGGTAATCCGTACGTACACATGAACGCTACTTCCATTTCTATTTCATATTTAATGGAATTAAAACATAATGATACATAATAGTATTGTAATTCCAGTATGTTATAATATATAATATCATTAAATCCATCCTTTATACGTAGCACATATGGTATTAACGAATCAAATCACTTTGAGGGTGCGGTAGTCTGCACTTCCTAAAACGAAGATATCGCGTTTACCCATAATGGGAACCATAAAGGTATCCCATAAATGAAAAATACAGAAGCTTAAGTAAAACATAAATATATAATATATAATATATAATATATAGTGACATCTTAATGGCCACCTTTGAAGGTGTTATATGAGTGTTGAACATTCATCGTTTCATGAGGCAGAAATTCTCCATCCACAGAAACAGTATGTTCTTTAACTATTAGATGTAGGTGTGTGTAAGTGTATCTAGAATCCTTATTATAACAACATCCAAGTATATTGAATATACTGGAGTTGTTACAAAAGAAATGAATAAAAATAGTTAAGGTGGTTGGAGAAGCAAAATAAAACATAAGAACACGAGAGAAGACACTACCCTTAAATCCTGTAACTGTTTTTGATTTGATCTCACAGGCTTCCTTGGGAAGTCTTATGTCCAAAGTGAGGCTTCTAAGAGTTAGAGAGGGATGTGGAGAGACAAAATGGTCAGGGTTTGGCCGAGTCAAAGGCTTTGGAAGTGTGGGTAATGTGGTAGAGGTGGGGGCCTTTTATAAGAGGAGAGGAGGGGCACTCTTGGAATGTTATAAAATGTTACATTATTATAAACTTCTTTTTGAATTTTAAATGTCCCAAAATTATATATTTCGAGGATAAGGTGATAAGAGTTCAAAATCCACCAATCCAATAGGTTTTTGACATGTGTAGGTCTTAGATTTTACATTATCTTTTCATTTTTGTAAATTGTTAAATAATGAGGTCATCGCTGCATCATCAGAGTGTCATTAATAATTTAATTTATTTAAGGTCTAAAAATTATTAAAAAAAATATCATGATGTAGGAAATATTGTTTTCTTTCTAATGAATTTTTATAGTCATAAATATGACTTGTATAACCCCATTTAATTTTTTTTATTAAAACAACTCTTGTTTGTGACATTTTTATTTTAACTTTAAATAAAAAGGTATTAATATCATTTTCCTACCAATGTGGCTCCATGGGGTCCCCAAGTTAAAACATGGATTTTCTGGGTCGGCCATGACACGTCCAATAATGGTAGGACATGTTTTTAGGTCATTTCATATTATTAAAACATTATTTTTACCTTAAACTACAATAATTACCTCTAATCGCGATTAAAAAACATAAAAGTTACAATTCACCAAAAACTTATTTTAATCCCATTGAACAACATTTTACATCTTAATGAAAACCATGTATTTCAGATTTTTTTGAAATTAAAAACGCAGAGGTGGTAAATTTTCATTTAAACGAAAAATCAGTTTTTTAATTACCACTAAGTGGTTTCACTATTCATCAAAAATTGACGTTTTTTCAAAAAAAAACCAAAACATGACCCTAATCTATATTTGATATTCTGAATTCAAAAATGATGTCTATGTTACAAAATTCAAAACATATAAGTTACATTAATTAATTTAATAATTAATTCCCACTGTCAGAGAAAATAGCGTGTTTTTATGAAACAATATGTATCAAAAGATTGACATTAGTTTAAGTCCAATTTCAATGTGAAATTAATTCCAATAACCACTATTGGATTAAATGGTAAAAATATAATGTAATTTAACTTTAAAACCAATTCAAAAGATAATATAATCATATAAATAAACTAGATTAAAAAGAGGTTTTGAATTAAAATACAACATTTTCACTATTCATTAAAAAAAATGAACTTTATCGGAAAAATACCAAAAATTTATCCAAAGAAAATTTCAATGTCCCAATCATAAAAAATAAGTTTATTTCGACAAATAGTGCTTTTAAAATTGTCAAAATTTTTATTTAAAAATGGTTTTCCATCAAATGGCAGTAAGACAATCTTTTAAAATTATTAGTGTATTCCATGCTTAAAATTGGATTTATTCTCATTTTAAGCCTCTAAAACACTATCTAATTCATTAATAGAAATAGATAAAAATATCTATTATTCATTAATTACTTTGTATGTTACAATAATATTGTTAAACAAATGAATTAAAGTAGAGTTGAATGTAATACACATCCCTCGCTTTGGTGATAAATAATTAATGAATTTTAGGATTAATTGTGAAAATTAAATAATACAAGGGCTAATGTCGATAATAATCTATAAAAACCATTGAAGGAAAAGGAAAATTGTAATTTTTCTAAAATTACAACATTAGAAGTGAATGTTTATACTTAGGTAATGCTAATCTTCAACTCAAGTATTGAGAAATTCATATCATAGTTTATCTGAATAATCTATATGAAAATATAATTAATCATTCTTTAGAGTTATTGGAGGTGATTCAAAGAATTTATTTTCTCCTTATACATAGATTCTAGAATAATATAATTACATGTGATAATATAAACCAACCATTGAACATCTATCGGTGTAAGGTTGAACCTATGAATCCAATGAAAATATTTATTGTTCTAGATAAGATCTTATTTTAGGAATAAATGGTGATTCGTTAATTTCAATCATGTCTAATTTTATTATAATTTTATTGAAACTATTATGGAATATAAATTTTTTATGAGTGTTTTTTAGTTATCAAAAATATTTCATTATAGTTATTATGTGGATTATGGGAAGATGTGATATAAAATCATTCAAGTATTTAGGATTCAATTTTTATCATACTTATTTTTGATGTATCCTATGTTTAACCATTTATGGAATTTTTTTATTTGATCATTGGATGAGGTTATAGAATTTAACTTCTTATTTCATCATATGATGATTTATCTATATATTATTTCTTTTGATATCCATGTTGGTTTTGATGAAAACTATAGATTAAGGGGACAACATAAAAATATTTTATAGATATTTTTTTTCTATTATTGATTTAGTCATGAAAAAAATTCCAATTAATTTCAAGGATTAATAGATGATGTAGAAATTTAATGTAGCATAAATAAATAATGAGATTACGCTTACTAAATAAAATGAAATCAAATAAGTTTACTTTCTCATGTTCTATATATTTATAGTAAAAAATTCCTTTACCAATTTTAATGAATTTGATACAAAAATGTTTTCCTGCTACTTTCATTTCAAAATAATCAATGGACTTTTAGCTTATCATATATTTTTTGTTTTTTGGTGGTTAAATTTTTCATGACTATATTCTCTTTAAGATTATATTTGTACATTGTTGTTAGTTTTGTCTTCTATTTCCATATATTCAAATCCTACCAACTTTATCCTCTATATACACATAGTTATGTTTCATTCTAGATGACCTTCATAATTTATTTTCCATTTTTAATGAAAATGTCTTTTTCCACTTTTTATGAAATCGGTTTTCCACAACAAAATTTTCAGAAATTATACCCACCAAGAACAAGTTCAAATTTTGAGGAGACAATTTATTAATATGAGTGAATGTAAAAACCAATAATATTATGTAATAATTTTTTTAAAATAAATTTAGTTTGACTAATAGCATTAATTATAGGAAACACCATGTTTTATTGAACCATAATATTTTATTTATATTACTATTAAAATTGTGTTGTTATAACCTTTCTATTAAATTAGAAGAAATTAATATAACCAATTAAATTATGAGAATTATATGATTTACAAATGAATAATATAAATTCACTTGTAATCAAATGATTATAAATGAAAATAAAAATCATTTGAATGTAATATAAATATTTTTATGAAAAAATTATTTTTATTTCCACAAGGTGATTATATCAATAAATTAAATTATTCAGAAATGGTGAATTATTTTTATTAAATTTATACATTATAAATGAATTGTTTTTTTTAATATTCATTATTTTTTTTCAAAGAATGGTATATTAATAAATATAATTTTTTAGTTTAATAATATATTTTTCTAAAAATTTATTTAATCATGTTCTATACACTTATTTTTGAACTAATATTTTCACAATGATAAAAATTATTTTAAAACATGGATTTAAAATTTGAAATCATCGTGTAAAAAATATCATAGATTGATGTTTTATTCCTTTCAAAGAATATTTATTTTTTGATGAAAAGAGGATAGTATTGATTATTATTAAAAATAAGATTTTTGTAAAATCATATATAACATTAGAATTTGTTCTAAAATATGATTTAAATTAAAATTAGTAAAAAAATTATTAATTTAAATTTAATATATGTCATTTGAATCAATATTATGTTCAGATTTTATATAATTTTTATAAGACTTATGAAATCTTTTTCTTTATAAATTTTCTTTTTTGTCACTTCTTTGATTATAGTTTAAAATTATATTAAATAAAATATGTAAACTGAATTTGATAAAATGGATTCTATATTTTGAATTAGAATTTTTAATACAATGTAACACGTTCAATTTTGTTGAGTATTAGGGCCATCGACCACAATATTTTATGTACATTAATTATTATTACATGAGTATAGTTTGTTATATACACGTGTTTATCTTACAATAATAGAGTTGATATATCTAAATCCACAGTATATATGATAATTAAAATATATTATATGTCATATAAAATGTTATAATAGGTCACCATCTATAATTAGGAACTAGAGATACTATAATATTAATCTTACAGTTATGTCCTATAGTCCTGATATATCATACTGACAGGACGTAGATGATAAGTGACTATTAGGTGTTGGGGGATTATAAGCATTGATACATATTCTCTTGAAGTTATCACATGGTGTTCCATTATATGTGAGATCATGATGACATACATTTTAATAGGGACACTGCATGTTTTAGGTGTTATTGGTTATTCTTATACTTGAACAAGTGTACTGGTCTCTTATCTTGAGACCATAATCACAATGTTCCATTTGATTGAATACAATGATGCAATGAAAAACCATGAAATTGAATTCATGGAGTGGTAGATTACATTGGTTGTGTCATTACTGGTAGGAAATTAAATAAATTATGACGATATAATTTTTTTCTACTGAGTTGTTGAAGTGACATCTCATACATGGTTGATTATGATGGTAGTA
Source organism: Viscum album (assembly GCA_963277665.1). NCBI lineage: Eukaryota > Viridiplantae > Streptophyta > Magnoliopsida > Santalales > Viscaceae > Viscum > Viscum album. Next base: position 1,370,797,319 of record OY728133.1, on the reverse strand, counting down.
CCTCCATAAATCCATGTCCTAAGAACTAGATGGTATGTCCTTCTAGTTGGATAAAAAATAATAAATAAATAAAATGACGATGACATAAGTGTGTGTCCTACTTTATGAGATATCATATGAAAAATAGATTATAATACACAATGTGTGTTCGTAGTATGATTGTAATTGGTATGAAAATTCCTTAACTATTAAGGGGCTGGGATGGGTAGCTAAAATTTTATCTTAGTCTATAAATAATATTCATTGCTATCAATATAAAGTAATATAGGGTCACACACAATTGTGTATTCATGATTCTACCCTATTTAAGTTAATAGAAATGTAGGACCTGTTGTGCCCTACAATGGTGTCTGAGAGTTATCCATGTTCTATCGATCCCTGGTAATTAAATAAATTCATTATTAATTTAGTATAGAATACTTAAGATAGTTTTTATTTATTTTGTTATTTATAATTGTTTGAATAAATTCAGTATATTATATGTTAGGAAACAATATTAATATAATATTCAAGGGTCGTATAATATTAGTGGGAATTACGAGCCAAATAAATAAAGTGGGATTATCATCTGATATATTTATTACATATTACAAGTATGTAATAAATTATAGAAAATATTTATAACATATTTATTTAATGATTATTATGTATAAATTAGTTAATTATTGGCTATTAAATATATGGGGGTTGTGGAACCCTAACCGATTCTATTGAACATTCATTATTTAAGTTGATTAGGGGCTCATTTACGGGGTTAAATTCTCTACAATGTATTTATATATCCATTATCCTCCAATATAATAGAGATAGAAATTTACTATCTAATTATGTGATCCATGAACGCATTCGTGAATCAAAGGCATGAGATTGTGGTCATCATTGCGTCGTCGAAGAGATCGTTGGAGCTCCGCTATAACACCAGGAATTCGATGAATGGAATGCATAGGGATTTTTATGAATCTTTGGATGATATATTGGGGTTCAAATTACTATATATTTGGTAATGCTCAATGGTGATAAACAATAGATTAACACACATCTAATCAAACAAGTTATTTAATTATTTACTTTGAAATATTATCATGTGATTGTTGAACCTCTATCAATGATCAGATCAATAGAGACGGTTAACATACCTTCATATGGTGATTAAAATTTTAAAATATATAACCCACCAACATCTTATTCACACCATAGTACCTTCAAATGTATCTTTTATGAATAATTAAGAGTAAAATAAATAAAACTTATTTATTGTTGTTATGGTTAAAATACAAGATTTCATGTTATATACGAATATGTTTAAATTAATTTTTCACCAATAGACAATTTATTTTGATAATTTTTCTTTCATATTTAGAATAAATGTATCCAAATTATATAATAATTCTCTTTTAATTTTAGTCTTAATTGATAAATTTCCTCTGTAAATAAAAGAGAAACTACATACTGTGGTTAAAACTAAAATCGTAAAAGTAAGTAAACTTAAGTGATAAAGGGAAAATGTTAATAACATGTGTGCTTTTTTAATTTTGGATATTTGTATCATCCATATATTACCTTTAATTCATTATTTATCAACTTTAGAAGCATTATGGTTTAGGGTGACATCCAAATATTGAATTTTTATTGTTTTTTAATTAAATGCCACTCCTCCTCAATTATAAAAGGCAACGAACTCCCCTCTCTTAATCACACATAATATGATACTTTTCTCAAATATAACATAAAAAAATCCATCTGAAATATCATTAGACACATTATAGAGATGGTTTTATTCCAAAATTATCAATCATATGGTTCTTAATAACAGATCCAAAGGAAGTTATTCTAATCGAAGGTAATTGTCTTCACTAAGAACTTTATTTATTATGTTTTCTCTTAACTGCCTCATTCTTGACATAATAATTACAATATAATATTACCAATTTCATTAAAATACTAAAGTTATATTATTTTTTTAGTAACTTATATCCATATCATTTTCTATCCAATGGGAAACAAAACAATCAATTGTGTTTATAGAGGAATGTCTACTCTTGAACCGGTGTAATTATTTTTTCACCCCTACATGTAATGAATGGATATAATAATGAAATAAATTTTTTTATATGATATTTATGTAATATTTATACTCATGCAATTGTAACATCACAAATACTTTATTACCGTCTAACCTTTTGGAAAAAAATAATGTCATTTTTGCATACAACTGGACAACCGCAACCATGAGGTGATTAGATTCATTTATCATTTTATTTAGATATTTTTAGTAATATTTATAGATTTAAATAATATATATGATATTAGTGGAAAAAAATATCGTATAAATTTAATATATTATTTACCAATTAATTATCTATTGATAAAATGTAATCAACATTCATGATTATGTATGGCATATCGTCTCTATAAAAAATTTAATTCATTTTTTGTCTCAAACCTCTACAGATGACTATAAATTTTTATATAAATAATTTATATGGTATTTATTTCATGTTCAACAATAGATAGGATTTTTTAATGATGATAAATTTAAATGAATGGAAAATACCAACCCCAAACTATTTGAAATAAGAACTAGTTATTACTTGAAATGTTATTTTAACAATGAATTGTTAACAAACAAGTTATAAAATGACCTAATAAAAATATATATTGTATGATATATATTTTTATGTTTATATAATATATTTATAATTATATTATATTTATTATACATGATGATAAAATGTGTGTGATTAATGTGGAAATTTGAGGTAATGGATTTATAGTCTCTCATTAATTTCTAGGCAACAAATTCTATATTCACCATTCGTTTCTTTTATGTTGTTTATATACTTATACATTGAAAATTTATGGCAATTATTTATTTATTTTCATGATATTTAATATTTCATTTGATATTATTAATTAATGGGTCTTACGAATGAAAATTTTCCAATGGAGCATGTGATTTTCATCTCACTTTTATTTTTGGGGTCACATTCCCAATACACCACTTGTTTCTTTTTCAGGTTGTATATAATGCACATGAATGAAAATTATGATTCTTATCATTAAAAATATTTAACAAAATTATACATATAATAATCTCTCTTACATGGGAATAATGACGCAAATGTTACCAAATTGGTAAATGTTTGATGTTTCAATCTCTTTATTTATTAGGATTTGTTATGATTTTATTCTAATGATGAAATATTATGATATATATGTCAAGAAACTCATGAAATTTTTACTACTATGGTTATTTCATAAAATTAAATGTATTACATTCATTTCCTAAAAATTATTTTCATAAGAGTTCAAAATAATGTTTTTAAGGATGATAGACTATATTTATCTCTTCAGTTGCAAATCCTTTTTTTCCATATCCATCTGTTTAAAAAAAGTTTTTAATAAATTTTATAATACTATTAGACTATTATTTAAAAAATTTTGACCCATGTTTTAAATTTTAAAAAAATGGTTAATAGTGACCTTTTTTTCATTTTCCAAACAATTTCTTATTTGGAATTTTTTGAAAATGTTAAAGGAATCATCATTTTAATGTGTATTACATGAAAGGTTTTTCAAACTGTCATAGAAAATAAATGATTTAAATATTATTTTAAATGTCTATATGGATATTTTCAATTAAAATGAATACTTTTATATTATGGATGAATTATTTTTTAAATAAGTTATTTCAATGTTGATAATATATTTTCCTTAAGAAATGTTCATAATTATCTTTTAGCCTCATATTCTATATAAGATAAGATAATATGATTTTAATTAATAATTACTATGGATATTATCAAATTATGATATCCTTATTCTTCTTATAGATTTTTTATGATTATTATTAAATGATTTTTATGAAACTAGATCTTTTTCAACGTGTTCTGTAATGATGAATTAATAAAACTTTTTTCAAACCCATTTCTTCGGCACGGGTTATGCCATGATGAAATGTTTATGAAACCCATTTATTTATATGGATTATGATATAAAGAATGCATTATGATATTGTGACAGACGTATTTATTATTTTAATTATGTGAATGGTAGTACATACATCTCTCTCTAAGGCATTGTGTAAAGATTTATGTATCCTAAGAATATTATGGGAAACAAGATGATATACTTAATCATATGTGGTAAATAGACTAGTGAGATTAATCCACTATGTGAAAAAATTAATATACTTTATCCACAACGGTAAGTAGGTGATGATGGATGTTTTTTTATCTTATGGGAAACATGTTTGGATGCATGATCCACTATGATTTTATTGTTATGGTAGTTAAACATGACATTAAAATGGATTCTATACATAGGACGGTTACATACATTTAGGACATGAAATAATGTTTTATGATTTATTTATGATTATTTCTCACTCTTATGATGCATGTATTTTATATTATATTGCTCTACACACTAACTGGGTTTTATGTTAATTAAAATATTTTGTATTAACCTTATCGGTTATTTTTTTTCTCTTATAAAATTATTCTTATCCTATATATTCATATGATCATCGATTGATATATCAAATTTTCACCCTTACTGATCACCTAATCTCACCCTTTCTTATATTTCCATTCCCTAGGATTTGAGGAATGTTATGAGTAGGGTATTTCAATAAATTTAACTAATTGGGACGATCATTATGGGAAATGTTTATTATATTTCATTAAATAATAATATTGTGTATCTTATATCTAAATACATTAATCATTTATTTTCCTCATACATTTATTTCTGAAATGTATTTAATATTAAAAAAATATTATAAATTTATGAAAATACTTAGACTCAATATCAGATATGGATATAAGTTGAATTTCTGAACCATTTAATCTCTATGTCTCCACATTTTGTTTCATTTTTAATTTCAATTTTTGGATGTTATTATGTGAGTTATTCATATATTGTGTGATACGTGTGGATTAGTCTATGGAGTGTGTTTCATAGTATTCCCATTATTTGGAATAATAAACATTGGTGGAAATCTTGGGGATCTAAATTTCACAGTTTAGAACATCTGTCTTGTGAAATGTCTAGTGGATATTGGATCTACAATCTAGCGTGAGCATTTTTTGTCTATTCCATTAAAGAAAAAACATTAATGTATATGATTACAATACTATAAAGAAACTCTAAAAATAATACTATAATAAAAAAGTCTATAAAATTCATTTCCATACATAACATGTATTAAAATGACAACAAATAAAGTGTTGTGTGAATCCCAAACTCATATATGTCTCTATCTTATCTTTAAAAAATCATATAAAAAAATTTAACCCATCATAGATCATGATCCAAATTGATTATATTGGCATGATACCAATTAAATGGATTATTCTTATTTCTATAATGGATCTACAGTATAAATCCTTTGTTGATTCACTACACCTCTCAATGACTTATATCATTGTCCACTATCCCTCAATGTGACACCCCACTCTATGAATTTTAAGGATTCATTCCATGTTTTAATATCAATAAATTATAGTATTAAAGAAGTATATTTTATCAAAAGTTCTTCCCAATAAATAGTTTCCCAATATATATCCCATCTCATATCTTCAATTAAACATTATTTCTATAAAAAATAGTATAATAGAAAAATAATGGAAGCTATGTAATCAATATATACTTAAAATGAGAAGTATTATTTCGGTGAATGCTTTCAATGATTTAATATGAGATAAGAGAAAATATGGTTGTTAAATGGACATTGAGAATTATGATCATTGGGATTTATAACTATTGTTCATTGTGCCTATTTGGTGATATAGTCATTATATAGTGGTCAATAAAACTAATGCATATTGATGGAGATGATGAGATATAATTGATTTAGAAGAGAGAAACCATATCCTAATTAGTTAGTAGTATTCATTATAATGATATTTTGTTAGATATTTTGATAGATGTAGTGTCATTTGTGTAATTTATTTACCATGACCAAATAAAAATTCACTAATTGAGGTTTTAGTGGAATAATCTATGATATGTGATAAATATAATGGAGATAAATCTTGAATCAATGTTGGCCAAACCACCTAAAAAGTTCCACCCTTTAACACCTCACATTTAGGTATTATGATTTTGTGTTAGAGGATTATGTATATGGGGTAAAGTATTATTAAATGGTAATTTGTTTTAAAAATGAAATACTTTTTACTTGGATAGCATATTTAAATTAAATTCATTACATTTATTAGAAAGTAAAAATGTACATAATTAGAGGACAAATATGATAATTTTTTTTTCTTATTTGGAATCAGAATGTTTCAATAATATAAATGATTTTTTTTAAGTTATGAAAAAATAGTAAAAGAGGGTAAAAAATTGTGAAATGCGGTAAATTTGACATCTTATATTTGAAAGAGTGTCTAATATTGGACAATGTATTACTATATCTCTTATTTTGGAGCTACCCATTATATTCTAGAATTAATATAGTAAATGGGTCACTATAGTAGGTAATAAATAACCTATGATAGTGTAAAAATATATATTTAATACTTTATTCCATGAAATTCCATTTACCATACCTAAAAATACCCACCAAATATTCTTATTTATCCAAAAGAAATACAATTTCACTCTTGTTATCTCTCTTAAAGAGGCATTATGTTAACACTCTATTTAATATTGAACAGTTTGGTTGGTTCTAAGGTTAGTCTATAGGCATTAAATCTCAAGATAGGTAAGAGTTCTTATTTGTCCCTATTCATTTCCTATATAAAATTATTTTTTATAATCACTTTTAAAAAGTAAATTCTGATGTTTACAAGGTAATATATTCCTGATATTATCACCATTTTTCTATTATCATTGTTATATTACATAAAATTCCTCCCTTATTACCATTTTCATAATTCATTACTATTCCAATGTAAGAGTCCTTTTGTCACCCTTTTTTATTTCAATTTTCATTTCCATTATTGAGTTATATTAAATTTCACATTTTCCAGTATAATATTATGGAAATATTTATTTTATTTATAATGTATATGATATCCTATACATTTGAGGCCCCATTTTCTCACATTACACTATACTCATATTCCAATATTATCTATAAACATTCACATTTTCATATACCACATTATCAAAACCTTATATTTTCCACCAATTTGTGGTGTTATGGATATATTATTTATATTGAATGGGTGTTACTCCTACTGAAATAATATGGATTTAAATTAATAGAGTCAAATTTATATTGTGTTAGTGAGATTCAATGACCAGTGTTTTGGAACCATTGTGTGACAGATAAGTGATGGAATTTTTTTATTTAAATCTAGGGTCCCCTTTGTCTTCACATTTCATAATTTGATTAAGGGGTTTTATTTTTTTTAATTATTTAATTTTTTTGTTACTAATAATGGATAAATTTAGAAAATATTGTAGTGAAATTTATATATTTATTCTTTATCCACCCTTGATGTTCCCTTTTGATATTAATGTTATGATAGTGATTTCCAATAATATTTCAATATTTCATTTTGGTGAGTAGTGAGATGATGGATGTGATATGTTTCATTCTGATGATTCATTAGATATGTTATAATTGCTACAATGGAGTTATTTTAAATATTAATTATAAATTATAAAAAATTATCACTTATACTAAGGTAAGGATTTTCCTAACCTCGAGATGAGATATCATATTATTTTAAACGAAGTAGGTTCATGATTAAGATGAAGTACATACTACTGAAACAATTTTTTTTATGATAAATTCCTTTATAGGTATTGATCATACCTTTTGATTCTTGGTTTTTCTATTTTAATTGGTAATAAAGTAAAATTATTTTGATGAATCATTTTTCGGAGCATAAGTTGTGAGTGGATATTAAATAATGGTATCACCTTTTGAATAACCTAAAGATGACATGACATATTATTTATCATGAGGTCATTTATATATTGTATTGATTGAATTTATTATCGCAACTTTGTGATAGTGATTATAGTTGATTGAATGAAAAATATACAATCTAGGGAGTCATATAATAACATATATAGTGGAATTGGTATTTATATGATAACTTATCCCGAGGGTGGATGTGATAGTTGCGAATCACTTGATATCCTATGTTCTTTCCTCAAAACCTTCATGTAACTATTAAAATAATTAAAAATGAGGCATCAACCCTCAATAATGATTCTTGTAGAAATATATACGACATTTCGACAAAAATTTGATACTAGTTGTTTTAAATCCCTACTGATACATCCAAAATCATTGAATTCTCCAAAAAATTATTTTTTTCAATGAAACCCCATAAATTGAATCTAGATGTTATTTATATATCTAACACATAAAAAATTCCATGAATTATTATATTTAATAATGATTTTCCATAATATAATACATCTCCCAAGATGATCTAAACTTGAGAATATTTCAAAAAAATGAATAAGTAATTACATTCCCCACTAAACCCACATATTAATTTATAAATAAAAAAGAAACCATGAAAAAAATATCCATTGATTGCAATCTATACTAAAACATCACCTTATTGTAAATAAATACTCATTACATATTTTTCCACACAAACTGTAACATAAAACCTAACTAACCAGACCCAACCCAAACTAAATTGAACTAATCCAAAATTAAAAAATGGGCACAAAACCTACTTGAATGGAAATGATTTAGATGGACCCAGTCCAAACAAAATAGATATTAAATTTCACAAATCAACCAAACTCGAATGGGATGAAATGGAACAAAATTAACTCTTAAACAGAATCACATATTATAGATTTAAAATAAACCAACATGATAAAAAACAAGAAATGAAAATATTTGAACTATAAAAATAAAAAATAAACCAACATGAATAAATCCATGATGTACCAAACTGAAATAATGTACCATATCATAGAACACCAAATCAAACAACATAGAATTGATTTAAAACAAATTAAATAGAAATAATTTCATCCAAAATAACATAAAATGAATCAAACTATTCCAAATTGAAACAAATTAATTTGAACCAAACTATATACACTTGAACTAAAGATACACAACCCCAGCCATATCAAACTAGACCAAATCAATAAAAAATCACCTAAACTAACTTGAATATTTTTTTAAATGAACTTAATTATATAGAATTAAGAAAAACAAAACTAAATTGAATTGAATTAACCTAAAAGAGCCCCAATTTATGTGGGGAGTCACTAAAGAACCTATCTGAAGGTCCTTAATTCCACATTGATTTATTCACCCAATTATATCTCATTTAAATAACACTCATTGGTATTTATATTCCTTAAGACACATTATCGTGTTTAAATCCCTGACAATAGATGGATTTGGATAATTATTACCCAACGAAATATTTTCAATCAATATGATGGATTTATAGTTATAGTATTTATATATATATATAGTATTTCATTGTCTTTTATGTTATTATACTCATATATAATACTATTTCATTTATGGTATAATATTAAGTGAACAATACTCATTTTCATAAATATATTTTAAATTAAAATTCAATATTATTAAATATCTTTCATGACATGACATAGAACGTTTTTTTAGAATATATTGAAGTTATATGTACGAAACTATTTGGATCTCAAGCAATTTTCAAAACAAGTTAGAGAGGTTTTTAGATATTCCACTTAACATTTCTTTATACTGTGGACTCATGAAACTCCCATGTTATATTTTTTTTGAAGTCCTATGTCAGTTCATGAAGAATATAGATACTATACAACCAAATTTGGTTTTCAAACAAACTATTATGTGTCGTATCAAAATGGGGAGAAACTTTAATCCGAAAATGCTCATGATATGAATGAGAGGTCTATATTTAGAGAATTTATTAGATGACTGGTTTCCATTTATTCATCATAATGTAAATGATAGGATACTATCCCATTAATATTTATATACGAGAACACATGATTCATGTAATGAAATTTATGATGTTGATAGGGTAGAAAAACTTAATAATTTTTCCACGACTATAATATATTGGCAGTGTGGTATAATGAAAATGCTGGAATTTTGAATTTGATTAATTCATGGAAAAACATGTATGTGATTTCTAATTCTACCATATATGAAATTCTATCCTTTTTGATGGACATACTTCTAGATGATGCAAATATTTTCTAAAACTGTTATATGGCATGGATGTTAAGTGAGGAAGATGGATTTTCTAAAAAAATTAAAATTATTAAAAAAATTAACTTATTCAGGAAGGAAATTGTTGAAGATAATGTTTTCATAAAATGCTTTACTTTTTCATGGATGACAAATTTTGATGAAACTACACCTCGTGTTCCATATAATGTAATGTGTCACTTTCCATTGATTCCCAAACACCATAATCGATTCATGTATCATGAAATATCAATAAAAATGAGATGGAATTGTACTAAGTGAAAGAAGGATAATAATGAGATCATTATTCCTGTAGATGAATTTTTATTGAATATATTTTATGCTCGATATATTTCTTTTGTAGTGGACCTATGTAATGTGTGGTTAGCTCTACAATTTGATGGTTTTAATCTGTTTGGGTATATTCTTACTTTCTACAACAAATTTCATATATTTAAACATATTTATTACCTTTCTACAAGTATGTGTATGAAAAAATTCATTCCCATGATTATACTCATATTTGGTCCTTCTGATCCTGGTAATTATATATATGTATACATGAAACTTTTAATAAAAGTATTGAAACTTATTTGAAGTGTTTCTCTATGCTCGTATAATGCTTGTTTGAAAGGCATATTCCAAATGACTGCTGAGCTTATGTTGATGATCAATGATTTTCCAAATTATGAAATGATTCATGGATGGATATTGAAAGGAAAACATCATTCTCTATTTTTATGAACAATAAATGATCCAAAAGAATTGAATATTTTCATAGTTTTAGTTCTATGGGACATTAATAATTCTTTATAATGGATCATCCATATATGAATAATCTTAGAATATTTGATAGTACCATGGAGGCTTATAGTCCACCACATTATATGTTTAAACAGAAATTTCAATGAAATGAATGATTTTTTTTAATAAATAAGAGTCAGATGGAATCTTGAAAGTGGAAGAATGTTTCAACTAAAACCAGTTACAATTGGAAGAGGAAAAATATATTCATTGGGGTCCCTTATAGGTAAACCAATTTGTAATGTAATTTATTAGGTTTAACTCACAAAAAAAAATATGTAAAATGTTAATTTCAATCATTATAAATTTCTATATAATGAAAAAATATGATTATGTCATTCGTGTGACACGGTGTATTGAGGAATCAAACCAAAATTTTATATTGTGTGTATGAGTGAAAATAAATGAAATGTTTTGTGTGATTATTATGTGATGAAAACTACAGATAAAAACTAATTTATGGAAGTACTAGAGGCTATTAATGTTCTGGATGGATATTTAAGAAACATATCAAAATGGGTCAACAGATGTGTTTTGAATCTGAAATATTTGAAGACTCATGAAAATCACATACTTCTACATGAGTTGATTACAATATAAATTTATCAACTTATTTCCAATAATTTAAGGTTGTTATTTATTTAATTTTAATATTTTTACTTATATCTTTTGTTAAGAATTTGTCTAATCATTTCTTTCAAAAAAATTTCTGAAAAGAATAATCAATATTTTGTTAGTTAAAGGAAATATTTCCTCCTTCATTTTTCACATCCATGCTGCAACTAACAATCCATATCCAAATTGAAATCCTTCTTGGATGACCTATTTATTTATTTTAGATGTATCCAACAAAAAAAATATGAACAAATTGTAGTCTTATGTTTTAAATAGGAATCATATTAAAGGTTATATAATTAATGGTTACATTAACTATATTGTAGGGATTTGTATTGAATTAATTTTTATGAGGTGACTATGATACGTAACAGACCAATGAGAAAGGGAAAATAAAAAAATGATAGAAATGAGCTGAGTTTTCCCTGAGTTCCCCAAATTGTAGGAATTCCCATATCATATACATTATCCACATTAAACATCGAATTATAGGAGATTGCGCATCACACAGTTTTGTTTAATAGTGATTTTTCCGTAGACTACATCATGTAAATTAAACATGTATATCTTATCTCATATCATGTAATTTTACATATATATAAAACTATATCGATTTATTTAGAAGGGAATATGAACCAAATATAAATAGAAATAATATTTATTTATCATCGAGAAAGATAGAGACATTTCAAAGAAAATAATTTTATTATTAGTTGTAACTAAAGGTACAAAATTTACAATAATAAATTAATAAAATTTATTTTTGATTTTTTTAACATTCATTTATATTTTAGCTACTTATTTTTTATACTGACTCTGTCTTTAAAGAAATAAGAACTTTTTGTTTTGGTCCCAGTTCTATGTTTTGTGAATATAAATCAATTGTGATCAATGTGTACAGATTGATTATCAGAAAATGAGAAATGAACAGTAGAACACAACATTATGGAATTATGGTAACATCTACAATAGAATTTTATGCAAGTGCATCGGATAATAGACTTTTATTTTAAAATTTATCTTATTATTGATTCATTATGAAAATACTAATATTGTATTTTTACTCTCATGGTCGGTTCACTATGATGAAACAAAAGTGTTTTTTATTGATGATGATGGAGGTAACATTAATTGATGATTATGGATTTTGATTCATTTACATGACTCACACTCTCAATACCGATGAATCATTTTTATTGGAATTAATGGTGAAACAATTTATTTATGAAATATCATATACAAACTAAATTTGGTTTCGTTTTTTATGTATTCCTATGAGATATTTTTTATAATGGAATATACACCATCCCTACTCACATTGGCCCTTATACATTTATTAATTATGATATCCCCAATAGTTCAATTTTTAGAGTAGATTGTGAACCTAATGTTATGGTTCAAAACACATTGAATCATTCATCTATGTTTTTTATTCTTTTGGTATAGTTTGACTTATGTTTTTAATGTTGGTTCTATTAAAATTGCATTATTATTGGTCACAAACATTTAATATCTAACTTTATCTTCATGTTGATTTTTAATATATACTCTTTGAATTATAATTTATGTTGAATTTTATAATATTGAATTAAATAGTTTTAGAACCTACAAAATCATTAGATTGGAATAAAAAAAGTGTAATTTATTTATAAAAATTATGCTAATTAATAAGAAAATGAAATCCAATGAAAATAAGGACCTGACCAAAAAATAGAGAAATAACATAACCCCAAATATAAACCAAATAGACTAGGACAAATAACAATGAAAAAATAACTGAATCAGTTGAATGTATTGATTTTTCTTTTACATTTCATTTATGTTTTCATAGACTTTATGCTAAATAAAAAACTATTTTTTATATCACTATGTATCTTTAATTTAGTCTGACAATTGGTATTCCTTATTTAATTCATGTTTTAAATTATTTCTTGACTGTCTTACACATTTTTTATGTATTTACTATTAATTATATATTTTATTTCAAATGCATGAAATAAAAAACATTGATGAGAATCTATGAAAAAGGATGACATACAAAATCGCTAGATGGGAGAGAATGGAATCCCTCCCTTGTTTCCTGTTGTGAGTTTTTTATTTCATATATATATATATATATATTTTAATACCCCATAATGTCTTGTGATTAATTTTTTTTAACTTTTAGTCTGGATCCACCCAATAAATGATATTTATTCTTTACATAGCCATGAGGTACAAGTGCATAGCCAGATGATATGTGGGGGTGGTACTAGAGATATGTTATCCACATGTAATACCCATATACATGCTATACATTCACCAAGTATACTATATAACACACATTATGATCCCTCATTGTTGTTATAGTCTCCCGATATATTTAAGTTTCATATGTTTTCAGATCCATTTTCATCTAAGCCTCCTCGCCCATCATTACCTTTTTCAAATGGCAGATCCCACTCCCTATCCATATTATGCTTTTCCAAAAATATCTACTCCTTATTTTTTTCCTTATACATCCGCCTCCTTGAGTTTCTATATTCCTTATCCATTGACTTCTACTCTAACATATTTTGTGCCTGAGAAGAATATATTGGGTCCCACTTGATATTTACAGTTTCATGTTCTTTCAGATCCTGGGGATCCAGTGGCACCCAAAAATTTGGTTGTCTCAGGTATATTTAAGGAACCCTAGTATTTTTTTGACCATAATAAATTTTCATTATATGATTTATTGATATAATATATCATTTTTCATTAATATAAATATCTTATGAAATTTGGTGTGGTGAAAGATGAATGAGTGATGTGTATAACCACCACATACTGTTGATGGTGCAGTACAATGGGTAAAATCAAATGATTTGAAAATAGGGAACAAATATATGAGATTTATGGGGACACTATCCAAATAATCTAACATCATTCCAACTAGGACACACTCCTAGATTCACCATTAAAATGAGATAAAGGATAATACTTGGGTAAAAATATGGATAAGAAAATTGCTTTGAATTTAATGTTATGTTATTTTTATATTTATATTAATTAATATTTTTGGTTCCAACATCATTTTAATTTTCAGTATGGTGAGTCTATGAGGACAGCACAACTCATGAAATTTGGTAAAACACAGTGAAAAAATAATCTTGAGCTGTATAGTGGCAGGTGTTATAGTGTTTTTATGGATTTGGAGGTCACATATATCAGGAATGAGTGACAAGTATCATTTATCGAGAAATTATTGAATATTAGATGACTACTGAGATAATGGTTAAAAATTTGACGATTTATAATAAACATTTCCATGAAATATAATAATAAATAATTTTTTATTTTAAATTTATTTTATTGAAGTGTCATGATGAAACAAAAAACATGGATGTTATGAAATACCTCCAAACTTTGTGGTAGACAACAATGTCGGACCGTAAGATGAAGCTTGTATGATGCTCATTTATTATCGAAACAATGGGGTGTCGCTTATGATTTCTAATGTTCTTCTTTAGGACATAAAATTTATATAAATTTCTTCATATTTACTTCCATTTCTCATTAATATATATAAATAACCAAGATTTATATTGTTTATTATTGAATGTATTTAGTATGTATTGAAATTTCAATAATAGCATTATTAATTTTGTTAGTGTGTCATTAAATTTCTTATTTTATTGATTTTATAATATTTTTTATGGTTGATTTTATCACAATTGCTTCCACCCAAACACTAATAAACCATTGATTACTTACATAAATATCAATGTTTATGTTCCTATGTAACAAAACCACTAATTAATGACTTATTTTATAATTTTTAGTTTCCACACTAACTCTTTAGGATTACAATATTCAGAAAAAAAAATATAGAACTTGGTTTATACATTACATGATAAGACATAGTGCTCCTCCTGTATGTTTTATGCCCTCTATAATTAAAAATTATAAATTTACAACAGTGATGGCGTAAAAATAAACTCTATTTTCATCCACATTAGGAACTCCATGGCCCTCTACTGAGATAACCATAATGACCACATTTTTTTCTTATCAGTTTTTACCTATAGGTCTGGAATATTTCCTTTTTTCTCTACCCTTGAAAACATGTTATATCAATCTATCTAAGGCCCCATATTCTTTACAATTCAAATAGAAAGATATGTTACTTATTTTTTTACTATGTTTTATTAATCACAAAGTAGTAATGTCAGATATATTAAATATATGAATATCTAAACATTACATAATTAGTATTATGATTTCGTTTTTAATTTTTTGATATATTTATGATCAATATTTATATTCAATTTTTTATATCTAATAATTGAATATATTGTATGCATTTCTAGATTTATTGGTTATTGTTCATTGTTTTGAATGAATTTTCATTCTATTTCACATGGAATTTCTTTGATTGATGTATAATTTGGTGTTGAATTCATTATCAGAAGGGCATTCTATGGAAATTTTGTATACACTATGGATGTTACCTTTTTTAGATGTTTTTTTGTATGATAACAGTGTATAATAATTTTTTTTTAATTTCTTTTCCCGTTGTAATAATTAAGACCTTTGACCCTAAATTTTCAAAACAAATAGAACATATATTACCTTCTTTAGATTTATCCAGTTTCATAGACATTATCAAATTTATATTTTTTTAGAGTGACACTGAACTAATTTCCCATCAACCAAACTAATCTTAAATTAAACATAAAAAATAAACAAAATATGATTTGACCTAGAAAAAGTTAATACAGAAATCAAATTAAACATAACCAATCGAAAGTGGAATATAGTAAATCAAAAACTATGAAATTGAACCTGACCTAAAAAAAATCAAAACTAATTCCAAACTAGCATGTATTTAATGGATGATAATTAAATCAAAAAGATAAAATTCAACCCAACCCTAAAATACCAAACCATCCCATTTTTAAAGAAAATAAAATGAACCATATTGAACAAAATGAAACTAAACCAAATTGAATCTATAAAACTGAATAATATAGTTGTAAACATTCATGAAATAAACATGATTCAATATAAACAATTATAATTTACTAAAATTTAAGATATATAAATGAAAAGAAAAATATCAATTACAAACTGAAAAAAACATACACTGACCAATCTAATGTGATTCATAAACAAACAATCTATGATAGACTAAATTTACATAATTTTACCTGAAACAAACAAAACAAAAATTTTAACAAATTGAAAAAAATTTACAAGAATCGAATTTAATTATATTGAATAAAACTAAATAGACCTAGAAAACCTAACCAATATTGTACAAAAAAATATCAATCAATAAACAATTAAATTGAATTAAACATTAAAAATTGTCAGTATTATACAAAGAAAATCAAGCATCACTATCATAGGTTTAGTCAATAAAAACAGAATATTAATGACTTAAATAATCCTAAATAAACCAATACTGAAAGAATATTAAAATAACAAAACAAATAAAGAATGCACAAAACCATAAAAAGGCATCATTAACCAACCATTATGAAACAAAAATCAATCAATAATGAAAAAAAATTAACAATAGAAAATTAAAATGAGATGAATGTGATGAAATTGAACCAACCTAACTATTTGTGAAGTCAACATCAGAATAAAAAACGTAAATGTGTCATTCATAACATGATCCAAAAAAGTGAAAAAAAAACTCAAATTAATTACATTAAAAAAGTTGAATTTAGTTGAATTGAAAAAAAAAAAGAATATTAAATCAACTAAATAAAAATAAATGAACATATACCAAAACTAATGTTGATACTGATATAAGCTCAAAAAATGAACTGCACATGCCTCTCAATTTTTCAAAAAATTTGAACGTTGCTCTAGAGAGCACTGATCTTTCTTAGCTAGAGTCACATAATCCATTGGGGCCTTGTCCTAACCCACCTCCTCATCCTTGTTTTGTGTATTCTTTGGTGGTCGCAGGGGCCTCGTTGCCCCTACTTCTTCTTCACCACACTCGTGTTCATTCAAGGGGGATCTTTGTGGGATAACATCTCCTAAAAAATGAAGGAATATTATTTTCCAGTGGTCACTCTAAAAATAGTACCTCTCTCCAAAGGAGCTTATCTCATTCCCATAGTCCCATATTCTTTCTTTCCTGAGGAATTGAATCACCAGAAATGGACCTTCATATGTTGATTTTGGTTTGAAAAACCATCTCTAGTGGTGTTTAATGAGTATTTTAATTCACAGAAATGTCAGAGAAGTACTCCAATATAATTGAAAGGGGAATTCTCGACCATTATTTTACAAGAGAATATTGTTTCGTCCATAGAAATGTCAGAGAAGTACTCTACTTCATGATGATCGATCTATGTATAGGGATGCTGGGTTTTCTCTCTTAGTGCGTTCAGAGATGGATAATATATCTTGAGGCAACGAGTTTCTCGAGTCCTCTCATCATGTAGGGTTTATCTCGTTCGGACAAGAGGTAACCCCTCCTAATGTGCCGGTTCCACTTTGCCTGGACCATGTCCCATATAGGCCTTCATTTTTAGTCTCTAATGGTCAGACTAATTCGGGCCCTTGTAATATTTTGTTTCCTCCATCGTCCTCTTCTAGCAGTGCAATATCACATACTCGGTGTCCTCCACCGCATTCTATAACTCAAGAAGGTATTATTGATTATCATCGAACCATTCTCCCATTGGGATCCTCTCTAACAACAATAGTTTAAAAATAAGTATTATGTTTTGTCAATGTTATAAAATGAAATAAAATATAGTAACTTCTTAACATAGAGATATAAGCAGTAAGAAATTTATTTATATAATGAACCTAATAAATCACTGACACATAAAAACAATCCCATTAAACCCACTACTATCTATAATAAAAAAATTGGTGTTCCTCCATGAAGCACAAGGATGTTGATTGGGTAGTTCAAATATTTTGGATCTCATGGAAGCATAAAAGTTATATCAAGAAAAATAGCAGTGAAAATAAAAATAAAATGACATATAAAATGATTTCCTAAAGTAGTGGTGTGAGTTTCACTGTATTTTTTTCTGTGTGTTTGAAATGCCCGTAGACATTGATATTTATAATGTTTTTATCCAACCATTATAAAAACTTACTGTTAGAACTTGTAATATTTAAAAATTACATATGAAAACTCCTAATATATAAATAAAATAAATAGACAATATTGTATTTAATTTTATTATTTAACTGTTAATTAATATTCAATAAACAAAAATTGTGTATTTAAAAAAAATCTTATAAAAATAATATATATATATATATATTAAATATGAAATTATAAATTAACAAAATTACAATTATGAAAAAAAATATTGAGAATTTGATTTGAATTAATTTAAAATATTATAAACAAACTCTATACATTGAATTAATAGTAGTTTAATAAATATGTGTATTTTGTGATGTGACATTTAATATTAATTTATTAAATTTAAGTAAGATTTTTTTGTATATATATATATATATCTATAAGAAAAAATGTTAATTTAAGATATTAATATTAGTGTCGAAAATAAACATGTAATTTTACATTATTTTAAAATATATTTATTCTTATACATAACAATATAAGTTTAATTTTCAAATGAATCCAAAATAATGAAAAGAAATAAATATAAAACAACTGAGAAATCAGAATTATTGGTAGGGTTTTGTGTTATGGGGTTTGGTGTCGACGTGATCAAGAAGAAGGCCACAGCTAGGCTTTGAGTGGAAGGAGCACCATTTCCATGTGTCATGATTTATTGTGCACTGAAGCAATTTCGTGAGTGGGAACAGAGGAAACATGGTTCTTCTAAGGGTGTAATCATTTAAGGAGTCACAGATCGATAGAAAAACTGGATCTACCAAGATTAGATTTTTGAAATCACTTGAGGTAGGTTGACCTTGTATCATTTGTCCTAATTCAATATAATTAATGGCTGAATCATTTTAATAGTGACGTATGTTCCCAATATTTTATATTTTCACCCAAAAATCGATGTAATCTGATTTTGAAATTAGTAATTGGGATTTTTTAATAATGTAAATCTCATCTTATTTTTTATTTCAAATCCATCTATAGTCATCATTTTAAGTCATCTTCAATTGTTTGTGCGGTTCTAAATCAATGATTCAAGAGGCTGTTGAATCTATTTCATTGTATTAATTTTTTTGTATGTCTTATTCTGCCATTCATCTACATTTCTATGAAATTATGTACTTATTGTGTGTTTAATATCATTCAAGATCGTTTATTTTATTGTTTTTGATCGACGTATATTAAATATAAATCTACATTTTTTTGATTTCAGGCTTTGTCAATTTTATTATGCAATTATAATCAACATATAAAATTATAAATATATGTATCATACTATATGCACAGGTTGTATCTATTTTGAGAGTTTGTTTTCAATTGAAAATTGATGCCATTTAATATTTCAGTTATCTGATTGCGGCCTATTTGACAAATAAATTAGTCTAACAAGTTGTAATAAAATATATCCATAGATTTGAACTATAAATAAGTTTCTCAGTTTACTTTTTTTACACTGCCTATTCTATTTCTTTTCTTCTATGATTCATGCTCTTTGTTGTTTCTCTTATAGAGCAGTAAGGTTATAGAAAGTGTTTGAGTCTGTGCTATCTGAGATAAGTCATACTGAAAAGTGGATGCCTCTACAAATAAATTATTATGGGTTTATTATTCATCAAATAAATTTTATTCAATATCCATTTATATTTTCATAAGGGGGATTATATAGATTTTTATCATTTCCATGTTTTTGATTTATTTTTGATATATTTATTATAATTTTTATTTGGAATATTATATTAGAATTTCGTTAAAAAATTCCTCGTCCATATGTTTATAAATTCTTATTTCGTTAGGGAAATTATGTTTTTTTATTTGATATTTTAGGTTAAAATGTTATTTTAGTTCTTTGTTGACATACCTTTTTATTAAAATGAGATGCTTTTTTGATGTTTTAATTTAATTTTATATAGAAATTTATTTTAAATCATGTGTTTATATATGTAATTTTTTAGTTTATCTTGAATATAAATGTATGAAATATGTTTCATACCTTATACATTATTTCAATATCATGTAAGAATTATTTTTATGGATTATGATATACCAACAGGAATATATAAGTATATTTATCAAACTACATATAAAAAATTTCGTTACAATTAATGAATGAGTGTATCTGTGTTTAATCCATTATTTAATCCGATTTTATAATTAATTATATTAATGAATATTTTTAATTAATCAATGTTTTTTTCAACCATGTATTTTAATTATGAATAAAGATTGTTTTATATTCCATGTCAACACACACACACACATAGATATATATATATATATATATATATATATATATATAGCTAGATGAAATGGTTATTTTTTTCCAATTTATCATCATGTTCCAAAAAATTCTCCTAGCATATCATAACATATATTCAAAATTATGGGAATTGTATTTTCTCATATACATGGCCATGAGTTGTGCATTACATCAACACCCGTTGAATTTATAATAAGTTCATGTTTAAATTTTAAATTTTGAGGCATTGTCCAAAAATTAATAAAGACCTGAATATCATATAAATTGTTTTAAATATTTCTTTTAAAATCATATTTATGGAAATTAATTAATTATTATTTTTGAAAAAAAATTAATTACTCATATGATCATCAAAGGTGATTCATGAAAGAAAGAATGATGGTATTCGAAGTCTAGTTGGTAATAGTATAGGTTATAACCAAAAATGAAAAATGATGAAATAGAAATGTATGTATATATATATATGTACATGCTTGTATATATTTATATTTATATTTAAATAATTATGAATGTGTATTTTAATACATTGACGTATTTAAAAATAAATAATCCATTGAAAAACACTTATATATATATAAAGAAAACTTTAAAAATTTTATAAAAATATTGATGCTTGTTCATTGAAAAAATAAAAGGTCATTAGGGAGTGAAATCATCCTATGTTAACTAAGTAGGCCTAATCTATCCTTCAACGAATTATGGTGCATCAAAATAATGTTATGTTTTCATGATTGTTTCTTAATATATTTCAATGAAAATAACTGGATTGGTATTAAAGCGATTTCAAAGTATGATTATCTTCAAAACGAATATTTTTTTTTAAATTTTTAAACATGTTTATAATTTAAAAATAGTTTCATTTTTATTCTCTAAAATATTTTCAATTTTATATAACTTAATTTATTTTTTCAAAATATTGATTTCATAAAAAGAAAATCACTAGTTTGGAAACCCCTTATTAGGCAATTAAATTATCACCGTTGATTTAAAATTAATTTTCACAGGTATCTTTGAATTTTTTTACTAATTATGTCACTTTCAGTGATAGAACGCATAAGTGTAATGGATATTTGTTTTCTTTTATCTCTGATAAAACTAGAAATGTACTCTAATATGCCCAAAACCTAGACCTATAAAAAAATTTTTTTGTATAAAGTGTTGTGCAATTTTCAATTTTTTTTAAAAAAATTTACACATCATTTTTCAAGAACTGAGTCTCGAAGAGTAGGCTCAAGGCATTATAATTGATGTCAGAGCCATGGCCTAGATAACTCTAGAAATTTATAACCCTTTTATATATTGAGTATACTTTTTAGTCAAAAATTATTCATTGTAATTTTCATATTGAAGGTAGATACCTCAAACAAGTCTCTTAGGACTTTCAAATGAAATACTTCCTATAATCATGAAGATATTTGGTAAAGAAGAATATCTTTCATACAAAGAAATGGGGTTTCCTATAAATTAATTTACAATGTATTAGGAATACCTTATATACTTCATTTTCGTTGCGGTTCATGTTTTGTTTTCGAAGACATAAAAAAGATTCAAACTCATTTCTATAGACACCAAGGGGTGTATTGAAAAGGAAATTTTATGTGATTTACACTATTTTAGAAAAAAAATCAATCTCAGCCATTTATAGAGCAGTAGAAGAAAGAAATCTCCACACATCTTATATGTGTCATCATATAATCTTTTTTTCACAGGAATAATTTACGATGACATTAAAACATTTGAAGACGAAGACATGGGTCCTTCTTAAAGGAATCAATTTCAAGATGAACATCTCAGATATAATATTTATTATCATTCTTTAAGGACTATCTTTTAATGCTTACATTCATACAACCCATCTTTCAGAAGTATTGTTTTAGAAAAGTGGGTTTCAGATTTCGAAGCCACTTTGATCTTTAGTCATATAGAAACATATGGTAACCATGGAAGACAAATTTATAGACCATGGGGTTTTCACGCTGAATAGATAGAGATTAGAAGTGATAAGTTTAAATTAATTGTGAGTGTATAATAATATTAGGGCGGGATATAACACCCCATGTTTAATAATACGTTTTATGTTTTTCAGTGTTCCAAAATGCACTAAAATACATAAACTTCTGAACATAGAGATATATGTATTAATGATTTAATTTATATAAGGATAATAATACATCGAGGACACATAAGAACTAACCCATTAAACTGACTACTATAGATAATAAAACAATTTGAATTCCTATAAGAAACACAATTATGTCGATCAGGTAGTTCCCATCTTTTGGATCTGATAAAAGCACAAATGTCATATTAAGAAAAATATCAACAAAACTAAGAATAAGAGGAACATATAAAACCATTTCTGAAAGTAGTGGTCAGAGCTTCATAGAATTTTTTCTGTGTGTTTGAAATTCCCTTAGACAATGATATTTATAATATTTTTATTCGACCATTATAATAACTTTCTTTTAGAACTTTTAATATTTAAAAATGATATAAGAAAACTCAAAATATATAAATAAAATAAATAGACAATGTTGATTCTAAAATTAGTATTTAACTTTTAATTGATATTAAATAAACAATCTACGTGTATTTAATAAATTTTCTTATACAAAATTAATATATATATATATATATTATTTTTAAATATTAAATCATAAATTAACAAAATTATAAATATGAATACATAAAATTAATAATTTTATTTGAATTAATATTATAAATTCTTAAAAAATAAGATATGGCATTAAGACTAGTTTTATAAATATATTTATTTTATTGTGTGAAATTGAATATTATATTATTAAAATTAATTAATATTTTATTCTTAAATATATA
Source organism: Viscum album (assembly GCA_963277665.1). Classification (NCBI taxonomy): domain Eukaryota; kingdom Viridiplantae; phylum Streptophyta; class Magnoliopsida; order Santalales; family Viscaceae; genus Viscum; species Viscum album. The sequence continues at coordinate 1,370,773,574 of OY728133.1, read as the reverse complement.
TATATATATATAATGTTAATTTAAGATATTAATATTAGTTTTGTAAATCACGATCTAGTATTACATTGTTTTAAAATATATTTATACATATAAAAATATTATATGATTATTATTAAATTAAAAAATAAATAATACAATGAAATACAAATAAAAAAAGAGAGAAATCAAAATTATTGGTAGGGTCTCACATGATCGGGTTTGAGGTCGACCTGAAGAAGAAGAAGGCCGTAGCTGGGCTCCGAGAAGAGGGAGTTTCGTTTCCGAGTGTCACGAATGATGATGGTCTCGAGCAATGTAACAAGTGGGAATAGAGGATGCATGGTTTTTTCTGAGGGTGTAGGCATTTGAAAAGTCACTGATCGATAGAAAAACCAGATCTACCATGATTAAGGTTTTGAATTCATTTGAGGTAGGTCGATCCTATTACGTTTGTTCGAAATCATTATAATTAATGACTAAAACATGTTAATAGTGATGTATGTTCACAATTTTGTTGTTTTATCCCTGAAATCTATGTCATATGATTTTGAGATCTATAATTGGGATTATTTTATACTGGATATCTCATCTTATTTTTGATTTTGAATCCTTCTATCGTCATTAGTTGAATTCATTTTTTATTGATTGTGTGGTTATAAAGCAATGATTCAAGAGGATGTTGAATCTATTTAATTGTATTAATTTTATTTTCGTATTATTCTTCCATTATCCTTCATGTTTTTGAAATGCATTACTTATTGTGGATTTAAAATCTCTTAGGATCGTTTATTTTTTGGTTTTATATCGACTCTTATTATATAAGAGTCTAATGTTTTGGGATTTCATGCATTTTCAATTTAGCATGAAATTATCAAAAACATATAAAATTATAAACATATCTATCATAATATATGCACAAACCATAACCATTTTAGGTGATTTTTTTCTAATAAAATCATTGCCATTTAATATTGCAGTGATTATATTGCATCTAAATTGACACATAAATTTGTCTGACAAGTTGCAATAAAATATACACTGAGCTTCAAACTATAAAAGAGTGTATCAGTTGCCTTTTTCTACACTGCATGTCATGTTTCTTTTCTTCTATGTTTCTTACTCTGTGTTTCTTCCCTTAGAGAGCAGTGAGGTAAGTTGTAGTGTTTGAGTCTGCTCTGCATGAAATAAGTCATACTAAGAAGTGGAAGTCTCTAGAAATTAACTAGTAATGATTTATTATTCTTCAAATACATTCTATGCAATTTCAATTTATATTTTCATACGGGGGTTATATATATTTTAATGCTTTTCATGTTTTTCATTTATGTTTGTTATATTTTCTAAAATTCTAATTTGAAAATTAATATTAGAATTTTGTTTAAGAATTTTTCTACCTCATGTTTATAATTCCTTATTTGGTAAGAAAAATTATGATCTTTTATTTTATATGTCATGTTAAAATTTTATTTGAGTTCTTTATTGAGAAACCTTATTCATTAAATTAATAACTTATTGTGATGTTATAATTTAATTTGAAATGGAAATTTATTTTCAAACATGTGTTTATAAATGTAATTCTCTAGTCTATTTTCAATATACACGTATGAAATATTTTTCATACCTCACAATTTATTTCTATATGATGTAATAGTTATTTTTATTCATTTTGGTATACCAACATGTATATATAAATATATTTATCCTACTATGTATAAAAAATTTCGAAACAATTAATGTATGAGTATATATGTGTTTAATCAATGATTTAATAATTTTTCATAAATAAGTCCGGTAATGAATATTTTCCATTCATCAACTTTTTTCCCAACTATGTATTTTAATCATGATTAATAAGTGTTTTATATTCCATGTCAACACACACACACACACATATATATATATATATATGTGTGTGTGTGTGTGTGTAGATAGATGAAATAGTGAATTTTTTATCAATTTATCACCATGTTCCAAACAATGCACCTAGAATATCATAATGTTTTATCGACATTATGGGAATCATATTTCCACATATATATGGTCATGCATTGTGCATTACATCAGCACATGATGAATTTATAATAAGTTCATGTTTTAATATAAATTTTTATGGATTATCCCCGAAATTAATAAAGACATGGATATCACAATTTTTTTTAAAATGTTTCCTTTAAAAGTTTATATATATAAATTTATTAATTATTATGGTAAAATTAATAAAATTGAATTTCATATAAGAGCATCAAAGGTCATTCGTGAAATAAATAATGATTGTATGCAAAGTCTAGTTGATAAATGTTTTGATAGTAACCAAAATTTCAAATGAGGAAATGAATATTATATGTATATATATATATTTATATACATGATAATATATATATATATACTTATATATGTATGAATGTTTATTTTAATATATTGATAAATTTAAAAATAAAAACTCCAATGAAAAACAATCATATATATACAAATATATAAAGTAAGCTTTAAAAGTTTTTGAAAAATCCTGATGCTTATTCGTTGTAAAAATAGAATGTAATTGGGGAGTGATCTCATCCTTCCCTAAGTGCGTTGGCCCAATATAGCGGTCAAAAAATTAATTTTCCTTGAAATTTTTTTTTTCCTGAAGTTTTCTTAATATTTTCAGAAGAAAATCTCTTGATTAGTTTTGAAGCAATATCAAAGTATTACTATCTTCAAAACAACGATTTTTATTGATGTGTAAATATGTTAGTGTTTTAACAGTATTTTCATTTTTGTACTCAAAAATAATTTCAATATTATTTAACCAAAAGTTATTTTTAAAAGATTGATTTCCTAAAAAGTATATTAATGGTTTTAAAACCCCATATTTGGAAATTAAATGCTCACCATTTTTTAAAATGATTTCTTCATAGGTATCGTAGATATTTATTTACAGATGTTGTCGCTTTCGGAGTTAGTGTGTGGAAGTGTAGTGGAAATTTTATTTCTTATAATTATCTCTAAAAGGGAAATGTAATCTAATTTATCCAGAACCTAGATCAGTAAAAGGTCCTCATTTGTATAATGTGTTATGTAATTAGACATTTTATTTTTTATTAAAAAAATTACACATCATTTTTCAATCACCGAGTCCCGAAGAGTGGGATTAGGGCGTCATATCCTCGCAGTACCCTCCAAGGTTCGAATTTTTTATTCAGATTCCCTCTCGATTTTTGGTGTGTCAGTATCCTTATTCGATTCTTCATGTAGGGTCTAATGAAAAATATTCTCAAGTACCCTTAGCACCACTAGTGAAAACCCCTCCAACATCTTGCCTCGAAGCATGCAGTAGATCTCAGTCTAAATCTAAATGTAATCCTTGTTCTAAACAGGTTATGTGTGTATATGACACCCATAATTTAATTTTTGTAGTAATAATTTTTTTAATAATTACATTTGGAATAATTTCTTTTTTATATAAAAAATACCATCAAAAAATAAAAAAACAGACTTTATTCATTCAAAAAACTAGATATGGATACATGAAGCCAAAGCCAATAGACTATAAGTATCCAAAAATTCATACAATTAGGAAAATCAAGATCACTATAAGACCCCACAACACAATGAACATACCATGAAAGTAGGGGATTTTTTTATATCTTCTATAACTAAGAACATTATAACCAGAACCATAGAAATTGTACCAATAGTTATAGGGATGAAGATCACCATCTTCTGTGTCTCGATTTATGAAGTTATAATACCCTAATCACAATTTTATAAGACCTAAAAATCAAATGTTTTCATTTAGGTGACCGTTGAATTTATAACAGCTATAATTATAGCAATTTGGTATTGTAGTTTAATTAATTATGAATGATAAAATTTTTGATGTATTTCAAAAATACGGTAAAGTCATTAAATATTACCTATATTTTATGATTTCAAAACTAATTTCAAGAACTATCCATTAATGTTCAAATATTTTACTCAATTATGGTTTTATAAATTGATATCTTATATTACAATTATAAATATTTCTTTTTAACTTAATATGTTATGATTTTTCTACTTATAAAATAACTTTGAAATGTTTTTAGTGATTGAGTGCTTTAGAGTGCTGTCATTAAACACATTTAATTGGGCATATATTTAGAAACATGACATTTTAAACCAAAACATTTTGGTACATAATCCCACTTTAATTCAATGAAAAGTATGTTTTTTGTTTTTGAAAACATTTTTTTCAATAATTTTATTATTAAATTGTTATATAGTCTGATTTTTGTATTTTAAACTTCCAAAGTTATGAATAAATATAATTTTATGAAATTAATGATTTTTTTTCATAGATTGTTATTATAAAAATTGGGTTAATTAAAAAATATTAACCTAATTGGCTATCCCTTTATAGCTGGGCCGAGGGAGGTGGCTAACACTAGGTGGCTGCACCTAGCCCTTATCCCAAGCCAAGGTCACCGGAGCATGGGTATCGCGAAGGGTGCACGAGAGAGCAGGAGTGATTGAGCACGCCACAACGGTTCAAGGCCACGACAGAGCATAGGTTGGCCGAAGCCTATGGGGGGCAGGATCCCATGTGTAAGGCTCACTTCTTTGTGTGCTGTAATTTCTGGGGTGAGTATCAGAGCCTCAGGCTTATAAGGATGTCATGCGCACCTCCCCAATTCGATGTGGGAAGCATTTTTTTGGGAGAAATGTGATCTGGGCCATTGGATCGCATCATTCATGGTCAGGGGCGTCGATCCCGATCTCGTTTTCAACCCTCAGCGACCGTGGAGTGCTACGATGTTTTTTATGAGCCGTTTGATGAACATGAGATCAAATCACGATCATTCAATCAGTTTTAAATCCCATTCCTTGATTCATCAGTCTGATATTATTCAAGATCTAATCTCAAATGTTCTTCTTTTTTAAACCCACAGACTCCTCCTAGCCATCCGATCATAACTCATGGGATCTAAACCATCCATTTCATCTCTGGTTTTCTCTTCCACGTTGTCTTCCACATCGCGCTCAAACTAGTGGCCACACAATGACTATTCCTCCTCCTTCATCATTATATTCTCCTCCTTCGTGTATTCTAAGCTAGTTTATAGTATCATGACCATGACATCTACCGGCAAGACCCTCCCCAATCACCTTTATTATTTATATTTTAATTTTTTTCAGTTTACTTTTATTTTTTTCGGTTTCAGTTTTCCAAAAGCTTTATATAAGTGTATGTATTATAATAACAATTTATTTTTGTGCTCTCTCTTTAAAAAACATGTTGGGATGCTTATCTCGGTCATGTTTTATGTATTTGATTGTATTTTATTTGTGTTACATTATATATATGAAATATATTTATACCACCTATATAATACCAGTATTTCTTCTCCCGAAATTATTTGTTTTCTTCCTCTCGATGTGGAAACATTTCCTTCCCATCTTTATTGCACACCCGAAGTCAGATAAGGGATCAACTTGCTATGTTTTCCTCATTTTAAAACTATTATATCCTTATGAATATATGGGTCCATATGTAGATATACGTAGAATTTTATATCACTTCTAAATCTTACCTCAGTTTGGTTTTCTACCTGTGTTTTTGCGTATTCAACTCATAAAAGAGGTTTCATGCTCCAATTTCCATATGCGAACCCATATTATCTATTTTATTTTCATCATGGAAATATATATATATAATTTCATCTTAACCCATTTTAGAATTTCCAAAAAAAAATGTATGTAAATTCATATATATATATATATATAACAAACCATTTCTGGTTTATGATCTTTGAAGGGTGATAATTTTTTTAAGTGTTGATCTCGAAACATAAAACACATGAAAGGGGTTTAGTTACTCATGTTTTATTTTAAAATATACCCTTATTTTCAATTCATGTATGTATGGTTATGTGTAAAAGTATATATAAATATATTACAACTGAAATTTCACCAAACCAATCTTTATTGATTTAAATCATGGTTATGGAGAACGAAACAGTTGTAAGAATTTATTAAATCTTGTTTTGGGTTATACATATATGAAACATACACACTATGTATAAGAAAATCCTTTTCTCCATAATTTTAAAAACCATATGAATACATTTCGAACTTGATTTCTCTAGTAGGTGGTATAATGGTTTTCATGTTCAAGCATAAATGTACATTCATGTAAGAGATAACATGTTTAAATTTTTCTTTTATGCATAAAAACTTCACAGGAAATAATCCATACTTTGTATTCCAATTGATTCCCAGGAAATGCATGTAGTTTTTTATGTTTATGTTTTAATATTTTAATAATACAATTAACATTTCATGGATTAATTGAGTAAAAACATATAATCATGGTTTAGAAAAGGTCACATTCTCAATGGTTTAAATGAATGAGTTTTTATTTCATGTAACAACCCATTATTTTATGAGTACTAGTTATTATTACATGTGTTTGAATTTGATGTTTTAGCTCATGCACGTCACTGTTAAATATGGATCCAAGAAGTCTAGTTATTTTTTTACATTTTTGGCATGATCCATTCAAGTTATGAACATTTATATAAAAAGGATTATGGAATAAGAATGTTATTATATGACCCTATGAATATTAGACCATGCTATGTCATTTTAGGAATTTATTGGACTTAAAATGATGTGACAGGTGCACCCAGAATTAAACAGTACTCCAATTCATTGGGTAATGGGATGAAGTCTCACGAGTTAATTGAAATGCGGCGTGAACATGGTGATAGCTTTGTTTACAACTATGTGTGGTAGTTAACCATGATTATGTTGGGGTTCTACCCATACGATCTTGGCGAAAGGCCATGAAAAAGTCCAGAATTATACATTTCTTCATTATGGAATAGTAAAAGATCATCCAAGGGATTGTGGATCCTTAATTAAGAATCTTTTATGATAATATATGTGAAATCATAAGGCATAACCATGTGTGAAAATTGCAAGGTGCACAAGTGAAAATATCTAATGTTAAAGTCATATGAATCTATTATTATGCTATAATGAATCAAGATATAAGTGATTATACTCTCAAAATTACATTCGAAGTTGTCTTGACTAAGATATGAATTATGAACATCTCATTTCATACATACATATGCGCAACTCCGATTCGTGTTTTTGTAGAAATAATAGTTATCTTCTATGAAAATGATCTTTTGGAAAAAAATTGTCGGAATGTAACCTCATAAAATATAGATGGTGTGTCTTGAAATGCAATATCTTCCTCTTGAAAAAATGTATTATATTTATTTTCAAGGTAGTTTTTTTTAAAATAAAAAATTTCCATTAAATGTTTTAAAACCCCATTACTGGGAATTCATATGCTCACCCTATGTTTTAATTTATGTTTTACAGGTTTTAGTAGTTTATCCCATGCTTTAATTTCTCATTGTAATGACATCAATATGAATCTTAGCCCTATAACGTTTTCAGAAGAAGTGCTTCAGCAGTGTCTGATTTTCCAATAAACAAAATAGAGACAATCATCTTTACTAGGAAAAGATGTGAAATTTTTTGTAAGCATGTTTTTAAGATGAAAATTTCACACCATGTTTCAAGAACTTATTTTATACTTCTGGAGTTGGGGTCGTGACAGTTGGTATTAAAGGATGGGTTTATGAATACTCTGGAACATTAGAGAAACCGTAAATTACATAATTGGATCATACTAAGAAGAATACCTCTCAATATTTCAGATGGCTAATGAATCACACCTCATGTCTCTTCCAACATGAGTATTAGAGACAACAGTAGGTAATTCATGTGAGGAAGACTATGATACATTTGAAAATAATTGTCTATCATGAAAAACCCTCTACTGTGTATCCAATTTTCCTCGTGTACTCCAACTTCACCGAGAAGCAGGCCTCGACTATAATTTTATGCTACATGCCTAATTTTTGTTCTATGCACAATAAGGAAAATACATTAAGGGTTTATTTAATTATTTTACCCTACCTAATAATGCTTCATCTCGAGAGCACTTCCATGTGGCTATACAAGGGGGTGAAATTCAAGCAATATATCTTTTTCAAATTTTGACATACCGTCACCGTCGTAAAGTAACGGACTTTGATGCTTTCAAGGATGAGCCTACCCGTTTACATTATCGACATATAATTCATGTCGATGATTCCAAACATCATACCCATAATGCCTTCCTCACCATGAACCATATATGTCCACATGGGTTTGATCCTAGTTTCCCTTGTTGCATCTGGGACCAAGATATCAAAACATTTGGAACCTCCATGGGGATTCGTTTAACTGGGAACCCGAGAAATTACCAACACCGGTAGTACTTGTGAAAATCCATCACGATGATTATGAAACACATCGAGTTTACGAACCTTTTTAAATGAATCATGTTATGTTTTATATCTTATTATGTTTCTAAAAAATTAATGTGTCTAGGGTATTCTATTTATGCATTACTATGTAAAACATGTCCCTTCAGATGAAAAATGTGAGTTCATCGATCAAAATTTTATCACTCCCTACTGAATTTCTAGATTCTATAACCACTCAGACATGTTCAGAATACTACAACAATTTTTCCAACATTCATTTGTCTTGAAAAAGTCTTTATAAAGTATCCCTTAGCCCGAACATCCTTCAGACCAAATAGGTAAATTGTCATGTTTATCGCCTCATAACAACTGCACAACAAGCAGAGTATAGGCGGAGAGGGGTGTACCATGAATGTCTCATCATTTAATTCACCATGTTTGGGATCTACCTAGTCATGGAAAAGCTTCATGAAGTTACATTAGAGGGCAAAACCCGAGAAACCTATCTGTTCCAGGTCCTGAGTTTCAGTATGTATGGGATGATTTATGAATTTGAAGTGCTCAAATGAGAAATGGTCCGAGAGATTTATAGAGAGGTAGCTCACTCCCAAATCTCTAACCTACACACCTCCCATGCCACTCTTTGTAAAACCAAATGATTTATGCATAGGTTTGACCCTAAGTGATCATGGTGTATATGGGAAAATGATATCGAGGATCTGGGGGTTAATTTGGGGATCCACATGGAAACATCAATGAATTATCCACAATGGTGGTCCTCGAGGAGGGGACGTCGATCATAAAGTCTCCCTAGTATTTCTTGTAGTTTCTTATAGGTGTAATAGAATTTAAAAGGAACACTTATTTGAATGATGGAATAATGGGACACCCTAAATTTAATTTCTATAGTAATAATAGTTTTAATTATTACATTAGGATTAATTTGTTTTTATATAGGAAATGCCCGTAAAAAATAAAAATAAGACATTATTCATTCAAAACACTATAAATGGATACATGAAAACAAATCATAAGAACCAAAAATAAAAAAATATTCTTACAAGTAGGTCAATCACGATCACTGGTAGACCCAACATAACCACGAAATTACCATGAATGTAGTGGATTTCCTTAGAATCTACCATGACTAAGAACATTATAACAAGAACAACATAAATCATACTACGAGTTAGAGGTATGAAGAGAGCTATCTTATCTATCTTGGTGTTGGATGTTGGAATAACCTAATCACACTTTTATAATACCTTAAATTTGATAGTTTCCATTTAGGAGACCATTGAATTTACAATGGCTATAATTATACCCATTGGGTACTGTAGCTTAATTAATTATGAATGATGAAAGTTTTGATGTATTTCAAATATTCGTTAAAGTCATTAAATAATATCTTTATTTTATGATTTCAAAACTTATTTCAAGAACTTCCCTTTAATTTTCAAATATTTTGGACAATTATTGTTTTATAAATTGATATTTTTTATGACAGTTATAAATATTTCTTTTGAACAAAATATTTAATGATATTTATATATTTATAATCACCTTGAAATGTTTTAAGTGATTTACTGCTGTAGATTCCTGTCATTAAACACATTTAATTGAACATATCTTTTGAAACATGACATTTGATACCATAACATTTTGGTACATAAGTCCACTTTAATTTAATGAAAAATATGAGTTTTGTTTTTTTTTAAAAAAAATTGAATACTTTAATTAATAAAACATAATATAGTTTTTTTGTGTATTTTAAACATCAAAAGTTATGAATCAATCAAATATTATCAACGTAATGATATTCAGTTTTTTCATAGATTGTTATTTTGATAAATGGGTTAATAAAAACTGGTAACTCAATTGGCCACCCTTTATAGTTGGGCCGAGTGACGTAGCTCACACTAGGTGGCTGAGTGTAGCCCTCAGCCCAAGCCAAGGATGGCTGAGCATGGGTACCCCGAAGGGCGCACGAGAGAGCAGGAGCACTTCCGTGTGCCACAATAGTGTAGGTCCAGGAAGGATCATACGTAGGATGAAGCCTTCGGGGGTAGGATCCCATGTATAAGGCTCCCTTCATTGTATGCGGCGATTTCTGATGTGAGTATAGGAGCCTTGGGTATATAATAATGTTGCAGGCGCCTCCCCAATTCTATGTGGGAAGTGTTTTTTGGGTGAAATGCAATTGAGACCATTGGATCGCATCACGCGTAGTCTGGTTCATTGATCCCAATCTCTATTTCATCCCTCAGTGACCGCAGAGCGCTTTATTTTTTTATGATCCATTTAATCAACATGAGATCTTATCACGGCCGTTCACTCATTTTTAAATATCACGAATTTCTTCATCCATCCGATCGTTTTCAATATCTAATCTCACCATTCTTATTTTTTAAAAACCATGGATTTTTCCCAGATTTCCTGTCAAAACAAAAGCGATCTGAACCATCCATTTCTTCCCCGCCTTTCTCTTCCACGTCATCTTCCCCATCACGCTCAAACCAGTTGCCAACCAATGGTTATTACTCTTCCTTCATATTTATCTTCTCCTTCGTGTATTCCCTTATATTTTTTGATCTCACGACCTTGACTTCTACTTGAAAGATCCTCCCCGAACTCCTATACTTTTTTTATTTTTTAATTGTTTTCAGATTACTTTTATTTTTTGGGTTTATGTTTTCTACAAGAATTATATAGGTGTATGTATTATAATAGACGTTTGTTTTTTGAGCTCTCTCTTTAAAAAACATGTTTGGTTGTTTATCTTGGTAAATTTTTATGTCATTGTTTATATTTTATTTATGATACAGTATATATATGAAATATATGTATACCGCCTATATAGACCTGGTTTTTTGCACCTGAAATTACCGGTTTTATTCCTATTAATGTGCAAACACTTCCTTTCCATCCTTATTTCACACTCAAAGCTAGGTAAGGGATTATCTTGCTATGTTATCATCATTGTAAAACTCTTATATCATTATGAATATTTGGGTCCATATGTATATATACATACAATTTTATATCTCTTCTAAATCTTTACTCAAGTTGGGTTTTCTAAATGTGTTTTTTCATATTCAACAAATGCAAGAGGTTTCATGCTCCAATTTCCATATTTGAACCCTTTTTATCTATTTTCTTTTCCTCATGGATATATGTATATATAATTTCATCTTAACTAGTTTTATATTTTCAAAAAAAATGTATGTATATTCATATATATATATACAACAAACCATTTCGTATTTATGATCATTGAAGGGTGATATTTTTTTTATGTGTTTTTCTCAAAACATCAAACACATCCAAGGGGTTTAGATCCTCATGTTTTTTAAGTATACCCTTATTTACAAATCATGTATGTAGGATTATGTGTAAATGTATATATAAATATATTACTACTGATATTTCACAAAACCAATCCATATTGATTTAAATCATGGTTACGAAGAACGCAACTGTTGAAAGAATTTATTAAATCTCATTTTGGGTTATACATATCACAAACAAACACTATATATATATGTAAACCCTTTTCACCATAATATTCAAAACCACATGAATACATTTGAAACCTGATTTCTCAAGTAGGTGGTATAATGGTTTTCATGTTCATGTGTATATATACATTCATAAAAGAGCTCACATGTTTAAATATTTCTTTTATTCATGATAACTTCACATGCAATAATCCATATGTTTTATTCCAATTATTTCCCAAGAAATGTCTATATTATTTTATGTTTATGTTTTAATATTTTAATATAATAATTGACATTTCTTGGATTAAATGAGTCAAAAAAATATCTACATGGTTTATAAAAGGTCACATTATTAAGGGTTTAAATGAAAGAGTTGTTATTTCATGTAACAACCCATTATATTATGAGTACTAGTACTTATAAAATGTGCAAGAATATGTTGTTTTAGCTCATGCACATCACTGTTAAATATAGATCCAACAAGTCTAGTTCTTTTTTTACATTTTATGCATGATCCAATACAGTTATGAACATGTATGTAAATAGTATTATGGAATAATAATTTAAGTATAAGACCCTATGACTTATGTGAAATGATGTGTGAACATGATTCTAGATTTGTTCACAACTATGTGTGGTAGTTAACCATGATTATGTTGGGTTTATACTCGTACGGTCTTGGTGCAAGGCCATGAAATAGTCTAGCATTATACATTTCCTCATCATGGAATAGTAAATTATCAACCATGGAATTGTGGATCCTTAATTTAAGAATCTTTTATGATAATAGAAGTGAAATCATAACGCATAACCAAGTGTGAAAATGGAATTTTACGCAAGGGAAAAGTATGTACTTTTAAAGTTATATGAATCTCTATTTATGATCTAATGAAACATGATATGAATGATTATACTCTCAATAATGCTTTTGGAGTTGGATTGACTAAGCTATGAATTATGCATATCTAATTTCTTACATACACATGTGCACTCTTATTCATGCTTTTGTAGAAAGAACAATTATCTTTGATGAAAATGATATTTTGAAAAAAAATGTCTGTAAGTAACCTTTCAAAATATAAAGGCTGTGTCTTGAAATGCAATATAATCATCTTAAGAAAACGTTTTATATTTATTTTCAAGGTTGCTTGTTTTTTAAAAAAGGAACTTCCTTAATATGTTTTAAAACCCCCTTACTAAGCAATTGTATGATCACCCTTCGTTTTAATTTATGTTTTACAAGTTTTGGTTGTTTTTCCCAAGCCTTAAGTTCTCTTTGTGACTACATCAATTTGAAGCTTAGCAATGTTATGATTTTAGAAGAAGTGCTTTAGAAGAATCTAATTTTCTAAGAACTCAAACTAATATGATCCTCTGTATTGGGACAAGATGTGAAATTTTTTTGTAAGCATGTTTTTATGATGAAAATTGAACACCATGTTTCAGGCACCGATTTCAGACTTCTGGGGTCAAGGACATGACAGTGGCCAACTATATGGGGCCAAAACTAGATGGGTCTCTATCAGATTATCTATTTCCTTATTTTGTTTTCGTTGAGGTCACTAATAGAAATAACATCTTGGAAGAAAGGTTACATATGTAAGAATGTATGGCTCATGAGTTGTAAAGTTAAAAATGGATTCTATAAGGTGATCGGACACTAATTACATTTATTCATATATAAAGAAAAAATGATGCACTATAATACCCTATATCCTTTTGGGAGATGACACTCACATGGTTGATCAGGATGTTGGGGGGGTATGGTTGATGCACATTTTAGATCCCTTATCAATGGCCTCAACACTAATATGTAACACTGTTATCCGAGGGGAAAACCTGATCTATTAAATAAAATTATTTTGATGGTATCCACTCATGATAATGATTCAATGGAGGCAATCCCGGATGATTTGAAGATCTGAGAGGCAGTCTAAAAAATCAATATAGAAAGTGCACCCGACTAAGATGATTTCCCAAGTTTATTCTACATGGCCTCCTTAGAAGTGATTAAGAGTAAACTAATTCAGTTTTTTAAATATTTTTTCCGAAATGGCCATATTCCATGGGTTTCTTGTTCTATAAAGATGGTAATTCTTCCAATGGTCCCGGACCCTCAATCTCTACATCACTACAAGATGATTTTCTTTGGTAACTTCTACTTCAATGTGATCACAAGTATCATTAACATTTGTAAAATAACAAAATGGTTTTATTAAATGGAGAACTATACATGTGGGTATTAGTCTTCCTCAAGAGTAAATTGGGGATATCGAATAGATATACATTGGATGCAATGACCAATAAATGTGGACATGAACTAGGTGTATGATAGGATCTAATGGAATTTCTTCCTTCAGGTCCTAAACCTTCTTTAATTATAAATGGATGGTTGATCTTCTATTCTCATCCTTTAGTTCATCATGTATTTCCACATCATTGATTTAGGAATCATCCTCTCCTACAGTGCTAGGAATCACTCATGTTCCATTTCCCAGATCATTTTTTATGACACTATATTTGTTTTTAATGTTAACCATAGGTCCATCCAAATAATCAATGTTATCTACAGAGAATACTATAAATGGATTGGTACACTAGTTAATTGGGACAATAAAATTGTTTATACCTCTATCAACTACATAGATATGCATGTTAGGGTCATAGAAATTTGAATATAAATGATACGAGGGACCTACATGATGGAATATTTGGGAGCCCCAATCTCTCTAAAGAAACCCTCTTTCCAGCACATTGATAATATTTCAAATAGAATTGTTGGTCGAATTTTGAATTGGAAGAATATGTTCTTATCTTTTGAAGGAAAAACTACTTTGGTTAACAACATGCTCACCTCATTCCAGATGCATTTCTTTTCTATAAATAAGGTCCTGAAAGGGGTCATTTCACAATTGGAGAATATCATTTCTTATTTTATAAGGGATGCCTGGTTAGAAGGAAGACACTATTGGGTATCTTAGAATAGGATTTCCAGACGGATGTCTAAAGGGGGTGTTATTATTAGGACTATCATTAGGTCAATGTAAGGCTTATATGCCAAATTAGAATTGGAGGTAATTGAGGGAAAGATACCTCGGGGATGTCTTGTAGGAAATAAGTATGGGGCTGAGAGTAGCATCCAGAGAGATATAGTTTCCATCATTTGGCATGTGGTTCATCCCCTCCTCATGAGCCTACAACATTATTCTCACTTGATTTTGGGTATAGAAAATATCAGTTTCTTAGGGCACAAACGGGCATGGGTAACACTCCGTTTTTACAGTTTCCATATTACTTACATAATTTTTACAAAATTTTGTGAGCATATGAAGTTGATTTAGAAGGTCATGGATGAGATCCAAAGGGTTACAATTGACAACATTATGTTTAACCAAGAGATTGAGAAGTGTTTGTTATATGATCTTCACTATGAAATTTTCCCATCAATGAATTTAATAGAATGAAGTTGACATCTAATGATCATGATGACTTGGGGGATTTTTTTGGTGGAAGAGATACCGAAAAATCAATTTCTTGTGGTGGAGAGTTGAGAACCACACACTACCAACTGATGATAACATCACGTGCTTCGGAATAAACTTGGAATCAATGTGCTACTGCTACAATATTCCATGATCTAAAACCGTGGACCAGTATTTCATTGAAGGTGGTTGGTAATGCATTGTATGTCATTTGATTAGAGGATTCCTGGGTCCAAAGTCACGTGATGATCCACATGCAAACATTTTGAGTTGATGGTTCCAAGGATCACATCATAAAATAAAAAAAGGGAGGTCACTAATTCTGGATGTGGGTTATTGGAACCTCATTAAAATGATAAATGACGCCCAGAACATGGGATTCACTAGTAATAGAGCATGTATTATTCTAGAAACTCAGACTACATTTATTGATCTTGTTCACCTGTGCAACAACTGGAGTTATGCTCTATATTTGATACATATCTTGGAAGTTGATCATGCTACAAATAGTATACACAGTGTGAAGAATTGCTTATTGGTTCATTGGATTCCTTATAATATAGTCATGAAAATGAAAACCAATGGATCATGTATCATCAGTTCAATGTGGGTTGGGGAAGTTGTTTAAAATTCCTGGGGCTCTATGGTGCTATATGTTTCATAACATTTCTACAGTTATGACTCCCTCCATGTGAAAATCCACACAATACTCACGTGTCACCTTCATTCTAGGAAGAAAAATATTCAACTCAATACAGTTTAGGAAGATTTTACCATGATTAATCTTGCCATTCTCAGACTCATTCTTACACCATTGTATATCATGTATATTATCCAAAGGCGAGAAATGTTTCTTCTCAATCACATTGATGTCCTCCATACATGGTGTGATTTTATTATAGTGGCTGACTTCCTAGCATCCAAGGTGAACTACATAGACTGGATTACTTGTTGTTTAGGGGTCATATCATTTCCTGGTGAGGGTGTGAATCTTTTCATTATTGATTCCTTGGTCTCCACTACTTTAGACCACCATGATCATTTGGTATTTTTTCCTGGAGATTTATTTCCTCCACTATGTTACTATATTGTTTTTGTTTTCATGTTGAATTTTATTAATAAAAAGTAATGATTATGGTTGGAACATATACCAAACTGAATAATACGTGGGTTGAATAAAATAGATCAAATTGAACTAAATATTTATAAACCAATATAGGAGGATAAAAATAAATAAATCGGATATAGAATAAACCAAACTGAATTAAGATAAAAAAAGCTGAACGTAATAAAATCATAGGTCGTTAATTGAAATGAATTATAATTGAACCAAACTGAATTGAATTGATATATACTAAACCAAATTGAATTAAATAATTAAATGATATTACACCATGTAAAGATGAATAGTAATGACAAGGTTCAAAACCAAGATGACCTTGCATACATTCATTTTAATAAACATTAATATAATTTATCAAAATAAACAATAAACCATAATATCTAATGTGTATTTTTAACAAAAACAAACACCAATATTCAAAATATGATGTTATAAATACCAAACAATGAAAAATTTACCTTACATTACCTTATTTTAACCCCTTTCAAATTAAATAATAAAAACATAGATAAACAAATATGAACATATCTATCGTAGATTTCGTATTTGAAAATTAGCATATTATAAATGTATTTAATCTTGAATAATTTTCTTCAATAAAGACATTCCATTTCCATTATTCTATATGTACATCTCCAATACATTCATGTAAATAATACATACATAAAATAATCCTTAAATGCTACTTTATATTAATTTTTACCATTATTATTTTATCATATTCTAAGTTAAATTATCAAATCATTATTCAATATTTATAGATAATTATATTTAATCAATGATTATATTCATTTGATTTTAGTTATGAGTTTAATTATTAATATCCTATTTTAAATTTTGATTTTATATATTCAATGTGATTGTAGAGGGGTGTTTTGAATATTGAAGGATATGTACCTTGAGAAATTTTGTTTTTCTCAAGCCAAAAGAAGAAAGATGGAACCACATTAAATGAACCAAAAAAAAGAAATTATTTTTTACTTTGTTGATTTCATATTTTAATATGAATTTTGTAATTAAATAATTTATTAAGACATGAAATAGTATTCTTTGGAGGACCATTATGAGCATGAAGCTAAAAATTTGGTCCAAATAATCAATTACATCAGGTTTTTTGAGATGATCACCATGGTATAGTATATTGTCATGAAGGAATGTATATTGTCCTAACTAGATATTTGACAACATAGGGTGCTATTTAAGGTAGTACGTAATTAGAAAAATATAATTCAATAGAAGAACGAGCTCAGGCCTAGATAGAAGATGCCCATAAATTGTTCATAAAGATAGGTGAATAGAGTCAAAGGGACAATAATAAATTAATGAAATTTATAGAAGCCTTATATATATCACTCTTAACTTATGTTTCCCTAGTTTGTGATGAATTTATGTAGATGATGTGTAGGTTATATAGTGAACCAAATAGTGTTCATAGTGGTGGTTGAGATGCTTATGTTCGTGGCGATGGGAATAGAAAGAATGAGGTTAAGGATGATGGTAAGTATGATGACGTGTTTAATGATGAGGATGATAGTGAGGATGTTGGTGAATATGATGATTAGGATGATGGTGAGGATGAATGTGATGATGGTGATAGTGATGGAGATGGTGATAGTGATTGTGATGGGGATATTGATTGTGATGGTGATGGTGATTAGGTAAAAATTGATCCTTTATGTATTTACTAATATTTATCACATATGATATTTAATGATTTGTTGTAAATGAATATATGTGATGTTTTTAATGTGTGTGATCACTGGTTGAATGATTTAATTGGTATCTTATGATATAACTGATTGTATATAATTAGATTGTGTTCTTTGTAGGTAGTTGATCACGATGGAGTGCTGGTGTGATTTTTGGTGATTTTTGGTGGATATTTGGGTAGTGTTGTGAGTTCTAGTGTGATTTCATGTGGTTGCTGGAAGGGTGGTGATTTTTGGTGGCTACTGTTAGATGTCTGGATAGGGTTGGGATGCTTTTAGGTGGGGATTTGGTGGGGTTTATACCAATGGTTTCAAACTGTGGGTATAAAGATATAGTAATGGTTGAAACCGTTGGTAAAGAGGTAATCAAATGGTTTCAATAAAAATGTTGGTATACCAGAAATTTCATTACCCTTATACAAACAGTTCACTAATAACCATTTATATTGGCCTATCCCAAAACCATATCTTTCAATGGATTAGATGACCATTAGTGAAAGTTATACCAAAGGATCTCCATCCTATACCTATAGTGTTGAACAATTGGTATAACCAATATTTCCAACAATGTATAGAACAACAGTTGAACAGATATAGCATCTCAAATATAAAATGTTGTCATGGTTAATATATCAATAACAAAATATAAAAACTACACCACCAAAAAAAATGCCCACATGACATAAATTGGAACCACCCATCTATAGAACAACTAACACCATGATCTACTAATAATGGTACTTGATCCAATAAAACAAATGGTGGTCTACCAATGTCGAGTGGAAAATTTTGGGTGAGAGCATAATAGCCCATTAATCATCAATAGGGAGATCATGTTTTCCCTTTTTCAAAATAGAATATAAATATAAGTTTATAATATAGGTTTAAAATGTAATTTTATTTCTTTAATAAGAACCAAATTTTTTTTACTAAAATTTTTCTTCTAAACCCAAAACAACTCTCAAAGGAACATTTAGAGACATTTCATAAGCCATAACTTTTTAAAATATGTCCTTCAAAATTATATTTTAAACAACACAGGATACCAAAACCTAGAAACATAATATAAACCCAAATGAAAAAACACTATATATTTTAATCAAATAAACATAATCATAAACATAATTTGAAATTGGATGTAGTAGAGTATAACAGAATTGAAATATAATAATAAAGTGAAACAGATATTAAACCAAATTCTTGAAATTGTAATGGATAGAGAGTCAAGAATTTTTCTTAAATAATATATAAGGTTTCCATATATGAACTCTATTTGTAACCATATTCCACCCTATTAATGCATTACTAGTTATAAAGCCAAAAAAAATTCTATCATAGACTCATCGGTGGCACTCCCCTATGGCCTCCAAAACAATTGCAGATCTGGTCATGTTAATCAGGACAAAATTGCAGCAATACTACAATGATTCCACTAAACCAGTTCCCCAAGCTAGTTATCCAATAGGCCCCAAGTTCTTCAACCAATATCCTAGAGGCTTCCAACTAGTAGAGAGGACCTAGGGTCTGTTTATGAGGGAGTATATTCCCTCATATTAGAGTAATAAAATATTGGGAGTAACCAAACAACATCTACAGTGGAAAAATACATATTAAGTAAGGAGTAAAAATAAACAAGGTTCTAATAACAAATGAAATGCGCTAAAGGACTGAATGTCTATTTCACACATATAGAACTTATCTCCCACTGGGAAGATCACATATACATGAATAAATAAAATAAAAAAATTTAAGGCTCTACTACCATTTCTGTGCTAAACCACATACTCAATATCTACATAGACATGTGAGTCATCCTTGATGATCTGTAATGGGTTTCAACCCATCTTGTTCCTGTAACTAAGTTAATATCTACTTGAGAACTCCAATTCAATAGTAGCCCGAATAGGGTGTTTTTAAAAACCTTAGTATAGAACCTCCATCATGGTCCTATGTATATATAGTAATATGAAGTGTATCTATATGGGAGCTATTAATCATGATAAAAATAATAATAATAACTAAAATATGAGAATAATTATGAAAAAAATTCCAATCAATTAATTATTAGGGAGTGTGCTTAGATAATATTAGTCAATTAAAGAAGAAGGTTCCAATATATAATATATATATATATATATATCCTTTTAAATGTATATATATATACACAAGAGTAATGTGTAAAATAATATAAATAAAATAAGTACACAATAAATCATTGGGTATGTGATCCCATTTGTTTAGATATCCTATGAATAAGGATTTAATATAGATGTCATGACACTCAATCCATTTATAATTAACTCTCTCATTCGGTATGTAGTCTTGTTCAATGATACCTGCTTAATAAAGTGCAAAACAATTCTCTGTGTTAGTTACATCACCATAGGGGGATACATCTCCTAACCCTGGGATCACCCATAATCACCTCCAATAACTATAACGAAGCATTCAAGGTGTATACTAGACATCTTGTAAACAAGGTACAAAACTAGATAATAAATCATCGAAGACACATATAATAAAATCTGATCAATGGTTCCAAGATCCCAGTACATTGGCTATCATGACATTTCATCTCAGATGATCCCTATGGGGGACGAACCTTAGGTGATAAAAATACTCTCTGGATTGAAGATAACACTCGAAATTCATTGAATAATCAACTCAAAAATCCCATACCTAGATATAACTATAAAATATAGTTATAGTGAATCCACCTAACTGTTGGGAGAATCTTAGAAACACTATAAGAGATCAGCGATAATCTTCAAGGTTTTTAATAGAATCCACAGCTCATGAGAAGTGCATCCACCTGAAAATAATAATTTATAGAGGAAACCCAGTGAAGAATGTTAATTTAGTCAATGGTTACAATTAAACACGAACGTTTATGAAGTAGACCTAGGATGTACGTATAGATGTCCCCAACATATAATTTTATCAAAACACGTTCATCATCCATGTAATAAGAAAAAACTATGAAAATCATAGCTTCATCAATAATAATAATGTGAATTTCTAAATAAATGATTGAGTGTGGATGAATGCCTAAACCCACCACTACTTCCATAGCCTTGCATGATGTCATGTTTGGTAAAATATCTAGTTGACACTTGATACCATAACTACCAAAACCCAAACACACTAGTTTATCATTGGTCAACTATAGGGGTATCTATTGAGGTCACCTAAATCAATACACTTGAGTGGTATACTACTTTAGATTCTTGATGCCTATACATAATTTGAGGTATTCATATTGTGAAACTCTATGTTAGTAACAGGGCATCCCTGTGACAATATACACATCCAACCCAATTTTATTTTACCTAAAGTTTATCCACCTAGGCCTATACAAAGCTAACATGCCTTTACAATTACAATATCACCTCCCAATGGGTCTGTAGGCTACTCATAGTCCATGTGACTATGTCTTAGAAAATAAGGTCCATTGAATGAGACAAGCACACATGGGTTTTAAGGGTCCCCTTGAGTTTATCCATAATGATATATAATTTAATTTATTAACACCCATTAGAATAAAATAAAAATAAGTCATCTCCTTCATTATTGAGCCTGAGAAAACACATACTACTATAAATGTTCATAAATTCTATTGGGAATGTATGACATACCACCTATCTCTAGGAAGTCTTAATCCATTTATGAACTAATCTTAGTATATCTTTCATATATCTCTGATGTCAGAGTCAAGATGCATCAACTTTCAAGTATCTACCAAAAAATAGAAATCTCAAGCACATTTCAGATACATTAATTACAAAATTATAAAATTTAATATCAAATAAAATACAAAAACATAATTGGAAAAAACTCATCAGACACTCGTCACTTGATGTAAATTTGGGTAACCATGTGAAAATTGTGTCATGTGTTCTCCTTACACAACCCTAAGGAAAATACCAAATCAAATGAGTCAAAACATTTATTATATTAGAAGATAAATGATACAACGTGGGCTGTTCAACTACCTAAAAAAGAAGATGTACCCGAAACAAAAATGGAAAAAAATACCCAACATTATAGATAAACATCCAAAAGGTGATAACAACATCATCTGGAAGAAATCCTCACAAAAAATTATGTAACATGTGGAAAACAACTCCACCAATCACCATCATCACTCCATGTTCCCAAGGATCAATAACATCTACTATTTCAATATAGCTCTATAATTTTTCTAAAACATGAAATATGGTTGTCTATAAATTCCTGAATGAAAAGGTGTGATGTTTTCTATAAATCATAGTAGGGTCTTACCATGTTTCTAATAATCAAATACATACAATGATACTAATTGTGCTCCATTTTAATTAAATTTGGGATGATATATCATTCACATATTTTAAACTAAAACATGATTTCATATTCAACAACATGGATGATATATTAAATCTGGATTAAATAATAATTTTATATAAAAAAATTTAAAATAGTTGACTTGAAATAAATAGTTTCAAAAATACTTGGAATATATAATCAGGTAAAAAAATCAAAGAACCTTTGAGAAATACTTACAATATGTTATTCTTGGTAATATAATCCTCACATATATCATTAATGATCTCATATGAAGATGGTTGTGCATGAATAAATAAATCTACACACAAAATTGGTGAAACATCATTGGCCATATACACAGACAATGTGGAACCCTGTTAGGAATTTATGCCACAAATATTCAGTAATATTTTAAATCATAAAACAATAGCTACGGTTTCAAGTTCCAGGAATTATTATCCATGTTACAACTAATTACCCAGGCTGACATATACTTTAGATAATCATTCTCTCAAACAAGGACAAAAAACATTTCAAATTTATTCAAATTACAATTACCAAATTCTTAATTTTTAACATCCCTTTCTTA
The DNA here is from genome assembly GCA_963277665.1 of Viscum album. NCBI lineage: Eukaryota > Viridiplantae > Streptophyta > Magnoliopsida > Santalales > Viscaceae > Viscum > Viscum album. Next base: position 1,370,750,599 of record OY728133.1, on the reverse strand, counting down.
TTTCAAAACCAAATCAATGGTTTTCACCAATACATGACATTTCAAATAATTTTTCACTTTAAAGATTTTTTTTCACAAGGCTCGACATCAAATTATTCGATCAAATTAATTTCTAAATCAAGCCATCATTTATTCCAAAATCCGCCACATATTTTAATTCCATTAATATTGAGTTTTTTCAAAAATTATATGCCATTTAAAATAAAAAATCAAACCCTTTATAATCATTGTTTTTTAAATCAATTAAAAACTCATTTTAATTCAATCATGAAAATTCATGTTTCAATAAAAGGGATAGGATTTATGAAACCACCAACCTTTAATCACAACATCAAATACTAAAACATTAATGGAATTTCCATTGAAGAACGATGTGAAGGATATAAAAAATTCTTGATTAAAGGTAAAAAAAATATTTTAGAACTATTCATAAAATGATGATATATCACTATATAAGGATAAGAGAAATATATATTATAATAAACCAAGGTGGAGGAGGTCCACTTTCTTGATGGATATCGAACGAGATCAATGAAGCTTAGAACCACAATGAAAGGAGATTTAAGGAGCATACATCACATCTTTAAAGCCTTCTAAGACCAAAGACTTTTTTATGCTCAATAATTGGGTGATTAGGGGTTAAACTAGAGGGTTTCGATATATTAATAAATTTTATAGTGAAATTAAAACATGTTTTTATGGTTTAATGGGTAGGGAAACCTAGTAAGACAAACTGTGCCCCCTAACCAAGTGTCCATAATAATATGGTGGAAGGTTTCTACTAGAAGGGTTCATGGTTCTACAAACTATAATCAATACATTGAAACCCTCATTTATTGGTATTATGGTTTGAATGGGATTGTTGTTTGGTTTTTGTAAATCATCCACCCCTTCCTAGAGGATAAAAACACAAAACATTGTTTGAAGTTCCAAACAGTACAGTTTTCCCTAGCTGTACACAACCCCTTGGACTTCCAATATTTTGAAAATCCTCCCAAAATGACCAAAAAAATGTCCTGACTTAAATCATATCAAAACAATGGTCATGGAATATATAAATAAGACAATGGTATGGTATAGTGTCAATATTTTTTCTTTGAGACAAGTATTTTTTAGGAACCCACTTCCATTTATAAGGTTTATATTCTAACTATTAAGATATTATATCATTAATGAATCTTTTATCGTGATATTTAATGCTCCTTTGAAGTTATATCAATCATGAGATATTGATTCAATTGTTTTGAAGTTTCATGGGTTTTCATTCTATTAATTTCAATAATTTGATACATAATTCAAATTTTATACTACGATTCACTTTAAAATGGTGTAATTAATATCCATTTAATTTTTTTAACATGTAATTTAATTAAAATTACTTGTTTTATAGTATCATGTGGTTTTCCCTAATTTAATGTATTTTTTATTCAATCATTACCACGTTTCAAGGGTTTTTTATCACAAAAATCCTTCGTTGATTGATGTTTTCTTATTGAAGTGTCTATATTCATTTATATTGTGTACACAATGACTCAAGATATATTAGATCATGATTTGTATTATGTTAATGGTATATATTTTACTTCTTATGTTATTTCGTTCAAATGTTTTTCAATTTTTAATAACAAGAATATGATACATTCTATAAAAAACATGATTAAAATGATTTTAAAGACATTTAACCAAAATATTTCTCTATGTTCTTTATAATATTTCAATAATGTTATTTTATAAAAATAATAATTTCTGAAATTTATTTTCCATGATCATTATGTATATTTTAAAAGTATTAAGAGGAAATTTCGTAATGTTTTCTAAATTGGTTACTTTTGAGTCTCCTTATAAAAGTTTGAAAATGATGTTTATTTTAACATTTAAAATGTGACAATATTTTTATTTTTCATTAATAATTTTATTAATCATACTTTATAATTTTTTTAGTTATTTTAAAATTAAATACTTTTATCAATACATTTTAAATTTTTAGTTTTTAAAGGTTCCAATTTTTTTTTTCTCCTATTTCAAATTAATATTTCAAATGAAATTTTAAAGGTATTTTATTTAATGTCAACAAACTTTAATAATTATTATGATATAATATGAATATGATCTTATAATACCACTCATCATATTTATATGGATGAATTATATGGATTATTTTAAATCTTATTCATGAAACATGTTTATTTTCATGGATAAATCAAACTACAATTGAATTCATGTTTTTTAAAATGTATGAAGATTAAATTTCAATATTAAAATTGAATATAAATTTAATGTTCTTTTACATTATTTATGACTATTTTGGTTCACAATATATCTCACAATTACTAGTGAGTCTGATATATATTAAATGACGAGTGAGTGTGATATATCTCTCTAATAAAATGTATAATAATCGTTATATTTTAAGTCAAGGAGGGAGTTAATTTTGGAGGATTCTCCTATGGATTTATCTATGATATATGTATTTCATACATGACTAAAAGAGTTATTAATATAACATTCTATGAAAATAAAATTTCTCTCTACTATCAGTGAGATATAATGGATAATTTTATCAATGAATATTTCCATATTTCCAATTATATATGACATATATGAATCTATATTTATATTAAATATTTATTTCATGTTTTAGGATTTCTGTTCCATGTTTTTTTTTTTGAGTTTGAATTCTATTATGTTTTTCTCATGAACTTTTATTATGTCATAATTCCCTTATAATCATTATAGGCAAATTAATGAAGTTCAATTATTAAATCTTATTTTTACCCAAACCAATCCTTTGATCACACCCTTATTATGTTTTCAATTTCCTCAACATATCATGATTTATGATAAATGATTTATTTTTTGAAAGGAATGTTGTGTGAAAAATTTTATGGGACATGTTAAAGATTTAATGTGGAAGAATATAAGTATGTAATAATTATAAATATGATAACTTAATGACATGGGTATTGTTATGTAATTGTCATCCATAAATCACTATAACTCAAAAAAAACATGTCCTTAAATAATTAAATTATCCTACATATTTGTTTTAATTTCTTGTGTTTTGGATGGCTATAATTGGGTCATATTTATTGGTATCAAATCCATAAATATAAATATTATATCTTTTTCACATGATCTGAGAGAGTGGGGTGGAGCTGTTATAGTTGGTATTAGAGGTGGTTATAGATAAATTTATAGATTAGGACCATGTATTTAATATTTAACTTTGTATTTATGGATACTATGGTCTGCAGGCCAATAGTGTCCTAAAGGCTGTGTGGGGCCTCTGGGCCCCCATAGGCCTATGGTCTATGAATTTCAGGTCAGATGACCGAGAATCTATCTAAGTGTACCACACAAGATTAGGCCCTAAAATAGTATTTTTAGAAAGTATTATCAATAATATTACATCTATATATATTGGAAGAACTAGAGGATATGGAGATCACCATCGGAACAAGATACCATATTTCTCTCCAAGGGGAAATATTATCTGATCATTCATAAAAGGTTGGGATCTAGGAACCTTGAATGATTTATATAATAGGGAGGGGATGTTATAGTGTAGTTAGGTCTTTAGGACTTGATATCCGATATTGGGCCTTGTTCCACTAGGCCTTCGAGAGATGTACAAAGCCATGTGTCTTTGGTCCTGTGGTTAATTTAGTTTTCATTATCATCTCAACTAAGAACTATTTATTATCCAAAAATAAATTTAAATACTGATGACCTTCAGGATGGGATAACCAACGTAATATGTTCACATTATATAGAGGTTTTAATAGATGGGATTTTATAGTGATTAATGATATTATGGTTAATGTTTAATTGGGTTGAGGTACTAGTAACCCTTAGGTGCATCGAGTAATTTAACATGAGTGATTATTTAAGAATATTGTTATTACATTTTGGGGACATAAGAAGAATGTTATTAGAAACAAATTTGAGTTCAATATTTTCTTTTTGAGTTTATTTGAAATATATGATCATTATTTGTGAATTGATTTTATTTTTTACTTTGGGTGTTGTTGTTTAATTTTGGAGATTCATGTATTATTTCTACCTGTATTGATTTATTCATTTGGTGTATTATCATCCCCTATGATAATAATTTATGTTTTATTAAATTTAACAGAATTATATTTTTATTTTTTTCTAGAACATATGATCTATTAAAATTTGATTCTTTAGGAATAATAACGATTCATCATGGATACTCATAATTTAGAATAGTGGATGAGATAGAGATAGAGTCATTTAAAACACGCAACCAAATGTTTATATTGTGTGTATATGAGATAATGTAATTATATTTTCTCTTGTTATTTATTATGATTTTATATGAATCCCTCAACACTATAAAAGTTACCAGGAAGAAAATATTTAAACCTATTGGATTAATTTTTGATGAATAGATGATCTTTTCCACACCTCATTGATTTATGGTTTTATGGTAATTTATTTTCCTATGATCATTCACTTTATTGACCACTGTTCTCCTTAACCATCCAAAATTATTTGTACATTTGTTTTTATCCATTTACATATAATCACACCCCAAAAATTTTCTTCTATTTGGATATCTAGTTATGTGATATATGACCATCATATTTTAATTTCTCTCATTTCAAAAGTATTTTTTATTAACACATTTTATGATGCGTGTCTTCAAAAAATGCATTTTCCATAGTTTAACCCTTGATCACAAATATTGAGTTAAATTTTATAAGAAGAAATATATTAAAGGGAATAATTTAACTTTGAGATATTTTATAGGAACTCTATGTTTGAGAGAGTGTTTTACATGTAAAGTCGAGCATAAATGAATCACGAAATATTATGATTTAAATATGACATGAACAAACAAGTAATTTAATTTATGGATATAAATACTGTTAAAAAAATTATAAAATATATATAAATTTTCCTCACCAATACATATATATTGATTAAATATTACGAAATAATAACTCAATTTTCATTTAATTCATTTTATTGTTCAAAAATAAATTTTCATTTAAGTAGTTTTTATTGATTTTTATGAGTTAATATTAAAACTAATTTTTTATCCATTTAGAAATATTATTTAATAAAAAGGATATAAATTTTGAAATAATTATTTCAAAATATTCTTAGGGTAAATGTTTTGGATTTCTCACAAAAGATTGATTTCTCATTGAATATTAAAAATAATGATTTTTGTTAAAAATTAATTTATTTTAATTGAAAAATCAAATTATGATTTCAATTTGATATTGAAATAAATTAAATCTAATTTGGTTTTAAATAATTTAATTTATTTCATAGTATTCGTATTTATATTACATTTTGGTATTTGTTTATTTTTTGAGCTTAAATTTTTTTTCTAAAAACAAATTTTCATTGAGTTTTTCACATTTGTATTAAAATTGATTTAAAACACTTACAAAAATTGAATATTAAAAAATGGATAACATATACTAAATCAAGAGTTCGAAATTTGGTAAATAGGTCATCATTATTTTATTATATAATGAATTTTATCAGTGTTAAATATTTTTCACATCAGTATGGGTAAAATAATTAATTAAAGTTAAAAATGTTTTGATAAGGATTTTAACAAATAAAAATAACATCTAAATTAATTATATTGTATTAACATAGTTTGAAAAACACCTTCATATATTCAATAATTTGTTATTCATTTGATATTTTTCATTGATTAATACTTTTATATTATTTTAAGTAACGTTAAATTATAAAATGTCACTCTGTTGCAATTAATTTCTCTTATATGATACATTATGTTAAGAAGATATTATGAATGAATATAAAAGTTTATTTTTAAATAAATTTATTTATATACAGAATTGTAATTTTTTTTTATTTACAATGATGGTATAATTGCATTAAATTCTTATGCAACACTAAGGTAGTGAATATACGTGCAGTAGAAAAATCAAATCAAATGATTTTTAAAACATCAAAAGTATTCATTTTGGGATGAATTATGGTGTGACACTTAGTTTATGTTTAATAATATTGAATTTTTTTTAAATAGATAATAATATAATAAAATTATTTTATTTATGTGTTTATATTCAAAATATTTGAATTGTTCTTTAATTGATTTTATTGGTATTTTATGATAAAAAAATATCTTATTAAATGACATGAAAATAATAAAAAAACATTAATGAGAAATAGGGGGATTATATATCATTTTAAATATAACCCATTGACCATTTTTTTCCAATTTTTAAATTATAAGTAAATTTACTACACTTTATTATGAAAAATAAGTTACTACGACGAAGTATAAAATTATTTAGTAAAGGGGTTAAAACTGAGGATAAGGATTAAAATGCCACATAAACCATTCCAAATTTTTTTAGATGTAATCATTTCATAATTAACTTATATTATATGGTAATTTTTGGATACATTTATTCCACTTTCACATTAAATATAATTTATTATATTTAAAACATTTTTGTAATTCCAATAATGTCCTTTTCTATACTATGAAAAGACACCGCCTCTAAACTATTCATCACACTATCATGAGCCACTAGGATATAAAAAATCCTATAAAAAATATCATAAAAAAGTATCTAAATTATATAGGTTCTATTATAATCATATGTCCATCTATAGGATCCATAACAATAAATCCAAAAGATATATCTCACAGAGGAAGTATCATGTTGGCCGATAACATTAATTTTTTTCCTTTTTTTACCTCCTTAAATTTTTTACTAAAATATTACAATATAATTATAAAAGTATCTAAAATATATTTATATTTCATTATATTAATTTCGAAACCATATTCATATCATTTTCCTTTTTATGGGGAACAAAATCATTATTCTCTTTTATGTGTGGTCTACAACCTCCACGAAGACATGTTTTTTCATCACCACTTCATATGTCTAGTTATTCTGATAGGTTTGAATATATATATATATATATTATTCAAGAAATAATTATTATTTCATTATTATAATATATTAATTTCCTTCTTACACATCCACCTATAATAAAATTATAGTGTTTCTCATGCATACATGTGGAATACCACCTCACAAAAGTGATATGATTTATTTTTCCCATTATCAATTATTGGGAAATTTTACATCCATATTTGATGTATGAAAATTATAATTATTTAATAATAATTAAAACTTTTATTATGTAAAAAGGAATCCTTTGAAGATAGTCAACAAACTAATGCCATTTTGCAGTTATTAAATGAGAATCCTCATAACATCCAAAATCAATTTAACTGTTTAGGTAAAAATATAAATAATGGTTTTAAATGGAATAAAAATCGATAATTATAAGTAAATGAACATTAAAAACATTTTTGTCATGTAAATAAATATAATAACATTTTTATTCATAATTTAAATAATTTAAAACCCAATAAAATATTTAAGGTAAGATATTTCATCTCAATTTCCCTTTATTAAGGAATGATTTCCTATTATGCGACTAATTTTATTTATATGTTGTATATACTTACCAATATTCATTTTATATCATGAATACTTCATAATTCATGGATCTATATGTTACATTTCATTTTATTCCATCTAAGGGATTTTTATTTTGAAATTACCAAGGTGGTATGGGATTTTAAATTTCAATTCCCTTTCTTATAGACCTAAGTTGTTATAACCACATGTTTTCTTTTTTTTTTTGGGTATAAAATGACTTATAGATGAATTTTTTCATTATTATATATAAAATAACGTGTTTATAAATCCCTTAAAATTAATTTCCTTTAATTATTCATTGCTTCATAAGTTACCATGTCGTAAGAGGTTTCATATCTTAATTTTAATTTTTGGGTTATAGTTCTACTTCATTGACTATATTTTGAAATGATCATGTGTTAAATGAAATATAGTTATAGTATTTTTTATTTAAACTTAGTTTTATTGTTTTATAAGTAATTCACATAATCACTCAATTGATTATTTTCAAACATAATTGATATGGTCTCGGTAAGGATTATTAATCTCAATATTGTTTTTTGAGACATGTCTTGTTTTATGAACCTAATTCCTTTTATAAAGTGTATACACATACTATTGAGATATTATATCATGAAATAATATTTCATCATGATATTTAATGTTACTTTTAATTTCTCGCATTCATGGGTTATTGATTCATATGTTATAAAAGTTGAAAGGGTTTTTATGGTCTTAATTTCAATTGTTTGAGACACAAATCATGTTATAAACCATGATTTATTCATATGGAATAATTTATTATCAAATAATGTGTTTGAACATATTATATAATTTAATTTATTGTTTTTATGGTATCATATAGTTTTCCTAAATTAAATTTCATTTTATCTCAATCATTATCCAAGTTGCAAGGGTTTCAAAGCTCTAGCTCTTTTCTACGAGACATGTTTTTGATTGATGCGCCAATAATCATTTATATGTTTCATAAAATGGTTCTTTAAATATAACATCATGTCACTTTTTATAATCATGCTATTTTATGTTCCCAATTACGTTATTTCTATAAAAAAAATTTGGATTTACAATGTTTTAAATGGGTATTTCTTTATAAACATTGTTTTAATGTTTTTAAAAAATAATTAACCAATTTATTCTTCTATATTATCTATATTATTTAATTAATGAAATTTAGTAAATATAAATGATTTTTTAATGTTATGGTCCATGATCATTGACCATATTTTAAAAGTTTTAGAAATAAATTTCTTAACGTTTTTCACATGGGTCATTTTTGGATCTCCTTATAGAGGATTGAAAAGAATGATTACTTTTAAAATTTATGACAAGAATGGATTTTACCACCATCATGACCATTATTTTTTTAATAGTAATTTTTTTTATCCATGAATAATTTCAAATAAATTATTTTTCTCAAAATTATTTAAATTTTTATTTTTTCAAGTACTGAAGGAAAATGTTGTTTTTCCACGATTTCAATGAAATCTATTTAAATTGATTTAAATGGTACTTTTATCTATTTCAACATCCTATAATTATTTTTATGCTTCAATGGGTATATGAACTTATGATACTATATATATTATTTTTATGGATGGATTGTGATGATTTTCTAAATAGAGTATCAATAAATCATTATCTTATCAAGGGTAAATCAAGCTACAAAGGTTTGAAGTTATTTTAGAAATTTTGATGATTAAAAAATTATCTTTTAGTAATATTATTGTATATTACATCTAAATTTAAATTATTATGAGTGGGTATTACATTGTTCATGATGAACGGTGACTCTGACATATATTATATGATGGGTGACCTAGATATAGCTCTCTAATGAATTAGTTAATATTCCATCTATTTAAAGGCATGAATTATGGAGTTATCTAGGGAGGTTTATATTATAGATTTTATTAGGATTTATTAATTTATAAAATTACTGAACACGGGTGATGAATAAAATGTTTCAGGATACCATCACATTTTTTGAATAACTATAATTAGTTCAAATTGATGCTTTTCTCTAGGATTGATTTCTCATGGATTAATATTGTTAACTAATATGAATCTTGTATTCTGTTAAGAAATTATCTATGTTTTATGAATTTTGATCTATGTTTTTATAGGTATTAATTCAGTTATATTATGATTATTCACTTTGAATATTTTAGAATACCCTTATGCTCATCATATTCTCACTAATAAAATTAATTTTTAATTCTTTTATTTACCCTTAATAACCCTTTTCGAATACCCTTATTATATTTTCCATTTCCCCAAGATATGAACATTGATGTTATATGACATATTTATATAAAATTTACATGTGTGAATAATTTTATGGTACATTGTGAATACATAATGTGAAATAATAATATTAGGGAATAGTGGGAAAATGATCAAATGATGATAAGGGTATTATGATGTAATAATTTTTCTTAATTATCTATAACTCTGAACCAAAGAGGCCTATGTTTATGTAATCAAACCAATATTTCCATTTGATATTTTATGTTTTATATAAAAAATATTGTGTCATGTTTACTGGAATCAAATTCATAAATGTAAATATTATAATTTTCGAACAACATCTAGGAGTTTGGGTTTGGGATTATTATAGGAGACCTGGGACTTACTTAGGTGGGACCTATTTGTTGGAATATAAATAAATTCTTATTTCTATAACCAACAAAATACTATAACCTAACCTCACTATAGTAACCACTTATATCATTTAACACCATCATTTAATTATTAAGTCAAAATAAGACAAAATAGTGACAGGTTGTCATCCCTCTCTAAGATGCCTATGATCAACAATTGTAATAACAATAGGATTTGAGATATATCAATAAAATATAAAACAAACTCAATGTATTATAATCACATTACCACATCCCACCTCCATAAACCTACAATCTCAAAACTATATTAAATATAATCTGATAATATAATAATTAAAAAAACATATAAAGTGGTTCAATTGGGGTGTGCCTCCATTGAGAGATTTTTTTAAAGGCTATAACTGGGCCTTTCCCTAGAGAACTAGTATTTTCATTTAAAAATATCTTTAAAACTTTAAATTATGTTGTGGATATATATTTTCTATAATTATATTTTATATGTCCAATTTAAAATCCAGTTCGAAGAGAAATTATCCTATTTAGGTTGTAAAATCAAATTTCAGATAAAAACACCACTAATGTTGAATACACATTAACAACACACTAAGACATAATAAATAAAAATTAGAAAATATAATTCAAATATAAATATAATATATCCTATATGAAAACCAGCTTTCACTAGAAAACCATTTTTCAATTTTATCAAAAACAAATAATGAACCCATTTCTAAAAAACCAAATAATAAAATCATATGCATTGAAAATCTATTAAAAATAATTTTTAAACCTCTAAACTACCATCATTTTATGGAAACATATTCTAGACAACTAAATAATAAATTGTGTTTATAAAAAAGGAAATGGAATAGAACCACCAACTATAGAAGCTAGGGTGGTATCCGTGTGGTTAAAACACCACCTAATATTTAATGAAACCAATGATCAAATAACGGTGGAGGAATATTTTTGGGGATTGTAGAAGTTCTGTAGTAGTACTACAGTAGGTATTGTAGCAGTATTGCTATAGATAGAACTATTCATCTGTTTGGGCCTTTGTTCCATCGGTTTAGGCATATGGGCCATAAGGCCATCAAGCCGAAGACACCATAATGAAACCTAGTAAGACTATAGAAAGAAGGTCCCAGAAGAGGATTCAGGGAAATTAGAAACCATCATAGCATAACTTAATAGATTATAAGAATGATAGGGTAAGGTAATCCCATTAGTACTAGGCATCGTTCAGCTGTTAATGGGGAAATTCTAGTTGATCATTAATGTGTGGTGGGGAGGTAGGAAGCATCAATGGTATATATATTGGGGAGGGTCATTTGTTATGTAGTTTGTATTTGACATTAGGTCATGGATTAGGAATTGTGTCTATGGGACTTTATGTCATGTAATGGGCCTTGTTCCACTGGGCTAATGGAAAATGTAATGGATTTCTCTCAACCTAGTTAAAAAGGGGATTATTGAGAAAAATAAATAACATCCGGCCATTCAGACATGAAAACCTACCATTAATGGAGTGATAATTGAATTTAACCCATGAACATAGGATGAATAAAACCCGAGATATTATCAACACACCATAATAATAAGAATATTAAAAATCATTACGGAAATCCCTCACCCTACGGTACAACCACTAAGCAACAGAGGTAAGGAGAAAATAAATGGCAAATAGAACAAGAAGATGGGAATAATAAAGAACCATAACTCAATAAAAACACAAAGAAAATCAACTGGAGAGGATTAAAATCCCATAAGAGAGCATGGGGATTGTTCTTATGGATTTTCTTTGGCATTTTCATCGAGCGTGGATGAGGGGTGAGTTGATATGGTAGTTTAAAATTCTAGGTTAGTTTAGGATATTATATTTTATTAGAAAAATAATATAGTTCCATAATTCGGACAAATGGTTTACCAATCATTTCACCAACTATAGATCCCTCTCTTAAAAAATTTACACCCCTCCATGGATTAGTCACATGATTTTGAAAATATCCACCAACTATTGAAAAAATTATTATAAAAAACTACAGATATTTATATTTTCAATTCACATTTCCCCTAATAATATGAATGATATGATATATTATATACTCAATGATGTGTAACCCCACATGGTATCCCCAAAAATCGGAACTTCCCAAGAAGACTAACCATGCATATTTAAAAATTAACTGAGATTGACTTAGATAATGGTAACCCGCATAGATTTTACTAAATTGTGAAACTAATACCATGAACCTCTAGGAACCCTTTCAAGGGTAATCTATTCAATTTGGATGACCAGGAAGTGATCATGAAAATATAATATGCTACAAGGGAAAACACACAACAATTAAAAATCTAAAATATATTGATCTAAACTATATGTGACAAAATTAATGAATGGTAGATAAATAAAATCATGTGGAAAACAACAATTGGGGTTTTATGGAATGGATACTCATAATTTTAGATAACATTTTCCCATAATTTAGTTGGTCTCCTAACGTTGTAAATACATGTATCGTATTTCCAAGCACATTGATCATCAGAGTAATTTCATGTACTAAATAACTATTATTTGGTATTCTTAACCTTCTGAGGGTTATTAGTTGAACATTGTAAATCCCAAGTTATAATTAATAATTTTCAATGTAATTCACCTTGATAATATTATTAATTTACTTATTATAAAATTATATTGATATTATTTTATAATAAATTTTTATATAATGAAAAATATTTTATGATAAGACACAATGAGATATTATGAAAGGTATTTTTAGGTTATTCAATCATTAAAAATAAACCTTTTATTTCATATTATTTTTATTAAAGATGGAATTATTTAAAGTATTATATGATGGGTGGGACCTAACATTTTATATCTCATTAGTGTGTAGGTAAGTCTCATGAGGTAACTAAGATAGATTTATGGGATTTTCCATATTATTAATGTATGATATCATGGCACAATACCCAAATTATATATTCATGATATCTAATGTTTTGTAATACCATTATTTTCTTCTTTATGATAGAATTTAATATTGTCTATGTGATTATTTATTTTATTTTTTTTACATGGATTATGTTACACTTTTGTATTCTTTTATATATAATTTTATTTATCCATTCCCACAATGTTGCATATTCCATTACAATACCATGATATCATTCTGTTTATGCTATACCTTACATAGGTAATATGGTAACACTTTTCATTTTTACCACTTCTATAGGTAATGAATTTGTATATTATATATGACTAGATCTATGTATAACATTATGAAAGACTAATTTATTCATAAATGATATAATATGTGGAGATATAATGTAATGTTATGTATCTACTCTCATGAGGACAACTATATTTTGATCATGGTAAAGTACTCTCATTTGATCGGATTTCCATATAATAAATTACCCATTGGTTGTGGGTGATTGGGGTTAGGGGTGGTATAATTGATATTAGAGAATGCATTATTAGAAACCTTAGGAACTAGATTTAGATGAACATTGGAATAAAACATATATTTGACCAATATAAAATTTATATACATTATTCTATAATTTATTTGATATATATACTACAAATAAGAACACATTTTTCGAAATAATTATATATTAATAATTTATTATAATTTAGTATCTTATATTATTAGCAGTAAATTTATATCATATAATAGATAATAGAACATGAAAAAAATAATTGAAACAAATAAATAAATCATTTTCAATGTGATGATATATATTATTAATCTGGAGAACATAGTTAATGTTGGTAGTGTATTTTTTTACAATTAATGGGAATTTAACTAATGTTATGGCCAATAATCTAGACCACATAGAGAAACATGTTTCCTATTAATAAGGTCCAACCTATTTGGATCATTTTATGAGTCAAAAACCTCCATCATTTTTTGGGTCCTCTAATATAATGGTGAAATATATTTAGATAATGTATATAGAGAATATAATTAAAAAAATGGGGTGTTTTGAGAATGAAAAATTTTTCATGGTTATACATTATTTAAGGGGGCTTCCTGAAAAATGGTAGCTCTTGATTCAAAATACTATGAAAAAAGAGGAGATAGAAAACATAGGCTGAAATTATTTTATGTTGTCTTATCCAGAAAAATATTATCCTTATAAGAAACATAATGAGATGGAATGATAATTTATATATTTATGGAAAAGGAAGAAGAGAAGATTTCCATGCATGAGACATGCTTCACAAGGTTGGGAAGGTAGGATATAGATTGCCTAAATAATATATAAAAAATGTGTGATTACATCAATGATGGATAAAATGAAACTCATATAAGATCCTTATCCTCTTAATAAATTTCTATATATGAAGAGATGGTCAATATAATTATCAGGGCGGTGAATGAGTTTTAAAAATAATTCAGTTATAATGGGGAGCCGTAGAAAGAGAGTATGAATGATCTCCATGTTTAAAGAATAACCAGTAAAAAAATAAAGGATGTGTGGAGTTCTCTATAATCAATATATGTGCGAAGAAACATCTAGGGCAATGCATGAGGAGTTTGGGGGTGCACTGAAAATTTTAGGGGAATGATCATCAAGAAAATGAGTTAAAGAAAAAGAGAGAATAAATAAATGTGAAATTATTCAACTATAAAGAGATGTGACATTACTCTATTCAATTACCATAGATCCAAACCATTTCTGTTTGGTCATCAAACCTCCCAACCATTGATAACATTCATCATCCATCAATTTTCACCCTCGACTGCTTTTTTTCATCGTTTATCAGTGTATATCGCTTTCTTTATTCACCTAGATCCATTAATATCCTATTTACCTTTATCTTCATTAACCACTTGAACCATTTTTTACTGTCCTACTTTTATGTTCTCTCTACTCCCTTGATTTAGATTTAAGTAATCTTTTATATTATCTAATGTATGTTTCATGGATATTTATATTTTTTTAGTAAATTTTTTAATATTTTTTTCAAGGATATGTAATACTAAAAATTAAATTGCTTTGATTTTGATATCATTAATATCATCATATATTAAAATTATTTATTTTTAAAACATTTAATATTTTATATCAATTTTGATTATTTAATATAATTTTTTTTAATTTATTTGAAAAAAATACACAAATTTTAATAATTTTAGATGCTAAAGATAAATATTTGATATAAATTAATTATATTTATTTATATTTCTTCCAATAGATTATCAATTAAGATTTTCATACAATTTTTTTAATAAAAAAGTTAATATTTTTATATTTTTTTTATAAATATATATGAATAATAAATAACATTTCTTAGTAATAATATGGATGCTTTATTTTGAATCCATTTATTTATATAACTTTTTTAAAAAAATTATTTCAATAATAAAAACAGATATTTTCATTCTATTTTTTCCCTTGATATTATTCTAAATATTGTAAATATTATTATTACTTATATCTAAATTTATATAATTATATAAATATATTATATATATATATTCATTTCAGATGAAAATTTTCTTTTATTTATGTCTTATATTATGATTATATAATGATTAATATTTTTCTTAATGTTTCAACTCAATTATTTATTTATATAACAAATTTATTTTTTACTAATTTCAAATAAAATATTTCTTTTTTTAGGTTACAATTTTGTGATTAATAATACAATTAATAATAAAATTATTAATACTGTTACAATAATTATTTTCACATTAATTGATAATGACTTTATTATACTAAAAATAATTATTTTTGTTATATTTTATATATGTAAATATGAATGTATAGTTACATAATATAATAACTTATATTCAATTTCTTAATTTTTTCAATAAGTGATAATGAATTGTAGTTGGACTACTACATGATGAAGAATTGATGAATATGGGAAAGGGGTTGATTCTTTTTAGGAGTTTTCCAAATGAAATATCTTGATGAACAACCTATTTTTCTTTACATGATTAAAAAGGATAAATAAGAGGAAATAGAAAAGTAGAGAAATATATGATAATTTTATTCTCAGTAGAATTTATCAGAGTTACGATCCATGGATTCAGTATGGTGAAAATGGAAAAAATTTTAGATCATGTTAAAATTATAGAGAAATTTATGTAATGATTTATGATATCAAATTTGATACAATTGAGAAAAAACAAATGATTGATACATTATGGTAATATTTCAGAACCTATGTATCCAAACTATGTTAAATTTAAATATTTTTATAATAGTGTTATAACTGGATAACTTGAGATCCCATAATGGATAGAATGAAACGATTTCTAGTGATTTGATTCATCCATTGAACGACATATGTTAGAAATACAATGTTCTTCCAAATTCATATTAGAATATAATGAAACATATTATACCTATTTGGATTGGGGTATAATAATAAAAGTTCCTAATCCAAGGACAATGTGTTATATTATAATAAATATGAATATTTGTTTAGATTTTATAAAATATATGAAATCATGATATAAGTTGAATGAGAAATCATAGGGTTATTTATCAAATTTTTTTCAAATACAAAGGGTCTTAATATATGAATTTTGAATATTCTTATAATTCACAATTTGGATTTTATTAATTGAAATTATACAAAAACGAAGATAAAGCATATAAATAACTTAATATCTAATGAAAAGATACATTTTTTCAATGACTATACCAAATAGACGAAATTTGAAAAAAAAAATTCTATATTCAAAGATAAAGGCAGAATGACCCAATTTTTGTTGTGCATTGATGGAAATAATCCTTATAATATATTTATTATAAACATAGTTGATGGATATTTTGGTTGGTGATTTATATCTAATATCTTGAACTTTGTGTGCAATAAAAATATATCATGTGGAGTTTTATGATTTATAGACCAAAAACAGCCAAGAAACAATATTATGTTTACTTACCACCAATAATTTTTCATTTAAAATTTTTATGGGACAATGATTTTTAAGTTTATAATTATTATAAAATGGAATATTTTCATTTACAGAAATTATTATCTTCACTATTAGTGACTTCCTAGAATATATAAATTTTTATGGATACAATAATAATGTGTAAAAATCTTTTCAAATTTTTGAATAATGGAATTAAAGTTATTATCCACATAATGAGGGAAAACAATATAATTTCTTTATAATGGGTTCATTAAATGGATATATATTATATTATATTAAAAAAGGTATTCAATAGATCATATAAATTTGGTATTTCTCCATATCCATTGTCAACCAATTAGTGATTCGAGAGAGTGAAATCATTTATGTCACATTCATAAAGAGAAAAATATATAGTAATAAAAAAATGGAAGAAGCAGTAAATATTTATTGAGATAACATATTATCGATATCATGAGTTAAAAAATAATATTGATGATATTAATTTTGAGATTAATTTAATTAAATTTCTATTAAAACATTAATAGATATTAAAGGAAAGAGTTAGTATTATAGTAAATCAAGAGGGGAAATTTTAATCAATTGGAATAATTTCGAAGAAGACTCACATTACTTAAAAAAATTGATCATACATTACTCCAGTTTTAAAAAAACTATCCAAGAGGGATAAAACTTGTTATTATCGGTTCCTCTATGAAATCAAATTGCCTTATGTTTATTATAAAATTTTAAATTTATTGTGTTAGTAAAATATTTTATATTAATAAGAATGAAATATCATGACTATGATGTTCTGTTTTATTAACTCCTACGAGTTTAATGACATTGAATACTACCCATTTTTGTCAGTTTCGATATTAAAAATCATATTTTTTCAATGACACATTTAATGAAGTTATCAATTTGAATTCATTGAATGATTTTTATAATGATGTAATCAACAAAATTTTTCAACAAGAAATGTACTTTACAGCATCATTTTTTGGATATCATGGTTTATATAATTCTGGATTTGGTGTGATAAATAAATCAATGTGGTTCTATATACTTATGTTTGGTGTCTCCCATTAAATGATATATGGAGACATTTTAGGGGTATGTTATGAATCCACATAGTCCAAAAGACTCTATTGTTGATATGTATATTTTTGGGGGGGAGTTAGTGTTTTTTAAAAACCACTTATAAATAGGATAGAAAATTATTTTTTTCCACATTTCACCATGAATGTACCAATTGTAGTGTAAATTAGAGGCATGGATTTAAAATAAGGTGATAGATATGTGAATATAAAAATTTATAATATTTATTGATCATGAATAACAACGATTATTATAAGCCATATATAACATCACATATTAATGCATTAAAATAAATTTATTTGAAGAGCAATGTTATATAGTTACTTATTGAGATTACAAAAACTCATTTCCCATGGTTTAAAGACATCATGCATGGTAGATCTAATTAATCCAATAAAATGAGATAGATTATTAGATAACCAGTTTATAATGTGACCATATTGTATTGGTACGACATTAATGGATATACATTTTATACTAATGAATAGTAAAATTGATGTGGAGTCCAAATAGTGGTGTATTTTTTTCAATAAATAAATTCAATTTTTGATTTTAAAAGTTAAAACCAATCACTGCGTCATGTGTATATTGCGGTTTTAGAGATTATATTTGGGAGATTGATTAAATTAATGATCATGTTTTTTGATCATGTGTTCATGATTTTTTGGTAATAGTTGTGATAAAGATGATGAATTTTAATGAAACTAGTATATTTTAATTGATTAATATACATTGGAAAAACATATATCTCATATACTCATGATAATGAAATTTTCATTATTTTTGATTCATAAAATATAGAGTGG
The DNA here is from genome assembly GCA_963277665.1 of Viscum album. Taxonomy (NCBI): domain Eukaryota; kingdom Viridiplantae; phylum Streptophyta; class Magnoliopsida; order Santalales; family Viscaceae; genus Viscum; species Viscum album. The sequence continues at coordinate 1,370,731,700 of OY728133.1, read as the reverse complement.
TCCGATTATTAATGGAAAAATATAATTTTTATAATGGAAAAAGTTGATGATGATAATAAATTAATGAGATATAATGTTCTATAGAATGATTATCAAAGTATATTTATAACCATAGAGAGGATATGGTTCATTCCAAACAAAATAATCATAATGTTGAATATAGGAAAAAGAAATTTTTATAATCTGATAATAATGTAGGCACATTATAAATATTTCTTTTTTACAATTTCAAAATTTTCATAATTATGAGATATATTATTTCTGATTATATATTCTATTCAAGTCACATATTTTAAATAAAATGATTATTTATTTACTTATTATTCAAAAATGAATTAAATATAAAAAATAAATTTATATTGTATTTTTTTTATTTAAAATATTATTTAATTTTTTTATTTTTTTATATCATTTCATAACTAGTAATTATTGTAAGTATTTATTTTAATCATAGTTACTTAATTTATAAAAAAATTTAAAAATTCATTTAATTTGGTTTAGTTGACTCTATATTACATTCATATTATTATTTAATTTTAGATGAAACAATTGGATTTCTACCATCTTGTTATAATTAATTTTTAATTTGATTTGTAGGAACATATAAAGTGAAATACTTGAGACCACTCAATATTCTAGGGAGGACACTCAAAATTATTCTACTAAGGATCCAAATTATTCCACTATACATTATCCTTTAACTTTTTTAATGAACTAAAATGTTTCTAGGGTTCGAAAACATTTCATCGCATATTTTCCAAATTTATAAATTTTTTGTAGAAAGAATGATTGGATGTCTATTGCGTTTTATGATAATGATAATCCTATAACACGAAATTCAATTAATTGTTTTAGTTTCTGGGATTTGAAATCTTGTAAAAAAAGTTTTTGGATTTATTATTATATAATAATTGATTAGGAATCATAGAATCAACTTTGGGAGACTATTTTGGAAATCTCATTTCCCATTATCTTATTTACCATTATATGTTTTTATCAATTTAGGTTATTATTATTTTTTAACTTCTAAATGAAATTTTATTTACCTAGAACTAAATAATCATGGAGGATATGGTCTTATTTCATTATAATGATACGAAATGAATCAAAACCAATACTAACAGTAGTTTTTATTTTCTTCAAAATGATAAATAAAAAACCATATGACATTTATTGTTGTTTATATTAATATATATTGGGGATTTTTATTGAATGTATGAATAAAGAATCAATTTTAAAAATTAAAATATCAATTATTTAAGATTAGTATATATAATCACAGATAGTGATATCATTATTTTTTTCCTAAATAAATTTGTAAAATATGTGATATCTTCTAGAGATGCATGTGGATAATGTATACCCTTATACTTTATATCATAGATGGTGTCCACTATTCGAATAAAAAATGATGGATGAAGAGTTTGAAAAAAGAAGTGTTTGTTCATTAGGCTATGAATAAATTTACCCTCCTCCTCTTAGCAATATATGAAAAATATAAAATTCCATGGATTATGTTTAAATTAAAATATAATAGAAAATAGTTTATTTTTATTGAATAGAAAGTTATATAATGTAATTTATGTTATTTGAAAACTAATTCTATTTTTTAACACTTATAATTTTTTCAAATATTCATAATAATAATTTCAATAAGAATAGATAAAACAAGGGACATGCATACCCTAGGGTGGGAAGTATATTTTGCTCACTACATCGAAAAATTAATAACACATGGTTTGTGTATGAGGGTATCATCTTTATTTATATATTAAAACATTTCTTAGTAATTATGTTATGCCTTCAAGGGATGATATTTTTAAGGTATAGTATAATCTTTAAATGATAATAATTTTAATATGGGAGTGGTAATTAAGGATAGTATTATATCAACAATTCTGTTAAAGATTGTATATGTTTACAATAACGTTCCACTGTATATATCATACCACTCAACCTCTACCGTCGTATCCCACTCCTATACTTCCATCGACAAACCCCACACATCCACCTCTTCATCTATAGTTTCCCATCAACCCAAATTTATATGTTTATCTATAATAATATCATATTATATCCTATATGATCATAGATTCTTTTAGGTTGTCCTTACATCAATAGTAGATAAAGATTTATCAACTTAGGATAATAGTATAAGATATTATTGATGCATTGGATATAATATTTTTCCTTACTAATGAGGTATCTATTGTTTGGGAATGTTTAAGAAATAATTTATTTATCCATCAATAATTATAATACAACTTACAATTTAGGTATGAATCAATTATATGTTTTATTTAATATTGTGAAAAATATATTAATATATTAATATATATATATTGAATAAATTACAGGTAAATGGATGTTTTATAGTTATAAACTACCTGTTGTGGTCCCTTTAAATTCATGTTTTATATATTATAATGGAATTTCTATATTATATTTATATACATTTATATTTTTGGGTGTTTATTAGATGATGATTTTTTTTGATGTTTCAGGGATATATTTTTTGTTTATGATTTGTAAGAATGATAAATTCAATCGTATAGTTGCTGATTTGTTTTGAATCATAGTGATTTAGTTCATTCCAATGAAAGTAAATTATCAAATTTCATTCAATTCTATGAATTTTATATTACTTATTAAATATACATTTTACTATGTATCTTCACATACATTGTATTCCGTCTGATAGGATGTCCGTGCGTGGATTAATTGTCCCTTAATTCATTTCTCATATTAAAAAAATCATACAAGATGGATAAATTACTAAATACGTTTTATAAAAGTTTCATAATTATGAAATTATTTTTTTTATTCTTCCATATCTTGATGAGAATGATATATATATTTCATTAAAGAAACATTTCACAGAATTAAATAACCACTCACATTATATTTTTTTTATATTAGTGTTCATTGTATTTTATTTGTTCTCAAATAAACAAATAACAAATTACTGGTTATGGTCCATAAATGATGATGTGATAGAAAGAATTAAAAATTAATTAATTAATTATTCTTGATAATTATAATATTTACATATAGTAATAAAAAATTTATTTTATAAACTTTTTTCATGCAGGGCATGGAAGAACCAAAAAAAATAAGAATGAAGAAGGGAAATGATCTATTATTTTTGAAAAAATGTGATAGATTTTATAATTATTCTAATTTATTATATACATAAAATAATATATTCAATTCAAAACTTGTTTTTGAAATTATATTTTTATTATCAAGAATGATTAATCGAAAGTGGTAATTATGTTATATGATTTTTCTGTGAAATAATTAAATCTTTGATAGTTATAGATTTTTAAAAGTTTATGATTTATAAATTTTTTACATTAATTTACCATAAGATTATACTAAAAATAAATGTATAATATTTCATGTTTAATGGTATATTTTTATGATCCTTTTTAATTAATAGAATTGAGTTATTTCATCTTTGGGGGGTATGGGATGGTTATTTTACATATTTGACTCCTTTTTAGATAATAACATTATAATTATAATGTATATTTTTTAAATTTAATTATTAAATTTTATGGATTGTAAAATAAATAATTTTGGGATATGAAATGTTATTTTTGAGACTTTTTGGATGTTATCCTTATATAATTTTCACTCTTTTTTATTTTTTTAATATAATAAAGGTTGTATTGTATTTTGATTTTTCATAAATATATTTGTTTATGATAGTTATTTTTATAACTGATGTGAAAAAATATTTCACATGAGTTATAAAATAACTATTATTTGGGATTGTTTTTATCCTCAATTATTTTTAATAAAAAAAATTAAAATATCATTCTATGTTAGTTAACTTATAACATATGGGGAACGATTGAATGTCTTTTATGTTAGGAGGGTCCTCCATGATGGTTATAAACTAACTGATATTGAATTCCTTTTTTTATATTGGTTTTTAAAAATAACTTAAGGAAGAAAAGATCTTCCATATTAATTAATGTATAACTGACATGTAAAATTATTTTATATTTCATGGGGAGGGTTTCTATGTAAAATGTAAACCAACTCACATGGATTATCAGTTTTAAAATCATTCAAAATAATTGATGTTAAAATAATATTTATAACATCACTAAAAAGTTCCTCTATTATTTAACCACATTAAAAAAAATCCTATTTTGAGAATCCAATTTTTTAAACTATTGTGAATTGAAAATATTATAATTCTAATATTATACATTATTTTATCATGGTTTTATACACAATTTTAAATCATGTGTTGTTTATATAATATTCATCCCTAATGAATTAATGCATGATTTAAATGTTATAACATCAATTTGTGACATCGATTGCATAAAATTTATACTAAATCATTCAAATTAGAATTCATGGGTTTTTTCTAGTTTAAAAATGAATCAACATACCTATGGAATATTTTGATGCAATGTTTTGGATGTATTAGCTCTCAAATTAAAAATCTACAATTTTACAAAGAGATTAATATGCTATAATTTTTGAATAATGTGTGGAATTAATGATTTCATTGTTTTATAATTGGATTATAATAAATATACTATGGAAAACATGTTAATGTAATTGAATAAATATCCATTGTGAAATTATATATTTATGTATTTCTGGATTCTTTACCATTATTTTTCCATTATTAAGATGTTTAACTCTCTATTGATCTTGTACCAGATGAAAAATCCATACCTACAACATAGTATAGCATGAATACTTGATTAAGTTGAGTTAAATAAACAATTACAAGATTTATATGCCATGTAATTCATTATTCTATGTGTTTCATCACATGAATAAAATGTTTTATTTGTGATTAAAATGGATGGTTTAGTGAGGTTAAGAATTGATTATAGTAAAAACAATAGAACTAATATAAATAAAAGTATCCAATGAACATATTGATGATATTTTTGATCAAATCAAAGGCTTGAATATTTCTCAAATATTAATATTTGTTTTCTCTATCACCAGTTAAATGTTACGATGGATAATATACCAAATAAGATATTTCATATGATTTATGATCATTATGACTTTAAAGTAATTCTTTTGGGGTTGGAAAAATTACCCTCTATGATTGTTAATTTAATGAATAGAGTATACAAGGATTATCATGATAATTTTTTGGAAATATTTTATTGATAGTATTCTTATATATTTTATAATTTATGAGGAAATCAAACTAATTTTCAAATGATATTTGTGGTATTGATAATAAATGTGTTTTATAGTAAATTAGGTAAATGACAATTTTGGATTCAATAAGTTTCTTTCCATTTCTATATTCTTTCCATCGATGGTATATCTACTGACCCATAAAAAGGGGTTTTTAGGAATTGTGAATACCAACAAACAAAAAATAATATAGTTCTATTCTTTTAACGTGATACCATATTAGCTTTTTCAAAAAACTATCTTTACTAACTCATCTATTAATAATGTTAATGTGTAAACGGGTAAATTTAATATAGAAAAAAGGAATGTGAAGTTATATTTGTGCAGTTGAACTATAAAGTTATAAATACAAATAAATTGGAACTTCTATCTTGTAATGAAGGGTTTGTTTATTAAGTGACTCATCAAGATTTGTTTTTGGATATGTTTGATTCTGACGCTTCCACCGGGGTGCATGCATCTGTCTGCTTGAGCATGAAAGGAAAAAACTTTTTTACCCCGCATTCCCGCTTTCCAAAGGCAGGCGACATCCATTCCTTATTCAGGGTTGTTTTCTCCTTGATTGAAATGGGAAGATGGGATGTTGGTTCTTACTTCCGTGGATTTCTCCTCAGAACTCATTACCTAATTCGAGTCTCCCTCATAGATTTAATACATTCTACGTGAAACTCTTCCTGGTTCCATATCATCAGGGACACTAGTTAATTATGCTTCTTCTGTTAGGGCATCCCAAGGGGTCGGGTCATGGAGGCAACCTTCGGTTAGGAGAGTAGTCACTTTGGGGAATCACTGGCATGTCTGGAAGCAGGGGAATTGGCGTGTATGTCTTATGTCCCTCATTATAGGGCTTCTTGAGTGCGTGGAATCCTGAGGAATCCCACATCAGACGTGGGGAATCATATTACATGGGCATTTATCTGAGGTTTTTCTCAGCTTCCAATGTTTAACATAGGGTATGCCATGAGTTTAACGTCCAAATGAGATGGATCAAACTGATCAAAACACTGATTAGAGTGGATCAGATTGAAAAACCCCCTGGAGGTAACACCGATATTAGGGCCGACACGTGGGTGGAATCACGTATGTTGTCTGATGGAATGGAGAGTGGGGTGGCCCGATCTCACCAGGATGTGGTGGCCTGGTTAAGAATCAGGATGGAAGATGTCTTTGGGCTTGAGCCTAAAAAATTCTTCCAATGTATCCATGTGGAAGGGAATCAAAGTCCGCGCAGTTCTATGGGATGATGGGACACCTGAGGAGGCAACCCGTGAGAATGGACAAATGGATGGAGCCCAAAGAAATTGGAACCTCTGGGATAGGGGATGAGATTCTCGAAACACATGGGCTCATGGGAGTGATCAGGATGAGTCATGAGTGATGGGCTTGAACCTTGTGGAGGCATCATACGTACCCCACATTGACATTGATCAATGACCACATAGTTTTGATGGATAATACAATTTAACGTCGTGCGGGATAGGGGTGAACTGACGTGAAGGAGGTCGGAGCAACCCGTTGGTGGGCTTGAACCTCTTGGAGGATTCCTACGTACCATGCCTTGACATGGATCAATGTCCTCGTAGTTCAGGATGGTATGGGGCTTACACTCTGAGGCGGCCTAAGGTGTTGGTGAACCGACATGGTCGGAAAGACTGGGTGTCGGGCTTGAATCTTGTAGAGGCTTCCTACGTACCCTACCATGGTAAGGATCAATGTCCTCGTAGTTTGGGATGGTATGTGGCTTACACTCTGAGGTGGAACAAGGTGTTGGTGAACCAACATGGTCGGAACGACCGGGTGGCGTTCTTGAACCTCATGGAGGCTTCCTACGTAACATGCCGTGACATGGATCAAAGACCTCGTAGTTCGGGATGGTCTGGGGATTACACTCTGAGGTACCCCAAGGTGTCGGTGAACCGACATGGTCAGAACGACCGGGTGGAGGGCCTGAACCTCATGGAGGATTTCTATGTACCATTCCTTGACATGGATCATAGTCCCCGTAGTTAGCGATGGTATGGGGCATACACTCTATGGTGGACCATAGTGTTTTGATGGTCAGTGCTTACTCTAAGAGCACGTGAGTCATGCTCGGTGTGAGAATCAAGGGGAAGTAGAGACCTGACGATCATGTCATGAAAGGTGCATCTGTGGGATGTAGTGTGGGGATTACGCGTGGAGCGGCCCAAATAAAAAATAGGGGCTTACGCGAGGTTAAAATCCCGAGAAGTCGGGGATTACTCTAGGATGGAGGCTTGATGGTGACAAAGCCCAGTGGGAGAGGGAAAGGTTGACAAAAACCATTATCCCCATCTCCCCTATTGGTCCATGGCACCGAGTAAGTGAGGGGATCAGCGATGATACCTCTTGAAAGAAAGGCCAGGGACCTACACCAAGGTGGATTCCCTCTCCCACAGAAAAACCCACTCCAATTATGAGGATATGATCCCCTATGAGGGGTAATCCTGTCCCCGTGGAGACGAGTGGTGTGGAGAATGTCCAAGGCGGGGGGACCCTACGTGCGAGGCATAGGGCCTGGCCACACATTAACATCATGTGCTGAGGACTATGGTGCTTGGCAGTTTAACATCCTGCAGCTCGGATGAGGTGGGTGTGCTCTGCACCCCTAGGGCTTACATAACTGGTAACCTCTTCTCTTTGTTTGAGGGAAGGAATCCGCAAGCTCGTAAAAAGGAGGTGTCGCGGAGCGAACCATCAATGGGTCCACGTTAGCATGGCTATATGAAGAAGAAACATCCATTACTGTGCCTATACGAAGTAGCATGAGGCGAAGCATCACAACAGGAGGTATCGTTCAGGGGACATTGAAGTCAAATTTTTCAAACAAGGAGGGTCGCAGGGGAAAACAAATTATCAAGAAGAGGGGTCCATAGGCAAGGGCCTTGTGAAGCTCTGTAACGCCATGTGGCATAGGATACCTACGAAGTGGTGTGATTCATGAAGTGGGGTGCCATAGCTTAAGTATGGTGCATAGGTGCATTAGGGAGGTGTTTCATGATGTGGAAGGGCACTCGTGGAGCATAGCATCATAGAGAAAAGGTGCCCCGCGAAGCAAGGTGTCGGGAAGCAATGTGCATCGCAAAGGACAGTGACCCTACCTTAGCATGTGGATCATGTGTACATGAAGGGTGTATTGTGAAGCGTAAATGCTCCTTGATGACCCGCGTCCCCTTGGGGATTCCATTCCTTCATGAAGGCCTTTAGGATTCCCAAAATTCATCCCTCTCCAAAGAGGGGAACAAAATGGGACAAAGGGGAAGCACTTCGCGGAGCTGAAGTACCTCGCATAGCTCATGATTCACATAGCAGAAAGAGGCATCGTGATTCAAGAGATGGGAAGCTGAAAGGTCGGATTGTCCATCCCTTGGGATCAGGGGGAGCCTGGTATTTATAAATAAGAGGCCCCGAAGAGTTGAGCTCATGCTGTGCGAAGAGGGACTTGGTTGTTTCCCAGTGGGATGCGAACGTCAAAAAGTGGTCACAGAGCATCCCGCCTCCTTGTTTCGCGGCAGGTTAGCGAATGTCAAATGCTTTCCTGGAGTGACCCCCTCCTTGCTTTGTGGTGGGTTTCAAATGTCCTTTCTTCACGTAGGCTACGGTGCTGGGGATCTCCACAATGTGGCTTCGCACGGAAGTCAATGGGGCCTTCCTCGGGCCTCTTCTTTGTCTTGAAAATTGGTGCCAACAAATTCCCCCACTCAAACATGTAGCCGCTATGAGATCAAGGGTCGAAGTTTGAGGAAAATTTCCAAAATCCTCTGTTGTTTTTGGTGCTGACTCATGAAGAAGGATTGCAAGGGGGATAGGGGACGATCGGTCTGAGCATGCTGTGATTCTCCACGTGAACTGGACACACCGTGAAGCTCCGTAGGCCATCGCCTATAAATAAGTGGTGTACCCTCTCTTTTTCCATTTACCATATTTGTGAATTTTTCTTCGTGTGCTCCTTATTCACAAAGCTCAATTTAATCCACAAGTGTTCTCTACGACTTGAGTCTTCGCGGTGCACAATGAGTCCTCGACTCTGTGTATTGTGCTCCGGGATCTTGCATTGAACGGCAAGGCAGCGCTCTGCGAACAGCCTTCGCGAGCGGACATTGCAAACACGCTTTGCGAACGATATTCACTTACCAGCGAAAAAACATTGAAGTTCTATTAACGAATGGCCCACCAAGAAGCTGCCCAGTGGGTCCTTCCGGATGCCGCCTAAAGGGATGAACTGGTGAAAATTGTAGGGCTAGGAGAGTTAGTCTGGAGCCACTCGGACCATAGTTCTTTGGTGGAGCTACTGTCGGAGAGCCTGAAGAACTAACTTCTGTGTAGGAGGTTTCCCTTGTATGGATTCTGGGTGAGGGATAACGTCTTCATCCCTGAAGCAGGTAGGGACGAGCTCACTTACTGGTTTCGGGGAATGTCGTGTCGCACCGATGGTTCAGGGAGACTGATGATCACACCCGAGAGGACTTCACACATGTAATTTCTAACTACTTTTACAATCATCTGAACAATTTCTATGGGAAGGAATTGTAGCTGGAGCCATCCCCTCCTCTGTACCGAACAATCCACAATGCAGTGCTAGGGAACCTGAAGAAGGGGTGGTCTGAGGAATGGGACATGCGTCAGGGTGGCAACATTACGGATGATTTAGCCTGGGCCTACTGGGTAGGGAACCTCGTGTGAGGAGTTCAGAGCGGAGCTAAGATGGGTGGGCCTGTATGATGCTTCATGGGCTTCCCAGTTCCATATCTACCAAACAATGCAGCTAATTCCAGAGTTGTTGATCTGGTGGTCACCGGGGACTAATACCTTCCACCTGAATCACATGGAGGTTGGCATCCACCTACTATACAGGCATCAGATCTCGGGGGTCCCGATACTGGGGGAGATGTATGATGAATTCCTCCCAAATATGGGTGAGTGGGAGGATGCAGAGCAAATGTCGTGCCTGGTGATAGCATTGATGGATCTCGTGCCCATGGAGGGAAAGAATGCCGTGAGGGGTGTCCACATCAGACGGTGGATTAAGCAATTCCTATATTTCCCAAAAAATAGGCAGTTCCCGACGAGGCCTAGAACAAGTCCAAGGGGGGCCCAGAGTAAAGAAAACCCATGCTGGCTACTATTGGAGAATAGCCAATGGAAGACCTGGGGGTTCAATGTCAGCACTAAACAATAGCCAATAGTCAGGCTGGTAGCATTCATCGCAGATCACATCTATGGTTGGATTCTTCCGGTGAGGGATACAAACATGGTAGTCTGTCTAAGGACTTTTATCATGGCATCCATAATGGTTCTAGGAGGGCGGGTCAACCTAGGGATCCCGATGCTCACCATGTTGTACAAAATGTTGTGGCACATAAGTGAGGGGAAAATGTGACACAGGGTATGCGGGCCATTCCATCTCCTGTACGGGTGGATGGTGGTGAACATCAGGGGGATCTATGACTATTTGAACCCCATCTCACCTCCAGGGTTGAAATTATGTTCCTCAATCTTGAATTATGTGGGGAGATTTCTAACCAAGATAATCGCACCATCGGTTCTGAACCAGGTGAGAAGGGTGGAAGAATTCAATTTCCATCCATTTTTTGTTGCTGACGAGGGCATTCACTGATGATTTCCGGGGGACAGAAGAGCACTAGGCCTATCCCCTATCCTTTAAAGGTTGAGTCTTCATGGCTAGAGTGAACCAAGAGCATCTCTGCGATCCATACACCCCACACCAGTTTGCAAGGAAATTTTGGTGCCTGCAGCAGATGACCCCACAAGTCTACCTTGGGGTGCACCACGAGGAGCACCTGTGTGTGATGACGCAGAGGTGGCTCATGTTCACATGAGAAGACGGGAATATGCGGAATGCATTGACTCCACAGACCGCCGTCCATGTGATGGTAAAAGAATATGGCCAGAGCTTGGAGGTGGCCTATATAGGGGAGATGTTGACGCAGCTAAACATCTTGGTCGGTGAGGGTGAGCTTCCCCGATCTCAGGGCCGAGGCTAGATGGAAAAAAGGGCATCTCGTATTGGAGGGGCTAATGTAGTGGCGATGCCCACACCAGTTGAGGGGGAGTAGTGGTAGAGGATCTGGTAGAGGTTGTGGTGCTGGTGGTCCCAGGAGAACAGAGTCATCCAAAGGGGCAGCCACAGAGGGGATTCTATAGGATTTCTACTCAGGCCCTGGGGAAACAGTTGTGCCATATTGACATGCCGGATAATGTTATCTTCCCAGTGGGATAGGACATCTAGGAAGTCAACCGTCAATTCCTCAGCCCATCCGAGTTATTGAAGAACCTTAACCTCCTCATGATGGACATGTTGGGGATTGTCCCTATCAGATTTGGTTTTCCTGTATCCCAGGCAGAGGAGGAGAAATACATATCCAATATGGAATACATTATCCACTCCTGGTGTTCCATGTACACAATGGAAGACTGAGTCAGGGTGCTGTTGGGTTGTACAGTTCCTCCACAACTGTCAGCTGCTGACCAGAGGGAGCGCTTCCCTTTGCTAGAAGAATCGGACGAGTCCTCCTAGGAAGATGAGGCTAGTATAGAGAGTCCACAGGAGGAGGGTGAAGTCGGTGATCAATCCATGGATCATGAAGACTTTGTGGATTCCCTCTAGGTAAAAACCCATTCTCTTTCATCAATGTCTTCCCATAGGTTTCTATGGATTTCTTATCAGCATCTACACTCTGCAGGACGACCTTGTGCATAGACCTCATTATCGCCCCTTAGTGGGTGTTGATGTGGGAACATCGAGATCCACACCTATGGCTGCATCAACATCCATGTATGGCAGGGCTAGGACACATGAGGCGGCTCCCCTAGAGTCTCCAAACCTGCCAACCATATACGGGGGGTCACGTCTAGGGTTTCCTACGACATCAGCCCGAGAGCGAGACCAGGGATTTGACCTCTGTAATTATTCTATACAGAATTCACAACTAACATCCCCTGACAACATTAACTAACATTCACATCCCCTTTTATGCATGTACAGTCCTTCAATTCGTATGGGCCATTGTGGTGAGGTTGGTCGGGGCTTCTGGTAGCGCCCTTCCCAGGGGAATTCCAATGGTTATGGTGGTGTACATCCAACCTCACCAGACTATAGCACTCTCGATCGTTGGCGGGGATTCCAGTGGGACTGTGCCTAAGGTGATCGACGATGGATCTAGTGATGAGGATCAACCAGACAGTCCAGTCCCTGCCATGCCTGATCCAACGCTAGATGTGGACCCGACCAAGGATTTATTGGATGCATTCCATGGATATGAGCCTACCAATCACGCCAACTTGGATGAGACGGCCTCTGACATGGAGGAAAACAAAATAGTTTGTCTCCTCTTTTTGAAAGTGATCACACGCTTCATCAATGATACCCCCAAGCACTATATTTGGGTGAGATGGATAAGCTTCACTCACGATAGCAGGAACTGAGCGTCGGGGGAGTGGATGACCAGCGCCCTCGCAAGATCATCTACGATCTTATTGCGGAAATGATTCAAGAGTATGACTAGAGATTCGGTGTAGGCTGGCAGTGGATGAAGGAGGTGAATATTAAGAGGCTCTGGGAGAAATAAAACGAGGTGTAACGGTTTCAAGCCTGGGTAGATGAGCATTATTCTTCCCTTGTTGTGAAATCAGAGCTCGTCTCACGGTTGACAGCCTAGATGGCGGAGGCCAAAGCGGGCATGAAGCGAGTTTTTGAGTTGATAGCCATTATCCAGACTAGTGCAGAGCAGGCTCGGGTTGCGGCCAGCAAACTACACCATCTCGCTGTCAAAGAGGAGCAGGAGGTGAACAGGCGTAAGCAACTCCCTGATGTCACTAGATGGAGGGTGGCGAAGCTACAACGTTCCTTTGACGAGGTTAATCCATCCATGGGGGGAGTTGACCCTCCAGTACTATAATGATTACAAACCCTTAAACATAATTTCATGCTTTAATTGTTTTATGTCATAGAATATATGATTTTTATTGTTTACATTGGTTTATTGCATCCTTATGATGTTCGTGGAGCATCCAGTGATCATTCCATATGCTCGCGTGGGTCAGACCCGATGTGAGAAACAAGTGATGAACACCTTATCACCCCATCCAATCATAGGAGTGCAAGCCATGCTTCGGGAATCTGGGTATTGAACAACCGGTCTGGATTTCAGAAAGGAAAAGGGAAGGACCTGACTGGAGAATGATGCTATCAGAATAGTCGAATTATCGCTTTCCTAGCGTGCTCTTGTACACGAACAGGGTAATACCAGGGGTCCTAAAATAATTCCAAACATATGGGAATGGGGGGTGTGAATCACGAAACCTGGGATTCAGAATATTGTGGGGGTGGTGTTAAAATAATGAATTACTATTGACCTCATTTGAAACACGGTATTCTTATTGTATTAGCCTAGAGTGGGAATAGAAAATGATGGTCGACCACTGACCATGATCGAAACATGAGTCATGTCTCAAAATTTCATCTGTTAGTCTTCCAGAACATTGGTCGATCACTATAGGCATGGCATAGGCTAGAAACCGATATTGTTAGTGGGTTCTTTCTGACGTGAAATATGACTTGTGTTCGAATAAGGGGCACACGAAGCGTGGAATGTTGCGGGAGGGTTTGTTCGAATTGAATCTAGCACTCTTGAAGTTACACCACCATGGTGGGAGAACACTAGATGGATGCATCTGTTTGATCACAGATAATTCCCTATTTTAGATAGGTCCTCTCTAGAGAGGGGGGTTGTCGCTTCCCAATGTCATCGTGGGGCATCCCGAACATGTTCATGGAAAAATTGAAGTTACATGGTTCCCCACAAGGGGTTAGGCGAGGTGGCCGGAAACGAGTAGGAACAAGATTTAGGATTCCTAAGGTTGGACCCTAGAAAAAATACCAGGGTGAATCTCTGTATCCCATGAGGATGGGAATCAAGTCATACATAGTTATGGAATCACATTTTAACGTCATGCGGGATGATGAGAAGCCTAGCTACGCCGGTTCACATCCAACCAAAACTACTAAGCCTATGTGAGTCATGTTCGATGTGGGAAGAAAGACGTAATGGTGGACTTCCCGAAATAGGAAGGAACATGTTAGGGAAAAGGGATTCTTGGTAAATATTGTCCCAATCATTTTAACCCATCCCTGTAGCACACCTAGACGTGTGAAGAGATAAAGCTGAGTATGTCGGAATTTCACTTGAACATGTGGAAGTGGAAATGTGGGAATCATGATGCTCGAAATATGGACCTCAAAGATGGCTGTGTGATGATGGAGGATAACTTTTGACCGTGGAGGAAACGCAGCATCCACACCGCGTTAGTCTGGAATTGGGATAGACAAATGAGGGTCGCCCGTTGACCATGTTCGAAACATGGGACCTGTCGAAAATGTCATCCGAGATCCTTAGGGACATTGGCCCGAAACTGTAGGAGAGACTATAGGCCTAGCATCCATGCCTTCCTGGGGTCCTTTTGGGTGTGGAAGAAAATGAGGATCCAAATAGTGATCTCAGGAAGCTTGGACAAGGAAGGAGGGGAATGTCCCCATGAAAATTTAATATTTCAGGATCTTTGTCAAACACATCTAAATACCAAAACGAGACGTATTAGATTGAGGGAGTCAAGTTGCATCCCATAGGGTGATCTTATTTTTGGGTTTTTGAAGTCAGACCACGGATGGTAGGAAACGCGGGAGACACATGGTAGAGTGATTATAAAACCTAACGTGAATGGGGCCCTGGGGTTCTAACAACCATGTGTTCCTTGGGGAGGTTTTTTGGTCGAGGGACCAAAAAAAAATTAAATTGGGTCTGAGGTGAGGTGCATGGACGTTTTTACGTAACCCATGAATATGGGGATCAAGATGTACATTGTTATAGAGGTGTCAGAACACGGTACCCGTGCCAGGGATAAAAGGGGCATGTGGGCGTGGCCCTCGCACCAAGAGAAGTGGTAGTTGATAAATCTTTTTTGTCCATTAAGGTGAGGGTTTTTTTCTATGAAGCGATAGGGCGAGGGTAACATGATATGGAATCACAACAAGAATAATATCGTAGCAGGTGTTGACAAATGGTATGTCATGTTCCCAATCCCAAACATGGTGTCCCCTTGAGTGAGAACATCATGATGCAGTGCTGTTTTTTGTCGTGTGTCCAGGACGATAATTTCACAGTTTAGGGTCATGTGATAGGACCTAGAAGCATATTTTAAATTAATATGGCTTGGACATGAAGGAGATCTTACTTTAGGATCTTAGATCTCAGATCATAGAGGAGGAAAAACCCTCCAAATAAGTGTAGACCTCAAACCGTCCCCTAAGCCCGTGTGAGTTAAACTCGATGTGGGAAACAAGGGAGGAATATGCCTATTGCTCTACCTAGAATGCACGCCAAAGGGCAATTGGTTCAGAACCCGGAATGAAGCCCCTATCACAGATTTGGTCCTCCTAATGCATAGATGCGCACAAAGTAATAGTACCAAGAGTTTGGAATTTCTACTTGGACAGGAAGTGGTGGAGAAGGATGTGAATCATGTAGATAATATTTTTGGAATAATGGGGTTGGAGTGGCGATGGAGGATAGATTTTGACCGTGTTTAAAACACAGTATACATATCACGTTAGCCTGAAATGGGAACAACAAATGAGCATCGACCGCAGACCATATTCTCAACGTGGGATTTGTATCGACTTATTGTCTGCGACCCTCGACGACATTGGCCTGAAATTGTTGGAGGGACCTTATGCCTAGCATTCATACCATTCAAGGACACTTCCGGGTGTGAATGGTGATGGAAGCCCTAATGAAGGGGAACACAAAGCCTGAAAAGTAGGCCGAAACATGTCTGAGAATAGTCTGACATTCCAGGTACTAAACCTGGGTACCCTTAGGCGCATTGATGAACCGCCGAAGATGGTCGACGAGGGTGATTAAGAGAGATAGTTAAATGTCGTGGTTTTTACAAGCCCGATGTGAATGAGAATATAAATCCATGCCATGCTGTATACTCCCCTACCCGGGGAAGGGTAGGCAAAGGGCCCAAGGTGAAATGTTGATTTCTAGGAGATGGGGCAGGACCCGAAGTCTAGACAATTAGATGGTCCTACATATCCCATAAGTATGGGAATCAAGACACACATAGTTCTTAAAGGCCCCCATGGGTATGATTCCGAAAACGAGGGAGGTGTATGGCATAGAGAATATCCCGACGTGAATGAGGACATAATCCCACACCACACCGTACACTCCATCTAAGAACATGGGTCGGGGCCGATGAAGGCCAAGGGGTCTGAGGATGGGCCATGGTCAAGAAGGCCTAACTAGTTTGTAGTTTAACATCTTATAGTTAGGATGAGGTTCGGGGCCCGAGAATGCCAAGGGGCCTGAGGCTGGGCCTCTGTCCAGAAGGCCCAGTCGGTTTTTAGTTTAATGACTTATAGTGTGGATGAGTGTCGAGGGACCGGGAAGGACAATGGGCCTGAGGTTAGGCCTTAGTCAGGAAGGACCGAGCAGTTTTTAGTTTAATATCTTTGCAGTGTGGACGATTGCCAGGGTCCCAAGAATGCCACAGGGCCTGAGGCTGGGCCTTGTTCAAGAAGGCCCGACCAGTTTGTAGTTTAACATGTTGCAGTTAGTACGAGTTTCGGGGGCCTGAGAAGGCCAAGGGGCCTGAGGCTGCGCCTCAATCATGAAGGCCTGACCAGTTTTCAGTTTAACGATATGCGGTGAGGACGACGGTCGAGGGCCTGAGAAGGCCAAGGGTCCTGAGGTTGGGCCTCTGTCAGGAAGGCCAGACCAATTTGTAGTTTATCGTCTTGTAGTGACAAAGAGAGTCGAAGGCCCGAGAAGGGAAAGGGACCTGAGGCTAGGCCTTGGTCAGGAAGGCCCGGCCAGTTTGCAGTTTTACATCTTGTAGTGAGGACGAGGGCCATAGGCCCATGAAAGCCAAGGATCCTGAGGGTGGGCCTCGGTGAGGAAGGGCTGACAATTTATCTGTTTAACTTTGTACAATGAGGACGAAGAGTGGATAAGGTATCCCATCTTGGGATGTGTATGGCACGACAAGTAACCCGATGTGAATGAAGACATAATCCCATACCACACCCTAAAATCCCATAAGAGGGAACCCGGGATGTGGCCCAAAATCCCAAGTGTCATATGGCTGGGCCTTGGATGGGAAGGCCATACGCCCTCTTGTACGGTTACTTCCTCATCACAGCTCCTAAGCCCACGTGAGCGGTGTTCGGTATGGGAAACAAGGAACCGGTCTTGGCTCTCCCCGTAAAATGGGGCTTGATAGTTGGAAACGCTCGGAGGGAGTTCATCGCATAGAGATACAACAGGATAGCATGAACCACCACACTCGATGTTCGGGACATCGTGGGGTGGTCCTAATGATCCAGGATAGCTATTAACCATGTTTGGAACAGAGCGTCCCTATAGTAACCTGAAATGGAAGCAGCAAACAAGCATATACTACTGACCATATTCGAAATGCGGGATTTGTGTCGGCTTTTTGCTTGAAATCCTCAAGGTCATTAGCCCGAAGTGGTAAAATATATCTTAGGCCCAACATCTATACCATTCAGGGGCCCTTCCGGATGAGTAAGGTGATGAAGTCCCAATCAAAGCAGTGGGTGAAGCATAGTTTTACCCACCTCAAAAAGTAGAAAACATCTCCAGGGAGCGGGATATATGGTCGGATCATGGTTAGCTCGATGTGAATTGGGGAAAAATTTGCACCCCTGCCATACGTCTTGACCCAGGGGGAAGATTCTGTCATTTTGGCTGCACCAAAATATGAAATGTCCAGGAATTCCAACGTACCCCATGAGGATGAGAATCCAGCCATACGTAGTTCTTGAAGGGCATGTAATTTAACGTCATGTGGTGAAGATTTGGGAGGATTGAAGAATGGGAGTTGGGACATGGTGCGACCATTATAACCCTTTTATGAGTGGGGATAATGAATCCTTCACCATATCGTGCATGGATCCGCTGAGAGAACTATACCCAGGGGGGATAGTCAATGAAAAGAGCTCAGTGCTGGTCTAGAGATGAGGCATCTCAGTGTTCCTATGTATCCCATGAGGATGGGAATCATTCCATACATAGTTATAAGGGTGCAATTTAATATCATGCGGGATGATGCACAGTTTAAAGTCATATAGGTATGAACAGTTTAAGGTCATGCTGGACTGGCGTGCAGTTTAATGTCATGAGTGACCAAACAATTTACGGTCATGCTGGACCAAACAATTTAAGTTTATGTTGGACCTGACATCTCAGGAAAAATATTTCATGAGAAACTTGGCATTGGTGGGAGGAGTTATACGCTCACCATCCATGGTCACCATGGAGTATGCTCCATTAGGGTAAACCATGTGGACTATGTAAGGTCTTTCCCATTTGGGCACCAACGTGGGTGGTTTCCATCCAGGGATCATTGGTGCCCGAAGGGACAATACAATGTCTCCTTGCAGAAAGGAGCAGAGGCGAACCTTTTTATTTAAGGCCATGGCTATCTAATTCTGATGCCTTTCCAGATTGTTCAGTGCACAGATCCTATACTCGTCAATTTCTTCCAATTCATCTAGAGAGATTTTCTCCACATTATCTGGCGCCTGCTGGTCGTAGATTGTTGTGTGTAACGAAGGAAGTTGGATCTCAATGGGTATGACAACCTCAGCTCCGTACACCAGGGAATATGGGGTCACCTGTGTGGAATTACAAGTCATCGTCTGATAGGTGTAGAGGGCATTGGGTAGCTTGTTCGGCCAACTCTTTTTGTTCTAACAAACCATTTTCTGCAAAATTATAGAGAGTTTTTTTTTGAACTCCTTGATCTGTCCATTTCCAAGCGTGTGATAGTTGGAGGTATGGTTCGAACAGATATTGTACTTTGCATATAGTTTTTTCAGCCCAGCTACTCAAAAGTTGGTGCCTTTATCGGTGAGGATGATGTGTGGGATTCCAAATCTATAAATGATGTGGGAGATCACGAAGTCAATGATAGAACGATCCATGACCTCCTTGAGAAGAACTGCTTCTTCCCACGTAGAAAAGAAGTCTGTGGCTGTCAGGATGAACCACCACTGGCGAGCTATCGCTGGTGGGTATGGTCCCATGACATCGAGTCCCCATACTACGAACGACAAAGAGTAATTGGTGAGGTGGAGAGGTTATGGAGGACGATATATGAAGTTAGCATGAATTTGGCATGCGAGACATCTCTTGGAGAACTCAATGCAATCGTGGATCATTAAGGGCTAGAAGTACCCCAATATCCAT
Source organism: Viscum album (assembly GCA_963277665.1). NCBI lineage: Eukaryota > Viridiplantae > Streptophyta > Magnoliopsida > Santalales > Viscaceae > Viscum > Viscum album. The sequence continues at coordinate 1,370,712,195 of OY728133.1, read as the reverse complement.
ATATGATGGGACAACATCAGCCTAGCTTGGTGAGCACCACATGAACTGGCATGAACCTAGTGCATGACTTGAGAAATCTCGACTCCTTGGATGCAACAGAGGAGACCACTATCAAAACTGTGATTGTAGAGGATACGGTCAAGACTGGTAACACTCTAAGGGTAAACTGCAGTGCGCGGCGTCAGATTCGCTCACGCTCAGCCCTCTCAGCTGGGAGGCAAGCATTTTTGAGATAATCGACAAAGGGGGCACTCCAATCGGGGGTCGATTTGACCCCTACATTGGAAGAACCTGGGGGTACTGACACAGAGGACCCAACAGTAAGATGGATTACCCGTAGGCCGTCCTCCTCCTGTTGGGTGATAGAGGAAATTACTCTCCAGTGTACCAAGTGTATAATCAGATCATTTTGTTCGGGTTTTTCGAGTTATTCATCCAGGCTGGAAAGGGCATCGGCTTGACCATTTTGTGACTAGGGGACATGGGTAACCTCCGGTCGAGAAGGTAACTGGGCCATTAGGTGGAGGGTGCGCTCCAACAATGTTACGAGCTTTGGATTTCTGAAACATAGCCACTATAGAGTTGCATGACGACTAGCTCAAAATCATTATTCACATGAAAATGGGGCACATCAATCTCAAGGGCTAGCTCGAGTGCAGTGATAAAAGCTTGATACTCTACCTCATTGTTGGTACAGACTTATGACAATAGGTAAGAGTAAGGAAGAACGACTTGTGCTTGTTTAATGAAGATGATACCCAGGCCCACTCTGTTGAGTCAAGGATCATTGAGCCTCCTACCGGTGGGGCTCCGGGAGGCACTATCAAAGTGAATTTTCCAACATGGGATGACTTGATCGACTTAGAGGATTGCCTTATATTGAAAATCTATATCCAGGGACTGTCATTCGATGGTTGGATTTGCAGCATGGAAACCGGCCAATGTATGACCATTGACAGCCTTCTGAGGCACAAACCTGATGTCAAATTGATGGAGGATTACCACCCACCGCTCTAGTCGTCCAGTCAACATGGGATGGCTTATGATGTACTTCAACGGGTCTACATGAGTGACCAGCTATAACTCATGGTGTTGTAGGTATTGTCGCAAATTATGAACAGTAAATAAGAGCGCAAAGAACCTCTTTTCGATTGGGGAGTATCTGGTCTCTATATTGAGAAGCATGTGGCTAAAGTAGTAGAGACTATTCTCCTTCCTCTATTTGTTCTTCTGTGTGAGAAGGGTGCTGAGAGATCGTTCCAGTGCAGTCATGTACAGGATTATCGGCTTCCTAGAGACGGGTGACATAAAGACTGGATGCTATGGAAATTACTACTTAATTTCATCGAAAGAGTTTGGCACTCATCGTCCCATTCATAGGCAGATCCGTTTTTCATTAGCTGAGAAAAGGGCTTACAATTGATGGCTAAGTTTTAAATGAATTGTGGTATGTAGGCTATGTGGCCTTGAAAACCTCGAATCTCTTGGATATTCCTCAAGGGAGGCATCTTTATGATTGCCTTGATATTCTCTGGGTCGATCTCGATGCCTCGGTAATTGACAACAAAGAGAAGAAACTTCTTAGAAGTGTCCCTGATGGCACACTTCAATGGGTTCATGTTCTAGTGGAGGGAGCGGATAAAGCTGAACACTTTCTCAAGGTACATGAGATGGTCCTTATGCTGGAGAGATTTGACCACTAGGTCATCCACATAGCATTCCACCAATGTCCCTACGGTTGACGTGAATATTCAATGTATGGCCCGCTGATTGGTGGCACCTGAATTCTTCAGGCTTAAGGGCATAATCTAGTAACATAAGGTAAATTGGGGCACCCTGAAAGTGGTGAATTCTTTATCCTCAGGGGCCATCTAGATCTAGTTATATCCTGATAAACCATCCATGAAAGATAGGGATTGGAACCCGGCCGTACCATCAATCAAAAATTATGTCACATGCAAGGGAAAATCATCTTTTGGACAGTGACGGTTAACATCCCAGAAGATGATATAGACTCTGATATTCCCGTTATTCTTCTTGACAGGCACGATGTTGGCAAGCCACGTGGGGTACTGGATCTCTTTGATGAATTTGGACCTATTGAGATTGTCGACTTCGGCCTTGAACATGGCACCGTCAGAAGGGTGCATTTTTCGGGGATGTTACTTGAACTCGCGATTGTTTTTCGAGAGACCGAGTTGGTAGACAGATACCTGAGGATCTAGTCCTGCAATCTTGTCATAACTCTAGGGAAACACATCACAGTTCTATTTAAGGAATTCCATGCACCTTTGATGCTTCTCGAGGGACATAGAGGCACTGATCAACGTGGGTCTCAGATCTACCTCACTAGTAAGGTTCACCTGTACCGATTCATTGACTGTGGAAGAGACGCCCTATTCAAAGGCAGGGGAGCTTCCTCTATATGCTATTATTCACTTGTTGAGGAGGGATTCCTAGTGGTTGAGGCTTCCCCTGGGTTGGAAGAACTTGACGGGAAGCTGGTACCATCCTGGACAGAAGTGGACAACACATCAAGAGATTTACGCGCCACTGAGACCATATCGATGAAGGCAGTCGATCAAATCCCATATGGCCTTCGGCCCAAGGGGCCACCCTTGATGATATCAAAGTAATAGTGGCACGTTTTCTGGAGGTGGTTAATCCCAACCTATCGAAACAGACACGTATGGAATACCGTCATTGCTATGTGGCAGACATCCCGGTATCATACGAGGGTAGGAGGTTCCGAGATCACCTGAGCCTGGTTTGTGTGGGAGTATGAGGTGATTTTACACCGTCGCATGGAAAAGGGAATATGCCATCCGCTTATACCCAAGACAATAAATCATTTCCCCATTTTGGGGTCGTGGCCTCTATTCTATGGATCGAGAAGATGTAGGCATCATCCAGACCTTCCCAGGGGTTAGTGGTGACTGGGGTGGGCTCAACCCCACTTTCCAGGATCTGCTTATCCTTGCTCTTGTAATAGTCAGCGTCCAAATAATAGGCTTCACAAGAGGAGAATGGAGATGCATCACCATGGAGTATTCCTACTCGATCATTTAGTGATTATTTTAGGCACTGGTGATATGATATGGGGACCGTCGCGTGCAGGTGGATCCATGGCCTTCCCATCAATGCATTCAATGCGATGTCCTAGGAGACAACCATAAACTCGGTGCTGGAAACTAGGCCACCAAACTAGGTCGTCAAATATATCTTTCTGGATGAGGTCTTCATGGTGCTCTCATATCGTTGGATCCTTAAATAAGAGGGAGTCTGGTTGTCCTTGGATTACCCCATATTCCATAGTGTCCTCAATGGGATAAGGTTGATCCCAGATCCGGTGTCAACGAGATAGCATCAAACCTTCACACCGTTAAATTGGGCAGTGATATACAGCGGGTATATGAGCCCATGTATGGGAGAACCATCATCTTTTCCTGAGAATGTAATTATGGCCTGTCATTTGGCATTCTCAACTACTTCAGCATGGAAAGCTTCTACAACTACTACCTCCGTCTCAAACTGGAGGGAGTTATTTAAAGCCTCGGTGAGTGCTTCGCGCATATCTGAAGATAAGAGAAGGGGTTAAAGGATTGAAAGTCTTGATGAGATGTCCGAAAGGTGCTTTAGGACATCATACTTTTGTGTTAGGAAAAAACTCATGCCTGCGGGAGGCCGCTCTATGATTGGAGGTATGGCGGGCCCTGCCGGCTGGACCAGAGATTGACTGGTACAGGGCACATCTCATTGTTCACTAGTCGAACCCTGAAGAGTAGCTGCTGGGTGAGGACCAGACAGTTGAGACCAGACTTTAGCGGGGCGAAGCTAGTCGCAATATGGCTGACGTGGTTTTTCGTGATCCAGTAGCACAAATGGAGGTGGAGGCGGACCTCACAACACTGGATGAAGAGGTTGCGCGTGCTGAGTTCTGTGCTGGGCCTGTTGTCTGGTCTCAATTGCAAGCATGGACTAGCTGGAGGCTCCAACTGATGTGCCCCATCAACCCATATGGTCGTGGCTCTACCGGCATTGGTGTCAGCTGAGGGCATTCGGGAGGTTCGCCTGGCACTCCCCCTCGTCGAAAGTCATATAGCTATTTACCAACACAAAGGTGTTAACTGAATCATACAATTGACATTCACTTGAAGAATCATCCACCACTGAGAAGATTCTGGGGGGAATTCCCATATCAGGGGGAATGAAGTCACCGAGAGTGAGGGATGACGATAGAATTGGCATGGCGCGTTGCTTTTTTTGCGTTGTCGATGCTTGCTCTTCTAGGAAGAGGTCGGATGAGATGATGATGTAGAGGTGGTGGTCACAGCTTCTTAAGGATTATGTAGATTCAAGAGTGTTCGAATGATACCATGGGTACAAGCAACCATTTTACGAGCCATCTAGTCGTCGTACTTATGAGATTCATAGCTGGGGACCTATAGCCACTTGCCTTTGTTGGCTCTACTACTGCCAGAACATACAAAGACACCCGCTACTTGTTCCAGGGTCAGGCCCATCCTGACTATGTTTTTATCGACATGGTCTTAGATCCAGTTCATAAACACATAGTACTTCTTGAGGGTGTTCCCCAGAATCCAATGATAAGGACATTAGTTGGGGAGATCAGTGAGATTCACCTCTGCCAGCCTTCTACACTTAGGCAAGCATACTATCTCATGCTCTATGGCGCTACAGAAGTAACTGGGGACCTGATTCTCACTGAACAAGTACGTACAATGTCTTATTTCTAGATAGGGAGCCCTTGCATCCTGGACTAGATGAGGACCAGGAGGGGCCTATCGAGGAGGTGGACCCTGATTGTCCAACCTGGGAACCGGCGGAGCATTACGCGAGGGCGCCTACAGATTCTGAGGACGTTGTGGAGTCGAAGGCTGTGACTAAGGTGGAGGGCCTCTACGAGGATACGTGTATGGCTCTACTGGTAGCAATCCTAGCTGCCTGGGGGCCTTTACCTGGGCCTGCGTGGCAGGCTCAGCTCTGCCATCCCTCCTTGCTAGGATTACAGGGGGCAGCGGACGTGCCTGGATGACCTATTGAAAATCTTCTTTGAGGAGTTGGGCTTTATCTGAGAAGTCTCAGATCCATCCAGGATAGTTCTGAGTGATTAAGTAGAGAACCAATTCCGTCTTGATATTCCCCACGCACAACGTCAATAATTTATCTTGAGTCAGTGACATGTCGATAGAGTATGTGAGCCTCTTCCACCGGGCGATGAAGTCCATTACTCACTGATCAGGCCCCTTGTATGAACATGAAGAGGTTTGTGATGTTATTTTTCTAGTTGGTAGAGAAAAAACATGTAAAGTAATTGTCTGCGAAGGTCCTCCCAACTAGTCAAGGATCTGACAGGGAGCTGGCTGTACCAAACGAATATCAGACCCTCCTGTGTCTGAACAAAACTGCGGAGCTTTGCAGCCTCCTGTTGTGTCGGGGTCCCTAGTATAGGACCACACCATGAGTTGAAATGGTCCAGGTGATGTGGTAGGTATGAAGTCCCATTAAAATGGGAGATGGTGGGGTTTCCGAATCCCGGGGGTGCTGCCATGTCATCCACCTATGCCAGGAATGGCTTTCCAACCAGTGGGACAGCCACCTACTGTATTTCCAAAGCCTCTAAGCGGGCAATGAGTGCCTCCATTGGATCATCTAGACATGGATCAATATCTTGATGGGGGTACCTAACCACAAGTGCGTTTACGGGTTCTTCAATGCGGTAGACAAGCTCAACGGCTTGTGAAGCATCTGGTGGAGTGACCCTTTGGGAAGCGAGAGGAGCCCGAGCATGGTTCCTTGGATTATCGCGCCATTCAGGAGGGTTTGGTGAGACATACAGTGCTCTCTTACCGTGATCTCCTGATTCCTCCCAATCACCGAATACGGAAAGATCAGGGTTGCCTAGGGGAATCTCGCTGAGGAGTGGTTGTTCATGCCCCTACTGCCCCATCCTAGGTTCACCGTAGTCGGGCTGTTTCTCTACAGCGTGTTCAGCCAGGGGTTTGTCGACCAAAATCTTATGCTCAGAAAGTTATTGGTGCAACATGGCCTTCTCGGGGTCCTCCTTTGTCTTGTACACTGAGGTGGATGCGTCAGAATGTTTGACATTTCTGACATGCTCTTTGCCCTTTCTGTTATTCCTGCTGAGTACCAACACCTATGGGGGTACAAGGAGTCCTAGTAGGTTCCTCTTCTGAAGGGTAATCCTCCCCGATGGTTCCAACAATGGTAGAAGACCCTCAAGGGGTATGTATCCATCGAGAAGCTCCAGCTCACCGTCTTTGTCTGCTATATCAGCCATGTTGACTGTGACCTTTCCCAGGGGCCTGTCCTCGATGTCGCCCATCAGGTCGGGATTTCATAGGATAGAACTAAAGAGAGGGTACCATACTGCCCCTAGACATAGATTTTCACGTGGGGGGTAGCCTCCCTGATAATTATGCGGAGTACCTTGATAATCTGAACGCATTGCTGCTGAAGAGCCTCACGACGGCCTGGTGACTAGGGGAACTGGGCCATAGGGAGTGTGGCCAGATTGACAAGATGGAACTACTCACAAATTTTTTCAAAATGAAATAGTCCCCATGGATAAAACACGTGCTGAGGATGAATACTGATATGTGTCGTCCCAAGGGAGAAGCGAAAAACTCAACTTCCCTTGGGGTGAGGGATTCTAGTATGCGGAAATTCGGTGTTTCCACGAGCCAGAACATCTCGGGGAAGTGGTCTGCTATGAGGATGTTCCAGAAACTCCTAGGTGTAGATTCAGGGTCTGGCCCTTCATTACTCCACTCGTCTATTGGGGTGGCTGAGGAAATGGCAGCGGTACTGAGGCAGACTCCCGGGATGGTAGGCTAGCCGGTGGAGAGTATGGCGAGAGGGCTGACTGGCCGTTGATTCATGGGCTGTCCTCCGAAGAGTATAGCGACCGGGCAACCACGTCGTGATATGAGGGGTTGTCTTCCTCCATTATTGGATCAGGGGATAGGAATTCTTGTGATAGGCCTCGATGCTACTCGCCTACCATTGGTCCACAGAATATCTCTATGTGATCTCTTGTGGAGGTAGAGTGCGCTTCCGGTGACAATTGTGGTGATTTCTGGACCATATCTTATGTGGTTTCTAGATTTTCATCTTCCTGGTTATACCTGCATAGGGGGAGGGAATCCTATGGACTTCGAATTCCAGGAGTACCAAGCTGATGCGCCTTGTTCCTACTTAGACCCTTGACTCAGATGAGCAAGGGATGGGTTCCCGAGCTGAGTCGTACCGCGATTCAGTGTTTGAGAATTAGAACAGTTTAATCTCCTTCCGTACCTTCCAAGAATTCTTCTTGTGGCGGCGGTGACCCGCCTTCTTGCCCCTGGGTGGCTCCTCTATTTAGGGCTGGTTCCTGACACGGGGTCCTTCAACCGCACTGTGCTGGGGCGGAGAGGGTTTCCACTAGGGAAAGCCAGGGTGCGAGGAGCACCAGGAAAAATGTCTATGGGGACATGGGGAGGACCTCCATGAATAGATCTAGAGTGGGAAAATCCTCCACTATGACAAGAAAGAGCATGGGGAGGACCTCCATGCTTGGTGCGGGTGGAGTGAGGCTGGATTTCAACCCTCTGGTTGTCGGGGCGAGGAGGACCTTTACCAACTACGGAGAGGATGTAGGGAGGATCCCCATATTGGAGAGGGATAGGATGTGTTATGTCCTTGCACCTACGATCAGGAGCTGGAGGAGATAATCCATATCCAATGTACTGGGTATGTGAGAGGCTTTCGTCTCGAGTATCACATCCGCAAGGGTAGACCCTCATTCGGATAGGGGGTGGCATGAGGCAGACCTCTATACCGAGCCTCGAAGAGGGGGAGACCCATGCTCTTTGTGGTAGTGGTATGGGGAGGACCTCAGTATTGGGGGAATCACTGTGGTTTGGTTAACGATGACCCCTTCTCATGTCTGCGACCAGTAGAGTCAACGAAGCCTACCCATAGGGTGGTTGGGGGATCAATCATGGTTGGGAATATAAGTGCACTTGCTCCGTTTGTGAAGGGACTTGATGATATGCGTCAGTGGTGGATTGGTCCACGATAGCTGTCGACATTGACACCCCTTGGCGGGCATCCTCAGCTCGTGCCCGATGATGGCGTCGGGTCAGATGAGCCGGTGCTGGTGGTGCTGGTGCATAGCTTACTTGCTCAACCGGCAAGGTCGGGCAGCGGCGCTGATGTGGCCAGGTGGGGGCCCTTATTGGGAGCCCCTGGAATGAGACTCTAACCAGGCTGGGCCGGACGCCGCCAACCTCACCAGTGTACGATAGGGAGTCATCAAAGTGATCGAGGGACAGGCTCCTGAATTGATCGAATGACGGGGTGGGGAGAATCGGCTCCCTGCACAGTCCTTGGGGGTAGCATTGATGGCACAAACCTCTTGCTCATTCTGATGATCGAGCTTCCAAGGGATGTCCAGTTCTATTAGTTTACATTATTCTTTTTGATTGTTTTCTATTGGGATATGACAAGGGGAGTCTGACTAATTGCCTCTGTGAGCTCACACAACCTCTCTATCCATGTGGAGATGGGGCATGGTCCTATGAAGTCTCTCAGTGTTGGTGTTGTGTTTGATATATGGCCCCAACCATATGTTCAATTCACCCACCAACAGTAGTTTGATTTTGTGGGTTCCTTGGACCTATCTGGAATTATGAATTTTTCTTATGAAAATAAATATATGTGAATTTTAAAAAATGGGTTTTAAAGGAAGGATTGGATTTTTAAAAGTGGAAAAAGGGGTCTTCAAAAATTAAATATAATAATGGTTTTGGAAGGATTTTTTAGAAAAAAAAAAGAGGAAGTGGAAATAATTTAATGGGATTTGATTATCCATAATCTATCCCTGTGGTTTTTGGAAATAAAATGATTCCAATATGTGAATCATTTTAAGTTGATTCTGAATCAATGTTTTAAATGGGGTGCTTTGGGATGTTGAAAAGTGGTTGAATCTGATGAATTGGTTTTGGATATTGGTTTTCAGTGGTTGGGGTTTTCCTAGAATGGTTATTAGTCTCAATGACCCTTGGATTATAAAAATATACCTTGCTGAATTTTATAAAATGGGAAGGGGTTGATTGGTGTCACTTGGTTTTTTTTAATGTTATTAAAAATGAAAAGTGGTAGGTTTTTAAAGAAATGGTTCATGATGAATTGTGGGTTTTTTTGTGAAATATGAAAAGGGTTTTTGAAATGGTGGTTGGTGTTCCTTCTCATGGTACATGATTTTTGGAATAATGATGTTTTTTAGCCTTCGGTGTTTTTATGGTTTCTCACATGCATGGTTTTATTGATATTTTGAAGGATGGACTATAGGGAATGGTGTTTGGGTGCCTAGGGTGGCATGGAAATGTACATGTGGGTCAGACTTGATGAAACACCATTGGTGAATGTGGAAACCCACCAAGATAGTTTCTAATGTGTTTTGAGATGAATAGTTGTGGCATATGATTATAAACCAATTGTTATGTGGCTATTTTTTATATTTCTTAGAAGGGTTTTTTATATAGTAAGCATACTTGTGATCTAGAAGTCATACTCTTATTGAATCTTGATATGAGATCTTGTTGGTGGCAACGTTTTGGAGTAATGTTCATAGGGATTCTATATATGTGCTTGATGTTGTGATCTGGCCATGAATAGTTCTCCGTTTGGAAATATTTCCGACTGATAAACCTAATAATTCATTTAAAATGTAATCTACACCTCTTAATATGATACCTCATCCTGTTTGTTAAAATAGAGAGATATTTGGGCGCGATTTAAAGTGACTTCCCATTATGTTGATTCTCTCGGTTGTGGTAGTTTTACTCGATGATGTTTAGTGGGTGTTTTGTGTGCCTTGTTCATTCTGCTCCTCATTAGGAGTGAGAGAAAATAGTGTTATGTACCTACATGTTCTTGTTTTGATAAAAATGTGTTGTTCAGGAAGAGTGTTTCACGGTGTATCTTGATCTATTGTTTCTTCATTAGAGTTTTATATGGTACTGTGCGGAACTAAGGTATGGATTACCAGTTGGGGGTTATCAAGGCCTGACTGTGAGTCAAGAGTTTCTTCATCCATCAGATCTCTATCCATAGGTTTCAGAGTGATGTTGGAATATAGTCAAGAGTCCTAGGATGGTGGGTATTATTACTAAGATCATACATATAACATTTTATTTAGGTAGTTAATTTGTTTCTTTTGGGGTCTCAATGGCCCAATGATTCGGTACCCATACCACCCCTCCCTAGTAGTGTGGGTTTGGATATATGCCGAGAGTGTTGGACCAATTCTTTCCACCTCCATTCGAAAGAGGTGGCTTAAATGTTCACGTTTTTTTCTTCTCAACTTGGGTTGGTAGGTTGTTTCAATATATTTTTGGAGGTCTTTTGTGAGTGAGGCCCGATTCTAGCTCATGTTGAATTTTTGTTTGTTTATTACATGTTGGGTTCAAATAGTGGGGAGACCCACCATGAGACTCGTTGACTTTTCCTCCTATGAACTTATCTAGTGATAGTTGTTTATTAATGTTGAATATTATATCCCATAATCCACTGGGAACTTTGTTTTTCATGAGTTCTCTATAGATATTTGATTGTTGGGTTCATTAGTAGAAGGCCCAACAACCGAGTTCTTTGTTTGGTTGTGGAGGTAATGAATCAATCTTTCGGTTGAGTCTCAAGATGTTAGTGAGATTTCATGTATTGGATAAGGTAAGAGTATTATGTTCCATTAATGGTTGATGTTGTTTCATTGGATTTGTAGGCTGGACCATATAGAGAATTAATCCATAGGTTTTTATCAATAAACTAGACTATGTTATGTCTTTCCGGGGGAGATAAGCTTTAATGGTGGGGAGAATTATTACACCCGGTTGTTTTTCGTTTCATCTCCTGGTTTTGATTTGTTTCATTGAAAGTCTTGATCATTTTATTTGATGTTGGCTGAGATTAGTTTTTAGTTTTAAATAACCATATATTTCTAATCACCCTAATTTTAGTTCACCCTCGCTTTATTAGGTGTTTTTGGAGAAAGGGTGGTTACTTCATGATTTGGGCCAACCGTGAGCTCAATTCCACATTTAAAAACATATATTGATTATTTTATAATTCATTCAATTTGTAATCATTTTTGACACATTCCACATCCCACTTTTCCTACATTTACATATTCAAACTACCATATCCTTTTTTACCCATTATAAATTTTTAAGCACGGTGAATTGGGGTTACTTATTTAAGTATTGGGCTAGCCCCTGGGCCCATTTCCAATTTTGAAAAAATTAATATGTTTCTTTTTTTATAAAACAAATTTTAATATTTTTCGGTGATTTTACATCCCACTAGAAACCAATACCCCTATCCTCACCCCCATTATTTATTTTATCTATTTTGAGCTCATATGAGTCTCAGATTTGGGAAAACATCTCAATGTCTCTCAAATCGTCCAGAATCACGAAGGTAAATTATTTTTTCCATAAATCCTTCCATTTTTACTAATATTCCCACAAATCATCATGCATTGGTTCTTCCAGACCATAAGATACTTTCCAAGATGTTTCATGCCATTCCCTTTTCACTATGTGTGTAGATCTAATGGAAGATTAATAATTTTCATGTTGAAAAGGTGAGATTCCTTCTCCCTTCTCCTCCATATGAATCATCCATTCATTTTTTCTTGGATTTATAATCTCCACTAGTCTTGATCAACCTAGTTTTTTGCTATCATATGAATATTGATGTGGTTTTGGTTCATTTGGGACTAGTCTCAATAGTTTTATGGTTTTAATCCCACGGATGGTGATATTGGGTGTGTGTTTCCATTATTCCAAGGATTTGAGGTTTGATATCCCGTTCATATGACTTAACCTTTTAATAATCATCATTTTATTATTGTTTTCATCTGATGTATATGTTTATTATTATTTTTCAGCATTTGGATTATTTTATTGGTGTGAAAATTGGATGTTTAACTCTTGTTTTGGGAAAGGTGTTATTGTTTTTTCATAAAAGTACCCAAAAAGTGTTTGATTAAATGTTCAACAATATTTAGAAATAAATTTGTAATATTTAGAACCAGTTTTATGGTATTTTTAATATGTTACAGTAGCATGTATACAATATGTCATGCAATTTGTGTTTTATTTCTTGTCAAGTGATTAAAATAAATTGTTTTGTTTAAAAGGGTATGTCATGTGTTCGGTAAATTTGCTAGTTGGGTTTTATGTGTCATCTTTGATTAAAAAAGTATTTGTTTGAATTATAAATGAATTGAAATATTGATAAAAGGGATTCTGGGTCCTCATATGGATTTAAAATTTGGATTTGGTTGTACAAACAAATGGGTTTTGGTTTATAACATGTTTTGGTCCGAGTTGTTGGAAAATGACCTCATTCATATCCTTATGAAAATGGTTGTTTTTTTTAATATATAACCTAAATGTTTTAAGGAACTTATGAAGCTGATTTTATGATTTATATGGGTTTTTATACACATCCTCAAAAAAAGTGAAATGCATACCTTGGTCAAAGGATAGTTTTGAGAAAGGCTTAACAACTCGTATCATCAATTATTGGTTTTTTGAAAATTGGATTCCATGTGTATATCATGTTATATCTTTTGGGGAAATTTTATGGTCCATGGAAAATAATTTATTAGTTGGTTTTTCTGATTCCAAATATATTTTTTATGTTAATTATGGTTTTTAGGCTTTATAAAATCATATTTGAATGGATTTTATGTGCAAGGCCTCGTTGTACTCTTTAAAATTGTTTTATGAATATTTTTAGTGGTTTATTGATTCGTGAACGAAATGAGAATCAAGTTTGTTGGATGTTTGTGTGTTTATGGTTTGTAAATTTAATTTTTATATGGAAAATTTATTTGATAATATGTGTAACTTTAATGAGCACTAAATAGAATCCTGGGTATCTAGGTGGGCGGACGTGTACTAGTATGCTAGTGATTCTGTGGGGTTTCACCCTTGTATCATGTTAAATGTTTGATGATGAAAACACTAAAAAACAATGATGATGATATTGATGGGGGAACACTAGGTTATGGTCATGATCTCTACTAGTGGCTCGTGTGCACAAGAACATATATTTATTATGGTTACTTTCACCGAGATATGAGGTACTTGGGGCTCACAACTAATTAGTTCCTTGGGGTGTTCCCGTGACTTGTGCTCATTGGCTATTTTTTACTCACCATCGGCATACGGTGTGTTTGGTTGGTAAATTATGTAGTGTGTTTGATTTATTTATATTTGAAAATTCATTAAATATTTCGTCTTGAAAACTATTTTCATTTTGAACTTGCACCTCTTTAAAAATTGTTACTTGTATTCTTGTTTATAAAACATGCAAGTTTTTGTCTGGCAATTTTTTATATAGCATGGGACCCCATTTGGAAAAATTAATTTTATATATTGTTTTTAAAACATGAAATTGATGTTAATTTTATTTTAAATAATGTGCATTGGGAATAGAATATCTGGTTAACCTACTGAGTTTTAATACTCTCTCCCTATAGCCTTATTCTATTTTTATCCCTTGTACAAGTTTCAGCTTGAGTTCGATCGCCTTGGATAAAGTGTGATCACTATGTTGGAGAGTGACCAGAAGGGTCATACGATGTTAGATGTTTATCAGGTTTGGACAGTTTAGTTATTGGTTTAGTTGTACAATCATTTTCATTACGAATAATGTTTAGTTCAGTTTTTATATAAATATATTTTGGGATTTCCATTTCCTTGTGCAGTTTGTTTGATTGTTTAGATATGGGAGAAATTGTTCCCTTGAGTACTCTATTGATTCCCTTGGTGCTTGGATCCATCCAGGAAGGATTGGGAAATCCTCTCAGGACATGTTGCGGGTTGGCCCTTGTGACTGGTTTAGGGTTGACTCGGGCTGGTTCGTGACATGATTTTTTTCAAATGAATTAATTTTTTTTATATCTTGTGTTAAATGCAACACTGAGTATTAGGGAACCACAATATACTATTAATATTATTATTTAAACCTAACTAGCACTAAAAATCCATTAAATATATTGGTATGAATACGATTAAATAAATTATTAATATCATACGTTTCACACTTAAAAATAAATAAATTCACTTATTATAAACTGATAAAAAATGAAAAATAATCATTTGAATGTAATAGAAAATTTTTAGTAAAAAATTATATTTATGTGCATGATGTTTTTTATATCAATATATTAAATTATCCACTATTTTTTGAATGATTTTAATTATATATCTATATATATATATTATATATTCAATAAGGGTTTTTATCATTATTCAAATATTTCATTAAACATATGATAATAATAAATAAAATTTAATGTTTAATAAATGTACTTTTTAAAAATGTGGTTTCATTGCATTCTATAGAATAATTTTAAAACAAATTTTTTAAACTATAGATGACTTAATTTGAAAATTTTACTTTAATTTTTAAATCATCATTTAAAAATAATCTTATATTGAGTTATTGATTGTTTTATAAAAGGATTTATTTTTCTATGTATAGTGAAAAATACTAATTTATATTAGAAATTATCTTTTTCTATTGATGTTTTTTATTTTATAAATAATTCGATACAAGTAATCGTAATCAATTCTATGTTAAAATATTATATAAAAAATATTTATACTTATGAAATCGTTTTCTTTCGAAACCTCCATTTTCATCGCACCTTTGGGTTTAATTCGAAATTAAATTCGTATAATTTTTTGAATATATTTTAAAAAAATGGATTCCAAAATTTTAATCATAATATTTAATATTTGTAAAAAATTTTAATTTTTTATTAATGAATAGTAATAATAGTAAAAAATTATTTATTTCTGTTAAAGAAAAAATATGGTTTTGTGTGTTTCATTCACCTTTGATAAATTTGATTTTTCACAGAAATAATACATTACAATAATAAATTTTATTTCAAATTTAAAATTTTTGGGTAAAAAATATCTAATAATTCTCTTTTATTATTGGTCATAATGAATAAAAAACCTTAGTAAATAAAAAAATTGTTTCCTTGGTTAAAACTAAAATTCTACAAATGAATAATCATAGAAGCTAAGGAAAACACTTTAAAAATTGTGTATATTATTTTATTGGATTTTTATATTGACTAAATCATTCAATAAATTCATATTTAATAAATTTTTGAGACACTTGGCTTGATACTGACTACATATTATTGAATAGTTTTGGATATTTACAAAAATTTCACTCGTCATCAATTAAATATTCCCACTACATCCCCTCAATTTTTCAAATCTCAGTAGATATTTTGTCGGGAAAAACCTGCAAAAATATTTCCCCAATATACCTTTCCAAAACATATATATGTTTTTATCGCAAATCAACCATCCCAATGGTATTTAAACTACTGGAAATAAGATATATATAAACAGTTTTGGGAAAAATGTTGGTATAGTTCACTTGTATGGTCCTATACCAACGGTTTGGACAAAACCCTTGGTATAGGTCCATAATAGAGACCATGTTCCAACGGTTTTCCCCAATCCATTGGTAATGGTCCCCCCTACACCAACGGGTTATCCATAACCGTTGGTATAGTTAATTGCATATTTTATGGAATATTATTATAAATAACATTAAATATATCAAAATTTAAAATATTTATGATAATACATATATATATTTATGAAATTATATTCACCAATGTTGAGTTAGGTTAGTGGTTAGGTTGTTCAATCATAAACTGCAGGTACTGGGATAAAGACCCACTAAATACTTCTTTTTGGAAATACATATATCAACGGTTTTATGGAACAGTTGGTATAGGATATACCAACGGTTTGGAGTCTTATACCAATGGTTTCACACCGTTGGTATAGGGTATTCTTCTACTAGTGTTAATTAAAGATCAAAAGAATGAAGTTCTAAAAGAATATTGTTATCTTTACAAATATCTTTCAATTATTACATATTATATCACCACCTTAATATATGAATTTTTAATTCCAACATAATAAAAAAATATAACATTTAATTATATGAAATTATTTTCATTTAATAATATATATCCATCTCCTCTTTGATCAAATGGGAAATGAAACCGTCGATTGTCTAAACAACGGATTTCCACCTCGCGAACTGATGTAATTCATATTCCATCACCACATCTCGTGGATGGATATGATGAATTTTTTAATTTTTATATAATATTTTTATGATATTTTTATTCTCCTATAATTTCAACATAAATTATACCCTCTAACCTTCCAATCTATTGTAAAATGACAATGTTGTTCATGAGTACATGTGATCTACCTCCCCCTTGAAGTGACTTGATTGGTTTTCCATTTTATTTTTACATGTATTGTAATATGATAGATTTAATTAATATACATTAAATACAACACCTAAAAATTATTTTGAAATTATGATATATTATTTAACATTATTTATTTCCATCTATCGAGAAAATGTAAACAATGATCATGTGTATGTATGCCCTGCCGTCTTTATGAAGAGTGTAATTGATTTTCTATCACTAAAACTTATGGATGAATATAAATATGTATTTCAAAAATTGATATGATATTTATATAATGTATAATATTAATTATTTTATTTAATTATGATCAAAGTAAAAAATACATAAAATATCAAACCAAAACATACATGAAATAGAAAGAAATTATTATTGAAGCATGAGTTTAACAATGAATTGTTAATAAACTAGTAATAATATGTCCTAAATATTCAAATATAGTGTGATATATATCATTATAGTTCTACAATAAATATATATATATATATATAATAAACCTATAATGATTACTCAATATTGTCGAACGTGTACAAAGAAACTCAATACATGAGAAAATGGTCTTCTAGTCTCTCTTTTATTTCTCAGAGACATATGTCATATTCACCACTCATTTATTTTATATTGTGGATATACATCCCCTCAAATTTTTATTTCATTAATATACATGTATTAATATTATTTATATTTTTGTTTGATTTTATTTTTATTGGGGATTATTATTCAAAAGTTTCCTAATTTGTAATAAATTTGTGTCTCACTTTTATTTCATTGGGACACATTCCATATACACAACTTAATTCATTTGTGTATGGTATATAATAACTATGAATTTATTTTTTGATAATTAACAAGAAAATAATAATATATAATTGTCCAAGTAATAATCATATTTCATGGGTTTTATAATTCAAAATCATTCAATGTGGTAACAGTTTGATTGTACAATCTCATTGTTTTTCAGAATTTATTATAACTATGCTTCTGATGATTATATATTATGATATATCTATCAAAAAATTCATAAATTTTATTATCATATTATTATTTTTTAATATTAAATTTGTTCCTCTAAATTTCATCTAATTATGTATTCAATATTTGAAAATAATATTTTTAAGGAAAACTGTCTTTATTTATCTCATCAGTTGAAAATCCTTTTTCATTTATATATTTTCATTATAAAAATGTCTTAAAGTGATTTTTATTACTATCTAATTAATATTTTATGATGTTTTATCCATGTTTCACTTTTCTATAAAATTTCTTAAAATTATCATTCTTTTCAGTTTCTAAAAAAGTATATATTTGGATTTTAACAAACATTTAAAACGAGTCTTCGTTTTTATATATACGACATGAACGATATTTCCCACATCCCTGACCACTTAATGATTTAATGACTAATTTACATGTTTATAAAAATATTTTCAAAAAAAAATTCATTAAAATTTGGACTATATTATATTTTAAAGAGGTTATTTCAAAGAGGAAATGATGGTTTTCTTAATAACTATTCCAATTGGTCTTTCAAAATAATTTTACATCTAAGATCACATCCATTGATGTTATAAAAGAATTACTACTTATATGATCAAATTATGGAAGCCTAATTATTTCAATATACATATTATTTTTATGATGATAATATATTTAAGTAACTCAATCGTTTTCCATGGTAAATTCTAAGAAAAATTGATTAAAGGATTAAAAATTATCTTTTACATAGGTTATACCGTGATGAAATGTTTATGAACCCCATTTCATTCAATGAAATTTTATATGATAAATTTTTTATGATCTTATAAAATTCATATTATGTTTTTCTTATTGTAATAGGTGATTAATATATCTACCTCTAAATAAGTTAGTAAATATTTATATATCATTGGATAATTATGGAAAACAAAAAGATGTTCATGATCCCATATAAGAAATGGGTTGAGGTGTTTGATCCACTATGGGAAAGAGCTCAATGTGTTTGATCCACTATGGGAAGTAGGTGATGATTCATTATCCATTATGTTATGATAAATAAGATGAGCTTCATAATGAACATTATGTTTTAAGGTAAGATAGTTTTATCACATAAATGGGGAGGGGTGAGTCAGTGATATCTTTTTATTTTATGTTTTATTTCAATAGAAAAAACATTCTCCTCATGGTAAATATTTCATTCCCTAATGGAAAAAATCAATCACACATACACAAGAACAAAAGTAATAACAATGTTCAGTATTAAACAAGAATGGATATGTCTTTAGTATGGTATGGAAATAATCCAATAACTCATAATCCACTAGAAAATTAACATTTCTTGTGGAATACAATGAATATGATATTCTCTTTCCATAATATAGCACTATCTAAACAATCCATTAGTTTGTGTAATTTTTATAGGAGAAATTATATAGCCCAACGATTCCGTAATAAAAAATGTTATAGTGTTTCTTTATCAACATTCACAAATTTATTACTTTTATAAAATCATCAGTGTATTACAAAAAAACTGGTAATAAATTTCTTCTATTTGTAATAAAAGTCAGTACAATTCCCAATCTGATTTCGTGCTTTGATTTTCCTAATCTGGTTACCCAATATTAAAATATGTCTCTATTGAATAAAATTGATAGAATTCTATACACTTTTTAGTTCAGTCTAGAAATCCCAATATGATAATCTCGCTCTAATCAACCAGCTTGATATGACGACCAACCGAATACAATGACAAGAAGAATATGGTAATTAGATGAATATGATGATCCACTAAATATGATGATCACTTGAATAGATTTAAATCTTTTATATTCTCCTTCCACTTCAATCTAATATGAATTATTAAAGAAACCTCAATATAGAAGCTTTTTCTCCCTACAAATTTAGAATGTATCTATCATTCATTATGAACAATACTCTCATCGTCAGAGAAGTATAGTGTACATATCAACTTTTTTACTCACCCAAAAAAAAAATTTGGCAGGGATTCCTGAAGAATATCCCACTAAAAAAATTAATTGAATTTGCATGTATCCTTGAATTTCACGTTCATCTTGACATTATTAGTGATTCTTAACACTTATAATATCTTATCGAGTCTTCACGAATATTCCAAACACTTCATCTCTCTTATAACATTATTTTCAAACACCATATTGATTCTTGATTCTCCACTTCAATTTTTCATTATGATTTTCTAAATATTATATACATTATAAAACAAATAGAATTTTCATTTAATTTCAAATGTCACCTTCAAAAATATTTTTAATAATTCATTAAACAATAATTTTATTCATTAAATTAATTCCAGATTGATTATTATTCTTCGATTCAGCTGGTTTCTTCTTTAATATGATGTCTCTTGACCCATTTTCAATACAAAACATATTTTACTATTCATTGGATTCAAAAAAAATATTCCTCTGATGAATATGATGACATTCTGAATATATTAAATTTGTATTCGTGGATTGTTTTTTTGTATGATACCAATGAACATTAAATACTACAATTAAAGATATTTTTGGATTAAAAATCCTATAAAATTTATTTTCCCATGATTTTTATATATTGGATTTTTGTCTTACTAAAAACCCACACCTTGTGTTTCTCAAATATTCTATAAATCTTTCCAACCGTCATATTTTCAACCTCCCACTATGACAACACATCCAGCCATTTCCTTAATACTCTTTCCAAAATCAAGTCAAATTTTAATTTTTTTTATTAAATTATTCATTATGATGAATACAAATGTAAGTCTCACCGGATAAATGGTTGATCATATTGTTGATCATTATCTGTCATTATGTTTTGAATCAGCTTCAACTACTTCAATTCCACTACTATCAGTCTCGATATGATCAATTCTTCTATTGATGAGTACGATGGTATGCCGAATACGATGGACTAGTTTCAACAGCTCCAATATCAGCAGTTTCTTTCAAATCCTCAAAATGACCATTCTTCAAAGCCTTTCATCAAATCTGTATCTGGAAAACACATTACAATAACCATGAGGCTGAAAAACATTGGCTTTAAAAATTTACTTCTTTCAAAAGGATCAAATTCTATAAAGAATTCCCTTATTACTCTGAATACATTTTAGACCATCTTCGAAATCATATATCTTACAATGTGTAGTATTATATCATTACATTTCTTAGGAAAAATGTTTCTTTCCTACTAATCTTGAATATGATTGTATAGAATATAATTGGCCTGAATATAATTGGTATGATTATGATCATACTAAATATTATTGGTAGAATCTATTTCACTCCAAATTTCATTCATCAATATTAATTCAAATGTTTTATAGCTGACTTAAGATTTATGAGATCTCCAAGATCAGAAAATCATCATCAAGTTTTCAATGGATCCATAAAGACTCCAATAATCATTATGATCAAATTTTCCTTGATATTTCCCATAGTGGATCTGATTATCCATTTCGTCCAGCAAACATCTTAAGAATACGATGGATGTTCATAAGTACCAGGAATCTAAATTGCTAAATAAAACGAATTCCAGAATGTGTTGAATTCCGGAATAAAATTTTAGAGTCTAATCACCATATTTTAAAAATTCATGTGATTTAATTTTCTTCATTGTAAGTAAAATCGATCACTAATAAAATTCATCCCTGTTACAATTGTGAATCCAATTTCAACTAGTTTATATCATTTTATCAACATTCCAAACTCATGGATTATTTTTAGTCATCCAGATGTTCTGGATCTGATTTTAATATAGATATTCTGTATCCAATTCTCATTCGGATCCAATTGAAATCATTCTTTAATCTGGATTTCCATCCATCATATACTTAATATACTGATCTATTAGCCAGAAATAATACCAAAACATAACATGTTCTTTAAAATATCTCCCTTTTGGTTTGTTTTTAGTACCCACGTCAACCACTTCCAATCAATAAGTAGTATTGTTTTTCCTCTCACTTTTTCATCTCTCCATTATTTTATTTTTTCCCCTTAATTACTATCTATCCCCATTTCTAATATCTCTCCACTTATCGACAATAAAATTCAAATTGTCCCTCATGAAAATTTACTCCCTTATTGACAAATGATATCCTTTCCAGGGGTTTGAATTATTATTCTCCAAGTCTTGAAACATTCCTCCAATGTAGGTATCACATGTGTTTATTAACAGAGAACCTATATCTAAACAACCCAATGTCAACATGGGAGAACCAGGTGTAGAAAAAAAAGCGTGAATAATCAGGGTAGTTAATGTTCTCCGATGAAAAACAGTAATAAAATACAATTTTCAATTTCTTAAAAAAATAATCATGATTGGGAGAATCATCGAAATAATATTTTTATGACAAATTTAACCAAGTCCCATCTAAAAAAAATATTATAAATTTTAGGTGATAAAAAAACTTTTAAAAAATCATATTCTTTTGACCTCATTCAGGTTTTTTTAAGAATAATAGGAAACTGAAAAATATTTTATTCCTTATTTAAACCACATAAATTCCCTGAAATATGGTTCAATTGTAAAATAATTATTTGGGAATAAAGAGAAACCTCAATTGATTCTTAGAAACAACAATCAAAATGATAGTCCTATCTGAATATTGAATTTTTATTCTCATTCTTAGATTTTTCATTGGATGTAAATTGGATGTTTTTTCTTCATTTTTCTCATCCATTTCATATTTTGTAATGACTTGATTGTTTTTTATAGAATATTCTAATGAAGCTTTTAATATTTCTCCATCTTTAGTTACATATTTATTACAATCAGTTTGTAACATTTTATCCATGCTCATCTTTTTTTGGAAAGATAGATGAACAACTTTTGATATCATTTCCTCCATTCTCATATCGAATTCCTAATGATACCTTTTTTTAAACTGTTCATATATATTCTGATGTTTGTTTCTTCCCCTCATTATTCTATGATTTTTGTTATTCCTCTAACTTCCTAACCAATCCAATATTTTCTGGCCATATTACTAAGAAAACAATCTTTTCAGACATAATAGATTTTTTTTTTCTTGACATAAAAAACATAAGGCTTCTGAGAATTGTTTAGAATTTTTTTTTGGTCAGTAACAAAATTATACATAATTTAAAAATATTTCCATGTTTCTCAAATGTATAAAAAATAGTTTCCAAAGGTTGGAACCTATTTTCAAATATCACCCATCTTTCTCAGGTTTCTTTTGAACATTCTTCTAAGAATTCTTTTGGTATAATTATCTCCCACCAAAAATATTACTTCTAAATATTGTGAAATTGTTATATTATTGTTACTTGAACCAACACATGTAACTTGTATTCCCAAATCCACCACAATTTAAGTAGTATCAATAAAAAGAGTATTATCATTTGTAAAATCTATACTAATAAAAGTTGTGAATATGTTTTTCAAAAACCTTCATAACACGACTTTCCTGATCACTAACCACTTCGTTTTCAATCAAAACCTTATTCTACATCTTTGTTTTTATTTCATCCATATTAGATCCAGAATTAATGGAAAACTTTTTGTATTTAAAATTTGTAGAAACATTTTCAAAAACATGTTTTACAGAAAAAATTAAATTCTCAACTTTCTTAATCTTGGCCACGTAAAACAATTTCTCGTCTCTCTTCTTTTTAAAAATAATTATAGCATTCATATCAACCTTTGAAAATAATTTTCTTTAATATTATCAGGTTTCTTATTACAAGAACATTCCCAAATATCAGAGATAAGGTTTTTGAAAATTTTAAATTTCTCTCCATCTTTATAATTTTCATTTAAAAGTTATAACTCTTATTATTTTGTATTCTGCTTCAATTAAATATGTTCACTATGATTCTATTCCTCTTTAATAGATTTATTCAAATCATAAATATATTCCATCATCTTGAATTTATCATCAGAAATACATTCATGATTTTTTTTGATGAATTTTCATTTTTCAACTCCATGATCTCCTTATCATATCTTCCAATCACCCTCAATCATTTTTTGAACACTTCTTTATGATGATATTCTGATTTACTTTACTATTATTTATAACTATAGCTTCCAAATTATTCATTTTTAACTATTCTAATTAATGTATTTTCCCCAAAATTATCAATAGATTTTTAAGAATAATAATTACATTTTTATTATTTAAAAAACTACATCCACTATTAGAAAAACATTCCTCATTAACTATTACAATAAAAAAAAATTTTCAACACCATTTTAATCCTCCCCACAATCATCATCCTTAGTCTAAAATACTGCCCTTTTGTATTTGGGTAAATTCTTATATTTCCCCTTAAAATAGGATTTTAATTTATCACACTTCATCTTCCAAGGTCTTCTTGACCTTCATTCATCATCTTTACTTTCTTCTTCATCACCTCTTCTATGAAGACTGGTAACGACGTGACCAATAGATCCAAATCCAGTAATTTTTAATAATGTTTCCCTTTATACCTTCCAACACCTCTTTTCAAATTTTTTGAAAACAAGGAAAAAATTTAAATAAATTTTTTTACATACCTCATTTTTGGATTCAAGTTCAGCAACATAATTTTCCCAAGGAACCATATTAACCATTTCATTATTGGTGTCTTTCAATGACATTTTTCTACCAGATTTTTCCCTTAATAATATTTTCCCTTGTCATATGATATCTGATAAGAGTACTATAATAATAATATAGATATAATGTATCACGATCTCTCTCATCCAATGATGAAACATTGGCATAAAAATGTCATGATGAATTCTCAATATATTTTAATCAATTGAAAATTGTTATAAATTTTCACCAATACCTATAATAGTAATAAAACTACCATGGTAATGAATTCACCAATGTATTCATACTCAACCATCTTTAGATTTTCATACATCAATATCCATATTTATATATTTTTCCCTTTTCACCATTATATTGCATTCATCAATTTTATTCATCTTATCGTAGATAACAATGGAATTGGTAAATCAATTTAATCATCGAAATTATCATTATAAAAGTTAAGACAATAAATTATTATTAGATCCTCCTTCATTCTCATGTTTTTTCAGGTCATAAATTTAGAGAGAGCCATTTTCAGTACAAGGAGGGAAACCATCTGTAACATCTTTTGAAACTATATAACAAAGAGACAAAAAATATGGAATATTATTCCTTCATAATATGATAATTCAAAAAAATTAATATTGAAATCCCCTTACATTTCGGAAAATTTTGATATTCCATACTTCAATAAATAATAAGCAAAGGGAACATTTTCCTTTGATACCACATATAATTGTGAAGGTAGAACAGTTGTATCACTAAGAGGGCGAGGTGTGATTCAGTGATATCTTTTTCTTTCCATATTCCTTTCTTTTAAAACAAACTTCGACTATTGTAAATGATATATTTCCCTACTAAAACCAAATCAAACACACATATATAGAAACACCTGTTATTACAAGGTTCAATATTCAACAATAATATATATGTATTCGTATTGTTTGGAAACAGTCTAATAACACGCAATCCACTAGAATACAATCCTTTTATGTGGAACACAATTAGTAGGATATTCTTTTTTACTCGAATGGAACTATGTAAAAAATATAATAGTGTGTGTGTTTATTCATGCACAAATTATGTAATACAATGTTTTTATAATAACAATTTTTACCGTTCATCTATATCAACCTTCACAAATGTATTACTTTTTTAAAAAAATATACAATATCTTACTAAGAAGCTGGTAATAAAATCATAGACATTGAAACAAAACATAGTTTGAATTCCATGTGTGATTACCAAGTCTAATTTTCTTAGTCTGATGGCTCAATAAAATAAAATATCACTACTAAATTCAATTGAGGAAATTATGAACACTTTTTACTTCAGTCCAAAAATTGCAATTTAAACATACCACTTCGGTTATCCATCATGATTCGATGACTAGATGAATACAATGAAAAGAAGAATATTGTAATCAACTGAATATTATGATCCATTGAATATGATGATTAGATGAATATATTTCAATCTTGTCTCCTCTCCTTTCACCTATATATGTTGTGACTTCTTAATGAAATCCCAATATGGAATCTTCTCTGGCCTATAAATGTGTAGCTTCTCTCTCTTCATATTTGAATAGTACTCTCATAATCCTAGAAGTACAATGTAATTCTTTCCATTAATACATTCCCCAAAAATGGTTTGGTTAGGATTCCTCAAAAATTCCCCTCTCAAAAAAAATTCATAAATTTGCATGTATCCTTTAATTTTGGGTGCATCTTGATTTCATCATTGTTTACCAACTCTTATCATTTATTCTCTATTATTTTGGAATATTCCAAAAACATCATCTCTCTAATGACATTATTTACTAACACCATTTTTATTCTTTTTCTAAACTCTAATTTTATCAATACAAATTCTTAAATATGAATTTATACACCAAGAAAACATAATATTCTTCAAATTTCATGATCCCCCTTTAGGAGATTATTAACAAGTCTATAAAACAATACTCTTCTTATTCTTCTTTAATCCATGATAATGATTAGTACTAGATTGACTGGGGATATTCTTCAATGCGATGGATCTTGAATAATTTGAAATACAGACATTCTTTCCCACTTCAATAGTTTCAAAAACTATTCCTCAGATTAATATGATGACAAACTGAAACTTATGAGTCTTTGTCAATAGATTCTTTTAAATTTGAATATGATACTGAGGAACATTCAATACCCTATTTATTTCTCTTTTCTAATTAAAATGTCCATGAACTTCATAATCCAATGATTTTTATCTTTTGGATTTTGTTCTAACTGAAAAACAGCACCTTCGATTTCTCATGTTTTATAGAAATATTTCCAACCTTCAAAATATCAAGATTCCCCATTGACAAAACATCCAACAATATCCATCATATTTTTTCCAAAATCATGTCTAGTTTTAATTCTGATTACATTATACCTCGTTACAATGACGAAAAATGTATGTCTCTACTTATAAATGGTTGACTATATTATTGATCATTCTATGTCATTATATTTTGAGTTGCCTTCAATAGTTTTAATTCCTTTACCATCAGTCTCAATAATAAAAATTATGAATTTGATGAATAAGATGGTATTTCGAATATTATGGACCTGTTTCAGTAGATCCAACTTCCACATCTTCTTTCATTTCATCATAATTATCATTATTCTCTTACTTTGAAAAAAATTTCATCTAGAAAATTAATTATGATTACATTGACTCCATAAAATATTGAATTCTATAATTTTATTCTTTCACAAACTTCAAATAGTATGATGACTTCCTTCATGTCTTTGAATACATTTTTGATCATATATAGTATTATTATACCATTCTATTCCACCGACAACATCTTTATTTTTTTCTCAGCCTGAATACGATTATCTACAATTCAATTGTCCTTAATATAATTGGAATGATTACGATCATATTGAATATGAATTTCAGAATCCTTTTCACTACCCCATTATTTCATCCAACATGCATGAAATCCTTTACAAATTACATGTGATTTATGATAACTCAAAGATCTGTAATGCATCGTCATGTTTTCAACGCAGCCATGCAGTCTCCAAAACACATTACGTTCAGATATTCCTTGATCGAACCCACGGTGGATCTAATGATCCTTTTATTCTCAAAAATATCTACTAAATATGATGTATTTTCTTTGGTGAAATGATTCAAAATTCCCGAATATAGTGAATTACTAAATAAGATGAATTCTTAAATATATATTTTCAGTCCAATCACACTCTTTTAAAAAGTAATGATATTTAATTGTTCTTATTTATATGCAAAAACTAATCACCAAAAAACATCTTCTTTATTACTATGGTGAATCTTATTTCCACCAACATATAACTTTTTATCAACATCCCAATATGATGGAATTTTTTGACATGTCTAGATGTTCTAGATCTGATTCTAATACTCACAGTCTCGATCAAATTTTCAACTTAATATGTCTGAAATTTAATTTAATCTATATTTTTATACATTTCCTTGTCAACATGCTGATCTATTGACTACAAATACAACTAAAAACAACTATTTCCTAACATGATCTATGATTTTATGGTCTTAGTAGTTAAACAAGACGTATAAAATGGATGATATACTTATAATGGGGACACACATGTTTGACATAAACTTCTGGTTAATGATTTATTTATGATGATTTATCCTTTTTATGATGCATGTTTTGTAAATGATAATGTTTTATGATACAACTCATGTTTATGATCCTTGATATATTACGTGCATATCATGTATGTTAAGTTCATAATATCATACCATTATTATTACCTTATTACTTCTCAGGGTTATTTATTTATATATCCCATGTTTATCGTTACTAAGAATCCAAAACACCATTCTCTTATGTTTCCTTTCAGAATGTTTTGAATAATGTTTTATTTTGTGTATATTTATGAACAGTAATAAATTTGAAGATATTTCTAGGATTTTTTTAATATCCTTCTTGAAATAATAATATTGTGTGAATAGTCTCTAAAGGTATTAATCATTTATGTTTCTGCAGCATATATTTGTGAAATGTATATTATATTCACGTAAAAAGATATAATATTTATGTATGAGAATACTAGGTCAATATAGTTGGTAATATAGGAATAGTTTAGTTAAACAATAGATATTATGGTTAGAAAACTATAGCGATGAATCTAAGGATTTGTCTAAGAAAAAAATCTTATAATTTTGGTGAAGGATATAATGATTAGTATCCAAAAATTATATTCTGATTTGTATACTATAATTATGTGATGATCAAGTATAGTTTTAACTATAGGTAATGAATATGAAAAGGGAGCATTAGTATTTTACTCGACCTCCAACTAGTTCAGGAAAAGGGGCTTGAGGAACATCTAGTTTGACACTTTAGGGGGATGTGATTTTTAAATTCACAATATCATTTTGAACCATCACGAATTATTCAAATTAGTGATGACTATGAATGACCAAGGTTAAACCTATGGTTTCATTGATTTAAAAAAACTTCATGATTTAGAATGCCTATAAATGATTTTTCATGATTATATTGTTTATCCAATATGATTATTATGGTACACACTACGATTTTCATATTAGTTAATGACTGAAACCTAATTGATTTTTCTAAACAATGAATATGATGGCCAAGGAAACAACCATACTCTGGATCAACCAAATGGATTCGATGTTGGGAAACAATATTTTGTGATAATTCTCACCCAACTCTATTAATTTATAAGTTAAAACATATGACATGTTGAACATATTAGTTTACAAAAGTGGGATAAAAATTGCACTTAATCTTTTATGAAAAATTTTACACCCTCCTTCTATGGGCCCCTGGATCCACTAGTTATTGAGAAAAACATAAATTATATGTAAAAAGATATTTTCCATTCCTTTCAGGCTAGAACCATGAAAAATCCTCTTAATTATTTATCATTTGGAAGGTGAAGTAGAACAATAGAGGAATCTTATTAAGCATACAATACAAGTAGATAAAATTGAATCTATAAGATGGGATGACTTTAAGGGGATATTGTTTAGTAAGTACCTACATTTTATTTTATATATAGTAATGGATATGGAATTGGTAGAGCTTAATCAGAAGGATGGTGAATATATTGGTATGTATGATGAAAATTTTAAAAGACTTGAAATGTATGATTTTAATTTAATCACTATCATCAAAAACAAAATTGATTGATTATTTAGTGTTTTGAAACCAGTTATTCCAATGTAATTTTCTATAATGTAATGTAGAATCTATGAAGAAATTGTTCCATGTGCAATCAAATTGGAAATGGAATCTTGAAACCCTCATGATATTTGTGATATGAAATAGTAATATGAAGTATCTAGGAAGCTCCAATGGAATATCACATAGATGAGATAAAACATTTCATCCTTTTACATTATGAAAATATATGAAGAAGCGGTAAAGTGAATTCATATAAGGAACAAAGTGATGTTTTATGTATAGGAAACATGGACAAAAAGATCAAAACTACCTATGTAATGTGTATAATTATTATGCCCCAGCCTTAAACCTTACTTAATCTTGAGTTATTACATGATTACACATTGAGGATCTTTTCAGGTTTAGAGTTTTAGAGAATCAGATCATCAAACTTGCATTAAATTCAACATTTAAACAAATTGGTTACATAATAGATAGTATTCATTTTTTCCCATAAACGGAAATATATTTAAAATAAAACATGGATTCTTTCTTGACACTTCATTGAAACTATCATCAAATCATGTACCTTTACCTTGACCTAAGAAAAACATTTCAAATACTTGGGATGAGTATAAAAAGATCAGTAAGGGATATTAAAATATGGAAAGGAAACATGAGTACATGTATACAAAAGAATCAATGAAATCATACTCTACTCATAAAACATAAGCACTTTAACATACCTCATCAAATCATGAATAAATCATAGAAATAATAAGACATAAAGGTAACTTGAGGGATTAATAACATTCTTACATAGGGAGTAACCCTCTTGGTTACGTTTGGAATACCCATCACAATATATTCCGTAAATCTCTTCGAAAAAACCTTAACGTTTAACTCCTTCGCGTTACCCAATGCATTGGAGAGCATTATCAGGCTGACCCGCCCTTATTTTATCACGGAACCACCCATCTTCATAATAATGCCCAAGAACCATAATATAATCGTATCACATAAAACACTCATAAAGGAAACATAAAATTTCCACTTTTCAATCACAAGATATCAATACAACACATTCATATAAAAACATTATGAAAACCATTTTCAATACCAAAATAAATAAAATTTAAAATATGGTATTTATTTTTCATTAAAAAAATGTATGGCATGTAGAGAAAGCCGAAACTCAAATAATGGTCACGGTGGCGGAGAAGTCGTTGTCACCACATACTTACGACAAAAACATTCCCTTTGGTCATTTAGTAAAACTCTTCATATAAAAAATATTCCATTTGGATAAACTTAAAAGTCAAAGGGGTTTATACACCGTATAAAAGAAGGTTGTGTATAAAACAAAATATTCCTCAATGAAGGGAGATTTAGATGAAGTCCAGTAAAAAGATCATTTTTAAATAAAATATATTCACAATATGTACACATAAAGAGAGTATAAATACAAGATAAGACATAATAATATCATGACATAATTTGAAAATAAGAGATTAACCCAAAGAACGGAAATTGGGTAAAGAACTTCCCTCACCTCGGGTCCGAATTGACTAGATTGTTCTTTAATCTCCTGAATAATAAACTTCAGTTAATTTCTACTTTCTTAAGAACCTTTTTCATGTTCATTATTCCTTTTATATCACTTATTACCATGTCATGAACACTATGTAATTATTTAAGTTAATAACGGTCATTTTAATGATCATTGGTACTTTAGTCAAAGATAAACTCTTCATAATTACAAGTTGTTCATGTTTCCATTATATCCAAAGTTATACTCATGATGTTGATATCATATATATCATATATATAAATTATATACATGAATTTATAATATTACATAACGTTTAGAGGTAAGAAATGAAATGCACCGTTCATGGAGACGGTAAGCTGTACGTACGCATGAACGCTACTTCAATTTCTATTTCATATTTAATGGAATTGATACATAATTTTTCATAATAGTATAATAATTCCATTATGGTATCATATATAATATCATTAAATCCATCCTTTATACATACCACATATGGTATTAACGAATCAAATCACTTTGAGGGGGCGGTAGTCCGCACTTCCTAAAATGAAGATATCACGTTTACCCATAATGGTAACCATAAATGTATTCCATAAATGAAAAATACATAAGATTAATTAAAACATAAACATTTTATATATAATATATACATATAGTGACATCTTAATTGCCACATTTGAAGGTGTTGTATGAGTGTTGAACAATCATCATTTCGTGAGGTAAAAATTCGCCATCCACAGAAATAGAATGTTCTTTAACCATTAGATGTAGGTGTGTGTAAGGGTAGCTCGAATCATTATTATAAAAACATCCTAGTATATTTAAGATATTGGTGTTGTTACAAAAGAAATGAATAAAAAGTGTTTAGGGGGTTGGAGAAGCAAAATAAAACATAAGAACACGAGAGAAGACACTACCTTTAAATCGGGTAACTCTTTTTGATTTGAGCTCAAAGGGTTCATTGGAAAGACTTATTCCCAATGTGAGGCTTCTAAGAGTTATAGTGGGATGTGGAGAGACAAAATGGACAGGCTTTGTCCAAGCCAAAGGCTTTGGAAGTGTGGATAAGGTGGTAGAGGTGGGGGCCTTTTATAAGATGAGAGGAGGGGCACTCATGGAAAGTTATAAAAGGCTACTTTATTATAAAATGATTTTCGGATTTTAAAGGTCCCAATATTATATACTTCGAGGATAAGGTGATATGAGTTCAAAATCCACCCATCCAATAGGTTTTTGACATGTTTAGGTCTTAGATTTTACATTATCGTTTCATTTTATTTAAATCGCTAAATAATGATGTCATCGCTGCATCATCATGGTGTCATAAATAATATAATTTATTTAATTTCTAAAAATTATAAAAAAATATCATGATGTAGGAAATCCTTTTAGATTTCGATTGAATATTTATCGTAAAAAATATTACTTGTATAACACCATTTAAAAATTGTTTTAGTAAAACAACTCATGTTTGTGACATTTTTATTTTAACTTTAAATAAAAAGTTATTAATGTCATTCCCTACCAAAGGGACTCCATGGGGTCACCATGTTGACCCATGGATTGTCTTAGTCGGCCGTGAGACATCCAATAATTGTAGGACATGATTCTAGGTCATTTTATATTATTAAAACTTTATTTTTACCTCAAACTGCACTAATTACCTCTAATCGCGATAAAAAAACTTATAAGTTACTATTCACCAAAAAATTATATTAATCCCATTGAACAAAATTTTACTTCTTAATGGAAACCATGTATGTCGTATTTTTTGAAATTCAAAACACAGAGGTGGTAAAATTTCATTTAAACAAAAAATCAGTTTTTTAAGTACCACTTAGTGGTTTCATTATTCATCAAAACTGAAGTTTTTCAGAAAAATAACAAAACATCACCCTAAACTATATTTGATAATCCAAATAAAATAATGATGTCTATATTATAAAATTAAAAACATATATGTTACATTAATTAATTTAATAATTAATTCCCGCTGTCAGAGCAAATTGCATGTTTTTATGAAATAATAATTATCAAAAGATTGACACTAGTTTATGTCCAATTTCAAACTGAAATTAATTCCAACGACCACTATTGGATTAAATGGTAAAAATATATTATAATTTAAAATTAAAACCAATTCAAAAGAAAATATAATCATTTAAATAAATTAGATTAAAAAGAGTTTTAGAATTAAAATACAACATTTTCACTATTCATTAAAAAATGAACTTTAACGGAAAAATACCAAAAATTTACCCAAAGTAAATTTCAATGTACCAATCATAAAAAATAACTTTATTTCGACATATAGAGCTTATAAAATTTTCAAAAGTTTGATTTAAAAAGGTTTATCCATTAAAAGGCAGTAAAACAATCTTTTAAAAATATTAGTGTATTCCTTGCTTAAGATTGGATTTATTCTCATTTTAAGACACTAAAACACTATATAATTAATTAATAGACATAGAAAAAAATATATTTTATTAATTACTTACATGGGATGTTACATCCTTCCCCCCTTTAGAAAATTGCATCCCCGCAATTTATTTACTTATAGAATAATTGGGGGTATTTAGCCCTTATTGCATTCTTAGATTCCCATGTTGCCTCTTCAATCATGTGGTTTTTACACAAAACCTTTACCTGATGAAACACATTATTCGGTAACACTTTCTCCCTGTGTGTAACGCCCCGACCCTAGTTACCCAGAGTCGGTGCATTATTACATAACATTGTCATGATCACAAGAAAGATCAAATCTCGAAAGACCGATTGGTTTAGTAGCCTTGGAAACACTAGATATATTCATAAGTTTTACATTACATCATAAAATGAAAAACTACTACAACAACATAATGTTTCCATAGTCCACACTATAATCCCCTCATAATATCCTTGCAGGTCATTCATAACTTACATCTTCACATCCTGGGAAAATAAAACATAGAAACGGGGTGAGCTCAAATGCCCAGTAAGGATAACAATATAGCGGAACATTCAAAAATAATCATAAACATTTAAGGCAATGAATAACTAAAAAAAAAGCCTTTTAAACTTGAAATTCAACATAGTATGGCAAAAGTTAAATGAAATAATTCCATTTACTTGTTCAAATGGATATTCTACTAATCGAATAATCACATGCAAAATCAATAACCACTTTCATAATGTTGGAATGCATAATTCCAGACTATCATAACCACATAGTCAAGGCCTCGTGCCAAGACTACAAATAAGATTTTGTCAAGGCCTTGTTCCAAGACACTAGTTTGTCTCATGAGACCTACCGATGCATCGAGGAGCTATAGCGGGCTCCACCCGTCACATATTAAGTCCAATGCATTCCCATATGAAAAGGTTTAAACATAACATAATCATTCGTATTAAAACTAGCATACGAAATGTCAATACTTTCACCATAAAATGTGAATGGTATAAAAATAGCACATCCATAGTCGAACATATCACAAAACCTTCAATACAATATAGAAGTTTTGTATCATAATAAATCAACTTCAAATAATCTTAAAATCCATCAAAGGATGTTGACATAGATGAAATCAAAATTATTTTTAAAGAAATATCTCCTTTTAATTTGAAATAATTTAAGATCAATTTAAAATAAAACATTTTCTTTGAAAATATTCTTATAAGCTTGTAAGGGAAGCTTTGAAGATTTTATAACGACGGAAAATAGCCGCACCCGACGTATAAGTTAAAAAAAACATTCATACCTTAATTCTGTCGAAAAGGTTAAAAAGGACCTTGTTTTGAAAATGACTGAAAGATTCCATTATAAACCACTTAAAAAGTCAAAAAGGGTATAAATGACTTTAAATCATAATCTAGTAAATAGTAAAAATGTTTTGAAATACATTTTTAAGAAACATGGATGTGGATGATATAGAAATCCCAGTAGATTATTACGTATAAATAACCTCGGATAATGAAGAGATTGTGAAATAACACTTACCTTGTACTTTTCCTTGGTCGGGGTAGGTTAACCTCATGTATAATGGTGAAATAATTGTTATTAAATTATACAAGATCATATATATTAATATGATATCATATATGATCTTTTAACATTGATTTGTTAATAATATCTTAGAATTATCGTTGTTTCGGGTGTTAACTTAATTTTTTTCTTTTATATGTTTTGTTATGTAAGACATGTTTGTAAAGGATAGGTTTTATATTATTCATATCCAGAATGATATAAAGTCCTTAAAGATAATCTTTTAAATCATCAAATGATAATTATACTTGAATGGATACAATGGAGAATGAATCTCATCGCGTTCGTGGAGACGGTAGTCCGTACGTACGCACGAGCGACAATATGATTTTTTTGATATTAAAATAATATATAATGGATGTTATATCATATATAAAGAATCATTAACATGTTATATTTATTATTTACATGAGTTACACATCATTATTATACCCATCCAAATAATATTTTATTGAATAATAATTACACCACGACGTGGAGACGGAAAGCCGTACGTACGCACGTATGGTGACATGTTATTCAAAGGGTGGATAGAATATTGAATATGGTTGTACCATATTTATAATAACATCACAGTATATATATGATACTGTATTTATTATTTTAGAATGGTAACAACAAAGGGAGAAGAAGTGGAAGAAGAAATGAACTTAGAAAAGGGTGGTGAAATCATTACATCTTTTTCGGGTTCTTCCTTTTGATTTGATCAAAAGGGCACCTTAGGTTGGCTTTCTGATCAAACTAATGCCTCTAGGTTGTAGTAATGGATGCTGGGATAGTATTTGGACAGAGTTTGTCCGAAAAAAAGGCTTTGAAGGTGTGAAGAAATGGGAAGGATGAGTGCCCTTTTATAAGAGGGGTGAGGGGCACCTTTGGAAAAGCTAGAGATATTAGTTTATAATAAATTCATAATCGGTTTCCAATGGCTCTAAAGTTCACTATTCAAAGGTTAAGGTGGGGATGGGTCGAAAACAACTCAACCAATAGAATTTAGACAGGTTTGGGTACTTATATTAACCTTATCTTTAAGTATTAACTCTAAGTTAATTAGTTTCACTTTTACAATGTCTCTTTGTATTTTTATATAATATTGTTAATAAACATACTATATACATCCAAGAGACCCCCAAGTGGTCCATTAATGATGAAACTATCATTATATAAGTCTTTTGGCCGATCCTTAGATTTTTAGGAATTTAATATCAATTAATAATATAATATTTGTTTTAAGAACTCTTTTATGTCAATTTTGACACTATTCAATAGTTGATTTTTGTGAAACTAATAACAGATTTATTACTTCGAAAAAAGTCAATTAAATAAATCCTAATATATCATATTATCCTAGAAAATTAGTTTAATTCATTAAAAGTTTCATTTTATATTTATTTGGGCATTTTCAATATCAATTATTTTAATTTTTCTCTATTATAGTAATTACTGCATCATCATTGTGTCATAAATAAAATAAAATATTTAATGTCTAAAAATTATAAATAAAATATCATTATGTAGGAAATCTTCTTATATTTCTAATGAATATTTATAATCTAAAATCCAACATATATAACCCTATGTAACAATTGTTTTTCTAAAAGATATATGGTTGTGTCATTTTTGTATTCATTTTAACTTAATTAAAATAAAGTGTCATTATCACTTACAAGTGGATCCATGGGGTCACAAAATCGACCCAAAGATACCCATGGTCGACCATGTATCAACCAATATGGTTAAGACATGTTTTAGGGTAATTTAGTATTATTATAATATTATTTTTTAACCCTTATTTACCGGATTTAACCTTAACCATGGTAAATAAAATATTAACCGCAGTAATTATTCAAAATGTCTAAAAATAAAATTTACCTATTTACACAATTTGAACATACTGATTCCAAATATGGAATCCATTTTCCTAGATTCAAAACACAGAAGTGGCAGAAATTAATTTAAAATTAATTCCCACTGTCAAAACAAAAAGCGTGTTTTTAAGAGATAATAACTATCAAAAGATTGACACTTGTTTATGTTCGGTTTAATTGTAAAATTATTTCCAATGACAAACATTATATTAAATGGTAAAAATATATTCTAAATATACTTTAAAACTACTAAAATTCATAATTTATCACTATTAATTATTTTGATTAAAAAAGTTGTTTTTAATTAAAATTTAGTAATTTTCACTATTCATCAAAAAATAAAAGTTATCCGAAAAGTACCAAAATTTCACCCTAGGATAATTTCAATATTCCGAATCCAAAATTGAAGTCCATTTTGAAATATAAAATATATATTATTTCAAAAATTTGGTATTACTATTCACAACGGATAGTTTAATTAGTTGTGGTGTGTGTTAGAACTCGAGGTTGCGTACAACACACGCAATCGCATTATTCGAAGGGAAACGTACCGTGGAAGCTTGGGGTGTTACATTCTCCCCTCCTTCAAATAATTGCATCCTCGCAATTTATAGGGTATTACTGCATAAAAAGACTTGGGTGGTTCTTCATCATAAGTTGCTCGGGTTCCCACGTTGCCTCTTCCATCTTATGATTTCTCCACAAAACTTTTACCAGACGCGTCGTCCGGTTTCTCAGTACTTGTTCTCTTGTATCAAGAATCCTGACATGATCTTCACAATAAGACAGATCGGGTTCCAGTTCTAATTCCTCATAGGTGAGTACATGCGTTGGATCAGGCATTTATTTCCTCAACAGAGATACGTGGAACACATCGTGAAATTTGGAGAGACTTGGCGGCATTGCCAATCGGTAAGCTACAACCCCAATTCGTTCTAGAATTTCGAAAGGTCCGATTTACCTGGGACTCAATTTACCTTTCTTACCAAAACGTATGACTCCCTTCCATGGAGATACCTTCAGGAAAACATGATCACCGACTTGAAATTCCAAATCCTTCCTTCGATTATCGGCATAGCTCTTCTGCCTACTTTGAGCTGCTTTGATGTGATTTTGGATTACTTTCACCTTTTCCACCGTTTCCTCCACTAGTTCTAGACCTACAAGTTTTCTTTCACCAACTTCATCCCAACAGGTTGGTGTACGACATCTCTTTCCGTATAATGCTTCATATGGTGCCATCTGAATACTCGAATGGAAGCTATTGATATAGGAAAATTCTACCAGAGGTAAATATTGATCCCACATACCATGAAAGTCAAGTGAGCAAGATCTCAACATGTCTTCTAAGGTCTGAATAGTCCGTTCTGATTGTCCATCTGTCTGAGGGTGGTAAGAAGTGCTCAAATGAAGTTCAGTATCCAGGGATTTCTGAAGACTTTTCCAAAATCTTGAAGTAAAATTGGGATCACGATCAGAAACAATTGATAAGGGTACTCCATGAAGTCTCACAACTTCATTAATATATAGTCTTGTTAGACGTTCCAGGGGTAGATCTTCTCTTATAGCAAGAAAATGTGCTGACTTGGTAAGACGATCAACAATAACCCATATTGCATCATTCCTTCTAGGAGTCTTTGGTAGCCCCATGGCATAGTCCATCGTAATATTTTCCCATTTCCACTCCCATATGGGAAGAGGTTGCATGACTCCTCCAGGCTGTTGCCTTCCAGATTTCACGTGTTGACAAACCATACATCTTGACACAAAATCAGCAATCTCCCTCTTCATGTTGTCCCGCCAAAAATGTTCCTTCAAATCTCTATACATTTTTGTGCTCCCATGGTGTATAGAGAAATTGGAACTATGAGCATCATCCAGCAATTCCCTTTTTAGATCAGGTAAATCGTGAACACAAAGTCTCTTCCTGAATTTCAAAATTCCATCTTCATACACAATGTCTCTCAATCTCCCATCATTCAAAGCTTTAATCTTCTTTTGGAATTCTTTATCATTGGTCTGAGAACTCTTAATCCTTTCTAGTAAAGATGGTTTGGCAACCATTTGAAAAAGCATTGATGTTTCACCTTCCCTGGTTATTCCCATGTCCATCTTCACTAGATCCATGAAAATTGGATCCCTTTCAATTCTCATATTGTTCAAAACTCCATGGTCTTTTCCACTCAAAGCATCTACCACCTTGTTTGCCTTCCCCGGGTGGTAGTGTATCGTACAATCATAATCCTTGAGTAATTCAAGCCATCTCCTTTGCTTCATATTGAGTTCTTTTTGTGAGAAAATATACTTCAAACTCTTGTGATCAGTATAAATCTAACATTTTTCACCATAAAGGTAGTGCCTCCATATTTTCAAAGCAAAGATCACAGCTGCTAACTCGAGATCATGAGTAGTATAGTTTTGTTCATGAATTTTCAACTGTCGTGATGCATAGGCAATAACTCTATCATTCTGCATAAGGACACAACCAAGTCCTTTCTTCGATGCATCACTATAAATAACGAACCCATCATTCCCCGATGGTAGAGTCAATATAGGAGCATTGACTAATCTTTTCTTCAGTTCTTCAAAACATTCTTCACACTCTTTTTTCCAAACAAATTTAACCCCTTTACATGTGAGCTTCGTTAATGGGTTATCCAATCGGGAAAAATTCTTGACGAAGCGTCGATAATAACCTGCCAAACCAATAAAACTGTGTACCTCAGTTATACACGTAGGTGCTGGCCATTCTTGGATTGCCTTGGTATTAGAAGGATCAACAGAGATTCCATCTTTAGAGACAATATGGCCAAGAAAAGAAATCTCATGAAGCCAAAATTCACACTTGCTAAACTTCCCATATAATTCATGCCTCCTCAGAGTCTTCAAGATAATGCACAAGTGATTTTCATGATCTTCATGAGTTTTGGAGTATACCAATATATCGTCAATAAATACCACCACAAATTCATCAAGATACTCCTTGAAAACTCTATTCATCAGATCCATGAATACAGAGGGTGAATTAGTCAATCCAAACGGCAATATAGTAAACTCGTAATGCCCGTACCTGGTTCAAAATGATGTCTTCGGAATGTATTCTTTCTTCACACACAACTGATGGTATCCAGATCGAAGGTCAATCTTTGAAAAGTATTGAGCTCCATGCAGTTGGTCAAATAAATCATCAATTCGAGGTAGGGGATACTTGTTCTTTATCGTTATAGCATTGATCTCCCTGTAGTCGATACATAACCTCATAGATCCATCTTTCTTTTTAACAAAAAGAACAGGGGCTCCCCATGGAGAAACACTAGGGTGAATAAATCCATTATTACTCAATTCCTCTAGTTGTTTCTTTAGTTCGACTAACTCTACAGTGGCCATTCTATAAGGGGTCTTCGATATAGGCCTTGATCCAGGAATCAAATCAATGGATAACTCAACTTCTCGTTCTGGAGGATGTCCAGGTAAATCTTCTGAAAATACATCTACAAATTCTTTCACAACAGCTACATCCTCTATTTGTACATTCCTTTCCTCACCGACAGTTATTTCATTCTCTTCCTCCCCAATAATTGAATTAAGTTGAGCTACTGGGGGTGGATCTAAATAAGAATTAGGTGGTGATGATTCTGCTCTAAAGATAAGGTGTTCCTTATCATTATCATCAAGAATCGTAACTTCTTTCTTTTTACAATAAATCTTCGCATCATAGTCTGAAAGCTAGTCCATACCGAGGATTATATCAAACTCAATCATAGGTATGATGATGAGGTCAGCAGATAAAGAAAATTTATGTGCTCTAATGGGGACTGATTCACAAAACTTTGTTGCAATGATACTTCTCTTAGGAGTTTTAACTGACAACTCCCTTATTAAATCAAATTGGAAATATCTAATTTTCATAGAAAACTGGGAAGATATGAAACAATGCGACGATCCAGAGTCAAATAATGCATTTTCTAAACATGAGGAAACCATTAAATTACCTGCCACCACGTCTTTTGGAGCTTCTACCTCTGCAGTAGTGATAGCATAAGCCTGGCCTTGATCCATTGGCCTTTTCTGAGGTAAGTTCTCCTGACGCTTAGGACATGCATTTGCATAATTCCCCATCTCCCTGCAATTGTAGCACTGAATGTTGGTAGCTTCCTTCTTCCCCTTGCAATCATGAGCATGGTGGCCTTTTTCACCACACTTGTAACAGACTCCCATTCCCTTCAAGAAAGCACCGGGGTGTTTCATCCTGCATTTACCACCAGATGGATATTCAACCTTTCCCTTCTTCCCCTTATTTCCATTCCCAGATTGATCAGTAGGCCTCTTCTTCTCTTGCTTTGCTTTAAAGTCATAAGACTTAGAGAATTCCTTTTCGGTCTTGATAGCACATGAGACAATGTATTCGTATGATGAAAAGGATTATGAGACTAATGCTCGACGGAGAAATGGTTTTAACCCATCCAAGAAACGATCAATCTTACTTCTTGGGTTGCGAATATAATCTCCAGCAAACCTCACTAACCTTGTAAAGTTAGACTCATACTTTGTGACATTCTCATCCTCCTTTTGTCTCAGACTCAGAAATTGCCTTTCCATATCTGCTCGATGGTCACGAGGAAAGTATTTTTCTAAAAACTGATCTTTGAACTCCCTCCACTCCATATTTGATACTTCATCATCTTCCTTCATGTTTTGAATCAATGACCACCATTTATCAGCATCTCCAGTGAGGCGGTAAACTGCCATGATAACTTTTTCCCTTTCACTGCTCCCCAAAGCCTGAAATATTTTCTCTAGGGAAAATATCCATTGCTCAGCTACTAAGGGATTTGTATTCCCATTGAACGTTGGTGGTTTTTTTCTCATGAATCGATCTAACATTGATCCTCCACGCTGCAGATCAGGGTGCTCCATACGGGTAAGGTTATTATTCATAACCTGAGTAAGTTGTCCCAGTATGGTGATTAGCTGATCAGCACCAGTTGCATCACCAGTCCCACTATAATTATCTTGAGCAGGAGGGCAATCCCTACATGGAGTGTGTGCATTGATACGGTTTCCATTTCTTCCACTAGGAGCCATTTCTAAACAATGGCATAAACTAGATCAGTTTATGAATCAAAATACATAATCCCATACTTATAAAACACTTAACATAAATTGAACTATTTATGGATATAATCCATAATCATAAAAATGTTTTATTTGAGGAAGTATATACTCATAAACACTTCATAATGATTTGTAAAGAAAATGAGAGTTATCCTAAGCATATCCCCCGGGAGTGTCATAACCAAGAGTGCAGCAAGGCCCGTTGTCGTTCACCAGTTCCCGTTCGAGTCTAGCTCAAAGCGGTTTTTTCGGGTTTTACCCGTAGGTACATCTGTGCCAGAGCCTCCTCTACCTGCTCATATCCAGACAGGGATGTATTTCTTGGAAAACTCACAAAATCTCTACAATACCAAAATTCTAGGAAGTTCTTCTATACTAATCCTCAAAGTTCATCTTAGGTCTACGTGCTCTAATCAGAGTTTATCTAAATCTATCTTCCAAGGTTTGTACTAAACTTCCTCTGATACAAACTGTAATGCCCCGACCCGAGTTACCAGAGTCGGTGCATTATTACATAACATTGGCATGATCACAAGAAAGATCAAATCTTGAAAGACTGATTGGTTTAGTAGCCTTGGAAACACTAGATATATTCATATGTTTTACATTACATCATAAAATGAAAAACTACTACAAAAACATAATGTTTCCACATTCCACACTATAATCCCCTCATAATATCCCTGCAGGTCATTCATAACTTACATCTTCACATCCTGGGAAAATAAAACAAATCAAAGGGGTGAGCTCAAATGCCCATTAAGGATAACAATATAGCGGAACATTAAAAAATAAGCATAAACATTTAAGGAAATGAATTTCTAAAACAAAAGCCTTTTAAACATGAACTTAAACATAGTATGGAAAAAGTAAAATGAAATAATTCCATTTACTTGTTCACATGGATATTCTACTAATCGAATAATCACATGCAAAATCAATAACCACTTTCATAATGTTGGAATGCATAATATCAGACTATCATAACCACATATTCAAGGCCTCGTGCCAAGACTACAAATAAGATTTTGTCAAGGCCTTGTGCCAAGACACTAGTTTTTCTCATGAGACCTACCAATGCATCGAGGAGCTATAGCGGGCTCCACCCGTCACATATTAAGTCCAATGCATTCCCATATGAAAAGGATTAAACATAACATAAGCATTCGTATTAAAACTAGCATACGAAAAGTCAATACTTTCACCATAAACTATGAATGGTATAAAAATAGCACATCCACAGTCAAAAATATCACAAAACCTTCAATACAATATAGAAGTTTTGTATCATAATAAATCAACTTCAAATAATGTTAAAATCCATCAAAGGATGTTGACATAGATGAAATCAAAATTCTTTATAAAGAAATATCTCATTTTAATTTGAAATCATTTAAGATCCATTTAAAATAAAACATTTTCATTGAAAATATTCTTATAAGCTTGTAAGGGAAGCTTTGAGGATTTTATAACGGCGGAAAATAGCCGCACCCCCCGTAAAAGTTAAAAAAATATTCTTACTTTAATTCTGTCGAAAAGGTTAAAAAGGACCTTGTTTTGAAAACAACCGAAAGATTCCTTTATAAGCCACTTAAAAAAGTCAAAAAGGGTATAAATGACTTTAACTCATATTCTAGTAAATAGTAAAAATGTTTTGAAATACATTTTTAAGAAACATGGATGTGGATGATAAAGAAATCCCAGTAGATTATTACGTATAAACAACCTCGGATAATTAAGAGATTGTGAAATAACCCTTACCTTGTACTTTTCCTTGGTTGGGGTAGGTTAAACTCCTGTATAATGGTGAAATAATGTTTATTAAATTATACAAAAATCATATATATTAATATGATATCATATATGATCTTTTAACATTGATTTGTTAATAATATCTTAGAATTATCGTTGTTTCAGGTGTTAACTTACTTGTTTTCTTTTATATGTTTTGTTACGTAAGACATGTTTGTAATATATAGGTTTTATATTATTCATATCCAGAATTATATCAAGTCCTTAAACATCATCTTTTAAATCATCAAATGATAATTATACTTGAATGGATACAATGGAGAATGAATCTCATCGCGTTCGTGGAGACGGTAGTCCGTACGTACGCACGAGCGACAATATCATTCTTTTGATATTAAAATAATATATAATGGATGGTATATCATATATACAGAATCCTTATCATGTTATATTTATTATTTACATGAGTTACACATCATTATTATACCCATCCAAATAATATGATATTGAATAATAATTACACCACGACGTGGAGACGGTAAGCCGTACGTACGCACGTATGGTGACATGTTATTAAAAGGGTGGATAGAATACTGAATATGGTTGTACCATATTTATAATAACATCACAGTATATATATGATACTGGATTTATTATTTTATAATTGTAACAACAAATGAAGAAGAAGTGGAAGAAGAAATGAACATAGAAAAGGGTGGTGAAATCATTACCTCTTCTTCGGGTTCTTCCTTTTGATTTGATCAAAAGGGCTCCATAGGTTGGCTTTATGATCAAACTAAGGCCTCTAGGTTGTAGTGAGGGATGTTGGGAGAGTATTTGGACAGAGTTTGGCCGAAAAAAAAGGATTTGAAGGTGTGAAAAACTGGGAAGGAGGAGTGCCCTTTTATAAGAGGGGTGAGGGGCACCTTTCGAAAAGCTAGAGATAGTAGTTTATAATAAATTCATAATCGGTTTCCAATGGCTCCAAAGTTTACTATTCAAAGTTTAAGGTGGGGATGGGTCTAAAACAACTCAACCAATATAATTTAGACAGGTTTGGGTACTTATATTAACCTTATCTCTAAGTATTAACTCTAAGTTAATTAGTTTTACTTTTACAATGTCTCTTTTTATTTTTATATAATATTGTTAATAAACTGACTATATACATCCAAGAGACCCCCAAGTG
The DNA here is from genome assembly GCA_963277665.1 of Viscum album. Lineage (NCBI taxonomy): Eukaryota > Viridiplantae > Streptophyta > Magnoliopsida > Santalales > Viscaceae > Viscum > Viscum album. The sequence goes on along the minus strand of OY728133.1, from coordinate 1,370,667,625 downwards.
GTCCATTAATGATGGAACTATAATTATATAAGTCTCTTAGACGATCCTTAGATTTTTAGAAATTTAATATCAATTAATAATATAATATTGTTTTTAAGAACTATTTTATGTCAATTTTGACACTATTCAATAGTTGATTTTTGTGAAACTCATAACAGATTGATTACTTCGAAAAACGTCAATTAAATCAATCCTAATATATCATATTATCCTATAAAATTAGTTTAATTCATTAAAAGTTTCATATTATATTTATTTTGGCATTTATAATATCAATTATTTTAAGTTTTCTCTATTATAGTAATTACTGCATCATCATTGTGTCATAAATAAAATAAAATATTTAATGTCTAAAAATTATAAATAAAATATCATTATGTAAGAAATCTTTTTATATTTATAATGAATATTTATAATCTAAAATCCAACATATATAACCCTATCTAACAATTTTTTTTCTAAAGGATATATGCTTGTGTCATTTTTGTATTCATTTTAACTTAATTAAAATAAAGTGTCATTATCACTTACAAGTGGATCCATGGGGTCCCAAAATCGACCCAAAGATACCCATGGTCGACCATGTATCAACCAATAGGGTTAAGACACGTTTTAGGGTAATTTAGTATTATTATAATATTAAATTTTAACCCTTATTTACCGGATTTACCCTTAACCATGGTAAATAAAATATTTACCGCAGTAATTATTCAAAATGTCTAAAAATAAAAGTTACCCATTTACACAATTTGAACATCCTGATTACAAATATGGAATCCATTTTCCTAGATTAAAAACACAGAAGTGGCAGAAATTAATTTAAAATTAATCCCCGCTGTCAAAACAAAAAGCGTGTTTTTAAGAGATAATAACTATCAAAAGATTGACACTTGTTTATGTTCGGTTTAATTGTAAAATTATGTCCAATGACCAACATTATATTAAATGGAAAAAATATATTCTAAATATACTTTAAAACTACTAAAATTCATAATTTATCACTATTAATTATTTTGATTAAAAAAGTTGTTTTTAATTAAAATTTAGTAATTTTCACTATTCATCAAAAAATAAAAGTTATCCGAAAAGTACCAAAATTTCACCCTAGGATAATTTCAATATTCCGAATCCAATAATGAATTCCATTTTGAAATATATAATATATATGATTTCAAAAAGTATGTATTACTATTCACAACGGCTAGTTTAATTAGTTGTGGTATGTGTTAGAACTCGAGGTTGCGTACAACACACGCTATCGCATTATTCGAAGGGAAACGTACCGTGGAAGCTTGGGGTGCTACACTGTGGTCATGAATCTGGACCGGTTGTTCCTCATAAGACAGGTTATCTTCCAGCTGAACTACCTCTGGACTCAAAACATGAGATGGATCTGGCATGTACTTCCTTAACATTGAAACATGAAAAACATTGTGTACCTGAGATAAACTCGGAGGTAAAGCCACTCGGTAAGAAACTAATCCAACTCTCTCTAGAATTTCATATGGTCCAATGAACCTTGGACTCAGCTTTCCTTTCTTGCCAAATCGCATCACACTTTTACATGGCGATACTTTGAGAAAAACATGATCACCTACCTCAAAAGAGAGATCCTTCCTCATGTTGTCTGCATAACTCTTCTGCCTGCTCTGAGCTGTTCTCATGTGTTTCTATATCAGCTGAACTTTTTCTGTCAACTCTTCTACTAATTCTGGTCCCATCAGCTTCCTTTCACCCACTTCATCCCTAAAATCTGGAGTTCGACACTGCTTCCCATATAACTCCTCAAATGGTGCCATCTGTATACTAGAATGAAAACTATTATTATATGAAAATTCAACCAAAGAAATATGTTGGTCCCATATTCCCTGATAATCCATCGAACAGGCACGTAGCATATCTTCCAATGTTTTAATTGTTTGTTCTGACTACCCATCTATTTGAGGATGAAAAGCTGTACTAAAATTTAATTCAGTACCCAACGACTTCTGAAGGCCTTTCCAAAAGTTAGAAGTGAACCTAGGATCACTGTTAGATACAGTGGAGAGAGTAACTCCATGTAACCTGACTATATCTTTAAGATACAAATGGGAAAGTTGATCTAGGGAAAAAGTATCTCGTATAGTAAGGAAATGAGCAGATTTAGTCAAGCGATCAGCAATAACCTATATTGTGTTATTACCTCGAGGTGTCTTCGGTAATACCACAAAAAAGACTATGGATATATTTTCCCATATCCACTCTATCACTATTAAAGGCTGAAGCATCTCTTTCAGTAACTGTCAATCTTCTTTAACCTGTTGACAAGTCAAACACTTCACAGTAAAATCAGCAATATCTCTTTTCATTCCATCCCACCAGTAATACTCCCACAGATCTCTGTACATCTTAGTACTGCCAGGATGAACTGAAAATGGAGAACTATGAGATTCACATAACAAATCTCTATTCAATTGTGAATCACAAGCCACACACAATCTATTCCAAAATCTCAAAACACAAATCATTATCAATGTTTAATTCTGGAAGCTTACCCTTCTGAACTAGCTCTACTTTCTTCTGCAACTCACTGTCTTGCTTCTGCGCTTGCTTGATTCTGTCTGATATAGAAGATTTCACTGATACCTGAAACAAAACAGAAGGACATCCTTCACCAAAAACTTCTATGCCAATGTTCATCAAATCCTTAACCACATGATCACATTCCAAACGCAACATTGTTAATGAAACTTTACTTTTTCGACTCAATGTATCAGCCACTTTATTTACTTTTCCCGGATGGTAATGAATTGTACAATCATAATCATTGATTAATTCTAGCCATCTCCTATGTATCATGTTCAATTCTTTCTGAGTGGATATATACTTTAAACTTTTGTGATCAGTATATATTTCACACGTTACTCCATACAAATAATGCCTCCAAATTTTTAAAGCGAAAACAACAACAGCTAATTCTAAATCATGTGTTGGGTAATTTACCTCATGAGTTTTCAACTGTCGTGAAGCATAAGCAATTACATGATCATTCTGCAATAGGACACAACCAAGTCTTTTCAATGAGGCATTGTTGTAGATAACAAACTCACCATTCTTGGAAGGTAGTGCCAAAACTGGAGCATTCACCAATCTTCTTTTCAATTCCTGAAAACAATAATCACATTCTTTTGCCTAGATAAACTTAACACCCTTCCGAGTTAACTTAGTCATTGGACTAGATAACCATGAAAAATTTCTAGCAAACCTTCGGTAATAGCCTGCCAAACCAAGGAAGCTACGAATCTCAGTTACATTCGTGGGTCTTGGTCATTCCTCCACAACCTTTGTTTTTGCAGGATCAACAATTATCCCATCTTTAGAAACAATATGACCAAGGAATGAATTTTTTTGCAACCAAAACACATAAGTTCTGAATTTCCCATAAAATTTCTTTCCTTTTAAGGTTTTCAAAATAACCCTTAAATTTCTTTCATTCTCCTCTTTACTTTTATAAAACACCAAAATATTATCAAAAAACATAACCACCATTTATCACCTGAGTCAACTGATCAGTCACTACAACACACTATTCAATTTTGATTCATACCATCTCATGAGACTTATTTGGAAGGTCATGTCCCTCTGTATGCCTTCCCAGCATATCTGCCTTGGGCCTCTATGAAAAACCATTTTGAACAATGTTGTATTAGATGAAGCAACATGGTAATCTTAAAATGCTATATCATTTCAATTTGACCATAAAAAAATATTTTTGGATAATCATTTAATAGAATTCTAACTCCTAAAGTTATCTAAACTGACCTCTGATACCAACTATAAGGCCCCAGCCTTAAACTTTACTTAATATTGAGTTATTACATGATTACACATTGAGGATCTTTTCAGTTTTAGAATTTTAGAGAATTAGATCATAAAACATGCATTACATTCCACATTTAAAAAATGTGGTTACATAAAAGATAGTATTAATTATTCCCATCAATGGAAACATATTTAAAATTAAACATGGATTCTTTCTTGACACTTCATTGACACTATCATCGTATCATGTACCCTTCCCTTGACCTATGAAAAACATTTCAAAAACATGGGATGAACATAAAAGGCTCAGTAAGGGATATAAAAATATGGAAATGAAACATGAGTACATCTATACACAAGAATCAATGAAACCATACTCTAGTCATAAAACATAAGAACTTTAACATACCTCATAAAATCAGGAATAAATCATAGAAATCATAAGACATAAAATTAACTTGAGGCATTCATAAGATTCTTACGTAGGGAGTAACCATCTTGGTTACGTCTGGAAAACCCATCACAGTATATTCCATAAATCTCTTCGGAGAAACCTTAACGTTTAACTCCTTCACGTTACCCAATGCATTGGAGAGCTATATCGGGCTCTCCTTCCCTTAGTTTATCACGGAACCAACCGTCTTCATAATAATGCCCAAGAACCATAACATAATCGTATCACATAAAACATGCATAAAGGAAACATAAAATTTCCACTTTTCAATCACAAGATATCAATACAACACATTCATATAAAAAAAATTATGAAAACATTTTCAATACCAAAATAAAAGAATAGTAAAACATGGTATTTAATTTTCTTTTAAAAAAAGGTATGGCTTGTAGAGGAAGCCAAAACTCAAATAATGGTCATGGAATCTGAGAAGTCATTATCGCCGCATACGTACAACAAAAACATTCCCTTTTGTTGTTTAGTAAAATGCTTCGTATAAAAAACATTTCTTTTGGATAAACATATATGTCAAAGGGGTTTATAAACCGTATAAAAGAAGGTTGTGTATAAAACAAAATATGCCTCAATGAAAGGTGATTCAGACAAAGTCCCATACAAATATCATTTTGAAATAAAACATATTCACTATATGTACACATAAATACAGTATAAATATAAGATAAGACATAATAATATCATGACACAATTTGAAAATAGGAGATTAACCCAAAGAACAGAAATTGGGTTAAGAAGATCCCTTACCTCGGGTCCGACTTGACTCGATCGTTCATTAATCTCCTGAATAATAAACTTGAGATAATTTCTACTTGCATAAGAACATTTTTAAAGTTCATTATTCCGTTTATATCACTTATTACCATGTCATGAACACTATGTAATTATTTAAGTTAATAACGGTCCTTTTAACGATCATTGGTACTTGAGTAAAAAATAAACTCTTTATAATTACAGGTTGTTCATGTATCCATTATATCCAGAGTTATACTCATGATGTATATATCATATATATCATATATATCCAGTATATACATGCATTTATAATATTACATAATGTTTAGAGGTAAGAAATGAAATGCACCGTTCATGGAGATGGTAAGTCGTACGTACGCAAGAATGCTACTTCCATTTCTATTTCATATTTAATGGAATTAAAACATAATGGTACATAATAGTATTATAAATCCAGTATGGTATCATATATAATATCATTAAATCCATCCTTTATACGTACCACATATGGTATTAACGAATCAAATCACATTGAGGGGGCGGTAGTCCACACTTCCTAAAATGAAGATATTGCGTTACCCATAATGGTAACCATAAAGGAATGCCATAAATGAGAAATACAGAATCTTAAGTAAAACATAATCATATTATATATAATATATAAATATAGATACATCTTAATGTCCATCTTTGAAGGTTTTATATGAGTGTTGATCAATCATCGTTTTGTGAGGCCGAAATTCGCCATCCACAGAAATAGTATGTTCATTAACTATTAGATGTAGGAGTGTGTAAGTGTAGCTAGAATCATTATTATAACAACATACTAGTATATTGAAGATACTGGAGTTGTTACAAATGAAATGAATAAAAATAGTAATGGGGGTTGGAGAAGCAAAATAAAACATTAGAACACGAGAGAATACACTACCTTTAAATCAGGTAACTCTTTTTGATTTGAGATCAAAGGCTTCCTTGGGAAGACTTCTGTTAAAAGTGAGGCTTCTAAGAGATAGAGAGGGATGTGGAGAGACAAAATGGGCTAGGGTTGGACGATCCAAAATCTTTGGAAGTGTAGGTATGGTGGTAGAGGTGGGGGCCTTTTATAAGAGGAGAGGAGGGGCACTCTTGGAAAGTTATAAAATGTTACTTTATTATAAAGTTTTTTTCAAATTTTAAAGGTCCCAAAATTATATATTTCTAGGATAAGGTGATAATAGTTCATAATCCACCCATAAAATAGGTTTTTGACTTATTTAGGTCTTAGATTTTACATTATCTTTTCTTTTTATTTAAATCGTTAAATAATGAGTTCATCGCTGCATCATCATGGTGTCGTAAATAATTTAATTTATTTAAGGTCTAAAAATTATAAAAACAATATCATGATGTAGGAAAGCTTTTTTATCATTATAATGAATTTTTATAATCAGAAATATGACTTTTATAAACCCATTTTAATTTTTTTTAGTAAAACAACTCATGTGTGTGACGTTTTTATTTTAACTTTAAATAAAAAGGTATTAATGTCATTTTCCTACCAAATTGGCTCCATGGGGTCCCCAAGTTGACCCATGAAATTTCTTGGTCGGCCATGACACATCCAATAAGGGTAGGACATGTGTCTAGGTCATTTCATATTATTAAAACATTATTTTTACCTTAAACTACAATAATTAGCTCTAATCGCGATTAAAAAACATAAAAGTTACTATTCACCAAAAAATTATTTTAATCCCATTGAACCACATTTTACTTCTTAATGACAACCATGTATGTCGGATTATTTTGAAATTAAAAACACAGAGGTGGTAAAACTTCATTTAAATGAAAAATCAGTTTTTTAAGTACCACTAAGTGGTTTCACTATTCATCCAAAATTGATGTTTTTCAAAAAAATACCAAAACTTGACCCTAATATATATTTGATATTCCGAATTAAAATACGATGTCTATAATAAAAAATAAAAAATATAAAAGTTACATTAATTAATTTAATAATTAATTCCCGTTGTCAGAGCAAATAGCGTGTTTTTATGAAATAATATGTATCAAAATATTGACACTAGTTTTAGTCCAATTTCAAAGTGAAATTAATTCCAACAACCACTATTGGATTAAATCGTAAAAATATAATCTAATTTAACTTTAAATACAATTCAAAATATAATCTAATCATATAAATAAATTAGATTAAAAAGCGGTTTTGAATTAAAAAACAACATTTTCCACTATTCATTAAAAATGAACTTTATCGGAAAAATACCAAAAAATTTACCCAAAGTAAATTTCAATGTACCAATCATAAATAATAATTTTATTTCGAAAAATAGAGCTTATAAAATTGTCAAAATTTTGATTTAAAAATGGTTTGCCATCAAAAGGCAGAAAAATAATCTTTTACAAATATTAGTGTATTCCATGCTTAAAATTGGATTTATTCTCATTTTAAGCCTCTAAAACACTATCTATTTTATTAATAGAAATAAATAAAAATATCTATTATTCATTACTTACTTGGGATGTTACAATAATATTGTTAAAGAAATGAATTAAAGTAGAGTTGAATATAATACACATCCCTCGCTTTAGTGATAAATAATTAATAAATTTTAGGATTAATTGTGTAAATTAAATAATCCAAGGGCTAATGTGGATGATAATCTATAAAAACCATTAAAGGAAACGAAAAAATGTAATTTTTCTAAAATCACATCATTATATGTGAATGTTTATACTTAGGGAATGCTAATCCTCCACTCAGGTATTGAGAAATTCATATCATAGTTTATCTGAATAATCTATATGAAAATATTATTATTCATTCTTTAGAGAAATTGGAGGTGATTCAAAGAATATTTTATCTCTTTATACATATATTCAAGAATAATAGAATCACAATTTCTAATATAAACCAACCTTTTAACATCTATCGGTGCAAGGATGAACCTATGAATCCAATGTAAATATTTCTTGTACTAGATAAGATCGTATTTTAGGAATAAATGGTAAATCATTAATTTCAATCATATCTAATTTTATTATGATTTTTTTGAAACTATTAGGGAATAAATTTTTTTTATGAGTGTTTTTAGTTAATAAAATTATTTCATGATAGTTATTTTGTTGATTATGGGAAGATGTGATATAAAATCATTCAAGTATTTAAGATTCAATTTTTATCATACATATTTTTGATGTATTCTATGTTTAACCATTTATGGAAATTTTTTAGTTGAACATTGGATGAGGTTCTAGAATTTATCTTCTTATTTCATCATATGATGATTTATCCATATATTATTTATTATGATATCCATGTTGGTTTTCATGCAAACTATAGATTAAGGGAACAACATAATAATATTTTATAGTTATTTTTTTCTATTATTGATTTAGTCTTGAAAAAAATTACCATTAATTTCAATGATTAATAGTTGATGTAGAAATTGAATGTAGCATAAATAAATAATTAGATTGCGCTTACTAAATAAAATGAAATCAAATAAGTTTACTTTCTCATGTTCTATATATTTATAGTAAAAAATACCTTAACCAATTTTAAAGATTTTGATATAAAAATGATATCCTGGTACTTTCATTTCAAAATAATCAATGGAATTTTAGCTCATCATATATTTTTTTGGTTTTTTGGTTGTAAAGTTTTTCATGACCAAATTCTCTTTATGATTATATTTGTACACTGTTGTTATTTTTGTCTTCTATTTCCATATCTTCAAATCCTACCAACTTTATCCTATATATACACCTAGTTATGTTTCATTCTAGATGAACTTCGTAATTTATTTTCCATTTTTCGTGAAAATGTTTTGTTTCCACTTTTTATGAAATCGGTTTTCCACAACAAAATTTTCAGATATTATACCCACCAAGAACAAGTTCAAAATTTGAGGATACAATTTATTAATATGGGAGAATTTAAAAACCAATAATATTATGTAGTAATTTTTTTAAAATAAATTTAGTTTTACTAATAGCATTCATTATAGGAAACACCATGTTTTATTGAACCATAATATTTTATTTATATTATTATTAAAATTGTGTCATTATAACCTTTCTATTAAATTAGAGGAAATTAATATAACCAATTAAATTATGAAAATTATATGATTTATAAATGAATAATATAAATTCACTTGTAATGAAATGATTAGAAATGAAAATAAAAATCATTTGAATGTAATAGAAATATTTTTTAAAAAAATATTATTTTTATTTTCACAAAATGTTTATATCAATAAATTAAATTAGTTAAAAATGGTGAATTATTTTTATTAAATTTATAAATTATAAATGAATTATGTTTTTTTAATATTCATTATTTTTTTCAAAGAATGGTATAATAATAAATATATTTTTATGTTTAATAATATATTTCTTGAAAAATTTATCTAATCATGTTCTATACACTTATTTTTGAACTAATATTTTCACGATGATAAAAAATTATTTTAAATCATGGATTTAAAATTTGAAATCATCGTGTAATAAATATCATAGATTGATGTTTTATTCCTTTCAAATAATATTTATTTTTTTATGAATAGAGAATAACATTGATTATTATTAAAAATAAGATTTTTGTTAAATCATATATAACATTAGAATTGGTTTCAACATCTTATTTAAATTATAATTAGTCAAAAAATTATTATTAATAATTTAATATATGTCATTTGATTCAATATTATGTTCACATTTTATATAATATTAATTATATTTATGAAATATTTTTCATTATAAAGTTTCTTTTTTGTCATGTCTTTGATTATAGTTTAAAATTATATTAAATAAAATATGTAAACTGAATTTGTAAAAATGGATTCCATATTTTGAATCAGTATTATTAATACTTTGTAAAAAAAGTTCAATTTTTTTGAGTATTAGGGCCCTCGACCAAAATATTTTTTGTACATTGATTTTTATTACATGATTATATTTTGATATATATATGTGTTTATCTTACAATAATAGAGTTGGTATATCTAAATCCACAGTATATATGATAATTAACATAGATTATATGTCATATAAAATGTTATAATAGGTCACCATCTATAATTATGAACAAGAGATACTATAACATTAATCTTACAGTTATGTACTATGGTCTTGATACATCATACTGACTTGACGTAGATGATAAGTGACTATTAGGTGTTGGGGGATTATAAGAATTGAGACATATTCTCTTGAAGTTATCACATGGTGTTCCATAATATTTCAGATCATGATGACATATTTTTTAATAGGGACACTGCATGTTTTAGGTGTTATTGGTTATTCTTATATTTGAACAAGTGTACTGGTCTCTTATCTTGATACCATTATCACAATGATCCATTTGATTGAATACAATGATGCAATAAAAACCATGAAATTTAATTCATGGAGTGGTAGATTACATTGGGTGTGTCATTACGGGTAGGAAATTAAATGAATTATGATGATATAATTTTTTTCTACCGAGTTGTTGATGTGACATCTCATACATTGTTGATTATGATAGTAGTACCTCAATAAATCCATGTCCATAGAACTAGATGGTTAGTCTTTCTAGTTGGATAAAAAAATAATAAATAAATAAAATGACGATGACATAATTTTGTTTTCTAATTTATGAGATATCATATGATAAATAGATTATAATACACAGTGTGTGTTCGCATGATGAATATAATTGGTATGAAAATTCCTCATCTATTGAGGGGCCGGGATGGGTAGCTATAATTTTATCTTAGTCTGTAAATAATATTCATTTCTATCAATATATAGTAATAGTGGGTCACACACAATTGTGTATTCATGATTCTACCCTATTTTAGTAAATAGAAATGTTGGACATGTTGGGCCCCACAATGGTGTCTGAGTGTTTTCCATGTTCTATCGATCCCTGGTAATTAAATAAATTCATTATTATTTTAGTATAGAATACTTATGATTGGTTTTATTTATTTTGATTATTTATAATTGTTTGAATAAATTCAGTATATTATATTTTAGGAAACAATATTAATATAATATTCAAGGGTCGTTTAATATTAGTGGGAATTACGAGCCAAATCAATAATGTGGGATTATCATCTGATATATTTATTACATATTACAAGTATGTGATAAATTATAAATAATATTTATAACATAGTTATTTAATAATTATTATGTATTTATTAGTTAATTATTGGCTGTTAAATATATGGGGTTTCTGGAACCCTAACTGATTCTATAGAACATTCGTTATTTAAGTTGATTAGGGGCTCATTTACGGGGTTAAATTCTCTACAATGTATGGATATATCCATTATCCTCCAATATCATAAGGATATAAATTTCCTATCTAATTATGTGATCCATGAACGCATTCGTGAATCAAAGGCATGAGATTTTGGTCATCATTGCCTCATCGAAGAGATTATTGGAGCTCCACTATAACACCGGGAATTCGATGAATGGAATACATAGGGATTTTTATGAATATATGTATGATATAGTGGGGTTAAAATTTCTATCTATTTGGTAATGTTAAATGGTGATCACCAATAGATGAACACACATCTAATCAAACACGTTATTTAATTTTTTACTTTGAAATATTCTCATGTGATTGTTGAACCTCTATCAATGATCAGATCAACATAGACGATGAACATACCTTCATATGGTGATTAAAATTTTAAAATAAATTACCCACCAACAACTTCTTCACACCATAGTACCTTCAAATGTATCTTTTATGAATAATTGAGAGTAAAATAAATAAAACTTATTTATTGTTGTTATGGTTAAAATACAAGATTTCATGTTATATGCGAATATTTTTAAAATAATTTTTCACAAATATAAAATTTATTTTTATAATTTTTATTTCATATTTAGAATAAATGTGTCCAAATTATATAATAATTAGCTTTTAATTTTAGTATTTATGGATAAATTTCCTCCATAAATAAAAGAGAAAATACATATTGTGGTTAAAACTTAAATGGTAAAAGTAAGTAAACTTAAGTGATAAAGGGAAAATGTTAATAAAATTTGTGTTTTTTTAATGTTGGATATTTGGATCATCCATATATTACCTTTAATTCATTATTTAACAATTTTAGAGGCATTATGGTTTAGGGTGACATCCAAATAATGAATATTTATGGTTATTGAAAAAAATGCCACTCCTCCTCAATTATAAAAGGCAACCAACTCCCCTCTCTTCAGAACACATAATATGATACTTTTCTCAAATATAACATAAAAAATCCATCCCAAATATCATTAGTCACATTATAGAGATGGTTTTATTCCAAAATTATCAATCATATGGTCCTTAATAACATATCCAAAGGAAGTTATTCTAATAAAAGGTAATTGTCTTTACTAAGCACTTTATTTATTTTGTTTTCTCTTAACTGCCTCATTATTGACATAATAATTACAATATAATATTACCAATTTCATTAAAATACTAATGTTCTATTATTTTTTTGAGTAAATTATATCCATATCATTTTCTATCCAATGGGAAACAAAACAATCGATTGAGTTAATAGAGGATTGTCTCCTCTTGAACCGGTGTAATTATTTTTTCACCCCTACATGTAATGAATCTATATAATGATGAATTAAATTTTTTTATATGATATTAATGTAACATTAATACTCAAGTAATTGTAACATCCCAAATATTTTCTTACCGTCTAACCTTTTGGAAAAAAATAATGTCATTTCTGCATACAACTGGACTACCCCAACCACGATGTGATGAGATTCATTTATCATTTTATTTTGATATTTTTGGTAATAATGATAGATTTAAATAATATATATGATATTAGTGGAATAAAAATTATTTTATAAATTTAATATATTATTTACCAATTAATTATCTATTGATAAAATGTAATCGACATTCATGATTATGTCTGGTATGTCGTCTCTATAAACAATTTACATCAATTTTTGTCTCAAACCTCTATATATGACTCTAAGTTTTTATATAAAGAATTTATATGGTATTTATATCATGTCCAACAATAGATAAGATTTTTTAATGATGATAAATGTAAATGTATGGAAAATACCAAACCCAAACTATTTGAAATAAGAACTAGTTATTACTTGAAATGTTATTTTAACAATGAATTGTTAACAAACAAGTAATAAAATGCCCTAATAAAATAATATATTGTATGATATATATTTTTATGTTTATATAATATATTTATAGTTATATCATATTTATTATCCATGATGATAAAATGTGTGCGATTAATGTGGAAATTTGAGGTAATGGATTTCTAGTCTCTCTTTTATTTCTAAGCAACATATTCTAATTCACCATTAATTTCTTTTATGTGTTTTATATACTTATCCATTGAAAATTTATGGCAATTATTTCTTTATTTTCATGATATTTAATGTTTCGTTTGATATTATTCATTAATGGGTCTTACGATTCAAAAGATTCCAAAGGGGCATGTGATTTTCATTTCACTTTTATTTGTTTGGGTCACATTACCAATACACCACTTGTTTCTTTTGAAGGTTGTATATAATTCACATGAATGTAAATTATGATTCTTATCATTAAAAATATTTAACAAAATTATACATATAATAATCTCTCTTACATGGGAATTATGACTCAAATGTTACCAAATTGGTAAATGTTTGATGTTACAATCTCTTTATTTATTAAGATTTGTTATCATTTTATTTTAATGATGAAATATTATGATATATATGTCATGAAACTCATGAAATTTATTATAATATGGTTATTTCATAAAATTAAACGTATTACATTCATTTCTTAAACATTATTTTCTCAAGAGTTCAAACTAATGTTTTTATGGAAGACAGACTATATTTATCTCTTCAGTTGCAAATCCTTTTTTTCCATATCCATCTATTTAAAAAAAATTAAATAAATTTTATAACACTATTAAACTATTATTTAAAATATTTTGACCCATGTTTTAAATTTTAAAAAAATGGTTAGTAGTGCATTTTTTCATTTTCCAAACAATTTCTTATTTTTATTTTTTTGAAAATGTAAAAGGAATCATCATTTTAATCTGTATTACATGAAAGGTTTTTCAAACTGACATGGAAAATAAATGATTTAAATATTATTTTAAATGTCTATAAAGATATTTTCAAATAAAATTAATAATTTCATATTATGGATGAATTATTTTTTAACGAAGTTATTTCAATGTTGATAATATATTTTCCTTAAGAAATGTCCATAGTTATCTTTTAGCCTCATATTCTATATAAAATAAGATAATATGATTTTAATTATTAATTAATATGGATATTATGAAATAATAAAATCCTTATTCTTCTTATAGATGTTTTATGATTATAATGAAATGATTTTTATGAAACTAGATCTTTTTCAACGTGTTATATAATAATGAATTAATAAAACTATTTTCAAACCCATTTTTTTGGCACGAGTTATTCCATGATGAAATGTTTATGAAACCCATTTATTTATATGGATTATGATATAAAGAATGAATTATGATATTGTGACAAACATATTTATTTTTTTAATTATGTGATTGGTAGTACATACATCTCTCTCTAAGGCATTGTGTAAAGATTTATGTATCCTGAGAATATTATGGGAAACAAGATGATATACTTAATCATATGTGGTAAATAGACTAGTGTGATTAATCCACTATGTAAAAAAAGTAATGTACTTCATCCACTATGGTATGTAGGTGATGATGGATGATTTTTTATCTTATGGGAAACACGTTTGGATGTATGATACACTATGATTTTATTGTTATGGTAGTTAAACATGCCAATAAAATGGTTTCCATACATAGGACAATCACATACATTTATGAAATTCAATAATGTTTTATGATTTATTTATTATTATTTCTCACTCTTATGATGCATGTATTTTATATTCTAATTCTCTACACACTAAGTGGGTTTTATGATCATTAAAAAATTGTGTATTAACCTTATTAGTTATTTTTTTGATCTTATAAACTTATTCTTATCTTATATATTCGTATGATCATTGATTGATATATCAAAATTTTACCCTTACTGATCACCTAATCTCACCCTTTCTTATATTTCAATTCCCTAGGATTTGAGGAATGGTATAAGTATGGGTATTTCAATAAATTTAACTAATTGGGAAGATCATTATGGGATATGTTTATTATATTTCAATAAATTCTATGATTGTGTATCTTGTATCTAAATACATTAATCATTTATTTTCCTCAAACATTTATTTGTGAAATGTATTTAATATTAAAAAAATTAATATAAATTTATGAAAATACTTGGACTCAATATCAGATATGGATATAAGATGAATACTTGAACCTTAAAATCTTTATGTCTCAGCATTTTTTTCATTTTTAATATCTTTGTTTGGATGTTATTATGTGAGTTATTCATATATTGTGTGATACGTGTGGCTTAGTGTGTGGAGTGTGTTTCATAGTCTTCCCTTTTTTGGAATAGTAAACATTGGTGGAAATCTTGGCGATCAAAATTTCACAATTTAGAACCACTGTCTTGTGAAATGTCTAGTGGATATTGGATCTACAGTCTAGTGGGTGAATTTTTGGTCCATTCCTTTAAATAAAAAAACATTAATGTATATGACTTCAATACCATAAAGAAACTCTAAAAATAATACTAAAATCAAGAAGTCTATAAAATTCATTTCCATGCATAACATGTATTAAAATGACAACAAATAAAGTGTTGTGTGAATCCCAAACCCATATATGTCTCTATCTTATCTTTAAAAAATCATATAAAAAAATTTCACCCCTCATAGATCATGATCCAAATTGATTATATTGGAATGATACCAATTAAATGGATTATTCTTATTTCTATAATGGATCTACAGTATAAATCCTTTTTTGATTAACTACACCTCTCTATGACTTATATCATTGTCCTCTATACCTCAATGTGACACCCCTCTCCATTAATTTTAAGGATTCAATCCATGTTGTAAAATCAATCAAAGTGTAGTATTAAAGAAGTATATTTTATCAAAATTTCTTCCCAATAAATAGTTTCCCAATATATATCCCATCTCATATCATCAATTAAACATTATATCTATAAAAAAATATTATAATAGAAAAATAATGAAAGTTATGTATTCAATATATACTAATAATGGGAGGTATTATTTCGATGAATGGTTTCAATGATTTATTATTAACTATGAGAAAATATGGTTTTTAAATGGACATTGAGAATTATGATCATTGGGAATTATAACTATTGTACATTTTCCTATTGGTGATATAGTCATTATATAGTGGTTAATAAAACTAATATATATTGATGGAGATGATGAGATATAATTGATTTAGAAGAGAGAAACCATATCCTAATTAGTTAGTAGTATTCATTATAATGATAACTTGTTAGATATTTTGATATATGTAGCGTCATTTGTGTAATTTATTTACCATGACCAAATAAAAATTCAGTAATTGAGGGTTTAGTGGAATAATATATGAGATATGATCAATTTAATGGAGATCACTCTTGAATCAATGTTGGCCATACCACCTAAAAAGTTCCACTCTTTAACACATTACATTTAGGTATTATTATTCTGTGTTAGAGGGTTATGTATATGGGGTAAAGTATTGTTAAATTGTAAATTGTATTAAAAATGAAATACTTTTTACATGGATAATACATTTAAATTAAATACATTACATTTATTTGAAAGTAAAAATATACATAATTAGAGGGAAAATATGATAAAATGTATTTCTTATTTAGAATCAGAATGCTGCAATTATCTAAATGATTTTTTTTAATTTTTTGAAAAAATAGTAAAAGAGTGTAAAAAATTGTGAAATGCGGTAAATTTGACATCTTATATTTCAAAGAGTGTCTAATATTGGACAAGGTATTACTATATCTCTTATTTTAGAACTACCCATTATATTCTAGAATTATTATAGTAACTGGGTCACTATAGTAGGTAATAAATAACCTATGATAGTGTAAAAATATATATTTAATACTTTATTCTATGAAATTCCATTTACCATAACTAAAAATACCCACCACCTATTCTAATTTGTCCAAAAGATATAGAATATCACTCATATTATCACCCTCAAAGAGGCATTATGATAACTTTGTATTTAATATTGAACAATTTGGTTGGTTTTAAGGTTAGTCTATAGGCATTGAATCTCATGATAGGTAAGAGTTCTTATTTTTCCCTATTCATTTCTTATATGAAATGAAATTTTATAATCACTTTTAAACAGAAAATTCTGATGTTTACCACGTAATATATTCCTGATATTATCACCATTTTTCTATTGTCATTATTATATTACATAAAATTCCTCCCTTATTACCATTTTCATAATTCATTACTATTCCAAAGTAAGAGTCCTTTTGTCACCATTTTTCATTTCAATTTTCATTTCCATTATAGAGTTCTATTAAATTTCACATTTTTCAGTATAATATTATGGTAATATTTATTTTATTTATAATTTATATGATATCCTATACATTTGAGGCCCCATTTTTCTCACATTACACTATACTCATATTCCAATATTATCCATAAACATTCACATTTTAATATACCACATTATCAAAACCCTATATTTTCCACCAATTTGTGGTGTTGTGGATATATTATTTATATTGAATGGGTGTTACTCCTACTGAAATAATAAGGATTTAAATTAATAGAGTCTAATTTATATTGTGTTAGTGAGATTCAATGACTAGTGTTTTGGAACCATTGTGTGACGGATAAGTGATGGAATTTTTTTATTTAAATTTGGGGTCCCCTTTGTCTTCACATTTCCTAATTTGATTAAGGGGTTTTATTTTTTTTTGGTTCCCATTAATGGATAATTTTAGTAAATATTGTAGTGTATTTTATATATTTATTCTTTATCCAACCATGATGTTCCCTTTTCATATTAATGTTATGATAGTGATTTCCAATAATATTTCAATATTTGATTTTGGTGAGTAGTGAGATGATGGATGTGATATGTTTCATTCTGAGGATTCAATAGATATGTTATACTTTCTACAATGGAGTTATTTTATAGATTAATTATAAATTATAATAAATTATCACCTATACTATGGTAAGGATTTTCCTAACCTCGAGATGAGATGTAATATTATTTCAAACCAAGTTGGTTCAAGATTAAGTTGATGTATATACTACTAAATCTATTTTTTAATGATAAATTACTTTATAGGTATTGATCATACCTTTTGATGCTTGGTTTTTTTATTTTATTTTGTAGTCAAGTAAAATTATTTTGATGAATCATTTTTCAGAGCATAAGTTGTGAGAGGAGATAAGATAATGGTATCACCTTTTGAATTACCTAAAGATGACATGACATATTATTTATCATGAGATCATTAAAATATTGTATTGATTGAATTTTTTATCGCAACATTGTCATAGTGATTATAGTTGATTGAATGAAAAATATAGAATCCAGGGAGTCATATAATAACATATATAGTGGAATTAGTATTTATATGATAACCTATCCCGATGGTGGATGTGATTGTTGTGAATCACTTGATATCGTAGGTTCTCTCCTCAAAACATTCATGTAACTATTATAATCAATAAAATGAGACATCAACCCTCAACAATGCTTCTTGTAGAAATATCTACAACATTTCGACAAAAAATTGATACTGGTATTTTTAAATCCCTAGTCATACATCCAAAAGCATCGAATTCTCCAAAAAAATATTTTTTTCAATGAAACCAAATAAATTGAATCTAGATGTTATTTATATATCTAACACATAAAAAATTCCATGAATTATTCTATTTAATAATGATTTTCCATAATATAATACATCTCACAAGAAGATCCAAACTTGATAATAGTTCAAAAACATGAATAAGAAATTACATTCCCCACTAAACCCACATATTAATTTATAAATAAAATAGAAACCATGATAAAACATAACCATTGATTTTAATCTATATTAACACATCGCCTTATTTTAAATAAATACTCATTACATATTTTACCACACAAACTGTAACATAAATCCTAACTAAATAGACCCAACCCAAACTAAATTGAACTAATCCAAAATTAACAAATGGGAACAAAACCTACTTGAATGGAAATGATTTAGATGGAACCAGTCCAAACAAAATAGAATTTAAATTTCCCAAATCAACCAAACTCCAATGGGATGAAATGGATCAAAATTAACTCTTAAACAAAATCACATATTATAGATTTAAAATAAACCAACATGAGAAAAAACAAGAAATGAAAATATTTGAACTATACTAATAAAAAATGACCCAACATGAATAAATCCATGAGGTACCAAACTGAAATAAAGTACCTTATCATACAACACCAAATAAAACAAAATAGAGTTGATTTAAAACAAATTAAATAGAAATAATTTCATCCAAACTAACTTAATATGAATCAAACTATTCCAAATTGAAAGAAATTAATTTGAACCAAACTATATACACTTGAACTAAAGATACACAACCCCAACCAAATCAAACTAGACCAAATCAATAAAAAATCACCTAAACTAACTTGAATAATTTTTTATAAATGAACCTAATTAAATAGAATTAACAAAAACAAAACTAAATTGAATTAAATTAACCTAAAAGAGCCCAAATTTAAGTAGGGAGTCTCTAAAGAACCTATATTAAGGTCCTTAATGCCTAATTGATTTATTCACCCAATTACATCTCATTTAAATAACACTCTTAGGTATTTATATTCCATAAGACACATTATCATATTTAAATCCCTGACTATAGATGGATTTGGATAATTATTACCCATCAACATATTTTCATTCAATATGTTGGATTTATAGTTATAGTATTTATATATATATGTTATTTCATTTTCTTTTATGTTATTATACTCATATATAATACTGTGTCATTTATGGTATAATATTAAGTGAACAATACTCATTTTCATAAATATATTTTAAATTTAAAATCAATATTATTAAATTTCTTTCATGACATGACATATAACATTTTTTTATAGAATATATTGAAGTTCTATGTACGAAAATATTTGGATCTCAAGCAATTTTCAAAACAAGTTAGAGAGATTTTTAGATTTTCCATTTAACATTTCTTTATATTGTGGACTCATAAAACTCCCATGTTATAATTTTTTTTGAGGTCCAATGTCAATTAATGAAGAATATAGCTACTATACAAACAAATGTTGTTTTCAAACAAACTATTATGTGTCGTATCAAAATGGGGAGAAAATTTAATCTAAAAATATTCATGATATGAATGAGAGGTCTATATTTAGAGAATTTATTAGATGACTGGTTTTCATTTATTCATCATAATGTAAATGAAAGGATATTATCCCATTAATATTTAGATACGAGAACACATGATTCATGTAATGAAAATTATGATGTTGATAGGGTATAAAAACTTAATAATTTTTCCACGACTATAATATATTGGCAATGTCGTATAATGAAAATGCTGGAATTTTAAATTTGATTAATTCATGGAAAAACATGTATGTGATTTCTAATTCTACCATATATTAAATTATATCATTTTTTATGGACATACTTCTAGATGATGCAGATATTTTCTAAAACTGTTATATGGCATGGATGTTAAGTGAGAATCATGGTTTTTATAAAAAAAATTTACAATTCCTCAAAATATTTTAACTTATTCAGGGAGGAAATTGTTGAAGAAAATGTTTTCATAAAATGATTTACTTTTTCATGGATGCCAAATTTTGATGAAACACCACCTCGTGTTCCAGATAATGTAATGTGGCACTTTCCATTGATTCTAAAACACCATAATCGATTCATGTATCATGAAATATCAGTAAATATGATATGGAATGGTACTAAGTGAAAGAAGGATAATAATGAGAACATTATTCCTGTAGATGGATTTTTATTGACTATATTTTATGCTCGATATATTTCTTTTGTAGTGGACCTATGTAATGTATAGTTAGGTCTACAATTTGATGGTTTTAATCTGTTTGGGTATATTCTTACTTCGTACAACAACTTTCCTATTTTTAAACATATTTATTACCTTTATACAAGTATGTGTACGAAAAAATTCATTTTCATGATTATACTCATATCTGGACCTCTGATCCTGGTAATTTTATATATGTATACATGAAACTTTTAATAAAAGTATTGAAAATTATTTGAAGTGTTTCTCTATGCACATATGATGCATGTTTGAAAGGAATATTCCAGATGACTGCTGAGCTTATGTTGATGTTCAATTATTTTCCAAATTATGAAATGATTCATGGATGAATAATGAAAGTAAAATATCATTCTCTGTTTTTATGAAAAATACATGATCCAAAAGAATTGAATATTTTCATAGTTTCAGTTTTATGGGACATTAATTATTCTTTCCAATGGATCATCCATATATGAATAATCTTATAATATTTGATAGTACAATGGAGGCTGATATTCCACCTCATTATATGTTTAAACAACTGTTTCAATAAAATGAATGATTTTTTTATTAAAGAAGAGTCAGATAGAATCTTGAAAGAGGAAGACTGTTTCCAATAAAACCAATAACAATTGGAAGAGAAAAAATATATTCATTGGGGTCCCTTATAGGTCAACCAATTTGTAATGTCATTTATTTGGTTTAATTCACAGAAAAAAAATTTAAAATGTTAATTTCAATCATTATAAATTTCAATAGAATGAAAAAATATGATATATGTCGTTTGTGTGACACGATGTATTGAGGAATCAAACCAAAATTATATATTGTGTGTATGAATGAAAATAAATTAAATGTTCTGTGTGATTATTATATCATGAAAATTTCAGATAAAAACTAATTTATCTATGTACTAGAGACTATTTATGTTCTAGATGGATTTTTAAGAAACATATCAAAATGGGTCAACAGAAGTGATTTGAATTTGAAATATTTGAAGACTCATGAAAATCACATACTTCTACATGAGTTGATTCCAACATAAATTCATCAACTTATTTCCAATAATTTATGGTTGTTATTTATTTAATTTTAATATTTTCATTTATATCTTTTTGTTAAGAATTTTTCTAATCATTTCTTGCAAAAAAATTTGTGAGAAGAATAATCAATATTTTGTTAGTTAAAGGAAATATTTCCTCCTTCATTTTTCACATGCAAGCTGCAACTAACTATCCATATCCAAATTGAAATACTTCTTGGAGGACCTATTTATTTTTTTAGATGTGTCCAACTAAAAAAATATGAACAAATTGTAGTCTTCTGTTTGAAATAAAAATCATCTTAAAGGTTCTATCATTAATGGTAACATGAACTAGAATGTAGGTATTTCTATTCAATTAATTTTTATGAGGTGACTATGATACGTAATAGACCAATTAGAAATGGAAAAGAAAAAAATGATAGAAATGAACCGAGTTTTCCATGATTTCCCAAAAAAGTAGGAATTCCCATATCATATACATTATCCAAATTAAACATCGAATAATAGGAGATTGCACATCACACAGTTTTTTTTAACAGTGATTTGTCAGTAGACTACATCAAGTAAATTAAACATGTATATCTTATCTCATATCATGTAATTTTACATATATATAAAACATTTTAAATTTATTTAGAAGGGAATATGAACCAAATATAAATAGAAATAATATTTATTTATCATCAAGAAATATAGAGACATTTCAAAGAAAATAATTTTATGATTATTTGTAACTAAAGGTACAAAATTTACTATATTAAATTAATAAAATTAATTTATAATTTTTTTAACATTCATATATATTTTAGATATTTATTTTTTATACTGACTCTGTCTTTAAAGAAATAAGGACTTTGTGTTTTGGTCCTAGTTCTGTGTTTGGTGAATATAAATCAATTGTGATCAATGTGTACAGAATGATTATCATAAAATGAGAAATGAACAGTAGAACACAACATTATGGAATTATGGTAACATCTACAATAGAATTTTATGCTAGTGAATCAGATAATAGACCTACATTTTAAAATTTATCTTATTATTGATTCATTAAGAAAATACTAATATTGGATTTTTACTCTCATGGTCGGTTCACTATGATGAAACAAAAGTGGTTTTTATTGATGACGATGGAGGTACCATTTATTGATGATTATGGATTTTGATTCATTTACATGACTCACACTCTCAATACCGATGAAACATATTTATTTGCATTAATGGTGAAATTTTTTTTATGAAAGATCATATAAAAACTAAATTCAGTATCATATTTTATGTATTCATATGATATATTTTTTATGATGGAATATTCACCATACCTACTCACATTAGCCCTTATACATTTATTAATTATGATATCCCCAATAGTACAATTTTTAGAGTTGATTGTGAACCTAAAGTTATGGTTCAAAAAACATTGAATCATTCATCTGTGTTCTAACACCCCGGGTAAATAAATAATGTGACATCTTTATATTTATCCATGTTAGTGAATAAAATATTAATATTACTTTAAAGGGGATTCTATGCTCGATGGCGTACCCAATACGCAACAACGAGTTTCATGGGAATCTTACGTTGCACTCTAATAATAAAATAATATTATTTTAAATGGTAGTTAACGCATAGCCGTTGTAATGGTGGGAATGAATAGAACTAACTAAAAAATGATTATATATGTTTGTCAAATATTTTTTCTTTTTATAATAAATGTTAGAGAATTAAAAATGCGAATTAATACAATTTTAAGCGTAAACATTCTAATATTCTTTAAAAGGTCGATTAAATGCCTTTTGATGGCGAACCTCTTTTAAATACACTTTTTCAAAATATTATGTGTTATATTTGACAAAATAAAACTCTTCTTTAGAATCGGGAAATCATAATTTACTATGTGTATATTTTTGGTATTTTTCCAAAAAAGTTCAATTTTTAATGAATAGTGAAAAATGTTGTATTTTAATTCAAAACCTCTTTTTAATATAATTTATTTATATGATTATATTATCTTTTGAATTGGTTATAAAGTGAAATTAGAATATATTTTTACCATTTAATACAATATTGGTCGTTGGAATTAATTTCACATTGAAATTGGACTTAAACTACTGTCAATCTTTTGATACGTATTGTTTCATAAAATCACGCTATTTTCTCTGACAGTGGGAATTAATTATTAAATAAATTAATGAAACTAATATGTATTGATTTTTTAAAATAGACATCATTTTTGAATTTGGAATATAAAATATAGCTTAGGGAGATGTTTTGGTATTTTTATAAAAAACTTCAATATTTGATGAATAGTGAAACCACTAAGTGGTACTTATAAAAACTGATTTTCCGTTTAAATGAAATTTTTCCATATTTGTGTTTTGAATTTCAGAAATCCAACATACATGGTTGTCATTAATATGTAAAATGTGGTTCAATGGGATTAAAATAATTTTTTGGTGAATAGTAACTTATTATGTTTTTAATCGCGATTAGAGGTAATTAGTGTAGTTTAAGGTGAGAATAAAGTATTAATAAAATTAAATGACCTAGACACATTTCCTACCCTCATTGGATGTGTCATGGCCGACCAAGACAATCCATGGGTCAACTTGGGGACCCCATGGAGCCACTTTGGTTGGAAAATGACATAAATATCTTTTTATTTAATGTTAAAGTAAAAATGACACAAACATGAGATGTTTTACTAAAACAATTTTTACATGGGGTAATACAAGTCATATGTTTGACTATAAGTATTAATTGGAAAGATAAAAAGATTTCCTATATCATTGTCTTTTTTTTGAATTTTTAGACATTAAATAAATTAAATTATTTATGACATTATGATGATGCAGCGATGACCTCGTTATTTAACGATTTAAATAAAATAAACTAATAATGTAATATATAAGACCTAAACATGTCCAAAACCAATTGTATGAGTGGATTTAGAACCCTTATCACCTTATCCTTGAAATAAATCAATGTGGGACCTTTAAAATCCGAAACACTTTTGAAAATAAAGTAACATTTTGTATCTTTACAAGAGTGCCCCTCCTCTCCTCTTATAAAAGGCCCCCACCTCTACCTCCTTACCCACACTCCCAAAGCCTTTGTCTCGCCCAACCCCAGCCCATTTTGTCTCTCCACTTCAATCTCTTACTCCATGAAGCCTCACATTGGGCAGAAGTCTTCCCAAGGAAGCCTTTGAGCTCAATCCAAAGGGAGTTACCCGATTTCAAGGTAATGTCTTCACTTGAGTCCTTTTGTTTTGTTTTGCTTCTCCCACCACCTAAACTCTTTTTATTAATTTATTTTGTAACAAATACAGTATCTTAAATATACTTGGATGTTTTTATAAGAAATTTTCGAGCTACACTTACACACACCTACATCTAATGTTTAAAGAACATACTGTTTCCATGGATGGCGAATTTCTGCCTCCCGAAACGATGATTGTTCAACATTCTTCTAACACCTTGAAAGGTGGCCATTAAGATGACAATATATTTATATATGATATCTAATATTTTTATGTTTTACTTAAGCTTCTTTATTTTAATTTTATGGCATACCATTATGGTTTCCATTATGGGTAAACGCGATATCTTAATTTAAGGAAGTGCGGACTACCACCCCCTCAAAGTGATTGGATTCGTTAATACCATATCTGGTACGTATAAAGGATATATTTAAAGATATTATATATTATACCACACTGGAATTAAAATACTAGTATGTATCATTATTTTTTAATTCCATTAAATATGAAATAGAAATGGAAGTAGCGTTCATGCGTACGTACGGCTTACCTTCTCCATGAACGGTGCATTTCATTTCTTACCTCTAAATGATTATGTAATATTACAAATACATGTATATGCTGGATATATATGATATATAAGATATATACATCATGAATACAATTCTGGATATAATGAACCTTTGACCACACAAACAACATGTAATTGTAAGCAGTCCACTTTCGACTTAAGAACCAAGTATCGACAAAACAATCATTATTAACTTAAATGATTACATAATGTCCATGACATGGTAATAAGTTATATAAAAGGAATAATGAAATAGAAAAAGGTTCTTAAGGAAGTATAAACTAACTCAAGTTTATTATTCAGGATATTAAAGAACGATCGAGTCAAGTCGGACCTGAGGTAAGGGATCATACTCCTCTCTTTCTTTTTAAGTACACTCTTTTATGTCATTACTTTTAATCTCATCTTTCTTGTTATTGGGATGTTATTTTATGTTAATCTTACTGTAAATTTTAGGTTCATTTGATGAGGGACCCTATTCTCTCTCATCAATCCATTTTGGACGTTTTGAGTGGCGCCGTTAGGCTGCCGAATTTTTCATAAGAGATCCAACCTCTCTCTTTCTTTTTAAGTACTCTCCTTTATGTCACTTAATTTAAGCTCATCTTTGTTATGTTGGGGGGATGTTATTTTATATTCATATTTCTGTAAATTTAATTTTAATATGATGAGAGACCCTATTTCCTCTCATCAATCCATTTTGGAAGTCTTAAGTGGCGCTGTTAGGCTGCCATGTTTTCGTAAGGGATTTTTCATCTCACTTTTAATTCTGTGAGATTTATGCAACATTTGCCACAATTTCCTTTGAGTGGTGTATGCACTGCCCATTATTTTACTCATTGTGTAATATAATTTAATTTATGAGTATTTACATCAATGTTGTATTGTCCTTATTTCACGGGATGTATGTTTCGAAAGATACCCAATTCGGTAAGGGAACCTTTCACCCTCCCCTTTTTAAAAGACTTCTTTTGTTACACCTTTTAATTCACATAGTATTATGTTAGGATATGTTCTTCTATATCCTTATTGATTTAAATTTTATGTCCATGTGATGATATTCCCTTTTTATCTCTCATCAACTCATTTTCTGAATTTTGAAGTGATGCCGTTAGGCTGTCGAATTTTACCAAGGGAACTTTTTAACCCAATTTCGATTTCTTTGGGTTCAACATGTAGTTATTGAATATGTCATATTTTGAATATGTTTGAATGACCTTTTATTTTTTAAAACATAATATCTACTTATATTGGGTGTATTTATATTTGTCACACATAATTTTGAGATTGATTTATCCTTAATTTAAGGATACCATCTTTATAAGGAAATTCATCACATTTGAAATTTCTATTGAGACTTCATTGTTGTTATGCACCTATTCACTCTTATATTGTGTATATACTGTCCGTTGGAATATTATATCATGAATCAATTTATTCTCATGATATTATAATGTTCTGACTAAATGTTATTCCTCAAATGTTGTATTCAAGTGTCTGTAATTTTGGTAGAACCCCTTTAACCAAAATATCGCTTTAAATGTTTTAATTATTTGTTCTTATTAATATCAATTTATTCAAAAAAAAATTTAAGGATTTATTTATATGGATATTAATGGTTTAATATTTTAAAATCTTCAAGGTGGTATGGGACACTTTTATTAAAAAATCTATTATAAATGGTTTTTGAAAATGGATTGATCAATGCAATATCTGGAAATTACTTATTGTGACTGCAATTGAAATTTTGTTATTGAAATGTTTATATTTTAAATATTTTATGTGTAATGATGGTACTTGGACATTTTATGGGTGGTTACGTTATAAACCATATGACGGGTGGTGCCGTGAATACCAGGACGGGTGGTTACGTTATAAACTCCAATGCATTGGGTATGGAAGTCGGCCGTATGGCTATTCCATTAAGTATGTATGGAAGTTGGCCGAATGGCTATTCCATTATGTGATATGTGTGGAAGTCGACCTTATGGTTATTCCACTTATGTATGTTTATGTCCCAAGTTACCTTTTTATGTTATCTGATCTTTATATGGGTTTTATGGTAATCTTTTGGTTACGGAAGGGTAAGTAATGAACTTTTATTCAGTGAAGAATTTTTTTACTACTTCATAAAGGTGAAAAGTATTACATTGATAAAGTATACATGGTTTACTTATTGTTTTGATAAACTTACAGTTTTCATTCTTTCTGTATCCCTTACTGTGCTTTTTATGCTCACCCCATGTTTTTTTTGAAATGTTTTTCACATGACTTAATGTGGAATAGGGTCAAGGATGGGATCAAGGGAGAGTCATGCTATATAAAACATGGAAATAGACATGTTTCTTTTTAAGAGTTTTTATTTTATGAAAACTTAGTAGAATTGTCTACTTTGTAATATTTTGAGATGTAATAGTTATGTTCTAATTATCTAATACTATAAACCTAAAAAGATCCTCAATCTGAATTATACATT
Organism: Viscum album; assembly: GCA_963277665.1. Taxonomy (NCBI): domain Eukaryota; kingdom Viridiplantae; phylum Streptophyta; class Magnoliopsida; order Santalales; family Viscaceae; genus Viscum; species Viscum album. Next base: position 1,370,639,230 of record OY728133.1, on the reverse strand, counting down.
TAATTCAATATTATGTAAGGTTTAAGGCCATGGCCTTATAGTTGGTATCAGAGGTCGGTTTAGATAACTTTAGAGGTTAGGGTATTATTTAAGCATAAGTGACATGACCATAATGGTTAGGATTTCAGAAAGAGTCATAGTTTTTAGATAAAGTGAATGAGTAAGTATATCTTCCTCATTAGTAAATGATGGTTTTGTTGTTATACTCACACTGACCCATTTTGGTTTTAGTAAATGGCTGGATCTAGCAGGCACCAAGGTAATAGTTGATGTGAAGGAAACTGTGACAGTTTTCTGAGCGAGCAACTGAATGATATGGGAGCATCAATGATAACTCATGTTTTTATCCTCAACCAACTATCTGGAGTCATGATTGACCACCTAAACCTTGGTGATTTCTATAAGGTACCATATATGCGAGAACTAAATCCCTACGAAACTACATGTAATAATCATAAAGGTAAGTGTCTTCAAAAACCTATGTGTCATAGATGTGGAAAGAAACACCTAGGAAAATGTTTCAAAGGGACATAAATATGCTATAGATGTGGAAATGAAGGTCATAAAGAATGAACCTTCCATGAAAAAAGGAAGCATCCAGTTGACTCAAGGAAAGGGAAATAAGTTCTTTCTGAGGGATCAATTGAATGTTTTAAATGCGGTGTGCATGGTCATTATGAAAACACATGTCCTGTGAAGAATTTTCATGAATAGGATCACCAAGATCATACAAATGTTCATTTACCAATACCTAATGCCATTCCAATTAAGGATGAAGAATCTGAAAATGACCAATCAAAGGTATGGATTATTTCATAACTATTGTTTTCCTATTTTGGAATCTTAGGATATGATTCATCATTTTGTTTGTAGGAAAAAAGTATTTCAGAATAAGTTGGAAAGGAATGGTTAATGGACCATGAAGAATGTTTAATGAGAAAGATGTCAACATATAAGGGCTTCAAGAGTTATGGTTAAATTCTTAAGTTTATTATGTATCTTTTGATGATGGGGTTACATTAGAAGACTTTTTATAGTATGTGTAACCCTGATGTTTAATATATGAAAATTTTATTCAATGAATAGTTATATTTTCTTTTGTGTACATAGTCATAAAGAACCATTTGGGTTTATTTGATCCTTACTTTTGAGGTAATTATGGGTTACTATATGTTATGATGGAAGCTAAAGGCTTGAGATAAAATTGAAGTTAAATTATGTTATGGTTATTTTTGATGATTTTATCTCTTTTTGGGGATTGATTTGAGAATTATATATTTTTGGAAAAAGGACAACACGCAGACTGTGTGACACCCCGTCGCGTCGGACAATGCTGCGGGAATCGAACCCACAAACAAAGTACAACTGGTATTTATCGCCTACCACTGGACTACATGAAGTACCTGGTTAGTTTGACTGATTCTTTTTAGATAGATGATTTTATAAATTAAGATTAATTTTATTTTGGGTTATTTATGAAAATGATTAACCTATCATGGAGGAAATGTGATTAGGTTTATTACTTTTCAATACAAGACTTTAGGAGCAACAAATTTTGTTTGAAGATAAATGTTACAATTTAACTTGGAAGACTATGTGACTAAATCCTTCAAAGATTTGGGTTTCAATATTAGTTTGGTTTACTTTGATGAATTTTATGGACAAATTGATTATCGAATGGTCCTCGTTGAACTTTGGGTTTTGTTGGACAAATTTTTGAGGATAAGAATAGATTTTGTTTTTATAAAGGGTTATCCTTTTCTGGATTATTTGATCTTGTACTAACCTTTTTGGTTTTGATTTTGGTTAAAATCTAAAGACATGGGAAGTATATAGTTCTCTTTTGTGGATTAGGTGATTCTCTAGAAGTTGTTTATAGTTCTCTAAATGTGAACAACTCTTCCTAAATACTCGTCTTTTGGAGAAAATATGAGTTTGTGTAAGGAATCTAATAAAAGTTGATAGTCAACATGATAAGTGATTATGTTTCCTTATGAATAAATTCCTCAATAAAAAGTAACTTAAAAAAATGTTCTCTACTAAATTTTCCTTCTGGGGAATCAAATACCGTTTAAACCATCACAAGTTTGTGATTTTATAGTGGTTAACTTTCTCCTAAACATGTTTTCTATCACTCTCCATCAGAACATGACCCTTTTTTTTCCTCCATGTCCATATTTTCATATTTGGAATCCTAGTATGGGTTAACTCGGGTGACCTTTGTACTTATCTTTTCTTATTTTAAAGTGATTGTTTTACCAACTCTTGTTCCGATGTGGGACTTTCACGGATGTTTCCATGCCCAATTTTAAAATTGCGAGGATGCAATTCCCAAAAGGGGGGAAGGATGTAACACCCCAGGTAAATAAAGAATATGACATCATTATATTTATCCATGTTTGTGAATAAAATATTAATATTTCCTTAAAGGGGATGCTATGCTCGATGGCATACCCAATACGCAACAACGAGTTTATTGGGAATCTTACGTTGCACTCTAATAATAAAATATTATTATTTTAAATGGTAGTTAATGCCTAGCCGTTGTAATGGCGGGAATGAATAGAACTAACTAAAAAATGATTACATATGTTTGTCAAATATTTTAACTTTTTATAATAAATGTTAGAGAATTAAAAATGCGAATGAATCCAATTTTAAGCGTAAACATTCTAATATTCTGTAAAATGTCGATTAAACGCCTTTTGATGGAGAACCTCTTTTAAATCCACTTTTTTACAATATTATGTGTTATATTTGAAAAAATAAAACTCTTCTTTAGAATCGGGACATCAAAATTTACTTTGTGTAAATTTTTGGTATTTTTCCAAAAAAGTCCAATTTTAATGAATATTGAAAAATGTTGTATTTTAATTCAAAAACTCATTTTAATCTAATTTATTTATATTATTATATTATCATTTTAATTGGTGTTAAATTGAAATTAGAATATATTTTTACCATTTAATACAATAGTGGTCGTTGGAATTAATTTTACATTGAAATTGGACTTAAACTAGTGTCAATCTTTTGATACTTATTGTTTCATAAAAACACGCTATTTGCTCTGACAGCGGGAATTAATTATTAAATTAATTAATGAAACTAATATGTTTTGAATTGTTTAAAATAGACATAATTTTGGAATTCGGAATATCAAATATATCTTAGGGTGATGTTTTGGTATTTTTCTAAAAAACATCAATTTTTGATGAATAGTGAAACCACTAAGTAATACTTATAAAAACTGAATTTCCGTTTAAATGAAATTTTTCCATCTTTGTGTTTTGAATTTCAAAAATCCGACATACATGGTTGTCATTAATAAGTAAAATGTGGTTAAATGGGATTAATATTATTTGTTTGGTGAATAGTAACTTATTAAGTTTTTAATCGAGATTAGAGGTAATTATTGTAGTTTAAGGTAAGAATAATGTTGTAATAAAATTAAATGACCTAGAAACATGTCCTAACCTTATTGGATGTGTCATGGACGACCCATAAAATCCACGGGTCATCTTGGGGACCCCATGGAGCCACTTTGGTTGGAAAATGACATAAATATCTTTTTATTTAATGTTAAAGTAAAAATGACACAAACATGAGATGTTATACTAAACCTACATTTACATGGGATTATACAAGTCATATTTTTTACTATAAATAATCATTGGAAATCTAAAAATATTTCCTACATCATAGTATTTTTTTTATAATTTTTATACATTAAATAAATTAAATTATTTATGACATCATGCTGATGCAACGATGACCTCATTATTTAGCGATTTAAATAAAATGGAAAGATAATGTAATATCTAAGACCTAAACATGTAAAAAACCTATTGGATGAGTGGATTTAGAACCCTTATCACATTATACTCGAAATAAATCAATGTGGGACCTTTAATATCCTAAACTCCTTTGAAAATAATGTAACATTTTGTAACATTACAAGAGTGCCCCTCCTCTCCTCTTATAAAAGGCCCCCACCTCTAATTCCTTACCCACACTCCCAAAGCCTTTGGCTCGGCCAAAAACTTCCCATTTGGTCTCTCCACTTCCCTCTATTACTCCTTGAAGCCTCACTTTGGGCAGATGTCTTCCCAAGGAAGCCTTTGAGCTCAAACGAAAGGGAGTTATCCGATTTTAAGGTAATGTCTTCACATGAGTCCTTTTGTTTTATTTTGCTTCTCCAACCCCCTAAAATATTTTAATTCATTTATTTTGTAACAAATACAGTATCCTCAATATACTATGATGTTCTTATAAGATGGTTTCGAGCTACACATACACACACCTACATCTAATGGTTAATGAACATACTGTTTCCGTGGATGGCGAATTTCTGCCTCCCGAAACGATGATTGTTCAACATTCATCTAACACCTTCAAAGGTGGCCATTAAGATTACACTATATTTATATATGATATATAATATGTTTATGTTTTACTTAAGCATATGTATATTTCTTTTATGTCATCCCTTTATGGTTTCCATTATGGGTAAACACGATATCTTCATTTAAGGAAGTGCGGACTACCGCCCCCTCAAAGTGATTTGATTCGTTAATACCATATGTGGTACGTATAAAGGATATATTTAATGATATTATATATTATACCATACTGGATTTAAAATACTATTATGTATCATTATGTTTTAATTCATTAAAAATGAAATAGAAATGGAAGTAGCGTTCATGCGTACGTACGGCTTACCATCTCCATGAACGGGGTATTTCATTTCTTACCTCTAAATGATTATGTAATATTAAAAATACAAGTATATTATGGATATATATGATATATATGATATATATATCATGAATACAATTCTGGATTTAATGAACCTTTGACCACACGAACAACATGTAATTGTAAGAAGTCCACTTTCAACATAAGAACCAAGTATCGACAAAAGAAACATTATTAACATAAATGATTAAATAATGTCTATGACATGGTAATAAGTGATATAAAAAGAAATAATGAACTCGAAAAAGGTTCTTAAGGAATTATAAATTAACTCATGTTTATTATTTAGGAGATTAAAGAGCGATCAAGTCAAGTCGGACCCGAGGTAAGGGATCCTACTCCTCTCTTTCTTTTTAAGTACACTCTTTTATGTCATTCCATTTAAGCTCATCTTTATTGTGATTGGGATGTTAATTTATATTAATCTTACTGTAATTTTTATGTTCATATGACGAGAGACCATATTCTCTCTCATCAATCCATTTTGGAAGTTTTGAGTGGCACTGTTAGGCTGCCGAATTTTTCATAAGAGATCCAACCTCTCTCTTTCTTTTTAAGTACTCTCATTTATGTCACTTCTTTTAAGATAAACTTTGTTATATTGGGGGATGTTATTTTATATTTCAGATTATGTAAACTTTATGTTAATATTATGAGAGACCCTGTTTCCTCTCATCAATCAATTTTCGAAGTCTTAAGTGGCGCCGTCAGGCTGCCAACTTTTCGTAAAGGAATTTTCATCTCAGTTTTATTTCCGTGAGATTTATGCAACATTTGCCACAATTTCCGTTGAGTGGTGTATGTATTGCGCATTATTTCACTCATTGTGTAATATAATTTCATTTATTAGTATTTACATCAATGTTTTATTGTCCTTCTTTCACGGGGTGTATGTTTCGAATGATACCCAAATCGGTAAGGGAACCTTTCACCCTCCCCTTTTTAAAAGACTTCTTTTGTTACGTCTTTTAATTCACATATTATTATGTTGGGATATGTTATTATATATCCTTATTGATTTAAATTTTATGTCCATGTGATGAAATTCCCTTTTTATCTCTCATCAACTCATTTTCTGAATTTTGAAGTGATGTCGTTAGGCTGTCGAATTTTACCAAGGGAACTTTTTAACCCAATTTCGATTTCTTTGGGTTCAACATGTATTTATTGAATATTTCATATTTTGAATATGTGTGAATGAACATTAATTGTTTTAAACTTAATATCCACTTATATTGGGTGTATTTATATTTGTCACACATAATTTTGAGTTTGAATTATCCTTAATTTAAGGATACCTTCTTTATAAGGGAATTCATCACATTTGACATTTCTATTGAGACTTCATTGTTGTTATGCACCTATTCACTCTTATATGGTGTATATATTGTACTTTGGAATATTATATCCTGAATCCATTTATTCTCATGATATTATAAATTTCTGACTAAATGTTATTCCTCAATTATTGTATTCAAGTGTCTCTAATTTTGGTAGAACCCCTTTAACCAAAATATCGCTTTAAATGTTTTAATTATTTGTTCTGATTAATATACATGTTTTCAAAATGGTTTTAAGGATTTATTTATATGGATATTAATTGTTTTCAATTTTAAAATCTTCAAGGTGGTATGGGAAACTTTGATTCAAAAATCGCTTCTAAATGGTTTTTGAAAATGGAATGATCAATTCAATATCTGGGAATTACGTATTGTGATTGCAAATGAAATGTTGTTATTGAAATGTTTATATTTTCAGTATTTTATGTGTAATGATGGTACTTGGACATTTTACAGGTGGTTACGTGATAAACCATATGACGGGTGGTGCCGTGAATACCAGGACGGGCGGTTACGTTATAACCTCCAATGCATTGGGTATGGAAGTCGGCCGTATGGGTATTCCATTAAGTATGTATGGAAGTTGGCCGAATGGCTATTCCATTAAGTGATATGTGTGGAATTAGACCTTATGGTTATTTCACTTAAGAATGTTTATTTCCCATGTTTCCTTTTTTATGTTATGTGATCTTTATATGGGTTTTATGGTAATCTTTTGTTTACAGAAGGGAATGTAATGAACTTATATTCAGTGAAGAGTTTTTTTTACTACTTCATAAAGGTGAAAAGTATTACTTTGATAAAGTATACATGGTTTACTTGTTGTTTTTATAAACTAATAGTTTTCATTCTTTGTGTATCCCATACTGAGATTTTTATGCTCACCCATTGTTTTTTTATTGAAATGTTTTTCTAAGGACTTAATGTGGAATAGGGTCAAGGATGGGATCAAGGGAAAGTCATGCTATCTAAAACATGGAAATAGACATGATTCTTTTTAAGGGTTTTTATTTTATGGAATATTAGTAGAAGTGTCTGCTTTGTAATCTTTTGAGATGTAATAGTTATGTTCTTATTCTCTAAAAATCTAAACCTGAAATGATCCTCAATGTGAATTATAAATTTAATTAAATATTAAGTAAGGTTTAAGTTCAGGGCCTTATATGTGTTTTTTATTCTTTTGGTATAGTTTGACTTATGTTTTTAATTTTGGTTCTATTAAAATTGCATTATTATTGGTCACAAACATTTAATATCTAACTTGATCTTCATGTTGATTTTTAATATAAACTCTTTGAATTATAATTTGAGTTGAATTTTATAATATTGAAGTAAATAGTTTTAGAACCTACAAAATCATTATATTGGAATAAAAAAAGATGAATTTATTTGGAAAAGTTATGCTAATTAATATGAAAATGTAATCCAATGAAAATAAGGACCTGACCAAAAAATAGAGAAATAACATAACCCCAAATATAAACCAAATAGACTAGGACAAATAACAATGAAAAAATAATTGAATCAGTTGAATGTATTTATTTTTCTATGACATTTCATTTATGTTTTCATATACATTCTGGTAAATATAAAACTATTTTTTATATCACTATGTATCCTTAATTTAGTTTAACAATTGGTATTCCTTATTTAATTCATGGTTTAAATAATTTCGTGACTGTCTTACACATTATACATGTATTTCCTATTAATTCTATATTTGTTTTCAAATGAAGGAAATAAAAAACATTTATGAGAAACATTCAAAAAGGATGACATACCAAATCGCTAGATGGGAGACAACGGAATCCCTCCCTTATTCCCTGTTGTGAGTATTTTATTTCAAATATATATATATATATATATATTAGTACCCCATAATGTCTTGTTATTAATTTTGTTTTTAACTTTTAGTCTGGATCCACCACATATATGATAGTTATTCTTTACATATCCTTGAGGTACAAGTTTATAGCCAGACGATATGAGGGGGTGGTACTAGAGATATGTGATCCACTTGTAATACCCATTTACATCCTATACCTTCACCAAGTATACCATATAGCACAAATTATGATCCCTCAGTGTTGTTAGAGTCTCCCGATATATTTATGTTTCATATGTTTTCAGAACCATTTTCATCTAAGCCTCCTCTCCCATCATTACCTTTTCCAATGGCAGATCCCACTCCCCATCCATAGTATACATTTCGAAAAATATCTACTCCGTATTTTTTTCCCTTATACATCTGCCTCCATGAGTTTCTACATTTATTATCCCCTGAATTCTACTCTAACATATTTTGTGCCTAAGAAGAAGATATTGGGTCCCACTTGATATTTACAGTTTCATGTTCTTTCAAAGCCTAGGGATCCAGTGGCACCCACAAATTTGGTTGTCTCAGGTATATTTATGGAACCCTAGTATTTTTTTTACCATAATATATTTTCATTATAAGATTTATTGATATAATATATCATTTCTCATTAATATAAATATCTTATGAAATTTGGTGTGGTGAAAGATGAATGAGTGATGTGTATAACCACCACATATAGTTGATGGTTGAGTACAATGGGGACAATCAAATGATTTGAAAATAAGGAACGAATATATGAGAGTTATGGGGACACTATCCAAATAATCTAACATCATTCCAACTAGGACACACTCCTTGATTCACCATTCAAATGATATAAAGGATAATACTTGGGTACAAATATGGATAAGAAAATTTCATTGAATTTAATGTTATGTTATTTTTATATTTATATTAATTAATATTTTGGTTCCAACATCGTTTTAATTTTCAGGACGGTGAGTTTGTGAGGACAACACAACTCGTGAAATTTGGTAAAACACAATGAAAAAATAATATTGATCTTTATAGTGGCTGGTGTTATAGTGTTTGTACGGATTTAGAGGACACATATATCATGAATGAGTCCCAAGTAGCATTTATCCGGAAATTATTGAATATTAGATGACTGCTGATATCAAGGATAAAAATTTGACGATTTATAATAAAAAATTCATAGATGTTTAATAATAAATAATTTTTTATTTTAAATTTATTTTATTGAAGTGTCATGATGATATAAAAAACATGGATGTTATGAAATACCTCCAAACATTGGGGTAGACTACAATGTCGGACCAAAAGATGAATCTTGTATGATGCTCATTTATTATCAAAACAATGGGGTGTCGCTTATGATTTATAATGTTCTTCTTTAGGACATAAAATTTATATAAATTTCTTCATATTTACTTCCATTTCTCATTAATATATATAAATAACAATGCATTATATTGTTTATAATTGAATGTATTTATTATGTATTGAAATTGCAATAATAGCATTATTAATTTTGTTAGTGTGTCATGAAATTTCTTATTTTATTGATTTTATAATATTTTTTATGGTTCATTTTATCCCAATTGTTTCCACCTAAACACTAATAAACCATTGATTACTATCATAAATATCAATAAATATGATCCTATGTAACAAAACCACTAATTAATGACGTATTTTATAATTTGTAGTTTCCACACTATCTCTCTAGGATTACAATATTCAGAAAACAAATATAGAACTTGTTTTATACATTACATGATAATACATAGTGATCCTATTGTATGTTTTATGCCCTCTATAAGTAAAAATTATAAATTTACAACAGTGATGGTATAGAAATAAACTCTATTTTCATCAACATTAAGAACTCCATGGCCCTCCACTGAGATAACCAAAATGACCACATTTCTTCATATCAGTTTTTACCTATAGGTCTGGAATATTTCCTTTTTTATCTACCATTGAATACCTGATATATCAATCTGTCTAAGGCCCCATATTCTTTTCAATTTAAATACACAGATATGTTACTTCTTTTTTTACTATGTTTTATTAATCACAAAGTAATAATGTTAAATATATTCAATATATGAGTATCGAAACATTACATAATTAGTATTGTGATTTCGTTTTTAATTTTTTGATCTATTTATGATCAATAGTTATATTCAATTTTTTATATCTAGTAATTGAATATATTGTATGAATTTCTAGATTTATTGGTTTTTGTTCATTGTTTTGAATGAATTTGTATGCTATTTCACATGGCATTGCTTTGATTGATGCATAATTTGGGGTTGAATTCATTATCAGAAGGGATTTCTATGGAAATGTTGTATACACTATGGATGTTAGATTTTTTAGATGTTCTTTTGTATGAAAATAGTGTATAATGGAATTTTATTTATTTATTTTCTAGTTGTAATAATTAAAACCTTTGACCCTCTCTTTTCAAAACAAATAGAACATATATTACCTTCTTTATATTTATCTAGTTTCATAGAAATTATCAAATTTATATTTTTTTAGAGTGACACTGAACTAATTTACCATTAACCAAACTAATCAAAAATAAAACATAAAAAATAAAAAAAATATTATTTGACCTAGAAAAAGTTGAGACAAAAATCAAATTAAACATAACCAATTGAAAGTGGAATATAGTAAATCAAAAAGTATGAAATTGTACCCGACCTAAAAAAATAAAAAACAATTCCAAACTAGAATGTATTTAAAGGATGATAATTAAATCAAAAAGATAAAATTCAACCCAAACCTAAAATACTAAACCATCCGATTTTTAAAGAAAATAAAATGAACTGTATTGAACAAAATGAAACTAAACCAAATTGAATCTATAAAACTAAATAAAATATTTGTAAACATTCATGAACTAAACTTGATTGAATATAAGCAATTATAGTTTACTAAAATTTAAGAAATATAAAAAAAAGAAATATATCAATTACAAACTGAACAAAACATACACTGACCAATCCAATGTGAATCATAAAGAAACAATATATGTTAGACTAAATTGACATAATTTTACCTGAAACAAACAAAACCAAAATTTTAACAAATTGAAAAGAATCTACAAGAACAGAATTTAATTATATTGAATAAAACTAAATAGACCTAGAAAACCTAACCAATATTGTACAAAAAAATTATCAATCAATAAATAATTATATTGAATTAAAAATTAAAAATTGTTAGTATTATACAGAGAAAATCAAGAATCACTATCATAGGTTTAGTCAATAAAAACAAAAAATTAATGACTTCAATAACCATAAATAAACCAATACTAAAAGAATATGAAAATAAGAAAACAAATAAAGAATGCACAAAACCATAAAAAGGCATCATAAACCAACCAATATGAAACACATATCATTCAAAAATGAAAAGAAATTAACAATAGGAAATTAAAATGACCTGAACATGGTGATATTGAACCAACCTAACTATTTGTGAAGCCAACATCAAAATAAAAAACATAAATGTGTCATTCTGAACATGATCCAAAAAAGTGAAAAAAAATCAAATAAATTACATTAAAAAAGTTGAATTTATTTGAATTGAAAAAAATGAATATTAAATCATCTAAATAAAAATAAATGAACATATAACAAAACTAATGTTGATACTGATATAAGCTCAAAAAATGAATTGCACATGCCTCTCATTTTTTCAAAAAATTTGAACGTTGCTCCAGAGTGCACTGATCTTTCTTAGCTGGAGTCACATTATCCATTGGGGCCTTGTCCTAACCCACCTCTGCATCCTTGTTTTGCGTATTCATTGGTGGTCGCAGGGGCCTCGTTGCCCCTACTTCTTCTTCACCACCCTCATGTTTATTCAAGGGGGATCATTGTGGTATAGAATCTCCAAAAAAATGAAGGAATATTATTTTCCAGTGGTCACTCTTAAAATAGTACCTCTCTCCAAAGGAGGTTATCTCATTCTCATAGTCCCATATTTTTTCTTTCCTGAGGAATCAAATATACAGAAATGGACCTTCATATATTGATTTTGGTTTGAAAAACCTCCTCTAGCAGCTTTTAATGAGTTTTCTAATTAACAGAAATTTCAGAGAAGTAGTCCAATATATTTGAAAGGGGAATTCTCAGCCATTATTTCACAAGAGCGTATAGTTTTGTCCATAGAAATGTCAGATAAGTACTCTAATTCATGATGATCGATCTATGTATAGGGATGCTGGTTTTTAACTCTTAGTGGGGTCGGAGATGGATAATATATCTTTAGGCATGGAGTTTATTGAATCCCCACATCATGTAGGGGTTATCTTGTTCGGACAAGAGGTCACCCCTCCTAATGTGGCGGTTCCTCTTTGCCTAGACCATGTCCCATATAGGCCTTCATTTTTTGTCTCTAATGGTCAGACTAATTCGGGCCCTTCTAGTTTTTTGTTTCCTCAATCTTCTACTTCTAGCAGTGCAATATCACATACTCGGTGTCCTCCACCGCATTCTATAACTCAAGAAGGTATTATTGATTATCATATAACCATTCTCACATTGGGATCCTCTCTAACAACACTAGTTTAAAAATAAGTATTATGTTTTTTCAATGTTATAAAATGAAATAAAATATAGTAAATTCTGAACATAGAGATATAAGTAGTAAGAAATTTATTTATATAATGAACCTAATACATCATGGACACATAAAAACTATCCCATTAAACCCACTACTGTTGATAATAAAACAATTGGAGTTCCTCCATGAAGCACAATTATGTTCATCAGGTAGTTCAAATCTTTTGGATCTCATGGAAGCATAAAAGTTATAGCAAGAAAAATAGCAGTGAAACTAAAAATAAAGTGACATATAAAACCATTTCCTAATGTAGTGGTGTGAGTTTCACTGTATTTTTTTCCTGTGTGTTTGAAATTCCCGTAGACATTGATATTTATTATGTTTTTATCCAACAATTATAAAAAGTAATTGTAAGAACTTATAATATTTAAAAATTACATATGAAAACTCTTAATATATAATTAAAATAAATAGACAATATTGAATTTAATTTTAGTATTTAACCATTAATTAATATTCAATAAAAATATTTTGTATTAAAACAAAATTCTTATAAAAATAATATATATATATATATATATATTAATATAAAATATGAAATTATAAATTAACAAAAATACAATTATGAAAACAAAATTTTGAGAATATGATTTGAATTAATTTAAAAAATTATGAACAATCTCTATACATTGAATTAAGACTAGTTTAATAAATATGTTTATTTTTTTATGTGACATTTAATATTATTTTATTAAATTTAAGTAAGATTTTTTTTGTATATATATATATCTATAAGAAAAAATGTTAATTTAAGATATTAATATTAGTGTCGAAATTCAACATGTAATTTTACATTGTTTTAAAATATATATATTCTTATATAGAACAATATAAGTTTAATTTTCAAATGAAACCAAAAAAATGAAATGAAATAAAAATAAAACAAGTGAGAAATCAGAATTAGTGGTAGGGTTTTGTGTTATGGGGTTTGAAGTCGACGTGATCAAGAAGAAGGCCACAGCTAGGCTTTGAGTGGAAGGAGCACCATTTCCATGTGTCATGATTTATTGTGGACTGAAGCAATGTCATGAGTGGGAACATAGGAAACATGGTTCTTCTGAGGGTGTAAGCATTTAAGGAGTCACAGAACGACAGAAAAACTGGATCTACCAAGATTAGAGTTTTGAAATCACTTGAGGTAGGTTGACCTTGTATCATTTGTCCTTATTCAATATAATTAACGACTGAATCATTTTAATAGTGATGTATGTTCCCAATATTTATTATTTTCACCCAAAAATTGATGTAATCTGATTTTGAAATAAATAATTGGGATTTTTTAATACTGTAAATATCATCTTAATTTTGATTTCAAATCATTATATAGTCATCATTTGAAGTCATTTTTGATTGTTTGTGTGGTTCTAAATCAATGATTCAGGAGGCTATTGAATCTATTTCATTGTATTAATTTTTTTTGTATGTCTTATTCTTCCATTCACCTACTTGTCTATGAAATTATGTACTTATTGTGTGTTTAATATCATTCAGGATCATTTATTTTAATATTTTTGATTGATGCATATTAAATATAAATCTACATTTTTTAGATTTCAGGCTTTGTCTATTTTAGTATGCAATTATCATCACCATATAAAATTATAAATATATCTATCATTCTATATGCATAGGTTGTATCCATTTTGAGTGTTTTGTTTTCAACAGAAAATTGTTGCCATTTAATATTTTAGTTATCTGATTACGGCCTATTTGACAAATAAATTAGTCTGACAAGTTTTAATAAAATATATCGAGAGATTAGAACTATAAATAAGTTTCTCAGTTTCGTTTTTTTACACTGCCTATTCTATTTCTTTTCTTCTAAGATTCATGCTCTGTGTTGTTTCTCTTACCGAGCAGTGAGGTTATATATAGTGTTTGAGTCTGTGCTGCCTAAAATAAGTCATACTGAAAAGTGGAAGTCTCTAAAAATAAATTATTAAGGGTTTATTATTCCTCAAATACATTCTATGAAATATCCATTTATATTTTCATAAGGGGGATTATAAAGATTTTTATCATTTCCATGTTTTTGATTTATTTTTGATATATTTATTATAATTTTTATTTGGAATATTATATTAGAATTTCGTTAAAAATTCAACGACCTTATGTTTATAAATTCTTTTTTGGTAAGGGAAATTATTATTTTTTATTTTAACTTTTAGGTTAAAATGTTATTTTAGTTCTTTGCTGACAATCCTTTTTATTAAAATTAGATGTTTTTTTGATGTTCTAATTATATTTTAATTAGAAATTTATTTTAAATCATGTGTTTTTATATGTAAAATTTTAGGTTATCTTGAATATAAATGTATGAAATATGTTTCATACCTTATACATTATTTCAATATCATGTAGGAATTATTTTTATGGCTTATGATATACCAACAGGAATATATAAGTATATTTATCAAACTACATATAAAAATTTCGTTACAATTAATGAATGAGTGTATATGTATTTAATCCATTATTTAATCTGATTTTATAATTAATTATATTAAGGAATATTTTTCATTTATCAATGTTTTCCTCAACCATGTATTTTAATTATGAATAATGATTGTTTTATATTCCATGTCAACACACACACACACACAGATATATATATATATATATAGCTGGATGAAATGGTTATTTTTTTTGTCAATTTATCATCATGTTCCAAAAAATGATCCTAGCATATCATAACATTTTATCAAAATTATGGAATTGTATTTTCGCATATACATGGCCATGAGTTGTGCATTACATCGGCACCCGTTTCATTTATAATAAGTTCATGTTTAAATTTTAAATTTTGAGGCGTTGTCCAAAAATTAATAAAGACCTGAATATCATATAAATTGTTTTAAATATTTCTTTTAAAATCATATTTATGGAAATTCATTAATTATTATTTTTGAATTATAAAAAATTAATTACTCATATGAGCATCAAAGGTGATTCATGAAAGAAAGAATGATGGTATTCGAAGTCTAGTTGGTAAGAGTATAGGTTGATGCTTATATATATTTATATGTATATTTAAATAATTATGAATGTGTATTTTAATACATTGACGTATTTAAAAAAATAATCCATTGACACACACTTATATATATATATATATAAAGCAAGCTTTAAAAATTTATAAAAATACTGATTCTTGTTCATTGAAAAAATAAAAGGTCATTGAGGAGTGAACTCATCCTTTGTTAACTAGGTAGGACTAAGATATCCTTCAACAAATTATGGTGCCTCAAAATAATTTTATGTTTTCATGAATGTTTCATAATATATTTCAAGGAAAATCACTAGATTAGTATTAAAGCGATTTCAAAGTATGATTATCTTCAAAACGAAGATATTTTTATTAATTTTTAAATATGTTTATAATTTAAATATAGTTTCATTTTTATTCTCTAAAATATTTTCAATGTTATATAACCAAATTTCTTTTTTCAAAAGATTGATTTCATAAATAGAAAATCACTAGTTTTGAAACCCCTTATTAGGCAATTAAATTATCACCCTTTGTTTTAAAATTAATTTTCACAGGTCTCTTTGATGTTTTTTACTAATTATGTAACTTTTAGAGATAGAATGAAGATGTTTAGTGGATATTTGTTTTCTTTTATCTCTGATAAAACTGGAAATGTACTCTAATATCCCCAAATCCTTGACCTGTAAAATGTTTTTCTTTGTATAAAGTTTTGTGCAATTGTCAGTTTTTTATAAAAAATTTACACATCATTTTTCATGAACTGAGACTCGAACAGTAGGCTCAGGGAATTATAATTGATGTTAGAGCCATGGCCTAGATATGTCTAAAAATTTATAACCCTTTTATATATTGAGTATACATTGTTAGTCAAAAATTATTCATTGTAACTGTCAGAATGAAGGAAGAGACCTCAAACAAGTCTCTTAGGGATTTCAAATGAAATACTTCCTATAATCATGAAGAAATTTGGTAAAGAAGAATATCATCCATACAAAGCCATTTTGTTTCTTATATATTAATTTACAATGTATTAGGAATAACTTATATACTTCATTTTCGTTGCGGTTCATGTTTTGTTTTCGAAGACATAAAAAAGATTCAAACTCACTTATATAGACACCAAGAGGTGTATTATAATTGAAATTTTATGTGTTTTACCCTATTTGAGAAAAAAATCAATATCAGCCATTTATAGAGTAGTAGAAGAAGGAAATCTCCACACATCTTATAAGTGTCATCATTTAAGCTTTTTTTCATAGGAATAATTTATGATGACATTAAAACATTTGAAGACGAAGACATGGGTCCTTCTTAAAGGAATCAATTTCAAGATGACTGTCTCATATACAATATTGATTATAATTCATTAAGGACTATATTTTAATGCTTACATTCATACAACCCTTCATTCAAAAGTTGTGTTTTGGCAAAGTATGTGGCAGATTTCGAAGCCACTTTGATCTTTAGTCTTATAGAAGCATATGGTAACCATGGAAGAAAAATTTGCAGACGTTGGTGTTATCACGCTGAATAGATAGAAATTAAGAATGATAAGTGTAAATTAATTATGAGTGTATAATTATATTATGGGGGATGTAACACCCCATGTTTAAAAATATGTTTTTTGTTTTTCAGTGTTCCAAAATGCACTAAAATACATAAACTTATGAACATAGAGATATATGTATTAACGATTTAATTTATATAAAGGCCACAATACATCGAGGACACATAAGAACTAACCCATTACACTAACTACTATAGATAATAAAACAATTTTAATTCCTATGAGAAACACAATTATGTCGATCAGGTAGTTCCCAACTTTTGGATCTGATAAAAGCACAAAAGTTATATTAAGAAAAATATCAACGAAACTAAGAATAAGAGGAACATATAAAACCATTTCTGAAAGTAGTGGTCGGAGCTTCATAGAATTTTTTCTATGTGTTCGAAATTCCCTTAGACAATTATATTTATAATATTTTTATTCGACCATTATAATAAATTTTTTTTGAACTTCTAATATTTAAAAATGATATAAGAAAACTCAAAATATATAAATAACATAAATAGACAATGTTGATTCTAAAATTATTATTTAACATTTAATTTATATTAAATAAACAATCTATGTGTATTTAATAAATTTTCTTATAAAAAATTAATATATATATATATATATATATTAATTTTAAATATTAAATCATAAATTAAAAAAATTATAAATATGAATACATAAAATTAATAATATGATTTGAATTAATATTAAAAATTATAAAAAAATAATATATGGCATTAAGACTAGTTTTATAAATATATTTATTTTATTTTGTGAAATTGAATATTATTTTATTAAAATTAACTAATATTTTATTTGTAAATATATATATATATATATAATGTTAATTTAAGATATTAATATTAGTTTGGTAAATTAAGATCTAGTTTTACATTGTTTTAAACTATATTTATACATATAAAAATATTATATGATTATTATTAAATTAAAACATAAGTAATAAAATGAAATACAAATAAAAAAAAGAGAGAAATCAAAATTAGTGGTCGGGTCTCACATGATCGGGTTTGAGGTCGCCGTGAAGAAGAAGAAGGCCGTAGCAGGGATCAGAGAATAGGGAGTGTCGTTTCCCAGTGACACAAATGATGGGGGTCTAGAGCAATGTAACAAGTAGGAATAGAGGATTCCTGGTTTTATCCGAGGTTGTAGGCATTTGAGGAGTCACAGATCGATAGAAAACCCAGATCTACCATGTTTAAGGTTTTGAATTCATTTGAGGTAGGTCTATCTTATTCCGTTTGTTCGAAATCATTATAATTAATGACTAAAACTGGTTAATAGTGATTTATGTTCACAATTTTGTTGTTTTCTCCCTGAAATCGATGTCATATGATTTTGAGATCTATAATTGGGATTATATTATACTGGATATCTAATCTTATTTTTTATTTTGAATCATTCTATCATCATTAGTTGATGTCATTTTCCATTGATTGTGTGGTTATAAAGCAATGATTCAAGAGGATTTTGAATCTATTTAATTGTATTAATTTTTTCCTTTGTCTTATTCTTCCATTATCCTTCGTGTTTAGGAAATGCATTTCTTATTGTGTATTTAATATCTATTAGGATCGTTTATTGTTTGGTTTTATATCGAATCTTATTAAATAAGAGTCCAATTTTTTGGGATTTCATGCATTTTCTATTTTAGCATGAAATTATCAACAACATATAAAATTATTAACATCTCTATCATACTATATGAACAAACCATAACCATTTTAGGTGATTTTTTTTCTAAAAAAATCTTTTCCATTTAATATTGCAGTGATTATATTGCATCCAATTTTACAAATAAATATGTCTAACAAGGTGAAATAAAATATACACTAAGTTTCAAACTATAATAGAGTGTCTCGGTTTCCTTTTTCTACACTGCCTATCATGTTTCTTTTCTTCTATGTTTCTTACTCTGTGTTTCTTCTCTTAGAGATAAGTGAGGTTAGTGGTAGTGTATGAGTTTTCTCTGCAAGAAATAAGTCATACTAAGAAGTGGAAGTCTCTAGAAATTAACTAGTAATGATTTATTACTCTTCAAATACATTTTGTTAAATTTCAATTTATATTTTTTTAAGGGGGATTATATAGATTTTAATGCTTTTCATGTTTTTGATTTATGTTTGCTATATTTTCTAAAATTAATATTTGATAAATAATATTAGAATTTTGTTTAATAATTTTTCTACCTTCTACTTATAATTCCTTATTTAGTAAGAAAAATTATGATCTTTTATTTAATATGTCAGGTTAAATAGTTATTTGTGTTCTTTATTGAAAATCCTTATTCATTAAATTAATAACTTATTGTGATGTTATAATTTAATTTGCAATGGAAATTTATTTTCAAACATGTGTTTATAAATGTAATTCTCTAGTCTATTTTCAATATACACGTATGAAATATTTTTCATACCTCATAATTTATTTCAATATCATATAATAGTTATTTTTATTCATTTTGATAAACCAACATGTATATATAAATATGTTTATCCTACTATGTATAAACAATTTCGAAACAATTAATGTATGAGTGTATATGTGTTTAATCCCTGATTTAATAACTTTTCATAATTAAGTCTGGTAATGAATATTTTTCATTCATCTACTTTTTTCCCAAAAATGTATTTTAATCATGATTAATAAGTGTTTTATATTCCATGTCAACATACACACACACACAGAGATATATATATATATATATATATGTGTGTGTGTGTGTGTGTGTGTGTGTATAGAAAGATGAAATAGTGATTTTTTTATCAATTTATCACCATGTTCCAAACAATTCACATAGCATATCATATCGTTTTATTGACATTACGGGAATCAAATTTCCACATATATATGTCCATCCATTGGGCATTACATCGGGAAATGATGAATTTATAATAAGTTCATGTTTTAATATAAATTTTTAAGGTTTAGTCCCGAAATTAATAAAATTATGGATATCACAAAACTTTTTAAAATGTTTCCTTTAAAAGTTTATATATATAAATTTATTTATTATTATGTTAAAATTAATAAAATTAAATTTCTAATAAGATCATCAAAGGTTATTCGTGAAAGAAATAATTATTGTATGCAAAGTCTAGTTGATAAAATTTTTGATAGTAACCAAAATTTCAAATGAGGAAATGAATATTATATGTATATATATATTTATATACATGATAATATATATATATATATGTATATTTATATATGTATGAATGTTGAATTTAATATATTGATGAATTTAAAAATAAAAACTCCAATGACAAACAATCATATATATACATATATATAAAGTAAGCTTTAAAAGTTTTTGAAAAATCCCGATGCTTGTTAGTTGTAAAAATAGAATGTAATTTGGGAGTTATCTCATCCTTCCCTAACTGTGTTGGCCCAATACAGCCTTCAATAAATTAATTTTTCTTGACATAATGTTTTTTACCTGATATTTTCTTAATATTTTCAGAAGAAAATCTATGGATTAGTTTTGAAGCGATACTAAAGTATCTCTATCTTAAAAAAACGATTTTTTATTGATATGTAAATATGTTAGTGTATTAACAGTATTTTCATTTTTGTAATCAAAAATAATTTCAATGTTATTTAACCAAAATTTATTTTCACAAGATTGATTTCCTAAAATGTAAATCAACGGTTTTAAAACCCCATATTTGGAAATTAAATGCTCACAATTTTTTTAAAAATGATTTCTTCATAGGTATCGTAGATATTTATTTACAGATGTCGTCACTTTCGTAGTTAGTGCGTGGAAGTGTAGTGGAAATTTGTTTTCATACAATTATCATAAAAAGGGAAATGTAATATAATTTATCCAAAACCTAGATCGGTAAAAGGTCCTCATTTTTATAATGTGTTGTGTAATTACACGTTTTATTTTTTAATAATAAAAATTACACATCATTTTTCAAGAACCGAGTCCCGAAGAGTGGGATTAGGGCGTCATATCCTCCCATTCCCCTCCAAGGTTCGATTTTTTTAATGAGATACCCTCTCGATTTGTGGTGTGTCGGTATCCTTATTCCATTCAGCATGAAGGGTCTAATAAAAAATATTCTCAAGTACCCTTAGCACCACTTGTGAAAACCCCTCCACCATCTTTCCTCGAAGCATGTACTAGATCTCAGTCTAAATATAAATTTAATCCTTGTTCTAATCATGTTATGTGTGGATATGACACCCATAATTTAATATATTTAGTAATAATTGTTTTAATTATTACATTTGGAATAATTTCATTTTTATATAAGAAATTCCCTCAAAAAATAAAAAACAAAACATTATTCATTCAAAACACTGGATATGGATAAATGAAGACAAAGACTATGGACTATAACTATCCAAAAATTCAAATAAGTAGGCCAATCAAGATCACTATTAGAACCCACAACACCACGAACATACCATGAAAGTAGGGGATTTTTTTTATATCTTTCATAACTAAGAACATTATAACCAGAACCGCAGCAATCATTCCAAGAGTTATAGGGATGAAGATCACCATCTTCTGTGTCTCGGTGAATGAAGTTGGAATACCCTAATCACACTTTAATAAGACCTAAAATTCAACTGTTTTCATTTAGGTGACCGTTGAATTTATAACAGCTATAATTATAGCAATTGGCTATTGTAGTTTAATTAATTATGAATGATAAATTTTTTGATGTATTTCAAAAATACAATAAAGTTATTAAATATTACCTATATTTAATGAATTCAAAAATAAATTCAAGAACTATCCATTAATGTTCAAATATTCAGTCAATTATGGTTTTATAAATTGATCTCTTATGTTAAAATTATAAATATTTCTTTTGAACTTAATATGTTATGATTTTTCTACGTATAAAATAACCTTGAAATGTTTTTAGTGATTGAGTTCTTTAGAGTGCTGTCATTAAACACATTTAGTTGGGCATATATTTAGAAGCATGACATTTTAAACCATAACATTTTAGTATATAATCCCACTTTAATTCAAAGAAAAATATGTTTTTTATTTTTGAAAATATTTTTTTCAATACTTTTATTAATAAAAAATTATATAGACTGATTTGTGTATTTTAAACATCCAATGTTATGAATAAATATAATTTTATGAAATTAAAGATGTTTTTGTCATAGATTGTTATTATAAAAATTCGATTAATAAAAAAATATTAACTCATTTGTCTAGCCCTTTGTAGTTGGGCCGAGGGAGGCGGCTCACACTAGGTGGCTGAGCCTAACCCTTATCCCAAGACAGGGTCAGCCGAGCAAGGGTACCGCGAAGGGTTCACGAGAGAGCATGAGTGATTGAGCACGCCACAACAGTTCAAGGCCACTACAGAGAATAGGTTGGCCGAAGCCTATGGGGGGCAGGATCCCATGTGTAATGCTCCCTTCTTTGTGTGCTGTAATTTTTGAGGTGAGTATCAGAGCTTCAGGCTTATAAGGATGTCGTGCGCACCTCCCCAATTCGATGTGGGAAGCATTTTTTGGGGGAAATGCGATCTAGGCCATTGGATCACATCATGCATAGTCTGGGGTGTCGATCCCAATCACGTTTTCAACCCTCAACGACCGTGGAGTGCTACGATGTTTTTTATGAGCCGTTCAATGAACATGAGATCAAATCACGATCGTTCACTCTATTTTAAATCCCATGCCTTGCTTCATCCGTATGATATTATTCAAGATATAATCTCGATTGTAGTTATTTTTTAAACCCACAGACTCCTCACAGCCATCCGATCATAACTCATGGTATCTAAACCATCCATTTCATCTCCGGTTTTATCTTCCACATTGTCTTCCCCCTCACGCTCAAACCAGTGGCCACCCAATGGTCATTCCTACTCCTTCTTCATTATATTCTCCTCCTTCCTTTATTCTACGCTATTTTATAGTATCCTGAACTTTACATCTACTAGCAAGACCCTCCCCAATCCCCTTTATTTATTTAATTTTAATTTTTTTAGTTTACTTTTATTTGTTTCGGTTTTAGTTTTCCAGAAGCTTTATATAAGTGTATTCATTAAAAAACATGTTGGTTTCTTTATCTCAGTCATGTTTTATGTATTTGTTTATATTATATTTGTGATACGTTATATATATGAAATATATGTATACCACCTATATAATACCAGTATATTTGCACCTGAAATTACTTGTTTTCTTCCTCTCGATGTGGAAACATTTCCTGCCCATCTTTGTTGCACACCCGAAGTCATGTAAGGGATCAACGTGCTATGTTTTGCTCATTTTAAATCTATTACATCCTTATGAATATATTGGTCCGTATGTAGATATACATACAATTTTATATCACTTCGAAATCTTAACTCAGTTTGGTTTTCTAACTGTGTTTTTGCGTATTCAACTCATAAATTAGTTTTCATGCTCCAATTTCCATATGTGAACCCTGGTTATCTATTTTATTTTCCTCACGGAAATATATAAATATATAATTTCATCTTAACCCATTTTTGAATTTCCAAAAAAAATGTATGTAAATTCATATATATATATATATATGTAACAAACCATTTCGGGATTATGATATTTGAAGGGTGATCTTTTTTTAAGTGTTGATCTCGAAACATTAATCACATTGAAGGGGTTTAGTTCCTCATGTTTTATTTTAAAGTATACCCTTAATTTCAATTCATGTATGTATGGTTATGTGTAAATGTATATATAAATATATTACAACTGAGATTTCACCAAACCTATCCTTATTGATTTAATTCGTGGTTATATAGAACGAAACAGTTGTTAGAATTTATTAAATCTTGTTTTGGGTTATGCATATCCGAAACCTACACTCTATGTATATGAAAACCCTTTTCTACATAATTTCAAAAACCATAAGAATACATTTCTAACTTGATTTCTCTAGAAGGTGGTATAATGGTTTTCATGTTCAAGCATAAATTTACATTCATGCAAGAGCTAAAATGTTTAAATATTTCTTTAATGCATGAAAACTTCACAGGAAATAATCCATACAATGTATTCCAATTGATTACAAAGAAATTCATGTAGTTTTTTATGTTTATTTTTTAATCTTTTATTAATACAATTAAAATTTCATGGATTAAATTAGTAAAAACATATAATCATGGTTTGGAAAAGGTCGCATTCTCAAGGGTTTAAATGAAAGAGTTTTTATTTCATGTAACAACCCATTATTTTATGAGTACTAGTTCTTATTATATGTGTTTGAATTTGATGTTTTAGCTCATGCACGTCACTGTTAAATATGGATCCGACAAGTCTAGTTATTTTTTTACATTTTTGGCATGATCCATTCCAGTTATGAACATTTATATAAAAAGGATTATGGAATTAGAATGTAAGTATATGACCCTATGAATATGAGTCCATGCTAAGTCATATTATGAATTTATTGGACATGAAATGATGTGACGGTGCGCCCAGAATTATACAGTACTCCAATGCATTGGGTAATGGGATGAAGTCTCATGAGTTAATTGAAATGAGGTGTGAACATGGTGTTATCATTGTTTACAACTATGTGTGGTAGTTAACCATGATTATGTTGGGTTTCTACCCATACGGTCACGGTGAAAGTCCATGAAAAAGTCCATAATTATACATTTATTCATTATGGAATAGTAAATGATCAACCAAGGGATTGTGGATCCTTAATTAAGAATCATTTATGATAATATATGTTAAATCATAAGGCATAACCAAGTGTGAAAATGGAAAGGTGCACAAGTGAAATAATCTAATGTTAAAGTCATATGAATCTATTATTATTCTCTAATGAATCAAGATATAAATGATTATACTCTCAAAAATACTTTCGGAGTTGTCTTGACAATGCTATGAATTATGAACATTTCATTTCATACATACATATGCACACGTTGATTCGTGTTTTTGTAGAAATAATAGTTATCTTCTATGAAAATGATGTTTTGAAAAAATAATGTCGGAATGTAACCTCATAAAATACAGATGGTGTGTCTTGAAATTCAATATCTTACTCTTGAAAAAATGTATTATATTTATTTTCAAGGTAGTTTTTTTAAAATAAAAAATTTCCTTCGAATGTTTTAAAACCCCCTTACTAGGAATTTATATGCTCACCCTATGTTTTAATTTATATTTTATAGGTTTTAGTATTTCTTACCAAGATTTAATTTCTCATTGTGACGACATAAATTTGAATCTTAGCCTTGTTACTTTTTCAGAAAAAGTGCTTCAGCAGTGTCTGATTTTCCAAGAAACCAAACAGAGAAGATCATCTGTATTGGGAAAAGATGTGCAATTTTTTGTGAGCATGTCTTTAAGATGAAAATTTCACACCATGTTTCAAGAACCGATTTCAGACTTCTGGAGTCAGGGTCATGATAGTTGGTATTAGAGGATTCTATTATGAAAACTATGGAACATTAGAGAAATCATAAATTACATAATTTCATCATACTAAGAAAAATACCTCTCAATATTTCAGATGGATGATGAATCACACCTTGTGTCTCTTATAACATAAGTATTAGAGACAACAGTAGGTAATTCATGTGAGGAAAACTATGAGACATTTGAAAATATCTGACTATCATGAAAAACCCTCTACTATGTATCCAATTTTCCTCATGTACTCCAACTTCACTGAGAAGCAGGCCTCGACTATATTTTTATGCTACATGCCCAATTTCTGTTCTATACACAATAAGGAAAATACATTAAGGGTTTATTTAATTGTTTTACCCTAACAAATAATGCTTCATCTCGAGAGGACTTCCATGTGGCTGTACAAGGGGGTGAAATTCATGAATTATATCTTTTTTAAATTTTGACCTACGATCACCGTGGTAAAGTAATGGACATTGAAGCTTTCAAGGATGAGCCTATGCGTTTACATTATCGACATCTAATTCATGCCGATGATTCCAAAATTCATACCCATCATGCCTTCCTCACCATGAACCATATATGTCCACGTGGGTTTGATCCTAGTTTCCCTTGTTGCATCTGGGACCAAGAGATCAAAACATTTGGAACCGCCATGGGGATTCGTTTAACTGGGAACCCGAGAAATTACCAACACCGCTAGAACTTGTGGAAAGCAGTCACGATGATTATGAAAAACATCGAGTTTACGAACGTTTTTAAATGAAACATGTTATGTTTTATATCTTATTATGTTTCTAAAAAATATATGTCTCTAGGGTAATCTGGTTACGCTTTACGATGTAAAACATGACCCATGTTATTCAGATGAAAAATTTGAGTTCATCGATCAACATTTTATCACTCCCTTCTGAATTGCTATAATCCATAACCACCAAGACATGTTCAGAATACTACTACAATTTTGTCAACATTCATTTGTCTTGAAAAAGTCTTTATAAAGTATCCCTTAGCCCGAACATCCTTCAGACCAAATAGCGAAATTTTCATGTTTATCTCCGCATAACAACTGCACAACAACCAGAGTACAGGCAGAGAGGGGAGTACCATGAAGGTCTCTTCCTTTACTTCACCATGTTCGGGAACTACCTAGACATGGAAAAGCTTCATGAAGTTACCTTAGAGGGCAACACCCGAGAAACCTATCTGTTCTAGGCCTTGAGTTTCAATATGTATGGGATGATTTACGAATTTGAAGTGTTCAAATGGGAAGTGGTCCGAGAGATTTATAAGGAGGTAACTCACTAAAAAATCTCTAACCTCCACACATCCCATACCACTCTTTGTAAAACCAAATGATTTATTCATAAATTTGACCCTAAGTGATCATGGTGTATATGGGAAAATGAGATCGAGGATCTGGGAATTAATTTGGGGATCCACCTAGAAACATCAATGAATTATCCGCAATGGTGGTCCTGGAGGAGGGGACGTCGATCATAAAGTCTCCCTAGTGTTTCTGGTAGTTGATTATAGGTGTAATAGAATTTCAAGGGAAAGCTTATTTGAATGATGGAATAATGGGACACCCTAAATTTAATTTCTATAGTAGTAATAGTTTTAATTATTAAATTTGGATTAATTTGTTTTTATATAAGAAATTCCCGTAAAAAATAAAAAGAAGACATTATTCATTCAAAACACTATAAATGGATACATGAAAAAAAAGCATAAGAACCAAAAATAAAAAAATATTCTTACAGGTAGGTCAATCACGATCACTGGTAGACCCCACATAACCACGAAATTACCAAGAAAGTGGTGAATTTTCTTAGAATCTACCACGACTAAGAACATTATAACAAGAACAACATAAATCATACTACGAGTTAGAGGTAGGAAGAGCACTATCTTATCTATCTTGGTGTTGGATGTTGGAATAACCTAATTTCACTTTTATAATACCTAAAATTCGATAGTTTCCATTTAGGAGACCATTGAATTTACAATGGCTATAATTATAGCCATTGGGTATTGTAGCTTAATTAATTATGAATGATGAATATTTTTAAGTATTTCAAATATTCGTTAAATTCATTAACTATTATCTATATTTTATGATTTCAAAACATATTTCAAGATCTTCTCTTTAATTTTCAAATATTTTGGACAATTATTGTTTTATAAATTGATATTTTGTATGGCAGTTATAAATATTTCATTTGAACTAAATATTTAATGATATTTATATGTATAAATTCACCTTGAAATGTTTTAAGTGATTGACTGCTTTAGAGTCATGTCATTGAACAAATTTAATTTAAATTATCTTTGGAAACATGACATTTGAAACCGTAACATTTTTGTACATAAGTCCACTTTAATTCAATGAAAAATATGATTTTTGTTTTTAAAAACATTTTTTTGAATACATTTATTAATAAAACGTTATATAGTCTGTTTTTTGTATTTTAAACATCGAATGATATGAATCAATCAAATTATATCAAACTAATGATATTTGGTTTATTCATAGATGGCTATTTTGAAAATTGGGGTAATAAAAACTAGTAACCCAATTGGCCAGCCTTTATAGATGGGCCATGTGAGGTAGCTCACACTATGTGGCTGAGCATATCCCTCAGCCCATGCCAAGGCCGTCTGGTCATGGGTACCCCGAAGGGCGCACGAGAGAGCAGGAGCACTTGAGCGTGCCACAACAGTGTAGGTCCATGGCGGATCCTATGTAGGCTGAAGCCTGTGGGGACAGAAGCCCATGTATAAGGATGCCTTCTGTGTATGCGGTGATTTCTGATGTGAGTATAGGAGTTTTGGGTATATAATAATGTTGCGCATGCCTCCCCAATTCGATGTGGGAATTGTTTTTGGGTGATATGCAATCTAGACCATTGGATCACATCACGCGTGGTCTGGGTCGTTGATCCCAATCTCTCTTTCAACCCTCAGTGACCGCAGAGCGCTATATTGTTTTTTATGAGCCGTTTGATCAACATGAGATCTTATCGTGGTTGTTCAATCATTTTTAAATATCATGACTTTCCTCATCCATCCGATCTTATTCAATATCTAATCTCACCATTCTTATTTTTTTAAACCCATGGAATTTTCCCATCCTTCCTATCAAAACTCAAGCGATCTGAACTATCCATTTCTTCCCCGGTTTTCTCTTCGACGTCATCTTCCCCATCACGATCAAACCAGTGGCCAACCACTGGTTATTACTCATCCTTCATCTTTATGTTCTCCTCCGTGTATTCCCTTATATTTTTTGATCTCACGACCTTGAATTCTACCTGCAAGATCCTCCCCAAACGCCTATACTTTTTTTATTTTATTAATTGTTTTCAGATTAATTTAATTTTTTTTGGTTTAAGTTTTCTACAAGATTTATATAGGTGTATGTATTATAATCGACATTTGTTTTTTGAGATCTCTCTTTAAAAAACATGTAGGGTTGTTTATCTCAGTAAAGTTTTATGTCATTGTTTATATTTTATTTATGATACAGTATATATATGAAATATATGTATGATGCCTATATAAACCCGGATTTTTTCACCTGAAATTAACTGTTTTATTCCTCTCAATGTGCAAAAACATCCTGCCCATCCTTATTGCACACTCAATGCCAGGTAAGGGATTATCTTTCCATGTTATCATCATTGTAAAACTCTTATATCCTTATAAATATATGGGTCCATATGTATATATACATACAATTTTATATCACTTGTAAATCTTAACTCAAGTTGGGTTTTCTTAATGTGTTTTTTCATATTCAACACATGCAAGAGGTTCCAGGCTCCAATTTCCATATGCGAACCCTTTTTATCTATTTTCTTTTCTTCAAGGATATATGTATATATAATTTCATCTTAACTCATTTTATAATTTCAAAAAAAATGTATGTATATTCATATATATATATATATATATATAACAAACCATTTCGAAATTATGATCATTTAAGGGTGATATTTTCTTTTTATGTGTTTTTATCAAAACATCAAACACATGCAAGGGGTTTAGTTCCTCATGTTTTTTAAGTATACCCTTATTTACAATTCATGTATGTATGATTATGTGTAAATGTATATTTAAATATATTACAACTGAAATTTCACAAAACCAATCCTTATTTATTTAAATCGTGGTTACGAAGAACACAACTGTGGCAAGAATTTATTAATTCTCATTTTGGGTTATATAGATCCCAAACAAACACTATATATATATGTAAACCCTTTTCTCCATAATATTCAATACCACATGAATACATTTCAAACCTGATTTCTCAAGTAGGTGGTATAATGGTTTTCATGTTCATGTGTATATATATATTCATGCAAGAGCTCACATGTTTAAATATTTCTTTTATTCATGTACACTTCACATGCAATAATCCATATGTTTTATTCCAATTGTTTCCCAAGAAAGGTCTATAGTATTTTATGTATAGTTTTTATTCTTTTAATATAATAATTAACATTTCATGAATTAAATGAGTCAAAACATATCTACATGGTTTGTAAAAGGTCACATTATTAAGGGTTTAAATGAAATAGTTGTTATTTCATGTAACAACCCATTATATTATGAGTACCAGTACTTATAAAATGTGCAAGAATATGTTGTTTTAGCTCATTCACATCACCGTTAAATATGGATCTAACAAGTCTAGTTATTTTTTTTTACATTTTTTGCATGATCTAATCCAGTTATGAACATGTATGTAAAAAGTATTATAGAATAATAATGTTAGTATAAGACCCTATGAGTTATGTGAAATGATGTGTGAACATGCTGCTAGCTTTTTTCAAAACAATGTGTGGTAGTTAACTATGATTATGATGGGTTTCTACTCGTACGGTCTTGTCGCAAGGCCATGAAAATGTCCAGCATTATACATTTCCTCATTATGGAATAGTAAATTATCAACCAAGGAATTTTGGATCCTTAATTAAGAATCTTTTATGATAATATAAGTGAAATCATAACACATAACCAAGTGTGAAAATGGAATGTTACGCAAGGGAAAATTATCTACTTATAAAGTCATATGAATCTCTATTTATGATCTAATGAATCATGATATGAATGATTATACTCTCAATAATTCTTTTGGAGTTGGATTGACTAAGCTATGAATTATTCACATCTCATTTATTACATACACATGCACACTCTGATTCATGTTTTTGTAGAAAGCACAATTATCTTTGATGAAAATTATCTTTTGAAAAAAAAATGTATGTAAGTAACATTTGAAAATATAGAGGTTGTGTCTTGAAATACAATATCTTCATCTTAAGAAAAAAATTTATATTTATTTTCAAGGTGGTTGTTTTTAAAATAAGTAACTTCATTAAAATGTTTTAAAACCCCCTTACTGAGCTCTTTTATAATCACCCTATGTCTTAATTTATGTTTTACAAGTTTTAGTTGTTTTTCCCAAGCCTCAAGTTCTCTTTGTGTCTACATCAATTTGAATCTTAGCAATGTTATGGTTTTAGAAGAAGTGCTTCAGAAACATCTAATTTTCTAAGAACTGAAATCGAGATGATCCTCTATATTGGGAAAAGATGTGAAATTTTTTTTGTAAGCATGTTTTTATGATGAAAATTGAACACCATGTTTCAGGCACCGATTTCAGACTTCTAGGGTCGGGGTCATGACAGTGGCCAACTATATGGGGCCAAAACTAGATGGGTCTCTATCCGATGATCTGTTTCCTTATTTTATTTTTGTTGAGGTCACTAATAGAAATAACATCTTGGAAGAAAGGTTACTTAAGTAGGAATGTATGGCTCATGAGTTGTAAAGATAAAAATGGATTCTATAAGGTGATCATAACACTAATTACATTTATTCTTATATAAAGAAAAAATGTTGCATTATAATACCCAATATCCTTTTGGAAGATGACACTCACATGGTTGATCATGATGTTGGGGGGGTATGGTTGATGCACATTTCAGATCCCTTCTCAATGGCCTCAACACTAATATGTAACACTGTAATATGAGGGAAAAATCTAATCTCTTCTATAAAATTATTTGGATGGTATACACTCTTGATAATGATTTAATGAAGGCAATACTGGATTATTTGAAGATCTGAGAGGCGGTCTAAAAAATCAATTTGGAAAGTCCACCCGAATAAGATGATTTACCAAGTTCTTTCTACATTGCCTCCTCAAATGTGATTAAGAGTAAACTAATTCAGTTTTTTAAATATTTTTTCCAAAATGGCCATATTCCATGGATTTCTTATTCTATAAATATGGTAATTCTTCCAATGGTCAATTACCCTCAATCTCTACATCACTACAAGATGATTTTCTTCGGTAACTTTTACTACAAGGTGTTCAAAAGTATCATTAACATTTGTAAAATAAAAAAAATGGTTTTATTAAATGGAGAACTATACAAGTGGGTATTGGTCTTCCTCAAGATTAAATTGGGGATATCGAATAGATATACATTGGTTTCAATGACCAATCAAGGTGGTCATGAACAAGGTGTATGATAGGATCTAATGGAATTTAATCCTTCAGGTCCTAAACCTTCTTGAATTCTAAGCATGGATGGTTGATCTTATATTCTCGTGATTTAGTTCATCATGGATTTCCACATCATTGATTCAGGAATCATCATCTCCTACAGTGTTAGGAATCACTCATGTTCCATTTCCTAGATCATTTTTTTGTGACACTATATTTATTTTCAATGGTAACCATAGATCCATCCAAAGAATCAATGTTATCTACGGAGAATACTATAAATGGAGTGGTAAACTAGTGAACTCGGACAATAAAAAATTTTATATCTCTATCAACTATATAGATATGCATGTTAGGGTCATGGAAATTTTTATTTAAAAGCTACGAGGGACCTACTTGATGGAATATTTGGGAGCCCCAATCTCTCTGAAGAAACCCTTTTTCAAGCACATTGATAATATTTGAAATAGAATTGTTGGTTGAATTTTGAATTGGAAGAATAAGTTCTTATCTTTTGAAGGAAGAACTAATTTGGTGAACAACATGCTCACCTCAATCCAGATGCATTTCGTTTCTATACATAATGTCCTGAAAGGGGTTATTTCACAATTGGAGAATATCATTTCTTATTTTATAAGGGATTCCTGGTTAGAGGGAAGGCACTATTGGGTATCGTAGAATAGGATTTCCAGACCGATGTCTAAAGGGGGTGTTATTATTAGGACTGTCATCAAGGAAATGTAAGGCTTATATGCCAAATTAGAATGGGAGGTAATTGAGGGAAGGATACCTTGGGGATGTCTTGTAGGAAATAAGTATGGGGCTGATAGTAGCATCTAGAGAGATATAGTTTCCATCATTTGGAATGTTATTCATCCCCTCCTCATGAGCCTACAACATTATTCTCACTTGATTTTGGGTGTAGAAAATATCAGTTTCTTAGGGCACAAATGGGCATGGGTAACACTTAGTTTTTATAGTTTCCATATTACCTGCATAATTTTTATGAAATTTTGTGAGCATATGAAGTTGATTTAGAAGGTCATGGATGAGATCCAAAGGGTTACAATTGACAACATTATGTTAAACCAATATCTTGAGAAGTGTTAGTTATATGATCTTCACTATAAAATTTTTCCATCAAAGAATTTAATAGAATGAAGTTAACATGTAATGATCATGATGAATATGGGGATTTTTTTGGTGGAAGAGATACCGAAAAATCAATTTCTTGGGTTGGAGAGTTGAGAACCACACGCTACCAACTGAGGAAAACATCATGTGCTTCGGAATAACCTTGGACTCAATGTGCTACTGCTACAATAATCCAAGATCTAAAACTGTGGACCAGCATTTCATTGATGGTGATTGGTAAATAATTTTATGTCATTTGATTAGAGGCTTCATGGGTCCACAGTCACATGATGATCCACATGCATACATTTTGAGTTGATGGTTCCAAGGATCACATCATGGACTAAAAAAAGAGAGGTCGCTAATTCTGGATGTGGGTTATTTGAACCTCATTAAAATGATAAATGATGCCCAGAACAGTGGATTCTCTAGTAATATAGCATGTATTATTCTAGAAACTCAGTCTACATTGATTGATCTTGTTCACCTGTGCAAGGAATGGAGTGATGCTCCATATTTGATACATTTCCAGGAAGTTGATCATGCTACAAACAATATCCACAGTGTGAAGAAGTGCTTATGGGTTCATTGTATTCCTTATAATATAGTCATGAAAATGAAAACCAATGGATCATGTATCATCAGTTCAATGTGGGGTGGGGAAGTTGTTTAAAATTCATGGGGCTCTGTGGTGCTATATGTTTCATAAAACTTCTATAGTGATGACTCCCTCCATGTGAAAACCCACACAATACTCACTTGTCGACTTCATTGTATGAAGAAAAATATTCAACTCAATACAGTTTTGGCAGATTTTCCCATGATTCATCATACCATTCTCAGACTCATTCTTACACCATTGTCTATCATGTATATTATCCAAAGGCGAGAAATGTTGCTGCTCAATCACATTGATGTCCTCCATACAGGGTGTGATTTGATTATAGTGGCTAACTTCCTAGCATCCAAGGTGAACTACATAGAGTGGATTACTTGTTGTTTAGGGGTCATATCATTTCCTGGTGATGGGGTGAATCTTTTCATTATTGATTCCTTAGTCTCCAATACATTAGACCACCATGATCATTTGGTATTTTTTCTTGGAGATTTCGTTCATCCACTATGTTACTATATTGTTTTTGTTTTCCTGTTGAATTTTACTAATAAAAAGTAATGATTATGGTTGGAACATATACCAAACTGGATAATACGTGGGTTGAATAAACTATATAAAATTGAACTGAATATTTATAAACCAATATAGGAGGATAAAAATAAATAAATCAGATATAGAATAAACCAAACTGAATTAAGACAAAAAAAGGTGAATGTAATAAAATCATAGGTCATTAATAGAAATTAAATATAATTGAACCAAACTGAATTGAATCGAACCATACTAAACCAAATTGAATTAAAGAAATTTAATGAAATTACACCATGTAAATCTGAATATTAATGGCAAGGTTCAAAAACAAGATGACCTTACATACATTCATGTTAATAAATATTAATATAATTTATCAAAATAAAAAATAAAACATAATCTCTAATGTTTATTTTTAACAAAAACAAACACCAATATTGAAAATATGATTTTATAAATATCCAATAATGAAAAATTTACCTTACTTTACATTATTTTAACCCCTTTCAAATAAAATAATAAAAACATAGAAAACCAAATATGAACATATCTATCATAGATTTCATATTTCAAAATTAGCATATAATAAATGTATTTAATCTTGAATAATTTTCTTCAATAAATACATTCCATTTTCATTTTTCTATATGTACATCTCCAATACATTCATGTAAATAATACATACAAACAAGAATCCTTTAATACTACTTTATATTAATTTTTAAAATAATTATTTAATCATATTCTAAGTTAAATTATCAATTCATTATTAAATATTTATAGATAATTATATTTAACCAATTATTATATTCATTTGATTTTAGTTATGAGTTTAATTATTAATATCCTATTTTAAATTTTTATTTTATATATTCAATGTGATTATAGAGGGGGGGTTTTGAATATTGAAGGATATGTACCTTGAGAAATATTGTTTTTCTCAAGCCAAAAGAAGAAAGATGGAACCACATTAAATGAACCAACACAACATAAAATTTTATGTTTTACTTTGTTGATTTCAAATTTTAATATCAATTTTGTAATTAAATAATTTATTAATACTTGAAATAGTATTCTTTGGAGGAACTTTATGAGCATCAAGCTAAAACATTTGGGCCAAATAATCAATTACATCAGGTTTTTTGAGATGATCACCATGGTATAGTATATTGTCATCATGGAAAGTTTATTGTCCTGACTAGATATTTGACAACATCAGGTGCTATTTATGGTAGTACGTAATTAGAAAAAGATAATTCAATGGAAGAACGAGCTCAGTACTACATAGAAGAGGCCCATAAATTGTTCATAAAAATACATGAATAGAGTCAAAGGGACAATAATAAATTAATGAAATTTATGGAAGTCTTATATATATCACTCTTACCTTATGTTTCCCTAGTTTGTGATGAATATATGTAGATGATGTGTAGATTATATAGTGAAACAAATAGTGTTCATAGTGGTGGTCGAGATGCTTATGTTCATGGCGATTGAAATAGCAATAATGAGGTTGAGGATGATGGTAAGTATGCTGACGTGTTTAATGATGAGGATGACAGTGAGGATGTTGGTGAATATGATGACGAGGATGATGGTGGGGATGAATGTGATGATGGTGATAGTGATGGATATGGTGACAGTGATTGTGATGGGGATATTGATTGTGATACTGATGGTGATTAGGGAAAAATTGATCCTTTATGTATTTACTGATATTTATCACATATGATATTTAATGATTTGTTGTAAATGAATATATGTGATGTTTTGAATGTGTGTGATCACTGGTTGAATGATTTAATTGGTATCTTATGATATAATTGTTTGTATATAATTAGATTGTGTTTTTTGTAGGTAGTTGATCAAGATGGAGTTCTGGTGTGATTTATGGTGGTTTTTGGTGGATATTTGGGTAGTGTTGTGAGTTATAGTGTGATTTCTAGTGGTTACTGGAAGGGTGGTGATTTTTGGTGGCTACTGTTAGATGTCTGGATAGGGTTGGGATGATTTAAGGTGAGGATTTTGTGGGGTTTATACCAATGGTTTCAAACTGTTGGTATATAGATATAGTAATGGTTGAAACCATTGGTATAGAGGTAATCAAATGGTTTCAATAAAAATGTTGGTATACCAGAAATTTCATTACCCTTATACAAATGGTTCACTAATAACCATTGGTATTGGCCTATCCCAAAACCATATCATTCAAAGGATTAGATGACCATTAGTGAAAGTTATACCAAAGGATCTCCATCGTATAACTATAGTGTTGAACAATTGGTATAACCAATATTTCCAACAATGTATAGAACAATAGTTGAACTGATATAGCATCACAAATATAAAATGTTTTCATGGTTAATATATCCATAACAAAATTTAAAACCTACACCACCAAACAAAATTCCCACATGACATACATTGGAACCACCCATCCATAAAACAACTAACACCATGATCTACTAATAATGGTACTTTATCTAACAAAACAAATGGTGATATACCAATGTCGAGTGGAAAATTTTGGGTGAGAGCATAATAGACCATTAATCATCAATAGGGAGATCATGTTTTCCCTTCATCAAAATAAAATATAAAAATTAGTTTTTAATATAGGTTTAAAATATAATTTTATTTCTTTAATAAGAACCAAATGTTTTTTTACTAAAAATTGTCTTATAAACCCAAAACAACTCTCAAAATCACATTTAGATACATTTCATAAGCCATAACTATTTAAAATATGTCCTTCAAAATTATATTTTAAACAAAACGTGATACCACAACCTAGAAACATAATATAAACCCAAATGAAACAACACTATATATTTTAATGAAATAAACATAAGCATAAACATAATATGAAATTGGATGTAGTAGAGTATAATATAATTGAAAAATAATCATAAAGTGAAACAAAGATTTAACCAAATTCTTGAAATAGTAATGGATAAAGAGTCAAGAATAATTCATAAATATTATATGAGGTTTCCATATATGAACTCAATTTGTAATCATATTCCACCCTATTAATGGATTACTATTTATAAAGCCAAAAAAATTTCTATCATAGACTCATCGGTGGAACTCCCCTATGGCCTCCAAAACAATTGCAGATCTGGCCAAGCTAATCAGTTCAAAATTGCAGCAATACTACCAAGATTCCACTAAACTAGTTCCCCAATCTAGTTTTCCAATAGGCCCCATGTTCTTCAACCTATATCCTAGAGGCTTCAAACTAGTAAAGAGGTCCTAGGTTCTGTTTATGAGGGAGACTATTCCCTCATATTAGAGTAATAAAACATTGGGAGTAACCAAAAAACATCCACAGTGGAAAAATACATATTAAGTAAGCAGTAAAAATAAACAAGGTTGTAGTAATAAATGAAATTCACTAAAGGAATGAATGTCCATTTCACACATATAGCACTTATCTCCCTCTGGGAAGATCGCATATACCAGAATAAATAAACAAAAATGTAAGGCTCTACTATCATTTCTGTGCTGAACCACATACTCAATATCTACATAGACATGTGAGTCATCCTTCATGATCTGTAATGTGTTTCACCCCATCTTGTTCCTGTAACTTAGTTAATATCTACTTGAGAACTCCAATTCAATAGTACCCCTAAATAGGGTGTTTGTAAAAACCTTAGTATAGAACCTCCATCATGGTCCTATGTATATACAGTAATATGAATTATAAGTATATGGGAGCTATTCGTCATGATTAAAATAATAATAATAACTAAAATATGAGAATAATTAAGAAAAAAATGCCATTCAAGGAATTATTAGGGAATGTGCTTAGATAATATTAGAATCTTAAAGAAGAAGGTGTCATTATAATATATATATATATATCCTTATAAATGTATATATATATATACATGAGTAATGCGTAAAATAATATAAATAAAATAAGTACACAATCAATCATCGAGTCTGTGATCCCATTTGTTTAGATATCCTATGAATAAGGATTTAATATATATGTCATTACACTCAATCCATTTATAATTAACTCTCACATTCGGTATGTAGTCATGTTCAATGATACCTGCATAATAAAGTGAAAAAAAATTCTCTGTGTAAGTTACATCGCCATAGGGGGATACATCTCCTAACCCTGGGTTCACCCATACTCACCTCCAATAACTATAATGAAGCCTTCATGGTATATACTAGACATCTTGTAAACAAGGTAACAAACTAGATAACAAATCATCGAAGACACATATAATAAAATCTGATCATGGGTTCCAAGATCCCAGTCCATTAGCTATCATGACATTTCATCTCAGATGATCCCTATGGGGGATGAACCTTAGGTGATAAAAATACTCTCTGGATTGAAGATAACACTCAAAATTCATTGAATAATCAACTCAAAAAGCCCATATCTAGATATAACTATGAAATATAGTTATAGTGAACCCACCTAACTGTTGGTAGAATCTTAGAAACTCTATAAGTGATTAGCGATAATCTTCAAGGTTTTTAATAGAATCCACAGCTCATGGGAAGTGCATCCACCTGAAAATAATAATTTATAGATGAAACCCAGTGAAGAATGGTAATTTAGTCAATGGTAACAATTAAACAGGAAAGTTTATGAAGTAGACCTAGGATGTACATATGGAAGTCCCCAACAAATAATTTTATCAAAACAAGTTCATCATCCATTGAATAAGACAAAACTTTGAAAATCATAGCGTCATCAAAAATAATATTTTGAATTTCTAAATAAATGAGTGAGTGTGGATGAATGCCTAAACCCACCACTACTTCCATAGCCTCTCATGATGTCATGTTTGGTAAAATTTCTAGTTGACACCTGATACCATCACTACCAAAACCCAAACACACGAGTTTATCATTGGTCAACTATAGGGGTATCCATTGAGGTCACCTAAATCAATAAACATGAGAGGAATACTACTTGGGATTCTCGATGCCTATACATAATTTGAGGTATTCATATTGTGAACCTCTATGTTAGTACCAGGGAATCCCTGGGACAGTATACACATCCAACCCCATTATAGTCTGCCTAAAGTTCATCCACCTAGGCCTATACAAAGCTAACATGCCTTTCCAATTACAATATCACCTCCCAAAGGGTCTGTAGGCTACTCATAGTCCATGTGACTATGTCTCAGAAAATAAGTTTCATTGAATGAGACAAGCACACATGGGTTTTAAGGGTCCCCTAGAGTTTAACCATAATGATATATAATTTAATTTATCAACACCCATTGGTATAAAATAAAAAGAAGTCATCTCCTTCATTATTAAGCCTGAGAATACACATTCTACTATAAATGTGAATAAATTCTATTGGGAATGTATGACAGACCACCTACCTCTAGGAATTATTAATCCATTTATAAACTACTCTTAGTATATCTATCCTATATCTCTTATGTCAGAGTCAAGTTGCATCAACTTTCAAGTCTCTACAGGAAAATGGGATTCTCAAGCATATTCCAGAAACATTAATTACAAATTATAAAATTTAATATCAAATAAAATAAAAAAACATAATTGGAAATAACTCAACGGACACCCTTCACTTGATGTAGATTTGGGTCACCATGTGAAAATTGTGTCATGTGTTCCCCTTACACAACCCTCATGAAAATACCCAATGAAATGAGTCAAAAAATTTATTATATTAGAAGATAAATGATACAACATGGTCTGGTCAACTCCCTAAAAAAGAAGATGTACCAGAAACAAAAATGAAAAACATACCCAAAATTATAGATAAACATCCAAAAGTTGATAACAACATCATCTGGAAGAAATCCTCACAAACAATTATGTAACATGTGGAAAACAGCTCCACCAATCACCATCATCACTCCATGTTCCCAAGGATCAAGAACATCTACTAGTTCAATATAGCTCTATAATTTTCCTAAAACTTGAAAAATGATTGTCTATAAATTCCTGAATGAAAAATGTGTGATGTTTTTTATAAATCCTAGTAGGGTCTTACCATGTTTCTAATAATCAAATACATACAATGACACCAATTGTGCTCCATTTTAATTAAATTTGGGATGATATATCATTCAAATATTTTAAACTAAAACATGACCTCATATTCAAAAACATGGATGATATATTAAATCTAGATTAAATAATAATTTTATATAAAAACAAATATAAAATAGTTCACTTGAAATAAACAGTTTCAAAAATACTTTGAATATATAATCAGGTAAAAAAATAAAAGAACCTTTGAAAAATAACTACAATATGTTATTCTAGGTAATATAATCCTCACATATATCATTAATGATCTCATATCAAGATAGTTATGCATGAATAAATCATTCTACACAAAAAATTGGGGAAGCATCATTGGCCATATACAGACACAATGTGGAACCCTCTTAGGAATTTATGCCACAAATATTCAGTAATAGTTTAAATCATAAAAAAATTCCTAGGGTTTCATGTTCCAAGAATTATTATCCATGTTACAACTAATTACCAATGCTGCCATATAATTCAGATAATCATTCACTCAAACAAGGCCAAAAGAAACATTTCAAAATTATTCAAATTACAATTACCAAATTCTTAATTTTTAACATCCCTTTCTTATTTCAAAACCAAATCAATGGTTTTCACCAATCCATGTCATTTCGAATCATTTTTCACTTTAAATATTTTTTTCACAAGGCTTGACATCAAATTATTCGATCAAATTAATTTCCAAATCAAGCCATCATTTCTTCAAAAATCCACCACATATTTTAATTCCACTAATATTGAGTTTTTTCAAAAATAATATGTCATTTAAAATAAAAAATCAAACCCTTTAAAATCAAGGTTTTTTAAATCAATTAAAAACTAATTTTAATTCAATCATGAAATTTCATGTTTCAATAAAAGGAAAAGGATTCATGAAACCACCAACCTTTAATCACACCGTCAAATACTAAACCATTAATGGGATTGCCAATGAAGAACGATGTGAAGGATATAAAAAAATTCTAGATTATAGATCCAAAAAAATATTTTAGAACTATTCATATCATGATGATATATCACTCTATAAGGATAAGAGAAATAAACATTATAATAAACCAAGTTGGAGGAGGTCCACTTTCTTGAAGGAGATCGAACGAGATCAATGGCGCTTAGAACCACCATGAAAGGGGATTTAAGGAGCATACATCACATATTTAAACCCTTCTAAGACAAAATACTTTTTATGAACAAAAATTGGGTGATTAGGGGTTAAACTAGAGGGTTTCAATATATTAATAAAGTTTTTTTGTGAAATTAAAACATGTTTTATGGTTTAATCAGTAGGGAATCCTAGTTAGACAAACCATTCCCCCTATCCAAGTGTCCATAATAATATGGTGGAAGGTTTCTCCTAGAAGGGTTCATGGTTCTACAAACTATAAACAATCCATTGAAACCCTCATTTATTTGTATAATGGTTTGAAGGGGATGGTTGTGTGGTTTCGGTAAATCATCCACCCCTTCCTAGAGGATAAAAACACAGAACATTGTTTGAAGTTCCAAACAGTACAGTTTTCCCTAGCTGTACACAACCCCTTGGGCTTCCAATATTTTTTAAATCCTCCCAAAATGACCAAAAAAATGACCTGACTTAAATCAGATCAATACATATATATTTATTAAATATTAGTAAATAATAACTCAATTTTCATTTAATTCATTTTATTCTTCAAAAATAAATTCTCTTTAAAGTAGTTTTTATTGATTTTTATGAGATAATATTAAAACTAATTTTTTAAACTTTTAGAAATATTATTTAATAAAATGGATATAAATTTTGAAATAATTATTTCAAATTATTCTTTGGGTAAATGTTTTGGATTTTTCGCAAAAGATTGATTTCTCATTGAATATTAAAAATAATGATTTTTGTAAAAAATTAATTTATTTTAATTGAAAATTATCATTATGATTTGAATTTGATATTTAAATAAATTAAATCTAATTTGGTTTTAAATAATTTAATTTATTTCATAGTATTCATATTTTTATTTCATTTTGGTATTTGATTATTTTTTGAGATTAAAAACAATTTATCTAAAAACAGTTTTTCATTGAGTTTTGCACATTTGTATTAAAATGGATTTAAAACACCTACAAAAATTGAATATTAAAAAATGGATAAGATATATTAAATAAAGAGTTTAAAATTTGGTAAATAGATTATTTTTATTTTATTATAAAATGAATTTTATCCGTGTTAAATATTTTTCACATCGGTATGGGTAAAATAGTTAATTAAAGTTAAAAATGTTTTCATAATGATTTTAACAAATAAAAATAACACCAAAATTAATTATATAGTATTAACATAGTTTGAAAAACACCTTCATATATTCAATAATATGGTATTCCGGTGATATTTTTCATTGATTAATACATTCATATTATTTGAAGTAATGTTATATTCTAAAATGTCACTCTATTGCAATTAATTTCTCTTATATGATACATTATCTTAAGAAGATATTATGAATGAATATAAAAGATTATTTTTAAATAAATTTATTTATTTACAGAATTGTAATTTTTTTATTTACAGTGATGGTATAATTACATTAAATTCTTATGCAACACTAAGGTATGAATATAAGTGCAGTAGAAAAATCAAATCAAATGATTTTTAAAACATCAAAAGTATTCATTTTTGGATGAATTATGGTGTGACACTTATTTTATGTTCAATAATATTGAATAATTTTTTTAAATAGATAATATTATAATAAAATTCTTTTATTTATGTGTTTATATTCAAAATATTTGAATTGTTCTTTAATTGATTTTTTTTATTTTATAATAAACAAATATCTTATTAAATGACATGAAAATAATAAAAAAACATTAATGAGAAATAGGGGGATTATATATGTTTTTAAATATAACCCATTGACCATTTATTTCCAATTTTTAAATTATATGTAAATTTACTACACTTGAGTATGAAAAATATGTTACTACAATGAAGTATAAAATTATATAGTAAAGGGGTTAAAAATGATGATAAGGATTAAAATGCCACATAAACCATTCCAATTTTTTTGATGTAATCATTTCATAATTAACATATATTATATGGTAATTTTTGGATACATTTTTTCCAATTTCACATTAAATATAATTTATTATATTTAAATCATTTTTTTAATTCCAATAATGTCCTTTTCTATACTATGAAAGGACACCACCTCTAAACTATTCATCACAATATCATGAGCCACTAGGATATAACAAATCCTATAAAAACTATCATAAAAAAATTATCTAAATTATATAGGTTCTATTATAATCATAAGGCCATCTATAGGATCCTTAACAATAAATCCAAAAGATATATCACACAGAGGAAGTATCATGTTGGCCGATAACATTAATTTTATTTCTTTTTTTTCCCTCCTTCAATTTTTTAATAAAAAATTAAAATATAATTAAAAAAGTATCTAAAATATTTTTATATTTCATTATATTAATTTCGCAACCATATTCATCTCATTTTCCATCTTATGGGGAACAAAATCATCATTCTCCTTTATGTGTTGTCTACAAACTCCACGAAGACATGTTTTTTCATCACCACATCATATTTCTAGTTATTCTGATAGGTTTGAATATATATATATATATTATTCAAGAAATAATTATTATATCATTATGATAATATATTAATTTCCTTCTTACACTTCCACCTATAATAAAATTATAGTGTCCCTCTTGCATACATGTGGAATACCACCTCACA
Source organism: Viscum album (assembly GCA_963277665.1). Classification (NCBI taxonomy): domain Eukaryota; kingdom Viridiplantae; phylum Streptophyta; class Magnoliopsida; order Santalales; family Viscaceae; genus Viscum; species Viscum album. The sequence continues at coordinate 1,370,595,098 of OY728133.1, read as the reverse complement.
AAAGTGATATGATTTATTTTTCCCATTATCAATTATTGGGAAATTTTACATCCATATTTGATGTATGAAAATTATAATTATTTAATAATAATTATTACTTTTATTATGTAAAAACGAATACTTTGATGATATTCAACAATCCAATTCCATTTTGCAGTTATGAAATGAGCATCCTCAAAATATCCAAAATCAATTTAACTGATTAGGTAAAAATATAAATAATTGTCTTAAATGGAATTAAAGTAGATATTTATAAGTAAATTAAAATTAAAAACATTTTTTTCATGTAAATAAATATAATAACATTTTTATTCATAATTTAAATAATTTAAAACATAATAAAATATTTAAGGTAAGATATTTCGTCTCAATTTCCCATTATTAAGGAATGATTTGCTTTTATGAGACTAATTTTATTTATTTGTTGTATATACATACCAATTTAAATTTTATATCATGAATACATCAAAATTCATGGATCTATATGTTACATTTCATTTTATTCCATCCAAGGGATTTTTATTTTGGAATTACCAATGTGGTATGGGATTTCAAATTTCAATTCCCTTTCTTATAGACCTAAGCTGTTATAACCACATGTTTTCTTTTTGTGGGGTATAAAATGACTTATAGATGAATTTTATCATTATTATATATAAAATAATGTGTTTAAAAATCCCTTAAAAATAATTTCCTTTTATTATTTATTGGTTCAAAAGTTACCATGTCGTAAGAGGATTCATATCTCAATTTTAATTTTTTGGGTTATAGTTCTACTTCATTGAGTATATTTTTCAAAGATCATGTGTTAAATGAAATATAGTTATAGTATGTTGTATTTAAACTTAGGTTTTTTGTTTTATATGTAATTCACATAATCAATCCATCGATTATTTTCAAACATAATTGATATGGTCTTGGTAAGGATTATTCATCTCAATATTGTTTTTTGAGACATGTCTTGTTTTATGAACCTAATTTCTTTTATAAAGTGTATACACATACTATTGAGATATTATATCCTGAAATAATATTTCATCATGATATTTAATGTTACTTTTAATTTCTCACATTCATGGGATATTGATTCATATGTTATAAAAGTTAAAAGGGTTTTTATGGTCTTAATTTCAATTGTTTGAAACACAATTCATGTTATAAACCATGATTTATTCATATGAAATAATTTCATATAAAATAATATGCTTGAACATATTATGTAATTTAAATTAGTGTTTTTATGGTATCATATAGTTTTCCTTAATTAAATTTCATTTTATCTCAAACATTATCCAAGTTGCAAGGGTTTCTTAGCTCTAGCTCTTTTCTACGAGACATGTTTTTGATTGATGCGCCGATACTCATTTATATGTTTCATAAAATGGTTCTTCAAATATAATACCATGTCACTTTTTATACTCATGATATTTTATGTTCCCAATTATGTTATTTCTATAAAAAAAATTTGGTTTTAAAAGGTTTTAAATGGGTATTTCTTTATAAACATTGTTTTAATGTTTTTAAAAAATAATTAACGAAATTATTCCTCTATATTATCTATATTATTTCAATAATGATATTTAGTAAATATAAATGATTTTTTAATGTTATGTTCCATGATCATTGAAGATATTTTAAAATGTTTAGAAATAAATTTCTTAACGTTTTTCACATGGGTCATTTTGGGATCTCCTTATATAGGATTGAAAAGAATGTTTACTTTTAAAATTTATGACATGAATGGATTTTACCACCATCATGACCATTATTTTTTTAATAATAATTTTTTTTATCCATGAATAATTTCAAATAAAATATTTTTCTAAATTTTTTTAAAATTTTTATTTTTTCAATGAATCAAAGGAAAATGTTGTTTTCCCATGATTTCAATGAAATATATTTAAATAGATTTAAATAGTATTTTTATATATTTCATCATACTATAATTATTTTTCTGCTTCAATGGGAATATGAACTTATGATACTATATATATTATTTTTATGGATGTATTGTGATGATTTTCTAAATAGAGTATCATTAAATCATTATCTTATCAAGGGTAAATCGAGCTACAAAAGATTGAAGTTGTTTTAGAAATTTTGATGATTAAAAAAATTATCTTTTAGTAATATTATTGTATATTACATCTAAATTAAAATAATTATGAGTGGGTATTACATAGTTCATGATGAACGGTGACTCTGACATAGATTATATATTCGGTGACCTAGATATAGCTCTCTAATGCATTAGTTAATATTCCATCTATTTAAACACATGAATTATGGAGTTATCTAGGGAGATTTCTATTATAGATTTAAATAGGATTTATTAATTTATAAAATGATTGAACATGGGTGATGAATTAAATTTTTCAGGATACCATCACATTTTTTCAATAACTATAATTAGTTCTAATTGATTCTTTGCTCTAGGATTTATTTCTCATGGTTCAATATTGTTAACTAATATGAATATTGTACTATGTTATGAAATTATCTATGTTTTATGAATTTTTATATATGTTTTTGTAGGTATTAATTAAATTATATTATGATTATTCACTTTGAATATTTTAGCATATCCTTATGCTCATCATATTCTCACAAATAAAATTTAATTTTTAATGCTTATGTTTACCCTTACTAAGCCTTTTCGAATACCCTTATTATATTTTCCATTTCCCCAAGATATGAACATTGATGTTTAATGACATATTTATATAAAATTTACATGTGTGAATAATTTTATGGTACATTGTGAATACATAATGTGAAATAATAATATTAGGTAATAGTGGGAAAATTATCACATGTTGATAAGGGTATTATGATGTAATAATTTTTCGTAATTATCTATAACTCTGAACCAAAGAGGTCTATGTGTATGTAATCGAACCAATATTTCCATTTGATATTTTCTGTTTAATATGAAAAATATTGGGTCATGTTTACTGGAATCAAATCTATAAATGTAAATATTATAATTTTAGAACAACATCTAGGAGTTTGGGTTTGGGCTTATTATAGGAGACCTGGGACTTACATAGGTGGGAACCATTTGTTGGAATATAAATAAATTCTTATATCTATAACCAAAGAAATACTATAACCTAAAATCATAGAAGGAACCACTTATATCATTTAACACCATCATTTAATTATTAAGTCAAAATAAGACAAAATAGTGACAGGTTGTCATCCCTCACTAAGATGCATATGATCAACAATTTTAATAACAATAGGATTTGAGATATATTAATAAAATATACAGAAAACTCAATGTATTATAATCACATAACCACATCCCACCTCTATAAACCTACAATCTCAAAACTATATTACATATAATCTGATAATATAATAAATAAAAAAACATATAAAGTTCTTCAATTTGGGTGTTCCTCCATTGAGATATTTTTTTGAAGGCTCTAACTGTGCCTTTCCCTAGAAAACTCGTAATTTCATTTAAAAAAATCATTAAAAGATTATATTATGTTGTTGATATATATTTTCTAAAAATATATTTTACATGTCCAATTTAAAATCCAGTTTGAAGAGAAATTATCCTATTTAGGTTGTAAAATAAAATTTCAGATAAAAACACCACTAATGTTGAAAACACATTAACAACAAACTAAGAAGTAATAAATCAAAATTAGAAAATATAATTCAAATATAAATATAATATAACCTATATGAAAATACCATAAAAACCAATAAACTATAAAAACATGAAAAAATACACCACATGTATTTAATCAAAAACATACATAATATTTGAAATTTTAAAACAACAATTAGAAAACCAACTTTCACTAGAAAACCATTTTTTAATTTTATCAAAAACAAATAAAGAACCCATTTCTCAAAAAACAAATAATAATATCATATGCATTGAAAAACAATTAAAAATAAATTTTAAACCTCTAAACTACCATCAATTTTATGGAAAAATATTCTAGACAACTAAGGAATAAATTGTGTTTATAAAAAAGGAAATGTAATAGAACCACCAACCATAGCAGCTGGGGTGGTATCCGTGTGGTTAACACACCACCTAATATTGAATGAAACCTATGATCAAATCACGGTGGAGGAATATTTCTGGGGATTGTAGAAGTTCTATAGTAGTACTATAGTAGGTATTGTAGCAGTATTGCTATAGCCAGAACTATTCATCTGTTTGGGCCTTTGGACCATCGGTTTAGGCATATGGGCCACAGGGCCATCAAGCCACAGACACCATAAAGAAGCCTAGGAATACTATAGAAAGATGGTCCCAGAAGAGGAATCAGAGAAATTAGAAACCATGATAGCATAACTTAATAGATTATAAGAATGATAAGGTATGGTAATCCCCTTAGTACTAGGAATCGTTCAGCTGTTAATGGGTAAATTCTTGTTGATCATTAATGTGTGGTGGGGAGGCAGGAAGAATCAATGGTGTATATATTGGGTAGGGGTATTTGTCATGTAGTTTGTTTTTTACAGTAGGTCATGGATTGGGAATTGTGTATATGGGACTTTGTGTCATGTAATGGGCCTTGTTCCGTTGGGCCAATGGAACATGTAATGGATATCTCTCAACCTAGTAAAAAAGGGGATTATTGAAAAAAATAAATAACATCCGGCCATTCAGACATGAAAACCTACCATAAATGGAGTGAGAATTTAATTTAACCCATGAACATAGGACGAAGAAAACCCGAGATATTATCAACACAACATAATAATAAGAATATTAAAAATCATTAGGGAAATCCCTCACCCTATGGTACGACCACTATGGAACAGAGGTAAGGAAAAAATCAATGGAAAATAGAACAAGAATATGGGAATAATAAAGAACCATAACAAAATAAAAACACAAAGAAAATCAACTTGAAAGGATTTAAAATCCCACAAGAGAGCATGGGGAATGTTCTTATGGATTTTCTTGGACATTTTTATCGAGCGTGGATGAGGGATGAGTTGATATGGTAGTCTAAAATGCTAGGTTAGTTTAGGATATTATATTTTATTATAAAACGATTATAGTTCCATAATTCAGACACATGGTTTACTAAACATTGCACCAACTATAGAGCCCTCTCTAGAAAAAATTAAACCCCTACATGGATTGGTCACATGGTTTTGAAAATATGCCCTAACTATGGAAAACATTATTATAAAAAACTACAGATATTTATATTTTCAATTCGCATTTACCCTAATAATATGAATGATATGATATATGATATACTCAATGATGTGTAACCCCACATGGTATCCCCAAAAACCGGAACTACCCAAGAATAATAACCATGCACATTTAAAAATTAACTGATATTGACTTAGATAACGGTAACCCGCATAGATTTCACTAAATTGCGAAACTAATACCATGAACCTCTAGGAACCCTTTCAAGGGTAATCTATTCAATTTGGATGACCAGGAAGTGATCATGAAAATATAATATGCTACAAGGGAAAACACACAACAATTAAAAATCTAAAATACATTGATCTAAACTATATGTGACAAAATTAATGAATGGTAGATAAATAAAATCATGTGGAAAAAAACAATTGGGGTTTTATAGAATGCATACTCATAATTTTAGATAACATTTTCCCATAATTTAGTTGGTCTCCTAACTTTGTAAATAAATGTATCGTATTTCCAATAACATTGATCATCAGAGTATTTTCATGTACCAAATAACTATTATTTGGTATTCTTAACATGCTGAGGGTTATTAGTTGAACATTGTAAATCCCAAGTTATGATTAATAATTTTCAATGTAATTCACCTTGATAATATTATTACTTTATTTATTATAAAATTATATTGATAGTCTTGTATAATAAATTGTAATATAATGAAAAACAATTTATGATAAGACACAATGAGATTTTATGAAAGGTATTTTTAGGTTGTTCAATCATTAAAAATATACCTTGTATTTCATATTATTTTTATTAATGATGGAATTATTTAATGTATTATATGATGGGTGGGACCTAACATTTTATATCTCATTAGTGTGTAGGTAAGTATCATGAGATAACTAAGATTGATTTGTGGGATTTTCCTTATTATTAATTTATGATATCATGGAACAATACCCAAATTATATATTCATGATATCTAATGTTTTGTAATACCATAATTTTCATCCTTATGATAGAATTTAATATTGTACCTCTTTTGGACTTTCTTTTTAATAATAATCCAGGGCTTTTCCCTTTAAAAAAAATTTATCCATTCCAACATTGTTTCATATTCCATTACTCTACCATGTTATCATTCTGTTTATGCTATAATTTACATAGGTAATATGGTAAAACTTTTCATTTTTACCACTTCTATAGGTAATGAATTTTTATATTATGTATGATTAGATCTATGTATAACATTATGATAGACTAATTTATTCATAAATGATATAATATGTGGAGATATAATGTAATGTTATGTATCTACTCTCATGAGGACTACTATATTTTGATCATGGTAAGGTAATCTCATTTGATCGGATTTCCATATAATAAATTACCCATTGGTTGTGGGTTACTGGGGTTAGGGGGTGTTATAATTGATATTAGAGAATGCTTTATTAGAAACCTTAGGAACTATATTAAGATGAACATTGGAATAAAACATATATTTGACCAACATAAAATTTATATAGATTATTCTATAATTTATTTGATAGATATCCTACAAATAAGAACACATTTTTCGAAATCAATATATATTAATAATGTATCATAAATTAGTATATTATATTATTAGTAGTAAATTTATTTCATATAATAGATAATTGAACATGAAAAAATTAATTGAAACCAATAAATAAATCATTTTAAATGTGATGATATATATGATTAATATGGATAATAGAGTTAATGATGGTAGTGTAATTTTTTTACAGTTATGGGGAATTTAACTAATGTTATGACCAATAATATTGACCACATAGAAAAACTTGTTGCCTATTAACAAGGACCAACCCATTTGGATCATTTTATGAGTCAAAAACCTCCATAATTTTGTGGCTCCACTAATATAATGGTGAAATATATTTAGAATATGTATATAGAGAATATAATTAAAAAATTGGGGTGTTTTGAGAATGAAAAATTTTGCATGGTCATACATTATTTAAGGGGGCTTCATGAAAAATGGTAGCTCTTGATTCAAAATACTATGAAAGAAGAGGAGATATAAAACAAAGGATGAAATTATTTTATGTTGTCTTATCCAGAAAAATATTATCCATAGAAGAAAAATAATGAGATGGAATGATAATTCATATATTTATGGAAAAGGAAGAATAAAATATTTCCATGCATGAGACATGATTCACAAGGTTTGGAAGGTAGGATATAGATTGTCTAAATAATATATAAACAATATGTGATTACATCAATGATGGACAAAATGAAACTCATATAAGAACCTTATCCACTTAATAAATTTCTATATATGATGAGATGGTGAATATAATTATCAGGGTGGTGAATGAGTTTTAAAAATAATTCAGTTATAATGGGGAGCCTTAGAAAGAGAGTATGGATGATCTCCATGTTTAAAGAATAACCAGTAAAAAAATAAAGGATGTGTGGAGTTCTCTATAATCAATATATGTGTGAAGAAACATCTAGGGGAATGCATGAGGAGTTTGGGGGTGCAGTGAAAATTTGAGGGGAAAGATCATCAGGCTCATGAGTTAAAGAAAAAGAGAGAATATATAAATGTGAAATGATTCAACTATAAAGAGATGTGACATAACTCTATTCAATTGCCAAAGTTCCAAACCATTTCTGTTTGGTCATCAAACCTCCCAACCATTGATAACATCCATCATCTATCTATTTTCACTCTCGACTACTGTTTGCATCGTTTATCAGTGTATATCACTTTCTTTATTTACCTAGATCTATCAATGTCCTATGTACCTTTATCTTCATTAACCACTTGAACCATTTTTTACTGTACTACTTTTATGTTCTCTCTAATCACTTGATTTAGCTTTTAGTAATCTTTTATATAATCTAATGTATGTTTCATGGATATTTATAATTTTTTAGTAAATTTTTTAATTTTTTTTTCAGGGATATGTAATACAAAAAATAAAATTTCTTTGATTTTGATGTCATTAATATCATTATATATTGCAAATATTTATTTTTTAAACATTGAAAATTTTATATCAATATTGATTATTTAATATAAATTTTTTTAATTTATTTGAAACAAAATCCTCAAATTTTAATAATTTTAGATGAAAAAGATAAATATTTGATATAAATGAAATATATTTATTTATATTTTTTCAAGTATATTATCAATTAATATTTTCATAAAAAAAATTAATAAAAAAATAAATAATATGTTTTTATTTTTTTTATAAATATATATGAATAATAAATAACATTTCATAGTAATAATATTGATGTTTTATTTTGAATCCATTTACTTATTTAACTTTTTAAAAAAATTTATTTCAATAATAAAAACAGATATTTTCATTCTATTGTTTTCTTTAAAATTATTCTAAATATTGTAAATATTATTATTACTTATTTCTCAATTTATTTAATTATATATTTATATTATATATATATATTAATTTCAGATGAAATGTTTCTTTTATTTATGCCTTATATTATGATTATATAATGATTAATATTGTTTTTAAAGTTTCAACTCATTTAATTATTTATATAACAAATTTATTTTTTACTAATTTCAAATAAAATATTTCTTTTTTTAGGTTTCAATTTTGTGATTAATAATACAATTAATAATAAAATAATTAATACTGTTACAATAATTATTTTCACATTAATTAATAATGTCCTTATTATACTAAAAATAATTATTTTATGTTATATTTTATAAATGTATATTTGAATGTATAGTTACATAATATAATAAATTATTTTAAATTTCTTAATTTTTTCAATAAGTGATAATGAATTGTAGTTGGACTACTACATGATGAAGAATTGATGAATATGGGAAAGGGGTTGATTCTTTTTAGGAGTTTTCCAAATGAAATATCTTGATGAACAACCTATTTTTATTTACATGTCTAAAAAGGTTAAATAAGAGGAAATAGAAAAGTAGTGAAATATATAATAATTTTACTCTCAGTAGCATTAATCTGAGTTACTATCCATGGATTCAGTATAGTGAAAATGGGAAAAAATTTTGATCCTGTTAAAATTATAGAGAAATTTATGTAATGATTTATGATATCAAATTTGAAGCAATTGATAAAAAACAAATGATTGATACATCAGGGTAATATTAAAAACCCTATGTATCCAAACTATGTTAAATTTAAATATTTTTTAATAGTGTTATAACTAGATAACATGAGATCCTATAATGGATATAATGATACGATTTCTAGGGATTTGATTCATCTATTGAGCGACATATGTTATAAAGACAATGTTCTTCCAAATTCATATTAGAATGTAATGAAACATATTATACCTATTTGGATTGGGGTATAATAAGAAAAGTTCCTAATCCAAGGGAAATGTGTTATATTATAATAAATATGAATATCTTTTTAGATTTTATGAAATATATGAAATCATGATATAAGTTGAATGAGAAATCATAGGGTTATTGATCATTTTTTTTCAAATAAAAAGGCTCTTAATATATAAATTTTGAATATTCATATAATTCATAATTTGGATTTTTTAATTGAAATTATACAAAAACGAAGATAAAGCATATAAATAACATAATATCTCATTAAAAGATACATTTTTTCAATGACTATACCAAATAGAAGAAATTTGAAAAAAAAAACAAAATTACTATATTCAATGATAAAGGCAGAATGACCCAATTTGTGTTGTGCAGTAATGGAAAGATTCCATATGATATATTTATTAAAAAACATAGTTGATGGATATTTTGGTTAGGTATTTATAGCTAATATCTTGAACTTTGTATGCAATAAAAATATATCATGTTGAGTTTAATGATTTATAGACCAAAAACAGCCAAGAAACAATATTATGTTTACTTACCACTAATATTTCTTCATTTAAAATTTTTATGGGACAATGTTATTAAAGTTTATAATTCATATAAAATGGAATATTTTCATTTACAGAAATTATTATGTTCACTATTACTGACTTCCTAGCATATATAAATATTTAGGGATACAATAATAATGTTTACAAATCTTTTATAATTTTTGAATAATGGAATTAAAGTTATTATCCACATAATGAGGGAAAACAATATAATTGGTTTATCATTGGTTCATTAAATGGATATATCTTATATGATATTAAAAAAAGGTATTCAATAGATCATATAAATTTGGTATTTCTACGAATCCATTTTCAACCAATTAGGGATTCGAGAGAGTGAAAACATTTATGTCACACTCATAAAGAGAAAAATATATAGTAATAAAAAAATAGAAGAAGCAATAAATATTTATTGAGATAACATATTATTGATATCATGAGTTCAAAAATAATATTGATGAGATTATTTTGGAGATTAATTTAATGAAATTTCTTTGAAAAAATTATTAGATATTAAAGGAAAGAGTTATTATTGTAGTAAATGGAGAGGGGAAATTTTATCAATTGGAATAATTTCGAAGAAGATTCACATGACTTAAATAAATCGATCATACTTTACTCCAGTTTTAAAAAAAAATCCAAGAGGGATAAAACTTGGTATTATTGGTGCCTAAAGTTTATTAAAAAAATTAAATTTTATTATGTTAGTAAAATATTTTATATTAATAAGCATGAAATATCATGACTATGATGTTCTATTATATTAACTCCTACCAGTTTAATGACATAGAATACTACCCATTTGTGTCGGTTTTGATATTAAAAATGATATTTTTTCACTAACACATTTAATAAAGTTATCAATTTCAATTCATTGAATGATTTTTATAATGATGTAATCAACAAAATTTTTCAACAAGAAATGTACTTTACAACATCATTTTTTGGATATCAAGGTATATATAATTCTGGATTTGGTGTGATAAATAAAGCAATGTGGTGCTATATACTTATGTTGGGTGTCTCCCATTAAATTATATATGGAGACATTTTAGGTGTATGTTATGAATCCACATATACCCAAAGACTCTATTGTTGATAAGTATATTTTTGGGGAGGTGTTAGAGTTTTTTATCACCACTTATATATAGGATAGAACATTAGTTTTTTCCACATTTCACCATGAATGTACCAATTGTAGTGTAAATTAGAGTCATGAATTTAAAATAAGGTGATAGATATGTGAACAAAAAAATTTATAATATTTATTGATCATGAATAAAAAAGATTATTATAATCCATATATAACATCACATATTAATGCATTAAAATAAAATTATTTGAAGAATAATGTTATATGGTTACTAATTGAGATTACAAAAACTCATTTCCCATGATTTAAAGACATTATGCATGGTAGATATAATTAATCCAATAAAATGAGATAGATTATTAGATAACCAAGTTATAATGTGTCCATATTGTATTGGTACGACATTAATGGATATAAATTTTATACTAATGAATAGTAAAATTGATGTGGAGTCCAAATAGTGGTGTATTTTTTTCAATAAATAAATTCAATTTTTGATTGTAAATGTTAAAAACCAATCACGGTGTCAGGTGTATATTATGGTTTTATAGAGTAGAATTCAGAGATTGAATAAATTAAGGTTCATGTTTTTTTGTTCATGTGTTCATGATTTTTTGGCAATAGTTGTGATAAAGATAAATAATTTGTAATGAAACGAGTATATTTTAATTCATTAAGATACATTGGAAAAACAAATATCTCATATACCCATGATAATGAAATTTTTTTTTGATTCATTAAATATTGAGTAATCCAATTTTTAAGGGAAAAATATAATTTTTATGATGGAAAAATTTGATGATGATAATAAATTATTGATATATAGTGTTCTGTAGAATGATTATCAAAGTATATTTCTAACCATAGAGAGGATATGGATCCATCCAAACAAAATTATCATAATTTTGAATATAGGAAAAACAAATTTTTATAATCTAATAATATTGTTGGTACTGTATAAATATTTCTTTATTACAATTTCAAAATTTTCATAATTATGAGATATATTATTTCTAATTATATATTTTATTCAAGTCATATATTTTAAAAAATGATTATATATTTATTTATTATTCAAAAATTAATTACATATAAAAAATAAATTTTTATTGTATTATTTAATTTAAAATATTATTTAATTTTTTTTTAATTTTTTATATCATTTCATAAATAATAATTTTTGTAAGTATTTTTTTAATAATAGTTACTTATTTTATAAAAAAAATTTAAAAATTCATTTACATTGGTTTAGTTGACTCTATATTACATTCATATTATTATTTAATTTTAAATGAAACAATTGGATTTCTACCATCTTGTTATAATTATTTTTTAATTTGATTTGTAGGAACATGTCAAGTGAAATACTTGAGACCACTCAATCTTCTAGGTAGGACCCTCAACATTATTCTACTATGGAGCCAAATTAGTCCACTATACATTATCCTTTAACATTTTTAATGAAATAAAATGTTTCTAGGGTTGGAAAACATTTCATCGCATATTTTCCAAATTTATAAAATTCTTGTAGAAAGGAGAATTGAATGTATATTGAGTTTGATGAAAATAATAATCCTACAACTCGAAATTCAATTAATTTTTTGAGTTTTTGGGATTTGAATTCTTGTAAAAAAAATTTGGATTTATTATTATATAATAATTGATTAGGAATAATAGAATCAACTTTGGGAGACTATTATGGAAATATCATTTCCCATTATCTTATTAACCATTATATGTTTTTATCAATTTAGGTTATTATTATTTTTTCACTTCTAAATGAAATTTTATTTACCTAGAACTAAAGAATCATGGAGGATATGGTCTTATTTCATTATAATGATACGGAATGAATCAAAACCAATACTAATATTAGTTTATATTTTCTTTAAAATGGTAAATAAAATCCCATATGAGATTTATTTTTATTTAGATGAATATATATTGAGGATTTTTGTTGAAAGAATGAATAAAGAATCAATTTTAAAAATTTAAATATCAATTATTTAAGATTATTTTATATAATCACAGAAAATGATATCATTATTTTTTTCCTTAATAAATAGTAAAATATGTGATATCTTCTAGAGATGCATGTGGATAATTTATACCCTTATACTTTATATCATAGAGGGTGTACAATATTCGAATAAAAATGATGGATGAAGAGTTTGAAAAAATAAGTGTTGGTTCATTAGGCTTTGAATATTTTTACCCTCCTCTACGTAGCAATATATGAAATATATAAAATGTCATGGATGAAGTTTAAATTAAAATATAATAGAAAATAGTTTATTTCTATTGAATAGAAAGTTATATAAAGTAATTTATGTTATTTGAAAACTAATTATATTTTTTAGAACATATTTTTTTTTCAAATATTCATAATAATAATTTCAATAAGAATAGAAAAAACAAGGGACCTGCATACCCTAGGGTGGGAAGGATATTTTGGTCACTGCATCGACAAATTAATAACACATGGTTTTTGTATGAGGGTATCATCTTGATGTATATATTAAAACATTGCTTAGTAATTATGTTATGTCTTCAAGGGATTATATTCATAAGGTATATTATAATCTATAAAAGATAATTTTTTTAATATGGGACTGATTATAAAGGATACTATTATAACAAAAATTCTGTTAATGATTGTATATGTTTACAATAACGTTCCATGGTATATATCATACCGCTCAAACTCTACCATCGTATCCCACTCTTGTACTTCCATCGACAAACCCCACACCTCCAACTCTTCTTATATAGGTTCCCATCAACCCTAATTTATATGTTTATCTATAATAATATCATATTATATCCTATATGATCATAGATTCTTTTAGGTTTTCCTTACATCAATAGTAGATAACGATTTATCAACTTAGGATAATAGTATAAGATATTATTAATGCATTGGATATTATTTTTTTCCTTACTTATGAGGAATCTATAGTTTGGGAATGTTTATGAAATAATTTATTTATCCATCAATAATTATAATAAAACATACAATTTAGGTATGAATCAATTATATGTTTTATTTAATATTGTGAAAAATAATTTAATATATATATATATATATCGAATAAATTACAGGTAAATGAATTTATTATAGTTATAAACTACCTGTTGTGGTCCCTTTAAATTCATGTTTTATATATTCTAATGGAATTTCTATATAATATTTATATACATTTATATAGTTGGGTGTTTATTATATGATGATTTTCATTGATGTTTTAGGGATATATTTTTTGTTTATGATTTGTAAGAATGATAAATTCAATCATATAGTTGCTGATTTGTTTTGCATCACAGTGATGTAGTTCATTATAATGAAAGTAAATTATCAAATTTCATTCAATTCAATCAATTTTATATTACTTAATAAATATATATTTTAATATGTATCTTCACATACATTGTATTCAGTGTGATAGGATGTCCTTGCATGGATTAATTGTCCCTTAATTCATTTCTCTTATTAAAAAAATCATACAAGATGGATAAATTACTAAATACGTTTTATAAATGTTTCATAATTATGAAATTATGTTTTTTGGTCTTCCATATCTTGATGAGAATGATATATATATTTCATTAAAGAAACATTTCACAGAATTAAATAACCACTCACATTATATTTTTTTATATTAGTGTTCATTGTATTTTATTTGTTCTCAAACAAACAAATAACAGATTTCTGGTTATGGTCCATAAATGATGATTTGATAGAAATAATTAAAAATTAATTAATTAATAATTCTTGATAATTTTAATATTTACAAATAGTAATAAAAAATTTATTTTATAAATATTTTTTTCATACTGTGCATGAAAGAACCATAAAAAAGTAGTATGAAGAAGGGAAAATGGTCTATTATTTTTGAAAAAATGAGATAGATTTTATAATTATTCTAATTTATTATATACATAAAATAATATATTCAATTCAAAAAATGTTTCTGAAATTGAATTTTTATCATCAAGAATGATTAATCGAAAGTGGTAATTATGTTATATGATTTGTTTGTGAAATAATTAAATCTTGGATAGTTATAGATTTTTACAAGTTTATTATTTATAATTTTTTTCATTAAATTACCATAAGATTATACTAAAAATAAATGTATAATATTTCATTTTTTAATGGTATATTTTTATGATCCTTTTTACTTAATAGAATTGAGTTATGTCATCTTTGGGGGGTTTGGGATGGTTATTTTACATGTTTGACTCTTTTTTAGATAATAACATTATAATTATAATGTATATATTTTCAATTTAATTATTAAATTTTATTGATTGTAATATAAATAATTTTGGGATTTGAAATGTTAATTTTGAGACTTTTTGGATGTTATCCTTATATAATTTTCACTCTATCTTATTGTTTTTAATATAATAAAGGTAGTATTGTATTTTGATTTTTCTTAAATATAATTTTTTATGATATTTATTTTTATAACTGATGTGAAAGAATATTTCACATGAGTTATAAAATAACTATTATTTAGGATTGTTTTTAACCTCAATTATTTTTAATAAACAACATTATAAAATCATTCTATGTTAGTTAACTTATAACATATGGGGAATGATTGAAAGTATTTTATGTTAGGATGGTCATCCATGATGGTTATAAACTAACTGATATTGAATAAATTTTTTTATATTGGTTTTTAAAAATAACATAAGGAAGAAAAGATCTTCCACATTAATTAAAGTATGACTTACATGTAAAATTATTTTATATTTCATGGGGAGGGTTTCTATGTAAAATGTAAACCAACTCACATGGATGATCAGTTTTAAAATCATTCAAAATAATTGATGTTAAAATAATATTTATAACATCACTAAAAAGTTCCTCTATTATTTAACCACATTAAAAAAATCCTATTTTGGGAATCCAATTTTTTATACTATTGTAAATTAATAATATTATAATTCTAATATTATAAATTATTTTATCATGGTTTTATACACACTTTTAAATCATGTGTTATTTATATAATATTCATCCCTAATGAATTAATGCATTATTTAAAGGTTATAACATTAATTTTTTACATCGATTGCATAAAATTTATACTAAATCATTAAAATTAGAATTCATGGGTTTTTTCTAGTTTAAAATTGAATCAACATACCTGTGGAAGATTTTGATGCAATTTTTTGGATGTATTAGCTCTCAAATTAAAAATCTACAATTTTACAAAGAGATAAACATGATATAATTTTTGAAGAATGTATGGAATTAATTATTTCATTGTTTTATAATTGGATTATAATCAATCTATTATGGAAAAAAGGTTAATGTAATTGAATAAATATACATTGTGCAATTATATATTTATGTATTTCTGGATTCATTACCATTATTTTTCCATTATAAAGATTTTTAACTCTCTATTGATCTTGTACCAGATGAAAAATCCAAATCTACGACATAGTATAGAATGAATACTTGATTAAGTTGAGTTAAATAGACAATTACATGATTTATATGACATGTAATTCATTATTTTATGTGTTTTATCACATGGAAAAAATGTTTTATTTGTGATTAAAATGGATGGTTTAGTGAGGTTAAGCACTGATTATAGTAAAAACAATAGAACTAATATAAATAAAAGTATCCAATGAACATATTGATGATATTTTTTTATCAAATCCATGGTGTGAATATTTCTCAAATATTAATATTTGTTTTTTCTATCACCAGTTAAATGTTAAGCAATATAATATACCAAAAAAGATATTTTATATGATTTATGATCATTATGACTTGAATGTAATTCTTTTGGGGTCGGAAAACCTACCCTCTATGATTGTTAATTTAATGAATAGAGTATATGATGATTATCATTATAATTTTTTGGAAATATTTTATTGATAGTATTCTTATATATTTTATAATTTATGAGGAAATCAAACTAATTTTCAAATCATAATTGTGGTATTGATAATAAATGTGTTTTATAGTAAATTAGGTAAATGAGAATTTTGGATTCAATAAGTTTCTTTCCATTTATATATTCGTTCCATCGATGGTATATCTATTGACCAATAAAAAGGGGTTTTTATGAATTGTGAATACCAACAAACAAAACCAAAATATATAGTTTTATTCTTTTAACGTGATACCATCTGAGGTTTTTCAAAAAATTATCTTTACTAACTCATCTATTAATAATGTTAATGTGTAAATGGGTAAATTTAATATAGAAAAAACGAATTTAATGTTATATTTTTGCAGTTGAACAATAAAGTTATAATTACAACTAAATTAGAACATCTGTCTTATAATAAAGGGATTTTTTAAGTGACGCATCAAGAATTTTTTTGGATATGTTTTTTTTCGACGCTTCCACCGGGGTGCACACATCTGTCTCCTTGAGCATGAAAGGAAAAACTTTTTTACCCCGCATTCCCACTTTCCAAAGGCAGGTGACATCCATTCCTTATTCAGGGTTGTTTTCTCTTGATCGAAATGGAAAGATGGGATGTTGGTTCTTCCTTCCGTCGATTCCTCCTCAGAACTCATTACCTAATTCAGGTCTCCCTCATAGATTTAATACATTCATCGTGAAACTCTTCCCGGAACCATATCTTCAGGGACACTAGTTAATTATGCTGCTTCTGTCAGGGAATCCCAAGGTGTCAGGTCAGGGAAGCAACCTTTGGTTAGGGGAGTAGTCACTTTGGGGCATCACTGGCATGTCTAGAAGTTGGGGAATTGGCGTGTATGTCTTTTTTCCCTTATTATAGGGCTTCTTGATTGCGCGGAATCCCGAGGAATCCCACATCAGATGTGGGGAAAAATATTCCATGGGAATTTATCTAAGGTTTTGTCCGCTTCCTATGTTTAACATAGGGTATCCCACGAGTTTAACGTCCAAATGAGATGGATCAAACTGATAAAAACACTAATTAGAGTGGATCAGATTGAGGAACCCCATAGAGAGAACACCGATATTTGGGCCGACATGTGGGTGGAATCACGTATGATGTCTGATGGAATGGAGAGTGGGGTGGCCTGATCTCACCAAGATGTGGTGGCCTGGTTAAGAATCAGGATGGAAGATGTCTTTGGGCATGATACTCTAAAAGTCTTCCAATGTATCCATGTGGAAGGGAATCAATGTCTGCGCAGTTCTATGGGATGATGGGACACCTGAGGAGGCGACCATTGATAATGTACAAATGGATGGAGCCCAAAGGAATTGGATCCTCTGGGATAGGGGATGAGATTCTTGAGACACATGGGCTCAAGGGATAGATTAGGATGAGTCATGAGTGATGGGCTTGAGCCTCATGGAGGCATCTTACGTACCACACATTGACATTGATCAATGACCACATAGTTTAGATGGAGAATACAATTTAACGTCATTCGGGACGGGGGAGAACTGACGTAAATGAGGTCGGAGATACCTTTTGGTGGGCTTGAACCTCGTGGGGGATTCCTACCTACCATTCCATGACATGGATCAATGTCCCTGTAGTTCGGGATGGTAGGGGGATTACACTCTGAGGTGTCCCAAGGTGTTGGTGAACCGACATGGTCGGAAAGACCGGGTGTCGGGCTTCAATCTCGTAGAGGCTTCCTACGTACCCTACCATGGTAAAGATCAAAGTCCCCATAGTTTGGGATGGTATGGAGCATACACTCTGAGGTGGCCCAAGGTGTTGGTGAACCAACATCGTCGGAATGACCGGGTGGCGGGCTTGAACCTCATGGAGGCTTCATACTCACCATGCCTTGACATGGATAAATGAACCCGTAGTTCGGGATGTGAGGGGGATTACACTCTGAGGCACCCCAAGGTGTCAGTGAACCAAAATGGTCGGAACGACCGGGTGGAGGGATTGAACCTCGTGCAGGCTTTCTATGTACCATTCCTTAACATGGATCATATTCCCCGTAGTTAGCGATGGTATGGGGGATACACTCTGCGGTGGACAAAGGTGTTGTGATGGTCAGTGCTTACTCTAAGAGCACGTGAGTCATGCTCGGTGTTAGAATCAAGAGTAAGTAGAGACCTGACGATCAATTCATTAAAGGTGCATCTGTGGGAAGTAGTGTGGGGATTACGCGTCGAGCGGCCCAAATAGAAAACAAGGGCTTTTGTGTGGTTAACATCCGGAGAAGTCGGGGATTACTCTATGATAGAGGCCTGATGGTGACAAAGACTAGTGGGAGAGGGAAAGGTTGAAAAAAACCTTTACCCCCATCTCCCCTCTTGGTCCATGGCATCGAGTATGTGAGGAGGAGCAGCGATGCGACCTCCTGCAAGAAAGGATAGGGACCTACACCAAGGTGGATTTCCTCTCCCACAGACAAAAACCACTCCAATTATGAGGATATGATCCCCTATGATGGGTAATCCCATCCCCGTTGAGACGAGTGGTGTGTATAATGTCCATGGCGGGGGGACCCTACGTGCAAGGCATAGGGCCAGGTCACACATTAACATCATGTTCTAAGGACTATGGTTCTTGGCAGTTTAACATCCTACAACTCGGATGAGGTGGGTGTGCTCTGCACCCCTAGGGCTTACATAACTGGTAACCCTGGCTCCTTGTTTGAGGGAAGGAATCAGCAAGAATGTAGAAAGGAGGAGTCGTGGAGCGAACCATCAAGGGGTCCACATTAGCGTGGCTATACGAAGAAGCAATATCCATTAGTGTGCCTATGCAAAGTAGCATGAGGCGAAGCATCTCAACATGCAGTATCATCCAGGGGGCTTTGAAGTCACGTTGTGCAAACATTGAGGGTCTCAGGGGAAAAGAAATTATCAAGAAGAGGGGCCCATAGGCAAGGTCCTTGTGAATCTATTTAGCTCCATGTGCCATAGGATACCTACAAAGTGGTGTGCTTCGTGATGTGGGGTGACTTAGCCTAAGTATGGGGCATAGGTGCATTAGGTAGGTGTTTCACTATGTGTATGGGTACTCATGGAGCATAGCCTCACAGAGAAAAGGTGGCTCGTGAAGCTAGGTGTTGGGAAGAAATGTGTATCGCGGAGGACAGTGATCATGCCTTAGCATGTGGATCATGTGAACATAAAGGGTGTATCGTGAAGCGTAAATGCACCATGATGACCCGCCTCCCCTTGGGGATCCCATTCCATCATCAAGGTCCTTAAGATTCACGAAATTCATCCCTCTCTAATGAGGGGAACAAAATGGGACAAAGGGGAGGCACTTCGTGGAGCTGAAGTACCTCGCACAACTCATGATTCACATAGCAGATAGGGGCCTCACGATTCTGGAGCTGGGAAGATGAAAGGTCGGATTCTCCATCCCTTGGGATCAGGGGGAGCCCTGTATTTATAACCAAGAGGCCCTGAAGAGTTGAGCTCATGCTGTGCGAAGAGGGACTTGGTTGTTTCACATCGGGTTGCGAACGTCAAAAGCGGTCGTGGAGCATCCATCCTCCTTGCTTCGCGGCAGGTTCACGAATTTCAAATGCTTTCATGGAGTTCCCCCCTCCTTGATTCACGGTCGGTTTCAAATTTCCTTGCTTCTCGGAGGCTACGGTGATGGGGATCTCCACAATGTGGCTTCGCAAGGAAGTCAATGGGGCCTTCTTTGGGCCTCTTCTTTGCCTTGAATATTGGTGCCAACAAATCCCCCCCCCCCCCCCTCAGACATGTAGCCACTATGAGATCAAGGGTCAAAGTATGAGGAAAATTTCCAAAATACACTGTCGTTTGCGGTGCTGACTCGTGAAGAAGGCTCGCGAGGGGGATAAGGGATGTTCGGTCCGAGCATTTTGCGATGCTCTGTGTGAACTGGACACACTGTGAAGCTTCGACGACCATCTCTTATAAATAAGTGCTGTATCCTCTCTTTTTTCCTTTACCATCTTTGTGAATTTGTCTTCTTGTGCTCTCTATTCAAGAATCTCAACTTTCTCCACGAGTGTTCTCGACAACTTGAGTCTTCGCGTTGCACAATGAGTCCTCATCTTTGTGTTCTGTGCTCCACGATCTAGTATTGAACGCCAAGGCAGCACTCTGTGAACAGCCTTCGCGAGAAGACATTGCAAATGAGCTTTGCGAACGATCTTCACATACCAGTGAAAAAAACATTCATGTTCCAGAAACGAATGGCCCACCAAGAAGTTTCCCAGTGGGTCCTTCCAGATTACGCTTGAAGGGGTGAAATGGAGAAAATTCTAGGGCTAGTAGAGTTAGTCTGGAGCCACTCGGACCATAGTTTTTTGGTGGAGCTGTTGTCGGAGATCCATAAGAACTACCTGCTGTGTAGGAGCTTGCCCTTGTATGTATACTGGCTGAGGGATGATGTCTTCATCCCTGAAGCAGGTAGGGACGAGCTCACTTACTAGTTTCAGAGCATGTCGTGTCAGCACCGATGTTTCAGAGAGCCTGATGGTCACACCCGAGAGGACTTCACGCATGTCATTTCTGACTACTTGTAAAATCATCTGAACAATTTCAATGGGAAGTCATTGTAGCCGGAGCCGTCCCCTCCTCTGTACCAAACCATCCACAAGGAAGCGCTACCCGAAGAAGGGGTGGTATGAGGAATGGGACATGCGTCAGGGCAGCAACTTTATAGATGATTTAGCCTGGGCCTACTGGGTAGGCACCTCGTGTGAGGAGTTCAGAGCGGAGCTGAGATGGGTGGGCCTGTATGATAGATCATGGGCTTCCCAGTTCCATATCTACCAACCAAAACAACTAATGCCAGAGCTATTGATCTGGTGGTCACCGGGAACTAATACATTCCACCTGAATCACATGGAGGTTGGCATCCTACTACGAGACATGCATCAGATCTCAGGGGGTCCCGATACTGGGGGCGATGTATAACGAATTCCTCCCAAATATGGGTGCATGGGAGGATGCATAGCAGATGTCGTGCAGGGTGATAACATTGATGGATCTCATGCCCAGGGAGGGAAAGAATGCCTTGAGGGATGTCCACTTCAGACGGTCGATTAAGTAATTCCTATATTTCCCAGAAAATAGGCAGTTCCCGATGAGGCCTAGAACAAGGCCAAACTGGTCCCAGAGTAAAGAAAACCCTTATTGGATACTATTGGAGAATAGCCAATGGAAGACCTGGGGGGTTCAATGTCATCACTAAACAATAGCCAATAGTCAGGCTGGCAGCATTCATCGCAGATCACATCTATGGTTTGATTCTGTCAGTGAGGGATACAAACATGGGAGTCTGTCCAAGCACATTTATCATGGAATCCAAAATGGTGACAGGAGGGTGGGTCAACCTAGGGATCCCGATTCTCACCAAGTTGTACAGAATTTTGTGGCACATAATTGAGGGGCAAAGGCGACACAGGGTATGCGGGCCATTCCATCTCTTATACGGGTGGATGGTGGCACACATCAGGGGGATCTATGAGTATCTGAACCCCATCTCGCCTCCAGGGTTGAAATTATGTCCCCCAGTCTTGAATTCCATGGGGAGATTTCTTACCATGATAATCCCACCATTGGTTCTGAACTGGGTGTGAAGGGTGGAGGAATTCAATTTCCACCCATTTTTTGTTGCTGATGAGGGAATTCACTGACAACGTCCGAGAGACAAAAGAGAACCTGGACTATCCCCTAGCCTTTCAAGGTGGAGTCTTCATGGCCAGGGTGAACCAAGAGCATCTCTGCGAGCCATACACCCCACATCTGTTTGCAAGGAAATTTCGGTGCCTGCAGCAGATGACCCCACATGTCTACCTTAGGGTGCACTACTAGGAGAACCTGTGTGTGATGAGGCAAAGGTGGCACATGTTCACATGAGAAGATGGGAATATGCGGAATTCATTGCCTCCGCCAACCGTTGTCCATAGGATGGTAAAAGAATATGGCCAAAGCATGGAGGTGGCCTATATAGGGGAGATGCTGAAGCAGCTAACCATCCTGGTCGGTGAGGGTGAGCTTCCCCTATCTCAGGGCCGAGGCTAGATAGAAAAAAGGGAATCCCGCAGTGGCGGGGCTAATGTAGCGGCGATTCCCACACCAGTTTAGGGGGAGCAGTGGTAGCGGATCATGTAGCGGCTGTGGTGCTGGTGGTCCCAGGAGAACAGAGTCATCCAGAGGGGTAGGCACGGAGGGGATTCTATTGGATTTCTACTCAGGCCCAAGGGAAAAAGTTGTGCCATATTGACATGCCAGAGAATGTTGTCTTCCCAGAGGGCTGGGACATCTAGGAAGTCAACTGCCAATTCCTCATCCCATCCGAGTTATTGAAGAACCTTAACCGCCTCAGGATAGACTTGTCGGGGATTGTCCCTATTAGATATGGTTTTCCAGTTTCCCATGATGAGGATGAGTAATACATAGCCAAGATGGAATACTTTATCCACACCTGGTGTGACTTGTACCCGATGACAGACCGAGTCAGGGTGTTGTTGGGTTGTACGGTTACTCCACAACTGTCAGCTACTGACCATAGGGAGGGCTTCCCTCTACTAGAAGAATCGGAAGAGTCCTCCTAGGAAGATGAGGACAGTATAGAGAGTCCACTGGAGGAGGATGAAGTCGGTGATCAATCCTCGGATCTTGATGATTTTGTTGAGTCCCTCTAGGTAAAATCCCATGCTCCTTCTTCAATGTCTTCCCTTAGGTTTCTCTTGATTTCTTATCAGCATCTACACTGTGCAAGACGACCTTATGCATAGACCTCATTCTCGCCCCTTAGTGGGTGTTGATGTGGTACCATCAAGATCCACACCAATGGCTGCATCAACATCCATGTTTGGCAGGGCTAGGACACATGAGGCGGATCCCCTACAGTCTCCAAACCTCCCAACCATATATGGGGGTCCACGTCTAGGGTTTCCTACGACATCAGGACGAGAGCGAGACCAGGGATTTGACCACTGTAATTCTTCTCTATGGAATTCACAACTGACATCCCCTAACCACATTAAATAACATTCACATCCCCTTTTTGGCTTGTCCAGTCCTTTAATTCGTATGGGACGTTATGGTGGAGTTGGTCGGGGATTCTAGTAGAGCCCTTCCCCGAGGCATGCCAATGGTTATGGTGGTGGACATCCAACCTCACCGGACTATATCACTCTCGATTGCTAGCTGGGATGCCAGTGGGACTGTGCCTGAGGTGATCGAGGATGGATATAATGATGAGGATCAACTAGATAGTCCATGCCCTGCCATTCCTGATCCAACGCTTGACGTGGACCCGACCAAGGATTTCTTGGATGCATTCCCTGGATACAAGCCTACCAATCACGCCGACTGGGATGAGACAGCCTTTGACATAGAGGAAAAAAAATAGCTTGTCGGAGCTTTTGGAATGTGATCACACGCTTCATCAATGATACCCCCAAGCACTACAGTTGGGTGGTATGGACATGCTTCACTCACGATAGTAGGAACTGAGCGTCGGGGGAGCGGATGCCCAGCGCCCTCACATGCTCATCTAAGATCTTATTGCGGAAATGATTCAAGAGAATGACTAGAGATTAAATGTAGGCTAGCAGCGGATGAAGGCGGTGAATATCAAGAGGCTTCGGGAGATATAAAACGAGGTGTAACAGTTTCAAGCTCGGGCAGATGAGCATTCCTCTACCCTTGATGTGCAATCAGAGCTCATCTCACGGTTGAAAGCCCAGCTGGCGGAGGCTGAAGAGGGCATGAAGCGTGTTTCTGAGTTGATGGATGTTATCCAGACTAGTGCTAAGCAGGCTCGGGTTACGGCCAGCGAACTGCACCCTCTCGCTGTAAAAGAGGAGCAGGAGGTGAACATGCGGAAGCAACTCCTGGATGCCACTAGCTGGAGGGTGGCGAAGCTGCAACATTCCTTTGACGAGGTCAATCCGTACATGGGGGGAGTTGACCCTCGAGTAATGTAATGATTACAAACCCTTAAATATAATTTCATGCTTTATTTTTTTGATTTCATAGAATTTATGATTTCTATTGTTTACAATTGTTTATTGCATCCTTATGATGTTCGCGGAGCATCCAGTGATCATTCCCTAAGCTCACGTGGGTCTGGCCCGATGTGAGGAACAAGTGATGACCACCTTATCACTCCATCCAATCATAGGAGTGCAATCCATGCTTTGGGAATATGAGGATTGAACAGACGGTCTGGATTTCAGGGAGGAAAAGGGAGGGACCTGACTGGAGAGTGATGCTATCAGAACAGGCGAATTATTACTTTCCTAGCGTGCTCTTGTACATGAACGGGGTAATGCTAGGGGTCCTAATATAAATCCAAACATATGGGAATAGGAGGTGTGAATCACGAAACCTGGGATTTGGAATATTGTGGGGGTGGTGTGAACATAATGAATTACTATTGACCTCATTCGAAACACAATATTCTTATTATATTAGCCTAGAGTCAGAATAGAAAATGAGGGCCGACCACTGAACATGTTCGAAACATGAGGCATGTCTCAAAATGTCATCTGTTAGTCTTCCAGAACGTTGGCCCAGGACTATAGGCATGCCATAGGCCGAGCACCCATACTGTTATGGGGTTCCTTCTGACATGAAAGATGACGAGTGTTCAAATAAGGTGCACGCGAAGCGTGGAATGTTGTGGGAGGCTTTTTTCGAATAGAATCCAGCACTCTTGAAGTTACACCACCATGGTGGGAGCACACTAGATGGATGCATCAGTTTGATCACAAATCATTCCCTATTTTAGATAGGTCCTCTCTAGTGGGGGGGGGGATGTCGCTTCCCAATGTCATCGTGGGGAATCCCGAACGTGTTCAGGGAAAATTCGAAGATACATGGTACCCCACAAGGGGTTAGGCCAGGCGGCCAGATACGGGTAGGAACAAGATTTATGATTCCTAGGGTTGGACCCTAGGAAAAATACCAGGGTGAATCTACATATCCCATGAGGATGGGAATCAAGTCATACCAAGTTATGCAATCATAGTTTAACGTCATGTGAGATGATGAGAAGCCTTGCTGTGCCGGTGCACATCCATCCAAAACAACTAAGCCCACGTGAGTCATGCTCGATGTGGGAAGAACGAAGTAATGGGGGACATCCCGAAACAGGAAGGAACATGTTAGGGAAAAGGTATTCTTGGTAAATATTTTCCCAATGATATTAACCCTTCCCTATATCACACCTAGACGTGTGAAGATATAAAGTTGAGTATGTCGGAATTTCACTTGAACATGAGGAAGTGGAAATGTGAGAATCATGATGCTCGAAATCTGGACCTCAAAGATGGTTGCGTGATGATGGAGGATAACTGTTGACCATGGAAGAAACGCAGCATCCACATCGCGTTAGACTAGAATTGGGACAGACAAATGAGGGTCGCCCGTTGACCATGTTCGAAACATGGGACCTGTCGCAAATGTCATCCGAGATCCTTAGGAATATTGGCCTGAAACTGTAGGAGAGACCATAGGCCTAGCATCCATTCCTTCCTGGGGTCCTTTTGGGTGTGGAATAGGATGAGGATCCAAATAGTGATCTCATGAATCATGGACATGGAAGGAGGGGAATGTCCCCATGAAAATTTAATATTTCAGAATCTTTTTCAAACACATCTAATTACGAAAACGAGACGTATTAGATTGAGGGAGTCAATTTGAATCCAATAGGGTGATCTTATTTTATCGTTGTTGAACTCAGACTATGGATGGTAGGAAATGTGAGCGACACATGGAGGGGTGATTATAAAAACTGATGTGAATGGTACCCTGGGGTTCTGACAACCATGTGTTCCTTGGGGAGTTTTTTGGCCGAGGGACCAAAAAAATGTTAAATTGGGTCTGAGGTGAGGTGCATGGACATTTTTACGTAACCCCTGAGGATGGGGATCTAGCTGTACATA
Organism: Viscum album; assembly: GCA_963277665.1. Lineage (NCBI taxonomy): Eukaryota > Viridiplantae > Streptophyta > Magnoliopsida > Santalales > Viscaceae > Viscum > Viscum album. Next base: position 1,370,568,107 of record OY728133.1, on the reverse strand, counting down.
GTTATAGAGGTGTAAGAACATGGTACCAGTTCCAGGGATAAGAGGGGCATGTGGGCGTGGCCCACGCACCAAGAGAAGCGGAAGTTGATTCCCCTATCATGGATTTGGTCCTCCTAATGCGTAGATGCGCACGGAGTAATAATACCAAGAGTTTCAAAATTTTACTTGGACATGAAGAGGTGGAGAAGGATGTGAATCATGTAGCTAATATTTTGGGAATAATGGGGTTGGCATGGTGATGGAGGATAGCTTTTGACCGATTTTTAAACATATTATACAAATCACGTTAGCCTGAAATGGGAACTACAAATGAGCATCGACCGCTGACCATATTCCCAACGTGGGATTTGTATCGGCTTATTGTCTACGACCCTCGAGGACATTGGCCTGAAATTGTAGGAGGGCCCTTAGGCCTATCATTCGTACTATTCAGGGACACATCCGAGTGTGAAAGGTGTTGGAATCCCTAATGAAGGGGAACACAAAGCCTGAAAAGTAGGCCGAAAAATGTCTGAGAATAGTCCGACATTCCAGGTACTAAACCAGGGTACCCTTAAGCACATTGATGAACCGCCGAAGAAGGTCGATGAGGGTGATCAAGAGAAATAGGTACATGTTGTGGCTGTTACAAGCCTGGCGTGAATGAGAAGATAATTCCATGCCACACCATATACTCCCCTACCTGGGGAAGGGTAGGCCATGGGGCCAAAGTGAAATGGTGATTTCTGGGAGATGGGGCTGGACCCGAAGTCTATACATTTTGATGGTCCTACATATTCCATAAGGATGGGAATCAAGACACACATAGTTCATAAAGGCCCCCGAAGGTAAGATTCCTCAAACGAGGGAGGTGTATGGCATGGCGAATATCCCGACGTGAATAAGGACATAATCCCACACCACACCGTACAGTCCAGCTAAGAACATGGGTCAGGGCCCATGAAGGCTAAGGGGCCTGAGGATGGTCCTTGGTCAGGAAGGCCTAACCAGTTTGTAGTTTAACTTCATGTAGTTAGGATGAGGGTCGGGTCCTGAGAAGGCCAAGGGGCCAGAGGCTGGGCCTCTGTCTAGAAGGCCCAACCAGTTTTCAGTTTAACTACTTATAGTGAGGAAGAGGGTCGGGGGGGAGGGAAGGCCAATGAGCCTGAGGATTGGCCTTAGTCAGGAAGGCCCGGCCAGTTTTTAGTTTAATGTCTTGATGTGTGGATGATGGCCAGGGGCCTAAGAAGGCCACGGGGCCTGAGGGTGGGTGTTGGTCCGGAAGGCCCGACCAGTTTGCAGTTTAATATCGTGCAGTGAGTACGAGTGTCGGGGGCCTGAGAAGGACAATGGGCCTGAGGCTGGGCCTCAGTCATGAAGGCCTGACCAATTTCCAGTTTAACGACATGCAGTGCGGATGAGGGTCGAGGGCCTGAGAAGGCCAAGGGTCTTGAGGCTGGGCCTCGGTCAGGAAGGCCAGACCAGTTTGTAGTTCATCGTCTTATAGTGACAAAGAGAGTCGGAGTCCCGAGAAGGGATAGGGCCCTCAGGATGGTCCTTTGTCAAGAAGCCCGACCAGTTTGCAGTTTAACATCTTGTAGTGAGGACGAGGTCCATAGGCCCAAGATGTCCAAGGGGCCTAAGGTTGGGCCTCGGTTAGGAAGGGCTGACCATTTTTCCGTTTAACGTCATACAGTGAGGATGAAGAGTTGATAAAGTATCTCATCCGGGGATGTGTACGGCACGACAAGTAACCCGATGTGAATGAGGACATAATCCCATACCACACCGTAAAATCCCATAAGGGAGAACCATGGATGGGTCCCAAAAAGGCCATGTGTCTTATGGCTGGGCCTTGGATGGAAAGGCCATACGCCCCCTTGTACGGTTACTACCTCATCACAGCTCTTAATCCCACGTGAGCGGTGTTCGGTGTGGGAAACAAGGAACCGGTCTTGGCTCTCCCCGTAAAATGGCGCCTGATAGTTGGCAACACCCGGAGGGAGTTCATCGCATAGAGATACAACGGGATAGCATGAACCACCATACTCGATGTTCGAGACATCTTTGGGTGGTCCTAATGATCCAGGATAGCTGCTGACCATGATTGGAACATAGCGTCCCTATAGTCACCTGAAATGGGAGCAACAAACAAGCATCGACTACTAACCATTTTCGAAAGGCGGGACATGTATCGTCTTTTTTCATGACATCCTCAAGGGAATTGGCCCGAAGTGGAAAAATGTCTCTTAGGCCCAACATCTATACCATTCAGGGGCCCTTCCAGATGAGGAAGGTGATGGAGTCCCAATCAAAGCAGTGGGTGAAGCATAGTTTTACCCACCTCTAAAAGTGGAAAACATCTCCAGGGAGTGGGACATATGGCTGGATAAAGGTTAGCTCGACGTGAATTGGGGAAAAATTTGCACCCATGCCATATGTCTTGACCCAGGGGGAAGATTCTGTCATTTTTGCTGCACCAAAAGACAAAATGTCCAGGCATTCCAACGTAACCCATGAGGATGGGAATCAAGCCATACATAGTTCTTGAAGGCCAAGTAATTTAACTTCGTGCGGTGAAGATGTGGGAGGATAGAAGAACGGGGGTTGGCACATGATGCGACCATTATAACCCTTTTATGAGTGTGGATAAGGAAGACTTCACCATATCATGCATGGATCCTCCAAGAGAACTATACCCAGGGGGACAGTCAAAGAAAAGAGCTCAGTGATGGGCTTGAGATGAGGCATCTCAATGTTCCTATGTATCCCATGAGAATGGGCATCAAGCCATACATAGTTATAAGGGTGCTGATTAATATCCTGCGGGATGATGCACTGTTTAAAGTCATTAGGATTGAACAGTTTATGGTTATGCTGGACTGGCGTGCATTTTAACGTCATGAGTGACCAAAGAGTTTAGGGTCATGTTGGACCAAACAAATTATGTTTATTCCAGTCCTGACATCTCAAGAAAATTATTTGATGGGAAACTTGGCATTGGTGGGAGGATTTATACGCTCACCATCCATGGTCACCATGGAGTATGCTCCATTGGGGTAAACCATGTGGACTATGTAAGGTCCTTCCCATTTGGGCTCCAACATGGGTGGGTTCCTTCCAGGGATCATTGGCACCCGAAGGGCCAATACCAAGTCTCCTTGAAGAAAAGAGCGAAGGAGAACCTTTTTATTGAAGGCCTGGGCTATCTAATTCTGATGCCTTTCCAGATTGTGCAGTGCACAGATCCTATACTCGTCAATTGCTTCCAATTCATCTAGACAGATTTCGGCCACATTATCTGGCGCATTCTGGTCGTAGATTGCTGTGTGTAACAAAGGAAGTTGGATCTCAATGTGTAGGATGACCTTAGCTCTATACACCATGGAATATGGGGTCACCTATGTGGAATTACAAGTCATCGTTAGATAGGTGTATAGGGCATTGGGTAGCTTGTTCGGCCAACTCTTTTTGTTCTAACAAACCATTTTCTGCAAAATTTTAGAGAGGTTTTTGTTGAACTCCTCGATCTGTCCATTTTCCTGCATGTGATAGTGGGAGGTATGGTTTGAACGGATATTGTACATGGAATATAGTTTCTCCAGCTCAGCTGCTCAAAAGTTGGTGCCGTTATTGGTGAGGATGACGTGAGGGATTCCAAATCGATAAATTATGTGGGAGATCACGAAGTCATTGATATAACGAGACTTGATCTCTTTGAGAAGAACTGATTCTTCCCACTTAGAAAAGAAGTATGTGGATGTCAGGATGAACCACCACTGGCGAGCTATCGCTGGTGGGTATGGTCCCACGACATCGAGTCCCCATACTACGAACGACAAAGAGTACTTGGTGAAGTGGAGAGGTTATGGAGGCTGATGTATGAAGTTAAAATGAATTTGGAATGCGTGACATCTCTTGGAGAACTCAATGCAATTGTGGATCATTAAGGGATAGAAGTACCCCAATATCCATATATGATGGGACAGATTCGACCTAGCTTGGTGAGCACCGCAGGAACCAGCATGAACCTAGTGCATGACCTGAGAAATCTCGACTCCTTGGATGCAACAAAGGAGACCACTATCAAAACCGTGATTGTAGAGGATACGGTCAAAACTGGTACCACACTAGAGGGTAAACTGCAGTGTGCGGCGTCAGATTCTCTCACGCTCGTCCCTCTCAGCTGGGAGGCAACCATTTTTGAGATACTCAACAAAGGGGGCACTCTAATCGGGGGTCACTTTAACCCCTACATCGAAAGAACCTGGGGGTCCTGAAGTAGAGGACCCAACTGTAAGATGGATTACCCGTAGGCCATCGTCCTCCTATTCGGTGATAGGGGAAATGACTCTCCTGTGTTCCAAGTGTATAATCAGATCATCCTGTTCGGGTTTTGAATGTTATTCATCCAGGCTGGCAAGGGCATCAGCTTGACCATTCCGTGACCAGGGGACATGGGTAACCTCCGGTCGAGAAGGTAACTGGGCCATTATGTGGAGGGTGCGCTCCAACAATGTTACAAGCTTTGGATTTCTGAAAACATAGCCACCGTTGAGTTTCATGACGAGTAGCTAAAAATCCCTATTCACATGAAATTGGGGCACATCAATCTCAAGGGCCAGCTCAAAGGCAGTGATAAAAGACTGATACTCTACCTCATTCTTGGTACAACCTTATTACAATAGGAATGAGTATGGAAGAATGGCTTGTGCTTGTTTAAAGAAGATGATACCCAGGCCCACTCTGCTGAGTCGAGGATCATTGAGCCTCCTACCGGTGGGGCTCTGGGAGGCATTGTCAAAGTGAATTTTCCAACATGGGACTACTTGATCGACTGAGAGGATTGCCTTATCATGAAAATCTAGATCTAGGGACATTCATACGAATGATGGATTTGCAGCATGGAAATCGGCCAATGCCAGCCCTTTGACAGCCTTCTGAGGCACAAACCTGATGTCAAATTGATGGAGGATTACCACCCACCGCTCAAGTAGTCCAGTAAACATGGGATGGCTGATGATGTACTTCAATGGGTCTACCTGAGTGACCAGCTATACCTCATGGTGATGCAGGTATTGTCGCAAATTCTGCACAGTAAATACGAGTGCAAAGAAGCTCTTCTCGATGGGGGAGTATCTAGTCTCTATATCGAGAATCATGCGGATAAAGTATTAGAGACTATTATCCTTACTCTCGTTGTTCTTCTGTGTGAGAAGGGCGGAGAGAGATTTTTCCAGGGTAGTCATGTACAGGATTAGAGGCTTCCCAGAGACGGGTGACATTAAGACTGGATGCTTGGGAAACTACTGCTTAATTTCCTCGAAAGCAGTCTGGAACTCTTCGTCCCATTCATAGGCAGAGACTTTTTTCATTAGGTGAGAAAAGGGCATACAATTGCCTGCTAGATTCGCAACGAATCAGGTTACGTAGGCTATGTGGCCTTGAAAACCTCGAAGCACTTGGATATTTCTCGAGGGAGGCATCTGGATGATTTCCTTGATATTCGCTGGGTCGATCTCGAAGCCTCGGTAATTGAAAACAATGAGAAGAAACTTCTTAGAAGTGAACCCGAAGGCACACTTCAATGGGTTCATCTTCAAGTGGAGGGAGCAGAAGAAGCTGAACTCTTTCTCAAGTAACTTGAGATGGTCCTTGTGCTTGAGAGATTTAACCACTATATCATCCACATAGCATTCCACCAATGTTCTGATGATTGACATGAATATTCAATGTATGGACCGCTGATTGGTGGAACCTGATTTCTTCAGGCCTAAGGGCATAACCTAGAAAGCTAAGGTAACTTGGGGCTCCCTCAAAGTGGTGAATTCTTCTTCCTCAGGGGGGCCATCTAGATATAATTATATCCAGATAAAACATCCATCAAGGAGAGGGCTTGGAACCCGGCCGTAGCATCGATCAGAAATTATGTCACATGAAGGGGAAAATCATCCTTTGGACAGTGACGGTTGAAATCCCGAAATACGATACAGACTCTGATATTCCCGTTATTCTTCCTGAAATGCATGATGTTGGAAATCCACTTGGGGTACTAGATCTCTTTGATGAAGTTGGCCCTATTGAGCTTGTCAACTTCGGCCTCGACCATGGCACTGTCATAAGGGTGCATCTTTCTGGGATGTTGCTTGAAATCTTGATGGTTTTTCGGGAGATCGAGTTTGTAGACGGCTACCAGAGGATCTAGTCCTGAAATCTTGTTGTAACTCTAGGGAAACACATCACGGTGCTATTTAAGTAATTCCATGTACCGTTGATGCTCCTCGATGTACATAGTGGCACTGATCAACGTGGGTCTCAGATCTACCTCACTACCAAGGTCCACCTGTACCGGTTCATCGACAATGGAAGAGACACCTTCTTCAAAGGAGGGGGGAGAGTCCTCTATATCCTATTATTCACTAGTAGAGGAGGGATTCCCAGTGGGTGAGGCTTCCCCTGGGTCGGAAGAACATGACGGGAGGCTGGTAGCACCCTGGATAGAATTTTACAACACATCAAGAGATTTACGCGCCGCTGAGACCATACCGATGAAGGCAGTCGATCAAATCCCATCTGTCCATCGGCCCAAGGGGCCACACTTGATGATATCAAAGCAATAGTGGCACATTGTCTGGATCTGGTTAATCCCAAACTATCTAAACAGACATGTATGGCATACTTTCATTGCTATGTGTCAGAAAACCCGGTATCATACGGGGGTAGGAGGTTCCGGGATCACCTGAGCCTGGTTTGTGTAGGAGTATGAGGTGATTTTCCACCGTCGCATGGAAAAGGGAATATTTCTTCCTCATTTACCCAAGAAAACAATGAATTTCCCCATGTTGGGGGTCGTGGCCTCTATTCTATGGATCGAGAAGATGTAGGCGTCATCCAGACCTTCCCAGGGGCCAGTGGTGACTGGGGCGGGCTCAACCTCACTTTCCAGAATCTGCTTATCCTTGCTCTTGTAATAGTCAGCATCCAAATAATAGGATTCACAAGAGGATAATGGAGATGCATCACCATTTAGTATGCCTACTCGATCATTCAGTGAGTATTTGAGGCACTGGTGATATGATAAGGGGACTGTCGCGTGCAGGTCGATCCATGACCTTCCCATCAATGCATTCTACGCGATGTCCTAGGAGACAACAATAAACTCGGTGATGGAAACTAGGCCACCAAACTGGGTCTTCAAATGGATCTTACCGGATGAGGTCTTCTTGGTCATGTCATATCATTGGATCCTTAAATCGGAGGGAGTCAGGTTGTCCTTCGATTACCCCATCTTCCGTAGTGTCCTCATCGGGATAAGGTTAATCCCAGAGCCAGTGTCAATGATATAGCATCAAACATCCAAACCGTTAAATTGTCCAGTGATATACATCGGGCAGATGAGCCCATGTATGAGGGAAACTTCATCTTCTCCTGAGAATGTAATTATGGACTGGAATTCGGCATTCTCAACTGCTTCAGCATGGGAAGCTTCTACAACTACTACCTCCATCTAAAACTGGAGGGGGCTCTTTAAAGCCTCGGCGAGTGCTTCGTGCATATCTGACGATTGGAGAAGGGATTCAAGGATTGAAAGCCATGATGAGATGCCATAAAGGTTCTTCAAGACGTCATACTTTTATGTTAGGAGCAAACTCATGCCTGCGAGAGGCCGCTCTACGATTGGATGTATGGCAGGCCCTACTGACTGGACCAACGATTGACTGGTACAGGTCATATCCCGTTGTTCACTAGTCGAACCCTAGAGAGTAGCTACCCAGTGTGGACCAGACAGTTGAGACCATACTGTAGTGGGGAAAAGGTGGTCGCGATATGGATGACGTGGTTTTTCTTGATCCAGTAGCACAAATGGAGGTGGAGGCGGACTTGTCAACACCGGATGAAGAGGTTGTGCGTGCTGAGTTCTACACTGGGCCTGTTTTCTAGTCTCAATGACATGCATGGCCTAGATGGAGGCGCCAACTGATGTGTCCCATACCCCCATATGGTCGTGGCTCTTCCGACATTGGCGTCGACTGAGGGCACTGGGGAGGTTCGCCTGGCACTCCCCCTCGTCAAAAGTCATATACCTATTTACCAACACAAAGGTGTTAACCAAATCATATCCTTGACTTTCACTTGAAGAATCATCCACAACTGAGCAGATTATGGGGGGGGACTTCCCATCTCAGGGGGCATGAAGACACTGAGAGTGAGTGATGACGACGGCATTGGCGGGGCGTAATGCTTTTTTTGTGTATTGTCGATGCTTTCTCTTCTAGGAAGAGGTCGGCTGAGATGATGATGTAGAGGTGGGGGTCACAGCTTCTTAAGGATCTTGCAGATTCCAGAGTGTTCGAATGAATCCATGGGTACAAGAAACCATTTTACGAGCCATCTAGTCGTCGTACTTCTGAGATTTTCAGCTGGGGACCTATAACCACTATCCTTCGTTGGCTCTACTGCTGCCAGAACTTACAAAGACACCCGCTACTTATGCCAGGGTCAAGCCCATCCAGAATATGTTTTTATCGACATGTTCTTAGATCCAGTCCCTAAACAAATATTAATGTTTGAGGGTGTTCCCTAGAATCCAATGATAAGGACATTATGTTGATGATATTACCATTCCTGGGAATGATGAAAGAAGAGGTGAGAAATTAACTGAGGAAGTGAAAAATCATTTTCAAATGTCCATGCTGGGGGAAGTGAAATATTTTTTTTGGTTAGAGATTTTATAAAAGAAGAATCACAACATTCTCTCTCAATAAAATTATTCTACGAAACATCTGATGAAGTTTTGCATGGAAAATAAAAAACTATTTCCAAACTAATATTGTATGTAACAATGTTATGTATTAATAGAGAATGAAAATAAGTTGATCAGAAGGAATTTAAAAAAAATGATTAAAATTTTGTTCTTTATGACTGTATCAAGACCCGAAATTGTTTTTGTTGTTACCATATGTGCTATATTTCAGAGTTCTTCTAAAGTAGAAAATTTATTTATTGGAAGAAAAATTACTTGTTACATCAAAGACCCAAAAAAATTCATAATCAGATATGAAATAATGGAAAATATTTATTTGTTTGGGAATTTAGATTTTGATTGGGAAAGAAATGTCGATGATAGTAGATCCACATCGGGTGGAGTATTCTTTATATAAAATAATTGTGACAGTTGGAATTTAATGAAATAGAATTCAGTAACTCCCAATGTGGATGATGATGAGTATGCTTCTACCACTCAATCTATTACTCAATTTTTTATGAAATTTCAATTAAAATATTTACATGTTGAATTTGATTTTCCCTTGCAATTGGGTTGTGATAATAAAAGTACAATCAATATCAAAAAGAATATGGTTCAACAATATCATTCAAAACATATTGATATAAAATATCATTTCATAAAAGAGCATTTGTGAAAAATTAATTGAATATGGAATATGTTTCAAAATAAGAATAGGTTGACCATAATATCATAATACCTTTACTGAAGGAACTGATCTATAAAATTGATATTGAATATGGGCATCCAACTACTTCTCATCAAGGCTATGATATGTGTTTTTTAGCCTCTATCATCATACCTTAGGATAGTTTCATCAATGGGGGATAATATTTAATTAATCTATTCTTATTAAAGAATGTAAATAACATGAGTTGTGGGTATCTTTCTAATTAAGCATTTTATTTGTGTGTGAACTATTATAACTTTTTTTAATGTTTTCAGGAAATAAACATTTGTTATTATAGTAAAACTGAAGAAGATGAGAAGGAAAAGCTCAAGAAAATAAAGGCGGAGGTTGTATTCATAATCAATTCTTTTGGACCACACTGTTTTGTTTTCAATAATTCTTATCTCCTATAATGTGTTAGCTCACATATTAAAGGAATTATTTATAATTAATCCATTTCTTGGGGATTCAATGATTTTTTTGTTTATAAGCCTTAGTTGATAACAAAATCTAAAATGAGATATATTAATGATCAAGCTGATGAGGAAGGTGATTCTTTTTAGGATTTTAAATTTGATGATAAAGATGTTTAAGAAGAAATGGAAAATCATACCGCTTTATATTTTTAGAAAATTGGACTAAACATCATATTTGAGGATTCAAAATCAATATTCATAAAAAGATAAATCGTATTGGGGAAGAAACATACTTGAACTAAATGGTCATCTGTTTCACCCTAAATTTGGTTTGAATGGTTTGATTATAATGGAAAATAATTAGAGTCTGCATGACTACGATTTAAATTATATGGTTATTTTATGATCTTTGAGTTTTCAAAAATCATATATATTCATGAAAAAATGTGATTCAATCTTTTTGAAATAACGGGGGAGTGAATGTGATACTTCCTATCATATTCAAATTGATCATATTTAAATAGAAAGATAAAAAGGGTGTTGGAGATCATATTCAGCCTAATGAAAATCATGATGATCATATTCATGTGAATCATACTCAGGTTGCGAAGGAATGAATGTAATTTTTTATTAAGTTAAAATAAATTCCAGTGAAAATCACATTATGCAAAAACAATTCTCTAATGCATTAAAATTCTTTAAGGATGTCTTGACACAAGGACAAGTTTAAAATTATAGTATATTTTTTAAGATGAAGCTACTAACATTAGTCCATCATATTGGTTATACAATCATATTCATCAAATGAATAATTATTTTCAATAATACAGATGGAAAATGAATTGATTTGAATACAATGACAAATATAATGAAAAATACTAATAAAAATGTATTCAACAATATAATATGGTTCAATATGTTGTCAAAGGTAGAGAATGAATCTTGAAGGATTAGAAGATTGGGGAAATTTATGATAAACAGAATGTACTAATTATCAGTCAGACCAAAAATCCAAAACATATAAATATTCGAGGAATGAAGATGATGGGTTTTATATTCAGATTTGAAAAGAAGAACATTGATGGGTTTTGAAATTATTTTATCAATTGGTTAAATGACCATAATATTGGAGTTGGTAACAATTCATCCTAATAATCGTAGTGAAATAATTGGGCTGGATGAATAATATAAGATTAAGATATGAAAAAAAATTATGAAAGAGGTTTATTTCATCATATAAATTAATTGGTATGAGAATCATAGTGAAGAAATAAAACTGAGAAAAGTTGTATGGGAATTGAAATCAAATTTTCATTTGTAAAGAATGTCAGAATAGAGATTAAGTGTATAAAAGACTCGATAATGATTGATAATAAATAAGAAGGGTTAACAATGGTTGATGAAGTCAGATACGTTCTTGAAATTAAACGATACCAAAAAATTAAGAAAATTTTGTTGAGTAGGAATGTTTTCATTATTACCACACAAACAATTTTTTGGTCACATATAAAATATTAGAAGTACATTGTACTTGATAGATGATGAAGTACAGTTTAGAGAGGAAAAGTGAGAGTATCTATATTCTTAGAAATAAAATAAGATATACTATTTTTATGTCTTGAATATGTTTTGACATATTGAAGTAGAAATATAATATACAAGATTTCAGTGTATAGATATGATCATCGTATTCAAGTTATTATCATGTTATGGTTATCATTGTATTCAACTAGTTGCTCAGTTTAGGAAAGATATTTGAAATGGGACATTTGTTCAAGGATTTAGAGACAGATAAAAAAGTGTTCCGAATTAACTCAATCATATTCTAGAAGAGATAAATTTAATTAATTTGGAAATAGGATTAGAAGAATGGGATTGCATAGATTATATTGGGAAATCAAACTGAGTTCAATACCAATTTACTTTTTCTTCTTATTGGATTATAGTTAATAAAGTAACTATTTTTTTCCAATATTACATTTTTTGAAGTAAAAAAATATGCATAGGTAACAGGAGATGTTACACAAACATTTTATTACATCATTTGTTTTAGAGAGAGCACATACACTATTGGATTTTTTACATAGTTCTACAAGTGTGTAAGAAAATATCCTAATCATTTTATTCCACACAAAAGGATTGTTTTCCAGTGTATATTTTGGTATTGAATTATTTCCAAAACAAACCAATGACATAACTATTCATATTGAATAGTGAACGTTGTAAATTATTTTGTTTTGTACATGTGTGTTTGAATTGTTTTCATTAAGGAATGAAATATTTAATATTTGGTGATGTTTGTTTCAATTTCATAAAAACATAAAAGAAAAATCAATCAATAATTCATCCATCTCCCTCTCATTGATACAATTATCATGACTGGGAACTTACACTATTTTAATGGTGTAGATTCATTTTCCATTTTTTTCCAATCCAGACCTAACTAATGGTAGAAACTTGACGAGGATATTTGTATGAGTATGAGGTGGGTGTTCTATATTTTATCCCTCACTTTTTCACGTTTTTTAATATTTTTCATTGTTTCATATGCTAGTTTCATAATGAATTTACCCTAAATTTTTATTTTGTTACATTTTTTTACTTTCTATGAACCTGAATAATTGATAGAACCCAACCTCTTATTGAGATGGGCATCTTTGAAGTGATCCATACATTGGGGTGTTCCCTTCAATAAGTATATTTGGACTTTTATTTCCTATGCCCAAAACATAAAATGGTATGTTTGGACTTATATTAATGTAATGATAGCATGTTGATATGAAATGAAAGTAGTGGCATTACACGACTAGTGTAGATGAAAATTATATTGAATTAAATTGATGTGAGTAGTGATCTCATGTCACTTCCATTACTAAATGATAGTTATTACCTCATTAATATTGATTGTAAATGAGTTTTAATTTAAACATTGCCTCTTCCTAATTCCTCGATTGATCATAATATCATCTGAATGTTGTCATGAAGACCCTTGATAATTTTGTTAATCAGAATAAATTCCCTTATTCATGTTCACTATAAATGATAACAGATACCATTCTTCTTAATATTAATTGGGAATGGAGAACCACTCTAATTAAGGTGAATGCGAATGAAATCCCATGTTATAATTAAATGTTTATGGTGATACTTATATTAATGTGATATGATAAAAGTACGTAGAGGATTATATAAACGTGATACCATATGAGCATGGAATTCATTACTATGATACTGATCATGGAAACCCTTACTATAATGACGGGTATGGTGACCCAATACATGATACTTGGCATGGTGTCCCTATTCTAGGATTCTGGTCATGGATTCCCTATTCTATGATTTTGGGCATGGATTCCACTTTACTACTATGATATTGGGCATGTTGTACTTTATAAATGTGATGCAAGGCACTTTGTCCACCAATACATGTTCAGAGTAATTTCGGAATGTACTGAAGTGGGTAGTCTCAAACCGGGTTCCTTTCTAGAACCACAACCTTCCAATTTACAATATTTATTACTAATTTTTTTATTATATCTACAAAAATACATGTTATATACATAGAATGGGTATTTATTGATAATTTTGTGGGTGTCCTACAGATATTTATCTCACACATTGTAGGGGCCACTTATGGAAGCTGGGTAGACTATATTCATGTAGGTGTATATAAGGGAAACCATCCTCTTGTAGATGTGTGAAATTATGGCATGTCAATGCATGGGGCTTGGTAGTAGATGACACAGCTAGAGCTCAGAATGTTAGGATAGATTCTTAAATTTTTGTATCTTTTTATATGTCATTTATTTTTTATGCTTGTATCTATGTTTTTCTTTTTTATATATACATGACATACATTACAATCCTTTTGATATGATTTAGTTTATTGTAGTTTATTTTTTTTAGTGCTGGGTTATTTAAGTTTGTTTATGCTACTTATTCATTATTATATGGATTCCACTATTTATCTATAGATAGTACCATTATGAAACACTAATAATGATGGCATAGTCTCCCCACAAACACATCAATGGCCCTCGATATTTGTCAATAGCCTCTAGCATTTTGGGAGATATGTTTAAGGCCTGGTGGACCACCGGGAATGGGGTATCATTGAGTGGAACCTAGGTGTGGGACGTCACAATTAGGGTTAGGGGATTTACTATGGATTGAAGGAAGAATAAAAATAGAAACAAGGAAGATAACATTCCCTCATTTATATAAGTGGAATCAATGTAATTCCATATAAAGTGGGGGTGTCAAAATGACCATGGTGAGGCCTATCCAAGATCATATATGTAATTTCACCATCATCCCCTTGATTCCCATATATTTTAAAACTCTTGTAAATTTGTTCTTACCATCACAATGACCTCATAAATGACATGTTATAAGGTTTTTTTGAACCTAGAAAAAAACCAAAACCAAACATTGTGGTGTAGCATTATGTGCTTTGATATTTTCAATTCACCATGCCTAGTTCTATGTAATAGTTATCACTAGACTGCCATTTCCTCATAGGGAAACCATCAATGAGACATGCATGTAAAAATGGGATAACCAATGTATTATATCCTTCCCTATTTCAAACAGACGGTCACTCTAAGATTAAGGCCATTTTAAATAGACAAATATTCCATTATTCATATCATAGTGGATTATAGAACTAAATGACAGACTCCACAGCCATCCTCCAAATGTTTATGCCCAAAATAGCCTACCCCGTACTCATGCCTCCACGTGAAAATTAAAACATCCCATTACCATGATATAATGACTGTCAAATAGACCCAAATTATCCCCTATCTTCTATAACATCTACCAACTCCCTCTCAACGCCACTATTCCCTAAAATAATGTTTTTATAAATTATTTCCCAATAATTAGATTCATCACGAACAATTATCATCCTCAAGAATCAATACAAAAATTGTAATGGAATATGGAAAGGGAAGGGTCCAAACCAATATCCCATGAGATAACACTTTGGGATCTTGTTATAGCCCATGTTCAACCACCAATAATGAATGACTAGGATGAGTAAAAGGGTGAATTTCTAAAAACAAACAACAAACCAAGCATTACCTCACCCACGAAAGAATAAATAAAAGAAAAAACCAAAAACAACTTAAGATATTGAGAATGTATCTGTGTCACACAATGCCATGTGATCTCCTACAAACCAAGATATGCATAATTGTCATGAAAATTACAAACTAAACCCTATTTTCCCTATTAAAAGTATATACTCCTTAACATTCAAAATAGATACCCCACTCCGGGGGAATATTCATTTTTCACTCAACAATTTTGATTTTGGGATCCTATCACATTTTATGTTGATACCAATAATGAAAAACCCTAAAAGTAGAAATAAATAAATATTCCTCTCAAACATAGACTTTTTTAAGGAAGGTCAACCGAATGACGAATAAAGTAGAACCACACAAAAAAATCACCTAATATTTTATAAATAATAATGATTTACCCATGTACTACTCTCCCCAACCAATCCACTAGAAAATCAACCACAAAATGACCTCTAATATCACACAACCATCTGAACCATCATTTCCACAATAATGTCACACCTTACCCTAAATTACATAGTCATTAAACATAATACCAAAAAATTATCACACTTGTACAAGAATAAGCCACCCCAATTTCCATTTAGGGACATAAATATCACAGAAAATGCAACATATGAATACCTTGAAAACTAGTAATGAAACATATCATTCAATTCCCCCATTTTTTCATCATTACTCTATTAAGAATTATAGGTGGATATCAAGTCATCATTAATGCATTTATGTTTAACAAACATCCACTTTCATTCAGAATTTAAATTTTCATCCTTTTCGATGGAGGAAATTTTTTAACTACAACAACAATAATTATAACACCATAAAACATCATAGTAAACAATCAAATCGTATTATTTTTATGAATAAAACATATCATTCTTGGGAAAGATTGTATCAAGGAAAATATTTAGTTCAACCAACCATTAACTTGTAAATCTTATGTTGGTGGATATCTATTCTCATAAAAAATAAAAACACTTTCAGAAAAAAAAATCATCCAAAAATATTCAAAACATCAAATTATTCCACTCTTAGTTATATTTTGAGGAAAAAATAATTCTGTTCACTTAAGTAATATTAATAAAGGCAATATTATAAACCAAAATTTATATTCTTCACATGATTAGTTCCTTTGTATTGTATATGGTAAGATCAATCATATATTACTCTAAAAATTATAATACACCTGAAAAATTATATCAAAACACCAAAATTCTAAATGTACAAGCCTTGTTTTCTTCATTCATATTGTTTAGGCTCCATTTAAATGATATTCAATACCTTTTACAATAAATAAAATCCATTTTCATCTGTATATAAGTAGTTGAGTTATTTTAAATTAAAATTTTAGTATAACATGCTTGAGGTATGTGACACAATGTTTTGAATTCTTATGATTAATTCATATAAACATTCATTATATTTATTCATTCCGTCTTCGTAATGAATTTCATTTTTACACATAATGTTAATAATAATTCTAGAAACAGACAAAAAAATATAAAGAATTAATATCAATCAATAAAACGTAAATAAATGGTATTTTAATTGTGAAAAATAGTATAACACACAACTATTTTAGCATTATAGAAAATTACCATTTATTGTAATGAGGAAACAAGTTCATTCAATCAAAAAATCTGAAATACGAATATATTATCACTAAGAACACTCTATACATTCTATGAATTTCATAAGAAATATTTGACATCCAAATCCTCCTAAAAGAATTGAAAATTGTTAGTACATGTGTATAACATATTTAGGAATGAAAAACTATACAAAATTTATGATGCATGGATCTAAGGCATTTCATTTCAGTCTATAATAATGGAATCAACTAAGGATGAACCCTTTTATAAAAGCAGAAAATTTAGTATTTATTCTCAACAAAAAAGAAAAGACTTGCTTCACTAATAGATAAAACTATAATAGAAGCATATTAACATGTTAAATATTTAAAAATTATTAAAAGAATTTAATTTTTAATAAAACACATTAGTGACAACAGGGTATTAACAACTGATATGAGAAATTACATCAAATTATTACGGAAGGTTCTCTGAATCATGTTTCTTGTCCAGAATTTGTATAATTATATCATGCTTATAATTCTCACTTTATAACACATTCTTTATATTACTTATTCATCAATGTCACATAATTCTTTTAATTTTCCACTTAATTTATATATGTTCCCCATTAATTATTGGTATGTAGTCAAATATATAAATAGATAAATCTTGTGGAAAACACAATCCCTAAAATTTGAGAATCATGAAGATTAGAAGGGAATGAATAGTAAATTTATAGCATTTATTATTACATATTTTCTCAATTTAAATCATTCATCATTTACATATTTTTCATTAAATAAAATATGCAATAGATTTTCACAAAACCACTTTTTTGACTCTCACATGTAAATCAAAAAGAGACTACAACATTTAACACCCTCTAAAATTAAATTATTCATACATAAACCTTATAAAAATTCAAATTAATTCAGAATGTCACATGGAAAAACATTTAATGTTAGAGAATTTCAAAATCTATATCATGTTGTTTAATCCTTCCCATCAGGAACTAAAACATATATATTAGTGGTATATTTTTTTATGATAGTATTTCATAAAATATATTTACAAAATTAATATCTATTATACATTATTTTTTTTATGAATATATTATCACACTACTTACGTTAGGAAAAAATATTATTATCAAATCACTAAATGCTATAACAACTTTTCATTCAATGTTTTCAAATCCTAAAACAACTGAGGAATTATATTAATAAAACTATGAATCTAATCTTATCATAATAAATAACAAATAATGTTTCAATTTGTATGAATAAACTTAACAATGGATTCATATTAATCATATTGACATCATAATTCTAATAAAATATAGCATAAGTAAACACTATAAACATAGTCATATAAACCCCAATTTTAACAACTATAAAATCATGCACCCAATGGAATTCCAATCTCTTGGAACATGCATGGAAGTTCCTCGATCAAAAATCAATTTAAGGATAAAAAATATTCATTGAATCCAATGAATAAAAAACTTTCATAGAAAAAAATTAGATAATTAGCTTCATAAATAATATTTTAAATCATTTTTAAAAAAATCATAAAAATACATTTATAATGTGAGGTTGAATAAAAATATATATAAAAAAATGTATTCTAGTAACCAAATCAATATAAGAATCATTTTAACCATTATTAAAAAACATTTCATCTAGTAAAACACGTCATTATTTAAAGAAATTCAATATATAATTACTAAATTCCTTGAACATCTTAATATATTATACAATAAAATTTATTAATTTCTAATTTAGAAAAACATTAAATAATTATTTTTTACTAGTTAATATCGTTGTGTGATACCGCAAAACTAGATATTCCAAACCAACACATAATCGTATTACCAAAACATGTCATCGAAACAATTCACTTTATCTAGATTAAAGACCATATATGATATTAATATCTATGTAATTACTTGAAACACATCAAAAGCAAAGCACTCAATATGAAATTCTACAATTTACCATTTTCAATAGGAGAGTATCGTTAATTCTCATAGTTTTAATTCATTGTAAAATTATATTCCCTTAAACAATACAATAATATCATTCAATATAACAAATAATGCATAAGCACACAAATCAAGCGACCCCATATCATCAATTTAAATATAAGAAAAGTCACCTTAAAACCAATTCCCCAATAATTTTTCACTCTCAAACCATAAGGATGGTCATTATTTGTTCCCATTCATTCCATGAATGGACATCATATATCGATCCATCTCTGATATGGGTCGGGACACATACTTACCTACCCAAAATATACAAGTTATAGTTTCATGTTATAGTATCAATCAATTTCACATCACAACCACATAATGTAACAATGTAAATATGGTATCACGATTGTAAATGACATCAGACATGGGACCTACTTCTACCCTGCAATACCCAGACAACATATCATTCCTCATCGACAATAGGAATATCTATCACTAGTATTAATTATCATGAATAATCTACAACATCATCCATAATAATTATTAGGAATCTACAACACTATTCATCATCATCAGTAGGAGTCTCTAACACCCACATTCATTATCACTAATACTGAAGAAAGATTAGGGAAGTAGGGGTTTGCAACCATCCATTTAATCCTAAACGTGAATGGTTGGGAAAACACTGAGAAACCAAAACATGAGAATGTTGGTAAGGTTATACAACTCGAGTGGGGTGTATATATAAGTTACGTGAAAAATAAAATATAGATGGATATAAAATGATTCCCATCCTATGGGTTCACATATACCGACACCGGTACATCCTATAAAACAAACAAATCACCTCAAAATATATGACATGAATTGATTCTACCACAAATGAAAAAACCACAAACAAAATCCAGACAAAGGTAACAATTCACTTTATCTTTTCAAGTTAACAAACTTTAATATATATAAATTTTACAACAAATTTTGACTTATTAAAACATTTAATTACACATTTATGTTTTATCAATTCGATATCATTTAATTAATAAAAATAGTATCATAGATTAATTTTATCCCACAGTAATTCAATCTATACATTATAATTCTAACCCATACATATTTAATTACCCACACAAGACAATTATATTTAATCATTAATATTCTATTAAGTCATTATTGGGATAGTACCCTGAACATAAAGCAAAGTAGACCATAATCTCTTCAATAGTAGACACCTTAACACATTTTAACCATCACCAAAAACCATCCATCTCACCCCAATAATCACTATAATATGACCAATGAAAATCATCTCCTATCATAACCCCATACAAACAACTACAACTCACCTTTCATAACACTTCCCACTTCCATTACAGTCACCACCATCACCATAAAATTTCAAAAATGATTCAAAAAAGTTTAACATGAGAACTATGAATTAAGAACAATCACATTAACTAATAGTTGAAAATTTTCACATTCACTTCATTCAAAAATTCTATTTCAAGGGGACCTTAATAAATTATTTCATTTCATTTCATTCCTGGATATTCTCGCATAAATATAAATTCACATGTTAAATTGATTTACTAGCCATATATAAGTGTTTATCCATTTATTCATTGTGATTTCAAGAAACGTGTCACAACAAGGCCCCCAAATAAAAATATGTATTATATAAACAATGTTTTCAAAAACCACGATATTCAATAAGAAAATATAAATTTAACATTGAAGAAATATCTCAAAAAAGGTAAAGACTTTTGAATTCCCTAATACCGTTATATTTTATGATAATCAAGTACTTATCGTATTATTTGAACCCACACTATCCACAATATGAATATAAAAGAAGACAATTTACATAGATTCACATAAAAAAAGGATATAACGAGGCTCCCCTTACTCAAATAGATTATCAATTTACCCTAATCCCGAAATGATGATCAAGAATTTTCCATTACTAAATTAATCACCACAAGAACCTCAACTTATTGATATTTGATCTAGATGAACCATATTCTTCAAATTAACATGATGTGTTCTTGGTGGGTGATGAGGGTTCAAAGGGGTGACTGGTGGTTTATGTAAGAATAAAAATCAAGCCAAGAAATTTAGGGAATCCCCATTTATATATAATTCTTCAGAAGCTGTCACCATGAAATGGGATTCCTCAAAACAGTTGTGGTGAGCTCGGTCTATGTATAGATTTGAAATTCCTGTTTTGAGGCCACAATTAAGACTTATTATTAATCTCATTTAAACACATTTTGACCATCACCATGACCTCAGATAGGATGTATTCTAAGAATTTTCTGCACCTAGATTCCCACCATGACCATCAACTATTTCATAAAAAATAGTCATATTCATTTTATCTTCATAACACTTTTGGCTATGGTGTGGTGATCACGATAATTCCGTTTTCTCATAGGGTAACCATATTAGAACCCCCAACAACGAAAAGAAGATCCCCATGTAGTTTCATATGTCCCTATTTGCAATAGGTGGACACTAAGAGAAATTCCCTCTTAAATGGAAAACCAGACTATTTTTCTCCCTTTAGTTAATCCCAACACCAAACATCCTACTCTACAGCTAACCCCCCAAATTACATATTCAAAAATTTCATTTTCGATGCTCAAGTTCGCAAGATAATTAAAAAAAAAAACCAAACCATTAACATGGAAATGACATTATGACCTTCAAAAACACATATACGGTCATATATCATTTGGAATAAGTCTATACTCTCTCTCAGCACCACCTAGACCTATAAGAGCATAATGTAACTGTTTTAAAAGTTTGGTACCTTAATTATTTTATGTTTAACTATAGAGAAATGTTCGTAAAATATATTTCAGGACTACATCTGATAGATTCACTATCAAAAATAGAATGAAATTATATTTTAGTAACAATGGCATATAAGGATATTAAATGGTCAATAGTTTTCAGGGGATCTCAAAAGAATTCTAGGAAACAAAATTTAATTATATATTATTTTTTGTTTGAATTTTCCTGAAACAATTTTTTGTTTTACTCCAGAAAAAATCCTTTTTGTTTGAAATATCACATTATCTAAATTCTTATCAATGATGATGTGGTGGACTAATGAAATATAAGTTAAATTTAGAATCCCACTAATATACTAATATAGTTTGTTTCCTTCGAATGTCTATCAAAGAGTTTTGTGTTAGTGGAACTTGGGTGACATGGAATAAATGAAGGGTGAATCATTTACTATTTCTATTTGTGAAAGGATAGAATTACTTTTTCATTGAGTATACTTGGTGGTGAATCTAGGAAAATAATTCTGATGTGATAGATAATTAGGCTACTTATGCCAAAACAATTTTTTCATCTTGGTTTTATAACTTTAAAAATGTAAATTTTTTAAAATTACACTTTATAAATTGTATAATAGAAATAAAATATGGTCAATGATGTAATTCCCCAACACCAAATTCCTGGCTCTAGTGCATTATTTTAATACAGTTTCATGACTATAAGGAAACAATTTCTTATGTACCAATTAGTTTTACAGTCTTCAAAAATATATAAAATAAATGAACATTACTTTACACATTCTAACATAAAAAAATAAGCCTATGAAAACTCTATTATTCCTCTATCTTAATACTGCATATCGATCATAATACAATATTTTGAATCATGGGAAAACAAAATATATGAAACGTGATAGCTCAGATGCTCATTATGTGTAAATAATTTAGCGTAAGCTATAAACATTTAGGGAATGCTGTCTAATAAAAAAAATACTTTTAGACATAAATTTGAACATAATTTAGAATAAATAAGTCAAACATTTCCACATAAACATGCACATGGATATTCTACAAGTGGAATAATAACATGTAATAACTAATTTCATAATTTGGGAATCCATAATGGCGGACATCATAACCACCTAGTAAAGACCTCATGCCAAGACTAAAAATAATTATTTTTCAAGGCCTTGTACCAACACACTAATTTGTATCATGAGGCCTACCGATGCATAGAGGGGATATAGTGGGATCCACCCATCACTTACTTAGCCCATATAAGTAATCATATAAAAAGATAGAAACATAACATAAACAATTGTATTATATCTAGCATACAAAATTTCAATACTTTAACCATAAACCATCACTGGTATAAAAATAACACATCCATAGTCAAAAATATCATAACTCATTCAATAAAATATTAAATATTGTATTATGATTAATCAACCTCAATCATGAATAATATCTAGTAATGGATGTTAACATATTTGAAAATTACCAGTAAAACTATTTGAGAAAAATATACCTTTTTCATGAAATAATTTAAAAGTAAAACAATTAATAAATAAATAAATTTAATAGTATTTTTTTAATAAAAGTGTCTCATACCACTTGGAAACTTATGAAATGAATTAACATTTTAAAACATTCATAAATAAATCATTAATAACATTTTAAACCAAGTACATTAATGAAAATGAATTGGAAGAATAAATATTTAAACCCTATAAAATGATGTTCCCTTTGAGAAATCTTTTATAAAGAATCGACATGGATAATAAAATTGTCCTAGTAAAAACATACACACAAACAATATTAGATAATAATATGATTGAGGAATTAACCCTAACCTTGTACTTTTTTTGGTTGAAGGTATTTTTAACCATGTCTATAATGACCATAGTGTGTTATTAAATTATAACATAAACATATTAATATTTCTGATATCATAAATGATTTATTTATTTTTTTATACTACCCATTTATTAATAATTTCCATATTAAAATAACATTTTGTGTAATAATTGATATCATTATCGTATACATTTTATCTTTTTATTCCTGATCATATCAATTGTATCATTATTTAATTTCGTCCAAAATATAAAACAATATTTATTTATAATATATATTCAGAGTATAAATATGTATAATAAATAGATATATGAAATGGAAAACCCCATTTACGGAGATGGTATGTCATATGTACGCATAAACGTCATTTCTATTTTCATATCATATTGAACTGGTGTATGTAAAATATATATATATATATATATATGAAGTAGCATTATTATGTCATATGTTACAAAATTATTAATAATATATATTTATATAATCATCGTTGAATGGTGAACGTGGAAATGAATCTCATCGTGTCGATATCATTTTATTTATGGTGAAATAATATACAAATTAATGAAATATTATATATAAAGAATAATTTACCAGATATATTTATTATTTACAACAACTATACTCATTATTATACCCATCCAAATAATAAAGCATTGAATAACAAACTACACCATGACATGGAGACAGTAAGCCGTATATATGTACGCATGTTGACATTCTCATTTATAGGATGGATAGAATAGTGAATATAGTTATACAATATTTATAATAACATCTCATTATGTAAGGGGTAATTTAGTTATTATTTTAGTATGGTAACCACAATGAAAGAGGAAGTAGAAAGAAGAAAATAACATTGAAAAAGGTGATAAAATAATTACCTCTTCATTGGGTGATTCCTTTTGATTTGAACAAAAGGGATCCATAGGATGTAGTTATGATTAATGTATGGCCTCTATGATAAATTGAGGGTAGTTGGGGGAATATCTGAGTAGGGTTTGGCCACAAAAAATTGATTTGGAGGTGTGAATTTAAGAGAAAAGGAAGTACCCTTTTATAAAAATGGTGAGGGGAACATTTGAAAATGCTTGAAATATTATTTTATAATATAATAATTGTCAGTTTCTATTAGTCCCAAATAAATTTATTTCATGCTTATGGTTTGTATGGGTCCAAATCGTCTAAAAAAATGGTTGTAGTCATGTTTAGGTCACCATTTTAACCATATCATTTAGATTTTACCCTTAGTTAAATAGTTTAACTTTTTCCATTTATTCTTCTATTATTATACTCTAACAAATGTTGTACATCCTTATGGTGTGAGAGAGAAAAATATAATGAAAGTCACCCTAAAACCAATTCCCCAATAATTTTTCACTCTCACACCATAAGGATGGACATCATTTGATCCTATTCATTCCATGTATGCACATCATGTATCGATCCATCTCTAATATGGGTTGGAAAACATCCCTACATGCCCCAAAAATAAATGTTATAGTATCATGTTCTAATATCAATAAATTCCACATAAAAACCACATCATGTAAAAAAGTAAATATTGTAACACAAATGTAAATGACATCAGACATGGGTCCTACTTCTACCATGAAATACCCACATAAAATATAATTCCTAGTCAACAATAGGAATCTCTAGCACTAGTATTAATTATCATGAATCATCTCCAACATCATCCATCATAATCATTAAATATCTACAAAAATATTCATCATCATCAGTAGGCGTATCAATGACCCACCTTCATTATCACAACTACTGAAGAAAGATCAAGGAAGTGGGGGCTTCCAACAATCCATTTCATCATAAACCTAATTGTTTGGGAAAACATTGAGAAACCAAAACATGTGCGTGTTGGTAAGGATATCCAACATGAGTGGGGTATATATATAAGTAACATGAAAAATATAAGATATAAGGATATAAAATGATACCCAAACAATGGGTTCACATATACCAAAACTACTGTATCCTATAAAACCAACAAAACACCTCAAAACATATAACAAGAATGGATTCTACCACTAATGAAACACACCACACCCAAAATCCAGACATATGTGAAAATTCAATCTCACTTTACAAATTAACAAACATCCATATATAAATATTATACAACTAAATTCCACTTATTAAAACATTTAATTACACATTTATTCCCTTTCATTATTTATCATTTAATTAATAAAAAAATTACCATAGATTAATTTTATCCCTCACCTATTCAATATATACATTTTAATTTTAACCCATACATATTTAATTATGCAAACATGCCATTTATATTTAATCATTAATATTCCATTAAATCATTATTAGGCTACTACCCTGAAAATAAAGAAAAACATACCATAATTTGTTAAATAATAGACACCTTAACACATGTCAACCATCCCCACAATCTAACCGACTCACCCAAATAATCACCATAATCTGGCCAATGAAAATCATCCCATGTCACATCCCGTTCCAAAAAACTATAACTACTCTTTCATAACACTTCAAACATCCAATCTAGTGACCACTATCACCATAAAATTCCCAAAATGATAAAAAAGATTAATATTAAAACTATGAACTAAGAATAATCACACCATCTAATAGTAGAAAATTATAACATTCACTTCTTCCAAAAAATCTATTTCAAGGGTACATTAATTCATTATTTAATTTCATTTATCTCATTGATATTCTCACAAAAATAAAAATTCAAATTTTAAATTGATTCATTAGACATATATAAGTATTTACCCATTTATTAATTTTGAATTCAATCAAGGTGTCACAAAAATGTCCCCAAGTCATAATATTTATTACATGAACAATGTTCTCAATAACAATGAAATTCAATAGGAAATTATAAAAGTAAAATTGATGAAATATCACAAAAAATGTAATGACTTCTGAAATCTCCCATCCCATTCGATTTTATATTAATCCAATTACTAATATTATTATGTGAACCCACATTATCAACCCATATGATGTAAAATGAAGGTAATTTACATAGGTGTAAAAAATACATGGATTGAATGAGGCTCTTATTCCTAAAATTGATGATCAATGATCACCAACCATGAAATGATGATCATGAATTATCCCACTACTAAATGAAGCACCACAAGAACCTCAACTTATATATATTTTATCTAGATGAACCATGTTCTTCAAATTAACAAGATGTGTTCTTAGTTGGTGATGAGGGTTCAAAGGGTTGACAAGTGCATGAAGTAAGAATAATAATCAAGCCAAGTAATTTAGGGCATCCCAATTTATATATAATACTTCACAAGCTCTCTCCTGGACATGGGATTCCTCAAAACTATTGTGGTGAGTTCGGTCTATGTATATATTTGAAATTCATGTTTGGTGGCCACAATTATCCGTCATTATAATGCTCATTTAAACACATTTTGACCATGACCATGGCCTCAGATAGGACGTATTCTAAAGATTGACATCACCTAGATTCCCACCATGACCATCCACTATGGCATAACACTATATTAATGTTCATTTTATCCCCATCACGGTTATGGCTATGCTGTGGTGATAACCATAATGCCCTTTTTCATAGGGTGATCATATAAGAACCCCTAATAGAGAAAACAAGATCCCCATGTAGTTTCATATGATTCTATTTTCAATGGGTGGATACTAAGATAAATGCCCTCTTAAATGTCCAATCAAGCTATTTTTCTCCCTTTAGTACATCCCAACACCAAACATCCTACTCTATAGCTAACCCCCAACACTAACAATGACAAAATTGACTTTTTGATGCTTTTTACACCATGTTAATTTAAAAAATACAAAAACCATGAACTTTACCATGACATTGTGACCTTAAAAAATACTTAGACTCTCTTATATCCTTTGGAATAAATCTATACTCCCTCTGCACCACATAGAACTATAAGAACATAATGGGATGGTTTTAGAATTTTGGTCCCTTACTTATTTTATGTTTAACTATAGAAGAACCTTAAGAAGATATATTTCAAGATTATATCTGAGATTTTCACTATCAAAAATAAAATGAAGGTATATTTTAGTAACAATGGCATGGATGGAGATTAAATGATGCATGGTTTTTTTAATGGATCTCAAAATGATTCAAGGAGACAAAATTTAATTCTATATTATTTTGTGATTGAAAATTCTGGAAAACAATTTACTGTTTTACTCGAGAGAAAGTCATTTTTTGTTGAAATATCACTTTATCTAAATTCTTATGAATGTTAATGTGGTGGAATAATGAAAGAAAAGTGAAATTTACCATCCAACTAATATACTAATGTTGTTCGTTACCTGGTAAAGTCTATGAAATAGTTTTGTCTTAGTGGGACTTGGGTGACTTGGAATAAATGATGGGTGAATAAATTACTATTTCTATTGGTGAAATGTTAGAATTAATTATTTAATTGATTATACTTGTTGGTGAATCTAGGAATATAATTATGATATAAGAGATAATTGGTCAAGTTATGTGAAAACTATTTTTTCATCTTGGTTTAAAATATTTAAAAATGTACATTTTTGAAAAATAAACTTTATAGATTGGACAATAGAAATAAAATAGGACCGATGATGTAATGCCCAGACCCCAAAAACCTAGATCTAGTACATTATTTTTTTACACTGGAATGATTACAGAGAAACATGTTCCTAAGAACAAATTAGTTTTTTGTCTTATAAATAGATAAAATAAATAAACGTTACATTAAAAATTCAAACATAAGACAAAACATAAAAAATCCATTTGAAACGCAATTATTCCACTACCTTAACACTGCATATCAATCGTAATACACTTCCTAGAATCCGGGGAAAACAAAACAAAATAAATGGGAGAGCTCAGATTCTCATTAAGGGTAAATAATTTAGTAGAAGATATAAACATTTAAGGAATGATTTGTAATAAAAAAAGACTTGTAAACATAAATGTGAACATAATATGGAAATAAAGAAATCAAAAGATTCCACATTAACAAGAACATGAATATTCCACTAGTCGAATAATCACATGTAATAACTAATTTCGTAATTACGGAATCCATAAGGCTGAACATCATAACCACATTGTAATGGCCTCGTGCCAATACTACAAATAATTTTTTTACGGCCTTGTGCCAAAACACTAATTTGTCTAATGAGAACTACTGATACATCGAGAAGCTATAGTTGGATCCTCCCATTAATTAATTATTCCATAGCATTCATCATATAAAAAGGGAGAAACATAACATAAACATTCTTATTAAAATTATAATAAGAAATGTCAATACATTAACTATAAACCATTAATGGTATAAAAATATCACATCCACAATCGAACATATGATACATTATTCAATACAGTATAGAATATTGTATTATAATTAATCAACCTCAATTAATAATAATATCTATTTAAGGATGTTAAAATAGTTGAAAATGATCAGTAAAACTATTTGAGAGAATATATACATTTTTCATGAAATAATTTAAAAGTAAAACAATTTATAAATGATGATATTTAAAAGATATTTTTTAATCAAAGTTTCCCATACCACTTGGAAACATTTTAATGGAATTAAGCTTTTAAAAAATTCATAAATAAATCCTTAAAACCATTTTTTTAATATAGACCTTAATGAGAAAGAATTAGAGGAATAAATATTTAAACCTTTTAAAATGATGTTTTAGTTAAATATTGACTTAAAAATATTTCTTTTCTAACTATTTTATTAATCATGTACATGGATAACAAATATGTCCCAGTAAAAACATACACATAATAAATCTCAGATAATAATGAGATTGAGGAATTAAACTTAAATTTTTTACTTTCCTTTAGATGAGGGTACATTTAACATTATTTTTAATGACCATAATATGTTATTAAATTATAACATAACCATATTAATATTTATTATATCATATGTGATTCATTTATTTCTTTATACAACCCATTTAATAATAATATATATTTTAAAATAACATTTCATGTAATAATCACTTTCATTATCATATGTGTTTTAACTTTTTATTCTTGATTGTATCACTTATATAATTTTCTAATTTATTACAAAATATAAAACATTATTTATTTATAATATATATTCAGAATATTAATATATATACTAAATAGATATATGAATTGGAAGACACCATTTATGGAGATGGTATGTCGTACGTACACATAAACGTTGTTTCCATATTCATATCAAATTGAACGGGTGTAAGTGAATGATATAAATATATATATAGTATAATTAATATGTCATATTTTACATAATTATTAAAAATATATATTTTTATAATCATTGTTTAATGGTGAATGTGGAAATGAATCTCATCGCGTCGTGGATATTGTAAGTGGTACATACGCATGAGCGTCGATATCATTATATTGTTGCTGAAATAAAATGTAATTGGATGGTATATTATATATAAAGAATAATTTACTTGTTATATATATTATTTACATAAATTTTACACATTATTATACCCATCCAAATAATGAATCGTTGAGTAACAATCTACACAACGATGTGGAGACGGTAAGTCGTACGTATGCAAACATTGTGACTATCTCATTCATAGGATGGAGAGAATAATGAATATAGTTTTAATATATTTATAATAACATTTCAGTATTTAGAAGTTACTCTAGTTATTATTTTAGTATGATAATAGCAATTAAATAGGTTGTAGAAGAAGAAAATAACTTTGAAAAAGGAGTTAAAATAATTACTTCTTCTTCGGATGTTTCCATTTTATTTGAACAAAAGGGCTCTTTATAATGGAGTTATGATCAATGTATGTCATCTAGGATAAATTTTGGGTAGTTGGGAGAATATTTGAGTAGGGGTTTCCTGAGTTAAATATATTTGGTGGTGTGAATTTAAGATAAAAGGAAGTACCCTTTTATAATAAATGTGAGGGGCACATTAGGAAATTAATGAAATAATATTTTATAATATAATAATTATCTATTTATATTATCGCCAAATGGATTAATTTAGATTTTGAGGGTTTTATGGGTCTAAATTCCATTATAAAATAGGTTTCAGACAAGTTTAGGTCACCATTTTAACCTTATCTTTTAGATTTAACCCTTAGTAAAATAGTTTAAAATTTACAATTTATTCTTGTATTATTATAATACATGTTCATTGAACAAACTCTAAAATTCTATGACTATCTCAAGTCATTCATTAATATATTTTTTATAATTATATATGTCCTTTAGCTGAATCTTAGATTTTTTGAAATATTATATCATTTAATAATATAATATTTGTTTCAAACCCCCATTTTTGTAAATTTGACACTATTTAGTATTTGTTTTTTGTGAAAGACGAAACATGTGGATTAATTCAACCGAAATATATTAAATCAACCCTAAAATTTCACATTGACCAATAAAATTAGGGTATTTCATCAATGTTTCAATGTAATTTTTTTTGATATTTACAATATCAATTATTTTAATCATTCATTTATTAGGTAATTACCTCCTCATCATTTTGTCACAAATAAATTTAATTATAAATTTTTTATAAATTATAAATAAAATACCATGATATAGAAAAAAATTATATTTCTAATGAATATTTATAGTTGAATATATCTTATGTGTAACCCTATATTAAAAAATTGTTCTGTTATTAAACATTGAATTCAACAATTTTAACTTATAATTAAATAAAATATAATAAATGTCATAATCTTGCCCAAATGGATCAAAAGGATCTGAATTTTGTTAAAAAGCTTATTTTTTTCAAAATAAACTTATCCAATAGAATTAGGACATTTGTTGGGATAGTTTTAATATTCTTTTTACCTTTGATTGCCTTATTTACTTTTAACCGTGGTAAATAAAAATTAAACGTTATTATTCCGAAAAAGTTATTTCCATCATATTTAACCAAATTTTACATACTGATTTCAACCATTTCTCTCAGATTCTGAAATTCAATTAACATAAGTGTTAAAATTACATTTTATGCAAATTTTCAAATGTGCCTACAAGGAGGGTAAAAATAGGTTAAAAAACATTCAATAAAATTTTGTATGTCTAATCTTATTATAAAATTACTCCAATAAATAAAATTTTACTAATATATTTATTATGTATAAATTTTTACATTAAGATATATTATAAATAATTGAAATGAAAAAGTCAGTTTTTATCTACAACGTAGTGTTTTTGACTATTCATCAAAAATTGAATTTTTTTTCAAACAAAATACAAAAGATTTACACAATATAAATTTGATATTCGAAATTCTCAAATGATTCATATTTTAAAAAATTAAAAAAGTATAAATTGTAGTACTTAATATAAAATTAATTCCAGTTGTCAAAACCAAAAAGCAAGTTTTTGAAATGTAAAAAACAGTCAAAAGAATTATATGTTTGTATGTCCAATTTAAAGTTAATATTACTTAAAATTACCAAAACATTATAAAATGATAAAAATATTATCTAAGTATACATAAAAACTTTTCAAATCTATAATTTAACACTATAAATTATTTTGATTAAAATTTTTTTTTCAGTTAAAATATCATATTTTTCACTATTCATTAAAATATGAATGTTATCAGAAAAACACAAAAAATTATCCAGAACTAATTTTTATGTCCCATTTCTGAATTAAATGTTTATTTTTTCAAATTGAATATATAAATGAGTCAAATATTTGATTTAATAAATTTTTTCCATTAAAAGTTGATAAAATTGCATTTTTTTGAGAAATTCATATTTTATCTAAAAAAATAATTTTTTTATTTTAATATGTCCAAAAAAATTATATGGATAATAAAATTATATGGATTATATTAAATTCTTAATTCAGAATAAAATATTCATAAAATCTTTTTAAATGGCTAGTGTGGTATGTCGTGGTGTGCTCGAACTCGGTGTTGCATGTGGCACAAAATATTGAGTTACTTTAAAGAGATAGTGTACTATGAAATCATGGGGTATATTACATACTCACCTCCTTTAATAAATTGTTTCCTTGCAATTTTAAAATGTTCTTTTAAAATAAAATGATGAAAATAAAAAAACACCTATGTGGAAAACCCAAATCGGAAATAGGGTAAATAAAATTTATTCTTAATAAGAGGGAAAAGGGAAATGAAAGGTGACTATCAAATAAGGAATTCAAATAGGAGAACATTGGTGGAAGTTAAAGTCACATAATTGAGTTAATATGTAAATATTTATAGATAGTGATTTTGGTTATCAATAACAAATAAGGGAATAATAAATTTATAATTGAAGTCCTCAAAGCCATAAACATATGAGGATTTCAAGTATCATTTGTTCAAAATAACATATGGTTTTAGGATAACCAATTTTTTTAGATACGTTATTTTTTTAAGAGGATGGATTTTTTAACTATCAATATAACAACTCAAGAAAACATTCATGATTTCATTACATATCATAATCATATTCTCATTTTTTGGTGGTGCATTGATCTATTTAAACTTCATCCATTACAATAGGAAATGAATATTCAAAACTTATTTTTTACACCTGAAGCACATTTAATAAATAATAATTTCCATATGTAATCCCTAAATCCTCTAAATGTATACTGAAAACCAAAATTTTAGGTCAATGTATTCAATAAATCAGACATTAACCTCAAACAAAACATCAAATGTTCAACTTACTCAATTACAACATTTAGAATTTTCCAAAATACTTGTGTCCAAACTCATACTTCAAAACATTATAAGGAAGGTCAACATAACACAATGAAGATCTCTTTTATAACATAACAACATGTTAATACCTTCATCATTTATTCTATTAAAACATGGTAATAACCTGAAATACCATAAATCCTTAGTTGAAAAGGTATGTAATTCTTTATTCCTTCCATAAAACTCAGAATACTGGATATACTCCATAAACCCAAAAATGTTGTAATATCTAACAAATATGGTATAAAAAACAATAAATTAGTCCAAGGTAGTCCAAAATATCCAATATTCATTATCCAACTCAATTATCTCTTATTCCCAAATCACTACCTCAATATCAGGACCATATTAATGTTTTTTCTTTCTCTAAACCATCTATTTTTCAAATCGTTTAACTAGCTATTGAGTCATTTTTCCTGTGCCATAGAATCTCAAATCCTTAATAAAGTAGTACTACAAAAAATCCATATATATTCTATAATTATTATAACTTTTACATCATTAATACTATAATAAAACTAAAAAATTCTTTAATAAATACTTAATAACACATATCATTAAAATTCATCTGTGGTAGTATCATAACATGATTATTATTCAATAGAATCAGTTGGGGTATACTCCGATGATTAATAAATTGACTCGCGTAGTGTCCCAAATCGTTTATGATACTGGAATTTACTTTTTAAAACCTTTTCATACTCTTGAATTCTCAAAATTTGTGAATTTCTTTTCCAAAATTATAACAAAATCTAATTCCATTCATGAATTTACTAAGGTGATTCTTTCTGTAGTTATCACATGTGGAAATAATTATCCATTCCCATCTTCCCATCATCCAACATTCCCTCTACCATCCTCTTCGTCTCTAGATTCCATTCAATTCCATAGTACTCAGAGATGTATTTACTTATCTTATTAACACATGATGTTATTTCCTCATATGATCAGAATACATGGAAGGCTATTTCCATTCGAAATTTTGGCTTATGAATAAGAAATATATGATATTTCTTAGTCTTTTGCACATGTGTATTGTTATACTTCTCATTTATTATACTGGGTGCCTTTTATAAATGACTGCATACAATAGGTTAGATCATATCATAATGTATAATCTAAAAACTAGAAATTTCAAAAAATTAATTGAATATTTTTAGACATATACAATCATAATCATAAAAATGGTTTCCTTGATGAAATATTTACTCGAATATCCTTCATAATGGTTTATAAATAAAATGTGAATTATCCTAATTGTATCCCCTATTAGTGTCAAACCAAGTGTGCATTAAGGACCATTTTTATGTACCAGGACACCCTAGGTCAAGCTCAAAACTCATTGTCAGAGATTTCACTCCTAGGTAAATCTATATAAGAACTGCATCCCCTTATAGTATCTAGGCTAAGATGTATTTCTTATAAAACGCACAAAATCTACACATTACAAAAATTTTAGGCAGTTCTTCTATACTAATCCTCAATGTTTATCTTAGGGTAATTTTCTATAATCAGACTTGTTCAAAATCTTGTTTCCATGGTTGTTGCTAAAATTACTTTGATACCAATTGTAATTCCTCAGCCCCAGAAGCTCATAGTCGGTGCATTACTTTAATACATTGGCATGATTACAAGGATGAAAGTAACGAAAGAACGATCAGTTGAAAAGTGTTGGAAAATAGATTACATACATGAATGTTTCAATATACATTCAAACATAAAATACAACATAAATAATCCTCTGAAAATTCCATTATTCCCCTATCATAACCATGCATATCAATCTTAATACACTTATTAGAATCCTAGAAAACAAAACAAAAGAATGGGGTGACCTTAGATGCTCAATAAGGGTATACAATTTATTGGAAGCTATAAACATTAATGAAAATATGTGTAATAAAAACAACATCCTTTTAAACAAAATTTGAACATAATATGCAAAAAAAATCTAACATTGCCACATAAACATGCACATGGATATTATAAAAGTAGAATAATCACTTGTAATAACTAATTTCTTATCGTGTGAATGAATAATTCCAGACATTATAACCACAATGTCAAGGGATCGTGCATAGAATCAAAATAAAAATTTTGTCAAGGCCATGTTCCTAGACAGTAATTTGTCTCATGAGACCTACCGATGCATCAAGGAGGTATAGTGGGCCCTGCCCATCACATACTAAGTCCAATGCATTCTTTATATGAAAAGGGTGAAACATAACATAAAAATTCATATTAAAACTATAATTAGAAATTTCAATACATTTACTATAAATCATTAATGGCTTAAAAATCACACATCCACAGTCAAACATATCAAAAATCATTCAATATAATACAGACATTGTATTATAATTAATCATCCTCAATCAAGAATAATATCTAGTAAAGGATGTTGACATAATTGAAAATGATTAGTAAAACTCTTTGAGAGAAATATAATTTTTTCATGAAATAATTTAAATGTCTTACAATTTATAAAGAAATAAAATTTAAAAGATATTATTTATTAAAAGTATCCCATACCACTTTTAATCTTTTTCAAATAATTAACATTCTAAAACATTCACATGTAAATCCTTAAAACCATTTTGAAAACAAAGACCTTATTTTTAATGATTTAGAAGAAAAAATATTTATTCTATTTAAATTGATGTTTTAGTTAAAGAGACCCTTATAAGTATTCCTTTTTAAAACTCTTTTACAAAATTTAAAAATGGATGATAAATATTTCCCAGTAGAAACTTACACATAAACAATATCAGATAATATTGAGATCGAGGTATTAACACTTACCTCCTACTTTCCTTCATTCGAGTGTACATTTAACATCTTGTATAATGACCATAGTATATTATTAAATTATAACATAACCATATTCATACTTATGATATAATACATGACTCATTTATGAATTTATACTACCCATTTAATAAAAATTTCCATGTTAAAATAACATTTCAGGTAATAATTGCTTTATTTATCATACGTGTTTAAACTTGTTATTCTTAATCATATCACTTATATCATGATTTAATGGCTTCCATAATATAAATTTTTTAATGTATCATATATATTCAGAATATAAATATGTATAATAAATAGACAAAAGAAATGGAAAACAATTTTTTTGAAGATGGTAGGCCATACGTATGCATAAACGTGGTATCTGTTTCTTATCATATTGAATAGAAGTAAGTGAATGAGATATATATATGTGTATATATATATATTTCATTAGAATAATTATTTCATAAATTAAATACTTATAAATAATATATATATTTATAATCATTTTTGAATGGTAAATCTGGAAATAAATCTCATCGCATCGTGGAAATGGTAAGTCGTACGTACGAACGAGCGACGATATCATTATATTGATGGGGTAATATTATGTAATTTGATGGTATATTATATATAAAGAATAATTAACACTTTATATTTATTATTTACATTAATTATACTCATTATTATACACATATATATAATAAATCAATGAATAAAAAACTACACCCCAACGTGGAGACGGTAAGCAGTACATACACAAGTATGGTGACTTTGTCATTCATAGGATGGATAGAATAATCAATATGGTTATAAAATATTTATAATAACATATAAATATGTAGAAGGTACTTTATTTTTTTTTTTTATTGTATGAAAAAATTAAATTGGAAGTAGAAGAATAAAAGAACAATGAAATATGTGATTAAATAATTACCTCTTCTTTAGTTGTTTTCTTTTGATTTGAACAAAAGGGCTCCATTGGTTGGAATTTTGATAAAATTATGGCCTATGGGATGATTTGAGGGAATTTGGAAGGAGAATTGGGTATATTTTGGCTGAGAAAAATGGATTTGAAGTGTGAATTTACAAGAAGGGGATGTACCCTTTTATAATAGAGGTGAGGGGAACTTTAGGAAAAGCTAGAAATATTATTCTGTTATAAAATAATTTTAGGATTATAATAGCTCAAAATAGATTTATTTCTAGGATATGGTTTTTATGGGTCTAAAAACTATCAAACAATAGGTTTTAGACATGTTTAGGTCACCATTTTATCCTTGACATTTAGATTAAACTCTTAGTTAAACAGTTTAACGTTTACCATTTATTCTTGTGTTATTATAATTCGTGGTTAATAAACATACTATAAAATTCCAAGAGAACCTAAAGTGTTTTATTAATGACATATATATCATTAAATATGTCCTTTATAATAATATCAGGTTTTTAGAAATATTAAATCATTTAATAATACAATATTTGTTTTAAAAACTCATTTATGTCAATTTTGACACTATTTAATATTTAGTTTTTTTGAAATTCATAAAAAGTTTATTACTTAAAAAAATACATTAAATCAACCCTGACATGTCATATTCAACTATAAATATCATTTATGTTATCAAAGTCTCAATTTACATTTATTTTGATAATTATTATATCAATTATTTTATTCTTTCATTAATTAGGTAATTACACCATCATCATAGTGTCAAAAATAAATTTAATTATATAATGTCTAAAATTTATTAACAAAATACCATGATTTTGGAAATATTTTAATCATTCTATTTAATCTTTATTGTCTAATTTATCTTATGTGTAACCCTATATTAAACATTTTTTAATTATTAAATTTAAATTTAACACTTTTAACTCTTGTTTCAACATAATTTAATATATATCATAATCTGAACGAAATTAAGAAAAATGATCTTATTTTTGTACAAGGGTTAATTTTGGTAAAAATAAAACCATCCAATAGATTTAGTATATGTGTTGGTGTTTTTTTAATATTATTATTACATTTATTTATCTTCTTTATTTTTAACCGAGGTAAATAAAACTCAAAAGTTACTATTCACATAATAATATTATCATCCTATTGAAATAAATTTTACATACTAATTTTTACCGTGTCTCACGGATTTTTTAAATTCAATTCAAATAATTAGTAAAATTACATTTTATAAAAATTTTAATGTGTCTAGAAGGTGGGTAAATGTGCGTAAAATGTAGATAAAAAGATGTTAAAATGGATCAATAAAATTTGATATATCTAATATTATTTTAAAATTACTCCATTTAATTAAATTGGTCGATTATATTTATTATGTATCTATTTTTACTTTAACATAAATTAAAAATAATTTTTATGAAAATGTCGGTTATTATTTACAATGTATTGTTTCTCATTATTCGTAAAAATTGAATGTTTTGAGAAAAATAACAGAAATTAACCCAAATCTAATTTTAAAATTAAAATTTAGAAATTATGTCTATTTTTCAAAATATAAAACATATATTTTTCATTATATAAATTAAAATGAATTCCCGATGTCAAAACCAAAAAATGGGTTTTTGAGAAGTAAAAACTATCAAAATATTGATATTTGTTTATGCCCAATTTAAATGTAAAATTTACTCCAATGACCAAATTTGTATTAAATGAATAAAATATAATCTAATTTTACATCAAAACCATTCAAAAGTATAATTTTACACAATAAATTATTTTTATTAAAAAACTTAACTTTAATTAAAATTTATTATCATTCAATATTCATCAAAATATGAAAGTTATCAGAAAAACAAAAAAATTATCCAATCTAAAATTTTCAATCCCACATCTAAATAAGTATTTTATTTTTCCAAATTTAATATATTAATTTTTCAAATATTATATTTAAAAGAGAGATGCCTTTAAAAGGCTGTAAAATTGCATTTTTTTTGAAAAATACTACTTTTATTTGAAAAAAATGAATTATTTCTTGTTTTTTATAAAATTAAAATATTATATGGTTTTAAAAATTATATAGAGTATATAAAATTAAAAATTCATCTAATAATATACGTAACCGCTTTTAAACAGCTATTTTTTTATGTTGTGGGGTGCTCGAACTCGGTGTTGCGTGTGGTGCAAGCTATTAAATTAATTTAAAGAGATAACATACTATGAAATAACGGGGTGATACAAATGATGTATTAAATATGAATCTAAATTTTAAGAGGATGTTGAAAAAATAAAAGATACTGAATTGTAATGATAGAGGTACAAAAAAGTGGTTAACTCTTTTAAGATTAACTCTCTAAGATATATAATATTTTCTCATAATTTTTCAATGGATTTAAT
This sequence comes from Viscum album, assembly GCA_963277665.1. Classification (NCBI taxonomy): domain Eukaryota; kingdom Viridiplantae; phylum Streptophyta; class Magnoliopsida; order Santalales; family Viscaceae; genus Viscum; species Viscum album. Next base: position 1,370,529,090 of record OY728133.1, on the reverse strand, counting down.
ACTATTCAAATGGATATATAATGTAAAAACAATTAGCTTTCATAGATCAGTAGGGAATAGAATAGTAGGAAATAATGAAGTCAATTTCTTTGACATAAATGAGGGATGTCTATAAAGGTTAAATTTTCATGCCACTTGAAAAGCCATCGTAAATTTTCTATTGTTAGAAGTGTGTTTTCACATGTTTACTTATTGCAACCTGGTAATTATTCTCTTCCACTAATAAATGTGGTTTTATTTATCCCATGGATTATGACTGATTCCAAACCATATAAACCCATTTCTATTTTGTCTGAATGTTAGTTATTTTAATTTCTATTATTTGTGTGTTTTTTAGAAGGTCTTTTGAGATTAAGGAAATTCATTTTGATACATTGGAATATATCAACATAAAAATTTCATACTCAAATACTAAATTTTATTAGTGTAATATTCATTACATATAAAAATGATCCACATGAGAAGCATAATGTTTTAGTGTCTTTTGAAACATTGATAAATAAACAAGTGGTACATAAAAAATCTATTAAATTTCCCACTATGTTTTTTCACAAATAAAAACCCTTCATAGACATGTCATACTGAAAACCATTCTCATTAACATTAGAAATGGATATCTATGAAATTTTTATTTAAAATTCCTTATATGGGTAAGCATAAACTATATCAATCAGTGATCATAATTGACAATAAGATAATAATAATAATAATAATAATAATAATAATAATTTGATAACATGATCCAGATTAACAATAATCATTCACAATATGTAACACTCAATGTTTTTGAAAATAAATATTTAACTAATGAAACATGGTGTCCCTATAAAACAACACATTTTATAATCTAGCTGTTAAACACAAGATTGTCTCTTCTTTGTTTTGAATTTTGAAAACAATTCATCTAGAGTTGTGATCAGTATGTCATTTGCAGTCTAATGCAATAAACATAATATTTGGTAAATAGTAACATATGCATATAAATAGTAATATTTATAGTAATATTACCCTTATTAATATTAAATAATGATATTATTTTATTTTCTTAATGAAATAAGATAATGGGATCTTAATTATATTTTTAATGGGATATATAACTAATTATACCATTAAAATTGTTATTTTTGAACTCACTTTGATTTTATTTAAAAATTAAATAACTAATATTTTGAAAATTATTTTATAAAAATTGACTTCATTTTTTGATTCTACATGTCAAAAAATATTTAGGGTGAATTCTTGGTATTTTTCAGAAATACTTGAATTTTTGATGAATAGTGAAATACGATAAAATAACGTATAAATAAATTAAAAGTTAAATAAAAAATTTATGACATATTATGTGATTTTAGACCACTTTATTCAAAATCACATGCATTTATTACTATTCTTGGTCATGTAATCATAATTATTTCTGGTCTTGAGGGAAATTAATAAACAAATGATTAAAAAATTATGAAAACCCTCTTCTCCTCCACTATAAAACTCCCCCTCACTCCCTATTCTCTTCACTCCTATATGGCTTGAGTCTCCAAAAATTTATTCTCAACTACCCTTCCTTAGTCACTACCCATGTACAAGATACTCTTGGTATTTCCAAAATTCTAAAATCTATTCCCTTAAGGAGGTTCTCAAAGTGGTTATTTCAAGAGGAAAAGAACCATTATTTTTCATTCAGTTTCATTTCAATTTATCTTATATTCATAACCTATCCTAACCTCCTATAACCAAATAAAAATTAAATATCCATTATCGTCTATATACTAAAATTATATCATGTGAATAGAAGAACAGTCATCAATATCCTTACCCTCTCTCTCTTTTTTTAAACGAAATGAACGTCCATGAGGATCCAATTTATTACCTTCAAACGCGATGATGTTTTTTTCATAAATTTCTCCATCATTAGTGGTCATGAAACCATTTTTATGGTTAAAAAAACTATAATATTTTTATTATATGTTAATTAATATTCTGGAACCTGAATATGGACAAATTATTAAATCATATGACCAAACTAGTTCATAATAATCAAAATAGTGCTAAAATAATCCTTGTGAATGTTATTAATAATTCATTTAATGATTCATCATATTGCCACGTAAAAATGATATAAATTACCATTAACAATTCTGAATGTTCATATATAATAAGTAATTTCAATTATGGATATTAACATCCATTCCACATTACTCCATTACTTAAAAACAAGTGAACTTTTTATGAACCTCAAGAAATAGAACACTCCATAATGAAGAAATTCAATATAATAACTTATCAATAAAGACATATTTTAACAAAATAGAATTATTATAAACTAAATATTTTTTTAATATGTATCAAATTAATATATTTATTCATCTAATTTCATATTCCATGACCTCTAGTTCAATAATGAAACACATTCAGACTTAAGGTAAGGGTTTTTCACCCGAACATCCATTTTCATTAGGGTTACATTAATTTTGTAATTACATCAATGAAAATTCTATGTATTATTATATAATATTCATAAATTAATTTTTAGTGGCCTATATATTTACACCCACCATAATCGTCCCTTATTTTATGGATAGTTACATGTTTTAAAAGGAACATTCAAAATTGTTTTCGAAACAGAAGCCTGAACTAAGGGAAGTTCTCAAATTATTACCTATTTTCAATGGTTTATATAATCTATTTTTGGAAACCATTATCTTCATAAAATTAATCATTTTATTATAATTATTCTACACTACTTCACATTTTTTTACAATGATTTTTTTTAATAACTCGTCTTTTCAATGTAAAAGATTATTTATCTCAATAATTAGTCAAAAATTTTATAAGAGTATATTTATCTATTTCAACATTCTAGTTGATTCTTATGTATTATTGGGACTAATATTTCATGGAAAAATCTAATATATTTAATTTAATGGATTATTATTTTTTTACTGTGGTTGTTCTATCTTAAAATCATTCACCAATATACATTGAATGGTTAGTGTTTGGGCTTAGTGTTTGGAGAAAGATATTTACATTTCATATATTAGTTTCAATATGAATGATTATGCTGTTTATGTTTCCCCCTTCATATGAGGAATGTATTGGACATATTATGTGTTGGATGGGGATTGCTATAACCCCTCAGTTCATCAATAGGTCTCATGAGACAAAATATAGTCTGAGAACGTGTCCTTGGTCAATTGATTATCTATGGTCTATGCACGAGGCCTTGACAATATGGTGATGATTTCCCACATTATGAATTCCCTCATTATAAATATAATATTTATTTTTTATTTTGTTATTATAATTTTATAATACCCCATATTATTTTTTATTATGGCATTTTTTACTCACCTCATGTTCTGGCGATAATGTGTTCATGTTTATTATTTGTAAAGGAATGTGTTTTAAATTATTAACCATGCCTAATGTTTATGTTCTGATATCTTCCACTGTATTACTTACCCTTACAGAGAATTTTATCTCACCCCTTTCTTATGTTTCATTTTCCAAAGATATACAGAATTGTGTTATGAGTGATTGGAAGGAATAATCTTGGAGGCATTGATGTTTTTAATAGAATACATTTATGTTGTGTTTTCCTATCATGATGTAATGTTGAACATATATATGTATCTTGTTTCCAAAGGCTAAAAAACTATTTGGTCCTTCAGGATTCATATTCCTTGTTTATATGAAAATATAGTTGAATAAGGCACCATCTCCGGGAAACTGGGTTCGGGTACTTATTGTTGGTATCAAAGGAAGTTTAGTGGACATTCTAGAAACTAGATTCTGAAAATGTAGGTTTAGGAATGAATTCCCATGATAGTCTTTGAGGATATTCATTCAACAACATCTAGGTATTGTGGTATAAAATATATTATGTGTATTTTTCTAGCATATACATCCTTGTCTAGATAAAACAGGTTGTGGTGGCTCTGGAATAGAAGTACCAAGAGTGAAAACTCCGAGATAGATTTCCAAGATTGAACCATGGTATCCTGGTACATGAAAATGGGCCTTACCACACTACTGATATTGACACTCCCACGGGATATGTTTACGATAATTCACATTTTATTTAAAATCCATTATGAAGGATATAAATGAAAATTTTTTCTCAAAGAAACCATGTTTATGATTAAAAAATTAGATATGTATAGAATTTCAATTTATGTTAAGTATTTTTAAAAATTGAGATGATAAATTATGATTCATACCCTAATATAATGTATTCAATTATTTATAAATGGCTCCGAGTGGAAGAAATGGAATCTGCATGAACGTATGCTTCCCATGTAGAAACATCCCTCTAAGTCAAGATAATTATGGTGGCTATGACGTTGTGACTGGTGTTGAGACACTTATAACTATACTAGGACAACTTACTAAGGTTATGAATAATAACCTTACCCATATGGAGCCTTAAGATCCACCATGTGGAGGAGCTAGATAAATCACTTTATGTGACAAAAACATCCATCATTCAATGAGACTAAAATCTTATTTGTAGCTAATAATTGGATATGTTCCCTAGAGAATATATTTCTCACATTGGGAAGTAACGAAAGAGATAAGGTTTTAATGACAGTGTATCATCTATCAGGTGATACGAATCAGTGGTGGTTGTTAAACCAAGATACAAAGGAGAAGGAAGATATGGAAGAGATGGAATGAACAGAATTTAAGGTAATATTCCTAGAGAAATATTTTCCTCATGAACAATGAGTTGATATGAAAAAAAATTCTTGAATCTGAGGTAGAAGGAGGATGAAATAGTTTTCATGTTTGAACCAACCTTACAAAGATGGAAAGGCACGTTGTGGGCTGCATACATAATCCAAGGAGAAACATTTATTGATTCATTGATAACTAAAGTAATTAATCTAATGGGAATGAGTCTCTCAAAGTTTCTTATCTTATGAAGGTAAATTTTAATGTGCTATCAAGATAGAAATGTAATTTTAAACGTCTTATGACATTATGTGGAAGCAAGTGAAGAAGAGGGTTGCTGAAAATTTTGGAAATAAGAAAATGGGAAAGAATGAAAAAGTCCAACATCCTTCCTCAATTAATATTCATATAAAACAACATAGCACCTTCCTTAAGGGAATGGGATTCTGTTACAAGTATGGATAAAAAGGCCACCTATCTCAGGATTGAAAATGGAATAAATAAGCTACCAATGTTCAATGTTACAAATGCATAAAGATGGGACATTATGCACAAGTATTTCCTAATAGTTTGAGAAATGTTTCACAAGGATGGCTTAGTGATAAAGGCTATACTTATGCAATCACAACTATAGAGGTTGAAGTCCCTAATGAAGTGTTGGTAGGTACATTAATTGTTTCATCAAACTTATCCAATGCTTTATTTGATTCTGGATCATCAGAATCTTTAATATCTTCCCAGTTTTCCAAGTAAATAATATATTTCTAATTTGTTTTAATATGGTAGTTTTTAATGAAAAATGTAAAGGAGAGTATCATTGCAATAATGATGTGCCCATTATAGAATATAAATGTGCTTTATTATCTGATTTTATTTTCATACCAATGATTTACATTGATATAATCTCTATTGTGGATTGGATTTCGAACTGTGATGATAAATTTTATTTCATGAAGAAGGATGATACAATTTTTAATTATTATATAGAATCCTCTATCTTTAGGGAAGAAACATCACAATCTAATTCTCATCTAAATATACCCATTGTAGATCTTCTGAATTCAATTATTTGGGAAGAAGAGAATTAAATAACTACGAGTGATGATTAGAATGTTCAAATAGATGATGTACCTACTATGCAAGAATATGATTACATCATTCTAGATGATTTACCTACACGTCTTCCATCGGGAGAAATTGATTTTTTCGTTAACGTAATTCATAGTTCAAGGCCCATATCAAAGACCCCTTATAGAATGGCCACTATGGAGTTAATGGAACTAAATAAACAAATATAAAAATTTAGTGATAATGTGTTTATTATCCCTAGTGTTTCTCCATGGGGAGCCCGTGTTCATTTCAGTAAGAATAAAGAGGGATCTATGAGGTTGTGCATTAACTATAGGGAGATAAATGATATAACAATTATGAACAAGTATCCTCTACCTCGCATTGATGAATTATTTGATCAACATCATGAAGGAATTTTTTTTCAAAGATTGATCTTCAATTTGGATATCATCAGTTTTTTGTGAGAAAGGAGAAAAGTCTAAATTTTTTTTTCAAACAATGTGTTGACATTACGAGTTTAACGTAAGTTCTTTTGGACTGACTAATTAACCATATGTTTTCATGGATTTAATTAATAATGTTTTCAAGAAATATATTGATGAATTTTTGGTGGTGTTTATTAATGATATCTTGATATACTCCAATATATATGAAGATAATAAAAAACACATTTAAACTATTCAGAATACTCCTAGAAGATATTAATTATATGGGATTATTAGAAATTTTGTTTTTAAGCTCCAATCAGTTTCCTTTCTAGGCTACATTATCTCTAAGGATAGAATATATAAATATCTTGTGAAGACAAATGATGTCCAATACTAGACTACTCCAACATACATAACTGAGGTACATAGTTTTATAGGTTTTCCCGGTTATTATTGGTGTTTCATTCCGAATATCATCCATTTATCCAACACAATGACCAAGATTTAAAAAAGGGGTTATGTTCATATAGAGAAAGTAATGGGAGGAATGTTTTAATGAATTTAAGATAAGGATAGTGAATCCTCCTATCCTGACTCAACCATCAAAGAATGATGGATTTGTGAACTTTAGTGATGCATCATAGAGAAGACATTGTTGTGTATTTATGAATAATGATAGATTGGTTTCATATGCATCATTTAAGATAAAAAATCATGAAAAAAACTATCCAAATCAGGATCCTGAGTTTGTAGTTGTAATATTTGCATTGATGTTTTGGAGAAATTGCCTCTATGGAAAAAATGTGACATATATAGTGATCATAAGAATTTGAAATATATCTTCAAACAGAAAAAATTCAACATGAGACAAACGATATGGATTAAGCTACTCATGTATTATGATTGCATAATTGAGAACCAACCGGTGAAGGAGAATAAGGTGGTAGACACTTTGTGTAGAATTGGACATAGAATTTAGAACAACATGTGAGTTGAAAGGAATCATTTGTTCATGGATCTAGTAATTATGGATAAGGTAATTGTCAAAGAAGGTAACACATCACTACTTTTTCAAATGGTTTCTAAACTATATTTACTGGAACGGATTACAACTACATAGGCTGATGATGAGCAGTTTTAAAAAAATTAAATCTTTAAATGTAGGGAAGTTGATTGACTTCATATATGAAGGTGGAATTTTGAAATTCGGAATGAGGCTTTATGTTTCTGCTATTCTTGATCAAAATAAGGAAATATTAGATGATGATCATTTCTCTAATTTCCCTATACACGCTGGTGGAAAAATGATGTATAGAGATTTAAAGGAATATTTTTGGTGGGAAAACATAAAGAGGGAGATGGTTGATTATGTGTCGATATGTTTGGTTTGTCAATAGGTAAAAAACAAATGACAAAATAATGGGGGAGTCATACAACCCCTTCTTATTCTTATTTGGAAGTGAGAGGACAATACGATGGATTTTTTAATGGGGATACCAAAGAATCTTTGAAATAATGTTGTGATATGGGTCATTGTTGATCATCTTACAAAATTAGCACTTTTTCAAGATATAAGAGAAGATTTACAACTTGAACGTTTAGTAAGACAATATATTAATCAATTTTTATGAAATCATTGTTTATCCATATCAATTGTTTCTGATCGTGATCACCATTTTACATCACAATTTTGGAAATTTTTTCAGAATGCCAAAGATAATGATCTTCATTTAAGCACTGCCTACCACCCACAAACTGGTGGACAATCATAACGAACTATTCCAACATTGGAAGACATGTTGGTGTCTTCTTCACATGAATTTCATGGTATGTGGGATAAGAATTTACTAATCATAGAATGTTCCTATAAAAATAGCTTCCATTCAAGTATTCAGATGGCACTATATGATGCATTATAAGAAAAGTGATTTCGTACACCAACTTGATGGTATGATGCTGGTAAAAGAAACTAGTAGGCCTAGAACATGTTGATGATACAATGGAATATATGAAGATTATCAAAAACCATATAAAAAATATCAAATTAGGCTCAATAACATTGCTGATAACTAAAGGATTGAATTCTAATTTAAAGATGGTGATCACATTTTCTTAAAGGTATCTATATGAAAGGGTATTATATGATTCAGTGAGAAGGGGAAATTATGTCCCAAGTACATCAGACCTATTAATATTTGGGATTGAATTGGAACTATAAAATATCGTTGGGCACTGTTTCCTGGTCTTTCCAAAGTTTAAAATGTGTTTCATGTATCAATGTTAAATAAATACAATCGAGACCCAACGCAGATACTAACCTATGAAGAAATTGAACATGATCTGAACTATAATAATTTGAAGAGTCTATCATGATTCTTGATATCAGAGAACATATTTAGAGAAATATTATGACTCCTCTGGTAAAGACTCTTTGTAGGAACCATAAGATAGAGGAAGAAACATGGGCGCCTAAGGAACTTATGATGAAGGCATACCAGAATTGTTTAAGTTAATATTTTGTGAAATCCGAGGACAAATTTTTTGTAAGGATAGGAGAATGTAACACCCCAATATTTTGAAAATAAATATTGAATGCATGAAACATTATGCACCTACAAAACAACACATTTTATAATCTATCTTTTAAGCAGAACTATATCACTTCTATGTTTTGAATTTCAAAAAACAGTCATCTAGGGTTGTGATCAGTATGTCATATGATGTCTAATAGAATAAACATGATTTTTTTAGAATAGTAACATACCCTTGGGAATTTTATTTTGAATAGAAATATGACTCTTTTGAATAATAAATAATTATATTATTTAATTTTATAAATGTAACAATATAATGGGATATAAATTAATTTTTCAATGTGATATAAAACTAATTATACCATTAAAATTGTTATTTTACAAATTGAAAATGATTTTATTTAAAATTCTAATTTGTCATATATGTAATATTATTTTTGAAAAATGGACTTCATTTTTGGATTCTAAATCTTGAAAAATAGTTAGGGTGAATTTTCTATATTTTTCTGAAGTACTCTATTTTTTTGAATTGTGAAATATGGTTACTATATATATGAATTATCAGTTAAATACACTATTTAGGACATCATAAGTAATGTGATCCCAGTTGGTTCTAAATCATATGAATTTATTACTATTTTTGGTCATGGGATCATAAATATTTATGGTCGTGAGGGAAATTAATAAACTAATGATTAAAAAATTAGGAAAACCCTATTTTTCTCCGCAATAAAACCCCCTCACTCCTTCTTTTCTTCACTCCTCTAAGCCATGAAGATCTTAAAATTTCTACCCAAATACCCTTATTTAGTCCCTATCTGCATCCGAAATGTTCTTCGTTTTTTCGAAAGAATAAAATCCATTCCCTTAATGAGGTTCTCAAAGAGGTTATTTGAAGAGGTAAGGCACCTTTCTTTTTCAGTTAGTTTCATTTCAATTTATCTTGTATTATTATCACCTCCTCACCTCCTCTTACAAATTATCATGATAGATCTAGAACCAATTATTTATTTTAATTATATCACATGAATTGATTAACCATAATCTATATCCTTTCCCTCTCTGTCTTTTATTTTATAAATGAAATCAACGTCTAAGAGGTTCCAATTTATAACCGTCATGGACAACGGAGTTTCGTTCTTCAATTTATCCTTCATTACTGGTCATGAAACAAGTTTTTTTTGTTTCAACAGACTATTATATATGTATTATAAACTAATTAATATTCATAAAATAGTATAGATACATATTATTCAATCATATGTCCAAACTAGTTCCTAATAATCAAAATATCTCTAAAATAATCCATGTGCAGGTCAATAATAATTTATATAATGATTCGTATTATTTCCATTTTAAAAAATGATATAAATGACCATTATAACTTTTGTAGGTTTATAAATAAAATTTAATTTCAATTCTATTGATTTACATCCACTCCACAAAAACTCCATTACTAAAAAACAAGTGAATTGTTTATGAACATCAAGGAAACAAACACTTCAGAACGACAGAATGCAATATAACAACTTATCAATACAGACAAAAATTAATTTTGATAAAGTAAATACATGTCAAATAGGTTCGGAAATATGTTGTTAAAAATTATAATTTCATATTTCAGGACCTTCAGTTCATGATCACAACACATTCAGACATAAGGTAAGGGGTCTTCCAACCGAACATCCATTTTCATTCGGGTTACTTTCATTTTATAATCACCACAATGAAATTATTATGTATTATTATGATCTCCTCATAAATTATTTTTTTTGTGGTCTATATACAAACTCCCAATAGAATCTTTCCTTATTCAATAGATAGATATAGGTTTTTAAATGAACATTAATATTTTTTTTCGAAATAAAAGCCCAGTCCAAGGGAAGTTTTCACATTATTTTCTATTTTCAAAGGCACTATATAATTAATTTTCGGAAACCATTATCGTTATAAATTAACTAAATTTATTATAATTATATTATCCTACTTCACTTTTGGTTTTAGACCAATATTTTTCAAAAATAACTATTATTTTCAATGTAAAATAGTATTTATCTCAAGAATTACTCAACAATCTTATAAGATTATATTCTTGTATTTCAACACTCTTATTGAATATTATATATTATTGGGACTAATATTTCATGTAATTATCTACCAAATTTAATTTTTTTGGTTTTGGATTATTTTGTTCGGGGATGGTCATTCATAAAACCAATAACCAATTTACTTCCAATGGTTCGTGTTTTTGTTTAATATACATGGAATGGTATTTACATTTCATATATTAGTTTCAATGTGAATTTTTATGATATTTATGTTTATACATGTTAATATGAAAAATTAATTGGATGTAGTAAGTGTTGGGTGGGGGCTACTATAGCCCCTCAGTGAATTGGTAGGTCTAATGAGACAAACTACGATCTCAGCACATGGCCTTGAAAAAATTATTATTTATTGTCTTGGAACGAGGCCTTCATGGTTAACGAACACCAATCATTGGACGTGGGAAAACAATTATTTCTTAAGATAACATTTAGTAATGTTGTTGACCTAGGATTTCCCCCGAAGAGGAGTGTACGCATAATAGTTTTCACTTATAAACGAGGGTTAAAATGGAATGTTTTTAAAGTAATTACATTATATAATGATTGAAGGAAAAATTGAAATTAAAATGATGGAAAAACTAGGCTATTAAAATGGTGATTGGGTTGGGGTTGATTTCCTCTTTTTAATTCTATCTGTGTGCAACTTAATTATAACATCTTCTTATATGTTGATTAAAGTGAGGTTCCACAATTGTTTCCTCTCAATTCCATGGTAAAATTATGATGGATAGAGAAAACATTACCAAGATCTCAGTTTGGTCCACTCCCCTTCCATGTGACAAATAGTTGTATTGAATGTCGTCAATTGATATAGGAAATACCCGATTATATCTTGTTTATCCCAAACAATCCAGAACATTCACAACCCATTTAACACATACTGAAGATCATCGAGTACTACGCTACTAATCTCTATTATATTTAATCATATATAAACTAGAAATCATTGGATGGAGACAATGATTATTTTAACAAGGTAAAAATCAATAATAGAATTAAAATTATAAAATGATCACACATGACAATAAAATCCACTATGTGAAATTGAAAAAAAACATTGAAGTAGTAAAATATTTCATTAAATTATATTCATGAATGCAATCATTAAAAAATAGAAAACTAGCCCTTCCCCAATCACTCAAAATGTTTACCCCACCATGGTAATGGTAATAGAGATTAATGGAGAAGAAGAATAAATTTCAAAACTATGGAAAATAAAATAAATCATTGGGAAAGCTGAAATGTTTTCTGTATTTTTATCCCAAAAGTAATAGGATGAAATTAGATTTTCTTTGAGAGGGAAGAGATATAATTATTTTATAGCTATAATTTTTTCCTCAAATGTTGACACGTTTAGCCCCATTAAATGACATATTCATATATCAGCCCAAAAATCTTATAGTATATTGCCCTTAAATACTTTCTATTCATTAGATATCCTATATTGTGTGAAGCACTAATTTTTTTTTGAAACAAAACATTTTAGGAGAACATTACATTCTATCCATTAAACATAAATTTTCCACTTCTATGTATCAAATTTAAAAAAAAAATCGTCTATAGTTGTGACTAGTAAGTCATTTGGAGTTTGATAGTACCAACATGGTTTTTTTATGTATAGTAACATACCCAAATGAATAGTAATATGATTAGTAATATGAACCTTATAAATATTAAATAATGATAATATTTTATTTGTACAAGGTAATAAGATAATGAGGAGTTAATTAAAATTTCAATGTAATAAAAAACTAATTATACCTTTAGATTGTTATTTTTTGAAATAACTATGATTTTATTTAAAAATTAAATTCAAAATAAATAGAAATTTATTTTCAAAAAATGGAGTTCTTTTTTTAATTCTACGTGTCCAAAAACGTTGAGCTTAATTTTTGGGATTTTTCTAAAATAAATGAATTTTTGAGAATAGTAATAATACATATTTGAGTTTTTCAGTCGTTTAATAACATAATAATGGTGAAATAATTAAAGTAAAGGTATGGTCAACTTTTTTATAGTATATAAAGACATCAAGTGCCCAATGTGGCTTAAATCATGGGAAAATACCATGGGCAAGTCCATGGTTTTGCAGAATCCACTAACGAGGTGTCCCTTTTATTTAATAAAAAACTCTCTCTAAATTACTTTAAAAACTCACTCACCCCCCTTCATTTTATTTCATTAAAGACTATATATCCTCAATGAACTAGTGGTATTACCTCCCTAGGACTCCACCAGAGGTGTCCTTATGTCTCAAAGGTCCCATCCTTTATGATATAAGAGTTACTATACAACGTTATGGAATCCTTCATTCTATTTTTTTAGTCGACACTTCTTTAATGTTATCTATTTTATTTTCTATTATCATATGTTGAAGTTTAATTTTATGTGTTATTATTACTATCCTTTTTATTTCAATACGATGAGATACCATTTTCGGTCATTATTTTATTTTATGAAACTTTAAGTGACGTCGTTAGGCTACCGAATTTTCATATGGGATCTCTCACCTTTTCTTTTATTTTCTAGTTCATCTCTTTTATTTTTATCTCCTAACCTCCTCTTTCCAAATGACCATGGTAATCTCCAGTGTCATCTATATACTATAATTATATCATGTGAATGTAATAACAATCATTAATATTCTTACTCCACCTTTTTATTTTTATAAATAAAATCAGCGTCCATTAGGATACAATTTATAACCTTTGTGGATGGAAGAGTTTTTTTCTTCATGTTCTCCTTCATTATTGGTCATGAAACATTTTAATGCTTTAACCAGATAATAATAAATGTATTTAATCTCTCTAGTGTTCTGGCTTCATTACACACTCATAATATGAAATAATAACACAAAACAAGTTCTTTATGAACATAACAACCAAGTAAATCCAAATATTTGTAATAAATATGTTATTAATTAATTAATAAATATGTTATTAATTGATTATTTTTAATAATACCAATATAACATGTAATGCATAGTCTCTAGTCTAGAGGGTTCGGGGTGTTACAATTCACTTGTTATAACCTTATTGAAATATGTTTATAATTATCATGGGAGTTTTCCTACAAAATCCCAGCGAATTTGGACAAGTATTTCAAGTGTTATTCTCATTTTATTCTGACCATTTATTCTTTCCAGTCAGACTCTCCTAATCCCAAACCTCCGGATTAGGATTCTTTAATAACTCCTTAAATGGCCACTTCACACGTTTTATAATTCATGAATGTTTTTCAGAAATGCATTTTGCTTCTAACCACCAAATTATAGAGCATGTGGGCCCACCAAGAACGACCTATGGACCCCACACCAAAACATGGAATATCTATAAAATGTTTTCTTGGTCTAAATTGTGATCTTCAATTGAGATTCCATATGGTAATTTCAGATTTTTTTCCAAAATGATGAAATAAATCTCTAGGTGTTTGGAATCTAGAGAATAAATAATTTTTCAATTTGGATTAGTTGAGAAAATTTTAACGCCAAAATACAGAAATAATTTAAAATACTTAAAAATACGATATGGGACATTTTTATATTTCATCTCAAAATAACACCAATATCTTAAAAAAGCAGTATTTCAACTTAAATTAAATTTTTTGTGGGTTTAAAACAATGAAATTAAATGTAAATTAAATTTGAAATATTTTCTCTATCAATTCCCTCACACTTAGAATGTAGAATCTTGGACAAGTAAACATCAAAAACAAATCCAATCCAATCCAAAACACATACTAATGAGATCTACTAAATCCATACTAAGAAGAAAACGATGTAATTCCTCATAAAGAACAATTATTTCACATTCTTCAATTTAGATTATATAATATATTTCCACTTATTTCTTATCCCATGGACACAAAACACATACCCCGTGTGAATTTTTTCTCTTCTCACAAATGTAAATGTTCAAAAAGGCTTTTCTCATCCAAACTCACACATGAGTCTCAAAAGGCTTGATAAATTCATACGTCTCCACACGATGTGATTCAAGGAAATGTGTTTCTCATGAGGACTTTTCAGGGTTGTTCTGTGGTTTTTGGTTGGTAGGATTTAGATGTTAAAAAAATAGTAGGCAAAAAAGGAGGACATGACTCCTTTTAAATAAAAATTGTAGGATTCTAATTTTCACTCAAGTATGGTTCTATTCTCTTCTCCATTGTAGAAAATCAGCTCCATCATCATGAGAATTCAATGAATATTCATTCCATTTATAATTTTTTGAGAAAAAATTTCTTCTCAAACATATTATTATTTCTTGAAACCTCATAATAGGCACAAAATTATTTCTATTTTTGATTCCCCAGAAAGGAACAACTTCTTTACCATGAAAACTCCAAAAAGTCACAACATTTTAAAATGAACTCTTCAATAGAAACATCAGTTCTTAAAAATTTAATTTTATACCAAAAATAACAAGAAATGAGGAAGTACACCACAAGTCATCTTCCCCTATGGTTATGTTCTACTAGATCATGCAATTTTACTTCAAGAGTAGGTTGGATAGGGAGAATTGGTAGTAATGTGGGTAACCTAACAGGTTATTCATGGATTCAAAGGTCTAAGATGATTAATGTATATTGTAGGCCATAATAATATAGATTATTTTAAAAAGGCTGATTAAACCAAATAAATACCTCCATCATATAAAACAAAAGTACCTCAAACCCTAAAGTTTTAAAAGGAATAAATCAAATTCTGGTTAAAGCAATCATGGTTTGGTTCTCTCAAGAAACGAGTTGAATGCAATTAATATGAATAAAATGGTAAATAATCATCACATGAAATTGATTTCAAAAGTAATGTCATTGATATGTGTCGTGGGATTTTAAAAATCAGAGTACTTTTCATAAAATTCCAAAAGATTTGATCTTGAAACAAACCCATTTCGACATTCATTTAACCATAGCTTCATGGAATAGAATGGACCACTAATTGTCATGGGTTTCAAAAATAGAAATAATAAACATTTTAGTTCAAAATTTTTTACAACACACTACATTTTAATAATAAACACAAAAATATTAGAAAAAAAAATATTTTTTTATGAAAACAGTAATCCAAACATCAAATGAAATTCCTACCTAAATAGGTTTATTACCCTACACATAATGGATTTAGTGTACATAATAAATTCAAATGGATTTAACATGTAAGAATTTTTGAAAATGAATCAATGTAATTATGAAAATATAATGGAGAGGTACGCCGTGACTTATATGAAATGCAACGTTTAGTTAAGCTCATATTTTTTGCTATTGTAAAACCTATAAAATAAAAAAATAACATAATAAATTTATTAAATTAAATGAAAATATAATTATAATTATAATTTAAGGATAAATATTAGTTTAATCCCCCAAATGGGTTTTGGGTTTTGACAGCCTCCAGATGGGTAGTTCTAATTGGTTATCCCCAATCTGGTGGTGGGGGAAGTTTCTATCTCATGAACCAAAACAATTCTTCCATATTTCATGAGCGTTTTTCTTTTTGTTAAGGACTACATGGATATTTCATACCGAGTCCACCCCCATTCTAAAGAGATACAACATGCATGGTAGTGTTAGTACAATGAATGAGTCTTCCTCTTTCTTTGTTTCCACTTGAAAAATATCCTATTCAATGACATGTGTGTTCCCAAAGTATGTTGTATCAGTGGAATATTTAATGGAAATTTCAGAGTTTAATTCTATTTGAAAAAAAAGCATGAAGAATGAATATCAAATTCTTTCCCTTCAGAGTAAGCAGCTTGTGTCCCATTTTCCTCTAGAAAATCCACATTGATCTTCTCAAGCACTCCCTCAAACAAATGATCAATGGGTTTGGGGATATATAGATCTTCCTATTTAGATTCATATTCTATCTCCAAGGAAATATAAATGTTAGTTGAATCTATGTAATTAAGACAAGGGGAGGTAATAATTAATTCAGTTTCAAAAAAATCAATAAATAATCGGTTCATGAAAAGACTATCTCCCTGGGTTTGTTCACCTTCAATTTCATTTTCTATGGGATGTTCCACTTGTAGTGGAATTTCCTTAAATAGTGTTATGTTGTCATAATCCTCATACTTCTCTACAAATTCCACTATTATGGTGCTTTCTTCCTTCAATGTTTCTGAATCTTGTACATTATAAGGAATATTTGGATTAACTAGTTCTTGAAACTCATTCTAGAAGTTATGTAGTTGTTTATGATCTACCATGTGTATTTCAAAAGATAAATCTTCTTCATCAATATCCTAAAACATCGATTGATCTAGGATAAATGGATCTTATTTTAACTTCAACAAGCCCTCCATTGGATAATCAACTTGAAAGATTTGTGGGGATACATTTTCCATCAATTTTTATAGGATTGGTTCTCGTTCTGGATCTAATTGTTAATCCTAGGATGCATGATCTTCTTAAAAAATCTACACTATTGTGGTCTCCTAGTTTTGAACTATTTTTCAAATTCTTTCAATTTCGGCTTCAAGATCCTTGTAATTTTTTCTTCTTGGTGTTTTACCTGTGAAATCTCATTTTGTACCTCATCCATTTCTTGATAAAATTGTGGAAAATATATTTACATTTCAATTAATTCTCAGGAAAAACCCTCCAACATTGGGTATTCAAGTTTCTCTTTAAGTTTTCGAATGAGATCTTAGAATTCATCCTCCTTGATTATTTGGATTCTAGCGCCCCCGATTTTTTTTCCAAGAAATAATCTCTATAATCTATAGACCAAGATGATTCAATAATTGGTTCTAGAACTTTTCTGTAATTTTTCCCAGAATTAAGGAAATAATCATTTGAAAACATCATTGTAAAAGATAA
Organism: Viscum album; assembly: GCA_963277665.1. Taxonomy (NCBI): domain Eukaryota; kingdom Viridiplantae; phylum Streptophyta; class Magnoliopsida; order Santalales; family Viscaceae; genus Viscum; species Viscum album. The sequence continues at coordinate 1,370,511,459 of OY728133.1, read as the reverse complement.
CTTTTCAAAAAAATTGGTAAAAGTGATATATATAAAAATAAATTTCACCACTTCCTCCTCGGCAACGGTGCCAATTTTGATGCAACCCTATTGGAGGGAATGTAAAAACAATTATTTCATATGTTAAAGTGTAGTAATGTGGTCGAATAAGGATGTCTACTTAAGAGGAGTTCAAAAAAAATAGTTTGTCACATTTAAACCAGGGTAAAAAAAAGGATGTTTTAGAGTATGTGAATAAGATAATGATGGATAGAAAATTGAAATTCATATGACTAAAAAATTATTACAATAAAAGTGATATTTGCTCAGTGTCAGTTTTCTAATTTTAATACAATCCATGATTCATTTAATATAAACATATTATTATATGTTTATTAAATTGAATTTCCACAATTGTTTCCTCTCACTTCCTTAGTGATATTATAATGGTGAGAGAAAGCCTTACCAAGAATTCAGTTTGGTCAACTCTCCTTCCATTTTCAAAATAGTTGTGTTGAATATTCTCAATTGATATGGGAAATACCCAATATGTTCTTGTTTATCCCAAACATTCAGGAACATTCACTACCCATTTTACATACACTGGCGATTGTCGAGTACTTCACCAGTAATCTCTATTCTTTTGAATCATATATAAACCAAAAATAATTGGAGGGAGACAATGATTATTTTACCAAGGGAAAAAACAATAACTTAATTAAAATTCATGAACCATTGCACTTGATAATAAAATACACTACAATAAATTGTATAAAACTATGAAGATGAAATAAATCTCATTCAATTATATCCAAGAATGCAATAATTAAAAAATAGAAAAAAACCCACCCCCAATCACTCAAAATGAATACCCCACCATGTTAAGGGTAATCAAGATGAATGGGGAAGAATAAGGCATTAAAAACTAGGGAAAATATAATAAATGAATGAGAAAGGTGAAATGTTCTCCTCTTTTGTGTCCCATACAGAATGAGATAGAATGAGATATTCTTTGAGAGGGAGGAGCTCTCCTCCTTTTATAACAAGAATTTTTCCCTAAATGATGATGCATTTTAGACCCAATAAACGACATCGTCTAGTTTTGAAACCTTTTTTAATGTTGTTCATAATTAGATTGGTCATTTCTTCTCAAAATTTCAGCGGATTTGGACTTCTATTCCTAGTTTTATGCCCATTTTAGTCTAACTATTTATTCTTTCCAGTCAGACACTCCAAATCGAAAACATCAGGAATAGGATTCTTTAATGGCCCCTTAAATGAACACATCAATTGTATTATCCTTCAATAAAGTTGTTTAAAAATGTATTTTTCATCTACCCACTGATGTTCAGAGCATGTTGGCCCACCATGAATGACATATAGACCCCACACCAAAACTCGATAGATCTTTAAATAGTTTTCTTAGTCCAACTTATGAGCTTTTTTGGATCTTCCATATAGTCAATTCAAATTTTTGTCTCGAAGGATGAAATAAACCCATGGATGTTTCAAATATTGATAAAAAATAATTCAGCAATTTTTATTAGTTTAGGAAATGTTAAGGCCAAAATAAAAAATAATAATTTAAATCCTCTAAACATTTGAAATGGGCCGTATTTACTATTCATCTCAAAATAACACCAATATCACCAATATGTAGCAAATCAACTTAAAATAACACTTTTGTGAGTTTAAAAAAAATAAATTTAATGTAAATTTAATTTAAAATATTTTCTCTATCAATGATATAGTTATAATGTCCCATATTATGAATTCCCTCAATTTGACAATAGTATTTATGGTTCATGTAGTTATTCGACTAGTAGATTTATCATGATTATGTTTTATTATGGTATTTTTTACTCAACACATAATCTACCACAATGTGTTCAGGTTTATTATTTGTAATGAATGTGTTTTTAATTATTTATCAGGACTAATTTTTTTATGATATCATCCATTGTATTTCTTACCCTTACTAACCATTTGAACTCACCCCTTTATTATGTTTCATTTTCCCATGATATGAGGAAGTATGTTAAGAGTGATTTGAAGCTATAATCATGGAAGAGTGGATTTATCTAATAGAGTAAATTAATTTTGTTTTTACTTTCATGATGTAGTGTTGAACTTATATATGTACCATGTTTCCAAAGTCTACTAAACTAGTGGGTCATTGTAGGTTTCAGGTGCAGCGGGAGTGTGTATAGTGGGTGTACCAAACTATAATTTTCACATTAACAATGATCAATATGAGATCTGTCATGATAATAAAACACCCTATCATTGATATTGAATGAAGAACAAAATAATGAAAGGGTGTCTTGGAACCATAGAGTTGATTTTCCTTTGCTGGTTATAATTTATTTAATTAAAAGACAAGAATTACAGTGATGGAATTATTTCTCTATTTATGTTTCCAGTCACAATCTGATGTGATCCTTCATTTAATCTTACTATCCAAGTGTAGGATTCCTCTATCGGTGATCCACATGCGCTCCACATATCTCTGGATGTCTCTGAAGGGATCTATGGGTTCTATTGTGTAGGAGCCATTTCTTGCGATGCCTACCTTCGATTGACATTATCTAGTGGGGAATTACCTCCCTCTCGTAGCTTTAGAATGATCTTGGAAGAAAATAATTATATCATGGAATGAGATATTTCTCTAAATCTATTGTGCGCACCCCCAAAAATTGATGGGCTAATGAGAAATATATAATTTGGAATTTTAATTACATAGAATAATAAATGAATTAATTAATCGTAAGCATTCAATAATTTCAATTAATTATTAGTAATACCACATGTCTAATAATAAAAATTGACTAATATTATTACATAACATGGGCCCAACGTATTTCCCATAATATTCTTTAATTAATTTAATAATATTATTTCTCACGAATCCCCAAAAAAACCACAAGGCGTGTATATTAATATGCACATCGTGTACTTTTTTTTCATTTTTCTTTATTTCTTTCACCACATTTATTAGACCATGATTCATGAGTATTTATTCATCAAATAAATATCACTATATTACATGATAATAAATATATTATCTCTCTAAGAATATATTCTCTTGAATAACTAGTGTCAAAATAAGTGCGATCAGGCATCCTTGAATAATTATTAAACCACAGTCTGAAATAATATTTATTCAACTTGTAAAACTGATATTTAACTAAGATACTTGGACATACTTATAGTTTGACCCTCTAGGCATCTTTCTCACTGGCATTAGGCAGAGCCGGCCTAACGTTCAATGTTATCATCTAACCACCCGCCAAGGAACCCATAGAGAAAGTAGTTAACACCACAATGACATGTCACCTCATACGAACAGTTACCATGTAATTTATTCCAATTATATTGATATCACAAATCAAGCTGGATGAATTTTGGTTCCATCAACCCATGTTCTCGATTATTATTTTTTTGACATCCCGGAATGGAACATTCCCAATCCTTACAATGGACTTAGATTTATTTAATCTATATCAATTCCAAAAAAAGTCATAAGATATAAAATTATTTTATGAAACATAAGGGAAACATCCATCCCTGAATTATCCATTCATTCAGTATTACTGGAGATGCACCAAACATAACATACCTCACTACAAACAGTGTTTTGTCACAGTTTTCGTCAATACATCTTAGTGCACAAGTTGTAATACCCATTATTAAAAATCATAAAGTCTACGTAGCAATACGCACGTCCACATACAAGAACATCCAATGACACTATGAAATGTGGACATCCTACTGGCGGGTCTAATTCTCATTATATCCTATTGGGAATTACAAAGCATGCACACCCCAAGATGGTTCCCCAAAGATTTATTATTACTCCTTCTTAATGGATTCTATTATTTATGTCCCTCAAATAACATCATTTGAACATAGAACATATATTAGTGAATAGTGTTATGGCCCTTCCAGGTTCTCATCATTGCAGGGATCCGCTATAACCCTTTAATGAAACAGCTATCCTTAGGACATTATCGCATACATTGTCATGCAGAAGAACAATCAAAATGTGATAAGGTATTTATTAATAAATAATGTACAATGTATTTGTTTTTAGGCCACCAACTCCAACAGTCCTTCAGGATGAATATTCCATGGTTATATTCCAATATAATCAAATAAGGCACTAGCTCTGGGAAATAGGGGCTGGGTCCTTACACAACAAGTTAATAATCATCAATCATGAGGCATGACATATGGTTTTTCCAATCAAAAGACATGATACATAAGAAATAAACGTGTATAATAGTCAATAATGTATCACTATCCATTAAATCATATCAAAATAATAAGGCATATGTTTTGGGAGTTCACATGTGATTGAAAAATAACTTTCCTAATCATTGTTTTCTTCTAAGACTATCGTTCTCAACTAAGTACCGTAGTGTAAATTCCTACTTGATCATTTAGAACATTCTCTTAGGAGTAACTTCAATCCATTTATCTATATCATATCTTATGGTTTTTTTCTCTAGCATCTCTTTGAATATTTTTAACTCCATCATCTCTTAGTATTATATCATATTCATTATCATTACCCAATGCATTGGGTGGATATAATGTTACCATCCATCATTGGTTTATAATATAACCACCTATACTTATATTATAAAAAAACCAACTATCCTTATTTTATAACAAAACCACTCATACATTATTTGTAACATAACCACCAACCACACAATAAGAATCCATTTATATAATTTATTTAATATCATTAAAAAATTTATCATTTCATCAATGATTAGCCCATGGAATAGAAAAGTGGATTCTTCAATATTTAATAATAATATAAAATTCATAACAACAATAAATATGGTATGTTTTTACCAAATCACCTATAAAATCTATGAAAAATTAATTGAAAAAGTTACCATTAAAATATCATTGGAACATTTCCTAATGAAAAAACCTTCTCATATTGAAATAGCTTATTTAAAATATAGGAATATACAAAATAATAAGTAAAAAATTTATTTAGAATAACCATGGAAATGTATAATGGTAACTAATAATAAAGTGAATTCAATATGGTGGGTAAATCCCTTCATGCATTGTACATTGAAAATAAAATTTCTTTAACATATTTGAAAAAGTAAATAAATAAATACATCATCTGGATAAAAAAAGATTATATTAGAAAAATTATAAATAAAATAAAATATTGGTAAAAATGAATTTAATATGTTGTTGGATAATATTAAAAGTATGATTAAAATATTATTAATAATAATATTTACATGGAAGAAAATATTATTGGTCAAAGAGGGAAATAATGTTATTTTTCTTCATAATTTTTTTTCAGTATTTTGAGTACTAAATGTGAGAAAAATTAAAGGAAAATAATTAATCGCTATAAATAACCATATGAGAATAAAATACATAATATTTGGGAGATATAGATTATATAATTTAATCATTGTAAATTTAACCATAAACAATCTCGGTAAAAATGCATTATACAATATAAACCCATAACTTGTGTTAGTATTACATTGTAAATTCTCCAGTATATTTTTTAATAAATTAAAATGTATTATTATTATATAAAAAAAATAATGACACATATAAAATCATTAAATTATAACATGTATCATCTTATCATCCATCTATTAAAAAGACCCTTAGTTTTCCATGTATGTTTTAGTTCATCGGTTATAGTCCTTGAACATTGACTACAGTTCCTCCATCTCCATAATTTTATTAATAATTCTAATTTTATATATTTTCATTATATACATATTTATAAAAATTCATATAAATTGGGGTCGTAAAATTAATTACATCACTTTGTGAATATGGTAGTTCATATGAATGCATGATCGATGTTTCTATTTTTGATGGATGGAATATAAGAAAGGTAGATGATAATTCACCATTAAAGAATAATTAAAATATAATAAATAACACACACACACACACATATATATATATATAATATAACAAAATAACTGACTATGAATGGATTTGATAGAAAACACTGCGTTTATTCATGGACATGTTTGTCCACACAATAAACAATTCACACTTTCTTTTTTTCTTAATGGAAAGGGAGAGGGTAGTTAATGATTATACCATCATTATATTAATATTATTGTATAATAATGATAATGATTTTATTATTTTCAATTGGAGAAACGAAATTATTGGATGAAGGGAGGTGCCTAAACAAATATAAAAATGAAATATTGGTCGATAACTTATTCCTTACTTCTTGAATTTTCTTTTTTGAAATGGGGATTAAACCATTGAGGGATGGTATTTTGTGAAAAACATAAATTAATTAAAGTATCTAGGATCTTATGGGAGACTATTTGGATGATAATTGGCTGAAATTAATGGGTTTTTATGGGAAGTGTGGAGAAGAGTACCCCTTTAATAAGTAAAATGGTTCATAATTTTATAAATACACAAATGTTTTCAATAATGGGATGTTTCTATCAAGAAAATTGGCATTAAAATTGAAAAGTAATATAGTGAATAAGATATAAATTATATACAAATCTATTGAATACAAAAATTAAAATGTTTTCCCATTAACTCTAAGGTTACTAACTTTTATCATTATATTTTTCAATATGGTACATAGTTTTTACCATTATAATAAATCTTTTATGCCTACAAATAAAAATGGTTATTCTTATATAATTTGGACCTAATGATTAAAAATTTGAATTACATTTTTATTTATTCAATTTTTATAATATATAAAATATAATTTTAAAATTCCAAATGACTAATTTACTAATAATAATTCATTCAATAAATATGAAATTAATGTTTAATATTTTAGATATGGGTTTATGAATTTAGATAACATTTTTGCAATTATAAATTATGTTATAAATTAAATATTTATTCTTATAAAATGTTTTCATAAATTTTTAATTAATTCTTATATAATTATAATAATATAAATTCATGTTACTTTTCAAAATAATATTTTCCACTACTCACATACAAATCAATCATTTGATAAAAATTCTAAAACAAATCATCTAAAGCCAATATGAAATTGACAAATCCAAAAATATTTTAAGTATTATAAATACACATTATAATATTTATAATTAAATCTTTTAAAAAGAATATAATGTTAGGAATAAATTTTTTTATAATAAATAATTTTTTTTATATTTATAATTCATTTAAAAATATTACTATTCATAAATATTTAATTCATGGAAAATTTTAAATTTTAAAATTCATTTTATGTAGAAAAAAATATTTTATTAGTTTATTAAGGGAACTAATTGATTATATTATAACTATGCTACCACTTTTTATACCTACCAATTATAGGGATACCTTAGAATCGTCCATTTTCATTTAGTTTAAGTGTTTCATGTAGAGAATAATATCAAATACTTACATTTTATTTCAAATAATATATATATATATATAAATATAAATATTGTCTTAGGGTGTTACATGGATCACAGTTCTCTTGTTTGGAAATTAAAATAGTGTGTTTCCAAAAAATGTTTTATTAACATTGTTCTATAAGGGTGGTTCGAAAAGAGAGTTTTTATTTTTTTATCAGGAATAATAAAATTTATTGAGCATATATCAGCTGTACAAAACTATAATTTATAATATTGAAACATTTTTATGACTACGGTATATCAGGAATGTGTTTCTAATCCCATCCATAGTTGTCATATTGATATGTTTCTCATTGAATATAATAGATTTCCCAAGATTCTTCAAACATTAATTGTATGAAAACATCATAGATAGAGAAATGTTTTTTTTAAAATGTATCATATTATTGAAATTAGAGGAATGTTTCAATAGAGATGTTTTAAAATAAAATTATTATTACTGTTTCTTTCTTGAAATATAAACAAAAATGGTTAGTGTTATTATATATTAAAAAAATCAATTCCGTTTTTATGATAAATAAAATATAAATAATTTATAATGAATGTTATAATTTGTAATTTTTATTGAAAATTATATATTTAATTTTATTCACTAAAAAGGGTTCATCGTGAAATTATCTAATGAAATTTTGGAGTAAAATGTCCATAATTAAATCATCCACAAAAATTTCATAAATTGTTTCATATAGTAGAATATTCCACTTGAAATGTTTTAGTAAATGTTTCAACTAAAAATGTTCTTGCGTGATATTTTATGGAAATTTTTAAAAATATTTTATATTATAAATTTAGTCATATGATTTTCTATTGAATTGGAAGGTTAAATTAAAAGGGTATACTATTATTTTTGTTTGAAAATTTGAACTATAATTTTCTATTTTAATCATATATGAAATATTAACGAACCTTTAAATTGAAAAAATATTTTTTATTTAATGTGAAACATTCAACTCATATAGTCTATTACAAAATTTATCCCAATCAAAATCAATTTCAAATTTTATATGAAAAGGATTTGGGTTTTTTTATGGAATGTTTCCACTAGTTTAGAAAGAACTGACTATAATCATGGAAAAAGTTATCTTTAAACATTTATTAAATATTATTACTTCACTAAATATTATCATGAAGAAACTAATTACATTGAATATAATAAATCAAAACATTACACTATTATTCATTTCTAGTTTAAAATTCCATTGTTAAATATAAACAACATATAAATTAAATGGAAAATTCTAATGTAACCATTCTTTTGGAAAATAATTATAGTGAAACCTATCTCATAATAAATTCATATAAACCATTTGACTAAAATATTATTATTCAACAAATAAATTTATATTTTTTTCCACCATGTCCCATGATAAATTATACTAATACATTTAAAGTGAAACATAATACTATTGGAATATTCCACTTAATCATATGCATAGTAAAAAAAGAAAATTAAACAAAATTTATAACTGATTATATTGGAACATTATCATTAACAAATTCCACTAAATCCTCTAATGTTAGAAAAATCACTATCATTTCCCTATTAAAAATAAATAAACTAAAATTTCCTCAAATTAAATTACATTAAAACCAATACCATGTATTATTATAAAACATATTGAGTGGAAAATGCTAGAGGAAAACTTCATCAAATATAATTGGTGGTAATATTCATTATAATCATTATTTTCTTGTGTAATTTTTTTGTAGAATAATATTATACTAGATAGGTTTGACTATAAAATTTTAATGAATTTTTCTTGAGTAAATCCAAAAAATTTCCCCCTCGATACACTTTATTTACACAAGATTATTTTAACCAGAACCTATCAAGTGGAATCTAATAATGATTAGTTTTCTATCTATCATATATAATATAAAATTTCACAAAATTTTATATTCAAATTTTATTTAATCAATATATTTTCTTCAACTATTAATTAGGAATTTTTTATAAATAATTGGTTTTTCATTATTGTTTAACAACACTAAATATTCTATATTATGATTAGTAATCTGTTAATTATATTTACACAATTAAAACATAATTTGGTTGTGGTTTTACAATATAAATAAAGCATTACTTCTACTAATGAAAATATTTATATAAATTAGACATTATCTTCAGTGTAGACTTAAATAGTCATTAAGTGATATTATATGTTAGAATTTTATTTTTTCCATAAGAGAATAAAAAAAATTCATTTTATTTTATAAAGAATAAATGTATATTCAGTATGGTCTCTCAAATTATGTTACACTAAAAAAATCATTTTTAATGTGGTAAAAACGCAATTTTTTAAAAATAACTTCAAAATAAATTTTGGGATAAAATATATTCAAATGAAAATAGAAGAATTTATTTAAATCAAACACATGGAGCTAAAACGTTTTAAAAGAATATATAAAAATTATAGAATATTTTTTATGAAAATTTATATCAAAATTATAATACTTTAAGCTGTTATGCGAGATCAACTAGAAGATTTGTTTGACCGAGTTATGTTGTTATAAATTTATTAATGGGGGAATTTTTATGTCTACTAATATTTTTTACATGAGCATTGGATTTATTTTAATTTTATTTTTTATGAATTAAGGGATATGTAGAGAGTTTTTTTTCTATTTTATATGTTAAATGGATACAGTCTATAAGGAATGGTAAATAAATCATTCGTATGTATTGGGGGATATAATATCAAACATTATATGATTTTAAATAATATATTGTTATATCTATTTTAAATGAAGTAATACTATTATGAAAAATAATAATTTAGTATTTGTATTATGATCATAGTGGGATTCTGGATACTAGTAAGGAATGTTGTGATCTACCACTTACTAAAGTGCGGCCTATAACCAATTATGATTTAATAAAAAAGTAATTTCTATATAGACCTTGGACTTTGATTGCTGTAATTTTTTCATTTTATATTTGAATGATAATTTTTTTAAAATAGTTTTCCCTTGTATTGAATCATATTTTTTATGAATCTTCATTATCCCTCCATTCAGTCCCCCATGAAATATATGTTTCCATGATAAAATGTAACATTCCATTTAAGGGTACCCGTAATGATATATAATTAGTTTATAAAAAAACTAAAATGTAGAAGTTTAAAAGGAGATTTAAGAATTTAAAGTTATGTCAACACCAAATTACCAAAAATTCTAACGCCAAATTAATAGTAAAATATTAATATAAACACAGATATATAAAAAATCATGAATGGAAGATGATAAATGATGATTTCTGGGGATATTGAGAATGAAATCATTATTTGATGTTCGTGAAAAGTAAAATTAAATAGATAATCCTAGAAGAGGTAATAATGATGTTAAAGTTGAGGAAATGAACACTGAAAAATATCATATGATGTGCAAGGAATCATTGGAAATTTTATTGAGAATGTATCATATATAACTTTGAGTACCTTAGTAAAATTTGAAAAGTCAGACATAAAAATAAATAGTCATGAAAAATTATTATAAATTTGAATTATAATAATGTAAAGGGAAATAAGCAAGATTATTCCTTTGTATATGAACACAGATTAGGATAAGAATAAAGAATATAAAAAATTCAAAGGGAAAAAATTATTGATCCAAAAGAGGACATTGGGAATAGATGTTTTGATAGTAATATGGATGAGGGACATAGTAATTGTTTGAACTTATCACATTATAAATTTTAATAAAAAATAAAATAGTTTCATTAAAAAAATTCAATATACCAGTAAGGATTACTAAGTATTATACTGGTATAGTTTACATATATTCAAGAAAAAGTTAACTTTTATTTACATTTCATGCTAAGTTGGAAAAATTTTGTTTTGATTATAGTTCCATAATCTAGGAATCATATACTGAGAAATACATTATATTTATTGAATATATATTGAGTATTAAATAATTACATAATATTTTCTTCACTGAGTACTATTGTTGGAAATTTTTTAGGATTTAAATTTCTATAGTCACTTATGAATTATAATATTGGATATTTCATTTTATATGAATTTTTTAAATTGATTCATATGTTAATATCAGTAAAAATTAGTATTAAATAATAAAATAAAATATGATATTAATTGGTAATTTATCATTAATTACACCCACAAGTACGACTAGTAGTATCGTATTTACTATGCGATAATTGAGTTAATATTTATTTTTTATTTTTCAAATAAATAAAAAATTAAAATAAATAATTATTCATTATAACGGTACAATAAAAAATTTACTTCATCAATAATCTATCAGTATCACCCCAATTATTTTTTAGAATATCTCTTTTAAATTTAACAACATTGATAGCTATGGTTTCATGCAACACTGAGTTTAAAACCACAATATTATATTTAAAATTTGACTGTTATAACTATGACGTTTTATTGGTGAGAATGAATAGTATAAACTAATTTATTAAATTTATATTTAAAAATTATTTTCATAGGAATAATATATGAAGAAATCAAATTTTATGCATAATGGACTATATTTTTTAATGACGGTTTTACGCCATTATAATGGCACAAAACTTTTAAAATTAAATATTTACAGTTTTATAAATTCTATTAAAAAAATACTTCATTTTTAAAATATTAATGTAAAAATTATTTTAGGGTAAAATTTGTTATTTTTTAGAAAATATTAATTTTCCAATGAATAGTGAAAAGGACAGATATTTATAAAACTATATATTTCATTATATTAAAATTTTACTTTTGATTTTAATATGATATCATATATAAACTAATAAATTAATTTTTTAAAACTAAAAAATACTAATATGATATATTTAAATCGTGGAATAAGTAAATAAATGTATTAAAATGATAAATTAAGAATTAGTAATTCTGTGAAACGTAAATCATTGTTTATAGTTCTAAAATTAACATAATTATCTAATAAAATCAAATATAATCATAAATAATAATTTTTTTGTTCCCATTACTATAATATCATTTTATGAGACATTAATTAATTTTTTAGAGTGTCATAAAATCTGTTAAAATAATAAAATTTTCATTTTTTAATAAATGATGATTTAAATTGAAAATTATATATCACAAATTTAGAAAAAAAAATTCCTAAAATTGAGTTTATTTTTTAATTCTAAACTTTATTAAATATTTGAGGTGAATTTATTTTGATTTTTCTAAAATATTTGAATTTTTGGTGAATAATGTAATACAATAATTTACAATAATTATCATTTTAATTAAGTAAATGAATTATTGAGTCGTAGATGATGCATGAATGAGGTAAGAACCCATTGGTTCAAAATAAAATTCACAATTTAATATATGTTTTCTCAAAAACCAACACAATTTATTGTCTTGTGCAGAAATAAAAAAAAATAATCATAAAAACCCTCTCCACCACTATAAATTCCATCCCTCGCTACCCCTTATCATCAGACCTCCAAAACCTTGTATCTTTTCTAGTTTTTTCCAATATATCTCCCTCTAATTATGGTATTTATATTTTCTCCAAAATTCAATATCAATGTTCAATAAAAAGGTTCCCAAATAGGGGAATTCAAGAGGTAAAATCCTCTTTCATTCTTTTAATTTTTATTATAATTTTTTTTCTTTTATTATCCTTCCCTCACCTACCCTATCCATGGTAAAATTATAACTCTAGTATATTTTATATACTATAATTTTATTATTCTAATGGTATATCAACCGTAAATTATCTTATATTCCCCTTTTATATAAAAATAAAATCATTTTTCGTTCAGTGCTAAATTACCTCCATTGTGGGAGAAAAGTTTTTTTGTTTCAATTTTCCCTTCAAGGATAGTGATAAATAATTTTCAAGTTCAAAAAGTCATTAATATATGTAAATAATCTTTTTTATTGTTCTTAAAAATCATATATACATAATATTAATTTATAATCCAAAAATAGTTCGTGATAATCGAGAAAAACACCAAAATAATCTTAATGGTTATCATTAACTCTTTATCTAATCAATCACCATCATGTATGGAATAAAAATTTTATATATGACCATTAAATATATTTTATGTTCATTAATAGGATATAATTTTATTTTTTAATAACTATTTTCAATTTACATGATCTTTCAAACATGTATACAAGTGAACCAATAATGAAAACAAGGAAAATTAACAATCTCGAATAAAGAAACGGATTATTATAACTCATCAAATAGGCTATAAAGAAAATTAAGAAAATTATAATAAAAATATATATATTTATGTTGTTTTTAATTAAAAAATTAATTAATATAATTTCATTATCAATGACTTTAATCACATGTTCAAAACACTTTCGAACATAAGGTAATGGATTGTCATTGAACCTCTATTTTTTCCATCGGGTTAGGATTTATATCTCTTTTCCCTAATGTAATTAATCTTAATTTTTATATATTTATTCTATATTATTTTTATATTTAATAAACTAATGTATCCATAACATTTTACCTTTTTTTATTTGTACAAACATGTTTTATAAGGTTACCTTCTCAATTCCCCCCAAGAATCAAGGATAATTAAATGGAACATTCCAATTTATTATCCATTTTCATGTATAGTCCATACTATGTTCAAAGTCACCATTGTTTTTCTGAAATAAATTTTTTCCCTAAATAACAATATTTTATTCATTTCTAATTATTTACAAACAATTATTACTTTTACTGTTTGAAAGACTCTTTCATATTTTCTATTATACCGTACTGAAGTTTCCTATATCTAATGTTTTTTAAAAACACTTTTTATATTTTTTCACTTCAATGGGACATAATTTATTCCTCAAACATAATTTCATTTTCCATAAGTTTTTATTTTTGGGATATTCATGTTTATAATCTGATTTTATGACAAATACAAAGGATTATTCCAAAGAACAATTTTTTGAAAAGTAAAAATGGTATTTGTCTTGCGAATTTCTCAATGGTTTTAGTAGAATATTTTCATCTATCACAAAACCCTATATTTAATCATATACATAGTTGGGATTGATCTTTTATTTTATAATATATCATATTTTATTAAATGGGTTATGATTAGAAGGATTGTGGATGTGTTATCATGATTCCATTCACCATATTACTCAGAATGGTTAGTGACATTGTTTACGAATTGAGTAATGTTATTTATATTATTCTGTCAATGTTGTTTATGTTTTCTCATTTTCATATGAAGAATTTATTAAAATTTGTATGTTAAGGGAGTGTCCTGTTATAGCCTCCTAATACATTAGTGGGTTTAATGAAACAAATCAAATATGGACTTGGTCGAGGTCTTTCCAATTTATTTTCATATGAATAATAACAAATACGCCTTTATCTTCACTAGAAAAGGCCTTTATCAGTGCTAGAAAAGTGATAACTATGTGAGCGATGTTAAAATCCAAGAGTTTTATTTATGATTTTAAAATCTCTAATAAAGGTCCATTTTTCCTTATGTTTTATATCAAACTATAACACCACTACTGTGTTCGGTAATAATACACTGCAGCACAAGAAGGACACCAGATATAAAAAAATGTCCCAATAGAGAATTTAAATGATATGAAATTGACAACATAAATACCAAAAATCTATACTATATAAGTTTGAAACATTTTTTTATACTATTACATAAATACAAATGTTACATACATTCAAAAACAATCATAATTGATAACGTTAACATGATTTCCATTAACATTACTTATCAAACTACTATAACTCCAAGAGTAGTTTCGAACAAACCAAATCAAGTCAAAAAAAAAATCCACCTGAATAAGTGTATAATTATTATTATTATTTCTAAAACTATATAATATGAACATAAATATGAAATAATAAATTAAATATATGTATAAAATTTTAATTTAAAAATATAACTATTACCTTTATGATTGAGCAGTGGAGGGAACATGACAGAAAGTGTTAAATTTCAACACCATAAGAGTGAAAGGTTTTATGGGATAAATGATTTTTACAATTTTTTGTGCAAAATGGGATGAAATATTGATAAAGAACCCTATCTCCAACAAAATAATCAATCTTTATAGGGAAAAAAAATTTCGGATTAATACTAAATAGAAATAAAATTAACATACATATAAAAAAATAAATTAATTCTATGGACAATGATTTTTCTATGGAAACATAGAGATGAAATATGTGATTTCGTAGTGGAATAATTGTTTCTCATCATAAAATTGAATTGGAGTTAACATAAAATATTTTGATAAATGCACTACTGTAAGGGTGAAATTTTTTTTAGCAATATGGATCATAAAATTTGGAAAAAGCACCCCAACTCAAATAAAAAAATACGCCTATATAAGAAAACAATTATTATGTGATTAATAAAAAATATAAATAAATTAAACATAAATATGAAATATTAAATTAATTGTATGGAAAATGATTTTAATATAAATACATAAAGATGAACTCCTTGATTGAGAAGAAACAACTTCATTTCTCTTCTTTCAACGACATAACACATGGACCAAAATATTCAAAAATAATGAAACTCTATAAGGAATAATGAAAATTATATCATCATTCTGTTATATAATTTTTCAAGATAATAAAGAATATAAATCATAACATTTCCATTTCATTTATCTAAATGGTTTCCTTCATTATAGTTTTTTCTTATAAATTAATAGATGCATCATCATGTGAAGAATACATTGTAGGCATGTGTAGACAAATGTATAATTTAGATTAAGTTAATTCAGTAGAGAATATATTATATTATGAGGAAAAATGTAAAATATTTAAAATTTTTTACCTTATCATGGAAATATATTTCCTTATTTAATGGTTTCAACGATTTGGATCCTTTTTCGAGAATCCAAATACACTATTTATGGTTCCCACTAACTTACAAGACATTATGAATATTGGGACTAGCATGAACTGATTTGTGATGACCCAATGAAATGGCCATCCTCAATTAAATTTTCATCTAACTCAACATTTGGTTCAGTCTCCAACAGAACAATCGACAAATTATTTTTTTATTATAGATATAAAATACTTACATTGAATTATACACCCCTATTAATAGCTCTAATTGTTTACCTTTCTATACTAAAATTCTCCTTCACAAATCCCATTTCATCAATTTTCCCTCCATTGATATTGTAAACCCATTTTCAATTGAAAAATCACTTAAAATGTTATATAATCCTACTCGTATATCTATTTGATAGTGACAAACTCAAATATATTTTTATAAATAAAATTTTTATTCTTGGAACTAGAAATCTGTATCTCTTCATCCACAAGTGTAAAAACTCTATTTTTCATCGTACTAAGTCATCATGTTCTTTTGCATATAATGTATAACCATATGTTACTAAACCAGTGTATGATAAAATATTTTCATTCAGTTCTCTAGCTATACATTGAAGTTGTTTGGAAATTGAATTTTTTTTAGATAACACCTTAATATTTTTATCTCTAATACATCCTATAAATAGTTTATTATGTGTCTTTGATATCTATACTTTAACCCTTGATGGATTCAAATCTCTTAGAATTTATTTGTGGACTTCAATGTGTGGATAAACATATACACTATTATAAAATATGTAAAGATTTTATTTCTCCAACTATATCATTGTAATTGTAACAACATATCTTCGAGAAATCTATTTATCAAAAAGGCATTTGTTGTGAAGAATATTTGGGAGACTGATGCATTCAACATATGATAAGTAATCAGCAACGAACTCAATATATTCATCAACAATATATCATTATATAACAACCTTCTATCATAATTTGACTCCAGACATTTCCTTTCATAATCTTTATATATTGTTCTATGGGGTACATTCTTCTAAAATGGACAAGACCACATAGTTTCACCTATCTAGCCATGTATACTATTATTTGGAACATTGTATCAATGAATTATGGTGGGAAGAACATATTTAATAAACATAATATGACTAAAATATCTTAATTCATGATGAGAAAATTTACCAGGTCTACATTTTTACTACATATGGCATGGAAAAAGAAATAGTGTCTGGTTAATGAATGCCGTACATTTTAATGAAAAATCATATGAAAACAAAACAGGAATTAAATCTCACATCAAAACATGACATTTTTGTGATTTTATTCCTTTTATCTTCTAATTAGTCATGGACACAACATTCTTGATATTTTATAAATGACTCTATGGAACTTTTACACTATAAAAGAAAAAGAAAAAAATGCAATTTTTCATATCTAGATAATTTTTAAGATACTAGAGGAAGAAAATTATTCCTTTTACCCTTCTCCGGTTCTAACTCTTCTCTTATCTAAATTTCAATCAAGTGTAACCTAGCGTTGATTCCATATTTATATTCTTGAAACATTTAGTAACGTTCGAATAAGAAAATCAATTAATATTTTTTATACATGCATGAAATCCAAAAAATTCAGGACATATGAACAATTTTAATACTGTAATTCAAATAAAATTGATATCTTCTACCGACATGATTTTTTAATGTTTTTCAAAAATGGTTTACCAAAAACAATGTCAATCATTTTTATGTTGTTGTACAGTTGATCACTTGTTGTTGTAGATGATGTTATAACTTGTTTGATATTCCCATCGAATGATGTTGTTTAGGATCGATATTTATTCCATTGAGGAAAAAATTTATGATTTACTAAAAACACAGTCTTTAAGGAATGTTTCAACTGAACTATGTATGTGAATTTTTCAGAAATAGAACACCCCAATATTCATTTAATTTTATAGCCTACTTAATTTCCATAAAAGTGGAAATTAGTTATCATTTCGTAAAACATAGACCTTAGTGTGAATTCATTAATTCTATAAGCATTAAATATGCAACACTTTTATCCCACATTAATTTCAAATATGTGATCAATGGAGAAAAATATATATCAATATCATTATCTAGTTTATTTTTCCTTGATATAAGTAGAGAAAACATAATGTATTTTTTCTTCATGCATAACCATGGTAGCAAGTTATAATTTACCAAAATGATGGGCTATGTAAATTAAGTATTACTATATACACAAAAAAAATTATTCCATCTATAGATAATTCAAGACGAATGTTTCATAGCTCATCTCCAAATTCAAGAAACACATAAACAATATTATTCCACTAAGGATAATCTAATGGATTAATTAGGTTCTAAATATTTAATTATTATATCTGCATGCCATGTAAATTGTCTTGCGACTTCCAATCGTCCATAAAGATTTCTAAACCATGGATTGATAGTAAAGTGACATATATATTTTGGTGGACTTGATTAATTTGTCTAATATAAATCTATGCCACACATAGAAAATTTTAGGAGTGATTCATGGTCCTTACGAACATATATGAAATAATTTGAACAAGCTAATATTTTTTAGAGATCATTCCAGTTGAACATATTATTAGTTTTGAATCATATGTTAAGGATGATACTTCATTTTCTTCTAAAATCGTATCTTTGAAAAGATCAAGTAGTTATGTAAATATGGTGTCACCCCATCCACTTCCATAATTAAAATTATATATCATCAATACAAATGAAAATGGTGTGTATTTATTAAAACAAGTATACAATTGTTCCTTTGAACAACTACATAACTCCTCAAAAAACATTGGACAATCACGAAGGTCATCTTTAATTTCCATTTTCATTTATTTCATGTGATCACCCTCATATTTTATAATGGTTTTCATATCAAATGATTCATAAATCATATTATTATCCCAATCGATGTCAACATTCAGTTTTTCCTCTTGTTTAGTCAAAAATTTATAGATTTTATCTATTCTCTGATAAATCAAATGTTTTTCCACTCTTTTGGACAAATTTTTCTACAATAACAACAACATAAACAAAAGCATAAGATTATAGAATGGTCATATGCATGCTCTCTTGCAAACATGATGAACTCCTTAACTCCATATTCATATTAGATTGTCAAATGATTAGTGTGTATCCATTTTTAGATCATATCCATCTTATTTGGTTATCCAACGATTAACTTTATACAATATATAAATAAATACACATAAGCTATTAATTATCAAAATTGAATATTATAGACAATTCAAATTAGGCAAATATAGATCATATCTAATTGAATATATATATGCCTAAATATTACAAATCCAATAATAAAGGATATTGGAATATTTAAAAAAATAGAGGGAGATAAAGGAAGATAATAAATGTTATTATAACTAAACATTATATGTGTAAACCAGAATATGGATAACGTAATGACCCTAGCATGAATTACCCATAAAAAACCATGTCAGATCATCTTATGACCTCTAACAGACCTCAATGTCCCTAAATTGTGTTTTAAACATTGGATGAAAAAACTATAAATGGTACGTGCCCCCCTCCAAATAGAATCAATTAGTACCAATGGTCAAACAAAATTCTATGATGAGCATTGGGGTTAATGGACATGGAGAGCCAAAATCATCATTACCTGGTATAGGTATACCTGTTATACAAAACAATATAGCTATAAATTATTGAATATCTATATAGACACACATAAATGTCTTAATACTAAAAAAACTCACATATAGTCAATAAGAAATATCAAATATAAAAATATATGATATTCAAACATAACATGAAATATAAAAGAACGATAATGATATAAAAAGTGAAGGTTGGATGTGATAAAACATCATGTTTTTAACTGAAGATGACCCCTTTGAATCTTCTCTATAATAAAACGAAGTAAATTAGTGAATTCTATGAGGAAAATACATCACTCAACTAAATTGGCTCCTAAAAAATTTTATCGAAAGCTACATGTCTAATGAGGTTTCCATGAATGGTGTAAGAAAATACATACTAATTTGGGAACCACCAATATGCCTCCAAAAAGTAGTAAATAAATAGGAATATACCTGGAAATTTTCGCCCCATTCTCAGATGGGGTGGTAACGGTGGGGAGGGGTTTGGGCGTGATTGCATGGTCAAGTCCGTGAGCGAGTGATTTACCTGTATTGTGTTCTCCGTGTTGTGTGTCACATTCATAGTTGTACACAATTTTAAAAAAAAAATATACATGATAATTTATACAATTTTATTTAAAAGTATGAAAAAAAATTAGTAAGAAGATATAGAATATATATGTAAAACTATAATGAATAAATCCAAGATTCAGTGTCAGATAAAAACAATGGATCATACATCAGTACTGAATACAAACAGTGGACCAAAAATCATTCCCTAATAATTTGAACAGAAAAAAATAATAAAAAACACATCATAAAAAATCATAGAAAAATAATTAAAAAACATAACAAAAATTACATATAGAAAATAACAATTCATACCTCACTAGGTTGAATAAAATTCAGGACACTCTTTTGAAACCCTAACTACAATTGAACATCAGATGGTAGATGAGATGTTGGAGTAATTGGAGGTAGTCATGTTGTGTGATGTAACATTCGATTCCCCATGGGAGGAGCACCGACTGTTGGTGGCCTACACAAAAATCTTCTGCATCCGGAAGAGTTCCCAAATGGTTATGGTTTTAAAAATAGATCGGGACACTTTTATCAGCGCTTAATATAAGAACTGATAATGGGCCCTTTTATCAACACTTATTACTTAAGTGCTAAATTTGTTAGAGATAATAAATATTAAATTTACCAGCACTTTATTTAGTGCTAATAAAGATGAATATATCAGCGCTTTATTTAGTGATGATACAGATGATTTTATCGGTGCTTATTAGTGAGGAGTGGATAAAGGATTTTTAATTATAATTATAAACAAATTATTATTTATATTCACAAAATAAATAAATATAAATATAAATATAGTATATATATTACTTTTTAATTATATTTATTATAATTTTATACTAATTTAATTATTATTATAGAATTAATTTTAAAAAATAATATGTGATTATATATATTTACATAATTATTCATATATATTTTTAATAAAATATATATAAATATAAATATTGTAAATATATTCATTATTAATGTAAATATAGAAAAAATTAATAATTATTTAAATATATATAATTATTTTTTATAATTATATAAATACGTTTAGAAAATATTTAATTTTGTGTAATTATAAATATATAAATGTATAAATATAATAAATAAACATTTATTTTTATTTTTATTTATAAATATTATTTGAATAATATATTTTTTTCATTATTAATGAATGTCTAATTTTATGATCATGCATATATGTTAAAAATGAGTGAAATTGAATAAATTAAGAATAAATAAACATTACAATGTCGAAAAAATAGATATGTTTTGGGTGTGTACGTCACAATAAATAAAAATTAATTAATTACATATATGAAAAAATCAATATAACACACATTTGATCAATAATAAATTTCAAAATCGAATGAAATTCAATTATATATCGAGTACTATGCAATTAGTCAATATTATTAATTCATATTAATTTTTAATTTTAAACCAGTATTTAATAAATATATGGCTATTTAATGTAAAGAGAAGAAATATATTGTAATATATAAATCATATTTATATACATTAATATATATCATCATATTTAAAATATATAATTTAATAACCTTAATTACCATAATTTTCTAATTAATTAAATGTTTAATATTTAATAATGTATAATCAATCGATTAATTTTTATCAATAATTATCTAATTAATAAAATTTGTAATATATTTTTTAATGAGAAAATTTTTTATTTTTTATTTATTTAATTATTTCAATTTATTTATTCGGACCTTTATCACCACTTAAAATGTGCTGATTAAATAAATATTTACCAACAATAAACATAAAGTTATGATAATGGGTACCCTTTATCAGCACTAAAAATAAAGCGCAGATAAAGGATACCATTTATTAAATCTAAAAATAAAACACTGATAAAGGATACCCTTTATTAGTGATAATTTCTAGTGTTGTTAATAGCCTGTTTTTTAGTAGTGTATATGGATTTTTCCAAGGCCTTAACCATTTATTTTCATGTGTCTTGGTCAAGGCCTTGATGGTATGTTTATGATGTTCGGTATTATTAATTTATTCATTATGGTATTATTAATTGATAATCCATTTGATTGTTCTACTAGTATAATATCTAATGTAAGTTTCATTAGGTTTTAATGACCCATTTTTTTAGTTATTTACAATGAATTATTGTTTAGGTTAATGACTGCTTCCTTTGTATTTCATACCCTTAGTGAAAATCTGAGATCACCCCTTTCTTATGTTTAATGTTTTTCCAGGATCCAAAGATGTATATTATTAATGAATAGCAGGGATAATCAAGGATTTTATGGGTGTTTACAATGGAGTTTCTATTATTTTACATTCAAAGTTGTAATGTTTCAATTGTGTTTGTATATACTTTTTTCAAATATATTAAACTATTCAGTCCATTAGGATGCGTTCTCTTGTTCATAGTATCAATGTCACTGAGTAAGGCTACAACTATAAGTTATTGGGGATATGGTTTTAATAGTTTTTATCAGATCACGTTTAGTATAAACATTGAAAAATAGATTTAGGAAAACATGGATTTTAGAACATGACCCTGTGATAGAATATTAGGATGATGATAGATTAATATCCCAAAGAAACCATGTTTATGAGTTTAGAAACTCATAACTTATTTTAATATAAAATAATTGGTTCCCTGGTTCTAGATTATACATTATTTTTCATAATGTCATAATCAAATCGAGTGTATTCATGTTTTTTTATTAATGATACCTATTATAAGTAATGGAAACAGTACACACATATGTATTCCATATAGATATTTCCCCTACTATTCAATATAATGAAATTAGTGCTAGAGATGCAGCTGGAGCTGAATAACGTATAACTATACTAGGAAACCAAAATCTAGTTTTGAGTAATAACCTTACTCACATGGAGCAATCCAATCCACAACGCGGCGTAACATTGTAATAATGGTTCATGAAATAACAACCTTCATCATTCAATGGGACTAAAAACCCATTTATTTTTGAGAAATTGATAGGTTCCTTAGAGAAGATATTACTCACATGGGGATGTAATGAATGGAATAAGGTAATCATTTCAGTTTATCATAACTTGAGAGATACAAATCAACGATGGCCACTAAATCAAAACACAAGGGATTATGAATAAATTTAAAATATCGAGTGGAATGATTTTAAGGATGTTTTCCTGGAAAAATATTTCCCCCGTGAATAGTGAGAAGATATGGAGAGACAATTCTTGAGATTGAGAAAAAAAATATGATGCAAATATTTCCAAGTTTGAATACATCTTTTCAATGATAATAAGGAAAAATATGGATTACATATGTAATACAAGGTGTAAGATATAACATTTATTTGATTTTATTGATACAATTATACTAATGGAGCTAGTATTTATAATATTATCATCATATGAGGATATAGTATCGTGTTTTATTAAGATGAAGAAAGAGTTGTCCAAGTATTATGACTCTAAAAGAAATAAAGTAAAAAAGAGGATGGTAGAGAAAAAATGATGATAAAGGGATTAAGGGAAAGAATAATTTTCCCACATTTGAAAATTGAGGAAGGATAAAACCTTGGTTCTTGATTGAAGGGAATTGGTGTTTGATACATTCATGGAGAGAAATTCCACTAGGCTAATGATTTCATGTAAACGAAATAATCTGCATATATCAAATGCTTCAACAGTAAGGATATAAGGCACTGTGAAATTTATTTCCCCATGCTTTGATAAAATATAGCTTAGAAGAAGAAAATGGATTAAGTTCATGATTATTGTATTACTACATTTAAAAAGGAATAATTAATGTATTTGTGTTTTGGATTCAATAATTATTTTAGGATATTATAGTTATAAGAATCATGTGATATATGGGGATTGTATTACAGTACTTCTTCTTTATAGATTAAGAAAAATGAAAGTTTTCAATAATGTTATAAGGTGACCAAAAAATTCATATATTGGGTTTGTGTGATTAAGAGATACAATATAGAGAATGTAATGATAAGTGTATTTTTAAAATTTAGGGGAATTTCTTAAAAAAAAATTTTGAATGTTGGAAAACATGTTTTGAATGATTCTGAAGATAAAAACATGTGGAATGGAACAAGTTAAATGTTGGAAATTACTGTTAATTGATAACATTAGATATCCTTCTAAATTTTAGTAAAAATTCAATGTAGTGACATAATGAACGTATGATTCGTTAAAAGATGTTTAGGTATGAAGATTTATTCTTATATATCCATTTTTTGTTTTAAAAAATGAAGTGGGACTAGATCAAAGCACAACCATATATGAGATTTTACATATTAAATGGAATGAAATTGATTAAACTATTTTCTCAAGTTCCTATATATATTGTAACATTATCCCTGAACATTATGAATGTGATTTTTTTAAAAACAATTATCCATTTTTGTTTCATTATAAGAAATCCATGGCCCTTTAACTAATCATGGATTTAAAATCTTGTGATGGTTAAAATTTTTATGACCATGTTCTCAACCGATCTCCATCTAAACCGGATAGTTTTATTACTTTTTCATACACATGTTTCCAGTTACTACAAATTTTTTCCTGTAGGGAAAACTAGTTTTTTGGTGACTGTCACATTCTCAATTTCTTGTTTTTAAATGGAGATTTTATTATGCCTTTTTATGATGTGGGATTTCCCAAAAGGTTTTCAAAAATGACCACTCTATAATTACCAAGAATAATTTTTAATTTTTAGGATGAAATATAGTGAATATAGATGAATGTAACACCCCAATATTTTATTTTATAACTCTTTTAAATTTAGCAACTTCGATAGCTTTTGTTTTACGCAACACCCTGTTTAATACTATGATATGCCATTTAAAATGTGACTGTTATAACCTTGGTGTCAAAATTTTAGGAATAAATAATATTAAATACATTGTTAAATTTATATTTCTAAAGTATTTTAATTGGAATAAGATATAACTAAATAAAATTTTACACATAAAAAACTATTTTTCAAAAGGAGGTTTTGCCTCTATTCAATGGTTCACATGATTTAAAATTAAATATTGAATCTTTAATAAATTATATTGAAACAAATAAACTCCATTTTTTGAAGTGGACTTTCATTACTATATTAGGGTTATATTATTTAATTCTCGGAAACTATTTATTTTCCAATGAATAGTGAAAATACTGTTTTTTATAAAACTATGAATTTTTATATTAAAAATAAATTTATGATTTGATTTTGATATCAAATATGAAATAAAAAGCAATATTTAGGAATCTCATAAATTAGAATAGGATATATTTATATCATGGAATAATTAAATATATATGTTAAAAATGATAAATTAAGTATTGGTATTTCTATTTAGTGTAATATTTTGTTTACAATTTTATAATTAATATAATGATTTAGAAAAATGTTTTCAAAAATAGATTTATAAATTAATAATTTTTTTATTTTTATAATATAATATAATGGGACATTAATTAATTTTTCATAGTGTCATTATATCAGTTATAATTTTAAAATCTCTATTTTTCAATATATGATGGTTTTAATTAAAAAAATTATCATATATAGAAAATTATTTTAAAAAAATTGGTTGAATTTTTTAATTCTAATCACTAAAAAGTGGATAGGATGAATGTTTTTTATTTTTCTAAAATAGATAAAATTTTGGGGAATAATGAAATACAATAATTTATGTTATTTAACATTATATGAAAATAGATGAATTATCGAGTCATGGATGATGTATAGATGATGTAAGCACCCATTAGTTCGAACTCATATGCACTAGTTACTAAATTTGGTCAAACTAATAACACTATTCATTTTCTTTATCCAAAATAATAAAAAAAATATTAAATAAAAAAACATCAATCTCATCCACTACAAACACCACCCCTCACCACCCCTTCTCCTCGCACCTCCAAATCCTTGATATTGGTACAACTTTTTCCTAATAAATCCCCCAATCATATCCCCATCTTTCAGTTATTATAAGTCTTTCCAAAGGATCATTTAAAAGTTTCTTAAAGAGGTTATCAAGGATAGTAATTCATGTCGTAGAATCTTCTTTCATTATTTTAATTTGTCCTCTCAATTTATTTTCTTTTCTTATCCGTCCCTTGCCTCCCCTATTCAAAGTGAAATGACAACACCAATATGTTTCTTATAGTGTAATTTCATTATGTTAATTTTATAACAACCGTAAATTATATTAGGTTCCCCTTTTTATTCTAGAAAAGATTACTTCATTTGGGTGGTGCTGATTTACCAGCTTTGTGGATGTTGAGTTTTCATTATTCAATTTCTCGTTCAAGGAAGGTCAGAAAACCATTTTTATGATTGAAATAAAGATTAATATATGTAATAAAAATTATTTATTATTAAATAACAATTATATATACATAATATTTATTCATAAGACAAAACTATTTTGTGCTAACCGAATGAAGGCCAAAACAATCTAAATGGTTACCATTAATGCTTTATCTAATGAATCGTCAAGATATTGATAAAAAATGATATTTAAGATCATTAAATCTTCTCAAATTTCAATAATAACATTTAATTATGATTAAAGATAAGTATTTACATTTTTCATGATCTTTTGTAAATATATAAAAGTGAACCAATCTTGAAAATCATGGAAAGGAACACTACTGTAACACCCCGAGATTTTATGAAAAATATTATTTTTAATTTCACTAATGTCTTGTGTTGTACGCTACACCAAAAGGAGCTTGCACAACACGCATCCTTGACTTGCCTTTCATTACATGCAATCGCGACCTTCCTTGATAGTGTGTGTAGTACAAAATACCGAGTTTCACTAAACAACGATATGCTATTAAAATATTATTAAGACTAGCCGTTATGAATAGTAATAACCACTTTTTGAAATTTTGTAATTTTTATTTTTCAAAATGGACTTCATTTTTGGATTCGGAAGATCGAAATTAGCTTAGGGTGAAATTTTGGTGATTTTCGGATAACTTTCATATTTTGATGAATAGTGAAAATTACTAAATTTAAATTAAAAACATCTTTTTCGATCGAAATAATTAATAGTGATAAATTATTAATTTGAATGGTTTTAAAGTATATTTAGAATATATTTTTACAATTTAATACAATGTTGTTCATTGGATGAAATTTCACATTTAAACCAGACATAAACAAGTTTCAATCTTTTGATAGTTATTAACATTTAAAAACACGCTAATTGTTTTGACGACGGGAATTACTTTTTAAATTAATTAATGCATCTGATATGTTTTAAATTTGTTAAAATAGACATCATTTTCGAGTTCATAATATCAAATATATTTTAGGCCTAATTTTTGGTATTTTTCTGAAAACTTTCAATTTTTGATGAATAGTGAAACCACTAAGTGGTAGTTAAAAAAACTTAATTGTTCATAAAACATAATTTTACCGCTTCTGTGAGTGAAATTTTTAAAATCCGAGAGACACGGTTGATGTTAGTATGTAAAATGTGGTTCAATGAGATGAAAATAATTTTTTGGTGAATAGTAACTTTTTACTTTTTTTACCACGGTTAAAAGTAAATAGGGTTATTAAGTGTAGAAATGATATTATTATTACCCTAACACATGTCCTAATTCTATTGGACAAATGTAATGCGACCAAAATACATCTTAGGTATAAAATATGACCATTTAGGCCCACTTGGATTAGATTAGGACATTTATTATTATTTTATATAAAGAAGGGTTAAAAGAGTTAAAATCGACGATTATTTACTAAAACATTTTTAATATGGGGTTATACATAAGATAAATTCGACTATAAAAGTCATTATAAAGATAAAAAGATTTTCCACATAATGTTATTTTATTTGTAATTTTTAGACATTAAATAATTTAATTTATTTATGACACAACGATGATGCAGTAATTATCTTATTAATGAAATATTGACATAATTGATGTTATAAATACCCAAATAAATATAATTTGAGACTTTTTATGAATTATACTAATTTTCTAAGTTATTATGACATGTTAGTATTGATTTAATTAACTTTTTTTGAACTTATAATTCTGTTATGATTTTCACAAAAATTAATTACTAAATAGTGTCAAAATTGACATAATATAGTATTTAAAACAAATATTATATTATTAATTGTTATTTTATTCCTAAAAATCTAAGGTTCGTCCAAATGACTTAGATAATGTTATATATATTAATAATAAACAATTTGGGGTTCGTTTGGCTTCTTATAGTAAGTTTATTAACCTTATAGTATAAGAACACAAGAAGACACGGTAAAAGTAAAATTATTTAACTTAATGTTAAATCTAAATGATAAGGTTAAAATAGGAACCTAAACTTGTCTAAATTCTATTGGATGAGAGGATTTCAACCCATCCACACCTTATCATCGAAATAAATCAATATTGAGCTATTTAAAACCGAACTAGACTTTATAATAATATAATATATTTTGTTATTCCAAAGGTGCCCCTCTCCTCCCTTATAAAACGACACCTCCTCCCTCTCTTCCTCACACAACATTGATCCTTCATGCTCGGCCAAGCCATGTCAAATTCTCCTATCCACTTCCCTAGAAACATCCTAGATGTTCTGGTCTTTCTCAAAGACCAATTTTGGTACCCTAAGAGGAGGTCTCAAAGAGGAGCTTTAAAGAAGAGGTAATTTTCGTTACCAATTCTTTCACCTTTATTTATTCTTCCACTTCTTCTTCTAAGTTTGTTTCATTATGAAGTAATAACATCAGTATCACTAATGTACTGATATGTTATTATAAATATGAAACAACTCTAATTAACCTTCTATCCATCCTACGGAAAAAGGAAGTCACCGCGTGTGCGTACGTACGGAATACCGTCTCCACGCCGTGGTGTAATCTGCTTTTCCACCAACACCATACATGGATGGGTATTATGGTGTAAAAAATAACTATAAATAGTTATTATAACATAATAATGATTCTGATATGTTTTATCATCCACTCCAATTCAATTCAATAATTATGGAAATGATATCATCGCTCGTGCGTACGTACGGACTACCGTCTCCACGACGCGATGAGATTCATTCTCCATGTTAACCATTTAAGAATGATTATAAAGTATATATAAGAAATAATAATGAAATATATGACATTATAAAGCTACTTGATTTATGTGTATATATATGTATGTCATCTACCTAATTACATTCAACTCAATAAGGAAACGAAAACAGCGTTCATGCGTACGAACGGTCTACCGTCTCCATGAACGGTGTATTTTTTCCATTTACGGATTTATTATATATATGTATATTCTGAATATATATATATATAAATCATGTTTTATATTCTGGAATTAAGTAATCATGATCTAATTAATCATATGAATAATTACAAGTCAAAACACGGACGACAAATGAAACAATTTTACCCAAAAACACTCTTTAACATGGAATTTACAAAAGATCGGGTAATATAAAGTCATAAGTGAAGCATATATGATATCATAACAATGAATATGATTCTGGAATAAGTCAATAACATTATTTAAATCATAATATCTGAGGTTCAGACACTTATAAAGCAAATCGGACCTAAGGTAAGGGAAATATCACAATCTCATTTTTATCCGAGATTGTTTATACTTTGGTATTTAATGGGGTGTATTTTATCATCCACATCCATGTTTCCTCAATATGTAATATTTACATCTTTCTAAAATAGTGTATATCCAATTTTACCCTTTGGTGAGTTTATAGTAAAATATATGAAAGGAATCTTTTGTCATTTTTCGTACGAGGTACTTTTTGAATTTTCCGACAAAAGTACGAAGAATGTTTTTTTAACTTATACGGCATGAATGGATTTTTAAAACATTATTTCAAAGAATCTTCCTTTACAAGTTTTCAAGTTTATTTTTTAATCAACTTCTTTTAGTTTAATGTTGTATGACATGTTATGAAAGAAAAAATGTTTTTGAATAAGAAAGGATATTTTCCTCAAGAATGGAGTTCAAGTGTTTTATCAAAATTATTTTCCATCTAAGATAATAAAGGGTTCTGTTTTTATCCCTATTGATTTGATTACGTTGTGATGGAATTATTTTTATGAATTCCTTTATCTTATATGTATTTTAAGATTCCCATTTTTATTACACGGGTTATGCAATGATGTATGATTTATGATTTTGTGGCACTCATAAGAATGGTATCATTATGAGATGGGTGGGACCTATATCTCCCTCCAATGCATTGGGTAAATATTTTATATCTCATGAGATAGACATGGCTAGAATGGTAGGTTATACCGGTTCAGTGAAACAGGACTGAAACGAGGGTGACTCGGTTCAGAAAGGGACTTTGTCCACTAAGATAGTATTGGAAATGAGTCTTGACTAACAAGAAATGATTCTTTATGATAATGTGTGTATGCCACAAAGTTTCATGTTTTATGTTATGATTATTGTGATTATATTTCACTGCCATGATTTATCCCATGTTATGAAATTATGATCTCTTTTGCAGGTTAAGATTTCCAAATGTTATGTGCTTGTGTAAACGATGTGATTGATATTTCTTTTGTTTACCCTTACTGAGCATTTGAGCTCACCCTTTTATGTTTACTTTTCCCCAGGATATAAAGAAAGGTTTTAGGTATAAAAAAAATAGGAAGATCTTTATGGGAGATGTTGAAGATCTTTCACCAGGATTAGAAGATTATATTCCGAGTTTCCAAAGACACTAAACTATTACGATCCTTGTGTGTGTGTTTTTGTTTTGTACTAAGTATTCCGCAAATGTAATGTAATGTCAATGTATGTCAAGCTTTGGGTCTCTACAATTGGTATTAGAGGAAAGGTTTAGTCAACCTTTTGAAACTAGGATGCGAAAACGTTAGTGAGATCCCTAGAGATATTTCTAAGGTATGTCTAGGGATGTCCCTAAGGTTAAGTATATGTATAGGTTATAATACAAGAATTACGCTAACGTTCATAGAATTAAACCTAAGATGTTAGATATTGAAGGTACTCCCCCTTTATTATGTTTTTTTCCCTAGCATGATTTTTGCCTCTCACACTATTCTTTTTGGGTTTTAGACGATGGCTGGAACCCGAAGGAACCGTGTTGATCAATGCAATGGACAATGCAATGACTTCCCTCATGAACAAACAAATGTTATTGGAGATAGAGTGAAAAATCTTATTCCTATACTTACTCAAGCTATGAATCATTCTGGAATTCCAAAATGAGCAGTGAAGGGAACAATATTCTATTGAGTCCTTCATGAGGCAACGTCCACCTTCTTTCAGTGGGTCTTCCGATCCACTTGTTGCTGAACAATGGATCAGTACCACTGAAAAGATATTTTCAGTTCTTCAATGTTCTGAGCATGATAAATTCATCTTAGCAGTATATCTTTTGGAAGGTGAAGCTGATCAATGGTGAAATCTTATCAAGAATACAAGGCCAAGAGATGAAAATGAGTTCATGGAAAGGGACGAGTTCAATAACTAGTTTTTCAGTAAGTACTTCCCTCGTATTCTTCGAACAAAGATGGAAAAGGAGTTTCTTGAGCTGAAACAGAAGTATGATGAATATTTTGGTATATACGAAGCGAATTTTACAAGACATGCAAGGTATACATCTGGCATTATCATCCAACCTGAAAGTAAAGTTGATCGATTTTTCAGTGGCTTAAAACCAATTCTTCGAAGGGCATTAGCTATAAGAGACTTCCGTAGCTATGAAGAAATTTTGCGTTGTGCTATCAAGTTAGAAATGGATGTTGGTGTTACATATCCATCTCATGGCTTTGACAAGAAACGAAAGATGGAGTTCAAGGAGAAATCTCAGAATAATGGTGAAAAGAAGATGAATGTTTCCTTATGCACAAAGTGTGGAAAGAAGCATGGTGGAGATTGTCTTAAAGGGACTAGAAAATGTTTTAAGTGTTGAAAAGAAGGTCATTGAGAAGCTGAGTGTTGAAGTAATGGAAAAAGGGTTTCTAATGATGTGAATAATGAAAACACTGCAGAGAACGCACCACCAACACTTCAATGCTTCAAGTGCAAGGAAATGGGGCATTATGCTAATAAATGCCCTAATCCAAGGGTTAGTGATGATCGACATGAGCAACCGCTTAAGGCAAAGGACAACGGGATGTCACATGCGATCACTATTGGCGATGTTGAATATGACAACGATGTGGTGGAATGATTAAGTGTTTATGTAATGGGATTCCAAAATAATTTTGTATCATGGAGTATTGGAATATTTATGTATTGTTCTAATGTGGTATTCAAAGTGATTGAGATATTTCTGGAAATAAGATGATATGCGCATAATGAAGGGAAAACGAGAAAATGAAATGTTTAACAGTATTCATGAGCTCATGATTGATATAAGGACTAAGTGATATCGTGGTTTGAGTATATATAATTTTGAGGATTTTGGTATGTGGAAAGTGTTAACTTTTAACTGCATTCATGTTTTAACTAAGGTTCAATGGGTATTCATTCTTCAATAGAATACATGATTAAGGTATTCATATGTTTGTAATTTGACCAGCAAGATATATCTTATGATATATGGGGGATAAATGATGGCATTCACGTGATTGTTTTGTGACATTTCATGTAACCATTTTCTTTATACTATGAGCTTGGACCGAAGTATTTTAGATAAGCATAGAATGGATTATGTTGGACCTAAGTTAGGATAAAACCTTTTTCGATATTATTGATGGGATGTTATAGTAATATAGCTTTAGAAAAAGGACAACCTGCAGGACGGGCGACGGCCCATCGGGTCGGACAAGGATGTGGGAATCGAACCCACAACCGAAGTGCGACTGGCCTTTATCGCCTACCACTGCCCTACATGAAGTCCCTATTTAGTAGAAACTAGTTTTATTATATTAAGCAGTATGATATATGAAGTATAAGTCCATTTTAGGAACCATATATGATTAATCTCACTATAGAATGACTTATGTATATTTAATAACTTTTGCTAACCTTTTGTTTGAGACAGATGGAATGACCCATCATTCTATCACATGATCTGCTAACACTTCACGAATAACAAATTCAACTTCATTTATTTAAGAGATAAATTGTAAATTGTTCATGGCACGAACAATAGTGAGATTGTACCAAAATAAAGTAAGTATTTATTCTAATTCAAATTCTTCAACTTTAGGGAAACGATCTTGAAAACCAAAAATGTTGTCCTAGTACTCTTATATCTGATTAATCAGATGGTACCTTAGATCTTCACAAATTTATGGATTTGTGATTGTTGGCTTTTTCATAGCCATGTTCTCTACCACTCTCCATCAGAACAAGATGGTTAGATTTTTCTTCCATATCCATATTTTCACCTATGTGGAAACCCAGTGATAAGTTTATTTGGTTAACCGGTATGTTTCATACTTTCGTTTTTAAAGATTGGTTTTGGTATTCCTTTGTACTATTTGGGTTTCTATTAACGAAACTTTCGAATTGTAAACCATTTATAACCCCGATGAATTTTGAGGGCGAAATTCATTTTAAGGGGGGTAGAATGTAACACCCCGAGATTTTATGAAAAAAATTCTTTTTAATTTCACTAATGTCTTGTGTTGTACACTACACCAAAAGGAGCTTGCACAACATGCATCCTTGACTGGCCTTTAATTACATGCAAACGCGACCTTCCTTGATAGCGTGTGTAGTACGCAATACCGAGTTTCATTAAACAACGATATGCTATTAAAATATTATTAAAACTAACCATTATGAATAGTAATAACCACTTTTTGAAATTTTTTAATTTTTATTTTTCAAAATGGACTTCATTTTTGGATTCGGAATATCGAAATTAGCTTAGGGAGAAATTTTGGTGATTTTCGGATAACTTTCATATTTTGATGAATAGTGAAAATTACTAAATTTTAATTAAAAACAAATTTTTCAATCGAAATAATTAATAGTGATAAATTATTATTTTGAGTGGTTTTAAAGTATATTTAGAATATATATTTACAATTTAATACAATTTTGTTCATTGGATGAAATTTCAGATTTAAACCAGACATAAACAAGTGTCAATCTTTTGATAGTTATTAACTTTTAAAAACACGCTAATTGTTTTGAAGACGGGAATTAATTTTAAAATTAATTAAGGAAACTGATGTGTTTTGAATTTGGTAAAATAGATATCATTTTTGAGTTCATAATATCAAATATAGCTTAGGCCTAATTTTGGATATTTTTCTGAAAACTTTAAATTTTTGATGAATAGTGAAACCACTAAGTGGTAGTTAAAAAAACAGAATTGTTCATAAAACATAATTTTACCGCTTCATTGAGTGGAATTTCAAAAATCCGAGAGACACTGTTGATTTCAGTAAGTAAAATGTGGTTCAATGAGATGAAAATAATTTTTTGGTGAAGAGTAACTTTTTACTTTTTTTACCACGGTTAAAAGTAAATAGGGTAATTAAGGGTAGAAATGATATTAATATTATCCTAACACATGTCATAATTCTATTGGACATGTGTAATGCGACCAAAAACAAACATAGGAATAAAATATGACCATTTAGGCCCACTTGGATTAGGTTAGGACATTTATTATTAATTTATTTAAAGAATGGTTAAAAGAGTTAAAATCAATGATTATTTACTAAAACATTTTTAATATGGGGTTATACATAAGATAAATTCGACTATAAATATTCATTATAAAGATAAAAGGATTTAATAAATAGTGGTATTTTATTTGTAATTTTTAGAGCTTAAATAATTTAATTTATTTATGACACAACGATGATGCAGTAATTATCTTATTAATGAAATATTGACATAATTAATGTTATAAATACCCAAATAAATATAATTTGAGACTTTTAATGAATTACACTAATTTTCTAGGTTAATATGACATGTTAATATTGATTTAATTAACTTTTTTCGAACTTATCATTCTGTTATGATTTTCACAAAAATCAATTACAAAATAGTGTGAAAATTGACATAAAATAGTTTTTAAAACAAATATTATATTATTAATTGTTATTGTATTCCTAAAAATCTAAGGTTCGTCCAAATGACTTAGATAAGGTTATATATATTAATAATAAACAATTTGGGGTTCGTTTGGCTTCTTATCGTAAGTTTATTATCCTTATAGTATAAGAACAGAAGAAGACAGGGTAAAAGTAAAATTATTTAACTTAATGTTAAATATAAATGATAAGGTTAAAATAGGAACCTAAACTTCTATAAATTCTATTGTATGAGAGGATTTCTACACATCCCCACCTTAGAATCTAAATAAATCAATTTGGAGCTATTTAAAACCGAACTTGACTTTATAATAAAATAATATTTTTAGTTATTCCAAAGGTGCCCCTCTCCTCCCTTATAAAAGGGCACCTCCTCCCTCTCTTCCTCACACAACTTTGAGCCTTCAAGATCAGCCAAACCCTGTACAATTCTCCTATACACTTCCCTAGCAAATCATAGAGGTTCTTGTCTTCCTCATAGACCAATTTTGGTACCCTAAGAGGAGGTCTCAAAAAGGCGCTTCAAAGAAGAGGTTATTTCCGTTTCCAATTCTTTCACCTTTATTTCTTCTTCCACTTATTCTTCTAAGGTTGTTTCATTATGAAGTAAAAACATCAGTATCACTCATATACTGATATGTTATTATATATATTAAACAACTATAATTAACCTTCTATCCATCCTATGGAAAAAGGAAATCACCGCGCGTGCGTACATACGGAATACCGTCTCCACGCCGTGGTGTAATCTTCTTTTCCACCAACACCTTACATGGATGGGTATTATGGTGTAAAAAATAACGATACATAGTTATTATAACATAATAATGATTCTGATATGTTTTAACATTCACTCCAATTCAATTCAATAATTATGGAAATGATATCATCGCTCGTGCGTACGTACGGACTACCGTCTCCACGACGCTATGAGATTCATTCCCCATGTTAACCATTTAAGAATGATTATAAAGTATATATAAGCAATAATAATGAAATATATGACATTATAAAGCTACTGGATTTATGTGTATATATATGTTTTTCATCAACTTAATTTCATTCAACTCAATAAGGAAACGAAAACAGCGTTCATGCGTACGAACGGTCTTCCGTCTCCATGAACGGTGTATTTCTTTCCATTTACTGATTTATTATATATATGTATATTCTGAATATATATATATAAATAATTTTTTATATTCTGGAATTATGTAATCATGATCTATGTAATCATATGAATAATTAGAAGTCAAAACACGGACGACAAATGAAACAATTTTACCCAAAACGCTCTTTAACATGGAATTTACAAAAGAACGGGTAATATAAAGTCATAAGTGAACCATATATGATATCATAACAATGAATATGATTCTTGAATAAGTCAATAACATTATTTAAATCATTATACAGGAGGTTAGGACACTTATAAAGCAAGTTGGACCTATGGTAAGGGAAATATCACAATCTCATTTTTATCCGAGATTGTTTATACTTTGGTATTTACTGGGGTGTATTTTATCATCCACATCCATGTTTCCTCAATATGTAATATTTATATCTTTCTAAAATAGTTTATATCCAATTTTACCCTTTGGTGAGTTTTTAGTAAACGATATGAAAGGAATCTTTTTTCATTTTTTGTATGAGGTACTTTTTGACTTTTCCGACAAAAGTACGAAGAATGTTTTTTTAACTTATACGACATGAATGGATTTTTAAAACATTATATCAAAGATTCTTCCTTTACAAGTTTTCAAGTTTATTTTTAATCATGTTCTTTTAGTTTAATGTTGTATGACATGTTAAGAAAGAAAAAATGTTTTTGAAGAAGAAAGGATATTTTCCTCAAGAATGGAGTTCAAGTGTTTTTACAAAATTATTTTCCATCTAAGATAATAAAGGGTTCTGTTTTTTTCTCTATTGATTTGATTATAATGTGATGGAATTATTTTTATGAATTCCTTTATCTTATATGAATTTTAAGATTCCCATTTTTATTACATGGGTTATCCAATGATGTATGATTTATGATTTTGTGGCACACATAAGAATGGTATCATTATGAGATGGGTGGGACCTATATCTCCTTCCAATGCATTGGGTAAAGATTTTATATCTCATGAGATAAACATAGCTAGAATGGTAGGTTATACCGGTTCAGTTAAACAGGACTGAAATGAGGGTGACTCGGTTCGGAAAAGAACTTTGACTATTAAGATAGTCTTGGCAACGAGTCTTGACTAACAAGGAATGATTCTCTATGATTATGTGTGTATTCCACAAAGTTCCATGTTTTATTTTATGATTATTGTGATTACATTTCACTGCCATGATTTATCCCATGTTATGAAATTATGATCTCTTTTTCTGGTTATGATTTCCAAAAGTTATGTGCTTGTGTATACGATGTGATTGATATTTCTTTTGTTTAACCTTACTGAGCATTTGAGATCACCCTTTTATGTTTACTTTTCCCCAGGATATAAATAAAGGTTTTAGCTATAAAAAAAGGAATATCTTTATGGGAGATGTTGAAGATCTTTCACCAGGATTAGAAGATTATATTTCGTGTTTCCAAAGACACTAAACTATTATGATCCTTGTGTGTGTGTTTTTGTTATGTACTAAGTATTCCGGAAATGTAATGTAATGTCAATGTACGTCAAGCTTCGGATTTCTACTACTACCTAATGACGAAGTTGTTTCATATCAATCATCAAAAAGGCCATAAATTAACATAATAAAATTATAAAAAACAAATAAATATTTAATAAATTATTAATTAAAATACTAATGAATCTAATTTCATTTTCCAGGACATTAAGAGAATGTGACGAACACATTCAGACAAAAGGTAAGGGGTTCTCCCAAGACCTACATTTTTTCATCAATTAAGGATTTATCACTATTTTACCCAACGTAATTCTTCTTAATTTATATATAATTATTATAAATTTTTTTATATGTTCCAAAATCATATATCCAAATTAGTTATTATTTTTTTATGGGTAAATAATATTTTTATAAGGCCCCCTTCTCAATTATTCTTGATAAGCAATCCCAATTAAACAGAACATCCCAATTTCATACCCATTTCCAAGATCCATCAATAATCTCTTTTAAGAAACCATTATTTTTCTAAAATATCTATTTTTATAATGAAAAAATATCTTTTTTAAATTGTTATTTTATACAAAAAATGAAGACATTTTCTCTATTAAAGAATCTTTTATGTTTTCTCTTAATTCACACTAAAGTAATCCATTTCTAAATTACTAAAAAATTCATTTTACAAGTTTTAATTTTAGTTGGACATAATTTATGCCCCAATATATTAATGTTTATAGGATTATTTTAGGATAAATACAAATGATTTTTCTAAAGAAAACTTCTTTTTAAAGTAAAAAGGCCATTTCATCCAAGAATTTATCAAAGATTTTATTAGAGAATATCATCTATTTTAATTCCCTTGGTTTAATCTTATGATTTATTTTGGTTTATATTTTATGAACTCATATTCAATTTTTTATTCAATTATTTATAGTCATTTTAATTGTGGATTGGATAACATGACACCATTTCTTATATAACACAGAACAGTTCGTGATTATTATTAGCGAATGGGGAATTGTAGTTATATTTATACTTATGTGTTGATTATGTTTCCCCATTTTCATATGAGAAATATTTTAGACTATTTTTGTATGGTTGGGGCTAGATATATACCATCGATTAATTTGTATGAATCATGAGACAAATTTCATATGGACTTGGCTGAGGCCTTACCAATTTAATTTGAGATATGGATTTAGCCAAGGTGTTAACAATTTTATTTAAGGTGTCATGGCTATGGAATCAATGATATTTCTTTTAATCCAATCATTATGAATTCCCTCATTATGATATTAGTAATTTATAATCAATTTTAATATTCAACTAGTATAATATCCATGATTATGTTTAATTCACATGTGATTATTTATATGGCATTTTCTAATTATATTTTATTCCAATAATATTATGCTCAAGATTATTTATTAATTGTATGTGTTCTTAGTTATTCACCATTACTTATTGTTTAGGTTTATGATATCTTCTATTGTATTTCTTACCCTTAATGAGCATCTGAGCTCACCCATTTCTTATTTTTAATTATTTCGCATGATTAGGAGAAGTATATTATTATTTAATTGTAGGGATAATATATGAGTTTAATGGTGTTTCCAATGTAGTTTGTATAGTTCTTTTTTCCTTTAAATATTTTAATTTAAAAAATATGTTTTTATCTTGTTTTCAAAATATTCTAAACTATTTGGTTATTTGAATTGTGATCACTTTTTCATATTAACAATTTAATTAAGGCACTATCTCTGAACTATTGGGGTTGTGGTCTTTACACAATCTTTTGAGAGATTTTCCTTAAAGTGGACGATCTTTTTTCTTGATTATATAAACAATCCATAAATAAGATATAATTATTACGAATGTCCAAATAACTAATTCTATTTAAATATTTCCATGAAACCTTTAATTGGAATGGATGGCCATCATATATTTACAGTAGAATCTATAACGACCCATACTTTACATACATTGCTAATACTTCAAAATTTAAGCACACTTATTACAACATATGACAAAACCACAAAGGACCGTATAGGTATAGTGTCTTTAGAAACTGGGAAACATAAACAACTGGTTCATAAATCTTCTACAGTGTCTCCCATTTATTTCATCATATCTAGGGTCCCTTTTAGCCTATTCTACTTAATATCCATCTTCCTGACCTGGGGAAAAGAAAACATAAAATGGTGAGCTCAAATGCTCAGCAAGGGAAAATAAAGGAAATAAAAATCATATCATAACTTTTTGAAAATAAAAACCTGCAAAAGAGATCATAATATCTTATCATGGAATAAATCATAGAAGTGAAAATGAGATCCCCATAATCATAACATAAAACTTGAAACTTTTTGGCATGCACACATAATCATGTAAAATCATTTCTTGTTAGTCATGACTCATTGCCAAGACTATCTTAGTGGACAGAGTCCCTTTCTGAACCGAGTCACCCTCGTTCCAGTCCTGTTTCACTGAACCGGTATAACCTACCGTTCCAGCCATGTCTATATCATGAGATATAAAATCTTTACCCAATGCATTGGAGGGAGATATAGGTCCCACCCATCTTATAATGAATCCTTTCTTATGTGTTCCACATAATCATACATCATCGCATAACACATGTAACAAAAATGGGATTCTTGAAACATCATGACATCATAAATCAATTCATATAAGATAAAGGAATTCATAAAAATAATTCCATCACAACATGATCAAATCAATGTAATAATAGGGATAAAAACATAACCCTTTATTATCTTAGATGGAAAATAATTTTGATAAAACACTTGAACTCCATTCTTGAGGAAAATATCCTTTCTTCTTCAAAAACACTTTTCCTTTCTTAACATCTCATAAAATTTTAAACTAAAAGAAGTTGATTAAAAATAAACATGAAAACTTGTAAAGGAAGCTTCTTGGAAATAATTTTTTTTAAAAAATCCATTCATGTCGTATAAGTTAAAAAAACATTCTTCGTACTTTTGTCGGAAAAGTCAAAAAGTACCTCGTAAGAAAAACGACAAAAGATTCCTTTCATACATATTACTAAAACTCACCGAAGGGTAAAAATGGATTTAAAAAATTGTAGGTGGATGGAAATAATATTACATATTGATGAAACATGGATGTGGATGATAAAATACACCCCAGTAAATACTTACGAATAAACAATCTCGGATAAAAATGAGATTGTGATATTTCCCTTACCTTAGGTCTGATTTGCTTTGTACGTGTCCGAAGATCCTGTATAATGGTTTAAATAATGTTATTGAATTATTCCAGAGTCATACATATTGATATGATATCATATATGGTCATATTCTTAGCTTCTTGTTAGTAATATTTCATTGTTACTTGTTACTCGGGTCTTTATTGCCTTTTGTTCTTATGCGTGTTTTGCCGAATAAATTCTTATTATTATTTTAAGGTTATAGATACCTTATATACAGAATGGTATTAGTGTAACATATATCATATTTATTCATTCAATTAATTTATATAATTACTATGTAATGATGATCATGTAGAACGAGTCACATCACATCGTGGAGACGGTATTCCGTACGTACGCACGAGTGATGATACCGTTCCTATGATCGTGGAATTGTATTGGAGTGTATATATATTATTTCAGTATCAATATTAATTTATAATAATCATAAATAGTTACTCATTACACCATTATAACCATCCTTGTAAAGTGATGGTGAAAATTGTTTACACCACGGCGTGGAGACGGTATTCCGTACGTACGCACGCGCGGTGATTTCATTTTTCCGTAGGATGGATAGAAGGTGAATTAGGGTTGATTCATATTTATAATAACATATCAGTATGTAAGTAATACTGATGTTATTACCTTATTATGAAACAACTAAAGAAGAAGAAGTTGAAGAATAAAGAAATTGAAAAGATCGGTAATGGATATTACCTCTTCTTTGGAACGCCTCTTTGAATCCTCCACTTAGGGAACTAAGATTGGTCTTTGAAGAAGACCAGGACCTCTAGGATTATTCTAGGGAAGTGGAGAGGAGAAAATTGCAGGGTTTGGTCGAGCTTGAGTGCTCAATTTGGTGTGAGGAGGAGGGGGAGGAGGTGCCCTTTTATAAGGGAGGAGAGGGGCACCTTAGGAATATCTCAAAATATTATTTAATATTAAAGTCAAAATCGGTTTATAATGGTTCCAAAGGGTCTTATTTCGAAGCTAAAGTGGGTATGGGTCTAAATCCTATCAACCAATAGGACTTAGACATGTTTAGGGTATTATTTTAACCTTATCAATTAGATTTAACTCTAAGTTAAATAATTTAACATTTACCGTGTCTTTTTGTTTTCTTTCACTATATGGTTAATACACTTACTATAACAAGCCAAAAGAACCCCAAATTGTTTATTATTAATATATATATACTTATATAAGTCATTTGGCTGAACCTTAGATTTTTAAAAATAAAATAACAATTAATAATATAATATTTTCTTTAAAAACTATTTTGTGTCAATTTTGACACTATTTGATATATGATTTTTTTGAAAGTCATAACAGAATTATATGTTCGAACCAAGTTGATTAAATCAACAATAATATATCATAGTAACCTAGAAAATTTGTGTAATTCATAAAAAGTCTCAAATTAATTTTATTTTGGTGTTTATAACATCAATTATGTCAATATTTCATTAATAAGATAATTACTGCATCATCATTGTGACATAAATAAATTAAATTATTTAATGTCTAAAAATTACAAATAAAATACCATTATGTAGGAAATCTTTTTATATTTCTAATGAATATTTATAGTCGAATTTATCTTATGTATAACCCCATATTAAAAATGATTTACTTATTAAACTTTGATTTTAACTATTTTAACTCTTCTTTAAATAAATTAATAATAAATGTCCTAATCTAATCCAAGTGGGCCTAAATGGTCATATTTTATTCCTAAGATTTTTTTTGGTCGAATTAAACTTTTCCAATAGAATTAGGACATGTGTTAGGGTAATAATAATATCATTTGTACCCTTAATTACCCTATTTACTTTTAACCGTGGTTAAAAAAGTAAAAAGTTACTATTCACCTAAAATTATTTTCATCTCATTGAACCACATTTTAGTCCTTGATATTAACCGTGTCTGTCGGATTTTTGAAATTCCATTCACAGAAGCGGTAAAATTAAGTTTTATGCAAAATTCAGTTTTTAACCTACCACTTTGTGGTTTCACTATTCATCAAAAAATGAAAAATTTCAGAAAAATACCAAAATTTCACCCTAGGCTAATTTCGATATTCTGAGTCCAAAAATGAAGTCCATTTTGAAAAATAAAATTTATAAAATTTCAAAAAGTGTTTATTACTATTCATAACGGCTAGTTTTAATAGCATATTGTTGTTTAGTGAAACTCGGTATTGCGTACGACGCAAGCTATCGAGGAAGGTCTTGATTGCGTGTAAAGAAAGACAAGCAAGTGTTGAGTAGAAAAAGATTCCTTTGATGATTTATACAACATAAAAGTCTCGGGTGTTACATTCTACCCCCCTTAAAAAGA
The DNA here is from genome assembly GCA_963277665.1 of Viscum album. Taxonomy (NCBI): domain Eukaryota; kingdom Viridiplantae; phylum Streptophyta; class Magnoliopsida; order Santalales; family Viscaceae; genus Viscum; species Viscum album. Next base: position 1,370,467,812 of record OY728133.1, on the reverse strand, counting down.
ATTTCACCCTCGAAATTCGTCACTTTGTGACAAACAGATGAGGATACTTCTCCCTCATCATATCCTCAAGCTCCCCTGTAGCTTCTTCAAGTTGGTGGTTCCTCCATTAAACTTTCACCAATCGAGTGGTCTTGTTTCGTAGGACTTTTTCGCTACGATCCAGAATCTCTATCGGTTGTTCTTCATAAGAACGATCTTGATCCAGCGGTACAACTTCTGAGCCGAGTACATGTGAAGGATCATGTATGTACTTTCTCAGGAGAGATACATGGAACACATCGTGAACTTGAGAGAGATTTGGTGGAAGCGCCAATCGGTAAGCTACCTTTCCAACACGATCCGGTATTTCAAAAGGACCGATATATCTAGGGATCAACTTCCCCTTCTTTCCAAATCTCATAACCCTCTTCTAGGGAGATATTCATAAGAACACTTTATCACCCAAATCAAACTCTAGGTCTTTTCTTCGGTTGTCGACATAACTTTTTTGTCGACTCTGAGCTGCTCTTATGTGTTGTTGAATAGATCTAACCTTTTCTGCCATTTCATCAACGAGATCAGGTCCTAACAGCTTTCTTTCCCCAACTTTATCCCAGCAAGTTGGAGTCCTGCATTTCTTTCTATAGAGAGCTTTATAAGGAGCCATCTGAATACTGGAGTGAAAGCTATTATTATAAGAAAATTCCACCAAAGGTAGGTGTTGATCCCAACCTCCTTTGAAATCCATAGAGCAAGCTCTCAACATATCTTCTAGGGTTTGAATTGTTCTCTCAGACTGACCGTCTTTCTGGGGATGATAAGCAGTGCTGAAACTCAACTCTGTATCCAGAGTATGCTGAAGACTTCGCCAGAACTTCGAGGTAAATCTCGGATCCCGATCAGATATAATAGAAAGTAGTACTCCATGCAATCTTACCACTTCCTTTACATATATCCTGGAAAGCTGATCTAGAGAGAAATCCTCTCTAATAGGAATGAAGTGTGCAGACTTTATAAGACGATCAACTATGACCCAGATAGCATTATTGCCTTTGGATGTTTTAGGAAGTCCTGTGACAAAGTCCATAGTGATGTTTTCCCATTTCCATTCGGGTATGGGTAATGGTTGTAACATCCCCTTAGACTTCTGTCTCTCAGCTTTAACTTGTTGACAAACCAAGCATCGAGAGACATATTCAGCAACATCTCTTTTCATGCCATCCCACCAGAAGTAATCTTTCAGGTCCCTATACATCTTCATGCTTCCAGGATGAATAGATAATGAATAACTATGAGCCTCATCCAGCAGCTCCTTCTTTAATTCGGGGATGGAAGGAACACAAACCCGATTCCTAAACTTTATTATCCCATCACAATCAAGGTTGAATTCAGGAACATTTCTCAGCTTCTTTTGTAACTCGACATCTTCTTTATTTGCCTCCTTAATCTTCGCATGTATAGATGGTTGAACATTCATTTGAGAAAGATAATATTTTTCCCCTTCCATTATAATTCCAAGATCCATCCTTTGTAAATACAAAAATATTGGATCCTTTGTGATCCTCATCATGGATAAACTAGCATGTTCTTGTCGACTTCATGCATCTGCAACCTTGTTTGCTTTCCCAGGGTGGTAATGGATTGAGCAGTCATAATCCTTAATCAGCTCCAACCATCTTCTTTGACGCATATTCAGCTCCTTTTGTGTGAAAATATACTTTAAACTTTTATGATCAGTATAAATATCACACCTTTCACCATAAAGGTAATGCCTCCAAATCTTTAATGCAAAGATTACCGCAGCAAACTCCAAATCATGAGTTGGTTAATTTTGCTCATGGATTTTCAACTGTCGTGAGGCATAAGCTATCACCATATCATTTTTCATAAGAACACACCCCAATCCCTTCTTGGATGCATCACTGTAGATCACAAACCTTTCTCCACTACAAGGCAGTGTGAGCACAGGTGCACTGGATAACCTTCTTTTCAACTCCTTGAAATTCTCTTCACATTCTATGTCCAGACAAACTTAACTCCTTTCCGAGTCAACTTGGTGAGTGGATTAGATAATCGTGAAAAGTCCTTTACAAAATGTCGATAATATCCAGCCAAACCAAGAAAACTTCGGATCTCAGTTACTGTTGTTGGTCTCGACCATCTTTTGATAACCTCTGTTTTTGCTGGATCAACAGATATCCCCTCTTTTGAGATTATGTGACCCAAAAATGCAACTTTTTGAAGACAAAATTCACACTTGGTAAATTTGGCATAAAGCTTCTCCTTTCTCAGGGTCTTCAATATAATTCTCAAGTGATCTTCATGCTCTTCCTTTGTCTTTGAATAGACAAGAATATCGTCTATAAAGACTACCACAAATTGATCAAGATAGTCTCTAAAGACTCTATTCATTAGATCCATGAAGATAGCAGGGGCATTAGTAAGACCAAATGGCATCACTATAAATTCATAGTGTCAATACCTTGTACGGAATGTCGTCTTTGGTATATCCTCCCTTTTGACCCTTAATTGATGATACCCTGAACGAAGATCAATCTTGGAAAAGTATTGAGCTCTGCGTAGTTTGTCAAATAAGTCATCAATGTGTGGGAGAGGATATTTGTTCTTGGTAGTGATCTTGTTAAGTTCTCGATAATCAATGCAGAGTCTCATTGATCCATCTTTCTTCTTAACAAATAGAACAGGTGCTCCCCAAGGTGACTCACTAGGGCGTATGAATCCCTTATCAAGATTCTCTTGGAGTTGCTTCTTCAATTCCTGCAACTCAGTTGGGGCCATTCTATATGGTGTCTTTGAAATAGGCAAAGCACCCAGTACACGTTCTATTGAAAACTCAACTTCACAATTTGGTGGAAGACCCGGTAATTCCTCCGGAAAGACATCATCAAACTCCAGTACAATGGGCATATTCTTTATCGTGAGTTTCTCACCAACCATTTGAGATAAATAACCTTAATTTAGTGGAATCAAGACCCATAAGATGGAAGAAATTTCCACTAGAAGGTTATGTTCATCCTTGCATTGGTATACGATCGTAGATTGATCTGGAATATGAAATGTGACTTCCCTTCATTGGCAATTGATATGAGATCCATGTAGTGAAATCCAATCCATGCCAGGAATCACATCAAATTCCACTAAAGGAAGGATCACAAGATTTGCAGGAAGCACTTTCCCACAAACTTCGATCGGAGAAGAATTATAAACATTTGATGCGACTGTTGTGCCATTAGGTGTTGTTACAGCTAACTCAACATCTAATTGTTGAGGTAATATTGTGATACCCTTAGAAAATTCTTTAGAAAAAAAAGAGTGGGTGGATCCAGAATCAAATAAAACATTTGCTACTTTAGAGTGGACGGTAAGTGTACCTTTCACCACTTCGTTATCGTACTCCACATCGCTGATAGAAATTTCATGTGACTTTCCTTTGTCTTTAGCCTTAAGATTTTGTTGACGTCGACCATCATCATCAACCCTTGGATTTGGGCATTGATTGGCATAATGCCCCATCTCCTTGCACTTGAAACATTGAAGTGTAGTAGGTTCATTCTGTGTATCCCTTCCTTTGTTTGCGTCATTAGACCTCTTCTTCCCATTATCACGACATTCAAATGCCCGATGACCTTCTTTTCCACATTTAAAACATTTACTTGTCCCTTTAAGACAACTCTCTCTATGTTTCTTTCCACACTTTGAGCATAAGGAAAAGCTCATCTTATTTTCTGTGTGCTCTTTAGATTTTTCTTTGAATTCCATCTTCCTCGTCTTATCAAACCCATGTGACTGATGGGTTACTCCAATCTCCATCTTGACTTTGAGAGCACATCGAACAATTTCCTCGTAGCAATTGAAGTCCCTTATGGCTAACGCCCTTCGAAGACTTGGTTTTATGCCACTAAAGAATCGATCGATTTTACTCTCAGGTTGGATAATAATACCAGAAGCGTACATTGCATGTCTTGTAAAATTTGCTTCATAGGTACCAACAGATTCATCATCCCTTTTCTTCAGTTCAAGGAAATCTTTCTCCATATTTGTTCGGAGAATACGTGGGAAGTACTTTTTGAAAAATAAGTTCTTGAACTCTTCCCATTCCATAGACTCAATTTTATCCCTTTGCCTCGTATTCTTAATAAGATTCCACCATTGATCATCATCTCCTTCCAAACGATACACTGCTAGGATGACTTTATCATGTTCAGAACATTGAAGAACTGCAAATATCTTTTCAGTAGTACTAATCCATTTTTCAGCAACTAATGGATCAGTAGACCCACTGAAAGAAGGTGGACGCTGCCTCATAAAGGATTCAACAGAATGTTGCTCCTTCCTTTGCTCGTTTGGAAGTCCTACATGATTCATAGCTTGAGAAAGTTGTGTGAGCATGGCTACAAGATTTTTCATTCCAGCTCCCATATCATTTGGTTTCTCAGGGGGACAATCATTGCATTGCCCATCGCATTCTGCATTAACACGGTTCCTTCGGGTTCCAGCCATTGACTAAAACCAAGAAGAATAGTGTGAGCAACACTAATTATAATAGGAAAACCACATAATTCAAGAATAAAATTTTCATGCTTAAGGTCTTATCCTAGGTTATTCAAGGCCATTTCTAAAACACTAAGATTGTGTTCTATGCTTATACTTATCCTTAGGGTTCTTACTAAGGCTTTCACATCCTAGTTTCCAAAGGTTGACTATACCTTTCCTCTGATACCAACTATAACGACCCATAAATTACATACATTGTTAATACTTCAAAATTTAAGCACACTTATTACAACATATGACAAAACCACAAAGGACCGTATAGGTATAGTGTCTTTAGAAACTGGGAAACATAAACAACTGGTTCATAAATATTCTACAGTGTCTCCCATTTATTTCATCATATCTAGGGTCCCTTTTAGCATATTCTACATAATATCCATCTTCCGGACCTGGGGAAAAGAAAACATAAAAGGGTGAGCTCAAATGCTCAGCAAGGGAAAATAAATGAAATAAAAATCATATCATATCTTTTTGAAAATAAAAACCTGCAAAAGAGATCATAATATCTTATCATGGAATAAATCATAGAAGTGAAAATGAGATCCCCATAATCATAACATAAAACTTGAAACTTTGTGCCATGCACACATAATCATGGAAAATAATTTCTTGTTAGTCATGACTCATTGCCAAGACTATCTTAGTGGACATAGTCCCTTTCTGAACCGAGTCACCCTCGTTCCAGTCCTGTTTCACAGAACCGGTATAACCTACCGTTCCAACCATGTCTATCTAATGAGATATAAAATCTTTACCCAATGCATTGGAGGGAGATATAGGTCCCAGCCATCTTATAATGAATCCTTTCTTATGTGTGCCACAGAATCATACATCATTGCATAACACATGTAACAAAAATGGGATTCTTGAAACATCATGACATCATAAATCAATTCATATAAGATAAAGGAATTCATAAAAATAATTCCATCACAACATGATCAAATCAATGTAATAATAGGGATAAAAACAGAACCCTTTATTATATTAGATGGAAAATAATTTTGATAAAACACTTGAACTCCATTCTTGTGGAAAATATCCTTTCTTCTTCAAAAACACTTTTCCTTTCTTAACATATCATACAATTTTAAACTAAAAGAAGTTGATTAAAAATAAACTTGAAAACATGTAAAGGAATCTTCTTGGAAATAATTTTTTTTTAAAAATCCATTCATGCCGTATAAGTTAAAAAAACATTCTTCGTACCTTTGTCGGAAAACTCAAAAAGTACGTCGTACGAAAAACGGAAAAAGATTCATTTCATACATATTACTAAAACTCACCGAAGGGTAAAAATGGATTTAAACAATTGTAGGTGGATGTAAATAATATTATATATTGATGAAAGATGGATGTGGATGATAAAATACACCCCAGTAAATACTTACGAATAAACAATCTCGGATAAAAATGAGATTGTGATATTTCCCTTACCTTAGGTCCGATTTGCTTTGTACGTGTCTGAAGCTCCTGTATAATGGTTTAAATAATGTTATTGACTTATTCCAGAGTCATACATATTGATATTATATCATATATGGTCATATTCTTAGATTCTTGTTAGTAATATTTCATTGTTACTTGTTACTCGGGTCTTTATTGCCTTTTGTTCTTATGCGTGTTTTTCCGAATAAATTCTTATTCATATTTTAAGGTTATAGATACCTTATATCCAGAATGGTATTAGTGTAACATATATCATATTTTTTCATTAAATTCATTTATATAATTACTATGTAATGATGATCATGTAGAACGAGTCACATCACATCGTGGAGACGGTATTCCGTACGTACGCACGAGTGATGATATCGTTCCTATGATCGTGGAATTGTATTGGAGTGTATATATATTATTTCATTATCAATATTATTTTATAATAATCATAAATAGTTACTCATTACACCATTATAACCATCCTTGTAAAGTGATGGTGGAAAATAGATTACACCACGGCGTGGAGACGGTATTCCGTACGTACGCACACGCGGTGATTTCATTTTTCCGTAGGATGGATAGAAGGTGAATTAGGGTTGTTTCACATTTATAATAACATACAAGTATGTAATTAATACTGATGTTATTACCTTATTATGAAACAACTAAATAAGAAGAAGTTGAAGAAGAAATAAATTGAAAAGATCGGTAATGGATATTACCTCTTCTTTGGAACGCCTCTTTGAATCCTCCACTTAGGGAACTAAGATTGGTCTTTGAAGAAGACCAGGACCTCTAGGATTATCCTAGGGAAGTGGAGAGGAGAAAATGGAAGGGTTTGGCCGAGCTTGAATGCTCAATTTGGTGTGAGGAGGAGGGGGAGGAGGGTCCCTTTTATAAGGGAGGAGAGGGGCACCTTAGGAATATCTCAAAATATTATTTTATATTAAAGTCAAAATCGGTTTATAATGGTTCCAAAGGGTCTTATTTCGAAGCTAAAGTGGGTATGGGTCGAAATTCTATCAACCAATAGGATTTAGACAAGTTTAGGGTATTATTTTAACCTTATCAATTAGATTTAACTCTAAGTTAAATAATTTAACTTTTATCGTGTCTTTTTGTTTTCTTTCACTATATGGTTAATACACTTACTATAACATGCCAAACGAAACCCAAATTGTTTATTATTAATATATATATCCTTATCTATGTCATTTGGCCGAACCTTAGATTTTTAGGAATAAAATAACAATTAATAATATAATATTTTCTTTAAAAACTATTTTGTGTCAATTTTGACACTATTTGATATATGATTTTTTTGAAAGTCATAACAGAATTATATGTTCGAACCATGTTGATTAAATCAACACTAATATTTCATAGTAACCTAGAAAATATGTGTAATTCATAAAAAGTCTCAAATTACATTTATTTTGGTGTTTATAACATCAATTATGTCAATATTTCATTAATAAGATAATTACTGCATCATCATTGTGTCATAAATAAATTAAATTATTTAATGTCGAACAATTAAAAATAAAATACCATTATGTAGGAAATCGTTTTATCTTTCTAATGAATATTTATAGTCTAATTTATCTTATGTATAAGCCCATATTAAAAATTATTTACTTATTAAACTTTGATTTTAATTATTTTAACTCTTCTTTAAATAAATTCATAATAAATGTCCTAATCTAATCCAAGTGGGCCTAAATGGTCATATTTTATTCCTAAGTTTGTTTTTGGTCAAATTACACTTGTCCAATAGAATTAGGACATGTGTTAGGGTAATAATAATATCATTTTTAACCTTAATTACCCTATTTACTTTTAACCGTGGTAAAAAAATGTTAAAAGTTACTATTCACCAAAAATTATTTTCATCTAGTTGAACCACATTTTAGTCCTTGATATTAACCGTGTCTGTCGGATTTTCGAAATTCCATTCACAGAAGCGGTAAAATTAAGTTTTATGCAAAATTTATTTTTTAACCTACCACTTAGTGGTTTCACTATTCATCAAAAATTGAAAGTTTTCAGAAAAATAACAAAATTTCACCCTAGGCTAATTTCGATATTCTGAGTCCAAAAATGAAGTCCATTTTGAAAAATAAAATTTATTAAATTTCAAAAAGTGGTTATTACTATTCATAATGGCTAGTTTTAATAGCATATTGTTGTTTAGTGAAACTCGGTATTGCGTACGACGCAAGCTATCGAGGAAGGTTGCGATTGCGTGTAAAGCAAGCCAAGCAAGTGTTGTGTAGAAAAAGATTCCTTTGATGATTTATATAACATAAAAGTCTTGGGTGTTACAGAATCTATATCTATTTTGTGTTTTATTTTTATTATGTTTTCATAATTAATTAATATATAGAAATTAGTTGTTTTTATTTTTTATAATAAAACCTAAAAAAATACATTGAGATAATAATTTCATGTTGTAATATTGATTTCATTTCAAAAATTACATCAACATATATATGGAAAATTTCATCAACATCCAGTGTCGAAAAAATTATATAATATGTTGCATATAACATAAACTCAGCAATAATTATTGGTTATGTATTTGAGATGCTAGGAACAAATTTTAAATTTTATCCAATGCTTTTGCAATGCGAAAACGATGACTTCAAAATGTATATGTTTAATTTATTTAGTGGAGTCCTAATAAAAACAAAAACTAAAACAAGCATTATTATCAAGAAAAATAATATTATATAAATGAATATTTCACTTTTTTAATTTCTAATTGAAAATATATATAATATATTTTAAATATTTCGAATTTATAAAAAAAAATTGGAATATTAAATCTGATAAAAATTTAAAAACATCATTAAACTATAGGGAAAAATTAAAATACTATAAAAGGTTGTGATATGGAATTCTGTGTCTTATTCTCTATATCATAATTCAAAATCTAATTTATAACAAAAACGTTTGTTCAAATATTGTTTGTGTTTCATAGAATTCATAGAACTAAATTTCATACACAAAAGGTAATTAATTGAAACCTTAATAAATAAACCATTATATTTATTTACATATATAGTTAAATTACATGAAATTGTTCCATTCCTTTAATATAAAAATAAAATTTATTTTAATGAAATTAAATACATATAAACAATAATAAAATATTTAATTATTATAAAAATTATTAAAAGTAGAAAGTAAAATAAGTGAATAAATAAATTCCCTTGTACGTATTCAACAAAGTCAATTTAAGGTGTTTAATATAACACAACTGTGATAACCTAGGTAATTATAAAATAAATAATTTTCATTTCTTATTAATATTCAAAAATTTGTTTTTTTAGATTTATATTCATTATAAAAATATTAGTTATTTTTTTATTTAAAAGGAGAAAGATTTATTTCTATCAAAATTATGTATTCAAACATTATATTATAATATTTAAAAACATAATTATAAAATTTTAGAATTTTAATTTGAAAAAAATGATATAAATTTTTAATTCAAAATTTTAAAATCAGTTTACTGTGGATTTTTTTATTTTTTTTGAAAAGATTGATTTTGGAATGAATATAGAAAAATATTGGTTTTTATTTAATACTTTCTTTTTTTCAAGTATATATAGAGGTATTTTTTGTTTTAAAATGGCATAAAAGTATCATAAGTTAATGTATATTATTACTAAACCAATTAATTTAATTTTAATCAATTTTAATCATAATTATTTTATAGAATCTTTTTATAATTAAGAATATGTTTTTATGGAAATATGATTTTAATGGTGATTTTTTCATATAAATTGAAATTAAATTATACCACATATATTTATTTAATATGATAAAATGGATTAAATATTTGGAATTAAGATAATTAATATTAAATAATATGTTCATCTTTTTTGGAAATAATTAATATCAAAACTATTAAAAATCACTTACCATGGTTAAGGTTAAAAAGCTTTATTAGGGGTTAAACAAAAGCGATAAAGGTTAAAATGACCAAAAAAATTTATAAATCATTTTTATAGACCCATATTTCAACACTATCTCTTATAATAATAAAAAATTGGTTCATTTTTGGGTCTATTTATCTTGAGAAGTACATTAATATATTTTATTCATTTCAAAAATTCTAAGTATGTCTGCTCCCTAACCTATAAAAGGACACCTCATCTCTTCTATTATAAAAACATCTAGATCCATTTAAGTCCACCAATATATAACGCAATACATTTCTAAAATCCATCACCAAATTTTAGAGGTACATTTTATTCATAATACCAGCCTTAGAGGGCTTGTGGTGCAAACTAGCAAAGTTTTACCAAAGATTAGATTTAACATTTAACTTAATACTTTTGTTTTATTTATTCTTTTACTTCCTTCAAAACTATTCTAATAAATGAGATATAATAAAATAGTTATATGACATGTAATTATATATATTTTTTATTAACTTTAATAAGTCTCATTATTCATCTAATAGGAAACAAAACAATCATTCATGTGTATGATGGACTACCACCTCAAAAACCAATGTTATTAGCTTTCTATCACTACCTCTCATAGGTGGTTACAAAGAATAATTTAAATATTATATTTTACATTAATGGAATAATTACAATTCTATAAATATATATTTATACATAAATTATTTCCCTTATATACTTTGAAAAATGTAAACATTAATCATGGCTATATTTGACCTATCGTATCCATGATAGTAACGTAATTAATTTTTTATATTCATATTAAATATTTGGTTATAAAAAGTATAATTAGTGGATAAAAATGATAAATATAACATGTTTAAGAAACTATAAATGATGTATTTCAAATCTATTTGACCAAATTCAACCAAAAAAATTCATTTTGGACTTATAAACCTAATATCCTGAAAATGTCTGTGGTCAACATAAAACAAGTAAGTTTTTATTACTAGGATATAAGTGAAACAAAAGGAATACTATACATAAAATAGGATATTAAACAAATAAATAATTAACATTTTTTAATTCTATAAGATAAAATATTTTTGGGACTATTCGGACTCATGGTAAGAGAGACATTACCTTAAAACATAATTCGAAATGTTTTAAATATTAATTTATTAATTATATTTCATCCATTTATATATTCATAAAATTTTTAAAACTATATTTATATTGAAATAAATATTTATAAAGCGATCTTTATGGAACTTTTTACATTCTTTCAAAGGTTTTCAGAATTAATAGTTTAATGAATTTAATATAAAACATTTTGAAAAAAAGGTAAAAGGAATGATCTAATTTAACATATATGTTATAAACAGAATTTCCCTCTAATATAACTATTATTTGATATTTTAATTAATTTAAAATATTTCATGTATTCTTCATAGAAAAAATATTTCTTACCTTTTTTATGGTATTTTCAAAAAGGGTGTTAAATGATAAAAATATTTTGATATTTTGAAATATATTATTTATTGGTGAAAAGAATATTCCCAAGAGAATTGTGGTGAAAATTAAATCCTTCATTTATTATGGTGGTGTTATGGTTCATAAATATTATTTATGATAACATTTGTTCATAATATATGTAATGATTATGAATGAGCCTAATATATCTCAAGATAATAGGTGAGCCTGATATAGTTATCTAATGAATTAGGTAAATGGATAGAGTTATTGATTTATAGGTTTCTTTTAATAGATAATTTGAATTTAACATGTTGGTTATTATATATTTAAGAGTGATTATTATGGTGATATAAAAATGATTTTAAAAGTAACATACATGATTTATCTATTGATTTTAGGGGTTTTTATGGAAATATTATGATTTCACTGGGTAAGATAATGGGTTTAAGTTTAATGGAAGTTAATTCTACATAATTCGTGTGACAAATATAAAATTGTAAAAATGTTATCATGATATTTTCAGGATTTTAGAAATTTTATTTTATATTTTCCACTAATTTTTAACTGAAATTTTTTACGAAATGATTTGGTAAGTTATGTTGATTTTATTAGGTGAGAAAATATTAGTTTTGAGATCAATGTTTATAATGTAAATGGAAATTGTTTTTATAATGTCAATTCAAAAATTAATGGGGTTCTTTTATTCTTTTTATATGTACCTTGCTAAGGTTTTATTCTCATAAAATGTTTAAAGAAGTGTTTCATAGAGTTTTAAGGATGAGTCATGAAAATGATGAGGTCAATATAAAAATTGTGAATAAATTTCCTGAAAAGAAAACTTCTTTTGTGTAAAAAGTTTTTTATTGTGAAAAAATTGGATACTCAGAGAAAGTGTCCACTTTGTGATATAAATTTATATTTTTTTAAGGATGATGACCCGATTATCTAAAACTATAATTATAAAATGTCTTCATGAATGAAATAAAATTAATTCTTATATAAAGATTTAGTGTACATATTCTTAATGTTTTGGAACTTATAGTTTGTTCCAGATAGAAGGATTATATAGTTTTAGAAGTTAGGATAATCAAAGTATATACCATTAAGATATTCTATTTTGTTGTTATCATGATAAGATATTTTAAGGTTACTATGTTTTTTTATCAAACCATTGATGGTTATGAATGGGTATATAGAGAGGAAACATGGAAACCAAAATAAAACGACACCAAGAGGACAATATCCTTCAAAATTAGTAATTTGGATTGGTTGAAATCGTAAATAAGTAGTTATTTTTTTCAGTGATGGATCAATTGAAAAAGATTATAATCTGCGATAAAAACCATCATATAGAGAAATAAGATCTACCATATAGGAACATGTCAATAGTGTGTATTTTAATTAGGCAACATCCTCCAGCATTCAGAGGATATTCTATCTCAATAGTTGTAAACAGAAGGATTGACGATCTATAGAAGTTGTTCAAATTCAGGGGTTGTTTATAGAATCTAAATTTAACTCTTTATATATATCATTTTAAATGTGAATTCAATAAATGGTTGTTGATGATTAAGAATCATGGATAAAGATAAGTGATTGACCCCGTATATTGGGATATATTTAATAATACATTTCTTGATAAATATTTTCCTACAATTTTTTGAATTTGTGTGGAAACTAATATATTGGAAATGAGGCTGAAAGAGAAATATATGGTGGCCAATTATTAAAAAAACAATAACTGATTATCAAGGTACATTCCAAATTGTTTCTGGGATCATGAGAGTAAAGTTAATCAGTTTTACTCAAGACTAAAGCTAATATATTTAAGATCATTGGCCTCCCAATATTTAAAAATTATAAGAATTTTTTAAATGATGAGAATGATGAAATTTAGATATATTATGATTATGTATTTCATGGAAAAAATAGTAAAAGTGGTCCAGGTCACATGAAATGGGGAAGAATACATCTAATAAATTAGAAGGTGGTAAAATTATTTTTTCAACTTCTGATAGTTTTAATAAAATACACCTAGGTAATTTATTATGAATTTTGGAAAGTAATTTTGATGTGATAAGTTTGGGAATATATGTTGTGATTGAAAATATAAGGATCTTAGCCATGGTTAATATAATTTTAATAAATAATTTATAAGGTTTTTTAATTTAATGAGATATTTCATTATGTCGATGTGTGTCAAAATAATATAATGAATGATAGGGAGATACATGACTATAGGTAGAATTGTGTTGTGAAATTATTTGCAACTACTTCACCATATTTTTGTCTATAGAACAATGTTGTAATAAGTCTATAACGTTTTTATTTACAACATGATCATATATGGTTTTATTATAGGTCTAAACATTATTTTATTTATAAGAAATTTTTTGTTACAATGAAAATTTCACCTCATTCATAAAATATATCAATTTTTTAAAATCATGGGGGTGGTATTAAGGCCACCAAAATTTAAAAAACCAATGTTTATCATTTGTGGAGTTTTGTTCCCTAAAATCCTTATTGTATTGTGTATGGATTAGAGTTTAGTTTATCATTAATGGATATATTATAATGAAAAAGGAGTTATTTTCTAAAGTGAGTTTTAGTTTGAATATAATAATGACTTCATTCCTTTGATAACAATTCAATAATCAGAGGAACTATTAAATGATTGAAATTCAATTTATATTTCTTATATTAATGAAAATAAAGAAACATTTTGGAATAATGATGTGTTGTTAGTAAAAGAATATTTGGATGTTTTTCTAATCGGTTGACTATTATTATACATTATCATGAAGATAAATTTACTTTTGACATAGTTTATGATGCTAATACAATTTAAAAACCCAATTATAAAATATATCTAGTAGAAAAAATATAATTAAAAACATTGTTATAAGTGATTCATAATAAAGGTTTCATTCATCTATAAAGATCACAATGATGTGCTCATGTTTATTTGTTAAAAAAATGATGGTTAAATGATCATTTTCATTTATTATAAATAATTTAATAACATTACTAGTATGAAGTAGTATTTTATCCTCATATTAATGAATTTTTTGATCAGCACTAGAGAGCTCAATATTTTTCAATACTTCATATATGGTTTGAGTACCATCAGATGATAGTGAAAGAGGATATAAACCTAAGATATAATTTCACATTATGAATGGGCATTTAGAGTTTGTGTATAGTAACATTAGGTTGAAGTATTATCCAAATTTATTCATGGATCTTATGATGGGAGTTTTGCATGAATATTCAGAAATATGTGTGTTTGTGTTTATAAATGATATATTGTTTCATTATAAAATTTATTTGGATAATGAAAAATATCTAAGTATATTTCTATAGACCTAGAACTAAAATTATATATGTATAATATTTATAAAATATAAATTTTGGTTACAGTATATTTCATTCCATTGATATATCATAAATAAATATGGAATAACTGTTGATCCTACTATAACTAGAGTGGTTGATGGATGGACAAGACCTCTAAATTTTACAAAGATTTTTAGTTTTCTCTAATTTCGTGGATATTAAGTATATTATTTTTAAAATGGATTGATTATCAAAATCACTAACCTTGTTAACATGAATTGGTATTGTGTTAATCCTGAAAATAAATAAGATAAATGTTTCCCGAAATTATGAAAATGATTAGAGAATGCTCATGTTTTGGATATGCCATTCAGAAATGGTTACTTAGTAATCAATAGTGATACATTATTGATTTGATTGGGATGTTTTTTATTATAGAATTATCTGGTAAATTTTTAATTCTCACATATATTCACACCTTATGAGAAACATTATCCTACACATGACCTTGAACTGGAGGCTTTAGTGGTTACTTAAAAAGTTTGGTGACATATTTAAATGGAAGAACGTGTGAAATATATACTAATTATTAAATTTTGAAGTCTATATTCAGTCAATAATACCCGAACATGATATAAAAGATATTTCTAAATTTTTTAATGGATTATGAAAACCAGATTCATTATCATTTAGGTAATAAAAATAAAGTTGTTGATTCGTTGAGTTAGAAAGAAATTCTACATTAATAATGTTATGTTTGGAATATGATAATTTTGTTAATGAAATAATTAATGTTGGCTGAGAAATAATGTTGGAAATAACATTCTATGACTTTTTCTAATGTGACTAAAATATCCTTTTTCATATAATATTAAAAATGCTCAGTAGGTAAGCAGTGAGTTATAGGAAAATGTAGAATTTTTTAAGAATGTAATTTTTACTTAATTTAATATTGATAGAGAATTTTTTTATACTTTGAAAATGTTTATATGTTTCATGTGACCTCTAGTTGAATAAATAATTGTTCCTTTATACTTATAACACTCCATCTTTTATTCATCATAGAAGATAAAAAATATATACATGGCTTCAAGAACATTTTTAGTGGGATGGAATAAAGAAATATATTGCATATTTTACTTTGAAATGTTTGACTTTTCAATATTTTAAAGTCCAATGATAATTAGAAAATAGGATTCCTCAACTATAGCTAGTTATGAAATAGAAATGGTAGAATATATCCTTGGATTTCATGGTGGGATTATCAAATACATCTTGATGTAATAATTTGATTACGGTAATTGTTGATCAATTAGAAAAATCTTCTCATTTCGTCACAATTTCTGATTATATGTTTTTGAATCATCTTTATTTACTTTATTTTAAATATATAATTAGATTATAGGTAATCCATATTTTAGATTTATATAAACATGGTACAATATTGACATCTTCTTTCTATTTAGTACTTTAGAAGTAATTTGGTACAGAATTAAATTTCATTACAAACTTCCATCATCAATTTTATTGATAGTTAGAGAGAATAATTTCGACATTAGATGATATTATTAGATCTATTTCAATGGGATACCAAGGATTATGGGGTCAAAATTTAAATTTTGTTTCGATTTATTATAATAATTTTTTTCATTATAGTATACATATGTCACCTTTTAATCTATTATATAGAATGATTTGTTGGACTCTATATTTTTTGGATTTTATTCAAGTAAAGATCATTTTTGGGATCATATTTGGAAGAATAAATTGTTGAGAAGTTAAATATGATTCAATATAATATGAGGAAAAATCAAAGTAAGTAGAAAATTTTGGTACATAATAAGAGGAATTATTTATTCTTTGAGGTAGGAGATCATGTTTATATTGTATATCACCATGGAAAACTGTTATTTATTTTAGTAAAAATAGAATGTATTGTCCATGATTCATCAGAGAATATGAAATGAAAATAATTATTAAATTAGTAACTTACCAAGTGTCATTATATTTGTTTTTTTAGATACATGATGTATTTTAGGTTTTTTTGGTGATAATATGTTTTGAATGCATATCTTGTATTGAACTTCAAATTGTCCAATTTGAAAAAATATTTATCATGATGAATAACTATTATAGATTCTTGACCATAGATAGAAATTATTATATAATAATGTGACTTACTAGGGAATGGTTTTGTGGAAATATTTATATGATTGAATAAGAAACATGGGAATTGGAAAATGTGTTCTGGGAATGATATCCCCAGTAGTTTAAATAGAAAATAAACATGTGAGGATGTAATTACCATAAAAAGGAAAAATTTGGAATTCCATATACTATTACAATAAATAATTTTCATGATTTATAAATATTCATTTATTATATTTTATATTGTTATATTCCTTATAGGAATATTGTGTAATTTCATATTCAAAAGGAAAAAAATTTAAATATAACTAAATTGGTTTTTCACAAATTATATTGTTTTATTTGAAAATGTAATTTACAAAATTTAAAAAATTTAATTTTAATAAAGGCATGTAATTTGTTAATTAGTAATTTCAGACTTATCTTAGCGTGGTTTCTTAATAGTTTTTTGAAAATATTAATTTTTTAAATGAATAGTGACAAATAGTAGTTTTTAATGAAAAAAATATTTTCCATTTGAGAATTTAAAATGTTTCATTTTTTCAATAAATATTTTAAAAGTAAAATTAGTTTATTTATAATATTATATATTAAACTAAGTGCACTGGATTCAATTTTATTGTTGATTTTTTTATAAAATCATTTTATACTTAAGAAGGCATTTTTTTCTAAAAACCCGCTTTTAGTGATGTTTTTCTAGTATATTTTTAAATTATATTATTCCACATCTATGAACTAAATTTTATAAAATTTATTCAATAATTTTAATTCCAATAAATAATATTATATAATAATTTCAACATTAGTTTTTGTTATAATTAATATAAAAAAGTAAAAAACTATTACCATGGTAATCTTTAAAATAGATTTATCGATGATTAAACTAAAGTTATAAGGGTTAAAATTACCTAAAAACATTTATAAATACTATTATATTATAATATTTTGATATTATATCATCTAAAATTTTAAACTATTCATTTTTAATCAATTTTTCATTATAAATACATAAATATATTTTAATATTTTCAAAATGTACCATTGGTGTCATCTCTCTCTCCTATTAAAGGAAACCCACTCTCTACTACTATATATGCTTCAAGATCCATTTCTTATCCAATACCTACCCAAATCCCTTCCTATAATCCCTACCTACTTCGTAGAGGACGTATTCTTAACAAAATAACATCCTTATAGGTATTAAAGTGTAAATTAAAATGATGTTAACCAAATTAAAGGTATATATTTTAACTGAATTTTTTAGTTTTATTTATTATTATAACTCACTAAAAAATATGAAAACCATTTTGTTTTAAAAACATATTTATATTAAAAATACTTGGATTTTTTTTGATTTCATAACATTAATCCATCTCCTTCCTCTAATGGGAAACGAAACTATCGCTTATGTGCACAAAGGTCTACAACCTCACAACTGGTTATAATGATGGATTAAATATATATATATATATATGATATTCATGCCATAATTATAATTCTACTTATATAAAATTATAATTTCCTTGTGTCCATCATGTTCTTCGAAAAATGAAAACATTAATCATGCGCATAGACAACCTATCATATTCGTGATGGTAGCATAATTTATTTTCTTTAACAATCTTAAATAGTTAGTTATAAAAGTAAAATGAATTCATAAAAAATTAAAAAATTAATATGATTAATATTACAAAAATAATATAATTATTATCAATTTTACCAAATTCATTCATCCTATATCATTTTGGACGTATGAATAAAACATCTTCAAAACAGTTGATATTAATTTAATAAATTAATTTACTATATATAACATGAATAAACATGAAATAAATGGAATAATAAATAATAAATATATTATTATGTAATTAAATAATTTTAATAATTTTATTATTTTAGAATATAATGATTGTACATGTTATTTCAGACTCATGCTAAGGGACACTTTGCCATAAAAACCTCGATCAAAATGTTTTAATGTATTATTTCATAAATAATTTTCATCGATGTATATTTTCTTAAAATTAATTTCTGAATGTATTTATAAGAACCTAATTGAATTAAAATTTATATTTTTATATCCATTTTTACATTTAATATAAGGTTTTGAAAAGTAATCCTTTTAGGTATTTTATACATAACATTTTGATAAAAATGTAAATTAAATGTTCTATTCTATTGTATATGACATCAATATTTTTTCCTAGAACCATAAATTTAATTTTATATTTGGATTCAATTACATGATTTCATGTTTTCCCCAGATAAAAATTTTATTCCATTTTTTGTATATTTTCAAAATGGCTTTTATATGGAGTGGTTGTTTTGATATCAATAAATGTTTTTCATATGGGTACAAAGAATATTTTCTATGAGTATGATGATGGAAATGAAGTAATTCATGTGTTATTGTTATTATTTGATTATTAAAAAACAATTTATGATGACTGTTGTGTCTGGAAAATTTTTCAAGGGATGAAAATACCCCCACGAATGCTTTGCTGAAGGAAGAAAGTACTTTTACAAGTCGCACAAGGTGAATATAATCAAATTGAGTTGTAATTATTTTTACTAACTTGATGGAATTTTAGTATTCAAGGTATTTTAAGTTCCCTACATACCATCACCAGCAAGGGTATATGGAGGGGATGGACCGCAAACCAATAGGTACGTGGTACGATCTGCAAACCGCCAACTCATAGAGTGATGTCTAGCAAGCAATGCAAACCGCAAACAGTGTTTCCGAATGATTCATACACATAACGACCATCCGCGTACCGTGGAATGATCCTATCAATTTTTGGATGAGGCAAACATTCAAGGCTCCATGTACCATTATTGTGAAAAAAATCCTATGTGAAACCCGGTTGACTGAGTCTGTCGTGGGTCAGGATATTGCTTTAATGGGCCTCTGTAAATACTATCTCGTGCCAAGTAGATATGATTGCATGGATCCTCTGTAAAATGATCATGATAGAATTAGAAAATATATAGGAGATAGGGAATCATACAAGGAGAAGGATGGATGACAAAATATTGAGGCATACTTAGACGATGCACTCTAGCTTCCATTTTGTTTCATCAGAGAAGCACAATCCACGAACCACTCCCCTCGGAGGTGCATCCGGCGAAGAACCATAAAATGGAAGAATTAAATAAAAAATAAAAATAAATACCTAAATCGTGAACCTAAAACCAAGGGCTTCTCGAGGATTAATTCCCCGTGAATGATGATTCCTTAGACCCCCTTAAATAAGGTGCCCCATATAGTGCACCACTTTGCAGACTAAACACTGCGCCACATACTACATTAGTGTGTGGATGGAACCAGAAGTGGCGTGATGGGTTATGTACCTCTATGGTACCCAGTTTCCTATACACTTTCCCTCATATAGAAACAGTACATGGATTACCCCTCTTCCTTCATACCACTATGGTATGTGAATCCTTCCAAATCCCGTATAAAAAGTCAGTACGTGGAATGGGGTGTTTTATGTATTATTACCACTAGTTCTAACCTCATCCCTCAACTACCGTCCAATCTTCCATGTTCCATCTTCTAAACCCTCCTAAAACATTAGTCTAAAGCCTCCTCTAAAGCTATCGGACCCGTATGATCAGGTCATTAGGTGCATCAATGTTCCCCCATTGAGTCTACATACCAATGGTAAGCGGTGTCACGAATACTATCCCCACAAAGGTGTGATATTAGAGAATGACATTGAGGCTAAATTACCATGGTAACCCAGAACCAAATCATGGGATGCTGACATGATCCTCCCTGTTCTCATAAATAAGGGTTATCCCTTGCTTTTCCATTCAATGTGGAATAGAGATCAGTCGAAGGGGTTATCTTTTATCCCCCCTTTGACGAGGAAAAAGTGCCTTCCCTTCCCAGAAAATGTTCTGGGGTCCTCCAACCGAGGTAATTCCAAATCATCGGGTACTGTGCGGCATGACCTTTAATGACATCTCACATTGAATGCTTCATTTCTCTTTGCCCCTACCAACCATTACCCCATCCTATTGGAGTGTGGGCTCTCCCTCCCCTACCAAGAGGGGAGGAGGCATGTGCAATTTTTAATCTTTCACATTCTATTTTTTCTCACACCGATCATGACTCATGTAATATTGAAGTATTGGGAGGATTAGAATGTTCAAATGATTCTAAACTATGAGAACTCTGATTCTGACCAAATCAGGATATGTAGGATGCCTACCTGAAGGCCCAAGATCCAAAGGTTTCCCATAAAAAAAGGTTCCACCCAATCTTGTCCCTCAACAGGGTAGCTCCCATGCGCAATCCCCAAAAAATCAAAACTAAGTGGGTTCTAAATCCTCTCCGGAGGATATGTAGTAATCCCTTCTTTATTGGACTGATCCCAACATTAAGTCTCATTCAGTCCATCTAGATGAAGCTAGTATTCAGAGCACTATATAATATGATTCAAGTCAGCTTCCTCTTTGTAGAATAGAATATATCCATGCTTAAGACGATTTCGAAAACCAAGTGTAGCCCGTGAACACACTCTTCAGGAATTAACCAAGGATTCATGAACATATGAGCATGACTAAAATCTATATGAGAGTCCCAGAACAAGAAACAATCCTTCCATAGAAGGGTGTAGTGATCCTAACCTGCCTTTCTCTCCACGAACGATGTCCTAAAGTGTTGTAGGACAAATATTCATCCAATGAGAAATGGACTAAGGAATGAAGCTCTATGAATCAAGTATATCTGGGTCATTGTGAATTCTTGGCTCCATGAATAATCATGTTGGAAAACAGACGAGGATTTTATATCCGAGATGGATCAATTGCATGAGTTCTTGAAACCCGCACAATCACCTGCTAGGTCCAGCAGTTCCTGCAGGGTTAATTTAACCTTCATTAATGTATAATGATGTCAAACGGGTCGGAACATAAGGAATAGTGAATTTGATGAGAACATATCTCTATAAAAAAATGGGAAAGGGTGACAATCCTAGTCGAACCATTTCCGCACCACTTGTAAATGCGCCACCTCGGAGGTGGAAGAATGACATGTAATCCCTATATAGCTAATGATAATGGTTTAATATGATATATTTAAAAAAAATGGGTGAGATCAATATAGCTCTCTAATGCATTGTGTTAAGGGATGGAGTTGACACATTATAGGTGTCACCTATGAAATTATTGGAATTTACTATATAGTTTATTCCACTTATAAGAGTGATTATAAGATTAATAAAAAAATTTACCAAGTTACCAACACGAACTATCTATTCTTTAAATAAGTATTAATAGAAATATGATTATTTTATAAGGTTAGATAATGAACTACAGTATAACGGAAGAAAATTCAACTTCTAATAGGCGAAACATATAAACCTATGATAATGTTATCATTAGTTTTCATTATTTCTATGAAACCTTATGAGTTTTATTTTTCATATAATTATTTATGATTAAATATTTAATTAAAATATTTTGGTAGATAATTTTATTTTATTGGGTAATGAAATGCTTATTTTAAGCACAAATGTTATAATGACAAAAGAAAATTTTCTTAATGATATGTATTCATGGACTAATGGATTTTTATTTATTTTTTTATGTCCCTTACTACGATTCTATAATAATTCTTTGTTTTTATATATTTTCAAGGGTTTTTAAGGATGATTTGTAACAAGAATATCATAAAAATTAAAATTATAAATATATGTCATAATAAAGAAAACATTTTTTATCTTAAAATTTTTTTATTGTGAAAAAAATAAATACTATGTGGATGTTTCCACTTAATGATGTAATATTTTAGTTATTTAGGGTGATGGCCTAATTCTCTAAAACTATAATCAGAAATGGTCTTCAATAATGAATAAAAGTAAATTGTTTTTATAATATTCAATTTAAAAATTGATTTAGGTCAGTTCTTTATAAGATAAATTAATTTAAAATATACATTATTGTTAATAGTAAAAAACGTAACTAATGAAAATATTAACTTTCATATTCACGATATGATATAATATTTGAATAAATTTTTCCTACTCTAAAATCCCCAATAATGATAGAAATATAATCTGAGGAAACATAGTTTCATTATTACTAAAGTACAAAATTTTATATTAATAGTTCATATGAAGATATTATAAGAAGTATTATTGGATTGTTATTCAATTTTTTTTACATTTGAATTTTTTTCAATAAAAAATTCAAATGATAATCTTATTTTCATTATTTTTATAAATATCTTTTGTTTTAAAATTTTGTGGAATCTATCACCAAAGTTGGTTTTTTCAATATATGTTTTTATATTAACCTTTATAAAAGAAATTTTATTAATTTTTGTGAAGGAATTTTTTTCTCTTTTATTTATCTTTCAAACCGTCATTACCACATAAATATAAACTTAGTCTAATTCTCAGTAATATCAATATTTTAGTAATTTTATATCTATATCCAAATTAATGAATTAAAAATTTTCCATAACAATTGATTAAGACCTTTAAGTCCATCTTATTAAAATTTGTTACTATAAATTTGATCTCACATCAAGTAAATTATATGTTTTTAAAACATAACAAAAAAGATAACAAAAAAATAAAATTTTAAGAAAAAACTCAATAAATTGTTAATGACAAGCTCATATATAAAATTAAACTTATCTCCATACCATATCACCCAAATAAAATATGTGTGTAGTGCATCAATTTTCAGAATATATTTCATAAAAAATGTCATAACAAGTTGATATTAAATATTAAATGAATTTAATATCTCTAGTATGTATATCTATACCACTAAAGTCATTATTTATCTGTAAAAAAATTATTTTGTGTAGATTTCTTATTCATGTATATTTTTACCTTTTCCTCTTGATATTTAGTTCATTATAGTACCCACTGACACTACTTGAATAAATATATTACATAAAAACATTAATAAACATAACCTTTTGAAACATCATTAATGTATTCATTATGTTGACTTTTATGGACCCCTAATTTAAAAAAATTAAAAAAATATATAATAAGCCTTATTTCAAATATAATGTAAATAAAAACATTCCAACGGGATTTAACATCCAAGTCATCATCTAATAATTATGTTATTATGTTTCAAAAATATTACTAATATGATTTAAAATATACATATCCAAAAATTCATCACAAAATCAATAAAACATTTTGAAATTCCATATCACCTATCTTGATTGTTTAACCAAATCCTTGTACAATTCCTTGGTAGAGTTTGATGTAGAGGATCAGAAATAAATTTTTCAATGACACTATTATTTTCCATTAAAATTTTATTTATTAACATTATATAATGAAAATCAAGGAACATTTAAAACAACAAAAAAAGGATTCTATTATATCCTTAAATAATAATGATACCCCAAATATATTAACCCATATATGATAATTAATGAAATAAAAAACATCTAATGCTCAATTTTTATTCGTATTAAATGTGATGTAAAAGATAATAAAATCCCCTAACTAATCATAAACTCTATTAATTTAACAATTATCATGAAGTGAAATAAGGTGTATTAGTTGTATTTTTTCTATAATCATATAAATTAATACATTAAGTTTTAATTTATAGAGATATAATCAACCCATAGAGGTGGTTTATGATATTTCCCATGTATTTGGGTAAAGAAGAATATAGTCGGCTACTTGGTGAACATCCCTAATATTGGATGATTGATAATATTTTCTATATAGCTATGAAGAGTAATTAAAGATTGGAAGTAGTTATACCTATAACATGTTAAATAAAGAGAAGATGAGGTTGATGGTTCTTGATATTGACCAATATTGAAAATCCAATAAACATATTCCTATAGACTAATAGAGGCTTAGAGCATTTAGAAAAATAGATAAAAATGTGATGAATCTATAACTAAGTTATCTAGCATAATGTATGTTCAATATTTTGAATAACATATCATGGATGATGTTTTAAAAAGTATATGGTGATTTTAATAATCCTCTAATTTCATTTAATTTTTTTTTTGTAAATTTTAAATATGCGACTTGAAATTTGGCTATGTAATAATATTCACATAATATTCAAATAGACACCTCATAAGGTTATGAAAAATAGTATGTATTGTTTGTAAATATCCATATATAGTTGTAATATTTTTTTTGTAAGGATGTTCTTATATATATATGGTTCATAATGACTTCAAATGTCTAGTACACATTGATCTTTCAATTGAGATATACCATGTTATGTTGAGACATACCGTCATACATTGGATCCTATGATTTTTTGAGGATGAGATAGGGTTGATAAGACTATGTTGGGTTTTATAGGTACATTTTTATGGTAAAAATAGACATATTGAGTAAAATAAATCTTATTATTACACTTTTAAGGTACATTAAGAAGTGTAAAGAACAATAGTTTGTGTGATTTTGGGAAAAAATATAACGAAAATAGGACATTCTAGAATTTTGGATTTTAAAATAGATATCATATGGGTTGATGTGAGAAAAATTTATATTATGTTCAATGCATAATGATTCTAATTTAATTCATTATTCATGTATGGTTTAAAGATGGATAATTTTAAAAAAATTTATACGATTATTTAATAATAATCTAGAGTTTGTTGAATTAATATTTATGATATTATTTGATCTTTTAAAAATAAAAAATTTACTCGTGATTTAAGATAGATGAATTTTTAAATTGATATTCGAGATGTAAAAAAGGATATCATAGTAAGATTATTTATCGAGAAAAGTAACGATTCTAAAATTAAGAAATTCCCAACATGTATATTTGTAAAATCGAATATGAAGATGCCTATGTTGTATTGTAGTGATTAAAAAATATGAACTAAGATTTTGATTCATATTTTATAATAATGAAAAGGAGGTATTGCGATATATTTATAGTATATTGATTTAGGATTAGTCAATGCAGGTTTTCATTGAATCTCTCATGCTTTAGAAACAGAACCTCTATAATACAAGTGAACTTTTTTGTATATTTTATATATTAATGAATAAGGATTATTGTGCCTTTTGATGATATATTTTATAAATAAAAGAATATCCAGTTTTATTTGAAAAAAGGGGATATATATATTTGGTTATGAGAAATAATAGAATGAAAATAAATGAAGGGGGTTTTGTAGAACTACTTGAGAATGAAAATAAGAATATATTTGGACATGCCATAATAATGGTTCTAAATGAATTAGATATATATAATTAAGATATATACTATTGTATACATTTTTTTATTTCATGAAATTTTATATATCGAAATATTATAGATCCCGAATAATATGGTGGGAAAGAATTTAAAGTTAACCCTACAACGAAACGAGTCTTTAAGAACATTGGTATTTATCATTGCTTGAAAAAAATCACGGATAAATGTCATATTTATCAGCGCTAAAAAAGTGATCATAAATTTTTCCATTTATCAATGCTTTTTTATTACTGATAAAGGGTTCCCTTTATCAGCGATTAATTTTTAGAACTGTAAATCGACACCCTTGACCAGCTCTTTATTTTTAACATTGCTAAAAGTTACCATTTATTAGTTTTATATTTTAAGCGCTTATAAGGGTAACTTTTATCGTTCCTTTTTTTCACAGATTAATGTCTGAATAACTTAAATAATATAATAAAATAACAAAAAATTGATTTTATTAAACGATATTACAAATTTTATTAAATATATAATTATTAATAAAAAATAATAAATTAATTAAACTATATTCGAATTATATATAATAATAAATAGTATATATTAAATATATAGATATATAGAAAAAAATTAAAGGAATAAAATATATATATATATATATATATTGTGAAAAATATTAAACATTTTATTAATTATATAACTATTGATAATGTTAATAAATAGTATATATTAGATATATTGATATATATCAATGTATATAAATATGATTTATCTATTAAAAATTATTTATGTTATTTACATTAAATAGTCATATATTTAGTGAGTAATGGTTAATAGTTAAAACAATAATATGAATTACAAATACTGACTAATTGTACAGAGTAATGGACATATAATTGAATGTCATTTGATTTTTCATTTTAACATAGATCAAATACGTGTTATATTGATTTTACACATACATAATTAATTAATTTTTATATACAATTCACACACACAAAAATTATCCAATTTTAATATATTGTTAAATTGTGCTTATTGTTAATTTATTCAATTTCACTCTTCTATAACATGCATGAAACTAAAATTAAATATTCATTAATAATGTTAAAAATATTTTTGAAAAAAAGTATTAACAAATAAATATATTTATAAATGTACATTTACTATATCTATAAAATTATATATTTAAAATTATATATAAATAAATATTTCTTCGAAAATTATTTAAAAAATTATAAATATATAATTTTATATATTAAAATAATTACTAAATTTATAATAAATTTTAATAAATAATGAATATAATGAATATAGTGAATATTTTTATTTTTATTTCTCAATATTATATATATATATATATATATTTATTTATTTATTTATAATCATATAAATACATATAATTATATAAATATTATTTTTCAAGAATGTTTATATAATTATAAATAAATAATTATATATTTAAATATTATAAAATTATAATAAATATATTAAAATGAGGAATATATTAAATATATTTATATTTATTTATATTTATTAAGTATATATATATTTATAATTTTTTATTTAAAATTATAATTATAAATCGTTTATCCGTGAAAAAAAAGAACTAATAAATATGCATTTTATCAACACTTATTGGATAAGTAATGATAAAATGACACTTTTACAGAATATTTATGAATGTACTAATAAATGTTTCCTGATCTATTAAAAAAATCAATCCCGTTGATAAACCATCACGGTATTAGAAGATTTTCGCGAAAGCCACCCACTACAGGGGCAACTCCTCGGCGAATCAATGCTTGAATCACACAAACCGACTCGACTGCCTCTAGTAACTCGAACATCGTCCGACATCTGTTGTTTACATTCACTTAGGGTTTCAAATGAAAACATTGAGATATAGATATTAAGGTCTCATATTTTCTTTAACCAAGTGAGATGGGCCTCTTTTCTTCTTTGTATGCTTTGACTTTTTTCTGTATTTTTCATTTCATTTGTGATTTCTTCTTTGATGTGGTCATCTATTATTTTTGGTGTTTTCATTATATTTTTTTTCTTTTAGATTATTGAGAGAATTATTTTATTAAGATTATTTTTTTTCATGAATTGTTTTTTTGAATCAATTTTCCTAGTATCCAAAATATGTACCCTATCTTTCACTATAAGATTAATTTATTCAATGTTTTTTAATATAATAGAATCACATATAGTCTGTAGATAAACCAATTAAATAAATAATTATTCCACTGTATAAAAATTTGAGGTTTTGGAAAAAAATACCTTAAATAAATGAGAAAATTGATTTATCAAACCATTTCTTAGTGAGGGGATAGAGTGAAGCAAAAACAGAAGAAGGTTTCATTCAATACATGTATGGGAATTTATTTATTTAAATTTTTTTTAATATTCGGGTGTAATTTTTTTTCCTTAAAAATTTATTTTCAAAGGATTATGTGGTTTAATATTATGAAAAATACTAGTAAGTGTAATTCCATATTTATTTATGTCAAATGGATCTCTATTTTCAAAATTAGTATGGGGTTCTATTTATTTTACAATATTGTGATATTCTTATTTAAGAGTTACATATATTTTTTCAATTTATGTTTGTTTTGTAATCGTATATATATTGTGTGTGTGTGTGTGTAAATATATATATTTATATGTATTTATATGTGTATTTAGAAAAAATAATGTAATGGTGATTTTATAATAATTTATTCACAAATAATGGTTCTGGATTTCCATGTTAGGAAGGGATTATATTTATTTTCATTAAACATATCATTAAATATTCATTTGTATTGAAATTATGTGTGTTATAAATAAAATTATTTATATATTTTTTTCTAAACGTGTATGGGATAGTCATTGCAAGGGTTGGTGTGTTTTTTACCTTTTTTGGGATATATCTTGTTGATGTGTAATATTTATTTGTGCCAACTACTTTATGAACCACTATAGAATCTCAAGAATGGGCCAATGTGTATTATATGGCCTCTATAGAATCAATGAGGCGTGTATATGTAGTCTGAATAACTCCCTATAATCTTTAAAATTGGTCGTTGTGGTTATATGATATCCCAAGAGTATTGAGATGGTTTCAAATATTTGAGATAACATTAATTTTAAATGTAATAATCCCTTATATTTCTACATCACTTATTCCAAAAAATATAATGGAAGTTATCAAATTCTAAACATTAGAAATTATTTTTATTTATTAATCATTTTAGGTCTACATGTTTTTGTTCCACTCCTATAAATCTATTATTACTTTCCTTGTATATGAAAGAACACTTTATTAATTAAAATGTTTTATCAAAACATTTTTTAACTTCTAGTTGAATGAATGGAATTTTATTTCTCTTTTTTATCTTATTTGGGTTTCATATTACTCCTTAATTTCCTATATTATATTTTCATTTTTCTAGTGGATTTACAAAAGGATTGTTGTGTTTCAAAAAATAGTTTTTTTTATTGCAATTTGTTGCTTGAGACAGCCCCCTCATCTCTATAATAGACAATTGTCATCCTCATAAACATTATCTATTGAATAGTCATTATTTATTTTATTTCTTGAAACTCATCCCCCATCTCTTTTATATTTTTTCTACTACTCTAAGGATTATTCATCCAATGAATGACTATATCGTAGAGTATTTAAAGCAACATAGTTGCATGTATTCAAGAGATAAAGGATGTTTTGAAAAAAATGCAATGGTAAATGTAAAAGATGTATATGAATCAATAACACCATAATAAAAAAGTAATTTGGGACATGTAGGAATCATTTTCAACTCTATATAACAAACAATGTGACATATATAACTCCAGGTGCATCTTTTTATTTTATATTGTCATCAATTTTAATAAAATAGACTACTAACCTACTCAAAACCAAGATAACTCAATTGTATTTTTTTAATACTTTACAAAAATGATACATAAGTCATTTTTGATGAATAGGTATTATCCAAAACTCAATCTGATAAAAAAATGTCCCCAGTCAGACTCAACTTCTCTCTTATCAGTTCTAAATTGACATTCTAGTTCAAATAGTGTCACTCACTAAAAACAAATCAAAGACACTCTGTTTTTTGTGATTATTAAGTAAAATGATTAATAATAAAATTGTGACTTGTAAGAATTGGTATCATGTAAAACTAATAAGTGATGTGATCAGAATGATTCAATGTTCATATTACAAATTTGAAATGAAATTTTAGTATAATATATAACCGACAAACTCAAAACTGATCAAATGAATTTGGATTGTTTTTTTACATTTATAAAATTAACTGTAAGTCATTTGAGGAATTTATGATTCATCATATCCTCATTCCGACCCATGGTGTGATCCGTATGACCGATATTATATATTTTTATTTAAAATTTACATTAATTTTAGTAAAATTGACAACTAACATACTCAAAATTGAGCACAGACATTAAATTATTTTCATACTTTGAAAAAAATGATCCATAAGTCATTTTTGATGTGTACAAATAATCCTCACTTAATCCAATACATGATGTTCCTAGTATAACTAAAATTGACCGTTATCTATTTAAAGTTATTATTTTAGGCCAGAAAGAATCACTCACTACAAACTAATCGAACATTCATGGAGTTTATTGACAATATAAGATAATGATTCATTATTAGTCTGTGATGTGTAGGAATCAGTTTCATGTAAAATAGATACATGATGTGGTCATAATGAGTCAAAAGTTCTTGTTTCTAATTTAAAATGAGATTTTAGTAAAAAATATAATTGACATACTCAAAAATAATAAAAAACATTCAAAATGTTTTGATACACCTATACAATTACCAAAAAGTATATTTGGATTTTTTGGAATAATCATAACCTCATCATGATGCAATTTGTGGCCGGTATGACTCCATGTGTGTCTTTTTATTTAATATTGACATCAATTTTAGTAAAATTAACACTTTATATTAATTTTTTTCCTTTTATTATTACAAAAAAAAAATTGGTTTCATAAATAAATGCCTTCTGTTGCTAGAGTATGGGTGGTTAGTTTTGCAAAAGCATGAGTCGACGTAAGGGTTAAATGATAAAAGAACATTGATTTTCTTTGAATGTATGTAATAACACTATTGGAAAATGGTCCATTTGCGAATGGTCATTTATGACAGGATCCCGTTGCAAATGGCCAGTAGCAAAAACGGATTTTTAACTAATGTTTTTTGCGACATCCCATTGTAAAGAGAAACTATTTGCAATGATATGTGCATCTATCCAAAATAGCTTCCTCATGGTTTTTTAAATACATTATTATGAAAATCCATCACAAATAGTCTTTTCGAGTTTTTCAAATTGTGTTTGCCACAGCACATCACAAATAATATTTATAATGAGACCCGTAAAAAATTATAAATAAGTTAATAAAAAATTAATAATAATAAAAATAATAATAAATTAATAATATTAATGAAATAAATATATTAATATTTGTAAAATAAAATAAATTATAAGATAATTTTCATATAATAATAATAATATTGGTAATATAATCCTAAAAAATTATTAATATTAATAAAATAATAATACTAATATTACAAATATTAATAATATAATAAAAATTATGAAATAATGAAAACAAAAATAGTCATGAAAGATAAAAAATACAAATAAAATAATCAAAAATGATAATTAATAAAATAATAAAATAATATAAAAATTAGAAAAAGTAATGAAATAAAATATATATAATATTCTGAACAAAATAAAAAAAATACTATATGGAAATATAGATAGTTAATATTGCAAAAAAATTGTATTCAAATGTTTTATCATACAAATTTAATATATTACTAGGTGGCTCATCTAGATGAGATGGTGGTGGGAACTCCATCCCCAAACCAGGAGTTATACGTCACATGTACTCCAACTACTCATGCTCCTATTGTTTCCGACATCGATGCATTTTCTCCTATATCTCATACTGATGATGTCGTAGGAGCTCTTTTTTTCCACTTCCACAGCCATTGATGCATCTGCTCTTCCTCCATATGCATACACTCTATAAGCTCACTCTGAGCTCCTAGCTGCTCTTGATACTGTAAAATAGATGATGATGCCTTCCCACGATCAATTCACATGATATATGTTGAGAACGCATCGGTTCCACTATAATCCATGGGAATCAATTAAGAGCTGATACCAACAACTCGACCTTTCTCGAAGGCATATCAGGCTAATTGCATCCATGTTGTCCCATAAAATTGGGGTGGGGGCACTAGTCTTAGTATTGGTCTCGGGAAGAATCTGAGTCTATGTTTGAGACGCACACCCTCACATGACTCCTTCAATTGAAATATAAAATTAAAATAGTTAGAATATGATTTGTTATTAAATTTTTAACATAAAAAGAAAATATGATGACCAAAATCTGATGTTAGAAAGAACCTATAATTTCCCTATTGGTTGGATCATTGTACATCCTTCTATAAATATCGAACTCTGTAGTATCGTGCTATTCATCTCCATATATTAATATTAAATAAACATTTTACTTTTAATGTTACATGAAATATTTAAAATAAATTACTCCTCATATGCTCCCTATGCGTACTAAATGTATGACTATCGACTATATTTGTCACATCATATATCCCTTGGTTTTTCGACCTACTGGTGATCTCCTCTGAAAATAACCACCCAACCAGTGTGAACATAATCCATCCCATTTATGATATGAAATGTAATTTGGTTGATGGGCATGACATGACTCATCAAACAATGTCAATCGTGTTTTCTACATTTCCATCCTTCCCAAATTAAAAAAAAAATAGACTATAACATTGATGCCTAGTCCCATGTCTGGCCTTTTAGCTAGCGTCATGAATGCTCTCATAAATGGGATTCTATAAACCTTATAAATAATTAATAACATTAAGG
This sequence comes from Viscum album, assembly GCA_963277665.1. Lineage (NCBI taxonomy): Eukaryota > Viridiplantae > Streptophyta > Magnoliopsida > Santalales > Viscaceae > Viscum > Viscum album. The sequence goes on along the minus strand of OY728133.1, from coordinate 1,370,434,832 downwards.
TATTTATTAAATTAATTTCAAAAAATACTATTTATTTACATACTAGATAATTATCGAACATGTGGTGTTGAACAAAAATTGTAATCTGATCCCATGATAAACATGCTTCAGAAAAATAATTGTGCAATATTGCACTACCCTATCCAGTTTCTATATGTGTAAATCTATAAAAAAAATAAAAAATTCTAAAAATTAATATATAAATAAATTATTTAAAACTAACTAAAATATACATTAAACATACCTCTACAGAAGTTGATCGTAGCCAACACATGGATGTCACTAGGGGATAAGGTCCAGAATTATCAATCGTGCAGGACCACGCCCCCTCCAAGTCCCCCTGAACTGCTAGTAGTCTAAGGGTCTGATGATCCAACATCCTACTCATCCGATGGTAGATAATATTCCTATAAAAAACGATTCATATCGTCATCCATCTAGAACATGAAATAATTGTTGATTGAAAATAGAATAAAATCACTATTATACGTAGATATATATTATATATGATTATAAACAACATTTAAATATATCAATGTTAATTTTCATCCACATTTTCATATATAATGATTTCAATGTCTTCAAATTCCTCCTCAGTATCATCAATAACCATATGAATTTTAGTTTCATCATCTCTTGTCATTTTAAATTTATTTGAAACATCATTAACACCATCATCAACATCAAACCATAACTATGGGGTTTCATCATTGATATTCATGTATCTTCATGACAAGTTGGATTCATATGAGTCTATTGAAAATTCTTAACTCCTTACACTTTAAGATAACAACATTCAATTTGAGTAAGCATATTTTCGCGAGATTAAATTTTTATTTTACGCCATCAACCACTCAACTCTCTTGAAGTAGCACAATATTTTTAATAAGAAATTTTATGTTATTTATGAGACAATAAAAATAGTTCATTTACTGCAAGAAGACTATTAATCATAATATCAATGATTCCGTTGGTTGGATGAACGCACAATCCTCTCTTAGTATCCAACTAGGTACATTTAATTTATGTAATGATTTCCTAGATATCACGGTCCAATAATTTCTTCCTACATGTCATAAAAGACAAATTAAGTTTTTCTATGATGAGATCCTCTCTAGAAAACCCCAATATTAATTTTTTTATTCCTCACATGCATGTGTATAAAATTGGAAACCATTCACCATATATGCATCATAATATTTAACCATTTTTTATGTTGGTTTACTCAATACACACAATCGATTATTAATTTTATCATCATTTTGAGATATCTAAAAAAATTATAAAACAATTATCAGTTTAAAATTAAAATATTGACTTTATATGTTATCCCGAAAATAATTTATGTTACCAGTTTTTGAAACCATTAGGAAACGTTTTTTATCCTATGTTTTTAAAGTGTCACTACTATAATTTTTGGATGTTGTTTCTAGATAGGATTATCATATAACCTGAAAAAAATAAGATTAATTTACTGAATAAAAAATTGATTAATAACTGATAGGAGAACTCTCCGTAAAAATAGTGTCATTTCTTTGCTGTTGAGCAGAACAGATGTATGATCTCTGTGATTTTCATCATCTGAAATAAATCGTTCATGAACTCCACCAAAGCCATTTTCATGATTATTGACAACTAATAAATTATTTTCCATTTTATTGTCAACTTTTCCCTCATTACATCCAATATGATTATGATTTGTGGGATAATTATATTGAATGTAATGAGATCAGATAAATAAAATATCATATTGTAAATAATCTTCTATAATTGAACCTTCAACTAATGCTTTTTTACATACATTTTTCATCATTTTATGCCAACATATCTCAAATGGGTACATTCATATGAACTACACCAGACAACCACATTTTTCTTAATTTGGAAAATATAATATAAAATGTTACATTAAGTCAAACAAAGTTAGTTTGAATATTTTTTCCAATTTACCTAAAATTAAGACAACATCGTCTTGTAGTTTTTTAATGCATTGTAGTCAATCGTCACAACAAAAATGTCTCGAAAATAATTTTGATATGTTTGTTAGGGCATCCAAAATCGTAGAATTCATCAAACCTTTTAATCCAATTGCAAGAATTATTTCAATTATAACATGACATTAATAACATTTTAATCCGATAATATTACCATTTGTGACACATCAGCCCAAATTGGAAGCATAACCATCTGGGTGTCTCAAATATGAAATCAACTAACAAAATAAAAATTTATTCATATTTAGAGAGTGTATAAGATGTTTTTGGATTCATTACCATATGTGATATGAAATTTTCAAACAATTCATGTTCTGGTGGGATGCATGTTTGGGCAAGATCTAATTGTACCTTAAATAATCATTGGTCTTACCTGGTGTATCCAAAATAGTATGAAATAAATTATAAAAACAGTGCTTCTCAATATACAAGACTTCAAATATATGATGGACCAAAAAATCATACCAAGATGGTAGATCCCAAAAAATGATCTGTTTTATCTGATTGTGTTCTTTTCCAAAGCCATCAATTTTCTTTTGGTCTAGGGTTGGTACCAATGTGATGGGAGGTAATGTAGAGATAATTTATATTAACATTGCACCTAATATTGTTGTCGGAGGATAATCTATATAAAATGTTCCTTTTCTGAAATGGTATTTGTTCCTTCGAAAAGGATGATCAGTTGGAAGGAATCTGTGACGAAAATAAATAAAATAAATTTTTTTTATTGATGTGAATAAACACCATTCTATCTATAATAAAATAGGGACATGATTTTAGACCATGGGCACTCTGGTAAAATAACACTTCATTTGATGTAAAGTCCATAATTGACCAAATCCATGTCGTTTTCTATAAGAAATTTTGTTTTTCAGTATCATCTAATGTACTAACATTATTACTTCACAATGAATTTAACCCATTAATAATTGGATTAAAATAAATAGTAACATACTTTTTTGGATGTAATATAATTAATATGGACATAAATATATATTGTTTTATTATCAACATACAAGTAGGTAAATTGTACTGTGTTATAGATGCAGCGAAACATGAATATTGACTAGCATAAGAACCAAATGGAAAGAAACCATAAGCAGAAAACCCAATCACATATTTTGGGATTCTACTGAAAAATATGGATACCCATGGTCAAAATTATTCCATGAATCACCATCAGAGGGATGACTTATGGTTTTACAAGTTGGAATATTGGTTTTGTGTCATGACATCAATGTCAATGTTTTTAGAGACATATATAAATGCTTAAATCTGGGTTTAAACCAGAAATATCTCAATTAATTTATTGGAATCAATCCAAACTTCCCTTTTTGGAGCCACTTTATACCTCAATTTTCCACACGTGGGACAACTATCCAGTGAATCATTTTCACCATAATATAAGATTCAACCATTTGAACATGCATGAATATTTTGATAACCAAGACCCATATTACTAAATAGCCTCTTTCCCTCATAATAATTTTCAGGAAACACACTTCTTTCAGGTAGTAGTGTTTTTACCAAAGACATTATCTGATCAATAAAATTACTTTACATTCCATTAACTGATTTAATACCCAGAAATTTGGCAACTTCTTCAAATTTTCATATCTTACAACCAAGATAAAATCCATCCTGAGCAGACCTCAAGAACATATAAAAATGATATCGTTCCAAATTAAGATTTAAATTAATATCATCCTGAATTTTAGTTTTTTGAAAAGATAAACTTTCCACATCATGTGCTAAAATATGAGAACATCCTGGATTCGAGACCAAATTATTATTGTCATTTCTAGAACTGAATTCAACATGTTGTTACCAAAAAAATAATCTGGTTGAAAACCAAAACACAATAAATTACCGAAAATTCTTTAAAATGATTCAAATTTCCTTAGAGAACATTTTTTATGAGAAAACAAAATTATCCCTTATGAATCAAATTATGGGTTTGATGATGAAAATGACAAAAAAGTCTAAACACCCTCAATATATATTTGATTTAATCCAGAAATGATTGGATACATGCACTAATTTACTCTAGCATGTACATCCAATAAATATTTATGTTGAATTCATTATTCTATATTTCTATAAAAAATATAAAATAATTAATTTTTTTATAATTTTATATAAGAAAAACACTATCCAAAAAATAGAAGACAATAAAATTACCATTCTCTATCAATTTATAATATTTTCTACTCTTTATTACATATTTGTAGAATTTTTATTAACTTTTATACTAATCTACAATAACTTAAAATAATTTATACTAATTACCACTAATTATTATTAATTACTGCTAATTTTTAATAATAATTACCAATTTTTGGAAACATAATTTTCAGTGGAGTAGTGGAAACTATTTTACTCGATGACACATCTCAAATGTCTCTAACTAAAATCACTATGAAAAATCTCTTTTGTCGTACAGATATCCATTTCTATATTCCTAAGGATAGAGAGCAGGGAGTCCTCACCGCAGTACTCTCCATTCTCATGCATATGAAAATGGATATTTGTTCCTCAGAGCTTCATTCTTATGCATACAAAAAATGGATATTCATACCTCAGAGGAGATTTTTTAAAGTGTTTTCACTAAATAAAAGTTGCAAGGAGACGAGTCGTTGGGAAAAGATCATTTTTTTTTCTGATAGATCATCTTCTTACAACATTCTCATAATCAAATAAATCTAAAAAATCTACCCTGATGTACACATATCCATTTTTGTATGCATGGTAATGGGTAGCAGGAAGGCCTCGTCGTGTAGTTCTCCATTCTCAGGAATACGAAATTGGATATCCATAATTTAGAAAATATTTTTCATAGTGATTTTAATGGGAGAAAATTACATGGAGATAAGGCTTTAGGAGTAATGGATCCGCCAATCCACATGAAATTATACCAATTTATTACAATTTATTACAATTTATTACAATTTCATGCAATTTGTTGTTAATTTTTTCTATGTATTTCTAATTATTTCTTATTATTAGTAATTATTAGTAATTATTATAATTAATTACTAATTATTAAATTTTATTACTAAATATTACAATTTATTAATAATTATTAGATTTATTATAATTAATTACTAAATATTGTAGTTTATTACTAATTACTGTAATTTATCACTAATTTTTGTAATTTATTACTAATTATTTCAATTTATTATTAATTATTTCAATTTATTTCTAATTATTTAATCATGTTACTAATTATAAGAATTTGTTACTAATTATTGAAATTTATTACTAATTATAACTAATTATTTTAATTTATTTCTAATAATGAGAATTTTTAGCTTATTATTAACATTTATTACTAATTATCAGAATTTATTACTAATAATTAAAATTTATTACTAATTATTACTAATTATTAGAATTTTTTACTAATTATTAGCATTTAATACAATTTATCACTATTATTTATACTTTATTACTAATTATTTAATGTATTACTAATTATTATATTATATTAATAATTATTAGAATTTATTTGTAATTATTAATTATTATTATAATTCATTACTAATTATTTTAATTTATGAATAATTTTTAGAATTTAGTACTAACTGTTATGAATTATAAGAATTTATTAATAAAAATTACAATTTATAACTATATATTACTACTTTTTATAACTTATTACTTATTAATACTAATTATTATAATTTATCACTGATTATTTCTAATTATTAGAATTTATTTTTAATTATTACTAATTGTTAGAATTTTTTAACAATTATTACAATTTATTACTAATTATTAATATTTATTACTAATTATTTAAAATTATTAAAACTTATTTCAATTTACTACAAATTATTACAAATTATTACTAATTATAACTAATTAATAGAAATTACAATAAATTATTAGAATTTATTATTAATTATAAGAATTTATTAATAATTATAACTAATTATTACAATTTATAACAAATTATTTTATTTTATTGCAATTATTATAATTTATTTCTAATTATAACTAATTATTATAATTTATTACATATTATTAAAATTTATTACTAATTATTAAAATTTATTATTAATTATAAATAATTATTATAATATAATACTATTTATTACTAATTTTTATAATTTATTCCTAATTATTTGAATTTTATAATATTTGTTTGAATTTATTATTAATTATTACAATTTCATACTAATTATTAAAATTTATTAATAATTATTTCTAATTAATAGATGTTATTACTAACTATTAGATTTTATTACTAAATATTACATTTTATTATCAATTATTATAATTTATTAATTATTATTACAATTCATTACTAATTATTACAATTTATTATTATTATAACTATTTATTGGAAGTTATTACTAATTATTATAATTTACTCCTAATTATTGGAATTTATTCTTAATTATTATAATTTCTTCCTAATTATTAGACATTTTGTTTTAATTTGTACCAATATTACAATTTATTAATAATAATAACAAATTAGTACTAATTATTAAAATTTATTATAAATTAATACAATTTATTACTATTTATTATAATATAATATTAATTTTTTGAATTTAATACTAATTGTAATTAATTTAAAATAATTAATATAATTACTATTAATTAATACTAATTTATACTAATGAAACATAATTATTTGTAAAAATAATCATAAACAATAATAAATAAAACAATCTAATTCTAGTTTAATTTAAGTGCATCCAATTAACAATAATTGTAAAAATAAATTAAATAAAACAAATTATGTAAAAAAATTAAAGAAATAGATGAATACCTTAAAACTGATGCTTTTAAAGGATATAAGTTTCGTATAATCCTACAAATTAAAATTTTAAACTATGCAATCTTTTTTGAGAAAATTTTCCACTAGAGAGAGAGAGAGGAGTGGCGAATTATGTGAGATGAGAAAAAACTATTGGGGGTATATATAGGTTAAATTAGTTGTGACATGATTATTTGTGATGGGACAAGGGTCGCAAATAGTATCATTTTGCCACAGGAACTGTAGTAAATGATCGTCACAAATATTAATTAGGGGTGTTGGTTAAAAAGACTTTTGTGAGGAGACCAATCACAAAAGACAACCTGGTGACATTGTATTTGGGATGAGATATAAATCACATCCCAAATACTAAAAATGACGATGGGTATTTGCAACAGGCAGCTATAGGGCGTTGCAAATACCCTTTCTTGCATTTGGCAGGCTAATCACATCAAATCTTTTGCAGTGGGAACCATCGCCCCATCATAAAAACCTTTTTATTTGTGACATGTCGGTGCTCCCATCGCAAAAAATCTCTTCCAACAGACTATTTGTGACTGGTCACTGTCTCGTCACAAATGTCCAGTCACAAATTCCCTCTTTTCTTATAGTGTAATCTATATTTATGTAATTGTATAAACCAATATTTTGTAATGTTTATAGTATAGGTTTTTTCATTGAATTTGTGTTGTAAATTCCATTTAATTTAAATTTTGTATTGTGACTTGTTATTGTTGATAACTGGTATGTTTCTAGTACTGTAGTGTGTTGTTACAACACTTTGCATCGGTGTTGGGGTATGCTGTTGTACGACACTATACTATGGCCCTTTATCAATGACTTTAAAAGTGATGATAAATGACATATTTATCATTGTTTTTACAAGAAATCATAAAGATACACTTTATCAGAACATATAAAATTCCCATTATCAGCACTTATTTAGTGAAAATAAAAGACGAGGGCTTCTAATATCCCTCAAGTAGTCAGTTCTTTTCTAATACAGATAAAAGACATTTCTGGAACAATTAGAGGCCAATTATTTAGTAGTGAAGACGGTGAATGTATCATTGGAATTTTGAGTGTGTTTTCCTAAAATAATACGCTACTATGGAAAATTGAGTTCATGTACTATGAAACTGAGAGAACAAGGATGACTCTAGAATAAAAAGAAGAAGCCGAGTGAGAACTAGAATCTATCAAGGTAGAAGAAGAGTAGAACCCGATAAATTTATGTAAAGAATACCAATTGTATATTGAAGAATAAAATAATAGGAGTCCGACCAAAAAAATTTGGTCAAAATCGGGATTGAATATGAAGATGTAACATCAATCATATTGGGATCATTAGGTTGTGATAAAAATTAGTTCCAAGTCTTTAATGTTTACATTTCCAGGATAGATTCATATGATTTTTTATAAATTGTATACACACCTAGTAAGATTGTATGGGTGTTAATTCTGGAAAAATAATTAAGTAGGTCTGATTGAATAACATTATCAAATAAGTATAGGTTTTCAAGTTCCTCGGAGTTCTTAGTTGTCTATCTGAAATAATTTTTTTGAATAAGAACTGGGACTTGGTGGAAATATTGATGATCGAGTTTCATTTACTTTTCATGAATATTAAATGATAGTTTAAGAGTGTATAGTTTTTGAATAAAATGAATTTCATTGGTGACATGACATCCTTAGATATACTTGGGGCCTACTTTATAAAGGATGATATATGTAACTAGAAACTAGTGTGATGCATGTATAAATAACCCATCTAAATGGAAAGAGTTCATATTTATAAAATTGTTAAAACTAACAGATTCTCGCTGAAATTTACCCAAGAGAATAAGGTAAAACGGTCTTTGTAGTTTAGCTTGGGTTGTCGAATCCTCAGAGACCAAAGAAGTAACCTATAGACACGTACATTCTACGTACTGTCTTTGGCAATGAAGTGGCCAACGTGGGATGATTTTATATGGGTTTAAATTATCTCTAAAAGACTTAAGTGAATTCAATTTAAAATAATGAGTTGATCCTAGGTTATTTCTTAGGGTGGATTGGACATATTTCCTTTTCAATGTTTTCAATTTCATATATTTGAGATGGGTTCCTATAAGGAGATAAAACAACATCATGACTTACTGGTTTAAGGAATACACCCTTTATTACTAATCACCTAAATAATTGAAGGATCAATGTTTCGAGCACATCAAGGTAATGGTCGTATTAACACTTGAAGTGTGTGGCCTTAAATTCAACAAAGATGATGGAGTTTAAAAATCATCAAATAAAAATCTCAATTAAAGAATTGATTGTTCATTAATGGGGTTATAAATAACATCCAATCCAGCTTATTTCTACTCCTTTGGATCAACCCATAAGTGGGTTATCCATTCATTGATCCCATGGATTCAATGGAAGTGGAAAGTAGACTCATGAGGGTGGAAATAGAGAAGTAATGAAAACAACAAAAATAAAATGATCACTCCACCGTTGTGTAAATAATTTCACAAGGTTTGGTGTGAATAAATTCACACCTTGATCCAATGATATCAAAGTGATATGAATAACAATAGAATAATATTAGAAGAAGAAATTTTATTAAGAAACTAAAGTGAATTGAACAACATACATGTGAAAGACAAATTTGAGACAACAATATTACAGCATAACATTACAATTGAACAAAGAACCAAAGATCCTTCAATAATCCAACACCACTACCTTAAATAGGCATTTTGGGCCCTTGGGTCAAGCCTCAAACATTTCAATTCTCCTCAATTAATTTTGGTAGCCCATATGTGGGTGGAAAGTAAGGGAGTTTGATTTTTCCACCCTTGACCCGAGGTGGCAGCCAGCTTTCCTTCACCGAACAGATGTGCTTGGAAGCCCTTATAGATGGCAGAATCAGAGTGGTCCATATCATAATAAAATGGAAATACGGATGTCTTATAAGCTCCTGTAAAATTTGGGCCCATTTGGAGTTGTGGATTCCGAGATATGATCATATTAGTGAGATGTTTTTCTGGGCCGCAGAATCTAGCCCAGAATTTTATCTCTAACTTTGGACGCCTAAATGGATTCCATGAAGCCCTAATTACCATTGGGTCCTGAAGCATTATTTGTTCCTATACATTTCTTATAGAATTAAAAGAAATTTTGGATTCATTGGGCCTGTATGTTGGGCCCCACAGTCTCATCTGTGGCCTGGTGTCCAATCTGACTCCTCCAGAATTGTTTCCTTTCATCATAAAATATATCCATCTTCTACAATGAATTTTCCATTGATCCCTGAATAAAACATGTTAATATTGAAGTGTAAATCAATTTACAAAAATATCAAATTAAAATATATAAAATTATATTCCTTAAAATATGATGAATCATTGGGTACTCTAAATGATGTTAAAAAATGTACCACATAATAGTCCATTTTAAGAAGGTATTACAATCATAATGTGAAATGATGTTCAAAATGTAAAATGCACTAAAATGTAGTTTATGAATACTAAATAACATGAATATTATGTATATTAACAATTAATATTAGCCTCATTTAGTGGCTAATCACATCCCCCAACTTGAGGTTTTCTAGTCCCGAGAAAAATATATCTCAACAATATGATATTCGAATTTCCTTTTCCAAAAACATTTTAATACACAATGATCACCAAGAACCCATATACCAAACAATCATGAAACCTATAATAATATTTTAATACAACATAATTTCATTATCAGATCCCAATCCCAAGACCATTCCTTTGTTTAAATTCATTTTCATATTTCATCCAATATCAATTAAGTACGAGGATGTGTTGTGCATCACAACAGACCTGGGGGGTTCATCTTTATTAAAGGGGAAATGATCTAAGCTCTAGGTGGAATCACATTTCAATATTAAGATGTGTATTAAAATTTTTTTATTTTATTATTTTTTTTGTTTTTTTTTGTTTTTGTTTTTATTTCAATTCTTCCATGGTAATTGAAGTTGCACTGAAAAAAGTCAACCTCTGTAGAGAGACTTTTCTGATGACTCCCAGTCTCAAGGAAATTAGGGCAACAAGTGAAGCCCACATACTTGGGAAACATCTCGAGTTAACTCAGTCAAAAACAAATTCAAATTACCAAAAATAGAGATAAAATTACTAACTCTGGGCCAGACAACTATGGAGTCATGATCACCAAGTGCTGAAAGCCCGCATTATGTCATTTCATTCCTCTACGCGCAATTTTTTTTTAATTTTTTTTGAATACTCATATTAAACAAAAATGATCACCAAACCTATGCTATTTATTTATGGGACCCCATGAATTTAATCTAAAACCCCAAGATCCAAAGGGCATGCATTATGATTTTTTTTATTTGGATGAAAATATAAATGATGAAATATCACATTGAACAACCACACATTCCAAAATATATGCTCATGGCATTATACACGGATTAAAATCAGAAGCATGGTATGCTAAATTATTTGATATTCAGTTTCAAAGTTTGCAATGTGTATTACCATGTTCAAAGGTATAGGAATTTTTCCTTCCATTTAAACATTTTTTTTTCAAATATTTAATTTTTTTTGACACAAAAGTATTTTTTTATATTTTATATCCCCCCCAAACTGAAAACAAAACTGTCCCCAGTGTTTGAGGAAATGAAAATTTAGAAGAAGTAGAGGCAGATAAAAAAAGGAGATTGAAACTGAGGATCATGGAATAAAATCACCTGGTGGTTCAAGTTGAAGTTCATGCTGCTCCAAATTAGTCCTTTGATCTCTTGGGGGATGTAAGAACCTCCTTGATTGAACATGTCTCACCCAGAATAGTACCTGAACCAATAGTAGAATAAACCAGACAAAAAAACAACAACACAAAGACTTATTTAATTCCATTTATCATAATATTTATGGTTTTTCCTGTTTTTCTGTTTTTTTCAATCAAACTAATGATACACTATCATCTTTTAATTTTCTGGGTAAGGTATTACTCAGGGATCACACCGCGTGACATAGATGAATACGGTGCTCCCCTTTTATACCCATCCATACTCATAATAGAAGAACAGGTCAACAGTCTTTTTTTAAATATAAAAATGAATAATTAATCCTATTTAAAATATAAATTGTATTAAAACAACAAAATTATAGGAAACATGAAAACCATGGGTTTCCTCCCATGCAGTGATTTGTTTAATGTCGTTATCCCAGCATGAACCCTAAATCTATCAATTTTTTTATGGATCATAGGTTGGCTCATTTTGTCAGGAACAGAATCTGGACATCGCCAAAACCGGCACCAACCCCAGACCGTGACAAGTCCCTAAGGGCGTTCCCGATCCCCACGGGCTGGCACAGGTGCCCGGGTATCATAAAAAGATAATTGGGAATGATTTACCTGAGTTTATAAACATAAAACGACAAAATAATCCAATGAAACGAATCTGGATTTTTCAAACCAAATAATCATTTTCAAAAATTCAGAACGGAATTACACAATTTTAAACAATATTTAAAGACCATTGCAAAGGTAAAAACCCATGAAAAGACAACCCAAGAACCTCCACATGGAAAGAAGCACTGCCCTCAAGCCATCTCCACGACACTGCATCACGATGGACCGCTAAAAACCCGAACCAAAGGCATAAAACCTGTACCCAAACCTGTGACATTAAATAAGAAAGTCTACTTACACCCAAAGGTGTAAGTAGGGTGTGAGCGAAAGCCCAGTAGGATACCACCTCTATGAGATTCCATGTGATAAGCATTTCATGACAAAAAGCATTGCATGTTTTTTAAATAAGAAATGCTAGTTACAATTTTCTAAAGGATGAAATAATAAATGAAAACAATTTTCATGTGAGATAATTTTAAAGGAACAAATATTTTAAAATAAATAACAATGCTACTGAATTTTTCATCCAACAATACCATATACTGACGATATGTACAAAGTATCTAATGAGCACAAGTGATAGGAAATAAACCCTAGGCACTAGCTAGCTGTGGGTCCCAGGTACCTCGTATCTCGGTGAGAGTAACCACAAAACAATATCCATTCTCGTGCACGAGCCACTAGTAGGGATCACACCGATAACCTAGTTGTCCCCAATCATCATCATCATAGTATAGTTAGAGTTGTAAGCGCCAATCTTGCTAAGTGAAATTGTGGCCAAACCCCACGGATTCACTAGCATACTAGTACACGTCCACCCACCTAGATACTTGGGTTTTCCCTTTGTGCTCAAAAAACTTCAACAATCCAAGAAGTATAGTTTTCACATGAAAATATCAATTCCACATCACAAATTAACCAAACAGCCCCATGTACATCACACAAGTCAAAAATTCCACTTTTCATTCAAATGCATTTTGAAATCAAACTCACAACAAAATTGCCTACAACAATTTTCACGTTTCATTAACACTTACACAAACCCTTTAAACGATTTTATAAAACCATTACAAGATATTCAACTCACATAACAGCCCACACACATGTCATATAATACCCTTCTCACCTTCACAATTCATTTTTTTTTCAATAAACTCACACGAAACACCCCACACCCGTGTTTTGCACACAAAACACAATTTAGTAAAACATTTCGGCAATTTATAAAACATTCTAAAAATGTTTGACATCTCAAATCACCACTTTACCATTCAAAAACCCACATTAGGTGAACAGACTCACCCAAACAGTACTTATACACCCTTTCCCAACTTTGTTTAACCAAATAAAACATTCTCAATTTTTATAAAACAAACCCAAGAGGTATAACCATTGTTTGCACACTAAACCCATTTCAAACCCCTCATTCAAAACCAAAATAATACCAATAACAATCCAAAACAGAATTTTTCAGCCCTAAAAAACTTATTAAACCACCTCCAAATGTTATAAAAATACATCAAATAATACCACAAAGATACACATGAAAAACACACGTTTTCATAAATCACCTTCAAAATGTACAACACGGTTTTACACCTTAAACTCATTCAAAAAACCTCTTTTCCAGGCCCACATAACAATAAGTAATTAACAAAACAGAATTTTCAGCCATTTTCAAGACTAATAAATCACTTTCATATGTTATAATCTAAACCCAAACATTACCCCAAGAGTCACACATGAAAAGTACCCAATTTCAATCTAAAATGCAACTAAAAATTAAATGTTTAACCAAATTCATCAAAAACCGTTTTCAAAACACACAAAACAGATTATAAACATACTAAATTAGTAAACCAATCAAGATAAATCATCATAAAATGGTTACACATGGAATCACCTACCTTTTGAAACGAAACCCTCAAAACTTGGCGTGAAACCTTAAGCGCACCACTGTCGCACCACATGAAATATAAATCTAGACCCAGAACACCAAAAATTGACCAAAAAGATACCAAATCAGACCATAGGATCTAACCCTGACTTCTGGACATGAGAAACATCAAGAAATAGGAAATAAAACTAAAAGAGGATGAAGGAACCAAGAAGGAATTCCCTTACTTGAAATATCATGAAGAAAACGGCCCCAATCCACCTAACTATGAATCTCCAAGTACAAAAAACAGGTATGGAGGTTCTAAGAAGTCATATTAGGTCATGTGGGGACTGAAATGGGGGGAAAAGGAAGAAAATTGAAAGAGTTATGAAATATTCATTTTACCTCATCAAATCTGGTCAATTTGAGAAATATTGAGAACGATCGTCAAACTCCGCAGGGTATATGAGTTCCAAAGAGTAAAAAAGAGATACAGGGGGTTAGGGTGAGGTTTTTGTCTTCGAGTGGGAGGTTTAATCACCTAAAAACAGTAAAACACAAAAGAGATATTTAACTTTTACAAAAATAATTTAAAGCAGGAAATGGGCTTACGGGCAGGCCCATTACCTTAATTAAAAACCCAAATCCATCATGATTTGCGATTTCTATGTGGTTCAAAGGGATATGGTGATTTTAATATATTAGGGTATGACAATTGAGAAGTGGAAGGGGTTTAAAATAGTAAAAATTGAAGGAGTTATAGAAGAATCAAAATTTGTTTTTAAATCTGGATTTGGGCTCACGGTTTGGCCCAAATTTTCAAAACCCACCATTTTCACCAAAATGAGTGGTAAACCCCCAAAACAAATCAGGAATGGAAATTAAATGAGTAATGAATTTAAAAAAAATCATGGGTGTGACAATTACTCCCACCATAAAACTTTCCACCCTCGGAAAGCCCCATCACAGACAAAGGAAAACCCAAACCCAACCGAAAGGCATAAATGGACTCTTTTGCTAAGCTTCGCCCCAAAAGGTCAAAACACCTCCAGTGATCAATTAAGGAAGAAATACTTCAAAAACAAAAATCAAGCCTCATTACTGAAATTATCAATCACATTCAAGATTTATCCTAAAATAAAACTTCTCAAACACTATATGACAAGGCTCAAGAAATTTACCCAATCAAACAAGAACATCGAACAAGGTTACACTTACCTTGATACAACTAAACCATTGGGAAATCTCCAATCCCAACATTTACTCAAGTAAGATGTATGTGGTTATATAGATCTGAACAAGACTACCCACATCTAATCCAAGACCGAGTTCAAAATTGAGATACTGGTACAATGATACACAAATGGGCTCCCCAACCATAAGAGACAACTTAAATTTTTTTTTCCAAGCAAGAATCAAGACACTAATAGGGGAGCCCCGAACAAACTCCCCAGTACAAGGGGTAGAATCCCATTAGGAATTTTCAAAATAATATATGTGAGACTCATAGTGGTTCTCCCCACCATAAGAACCATCCATCTTAACGGACCAATATGGGCCGACATAGAAAAACCCCAAAACTTAAAGAGTTTGGACAACCACACGGTTAGCCCATGTAGTTTGGGAAACTGTGCTCTAACCATGTGGATCCTTATACCTACATGGTTTTATGGTTTTATGGTTACTAATAAATGTTCACTCAACATGTCTAGAAAAATCCAAAACCTTTCCCCTAACCCAAAGGAAACCAAAGGGGAAAAGAAAGTCATTGGGAGATAACATGGGGATGAGGCCCTCCACCTCTTTCCACCAAATGGGAACAATAGAAAAAAGATGAAAACACCAAATGTTTAAACTATTACCATCTCTCATACTAAGAAAAGTTCTTTGTTCAAGGTTAAAAACTACCCTAGGATTTCCTTTGACTACGTGCCAGCTTCTCTCCGGGACCTATGGCTGGAGTTGGAATGATTGAAGCATCTTCGGCCTCACAGTTAGGATTTAGAAACCCCTGAATAGAATTTCTTCTACTGATGCTACAAACAACTACACGCAATCTGAGATGGGTTCTCCCAAACATAACACACTCCAGAACTCACTTTACCCTATGTTTTAAATTCACTTAAATAAGGGTTTCGAGGATGCACTCACATCACACTTTACTTCTTTGGGTGAGAAACAACATAAATAAAGGACACATATAAACACCTTCTTCTAAATTATAGGATGTTGAGATCTCCCAAAAGGAAAAACAGTTTTGAAAAAAATAAACTCACATATTATTGTTCAAATTCACCTTTAAAATCAAACGAGCACGTGACATCACATCACGTCACCGAACAAGACCAAAGTGACTGAGAGAAATAATACAAGGAGGGGGGCCTTATATAACATCACCAAATATCACATCATTACAAAAAGTTTCCATAACAGCCTCTCATGTCTAGATTTCCCACACTGGTGGTTTAACATAAACCCCTTCTTCGAAGAGAGTATGAAAGACTTAGAGGCCCTCTTAAACACTATCCATATTGACAACCCCAGACAACTTTCACCGTCGATGAATTAGGTAGCTTAAGAAACTAAGGTCTCTTTCAACCATCCATGAGCACTCTTCTGCAACAAGAGGATACAAAAAAACCAAGAAACTAAATGGTGTAGACTCATTATACAAAGCTCAAGAAAAGATTACTTACATGGATCAAATAGAGGATTTACCAATGGAAAAAAAATCCGGGTTGCACGTCAGTCGTGAACTAAACCTTAATGGGGCGTACCTTATCCAAAGAGAGAACCCAAGGACCCAACCAAGCTGGTCCATTGGTCAAAACATACCACAAAACAGATCCAAAATCGTTAATGGCACCACCTTAAAGGTGTCCTGAAATATATATCATAGGGGACTACTAACTAGAACTTCTACCCAGATTACCGACCAAACACAAACCCAAAACAAAGTTCGAACAGGAGGGGTTCTTGGACTCAAAACATACCACAACATCAACATTTTCCAAAAAAACATAATATACACCATCCCAAAAAATTCATCAATACATCATGTTTTTTCATTAAAAACATTTATTTGAAAACCAATGGTTCATCAGTTAGCGTATCCACCAATGGTACCCCATGGGCCTCACACTTGCATGTTTCTGTGCCACACCAGGCACCCTCCTCATATTCCTCCCGACACTAATCCAGTAATTCAATCAACCATCTATCATCCCATATAACCCCATGCATGTGGTAACTCATGGAAATATTAAAGGTTAATGCACTGATTCTTTCCACTTTTCAAAACCAAAACGGTCAACCAACACATCATTCTTATCAAAACCGCTAACCAGGAGGTCGAACCCAAATTACCGCATTTAAAAAAACATTTCAGAAAGGCACAATTGTTCCAATGAAAACTCACATTCAAGTTATTTACATCAATTTCAAAACATCTCATCCCATTAAAAAACCTTTTAATAGTTTAGAAAACTCTAATGGGAACACTTTTTCAAAACCAACTTCAATATAGTTTTTGCTTTCAAAAGAGGTGTAAGACCACAATTTTCCATTTCAAAATAATTCTGAATATTCAGTTCGACAATTTCATATATCAACCCATTCAATATTTATTTGAAAATCATTTCACAAAATTATTACACTTCCTAAAACCTAGTCACATTAAAACCAATGTTCCATGATTTCAAAACAAAAGAACACCAGACAATGCGAGAGGAAACTAGTTTCAGTGGTTGACTTGGACATATGGTTGGAGGCCATATTCCAATCACTTCACTGTCACATAGATTATTCTAGGGAATATCCCTGGCGCCACATGGCTTGCCAGACCCCGAGAGCACCGTGAGACAATTAACCCAACTCTATTTTCATTTCCCCTAATCATCATCAAACCAAGAAAACCAAAAGATATAGACAAATCCCAACTTCCCCTGGAGACTTGAATCCTGAAATGAGGTGTGGTGATCAAGAACACTACCCATAACCATAATTCCATGTACCAAAAATCATAACTCTATACTTTCCTAACTATTTCCCAAATAGCATGACTCCAATGGAGCGAACCTCCTCTGATACCATTTTGTCACAAACCGAATCTGGACGCCGCCAAAACCGGCACCAAACCAAGACCGTGACAAGTTTCGAAGGGCGCTCCTGATCCCTACAGGCTGGCACAAGTGCCCGAGTATCATAAAATGATAATTGGGAACGATTTACCTGAGTTTATAAACTTAAAATGACAAAAGAATCCAATGAAACGAATCTGGATTTTTCAAACCAAATAATTTTTTCAAATATTCAGAACTGAATTACACAATTTTAAACAATTTTTAAAGACTATTACAATGGTAAAAAACCCAGAAAAGACATCCCAAGAACCTCCAAATTGAAATATGCACCACCCTCAAGCCATCTCCACGACACTGCATCATGATGGACCGCTAAAAACCCAAACCAAAGGCATAAAACCTGTACCCAAACCTGTGACATAAAATAAGCAAGTCTACTTACACCCAAAGGTGTAAGTAGGGTGTGAGAGAAATCCCAGTAGGATACCACCTCTATGAGAATCCATTTGATAAACATTTCATGACAAAAATAATTGCAAGTTTTGAAAATAAGAAATGCTAGTTACAATTTTCTAAATGATGAAATAATAAATAAAAACAGTTTTCATGTGAGATAATTTTAAAGGAACAAAAATTTTAAAATAAATAACATAGATACTGAAATTTCCAGCCAACAATACCGTATACCGACGGTAAGTACAAAGGATCTAATGAGCACAAGTGATAGGAAATAACCCCTAGGCACTAGCTAGCATTGGGTCCCAAGTACCTCGTATCTCGGTGAAAGTAACCACAAAACAATATCCGTTCTCGTGCACGAGCCACTAGTAGGGATCACACCCATACCCTAGTGGTCCCCATTCATCATCATCATAGTTTAGTTAGAGTTGTAATAATCAATCTTGCTAAGTGAAACTGCGGCCAACCCCCACGGATTCACTAGCATACTAGTACACGTCCACCCACCTAGATATTCAGGTTTTCTCTTTGTGCTCATACAATTTCAACAATCCAAGAAGTATAGTTTTCACATGAAAATATCAATTTTACATCACAAATTAACCAAACAGCCCCATGTACATCACATAAGTAAAAAATTCCACTTTTCATTAAAATGCATTTTGAAATCAAACTCACACCAAAATTGCCTACAACACTTTTCACGTTTCTTTAACACTTACACAAATCCTTTAAACGATTTTATAAAACCATTACAAGATATTCAACACACATAACAACCCACTCACATGTCATATAATACCATTCTCACCTTCACAATTCATTTTTATCAATAAACTCACATGAAACATCCCAGACCCGTGTTTCGCACACAAAACACAATTTAGTAAAACATTTCGGCAATTTATAAAACATTCTAAATTTTTTTGACATCTCATATCACCACTTTACCATTCAAAAACCCACAATAGGTGAACACACTCACCCAAACAGTACATATACACCCTTTCCCAACTTTGTTTTATCAAATAAAAAATTTTCAATTTTTATAATACAAACCCAAGAGGTATAACCATTGTTTGCACACTAAACCCATTTCAAACCCCTCATTCAAAACCAAAATCATACCAATAACAATCCAAAACAGAATTTTTCAGCCCTAAAACAATTATTAAACCACCCCCCAAATTTTATAAAAATACATCAAATAATACCAAAAAGATACACATGAAAAACACACGTTTTCATAAATCACCTTCAAAAAGTACAACACTGTTTTACACCTTAAACTC
Source organism: Viscum album (assembly GCA_963277665.1). Taxonomy (NCBI): domain Eukaryota; kingdom Viridiplantae; phylum Streptophyta; class Magnoliopsida; order Santalales; family Viscaceae; genus Viscum; species Viscum album. The sequence continues at coordinate 1,370,414,964 of OY728133.1, read as the reverse complement.
ATTCAAAAAACCTCTTTTCAAGGGCCACATGACAATAATGAATTAACAAAACATAATTGACGGCCACTTTCTAGACTAATAAATCACTTTCATATGTTATAATCTAAACCCAAACACTACCCCAAGAGTCACACATGAAAAGTACCCAATTTCATGCTAAAATGCAACTAAAAATTAAATGTTTAACCGAATTCATCAAAAACAGTTTTTAAACCACACAAAACAGATTATAAACATACTAAATTAGTAAACCAAGCAAGCTAACTCATCATAAAATGGTTACACATGGAATCACCCAGATTTTGAGTCGAAACCCTCAAAACTTGGTGCGAAACCTTAAGCGCACCACCACCGCACCACAAGGAATATAAATCCATACCTAGGCCACCAAAAATTGACCCAAAAAATACCAAATCAGACCTTAGGATCTAACCCTAACTTCTGGACATGAGGAACTTCAAGAAATATGAAATAAAACTAAAAGAGGATGGAAGGAACCAAGATGGAATTCCCTTACTTGAAATATCTTGAAGAAATCGGCCCCAATCCACCTAACTATGAATCTCCAAGTACCCAAACTGGTATGGAGGTTCTAAGGAGTCAAATTAGGTCATGTGGGGACTGAAATGGGGGGTAAAAGGATGAAAATTGAAGGAGTTATGAAAGATTCATTTTACCTCATCAAATTTGGTCGATTTGAGAAATATTGAGAAAGATCATCCAACTCCGCGGGGTATATGAGCTCCAAAGAGGAAAACGAGATACAGGGGGTTAGGGTGAGGTTTTTTTGGCTTCGATTGGGAGGTTGAATCACCTAAAAATAGTAAAAAACGAATGAGATATTCAAATTTTAAAAAAATAATTTAAAGCAGGAAATGGGCTTACGGGAAGGCTCATTACATTAATTAAAAACCCAAATCCATCATGATTTGGGATTTATATGTGGTTCAAAGGGATATGGTGATTTTAATATATTAGGTTATTCCAATTGGGAAGTGGAATGGGTTTAAAATAGTAACAATTTAAGGAGTATAGAAGAATAAAAATTTGTTTTTAAATCTAGATTTGGGCTCACGGTTTGGCCCAAATTTTCAAAACCCACCTTTTTCACCAAAATGAGTGGTAAACCCCCAAAAAAAATCGGGAATGGAAATTAAATGAGTAATGAATTTAAAAAAAAGTCATGGGTGTGACACGGTTAACTCAACCTATATTTCATGTTTATTGAATGATTCAATGAATGTTTTTACCCTTTGATCATTGACCTTGAAAATGTAACCACTTGTGGGATCTTGAATCTCTAGTGCCCCATGGGGGTACACATGATGCACTATGAAAGGTCCTGACCATCTAGAACTTAACTTTTCCGGGTGTAAATGAAGTTTTGAACTATACATGGGCACAAGTTTTCCCGGTTCAAAATGTTTGACCTTGATATTCCTAGATTTGTACGCTTGAACTCTAGCTTTATTGATCTTTGAATTTTCATAAGCCTCCATCCTTAGTTCCTCTAGTTCATTGAGATATAATTTCCCTTTTGTTCCGGCCAATGAGAGGTCATAATCCATTTTCATAATTGCCCAAAAGGCCTTATGCTCAATTTCAACCGGTAAATGGCATGATTTTCCATAATCCAACCTATATGGTGACATTCCTAGGATGGTTTTGAATGTTGTACGATATTCCCAAAGAGCATCCAAGAGTTTCTCAGACCAATCTTTCCTAGATGGGTTGATAGTTTTTTCAAGAATTTTTTTAATCTCCCTATTTTCTAACTCATCTTGACCATTGGTTTTATGATGGTATATAGTGGAAACATTCTCAGAAATACCATACTTAGACATGTGTGAAGAGAATGGGAGATTTCCAAAATGGGTTCCTCGATCACTGATTATAGCCCTAGGAAATCAAAATCGAGAAAATATGTGCTCTTTCAGAAATCGGATCACAACATGATGGTCATTAGACTTTGTTGGAATGGCTTCAACACATTTTGAGACATAATCATCAACTAAAAGGATATAGAGGTATCCCCTAGAGGTTGGGAAGGGTCCCATGAAATCAATTCCCCAACAGTCAAATATTTCAACCACTAAGATGGGAGTGAGTGGAATTTAAATCCTTTTAGTGATGGACCCTAATTTTTGACACCATGGACAAATTTGACAAAATGTGTAGGAGTCCCTTGAGAGGGTGGGACAGAGGAGACCACATTGAAGAATATTTGCAGATTTTTTCATAGAGGAAATGTGACCTCCACATGCCTCACTATGACAGAATTTATGGATGGACACTTGTTTAGATTCTAGGACACACCTCCTAATGACTTGGTTAGGTCAGAACTTATAGAGGTATGGATCATCAAACACATAGTGCCTAAAATCATAAATTAACTTCCTTCGAGATTGAGTACCTAATAATTTTGGAATGACTCCTGCAACAAAAAAATTGGCTATGTCGGCATACCAAGGGAAGTCACTCCCAGAGTATAGGTTTTCATCAGGAAATGAATCAGACATAGAAAGGAGATTTAAGTTGTCCTTGAATTCCATCCTAGAGAGATGATCAGCTACAACATTTTCAATCCCCTTTTTATCCTTGATTGTGATGTCAAATTCTTGTAAGAGAAGGATCCACCTAATCAGTATAGCCTTAGCATCTTGTTTTTGGAAGTGGAATTTTAGTGCTGAATGGTCAGTTAACATAGTGATGGGGGATCCTAAGAGGTAGGACCTAAACATCTCAAAGTCAAACACAATAGGAATGTAACTCCTTTTCAGTGGTGGTGTAGTTTATTTGGTCATCATTTAATGATTTTATTGCATAATAAATGGCATAAGGATTTTTATCACAACATTGTCCTGACACAGCTCCTACAACAAATTCACTGGCATCACACATAAGTTCAAAAGGAGGGTTCCAATTTGGAGATTTCATAATTGGAGGAGAGGTGAGAGAGGATTTGAGTGTTGAGAATGAACCCTCATAGATTTCTGTCCAAACAAATGGAGCATCATTTACGAGGAGAGCACACAGGGGACAGGATATTGAACAAAATTCCTTGATGAATCTTCTATAGAAACCAGAATGTCCTAAGAAAGACCTCACTTCCTTGATAGTTTTTGGTGACGGAAGGTGAAAAATGATGTCAACCTTGGCTTTATCAACTTCAATCCCCCTACCTGAGACCAGATGGACTAAAACTAGTCCCTCTTTAACCATGAAATGGTATTTTTCCTAGTTTAGGACTAGATTATTTTCTTCACATATTGACAATACTCTATCTACATTCCTCAAGCATCCCACAAATATATCCCCAAACATAGAGAAGTCATCCATGAAGACCCCTATAAAATCCCCTACCATGTCTGAAAGGATTCCCATCATGCACCATTGGAAGGTTCCATGGGCATTGCATAACCCGATGGGCATGCGTTTGAAAGCAAAGGTTCCGAATGGACATGTGAATGTAGTCTTCTATTGATCCCCTAGGGGGACCTCAATTTGATTATACCCTGAGTACCCATCTAAGAAACAGTAGAACGCATGACCTGCCACTCTCTCAAGGACTTGGTCAATGAATGGTAAGGGGAAATGGTCCTTCTTGGTGAGTGATTTTAACTTCCTATAGTCAATGTAGACCCTCCATCCACTACTCACCCTTATTATAAGAATCTTTCCATCCTCATTGGTTATCACTGTGATTTCATCCATTTTTGGAACCAATAGGATTGGGCTCACCCATTCACTCTCAGCTATGGGATATATGATACCAGCTTTTAACAATTTTAGAAGTTCTTTCCTTACTACCTCCAGGAGATTAAGATTGAGTCGTCATTGAGGTTGACGACATGGATTTGAATCAGATTCCAGAACAATCCTATGAGTCCTAATAAGTGGTCTAATCCCAGGAATATCAAAAAGGGTCCATCCAATGGCTTTCTTATGCTTCCTAAGGACATCTAGAAGCATCCTTTCATGATTGGATTCAAGCGAAGATGAAATTACAATAGGATGTGTTTGATTGTCCCCTAGGAAAGCATACTTGAGTATAGCGGGAAGTTCCTTCAATTCAAGATCAGGTTGGATTAGAATTTCAAAAGTAGATTGGTACATTGGATCAAGTTCAATTTCCTTTTTTAGAGTTTCAGATAGGATTGATTTCCCACATGTAGAAGTTTTAGCTACTATATTGGCTTGATCATATTTAGGGAAGTAAGTTTTATTGGACTCCATGAAATTAGTTTCCTGAAAGGTTTCACTAATTGTTGGACCTACGACATCATCATAAGAGCAATTTTAAAATGATTCAAGCCAAGGAGATAATCTAACTTCATGTGAACAAAGAAAATCAATCTCATCCTGACTTAAACATTCAGAAAATATTCCTTGACGTTCTATGGATTCATTATCAATGCTTCCTATCATGTTTACTTCATGAATGTCCTCTTCATCCCCTATGTGTGAGCTTGCATTATATATGTTCAATTCTATACTCTTGTTCCCAAAGGTGATGGTCATGTTCACATTTCGAACTCGGATAACAGAGTTGATTGTTTCATGAAAAGGATGGCCAAGGATGATTGAGGTTTGTTCTTTATTTCCTATGTTTTGATGGTTGTCATGGACAATGAAGTCAGGAGGGTAAATGATGTTTTCAAACATTACCATAACGTCCTTTAAAATCCCCTTTGGAACACTAATTCTACGATCATCACGATGAAGTGTGACAGATGTGGGTTGGAGTTCTTCTAGGCCTAACTGGCAGTACACGTCATAGGGGATGAGATTGACACTAGCACCTAGATCACATAAGGCCTTGATAGCTTTGCTTTTTCCCAGTTCCAAATTGATGTAAGGGAAACATGGGTCTTTCAACTTAGGAGGAATGGTCCCTTGAATGGTGGTACTCACATTAGCATCCAAAAGGACATTGTTTTTATGTGAAATTTTTTTAAAGTGCACAAGTCCTTAATGTACATTGAGTAGGCAGGTACGGTCTGGATTGCATCGAGAAGGGGTATGTTCAACATGACTTGTGAAAATATTTCCCTCGATTTTTCACTCAGTTCAGTCTTGGGTTTCCCCCTAATGCGTTGAGGAAATGGTGCAGGTTGTGGGGTTGTTTGTTGAAGAGTTGTTTCTTTTACATTGTTATCAGTTTCCTCAGTTTGATCTTCGGGTTCATTTGAATTTTCATCCAAGTTTGAATCTTCAGGTGGGTTCTAAATTAGTTGTTCATGTTTCTCAATTGATTTCCCACTTCTTAAAACAGTCACAGCCTTTATTTGTTCATGAGTTGTTTGAGCTCAACATGACTCTCCCCTTGAATTTGAGGTTGGCACCGCCTGAGTAGTAATGGGTTCCTTTCCAGTTTTGAAGGTTTGAAGTTCTTGTTTTAGGTAAGAGACTTCTGATTTCATCCTCTCCATTTGTTTGCACAGTTGTTCTAGTAGGCTTTGTGGAACAGTTTGGGTTGGTGCTTGAGTAGATTGGTTTATCCCAGGGGGATATTTCGGAGGTGGGATGGTTTGTTGAAAATGGACCGGTGGATGTTGGTATTGGATAGGTTGGTTTTGGAACTGGTTATGGGTTTGGTAGTTCTGATGGGGGTAAGGATTTTGTCCCTGTGGTTGGCTAGGTTGTTGGTTATCTTTCCAGCGGATGCCTGGGTGGTCATTATACCTTGGGTTGAAGATGTTTTGGTATTGAGGATTTTGAACGTTCAGGGCATTTACATCCACTGGGGGTCCTCCTAAAAGAACATACTTTATGGATGTAATGGTTGGGTAGTTGTCTGTCTTATGGTCATGTTTGTCACAAATTGTGCAAACAGGGTCAACATTTTGGATTTCATGGACATTCCTAAGGTCTATCTCTTGAACCTTCCTAGAGAGTGCTACGATTTTAGCCATAAGGCTTTCCTATTCTCTAAGTGTATGAATTCAAGTATTTCTTTGTGGATTTTCAGAATAAGGTGAAGTTCCCCATGTTTGGTTTTTTTCAAAAAGGATTTCTAGATACTCATAAGCATCATTTGCGGCTTTGTTTTTATAGGTTCTATTACACATCATGTCAATAAATTGTTTGTTCCCCAGACCCAATCCTTCATAGAAAATTCTAACATTTTTAGGAATAGAAAAACCATGGTGTGGAACCATGTTTAGAGTGTCTTTGAACTTCTCCCATTTTTATAAAATGACTCTTCATCTTTTTCAAAAAAGTTTTGGATACACTTTTTAAGTGCAATTTTTTTTGTGATGGGGAATGTATTTCTTTTGGAATTCTCTTTGTAGTTGGTCCCAAGAGTTTATGGATGACGGTCTCAAATTTATTAGTCAATTTTTAGATCGACCCTTTAATGAAAAAGGAAATAGCCTCATCATAGCCGATTCAAGTTTATGTGGGGGACAGATGGTTTCTACAATGTCATTGAACTACTTAATGTGAAGGTAGGGCATCTTGGATTCCATTACATGGAATGTAGGAAGATGGTTTAGGACATGGGGTTTAAAGATGTATTTGGAATCTCCTTAGTAATTGCACCCAATTCATGAGGGGGCATTGGTCCTAGAAGGCGTTAGGTAGTCATTCACGGTTTGATCGACCGCATTCCCAAAGTTTGGGGCTGCCTCATTTGGGTTTCCATGTGGGTTTCCACCCGGGTTTATGAGTTGGTTTCATTGAAGACCTTCCATTGAAATGGGCTCAATTTTAGGCTCTAGAGTATTAGGAAGATTAGTATCTAATGGAATGAGTACCCTTGGTGTACTTTACATCCCAACCCTAGGACTATCCACCTTAACTAGACGGTTTGATTGATCGTGGGTGTAGACGGACATGCGCCAAAAAAAACTGAGAAAAGGAAAAGATAAGAGAATTTGGATGAGAAAAGAAGAAATGGGGGAGAATAGAATGGGTGTTTAGAAGAATTACTTGGGTACCCGATAATGGCGCCAAAATTTGATTCTCACTCAAATTTACCCAAGAGAATAAGGTAAGACGGTCCTTGTAGTTTAGCTTGGGTTGTTGAATCCTTAGAGACCTAAGAAATAACCTATAGACACGCACATTCTGTGGACTGTTTTTGGATATTAAGTGGAAAACATGGGTTGATTATAGATAGGATTAAAGGAACTCTAAGAGACTTAAGAGAATTCAATTTAAAATAATGAGTTGATTCTAGGTTATTTCTCGGGGTGGATTGGACGTATTTCCTTTTCAATGTTTTCAATTTCTTATATTTGAGATGGGTTCATTGAAGGAGATAAAACAACATCATCACATACTGGTTTAATTCCTAAATCCTTTCATACAAATCACCTATAAAATTGAATGATCAATGTTTCGAGCACATCAAGGTAAAGGTTCGTATTAGCACTTGAAGTGTGTGGCTTTAAATTCAACAAGGATGATGGAGTTTAAAAATCATCAAATAAAAATCTCAATTAAAGAAGTGACTATCCAATAATGGAATGATAAATAACATCCAATACAGCCCCTTTATACTCCCTTGGATCAACCCATAAGTGGTTTATCCCTTCATTGATCCCATGGTTTCAATGGAAGCGGAAAGTTGACTCATGAGGGAGGAAATGGAGAAGTAAAGAAAACAAAAAAAAATGATCACTCCACCATTGTGTGAATAATTTCACATCGTTTGGTTTGAATAAATTCACACCTTGATCCAACGGTATCAAAGTGATATGAAGAACAACAGAATAAGAGTAGAAGAATAAATTTTATTGAGAAACAAAAGTGAACTGAGCAACTTACATGTTAAAGATAAATTTGAGACAGCAAAATTATAGCATAAAATTACAATTGAACAAAGCACTAAATATCCTTCAATACTACAACACCACTTCCTTAAATAGTCATTATTGAGCCCTTGGGTCGAGCCTACAACATTCCAAGTCTACTCAATAAATTTTGGTAGGCCATAGGTAGGTGGAAAGTAAGGGAGAGTTTATTTTTCCACCCTTGACCCGAGGTGGAATCCAGCTTTCCTTCACCGAACAGATACGCTTGGAAGACATTCTTGATAGCCGAATCAGAGTGGTCCATAGAGTAATAAAATTTATCTGCAAATGTCTTATAACCTCCTGTAACATTTGGGCCCATTTGGATTTGTGGATTTCGGGATATGATCAATTAGTGGGATGTTTTTCTGGGCCGCAGAATCTGGTCAAGAATTTTATCACTAACGTGGGCCGCCTAAATGGACACCATGGAGCCCGAATTAGCCTTGGATCCTAGAGAGTTATTTTTTCCTCTACATGTATTCTAGAAGCCCACGAAATTTGTGATTCATGGGCATGTATGTTGGGCCCCACAGTCTCATCAGTGGCCTGGTGTCCAATCTGACTTCTCTAGAATTGTTTCCTTTCATCACAAAACATCCCCATCTTCTTCCATTAATTTTCCATTGATCCCTAAAAAAACATGTTCATATTGAAGTGTAGATCAATTTCCAAAAATATCAAATTAAAATATATAAAATTATATTCCTTAAAATTAGATTAATCATTTGGTACTTTAAATGATGTTAAAAAATGTACCACATAATAGTTCATTTTAAGAAGTATTACAATCATAATGTGAAATGATGTTCAAAGTGTAAAATGAACTAAAATGGATTTTATGAATAATAAAGAACATGAATATTATGTATATTAACAATGAATATTAGCCTCATTTAGTGGCTATTCACTAACCTATGTAATTTTTAGATATGGTTTTGGATGATCCTTTACATAACGTGATTGTAACTGATGATAAGAATTAAAATTATGAACGTTTGACTCATTGAGACCCAACCACAACAAGGAGGGAGATTTCTCACATTCGGGATGAAGCTTGTAAAAAATGGTTTTAATATATTTGTTTTGTATCACACAAATATTTTATGATTCATTTTCATCAAGTAAATTTAAATTCTATGATAAATTGTGATAGATATTTTATGATTCATTTTGTTCAAATGTAGTTTAACAGAAAATGTTTCTTAAAAAAGTTTCTTCATTTTTTTAAATAGCATCTCAAAATTAACATACACAGATATTTTGTGATCTTTATACAATGATTGATTTTTCAATGAATAGCTACAATTACATATTTTTATTGAAAATGTACATTTGTTTAATGAGTTTATAATTTTTTTATAAATTGTTATAAAAGAAACATTAGTTCATTTATATTATAAATTATCTAATTCTGTTCATTGCAATATATTTTGTGTTGGATTTTAATATAAAATCTTTTTATACTTAGGAATACATTTTTTTCTGTAAAACTACATTACATCTTTTTTTATAGGTTCAATATTGAATTAAATTTGGATAATTATTTTATGAAAATTTGATAAATTGGATTAAATATTTTTAATCAGTATAATTAATAATATGTAACAAGTTCAACTTATTTATTGGTCATGATTAATAGTAAAAATGGTAACAAAGTCACCATGGTTAAGGTTAAAACAAGTTTACCAGGGTTGGGGGATAAACCAAGAGAGGTGGGATTGTTTTCCAATTAAAATTTTATAAATTATATTGTATGGCCATATTTAAACCTCACATAATACCATATTTTAATATTATTTCAATTGGAATCAGTTGGTTTGGGACTGATATTATTATCTTTTAATCTTTTAAGAAGTTCAACGTGTCTCTTATATCCCACTTCTAAAAGGGAACCACAACATTCCCAAATTTCCACAACCATTATCCAGATAGATCAGAAAAACCCTAATTAATTATCCTTTAAAATTCTATATCCTATAATTATTTGTTTTTATCCTTTGTTAATGACCATTCAAAGGGTCATTAAGAAGGGATAAAATTGATTCCTACTAAATAATAGGTAATAATCCTACCCAACCTTGTTCAAATTATTTCATCCCTTACATCATCTAAATATGTAACATTAATCGTAAAATAAAAAAATCAGTATAAAAATATAAAAATATTTATTATGATTATGGAACCATCATTATTCAACCTCTTTAATATCAAATGGGAAGTAGATGTAACACTCATGTGTATGTGTGGACTATATCTAAAACCTAGTGATACATTTTATTTTATATAACCATCATTAAGAGAATATTATTATTATGGGTTTAATTTTATATATAATATTTATTACAAAATTTTAATTTTTATATTATAATATAAAATATACCATCTTATATTATCATCCATTGGATGATGACAATGTTTCATGTACATGCATATGGACTTCCACCTCTACTAAGCGATGTGATTCATTTTTCATTTATATTTTATTGGGACGATAATAAGGATATATTTAAGGTATATTTCACGACCCGTCCTCGGGGCCTGTGCCGTGACTACCCCAAGACTGCCTTCCATAGTCCAGGGGCTGGCAACCAGCACCAAAGGCGTAAATCCTGATAACTGGGAAGGCATTGCCTTTATAAAAGAAAACAAAACACCACAGAGAACAAGCGGAAGTAAAACAATAAGTAAAAAAGATGTGCTGAATGTAAATGGGCCAGAATACAAACCCAACTGAAAGTAAAACTACAACAGAACGAAAGTACAAAAGAAAATACAAGCAGCTGGAATAATAGAAGCATCTCCTAGGTTGTCCACCTCAGATCCTACCTGAAGGGTAGGTACAGATAACGCATCTCCTGTATCATCCACCACGTATCCTACCTGAAGGGTAGGTACATATAGCCTCCACAAAGCTCTCACCCGTCAACCTCCTCCGAGTATCGTCTCGTCGTGAAGTCCACCTTCGGATACTGACTCGTAGTGAGGTCCACCTCTGGGTACCGTCCAGTCCTTGAATGCTCGGCCTCCGTCAGCGCTCTCCATCGTCTGCATCCAACACAACGAGGTGCGTGAATAGCCCGTGTAGGGGTGAGTATAACAATACTCAGTAGGGACCCTGAGACCCTCAAAGTCTCTCTAAATCCAACATGGATAACCACAAAGCAGAAACTCAACAGATAACCCTTACATAGGTATAGGCCCATACATATACCTAAGTTCTCAAGTAACCCATCTCAATCATGAGGAAACATAGAGGTTATGAAATCAACGGATAACCACTACTTATATATATACCCATAGATATACCTAAGTTATCAAGTGACCCATCTCAATCATGAGGTAAACACAAAGGTCAAAGACTCAGCTCAAACCAGGATTTTCATTATCGAAACTGTAACTGCTGATGAGCTCCATCTCTGGAGAGTACAGTGATACTGTCACGACTCCAGGGTACTACTCACTAACCTAAGACTGCTGAGGTACTTCTCCTGTCGAGTACCGTGGGTCTTCCACCTCAAAAAGTAGTGCTCCTCCACCATGGGTCTTCCACCTCACACTATAGTGCTCCCCCTCATAGCCTACAGAGGTACTCCTCCTGTCGAATACCACGGGTCTGCCACCTCACAAAGTAGTGATCCTCCGCCATGGTTCTGCCACCTCACAATGTTGTTCTCCCCACTGGGCTACGCAAGTCACTCCGAATCGAATCAGAGAAGAAGTCATCATGTCTCAGCCAGCTACGCGATCTCCATACTCCGTATTCTCATCTCATGGAGGGTCCGCTCCACGAGCTACAAGTTGATACTCCATGTATCACAAGGTCCCACGAAGAAGTATCTCTAAGGACCGCCTCATCATAGGGGTCTCAACGCAACACACGGCGCGTCAATCGGACGCCCGATCTGTGAGTTATTAGCCATTTCGTCCTAAGGTCCCGGTTGGTTTCGTGTACGAACCAACCCGACCGTATATCAACATTACCCCGAACTCTCTTGGGGTATATTCATAAATACAGTTTCTCAGCATGATCACCAACGTCATTGACGGTTCGTCAAATGGACGTCCAGTCTGAAAGTTAGCGGCTTTTCCGTTCCAGGGGCCCGGTTGGATTTCGGGTTCAATCCAAACCGGCCATACCCAAATTTCTCCGAAACCTTGAGTGTAATACACCAAAATGACCGTCTAGATCCATGAATCACATTGAAACTAATGGTGTGTCGATCGGAGGATCATAGCCCTAGTTATGGTCATTTGAACGAAAAATGCCCGAAATAGGGGTTTGGTCCCGATCCGACCCGGCCCGAGACCCCCTGGGTCGGCCCGGCCCAGGGTGGCTCGGCGCTGGCCAAGAGGATGTGAAAAGGGGGGGGGAGCAGATTCCCCCCTGACTGAGTAACCGTGACCCCCATGTGGAGGGCCACTCCTGCCAGCTGACGCGGTGCTGGGTGCCACGTCTCCTCCCGATCCCGCGCGGCCTCGGGACCGCAGCCTGCCGCCGCGGCTGAAGCCACGACGGTCTCTCCCGGCGGCGCACTGGGCACCACCGCCTCGTGGTGGCCGGTCGGTGCCGGCCTCCACCTCCGGCATCCGGCGCCGCCATGCCGGCGTGGCGCACTGGCAGGCTCTTCCGCAGACCACCGGACGTGCTCCGGTGGTCTATTTTGCTTGAGGTCTTCGCCAGCGGTCCTCACGGGACTGGCTCTTCACTGCAGAGGCTTCAAATTGACTTTTCGGCCTCATTTTTCCTCGCCCATCAATCCACACACAACGATAAACTGTCAGAGTCTTCGAATCGCCTCTGCGGCCCCGACTCCAGTCGCGGTTTCGTTCGGCCTCAACGGCGCAGCAGGACGGCGCCGCGCTTCATTGTCGCGTTCTTTCTTGTTTCCGCACAGTGCCATTGCACCGCACCACCTTTGTTCGAGCCACAACGAACACAACATAAAAGGGGGAAGAGGTTCGTCCGTGTTTGTGTGGTCCGGCCTCCTCCCGTTATAACGATAACAGACGACCCAAATAGAAGTCGAAGAACGTCAAAGAATTCACGAACAAATAAATAAACCCCTACTTGGATATTTGACGTTGCACGTCGGGCGTCGTGGAGAAAGGCATCACAGAGATTGGACGTCAATTCTGTGGACGTCGGTGTGCATCCGAGGAGGAAACAATGTCTCCTCCCTTGTTGCAGAGAGGAAGAAGGTAGGTACGTTGTCGTTGGTGATGATCACCGCGGTCGGTGACTTCTCCATTGTCATGGTGGAAGAAGAAGATGGAAGAATCCACGTCACTGAGTCATTCTAAGTTGAGGGGTCGATGTTCTTCGTCGGAGAAGAACCGTTCATCCCGGATAGGATGACATTCTTCAACGAAGAAGGAGCTTGCTTCTTCTTTCACACAAAGGCACTTTCTCCAAAATCCTCCCACCACAATTCATCCTCAAAATAAAACAACGTTTCCCCTTATTTTATTTTTATCATTCCTTGCTTTGTAACTTCAAAATTCAAACACTTAATTGATTAAGAGTTTCAATATCATAATTTAAGTGCTAGTTGTCATGAGTTATGAGGGAGAGAGGGAGAGAAGGAGTTGCCCAAAAATTAAGAGGGAGGTGAGGAGTTACAAAATAAAGAGGGAGTTATGGGGGAAGTGAAAAGGTGGGGGCTCGTGTGGGCCCCACCTCACCTTTAATCCTCTCATGGGTAGTTAGGGGAATGTGGGTCCCACCCTAAATACTCCATGATTTATATAACCACTAGGATAAATAATTAATAAAAAATTGTTCCCCATTTTTTTCATTCAATTCTTTATTAATCCACAAATTTTTAACAACTCCTCCCGAGAAAACGAATCTTCGGCAATGGTCCTCTTAAGCAATTATCGGTGTTGCAGTTTCATCAGTGCCCTCGGATTTCGATTCCGAGCATTGGAGTAAAAGTTAGAAAAACCCGCTCGTTCGTTCACTGAACATACCTGACCTAAACTTCGAAATTTGATTCTGGGCATACCGGGCCTCAGAATCAGGTGCCGTCAAAAACTGTGTTCTTGTAAAATTACAAAGAAAATAAATAAAAATTCTTGCAATTTCTGGGCCTTTAAATTACTCCCACCTAGGGGATTTACGTCCTCGTAATTCTTTAACACAAATTAGGGATACAAAAGTAGTACAGAGCACGCATCTGAGCCTTCCGCTCCCAAGTTCTCTCCTGGAGGTTCCCATGCTGCCAACGAAAGCACACAAGATGAATCGACCATCCTCATAGGATCCGATCCTATCGATCCTCAACCTCTACTGGAACCCTGAAAAAGTCACCCCATCACCCAAGTCTAGCTCTCCATGGTCGATGATATGCGTCGGGTCGAGCAGGTATCTCCTCAACTGAGATACGTGGAAGACGTCGTGCACCCGGTGCAACTGAGGTGGATGGGTCAGGGGGTAACCCACCTCGCCTACCCTGCTAAGGACCTTGAAGGGTACGATTAAGCGCGAAGATAACTTGCCACCTCATCCAAATCTCTGTAATTCCATGTCGAGGTGAGACCCGTAAGAAAACGTGGTCGTCATCCTCGAACTCTAGTGGTATCTGCCTCTTGTCAGCATAAGACTTATGTCGGTTCTGAGCTATCCTCATCCGCTCCTGGATTTCCTGGACCTTCCCTATCATGTCCTGGACTATCTCTGGTACCAAAAGAACTGCTATGATTCTCTTTTCCGATAAGAGAAATCTGGTCTCATCGCCAGGATGAACAACGTTCTTTCCCTAATACAGTCAATGCAGACATGAATGATGCATTCCTGCCATGGAAGACGTCCTAAGGCCTCGACGTTACTACCAAGAGATCCAACCGTCACTCTCACCTCTAAGGGTCATGTCACACTGTCGGCATTAGCGAGAGGTAACTGGGTCTCCTCTAGTAGGAATCTTGAATATGAGGGTCAAGTCAACAGTGTAAACTAGAACCTCTTATTATAAAAAAAAAGAATCAAATGTCACAAGGACAAGTGTCTTTTATTACTGCAACTCGAAGTACAAAGACATACAACAACGACAACAAGGAAACTAGAAGAACCAAGACCAAAGGTCCAAGGCCTCGAACTATTCCCGCTCCTGTCCGCCAGCTTCCAGAGCTCTGTAGTTGAATTCTTCTACTACCTGAAGCTGAGCTCTCGCATGTCCACCTGTTCCATGCGGTCGAGGTGGACCTCCTGGTGGTGGTGGTGGAAAGACCTCGATGTGTCGTCCACCTCCAGCTACATGGCTAGCTCCCCTGTCTCGGTCTCCAGTTCCCTGCAGTCCACCTTGATCGAACCGCTGCCTCTGCCTGAGAGGTCCTTTGTTTATCTACTGGTAATCTGTATGGAGGGTCGGATAGTCACATGCAATGTTACCAATCCCGCCGTAGGAGTAACACTGCATGGCAGGTCTGGATCTATTGTTCCCCTTGGTACCTCGCACTACAGACCCTGAGTCATGCAGTCGACCATCTGTAGTTCTGGTCCTTTTGGACCTCTACGTCATCTGTCTACTGCCCGCTGCAGAAGACTCTGCTGCATGCTGGCTAGTGGTGGGTCCTGCTGCTCGAGACTGCTCAGTAAGAAAACACTCCACTAAGAGGGATAACTCCAACACCCCTATCTTCATTGGGATTCTATGAGAAAAAACAAAATCTATAACTTATCACATGATCCCCTGCTCGAATTTTCAGGCCCTAAACAACGGGTCTCGTACAATATCTGTGGAGTAGCATGAGAGGTCAGTGAATCTCACTGAGTATTGTGCCACCGTCATGTTACCCTAATGCAGATGCATAAGCTCCTGTATATGCACCTCCCTAAGGGTGGATGGTACAAATTCTACCCCGGAACAGGCTCTTGAAGTCTGCCCATAGAAGTGTCGCCTCGTCATGCATCTGGAGCATCAGGCTCCACCATCTGCCTGCTACTGCCTGAATGAGGCTAGCAGCAAGGATCACCATGAAGTCTTCTAGCGTCCCTACTAGCCTGAAGACTCTCACCACAGCCTCCAGTCAATCCTCAGCCACCTGCGGGTCCGTCTCTCCCCTGAACCTGGGTGGCCTCTGGCGCTGGAACTCGTGGAGTGCGCTCAAGCGACGTGCACTCTCTACTGCTGGGGACGGTGGCATCGGTAGCCCAATGGGTGGTAGTACCGCTGGTGCCTCCGCTGGTGCCTCAACTGGGATAAGGCCCTGTACTAAGGCCTCGTTTCTCGGCGGGCTGTCAGTACGTACAACTCTCGGGGCTCTAGTTGGTCTTCCGCGGGGAGGAATCCTGAAAGAAACAAACGTGACACGGTCAAACGATTTATACCTAGTGATCTTACTTGGTTTGAGCTGACTTTTTAAAACTTTTGGAAACACACACGCAATCAATGTTTTCATGCAAAAAGTCGGAAATCATTTGTTCGGGTCCTGGTGTATGGATATGTCGGCTGCCCGCACCAACACTGGTCTCCTTGAACTGAAAACCACTCTCTGTACCCTTAACACTATTGCTTCACAGAAAGAAAATATCAGAGTCCTAAGTTATGCGGTAGAACTGACCCCTCTGATACCAATTTGTCATGACCCGTCCTCGGGGCCCGTGCCGTAACTATCCCAAGCCCGTCTTCCATAGGCCAGGGGCTAGAGACTAGCACCAAAGGCGTAAATCCCGATAACTGGGAAGGAATTGCCTTTATAAAAAACAAAACACCATAGAGTACAAGCGGAACTAAAACACTATGTACAAAAGAAGTGCTGAAAGTAAATGGGCCAGAATACAAACCCAACTGAAAGTACAGCTACAACAGAACAAAATTAAAACAGAAAAGACAAGCAGCTGGAAGAATAGAAGCATCTCCTAGGTCGTCCACCTCGGATCCTACCTAAAGGGTAGGTATAGATAGCGCAGCTCTTGGATCGTCCACCACGGATCCTACCTGAAGGGTAGGTACAGATATCCTCCACAATGCTCCCTCTCAGAAACTTCCTTAGAGTATCATCTCATCGTGAAGTCCACCTCCGGATACTGACTCGTCGTGATGTCCACCTCCGGGTACCGTCCGGTCCTTGAAAGCTCGGCCTCCGTCAGTGCTGTCCGTTGTCTTCATCCAACACTACGATGTTCTGACATAGCCCATGCAGGGGTGAGTATAACGATACTCCGTAGGGACCCCAAGACCCTCATGGTCTCTCTAAATCCAACAAGGATAACCATAAATCAGAAACTCAACAGATAACCCTTACATAGGTATAAGCCCATACTTATACCTAAGTTATCAAGTAACCCATCTTAATCATGAGGAAACATTGAGGTTATGAAATAAATGAATAACCACTACTTAGATATATTCCCATACATATACCTAAGTTATCAAGTGACCCATCTCAATCATGAGGTATACACAAAGGTCAAAGACTCAGCTCAAACCAAGATTTTCATTATCGAAACTGTAACTGCTGAAGAGCTCCATCTCTGGAGAGTACATTGATCCTATCATGACTCTGAGGTACTGCTCACTAACCTAAGACTTCTGAGGTACTCCTCTTGTCGAGTACTGTGGGTCTGCCACCTCAGAATGTTGTGCTCCTCCTCCATGGGTCTGACACCTCACAAAGTAGTGCTCCCCCTCATAGCCTACAGAGGTACTTCTACTGTCGAGTGCTGCACGTGTGACACCTCACATAGTAGTGATCCTCTGCCATGGGTCTGTCACCTCACAAAGTAGTGCTCCCCACTATGCTACGCAAGTCACTCCGAATAGAATTGGACAAGCCGTCATTAGGTCTCAGCCATCTATATGATCTCCGTATTCCGTACGCTCGTCTCCGGGAGGGTCCGCTCCACGATCTATAGTTCGATACTCCAAGTATCAAAAGGTCCCATGAAGAATTATCTCAATGTACCACCTCATCATAGGGGTATCAATGCAATAAACGACGCGTCAATCGGACTCCCGGTCTGTGAGTTATTAGCCTTTTTGTCCTAGGGGCCCGGTTGGTTTCGTGTACGAACCAACCCGACCGTATCTCAACTGTACCGCTAAATCTCATAGGGTATACTAATAGGGACCTTTTCATAACGTGATCACCAACGCCATTGACGGTTCATCAAACGGACGTCCGGTCTAAATGTTATCGTCTATTCCTTTCTAGGGGCCCGATTGGATTTCGGGTTCAATCCAACCAGGGCATACCCAAAGATCCCTGAAACCATGAGTGTAGTATACTGAAATGACCGCCTCGATCCAAGAATCGCATCGCAACTGACAGTACATCGATCTGAAGTTTGTAGCCCATGTTATGGTCATTTGAACGAACACTACCCGAAATAGGGGGTTCGGGCCCGGTCCGACCCGGCCCGAGACGCCCCGGGTCGGCCCGGTTGGCGTGGCCCGGCCCGGGGCGGCTCAGTGCTGGCCAAGCGGGGTTGGATCAGTGCTGGACAAGAGGACGTGCAAAGGGGGGAGCGGATGCCCCCCCAGACTGAGTAACTGCAGCCCCCACGTGGGGGACCGCTCTTGCCAGCTAACGCGGCGCTGGGGTCGGCTACCGCCTCCTGCCGCCGGCGCAGCAGTGCCGGAGTGGCGCGCCGGTAGGCTCTTCCGAGGACCACCGGACACACTCCGATGGTCCGTTTTTCCTACGATCTTCGCCATCACTCCTCCCGAGACCGAATTTTCACTATGGAGGCATCAAATAGACTTTGAGGCCTCGTTTTTCATCTCCCGTAAATCCGCACACAATGATCAACCAGCGGAGTCTTCGAATCACCTCCGCGACCCCGACTCCGCCCGTGGTTTCGTTCAGCCTCAACGGCACGACGCGACAGCGCCCTGCTTTTTCATCACGTTCTATCTTGTTTCCGCGCGGTGCCGTTGAACCGCGCCGCCTTTGTTCCTGCCACAATGAACACAACATCAAAGGGGGAGGAAGGTCGGCCGTGTTTGTATGGTCCGAACTCCTCACGTTATAATGATAACATGCGGCCCAAATAGAAGTCGAATAACGACAAAGAATTCACGAACAAATAAATATACCCCGACATGGATATTTGACATTACACTTCAGGCATCGTGGAGAACGACATCGCGGAGATCGGACTTCGATTCCGTGGACGTTGGGGTGCGTCCGAGGAGGAAACGACATCTCCTCACTTGTTGCGGAGATAAAGAATGATGGTGTGTTGTCGTTGGAGATGATCACCGCGGTCGGCGACTTCTCCCTTGTCGTGGGGGAAGAAGAAGACGGAAGAATCTGGGTCGCCGAGTCATTCTAAGTTGAGGGGTCGATGTTCTTCGTCAGAGATGAATCGTTCTACAAAGAGAGGATATCGTTCTTCAACAAAGAAGGAGCTTCCTTCTTCTTTCACAGAAAGGCTCTTTCTCCAAAATCCTCCCACCACAATTCAACCTCAAAATAAAACAAGGTTTCCGCTTACATTATTTTAATCATGCCTTGCATTGTATGTTCAAAATTCAAACACTTAATTGATTAAGAGTTTCAATAACTTAATTTAAGTGCTAGTTGGCATGAGTTATGAGGGAGAGAGGGAGAAAAGGTGTTACCCAATAATTAAGAGGGAGGTGAGGTGATACAAAATAAAGAGGGAGTTAGGGGGGAAGTGAAATGGTGGGGGCTAGTGTGGGCCCCACCTCTCCTTTAATCCTCTCATGGGTATTTAGGGGCTTGTGGGTCCCACACTATCAATACCATGTTGGATATTACCACAAGGATAAATAAAAATAATAAAATTTTCCACAATTTGTTTTCATTGAATTCTTTATTAATCCACACATTTTTAACAACTCCTCCCGAGAAAACCCATCTTCTGTAATGGTCCTCTTAAGCAATTACCAGTGCTGCGGTTTCATCAGTGCCCTCAGATTTCGATTCCAAGCACCAGATTAAAAGTTAGAAAAACCTGCTTGTTCGTTCACTGAACTTACCAAAGCTAATCTTCGAAAATTGATTCTGGGCACACCGGGCCTCAGAATCAAGAGCCGTCAGAAACTGCGTTCTTGTAAAATTCCAAAGAAATTAAAAAAATCTATAAAATTTCTGGGTCGTTATAGTATATATATATATGTTATTTGTGATATTATAATAAATCACGAATGGTAAAAAAATATTTATCTTTCTTCCCTACATTTCATTGGAACATGTAAATAGTGTTCATGTGTATGTACAGACAACCATCTCCCTTAATGGTGTAAATAATTTTTTTATATCTAACTTTGATGTATTTTTAAATATATGTGTATAATAAATATATAAGATATTTAAATAATTATTTATATTATAGAGATTATTTAACCAAGATAAATGTAAAAGTACCAAAACTGTTTCACTGAAAATCTCTTGGAAAAGGAAGCAGTTAACACCTGAAAATGACGATTTTAATGAGGAATATTTAATAAATTAGTGATACAATGTAATATATTCATACTATATGATATTATAACAATTTAAATGATTTTGTTATAGATTTATAATAAATATTAATTTATTATACTTGTGGTTAGATCGCTTTTGAAAAAAATCGATCATAATGTATGAGTTTTATTTAATAATTTCATTCATTACCCAGATTAATTATAATTATGTTTTTTATGATGAAATTTCACAATATATATCTCATTAATATCATGAATTTTATTATACTTTAGTTATTCATGGAATTTTTCATGTAATGTTATAATTTTGTAACATCATTCCCCATGCTCATTAGAGTGAAAAGAGATGGAGTGACACTAACACTAGGTGACATCCTCAATACACCAATGAGATGCAATTAATGTCAATGAATTACCATTTATATGTGAGTTTTTTATTTATAATGAAAAAATATCCCAAATGAAAATATAGAACACCCACAAATTATATAAAATGTGATTTATAATATAAATACATACCCAATATCAAACCATTAGAGTATCAATCAAAAAATAATGAAGGACAATACAAGAAATCAAATTAAATCTAGACAAAGAAAAACTTTGGTGGAATCACTACTATGACAACAAGTGTGATCTATAAGCCCCATAAATCAACTAAGATAAAATCATCATGATGCACTACTAGATTAAAATAATGAAATAATTTCAAACACATTCTAATAGGACAATACCAATTTATCATAATATTATAATAAATAGAAGATTAAAAATTAATAAGATTAATGTCTGACCATAACCATGTTCCAAATATTTAAATCATTAAGAAAATATTTTATTACATTCCATAAAATATGTAATAATAATTCAATTATAAATTTACACAAACACATATCAATAATAATATATCTATAGACCTACCTATAATTGCAAGGGGTGAATCATCATTTCACCAAGCTGTTATTAGTGAACAGTTTTGATAATGGAACTTCTTACCAAGATGTGTCCCATTTATCATTATTAATTGTGTCACATATGACTAGGATCAATCCCCAAATTCACAAGAAACTAGGACACCATGTTTGTTAAGTTATCATATCAAAATAATTGTAACAAAATATATCATTTCGTAAAGAAAAAAATCAGTCATTTTATCAAACATCATGTGAGAATCATTTTAAAACCAATGCTTTTATTACTAAATATAATATATTTTTAAACCTAAATAAAAGAGAAAATAATATAAACCTAATAAATTAAGTTATATAACGATTATAATGAGAGATAAGACACCTACCTCTCAACATATGATTAAATAAAATAACAACACTAAGAACATATAGATCGAAGCTTGAAACACATTATCATTAATAGATCTAAAAATATCTCACCATGGATTACATCCTAACTCAAATATCTATATATAAAATAATATATAGGGAACTTAGAGAGGTTATAATAGTATATATTCAGTGAATAAGGATAAATGAGGACTCACCATATATTTTAAATTACAAACACACTTAAATTTGATAGAAAAATGCATCTAGAAAAAAAAAACTAAACGTGGTAACCTGGGAATGATAGTAATTATGAGAGAATAAGTAGGAAGCGGGAAAATGAGTTTAAATTAACATTAATTGGAATAAAAACACAAATTTTGGATTAATAAGTACATGTTCATGGTTTGGTCTTGGTTTTTTAAACAATGTGACGACCATCTGTGTGCTACTCAATAAGATCTAAAGAGCCACATGGTTTCTATTGATTGTTTTGGATAACTATGAAAAAACCATGTGGTCATATTTTACTTAATCCAATCCCTTAAATGGATAGCTCGAACATTCGGAAAAATTGTACTCTAACCATGCTTTCCATATGTCTCTAAATCTATAGTTTCTCATTGCATGTGCACTGTTTGTATAAAATTTTCTCAAAATGTGAAATTACACATTGATTCCAAAAACATGTTATATAGTTTTTTGAGGATAGTTCAGGGTTATTAAAAATTATTCTCAAAATTTAAACTTCCAGAAACACTCTCATAACACTCCAAATCATTTCATAAACTCTCAAAATTCAACCTAAGTATTTTATAACCTCAAAACACATAATAAAAGGGTAAATTACCAAAATTGAGTGTATTATATTATCCCCTTAATTTAATTTCTATCCATAGAAATTGAGAGACTGAAATTTCATTAGATGAGATCAGGTCACTTTTCCAATATATTTTCAACTTTCTTTGTATCTTCATTAATCAATCCATGTTTCCATAAAACCCATACCAAACTGATTCATTTCTTATTAAATAGATTCTATTTCTTATCCAAAATCATTATAAGATAATTAATCTATGTAGAAATTTTCTCATGATCAAGATGGTTCTATCAAATCACTTGGTTTGTATTAGGACAGCTTTTCGTTATTTGAGATACATAAATCATATTGCGCATATATTTGAAACATGATGGTAATTTAAATTTATAATCCAAATAAACTGCATTATCTAGTATATCTAGAAGGCCAATGTGATAAATATATAACAAGACATGGTTTACAAAATGATGATTCCCTATCCTTGGTGAGATTATCATGAAAACATTATCAATCACCTCCAAAAATTATTATTATCCTCAATCATCCGCATACAATTTATGATGAATCTTATTTGTCACCATTCACTTTCATATTATCTAATTATTATTTATTGTATAATGCACAATAATATGTATGATAAGTTAATTATTATTCATTTTCTCCATAAAAATATTGAAAAATGGAATGGAAGACAATACAAATCTTCAAAATGAGCTATATTTATTGAGGACTAAGAACATTTATTTTATGATAACTCCACTAACAGTATATAATCTTTCATTGAACCCCTAAAATTCATTACATAGTCTTTATGTATATAATCCAATGTATGGATAGTCCAGTTATATTTACTATCAATTCGAGTATGAAAAGTTATGCTCATGTTCAATTGGGTTTCAAAGGATTTTTGTATGTACTTCAAAAATTGAGATGTAAACCTAGGGTCCCTATCTAACATAATAAAAAATATTACTCTATGAATCATTACAATATCACATAAGTATAATTTTTATAGGTCTTCCATAATATTGGATTAATGATTAGGGATTAAGTGAGCCAGCATCATGACTTGATCCATGATCACCCATATGGAATCATGTTACGATACCGTTATTGATAGACCTATAAAAAATATATAGTTATATACACATATTTATACCTGGGAGAAGGCACGCAATGAAACATACTAGCTGGTCATTGGTGTTACACCTTGACCTATTCATTGGTGAGGCACCTCAAGAAAAACTCCACCATATTCCTCTTCATTCCAACCAAATAAAACTAAAATTTAAATGAATTATATTTCTTTTGAATAATAGGATGAAAACCAAAATTGATTGGTGTTAGGAATCAAGTAGTTTTTACTGATAATCCATGAGTACCATGAGTAGATATTAAATAAACAACAATTAACCGCACTCTATATTCCAAACCTTAATTGTCTCCCCATCATTGAATTTAGACATCACTGGTAAACATTTACGAATAGTTTTCTTGACACATTGAGGCTTCTAAAAAAATAAAAAACAAGAGGAATGAGAATTTAAACTACGAAATCACCTTCTATAGCATAATCCATATGAGTATTAGAAATTATGGACTTTAATTTCTATTTATCCAATGCTTATTTATCCAAATAATTATATGACTTTCTACTCAATGAATCATCTATAAGAAAAATTAGTTGTGTAAATAGTGTAAATGTCAAACATCTGTATATATTACATCCATTTGTGTTTCATTACATTTAAGTCCCTTTGTTATAAAATAGGTTTCATGCCCTTAGGATTTGTGAACACTATGAGTTTCTTACTAGAAAGTTCATGAAGACATTTTTTAAGGAATGGAATACAATATTTAGTTTTAAATCATGTGTCACATAATTGTTCTCATTCACCCATAATTTTCATGATCCATAAAAAAATACAAGATCATTCCCCACGAGGGAACATCCCAAATCCAAATTAAATAAATCTCAATAGGAAACATAGAATTATCCTTATTCTAAAATTTTAAGGATGAGTGCAGATGTAAGTTGAACAATAAGTTCAATAAATTCTTTCTAGCACTAAACAAACCACTAGAAAGGAACACCTTTATTTATCAAGGTTTTCATTAATGAGTAAAGTCATGAAAAATATCAAAAAGGACATATAATATCCTTATATACTAAGGAAACATTGTATCTCAATAACATTATTCTATGGTTTTTATGAAAAAATATCATATATCTTTTCATCATCTATATAAACTCCTCTTTTGGAGATGATATGGCCTAGTAAATGTATCTCTTGCATAAATAAATCACTCTTTTAAAGCACAAAAAAATGTAAATGTTCTAACAAGACTCACAAAACTATAGTTAAGTATTATTCATAATCAAACATAGTCCTTGAATACACCATAATATAACATACAAACACCACAAAAAATAAGTCAACATACCTCTCACAGATTGGGTTTGTCAATTTGATAAACACTTTTGGGGAATTAATAAGACTAATGGGAATAAAAAATATTTCTAATGGCCATAGTGACATTGGAAATATTTTTTTTGTAATATCTACCTTATGAACTCAAAGTTGGTGAAACCGTTATTGTAAATCAATTTTATAGAACCACTGGGCTTCTAAATTGATTAAATAATTCATCAATTTATGAATGAGTATACTTATTATTTATCATAACCAAGTTGATCTTATTATAATCCATATTAAAAATTATAATTCGATCCACTTTCATTATTAAAATAACTATTGATACCAAAAAAATATATGTTATGATGAATGAACCGTTTTATCTCCAACTCTTCTAGCTAGACATTCAAATACTTTATCTCTATCAGTTCTATCCTATAACATGGAAGTGAAGTAATACTAGTCCATAGTAGGTGATCAATAATCAATTAAATTTTTATTTCTTGTAGTAACTCGATGTAATTGTTAGGAAAGACATCATGAAATTAGTGAACTATAGTTAAAAAATATATATGTTTGATTTCTTTAATAGATGTCTATGTAACCACATACAACTAATAATATATATCCCCAATCACAAAGGGCAAATGTTCTTATTTACATTCATTCACATACAAATACCTTTTAAATATATGGTTAACACCATCAGAGGATTTGAAACTCACCTATCAATAATAACAATCAATATAAACCTTAAATGATGTGAACCAATCTATAAAAAAATTCTGGTCATAAGTATTAATATTAAGAATAAAAAATACCAATCCAATTTAGTCCCATTGATAGGCATAGAACATGTTTCACACTAAAATAATCGATACTCCCATTGTCATAGAGTTCTTTGATTAATCAATATAGAAGCAATCATCTCAACTTGTAAACCCTTATGATCAAAATAATCACAATCAATGAAGGAGATGGATTCTCTAACATAAACAATGCCTGCAAGATTGTAGAATTAAAAATAATCATACCTCACACCGATGAAGGAATGGATTGATAGAATATGATAATCATCTTAGAATCAGATGAACCACCGTGATCCTTGCTGCTTTGTTGTGATTTCACTATAAGAGGGGTTGGGGTGTTCCTAGAATCACCCTGGATTTATCAATTATGAGGATGATTCATACTTTATCAAATCCATTTAGTCAAGTCATATTATATCTAAGATGAATAAGATGCATCATTAGCATCTAAAATATGAGTGATTCATAAAAAATACTTGATATTCCGCATATTAGTATAGTTGTGAAAAAATTTACTTAGTGTCACACAATATCAGTTCATGTGAGAAAAAGATCCACATAGAAAGAAACCATACAAGAAGTTCAATATTAAATGAATCTTTACTAATTATATGGTGTGAGCATGTGATGTAACACCTCAATGAGAATATGTACCCCTCTTCCACATATTCCCAACATTTGAGTTCCAACCTTCTCTCATATTAACAAAATCATCCACCCATGAGATTTATAGAAAGATATATTTCTACCACAATCACCCAATGAACCATATCTATATAGTCAGTAATACATAGAACCACTATCATAGAATGAATCCTCATTCGCAATCATGATCAAATGATTTGATCTATGAAAACAAACTAGAAGATTCCTATGATGATTGAGGAACTATGTTAATAAACATAGTTCTGTACTCTCTCACTGATAGATTTTCTTGTTTAAGGACAAATAAATCCATTATTCAGAAAATATTGACTGTTTGAGGGTAGAATCATTTGTTGAACAATTATTGAAAGACTTCCCATATTATATCGTGTTAATCACTAATATGTACAGATAAATATCGCCATTAAAATACAATATCCTCTTGAATATAGGTTTCCAATTTGACCATTATATGGGCTGGTATTCCAAGGAAATTAATGTTTTATTCATTTTATTTTGTGGCACCTCTACCTTTTTCATTATTGGAATTCCTTCAAAAAATTGGTGGATTATATTTGTAAAACTATACATAGTGATTCATTTATTAGGTTTCATCATTCTTATTTCCTCTATTAATGGCATGAAAATATATAACGATGCACTGAAAAATTTATTGGTTCACCTGTGGCTTAGGAGGATCCATCTCTTTCAGTGACTCCTCTTGTTGATTTCAACAATATATACCAGGTTCTATTTTTTGTGACCATAAAAACACCACTTTGTCACTATTCACTAGAAACTAAAGACCATGAAAATTCCAATTCACTATAATAAACTATATTTACAATCATTATTTTCAAAATCCTTCCATTATAACTAGTTTAACCATTTTCCATGAATCAAAAAATACAAAATGAACAATATAGATCTAGTGGGAAGTCACTCTATCAATTTATGGCACAAAATACTCGCTGTGTAATCCTATGATACCATTTTTAACATCCCTCTCCTAACTCATTAGCTTGAGAAGAGGCATATTTACACTAATCATAGGTTATATCCCGAAGATACCAATGGATAGAGATTATTTCAATGGAATTACTAGAATGATGGTGCATGATTTTTCCTAAATAACAAAAAAACATAAATAAAACAAATTACAAACCATTAACCAACTATATTAAGGATCATTAATAATATAATTATAAACAAAAAACAAAACAATTAGGGTTTCAGTGATAATGGGGTAAAATAGTAAAAGAAACTGAAATACATATATATAAAACAACACCAATGTGGAATCACTCCCATTAATCCAAGTGATATCTCCAATATCTAGACAATTACTAAGAAGGAAACATCATGATGAACCACTAGAAAAAGGTGACACATTCCCATTACCTATATCTAGGTATACAATATATAAAATCAAAATGAAGTTACAAATTATGGGGTTAGTGTAAACTCAATAGGTATTCCATAAATACATCCCAAAACATGACACTAGGATAGGAACAAGTGAGCCTAGTTTTATAATAAACCAAAAAAAAATTAAACAGTTTAATATCAAACCATAAACAAGATGCACATATGTAATGCATTAATTGAATATTTTCTTAAATTCCTTAAAACCTATCATAATAATTCTATCCAACACCCACATGCACACACACATATGTCTAAACACACAAACCTCTTTATACACACGAGAAGTGATTCATCCTTTCACCAAGCCATCACTTGGTGATCCCTTTTATGGTGTCACTTCTGGCCATGATCCATCCAATTTTTATTTATTAATGATAGTTATTATAACAATCATTTTTCCCCAAATTTACATAAACATAGTCTACCATATTTTCCATGTATGTATATCATAATAATTTAAATACAATATATCATTTTGAAAACTATTTTCTTTCATGATATTTGTGAAGCATATGGTGAGAATAATTTCAAAACAAAGGATCATGGTACTAAATCCATGAGTGTTTTCTGAAAAAACAAAATGAAATGAATTTAAACACCAAAACTTCATGTTTTAGAATGATTAAAATGATATAGAATCCAACAACATCTCAATGAATGATTAAAATGATGAATGAATCAAAGAACATATAGATCCAAAATTACTACATCGTACCTTCAAAAAATCAAATAATTTATCATTACTATTTAAATCCTAAAACATAAATCTATTTGTAACAGAATAGATCTATTGTTCCAACAGATATTAGAAGAGTATATATATAGAGGACATGGATGAATGTGGATATAAAAAAAATTTAAATATAAAATTAACATAGATTCAACAAAATTTTCCTCTTGATATTTTTTTTAGAGAATCTAAAGAAAAAGGAGTTTGAGAGCTTGATAAAGTATGGGAACAAAAATGATTTTGCGGCCTTAAACTAAATTAAAACAATAATTTAGAAGCATTAAAAATGTTTAATAATGTTAGGTCTAATAGTTTATTAAACCATGATCTAATTGTGTCCATAATACTAGATATGATATAGATATCTGCATGGGTTTTTAATTTTGTTCTGTAAAATGGTGTGCTAATTGTGTGGTCCCACTATCCCAAAGCTACACCCTAACACATTTGGCTTTAATGGTCTAAAAAATGTTCACCAACCATTTTTTCACCAATATAAAAAATCACATGGTTTCTTCTTGAATGAGAATGGTTTGGAAAAATTAAGCTCCAAACATACACCTACCTGGTGACTATTAAAACAAGATACAATGTTTTATAGTGATAGTTAATGGTTTCTACTAATCATTCTCAAATTGTGCATGACAACAAAAAATTCTTGAACACTTGAAAACCTTTTGAGAGTTCCAAAAACGAAACTGAATATTATATAATGTCAAATAACATTGTAAAATTTTAATTTACTTAAAAATTACTATGTAAAAAGTTTCCATTGTTTGGTACTTAAAATGATAGAGAATATATTTTTAAGAACGAAGGCATTATTTCCTCTTTATATAGGAATTTTTCAATACATACCTAGATTTTTTTTTATTTTTTTAATAATTTTTTTAATGTTATCCTAATATTGATTAAATTCATGTTTTCCAATGTTAATTATTATAAAAAAATCGTTAAAAAAGTATCTTTTGGACATTTTCTAAACAGGGTGCTTTTAGATTTTTATGAAATATGTTAAAGGAATGTTTTTTAATATAAAAGGACTGAATGAAATTTCATTCTTTTATGTGACACATTTCATTGATGCATCCTTTAAATGTTTTGCCATTTACCTTAAAATAATATTTTTCCCAAATTTTTGAAAAATTTCTAGACTTTAAGTTAGTGATTTCAAAATGAATTTTTTTTCAAGAATTGTTCAGAATATATTTTAAATAAATTTTTTATTTATGATAGAATCATTTGATGTTAGTGGTAATTTACATGGTATATGATCCTAGGATACCATCATTATTCTTTCTATGGATGGTTTATGATTATATTGTTCATATTTTTATGAAATATTTTTATTTTATACATGTGATGTTATGATAAAATGTTGAAATTATTAAGAATGCCATCTTTTTCCATTAGTTATGATATATGATCAATGATTTATGATCTTTTGACATGCATATGATTGCATTAAGATTATTTTATAGGGGGTATCAGAATTATATATCTCTCCAATGCATGGGGTGAATATGGATCTCTCATTTGATAATAATGAATGGAATGGTGTGTGATCCATTATAATTAAGGGATATTTTCAACTATGATAGTCATTTAAGTGAACATTGACTAATAATATTACTGAATAGGGTTATAACCTGATCAATTATGACAGTATTAGAAGGGTTCCTTCACTAAATAAATTATTTTCTATGATTTGTTTTGTTTTGAAAACATATGACTTATGCCAATGTTATTCTCTATTTTCTTGGGTTATTTTATTTCTTTATGAATCATTTCTTCTGAAATGCTATGCATTATTACATGATTCAATACTGTGATCTATGATATATTGAGAATGGATTAAAATTGTTAATCTCATGTTGTCATTCCCTTTTATCAAGTTATTCTTAAGTAATTAATAAAATCTCGTACTTTAACCTTACTGAGCATCTTATCTCACCCATTACTATGTTTCCTTTTTGTAGGCTATGAAGAATGATTTTATGTATGAAAATTTATACAAGGGTGATAGTTATAAATAAATTAGTTTTATATGATATAGATCTCTTTTGAATAAGTTTGTTTGGTATACATGTTTCCAACGAAACTAATCCTATAGGACTCTGGTATATAGTGTAATGCTGTATTTTTAAATTTTTACCTAAAAAGACATAATATTTATGTACAAAAAGTGTGATTCATTACTATTTAAAAAATGTATGGATTAGATACTATTGGATACTAGGATGATATATCTTTAGTGAGAACCCTCTGGATAATCTTATGAATAAGAGAACATTATATATTATGGTAAATAAAGGTGTTTGGTTTTCCTAGAAAATATCCCCTGTATAGAAACTATAGTGTATGTGGTTTTGGATTAGATTAAACTAGGGGTTCATAATCCCAAAAAGTGTTGGTAGAGTATATATTGGACATACTTCCAGTGCATGGTGAGTGTTTTCTAAATGTCACATTGTTGTAAACTTTTGAGGGACATGATTGGGTTAATTTGAATTTTCATTACAAACCATTATGATGTATTAGAATATATGATGATCATGGATGGCCTATGTTACAATTATTCTTGCACATATTAAAATAATGTGTCATGATTTAAACTTCATATAAATAATTTTTCAGGATTTTATGATTTCTCACAATGATTATTACTTCATATACTATACATTATGGATTCATTAAATGGATGGAACAAGAACGAAATGTGTTAATACTAAATATTATAGAAATTGTGGTTATTATAAATAAATAAATGGTTGATGACTAGATTCAAAGATATTATGATTAATCCTAATCTGTGGTCAAAATATTCGTGTAACATCCTACACTTAAACCAACTCTCAGACTCACCAATGAAGAGAAGAAGATTGTTTGTTGAGAGGTCGGGTTGTGGATACCATGGAAAAAAGAAGGCTCAATTTTGTTCATGTTTAAAATGTGGAAAGCGACACAGTAAATAATGTATCTAAAGAATGGTAAAATGTATTATTTCAATAAAATACTTGAAAATATCAAATAATTGATGTGTAAAAATGAAAATCATGTTGGATGGAAATAAATCTCATCATATGTAACCATTTATAGTACATTGTCTTAATTGTGGGCATCTTAGGAATAATTCAAGTTCATTCCGACTTCTAACGGATAAATCCTATATCAGGTAAGGGACTATATAATATTTATTTTTTATGCATTTTCTTTATAAAAATATTATTAAATTTTATTTATTAGTTATTTTAGTCAGATAACCTATTTAATTATATAAATCCTATTTCAATTACTGAGAAGGGTAAATCATAATTGATATTCTAAACCTACCTAGGAACATTTATTAGTGTGAGGGTAAATTGAGATTCTAATGGAAATTGCATCCATTTTATAGGTCATGATTCCGATTCAATAGAGGTGTTAATGTTTTATAGTTGGGAAGAAAATCCACTTAGAATACATGCAAGTTATATGAGAGTTTTTTATATTTTTCTAATATATTTGCAGAGTATTCCTCCAAATCGTGTTGTTTAATTTTCAATAGAACAAATACTTGTTGATTCACATATTTCAAAGGCTCCAAATATAATGGAACCAGTTGAGTGGTAATTGTTGAAGAAGTATCTCAAAGAGAGTCTTTATATGGTATTCATTTGGCCATGTGTGTCACTACAGGGTTCACCTATTTTTTTAACAGAATGATGGATCAATGTGACTCAATAATGATTATTGGGAACTTGACCTGCTAAATATCAATAATTTGTATCATCTTCCCCATTTTCGTGATTTTTTAGTTCATTAAGATGGACATTAATAATTTTTCATTATTAATATTTGATCTGGATATTATCAATTGAGGGTGTCAATTGAATAATTTCCCAAAATAGCATTTCATCTACGGTATAGACTCTAGGGATTTATAGTGATTAAATTTATTCTTACTAATTCCTTGGTCATCATCATGGATTTAATTAATATTTATTTTAAATATTACATTGATCAATTTATAATAGTATTTATATGTGACATTGTTACATATTTCAAGAGTAAAGAAGATCGTGGAGATCACATTAAGATTGCAGTAACGACCATAAGGAAGGGGTAGATGTATGAAAAAACTACGAAGTGTGATTTACAGAATTTTTTTCCATTTTTTGATTATATAATCTCAAATGATAGTATAAACGTGGACCTATCAATGACCAATGTTATTGAACATTGGTCTGGTACAATCATTGGAATTAAGATTTACAGCTTTCCTAGTTTTGCAATATATTATGAATGTTTTATTGAAAATTTCTCATCGTATTCTAATATAATCACCAAGTTAACTTAGAATGGAGCTAAGTTCTTTTCTATTGATGAATTTGAAGAAAAATTCAATGATATGAATTAATGTTTATTCAACACACCTATATATACACTAACATATAATGTAGAAGGTTTTGTGATTATTAGCGATGTATTAAAGAGGGGGGCTAGTAGGTGTCGTTATGAATAATTATACGTGGATATAATTTTTCATGTGAAAATATATTATTCATGAGAGAAATTAGCAAACTAATGATTTATTATAGGATGTTGTGATTTTTAAATTAAATAATTATGTCATGATCATTACGTGGGAAGATGTGACATATATACCAATCATAAAATATTAATGTATAAATTCCATAATAAAAAGTTAAATATGTTCTAAATGAGATGGTTGGAGTTAATTAACTGTTATGATTTCTTAATACATTACTTCCATGGTAGAGTGAACATGGTGGTAGATGGTCTAAGTCCAAATGATATTTATAGATTATCTAAAATGAGGATTACCAACGATCTATTATTTCTATAATTTTATTCGATAAATCTGGAAATCTTGAATGATGGAATCAAATCATATATTTCCCAAATGAGTGTTCACCCATCTATCCGAGTAAAAATTAAAGAGGTTAGTACATAAAATGTAGAGTTGTAAAATAAGTTAAGAATTTTCCTGAGTTCAACATTGATTATAATGGATTGATATGGCCTAGAAACCATTTATATGTCTTGTACATATAACAATTGAAGAATAAATTGTTGGATGAAGCACCTAGTTCATCATTTTTTATTCATCTTGGAAGTAAGAATATATATAATGATCATATAGAGTGTTTCTGGTGTGAAAACATGAAGAGGGTTATTTTAGAGTATGTATCTTAGTGATATGTATGTCTTCAATTCAAGGATAATATATAAAATGGTAAGGTAAATTTACAGACATAATCTATATGAGATTTTTTTTTGAAAACATCATTATAGATTTTTTCTCCAGACTGTATAAAAAATATAATGTCTCTAATTCATTTTGTGTTATAGTTGATCGCATTAAAAAGTAATCGAAATGTATGTCTATTAGGGAATATTTCAATTTTTATCCAATTTCTAGAATTTACATTAATTATGTTTGAATGATTCATAAAGTATCATAATCTATTATATCTGATCCAGATCTAAGGTTTTCTTAAATGTTATGTAGAAGTAATCAATAATATCTAGATATAATGTTTTGTTACTATAATACTTATGATTATAAAATAGATAGTTATATAGAGATAATCATTAAAATATTGTTGTATATAATAAGGTCTTATTATTTAAATTTCAATTATTGATGGGATCAACACCCTTCTCTAGTCTAATTTTCATACAACAATATCTTTTACTCGAGAATTTAAATATCTACTTATAAATCCTTTTATAAAAATATGTATATAACTACATTTTGTTTGGATAATGTTATATAAAGAGATCCATTGTACCCTATGTTATCTATGGGAATGGCTCAGAAAGTCAGAACCACTCTACAACACATCAAGAAAAGGTAGATGTGATTGAAAATATTTTTTGACAATCATCAGTGAAATATAGATTTCAAAATTTGATAGAATCTATTCCTATGAATTTATACATAGAATACGTTTATGAGATTTATAAATAAATTAAATTTGATCACTAGGTATATTGGACCCTTAGATATTCTAGATCGAGTATGGAAGATAGCTTATCGCTTGGCACATCCACAGAACATCTCTTAAGATCATGATGTGTTCCATGTATCTCTCCAATGGAAGTATATACCTAATCATCCATGTATAATGAACCTAGGGTTTGTATGCATAGATCACGACACTCCCTATGAAGAATAACTTAAATAAATATTGGATCATAGAGATAATGTTCTACGGAACAATATTACTCACGTAGTGAATGTTTTATGGAGGGATTATACATTCAAATAATCTACTTGGGAACCCAAGGATGTGATAAAACAAAAATATACTCAATTTTTGGTATCACAGTAATATAATTTTTAGGTAAAAAATAATTTTAAGGTGGAGGGTATAGTGTAAAATTATGAGACATTATGACATATTGTTTTTCAAATAAAATTAATTTCTTTGATATCTTATGATCCATTCAAACCCATGTCCAAATGAACTGAAATATATTATACCGTTAAAAAAATCTATTTAAATGGAGGGGTTAATAAGAATATCAACATTTAAAAAATTATGTACAATGGTTTTATATAAATAAAATATATTGAAAAATAAGTACTCAGGTCTTAGAAAAGTCTTTATATACATCAAAAATACATTTCTGATCAAAAATGGGTTTTATTACTTTTCATAAAAAAATAATATAATAATTTTTTCTAATTTTAAAAAATTTATTTGAAAAAATTAAAATAGTTTTTTAAATCAGTATTTTAGGATTATATTGGAGTGATATTTTTATAATTACTTGAAACAATAATTTTCAATGAATATGGAAACAGATTGATTTTTATTGAAACCTATCTTTTCATTTCATGAAATTAAAAATCTATATATAATTTTAAAAAAATTCTTTACAATTTAAAATTTTGAAATTATATTATTATAAATATAATTAATTTAATTTTAATTAATTTTATGTAGTATTTTGGAAGAAAACATTTTATACACATGAAAACATTTTTCTCGAAAGCTACTTTTTATCACTTTTTACTTGATGAATTTTAAATTAAATTTTGAGAGTTATATGAATTGAATTTTACTGAATAGAT
The DNA here is from genome assembly GCA_963277665.1 of Viscum album. NCBI lineage: Eukaryota > Viridiplantae > Streptophyta > Magnoliopsida > Santalales > Viscaceae > Viscum > Viscum album. The sequence goes on along the minus strand of OY728133.1, from coordinate 1,370,379,551 downwards.
TAAATATTTTATGTCACAATTATTATTAATATTTATAAATGTTAGATAAATGTATACTCATAATGAATACAAAAATCAATAATTATTTGTTATCACAGTTTAGGTGATTACTGGTGTACTATTGGGTTAAACTAATAGATAAAGGTAATATTTCCAATTAAACAAGTCTAAATCATATTATCTGTGAATATTTTTATCTCATACTTTATATTTTATTAATATATTTCCATTTATAAGAACTTTTCTTCAGTGTGAAATTATTATATTTTAATCTTTTAAGAAATTCCAATTGTGTCTTCTCCCCCTTTTTTATAATGGAACCCCTCCTTCAATTTATATACACCCTTTTGAGCCATATATATCTACCAAAATATATGAATTATCTTATAAAAATCCATATACATGAATTATATGTTATTTTCTCATTAAAATTATTTTCCATGAGTACTTATGTAGGGATTTAAAGGAGGCTTATAGAGGAAGATGTAATCATCCAAATTGACCACTTTCAAATTATTTCATCTTCAACCACCACTAAATATATGTTTCTAATAATAAAATAATAAATTATGTATCTTAAATATAATTAAATGGTTTTAAAATTATTAAATTACTATTATTAACTCTTTATTCCATCAAATGGGAAATGTACGTATCGCTCGTGCATGCATGTGGAGTACTTTATCCACATAGAGATAAAATTCATTTTCCATCCCCATCATTCATAGATTGTTATTATTATGGATTTAGTGTTTATATATGATATTTATTATATAATTATTATTTTATAATTATAATATCATATTTAACTTATTACCTTTTCATATGTTGGAATACAATATTTCACTAATGCGTACGTGTGGACAACCACATCACAAAGCGATGTGGTCTGTTTTTCATTTTAGGTTTAATTGGATGGTAATAAAAAATTATTGAAGATATATATTTATATATAAGTTATTTATGATATAAATATGGTTCATTAATGATAAAATTATATTTATCTTACATTCCTTATTTTTATTACAAAATGAAAACATTGTTTTGGCGTACGTACGACCTACTACTTCCATGGGTGGGGTAGATCATTTTTATATATATAACTTGAATGGATGATTATAAATATTTTTATAATGATTATATATGTTATTTATATCATTAATTATATTCTAAAGAGGATTTAACCATGAAAAAGATATATTTAATAGAAATCCAAACTGAAACACTCACGAAAAATGAAATAATCAACACTTAAAAATAATGATTTTAATAATGAATTATTAATGAATGGTTGTTAAAATTATACATGGGTTCTTTATATGATATTATAAGTTTGTAAATTGTTATATTATAAAATTATAATAAATTTAAATTTATTATATAGTTTTATAGAGTACATTTAAAGCAGAGTCTAACCTGAGATAAGGATTATAGGTTGTAATCTCTTTGTTTATGGGGATTGTTTGTGATTGAGTTTATAATAATGAAATTTCAATATATAACTCTAAATAATATCATTAATTTTTTCTCATATGTTACTTAATGTAATTTTGATGCAATATTAAAATTTTACTCTATTTTTTTGCCTAAAATTATTAATAAAATATTGTCATAAATTTTTTTTCCTCTTTGGTCATGAATATTATTCTTCCATGCCCTTGTTTAATTTAAAAAGCTTTCATGATTATGTTTAATATTAGCATATTATTTTAAAAATTAATTTCTTACAATTATTTATTTTAAAAAATGTTTTAAAAACGACTCTTTATTTCATTCTTCAAATGAGGTACTTTGGAATTTTTATCATATATGTGAAAGGAATCATTATTTTAACATAAATGATGCAAATTAAATTTTATTAAATCAATAACTCTCATGGATTTCAAATAACATTTACAATTTCCCATGTTTCTTTTCACAAAATTATTTTTATTAATATTTAGTAAACATATTCAATTTAAAAAATTGATTTCAAAATAAAAATGGAATTTTCCTCAAGAAATATTCCAGAAAGATTTTATGATATTTTTTTATGATAACATCCTTTTTAAATATTTATGATTGTCTGGGAATGTGATCCATATATTCCATACATATTACGATTTTCTTGTTTTATGATTATGATGATGAGATTATTTTTAAAAATATTAATTTTACAAGGGTTATAAAATGATGAAATGTTTAAATGTTTATAAAAATAATTCTCTATCCACAATTTTGGATATATAATAAATGATTTCTGATCTTGTGTAACACATATGAATACATTATGATTATTTTATTAGTAGTCCGAGAATTATATATTCCACCAATACATTGGTTAGAGATATGTATCTCATGATATAATAAGGACTAAAATGGGATGTGAACCCAGTTTAGTAAGATACTTCATTCAATATGATATTCTTGGGAGTGAACCTTTACATGGGATATGAATGAATGAGATATAAACCCTGTTAACTATGATAATCTTGGAGGTGATGCTAGACTAATTAAATGAATTATTATGAATATGTATATAGCAAAAAAGTATTTCTTATGACCATGTTATTATCTCATGCCTCTTGTTCTTTGATTTATTTATGATTAATGTATTATGAACTAAAAAAATTATTCCATTATTCAGGAATATCATTTTTGATATATTGGGCATGTTTTTAAAATATTATGTTCATTCTCTCATAATTCTATTCTTGTGTTAGGCTTAAGTTATCGTTGATATCTCCCATTTTTACACTTAATGAGCATCTGATCTCACCCTTTCTTATGGTTCATTTTGCTAACATGAGGATTATTGTCTTATGTATGATATGTCATAAAAGGGTTCTAGTAATGATAAACATTGAGGGAGATGATATAGATATCTTAGGAACATGTTTTTTTGTTATCCATGTTTTTAGAGATAGTAAACCTATAAGACTGTGGTGTGGATCATAATGCTGTGTATTTGAATATTTATCTAATAATATTTAATATTTATGTTAGAAACATATGGGTATTTATAAGTGATTTCATGAATTAAATGAGATGTATTTGAATAGGGTGATCTATGATGAATTTTTAGTTTCGTAACCAGAAATAGCGGTTCAAATACCAAAGGGTGTAAAAGACTATAAGGTATAGAATAAATTTGATACAACATGGACCAAATTTAATTAAATATTCTTAAGTGTGTCTATATTGATTATAACAATATATTAAATATACATTAATATAAAATTTCACTTTGATAAGATATATTTGGGTGTCCTGGTTGTTTTTTCTTGAATTCCTGGAGTGAATATTGAAAAAAATATTTCCTCAAATTGGGAAATCTAGTTCCATCCCTCTTAAAATATATGTTTAATTTTCTTCCAATATTTTTGATAACAAAGAGAATAATGAGTCTATGATGCACGTAAAATTTCATGGGGATTGTATTAAAAAGGAGAAAATATATTTTTAAAATTGATTTAATATATTGAGGCAGGGATTAATATCTTAGTTCATTAATTCCTAGATCTTGAAATCAAATTGAAAATTCATGATGAAATAAAATTTATATGTTTTTGATATTCTACGAAAGAAGTGTTTCTATAACAAACATTAAATATTTTTTTCGCCTAAAAAGACACAAAATGGTATCAAAAGGAGTTGGTAATCATTTCATAATCAACCCAGAACAATATCATACAAAATGTAAACCCAATATCAAGCTATATTTTTTTGAACTAAATTTATTTTAGAAAATTGTTGATAAAAATGAACAAAATTTATATAATTATTGAAGATTAAAAAACTTGAGACCCCCACAACATCAACTAGGTGGTGGTTATTATTTCTTATAAAATAATTACAACAAAAGGAACTCAAAAGAGTTGTGAAACCATATAAAAGTAGCTTGGTATCAAATCTGGATAGTATATCATCCCTCCTTTTATCACATAAACTATCATTACATTTTACAAAAATGAGGATCTTTAAGGTTTAGTGTCTTGGAAACCAGGAACTTAAAACATGAAAACATAAAAAAAATATTCTTAAAGACTTGAAAATAATATCTATATGTTAATCCTAGGTTCATTACTACATCTCCTAACCTGGGGACACACATCAAAAGAAAGGGTGAGCAGAAGGCCCAGTAAAGGAAACAAGGGGAAACATTTGCATCTGAACGTGAGATACATCAATAATGTCATGAAAAAGAACTTTAAACTATAATAAAGAAATCATGAGGAATATCATAATAAAAATAAAGTTTTTTCATAACTTGAAGATGTGGCTACAACATTTAATATTGACAATCATTTATTTTTCACCAAGGTCCATCCCCAAGGTGTCATTAAAATTTACCAAGGTTATTCACCAAGGCGTCGTTAAAAATAGTCATCTCTAGAGATTAAGTCTTTACCCAATGCATTGGATTGCTATCAGGGCGCACCCTTGAAATTTCTTTATTATCATGTGAGCCAAATATATCATCATCAATAATTTCATAAACAACCCATATAGCATAAAAGGAATGGGTTTCATTTCAAAATCATAACGTTGTAAAAAAACTGCTTTTAAAGTCATGATCTTTGTGTCACTTTAAATACCACAGAAAAGGAAGGTGGGTCTCATATATGTAAATCCTATAATTTTAAATAGAAAATTTTGGTATATATGTGAATACCTCTATAGAAGAGAGAGCTTTGAGTATTCACTTAAGAAAATAAAAGAACTTTAGAACAAGAGAGAGAGACATTTTGATATAGAAATTCTACAGCATAACAACTATGTTTCGGGAGAAATCATTGAAAAGAGAGGGGACATGGGTAAAACATTCATAAATGACCCATAAAACAGTATAGGGACAGAATATGAATGATATATGAACATGGTAATGAAATTTGATAGATATACCATATGAAATGAAAAACATGAAAAGAAGACAAAAATAATATTTCTCTTATGAAAATTCGGCAGCCTAACGGCGTCACTTAAACATCACAAAATGATATGATGAGATCAAATAGGGTATCTCATCATATTAAAATAAAATATCAGTATGATAGATATATAGATCATACCACAACATAATAAAAATGAACTTGAAAGACTTGACATGAATGAAGAAATTTGAAAAATGAGAAAGGTGAACGAATCCCTTAAAAATTCGGCAGCCTAATGGCACCACTTAAAACATCAAAATACTGAATTGAAGAGATCAAATAGGGTCTCTCATCATATGAACATAAAATATCAGTATTATATATATAGAGATCATACCCCAAAAAAATAAAAAGGAACTTCAAGGACTTTATGTAACGACCCGTAAATTTCAAGGGAAATTTATTCTAAATTTTCTTTGGGATTTTACAAGAACACAGTTTCTGACGGCGCCTGATTCAAATGCCCGGTGTGCCTAGAATCATTTTCCGAAGTTTTGGCTCTGGTACGTTCAGTGAACGAATGAGCAGGAATTTCTAACTTTTGAACCGGTGCTTGGAATAAATTCCGAGGGCACCGATGGAACCACATCGCCAGTATTTACTTATAAACGCCTATTACGGAGTTGCGTTTACTCTAGAGAAGTTGATAAAAATTGTTGATGTTAAAAATAAAAATTTAACAACAATTTTTATTTTACTCTACGTGTTTACTCCTTTGGAAATAAGTTGGGTAACTACCCAACCTCCGTTTGGAGGTTATAAGGGTGGTGGGGCCCACACGAACCCCACCCCTTCATATCCTCTAACCCCTCAACTCACCATTAATATTGTTAACTTAAGATTAATAACTTATGACATTAATGTAGTGAGTTTAATGTGAGTTTTTGAAAGTCAAACTCTTGAATTTCAGAAGCCATGTTGAGTTAATAAATTAAGTGTGACGTAATTTATTTTGGGTTAGTTCCTTTGTTGCTAGAGAGGACTTGGGAGGTTTTGGGAGGCTTGAAGAACAACTTATTCATCGACGAAGAATGTGAAGAACAAATCGGTCTCTGACGGAGAACACCATTCTTCCACGATGAACGACAACATTCCTTCCTTCCTCTTCACCGCAACATGTGAGGAGATGCATCTTCCTCCTCAGACGCACCCCGACGTCATCATCAAATCCTCTTTCTGCGACGGTTTCTCTACGATGAATTTCTCCATGACAAAAACCTCATTCCAGCCACGCTCGAGGTAGGGGGTTCACGTGATTTTCCTTACATGATTCTCTTCGGTGTTTTATCTGCGATATTTGCACCGCATGATATCAGTTAACGGGAGGAGGCCGGACCGCACAAACACGGCTATCCCCCTCCCTTATTGTTTGTCTTATTGTTGCGGATCAAATGAAATTGGCGCGGTGTCGTCGCACCGCGCAGAATCAAGCGGCAAGGATGCGCGACATCATCACGCCCCGCGGGATCGAGCGGCAAGAATGTGCGACGTCGTCACGCCGCACATTCAATTTTTTTTAAACTCTCGTGCGTGGGTATTTGATTGCAAGGTGTACGTATAATTTATTTTGGATAAATTATACCCTCGTCATGATTAAAATCATGTGTTTATTTTTTTTTCAATTGATAACACCTAATGTGGAGGGCGCGGGCGAAACAAACACGGCCCGAAAACCCTCCGCATCTTGTTTATCGATGTGCGGATCGACAGACGATGACCAGGCAGGCCGCTATGGCATTTTAATCCCTTCTTAGTGAATGTCGGGTCCCGGGAGGACCGTTGGCGAAGATGGCAGGAGAAACGGACCACCGGAGCACATCCGGTGGTCTGCTGAAGGCGGTGGCGGCGTGCCGCCGGAACACTGGCGGCGGCGGTTCGCCGCAGTCTTTAATTAGCGGCAGGGGGGAGCCGCGCACCCCGCCCGCGGCTTCCGCCCGACCGCGCCGGCGAAGCCGCGTCAGGCATGTCGGGCCGGGCCAGGCACAACCGGGCCGGGCCTGGCCGGGGTCGGACCCAGGTCAGGTCGACCAGATTCGGGCTGCCCAGGGGGGGGGGGTTTCGGGCCGGGTCGGTCCGGGCCCGAAACACCCGTTTTCAGACCCTCTTTGGTCTTTTAATCATATCTTGGGCTGTGGACCTCCGATCGACGCACAATCAGTTGCATAGAGATCCTTGGAACATGTCGGTCGTTTCGGTATATCGCACTCAAGGTTTCAGAATACTTTGGGTTCGGCTGTGTTGGTTCGGATACGAAACCAACCGGGCCCTCGGAGCGGAAACACTTGTATCTTGAGCTCCGGACGTCCGATTGACGTACCGTCGACTATGATGGATTCCTCTAAGTGAGATAGATCTTTTGGCTTAGTCCGCTTGAGGTTTGGATGTCGTTGGAGTGCGGTCAGGTTGGTTCACTCATGAAACCAACCGGGCCCCTAGAACGAAAAAGCCAATAACTCACAGACCGGGCGTCCGATTGACGCACCGTCTGTCTCGTTGAATTCCTCTTGATGAGACGGAACTCTTTGAATTTTTCACCCGAGTTTTGGTTTCTGTTGGATAGTGGCCGGGTTGGATTGTACCCGAAATCCAACCGGGCCCTTGGAAAGGAAAAGCAGTTACCTTTCAGAATGGACGTCCGTTTGACGAACCGTCAGCGGCGTTGGTGATCACGTTGAGAAATGGTCCCTATGAGTATACCCTATGAGAGTGCGGGGTACAGTTGTGATATGGCTGGGTTGGTTCACTCACAAAACCAACTGGGCCCCTGGGACGGAAAGGCTAATAACACCCAAACCGGGCGTCCGATTGACGCACAGTCTGTTGCGTTGAGACCCCTATGATGAGGCGGAACATCGAGATACTTCATCGTGGGACTTTGAGATACATGAATTATCGACCTGTAGCTCATGGAGAGGACCCTCCCGGAGACGAGCATGCGGAGTACGAAGACCGTGTAGCCGACTGAGACCTGACGACTGCTTGACCGACTCAACATGGATTGAGTCAACTAGCCCAGTGGACGGAGCACTACCTGTGTGACAGTGCAGACCCGTGGTACTCGTCTGGAGAGTACCTCAAAAGGCTACTAGGGGGTGTGGACTACTTGTTTTGGGTGACATACCTCGGCGGGAAGCACTACTATGTCTGGGTGGCTAAACTGCGGTACTCGACAGGAGGAGTACCTCAGCAGTCTTAGGTTAGTGAGCAGTATCTCATAGTCGTGAGAGGACCACTGTACACTCCAGAGATGGGGCTCTTAAGCAGTTACGGTTTCGATAATGAAAATCCTGGTTTGAGCCGATACTTTTGACCTTTGTGTTTACCTCATGATTGAGATGGGTCAATTGATATCTTAGGTATATGTATGGGCATATACTGGGGTAGTGGTTATCTGTTGATTTCATGATCTTGATGTTTTCCTCATGATTGAGATGGGTTACTTGATAACATTGGTATATGCCTGGGCATATACCTAAGTTGAGGTTATCTGTTGAGATATTATTTGTGGTTATCCATGTTGGTTTTAGTGAGACCTTGAGGGTCTCAGGGTCCCTACTGAGTATCGTTATACTCACCCCTGCACGGGCTATGCCCGCACCTCATTGTGTTGGTTGCAGACGACAGGAAGTGCTGACGGAGGCTGAGTGTTCGAGGAATGGATGGTACCCGGAGGTGGAATACACGATGAGTCCGTACCCGTAGGTGGACTACACGACGAGATGACACACGGAGAAGGTTGACGGGTGAGAGCATTGAGGAGGCTACCTGTACCTACCCTTCAGGTAGGATCCATGGTGGACGATCCAGGAGCTGCGCCATCTGTACCTACCCATGAGGTAGGATCTGAGGAGGATGACCCAGGAGCTGCATCCTTTCATCCAGCTGTTGTATTTTTCTATTGTACTTTGTTCAGTTGTAGTTGTAATTTCATTTGGGTTTGTATTTTGGCCCATTTACCATTAATCACTTCTCTTTGTACTTAGTGTTTTACTTCCGCTTGAACTCTGTAGTTTTTTGTTTACTTTTATAAAGGCAATGCCTTCCCAATTATCGGGATTTACGCCTTTGGTGCTAGTCGCCAGCCCCTAGCCTATGGAAGGTGGGCTTGAGGTAGTCACGGCACGTGCCCCGAGGATGGGTCGTGACAAATTGGTATCAGAGGAGTCGGTTCTACCGCAAAACTTATAACTCTGATGTTTTCTTTCTATGAAGAAATTGTGTTAAGAGTACGGAGTATGGATTTCTGTTCAGGGAGTCCAGTGTTGGTGCGGGCGGCCGACGTATCCATACACCAGGACCCTGACAACTGAATTCTGACTTTGTGCACGAAAACACTGATTGCATGTGTGTTTTCCAGATGTTTTATTTAAATATCAGCTCAAACCAGGTCAGCTCACTGGGTATAAACGTTTGACCATGTCATGTTGTTTCTTTCAGGATGCCTTTTCTCGGACGACCAGAGAAATCCCAGAGGAATGTGTGTACTTAAATCATGCCGAGCGTCGAGGCTTCGGTACAGGGCCCTCTTGCAGTTAAGGCACCAGCGGAGGCACCAGTGGTACTACCTTACGTTGGGCCACTGATGCCACCAGCCCCAGCAGTAGTGGATTCCCGCCACATGAGTGCACTGCACGAGTTCCAGTGCCAGAGGCCACATAAGTTCCAGGGAGAGACGGACCCACAGACGACTGAGGATTGGCTGGAGGATTTGGTGAGAGTCTTCAGGCTAGTAGGGACGCCGGCAGACTTCATGGTGATCATTGCTGCCAGCCTTCTTCAGGAAGCAGCAGGCAGGTGGGGGAGCCACTTGTTACAGTTTTGCGAAGGGATGACCTTCGCATGGGAATAATTCGATACCTTCTTCAGGGTAGAGTTTGTGCCAGTAGCTCTACACCCCTAGCATGTACAAGATCTTCTGCCTTTGCTGCGTGTTTTTCGATTAGTAGGCGAGTCATCTGTAGGCAGCAGACAGATGTTGCAGAGGTCCAGGAGGACCAGACTAGCAGTTGGACGATCTCAGGTTTTAGGACCGGTGGTGCGGGGCACCCGGGGTGGAGTCAGATCCAGGTGTGCCAGAAACAGACAGTGTTACTCATGAGGCATAAAGGGTCACCTGTCACGTGATTGTCCGACTCCTCTTACAGTTGATCCGCAGGCATTGGAGGAGCCACCGAGGCAGAAGAAGCGACGAGTGCTTGAGCAATAGTCGAGCAGTGGACAAGGCAGTATAGCTCCAAGAGCAGGTAGATAGCAGCGGAACTAGAGGATATGTCCCTTTTACTTCTAGTTCCATGTTGTTGTTTCATTCGTGTCTTTGTACTATGAGCTGCAATAATAAAAAGACACATATCTTTGTTTGATTTCTGGTCCTTTTGTTTGGTTGATACTGAGTGGTCCTGGTTAAGACTGTTGACTTGAACCTCACTTTCGAGATTTCTACTGGAGGAGACCCAGTGACCTCACACTGATTCCGAAAGTGTGACTCGACCCTTGGAGGTTAGAGTGATAGTTGGATCTCTTCGTAGTTACGTCGAGGCCTTACGACGTCATCCATGGCATGAATGCATCATTCATGTTAGGATTGACTGTATTAGGCAATGGGTGTGGTTCATCGAGGGGATGAGACCGAGTTTCTCTTTTCGGTAGAGGAGAAATTTTAGCATCTCTTTCAGATCGTAGGCAATGAAGGTGCAGATCATCCAGGAGCGGATGAAGACAACACAGTGCAGTAAAAAACAGGAAACTGGCACCAGTCTTGGAGACTCGGGCATGTTAAATGTTTAAATAAGAGGATGCTTTAAGGAGAGATGATTCTGCAGAGCAGTAGACATGGAGGCAGAGCTAGGAGAGCAGTATGAGGTGGTGTACATCTTAACATGCTATAACCACCCTCCTTAGTTATCCCCGCCAGGCTCATGGAGCTGGAGGGCGGAGAAAGAGTGTGGCTGAATGCGGTCAATGAGAGTGACGCGATGGATCTAAAAATGATTCAAGGGACAGTCAGTGTCCACTACTAGCTGTTGTAGTAACGTACGTCGATATAAATCATTCCTTGGTTTCACAAATTTTGTCCCCGACCTAGAGTTTACATTAAGTCGTGGACTTGACCCTCACGTCTGGAGATACCTTGGGAGGAGACTCGATAATCACACTTACGCCGACAGTGTGGTCAGACCCTCGAGGTGAGAGTTTCAGTTGGAATCTCTTGGTAGCAGCGTTGAGGCCATACGACGTTGGTCTGAGTATAGATTGGATCCAAATTTCATACACGGATTGACTGTATTAGGCAAAAAGGTTGTGGTTTAACTACGACATCGGGATGGGTTTTCCTTGGTCAGCTAAAAGGAAACCCCAGGCAGCGCAGGGTAACACTTTCACAGGAGGGTGTATCTGATCATTCTTGGGTCAGCCAACCTTACCCTCGGGGCAGCAGGAGTTGGGGACCTCTGAGTTCGAGAATGACTATCACGTTCTTATATGGTTCTCACCTCGACGAGGTTTACAGAGATGTAGTCGAGGCGGAGAGATATCTCTGAGGTTGAACGAACCTTTCTAGATCCTCAGCTGGGTAGCCGAGGTGGTTTCCCACTTGACCCATCCACCTCAGTTGCACCGGGTGCATGACGTTTTCCAGGTATCTCAACTGAGGAGATACACGCTCGACCCTTCGCATATTATCGACCATGAGGAGCAGGACGATGGCGAAGAGGTTACTTCCAAGGAGGTTCCAGTGGGAATCGAGGATCGACAGGAGCAGATCCTTTGAGGATGGTCGATTCCTCAGGTGTGCTTTCACTGGCAGTACAGGAGCGGGTCCTACGAGGATGGTTGATTCCTCTTGTCTGTTTTCATAGGCAGCTCAGAATCTCTGGCTGAGCACATGGGAGCGTAAGGCTCAGATGCATGTTTTGTACCGCTTTTGTGACCGTAGTTTGTGTTAAAGCATTACGAGGATGTAAAGCCCTGAGGTGGGAGTAATGTAATGACACGAAAATTTCAAGGGAAATTTTTTTTAAATTTTTTTTGGGATTTTACATGAACTCAGTTTTTGACGGCGCCTAATTCTGAGGCCTGGTGTGCCCGGAATCATTTTCCGATGTTTTTCTCGGGTACGTTCAGTGAACAAACGAGCAGGAATTTCTATATTTTGAACCGGTGCTCGGAATCAAATTCTAAGGGCACTGATGGAACCGTAGTGATGGTATTTGCTTATAAACGCCTATTCCAGCGTTTTGTTTACTCGAGAGAAGTTGATAAAAATTGTGGATGTTAAAAATATAAATTTAACAACAATTTTTATTTTACTCTAAGTGTTTAATCCTTTGGAAGGAAGTTGGGTAACTAACCAACCTCCCTTTGGAGGTTATGAGGGTGGTGGGGCCCACACGAACCCCACCCCTTCATATCCTCTAACCCCCTCAACTCACCATTAATATTTTTAACTTTAGATTAATAACTTATGACATTAATGTAGTGAGATTAATGTGAGTTTTTGAAATTCAAACACTTGAATTTCAAAAGCCATGTTGAGTTAATAAATTAAGTGTGAATTAATTTATTTTGGGTTAGTTCCTTTGTTGCTGGAGAGTACTTGGCAGGATTTGTGAGGCTTGAATAACATCTTCTTCATCGACGAAGAATGTGAAGAACGAATCGGTCTCCGACGAAGAACACCATTCTTCCACGAAGAATGATGACATTCCTTCCTTCCTATTCACCGCAACACGTGAGGAGATGCTGCTTCCTCCTTATACACACCCTAACGTAGCCTTCAAATACTCTTTCCGTGACGGTTTCTCTGTGACGAAATTCTCCATGACGAAAACCTCGTTCAAGCCCCACTCGAGGTAGGGGGTTTACGTGATTTTCCTTACATGATTCTCTTCCGTCTTTTATCCGCGAGAGTTGGACCACATGATATCAGTTAACGGGAGGATGACGGACCGGAAAAACATGACCGTCCGCCTCCCTTATTGTTTTTCTTGTTGTTGTGGATCGAATGAAATTGACGCGGTGCCGTCACACCGCGCGGAATCGAGTGGCAAGGATGCACGCCATCGTCACGCCGCGCGGGATTGAGCGGCAAGAATGCGCGACGACGTCACGCCGCACATTCAATTATTTTTAAACTCTCGTGCGTGGGTATTTTATTTCAAGGTGTACGTATAATTTATTTTGGATAAATTATACCCTCGTCATGATTAAAATCATGTGTTTATTTTTTTCCCAATTGATAACACCTAACGTGGAGGGCGCGTGCCGAACAAACACGGCCCGACAACCCTCCACAACATGTTTATCGATGTGCGGATCGATGGACGACGACGAAGCAGGATAATATGGTGTTTTAATCCCTTCGCAGTGAAGGTCGGGTCCCGGGAGGACTAATGGCGAAGACGGCAGGAGAAACGGACCAATAGAGCGCGTCCGGTGGTTCGCCGGAAGGCTGGCGGCGGCGGTTCGCCGCCGACTTCAATTAGCGGCGAGGGGGGGGGGGAGCCGTGCACCCCACCCGCGGGTTCCGCTCGGCCGCACTGGCCGAGCCGCGGCTGCCCGGTCGGGCCGGGCCCAGCCGGGGTTGGACCCGGGTCGAGTCGACCCGGGGGGGTCGGTACGGGCCCGAAACCCCCGTTTTCAGACCCTCTATGGTATTTTGCCCATATCTTGGGCTACAGACCTTCAATCGATGAAAAGTCAGTTGCATAGCTATCCTTGGAATGAGAGGGTCGTTTCGGTATATTTCACACAAGGTTTCAGAATACTTTGGTTCTGCCAGGTTGGTTCGGATACAAAACCAACTGGGCCCTCAGAGTGGAAACACTTATATCGTGAGCTCCGGATGTCCAATTGACGTGCCGTCGACTTTGATGGATTCCTATAAGTGAGACAGATCTTTTTTCTTACTCCGATCGTGGTTTGGATGCCATCGGAGTGCGGTTGGGTTGGTTCACTCATGAAACCAACCAGGCCCCTAGAACGAAAAAGTCAATAACTCACAGACCGGGCATCTGATTGACGCATCGTCTGTCTTGTTGAATTCCTTTTGATGATACGGAACTCTTGGCATTCTCCACCCGAGTTTTGGTTGTTGTTGGATAGTGTCCGGGTTGGATTGTACCTGAAATCCAACTGGTCCCTTGGAACGGAAAAGATGTTATCTTTCAGAATGGACGTCTGTTTGACGAACCGTCAGCGGCATTGGTGATCACGTTGAGAAACGGTCCCTATGAGTATAACCTATGAATGTTCGGGGTAGAGTTGAGATACGACTGGGTTGGTTCGCTCATGAAACCAACTGGGCCCCTAGGAAGGAAATGCTAATAACTCCCAGACCGGGCGTCCGATTGATGCACCGTCTGTTGTGTTGAGACCCCTATGACAAGGAGGTACATTGAGATACTTCTTCGTGAGACTTTGAGATATATGGATTATCGACCTGTAGCTCATGGAGAGGACCCTCCCAGAGACGAGCGTGCGGAGTACGGAGACTGTGTAGCCAACTGAGACCTGATGACTACTTGACCGACTCGACTTGGAGTGAGTCGACTAGCCCAGTGGATGGAGCACTACTTTGTTTGGGTGCAGACCCATGGAGGACGGAGCACTACCTGTGTGACAGTGCAGACCCGCAGTACTCGTCCGGAGAGTACCTCAGCAGGCTACTAGGGGGTGTGCACTACTGTGTTTGGGTGACATACCTCGGCGGGAAGCACTACTGTGTCTTGGGTAGCTGACTCGCGGTACTCGACAGGAGGAGTACCTCAGTAGTATTAGGTTAGTGAGCAGTACCTCGAAGTCATGACAGGACCACTCTACACTCCAGAGACGGGACTCTTCTGCAGTTACGGTTTCGATAATGAAAATCCTAGTTTGAGCTGAGACTTTTAACCTTTTTTTTTACCTCATGATTGAGATGGGTCACTTCATAACTTAGGTATATGTATGGGCATATACCTGGGTAGTGGTTATCTATTGATTTCATGATCTTGGTGTTTTCCTCACGATTGAGATGGGTTACTTGATAACTTAGGTATATACATGGGCATATATCTAAGTAGAGGTTATCGATTGAGATCTTCTTTGTGGTTATCCGTGTTGGTTTTAGTGAGACCATGAGGGTCTCGGGAACCCTAATGAGTATCATTATACTCACCCCTGCACGGGCTATGCCCGCAACTCGTTGTGTTGGTTGCAGATGACGGGCAGTGCTGACGGAGGCCGAGTGTTCGAGGACTGGACAGTACTCGGAGGTGGACTACACGACGATTCAGTAGCCGGAGGTGGACTAGACGACGAGAAAACACACGGAGGAGGTTGACAGGCGAGACTGATTAGGAGGCTATTTGTACCTACCCTTCAGGTAGGATCCGTGGTGGACAATCGAGGAGCTGCGCCATCTGTACCTACCCTTCATGTAGGATCCGAGGAGGATGACCCAGGAGCTGCTTCCTTTCTTCCAGTAGTTGTATTTTTCTATTGTACATTGTTCATTTGTAGTTTTACTTTCATTTGGGTTGGTATTCTGGCCCATTTACCTTTCAGCACTTCTATTTGTACTTAGTTTTTTACTTCCGCTTGTACTCTGTAGTGTTTTGTTTACTTTTATAAAGTCAATGCCTTCCCAGTTATAGGGATTTACGCCTTTGGTTCTAGTCACCATCCCCTGGCCTATGGAAGGCGGCCTTGGGGTAGTCATGGCACGGGCCCCGAGGATGGGTCGTGACACTTTACATGAAGGTAGAACTTTGAAAAATGAGAAAGGTGACGAATCCCTTAAAAATTTGGCAGCCTAACGTCGCCACTTAAAACATCAAAATACTGAATTGAAGAGATCAAATAGGGTATCTTATCATATGAACATAACTGATCAGTATTATAGATATATATCATACCCCAACAAAATAAAAGGGAACTTGAAAGACTTGACATGAAAGTAGAACTTTGAAAAATGAGAAAGCTTAACGAATCCCTTAAAATTCGGCAGCCTAACGACGCCACTTTAACATTCTTAAAATGAAATAATGAGAGTAAGAGGGGGTATCTCATAATATGAACATGAGAAAGACAGTAGGATGAATATAATAGAACATCCTCCAACATATGATCATGGAGCATAAAATAAATGACATAAAAGAGATTACTTGAAAAGAAAGAGGGAGGTATGATCCCTTACCTTGAAATGTAACTCTTAAAACTCAATGGTTGGGACCTTGATGGCTTGGGGGCACCTTGGAATTACTTAATGGGAGGTAATGAGACCTGAGCCTTGTTGGGGGAGAGTTGGGAGTCGAATGGATGAGAGGATGGCTTGGTATTTATAGGGAAAGTGAGGGGATAAGGCATTAATAGCCAACAGAAACCTCATTAGTGGTTTTGGAAAAACCATGGGCTTGCCCATGGTATTTTCCCATGGTATTGGCCACTTGGTACACCTCATACCTTATAATACTATTCATAAGTCGAACATATTGATTACATACTTAATACATCATTTAATGATGTCATTAAACACCCGTAACTTAAAAACTGTATTTTCACCATTCATCGAAAATTCAACTTTCTCAGAAAAATCCCAAAATATCACCTCAACCAAATATCGATGCTCTAATTTCAAAAACTAACTCCATTTTATAAAAATAATTTTCTAAATATTTTTAATTTAGTTTTTAAATAAATACACTATTCACCGAAAATTCATTTTTTCAGAAAAATGCCCAAAAATTACCTTAACATAATACTGATGATCGGAGTTCAAAAATGAAATCCATTTCATAAAAATATTTTTCTTAAATATTTTTAATTAAAATTTTAATTAAAAAATACTATTCACCAGAAAGAACTAATAGTTGACTAATAATTAATGAAACCTTAATTTAACCATTTTATTGAATCACATTACTTAATCAAGGTGCCTATATTATATTAATGCTTTAGTTAAGTGATATTACTAATCAATTTGGTCACATTACTAATCCTAAGCATAAAATCAGTATTCATCATTTACTATTAATAAAAAATTATGTTGATCTTATTAGACTCTAAATTTTGTACTCAACATAATTGTAGAATACCATTTTTTGAAAATCATTACACATTTTTAATTATTATGGTTTATATAAACATTTGTTTTAAAATATCATTTCTCTAAAATTCACAAAAAACATGCATACTATATTTATCCTGACATCTGAAAATTCATAAACATCATCATAAGAAGAAATCAAAAATTTTATTTAAAACAAAGGATTGCACAAGGAAGTTACGGTCTCCTTACATAGCCCCTTATCAAACCAGCATAGGACCTATGTGTAAGGTGTGCTAAGGTGAGAGAATCTACGGGAGGCTCGGCCAACATCGCATTAGTAATAATTTCTATTAGTTTGATCTTCTCGCGAAGGGGATTCACTTCTAGCTTCACACGATGAAGTTCGGCTTGGGTTTGGTCCAGATCAAATCCCAGTGGTGCTACCTCCTTCTCAAGTTCTGTTAGATGGGCTTCGACCTGTCCAAGACTACACGGTGAGGCCATCAAATCTTCTTTCTATATTAATTAACCAAGATCACTTGTATTTAGAGAAAAATTACGAAATGTTTAGTTTCCAACAGTCATATTGACCAATGGTCATATAACAGTCAAAACCCAATAGTCCCATTTTAATTATACTCATGTTTTCCGATGAAATAGTTTTGTTGAGTATAAAAAAAAATAACTCACAAAATTATGAAACAAGTTTATTCTAGATTTCGGGTCGTTACAATCTTTCCTCCTTAAGAAATTGGGTCCTCGCAATTTTTAAAATTGGGTTTTGGAAATTTAATTGAAAGTCACACACTGGAAAAGGAGTTAGTAAAACTATTACTTTAAAATAAAGCAAGGGAAGTAAAAAGGTCACCCGAGTTAACCCATACTAGGATCCCATGTATGAAATCATGGACTTTGAGGAAAAAACAAAGGGTCACGTTCTAAGGGAGATTGATAGAAAAAATTATTAGGAGATAGTTAACAACAAGAAAATCCCAAAATTATGATAGGTCAAACGGTATTTGATTTCCTAGTAGGAAACGTTAACAGACAACATTTTTTTTTATGTTCCTTTTCATAGTTTTGATGAATTCATTTACTACAATGAATAAAAACATAAGGAAATATACCTACCTTCAAGTAGATTATACTCCTTTAATAAGTTTCTACCAAAACAAATATTTTCTCCAAACAGTGAGCATTCAAAAACACTTGGTCTCATCAAAAGCAAAATAATAATATTCTAGATAATCACGTATTCCACAAAAGAAAAACTATCTATCTTTAAACATTTATCCCAAAAATAGAAAGGGTAATGTAAAATAACTCTTCAAAAAGAAAGAATCCCATTGGAAGGGAAACTAATTTTAAATCTTTATAGTTCTATGGTACTACCCAGAGTTCATCACAGACCATTCTGTAAATAACTATTCTTAAAATTACTCAAAATCACCCAAACTAAGATTGAAAACCAAATACAAGAAAGACTTGATAACATATTCTTCCACGATAAACTTTATCGTTCATCTCCAAACAACATCAACCACTACTAAAATCTTATAACAAAAGTAATTTACCTAAACATATTTTCCCCAAGATAGGTCAATCATTTCAATAAGTAACCTATAATACCATAAGTTCACCTTAAATTCATCGATTCTTCAAAATATAATTCAACCTTTACTCCTAAAATAAAATACCATAGTAATCTATTTACCTCGATAAAATAGGGTTCCCAAAATAGTGAATGTCTTCCAAAATATTAATCATCTTTTAATCCCCTAATCATATTTGTCATATTAATATGAAAATCGTCACATTTCCTATCAAATTGGTTTTTGGGATATGTTCTTACATTTTCTTCCATTAACTAAGGAAAGAAAGTACAATTAGGGGAATAAATACTTAGCAAATAATCATTAAAAGGAAACTTAAATCACAGAAGTATAAACTTGTAGAAGAAAAGTATACACTAACTTGTGATCCCCTAACTCCCAATCTAGGTTATATATGATAATATATTTTTATGTGAATCATTATTTTATTTTATCTTTGTTCCTTTAATAATGGTTCATACTAAGCTTATTAATTTACCAAATCATATCCCCCGGGAGTGTCGTAACCAATAGTGCAGCAAGGCCCGTTGTCGTGTACCAGTTCCCATTCAAGCCTAGCTCAAAGCGGTGTTTTTGGGTTTTACCCCTATGTACATCTATGCCAGAGCCACCTCTACCTACTTGTATATAGACAATGATGTATTTTCTTGGCAACCCCTTTGATACAAACTATAGCATCACGAATTTTTATCACATAAACTTTCATTACATTTTACAAAACCGAGGATCTTTAAGGTTTAGTGTCTTGGAAACCAGGAACGTAAAACATGAAAACAAAAAACATTATTCTTAATCAATTGAAATGCTTCTACTTATGTTCATCCTAGGTTCATTACTACATCTCATAACCTGGGGACATACATCAAAAGAATGGGTGAGCAGAAGGCCCAATAAGGGAAACAAGGGGAAACATTTACATGTGAACTTGAGATACATCAACAATGTCATGAAAAAGGACCATAAGGCATGAGAAAGAAATAATGAGGCATATCATAATAAAAATAACGTTTTTCATAACAGGAATATGTGGCTACAACATTTAATATTTACAATCATTTCTGTTTCACAAAGGTACATCCCCAAGGTGTCATTAAAATTTACCAGGGTTATTCACCAAGGCGTCGTTAAAAATAGTCATCTCTAGAGATTAAGTCTTTAACCAAAACAATGGAGAACTATCAGGGAACACCCTTGACATGTCTTTATTATAATGTGATCCACATATATCATCATCAATAATTTCATAAATAACCCATATAGCATAAAAGGAATGGGTTTCATTTCATAATCATAACGTTTTAAAAAACCTACATTAAAGACATGATCTTTTTGTCACTTTAAAACCCACAGAAAAGGAAGGTGGGTCTCATGTATGTAAATCCCAGAATATAAAATAGAACATTTTGGTATATATGTGAATACCTATATATAAGAGAGAGATTTTAGTATTCACTTAATTAAATAAAATAACATTAGAACAATAGAGAGAGATATTTTGAGACGGAAATTCTGCAGCATAATGACTATGTTTCGATGTTTTAGAAAACATTGAAAAGAGATGGGACATGGGTAAAACATTCATAAATGACCCATAATGCAGTAGAGGGATAGAATATGAAGGGTATGTGAACATGTTAATGAAATTTTATAGATATAACATATGAAATGAAGAACATGAAAGGAAGAAAAAAATAACATTTCTCTTATGAAAATTCGACAGCCTAACGGCGTCACTTAAACATCAAAAAAAGAATTGATGAGATCAAATAGGGTCTCTCATCATATGAACATAAAAGATCTGTATGAAATATATAGAGATCATACCATAACTTATTAAAAATTAACTTCAAACACTTGACATGAAAGTAGAACTTTGAAAAATGAGAATGGTGAACGAATCCTTTAAAAATTCTGCATCCTAACGACGCCACTTAAAAAATAAAAAATACTAAATTGAAGAGATAAAATAGGGTATCTCATCATATGAACATAAAATATTAGTATGATAGATATATATATCATACCCAAAAAATATAAAAAGGTACTTGGAAGACTTGACAAGAAAGTAGAACTTTGAAAAATGAGAAAGGTGAACGAATCTCTTAAAAATTCGGCAGCCTAACGACGCCACTTAAAACGTCAAAATAATGAAATGAAGAGATCAAATAGGGTATCTCATCATATGAACATAAAATATCAGTATGACATATATAGAGATCATAACGCAAAAAAATAAAAATGAACCAAAAATACTTGACATGAAAGTAGAACTTTTAAAAATGAGAAAGCTGAACGAATCTCCTAAAAATTCGGCAGCCTAACGGCGCCACTTTAACATTCGTAAAGTGGAATGATGAGATAAAGAGGGGGTATCTAATCATATGAAAATGAAAAGGAAATAAGGATGAATATAAAATAACATCCTCCAACATATGATCATGGAGCATAAACGAAATGACATAAAAGAGATTACTTGCAAAGAAAGAGGGAGGTAAGATCCCTTACCGTAGAACTTAACTCTTAAAACTCAAAGTTTGGGACCCTGAGGGCTCGGCGGCACCATGGAAGGACTCCTTGGGAGGTATTGAGACCAGAGCCTTGTTGGGGGAGTGTTGGGAGTCTAATTTAAGAGAGGATGGATTTGTATTAATAGGGAAAGTGAGGGGACAAGGCATTAATGGTCTAATGACACCTCATTAGTGGTTTTGGAAAAACCCTGGGCTTTCCAATGGTATTTTTCCATGGTATTGTCCACTTGGGACACCTAATAACTTATCTTAATATTAATAAGTCGACCATATTTATTAAATACTTAATACATCATTTAATGATGTCAGTAAACACCCGTAACTTAAAAACTGTAATTTCACTATTCATCGAAAATTCAACTTTCTCAGAAAAAATCCCAAAATATCACCTTAACCAAATATCGATGCTTTGATTTCAAAAATGAACTCTATTTTATAAAAATAATTTTCTAAATATTTTAAATTTAATTTTTAAATAAATACACTATTCACCGAAAATTCCTTTTTTTCTGAAAAATCCCCAAAAATAACCTTAAGATAATATCGATGCTTTGAGTTCAAAAATGAAATTCATTTTATAAAAATAATTTTCTAAATATTTTTAACTAAATTTTTAATTAAAAAAAACTATTCACTAGAAAAAACTAATACTTCACTAATAATTTATGAAACCGTAATCTAACCATTTTATTGAATCACATTACTTAATCAAGGTGCCTAGATTATATTAATGATTTATTTAAGTGAGATTACTAATCCATTTGGACACATTACTAATACTAATCATAAAATCACTATTCATAATTTAATATTAATCAAAAACTAAGTTGATCTTATTAGACTCTAAATTTCGTACTGAACATAATTACAGAAGACCGTTTTTTGTAAAAAATTACACATTTTTTATTATTTAAGGTTTACATAAACATTTTTTTAAAATATATTCTCTCTAAATTCACCAAAAATATGCATACTATATTTATCCAGACATTTGAAAACTTATAAACTTCATCATAAGAAGAAATCAAAATTTTTATTTAAAAAAAAGGAGTACACAAGGCAGTTACTATCTCCTTATATAACCCCTTATCACACCATCATAGGACCTATGTACATGGTGTGAGAAGGTGAGAGAATCTGAGGGAGGCTCGGCCAACATCACATGAGCAGTAATTTCTTTCAGTTTGAACTTCTTGAAAAGGAGATTTTGTTCTAGCTTCACACGATGATGTTCAGCTTGGGATTGGTCCAAAGAAAATCCCAGTGGTGCTACCTCCTTCTCAAGTTCTCTTAGATGGGCTTCGATCTGTCCAAGACTACTCGGACAGGACATCAAATCTTATTTCTATATTAATTAACCAGGATCACTTGTGTTTAGAGACAAATATCGAAATGTTTAGTTTCTAGAAGTCATATTGACCAATGGTCATATAATAGTCAAAACCCAACAGTCTCAATTTAATTATACTCAGGTTATCCATTGAAACAGTTTTGTTGAGTATACAAATAAAATAACACACAAAATTAGGAAACTAGATTTATTCAAAATTTCATGTCGTTACAGATAGACTGCATGTTCAATAATAAATAAAGTGGTTTATTAGATAATTATTGAGATATTAGAAGCTCAAAAATATGTTCATTGAGGGATGTCACAATATATTAGTATGTATAAATGTTAAAAGGCTTTTAAATAGGGGGAGAAGAGGTAAAATTAGAAGCACATAAGCTGGTTTGAAAAAACATCATAGAATGGGTGAAATCTATCAATGGAGAACAAATTTTTTTATTTTAACCTTATATGAGTTTTGTAACAAGTATAGACACAATTATATGGAATTTTGTTAAGATAAAAAATATAAATAATTATATATTTACAAGTATAGAAGGTAAAATGAATATAGGTAATAAAAAAAACTTTTCCTAGAGGTATAAACCATTATCGGATGCTGCTAAATCAAATTGTCCCAAGAAGTTAGTGATAAAATTTCTAGAGTATGTATCAATAAATAATGATGACTTATATTTTAGTATTAAATGACTTACTATATATTATTTCAAAAAATACATGAATATCAAGTAAAAGTGGGAAATATGGAAGCTAAAGAAAAAGAATCAATCTAATAGAGAGATACCTAGATTGGTTTAGTTTATGACATCACAGAAGAAGAATACAATTTTCCATAGAGGTTTAATAATATGGAAACAAAAGATATTAGAGAGGTGTGTAAAAGGAGAAAAAAATGCATGATATTTGGTTATTAATTGTATGATAATTGTTCTTAAAAAATAAGGAAATAAAAAAAATCACCAATGAGTCTAATTACAAAGAATGAATATATAAAAATTTAGTATTACACACCTAAAAGAAAGGTATAACAAATTAAAATTAAATCTATAACCATTTGGTCAAACTAGTTGAATGAGGCCATGATGATTCAGTAGAATAAAAATCAACAATGTGTTCTAATTTTTTATGTGTAAAATTCCATTCAAACTATTAATAAGTGTGAAATTAAATCATGGATAATGAAATGTGACCAGATCTGAAAATAAATGTATAAGTGTCCATAAAGAGTTCCAGACATTTTAGAACATTAATGAAATTTGTTTCTTAGTTTAGATAAAAGTAATATACATTTTTATTACATTTATTTTCTAGTGAAGATAAATCATATTCCCATATTTTTCTGGTTCATATACTTTGAAGGGGGGATTTTAGGTGAAGCATGAAATAAAATAACTCAACATAGTCATTCACTATTGATATCATGTAGACTCCTTAAAAATTATTATTTACAAAATATATATTTTCATCAGAAACCCAAATCAGTATCAAAATTCATAGACTATTTATGTTGAAAAAATGAAAATATTGATATATGGAGAGAATACCATGATATGTTTTTTTCAAAATACATCCACTTTTCTAAAGAATCCACATTTACTACATAATTTTGAAATCTAGACATGATTAAAGAGAAATGAATTTGAAGTCTGATTTTATTTTTTTGAGAACTATATCCATTGATATTAGATATGATTATTATATGGGAAGATTGATTATCTAACCAAATTAGAGAGTAAAATACATTTTTTACATCCGAGACTGGTTTCCACACCCTAGTGTCATAAGCCAAACCGCCACATGACCTCAGGTGTGCCACCACGTATTCCATAGGCTATCGACTAACAGAAAGGGTCATGGATATCAATCATGGGGAGAATATACCCTCTTTTATATGAATAATACACCAGAAAAAATAATAAATAATGACTTAATAACATATTATCATAACCTAAATGAACCAGCATTAGAAGATGTCCAAAATTAGTAATAAAATTTCTAAACTAAAGAAAAAAAATTTGTTATTCCAATGTACGTGTCATGTTTCTAAAACCAAACCCAATCTAAATACACTGACAACTCCCCCAAACGGGCCACGAATCATATCTGGTTCCCTCATCACTTCTCAATCCCAAATACACCATCTAACACGTGGCATTTTCCGATTTCCATTCCAAAAAACCCAATGTCTATTTGGCTACCGATCAGGCATCCCAATTAGTATGTGAGTGAAACTCAGTAGGCCTCCACCAATGGTACCTAAAACA
Organism: Viscum album; assembly: GCA_963277665.1. Taxonomy (NCBI): domain Eukaryota; kingdom Viridiplantae; phylum Streptophyta; class Magnoliopsida; order Santalales; family Viscaceae; genus Viscum; species Viscum album. The sequence goes on along the minus strand of OY728133.1, from coordinate 1,370,354,857 downwards.
TTATCCAGTAAAACAGTGTATTCATTTTTATAAATATTAATAATTAATCATTAAGGTACACATTTTTTATTTATTCAATTAATATTTTTTTACTACATAACACCTAGATTCCCAAGGACATCCAAACTCATAATACCTACTTCAGATCATGCCGAAGTTTGAACTATCCACAAGGGATATCATATATCTGAATTTCATTTTACACTTCATTATCACAATTTTTATCTGATAAAATATATAAAACATATAAATTAATCCATCCTAATAAATGCGCACATATGCCTCAAACCTCATAGGTATAATGTGAGTGATAGTAAATGAAGAAAAATATATTTTTAATAAAATTGGAAATATATCACAATCATTTCCCATGCCTATCTCTAAGAGCTGTCGCAATCCATTGGAAATTAAAATAGAAGCTCTTATGGTCTACCTCCCTGAATTTACTCGTAGATGTTCAAAAATGAAAATCAAATCTCTCGCTTTCTTTCTCTCTGATGGATCTTATAGCCCTTTGAAGATAAAAATAGAAGCTCTCACAGTCTTCTACACGAAATCCCTCATTCACACCCTAGTTAGACCACGGTCTAATCCATGCCAACAATATCAAAACATTATGAAATAAAATAAATATCCCTTTAACAAACAATTATATAAATTATTTAAACAATTAATTAATCATACCAATTATTATTAATTACTCCAATGAATATTTAATAACATAAATTTCATTAATTAATTCAAAAATTAATTAATAACCTCAAATCCATTAATTAACTCAATGATTAATTAATAAAATCAATCAATTTAATTAATTAAAAAATTAATTAATATGATCCAACAATTTCAATATCTCATAATTTATTCAATAATCAATTATTATTAATTAACTATTCAACATTTATATAATTAACCCAATAATTAATTTTTATCAATCCCATAATTCAATTATTCAATCGAATCCCCCATTCTGCAATTAATTAATTGACCACATTAATTAAATCAATTTTTAATTTCAATTGATAAATGAACCCTAGAAATTATAAAATCACATACATGTTAATGATATCAAGACAATGGGATTTTAATAATATACCACCTACCTCGATTCATTGAAAAATAATCTCCCAATTGAAATCCCTAAAATTTCAGCAGAGTAACGGCAAAGAATAAGATCTGGATCTATAAACTGAATAAATATTGAACAATTAAAGTTATATTAAATCTAGATATATATATATAAAACCCAAGATCTATATCCAAAAGTATGAGTATAAAAATAAAAAAATAAGGAATAACCTCCCTTTAACAGTGAGAGATGAAAGGAGGAGGAACATGGAAGAAATCAGGAAGCGATCCCCCTATTAAGAGGGGTGAAGATATTTGGTCCATGTTTCAAATCCCCTTGAACTGTGATTGGGATGGATTAAAATTCATCTGAGAGGAATTCAAATTGTGAAATAATATTTTATCATTAAATGGGGTTCAATTTGGCTGTGTGTTGGGGGTTTAGGTAATTTAAAATAAATTCAGGTTAATTAAATTATTATGCATGGTTTTCTAAATAGGGGCACAAAGTTTTCCCTTACCATATACCTAAAATTTGTGCCTATTTTATAAGGGTTCTTGGTTACTTTTAAGAGGTTCAATGAATGAAAAAAATGTGCACAAACCATTTAATTACCCTCTATCCAAGGATATATGGTTTTCTAGAATTTGGCGCACGGATTGGGAAAACCATGCACCAACCATGCACTATCATATTTCTTCTATTTTTCTCAAATTTACACTCATAAACACCCCAGGGTAAAACAAAAATAAATAATACTCAACAAAATAAAAAATTTTACCTGTAACTGGTCCCAAGACAACTATAGAAAAGGTCGAGATCTAACAATCTCTCCACCTTATAATAGCTCATCCTCGAGATGCACTCCCAAGCATCACCATGATTTTGAGTCAAAAATATTGGTCCAGTATGCCAACATATGCTTCCCTTTCCCACATTTCCTCCTTTACACACTAATGTTTCCATAATACATGAACTATCAATAGAATTATTCTCTATAAGACATTCTCACTGTGAACCAAAACACGTATTGGTTTCCCTTCAACGGACACATCTATCACATGCTCAACATCATCCACCTCGATCACGTGAGAAGGATTGGCATGATACCACCATAGTTGTAACGCTTGGAAATTGTCATGCAAAGCGCTGTATTTTTGTGGTAGATCAAATCGGTATGCTAGCGATCCCATTCTCTCCACAACATCAAACAGTCTGATTAACATGGGTGCCAACTTTCCCACTCTCTGTATCCTATGGGGAACCAATCTTGTAGAAACATAGATGAAGAAAAGACAACCCTATGTAAACTATATGGGTCATCAATGACTATATTCTTATGACTTCCTTATACTCTAAGATAGAGACATACATTTCTAAATAATATGAACCTATTTTAGAGTCTCTTTCATAAGAGTTGATCCTAATAGTTATGACTCACATACCTCTATATAACATAGAGTATATGTACATGGGATTTTATAACGTTCCTTGTTTGGTACCAACTGTATCATTTCATGATAACTTTTTTTATAAGAAAAATCCACTAAATCTAGGTTATTCTCCCAAGATCCTCCAAAGTCTTTGAAACATGATCACAACATATCCAAGAGCACCTAAATAGTATGCTCTAACAACCCATCTATTTTTAGGAGGAAATTCGTACTCAATAAAACATGAATACAGTGTTAATTCTTCAAACCTTGCTAGAAGCATGAATTAAATCATGGGTCATTGTCTAAAACTATAGTATTTAGAAACCAATGAAAATAGACTATCTACTAATCATAAAAATCTCCCAACTACTCCACTATTATTGTATCTTTTATAGAAAAGGATTGTTCTACTTTCATCAATTTTACCATAAAACCAAAATAGCATAATTCTTCTAAGGCATCCTCAGGAGACCCACCAAAATGTCCACAGTCACATCATACCACTTCTATTTCAAAATGGGATGAATTTATAGTAAACATCTAGGATGTTGATGATTGGAAATCACTTACTATTGATGTAGCATCATGTCACAAACGCATCTATTTACTTTTTCATTCTTGGACACCAAAACTGTCATCATATTTCATCAAACATTTTGGTCAAACATTAATGTACCAACCAATTTGAGGCATGAAATTCCTGCATCAACTCCTCTCGAATGATCATATGCCCAACAACCAGATTCATAACATAGATTATCACATACTCATCAATGCCTCAATATAAAGGTGACTCCCCACAATCAAGGATTATCCTCAAGGTCATGTACTCTGGATAATAATAATTCCTAACAATACTCTGGCTCAAAAGTCTAGACTACATAGAAACTAGTATGAGAGTCATCTTCTTCTGACTCTCTTGAACCACTACATGAATCTCCTCAAGTACAGTCATCATTCTACACTCACCACTAGAATCCTAAGAATCCTGAGCCTGTGTTTTCCTAATAAAATATTCATCTACCAGGTTTCCTTTCCCACACATATATGCTAGTTTGAAATTAAATAACTACATTTACTCATCCCATATCAGCTACTAGATATTCAAAACATGCTGATAAAAGATATAAATTAATCTCTTATAATCCTTATACTGCTAAATTTTTTTCTCAATAGATAATAATACCAAAACATCAAATCATACATCATTATATCCCACTTATGATCATGCATAGTGTAGTTTCATTCTTGCGGCGTCCTATTTCGAGACCCATACGCCATAACTCGATCTCCCTAGATCAACATAGTTGTGATTATAGTCCCAGAAGAATCACAATACATTGTATACACCTCACCTGGCATGGGTATGATCATGATTGGTTCCTATGTACAATAATTATTCACATATTGAAAGGGATTCTTGCATGAATCCAAACATTAAAACAATACCCCATTTTTGGTTAATCATAAAATCATCGTTACCAATCGAAAAATGTACTAAATGAATCTTTAATAATAACCATCCAATCACCAAACTCTTCAGATATCGAAAATCTTCCTGGGTTTCTCCTAAGAAACCACTACCTAAAATTTATCTGGGTCCATAGACAAACCTTCCTCTGAGATGATGTCACTCAATAATATTACTAGATTGATCCAAAACTAGCACTTATATATCATGGTGTATAGCCGATGATCTCTCAATATACTCAAAATTATATCAAGTTGATGGGAATTATCATCATCTATCTTGGAGTAAAATAGAATTTAATCCGCAAACACTACCACAATGTTATCATGGAATGAATAAGAAAATTATATTCATCAAGGCCATAAATATTGTTGGGTTTTTCAGCACAAATGGCATTACGAAGATCTCATAATGTCTATACCTAGTTTTGAAAGCATTCCTCGGTATAACAAAAGATAAAAATCGTAATTGATGATACCCTGGTCTCATGTCGATCTTGAAAAATATATAATCTCCCCTCAACATGTAAAATAAATCATTAATCAACGAAATAGGATACCAATTCTTCATGGTCATCTGTTTTAACATCCGGTAATCGACATAAAAGGCCAAGGTCCTATCAGCCTTCTTAGAAAATAAAACCATAGAACCCCAAGGTGATGTACATTGATGGGCAAATCCATTATCCTATAATTATCCTATCTTAGACTTGAGTTCTTGAATCTCTGTCAATTCCATTATTTGGGGAGGAATTGAATATATTTCATCCCCCAGGAAGAGCTCAATTGTGAATTTCACATATCTCTCAGCTTGAAACCCTAATAAGTCTATAGGAAATACATCTTAAAAACTATCAACTACGGGTGGAAATACATCTTCTTCAAACATATATCTTCATGAAATATACTTACAAATTGTGTTTTGAGCTATCCTAATTTCTATGTAATTTTCCCTGCTCAGCCTTCTTGGATATACCACTCTCCATGATGAATGTAGTTGTCAGCCATAGGTAATTTAAAAGTCACCCACCTACAGTAATAATCAATGTGGACTTGGAATTATACAGAAAGTTCATACCCAAAATTAGGTCTAAGCCTAACATATCAGAAATATTGAAATTCTAAAGAAAAAGATACTTCTAGAACTCGATAGAACACCCCTTGTACAAAAATAAGTCTCTCGATCGTACTCCAAATGGTGTATCTATTGTCATAAGACCAAAACCAAACACCCCCATTAGGATCAAAACATTAAAAAGTTTTGAATATATCAAGGAATGATAGGCACCAATATTTAATAATAAACTATATTATATAAAATCAGCAAGAATATTCCCTCTCACTGTCAATGGTATTTCCTCGCTATCCACAAGTGCAGGCTGAATGGCATGTAACTAACAAGCTTTTCTTCCCTGCGATACAGTCTAACTACCATGAGTTGCACCACTCTGTTGATATTGGAACTCCTTCCTAGAAGAACACTGTCCACTAACTCTTCTACCTCATCCAGTAGAACTCCAACCTCTAGATTGATATGGCGCAAAAGACCCCCATCCCACCCTCTGGTTCTGTCTAGATCCTCAATCACTAACCATCTACAGTGGGATCCTGCAGAACCTATAACATCCCAGATAAATAAATAATATGACTTTTTCATATTTAATAGTTTTTGAATTAAATATTTATTTTACTTTAAAAGGGTTTCTATGTTCGATAGCGTACCCGATACGCAACAACGAGTTTCTTTGAAATCGTACATTGCACACTAATAAAATATTATTATTTTAAACTATAGTTAACTCCTAGTAGTTGTATTGGAGGGACTGAACGAAACTAACTACAATATGATTATACATGTTTGTTAAATGTATTTACATCTATTCAATAAAATTTTGAGGATTAAAATGTGAATGAATCTAATTTTAAGAATAATTTACATTAAAAGGACGATTTATCATCTTTTAATGGAATCCCCTTTTTAAATCTAGTTTTGGTAATTTTAAAAAATTCTATATAACCAAAAAAAATCTTTTTTTGAATGGGGAAATAAAAATTTTCTTTGAAATTTTTTTGAATTTTTCCGACAATGTTCATTTTTTAATGAATAGTGAAAAATATTGAATTTTAATTCAAACTGTCTTTTAATATAATTTATTTATATGGTTAGATTATCTAATTAATTGGTTTTAATGTTAAATTAAAAATATTTTTTACCATTTAATCCAATTTTGGTCATTGGAATTAATTTCACTATGAAATTCGACATAAACAAGTATCAATGTTTTGATAGTTATTGATTCTTAAAAAATGCCATTTGTTTTATAACGGGAATTAATTTTAAAATTAATTAATTCCACTTCTATGTTTTGAATTTGTAAAAATAGACATCATTTTTGAATTTGTAATATCAAATATATCTTATGCTGATTTTTTGGAATTTTTCTGAAAAAGTTCATTTTTTGATGAATAGTGAAACCGATTAGTGGTTGTTAAAAAAACTAATTTTTTCATTTAAATAAAATATTACCACTTATGTGAATTGAATTTTTAAAATCTGACAAACATGGTTGTTATCAAGAAGTAAAATTTGGTTCAATAAGATGAAAATGATTTTTTAATAGTAACTTTTGACTTTTATTTACCGCAGTTAAAGGTAAATAAGGTAATTAAAGGTAAAAAGAATATTATAATAATTTAATATTATCTTAACACTTGTCCAAACCTTATCGTTTGAGTCATTTAAGACCATGGACATATTTGGGACAATTTTCGAACCCCATTGAGCCACATGAAGGTGATAATGACAATTTAGATTAATTAACTTCATGTAAAGGAAAAAATGAAAAAATGAAAAATATTTTAAGAAATTAATTTTTATATGGTGTTATATAAGTTAAATTTTCAAGTATACATATTATTTAGAAATATAAAATGATTTTTTACATGATAGTAATTTTTTTATAATATTTATACATCAGATAATTTAAATTATTTATGACACAATAATGATACAGTGTTAACCTCATTAATAAATCCTTTAAATAAATAAGATTATAATGATTAAAATATTATCCAAAACCTATCCAATTCTTATTGGATGATTTAATTTCGACTTTGAGTCATCTTATATTCGACTATATTGATTTTTGGACGATTATAAACCGAATATCAATATATAATAAAATAATTTTTTCACACTTTCCTAAAGAGCCCCTCCTCCCCCTTATAAAAAAAACCATTTCTAACAAATTCCTCACACCTATAAAGAATTTTGGATCGTCCAAAATCTACCCAATTAAACTCCATACATACATCTCCTCCACCTAGAAGTCTTACCTTAATCAAAAGGCACTCTAAAAAGTCATTTGGTTCAAACCAAAGGGAGTTACCCAAATTAAAGGTAACAGTTTCTCTTAAATGGTTTTCATTTATATTACTTATCCAACCCCTAAACTCTTTTTATTCCTTTATTCTGTAACAACATCAGTATCATCAATATACTATGATGTTTTTATGAGAAATAATCTATCTAAACTTACACGCACCTCCATTTAATGGATGAAGAACATAATGTTTATGTAGTAGAAAAACTAAAGCCTCACGAAACGATGATTGTTCAAATATCTCCAACTGCCACTCATGGTGGCCATTATGATGGAACTGTATTTATATAATATATATATTATGTTGATGTTTTTCTTTATTCTTCTGTATTTTTCATTAAACCATGCCTTTATGGTTTCCATAGTAGGTATATATGATAATCTCATTTGAGGAAGCACGGACTACCGCCCCCTCAATGTGATGTTACTTGTTAATGCCTTATTTGGGATGTATAAAGGATAGAGTTAATGATATTATATATGATATTTTACTGTAATTATAATATATATATGTACCATTATGTTTTAATTCCATTAAAATAAGAAATATAAATGAAAGTAGCGTTCATGCGTATGTACATCTAACTGTCTCCATGAACGGTGCATTTCATTTCTTACCTCTAAATGTTATGTACTATTTTAAATACATGTATATACTGGATATATATTATATATATGATATATAAATCATTAATATCATTCTGAATATAATAAACCTTTGACAACATGAACAACATGTAATTATAAGAAGTCTATTTTTGACTTTGGTACAAAATATCGAAAAAACGAACATTATTAACTTAAATGATTACATAATGTTTATAACATGTTGAAAAGTGATATAAAACGAATAATAAACATTATAAATTATATTAATCAAGAATAAATTAACTTTAGTTTATTATTCAGGATATTAAAGAATGATCGAGTCAAGTCGTACACGAGGTAAGGGATTTTTTTTATCTCATTTTTAATTCAATGAGATTTCCATTGTTCGCCACTTATTTATTTCATGTGGTGCATTTTGTACTTAAATTTGATATATATTATCATGATTCTAATTATATTCATGGTGTTATATGATTCATTTGGTGTTCATTAACTTTTGGTCAAACGACTTAGTTGATTACAATGTGGAAAAGGGTTTCATCTCACTTTTTATTCCCGTGAGATTCATGCTATATTTGCCATTATTTCCTTTTTTGTGGCGTATGTACTTCCCATGATTGTATAATTTATGTAATATAATTTCATTTATGATTATTTACATCTTCATTGTATGATCCTTCTTTTCTGTGGTGAATGTTTTGTAAGTTACCAAATCGGTAAGGGTGTTATTCACCCTCCTATTTATAAAAGACTATTTTTGTTATGTCTTTTAATTTACATCTTTATATGATGGGGTATGTTCTTTTATATCATAATTAATATAAACATTATTTCCAAGTGATGAGATACCCTTTTTTATATTATCAACTCATTTTATGAATTTTGAAGATACGTCGTTAGGCTGTCTAATTTTTACAAGGGAACTTCTTAACCCAATTTCAATTCTTTGGGTTCAACTTGTACTTATTGAATATGTCATCCAATGAATATGTGCGAATGACCTCTGATTGTTTTACAAATAATATCCACTTATATTGGGTGTATTTATATTTGTCACACATAATTATCTGATGGATTTATCCTTAATTTAAGGATACCAGCTTTATAAGGGATTTCATCTCAATTTACACTTCCATTGAGAATTCGTTGTTGTTATGAACCAATTCACTCTTAAATGGTGTATGCGATAAACTTTGACATATTATATCATGAATCCCTTTATTGTCATGATATTATAATGTTCAGATTAAATGTTCTTCCTTAATTATTTGTATTAATGTGTCTCTCTTATAGTTAAAAAACTATTTAACTAAAATATCATTTTAAATGTTTTGAATATTTTTTAATATAAATATTTCTCATTAATTTCCAGGTTCTCAAAATGGGTTTTATGATTTATTTATATGTACATTAATGTTTTCAAATGATAATTCATTTAAAGTCTTCAAGTTAGTATGGGAAACTTTGATTCAAAAATCTTTTTTTAAATGGTTTTTGAAAATGATTTGATAAAACATTTTTTATTTCAATATCCTGATTGGATATATTGAAATGTGGAAATGTTGTATTTCCTTCATACATGTGTTATATATTATTATTATGTTATGGTTATTGGGTAGTGTTTACGTATACGGGTGGTTCCGGGATAAAGCTTGGGTGGGTGATCCCGAGATAGCTCTCTAATGCATTGGGTAACGTGATAGAGGTGAAAGTGATGTGTCTCATAATAGATTTAGGGAATATATTATGATGGGTATTCAGAGTGTAAATCCCTATGTAGTTGTGATAGCTATAATGTTAGTTTATTAAGGATGCCATATGTTACCTGTAAGATTTATGATTTGTGTCTGTTATTCATAAATATTATGATTTCATAAGGTATGCAATGATTGAAAAGTATGGTTTCATCGATTTGTATTTATTTTTGGGATAATGTTTTCCTTCTGTATTTTATAACTCTTACTGAGATTTTTATGCTCATCCCATGTTTTTTAAATGATTTCCACATGAATTAAAGATGAATTGGTTCAAGGATGATATCAAGGAAAAGTCATGCTGTCTAAAACATGGAACTAGACATGTGTCTTTTTAAGAGTTTTTATTTTATTAAAAACAATGGATACTCAGTAGTAGTGTCTACATGTAATATTCAAGTTGTCATGTAATATTTATGGCCTAATAATCTAAAACTCTAAACCTAAAAAGATCCCCATTGTTAATTATTCATTTAATTCAATAATATGTAATATTTAAGATCAGATACTTACAGTTGGTATCAGAGTTCGGTTTAGATAACATTTGAGGTTTGTGAATTCTTTAAGCATAAGTAACATTACCTTAATTGTTAGGATTCCGAAAGAGTCGTAGTTTTTTTAGATAAATTGAATGAGTTTAAGATCACATGAATAAGTATATCTTAGTGGTTACCCTCTTCATAAGATATTTTATGATGATTTTTCAGATATACTCACACTAACCTTTTTAGTTTTAGAAAATGGTTGGAACTAGTTGGAATCAAAGTAACAATGGATGTGAAGAAAACTATGACGGTTTTATAAATCAGCAACTGGATGATTTGGGAGATGCAATTAGAACACTTGTGTTTATTATCAACCAACTATATGGAGTCATGATTGACTTCCTGAACCGTAGTGATCTTTATATGGAATCATATATGCGAGAAACAAATCCCTACGGAAGATCAGTTAATAATCATAAAAGGTATGTGTGTTCAACAACCTATGTGTCAATGATGGGGAAAGAAACACCTATGAAAATGTTTCAAAGGGATAAAAAGATTATATATTTGTGGAAATGAAGGTCATAAAGCAAGAACCTACCATGGAAAAAGGAAGCATCTTGTTGAATCTAGGAAAGGGAAAGAAGTCCTTTATAAGGGATCAATTGAATGTTTTACATGTGGTGTTCATAGTCATTATGCAAACACGTGTCCTGAGAAGATGTTTTGGGAATGGGATCACCAGGATCATACAAATATTCGTTTACCAATACCTAATGCCATTCCAATTGATGATGATTAATCTGACAATGACCAATGAAAGGTATGTATTACTTCTTAACATATGTTTTCCTATTATTGAAATCTTAGTATATGATTCATGATTTTGTTTGTAGAAAAGATGTATTTCCGAATATGTTGAAAAGGAATGGTTAATGAACCATGATGAATGTTGAACGAGTAAGAAGTCAAAATATAATGGATTCAAGTGTTATGGTAGAATTTATGATGGTGAAATGCTTAAAAGTATTAAGGGTCTTCTGAAGATGGGATTACATATGATGACTTTTTATATTATGTGTAACTCTAATGATTGATATATGAAAATTTTATTCAAGGAATAATTATCTTCTCTTTTGTGGATATAGTTATAAATAAAAATTTGGGATTATATGATCCTTGAATTTGAGGAAATTTCTGGTTAATACATCTTGGGATGAAAAACCAAATTTATTAGATAACCTTTGTGGTTAAAATATGTTATGGTTATTATTGATGAATTTATCTCAATTTGGGAATGTTATAAAATTGTGTAGTTTTTGAAAATGGACAACACGCAAACCGTGTGACAACCAGTCATGTCAGACGAAGATGTGGGAATTGAACCCACAACCAAAGTGCGACCGGTATTTATCACCTACCACTGGACTACGTGAATTCCCTGGTTAGTATGAATAACTATTTTTACATAGATGATCCAATGAATCATGAATAAGTTAATTTTGGTTTATCTATGGAAATAATTAACCGATCATGGAGGATATGTGATTATGTTAATTACATGTTAGTATAAGACATTAAGAGTAACTGATGTTATTTGGAGATAAATGTTATGATTTACCTTGGATGACTATGTGATTAAATACTTCCGATATTTGGGTTTCAATCTTAGTTTGGATTACTTTAATGAATTTTACGGATAATTCTTTTTAATGGTATTTATTGAGCCATGGTTTCTATTTGTGGAATTTTGGAGATTAAGAGTAGTATTTCTTTTTATAAAGGATTATACTATTGGTGATTATCTGATCTTGTACTAAATTTTTTTTGTTTTAGTTGATGTCTAAATACAAGAAAAATAGATAGTTCCCCTTTTATGGATTATGTGATTCTCTAGAAGATGATTCTTGTGCTTTTGATGTGACTAATTCTTTTTGAATGCTCATCGTTTAGAGAAATGATTAGTTTTGGTAGAAACATATTAAAAGATGATACTCTACTTGAAGGTAATAAAATTTCCTTATGTTTTTATTCTATTTAGAAAATGAATTCCTCAAAATTATGAAAAGGTATGTAATACAAAAGCGTTGTTGGTTTACGTTTCCTACTGGGTAATCAAAGAACATTTACACACATCAAAAGTTTTTTATTTTGTTGTTGTTAACATTCTCCTAATCATGTTTCCTATCACTCTCCATCAGAACATGACCCTTTTTTTCTCCTCCATATCCATGTTTTTATGGAATCATAGTATGGGATAACTCAAGTGACCATTGTAATTCTCTTTCTTTCTTTTAATGTGATAGTTTTACTGACTCTTTTTTCCGATATGGGACGTTCAATAAAGTTTCCGAGCCTAAATTTTTAAATTGCGAAGACACAATTCCTAAAAGTGGGGAAGGATGTAACATCCCAGGTAAATAAAGAATATGATTTTTTTATATTTATTAATTTTTTAATTAAATATTTATTTTAATTTAAAAGGGTTTCTATGTTCGATAGCGTACCCGATACACAACAATGACTTTCATTGAAATCTTATGTTGCACTCTAATAATATATTATTATTTTAAATGGAAGCTAACTCCTAGCCGCTGTATTGGAGTTATTGAACGAAACTAACTACAATATGATTATAACTTTTTGTTAGATGTATTTACATTTATTCAATAAAATTTAGAGGCTTAAAATGTGAATGAATCTAATTTTAAGCATCATTTACATTAAAAGGCCGATTTATAGCCATTTAATGGAAAACCATTTTTAAATAAATTTTTGGTCACTTTAATAAATTATATATGAAGAAATAAAATCCCTCTTTATAATGGGGACATCAAAATTTACTTTGTGTAAATTTTTGGAATTTTTGTGATAAAGTTCATTTTTAATGAATAGTGAAAAATCTTGTATTTTAATTCAATGTTCCCTTTTAATATAATTTATTTTTATAGTTTAAATATATTATTAATTGGTTTTAAAATGAAATTAAAATTTATTTTTACCATTTAATCCAATGTTGGTCATTGTAATTAATTTCACTTTGAAATTGGAAATATTCAAGTATCAATCTTTAGATTGTTATTGTTTCTTAAAAAAACGCTATTAATTTTTATAACGGAAATTAATTTTTTAAATTAATTAATTAAAATTCTATTTTTTGAATTTGGAAAAATAGAAATCATTTTGGAATTCGGAATATTAAATATATCTTAGGCTGATTTTTTTGTATTTTTCTGAAAATTTCAATATTTGATGAATAGTGAAACCACTTAGTGCTAGTTAAAAAAACAGACTTTTCATTTAAATATATTTTACCACTTCTGTGAATTTAATTTCAATAATCCGACATACATGGTTTCATCAAGAAGTAAAATTTGGTTCAATAAGATTAAAATATTTTTTTGTGAATAGTAACTTTTGACTCTTATTTAACGCGGTTAAGGGTAAATAAGGTATTTCAAGTTAAAAAGAATGTTATAATAATTAAATATTACGTTAACAGTTGTCCAAACCTTATTGTTTGAGTCATTTATGATAATTGGCATCTTTGGGACGATTTTGGGACCCCATTGAGCCGCTTGAGAGTGATAATGACCATTTAGATAAATTAACATAAAGTAATGGCAAAAATGACAAAAGAAAATATCATTTAGTAAATGAATTTTTGTATGGTGTTTTTTAAGTCATATTTTCGACTATAAATATTCTTTAGAAATCAAAAAATATTACCTACATGATAATATTTTTTTTATAATTATTATATATAAAATAATTTATATTATTAATGACACAACAATGATGCAGTATTTACCTCATTAATATATCATTTAAATAAATATGATTATAATGATTAAAATATTATCCAAAACCTGTCCGATTCCTATTGGATGATTTTATTTAAACCTTTAGACATATTATATTCTACTATTATGATTTTTTGACCATTAGAAACAGAATATCAATATATACTAAATAATGTTTTCAGACTTTCCTAAAAAGCCCCTCCTCCCCCTTATAAAAGAAGACAATTTCTAACCAATTCCTCACACCTCTCAAGACTTTTTTCTCATCCAAAATGAACCCAATTAAGCTTTATAAATCCCTCTACTCCTCCTATAATCCTTACCTTAGGTAGAAGGAACTTCAAGAAGTCATTTGGTTCAAACCAAAGGGAGTTTCCCAAATTCAATGTAACGATTTCTCTTAAATTGTTTTCTTTTATTTTACTTCTCCAACCCCTAAAATGTTTTTATTCTGTTATTTTATAACAACACCGGTATCTTCAATATACTAGGAATTTTTTATGATAATTATTCGAACTAAACTTACATACACCTTTATCTAATGGATGAAGAACATAATGTTTCTATGGATGGCAAACTAACGCCTCACGAAACGATGATTATTCAAATATATCCAACCGCCTCTCATGGTGGACATTATGATGGAAATTTATTTATATATTATATATATTATGAATATTTATTCTTTATGCTTCTGAATTTTCCATTTATAGAACGCCTTTAAGGTTTCCATAGTGGGTAAATACTATAATCCCATTTGAGTAAGCACGGACTACCGACCCCTCAAAGTGATGTGACTCTTTAATTCCTTATGTGGTATGTATAAAGGATAGAGTTAATGATATTATATATTTTATTATACTGGAATTATAAAGTAACTATGTATCATTATGAATTAAGTCCATTAAAATACGAAATGAAAATGAAAGTAGCGCTCATGCGTACGTACGACTTACCGTCTCCATGAACGGTGCATTTCATTTCTTATCTCAAAATGGTATGTACTATTATAAATACATGTATATACTGGATATATATGATATATATGATATCTAAATCATGAATATAATTCTGGATATAATGAAACTTTGACCACATGAACAATATGTAATTATAGGAAGTCCATTTTTGACTCTAGTACCAAATATCGACAAAAAAAACATTATAAACTTATATGTAATATTTCCCTTATACATGTGTTATATGTTATGATTATGTTATGGTTATTGGGAATTTTTTGTGTATACGGGTGGTTCCATGATAAACCTAGGGAGGGTGAGCCCGAGATAGCTCCCCAATGCATTGGGTAATGCGACAGGGGTGAACGTGATGTTTGTACTAAGAGATATAGGGAATATACTATGATGGGTATTCCATGTGTAACTCCCTATGTAGCTGTTATAGCTACAATGTAAGTTTAATATAGATTCCCTAAGTAACCATTAAGATTTATGATTTGTGTGTGTTATTCATAAATCTATTGATTTCATAATGTATGTTATGATTGAAAAGTATGGTGTCATGGATTTGTAGTTATTGTTTGGATAATGTTTTCTTTCATCATTTTATAACCCATAATGATATTTTTATGCTCATCCTAGGTTTTTGAAATGTTTTCCATAAGACTTATTGATGAATAGGTTCAAGGATGGTATCAAGGAAAATCCATCTTATCTAAAACATTGAAATAGACATGTGTCTTTTTAAGATTTTTTATTTTATGAAAAAAATGGATACTGAGTAGTTGTGTCTACTTGTAATATTCAAGTTGTTATGTAATAGTTATGGCCTAATTCTCTAAAAATATAAACATGCAAAGATCCCCAAAGTGAATTATTCATTTAATTCTAGATTATATAATGTTAAGGTTGGGACCATATGGAACCATTGTAGATATCCCATCTTTTCGCAACATTGACATTACACTAGTGTTCAGGGAAAATGTTTCTAGTTGTTAACGAGGTTAAACACATTCTCTTTATTCGCATTCCATTAGACCCCACTTTATTCACATTTATCATAATTTTACCTTTTTTAGATTCATAATAGGCACCATTTTCTATTCAATTTCTCAATATGGGAAAAATAATTCAATCTCAACATCTTACCCAACACCAATTTTCTCACGAGTGCCTAAAATGATGCATGCCACAAAATAATCTTTGGTTCTTAGAGTGATGAATGTATAATCAACTCTCATTTCATACTAACCCATGAGTCCCAACTAATAAAATATCAATAAATATATGAAACATTAATCATATCACACAATAAATACATCACCTAATGTAAAATTATATCCAACTCTGACAACACACATCAATAACAAAAATCCAACCTATGATACGTTGGTTTTCCTCAATTAATGGGTTTTAAACACCCATGAATTATAACATGTCCAAGGTATGAATCTCCCTAATCTAATTTCCACATTTCCTAAATGTTAAGGAAAAAGAAAAGAAAATAAAACTACTCTGATCCCAAATTGACACATCCTGACCTAGGTGCCACACCCATGTGCTCTGATTTGGACCACCACCTGACCTCAAGCATGCCTCCTTGTATAATACAGGCTACTGACTAGTAAAAAGTGTTTGATATATTGATCATGGGGAGAATATACCATATATTATCAGACTAATAAACTAGTGGAAAATAATAAACTATAAATAAATAACATATAATGAAAACCTAAAATAACTTGTATCATATGATAAAAAATAGGAAATAACATAACAAAACTAAAGATGAAAATATTTCATGCCAATGTATGTGTAAAGTGTCTAAAATGAACCACAAAATAAATACACTGATGACTCCCCCATGTGAGTCACAAATAATTTCTGGTTCCCACATCCCTGATCCATCCTAAACAAGTCATCTAACACAGGTCCTTTTCCCTTTTCTTGTCCAAATAACAAAAGGTATTTTTGGGTACCGAATTGGACACCTGATTATGGTTTGGTTACAACTTATTAGGCCATAAAAAAGACATCTAAAACTATATCCATACAAATAGAGTATGTAGTTGTATAAAGAATAAGATAAATCAAATAACATAAACATTTTTTATTTATTTAATTAATCTTTATTTGACCACAAAACACTAGGGTTCCAAAAGAAACCCTAACCTTCAATGCATGCATCATATTATAATAGATTCTAATCTATCACCAAGGGATATCATATATATTAAGGCCATTGATACCATTTATTATCATAATTTATATCAGATAGAATACATAAAACATGTAAATCAGTCTGGCCTTTGTAATTTGTGAAGAGGAATCTAACATCAACTCTCTAATTTGGGTGAACCTAAATGAAGCATTACATCATTTTAGGAAAAGGGAAAGTTCTCACAACCATTTCCCTCAACTAACACATAGAGCTCGAATGGTCCCTTTGAAATAAAAATGGAATGTCTCACATTTTTCCTCCCCAAAGGCTCTCATAGTCCATTAGTAATTAAAATGGAAGCTCTCATGATCTTCCTCCGGAAGGCTTTCATTGTTCCTTTGTAATCAAAAGGTAATCTATCACAATCTTCCACAAGAAATCCCTTTCTCACACCCAAGTTAACCTATATTCTACTCTAAGACAAAAAAATCACTATTTTATGACATAAAACAAAGAACCAATTCAAAAATAATCCCATTAATTAAACCAAAAAATTAACTAATCATTCCCTTTCCATTAATTAATACAAATGTTAATTAATCTCATTAACTTCATTAATTAATTCAAAAATTAATTAATCACCCCAATTCCATTAATTATCAAAATCAATAATAAATCATATCAATACCTTTAATTAGTTCAAAAATTAATTAATGCTATTCAACAATATCAATATCCCATAATTAATTTAAAAATTAATTATTCTTAATTCAAAATTCATATTTTTATAATTAACCCCGTAATTAATTATTCCTAATTCCACAATTCAATTATTCAATCAAATCCCATAATCATAAATTAATTTATTTCTAAATGAAACCAAGAAATTATACAATCAGATAAATTTAATTGACATAAATACTATGGGATTTGAGTAATATACACCTACCTCAATTCGTCGATGGACAATCATACAATGAAAATCCCCAAAAATTTAGTGGAGTAACGACATCGAACGAGAAATAGATCTGTAAACAAAATCAAGATTGAAAAATTGATGATCTATTATATATAGATATAGATATAAAATCAATGATCTATATATAATGAAACTAGGTATAGATATTACCAAAAACATGAGTAACTTCTCTTAAAGAAATAGAAGAAATGTGGTGGAACACAAACGAAGCTGGTATGAGATCCTCTTATTGGTAGGTGTGTAGATTTTCAATCCGGGCATCAAATCACCAATAAAAGATTTTGGTAGGGTCTTGATTTTTTTTAAGAGACTCTAAAATATTAATATAACATCTAGGGTCAAATGGGGTTAGATTTGGGTGAGTATCCGGGTTCATGTAATTTTAAAAATAATTTTTAGGTTAATTTAATTCTCAATACTGGTTTGTTGAGAAGGGGCACACAGTTTCCTCAAAATGTTCACCTAAACTGTGCACCAATTTTACAGGAGTTCATGTTTATTTTGAATAGTGAGTAAGGTTTTACATATAATTCACTAACCATTTTATTCACTTATATTCAGGGTTGCAAGGTTTTTAGGGATGGGGTGAACAGTTAGGGAAAACCAAGCACAAACCATGAACTACCCTCTTTTTTCCTTTATTGTGAAATTTCCACCCTAACACACCCAAATTTAAAACACAAATTAAATGCTCCCAAGACAATAAAGAAGAGTACTAGAAAATGAGCTTGAGATAACTCTAGAAAAAGTTACGATCTTACACTATTCATATTAAATTTTTATATGTCTTTCTATATGTGTTTTATATGTTCATATAATCTATTGAATATCAGTTTTTAAAACCACTAGGGAAGATATTTATAGAAATGGTATCACAGTGTGAATATTTTATAGAAATATTTTTCATCTAAATTATTGACTCTTTTTTATACACTAGTTGTTTTCATAAAGATGTAGAATTTATTAGCTGATGGCACATTTCTCAATAACATGTCGCATGAACCTTCACTCAGAGAATGATTTAGGAATTGTAAAAGTGAAATAAAATATATAGACAAGATGCTTATTAAAAATTAGAGAGTTAGTTAGAGATTATAAAACCACCATTTCAACCCTATAGAGTTAATAAGGGACATAAAAACTTGTTTCCCTATGATTTATTATCAAAAATGCTGATAAAAATAGTGAACAAATATTGACATGCAATTTTGTGAAGTAGTTAAAATTATTTAAAATAGTCACAAATTGGGATATTGAATTGAAAAAAATTGTTTTGGTAGGTTTTAATGTCAATAATAATGTTAATAGATACATGATGTGTTGAGTGATGGAGTGAGAATAAAAACGTAGAAGAAGTTGATGATTTTTCTAATGTATCTGAGTAAATATGAACATAGTTGGTTTCGTTGAGATTATCCATAAAAACTAATTGTCATTAGACTGATATGTATGGATATAACATGTTATAAAAATTAAAAGAATCATTTTATACAAAATTTAAATTATGGATAATCTATGGTTCATGGTCTTGGATACTAAACAATACTAGAGAGACCATAGTGTTTTACATAAAAAATGAAAACTATCTCAAAGCACTAAGGAAGCTGGATTAAATTATAAAAAATTCATCCAAATTTATTGAGAATGGAGACTACTAAATATATTATCTGACATCTATTAGATGATGTTTTAAGAAGTATTGAGGTTATTTGTTGAAGATTATGTTCTCATTTAAATAAGTCTATAAATTTATATGATTTATCTTGAAATCTGTCTATGTACTGAAATTTCCATAACATTTAGGTAAACAACTGATAATGTTTATAAAACCATTATTTAATGTAAAAAAATGTACTTTTAAGGTTTTAAAATGTCTATATATGGTTTTTTTCTATCATTTTCTTGTTTATATTGAATTATTAAGGTAAGGAGATGATTCTTATAAGGCAGACAGAAAGTAGTAAAAGGCATAGACAAGCCATTGTAATATTGATCATGTGAGTTTTTATGGATGAGATTAATGTGAGAATACATTGGAAGGATTAATAACTACCTTCATAATGTAAAACTAGACATTATATGCTATAATGAACCTTAGTATTATACATCATAAGTTAATGGAAGAAACATATGGTTCAATGGTGTGTATATTTTTTAGAATAAAATATGGGTAAATAATGGGACTCCAAAATTCATGATTCTGAAGAGAAAATAATTTAAGTTTAGTAAAAAGATATTATTTCATGTTAAAAACTTCATGAATATTATTTTATAAACTATTTTATCTTGGTTATCATAATTATGATGTTAAATAAGATTAAATGAGTTTTCAAGAATAATACACACAACATTGAGTCAATGTGTGGGATGTTCCTCAGAGTTTCAAATATCACAATTTTACTTGTGATTAAATATGAAATAATTAAAAATTTGATATTCATGTTGTAAAAGGAACATAAAATTGAGATGGGTTTTTTTATAAAAATAAATGAGTCTATAATGAAAAAATTCCATAATAGAATATGGTAAAAACTGAATTTTAGGTGGTTTTTTGTGTTTCGGTGAATTAAAAAACACAATTAAACATCTCATTATTATAGTGTGATAAAGAAAAGGGGTTTTTGGAGATTTTTTTATAGGGTATTGATTCATGCTTACCCATTAAGGTTTTCATGGATGTTTTCATGCCTCAATTAAGAAAACTCCACTATACAAGTAAATACAACTATATAATTAAAACAACCGTCAATAATGATAATTTCAACTTCAAGTTAAATATTTTGAAAAAAAATAATAATTTTCATCATTCTGGAAGAGAATGGATGATATTTAGTTGGCTATTATAATGATGAAAATGATAACAATAGAATAAATTTTTTATTAAAATAATATACAAATTAGTTTCAAAAAACATGAGATTTCCCCCTGAAATACTTCATAAATAAGGAGTTACGTAAGATCGTAACATATGATTGATGTGGTATTTAATTTATATTTCTTACCCCATCATTTTAATATTTTAATAATGTTGTTAATGTTAAAATATTTCATTAATTGGATAATAATGGTGTATCAGTTAAGTTTTATATAAATTGTTAAATTAGTGAACTTTAGGGTTATATCATGATTTTATTTTCAAATTATAAAATGTGTCGAGATGTTAGTTTAAAATTTAATTATTAATTTATTTTAAATATTAAATCATAATTTCGTTGTTTATTTATGTGATCTGTTCAGTTATTAATTTTTTTTTTGTAATCAATCAATTAGTGAATAAATGTTTAATTTAATTTCCAATCTCTATCTTTAACAATCTATTAATTTATATCACTAATTCATAATTTAATTCATTATTAATTTATATCATTCATTAATTTTTATCGATTATTTATGTATATAATAAAATTCGAATTTTATTATTAATTTTTTATTTTATTATTTAATCCTCTAATTTAATTTTAACTATCAATTTGAAATTTAATTTAAGTAGTTAAAATTTTTATTAAATATATATTTTTAACTATTTAAATGTTTCTTAATTAAATATTTTTTTATCTCTGGTCGATGTGTTTGATAATTGTTTTGGAAATGTATCCAAGAGAGAGTGTTGATGGTGATTCGGTAGTGAAGAAGTTGATAACATGAAAATTTTATAATGGGTCTGATCGACAAAATATTGTACACAACGAGATCTCAATAACTATAAGGATTTTCGATTTGTATTCCAAAAATAAATTTAATTATTTTTAATCCAGATTGATTCCCACTGACGACGTTTATAAGATATTGCTCAACCAATGAACCAAATGTGATATTAAATGCGAAGTTAGGGTTGATATTGATGGGTGTGTCTTGCGATGAAGCTCAAAGCCACTCATATCAGAGTTAAACCCGAACCTGAGAAATGATGAAGAGAAAAAACTGGTGGGATATCTGAATAGGGAGGTATGAAGGCAAAAACCCCTCCATGGATGAAGACTATGATTTTGGATATGAGTTATTATTGAATTGTCATCAACCAGGACTTCACAATGGATTAATTGGAATTTATGACATTTCAATCTTGTTGAAGCTACTATTGATTACAATTGAATATAATATTGGAAAATCATCACCTTGCAGAAAGATGGATGAAATATGAAAACAAACAAAGCTCACCATATGAAGAACACTTGAACCTATGATGATAGTAGACCATGGGTTTCGTCTTGTCGATGGAATTGGTTATATAGTAAATTGAATTTGAAAGATGATATGCACTAAATCCCATTAAAGAAGATGACTCCAACTCACCATGTTCATGTCTAGAATTGATATTCTATAGTAATTAACTGATCCTGAAGAGAGATGAGTTTAATTGGAAACTAGCATTTTATTTCAACGTGAAGAATGATTAAAGAAGGACTTCCCACCCACCTCCCTTTCATTCTCACATGGTTCTCAAAAGACTCTCTCACCGGATAGCAGAGCTCTCTTGGATCTTATCTAATGATTTAGGGAAGGCTCCCTAGGCCCTACTTCTATATCCATGGTGGGAGGTTTCAAGTTTCATAAAACTCCCACCAATCCTCCCACCAACCTTACAATTCAAACATGGTGTCCACATACACCATTAAAAAATTCAATGGATACTGAAGGAATATTTTATGTATATATAGAATTTACATTACCCAAAATTGGATAACCTGGATTGGTGAGATAGGTGCACCGACCACCTACATGGCATCTGGAAAAATAATCCATCAATTATCCCCCTCTATCTCCAATATGCATGAGAATTTTCAAAGTCTTATTTTCTCTTGAGAAACCACCATTGTAAACATATTCGTCTATTTCTACATAATGTGGATCATTACAAGTCACAGAAGTTGTCGATCCATCACTTCATGTATCCAATTATTGAAAATGTTAATGAGCATCTTGATATCCTTTTATCCTCCAATAATCAAACATAAATATATACTCTGAGTCTAAATATTTAGATTACTGAATCATTCCCAAAATTATCTGAAACCTATAAAATGTTATGTTTGGGTGGCACAATATCAACTAGCTCCTATGGTGGTTCAGAAACTTCTCATGAAGAGGAATGATTCCCCCCTTTTCAATATTCTCTTCCACTAACTCCTGGTCCTTTAATGATGATTCTTTTTACATCTCCTCCTCCTCATTGATAGGTGGTTTTGGTACATGTGTGGGTTCATGAATTGATTCCTCAACCCTTTTACTTCACAACATTTTATGATTTTTAATATCCTCGATCATCTGGTTATCATGGAATATAACATCTCTAATATTGATCACCTTATTATCCTTTAGGTCCCAAATCATGTATTCGAACTCCTCGTATCCATAGTCAATGAATATGAATAGAGTAGATATATCTTCTAGCTTCATTCGAAACTTATTCAATACATGTGAAAATTTTAAATACCCAAATAATCATAAATGAGAGTAAGAGTATTTTTTACCAGACCATCTCTTATGTGGAATCTTAGAATTCAGTAGGCCCATTGCTGATCTATTAATGAGATGACATGAAATATAAACATATTCTCCCCATAATAGAATAAGTAGATTAGATATACTCATCATGCTTTTTCCCATCTCTTTGAAAGTTCATTTAATTCTTTCTATAACTCTGTTGTGTTATGTGGTGCGTGAGACTATCCTCTCATGTTGGATTCCCCAACTCAATCAGTAGGCATCACATTCCTAGGACGTATACTCTTTTCCATTGTTTGAATGAAGTCACTTCAACATCCTTCCATATTCATGAACCGCCGCATTGTGGAACATCTTGACATATTCTATATATTGTTCATTCATCCAAAAAATTAACACTCACACCCTTCGAGATGAATCATCCATAATGGATAGGAAAAATTTGTTAACTCCTAGTAAATCCACCTCTATGGGTCTACATAGATCAATGTGCACTAGATCCCGCAACTCTGATCTCTTTAAGGATGATGTATTTAATGTGGATTTATGTTTATTCCCATAAAAATATTATTAAATAGTGTAAAGTGATGAATCCCTTCATATATTTCATGATGGACAACCCTCTCATAATATTTATTTATATATTTAATAATAGATAAATTTATAGGGGAAATAATTTGTAGGATGAGTCTCTCCTTTTGTGGTTGTGTCCCCCCTTCCACATATTGGATGACGTCTCTCATCCCACCGTGTTGAGGTCCTCTACACAAATCATTACATGACTTTTGTACAACGTACCATATATGTGTCCTTGGGTGATGACGATGGATCATTTCATCATCATAAAACCTCTGTTAATGAAGATGTTGTCATAACCATATCTGTCAAAGGATATTCCTGATAACTTGTGGAGATGAAGGCTTGTAACATGTCAGAAATAATTCAGGGTGATTGTGCATCGAGCATTAATCTTGACTTAGATATCACCCATCCCAATAATCTCAGCTGAACTGGTATTCCCCATATTGAATGAACTAAAGTCAGTGGTATTATAAGTTAGGAAATATACTCAATGAGGAGTGACATGGTATGACGATGCGGTATCAAGCACCCATTATGTTCCTTGTATTGATGTGTGAAAGAATGTATCTACTTCTTATTTTAATGAAATCAAAACTTACCAATTGACGATCGCATGTGTGTCTTCTTTACTTATTTTTTATTTTTCTAATTATCCCCTTTTATTGTAGAAACATTATAAGATATTCTTCATGTGTCCCTCAATACCATAGTGTTAACTTTTTGTATGATAGTATCCTTCCATCTGTAGATAGTACCCTACATCGGTTTCAGCTTATACTTTCAGACCCTCGATCTCCTCCTTGTTGTATCCCTCACTTCTCCAAGATGATAGATTATGTTGGGATATAAATCACGTCCTCCCATCAGGCCTCCTCATTGAACAATGCAACCTTTATCATTTCCATGGAAATTTTTCATTGCGGATCCATGAATCTGTTTGAGATAATAATGAAATCCCAGCTATCAAGAAGTGTGTAGAGAAGGTGGTTCACCCGAACATCATAATTTAGAGCATTTCTTTAAAAAACAAATTTTTTTACTAGGCTTTGAAACTCACTAATGTTCTTGGATATAGAGATTCCACTTTTTATTCCAGTAATCATTAATAGATTCAACCAGAGTATCGTGTTTCAAGTGGTCTATGACTGGTATATTTTACGACATCATCCAAATATTGTATGCATCAATCTCTTGGGAAATATGGTGGTTGACATTATGATCAATCAATTGGAGTATTTGACCGATCATCTATTTATTCATCTTCTTCTACTCCACTTCCTTGGTGGCATCGAGGTTGACTCCCTTTTTATTAATGGGGTTAAATATATCCTTAGAATTAATTAGATCTTCCATTTAAGAAATACTATTGGATTTGTTCGATGAATTGACCATGATCATCCCACCCATGGATGGTCCCTCCATTGAATTTTAATTCTATAAAAATTGATTCAGAATCTTGAAAAATTGAGCTCCAATTTGTGTCCAAAATGTACTAAAATTGATAATTGACTCATAGATTGATGAAATTGGACATCGATTAACCAAGATATGTCCAAATCATTGTCAATAGAAAATATTGTATGATGTCGTGGTGCTGATGTGGTGTTCTAGAGTAACTTCTAGAATCACACCAAGAATGTCACTATTACTGAACGAGTAATCTTTTCTCTAACAAGGGGGTATTATAGCCCCTAATATTAGACCATACATTGACCGAGCATAAGAATATCCTTTTGGATCTGTTTTCTAGGAAGTATATGTATTTATAATCACCTTTACAAATAATTTCTAAATATTCCTTCAATATATAATTCTGTGAAACATGAAGTTTCTGATCATAAAAAAATTATCGTTTCACCACAACTGGCTATCATACGACTTGTTGTGATTCACTGATCTCAAAGAATGGTGAGTGGAAAAAAATATCCTTTTATTTCAACATGAATAAAGGTTACAAAATACCCCTCCCACACAACTCCATTTCATAAGAAAATGGAGCTCTCATGATTCATTCAGTGGATAATGGATCTCTCTTGGCTCAGATATGATGATTCCTAGAAGGATCCCATGGCCCCCTTTTGTAACCACTGTGGGAAGTTTCATGTTTAAATCAACTCCCCCAAAACCCCCCTCCCAACCCACAATGGACTTCAAATAGAGTGGCTAAATTCACCTTTGATAAATTCATCTTTGAATGACTTGAGATTAATCAAAAACATATCCTAGTTGAACATGATTCGATAAAGTCGGGGGTTATATAGCCAAACCGAGCCTAAATTTTTAAATTGCGAAGACGCAATTCCTAAAAGGGGGGAAGGATGTAACATCCCAGGTAAATAAAGAATATGACTTTTTCATATATATTAATTTATTAATTAAATTTTAATTTTAATTTAAAAGGGTTTCTATGTTCGATAGCGTACCCGATACACAACAATGACTTTCATTTAAATCTTATGTTGCACTCTAATAATATATTATTATTTTAAAAGGAAGTTAACTCCTAGACATTGTATTGGAGGTATTGAATGAAACAAAATACAATATGATTATACATTTTTGTTAAATGTATTTACATTTATTCAATAAAATTTAGAGGCTTAAAATGTGAATGAATATAATTTTAAGCATAATTTACATTAAAATGCCGATTTATAACCTTCTAATGGAAAACCATTTTTAAATCTATTTTTGTTCACTTTAATAAATTCTATATGAAGAAATAAAATCCTTCTTTATAATGGGGAAATCAAAATTTACTTTGCGTAAATTTTTGGAATTTTTCTAATAAAGTTTATTTTTAATGAATAGTGAAAAATATTGTATTTAATTTCAAAGTTGCCTTTTAGTATAATTTATTTATATGGCTTGATTATATTATTAATTGGTTTTTAAATGAAATTAAAATATATTTTTACCATTTATTCCAATATTGGTCATTGTAATTAATTTCACTTTGAAATTAGACATATTCAAGTATCAATCTTTTGATAGTTATTGTTTCTTAAAAAAACGCTATTAGTTTTTATAAAGGGAATTAATTTTAAAATTAATTAATGAAACATCTATGTTTTGAATTTGAAAAAATAGAAATCATTTTGGAATTCATAATATTAAATATATCATAGGCTGATTTTTTTGTATTTTTCTGAAAATTTCCATTTTTGATGAATAGTGAAACCACTTAGTGCAAGTTAAAAAAACTGACTTTTTCATTTAAATATATTTTACCACTTCT
The DNA here is from genome assembly GCA_963277665.1 of Viscum album. Classification (NCBI taxonomy): domain Eukaryota; kingdom Viridiplantae; phylum Streptophyta; class Magnoliopsida; order Santalales; family Viscaceae; genus Viscum; species Viscum album. The sequence continues at coordinate 1,370,327,484 of OY728133.1, read as the reverse complement.
GTGAATTTAATTTCGATAATCCGACATACATGGTTTCATGAAGAAGTAAAATGTGGGTCAATAAGAATAAAATACATTTTTCTGAATAGTAACTTTTGACTCTTATTTACCATAGTTAAAGGTAAATATGGTATTTCAAGGTAAAAAGAATATTATAATAATTAAATATTACATTAACACTTGTCCAAACCTAATTGGTTGAGTCATTTATGATAATTTTCATCTTTGGGACAATTTTGGGACCCCATTGAGCCATTTGAGAGTGATAATGACCATTTAGATTAATTAACTTAAAGTAAAGGCAAGAATGACAAAAGAAAATATCTTTTAGTAAATTAATTTTTGTATGGTGATTTTTAAGTCATATTTTAGACTATAAATATTATTTAGAAATATAAAAAGATTACTTACATGATATTATTTTTTTATATTTTTATGATATAAAATAATTTATATTATTTATGACACAATAATGATGCAGTGTTTACCTCATTAATATATCATTTAAATAAATAAGATTATAATGATTATAATGTTATCCAAAACCATTCCAATTCCTATTGTATGATTTTATTTAGACCATTAGACATATTATATTCAACAATTATGATTTTTAGACCATTAGAAACAGAATATCAATATATACTAAATAATGTTTTCACACTTTCTTAAAGAGCCCCTCCTCCACCTTATAAAAGAAGACAATTTCTAACCAATTCCTCACACATCTCAAGCCTTTTTTCTCAACAAAAATCTACCCAATTAAGCTCTATACATTCATATCCTCCTCCTATAATCCTTACCTTAGGTAGAAGGAACTTCAAGAAGTCATTCGGTTCAAACCAAAGGGAGTTACCCAAATTAAATGTAACGATTTCTCTTAAATTGTTTTCTTTTATTTTACTTCTCCAACCCCTAAAATCTTTTTATTATATTATTTTATAACAAGTCCGGTATCTTAAATATACTAGGATGTTTTTATGTGAAATATTTGAACTACACATACACACACCTTTATCTAATGGATGAAGAACATAATGTTTCTATGGATGGCAAACTAACGCCTCATGAAAAGATGATTATTCAAATATCTCCAACCGCCTATCATGGTGGACATTATTATGGAACTATATTTATATATGATATATATTATGTTTATTTTTTCTTTATTCTTCTGAATTTTCCATTTATAGCACGCCTTTATGGATTCCATAGTGGGTAAATACTATAATCTCATTTGAGGAAGCACGGACTACTGACCCCTCAAAGTGATGTGACTCGTTAATTCCTTATGTGGGATGTATAAAGGATAGAATTAATGATATTATATATGATATTATACTGGAATTATAAAATACCTATGTATAATTATGATTTAATTAGTTTAAAATACGAAATAGAAATGAAAGTAGCGTTCATGCGTACGTACGACTTACCGTCTCCATGAACGGTGCATTTTATTTCTTATCTCTAAATTGTATGTACTATTATAAATACATGTATATACTGGATATATATGATATATATGATATCTAAATCATGAATATCATTCTTGATATAATGAACCTTTGACAAAATGAACAACATGTAATTATAAGAAGTCTATTTTTGACTCTAGTACCAAATATCGACAAAACAAACATTATAAACTTAAATGATTACATAATGTTTATAACATTGTAATAAGTGATATAAATGGAATAATAAACTTGAAAATGGTTCTAATTAATTTATAAATTAACTTTAGTTTATTATTCAGGATATTAAAGAATAATCGAGTCAAGTCGGACACGAGGTAAGGGATTTTATTATCTCATTTTTAATTCCGCGAGATTTCCATTGTTCGCCACATATTCATTGCATTTGGTGTATTTAGTACTGACATTTGATATATATTATAATGATTATCATTATATTCATGGTATTATGGGATTCATTTGGAGTTTATTATCTTTTGTTCATATGATTCAGTTGATTACAACATGGAAAAGGGTTTCGTCTCACTTTTTATTCCCGTGAGATTCAAGCTATATTTTCCACTATTTCCATTTGTGTGGTGTATGTACATCCCCTAATTGTACTCTTTATATAATATAATTTCATTTATGAGTATTTTATTCTTTATTTTATGATCATTCTTTCATGTGTTGTATGTTTAGTAAGTTACCAAATCGGTAATGGTACTATTCACCCTCCTCTTTATAAAAGACTTATTTTTGTTATGTCTTTTAATTTACATATTATAATGTTGGGATATGTTATTTTATATCATCATTGATGTAAAATTCATTTCCAAGTGATGAGATACCCTTTTTTATCTTATCAACTCATTTTATGAATTTTAATGTGACGTTGTTTGGCCGTACAATTTTAACATCGAAACTTCTTAACCCAATATCAATTCTTTGGGTTCAACTTGAACTTATTGAATTTGTCATCCAATGAATAAGTTTGAATGAACTCTATTTTTTTAAAAAATTAATATCCACTAATATTGGGTGTATTTATATTTTTCACACATAATTATGTGATGGATTTATTCTTAATTAAAGGATAACATCTTTATAAGGGATTTTATCTCAATTTACATTTCCCCTGAGACATCATTGTTGTTATGCACCAATTCACTCTTATATAGTGTATATACTATACATTGACATATTATATCCTGAATCCCTTTATTAAAATGATATTATAATGTTCTGATTAATTGTTATTCCTCAATTATTTGTATTCATGTGTCTCCCTTTTTGTTAAAAAACTCTTTAACTAAAATATCATTTTAAATGTTTTAATGATTTATTATTCTAAATATTTCTCATTACTTTCCATTTTCTCAAAATGGGTTTTAGGATTTATTTATATGGACATTAAAGTTTTCAAATGATAATTCGTTTAAAAGCTTCCAATTGGTATGGGACACATTGATTCAAAAATCTATTTTTAAATGGTTTTGAAAATTTATGGATAAAACATTGTTTATTTCAATATCTTGATTTGATATATTGGAATGTGTAAATGTTATCTTTCCCTTATAGATGTGTTATATGTTATTATTATGTTATGGTTATTGGGCATTGTTTATGTATACGGGTGGTTCCGTGATAAACCTAGGGCGGGTGAGCCCGAGATAGCTCCCCAATGCATTGGGTAACGCGATAGAGGTGAAAGTGATGTTGGTCCTAAGAGATATAGGGAATATACTATGATGGGTATTCTAAGTGTAACTCCCTATGTAGCTATGATAGCTACAGTGTATGTTTAATATATATGCCATAAGTAACCTTTATGATTTATGATTTGTGTCTGTTATTCATAAATCTATTGATTTTATAAGGTATGTTATGATTGAAAAGTATGGTTTCATGGATTTGTAGTTATTGATTGGATAATGTTTTCTTTCCTCGTTTTATAACCCATACTGATATTTTTATGCTCATCCCAGGTTTTTGAAATGTTTTCCATAGGACTTATTGATGAATAGGTTCATGGATGGTATCATTGAAAAGTTATATTATCTAATACATGGAACTAGACATGTGTCTTTTTAAGAGTTTTTATTTTACGAAAATATTGATACTGAGTAGTAGTGTCTACTTGTAATATTCAAATTGTTATGTAATTGTTATGGCCTAATTCTCTAAAACTCTAAACATTAAAAGATCCCCAATGCGAATTATTCATTTAATTCTAGATTATGTAATGTTTAAGGTCGGTACTTTATAGAACCATTGTAGATATCCCATCTTTTCGCAACATCGACACTACACTAGTGTTCAGGGAAAATGTTTCTAGAAGTTTCCTAACCAACCACACCGGGGTCAAACCAAATTGTCAAGGTCTTGTGTAACTGAACCATTCCCCTATCTACACTTCTTATCATAGCTCTCAGTGAAATTTTCATAATGAATTTTCCTGCTTTTGGAAGTCATACCTTCTTGATTGTACAGAAGAAACTAAATGTTCTCCGTTGAAAGAATCTTTCATGTTCCCCTTGAATAATAGATCCTGATTCACCACCTCTATAAACTTATTCATTCTAAACATATTTAAAAATGACTTAATTGTACACATAAGTTCTTTCTGAAACAGCTTTATCACAGTATCCTCATCACTTGTCAATGCTGCAAAAAGTTATGAAGATATATAAAGTGGACTATATAGTCCATTAAAGACATACTCCCTTGATTCAAAATCATAAACTAAGATTGTATCTCCTTTATCATTGTATGTGGAAAAAACCTTCCTCAGTAACTTCTCTTGAAAGTCCTTCTATTCTATATTGTATAGTTCCTCATCCCATGTCTTGATGTCCCACCATCGCTTCACCTAGAAATGTAACATATAAGTATCCAATTTAGCTCTATTCTCAACTAGAGTCTCTATGTGGTCATGTATAGTCGGGATATACTCATTCTATAACTCAACACCCTCAGGTCCAACCTCTCTAGTAAAATTTAGAGGATGATGAAACTAAAACATCCTTGTCAATTGAGACATTCTTTTCAAAACCCACCCAGGGTCACTATCTCAGAATTTAATGAACTGGGTGGAGTTCCCACAGAATTCCTCCCATACATCCTCAATCGAAACTATTGGTTCCTCAAGTTCCACTATGAGTGGAGAATCTCTAGCCAAACCTCTTATTACCCTCTCAACAAGTGTCATTGTTGAGGCATATCTCTACATTTCCAAACTGAGATATTATGACCCATAACAAGACATTATCTCCTTTACATAATAAAAAATCCCCAAAATGCCACATCATGTCTTTTCCCCAAACCATTCCACATGAAAAAATGATGTTCCATCATAATCAATTACAATCCTATACCTGGGTAGTTTTTAACGAGGTTAAACACATTCTCTTTATTCGCATTCCATTAGACACCAATTTATTCAGATTTATCATAATTTTACCTTTTTTAGATTCATATTCAGCACCATTTTCATTTCAATTTCTCAATATGGGAAAAATAATTCAATATCAACATCTTACCCAAAACCAATTTTCTCACGAGTGCCTAAAATGATGCATGCCACAAAATAATCTTTGGTTCTTAGAGTGATGCATGTATAATCAACTCTCATTTCATACTAACACATGAGTCACAACTCATAAAATATCAATAAATATCTAAAACATTAATCATATCACACAATAAATACATCACCTAATGTAAAATTATATCCAACTATGACAACACACATCAATAACAACAATCAAACCTAGGATACGTTGGTTTTCCTCATTTAATGGGTTTTAAACTCCCATGAATGAGAACATGTCCAAGGTATGGCTCTCCCTAATATCATTTCCACCTTTCTTAAATGTTAAGGAAAGATAAAAGAAAATAAAACTACTCTGATCCCACTTTCAAACATCCTGACCTATGTGCCACACCCATGTGCTCTGATCTGGACCGCCACCTGACCTCAGGCATTCCTACTTGTATACTACAGGCTACTGACTAGTAAAAAGGGTTTGATATATTGATCATGGAGATAATATACCATATTTTATTAGACTAATAAACTAGTGGAAACTAATAAACCATAACTAAATAACATATAATGAAAACCTAAAATAACTTGTATCATAGGATAAAAAAATATGAAATAACATAACAAAACTAAAGATGATAATATTTCATGCCAATGTATGTGTCAAGTGTCTAAAATGAACCAAAAAATAAATACACTGATGAATCCCCCATGTGGGTCACAAATAATTTCTAGTTCCCACATCCCTTATCCATCTTAAACAAGTCGTTTAACACAGGTCCTTTTCCATTTTCTTGTGCAAAAAACAAAAATTATTTTTGGGTCCCGAATTGGACACCTGATTATGGTGTGGGTACAACTTATTAGGCCATAAAAAAGACATCTAAAACAATATCCATACAAATAGAGTATGTATTTGTATAAATAATAAGATAAATTAATTAACATAAACATTTTAAATTTATTTAATTAATCGTTATTTGCCCACAAAACAACAGGGTTCCAAAGGAAACCCCAACCTTCAATGCATGCGTCATATTATACTAGATTATAATCTATCACCAAGGGATATCATATATATTAAGGCCATTGTTACCATTTATTATCATAATTTATATCAGATAGAATACTTAAAACATGTAAATCAGTCTGGCATGTGTAATTTGTGAAGAGGAATCTAACATCAACTCTCTAATGTGGGTGATCCTAAATGAAGCATAACATCATTTTAGGAAAATGGAATGTTCTCACAACTATTTCCCTCGACTAACACAAAGATCTCGTATGGTCCCTTGCAAATAAAAATGGATTGTCTCACATTTTTCCTCCCCAAAGGCTCTCATAGTCCATTAGTAATTAAAATGGATGCTCTCATGATCTTCCTCCAGAAGGCTCTCAGAGTTCCTTGGTAATCAAAAAGTAATCTCTCACAATATTCCATAGGAAATCTCTTTCTCACACCCAAGTTAACCTATATTCTACTCTAATACAAAAAAATCACTATTTTATGACATAAAACAAAGAATCAATTCGAAAATAATCCCATTAATTAATTCAAAAATTAACTAATCATTCCCTTTTCTATTAATTAATACAAAGATTAATTAATATCATTCACTTCATTAATTAATTCAAAAAATAATTAATCACCCCAATTCCATTAATTATCCAAATGACAAATAAATTATATCAATCCCTTTAATTAGTTCAAAAATTAATTAATGATATTCAAAAATCTCAATATCCCATAATTAATTTAAAAATTAATTATTCTTAATTCAAAATTCATATTTTTATAATTAACCCAGTAATTAATTATCCCTAATTCCACAATTCAATTATTCAATCAAACCCCCTATTCCTCAATTAATTAATTTCTAAATGAAACCAAGAAAGTATACAATCAGCTTAATTTAATTGACATAAATACTATGGGATTTGAGTAATATACATCTACCTCAATTCGTCGATGGACAATCATACAATGAAAATCCCCAAAAATTTAGTTGAGTAACGACGTCGAATGAGAAATAGATCTGTAAAAAAAATCTAGATTGAACAATTGAAGATCTATTATATATAGATATAGATATAAAATCAAAGATCTAGATCCAATGAAACTAGGTATAGATATTACCAAAAAATTGAGTAACTTCCCTTAAAGAAATAGAAGAAATGTGGTGGAAAAAAACGAAGCTGGTATGAGATCCTCTTATCGGTACGGGTGTAGATTTTCAATCTGAGCATCAAATCACCAATAAAATATTTTGGTAGGGTTTTAATTTATTTAAGAGACTCTAAAATATTAATATAACATATATGGTCAAATGGGGTTAGATTTGGGTGAGTATCAGGGTTCATGTAATTTTAAAAATATTTTTTAGGTCAATTTAATTCTCAATACAGGTTTGTTGAGAAGGGGCACACATTTCCCTCAAACTGTTCACATAAACTATGCACCAATTTTACAGGAGTTCATGGTTATTTTGAATAGGGATCATGGTTTTACATATAATTCCCTAACCATTTTATTCAGCTATATTCAAGGTTGGAAGGTTTTTAGGGATGGGGTGAATGGTTAGGGAAAACCAAGCACAAACCATGAACTACCCTCTTTTTTCTTTTATTGTGAAATTTCGACCCTAACACTCCCAAATTTAAAACAAAAATTAAATTTTCCCAACACAATAAAGAAGAGTACTAGAAAATGATCCTGAGATAACTCTAGAAAAAGTTACGATCTTACACTATTCATTTAAATTTTTAATATGTCTTTTGATATGTGTTTTTTATGTTCATATAATCTATTGAATATCAGTTTTAAAACCACTAGGGAAGATATTTACAGAGATGGTATCACAATGTGAATATTTTATAGAAATATTTTTCATCTAAACTATTGACTCTTTTTTATACACTATTTGTTTTCATAAAGATGTAGAATTCATTAGTTGATGACACATTTCTCAATAACATGTCACATGAACCTTCCCTCATAGAATGTTTTAGGAATTGAAAAGGTGAAATAAAATATGTAGACAAGATGCTTCATAAAAATTAGAGAGTTAGTTAGAGATTATGAAACCCCCATTTCAACCCTATAGAGTTAATAAGGGACATAAAAAAATTTTTCCCTATGATTTATTATCAATAATGCTGATAAAAATAGTGAACAACTATTGACATGCAATTTTGTGAAGTAGTTAAAATTATTTAAAATAGTCAGAAATTATGATTTTGAATTGAAAAAAATTGTGTTGGTAGGTTTTAATGTCAATAATAATGATAACAGATATATGATGTGTTGAGTGATGGAGTGAGAATAAACACATAGAAGAAGTTGATGATTTTTCTAATGTATTTGAGTAAAGATGAACATAGTTGGTTTCATTGAGATTATCCATAAAAACTAATTGTTGTTAGAATGGTATGTATGGGTACAACATGTTCTAAAAATTAAAAGAATCATTGTATAAAACATTTTAATATTGGATAATCTATGGTTCATGGTCTTGGATACTGAACAATACTAGAGAGACCATAGAGTTTTACCTAAAAAATGAAAACTATCTCAATGCATTGAGGAAGCTGGATTAAATTATAAAAAATCCATCCAAATTTATTGAGAATGGAGACTGCTGAATATATTATCTGACATCTATTATATGATGTTTTAAGAAGTATTGAGGTTATTTGTTTAAGACTATGTTTTCATTTAAATAAGTCTATAAATTTATATGATTTATCTTGAAATTTGTCTATGTACTGAAATTTCCATAACATTTTGGTAAACAACTGATAATGTTTATAAAACCATTATATAAAGTACAAAAATCTACTTTTAAGGTTTTAAAATGTCTATATATGGTTTTTTTTCTATCACTTTCTCGTTTATATTGACTTCTTAATGTAAGGACATGATTTTTATAAGGCAGACACAAAGTCGTATAAGGCAGAGACAAGCCATTGTAATATTGATCATGTGACTTTTTAAGAATGAGATTAATGTGAGAAGACATTGGAAGGATTAATAACTACCATCATAATGTAAAACTAGACATTATAAGCTATTATGAACCTTAGGATTATACATCACAAGTTAATGGGAGAAATATACGGTTCAACGGTGTGTATATTTTTTAGAATAAAATATGGGTAAATAATGGGACTCCAAAAATCATGATTCTGAAGAGAAAATAATTTAAGATTAGTAAAAAGATATTATTTCATGTTAAAAACTTCATGAATCTTATTTTATAAACTATTTTATCTTGTTTATCAGAATGATAATGTTAAATATGATTAAATGAGTTTCCAATAATAATACACACATCATTGAGTCAATGCGTGGGATGTTCCTCATAGTTTTAAATATCACAATTTTAATTGTGATTAAATATGAAATAATTAAAAAATTGATATTCATTTTGTAAAAGGAACATAAAAATGGGATGGGTTTTTTAGAAAAATAAATGAGACTATAATGAAAAAAATCCATAATAGAATATGGTAAAAACTGAATTTTAGGTTGTTTTTTTTTGAGTTTCGGTGAATTAAACAACACAATTAAACATCTCATTATTATATTGGGAGAAAGTAAAGGGGTTTTTGGAGATTTTTTATAGGGTTTTGATTCATGATTAACCATTAAGGTTTTCATGGATGTTATCATGCCTCAATTAAGAAAACTCCACTATACAAATTAATACAACTATATAATTAAAACAAACGTCAACAATGATAATTTCAACTTCAAGTTAAATATTTTGAAAAAAAAATAATTTTCATCATTCTGGAAGAGAATGGATGATATTTAGTTGGCTATTATAATGATGAAAATGATAATAAAAGAATAAAATAATTATTAAAATAATATACAAATTAGTTTCAAAAAACATGGGATTTCCCCATTAAATACTTCATAAAGAAGGAGTTGTGGAAGATCGTAACATATGATTGATGTGGTATTTAATTTATATTTCTTACCCCATCATTTTAATAGTTTAATAATGTTGTTAATGTTAAAATATTTCATTAATTGGATAATAATGGTGTATCAGTTAATTTTTATATATATTGTTAAATTAGTGAACATTATGTTTAATTCATGATTTTATGTTCAAATTATAAAATGTGTCGAGATGTGAGTTTAATATTTAATTATTAATTTATTTTAAATATTAAATCACAATGTCTTTGTTTTTTTATGTGATCTGTTCAATTATTAATTTTTGTTTTTTTGTTTGTAATCAATCAATTAGTGAATAAATGTTTAATTTAATTTCCAATCTCTATCTTTAACAATTTATTAATTTATAGCACTAATTCATAATTTAATTCATTATTAATTTATATAATTATTTAATTTTTATCTATTATTTATGTATATAATAAAAATCTAATTTTATTATTTATTTTTATTTTATTATTTAATCCTCTTATTTAATTTTAACTATTAATTTGATATTTAATTTAAGTAGTTAAAATTTGTATTAAATATATAATTTTAACTATTTGAATGTTTACTTAATTAAATTTTTTTCTATCTCTGGTCAATGTGTTTGGTAATTTTTTTGGAAATATATCCAAGAGAGTGTGTTGATGGTGATTCGGTAGTGAAGAAGTTGATAACATGAAAATTTGATAATGGGTCTGATCGACCAAATATTGTACACAATGAGATCTCAATAACTATAAGGAATTTTTATTTGTATTCCAAAACTAAATTTAATGTTTTATATTCCAGATTGATTCCCACTGACGACGTCTAGATGATATAGCTCAACCAATGAACCAAATGTGTTATTAAATGCGAAGTTAGGGTTGATATTGATGGGTGTGTCTTGCGATGAAGCTCAAAGCCACTCATATCAGAGTTAAACCCGAACCTGAGAAATGATGAAGAGAAAAAACTGGTGAGATCTCTGAATAGGGAAGTCTAAAGGAAAAAACCCCTCGATGGATGGAAATTATGATTTTGGATATGAGTTATTGTTGAATTGTCATCAACCAGGCCTTCACCATGTATTAATTGGAATTTATGACATTTCAATCTTGTTGAAGATACTATTTATTGCATTTGAATATAATATTGGAAAATCATCACCTTACAGAAAAATGGATGATATATGAAAACAAACAAATCTCACCATATGAAGAACACTTGAACCTATGATGATAGCCGACCATGGGTTTCGTCGTGTCGATGGAATTGGTTATATAGTAAATTGAATTTGAAAGCTGATATGCACTATATCCCATTAAAGAAGATGACTCCAACTCACCATGTTCATGTCTAGAATTGATATTCTATTGTAATTAACTGATCCTCAAGTGAGATGAATTTAATTGGAAACTAGCATTTTATTTGAACGTGAAGAATGATTAAAGAAGGACTGTCCCACCCACCTCCCTTTCATTCTCACATGGTTCTCTCAAGACTCTCTCACTAGATAACAGAGCTCTCATGGATCATATCTAATGATTTAAGGAAGGATGCCTAGGCCCTATTTCTATATCCATGTTGGGAGGTTTCAAGTTTCATAAAACTCCCACCAATCCTCCCACCAACCTTAGACATCAAACATGGTGTCCACCTACAGCATTAAAAAATTCAATGGATACTGAAGGAATATTTGATGTATATATAGAATGTATATTATCCAAATTAGATAATCTGGATTGGTGAGATAGGTGCACCGACCACCTACATGGCATCTGTTAAAATAATCCATCAATTATCCCCCTCTATCTCCAATATGCATGAGAATTTTCAAAGTCTTATGTTCTCTTGAGAAACAACCATTTTAAACATATTCGTCTGTTTCTACATAATGTGGATCATCACAAGTCACAAAAGATGTCGATCCATCACTTCGTGTATCCAATTATTGAAAATGTTAATGAGCATCCTGATATACTTTTATCCTCCAATCATCAAAAATAAATACATACTCTAACTCTAAATATTTAGATTACTGAATAATTCCCACAAATATCTGAAACGTATGAAATGTTATGTTTGGGTGGAACAATATCAACTAGCTCTTATGATGGTTCAAAAACTTCTCATGAAGAGGAATGATTCCCCTCTTTTCAATATACTCTTCTACTACCTCCGGGTCCTTTACTGATGATTATTTTTACATATCCTCCTCCTCATTGATAGGTGGTTTTGGTACATGTGTGGGTTCATGAATTGATTCCTCAACTCTTTTCCTTCACAACATTTTATGATTTGGAATATCCTCGATCATCTGGTTATCATGGAATATAACATCTCTAATATTGATCACCTTCTTCTCTTTTAGGTACCAAATCATGTATTCTAACTCCTCTTCTCCATAGTCAATGAATATGCATAGAGTAGATATATCTTCTAGATTCATTCGAAACTTATTCGATACATGTGAAAATTTTTAATACCCAAATAATCATAAATGAGATTTAGAGGAATTTTTACCGGACCATCTCTTATGTGGAATCTTAGAATTCAGTAGGCCCATTATTGATCTATTAATGAGGTAACATGAAATATAAAAATATTCTCCCCATAATAGAATAGGTAGATTAGATATACTCATCATGCTTTTTCCCATCTCCTTGACAGTTCATTTCATTATTTCTATAACTTTGTTGTGTTATCTGGTGCGTGAGACTATCCTCTCATGTTGGATTCCCCAACTCATTCAGTAGGCATCACATTCCTAGGATGTATACTCTTTTCCATTATTTGAATGAAGTCACTTCATCATCCGTCCATTTTCATGAACCACCGTAGTGTGGAACCTCTTGACGTATTCTATAGATTGTTCATTCATCTGAAAAAATAACACTCACCCCCTTTGAGATGAATCATCCATAATGGATAGGAAATATTTGTTAAATCCTAGTAAATCCACCTCTATGGGTCTACATAGATTAATGTGCACTAGATCCAGCAACTTTGATCTCCTTAAGGATGATTTATTTAATGTGGCTTTATGTTTATTCCCATAAAATTAATATTAAAAAGTGTAAAGTGATGAATCGCTTCATGTTTTTCATGATGGATAACCCTCTCATAATAATTATTTATATATTTAATAATAGATAAATTTATAGGGGAAATAATTTTTATGATGAGTCTCTCTTATTGTGGTTCTGTCCCCCCAGCCACATATTGGATGACGTCTCTCCTCCCACCGTGTTGAGGTCCTCTACACATATCTTTACAAGGTTTTTGTACAACACACCATATATGTGTCCTTGGGTGATGAAGATGGATCATTTCATCATCATCCAATCTCTGTTAATGAAGAAGTTGTCATAACCATATCTGTCAAAGGATATTCCTGCTAACTTGTGGAGATGAAGGCTTGTAAGATGTCAGAAATAATTCATGGTGATTCTGCATCAAGCATTCATCTTGACTTAGATATCACCCATGCCAATAATCTCAGATGAACTGGTATTCCCCATATTGAATGAACTAAAGTCAGTGGTATTATAAGTTAGGAAATACACTCAACAATGAGTGACATGGTACGACGCTGCAGTATCAAGCACCCATTATGTTCCATGGATTGATGTGTGAAAGAATGTCTCTACTTCTTCATTTGAAGAAATCACAACTTACCAATTGAAGATCGCATGTGTGTCTTATTTTGTTATTTTTTATTTTCTAATTATCCCCTTTTATTGTAGGAACATTATAAGATATTCTTCATGTGTCCCTCAATACCATAGTGTTAACTTTTGTATGATAGTATCCTTCCATCTGTAGAAAGTACACTACATCGGTTTCAGATTATACTTTCATCCCCTTGATCTCCTCCTTATTGTATCCCTCACTTCTCCAAGATGATAGATTAGGTTGGGATATAAATCACGTCCTTCCATCAGGCCTCCTCATTGAACAATGCAACCTTTATCAGTTCCATGGAAATTTTTCATTGCGGATCCATGAATCTGTTTGAGATAATAAAGAAATCCCAACTATCGAGAAGTTTGTAGAGTAGGTGGTTCACCTGAACATCATAATTTAGAGAATTTCATGAAACAGCCAATTAGTTTACTAGGCTTTGAAACTCACTAATGTTCTTGGATATAGAGATTCCACTTTTTAGTCCAATAATCCTTAATAGATTCAACCAGAGTATCGTGTTTCAAGTGGTCTATGACTGGTATATTTTACGACATCATCCAAATATTGTATGCATCAGTATCTTGTGAAATATGGTGGTTGACACTATGATCAATCCATTGGAGTATTTGACCGATCATCTATTTATTTAGCTTCTTCTACTCCGCTTCCTTGGTAGCATCGAGGTTGACTCCCTTTTTATTAATGAGGTTAAATATATCCTAGAATTAATGGGATCTTCCATTTAAGAAATACTAATGTATTTGTTCGATGAATTGACCATGATCATCCCACCCATGGATGGTCCCTCCATTTAATTTTAATTCTATAAAAATTGATTCAAAATCATGAAAAATTGAGCTCAAATTTGTGTCCAAAATGGACTAAAATGGATAATTGACATATAGATTGATGAAACTGGACACCGATTGACCAAGATATGGCCAAATCGTTGTCAATAGAAAATATTGTATGATGGCGTGGTGTTGATGTGGTGTTCCAGAGTAACTGCTAGAATCACGCCAAGAATGTCACTATTACTGAACGAGTAACCTTTTCTCTAACAAGGGGGTATTATAGCCCCTAAAATTAGACCATACATTGACCGAGCAAAAGAATAACCTTTTGGATCTGTTTTATATAAAGTCTATGTATTTATAGTCACCTTTACAAATAATTTCAAAATATTCCTTCAATATATAATTCCGTGAAACAAAAATTTTCTGATCATAAAAAAATTATCGTTTCACCAAAACTGGATATGATACGACTTGTTGTGATTCACTGATCTCAAATAGAGGTGAGTGGAAAAGGAAAACATCCTTTTATTTCAACATGAATAAAGATTACAAAATACCCCTCCCACACTACTCCATTTCATAAGAATATGGAGCTCTCATGATTCATTCAGTGGATAATGGAGCTCTCTTGGCTCGGATTTGATGATTCCTAGAAGGATCCCATGCCCCCCTTTTATAACCATTGTGGGAAGTTTCATGTTTAAATCAACTCCCCCAAAACTCCCCTCCCCACCCACAATGGACTTCAAACAGAGTGGCTACATTCACCTTTGATATATTCATCTTTGAATGACTTGAGATTAATCAAAAACATATCCTATTTGAACATGATTCGACAATGTCGAGGGTTATATAGCCAAATCAAGCTCTGATTTCCATTTCATTATGGATATTTTTTCAATAAAAGTTTTTTTGAAGCTATTCCACTAAAATATGGAGTTCAAGTCTCATGATGATAGAGGAGTTAGATTTAAATTGAAAGGGTTCATGGATGAGAAGAACATTATTTTTTCTACATGTTGAATTAATTGTACAATGGTTCGAATAATGAATTTGGGTTCATAATTCATTCCAATTAATGTGGATTCAATGTCATGTTTCCCTGGTCACAAGGGGATCATTGAAATTTCAGAAATGAGAAAAGGTGATGCCCATCATTAATGTTCCAATGTAATGGTGTTTAACTTTTAGAGTTGAAGGAAGTAATTTTTCGAGATGGAAAATGTGAGATTGATAGATATCAAAGATGATAATTTTAATTATTACTAAATTTATCTGATTTAGTTTTTAGTTGATGTGAAAAATATCCATAGCCTCACTTTTCGGACTCGGTTTGAACTGCATAGTTGGATGGCTAATATTTTAAACCAGGAATTGTGAGGGGCGAGGTAGTCCCAAATTAAAGAGGAACCCAAACACCTAATAAAGACCAAACAAGTTTATTGATAATAAAACAAATACACAAACACCGATATATTAAATGCATGAAAAAGGAATATAATGAATAAGAACATAGATATTTATGAGCATAGGTCACATGGGAACCTATATGTATGGAAATAACACCACTGAACACATTTATTTTTTTAATTAATAGAAGAAAAAATGATATAATTCTCAAACCATAAAAAACTACATAAAAATGAACAAAGTTAAGGATTTAAATCATTGAGACAAAATGAGACTGAATTTGAAACACTAACAGTGTTGGAGTTTTGAATAAACTCCAGTGATTTTGATAACTAGGATCTTGGGCGATGTTGAAAAGACTCTTGAACCCAAAATCAAAACTTATTCCTTTTATGCTTGTGGATATGTCACAGTGAAGGTGTTTCATTTATTCCACCAAAATAGGATGTCGTATCCACTATGAAACATGATTTGGGAGGAAGTATGGAAGATCAAAGAGTGCGGACAGAGCTCCGAAAAGGCATCGAACTAGAGTTCCACCATGGGTGAAATGAGAGTAGGACATAGGAGGAGATCCTAATAACAACATATATGAATTGAGACATCATAGGGGTGATGAAACCTCCGGAAAATGGCCCACCAATGATAAAAAAAATATCCCACCATTTTTATCTCAAAACCACATGATATAGAATTCCATATGTGCATATGAATAAGAAGAACAATGTGGGAGTCTGTGATCGATTTGGAGGTGCGGATAATCCACAAATAAGGAATAAAGTTGAGAAGATTTCCACCTTGTCATAGGGGTGCACATGCAGTAGGCTATCCAAAGGCTATAGCCTAAATGATGATTCCCACACATAAATGGCAGGTCTATCAAAACAATAATCCTAAAAAAATATTGACAAAAATAAAAAAAATATTCTTTTTTATTGATGCATGAATAATTGAATATCAAACAAGGATGGATGAATAATCTAAGGAAATATTCAATATGAAAACAATAATTGAATGCAATATTTCACAAATATACACCATTTTATATAAAATTGAGTGATATTATTGCACCCATGGTTATAAAATTTGAACCATGTTTAATCTATATAAATAATATAAACATAGACAAGACCACGGCTTCAATCAAAATATAATTTGGGTTCATGTCAGTGTGTGTCTTATTAAAACACATGGTTCCAGATTCTATAATATCTCTAATAAAATATAGCCCAATTTCAATGTGTTTTGATTTAACATGGTAAACTAAATTTATATACAAATAATTTGTTATTTGAGTGTTTTAATACATATTAAGAATAGAATTATATAGGTTTAGTAGAGAAGAAAAAACCTTAAACCACATGGAATATTTTACCGCCTCAGTCAGAGAAATATACTCTAACACTATGGATGGAAATGTGACGATGGAATGGATATTACATTTACATGAAATGTAGCATCCACATACAGTGAAGACATTTCAACTCAAAGATTTTATTGTAGAAATATTTCCTATATAATTAACATCTACATATCCAATAATAAATTCAGCAGTATCCAAATCTTTACCAAAACACAAATACAATTTAGATATATAAGAGAGATATCAAAAAATCCAATTAATGGAATGTCAATGTGGATTCCAAGTTGTATCCATAAATTCATTTAATGTGTATATTTATTTGGAAATATCAGGTCTGGTGAAAATCATAGAGTACAAAATTTTACAAAAAATATTAGTAAAAATAATTTTAGACATAAATTGAATATCATCTTCTATAGCATATGCTTTTTTAAAGAGTGTTAAATGAAATTTACAAGATGTATATTAATAATTTTGTGATATTCAACCATATATCACTGGTGGATTTTTAAAATATAACCTTGTTGTGATAAATAAAGCAATTTTTGTGGTCTATATTTAATGATTTCAACACCAAAGATTTTATTATCTTCCCCTGCGTCTTTTTTTTTCAAAAATTACACATTATTAGTATTTAAAATAAATGAATAAACTCACATTTTTACAAATTTTAATCCTATCATTATCATAATTAAATAGTTAAAACATGCAATTTTTAGTTGATTTAAAATAAACACACGCTTTATATTGACTCTTAGAAAATCGGTTATCAAACATGAATAAATAAAATTTCATATACCACAACCTAGAGGATCATTTCAGGATATATAATTATTTATTCAATAGTAATAGTTTATATAGTATAAATTTCATAGAATAATAATCATGATGTTTCATATAGAGTTTATATTTCAAATCTTCATTTAATAAAGAAGTTGTAATATCCACTTTTTCAATGTGTAGATCATTATACGACACAAAATATGGTAAAATACTAATGGAAGATTTCTTAACAAGAGGGGAAATGATTTTAGAGTAGTCAATGAATTCCCTTTGATGGAAACCCATAGAAACTACCCTTGATATTTACTTAACTGTCTCCCCGATGTTGTCTTATTTTTTTTATAAATCCATTTGGACCCAACTATTTTAGCATTGGATGGTTTTTTTTACAATACTTCAAGTATGGTGTTTATTTAAATAATGAATTTACTTATACATGGATGTGACCCACTAAGTTGATTCATTTTCCTTTAAGGCTTGTCTATATGTTTGAGGGTCATCATCTATATGATCCTATTCCAAATAAAAAAGATTAATATGAAAGCTCACATTGGTTGAATCAAGAAAGAGGTCCCATGTCCCTTAATTCCCTATATCTAGTTATTTATTAATCCCTAATATTAGAAGGAGTTTTAAATTCAAAGTCGAAACTATATGAAGTCTAATAATTAACCCCAACAATGGGTTTTGGTAGAGGTGGAGTAGGCTGGATAGAAACCACAAAATGATTCAGAGGCTTATATTAGCCATCATGTTCTAAGGCTCGTTTAGTGCTATCAGATGTGGTATAATTTTTTTTAGGAGATGAATACTTTTGAATGATTGAATTTCTACTTATTATTCTCTTTTGGTATCAAGGTTTATCCGGCCAGAGTTTATACCCCTTAATATCCTCTGGATACCAAATATAAAATAACATTAGAGTTACTGGTTGTTGTTTATCAGTTTTTATAAGAGTTTAATATGTAAAACCAAATAATATTAACTAGTTATAAAATGGGGGATTACCATTCCAAAATTATTCAGGTGTTTTGAACTAAATGGAAGCGGAAGGGAACTTATTTATTTTGTAAATAGACATGCTAACGAACTCTCCCGAGAACGATTTGGGGAGATATAAGCATGAAAGAATTCTTTAGAGCCTTCCTAGGATGGTCCTATTAATTATTTCAAATATTCTATTTTAATGAGTTTCCCTAAAAATTCAATTACATTCAACACATTCAAATTCACTACTCCAAATAAATTCATGTAGACATGTATTCAATCCCATTATCAGTTCTCATGGTTTTTATTTTATTCCCATTTTGGTTTTCAACAAATGTTTTCCATGTTTTAATGTTTGGAAAACATTCTAATTCATTTTAAAAATATAGATTTATAAATTTCTTGAGAATTCATCTATAAAAGTGAAAATGTTGGAGCGTCCACCATGGGAGGTAGTCATATACAGTCAAGGAGTATCAAATGGATATATTCAGAGTTGTTTGTTGCTGTTAATCTAAACCAACAAAAGGTAACATTCTTGGACTTTACCATTATAAAATATTCAAAATATAGAATTTTATAAGGTGTGATTTCGCTCAGTAGTCCATGCTTGTTCATTTCATCAAGGCCTTTGGACCAAACATGCCACAACCTCCTATGTCAAATCATAGTATTATCAGTGTTGGTATTGTACACAATACCCAACTACCTTAAAAGATTCATTCCATTTATGAAAACAAAAATATTGATTAAATAACCATTAACAGTGGTTCTAGAGCCTTTATATATTTTTTGGAAACCAATTTATGACCTAAATACACTCCTTTTGGGATAATATCACTAATGAAATCAGGTTTTTATATAGGATGGAAACCCACCTTACATTAAGTGAAGTGGTGATGGAATTGTAATCTAGTTATTTTAAAATAAAACATATTCACTCAACCTTGATACTCTTATTATCACCAGAGAGTACATATACTTGTATCCTTTCATCCAAATCATGGAATGACTCCCTAAAAGGACACATGTGAATGGAACAACCAAAGTATAAGACTCACTCTTTGACGAGTTTTTGGCTAGAAACATTGAGATCTTCAGTAGGTAAATTTACATAGTCAACTAAGAGGTATTCGTCAATGGTAATTTTATAATCTAACTCAAGATTGAATTTTCTACACTTAAGATTAATATTCCATGATTTTCCATAATCAAAACCAGTGACTTTTCTTTTCATTGAATCAGATCTTGGTTTTGGGTGCTTAATGTTCTTATATTTATATTTAGAGAATTGATTCTTTTTCACTTTTTATTGATGTCTAAACCTTGTAAAAAACATTCCACCTCACAATAAATCCTTTCCTTAGTGTGTGGTTCATTAGAAATAATAACTGATATAACCTCTTCTTGAGTCAAAGAGTCTCTTCCATACACCATGGTCACACCTAAAGTGATATATGTTTTTTATAGACTGATTTAGAGGATCATTACTTCATATTTATCATCAAAAGTAACATAAATGTGGGATAAATATAACAAAACCACGTTAAATTCATCAAGATGGGATTTAATGGAACTACCGTGATTGATTTAAAAAGAAAACATGTGATTTTTCTTATAGAGAATACCAACAAGTAAATGAGTCATTTACAATTTCTCTAGTTTAACCCAAATACATGTAGTAGTAAACTCATAAGAAAATTATCTTACAACAATCCAACCTAAATAAATATGTAAAGAGTTGTGTTCTTTATCTAACACATCAAGGGAAACATCTATGTATTCAGTATTGGGATATCTGGTTTAATTTATAAAAATAACTAGTTTCTTAGTACTCTAGGTAACTTCAACAAGGCCCTTATATACAAGAAGAAATCTCATCTAAATTATCCATAGGATAAAATTTTCATAACCATATAATTTCATGATTTCATAAATCAATGTTAACATGTTTATCCAAACAGTATATGTGTTGTTCTTTCAGACAAAGTTAATTTTACACCCCCAACAACCGAACGATATATTGGATAAATAATGATTAGCTAAATAGATAGGAGATAATAAGAAATATAATATAGTACAATGGATCTAAAAATATATATTAAGTAATGAAGTTTCAAATTAAGAAGGGATAATAGTATGGATATCAAATAGAAACTATAACTATATTGAAGAAACATGAATTGTAAATCGATTGAAAAGGAAACCTAGTATAGGCTATGATACGACATTGTTTCGTTTGAGGTAGTCCTGAATAAAAGGAAAATCCCAAACCCCAATAAAGATTGAATTGGATTATTACTAAAAAAATGAGATCATGAAAACCAATATAATAAATTAAAGAAAAGGAAAATAAAGAACAATAATATAAATATTTTTGTGCTTCGGTCCCATGCGGACCTACATGAATGGTATGAAGACCACCCAACACACACATTTTATTAATGCTCAAAACAAAAGTAATGGTACAAAGATAAAACTACATAGAACTATATAAATAGTAAAAAAAATTAAATATTTACAAATTTAAACCTAAATGAGACTAAAACTGAATCATTTACCATGTTATAGTTTTGAATAAACCATGACGATCCGGATCTCTTGGAGTTGGGATGATGCTAGATAGACTCCTTAACACAAAATATCACTTTATTTCATTCATTCTTGTAGATGTATCATTGATAAGGTTTCATACTTATTCCACTAAATAAATATTCCATCTACACCTTGAAACAAGCTTCAAGCGGTAGACTAGAAGATTTGTAGTTTAAGATTGATCTCTGATGAGGCATCAAACAAGGGTTTCACCAAGGTAGAAACAAGAGCATGACTAGAGTGAAGATACGAATGACCATGCACCAAAGAAACATTATAATGGGCAAATAAAACCCCATGATATTGTCCTTTGCACCTTGAGCATAATAGCTAACCAACTTGTGCATTGTACCCACACACAATAGAACACCAGTGAGGTATGTGGATAAGAAAGACCAAGTAGACGATTGATATTGAAAGGGTGGTGTGTATTATGAATTACTTCCGAATAAAGAAGAGTAGATTTCCACTACGTCATAGGGGAGAGAAAGAAGTAGGTTCGCCAAAGAATAAGGCCTATATGAGAAGGCATACACTGAAAATAGTGGTCTATAAAAATAATAATCCCAAAAAACTATCGATAAATATAATAAAATTTGATATTTTTTGAATACATAATTGAAAATAAATTTAGGATGGAAGAATAAACTAATTTAAAAAAATTTTATATAATAATTTTATTTCATATTTCATAATAATATTAGGGTATGTGTTGGTCTAGATACAAGCTCGAAGAAATATTTGGAAGAATATAAAATTTAATGTGAATTGTGCATGACTGAATCTGAGCTCTATTGAATGTTGATTTGAATATTGTCTACCACCTATAATTTGAATTGATATGTGACTTATTTAAGCCACATATCAAGTAGAAGAAATGAAATTGTAAGGCTTCATGTTGAAGGTTCTTAAATCAAAATACACACATTGGTGGAGTGCATTATATTTTGGAGATTCTACTGGAGTCACATGTAGGTGCCAAATCAGAGACCAATTCAATGTGATTGGTCAATATGAAAAAATAAATTAATCTATTATCACATCTTGATTCATTAAAAATAGAACACACGTGGGTTTACTAGTATATATCGGGGAGCATAGCTCAAGTCACATGGGTTTGAGGGTGGAATGATAAATGTTTCAAAATGGAATCTGCTGGAGAAATGTTCATGGTGAGTTGGTTCTTGAGGATGTGAACAGAAATTTAGATATAAGTATATCATCATACTAGAAAAATGGTGGTACAATCATTCATCATTAGATAACATAGATCAATTATCATATAATAGATCTTGAAGTAGGTCCCAGAGCTAGAGATTGAGGAAGTAATTGTTATCACTATATATGTTTTATATTCTATCAATCATCACTGCTCAATTTTTGTTCTATCAAATTGTTACTAAATTTAGTAGGGATTAGATTATAATGGATTGAGATTTGTAGTTCCTTTCTTTTAATATTAGTATAAATTTTCAGTACAATTTAAATTTGGTGTTTTCTTTTTGATTAGTTGTAAGAATCATTTTTTTCTACTCATGAACTATTAGGTGACAATAATGAACCAATAAACCTATAATGATTTACTAATTTTTTGACAATTATAAATTAATTATGTATTTCATTGAAAATTTTATCATATTAATTCTAATTTTCTAATCCTAAGATGATGACTAAAGATATATTAGTGAACTGTGAAATTATTTTGAAGCGATATCTTAGTGAATCTTTAATTTTATTACTTCATTAAATAATTGTAATTAAATATATTAGGATCATATAATATTTTAAATCAATTTAAAATATTTAAAAATATAAAATATCAACAATTGTTTCTCTCTCTTTATATTGTTATTCATTCACTAAAACAACATGTACTCTATCATTTCCACTACATCACAGACCCCTTCCAATGTTCTTTATACACACATTTATATCACATAACATCTTCTCTATTAATTTATTTTCTTTTAGGATACATTTTTCTCTTCTTTTGGTCATTCACTCACCACACACATTCCCTCTTTATACGATACCTCACTCAGTGAAATACTTTTAGTAAGTAGGTTTTATAAATAATTAAATTTAAATTTTTTCATTGGAAAATATGATCATGCTTTGGAACCATTTCCAAGGAAGGAATGACTCATAAATACAAAAAAAATAAATAATAGTATATAAATAATTTCAAAAATACATATAATAAAATTAATAAAAATTATATAATAAAAATTTGTTAAAAATTATCTATCGAAAATTTTCTCTATGTTTTTTTCATAATTTTCATTTGAAACTATATGCATATAAGAACATATAAGAAATAGATATTAACTCCAATTCAATAAATCAATAAACACTATTATGTAAATAAAAAACAAAATAATTCATGAAAAGGAAAATTTAGGTAACTTTGATTTAGGAAGAGATGGAAATCAAAACAGGAATGTACTACAAACCTCAGTTCCTTCTGTAGAGATGCCTCCACCGAGGTAGTTTCAACTTCCAAAAATATTTAGTAATCCATCATTCATAAGTTATCCTTCTATATCTAGGAATTATAAAAAAACCACACATTTTCATGATTCCATCCATTAATGACCCAAAAAAAATTTATACTTCATCAAATATTTTTAAATTTTAGTTTAATTGTTTCATATTTTTGTTTATGTGTGGAGTAATTTAGGTTTATATTTTTTCCATTCTGCATAGAGGAGAGTACTAGTTAACAGTTTCTAAATCCTGACCAGTAAATCATTGATACCTAGGATGTGTTATTCAACTCTTCTACCACTAATTTTTATCCCAATAATATCACAATTGAGGTGGGCCCCAATTTAATAGGTTTTATTCAATACGAGGGAGAGAATATTCATGAGATTTGGGATAGGTATATAACCTTTCTGATATATTTATCTAGACACCAATTGGATCCCCATATATTAATAGAAACCTTTTATAATTATCTTATACCATATAATCATTATTTGTTTGATTAATATTTTTTCTGATACTTCTCTTATTTAACTGTTGATCAAATTAAAAAAAATTTATAAAATTCCTCAATAAATATATCACATATTCACAAGAAATGTATTCATTAATTGATCTAAATAAACACTCAATTTGTTCTTATTGATGGTGGAGTTCTTTGGGACAAATTTTGTCACAATGGGATGTATATTCATACACAAAAATATATTCCCAAAGCTGATCTTCCTATTAAATATGATGAGATTGGTTAGTTCATCAAATTTAGAACTAGGAATCCGGGTAATGATGATCCATTCACCAATAAATTAAATTATGGATATAAAAACAACCCTACATTACCATGGAGATATCAATGTGTTATTAGACAACTTTTTACCTATATTTTTGCATTATAGCCAAAATAATATTTCCAATATCAATATGGGGATGTGTTTTCATATTATAAAGTGGAGTTTAATGGTATATTGAAGTAATTATTTGGGTAAAATATGTTTCATAAAAAGAGATACAGATACTAGGATTCATAGCATGGAACTTCAAATGGGACAAATTGCTGGAGATATATGTGGTATATACAAAGGAGATCTTCCCAGCACAAGAAAACATACTCCAAGAGGGAATAAAATTTCTATCACAACTACATCTGGCTTTCAAACCCAAATGAATTTTTAATAAATACTAATTGAAATTAAAAATGTTTAACAAGGTGAATCTAAATTTGAAAATTTTGAAAATTTTAATTCTTGAAATCTGGAATGAAATTCACAACATGATAAAAAAGTTAAACCTTCAACTAAAAAAGTAAAACAACAAATGAGTAAAAAGTGGTAACTAGTTAATGAGGTATAGAAAAATTGAGGTTTATAGATGAGGAGAGTAATCAATTTTTTTAAATAAATGTTACCCCTTTATCGATTTTCAAAAAATGATTTAAAAATAATGATTAACCTAATTACCTGAAATTTCATCAGATGTTTTTATCCATTAGCCTTAACATACAATTTGTGGAGAGGCCTTGGAAAATATTACATCACATATGAAACATCATAAAATGATCTAAGGCAACTAATGAAATTAGGTAGAGTATACAAGTAAAAACTTTACTGAAGATTGTAGTGAATTTTTTTAAAAACAATTACCTCCAAAAAAATACACTAGAAATATTTTTATTTCATATAAAATAGAATAAATTGAGGGAATAAACTATATTTGTGACGTAAGAGACATAATTATTCTTATTCCTTACTCCATCATTCAAAATATATGTCCTAGAAAATTGAAAATAAATTTTTTTCTCTATATTTGGCTAATAAGTCACATTATTTTACTTTTATATGGGAAAATTATCTATTATTTAATATAGTAAAATGCACACTTCCCCATTATTTTATTATCCTAGAAATGAGGTGTCACAAAGAAACTCTAGAAATTATATAGAGACATTTCTTAGAAACTAATTGGGGTAGACATGAGAACAAAAATAGGAGAGAATTGGGAAACAAGAGAACTGAATTAGGAAACTCATTACTTTAGATCATGAAGTGTCCCATAAAAAAATAAGCCATCAGGTAATGAAAAAACTCAAGCTAATGATGCCCCACTTTAATAACCTTCTTATGATGAAATATACTCTATTAAACCAAATGTAGAGTCTTATTTTGATATTATTCATCATGAGTTATGTGACCCTT
This sequence comes from Viscum album, assembly GCA_963277665.1. Taxonomy (NCBI): domain Eukaryota; kingdom Viridiplantae; phylum Streptophyta; class Magnoliopsida; order Santalales; family Viscaceae; genus Viscum; species Viscum album. Next base: position 1,370,301,240 of record OY728133.1, on the reverse strand, counting down.
GATTTTATTATATTTATATAGGTTTTACAGTTTGTACGTATAAAAAACTAGTGATAATTCTAGGATAATTCATTCTGAAAATATTTACGGTTTTCAGTTTGAAAAAATCTATTTTCTGTAAAATTTAACACCTACTAGTAATGAACCTGTCCTATTTAATTTTCAATAATAATTTGAAAAATATATATCAATTTCATCTTCCGTGTAATCTAAGAAATAGATTTTTATCTACAAATATGATTCTTTAAAATTGGAGTCTAGATAAATTTTTTAGATGTTTTTATGGGACTTTTACCTGGAAATAATGAGAAACTTGTAGCTAGTTTTACTCTATTTCTGGAGTATTTTCCACCATTTAAGCATGGGAGAAATTGAGAGAGAGTACAAGATCAATTATATGACAATTAGGGGAAGTTGATAAAATTTTTTAGAGATAGTACATAGGTTTATAGGGTTAATGAATAGTTATATAATAGGGTAAATACAGCTATTTCGAAAAACAAATTGGGGACGTTTTTAGCTTCCACAGTGGGAGAATTCTTGTGGAGCCTTTTTGACACTTCTTTATAAATTAATGTGTTTAAGATCATAAATTTTACATAACCTTTCAATGACCATGTATAAATTTATAGGAGGGTAAGTTTGACCCAGGATGATAAACCTAATGTTACTTGGGAGGAAACCCATGATTCATTAATATTTTATTTTCATGTTTTATGTTTGAATAAAAGAATCTATCTAATTTATGGTGATCTAATGTGTTGAAACATACTTTTCATTGTTGTTGATTTTTTTTGATATCTTTGTCGGGGGTAGGATTTTGAGGGGAAAGTGATCATTTGGTAGTATCATTGTAACAAATTATACATAAATGAAACTCATTAAAAATTAACTACTATAAAATGTGTCCATTCCCACAATTTATTAATAATGTTTTACAATAATGTTTTTTATATTATTCGATGAATTAGTCTATACCAACAGTTTGTATAAACTATTGGTATATATAGTGATATAGAAAAGGTTTTAAAAAACCATAAGAATAGCCTAAGCTATACTAATTTTTCAAAAACAAATTGGTATAGACAATTCACAAAACCCTCAACCTCCTATCCTCTACTCCTCACCAATGATCCCTAATCTCCCCTCACATGAGAATGGGATGACCTTTTCTCGCTTCTCATATAGTGTTCTGCCCTTATTCAGGGATTCTTTGATTTTGATCTTTTTTAACATAATATTAGTGAGTTTTGAAGCCTTTTTATCTTCTGTTGAATATTATTTTAATTATTATCTATGTATCAAAGCCTAACCAAGACAATTTTAGGTCAGATTTGTTTCAATTTTTGGGAAAAATCATCGTTTAGATAATATTATTTATAGTATTTCATAACAAATGTGATAGTAATATATATATATATATATCTGTGTGTGTGTGTGTGTTTTAATATAGTTGTCCTCTACATTTACATAAATCAAATACATTGTTTTTTAATATAGATTAATATATTATGTAAATAATTAAAATAGCAATTATTTTTTATTCAATTTATTAGGGTGTTCATATATGTCTTTTGATTATATAGAATAATTTATGGGAGAGAACTTGGATAATTTTGTGGGAACATAGGATAGATACATAATTGGTTGTCTATGTGAAATTCTATTTCATATTATTTAATTTATTATTTGTATTTTTTATTGGTCTAGATTTTATATTCACTATTTTTTTATATGCAATGAAATTTAAAATGTATTATCATTTTTTATAATCATGATCGTTGGATATAAGGTTATGTTTTATTTTAAATTCATATTTCCCTTTATCCCAATTTTGTTTCTATATGAATAATAATATGAACCGTACATTTTGATATTATTTAGTACGAGTTAAAATTTTATTTACAAGACACCTTGGATCCTCACAAATTAAAGATTGTTCTGTTATTTTTCCACCTTTCATTAAATATCATTAAATAGATTTCCATATATGTTTTAGATGTGGATGAATTTCATGTCATCAACGATATGTGAATAATTTCATTCATTGATGCTTCTATTTTTTATTAAAAACATAAATATTAGTTTAATTGTTTTATTTCAAACTATAAGACATGAATTATATTATAATGCTTAAGAATTTAGAATTTTGAGTAATCCAAGTATAAGTTTTCTTTTTCACAATTTATGCACAATCTATGTTAATATAGACCAAATTTACTTTGACGCTGGTAGTTACCAGTTACTGATTTAGTTAGGGGATAATCCTTGAATATTATCTCGGTTTATGGAAGGAGACATGTGTTAAATTATTCCACTTATTGATGAGTAATTTATTCAAACATGCTTTTTATTGTATTTCATATTCCATTCAATTCCTGGATTCCATTTCCTTTTTTAGATTTTATATATATTTTTAATATCTTTTAAATATTACCCTCTATGGTATTATAATTATATGCTAATTTATATTTATATCAATTATGGTATAATTTCCAATATATTATTATAACATGTTTTTGGTGTTTTGATGTTGGGTGATAGTTGTTGTTATTCTTTTTAAAATGACTTTCATCTTAAAGACATGTGAATTTAATTGGATTAATTTCATATTATAGAAATAGATGTTTAAAAAACAATTTTTTTATAAATCCATATGTATTTAATTAGATTGCATAATGTATGTTTTCCATTACATGTTTTATATTTTGTTTGGATCCTTATTTTAAGGAAACAATTACAAAATATTTTATTTCTCTTATTCTTTATTTAGATAGAAACCAGTATTCTTATATGAATTTCATATTAAAATTTATTGTAATAATTTTTTTAATTATGGTTTATATATTTTATTTAAATATAACTTTTTCTTCATCTAATTGAATGTATAGAAGCAGGATGTATCATACTGATCAAATTTCAACTGAGTTTCAAATGAAATTGGATATTTTTGTAGATTATTTTTTAAAAAATTAATTATATGTAGCTTTTATACATTTTCCATGTTATAATTTTGTTTAATGTCTTTGGTTATGTTTGGAATAACTTATATACCATATAAAAAAAATTAAAAAACAATTATGTTTGGTATCCCAATAATGAGATGAGACAATATTTTATAATTCATGAACGGAAATAAATCAGTGGCATAAAGAATTTGATATTTTATTTGTTTCCATTTGTGAATGAACAAAATAATTATAGTATTCAAGTGCAAAAGGAAAATGATAACAATACACATGAGTAATATAATGAAAATGATGATTTTGAGAGAGTGAAAAAATTAATTTAGGATGTCATAACTTCAATATATCATGAATGAAAAAAAATTCAAATTTTTAATGTTATTATATCATAGAAACACCATATATGTAACTTCTAATTCCTCCATTGATTATATTACTACCTTTATGAATTATTTTATTCGAGATAATGATGATATTCCCAAAAATCAATATATCGAATGGATGTTAATTAACAAAATTGTATTTTATTATAATAAAATTCATACTTATTAAAATGAATGTATTTTATTTTTGGTAGAAACGTTAAGCCTTAATGACTATAAAGAATGTGTTACATCTCGATGGAATCCAAATCTAGATGTAACACCATTTCATGTTCCAAAATAATTCATGTGGTGATTTTCATTAGGGGAAATTCTATTATCTGATTTGGAGAGTGGAATATTAATTTTATTAATCTATACATAAATGGAACTCATTAAAAATTCACTACGGTAAAATGGGTCCATTCCAACACATTTATTGTAATGGTTTACAAGAATGATATGTATAGTATTCTGGGAATTAGCCTATATCAGCAGTTTGTATAAACTATTAGTATATATAGTGATATACCAATTGTTTTTAAAAACCATTAGAATTGCCTAACCTATACAAATTTTTTTAAAAAATTTGGTATAGAAAATTCACTAAACCCTCAACCTCTTATCCTCTACTCCTCACCAATGACCGATAATCTCACCTCACCCGAGAAAGGGACGAGTTTTTCTCTCTTCTCATATAGTGTTCTCCAATTATTTAGGTATCCATTGATTTCTGTCTTCTTGAACATAATATTAGTGAGTTCTGAATCCTTTTTATCTTCTGTTGAATATTATTTTAATTATTATCTATGTATCAAAGCATAACCAGTAAAATTTATATCATATTTGTTTCAATTCATGGGAAAAATATTCTTTTAGATAATATTTGTTATAGTATTTCATAAAATATTTGATAGAAATATATATATATATATATGTGTGTGTGTGTGTTTTTTTTAATATAGTTATCCTATAAATTTACATAAATCAAATAAATTATTTTTTTAATATAGATTAATAGATTATGTAAATAATTAAAATAGAAATTATTTATTGTTATTTAATTTATTAGGGTGTTCTTATATGTCTTGTGATTATATAGAATAATTTATGGCATAGAACATGGATAAATTTGTGGAAACATAGGATAGATACTTAGTTAGATGTCTATGTGAAATTATATTTGGTATGATTTAAATTATTATTTGGATTTTTTATTGTTATCGATTTTATATTCACTATTTTTTCTATGAAATGATATTTTAAATGTATTATCATTTTTTATTATCATGATCATTGGATATAAGTTTATGTTTTATTTTAAATTCATATTTCTCATTATTCCAAATTTATTCTATATGAATAATAATATGAACATTATATATTTATATTCCTTAGTAAAAGTTAAAATTTTATTTACAAGACACTTTGTATCCTCACAAATTAATGATTGTTCTATTATTTTTCCACGTTTCATTAAATATCATGAAATAAATTTCCATATATGTTTTAGATGTGTATAAATTTCATGTCATTAATGATATATGAATAATTTCATTCTTTGATGCTTCTATTTTTTATTGAAAACATAAATATTAGTTTAATTTTTTTATTTCAAACTATAGTGCATGAATTATATTATAATGGTTAAGAATTGATAATTTTGAGTAATCCTTGTATAAGTTTTCTTTTTCACAATTTATGAACACTCTATGTTAATATAAACCTAATTAAATTTGATGTAGGTAGTTAAAAGTTACTAGTTTCGTTAGTGTATAATCATTGGATATTATCTAGATTTATGGAAGGAGACATGTGATAACTTATTTCTTTCCACTTATTGATGAGTAATTTATTCAAACAATCTGTATATTTTATTTATTATTCCATACAATTCCAGGATTCCATCTCCTTTATTACATTTCATATTTTTTTAATAATCTTATAAATACTAGTCTCTATGATATTATAAATCTATAATTATTTATATTTATATCAATTATAGTATAATTTCCAATATATTATTATAACATGTTTTTGTTGTTTTGATGTTTGGTGACAATTGTTGTTATTCTTTATAAATTGTTTTCCATATTAAATATATGTGAATTTAATTGGATTAATGTCATATTATATAAAAAGATGTTTAGAAAATAATTTTTTTAGAAATCCATATTTATTTAATTAGATTACATAATGGTTGTTTTCCATTACATCTCTTATATTTAGTTTGGTTCGTTATTTTAAGGAAACAATAACCGAATATGTTATTTCTCTTATTCATTGTTTCGCGAGAATCTACTATTCTTTTATGAATTTCATATTAAAATTTATTTTAATGATTTTTTAATTATGGTTTACATTTTTTATTTAAATATAACTTTTTCTTTATGTAATTGAATGTATAGAATCTGGATGTATCATACTGATCAAATTTCAACTATGTTTCAAATGAATTTGGATAATTTTTTAGATTCTTTATTTAAATAATCATTATATGCATGATTTATACATTGTCCATGTTATAATTTTGTTGAAAGTCTTTGGTTATTTTTGGAATAATTTATATACTAGGTAAAAAATATCGAAAAAAATATTATCATTGGTATCCTAATATTGAGATGAGACAATATTTTTCAATTCTTTAATGGAAAGAAATTAGTGTCCTGAAGAATTTGATATTTTATTTGTTTCCATTTGTGAATGAACACAATAATGATAGTATTCCAGTGCAAAAGGAAAATGATAACAAAACACATGAAGAAAATAATGAAAATTATGATTTTAAGAGATTGAAAAAATTAATTTATGATGTCATAACTTCAATATATCAAGAATGTAAAAAAATAAATGTGTTAAAATTTTTATGTCATTTTATCATGGAAACACCATATATGTAACTTCTAATACCTCCATTGATTATATATATACCTTTTTTTGAACTATTTTCTTTTGGATGATGATGATATTTCCAAAAAGCATTATATCTGATGGATCTTAATTTACTAAATTGTACTTTATTCTAAAAATATTCATTCTTAATGAAAAAAATGTAATTTATCTTTGGTCGAAACATCAGGCCTCAAGGAATATAAAGAATGTGTTACATCTTGATGGAATCCAAATGTAGATGTAACACCATCTCATGTTCCTCAATAATTCATGTTGTGATATTAATTGATTAATAGACTTCAAAATCTATTACAATATCCTGAAATCTCAATCAATATGTGATGGTATGATACTAAGACAATTAAAGACAATTATGAGTTGGTTAATCCTCAAGCTTGATTAGCATCGAATAAATTTAATGCACAAAATCACGACTTAACAGTTGAGGTGTGAAATGTTATTTGTGGTCTATACTATAACAGTTTTAAACTTATTGGACATATGCTAATCTCTCATAGCATGTTGACTATTTTTTATTCCCATTTATAATCTTCATCCCTTGCACTAAATGAAAAAACATGTGAATTTCTTGAGTATACTCATATATAGATCTTCTAATCCTAGTAATGATATATATATCTACATTCAAACATTAATAGAATATTTTATGAAGTATTGGGATATGGATGAGAAGGCATTCAAAGATTCATCAAAAAGTATATCTTAGATTTATTCTACCGTTATCTGAACTATAAATGATTACTATGCTTATAAAATATAGTCTGGTTGGAGAATTAATGGAAAACTAGTATGTATTATTTTTATTAATAATATATGATATAAAAGAGTTTAATATTGTTGTAGTTTCAGTTTCATAGGGTATCGATGATTCTTTTTGATGGATCATCAATACAGGATGAATAATTTGATGTTTCCTAACAATATTTCAACTGGAAAAACAAATAAACATATTTGAAGAACATATGTGATTAATTAATTGAAATATTTCAGTTTTTCATTTGTGAAATTTCGTATGAAATATAAAAAGGGAAGAATATGGATATATAATCCACTTACAATTAGATAAATAAAAATATCATTTTTTGAGATTCCATATAAGTCAACTAATTTCCTAGGACATTGTTTATATTCAATTCATATTGAAAAAAATATACATGAAATGCTAATTTCAATTCGTTTAAATAATAAGGAGAAGACCAAATATGATATACAATCATAGTAGTAATTTTATAATTGGGATATTTGATGAGAACTACATCATATGTGTATCAGTAGAAACAAATGGAATGTTCCCAATACTTATTATACGATGACACATTTAGAGAAAAATAAATTTCTAGATGTATTGTACAATATCAAGGTATATAATTTATATTCCATCAACATATATAAATGAGACAATAGATGGGAGTTGAAACTAAAATCCCTAAAAACTCAAGATTAATGCATCTTTCTCCAGGAATTTATTTTGATAGAAATCCGACATTTTCTATCCAATAAAATAAGAATTATTGTGATTCTATTTTTCTATTTTGTGGAGTCCTTTTCCCTCAATGTTAATCCATGAATTTCAGGATAAAAATACAACAAAAAATGGTATCCTACTTTCAAATTATATTAGTTTTCACTGAATAATTTATAGAAAGTGGTTGATCACAATGATCATAAAATATAAAAATGGTGATGATTAAAAATATAGATCCCCCCAAAAAATCATCATGGGTAGATTTTATCATGTCCTAGAAAATAATAACCATAAAAGGATCCCAAAAGAGTGTTGAAACCACTTAAAAGTGGCGTGGTGCCAAATCTAGATAGACAACATGTTTTAGAAAAATGAAGAGGTTTATTGTCCATTATTGGGGCTGTTGAAGGTTCATTTATATGTTCATTTAGGTATGACACAATATATATTTATTTAGAACAGATAAAAGGCCTACATATAGGGGTAGAAGATCCAAAATGAGAATAACATATACTGATTTGATGAAAACCTCCTGGAATCAATGAAATATATCAATGAGAAACATATTTTATTATTTTAATCTTATATTATATTTTATCATTTATATAAATTATTATATGGAATTATTTTATGATAAAAAATATTATTTACTCACTTGTATAAAAGGAAACAATAAATGATATATAGGTAAAGTAGAAAAAAATCTTCCTTGAGCATTAAACCATTGTCAGATTCTTATAAATAAACTTTTACTAATATATAAGGGATGAAAGTAATAGAGGATGTATGTAAAAAAGAATAAATTATTATATTTTAGTATGAATATTATCACTATGTTTTATTTTAAAAAAAACCATTCATCTCAACTAAAAGGGGGAATGTTTGAAGATAAAGAAAAAGTGTCAATCTAAGAGAGACAGAAACCTGGATTGGTTTTGTTTATAACATCAAATAAGAAGAAAACAAATTCAGGAGAAATTATCAATAATGGAAAAAAAGGATACTATAGAGGTGTGTGGAAGGTGAAATAAGGCAAGATCAGTGGTTGTTATGTTATTGATAATTTTTCCTAGAAAAATTAGAAACACAGGAAAATCACAAATGAATCCAATTACAAAAAAAAGATTCTATAATAATGTAGTATACTTCACCTAAAAGGAAGGCTAAAATGGATAAAATGTAATGTATAACCATATGGACAATCCGGTGGGAAGAGGCCAAGACGTTTGAGTAGAATTAAAATAAACCAAGTGTTCTACTATTTAATTATGAAAAGGTAACTCCAACTATTTAGAAATCTGAAAATACATCCTTGCATCCAAAATGTGAATATAGCAAAAAATATAATTTCATGTATTCTTGAAGTTTTATGATCATTTTAGACCGTCAAGTAATGGTTTTTCTTGGTTTTGAGAATATTAATATACTTTTTTCTCACATTAATGTTCTAGTGAAGATTAACCATATTAACAAATTTTAGTGGTTCTTCTAGATTGAAGATAGAATTGAAGGTGATGCATGAATGAAAGAAATTTACTATAGTCATTCTCAATAAATTTCATGGTGACTCCTTCTAATAAATTATTTTTAAAATATATATTAGTATTAGACACCAAAAATGGTATCAAATTTTTTTGAGACTATTTATGAAGAAATAAATTTCGATAGTGATTTTTGGAGAGCATCCCATGAGTGGGGTTCTACTAAATAAGTCCTTGTTTCTATAGAATATTTTTTTTACAAAATCATGAAATTTGGAAAAGATTAAAGAGAAATAAAGTTGAGTTCTGATTTTCATTATCCAATAACTATAATTATTGATATTGGGTGTGATTAATATAGAGGGAGGGTGGTAATATAACTAAACAAGGGACTAAAATACCATTCAGTTGAATTTTTTTTGGTGTTTTTCTTCATTTGATTGCAGGTTCATCAAATATCTTGAATATTAGTTTGTATAAACCCAAAGGAAGAGATGTCCATTGATTGTATCACATTGTGAGTGTTTAATAGAATTCATTGTTGTCTAAATTAGTCACACTTTTTTCTAATCTAGGTTTTTACATAATGACATGGGGTTTATTAGTTTATGAAACATTTCTCAATTAAACCTTGCATCATCCTCCCCTCTTGGAATGAATTGGGAATAGTAAAATTGAAATAAAAAATGTATATAGTATTTTTCTTAAATATCATAGATTTTCTTAGAGATCAGAAAACTCCCTTACTTAAATATGGTGTTAGTAAGGGGCTGAACAAATTTTTCCCCTGGTATTTATTATTAATAATGATTAGAGAAAAATAGAACAACTATTGACATGAAATTTTTTGAAGGAGTTAAAATTATTGAAAACAAACACCAATGGGGTTATAGAAGTGGAAATAATATAAAAATAGTCTTTAAAATCGTTTTTTAAAATTTAATATTTGGTTTTAATCAACATTGAATCCACTGACATAAAAAATCAAACTTTTGATGTTAGGTTTTATAAAATAGAGGCAAAAAAAGATTTTTATTTGTTTTTTTTCCGGTGTTTTTTATAAAAAATACACAAAAATAACCATTGGTGCCATTTATGGTGTCAATTTTTAAATAAAATAATGCTATAAAGTATAAAAAATATTTTGGACATCATTTTTTTTGACAAAATGACTCTAATAATTAAAAAATGTATATTTTCTGTCAATTATATAAAAAATAGACAACATAAATTAGAATAATTAATGTGTTTTAGATAATTTGTGTTCTTATATTTCACTAGTAATGGAGCTAAAACAGAGTAACATATGAAAAGTTATGATCAAAGGATGTTATACTTCTCATAGTTTTGATGGAGACAACTCGTTTCAAAGAAAATATGAGAATCATGAACGAAAATTAAATACACCAACTGAAATAAAAAACTCTTTTGTATTTGAGTATATTTCAATTATTGTAGGAGTTACCTTCAAAATAATTTGTTGTTCATTGTCATATCTATTATTTTAATGGTATAACTTATGTGGTATTGAAAACAGTGACTAATAATGAATTTTTCACCATATTTGGTAAATCTCAAATATATCTTTTATATTCATAAATCGATCATAAAAATAAATCATGATTATAAAGAATTTTATTGATATTTTTATCAATAAAGGAAAATAATAATAAATAAATTAAATGATTAGAATATATATCATGATTAATTCAATGATTGATTCTCCATTGAAATTATGATTGAATCAAAGAGGTCAAAAAATGATGAAAGAAGGAGAAAATGCAATTATATATAATAAATGAAAATATTTAAAATGGAATTGTATTAAAATTTAGATGGGATTTTAAAAATTGAAAGTTGAGTTTTAATAAAATTGAAATACTAATGTCCCTAAATTGCTGATACATTATCTTGTTGATTTACATTAAAACCGATGTCGAAGTGGATTTTCATTAGTTTTCTTTGACTTCCATTTTTTATAAAAGAAATTCTAAAAATAACAATGGTGTCATTATTGTAATCAATTTTTAAATAATCCAATTCTAGAAACATCAAAAAAAATATTTGGCATATGTTTTTTATCAAATTGATGCCCAAAATTTAAAAAACAATTGGAATTTATAAAAAAAATAACACCAATAAAACAAATTATTTTATTTTAGACCATTTCATATGTTTCAATTTGACTATTCATGATGTTAAAATCGAGTAAATTATTAAAAGTTATTCCCTTATAATTTTGGTCTTATTTAAGACTTCTCTTAGAGAAGTTCAACTTTTGACATCCATAACATTTAATCTGTAACTCTGTTTAAGTCCCATGACCAGTCAAATCGAATATTATGTAATGATCCAAAATACTGTAATTTTTTAATTATTACTGTTGGGTTTTTTAAAAACCGACATCAATTATTTTTTCTAAATTATTGGTGTCTATTTTTTTAAAATGATGCAAAAAATAATTCTTTAATTGTTTTGGCATTAGTTTTGTAGAAAACTGATGCAAAAAAAATCAATGTAAATCTTCTTTTACTGTCATATTTTAAAAAAATTAATTCCTAATGTATCCACAAACATCACTTAAATAATTTCAACATTAGAAGGTCGTGAATTTTTTTCTGTAACTCAATTGTAACTCCAAGACCAGTCCAACAATCAACAGAAAAAAATCATTGCAAACTTATTTTTCATCGGTTTATTAGAAACAGAATCCATATTTCCAATGTTAAAGACCATTTTTTAAAAGTGGGACCTAACTTGTGTTTGTTTTATTTAATTTAAATAAGCATGTAAATGGACCCATGGCGTTTTGAGTGATGGAGTGATAATCCACCCATAATATAAGTAGACATTTATTTTAATATATTTGATTAAATATGAATTGAGTTGTTTTCATAGTGAGATTCCCAAAAAACTCATGCTTGTTTAGATGGTATGTATGGATATGAAATGTTCTACCAAATTTGAAGGATAATTATCTGTAAAATTTTAATATTGGAGATTCTAAGGTTGAGGGTCCTGACTACTGACCTACATTGGAGATCCTATAGAGTTGTACCTAAAAGACTAAAAATGGCACGAAGCATTGAGGAAGAAAGATTATATTATGAATAATCCACGTAAGAGTAATCTAGATTGAGGACTATTGGATATATTATCCATCATATCTTGGAATATTTTTTTTAATATGTCTTCAGGTGATTTACTGATGCCTGTTTTGTAATTTAAACATATCTGGAAATTTCTATGCATTAGCTTGAAATTTGTATAAGTACTAAAATTCCAATAACATTCAGTTAAATAACCTATTAGGATTTGAACCAAAATCATTTACCATTCAAAAAATCCATTTTAAGGATAGGAAATTTCGTTATATGGTTGTGTATATAATTTTCTAGTTTATACAGACATCCTATGGTTGGGATTTGAAGCATGTACGGTGACATGTAACTATATCTGGTTGAGACATACAATTGTAAGGTCGATCATATGACTTTTAAAGGTTGAGATCAAGGTGATATGTTATTAGAAGGATTAATGGGTACCTTTATAAGTTAAAAGTAGACATTATATATTATAATGAACCGTATGATTCTACTTCATAATGTACTAGGAGCAACATAAGCTTCAATAGTAGGCAAAAGTTTGTGAAAAAAATTATGGAAAAATATAGTGATTCCAAAATTCAAGATTATGAAGAGGAAATAAATTCTTATTAAGAAATATATATTATTTAATGTTCAAAACATAATTAATCTTATTGGATCCATGATTTAACCTTAATTAGATGAATGATAATGTGAATGAATATTAAATTTTTTATCAAGAATAATGTAGATATCCTTGAGTAAATTCTTGGGTTATTCCTCTGAGTTTTAAACAACACAATTTTACATTTTATTCTTGATACATGAACATAAAATTTGGTATTCATTATGTAAAAAATGAAATCATTGGGGGATGAGTTTTTGAAAAAAAAAACGATTCTGCAATGAAGAAATTCTAGAATAGAATATTCTATGAACTTAATTTAATGTTGCTTTTGTTCTGTTACAGTGATTTAGATATCAAAACTAGACTTTTGATTATTATAGTCTATGAAATAAGAGAGGTTTTGAGATTTTTTTAATATATAAATTGAAGGTGACCCCATATATGTTTTCGTTGAAGCTCTCATTCTGCAATGAAGGAAACACTACAATACCAGTTACTACTGCTATGTATTTAAAACAACCTTGAACAATGTTTATCACAACATTTGGTGTGATATTTTCAAAATAAATGAATTTTCATCATTTTGGAGGAGAATAGGGGATATTTTTTATCTATGAAGATGATGAAAAAAGAAAAAAATGATTGTAATATTTACAAAACTAATATACAATACAGTTTTGAAAAAATGGGGCATTCCCACACAATGCTTTTTAATGGATGAGATATAGAGGATTGTGATATATGATTGATGCAGTTTTTAATTCACATCTTTTGGAACATCAAATTTATAGATTAATTATGTTTTTAAAGTTCAAATATGTCATTAAATTGTTAATTATTGTGTTATGGGTAATTTTTATGTCAATTATTAAACTAGTGAACTTTATTTTCTATGATTATATGTTCAAATTATAAATTTTGTTGATCAATGAGTTTATTTTTCAATCATTATTTTCCTATAGATTTTTAATTTTAATTTCATATTTTATTTATTTTATCTTTTAATTAATTAATTAATTAATTAATTAATTAATTTTCAAATCATTAATTATTGAATAAAAGATTAATTTCATATTCAATCTCCCTCTTTAACAATTTAAAATTTTTCAATATTAATGCACATTTTAATTTATTAATAATTTTTACCATTCATTTAATTTAATTAATTATTTATTTATTTAATGAAATTCAGATGTAGTTATTTATTTTTAATTTTACTAATTTATCCTTTTATTTAATGAGTGGTGATCCAGATTGTGTGTGAACGATGAAGTCTACCTTATAGAGCTCAACCAATGGAAAAAATGTTTTATTGAAGGGGGATGTGGGGATGGCCCTGGAAGGTATGACTTGATATAAAGCTATATCAAGATATTTCGTAAGCCAAACCTGATCCCAAGAAATGATGTAGAGGAAAACACTGTTGAGATATGTAAACAGTGGAGACTAACGTCCAAATCCCCATAACGGATGGAGAATTTTATTTTGGATTGAATTTCACTGTATTCATTTGAAATCGACCGAACCTTCACTACGGATGAACTGGATACCAATCCATTTCAATCTTATTGATGCTACTATTGATTCCATTCGAAGAAAAATATGGGACACCATTTCATTTCAGAACATTATATGGAATATTAAATCCAACCAATCCCATCGTATGAAGAACACCTGAACCTATGATTATGGCCAACCATGATTTTCGTAACGTCGAAGGACTTGGTCATACATGAGATCAAATTCAAAATCTGATTTTCACTGAATGGACATTATCCATTAGTTCCTTCAATAGAAAGACCTAGACATGGGGTGTTTCAACATCCACGGTTGTCAAGTAATCCATCATGAATATGGTTGTCTCTTATGTGCAGGAACTATAAAATCTTGAAATCATATCATCTCATGCATCCATACATTAGTTGCATGCAATGGACCCATTATATTTCATTAGAGACATTTATAGTTTTTTCAATAGTTTGCTTTGAATGGTTTATGGGAGGATGAGTTGAGGATGAGAGTTTTTTCATTCCATCTAAAAGAGATAAATATATCATGGTTCAAGAAGCATGATGATGAAATCTTTGGTACATGATATGAGTTATTCAAATCATTTGTCACTAATTTTTATCCCAATAATATCATAAATATAGTGAGATAGATAATAAATGGTTTGGTTCAGGATGAGGTAGAGCTTCATTACAAGTATTAGGGTAGGTTTGGAGCCTTCCTGAGATTGTTTCCAAACAACCAATTAGCTCCCTATCTGATAATGTGTAACTTCTACAATTCACTTAGACCAATAATCAAAAACCAGATGATCAATCTTTTGTTGGTGAATTATCTTATTTAACTGCTGATGAACATAAACGATTTTTGTTAAATTTTCTCAAAAATCATAGCACAAGTACACAAGAAATACATTCATTAACAGATCTATAAAAATAATCAATTTTTTCTTGTTGATTATAGAGTTCTTAGGGAGAAATGTTGTCATAGTGAGATGTAGGGTAATACTCAAAAATGTGGTCCCAATATTGATCTAACAATTCATCAGGAAGAGAGTGGTTAGTTTTTCAACATTATTGAGAGGAATAATGTTAATAAGATTCCTTTCCTTAATCAATTCAATGATGGATATAAAATTTATACTAAACATTCATTGAGAGATCAAAGAGTTACTAAAAAACATTCTACCCTGGAATTTTTACAACAGCAAAAAAAAACATCCAAAATAAATGTGGATGAGTCATCAATTTATCAAGTGGTGTTGAAGGGGATGTTCCACCATGTTTTGGGTGAAATCATTTCATTAAAAAATTGTTAAAAAAATGGGATCCATAGTTTGGAAAATGAAATTGGGCAAATTATTATAGATATATGGGGTAAATACAAGGGAAATATCCCCATCACAAGTGATATTAATCTAAAAGGGAATGTAATTTCATTCACTACTAGAGAAGGACATTAAACCCAAGAAAATGTTAAAAGATAACCAATTAATGTAAGACTTTATGAACAAGATGAATCTGAAGATTAAAATTTGAAAATTTCAAATTCATGAAATTGGGACAGAATGGTATATCATGAATCAAATGATGAACCTTCAACAAAAACGTTAAAAAAAATAAATATTATGTGAGTATTAGTTAAAAATAAAAAGAAGAAAGTGGGATTTAAGGATTAGGAAAGTAAGAAAGAAAATTTTAAGAATTATTCCCCTCCCATACATTTTCCCAAAATATTTAAAAATAACTATTTACTTGATTAATTGAAATTTCATCAGATGTTTAGGCCCTTCAGCATTAATATTCCATTTGTGGAGGACATGAAAAAGATTCCATACAGTCTCAAATTAAAAAAAGGGTTTTATCCAACTACAAGGTCTGAGGAGAATATACAACCAAAAAACTAATTGAGGGTTATAGTGAAATTGTTTATAAATAGTGTCCTCCTCAAAAAGAAGATCATCGAAGCATTTTATTTTATTTAAGAATTGGAGAACATGATGGAATAAATTGTATTTGTGACATAAATGATATCATCTATATTATGCACCACATTTTATTTCAAAAGATAGCTCCTAGGGAATATAATTCAACTTCGGTTTCTCCATGGTTAGTTCATTATTCACTATATTATCCTTATAGAAGGGTAAATTCTTTATTAGTTAATGTAGGAAATGTCACTCTTCTTGTAGATTTTTTTATCCTAGAAACGGTGTGTAACAAAAAACATCTATTAATTTTAGGGAGAACATTTGTATCCCCACATGGGGGACAGTCTTTGATGTTTCAAAATGTATAATAACTATTCATGCTGTTGAGGATGAAGAAGAGTTGCATTTTTCAATGATTCTATGATTTTGGTGAGTTTTAAATTGATAGATATTGCTGATTAGGTCTTTAGAGCAGATGATATAAAGGAAAATCATAATCTTTTTGATGATATGGTCAATGAATATATTCATGAAAATTTTAATGCTTATTTTGTTGAATATGAATCATCACTAGAGAAGAAGATAATTGGTAAATATGAGAAAAAAATTAGGGAACTCAGTACTTAGGATCATGAAGTGGTCCATCCTAAAATAATCTATCTGGTAAAGAGTATCACTCAATATAAAAATACACCACTTAAATAACCTATTTATGAAGAAATCCCATCTATTGAACCAAATTTGGATTCATAGTTTTAAACTCTTATCCCTAGTTATGTGTCCTTAAATATTAGTGTGTTTCATATAATATTGATATATTAGAAGTCTCAAAAACTATAGATAATTCTCAGTTAATCCCTTATGAAAATATTGACGGTTTTTACTTTAAACAAATCTATTTTTAGTAATCATTTTCACATGATATTAATAAAGCATTCTAATTTTATTTCCATCCAGAATTTGAAATGTTCATTTCATTTGACTCTAATGTTGTAGTTAAAAATATCATGGGAATTTAGGATTCATTTAGATCAACAAGTATTTTTCAGTTATTTTTTACGCATTGTTTTGGAAATTATATATAGTAATACTTTTTCATTTTATAGTTGGTTTTACTCCAGTTCCAAATTTTTTTCATCCTTATAATTGTGGGAGAATCTAGGAGGGATTATTAGATCAATTATATGGCATCTCTTGAATGTTTATATCATTTTTGAGAGATGTTAGAAAGTATTGTATGGGTAAATAAGAGTTGAAGAATAGGGTACATAACGTTGTTTTGGAAAAAAATTATAGAATTTTCTTATCTTCCACAATAGGAGACTTCATGGGGTGTCTTGTTGGTACATACTTACAAAATAATTAGTTTAAAACAATAAATTTTATATAACCTTTAGATGATCATGGATATATTTTTAAGATGGTATGTCTGACTGGGGACTACAATCTTAATGCTGCATTGGAGGTAACCCGTGATTTTAAAGCTTTTATTTTTAGGTTTTTTTAATTTATTTGTTTTTGATGGGTGATTCACTCACATATTAAAACATACTCCCCATTATTCATTATATATTTGGATCTCATGGTCAGATGTCTGATTTTGAGGAGAAATTTGTTTTTTGTAAGGATCATTGGCTTTGTAGAATGATAAAAAATTAGAATATTAGATCCAACTGGATAAAACATCCATCAACTCAAACTTTGGTAAATTTAATACTTTTAAACACATGTTGTTTTTTTCCTTGTTGGGTCTAATACTTTATGACTACAGTAATATTTTAATTTCTTTGAGGGTGGAAACATTTGCTGTAAAAAAGTGGTCAAAGATTCATTATATAGGGGAGTATTTTTTTTAAATTATTAAATTTAATTCCGTGATAATTTTTATTATTTGAGTAATATTTTCATTTTGAACCTTTTGATTAATCTTTTTCGGTCACTACTAATTTTTAATATTACCTATGAAAACATTATTTTTATTATTACCTTTGAGTTTTGTTCTTTCTTTGAAATTCATACCTTAGCTCACCCGATGCATGATTCCTTTTGAAAAATCATTTTCTATGCTTAATTGTTTTAATTAGTGGATAATAGTAACCTTTTGAATATTTATTATGTGTTTGAGTGGTCCATTTGTCTTCATTTATTTTTCATGTCACCCCTTATGACATATGTTTCTATGTGGATGTCCAAATCTATTTGAATTTAATCATTTAAATGTTTCTCTCAAATTAACTTATTTCATTTGAAAAAATTCAATGTTAAAATTTTGGGGGCTGGAATCCAAATTGAGATGAACTGTTCTTAAATAGAACCCATCAAAAACAGTTAAAATGCTTCAAAATTTTGGGTTTTTATGAAACTCTTAATCTGGATTAGTATGTGATGATTTTTTTTATATTTGAAAGTTGTGATACAACTTTGAGGAGGTTAATATTTATTAACTATTATATTTAATTATGTGAATCATTTTTCTCTTCCTCCTTTAAAAAATAATTATTGGAGTAAAAATTAAGTAAATTTCTATATAATAATCATCAACATTGAAATTTTTAATCTTAACTTAACATAAAAAATATACATCCTTATATATTATGAAATGAAAATACTAATGCAAGTTGATGACCTTATTCTTTCAACTCTTTTTAATTATTGATTTAATATTTGAGGTTTTATTTATGCAACCAATAAATTATCATTCAACCTCATTCCAAAATGATGCTATTATTTATATTTTTAAATTATGTGATTGTATTATCTTGGAGGTAATGAAATATTTAGACTTCTAAATGAATAAAAATTTATGTTTTTTAAATTGAATTTATGAATTTCAATTTCCAATCAATTTTTTGAAAAAGATCTATATTTTTATTGAATCCATTTAATTTGTGATGGATTTCACTTTTTCTTCCTGATAAAATTATTAATGGAAAATAATTTTGAATGTCAATTTACTATGGCATTTATGTTTTACAATTTTGAGGTTTATTTTCCCCATCACATTTTTAAAAATAGGATGGTTGAATACAAATAAAATCTTAAGAGTTGGAGAATTAAATGTGGTCATTAATTCATATCTTTTTCAATGTTACATTTATTTTTGTTTTTTATGATAAAATATATCTCTAACTAGTTAATTTTTTCTATTGCATGAAATTTTTATGTAATTTGTTCATTTAGTGAATTTAATGTTTATTTTAGGTTTTTCTATTCAATTTTTAAAATGTGTGTGATCTATAAGTTTATTGTTTAATTTTTTAATTCTTTTAAATTTTAAATTATAATGTTTTTTATTTTTACGTTTCATTAATTTAATTTTTTATTTTCATGTTAATATTGGTAATTAATTAATTATATAGTAAATATTTAATTTAATTATTAATCTTAATCTTTAATTAATTTTTAATTTTTAATTTTATTTCACAGTTTAATTATTTAATAAGTTTTCAATTTATTGTTTTTAATTAATTAAATAATTATTTAA
The DNA here is from genome assembly GCA_963277665.1 of Viscum album. Classification (NCBI taxonomy): domain Eukaryota; kingdom Viridiplantae; phylum Streptophyta; class Magnoliopsida; order Santalales; family Viscaceae; genus Viscum; species Viscum album. Next base: position 1,370,281,416 of record OY728133.1, on the reverse strand, counting down.
TGAAATAGAAATTTATTTATTATTTTTAACATTATTATTCGAAACATTTAGTTAATAATAACATCAATATGAACTTTAATTTAATTAGTTAAAATTGATATTAAATATATAATTTTAATGTTTATATTTTTTAATTTATTCAATTTTTATGTGTGGTATATATATTTTTTTATTTTAAAGTCTCGATGTGACTGTGTTATAGGTGCTTCTACCATAAATATGTGGAAAACATAGATATTTGGTCAAGGGTATCTTTGGACACACCCTATTTGGATTGACCATGTTACAAACTAATCAACCCAAAGTGAAAATAAATTTAGTAAAGTATTACACTTATCAGCATGGAGATAACATAACATGTGAGTGTTAAATTTTGTGAATGTACATGATCAACCACATGAATTAAATTTCATCAATAATTTAGGAATCAGATCAAACAAATATAAACGATTCTATCAACTAAATCTAATTAAAGGATCGACCGTGGGGTTTCATGCCAATAGACCATAATGACCATGCTTCTCTAAGAACCCTTTACACAGGGGGATGGTGAGGATTATAAGGATTTCCAATCTACATGCCAAAATGGAATTAATGAGTTATGATGTAGACTGAGTCCCACCAAGGAATTCTTACAAATGGAGAATATACAACTAACTAGATGTGTTTCTTTACATGAATGTGGGGTTGGTGTTGATGGGTGCGGTTTGAGATAAATCTCAACCCAAATATTATAAAAGACAAACCTGAACTCAAGTGCGGATGAATAGAAAAATGATAATGAGATTTTTGAACAGTGGAGATGGATTGAAAAATCATCTTCATGGATGGAGAATCATATTTTGGATCAGATTTTATAATGTTGAATCGATGTCCGTCAAACCATCACCATGGAAGGACTAGAAGTTGATCCATTTCATTCATGGTTATTATAATATTGATGTTGTTTGATGCTGAAGTCATAGCGTTGATTCCATGTGAACCGAAAGAATAAATATGAAATCCAAGAAAGATCTATATAGAACAAATACCCAAACCATTTACAAAGGTTGCCCATAGGTTTAGTCATGTCGAAGGATTTGGGATTACCGGACATTGAATTTGAAATTAGATATGCAGTGAAGCACCCTGAAGAAGATGAATTAGAATCACATTGTTCATATATAGAATATGGATTCCTCACCGAATGACTTGATATTATTCAATAACGACACCTAGTTTAACACGATACGTGAATGATGATGGTAATATAGATGATCCAAGTTCCAATTCCTTTATGATATCAATATTTTTCCAAACCAAGTCTCGTTAAAGAATTGCCAAGGATATAAGTAGTTCATGTTTCAAAAATATGATAGTGTATGATTTTAATCGAAACAATATTGAGATGAGATGAAATTTTATGAGGGTTGTTTAATTACTTGTCTTTAGGTTTGAATAATGATAAAGGTTACCTCGTTCAATGCAATTGATATAGTTTTGAAGTCAATAATCCACAGTTCTCATTGAAATTTTTGAAATGTGAAATGTTGTTACAGATCTTTGAGGTAATCGTGTGATAATGTTTCACATCTAGGTGATGTATGAAGTCATTTCTCGAGTCGGGTATTGTGAGATTGGGATTTAGAATAGTTTTTAGTGTCGATAAAGACCATGATGATCTAATTTGGTTATCACTTGTAGAGAAAAATCAATAAGATCCATGGTATTGTGACTTAGGTGTGAACTCCATATCCTGTGAATTAATTTTTTATTCCATGAATTTTGATATATGTGTGATTCTGAATCTAATCTCAAAGAAATACTACGAAACTAAATAAATTTAAGGTGAAATTGTCACGATTGAGTCTTATCCCAATTAAATGTGGTGTTGAAGGAATCATGACTAATTTTATTCTCATTAACATGTGACTTCTTTAGTTCACATGTCTGGAAGAGGTGGTGAAATCATAATGATTCCTCGTGAATATTTATGTATCCAAATATTCACATGGGTGGAGCACATTATGTTTTTTCAATGTGTAACTGGAGATATTAGGGAATCTAAATATAATGTATTGAAATTTGAAATTAAATTTTAATTTTGATAATATAATTTTTCAGTGATATTTAAGTTCGATGTTCTATTTTTTATTTAATAATGATAATTATTTCTTTCCACTCAAGAAATAATAGGTGATGGTAGTGATTCAATAAATCATTAATCAGTGATCGAAGTAATAAAATTTAGAAAAGGATGTTGTATAACTTTTCTATTTTTAATAGATCAATTATAAATTCAAGGTTAAGAGATAAATAGTAAATAAATATCATAGAATTTTGAAATTTCACTAAAGTGAGTGATTATTAAATCTTTACTTTTTCTCAAAGCACAAAATAATTACTATTTACTTAAGTAAGATCAAAAAATATTTTATATCAATTCAAAATAGTTAGAAACCCTTAATTTCATCAATTTTAACTCTCTCTCCTAGATTGGTTTCTTACATTACCTCCACACATAATCAATAATTTTTCACCTCTTAATATACTTCATTCATTATTCTTACTATATACATTCATAGAAGAACACATATTCTTGGTCCCCTTGTTTTATTTTTAAATAGTTTTTGTTTGTTTTTCTTTGATTTTATCACACACTCACTACACACCTTCCCCATGGATATAATAAATCACTCTCCACAATACTAGCAGTAAGTAGGTTATATACATAACTAAAATTTCACATTTTAATGAAAAAATTGATCAAGGATATTGAATTTAATTTGTATGTATTTTATGGTATTCCATTTTTAGAAATATTAACGGACCTATAGAAAAAGGGTTCGCCGATGTGTATAGTTATGGGATGTGAATTTATTGAGAACATGTGAGTGTAATATCCTAAATAAAATATGATTCTATCAATTATTTTTTTGGTGATATGATATTCCATGATAACTAGGAGGTATTTTGAATAAAAATATGTATATGAGAGGGATCTAGAATCTCTTGAGGAGATAAAGTGTTAAACCAAATAGAAATATATAAATAAGGTCTATTTTGTATAGGGTAATAGAACAAGAGGTACCTAACTATAATTAGTTCATCAAATCATAATGTGATGGGGGAGAGGAAGAAACAATCCGTACGAGGAGCTATATAATTTGAGAAAGAGAATACCCAAGTGTTTTGTATTTACATCTTTAGTAAAAATTCAAAATCGTGAATATTCTGTGTATACATGATATTTATGATTTCATTTGATGTATTTGATGACAAAAAATAAAGAAAGTATTATTGAAATATTCTACAGAATATCTACAGGCCTTTGAGTCCCTTGATGTTCTATGCTGAGTTACAGAATATCTAGAGGCCTTTGAGTCCCTTGATGTTCTATGCTGAGTTCCAAGATTTTTTTTAATACTAACTTGTAGTTGGTAGAAATATATAGGTCCGTGATTAATATGTTATTATTTAATATTTAATTCCCATAAATTTTTTTGTGGATGTAGATTAATTTATTGGGTAGATTGATATCCCAAGATAGACTTGTGATCTATTTTAAAAAGAATGAATTGTTTAACTGGATATTGGTTTAATTCTAGTATACATAAACTATAGGAGCATTAACATATAACTTGTGTAATATAGTGAACTAATGACCAGTGTAATATAGTGAGAGTGTATATGATGATCCCTAACCAAACAGACATATAATGCTGAAAATAGTTATATTTTAAAATTTGTGACTCAATGAGACTTAATCACAACCAGGATTAGGTTTCCCACAATGGGTCTAAACTTTGTAAAAATTAATCTATCATGCTTTACTAATTTATTGTATTACATGTGGTGTATATAAATAGGATAAACTAAAAATATCAATCATTTTATATAAAATAAATTAGGGTTCAACTAAAAAGGGGGTCAATGACTATATGTGATAATTGGAATTTGGTAAACATTTTACCACACCCGATTCATCCCCTCTCATTAGTGTCTGCACCGATTATACTAAGAATATAAAAAACCAAAAAATATTTAAATCTATTCATATATATAAAATAAAATTTTATAAATGGAAGATTATTTTTATTGAAATTATATTTTTATTTAATTTAATATAAATCATGAATCTGTATAAAAAATCACAAAGATTTATATATCATACAAATACAAATTGTCAACACATTCATTCCCCGAAAAATTTCAATAACTGAAAAATTGTGTTGTGTTATAAAAAAATCATCAATGGGGAAAATTACAGAAATTACACTACAAAAAATTGGATAAATTTATTTTTTTAGAATAAGGTTTGAAAACCATTACCAAAAACTATAAATTATTTCTTTTTTAGAAACCATTGATACATGTTTTAGAAAAACCAAAACACCCACCCCTTTAATTCTCCCACATCTCCATCCAAACTGGGACATCCCTCAAAAATATTATACCTCCAACCACTAATATCATACCACTTTCACTCCTTCCATATATTCTGTTAATAAGGATATTTTTTCACTCTTCCTCTGAGTACACATCACCTAACAACAAAGGCCATTGGCATCCCAATTCCTGTCATCATTCCTATCATCTTTTATAGTTTTATGGTTCAATTTATTGTTTTAGAATTATGAATATTTTATATAATTGTTTCCATAAATTATTTTGTGTCATTCAATGATTTCCTTTCTGTTTTGTAGTAAAAATTAATAAATACAGGAGAGTCGCTATATCTATAATTTATTCTTCATTGGTCATTTCCATAAAATTAAAGATTAATTATCTTAATAATTAATGGAAATACCACATATATTCACATATAGAATATATAAATAACAAAATAAATAATATATAATTGTGGTGTGTGTAATGATTAATTAGGTTTCGGTGATTTCGTAAAAAAAATATTCTGTATAAATAATTCAATTTCAGTTTTTACAACTATAATTGTATTAATATATTTGAATTTGGTAATAGTTTCTAAAAAATAACCATGATATTTATTATTATTATTATTATTAGTGTATATGCATTTATACATATATGAAGAACTATTTTTTATAATACATATAACTACGTATATAGAGATATAGGGATGAGCTCATATAACAATGTATTAACAAGTAGATGTAAAAGTTATTATTCTAAAAAAATTCAAGGTCTTCATATTATTGGATTTCATATTATTAAGGGATTTATTTTTGAATGATATCATCTATTTCAAAAAATAATTTGAAAATGTGTCTTCAAGAAAAAAAATTATTTTAAAATAATGAATTTTATATAGATACATTTTACTTAAGTGTTATATATATATATATATATATTTACTAAAGTCACGTTATTTTCACAACAGTGTTATGAATTTATTGTAGTTATATTTTTAAACATGTATATATTTCTTTGTAATGTTTTCAATGAAGAGATATAATAAAATACATATATTTTTTAATATAATTTACCTCGATAAAAAAAATTTACATTTTTCTAGAATGGTGTATTAATACAATATTTATCTTTATTTTTATTCGTTGGTAGTTTAATCATTTTCCCAGTTAACCTTATATAGTGTAATCTTATAAATATTAGAAAAAAAAAGATTTTTAAGAGAGAAAATAAAATAAATATGAATAAATTTTGGATTCGTTACTCTAAAACACACCTAATTATTCTATTGGTTTTGAATAATTTTTAGACAATGAAATTGAAAATTGATTATATGATTTTAGATTAGAATGTACATGAACTAATTATAAATTATGAAATAGTTAAATTTAAATGACTTATATGAAAATTTTATATACTAATAGTTTCAAGATTGATTTGTATGAAAATTTTTGCAAGGATAATTTAATGTTAGGGGAAACCAAAGTGGGGATTATGGTATTAGAGAAACAAAAAGTTTCCATCTATGGGAATATTTACTTCAATACATCATAAATGATACTATTTTCTTTGTGAGATGTGATGAAAAAATTATAATAGATCAATAACCTGTTAAATTGATCATAACTTCATAAATTCTACTTAGTAAAATAATTATAAAATAATGGATAGTTGTAAATTAATAAATTCTGTAAATAAAATATTATTTATAGCCCATTTCCATTATTTTAAGCTATATTTTATAGCAATATTGTACCATGTAAATTTTTACTATGTAATTAATAATAAATAAATGTATTTTATTATTGAGTTTATTTGTGATGTTTTAAGAGATCAATGATCTCAGAATCATTTTATTTTTGGATGAAAATAATTAATAAAATTATTATCGATTAATAAAAACTCATACATGTTATAGTGATTTGTTTTCTTTATTTGGGTGATTTTTTTTTTGATAAGCAAGAATGTATAAGATTCAATCAGGTAGATATAAACCACAAAAAACCAGTGAGAGTATGAAAGAAAGCATCATCAGGAAGAAATAATATAAGATAACATTAATGAGGGTATTACATTAAATTAATCTAAACCCATTTTTTGAAATATTATTAATGTTATAAAAAATTGTATAATATATGATTTTGCGTGCTTGGAAATGTAATAAAGACCACATGATGTCACTTTTAAAGGATTAAATTTTATAAAACATATCTGATTCATTATGTTCATATTTTTCATTTGATCCATGGAATGTGTATTTGGGAATATATTATAGTGGTTTAAACCCTTTTTTATAATTTTAGGGTCAATTATAACATACTGATAGTTTTGTGATCCCCCATAATTAACCTCCCAAATTATAAACATAATATAAATCATTAATTATTTTTTATAATTATTCTTGAAAAGAAATGTTACTATTATATACCAATATTCTCCAATTATGGAATTATAGTAAATATTTATTTATGGAAGGGGATATTTTGATTCATTAAAAAAACTTTTTGGACCATTTTGTTTTGATTGATTTATTTTCAATTATAATTTTTTATTTTTTAATCTCAGAGGTGCAGAATTTATGATGAGAAAAATTGGATGCCCAGAATTAGGAACGATCGATGATTGAAGAAATGGTATTCTCCTACAAATTAATTTAATATTGGATGATATATATTGATACTTTGGAATACTGAGGTGGTTTGTCAAATTCATCAAGTATATATCCGTATTTGTATTAGACTCAAATCATAAAGGAAATCACGACCATGCATAATGGTCCTCGAGACCTTACAGATGATATAAGGAAAATGAAAAGGTGAACACTCTCCCATTGTATATAAAGGTCAGCCTGCAGTATAGAGGGATATGTAATGGTCATCCCGATCATACCGATGAAATATTGAAAATTAATGGAATGAATAAATTTTATCAAAGTAATATATAAATGTCACTATTGCCATACATAATAGTCACCTATTATTAAAAAACATAAATATAGAAAAATGAAAACTATTACTTTTATATAGCTTCGTAAGAAGCAGTAGAAAACTAAAAATGGTAGAAAAATGACTTTAAAATATAAAGGAAACCTTTTTAATATTCTAAAAAATTTTATTTCTAGTACAGAGGTAATACATAAAAGTAGTTTCCACAATAAAGGTGAAATACATATGAGTCATTATATATTTTCTAATGGTTATATATACTTTATATCATAGAAATATTTCTATATAAAAAATAGTGTATTGAATAATATATTATTTATCTTCATTATATGTATGATAAATTATAACATAACAAAAAATATGCGAGGGTAATAACTTTTCTTATATGGGAAGGAGAAGTTCTACCACATTACAACTCCAGGACTTACCCCACAACAACTGTGTAAATTAAAGAATGTTATCATCATGTAAATTTTACAATTAATATTATTACTAAATATATATTATTGATAGTATAAATAGTTGAGATTAATTAATCATTCATATTTAGTTTAAAATTGATGATTGATATATTCAAAGAATATCATGAGTAATATTAGTTCAAGGATTATAGGGAGGTGTAATGGATTAAAATATATATGATTCGTAGAGTAGTGATTCATTTAATTTAGTTATGAAATGAATATAGAGAAAATACAAGATGAAAATATTATGATATTTTATGTTCAAAATGTTATGTGAATATATATTCCATTAAATAAATAGAATATATGTGTAAAAAATGATTCTATTTAAATAATCAGTGATAATAATATTTTATAGATATAGAAGACAAGGAATAGAATACAATACCATGGAGACACTGTAGAAGATCAAGAACTCATGGAGGTGTTTAATTTTAATGATAACACTGATTAATGGCATAGTGTTTAATCATTATAATTACAATTTACGAGTAATTTGTGTCTCAAAATTTTGTATTCCTTTTCTCAAAGTAGTGATTAGAGAGACAACTAGTGGAGTGCTCCTAGAATCAGCTGTGTCACTTTCCAATGTTCATATAAAACATATAGTTAGTATTTTTACATATTTTTACATTGAGACATCATCAATATATATTCCATGGATTAGCCCACTGTATTATACTATTTATTATAATAGTTTCCCTTAGTTTTAGTTTATATAACTAGAGGGGTGATATAATTTTAGAGTTGTAATGGTTTATGCTATTCCTTATTACCCAATAAAAATATCTATTTAGAGAAAAGTAGTTTTGTACACCCCTATTCATCCACTTTCACAGTGTGTATTAAGTATATAGTTATAAAAAGTAGTGTTAGATCTATATATTTAGCTGGAATGTTAATTATATGATACATAATAAATCATAAATGAGTGTCCTTTTTTATGGTGTTAATTATTCAGTTTTTTAATAATATAATGACATTTATTTTATGATCTCTTTGGATTGATTTTATCAACTCTAATTCTGATGGGAAGCATTTGAGCTATTGTATAGAATTTTCCATGACTAAAGTAGAAAAAAAGATGTTTGTTACTAACATTGATGCTCAAAATGTCATATTTGGATCTTCATCAATCTAGATCTACATGATGTTGATCAATTTAAAAATTAACAAGTACCTTTTGGATGAGTTAACTAACATAAATGATTGTTATAGAAAGTATAAGGAGGATAATTTTTATGTGAATATAATAAATTTCATGAACATAAATTGATTCATGATTAAAAAATTAATATATTAATCAACCAAATCAATGATATTTTTTGAGCTATTTGAGGTCTTAGTGATGAACTAAAATATTTTGAGATTATAAATATAATCTTTTGAAGGATTCAACCTCATTAAAATGAAGTAATAAACTCTTAATGAGTTTAATTTTGTGGAAAATTCATTGAATTATATACAAAGTAGTTTGGTTGGATATAAAATATGTGTAAATATATAAGGAACAAAAAATCACAGAAATATAGAGATAAAATTTATATATATAGAAAATATTTACATAAATTAAGTTTGATATGAGAAAGAAGATGAAGTTGATTCATTTCTCTATCTTGCCGAATGAAAATTCAAGAGAGGAATGGTTATGTTTTTGGTAAGCTACACAAGGATTGTTTTTAATGTTTTATAATAAAAAAAATAGTAATATTTCCAAGGTAATTTTATGATGAATATGTTTATGTAAATATTATAAAAAATACGCAAAAAAGTTTTCTCTTAAAAGATACCATAAATAAAGAACATTATTTGGAATGTTTCTTAAGAGAAAAATCATTATGAGGAAATATAATGATGACAGTGAATAATATTTAGAAGAAATTGAATCCAAATTCAGGTTATAAATAGCGATTATATTATGGATAATAATGAAAAAACAATATAATAAAAATAATATATCAATAAACCATATGGTATTGTTGACCTCAAGTTGGAATTAGTGGGATCACATGAAGATATCTATATTAAAAGAATGAAAAATTGAATGATTGGTTGATTTTTGGATGAATAATCAGATTATTTAGATATAAATGAAGTTTATATTGATCAAGATTTATAGAATTTGTAATAATTATTAGTTATTCATTATGAATAATTATAATGAGTGTATTTCAAGGCAAAAATTACAGAACAATCTAAGAATATTTATAATATTAATTAATTCAGTTTCAAAATTTTTTAGATAATGATCCGCTAGAAATTTAAAAATGAAACTCAACTCATTCTGAACATGTGTAGAGTGACTAAAGACCCATTTTCAAGGATAAAAGTGGAGTTATATTATAAATAAATTCATCACAAGAATGATTAGTGATGGCCAAAAAACAAAGGGATGTATAAGGGTGGAGACAACCTTTAGTCCTCTAGGTATAGTAAAAAACTTATGATTTTTTCAAAAATAGGATATATGTGGTAGGATGAAAGTGACATGATATTTACAATAATAATTTTCAATTTTATTGTTACATTGGTAATAATATTTCCTCCTATCAAGTAGAATAAATCCACTTTAAGGGATATGAACATCGTATTCAGAACAAAAGAATTATTCATATCCACTATGCTAAAAGAGAAATTAAATTTTTGGATATTTCATTCATTATACTAATTTTGGGAATAATAATACTTATTAAAAGAAAATTATAAATGGAATTAGCTTTCATATAAGTCAAATATGGTTGTATATGAGATAATATTAAAATATTCTATTGATAAATACACACTCTCCTTTGGAATTGGAAGAAGAGTATAATTGTATAGCCCAAGTAAAAGAGAACGACAAAATAATGTTTTGTTTCTCCACTCGATCAGGTTTATCTTGGAAGTAGAATTAGGGGTTGATAAGGATAATCTAGGTAAAATCACGGACAAGACAACCAAATTTAGAAGGACCTGGATAACTAATTTCGAGTGTTAATCTCAAATGACTAGAAATAGGAACAAGTTAAAAACATAAGGGGTAGGTTTGATAGATCCATATATATTAGAAATGGAGGATCATTGAAGATCATAATAATTAGAAGAACATGGATAGTTTGTGAAAAACTAAAGGGTACATAAGTTTTCTATAAGGATGGATTATGATTTTGTTGTGTATGTCTATTTGGGACTTCAAACTCATGGATATATTGAATTATAAAGGGTTTATAATCAATGTAAATGTTGGATACCCTCCCATTAAATGTGGTTGGACAAATATCCACATATATTATATGTATTATAAATAGAACACATGCCTTGTTACAGTGGCATGGGATAACATTTTATGGAACTAGAGGCTAGGAAATATTCACTAATAAATCATGGAAAACATATCTATTTTGAGATTCATGGTGGATATACCAAATATGAAATGTGACTATGAAATGAACGTTGATATATTCATACAATTAAATATGAGCTAAAAAATTATAACTACTAACTTTGGATGTTTATATGTGGTTTATTAATCCCTAATAAAAAAATTTCACATTTATTTATTGGATTTTATTTATAAAACACGACAAAATATAAAAAAAAGTAAAGTAAAATTCATTCCCTTATCAGTTACTTCCATCCCTAATATTGATCAATGCCTTCCCACCCATTTTTCTACACTCTCATGATTCGTTTCCTCGGGTAGAACTATAATATGTATTATATGGTATGGATGTTATGAAAAAACATGGTGAAAAATAAGGTATGTCCATTCAATCCCTCTATGAATATTTATTCCTCTCAACATATTTTTCCTGTATATATAATATTTTTTACCCAATTATAGAGGTTATGTAATTCATCCTTTCTTTTTTATTTCATTCATTTTGATTATGGTAGATGGATCACTTAGGAAAAATCTAGGTAATATGTTGATATCTTTAACTAATTTTATCTCCCACATCAAGGATATCCATTATACTAATTTCTCTGTGGATCATGGCTGTTTTGAATCATAAAGTGGTGTTTTAATATTTTTCCCTAGATCCAAAAGAGCCATTTTTTATGAATCCATTACCCCCTCCCCACGCCATTTCATTTTATATGATTTAATAAATAATTGTTTATCAATATATGGTTGATATAAATTAACATAAATAAATTCTTTTGAATCATAAATAAACTAATAAATTACCTTTCTCAAAGAATAAGTGTGGAGACCCAAACTTTAACTCCTATAATATTATTCTTATAAAAACATTATTTATATATTGACTTCAAAGAGACAAAATTTTATCCAAAAATCATTAATATAAAACTAAAAAAATTTCACATACATTAAAATAACATTTTATGTTTACATATTTATAGATTTAATAAAAAAATTTACTAATAAATCCCATGTTTTAATCATAAATGGAAATTTTTTACAATATATAAGAATGTAACTCATCTATAGTAATTATTTAAAATCTCCCAAAATATTATCCTTACAAGTTAGTCATATATATATATATATCATTTGTAATAGTTTTCTTTATAACCAAGATAAATAGAAAAAATAAGGATGAGATATAACACACTATAAGGGAAAACACATATCATAAGATATCAAGTCATGAAATGAGAATGAATAATATATAAGTAAATGAATGATAATAGAATAATATTATTAAACAAATAATATTAATTTCAACTAAATTTATGGTTAACAATATAAATAAACACAAGGATAAAAATAAATGAATTCATGGTGACAAATTGATAGTTGTTGAAATATTTTACCATCAAGGTCTCAACACATAAATAATTATTTTTATCAATCTTATTGAAAATAAATAATTATTTATATAATGGCCACAAATAGAAAATCCAACTTGAATTGGGTTGGACTACACCATATACACATCCATTTTCCTCATGAGGATATCTGACGCATTGAAGGAATATTGATAACTAGACCCCACCCATAACAAATTAAGTCCAGTTATTTCATCATATGGTAGAATGAATAAATACATAATCAAATTTTATAATAAAAATCCATATTATAATGAGAATATATTGAACTCCAATATTTTCCCATTTGAAAATAAAAGGGATAACATGATTATAGCTCATCCAGAGAAAAAAGGTGGAAGGTTAAACAATTCATAATCAACATTTCTATGTTGTAAGTGAAAATCCATATAATAATAAAATTTATATGGATTCTCAATATTTCCCCAATAAATAAATTTATGGAATCTATTTGAACAAAAATTAGTCAAATTAAAAAAATATAGAGTGTCAATAGGAGAAAATGCATTAGAAGAAAAATTATTCAAATATAATAGGTTGGTTTATGATTAAAAGGAAGTTATGGATTTATATTAAAATAATACTCCAATGGAAATTATTATGATAATATTTATAATATAATACATAGACACTATGTAAAACAAAAATTTTGAAAAAGTGGTGAATATGAATCATTTGTTAATGAAGCTAAATTGAGATACAAAACCCTTACTATAATGGTATGGTAAGAATAAAAAAATGAGTGGGATACCGTCACATAAAAATATATTGAAATTAAATAAATTAATTATAATTTAATGAAATAGGTCATTTAATACACCATATAAAATAAAATATGATGCGGATATCAGACATGTCTCATGGAATTGAAAATAGAGGCATATAACACATACATATTTACAATCATTCGAATCAAACCCCCTTAAAGGAGAAAATATAAAGATGAACATTATATACCATGATTAATGGGATAATAATGATATTTATTATAAAAGGTGTAGTATTTACATCATAAAATTAAAAATATGGTTTATAGCATAATTATTTCACATAGAATTAAAATTTATGACAAAGAACCCGTACATATTTTGTAAATTTTGAGTCAAAATCCAATGATATAATGAACATGAAATAAATAATTAAATATCATAAAATATAAAATTATAATGTTAAATTTTTGATGCGGATGTAGATACACTTTTATAATTAAATCGTGTTTTATAATAAGAAATATGTCTCAAGGGGTGAAAATTTTATATTAGTAACCCCTTTCATGTAAAATAATATTTTAGGTAAGAATCATATGATAATGAGTTTATAAGCAAGAATTATAGAACACAAATTGAAATGAGGATATAAAATAATATGTATTATTTTATTAGAATAAATAAAACGTAGAAAAATATAGTTCAATAAGAATGTTTATAACTTAATGAAAGAAAATTGAGTTAGAACATACCCTAACGTTGTTCTTAATTCATTCTACGCATATGCTCAATATGTATAGAATTATATATTTAATTTCATATCTAAAATTTATGAATATATTATATTTAGTTACAATATTGTTTTCACTTATGTTTAGGTGAATATTTAATCAATGCTAGCTCGTTAATTTATTTTTTGTTGAAAGATGATATTTTATTAATGTGTTAAATTAATAATATACCCTAATAAAAACCATAAATCAATAATTATTCGATTATTAAAATATTTTATATTTTTTATTTATGTTCACATAGTCACACATGATAGTGTTTTATATAGTTTTCCAAGTATGTTGTGAAACCCACCTAAAAAATGAACATCATATATCTCGATGGGTGAGTATGGTCAAGGAAGTGTATAATATCATTATAATAAAATAATAATGATATTAATTTTTTTTATGTTTTTGAATCCATGTTAATGTTTTCCAAATAAATAAATTAAATGATTATGAAAAATGATAATCATTACTTTATAGAGGTGGTAGACAGAAAAACTCACAGTAATCATTCATTTATTTTCATAAGTAACTAAAAATTAACAAACACTGGTTGTTATTTTATTATACTAATAATTAAATATACTTATACTCATTAACTAATTAAATAAATATTGTTTGGATAGGTCTACAATGGTATAATAAGATAAAAAATTTAAGGACTAAGTAACACTTACCTTGAGATCCTGAACATTCTCTTGGAAGTCTCCTTAGAAATGAAGGCCCTATGATAAATAATTGACTCTGAAGGAATATAAAAATTAGAGAAATTTTTAGAGGATAAAAATTGAAGAGTATTAGAAATAAATTCTAACTATATTTTATGGAATTGGGGGATGGAAGTACCGTTTTTCTACGTGAAGAAAATGGGCCTTTTGGGTACCTAAAATTTTCAATAATGAAATGACATTATTCAAGGTTCAAGGTTTAAAAATGAGAAAAATAATGTATTGTTTTATGATATTTGGTTATAAATCCCCAACCATATAATTCTATACATATTTTAAATAGGTTTCCGTCCATTCGATGCTTGATTTTTAGGTTTTACTATTTATTTTACCTTATTACTTAATTTTTACCATACTAGTTTATATTTTATTTAAAATATATGGTAACCCAAATAAATAGATTAATTTAATAAAACTATATTTATAATCAATATATTATAATTCAAATTTTAAATAACATAAATGAAATTCAAAATTTAATAATTTAATATATAGATAATCAATTTTGTAGAAGAAATGCTTTTCACATTAAAGTGATCTTAATATAATTTTATATTTATTATCAATTTAGTAAGTAATAATATTTTTAAAATATATATCTAAAAATTACATAAAATTTAATTTTTTAAACAAATTTATTTATTTTATTAGAAAAAAATAATGCCATATTAATAAAATAATTCATTAAAAATAATAGATTTACCATTATCATGGTCATTAACTTTAATCATATTATTTATAATTTTTTTAAATAAGTAAAATTTAAATTAATTTATAAAAGGCTCAATGTTGATTTAAAATATCAAATCGATTTTTATTTATGTTTTAAAACTGATGAAAATTAAAATTTTAATATAAGCAGATAAACCAGTTTTTAGAATGAAATATTACTCATGTTTTATAAACAATAAACAATAGTTCTATAAATATAAATATTATTTTTTTATGAGTAATATTACATATAAATATAAATATTTTATATAAAATATTTTTCAAAAAAACTTATTTCATTCTTTTTTTATGAAAATTTCATAAAAATGACAGTTTTTATAATATTAATATTTTTTACAATTTATTGAAAAATAAATGTTTTTGAATATATAACAAAAACTCACCATAAGATAATATTGAAATACTGAGTAAAGAAAATAATTTTTTTCATGTTTAAATTTTAAAATTTGACAATTTAACTTTTAAATAAAATCATAAAAATATAATCAGAACAATTTTCTATGGTAAATATATTTTTAAAAATAGTTATTAATTATATTATTTTTTTTAATTTTAATCATTTATTTTTGAATATATTTTTAATATCGATAATATATTTTATATATAATATGTTTAGTTTCATATGAAAACACATAAAAAGATAATTTCTATCAAGATTTCATTTTGGATCATAAATATCACTTATTAGTTATTTAGATACACTAATATAATTTATTGATGCCTTGGAATTAATAATGGAATTTGTTATTATTTATAAGTATATTTCTAAATATTGATACATATATTTTTACCAGCTAATTCTAAAACTAAATATTAATGACTATATATTTTTTGATGGTTCTATTTAGTCCAGTGGTGCATGCATCATAAGAAATAAAACAGATAATGTTAATAATTAAATAATATATATAATCATTATTATTGAGGATCTATAATAATATCTATTTGGGTGTTGCACTAATTTTTCACATATTTTTTTCTACCATTAGGAAATTGATCACCTTGATTAATTTACTTATGATGGTGACTTATAATGGTATATAAAGGTAATGAATGAATACTTACGAGATTCACAAAAATAGAGAATTCTCTATGAGCATGAGTAACAACTAGGCCTCACTGATAGTACAGAAAACTGGTACCACCCGTTCCTCCATAGACACATAGTCCCCTCCCAAGGGCCCACCCATGCTCCCTAATAAGATATCAGACTAATGAATTTCCCCATAGTACAACATATGTTTTTTCTATTTTTAGTTTTCCTCACATGAACACACCATGGGAAACTTCCAAAAAGGTCTACTTCTGGATAAGCATGATTAACTATGGGTTTCTAATCCGGTAGTCTCATAAAAATAAAGGTTAACCTCATTGATATGAATCATATCATTTAGCCTTTGTAACCATTAACATGACAAGGTGTTAGATTCACCCCCACATAGAGAACAAGATCCTCATTATGGACCATATATCTCAACCCAGGTAGTTCCACTTCACATAAGGCTATGTTCCCTATCTGATACCAATGTAACAACTACGCCCCTCTGACAGTACAGACACCATTCCTTAACATGGGTTTCCAGTCATGGGCTAGATTGTTAGACCAGTTTTCCAAAAGACTCATGGTCCCCTTCTTGGGGCCCACCCAAATGCTAAAATGGTTCCTTGTTCTAATGACTATCCCCAAAATACAACATAGGTTTTTTCTAGGGTGCTTTGTCCTCACTCGCACACACCCTAGGAAACATCCCAGAAGGTCACCCATAATGATCACTAATACATACCAAGAATGATTAACTATGGATATATAACAAGGTATGCTCCTGAAATGATGTTTTCTACTTATTGACATGATTCATATCATTTATCCTTTTAACCCATAACATTTTAGGGTGTTATATTTTTTTTGTTTTTGTTTGGAATAACACAAAGCTACAAAGGGGTGAATTGTGTAATTTTAAGAATCTTGACATATTCAAATATTATCTATATTCATATTTATGAATATATGAGTCATTATTTTCTTTAGTAAAGTTATACAACAAAAAATAGAGAATAATAACACAACATTCCTTATAGTGGTTCATGGAATAAAGATCCCCTAATCCACTCTTCTAACACTCAATCAACGAGCTTGATGGTTATACATAAATTATTCCTATTATCATAATACCATAACACCCAAGTTTATAATTTTGAAACCTTAAAAGATACAAGTTATATTATAGAAAACCTCTTAAAACCCTGCTTAGTGTTAGAAGATGACACTCCACCACAACCAAGTATAAGTATTAGATACTACAAGAAATGAAGATTAATTAATTTGATGATAAACATATTTAGCTAACAATTGTGGTAAAAATTAGAAGATAATAAATCTTTTTCATCATACATTAGAGTATTAAAAGAAGAATAACTTTGAATAGATTATGTTTTTGAATGATATTAGAGAAATAAAACAATAGACCAACAGAACAACAACAATTGAACAGCAGTCATATTTTACAAGATCAAAATAATAACTTCTCCAAAGTGTAGATCATTTGAATGTCAGAGGTATTCATTATTTTTCAAAAGTTACTAAACCATTTAATGACATGTCTCGTGATATTTAACAAGAGGAAATTGATTTGATTTTTGTTAAATAGAACCTAAAATTCAACTTCAAAATTTAGGATTAATTAAATTTACAACATTTAATCAATGTCTTAACATCCCTTATAGATAAGAATGATTTAATCTATTGAACAAGAGACATTGAATCAGTATTTAAGAAGCATTAATATATATTAATAATCCTATCAAGACCACTGTAAAAAACATTAGAAAATATCATGAATTTAAACACCATAATTGACTAAGTCAAACGTAGAGTATACATTGAAATCACAGTTGAAAACATATAGTTACCTTAATAATGTCGCGTTATAAAACCATATGTTAGTTTCAAAAATATACTTTTTCATTTAAAATTAATGTTCATGAACTATAAATTTCCAACAACATATGGAATCTGATACATATATTCTCTCTAAATATAGTTTGTCTTGCTTACTAATGTAGCATATAAAAAGTGATTCTAGACTATATAAAAACACATCCAAAATAACTTCGAAAAAAATATGTATCTAATAAATAAATTCAGATCAAGATAAATTTATAAAGAAATATAATCCCAAAAATAGTTAATGTAATCTCTTTCATAAGACAAATTAAGGTATTTAGGAGCATCAATATAAACAAGATTATTGGAGTATTGTTGAGAAAATTGATGCCTGCCAATCTCCCCCTTTTTATGATCACAAAAAAGTATATTAAATCATATGAAAATGTAAGAAATGTAATCAAAAATAAAATAGAGTATTAAATATATATATATATATATGAAAATTATATATCAAATTTAAGGGTTTATAAACTGTGGATAAAATTATTTTTTTAAAAAGTTTCTTTAGACCAATCTAAAGATATTTATATTAAATATTTAAATATTTAAATTTCTCTTATTCTAATTATTTGATATATTCTACTCATAAGCAATTTTTTTTACCAATATTTAACCCCCTTTTAGTGATATCAAAATATATTTTTTGGAAAAATGGTATATTACAATGATAATGTGGCCCAAAATTGGTAGAAAAATGTATTGATAGGTTAAGATATAAATGATTACAATACATTATGTAGATTTTGATAGATAAACATGAATTAAATAATCATAATTATAATTAAGAAAAGAATTTATAATTTTTTGATTGCAAAAAATATTTTTAAAAAATGATCTGAAGATGGATAAGACGAGGGAGAAAGTTCTTGTTTAGATGATTTGTCAAAAGTTAATGAATCTGAAACATCCTGATAATCATCCTTGAGCTGAGCTATCATTTCTTATAAATTTTGATTAAACATCCTAGCCCACTATTTTATCAAACTCTTGGAATTCTATATAAGTTTCATATTTTCATCTAAAATTACCCGTAAAATTCATGGTTAGTCTCTATAGACTGTACAAACTTCTATAATATCACACTCAGTTGTTTGAGGGGTTCCTAATATCTAGAACATCAGGTGTTCATTTTTCATCATGATATTTTTAATTTACAATAAAATGTGACATGGAAAACTATCACATTGAATAAATTCAATCCAATTATTTATTGATGATAAAACCTCATTAATAATTTCAAAAGTTTTTACTAAATCTTGAAAATTTTGATGAATAGAAGTAGAATCCCTTTCTAAAATTGGGATACTTATTATTGATTCATATTGAATCCCTAATAATTTCATTAATTCTCCAATTTTGTTCCTTGAAAATTATTTTTCTTTGAGTTTCCCAAGAGGTGTAGAACTATCTCTCTGAAATTCATCAAAATCCATTATAGAAATAAAATTTCATCTCATATTGTGAATGACATGAACCAGGATGAGATTCCATCTAACCCAACACCCAACCAAGTTAGATACATGGCCCAAGAGGTGTTCTCAATCCTCTTAGAATGGAGACTAGCCCTGGGAATCAATGTTAATCCAAATGGGAATGATTTATGATCAATAAAAAGAAGAGTCAAATAACTAAAATAGATCACACTATAGTAAACCAAAATAACTAGACATCAATAAATACATAAATAGGATCTTGATACAATGCAAAGAAGACAAATATTTAAATGAAAAATTGAACTAAAACCAAACTAGATCCCAGCTTTATCCCTGCATGACCTAGTGGTCACCACCATCCATGAGACCAACCTGGTCTAAAGGAACAAACTAAAAATAGAAACCTATACATGGAAAACAACTCAGTTCTTCCAAATCTAAGTGGCACATGTAGGGTGTGACCAGAAATAGATCAATATGTAAACACCAAAGGTTCTATTCATTTCCATTCCCAAAATATTCCATAAACACTTATTTGAAAAGATAAATAGAAAATAATGTTTTATCTTTTGATAGAACATAACATCACTATCCAATTTTAAAACAACACACACACACACACACTCCTCACTCAAAATAGACTTCCATTTTCAGAATAACTATTTACAACCTACTACCAAAATAAGAATCCAAAATGGTTATCAAAAAGGGGATATTATGAAAATAGTGAAACCATAATAAGTAGTCACTAGATAAAAACACAATGAAACATATAAAAAAATGTAAAAAAATATACATAATAATAAGAGGAATTTATTAAACATATCTAGATAGAATACCTATAAATACTCATTTAAAACTCACCTCTTGAAGTATGGTGATTTTCTATAGTTAATAACCAACCGACCGATCTAACCAAGCCAATCTAGTGGCCCCTCCCACCGTGCCTCTCAACAAATCCATGGGTATGAAGCTGAGTAATCCGAGTTGACAAGAAACCTTCACTTTATCATCTAGATGACAGCTACGATTTCTATGATACTCTTAAATGGTGAATTGGGGTTCCTTAAACATTTGTCTCAAACCAATAACTCATAACCATCGTTATTTCCTTGTCCAAAAGCTGACACAACCTATGTGATGTCTCTATCCTCGTAGGGACCACCATAGATGTTCCCATCACAAATAATTCCACACACATGTTCCACCCTAGAATTCATAACATAAGATAATTCAATCCATTTTCCCAGTAAACATAAATTTCATACCGGGACTTACATATCCAAATCCAATTCCATATTTAATACCATTTCCAAAATTAGGATGAAAACTTACAACATGCATGAATTGTTCCAAATAGGCCATTATTTCATTTAAAAACCATAAAACATTATAATGTTAATAATGGTAAATGGTTTTGACTACAAAATTTAAAAAAAATATAATCCATTTTGGATCAAAGAAACCATTTAGAAAACAAATGGATTGAAGAAATGAATTTGAGAGAAGGATGAGGAAAGGAAGAAGGGAAAACAAGGAGGATAATTTTGGAAAAAAATGTTTAAAAGGATAATTTTCATATAGGGAAATCCATTATAATTTGTGTTCTCATACACATGTGAAACCCATGAACATATGGATATTCCCAAATTCAATGTCACATCCATTATGAACCTGAAAAACACCCAAAACCCAATTCATGGAATTTAGACTCTATTTGCACACATTGCATCACCCAAAATAAATTATCACAACTCACACAAATGGCTAAAATCACAAATAAACCAAGCTGAAAAAACCAATACAATGTCTAAAAACTCCGAAAAACAATAATTCACTCATAATGATAAACTGTATTTTTGTCAATCCCTTTATAGTCATACATAATCAAATATGTAAAAACCTATTGTACACAAAATTATAAACCTGAAACCACCACTAAAATTCATAATAGAACATAATAATCATGGGAAAACATTTTAGAAATAATTAGGGAAAGATCAAGAATAAATGGAATGTTCTAGAAAGGAAAACAATAGAAACAACAACCTCAATGATGTGCGGATGTGACCAAACTCTCATATAAAGAATAACTATTGCTGAAGAATTATCTAAACACGATAAAATAAATGAAAACTTTCCGCACATTAACCCTATCCTTGAGGGTTTTTATAGAGTATAACCCACCCAATGAAAATCATGGAATCAGGAGAGGAGAAAGGGAAAAGGTAAAAATAACCAAAAATGGAGGGAAACATACCTAGAAATTTCAAGGGAACTTAAATGGTGGAAGGAGAACTAGGGAGAATGTTTTTATGAGCTCCCATGGTGTTCCTAAACTGAATATGAGAGGATAATCCTAATTTTATTTAAAACTAATGATAGGAAAAAGAGTAAATTCAAATTTTTAATGACATTGGAACCTCGCATGGTTTGGACACATGGGTTTTCATGTAGTTCACCAACTATATGCACACTCACTGGAAGAGGAGGAAACCTACATGGTTTAGCCACAAATATTTAGAAATGGTTTACCAAGTATGTTGATCACCTATATAAAAAAATTAAGAGGCTCTTGTATTATTACTTCATGGTTTCTCCTAGAAATGTGGAAGTAATTAGCCTTATCCCAAACACAAAAAGGAAGTCCCATAACCACTCATAAGCCTCTCATTTTTCATGATATCCCATAATTAATAAATTCAAGTAAAACATGAAATAAATAATTGAACACTAAATTACCTCCTCTTCAATAGA
The DNA here is from genome assembly GCA_963277665.1 of Viscum album. Lineage (NCBI taxonomy): Eukaryota > Viridiplantae > Streptophyta > Magnoliopsida > Santalales > Viscaceae > Viscum > Viscum album. The sequence goes on along the minus strand of OY728133.1, from coordinate 1,370,258,777 downwards.
TTGCACAATATACACTAAAACCATCCACACAAACTATCCATATGACCATAAATCACATAAAAATTAAAAAAGTCAAAATTTATCACCAATAATGTGACCCAAAAATAAATCAAAAGATCCAACACATAAAAAATAATAAATAAAAGAACAATTATGGTTGGGGTAATAAAATTATACCCCATAGAAGCACTTTATTCTCCCATAAATTTGGACACCTGTATGAAGATCCAAAACTCAAACTCAAAACTAAAGGAAGCCAAAATAAACAATGAACATCAATGTGACATTTCATTCCAAAATTCACACCCATCCATGTCTATAAATAATCAAAACATGAATAAAACAAAATGAATAGATGAGGGTTATCTCCGCCAATGGAAACCATCTAGTCATGATGAAACTGGATCTGGGAACTCCAACAAGAAGAAATCATGGAACTCCTCGCACTATCCAAACAACAAAACCATTGTGATCATGAACTCCCAAACCAAACCAAAAAGACATAACAAAATGGTGAACCCGATGAAATGAATTCCAAACCCAATGATTTACCATTCCACAATTCATTACATCCTCAAAACATGAGAGTCCCTAAAATAATAATAAAAAACCAAACTCACCCACAAAAGGATAAACACAAAAAAGAATGATTATCTAACCGATGATTTGCATACAAAAGGAAATAATCTCTAATGTTACAAAATAACAAGACCACAAAACGTTTTATAAAAATAATTAACATACAAAAATAATGAAAACTAGAAAAATTGAACATAAACAGAATCCAATCTGATGTAAGAGGCTATTTTTGGACCAAAAACTCAACCATACCCAACGATTCACGACTGTGTGAATAGATTCAATATTGGACCTATGGATAGATCCATAATGTGTTAAAGAATTTTATTCCACATATCAATAAGATTACATCCACCAATCATTACTTCTTGTTTAGGAAACCTTTATTGTAGATCTATTTCATCTGACTCAAATGACCTCACTGACAAAAATCCTTCCGAGGATTATGATAAGAAAAAATTGAATTCCCAATCCAACCACGCTAGAAACACATGAACGTACAATATGATAAGAGGGATGTTTTCGATGATGTTGGAGACTATTTAGGAATTTTTTTAACTGGAAAAAACCTTTTTCTAGATGGGAATCCTTTTGGAGCACTGCTAAAGACTTGTTCATCAACCACCCATGACTGTATTCTAGGAACCAACTAGAGAAAAACTATTCATCCATAAAATTCATGAACTGAACATCAACAAAAATGAATCGATCCATTATACCTGGATGAATTATTCATGTGAAGATAATATCTTTCAAATCATCCTATGACGTAACCGTTGGAGAAAAATGCACAATCTCCTTGAAGTGATCAACATAAGCCTTTATTGAATGATGGACTTACTGAATACTCATGTGATTTTCCTCTTTATTGACCTTCATATCCTCGAGTATGAACCATCATAATAAATTGGTCTTAAATACCATCCATGCAATCTAAACTAGATATGATGCTGGTATAATAACCTACCCCCAATCCAAAACGGAACCCTCAAATGAACTCAAAATAGCATTCACCCTCATGACTTCGGGAGTTCCAAAAAACATAAAGAAACCTTTGACATCATCAATCCACTATGATTCCACTAATTAACCATGATAACCATGAAATATTATCAATTAACAAGAATAAATCAACTCTAACACACCACTGGGAGACACTTCTAGGTGAACAATTGAACACAATTCACTTGATACATTGGGGACCTTTCTGGACGACATACTCTAAGAAAAAGAAAAATACAGAAAAAAATAAATATATAAGAACACTGTTTTTTTAAACACATAGACCTGATTTATTACATAAAACATTCACATGATACAACATAGAATAAAGAGAGATATAGTGTCTCCAGGGGTTAGGAACATAACATAACAACTTAAAATATGAAACACAATATCTCTATAGAAAACATCCTCTACATGACCACTGAGTTACCTCATACACAACATTGCACGGTATAACCTGAGGGCACTCATAAGAAAAGGTTGAGAAATAAAGACAGTAAGGGAGTAAACAATGAATAACATGAAGAAAACCATACATGTTAGGCAGTGGGCATATCAATAGAGGATAAAAAACATGAACATAAAGTCAAGATATAGCATGATTATCATAACATGGAAATGTAGAAACAACACATAACTTGTTATTAGCATGAGAAAAAAATCATTACACATGGGGAAAGAGTAAAACCTCGTTAAAATTTTGTTAGCATGAGTAAAACCGAATTTCACTTGATGTATCATGATACTAAACATTACCCAATGCATTGGAGCACAATCAGGGCACACCCTTCTTAAACATTTGATATCATGGAAAAGTGTGCCACATAGATCATAAAATATGGAATCATTCATCATCATTTATTCAATGATAATGGGATGTTTAGTACATAAATTAATCTTTATAAAATATAATGAAATATACATAATTGTGAATAACCTTTATAGATAAATGGGAATGGTATTCACTATAAAATGACATTAGCTTCGTAAATCGGTGCAATTTCAGTAGCGTAACGGCGTGACATAAAAATTCATAAAAATGGTTGATGTGAGAGAAATGGGTGTCTCATCATATATACAATAAATTGATAGTAAGGGGATCATATGGATACATGTCCCAATATTGATAATGTAATTTAGATACATAATACAAAATAATGGCTTGAATGTAGATGAGAAGAGATAAATTTCTCACAGAATTTTGACATGGTAACAGGTGTACATTGAAGGAATTAATGAATGATAATGAGAGATATCATCACTCAACGATAAAAAAGTATGTATGGGTGAGGTGAAAAACCGTACCCCAACATTTATAGTTCAAAAAAATGGACATAAAAATATTATGAAACATCGCTTAAACCATAAAGGAATGAATCCATCATAGGGAAGTGTGATCCCAAAGGCTTGGGAGAGGCTTGAGAGAAGATTTGTGGGAGTTGGGGTGCCTTGGGAGGATTTTAGAGAAAGGATGGAAGAGGTTTTGTGGAATCGAAGGTATTTGGGTGAGTAGGATGTAGGAGCATGGGTGGGATTATATTTAATATGAGAGGAAATTGATTATTATTTAAGATTAGGTCACCACACATTAGACTAATCCAAACCACAAACAAGACCATGGTTTTTTCCCATAGTTTTTTCCATAGGGAAGTAGAAAATAGTATTTATAAGGCTGCTGGCATAAAATATTAAAATAATAGGGTTGTTTATGTGGAATTGAGTCACACTTTCATGGTAGTAACTTTAAAAGGCTAAAATGTTTTACAATTCTAGGAGGGACCACTAATGCTTTGAAAAATAAATAAAACAAACTTAAAATCACATTATTTATATGGTAAAGCATATATTGGCCGAAAATAATGTTTATCGTATTTTATTAAATCACTATTAGGTCATTCGGATGTCATAAAACACATTATATATTTAAACAGTATTTAATTTTTACCGAAAAATTTTACTGTCTTAGAAAATTATGAAAAATTCACCATTGGATGATTTCAACATCCTAATTCCAAAAATTATATTAATTTTATACATATAATTTTCTAAATATGTGAATTTTCACTTTTAAAATAAAAACTCACATTTATCAAAATTTCATTGGTTTTAAGTAAAATAGCTTTCAAACCATAATTAAAATTGCAATTGTATTCTTAAATATTATATGATCATTTATAAATAAATAAAATTTATTTAATAATTATTATATTTTATTAAAATATTATTTAATTAAAAAATCCATTAATTTGTCTAAATATATTCCTTAGTTGAATATTAACTTAAAATAATTTTTTTTTAAAAACACTATTTTCAAAGTAACAATAATAAAATAAATGTATATTATTTGTTATATAAAAAAATAATGAACATAATAATAGTGCTAAGGTATTAATACATTATCCCTTATAACACTCACATATGAAATAATGGTAAGGTGTGCAATGGTGACATACTCTCTGTGTGGGACAAATAACATCACTCGGGTGGAAATCTATATCAACTTCCACTTCTCCCATAAGTGGTTCCGTTCGAGATTAACATGATGAAGCTCGGCTTGGTATTGGTCGAAATTGAATCCCATTGATGCCACCTCCTTTCCGAGCTCTGACAAATGGGCTTCATATGGGGAAATTCTACTAGATGAGACCATCACTTCCTTTGTGTGTGAAAAATGGATTTGAAAAAACCACATATTTATACTAATCATGTGATCATTGTTCAACGATTATATTAGCTATGGTCACAATTCATAAAGTAATTTTAAAATCCAAATAAATAAAACCAAGGAAGTAAAAAATGTTTTATATGATCAATCTACAGAATAATAATTTTAATTGGATCAAGAGGGATTTTCATTAACAAAAGTTTGGGTCATTACAATATTCCCCCCTTATGAAATTTCACCCTCGAAATTTTCATTACCCACACTAAATCTGATTTCTAAAACTCTCCTTCATCACTTCCTCCTATTCCCACATTTCTTCTTAAAACAAGTGGTTTCTCCACAACACCTTGATTTGATAATTTTCTTGTTTCGTATAACCTTTTCTCTATATATATGATTTTCACTATTTGGTCATCGTATGAATGATCATCATCAAACTATACTACCTTTTATGATAGTACATGTTAAGGTTGTAGTATGTAAATACTTAAAGGGGATACATTAAATAAATAATATACTTTTTCCATGGTAGGTGGAAGTTCTAGTGGATATCCCACATCCCCAAAATGATCATGAATCGTGAAAGTGCCAATATACTTAGGACATAACATCCCTTTCTTTCCAAACCACATTAACTTCTTCCATGATGATATGCGTAGCAATACCATGTTTATATCTTTGAACACAATGTATCATCGACGGTTATATGTATAACTTTTTTGTAGACTTTGGGATGCCTTGATATGATGTTGAATGGTTTTCACTTTCTCCACCATTTCATCGACCATTTTAGGTCGTAGCATCTTATGCTCACTGATGTCATGCCAGCATGCCAATGTTCTGCACCTTTTACCATAATTTTCTTCATATGGTTCCATTCAGATGCTCGAGTGGTAACTGTTATTGTATTAGAATTCAACCAGTGGTAGATGTTTGTATCATCCTCCTTTGAAGTCTATATAAAATGATCTGAATATATCTTCCTATTTATGAACAGTTCTCACTGATTGGTAATAATGTTGAAGATGATAGGCTATAATGTTGTTTAGTTCAGTGCTTAGAGCATATTGGAGACTTTTCCAAAACATTGAGGTGAATCTATGATCATGATCAGATATAATAAATAGTGTTTCTCAATGCAACCTTACCTATTATTTGATGTAAATATGTGCTTGTTGATCTAATGAGACGTCCTCTCGAATCACGAAGCTCGTGAGCTGTCTTCATAAGATGATCCACAATGACCCATATAGCATTTTTTACTATGTATGTCCTTGTAAGTCCATCATAAAAGTCCATGGTAATGTTGTCGCACATACATGTTGGTATGGGTAGTTGTTTCATGATCCCCCTACCCATTTTCCTCTCATTCATCACTTACTTACATACTACGCCCTTTGATGTATATTCAGTAATCTCCATTTCCATATTGTCCCCAAAGGTTTTCTCAGAGATCTTGATACATCTTTGTTCTCCCTGGGTGAATATTGAAGGTTGAGTTATGTGCATCATTCATGAAGCTCATTATTTATCTCCAGATCGGATGGTACACATAATCGTGACCCAAATATCACAATTCCATCCATGTCAACCATGAACTATGAGGATTTCCCTTTTCTGATAGCTTCAACCCTTTTCAGAATTTCCACATTCTTTCTTTGAGCATCCTTCATTTTCACAGTGAGGAATGGTTGAGAAATCATTTGAGAAAGGATTGATGATGTTACCTTCTTTATGATTTCCCATTCCCATCTTCATAAAATATAATAAGATTGAATCCTTGCCAATTCTCATCAATGGAAGAGTCACTAGATCCATTCTACTTAGGGAATCTTCAACCTTGTTCGCTTTCCCATCTTGGTAATGGATTGAGCAGTCATAATCATTGATAAGTTCTATCCAACATAGTTGGTTCATATTAACCACTTTCAGTGTGAATATATTTTTGAGGTTCTTGTGATCAGAATATATCTCACACATCTCCCCATAGAGATAATTTCGCTAGATTTTCAACCCAAATATCATAGCTTCAAACTCTAGATCATGCATTGGATAGTTTTCCTGAGGAATTTTCAACTATCTTGAGGCGTAAGATATCACATTATCATTCTGAATAAATTCACAACCCATTACATTCTTCAATAGATCACTAAATACCACAAAAATTTCTCCTCTCATTGGTAATATGAGCACAAGAACAGTGATAAACCTCTCTTTAGACATTTTGAATCTCTCTTCACATCTATCACTACAAGAAAAATTTACTCCCTTCCAGGTTAGCTTAGAATGAGGGTTGGAAAATTGTGAGAAATTTATAAAAAATCAGTGATAATATACAACTAACCCCAATAAGCTATGGATATCAGTTACCGATGTTTCCCTTGGCCATCCCTCAATTGCAGTTGTCTTGAATGGGTCCCTAGATATCCCAATTCTTGTGATGATTTGACCAAAGAATGATACCTCATTCAACCTGAACTCATGCTTGTTGTACATTGCATAGAGATTCTCCCTTTTCAAGGCCTCTAGTATAGTTCATAGATTCTCCTAATTATCCTCCTTAGTTTTAGAGTATATTAGAATACCATCTATAAAAAATACCACAAGATTCTTGAGGGAATCTATAAAAAATATATTTATCAAGTCCATAAAGAATAATGTATAATTAATGAGTCTGGAATTCATTAATATGAATTCATAGTGCCCGTATTTTGTACAAAAAGCAGTCTTGGGGATATCTTCTTTCTTCACCCTTACTTTATAATATCACGACTGCAAGTCTACCTTGGAGAAGTATTGTGATCCATGAATCTGAGCAAACAATTCATCAATTTGGGGCATAGGATACTTGTTCTATATCATGATTTTCTTGAGTTCACAATAATCAATGCAAAGGGACATTGGCACATCCTTCTTTATGACTAAGTGGACTGGTGCACCCCATGGTGAAGCACTTGGACATATAAACCCTTCATCGAGATTATTCTGTAGATGTTTATTTATCACCTCTAGCTCCACAACTTCTATCCAATAAGTAGTCTTGGATATAGGAAACACCCCAGTTATAAGGTCAGTTTAGAATTCAAGATCTCTTCTAGTAGGAAGACTAGGTAATTTCTCTAGAAACACTTCAGCAAATTCCATCACTATTGTCATGTGTTCAAGGATGTTGACCTCCTTAGACTCAATAATATAATCTAGACATGCATTTTCCTAAGGTAGTATTATCCATGCTTGAGATGATGGTTCTAAATAAGATTCATCTTCCTCCTTTCACTTGTATAGATTCAGGGGTTGATTCTCCCTAGAGAGAGTGATTTCCCTCTCACAAAAATTAATGTTGTATCTATATAAGGAAATCTTATTCATGCTGAAAATTGAATCAATTTCTACCAGAGTGAGTATGACGAGGTTCACTGGGAATTTCAGTCCACAAATTATGACAAGGGAGGAGTTACATTTATAGAATGAAATTATTTCCCTATTTTCCACACTCACTGAAATCTTTACATCCATGATTTTTGGTGGTGTTGGGATTATTCTACAAATCATTTGGGATATAAAGTAATGAATAGAAAAACAATCAAAAAGTATGTTTGTAATTCATGAATGAATAAGTGGCATACCTATCACCACTTTTTGGTTAAGGTTCACCTCGGCGATGGTGATAGAAAAATCTCTCCCTTGCAACCATGGAGGTTGTTGGTTGCCTTTGAAAACCCTTGGCTTAGGGCCCTAATTTGCAAGAATCCATGTTACTTTGTAGTGGATGTAATGAAAAACGCATAGAGAGATGAATGTATATTTTTTCTCCTCTATCTTTGATGTGGTTTTTTCTTGTTGGAAGTTAATAGCTAGCTTTCCTTCTCTTACACAAATAAATAATTTCCTCATCCCCTTCGGGAATTTTATGAGGTGCTTTATTCCACACCTTTGAAAAGTGGGGTGATGGGTCTTCTTAGAACTGTTGGATTTTTTCAATGGACCACTAGAATTGCAGTCCACCTTACGCTTCTTATCCCCATGATACCCATGAGATTATCCATCATCCATTTCGACTTTGAGGGAAAATCGGACAATTTCATCAATATTTTTGAATTCACGAATCGCCAGGGCTTTCATTAATATAGGTTTCTACCCAGCAAAGAAGCGGTCAACCTTAAATTCGAGGGTAACGACAAAGACATAGGCATATCATGCAAGACTTGTGAAGTTTTTCTCGTAAGATCTAATGGATTCATTGTAATTTTTCTTGAGGGAAAGGAAGTCCCTTTCTATATTAAGATGAATGGTGTGCGGAAAATATTTATTGGAAAACTTATTTGTAAAAATAGTTCCTTTCAAATGCCTCTATCTCCTCCTTAGGATTATTATTTTTGATCAATGTCCACCATTGATCATCTTAACCCTCCATACGATAAGCATCCAGAAGAACCATATTTTGTTTCAAAATTTGAAGGGTGGAGAAGATATTTTCAATGGAGTAAATACATTATTCGTCGATGGATGGATGAGATGACTCATTAAAAGTATAAGGCTTTTGTCTCATGAAGCTCTCGATGGCGACTTGTTCTTTATTCGGGGGGGCGGGGGTGAACTTTCTTCTTGACCCATGTATATATTCAAAGCATAAGGTAACTGAGAGTGTATCGTGACAATGTTTTTGATTCATTCTCGTATCAGATTGGCCATATAATTTGAACAGTCATCACATTGGTCTTCACATCGGTTGTTGGCCCACGTCCTCCTATTACCAGCCAATGGCTGGAATAAAAGGAAAGATACAGTTAACACTGAAAGGGTAATCCATGAAAGAAACAGATGACTTGTATATATATATTATTTCTTTAAGAATCTAAAGGATTCAATCTACGTTATCCATAATCTAAATTCAAACATATATTCTTAGGGGATTTTTTTTTTTTTTAAATAACGGTATATACTATGATTTTGAATTTATAAATCATATCCCTCGGGGGTGTCATAACCTAGATTTTAGGAAGGCCTATTGTCATGTACCAGGATATACCATGTCAAGACCCAAACTCCTTGTCGAAGTTTTCACTCCTAGGTACATATGTACCAGAGCCACCTCTACCTGCTCTTATCCAGACAGGGGTGTATTTTAATAATAAACCAATTCCTCAATACTCCCCAAAAAATAGGGATTTTTTCATTATACTGAGTCTTATCCCTAAGGCCTTCACTGCGGTTTTCTTATCCTAATCCCAAAAATAACTAAACCTATCCTATGACACCAACTATAACAACGATATTTTAATTACACACATAGAATTGATTTATTACATAAAACCTTCACTCGGTGCAAGATAAAATATTGAGACATCTAGTGTCTTTGGGGAATAGTAAAATTACATAATGACTTAAAAGATGAAACACAACATCTTAATTTAAAACTTCCATTACATAACCACTACATTTCCTCGTACATAGCATTTCATGGGAAAACCTGAGGACATGCATAAACAAAGGGTGATATATAAAACCTCGTAAGTGTGTAAAAAGGGCATAAAATGAAGAATACAATACATGTTAGGAAGTATTCCTATCAATTGATAATGAAATAAAAATGAACATAAAGAAATGATATAACATGATTATCATAACATGTAAATGTTCCAACAACATTTATCATGGTATTATAAAGAGACAAGGCTCATTGAACATGGATCATGAGTAAACCCTCATTACACTTGAGTTTGCATGATTAAACCCTCCTTTCACATAACAGATCACGATACTAAACTTTACCCAATGCATTGGAGCACTATCAGGGCACACCCATCTTAATCATTTCATTTCATTCACATGTGTCCCATATGGATCATACAACATGGAATTATTAATCAGTATTTATTCCATCATAAATGGAAGTGGAATAAATATATGAATCATTATAATCAATATAAAAATGTGGATATTTGTGAATACCCTTGATAGTGAAATGGTCATGGTATTCACTACACAGTGACATTGGCTTAGAAAAACCGTGAAATTTCGGCAGCATAATGATGTGACATACGAATTCATAAAAATGGATGATCTGAGAGGGAGGGGTGTATCATAATATTTACATGAAATGGAAGGTAATGTGGTCATATGGATAAATTTCCCAATATAGGTAATGGAATTTAGATTCATAATACAAAATAATCGATTTAATGTAAATGAGGGGAGAGAAATTCCTTACTAATTTGTCACATAGAAACAGGCGTAAATTTGAAGAATTACTCATAAATAAAAAAATAATTATGGGGAGTGGATAAATAATACACCCAACATTTATAATTTAAAATAAAATGACAACAAATATTATGAAACTTTGCTAAAATTAGAATGGAAGGAATCCCTTATAGGGAAGTGTGATCCCAATGGATTGGGAGAGGATTAAGAGAGGCTTCTTGGCAACATGGGGAACCTTGGGAGGATTCTAGAGAGAGTAGGTAAGTGTTTGGATTAACTACAAGGGCTTTTTGAGAATATTAAGTGGGATCGTGGGTTGTTTTATATAGGAAATGAGGGGAAATCTTCATTTTTTATGTTTGGGTCACTGCACATTAATCTAATCCAATCCACAAACCAGCCCATAGTTTTTACCCATTATTTTTTCCAATGTGGAGTGGAAAAAGATATTTTATAAGGCCAGTGGTCAAAAAATTTAATATAATAGGGTTACATATGTGGAGGTTAGTCACACTCTCAAATAAATAAATTTAAAAAGAAAAAATGTTTTATATGTATTGGAGGGTCCACTGAGGCTTTGTAAAATAAATCAAAAAAAACCTAAAATCACATTATTTATATGTTAAAATGTATATTTTCTGAACATAATGTTTATAATATTTTATTAAATCAATATTGGATCATTATGATGTCATAAAACAAATTATATATTTAAACAATATTTAGTTTTTAACCAAAATTTCAACTGTCTCAGAAAATATTGAAAAATTCCTCATTGGATAATTTCAACTTCCTAATTCCAAAAATAATATTAATTTTATCCAATTAATTTTCTAAATACTTTAATTTTCACTTTAAAATAAAAACATATATTTGTAAAAAATTAATAGGTTTTGAAAAAAACTGCTTTCAAACCATAATAAAAATTTAGAATGTATTCATAAAAATTATATGATAATTTATACCTAATAAAATGAAATTTAATAATAATGATATTTTATTTAAATATTAGTTAATTCAAAAATCAATTAATTTATCAAAATACATTCCTTAGTTGAATATTAACTAAAAATACTATTAGTTCTTTAAAAAACTATTTACAATGTAATAATAATAAAATGAAAGTTAATTACTTATTATATACAAAAATAATGCATATAATCATTGTTCTAAGGAATTGTTACATAACCCCTTATCACACCTACATAAGACCAAAGGGTAAGGTGTGTGATGGTGACAGACTCATGCGGTGGCTTGGATAACATCACTGGGGTTGTAATCTCTATCAACATCCACTTCTCCCATATAAGGTTCCTTTCAATATTAACTTGATGAAGCTCAGATTGGGATTGGTCAAGAGAGAAGCCCAATGATGCCACCTCCTTTCTGAGCTCTGACAAATGGGCTTCCTATGGGGCTAGTCTACTAGATGATGCCATCGCTTCCTTTGTGTCAGTAAATTGGATTTGATAATGTCCTATATTTATTTTAATCATGTGATCTCTATTCAGTGACTATATTAGCAATTTTCAAAATTCTTAATGATATTTGGAAATCCAAAAAAAATAAAACCATTTATGTGCATACATTTTATATGAGCATTCTACATAATTAGACATTTATTTAGATCAAGATGTATTTTCATTAACAATAGTTTGTGTCATTAAATAAATCTATCTAAAACACAACCAGAAAGACTATTCCAACCCAAAAACACTTGGATCATAAGACAAAAATAAAAACAAGGTCAAAATCACCTTTTAAAAACCACATATTTTCATTCCTTTTTCAAATCCACTTTTCCCTATGGCGACATTCCATATACCAAAATATGATTCCAAATTCTATTCTAAACACCAAATATGAATTTCCCCAAAAAATACATTCCAAAATAATTTCTCATTTGAAGAAAACATTTCTCAAAAACCATCATCCTTTTTAAATTCTACTCACATAAAAAACAAAACTAAAACACAACTCACATTGAGTACCCGTAATTGGAATATAGTGACCTCGCTATACTCAAAGACATTGTTTATTTCATCATTCCCAAAGTGAGTAAGAACCCCATGGAATACCATGAACCATGCATAAAATTACCACATGGGTCACTACTCCACTAAATCCCATAGTATAGCACAATCTCACTTCCATTGTCATTCCCTATACACACACCCAAAAATCAAAATAATGGACTCAAATCCTAGACTAACCTTGGAAACTCATGTTACTAAATTATAATATGTTCATGATGCACTTGTTGTACATAACTCTAATGTATTTATTGTCCTAATTTCCAAACTACTAGACTCAACAAATAAAAAAAGGATTCTTCAATTCCATTTTTTCCATGAACCACTTCAGGCTTCCATCTGACCAAAAACCCGACCCGGTTCAAGATAATGCCCAAGAGGCAATCCCAATCCTCCTCGGTAACATTGTATTGCTGATCATAGAAGATAATCTAAATGGGATTAATTTCCATCTAATAAAACCCATGGTCAAATAACTAAAATAGAGAATTAATCAATTAACCATTAAAACAAGACATTGATTAATATATAATCAGGATCAAAATACAATGAAAAATGAACAATGATGGAAATGGAAAAGTGAAACTAAATCCAAAAAAGATACCTACCTGATCTCTACGTGACCTCTTGGTCACCACTGTCCACAAGACCAACCTAATCTGAATGCACATAATCAAAATTGAAACCTGAACCTACAAAACAACTCAGGTCTTCCAAAGCAGAGTGGGTCAAGTATGGTGTGAGTATAAACAAATCAGTTGGTTATCACCACTGATTCCATTTATTTCCATTCCTGAAATATTCCTTAAAAATATTTTAAAAATTAAAATAGAAAACTGGGTTTTATATTTTAAAATAAAAAAACATGACTATCATTTTTAAAAATAACACCCACACACACAAATAATTTTATTGTTCAGAAAATATTTCCATTTAAAGAATAAAAATTTTCAGCCTAGCAGTTATAGAAGAATCCAACAAGGTTATCGAAAAGGTTATATTCTAAAAATAAAGAAAATAGTACAATCTGGCACAAGCTAACAACACAGGTAAATAAGGAGGAACAAAGTAAAAACAAAAATATAAATAATAATCATGGTTATTTCCTGACAATATCTAAAATAATACACTAGATTTAATTGTTTTATTATAATTATACTCCATATTTAATAACCAATTTTCTGATATAACCTAGCCAATCTAGTGGAACCTCCCACCAGGACTCTTAGTAAATCCAGGGGTACCAACCTGTCTAATCTGGGTCGAGAAGAAACCATCACTCGACCCACTAGATGACGCACAAGAATAACATGATAATATTACATTAGGGAATCAGAGGGTGGAAGGTCCACATATGTGTAGATCAAACCAATAACCCACAATCAATGTGCTCTCCTTGCAAAAAAACTGAAACTATCTATGCGATGGACTTATCCTTGAAGATACATACATAGATGTTCCCATCACACATCATGACACACACAAGCTCCAACCAAGCCTTTATAACACAAGGATTACAAAACATTTTTCAAAACATCATAGACTCTAAATTGGACTTCAAATTTAAAAATGCAATTCCATCTCTATGATGATTTCCAAAATTGAGATGAAAACATGAATCCTGATTGAAGCGTTCCAAATAGGAACTTTTCATTTAGAAATCATATATCATTACAAAGTGCCAAATGGGACATGGTTTTGAACACAAAATTAAAATAAAATTTATGTCATTTTGGATTGAAGGAACCATTTAGATAAAATGGGTCTTGAAGTAAACTATTTGAGATAAGGAGGAGGAAAGGAAGAAGGGAAATGATGATCATTTTGCAAAACCAGGTTGAAGAGAAACATTTTTCTATAGGAAATGTTTTTTATTATTTCTGTGCCTATCCACATGTAAAGCACTTTCACATATGTATATTCCCACATCCAATGGAAATTTTAGGATGAACTATAAAATCACCAAAAAACAAATTCAGGGAATCAACACTCTTTTTACACACATTTTATAAAATCATAGCAACTCATACACAAGGATGAAATCAAAAAAAACCAGGCTACAAATACCAAATAAAGCCAAATACACTCTTAAAACACCCACGTTAATTCCTAAAGATTGATTATATTTTTATAAAATACATTGTACGTATAAATATATTGGCTTACTTAATAAAATATTTAAAAAAATCATTTTAAACTAAATTTAAAACATAAAACCACCACTAAAAATAATAATATTACATAACAATAATGGGGAAAACGATTTTGTAACAATATGGTAATGTTCAAGCATTAATGGTTTGTTCAGAAAAGGAAAATAACGGAAACACCTACCTCAATGATTTGCAGATGTGATGAAACTCTCAGATACAAACGAAATATGGCCTATGAATGATCCGATCACCCTAACCTAAATAAACACAACTGACACATAAACCCTAGCCTCTATGGTTTTTATGAAATATAATCCACCAATGTAAAACAAATGAATCAATATAACACCAGTAGAAGAGGTGAAAATTGAAAAAAAAAATGAAGGAAAAACAAACCTAGAAACCAAATGTGAGCTTCAATAGAAGAAATAGAACAATTGAAAAAGATGTTGAGTGCATCCATGGTTATCCTATGCCCAAATGGGGAGTAGAAACCTAAAATGTGAGTAAAACTAATGAGGGGAATAAAAGAAACTCAAATTTTTAATTACATGGTAACCTTTCATAGTTTGGTCACATGGTTTTCCAAACTACATGCTAACCATGATCACCCTCACTAGAAGACGAGTACATCTCCATGGTTTAGCCACATGTTTTGAGAAACCATGAGCCAACTATGATGATCATATCTATAAAAAAAAATTAGCATCTCTTGCATTTTTTTTGTATGGTTCTCCAAACTGTGTGCAAGTCACGTACCTTGTCCCTAACAACAAAATGATATTGCAGGGTTATTCCTAGGATTTTAAAGATTTAGAAAAACACATGATTAATATGTTTAAGTCAAACAATTCATGAATTAATTGAACTGAAAATTCCTTAAACATCAATAAGTCGCACAGTTTACCCTAAAACATTACACACAAAACATTCATAAATCCAAAACTCACCTTAAATCGTCAAAACTCAAAAAATAGTCATTATAAACTCTATACAAACCTCTACCATAATACCAAAAACACATAATATAATATAATAAAATAAAAACTGTAGGTTGGGTGTGAAAATTCACCCCACTAAAAACACTTTCATCCCCTATAAGGTAACCCAGTTGTAGAATGAACCAAAACTCAAACTCTAAATTTAATGAAGCCAAACTGGACAACGAACCTCAGCATGAAATTTCACACTAAAAGTCACACCCAAACATATCTATAGGAAATTACTTTAAGAATAAAACACGGGGAATATAGGTGGGTTCTACCCATCATAAGAAACAATATTCTATTGATGATACTAACACCTAGAACTCTAAAATGAAGAAACCTGTGAACACCTTACACCAACCAACCAGCACAACCATTGGTATTAGAAACTCTTAACCGAAACTAGAACCCCATAACACAATGGGGAACCCAAAAAAATTAACTCATAATCTAATGATTACGAAAACCACAATTCATCATTTCATCAAAACACTAGTATACCCAAAAAAAGTGTAGTCGGAAACCAAACCAATCCACAAAAGGCTAAACAATAACAACTAAGAATAACTAACCAAAGAATCACATCAAAAAAATTAACAACTTGTATAATTATTACAGACGAAGACAAAAACATATTTTATAAAAAGAGGAACTTATAACAACTAATAAAGCTAATACAATGGAACATAAACCAAACCAAATCTAATTCTAGAGACTAATGATGGTCTAGAAACTCAACCACATCCAATGATTATTGAATATGTGAAAAGATTCACTCAGAGGCCAACAGTTAGAGCCCTAACATCCTGAAGCATCGACTACCCCATATCATGAATATGAAATCATCTAATCAAGACTTCTTTTGGTAACCCTACTTTCATAACATTTCCAAGTGACTTAGATGACCACACTGATTAAAATACATCAAAGGATTACGATAAGAAGACTTTTAATGAAAAAGCATACCACAGTGTATGATCGTGAATGACTGGTCTAATGAGTGGGATGTCATAACTGAATATGTATATTCATTATGAATATAATATTCTAGCACACCACTTTCTAGATAAGTAGCCTTTTATAGAACTAATAATGAATTATTCATAAACCTCTAGTGATTGCATTCGAGGAACCAACTCAATGAGAATTGCCTCATCCACCAATTTATTGAACTAAAATTCACTGTATAAAGGAATCAATCCTTGATCACTAGATGAATACCCCAAAAGAACAGACTATCTTTCAAATAATCCTTTAATGACATATATTAATAAAAATGAACTCAATCCTTGATGTGATCAACAAATTCCTTTAATGTATGTTGGCCTTGCTGAACACCCATGAGATCCTCCACATTATTCTCATTCACCTCCCCAGGTATGAACCATCTGAAAAATTGGTCTTAAACACTCGCAAAGACATCGCAACATCAAACAACGATGGGTTGATGACCATCCACCGATCAAAAATCCAACCCTTATACGAACTCAAAATGTATTACACACTCATGAATTCTAGATTTCCAAACGATATAAAGACACCTTCAACTTCATTGAGCAACTCTTATGAATCCTACAAACCATGATCACCATGAAATATTGGAATCTACCATGAAAATAATGACTCTACCACCCCACTAGGAGTCTGGGTAGGACTAATAGCTTAACAGAATTCACTAAAGACCACGGGGACATTTCTAGGGAACATACTTCGATGAAAAGTAATACACATAACCAAAATCAACAGAAAAAACTAAAAATAAAAAAATATCATTTTTAGACAATGAAACCGGGAACACAATAAAAACATTCGAAAATAAGGAAAAGCCTCATTTAAAAATCACCATTTTTAATTGCTCATTCAAAACCACTTTCCCCCAAGGACAAATTATAAATTCTAAATACCTCTTTAAAATTCATTTTTAAACACCAAATCACACTCTTCAAAACAGGAACCATTCCAAAATAATTTTTATTTTGAAGACCTATGTTACCAAATAGCATCTTCCAATTAAAAATCTGTTTAAACTGAAAAAAAATCAAACCAATACACAACACACACCGAACACCCAGAATTGGGAACTAGTGAAGACTGAAAACATGGCAACAAGGTTTAGTGGATCATTACCCATGATATTATGAAAAACTAAGATTTCCATGAATCTTGAATACATGCTCCACATAGGTCACTACACCACATAAACCCACCATACAAAACTAGATCACATCCATTGTCATTCCCAATCCACAGACCCAGAAACCAAATAAAATGACTCAAATACTAGACTACCCCTAGAAACTCATGGATCAGAATGAGAAAAATTTCTCAATGTTTCTCTCATACCTACCTATAATGTCCCAGTAGTATCAATCATTGAACTACCTAATACCCCAAATAATAAATGGGTACTTAGATAACATTTTTCATGAACTATGCTAGGATTCCATCTGACCCTATTCTCAACCCTATCCGAGACAAGGGCCAAGAGGTGTTATCGATCCTCCTAAGCTAGTGAATAACACTGAGAAAAAATGATAATCCACATAGAAATAATTTCTTCCCAATAACAACCAGGATCAAATAACTAAAACATATCATGCAGTAGTAAACCATAATAACTTGTCATTAGAAAATACATAAACAAGATCGTGATCCAATGACTATGGAACAATGTGGGAAATTCAAAAAGAAACTAAAACCAAACTAAAACGTAACATGGTCTTCATGTTACCTATTGGCCACCACATCCACAATACCAACCTACTCTAATGGAACACCCTCAAACTTGAATCCTGAACCTATAAAACAAATCAGGTCCACTGATGCTGAGTGGCACAAGTAGGGTGTGGGGATAAAATCTAACTAAGTAATCAACATAGATTCCATTCATTTCATTTCTCAAAATAGTCCATAAAACCTAGTTTTAATATAAAGATATAAAACAAGGTTTTATCTTTTAAAGAAAAAATGTCTATCCATTTTAAAAAAAATTCACATGCAATTTCCTCATTAAATATAGATTTCCATTTGAAGACACATAGTTTACAACCAAACACTAAAAGTAGAAAAAAAAGGTGATCAAAGGGGGGTTATTCTAAAAACAATGAAATAGAACAAGTAGGAACAAGATAACATAATATGTAATGTAGGTTTAGAAAAGTATAACCAAACATATAGATAATAATCATGGGAGTTTTCAAAACATTTCTAGAATAAATATTCGGATGTACTCATTTTGGACTCACATACTGCTGTATGGTGAATATCTAAATTAAATAAACAACTAGCCACTCACACCTATCTAATATAGTGGATCCTCCCAACTAGCCTCTTAGAATATCAATGGGGTATCAACCCGTCTAATAGGGGTCAATAAAAAATCATTACCTAAACATCAAGATGATTCCCAGAAATACCAAGACAATAATACAAAATGAATAAGGGGGTGGGTCCTCACAAGGAGGGTTCAAACCAAAAACCCACAGCCACTATGATTACCTTTCCCAAACACCAACACCACTGATGTGATGTTCATCTACCCAGATAGACCACCATAGTGAAATATGTTAAATAGCATTAGAGAGGGGGTGAATCAGTGTATGTCAGATTAAAACAACTTCTCCTTGGGTTATTTTTTTCATTCTAAAATAATACACTTCTCTCCCTTTCTCATAAAAATGTATGAAAAGAAATTAAATCGTGCACGAGACACAATAATTTTACATTGTTTACCCTTAATAGGATATGTCTATGGAGAAAAAAATGGCAATGTGTTGATGTACCAAATAAACTGAGGATCACATCTAAAATTAATGGTTCTGGATAGATCACATTTATGCTCAGGTTCACTACATTTAAAATGATCGGAGAAGAATCACTATCCCTCGTGGTTTACAACAAATCACAATTAGAAAACACAGTACTCTCTCCATTAAAATTTTATCATTACTCCTCCAGATGAATACACATTGATCTCTTGAATCAGTAAGTTTTATAACTAATTTAATAAATCATCATGTTAAACATTTATCTACTTGATTAATAACTCTTTAACATAGAATTATTGGTAAATATCTATTTTTCTCACATCCTTTAAAATTTCATGCACATGAATCTAACAATATGCACCCAACATATGTGTTTAGGTGCAGAACTCCCAACTTCCATGAACTATTGAGTAACAACCTCTTTCTGGAAACTTTTATTCCTTTTGTACAACATTCTTTATTTTAAACACTTTTTTCATGCAATAATTACATGATTTAAGGCCTACAATTTATCTAAGAGTTGGGCTACTGAAATGAGGGGGGTAGCTACCTATTAGTAGACTTGGGTGACCCTGCATGTGATATCCTTATGTTTCATAATCTACGTGCATAATATATCCCCGAGAATGTAATTCCAAATTTAACATCACATTTTGTGCAGAAGTATATTTTATGTCGATCACTTCATCACCATTTCACAAGTGTATGAAACTCAACCTTTGTTGTCAAAACTATCCTTTCATGCACATTCAAATATTTTGCAAGATTCATTAATTTTCCACATTTTGATGAATTGATCATTAAATATGCATTGTGCGCAACATTCAGATTCACCATCAATCATACGATCAACCTCCTTATCCAAAATCACCTTTGTCCATTCTTGAAATTTTATACCAATTTTTTTTGGAAAACACTAGGAAACAACACCAAATTGTATACAAATATTTCTTGTATAGATATCCAAGTATCCATACACTTTTTATGGATCTTTTCCAACATACTTTATCAAAACATTCTCTAGAAATCCAAAAATGACCATTGAAACCTTCTTTGAAAACATAAAAAAGAACCTAACAATTGTACAGTGTTACCTTTAGGTTTTCTTTCCCAACAATCTCCCCCTTTGAGAGTTTTTACAACTCCACATTTTAAAATAACATTAAAGCTTCATCAATCTTCCAATAACACTTGAATATCATGAATCATATAGAGATAAGAAAATTACTCAAAAAATACGCAAATCCCATATGGTCCATATTTGGCATGAGAAATAAGAGTATCATGAAAAACATATCAATGAAACACTTCATTCCTAAAACTAGTCAATTGGTATCATCATGAACTCCATCTATTATGATATATATCCTTTGATTGATCATATTTAGAATCATTAGATTTAAAACTCCCCATATATCACTACTCCACATATTATTTTCCCCCCTATGTTGATTATGATATTTTCTCCCCTTTATCATCAACAACTCCTCCGACATTGTAAATGAACTTGAAGGACATGTGTTGGTGGTTTGATTGAAGGTAATGAACATAGATCTACACACCAAGGAAAAAAAACCATACCTTATGGAGTGGGAGGCACACATACACCCTTTTTCAAGTGTGGGGAGTATACATAAATCATAGAGATAGTTTATGTCATTCATATAATTATTTGGATATGGACATATTCCAAATGTTCTTAACTTTTAGTTCTATAGGCACATAGTCCAACATCACAATACCATGATCTACATTCTCCATGATAAAATGATACATGATGTCAATGTTCTCTTTACGTGAGTGATGAAATAGATTTATTATAATATTTATCACTCTTGATTTATCGAAATAGGTTCTAATCGAAGACATCACATGAACTCCCATATCATCAAACTGTGGCTTCATCCACAATAATTATGTTCAATATAGAGTGGCCACAATGTGTTCAGATATTTGGTGCACAATGAGATGCAACATTCTTTATTTCTAATCGAATACATACACAATATACCTAGATATAATTCCCCACATGATGTTAATTTTCGGCCATATTCTGATCCAACTCAATTTGAATCTGTATACACCAATTAATCTGTTGAGTTTTTCATTGTACAAAAAGCCAAATTACACCATGCCCTTTATATACTAAAGTATTCTTTTCAATATAAGAAAGTTTAATTGTATGGGATTTTATTGAAAACATGAAACATGGAATGTGTCAATAACAATATTTAGTCTTGTAACTATTTTGTAAAACAAACATCCAATGGTATATATGTATTATGTGACATTATGTGATTTGACGTCATAATCCCTTGGTAGTCTCATATGAGTAGCCACAAAAGTCATCATATCCATAGAATTTTCCCTTAAAATCCTTTTTTAATTCTCATTGACATATTTATGTTGAGAAATGAATGTGTTATTGTTTTTTCATGTCACTTCTAAACCAAGTAAAAATATTAATTCAACAATCATAGAAATTTAGAATTCAAATTTCATGGATTCTGTGAACGTTTTCTCCTATGATTCTTAAGACCCACTAAATATTATGTCCTCTACATACACCAACCCCAAAATTTATTGATTTCTATAAATATTTTCAAAGAGATTGTAATCAACTCTACCATGTTGAAAACCATGTTTCTTCAAAAATTGATCAGTCCTTGAATGCCATACCCTCATTGCTTTCTTCAAACTATAAAATGATTTTCTGAATAATAAAACACTATTATAATCATCATTAATGATATAACCATTTGGTTTCTCAATATAGACTTCTTCTTCTAGCACTCCATTAAAAATGAGGACATAACATCCATCTGGAAATCATTTAACTTTCATTTCACTACTGTGGAAATGAATAATATGATTGTCTCCAGCCTTGAAATAGGTGAAAATGTTTCATCATCATACATACCCTCTATTATGGAGTACGATTTCCACTCGAATTGTGCCTTTATTTGAATCATAGTACCATATTCATTCATCTTATTCAAAAATACCCATTTTGTACTAAAGAAATTATTTTATAATTTTATCAAAATATTCTCCCATGTGAGATTATTCTCTATTTGGTCAAGCTTTTCATCATAGCCTAAAACAGTTCTCATCCCTAGTTGCTTCATCAAAACATTTAGGCTCTATCTGAGATTGGAAGGATGCTGACTATAATGGATTTTTTCATCATGTGTGAACTAGAACATTCTGATCATAATGATATGTTGCCTCTCAATTTTATCTTGATTATTCAGCCACTCATGTAGAAAAAGATTTGAATTCCTCAGGGTTGTTATCAATATTTTCTTCTAAATCATTATTTTCCACTTCTACTCCCTCTAATATGTCGTCCTCTTTATTACATTCGTCATGGATTTATTCATATTGTTTAAGAATATTCTTTTCATTCTCAACTATAGTGACATGATTAAATTCATGTACTTTTTTTAGCCTCCTTTGAAGAATTTATATTCTTTGATTTTCCCTGAGTTTCCAAAGAATCTTCCCTATTATCCACATGACACAAATTTCCTCTATTTCTCTTTATTGAGAATAATGGAATTACATATAAAGAATCGAATGTATTTTAATGTTGAATTATTTCTATACCACATCTATTATGGTGTATATTATTCCTTAAAACATAATTGATCCCTATTAGAAATGTAGACTGATACCAATACTAATTCCGTACAGAATTTCTCTAGTACATTCTATAACCATTGTTATGGAAATTTTTTTGATGATCTGATTTCTACTCATTACCACCCCATTTAGTGGAGGGAATGTTACTACTAAATCATGATACTTAATCATGTGTTTCTTTAGTTAACATTCTACTTGAATATTTTTTATTTCTATACCATTCTCAATAATAAACTTTAGAAACAACCCTCCAAGCATCCGTCTAGATTCCCTCTGATATTGTATTATGAAACTAAATACAATGGACTTGTGGGAAAAAACAAATTGTTCCATCATTCTAAAATCATTAAAGAAAAGAACCTAATATCTCTTTCCCGTTAGTTTATATTTTTGATATAGGTTGACATACATCATTATGCACCAATTCAAACACTATAGTTACCTTCAATTATATTTCCTTGTATGAATTTTTGATGATTGTTATAGGTTTTCAAGACTCGCATGTATTAGTATGATCTCATGAAATATTAGGGAGATCTCAAGCTACATCACATTTTACGAGAAATTCCAGGGATGGTTGGAATAAATGACCAAGACGTTTATGCCAAAACCTGTTATCTTCCTCTCTGGAAAAAGAGCACAAGTCTTCTTCTACAATTACAAGGTAGATTTTCCCTTATGTTCTTTATCCCTATTAAACACTGCACCATATATTCCATTAATGATACAAATCATCTTTGTAAATGTTATAGAATGTTCTGGGTCACATAGTTGAGTGGAACTAAGTATGTTATGACTAAGGCCTCGAATAATTAATACATCAACACGTCTCATTTATTTTCCCACCTATATATCTTTCCTCAAGATAATAATTTTCAATCCTTCATCATTTCAAAATTTATTGACACCTTCCTAGTAAAATTTTATTCATGTGACAATATCCTTATTGACATTATAATGGTATGTGCATCCACTATCAATGACACATTATCTATAATGATCTGATTCTTTCAGTGAAATCTTTACAATCGCTGCCTGCACAGATCTCTTGTTTTGGATCCATGTTTTTTATCATCATGCATGATATTGATTGATAATACTGATATTCTTTATACAATATTTTAATCTAATCATATTGTTGAGCTATAATCCAATTTTGTGTTTTCACCTCACTTGATGATTCATTGAGTTACTTCTTGTGACCAATTTGGTTCTTCTTTGGCACATTACTTTACATTGTTGATGTAAAATATCTGGCCATGTGTCCGAATCCTCCCCACAAAAAAACAATGATCCCCAAAATAACTCCTAGAGTATTTAGATTTTTTAGGTTAAATATTTTGTTCTTATGCCTTTTTGTATGTATGGTCTATGGAACACACATTGTGTTATTGTCATATATTTCCATAATAATAAAAACTAATGTGGGGTGCATCCATATGTGTCACATCTACACCTATGATTTTCTAGTTGGTTCTCTATATCTTATCATTCTTATTTTTACGCAAATAAATATTCAATCTCAACATAGGTTCTTGTGGATTGAATTCAACTATTACTACCTTTTGTTTTTTATCAAGACTCATAAAAGCATTATCATTTGGAATTGGCTGTTACTTCAGTTCTACTAGATATCTATTCTCCCCATCCATCTTTTATGTTTTCCTAATGATCTTATTTCCGGAGGTCATACCAATATTCAAAATTATTTCTTAATCCTTAACATTTCATCACAGGACGATGAAATCCTCTTCAAGTTCCTGATACGTTTTGTTTGATATTTTTTGTGTTATTCAAACCATCAATCACCATTTTCTATTAATGAACTTTTATCTTGTACACAAAATGGTTTTTATGTCCCCTAAAACATAAGACTCAATATATTCATTTTCATTAAGATGCTCAGACTTCTCCTCTTCCTAGTGTTGTATATAGAGTTTGTTATCATGAACCACCTTGTTGGATCTCTCCATTTTGGATCTCTAAACATATATCTCCTCAAGATATTCATCTAATTCAGAATTCATAGTAACTCTTCCATCAAATTCTTCTTCATCATTTTCACTTTATTCCCTATTATGGGAGTCACATAAAACATCCACTATTTCATTTTCTCCATGATCTTTACAATTCTCCATCTCATAAAACATAGATTCTTCTGAACAACCATTTTCTTGAGAAATAAGATTCCTCATTTTGAAAAAATTTCAATTAAAAAATTTCTTACATTTCAAATAGGGTGATGACTTTATCGTCAGAATTTCAACTTCATCATCACCATCATCCTGAATCTTCTTAGGGTACAATTGTAAAGTCTCGTAAAACTCAAGAGAAATATATTCTTAATTTTTTTTTTGTGATTTTACAAGAACGCAGTTTCTGACGGCACTTGATTCCGAGGACCAGTGTGCTCGGAATTTCTATCCGACGTTTAGCTCGGGTACATTCAGTGAACAAACGAGCGGGTTTTTCTAACTTTTGAACCGGTTGTTGGAATGTAAATTCGAGGGCACTGATATATTCGCAGCGCCGATAATTTCTTAGGAACACATTTTCCGGAGATGCGTTTTCACGAGAGAAGTTGTTAAAAACTGTGGATGTTAAAAATAAAAATTTATCCACAATTTTTATTTTTTCTTTCTAAGTGGTTAAAAACTATGAGTGGAAGTCGGTGGAAACCACCCAACATTCCATGGGAGGTTATGAGGGTGGTGGGGGCCACACGAACCCCACCCCTTCATATTCCCTAACTCCTTCAACTCATCATTTAATTTGATAACTTATGTTAATTAAATAGGTGAGTTTAATTTAAATGCTTGAAATTCAATTTCTTAAGTCATGTTAATAAAATAAGTGAAGTACTTATTTTATTTTGGTTGGAACTTGTTGCATTGAGAGGATTTGTAGAATAGCTAAGGGGCTTGAAGATCGTCTTCTTCTTCGATGAAGAACGTGAAGAATGAGAAGAACACGAAGAACGCCGACCTCCGACCAAGGTCATCAAGAATTCCGGATCCTCGGAGATCGATGACGCGACATGACGATTCTCCTTCCGCAACGCCTCCTTCCGTCATAGTTTTTCAATGATGAACCTCCGTTCAAACGACCAACGAGGTAGGGTAATTTTATAGTTGATGATTTTCGTGATTTTCTTTTGTCGACGTTAGTTGTTCAATTGTACCTCTTTCTATCAATTAACGGGAGGTGCCCGGACTGCACAAACACGGCCGACCCTCCTCTCTTATCTTTTGTGTTGATTACGGTTCAAAAGAAGGTGACATGGTGCCATCTCACCGCGTGAGAACGAGCAGCAAGGATGTTTGGTGCCGTCGCGCCGCACAATTAAAAATCGAACCAAGACGCGGCGCCATCGCAACGCGCTGCTAAAACGCGAACACACCATGACCGGTGCGAGGCCACGGTGGAGGGGAACGGCGTCGTCGCACCGTGGCCGATGAACCAAGGCCGTGGCGGAGCAAGGACTGGTGGCCGGTTCTGGGACACCGGTGTCGAAGCAGGGGGACAGGCCATGCCGGTCCCATGGCGGCAGTAGCCGGTCGGCCGGAGTGGGTCGGCCGGTCAAAAGAGGAGTCGGGGGTGACGACCCCCGGCTGGCCAGCAGGTTCCCCCCCATCATGGGGGTCGTGGTTATGAAACAGGGGGGCGGGCGTCCCCCCCCCCCCCATCCTCTCGGCCGAAACGGCCAAGCCACCTGCCGACCGGGCCGCGCCGCGCCCAAGCGAGCCGGACTCGGACCCAGGTTGGGTCGCCCCGGTTCGGGCCGACCTACGGGGTCTCGGGCCAGGTCGGTCCGGGCCCGAAACCCCCACTTCCGGACCTCTCACGGTCTTTTTCCCATAATATGGGCTACAGAACTCCGATCGCTGCATCGTCAGTGGCGATGAGATCCTTGGGTCAAGGCGGTTGTTTTGACATATTACACACAATGTTTCGGAGTACTATGGTTTTGGCCGGGTTGGTTTGTACATGAAACCAACCAGGTCCACGGAGCGGAAACACTCATAACATGGGCTCCGGACGACCGATTGACGTACCATCGACTTTGATGGATTCCTCTAAATGAGACAAACCTTCTGGATTACTCCGTTAAAGGTTTGGATGTAGTTGGAGTATGGTCGGGTTGGTTTTGACTAAAAAACCGATCGGGCCCTTGAAACGAAAAAGCCAATAACTCCCAGACCGGGCGTCCGATCGAAGTGACGTCTATCGCGTTGAGTTCCTGTTGACGATACAGAACATTTGGATACATCAACTCTGGACTATTTGTCAGTTGATGTATCATCCCTCCGGCTCGTGGAGCGGACCCTCCTGAATGAGCATGCTGTGTGCGTAAACCCTAGAGCTAGCTGCGACTACGACGACGATGACGACGGTACAGAAATTCTTCGTGGATTAAACGGCAACGGGTACAACAGTCAGAGATCCTACGTGGATCAGTGCTACTGATCCTGTGTGGGTCAGATCCTGTGTGGGTCAGCGCTCAGCGGTCCTGTTTGGGTCTGATCTTGTGTGGGTCATTGCGGGGGTTAGTTACCTATCGATCCTTTGATGGTCATTGCGGGGGTTAGTACCTATCGATCATGTGTGGGTCCGATGGCTTAAATGAATCACTGGCTACATCATATCATCTCTATCGTCATACGATGAATTATACCTATGTGAGATGAATCTTGACATTCAATTCTTATCTTCGATAAGATCAACTTGATATCCTGTGTGGATTACGTTATGCTTTCCGGTGTGGATTGGGTTGTGATTCCTTGTGTGGACTAGGTTGTACATCATCTCAGATGTTGTATCCAGACGAGAATTGAGGACTTAGGTATATGTATGGGAATATTCCTAAGTAGAGTCGGATGTTACATCGTGATTGTATCTTTCCATTTTGGAGTATATATTTTGTGGAATCTGGGAGACCTTTGGGGGTCTCCAGGTCCCTAATGAGTGGCTTATACTCACCCCTACACGGGCTATGCCCGCACTACGTTGTGTTGGTACCAGAATAAGGAAAACGCTGATTGTGGTTGATGCTTGGGGAGATGTTGGTACCTGGAGGTGGACCACTGGGCGGGACGTACACGGAGCGGACTGCTAGACCCCAGGAGCTGAGGTGGATATTTGTACTGACCCTTCAGACGAGTTTACCAGAGGACGTCTCACCGTAGCAGATTTACTTTTCCATTGATGTACTCCCTTTCAGTTGTACTTTAATTTCAGTTTGGATTTGTATTCTGGCCCACTTACTTTTCCGCACTTACTGTTGTACCCAGTTTTTATTTAGTTTTAACTTCAGCTTGCTTGCTCTGTGGTGTTTGTTTACGTTACAAAGGCAATGCCTTCCCTTTTTACCAAGAATTACACCCTGATTCTAGTCTCCAGCACTTGGCCTATGGAAGACGGGCTTGGGGTAGTCGCGACACGGGCCCTGAGGACGGGTCGTGAAAAATTGGAATCAGTGGAGTTCGGTTCTACCGCATAACATTGGACTCTGATCTTTCTTCTATGTGAAGAAATAGTGTTAAGAGTATTGAGTGTGGTTATCAGTCATGTGAGTCCAGTGTTGGTGCGGCGGCTAATGTATCCGTACAACAGGATCCTGACTTCTGATTTCTGACTTAATGCATGAAAACATTGATTGCATGTGTGTTTCATGTTTTCTTTGTGATTACTTTTTTTCATCTCAACAAGTATACTATTTGACTGTGGCACAACTGTTTCTTTTCAGGATGGCCCCACGACGGCAGCCAGCTAGGGTTCCGAGCATTGTGCATGACGACAGTGCACCGAGCGATGAGGCCTCGGTACAGGCCCTATAACAGCAGAGGAATCAGAGGTACCTCTACCCACCGAGCCACCGATGCTACCTTCCCCAGCCGTTGATGATGCACATCACCTTAGTGCACTGCACGAGTTTCAGCATTAGCGACCTCCCAGGTTCCACGGGGAGATGGACCCTCAGGCTGCCGAGGATTGGACGGAGGAAGTTGTACGAGTTTTCAGGTTAGTGAGGACACCAGCACACCTCATGGTGATCCTCGCAGCGAGCCTCCTGCACGCGGCAGCAGGCAGATGGTGGAGCATGATGCTCCAGGTGCATGACGATGCATCTCTCCTCTAGACGGACTTTGAGATCCTCTTCCGCTCAGAGTTCATCCCAGCCACCCTCCATGCAGTTCACATCAAGGAGCTTCTACAGCTGCGGAATGGCAGCGTGACGGTCGCCCAGTACTCAACGTGATTTACAGATCTCTCGCGCTATTTGACAGACATGGCACAGGACCCATTCTTCTATTCTTGGATCTTCAAGCAGGGATTGAGTAAAGAGATCAGGGCATCGCTGATCTCCCTCATCATTCCAACACAGGCAGGGCTACTGGAGCGAGCTCTTCTGATCGATATCTTCCTTGCTGAGCCTACATCAGCAGTGAGACCTACTGTAGGGCGGAACGTAGCAGAGTCTTATGTAGCAGGCAGTCGACGTATGACGCATGGGTCCAGGTAGACCAGACCCTCATGTAGTCGACCACATGACACTGGCTCAGTGGTGTGGGGCACACAGCACGGAGCTAGTCTCTTGAGAGGCAGACAGTGCTACACATGCGGCGGTCATGGCCACATGGCTCATGACTGTCCGACCCCCCGTACAGAGGAGAAACAGATGGTTGATGGACCACCCAGGCAGAGGCAGAGGGTCGACCGTGGTGGTCCACAGGGAGCAGGAGGACAAGGAAGAGGAGCTGGCCGAGCATCAGGTGGTGGGCCACACTTTTAGTCTCTTCCAACACCACCTCCAGGAGGTCCACCCCGACCACAGGGAGCTGGCGGGCATAGACAGGCAAATCATCAGACAACGGAGGCCTACGACCACGGCACACCCCATATGATATGAGGTACTATCTATGTATATTCCACCCTTTCTTCAGTTCTTATAGACACAGGTGCGAGTCATTCATTCATAGTCGTTTCCCTTGTTCGGATCTTGGAGATTCCAACAGAGCCGTTGGCTCGATCCTTACGGCTAGAGACTACTACGAGAGCAGACTCGACGATTACGCACTGGTTCCGGTAGTGTGATCTTACTCTAGGAGGCAAGGGCTTCAACTGGTATATTATTGTAGCGGTTTTGAGGCCTTACAATGTCATCTTGGGAATGGATTGGTTATCTATAGTCTATGCTCAGATTGACTGTACTAGGCCCAAGGTGCGATGTGTACACACCGACTGGAGGAGTTTCACCTTCACCGGTGAGAAGGGAGTCTTCGCAGCACAGGATGGAATCTCATAGAGGAGAGGATAGCCCATCACTCATCAGATTTCTAGCCTCATCCTAGGAGTAGTTGATGTGAGGAGTCCTGGTTTTCTAGCAGTGGTGGATCAGTATGCAGACGTTTGCCCCGACAATGTTCCAAGACTACCTCCTTCTAGAGAGGTAGACTTTTATATTGAATCTGTAGCCCGGGACAACCCCGATATACAATCCTGCATATCAGATGGCCCCCGCTGATCATTGAGAGATACAGGTATAGTTGGAGGACTTGTAGGGAAAGGGATTCATCCGACCCAGTGTTTGACCATGGGCTTCCTCGATATTGTTCTACAAGAAGGCGGACGGGAGCTTGCGACTTTTTTTTGACTATCATCGACAGAACCAGGTGACAGTGAGGAACAAGTATCTAATACCAAGGATTGATGACCTCTTCGATCATCTCAAGGGAGCATGGTGTTTCTCGAAGATAGACCTCAGGTCAGGCTGTCATCAGCTCAGTGTTCGGGACGAGGACGTACCGAAGACGTCCTTCAGATATCAGTATGGCCTCAATGAGTTCTTGGTTTTTCCATTTGGCATAACCAATGCTCCACCAGTGTTCATGGACCTATTTAATTGGATCTTTCAGCCATAACTCAGTCGATTTGTTGTGGTCTTCATCGACAACATTTTTATTTACTCGACGACTGAAGAGGAGCATGCCTACCACTTATGGGTTGTACTAGACACACTCTGAGAGCACCAGCTTTATTGAAAGCTCTCAAAGTGTCAGTTATGGATACGCGTGGTTCACTTCTTGGGACACGTCATCTCTGAGGCGGGATTTTCGGTGGATCCTGCGAAGATCGAGGCAGTGCAAGCTTGGGAGCCACCCAGAAGCGTGATAGAGGTGCGAAGTTTCTTGGGTCTAGCTAGGTACTACCAGAGATTTGTGCCATACTTCTCTAGATTTGTAGCAACACTCTCATCTTTGACGAAGAAGGGGAAACCCTGTGTGTGGTCAGACAGATGTCAGCAGAGCTTCCAGGAGCTGAGACACAGATTGACCAGCGTCCCTATCTTGAGGTTGTCGGAGGAGGGAGTAGGGTACGTAGTTTACTGCGATGCATTAGGGACCAGACTCGGATGTGTCCTAATGCAGGAGCGGGTCGTGATCGCCTATGGATCATGTCAGTTGAGGCAACATGTGCAAAACTATGCTACCCATGACCTGGAGTTAGCAGCAGTGGTCTTCGCTATGAAGATGTGGTGACACTATCTGATGGGCGAGTGTTTTACAGTCTATTCTGACCACCAGAGTCTCAGGTACATCTTCTGGCAGAAGGACTTGAACCTGAGATTGCGGAAATGGCTTGAGTTCCTCCAGAACTATGACTTTGAGATAGTCTATACTCCTGGAAAGGGGAACGTGGTAGCCGATGCTCTCAGCAGAAGCGACGGGCATTCACCTACATGGGGAGGCGATAGAGCAGTTAGCCTCTTTGCAGATATCCTTCGTGCATAGCGATGGTGCATCCTTTCTTCAGTCACTCCTCTACTACTGCAGCGGGTCAGAGAGGCACAGCGTGGGGACGCCGATTGTGAGACACGACCTGCATAGATATCCTCAGGACATGCACCTGATGGTTTATCTTTAGGATGGGATCACAACGTCCTTTTTAGAGGATGTACCTTGATACCAGTTGCTTTATGGGAAGAGGTGCTGAGATAGTTTCACACTTCCTCGTTGGCGGTACATCCTGGAGTGGCGAAGATGTACCAAGCTCTCAGATGACAGCACTGGTGGCCGAGAATGAAGAAGGTTGTGGCAGAGTTCGTTTCTCGATGCCTCACCTGCCAACAGGTGAAGGTAGAGCACTTGGTACTATCAGGCTTGGTACATCCCTTGGAGGTCCCTAGTTTGAAGTGGGACGGCATATCTATGGACTTTGTGACCGAACATCCATGCACTTCTAGAGGTCACGACTCTATTTGGGTGATTGTCGAACGACTCACCATGTCGGCTCACATCTTACCCATCAGAGAGAAGGGCTCACTGGAGAGCCTGGGACAACTCTACGTTCATGAGATTTTATGGGTACATGGTGTGCCATCATCTATCGTCTCCGATTGAGATGCTCTCTTTACTTTCCAGCTTTGGAAGGGGTTGTAGGAGGCATTCGGGATGCAGCTACGTCTGAGTACCTCCTTTCACCCTCAGATAGATGGTCAGACGGAGAGGAACATTCAGACTCTCGAGGAAAATCTCTGTTCATGTTTCATAGACTTTGGTCGCAGCAGGGAGGACCACCTACCCTTGGTGGAGTTCGCCTACAACAACAGCTACCACTCCACCATCGGGATGGAACCATACGAAGTGTTGTACGACCAACATTGTAGATCTCCTCTGTGTTGGATAGACCCTGGGCAGTCAGCACTTGTGGGACCGGAGATTGTCTAGGCCATGACAGAGAATGTCCAGGTCATCCAGGAGAGGATGAGGATATCTAAGAGTCGGAAGATGTATTATGCTTATAGGAGGTGGAGGCCACTGGAGTTCGAGGATGGAAACCACGTCTTCTTGCGGGTCTCACCTCGACGTGGATTACAGAGAGTTGGCCGATGCGGAATGTTATCTCCGTTCTTCATCAGACCTTTCTAGGTCCTCATCAGGATTGGCGAGGTGGGTTATCGCCTAGCTCTACCACCTCAGTTGCACTGGGTGCACGACGTTTTCCACGTATCCCATCTGAGGAGATACATGCATGACTCGACGCATATCATTGACCATGGGGAGCTTGACATAGACGATGGGGTGACTTTTGTGGAGGTCCCAGTAGAGATAGAGGATCGACATGAGCGGGTCCTACGTGGATGGTTGATCCCTCTAGTGCGCATCATATGGAAGTATGGGAACCTCCAAGAGAGCACTTGGAAGAGGGAGGCTCCGATGTGTGCGTTGTACCGACATTTGTTCCCCTAGTTTTTTATGTATCTTTACGGGGAAGTAAAGCCCTGAGGTGGGAGTAATGTAAAGACCCGTAAAATTAAAGGGAAATTTCTTCTTAAATTTCATTGGGATTTTACAAGAACACGGTTTCTGACGACACTTGATTCTGAGGCCCAATGTTCCCGAAATTTCTATCCAAAGTTTATCTCAAGTACGTTCAGTGAACGAACGGCCGGGTTTTTCTAACTTTTGAACCGTTGCTCAGAATAGAATTACGAGGGCACCGATGGATTTGCAGTGCTGGTAATTTCTTAGGAACACCTTTTCCGGAGTGGCATTTTCACAAGAGAAGTTGTTAAAAAGTTTGGAAGCTAAAAATAAAAAATTAGCTACAATTTTTATTTTTTCTTTCTATGTGGTTAAATCCTTTGAGTGGAAGTTGGGGGAAACCACCCTACTTCTCATGGGAGGTTATGAGGGTGGTGGGGCCCACAAGAACCCCACCCTTTCATATTCCCTAACTCCTTCAAATCATCGTTTAATTTGATAACTTTTTTTAACTAAGTAGGTGAGTTTAATTGGAATGTTTGAAATTCAAACACATAGGTCATCTTAATAAAATATGTGAAGTACTTATTTTATTTTGGTTGGAACTTGTTGCATTGAGAGGATTTGGAGAAAAGCTATGGGGCTTGAAGATATTCTTCTTCAATGAAGAACACAAAGAAAACGAAGAACGCGAAGAAGTCCGACCTCCGATGAATGACGGCAAGAATGCCGGATCCTTGGAGATCGACGATGTGACGCGATGATTCTCCTTCCGCGACGCCTCCTTCCGCGACAGTTTTTCCACGACGAACCTCCGTTGAAACCACTCTTGAGGTAGGGGAATTTTATTGTTGATGATATTTGTGATTTTCTTTCGTTGACGTTACTCGTTCAATTGGACCGCTTGCTATCGATTAACGGGAGGGGGCCGGACCGCCCAAACACGGCCGACCCTCCTCTCATATATTTTGTGTTGATTGAGGTTCAAAGGAAAGTGAGGTGGTGCCGTCGCACCGCGCGGGAATGAGTGGAAAGGATGTGCAGCGCCGTCGCACCACACATTTGAAAATCGAACCATGCCGCGGAGCCGTCGCGCCGCGCTGGTAAAACCTGAAGACACCACGACCGGAGAGGGGCCGCGGCGAAGGGGTGGGGCGTCGTCGCGCCACACCGAACGAACCAAGGCTGCGGCGGAGCAAGGACCGGTGACCGGGTCCGGGCCGTCAGTGTCGAAGTAGGGGGACCGGCCATGCCGGTCCCACGGAGGCCACAGCCGGCCGACCAGAGGAGGCCGACCTGTCAAGGGAGGAGCCGGGGGTTACAACCCCCGGCTGGGCAGCAGGTGCGGCCCCCCATCATGGGGTTCGCGGTTACGAAACAGGGGGGTAGGCTCCCCCCCCATCCGCTCGGCCGAAGCAGCCAAGCCACCTAGCGACCGGGCCAGGCCGTGCCTAAGCGGGCTAGACCCGGACCCGGGTCGGGTCGACCCGGTTCGGGCCGACCCAAGGGGTCGCGGGCCGGGTCGGTCCGGGCCCGAAACCCCCACTTCCGGACCTCTCATGGTCTTTTGCCCATAACATGTGTTGCCGATCTCCGATCGACCCACCGCCAGCGGCAATGCAATAATTGGATCGAGTCTGTCATTTCGATATATTACACTCAATGTTTCAGAGTACATTGGGTTCAGCCGAGATGGTTCGTACACGAAACCAACCGTTCCCTCAGAGAGAAACACTCATAACATGAGCTCCGGACGTCTGATTGACATATCGTCGACTTTGATGGATTCTCCTAAGTGAGACAGACCTTTTGCCTTACTCCACTCGAGGCTTGGACATAGTGGGATTACGGTCGGGTTGTTTTTTACTTAAAAACCAACCAGGCCCCTGAAACGAAAAAGCCAATAACTCTTAGATCGGGCATCCGATCGACGCGCCGTCTGTCGCGTTGAGTTCCTGTTGACGATACAGAACTTTTGGATACATCAACTCTGGAATATGTGTTAGTTGATGTATCATCCCCTCGGCTCATGGAGCGGACCCTCCCGAATGGGCTTCCTGTGTGCGGGAACCCTAGAGATGGCTGTGATTGCGACGACAATGACGACTATACAGAAATCCTTCGTGGAATCGATGCCGACGGCTACATCACTCAGCGATCCTACGTGGATCAGTGATACCGATCCTATGTGGGTTAGATCCTGTGTGGGTCAGCGCTCAGCAGTCTTGTGTAGGCCAGTGCCTACAGATCCTGTGTGGGTCCGATCCTGTGTGGGTTATTGCCGGGGATAGTTACCTATCAATCCTTTGTGGGTCATTGCGGGGGTTAGTACCTATCGATCATGTGTGGGTCCGATGGCTTATATGAATAAGTGGCTACATATGATCATCTCTATCGTCATACAAATAAGTATACCTGTGTGAGCTGAATCTTGAATTTCAATTCATATCTTCGATAAGATCGACTTGATATCATGTGTGGATTACGTTATGCTTTCCTATGTGGATTGGGATGTGATTTCCTGTGTGGACTGGGTTGTACTTGATCTCCAATGTTGGAGCCGAACCAGAATTGATGACTTAGGTATATGTATGGGCATATACCTAAGTAGAGTCGGATGTTACTTTGTGATTGTATCTTTCCTTTGTGGATTATCCTTTGTGGAATATGGGAGACCTTCAGGGATATCGGGGTCCCTACTGAGTAGCTTATACTCACCAATTCACGGGCTATGCCCGCACTACATTTTTTTGGTTGCAGACGACGGATAGTACTGATCGTGGTTGAGGCTTGCAGATCAGTTGGTACCTGGAGGTGGACCACTGGACGAGACGTACACGGAGCAGACAGCTAGACCCCAGGAGCTGAGGTGGATATCTGTACCCACCCTTTAGGTGGGAGTACTAGAGGATGGCTCTTCATAGCGGCTTTATTTTTCAGTTGTTGTACACCCTTTAAGTTGTACATTACTTTTAGTTTGGGTTTGTATTTTGGCCCTCTTACTTTTCCTCACTTGTTGTTGTACCCATTTTTTACATAGTGTTTACTTAAGCTTGCTTTCTCTGTGGTGTTCATTTACTTTACAAAGGCAATGCCTTCCCTTTTTACCGAGAATTACGCCTTGGTGCTAGTCGCCAGCCCCTGGCCTATGGGAGGCAGGCTTGGGGTAGTTACGGCCCGGGCCCCAAGGACGGGTCGTGACAACCATGCTGCAAGAAATCCAATCATTCCACATTACAATCATGCAAGTGAGAGTTTCCATTTAAATTTTTTTTCCTCATTTAATATTTGAGGAAAGGAATGACATCACATAATCTTTCAATTCTTCTTCCAATCTATAATTAATAGTTATCTTTATCATGGACGTTAATTCCACCTCTTTGGAATTCCCATTTTCCATATATTTAGTACCCTCATTTCTCATCACATAATCTACAAGTGTAATATGAAATCTATCTAATGTTTACACCCTATGATATATATCATCCAAATTATTTTTAATAGAACTGATGTGTATGTCTTCTAATGATGCTCTTATAAATCATTACATCTTGAATAATTTATTTAAGACCATCCATGTCTTATACAACAACATTCACTCGATCAATGAAAGTATCAAAAAAATTAGTAAGGATCATTTTTATGTCCCTATATTTGTTCAATAGAACATGTTTTTTTATTCCATTACTTCTAATTCACATTCATATACATTTAACATATTTTCCCATAAGGAATGAGAGTACTTTCATGACATCACCTTCGTATAGATTTCATTGAATAAGGCTCACCCAAACGAATTGATTCATATGGTGTCACCATCCAATTATTCTATCATCTTTTGATAAAGTACCACTACCTATACTAGCTGAAATACAATGTTTTTTTGCTCTATAGACATCCATACCAAAAAATTGGAAATAATGATTCATCGTATTCTTCAATAATTAATTTTCTTCCATAAATGATCAGAAAATATTTATGATTGAAAACATCCATTGAATCCACTTAGAGAAAAACAATGAAATTAACCATTGGATTTGATACCAAAGTTACACAAAATATGATAAATACCCTAAGGGTGTGTGAATCTAGGCATGAACAATTAAAACAACTACCCCATGGGATCTTTTCATTGTTATAAAATGATATCCTATATCTTTCCCATAATAATGTATGAATAGAAATAAAATAATAAACAAGGAACAAAAATCTCACTTTCTTCACCCTCACTGGGTTATGTTCAAGGAGTAGGAAATAGAAATGTTTCAATGTACCAAATCCCCTAAGGATCACAACAAAAATTCAAGGTTTAAGATAGATAAATTCTCTTCTCAGACTCACTACCTTTACAATGTTGGAGTGGACTCAATTTCTTATATAGTTTACAACCATTCATAATTTTAAATTGTACTTGTCTCTGAATTGATGTGTGCTCACTACTCCTTCAGAATAATGCACTTTGATCTCTAGAATCAGTAGGTTTTACACATCATTTAGTGCATCATTAAGTTCCAATTTCATCTAATTATTGAATTCCCTATTACCTGAAGAACATCTAGGAAAATTTTAGTATTAAAACAACCTTTAAAATGTCTTCCATGAAACTATAACACTTTTTGTGCATCATTTGAGTTTAGTTTCAGAACACCCATCTTTCGTGCACTATTGTAGAATAATTTCATGAATGTAAATTTTATTATTTGATTGAAAATTTATTTATACGCAACCCATTATTCATGAAAATCATACAAGATTCAAATCCTCAGATTTATATAAGGGATGATCTTATGAAATAAGGGGTAGGCATGAATTTATAGACTAATCCAACCCTACGTGAAATATCCTTACGCGCTTTCTACTATATGTGGATGATTTACCTAAGTGAGTAAGTACACATTCGATTCTATAATTTACACATAATTATATTTCATGTCGATCAAATTATCTCTATTTTTTGGGAACATGCAACCCTTCTTCTTTTTTTTAAACTCATATTTCGAGAACATTCAAATCATTCACACAATTATCTCCTTTTATAATTTTTTATAACTGTATCTTGAAACGTAACATTCACGTAACATTCATATTCTCTTTTAATATTTTATGTAACATACTTTTCCAAAAACAACTATCATCATTCATGGAAATTTTGACCCAAACAATTGGAAATCATTGGGAAATAGAACCCCCATGTGTACACATCTTTCTGTACCACTCTAGTGCATCCATTCATTTTTCATGGATATTTTTCAACATACTTTGTCAAAAAATTATGGAAATCCAAAAATAACCAGGGGAACATACATTTTAAACTGAAACAATCAACCCAAAAACAATATAATGTTACATTGAGGGATTTTTTTCCAACTATGTTCTCACCACACATCATTCCACACCGAAGAACCCACCAGGCCTTCAAAACACAAGATCATTCAAACCAATTTCCAAACAATCCTAATGTTTCAAAAAGGACATACATTTCCAAATCCAACTCCATATTTAATATCATTTCCTAAATCTATATGAAAATATTCCACATGATAGAAAGGTTCCAAATTGGCTTTTATGTCGTTTAAAAACCAAACCACATTGTAAGGTTTCAAATTGGCCATGGTTTTGAATACACAATTGAAATAACATTTATGTAATTTTGGAACCAATATACCATTTATAAAACATGGGTCTTGAATAAAACCTATTTGAGAGAAGGAGGAAGAATGGAAAGTGGGAAAATAAGGTGGAGCATTTTGCAAAACTGGGTTCAAGATGAACATTTTTCTATAGATCAATCCATTATCATTTGTGTTCTTATCCACCATAGCACCCCATGTACATATGGATATGCCCACATCTAATAGAACATCCATGTGGAACCATAAAAATACCCAAAAACTATTTCAAGGAATCACCACTCACTTTACACACATATAATCCCCAAATAAAAATGTTTAAAACGTACAAACTAGGATTAAATCATAATTCTGCCAATTTTTCAAAACCCAAAAAAATGTTTAAGACACTATTAGAACTCCCAAATTTATTTCAAAATAAAAAAGTATTTTTATCAAACACTTTGTAGAAATAAATATATTAGTATACTTAATTATGCTCTTAAAAAACCAATTTCCGCCCAATTATGAACATGAAATAAGCTCTAAAAATCATTTTATCACATCACAAGCATGCAAATTTTTTTTTGAAATAATATAGGAACAGTCAAGAAAAAATTTTTTGAATTAGAAAGGGAAATAATGGGAAATTCCACCTCATTGATGGTTGAATTCTATAAAACCGTTAGAGAAGGAAGAAATAAGACTGATAGTAGATCTACACACCATAAAATCATGAAACACAAGACACATGTCAAACCTCCCCAATAAGGTTCCCCCAAATGATAAACCACCCAAGGAAAACTATTGAATCAAGAGAGATAAATGGGAAGAAGAGTAAATTGAGAAAAATTAGAGAGAAATATACTAAGAAAACTCAAGGGATCTTCAATAGAGGAAGGGGGAAAATGGAGGTGGGTCCTGAGATCACCCACAATGTTCCTACGTCAAACAATGGAGGATATACAAGAATTGGGTTTAAAACAATAGTGGGGGAAAAGAATAAGCATTACATTTTAATGACCTCAAAACCTCACATGGTTTGGAAACATTGTTATTCAAACTATGTGCACCCTAACTAGAAGATGAGGATACCCACACAGTTTGGATGCATGGTTTGTGAACCTATGAACCAATTGCGTAGATCACCTAGGTCAAAAATTATAGAGGATCCCACTTGTTTTCCACTTGGATTCTCCAAACTGTGCACAATCTGAGTACCGTATCCTTGACACCAAAATGATGTCGTATAATTAATCCTTGTACTTTCATAGTTTATTCAAAAACATTTCCAATTAATTAAACTCAATCCATGCATGAAGGAATTGAACTGAAAAGGGACCCAGCCTCAATAGGCCACACATTATACCCTAAAACCATGAACACAAACCATGTACAGGGCCAAATATCACCTAAAGCATCCAAAACTAAATAAATAATCATCCAAAACATGACCTGAACCTCAAAAAAAGAATAAAAAATTAGAAAATAATAAAATAATAGACAAATTATGGTTTGGGTGTGACAATGCAGATAACCATTAACTAATTGCAACATTTATTTTTTGGAACTATTGAACTTTTAAAATATTTCAAATACTTTCAAGAAACATATACAACACTTTACAAGTTTTCATTAATTTGTTACATTTGATTTCATTTGCAATGAAAATATTCAATTTGAGAACATTGAAAATTAGAAGAATCCTCATCATAATTTCACGATGGTTATGCTACTTCATCCACAACATGAAAATGAACTTCGATATTCTCCAAGGACGATAATGAAAAAGTATCATGAAATTAGTTTTTCTCAACATATTCTCTAAAAAACTTCACTATAGATTCTATAATAATAAGTATTGTCTGATTTTAAATTAGTTAAGTAGTTTTAACCACATATGTGTGAACTTTATCACCACCTTAATAATTGTCTTCAACCAATTCTCCTTCATGGGCTTCGTGATCATATCTATTTTTAGTTATAATTTCTACATAATTAATTATTATACACATAAAACTAGGTTTTTAAACCTGAAACATTGGCCTTTTATTCCTAAACCACAGGTTCTTCTCATTTTCCAACACATGTAATAAGAGATTCACCGTTGAATTCTCCAGACGGTTCTTTATGAGAATGTTCGACATATCTTATAGCGGTTGGGTTGCAAATATTAACCCCGAGTCTCTTAAAAGTTTTCTAAAAAATTTACTATTTTCATGATTCACTAATTGATTATCATGAATTCTAAACAGACCGAGCTGAATTCTGATTTCGTTGGCCCCCCTGAGTATGAGAACAAGATACTTGTTAATCATTAGTACAAACAAACAACATGTTAAATTTTGAGGTTCTCTAAAATAAACAAATTTTCCTAATGTTCCAATAGATATAATATTACCGTGATGACATATAATGGCCATATAAATATCACATATGTTACTATTTCTCTATAAAAGTACATGAATAATCCTCTCCTATCGATAAAAATACATTCTAGCCCCATTTTGATATATGTGATTGATATACCTCATCATATGTCTAGAAAAAATTCAACTTTATTTTTCTTAATATAAAAATCATGATATAAATATTAGAAGAGAATATTTTCTCTAACTCGACAATCAATTTCAATATTACATATTGAATAAATTTGACAAGAACATTTTGGTCATCTTGAATTTATTTTACAAGAATCATTCATACGGGGTGGATACTAAAATGAAAGACACAATTTCCTGAAATTTGATATACTCATCTTCAATAGATAAAATATTTAAATGAAAATTTTCATAACAGGGAAACTGAAAAATATTTTCTTTTTCTATTGAAATTATTGAAAATTCCATATTATTTAATATTAAAGAGACAACATCCTCTATGTTACCAAATCTAAACTGGTTGTTTTCATAAAACTCTTTTCCTTTAATATATAAAACATACATATTGTTTTAATCATTGAAAATTAATTCTAAACCATGAAAAACTATGGCTTGATTTACTTGTAGTTTTATCTTAAATAACCACTCAATGTTGAGGAAGTTCCCTAGAAAGACTCATTTTTTAACTCATAAAGGGCATTGATGCTTAGTTTCACTCAGTCTGCCAACCTATATCCTCTTTTTCAGTTCCATTAGAGAAAATATAATGGTTTGATGTTCAAAATTAATGGTTTCATAGAGAAATCGATATCTCTGAAATTTGAAAGTGTTTTGTATTGAGGGTAAGATAGAGAAGGATTGAGAGAATATCTAATAGCTTTAGTTGATGTTGTTATTGTTTTTCATGGAAAAATACATAGAGTAATTATTATATATTTTAAATTTGAAGAGATTCATTTTGAAAAAAGAGTAATAAATGCATAATTTATTAATTAACTAGTAAATAAATAATATATGAAAATAAAATAGAATAAAAATAAATTAAATATAACTGTTAAATAAAATACAAATTTTATTTAAAATTAAATATACGTAACTCCTCCATAATTAATTCAAAACAACGAGTGGGAAGTGGTTCAGTGAAAATATCACTATGTTGATATTCAGTATTAACAAATTACAATGTTATATCATTTTTTAAAACAAAATCTCTTAAAAATGATTCCATATATCTATGTTATTATTTCTTGAGTGAATTATAATATTTTTAGAAATATTAATTTAACTTGTATTGTCACATAAAATAGAAATATTTTTGAAATTGATTCCAATGTCCAATAATGTGTGTTTAATACCTAACAATATTACATAGAATCTCTTATTAGAGATATATTTTACATGTGATATTGAAAATAAAATAAAATTTTGTTAATTTCTTGAACATTAAACTATGTTATTCCATAAAAAGTGACTAGTTTCTGAGGTACACTTTCTATTTATCCTATAACCTCCAAAATCAACATCTAAAGAAGATATTAAATTAAAATAAAAAGGTTTTGTATAAATTAATGATTTGTAAATAGTTCTTTTAAAATATCTAAAAATTCATTTAACAGAAACAAGATGGGATTATTTTGGATTTTATTATAATTTATCACAAATATTGACAGAAAACATAATGTCTTGTCTAATAACTGTAACATATAAAAAAACCGACAAATCCTCTATATAAATTGCTATCAAATGGTTTTCCTGCATTATCCAAGTCATTTTTTATATTGGTACACATGAGAGTTGTATAATTATTATTATTCTTAGTTAAATTTTTTCTATAAATAATTAATATACATAATTTTATTCAAAAAATTCCTATAAATATATTAATAGATTATAAAACAAAGAAAAATTTAATTCACTTATCATACTCATTTCAAATTCCATTTTAATATGTTTGGAAAAATAATTACAAAGATGCTTATAAGTTGAATGAAAGATAACATCGTCTACATAAATATATACTTATAAAATATCAAAACAATCATTTTTGTTAAATAGAGTAGGATCTTCCAATAACACAGAATATCTATTTTACACTATAAATGAACTTAATCTTCTATAGTAATCTCATGGTTCTTGTGTAAAAACATATAAATCATCAGTAAATTTGAAAATTGAATTTGTTATATAAGGATTTTCAAAATCTGTTGGTTCTCAATATAATGATTGTCCACTAAATATAATTTTAGAAAAGATGATTTTTTCATCAATTTGTTATAATTTAAACATCATATAAAATGAAAAAGATTAAAATATTTTAATATCATATAATCTAGAAATTCATGCAGTGATTTACTCATAATATTTTCCTTATTCTTGATTATGTATGTTACCTACTAATCATGATTTAATAATAGTAATTATCCCATCCATATATTACTGAAGTTTAAAAACCTATTTTGATATTATTACTGGATGATTTGATGGTATGACAACTAATTCCCAATCATTATTTCTAAAAAAATGTTTAAGTTATTCTTGCATATCTATTATACAAATTTTATCATTTAATGACCCCACTTTAGTTTTAGGATCTAATTGATATAGTAAGGTAGAGAATTCATCATGATTTCTTACACTCCATCTATTCCTAACTCCTGTATCAATATATAATATTATATTTTCTAAAGGATGATCCTTAAAGATTTTAGGTTCTATAGGTATGAAACTTTTGGGTTCACCAGTTTCATGTTATTTGGAACTAGACTAAATTTATTCTTATTCTAGTTTATATTCAAAATTATCATTAGGAGATTAAAGTATCATGTAGCCTAAATAAATAGAAACTTCATCTATTTTATTTATTATATGATAAAAAAGGTTAATTTCATTAAAATTCGCATGAATAGATTCATTAACCATCAGTTAATTTTTATTATACTCTTATAAGATTTTTAAATAACAGAATATCCTATAAAGATTCCATCATCATAAATTGGATTACATTTACCAAGATTTTCCTTTGTATAAAGATATACACCTTGCATCAAATCAATGTAAAGTGTCCGATATTAGTTTTCCTGTTATTCTATAATTTAAAAGGTGAATTTTTATGAAATGTTCTTTTTAAAACTCAATCCCTGATATGGAATGTTGTTCTAATAACTTATACTAAAAAATATATAGGAAGACTACATTCGTCTAATATAGTTCATAGAATTTCATGAATAGACTTATTTCATATTTTCATGATTAATTTAATTTGAGGTGTTCTTTGATCATATAAGTTATGTTAAATACCTAGGTCTATTAGAAAAGAATTAAATTCTATATTCTTAAACTCTCCACCATTACAATTTCTCAATGAAATTATTTTAAAATATTTTTTATTTTGAATTTTTTTACAAAGGATTAAAAAATATAGAAAACCACATTTTTATATTTGATGAAATAAACCCATGTAAATATAGAATAATAATAAAAAAACAAAAACATAAGATCTAACATCTAATCTTTCTACTCCTTATAGTCCAAATATATCCATGTCGATATTTTTATGTGCTTTGAATGTTCCATCATTGTTAATATTTTTGAAGGATGGATTGTGTTCTTTTCTTATT
The DNA here is from genome assembly GCA_963277665.1 of Viscum album. Classification (NCBI taxonomy): domain Eukaryota; kingdom Viridiplantae; phylum Streptophyta; class Magnoliopsida; order Santalales; family Viscaceae; genus Viscum; species Viscum album. The sequence continues at coordinate 1,370,213,868 of OY728133.1, read as the reverse complement.
TGACATACATAGAAATATCTAACATTATTAAAAATAATAATATTTAAATTAAAATCTAATTGTTTCATAGATAATTTATATGTATTAAATACATTATAATGTCTTAATAAGCTATTCCAATTCTATGAATCATATATCTCAGATGTCAACAATTAACTTTTTTCATACAAAGAATTACAATCCAATGTATAAACTTTCTATGTTCTTGTACTCTAATCATATGTATTTTATCATTAGAAATAGATAAGTAATTATTTGGGAATCAAAAAGATTATCCATCATAACATAACTGTTATATACTTATCCAATTTTCCTTAAACCCTTGAATATATAGTACTTTGATGATCATAGATTATTTTGGATATCTAACTGATCCAACTCCATCATGTTTTCATTTTTCATTATCACCCAAGGTAACTGAGACTCCATCTAATTGTTTAATAGTTTGAAAATTGGATGAGTCGCTACTTATGTTTCTTAAGTATCCAATATTTATATAAAATACTGCAATTTTGTTCCTGTGGCATTTTTCATACAAATGAAATTTAAATAAAAACTTATTTTTGGACCATAATGTTCTTCGGTCAAGCCGTATCAGTAAGAAAAGATTCTATGAACAATATATTTCTAATTTTTTAAAAATGTATATGACTATATTCTGAAATATTTCATGAAATATAATCCTTATTTATTCCACTAATTTTAGGATATATCCAATAATAATTATTATAATAATGAACATTAATTCCAAAAAATATATAACTCTTGATATGTTGTTATTCATAAAACTTGGTATGATATAATTTCACGATTTTTTTAATTTTTCTTCATTGATTACTAATCTATATTTCTTTTTTTTATTTAAATTTGTTATAGTGAAATCATATTTAGAGACTTTAATTCCTTAGTTAATATTGTATAATTACTTTTCAATGAATCTACTTCAGCCCATAACCCTTTAATTTTGTTTTCATGAATAATTTAGTTTGAGGTAGATTTGATATATTTTTGTTGTATAAGAGCTACATTAAGATGGAATATTTTTCATTTTAAACAAAATTAATAATTTTTTTTGTGATTTATGATTTTTTATATGATATTTTATACCTATCAAAATGAATTGAATTTTAGGTAGTTAATTTACTATTAAAACATCATTCAGAATCAGAAGGAGATGACTAGTAAATTTTTTCCTCTTATTCCACTTGATCCATAATGAAAATATTGTCTTTCATATTGATTATTTTTTTTACTAAATCATATTTATAATTATTTTTTAGAGTCGTCATAGACACTCAATGTAGCCTTCATAGATATCTTGCCTCTGGTTTCATAATTAGTTCTTATATAATACATCATTTTATCTATTTTAATTTTCTACTATTTTAGTTGTGTTAAATCGGGTCTGATGTAAAAATTTATCTTATATTCATAGAATTTTAATTATTTTACTTAATCATTTTTTAATACTATTGTGGGAATTTTTGAATCATTTATTCTTCTTATAAAATTTTCCGAATCATCTAGATAGATGAGCCTATTCCATTCCAAAATTTAATAATTCTAAATTATTTGGGAATAAAAAATCATTCTTTGATTTCTTTTCATATTTTTGTGTATTAACATTAAGGATGATATTGTAACATTTTTATCATCCTTTGATCTTCAACTTGAGATGAAATTTCTTCTTCATAAATCATTAGAGAACCAAACAACTCCTTTATTGTATGTTCTGAGGTATTATTGGATTTTCTGATTATAGTAGATATCACATTCCATTTAGAGGGTAAAAATATTATAAATTTTAAATATTGGTATGTTTGTTTAATTAGTTCTCCCAAAAATACAACATCAATAACCATTTCAGTCAATATTTCACACACATGAGTAAATCATTCACCATCATAAATTCTAAAAGTGTCAACATTAAGCTTTTTAGTGATAAATATTAGTTACCTATCATTTTTAGCAGCTTCATAAACAATAGAGGATGGTTTCCATATATCATAGGTAGTTTTACATTGAGATACATGATTAAATTAGACTAGGAAAAGACCACATATAATAGCATTCACGAATCATAAATTGACATCATACTCATCTTCCTTAGTAGCATCCCAAAAATTTAGTTCTATATGGATTTTTTATATTTTTAAAAGATTCATGTAAACATTGAATCGAGGATTATTCAAATAGATAATCATCAGATCTTTCCATATTTAATAATTTTACCCATTAAAGTAATAATCACAGATCATGGACATTTTTTTAGTTCTTTCCTCAACATCAGTATTCATCTAGATTTTTTAATCAATATTACTAGACCTTATAATAATTATTCAAAAATCACTCCTCTGATACCTAATGCTATCATTGAATAATATGATGTTACACAAGATGTGGAGGAGGTGATTTTTTTCCTTTTATGAATCTTGAATGATTCAAAATTTATCCCTCTTCATATATTACGAACTAACATAGAATTATCTTATTTATGAAATGTATGTATCAAAAAAATAGAAGAATAACACAACCATTTTTTGAACATATTTCGGTCACAAATATACCAAAGTATAATCACACAACACTATCTCAATGAGCTCAATGATTTTCACTAAATAAGTCTTCTTATTATAATACCTCTACAACTAAGTATAGGAAGATGACACATATGACTACTTATTTTATATAAAACATATTATTCCACAACATAGTGTGAGAATATGACACACCACTCTGATTGAGTATGAGAATATGATACTCTAATAATTAATGATTAATTAATTTTATGAGAAATAGATTTAGTTTGTAGTTACAACAATCACTGAATGATAATGGATATTATTCTTTATATATAAGAGTCTTTAAAAATAATAACTTCAAATAAATCATGGATGTAAATGATATTCAAGAAACACAACATTAAAAAATGGAATCAACAATAATAGAACAACAAACATACAATACAGGATCAAATCATGCATGTCTCCAATGTTTATAACTTTAAAATATCAGAAACATAGGATCTTTTTCAAAATGTAATTCACCTATGAAAGCTATAAATTCTGGTATTTAACAAGATAAACTTGATTTATTTTTGGTTAAACATATACTTATATATCATCTAAAAACCCATTAGTATTTAAATTTAAAATATTTGTATATAGTCATAATTTTCCATATAAATAGTAATAATTTTATCTGTTGAACAAGAGAATTTGAATCGGTCATTAAGTATATTTAAAAGTGATTAAATATGAATACTATTATAAAAATATAAAAAAAATATTGAATTTAGACTCCATTGTTTACTAAGATAGATGTATGGTAAACACTGAATGTTTGGTTTACAACAAAAAGTTGACTTCAATATGTTTGGTTGTTGAATCATACTGTAGTTACACAAAAGTAGGTTTTCGTTCAAATGTATGGTTCCTAACACATAATTTTTCAATAGTTTGGGGTATCTGATCTATATGATCTCTCTAAATTTCACATTCAAAAACCATATATTCTTCTTACGAACTTAGGGTATAAAAATTGTATCCAAACTACTGAATAACACATCCAAAATACATTATACCGAAAAAATTATCCTATAAAAAACATTAAAATGATAAATTTCTCAAGATATATATTCCACGAAAAACATAATGTACTTTCATTAGTAAAACAAACAAGGTAATTTTTTAAAATTAATATCAACAATATTTATAGAATTTGTTTGAGTGAATACATCCCTGAGGATTAGTTTTCTCAAGAAGGAAATCCAAGGATATTTGAAATAGAAATGTGTTCAAATAACATTAATTGATTATACTAATAAATATTTCCCATACAATAAGAAATTATATATCTGAATTTCAAAATTACGAGGATTTAATAGTTTTATTATATTCCTATATTACAATATAACTATTTTTTTGAATGTGTTGTCATTCAATTATTTATGTAAATAAGTTATATCAAATTATCTAGGAACATACTTTAGTTTGCTAAGGGTTTGGAGGGTTTTTTAATATTTTCAATTATAAATTGATCCATAGATGGGAGAGTGAATTTTTCATGTCGTAAATGTAAATTCAAATCATGGATGAATATATATGAATGAATTTTTTTATTGAAATAATTTCCTAATTAATATGTCTATTAGATTCGTCATGTAAAATAAAACATTATATAATGATTGAAAAGTAAGTTATATAGGAAGAAAGCCCATTCTACTTCCCCAAAAAAATCAATAAAATTGAGAACCTGATAAATAATGTTTTATAAATTACATGGAATCATCATAGACATAAGAACATATCAGTAAAATTAGTTGAGAATGTTCCCGATATTAACATGAAAAATGATATATTAAATTTTTCAAGACAATTAAATGAATATTGTAACATATCATAGGATACTTTTATTAATTCATTAGAATTAAATGAAGTAAAATTATTTCATGATTATAAACTTTTAATTCAATAATTAGTTGTTGATGGAAATCAATATTACTATAAAGGATGTCTCAAGTATTTAAAAACTATATACTGAAGTTGTAGTATATTAAGGTCTTATTTGGACTCATAAATAAATAAATATCTGTGATATTAAATATTTTTAGTGATTCATGTCTAGAAGATAAGCTCCCTAATATATTGTATGATATTATTAAAATAGATTACAATTTTGTGTTTAATTATAAAATAATACATGATTATCCCATTGATGATTTTCCATATTTGGGAGAGGATTCAATTAAACCTGATTGAAAAATATATTTCACTTCTAGATGGATGTCAATGTTTAATGTTTAATGTCTAAATCAATATACTATTGTGGATAATCAAAAATAAATACTCTTATAAATATTTTCATCACATCCCTTTAAACCCCATATTTCATAGAGTATTCATTACAACTAAAATTTTTTATCAGATAAGGTGACATGATATGGAAAATAAAAATAACGAGTTAAAACAAAACCCAATAGATTCTGAATTATAAGAATACATTTAATCATTAAATTAATATTTTTCAACTAATCCAATAAATATTTATTTGGGATTGGCAATTGACGGATTCATCATATTGGGAATTTAAGTACTAGTTTGAGTAATTGAGAAATTATTTTAATCCTTCAAAATATCCCAATATGGATGTGTGTACAAAAGACACCCTTCAATATTTCAATGATTATTATTATTAAAAAATTATACGAAATTAATGTGATGTATAATTTCAACCATTAATTAATTAATTAATTATAAGAGTTATGGATCAAATGTGTTGAATTATATTATGCGTCTATTGTGTTTGTTTTCAAAATATGTACTGATTTAATGTAAACCATCAGTGAAATCCATGGCCATGAGAACTTATCTTTAGAAAAAAAAGATGCACAAGTTTATATTTTATTAATTTTAACATTATTTTTTATTTTGAATGATATACTTATAGTATTATATGTTTTTTCTAATGTAATAATATATTAATCGATTAATCTCATATTTTTTATTGAATAAGTTAAAATATAATGGATTCCATGATCATAGACATCAGAAAAATTTCAAAATGGTCCATAAATATTAGCACATATATTAAAAGTTGAATAAGAATTTTGGATGGTAAATAATTTCAATGATAATCAGATTTTTTTTTGAATTTAACCATTATTAAATATTTGGAACAAAAAAAGAAGGATTTTATATTTTTAAAATGACTAAATAGGGAATTTTATTTTCTTTTTTACCAGATTTATGGAATTCTTATTTAATAATATTTTTGTGATCACATGAATTTTATAATACATAATGATAATTGGTACTTGAAGGAACATTATAAAGTTAGGTTCAACATAAAACAAATGAATCTAACGTCTGATATATGGATAGATGAGAATAGAAGGTATTTTTCAAAATATTATACAACAAAAACTAAGTTGAAATATAGATTAAATTGAATATTAAAATATGTAAATGTACCTAATGGGTATTCATGTAACATTTTGATAAATTATTGATTAATGCATCTTAGGTTACAAAGATTTATAATTAATGATTAACATATTTTTCAAAATAACACGCTACCATTGGAATTCTATATATTTTTATATGAAATGGTTATTTCAGTTCTAAAGGAGTTTTGAAAATTCATTAAAAAATATTATGATTAAACACTATAGAAAATTTTGATAGAATATATCCATGAATGAATATTATTAAGTCATTTTCATATAGAGATGATCATTCTCCAATAATTTTTTTTCTATCATGATTCATTTTATTATGTGTTTTTGTTAACAAAAATAAATTAGTATTCCACATATATTATTAATGGATGTATCCAGTTGATAGATACCTTATTTATATATTTTTTCCTTAATTAAAGTATTTATTATAATTCCATACAAACAATGTTTATTATGATTTATTCCGTTTTTATTAATACTTTGGACATTTGATATCATTATTGAAAAATAAATTCCAGTGAGAAGGTTTATTTTTAAAGGTTACATGGTAGAGGAGTGGACATGTATTTTTTCTAGGTACTCGTATGTCATTCATAAAATAATAAAACAATTTTTTCAGGTTAATTATGTGTTTATATGATCTTTATATTATTAGAAATAAATAATCATTCTTAATTTTGGCTAACCAGTTTGGAGGAACTCAAATATTACAATAACATTGATTGAATTATTATAGAAACAAAGATATGTTCTACTAAATAGTGAGATTATTTATCTATTCAATTAATAAATGATGATAAAAATGTATATATGTCTTTATAATAGAACCTGGAATGAGATAAATATAACAAAATTTATTAATAAAGATATAGTAGATTGGTTTTCATGGATTATAAGTTTATAAATATAATATGTTTATATATATCCTCCAACTATAAAAAAATTATCTATTCATATACATCATGAATATTTATATTGGAGATGAAGAATTAGATGATTTAACATTTTTAGCTCAGGGTAATCTTTGGAAAGCTAGTTAATTCAAAACATTCAATTTGAATGGTTTCAAATTTCATTATTTTTATTCAGAATAAGGTTTAAATAAATATAATAGAGGTACATTTACCATAATATAAATGGGATATTAAGAAAAGTTGACTAATATTAATTAATTATAGAACCAAAATCATTGTTATATTATAATACTCAAATAAAAGTGGGTAAATATTAATAGGTATATTAAAATATATTCATTTCAATTTACATTTATGAACTTCTATTTCTTTATGAATATCTATTATTGTAAAGAACATTGTATATATAGCTTATAATCATAATAAAAATGGTATATTGTGTAGTATTTTCTGTCGATGAGGATAGATTATAGTTTATCACATCAAACAAAATGACTTGTGTGATATATCTGAGGAAGTAGAAGAGTTATCTATTTCTATTGAATATCATTTTTAGGCTGATATTTACTAGTAATTCCAAGATCATATTAAGAATATTTATCACACAATGGATTATTTCCTTGAATAAGTAATAATATAACATGATAATGATATAACCACTTATGGAGAAAATGATTATATGTGACGTCACTGATTTATTTATCCATTTAGTATTCATTATTTTATTTATTTTTAGTAGTTTTATACTATTATATTATTTATATTTCATTTTATGGGTATTTTTTTAATTGGGAAAAAAATGTTATGATTCTGAAAAATATACAACTTCTAAAAATGTTTTTAATTTTTTTAATGACATAAATTATAAAATAAATAAATTATGATGGTTATATTTTCATGATGACATATTCTTCAACCACCGTCTTGAAATCTTTTACTATTAAAAATACAACAACACATACAATATCAAAAAATCCCTCTGGATCCCTCTCGATAGCATCTAGAACATGTTTTATAACACATCAACCCCAGTAGAGTCTGATAGTATCCAATTAACATGTTTAGGCAAATTTATTTAATTTAAGGAAAATTTGGTAACATTAGTTACCACAAAAAAATATTATATTGTTATGATTAAACGTAATAAAATTTAATGATTCTTTTTAAATTTTTTTACTAAAATAATATAATTTTTCCAAAAAATTGGTGGTAATATTGTTAGATAGAAAAACAATATTTCAGAAGTTCGGTATCTAGATAAATTAAATATAGTGGAAATATTTCATATATTTAGGGTTACAATAGAGGATGTTGTATATATATTTGGTTAGATATTGGGCTTATTGGCTTGTGAGAAATTTAAATTTCCCATTACATATTCAGATGTGATTTCCTCAATGGTTAGATAGTCTCCGCAAGAAAATTTATCAATTTAAAAATAATTTAGAACACTGATTTTAATTTATTTAAATTAATATATATATGATTAATTTTCAAATAAATTAAAATGTAGACACTGGATGTAGGTAGTGGATATGGATCGAATCATCACTCATGTGTAGTTAGTTACGATGACGATTTATTTTCAACTCCATGTTTGTAATTTTTAACAGATTAGGTATTACTAAATTTAGTACATGTATAATATTTATTGATATAGATTCATTTAAATTGAAATTTGTTTCTTTGTTTAAATTCTATTTTGATTGAGTAATTGTATGGATGTATTTTAATTACGATATGACTCCATTCAAAGGTGTTCTATTGAAACAAAATATTCTTTGTTATTATCATATAAAACCTTCGGTTTAATATTTTCTTTTAATAATAAATAATAATTCTATTTTCATTTCAACCTTACCATATTTTTTAAATCATAATCAATTTTTAAATTTATCTTATAGACTAGTTTCATCAAATTGTTTTTGTTATTCTAAAATTAATATTAATTTTTATTTTTAGTGAATATAAAAAATTATTGGTTGAAAATAAGAGGTTTCTATTCCCTCAAATGTACAATATATTTTACTATAAATATTTTTATTCATATTTTATCCTTTATGGCTGATGTATTGGAATGTATATTTTAATTTTGATGTTTAAAATTGAGGGTAACATGAATGATAGATTCATTTGTAACCTTATTATATAAATTGAACACTTACAAGGGATTTCATTGATGTGTATCTCATAATTTCTCTTTGGTATGCCATTCATTGATGCTTTAAATATTATGTTTTACATATATTTTTAAAACTATATATTTATAAAAATTTTATGTTTTTTCGATTGATTTTAATGTTATGAATTGATTCATGTAAATAGTATTATAAAATGTGGATAACCTATCTTTGAAACTATTTATAGTACATGTTTTTAATCTGTATGATTATAGTGTATATTATCGTTTTGATTTATATATTATTCTGAATGATTAGTGTTTTTTATATCCAATCTATACATGGATATATCAATTTTAAATATTATTTTAATTGAGATAATGTTTGAAATTGTTTTATATACTAATAAATTCGTGTATTGTTGAACATTTTAATTAATATTATATTATATTTTGTATTATATTTACTGAAAACAATATTTGATCCCGAATATAAGATGTAGTTTAGTTGTGTATTGAAAATTTATTGAATATATATATTGGTTTATATAAAATTTATGGCGTAGGTATATGGATATATGTATGTTTTTTTTAATTTTCATTAATATATATATATATATATTTCATTGAAAATTATCACTTGAGTTAAAATAATTTCTATATGTGTTTATAACTTAGTGATGGTTGTAATCCCCACTTAATAGTTTACATATTTCATGATATTTTCAAATATTCCCATTAATTTCTCTTTTTTATGGTTTTATGAACTTTTCTAAGACAATAAGGAAAACTAAAAAAACTAAAACTGTAATTATAAATTAAAAATACATGATAAAAATCTATTTTGTTTCATTTCTATAAGAATTGCACAAAATATGAAAAATCATAAAAAAATATCAACACCATTTTTTAATATTTTTAATATCAATATTGAAATAATATAGTATTGGATCAAAGAAAAATGAATGATTGTTTTTCATGTAGTGATGGTATAAAACCAATATTATAAAATGAAGAAAAAGGAATATAATTTAGTTAATCTTGTCCAAACTTATCTATTTGATCTAATAAATAATCCTAAAACCCTTGAAGATATATACATTATTCTTTTTATACATTATTGTAGAATAATTTCATGTATTATCATTATTTATAGTAATAGAGAAGTTATGGAGTGAATGAAGTGGTATCATAGGAGTATATAAAATAATATTGGTAATTTAGTCAAGACATATCTGTCTTATAATATGATAGATTATAGATCCATTGATGTTTAAAACTATATAAAAAACATGGAATCGTGCATAGTGTATTATTAGTGAGGAACCAACAATAAAATGGGTTTGTTGTATTTGACAACTGAATTGGGATTAATTTTAGAAAAACATTTCATATCAGCAATGGAATATATCATTATCGTTGTAAGGATAATGTTTAGTTTATGCAATTCACCCAAAAATGAGATTTCTCAAACCCCAGGGTATATTAAAGATTAATAATTGTTGAATGAAAGGAATCCATCACTTAAACTCATTAATGTTTTTTTGAATAAAATACTATATTACGAAAACAATAAAGTAGTAAATAAAAATATGGATGTATGTAGGCTGTAGGAGGGTTTTTCATTTATTCAAAAAGATTATATCCTATAAATTCTATGATAAATGGATGAATAAAGTTGTTAGATTCAATGAAAAAAACAGTAATATGTATAATGTTAGAAAAATAATTATAAGTTAATACCTTGATGAACTATTCCAAAAAGATCTTGAAGATGGTGATGTTTTTGAGTTACGAACGACTCCAAAAATAATGATGATTTTGTGGAAGAGTCGGATGATAATGTTGATGGTGAAGAGATCCAATCAATGTCATGGTGGGAAAAAGGAGGATGGATTTTGACCCATTAAATATAATTGGATATTGAGTTGCATCAGCAGAAGTTTAATGCTGAGTATTGTAGATCAAACTACTTTATTTCCAAACATAGAGCTAGCATCATATAAAGTATCCATGAAGGATGATCCCTATTTTAGATCCATGAATAAGGGATTAGATAAAATTTATAAGAAACAAATATGGTGTATGATATATATTCTTAAAATTCACAACATGATATTAATACATATGTATTTAATAATAAATTAAATTAGTATGGTAAAGTGATCCAAAATTAAACCCATATGATGTGGCAATTAAATTAATATATTCAAAAAATTTATATTGATTATATATTTTAACCTATATATTTACATTATTTAACAATACGTTTATTTTTCATTTAACTAAAAAATTGTTCAATATTTATCAAATGGATGTACATAAATTTTTTCTAAATGGAATTATCAAATATGATATCTATATTAAATAGCCATTGAAATTAATTATAGGAAATTGTGTAACTAATGTGTGTAAATTAATGAATTCAATGTACAAAATAAAATAGACATTGTATGCAAGGTATGCTTGTCTTAATTCATATATTAAGTATTTGTATTTTAAAAGGGGTGTTTTGGATCAAAAACACTATTTGAAGACATACAAAGAATTGAATTTCATGGTGATGGTTTATGAGGATGCCATATTTTTTAGTGAATGAAAACAAAATTCCATGGAGGATTTTTCTATTCACATAAAATCTGAATTAGAAATATATATTATTGGTGGAAAAAATATTTTATTGGGATGAAAATAGTACAATGATCTGAATATTCATCTATCCCATAGGATAAATATTCATGTGATCCTCCGAAAAAGTTCAAAATAAATGATTAAAAAATTATATAAACCCCAATGGTGGATAGAAACATGCTTATGAATCTTTTTTATGGTATATATGTTGATAGTATCCTTTATACAAGGAAAATTGGATGTATTTTTACATTAATGAAACATGGATATATATTTTTTTATGCATCATTTTTGATATCTCATTTTCAAATTAATCCTAATGAGGAAAATATCATAGTAGAGAAGATGATTATGAGGTGATATCAATTATATATTTCAATTGGATACAAGAAAGTAAAATAAATTATCAACCTTTTCTAATGTTAGTTGTTTTTGTGATGTGATGGTTTGAAATTCAATAGGTAGTGTAAATTTTATTATTCTAAAAAAGTGTGAATGTGGGATAAGTTACAAACAAGAGAGTACATATCTTAGATAGGTAGAAAAAGAATATATTTTATCAATCATGGAGTTCACTAGAGTCAAATGGATGAAACAATAGTGCAAATATATTGGTTAAGAGTTCAAATAAACTATGGTGATCTTTTATGATAATATGTGTGAAATTGAACTCACAAGTAATATGGTCCAACACCCATATGATAGGAATATTTTGATTTTATGTAACATCCTTAATCAAATTTTAAAATAATGAGTAATCAAAATATATTAAATTGAAACTGACAAAAATGTGGATGATAGTTTGACTAAGTATTTGGCCACTCTAGGATTTGAAATGCACTGGTTGAAACATTCTATCCAACAACATCCCATAGATTATGGAGGCTCAGAAACCCCCTTTCCCAATTTTATATAATTTTTTTAATGGTTTGGTAGTATTTTTTTATCTAGTTTTTATTTTTAGTTTAGTGTATGAAGATTGGGTGAGATTCAATCGATCTGGAAATTTCAAAGAAGAATAAATTCTTGATTGGAAATATATGTGAGACATCAAAAAATTTGACTTCTTCTCAAATATCATACATTGATATTTTACTCATATTATCTTGGATTATATTCTTATATATCATTTCATAGATTCTTTAATACATGAACCTTATTAGATAAAAAGAAAGAACACTTTTCATTTTATTGTCAATAACGGTCTAAGAATTCAGGGGAGAATTGTATAAACAAATAATCATATACAATGATTATTATAAATGGATAATATATGAAGGATTTGTGGACTTAAAAAAACAAAGTGGTGTTTTGGAATTCTAGTGTTATATTGGATCTATTTTCAATTGGGTGTTTGGAATTTCATGCTTGGAGGTATGAATGATATATTATGGATGTTCAAAATATTAATATAATAAAAGACTAAAATTTTATGAAATAGAAAGGTCTTTTACATGAATATAATATAGGATTATATTTATAGGTACTTTAGAATGAAAATGAGGTTTTCTAAAGTCACCAATGAAATGAAAAGATTTTTCTATATCTCCAAATGTAAAGGTAATCAAGTTGATTCAATATATTTATCCAAAACATACATATGATAATAAAAAAATGAAAAAATGAATACTATATATGTATATGTAAGGTCCATCCTGCAATATAGAGGGATTAATAAATGTAATCAAAACCATTTTGACGGAAAAATAGAAAAGTCGTGGAATATGAAAATTTCAATATAAAATATGTAAAAGTCAGCCTCCAAAAAAATAATTGTCACCCATGCTAAAAAATGGAAATATATAATAGGGAAAAATCATCATTGTATACATAATATTATATTGGGAGTAAGAGGAGGAAAACTAAAAAGGGTAGAATACTCACATCCATTCATATAGGTAACATTACCAATATATAAGAATCCCTTTTTCACAAAATATAAAATACATATGAGTCTTCTACAATAATAAATAGTTGATACATAAGAGTCATGAAGTAGAACATAAAAATCATGTAAAAATTATAGTTTGAAAACATATCTATATTTTTTTCTATTTAGTGGAGTATATAACATTTATTTGGATTATACATAACCTATTTGATCATAACATATGATATGTAAGGGTAAATAATTTTCTACTTGTGGAAGGATAAGAGTTACCATAACATAACTTGACACTTACACAGTTAAATCTAAATGAATAGTAGAATGCCATCACCCAATTATATATTATCTTGTATATTATTGGTCATGCTATTTGATTGAAAATATGATCAAATTATAATAAATGATCTTATGGATTTTTTGGGAAATTAAACACCATGTTGGTCAAGAGAGATTGTAAGAAAGATTATTCCAATACATATGGAGAGTTACTATGAATTTATAGATACAAATTTTATGAATGAGAGATTCATGTGAATTTATAGGGAATTAAATACAGATATAATTAATTTAAAAAATACGTGTGGAAATCATATCCACTTATTTAGATGAATATATATTCCAAAAATGTCAAGACCCTTCCACGGGTCCCATGCCGTGACAACCCCAAGCCCGCCTTCCATAGGTCAGGGGCAGGCGACTGGCACCAAAGGAAAATCTCTTATAAAAAGGGAATGGATTTCCTTTAAACCTGTAACTCACATAGTCTGAACATAAGAAGTAGAAGCAACGAGTACTAAAATAGAAAGGAAAAGTGTGTTGAAAGTAAGTGTTCCAGAATACAAACCCAACTGAACAACAAGTACAAGTACAAGTAAAAAAGGGAAAAAACTCATGGATCATCAGCCAAGAAATACAACTTGAAGGGTATGTATAGATATTGATCAGCTCGTCCTTGAGGTATGTCATTTCTAGTCTAGCTTTGAGAAGCCTCATGTATGTCACCCTCAGCCTCGATCACTGCTGATCGTCATCTACAATGAACACATCAATGTGCGGGCGAAGCCCATGTAGGGGTGACTATAACAATACATAATAGAGGACCTCGAGACCCCTGAAGGTCTCCCAAAATCCACTAAGGATAAACCAAATAAGAATGATCCAATCACGAAGTATCAACCAACCCTACTTAGATATATTTCCTTACATATACCTAAGTTACCAGTCACAGTACGGCTCCAACTCTCAATCCCAAGCACAACCAAGTCCATAAAGAAAGTAAAGTCAATCACATCGATGATAATGATTGAAAGACAAGACTTGGCTCACACAGGTATACTACTCTTGTTGAGGGTTAGAGATGATTAGTTGTAGCCACTAAATCATCTACTCTATCGAACCCACGTAGGATCCTAGAACATTATCAGCACTGTCAAACACACGTAGGATCCTAGTACAGAAGTCATCACTATCGAACCCACGGAGGATATTGGTACAGTAGTCATCACTGTCGAACCCACAAAGGATCCCAGTATAGTATTTATCGTTGTAGAACGCACGAAGGATCACTATATAGAAGTCATCACTATCGATCACATGGAGGATCCTGGTACAGTATCATCGCTGTCAAACCCACGGAGGATCATGTCATCTCAGTCGGAGCCAGCCCTAGGGTTCCCACACACAGCACACTCAATTCCGGAAGGGTCCGCTCCTTGAGCCATGTGTCGACACATCAACTTCCTCGTAGTCTCAAGTTGATGTATCCCGTAGGTTTTCCACGTCATTAGAGGAAAACCAAAATATAATGTATCCAAGATACTGAGTACAAGATGAAAAATCCTTTTACCAATAAGTAAATTGTGTGTTGGTATAAGGGACACGCAGTGTAGGGAGACCTCAGGTACTACCCATGTGTAACCTCCCGTGTCAAAAGGCCGATCATGTAGAAATACAAGTACACAACATGTGGTATGATTACACATCGTGTCCATGAAACTGGGTTTGACTCAGTGTACGTTGGCCATCTACCGATAAACGGCCTCAACCCGTGTTCACCAAACCGTGTAACTGTTACACGGGCTATCCCGTGCCACTGGCCATGCTTGGCTATGTGGTGGAGTAGATGATCGTATACTCTACCCTGTATCCGTGTATCCTCAGGATACATATCGAGTCTCGAGAAGCTGATTCTTCCTTTCTGTGTAGAGAGTATACGACGTGTATTATGGAATTTTCTTGAAACGTCGCCTCCGGCCAGCATGCCTCCCGTGGTGCCCATTATTCATTCTGTTTTTCAGTTTTCCACGAAACACTTGTCTCTAGGTCACCCCGACATCCTGAAGTCGTATCCGGTGTTTCTGGGCCTCCGATCGTCTCCAAAAACATGTTTTCATCTATACGTTCGAAGAATGATCTAGGAATAGTCCTTTCCATTACAGCCCGATATGTCGCCCTCTATCATTGTTGCACCTCCGCAAGGTCGTTGTGATGTTGGGTCTTTAATTTGGTATCATTTCATCATACAACTGACCCGCAACGATCTGTTGTTCGTCACCCATGATGAATGTAAATAACACACCAATATTCACAAGAACAGAAGAAGGAATCTGGTCGAGTTAGTTTGGCCCAGTCTCTCTACATTAGTTTGATAGAAATATGATTAAGATGAAATAATCCAATCATGAAATGAAGAATTAACATTGCTCAAAACCAATACACACCCCCTACTTTGAAGAAGGTTATCGCTTGACGGAGTCATGGGAAGGCGTCTTCATTTCGTAGACATCGGGAAGAGATGACGTCGCCTTTGGCGACATTCTTCATGGATGACTTCTTCCCATTCTTTCCCCAGTTGGATGGAGATCGGCGTTCATCGTTGGAGAGGATGGCGTTCTTCGTGAATCTCCCAAGTCCCCTCAACGTTCCACCCCCAAATTAAAGTTTCCAACCAAAACAAAAAAACTAATAGGCTTTATCATATATTTTATTGTAGGCCAGAATTTCAAAAGAAATCAAATATATTAATCAATTGAGGCATTAATTAATGTTTAGGTGTGTCAGCACAATTATGAGGGAAAGTGGAAGGTCAAAATTAAATTGGGAGTTTCAAGGGTTAAAGGGGGGTTAAGGGGGGTTTGATGCTCATGTGAGCCCCACCATTTCTCATCCTCCCATGGGTGGTTATGTGCGGGTGGGCCCCTCTACTAAACCCCCCTTGGAGGTTCCAACTATCACCTCAAATAAAAATATGGCTAACACATATTTTTATTTTGTTTAATTAAAAACCCCCAAAAACTAACTCCCAATCTCGATAAAATGTTACCGCGGTAAATGTCTCTTTAAGGGAATATCAGTGCTACGAGTACAACAGTTTCCTCAAATTTCCATTCTGGTCAATGATTCAAAAGATATAAAATCCCGCTCATATAATTACTGAACTTACCCAAACAAAACATCATAAATTGAGTCCGGGCACACCGGGACTCGGAATCAAGCGCCATCAGAAACTGCGGTTTCGTAAAATTACCATGAATTTATGGAAATATTAACTCAGAATTTCTAGGTATTTGCATTCTCCCCACCTCAGGGATTTGCGTTCCCATAAGCTACAACTCACACTAAAAGAACAAATGGTGGTATTGATCATGCATCTGAGATTCCTTCTCCCATTTGCTCTCCTGGAGGTTTTCGTGCTTCTAGCGAAGGCGCACTAGAGGTATCTACCATCCACACAGAACCCACTCCTATAAATCATCAATCTCCATTGAATCCTTCGTGAATGTAACCCCATCATTGATGTCCATATCCCCATGGTCGATGATGTGGGAAGGGTTGTGCACGTATCTCCTCAGCTGAGATATGTGGAAGACGTCGTGCACCCGGTACAACTGAGGTGAAAGATATAGGCAGTAAGACACATCACTTTCTCTGCTGAGGACATGAAATGGTCTGATGAATCGCGGAGATAACTTTCCACCTTGTCCAAATCGCCATAGACCTCTTCAAGGTGAGACCCATATAAAGACGGGGATGCCATCCTCAAACTCTAGTGGTCTCCGTCTCCTATCAGCATAAAACTTCTACCTACTCTGTGTAGTCTTCGTCCTCTATTGGATGATATGCACCTTCTCCATCGTAGCCTGCACCATCTCTGGTCCTATAAGTGCTGAATCCCCTATGTCAGTCAAGCACAGAGGCGATCTGCAAGGTCGGCCATAAAGTTCCTCGTAAGGTGGCATCTCGATGGTTTAGTGGTAGATCTTGTTATACGAAAACTCTACCAAGGGTATGTGATCCTACTAGTTGCAGCCAAAGTCCTGGACGCATGCACGGAGCATGTCCTAGAGAGTCTGAATGGTCCTCTCAGTCTGACCATCCATTTGAGGATGGAAGGCGGTGCTCAAGTGAAGCTGTGTCATGAAAGCCCCCTTCAACCCCTTCCATAACTGGGAAGTGAAACAAGAAACTCGATCAGAGATTATCATCAATGGAACACCATGAATCCATATGATATCATGTATGTAGAGTCTTCCCAATCTCTCTACTGATCCCTACTCATTGATCAGAAAGAAGTGGGCTGACTTGGTGATTCGGTCAACAATCTCCAAGATAGAGTCGTGTCCTCTGAATTTACATGGAATTCTCGTAATGAAATACCTGGATATCCAATCCCACATCCACTCTGGGACTTATAAGGGGTGAACTATGCCTACTGGAACCTGGTGCTCCACCTTCACTTTTTGACAAGTGAGGCATTGAGAGACAAACTTTTCTACTGCATTCTTCATACCTGGCCACCCGTGTTGTCGTCAGAGGTCCTGATACATCTTCACCACTCCTGGATATACCGTTAAAGGAGACATGTGGAATTTTCTCAACACATCCTCCTGAAGTGAAACTGGTACCATGGTACATCCTCTAAAGAGAATGACATGCTCCCCACACTCAGAAAATCATTCATATGCCTGCACAAAGGATATCCGAGCACGTCACGTCTCAAAGTCAATGTCCCCATGCTGATCCTCCCTGAATCACGGAAGATGTGGAGGAGTGACTGTGAGAGACTGTAGAAAGGCTTCTCCATATCTATCTACAATGGATATCTACAATGTGGCCAAATACTTTGTCTCCACTCCTAGCATCCAAATGTCGGATCTCCTACTGAGAGCACCAGCTACAATGTTTCCCGTCCCAGAAGTATAGACTATCTCGATGTCATAGTCCAGGAGGAACTCAATCCATCACCACTATCTCAGGATCATGTCCTTCTATGAGATGATAAACCTGAGACTCTGGTGGTCAGAGTAAATTTTTAATCATTCACCCAGAAGATAGTGCCGCCACATCTTCAAGGTGAAGACCACTACTGCAAATTCCAGGTCATGGGTAGAGTACTTCTAATCATGTTGTCTCAACTTCCAAGAACCATACGCGATCATTGCACACTCTTACATCAGGACACACACGATTCTGGTCCCTGATGCGTCGCAGTAAAATATGTACCCAACGCCCACCTCCGGTAGCCTCAAGATGGGTGCACTAGTCAATCTATGCCTCATCTCTTAAAATATCTGATGACATCTCTCTGACCACACGAAGGTTTTCCCCTTCACCGTTAAATCTAAAAGAAGTGCTTCAACTCTGGAGAAGTCTGGAACAAATATCTTATAATACCTAGCATGTCCCAGAAAACATCGTACCTCCGTCACACTCCTAGGTGGCTCCCAAACATGTAATTCCTTGATATTCACTGGATCCACTGCAACAACAGCCTCCGAGATGATGTGTCCCAATAAGTGAACATCTTGAATCCAGAACTGGAACTTCAAGAGAATAACATTAAGCTGGTGCTCTCGTATTGTGTCCAGTACAACCCGAAAATGGTACGCATGCTCCTCCTCAGTAGTCGAGTAGATCAGTATGTCGTCGTTGAAGAATATGACAAAGAGATCGAGGTAAGGATGGAAGATCCTGACCATGAGACTCATGATCACTGTTGGAGCATTGGTTATGTCTAAGGTCATAACCAATATCTAATAGTGGCCATACCGACACCAAATGGCCGTTTTATGCACATCCTCTTCTCAAACTCTGATCTGTTGATAGCCTGATCCATGGTTTGTCTTTGAGAATCATCGTGCTCGCTTCACCTGATCAAAGAGGCCGTCAATCCTTCGGAGTGGGTACTTATTCATCATGGTCATCTGGTTCAAGCGACGGTAGTCAACACATAGTCATGAGATCCCATCTGCCTTCTTGGCAACAAAAATCAGAGCTGCCCAGGGTGAAACACTGGGTTGGATAAATACCTTCCCCTAAAAGTCTTCCAGATGTACCCGCAACTCACGAAACTCAGTGAGAGCCATCCGATATGCTAGAGTAGATATTGGCATCATCCCGGGGTACAGGTCAATGTAGATGTCCACCTCTCTGTGAGGAGGTATTCCGGGTATATCATCAGTGCAAGCATCCACGTACTGATCCAGCA
Source organism: Viscum album (assembly GCA_963277665.1). Classification (NCBI taxonomy): domain Eukaryota; kingdom Viridiplantae; phylum Streptophyta; class Magnoliopsida; order Santalales; family Viscaceae; genus Viscum; species Viscum album. The sequence goes on along the minus strand of OY728133.1, from coordinate 1,370,193,870 downwards.
TAACAGAAAAATTCGGACTCCGCACATCAACCGCTATGAGAATGAGTCTAGCCAACTGATGTGTGATTGGCTGCCCCCTCCTCTGGGTAAGACCATCCTACGCTGCAAAGTCTCCCTTCTCTCTGGTGAAAGAAAACCTCATCACATCCTCATGGACACACCACACTTTCCGCATAATATAGTCAATATGAGCATGAACTGTTGATAATCAGTCTATACCTCATATGACATCGTAAGGCCTTGACGCCACTATGAGGGGATATCAGCCAAAGTACTCACCTCTTAGTGTAATCTCACACTTCCGGCACCAGTGCGTAATCATCGAGTATTCTCCCGTAAGAGTCTCTGGTCGTGAGGATCGATTCAATGGCTCTATCAGAATCTCTGAGCTCCGAACAAGGGTAGCGGAAATAAAATAATGAATTTCACTGGTGTCTATAAGTACTGAAGAAAGGGTGGAGTATATATAGATAGTAACTTGAATCATCTCATGTGAACCGTTGTCGTAGGCCTTGACTACCTAGAGCTGAGCCCTCCTCGGTCCTCCAGCTCCCTATGGTCGGTGTGGACCTCTTGGTGGTGGTGGTGGTAGGGCCTAGAAATGTCATCAACCACCTGCTACTCGGCAAGATCCTCTTCCACGTCCGCCTGCTCCTAGAGGACCATGACAATCGAATCTCTTCTACTTCTTGGGAGGTCCCTCTACTGTCTGTTGCTTATCTGCATGACGGGTCCGGTAGTCTTGAGCCATGTGACCCATCCCGCCGCATGCATATAATTACCTTCCCCTCATATAACTGCCTCTGTCTCGTGTGCCCCGCATAACCGAACGTGCATCATAGGGTCACCCACCTGATGGGATGGTCCGCATAGACCTCTGTGATATCTATCTACTATCAGCTACAGTATACTCCACTAAGTTTCACCTTGTGGTGGGTCTCACTGCAGGTGACTGCTCAGATATAAATCACTCCACTAAAAGGGCTCTCTCTAGAACCCCTGCCTGCGTCAGGATGATGAGGGAGATCATTAATGCCCTGAACTCATGCCTAAGTCCCTTCTCAAAGGTCCAGGCCCTGAAGAATGAGTCACGTACCACATCCATGGAGTAGCGCGAGAGGTTGGTGAACCTCGTGGAGTTCTGAGCTACCGTCATACTGCCCTACTGTAGATGAAGCAACTCCTGAATCTACACAGCACGAAGGGTGGCTGGAACAAACTCTGACCGGAAGTGACTCTCGATGTCCGCCCAGAGTAGTGGTGCCTCAACATGCACCTAAAGCATAAAGCTCCAACATCTGCCTACTGCTACTTGTAGGAGACTCGCGGTAAGGATCATCATGAGGTCGGATGATGTCCCTTCCATTCTAAAAACTATCACGACAGCCTCTATCCAATCCTCAACTGCATGTGGGTCTATCTCTCCTCGAAACCTGGGCGGCCTCTGCCACTGGAACTCATGCAACACACTCAGACAACGTGCACTCTCTCCTGCTAGAGATGGTGGTATTAGTGGCCCAGTGGGTAGTGGTACCACTAGTACCTCGACTCTGATGGGGCCCTGCACCGAGGCATCATCGCTCGGTGGGCTACCATCTAGTATGAAACTCAGAGCCCTATTTGGCTGCCTTCATGGTGCCATCCTGAAAGAAATAGGCGCACCATGGTAAAAACTATATACCTGGTAAGATAACACAATGTAATCATGAAGAAAACTTTTCAATGAAAAGACACACGCGATCATTGTTTCTGAGAACTGAGTCGGAAATTAGAAGTCGGAGTCCTAGTGTATGGATAAGTCGGATGCCGCACAAACACTGGTTTCCCTAAACTGATAACCACACCCAAAACAACTAACACCATTTTTGTTAATAGAATCAGAGTCCACGTTCTGCGGTAGAACTGACTCCTTTGATCCGAATTTGTCAGGACCCGTCCTCGGGGCCTGTTCCGTGACTACCCCAAGCCCGCCTTCCACAGGCCAGGGCCTGGCGACTAGCACCAATGAAGAATCACTGATAAAAAGGGACGGCATTGCCTTTAAACCTGTAACTCACACATTCTGAACCCAAGAAGTAGAAGCAACGATTACTAAAATATAATGGAAAATTGTGTTGAATGTAAGTGGGCTAGAATACAAACCCAACTGAACAACATGTACAAGTACTAGTAAAAAGTTAAACCCACTCCTCGATCGTCCTCCTAGTAATCATACCTGATGGGTAGGTATAGATCTCGATCAACTCGTCCCTAAGGTAGGTCCTATCTATTCCAGATCTGAGCAGCCTCATGTCTGTCACCCCCAGCCTCGATCACTACTGATTTTCGTCTACACAGAACAGAACAAGGTGCGGGCAAAGCCCGTGTAGGGGTGAGTATAACAATACTCAATAGGGGACCCCATGACCCCCGAAGGTCTCCTAGAAACCACTAAGGATAAACCAAATAAGAAAGATACAATCCTGAAGTATCAACCAACCCTACTTAGGTATATTCCCATACATATACCTTAGTTACACATCACAGTCCAGCTCCAATGCTCGAGCCCAAGCACAACCCCGTCCACAAAGGAAGTAAAGTCAATCACATCGATGATAATGATTGAAAGACAAGTCTCAACTCCCAATGGTATAATAATAATGTTGAGGGGTATAACTGATTAGTTGTAGCCACTTAATCATCTCCTCTGTCGAACCCACGTATGATCCTGGAATAGTATCAGCGATGTCGAACCCACTTAGGATCCTGGTACAGAAGATGTCACTATCGAACCCATAGAGATTCCCAGTACAATTGTCATCGTTTTCGAACCCATGGATGATCCCGGTACAGTTGTCACCGCAGTCGAACCCACATAGGATCCCAGTATAGTAGTCATCAAAATCAATCCCACAGAGGATACATGTATAGTATCATCATTGTCGAACCCACAGAGGATCTTGTCATCTCAGTCACAGCTAGCCCTAGGGTTCCTGCGTAAAGCACGATCGATTCCAGGAGGGTCCGCTCCTTGAGCCAAGTGTCAAGACAACAAATGTCTCTTAGTCTCCAGTTGATGTATCCCGAAGGTCATCCACGTCATAGGGGTATAATACAAACAAAATGTATCCAAGATACAGAGTACAAGATGACCAAACATTTTACCAAAAAGTACATGATGTGTTTGTATAAGTTACACGCCGTGTAACCAGACCTCAGGTACTACCCATGTGCAACGGCCCATGTAAAAAGGCTGATCATGTAGAAATACAAGTACAATGCATGTGGTATGATTACATGATGTGTCCATGCAACAGGGTTTGACTCTGTGTAGGCTAGCCATGTACCCGTACACGGCCTCAACCTGTGTTCACTAAACTGTGTAACTGGTTCACAGGGTAGCCCGTGCCACTATCCATGCCTGACCATGTGGTGGATTACATGACCGTGTACTCCACCCCATGTCCATGTATTCCCATGATATACACTGAGTCTTGTGAAGCTGCTTCTGCCTATCTTTTTAGAGAGTACACGCCATGCCTGTTGGTCGTGTATCTCTGCCCATGTTTGTGTATTTCATAGAATACACACCATGTCTCTTGATGTTTCTTCTATAATTATATGTAGATAGTACACATCGTGTGACCAGGGTCACATGCCTTGTTTCACTTTTATATCGTCTGAAACTGATGCCACAGAATGTATGAATAACACGACGTGTTCATCTTAAGTACATGCTGGGTATTTTGGAATTTTCCGAAATGTCGCCTCCGGCCAACACACTTCCCCTGGTGCCCCATCATCATTCCGTTGTTCTGTTTTCCACAAAACTTCTGTCTCTAGATCACCCCAATGTCTTGATGTCGTCTCTAGTGTTTCTGATCCTCCAATCGACTCCGAAAACATGTTTTGATCTACCCGTCTAAAGAAAGTTCGATGAATGGTTCTTTCCATTCCATCATGATCTGTCATCCGCTATCATCATCACACCTTTGATAGTTCGTTATGATGTTGGGTATTCAATTTGGGATCCTTGCGTTGCACAACGTACCTGCAACAATCTGATATTCGCCACCCATGAAGAATATGAAGAACACACCAATATTCACAAGAATGGCGGAAGGAATCGTGCTGAGTTAGTTTGGCCCGGTCCTTTAACATTAGTTTGATAGCAATCGAATCAGGAGGAAACAATCCAATCATGGAAGGAATAATTTAAATTTCTCAAAACCAAATCACACCCCATACTTTCAAAATGATGATCACATGACAGATTCACGAGAAGGCGTCGTCGTTCCATAGACGTCGGGAGGAGATGATGTCATCGTTGGTGATGTTTTTTGAGGACGGCGTCTTCCCTTTCATGCCTAGGTTGGAGAGGGAGAAGATGGCGTCCTCGTTCCTCAGTGGAGACAGGCGTTCTTCGTTGGAGAGGATGTCGTTCTTCTTGAATCTCCCATGTTCTCTCAAAGTTCCACCTCCAAATGAATGTTTCCAACCAAACCGAAATAAAATAATAGGTTTTTCCTAATATTTTATTGTTGGCAAGAATTTCAAAAGATTTAAAATAGATTGAACATTTGAGGTATTAATTAATCATTAGGTGTGTTGTAACTATTAAGAGGGAAGGTGGACGGTTTAAAATTAATTTGGGAGTTCCAAGGGTTAAAGGGAGGTTATGGGGATTTGATGCTCATGTGGGCCCCTCCAGTAACCTCCCCTTGGAGGTTCTAACTATCACCCCAAATAAAAATATGGCTAACACAAATTTTTGTTCAGTTTAAATAAAAACACCCAATAACTAACTACCAATATCGATAAAACACAGCAGCAGTAAAGGTCTCCTTAAGAGAATACCAGCACTATGAGTTCAACGGTGTCCGCATATTTCAATTTTGATCACCGTTTCAAAAGATATAAAATCCCACTCGTTTGTAAACTGAACGTACATGAACAAAACATCATAAATTGATTTTAGGCACACTAGGCCTCAGAATCAAGTGTTGTCAGAAACTAGGGTTTCGTAAAATTCCCAAGAATTTAATAAAAAAAATTCCTCATAATTTTCCGGTCTTTACAAAAAATTAAGAAGAATAAAGGTATCAACATTTATATGATTTGATTATTTAATGATTAAATTAATTTCATGGACTTTATGAAAATTGAAATAGGATACTACTATAAATATACTATTTATTATCAAGAACTAAATGAAATATTTATGTTCAATAATAACACCCATTACCAAATTATTGTTTTTTTATTTTAATGAAATTTTGTGTGAGATATATGCGTCCCTTTTTTTCATTCATGGTCAAAAATTAGTGTGTAGAATGAAAAGATGATGGAGTAATCCTAGGATTGATTGTGTGGACTTTATAAATTATAATAACACATAAAGGGAATAGTTTTACTTTCCATTTGTTGGAACATTATTTAATAATGTGACTTGGATTATCCCTTCGTGGTCAATAGTGTAAAATTATCTTATACCTATATTTTAATTTCTTATTGTGGAAGGGTGATGTGTGTAAGGAGATTGTGAGGTTCAAATTTATCTTTCTAAAATGATAACATAATATACAAGGGAAATAGTTTTTTTACATCATAATTCAACCACACTTCTGGTGTATTTAGCTTCTAGTTACTACAATAACTATTTTAAGTGAACGATTAATTAATGTGAACCATTAATGAATTCCCTAGACTATGAATCCTATTTAGTTGGATCAATCAAACCTTTTTATATTTTACATATTTTAATTTTCAATTTCAACCCCAATAATTACCTCATGGTATAAATGGTGCTTCATATCCCATTTCTAATATATTGATGTATCTCATTAATTCCCTTCATAATAAGACACAATTTAATAAAGAAATTGAAATGATAATGTCACCAATGGGGTTATCTGGATTATAAATCAAGGGATAATTAATAAATCATACAGTAGAATTATAGAAAATTAGTTATTTTATATAAAGGGGAATGTTTATGAGGTACATTATTCTAATAATCTAGATCAAACTATTAAATAAATGTCTACATTTTTTAAATATCCTTATTGGAAGTATAATTTTATAAATCATATTTTTTATGTAATTCTTATGAATATGACCAAATGTGAAAATGCGTTTTTTTATTTTCTGAATGATTTGAGTAAAGAGAAGGATCGTGTTAATTATTTACATGATTTGGAATCATTGAATATAAATTATATTTTTTGGTTCAACAAAAATACTAAGTATCTACCAGTAGTTCTGTAATAAAAAATCATGAAAAAAGGTATATTCATTCAAGTATTAAAGAATATTAAAACCACATGATAAATATTCATGTGAATATTCAATGATAATTTACATAAAACATTAATTTTAGGAGTATGGATGATTCATAGCTCACATGAATTAAAAGAGAATTTTATTTAAGAATCATTATATAAATTATTTCTGAAAACTTTTTCCACAGTTATATGTGAGTTGTTCATAATATGATGATAAATTTTAAAAGAACACTAAATAATAATAAGTTTAAAAATAGGAAGCATGAATTTTAAGAGACAATTTTCATTTATATATGTTATCCCCCCCCCATTATTTTGACTTTCATAATTTATTTGATTAATTGTTTTATCAAAAAATATATACTTTGTGAAATTCTACATTATCAATGAATGTATCTAATAAAGATATATGTAAATATTATTTATATTTTCATTGATGAGTTCTATATAATTAAATCAATATATTATGTTTTCGTTTTGTTTTTTATATTTCATACATAATTTATTTGGTCCATTAAATGTTATATATATATATAAATCTCAAATTGAATTCTCTGTGGCTAAACATTACATTGCATAATAGTTTCCAACCATATATTAAAGGTATTTAGAAATAATTTATAGAATATCAATCATATTTTAGATTTTTATGAAATATCAAATAATTATTTTTTAGAAAAAATAACATTACTTTTTCCAACCTTAAGACAAATAGTTTAAAAATGTTCAAATTTCACATTGACTAATTTCATGTTACTATAGCCGCAATGATATGTAGAATTGAATAGCCTTATTTCAGATCCATTAATTGAATAATTTAGATTTCAAACCATGATATTGATAATGGTATGAGATCAATACTAAATGGAAATAACAATGGTCCTTACTAATAAAATATTAGAATGGTCTATATTTAATGTATCTTCATACACATAATCATATTATTATATGAGTTGTTATCAAGCCCATATTAAAAATAATATAATGTAATGATTATGAATATTGGTAATATAGATAATGTTTCAAATTATAAAAATAATTATGTTTTATGACTATAATGAAAGTATATGATATTGGATGCCGATAATATTATTAGCATGAATTTTCTTACAATTGAACCCAGAAAAGGTCAAAAACTCCAAACATCAATGAATTTACACATGAATTGGTGGGATAATAAATAAATATTTTTGATATCACCTAATGAAACTATAATAGAAATATTTTCCTCTTTTTTATTTAAATTATTATAATTTTAAAATTCATAGGGTTGTAATAAAAGATCTGTTTTTCATTTTTTTACTTCTCTCACTTGATGGATAATTGATAGTGGGTTTAACATGATCCATTTATATTTTATTCCTAGGTTAAGGTAGTTTATTATATAAATGTTTAATTAAATTAATGTTTGATCATTTAATTAAAAATAAAATATAGATGCTTTCCTTGATATGGATGAATACAATCATTTTTTTTTCGTGAGTGTGATCCCCATCAACAATGAAATATTCAACAGTTTTTTATGAAAATATTGAAACCTATAACTTTCAATCATGGTAAATATTATAAATTAATCAAATCAATGAATATTTAAAGAAAATTATTATAGTGAAGATGAAGAAATTTTAATTAATAAATAGGTAATATCAAAATATATAACATTAACATTTATAAATGTATTCTTGTTTTTAGTGTATAGAATTATCACTTATGATATTATCTATATATTCTAATTTTTAAATTTACAAATTTCATTGATAAAACTTATTATAGCTTCAATATTTATTTACTAAGTCATTATGATATTTAGATATTTCAATATTTCGATATTTGTTTCAAACATAAAAAATTTCTCTTCTCTCCATTCAATAGAAATTATTAAAAATAATATTTATCAAATGAATTATTATACAAAAATGATATCCTAGTATATAATCATCTCATTTTAATTCACTTTTATTATAACCTATAATTCACCTACTTGATTTCACTATATGAGATCCATTAGAGATTCATATGATTATTTAAAGGTACTTATTTTGGAAACCATAAAATATTGATGTTTCATTAAATTGAAATTAATGTCAGTTAAATATCTAGAGAAAATTAAATGCCTCATTGATTTAGGGAATAATGAGGTCATTTTCATTATTTATGATATATAATGTTTTAGTTGATTTTGAAAACAAATGTGATTATAGCTTTTTGTTTCGAGGATATTCCCTTAAGTGTATAATTTTTTTAAATATATTTGTATGTTTTTAATAGAAATATTCTATACCACTTTTAATGAATTATAAATAGTATGAAATATCATATAATTAACATTTATGAAATAACTCTTTGGTTATGAAAATAAAAATATTATATGAACATTTCATAAATTGTTTTTTCACATTTATATTTTCTCGTCATTTTCTCAAATATTCATGTTATAATTTTTTGGTGATTGATAAATGTTGAATTAATGGGGTTTGGTATTAAAACTTTTATCTCTATTCAGAATCAATTTTGGATTCTAGATTTTTTTTCATGGATGGGATAAAAAATATCATTAATTCATTGCCAAATGATATTTATAATCCTCATTTTCATTGATTTATGACATTTTTTAAGACTATTTAATGGTCATTTAGTGAGGTTAAATATATTATTATCCTAAATATGGCTACAAAGGTAGTTGGACACAATGGTGGTAGTGAATCAATTGATGTAAATGTCTTGAAGGTAGATTTTTGGTAATCATTTATATGATTTCAATATAGAATCTGAAATTATGAAACATGGTTTCTGAATGATTTTCATATATATATATATATTATTGTGGTATATATATTTTCATTATGAATATGGTTATTATGTTTTTTAATTTATTTATATTTATTAGAATATAGGTCTTTTTATGTTATATATATTATTTTTTATTTTATATTTTATATTTTATATTTTCATTATTTTGTTTTTTAGATGAGGTTTATATACAACACTAAAAAATTAAATTTTTACTACATTAGTTACTTTTAGATATTTAATAATATACTTTTAGAATAATTAAATATATAGTAGTGATTGAGAAAATCCACCAGTCACTGAGCATAAAATCCTAATGTATAAACTTTTTCTAAGTGAGTTGAAAACTACCATGAATTTTGGAAGAATAAAAATTGTATAAACCAGCACTGAATTAATCAAAACCGTCACAAAATTATTTTTGATAGTGATATTTTATGTAGTTTATAAAATCAAAAATAAGATAATTAGTTGTGTTTTATAACATTACAATTGAGTAAAAACAATCTTGTAATCATTATTTTTCCTATAATAGAATGTAAAAATATTGTAAGAAAATAAATTCGAAAATTATAGATGCTCTTAATAGGGGAAGACATGAAAATTACACTATATATTTATTGTACAAAATGAAACTAGAACACAGGTACAATTTATAATAAATATATTTCAATATTATAGTGAAACATCCATAGAATATTTCACTATAAAATTACACTAGGCTGATACATTCTATGAAATATATAGTAGAACTACGAGAAAAAATGAACAAATAGTCGGAAAATATATAATATAATATTAGTATAGAAAATCACACTTAAATGTGAAACTATAGGAATTGTGAAAAATTAATTGTAACATTATAATTGAACACTACCAACAAATGCTATGGAAATTATAGTGTAATTTTATAGTAGAATATTTTTAAATACTATTCCACTTGAATATTATACCCTCACACCTATTAAATATTATATTTGTATAACAATTTAATTTTATAGAAGATCATATTTGAGATATTTGATACCAATTTTATACTATATTTTTACATATCATATTTATATAAGGACTATTATTAAAAATTACATTGTAACTAATAAATAAAGTTATTATAGTTTTTTATAAAATAACACCATAATACTATATAGAAATATTACATGGAAAATATCCCATGGGAACACAAACATAATTTTATATTGTATAATTATATTGGATTTTTACAATATATACATACACATTATTTTGTAAAAAATCACATTTAAATGATACAATTGATATATTAATATAAAAAATTTATAAATCACAAGTGAAAGAATTAAATTATCATTGGAAACATGTAAAAAAATATGAAAATATTATCCAAAAAATAATTCATAAATCTAATTTATAATTATAATTTCTCTACCTATTAGTTGAAATTTTTAAATCCATGATATTGTTTTCATTAAATTTAAAAATTCTAATAAAATTAGCAATATTGAAAATTATTATGTGCTATAGAATATATATACGTTATTAGTAATCTATTTTAATGTAACAAATTTATTTTTTAGTCACGTAAATGAATCTATAAAGATATATTAACCATGAATGTGACACTAGAATATGTGGTATAGCATCTGTGGTTAGTAGGATGTGTGGTTAAGGAAAAAAATAAACCATGAGTAATGGATGAAAAACTTTATGATAGTCCCAGAGAAAGTGTAACACCACTAAGGGGGTTCTGAGATGACCCTCTCATAATTTATATATATATATATATATTAGATAATTTCACATAGTTAAACATTACATATCGCAAATAAATCACACAACCACAAAGCCTACTGCTTTGGAGTCATTAAGGATAATCCATATAAACATATTATTTCACATTATTTCTCCAAATTTCTGATAAAATACTCCACACATCAAATCCTCAAATATATATTCATTTATTTAGTTTCATATGGAATTGGGAAATCATTTGAAGGAGTGGGCTCAAATTCATTGTAAGGGGGAGTATTATTAATCACGTATGAATAGTTTGATATCAATCATCTAAGAAAACATGAGCATGGGAAATACACTATATGAAAAAGACATTGAAACATTAGATTTGATCATAATGTGTGATAGAATAAAATGGATAGTTTTAAAAGTACATATAACCTCAAAAGGATCATAAATAATCGTATATATACCATACTATAAGAATATGGAAACATGGGACCAGAATCCTGATCCACATGAAAAAATGTATAATTATGGAATAAATATAAGAATGTAATATAATAACATTTTTATTATAGATAATTTTAATTATGTTCAAACAAAATCATATTATCTTACACAATTTCTATCATTCACACACAAAATGTTGTGAATATAACTATTTGAAATCATGACCCTAAATAACATCATTTTATGATGATATATAAATCATTATCCAATTAAATATAAGAGTATATCAAACCTACCCATCACACTTTGAGAAAAAATACATATGTGTCCTACATAAAATCAATTATAAATGTTATCATGCAAAAATAAGGAATGAAAATCACTAACATAACATTTTAAAATGGTTTCTCCAAAAGTAAAATTAACAATAGGATCACATGATATAAAAAATTTGGTCACCCAAAAGAATGATATCATAGGATAATTTATAGGTTCATTCATAAAATATAACTCAATTGTATATGTATATATATATATTAATTAGAGAGAAAAATTTAAGGAATTTCATAAAAATAATTTTCATAAAACTATTGTATAGTTTATATATATTTTTATGATAATTTTAAAATAATTTCTTTGATGTTATATCAAGAAGACATTAAAAACCATAAAAAATATCAAATAATATATTATTAAAATTAAATAAATATAAATAAGAATAAATTTAATGTTTAAAGAGAAAAATATAAGAAAGTGGAGAGAAATTCATTTTTCATCCTTTTAGGTAATTTTAAAGAAACCTATATCAATAAAAGAGTTATAAGTATTTTTGAAAAATGTTAAAAAAAAATATGAAATTTCAATCAGATATTATATATTTTATATTAAATTAAAAATAATTTTTTTTGTATGAAAGAATATCCACATTGAAGATAAATATTTTAGAGAGAGATTGTAAATTTTACTAAACAACAACATATTTCCTGTACAAAAATAAATAAATTGTAGAATAATATTTTGATATGAAATTTTAATTTTCCATAAATGGAAAGAAAAAAAATATTTCCAAGTAAATTAAATGAATAACAAAAATTTATAGGAATATAAAAAAAGTGGCAGGATTATTTCTCAAATAGTGTATTTTGTGTCAGAAAAAACCCTTACCTTGGAGTCTTGCATGGGTGGAAAGAGTCCGACGTTTGGTAAAATAAATTCGTGTTTATTGTATCAAATTATTATTTATATTTAGTGTATTTCATAGTATTCATGTATAATTCATTATGAAACATTTATTAATCATTGTTTGATAAAAATAATATTTTTGTGCTAATTATCCCCTTTGTTCTTTGAATGCTTAGGTATGGCAGTTTAAGTCCTTGCACCATGAACATGTAATCATCCCCTCAATAATTTTTCTATATATATATAAATGTTATTTATCTATATATTTATGAAATCCAATTTTTCTTATAGAAGCTATAGTTATGGTTTGTATAGAAATAAAAAATTAATTTTTTTTAATTTTAATTCATTAAAAAGAAATAATTTGATTAAAAAATATAATAAAACACATTACCATTACGTAATTATGATAAAAAATATTATTTTAATAAATAATAAAACATATTAATAGTATTTATTTTTTCATGCAAATTCCTATTGTATACATTGTAACATAATTCATGTTAGTGATAAAACTGACACAAACAAGAATGGGTTATAATGAAAGGATGAATATTTTTTTTAATTTTAAATATATAATATTAAAAATTAAATAAGAATAATGAATTTAAAAAAGACAATCAAAAGTGTTAGATAATATATTAAAATAGGTGTATGATAATGATGATAAAATATTATTAGGGAGAGGATAACATCTACATTGATGCCTTGAATATCCTTTTAGAGATCCTCTTAGAAATGATGGATCACACACTCGTTCTTATTATCATTTGTTTACTAACATTAGAGAATAATATTTTATAATTAGTTGAATATTTAATTCAATTGAAAACATAAGTGAAGCTATTCTTCCAAGAGGGTATAAGAAGAGTTCTTTTATAAGAATTCATGAGCAGTATTTTTTCAAATACCCATGCTTTAATGTTTAAGGAATGCAATTTCTTATGAATTATGGATCCAAATTTGAAAGGTAGCGGGGATCGGTCTAGGATAATCTCAAAAAACCAAAATAGTGATAATGAAAAAAAAAAATTATGTCTTTATATAATTTTTATAAGTTGAATAAAAAAATAAAATGCATAATTTTTAATTACAATTCTTAAATTGGTAAAAATTAATTTTAATATAGGAACTCAAAATGATAAAATAATTATAAAAATGGTTTTTATAAATAAAAATGTTTTTAATATTATTAAATTATAATAAATAATTATTATATAAATATAAATTTATTTTTTCAATTACTATCAATATATTTAATAAAAATCAGTCCTTAAAATTATTTTTTAAAAAATAATTTATATCTAAAAATAATTCGTAAAAAATACTTCGTTCAGCATTTTATTATATTATTTATAATTATTTAAAATTTATTATTTATTTACCAATAATAAATTGAATTATATTATTGAATTTATCTTAGAACCACCCTACCACATTATATTAAATCCATTTTTAATTTAAATTTTATAAATATCATGAATATAAAAATAAAACAACCACATATATATATATTAATTTTATTAGTCAAATTAATAATTAAATGTTTATATCCTATTATATTATACTATAAAACCACTCAATACCTTCATGTAAGACCTAAATGTTAGATAATAAATTGTGTTATGGGACATCACTCAATCTTTGCATATATATGTTTAGTACAGGAATGTTCTTGTGAAAACCCTAGTGATACTACCAAATTTCCATTTTTATAAAAATTATCCTTATAAGGAAGTCTTATACTACTTGATTCCATTACTTCCCTTATCCACATACATTATGTAAGGTAGTTACATTTATTTATTCTCTCTAATTCAATGAAAATTTTAATGTGACAACATTTTAGTTAAAAAATATAAAAAATACTTATAATTTATCTCATTATATATTATTATGATTATTAAAATTGTTATTATCACGACCGGTCCTTGGGGCCCATGTCGTGACTAACCCAAGCCCGCCTACCATAGGTCAGGGGCTGGCGACTTGCATCAAAGGCTAATCCAGGATAAAATGGGAAGGCATTGCCTTTACAGCTGTAACTCACACAGTCTGAACACAAGCAGTAGATGCAACAGGTACTAAAATAGAAAGGAAAAGTATGCTGAATGTATGTTTTCCAGAATACAAACCCAACTGAACAACAAGTACAAGTACAAGTAAAAAGGGAAAAAACTCATGAATCATCCACCCAGAAATCATACATGAAGGGTTGGTATAGATCTCAGTCAACACGTACCTGAGGTACGTCCCGTCTAGAACAGCATTGAGCAGCCTCATGTGTGTCACCCCCAGCCTCAATCACTACTGACCATCGTCAGCACAGAACACAACAAGGTGTGGGCGATGCCCGTGCTAGGGTGAATATAACAATACTCAATATGGGACCCTGAGACCACTGAAGGTCTCCCAGAATCCACGAAGGATAAACCAAAGAAGAAAGATACAATCACGAAGTATCACCCAACCCTACTGAGGTATATGCACATACATATACCTATGTTACCTGTCATAGTCCGGCTCCAACTCTCGATACCAAGCACAACCTAGTCCACAAAATAAGTAAAGTCAATCACAATAATGAAAATGATTGAAATACAAGATGCAACTCAAATAGGTATACTACTCATGTTGAGGGGTAGAGATGATTCGTTGTAGCCACTGAATCAACTCCTCTTTCGATCCCACGTTGGATATTGTAACAGTATCAACACTGTCGAACCCACGTCGGATCCTGGTACAGATGTCATCACTATTGAACCCGCGAAGGATGCTGGTATAATACACATCACTGTCGAACCCACAGAGGATCCTGGTACAGTAGTCACCGCTGTCGAACACATCGAGGATCCTGTTATAGAAGTCATCACTGTCGAACCCACGGAGGATCCTGGTACAATATCGTCGCTATCAAACCCATGGAGGATCATGTAATCACAGTTGCAGTCATCCCTAGGGTTCCTTCACATAGCACGCTCGATTCTAGGAGGGTCCGCTTCTCAAGCTAAGTGTCGTCGACACATCAACTGCATCGTAGTCTCAAGTTGATGTATCTCGAAGGTCTGCCACATCATAGGGGGCTAATCCAAACAAAACATATCCAAGATACTGAGTACAAGATGACCAATCCTTTTACCAAAAAGTACACAATGTCTTGGTATAAGGTACATGCCATGTAGTCAGACCTCGGGTACATCCCATGTGCAACGACCCATGTAGAAAGGCTGATCATGTAGAAAAAAGAGTAAAGGGCATGTGGTATGATTACACACTGTGTCCATGCAATCGGGTTTGACTCCATGTACGCTGGCCATGTACCCGTACACTTCCTCAACCCGTGTTCTTCAAACTGTGTAACTCGTACAAGAGGTAGCCCATGCCACTGGCCATCCCTGGCCATGTGGTCGATTACAAGCCTGTGTACTCCACCCTGTGTCCGTGTATCCCCAAGATACACACTGAGTCTTGTGATGCTGCTTCTGCCTTTATGTGTAAAGAATACACTTTGTGCCTCTTGGCATTGTATCTCTACCCATGTCTGTGTATTTCCCAGAATACACGCCATGTCTCTCGAAGTATCTTCTGTCATTATGTGTATTGATTACACGCTGTGTGATCGGGGTCACATGTTGTGTGTTACTTGTCTATCATCAGAAATTAAATCCACAGAATGCATGAACTACACGTCTTGTTTATCCGAAGTACACGCCATGTATTCTAGAATTTTCCAAAAACGTTGCCTCTAGCCAGCACGCCTCCTATGGTGCCCCTTCTTCACTCTGTTCTTTTTATTTCCATAAAATTTTTGTCTCTAGGTCACTACGACATCCTGATGTCGTCTATAGTGTTTCTGAGCCTCCGATTGACTCTGAAAACCCATTTTTTTCTACATGTTCGATGAACAGTCGAGCAGCTGTCCGTTTCGTTCCGATCTGATCCATCGTCCGCTATCATTGTCACACCTCTGCTAGGTCGTTGTGATGTTGGGTCTTCAATTTGGGATTGTTGCATCGCACAGTGGACCTGCAATGATCCATTGTTCCTCACCCATGAAGAACGTGAAGAACACACCAATATTCACAAGAACGACGAAAGGAATCAGGATGAGTAAGTTTTGCCCGGTCCTTCTGCATTAGATTGATATGAAGAAGATCAAGAGGAAATAATCCAATCATGGGAGGAAGAATTAACATTGCTCAAAACCAAAACACACCCCTACCTTGAAAATGGTGATCACTTGACGGAGTTGCGGGAAGGTGTCGTCGTTCCATAGACGTCGGGAAAATATGACATCATCGTTGGCGACATTCTTCATGGACGAAGGCTTCCATTTATTACCCCGGTTAGAGAGGGAGAAGGCGGCGTTGTCATTCCTTGATGCAGATGGGCGTTCTTCATTGGAGAGGATGTCATTCTTCGTGAATCTCTCATGTCCTCTCAAAGTTCCACCCCCAGATGAATGCTTCCAACCAAACCAAAATAAAATAATAGGCTTGTTCTATTATTTTATTGTTGGCTAGAATTTAAAAATATTTCAAATAGATTAATCAATTGAGGAATCAATTAATCTTTAGATGCATTGGCATCATTATGATGGAAGTTTTAATGTTCAAAATTACATTGGGAGTTCCAAGGGTTAAATGGGGGTTAAGGGGGGTTTGATGCTTGTGTGGGCCCCACCTTATAACATCCTTATAAGGGAGGTTATGTGTAGGTGGTCCCCTCCTCTAACCTACCCTTGGAGGTTCTAACTAACACCTCAAATAAAAATATGGCTAACACATAATTTTATTCAGTTTAATTAAAACCCCCCAAAAAATAACTCCCAATCTCGATTAAACGCAACTGCAGTAATGGTTTCCTTAAGAAAATATCGGGGCTACGAGTTCAACGGTGTCCTTATATTTCAATTCTGGGGAATGATTCAAATGATATAAAATCCTGCTCATACGTTTACTAAACGTACCCAAACAAATCATCAAAAATCGATTCTAGGCACAATGGTCCTCGGAATCAAGCGCCGTCAGAAAATGAGGTTTTGTAAAATTCCCATAAATTTATGAAAAATATTTCCTTGGAGTTTTAGGTTCTTTACATTCTCCCCACCTCAGGGCTTTACATCCCCATAAGCTACAACTCACACTAATGGATCAAATGAGGGTATTGAGCATTCATCTGAGCCTCCCACTCCCATGTGCTCTCAGGGAGGTTTCTATGCTATTGGTAAACGCGCACCAGAGGTATCGACCGTCCACACATGACCCGCTTCTGTCGATCAACAATCTCCAAAAGAACCTACGTGAATTTCTCACCATTATCGATGTCCAAATCATCATGGTCGATGATGTGGGACGAGTCATGCACGTATCTCCTCAACTGATATACATGGAAGAAGTCATGCACCCGATGCAATTGAGGTGGAAGAGCTAGGTGGTAAGCTACCTCACCTACTATACTAAGTACCTGAAACGGTCTGATTAATCATTGAGATAACATGAAACCTTGGAAAAATCTTCATAGACCATATCGATGTGAGACCCATAGAAAAACATTGTCTCCATCCTCGAACTCTAGTGGACTCTTTCATCTATCAGCATAGGACTTTTTCCTTCTCTGTGTAGTTTTCCTCCACTACTGGATGATCTGTACCTTCTCCGTCATAGCCTTCACAATCTCTAGTTCTATAAGTGTTGGCTTTCCTGAGTCATTTCATCATAGAGGAGATCAAAAAGGTCGATCATAAAGTGCCTCGTAAGGTGTCATCCCGATGGTGGAGTGGTAGCTGTTTTTATACGAAAACACTACCAAAGGGTAAGTGATCCTCCCAACTACAACCAAAGTCAAGGACGAAAGCACGGAGCTTGTCCTTGAGAGTCTGAATGGTTCTATCAATCTGACCATCCGTCTAAGGATGGAAGGTGGTTCTCAAGCGAAGCTACATCCTGAAAGCCTCCTGCAACCCCTTCCATAGTCGGGATGTGAAACGAGCATCTTGGTCAGAGAATATCTTCGATGGCACACCATGAAGCCATACAATCTCATGTACATAGAGGCATCCAATGATCTCTATTGAACCCTACTCTATAATTGGTAAAAAGTGGGCTGAAATTGTGAGTTGATTGATAATCACTCAGATAGAGTCGTGTCCTCTGGTTGTATGTTGATGTACCGTCAAGAAATCCATGGATATCCCATCCCACTTCCACTCTGGGACATCTAAGGGTGAACCAAGACTGATGGAACCTAGTTCTCTTCCTTTACTTGCTAACAAGTGAGGCATCGAGAGAGAAAATATGCTACTAACTTCTTCATACCTGGACACCAGGGCTATCTTCAAAGGTCCTGATACATCATCACCACTCCTGGATTTTCCTCTAAAGGAGACATTTGGAATTATTTCAACACTTACTCCAGAAGTGCAACTGGTACCATCGTACGTCCTATGAAGAGAATGATGTTCTCTCCAACCTTAGAAATTCCATCAGGTTCCTGCCCTAGGGATATCTATGCACATCTGGTCTCACAGTCAACGTACCCACTCTGAGCCTCCCAGACTTGCTGAAGAAGTGGAGGAGTTACGGTGAGACATTGTAGAAAGGCTTCTCCATCTCTATCCACAAAGGAAATATGCATTGCATACAGCTTCTATGTCACCTCTCCTAGTAACAGAATGCATGATCTCCTACTGAGAGCATCTTCTACAATGCTCCACTTCCCAGGAGTGTAGACAATCTTGAATTCGTAGTTATGGACGAACTGAAGCCATCGTAACTGTCTTAGGTTCAGGTACTTCTAAGAGAAAATAGACCTGAGACTCTTGTGGTCATAGTAGACTGTAAAGCATTCACCAATAAGATAGTGCTGCCACAACTTCAAGGTGGAGACCACTGCTGCTAACTCCAGGTCATGGTTAGCACTGTACTGCTCGTGCTGTCTCAACTGTCAAGAACCATACATGATCACTACTCTCTTTTTCATCAGGACACACCCAAGTCTGGTCCCTGATGCATTGCATTAAACAACGTACCCAACTCCCTCCTTTGGTAGCCTCAAGAAGGGCGCATTAGTCAATCTATGCCCCATCTCTTGAAAGCTCTTCTAGAATATCTCGGACCACACAAAGTGTTTCCCCTTCTTCGTCAATTCATAAAGCGGTGCTGCAACTCTGAAGAATTCTAACACAAATATCCAATAGTACCCAGCCAGTCCTAGTAAAAAATTGTACCTCTTCACACTCAGGGGTGGCTCCCAAGAAAGTACATCCTTGATCTTCAATGAGTCCACAACATCTGCAGCCTCCAAGATGAGGTGTCCCAAGAAGTGAACCTCTTGAATCCAGAACTGGCACTTCGAGATATTACTATAAAGCTGGTTCTCTCTGAGTGTGTCTAGTACTACCCGCAAATGGTAGGCGTGCTCCTCCTCAATGGTCGAGTAGATTTGTATGTCGTCGATGAAGACTACGACAAATCGATCAAGGTAAGGCTGGAAGATCATGTTCATTAGACTCATGAACACTACTGATGAATTGGTTACACCAAAGGGAATAACCAAGAACACATAGTGGCCTCACCGAGACCTAAAGGTCGTCTTCTACACATCCCCGTCTCGAACTCTGAGCCGGTGGTAGCCTGACCTATGTTTTATCTTTGATAACCATCATGCTACCTTGAGCTGATCATAGAGGTCGTCAATCCTTAGGAGTGGGTACTGTTTTTTTCATGGTCACCTAGCTCAGGCAACGATAGTCAACACATAGTCGCAAAATCTGATCCACCTTCTTGGAAAACAAAATTGGAGATGCCTAGTTTGAAATGCTGGGATGGATAAATCCCTTACCCTAAAATTCTTCCAGCTGTACCCGCATGTCACGAAGATCGGTGGGAGCCATCCGATATGCTGGAGTAGATATCAGTATCGTCCCAGGGTATAGGTCAATGTAGAAGTCGACCTCTCTATGAGAAGGTAGTCCCGATACATCATTAGGGAAAACATCCGCATACTAATCCACCACAACAGGAAAACTCGGACTCCGCACATCAACCGCTCTATGAATGATTATAGCCAACTGATGTGTGATCGGCTTCCCCCTCCTCTAGTTTTGTCCATCCTGCGCTGCAAAGGCACCCTTCTCGCCGGTGAAGGTAATCCACATCCCATCTTCATGGACACACCACACTTCCTATCGAATATAGTCAATCTGAGTATGAACAGTTGATAACTGGTCCATACCTAAGATGATATCGTAAGTCCTCGATGCAGCTACAAGGAGATCTAAGTCGAAGCTCTCTCATCCTAGAGTAAGCTCCCACTGCCGGCACTAGTGCGTAATTTTCAAGTCTGCTCCCATAGGAGTCTCTAGTCGTAAGGATTGAGCCAACGGCTCCGTCAGAACCTCCGAGATCTGAACAAGGGCAGTGGAAATAAACGAATGACTCACACCAGTGTCTATAAGTACTGCAGAAAGGGTGGAGTAGACCCAGATAATACCTCGAATCATCTCAGGTGCACTGTGGTCGTAGGCCTTGACTGCCTGGAGCTGAACCCACCATTATCCACCATCTCCCTCTGGTCAGGCTGGACCTGAAGGTGGTGGTGGTGGTGGTAGGTCCTTGAAACGTGGCCCACCACCTGCTGCTCGGCCAACTACTTTTCCATGTCTGCCTGATCCCAGCGGACCACCACAGTCGATTCTCTGCCTCTGCCTAGGAGTTCTATCTACTGTATGCTGCTCATTTTCATGACGGGTCGGGCAGTCTCGATCCATGTGACCATGCCCACCACATGCATAGAACTGCATGCCCCTCGTATGGATAGATCTGTCTCGTGTGCCCCGCATAACTGAACCTGCATCCTAAGGTCGGCCACCTAATGGAATTTCCCTCTTGGACCTTTGCAACATCTATCTACTACCGGATGTAGAAGACTCCACTATGTGTCACCATGTGGTGGGACTCACTACTGGTGACTGCTCAATGAGAAAACTCTCCACTATAAGGGCTCTCTCCAGCACACCTACTTACGTCGAGATGTCGAGGGAGATCATCTAATCCCTAATCTCATGCCTATGTCCCAGCTCGAAGGTCTGGTCCCTAAAGAATGGGTCTTGTACCATATATGTGGAGTAGTGCGAGAGGTCGGTGAACCTCGCTATGTACTGAGCTATCGTTATACTATTCTGCTGCAGATAATGTAACTCCTGAATCTGCACCACACGAATGGTGGCTGGAACAAACTCTGACCGGAAGTGACTCTCGAAGTCCTCATAGAGTAGTGATGCCTTGTCATGCACCTGGAGCATCAAGCTCCACCCTCTGCCTGCTACTGCATGCAGGAGACTCGCGGTGAGGATCACTATGAGGTTGGTTGGTTTCCCTACCATTCTGAAAAATCTCACGACAGTCTCTAGCCAATCCCCAGCTGCCTGTGGGTCCGTCTCTCCCCGGAACCTGGGCGACCTCTGGAGCTGGAACTTGTGCAACACACATAGACAGAATTCACTCACTACTGCTAGAGTTGGTGGTATTGGTGGCCCAGTGGGTAGTGGTACCGCTGGTACCTCTGATATGATTGGGCCCTGCACCGAGGCCTCGTCGCTCGGTGGGTTACCATCTTGTAAGAATCGTGGAACCATAGCTGGATACCTTCGTGGGGCCATCCTGAAGGAAACAGGTGTGCCACAGTCATAAAAATATACCTGGTAAGCTGACCGAAAGTAATCATGAAGAAAACATTTCAATGAAAACACACACAAAATTAGTGTTTTTATTCTCTGAGTTGAAAATCATAAGTCATAGTCCTAGTGTATGGATACGTCAGTGCCGCACCATCACTAGTTTTCCCTAAACTGATAACTACACCCAAAACACTTAACACTATTGTTGTTAAAAGAATCAGATTCTAAGTTATATGGTAGATCCAACTCCACTGATACCAATTTATCACAACCCATTCTCAGGGCCCGTGTCGTGACTACCCCAAACCCGCCTTCCAAAGGCCAGGGGCTGGTGACATGCATCAAAGGCGAATCCGTGAGATAAATGGGAGGCATTGCCTTTAAACTTGTAACTCACACAGTCTGAAAACAATAATTAGAAGCAACGAGTACTAAAATAGAAAGGAAAAGTGTACTGAAAGTAAGTGGGCCAAAAACAAAACCCATCTAAACAACAAGTACAATTTTTGGTAAAAAGGGAAAACAACTCTGGGATCATTCACCCGGAAATCCTACCTGAAGGGTAGGTTCAGATCTCAATCAACTCATCCCTAAGGTACATCCCGTCTAGTACAGCTCTGAGCATCCTCCCTTCTGTCACCCTCAGCCTCAATCAATGCTGACTGTCGTCATCACAGAACAAAACAAGGTGCGGGCAAATCCCGTGCAGGTGTGTGTATAACAATACTCAAAAGTGGACCCCGAGACCCCCGAAGGTCTCCCAGAATCCACTATGGATAAACCAAAGAAGAACGATACAATCACGAATTATAAACCAACCATACTTAGGTATATACCTATATATATACCTAAGTTACCAGTCACAGTCCGACTCCAACTCTCGAGCCCAAGAACAACCCAGTCCATAAAGGAAGTAAAGTCAATCACATCGATGATAATGATTGAAAGACAAGACTCCACTCACAAAGGTATACTACTCATGTTGAGGGGTAGGTATGATTAGCTATAGCCACTGAATCATCTCCTCTGCTGAACCCATGTAGGATCCTGGAGTAGTATCATCATTGTCGAAGCCACGTAGGATCCTGGTACAGAAGTCGTCACTATCAAACCCATCGAGGTTCCAAGTACATTAGTCATCGCTGTCGAACCCAGAGAGGATCCTGGTACAGTAGTCACCACTCTCGAACCCACGGAGGATCCCTTTACAGAAGTCATCGTTGTTGAACCCACAGAGGATCCTTGTACAGTATCCTCACTGTCGAACCCACCGAGGATCCTATTACCTCAGTTATAATTAGCCAAAGGGTTCCCGCACACAGCACACTCGATTCTAAGAGGGTTCGCTCTTCATTCCATGTGTCGACACATCAACTACCACTAGTCTCAAGTTGATGTATCTTGAAGGTCCGCCACGTCATAGGGGTATAATCCAAACAAAACGTGCCCAATATACTGAGTACAACATGACGAAGCCTTTTACCAGAAAGTACACTACATGTTGGTATAAGGTACATGTCGTGTAGTCAGACCTCGGGTATCGCCCGTGTACAATGGCTCGTGTCAAAGGGAAGATCATGTAGAAAAAAAAGTACAAAACGTATGGTATGATTACACACCATGTCCCTGCAACTGGGGTTGACTCCGTGTATGTTAGAATTGTACCCATACATGGCCTGAACCCGTGTTCGCCAAACCGTGTAACTATTACATGGGGTAGCCCGTGCCATTGGCCATGCCTGGCTATGTGGTGGAGTACATGCCTGTGTACTCCACCCCGTGTCCGTGTATCCCTAGGATACACACAGAGTCACGTTAAGCTACTTCTTCCTTTCTTTGTAGAGAGTACACCTCATACCTCTTGGTTGTGTATCTCTGCCCGTGTCCGGGTATTTCCAAGAATACACGCCATGTCTCTCGAAGTCTCTTTGGTCATTCTGTGTATAGAGTACATGCCATGTGAAAGGGGTCACACGCCGTGTGTCGCTTGTCTATCGTCCAAAACTGAAGCCATAGAACTCCTGAACTACATGGCGTTTTCATCAAAATTACACACCGTGTATTCTGGCATTTTTCAGAAACGTCGCCTCTGGCCAACAAGCCTCCCATGGTGCCCCATTTTCATTCTATTGTTTCGTTTGCAATGAAACTTTTGTCTCTAGGTCTCCCCAACGTCTTTAAGTCATCTCTGGTTTTTCTGGGAATCTGATCGACTCTGAAAACACGTTTTGATCTACCCGTTCAAAGAATGGTCGAGGAATGACCCTTTCCATTCCGGTGAGATCCATCACCAACTATCGTCAGTGCACCTCAGATAGGTCATTGTGATGTTGGGTCTTCAATTTGGGATCATTGAGTCACAAAACGGACCCGCAACGATCTTTTTTTTCTCACCTATGAATAACGTGAAGAACACACCAATATTCACAAGAATAGTGGAAGGAATCGGGCTGAGTTATTTTGGCCGGATCCTTCCACATTAGTTTGATAACAAGAAGATCAAGAGGAAACAGTCCAATCATGGAAGGAAGAATTAACATTGCTCAAAACCAAAACACACCCCTACATTGAAATCGGTGATCGCATGACGAAGTCGCGGGAAGGCGTCATCATTCTATAGACGTCGAGAAGAAATGATGTCATCGTTGGCGATTTTCATTATGGGAAGTGTCTTCCCTTTCTTTCCCCAGTTAGAGAGGGAGAAGACGACGTCGTCATTCATTGGTGGAGACGGGTGATCTTCGTTAGAGAGGATGTCGTTCTTCGTCAATCTCCCATGTCCTTTCAAAGTTCCACCCTCACATGAATGTTTCCAACCAAACCAAAATAAGATAATAGGCTTTGTCTATTATTTAATTGTTGTCCAGAATTTCAAAATATTTCAAATTGATTAATCAATTGAGGCATTAATTAATCATTAGGTTCGTTGGCACTATTATAAGGGAAGGTAGAAGGTTCAAAATTAAATTGGGAGTTCCAAGGGTTAAAGGGGGTTAATGGCAGTTTGATGATTGTGTGGGCCCCAACTTATAACGTCCTTCAAAGGGAGGTTATGTCAGGGTGTGCCCCTCCACTAAACTCCCATTGGAGGTTTTAACTATCAACTCAAATAAAAATATGGCTAACACATATTTTTATTCAGATTAATTAAAAACCCCAAAAAACTAACTCCCAATCACAATAAAACGCAACTGCGGTAAAGGTATCCTTATGAGAATATCCGCACTGCGAGTTCAACGGTTTCCTTGGATTTAAATTCCGATCACCGGTTCAAAAGATATAAAATCTCACTAGTACATTTTCTGAACTTACCTGAACAAAACTTCAGAAATTGATTTCGAGCACACCGGGCCTCGGAATCAAGCACCGTCAGAAACCGTGGTTTCGTAAAATTCCCAAAAATTTATGAAAAAACATTCCTTCGAATTTCTAGGTCATTAAAGTTAGCAGATATATAATTATATAGACCACATAATCCCAAAGTGTACGTAATCCCATGAATCATATAATCCAAATGGCCATATACATAATGGTCATGACACATAAACATTCATTTTTCTCAAAATAATTCTTCTCATTATCCCATTTCAATTTGAAATATGTTTTTATTATTTTAAATTTTTATTGTTATTTCGGTAGTTATTATCACTGGTACTATCCCATATATAAATTGAAATGAATAATAATTAAATCATCTTATTTTTTATTTTATTTTTTGGATTTACTACATTTATAGTTTTTATAATTATATATCATTTAGGAATAATTTAATGCATATCATTCTATTATTTAATTTTCTACATTAATAAAATCAAATAAATGTGTGTTTTAATCTGTTGTTTTGTGTAGCAATTATTTAATGAAATTGAATGAAATTATAGAACTATATGTTTGGGTAAAAAATTCTACCCCCTTGAAATAATTTATATATATTAATTCTAGTACTAATAAAAAAATGTGGGTAGTTTTGTACAGTTATAACTTTAGGTTCCCACATATCTTCCTAAAACTTTTGATTTCTATACTGAACATTTATGAGGTGTATTGTCGTATTTTTCACTTCTATTTCTACATAATTCAATATTTAAACCAATTTGACCTCATAAGAGCGTTAATGTTCTAATTGTACAAATTATGAGTTAAATAGATGTGACAGATCGGGTATGTACTTTTCTAAATGTTATACATTGAACACATCATGCACCTTTGAAAAGATTTGTGGAAGAACTATATGATATGATATATTCATCATATCGACAAGAATCATGAAGAAAATAATTCATCTAGGTATAAAATTTTACTTCTTATTGAATCTCATAACCCAATTTTAAAAGAGAAATATGAAAAAATACCTTATAAAAAACAATAAACTCTAGATCTCAATGATGATTATCAACATGAATCTTCTATAGAATTCCTGAGGCTTTGATATGTTATTTAATGGATTAAACCCTATCTATAAATTCCTAAAAATGATTAGGTCCCATAAAATTAATCTCCCAAACACCATCCTATCATGTTAGAGAGTTTTATATATTTAAAAATGGGACCTCATATAGTTTTATATGACTACTACACTGGAAATTATTATTATATTTAAACATAACTATAGTAAAATATAGATCCCAACATCCTTTGAGATCCATTAATAAATATATTATCATATGATAGAATGTTTAAAGAGTATATTTTAATTGACCATTGGTTTGATTATGACAGGTCATACAAAATTTCTTATACATAACCATCCATGGATGAAGACTCTTCTATAACATTGAAGTGAACCATGAATATCAATTAGATACAAATAAAATTTTAACACCATAAAAACAAAAATATTTAATTATGTTTAATTAGTAATTTTTATTAAGTGATAAATCCTCTTAAATTTCAATGATGTGTACCTACAACAGAAGTGTATTAACCATAACCTAACGGGAATTATAGACATTGTTGGTCACGACCTGACATGTGATTAAATATAGAGTTATGTATAATAATTTCTATAAATTAATGGGTAGTGGGGGAATCATCCCCTTAGACATCATACACGTTTCCTTGATTTACTGGAAGAACAAAAATCATGATACAAATTCCAAAATCCCCCCTTTCATTTTAATATACTAGAAATGTTCTATAAAATTTATATACATATTTGTGATTCATCAATAAATAAAAAATGAGGAGTCATTCCTATAATAAAATAGATCATTACTATTTTTTTTTCTTTGGAGGGACGCATATTTATTTTATTAATCATATAAATCTATCATTACTAGAATAAAATTTTGAAATACTACCTTCCTTATACATTACCTCTATATCTTCCTTTATAACATCCTTGATTATATCATCAATGGATGGTTGTGAAATATTTTGAGAAATTTGGGACTCCATACCCTTGATTATGATTTATAGGTTAATCATTAAAGTTCCCCTAAATTTTGGATCACTTTTATTCTTCATCATCAACAATGAATCATGATCCATACTACTCAGAGAAAAATACACCTTATTTTCTGTCTTAGGAAAGAAATTAACATATAAATCATAGTACCTCTTAAATTTAAACCACATATTTTTTTGAATGTTTAATTACATTAATATAAACATATAATTTAATCTCTTGTGATATATATATATATATAATAATTTCACAATAGATAAAATTTATCCAAATATATAATTAAAAATTACTTCAACCAAATCTATATCATTGGGCATGGAATTTTTATCATGGTTATTTAATTGATGTGAAAAATAATATTTAAACCACACATTTTTATATGGACACCTCCCAATCTAATCTTTAACACATTACATTATATCAAATACAATTCTCCTGTTCAGTGTACTATGAGTGCAATTTTAGTGAATAATCACTTTATATGCTCATTGAATCTATAATCACATCCAACAATCTAGTCAAAATTTACTCCCTTATATGTCAACATGCTTATAGTTTATGAAAATCATGAGAAATTTCTTAAAAATTGTCAATATTATCTAGAAAATGGAATAAAACTATTGATCATTGTTACAAATTTCAGACTAGGAAAATCGTTAATTATGTCATTGAAAAGTTTGTATATTAACCCTAGATTATTATGAAATAACCCACGATGGATATTTTTATATAGAAAGTAACTATGTTTGAACATAGAATAAAAAATATATCTTTTTATGGTCTCTAGAAAAATCTTCAAAAGAACATTATATTCTTCCTTTCTCTTAGAATATAAGATAATATCATCAATAATGACTACATGAAATTTATCAATGTAATTAATAAATAATATTTCCTTCAAATACATGAAGTTATTTGAGTGATTTATAATTCTAAAAGGCCTTAATATAAATTATTTTTTTCCATACCTTGTATGAAACGTTGTTTTACATATATATATATACAATTTACTATATTTTAATGATACATTAACTACTGATCAATATTATATTATTATTGATCCCCTCAATGTTAACTAATAAATCATATATATGAGGCCGAGGATAATTTTTCATAATCGTGATATAATTGTGTTTATGATATTAAATGAAAAGAAACATTATACCATCCTTATTCATAATAAAGAGGACTCATAAACCCTATTATGAAGAACATGGTAATATAGACCCAATGTTATTTTCCCTTATAACCACTTTTTCAATTTTTAAAAATTCAATCAGAACAATTAAATGTGAATTCTTAGAGATTTACATTGATCAAGAATGCGATAAATTGAAAAATAAACTTCACAGTATAGGAGAATACCAACAATTTCCCTCCAACAGAAATTAATATATTCTCTTAAAATTAACATTTCTTTATTATTTAGTTCCTCTAATACTATTTGAGATAACCATCACCAATTATTTTGGATCAAGACCCATATTAAAGAATTTGATTTCTAAGGGAGTTTATCATATTAATGAATCAATATTTTATGCAAGTATGGTTTTGGATATTAAATGAAATTTTACTATCCCATAATTTTTTATGATCCATATATATGGAAATCCAACACATTCCAAATAAGACCCTGACTTATACCAAGGGAAGAAATAAATTATTTCATAAACTATTTTCTCATAAACATAGAACAAAGATGAGTTATATACAATGTATGAAATCATCACCACTCATGTTTTTTTCACTGATAATTCAATATCTAATGTTTGAGGAAGTGACAAAATTTTCTTGGACAATTTGAAGGATATAAAATAGTAAAAAAAATAATAATAAAATAATACATTCATATATATTGAGGGGATAATAGTTTTATATTTCACCATTATTGTATATTGATCAAATTTGGTGGTAGTGATTTCATAGGCTCTTTCATCTTTCCTCGATCTTGGTAGTATCTGATATCAATTTTCTTTAATATCACTTATTTTTGGTTTTTTAATTTATTAATACCCAATCCCATTCAATTTAATTCGTTGAATTGTAGGTGGTGAATTATATATTTCATTTATCTCTATAATTTTATTGGTAGTCCTCTTTATCTCTCATTAATAATCTTGAACATTATGGTTAACTCTTCCATATTTAAAATTTTTTCCCATTCATTCGAGTTAATTTCCATGGTGATTTATCATACATTTTTATCATTTATGGAGTTTTATTTTCATTCCTTATGAGACATAATTATTCAAATTCTAGAAAACTGAATTATCCTTTCCTTTTCAAAAATTCATCACGGATAGTGATATTTTCATGTTTTTATTTTCATATTAAGTGCATATTAAACAATTTAATCATACATAAAAGAGTCTATTATAGCTCATATTTTCTGTAAACATGGTTTTCTACCAATAAATAATTTATTTGTCTCAATTCCTACGTCAACACTAAAATTGCTGCAATATCTTCCAAATCATTTTAATTTTAATTCATACAAAACAATTTGATTCATATTTAATTTTCATTAACTAACGAAAATATCTCTCAATTATATGACAAACAGTTTAGGTAATATATTCAGTGTTGAATAGTATCTAAAACTCCTCTCATCTTAGAGAATCGGCTTCTTCCTTTTTCTTCATTTTCTTTATCAAATTCTATAATTTTTATGTTTAACCTTATAACCAATAATAAAAAATTATTACCATTTCTAATCTAATAATTTAACAATAGAAAATATATTTTTAGTTATGTTGATCCATTGATTCGTAATTAGTGAATCATAAGATCTACTAAATTATCATGGTCATTGTTCGTTGAAGGACCTAATAACTTATCTCTCCCTTTAGGGAGTGTTTAGAGAAAAAAATTTGTTTATGTTATTTCTGATAACCTCATGAAATATTTGTAAGATTTTTCACACTCAATATTACTTCCTATATAGTTTATCAAAGGTAAAATCATCACATTGTTCATTACAATAGTTTTTAATTTCGATCCATCTCTTTTTAGTAACATTACAAAACAAGATGTGTTACCGTGCATAATAATATATAATATATTTAGTTAATAATTGTAAATAGATGTATGTATATTAAAATTAATACTTATAATATCTTACTCTATGAAACATTCATTTTACCCAATGATAGATTCAGTTCAACCTAGGTATCTTAATGTTGATATTTTTTAAAATTATTAAATTAATCCTGAAGAAAACTAATCTATTCATGATACCAACCTGGATAATCCATGTATAACATACATAGATCATACATAATTTCATTTTATTAACAACTATTTATATCAAATAGAACATATAACAACAGAATTTAATAGTTCAATTTACGTGGAGATTATCTATATAAACATAATATTTTATATTATTTCTTTCTCATATAGAAAAACATTCTACACACATAACATTCTCAAGAATTTATTCCGAAATATAGTTTACTATATAAATGGTAAAGCATAAGAAGGAGTGATCTCAAGAACATTGTAATGAAAAAATATTATAAACTATTCATAAATGGTTACACCATATACTTGTAGGAAAACATGAACATGAGAGATGTACCTCATTAAAAAACATTGAATCATAATAAATGGTTATATGGAATGATATAATAATATAGATCATGGAATAAGAAAATATTACCACAAAATGATCATAATATAAGCATAACATATACCTTGATATATTAACATGGAAAAATTTTACAATAATCATGATCCATGGGGTATAACAGAGACATGAGGAACAAACACATGTATAATAAATCCTAACATTTTAAACATAGATAATATCAATCATCTCCATGCATAATTTTTTTAGCATATCCAACCACACTCACACATAGGCATAATTTTGTGAAGATACATAGTCACAATCATTACCACCCATAACATAATTATCACATTAGATATAAATCATTACTAAATGAATTAGAGGGTAATATTAGACCCACCCATCTCATAATGTTAAACAATATATTTGAGTACAACATTAAATAAATCATACATCATATCATGAGAAACAGATAGAAATAAATTATGTTATGTATCATTATAAATTGAATTTTCAAATATAAATTCAATAACTCGATCGGTTGATATGAAAAGTTTGAATACTATCATACTCCGATAATGATTTATTAATTATTTAATTATAGCTACTTTTTTATTTTCTAGTTGAATCGGTTTTATTTTTATAATTTGGATGTCTCTATCATTGGCTCATGGTAGGCGCATGGTTAATAGAAATAGTTTATAGACCATACGAGGGAATCTATAAATTTTACAAAGTCATATCACACGACCAGCACATAGTTTTCAGCACTGTGTAGATTCCCATATGGGTAGTCTAGGTTTCCAGTAGAGGAACACAGTTGGCACATGATTTGGCTAACCATTGAGAAACACCATTTGTGGTATCCTGGATTTTGTGAAAAATAGTGTAAAAATAATTTTTAAATAAGAATAATAAAAATTTAATCACTTATAGGGGGTTCCTCTTTCTCTACCCCTTTCCCACACAATGTGCCCCCCACCCTTTACTCTATTTCTTATGACCGAGATGGATGAAGCCCTTCCTCATGAACCACCCTCCTCTCATAGTCCAGGGTTTTTGGCATCCGTCACCTCTAATTTTCTGTGTGTTCATTGTGATAAGGATCTTTATTCATTATATACTTCTTTCCCTATCATTTTTATCCAATTCTTGTTCTGGCTCATGATAGTCCAAACCGTAATGGGTTTTTTAGTTTCTTATTTCATGTTAGCCTTAGTGTATAGGGTTCATGGGTCTCATTATTTATGGTACTTTGTATAAATTTTGAAATCAATGTTATCACCATCAATTTTAGTTAATGTTTCTTATATTTTTATTATTTCACTCAATTTTAATTAAGTATTTTGTTTTTCTAGGTTCCCTATATTTTGGTATTGCATTTTGGACCTCATTGAGGAGGATTCATGTTTCCAAAGTTGATGGATATTTATATATGTATGTATAGGTAGATATATTTATATATACATTCTCCCTTGATATATATTAACTCATGGAAATATTAATGTATATATTAGGGATATGTGTGCTTATATATATATGTGAGAAATGAAAAAGTGTGTATGTGTAAATGGGTATATGGATGTGTAAGAATATATGAAAGGACACCTCATACATATTTATGGCCACATGAATCTGTACATTTGAGCTAGGGGTCCTCATATATATGTGAATATGAATATATTTGCAAGAGAAAAAATGAATTTTTGGCTGGTCTTTGATAGAGGCATTGAGTTTCGAAGTATATCAGATTAATCATTTTTTCTTTATGTAGTTTCCTTATTCCTAAACCATTAATTTTAATTCCATATATTTTTTGACTATTTTTAAAATATGTTTTCATTATTAAATAGAACTTATATGGTTTGAAAATTATTTTTTTCACATATAAATAGAAAATTCATCAGTTTATCATAATTTAACTAAACTTGCAACCTAAGTCTTTCATGTTAATATATTCTTTCAACCTTAAATAAAAAAACTAAAGTATTTTTAATGTTTTTTTTTCTTTTTTAAATGATGTTTCATTAAAATTAGTAATGCCTATTTAGATTCATTAAGTATTTTTGGGAAAATGGAACCTAAGTATCATGATGTGTAGGCTCAGTTGGTACCTTTTGTTGTTTTCATGAAATAGTGGGAGCCTCCATGGATACTATCTATTTTATGGTAATTTTAATGGATTGAGTTCGGAGGTGGGATTATCTTAAATGATGGTTCTGTGATATGTTAATTATATTTTCTTGGATTCCTCAACTTGAACATTATTATGGTTGTGGGATCCATGGTGTCATAGTGATATTTGAGATACAGTTTCTATCTTTGTTAATATAAAAATGACTATATCTCCTTGGTTGAGATTGGCCTTGTGGTTTGTTCTACTAATGAGGATAGTGTAGATAATCTAGATTGGTTATTGATTATGGAGTTATATCATATGCCAAAAAATGGATCTGAACTAAGTACATATATGGTTTATTCACTTGGTGTCTAGGTATATCCCATGATATATAACTCATAGTTATTCTAATTTCCCCTTGTTCATTTATTTTTTAAAAAATATAATTTCAATTTTTATGTTTCCACTATTATTTCTTATAAAAACACTTATTTACTTGTACCCATCCTTCAACATCTTATTTTTCCTGTAGTTACATCCTTCCACACTTGTTATATATATAATTATTTATTTTAAAACATTCAATTATCAGATTCAATTTTTTAAAATGGATAGGAAAATGGTTCTTTGAAATCATTAGCATTTTGCTTATTTTAAAGGGAAATGAAAATTTTATTATAAATATGTGTCTTTCAAAACAGAATGACATGGTTTCTTATTATAGGTTAGTAATAGGGCATGTTAGTTCTTATTGATTACCTAATAAGAATCTCAATTCTCAAACCTAATATATATTTGTAGTTTCAGGGTTTTCAAAATTTGGAAGATTCTCAGAGAGAGTATGGTTCTGGGATTGGTGGTGACCCACGACGTCACATGGATGTAGTATTATCCATTTAGTTGATTACACCTCTAGTTTTTTATTTTATTTTATTCTAATTTATTTAATTATAATTTATGAGATAAATTTTTTCCAATAGTGTATATTTGATGCATGAATATTTTTAACAACCTGGGAGGATTGAGAATACCTCTCGGGCCTTGTAGCAGGTTTGTTCAGGTGATCGGTTCAGGGTTGAAATTGGTTGGTTCATGATAATATTACTTTATAGAAGTTTTGACATTTTTATTTTGGGTATTTATGATAGTTAAAATATATAATTGATTTGATTCTGATGTAATGTCACTGGTAGGTTTTTGATCAACACATATTCGAATGGATGCTAGAATTTTGAGGGTGTTCCAAGATGATTATGCCTCAAAATCCACTCTTCGTGCATATAATGTTTCATGGTTTTGGTTTTTAATGGAGTGTTTCATTTTGATTTGATAGTTAGTGGGTAATTTTAAGAAACTATAGGTCTTGGAGTGGTTTTTTAGGAGTCATTTAAATGGGGGATTGGTTTCTAAAAACGGTCTATGAAATAATACAAAAATCAAGAGGGTTCCCCAAATGGCCTTCAAGGTGCTCACCCAGTTAGTGAATGATTTACGAAATAATGCAGTCAATCCATGTGTATTAGTTTTTCTTATGAGGTTTTGAGATTTGGATTCATTGTGTAATTTTGTTTCTATTATTTGTTCATGGTATTTTCTTAATTGAATTTGGGTTTTTATTCCATTAATTGTAAATCGATAACCGGTTTATTAAAATTATATTTTTACAATGAAAACCATGGGATCATGAAAAATGAAATTGGTTGTTTTGAAAATGGAAGTGTTTTGAGATATTTGAGATGTTTACAAAAAGAATGAGAAAGGGATTTTTAAATTTTTTTGGGATTCTAGAAATTCATTATTTTGGGATAGGAAAATATTTTGGATTGACCCTTGATATTCTTATGAATGATCAAATATATTGTTATACTCACATTGAAAATGGATTGTTATGGGTATGTGTAGAGGTGTTTTTTATATTAAATACACTATTATATAAGTAAGGATTCATGGAATCCAAATTGTGTGTGTTTGGTTCATAATTATTATTATTTTTTCTAAATATGGTTTCCAACAGGTGGTGGGATTTCAATTTTTGGATATGTGATAGGGTAATTGTTGTCGTCTCATGAGTTTTAGGAATTATTTTGGGGATATTTTTTGGTTTGGTTTATACTAGGTGTGTTGGATTTGTTTCAGTCCAGGAGTAGTTGAAATGGATAGTGTATTCTGAAATGTGATTTGGTTTTTGAGATGTTTTTAAAAATGGTGGTTTTTCAATGTGGATTCTTAGCTTGTATTGTGGTGGTATAATGTTTTAGTTTGGTTTGAGATTTGACTTGGATTTGTGATGTGTTGGTTTATTATCTTGGTTTTTGGTTTAAAATATTATTTGGTGGAGTTTTGGTTCAATGCTTTTTTGGTTGTGAATTGTTTTTTTATTTAGAGTATGCTTCCTAGAAAGATCCATGGTTTTTGAGGGGCCACTTATATTTTTTAGTTTTACCCAAAATCCTAGTCATGTGGTGTGGTTTATTTATTCTCATTTTTTACCTATTTATCATAGTGTTCAATGGACATTAGGGGTTAAAGGATAACTCAACTCGTTGGTGTTCAACTACTCTAGCAAATAGTGACGGAGTAGATTGACCACTTTAAGGAGCAAGTTTCTTTTCCCCAGGAAATAAATTTATGTAAAATATTGAAATAAATTCCCTTATTATGGGGTCTCAAACTTGATAAGTCTCCTTCATCAGTGCCCACAACTATTTTTTCAGACAACACACTAATTTTCTTCTAATGCGGTTGGTCTAGACACTTTAATATGTTTTACATAATCAACCAAAGTATTTATTAATTTTTTGGACATTGAGAAATTCTATAAGCCCTACTACTAGATGAGGATGCCTATTTTAGGGGTTTTTAGCCCAACAATTTAGTGCAGTATATTATTAGAGAAATAAATGCTACATCTATAGGTCCTGAATTGATGATTTGGATGCAGTCGGGGAATTTATGTGTGTGGGTAGATGTTGCTCCAACATGTCGTCTCCAACATTGGAGAGAAATACACATTAGGTTTTTCTATGGATGTTCTCCTATTTTGAATGAATTTTTTTCTTTTTATGTTTTGGTGTCCTTAATATTTTGGGTTTTCAAAGATAATTTTTTATGATTCTTTGACTTGTTCCTATTTTGGAGATGCATTTGTCATATGTAAAATATGAATCTGGGTTTGGTTAAGAGATCACCTTGAGATTTCATAGTTGGGTTCCTCACATGTTTTGGGGTTGGTCAATGCTAGATGGATTTTAAATAGTGGGGAGACCCACTACGAGTATCATTGATTCATTCTCTTAATATGGTCAGTTATGACTCATTATGTTAATAAGTCACACTGGTGAAAAATATTTTTTCTTTATTTATAGTTTGTTTCATCATGTGAATTTATTGTCTAAAAAGGGTTTTAAAATGGTGGGGATACAGCTCCCCGGAATCTCAGGGTGATCATATCTCTTCGGTATTTGTGATTTTCTTCTATGGAATTTCAAATCGTAGTTTCTTATATGATTATTAAATTCCATCTCACTCGGCCCCGAATATAGTAGTTCGGCTTGATTGGATAACGGTTCATGTGAAAAGTGCTCGTGGATATCCCGAATAGGCAGTAGTGGTTTTTCATTGGGATTTATATGTTATGGATCTAGGTGATCCATGTTGATGTTTTTTTTAGGAATTCGATATTAATCATTTAATCATTGTCAGGAGGATTGAGTTCTTGGGTCTTGGTTGTTCTCTCTTCTAGTGTGGGTTCGTTTCTTAGGTGATATCCTTTGAAATCTCCTTTTGGGATCATGGTTTCTCATGATGGATGAGTATTAGCTCTTGGTTTTCTGTTTTTGGGATAATCATATCATGTTGGGGTATTATTTTGATGAATGTCTTGAAAAAAATAATCTATGGGACTTTCTGTCAGATGAATGTGTTCGTGGTGGAGAGAATTTTCACATAGAAACCATTATTATTTATTTATCTATTTATTTATACATAGTTTCTTTTTGAGATTTGGGTTGAACCAGTTCAAAAAATTTAAATCAGGGGGTCTTAAGTATTGGCATATAAAAGGTTTATAATTATTATAAATCATTCTAAGACCATGTGTGGGTGTCTATAATTTTGATAGAGATGAATCTCAATGCCAGTTCATGGTTTGAAAAACCTGGTTGATGGTCGTGAAGATTGTCTAGGGAATCAATTAGAGGCACATAGTTGGCACATAGTTTGGTCAACTGTGTGGTCAAACCATGCACAATTTCCAGTATTTTGAAAAAAATAAAATAAAAGAGTACAAATATTGTTTAAATACTAATAATACTTATAATAATAATAATAATAATAATAATTAAAACCCTTTGAGTGATTTCTCCATTTCCCTCCCCCTAATTAAATGATGACTCCCCATCCCTTTCCCCTATGTCGTGCGACCCCTAAGCTGTATCCCCTCCTCATATGCATCCCTTCCCTCATCCACCATGGTTTCTGGCCACAATCATCTATGATTTATGGTGCATTCAACATAATAAGGTTTTAACTTCCTTATATAATTCTCTTTCCCCTATTTTTATCCACTTCTTGTTGTGTCACTTGATCGGATGAACCCTAATTGGGGTTTCAGTTGCTAATTTATTGTTAGCCTCAATGTGTAGGGGTATTCGGTCTTGTTAGATCCAAATCATACCATGGCTATTAAAATCAGTGGGTACAAAATCAATTTTTTGTAAGGCATATTTATTATTTATTATTGTCATCAAATTTAATAAGGGATTTTGTGATTTTTTGTTTCCCTATATTTTTTGTAGTGCGTTTAGGATATAATTGACGTGGATTTGAGTCACTAGAGTCCAAATAAATGAATATGCATAGGTAATAATATATATATAAGGTTCCCCTTTATATATATTAAATCATAGTGGTATGATGTTATATATTGGGGATTATTTTGCTTATATATGTTCGAAATTAATACTTGGTTAAGTATAAAGGGGTATTTTTATGTGTAATAATATATATAAGGACCCCTTATATATATTTAGGGCTATGTGAATATGTAAATAGGGGCTAGGTGTACTGATATATATATATATATATATATATATGAAACATGCATGTGGTGCAAGTGTAAAAAGGATATTTCGAGTGGTCATTGATAGAGGTGTTCAGAACAGAGTTTATACGGCCTGGTGCTCTTCTTCTTTGGTAGGTTCCCCATACCTAACCCATTAATTTGAATTCCATAATTTTCATGATTATTTTAATATTATTCTTCCATTATTATATATAAATTATATTCTATGAAAATTATTTCTGTCACATAGAAATGGTAAATTCATTTATTCCTCTTAATTTACATAAACTGGAAAAGTATGTTTTTCTTGTTAATATATGCTTTCATCCTTTTATTGGAAAAATTAATGTATTTTTTTTGTTTGGATAGTTTTATAAAATATATATCATTAAAACTGGAAGGTCCCATTAGTATCCTTTAGGTATTTCATGGAACGTGGTTTTCAAATCTCTTGATCTGTAGGATTTTTTGGTGCATTTTTTTCTTTTCTTGAAATAATGTGATCATACGTGTATACTCTACCATTTTGGGGGAATTTACACGGATGGTGATAGGAAGTGGGATTATAATAAATGATGGATTCCTTGATTTAAGTTTCATATTTGTATGTCTTCCCCACCTCCCACTTTTATAATTGCCATGGGATCCTAGGCGTCATAGTGAGAGTCAATATATGTTTTCTATATATTTCCTGATTATCCATATTGGATCCCCTTTGTAAAGATATGAATTATGGGTCGTATCACCAGTGAGGTGAGTATAGAGCAGCTGGGTTGGTTAATGAATACAGTGTTACTTCATAGTCCAAGAAAGGTATTCTAACCGAGTATATTTAGGGTCTCTTCACACATTTTTTAGCTATATCCCATGAAATCTGATTCACATGTATTATACATACCCCTCATTTTGTGATGTTGTTAATAAAATATATTTCAACTATTCAATTTCCACTGATAGTTCTTATAATGACACTTATATACATGTAATATAATATTCAATACTTTTTTCACTGAGGTAATATATTCACCACATGTTCTAGGTAAAATTATTTATTAGAAAATTTTCATTCTTAAGAAACCATTTTGGAAAAAGGATAGTAAAATTGTTCACATAATTTATTATGTTGTTTTTTATTATGATGGGAAATGAAAAAATTATTTTAAATATATGTATTTCAAAGTATCATGACATGATTTAATTTTTATTGGAATATCATAGGGCATATATCTTCTTTTGGAATCCCTGCCGATCATATCGGTGCTCACGCCTACTCTATTGGTTTAGTTTCTGGTTCTTCAATTTTTTGATCTCTCCCGAAGCAAGAGTGGTTCTATGATTGGTGGTTACCAATGATGTTACATGGGGGTATGTTCATCCATTTAGTTTTATTTTTCTAAAATACCAATTTTTTATTTTATTTTATTCTTGTTTATTTATCAATATTTTATGGGATAGATCAATCCAAATTTAGTATATTTGATACCCTGCACTAGTTTCCAGTCGAATAAGATTGGGAATGCCTCTCAATCCTTATCATAGGATGACTCAGGTGAGTAGTTCAGGGTTGAACCCAGTTGGTTCATCACAAAAATCCCAAATAAGTTTTTTTATAAAATAATTTAGATGTTATTTCATGAAACATAACAATATAAGAGATAAATATTTTATTGTTATAGAAAAAAATGAAAGTGAAATCATAATAATAATTTTCTAAAAAAAATCAATGTAGTTATAAAAATAGTTTTTTGATGTACCTTTAAAATTTAATTTCCCATAATGTGTATGAAAAAACATTGAAATAAATAAAAAATAAAAATTGATAAATACTTGATACAAAATTTAGGAAAAAAATAAAATATCTGGAGTTTATGATTAAAAATATATAACTTTGAAAAAAAACCTTTTTATGATTTTATGGTAATTTTTAAAAACCCATAATGATTATAGAGATAAAATTTTCCATTTTTAATAGAGATAAATAGAATCATTAAATGTATAAAAAATATTACAATTTTAAAACAATTGTAATTATGAATATTGAAAATTGGGAAATAATGATTATACAGAGTATGAGATTTATTTTCAATAATGTTAAATTTTTTATGATGAAAAAATTTCATCAAATAATTTTTTTTGACATGATATTGAAACATTGAAATGAAAGTAAGGTAAAACATGATAATTAAAATAGGTAGAATATTCCAATCATATAATAATATTTTAAAGGTAATTTATTATAACTCAAAAAAAAGATTTAAACAAATTACTGACTATGTATTCCTGCTTCTCTAGGCACGATTTAACCTCATGTATAATCAATTTATGTTTACTATTTCATATTCTTATTTATATTTATTTTCCACGAACACATTATTTATATTTCATATGACCTCTTTATATAAGTTCATTTTATATAGTTCTAAAGACCAATATCCATTTTATAAAAGATATAAAAATAGTTAATATAGAGTTTCTAAATAATATTTTTTTACGAATATTAATTCAATAAACAAAATTTAAAAAAAATTATAATGAAATAAATTAAAATTTTAAATTTACAAAAAAAATTTATTCTCATATATATTAGAAAATGTTACCCATTATTTATGCTTTCATAATCAATCCTACAAAAATGTTATAGAATATTTCATGTAGGTTGTATAACCAACCAAAACAAGAATGATATATAAGGAATTAATAAATAATAACATGTTATTTAATAGATATAAAATAACCTTTACATATAAGTTATTTTAATGTATTTATATATGCAATGAATGAGTGAATAAAAATTATAATTTATGTGTGGGTGGTTAACAAATATTTTGAATGCATGAATATTATCTTAGAGAACCTTTTCAAAATAAATAATATGGGACTAATTTTTATGACTGGAGGTTACCAATATTAATAGATGAATATTTTAGAGAGAACCGAATAAGGTAGCTAAGTTGAAACTGATGGAATGGTGTGCTTTAAGTTAGTATTAAGAGGGGTCCTTTTAAATGTGATATTGACTGTCATTTTTCTAAACACCCATTCATTATACCATAAGTAATGTAATTTCACAAGGAATGTGGATGAAAAGGGAAATCATAATGGGAAAAAGTCTTCAATACTATCTCCCAAGAGATATATATATATATAAATGTGTAAATGTTTTTGGATTTTACCCTACTAATTAATGATTTCATTACCAATTAATTAAATGTGTTTCTATATTTACCAAAAAAAATCATCAGGTTTAATTTTTTAATTAAATAGGTCATTTCCAATTTTTTAAATGTATTTTTTAAATTAAATTTTATAAAAATGACAAATATAAAATAACATCTACAATATATATGTATTATAATATCAATTAATATGTTAATTATTATAATATTATATCACTGAATATTCTACTTAAAAATTTCCTAAATACCTTCACATAAGACCTAAGGGAAAGATATGTAATGGTGAAAATCACAGTTGGTGATTTAGCTAACATAGATATCATATTTATTTCCACAAGCTTCAACTTCTCCCATAGACAATTTCACTCAGGTCGTTCTTATTAATTTTAAAATTCGGTTTGGTCTAGGGAAAATCCAATTGATTCAAAATCATTTCTAAGATCAAAAACTGGATTTCCATGTGGATGAATTTTACTAATTGATACTATTTAATATCCATTCTACATATATTTCAGAATCTAGTTACTTTTCTATATACTCTCCATTTCAAAGGGTATGTTTCCATAATCACATTTTTATAAAATACTAATTCTTGTAAGTTAATAATTTATTTCATTAAATATTGTTTTTATAATGATGGTGTTAATGGATATATAATCCCAACATCTATATAATCCCAGTTTCTACATAAACCAAATGACTATATTAGTCCAATGACTCTATATACGATGGAAATATTACATACACTTACATAATTCATGAAAATCCTTAATTTAATTCAAAAATTTATAATATAAATATGTTTATCATCTTTTTAATAGGAAATTATATTTCTCTGATATTTACTAGGGATATAACCATCATGGTAAATTGTAATGGGGAATATATTATTCTATTTGTATTTTTATTTACTTGTATATTTATTCATTTTATAGTTTTTCATATTATGTTTCATTTAGCTATCTTATATTATATTTTTTCTTGAATATTAATTTTATACATTAATGAAATAAGGAAATGTGAATTTTTGTTTGATGTTGTGTGTAACAAAATTTATCATTGAATAAAAGGGGAATTGAGAAATATATAATTTTGGATGTCATAAGGTTGAATCAGTGGCATCCAAAAAAGAAAACCTATATCTTTATCACATTGTGATCCCCATCATTGGTTAGTGAACAAATATCTTGATTTTGATTATGTTATGATGATTTGTTAAGGGATAAGTATAACACATGGTTGCAAGTGTTTTTTTAAGTTTCACTCACCCTTATTCTAATGGTAGTGATCATTGGTGTGAAGTGGTTAAGATCTCACAACCCATGTTCAATTTTACAATCAAAAGTATAAGGGAAGGAAAATGTGTCTTGTCATGAAATATATTTCAATGATAAATAAAAATCACTAAAAATTATAATCATATCCTGTTCATATATCACAATTTCTAGCAGATTGTGGAATTTTTTCACCCTTTTTGTCTACATTAAAATCCAAATACATAATTAAAATAATGATCTTGGAATAATTAACTCTCTTTTTTTCATCACTAAAACACTATATGAATTATGGTCACCATATATTTATAAACATATAGTGAATTATAGTGTGATTTATCTGGTTACACCATGGTCCTTAGATAAAAATTAAATGGACGACTAGATTATAAAAGTCATTGAATATCTTATAACATCATTGTCTATCAATACAGGGTGAATATTATATTATGTTTGGGAGTCATTGAGTTCTCTACAACCTAAAATCCACAGATCTCTTGTATTCTGATTCATTGCATTAAGGTTTCTTTCATGTGGGGTTC
Source organism: Viscum album (assembly GCA_963277665.1). Classification (NCBI taxonomy): domain Eukaryota; kingdom Viridiplantae; phylum Streptophyta; class Magnoliopsida; order Santalales; family Viscaceae; genus Viscum; species Viscum album. Next base: position 1,370,150,642 of record OY728133.1, on the reverse strand, counting down.
TATTCCTCATATCCCTAGATAAAATAGGACCTCGATACATATTCACCCATTTATTAAGGGTGTGTATTATCTCACTACATCAATATATTCATCACATAACCACCCCTTATGACATGGATAATTGTCTCTTGGAGTAAGTCTACAAGACTCCCCACACCATCACAACATTAATCTTTCTTGGGGGTGCTACATGGCATTGTAAATTACATAAGAACCCTTATGTTGATCCATTAAGGCACAACCATATCAGTTTTAGCACAAGGCATCGTATTTTAGAGTTATTGATTGATTCATTAGATTAATTATATTATCTATAACATGGTCATATCCTTTTATTCTTATGAATGTCCACTCAACTCAAATATAATTCTGAATCATCCTTATTAATGTTTTCAATGAATTATACATGAAATCATCTCAAATGCGCGAAAAAATTTCATGATTATATATGTCTTATATTTACTCCTATATAAATTTCATTTAAAAACCATACCATAGTATGAAATTCTTATTGTTATATAAATACATCACTTAGTGTAAGATTGATTATATTTTGACTATGTCTCTATTAAGATCAACTCAGATCAATGTTTTCAAAGCATACTATCAAATCTATATAATCTTAATATTCTCCAGACATCTCAAAATGATCATAATATACCCCTTTTTATTTTGTGTTAATAGTCATATCATCCCAAAAGATCATTATCATACATTTTCTTCCAATACCCCAAGAATAATGTGATGTGGAATACATTTTATCTCAAATCTCCCCCGATTATCACCTATAAATAAAACTAGATTGTCCCCCAATTTTTTATAGGATGTAGTATTGTATTTTCTCTATTTTTAATAATTGGAAATGAATAAAAGTGGAAAAAATTATAAAAATTATTCACATTTTGGGGAATAATGCACTCCCCAATAAATCCACAAGTGCAAGAAGGCATAATTTTAATGTGTGGTTTTCATGATATCCATGACATTATCATTGTTTTTGGATTTTGAAATGAAATATCACCAAACTTCACCTCCTCTATGAAAATTATTACCTGATTAGAATATGATTTTATCATAAAATTTTTTATTGGAATAATTAAAAATTTGGTGAACAGTTAATTTGAATTACCAATCACTAATGAGAATTAAAAATCAACCATAACATATTTTTGTTTAAAAATTCATCCATATCCTTTGATTTTAGTTATGTTTCAGCAATACATAGTAATATTTTATTGTTCAAAGTGTGATATAATTTCACTTCATGGAGATCCATGCAACAAGTCATAACTAGATATGAAAATAACCCATAGAAGATGAATTTTTCTATCCATAATTTATTTACCAACATGTATTGGTATCCATGAAGCTATAATGATGAGTTCCTGACATACCATATGTTATAATCAAGAGTTTTTTTGATGTATAAATAGTTCAATTTCTCAGTAATAAGATGTGACCCCTTTGTGTTTCCTGGAATCATGAAAATTGTGTAACTCTAAATAAAAACATAATGTCTAGTCACTAATAAAAATAATCGGTTGTCAATGATCCTTCAGGTGAATTTTTTTACACCCTATCATTATTTTTTTATGGGAATCTCATCACCAAGAAATATTGGAGTTTAAAATTATAATTATTAACCTATGATTGATTTTGAGAAACACCTAAAAAAACTTCTATTATGAGATAATGATAAGATATTTTGTATTTGTGACTCGAAATCCTGATAAAAGTTCATCTCACCAATCATTAAAATATAATAAATAGTCTTTATTTATGTAGAAAAATCAGTACTAGTTCAAAAATCATTTCAGTTAATAATTATTTCATCGATATATATAATCCGCATGAGTGATTTCTGTCCTCTCCCTTGACATAAATATTTGAATCTATTTCACCTTTCCTATTGTTCTATATATTAACATTACTATTAAAAATTAAATACCATACACATAATGTTTGTTTTATCTCATATAATTCCATCTTCATATTGAATACTTGATTACCATCAATAACATAGATAAACCAGTTAACTTGTCCAAGGAATACCTCTTCCAAAAGATCACCATTGTAGAAACCTAGCTTTATAAATATTGGAAAAACTTTCTAATTACCATGATTATATTTTAAAAGATGATTCAAATATTTTATAACAATGATATTGGTTAAAAAGCCTCAAAAGAACTGTCACTACTAATGTTAGAATACCCTTTAAATCAATATTTAATTTGTTCCATGATATGTAACCTTTCTCATTCAGATTATTCCAAAAAACCAATTTGAGCTGAATATCATTTTTATATTTGGGGTGTGACATTATTCATGATGTTTTAGAACTTTATATTTGATTTATATATTTTTACATCACTAAAATCTATTGTGTAATAATTTTATTATAAATAATTCTATTAAAATGAAAATGTCTCACAGGCCACCTCTTCCAATTTCAAAATTTTCCACCATTGGGAAGACTTTATATATTTTTCCTTCTTCTTCAATGGTGGTTTCATTATCTTAGGGTGTCTAGGGACATGTTCTTCTCACTTTTGTCAATTATTTATATTTTCTAAAATTCACATCATACCATAAAGTATGTATGCGGGCCTTAGAATGTTTCCCCATTGGTCGGAGTTCTTTTAAGCGTGGTTCATGTAGAAAATCCTGCTAATAATGTAGATAATCTTAATTTATAATGGAAATTCCTTGGAATTACACCTCTATCCATTTAATAGGTTTTTTTCTCGTCTCTCAACCTCATTTATATCTTCTTATAATATTGAAATACAATTACTTCTTGTTTTTTTCAAAAGAGTGTGAGGTTTTCGATGAATGTATCGCCTTCTATATATCTACAAATGAGTTCGATTTTTATTGGTATTACTACTGGTGGACTCTTGTTATACCATTACATAAGGAATTACCTAACCTATCTCTAGTGACCCATACTCTTTCAACATAAATACTATATATTATTAGCAAAATTCATTTAATATCAATGCAATCCATGTATTAACCATAATGTTTTAGTGTATTTGTATACATTGATACATAAACAACAGATACCAAAAATTTCTACATATTTTCCTACTATGTTTTTTAAAAATAACCGCACTATTAGACATTTCATAATTAAAAACATTCTCCATATCATAGGGAAGGAAGACATACAAAAAGGGGGAGCTCATGCACATAGTAAAGTAAAATGTAACATATATCAATCATTGATCATAAGTGAGCATAAGATAAGAATAAGGGTATGTGAACTTCAATATGATTTACAATAATCATAACCAATCAGTCCAAAATATTTATTCATGAAATATTTCATAGGGTTTTGTGAAAAAAGACATAATACATAAGAAAAAAACTGAAAAATCAAAAATAATAAATCATGATAAATGAGAACAAATAATTATAATAATAAATATGTTTTTGGAATTTAAATAAGCATATAAAATCACATGACTTGTAAAGGTTCACTCCCAATACTATCATTGTGGACAAAAACCTATAATATAATTACCTACCAAGTAATTTCCAACATTCTCATAGGAGAAACTTTAGTCTAGATAACATTGTAATTTCTTAAGAGTTTATTTAATCTGTTATCTTGTAGATGTTTGTTAACTTTTTCATCTCCTAAGAGTTTCTTAACTCTATCAATATTAACCAATGAATTATAGGGCTATATTGGACCCACCTATCCTTGTTTTAGAATGTAACGATGCAACCTAGGTTTAAAATGGAACCACCCATCAATGGTTTATAACATAACAACCCATACTTGGTTTATTACAAAATAATTCACCACTCAATCACATATCATTCATATATATGACACAAGATCATTAAATAATTAATAATTACGTCAAATATTTACCCATGGAAAATAAAATATTTTTTAATATTAATTTATAACTATAAAACATACATAGAAATAATATGGATGCTATATTTTTTTCATAACCCTAATGAACCATCTAGAAGATCAATAGTAGAAAATACCACTAAAAGATCACTAGAACATTTATTTAGTAAAATACCCTTTTCTCTTTGAAATAAATTATTTTTAAGAAAAAGATAAAAAAAATTTATGAAATGAATTTCATTAATAATTACCAAGGAAAATTATATTGTAAACATCAAATAAATGATTATTCATGGTGGTGGGGAAATCCATTCTTGCGATGTATGCTAAAACAATATTTCATTCACATTTTGGTTAAAAACTAAATAGTATCTCATTTGAAATATAAAAAGAATATAACCTTAAAAAATTTAGAAAAAGTTATAATTTGTTAAAAATTACATCAATAAATCATCGGAAAATAGTAAAAAATCATGATTTTTTTTTTAAATAGTATATGGACTTGGAAGAAAACATTCATGGATGAAGAGGTAAATGAAGCCTCTTTTTCATAAAATCATTATTTTGAGCATTGAGTAAAAAAATAGAGTAAAAAAATGAAAAGGTTAATATACATAAATAAATAGAGAATATAATATATAATATTTTAGTGAGATATATCATATAACTTAATAAGTGAAAATTTAAGCACAAACAATCTAGATAAAAAGATATTATAACATAAAAATCCATGCCATTGTGGTATCATTTATATAATAACATTTAAAAAATAAGTAACATCAAATGAATCATTAAATAACATGATTGTAAGTATATTCTTGATAAAACATTACAATGCTATAGTAGACACTCCTTATAAAATAACATGTGTTTATAACAACTGACATGTCTCAATGAAACAAAATTGTGATGAAGAACCCATATAGATTTAATAATTATTGAATCAAAATTCATTGGATGCTTTAAAATATTTTGGTTTTATAAATTTCTTTAGTTAAATCATTTATTAATAAAAATTAAATTATTGTAAATTATAAACCCCATTAAAATAAAAAAAATTTTGTATTACAATAAAACATGTATGAATGAAGATAAATTGAAATGAAACCCTCACCTAAAGTATATACATATTTAGAATGATATAAAAATTTTTAAAATAAATTTATTATAATTTTAATTATATAAAAAACTAAAATAATACCTATAATACAATATATAGTTTACTTAAAATATCATATCACATATTTGTTAACAATGTTTCAGTATTATCTTCATTTACATAGTTAATAACTTCATTTTTCATGTATGCTTTAGTTAGGTTGTTATGGTCCTTAAAATATGAACATGGTACCCATATATCTAGAAAGATAATAATTTTATTAATTTCATATATAATAATTCTATTAAAATTTATACAGATTCCTAAAATGATGTGATGATGATTAAATATCTAAGAACATGAAGGTGGTAGTTTGTACATATGCATGATTTTTGTTTCCATTTATTGGGAAATAGAACAGAATAAAGGTAAATAATAATTTACATTTACAGGAAAATTAATATATCATAAATAATATATATATATATATATTAATTATAATATAATAAACAACCAAATTTGAGTGTGATGGAAAATAACGCATTTATCTGCAGAGGTGGTAGCCCTCCCAAAACATTATTCACGTTTTTGTGTTTCATAATGGATAATGAGGGGTGGTTATTAATATTACCATATTTATAACAACATAATATTATTATAATGATACATGTGTTGTCATTTTAGTATAGTGATATTATATTATAAGAATTATAAAAGAATATAATGAAATAGAAATAAGATAGGTAGGTTCATAAGATTAACCAAACATCTTATATTATGTATTTTTGGAAGGGCGTTAAACATTAGAGAGATATTATTTTGAAAACAACAAAATAATAATGTGTATTAGATTTTGGAGGATATGACTGGGTAGATATTGGGATAAAATTAAGTGGTTTTTGTGTGAGTTTATGCTAATATAAGAGTGCTCCTTTTATAAGTGAAAACAAGTGGAAATTTTTTAAATACCAAATTTTTTTCAATAATTGGAAGTCACTCTTTAAGAAAGTGTCTCTAAAATTTAACAATAATTTATTTTGTAGGATATAATTTTGATCAACGCCTCCACCATTCATATATAATTTTTTTTAAAAATGTTAGGCCCTTTACGTCTAAGGATTCAAACATTTACAACATTATTTTTCACTGTAATAACTAGTTTTTACATAGATATATAATCCTTTATGTCCAAAAATAAAACGAAACTTATTATATAATACGTACATAATGAATAAAATTTTTAAATCCATTTTATTATTTTTTAATTTTTACATGTAATAAAAATAATTTTAAAAATACTAAATGTATAATCTATTCAATGATTTTTATGAAAAATATAACATTAATTCTACAATTTTAAATATGTTTTAGTAAATTAAGAATAAAAATTTAAAATATATATTTTAAATTAAAAAATAATTCATTGGTATTATTAAATGTATTCTTAAAGTTAGGGTTCATAATTATATATAATAAAGTCCTGACTTGACCCATGCCGGGGTTTGAGTCGCGACTACCCCAAACCTGCCTCCATAGTCCAGAGGAGGGGACTAGCACTGAAGGCACAAAAACATTTGGGTGTCCACTGCCTATGTACCTATAAACATACACATAGCCAAATCAGTGCAAAAGAGAAGAGGGAAAAAAATTAAAAGATGCTACATGTTCTTAAAAAATAAAATAAATAAACCATACATTCATGGACTAATAAATAGTTTGAATATACTAAAGTATGTTTAAAGGTAAAGGGAAAAAATACATGCCCAACTAAAGAGTGTCCAAATCTGAAAGAAAGTTTTAAGTAAATCTACTAAAGAAGAAATACTCTAGAAAACTAGTTGTGACCACCATTCGCGGTCCAATCTCACATTCCCCAGATTTCCTTTTGAGTCATGATAAAACATGTTATTTGTAATAATAAGTCATAATACATGCAATAAAATCCCATGAATGGGAGAGTATAAACATACTCTATCCCCAAAATGAAGGGGGGTCTGTTGGAGATACAAGGGAAAAAGAAAAACATTATATGGGACAAAGTATAGTAAATGAGTGCAATTCAAACCAACAAGGAAGTAATGTAAGCTCATATAGACACAAGGATATAGAGACTGTGAGAAGGTGAGAATGTGTAATTCTCATTGAGTCCTTGATTCCTCTAGTAGGAGAGTAGACTCATCAAACCCCGAGAAGATAGATATGTAAAGAACACAGCAAACCCCACACGTCTTCGCTTCTCCTGGAAAAAGAGTAACCAGAACCCAAGGAGTGGGTGCTGCAATAGGGTGTAAATATATATATATATATACGCTCAAACCAAATAAACCCAAATGAGAGAGTAAGGGGAAATCTCTCTCAAATATCGACCTATAAAAAGAGTAGTTAATAGTTACAAGAGTAACCAAAATTCATTCCCAACCTATTCACATATTCCTTGGACAGAAAGTCAATGGTTCTGAAATACAACACCTTGATACTATCCTTTTTTGAGGGTTATATCTCATCAGGATGGATTTTCGTCACGTCACGAGGCAACATATTATTGGGGAAAGATACCATGTTACTCCTGAGTCCATGGTTACACCAAAACATGCCTCTTCACTAATCCATAATAAAAAAGCCATCTCAATTTGAGGACCTATGCCCAGCTTGGTAGGATGGTGCCACACTAGAGTTATCAATAACCCCTTACCAACCCATATTTTGGGTTCCACTTAAGAGTTGTTGAGAACCCATGCCCAGCCTGACTGGAGGGTGAAATTCTATCATCATTCTGGACCTACACCTAGCTCGGCTAGAGGGTGACACTCTAGTAGGCAGAGGACCCATGCCTAGCCCAGCTATAAGGTGCCACTCAGAAGTCCATGATATTATCACCCAATAATTACTACCATTAAAACCCACATGAGTATTCATCGAGTTCATAACACCACTCTTCATAACTCTGATGTCTAAAATTATGTCATCATTGTGTAATATGTGAGAAAACATACAAGATAATCTATTTATTTCCCCCTAATGGACTACTGTTGAAAATGTTTATTTTCTCCGCAATACACCCAATTTTGTTGAAGTGGAACCCACCTTCCTACCTCGAACATAAAATAAAAAAAAATTCTCTTAGAAGTTCAATATCGAAAATATGATCATCTTTCCCCATACAACACATCAAACAGACACCTAGTTTAGATGTTATGAGCTTTTGAACCTGTATAAGAGGGTCCTGTGGGCTGGTGGACAAACTCGAGGTCGATCGGCCGATTGCGCCCATGGCGCGGATGCAGCTGTGGAAGCTGACTTTCCACTGAACTTGGGTCAACATAGGATTTGACATGAGTCTGAACTAGTTTTCTGGGGCCAACCAAGTATGTGTGGTCCGACCCTCTGGGTCGGACCCTTCCCAAATATCCAGCCCAGCCCACCGGGGATGTGCTCAAACCTCTATCTCGGCCCGACCCACTTTGTTCGACTAGACTGTGGAGGCACGACAAACATTCCACTCTGGCTTGGCCCGCTGCCAAATGTGTGTCTGACTCGTGGTCTGTTTTCTGGCTGCGTCAACATGGCCAATCGAGCATAAGAAGGGCGAAAATGGTCATCGCCTGGGGTAGCACCGCATTACCCCACCTGACTGATATCCAAGCCCCATCGCCCATCCACATTGACACATTTTCAGTTCTACCAATGTTCCATGGATCGTCGTCAGCTGCTGCATAGGCGACACCCCAAAAGTCCGTTCCACAGACCACCAGGCTCGATCTGTCTACTCAATAACGATTCATGTAGTAGATCAGAGACCCTTGTAGTAGTGTTTTCACTGCGGTGTCCTCTGATCATCAATCCATCTATAGCTTAGCGCGCTCAAAAGTTATCAGTGGATACCTGCAATGAACGGACGAAAAATAGGGTTCTATTCATAGATCAATGAACATGTTTATCAATAAAAAAATTATTAAATGATAGAATATATAGGACATGAAGATATGGGAATATTTAGAATTAAAAAATTAATTGAAACATAAAACAAGATTAAATCCTACCTCAAAATGGTCATTCTTCATTGTTGATGTGTCCAAGATTCTTTTTCTTCGATCTACTAAAGATTGGGTGGAGTATTCTACCAATTCAAGTGAATAACATTCAAGAAAATGTAGAGAGAGAGATTAGTCATAGAGAGAGAAGGAGATTAGGGTTTTAATTCAAATCAGAATCACGTAAATCTATATATTTCCATCCCACATAGCATGGAAAACAGAAACCATTAGGCCCTCTAATTTTATGTCGTGCCTAGAAAAAACACCCCATCTTGAACTGATCGATTGTATTAGATTTCAATTGAAAGCTCCCATTTGAATGTTATCTAGCATAGCATCTTGGGTAAAATATTTGTGTTTAATTGTTTTAATTTCTGTTTTTCCCCATGGGTGGTGTTTTTCATAGAATTCAGGAACCAACAAAAGTTATACCCCACATAGTGTAAATGCTATGTTACAAACTAAACAGTCACCTTAGATTTCTTATTTGAGTTATCATTTACGAGATAATAAGTTTCTGTTGTGTTCATTGTATAGGATAATAAAATTTATAAAAAATAATTCCAGGAACCCCGACCCTCAAAATTGAACAATATCTTAGAACCTAACCATATATATATATTACAAGGTATTATAGGGTAAAATCCATGTTTCTACATCATTATCACCATTAATATTTTCATCCTTGAAAAGAAAAAATATAGGAAAACAACTTGGTGTACTGAGCCTGCATCTGGATCTCCCATTCCCAAGAACTCTCTTTCGTGTTTCTGTACTTCCACAGTACCCAATACAAGGGGATTAACCTTCCATGAATGGTTCACTCTTGTCAATCCTCTATTGTCTCTAGGTGATCTGCAATGGTGACTCCATCATCAATGTCCAACTCTCCAAAGTCGATGATATGTGTAGGTTCATGCACGTATCACCATAGCTGTGATTATTGGATGACGTTGTGCACTAAATCTAACTGAGGGGGTAGCATAAGGTGATATGAAACCTCAACAACCCTCTACATGGTCTTTATCGACCTTGATGAACCTCATGGGCATCTTGCCTCTCTGACCAAACCTTTGAATTTTTTTTCATCGAGATACTCTCAAGATGAATTTGTATCCCTGCTAAAACTACAAGGGCATATGACGAAGGTTTGTGTATGATTTATTTCTACACTCGTCCATCCTTATTCATTCAGAAATGATTTATTCCTTCTTCGTTGTGGTTTTCCCCAACTCTGGGACCATGAGGGATGATTATCTAACCTTGATCCAACATAATGGTAACGTACAAGGTCTCTCTTATATAGGGACTCATATGGTTCCATGTTGATGGTAGAGTGATAGCTATTTTTGTATGCATACAATACTAAAAAGAGGTGATCCTCCCAGATCTAGCTGAAATCTTGCATGCAGACCCTACACATATCCTCCAGCACCTAGATAATACGCTCGGTCTGCCAGTCGGTCTGGGGGTGAATTTATGTACTCATCCACATTTGTGTCTTGAATGCCTCATGAAGGCCTCTAGACAACACTGAAGTGAACCACATGTCACAATCAGAGACAGTCATTGAGGATACCCCTTGAATACAGACAATATCCAGAAAGTAAAGCTACCTCAATCTCCCCAATGAATTATTCCCCCTGATATAAAGAAACTAAATTGACATGGTGAGTTGGTCCACTGTCACCCAGATAGTATCATGTCCCTTCATTTTTCAGAGAAATATTTTGATGTAATCCCTTGATATGCTACCCTACTTCCACATCGAGATGTTTTCGGGTTGCAAAAAACTTCCAAGAACTGATACTCAGCCTTCCCCTACTAATAGTTAAGGCATTGGGAGATGAATTCAACAATTCATCATCTCATGATGGACCACCAAAAGTAATTCTCAATATCCTTATAGGTATACCTCACACTATGATGTACTTCTAAGGGAGATGTATGGAACTCTGACATCACTTCATCATGCATCGCAACTAAAATCACTATTCTTCTATGGAACAAGATCTCATGATTTCCTCCATCAGAATATATATCATGTCAATCACCTATGGATATCTGGTCACGTATAACCTTACTGTCAATACCTCCCAACTAGGACACTCTCATACGCTTGAGAATAGAGGGAGTCAGCACCATCGACTATAGAAAAGATATACCCTCTCGCTTAGCCAGGGATAGCTGTAGGGAAGATAACTACTCCAAAGCATCCTATAATAGGTGATCATGGGACTGCCTGCTAAGGGAATATACTAAAACATTTCCCTTCCTTGAGGAATAGACGATCCCAAAGTCATTGTCCAAAAAAAACTCCAACTAGTGTCGCTATCTCATATTCATATCTATCTAGGTTATGAAATACATGATGCTATGGGGGTCTATGTAACCCCTAATGAGATACCCTAGGAGGTAGTCTCTCCAAATCAAAAGGGGGAAAATACCATCTGTAGTTCCAAGTCACGAGTCACATAATTATTCTCTCATGGTCTCAACTACCTTGACTCGTATGGGATGATTTCTTGTTGTTTCATCAAAATTCGATCGATCCCTACTCTTGAGGCATAATAGTACACTATGAACTCAACATCCTCTCTTGGTTGTCTAGGAACTAGAGTTCTTGTCAAAAATCTCCTCAACTCTTCAAAGGACTTCTAGAAATGATCAAACTAGGTAAATGGATGTCCCTTTCATGTTAGAATAGTTAATGGGGCTGATATCCTGGAGAAGTCTACTACAACTCTCTATTAGTACCTACCCAAACCAAGAAAACACTACACCCATGATGCATTCGTTGGTGGTTCCCAAGAAATAACTGTCTTTATATTTGTTGGATATACGGTTAAACCTTATTTAGAGATGAAATTCACCCATAAACTGAACCTCATGTTTCTAGAACAGACAATTAGATAGCTTTCCATAAAGCTGGTACTCTCAAAGTAATTCAATAACCATACTCAGATGTTTTTCATTCTCCTTATCTAACACTGAGTAAACATGTTTTTCCTTTATAAATACATCAACAAACAGTCCATGTATTGATGGAATACCTAGTAGATCAAGGACTTGAAAATGGTACGGGTGTTTGTCACACCAAATGGCATCACTAGGAAATTGTAATGTCTGTAGGGACATAAGAAGGCCGACTTTGGAATATCACCCTTTCCAACCAGTAGTTGGTAGAATTTGGATCACAGATAGATCTAGAAAAACCACCTCACCCATTAAAAATGGGTGACGACGTTTTTTATCTTCAATAAGTGGTTATAATTCATTATCATGGCTAGATTTAGGTGTTGATAATCCACACAAATATGCAAACTACCATATTCCTACATCATGAATAGAACCACTACTTCCTAGGGAGAAACATTGGGTCTAATGAAACCATTATTGCAAAGGCCTTCCAGCTATAAATGTAGCTCTTAATGCTCGGTGGGTTCTATCAGATATGCCATAGAAGAAATTATGGTAGTTTCTTGTTTTAAATCAATACAAATATCAAAGTACAGCCTCAGAGGTAGTCATGGGACATCTTCAGGGAATACATACATGTAACTCTCTTAAATTGAAGGAACCTAGGTTATGAATGATTCTATTGCACCAAGGATCATGCTCGCTAACTGATGGGGAAATGTTTATAGTAACGTGTTCACAACAATTTTCTGCCCCACTACAAGGCCTCATTCTCAAAGAAAAGTGAACCACATCCCATTAGTGACTAGACATATGACTACCCTACCGTGAAATTCAATCTGGGATCAAACTGCGAAAGTCCAATCCATGCCCAAGATGATGTGTCATGGTTCCATTATGATGACCAACAGGTACCACATGAACATTTCTCCTCCAAAACAAATCTCGCACTATCGACAGATAAAAGATGCAGAAGTGGAACTTCCCATACAAACATCAAGACAAAGACGATGTGATAGTGCCTCTACTGGGACCTCAAACTCTTATAGAAAGAGAAATGAGAAAAAAGTGTTACTAGTTCATGTGACTACTATTACTAAAGAAATATTATAATAAACCTAGAGTGCACCTAAAATCATATTGTGAGCTAGAGGATCACAGACGCCTATATCCATTAACTATTTTTGGACCGTACCACCAACTCCCTAAGACTAAAGGGGACCACCTGGTGGTAGTGGTTTTGGAAATATGTAGCATTTTCTACCGCTAACTGTTCCTCCTAATCTCGCACCTCTTCCAGCACCACCCCCATGGGGACCACCCTGATCACATCGTTTCCTCTATCTTGTTGGTCCACTCGCTGCCTACTTGGGATGCTCAGCTCGTCAGGTCAAGCAGTCTCCTACCATATAACCTTTCACATCACTGATAAAACAACACCCCTCTCTAGTCTCTCATGGTTCTCTACATGGTCATGTAGCTTCCTTATCACATGGCCAAGGGTGATCCTCGGTGGTCCTCTTTCATCGTAGTCATTCTTCCTGATATCTATCACATGTTGTGGATGTATCATCTCTGAAACGACCACTTCTAGTACCAATTAACTGGTTTCCTTCATTTAGGAAACTCCCAATCATGATCGACTGCTCCAACACCCCAGGAAAGGTAGGTATGTATAGGGCAAGTAAGCACGTATGGATCTCTTAGAAGATACCCTGCTCAAACTTCTATGCGTGAAAGTAAATGTCATAGATCATATCCATGGAGTAGTATGTAATGCTTTTAAATCAAGATTCATATGAAACCACTATCATAGATCCCTTCTTCAGCTACAAAAGCTCTTTAATATTGATGAATCACAAGCTTGTGGGGAAGTACTCCTCACGAAGCAGCTACTGAAACTCTTCCATAATAGAGTCGTCTTATCAAGCATCTGTGTAACAAAATCCCACTCATACCCTACCAGCCCTAGGAAATGGCTTTATTACATGGATACCATCTTGTTTTATAATTTCAGCACCATGTTATAAAGTATGATCACTAGCTCCATCAATTTCCTTACCACCATAGGTTCTGGATTACCACAAAACCTTAGCAACCTCTACCACAAGAACACTCGAAGTGTGCTCAGCCAGTGCAGGTCCACAACATGTTCCATTGGTACTAACTACGTCTCCAAAGGTGTAGAAAATGTTGCTAGTCCACCTTGAGGAAGGATGTCACATGATGTCCCTTGAACTAAGACCTCATCACTCACATGGTTCTCGTCATAATCTGGAGTGGGTAACATGGTTGGATCTCCTCACAGAGGCATCCTAAAATTTATCAAGAAGTACCACAATCAGAAGAGAATATATATATATATATATATAGAATAATAAAGAATTGTATTTTAATCAATAATGACAGTTGACGACTCGATCATATATGATGCATGTACCACTAATCCCTTCATCAAGTGTCTCAGCATGCCGAGTCAAAAATTGGTTAATTGGGGTCCTGGTATATGGCTACACCAGCCACCACACCATCACTGAACTCCCTATAAATAAATCTACTCTCAACACATGTCGACAATGTTTCCATATACCCAACCAGTGCACATAAGGGTAAACATATGAACAATGTCCCATGGAAAGAACATTCTTTGATAACACTTTATCACGACCTAAACGATACTAAGGCTCAATCCATGACTACCCCAAACAGACCTCTATAGTTCAGGTGATGGTTACTTGTTCTAAAGTAACAACATATTCTAGGAGTCCTTTTCATATGTATATGTACAAAAACATATAGCCAACTCGAAGCAAAAGTACAGAGGGATGAAAGTAAAAGATGCATCCTACTATAAAATAACCATACTTTAATGCCCCAATAAATAGTATGCATACACTAAAGTAATATGAAAGGAAAAAAGTAAAAAATGCACACCCAACCAATGAGGGTCCCAAAATAACAAAAAATTGTAAATAAAACTACTAATGACGCCCTGATCTAGAAACCCAACTGTGACCACTGCACGGGTTCCAAACACTCATACTTGTGAGATCTTACAGAGTTGCGATCAAACGTGTACATAATTTTTATATGGAATGATATGTGGGGAAATACCATGAATGGGTGAGTACAATCATACTCTATAGGATATCCCAATAAAGGGTGGGTGGTAGGAGATACAAGTGAAAAATAAAACAAACTGATGGGACAAATTATAATAAAAGAGTATAGCTCATCCCAACAAGTATGTGAAGTATGATCAACCAGACATAAGGAGCTAGAGATAGTGAGAATGTGAAATTCTCATCATGTTATTACATCCTCAATTAGGAGAGTAGACTCATCCAATCAGGAGAAGTTAGACATGGAAAAAACGTGGCATAACCCACTTTTCTTTGCCTCGCCTGGAAAGAGATTTACCAAAACCGAAGGTGTGGGCACTAAAATAGGATGTAAATATATATATATACGCTCAAAACAAGGAAACACAAAAAGAGAATAAGCGATCTATATCCCAATGATATTCCCTAGGTAAATAGTCACCAACAGTTCTTTAAGTAAGCACCATTGATGCCAAATGTATGCATGTCTGTCCTAAACTGAATGTCAAAGGGGATAAAACACCACACCATGATACAATCCACTTTGGATGGCTCTATCATTTCTACATGGTTTTATGTCATGTCACTAGGACACATCTTGGTGTGGAAATCACCCCTCTTACTCGTGAGTCCAAGGATATGCCAAAACATTCCTCATAATTTATCTTTAGTAAATAAGTCATCTCAAGTTGAGGACCCATGACCATATTGGATTGAGGGTGCCACTCTATAGTCATCTAGGAACCCTAACCATCCCTGTTGGAGGGTTCTACTCTAGGTAGTTGATGACCCATGCCCATCCCAACTGGAGTGTTCAACTCAAATAGGTCAAGGACCCATCCCCAACACGGATGGAGGGTAGCACTCTGTCATCATCCAGGATCCATGGCAAGCCCAGTTGGAGGGTGCCACTCTAGTATGTTGATGACCCATTCCCATCCCAATTGGAGGATCCACTCAAAAGTCCCTAATATCATCACCTGATCACTCCTACCATCAAACACCGGATGAGGATGGATCACGTTCATAACACATTACTTCATAAATCAAATGTTCGAACTGATGTCACCATCGCATATTATATAGAATAATATAAAGGATATGATATTTATTTTCCAAAAATAGACAACTGGTGGAAAGGGTGATTTTTCCACAAGACACCTGATCATGTCAACGTGGCACCCACCTTCTGACCCCATAAATAAAATTCTCAAATTTATCTCAAATGGACCATATCGAAAATGGGGACAAACTTCTGCACACGACACATCAAACCGATTCTTATTTTAGAAGTTATGGGCATTTGAAAATGTAAAATATGGTCCTAGGGGCCTGTTGACAAACTCATGGTTGTTCGACCTATCATGACAATCGAACTCCATGATTGATCGACCGACCACTGTCGCACCATGGTACCTTTCATGGAGGTGTACATTTGGTCGACCCTAGGACGACCCGCTAGGTCTAACCTGACCCAATTATTTGACCCAGCCCACCGAGGTTGGGCCCAACCAGTGGTCTGGTCATGGGCCATGAAAAAGGTAGTAACAAGATTTCCCTGGGGTCACATGGTGTGACCCCAAATGGCCAAAATTGAGGCCACGTAGTAGCACCACCGAATCGGCCACTACTTTTTGGACCACCACCAGATGTTGTCGCCAGCCACCCCCCTGGTGGCACCCCTATAGTTTGTTCCATGGACCTTTAGGCTCATTCTAGTCACCTGATCATGATTATGTACTCGTATCGGGAACCCTTGGAATAGTGGATTCACTACGGTTTCCCATTATCATTGTTTCATAGGTAGCTTAGTGCACTGAAAAGTTGTCGACGAATACACATGAAGAATAGATGGAAAACCAGGTTTTATGCACATATTGATGGATGTGCTTTTGTGAACATCAATGATTCAAGGATATAATTTCCATTATAGGAGGATAAGTAAATCATTTCAATTAAAACATGATTCAACTCTCAAAACAATATTAAATCCTACCCCAAAATAGTCGTTCTTCATTGGTGATGCGTCCACGAGGATCCAACTTAGATCAACTAAAGAATTTGCAGAGTTTTCTACTTATTCTGGTGAAGAATGCTGAATAACTACTTGAGTGAGAGAAAGAGAGAGCTTAAGATTAGAGAGATAAAAAGATTATAGTTTTAACCCTAATCTTAATCTCCTAACTCTATTTATAGTAATCCACTTCGATGCAAAAAATAGAAACTATCATGCCCTCTCATTTTATATTATGCCTAAGAAAAATACCTAATTCTGATCTCAATAGTTATATTATATTTCCAATTAAATATCCTTTTTAAATTTTATTTATATAATCCTCAGGGGTAAAAAAATTACGTTTAATTGTTTTGATTACCATTTCCCCCCTCGGTGGCATTTTCCATAGAAGTCATGCATCGACAATATTAATGCCCCATATAGGGTAAAATCCATATTCCAGACTCATCCATGGGCTAATATTTTGAATGAAAGTTATCTTTTAACATTTATCATGTTTTCAATTTGTGCATAGTATAGGATAATGTTTTAAATATTATAAAAATTAATTTCAAGAACCCTAGGCCTCATAATGTTTTTCCGTCTGAGCGCCTAGCTCAAGAAAATATATGTAAAAATATATTAATGTATTATAGGGTGAAAACCGAGTCCCTAAAAATAATTTCATAAATTAATGTTAATTTTAAAAAATATATTTTCACTATTCACCTAAAAATAAATCATTAAAAGAATATAAAAAATTCATTTTATAATATTATGAAAAGGGTAAATCAAAAAATGATCTTAATGTTTTAAAATTCAAATCCTAAAATTGAAAAATATAACTTTAAAATAAATTCATATAGTATCATAAAAAGATATCTTTTTATTAGAAATAATTTTTTTATTAATTATTCTTCTAAAATTATTTCTAATAATAAATAAAAAACTATTTGAAAAATATGATGTTATCCCATAAATTTTTATAATAATAAGATTATTTTTTATTTTTTAACTAAATTAATTTATTCAATATATAATGAAAAAAATATTGCGTCTTAATCATTTTTATATTTAAATATTTCATAATTTTGTTTCCACTATCTATGCCTGCCAATCCTATGGATCCCTTAAAATGGTCTATATTCTTTTTTTATTATATTTCATATAGTTAAATACATTGAATAGTTCATGATTAATTCAAAAGATATATATACTTAAATTCCTTCAGTGTTACATTAATCTCCTCCTTAGAATGAATTTCTCCTTCGAAATTCCATCCCTATGATATAATAAATAGAGGATATCTCTACTTCATCACATCATTGTGTTCCCATGATGTTTCATAAAATATTTGACTCTTAAAAATAAATTTATCCATGTAAGGAAATTTTTTCCAATGAACTTTATCTCAATGTATCAATATTTCTACCATTTGTTCTTTATAAGAAAGATTATTGTCTATGGTTACAAC
This sequence comes from Viscum album, assembly GCA_963277665.1. Lineage (NCBI taxonomy): Eukaryota > Viridiplantae > Streptophyta > Magnoliopsida > Santalales > Viscaceae > Viscum > Viscum album. The sequence continues at coordinate 1,370,132,148 of OY728133.1, read as the reverse complement.
CTTTGAGTTTATTATATGTGCAAGATCTGTTATGTACTTCTTTAAAATAGATAAATTGAATACATAATGAACATGATAAAGGTTTGGTGGAAGATACTAATGATATGAAGTCATCCTAATCTAGTCATGAATCATAAACATACCAATATACAATAGGATCAACTTTACATTCTTTTTGAATCTTATAATATTGTTCCAAGGAGAAATTTACATGAATACCTTCTCACCATGATTGAATTTAAGATCTTTCTGATGATTGATAGTATAAATACTCTATTAAAATTGATAAACCATAATGTAATATTGAATGTATCTAACCTTTTATATTCATTCCATTTCTAACTTATGTCCCAATATCTTTATTTATCTAACTAAATCTCATATTGTCGAATATATAAACTTCTTTCAAGAGAGGGATTCATAATAATTCATCTGAATGATTTATTGGATGTTATTTTGGTATGAAAAATTAACTATTGGATAATATTTATCCAAAAAAACATTGAAAACAATAAAATATGATTTCAGCATATCCTCTATGTATTTAATGGTTCTCTAAGATATACTATCTATAACACCCCAAACATTTTATTGTATGTTTCTCTTAAATATTGTCAATTCAATAGATAGCCTATATTTCATGAATCACCTAGTCCTTGTGAAACAAAACATGGTTATTTTTAGGATAAGTTCATAACCTATCCGTTAAACATAAATTTTTCTCATATGTGTTTTGAATTTCAAAAAATAGTCATCTACAGTTGTGATCAGTAAGTTATTTGAGGAATGACAGAACCAACTTGTTTTTCTAATTAATAGTAACATACCCTTATGAATATAAATATGAAGAGTAATATGAATCTTATGAATTCTAAATCATATTATTATTATATTTTCTTAAGGTTATAAGGTAATGAGGTGTTGATTAATTTTTAAAGCTACAAAAAACTAGATATAAATTTTAAATTGATATTTTTTAATAAATTATTATGTTTATTGAAAAAATAACAATATTTTTGATTTATTATAAAAATATAGTTTATTGTTGAATTCTACATGTCGAAAAATGGTTAGGGTGAATTTTTGGAATTTATCTAAAATAGATGAATATTTTGTGAATAGTAAAAATACATTTTTGAGTTTTGTAAATGTTTAATGAAATAATAATTATGTATTAATTAATGTAAAATTATGGCCTACTTTTTTACAGAAACATATGATATGATGTGTCCCAAGTGGAAAATACCATGGGAAAATACCATGGGCAAGCCCATGGTTTTGCAAAAACCACTAATGAGATGTACCTTTAAATTAATAAAAAACTCATTCTCATTTACTACAAATACCCACTAAATACTTCATTTTCATTCATTAAAAAAATCTTCGATGATCTGGATGTTTTGCCTACCTATTAGTTTTCTCAATGTGTTCTCAATTTCCCAAGGTCTCAGACTTCAGGTCGTAGGAGTTACTCTACAAGGTAAGTGAATTCTCAACATTTCTTTTCCATCCAAGTTCTCTTTTATGTGTTATGTATTTCAAGTTTTCATACCATGCACTTATTTAAATATTATATTATATCTATACTATTTGTTGAGTTTTTAGGATTGTGTGACCCCTTTACTACCCATTTTTAATGTTTTCTGAATCCATGTTGTATAGGTGTTATGCTGTAGAATTGCCATCTCAAAATCCATCTTTTTTCAAGCACTTTTATTATGTTATTATCTTTTGATTCAATTTTTTATATGAAGGGATATGTTGTTAAATAGCCCCATTAATGTCCATATTATTTATCAATTATTATTTTCCCTTTTTTTATCATCAAAACATTTTATGAAATTTTTTGCAACGTCGTTAGGCTGCCTATTTTTCGTGAGATATTTCTTAACGTTTCTTTTATTTAAAGTTCCTTTATTTTATTTTTATTACTCATCACCCATAATGATAATGATATTGTAATTACAGTACCATACATGAACTATAATTTTATTATTATAATTAAATAATTCATCCTCATCTCTTTTTCCCCATCTCTTATACTAAAAATGAAAACATCATCCAATATGTGTTAATTTATCACATTCAAGGATTACAGGTTCTCAATTTTTATTATCATTATTAATTCAAGTCATCAAACCAATTTTAAGTTTGAAACAGATAATAATATATTTATATAATATTATTTAATGTTTTTTAATCCTTACACCCTCATAATATAAAATAATAATTCAAAGCAAGTTCATTATGAACAAAATAGTAAAGTTAATCCATGCATTTATCATTATCTTTTGTTAAAAAAAATCCATTATTAGGGTATGTAACCCAAAATAATTATAAGGTAATTTCAAATGTCACTAATAATATATATTATCAATTATAGTTGTTTAACCAAATTTCATATGAACATCCATTCAAGAATATAAATCAACAGATCATGAAAACCAATGGGAGAAAATGCTTCCAAAATAATAAAATTGAACCTCTTAATCCCATAAAAAAGGACGTGAATGAACCAAATATGGTTAAAATTATTCCATTATATGAATATTATTTTATAATATTATTAATTAATTATCATAAATTTTGTTATTTAGGACATTAAGATCAATCGAAGAAAGCATTTGGGCATAAGGTATGGGGTTTCTTATCTCTCTTTTAATTCCCTAAGATTTCCATTTGTAGCCACTTGTTTATTTCATGTGGGGTATTGTGTAAAAAAATTTATATATATTATAATTATTCCAATAATATTAATTTTATTATGTTATTGATTTTATGGTTATTAGTTTTTCTTCATAGGTCTTGATTGATTACAAAGGCGTAAGGGACTTTGTCTCAATTTCAATTTCATTGTCAATTACTTGGTAATGTGCACCTAATCATTATTTTATGGATCATACACAAACCATTTGAGAAAATTTCTTATTTGAAATTATAAATATATTATATATCAATATTCTAGGTTCATAGATACGATTATTTCCTTAAACCATATACCCTTTTACATAAGGTGTTTATTTGGAATGTAGTGTTTACTATGAAAATATTGATGAATCTGTATCCTCTAAAGTGTATGGATATAATGAAATAATATTGTTATTGTATCAAATATATGTATAAATATTGATTTGGACTTGCAACAATTGGTGGTTCCATCTATATCCCCTCAATGCATCGATATGTCTCATGAGTCAAATTAGTTTGCGCCAAACCCTTCATGTTTGTTTCAAAAAATTAGATGGGTTTCTACCCAAAAAATAAACCATTTTGAGAGTATTGTGTTATAATGTTCTATATACATGACAGCCAATTAATAAAAAATCACATTATTTATTTTCAGATATTCCTATCAATGAGGTTTTAACTATGACAAAATCAATGGATGCAGTTTCATTCTCAGATTATTAATGTCATTTGTTTTTCATTTATTTCCCATGCCATATTGACTATTGCAATTTGATAATCTTCAGTGATTGTTGATTCATTCTTCCAAAATTTGTAACCACTACATAGAATTTGATTTCACCAATTTCAATTGTTCATCTTCAAAAGGTTATGAGGAGGAGACCATCTACTGATTTCTCACAGATGCAGTTTTTTAGTTTTTTGTTATGTAATGTATTTTGTTATGTTTCCAAATATTATATGAGTTATGTGTATTATTCTATTTTCTTCAATACTACTAAACTTATCATTCCATTTTTATTTCATTCCTTGTAATCATGACATTGTAATAAGTATTGCACAGGGAATAGACTGCTCGGGTTGGGGTGTTACAGTTGGTATCGTAAGAAGTTTATTAGAAAACAAGGAAAAAATATATGAAATCAAAGGTTAGGGAAAAAATCCCTAATATGGACTTTGAGGATAAAAAAATAACATTCTAGAATCATATAAAGGAAAAAAATTATGTGGATATTTGTCATAAATACTTCCCTTCGTGGATATAAACTAGTAGAGGTGGCTCTATCGAAGATGTACCTAGTTGTGAATACTCTAACAAGGAGTTTCAGGATTGACTCAGTGTATCCTTGTAAATGACAACGGTTCTTGCTACACTCTTGGTTTGATAGACCCATGGGATATTCTTAGGATAATTCATATTATATTTACAATCAATTATTAGGTATTTGAATGTAAATTTTTTTCAGGAGAAACCATGTTTAAGAGATTAGCTATGAATAGAATTTTAATTTATGTTATGTACTTTTCTATTTGGGATTATAAATTATGGTTAAAAACATAATCTCGTGTATGCAATTATTTATAAATGGATCCTAATGGATGAAGGAAAATCAATAATCATAGACAATGTAGGCCTTCCCCACTATGCATGTTAACACAGTCAATGTTGGAGTAGATCATATCATGAAAATATTGGGACAACATACTTAGGCTGTGACATATAACCATTCTACACCTGTACTGGATTGTTTCATGTGGAAGAATCCCCCATATTATAGTGGTATTACTAAGCTAGTGGTAGATGAGTAGTGGATCAAGTCCCTTGATAAGATATTCATGGAATCAAGATGAAATGAAAATTCATAAGTAGCTTTGGAAAAATAATGTCTCAAGGGTGACACTGAAGAATGGTGGTCCTTGTTCCAAAATAGAATAGATGAAGAAGAAATAAATTATATGAAATAGAGTACTTTAAGGGAAATATTCTTTCGAAAATATTTACCTCATGAGAAACGAACTGAAATGAAGAGTAATTCATTGGATTAAAGAATACGGAAGAATACAATGATATGGAGTATGAGTGTACCTTCACAAAACTAAACATGCATGCCATAGATTATATACATGACATATAAGAAGAGATTTATCATTTAATTGATGGTATTATGTAATATCTTGAATGTGCACTAGCTTCTTAATCATTTTCATCATATGATGAATTTGTATTAAGTGAAATCAAAAAAACAAGGAATTTTCAATATCAAATGTGTTCAAGGGAATCCAAGATAAGAAGCTGTACGATGAAATCCATGGAAAAGGTGAAGAACCAAAGAAGAACATGGAAACTAAGAAATTCCCATTATGTGATAACTGTGGAAAGAATAATCATGGGAAATGATTGAATGGAATGGGAGTCTACTATATTTTTGGAGAAATGGGTCGCTGATCTAATTAATGAATGAGGATGAAATAACTAAAAAATGTTCAATGATTAAATTTTAGAGAGATAGGACACTATGAAAAATATTTTTATAAGAGCCAAGAAATCATGCCTTTGAAAAGGAGATGAGAGAAAGGGAATGCTTATGTGATTACACCAATAGAGTTAGATGTTCAAAATGATGTGGTGATGTTTCATAGTTCCTTGAAATGTGTGTTCAAGTATTACGAATCACACTTTTCATGTAGTTTCCATTGTCTTAATTCATGGAACCGAAATCATCATGAAGTTCAGTATCCAAAGAGGACCTACTTTCCAATGGTATGCATTCGCTATGTATGAACATCATGATACATAATCACATGCATTGGTCGAGAGGATGGGAGATCTGACTCATCACACCCTTTTGGGGGAAATCATTGTCTACTTTGGGACTCTCTTTATAAATTTAAGATATTTTAAGTAATCCTTATTATTTTACCACTTATGTCATATGTATCCCCTGGAATTCGCAATCACTTATTAACATGTGTAAAATTTAGAATCATCAGTATGCATTCAAGGTTCTTCATTAATGGAAGTATTTGTATGTATTTGAGGTTTTACATCTATGGTATCCTCTAATATATTATTTAGAGATTCTATTACTCATAGTTTGTGATGATACTGATATTTAAGACACTCAGTGGGGCACTTTAGAATTTTATTGTCACCAAGGGAGATGAAGGCTTGGTTTTGATTTTGGTATCATGCCTATAAGATAGGATACCTACGTATCCTTGTGAAAGGAATCAGAACCCTCATAGTTCGGTGCTACTGAATGGGACACATCATACCATTTAAGGTCATGTGATAAGGACCTCTATGAAATAGGTGCTTAGTTAAAACCTAGTGTGGGACATATGCTAAATCATCCTAAGCATCTTGGAAATGATATGGGTTTCCAAGTAAAATTTGACCCTATTGGGAATATGGCCCAAGGAGAACAAGGTTTATTTGATGTGTGGGGTTTGAAATATAAGGATGCTTCCTACATATCCAATATGGATGGGAATCAAATCCCACATAGTTAGATAAGTCCCAAAGGAGAGTATGGTTCTTTGAGAGATATGCCTTTGGGCTTACTTCATGAAAAGAATGCCTTGATGACTCGAGGTGCTTAATTTGGGTTTATTCCTGAGGAGGATGCCCAGATTAAGGGAATTTGGGTTATATTTTTTAGGAGGATTTCCAATGAGCTCAGGCCCTAATAAGGCTTCCTACGTATACTTATTATGATGGGAATCAGTGTTCTCATAGGTCATTCAAATTATTATTTTTTTGCACATGTTGTAACCATCACATATCTCTAAGCCCACGTGAGTTATGCTCGGTGTGAGAAAGAATAGGAAGTGAATGATTCAACAATGACACTTCACAATTTTCCTCCTCCGCTGATGGAAGAGGGAGAGGTGACGAGACTTCCCTCTTAAATATTTACATTGGAAAAAGGATCCAATGTAAGGAGGAAGGGATAAAGGTGAGTGGATTCTCCCAGCGTAGTATTCTATGGTAACAAAGCACAGCGGGAGAAGTAAAGGTTGTCGATTTTTTTTCCATCCCCCTCTGGTCTTTGGCATCGAATAAGAGATGAGTATCAAGGATGAAACCTCCTATAAGAAAATCTAGGGGCTTGTGCCAAAGTCATCGCCCTAAAATTGATCCTGGTTATGGGAGGGAGACTTCTCCATTATTCATTACAAATAAAAGTAGGCTTGAACTGTACCTTCCCAACCAGAGACCTGAGGTTCCGGGTTGCCTCATTGAGAAGGGGGAGGCCAGGACCAAACCCTCCTCAAAATAAGAAACATCCCAACTCTATTTCTGGGAGAAATTTCCATGTGACTGTAGATATAAAAACGCACAAACACTCCATGAATCCTAAATGAATTGTGAAACAAAGGTGGGAAACCTCTGTCTATGTAAATAAAAACCCAAATGGAAGACATGCTGATGTGCCTTTCCCCAAGATTTTTTAAGTCAGGAAGTTTTGGTGGAGGTCTCAACAAAATCCTTTTCAGACATGGGATCCAATAAATAATAATACATTCCATGAATGGATGAGGAATTCTTGATGGCTTGTAGACTAAAGAGGGTGAAATGAATAATTGAATCAAAGAGGGTGCCCTTGTAGTGAAGGGAACACAAGTATGGGCGTGCAAGTACACTTGGGAGACCTGATGTTCCCTTAAGAGATGAACAACCTATATGGTAATACTTGGGTGAGACCTTGCTCAATCCTTAAATAGTATCAAAGGGGATCCAAGAAGTGGGGCGCTCAAGTTATTATGAGATGAATGGGATACACTAAAGTATTTCTGACTTAGGGAGGGTGGGTGATTTATGCGCACTTGTGTTTTGGTTTTCAAACACTAAAAGGACTTAAGTCCAATGATCCTCCCTTAAATCCTTTACTCAAGGTGTTTAAGAACTACCTTGAATGTTTCAAAATACTAGGGAAATGTACTAGGGTGAACAGAGCAGCAATTGGGCTTCAAGGAAATTTTTCTATACAAATGGGTGCCCAAGGGGTCTAATTATAGAAAAAGAAATGACCTTGGGTGAAATGAGTTGGGCGCGCAAGTAGGCTGTGTGGTATATGGGGGCGCGCAAGTAGGTTGCGTGGTATATGGGGTTATGCATGTAGGCTACGTGCTGCCAGTGTTTTGGCTTGACTAAGGTGATTCAAAATTCATTACTTTGCAAATCATGATTTTTTTTCTTCATGTATTCTCCCATTTTCTTTATAATGGGATTACCATTTTTATTTTTAGACATTATGATATAATGGAGTTAAAAAAAATACCCCCCTATGAATTGGATCCGAAAAGAAATACTGATCCAATACTGAGGTAATGTAAGGAAGAAGAGAGACAAGGGAAATGGGGTGTGTAAGTATTTGGTTCTCAAGTAGACATGGGCACACATGTGTGAAACACGTGAGATTTATAGCGCATAGGGTGATATCCATCGCATATATATAATGGATTCACTTCTCCAAAATGTTTCCAAACATCTGAATTCTCATCTCTCGACATGCCAATCTTTTATTAAGATGCTTATGTTTCTCCACAATTCCTCTGTATGTTTTTTAAATGCGTTCAATAATTGGGGTGCCATACTTTCATGCTGATTTATACCTATGCACCATGTTTAAATATTTCTTCCCTTAATTCCATTTTCATTCTTTTGTAAACCTCAAAAAATGGACATACATTTAAAAGATGATATATATATATATATATATATATATATATATTTTCAAGTTCAATGACTTATAAAAGAATTGGATCTACTGGTGAGCTCGCCAGCAAGATGATTGATGACATGAGGAATGTTGTTGGTCAGGATTACATTGATGTTTTTGAAAGTACTCTTCCATTCATAGAAAAATATTTTATGATTTATCATTTCATCTTTCCTCAGAGCACCTATCTGCCTTTGTATAGTTATGACCATTTTCTAGATACTAACTTTCCAGATCCATAGAATTATGTCCCACATTCATGGTTTTAGGATTATACCAACTTCTTATCGACCAATATTTCTATTGGGGAATCATTTTCTAGTGCTGGGACATTAAAGAAAGCTCATATTATGCATCATAGCCCGTGTGATTGAGATTTGAAGGCACTCACGCCCGAGTTACAGCCATAATGTTATTCATCCATCTTTCAAGATTCTCAGACAGATCAGTACAAGGGTTGGAATAAAATTTCGGATTTCTACCTAGAGGATGTGTAAAACACATATGGATGTGGGTATACTGGGTGCGAAAGACATGTGTAGAATTTACAGATGATTTGATAATCATTGGGATTAATTAAGCTGTCTGGGTTAGTCAAACCTATGTGTATAATGATGATGATTTTTTGCTACAGTTATTATGTTCGTGGAGCCTAGAGAATAATTCCTTTTATTTAACACATGGAGAGGTAGGAATCAGTTTGTGGGAAATTTAAAAATTTATTAGATCTCAAATCCTTAGAGACATATACGATTAGTTTATTCCTCCCATGGTGGAATGGAATGACTCTAAGAAGACACCATATTTGGCTCGTGAGTTGAGGGAACTATTTTACAAAACTGAATAATTCAATCACCGCAAAAACTCTCACTAGGAGAGACATTAATCCAGTTTAATGGATGGAAATATTTTTGATAAAGAAGAAAGAAATTTGGCCCACTTACACCAGTCCAAATAGATGTCCAAGGGAAAAAAAGGGAGGCACTCTTACACCTTTTGGCCAACATTGGAGATGGGAGAATTTGATAAATGGGGAAATGATATCAACCCAAAGATTCCTGTAAATACATGTCGGGTAGGTTTATTATCCATGATTATTTGCGTATATTTATTACCATTTAGAGACTCTAAAGAGACGTGAGGCTGGGAACCATTGTTTTTTCAGTGAAGATAGTATAGAAAATGATGGTAGGGTTAGATACACTTGATTTAGACAATATTCATAGGAGTTTTATGCATATCTACAAAGGAAAATATACCTTTAGAATAGCGGGGCCATTCCATGTTTGGTGGGGCAGGATTTCTATTCACATTAGAACATATGTTGTAAAATGTGGAGTACAATTTTTTGGAACTTCTTTCCGACAGTTCATTCAAGCCTTTTCTGAAATTTCACCATTTTCATTGAATGCTTATGACAGAAATGTTAGATTGATCATGCATAAGGAATTTCATTTCATTCATTATCGTAATCTAGCTACATTGCGTTTTTTTGATGATGGTACTGCCATTTTGGAATTGAGGTCATATATGTCAGCTTGTAGAGATGTCATGTTTGCCACCAGAATCGATGGAGAAATCATATATAAAGCTTATTCTCATTATATATTTTCACATTAATTCAAATGTATATAACATAATACTATATCCCCTCCCGTGCATGTCAGATTAGAGCAACACCCAATGGTTTCCCGACAACTATGTTTGTTGACATCTACAGAGAAGACTGGGGCTAGTTTTGATTTACCCGTTGTAGATGTAGAAAGATAATTAACCATATACTATGATTATAACTAGGTTTTATCATACCCTAATGTGGTATTAAATCATGTTGTCACATTAGTGGAGATAAAGAAATGTATAAGGAGGGAACCCATCTCTTGGAAGATAATTCCTCATCATCTGGGGCAGACATGCAAGAATCAGATAATGGAGGTGATGACGCTCCAAATCCAAAAAAGAGACCTTGATCCAGATATAATCCTCCTACTATAATATAAAGAGACACTCCATTAATCCATACTGAATTCATATCAAGGTGATCTAGTCACCATTATTTTGAAGAGCAGCGAGATCCATTTTCAAATCCATCATCCATTATTGTGGGTGCTGGGAAGAAACGCAAGTCCAATGTTGTAAGATCATCATCATATCCCTCAGACATACATTTTGAATATATAATACCAAACGTTTTTTGAACATGGAAGAGTCTATAATTTTATGCTGAGACCATGTGGAGGGATCTATGGGAAGGACTGCATATTTCAAGTGTAGGGGATTTGTGAGCTTCTTCTAACATTGTTTTTAACCATAATCCCAATGAGGTAAGGACCTAAATTCGAGAGATGGAAATGCTTATATATTCCACTGATGACTCAATTCATACAAAAAACATGTAAAGTAAATGATAGATCATGATACCACCAAAGGGATTAACCCTTCATTATATGAAGAATGGTGAGACTTTGTTGATCCTGGGTATGTAAGTTCCCTTCATTTTGTATCATCCTCCATTTTCAACATCGATTTAAATCTATACATTGTCACTTAAGAGAGATTTGTTCTTAATTTATATTTGGTTATGGGAAATATAATTGAAATTCCCTCACCACAATATAGTCCTGGAGGCACTGCTCTTGGAGCTACCGGATCACCCCGCGAATCGGGATAAATATCTCCGGGCCGACAGGCCATATAGAGGAAATAGAGAGGGTACTAGGATTGTAGATACCTATATTTATAGATGATGATGTAAGAACTCCTAAAAAGATAATTAAGCAAAAGCATCGAAGAAATAAAACCATGGTTAAGAGCATTCTTCACAGTGGTAGGTATCCCTGATAATCATGAATTTTAGTTTTATTCATGAAAAAGTGTTTAAACATTTTATGATTAATGGGGCTTCATCTTTTTATTCTTTGAAAGAAACCACTATGAAAAATCAAGGATCCATAGAAGGTGTTGTTAATCAAACACAAATTCCAATAAATCTAGTGGTTCATGAAGAGGCATTGAATCCAAATGAACTAACATCTGTCCACATAACTTCTCTGATTCCAGCTATCATATGAGATTAAGATTCTATTAAATCAATAATATTTCATAAAGAGTCAAATGAAAAAATAGCCGACTTCTATTTTGTGACGCTTTTAGGTATATCACATGCACCAGAACATCAGGAAACAACTAATGTTGAACCACAATTGTTGCCGAAGAAGCTACAAGGGGTCATATGTTTCTGGAGGAAGGTTGTGTAGTAATCACTCCAATTGTTCCCATGGGTGAGACTAACTTGGGATATGAGATATCATTAGATGAAATGATGACCCTTGTCATTTATTTTTTAGGAATATAAGAACATGATAAAATATCAAACTCTTTAGAAGATTTTGAAGTTCCTCTTATAGGATCAACTGGACGTAAGTTCTCATTCTCTGTTCTATTAATCTTTTTATGATTAACATGCTAACCATTTTTGATTGAAATATGAACTTCCATATAAAGAAACATATACTTCAAAAATTCATGAAGGAAGTGTTGATTTTAATATCAAATCTACCACTGCGGAGACATTGGAATAAGTGAATCATGAGGTAGCAGGTCATCCTACGATTCAATCTGAAAATCATGATCATATTAAATATAGAACTCCTCAACAAGAGACATTAAATAAAATTTCTGAAACAAAGAACATTGGGAATGATTCATCTCATGTTTCGGACCTACTACTAGGTAGAAGATACTGATACTGTGATTTCATTAATATTTATTGTCTCTTAAAATATATCCATGATTCTTGATTTACCATATAGGTTTATCAAATTCAATGTCTGGGTTTGGAGGCGAAGCCTCTGCATCTACACAAAAAACATTTGAAGGTGGAGTAACCATTTCCCAAGAAGGAACAGATCAGTGCACTTCCTTAAGGGCATTAGTCCCAGTATATTCCCCTTCTTATGACTGTGATTCTGAATCGGACATAGAATCGCAAATGGCTCTTCGTATTTCTCATCACAAATCATGGTAAAATATCTAGAAGATAATATCTAAGATTCCCCTTGAGGAACTACCTTCAAGAATTCCACGACTTTCATCACTGTTTATCGTGATAGGACTTGGCAGTTTTGAATACCGTGAAATTCATACTAAGGTGAAAGAGATTATTTGGATGATGGAGAAAGAGAAAAATATTCAACAAGACTTGATATAAGCCAATCTATCTATCAAAATTAAAGAGTTCCAAGAAGCAATTTCCCAGGATGAGGATAATAATAATGAAAATTTGAACGGTATGATGCAAAAAATTCAAGAAAAGACTTTTCAGTAACTACACCTTCAACAATAGTTAGATATCATTACGGTGAGCTTGCCCAACTTTCTATCTCATTAGGACAGGTCCATAAGGAAGGTGTGACAGAAATCATAGATGTTAAAGAACTAATTCACTAAACTGAAGAGAGCGAGGCTGGTCAGATAAACAAACTCTAATAAGTAGTTGATGGTTGATGGGGTTCAAGAAGCTATTAAACAAATGATGAATTATTTAGAAAGTCTTTGGTTAAAATTTTAAGAGATAGATTCCAATTTGTTGATGCTTATTTGTAAAAAAAATCATTAATTAAAAGTATTTTTTCATTAATATTTTTTGATTTTTCACTTTTGTTAATTGCTTTTGTTATACATAGGGCATTGGGCCCAGTAAGCATAATGGGATAATATTTAGGGGCAAAATAGATTTGTCCATAAAAATAGAAATAGATCCCAAACCAAACTATGTGGATAAGAATTTATTTAATATTCTTTAAATATTTCCAATAGGAATCTTGAGTCATGATTATTTTACGGCCACCAAATCTAAAAACTGTATCAACATATGGGGACTCTCTTCTAAGAACGAAGTTACCATTACTTGAAAAACTATTAGAGGGGTTGTTTTATGCATAGGCAACTAGGGAAAAAACTACATAGCCAAATAGTGGAATATATTGACTGACATACCTATTATGTGGGAAACATATGCAAGGATTCCTAAGGGAACATGCTTCATAGTCAGGAAAAAGGGCAATTTTAGATCAACATAAGTCATGAATAGGAAAACAATCTCTATACAAATTTGGTGTATGAGTAACGGTAAAGATATATCTAAAAGGGAATTTCTGACTTCATACTATGCAGTTTAATGTCTTGTAGTGAGAACGTTGTACTGTGGAGTTTAAATTCATGAACTGAGGACATTGTACTGTGCAGTTTAAAGTCTTGTAGTGAGGATGTTGTACTATGTAGTTTAATGACTTGTAGTGATGATGTTGTTCTATGCAATTTAATGTCTGTAAGTGAGGACGTTGTACTTTGCAGTTTAAAGTCTTATAGTGAGGACTCTGCATTGTGCAGTTTAAAGTCTTGATGTGAAGATGTTTTTTGGATTTAATTTAAGGTCTTCAAATTTGACCAAAGGTATGAGAAAACTCTCCCAGTTTCTTGATAATTTGTTTGGAAAGATATTATCATATTTAATTATGGAAGGGAAAATTGTGAATTGTGATTTGGGAATTCTTGGAATTGAGTAATTATATGGGAATGAGGGATAATAGCATTATAAGAAGTCCATTCCAAGAACAAAGTTACCATTACATGTAAAACACAATATTGGGGCTGTATTATGTAGAGCCAACTAGGGAATATCCTTCATATCCAAATATTGGCATCATTGGACTGACAGGCATGTTATGTGGGCAACTAATACATGGCCACCTAAGGGTACATGCTGCATTGTTAGGAAAAAGGGATATTAGAAGTTTAAGGTACTATTGTCAAAAGAAGAAGAATGTTAATGGAGATGCAGATTTTTTGAAGCATTGTGTTTGGTTTTTTAAGAAAGGTACATGTATATGGAAAGGGTATTCCTAACCAATATGTCCAAAGAATTGGAAGAATATGACTTTTATTAAGGTATGACCCAAACATAAGAGATATGGTCTCGGTAGTTTTAGGTCATACAACTAGGATGAGAAATCGAAACTATATATAATATGTGGCCATGTGATTTCTAGGTTATTTTATATTGTATTGAACACATGGAGAGGGAAATGTGTAAACCAAGGTTATAAAGACTTTCAAATTGTGAGGAAAATAATGGGAAAAGTATACATGAATGACTGTTTTAAAATACAGATTCTCGTATATTGTCATCAAATATTTTACGGAGACAAGGATACCATAAACAAGAACGAAGTTACCATTACATGAAAACCCTGTTATGGGGATTTTATTATGTAGGGACAACTGGGGAATATTCAATATAGAAAAATAGTGGCATTTTTTGACTTATTGTCCTGTTAGGTAGCAACTTATGCAAGGCCGCTTAAGGGCATGTGCTACATTGTCAGGAAACAGATCTATCATGTATTAAAAACCCTGTCACCAAAAAACCATCAGAATAGTTATGAAGATCTATAAAGTATTCAAAATTAAGAGTATGAAATATGGAAAGAGTTTATGTGTAATGCATATGAGTAATATTTGAACTAGTATTGGACATTATTTTTACATCCTGTACATAGATTTGACTCATATGTAAAATAGGGACTTTCTCTATTTATTCTGAATTAATATTATGATTTGTAGTTTAAAATCCTGCAATGAGGGAATTTTCACCCCCATAATAAATAAAAACACCATACTTATATAATGTTGAACATATCCAATTCCTAATCTCTCTTGAGCTATTGTTGGTGTGATAAAAAAGGAGTAGTGTGGGTCTCTTTTATAATACAAAGGTGACACATATGAAAAATGGGGGTGTCAAATTTCTATACAGTTTAACGTCATGTAGGAAGGATGACAATGAACGAATATGAATGGAAATGACATATTGTAACTAGGTTAAGGGATAACGACCATGTATCATTATATGTCGTGCTGGGGAAAAGATCTAGTCATACAGAATTCTTAAAAAAATTCTTATGCAAGTTTGATTCTTATACAAGAAATAACATCATTTTTATCATGACTGGGCCCTAGATTGGTGATCTATGCATCTCTACGTATCTCAAAATATATAAGAATCGGTTTGTATGTTGATCTCCAAAAAATCATTCCCCGCACTAGTCGAGCTTGACATGAAGAATGGGGGCTTTGGACACATTTCAAGAGAACAGTAAAACGTAATACATAAAATGGTATAAGGACCAAATAATATATCTTAATGAAACACTCTATATTGATCTGTTTCATATACAGGTGGAGAAAAAAAATATTTCATGATTGTGGCTGGGAACAAAATTACAGATTTAGGTCTCTCTACATATCTCATTGAAAATGAGAATCAAGCCATACGTAGTTCTTTAAACATTTCCTCTATGCAGATCTGACTCAGACATAGGAAAGAGATAGACTCATGTACTACTAAAAAAGGGATGTTTTTAATGATATTTTCTTATGGAAGTTCCTACCGTCAAATAGAAAGAACGTTAGTTGTACAAATTATGTCATGTAGTTTAACGTCATGCGACAAGGACGAAGATGCTACACATTTTCACATCATGCATCATAAACTCTTATGGTTGTTATGCGGTTTATTGTCTTACAACATGGACTTGGGGGATATGATGTTTTAAGTCTCGCAGCAAGTACATTGCATTGTGAAGATTAAATTCTTGTAGTGAGGACTAATGTGAACAACTACACAATGTATTTCTTCAAGAATATCACATTTGTTGTAGTTGTAATAAGCTTTCAATTCATTGAGATTAAGGCATAAGCTCTATTTGAATAGACCTTATGTATGTAATAAGGTCCTTCCCACTTTTTCTCAAGTTTTGGAGTTTTCTTCTAGGGTATCATTGGAGTCCTATGAACCAATACCAATTCTCCTTAAAAAAATGAACATGTGCAGTCTTTCGAGTTAAAAGCTCGTGCTATTCTGTTATGGTAGACATCTAAATAATGTAATGTATGAAATATTTTCTCCTCTAATCCTTCCCACTCATTGAACCATTTCTGAGTCCTCTCATCTTTATACGACTGATCACAGATTTCAACTCTAAGTGAAGGAAATTTCATTTCAATTGTCAAAACCACATTAGTTCCATATACCAATGAATAAGGAGTTTCATGGGAGGAAGTATGGGTAGTTGACCGATAAGCCCATAAAGAATTCAATAGTTTATTAGGCCATTATTTCTTATCTTTATCCAACATATTCTGGCGTATATTTGATAGGGTATTTTTGAAGGCCTCTATCTATCCATTGGTGGTTTCATGATAGCATGATTAATGGTTGGACTTGATATTATGTTCCTAATACAACTTTTTTACTTCAACAGAACAAAAATTGCTGCCATATTTCTTAAAAATAGTATGAGGGACACCAAATCTGGTGATGATATTAGTTTTGAAAAAACTAACAATGCTTTTGTCTCTGAATTCCTTGAGAGGTATTTCCTCAACACATTTTGAGAAGAAGTTAGTTGTAGAGAGAATATACTTGAACTTCCTAGTCATGGATGAAGGATAAGGATCTACTGCCTTCATTCCCCATGTTGAAAATGTCTAGGAGTTTTTATCTGTATGTAGAAACTCTGGGGGTTGATGAATGATGTTGGAATTCACTTGTCGGGGATGACATTTTTTAGTAAAATCTATACAATCCTGCATCATTGAAGGCCCAAAATATCCAAGCCTTCATATCTGATCCGAAAGAATGTGCCCATATTGGTGGGAACCAGAAGATCTGAAATGTACTTCATTCTTGATAGTATCTGTCTTTTATTCATCAATACAACTGAAATAATTACATCAATTCCTCACTTCTTAATGATATTTTGGTGGTTTCGACTATTATAAATTGTAAAATTGACTGCTCGTCACCGGATATATTCCTTCTCAGTCCAATTTGGTGGATGTACCCCATTTCGGAGATATTCCATGATGGATGTTCTCCATCTCGTGGTATGACCATATGGTTCAGAAATAGGAAAAATTTCATTAACTTCCTCCATTCTAGTTTGAAGAAAATGTGAGACCACATAGTGATGGGTTATACTGAAAACTGTCTCATCCTGATTTGGATGTTCCAAGGTTGTAACTGCATTAGCATGTGCATTTTCATGAGCATTTTGTACTCGCGGGACTTAAGATAATAATGGATATGAGTTTAATATAGCCATTAAACCTCTAACATAATAACACAAATAAATTAATTATTCTTTTCTAATAGAATATTCCCCATTGATTTGTTTGATTACCAATTATAAATCACATTTTACCTTTAAATGATCCATTTTCACTTGAAGGGCCAATTACAAACCTATGATGAGAGCATGATATTCTACTTCATTTTTGTTACCACCTTTCGATAATAAAAAAGAATAAGGAAATGCTACATTTTTTGTAAAATAAAGAAAATTCATAATCCAACCTTGTTGAGTTAAGGGTTATCCATTATCGTTCTTGTTGGACTTCTAGAAGCACCATAAAAATACATTTCCCATGTTTAGGAATTATCTTGGATAGAGATGACCTCTCCATCAGGAACTTCACTATTAAATGATGTATCTTCCATATAAGGATTCAATTAAAGGAAATGATCTATATAATGTCATTTTAGTGGCTTTTGAGGCACAAACTAGTTGTCAAATTGTTTCAAAATAGCCGCCCACCATGCCAGACATCCTCTAAGCATAAGATGACTAAGGAAAATTTTGAGTGGATTATTATGAGACACCAATTGGACATCATGATGTTGGTGGTAGTGCCTCATTTTCTGAAATACAAAAATTAATTCTAGGAATCACTTTTCAAGACATGAATATCGAGTTTCCGCATCAAGCATAGTTTGACTTAGATTGTAAAGGTTGTTTTCATTCCCAGCATCATTCTTTTGGATGAGGAAGGAACCAAGTGATCTCTCTAAAGCTGCCATGTAGAGAATAATTGGACTTCCATTAATAAGTATTATTAATACTGGTGGAATCAAGAGATATTTCTTAAGGACATCACATGATTCTTGGAAAACTTCAATCCATTAGTAGGTAACTACCTTCTTCATTAATATGGTTAATGGAACACACTTTCCTGCCAAATTGGTGTTGAAGGGCTGAATATAGGCCAAGTGTCCTCGAAATCCTCTTATTTATTTAAAATTTCTAAGAGGTAACATACCAGGGATTGATTTTTTTCAGGATCATCTTTGATACCACAATGGCATACAAATAATCCAAGAAATTTCCTTGTGGTTACCCCGAAAGAACATTCCAATGGGTTCATCTTCAAACTGTGTTGCTGAAGATTATTGAATATGGTTTCCAAATTTTCCATGTGATTGGATCTTTTTCTGGATTTGAGCACCAAATCATCCACATAACATTCAATATATTTACCTAATAAGGTTTTGATGATATGGTGTAAGGAACGTTGGTATGTTGCACCTGCATTCATTAAGCCATAGGGCATTACCCGATATCAAAACACACCATTTGGGGATCTAAAGTCTAATGATTCTTCATCTTATAGGGCCATTTAGATTTTATTATACCCATAGTATCCATCCATGAATAAAATAGCTTCATATCTAGCCATTAAATCCATTAGAGGTTCTGTAATCGGGACTGAAAAGTTTTCTTTAGGACAATGCCGACTAAGATCTCATAAATTATTGCACACACCAATTTGAACATTCTTATTTTTCACAGGGAAAATATTTTCTAGAAATTTGGGATACATCACTTCCCAGAAAATGATAACCTTTATATTCTTATCAACTTCATCTTCAATTTTAGTGGCATGAGTTGGGAGTATTCTCCTTGCTTCTTGCTTAAATCCATGATGTTCTTCTTTAAAACCCAAATTATGGGAGTCTATGTCAGGATTATGACTTCGAATTTCTGTATAATTCCATGAAAATATATCTTGATGTTTCTTTAGAAAAGAAGTATACACCTCTTGATCTATAGAGGTCATGTCCGCACTAATTAGAGTGGGGTGTGGATCTTCCTATGTACCCTGATTTATTTCTTTGAGTTCATCCACAGTGGTAGAGACCCCTTCTTCAAATGCTATAGGAGAATACCCGAGATATTCATCTTCTTCATAATTATGTATTACCTCATATGTTTCCACTTTCAATGTATATGATGAGGTAAAACATCTAGTGTTTTGCTAGAAAGTAGTATTTGAACATTTCGAAAAAAATGACACCATATCTGATCCTACTGATGATGAAGGGTCTTCTTGGGGTAATAAAGAGGGATAGATGGATTGAGAATCATCAACTTTTTCATACTCTAGAATTACCACTATCTATTTTACTCTGGATGATGAAGCAGGGGCTTGTTGTAGTTCTTCATATGAGATGAAAATATCTCTATTTAGGCTTCCATCATTTCTTGGTGTATCAATAATTTCTCCCATGTTATCAGGCTCAGTTGTCATAATTGACATTATGGAAGTTACTGGACAAGTCTTTAGATTTGGTTTTTCACTTTAAATTTTATTGATGGGTAACGCATAATATGTACTCAAATGTATAAATAGATTTTCTGGGAACTTTTCCATTCCATTTGGAGCATTAACTTTAGTTAATTCCTTTGTCCAGGGCTTCGTTCTTCTTGTGTGATAAAACACTACCTCAATGTTATGAGATTCACATGTTTTGAAAGGAGCCTTGTCAACATAAAATGGTCCTATTTTACCATTGAAATAGTATTTCAAACATTGGTGGTATGATAATGGTATGGCTATAGGTGGATGCAACTAAGGCCTTCCAAGCTGAATATTGAAGGTTGTGTCCTGACAAACAACCATGAAATCTGAATTAGACACAAGGTCTCTAAACTGAGTTCTGAGTGTAATTTTTCTTAGAAGATATTGTTCAATATTTCCAAATCAATTCAACATTATATTCGAAGGACATATTTTAGATTCAGTCAGGCCCAATTGATGATGTGTGGCCCCGTAGCCATTATCAATGAAGGCTCATCGGATTTCTATGACATTGACCTTGCAAGACAAATACAATGGTCTGATACGACCATGCACAACATCATCATCATCCTAACCTATAAAATATATGACTATATTAAATTATGTAGGGTCATTATCTATACAGTAAACCTCAACAACAGAAACATCGATTTCAAACTCTTGACAACTTGACAATGCCTAAATCAGTGCCTCTCGAAGATCTTTTGACAGAATCAAAGAATCCATAATTGACCACATGGCTGGTACATGGTCCAATTGTTTAAAGACATCATACTTTTGGTCCAAGGTTCTATGTTTCCTATCATGGAGATGTGATTTTTCATGTTCTTTGTATGTTTATGCTTCTATTGTTAATGTAATCAGTGTCGGAGGAGAAGCTGGAATTACCATTGCATTTGGAAAATTATACGGACTTTTTATATTTATTTGATTAGAAGAAGATGGTGTGGCTTCTAATCGGTCTTCTAAAAAAATTCAGAACTGAACCTGTCATTCATGGTAGAAACCCCTTGTTCTTGTTGATCCCGCTGAAGGGCTCTTCCAAGAGTTACTATCGCATATATGGTTCAAGTAAGGGTGGAGTTTAAATGGTGGTTTTTGGAATTCCTACATCTTTCCTTATATCCTCACCCTTGTAACCTTCATCTAGTTCCCCATTTAGATACATGGAAATCTGGATCACTATAATCAGACTCACCATTGGCATAAGGATCTATTAAATGGATAACATTAACAGAACCAAAGATCAATTCTTCATCTGACGATGATTTTTTATGAAAGGTAAATTTTGATTGTACCATTTGGTAGGGTGGTTCCTGTGCTTTTGAATAAAATGGCATGAAATCTTCTAGATTTGAGGGAAATTTTGGCGTTGATATTATCTTATATTCTTCTGAATGCTCATTTTCTTAATGATCAATTCTCTTCGTTGAGGAATGGCCTTTTGAGGATGATGGTTTTGCTGTGGTAGGAGTAGAATAAGACACAATTAGTTATTTCAAATGAGTTCATAAAATGGCATGAGTCCGGCTGATCTTTTCATGATCATCCAATCATCATATTTTTTTCACATTTTTTACTTTTGACCTTTTTCCATTCTCCCTCTTCCTCTAGATCGGTAGTAGTAACACATGAAACATGAGCTGAAGAAAATTTCAATTTCACTTGTCCAAAATCTACCATCTTTTGCAGAATGCCTTTGAAAAAAAGATCTTCTGAATGAGGCAACCCAACATCTAATTAATGGGATAATAATTTAGAAGATCTTTATCTCCATCTTTATATGGATTTTTCGGCCTTCAAAACTGAACCAAAATGTTTCCAAGGATGAGATGAATGAACCAAAAACATAGTCATTCCTAGAATAATAAACATTATTTTCTAATTCCACAATCTATTTTTTCCTTTATCTCTTTGATCATCATGACGAGGCAGTCGTTGCTATTGATTCCCATGAGGCAGATCCATTCGGTGTGATGAGGATCTTGAAGTAGAAGCAGGTACAGGTGCAGGTTTGAGGGTGACTGTAGTTTCTTATAACTTTTCTATCCTCCACTCTAGGGATAATGGAATTACACAAGTTTTAGCCATAGTTTCTATAATATAGTCTTTTATCTATTGAGAAATTTAAGTAAGATCTCTAAACCCTCCTATGTATTTCATAGGGATCAAGGGTCTACACAATTCATCATGCAGATTTTCTACACAGATTGGTAGAAATCTTTCTTGTGGGAGTATTAGATATGAGGAATATGTTAAAATCTTACATCGTGTAATGAAATATAAAACTCTTTATTTATCTCTTTATTTCAATTAGTAAGATAAAAAATTGTCTTATTTTATAGGGTTGAGAGAAATTAGAGAAGGAATTTTTTACAATGTTCTTCCCATATAGTAATTCATCGATATTGCAAACTTGTATACCAGACAAAAGTTGATCCTTGTAATGACTGAACAAAACACCTATGCTTAACTTCTTCTTTTTGTTGAGAAGTTACCATCACATGATCACAACGAGAAACAAAATGTGTTTTGTGTTTTTATGGATCTCCCGAACCATTAAATATTGGGAATATGGTATTTACAAAATATGGTGGGGGAACGAATTGCATTCACCCATTCAGGGTAATCTCTCTTTTCGAGACGAACTGGTGTACTTCGTTTCTTCATAGCTTCCAATAGAGTCATTAATGCCTCAATTGTGTTCATAAGAATTTTGGGAACATTTGAATGAGCTAAAACCTATTCATGTATAGTAACAAGATCTTGATCTAGTGTAGTGACGTGTAAAACCAATTATGGTGGTGCTGATATCTTCCTTAGATAACCTACGGAAACAGGCCTGTCATGATGTATATAGTCCTTCCTTTATCGTGTACCCAATGGAGGGAATTATTTATCCACTTCTATAGTTACTATATGTCCTATTTGATGAGGATCTCTTACAGGATTTTCAAGTTGAGGACTTTCTTGGGGAGTACATTTACCTGAAATATTGTTTCGAAGTAACTCTATATTGAGTCTATTCAACGCCTTCAATTCCTCGTATTGTAGTGAAAATATCTCTTCAAGTGATAGAGATTGACCTTCTCCATTGTAAAAGTGAAATTCAGTATCTATTTTTTCCTTTCCCCTTGTTAAATGCCTTTCCAAGAGGGGGAGTTGGTTATTTGAAGTCATAACTAGATTCTGGATATGCCTCTGATTTTAGGTATTCATGCCTTTATTATATGCTTTTGTGGATAACATATTATGGACACGAATATTATATCTTGATTCCCCATAACTGGACATATTTCTTGGAGTATCTTCTACAATTGTGTTAACATCATTCACAAACGCATATTCCATTGATGGCATTCTATCAGGGATTCTTCTAGATCATATTCCTTTGTGTCTTCCATGAGACTCTGTTCTCATATATGAATAATTCCCTAGATCTTTTTGGCCGATAGTAACCCAAAGGGAAACCTTAGATAGTTTAGATGTATGCTTTCCTAGTGCCCTCATCACTAATTAGGAGAAAACTGTCTTATATTGAGGAGGTCATTGGATATGTGAAAATTTCCCCAGCCCTGTAGTCTCGGGATATTACTATTATATTTATTCATATATTTGAACATTGTATAATGAATTTGAATGTTGAATTAAATGAGCCCCTATCCTGGCATGATGGGGTGGTTCTTGAACTACTATAGCTGAAATTAGTGAAACTGATCTTCTGATTTTGTGGAGTTTCGTTCAGAAATTAGTTGGGTGAATCATCCGAAAATCACTTAAATACCCTATTTCAGAAGTTCGATTTTCTATTTCATACATTTCTTTTCTGGGATTCCTGACTCTCTTTAAGCGAGACGCTTTCTCCAGATTCTCTAATGGTTGATGTAAAAGTAACTCCAAGACTTCTATTCTTTGGGCCCTATTTTGATGAGAACTGGTTGAGGAATTTTCTTGAGTGTACATTTGATTACATACAAAACCTATAAATTGAGGCTGACCAAGGGAAATTACATTACATCAGACCACTTTTGGCAGATATTATTGATTTTAGAGTGTAGTGAAATGCAACGCTCCATCTACACCTCATCCTTTAATTCGAACACTATATGGGGAATAATAAATTAACCGGTGTAGCCACATTACAGCATTGAAACATGCATGCTAAAGGGTTCTCTACAGTTTTTCAACCTTTTGATGTTGAGAAACAGAGAGTGTTTCCATGTCAATTTGAAATTTCAAACCTTCTATTTACTTTACATGAATTATATATTCATCATATGTTAAGGCTTTAGTTTTCATATGATGAAGAGTATTCTATAAGTTGAGATGAATTTCATGAATTCAATATTCTTTTATCAATTATGGAATGTTATAATGGGAATTTTCAAAAGGTTAGAACATGATTGGTATTTCTCTTTTAGCTAATTTTTTCCTCATGTTTAACACATCTTCATCATCTATCACAAGAGGTTTCTCCAATTGATTGGACCAGAGTGGATTCTCTGTATTAGAAGTCAAATGACATAAAAGAGGTTTGGAGAATGAACATTCCTTTAATATGTCTTATGTTTGAGAAAGGGATTCACCCGTAAATGATAAGGCATCAGACATGAATGGCTAGGTGTTTTTAGGTTCCTCAAGATAGGTGGGCTTTCTCGTTGCTACATTTTCAATTATGGAATTTTCGAGGCAATGTGAAATACTAATATGCTGAAGAAATTTGCAGAAAATGCCTTCATGGGGAGGATCACCATGATGGATTATAACAAGGGATAAATCTTCTTGCTACTTGGTCTTTTGGCCACATGAAGGGTTGTCATGGAACTCATCTAGAGATAGGCACTCTGTTTTGACAACATTTTTCTGAAGCAAGCCTTCATGATGAAGTGTCTGATAAGGAACTTCAGAGTTACAACTACCACTCCCATAATTTTCTAATGAGGGGATATGATCTTGAGAAGCCATAGATAATTGTTTGAGGGATTCAATAACACCTTCCTTAAGAAGAGCCACACCACAACTTAAATTTTTATTTTACAACAATGTTGCGCGAGAGTTTTTCTTAGATTTTCTATGATACATAGTTGGGGCCACTTGCTGGAAAAGTTATTATCATTGGCAAGTGTATGTGCTTTCCCTAGAGTGGTTATTGAAACAGAATGATTACCCCAAATGGTAAAGGGTATATGTTCCCAATATTATTGTCTATATGATATGGGAGAGTATGCCCCATGACCCTCTTGAACTAGATCAGAGGTGTGTATCCACTCTAGGATTGCATGTCGATGTGTCATCCCATGTGTTGGGATAGATTTATGTGTCTATTCTCTAGATACTACTGATGTAGGTAAAATATCCTAACAAGTTTCTAGAATAGGGGAAAATATTTTTGTTTTCGCTTTCACCCTTGATAGAATATGTTTGGTGACTTCAGTGGCCGAAATGAGAATATACGTCCATCTAGTATTGGGAGTATGTGTATGTGATTAATCATGTACTCATTTTCCTATAAATGGGTATTGACAGTAGTCATGAATGGGGTAGAGAGTTGGGTATGCCCCAAATTTGTCGTTGGATCCTTTCGACTAACTTCTCCAATTACTACCAAACGAGATTATTGGCATTCTTGATGAAAATTGGTAGGTGTATGTGTCTGCGGGCTATTTCCCATCATTTATAGAAGACAGACATCCTTTAATACTAGAAATGAGACTGCTGATAGAATTGGTGATTGTAAATAGGTGTATGTTCTTGTTTACCAGTTTCCAGTACATTAGATTGGAGAACTTCTTTTAATGCATTAAGATGATCTTGAAGACTAACTGATAACTTGTAAATAGTTTTCTGTGCATGTTCACGGTACTCCACCAGGTTTATTTGATGGGATTGGCTGGTTTCAGTTAGACATGTCTGCTGAGCAGAAAAATTAGGACGGATGGGGGTACGTGCCCGCCCGTTGTTTGGCATCAAGATAAATTGATGGACATCGCCAGAGGACGAAGAGGTGAGAACCTCCTCCCTATTAATCGAATTTTGTCCCTATCATTTTATCTTGTGTTATTGAGTCTGACCGACTTGGGCCAAACGTCTAGAGGCAACACCCCCATTATGTTTGGGTTTTACTACCACACTATTCTGATAGCTACTGCTAGTGGGAGTCCTTAGGAAGTACATATGTATTCTTGTATTGAGGCCTTGAGTGTCCTCTTGAACCACCTCCCTATAGTATGGGTGGGATTGATTGTTAGGTTCTAGGGATAAAGAGCCGAAATGGTTGTAGACGGTGGTTGTCAGTGTTTTCATCTTGATCATTGGTCGTCTTTGGCCAAATGATTGAGGATTTTTTTTGACCTATAGGGTATGTCGAGCAGCCTCCAAAGTCAAGATTGTACCATACTGGTGATATTCCTTTAGCATCAAATTAGAGTCCTTGTGTTGAAGACGCTGGGTTGGTGATAATTTCCTTCCCATTGATCGAGATCCATCTTGAGTAGTGGTCGGGAAGTTCACAGATGTTGTCTTGGAGAAATCCATCCATTGGATTAAAGGGAGTTCTGAGGAAAACATGAATACGAAAACAAGCTCTATTAAAATAAAATATTTTTAGATGGATACATGCGTGATTAATTCCTTTGTCTGGCCTTCCTTTATCTATGGATATTGAACTAACATGTGGGAAACATTTTTAACTTGGTTAAAGATTCACATCGGGTTTACCATTTTTGTTTTGTAGTTCTTTGAAACGTGTGTTCAAGTTTAAAGAATCACTATTTCCAGGAAGTTCCCATTGGATTATTCATGAATCAAGAAACATCCAACAATTCCTTATCCAAAGAGGACATGCTTTCTAAAGGTAGGAATTCATTAATATTTAATGATGTGATACTTAAGAATTTTCATTGGTCGATCGGATGGGAGGTCGGACTCATCACACACTTTTGAGGGGAATTATTTTCTACTCTAAGACACTATTTTTAAATTTAAGATATTTTCATGAATCATTATTAATTTACCAAGTATGTCATATGTGTCCCATGTAATTCCCAATCACTTATTAACATGTGAAGAATTTAGAATCATCAGTATGCATTATATGTTCTTAATTAATGGATCTTTTCATAAGTATTTGAGGTTTTCTATCAATGGTAACCTCTAATATGTTGTTTATAGATTCTTTTACACATCATTTGTGATGATACTGATTTTATGCCACTCAGTGGGTTACTCTGAAATTTTATTTTCAACCAGGGAGACGAAGGATTGGTTTTGATATTGGGATCATTCCTATATGATATGATACCTATGAATCCTTGTGAAAGGAATCCAATACCTCATTGTTCGGTGCCAATAAGTGAGACACATCATACCTTTTAAGGTCATGTGATAAGGACCTCAAGGCAGATGGTGCATAGTTGAAACATTGTATGGGAATTATGTAGAAGTAACCTAAGGAACATAGAACGGATATGTGTTTCTATGTAAAATCATACCCTATAGAGAATATGGCCCAAAGAGAATAGGTTTGATTTGATGTGTGGGATTTGAACCTCAATGATCCTTCTTACATATCCCATTTGGATGGGAATCAAATCCCACATAGTTTGATAAGTCTTATAGAATAGTATGGTCCTTTGAGAGAGATGGGTTTGGTATTACATCCTGAAAACGATTCCTTGATGACTTGGGGGGGGGTTAATTTGGGGATTACTCATGATAAGGATGAATGTATTAAGGGAATTAGGGTTAGAATCTAGAGGGGGATGTCTAATGAGCTCTTTCCCTGAGAATGCTTCCAATGTATCCTGATTATGGTGGGAATTAGAGTTCTCGTAGTTTATTACAATGAGATTTTGTGCACATGTTGTAACTATCACGTATCTCTATGCCCACGTGAGTCACTCTCGTTGTGAGAAAGAAGAGGTTATGATATATTCAACAATGACACTTCACACCTTTCCTCTTTCACTAATGGAAGAGGGAAACACGATGAGCCTTCCATCTGTTCAATTTACATCGGATAAGGATCCAATGTAAGGAGGAAGGGATGATGGTGAGGGGCTAATGCTAGGATGGATGTCCATGGTAACAAAGTGTAGAGGGAGAGGGAAAGGGTAACAAAAGTCCCAATTCCCATCCCCCTTTGGTATTTGGAACCGAAGAATAGATGAGGGGCAATGATGCCACCTCCTACAAGAAAATCTAGGGACTTACGCCATGATGGTTTCCTAAAAACTTATCTTTGTAGGTGATGAGATACTTCTCCTTTATTTTTTAAAAGGAAATGTAGGCATGAACTATACCTTCCCAACTAGAGACCTTAGGTTTCGAGTCGCCTCTTTGAGAAGGGAGACGCCAGGACCCAACCCTCCTCCAAACCGTTTACTTCCCAACCTTGTTTCTGGGAGAATGGTCCATCTGACTATGGATATACAAACCCACATACACTCCATGGATCCTAACCACAGTGTGAATTAAATGTGGGAAACCTCTGGATGTGGAAATACAAATCCAAATAGGTGACACACTGAGGTGCCTTTACCAAATATTTGATAAGTTGGAAGGTTTTGGTGGAGGTATCAATTGAATCTCTTTCAGACAAGGGATCCAATAAAGAAAAATCTTTTCCATGAATGGCTGGGGAAGGATAGATGGCTTGTAGACTGAGGAGAGTGAAATGAATAAGTGAATCAATGAGGTGTTCTCAAGTAGAGAAGGTCACAAATGTATGGTAGCGCAAGTACACATCAGCGACCTAGTGTTCACATAAGTGATGAAAAACCTGCATGGTAATACATGGGAGATACCTAGCTCAAGATTTCATGAGTATTCATAGGTGATACAAGTAGTGGGGTGCACAAGTTCCTGTTATAGGAATTGGAGGGACACAAGTATTTCTGAATTAGGGAGATTGTGTGCTTTAGGCGTGCAAGTGTTATGGTTTTGAAACACTAGAAGGACATGAGGCCAGTGATCCTCCTTTCAATCCTCCCCTCAAGGGGTTGAATAACTTCCATGAACCTTTCAGAAGACTGGGGTGAATTACTAGGGTGACCAGAGTAGCAATTGGGCTTCATGAAAATTTGTCTACATCAATGGGGGCCCCAAGCATCTGTTTATAGGCAAAAAAGAGACCTTGGGAGAAATGAGTTGGGTGCACAAGTGACTTGCATGCTAGATAGGGGTACACAAGTAGGTTGTGTGGAATATGGGGGCACACATGTAGGTTGCATACAGCCTATGTTTTGGCTTGACTAAGGAAATTCAAAATTCTTTCCTTTTCAAATCTTGAATTTTTTTCTTCATGTATTTTCCCAGTTTGTTCTAAAGGATTCCCTTTTTCAATTTTAGAAATTTTGACGAAATGGAGTGTAAATAGGTGATAGGTAGTTTAATTGGTTCCTCAAACTTAGAAAATTCAATATTTGATTCTGGATCATCGAATTCATTTATATATTCATAGTTTTCAAGAAAATTAGACATGTCAAATTTGAATTAATAATGTACTTGTTAGTCAAAACCCATGGGAGATGTATCATTACGTAAAAGGCATGTCGATCAGTCCCCCTCATGTTATATAAATGTGCATTAGTTTTTATCATTATCATAATACCATGTTTGATATAAATCTTTGTCTTAATTGACTATCAAAATATGATATGAAGATATATAGAATGAATAAAGATGATAAAATTTTTGGGAATGGTGTAGAATACCTTGTATTTAGAGAAGAATCGTCACAATCTGATTCATATATAGATCCACCCACAATGGCTCAACTAAATGAAACTATTACAGAAGAAGAGAACTAAACATCCATGGGCATGGGAAGAAATCTTCAAATTGAATATGTATATTTTGTGCAAGAATACATTGATGTATTTCATGAGGATTTACTGAGACATCCTCTAGTGTGGGAAGTACACTTCTCTATTGATTTAATTACTAGTTCAAGACATATGTTAATGAATCCCTATAGAATTTCCATTATATAATTAGTGGGGATAAAGAAATAACTATAGGAATTTGGTAACAAAGGATTTATTCAACCTACTATTTTTTCATGGGGATCCCCTATTATTTTTTACAAGAAAAATATAGATCCATGAGGATATGCTTTGATTACAGGGAATCCAATGCTATTACAATAACGAACAAGAATCCTCTTCCACCCATTGAGTATTTATTTGATCAACATCATGGATCCAAATAAGTTTCGAAGATTGACCTTCTATATGGATATCATCTGCTGTGTGTGAGGATGGATGATATTCCAAAGACAATATCTCCAACGAGGTATGGGCCTTACGAGGTTGTTGTAATGCCTTTTTGACTGACTAATGCACCCTATATTTTCATGGATATAAAGAATACATTTCTCAAGTAATATATTGATGAATTTTTTGTGGTATTTATCAATGATATCAAGGTGTACTCCAAAATATATGAAGAACATGAGATTCCCTTATAGATTATTTTGAAAACTATTAGAAGAAATAAATTATTTGGGAAGTTTATCAAGTGTGAATTTTGGATTCAATAAGTTTCATTTCATGTCCATATTATCTCTATGGATGAAATATTAGTTGATCTTACGAGGACATAGTCAATCCATGAATAGACTAAACTAACAAACATAACCGAGGTACGTATTTTTATTATCTCAGCAGGTTATTATCGGCATTTCATTCAGAAGTTTTCCTAACTAGAAAACCTGCTAACCAAGATCAAATATAAAGGGTTTTAGATATTATAGTCAAAAGAATGTACATAATTATTTGAAGAATGGAAATGAATATTGGTAAATTCTCCAATTTTGACTCTTCTATTTGGAAATAGTTGGTTTGGGATATCAAGTGATCCATCAAAGGATGGACTGGGTAGAATCCATATACCAAATGATAATGAATTTTCTTATGATTTATGAAAATTTAAGACTAATGAGAATAATTTCACATATCATGATCTTTATTTATCATCCATAATCATTGTAATGAACATATGGTGACATTATCTCTATGATGAAATATGTGAGATATATACGGATCACATGTGTATGAAATATATGTTTACATAGAAAAATCTAAACATGAGGAAAAATAAATGCCTTTGATTACTCAAATATTATTATTTCTCAATACACTACCACCCAATAAAAGAAAATAAGGTGGATGATGCATTATACAGGAATGATCATGGACTTCTAAACCAAATGAGGATTGAGATAGATCCTATATTCGTGTATCTACTAAATATGGATATGTGAATTTTTATGGAATGAAGAACATCATTATTATATCAAATGATTGATAAAAATTAATTAATAGAGGTGATAAAATGTTATCAATTTGATGATGATATTCTACAAAAGAAAATTAATTCAATTACAGATGGAAGATTGGTAGACATTGTCTGTGAGAAAGGAGTTATGATTTTTGCGAAGGGGTTATGTGTTCTATCAGTACCTATTCTAAAAAGATAACTATTTGATGATTCTCATAACTCGAATTTCTCAATACACCTTATTAGCACTGTGATGTATAGAGATCTTAAAGAATAATTTTTGGGGTATAACATGAAGAGAGAATTTTCGGATTATGTGACAAGGGGTCTAGTTTGTCAACATGTAAAGGTAGAGAGACAATATCCTAGAGGGGTCATGAAATATCTAACTATTCATATGTTTAAGTAGGATGAAATTAAGAAGGAATTTATCATAGGGATAAAGAGGCCACCTTGAATGAATGATTCAATATGGCTAATTTTTTATCATCTAATCCAATCAACACATTTCATTACTATAAAAAAGGATTTACCACTTGAGAACCTGGAAATACTTTATATTAAAAATGTTGTGAGACTTCACGATGAACCTCTACCAATTGTTTCAGATCAAGTTCCCTGGTTTACATCAAAATTTTAGAAATGGCTCACGAAGGATTTGGATACTGAGCTTAATATTAATACTACCTATCACCCCCAAACCGACAGATAGTCTAAAAGGACTATTCAAACACTAGAAGACTTATTGAGACCATTCTCCCTTGATGTTCATGGTATGTGGGATAAATACATTCCTTTGGGGAAATTTTACTATAATAATAGTTTCAATTATAAAATTTAAATGGCTCCATATAACTCATTATATGGTAAGAGGTTTCTAACTACAACATGTTGGTATTAAGTTGGAGAGGGGAAACATATAGGCCCACATCATGTTGAAGTGACATTTGCAAAAGTAAATAGAATTTAGGCTCATATTAAAGTAACCTAAGGTAGGAAAATGATTTATGATGAAAATATGATAATTGATTTGGAATTTCCTGTAAGAGATCATGTCTTTCTAAAAGTATCTCTATTGAAGGTTGTCTTATGCTTTTGTAGGAAAAGGAAACTGAACCACATGTACATCAGACCTTTTGAAATTCTGGAATGGACAAGAGCTGAAGCTTACCATTAAGTTGTTCCACTAATTCTATACTAAGATCATAATGTGTTATACATTTCATTGTTAAAGATATACAGCAAGACCCAACAAATGACTCTCTTATAATGAAATAGAGCAGGAACCTAATTTATTATACTGTGAAGAGCCTATCGAGATTATTGACATACGGAATCAAGTATTGAGAAATCATACAACTTGTCTAGTAATGGTTCTATGGAGAAACCATAAAATATAATAAAAAACATTTGATCTAGAGGATGTTATGATGAAGAACCACCCATATCTTTTTCAAGGGATTTATATATAAAAAATTTTGAGGCCAAAATTCTTGAAGGTGAAAATAATATAACACCTTAAACATTTTGTGGTATGTTTCTATTAAATACATTTAATTTAATAGATATATTATATTTTATGATGCAATGAGTATCTATGAAACAAACTGTTGTTATTTATAGGATAAAATCATAACCTAGCAGTAAAAATTAAATTTTCCACATATGGGTTTTGAATTTAAAAAATGGTCATCTACGGTCGTGATCAGTAAGTTATTTCAAGTGTCATAGAACAAACATGATTTTATGATGAATAGTAATATACCTTTATGAATAGTAATATGAATAGTAATATGACCCTTATTAATAGAAAATCATATTATTATTTTATTTTATTATCTTTATATGGTAATGAGACATTGATTAACTTTTCAAGGTATTGAAAAATGAGTTATAAATTTAAAATTGTTATTTTTGAATAAATTATGGATTTCATATGAAAATTAAATTAATAATATTTAGAAAATTAATTTCAAAAAAAATGGAGCTCATTTTTGAATTCTACACATCAAAAAATGGTTAGGGTGAAAATTTGGGATTTTTCTAAAATACTTGAATTTTTTCGTGAATAGTAAAAATTCTGTTTTGAGTTTTCGTTATGTTTAATGACATCCTAATGATGTAATAAATAATATAAAATTATGGTAGACTTTTCTACAATAAAATATGAGGTGAGCTATCTGAAACGACTAATACCATGGGAAAATACTGTGGGAAATCTCATGGTTTTCAAAAATCCACTAATAAGGCATCCCTTTAAATTAATGAAAAACCTCCTCTCATTATCTATAAATACCCACTGATTAATTCGTTTTATTTCATTTAAAACAAATCATCCAATATGATCTAGTAGTTTTACCTCCTATTAGTCCTCCTAAGGATTCCTCAAGACCTAAGGTTCTACCCTTTATGTCATTGGAGTTACTCTATAAGGTAAGTGGATTCTCATCTTCTCCTTTCCATCCAAATTCTCTTTTATGTGGTATGTATATAAAGTTTTCATTCCATGTTATTATTATCATATTATTCTGTAACTATACTATTTTATGAATTTTTTTTGAATGGGTGACCTATTTTCCCCTATTTTTTATTATTCTATAAAATCTTTTTGCATAGCTGTTATGCTACATAATTTTTATATTAAAATATCTCTCTTTTTTCAAGAAATCATATTATGATATTGTCATTAAATTTAAATTGGTTTATGCTGAGATATTTCATTACATATCCCCCATAATTTACATATTATTTATGAATTATTATATACTATTTTTATGGAATCATAATATTTAATGAAATTTTAAGCAACGCCATTAGCCTGCCGAATTTTGGGGAGGGATTTCTCAAATTTTCTTTTTTATTTTGAGTTCCTTTATTTTATTTTTCATTCCTCATCACCCCTCATCCAAATTATATTTTAATTTGAGTACCTTATGTGAACTGATATTTTATTATTCTAATGGAATATTTCCTCATCATTTCTCACCCACCTTCCTCTTATACTAAAAATGAAAACACAGTTCGAGATGTGTTAATTTATCACATTCAAGAACGGCAGTTTCTCAATTTATATTACCATATCAATTTCTGGTCATTAAACTATTTTTACGGTGGAACCAGATCATTATTTATATATTTCATCTTGTTTAATGATTTTTAATCCTTATAACCTCATGATATAAACTAATTTTTCAAAAAAAAAATCTTTATGCACAAAACCGCCATGTTAATCCAAGAATTTATTATTATCTTTTATCAACCAATACATCCCCAAGAAATGTTACCAAAATAATTTGAATATAATTTATAATGTCACTAATAATATATATTAAACATTCTGGATCTTTATTCACATTTCAAAAGAACTTCCATTCATGAATACAAGTAAATCGATCATTAAAACAAAGGAAGAAAATGCTACCAAAAGAATAAAATTCATCCTCTTAAACCAATCAAAAATGACACGAATGAAACTAATAAGGATTAAATGAACCAATTAAATCTATATGAGGTTATTGTATTATTAATTAATGAATCCAAATTTTATTATTCAGGTCATTAATATCCATCATAGAACACATTCATGCACAAGGTATGGGGTTTCTTATCTCACTTTTAATTCTGTGAGATTTCCATTATTAGCACCTTATTTCATGCATGTTGTGTATTTTTCAGTACCATTGGATATATATTATAATTATTCTCATTATATTTATGGTATTATATAATTCCTTATGGTTTTATTAATTTTTTTCATATGACACGATTGATTACAATTGGGTAATGGAATTTGTCTCAATTTCCATTTCATTGTCAATTACATTGTAATTTGAACCTAATATTTCATATAGGGTGTATCCACTGACCATTTGAGATAAGTTCTCAAATGAAATTATAAATATATTATATATCCATAACATGGTTTCATGGATATTATTATTTTCTTAATCTGTATGCCCTTTTATATATGGTGTTTATTTGGAATGTTGTTATAACAATAGAAATATTGATGAATATGTATCCTCTAATCTATATAGATATTGAGAAAGAATATTGTAATTTTATTAAATCTATGTATAATAAATTAATTTTAATTTTATTGATGGGTGGGTCCCTCTATACCCCTTCAATGAATCGACTCGTCTCATGAGAAAAATCAGTTTGCGACAAACTCTTCGAGCTTGTTCACAAACACTAGATGAGTTTCAACCCATAGTCTTTAATCAATTCGATGGTATAGTGGTATCATGTTCTATATACATAATTTCTAATTAATACTCATTATGACTATTCATTTTCATATATTACTATCTATTATTTTTTCACTATGAAAAAATCTATGGCTGCAGTTTCATTCTCAGTTTGTTAAAGTAATGTGTTTTTAATTTATTCACCATAACATATTGACTGTGCCAATTTTTTAATGATTCAGTTATTTTTTAATCATGATTCCAAAATTTTTAACACTTAATGATAATATGATCTCACCCCTTTAATTTTTTTACCTTCAACATGTTTTGAGGAGGATATTGTATTTTTGAGTTCTCATGGATGTAGTTTATTAGTTTTTGTTATGTATTGTATTTTGTTACTTTTCCCAATGTAATAGAAGTTACATGTATTTATCTAGTTTCTTCAAGACTCACTATTGGAGACCGTATTTTTTCCAACACATATATACCAAGGGATCCTTTGAACTGTTGGTATAGGTGTTCTTTGCAAATAGTTTATGCAAACTGTTGCTAAAGATGGGTAGAAATTGAATTTTTCCAACTGTTTGCTGAAACCGTTGGGAACGATGGGTATAAATTTAGTTTTCCCAACGGTTTACTGAAACCCTTGGGAAACATGGATAAAAAATGAGTATTGCCAACGGTTTTTTGAAATCGTTGGGAAATATTGAGTTTTCCCAACAGTTGTTAAAAACCTTTGGGAAAATTTGCCCCCAAATTCGACAGGGCAGGCGACCCCCACCTCGATTCCAGAAGCAGACCCAGACAGAAGCAGAACCCGATTCTAGAATCCGTCTCAGAAGCACTTCCCGACTTCGAGATTCCCTTGAGAAGCCGCAATTCCATAAGCACTTATCAACCCTAAAAGCACTTATCGATTTCCAGAAACCCCCACAACACAATAGAGAAATCGTTTCCCCTAATTTCCAGATGGTGCGCAGTGAACCCTAACCTGAGTTCTTCTATCTGATTGGCTGAAACTCCCCATCCAGGATAAACTCTTTAAACCTCTTCCCAAATACAAACATAGAATCCCTATTCCTCCGATTTCGACATTTATTTCAATATCTACCAAGATCACGTCATTTTTCCTATTTTTGGAATTCTGGAAAATTTTATGATTCGCACAATTTAATATGGATTAAATGACTAATACATGATTGTTAGATGTCTCTGAATAGGGTATAATTTTCTATCATATATCATTTGTAACTATTCATATGACATACTACCGCTAATATGGTGATTCCTCAGATCATGGGGCTTCCTCTACTTTTGTTCTATAGAGTTTTGTAGTTTTTTTTAATGTAATTTATTTTCTTATGGATTTATAGCGATTATGTAGTGGGTTCATTTGTTCATGAATTTTGGGTGAGTTATTCATAAGTTCTTCTTAGAGATCATTGTATTCATAAAGTGTGCCTAATTTTTTTGTAGGTGTTGGTTATGTTTTTGTAATGCCAACGTTCGATTTTTTTAATAATGAAAATTATTTATATTTTAATTATATAAATGAGTGGTTTTCAAATATATGTTTATAAAATAGGTAAAAAAATTCTAATTGGTTTATTTGGAACTATACAATGACAGATCCCATTTTTATTGTATCCTAAAATATCATTAAAAATACTTATACTTAGTGAATCATTTATAAGTTTGGACCCCTGATTGAGCATTACCAATAATATCCCATATCATAATACCATTTTTATATTGTGTACATATCATTAGATTTTTTAATGAGTTCACTTCTTCCATCATTAATGTCTTCCAAGGATGTCTTAGAAATTTAATAGCAACTTGAATGTTTTTTCCTTCTTAAATAATATAATGTATTCTTAGAATAATTACATCCATATTTGTTTTCATTACAGGAAATGACACCCATTGAAGAGAGGCAATGGAAAAAGATGACAGAAAATAATCGTTGCATGACACAGATGGGCATTTCTCCACCTATCCCTATTGTGAGTATTTTATTTCAAATATATATATTTCAATAACTTATAATATCATGTGTTTACTTTTGTGTTAAACTATTTTTTAGGATCCACCCCCTAGATGAGAGATATCAGACTAGGAGCCTGATATTGCTCCCAGTATAGAGGCTGGTGGTAGGTGGGGGTGGTGTTAGAGTTAGATGACCATCTGGTGGTCCCGGTACTGAGGCCGGTGGTACGAGGGCTTGTGGTGAGAGAGTTAGATGATCCACTGATCGTACCAGATTGGATTATTCCCCTACCATAGACGTATCTTCTATCCCCCTTTTTGATCCTGGTGTGTCTTCAGGGACACAAAGGATATTTATGGCTCCGATGATTACACTAATAGTTGGCCAGATGTATGTGCCATCATCTTTTGCTTCTGGTTCATTATCTTCGGGATATTATATTACAACTTCATCGACTCCTGCTCCGACATAGTATGTGGCTGAGGGTGTACACTGAGGGACAATCCACCTATATAGGATATTCCTTCAGCATCTTCACATACAGTGACGCCCATTGATCCGACTACCACAAGTATATTTATATAACTATAACAAATTTTTATACAAAAATTTATTTTTATTATAACTTGTACTGATATTTTTTTCATTAATAACATATTAATCTACTGATAGGAGGTGGGGGAGGGGGAGTACTCGCTTGTGTGTGGTATGGAACCTCCAGACATAGTTGATGGTTGAATACAATGACGATGGACAAATGATTGATAAGTATGGGTTGGAATGTTGGAGTTTTTGGAGACGCTACCCAAATACTCTGACATCATTCTAGTCAGCCCTCTCTCTTAGAGACATCTTCCACATGATGTCAAGGATAATGTGTGGGCACAAATATGGTAAAAAATATATTGGATTTAATGTAGTATTTTTTTGTATGTATATGAATTAATCTATTGGGTTTTAGCTTCGGTATAACTTCCATTATAGAGAAGGTACATAACCGGCACATTTAAAGGAGCTAGTAGAGCATTGGAGAGCTTATAAGAATTAGTTGAATGTTAGCTGGTGTGATAGAGTGGGCACGGAGTTGGAGACATTACCTATCGTGGACGACTTCCAGATAGAGCAATATCACCAAATGATTACCCATTGGGCAACTCCCAAATTTATGTTATAAATCCCATTTGATGTACTTAAAAAGAAAACATTAATATTTTTCATTAATATTATCTAATTTATTATTAAAAATTATTTTGGAATCTTCTAAAAAACATTGATTCAGAACAATACCTCCATACATTGGGGTGCACGACTATGTCAGATCATGAGAGGCAGTTGGTACGATATAGTTTTTTATAAATTTTCCTTAGGAATTTCCCTTTTTATTTTTTCCTACTTAAATTATGTGATATTTATAAAATTAAATATATGAATATACTATTAATTTATATTGTTTCAATGTCATTACAATAGCACAAATTGAATATTGAAGGACGTATCCCTTGAGAAAATTTGTTTTGCTCGAGTTGAAGGAAAAAATATGGAACAACGGTTAATGAACTGACACACAAAAATATTGTCAGTTTTAATTTGTTTATTTAAAAATTTAATATTTATTTTGAAATTTAATAATCTATTAATATTTTTAACAGGACGCTTTAGAGGCCCTTGATTCCCATGATCCTGACAATTTACGGTCGCACGATCATTTTTATCAGGTTTTGAGAGAGGAGCACTCTGGTCGAGTATGCTGCTGACCTGGTAAAAATATAGTCCAGATGAGGTATTCGTCCTCTCCAAGTATCCATTCTAGTACCAGAATGTTGGAACAGGTAAAGGAGAATGCAAGAAAGTTTAATAAAAGGGTCACAGAGATGGAAGTACAAGTTCAAACAAGGGACAAAGAATTTATGAAACTAATGAAAGATTTATCTCCATCACTTCCACTAGAGGCCAACGCGGATTTTCAGACATTTATGTCATCGATGGGTGCATTATCCAATGCAACAGGCGGTAGTTCTAGTGGCGGTCAAGATGATGACATTCTTGGTGATAATGAGGATGCTAATGAGGAAGAGTGAGGGGATGAGGATGAGGACGAGGGTGATGATGGGGCCGACGATGAGCATGGGGACGATGATGAGGATGACGATGAGGACAGAGATGGCAGAGGGGATGTGGCCGATGATGACAGTGGTGATGGTGATGGTGATCAGGGGCAGATTGATCCATTACATTTTTGAATTCTGTATAGCTCTTTATTTTTGAACCTGGTTTTTCACTCTAGAATGAATATTTTTTAATTCAGTATAACTTTTTATTTTCGGCCAAATAAGGAAGCCTCTTTAATTTAAGAATTCTTTAAATTGAATTTATCTTCTTTCTTAATTCTTCTTAATTATATTGAACATCATATCTTGAATAAGTTTTCTTTAATAAAATTGTTTCATTTGATAAATAAAGTCATGTTTTTATAGTAAAACCCATCCAACGGGGGTGCACTGTCTACGAAAACTCACAATGATAGTTTAGGGTGTGATAATTTGACTCTCAATTAGTAGCTTCAACTACCTAGTACAACTTTTAAAAACAACAAATATAAAAAATATATATCTTTATCATACCATAATCATGAATCAAGAGTTTGTTTTTTATAACATAAGATCAGTTTCTAAGATGTGAAGGACAAATACATAGGATTTATTCAGAATCATGGCCCGAATATGTTTCCCTACGAATGTTGCTGGACCGAGCCAACACGCCGCGGTGACGCCGTGGTCACGCCGCGGTCACGTCACAGCCACGCCATAGTAATGGAGTGATTTGGCCCTTCTCCATGATGAAACCTCATGGCGGTTCACAGTCCTGTCAGTATTCGATGTATGATATCTAGATAGATTTTTAGATACATTACCCACCCTTCTTCCTGGACAACCCCCCGGACAGCCCCCCACCCGCCTCAATCCGAGGCACGATGTGGCCGGTACCACTCAATGTGTCTTTTGTTTGTTTAAAATGGATACTATTTTTAGAAAAAACAACTAGAATTCAGAAAAATGGACCAAACACATTCAAATTGTGTTGAAACATTAAGAAAACGATCCATGGGTCATTTGTGAAGTGTAAGAGTCAACCCAGCCTCAATCCGAGGTGCGATGTTGTCAGCAGCACTCAAAGTGTCTCACTTTTATTTGAAATGGACAACATTTTAAGTGAAAACAATAACTAGAATACGAAAAACTGACCAAAAACATTCTTTTTGTGTTGATACTTCAACACAACGGTCCATGTGTGAATTGTGAAATCATTGGATAGACTGCACATCAATCAGAGGTGTCGTGTGAACGTGCTGACTGAAAATGCACTATGTATGTCTTAAATGGACAAGACATGGGTTTTACGGTCAAATGCATGCCGAAAAACATTTGAATGACTTGAAATCACATTAAAACATCCTAATTATTATTCGTGAGGTGTACGAGGAGACGGAACATCATTCAGATGCACAGTTTGCGAGGCACGACTAAATATGTGTTTTTAGGTGTTTGGCACGCTTGAAAAGTAGGCGTGGGGTGGTCAAAACCACCCAAATGACCTGGGAATGCCATGAAATCAATCTACAACAAAGGGTTGGTGAATTTTAAATTGGTCAGCTAGACAACATGTTAGTCGGAGGTGTCGTGTGACCGCGCTGGCCAAAAACGCGCTCTGCGTGTCGTAAATGGCTAAAACATGTGTTTAACGGTCAAATGCATGCTGAATGACATCAGAATGACTTGAAATCACACGAAAACACCATAATTTTTATTCTTCAGGTGTACGAGGAGACGACAGGTCATTTAGAAGCGTGGTTTACACTTTACGGCTGAATATGCGTATTATAGGAGTTCGGTGCGCTTGAAAAGCATGCGTGTGGTGTTCGAAACCAGCCGAACGACCACGGAATTCCATAAAATAGGACGAAACAAAGGGTGGGTGAATTGTGAAATTTTTGTCCAGATGAAACATCAATTGGAAGTGTCGTGTGACCGTATTGGCCTAAGACGCACTCCGCCTGTCGTAAATGTATAAAACATGCGTTTAACGGTCAAATGCACGCCGAACGGTATCAGAATGAATTGAAATCACATGAAAACATGATAATTATTATTCGTGAGATGTACGAGGAGATGAAACGTCATTCGGATGCGCGGATTGCACAGCATGGCTAAATATGTGTTTTTAGGTGATTGGCGTGCTTGAAAAGCGCGCATGGGGCGGTCACAACCGGCCGAACGACCTCAGAATGCCATGAAATTGGATGATAGAAAAGGGTGGGTGAATTGTAAAATGGTCAGATAGACGAAACATCAATCAGAGGTGTCGTGTGACTGCGCTGGCTGAAAATGCACTTCGCCTGTCGTAAATGGCCAAAACATGCGTTTAATAGTCAATTGCATGTTGAACGACATAGTAATTACTTGAAATACCATGAAAACTCACTAATTATTATTCGTGAGGTGTACAAGGAGAATACATTTCATTCAGATGCATGGTTTTGTGCGACACGGCTAAATATGTGTTTTTTAGGTGTTTGGCGCGTTTGAAAAGCGCGCGTGGGGTGGTTGAAATAGGACAAACGACCTCATAACTCCATGTAATCGGACGACAACAATGGGTGTGTCAATTGTGAAATGTTCAGCTAGACGTCACACAATTAGAGGTGGTGTGTGACCGCGCTGGCCGAAAACGCACTCCTCCTATTGTAAATGGCCAAAACATGGGTTTAATGGTCAAATGCATGACTAACGACATTTTAATGGATTTTAATCACACGAAAACACCCTAATTATTAGTCATGATGTGTACGAGTAGACGACACATCAGTCGGACGCACGGTTTGCACGGCACAACTGATTATGTGTTTTTTAGGTGTTCGGCGCACATAGAAAGCGTGTATGGGGTGGTCGAAACTAGCCGAACGACCTCGGAATGCAATGAAATCGGACGACAACAAAGGGTGGGTGAATTGTGAAATGGTCGGCCAGACGACACGTCAATTGGAGGTGTCGTCTGACCCCGCTGGCTGAAAACTCACTCCTCCTGTCATAAATGGCCACAACATGCGTTTAACGGTCAAATGCATGCCGAACGACATAGAACTGACTTGAAATCACAATAAAACACCCTAATTATTATTCACGAGGAGTACTGTGAGACGAAACATCATTTGGATGCGCAGATTGCGTGGCACAGGTGAATATGTGTTTTTAGGTGTTCGATGTGCTTGAAAAGCGTGCGTGGGGTGGTCAAAACCGGCCGAACGACCTCAGAATTCCTTGAAATTGTGAGACAACAAAGGGTGGATGAATTTTCAAATGGTTGGTGAGAAGGATTGTAAATCGGAGGTCTCGTGTGACCATGTTGGCTGAAAACGCACTCCGCGTGTTGTAAATGGTCAAAACATCTGTTTAACGGTCAAATGCATGCCGAACGACATCGAAATGACTTGAAACCACACGAAAACACCCTAATCATTATTTTTGAGGTTCATGAGGAGACTCCACATCATTCGGACGCGCGGTTTGCGTGGAATAGCTGAATATGTGTTTTTTAGGTGTTCGGCGCGCTTGACAAGCGTGCATGGGGTGGTCGAAACTGGCCAGACGACCTCAGAATGCCATGAAATTGGATGACAACAGAGGATAGGTTAATTGTGAAATGGTCAGCTAGACGACATGTCAATCGGAGGTGTCATGTGACCACGTAGGCCAAAAACACACTCTGCCTGTCGTAAATGGAAAAAACGTGCGGTTAACAGTCAAATACATGCCGAACGACATCAGAATGACTTGAAATCACAAGAAACACCCTAATTATTATTCTTGGGGTTTACGAGGAGAAGAAACGTCATTAGGATGCGCAGTTTGCGTGGCACGATTGAATATGAGTTTTTCAGGTGTTCGGCGTGCTTGAAAAGCGCGCGTGGGGTGGTCGAAACCGGCCGAACGACCTCGGAATGCCATGAAATCGGATGACAACAATGTTTGGGTGAATTGTAAAATGTTCGTCTATACGGAACGTCAATCGGAGGTGTCGTGTGACCACGCTGGCTGAAAACGCACTCCGCCTGTCGTAAATGGCCAAAACATGCGTTTAACGGTCAAATGCATACCGAACGACATCAGAATGACATGAAATCACACTAAAACATAGTAATTATTACTCGTGAGGTGTACGAGGAGAGACACATCATTCGGACGCGTGGATTGCATGGCACTGCTAAATATGTGTTTTTTAGGTGTTTGGCGCACTAGAAAAGCATGTGTGGGGTGGTTGAAACCGGCCGAACGACCTCAGAATGCCATGTAATCAGAAGAAAACAATGGGTGGGTGAATTGGGAAATGGTCGGCCAGAACGCACATCAATTAAAGGTGTTTTGTGACCGCACTGGCCAAAAATGAACTCTGCCTTTCGTAAATGGCCAAAACATGCGATTAATGGTCAAATTCATGCCTAATGAAATCGGAATGAAATGAAATCACAAGGAAACACTCTAATTATTATTCTTGAGGTGTACAAGGAGACGACATGTCATTCGGATGCACGGATTTTACGACACAGTTGAATATGTGTTTTTTAGGTGTTCGGTGTGCTTAAAAAGCATGTGTGGGGTGGTCAAAAACAGCTGAACGACCTCGGAATGCCATGAAATTGGACGACAACAAAGGGTTGGTGAATTTTAAAAATTTCAGCCAGAAGGAACATCAATTGGAGGTGTCGTGTGACCGTGCTGGCCACAAACACACTCCATGTGTCATAAATGGCCAAAACATGCGCTTAACGGTCAAATTCATGCTGAACGACATCATAATGACTTGAAATCACAAGAAAACACCCTAA
The DNA here is from genome assembly GCA_963277665.1 of Viscum album. Taxonomy (NCBI): domain Eukaryota; kingdom Viridiplantae; phylum Streptophyta; class Magnoliopsida; order Santalales; family Viscaceae; genus Viscum; species Viscum album. Next base: position 1,370,087,910 of record OY728133.1, on the reverse strand, counting down.
TTATTTTTCTTAAGGCGTACGAGGAGACGAAATGTCATTCAAATGTACGGTTTGTGCGGCACGATTGAATATGTGTTTTGTAGGTGTTCGGCGCGCTTGGAAAGCATGCGTGGGGTGGTCGGAACTGGCTAAATGACCTCGGAATTTCATGAAATAGGAGGAAAACAAAGGGTGGGTGAATTGTGAAAAGTTTGGGGAGACGACACATCAATCGTAGGTGTCGTGTGACTGCGCTAGCCGAAAATGCACTCCACGTTTTGTAAAATGGCCAAAACATGCGTTTAATGGTCAAATGCATGTCGAACGACATCAGAATGACATTAAATCACACAAAAACACCATAATTATAGTTTGTGAGGTGTATGAGTAGACAACACATCATTCGGACGCGCGGTTTGCACCACACCGCTGAATATGTGATTCAGGTGTTCGGGCTGCTTGAAAAGCGTGTGTGGGGTAGTTGAAACCAGCCGAATGACCTCAGAATGAAATGAAATCGGACAACAACAAAGGGTGGGTGAATTGTGAAATGGTCGGCTAGACGGCATGTCAATCGGAGGTGTCTTGTGACCACGCTGGCCAAAAATGCACATCGCCTTTTGTAAATGGCCAAAACATGCGTTTACCGGTCAAATTCATGTAAAATGACATCCGAATAACTTGAAATAATACTAAAACACCCTAATTATTATTCTTGAGGTGTATGAGGGGACATCGCATCATTCAGACGTGTGGTTTGTGCGGCACGACTGAATATGTCTTTTTTAGGTGTTCGGTGCGCTTGAAAAGCGTGCGTGGGGTGGTAGAAACCGGCCGAACAACCTCAGAATTCCATGAAATAGGATGACAACAAAGGGTGGGTGAATTTTGAAATGGTTGGATAGACGACACATCAATCGGAGGTCTTGTGTGACTGCGCTGGACGAAAACACACTCCGCCTATCGTAAATGGCCAAAACATGCGTTTAATAGTCAAATGCATGCCGAACGACATCAGAATGACTTGAAATCACACTAAAACACCATTATTATTATTTTTGAGGTGTACGAGGAGAAGACACATCATTCGGACGTGCGTATTGCACGACACGAATGAATATGTGTTTTTAGGTGATTGACGCACTAGAAAAGCATGTGTGGGGTGGTCGAAACCTGCAGAACAACCTCAGAATGCCATGAAATCGGACGACAACAAATGGGGGTGAATTAGGAAATGTTCGGCCAAACGGAACGTCAATCAGAGGTGTTGTGTGACCACGCTGACCGAAAACGCACTCCACCTGTCGTAAATGGCTAAAACATGCGTTTAACGGTCAAATTCATGCCGAACGACATCAGAATGACTTGAAATCATAGGAAAAAACCCTAATTTTTTGTCATGAGGTGTACGGGGAGACGACATGTCATTTGGACACATGGATTGTGTGGCACAGTTGAATATGTGTTTTTAGGTGTTCGGCTCGCTTAAAAAGCATGTGTGGGGTTTTTGAAATCGGCCGAACGACCTCGTATTGCCATGAAATCGGTCGATAACAAAGGGTGGGTGAATTGTCAAATTTTCGGCCAGACGGTACGTCAATCGGAGGTGTCGTGTGACCGCACAGGCCGAAAACGCACTCTGCATGTCGTAAATGGCCAAAACATGCATTTAACGGTCAAATTCATGCCGAACGACATCATAATGACCTGAAATCCAACAAAAACCCCCTAATTATTATTCGTGAGGTGTATGAGGAGTCAACATGTCATTCAGATTCACTGTTTGCGCGGCATGGCTAAATATGTGTTTTTCAGGTTTTTGGTGCGCATGAAAAGTGTGCTTCTGGAGGTCAGAACCTGCCGAACGACCTTGGAATTCCATGAAATCGGATGACAACAATGTTGGGGTGAATTTTGAAATGGTTGGCCAGACGGCATGTCCATCGGAGGTGTCGTGTGACCGCGCTAGCAAAAAATGCACTCCGCCTATCGTAAATGGACAAAACATGCGTTTAATGGTCAAATGCATGCCGAACGACATTAGAATGACTTAAAATCATAGAAAAGCACCCTAATTATTATTTTTGAGGTGTAAGATTAGAAAACATGTCATTTAGATGCGCGGATTGCGTGACACGACTGAATAGGTGTTTTTTAGGTGTTTGGCGTGCTCGAAAAGCACGTGGGGTGGTCGAAACTGGATGATAAACCGCAGAATTCCATGAAATCAGACTACAACAATGTGTGGCTGAATCTGGAAATGGTTTTCCAGACGGCACATCAATTCGAGGTGTCGTGTGACCGCGCTGGCCGAAAACGCACTCCGCGTGTCGTAAATGGACAAAACATGTGTTTAACAGTCAAATTATCACCTAATGACATCAGAATGACTTGAAATCACATTAAAACACCCTAATTATTATTCATGAGGAGTAAGAGTAGATTTCATGTCATTCAGACGCATGGTTTGTGCGACACGACTGAATATGTGTTTTTAGCAGTTCGACGCGCTTGAAAAGCATGCGTGGGGTGGTCAAAACCAGATGAACGCATTAAAATTGAATTGATATTTTAGGAAAACGATACATGGGTCATTTGTGACATGTATGAGTCAACACAGCCTCAATCCAAGGTGTTGTGTGGCCGGCACAACTCAAAGTGTCTCTCTTTTGTTTCAAAAGGACATCATTTCAAGTGAATACAACAACTGACAAATGGAAAACTGAACAAATTCATTCAGATTCTAATGAAACATTATTACAATGATCCATGGGTCATATGTGATGTGTACGAGTCAACCCCACCTCAGTACGAGGGCCAATGTGGCCAACACCATGCAAATTGTTTCTCTTTTGTTTTAAAATGACAAGATTTTAAGTCAAAACAACAATTTCCATACAAAAAACAGACCAAACTCATTCAAATTGTGTTGATAGTTTTGGAAAATGATCAATGGGTTATTTGTGACGTGTACAAGTCAACCCATCCTCAATATGAGGTGCGGTGTGGCCACCACCACTCAAAATGTCTCTCTTTTATTTAAAATCAACATGATTTTATGTGAAGATAACAACTAACATACGGAAAAGAGATCAAATGCATTCAGATTCTGTTGAAACATAGGAAAACAATCCATGGGTCATTTTGGAAGTGTACGAGTCAACCCCATCTCAATCTGAAGAGTAGTGTGGCTAGTACGACTCAAAGTGTCTCAGATTTCTTTGAAATGGACCACATTTTAAGTGAAAACAACAACTAACATACGGAAAATGGACCAAACACATTAGGATTCTATTGATACATTAGTAAAACGTTCCATGGTTCATTTTTGACGTGTACAAGACAACCTCGCCTCAATTTGAGGCATGGTGTGGCCGTTACTAATCAAAGATTCTTTCCTTTGTTTAAAATGGATACGCTTTTAAGAAAAAACAACCGGCATATGGAAAACCGACCAAATGCATTCGGATTGTGTTGATACATTAGGAAAACGATCCATTAGTCATTTTTGACGTGTACGAGTCAACCCCACCTCAATCTGAGGCGCGGTGTGGCCGACACCACCCAAAGTGTCTCGCTTTTGTTTCAAAAGGACATCATTTAAAGTGAATACAAAAACTAAAATTTACACTCATCAACGATAGTCACAAAATCATTTTCACGAGTTAGGTAGCTTAACCCATGGGGTCATAAGTGATGAGACTCCTAAGAAAATACCTTTCCCCCCTATATTATAAATAATACTAGTTCAATTCAAAATGCACTACAAATTACTATATACCCAAATCTGGGATCAGAAAAAAAAATTGGGATTTGAGCCAATTTCAAACTCTTATTCAACTCTAATAAGTATTTCTCAGACTATTATGCCTATTAGAATTTGATGGGGATGTGGGGGGCTATGTAGGGGTGAGGTGAATTACTACTATAAGAGTGGTTGTCATTTGAAGATAGAAATGGGTGTCAATAAGGTTTGAGTTTTTGAAACTATTATTAACTCTACTGGATGATTGTTGTCATATGAATATAGAAATAGGAAATTGTAGTACATGACATGCTTGGAATATTTTGATGGTTTAATGAGTTTTTTATTCTATTTTAGGTGTTTTTTATGCTGTTTTAAGTCTGTATGTGGTTTTTGTGATGTGGTTTTTGTGATATTTTTTTTGCAGGTGTATACTGGAGGTGCTACTAGAGGGCTGTTGTGAAAGAGTTCTAGAAAAACACATTACCAACGGTTTTAAACCATTGGTATAACAGTTCTGTAAAAACACATTACCAATAGTTTTAAACCATTGGCAATTCTAGAAAATGGAAAAACACATTACCAACAGTTTTAAATCATTGGTATATTAGTTATCAATTCGAAATTTAAAAACTATACCAACGGTTCTAAACTGTTGGTATAGTGTTTAGTATACAATATATACCAATGGTTTCTAGAGACTGTTGTTAAAAACATTTAGACTGCCTATATTTCCAACGGTTTGGAAAACCATTGAAAATACTCCAGTTACACTTCCTTTCCCAACGGTGATAAAAAAACTATTGGTAATGGGCTACTGCCATGCCTTACTTGCCAACGGTTTTCCAAACCGTTTGTATACTATATACCAATGGTCTGGCAGCCCTTAACAATGGTTAAAAACTGTTGGTAAAGGCTTAATTTTCAGTAGTGACTACTAAATTGATCCTTACTTCTTGATTTAATTCCTTGTAATCATTCAAATGTAAAAAAGTAATGTACCGACTCTGGGTTTTTGGGGGTTAGGTGTTACACTATCTTGTTAAGGTTGATGGGATGTACTAAAACATATATTTTTATCCAGATATTTCTGAATACATCTCAATAACATCATGGAAAAACTCATATCTCTATTATATATAATGAAACCTAACCAATTCATTATTATATATCCTAGAAAATCTATCATGAAAGAAATATTCTCTAATTTCAATGATGTGTGATAACATTATAAGATGGTTGACTATAACCCAAATAACATTATGGCCTTTATATGTTTTGGAAAGTCCAATAACAATATCCTTGATGATTTTTTCCTATTTCCACTTTTATTTGGGTAATGGGGTCAAATACCCTTAAACATCTATATATCATCCTTAACTTACTAACATACCATGCATTTAGATACACAATTGAACTATCACTCCTTAATTTTCAAAGAAAAAAATTACTATTTTAGATCTCTATATATATTTTTACTTCATGTATTAAGAGAAAATGATGAGCTATGATATTATTAAAATTATTCCTTCTTTATATCTAATATTGAGGAGACAGAAAATCTGTTTCTAAACCTTATCATTCCATTATAATCAAGGATGAACATTGAATCATTTTTCACATAATTGTTCATCTCTATGTCCTCCTTTTGTGCCTCTGTAATATCCATATGGATAGATTGGTGAAAACTCATTTGAGAAAGATAATATTTCTACCAATAATTGAACATTTTTATGTCTATCCTTTTTAAATCCTTAAATATTGGATCTTTTTTATCATCATCATACATAATCTAGCATGAACCTTTAAACTCAAAGAATTATCCACCTTTTTTCCTTCCAAAGATGATAATGTATTAATAAGTCCGAATCATTATAAAACTTCATCCATCTTCTCTGGAACAAATTAAACCCTTTCTTGGTAAGTATATACTTTTAACTATTATGAATAGTCTATATGTAATACCAGTCACTATAATGAAATTGTATCAATACCTTTAATGAAATTATATCTATTGATAACTCTAAATCCCAAGGTGGGAAATGTTTTTCATTAACATTTAATTGGTGTGAGGAATAAGCTAAAACCATATCATTATACATTAGAACACATCCTACTCTCTTATTTGATGCATCATTGTAAATAACAAACCCTTATCCACTATAGTGTATTGTGACATTATATGCACTAACCAAAATTTTATTTAGTCAGCTGATTCTTCCTTCACATTCCCCAATCCAAAGGAACATAACTCCCTTACAAGTTATCATGGTGAGTGGATAATATATGTGTGATAAATTAACATCAATTCATCTATAATATTTATAAAATCCAAGAAAATGTTAGATCATAGACATAATGGTTGGTCTGGATTAATATTCACTAACATAAATCATTGATGGATCCATTAATATTACCATATTTGGTATTATATGACCCAAAAATGAAACATTAAGTACCCAAAAATTACAGATGGGTATTTGGTATAATCCTCGAGTGATATTCATATGCACCCTTTCTCTTGCAATATACAAGTACATCATCTATAAAGACTACAAAAAACTGATAATGGTAAAATAAAAATACTCTATTAATTAAATAAATGATGATATTAGGGGATTTAGTAAGACCAAATGGAATCACTAAAAATTCATATTTGCCATACCTTTTATGGATGGATTTATTGAGTATTTCATCACATTCAATACTCAACTAATAGTTTCTAAATTGATGATAAATCATGGAACATTTTTTAGATCCTTATTATTGATCTAAAAAATCATTAATATGGGGTTTATGATACTTATTATTTATTATGATCCTGTTAACTTCCTGATAATTAATGGATTTAATTATTGATACATATTTATTCTTCAAACAATTTATAGTTTCTTCACATCGTGATGATATTGGATGAATTAATACCTATCCATATTCTCATGGAGTTTCTTTTCCAATTCCTATAACACAATTAGGGATGTTTTATATAGAGTCATTAAAACATGTGTGGCTCAGGATATGAGTTTTATTGAAAACTCAACATCTCCATTTTGATGAATAATATAAATATATTAAAAAATATCAAAAAATTATTATACAATAAGAAGATATTTGATGTTGAATTTATCCCAAACCATCTAAGATAAATACCCCCCAATTAATTGGAATTAAGATCCATAAATGGATGTAATTTCTATTTGAAGATTGTATTTACTATCTCATGAATCAATAATCTTAGGTTGATTCAAAATTTTAAATATGATTTCCCTTACTCAATAATTGATTTGGAATTTATTTAAATAATGCCAATACATTACGGAAATCACGTCAAATTCAACTAGAGAAAGAATAAAAAAAATTGACAATGAGCGCATTCCCATATTCGTTAATCACAAAAGATTCATAAACATGATATGTGATCATTTCATGTGATTAAACCATCCCAAATTCCCTTCTGAGACTGGCACATGGAACAAATTTCTACATACTCAAAGAGAGATTCTGATCCGCATAGGATGTGATATTCACCCAAGAATTACAGAATATGCAGATGGACTAGTTTTTTCCAACTTTATGCAACCTCATGGAATTAATATATATAAATGAATAAAAAAACTGTAGAAATAACATATTCCATAAATGAAATAAGATAGAAAAAATGATAAAACTCAAAGCAATCATAAAATCCAATGTATAGTTTGAACATAACTATACAACTAATATCAAAAAAAATACTACATGTGATTGCATGGAAACCCTCAAAAAATTTCACCAAAATCTACCAAAACCTAGCTGATATAAAACCATGGTGCCACACTACAATGAATATTTAATGAAAACCATGCATGATATGCAGTTATTATGTTTATATATCAAAAGCATTGGAAAAAATTACAATACCCATTTTCTATACTTCCCTATAATGTAGGTAAATATGTTTCAAATAATTTCATATAAATATATAAAAGAATATCTAACAAATCAAAGAAAATCATGTATCACATATCATATAAAATCATGGGAATATAAGATAAAATAGTAAAAGAAAAAATTTGGCAAAGCACATGTAACATCATTCCAACGATCCCACTAGGCTGAGATAGCTAGTAAAATCATAACCCTAAAAAAGATAATCATGTTTACATCACGATTCTACAAATATGCATAAAATCAGGGTAGTAGAGAAACACTCCAAAAATTGAACCTCCTAATAACATATATAAAGTCTCAAGAGAAGCATTCCTAGGGAGTATAGGAACACCCCATGGGTGAACCATTTAAAATTATTAATGGGTGATTAATATTACCCATACATCTACCTAAGTACCCAAGATGTTCCATATTCTATGCTTTCCAAGCCAACTCATAATAAAAATCAATAAAACCATTCATTGAAATACATTTAAAAAAACCATTTCACAATGATTTGAAAAACTTGTTTTCACATACCAAGACCAATGGAAACCATTGTTTCTAAAAAACCCATTTAAAAAACAAAAATCATATCAATAAATAATTCTATTCAATATATATTCTTTTTATCAAAACTATAATAGTGATGTTCACAATAATATGCTAGAGAGGGAACCACCTAACTCAAAATGCAGGTTTAACAAGCCTGTAATAGGATCAACAAACAAGGGAGAAATAATGATAAAAAATAAACTAGACAATCAACTCCAAACTTCTCTAAATTGATTCTATAAATAAAATAGTCGATGTAGATGAAAAATAAAGTCATATCAAGAAGAAAATAACACCTCGGACTACAACCAATGGAAGGTTTAGCCTCTGAAATAATATCTCACATAGAATCATGAGATATTCAAGCATAATCCAAATAACAGATTAAAAGATTTATGAATTAGATGAAATGGTACTACCATGATCAAAAGAAATGAATAAATAGAAATATTACACACGTGTTAAAATTCATCGCAACCAAAACATTAATAAATCACTAATAAAAATGATTTAGAAGGGTTGTAGTCTCTAAAATCATCCTTGTGAGCCTTTGGGTGGAGATCCATGACACTGTAGATAAATGAATAAAAAAATCAATCATAGGAAACCCTAAAATCCCCAAATTGTGACAATTACCTGGAATCTGACCCATTTATATGTTTTTTAATCCATGAAGGTTTAATGCTAAAAAACATGTCACCTTTTCATCAAAACATGACATTTATCAAAACATAGTGTGAATCAAATAAAAGTCTTGTAATCCTTTCATGATATGTACTAGACTTACATAATCTACTCTATAACCTTCAAAAGGTGTGTAAATACATTACATAGAATTTATTTTCACTAGATACTAATAAAAGTACATTTTTGAGTAGAAAATTTCCAAACCACCTTGGGTGTTCTCCAAATATGAGGATAACTCAAAAACTCTTTAACACATATTTCCATGGAATCTATTAATTCAAATAAACAAACATACCCTACCAGTAGATAATTTTACATGACAATTTATATCCATCATTTGTAGTCAAAAAACGCACCCAAACCAAGAGGAGAACAAATTATGAGAAGGGAAATACTAAAAATATGGTAAATAGATGTCACAAAAACTAGGCCATAATAATTTATCGGCCCAATAAGTCATGTGGATAAATTATGTATGGAAAAGACAGGATCCCAATGCTCCCTCAGAAATGGATCATGCTCCCATGACTCTTAAGAATCCAATCCATGTCTCCATAACACTATGACCAAAAAATTCAACATCCACCCAAGAAATTCACCTGAGGTTCAATAATCTCTACTGGATACTCCACAATAAAAACATCTAGATCTAACTCAATCTCTTCCCTATTCAGAGCGTGAGAAGGATAAAAAATATATTTTTTTGTGATTTTATATTTGGAGAACATCATTGATTACTGTCAATAGAAATAGAAATTCCAACCAATAGAAAATTTTCCCAATTTTATCAGTGACCTTAAATGGTATAAAATATCTCAGAGATGACATACTATATTTTCCAAGATGATGGTGACCCAACGAAGGAGAAACATTCATGAAAACCCAGTCACCTATGAAAAATTACAAAGGATGATTCCATTGATCAACATAAGATATTTTTTCAACTAGGATATGTAACTAGACACTATTGTATATTCCAAATAATTATTGAAATATCTGGAATAGGTAAATGTCTTACCCAATATGCTTTTCTTAAATCTTCCCAATATTGAGGTTATCAGGACAACTGACCATACAACTCCTCTAATGGTTCCATTCAGATTGATGACTGATAAATGTTTTTATAAGAAAACAAAACAAGTCATAGATGAATACCCCATGATCCACAAAAATCAAGGACATAAGAATAGAGCATATCCTTTACCATCTAAATATTGCACTTTATATAACCATGTGTCTAAGGATGGTATGTTTAACTCAAACTAACTTGAGTTCCCATTAAATCTTGGATACTCCTCCAAAACCTCAATGTATACCTACAACCCCTATCTGAAAAAATTGAAAAAGGAACCCCATGTAAGATCACAGTATATTTCACATAAATCTTACCAAGACCATCAACATTTTGGTGTCCATGATTAGAATAAAATGAGCTAACATTTTATCCAATCAATTAATATAGAAATAAAAATCATCCCTCATGGATTTTTTGGTAATATAATAAAAAAGTCCATGGAAAACTTTTACAATTTGAAAAATGGCATTACATGAGTATAAATAAAACAAAAAGGTTTAAAATGCTCTACCTTTATTTATTGGAAGGTGTAATAATGTTACACATAATCAATATTCTCATGCTTCATAACCGACCACTAGATTCAACTAGTCTAGAAATAATACATCTTCATAATACCTAGATTAATGAACCATGAATATATATGATAGTGAAACATACCAAGCACCTCACTGATGAAGAGATGATAAAATGATCCCCAAAACAAATTATACCTTCTAAATAGAGAGACTTATCAAAAATAGTTTCCACAACATATATTGTTTCTTTTATTCCTATGATATTTTAATCCTACTACTAAATCCAAAAAATAAACTCAAGGAGAGATAATTAAAACTACAAATTGGACATGAACCTACCTAAAACATCCTATGAATCATCAGGGTGAAACTGAGTAAATAGCCCCATAAATTTCTACTACTCCTTTGATTCCAAAATAGCTTGTGATGATACATTCTTGCTAAGAGCTTATACAATGACATTCCCCTTCCCTGAGGTGTATATTACATTGAAGTAAAACATTTGATGTTTTTCACCCATCAAATATTTTTGAGAATCAATTCATTTTTTGAGAAGATATATATTTGAATATTATGGTCATAAAAGATTATGAACCTCTCCCAAAAAATATTGTTCCCCCATAATTTATGTACAAGAATTACCATGGAAAGCTCTAAATCATGAGTGTGATAATTCTTCTCATGGGACCGAAGATGAAGAGACGCATTAGGCACCACGTGGATGTCCTGTATAAGTGAAAAACCTAAACCAACATAAGAAGAATCATAGAAACAATATACACATTACCAGGATAAGGTAAGATCAGAATGGGATCTTATGTCATAAGTAGATTAAACTCATCGAAAGAAGAAAAACAATTTCCATCCCATATAAATTTTACACCTTTCATGGTTTGATCAGTAAATGGAGATTTTAGATTTGATATATCCTTATAGAATATCCAATAATATCTAGTGGGACCAAAGATTCATTTAATCTCAAATACATTCTTTGGATCATCCCATGAAAAGACGACCTTTACATTCTCAAGATCAACTGATACACCATGATCAGAAATAATGTGTCCCATGAACATATATTATTGAATCCAAAATTTCATTATTTAATTTTTCCATACTAATGGGGACTCATTAGGATATCCAATACAAATTAAAATGTTGCTCATGCTCATGATATGTTCTTAAATAATGAAAAATATCATCAAAAAACACTACTAAAAAAGATTCAAGAAACTCAGGAAATTTCTGATTCACCAGACATAAAAATGAAAAGAGGGATACTTATACTGAAATGAATCATAATAAATTCAGAATCTTCATACGTAATCTTGAAATACATGTTTGTTGTATCAAAATCCCAAACTTTGATAGAATGATAACACGACCAATGATCAATTTTTTAAAACAAATTTCCCCCATTAATTGATCAAAAAAATCATCCACGATAGGAAAATGTTACTTTTTTATAAGTATCACTCGATTCAACTTCTAGTAGTATAGAAATAATTTGATTGAATAGTCTACCTTCTTGTAAAAGATCAAATGGGATTCTAAAGGAGAGATACTAGGGTGAACCTATCCTTTTTCCATCTTATCAGCCAAAAAATCTTGAGTTGTTAAATCACTACTGGTTTCATGTGCTATGAATGTGTAGAAATTTGTTGTGTACCTAGAATAAGGTCAAAAAAACACTACATACTTATATAGAGTAATACTAATAAAATTATTCAAGAAAATTTCATGAAAATATTTAAATATATTACGAAGATCAACAATATAAGAAATGACATCATGATCAACTTCTATAAAAGAAAATAATCTTCTAATATTTTGGGGGTAAGGGTGTTGCATGACTAGCATTAGTCGTGGTCAAAATCAATTTTATTTTTACATGTGTAGATTATTTTATGACCAAGGTCATCTCACTTGAGGAGCCTCTCAATTTTGGTTCACTCACATTATCAAAATCACCTAAAATACTTATTTTTTTGGTTTTGAGTATTAAATGAAAAAAATGAAATTATTTTTGTGTTTTTAATATAAATGAAATGAAATGTTAAATAATAAAACATCATGTAATTTTAAACAAGATCAGGTAATGAATACATGACTTAAATTTGGGTTCAACCTTGGAATCAATCGTCATTCTTCATTATGTGCATGATATCAGTTTGATAATCCAATGATGAAATTTCATGTTTAGACTACTATTTTTTATTAATAAATTGAGTAATATCATTTAATTCCTAGGAAGTCTTAATTTGACCTCCTCCTTTAATCAAGGTTGATGAAACTCATTTGTATAGTATATGCCATCTTCCCGGACCTAGCACAATTGATGTTGTTTCATCCACTGATTTGCTTAACTCCAACATTTGAATAACTAATGAATAGAGATGGAGGTAAAAGTGATTAAATAAATGAATAGAGATATATTTAGTTTTATGTCACGAGGGCCTATCAACACTTTAGGGACATTCTCTTAACCCATTCATTCTACTCAATTATCTCTACACACATAAAATTAAATTTAAAAAAAATTCAGGAACACCTTGACATCCCCCTAGTCCATGCCTCAATGTTAGCCTCTAATTTTAGAGAGTAATAGATTACATAGTGGAGTGTATGAAATAGGAGATGAACCAAAATAAATAATAATAACTTAAAAATTATGGTGGATAATATAAGTAAAATACCAATGGAATAATAGCGGATGAGAAGAGAAAGAGAGTGAGAGAATGAAAAGGATGAAAAAATTTAAAAATAAGAATTTTATAATTATAATAATTATATTAATAATATTTATAATATTAATATTAGTATTAATATTAAAATTAGTACTAATACTAAAAATAATACTTATAATTAAAAGAAGAAAATTTAGATGAAGAATTTTGGAATGGATGGAGAAACAAAAAATCTAGGATCAATTTAATAAAACTAATATTTAAATTACAACTAAAAATAAAAAAAAAATAAAACTAAAAAAATAAAGAATATGAAATGGGGGATGTTTTTGGTTGGGCTCCCATGGTGGATATCTACTCCTTGGTTTTTCAGATGGAATGTGATGGATTCAAATGATTTGGGAAGGTAGAGTTATCCTCATTTTAGAGGTTATATTTTTCCTTAAAAAGGTACCATGTATTTGACCCATTAAATAGAAGATTACTGAATATAAACCATCATAAAAGTTTTTCAAATTTTATGTCACATCTCTCATAAACATTCCAATGTCTTTTTCAATTTTTATTGGGGGTTATGACCATTTCAATCTGAGAATTTAATCTACCAAGATAGACTCTATATATTCAATATCTCTGGTTTTCAATACCTTAATATAATTCCAAACGGAAGATTAATTCATGGACTCATTAATTAAATATGTTAAAAAATTATTTAACCAGATCCAAGTAAAATTTTTGCTTTATTTGGTTTTTTAAATTTGATATATAATCTGATATTTAAAACAATCTATATTTGTGAACAGTTTTCTAATACTGTTTTGTGTGTAGAATTTTGGCCTTAAATTAATAGATCGAGCTTGTGGTAAAAAATTATGAAATTTATCCCAAGATGTATAGAATCATATTGAAAATGAATTTTAAAATTTAAATTATTTTTTAAAAAATCATGTCCAAAATAACGAATAAAAAATTTATTAAATCCCAAAATTAGGCCATTCTAACAATTAAGCTCAAAATTCCACAAAACAAATTACAATTTCTAATAAAATAAAACTGTGGTGGGTATAATAAATTTTAAATACAATTTAATAATATGAAAAATATTAGTTCAATATATTCCCCAGTACTTAACCAGTTATTTTCATCAACCATAGAACCTCAACATTGATAATTTGAGGTCACCAATGTTTCCAGTATTTAAATTTAAATTTACTAATTTTAAACAATTGTCAATATGAAATAAAATATTAAAATACCAGAAAAAATATCAATTCCATTATTAATTTTCCAAATAAATAACCAATCCATGTATTTTTCCATTTCCCAGTAAAAAATAATGCAACTTATCCTTTCATTCTTTCTAGATCATTGATTCATTATTATTATATATGAAAAATCATGATCCACCTCACTTTTCAATATCTAATTACTTATGTTAAAATTCAATTATATTTATGATCATATATGTGTGAATTATCTTTATCCATTATCTTGTAAAATATCTACATTATCTTATTTGAAAAGACAAAAGTAACATAAAATCATGATGACAAGGAATCAAGGTTCTAATGTATCTGAGGCTTATCATGGTAGGACTTGATGTTCAAAAATTAAAGCTCAATGAGGTGGTTTATCTCTTAAAACATAAAACATTATATTCAAATTAAATGTTTAATTAATTTATCTCCTTAAATTTATATCAAATCCCAACATCCTGGAAAGTCCAATGTATATATTGTGACCAGTTTAATCATAATGAATAATTTGTGCTCTATTTTGATTTTTTTTCTTTTATTAGTATTTTTGTGAACCATTTTAATTTTTTATCTATTTATGATTTATAATAGACCCCAAAAATTAAAAATAACCATGTATGATAGAAATAACAGGTCAAGTAATGGTTATTTTTGGTATATACAAGTTACAAACAATTTTTTCCCATTTTTTGTTTCATTTTTGTATTTTCATTTTTGATATTAAATATGGAAAAAACAATAGAGTACAATGACTGATTCCAAAAACTATAAAACGTATATAAATAAGAACCACCTAACTTATTCCAAACATTTTAATTAATCACATTTATAAATGTTCCCTTTACCCCCCACACTTCAACATTAAAATATCATAAAATTACTAAGAGTAGTGTATGAGTAGATAAAAATGGTTTGAAATAAGGATCATCCCATACAAGGTCATTCATGGTATATATAGGATAAATAATAATTGATGTAAGTTTAGTCTTTCAAGGATAACTAGTTTTTAAAAAGATGAATAAATGAATATAAATGTGTGTTTTACAGTCATAGCTTTGAAAAGAAAAAATTCAATTTCTAATAGGTTGAATGTCCCACGATCACTCAAGAAATATGCTCCAGATAAAATAAGATATTCTTGGTCTATAAATCCTCTCAGAAATGGAACATTTGATTTTAGATAATTTCTCAAGCTATTAATAGTAATAATAAATCAATTCACATGAATTTTAAAAAATAAAATCATAAGAAGCGGTGAGAAATTTTCATTTATATGAATCAATTAATTCTTTCAAATCATGATCCCTCATTTTAATATCCATGCTTCATATTAATCATCCAATTTTCCATTTAACTCATTAAATTTCATTAACATTGAAATCTAAAAAATGGAATCATTTGATTCCTTAGAAACTAGAGCAACCTAGATAAGTTATGTTTTTCCTAATTCCAATGTGGGCATGAAATTTTATCATTAAAGCTAAAAAATTGGATAAAAATGTAAGGATTTTTAAATATTAAATAATAAAAATATACTCGCTTTTCATGGAATATTATTCTATCTCATCCACTATTTGATTATTACATTTCCCATTTATGAACCTAAAAAATATAATTACACAATTAAGAAAAGAGATAATGTAATTAGAGATAAAAATATAAAGATAAGTGGGATTCATTATAAAATACTTCATAATAAATTAAATTGAAATATAAATTATTAAAAATGACCTAATGAAAAATCTTGGTTAGATCCCCCAATCAAGCCATGATTTTTTCTACCTTCAGAGGGTAGTATAAGATATTATATAAATTCTGATAGTAGTCAGTAATTCATTCAATTAAATCACCACATATTGATTTTTCCATAATATACTTATTTGTTCTTGTTGAGGAGAATTCAATTTATATTGTACACTACATATTCCTCCTTCACAATGGGCTACTACATACATGGTGGGGGAATGATGATACATAAAACCTCGTCATCCTTCATTGCTACTTGTGAAACATCTTCTTCTTTATCTAATGGTTTCTCTTGATGTTCATTATTAAAAGAATATTCAAAAGAAGAATTAGAAGGTAATTTTAGTTTCAAAAAATTATAATTTTAATATTAAAAATTTTATTAGCCTTTTTTTATACAAGAAACATGTGTCTTAGCTTCTTCAAGAAGAGCCATTAGTATCTCTTCATGGGATTCCTCCATTAGGTGTTAACATGTTCATGGAGCTCTATGTGTTTATCAATGTTTGAATTTTTTTCATCATATTCATCAATGATAAAAGGTGAGTAAGTGAAATTCATTAAATAAATATTTTAGGGAGTGATACTCAATTTAGTTTTAAAGAAATTGGAAGATACAAAAATAATGAAGGGGTCAATTACAAAAATTATTTCATCTTGAATTTCTTATTCAATTAAATGTTTCACTTGGATTCGATCATCACTGAATAGATATAGGTACTCAGTGTCCTCACTAATTAATTCAAATTCCACCACTTTAGTGTCTTAATCATTTTCAATATCTAGATAGAGGTGAAATGGTTGTGATTTTTCTACTTTTTTAGGAATGAAGAGATCATGTTGTATTTTAGTTTCTTCCAAATTAAACAAAAATATAGCCAAATTCACATGATTTACCTCTTGTAAATCAACATAAAATAATATTTCATCTATCTCCTCATAAAATGATTGAGTAAGGAGGATTGAATCTTCTGGTTCCTCAAACCATACCTCATTAGGTTTATTAATTTCAATGTTGAGTGGTCAAACATCTTCCACCACTACCTCAGGTTCTTGTTCTGACTCATTTTTTCGATTCTCCAATTATTAATGAACATATTAAAATTCTATTTTATATTTTATTATTAGTTGTTCTATAATTTATCTATGTTCTTTCACCTATGATATATTATAATATTATTATTCTTGTTGTTTGTGTTGCCTCTGTTTCACCTGTGAGTAATCTAGACATACATATTAATCCAAAATTGAATACATCCTAACAAATGAATGTTTATTATTTTTTCAAATAAAAACACTGAAAATATATATACAATGTGAAAATATAAAAAATAGAAAAACTAATGATCTGATCCCTAGAATACATGCTTGTTTTTGTGGATTAATATCATGGGGTATGGTTAAAATTAATTATATTTTTTTATAGTTTAGTACAGTGGATTACTATGGTTGTCTTGCATGGGGAGCCTGCCAGTTTTGATTCACTCACTTTATCAAAATCACATAAACTAATGATTTCTTCGTTTTCAGTATTTAATGAAAATATGAAAATATTTCTCAGTTTTTAATTTAAATGACATGTGAAGTAATATTTTAAACTATCATGAATTGATAAATATGATTACTTAATCGAAAATTGAATTGGATATGGGTTTAGCACTAGATTCAATCATTATTATCCTTTTTATGCTTAATTCCAGTTTGATAATCCCAATATGAAATATCATGTTCGGACTAATATAATATATTTATGAATTTTGGAATATCATTTAATTCCTAAGAACTCTAAAGTCCTCCTCTTCCTTTAATCATGGTTGATGAAACTCATTATTCTAGGATGTTTCATCTTCCAAGACCTAGCTCAAACGATGATATTTCATCCTTGATTAGATTAACTCCAATGTGTGAATTAATAACCAATATAGAGAGGAAAACATGTTTAAATAAAAGAATATATATATATTGAGTTTTATATCATTGGGATCCATCACCAAATCGGGTACATTCACCTTACCCATTCATTCTAATAAATTCTGTTTACAAACATAAAATTAATCTTTAATGAAAATTCAGGAACACATTGACCTTCACTGGGACAAGCCTCAGGGTTATGTTTACATTTAATAAATTAAGAGATTACTTGGTGAAGTGACTTGAAGATTAAATGGTTAAAAATGATGAAGAATAATGTAAAAATAATGGTGGGTAAGTTAAGTAAAATAATAATTGAATAATGTGGGATGTGAAGGGAAAGAGAGAGAGGAAAAAAAGGTAATTTTAAAATAAAAATTTTATAATTATAATAATGCTAAGAATATTAATATTAATAAGAAAATTTATATTAATATTAATACTAATTAAAATAATAATACATACAATTAAAACAAGAAATTTCAGAATAAGAATTGTGGAATGAATGGAGAAAAAAATACATGGATTTTTTTAAAAAAAATATAATTTTAATTTCAATTGAAAATAAAACTAAAATACTGAAAACTAAAAAAATGAAGAAGATTAAATGATGTTGATTTGTGGCTAGCCAACCATGGTGGAGATATCTTTTTTCATGCCTCAGATGGAATGGGATGAATTTGAATTATTTGGGAAGGAGGAGCTCTCCTCCTTTTGTAGTTAAGATTTTTATTCCAAAATTGTTTGTATGTTAGACCCATTAAGATATTGATTCATGTCTGTAAACCTTCATTAATGTAGTTCCCAATTGTCTTTTACGTCTCCCCTCAAAATTTCAGTATCGTTTCCAATGATTATTGAGAGTTAGGAAAATTTCACTCTGAGAATTTAATATTCCTAGACAAACTCTCCATAATCAATGTCTTTGGTTTTCTAGCATCAATGTATTTCCAAATAGATGATTAATGCATTTAATCATTATTTATTTTTGTTAATAAATTACTTATCCCTTTCCATGTCAAATTTTAAATTTATTGGGCCTCACAAATTCATGATATATGTTCATGTGTAAAACATTCTAGACGAGTTGACAATTTTCAAGGACTATGTTGTGAGCTGATTTTGGCCTCCAACTAATGAATTGATGTTGTGGTCTATAAGTATGAAATGTATCCCATGATTTATAGTTTCCTAAAAAGAATATATTATAGTATTTTATTAGTTTTTATGTAGTTATTGTCCAAATAGAAAATAAAAATAAAATTGTTAAATCACAAAATTAGGCTATTTTTACAATTAAGTTCAAAATTGAACAAAAAACAATAAAAATGTGAAAATTTACAATAAAATATGAAAATCCCCAACCCAAGTTACATAGAGTCTCCTCATTTTTACATATCATTGGCAAGATCATAAGGGATTAATTCCCGAAAGACTGACTAGATTAGTACCCTTGGAAATACTAGATACATTCATACATTATACATTACATCATGAAATAATGAAAAACAACTTTGGGTCCACTTTAAACACACTCATATCCCTTAGCATATTTCTGCAGGTTAAACATGATATACTTCTTCACATACTGTGAAAAATAATACATAGAAAGGGGTGAGATAATATGCTCAGTAATAATAACAATATAGTAGAAACATTCATAAATAAGCATAAACATTTACGGCAATGTATACAACCAAAATAGAAGCCTTTTAAAGTTAAATTTCAGAATAATATGGAAAATATAAATCAACTATTTCCATTTATTTATACACATGGATATTATACTATTAGAATAATTTCATGTAATATTAATAGTTAATTTTACAATGATGGAATACGTAATGCTGGAAATCATAACCACATAGTCAAGGCCTCGTGCTAACACTACAAATAATATTTTTTCAATACCTTATTCCAAGACAATAGTTTTCCTTGTAAGACCTAACAGTTCATCAAAGAGCTATAGAGGGATCTACCTGTCACCTACTAAGTCCAATGCATTCCACATATTAAAAGGTTGAAACATAATATAAACATTCGTATTAATACTAGCACAAGAAAAGTCAATAATTTAACCACAACCCATGAATGATATAAAAATAGCACATACATAGTCAAACAGAACTCATTTAAAAAAATATATAATATTTTATTATAATAAATTAACCTCAATAGATTATAATTTATGCTATTTACTTAGATTTAAATAATCATCAAAACTATTTTGAGAGAAATATCCCCCTTTTTATTAAAATCATTTAAAAGTCTCACTATTTATCAAGAAGCCTTTTAAAATAGTTTTTTGAATCAGAGTGTAACATACCACTTTGAAACTTTTAAAACGAATATTAATTTTAAAAAATTAATGTTTATATTAATAAATCCTTAAATGTTTTTTAAAACATGGACATTAACGAGATAGATTTAGAAGAATAAATCATTAAAACATTTAAAATGATATTTTAGATAGAGTTCCTAACCAAATGAGAGATATTTGAATAAAAATAAATGAGGTAATAAAAACATTATAATATCATGAGAATAAAGGGATTCATGATATACTATGTCAAATTTCAGATTATACACCATTTAAATGTGAATTGGCACATAACAACAAAAAAATTCTCAATGGAATGTAAATTGAGATAAAATCCTTTATAAAGATAGTATCCTTAGGTTAAGAATAAATTAATGACATAATTTTGTGTGAAAAATATAAATATTCTCAGTATTATTGGATATTAAATGTTAACCAATTAGAGGACATTCACACATATTCTTGTAAAAACAACACCAATGACATGGATGTTTAACTCAGTTAATAGAAATTGATTTAAAATTACTCTTATCAAGTTCATATCGATGACAATAGAATTTATCAATAGATGTATTATGTGAATCAAAAGTATATCCACACAAAAGGGAGAATAAATTAATACACAAGTAAATAAATATTGATTTCACACATAATCTACGAGTAAAATAATCAATGATGTTTGCGTAAAACCTAATGAGTGGAAATTGAATTTGAAGTTCCCTTACCAATTTGGTAAATTATTAAAATACATCCCATGAAAGAATGATCATAAAATGATGATGTAAATACCCATAAATTAAAATATATTACAAAAATAATACAATCATGGGTAGTACATAAACCCCAAAAAATGTAACAACAATAAATATTACATGAATCTGAAGGGAATAAATGTGAGATGGAAACCCCATGCCACGTTGTAATCAATCGATTCGTATGACCAAAAGTTAATAAATACAAAATTAATCACATAATTCCATCAATATATATAGAAATATGGTAATATAAATCAAGTGGAAATACATAATACACCACATGCAATAAATAAGTGGGAACAATGGAAATATCACCAAATTAAAAGTGAGATAAGAAACCCCTTACCTTGTACATTTCCGTAGTTTATAGTATGTTAAACTCATGTATAATTTCTAACACCCGAGACTTTTATGTGAAATATTTTGTTTCTATGTTATATAAATCATCAAAGGAATCTTTCACTACACACACCACTAGCTTGGATTGCTTTACACGCAATCCCGGCCTTCCTCGATAGCTTGTGTCGTACGCAATACCGAGTTTCACTAAACAATGATATGCTATTAAAATATTATTAAAACTAGTTGTTATGAATAGTAATAACCACTTTTTGAAATTTTATAAATTTTATTTTTCAAAATGGACTTCATTTTTGTATTCGGAATATCGAAATTAGCCTAGGGTGAAATTTTGGTATTTTTCTGAAAACATTCAATTTTTGATGAATAGTGAAACCACTAAGTGGTAGTTAAAAAACTGAATTTTTCATAAAACATAATTTTACCACCTCTGTGAGTAGAATTTCAAAAATCTGAGAGACGCGGTTGATGTCAGTAAGTAAAATGTGGTTCAATGAGATGAAAATAATTTTTTGGTGAATAGTAACTATTTACTTTTTTTTAGCACGGTTAAAAGAAAATAGGGTAATTAAGGGTAAAAATGATATTATTATTACCTTAACTCATGTCGTAATTCTACTAGACTACTGTAATTCGACCAAAAACAACCTTATGAATAAAATATGACCATTTAGTCCCACTTGGATTAGATTAGGACATTTATTATTAATTTATTTAAAGAAGGGTTAAAATAGTTAAAATCAATGTTTAATAAGTAAATCATTTTTAATATGGGGTTATAAATAATATAAAGTCGACTATAAATATTCATTATAAATCTAAAAATATTTACAACATAATTTTATTTTATTTGTAATTTTTATACATTAAATAATTTAATTTATTATGACACAATTATGATGCAGTAATTATCTTATTAATGAAATATTGATATAATTGATGTTATAAATACCCAAATAAATGTAAATTGAGACTTTTTATGAATTAAAAAAAATTTCTAGGTTAATGTGACATGTTATTATTGATTTATGTAACTTGGTTCGAACTAATCATTCTGTTATAATTTTCACAAAAATCAATTACTAAATAGTTTCAAAATTGGCATTAAATAGTTTTTAAAACAAATATTATATTATTAATTGTTATTTTCTTCCTAAAAATCTAAGGTTCGGCAAAATGACTTAGATAAGGTTATATATTTTAATAGTGAACAACTTGGGGTTCGTTTGTCTTGATATAGTAATTCTATTAACCTTATAGTGTAAGAAAACAAGAAGACACGGTAAAAGTTAAATTATCTAACTTGAAGTTAAATCTAAATGATAAGGTTAAAATTGATACCTAAACTTGTCTAAATTCTATTAGATGAGAGGATGTCAACCCCTACACGCCTTATATTCAAAATATATCAATTTGGGGCTATTAAAAACCGAATTTGACATTATAATAAAATAATATTTTTAGTTAATCCAAAGGTGCCCCTCTCCTCCCTTATAAAAGGGCACCTCCTCTCCCTCTTCCTCACACCACTTTGAGGCTTGAAGCTCGGCCAAACCCTGCCAATTTTTCCTCTACACTTCCCTAGATACATCCTAGAGGTTCTGGTCTTCTTCAAAGACCTCTTTTAGTTCCCAAAAAGGAGGTCTCAAAGAAGCACTTCAAAGAAGTGGTAATGTCTGTTACCGATTCTTTCATCTTTTTTTCTTCTTCCACTTATTCTTCATTAGTTGTTTCATTTTTAAGTAATAACATCAGTATCCCTCATATACTGATATGTTATTATATGTATGAAACCACCCTATTTCACCATCTATCCATCCTATGGAAAAATAAATCACCGCGTGCGCGTACGTACGGAATACCGTCGCCACGCCGTGGTGTAATCTATTTTCCACCACCACCTTACTTGAATGTGTATAATGATGTAAATAATGACTATATATGACTATTATAAAATGATATATATTCTGAAATAGTATACATACACTCCAATAAAATTCCATGATCATATGAACGATATCATCACTCGTGCGTACGTACGAAATACTGTCTCCATGATATGATGCGACTCGTTCTACATGATCTTCATTTCATAATGATTATATAAATGAATTTAATGAATGAATATGATATATAGTACACTAATACCATTCTGGATATGAGGTATCTATAACCTAAAGAGAAGAATGAGAATTTATTTGACAAAACCCGCATAAGAAAAAAAAGTCATAAACACTCGAATAACAAGTAGTAATGAAATATTACTAATAAGAAGCTAAGAATATGACCATATATGATATCATGACAATAAGTATGATTTTGGAATAAGTCAATAACATATTTAAATCATTATACAGGAGGTTTGGACACTTACGAGGCAAATCGGACCTAAGGTAAGGGAAATATCACGATCTCATTTTTTTTCCGAGATTGTTTATATTTTGGAATTTACTGGGGTACATTTTATCATCCACATACATGTTTCCTCAATATGTAATATTATTTCCATCCACCTACAATTGTTTAAATCCAATTTTACCCTTCAGTGAGTTTTTAGTAAAAGATATGAAAGGAATCTTTTGTCGTTTTTCGTACGAGGTACTTTTTGACTTTTCCGACAAAAGTAAGAGAAGAATGGTTTTTTATCTTATACGACATGAATGGATTTTTAAAACATTACAATTTTTCAAGTTTATTTTTAATCAACTTCTTTTAGTTTAAAATTGTATGACATGTTAAAAAAGGAGAATGTTTTTGAATTTGAAAGGATATTTTCCTCAAGAATGGAGTTCAAGTGTTTTATCAAAATTATTTTCCATCTAAGATAATATATGGTTCTGTTTATATCCCTATTATTACATTGATTTGATTATATTGTGATGAAATTATTTTTATGAATTCCTTTATCTTATATGAATTGTTTAAGATTCCCATTTTTATTACATGGGTTATGTAATGATGTATGATTTATGATTTTGTGGCACACATAATAATGGTATCATTATGAGAAGGGTGGGAACTATATCTCCCTCCAATGAATTGGGTAAAGATTTTATATCTCATGAGATAGACATGGCTAGAATGGTATGTTATACCAGTTTAGTGAAACAGGACTGAAACAATGAGTGAACTCGGTTCAGAAATGTACTTTGTCCACTAAGATAGTCTTGGCAATGAGTCTTGACTAATAAGAAACGATTCTCTATAATTATGTGTGTATGCCACAAATTTTTATGTTTTATGTTATGATTATTGGAATTCCATTTCACTACTATAATTTATCCCATGTTATGAAATTATGAACTCTTTTGCAGGTTAAGATTTCCAAAAGTTATGTTCTTATGAATTTGATGTGATTGATATTTCTTTTGTTTACCCTTACTAAGCATTTGAGCTCACCCTTTTGTATTTTTTCTTTCCCCAGGTCAGGAAGAAGGTTATTAATTAAGATATGCCAAAAGGGACTATAGATATGATGAAATAAATGGGATACAGTGTAGATGCTTTATGAACCAGTTGTTTATGTTTCCCAGTTTCTAAAGATACTATACTTATACGGTCCTTTGGTGGTTTTCTTATTTGTTGTAAGAAGTATGCTTCAATTTTTATGTATTAACAATGTTTGTAAAGTATGGGTTGTTATAGTTGGTATCAGAGGAATGGTATATTCAACCTTTGGAAACTAGGATGTGAAAGCCTTAGTATGAACCCTAAGGATATGTCTAAGCATAGAACACAATCTTAGTGTTTTAGAAATGGCCATGAATAACCTAGGATAAGACCTTAAGTGTGAAATTTTATTCTTTATTATGTGGTTTCCTATTATAATTAGTGTTGCTCACACTATTCTTCTTGGTTTTAGTCAATGACTGGAACCCGAAGGAATCGTGTTAATGGGGAATGAGACGGGCAATGCAATGATTGTCCCCATGAGCAACCAAACGTTATGGGAGCTGGAATGAAAAATATTGTAGCCATGCTCACACAACATTATCAATCTATGAATCATGAAGGACTTCCAAATGAGAAAAGTAAGGAGCAACATTCTGTTGAATCCTTCATGAAACATCGTCCACCTTCATTCAACGAGTCTACTGATCCATTAGTTTCTGAACAATGGGTTAGTACTACTGAAAAGATATTTTCATTTCATCAATGTTATGAGCAAGATAAAGTCATCTTAGTGGTGTATCGTTTGGAAGGTGATGCTGATCAATGGTGGAATCTTATTAAGAATATGAGGCAAAGGGATGAAATTGATTCCATGTAATGGGACGAGTTCATGAACTTATTTTTAAATAAGTACTTCCCTCGTATAATCTGAACAAAGATGGAGAAAGAGTTTCTTAAGCTGAAGAAAAATGATGATCAATCTGTTGGTACCTATGAAGCAATTTTTACAAGACTTGCAAGGTACGCTTCTGGTATTATTATCCAACCTGAGAGTAATATCGATCGATTCTTTAGTGGCTTAAAACCAAGTCTTCGAAGGGCCTTAGCCATAAGGGACTTCAATAGCTACGAGGAAATCGTTCTATGTTCTCTCAAAGTTGAGTTGGAGATTGGAGTAACCCATCAGTCATATGGGTATGATAAGAAGTGTAAAATGGAATTCAAAGCATAATCTAAAGAGCACACTGAAAAGAAGATGAGCTTTCCCTTATGCTCAAAGTGTGGAAAGAAAAATGGAGGGAGTTGTCTTAAAGGGACAAGTAAATGTTTCTAGTGTGGAAAGGAAGGTCATCGGGCATTTGAATGCCGTGATGATGGGATGAAGATGTCTAATGATGCAAACAAATGAAGGGATACACAGAATGAACCTACTACACTTCAATGTTTCATGTGCAAGGAGATGGGACAATATGCCAATAAATGCCCTAATCCAAGGGTTGATGATGATGGTCGACGTCAAAAAACTCTTATGGCTAAAGACAAAGGAAAGTCACATGAAATTTCTATCAGCGATGTGGAGTACGATAACGATGTGGTGAAAGGTACACTTATCATCCACTCTAAAGTAGCAAATGTTTTATTTGATTCCGGATCCACCCACTCTTTTATTTCTGAAGAATTTTCTATGGGTATCACCGTATTACCTCAACAATTATATTTTGTGTTAGCTGTGACAACACCTAATGGCACAACAGTCGCATCAAATGTTTATAATTATTCTCCGATCAAAGTTTGTGGGAAAGTGCTTCCTGCAAATCTTGTGATCCTTCCTATAGTGGAATTTGATGTGATTCTTGGCATGGATTGGATTTCTTTATATGGATCTCAAATAAATTTCCAAATATGGGAAGTCACATTTCAAATTCCAGATCAATCTACGATTTTCTATCAATGCAAGGATGAACATAACCTTCCAGTGGAAATTCCTTCAACCTTATGGGTCTTTATTCCACTAAATGAAGGTTATTTATCTCAAATGGTTGGTGAGAAAATCACGATTAAGAATATGCCCATTTTAGGGGAGTTTGATGATGTCTTTTCGGAGGAATTATCGGGTCTTCCACCAAATCGTGAAGTTGAGTTTTCAATAGAACTCGAATCGGGTGCTTTGCCTATTTCAAAGACACCTTATAGAATGGCCCCAATTGAGTTGCAGGAATTGAAGAAGAAACTCCAAGAGAATCTTGATAAGGGATTCATATGCCCTAGTGCGTCACCTTGGGGAGAACCTGTTCTATTTGTTAATAAGAAAGAAGGATCAATGAGACTCTGCATTGATTATCGAGAACTTAACAAGATCACTATCAAGAAAAAATATCCTCTCCCACGCATTGATGACTTATTTGACCAACTAAGCGGAGCTCAATACTTTTCCAAGATTGATCTTCGTTTAGGGTATCATCAATTAAGGGTAAAAAGGGAAAATATACCAAAGATAGCTTTTGGCGCCAAAATAATATGGCATGAAAGGAAGGCACGAAAAAGGCTGGCGCGCTGCCTCGTGAAGCCCCGACGTGAAGCCCCGACGCGAAGCGCCCCGATCCTCACAGCCTCACGAAGGTCCAGAGGTGGTAACTCTCCGCGAACGCATTTGACGTTCGTGAGACCGCCGCGAAGCTCCAGAGGCGGTAACTCTCCACGAATGCATTTGACGTTCGTGAGACTGCCGCGATGATCCAGAGGCGGTAATGCTCCGCGGACCCCGTTGACGTTCGCGAGCGTGCTGCGAAGCACCCAAGGCGGCGCGCGAGTTCTGCTTCATAGAGACCCTTTCTTATAAATACTGGACTCCCCCTGAGTCCCAAAGATGGACAATCTGACCCTTCGGCTTCTCCTCTCCCGAATCACGAAGCACTCGTTGCCCCGAGAATCATGAGCTCTTCGAGGTACTTCTACTTCGCTAGACGCCTCTGCTTTGTCTCGTTTTGATCCCCTCTTCCGAGAGGGATGCCCTTCGCGAAGCTCAAGGGAATTCGCGAAGGAAGGGGATTCCCAAGGGAACCCGGGCAGCCGCGGAGCGCTTATGCTTCGCGAAACACCCAACCTGTACTAGTGATTCCTATGCTAAGGCAGGATCGCTTCACCTCGCGAAGCACACTGCTTCGTAGGACCCTGCTTCACGAGGCCCCTCTTCTTCGCGAGGCAGTGCTCCACGAACACTGTTCCACTTCGCGAAGCACCTTCCACACGCACCTATGCCCCATGCCAAGGCCAAGTCCCTCCACTTCGCGAAGCACACTCCCTTTCTTAGCGACTCTTCTTCCCATGCGACCCTCCAGGTTTGCACGATGTGATTTTAAAGTCCCATGCACAATACCACCCGTAGCGGTGCTTCGCCTAAATGCTTCTTCGCATAGGCATGCTAACGGCTATTGCTTTTTCTCATAACCATGCTAACGTGTACCCCTTGATGGTTCGTTCCACAACCCCCCTTAACCATGGAATTACTAGTACCTTCCCTTCCCCAAGGACAAGAGGGTACCCGTTATGTAAGTCCTAGGGGTGTGGAGTGAACCCACCTCGTCCGAGCTGCAGGACGTTAAACTGCCAAGCATCACGTCCTTGACACATGACGTTAAACTGTGACCCGAACCTCGTGCCTCTCACGATGGGTCCCCCCAGCTTGAACATTCTTTACACCACTCGTCTCCACAATAATGGAATCACCCATCCACAAGGGATGATATCCTCCTTTTTGGAGTGGCGTATGTTCATAGGAGAAGGGCGACCCTCGTTCCCCAACGGATGGCTGCACCTCTGCATCTCTGTACTTCCCCACTACCAAGGTCAGTGGAGGAAGTGATAGGGAATGATGCACCTCCCATCATTGGACCAAGGTCCATTTTTCCTACACTTTGTCAAACCATGGGCCTCCATCTTGGAGTAAGTCCCAGCAGCATGGGCCGCCTAACGCGTAAGCCCTTCTTCGCTTCTCACGGATGCATCCTTCGTGACATGATCGTCAGGTCCTTGTAACCTCTTGTTTCTCACACCGAGCATGAATCACGTGGGCTTAGAGTGAGCACCGACCCTGACCCCCTCCCATAGCGAACTACGAGGACTTTGATCCGTGTCAAGGGATGGTTAGTAGGAAGCCTCAATGAGGTTCAAGACACATCGCTCTGTCGTTCATTCATGTCATGTTTCACCCTCGTGCAACATGACGTTAAACTGTATGCCCCTCCCTTTGTCCTGGATGACATTAAACTGCACACCCAGTCCCACCTGAACTACGAGGTCATTGATCCATGTCAAGGCATGGTATGTAGGAAGCCTTCTAGAGGTTCAAGCCCACCACTCATTGGACCAAGGACCACTTTCACATCTGTTCACCAAAAAATCCCCATTTGAACTACGAGGTCTTTGATCCATGTCATGGCATGGTACGTAGGAAGCCTCCACGAGGTTCAATCCAACCCATCATCCAATTCACGTCGATTTCACCCGCATCTCGCATGAAGTTAAACTGCATTCCCCAAATTTAACTACGAGGTCTTTGATCCATGTCAAGGCCTGGTACGTAGGAAGCCTCCACGAGGTTGAAGTCCAACAATCATTGGCCTAGACTGTCTCCTAGTCAGTGTGACAGACCCCCATTTTCAGGCCCATTTCCCATTGGAACAAGGTCCCTCATTCACGTCGGTTCACCGACACCCAATGCTCATCTTTTATTCACGTCAGGGTTCACTATCGTCCCACTTGATGTTAAACTGTATTCCATCAATCCTTTGAACTACAAGGACTTTGATCCATGTTAAGGCATGGTACGTAGGAAACCGTCCCAAGGTTCAAGCCCACCACTAGTGGACCCACGGGTCTACTTTTAGGTCGGTTCACTGATGAAACCATTTCAACTATGAGGACTTTGATCCATGTCAAGGAATGGTACGTAGGAAATCTCCTCAAGGTTCAATCCCACCACCAGTGGACCCACGAGTCTACTTTTACGTTGGTTCGCTGATGACATTCATCGGGCCAAGGTCCACCTTCACGTCGGTTTACCGTCACCATCCTGAACTACGCAGACTTTGATTCCCCGCCATGGGGATACGTAGGAATCCTCTTCAAGGCTCATGCCCAACCTCACCGTCGCCCCTGCGATGGTCCCATTTCACTCCCCCTCCACTCCATTCATCCATCTACCACCCATCCTGATTCCCGCTCGGACCATCAAATCTCGGGGAGACCATGTCGGTACGCTCCTCTTCACAGCCACCCATGGGCTGGCCCTGGCATCAGCATCCCTTCAAGGGAAATCCCTCATTCCAATCTATCCTAGTTAATGCTCTGATCGGTTTGATCCGTCTCCGCTAGATGTTAAACTCGTGGCATACCCTGTGTTAAACATGGGAAGTTGAGGAAAACCTCAGATATGTGTCTATGGAATATAATTCCCCGCGTTCGATGTGGGATGCCTCGGGCTTCCACGCCCTCAAGAAGCCCTGTGACCAGGGATAACAGAGAGACATGCCAGGTTCCCCAGCATCCAGACACACTACCGATGCCTCAACGTGACTACTCCCCCGACTGAAGGTTGCTACCCTGACCGGACCCTTTGGAATGTCCCGACAGAACCAGTGTAATTAACCGGCATCCATGGAAACATGGTACTGGGAAGAGTTTCACAAACTACATATTAAATCTATGAGGGAGACCCGGACTAGGTGATGAGTTCTGAGGAGGAATCCACAGGAGGAAGAACCGACTTCCCATCACCCCGTTTCGATGAAGGAGAAGACGTCCCTGAATAAGGAGAGAATGCCGCCCGCCTTTGGAAAGCCGGAATGCGGGGCCCCAAATCGCTGCGCACCCTCCTCCATGGACGGATGCACGCGCACCCCGAAGAAAGCGTCGGAAATAGAAATGGTAAACCCGACGTGAAATTATTCTCCTCAATATGGAGATTAGTAGCGTTCGAGACACCAGTAGATTGACGTGTCACCGGGTCCAGATATCCGGCGCTTGGTCCCGCTAAGCAAATAGCGGGCCTGTCGTGAAACTCACCGGAAGTCGGGGCAGTAGAACATGGGGCACTCTGTTCTGCAGCATTTTGGCATGGATACTTCTTACAGACGTGGAGAATGGAAGGGTGCTGGTGCACTGGTTGTTAATCATTTTCCACTCAGTACTGACGAGTTGATCCCTTCGTTTCTCAGGAACTAGGTTGATGTTACAGGGACGCTATCACTGCCCGCTCCTCGCCTACGCAGGGGCAGGGGCAACACCGCCCCAACCACCCCACATGGCACCGCTACTGCCATGACGGCTGCCACATCGCGGAATATGGGGCACCCACGTCCCATTTCCCCATCAGAGGTCATCTAGCGAAGGGTGATCAACAACCTCGTGCATAGGTACGAGAAAGAAGGGGTCATCCCAACAAGAGATATGGCCTGCCTGGACCTGGAGGCCTCCAGGCCCCGCCGTCAACGCCGCCCTAACAGGCCGCGCAGGGAACCCCTGCTCCACACCCCAACATTCAACCGTTTCGGGAGCCTATCCCCGAAACGCCTTGATGACTCCTCGCCTTACGCTGGAGAGGTGGGCGCTGTCCGGCTCAGCCCGCTCAGGGTCCTAACCCAAGGGATCCAGGCGAGAGCTCCCGCCTGGCAGCATCAGCGCCACCGTCCGACTCCGCAGGAAGAGGAGGCAGGCTACGTCCCTGCACCACCTGCACCAGCTCGCCTGACCCGACGTCAGTGCCGGGCCCAGGCTGAGGACGCTCACCCAGCCGCGTCGATGTCGACAGCTACAGTGTCCCGATCCACCTCCGACATGCATCATGAAGCCCCTGCATACACTGAGCAGGGGCACACCTTCACCCGACCAGTATTGAGACCCCAACCTCCCCACGGGCAGGCTGGGTTGACTCTCCGGGTGGCAGGCCAGAGTGGTGATCGCTGCGAACTAACCCGCAGTGATGTCACCCCGTACGGAGGCCCTCCCCATACCACTACTTCACAGAGCATGGGCCTTCCCCGCTCCGAAGATCTTCATGGAGTTATGTCTCGCGCTACCCCCATCCTGAAGGAAGACCTGCCCCGCGGAAGTGATGCTCAGCGCGGAAACCTTTCCCGCGCCCATTATACGGGGTATGGAGTCCATCCTCCTGCCCCTGACTGTCGATCTGAAGGCACCATCCATCCAGTTCTTCTTCAATGTGGGGTCCCTCCCTACGACCTCTCTGCGACCGGAGATGGTCCTCCTCACCCCAGCAACTCGAGGAGTGAAGGTCAACCTCGCTCCGCCCGCATGGACCATAGAGGTCCTCCCCATGCTCCTGCCGATTCCAACAGAGGCTCCGCCCACATGTGTGTTGTTCATGGAGGTCCTCCACATGTGCCCTTCGACATTTTCCCCAGTTCCCCTAGCAACCTGGCTATCTCGGGTGGGGGTCCTCTCCACCACTGCGCCACCGCCACCCCGAGACGGCTTGGTAGGGATTAACCCTGTACCGAAGAGCCACCCCGGGGCAGGAAAGTGGGTCATCGACGCCATAAGAATAATCCTAGGAAGGCCCGGGTGGAGATCAAACCTTCCCGCTTCTCCGACTCAGAGGAGGAATGCGACTCAACAATGGAACCTTCTCCCTGCTCCTCCGTATCAAGGACGGGGGAAGGAACCAGATGCGTTAGCCTCATTCTCTCGGAATATGATGTCCACCAGATTCCCATCTCTCTCCGCAGGTACATCCAGGAGGAAGAAATCTTGGTAATTCCATAGGTCTCGACCGCGCAATCACCGCCATTGTCAACAGTAGCGCCCTCTACCTCTACCAGAGATCACGAAGATCTATTTTGGGGGCCAGTGGCAGTAGAGCGACGACACGACCTATCGCCGGTTGCCGCAACTCCTGTTTCAGAAGCTGTGGTTATCATCCCATCGTATCATGACATCGTGTCCAGGTCACCTTACTCTTCGGAGGATGGCCCGGAATTCGGCGGCCAGTCAGCTCGCTTGTCGTACTCTCCGCCGACAAGTTTACTATCCCAGAGGTCTGCCTCGGTACCGCTACCAGTCCCTCATCCTCCCCTGGTTGATGAGTGGGGCAACATAGGGCCAGACCCTGAGTCCGAGCCCAGGAGATTCTAGAGTATTCTCGCAGAGGATTACTTCCTGGAGAAGTTCTGGCCGATGGCTGCTCTGAATTTTTGAGTACCAGAGTCTCTTAACCCTGATGAAGTGGGGTGCTTTTGTCGAACCCTATAGGAGACACACATCCGCCTTCGTTATGAACGGATGGCGTACCCCAGAAGTCGAGAGCACATCGAAGAAATCGGCGAGCAGTGCCACCTGATCGATGCAGCTGCACTCCTTGTGGCCCAGCACCCTGAGTTGCCAGGCCTCCAGGGCGCCCTTCAACGGAAATGCGTTCAGAGTTTTAAAGCACTCCACAGAATCGTCAGGGAAGCCACCCCTCATGTGAAAGTCCGTGGTTGGGGACACTATGCCGCTCTCCTCTTCGACCCTATCTGATGGAATCCTGATTCGTTATGCGACATCGAGGACATGCCCTCAAGAGGGGTCGCAGTCCACATGGCCGACATTGTGGGAAAGGAAGACGAGATTGAATTCCTTGATGGAGACTTACCCCACGAGGGCGTACCACCACTGCTAGACCCATCAGGGAGAGTTACCTGTCACAAGAGGAACCTTCTAGGACTCCCAGTACCCACTGAGTCGCTGGTACTCGGTCGAAACACCGACAAGGGTAAGGAGCACATCGGAACTGTTAAGCACTCCGACCTGTCCGCCTCTGTGCAGAAAACAGATGAAGATCCTGAGAAGGCCACATTACGCCAACAGCTTGCTGAGAAGAAGAGGCTAGTTGACGAACATTTGGCTGAGCGCTCCGCAGAGTGGTGACCCGACTATGGTAATCCCAGGCCGGTGCAGCAGGGGCAGGATCAGTTTCCCCCCGGTGAGATGCCTCCGAGCAACCCTGATCACACTACTGCCGCAGATAGGGCAGAAGCCGGAACGTATGGAAAGATGGCGTGATACGTCTCGCCAAACCCCTCAAACGACGGGGCATTCCGAAGAATCCAGTACGGGATCCCCCAGTCGCCCCGCAAGTCATTCCGCTAGTTCATCCACGAGTTGCCGAATCCATCTACCATGTTGAGGAACCTAGAAAAGCACTTGTGGATAGGGATCCCCGTCAAGACAGGGACCCCCACCCAGATGATCTTATTGTTGCGCTCACAGCCCGCCTCGAAGCGTTGGAAACGCGGTAGGTGGTGGTCCCATCAGATGGCAAGCCTTATCCCGTGTGGGTGGATGGTATGCCCGCACCTCCGGGTTTTGGGAACCCCACTTTCTCTCATTTCAACGGGACAGGGGACCCACCACAGCACTTGGCACATTTTTCTTCTAGGTGTGGCCCCATGCTGGGGACCCTGGCTCAGCAAGAAGCCACCAAGCTCCGATGTTTCGTACAAACATTGGAAGGTCCAACAATCATCTGGTACAGACAGCTCCCTATCGGATCGGTCACCAGTTGGGAGGATCTTTGCCGACAGTTCTTATACCAGTTCAGCTCCAGCATGCGAAATTCCAGCATCGCTGACCTCTTCAAGTGCAAACAAAGGCCTGATGAACGAGTCGCAGATTTCATCGCCTGGTGGAAGGGACTTACGTATTCCCTCGATATTCCACTGACTCAGGAGCAATTACTGACGATGTGTGTGGGGAACGTCAAGACAGAGCTGTTACCCTCCCTGATTACCCAGAACTACCCTGGAGGGTTCAGAGGTTTCTCGGATAAGGCTCAGCGCCTTGAGGAAGCCCTGCAACAGGCTAGTCAGGCCCATTTGTTGCCCCCTATGATCCCATCTAGGAGGACCGCCAG
This sequence comes from Viscum album, assembly GCA_963277665.1. Taxonomy (NCBI): domain Eukaryota; kingdom Viridiplantae; phylum Streptophyta; class Magnoliopsida; order Santalales; family Viscaceae; genus Viscum; species Viscum album. The sequence goes on along the minus strand of OY728133.1, from coordinate 1,370,053,104 downwards.
GGCTAAACCCGCCGCGGTGGCCCAAATAGAAGTCCCTAGGAAGCTGGAATTACTACCGGCGGCACCACCCCCGCAACCTCGCAGAGGTCCTCTACCTCAAGCACAGGCTCCTGCCCAGCAGCGACCACCTCCGAACCGAAAGGTTCCCCCACGCAATGCCCCACCGCCACCTAGGAGATACAATCAGGCACAACCTCCTCGGCAGGCCCCTCCGGCCCCTCGTCAGGGCTAGGCCCCCAGGGCCCCCTATCCGGAAAGAAGGTACCAGACTTATTCGTTCAACGAAAATCAGGTCCCTGGCTACTTCTGAAGTGCTCTAGAGAAAGGGATTGTGTGCCTGCCCGAGTGCAGAAGGCAGGCAGAGGAGAATCTCACCGATCACCCCAACTACTTCCCTTATAATCGAATTCTGGTGCTCACCCTCAAGCAGTACTATTTGTTTAAAGACTGGCTTCAAGACCAAGTCAACAACAACATAGTCAAGTTGGGCCGAGCACTAGCACAAGTGGCGGGTGTCTTTGCAGGGTTAGAGATTGGCAGCGACAGCGAAGGAGAGTGGCAATAGGTCCACATCCGCGAATCCCTGAAATACGACGACTGGATTGCTCGAAAGACCGTCGTCCGTGCCCATGGTATCATCCGGGCCCGCTTGAAGCAGCCGGAACCTTCAGAAGAAGTAGTCGGTGCCTCCAGAGCATCTTCACAGTAGACCTCTTCCCAAAAGGGAAACCAGCGGCGACGCAAGAAGAAGCAACGCACACTGCCGATGTCGTCGTCATCCCGCACTCTCAGCGACTTTATGCCCCCTGAAATGGTGATTGCTCCCTGAATCCACCCAGCGGTGGATGACTCCTCGAGCGATAGCCAAGGGTACGCTTTGGTTAACACCGTGGAGCTGGTAAAGCCCTATATGACTCCCGATGAGGGGGAGTGCCAGGCGAACCTCCCCAACATTCCCAGCCGACGTCAACGTCAGTGGAATCGTAACCACGCCGGTCATCGAGGTACGTCAGCAGGCACGTTCAGCCAAGCCGTGCATGCTACTGAGACCAGACAGCAGGCTCAGCGCAGAGCACAGCACGCGCAACCCCATATAACGCCCTCAGCTCTACCTCCACTGTCGTTCGTGCTATTAGATCGGGGGGAGCTGTCTCGTTCGTATCACAGTCAGTCTTTCCCTGCTACAGGCCATCCTATGCTGCCCAATCCTAGTCCGGAGACTACTCTCCAGAATTCTACTAGTAGGTAGCAATATGTGCCCTGTATTAGCCGATCACCGTTTCAACCAGTAGGACCTGTTATGCCTCCAAACGCCGACCGACCTCCTGTAAGCATAGGGTCACGTTTGTCGTGAAAGTATGATGTCCTGAGGCACCTGGACGACATTCCGGCGAGGCTTTCTATCCTCGAGGCCCTTCGCCTGTCCTCAGAAATGCACGAGGCACTTGTCGAGGCCCTAAAGAGCCCCCTCCAGTTTGAGACGGAGGTAGCAACTGCAGAAGCCTTCCATACCGAGATGATTGGAAACGCCGAATGTCAGGAGGTTATCTCGTTCTCCGGTGAAGATGAGGACCCTCCTATACATGGGCACATTTTCCCGCTGTATATCACTGGCCACTTCAATGGTGTGGAAGTCTGCCGCTGCCTCGTTGAAACGGGTTCCTGAATAAATCTAATTCCGACCTGGATGTTGCGAATGCTGGGTCTGTCTGAAGGTGATTTAATTCCCTTTGTCCTCAGAATCCATGGGTACGACAGGACCAAGCAAACCCCAGTCGGCAAGATCCTCCTGAAGACTTAGTTCGGTGGCTTAATTGCCAGCACCGAGTTCATGGTCGTCTCTACGGACACTGCCTACAACACATTGATGGGTAGGCCATGGCTCCATCTACATGCAGTAGTCCCTTCGTCTTATCACTAGTGCCTCAAGTACTCGCTCAACGGTCGAGTAGGCGTGCTCCAAGGAGACGCATCCCCTTTCGCTTCTTGTGAGGCCCTGTATCTGGATGCGGGTTATTACAAAAGTAAGGATAAGCAAATCCTAGTAAGTGAGGATGAACCCGCCCCTGTCACAAGTGATCCCTTGGCAAGAATTGATGACCCCTACATCCTCCCGATCCACCAGTTGGAGGCCACGACCCCCGACATGGGGCAATGTTTTGTTGTCTCGGGTATGCAAGGAAGGCATGTTCCTATGTCCAAGCGACGACGGAAAATCACCTCGTACTACTACATCAACCAGGCTCAGGTCATCCTGGAATCTCCTATCACTGTACGGTACCGGGACGTCAAGCTTATGATGACGGCGGTACGCCATACGTGTCTCTTCCACCGGGCTGGAATCCACCGACTCAGGCTGACACGTCACCACTGCTTTGATATTATCAAACGCGAGCCCTTAGGCTGAAGTCCAGATGGTATAGGGTCGACCGCCTTCATTTCTATGGTCTCAATGGCGAGTGAGTCTCCCGATGAGATGACCACTGCTGCCCAAGCCAGCACCAGCTGCCCCTCGGGTTTTGATTCCCCAGAAGTATCTCCCGTCACGGGAAGTCCCCCCACAGGTGGGGAGGAAGACCTGAAGGATGCTCCCCCGCCTTTGAAGAAGGCGTCTCTACCACGGTTGATGAACTGGTATAGGTGAACCTTGGTAGCGAGACAGATCCAAAACCCACATTGATCAGTGCATCCATGTCCCCCGAGGAGCGGCAACAGTACGTAGACTTCCTCAAACAGCACCGTGATGTGTTTTCCTTGAGTTACAACGAGATGCCAGGACTGGATCCCCAGGTAGCCGTTCACCGTCTGGGCCTCCCGGAAAAACATCGTGGGTTTAAGCAGCCTCCCAGGAAGATGCACCCTTCTCATGGTGCTATGGTTGAGGCCGATGTTGACAAACTTATCAAAGACAACTTCATTAAAGAAGTCCAGTACCCCAAGTGGCTTTCCAACATTGTTCCAGTCCGGAAGAAGAATGGGCAGAGAAGGGTTTGCATCGACTTCCGCGATCTTAATCTCCACTGCCCAAAGGATGACTTCCCACTCCCGGTGACGAAGTTATTGATTGACGCCACGGCCGGGTTCCAAGCCCTCTCTTTTATGGATGGGTATTCCGGGTACAACCAGATCCGGATGGCCCCCGAAGACGAGGAGTCCAATGCCTTCAGGGCTCCCCAAGGTACCTTTTTCTACCAGGTTATGCCATTCGGTTTAAAGAATGCAGGCGCCACTTATGAGAGGGCCATGCATCACATATTCAAACCGATTCTCGGGACATTGGTGGAATGCTACGTGGATGACCTCGTAGTCAAATCATGTCAGTGCCAGGACCATCTCAAAGACCTTGAGAAAGTGTTTGGTTTCCTCCGTTCCCGTCACCTGAAGATGAACCCGTTGAAGTGTGCCTTCGGGGTCACCTATGGGAAGTTTCTGGGCATTGTTGTCAGATACCAAGGTATCGAGATCGACCCGTAGAAGATCAAGGCCATCAGCCAAATGCCTCCCCCGAGCAACATTCGGGATCTTCGAGACCTTTAATGCCACTTAGCCTATATACGCCGGTTCATCGCCAATCTGGCCGACAAGTGTACGCCCATTTACCGGCTCATGAAGAAGGGCGCCGCCTACGAATGGGATGAGGAGTGTCGGACCGCCTTCGAGGAAATCAAGCAGTATCTGCTCCAACCTCCGGTCTTGATGCCACCCATCTCAAGAAATCCGCTGGTCCTTTATGTGACCGCCCTGGAGAGATCCATCAGTGAGCTGCTCACCCAGAAGAATAACAAGGGTACTTAGAAGAGTCTCTACTATCTCAGTTGCATGCTTCTCGATATGGAGGTCAGATACTCCCCTATCGAAAAGAGCTGCCTTGCGCTCGTATTCACCATGAAGAAGTTGTGACATTACCTGCAACACCATGAGGTGCAATTGGTCTCCCAGGTAGACCCCCTGAAGTACATCCAGAACCGCCCCATGCTGACTGGTCGACTATTAAGGTGGGCAGTGATTCTCCAGCAGTTTGATATCAGGTTCGTACCTCAGAAGGCCATTAAGGGACAGGCGTTGGCAGACTTTTTAGTTTCCCATCCAACCTCCGCAGATCAATCCCTGGACCTATATTTCCCTGATGAGACGATTCTCTCAGTCGATCATGATGTCCCGTGTTGGGAGATGCATTTCGACGGGGCCTCCCGGAGCCCCACCGGTAGGAGGCTCAACGATCCCAAGCTCAACAGAGTGGGCATGGGTATTGTCATCATTACCACGGCGCAAGCTGTCCTGCCATACTCGTTCCTGTTGTCAGAAGGCTATACGAACAACGAGGCAGAATACGAGGCTCTCATCACTGCCCTCGAGTTGTCGCTTGAGATCCATGTGCCCCATATACATGTGAAGGGAGATTCCGAGCTGGTAATCAAACAGGTTAATGGCGACTACGTCGTAATGAAGCCGGAGCTCGCAACGTTGTTGGAGTACAACCTCCACCTAATAGCCTAGTTCTCTTCTCGACCAGAGGTTACCCATGTCCCATGGTCGCAGAACGCCCAAGCAGACGCCTTGGCTGGCTTAGCCGCGTCGCTCGCAGATCCCGAGCAAGATTATTTGATCATACATGTGGCACACCAGAGATTCATTGCCCCCGTCACCCAAGAGGACAATAATGGCCTACGACTAGGTCATCTCACCGCCGGACCCTCCATGTCAGGGTTCCCGGGTTCGCCAGATGCAGTGGGTGAAGCCACTCCCGACTGGAGGGAACCTTTTGTCGAGTATCTCCAAAATGGTCGCCTCCCAGACGACCGGGCCAAGCGCGAGCGAATCCGACACCGCGCACTGCAATTTACCCTCCAGAGCGGCCCCAGTCTTGAACAGATCCATTATAAGCGGAGTTTCGATGGTGTCCACCTCCGTTGCATCCAAGGAGTAGAGATACCTCAGGTTATGCAAGAGGTTCACACCGGTTCTTGTGGCACCCATCAAGGTGGGCCGAAGCTGTCCCATCAAATCCGGAGGTTGGGGTACATTTGGCCCTCTATGATCCACAACTGTATTGGATATGCCAAGAGATGCCACGCGTGCCAAGTACATGCCAACTTCTTGCATCGGCCGTCGGAGCCCCTCCACCCCACCAAGTACACTTGGCCATTTGCGGTATGGGGACTTGATGTAGTTGGACCATATCCACCGGCAACAGCCCGCCAGTGTAGGTTCATCCTGACTGCAACGGATTTCTTCTCCAATTGGGTAGAGGAAGATCCGCTCAAATAGGTCAAGGCCCGTTCCATCGTTGAGTTTGTGAGCTCCAACATTATCCACCAGTTTGGGGTCCCTCACGCCGTCCTCACCGATAATGGAACCATCTTCCGAGCGGGTGAACTAAAGAAATTGTACGCCATGTACGACATCTGGTCGAACCATACTTCCCACTACCATATGCCGGAGAACAGACAGATCGAGGCGTTCAACAAAACCCTATCTAACATTCTGCAGAAGATGGTTGGTCAAAACAAGAAAAGTTGTCCAGACAAGCTCCCCAACGCCCTCTGGGCTTACCGGACGACGACTCGCAACTCTACCCAGGTGACCCCATATTCCCTGGTGTATGGAACTGAGTCCATCCTACCCATTGAGATCCAGCTACCATCGTTACGCACTGTAGTTTATGATCACCAGACATCAGATGTGGTAGCCAGGATCCGTCAAGCCAAATTAGAAGCACTGGACGAGAACCGGCTTCGTGCCCTGCACAATCTAGAAAGCCATCAGGATAAGATAGTGAGGGCCTTCAACAAGAAGGTTCATCTCCGCTCTTTTCTACAGGGCGACCTGGTACTGGCCCTTCGAGCACCAATGACTCCCGGTAGGAAACCGCCCAAATTAGAACCCAAATGGGAAGGGCCTTACATCATCCATAAGGTTTACCCCATCGGAGAATACTCCTTGGTGACCACATATGGAGAGCGTATAACCCCTCCCACCAATTCCAAATTCATTAAGCGATACTTTTCTTAGGGAAAAAGGGGTCCTGCATGACCCTAAACTCCAAGATGGTCCCACACGACCTTAAACAGCATCCCCATCCTTACTGCAAGACGTTAAACTGCAAGCCAGTCTGGCCTTCATGACCGAGGCTCAGCCTCAGGCCCCTTGGCCTCCTCGTGCCCCTGGCCCCCCGTCTTCACCGCGAGACGTTAAACTGCATGCTGGGGAGGTCTCCCTGACCGCAGTCCGGCCCCAGGCCCCCTGGTTTTCCCTATCTTACCTTCTTGCGGGATTTTACGGTATGGTGTGGGATTATGTCCTCAATCACGTCGGATTACTCGTCGTACCATACATATCCCCAAATGAGATGCTTTTCGTCCCGCATGACATTAAACTACATTTCAAGAACTACGTATGGCTTGATTCTAATCCTCATGAGATACGTATGAACGCCCGGACATTTCGTCCGTTGTCCTAGACCAAAAGCCAAAATCTTCCCCTAAGGTCAAGACATGGCGGGGTGAACACTTTTTCCCCAACTCATATCGAGCAAGCCTGGACCCGACTGCACATCCCCCCTAGAGATGTTTGCCTCTTTTTTGGATGGATACATCTATGCTTCACCCACTCCTTGACTGGGATTCCATCTGTTTTCACACCCAGAGAGACCCCCAAGAATGTCCTGGATACAATGCCCAAGGGCTCTCCTACCATTACGGGCCAATGCCCCCGAGGGTTTTCAATCAACAAGCCGATACAAGTCCCGCGTTGCGCATTTGTTCAGCGGTCAACGCTCATTTGTTGCTCCCATATCAGGTTACCATAGGAACGTTGTGTTTCAAATATGGTCAACAGTGTCCGGGATCCTCGGGTCCACCACGAGATTTCCCAGACATCGAGTGCAGTGATTCGATCTGCCCCATCCTGAGGTGACAAACTTCCCCCTTGGGTGGTGCTAGCGATCGGGCCCACGGCCCCGATTCCCCATTGGGTTGTACGGTGTGTTGTGAGACTATGTCCTCATTCACGTCGGCTTCTTCTCCATACCGTACACCTTCCCTTACGAGGCCCAGCCTCAGGCCCCTTGGCCTCCTCGGGTCCCCGACCCCCGTCCTCATGTAAGACGTTAAACTGCAGACCCGTCAGGCATTCCTAATTGATACTTGACCTTTGGCCCCCCTGTCCTTCTCGGGCCCCTTCACCCAACCTCTTACCTGGGGTGTACGACGCGGTGTAGGACTACGTCCTCATTCACGTCGGGATCATGTACTATGCCGTACACCTCCCTTTATGAGGCCCAGCCTCAGGCCCCTTGGCCTCCGTGGGTCCTCGACCCTCGTCCTCATTGCAAGACGTTAAACTATAAGCAGGTCAGGCCTTCCTGACCAATGCCTAACCATCAGGCCCCTTGGCCTTTCCGGGCCACGACCCAGGTCCTCTCTTATAAGAGTGTACGGTGTGGTGTGAGACTACATCCTTATTCGCGTCCGCTTCTTCGCCATACCGCACACCTCCCTTGGTTAGGGGTATATTACTCCACTTCGCGTCCCGTATGACGTTGGACTACATTTGGAGAACTACGTGTGGCTTGATTCACATCCACATGGGATACGTAGGACCACCTGAATGTCCAGGATTCGGGTCCACCACCATCTATCGGGAATCTTCATCATATCATGGCCCCTTGGCCTATCCTTTCTCCCTGAGGGGATTATATGGTGTGGTGTGGTATTATGTCCTCATTCACGTCGGTCCCGTAATGACCACGCCATGTACCTCCCCCTACTGAGCTATTTCATCGATCCCTTTTCGGCGGTTCACCAATGTTATTAAGAGTACTCTGGTTTATTACCTGGAATGCCAAGCTTTACTCAGACACGTCCGCACTCGCTTTCCAGGCTTTGTGTATCCCTACATCCGGGCTTCCGTCATTTTTCAAACCCAGAGGGACCCCCAAGAACGGCCTGGATACAATGCCCAATGGCTCTCCTACCGTTACGGGCCAACGCCCCCAAGGGTTTCGGACAACGAATCGATAAAATCCCGCATTGCGAATATGGTCAGCGATCGATGCTCGTTTGTTGTTCCCACCTCTGGCTAATGCGATATGGAAGCTGTGTTTTCACCATGGTTAATAGTTTTACTTTATCTCCACGCCAAACCATTAAGCCCAAAATGTCGGGTACACGATTCACACCCTTCATCACTCCATCTTGTCCAAGTAGAGTCTTGGGACTCTTGGTATTTTTCCTCCATGCACGTCCGCGCATTGGGGGAACAAGCTGCATCAAAGGTGTCCTTCGGGGCTCTCTGCCGACTCCCCTTTGATGGACGCCCCATGTATTGCGATGAGGATACCCCCCTTGTTTCCCACACCAAGTTTAACTCACGTGGGATTAGGGATCGGGTTGACATCTATGCTTACTTGGGAAGTTGTCACCATCCATGGTCCGAGCTCTAAGACAATAAACTAATATTCTCATCTGGAACTACGTTCATCTTGATTCCCGTCTTAATGGGATATGTAAGAATGCCCAGACCTCCTGTCTTTGGGTCCAGCTTGAGTTCAGCAAATTCTGCTCTCAGGTCTTTCCATTGGGACCCCGACTACGGGACCGCGTGGCGTAGTATAGGACTACGTCTTCATTCAAATTGGGTTTGCAATAGTTGCACCACGCGCACCCCGTTCTGAGAGTTATCCCTCTTATTCCTTCTCCCGCATGACATTAAAATGCACCCTTCAAAACTACGTGTGGCTTGATTCCCATCCTCATGGGATATGTAGGACCACCTGAATGTCTAGGATTCGGGTCCAGCCCCACCTCTTGGAGATCTCCCGATCTACCGGTCTCCTAGGCCACTAGGTCTATCCCTCTCCAAGAGGGGGATATGTAGGTATGATACAAGGTTTTGGGCATTATGCCCCCTTCCCACGGGAAACCACCATATCTTGGTTTCCCTCAAGTTGAGTCTCTTGACCCCTTGCAGTGGTTCACCCATGTGTAAAGAGTACTCTGGTCTAGGACCAAGTGTGTCAGATTCAACTTGATCAAGTCCCTTCCACTTGTCAAGCTTCGTGTTCCCCTCCATTCGGGCTTCCATCACCTTTCACACCCGGAGGGACCCCCAAGAACGGCCTGGATACAAAGCCCAAGGTCTCTCCTATCGTTACGGGCCAACGCCCTCGAGGGTTTTGGACAACAAATCGATAAAATCCCGCGTTGCGAATACGGTCATTGGTCAATGCTCATTTGTTTGTCCCCCTTCCAAGCTAACACGACAAGATGCTGTGTTGCAAACATGGTCAGTAGTAATCCTCTTTCGTCACGCCAGCCCCTTCAGTCCTCAAATGTTGGTTGCATGATTCACATCATTTTCCACCCCATCATGTCCAGGTGGAATCTCGCCTCTTTTGGCGCTATCCCTCAGTGCACCTTTGCATGTCAGGAGGACAAAGCCGCAATATGGCGTCCTTCGGGGCTCCCATGGTTCGAGATCTAAGACCATAAACTAAGATCCATTCGGGACTACGTTCAACTTGATTCCCATCCTCATGGGATGTGTAGGACCGCCCGGACGCCCTGTCCTCGGGTACAGCCCATTTAGGGAACCAGTCTCTCCCCCTGTTTCACCTCTTACGACCCCATGGCTTGAGGTCTCCATCTCCGATTGGCGTAAAATTTGATGTGGGATCATGTCTTCGTCCATTGTTTTTTATAACACTGTGCACATTTCCCACCTAGCATCTTCTCTGCTATGTCTGCGCTGCATGATGATAAAATGCATGTTTGGTCCTATCATACGACCCTAAACTGTGACATTATCATCCTGGCCGCACGACGAAAAACAGCACTGCATTGTGGTGACCTAGTTGTAGAGGACATCATGTTGGGTATTGGTCACGTGCCATGACATTTGTCAATGTCCATCACATATTGATCCTTGTGGCGACATCACGGCCTACTATTCTAGGCCTGTCGCTTCACAAAAAAAACCATTCACCTTAAAAGAACAAACAAGATTCATCAAATTCTGCTTCTTTTAGTGCAAGGGCCACGCCCGCACCCCCCTTTTCCGCTGGCACTGGTATCTTACCATGTCACCTTTCAGAACTACGTACGGCTTGATTCTCATCCTCATGAGATACGTAGGAGCGCCCGAGCACTTCCCTCGGGTCCAGCCTGACCTGTGTGTTCGGTCCCTCGACTCTAGCATTTCCTCAGAGAACACATGGTAAGTAGGGCTTAGGTCCTCCTTCACGTCGGGTTTTGTTGCCATGTGTCCCCTGCTCCCTTTACCGATTTATGGTCTAAGGCCCATCAAGAACTACAGGGGGCTTGATTCTCATCCTTATGAGATACGTAGGAGCGCCCAGGCACTTCTCCACAGGCCCAACCTAACATTCGCTTTCGGTCCTTTGACCAAAAAAATCTCTTAAGAGGTTGTGCGATGTGGTATGGGATTACGTCCTCATTCACGTCAGGTTGTTCATCGCACCACACACCCCCCCTATTCCCATTCATGCCAAGTGTTTGAGTTACTCCACCGTGTGCCTCTTATGTCTCTTCCCATCCATGGTCCGAATTCTACCACCCTAAAATAAGATCTCCCTATGGGAAAAGAATATGATCCCTCTATATAATATGTCTCATTGTCGTATTCAGATGTGTTTTGAAAAAGAACCCGAGGTGTGGTATTTTCATAGGGACATCCCCCTCATCCCAAGACCATGTTTCGTGAGCTTGATATCTGGATCCTCATCCTCTTCCACGTCTAAAAGGACCCTCGGACGACATGGATACTAGGCTTAAGGGATCTCCATGAATGCTGGACCTATGGGCCCTCCATTCGTTTCGGGCCAACGTCCCTACGGATAATTGACAACATTTGTGATATGGTCTCGTGTTTCGAACATGGTCAATGGTCGACCCTCATTTGTCTGTCCCCATTCTAGGCTAATGCGATAGGATGCTGTGTTGCGAATATCGTCAGCAGTTATCCTCCATCGTCACGCCGCCATCATCGTGATATAAATCTCGAGCACCACGATTCACACATTTCCACTTCCTCATGCTCAGGTAGAATTCCTTCATACTCAGCTCTTTCTCTTCGCGCATCTAGGTGCGCTAAATGATCATGTTAGTGTCATTGGGCCGGTATTCACCGAGCATCCCTTTGCCCTAACCTGCCACTTTTTGTCAAGAAATTCCCACCACTACTGCTTGTTTCCCACACCGAGCACGACTCACGTGGGATTAGTGGTTTTGGCAGTATGTATACCAACATAGTAGGGATGCTCTTCGTCCCGCCTGACATTAAACTGCGCTTCCAGAACTACGTATGGTTTGATTCCCATCCTCATGGGGTACGTAGGAACGCCCGACCATTCTGCTTCGGGCGCAACCCAATCCTCACTCTTGGTCCCTCGACCTAAAGATTTTCCTCCAGGGGTATGTGGTATGATTTGGACTCCAAGTCCTCATTCACGTCGGTTTCATATCTACCGCGCCACACGATCCCTGTGATCTTCCCTTTTATTCCATGTCCTATTGTATGACGTCAAACTACAGGAGCCCATGTGTCCTCAACGCATGACACTAAGCTGCGGTTCTACCCTGAACAATTTCAGGATGCCCCCAGATCCCATTGGGAAGTGACAGATCCCCTCGCCAGAGAGGCCTTGTCTAAAAAAAGGAATGATCCATGATCAAACAAATGTGCCCATCTGGCGTACTCCCACCACGGTGGTGTAACTACCTAAGTTTTGGAATCTGTTCGGACAGACCATCACTCCATATTCCACACTTTTCATGCCCCTTATTCGGACCCTCTTCCCCTTTCATGTCTCACGGGACCCCCTAATGGCCTGGTCTCATGCCGCATCGGCTCACCTACCGTCCTGGGCCAACGTTCCGGAAGATGGGTCATGTCTGGAAGGACCCCCTAACAGTATGGATTTTCGACCTATGGTCCGCCAACTGTCCTGGGTCAACATCCCGAAAGATTGGACGACAAAATTTGTGACATGGTCCCGTGTATCGAACACGGTCAGCGGTTGACCCTCATTTGTTGTCCCCATTTCAGGCTAACACTGTAAGGATACCGTTTCTCCACCATGGTTAACGGTTGTCCCTTATTGTCACGTCATCCCCATAGTGTTCCGAATCTTGGGTATCGTGATTCACACTTCCAATTTTCATCTGTTTGGACCGATTTCAGCGCCCCAGGCATTTCCCCGTTCGTGCATAAGAGCAGGCTAAAGAAACGGTAATTCGAGTATCCTGAAAGTTCCTTCTCTGATTAAGCCTTTCTTGTCTTTCTGAAATCCGTACTGGTAATCCGAATCCCGGACATCGGGCTCGACCCACGTGGGCATGGGGAATTGTCGCTGGACATCCCGCAAACATTGTAGGGATGTAACAAGGAAATTCAACAGTGGAAATCGTGCGTGCTAAGACATTCAAAACAAAGAAAAAATTTTGAAGCACGAAACTACCAATAAAACGTTTTTGGGTCTGTTACAATACTCGGGGTTCGACTCCCCCCATGGACGGGTTGACCCCATCAAAAGAGCGTTGCAGCTCCGCCACCCGTTGGCTCGTGGCATCCAAGGCTTGCTGCTGCTGACATAGCTCCCGCTCCTCCTCAGTAGCAGCGGGGTGCAGTTCGTCAGTCCTAGCTTTGGCCCTCTTTATGCCAGCTTGAACGGCAGCCATCCTTCCAGAGGCCTGCCTCATATGCTCTTCTGCCTCTGCCAGCTGGGCCTTCAACCGTGGGACCAGCTCAGATTGTGCATCAAGAGTGGCTGAAAGCTCGTATGCCCGGGTCTGCATCTGTTGGACCTCACCTTCAGCCTCCTGGAGCTTCTTGGCGCTGGTCGCCTTCCTCCGCAGCCAGCCCACGCTGAGCCCACGATCATGCTCCAGGATCTTCTCAGCCATAAGATCTCGGATGAGTGCATGAGGAAGTTGGGCAGCCACGCCCCCAGCACACAGTTTGCGCAACCGCGAGCGGAGCCTATCCATTTCGGCCAGCCATTGCGCTTGGGGGTGTCCTTGATAAAGCACGCGATCAACTTCCACGACTGGCGGCAGACTATGTTGTTGTCTTCCTCGTCGGAGGTAGTTTCGTCCCAGTCCGCGAGATTGGCAGGCTCGTACGCGGGATACACCCACAAGAAATCCTCGGCAGGATCAACATCTGGTGTTGAATCCATTACGACACCTGGCACTGAAGTAGGCGTGACAGGACTGGGACCGACCGGTTGATCCTCTTCCTCAGAGTCCACCTCATTGACTTCAGGAACGGCCCTGATGGTGGTCCCGCCAGCGATGATGTGCATCGCAGCTTGAGGAGATGGGGGGACTATCGCCACCATCACCGGAATTCCCCTAGGAGGGGCGCCACCAGACATCCCGAGCAGTCTTGCCGCAACAGCCCATGCCAGTCGGAGAACTGTATGACAGAGAGGGACATAAACGTTAGTTTCCAGGCATGGTCTACATATGACTACGAGGAAACCAGTAGAGGAGACTTACGGAGATCGACCTCCTGGCGCTGCTCTTGAGCTGGTACTGATGGGACCCCGAGACGAGGCCCTTCGTATACTGTTGGAAGGTCTGGAGATTCTGGAGGAGCCACCTCGGGCGCCCTGGTCCCAACAGACGCGGAACTGGACGCAGCCATAGGCGCGGGTTCTGAAGGTCCCGCATCGTCACCCGCCAAGGAGCGAGAACGAGGCATGCGAACAAGTTCCTCCTGCATGGCTCAAACATTGGTGAGAAGTCCATAGTGACCCAAGAACAGATCGTAGGGAAAGAAGTTCGTAATGATACCTCGAGAGCCTCCGCGAAATCATCGGACTCTGAGCCTCGGTCTCCAACCTCGCCCTCCTCCAACGGGCTCCCTCCTCCAGCCTCATCCTCCCGAGAGGAGTCCTCTGATTCTTCCGGCAAGGGGAATCACCCCATAAGATCGGCAACCGATAACTGTGGGGGTCCGTCTGATTCAACAATACCCTCACCCGGTCTGTCATTCGTCGAGGGACACAACTAGAGTGGACGTAATCCTCCAGCTCGTCCAGGTAATGTTCTGCCTCCGCCAGAGACGCCATGAATCCAGCCCGAACTGGGCCTATTCCCGGTAATTCCATCCCGAGGCGATTCTGGTGGGCCCGTATCTCAGGTGGGCTGAGGAATTGCCGGTTGACATCCCAAATGTCCCAGGATTCCGGGAAGACAACATCCTATACCATGTCGATATGACACAGCCGTTTCCCAGGAGTATGAGTGGATATCTTACGAAATCCCCTCGGTGGCCGCCCCTCCGGATGGTCGTGCTCTTCTGGAATCACCGGATCCACCACTACTGCCATACCCTCGGCCGGTGCGGGTCTCGCCGCCATGGCATCCCCGCTACTGCGAGCGGCCCTAGCTGCCCTCCGGCCCCGACCTCGAGATAGAGGAGGCCCACCGTCACCGACCCGGATAGTTGGTTACTTCAACATCTCCCCTGGATAAGCAGCCTCCCAACTGATGGCGTACTCCTTCACCAATCCGAAAGAGGCGGTGGACGGAGGCAATGCAATCCACATCTTCCCATCTTCCCATGTGAACATGAGCCACAACTGCCTCATTACACACGGGTGCTCCTCGTAACGCACCTCCCAGTAGACCTGCGGGGTCAGCCGCTGGAGGCACCGCAACTGCCTCGCAAACCGATGCGGGGTGTACGGTTCGCAGAGTGGCTCATGATCTATCCGTGCCACCAAAACTCCACCTCGGAAGGCCGTGAGGTAAGAACGATGTTCTTCCGTTCCCCTACCTTCATCAGTAAGTATCCCCGTCGGCAATGGGAAGGGGTGGAAGTTTAACTCATCCGCCCTCTACACCCAATTCAGCTCCATCGGAACGGCCAGTTTGAACGGGAAGCTCCCAACCACGTTCAGGATGGAGGGGCGGAAGTTCGATCCTGGCGGCGAAATGGGGTTTGGATACTCGTAAATCCCCCTGATATACGCTGCGATCCACCCATACAAGAGGTGGAAGGGCCCGCATATCCTTGGCGGCTTCTTTCCCTCGCTAATATGCCGCAGCATTCTGTATAGTTTTGTGCGCATCAAAATCCCCAGATTGATCCGCTGCCCCATGGCCAACATCAACGCCATGATAAACAAGCTGGGTCGCACCCCCATGCTTGTATCCCTCACCGGTAGGATCCAACCACAGATGAGAGCCGCGATGAACACTGCCAACCTGACTATCGGCTGTTGTTCAGTGCTCACACTGAAACCCCAAGTCTTCTATTGGCTGTCCTCCAAGACCCACCAATACGAGTGCCCCTTGCCCTGTTGGGCCACCCTCGGACATGTTTGAGGCCTCGGAGGGAACTCTCAATTATCTAGGAAATTTAGGAAGCATTTGAACCATCTCTTAAAGTGGACATCCCTCACTAACTCCTTGTCCTCCCCAGGGACAAGTGCCATCAGCGCCGACGCCAGTCGCAGAATTTTCTCAGTATCCTCCCACGCGCTGATGACGGGGAGGAACTCATTATTCATGGCCGCAAAGATCGGGACCCCAGAAATCTGGTGGACATCCCACAGGCTGATTCCCACTCCTCGTGATGCAGGTGAAAGGTATTGGTCCTAGATGACCATCTTCTCAGCAATTCCGGCATCAGTTTCTTGGGTTGGTAATTGTGGAATTGGGAGGTCCATGACGCCTCATACTACCCCACTCTCCTCAGCTCGGCCCCAAACTCCTCGCATGAGGCGCCTACCCAGTAGGCCCAGGCCCAATCAGCAGTAATGTTGCCGCCCTGGCGCAGGTCCCACTCATCAGACCATCCCTTCTTCAAATCCTGCAAAGCCGCCCTCAGCATGGTACGGTATAGAGGAGGGGACATATCCGGCTGCAATGGCTTCCTGTCAATGTTGTTCAAATGGTTGTAGAGACAGTCAGTGGTAACCGGTGTGATGTTCTCTTGAGCGTGACCATCGGCCGCCCTGAACCATTAGTGCTGGCATGGTATGCTCTTGAACCAGCAAGCTGGTTCATCCCTACTCGCCTCAGGGATAAAGACGTCATCCCTCAGCCCGAAGCCGTACAATGGCAGTTTCTTGCACTGCGGATAATCCTTCTGACCCTCCGATAGCAGATCTGTCAAAGAAGTGTGGTCCCAAGTGGCTGCGGATCATCTCCCCCAGGCCTGGACAGTTGGCCATCTCATCCCGACGAGCAGCATCTGCAAGCACCCCCAATACAGCCTCTTGATGGGCCATTTTAACTCTGGCCCTCAAAAAAGAATTTTTTCAGCTGGATCGTGATGCTCGACCGCGAAGCTGAATCATGAAGCCGGATCGCGAAGATCGGTCGCGAGACGAAGCCGCACAATCTGGCCAAGGCCGACAAGCAAAGGTTCGCTTGGCGCGGACGCGGAGTCGGAGACCCGTGGTTCGCCGTGAAGCATGATTCGTAGAGGGCTGTCGCGGAGTACGCAGAGCATCGCGAATTCGAGAGCGCAAAAGGACAAGGAAGGAACGTGAAGACAAAAGATGTCGATCCCCTTATTTATAGGCGGTGACCCCGGAGCATCGTGGCGCGCCTCACCCGCGCAGAGCATCGCGGCGCGTCCGGATCTGTGGCCCCGGTCAGCACCGCGGGCCCCCTTTGCGTAGCGGCATCACAAACCACCGACAATTTTGGCGATTTTCCCTCACACTTTGAACCTTCACACTCCGCGTCTCCAAGTCTGAGAGGGGAATTTTTTGGCGCCAAAATAATATGGCATGAAAGGAAGGCACGAAAAAGGCTAGCACGCTGCCTCGCGAAGCCCTGACGCGAAGCACCCCGATCCTCGTGGCCCCGTGAAGCTCCAGAGGCGGTAACTCTCTGCGAACGGATTTGACTTTCGCGAGACCGCCGCGAAGCTCCATAGGCGGTAACGCTCCGCGGACGCCGTTGACGTTCGCGAGCGCATTGCGAAGCACCCGAGGCGGCGCGCGAGTTCTGCTTCGCGGAGCCCCTTGCCTATAAATACTGGACTCCCCATGAGTCCCAAAGACTGACAATATGACCCTTCATCTTCTCCTCTCCAAAATCGCGAAGCACTCTTTTCCCCATGAATCATGATCTCCGCGAGGTACTTCTACATCGCGAGACGCCTCTGCTTTGTCTTGTTTTGAGCCCCTCTTCCGAGAGGGATGCCCTTCACGAAGCTCAAGGGCATTCGCGAAGGAAGGGGATTCCCAAGGGAACCTGGGTAGACACGGAGCGATTATGCTTCGCGAAACACCCAACCTGTACCAGTGATTCCTATGCTAAGGCAGGATCACTTCACCTTGTGAAGCACACTGCTTCGCAGGACCCTGCTTCTCGAGGCCCCTCTTCTTCGCGAGGCAGTGCTCCGTGAACACTGTTCCACTTCGTGAAGCACCTTCCACTCGCACCTATGCCCCATGCCAAGGCCAAGGCCCTCCACTTCGCGAAGCACACTCCTTTTCTTAGCGACTCCTCTTCCTGTGCGACCCTCCAGGTTTGCACGATGTGATTTCAAAGTCCCATGGACAATACCACCCGTAGCGTTGCTTCGCCTAAATGCTTCTTTGCATAGGCACGCTAACGGCTATTGCTTCTTCGCATAGCCACGATAATTTGGACCCCTTGATGGTTCGTTCCACAACCCCCCTTAACCATGGCCTTACTGGTACCTTCCCTTCCCCAAGGACCAGAGGGTACCGGTTATGTAAGTCCTAGGGGTGTGGAGTGAACCCACCTCATCCGAGCTGCAGGACGTTAAACTACCAAGCACCACATCCTCGACACATGACGTTAAACTGTGACCCGAACCTCGTGCCTCTCACGAAGGGTCCCCCCAGCTCGAACATTCTTTACACCAATCGTCTCCACAGGAATGGAATCACCCATCCACAAGGGATGATATCCTCCTTTTTGAAGTGGTGTATGTTCATAGGAGAAGGGAGACCCTAGTTCCCCAACGGATGGCTGCACCTCTGCATCTCCATACTTCCCCACTACCAAATTTAGTGGAGGGCGTGATGGGGAACGAGGCACCTCCCATCATTGGACCAAGGTCAATTTTTCCTGCGCTTTGTCGCACCACGGGCCACCATCCTGGAGTATGCCCCAGCACCATGGGCCGCCTAACGCGTAAGCCCCTCTTCGCTTCTCACGGACGCATCCTTCACGACGTGATCATCAGGTCCTTGCAACCTATTGTTTCTCACACTGAGCATGACTCACGTGGGCTTAGAGTGAGCACCGACCCTGACCCCCACCCATAGCTAACTACGAGGACTTTGATCCATGTCAAGGCATGGTACGTAGGAAGCCTCCCTGAGGTTCAAGCCACATCACTCGATCGTTCATTCACATCGAGTTTTTCCCTCGTCCAGCATGACATTAAACTGTATGCCCCTCCCTTTGTCCTGCATGACATTAAACTGCACACCCATCCCCACCTAAACTACGTGGTCTTTGATCCATGTCAAGGAATGGTATGTAGGAAGCCTTCCAGAGGTTCAATCCCACCACTCATTGGACCAAGGTCCACTTTCACGTCGGTTCACCGACAAAGCCCCATTTGAACTACGAGGTCTTTGATCCATGTCAAGTCATGGTACGTAGGAAGCCTCCATGAGGTTCAAGCCCACCCATCATCCAATTCACGTCGAGTTCAACCCCGTCCCACATAACGTTAAACTGCATTCCCCAAATTTAACTACGAGGTCTTTGATCCATGTCAAGGCATGGTACGTAGGAAGCCTCCATGAGGTTCAAGGCCAACAATCAATGTCCTAGACCATCTCCTAGTTGGTGTGCCATACCCCCATTTTCAGGCCCAGTTCCCATTGGACCAAGGTCCCTTGTTCAGGTCGGTTCACCGACACCCAATGCCCGTCGTTTATTCACGTCATAGTTCACTATCGTCTCGCATGACGTTAAACTGTATTCCATAAATCCTTTGAACTACGAGGACTTTGATCCATGTCAAGGCATGGTACATAGGAAACCTTGCCAAGGTTCAAGTCCACCACTTTTGGACCCACGGGTCTACTTTCACGTCGGTACACCGATGAAATCCTTTGAACTACGAGGACTTTGATCCATGTCAAGGCATGGTACGTAGGAAACCTTCCCAAGGTTCAATCCCACCACCAGTGGACCCATGGGTCTACTTTTACGTTGGTTCGCTGATGACATTCATCGGGCCAAGGTTACCTTTACGTCGGTTTACCAGCACCATCCCGAACTATGTGGACTTTGATTCCACGCCACGGGGATACGTAGGAAGCCTCCTCAAGGCTCATGCCCAACATCACCATCGCCCCTGCGATGGTCCCATTTCACTTCCCCTCCACTCCATTTATCCATCTACTTCCCATCATGATTCCCGCCCGGACCGTCATATCTCTGTGAGACCATGTCAGTATGCTCCTCTTCACAGCTGCCCATGGGCTGGCCACGGCATCGGCATCCCTTCAAGGGAATTCCCTCAATCTGATCTATCCTAGCTAATGCTATGACCGGGTTGATCCATCTCCGCTAGACGTTAAACTCGCGACATACCCTGTGTTAAACATGAGAAGCTGAGGAAAACCTCTGATATGTGTCTATGGAATATAATTCCCCACGTTCGATGTGGGATGCCTCGGGCTTCCACGCCCTCGAGAAGCCCTGTGACCTGGGATACAGACAGACATGCCAGGTTCCCCAGCATCCAGACACGCTACTGATGCCTCAATGTGACTACTCCCCCGACTGAAGGTTGCTTCCCTGACCGAAACCTTTGGAATGTCCCGATAGAAGTAGTGTAATTAACCGGCGTCCATGGAAACATGGAACAGGGAAGAGTTTCACGAACTATGTATTAAATCTATGAGGGAGACCCGGACTAGGTGACGAGTTCTAAGGAGGAATCCACAGGAGGAAGAACCGACATCCCATCATCTCGTTTTGATCAAGGAGTAGACGTCCCTGAATAAGGAGCGAATGTCGCCCGCCTTTGGAAAGTGCGAATGCGGGGCCACAAAGCACCGCACGCCCTCCACCACAGACGGATTCGCGCGCGCCCCGGTGAAAGCATCAGAAACAATGGCTTTCCGTACAAGGTATGGACACTATGAATTTATAGTGATGCCATTTGGTCTTACTAATTACCCTGTTATCTTCATGGATATAATGAATAGAGACTTTAGAGACTATCTTGATCATTTTTTGGTAGTCTTTATAGACGATATTCTTGTTTATTCAAAGAGAAAGGAAGAACATGAAGATCACTTGAGAATTATATTGAAGACCCTGAGAAAGGAGAAGCTTTATGACAAATTTACCAAGTGTGAATTTTGGCTTCAAAAAGTTTCATTTTTGGGTCACATAATCTCAAAAGAGGGGATATCTGTGGATCCAGAAAAAATAGAGGTTATTGAAAGATGGTCGAGACCAACAACAGTAACTGAGATCCGAAGTTTTCTTGGTTTGGCTGGATATTATCAACGTTTTGTGAAAGATTTTTCACGATTATCTAATCCACTCACCATGTTGACTCGGAAAGGAGTTAAGTTTTTTTGGACAGATGAATGTGAAGAGAATTTCAAGGAGTTGAAAAGAAGGTTATTCAGTGCACCTGTGCTCACACTTCCTTGTAGTGGAGAAAGGTTTGTGATCTATAGTGATTCATCCAAGAAGGGATTGGGGTGTGTTCTTATGCAAAATGATATGGTGATAGCTTATGCCTCACGACAGTTGAAAATCCATGAGCAAAATTACCCAACACATGATTTGGAGTTAGCTGTGGTATTCTTTGCATTAAAGATGTGGAGGAATTATCTTTATGGAGAAAGGTGTGACATTTATACTGATCATAAAAGTTTAAGGTATATTTTCACACAAAAGGAGATGAATATGCGTCAAAGAAGATGGTTGGAGCTGATTAAGGATTATGACTGCTCAATCCATTACCACCCTGGGAAAGAAAACGAGGTGGAAGATGCATTAAGTCGACTAGACCATGACAGTTTATCCATGATGAGGATCACAAAATATCCAATATTTATGGATTTACAAAGGATGGATCTTGGAATTATAATGGAAGGGGAAAATCGTATCTTTCTCAAATGACTGTTCAACCATCTATACATGGGAAGATTAAAGAGGAACATAAAGAAGATGTCGAGTTACAAAAGAAGGTGAGAAAGGTTCTTGAATTCATCCTTGATTGTGATGGGATAATAAAGTTCAGGAATCGGGTTTGTGTTCCTCCCATCCTGGAATTAAAGGAGCTGTTGGATGAGGCTCATAGTTCTTCATTATCTATTAATCGTGGAAGCACGAAGATGTATAGGGACCTGAAAGAGAACTTCTGATGGGATGGAATGAAAAGAGATATTGGTGAATATGTCTCTCGATGCTTGGTTTGTCAGCAAGTTAATGCTAAGAGACAGATGTCTAAGGGGATGTTACTACCATTACCCATACCCAAATGGAAATGGGAAAACATCACTATGGAATTTGTCACAGGAATTCCTAAAACATCCAAAGGAAATAATTATATCAGGGTCATAGTTGATCGTCTTTCCAAGTCTGCACACTTCATTGCTATTAGAGAGGATTTCTCTCTGGATCAGCTTGCCAGGATATATGTAAAGGAAGTGGGAAGACTGCATGGAGTACCACTTTCTATTATATGTAATCAGGATCCGAGATTTACCTCGATGTTTTGGCGATGTTTTCAGCATACTCTGGATACAGAGTTGAGTTTCAACACCGCTTATCATCCTCAGATAGACGGTCAGTCTGAGAGAACAATTCAAACTCTAGAAGATATGTTGAGAGGTTGCTCTATGGATTCAAAGGTGGTTGGGATCAACACCTACCATTGGTGGAATTTTCTTATAATAATAGCTTTCACTCCAGTATTCCGATGGCACCTTATGAGGATATCTATGGAAAGAAATGCAGGACTCCAACTTGCTGGGATGAAGTTGGGGAAAGAAAGCTATTAGGTCCTGATCTTGTTGATGAAATGGAAGAAAAGGCCAGATCTATTCAACAACACATAAGAGCAGCTCAGAGTCGACAGAAAAGTTATGCCGACAACCGAAGAAAAGACCTAGAGTATGAAGTGGGTGATAATGTGTTCTTACGAATATCTCCCTGGAAGAGAGTCCTGAGATTTGGAATGAAGGGGAAGATGATCCCTAGATATATCAGTCCTTTCGAAACACTCGATTGTGTCGGGAAGGTAGCTTACCAATTGGTGCTTCCATCGAATCTCTCTCAAGTACACGATGTGTTCCATGTATCTCACCTGAGAAAGTACATACCTGATCCTTCACATGTACTCAGCTCAGAAGTTGTACCGCTGGAGCAAGATCATTCTTATGAAGAACAGCCGATAGAGATTCTGGATCGTAGTGAAAAAGTCCTACGAAACAGGACCACTCGCTTGGTCAAGGTTTTATAGAGGAACCACCAATTAGAAGAAGCTACATGGGAGCTTGAGGATATGATGAGGGAGAGGTATCCTCATCTGTTTGTTACAAAGTGACGAATTTCGAGAGCGAAATTCATTTTAAGGGCGGTAGAATGTAACACCCAAGACATTTATGTGAAATATTTTGTTTTAATGTTATATAAATCATCAAAGGAATCTTTCACTACACACAACAATAGCTTGGCTTTCTTTACACACAACCGCGGCCTTCCTTGATAGCTTGTGTCGTACGCAATACTGAGTTTCACTAAACAATGATATGCTATTAAAATATTATTAAAACTAGCCGATATGAATAGTAGTAAACACTTTTTGAAATTTTATAAATTTTATTTTTCAAAATGGACTTCATTTTTTTATTTAGAATACCGAAATTAGCCTAGGGTGAAATTTTGGTATTTTTCTGAAAACATTCAATTTTTGATGAATAGTGAAACCACTAAGTGGTAGTTGAAAAACTGAATTTTTTAAAAAAACATAATTTTTTCGCTTCTGTGAGTAGAATTTCGAAAATCCGAGAGACACGGTTGATGTCAGTAAGTAAAATGTGGTTCACTGAGATGAAAATAATTTTTTTGGTGAATAGTAAGTTTTTACTTTTTTTTAGCACGGTTAAAAGTAAATAGGGTAATTAAGGGTAAAAATGATATTATTATTCCCCTAAGACATTTTCTAATCCTATTGGACAACTGTAATTCGACCAAAAACAACCTTAGTAATAAAATATGACCAATTAGTCCCACTTGGATTAGATTAGGACATTTATTATTAATTTATTTAAAGAAAGGTAAAAATAGTTAAAATCAAAGTTTAATAAGTAAATAATTTTTAATATGGGGTTATACATAAGATAAATTCGACTATAAATATTCATTTGAAAGATAAAATGATTTAATAGATAATGGTATTTTATTTGTAATTTTTAGACATTAAATAAGTTAATTTCATTATGACACAATGATGATGTAGTAATTATCTTATTAATGAAATATTGACATAATTGATGTTATAAATACCCAAACAAATGTAATTTGAGACTTTTTATGAATTAAAATAATTTTATAGGTTAATATGACATGTTATTATTGATTTAAGTAACTTGGTTCGTACTAATAATTCTGTTATGATTTTCACAAAAATCAATTACTAAATAGTGTCAAAATTGACATAAAATAGTTTTTAAAACAAATATTATATTATTAATTGTTATTTTATTCCTAAAAATGTAAGGTTCGGACAAATGACTTAGATAAGGTTATATATTTTAATTATAAACATCTTGGGGTTCGTTTGGCTTGATATAGTAAGTTTATTAACATTATAGTGTAAGAAAACAAGAAGACACCGTAAAAGTTAAATTATCTAACTTAAAGTTAAATAAAAATGATAAGGTTAAAATTGATACCTAAACATGTCTAAATTATATAGGATGAGAGGATTTAGACCCCTAACCACCTTATCTTCTACATATATCAGGTTTGAGCTATTAAAAACCGAATTTTACTTTATAATAAAATAATATTTCTAGTTATTCCAAAGGTGCCCCTCTCCTCCCTTATAAAAGGGCTCCTCCTCCCCCTCTTCCTCACACCACATTGAGCCTTCATGCTCGGCCAAACCCTGCCAATTTATCCTATAAACTTACCTAAAAACATCCTAGAGGTTCTGGTCTTCTTCAAATTCCTATTTTAGTGCCCTAAAAGGAGGTCTCAAAGAAGCACTTCAAAGAAGAGGTAATGTCCGTTACCGATTCTTTCATCTTTATTTCTTCTTCCACATCATCTTCTTTATTTGTTTCATTATGAAGTAATAACATCATTATCACTCATATACTTATATGTTATTATAAGTATGACACAACCCTATTTCACCATCTATCCATCCTACGGAAAAAGAAATCACCGCGCGTGCGTACGTACGGAATACCGTCTCCTTGCCGTGGTGTAATCTATTTTCCACCACCACCTTACTTGAATGGGTATAATGGTGTAAATAATGACTATATATGACTATTATAAATTCATATTGATTCTGAAATAGTATAAATACACTCCAATACAATTCCACATGCATAGGAACGATATTTTCACTCGTGCGTACGTACGGAATACCGTCTCCACGATGTGATGCGACTCGTTCTACATGATCTTCATTTCATAATGATTATATAAATGAATTGAATGAATGAATATGATATATATTAAACTAATACCATTCTGGAAATTAGGTATCTATAACCTAAAGAGAAGAAGAATAATTTATTCGACAAAACACGCATAAGAACAAAAAGTAATAAACACTCGAATAACAAATAGTAATGAAATATTACTAATAAGAAGCTAAGAATATGACCATATATGATATCATAACATTAAGTATTATTCTTGAATAAGTCAATAAAATTATTTAAATAATTATATAGGAGGTTCAGACACTTACGAGGCAAATCAGACCTAAGATAAGGGAAATATCACAATCTCATTTTTTTCCGAGATTGTTTATATTTTTGGAATTTACTGGGGTGATTTTTATCATCCACATACATGTTTTCTCAATATGTAATATTATTTCCATCCACCTAAAATTTTTTAAATCCATTTTTACCCTTCAGTGAGTTTTTAGTAAAAGATATGAAAGGAATCTTTTGTCGTTTTTCGTACGAGGTACTTTTTGACTTTTCCGACAAAAGTACGAGAAAAATGTTTTTTTAACTTATACGGCAGGAATGGATTTTTAAAACATTACAAGTCTTCAAGTTTATTTTTAATCAACTACTTTTAGTTTAAAATTGTATGACATGTTAATAAAGGAAAATGTTTTTGAATTTGAATGGATATTTTCCTCAAGAATGGAGTTCAAGTGTTTTATCAAAATTATTTTCCATCTAAGATAATATAGGATTCTGTTTATATCCCTATTATTACATTGATTTGATTATGTTGTGATGGAATTATTTTTATGAATTCCTTTATCTTATATGAATTGTGTTAGATTCCCATTTTTATTACATGGGATATGCAATGATGTAGGATTTATGATTTTGTGGCACACATAAGAATGGTATCATTAAGAGATGGGTGGGACCTATATCTCCCTCCATTGCATTGGGTAAAGATTTTATATCTCATGAGATAGACATGGTTGGAATGGTAAGTTATACCGGTTCAGTGAAACAAGACTGAAATGAGGAGTGAACTCAGTTCAGAAATGGACTTTGTCCACTAAGATAGTCTTGGAAATGAGTCTTGACTAATAATAAATGATTTTCTATAATTATGTGTGTATGCCACAAATTTTCAAGTTTTATTTTATGATTATTGGTATTCCATTTCACTAATATGATTTATCCCATGTTATGAAATTATGCTCACTTTTGCAGGTTAAGATTTCCAAAAGTTTTGTTCTTATGAATATGATGTGATTGATATTTCTTTTGTTTACCCTTACTGAGCATTTGAGCTCACCCTTTTGTATTTTTTCTTTCCCCAGGTCAGGAAGAAGGTTATTAAGTATGATATGCCAAAAGGGACTATAGATATGATGAAATAAATGGGAGACAGTTTAGACGCTTTAGGAACCAGTTGTTTATGTTTCCCAGTTTCTAAAGATACTATACCTATACGGTCCTTTCGTGGTTTTGTTATATGTTGTAATAAGTATGATTCAATTTTGAAGTATTAACAATGTATGTAAACTATGGGTCGTTATATAATTGTTAAATAATTGTTATTAATTTATAAAAGACCCATATACATAAATAGATATCATATATGATCTTTTAATATTTATTTGTTAGTAATACTTCAGTAATATCATTGTTTCAGGTGTTAACAAATTAATTTTTCTTTATATGTTTTGTTACTTAATTCATGTTTGTTATGGATAAGATGTATTTTATTCATATCCATAATTATATTATGTTCTTAAAATTTAATTTTTAATCAAAAAATGATATATATTCTTGAATGGTTATTATCGGGAATGAATCTTATCGTGTTCATGGAAACGGTAATCTGTACGTACGCACGAGAGACAATACCATTCTATTGATGGTGAAATGGTATGTAATTGGATGGTATTCCATATATACATAATAAATAAAATTTTATGCATTATTTACATCCATTATAGTCATTATTATACCCATTCAAATAAATAAATGTTGAATAATAAACTACCCCACGATGTGGAGATGGTAAGCCATATGTACGCACGTATGGTGATTTTTTCATTCATATAATGGATAGAATAATGAATATAGTTGTAACATATTTATAATAAAATCACAGTATCTATAAGGCAATGGAGTTATTATTTTGGTATGGAAAAAACAAATAATGTGGAATTTGAAGTAGAAAACAACATTGAAAGAGTTGATGAAATAATTACCTCTTCTTCAGGTGCTTCTTTTTTATTTGATCAAAAGGGATCCTTAGGATTGATTTATGATCAATGTAAAACCTACAGGTTTAATTGAGGGTATTTTGGAGGATATATGATCCGGTTTTGGCCAATACAAATGGCTTTGGAGTAGTCATTTTGATAGAAGGAAAAGTACCCTTTTATAAGAGAGGTGAGGGTCACTTTATGAAAACCATGAAATATTATTTTATTACAAAATCATATTCGGTTTATACTGTCTCCAAATGAATTTATTTTGAGTATAAGGTGTGTTTGCGTCTAAAACCTCACATCCAATAGGTTTTAGACTGGTTTAGGTCACCATATTAACCTTATATTTTAGATTTAACTCATCGTTAAATTGTTTAACATTTACCATGTCTCCTTGTATTTTTATATTATATGGATTATAAACCTACTATAAAATTTCAAGAGAACCCCAAGTAGATAATTAATCACATATTTATTATAATATATGTCCTTTGGAAAGACGTTATTTTTTTACTATTATATCATTTAATAATATAGTATTTGTTTTAAATAATCCTTTATTTCAATTTTCACATTATTTTGTATTTCGTTTTTGAAAGTCATAACAAACTAATTTCATCAAACAAAATAAATTGAATCAACCCTAAAATGTGATATTAACCTATAATATTTGTGTAATGACTCAAAAGTCTCAATTTACATTTATTTTAATATTTATAATATCAATTATTTTAATCTTTTATTAATTAGGTATTTACTGGATCATCATTGTGTCGTAAATAAATTTAATCATATAATGTCTACAAATTATAAAATAACCATGATGATGGAAATAGTTTTATCTTTCTAATTAATATTTATAGTCTAAATTATGTTATGTATAATTCTATATTAAAAATGTTTTAGTTATTAACATTTGAATTAAACACTTTAAATTCTTCTTTAAATATAATAATAATAAATGTCTTAATTTATAACAAGTGGACCCAAAAGTAACATATTTTATACCAAAGGATGATTTTGGTCTAAATACACTTATCCAATCGAATTATGACACGTGTTAGGGTAATTATAATATCATGTTTACCATTAATTACCATATTTACTTTTAACCGTGGTAAATAAAATTCAAAAATTACTATTCACCAATAATTATTTTAATCTTATTGAACCAAATTTTACTTACTAATGTATACCATTCCTCTGGGAATTTTTAAATTCACTTCAAAAAGAAGAATATTTACCTTTTATGCGCATTTCCTAACATGTGAAAAAGGTTGGTAAAAGACGTTACAGAATTCAATACACATTTATGCATCTAATTTTATTATAAAATGACTCAAATGAATTACATTGAACTAATATAGGTATTATGTATCTATTTTGAATTACAATAAATATAAAATAAATAATAATTTAAATAAAATGTCTATTTTTAAACTATAACCATGTGTTTTTCAATATTCATAAAAAATTTAATGTTTTTTGAAAAATGCCAAAAATATACCCTAATCTAATTTTGATATTAAAAATCCAAAAATGATGTCTATTTTTCAAAATTCAGAAAATATATGTTTCATTAATTAATCTAAAATTAATTTCCATTTTCAAAACCAGAAAGAGGGTTTCGAGATGTAAAACCTACCAAAAGATTGATATGTGTTTTTGTCCGGTTTAAAAGTAAAAGTACTTCCAATGACCAACATTGTTTTAAATTATAAAAATATAATCTAATTAAACATTAAAACCATTCCAATGTATAATTTAAAACTATAAATTTTTTAATAAAAAAGTTGTTTTCAATTAAAATTTTGTATCATTCACTATTCATCAAAATTTAAAAGTTATCAAAAAACACCAAAAATTTATCCAAACTAAATTTTTATGACCTTTTTCAAAAGAAGAATTTAATTTAATAATATTTAATATGTAAAAGGGTCATATACTTTATTTAGAAGGGGTTATCCATTAAAAGGTGAAAAAACTGCATTTTTTAAAAAATACTACTTTTATTTGAAAATTCGAATTTGTCCTTATATTATGTCTAAGAAACAAAAAAGATAAATGTTAAAATTATATGGTATATATATATAATTTTAAATGTGGTTTTTACTATTCATAACTATTATCTAAACAGCCAGTTTGATATGTTGTGGTGCACATGAACTCGATGTTGTATACATCGCACGATATTGTATTATTAAAAGAGAAGCGTACTTTGGAATCATGGGGTGTTACATTCATCTATCCTTCAATAAATTTGAATCCATGCAATTTAATATTGTTCTTTGTAAATAAAAGGGTAAAAAAATAGAAAATACCTTTTTGGAAAACCCACATCAGAAATAGGGTTTATAAAATTTTGTCTTAATAAGAGGGAAAGGGAAATGAAAAGGTCACCGACAAATTAGGATATCAAATAAGAGAACATTGGTGAAAATTATAATTATAGGAAAACATAAATATTTATAGGAATTTATTTATGCCATCAATCACAAACAAGTAAATGTAAAATTGATGGCCTTAAGGCTATAAATCTATGATAAATAACGTAAGGTATTAGGATAACCCATTTTTTGGTTTAAGATTTTTTCCCTATGGTTTAAGAATTAATTTCTTCATAGAATAAAAAAAATACTTGATAAGTATTGTTCTATACTTTAACTAATTTCTACCACAAACTCATATTCACTCCAAATGATGAGTATTCAAGATGACTTGGTCACACCTGAATCACTAGAATCAACTTATAGAGAATCACATAATCCCCAAAGGATGAACTATATATTTCCTTTGTCTTTAGAGATTATCCAAAACCAAAATGGTTAGTAAAAGATTAGATGATCCCCAAAAAGGATAATCCTTTAGAGGAAGAAATAATTATCATAATTTCTTTAAATTAAACCAACAATAACCAAAGTTCAAGTATCATCTAATAAAAAATTTTCCTTAAAATCCATCAATATAATCCAAACTAAGATTGAAACCAAAAACATAGAAGAATTTGATTATGTAGTCTTCCATGCTAAATTGAATATCCAAATGACATCGACTACTCTTAATGTCACATAATAATAAGTTATTAACCTTATCACATATTCTCTAGTATAAGATAATAATTTCTATAAATAACCCAAATACCTATAAATAAACAATATAAACGTAGATATGAATCCACCATTACTGCACAAATGAAATCTCATAGTATTCTATTTTTCATAAGCATATAGTGTTCCCAACAGAGAAAATTTCTTTCGAATTAACATTTATCACTTAATCACCAATTCATTTTCCTACACTAAGGATATCCATTGGATAATACATAAGATCCCAAATGAAATTTTTATTGGTAAATAAAATCATTTAACTAAAAATAATTAGTCATACTAACCAGGGACTTCATGTAATCTTGTGGTAGATGAAAAATACCAATCGCACATTGGTTTTAGGTTCTATTCACACATATTTTTCTGACGCGACGGTAGTCACACAGTCTGAATGTTGTCTTTTTTTCAAAAACAATATTTTATAACATTCCCAAAATGAAATAAATTCCTCAAAATAACAATAACATACTTTAACAACAAATGTTCTCTCATACCTCACATTTTCATCCCGAAAATTCATAACCTGTAATTGCCCCAAATTCAGGGATCATATAAACCCAAATAGTTATTTATAACTATAATCACAAAAGAAAAGATAATTCTTCCTCAAATAGATTTTTCACATATAAAACATTAGGCCGACGCATACAAGAGAAAATTCTCCCAAATTAATCCCATCAACAAAAAGCACTAATACTTTTAAACATTTCACCACCCATTTATTTCCACACAGGTTCTTCATTGACCTTGAGTTTATCCTATATAATAGGGAATTGACTTGAGTAATTACCAAGTTCCCTAAACTTATGGAAAATGACTATAAATGGAATCCTGGGATCATTTTTATTTTCTTCCATTGTAAACTTCATTTTTCGTCTGCAATTATTTTCTTTATGTCTTATTTCCCACACATAAATCATTTCTTTGTTTAATTGAAACACTTTCTTGGGTGTCTTCTTCCACATTTTCTGCATGATGGAAATTGAGATTTCATTTCTCTATAGTCTCCACTACTGGAGATCTTATTATTCACCGCCTTTCTCTTCTTTTTGGTGTCTAGTAATTGGTGAATATATATGTTTATGATTATATTTCTGGAAAACTAATTCGGCACGAACAAGATAAATTTTACACCTATCAATATTCAATTTAGTTTCTCATTCCTACCTCCATTATTAACTTTTACATCATGTTCAATGTTACTACGACTTCCTTTGAATCCATCAATTGACTAAAACTAGAAACCATTGTGTGAGTAACAATAGTCATAAAATCATTTAATAAATATCATGACACATTATTTTTAATCTAAAACACCTTAGGATTAACAAAGGTTATTTATTCTCATCTTATATTAAAATACATCAAAACATTTTGTATTAAAAAGGTGAATTATCATAAGCATATCCAATGGTAGTGTCGTAACCAAGAGTACAACAAGGCATGTTGTCATGCACTATTTCTCATTCAAGTCAAGCTCAAAGTGGTGTTTTTAGGTTTTGCCGCAAAGTATATTTGTGCCATAGTTTCCTCTACCTACTCATATCTAGACAGGGATATATTTCATAAAAATGCCACATAATATTTACATTACTAAAAATTCTGGATGTTAATATATACTAAACCCCATAGTCAATCTCAGGGTAAGTTTCTATAATCAATGTTGTTCTAAATGTAGTTTCCATTTATTGAACTAAACTTCATCGGATACCAACTATAATGCCCCGACCATAGTTACCTAGCGTCAGTGAAATATTACATATTATTGGAATGATCACAAGAGATCAAGTCCCTAAACACCAATTTTTTTAGTAGCTGTGGAAGTAATAGATACTGACATAAGTTTTACATTACATCATGAAATAAAGAAAAAAAAATTATGTCCCCTTTGAAAACACTCATATCCCTTAGCCTATTTTTGTGGAATAAACATGATTCAATTTTTCACATCCTTGGAAAAATAAAACATAGAAATAGGAGAGCTCATATGCTCAGTAAGGATAACAATATAGCAGAAAAATTCATAAATAAGCCTAAACATTTAATGCAATGCATAAGACTAAAACATAAGCCTTTTAAAATTAAACATCAGCATTATATGGAAAATGTAAATCAAATAATTCCATTTACTTATTCACATAATTATTCTACAAGTCGAATAATCACATGTAATATTAATAGCTAATTTCATAATGATGGAATGCATAATTCCAGACATCATAACCACATAGTCATGGACATGTGTCCGGACTACAAATAAGATTTTGTCAAGGCCTTGTGCCAAGACACTAGTTTGTCTCTAAATAACTATCGATGCATTGAGGAGCTATATTGGGCTACACCCATCACTTACTAAGTCCAATTCATTCCTCATATGAAATGTATGAAACATAATCTAAACTTTCATATTAAAACGATCATAGAAAATGTATGTAATTTAACAACAAACCATGAATGGTATAAAAATTTCACATCGATAGTCAAACATAACTAAATCAATACAATATGGAATATTATATTATAATAAATTAAACTCAATCGATAATAATAAAGTATATTGAAAAAGATGAATATTAACATCAAAACTATTTGAGAGAAATATCCCCCATTTTCTTGAAAACATTAAAAAGACTTGCTATTTATCAAGAATCTGTTTAAAACATATTTTTCAATAGAAGTTTACCATACCACATTGAATATTTTAAAAAGAATTTTAATTTTGAAACATTAAGGTCTATATAAATAAATTTTAGAACTATTTGTAAAGCATTGACATTAATGAGAATGATTTGGAAGAAAAAATGATTAAAAAATTTAAAATGTTATTTTTGTTAGAGTTCCTAACCAAAGGAAAGAAGATTGAATACAAAGAACTGAGGTAATAAAAACATTATAATATAATTATATTAATGGAATACATGATATACTATGTCAAAGTACAATATATACACCATATAAAATTAAATTGGTGCATAAAAACAAGAAAGTCTCAATGGAAAGAAAATTGAGATGAAATCCATTATAAAGACTATATCTTTAGGTTAAGGATATATCAATGACATAATGATGTGTGAAAAATATAAATACACTCAATATGATTGGATATTTAGTGTAAATCAATCTGAGGACATTGACACATATTATTGTAAAAACAACACCAATGAAATTGGTGTTTAACTCAATGAATAGAAATTGAGTTAAAATGACTCTTATCAAGTTCATATCGATGACTTGAGAATTTATCAATAAATGTATTGTGGGTATAAAAAGTATATCCACACAATGGGAAGTTTAAATTACTCCATAAGTTAATAAATAGTGATTTAACACATAATCTTGGAGTAAAATAATCAATAAAGTTTTCATAATACCAAATGAGTGGAAATTGAAAATTTTAAATTCCCTTATCGATTTGGTAACTTACGAAACATACACCCCATGAAATATGGATAAAAATTGATGATATGAATACCCATAAATTAAAATATATTACACAAATAAAATATTCATGGGAAGTACATACACTACACAAAAGTTAATAGTGAAAAATATAGCATGAATCTCGTAGGAATAAAAGTGAGATGAAAACCCCTTACAACGTTGTAATGAATCAGGTAGTATGACCAAAAGTTAATTAAAACCAAATGAATATTAGAATACCATGAATATAAAGATAATGATGATAATATTTATCAAATGGTAGTACATGATACACCACATTCAATAAATAAGTGGTGAACTATGGTAATATCACTGAATTAAAAGTGAGATAAGAAACCCTTTACTTTGTACTTTTCCTTAGTTGAGTGTACGTTATGATCTTGAATAATGGTGAAGTAATTTTTTTTAAATAATATAATAATAAAATACATAAATATGATATAATATATGATATTTTTATATTTATTAGTTTATAATACTTAAGTAGTATCATTGTTTCAGTTGTAAGCTGGTTTGTTTTTGTTTATTTGTTTTGTTACGTAAGTCATGTTTGTTATGGATAGGGTGTTTTTGATTCATATACAGAATGATATTATGTTGTTAGAAAATATTGTTTAATCATAAAATGATATTTATTCTTGAATGGTTATGATGGAGAATGATTCTCATTGTGTTCATGGAGATGGTAATCCGTACGTACGTACGAGCAACAATACCATTCTATTAATGATAAAATCGTATGTAATTGGATTTTATTTCATATATATAGAAAAATTAACATGTTATATTTATTATTTAAATCAATTATACTTATTATTATACCCATCCAAATATTTATTTGTTGAATAACAATCTACCCCACAACGTGGATATTGTAATCCCTACATATGCACGTATGGTGACTTTGTAATTCATAGGAATGAAAGAATATGGAATATGGTTATACTACATTTATAATAACATAAATATATGTATAAGGTACTGAAATTATTTTCTTTTATGGAATCAACAATAAAAGTGGAAGTGGAAGAAGAAAAGAACATTGAAAGAGGTGATGATATAATAACCTCTTCTTCAGGTGCTTCCATTTGATTTGATTAAAAGGGCTCCACTGGTTGGATTAATGATAAATGTAAGGCTTCTAGGTTGATTACAGGGTTGGTGGGAGGATATTTTATTAGGTTTTGGCTGAAGCAAATGGATTTTGAGGTTTTATTTTAATATAAGGTGAAGTATCCTTTTATAAGAGAGGTGAGGGTCACTTTAGGAGAAGCTTGAACTATTATTTTATTATTGAATAATATTTGGTGTATAATGGCTCCAAATGTATTTATTTGGATGATTATGTGGGGTTGGGTCAATAAACACTCAACCAATTTGTTTTAGATAGATTTAGGTTAACATATTAACCATTTAATTTAGATGAAACTCTTGGATAAATAGTTTAACAATTAACATGTCTCCTTGTATTTTTATATTATATGGTTAATAAACATACAATAAAATTCCAAGAGAACCCCAAGTTGTTAATTAATGACATATATATTATTATATATTTATTTTTTATGAACCTTATAATTTTAGGACTATTATATTATTTAATAATATATATTTTGTTTTAAAAAATCAATTATATTTATTTTGACATTATTTAGTATTTGGTTTTTGTGAAAGTCATAACGATCTGATTTATTCGATCAAAATAAATTGATTCAACCCTAACTTTTAATATTAAACTTGAAAATATGTGGAATTCATAAAAAGTCTCAATTTAAATTTTTTTTAATATTAATAACATCAATTATTTTAATCATTCATTAATTAGGTAATTACTACATCATCATTATGTCTTAAATAAATGTAATTATTTATTGTCTAAATTTTTTTACCAAAATACCATGATGTATTAAATCTTTTTAACATTATAAGAAATATTTATCGTCTATATTATCTTATGTATAACCTTATATTAATTTTTTTTAGTTATTAAAATTTGAACTTAACATTTTTTAACTATTTTTAAAGAAAATAATAATAAATTTCAGAATCTAAAACATGTGGACCCAAAAAGGTCATATTTTTATCCTAAGGAAAATTTTGGAATAAATACACTTATACAATAGAATTATGTCTTCTATTAGGGTAATTATAATATCATTTTTACATTTAATTACCCTATTCACTTTTAACCGTGGTAAATAAAATTCAAAAGATACGATTCAAAAAAAAATCAACTTATTGAACCAAATTTTACTTAGTGATGTCAACCATATCTCTCAGAGTTTTTTCAAATCAATTCACAAAAGTGGTAAAATTATGTTTTATGCAAAATTTCTAACGTGCCATGAAGGTGGGTAAAAGATGTTAAAAAAATCAATAAAATTTTATACATCTAATTTTAAAATAAAATGACTCTAAAGAATTAAATTGAACTAATATAGGAATTATGTAACTATTTTGACTTAAAATAAAAATTAAAAAAATAATTATTTAAATAAAATGTCAGTTTTTAAACAATATCGCAATTTATTTCACTATTCATATAAAATTAAACTTTTTGGAAAAATACCAAAAATTCACCATAAGATAATATTAATATTATAAATCCAAAAATGATATATATTTGACCAAATTCAAAACATAGAAGTTTTGTTAATTAATTGAAAATTAATTTCTGTTGTCAAAACCAGAAAGCGAGTTATTGAGTAGTGAAAACAATAAAGAGATTGATATGTGTTTATGTATGGTTTAAAAGTGAAATAACACCAAATGAACAACATTGTATTAAATGAAAAAAATATAAACCAATTATACTTAAAAACCATTCATATTTATATTATTACAGTATAAATTAATTTGATTAAAATTTGTGAGTTTCAATTAAAATTTAGTATCTTTCACTATTCATCAAAATATGAAAGTTATCAGAAAAACACCAAAAATTTACCCAGAATAAATTTTTGTGTCCCGCTTATAAAGGATAATTTAATTTAATCCAATAGAATATATAAAACAGTCTAATATTGTATTTAGAAAGGGTTCACCATTAAAAGGCGAAAAATTGCAATTTTTTTTGAAAAATACATCTTTTATCTAAAAATTTAAATTTTCCTTTATATTATGTGTTTGAAACACAATAGATGAATGTTAAAATTATATGGGATGTATAATAAATTCAAAATGGGGTTATTACTATTCATAACAACTTTCTAATCGGCTAGTTTGAATGGTCGTGGTGCGCTTGAACACAGTGTCGCATACATCACACGCTACTATATTAATCAAAGAGAAGCATACTGTGGAAGCATTGGGTGTTAGAAAATCACACTATGGTTTTTCAAAAAACATTTAAATTCAATGTAAAATTATGGAAACTATTAGTTATATCAAATTCCTTTCATTAAAAGTCCTCAGATACATCTCTCACTAAAACACCTTAGAGCTCCCTTCATCCGCAAGAAACGAGACATGCTAGTGGTAATAGTATTCCTCAAAATGTTGAAAAATAGTAAAATCCATCCTAATGAATAATTCAAACAAATTTAGATCTAGAATAATATAATTATAGACTAAATCTACATCATATGTTGATATCCCACAAGAAGAACACCCAAAACCCTGATCATTCCTCTTTCTAAGAGGTCTCAGTAACTCAATAATAAAGGGAATGAGATCCATAAAAAGTATATGCCAATCAATAAAATAGAAATATATAAACAAGTGGTAATAATCATTTTTAACAAAATATTTAACTATTATAGATGTAATAGATATAGTACCTTTCACTATCATTGGACATGCATGTATCTCCACATGAATTTCATCTACTTCATGAATGTGTTTCACTCCTGATGCCTCTTGATTGAGACATATGGTATTTAAAACATATAACTATGCCATAATAACCTTTATAGTCAAATAGCCCCATCCATATCAAGGCATTGACGTATCCTGATATAAACACTACATATGACAATAACATCAACAACTATTACACGTATATGAAGGTTCATAACTAGAACACCGGGTGTGTCTAACCTTACAAAATTGATTGAAATTCCTAGGCACACTACAATATGTAACTAAAGTTAAATAAGAGGGTTACCACTTAGAACCACCACAACCACTCTTGAAACAATATGGGCACTTCATATTTTCCCCTTATGCACCATTGTGCTTCCACTAGGTAGAAGAGAAGGGGCATAATATCAAACCATTCATTCTATATTCATTTCTCTGATCATATCCATGTCTACTATATCCAAATATGAAGAAATATTCAGTATGAATAAATAATATATGATATCCAGTATCAAACATTATAGATACTTCTATTCTTTCAGCTAGTCATTCTCTACCACCACTAGTGCAAAACAAACCAACTCAGTAAAACGATTTCTGTATGTCCACACTGAATGACATCCCTACTAAATATAGAGGAACACTATTATCATCTCTATAAAAATGACTCTAAACAAACTGGAGGAAGATTAGGGTTTTCAAACACTTCCAGTCTAGGCCCACATTCCCACATTCCCACATAATAGAATCCCACTATCACTTGTTGGGACACTCGATTTGGAACCATGAAAACATTAAATTAATACAAAATAATAATATGCTCTATATTTATATTCCATTCCTCTTCCCCTTGATGTTCATTCATACCCTTAAGGGATAGTTGATTCTTGTGTAAGAATTCATGTGAAAAATCTCATTATCCCCCATCTTCTACCTATATCTCAACAACTACAATCAAAACATGTGGTACAATCAAATCAACATCACGAACAACCCACTCAAAATACATGAAATTGTTTTAATCTATAAGATCATTCCCTTGAATAGGATCAAATACATCCTCTTAAGGAACCCTAGGAATAGACATCATAGTTATAAAACTACACCCAAAAATTGAAGAAACGATTAGACATAGAATAATCTTAGTTCAAACAAGAAATCCATAACGAAAAACTGATATTAAAATCAAGAACTCCATATAGGAGACACAATTCCCAATACCCAATGGAAACATGAGTCTCATCATGGAAATATATGGATATATAGACACTGCAACCTACTTCTATAGTCCAAAAAATACTACATCCAAACTTCTAAACATCCCATGATAAGAACTCTTGAGGACATAACTCTTCTGATACAATTTTTTTTTGAATCTGACTGGAATACCCTCTCAAAATGGTACCTGACCCAAATTTCCACATACTCAAAGAGAATTATTGATCACCATAGGCTAGAACATATATAAACCTTACTTCAAAAAACAACCAAGGGAAATATTTTTCCCAACATGAAGAAACAACATAGAATACAAATTATAATAATAGAAAGAATACAACTAATGAGATAACATATTCCACAACATAAAGAAGAAAATAGAAATGATAAAACTCAAACAAATCACAAAAATCCCAATAATAGGTCCAACAATAAGGAAGAATAAAATATGAAACCAACTACTCCGTGTTATAGCATGGTAATCCTCTAACCGTCTCACCATCATCTTCCCTAACACATTTGATATAAAACCTCACAACCTCACAACTAAACCATTCATTTTACTACATTTTAAAGATATACAGTGTTCTACCTAACACTAAAGGTTTACAAAGGGTGTGAGCTAATTGGATCATTGGGATATCACTCAGGTGTCCCATAATAACTATATGTACAAAAATATGAACAATGCTAAACATTAATGAATACAAATAATTATATATAGTTGATTAGTTTTTAAATCAAACTAATGGAATTTTTTTATTTAAAACTACTCCTCATTTCCCAAAAAGGATGGAAAATTATTTTCAAATAATATCATACACATATATCATAGCAGATATATCAAATAATATTAAATCCTATATCAAAAATCATATCAAAACATGGAAGTATAAGAAATAATATTATAAGAAAAAATCATCCAAATCATAAGTAACATCATTCCAAGGATCCCACTATGTCATAATAGCTATGAAACTCATTCCCCCAACATATTAATGTGCACATGAATCAATATCCTAGTCATATGCATCGAATATAGGTAGCATAAGAACAACCTTGAAATTAAACCTCAAAATAATGTCTTTCAAGTCCCTAGAATAGTTTGACCAGGGCATGGGGGAAAACCACATGAATGAACCCCATAATAGTATCAACAGATGATGCTTATTACTGCTCATTATAACAAATTTTTCCAGGCTTACTATATTCTCTATTGTCCAAATCTTTTCATCAAAACCATTTCATCAAAACCATTCTTTTAAAACAATATCAAAAAACCATGTCATAAAGATTCGAAAATCCTTTTCACTTACTAAATCAATGGGAAAACCATATTTTATCAAATCCCATTTTCACACATAAAAATAAAATTGATAAATTATTGCATTCCATTTATAAAATAATTTATCAAGACCAGAGTAAAATGTTCACCTAAATAGGCTAGGGATAAAACCACCTACCTCAAAATAAAGGTCAAACATGCACATAATGGGATTTACTAACATGAAAAAAACAATGATGACAATAGAGTAATTAGAATCAAAAAAAACATCTCAAAATTTATTCAACAAATAAAATTATTTGAGGAGAACAAAAATCACAACATACCTCGGCTAAACACACATTCCATACAAAAACCTATGCAACGATTAGCTTTCGTAAGAATACCACACATTGGATCTATAAAGAATCACGAATAATAAACAAAAAGGATCAACAAATTTATAAAAAAATGTAATGTAACTACCATGATCAATGTGAATGGAGAAATACAGGTATTACTCAATTAATGAAACTTACCAAAACCACAAAAATAATAAATCGCTGAAGGAAATGATTTTGAAGGATTGAAGGTCTCCAAAATCACCCATGAGAGACTCATGGTTGATATACATGTTCCTTTTGAATAATGATTAAACAATTAAATCATAAAACTCCATAAAAATAACAACATTATTCAATTAGATGGCATGCGACCCCTTTACATGTCATGTAATACAATAAGGCTAAAGATATAGAGAAATAAATCATCTTTTTACCAGAACCATATATTCAGCAGAAAAAAATGTACAAACATGAATGGTGTTTAATAACTTCACAATATATACGAGTCTCATGAAATATTTTATGCATCCATTACATGGTGTTTAAATACATTACACAATGTATATTTCCCATTTAGACTGTAAAAATTTTAGTTTTTAATAGAAAAAATCTAAACCACCTATGACATTCTTTGAACTCAAGGAGAACCCAAAATACATTTAATAAAATTTATACCTATAATTCATGAATTAAATCAAAAATATCACACTTGAAAAGTAAATAACATTTCCCAAAAAACTCTCTCAAAACTCAAGGGTTCCAAAATACATCAAAATAAAGAGGAGAACAAATTAAGAAAGGGAAATGTCCAAATGATGTTAATGGGATATTACATTGTACCGTTACAACTATTTTTTTGTAATTTTACAATTTAATCATTGTGGTGGTAACATGATACCCTTAAAAAATACATTTTATATTAAATAGTGGGAAAAAATCAAATTTGAAATTAACAGTTCTAGATTGGATAATAATTTTACCATTAAAAACATTGGCATCACACACTATATCGATAATAAATATCACATGATATTTCATTATATATATGTGCTTATGAGATCTCTAATGTCTATAATCATCATTATACCATGGATTTGATAATTTTTTAACAAAATTCATACAATTTTTATTTTTATTATTTGCATATGGGTGGGGTATTTAATTGATTTTTTTATCGTACATTTCATTGACCTACTTATCCACATAAATTAGGCATATTTTATCAATAGGTTATTACCCAAAGTCAAATAATTTATTATTATCTTTAATTAAAATTCATATATTATTTTTTCCACACTTATTGTATAAATTAAAATTCATATTCTTCATTTCATATTTCTGGATGTAATACATTTTTATGAATTACATATTTGTTTTTTATCAAAATCATGTGATTGATGGGTGATCAAAATATAATATTCCTCCTTGATATCATGTATAATTATTTATTCCAATATACCGAAGTATTTTACGACCAATTCCCTTCGAAAAACTGGATTTCATCCACGGAAGAATATATATTTCTTACTTTCTGATTCAATAACAATACCAGAAAAAGACCACTGAAGTATTATAAAATTTTTCTCATAGGTATCAATAGATTCACCATCCTTATACTTTAGTGAAATGAACTAATTTTCATTTTTAATAAATATACAATGAATGAACATATTAAAAAAATTCTCTTAATCTCACTACAATAATTGGAGTAAATTTATTCCAATTGCCTCATATTCTTATTTATAGTCCACCATTGATCCAGTTTTCCCTCCTAATGATATGTATTTAAATAACTTTTCATGTCACAAGAACTATAGAATAAAAAATATCTTTTCAATGGTAAGGATCTATTTCTCATTAAATATTGGATCATTGTGACCACTAAAAAAGGTGTACATTTCCTTATAAAGGATTAAGCATTTCATTTTCCTCATTTTACCATTTGGATGTTCAGTATGATTAATTTCTTGAGAATTATTGAAAAGAATTATAATACTATATTGAATTATATATCCAATAATATTTTTTTTCTCAAGAGTAATATCATTTCACTATCTTTCACATTCATCATTAACACAGTTCCTTTAGGTTCTAACCATCAACTAAAACAAAAAAGTATAGTATGAGAAATAATAATCACAGTGGGAAATCATATAATCCACAAAATCATTTATAATTTGTATAAATTTTGACACCTTATTACCAATCTATTTCACAATATCTTTATCCTAGTAAATCCTTTGTTACAATCAATTTGATTTATTCATAATGTGTCATAATTTAAATTTGAATTTACTAAATCATATCCTTTGACAGTGTTTTTCTATTTGTGTCATTATGCCTCCCTTTTTTAACCATGTTCATGGTTGAGTTAATTCCCAACACACAATACTCATGGTTATTACCCCAAGGTAACACTATTCTATAGCCTACATCCACGTAATAGTATCTTGAGAGGGATTAATTTGTGAGGAAAACTGCAATCCTCTATTTTCTATAACATTGAATGTCCTCCTATACATAATATTATCCTATGGTTTCATACTAATGTTTTCTCAACCTACGTTCAAAAAAAGTTAAACCATTATTTTGTACCCACTATAGGGACTATCAAATTTCATATATAAATACTAGATCTTAATAGTTTTAATTTTATTAAATATAAATATAATCCATGAAAAAATTATAAAGGTTTAGTTTATTCTAAAAATTGGTTACATAAATAATTATTATGTAAAATATCTGCATCATTTCCTTCTATGTTCATCACAACTAGCACCCATCATAGACATATCATCATTAAAAACATTCTTCATAACCCTGAGAATGGATCTATAAGAAAGGGTGATGGAAATTACACAATAGAAATAAAAATAAGATATATAAATCAATGATTGTAAGTGAGAATTTGATAAGAATAAGTGTATGAAAACATGATAATGATTTAATCATACTTAATATGTCATAGATCATCAATAAATAAATATTGTATAATGTTTAGACAAACAAAAATTAAATGAAATTACATAAATGTGCGTAAAAACATTAATAGCGATTCAAGAGATATGATAGCATATTATTAGAATAAATATTATGTTTTTGGAATCCACATAAATAGAAAAAATCACTTCCTTAGTAAAGGTTCACTCTCAATACTATTATTATGGAAAAAGTAACAAAATTTGATTGTCTACCTTTTCATTTATAAAATTATCTTATGAGTAACTTACATTAATTTTTTTTATAAAAATTCAATCATGGGTTAAAATTAATTTAAAAATCATTCTATAAAATTAAAAAATATACATTTTTAAATGAAAATTGGGACATGGATGAAAAGAATCCCAAATGAAGAGGGAAATAATGTCTATTTTATGTAAATACATTCTATCAGTATTTTTAATACGTAAAGAGAGAAATAAAAAATAAAAAATGTAATCTATATAAGTTACTACTGGATAAAAAATAATATAATAGTTGAGAGAGATATATCATATAATTTTATCATTGAAATTTTAATAATTAACATTCATTTTAAAAATAAATTGTAACATAAAATCACATCTATTTGTGGTATCATATAAATTTTTACCCCTATCAAATAAGTAACATCAAATGAAACATTAAATACCACGAAAATAATTATATTCATGATATAAAATACAAATGGGTTAGTATATAAACATTATTAAATAAGATATGTGTATGAAATCAAACATTTCTAAATGAAACAAAATTGAGACAAAGAACCGTTACAACATTAGTAATTTTTGAATCGAAATTCATTGAAATATTTTAAAACATATTGTCCTTAAATAATATAAATAAAAAAATAGAAAATTTCAAAAATAAATTCTTTTGAATTTTATGCA
Source organism: Viscum album (assembly GCA_963277665.1). Lineage (NCBI taxonomy): Eukaryota > Viridiplantae > Streptophyta > Magnoliopsida > Santalales > Viscaceae > Viscum > Viscum album. Next base: position 1,370,009,168 of record OY728133.1, on the reverse strand, counting down.
CTATATAAATAATAAATTTGTGTATAACATTAATACATGTCTCAATGATGAGAAACTATGATGAAGCCCTTACATCAAGTCTATTTTTCTTTGTAAGCACTCTAATGTCATGTAGATAAAATTTAAATTTTTATAATTAAAATAACCATTTTAAAACATTAATAAAATATATGATTTAATAATAAAATTTTATCACTCATTCATTAAATTTATTTCATTACCACCATCACTCTGGGTGTTAATTACATTTTTTGTGTAATGACCCAAAGTTTTTCAATGGCAATTTCCTTATTATATTTATGTCATAAAATAACATGAAAACACAATATAATAAACTAATAAGTGATAAGTGACCTTTAATCATAAGTTTGTCACTCATATATTTGGAATTTCAAAAATCCGACATACGCGGTTGTGTTCAAGATGATTTTTGGAGTCTAATGAAACAAAAATAATTTTATGTGAATAGTGACCTACCCTTATGAATAGTAACATACCCTTATGAATAGTAATATGACCCTTATGAATAGTAAATCATCCAACATAATAGTAACATTACCTGTGAATAATTAAATAAATTTTTGGCATCTTTAAAAGGGACAATTTGAACTTAGTAAACGTTTTGTTATTTTGTAAGTCATAAATAAATAATTATAATTAATTAATTAATTTAAAATAATATTTATCTCCAAAAAATGTATTCATAGATTATTCAATCAATTTCTTATAGTATAAGATAATTTTATAAGACCCTTTGTAATTTTTGAATGCAATATAAAATCAATTTTTAACTTTAAAAAAATGTTTTTTATGTAAATTATGATTTTAATTTAATATTAAATTAATAATATTTAAAAAATTATTTTTGAAAAATGGACTTCATTTTTGGATTCTAAATGTCGGAAAATGGTAGGGGTAAAGTTTTGGGTTTTTTCTGAAATACTTCAATTTTTGGGTGAATAGTAAAAAATACAGTTGTTCGCATATTCAGTGTATACTAAATTGCAACATTAATGATGTAATGATGACATAAACATTATATAACATTAGATTAGGCCAAATTATATTAAATTTCATAAATGTTTCCTTGACATACAATAAATCTAATTCTCAAACATAAAAAGAACATTCCAATGCCTAAAGTCAAAAGGTAATTTCTTAAAGTGTCTTTTTCTCTTTCTTTCACTTTCCTTTTAATAAATTAATGACTTCTAATTATAAACAATAATTAAAGCCTAAAAATAATTATTCTATATTAATATATGATTTATGATGTCAAAAAACTAATATTACAAGTCTAACTTTTGATATATTATTTTATTTAATATTTTATACTAAAAGACCTCCCTCCTCATGTATAAATAAGCCCTCCCCCTCCTCTTGCCAAACCACACCTCTCAAGCTTCAAGAATTCTCTAAACTCTTCCCAAACACCTTACCAATCCCATTCCCCACGTCCAAGAGCAGCTGGTCTCATCAAAAGACCAAGCTTAGGCCCTTAAAGAGGTTCTCAAGAGAAGGATTCAGGAGGTAATTTCCCTCCCTCTTCTCCTTTAATTTCCTTTCATGTTCAAGTTCGTTTCTTGATCTCTCCCCACCTATCATCATCAAAATTGTATTGTAAATCAATTATTATACATATAATATAATTTTATGATTCTAATGTGATATTTTATCACTCAATACCCTTTCCCTCTTCCTTTTATTTTATTAAAGAGAACGTTGTTCGTGAGGTGTTAATTTATCACCTTTAAGAACAACATAACTTCTTCTTCCATTTCTACATTCATATCTGGTCATGATACCATTTTTATGGTTGAAACAGAATATACTATATGTATTATTTTCTATTTAATGATCTGGAAATACCCTATGTCCATATTACTAAGTGATAAGTTGAATCAAGTTCGTCGTGATCCAAAAACCGCCCAAATTGACCCAAAAAATCATAATTTAATTCTTATCAAATGATTCATCCACATGGATCTAATATAATTCATTATAAGATAATTAAAACTCCTGTAATATCATTAATGACATTTAATATCATTTCTGGATGTTTACTCATGTTCTACCCAAACTTCAATTTAAGAATACAAGTGAACCACCAATGAAAAACCATAAAAACGAACATCCCCGAACAATGTTTCTTAAACTCTATAAGTCATCCAAAATTAGATAATATGACACAATGAAACCAGAATTAACACTATTAATGTACACATGGTTCTTAATATCTAATTAATGAATATAATGTCATTATATATGACATTAAAGAGAAGTAAGTATTCGGGTACAATGTAAGGGGAAATTCTCGAACCCAACTTTCATCCTTTAGGTTCTACCACTTTCACTCAATTTTTGATATGGTAACTCCTTAAAGATAATTTTTCCATAATTTTATTTCCTTTTCTGGGATATACATGTTTTCTAATTATGTATATGTCAATCCTAATGTTTTCGAGAAGAACTCTTCTTTCAAGAACTCAACTTTTACCTCTCATTCATGGTTGATGGTTATCGTAACAAGTATGTTGTTCCATATTTCTTTTGGGAATCCAGAGTTTATGAATGTATTCTTATGATATGTAACCCATTCCTTACCATGGGTTAGTTATGTTCAATTTTGATGTTTGTTCCATGTTTCATGATTGTTAATGATTATGTTTGGATGTGACGGGTGTGCCCGAAATTATATAGCACAAATATAAATGTTTAAAAGTAACGGGTTCACCCATAATTATACATCACTCCAATGAATTGGGTAACGTGATGAATCTCATGAGTAAATGTGTAATGATGTGTGAACAATATGCTATCTTGGTTCACAATTATGTGTGATAGTTAACCAATAAGACATGATGTTCCATTTTTATGCATTGCCATATTTCAAGTCTTTTATTTATGCTCCTCTCATGTTCATGATCTTTTTCTTATGTTATGATTATTCTCACCCCATGATATATTGTTCTTATCTATCCTCTAACTGGGATTTCATCTCACCCTTTTGATGTATATCCTCAGGTGTCTATATGTACTAAGGAGAGGACAAGTGTCGATAAGAAGCTAGAGAAGAAGAAATTAAATAAATGTTTATGCTTGATGTTGTATTTGTTATGTGTGGTCCTAGTTTTCACAAGACACTAAACCTTTCAATCCTCTATGTGTAATACTATTATGTTTTTTATCTTTTAAATGATGTAATATTATTGTGTGAAAAGGTCAGCATGCTATAGTTGGTATCAGAGGCAATGTTTAGTTAATTTTGGAATTAGGATTAGTGAACCCTATAGAAAACCTCTAGCATGAGACTAAGTAAAAATATGTACACAATAATATTTACCTAGGGATTCTATATGTTATGTTTTTGGAATAAATTGTTTAAATGAATAAGTTATTCATGACTTGTTTACTTATGTTTTGTTCTAACCTTTTCTATTTTAGAAAATGGTGGGAATCAAGGAAAATCAGGCCAACAACTCATGCAAGGGCCAATGGAACGATTGCCCGAATGACATCCCCAATGATTTGGGAGGTGGAGTTCAAAACTTCCTGGAGATTCTTACCCAATTATCTTAGGTTATGAATAATAACCATAATAATAGAGAACATCCTCTTTCACCAAAGAGGGATCAACTAGCTATCGAATGTTTTATGCGGCAACGACCGCCGACGTTTTGTGGATCTTCTGATCCACTAGTTTCTTAACAGTGGGTCAACTCCATGGAGAAGATCTTTTCGGTGCTTCACTATACTGAGACAGAGAAGGTGACACTATCCGTTTATCTTCTAGATGGAGAAGCAGATCAATGGTGGTATTTGATAAAGAACACGAAGCCAAGGGAGTAAATTGAAGAGATGGAATGGGAAGATAATGTTTCTTAATAAGTATTTTTCAAGAACTCTTCACATGAAGTTAGAGAGAGAATTCATAGAGATCAAGAAAAAAGAAGGAGAATATGTCACATCCTATGAAGAAAATTTCACATAGATCGCAAGGTATGCTTCATGTTTTTTTATCAACAATGATATAAAAATTGATAGATTCACTTGTAAATTAAAACCACACCTTCGAAAGGCTCTTGAAATTTTAGACTTTGGGAGTTATGAAGAAGTTGTTTGGTGTTCCCTCAAAGTGGTTATAGAGTTTGGAGAATGTTCCCATGGATATGGTGATAAGAAAAGAAAGAGGGAGTTTCAAGCTAGTGGATCTAATGATAAATGTTGGAAGAAAAATCAACGACCCACATGCCAAAAATGTGGGGCGTTGCACCATGGGAACATCCTCAAAGGGACAGGGAAATTCTTCAATTGTGGGAAAGAAGGACAACATCCCCAAGAGTGTGTAAAATACACTAAAAGGAAGGCAAATTTAGCCGATGAATGGAGAGAACCACCCATGGTTCAATGCTACATCTGTAGGGACCTAGGGAACTATGAAAACTAGTTCACTAAACCTCGAGCTCTTGAGGGTAATCAGCATCAGCTTCCACCAAAGCCAAAGGAACAAGGGAAGGCTTATTCCATCACTAATGTGGAGTTGGAGCATGATAATGAAGTCGTACAAGGTACACTTCCGATCCACTCATGAATGGAAAAAGTCTTATTTGATTCTTGTTCTACTCCTTCATTTATATCTTGAAATATTGATAGGACTATAGAATCAAAGCCCCGAAACATCGAAGTAGAGATATCTATAAAAACACCAATTGGTGAAATCATTGCAACCCAAGTGTTTGACTCTTCTCCTGTTGGTGCATTTGGGAAGATTCTTCCGGAAAATATCGTAATATGTCCCTTGGTGGAATTCGACGCTATAATGGGAATGGACTGTCTCTCATTATATAGAGCGCATATCAATTTTCGGGAAAAGGAAATATCTTTTCATATTCTGAACCATCCAATGCTCTAATAAAAATGCATGGAAGATCATGAATCACATTTGAAAATTCCTTCAATGGTGTGGGTGTTGATTCCCTATGAAGATCCATATCTCACCCAAATGGTTGAGTTGAAGGAAAGTTCCAACCTTGAAGAAATTCCCATTGTGAGGGAATACGGTGATGTATTTGTTGATGTGTTTCCCAGAATTCCCTCAGATCGTGAGGTAGAGTTCTCAATTGAACTCATACCTAGAGAAACTCCTATCTCGAAGTGTCCCAATAGGATTGGCTCCTATAGAACTGGAAGAGTTAAAGAAGCATTTGCAAGAGCATCTGGACAAAGGGGTCATACGCCCTAGTGCATCACCTTGGGGTGCACCAGTGCACTTTGTGATGAAGGATGGAACAATGTGGTTGTGTATCGGTTATCGGTAACTCAACAAGATCACCATAAAGAACAAGTATCCCCTCCCAAGGATTGATGACTTGTTCGACCAGTTAAGAGGATCTCAATTCTTCACAAAGGTGGATATTTATTCTGGATGTCATCAGGTAAAGGTGAAGAAGGAAGATATTTTGAAGACTGCCTTCCGTATAAGGTATGGGCACTATGAGTTTTTGGTGATACCCTTTGGACTTACTAATTCCCCTGATATCTTCATGGATTTGATCAATATAGTATTTAGAAATTACCTCGACAAATTTGTGGTAGTGTTTATCGATGATATTCTCATCTACTCCAAGAGAAAGGAGGAACATAATGAACATCTATGACTTGTGTTAGTGACATTAAGAAGGAGAAGTTGTATAACAGGTTTAGAAAGTGTGACTTTTGGATGAATCAAGTCACGTTCTTGGGACATGTGATCACAAGTGAAGGAATTTCTGTGGATCCTTTAAAGACAAAGGCGATTGAGGAATGGCCGAGGCCCACTACTGTCACATAAATCTATAGTTTTCTTGGATTAGCTGGGTACAACAGACGTTTTGTGAGAAAATTATCATAATTTTCAAGCCCAGTAACTGAGTTAACAAGGAAAGGGGTAAAGTATTTCTGGATGGAAGAATGTGAGGGAATCTTCAAGGAGGTAAAGAGAAGGCTGATCACTGCAAATTTACTCAACCTACCGAAAAGTGGAGAATGTTTTTACATATACAGTGATGCTTCAAAGAATGGCTTGGGTTGTGTACCCATGAAAAATGATAATGTGATAGCCTACGCTTCAAGACAGCTGAAGATCAATGATCAGAACTACCCGACGCATGATCTAGAGCTAGTAGCCATGATTTTCACCTATAAAATCAGGCGGCACTACCTTTATGGCGAGAAGTGTGACATATACACTGACCAAAAGATCCTAGAGTATATATTCACACAAAAGGAGCTCAACATGCATCAATGGAGATGGTTAGAGCTAATAAAGGATTATTATTTATCTATTCACTATCATCCTGGAAAGGCGAACAAGGTAGCATATGCTATAAGAAAAAAATAACCTACTACTATATCCATTCTGCGGATTGAGAAAGACCCTATCTTCTTGGATATACAAAGGATGGATTTGGGAATCGTAAGGGTAGGGTATACATCCTACCGTTCCCAAATGATTGTAAAACCATCCATCCAAGAGAAGATTAAGTATGCACACATGGATGATGTGGAGATAAAAAAGAGGGTGAATGCAGGAAAGGAAGGGAAGCTACAAGAGTTCCATATCGGTGATGATGGTGTGACTCGGTTTGCAATGAAGATTTGTGTGCCTTCATAACCCAGGATAAAGAAGGAGCCACTGGTTAATGCACATAGCTCAAATTTTTCTATACATACTGGGAGTACCAAGATGTACTGTGATCTCCGAGACCACTTCTCGTGGGATAACACGAAGAAGGAGATTTCCAAATATATATCAAGGTTCTTGGTATGTCAGTAAGTTAAAGCTGAGCGACAGAAGTCCAAAGGTATGATGAAACCATTACCTATACCCATGTGGAAATGGGAAAATGTTACTATGGACTTTGTCACAGGTCTCCCAAAGACGTCAATGGGAAATAATGTGATATGGGTTGGGGTTGAATGACTCACCAAGACTGCCCATTTTATCGCTATTCGGGAAGATCTCTCACTTGATCAACATGCAATGATATATGTAAAGTAAGTGGTGATATTGAACAGTGTTCCACTCTAAATTTTCTCTGCCCGTGATCCAAGGTTCACATCTAAATTCTAGAGGATCCTTAAACATTCTTTGAGTACTGAATTAAATTTCATCATGACCTATCACCCCCAAACTGATGGCCAACATGAAAAGAATATTCAAATGCTTGAAGATATTCTAAGAGCCTGATCTCTTGAATTCAATGGTGGTTGGGATCAGCATATACCATTGGTTGAGTTCTCATACATCAATAGATTCCACTCGAGTATTCATATGGCTCCATATGAATCTCTTTATGGGAAGTGATGTAGAACTCCAAACTGTTGGGATGATGTTGGAGAAAGAAAGCTACTTGGGCCCAATCATGTTCAAGAGATGATAGAGAAAGATCAAGTAATCTAGAAACACATCAAATATGATCAAAGTTATCTAAACATCTATGCTAACAACCATCGAAGGGAGATGGAGTTCGATGTTGGTGATAAATTCTTCAATCGAATATCTCCATGGAAGAGAGTCATGCGATTCAGGACGATAGGGAAGCTAAGAACAAGTTATATTGTCCCCTTTGAGATCATTGACCGCATAGTAGTCATGGCCTATCATCTAGCACTTCTACCGAATATGGATCAAGTTCATGATGTGTTTCATGTGTCACTACTGAGGAAGTACATACCATACCCCTCACATATACTAAACTAAGAGGTGGTGCAGCTGGAAGATGATCTCTCCTATGAGGAGCAGCCAGTAAATACTATGGATCAGAGAGATAAGGTTCTACAGAACAAGACAACCCATCTTGTCAAAGTGTTGTGGAGGAACCATAAGTTTGAGGAAGCAACATGGGAACTAGAAGATGCAATGAAGGAGAAGTATCCTCACCTATTTTTATAAAGTGAAATTTCCAGGGCGAAATTTCTTAAGGGGGTAAGAATGTAACGACACAATGTTTTTCAATGGAAATTCCCTTAATATATTTTTTTCATAAAATAACATGAAAACATAACATAATAAACTACTATGTTATAAGTGACCTTTAAACATAATTTTTTCATTCCTATGTTTGGAATTTCAAAAATCGGATATACACGGTTGTGATCAAGATGATGTTTGTAGTCTAATGGAACAAAAATATTTTTTGCTGAATAGTGACCTACCCTTATGAATAGTAACATACCCTTATGAATAGTAATATGACCCTTATGAATTGTAAATCATCCAACATAAGAGTAACATTACCTATGGATAATTAAATAAAATTTAGACATCTTTGAAAGTGACAATTTGACCTTAGTAAACATTTTGTTATTTTTTAAGTAATAAATAAATAATTATAATTAATTGATTAATTTAAAAGAATATTTATTTCTCTAAAATGTATTCATAAACTATTGAATCAATTTCTTCTAGTTTTAGATAATTTTATAAGACCCTGCATAATTTTTGAAAGCACTATAAAATCATTTTTTAACTTTTAAAAAAAAAATTATATAAATTGTGATTTTAATTAAATATTAAATTAATAATATTTAGAAAATTATTTATGAAAAATCGGCACCATTTTTGGATTCTACACATTGAAAAATTGTGGGGTTAAAGTTTTGGGTTTTTTCTGAAATACTTCGATATTCTGGTGAATAGTAAAAAATACTATTTTTTCGTATAATCGGTGTATACTAAATTGCATAATTAATAATGTAATGATGAAATAAACATTATAGAACATTAGTTTCGAAAAAATAATATTGAATTTCATAAATGGTTCCTTGAAATACAATAAATCTAATTCCCAAACCTAAAAAGAACTTTCCAAATCCTAAAGTCAAAAGGTGATTTCTTAAAGTGTCTTTTTCTCTTTCTTTCACATTCCTATTAAGAAATTAATGAATTAGAATTATAAAGAATAATTAAAGACAAAAAAGAATTATATTATATTAATATATGATTTAGGATGTCAAAAAACTACTATTACATGTCTAATTATTGATATATTATTTTATTTAATATTTTATAGTAAAAACACATCCCTCCTCATGTATAAATAAACCCTCCCCTCCTCTTGCCAAACCACACCTCCCAAGATTCAATAATTCTATAAACTCTGCCCAAACACCTTCCTTATCCCCTACCCCACGTCCAAGAGCTACTGTTCTCATCAAAAGACCATGCTTAGGACCTTAAGAAGGTTCTCAAGATAAGGATTCAAGAGGTAATTTCCATCCCTCTTCTCCTTTAATTTCCTTTAAAGTTCATGTTCCTTTCTTGATATCTACCCACCTATCTTCATCCAAATTTTATTTTAACTCCATTATTATACATATAATGTCATTTTATGATTATAATGGGATATTATATCACCCAACACCCTTTCCTTCTTCCTTTTATTTTATTAAGGAGAATGTTGTTCGTGAGGTGTTAATTTAACACCTTCAAGAACAACATACCTTCTTCTTCCATTTATACATTCAGATCTGTCCATGAAATCATTTTTATGGTTGAACCAGAATATTTTATATGTATTATGTTCTATTTAATGTTCTGGAAATAACCTATGTCCATATTACTAAGTGATATGTTAAAACAAGTTCGTTGTGATCCAAAAACCGCCCAAATTGACCCAAATAATCATCATTTAATTCTTATCAAATGATTCATCCACATGGATCTAATCTAATTCATTATAAGATCATTAAAAATCCTGTAATATCATTAATGACTTGTGTTATAATTTCTTGATGTTTACTCATGTTCTACCCAAACTTCAATTTAAGAATACAAGTGAACCACCCATGAAAAACCATAAAAACGAATATCCCCAAACAATGTTTTTTGAACTCTATAAGTCATCCAAAGGAACATAATATGACATAATGAAACAAAGATAAAATCTATTAATTTACACATGGTTCTATATTTCTAATTAATGAATATAATATCATTATACAGGACATTTAAGAGAAGGAATCATTTGGGTACATATTAAGGGGAAATTCTAGAACCCTACTTTCATCCTTTGGGTTCTACCACTTTCACTCCATTTTTGATATAATCACTCCTTAAAGATCATTTTTTTCTCATTGTATTTCTTTTTCAGGGATATACTTGTTTTCTAATTATGTTTATGTCAATCCAAATGTTTTCCAAAAAAACTCTTCTTTTAAGAACTCGGCTTTTACCTCTTATTCATGGTTGATGGTTCTTGTATCAAGTATGATATTCCCTCGTTCTTTTGGGAACCCAATTATTATGAATGTATTCTTATGAGATGAAAAGCATTCCTTACCATGGGTTAGTTATGTTCACTTTTGATGTATGTTCCATGCGTCAAGCATGATAATGATAATGTTTTGATGTGACGGGTGCGCCCAGAATTATATAGCGCAAAAATGAATGTTTCAAAGTGACGGGTGCGCCCAGAATTATAAAGCTCACTAATGCATTGGGTAAAGTGATGAATCTCATGAGTAAATTTGAAATGATGTTTGAACAAGATTATATCTTGGTTCACAAGCTTTGTGGTAGTTAACCACTAAGACATGATGTTTTGTTTTTATGCATTTCCACATTTCAAGTCTTTTATTTATGATCCTCTCATGTTCATGATCTTTTTAATATGTTATGATTATTATCACCCCATGATATATTGTTATTATCTATCCTCTTACTTGGGTTTTATATCACCCATTTTGAGGTATATCCTCAGGTGGCAACATGTACTAAGGAGAGGACAAGTTCGAATAAGAAACTAGAGAAGAAGAAATGAAATAAATGTTTATGCTTGATGTTGTATTTGTTATGTGTGGTCCTAGTTTTCCCAAAACACTAAACCTTTGGATCCTCTATGTGTAATACTACTATGTTGTTTATCTTTTAAATGATGTAATATTAATGTGTGAAAATCTCGGGATGATATAGTTTGTCTTCTATGTTTTATTTTGGATGTTAAGGCAATTTCACATTGAACATGGTTCCTCTATATATATAAATTAAATAATGATATAATTGTAATATATATTTCTTTTTTACATATTAAAAATCATTTCAATAAATAGGTGATGAAAAATTAATTACATCACTACATGGGAATGATAGTTATATTCATGTGTGAGCGATGATTCTATTTTTTGATGGGTAGAATAGAGGAAAGGTAAAAAATAATTATCATTTTTGGAACCATTAATTTATTATAAATATAATATATATATATAACTTAAAAATAAATAAATAACCACAAATGTGTCTAATTTATGGAAAACAACAAATTTATTTATGGGGGAGTGCTATTCCGCACAATCAACTATTCATGTTTTCTTATTTCTTAATGGAAAAAGAATGGGTGGAAAATTATTATATCATAGTTATATTAGAATAATATTATAAAAATGATACATAATTTATCATTTTAATTTCTCTAAATGATATTTAGTAAATAATATAATTATATAATCAAATTTAAAAATGAAATAGTAGTTAAGAAAATATACATCATAACATATATTATCTCTTTTTAGAAGTGGATTATAACATTGATAGATGGTCTTTTGGGATGTCCAAATTCCCATTAACTATTATAATAGAATTTGGTAGATAATTGTGTATAGTTTACATAAAACATAATACATTTCTATATTAGGTGAAGTGAGGAGAGGATTGTCTCGTTTTCTAGTGAAACAAAGTGACAATTTGGTGAATACCCAACTTTTATCAATAATGGTAAGTCACTATCAATGAAATTGAGTCCTAAATTGAAATATAATGTGGTGGAGATGGGAAAAATTCATGTCACACTTCCCCTATTTGAGTATAAACATTTTTTAAAATTTATAGGCCCTTTACCACTAATATTACTATCATTTACTATTTTAGTTTTCAGCATAATAACTACTTTTTACCAAGGAAATAAATCCTTGAAGTCCCAAAATAAAATTGTTCTGATTTTATAATTCTAACATAATGATTCCAAATTTGTAAAAAAAACTTTTATTAAATTTTTAAAAGTGATAAACATTAATGTTGAAATACCAATAGTATATTGTTTTAAAAACATTTTTATTGAAAAATATAACTTAAATTTTTAAAATGTTAAATACATAATTATAAATTTGAAAGATAATTTTTAAAATTATAAATTAACTTATAAAATAAATATTTTTTATTTTAAAATGGTTTCTTAAATTTATAATTCATACATATATACTAATAAATTCAGATATTCATGTTATTTATAAACATAGTTTTCCACACTATCCACCTAAAAATCAGGTTTTTTAGAAAAATTTCAAATATTTATATCAAGATAATATGGCCAGGAATAATATATAAATGAAAGAATTTTCAAATTAAAATCTTATAATTGATAAATTTAAACTCAAAATAAACTCATAAAATATAATAAAAATTATTTATTATAGGAAATCATTTTCATGGTGGTTTTATTTTTCTTATAAAATTATTTATAATCATATATATTTATATCAATGTTGGAGAAATAGTAATTTCATAAAATATATTTTCAGTTTAGAAATAGATGTCGTTATTTTAATGACTTAAATGATTGATTCAGTTTTTAATAAAAAAATTATATTATATATATTTTTATATATTTCATTATTTTCTCACAACTTTTTATACTTTTATATTCTATAACTATCTCTAAAAAATTCATATTTTGGTGGTTTTGGGTTTTCATATGGAGGAATCTATCAGAAAATTCATGTTTACATCAATGGATATATATATATATATATAATCTTGTGGTATTTCACTATCAATATCCCATTGATTCAACAACTCATGTAATCCATCTTTATTGATGCTAGTTTCAATGCTTAATTAAATGTTGTTATGGATAATTTTTTTTTCTAGAGTTGAATTTATTCTGTCTCAGTTGAGGGAATATAATTTGAAGAGTGGATTGAGTTTCCTTCTATTTTGGTGGTCAATTGAGATTCAGTTTTGGTAGGGAGATAAAGATCACTATTATCTGGGTTCATTTACCTGAACTACCACTCCCTTCAACAAATCCCTAATTTTTATGTGAATGAGAGTCTTCATAGAGAGCTTTTTTTATATTGATAAAGGTACAAACCATATTTATCATATGGTGGTATCTTGGATTTGTTTTCATATTGTTTTATCTTTGTCGTTTACCTATTGGATTCTTATATATATTTTGTCATACCAATTAGTTTTTGTAGAATCTATTCTATTATACCTAGGTGGTATTAGTTAATGAGTTTAATATCCAAAAAAACTTGGAGTCCTATGTTATAAGATAGGTCATTGGAAATGAAATATTCATTTACACCTAGGTTATTTTTCTACTTACGGACCCTTAGATGAGTTATGTCATGCGAATTACTGAGCATTGTTCATTATTTCTTCCGAATACATCACTGTCCATAGCACCTAATTATCTTAATCCAGAAGTTATTATAACCTACAAGTTAGTATGTACTAGTTCACTTGATAAAGAATGGTTTGAACATCCTCCTCAATCCATGGAATTTTTCCCCAACGAATATTCATCTATCCCTGATGCTGGGTTGGGTGACCCATTCCACAATAGGTCTGATAACTCTATAACATCTCCCTTGACATATGGTCCCACTGTAGCAGATAATAATATGTCATTATATAAATAAACTATAAATAAAATCCTTATTATGGAATATTACAATTATTATGATGATGTTTGTTTTTCAATTTTCTGGTAGATATAGACATTATAAGAAGTCCACCTATGGAGGCTGCTGTTAAATGTTATAATTGATAATGCAGATCCTAATGAAAGTATTTTTCTTGTACTCCCAATGATCGAGTCATAAAAATTTGGTTTTGTATTTCACCTTATTTCTCTATAATGACATGGTTAAGATGATGAATATTATAGGATTAATCATTGTAGAGATTCTATGATCGTATTTCCACTAGTGGTTTTATAACCAGGTCAGCTAGTTCCATAATCTATCATTTTCTCAATCCTTTGAATAATTTATATTTTTTAGTAAATATATTAATTAATATATCCGTGATATGCCTCTTTGAGAGAAGAAGAATGCTGTCTTATCTAGTGGAATGATTACCAAATCCAAGTCTGAATATCATGTTCATAACACCTATCTATCCTTTTAAAACCTAATATATAATGTTCTTATAGAAAATATGGATTCTTTTCACACATTTCTCTAATTTATATAACTATTAAGAGTTCTTGGGTTATCAAATTCCCTACTAAATGTAAATTTTAATCAAATTAATTTTGTAATCAAAATTATTCCTTATTTGTAATTCTTAAATTGAATCCTAATGTAGACTTCATCCACATGTTTTCATACATGCATCACATGGGGAACTGTATACATGAATGTTTGATTAAAAATCACACCCCAAACTTTTGGAAAAAATTTATATATTTGGTTTTTATAAATTTATCCTTATAACATATCACGATAGAAGTAAGAATCTATTAATTCTCTCTATACATTTTTGATTTTAATAGGGAATTATATATTATTGAATGATAACATCTATTGAAAATACATTCAGCATTCAACCCAAATCCCATTTGATGGTTAATTAGTGTATATTTCAACATTATTTGTAACTAGTTTAGTAAAAATAGAGAAATTATATTCCATTGTAAATAGATTAACGATATCGACAAGATTATTAATCCGAGGACCAAGAGTTTCTTGGATACATTTTTTCACAACCTAAAATGTATAATGAATTTACAAAAAATATTATTTACTAACATGGGCTGAGATAATTTTAATCAATATCCAATACATATCAAGACACATATCATAACATATAGATATCAAAATTACATTTTTCAAAAACCTAGACTCAGGGAAATGAATTCTTACACATATTGTATTATTCTGGGAGTGATTCTATAGAAGGTAATTCATAGATTGTGCGTCAAAAAGGATAGGAGTCAAAAAGGAGGTATTATATAATGGGTAATTGGAAATCATAACCATCACATAGTCTTGAATAATTTTTAATAGAAATAAATATGATTAGATTTATCATGAATTAAAGATGGTATGAGGAATTTTTTATAACCCTCACTAATAAAAAGAGTCACATGGTATATATATTTCTATAGGAAGAGTGGTTGGATCAAGATAAATATATAAAATTTTGACCCATAGATAATGACAAAAATACTACAGACATTCTTAAATTTATCAAGTAAATGATGTTTTTGGTGGATCTCAACATAAATATTGACAAAAATACATATAATAGTGATGCAGATTCATCCTATACTCTTAATATATCATATATTTTACTTAAAAATAGGTTTGTGGATTGTTATCAGTTGTGGATATCCTCGATAGTGTGAGGATAACTTTTTATTTGATAATATAATTTTATTCATTGATTTATAAAAATATGTTTTTATATAATCCATCCCATTAGAAAAGGATAGTAAAATTTTCAACTTTAATCACAATCTGGATGGTTCCCTAGGCCCTAAAAACATTACATATTCTATTAAAGAAACACCCTGGGTGATCATCAAGAAAAATTTATTATTTCTATACACGATTATTCCAAAAGTGTTATTCTACCCATATCAACTAGAATTTAGGATAGTGTCTTTATTTTCAAGGTGAAAATTTTGATCTCCTTAAGTCAATATTTATCCATCATTGTGGGAAACTTCCCATATAAAATAATTATAAAAATACTAATAAAAACCCAAAAAACATTTTACCAAACTTGGTATCTAAAGAAAAACATGAATTTATTAATAAATTTATTATTCAAAGATTTATTAGTTTGGCATAGAATATTCTATGACAACATGATAGCGATGTTTTAAGAAATAACATCATGGAGAATATTTATTTCGAAAAAGGATATTATAGACCATAATAGTACTTAATGTTGAAGCTAATGTGGAGATATGGATTCATAGAATGTTATTTACCTATTTTATAAATGCTACCCACAACTGGTTTTTAATTTATATAATTGGTAAGAAATATGGATTCATTATATAAATATATGGCCTCATCAAAGATGATCATATTTTTCCCAGTCTTTTTATTTTGGTAAATGACTCACTTAAAAGAAATATCAGAAAATATATTCTTAAAGAGTAGGTGATTATATTAATAAGTAGATAAAAATTATTTTGTTTCCCATATCCCTTCATTATGGATGATATTATCTTCTTCATGAATTGAGGGAATATATCTATTCAATAATTCAAAAAATAATTATCTTTTTTGGATTTTGGAGTGGTTAAAAAATTCGTATCTCCAAATATGGTATTTTCTTATTAAATAGATGCATTTTTAGATGTTATAAACTATTAGAAATATTAATTTTTTTCAACAAATAATCATCCCCATGATCTATCATGGATCTCATTTTTATAAATGAATGATTTATATCTATAATTTTGATGATCTAGTTGATAAAATCATATGGTGTATCATGAACTATAAGAGTAATTTTCATTATTTTAGATGTTTGATCACTCACATTACTAGTTTTGTATTTTTTTATTCCTATATAAGTTATATTGGTTATTACAATTATGAAATTTGTCATCACATGTGTTGAAATAATAATCATTTATTTTTGTGTGAAACCCACAATGATGTTAAATACTTATGGGAAAGTAGGTCACATTTAGTAAAATCAATTCAATAAGGAGGTATAAATCTAAAGAGTCATTAAAAATGAATGTAATGTATATAGGAAAACGTATAATCAGATACTCTCATGGGTTAATCAATGTGGTTGGGAAACAAAAAATAATAATATGGGAGGATACATGATATAGTCCATAATGGGAACTCTTCGTCTTTCCATATATGTGATTCCTTCATGGAATGTTTATTACTATTCTCAAGAACTCCTGTTGGATAATTGGGCATATCGACATCTAAATTTGGGATGATAACTGGTTCATTTAATTTTTTAAATTAACATGATTCCTATATCCCTTCATGATCATTGATTATTCTATGGAGCACATATTTGTTTCCAGTTTTGTCCTTTATGATGACCAAAATAAACTCATGTCTCATATTAAGCAAGTGGATGAGCCTTATTGGTGAGTTATTACTTCCAAAAGTTTGGGGTCATGATTCTTCACTAACTATCACAAGTTCATCCATTGATAAATATAAATATACTATTCATATCATCCCTTATAGACCAATTACATCGCTGAAAAATATAGATATATAGAATGTAGAATAATAAATTGTGATACTAAAACTGAAAATCATATTTAGTGAAATGGAATTCACATAAAAATGTTTTTTAAAGCATCTCAATAACTAAAAGTGATATTGGAGAACATATTTTCATGATATGAGAGAGGGACTGCTACTCTTGGAACATTCTAAAGAATTTATTAGGTGTCACAATCTACCTCGACTCCCATATATATTTCTAGAACACATGGTATAATAATGTGAATGTTACTTACTTTGGAGGTTGAGTCCATAGTGTGTATTTTTTCAAAAACTATTAGGTGTTTTGGGAGTTATATATTGTTTTGAGACACATGGGAACTTAATTCAACACTACTCGTTAACAAACTATATATTGTTCTATAATTTATGTGACGTCATCATTGTAATCATAGAGTATCCGGTATCCTCCACTATGAACTATTCACTATTTGTTTGTGAAACCCTAGATATGAGGATTTTCTATGTGTATAGACACTAGGTTCATTGGGACTAGCATTCATTGAGAGATGGTATCATGTGTAGGGATATTATCGATCCATAACACCAAATATAAGTTTTTTAGCATAATTTACCTTGAATTGGGAAGGGAGAACAACCACTATAGAACCCAAGGATATTCATAGTGGGATTTTCATTTGATAATATTAAAATATATATTCTTCTATTATATAATTATATTCTAACCAACTTGTTATTTTTTTAAGATTTTATCAAATTCAGTTGTCCATCGTATACCTCATCAAAAACTGTAATCAACTAATATATCTTGATGTAGAGATTATCCATAACCGGAAAGTGGGTAATAAGATTGAAGATAAAGTATCCTCTAAATGTGATCCTATTGACCCTTTTCAAATTATTTCTATCCTTGGCTCCCTCCAACTATAATGTAATAATATTTTTCCTAGGGATACCCTTAGGATCCACCACTTTATACATGTTTTAATTATTTTTTTTGTGTTTTCACACTATTTTAATAAAATATTTAATTTCAGTTAAAAATTCAATGTTCATGTTATAGTACTTCATCAATTTTTTTTAGTTAAACATATGAAAACAAGTAGATATTGGTTTTTAATTCTCTATATTTTCCAGTTTGTACACCCTTTCTACTATATGATAGAATAATTTTAGACTAAATATGTTTTTTATGTATTTTAATCTTAAATTTTTTATTCTTACGGTTACCCTCACTACTATATTTTATGGAATCATCCTGAAAAATATGAAAATATAGATTTATATCTAGATTATCCTTAAGATTTTCAGTGCTCTCACCAATATATTCTTCTAGTACATCATCAACAAGAAATCTTTTCTATAATGATTTTTTATTAGCGAATATAATCACATTCATTATTTCAAAAATATTTCTCAAAATCATATTGTATCACTAGTAACGTCATCCATTGGGTGTGTACCCATGGATTTTTCCTTCATATTCTCTCTCATAAAATATATCAATTTTGTTCTTTAATAATATGAAATATGGGTCTACCAGGTACCTTCAAGTTATTAAATAATATATTTTTATTAAACCATAGTTAGTATGGTGTTTAGTTTAAATTAGTGCATTTTAATAACCAATTCATAACGTAAATTGTTACAGTTTTAGATTATCTTTAAATTTTTTAGGGCGTCGTGATTTTATAGCATTGTTCTTCACACATTCAAAATGATTCAGTTCATTATCATAGAAAAACTATATTTTTAGGGTGTTTATTTATCTCTAATATCATTTTTTATCTCACTATTTTCATGTTATATATATAACCATCCATTATTTATATATAAAACAATATTTTTTGGGTATATGCAATTTTATTCTCAACATTCTATAGAAAGTGTTTATCTTTCTCAAAAGAATGTGATTTAATATATATAAAATGTATATATGTTATATAAGTAACATCTTGAAAACAATTCATGAAATAATTTACTCTATTAGTTGAAATCAATGTCATCAGTTCACCCATATTCGAGTGTAATAAATCAACAGGTTTCACATATTAAAATTCCACAAGCTTGTGACTCCCCATCATTTTCCCCTAATGATATGTATAACTTGTATTGAGTCTTACACAATGATTCTCTTATATATTTCTCAATATTTCATACCATATAGTCTTAAATATATTCATCTACAATAAATATGCATTATTTCTATAAAAAATATTTTTCCCTCTACCATAGTTATAGAAAATGATTTTAAAAATCATAAATAGTAAAAAAAAAACTTGACATTTGTTCACTGACCCTTTTTAATAATTGTGCAATACATTAATAATTTTATGAAAATATTATTCCATAAAAAATCACCTCTTTCCAATTATCACAATATTAATAAACAAAATAAATATTGCACCTTAAATAATTTATAACGATAACACAATTGGAAATATTCATACTAATTTTGTTTTATCTAACCCAATCACATTATATTATCAATAATTTTTAGAGAAAAAATACGTTATTCATTTCATTTGATATCCTTACAAAAATGTTATGATCAGGTATGTTGTCAACCCACTATAAAGGTTCCATGGAATTTTTCTTTTTTATTATCTTGTAATCCAACACAACCACCACCAAATACTCTTGATTTTTCTTCTTATTAAAATATTTATAACAACTAATTTTATTTAACGACTCGAGTATCCTAGTATGAATTTTTCTTTAGTGTGATCAAGATTATCAAACCTGCAAAAAGCACCCATAATTGAATCAATGTAATTCTAAAAATTTACATTATCTTTTGAATGTTGTATTTGCTATATTTTATGAATGTTTAGATTTTATACACATTTATTCAACAAAGATCTTTAATTGAGAATGTGAGATATTATAATATCATTGATTTGAATTGTATCCTTATACAAAAAATTAAAAATAGATTTTATCAATGTGAAAGAACCTCATGGAAATTTTTTCTAATTATAAATAATCGATTTTTTAAGAAGAATATTACTTTTTATTTATACAAAAGCAAGTATAATATAAAAGGAACCCAACAGCCAAAACCAAAACCATGTCAAAACCAAAAAAATAGGATTATTTTTCCTTCTAATTTGATATCTATTTTTTTTTTCAATCATCTCAATAATAGAATTTTTTTAATTTACCTTAACCATTTATTTAGTCATAGAATTATCATTTTTTCCTATATTCCACTTTTCTATAGAAATTTCCTACACCATTACAAATCATAGAAATACATTATATTTTATTTTATTTTTTATACTCACCTTATGCATTATTGTATCATTAGTTCAAATTGGGAGATGCTATTTTCACATTATCTTGCACTCGCGAGATAATTTAGATCGACTCTAGAAGCCTGGAAATATACATATGAAACTATGTGTCCATCATCTATCCACATAGGATTATTCATTTAATCCATTTAGACCTAGAAATTCCATGGTGAAAACATGGATTCGATTTCATCGGAAAAGATGGTATTTTTGGAACCCCAAAATTTTAAATGATCTCAACTCTTCCATAGGAATCCCCCTAAAGATTGATCAGAGAACATTGCATGGTGAATTGGAATAATTTGTGAGAATCATGGTGGAGGTTTACCTTTAGTCATAATTTCCTCATGGAAATTCGCTTAATGACAAGGAATACAGGATTGAGTTAAAGATTAAGTATGAACATTGGCCCCCTTTTTTGATTTTTTCAAAATTATTGGTCATACTGTTATCAATTGATGTGTGATAAAAAATCAATCACACCTGCCTACTAAGAATGATTAGACTGAAGATTGAGAAGGTATAAATAATAATAATATAGGCTTTGAGTTTGATATGTATGTAAAGAAAAAGGAAAAATGGATTTGGAAGAGTGATGATCCTTCTACCTCAAATCCCCCCAAACACATATGGGAGGATATGGTTGATGTGGAAGAATCTGAGATATTGGAGGTGTCTATTTCTGATGAAATAGACACTATGGTCATTGACACTGTTAATACTATCATCCAAGCTGATACTATTGATATGAATCTAAATTCAAGGTGGGGTAAGTTTGGGAATATATATGCAAATAAGATTTTTTATTGACCTGCTGTTAACAATGATTTCCCATTATAAGGTAGGACTATTGATCATGAACTGAATGTTTCATATGTTTATTTTGGAACCCCAAAATTACCACTGGTCTATGACTTTGAACATACTCAGTCCACTATGTAGATTCTTTCTAAACAAATAAGTTGCAGTAATATATTCATAGTGACTTTTGACCCATCTATAGATGGTAATCGAAACCCCAATAGCTCTATACTCGACGATTCTAGTGAATAAGTGTTTAGTGAAGTAGATTGACCCGCATGACATCAAATATTTCACTGCATAACACGGAAGGATGATTTGATGAACACTGAAGAAAAAGGATTTAAGAATCATTGCTCATAAGTTGATTCCCTCTAATACTACAAAGAGTTTACTATCCTCTATGAATGACATAAAGCATCATACAGTTGAGGGAATTATGCAAAATGAAAAAATGGAAATACTGATCTCAAGTAGGAGAAGGACTCAAATCCATCTCATGTCAGTATAGAAGGTCAGGGAATAAAAAATACTGAAACTTATTTAAGAAAACTGTCTCACAAGCTGAAGCCCCCTCTGACTACACAAGATATGAAGGGCCCTAGGAATGGAATCACATCTGTGCAGACTACAAAGGTCAGTCTTCTAAACAATAAAAGATCGTTTCATACACCTGTGATGACCACTCCAATCTGAAACTCCAAAAGTCTAAAAATAATCTAAAAAATAAATAAACATATGGATACAAAATAGGATGATGTAGTTATTCAAGTTCACCAAGAAGGGTTCTCAACTTGTATGAAAATAAATCACAATTTTCTTAACTATTCCATGTACCATCAGTAAGATAACACAAATGAAAACAATGTATCTCCCATGAAATTAGGGAAATAAAAATGGTGGATGAACTCTGGTGGTAAAAAAATAAAGGGCCTAGATCTAAGGGTAAGAATAATTTTTTTACTGGAATTGATAGGGTGTTGCTAATCCTAGAACCTTCACAATTTGTATGTATTTTTTATTTACACATAAACATATTCATTTTTCTATATCTGAGCATAAAATTAAATTTTCTTCTTGTTTTAATAGTTTGGGGAGATATAGATATAATTTTATAGGTACAAATTCTAACAATAGAACTTATGACTCCTTGTGGGTATTTTCTCATATCTCTATAAATAATTTTTTTATTTACAATGTTGATAATCAATCCCTAACATGTGGAATAAAATTGAACGTGGATGACTTATTTTTTACTTTTTTGGTATGCTTGCAATAGACATCGGGATAGAAGAACACATTGGAACAATATATCCTCCATTAACAAGACCATTCAAGATCCTTAGTTCATTATTGGTGACCTTAATTCTATTCTTAGACCTAGTGAAAAATTATGACAATTACATTTTGATCTCTCCACTAAAGAGTTTAAACTCTGTATTGAGGATAAAAACCCGGTGGATATTAGTTTTGTTGGTGCTAAATACACATGGTATAGAAGACAACGTAAAAGAATTTTAGCAAGTAATATTGAATGATCCTTCAAGAATTTCAAGGCTCTTGATAAATGTAATTCCATTTCCAGTATTACATTTCCTAAACTATGTTCTTATCATCATCCAATTTTGATGAGCCAAAAACCTAGCGACAATAAGACCATTCTCCCTTTTAGGTTTAATATTGCCTAGAACACTGACTCTGGTTGTAGCAAGATTGTTCGGGACACATGGAACTCAATTAGCTCTAATGATACCTTTTCCATCATCATGAATCATAAAATTCTAAAACAAAAATTAAAGGTCTGTTGTAATGAAAAAATCCAACAAAATGATATTGAAAATATCCCCCTATAACATTAACATTACCATATTCAAATTGATTTATCTAAAAATGAATATACTATGGATCCAACTCAATAAATAGATATTTGAAATAAACATAACACTCTTCTTGCTATAATGTATAATATCAGGAAACAAACACTTAAAATCAACAGGACTAAATATGGTTACAGAAACACTAAATTCATTAATTCTCTTAAAATGTCTAGAAAAGCTATAAGACCTATTTCCTTACATAAATATAGGGATACCATCATTGATAGTTCGGGGAAATTGGTCAATCATGCCACTAACTTCTTTAGTGTGCTCTTTAGTGGGAATTCTGAAGATAATGATATCAAACCTGATATCATTCCTCTCTTGGTTGGGGGAATTTATAATTACATTTTGAATAGTATTCCAATTGATCAAGAAATCAAGGAAGCGATTTTAATTCTAAAACATGATAGTTCCCCTAGACCTAATGGGTTACCTAATGCCTTTTTCAGCATCATTGTGACATTGTTTCCAATGTTTTTTGTCGCATATTTTAATATTTTCAAAATAATGAATTCCCCCCTTTTGGTATCAATGCTAAATTTCAAAACATAATTCTTAATGTGGAAAAAACTTCAAAAATTAACCGTTTTAGACCCATTTCTCATGTAGAAGGTGTTTATAAAATAATATCCAAGATATTAACTAAGAGAATTGATTCTATTGCCAATAAAACTATATCCTAGAATCAATATGGGTTCCTAAAAGGAGGAAATATATATGACTCTATATGCCTAGTTTATGAAAGTACAAACATGTTAAAAAAGAATCAAAGATGGGGGATAGTTCCATTAAATTAAATAATCATAAATATATCGATAGGATTAATTAGAGTTTCATAAAAAAAATCTTTTATAGTTTTGTCTTTAATGAGAACAATGTTAGAAAAAAACCCTTTTTAACCATGCTTGCATTTTTATTCTAATCAATGGTTCCACTAAAGTTTTTTTCACTTGTACAAAGGGTGTTAGACAGGGGGACCCTCTTTCTACAATCCTTTTTGTTATTTCAAAAGACTATCTCAGTAGTTTTATAAAAAATTCTATTAATCGGGGTAATATAAAGCCCATCTTTCCCTCAAGTGCTATGATTGTCCCCTCACATCTTTTATATGCTGATGATATAATTTTATTTCTGCAAGGAGATAAGAAAAAATTAAATAAGATTAAGGATGTCCTCTTCCATTATTTGGATGTATCTGGTCAATCAATATATTAGAGAAAATCTTTTATTTTCCTTTAAAAAAATTTCCCTGCTCCAAAAAAATTGATGTAATGATTGAACTTAGGATAAAGGATGGATTATTCTAATTTAACTATCTTGGGGACCCCATCTTCTAGGTGAAGCCCAAAAACACTTTCTTTTAAAACATTTCTTACCAGATCAGTAACCAAATCTCCTATTAGAAAGAAAAAACATTATCTATGGCAGGATGGATTTTTCTTACCAAGAAAACTATTGTTTCTAAAATGGTGTACTATATGATGGAATACAAATGGTCTTCTGACTTATTAAAAAATATCAATAGAAGAATAAAAAATTTTATTTGGAGTGGAAGTGCTATTGATATGAAACATTTCACTGTTCCCTAAACAAATTGTTGCACTCCTATTTGTAGTGGAGGTCTAGGTATTAAGATCCTTAATCATTTCAATGAGGCCCTTCAAGATAAAAATACATGGAGAATTATTAACAACAACTATCAAACCAATTATTTCTTTCGTGATAGATTCTACAATAAACATAGAAGTGGAAAACATTCATATATGGACTCCTTGATATGGCCTTCAATCAAACATAGTTTTTATAAAATCATGGAAAAGTCTAGATGGGTAGTCAATAGGAATCCATATCTTCTTTTCTGGTTATATAATTGGAATGGAAAGCCTCTTTGTAACAAGGTATATCACATCCTTTTTTCTAAAAATTTAAACATCACCATTTATGATTGGATGAGTTCCCTTGATACTGATTTACATGAGGATGTCTCTACTCTATAAATAACTATACATTTGTCAACACAAATTAATTATTAGTTTTGGAACCAACTCATAAGGGTGTGCTAATTCCAAGCATTATTATATGCATAATTTTACTGAAAAGAACATTTTTTCCTAGTTAGGGATTTTTAACAAAAAATGGGTTAGCCCTCTCAGAATTCTCTAGTTCAGAGTATTTTTCATAGTATAATTCCCACTGATTGAAATCTTTAGATGTTTGGTATAGAAAATTGTTCCAAATGTTACATGTGTGACCAACACATAGAGGAAACTGATAACCAGTATCTATCATGTGCTACTGCTTATTCTTTATGGGCTAACATATTTTAAATTTTTTATTTTAGATGGATGTGATTAGATTCTATTGGATTGATGCTTCAAAAATTCACTTCCATGGAAACCTCTCCTAAAATTCACCAACTTTTCATTGCAGCTATAGCAGAACTGATGAATCTTATCTGGTATAAAAGAAATTTTATTCAGCACAAAAATAATACATTCAATTTTTATGCTTCTCAGATAAAAATATGAACTGTGGTCATGGAGGAAAGAATTATGAAATATGGGACTGGAAATAATTCAATTAAGGATTTATTTATCCTAAGACGACTTGCAATCAAAGGAATATATACCGCACTAAAAGGTCACAGAAAATTTTTCTAGAAACCACATATTCCTCGATGGATAATGTTGAATGTGGATGGTGCCTCAAAAGGAAACCCCGGACATGATGTCTATGAAATCATATACAGAAACAACTATGGAGTTATTGTTTTTTTCTATTGTTTGTGTGGTAGTGTCTCCTCCTTTGAAGTGGATACATTCAGAATCATCATCTCAATTGATTTGGTAACACAAAAAGGCTAGAACAATATTTGGATTGGAAGTGATTCAATGACTATTGTTCAGGATCTTAGACATGGAATAATTCACGTGGTGTGGACCCTCACAGTTAAATGGATCATCTTCCTACATTATCTATCTGGGCTCAATCATTTTATCGCCCACACCTACCGAGAGGCGAATAAAGTGGCGGATGGCCTTTCCAAAAAAGATGTTGATAGAAATTACATGTGCGTAGAGATCCTTCCGGATGAATTCACCACTCTTCACAAGAATAATTGTAATAAATTTCCCTCTTTTTGACATGGGTAATCATCATCATGATTAATGTTAGTTCTCTGGTTGTTCACCAGGGCATCATCTTATTTTATTTAAATGAGTCTTCTATAAACATCGTTATCTATATATAATGATTATTTTTATCTTTCATTATTATATTTTTCTTTCATGAAGACCACGATCTCTAATCAGGGATGAATGTATTTTGGTTTTTCCCTATCAAAACTCTATAATTTACTACTCATTATTCTTCTAACATTGAGTAATATTTGGGTTATTTTTATTTGTAAATAAATTTTGTTTGACCCTCATTTCATAATTCATCTAGTTTTCTAATAAATTCTTCATCACAGGATGTGTTTTCATAATATGAAATTTGTTTTCAATTTTATTATATTATATAATCATTTTAATTTAATTAATAACCATCCATTTCATATATTATCCATGTTTTTCTTCCGAGATAATATTTTGTATTGATCATATTTATTATCATCATCATGATTCATAAGGAAACCTATTAAAAATATGCAGTTTTTTAAAACTAATTCATTTAAATAGACGAGTGAGTATATGTATACCTTTTCCTCTCTATATTTATTCTAAAAATAAATAGATAAATTGTTAAAATTATACAGGATAATCTTCAAAAATTATTTCTTCCTTACAATACATATTTGAATCGACAAGAATTGATAAGGTTATATCAATAATCACGGTCTCATTTTTTTCTTTTCCTTTTGAAATTAAGGAAATAATTCTTCTCATCTTTTAAGATATTGATAAATTATTTACCTTATTCAACATATTTTAATAAAAAACTATATAATCATGGGATGAAATATTTATATTCAATTAATCTAGCAGTATTATCATTAATATTTTCATGATTCATGAATCATCATGTTTTTCACTATATATTCAAATGAAGCTTCCAGGGTTGTTTACTCAAATGAAAATTCTCCACTGATTAATCTTCTTTCATTCAAATATCCTCAATGTATTCCATGATGGATAGAAACCAAGACACCTTCACCTTCTTATATCATTAATTTAGATCAAGTATCATCCACCATATTCTATTTATTTTCGTTTTTACAATATATAAAGTTAACACTTTCTATAATATTGATGAGTGTAACACATGGATAACCCTAACATCATTTTCATTATTCTTATGGTCTAGTTGAGTGGAAAAAATCATGAGCCAGATAAGATTAAAACAATTCAAGATGATATTAATAATTTGATAGTCATGTAACAGAAAATAAAAAACTATACTCTCTACTTGTATATGAAATACCACAACATAGAATATGGGTGTCCCTTGTCATTTAATAAATTAAGAGATTCCATAATCTCATCAATCAATGATACAATAAAGTGAATAACTACCACATATACATATAAATAAAACCTATAACTATTTCAAAAATTCATTGATATTAAATTATAATTATGAAGGAGTGTTTACTGCCATAGAGGGGGGAATGGTGAATCATTGTTCGTTGAAAAAACCTCTGACTTTATAGAATGAGATTAACCTCATAGGTTATTGAAAAATGATCTCAATTGTGTTTAGGTTATGACGAGAGATTAATATTTAAATAATAAGATGAAATAATGTTTTATATAAGGTTCACCAACCCTTATCAGTTGGCCTATCCTTGGTGTGTGGTGGTCTGATTCTCACTACTCATGTTCTTATTTATTGTAAATGGGATATAGAAAAATAAGATGATTATATTGTTCTCTAATAATATGTTAAAAGAAATTATCGAACAACTCAAAAGATCTTTGTTTCTCATATACCACATTCCTTTGGAATTTAGACTAGGTGTTCACCATTTCACTGATCCTAAAAATCATTTTGAATCCATCGTATAATGCTCATAAAATAAATGGATCTATGTTTTTTATAATAATAAAATTCCACTTTTAGTAATATTATTACATATTTTTTTCAACTAATCATATATTATATAATGATACCATAGGATGCGGCAAAGTCCTCAGATCAAAGAAATATGGATGACTAAATCCAAATTATCTCACAGTATCTCTCAATATCATGGATTGTCTTAGAGGGTAACTAGATTATTTAAGTTTGGTGTCTTAAAATTACATAGAACTAATAAACTGGATATCTACAGTAGTCAAAATCATTTATTTTTAGTTCATAGACTATGATGTTTCCTGATTAAAATCTTGAGAACTAAAAAACCCAAAAAAACTTGTCACCCTAGTTGTTTGGATGTGGTCCACCCATTGAGACATGTTTTACTCACTTAATTTTTTTAATGTGATCTATTATCTCAAGGTTTGACAGAATAAGACATATCAATCCAATAGAAAAATAAAATTCATCGGGGGTTCTATAGTAACAAGTGAATCCATATGAACTCCTCAGATAAAATATTATAGCACAACTACTTCAACTACAGTGTGAGTATTATTACATTAGTTTCATTAATGTATTGATTCATATTAGATAAAACTCTATAGGAAGGTATAATATCCTCCATTATGTGAGTTTACATAACAAAATAACTTCAATCATTTGGTTTATATGTATATTCAATCAACTCTAATGTAATTCCTCTCACCTATAATAATATATTTAATAAATTCAATGTGAAATCAACTCAATCACCAGAATGAATTCCATTGAGGAAAAATTCATATCATTCCACCAATAAATAATTCATATAAACAACACACTATAGTATATTAAGGTTTTTGTTATATAATTCCATCACTCGGTGTAATATTAATTTTTTTAACCATTTCTCAATTGAGATCAAATATGTTCTCGCATTTTCAATTAATAACAAAAGGATTCATAAATTTTATATCTTCTCCATGATTTTTAAAGGGATCAACGCATTAAAAAATAACCGATACAAGATTAACAATATTATTTTTAGGATTTGTATGGATTCACATAAAAAACCCCAATAATAATCATCCTAATATGTAATTTTTATCCCACCATTATTTTCTTTGGAAGAATTTTTGAAATGTTTTCACATGGATATCTGTATGATTTTATCATCCTTATTTATAATAATAAAATACACTATAACCATTTAGATAATATAAAAATTTTATATTTTAATTCTATTATAATTTATGAATAATAGTACAACATGATGATAACTTTGTAGATCAGTTTGACTATGTGATTTTATTAGTATAAATTTTAACATATACTATTAAATTAAAATTTTACACTAATTAGTTTAACAATTAAAATAATTATTTATTTGACACTACATAATTAAAATTTAATTTTTCATATAATGGAATAGTTATAGATAAATCACCGCATAACCACACTCCTAGGTCTGGTGCTAATTAAATTTTTTAATATATTTTATTTAATAGATTTTGAGATAAATTTATTTTTATTTTATAAAATAATGATTATTAAAAATTACATGTCACAATAATAATCTAATAATAATAAAATAAGGCCTAGTGATTTTTGGGAAAAATCATATTGGAAACATATTTTACAAAACATGTGAACATTTTTCCATAATTGAACAACAATATAAAACATTTTCATTTCTCATAATTAATACTCATATCAAAATCATGGGGAATGGAAACATTAGACATGGGGAGATTAAACACTTAGTAAGGGAATATTTATCAAAATTTCATCAATTGTAACATCATTAACATTCGAGAATATATAATCAAGTAAGAGATAACTTTTTTAAAATCACATATAATAATAAGTGTTTTCCAAATTTCATGATATAAGTATATGCAATCTTAAAATAAAAAAACATATTCCAAGGAAACTGATTACGGAATCGTTATATCATAAACATGATACATGGAGCATAAAAAAGGCATAATATTATGATATAATATTATTTAAAAAACATAAACATCGAAATCATATATTAAGGTTACCCACGAAGACATTCATCATGTAGCACACTTCGGCTAACCACTCATGTACCTTGATGGGTTTGGAATTACTACCCTTGTACCCTTGGGAATGGGCTGACCACCCATGTAATGTTATTGGGATTGGTATAATACTTGTATACAACATTAGTCATCAATAAATCCTCATTTTTACACTTCATATTGGGATATTCATCTCGTGTATATTTTGTGTTGGGATAGTCCTCCCATGTGACCATTGTTATGGGATAATCCTATCGTGTACCATTATGAGTTCCGGAGATATAAAATTTACTAATGAATTTTAGGGACATATATTAACCCACCTATAAATAATTCATTTATATGTGTGATACTAGAATTAAATAATTCGTAATTCAATAATCAGATAATTGAATAATGTAAAAGGGTTAGTTTTAATGGAAATCATTCCTAGACCATTTTATAAACCATTCAAATAAATATTATTGTTGAGGGAATAAATCTATATAACTAGTGTAACATATGTAATGTTAAAGGATTTTTAAAATGATGAAATCCTTTAATTCATTTTATTAAGTAAATCACATTGAAAAAATGGATAAACATCTCTTTTTTGTAATACATGAGAACTACTCAAAAATTTTCATTATAAAAAATTAAATTACCTTTCAAATTTTCAAACTATTATTATTTAAAAAAATTTGGTTTCAAAATTATTGTTTTTTAAATAATGGTGATCTTAAACGCACTGATGAATTCTTTCATATAAACACAGGATTTTAAAATTACTTTTAATGCCAATAATATATTTAAAAATAAAACATTTAATTTTGCAAAATATAAGAGTATTTAATTTTATTTTATGAAAAAATATGGTAAAATCATTTGTAAAATCAATTAAAAACAATTTAAAGATGATTCATAAATAATAATGACCATATAAAAAGATAAAACCTGAAAGAGTTATTAGAAAACATTTTTACCATACTTACAAAAGAATAATTAACAAGTCACATTCAAAAGCCATTTTTAAAATGGATAATGGAAAATTTCCAAAAAAAAAATAATTTTGAAATTTATATTAATAAATGGAGCCTTCCATGGTATATAAAGGTTGTTTAAGGAAATATAAAGTTCATGAAAAAACATTCAATCATGATTAGAAAACCTTATGAATGTTTTAAAATACATAATTTGAATACTAACAATGTAATAACGGTTAATAAAACTAATTTTATAATGGATGAGATGATAAAGATGAATGTAACATGAGATAACACATAATAATGATTCAAAATATAAAATGAACCATTTACGGGAAAATAAAACATGAAAAAGGAAGAAAAACCATCAATAAATAGAATGTGAAATATTCATAATAGTGGGATATTTTCATGGGGTACAAATTCATCATGGAAGGATATTTGACTTAAAAAGTCATTTTTCATCACAATCGAAGAGAAAATATAAAAAATACTATTTTTTGGTGTAAGAACCCAATTAAACTCAAAGAAATAATATTTGAGTAATCAATATCCTTTAGAACATAAGATATGTTTTAATAAAATCCCCTTGAAAGATTGGGTGTGTAATTGAGATTAAAATAGAATGGATGAATGAAAATATATGAATTTTTTAAAACAAGGTGTCTAGAAACCCTTTAAATAAAATTCAGTACATATAAAAAAACATGTCTTATAGAAAGGGAATTATGACGAAACATCCTTAACGTAATTTCGGAATTCGACTAAAGTGATCGAATATAATTCATAAAAAACGAATATATTAATTAACTATTTGTTAACATTTTAATATATATATCCTTTTATAAACATCATTCATATGTATTCATTATAAATAGTTATTATCTATTTCCAATATCTGTGGTGAGTACTCTTAACCATTTTGAAGTATTTTAATTTTCCTTTTTATTATTAATTATTATCCCAAATTTCATTATTATGTGATAATAAAATGTATTTCAATATATATTTATAATTATTTATAATATTTTAATTTATATCTAAGGGTGTTTTTTATGTTCCATAAATCCTAAATGATGATGAGAACGGTTATATGTTTTTTATTGAGAAAACACTGGAAACATAATCAATCAGTATAATATTAACATTATAGTTAATGGAAAAAAATATAATCATTATTTTATTATATTTATCATATATTATCAGTCATTAGTTTCCCATTGTAATCCATGATATTATATTCCATACTTATTTTAATTGGTGGCTAGACTGACCCAAAATGAACACACTATAATTAATGGATGATCATGCCATCATTTGGTTGTAATATCATTATTCCAACTGAATAAAAATTATAAATGAATAGATATTTATGAATAATTAATAGATTCAAAACTATCACATAATATAAATAAATTTTTTTCCTCTTAGTATACTCATTTTAGATTATTGAATTTACAAAGATTGTTTGTTGCTCATATTATTACTTAGTATTCCAATTTGACAAACGTAAATCCAAATAATTTCAAAAATATCATATTTATCGATTAAAGAAAAATTTACTACCATCCATTTAAGTTATGGATGTAAAATTATTCATGATGTGTCATAGAGGTGGTAATCTACACATGTACAAGATTGTCGTTTTCTTTTTCCAAAAGGGAAAAAGATGTTGATAGATAATAATTATTCAAAAAATAATAAAAAAATAAATTTACTATAAATATTTAATTAATAATGTATAATTTGTAAAAATATATTTTCATTAGATATATGAAATAGAAATATTTTTAGGGAAAAGTTAGTACTTATGTGTAGATCAAAACGATTTATCTTGGAAATATTCATCAAAATAAAGTTAATATGTTAATCAGTTGTGTCCGTAAGAATATTAAAATTATATACAATTATAAAAGGAGGTAAATTTCATATTTTATAGTGAAATTTAAAGTGTTATGTATATCACGATGTTGGGGAACTTCTCCTTTTTTATAATTTAAGGAAATGGCATTTTGTTGAAAAAACCTTATTTTTCGATAATAGCATGACACTATTCTAAGCTAAAAAGAGAAAAGGGTGGGAAATAATGGAATTTGTTATAATATATGGTCTATAATCGACTAAAAATATATTTTTGAGATAAAATTTGATTGATGTTAGGATTCTTCTATTTGTTTAAACATTTATTATAATTAACTATTACTACGATAACTAATTTTTAAACTCGATAATAATTTTTGAAGGAAAATATTTTCATTTGATTTATTATCATACTACAAAATTATGATTTCAAATACTAAAATCATTATATCAAATAAAATTTCATAGGTTTATAAATTTTAATTTCATAATTAATGCACATGAAGTGTCAAAATTGTTTAAAGAAAAAGTATGTTATTTGCTAAAAATTTATTTATAAGTTAAAATTATCAATTTTTTTAATTTAAATTACATAAAAGGTTTTCTATACAACTAGTAATTCTTTTGTCACTAATATAATTCTAAAACATAATTTGGACACAAAAATATTTAAATAAATTTAATGATCGAAAACTATTATAAAATTTGAATAAATATATATGCAAGATATAAAAAATTTTCATAGTTTTTTTATGTTAAAAATAATATTTAAAATCCATAATATATATCCTTAGAAATATATTTTATTAATTTCAATGTTCAATAAATTTATATGGCATGCTTATATGATGATAAAGTCATAAATTAAACGTTTTTGGTAAAAATATATTTTCACTATTCAATTAATAATCAATTATTTAAGGAATATATAAAAAATAACCATATGATAAATTTTATATGATGAATAAAATGATAATGTTAATTTTTTAAAAATGAAAACTCAATTTTTTATTTTGAATGATAATAAAATAAATGATGGAAACATATTTTACTGTAAAATATCATTTCTAAACATTATGTGTTCTTGATTCAAATTTTTTATGAATTTATAATTTATTACTATATCTTTATTTGATAGTATTTTTATTATTATTAAATTTCCATAATCATATTAATATAATATTTTTCAGTTTCTTTTAGTTTTGTGTTGCACGGGAATTAATCAATCACCACAGTGTGTAATTAATGTAAAATATATAGTAAAATCATTGTGAGTTAAAGTATCCAACATAAAAAAATTTCTTCCTCAAAATTTTTAATTAACACGTTCTTTTGGAAATAGAAAGGGGTATTTGATGGATATAAATAACTCAAGATATAGCTTCAAAAGAGACACAATGCGTATTATCTTAGGGAAGATTAGGGAAAATATATTTTCCTTTTCATAATATAAATATATTAATATTATCATCTATTTATTAAAAAATATTACTCTATAGCTATGTCCTAGGAGTTTCTAGAGGCATACCATCCATAACTTCATTTTAATGATATGGATTAAAAAATAATACTAAAATCAAAAGGTTATAATAATATCCAATAATATCATAATAAAGGATCACTAGAGTATAAAAAATCAATCCTAATATGTAATCTCCAATGGTGCCTTAATTTTATCCAATGGTGATTTAGGTTAAACTATGATATAAATAGATCAACATATAATTAAAGGGTACCCATTGGTATTTTTCTATTAGGTTCTCTAACATAATCATATTTTAACTACTTATAATGATTCCTATATATAATGTGAATTACCAAAATAAATTCCCTCTCTAGTGTCTCACCAAGTGTGTACTCTTTGTCTTAGTCATCATGATCTATATAAATATAAAGCTAATTTTCAGATGGATTTTTGGGGGTCATTACCAATAGGTGAATTATCACTGCAATGAAATTCACTAGCTAGTATCTAGAAATGCGTGTAATTTTGTAAAATAATAGATACTATTTACTTCGCCCTTATTTTGGGAAGATATACTACATTTTCTTTTATCATTTAGACTTACCCATTGTATTTTCACTAATTTTCTCTACTAATATTCTCTAAAATAACTACTCTTATCCTTAAAAGTAACTAAATGAAACTCCGATACCAACTGAGGCATCATAGAGCCACACTCCATGATCCGATGTTAAATACAAATTATTTAAATACAAGATTTGATATAAAGTGATATGAAAACGAATTTATTTTATAATAATCCTACATTTTAAACATTACATCTCACAATAATTCCACAACACCAAGAACTAACAGATTAAGGTATTTCTGGACTAGTTACATGTGCCACTAATTTTAAAAACCTGGTGAACATTTCTCCATAGTTGAACAACATTATAAAGCCTTATAAACTAATCATTAATTATACAAAACATCATAAATTGGGTAATGGAATCATAAGAAATGGGTGACCTCAAATTCTCAGTTATGTAAAACTAATGAAAATATCATAGAATTATAGATCATAATAATATGAAAATGCATGATTAGAGGAGAAATATCTCATTAAAAATAACCAAAAAAATATTTGTACATAACTCTTTACATATATACATGTAATATAAAATGAACAAACATAAACCATGATAAAACTATATAGAAACATGAGAAAATAAACACGATCCATAGGAACATAAGAAAATGGATGAAGTTTCAAGGATATATTCCAAGTAAATCATCACATGGTGGTTTTCTTCTAACAACATTTTCACCTTTTGGGAATGTTATTTCTACCCATTTACCCATGGGTTTAGTATTACCACGTATATACCATTTTAGGCACAATATTTTTCCATTATATACCCTTTTTATTGGGAAAATTCTCTTTTGAATCCTTTGTCTTATGATAATCTTCATGTATACCCAT
Source organism: Viscum album (assembly GCA_963277665.1). Lineage (NCBI taxonomy): Eukaryota > Viridiplantae > Streptophyta > Magnoliopsida > Santalales > Viscaceae > Viscum > Viscum album. The sequence continues at coordinate 1,369,973,164 of OY728133.1, read as the reverse complement.
TGTCTTAGGATAATCATCCCATGTATCCTTTATCATCGGGAAATCCTTATGTGTAACATTATTATATCACAATATATAAACATTATAAATTAATTGGAGGGATATATAGGATTCTACCCATAAACAATCCACACATATGTGTACCTATTGAAATCAATATTTTGTACTTTAAAAATAACCTAATTAAACTAGGGAAAATAAATGGTTTTCATGAAAAATGATGTTAGAACATTATTTTACCCATCAGGAGATATAATATGTATGGTGGCATAAAAACATATCCCAAGTGTGATATATTGAATCTCAGTAGAATTTGACATAGATTAAAAATAACTTTTTGATTCTATTGGATAAATCACTTTGAAAACATGAAAACAAAATCCCCATATGAAATACTTTATAACTTTTCAAAATGAATTATTTAAAAATTACAATTATGTTGATAGATATTTTTTAATATTACACTTTAAACCTATAAATAATTTTATAATATTTTCTATAAAATAATGATACTTTTTTGAAAACCTAAATAATTATTTCATAAAAAATGTAGCATTAGAAATCCCTTTTAAAATAAATAATTCCATTACCAGTCAATCTTTTAATTTTGAAAAATTAAATAAGATTTTATATTCATTTGAAAATAATCATAAACCTATGTCATTTTGAAAACCATTAAATACATTGAATTGAAGCCTCGCAAAAACAAGTGTGCATATAGTAAGGGAAAACATAAATGAGTTTTAAATTTTTTCATTATAATCATAAATGATGAGGTTTCGAGTCACATTAAAAATTAATTTTATAAAAGATAAAATAAGTAATTTTGAAAACATTTAGTCTTGAAAATAATATTCTATAATGGAGACATGAAAATTCTATAATCATTCATATATTTAATGTGGAGTGTATGATAAAATAAAATATCAACAATTTGTTTCTTTGAATATTTTAATATACCATTGTTTAATATGAACACCATAAAAAGGGTTAGTGAAAATTAATTTTGAAGAGAGGTTGAGATAAATATGTTGGTCATATGAGATAAAACATAATTAGGATTCCAAATATAAAATTCAATAATATCGATAAGGGAAAATATGGACATTAAAGAAAAATATTCATCAATGAGAATGAAATTATTTTGAATAATGAAATTTTTTTCTAGGAATAAAATTAATTATGGAAAAAAAATTAATAAAAATATTATTTTTATATAAATAGGAATAAAAAATACAATATTATGTATATTTATATTGTATGAACCCACGCATTGAAGACATAATATCTAGAATAAATATCTGAACTCAAAGATAAATGTTTTGACTTGTCGATATCATTTATGGTTTAAAAAACATTTGAATAAAACCCCCATAAAATAATGGCTTTGAAATTTGAATTAAAATACCATGAATAATAAATATTGAATTATATTATATATTTTATAGGAATATTACATAGTATTTGATAAAAATTAGGTTCATAAATAAAACATGTATCAAGGAAATAGAATTGTGAATAAACAACACTACCACAACCATATTTCCTAAATTACACTAAAGAACTTGAATCTCATGTATATTTTTTTCATATATATAATAATTTATAAAATTCATTTATTATTATTATATACATCTATATTATTCAAATATTATATATTATCAACATCTGGTGTGAGTAATATTGATAATTTTGAACTAGTTTCGTAACAGTAGTGTTGTAATTTATATTTCCCATAATATTCGTCATTACCATATCATAAAAGATAAACTAATTGATTAATTTTTTTATTATTATTAATCCTATAATGTCATTCTATCAGATTTTTATTTGTTACGGTCTTTAATGATGGAATTAGCGATGAGCCTATATCGATGATTTTTATCAAAAAAAATTAGGTTTCTTAATTAAGGTGTTTCAAAATAATGTTACCATAATATAACAAAAATCCACTAATTATTCAAATATATATATAATATATTATTAGAAACTAATCTCACATATTCATCCAGGATATTATTATACATCATTGTTCAAGTAGGTGGTTAAACCCACCCAAATATTAACATAACAAATTTAACTGATGATTAGGAAGTGATTTATTTCTAATACCATTATTTTAGAGGCATAATGGTATTTTTAATTTTTTATTAAATTAATATATTATATAATAATATATTTATTTAATGTTTTAATGAATTCAAAACAATTACACAATATGAAAAAATTGGGTTTCCTCTTACTACGATCTTTTTAGAAAGTTTAATTTACATTGACAATTTGATGAAAATATTAATCATTTGTGGTGAAATTTATTCTAAAAATAAAGAAAATTTCCTAAAAATAATATTTATCCATTACACATTATATTATTTCTAACCAATAATGTTTGTGATGGAAAACAATACAGTATGCTTCATGGAGGTGGTAGTCTGTACATACACACAAATGTTGTTTCTGTTTTACTTAAGTAAATAATATAATGTTGGATAATAATTATTATATAAATATAAAAATATTAATTATAATAAAAATATTGTATTCATATTATATTATTTTGAAAAATATATTTTAATGGGAGATATAAAAAATAATCAAAGATGGGTAAATGTTTGAACATACAATGAGAAATTAAGATTTCTTTTGGAAATATCAGTAGAAATTTATGTTTTAGGGTAACTAATTTGGACCATAGTATTATAAAAATTAGAGAATATTATTTGTAGATATTAATGGAAGGGTTTTAATATGAAATTAAAAGTTATTTATGTATCATGAAATACATAATGTGATCCACTTTTATAACTGAAGAAAAATGGATTTTTTGTAAATACACCTAAGTGTTCAATAATGGGACAAAGCTATTCCATGGTGAAATAATAAAAAATTAGTAACTAATAGAATTTAATACAATTTAATGTCTATAATAATATATATTTATCCTTTAAGAGAAAAATTAAATTTATTATAGGCATTTCCAAATAGGTTTTTAAATATTATTATAATTACTTTTTACTACGTTATTGAATTTTTAACCTGGAAATAAATTTTAATAATAAAATTAAGATATTATTATAGCATTTAAAAATTACATAAACCTAACCCAAAATAGTGGGTCTAAATTGGAGTTCCACATGACCTCAGGTGAGCATTTCCATAAAAAAGAGGACACTAAACAGAAGGGAGGGTCTGATTTTATTAGTTGGTTGACTATACCCTGTGTAAAATTTCATTGAAAATACAATTAATAAATAATTAAGGTAATTAATAATCAGGGTAACATGTGGAAACTGATTGATTGTTGAGTAGTGGAGCATGGAGATTATTGTGTGTTCGAGATAAAATATAAGAGACAACATATTTATCTTATTTATTTTTGAGTAGTCTTATTGTTCTTCAACTATAGAAACATTATAAACAATTCTAGTATCATTAAAACACCTCAAAACATGTGTTGAAAATATCGAAGGTTGGGACATATCCAGTGGATTTTCTCTATGGAATCAAGGTTGAGGTTCCGCATTGGTAGAGGAAATACCTGATATTTGAATCATAGATCATCCCATTTTCTCCTATAACAAACTAAAGTGATGACTCAAAGAGGACCAACATCTCAAGGATGGGTTTGTAGAGCTATGTCAGGATGTTTTTATCTAGTGGACTAGATTTTAGTAAATGGTGGTTATGGAACATCCAATATTTGTGATATGGTTTTGATAACCTAGATTTATTTAATTTATTATATAATAATATTTTTTATAATTTAATCATACCTACAGAAATGGTTTTTCTACTTGATGTATCGGTGAATTAAACCCATGTGTTAAATTCCCTTAAAACATTGTTGGGAATGCAAGTGGACCATATTATGTGATTCCTAGATTTTTCCATAGTATATGATGGTCATATGCATATATGGGAAATATGACACGAGATATGAATATTTTCAATGAGTTTCATGATATGGATTGGCTAACCATCCTAAAAAATCACAATTATTTCTATTAGAGATGATTGTTGTGTTATTCAATGAAGGGAGAGACGTATGTAATGATTAGTAAATAGGAATAAAGAGCAGGTAGATCTGGTCAAATGTTGAGTCAGCTTAGTTTGATCACAACACAAATGGTGGAATTAGATCTTTCATAAGGATCATTATAAACCCCATTAAATTTTACTCTAGTCCTGGATATCTATTAGAATTAATTTCTGGATGGCTTCATAATAATTCATCCATATATATTGGTTTACATGGACATCGAGTGCATGAGGGGTGTGCATCCTATTTATATTCCGCTTATTATAAAGTTCCATCTGATCTTCAGGATCACAATATGCAACTTGAGGACTTGGAACGAAATGGTTTTATCAGGATGAGTACTTCATAGTGGGATGAAAAAAAAATTTCACATAGAAAAAATTTTAGTAGTATTCGACTTCATGTTGATTACTAAAAGCATGTCCAAGTGACAATTAAAGATATTTATCCTTTCCCTAGTTTTAGTGATATATATGAACAGTTATATAGAGATTGAGGGTTCTCAAAGAATTCTCTTAGATTGTGTTATCACTAGCTAAGTGTTTGAGAGAGCATCCACATTACGGTTTTTTGGAGTTGGTATGGGACATATGAGTATTTGGTTATTCCATTCAGTTGATAAACTAGTTGGAAATGTCCATGGATCTCATGAAGAAAATATTCAGATCATAAATATACTCATTCATCATTGTGCTCACTGAATATATCATCATATACTCACCAACACTAACGTATAATTTCATACATCATGAGATAGTTATCAGTATACATTGAGCACATAAAATTCACACTAGGATGTCAAAGTGTAAATTATTAATATGGGAGGTTATATTATTTGTTCATGAGTTGTCTATGATTTATATACCCATGGACTAAGATAATGTGGAGGTATTCATTTCCACGAAATATCTCAAAAATGTGTCATAGATACTGATATTTTTTTGTTTAGTATTATAATATTGATGTTTTATCTAAGACATTTTTTGTGTGTCGTCACCTATGACTACACTGATGATGAATGGGAAAATGCATCCATAGTAAAACTAGTATGGAATGTAATTTATTAAGCTGAAGGGGGGGGGGGGGGTTGGTTAAAAATCATGTTATGATACTTCTGAGCGAAGGATCAGATAAAATGTTTATTGTGATTCATCAAGAATTGGATTAGGAAAAGTAAAAATGTAGAGGGAGTATGTAGTAGTTTATAGCTCCCATTTTCTATTACCCCTTGATAAGAACTACCCTACTCATGACATGGTCTCATAATTCATGGTTCATACTATGAAGTGATATAGGTAATATATCTTTAGTAAGAGGATTGTTGTCTATAATAACCACAAATGCTTCTGTTACATCTTTATACAGTCGGACCTACTCATGAGTTTGATGTAATAAACATATTATCTATATATTTTTGAATATGAGAAGTTCTATGATCCTATTAATTGTAACATCATAGTATATTATCTTATCTGTAATATACAATTAGATCCAGATCATGATGAGCGGACATTAAGGGAGTAATGGTTTTGTATGGGTTTGTTGTTTGAATAGTGGATGGATGCTTCCAAAGATCAGGGATTGATTCCACATAGACCATTAATGGTATCATATTCACTAGTATACCGGGTAAAGTCTTGAAAGTACAATAGCATATAGTGTACTGTGGAGTTGGAATATCTAGCCAGAGGTGACCTAATACATGAGTGGTTTATGGGAGACAATGATTCAATCTTTGTTCATGGGAGAGAAGTTGTACCTACAAAAATTAAAGAGAATCTACTGAGGGTATTCTATAACTCTATATGGGTGGTACATCCTAGTGTGGTGAAGAAGTACCATGACTTCAGGTGACATTTCTAGTTTTCAGGGTTTAAGAGGGACATTACTAGCTTTTTTTCCTAATGTGTTAATATCTAGTTAGTAAAGGTTGAGAACCAATGTCCTAGGGGTTTACTACATCCACTTACAATGACAATGTTTACGTGGGAGGAAATAATTATGAACATTTTACCAATGATACCATGGGCCGCAGTGAGTCGTGTTTTTTGTGCTGGTTAATTTTGAATAACTAATGATGCTTTCTTACTTTCTGCTGATCTGAGAGTCTAACTAAGTAGAAAATCATGGAATGTTTTGTCTAAATGAGATAAAATGATTATATTTATTTACATATATATTTATTTATGATATGGTTAATGATTTATATTTACCTTTTGTAAGGTCTTGTAGAAATTCCAAGGGACTTAAAGGAGATTGATTACAATGTATTATCCTCAAATAGATGGACAGTCAAAGCGGACAATTATCATATTGAGGAATATGATTCTAGAGAGTATCCTAAAATTTTGATGAGTTTTATGTGAACATATATTCATTGTATAGTTATATGACCAAAATTGATTCCATTTTTCTATAGAGAAGGGAACTTTTGAGTCTCTATATGTATGGTCATGCCAATCACCATTGTATTAGAATGAACAAGGTATGGTGATGGTTATTGGTCCTATAATTGTGTAGGATAACATAAAAGGGGGTTTTTAATCCTGAATAATTTCGTGACCAATAAATTAAGGTTGTAAAAATATTAATGTCATTGGATATGACCTTTGGAGGTCACAATCACTGAGAAATGTTTCATGTATGTGCCACCTAGATTGGGGAATCTCCATTTGTGGAAGCAGGGAAAACATACACTATATTTCGTTGTAACCTTCATGATAACATCATGGTTTTGGAATTAGGAATAACATATTTACCATTCTCTACATTATTGGGGAATTTATGATGTGTTACACTTTTCATATCTTCAGTGGAACATGCATGGTCTTAGGCATGTTGTAGACTTTGAGGAACTGAGTTGGAAAAATATATAACTTATGAGTAGAACCTATTATTTATTATAGACTATAGATAGAAGGTATTATTGGTGGGTATAGTACCACTTATTCCAATCCTATGGAAGCATGGATGGACCTCGAAAGAGATGTCGGAGTGGGAGTGTGATGTTTCAGCTCAGTGGTTAGAGTTATTTAAGTAAGACCACTAAAGAAACCTCTTGAGTTTCACATGAAATTAGAGGATGAACATTTTAATTTTATAAATGTTTAAATTTTCTTAAAAACAACTTTTCTTAATATTTTATAATCATCCAAGGGGGAAAATGTTTTTTTCAAATTTAATTCTTACCCTTACATAGGACCTATTCTTTGTGTGAGAAAACATTTATTTTTAATGGATTCATAAATATATATAAGATTCCCCAAAGGTAAATAAAAGAAATTTTGATATAATTTTTTATATATAATGGTAACTCCAAAATCATGAAAATAAATAGACGTAACCCTTAGCTATGTAAGGGTTTTTCAGCTACTGTGTAAGGGTCATCTGAGAAACCTTTTTCTCACATAATTGTATATCGGTGATCCTATTAATTGCATAAGGGTAAAACATTATTTATAAAGGTTATGTAATGTTTGTTTCCCAACAATTTATTGTTTATAATACATTCCATTTGTCACAAAATTGTAATATATATTTTATATAAGGTTTAGTCAAAGTTTTTAATGGTTGTGTAAGGCTACAATAAGCATTGTGAAATTGTAGGCTAGGGTTTTCAATATGTGCGTATGGGTAAAGAAGCATTATATAATTGTAATTACTTCTTTTTCAAGTGTGGTGTTAAGGTATCGTGATACCCTTAAATGAAACCTATGATCTATGTAAGGGTAAAACCATGTTACACTAACATAATTCATTTTCATGGGAAAAACTATTTTTACCCTATTTTCTCATTTATTCTCCTATAACACATTTTTGAATACACTTTTAACAACATTAAAAATATTAAAAACTCTGGATTCTATTACATTGATTAAATTTGGTTTAAAATTCCATTTTTCGAGGAAATTTGACACTCCACATTAAATAATTATTTCAAAGACAACATAAAATGATGAATTTTATTTCTGAATATCAATGTTACGATCCATGTCAAGACCCAAGTCACCATGGAATTCATAGAAGGTAGTAATCCATGTTTGAATTCACTAATTCTGCATCCAATTTGATATATTCTGGATACCATCACTGAGTACGAATATCTTACACATGGTAGGCCTTAACCAAAGTACTTGTACACAAGAACAAATCTCCAAACCCATACAATACCGGGAACGTAAAGTAAAATGTAAAACAATTCATGTCTACATCTATAATCCTTTTGTAGGAGTATGTTAAAAGGTAACAAAAGTAATAAGGGGTCAAAAAAACAGCCCAACAAAAACTGAAAAGGAGTCCAACCAGCTCAAAAAAGTGGGAATTACAATCAAATGCATTGCTCAGTAAACACCTCGGTCTATCTAACCCAATAAAAGAACTATATTCTCCAGGTCCTCCAGGGACACTGTAAATGTCTTATCATCTTCATAAGGCGTGGAATGTGTGTGAAAATACCATTTACCCAGGAGTATAATAATTCCTATTAGGAAACCCTAAAATAACACAACATGAAGCCTCAAGAGTATCGAGCTTATCAATATATATATTTTTAAATATATATATATATGAGACATTAATATAAGAAAGAATAAACCCATATATAAACATAACTGAATTTTCCTCATCCAAACTACTAGATATAGGGAATTTCTTGAAGTATATAGAGAACACTCATCTAGGACATCTCACTCCATAACCTATGTTATCACTGATGAAACAGATCCAAGAGGTCACACTCATTAGGCCACACTATACAAATGGAACTCATTTGAGAGGACACACCCATTGAGAATATCCAAATAAGTACTCACTAGATCATAGAGATCTCAAATCATAGATAGGGGATCATACATAGGATCACTAGGGGACACCAAAAACCACATCTAGAAAAAGACCACTATGTAGGGGACCGTATATACTATAATACCGCAAAACCTATTGGGTTAACTGACTAGATAAGGGATTAACACCCTATTAACGGTTGTATAGTCGATTAAACAAATGAGAATTAGGATAATAATGAATGATAGATGATCAAGACCATGAACAATAGGGTATAGAAAAATCTATATTCGAAAATCATTTCATAGTGGGGATCACAATCATATACATAAAATGTTATTCAAAACTATATCCTTAGGGATAACTGAGGGAACTCACTCAACTGACACTTGTCTACCTAAAATAGACCATGGTAAAACTCCCAACCTTATTCTATAATTAAAATTATAATATTAAAGGATCCAAAATTCCCTAAAAGTATTATATAACATGTATATGATGGTACATTACATGTCTCACTAATCTTACAACATCCCATGTGTTGTTCTTACACAACATGAATCTTTATAAAATATACGGCATGTCTAATAGGGTATATAGAGTGTATATGTCCATTTGGAACTCGATGTACCACATACACAGTTATGAAATGACCCAAGTTAGTGATTGAGCCACAACTACCCCAAGACCACCTCAATAAGAAAGGGGAGGCGACCAGAGCCAAAGACATACGTAACATGAGGAGGACTTTTCCTAAGTATATATACCCAAAAAACACAACCATATATATGAAAAAGTGAATAGAGAATGAGTAAAAGTTACAAAAAATATATAAAGTAAACCAAGAATGCATAACCTCTATGATGTATAGGATTACGAAAATATAAATTGAAAAGTAAAGGGGAAAAATGCACACCCACCTAGACATATGTCCCAAACTAACCAAACTAGAATAGTAATTAGTTTAAAGATAACCGAACTCTTGAATCACATTCTACGACCACCATACATGTCAAAGAACCCATTTTCCCTAAGATCCAATACCATAGAACTACACAGTATCACCGCGGGTAAATTGGGAAAACAAGGATTTTCAACCCAATACCTAATCACCAATGATCATCCACCATTCTCATCGAATCCCGATAAAATAATTTAGGCCATAACTGTTTACATGGTTATGCTCATTTAATTTTTCATGTACAAGTATTGGTTTGTGCCTATGTAATCCTCCTATTCCCATGTGCCTTGATGTGTTTGTGCCAGTGTATACTCCTAGGTACCTACTGAGCCTCCTGCACCGGGTCACCCAGTGAGTAACATGTTTCACCCTACCTATGATATTTAACATTCCATGGAAACCCTAGTACCATAACTAGGGGTTTATACATGGTGTGGATATTTGTATTACCGGAAGTGTACAATGTGATTTCTAATAAACCGTGGATCCATCATGCATACACTCATCACACTAAATGATCTTATACTCGTGTTATTAGTCACACCCATGATCCTATTATTGTTCCTTGACTAAACATCACCAAATCCATTAAACAAATCCATCCTCCAAAACTCATTGGGAATCCATGACTATGGACGTCATCCGAGAAGAATGAGAAACCCTTGAAATATTCTATGTTACCTATGTTTATCCTCTTATATTTTCAATCCTCAATAAAACCATCAATCATTAACCATACCGATTATATTGATCCATTATGTCAAATTATTGTTTCAAATTGGTCCTATATTGGGTTTTCATCGATCGATGATCCAAATAAATTGAAGGTGATGAATGTGTGATGAAATGGGGTAGAAAATAATTAACCAAAAAAATGAGCACTAAACCATCATCCATGTCTCTGTTATCCTTAATTACTTTTATTTATGATGGTAAATGATGAGAAAATTAATAAATTACAAAAATACAATAAATTATAGAATTAATATTCCTAAACCCACAAGCATGATCAAACCACTAATCAAAGTATTAGATGAATTTACTCAGGTTTATCTTAGGATAAAAATGGGGAAAATAACTCCTAAAAAACAATTACCTTCATGGAGTTTAGATAGATCGATGAAAAAGAACAATCTTGAATGTATATTTAACATAGTGTAAAATATGCACTCTGAACTCAATGGTGGACTCAGACTTCTGATTGAAGTATCTATTTTTGACTTATTATATTATATCAGGAAAAATATGTTTGGGGGATATAATATATTGTTATTTATATTATATCTATACTGGGATCATGATGATTATGACTTTCATATCATCATATTTTCTATATATAAAAATATTAATTAATAGTTTTCAAAGTATTAGATGGAAACTACAGAGACGTTACATTCTCCCAAAATTCAAGTGTTATTATATTGAAAATAAAAATCCTACTCCAAAATGGGGAAATGAAAATCTCAACGTGGCTTCCCACTCTCAAAATCTCTCATAAAGCTGCATATTCATTCAACCAACATGCCCCAAGGGAAACACTTTTCCATGAAGGGTCATCTCTAGTCAGTACTCAAACACTAATTCATCCCCCAAAAATCCTTGAAAGGTAACTCAACCCTTTGTTTATAGATAATACTAGTGGAAAATGTTCAAAACATCATGCACATTTACAAAAATTTATGACACATAAAAAAAACCAATCACTCGACAAAATTATAGTCACGTGTTCATCTAGTATGATAGCTTTTTAATCCAATATAGTAACTAGAAAAAGGGCAAAAAAACCCTAAAAATGGAATTCCATCCAATCCAAATCTGTAAAATCTTCGATGAGGGGATATCACTATAAACATGTGACCTCCTAATAAAACCCAAATGTTGATTTCGTCCTTATATAAGGATCTCCTATTATTATAGGGCAGTCCTCATCTACCTCTTAATGAGCTACACCATCTTAACACCATCACTAGAACCAAATCAATGTCAAAAAAGAACTATCACCTACTATCCCCATCCAGTAAGTCATTGAGCTATAGGTTCCACTTTACATGTCCGCAAATGGTGATACAATAATGGTGGTGTGGTATCTATTAATATACACACACACTATGGATGGTAGATGATCCACCCAGTTACGAGACAATGCTAACAAGCAATCCTGAAGTATGTTCCCCAAAAAATGGATGGTCTGATTTGCCTAGCCAACTATCGAGGTTAGAAAAAAATTATTTTATGAAATCTAATCCCAAATCCACCTACATACTCGACCTAATAATTATTTAAGGTGATCATCATGGTATTAAATGATCTCCTTGGTAGTACCCTTAGGATGGTTCAAAACATTTATTAACAGGCAACCCAACTCTCTCCTATGCACTACACTCATATGGGTATAATGTAAGACAACATAGTGAGTCAGTAAACTAATCAATTAGATAGTTTAATGACTACTCACTGATCATGGAAGCTCCATCATGAATACAACAATTATTCCATCCCTTTCCATTTCAATCTGGGCACCTCAGCCTTTACCTACAAATAGTTGAGACATAAAGAGTTAAAATAAACAACACAATAAAATATCCTTGGACATCAAACCAAATAAAAAATGATCTTGGTACATCCTTATCTCTACTAAATGTGGTTTAAACATAAATAAATGTCCCTATCATCCCATCTTGTAGTATGAATGGTTTCATCATCCATCATTAGAAGTATGATGTACTCCCCACCATCAGAAAATTGATTAAGAACATGTCATGTTTTTATCTGGTAATACAAGAACAAATAATTGATATCCCTAAGATTAAACACCATAACTCTCTAAAAACATGTAGGGTGATAACCATCAGTTAGAGATTTGTTTCACAATCATCATCTTCAAGGGTTAACTGAAAAGATGTCAGCTTCTGAATAATAGCACATAAAAAACCTCCTTGTGAGAATTTACTAACACTACCGCATTCTTTGGGTGGATCCCAAGTTAGAATTTATTCATCTTTTACTGGTTCCACTAACACCCACATTATAACACCATAATATGTTATGGAACGTCTCTACATAAATTCAATTTCTTAAAAAATATAGGTTTTTCATGACACTAATCTTAGAGAAACAATAATATATCATTAAATATCATTACTATAAAATGATCTTTATAACAAAGGTGTTAAATTAGTGGGACTTAATTGTATTAACCAAATTATGAAATTTATATATTATATATGTAATCAAATATTTTGACATTAATTAAAAAATATTTTATAGGAATGAATCCATTTTTATGAATTAAAAGGAAATATTTTTCTAAACATAGGTTTGTAACCTTTTAATGGAGACCATTTTTTAAATATTAATATTGACACAATTATAAATAATATTGAAAAAATTTATTTTTGAATTTTTAATATCAATATTTACTTTGGCTAAATTTTTGTATTTTTTGGATACTTTTCATTTTTGATGAAAAGTAATGTGACTGTTGGAATAGTAAGGTGGCTATTAAGAATATCAATATGACCAAGAGAATTGTAACTAGACATAAGTAAGTATATATAAAATTTATGGATCTTATATATGGTAATATGATATAATTATATCATAGTATAATAAAGTAAAAGTTTTAGAAATTATTCATCATGTGTTGATATTTTTATAAAACAAAAATGTTTATTTTTTATTTTATACTTAATATAATTATATAAAATAAAATCTTATTACATAAAATGTATTTAAAATTTAATATATATTAGTTTCATGATTATAAGACAGTTTTTTGAGAACATAGTTAATTTCTGAACGTGTTATAAAATCGGTTATAATATAATTTTTTTTTATAATTGATGATTTTAATTAAAAATAATATTTCTCATATTTAGAAAATTATTTTCATAAAAGAGACTAAATATTTTATTCTAAAAATCAAAAAATTAATTGAGTGATTTTTTGGGATTTTTCTAAAATACATGAAATTTTTGGTGAATAGTGAAATATGATAATTGATGATATATATACATTGTAAGATAAATAAAATATTCCTTGAGTCATTAATGATGTAAAACCCATAATATCTAACATGCCATTATTATTTTAATATATTTTATGATAATTCTCAAACTATTCATAGTTTTGAGACAAAGTAATAAACAAATGAATACAATATTCAAAAAATACCCCTCTCCTGCACTATAAATACCACTCCTCATAACCTCTTCTCCACACACCATAAAATCCTTGAGACATTCCTAAATTATACCTATTAATATTCCCAAACCATTACCCATATATAGAAGCTCGTGGTCTAATTAAAACCAAATCCTATCCTTTTAAGGATGTTCTTAAGGACGACAATTCAAGAGGTAAAAATCATCTTTCTTTTCATTGATATTATATTATTTTCTTATCCTTCCATTCCCCCTTTAAAAAGAGAAATGATATCCTTCGTGTCATTTATAGACTGGAATTATATCATTTTAGAGTAAAATCTATCATAAAACTCCAATCTTTCTCTTTTTTATTCTTTAAATGAAAATATCCCCAGTGATGTGCAAACTTACATACATCATGGACGATGCCTTTTAATTTTCCATTAACTACTTTATTGGTGGTCATAAAACAATAATTATGGATAAACGGTATTTTATTATACATTTTATATTTTTTTTGGTATTCTAGAACCAGTATTTATACATGATATTAATTATTAAGACAAAACTCTTTCGTGTTGATCGAAAAACCACAAAAAATGATCTAAATTATTATCATTAAAGTTATATCAACCAAATCATCTTCATATATTTAAAAACATTATAAATAATAACATTAAATATTATTTACATTCATTAATAACATATAATTCTAATTCTAAATAATTATACCTATTTTACATGAACTTCATTACATAGAAACATGGGAACCGATCATGAAAACAAAGAAAAAAATGCTCCTCAATGATGAAATTGAACACTATAACTAATCTATAAGGACATAAATGAACATAATAAAGTAATAATAAATTATAATAGGTAATTAAATAATAAATTAATGGAATTAATTTGATAATCCATGACATTAATTTCAATTATAGAACTCATTCAAACATAAGGTCTGTGTATTTTATCTAAACCTTTATTTTCATTCTGGTTTTTTTCTCACTCTTCACACAAATGTAATTAGTAATTAAGTTCATATAATAATTTAAATATTATGATTATATTTTTCAAAATCATTTCATCATTCATTTGTGCAAAATAAATGTTTTAAAAAGGATCCCTTCTCAATCCTTCATTATAATCACATTCGATTAATGCAAATTTTCCAATTTCATACCCATTATAATGTGATTTCAATACTATTTTTTAAACCCCCATTATTTTTATAAAATCAATCCATATACAATTAAAAACATTCATCTTTCATTTCTGGTGTTATACTGAAAATTAATTCCTTTTCCGTTTTAGGTACTCTTTAAGATTTTCCTTAAACTGTAGTAAGAAGGCTCATTTCTAAAGATTATAAAACACTATTTTTACATGTGTTTAATTCCATTAGACATAATTTATGCCAAAAATATTATTTCATTATCCTTCAATTTTCTTCTCATGGATATAAATTTTTTCCATATGATTTTATTAAAAATAGAAATGAATTTCCAAAAGAATTATTCTTTCCCATGTAAAAGGGGTTTTTTCACGTCTCACTTTTACTTATGTCTGATTTATGCCTTGTTCCCAACTTGTTTCATTCAACTGTTGTGTGTACTACAATTTCATATTTCAAATAGAGAGTCTTATTATTCTTATTTTATTCATTTATTGTATTTTCTTTCATAGGGGTTAATATTTAAATTTTTCATAGTGGCATGGCACACTTTGGAAAGTCTAATGATTATTTTTCTCATGAATGTATCAATGACTTTATCTGTTTATTTTCATCTATGATTATGATTCAAATATTAAAAATTTGTTATGTGAAAGATTTATTTAAAGATATCAATTTATTTGATATATTAGGAATAAAATGGACTTAATAAGTTATAGGTAGGTCATACTACAACCCCTCGATGCACCAATTGGTCTCATGAGACAAACAAATAAAGATCTAGCTGGGGGCATACGTATTTTGAGATATCATTTTGTCTATGACTTTAACCATATTCAAATTTATTATATGAGTACATGATTTTATGTTTCAGATGTCAATATTTTTCATTCCCGTATAATGATTTTACTAAATTATTAACTAAGTGAATATTTAACTAATAGAATATCCATGGATAATCTTATATCACATGTGATTATTTATATAGAATTATATTTTCAAATTTTTCAATACCATATCATGTTCATTATTATGTTCAAATGACTTGTGTTTTTAGTCATTCACCATGCCTTGTTGTTTATATTATCTTCCATTATATTGTGTACCCTTACTGAGCATCTCAACTCACCCCTTTCATATGTTTTTTACCCAGGATATGAAGATGAATATTATGAATAACTTGAAGGATTAATCTAAGATTTTTTAGGTGTTACCAATTGAATTTTAGGTCGTTATTCCTATATAGTTGTAATGTAATGTCCATTTATATAATCGGGATTCCAAAAATACTAAACTTATCAATCCTTTGGGATTCATGTCTTATATTTATTCCAATGTAATAATGTAAGGACCTAGATCATGGATACTAGGGTCACAGACTTTACAGTTTCTATTAGAGGAACTCTAGTAGAAAACATGGAAATTGGTTTTAGAAAAAAAATTAATGGGGAAGAAAACCTTGAGATTGAATTTAAGGATAAAAATAGAATAATATTTTAAAATTTTGGTATGTTAGAGATTATTTGAGTCTTCCTAGAAATAAATCTATATCTGGATTCTACAAGAGGATACAGTTCTAGAATAGATGTACCTAGGAGTATCAACTCTATTAAGTTGTCCTAGGACTGAGTCAAGGTAACCTATCACACGAAAACATAGCTTACTACACACATGGATTAACACTCTTAGGGGATATTCTTGAGATAATTAACATATTTTTTATAATACATTATAAAGGATTTAATAGTAAATATGTACCCAATGAAATTATGTTTATGACAATGAGATTAACTACACATAAATTTCACAATTTATGTTAAGAATATAATTAGTTTTGAGATTATACATTATGTTTCACAGTGTA
This sequence comes from Viscum album, assembly GCA_963277665.1. NCBI lineage: Eukaryota > Viridiplantae > Streptophyta > Magnoliopsida > Santalales > Viscaceae > Viscum > Viscum album. The sequence goes on along the minus strand of OY728133.1, from coordinate 1,369,956,199 downwards.
ATGATCTAATATTGTGTATTCTATTTTTTTGAAATTCCATGTAGCAGATGGAATGAGAACCACATCAAGGCACCAAATCCAATGAGTAGTAATGATCATTTCTATGATGGGTTTAAGCTAGTATTTTGAATTAAACTATTCTATCAAAATTCATCATGAAATGAAGAGATAGTATCAAGATCTAAAAATAAGGATTAAATGTTTTCTATGTATTTTGGTTTCAGATGTAAGAATTAGAAAAATATTATAACAAGGAAAATTATGGATAAAGGATATATGATAATGAAGCATCTTCTCATAAGTGATAATTGTGGAAAGAAGCACCCTGGTACATAATTAAAATGAATGGGAGTTTACTAAAAGATTGGATAGAAATGAAACTATGTTTTTTATTTCAAGTGTTTGAAAATGTTTTTAATGCAAAATGCTTTAACTATAAGGATATGGGACACTACAGAAATCAATCACTCAAGAATCAAAGTAATATACCCCAAAATATTATTATAGATCAGGGTAAATTATATACTACTACCAAAGACAATTAGGGATGATTAATATGGTTATGTTAGGATTTAAAAATTTTGTTATTTGATTATTTTATCAATAATGAATTTGTTATAAATGTAATGAAATCTATAACACTTTTACACTATCACATCTTCTTTAAGGAATTGGAAGAATGAGATGAATATCACCAGTAATCAAGTGATGTGATTTTGTTTTTAGTTGATCATTTTTAAAACTCATGAATTGGTAAATATAACATTGAATACGTTCTTAATGTTTAGATAATAACATATAGATGTTTATGATATAGTATTGATGGCCATGAAGGTGGTTAGTGATCTTATGGTTTATGTTATGTTGGAATTATTAGATTTTTGGATTTATGGACTTTAATCCGGAAATAATGAATGTTTCATAAAAGAATTAAATTAGATTAATTTTTCATATATTTTATATATGAAAATAAAATCTACATTATTTTTGGAATCATATGTTATGTTGATTTTGTAAATTTAGTGACCTTGCTTCTAAATTTTTGTTGTTGAATGAGGACTAACATGTTTTAGATGAGTGTTAAGATTAATTACATATCTAATAGATCAAGTAAATGTTTTTAAATTATAGTTATTTTATGAAATATAATAAACTTATTACTTTTAGTAAACATTTAAATTTTAATGGAATGAATTAAATTCTACATGATTCATTAAATGTTCAATAGGTATGAAATACTCAACTTGAATATTCATTTCCTAATGTAAGATTTGATGTAAAAATAGATCAATAAACAACCAAATGATAAGATTATTCTTATGAAATTTAATGTAATAAAGCATTTACATTCTTTCATGTTTTTATCTAAATATTTAAATAATCCCTCAACTATAGGAAAATAAGTTTGGAACAAAAACATTATGTATTTAATTTTATTTCTAAGAAATAAATGGGCTCCTAACTGATAAATATTTTATGGATATGTGACGGATAAATTTCTAATGATCATATTCTCTATCACTCTTCATCAGAACATAATGGTTAGAATATTCTTCAATGTCCATATTTCTACTTCGAACTAATGATATCCTATTCTAATTCCTAGTATTTTTTGTGACCTATCTTTTCTCTTTTACCTCTTGTTAAGAGGAAATTTATTTTAACACTATTTATGATTTGGGTTTCTTGTGAGGAAAATTGGAGGTATCAAACACTGGTTTTTAGAAGTAAAATTTCAAATAGTGAAGATGTAATTTATTGAATGATGAGATAACGTAACAACCCAATATTTTATGGTATGTGTCTTACTAAATTAATTTTTTTTCGACATCATAGGTTTCACACCACCCCAATCTTAAATGAAAAATCATGTAAAATTAAATATCATTATTTTAAAATGAAGGATATAACCTAGGAATTAAATTAACATTAATGAATAGTATTAACCAAAATTTGAAATATATATATTTTATTTTTAATCAAAAAGTTTACCTACATTAAAAATTATTTTATAAGAACGAATCCAATATTATATATTAAAATGATTTATTTTTATAGCCACATTTTTACTAAATTTTAATGCAAAACATCTTTTTACAATAATTTTTTACAATTATATAAATTTTAGTAGAAAAAATAAACCTTAATTTTGAAATTGTAATATCAGTATTTACATTGGTTAAATTTTCAGTTTTTTTATATGTTTAATTTTAGATGAATAATAATGCGATGTTATAATACAAAGGTGACCGTTAGGAATGGAAATGGGAGAAATAAAATAATAATTACACCTAAGGAAGTATAAATTATATTTTTACTTTCCTATAAATGGTTATATTATTGAATTATATCATTTTATAAGAAAATAATGTTTTTAGAAATTATTGATTATGTCTTGAAATTTTTATAAAATATAAACATTTATTTTCAATTTTCTATTTAATATAAAAATTTAAAAGAAAATGTTTATTTATAAAATTTATTCAAAATTTATTTATTTTTATTATATTTATAATATAATTTTATGAGACCTTAGTTAATCATTGAAAGTGTCATAAAATCGATTATAATATTAAAATTGGTATTTCTTGAAAAAATGATGATTTTAATTAAAAATTAAATTTATTATTTTGATAAAATTATTTACTAAAAGGGAGTATAGTTTTGGATACTAAACATAAAGAAATGTTTCGGTTGAATTTTTGGGTTTTTTCTAAAATACATAATGTTTTCATGATTAGTGAAAGGCTAAAATTTCCAGTATATGTACATTATAAGATAAGTACAATATTCATTGAGTATTGAATAATGTAAGAACAATTATCTAGAACATAATTTTATTATTTTAATATATCTTATGATTATTTTCCAACTAGTCATAGTCTTGATTAAGAATAATAATCAATCGAATAAAATATTAAAAAACACCCCTCTCATCCATGATAAATACCACCCCTCACAACCTCTTCTCCTCACACGATCCAAGCATTGAGACGTGCCAAAATTATGACCAAAATTATTAAAAATATCCTCCTACGTGTTCAAGAGATATTTGTATAAAAAAAATACCAAAACCAATCCCCTTAATGAGGTTCTCAAGGAAGAGAATTCAAGAAGTAAAAATTCCCTTTCTTTTATTTATTTTCCAATTTATTTTGTTTTGTTATACTTCCCTCACATCCTTTATCCAATAAGATATCATAACACTAATATAATTTATATACTGTAATTATATAATGTTAATATAATATCCATCATCACACACCATTCTATCTTTCTATCCCTCTTGCTCTATCTTATTCTATAATTGAAAACAGCACCCACGATGTGTCAATTTACCAACATCATAGATAATGAATTTTAATTTTCCATTAAAGAATACAAAGATGGTAATAAAACCATAATTATGGTTTAAATAATTTTATTATAGATATTATAATTTATTTATTATTTGGGGAAAATTATTTATACATGATATTAGTTATTAAGAAAAAACTATTTCGTGATGATCAAAAATTGGCAAAAATGATCTAAACCATTATCATAAATGTTTGATCTAATTAGTCATCCTCTTATAATAAAAAAAATATAAGACCATAAAATCTTATGGATGTTAATTAATAACATATTATTTCAATTTTTGAGAATAATTCCGGTTTTACATGAACAACATTACTTAAAAACAAGCGAATCGATCCAGAAAACCTAGCAAACTAATCCTCATGAACGATGAAATTAAACCTATAAATAATAAATAATGCCATAATGGAACATAATATAACTATAATGAACAAAATAAATGTATAAATGTTTTGAAATTAATAAATTAATATATTTAATTTTATTATCTAGGACATTTAGTTCAAGGGAAGAACACATTCAGACATAAGGTAATAGTTTCTTCCTAAACCCCTATTTTCATTCAGGTTTTTCTTTCTCACATTAAACACAAATTTGATTCCTAATTTATTTTATATAATTCTTATAAATAATTATTATATTTTACAAAATCTTGTATCTAATCATTTCATCATTATTTTGCAGAAAAATAATGTTTTATAAAGGTACTTTTCTGAAATCATCTCGATTAAATAGAATTTCCGGATTTATTACCCATCCTCCTGTGCAATACATAATCTATTTTAAAACACCATTAATTTTCTAAAATCACTGATTTTATCATGAGAATCATTCATTGTTTATTTAATTTTTTTTAGAAATAATTATTCCTTTTTTCAATTTTTATGAACCTTTACAATTATTCTCTAAATTGCATTAAGATGGCTCATTTCTAAATATTCTTAAACAATATTTAACATGTATTTCACTACCATTGGTCATCATGTATGCATCAAATATTATTTCATATTACATAACTTTTTTCTGGGAAATACTTCTTTACTATTTTATTTTATGGAAAATACAAAATATATTCCAAAATAAATCTTATTTCTAGAGTAAAAAGGGGTTTTCTTGTCTCACTTTTACTTATGTGACATTTATTCCATGTTCACAACTTATTCCATGCATGTGGTGTATGTACTGAACTTTTATATACAAAATCATGAGTCTTAATTTTATTAGGACCTTAATTTAATGTTATTCCATAAAGGTATTATGATTTAATTGTTTAAAGTGGTATAGAACTATTTTGATTATTTAAAGATTATTTTCCTCAAGAATGTATCAAGGATTTCATCGGAGTATTTTTGTATATGATTATGAAAAAAATATTCCAAAGTGGTATGGTATAATTTGATTTAAATATATCTTTTTATAATATATATGAGGAATGCACTAGACATAGTAATTAATGGTTGAGGCCAGCTATAACCCCTTTATGCATCTGTATGTCTCATGAGACAAAATAGATATGGACTTGGCCAAGGCCATTCCCATTTTCAGATATGGTTTTCTCTGAGTACTTAATCATTTTAAGATGTATTGGTCGAGGCCTTCACGTATGTTTCATATTTCTGGGATATATATTCCCTTAAAATGATATTAGTAATTTATTATCCATGTGAATATTCAACTAGTAGAATATCCATGGTAGATATTATATCTCAGGTGATAATTTATATGTCATTATTTATTCCACTTTTACCCATTTCATATCACATTATATATTTTGTTCTAATGGAATGGGTTTTTAGTGATTTATTATGACTTATTTTTTATCGTATCTTATACTATATTACATACCCTTAATAAGAATCTAATCCCACCCCATTCTTATGTTTTATATTATTACATGATGTGAAGATGAATATTATGAATTACATGGAGGGATAATAAATTATTTTTTGGGTATTTTTAATGGATTTTCTTTTTTTTATTTAAAGTTGTAGTATAATGTTAATGTATGTAATATAAATTCTGAAAACACTAATATGATAAGTAAATTGGGACTCAATTATCGTATTTATGCCAATGTGATATGGTAAGGCACCAGCTACAAGATGTTGGGGCTAGGTCTGTACACCCTTATCTAAGAAGCAATATACAAATAAGTGTACCACCTTTATCAAAAACTGATACTTTAAGTGTTTCCAGTAAGTAGTGCACTCTTGTATCATGTATAGAACTATGCTCAAGTATCTCACCTACTCCAACACTAATTCCATTTAAACTAGGCTGTCAATAAGTAAAACCACAATAAATTGGTCTATGATGATTCCAATGATCTTATTTATAGTCTCCCAATTTTTTGGGTATCCAACATGTCAAACGGTATCACTAGAACTCAAAGAAATCATAGAATATTAAAAAATTTACATGTGATATATCCTCCAATCAAAACAAGAGATGGTGATCACATTTTTCAATATAAAACCCTAAGAACGAATTTTTCAGTAACCATGGGTCAAATAGGTTATTGATTCTTGGGGGTGAACACTCCTCACTTGTAGTTACCTAATTAAGATAATATGAATCTACATCTAACCTCCAAAGCTCATATTCATCCTAGGAGAACAAAATATGGGTTCCTGAGTGAAAAAAATTGCTCTAAAAAATCCTCCACTCTACAAATTTATCCAACCACACCTTCCTCTATCAAATAAATATGGATTCCTCCAATATGATAGCATATATACTGGGTCTTCCCTTGTGAATGTCTACCAAAAAAACAAATATTTGATCTTGATATAAGCATTATGCGTCTTAATGGATGTTGTCCATATACTCCTCTGATACTGAATGAAACTAAATATCATATAAATATTTAATCCAATTGTGATTCAAGTCAAATGATAATAAAATTGGATGTATCCTCCTACACATGACCTCATCCTACTCTGCATGAGGTTATATTCTTACTATACAAGAAAATATATCCCACAACATAGATTTAATGTAAACTACAATAGTAAGAGTCAAATGATCATGGATGGTAAAAAAACTAGTCTATAGTGACGAAAAAATATAGGTTCCCACTACTGTCATGAAAAGGGTTCACATAGGGATCTCTATCTCCTCCATAGCCAAGTCCCACTATGAATAAAAGTGTGTGATCACTGTTCCTCTCTATAGGATCCCTAGAACAAAATGGAGGAGACAAGGGCCCACATTGAAAAGATAAGATCTTAAAAAATTGTAAATCATGATATCGGTGGTTTATTCCTGTGTCTATAAAAACATTAACTAAAATAGAAAAGAAACATACCATTCCATGAATCAATCTCAGATCCTCGGTGGCATAAACCCATAGCAAATATATCTTCCTATGCTGCAAACTATCATCTCCCTAAGCCTGGAGTGACCACCTATGGGGTTATTTTGGAGGGAACCTATCCACGTTCCGACTACCTCCAACTACTCTCTAAGCTTATATGCTTCATCTTAATCCTTGATAACCTCCATATTCCAGGTGCTACCTATTCATGGGAGATCTATGGATTGCGTCTCTATCTAAAACATTATGGGTATGAAAATACTATTTGAGATGTCAAAATCAAAATAAAATAACAAAACCTCTACCCCAATAAACTAATCTATCCCAAGGTCCTCATAAATGATGAATCCTCTTATGATGTGACCTATATCAGACACATAATATCGACATGTCCAGTTCACACTGGATCATAAGTGGACCCTGATATAAATGATCACGACACACATTATATACATGTGAATCATCATCTATAACTAAGAGAACCACCCATGACATAGAATGACATGACACATCATCCTGATCTACCAGAGGTAGGCTTATGCACTGATAGTCGGGCGGGAGCACCAACTCCTGTCTACATGGAATGAAAAAAACTTCATGAACATGGCCCTTTATGGTGGCCTCATCACCCATCGGGTCATACCCTAAACTATAATATGTAATCTTTAGTGGATGTAATCCTAATTATATCATAAACGAATACATGATATACCAGTATCAATGAGTATATCTAGAGATCTAACTTAATGAGGACAATGAATCCACTACCCTTTCTTATATGAGTGGTGTTGGGAAAAAATCCCTCAAGGTATCATTGAAGCATTTTTGTGGTGATTGTGTTTGTTGAAAGAGTGGACATCTGAGTAGTGATTGTTGACAAAGAAAAACAATGACATACAAATTTGTTGACAAAGAGGATTTCATGGTGGAATGTCGAGTTCAAGAGCTGAGGTCAACGATCCATGTTTGATTCAAGAACGTCGATAAAAGGAATGGATGATCTGGATGCGGTAAAAAAGAACATATACAAGGTGGCGCCGTTTTCCAGTGTTTGCCAAATTTTTGGGCCTGAAAATCGGAAAATGAAGAAAAGTGTTTTTGGAAAAGGGACTTGCGCGCCGCGGACTTGGAGTACAGGAAACTTGCGTTCCATATGTTTTTCAAGATCAGAATATCAAAATATGTCTAAGGAAATGGGTTCACGCATGTTTGGGAGTTGGTCGCGCAAGTGTCTAAAATGAGAGAAGACTTGCGCGCCGAGACTGGGTCGCCCAGGTGACTTGCGCGCCGTCGCGCAGGGTGGTCAATTTGCCTATAAATACTGGACCACCCCCTCTTCATTCTCACCGGAGTTCAACTCTTTGAGAAATCACAGCTCCCGTTGCGCAGGTGTGGTGGTCACACATGTGGTGTGTGTGGTTGCACAGGTGAAGTTGTGCTCCAGTGGATGAAGTTGTGCGCCGGTGTTAGAAGTTGCGCGCCTGTTGACAGTTGTGCGCCAATATTGGTTTGGGCGTTAAAGGAAGAGAATCGCGCAAGTTTGGAGTTGAGGAATCTTGAGTCGCGCAAGTGTCTGAGGAGGACTTGCGCGCTCGTTGTGACTTGTGCGTCGATACTTGCATGCCGAGATTGACTTGCGCGCCAAGTAATGCTTTGTTCCAGATGTGCTTCTCAGACTGAGTGGAAGCTGGTACGTTTCCCGATAGCTTCGGTGCAAAGAGATATTCATCTATGGGTGAAAGCTGTACTTCATCAGAGAATCTACACACAGAGGAAGATGCATCCATTCATGCAAATGAAGAGACCTACAGGTCTATAAACTGTGAGTGGATTCCTTCCAAGAGCAGTGAGCTTAGGAAGAGGAAGAAGGTGATCCTCTCCACCGGCAGTGAGCCAGAGAGAGAGATAGGGAGTGACCCTTGGGAAAGCAGTAAGATGACCCTAAATTTGTAAAGGCTGTGAGCCTGGGCATATAAGTGATCTAGCCCGAACCTTGTAATCCATAGCTAGTGAAGATTAGTGGAATTTGGTACGACCGACAACTTGTCGGCGTATGCTCCTTGGACGTAGCCCTTAGCGGTGAACCAAGTAAAATTGATGTGTCATGTGTTTTTTTTCTTTCTGTTTATATTGTGTAGTAGGAAAGAGAGAGAAGAGTGTTTTTCTTAACAACAAAACAAGATCAGAACGGGCATTAATTTTTAATTAGTCATACCCTGATTCACCCCCCTCTCAGGGTATTCAGCCTAGTGGACCTAACAAGTGGTATCAAAGGGAAAGGTTGAAAGTTGTTCTTCTCTCAATGGAGGTAACCAATCATAAAGGGATTCCGATCTTTGATGGATATAATTTTCAAATATGGAAGAATCGGATGCAACACTATTTCCGATCCTTGGGAATGGATGTGTTTTCAGCAGCTATGCATGGTATCACAGCTGATATTAATAGTGGTGCTTTATCAGAACCTGAGCATAGAGAGTTAGATGCTGATTCCATAGAAATCAATGCCTTAGGGGGATCCCTTTCCAATCCCATCTACATGAAGGTGATGTCGTGAAAAATGTCACATGCCATGTAGGGAAAAGATTTTGAATATATATGAAGGGGACACAAAAGTCAGAGAGGCAAAGCTGCAGGTGTTGTGGAACAAATATGAAGATCTGAAAATGAACCCGAATGAGTCTGTTGACGTATTCTTTGACAGGGTAAACATTGTTGTGTAAGATATACGAGGTCTTGGAGAAGTCATTGAAGACATAAATATTGTAAAGCGCATCTTGAGGAAATTTCCACCTCGGTTCATTCCGAAAGATTCAGTACTAGAAGATAATGATCCAAAAGAGCTGACATTGGACAATTTGCACAGTACCATGGTTGCATATGAAATGAGGAACGATGATAATGAGGCTGTGGAAAAGGGGAAGTCTAAAGATGTGGCATTATTGGCCATGAAGAAGCTCACCATTGAAGATTATAATGAAGAAGAAGAGACGGATGAAGTGATGTCATTCCTTTCTTCAAATGTACAAAGAGGAAGAGGAAAGTTTAAAGGTAAACTTCCACTAGCACACTTTAGATGTGGAAAGGTCGGTAATCTTGCGGCAAGATGCCCCAAGAAGTTTCAAGATGATGATGATGATGATGACGATGAAATTCCCAAAAAGAAGACTTCAGCTTTTGTGAAAGGGAAGAAACAATTCAAGAGAAATTTCTTCAAGAAAAAGAATCTTCTTTCAAAAGAATTTGAAAGTTCAGATGATTCTGAGGATGAAGAAGTTGAGGAAATAGAAAATTGCAGAGATCGTGGGGTAAATTCCATGGTGGCAATTGTTGGTAGTTCTCAAAAGGGAGAAGAAGCTGATGCTAAAGAAGAAGAAGAAATTGAAGGGAGAATTGATATGGAAGCCGAATTGGAAGCAGATCTTTAGGAGATATATGTTTAGAGAGCAAAAACAAAGAAATCCAATAAAGTGGTTCGTGATTCCAAACTCTATATGCAAAAACAGGATAAAGAAATGTCTGAGCTGTTAGAAGAAATTGAAATACTAAAATCCTCAACACTAGAGAGCTCATAAAATATTGTTGAGTATAAGAATAAAATCGAGGAACAAAAGAAGGAAATTGATTGTTTGACTAACACAGGAATGGAGCAGGTTAGACGTATCAAAGATCCTGAAGAATAAGTGGTCAGTCCGCGACAAAAACTTAAGGATCAAGATAAAATCTTGACCCCCAATGTGATATCCGAAAAGCAGGCCATTCAGAAGACAGAGAAGATGAAAGCGGAGCCTAGCAGTTCTGTAGGGATGAAGCAGCAATTGAGCTCAGATGATATGGTCATTTTTGGGCTTAGTCAAGAACAAAAATTTGCGACAATTGCAGTCAGACCGCAAGCACTCATCCCGAAAGTGAAGGTTGATTTGGGCACACAACAGAATCAGAATATTCAGAGATCTAAAAGGGAAAATCATAGTGCTGAACTATCATGAGGGAATGCATCCTATATCAGGTGTTATTGCTTTGGGAAAATGGGACATTCACAGTATGTGTGTTCCATAGCCAAGAGATACATAAGGGAACATGAACAGAGATGGAAGCCAAATAGATAACGGTTTTCCAGAACACATTTTGAAGGACACTGTTTTTGGTGCGGAGGATTTGGACACATGGCTAAGTATTTCACTTCATCCATTCAGAGAAATGTGTCAAAGAAGAATCAAAATGTTCGCAAGCAGCAGATCAATAAACCAACAAGTGAGTTAAAAGTTCAGAACAGATTTGCAGCTCTGCAAGATGAGGGTGGTCCATCATACTCTGAAAAAGAACAGAAGTCTTAATTCATGCTGAGTGTGAAAGAAAAAGTATGGACCAAGAAGAAGAAAAATGAGAAGGCTGTGGTTGCGGAGATTTCCCTTAAAGCATCAGATCGATCTGGTGTTTGGATCCTTGATAGTGGTTGAACATCCCTCATGACGGGTAATAAGGATATTGTTACAGGAATCAAATATGACAAAGAATGAGTTGTCAAATTTGGAAATGATGAAGGCCTGAATATTTTTGGCTCAGTGAAAGCCAAGTTTGGGGGCAAAGAGATGAGACGTGCTGATGTCTTGGTAGTAGAGGGTCTCAGTCCTAACCTACTCAGTGTCAGTCAACTATGTGACTCTGGGCACTCTATCCAATTTACCAAGAAGATGTGTGTTGTGGAAGGAAAAGATAGAGCACCTGTTCTGCAGGGAAAAAGGTCAACGGGAAATCTCTATCTTGTAGGTGGGGAAGAAGATACTTGTCTTTTATCCAGAGAGGAAGAAAACCAGCTGTGGCATAAGCGACTTGGTCATCTATGCCAACCATCTATGGAGGATCTCGTTAAATGTGATGCTTCTAGAGACCTTCCCAAACTATCATGTGATCACTCATACGTTTGATGCTTGTCAACAAGGGAAAATCATCAGAAAGACATATATGCCAAAGGAACAGAAATCAACTAGAGTGCTCGAATTGGTGCATGCTGATGTATGTGGAACTATCTCACCACGAGCTATAAATGGGAAAAGGTACTATGTTCTTTTCATTGATGACTATAGTATAATGGCATGAGTATTCATCATAACCCATAAGAAAGAGGTGTTAAGTTGCATAAAGCAGTACATGAGGGAATCAGAAAAGATGCTTGGGCAGAAAATTATGAATTTTCGTACTGATATCGGTACAGAATTTACTGACAGTCAGGTTGAAAACTATCTCGAGAAACATGGGATAAGGCATCAAGTTTCATCAGTAAGAACTCCCCAACAGAATGGAGTAGTTGAAAGGAGAAATCGGACCATCAACAACATGGCCAGAACAATGCTTATTGATAAGGACCTGCCAGGGAAATTTTGGAAGGAAGCAGTTTTGACATCGGTCTATGTTTCAAACAGGTCCCTGTTATGTCCGAAGAAAGGGAAGACTCCGTATGAATTGTGGTACGGAAAGAAGCCAACGTTGAAGTACTTTCGAATCATTGGAATTAAGTGTTTCATTCTCAACAAGGAACATCATAGGAAGTTTGAGGCACAAGGAGATGAAGGGATATTCCTTGGCTATTCCGGGAAAAGCAATGCATATAAATGTTTCAACAAAAGGCTAGGAAAAATCATTGAAAGCAATGATGTCACTATAGTTGAAAATGAGAAGAATACTCAACGATCCAGTGAACAGTTCCTGGATGAAAGTGATGATGAGGTAAGCAACCCAGGGGGAGTAGAAGTGGCAGAAGCTGACTCAGAAGAAGATACTGATGATGAATAGGAAAACGTCAAGTCGGTGTCTGCGAGGAAGCCAAAGAGTCGAGCAGAAATTGATAGGCAGAATATCGTTGGTGATCAAACTGATCCAGTTCAGACTTGAAGAATGAAATCATCACAGCAAGCATCGTTTTTGTCTCAAGTGGAGCCGAAATGTTTTTCTGATGCAGCTGAAGATGAAAACTGGGTTCAGTCCATGAACGAAGAGCTTGATCAGATTGAGAAGAACCAGACATGGGAGATTGTTTCGAGGCCAATAGACAAGAATGTCATTGGGACTAAATGGGTCTATCGCGAAAAGATGAATGAATATGGCACAGTGATTCGGAACAAAGCCCGACTAGTGTTCAAGGGATACTCCCAGATATAGGGAATAGATGTTGATGAGACATTTTCACCGGTTGCAAGGCTGGAGACAATCAGATTATTTTTGGCCACAGCAGTGCAAAGAAACTTCAAAGTGTTCCAGATGGATGTCAAATCCTCATTCTTGAATGGGGTTCTGGAAGAAGAGGTATATATTGAGTAGCCAGATGGTTTTATCATTCATGAGGATGAAAACAAAGTTTTCAGGCTGAAGAAGGCGTTGTATGTGCTGAAACAAGCACCAAGGGCATGGTACTCAAGGCTTGATCAGTACTTGAAGAAGCTTGGTTTCCAGAATGGAGGAGTTGACTACAACCTCTATTTCAGCAATGACAATAATCAAAGGATGATTGTTCTAGTGTATTTCGATGACATAATTTTTGGTGGATCAGATGAAGCTCAATGCAGATAGTTCTCCGAATTCATGAAAAATGAGTATGAAATGTCAATGATTGGAGAGCTAACATTATTCCTTGGATTACAGGTGACACAAGGAAGTAATGGCACTTTTATTTCTCAATCCAAATTTGCCAAGGAGGTTCTAAGAAGGTTTGGAATGGATAATTCCAAGGAGATGAAGACTCCAGTTGCTACCCGGATGACATTATCAAATGATGAGGATGGCAAGGCAGTTAATATCAATGAATATAGGAAAATTATCGGAAGTTTGTTGTACATGACTGCAACAAGGCCTGATATTGTTTTCGTCACATGCCAAGCAGCGAGATATCAAAGTAATCCCAAGGAAAGTCACATGCTTGCAGTGAAAAGAATACTTCCGTATATCAAGGGCACAGTGGACTTTGGGCTGACATATAACGACAAGTCTTAGACAGAATTATTGGGATATACTGATGCAGACAGGGCCAGTTCAGCAGATGACAGGAAATCAACATCTGGAGGTGCATTTTATCTTGGCGGACTATGTATTGCTTGTTTGAGAAAGAAACAGGATTGCATTTAATTAAGCACCGCAGAAGCTGAGTATATTGCAGCCACTCAAGCATGCACACAGTTATTATGGATGAAGCAATAGCTTGAAGATATGGGAGTTGAATTGAAGTCTCTAATCGGAATCCAGTGTGACAACTCAAGTGCTATAAATCTTAACAAAAATCCTGTCCATCATTCCAGAACAAAGCACATTGAGATAAATTATCATTTCATCAAGGAGAAGGTTGAGCATGGAATTATGAAGTTGGAGTATGTGCCTACAGAGCTATATGTTGCAGACATTCTGACAAAGGCCTTACCCAAGTAAGCTTTTGAGAGGGATCGACTGGCTCTGGGAGTTCAGTCGATTCCCCGCACTTGAAATAGTGTGGATGTGGGACCCCCCCTCTCCCCGAGGTATGATGTCTTTTTCCCTAATGTGCTGATTTGTGTTCTCTACTATGTTACAGACTGCAAATGAGTGACCTTTGGGTTCATTGATAAAGGGGGAGAAAATAGTGTTTGTTAAAGGGGATAAAATATTGATTGGGAGACAGTGTGGCTTTTTGAGAAATCATGATAGATACGGGAAGAAGCTGACAAGTGGAGCAGCCAGAAAGGGGGAGAAATGATAAAGGGGGAGTGTATTAAATCTGAAGATGCTAGACATGATAGATCAAAGCATAGATATCTCGATAGCTGAGGATCGTGATAAAAGAATAAGAGTGGTGTTGGAAAGTGGTAAGGCTATTTCCCTACCAAACATTGTTCTTCCAACAAATCCATCAACAATTGGTATCAGTTTAGTACAAATTGGAATCAGTTTGGTGTCAACAGTGGATGTCAGGGATGAAGTGATTCATTAAAGAACTTTTCATTTACTCTTGTTTCTCACGCCGAGCATTGCTCATGTGGGCTTAGAGTATGTGTTGAGTAAATCCTTGATCGCTATCATAATCGCAATGAGGCGAATGCATGATGAAGAATATGCGGCGTATCTTTTTTTTGGAAGAGTTGTCAACAAACCCAAAGGGGAAGATTGTTGGGAAAAAATCCCTCAAGGTATCATTGAATTATTTTTGTGGTGATTGTGTTTGTTGAAAGAGTGGACATCTGAGTAGTGATTGTTGACAAAGAAAAACAATGACATAAAAATTTGTTGACAAAGAGGATTTCATGGTGGAATGTCGAGTTCAAGAGCTGAGGTCAACGATCCATGTTTGATTCAAGAACGTCGATAAAATTAATGGATGATCTGGAGGCGGTACAAAAGAACATATATAAGGTGGCGCCGTTTTCCAGTGTTTTCCAAATTTTTGGGCCTGAAAATCGGCAAATGAAGAAAAGTGTTTTTGGCAAAGGGACTTGCGCGCCGCGGAATTGGAGTACAAGAAACTTGAGCTCCATAAGTTTTTCAAGATCATAAGATCAAAATATGGCTAAGGAAATAGGTTCGCGCATGTTTCGGAGTTGGTCGCGCAAGTGTCTAAAGGGAGAGAATACTTGCACGCCGAGACTGGGTCGCGCAGGTGACTTGCGCGTCGTCGGGTAGAGTGGTCAATTTGCCTATAAATACTGGACCACCCCCTCTTCATTCTCACCGGAGTTCAACTCTTTGAGAAATCAGAGCTCCCGTCGCGCAGGTGTGGTGGTCGCGCAGGTGGTGTGTGTGGTCGCGCAGGTGAAGTTGTGCACCAGTGGTTGAAGTTGTGCGCCGGTGTTAGAAGTTGCGCGCCTGTTGACAGTTGTGCGCCAATATTGGTTTGGGCGTAAAAGTAAGAGAGTCGCGCATGGTTGGAGTTGAGGAATCTAGAGTCGCGCAAGTGTCTGAGGAGGACTTGCATGCTCGTTGTGACTTGCGCGCCGATACTTGCGCGCCGAGATTGACTTGCGCGCCAAGTAAGGCTTTGTTCCAGCGGTGCTTCTCGGACTGCGTGGAAGCTGGTACGTTGCCCGATACCTTAGGTGCAAATAGGTATTCATCTACTGGTGAAAGCTGTACTTCATCAGATCATCTACACACAGAGGAAGATACATTCATTCATGCAAATGAAGTGACCTACATGTCTATAAACTTTGAGTGGATTCCTTCCAAGAGCAGTGAGCTTAGGAAGAGGAAGAAGGTGATCCTCTCCACCGGCAGTGAGCCAAAGAGAGAGAGACAGGGAGTGACTCTTGGGAAAGTAGTAAGATGACCCTAAATTTGTAAAGGCAGTGAGCCTGGGCATAGAAGTGATCTAGCCCGAACCTTGAAATCCATAGCTAGTGAAGATTAGTGGAATTTGGTACGACAGGAAACCTATCGGCGTATGCTCCTTGGACGTAGCCCTTAGCGGTGAACCAAGTAAAATTGTTGTGTCCTGTGCTTGCTTTACTTTCTGTTTATATTTTGTAGCATAAAAGAGAGAGAAGAGTGTTTTTCTTAACAGCGAAACAAGATCAGAACATGCATTAATTTTTAATTAGTCATACCCTGATTCACCCCCCTCTCAGGGTATTCAGCCTAGTGGACCTAACAAGTCGTGTAAATTTTATTTCCATTAAACTAATATTGGTGTGTACCATGTCTATAAGTAGGTTATATGTGTCCTGGTGAAGGGATATATTGTCCCACCTACAAAAACTAGCATCCATAGATTAAAATTTAATCTCAAAATAGTTTAACAATATTTCCATAATTTCAAAACTAATCTCGCAACAAAATATGTTCTACCCTATCATCATAAGGTATAATGAACACCCTCTGAAAACACATTATTTTAAACTAACCCATTGAGGCTCGCATATATAAAAATATTCCAACTGTGACAACCATAAGACCACCTCCAATATTATATGGGATGAAAACCGGTGCTAATTAGTAATATATCACACATATAGGGCCTTATCTTAAATATATATACACATGAACACATCCCAAATCCCATCCAATAATGGGAAATTATAGAACAATAGATAAAAATTCATTCATAATTATATAATCTACAATTAGAATAAAAAAATTAATAAATAGATTATGGGTGAAAGGGAAGTTAAAAAAACTAAAAAGGAGGACAACATGCCTGAAATGAGAGAACTACTATCAAACATAATGTTGGGTAAACACCTCAATCTATCTAGCCCAATATATTCTCTGCCTTCTCCTAGTCCTCCATGGAAACCGTCAAATGGACTATCATCTTCACAATACACGACATGTGTAAGAAATTCCCATGAATCGATGAGTATAACAATACCTAATAGGACACCGCAAAATATCAAAACATAAAGGATCAAGGGTAGTCATCTCATCATACAAAAGATTGTAAATAAATATATGATATTAATCATTTATAAAGGAGAAACTGATATATACTCATAATAGAATCCAAGTCTCATGTATGTCTCATCCAAACTACCAACCATAGGGTTTCACTTGATGTTTCAAGATAACACTTGTCTGGTAGATCTTACTCAACAAGACATGCTATCACTAATGAAACTCATATAAGAGTTCAAACTCCTCTAGCCACACAATATTGATTATACTCATCATAGAGGTCATTATCTTATGTTCTATCAAAATAATTTATCACTATATATAAAATTTATCCACACACAGTCATGGGATCACACCATGGATCACTCAAGAACACCACAAACCCAATATAAAAATAAATCGATATTTAAGGATTCATTTTTATGATGATGCTAGGAACCCTGTAGGTTTAAATATATCGATATGTGATCTACACCCTATTCATGGTGGTCACATCGATATCAGCAACATTACCTTGGACGATGAATGAATGACAGAGGATCGCAACCCGGACTGTTGGGGGACAGAAAAAACTATATATGTTACTAGTCTCGTATAGGGTATCACAATCCTATGATAAGGGAATGATGTCGCACTATACACTCATAGGGATAGACCAAGGTAACATACTCAACTGAAAAGGGGATACACTAAAATAGTCCAAGGGTAAAAACAAAATTTGGCACCAGACAAACATTCCAAAAACATTTGGCTCCAAAAACCCATAATAGGAGTACATGATGTGTATATGATGGTACATGTTGTGTCTCAATAAGAATTTCACATCTAATGTCACATTCTCACATGATATGAAAATTTTCATAATACATGGCGTGTCCTATAGGGTATATGATGCGTAGATAATTGTTCAACACTCGGTGTCCTACCTACCAGTGCTTGTGTATATTTGGTTGTACCCACATACTTCTATCCATGATAGTTTACATATTGAAGCCCATATACATAGTTGTTCCTGAGTACATGGACATGCTCATGTACTCTACCCATGCCTGTGCGCCCATCCATGTGTGTACCCATGTACCCTTCAGGGTACACACTGAGCCACATATATTGGGTCACATGATGTGTGATATTTTTCATGTGGATTTTGATATTTAGTTATGCATGTAAACACTAGAACTACATCCAGGTGTTATCACATGACTGGTATCTCAAGATTAAACATTGTGTACTATGGGATTTATAGAAACACATCATTCCTTTAAATGTATGCTCATGCCTCCAAAATATTTGACTCTCTTTTCACTAGTCATACCCATGATCCTTGGATCAGCCATCAATCAAGATTCACTATCACCATCAACCAGAATCCAAGAAGAAAACCCTTGATGCATCATATCATTTACATTCATTTCATCCAAAAATATTGAGAAACCCATAAACCAGTCTGATCTACCTCTATTCACCCTCATTCTTCATTGAGCCTTGATTTCACCCTCAATCAAAAATTATACCTATAGTATCTATCAATTCAACCAATTAATGCATGCACAATGATAGACTATCTGGTACTCATTGAACCACATTTCAATGAGATTTCATAAGAAAAATTTGCTATGAAAAGGGGGAGAAAAAAAAACCAAAAATAAGAGGAACAAATCTTGGAAATTTTAGGGTTGAAATCAATTCATTACCACTAGAAAAATGAATAATCATTATAATAAACAAAAAAATATCTATATCCAAGAAATAATATACCTAAACACACATGTATTAATGACCGAAAAAATCAATATTTTAGAAGAATTGATTTTTGTTTATCATGGGTTAAACAATTGGGAAAACAAATCAAAAAAATCAATTCCTTACATAGATATTTTATAAATTGAAGATGAATAATGGTCTTGGACTGATGTCATTGGCAAGATCTATGAACTCCATTACATACCAATAATTTATCGATGATATTGTCATCGTTAGTCCAAGAATGATCCCCCAATGGATCCTCTCAAGGCCTCTGGGGTTATGCAGCTGACCCTAAGATTTAGCCATAACTGGTTACTTATTGAGTAGGTATTAAGAGATGTAAATTAAACAAACAATGAAAAAAAAAATAAAAAAAAAAAATTTATTCATCCATCTCCAACCACGCTAAACCCATGAAATTGACATGACATAAGGTTATGCCACTCCTAGGGTTAAAGTCACAATAAAAACACAATAGTGAACTCTTATTTATTATATGACCCTATGTTATAGAGTTATTCTATTATTTCAGGATAACTATGTTCCTGTGATATAAGATATTTATTATTTGTACTATATCTAAACTGGATTCACCGAGCCCTAAAACATCACATCATCTTAGTTCATTGCTCTAAAAATATTACTTAATTTATTACAAAGACTATATAGGAAATATAGGGTCATTATAAGAAACCACCAATATTTATTAAAATAATACCTAAAACTTATCCTAAATTTTTCTTGATATTCCTTCAAGTCCTGGTAGTCCAAAAAAAATTTATGTGAGATCTATGAAGTCGAGTTCAACCAAAAAACCACATTTAGCTTCCTAGCATGACTAAACAAACTATTCTTCTATTCTGTTGGGTGATTTATATTAAAGTGCTACAATAACTAGGTAGGAGTTTATATTTATTTTCATTCTTTTCATGAGTGGATTTCAATATAGTGCTTTATTTTATCTAGGTATTATTGATTAAATATATCTAAAATAACAATAACTAATAAATTATAAAAGAGTGATAAATGATTATCATTTCCTTTTTAACTAGGATTGTTTTAGAGATAGAAAATTATCATCAAAAGTATATTATGTTTTTCTATATAATGAAATGGAAATCTCACGGTGTAACTTAAATTGATAATTTTGACTTTTACCAGAGAGAAGAAGATATTATTGTATGTCATGTATTTATTTCATCTGGAAATAAAATTATAGGAATAATTTATAGGAGTCCTTAGTGAGAGTTTTGAACCTACTAATAAATGTATCTGATTTTGGTTATGATTCTTTAAAGAAACTTGATGTTGAAATAGATAACCTTACGATAGTATGTTCCCAAACTTTTTGCGATCTCTTATATAATTTTTATATTATTTAATTTTTTTTGTTATCATGGTTTGTGTTCTATTGTAATTCTGATTTATTTGGGGTGTGTTATTTTTCAGGTTACATATATATGATTCTATATCCATGATTTTTATTTGGGTAGCTTACATCCATGTCCAATGTTGATTCACATTATCTTTGTGTTTCTACCATATTTATCATCATTAAATGTTATGTATATTTATCTCGATTTATCATGTTGTATATTATCTCACATTTAGAGTTTGTCGCTCCGTATATGTGATATGTTAACATCATCGTATGATTATGCCTTTGAGGGGGATTATGCATGACGTGCGACATTGATGATGGTCGAGAAAGATAGTTTTTTTTACACATGGAATTTGATACCATATACATTTTGAAGAATGTGTCGATACTCGATGTTGTTTGGATTCTATGTATATTATCAAATTGATTCCTTATAGATTACAAGTTTCATGTTCACAAGATTTCTTGTTGATTCTGAGTGATATTTTGATAGCCTTTAGGTCTTTTTTATCATTTCCAATATATTGGATCATCATTTAAATATGGTTCTAAAGCTGGTATAGTTTAATGTTTATGGAAACATGTCCAATGAACAACTACTCAGTACATGATTGTGTTTTTTTCATTATTTCCTTAGCATTTATTATTATAGTGGAACACACCAGTTATAAATGTGAACAATTTTAATGGATTCCTTGGTGGGGTATTACATTGTTTTTTTACTCAGATTCCGCTTGGGAATCCAGAAGTGTGTGTAGACTCTATGTATAGGGATCAGAGTAAGGGCTATAGGCTTGTAGCTAATGAATTTGTAGTGGATCTTGAAGGTGATGGTGAGACAAAGACATACACTTTGTTACCCCATGGTTTTCTTATTTTTGTCATACTACACATCTATAATATTGATTGGTTTTCCACCTTGAGAGATCATTACCTATTTATATAATGACATGTATTCCATAATTCTGTTTCATCATGTCACATTGACTATTTATTATATTATACTATATTATTTTTTTATATGACAAGGTACCGAGGGTATAGTCTCCCTAGTGATGGTCTTAGACCCTAACTACTAGTCGGTTGCGTCATGTATATGGTGTGGTGCGAATGAGGTCATGTGTCACTATAATTCAAACATAGTGGTTCAGACCAAAATGTTACAAACATGCTGAATTCAAAAAAGAATATAATCTTTTCAAAAAATATCCATTTTTTTGAAAATTTTATTTCATAATGAATGCACATGACATATATATTTGTTTACAAAAATATAGTTTATATTAAATAAAATATATGTGTAGGTTAAAATTCTAAATGGTGTTAATTTTCCAATATTAAATTAGTTAATTATTTAAAAAAATAAATGTTTTATTTCTAATAAATATATCTAATATGATATTTTACATTTAATTTTTTAAATTAAAATAAGACATAATTTTTTTTTTAAATTTAAATGAAATTTTATGCATGTTCAAAAAATGAGGAATATGTTTTATAAGTTTAGAACAATATTTAAAACATATAATTTACACCTTAAATACATATTTGATAAATTAATATATTTTTTATAATGATAATGTCTTCAAAATTATAATTATACTAAAAATATTATTTTTCACTGTACACATAAAAATCAATTATTTTATAAAAGACTCAATAATTCACTGTAATCTATTTTTGATTAAAATAATTTTTTTAAATTATTCATATTATACTTAAAATTTTATTCAACACAACTTTTAAATAAAAATACTATATATAAATGAACACTTCTTTTATTAAAAAATAACCTTTTAAAAAATTATATATATTTAATTATATTTTATATGACATAATAGTTGATTAAGATATTTTTATTTATAAATGGTTTTTTAATTATAATATTTTTTTAATAATGTTAATAAAATATGTTATATATATTTTAGTTTGATGTTTTATTTGAAACATGAAATCAACAATGTGTTTATTTAAATAAAATATATCGAAAAATAATGATGTGTTACAATGTATATATATTAACATTTAAATTGATAGTGTAATATTTATCATCAATAAAAACAAAAAAATTATATATATGATTACATTATTATTCAATTTTTAGTGTGAAAAATTTAATATAAATGATAATGTTGAATTTTTATTGTAAATTTTACACCTTAAATTTGAGCCACAATTTTTTTATTCAAGGTAGACACCACAAAATTGAAATATTAGTTTTATATTTAAATGAAAAAATGTTGGTAACCATTTATATTTTAATTTAGTAGAATAATAATTATATTAATTCTAAAAAAATAACTACTGTAGTTGATGGTAAATTATTTTTCCCTTCTATAATTTAATATTTAAGAGTAAAAGTGAATTATAAATTTCCATGAGAAAATTTATCGTAAAAAATCGATTCATGATTTTTTAAGGATATTTCAACTAGAAAATTAATATCATTATCTTATATATAAAGAATATTCTTGGATGACCATATTCTATTAAATTAACTATTAATTTTATTTTTAGATAAAATATAATGGTTGAATAATGGGAAATTTTCAATGCAATTCAGGACTATAAATTTTTTAGGGTACAAATGAGCATCAAAGTATTAGTCAAAAGAGTAATATATAAAATTAACTATGATAATTAGTTATCAAACATGGGTAAAATTTTACTTGGAAATTAATTGTGTAAATTTTAAAATTAAAATATCACCATAAAATTTAATGGGAATCATGATGCTCAATTTTTATGCCACAATAACAATATTTATTGTTAATAAATGTTCCTTATCAATTACAAGTTGGATCATCTGAAACACATTTATATTTTTTAAATTATTTTTTCCAAATAAATTTAATTATTTTCAATATATGGTGATTCCCAAAATTTCACATGATATAAGGTTTATGGAATCACTTATAGAACAATATGGGTTACCGAATCCCCATAGACAAATAAAGAAACCCAATTAAACATACATTATTTGGGAGTGATTTGTTTATGAAGTATCCAACATGGGTTTTAATTGAGTTAATAATTAATGAGATATAAAGACTATAGTAAATTAAATTTTAGAAAATGATTTGATCCTTGGTTATCAATTGGCGTGTATTGGATGAATTCCACATTAAATTATTTAAATTTCATTATATTCAGAATAATTTATTCATTGAAATTAATATAACCCAATAAATTACTAGTTTAAAACCTTCACATACACATACTAATCACTTATACACATTGATGATCATTTTCATGAGCAGTACATGGTAAAAATATTATTAGAACATGGAAGGAGTAGCAATAAAATTAAATATGGAACATAATGAATAAAATAGTTGAACGAAAAACTCTAAAAAAATATTAAGATTTAATATAAAAACAATATCATCCAATATATCCCCTTTCCACTCCCTTGTGTTAGACCATAAGAGTCTTATCCTTCAATTGAGTATAGTTTATCAATGGGAGTGAGAATTTGACTCACTATGGCAGAATTGTAGAATAAAATCAATGAAATAACAATCACTCCATCATTGTGTGAAATTTTTTTAAAAATACGATATGAATAGCTTCACTAAGGGCATGGTATTAATGTGACATGATGAATAATAGAAAAGTTGAAAAAGAATAAAACATACACCCAAAATTAAATTACCACCAAACCATAAATAGTAATTTTTTTCCTAGTATCAAGACCCCATCACTCAATTCCATCCCATTTTATTAGTATAGTAAAAGGTGGGTGAAAAATTAAAGGAAATTGAACATTTCAATGTTTACCAGTAAATTCAAACCAAATTCATCCTCATTTTTGGAGTGCTAATAAGACATTGAATATGGATAAATATTGGATGGTTTTATAATAGAAATATATTACTCAAGAACTCCTCAATTTTATTTCAAAATTTCATTCCAATTGGATCATCCATTCGGATTTTTGGACTGAAATTTTGGGATTATTTAATGGTCCCTAAATTTTGGCCCATAATTTAACCCTCATCCGAGGATACCTGGACCTCCTTGAAAATATCCGAATTATATTTGGAAATATAATTATGAAATTACACACATAATTTTCTATATTTACTATAGTAATTTTATCATCATTAGGCTTAAACTTTTGGCTCCACTTTTAATTTATGGGTCTATGGCTCATTATACTTTCATAAAATATTTCTACATAAATGGTTATAGATGTCCATATTCCCTTGAGATTCATCCATTGATCCTAAAGTAATAAATATTCCAATAAAATTTATAAATAATATCCCAAAATATAAATTCAAATAATCAAAATAATTAATTCCACTATCTGAAGATTAATTTGGCCCAAATTGAAAAACATTATACATTAATTTCACAATGATGTTAAATGAAGTCCAATTTATAAAATTCCTTAAATTGGTGTTTTTGTACATTATAACACATGAATATTAAATTATAATAAATGAATACTATCATGTTTAAGGGGATAATCACACCCCCAATATTATTTTTTCTAGTAATGTGAAAAATTATCTCAAAAACATTAAAATTAAATTCCCTTTTCCAATTATTTTAACATACAATTCCCAAAAAAATAAATCATTCCAAAAAATCATGAATCCCATAAAACACTTTTCACACAAGATAGGTTTCTAACAATATCCAAATCCAATTCATATTTCTATGTTCAAATTAATCTCAAAATTTTTTCCAATTTCAATTAAGCATGATGATTGGTTGTGAATCATAATAGACATGGGGCCTATTTTCTTGTTCATGGGAAAAATGGATGCGATAGGTTGGGAAAAAATTAAAACGTAATATGAGTATCAAAATGTTTTTATTTCTTATTTTTGTTTATTTTTGAACCATAATAGATATGAAAATATCAACTCTAGGAATGACAATTGTGGAGTAACGATAACCAAGGGTCGGATGCCACACATTTTTCTAATTCCATGCAAAAAAATAGAGATGTAAATCCAAACTTTTGGAGATAAAACTATGTAATAAAATTCCCCATGTTTTGGACACCATTCATTTGGAAAAAAAATTCTCAATGTGGTTACCATTTTGTCTCTTTTTCTAGATACACAAATTAAAGTAAAATTGAACCAAACCCTGTTATAGGATGAAAGGGACTAAAGAACTAAATCATATGACCAAAATTGAATGGGAATATATCATTAAATTTTTATTAAGTCGATAAAAACAAAAGAAAAGTAAAATCAAATTAGACATCCACACATTCAAAAAAAAATTCTCGTGATCAATACCTTCTATAAAGACTATAATCAGGGAATTAAAAATCATTTGGCCTTCTATTTTATTGTTTCATAATTTTAATTAATAAATGAACTAAAAATTAATTAAAAATATTCCATAAAAGGACCCTGCTATTTTTTAAAAACATAGATTTTCACTCCCCCAAAATTAGAATGGTAGTTCCCTCAGTTATTAATGACAATATAAGATAGAGTTCAAAATTTGGGAGGAGGATATAGAGAATTCAATTTGAAATGAAATCATTAAACGAAAACAGCTTTTTTAATGTTGATGACTCATGAATAAGTAAATGATAAATTTTATTTCACATCACAAGTAGACTCATCATTAATTCTTATAGGATAAGTTTAATATATAAAAGGAGTGTGTCTAATTAGAATATACTGAACTACTTCAACTATTAAATATCACATAGAAGAAACTTTTGATCTTACTGGATACCACAAGGGAGTTCCCAAAAGAACACACAAAATAAAATAAAATCAATTTAGAATTTGGGTAACCTCCCATAATGAACTTATTTTAATGACATTAGATCGACTTGTACTATTATTCTTATTTTTTTTCTTCTTCATAGGTTTTCTCAAGTGAATCATCCTCATTTACTTGATTATTTAATGTTTCAATGAATGGTTTTAACCTATGTCCATTGACA
Organism: Viscum album; assembly: GCA_963277665.1. Taxonomy (NCBI): domain Eukaryota; kingdom Viridiplantae; phylum Streptophyta; class Magnoliopsida; order Santalales; family Viscaceae; genus Viscum; species Viscum album. Next base: position 1,369,930,123 of record OY728133.1, on the reverse strand, counting down.
TTAAAGATATGACCACTAGTGGGGTCATGAATCTCTACTTCCCCATTATGGTACATATGATGCAATCTGTAAGGCCCTAATTATATTGACCTTATATGTCATGGGTGTAAACTAAGTTTCGAACTATACAATAGAAAAAAATGTCCCAGTTCAAAGTGTTTGACTTTTATATTCATAGTTTGGTAGGCTTGAACTCTATATATATTGATCCATTAATTTAAATAAGACTCCATATAAGGTTCCTCGATTTTATTAATGTATAATTTCATTATTTTTTCCACCAAATAAATGTCAAAGTTCATTTTTTTAATGGAAAAAAAAGTCTTAATGTGAAATTTAAATAGTTAAATGGATAGGCATTCCATAAACCAACTTATATGGTGAAACTAATAGGATGGTTTTGAATGTAGTACTATATACCCAAGGGAATAAAATAGTTTCTCATTCCAATATTTCCTTGAGAGATTGACGGTTCTTTCCAAATTTTTCTTAATCTCCCTATTTGATATTTCAGCTTGCCTATTGGTTTGAGGATGGTAGGTGGTGGACATTTTGTGATAAATAACATACATAGACATTATTTTTGAGAAGGGATGTTTGAGGAAATGGGTTCCACAATCACTAATGATAGCCCTAGGAATATCAAATCAAGAAAAAAATGTTTTATTTTAAAAATTCAATCACATCATGGTGGCCATTTGACTTGGTGGGAATGACATAAAACCATTTTGATATTTAATAAAAATTTAATCAGATATACAGATGTCCCATAGATATTGGGAAGGGTCCAATGAAATAAATTCCCCAAAAACAATGATTTCAAAAACTATAATGGGTGTAAGGGACATTTGATTTATATTTTTTACGGATCCAAATTGATGACATCAATGAAAACATAAAAATATTTTTTAGGAATTTTTATTTAATTTAGGCCAAAATAAACCACATTGGATGTCCTTTATATTTGTTTTCTCTTTTGAAATGTGGCTTCCATAGGCCTCATCATGATGGAATTTAATAATGGACTCTTTCTAAAACCTCATAAAACATATCCTAATGACATTATTTGGAAGAAATGGAATAGGTATGGATCATAAAAAACATATTGTTTGATATCATAAAATAATTTCCCCTTACCTTGGGTACTGAGGAATTTTTGAATGACACATATAAAAAAGAAGTTTTATATGTCTACATACCAAGTTAAATAACTCATAAAATAGAGTTTCTCATCTGGAAGTTAATTAGACATGGAACGGTGATTCAATTATTCATTGAAATATATCCTTGAGTTGTGAATAGCTATAAAATTTTCGACAACCCATTTTATCCTTAATGTTTATATCAAACTCTTGATGAATAATGACCCAAATAATAAATCTAGCATTGGTATCTTGTTTTTGGAAAAGGTATTTCAAAGATGAATGATCTTTGTAGACAATAATGGGGGATCCTAAGAGATGTGACATTAATTTTTCAAAGTCAAGTAAAACAACAACAAACTCTTTCTCAGTGGTGGGAGATTTATTTTTTCATCATTTAATGATTTACTTGCAGAATCAATGACACAAGGAGTTTTATCACAATGTTTTCCTATTACAACTCCTACAATAAAGTAACTCGCATAACACATGAGATCAAATAGAAGGTCCCAATTGGTAGAATTAAAGAAAGGTGGAGATATAAAATATGAATTTTTTGTAGTGAATTATTACACATAGAAATCATTCCATAAAAATGGAAAATCATTCGCCAGTAGAGAAAAATTTAGATGATCAATTGAGCAAATATTCATAACACACCATCTTTAGAAACCAACATTTCGTAATAAAGAAATAACTTCCTAGATAATTTTCAGCGAGTTAAGGTGAATAATTATATAATCCTTTTCTTTACCAAAATTAATCCCTCTACCATAGATTAAATGGCCCATAATAAGTCCTTTTACCATAATATGGATTTTCTCCCATTTAGGATGTGATTCTTATCCTATCACCTTGACAAGAAATCATTAAAAATATATAATGAATACCTAAAATGTATCCCAAAATATGGATATTACAACCATAAATACCTCTAAACAACCCCACTATATTAGATAATATTCACAACACGATCTGTTGGAAGGTACCAATGGAAATACCTAAGCTAAAGGGAATGTGCTTAAATGAAAAAGTGATGATCTGATATATGAAGGTTATTTTCCCTCGATATTCTAATGAGACCTCAATTTTATTATACACTAAGAATACATCTAATAATTAGTATATCTAGTGATCCACAAATATTTTAATTATTTTATCGATAAAGGGAAAAGGGAAATTTTCTTTCTCTGTATATGTGATTAAATTCAAATAGTCAATTCACACTATTCATCCATTACTCACCCTTTTTTTGGAGAATATCAGAATTCCCATTAGTAATCACATCGATTCAATACTTTTTTAGAACAACTTGACTTTGGATTACCCACTCACTCTCATCAGTGGGGTAGATGATACATGATTTCAACAAGATTAGAAGTTATTTCCTTACCGCATCCATAAGAGTTTGACTGAGTCTCTATTATGGTTGATGAAAAGGTTTAGGGTTATATTCTAGATAAATACCACGAGTTCCATTGAGTGGGATAATCCTTGAAATATTAGTTAGTGACCATCTGATTTCATTCTTATTCATTCGTCGGACATCCAAAATATCCCCTCTTGATTGGATTTAAGAGAATAATTAATGAAAATAGCGATAGATAGATTATCATCTATGAATTATTTATATAGGGATAAAAATAGGACTATAAATTAGAGATCAGGTTGGTTAACACATTCAAAAGAAGTATAGAACATCACATCAGAACCAATATAAATTTCCAATTTTTTTAATAGATTTGGTTCCTTTTGATCTGACGTTTGAGACCCCACATTTGGTAGACTAGTGTAAAAAATGGTTATGTACTATATGTTTTTTATCTCTCCAATGAATACATTTATTGGTTATCTGGAAAATTCATCAATGTATCCATTTGAATGCGATTCAAGATAAGGAAACACATTTCCCTCTTATTAACAAAGGAAATAAATATCAAATTGACATAGACATCCATAAAAAAAATCTTTAATATTCATCCATTAATTTATAAGAACTACATTTCTAATTGTAATCATGGATATCTTCATAATACCAAATTTGATATTTTACATTATTAATTTTTTGATTATGGATCATGTTTTTAAATATTATTGTTATGATCCAATTCATAACTCAGATGACTATATTGATTGATGTTATGATGGGATGACCAATGATGATTGGGGTTTTCCTTATAGGACATAATATAGGGTGATTTTCTAGGAAAATGAAGTTATAATGGTAAATGAAATTTTCAATATTGACCAAAACATTTTTTATGATTTCATTAAGAACTCAATCACTGTGATCTGCAAGTTGAAGTGTGATAGAATTTGGTTAGATATAATCAAGTCCTAATTAACAATACATGTCATATGTAATGATGTTCACAGTAACTCCTATATCAAAAAGGGATTTGAAAAAAATTCCTCCGAACTCAACATTTATTTATGAACAGTCTAGGCCATTCAACTTCTGAGGAATGGTCTCGTGAATGGTGGTACTCACATTAGAATCCTAAAGTACTTCATTTTGATATAAAAATGTACTTTTAAATGTCCGAAAGTACATAAATTTCTTTGGGTAGGATAGATTTATTTGTTATTGAATAAATAAGGGTAATGTTAATCCTATGATTATAGAAATGTTCCCTTAATGTTTAAATAAATTCAATATTATGTTTTCCATTAACACATTGAGGTAAATGAGAAAATTGTCTGATTTTTTTGGTGAGGTTGTGGATCTTTCGTAATATTATTAGATTTTTTAGAATCTGAGGGATGTTATTCAAAAAATTTATGTCGTATTGAATATTTTATTGGTTTAATAATGTTTTGTTTAGTTTTTTCAATAGATATCCACTTAATAATATACATACTACTTTTAGGTTTTCATGATATGTTTTGTTGTAACTGCTTTCTCTAGATAATTTTTTTTATTGGGTAGCCTTAGTAAAAAAGGATGACTTTGCAGTAATTATGTTTTCTAATTCATGTTTATGTGATTATACTTCTAATTTCATTTTCTATATTTTTTTACACAACTGTACATGAATTGGGAGAGGGACGTACTAGGCAGGGGCTTGTACTAGTTAGTTTATCCAGGGAGGATACTTTGGTCGTTGGATTGGCTATTGAATGAATTTTAAGATGGGATGTTGGTATTGGAGAGAATTATGTTGGTATTATAATGGTTGTTGTTGGAATTTATTATGGGTTTTAAAAAAATCGGAGATAGGGGGTTATGAAATGTTTATTGTGTTGGTTATTGAATATCCTTCCAATGAAATCTTATATGGTCATTATACCATTGATTGAAATTGTTTTTGTAAATTGGATTTTGAATGTTCAATTCATTTTCCTATTATTGTGTTAATACTTAAAAACATCCTTTATATAAGGAATGGTTGGAAAATTATCACTTTTGTGGTCATGTTTGTCACAAATTGTGGAAACAGACTAAATAATGTTTATTTAATTCACTTTCCTTTGATCGATCTCCTTGACAATCCTAGTGACTGTAGAAAGTTTTTTTCTAAGTATTTTTGTTCTAAAATATTGTTAATTCCACTATATTTTCGTAAATTTACATATTATGGTGTCATTCCACATTTTTTGTTCTCTTCATTAAGGTCTTCCAAATACTAATAAGCATCATTTTGGGATTTGTTTTTTTATGTTCCATTACACATCATTTTAATAAACTATTTGTTACATGGACCTAAAAATTTATAAAATTATCACTTGTTCTAGGATTGAGAGACCATGGTTTTGTACCATGTTTAAAGTGTCTTTAAACCTTTATTGTGTTTCATAGAATGTTTCTTCTTCTTTTTAAGAAAAAATGTTGATGCTCTTTTTATGTGAAATTTTTTGTGAAGGGAGAAATATTTTTTTTGAATTATATTTATAGATGGTCCAAAGACTGAATGGATTATGGTATCAAATTATTTAACCAATTATTTTCTCTATACTTCATATAAAAAGGAAAGTGTCTCATTTTATCTGATTCAATTTGAAGGGCACATGGTTCTAGTAATGTGATTAAATTCATCAACATGAAGGTAACTCATCTGAGACTCCATCCAATGAATATATGGAAGGTGGTTTATGAATTTTTTTTCAAATTCATATTAGTCATATCATATGGAAGCATGCCTAGTGGGTGAGTGTTCATTGGTCTAGGTAAATGTAAGTTTTTCATTTATGGTTTGATCTGCAACATTTCTCGTGTTTTGGTCATTCACAGTATAGTTTACATTTGGGTCCTGCCCTAATTTATGATTTGGTTTTGTAGAATATAATAAGTTATTTTGAACAAAATTTTAAATTCCAAATCCTTATGAATACTATGATCTATGTGAATGATTTCCCTAGATTAACTAGACTTCTCAGCCCACAAGTATTATAACCTAACTGGGCGGTTTGAGTTGTCAAAACTCTAGGCGTACATGAACAAAGTGAAAGGGGAAAATATAAGAGAAATTGGGGATAGATAATATAAATTGTGGAGAATATATTGAGTGTATAAGTTGAATTAAATGAATACCTTTAAATGGAGAAAAAAATTGGTGACACCCAAATTTACCGAAGTAATAAGTTTTAAAAATTATCTTTTAAAACACCTTGGATTATCAAATACTTATATACCTAAGAGGAAACCTAATGAAACATACATTATATGGGGTTAATTTGGATATGAAGTGCCCAAATTGGTTTTTTATTTAATCTATAGTTAAATATATTAATAAGTGAATTCAATTTAATATAATGAGTTGAACTGTGTTTACCACTTGGGAAGGATTGAATTATTTCCTTTTCAATTAATTTAATTTCAATAACTTGAAAATAATTCATTATGTAAAACCAATATAGCCTCATAAATTACTAGTTTAAAACCTTCATATATAGATGATAAAAACTTATATACTTGTAGGATTATTTTAATGACCACTCCAAGGTAAAGGATTTTAATATCACAAGAAAAGTGTCATAAAGAAATATAATAAAAAAGAGGACGAAAGGAAATCATTTAATGAGATAATCAAAAAAATAATTTATTTAGAATTATTAAAAGTAGAAACAACATCGAATACATATCTTTCATACCCCCTTGGATTATCCCATAAGGTAATTATCCATCAATTTATTATACTCGATCAATGGAAGCATTACGTGAACTCATGAGGGTGGAACTGTAGAAGAAAATATGTAAAATAATAATCACTTCACCATTGTGTGATTAATTTCAGAAAATGTGAAGTTAGTAGATTCAATCACAATGAAAATAAGATAATAATGTTATGGGTAAGAATTTAAAAGGTTACAAATTTTATATATTATTAAGTAACTAAATTTATTCACAATACATACATGAGAGAAATTGAATATGAGACTAAAAAATGACATCATAATATTACAATTGAAATAATAAAATATCCACCCATAGTTACATCACCAAAAAAACTTGAATAGAAAATTATTGGTTCTACGTTTGATCTACCGTCAATAAATTTTATCCTATTTAATTAGTATTGTAAAAGTTGGGTGAGAAATCAAAGGAAATTGGACTTCTCAGTGTTGACCAGAAAATTCGAACCAGATTCATCCACTTTTTGGTGTGAAAATATGAAATTTAATATGAAATAATTTGTGATCTTACTATAAGATAAATATCTTCTTCTTGGTTCAAAATATTAGATTTAAAAAATTCATTCAAATTGGATTAGTCATTCATATTTTATGCATGAAATGGTGTACTAATTTTATGGGCCTCAAAAGATGTCCCATAATTTAATACTCACCATAGATTTCCAAGAGCTCCTTAAAAATCATAATTATAACTTATTATAGTTTAATTAAATTATACCCACAAATTTATACATAAAATATTAAAATTTTAGCTTCATTAGGAATGAAATGTGGGATATAATTTTATTTGATGGGCCTAAGGCCCATTATGCATTGATCATAGATTTCTGCATCAATGATAAAAAATAAAAATATTGCCTTTTTATTCATCCATTGATCATAAAATAAATAATATTACATTCGATGAAATCATTAATATAATAATATATTATATAATAAAAATCAAAATAATTAATTCCATAAACATATGATTAATTGGGCCCAAATAGAATCACAGTAAACAAGAATTGCAGAAGGATGTGAAATGAGGTTCAATTTATAAAATTCACTAATATTGGTGTTAGTAGACATTTAATCACATGAATATTAAAATATAATAAATTAATATTATTATTTTTTAGTGTAAATAGAAAATATTTATTTACATGCAACACCTAGTTTAGCTTGTATCTCACACAACATCGAGTTTGAACAAAATGCAACATACTATTAAAATATTATTATTTAATATGATAGGTAATGCATAGAAATTAGAATGTATGGTATGAATATGATTATATAAATTATGGAAATATATGTTTTAACCATATATATGAAATTAATTATTTGAATATAATTGAATTATGAATGAAATAAAAAACCAATTTTAAAGAAAAGAATTCATTTTCTAAAAAACTAGTTTTTATGGGCACAAACACATCATACCTCATTAAATTAAAAAAAATCACATTTGGTGAGTGATTATAATATAATTTATATATTATATATTCATTAATTTTTTTTTAAAATTCATCTTATGTGTTTTATAGGCACAAGATATTAATAAATCCAATTTTTTTCTTAAAAACCTTTTTCATCTAAAAAATTATTTTAACACAATTTCCACATTTGTTTTTAATTTTAAATTCTCACAAATTCAGAAAATATATTAGAAAATATATTATCATTTTTAATAAAAATTACAAAAATATCTTAGGAATAATTTTTGATATTTTTCAACAAAGTTTAATTTTTTTAAGAATAGTGTAAAATACATGTTTTTGTTGAAAACATCCTTTTTAGTTAGATAATTTATATGTTTGCATTTCATTTTGAAATGGTTTAAAAATTAAATTTAGAAAAATAATATCATGATTAATCCAACAAATTTCATTGTAATCAATTTCATAATGAAATATGATATTGAAACCGTTTTAATATTTCAAAATTTTATCATTAGAAAAAACAATTTTCATCGTGTCTACGAGATCAATATTAAATTTAAATTTTCTAGTTATATAATAGGAGTTTTAAAAAATGTAACAAATATTTGGAATCAAAATAATTTCCATTATATATTAATTTCAAATTAATTTATAATCATTTGTTTTAATAAAGTAAATAAAAATTAATTATTGTGATTATGGTTAAAACGATGTTTTGTTTGTTACATGCGCCTATGTTAAAATTATTTTCCCACACATATAAAATTTTAATTTCTTTAAATTTATTTAATATTTAGAATTAATGGGATGAAATTATAATTAATTATCATTTTATTTTTGTTTTTAATGGATAAATAATATATGTAAATAAAAATATTAAAGTTACCATGGTAAAAAATAAAATAGAAAATTTATGTAAAATTAAAGGCTAATGTATATCAGGTTTAAAATTTTTTTTAGCATGTTTTAGATTTATATCAACCATATAACACATATAATCCATTATTGATCAATTTTTTATTAGGCGTAGAGTGAGAGTGACCTCCCAATATTAAATAGTTTTGGGTATTTATAAAAATTCAACTCCACCCCACATTATAAAAAGCCACATCCTACCTTCATTTATTAATACCCTTAAATCCTTTTTACTAGAATTTTTTTTTAATAATACCTCCAAAAAATACATATGCATTCTATAGATCTTACTTTAATACCAAAATACGAACCATATGATCCTCAATATGTGGTTAAAATGGGGATGTTCTATGTTAATTTAATTGGTGTCATTAAAATATTTCTTCTTAATTATTATTATATAACCATAATTCATGTTTTATTAGATAAAACAAATTAAAACCAGTATATTACATATACTAAGAAGTTATTATGTTAATTTAAAAACTAATGCACCTCTTCATTCCGTCAAATGGAAAAGGAAATTGGTTGATCGTGTGTGTGTCAAAAAGCCACCCGAGGAACTGAGGTAATTCGTTTTCCATCGGCACCACTAATTTATGGATATAATGATTAATTTAACACACATATATATATATAATAAATTCATGAAATTATTATACATATATAATAGAAATATCACATATGACTTCTAAATTTCCATTTTGTAGGAATATGATAACGTCGCTCATGTATTAAGATGACTACCATCTCGTGAAATGTTGTGTTCCATCATTCACATATGCTTTATATGGAAATTAATAATTATAGGATTAATGAAAATATGTTATATACATTACAAAAAAATTATTAAATAATTTTAATTTATTATTTAACATTATTTCATTTCATCCTTCTAGAAAATGGAAATAGAGTTCATTCATACGTACGACCTACCATCTCCATGAACAATGTAATTAATTTTATTTATATAACATTAATGTATTAACATAAGAATATATAGAACAAATATATATTATATTTATATCATGGATAGCATTTTTGAGTAAATTTAACCAAGATCAAATTAAAAGGATAGATAATTCCAAACTAATTCATTCATTAAAAATAAAATAGATATTTCCCAAAATGATATTTTAAAAAAGAATTATTAATAAATGGGTAATAAAATGTGATGTGTAAATACTGTATGGTATGATAAATATGAGTATGGTTCTATAATATATTTAAAAACCAATACACCTCTTCTTTTCCATCAAATAGATAATGAAATTGGTAGATCTTGTGTATGGAAAAAAGCCTCCTGGGAACTGAGGTTATTAATTTTTCATCAGCACCACTAATGAATAGATATAATGATTAATTTAAAATTTATATATATAAGATATTTATGACATTATTATACATATATAATGGAAATATTACACATGACTTCTTAATTTCCATTCTGTAGGAATATGATAACGTCGCTCGTGTAAAAATCTGACTACCATCTCGCGAAACGTTGTGTTCCATTATTCACATACTCTTTATATGGAAATTAATAAGGATATGACTAATGAAAATATGTTATAGACATTAAATAAAAATTATTCAATATTGTTAATTTATCATTTAACATTATTTCATTACATCCTTCTAGAAAATGGAAATAGACTTCATTCATACGTACGACCTACCATCTCCATGAACATGTAATTAATTTTCTATCTATAACATTAATGTATTAACATAAGAATATGTATAAAAAAATATTATATTTATATCATGGTTAACATTTAGGAGTTAATTTATCGAAGATCAAATTAAAAGGACAGATAATTCCAAACTAATTCATACAATAAAACGAAATATATTTTTCCCAAAATGTGATATTAATAAATAATTATTAATAAATGGGTAATAGAAGGTTATGTGTAAATTCTATATGGTATGATAAATATGAGTATGATTCTATAATATATTTATAATCAACTAATATATATTATACAGTAGGTTTGAATCCCTACAAAGGAAGTTGTGACTTATCTTATGAAATTTATAGTCTCTCTTTTATTTCTAGGAGACATATGTCAAATTCAACACTTGTTTGTTTTGTCTGGTTTAAATAATACCATTAAATTTTATATCACTAATATACTTATTTTAATGATATTTAATGTTTCATCATATTTTTTTATTTATTTTTTCTTACAATTCAAAATATCTTCAATGTGGTAAGGGATTTTTGTCCCAATTTTTCTTATATGGGACATATATTACGTCATTCACATATTTTCTTTTATGATGTGTATATACAAACCCTTTGAAATTTTATATCATGGATTTTTCTATTATGAGGGAAATTTAAATTAAAATTTAAAATTTTCTTTCAGGAGGCTTATGATTCAATGTTACCAAAGTGGAAAGGGTTTTATGATAAAATCTCATCATTTATCAAGGTTGTTTCTATTTATTCTTTTTATAATGAAATAATATAATATATCTATAAATAAGAACATGAATTTTATTATCTCTTGTCTATGTTATGAAAATACATGTGATACATTCATTTTAATTTCTTTATTAACTAAAAAATTCAAAAGGTTGTTTTTAAGAAAAAAATGACTTTATTTCTCTCATCAGTTTGCAATCCTTCTTCTTCCATATCCATGTTTCAAAAATAATAAAAATGTTTTTAATAATATACACATTTATACTGCAATATTTAACAATGTAATTATTTTTAATTATTTTTTAAAAATTTATTTTTATGTCATTTTTCTAATAAGACCTATTTAGATTTTACTAAAAATGCAAATGAAATATTTTTTAATGTGTATAAACTGAATGTATTTTTCCACCCTCATGAACACATCACATTTAAATGATTAATTTATAAGTTTATAAGATTATTTTCAAATAAAATTATTTCCATAATAATTTATGATTTTTAGTTTTATAATGTTATTTTCTTAAAAATACTTATTTTCCTCAAGAAATGTTTCAAGTGACCTTAAAAATAATATCCTATCTATGATAATATACTTTAATGTTACATATGTTTATATATATATATATATTATTCAATGATTCTATATTTATTCATCATTTGTACGGTCTATGTTTATATTCATAAGATATTTGTGATTCCCATTCCTTTTCCAAAAGTTACCCTTTGATGAGATGTTTTTGAAACCTATTTCTTTTCATGTTTTTAGATATGATGAATGTTTTATGATTAAGTGGAACAAATAAATGTGGTTTTCATTATGTGATGGTGGTTATGTGATAACCAAGTATGGGTTAAATGTTATAACCATATCGTCCTACCTAGAGTCTCACTCAACTGTTCTCCGTGATAGTTTTCCACAAAACCTGATGTGTACCTCTCTAAATGCCATAGTCAACAGACTAGAAGTAGGGGCCTTGGGTAAGTCTATAGGGAGAATATTCCCTCATTTATTAGAGTAGAGTATGATAATAGATGTATATAATAATAATATGATATGCAATAGAATAATCAACAGTAGATATCAGTGGTGTATGAAATGTATAATCATCGAAGTTAATGAAATAATGTTTGGAAGATGAATAAATAAATAGAGTATACTGATAATGATTTAAGGTAAAATATTTCTACAAATATTATTATGAATGGGAAGGGGGTATAAGAATTCAAAACATTCTAAAAAAATTATGACTATCATCTACAGCATAAGATTGGTCCTTTACTCCAAACTCCATCCGAGAAATATAGATCAATCATGAATAGGATGTTGGACACTTCCCTATGTCTACACCTATAAACATATTTTTTTTCTTTAGTATTAAAGTAACCCAATAATAGTATGAGATACAATCTGAATAATCTAGCACCCACCTTATATATGACCTTAAATTTCATGCATTATAAATTAACAGTGTGCCATAATTAATTTTAATGAAATACATAATAACTAGGTAAGAGCATTTGACTTGTTCCACTTGGAATCCTTTCTATCTACATACTTTGGTCTAATATGGAATATCTGAAACAAAGGATCCTTCAATGGAAAATTAAAATATATAAGGATACATGTATTTAAATGTCTCTAAACATTTTCTTTGGCCTAGAGGATGAATTTCCATTTTATTTATTCCAGGGGATCAATTATCATTATGAAATTGTTCATTTACCTCTTTCTTTAAATAAATTTTAAAACCACTTTATAATATTCGACAATATTCCCTATGACCATCCATGGAAATACGTAGGGATGTTCCAAATATTATTCAAGGGGACTGATTCATCACCAAAGCCATGAATTCAATCCAAGGTGACCTAGAAATGAATTCCTATGCGGTAGTCTACTGATGGTGTGAAAGGAATAGTAATAACCTACAAGTCCATTCCAAGTATTTCTTATTGGGGCATGAGACCCTCTATAGGAAAATTTCAAAATAATGTTACATTGATCCCATCCAAGGGGTCTCCCCTAGTGAACCAGTGTAACTCATCTGGAGCTAAAAATAGATGAAACTTAGAGATCTTGTCTTAAGAATAGTGGATCACACCCCGATGTGATTAAAAAGAATGATATTTTCTATAAAAATGGAAAAATATTCTTTCTAATGGGTCATTATGTTCAATCCCATTTGTCACCCTAATAACCAAGGTGAAAAATTTAATCATGTAATCATTTATAATAATTCATAAATGAATAACCATTTCTATTCATTTATATAATTAGATCATGTTGGAATCATTAGTTAAATAATTTCATTGGGAAATTCCATTCAAGTTATATAGAATAATACATTAGGAACATAGAAAACTCGTTTAATTCGACAATTTCATTAAGGAATGGATCATAGGTTTTAACCCATGGTCCAAAACAGAATTAAACTAAACACAAGTCTCAAGGAATAAATAATGTAATGACACACCACAAGGGAATTAATCTAATATAGAAAAAGAAACAATTTAGACATGAAGGAAGAGAGAATCCAATTGGATATTACAATCTAATTGTGATCTACACACAGGGTTGATTTACCACATACTCTGGTTGCCAAGGGCACACCAAGATATCCATTTTAATTAAGGTTTTAAAATTATAGGTGATGATACAAAATAATGTCTCACATAATAATGATTCAATTTATAAAATACAATGAAATTATGGCAAAATGCCAAGAACTCCTACCTTAGACTCGTGGAGCATCCCTCCTCCTGTATCACCATTTGATTCGATCAAGGGTGGTTGAAAACATAGAAACGATAAAATTACCAAAAAATTTGGTAGATGATCTTCTAACCAAATAGGAAAATGGATGTGAAAAACAAATTTAAATATATTAGATATGATTTGAGACTACAGATCTAGCATTGAGAAGGATCTTATTGTGAATAAACCGGAGTCTATTTGACGGAGTCGTATGAAATCCAATTTGTCTTGAAGGAGGGTGTTTTCAATAGAAGGGGTACAAATCAATGGGAGAAAATAAGAGAATTAAATAATAATTGTTTTACTACATTAATGTGGGAAAAATTGAAAATTTCACCCATTTTTGTCACTGCACATGGTTTGGTTGAACTGTTGGAAAATCATGCACCCTTATATGCTTCAAAGGTGCACATCACACAATTTGTCACACTGTCTGACTAATCATGTGAATACTATGAATATATACTCTATCCAAAAAAAATATATGACTACATGATAATGACCTATGGACTGTATAGTTGGAAAAAAAATGTGTGGACCCTATTGTGCCAATATCTGCAACCACACAGTTTAGGGAAACCATGCGGGCGAGGATGCACAATTTGTTTTAACAGTGCGACTAGGTCTTTTCTTCAAATTTCAGTGATTTGGGCTCTAAAATATCCTAAGATGCACCCATACCCACCTTAAATTTTAATAAAAATATTTTTAGAGTCTTTTAGAGGAATTTTAATAAAATATTAATGATCCATATATTTCAGAAAATCTGGGACATTACAACATCCCCTCATAAAGACAACTCATCCTGAGTTTCCCTTCCAAGGGTAGTAAAACTTCATTTGAGAAGAGTTCCTAACAATGATCATGAAGATTATCTTACAATGCTAATAGGATTAATCTTATACACATATATGAGTCCACAATACATGTGCTAGTTGAACTGACTTTCCTTAGATATCCTTCGTGTTATGATCAATGATTTGTATCAGATGCTCTTGGAAGGAAGCATCATCTTCCATCTCGATATCATCATGGTCAAAAAAATGATTTTGGTCAGAATGATACTACAGATGTTGAGATACATTAAATACCTCATTCAGGGAATGATACCTCTATGGTAATAAATATCAATTGGCTACTTTCTCAACTCTCACCACTATCTCAAAAGGCCCAAAATATATCTATAATAACTTATAGTGTCTTTGTATTCATCTGTGACCCAGTATAGGTGGCATATCTTGAAGGACCTAATGTTCACCATTGATGTAAAGATTTATAAAATGATTATTTTTATAATAATTCTTCAAAGATTGAATCATTTGGACTTTATCTGAAGTAATCTAAATAAGACAAGAACCCAATATAGCTATCTAACATTCCTCTATTCAGCACAGAGGCAATAGAGATTATCTACAATACAGTGACATATATGGAGATATATGAATCATTGTCTATAAAATATTTTTGTAGGAGAAATAATCTTGAAAAATATTATTTTCCCATGTACCTCTAAAATAAAGGACACAAGCCCATAACATTTCCTCTAACACCCAAATCATCCTCTTATATTTCCCGTAAGTCATAGGGTGATATGCAGTGCTCAAGATCACTTGTGAACCCAGTGCCTTATATAACCCTCTTTAGAATTGTTACATAAATCAGGAATCCCATTTGGTGACAATATAATGCATAGTACTATGAATTTTCACTATCTCTCGGATGTAAATCCTTCCTACAACATCAATAGTTATGTTTTCTGAATCGGAATGAAGTGCATGAATTTGGTCAAACGGTCGATGGTCACCCATACTGTACACATTCATCAAGGGGATATTAGAAATAACATCATTAAATATATTTTTAAATATTCCATTTATACACAGAATGGATAGAGGCTGTAAAAGTTTAGCAGGTCACTAGTTCTCTACCTTCACTACTGACAGCTGGAGCACCAATTGATGATACCCACTATCTACATATTCATACATGGACACTAATACTGAAAGAATATTCCATTATATATCATGTTAATTCCATTATAAACATCCCATATAGAGGTATGTGATTCCCTCATCAGCTCTTCCCATATATCAGAAGGAAACTATAACTGACCATGGATGAGTAGAGTTTCACTAGCATCAACAACCCAACCAGGAGGTGATTTCTATCATTGAATTATCTCCCAAAATAGGATGTCCTCATAATCATATAATTATTTCATTCATACCCACTCTAGATGAGAGGATGTTACTTACATAGCTTCTAAGACTGGAATCTCATGCTATTATTGATCCAAAAGATGCATCTTAAAGTACAAATACATCAATTAACACTCATTGATTGATTAATTGATTGCATTCTTGTGATTCTTAGGGATCAAGGCCTCAACCACTATATTACAATTTACATATTTATAATTAAAATCCATGTTGAAAGATTTTTGTTATTCCACCCACCTATACTTCATTAAATTCAAGACTCACTTTGTGGATATGTATTTTAGATGTTTATGATCTTTGTAAAAAATGAGTCATTTGTCCAACAATAAGTTCCTCCAACATTGTAGAGGATAGAACATATCTACAAGCTTAATTTTATATTTAGTATAGTTCTTATCATGTGTCCTTAGTTGGTGGGATTCATAATCCGTGACTCGATCACCTTTCATCAGAATTCCACCTTTACCAATTCTTTATGAATGAGAATACTCATTGTAGCGTCATCTCAGATTAAGAATAATTAGAATTAGTGGTGGAGAGAGTCTTCCCTTTATCTTCTGAAAACCTGTATACCTAGTATTAGTCTAGAAAAAATTCACACCCTAATTTTTCATGAATGTAAGAAATCCTTTGAGGCATGAGAAATCCTGGATGAATCACGGGTAATATCCAGCCAACCCTAAGAAGCTGCATATATCAAACATGTTCTTGGGATGATCCCAGAAAACTACGACAATCAATTTATTTGGAAAAACTAATAAAAATATCTCATATATGACATGACCCATGAATTGAAACATACTGATCCAAAAGTAAGTTTTACTGAGCTTCACATATAGTTGTATTTCTCTTAGTGTACTCAGCATGATTTCAAGATGGTTGGCATTGTTGTGTAGGGTGTGTTAGTAAACCAAGATGTCATCTATAAATACGACCCCAATGAAATTAAGATACATGTGGAAAACATGATTCATCATATCCAAGAATAATCTATGTGTGTTCATCAGAATGAATGACTTAAACAATGACTTTTCAATTTGTACCTACTGTGGAATGTTGAACATGGTATGTCAAATGGTCTCATGTGAGCATGATTAATGGACAACCTCAGATCGATCTCTGAGAAAACAATTTCTCCTCAAATCTGGTCAAAGAGGTCTTCTATATGAAGAAATAGAAATTGTTTCTTCAATATAATATTGTCCAGATGATGATTATTCACACACAATCCATGGGTACCCATTAATATTCATGGATAAAATGAATGGTGAACCCCATAGAGATGTGGTGGGTCTGATTAAACCCTTATGCATAAATTAATCACAAAGACTCTTGAGTTCATGTAGATCTGTTTTATTCACCCTATATGAATATATGGAGTCTTCTACCACACTTGGAACTAGCTCTATAGTGAATTGAACCTCCTCTTAAGAGATAATCTAGAAAAATTATAATGGAATATTTAACATAAATAGCTCAAAATTGAAGGATATTGTACAAGTTGCATCCCCTGGTCACCCATAATGAGATAGACCATTTCAGTTGACATCTCATCTACCTTAGTATTCTTGAGTCCAAATTGACTCAGTTGATAATCATATAATGATCCGGGTTTTCAGATGGAAAAAATGAAATGGTTTTTAGACTTTCATTGTTTACTGGGTGGGCTAGTATTAAAACCTATCATCAAAATAGAATTAATTTATTTGAATAAATTAATATAATTATTTGGACTTCAGTGGATACCTGAGGTGTTACAGTGGTTCCTTGAGGAGTTTTGGGAGCATCAGATAAAGAAAAAACATGTTAAGGACCTACAGAGGGAGCATGGTACATCTGAAAATAACAGGCCCACATCAGGAATAGGTGTGGCCTTAAGAAGCTGTACTGAGGCTATGCACCTGGGAAATGCAGGGTATTCCAATCTACATTCCTAGCCCTCATGTTTATTATAGATTGGGAATTTCCAAAAACACTATTCACAACACGTTTTGTGCATGGTGAGGATAACTATATAGGACAAACCGTGAGAGGTTTTTCTAGATCCTAGTGAAGGGAGCATGGTTTCCCAAACCATGCATCCTAAAGCACACGCCATGTATCTTATTTTAAAAAAATAAAATAATAAAGGTTTAAATTAAATTAAAATAAATACTTAACACTCACCTCTAACCCTCTATTATCACAGGATGCCCCTCCCTGGGATCCAACATCACGCAACACACCCCTCCTTTGGATCCACCTCAGTTGGTCGATTTCTATCTGATATCATTGGGGCTTCTCTCCAATTCATCAAGGTAAGTCCCTAACTACTCCTTATTTCATTAGTTGTCTGAATTTTTATCTCCACATAACCCAGTGTTGTTCATCTAAAACCCTAGGTCTAGCGTTATTCCCTTTTTTCTATTTCTTTTGATTCAAGGTCTTGATAAAGGATTCTTAGGATTCCCTTATGCATGTTCTGGAAACCGCCAACAAAGGTTAGGTGGTTCAGATTGTCTTGGTACATCATCATTGATTTAAGGTAAGGTATTTATCCATTATTTATCATTGATTAATTAATTTTTGGGGATATAGGGTCTTGAGAAATCCTCAACGGGAAATAAAATACTCTGAAAAATTTGATGATGGAATAAGACATAGGTTAGATTGAAAATATGAGAAAAATATTAAAGAAATAAAATTTGGAAAAAGATTAAAGTGATCCACATACGAATATTCAGGAATGGTTCATAGATGGTATTTCATGTTAACAAAATGGTATGTGGACAATCTAGGAAACCCTGGCCCATGATAAGTTGGCTAATGATCCCAAAAATCTGTAGAATAAATGAATAATTGCATTGGTCTCATTCATTCCACGATATTGGTAGAATGGAGGATGAGGAATTCAACCTAAAAACAACGGACATGTGAATCATGTCGTTGGAAAAAATGTGAGGGAGAGGTAAGCTACTACCCATCGTCCTCAAAAACTTAGTTTATGGATAAATTGAGGCCAACAACGTCCCACACACTATATTGTTCGGGGGATCGAGGTAGTTATTTCCACATCCATGAGCTGCAGTCCAAAAAATATCTCCTCGAAAATATCTATTGACTCACTCAATTGTATGTGGGTAAATTTCTTCATTTTTGTCCAAAAATTATTCCATGTGTAACAAAGATACTGCTTCCCTAGAACTATATAATAAAGACTGTAAGGGGAACTAAAATAAGGTCGTTTTTGGAAGACTACATCATATTTTTTGGGAGCATGGAGATTACGAATGGAAGACTCCCTAGCCAAGCGTTCAATGATGTATGGATCCACGAATAGTTTCTAGTAGGTATAAACCCTCCACGTATCATAAAATGATAGGAAAATAATAATAACAATGAATTCACCGTGAACCATATTCTATTCATGGATGATATTCTGGTGAAATTCATGATCAATTCCCCTTCTTCAATCTGGAATACCACGTAGCGCTTCTCTAGACAGATTGAACCCAACGACATGTAGCAACATCCTATGAGGATGAAACTAGAGGCCGCCTTCCACTATGGTACATAGACCACATTCTGGTCCTTGTACCCCCTCAGTACATATATAGCATCGAGGTATGTGTACAAACACAGTGTGTGGATGACCCCCACCTTCATAGATATACACCATGCTGAGGTTACCTCATCCCATATGAACAAATGGAATGTAGAGTAGGGTGCCTTCAAGATTTTCACCTTCTGATACCAATCATTCCCTTGCATTTCCATATCCTCCTCTAAATCCCCTTTGCTAACTAGTGCATTGACATTAGGCCAAATCCTCTTCCAAATCCACCATACCCATATGATAAAACCATCAAGTGCATCAGTGTGGCCTTCTATGTTTATATACCCATGGTAAGCAGAGTCTCAAAGGTAATCCATGCAATGGTTTGAACCCCCTGAATGTTCATAAGTCTTCATTCCCATGTAAAATTGGGGTCCGACCATGCAATACGAAGGTGAACCTCCCATTATAGAGATGAAGTGTAATCACTAGATTTTCCAATCAATGAGGGATAGGGACAACTGAAATGGATCATGCCAAAATTCCCATTTTTATGTGGAGTATTTATTCACCCCTTTACCAAAAATCATTTTGGGTAACACTCAGTAAGGTATGATCCTAGCCTTATTTTGGGAGGGTGGAACTCTTATACCTATTCACCTCATCCCTGGATGAGTCTTGATAGATCAACAAACATGATTTTCCATGATATCAACAAGGTTAAAAGTTGGAACATTCAAATCCCCCCTCTCATCCCTTTTAGGATCGCATTCATGACCTCTTATGTTGTCGTCCTCCTTTTCTGTCAGAGGATAAGGGAATGTGTGTGGTTTTTCAGATCTATGAATTCCACTTTTTTATTACATCAAGAATGTCCCACATGGGATATGAGGTTAATGATGGTCCCAATATCCACACCATTTGGAATTAAAATATGATAAACCTAATTCCCACCATAGCTGGGATATATAGTATTCCTCCGTACGACCAGATTTCATGGGAATTTTCCTTAGAAGTCAGTCCCAATAAAATTTCACCAGACATGCTATGGAATCCTTTCTAGGAGTAAGCCTCAACTTATTTCTCTTAAATTGGATACCCAAAGAATGTATGTCGTAAATCAAACTTAACAATGAGGGATTTTATTCCCAGCCAAATGGTATTTGTATGAAGCCTCCATGTGGTCCAAACTCAATACCCATGTCACCCTAATGTTCTTTTATCCACATCTCTAGTAGGTTCATATTGACCCAAGAGACTGTATCTCTCTTATAAATCCCAAGTTTCCTCGACGTAAGCCCCACATTAGATCTTTACTAGGCACAATTCTCATATACATCCTTTCCACACGATGCTAAACTATATAGATGGGTCCCCATCACATGACCGTAAAATGTGATGTGTCTAGTTAAGTGGCGGTGAACTACGTGGGTTCAGATTTCTCTACAAATATATATAGAAATCCCATATCATCAGTTTTATCCAAATATCGAAGCAACTTTCATCATCCTTGGATGATGATAAACTCTATAGAACCTCATCATAGGGATAAAGCTAGTGTTCTCTAAGTATTTCCTAATACATGTGTATCCATGATTGATTTTTCAACCCAGGGGTAATCTATTGACACACTCTAGGGAATGAACCAAGGATTCATGAACATATGAACATTGATTAAATATACAAGAGAGTCCTAGAGTAGAAAATAATTCCCCCCAAAGGTTTTGATGAGGATGACCAACCATTATCTCGAAAAATGGAGTCTTTATGAATCATTGGAAAAATCATCCTCCAACAAGCACTAGTCTTTCGAAATCATGTCCATGAATCATGGATACAAGGGTTGTTGGGTGTTTCTACCTCCAAAAATAAAACCCATTGGAGACCATCCAATGACATTTTACCTGATGTGGACTGATTTGACACATAATCAAACCCCTATAATCACCCATGGATACCACTCAACTATGGACCCTCATTCTAAAGATGAGAAGGATAAAGTGACCAGTACTAGTAGAGATAATCCTAAAAATCATGTGTCACCCGGGGTGCGATGCGAATTAGTTCAAATCAAAAGTTGTGAACCCAACATGAAACCGTTAATAATTATGGAAAATTGGTTACAATCTATTGATCCATTTTATCCAACCCGGTATGATGCGAATTGGGTTGAAACCAAATTGGTGAACCTGATGTGATTCCTTAACCAAGGTTGTGGTATTATCCAAGCACAAGCCCCTTTCATTCAAAAAGGATGCGGGGAAAGAAATATTTTTGATAACTCATTAGATCATGAGATTCTACTATGAGGGTATTTTCTATTTATATATTCCAAATATATATTTATATATTTCATCAATTTGGAAGAGATCTCTTCTATCAAAATGGAATATCGAAAAATTGTTCAGACACATGCATCAGTTTCCACATAGGTGAGAATATTTCTTATGAATAGGACTATGTCGCCTACCCAATGTCTTCCAAGCTAGGATTCAAACATGATTATAAAGATTAACACCAAAAAAATACTCTCCATATAGTGGAGGATTCAATGAAGTCCCTATAATCTGTGAAAGCGGGCCAGCTGCCTCTTAAGCCGCGACCGACACCCCAACACAGGATGGCCCCTTTGGCCATCTCCAACCACATAGAGAGACTATCGCCAGAGATTGAAAATGATTACCTCCTCTATCTTAGGGAGGCAGATGAATTCAATGCTAAGTACCTCATCCCAGTTCCATAGGAACCCCACTCCAGGGCTCTTATTGGAGGATACCACCACCAACGACGTAAAACCCAACATCCTCACTGTGAATATGATATCATACAAAGGGAACCTGTAGAAGTCCATTAGACATGGGCCCCTCAAGATTCCCATCAATAGAGGATAACTCACAATATAGAGCAGGTTATCACCCCAGTTCCCAATGAGATGATCCAATACACAAACATAGTGACAGACAATGGGAAGACATACAACTCTTCCTGTTCCACTCAATCCCACAATAGAAATATAGTGGAAAATATGAGCGTATGTATATTCCCACTTGGTCTCATGAACCCCACCATGGATACATGGTGGCTCATCATGAGACAATGAAAATTTTTGCCAAGGCACACCAGTCCCATTGTGTAGACAGAGCATCAAATTACAAGAAAATAAAGATCCTTGCCAATGAACAATAAGCATGTCATCCAAATAAAATATCACCCAACTGTAAGTTGGTATAAATCCTAAATGATGAACTCTAATCCCGCCATACATATAGTGTGGCATACCATGGGTAATCATATAACATTATCGATATGTGTGAACCATTCCAGTCAAATACGCAGAAAATTCTCACGTAGATGCAAATTCGTACCTACCACAACAATTCACACTAGTAATATATGGTGGAATAAAAATATGAGCATATTCAAATTCCAATAGATGTATACAAATCTAAAGAGACAAATACAGTGGCAATCGAAGAAGACAGGTAGTGGGAGACTCGTTCCTCTGTCGCGGTACAGGAGAACCAACAGTACCCACTACCAACCAAAGGAGGACCGGAGCAGGTACAAAATTCTGCTCCAACATTATAATGGGTATTCATACCCATTCCATCCAAAGAGGTATCTCAACATATCTTCTATATGATGGAGTATTATACATCGATCCCAAACTATATCTTCCAGATGTGTCAAGAGGTCCCCACATCATCAGAAAAAGAGAGGAGTTGGGCCCACAATCCCATCTTCAAGGGTGCAGTGATTCATCCCCCAAATTAGAGGGTCACCCTGGAATAGACCCACATCCCAGCTTTAGTCTAGGAGGGTTTAAGACCATATTCCACAATAAAAGGACAACCATATTAGAAATAATTCTAGTTCCAACGGGGGACACTGGTCCAATGTGGTGGAAACTCCAGGGAAGACATATATCTCTATCAGAGTTGAAGAAGTCCATTAGAGTATTCTGGTTGCATCACATGAACCAAAAAAACAAGGCCCCATATATTAAGGCCATTACAAATAAGAGGTATCCCCATTTCCCTATAAAAGAGTACGAAAAAATGAAACGCGACAAAGTAAACAAGAAAATGAAGAGTATACTCATTATTCTACTCACCTGGAAGCTGGAGTCATTAACACCATCAAACATATATCAATATGGTCTCAATAAAAAATCATTCCATAAATAAATTATGGATGTAACAGTAGTATTTGTGAAGTTTCTCCAAGCAATGTTTCTTCCAACATCTCTAAAGGTCCTTTCCAGAGTACCCACAAGGGTTTACTCCGTGGGCCATAAATAATCGATCATGAGAGACTATCTACTGATGAATGTTAGAGTAGACCTACCCTTGACCAGAATATCAAACAACAAGATGTTACCCCTTTCTATCATACGACATGATGGTCATATCCAAGGAATACATTGCATATGTGTTTCTACTGGTCGTCGGACATCAAGTTATGACAGTAGTCATCACCATGATGGCATTCACTATGATGGCCCTCCCCATAGTGACATTAAGCAATGAAAAGGTCATCCCCTCATTTATTTACTTCCTGAAGGCCCACCCCATAATTAAAACTATTATTAATCACCCTAAATTTATATCTATTATTGTAGTCCTTTCCATGATAACAATCATTGTGAAGTCCCTCCCCTCAATGTTTCCATTTATTAAGAAGGTCCTCCCCTTGTTGTGGTCTACCCTAAAGGTACATCCTCAGGTAAATGATGTAAAATTACTCTTTATGACCAGAAACTAACACGTTTTGGTGGTCCTTGCCATCTTGGCACTGACTGCGAAGGTATTCCCCATAGTCAAAATTCACGCTGGTGAGATGGTCCTCCCCTTTTCAGGTCAAATGTGAGAAAACCTTCATATGCCAAGGCGCTTGAAAAAATAGAGTATGTAATGTGGGATACCCTATGCATGACAAGAGATGTACTTTCTCAACCAGATAACGTCAAGGGGTCACGATCATCTTCCAAGACACCCTCGTACCATTCACATGTCAATGAGACTATTGCTAACCCCACTACATGGAATGAAATCATTAAGGAGTAATCAAAATGGTCGAGTTAAGAAGAAGAGTCCCTAGTGAAAAAAATAAGATATATTTATTGTGAGAAGAACACTATCTAGGGATGACATACCAGTGATGTATTAGACTACGAGAAATTCTTAGTTAAACACACCAAAAGAGTTGTCATAAGAATGTATGAAGAACATTCACCTCAATATCTGGGAAAGTCTCCTAGAGTTAAAAGGAATGTTTTTACCTATGATGGGTATGAAAACCACGTAAATTTCATAGTAGTGATTTTCTATCAAATAAACCTAGAATCCATTATATCATCAGAAAATTAATAATCAAAAAGGGGAAAGAAATACCTTGAGATGGACCGCCTCCACATACTACAAATGTTTCATTCACTCATGTGAAATTCCTCATCTGGTGTTCATATGTGAGGATGGGGAGAACACGGAGATTTTTACTTCACCCAACATCCTGTCTAGTAGAACCCACTAGAAGTGACATCCTCTAATGTCATCATCCCCAAATGACAGCTAAATGAAGTACCTTTTTAGGAAAGGTGGAACACTTGACATGAACCAGACTTGAGTACGTCTCAGAAGAATCATGCCTGATGAGAGAAAGCCTTTTAGAAGATCATGAAACAAGCTACTGAATACATCCAAAAAACATCCTTGTTAATTGACCCAATCAATGAGAACTGATCATCTCATCAGAAGAAAGTGATTCTCATGAATACCCAACACCATATTCATCTCACAATTTCCCGTGAATTCGTGAAATCAAGAAGGTGATGATACTATCATCAGTCACCGCAACATGTGACCATCCCCAGCCCATAGGGCTGCGGGAATTTCTAAAAAAAACTTCCCCTACAATACAAGAAGATTCATTCCAAGTAACATAAATATAATAATGGGAGAATTCCTATACCAAAGGGATGGAGGCATGTTTTACTCACATTTCCACCCAATGGATGTCTGTCTTCTCTAATCTAGGGAAACCAATGGATACCAGGGTCACCTGTACAATCTTTTCAGAAGACTCACATCCCCCAAAATGTAGGTGTACAAGAAGGCTATATCAGGGCTCCCTTCGAGACACTCTTCACCAAGAAATCGAAAGAATATCACACAATGTCCAGAGAATATCAAATAAAGGATGTAAGAAGATCTCATACCAATCAACACCTAGTATGCCACCCTCAATGTGGTATGCATCAGTAAAAATTTTATCCATCAACCCCAAAGATCTCACTAAAAGTGATAAAAATAATGACGAAACAGGAGAAGGTGGTACCTTCTCAGATATGGTTCACACCTAGAATTGATGTGTGCACACTCAAAACCAAAGAGTTGTCTTAAATTTGGTTCCACCTTAATCAATCTGCCATTACCTCGCATGTGAATCCCCAACAAGGAGAATAATAAGAGCAAGTTCTATAACACACCTCCTACTCCCAATGAAAACAATTCCCCCACACTTTATGAGATGTTTGATAGACAGGAGAATTAAATAAAAGAGAAAAGGTGAATCCACATTGATCTTCTATGTGCAAGACATCTTATTTGTTATGTTCCTTAGGTGGAGAATCAACACGCACTTCTATCAGATATACCTCTACCACATGGGTTCATCCTAATGAATGAAGAGAGATTGGGAAGATCATTCATGTAAATTCTAGGATCATGAGTCCACCAGAACCGAAGACTAGAAATATACCAAGATTTATCTCCATAGGGATGAAATGGTAATAGATTCAGGATAATCCGCAATGAATGCCCTGACTGGGGTCCTGCCTCATGTTCCAGTAGTTCCAACACATCCAATATTTCCCCCTATTGTACCTACACTTTCTATGGTCCAACAGGATATTCATCAAGGTTCCTAAATACCATGAAGTTATAGGCAACTCAAATGGATGAAATAATAGGATGACATGCTCTAATACTAGCTGAACAGAATCCCTACCCCGATTGGATAAGTAACGTCCCTCCACCACCAAATATTGGGAACCCCATATTCCCAGTGTTCAATGCCTCGTGGGACCCAGAGAAGAATCTACTAAACTCCTCGTTTTTCAATGATCCCAGGATAGGATCCCTAGGGAAAAACGAATAAGTGAAGCTAAGATTCATTGTAGGAAAAAAACAAGGATTAGCCATTGTGTGGTAAACTCGTTTTCATGATAATTAAATAATTGAATGAGACGATCTTCAGTGGAAGTTCTTATTATAGTTCAACTCAGCATTGCTAAAATAAATGATCAATGACCTCATGAAATGAAAACACTGAGATAATTCTAGTGTTTTATACTTCATTACCATATGGAAGGGACTAACATACTCCTCAAATCACAAGACTCCAATGATGAGATGTTAGACATATACATCGACAACCACAGTGACGAGCTATAAACAACAGTTGTTTTGGTGAAATATAAAAGTATGTTATGAGAATTCTCTTACATCACTAAAAGAAAAGAAGATTCCTTCTAGGATACTAGCATCAAGTATTGGGCATCCCCATCAGCCCTAGTAATAGGCGTGGGAGGGATAAAGTTGCTTCTCCAATGCTTAACCCACCCCCTACAATTACTTCAGCTCCATGGACCCCACCAAACCATGTAGAGCCCTATGGACATTAACATCCACCTTTGTCTTGACCAGATGACTAGAGGGGTTCCAATGGAAATAAATTTAATGAACCTAAAAAAATGTGCATTTGTTCCAGGATGATCAATTACTTGGTTACATTATAGCTTCCTTGAATCTCAGCTCAGTTCGAAATTTAGAACCAAAGAGAGATGATGAAGTAGGTCTTGATGACTAGCCCTATTACAATACCTTTTACCAAATATTGGGGCACAACATTAAAAAGTGATTCATCTTCACATACCTTCTACAATGAATGGTAGATTTCGAACAATTCTAGCAGGGACCACCACTAGTGAAAGTGGAATATGTTTCCACCACTAACAAGTATAAAGGAGGGCAGTGGAAAACGTTGTTAACAAAAATGATAAAAAAAATTATAGTTTCATGACTCAGAAAACAATAAAATGAGCCCACAATAACCTCCATGAATAGTTAGGGAAATGGATTATGCCTCCAATATCTCTTGATGGAACACATATGACATTCTCAGCCCCAAAATCCTCTAATGTCCAGCCACCTAGAATGTAGTCTAATCCAGAATGAAAAATGAAATTACAAGGATATCATCTAGAACCAAATCCAAGGTTGGATTTATCACTATCAGATTTCATGCCAACAGGTCTGAAGATATGGGTAATGCCCCTACAAACATCACCACTAGGGACAGATGATAAGGCATATCCATCGTCAAAAGGGAAGATGATTTTTGGATCCTTTAATGTAATCCATTTCATGGATACCTTCTTTAGAGATGTGTATATTTATCAACTACAATTCCCAGCACAAAACTAGGGAGTCGTGGGATGAAGCTATAGTTATCAGGTATATGATGGGAGATACAACCATGGTAGAAATCATGCTTATGGATGCACCCTCACTCAAAACATAATTTTTTTAGAAACTCACAGAAGGTCCTTCCAAATGATACAACATGAACTAAATTATTTCTCTAATACTACCATAATAAATCCGGGCACAATTTCCTTGGAATATCTCTAAAAAGATGAACATATGACAAGTCAGCAAAGGCATGTGAGCAGACCTGCCCAACCTACTCAAGGAAGGATGAAAGATCATTCAGATCTGATCCCAATGGGTCAAACCATAATCATCAAATGCTCAAGCCTCTAATTCTCCAGTGAATGATAATCCCCAAAATAGTAAGTGCCATTCTATAGATCAGAAATGTGAAATTATGAAATTGTTTTCTTCAGTACCAGCTATTCTTTCAATCATGTATGAATTGGATCTATTAGATGATCTCAGGGATACACTCACTGAAGCCTTTCTATGTCCATACGAGTTTGATTATGAGGTTGTCACTGCTGAAGTCTAACGGATGAAAACAAATTGTATATAATTCCCCAATGATATATCGTTCACAGATCGAGATGAAAACACCATCATACAAGGACACATAAAACCATATATGTGTCTAAAATGATAAATGGTGTCGATATCTGAAAATTATTCATTGACAATTTCTCTGGAGTAAATCATCTCACACTACAGACACTTCGTTGGCTGGGATAAAATGAGGATTATCTAATGCCCTGCACCACGAAATTGTTGGGCCACAAAAAAAATCAAGGAGACTCTATTAAGAAAAATCAAGCTCAAAATCTAGTTCGATGGCCTCATATCTCCCCCATTTTTTCAAGTATTATGAAATAATATGACCTTCAACTCCCTTCATGGAAGTCCCATGTTTCATCAACATGCATCAATCACCTCCTATAACTATTTTCTCCTCAAATATAGCATTAATGGACATAATGTGACACTACATGGTGATATGGCCCCAATCAACCTCTATGAATCACACTATCCTGATGAAATTTTAAATAATATGAAGGATAAGTGACCATCAGTTGATGGTGTTGATTGGATTTCATCCCAAATGGGATTTATGTGGTTTAGGTTGATCCCATAAAGATTATCAAGGAAGAAAACATATTTACCATTAATCAAATTGAAAGAACAAATCCAAATTCATATTCATATTCAGTAGTCCCTGTGATTTCAGTTACAGAGGCTGAGATTGATAATGCTGAAAAGATCATTGACTTCCAAGATAAAGGAGGTGTATTTGATAGAAATTTCTCTGATTCATCATCACAAATCTACAAAATTTCCACCTCACCCATTGAGGTGGGAGGAATTGTATCATCACTCAAAGAATATGAAAAACTATGATACCCCTTGCTGCATTTTCTTCAGAGAAATCCCCTCCAACGGTTTATGTAGAGGAGACAACATCCCCCCTCAAAGACCAAAACTCCAATACTTACCTAAACTATGGAGAAATCATTGTAAGGATTGTTTACCCATAAAAAGATGAAGAGGAAGATGGTGGGGATATATAGGAGGAATAAGAATACCTGAGGGATTCCCATTCATTATTTGAGGAAGGCATATCTAACAACATTTATGAACTTAAGGAAATCATCATGGGTATGGAAGAAGACCTGTGACCAACTTTGATTAGTGAAAACGTGACTTTAAATGAGAAATAGAATGTACCTCCTTCCTGAAGAAGAATCAAGAAGTTTTCACATAGAATTATACATAGATTCTAGGACACGATTGATAGGTGTCCACTCACCACCGGTGCTTTCTATAGGACCACCATGGTTATAAGAAAGCTCTTAGAAGGACCCACCTGACACATGGTTCCTAAATTGAGGTTGTAGTACAAAATATCATCAGAGATAAATTCTTCTGGGAGGTATAATACACCATCTAGCTAGAAAAAAATTCTCATTCAAGAAGAAGAATGGGAATATCATGGTATTCATCGATTTCAGGGGCCTCAACCAGCACTTCCAAAAATGTGATTTCCCAGTCCGAATCACATAATTACTAATCAATGAAATTATTGGATATGAGGATCTCTCATTCATGGAATAATATTCTAGATATAACCAGATATGAATAGACTAAAAAGATAAATAATTCACAACCCTCTAGTCTCCCAAAAGAGTGTTTATCAAAAAAGTAATTCCATTTGGTTTGAAAAATATCTGCACCACATACCATCACACCATGCACCGCATCTTCAAAACCTTCCTGGGAATTTTTCATCAATTTCTAGGTGGATGGTTTATTGGTTAATTCACTACAGCGCTTAGACCATCAATAATATCATAAAATATTCTCCAATAAACATTGAAATCACAGTTTAAAAATGAACCCCCTATATTTTACTTTTTGTGTTACCTCGAGAAAATTACATTTAATTATCACATGACATCTGGAATCAATGTTAATCCTGAGAAAACATAGGTCATCCTTGAAATTTCACCTCATCGCAACCTCAATATGTTGGGGGTACTCCAAGGACACCTGACTTAAATTCATATATTTATAGCCAACCTCACTGGAAAATTATTTCCCTCCAGCAGGATGATAAAGAAAGGGGTAGAATATAAATGGACTAAATGTTGTGAGGAAACATTTGACAGGATCAGTAAATATCCTTGAATCCCACCAGCACTAATTCCACTGATCAAAGGAATACCACTCAATCTATACATACCCAATGTGGTGTGATCCCTACGCCCCTTCTTCATATAGAAGAATGATGGTGGAAATGAGAATAGTCTATATTACATCAGTTGTACCATGATTCATAATAAGACTCGGTATGAAAATAATGAGAAGAGTTACCTACCATTAATATTTGTAGTCTATAAGGTGAGGATTTACTTATTTCACCACAATATTCATTTGGTATCATGGAGAAAACACTCAAGTATAGTCTTAGTAGTCCAATGTGAACTTTAGGCCTATCACAGTTGGTGGTTATCCCGCAGTAGTTTGATATACAGTTCATTCAACAAAAATCCATCAAAGGGAAAGAATAATCATATTTTCCGGTAGATCATACCTTAATAGATGTATCTTATTTTAATACTATGTTACAATATGAATAATTTTTTCTCTATTTAGAAGAACTCCTACATGTGATTAATGAACTTCAAAAGTGCCTCTAGAATCCTTGGATGAAAAAGAATGGAAGACCCCAAGTTCAACAAAGTGGGGATTGGAGTCAGACTAATATCTCCAAAATAGAAGTTCATCCCTATTCCTTCTTACTGTCAGAGGTGTTCACAAAAAATGAAGCAGAGTATTGGTCCCTCATTGCAGGCCTAGAGATAGCACTCCAAGTGAAAGCTAAACATGTGAAGATAACAAGAGATTCATAATTGGTCTTCAATAAATTCAATGGTGACCATGATATCAAAAAAGGGGTGTCAATCCCTTTGATGAACCATATTTGAGAACTAATGGGAATGTTACCATTAGATCCAACATTGACTTATATACCCCAGTCCTAAAATGTCAAATATTATTCATTTGAAAATGCATCCATATTTATTGCCAAACCAAATCAGAATGAAAAATTAATTAGTATTTCCCCCTGATGGATGGACTTACCATTAATTTAAGAAAAAATTAATGAAATTAATGAAATAAGTCCCATCCTTGAGTTCTATAGTCCTACCAATGCGTGGTTGACTCCCATTGAAGATTAAATTCAAAGGGGAGAGCTACCATCAAATAGGGAAAGAAGGGAACATATCCAAATATGGGAAATCAAACTTCATGATGTATGATAGCACAAACTGGAAAATGGACCTTTATAAGAGTGGCCTTGATGGATTCCATATCAGGTGCATTGATAAAGAATAGAACAGCACCATCATAAAAGAAGGGAATGCTAGAACATGTAGAGCACATCAATAAGCATCCAATATCTCACAACATATTCGTAACCTTGGGTAATTATGGACCTCTATGATGTAGCATTTCACCGCATTCACCACGAAGTTCCATTCCTAACATGTTCATTCGAATTTCATCTATGAGCCTTCTATGTTACTTCACACATACAAGTTTTTCAAGCCATTTTTTGAATGGGGAATAGACATCATGGGACCATGCCCTCCTGTAAAATGCATAAAATGAAAATATATTCTCCCAAAAATCTACTTCTTTTCTAAATGGTTAGAAGTTGTACTTCGTAAAGAGGTCCGAGCAAGAAACATTATAATATTTGTGAAAGCCAACATCATTATCATGTTTGGTTTCCCTCATACAATACAAATGGAAAATGGAACTGATTTCTGCTATATTGATGTTGTCAAGCTATATCTAGAGCATGAAATCAAGGCCAACCATTATCCCACTACAATGTATTAGGGAATTGGAAGATAAAGGGCTTTAACAAGACCATATCTAATATACTCTCAAAAATGGTCGGAAATGATAATAAATCCTGACCGGATGATCTCCTCCAAGTTCTATGGGATTACGAGACCACAATCTGCACCTCGACCCAAGCAACCCATTTCTTATTAATATACGAAATAGATGTGGTTCTATGCATTGATGTTGAATTACCATCACTATGTGTGTCCAAATATGATCAAATGTCCACAGATTAGCAGTATTGAAGATAGTTTGATGAGCTAAAACAATTGGATTAGAAAACACTGCACACTCTGCACCATTTGGGTGTATACGAGAACCAAGTCATAGGAACATTCAATAAGAAAGTTTTTTAACGTATTTATTAAAAGGATATATGTTTCTAGACCTCATAACCCTGATGATACTCAAAATAAAACCTCTAATGTTGGAGAAAAAATTCGAAGGACCATATGTTATAAACAAGTTCTACTCCAACGTAGAATATGAATTAATTTTAACGGATGGATAGATCACCACAACTCCCACAAATACGAGGTTCTTGATGAAGTACTATGTGTAATCATAATATATTCATCATTTATTCAAGACATTAAACAACATAAAACCACATACATCTATGGTAGACAATGCTAAACAATATATGAATGGTCTTGATTTAATGAAATTAAACATCATGATGAATTCATCCATAATGCATGACATTAAATAACATAGATACATATGTGTCCACCCTATACAACATTAAACTTCAAAAAATCTTCATCATAACTGCATGGTGTTAAACTGCATGGTGATCATTGTGTCATAAACAATGACTTGTTGGGAATGAATTAAAACTTTGCATGGGAAAGATAAAAATACACCCATCCTGTGTATGGGATAGGCTGACAAATGAAGTGTATCTTAGAACTATGTGTGGCTTGATTCCTTCCCTCATAGGATATGTAGAGATGCATGAATCATATGTTTTGTTATATCCACCAACATCATACACAAAAAATATGATTCTCCTCCTTGTGTATGGCACAAACCTATGGATGGAGGGTATTTTACAGGACTACATAGGACATTATTCCTATTCATCAATGGTATACATTGAATCACATTGAACCTATGAATTTTTCTAGCCATAAAATGACATAAATTCCCTTTGTTATGTTTTATTTTTATCCATATACTACTACAAAGGAACTTCTCATATCTCCTTGTTTCTCACACCGAGTATAACTCACGTGAGTGTAATAATGGTGGAATGTATTTTACAATGTGGAAAAATCATAGAGGAATATGATAATCATGTACTCATGAAATCATGGTATAAAATTAAACTATATATGGAGAGGTCATACTAGCACATAGTGTCTTCAAGAAATATGTGTCATATAATTCCTAAAATTGTAGCATACATAGTGATATTCGGATCCTTCATCATGGTCTAACCACCATTAAAAGAATTACCCACCCTCTACATGGGTCATACTGGTATAGGGAACATGTTTCTAGAATTAAGAGGACATTGATTCCCAACTAACAAGGATACATTAGAAACATCCATTGGGTTCAAGCCTATCACTTTACTAGCATTATATTTTTCTTGTCAGGTACACTCTCATCCTTACAATATGAAATTAAACTACATGGGATACATGATCTATGTGTGGATTGATTCAAATCTATCAATGGGACACATAGTGATTCCCAGATTATATATCTTGGTCTAGCCACCCAGAAAGAATTCTCCCCCATGCATATAATCCACACATGCGTAGGGAAATTCATGATTCTTATCTACATGATGTTAAAATTCATGGCCAAAGAATTTCTAACTGGAAGACATTAAATTTACGGGAAAAAGAATTACTAACCATACTTCATTAAATTGTAAGGTATCTCATGAACTAAATGTGTCTTAATTATCAGTAGGATGATATATGTAGTGACGCTATGGCTTGAAACCTAGGGTCCAACTACTTAAAATAAAATGAAAAAATTCCCCAAATCTCATTCATGTGAAATGAAAATAGATTCATGGGATTTAGAAATAGGAATCTCACATCCAAAAAGGGTGAAAAGACTATTCTTCCCATTAAATATTAATCTGATCAATGTATTGGATCTCGTACCATAGATCTAACCATGGTTTGGATATTTCTCACATACCCAGACATCCCACATTTCATCCATCAAACTATAGGCCCTGGGAAATCTCAGATCACCATAATCACATGTGGATTTCAGAAATAGGTTTCCAGTATCATGAAAACACCCTTGTTTGACTACGAAAATAATGCCCTGACAGATCTGCAAAAATGGACCATGAAACTTGTCTGCCAACCAAAGGAAAATTCATCCTCAAGATATGTAAGTCCTTATTCTGTATGCACATGGGCTCATAATCCATGCATCATATATCCTAATTTGAGGGCTCTTGGAATCAGGGATTATAATTTCTTCCCCTCTCACATCTGGGGGTGTACCAGGGATATACCTACCCTATAATCCCATGTTATCACATGATTCCATTGAAATTTCATCCATGTAACATGTTGTTAAACAATGATGTCAACATCCTCACTACATGATGTTAAACTGTATGGCCCAATGATGCTACATTATTTGAGCCTTCCATCCCTAGGTGATTGAGTGAAACCCTTTACATGCCTTGTTTTTCACATAGATCATAACTCATGTGGTCTTTGGAATTTTAGCAGCAGAACCACCTTAGATCTAGGGAAAATAAATCTACAATGACCGACCCAACTCGCGTGAATTTAAAAGTCATATTAGTGTTTCCCCTCTATATCAGGAATCCTATAGTCTTTACCATATGACATTAAGTTTCAAGGGACCCCAAATATAGATAATTCCACCCCCCCTTCCCATCATTCCCCGTGCATATACCAATCCTATGCAGGGAGACTAATTTTATGACATCTGGATTTACATGCTCGATTTTGGCCAAAACAAAAGAATAAAAATGCCCTTCTCCTTATGCAAAAGGCAACATTGGATAAGGAATATGAACTTGGGTCTAATGGATCCTCACAACTGGGCCCTGATTCAACATGGGAGTCAAAATATCCCACCCCACATACATGTCAAATATGTGTAGAGAGACTCCCAATTTCGTGAACAATCACAACCTAATTGTTTAGGATATGTCCAAAAAAATTCTATAAATTCTTCAAAAACAATAATTTGAGTGATTTAGGATCATTATAATCCTTCATGGCTAGTATGAATGGATGTTCAGTGTGTTATAGACACCTTGGTTTGACTATGAGCACAATGCCAGAATGACTCGGCATACATTTCCCAAAACATAGCTTGTCAGCCAAAAGAAAATTTTTCATTACGAAATACTTTTCATATATTCATAATCCCAATTGATTCCAATCCCTATTTCATTTTTTATGATACAAAAACACTCAATACCATGGTTTAAACTTTCATTCCTACTCACATCCTGGATACATTAGAACATCCTAGCCTGATTATCCTTTAGATACTTGAGGACAATACTCCAATGTCCTAATATCATTACATTTTAACTACATGATACTTGATACCAAGTATTCAACCTTAGTTCAGGTCACATTAAAGGGTATTTTACCTCATGTTCATGTTCAAAAAATGAATGCACGTGCGAATGTTCAGCATACGTCCTTCCCCAATGGTGAACCTATATAAAAAATATCCATCCCCATTTGTCAATCAGATTTCCATAGAGATGAGACTTAAAAGAAAAATGTGTGACTTTATTCCTATCATAACAAGATATATATTGTAATTAGAGTCTCATACCTCATATCAAGACATGAATCAATAATGTCTTATCCTTTCCCTGGCAAGGGTCAGGCCGGTGTAAGGATACCACTCATACTGATAGGATAAAAATGCCTCAACTTATTCTTAGTATTCCCTGTAATGGTCAACCAAAAATGCCTCCTATTTTTTTTAGAAACCCCTCTCCAAAAACCCTAATCTATATATAGAATGTTTTGAATCCCAAAAATCCCCCATTTTCATTAGGTAATGGAAGGATAGTGTCATGAAGAAACATTTGTTTAACTATTCAAAAAATTCACTGACGGCTCCGCATATGATTCCCACACAAATGGATTATCCACCAAAGGAAAATTTTTCCTTGGGAGATAATTTTCCTACCTCCATACACCCTTAAGAAATTTATTTCTCACCTCAACCTCTAGACTTTGAATAACACTAAATTAAAATTTACATATTACTCCTTTTCAAAGCCGGAAGATGATGGAGATTTATGGGAAACTATTTTGAAGTGGATCATTTACCCTCATCTAGTCAGAGTAAAATTATTTCACAAATTGTACCTCATAAGTCCCAGTCGTATGAATTTAATTACACTATACACTAACCCTCCTTTACAAATGTCAAATCCACATGAGAAAATTTTCCCGTATAATGGTTATAAAAATACCCCTATTAATTTCATGTAGCATTCCCTCAATACGACACCCACT
Source organism: Viscum album (assembly GCA_963277665.1). Classification (NCBI taxonomy): domain Eukaryota; kingdom Viridiplantae; phylum Streptophyta; class Magnoliopsida; order Santalales; family Viscaceae; genus Viscum; species Viscum album. The sequence continues at coordinate 1,369,893,156 of OY728133.1, read as the reverse complement.
ATGGTATTCAACAATAAAATAAATATGAATTCCCATAAAAATATCCCTCCATCGTAAATGGATGGTTAGTGTCCTATGAACACCTTTTTTTGACTATGGACACAATTCCCCGATGGCCCTACATATGTTTACCACAATAATGGCCTATCAACTATGGAAAAGATAGTCTTTAAGAGAGTCATTTCCCACTTCCATATATCATGTGGCTTCTAGGCCCCATATCATGTCCTATATCCAGAAATCATGAAATTAGGTTCAAGAAAAATTCTTTTTCCATGTATGAAAGTTATTAGGACATCAGCGGTCCCTGAATCCTAAATTGGGTCCCTCTATCATAGAATATTGAAAACCACCAATAGAAAATAGACTCGGGACGCACTAGTATGAACAAATGAAAATAGAATATCAGACCAAAATTCGAGTACTGACTCACTAAATAAAAAGTATGTATAGTTTAAGAACAATTTTGAGAAAAAAATTCAAGAGACACAAAGCATGTTATGCAAAAATACCGTAATGGGTGGCCTTAGGAAAATTCAAGTTATATCCCCAAAGACCCCACCATAATAGGATTAGGATAACATTATAGTTATAATGAAAATGTAACAACATTTTTAGCATTTTCCATTTGATCCGAGAAAAAGTCAATCCACGCGTGCTGAGCCCCTCCGCTCAGGAAAAAAATTAGGGAATGAATTTATTATTTAATTTATCATAGATTATTACTCAAAATTTTTTCCAATTAATATTATGGTTTCAATTAATGTTGATCATGATTGATTGATATTGCAATAAAAGATAAATGAGAAGCATTGGGGTGAAAAATGTTTTCATTTTATTAAATGAGGATAAGGAGGATATCCACAACATGAATCCTCTTCATAATAGAAAATAAATAAAATGGTAGAAGATAATCTAAAAGGATTATAATGAATCATTCCAAGTTATTTTAAATAGATCAATGATTTTATGGCATGGAATATCAAGATATTGTTCTAAAATAGTCCTCTGTATAGCTTCTGCTTTAACTGAAGGATAAAATTTATTCATTATGACACAATGATCCCTCATTTTTCATTTAATATCTTTGATGTTATATGTGTTTGATTCCAATTTCACATTTTTCATGGCCACATGAGATTCATACTCCGGTAACACTTCTATTTGTGAAATCACTTGGTCACGAGCGTTTGTCTCCTTTGCCATTAAGTGATGAAACTCTATGGAAATACTTAGAAAAGAAATTTTGTTATGGTGAGAAGCATTGAACTGAGGATGGAAATCTTCATGAGTGTCTAGATCCTACTAGACTAATAAAATATGGGTTGCAAGATGGTTTATATGTCAGTAGTCGAAGATTCAAAAATCCATGTTGGTAAACACCTTCTTAATAGAACCCTATTTATATGAAAACTCTTTAAGAAGAGACTCAGCAACAATGGAATATATTTGAATACACACTCATATCCACATGTCTTAGTGTCCCATGAATGTATTGAAACCCTGAATATGTTATGTTTCCAAAATAGGTATATGGTATGGAAATTGTACCACGATAGATAGAGATGACCTAGGCTATGTCACCTAATTGGGGGAGACTCCCATCCTTTGGGTGATACAATATCTATAACCATGATTTCAGAGATGAACATGACTCTTAGTGTATGCAATGATGTTCTTCTCGGACCATCATTAGTATTAATAAGAAATGTATTAGATGAAATGCAAGGTTCAAATCACTATACATAGTGATTGGATGAGCAGATTAATCCAACTATGAACAAAAGAAATGAAGAATGGGGAACCATCGAGAAATAATAACATTGGGATATGACATAGCTGGAACATGAAAAATGGGACTAGAAGTGGTCAAGGTTCACTGAACCCATTAGACTGGATTGGCCAATATAATTTTAGGATATCACACTACCCACTATTAGAAATTCTTAATTTATAATTAAGTATATGCTGCTTGGGGAAGAATAAAAACATGAATTCCATAATCCTCCCACATCATCATCAAACATAGCTGAAAAAAGATTTCTGGGTGAGAGTTCCTCTTAACTAGGGTAACCAGGAAGAGTGTGAATCACTATAGACATCCAAAATGCCTATAAATTCGAAGGGAATATAAGGTTCACAGATGGTCATCCTATATATATGAGTAGTTAAGACTACATTCTAAAGTTTCATGTGGAATAAACGTGCTTCTGAATTACTCTTCCCATCATTGCTACTATTTCATAAAGCACATGGTACAGTCAAATAGAAAACTGAGAAACATCCCTCAGTTGTTCGACTCCTCCATCAACATTTAGAGATCTAGGGTGAATGATGTAAATTCTGAGATGTGTTGGGTTGATGTTAGAATGAGGAACCATTGTGGTATGATGATACTCGTAGTGGGGAAAATGATCTTTTACCCATCCATTAAAAATATGAAATGGCCCACTCAGGTGATGGATAGGCCTCCATTCTAGTATCTTCTTTAATATCCCCAATATTCAGAAATGGCTAGGGATGAATAAGATAATAATGTGCCCCTTTATAAATGTGGACATCATCATTAGAGTTCAAGATCTAACACTGGTGTATACATCGCGAGTGGGGAAATCCATCCACTTAAAAATATAAAAATGAAATCCACTAATATGAGCTCAGATGACACATCTAAATAGATATCATAACCCTTGGTGGCGTACCGACCCTCCTCGAGGATAGGAAGGGACCACTAATTTTCCGAGACTTTTGAGTTGGATGATTTCAACTATGATGGACTTTTTCCTTCAGCCCACTCTCCTGTAAGAATAATCATATACATTCTTCAAATGATATTAAAGAGAGGGCATGAAGAGGATGACCAACCAATACCTATACTAAGGTTCGTAAATCACTTGCCAATTAGGATACTAAATCAAAGTTCTCATAAGTGTTTTCCACTACAATAAACTCATCGTATATGTGTCCAAGCATAAAAACTCCCATTATCTAGTATGAATCCAATAAATTAATCCATACTTCACCATTGGGAATGTAAAAGGTGCTAGTTCTCAAACACCAGCTACAGAGAAGCATAGGATTCATTTCACATGTTGAATAGATGGAAGACATAAAGATTCATAATACTTGATGCAGACTTAAAGCATCAATCTAATTTTGGAAATCCGTGTAATTTTGGTGTGCCTAGAAGGCCCAGGCCCACTGTTCAGAAAATAACCCTTCAGATTGAAGATCACATTTGGAGCTCCAACATTTGTTGGGGTTTATTTGTGAAAAGTAATAAATTGAAGGGTAATCCAGAACAAATATGTCATCATAGCATGAGGTAGTTTTGATATCCCTTGTGGTAATAATATTCATACAATCATACTCTTAAGACGTATCTAGGTGAATATTAAATCTTCTCCAGTCAACCAGTGGTAAGGAAATTTACATCATGAAGGCCGAAATTGTAAAAGGGAAATTGGACCGATAGTGGATAAATCATGATCTATAGTGAGTGTAGATATCAAAGGATACCCTCTTGAAGAATGAAGGTTGTTTTAAGAAATATCAACCATAGATGATCTTCATATGGTCCTTACTATTTATATAAGAGGAAGATCTATTACCCCTCATTAAAAAGACTTTTAAAAAGTTCAGTCAAATAAAATTTTTCGTCAAAATACCAAAATTTAGCAATAGAATAAATGTAAGTCCACAAAATATAGCTTCATGTACTGAACCCCAGAAATTGTTCACAGAAGGCAGTCGTCATAAACTGTCATTTCTCAGACCCTTGAGGCATTGGCCTGTTGGGCGTTGGCCTATGTGTTGAGCAGTTCATGGGGAATGAAAACAACAGACAACCCTGGCCATGTGGAAGTTCAATTTTAGTTTTTAAATTTTAGTTTTAGATGTAAATCATCAAAATTATGTTCATATATGGCGATGAACTGCATATGGAACTCGCTACATGGATTATTGAACTCCGCCTTATTATAATCAAAGTCTAGTTTATAGATTTTAAAATTTGTTCATGGGTGAGAGTGCTTGTGATTAGTTTTCAATTCTTGGGAGGTGAAGCGAGGTTCGTGGTCAAAGGTGCCTGAGGAGAAGATGGTACTCAAATGCAATGAAAGCTAAGATAAAATGTATAGAACTTTTCACAAAAGAATCATGCAAATGAAAAATTACTTGACCCCCTATATATAGTCAAGGTCCCCTGATGGGTTTACCTTTTTACCATAAACTAGTTCAGTTCAGGGACACTTTCTACATCATAACATCCTCCTCTTCATCCCGATCATACCTTATTCCAATTATGGAATTTATGGGGTCTAGATAACACACAAAGGGAAGAAAAATACTCCCAAAATTGGATAATGGAATAAGATACAGGTTCGATTGAAAATTTTAGAGCAATATTGATGAAATCGAATTTGTAAACGGGCCAAAGTGGTCAGTGTATTGATTTATGGGAACAGTATGAATATGGTCTTTTCTGTGAACCGAACAGTATGTGGAAAACCCACAAAATGTGGGATAGTGTGGAATTGGATAGAGAACCATGAAAATTGGTGAATAAATGAATAACATCATTAGTGCCCCGTAAAACATGTTGTTGGAAGAATATTGGCATAATAATTAGACATATAAACTACGGCCCAACGAATCGTGTGGTTTGAAAAATATAACAGAGAGGTATGAAATCACACATCATCCATGAAAAATCAGTATACGGATGAGGTGAGGTCGATGTTTTACCATGCACTGCATCATTCATGAGTTCGAGGGTGTGATTTCCTCCCCCACAAACCACAACGCCAAAAATATCTCTTTGTAAATCACTACGAACAGGGTCATCCATGGGCTGAGAAATGACTTCATGGGATTTTGAAAATGGTCCCGTGTGACCAAAAGATACAAATTCCCATGTAGTCTATAAAAGTTACCACAAAGGGAAGTAAATGAGGACATTTTTTTGATGACATGATCAGATTATTTGGAGCATGGATCTTTTGAAAAAAAATCCAATGAAATATTCTCAATGAAGTACAGAACCGCAAATGGCTTCGAGCTGCTATAAACACACCATGTACCATGAAAGTAAGGGAAAAAATAATAAAAATTAGTTGACTGATAACCTAATTTGTGATTTACAAACCATATTCCCTTTGTGTATGAACTTCTTGCAAGACATATGATCAATGCCTCTTCATTAATCTGGCGTACCGTGTAGTGATTTTCTACATGGATGGATCCTAGAGATGTGAATCACCACAATATGATGATGTAACCTGAGGTTGTAAGACACTACAGTACATGGACCACATCCATGTCCACATGAGACCTTGGTATTTTGACAGTATCGATGTCCACATACCACCTCATTATGAAGACGAACCCTCCACCTGCATTGAAATACGCCATACAGAGGTTTCCCTTTATTGCATGAATAAATGGTACACAGATTTGGGTGCCTTTGGGAATTCCTCAATTTGGAATCGATCATGCACTTTCATTTCCATCTCATCCTCCAAATCCGCTTTGCTAACTTCTCCATCGAAATCTTTCCAAAGACTCTTCCAAATCCACTATACATGTATGATAAAACTATCAGCCACATGAGCATGCCCTTCTGGGTTGACATACCCATGGTAAGAAGAGTCACATAGGTAATCCCCACAAATGGTTTATAGAAATGGAATTTTCGTACGTCTACATTCTCAGGGTATCTTGGGTTTCGACCTTGGGATAATAATGTTAACCTCCCCATTCTATGGATCTAGGGTAATCACTTGATTTTCTATTCAATGAGGGAAAATGATAAGTCTAATGGATCATGGCCACCTTCTCTTTTGACGTTGAGAAATGCTTCTCCCCTTTCCTAAAAGTCATATCTGGGAACTACCAGTGAGGTAAGTCCCTAGCCCTCCTACGAGAAGGGGGAATATTTCTCATATTCGCCTTATCCTGGAATGTGTCTGTATAGATCAATAGACATGACTATCTAGTTTTCATCATGGGTGAGAGTTGGAACATTCAAAGCCCCTAACTCTCCCACATTGGACTCAGAATCATGGAATCTTCAGCTCTCGTCCTCCTTTTCCATCATAGGAGAATGGAATGTTTAAGGTCTGTTAGATCTATAGCTTCCTCTTTTTTCTTAAACCAAGCATTAATCATGAGGGATTAAAGGTTAATGATGATCACAACATCCAAAAAATCCAACATCGAAAAATGAGAACTCTTATCCACACCATAGCTTGGATAAGTAGGGTTTCATCCTAAGGCTCGAGATCAATGGAATTTCTCCTGATAAGTAAATTCCAATAATATTAATCTAGACTCGCTGAGGAATCCTCTACATGAGTATGCCCTGACCTATTTCTCTCAAATGGGTTGCCTGAAGGATGTATTTTCCAACTCAAATATAACTATTAGTTATTTTATTCCAAACCAACTATGATACGTAGGAAGCCTCCCTGAGGTCCAAACACAATACCCATGTCACCCTAATGTTTTTCAAGCCACATACCTAGTATGGTCATATTCACCTAGGATACCACATCTATCCTCGAAATCTCAGTCCGCCATGATGTAAACCCAACATTGGATCTTGACTATCAACCTTTTTCATAGACTTCCATTCCAGACGATTCTAAACTGCAAGGATGGGTCCCCATCACACAAACTTAAAAGGTGATGTTTCCAGTTATGTGGTACCAAACCATGTATGTTATGATTCCTCTCACGATGATAAATAATAATCTCATATCATGGGTTCGATACAAATATTAGAGCAACTTCCTTCCTCCCTGGATGATGATAAAATCCATAGTGCCACATGATAGTGATTAAACTAGATGTGTCTCAGTAATTCCTAATCCATGCATGTCCATGATTGATTTTCAACCCAGGGGTAATATGTGGTCACACTCTTTGTAAATAACAAAGGGTTAATGAACATATGAAGATTGCATAAATCAATAAGAGAGTCCTAGAGTATGGAATAATTCCCCCAAAATGGTGTGATGACCTAGACCTCATATTCTCTTGAACAATGGATTTCATAACTATCATTGGAAAAATCATAATCCAATGATCTCCTTCCTTTTGAATTAATGTCCATGTATCAAGGATACAAGGGTCGTTGGGTATTTTTGGCTCCATGTATAAAATCATTGGAGACCATCTGATGACATCAATCCTGACATGGACTGATTGCACACATACTCACCCCCTGAAATCACAGGCAGAGACCAATCAATTTTGGAACATCATTATCATAATGATAAGGATATACTACCCATTTATCATAGGGATAGACCCTAAAATACATCATCACAAGGGGTGCGATACAAATCTAGTTGATGAAAAAATTGTGAACCCGACGTCAAAACCTTCATAATAATTAAAAATAGTTTACTACATATCAGGACATTTATTTCCATTTTGTACTATAAAAATGGGACTGAAATAGGGGATTTCATATTTTGTGAGTTCTTGGTATATTTATGTGGCTGTGTTGGTCCTTTCTATGGTGTTTTCAGTTCATAGTTTTATTTTTTACTGTGTTTGTTGAATTGGGGATGAATTTACCTAATATAAATACGTATATATATATATATATATATATATTTCCTTGTAATTATTATATTATGGAGAGGGGAATATGAACATATGATTATGGTTTATATATATATAGTAATGTATGTGCGTTCAAGAGTAGAGAATCTTAGAGTTTTCTTCGTCATGTTACCAAGTGCCATGTGTTCGGCTTGGCATTGAATAATTTTTGAGGCAGGGACACATTAATTTACCATTTAAATTTAATAATTATTTAATTAATTTAATTTTTACCATTAATTAATGTTCTCCCATATACGGTAGTTACTCTAAAATTATTTTCTTTGGTGAATTGGATGTGATTCATAATTGAACAAAGGAATTGTTTTGTGAATAATGTTGCAATTTAATAATAAAACCCCTCAAAATGAAGTGTGATGTATTAAAATATAATATGAAATGATATGTACTTATATCATGAATTATTTTATTTTGATTATTCCATATTCCTTTTTTGGTACTTGTTTTGTTGAAAAATAGCATTTTTCTATTTTGAAAAATTTGAATTGAATTTTCCGGCATGGTTAGATTAAATGACAACATCGAGTATGCATGTGCCTTTTTACCATGACACTTCCCATTTTACCCCTTTTAATTTTATAAATTAATTTTTAATTTTTGGTAAAATTAAATTAATTGGTCCTGATAAATCATTTGTATAGGGTGGCCTGAGCTAGATAACAACATCCTTATGAAAATTAATCAAATTGTTCTAATTAAAGGGATCCCTTGAAATAGAATTGAACATGAATTTTGTGATTCATAAGAGGTATTTCCTAATGTATTATATTTTAATAAATCCAAATTATACTCTTAATGGGTTATATAAATGAAAAAAAATTAGAGGTACTATATAATGAATTGTATTATGAATGGGATAAAACCATTATATGGGATTGTTTAATATGAAATACATAAGATGTTCTGCCTTAAATAATATATAATAAATGAATTTGCACCTTAATATCTAAATGGGTAATGGTATTTTAAGAACCAAATTCCATCTAAGAGTAATTCCATGTCATTCACACTCTTCGTTTCAATTGATGTAGTATAAAGCTCTCAATATATTAGGATGTCGGGAATATGACATACCTAGAGAGCCAAGGTACCATGAGGGCCCTTAAGAGGGGATACTCTGTGAGGTTCTCATTTATAGCCTTGGGATTGACACTGAGAGATCCACTGGTGATCGATGATAGTGAGTTATGTCTTGATTTGAGCAGTAGATGGAGGCAGGTGATTGACAGTGAGATCTCACCAGGTGATGGATGAAACTACCATACATTTAGGTACTTTTGGAATATGCATGGAAAGATACCATGAGAGATATTGGAGTTAGGTTAGGGGATATACTGAGAGATATTCCACATTAATTGGATACCTTTGGGTTACATCACAATCCATCCCAACATATATCAATATATATATAATGATACAATATATATATATATATATAAGTTTAAAATATCATACTCTTATTCTAAATGTGATCAGAACTAGGTATAGTCATCAAGAGTCCTTTGGGAACTTGGTTGGGTTTTTTTTATTTTTTCATCTCATTTGTTAATTATCTATAACTATACACAATTTAATTTATATTACAATGTCTAGACTGGGATAGACACCATGGGAGCCGACCTGCTGAGATATATATCTCACACCCAGCTTGGGCCACTATTGCACTAGGGTACCTGATTAGACTTTTTTTCTAGGACCTTAGACATTTGTTGTTTTTGTATGATTGTACCACGATGTTAGGAGAAAAAGACTGAGATGAGCTCATGATGCTTGTAAAGAATGCCTTTGGGAATTTTAGTTCTTTTCATTACATTAGTCATGTATTTTATTATATTTTAAATCATGCTATATATTTTTTATTTTATCTTATGTATCATTATTTGTCATGAATGCTTTTTATAAATTGGAAATGGCCACTTTTATTCAATTATATAAAATCCATCATCCACTACTTTATCATTTATTTATTACCTATTCCACTATTTGAGTATTAAATTTTCTATAATAATGTTTTGATACTATTATTTGAGGGTATGGAACCCCAATATCACCTCATGAGACCCTCACTAATAGTCGAATCCCTTCGGCATATGGGGAGAGGCTTCTGAGGCCATAGGACCCACTGGTCCAATAATAGTCTTAGTGTTTAGTCGGTTCGGGACATTGTAAATTTGTATCAAAGGTAATACAATTTCATTTTTATTACTGTTTTGGGTTTGTAGATAGGATACATGAAATGTTTCAGTGCTTAGATAATTTCCATACTTACGGATGATAACCCAATGTACATGAAATGACCAAGTGTCCAGGGTTGAGGTTGATGTTCATTATTTTTTCTATTAAAGTAGATATGATTTCACCTCAAGTGGTTGGTGTACTTTCTACTACTGATTATTTTTGGAATTTTATGGAAATTTAAACTTGGAAAGGTACCATGAGGAAGAATCATTTCCTGCATCGTATTAGGCACATAGAAAATTAACATGTCAGGCATATTCCATGCCATGTTGTTGCATTAGTATGTTTCCTTCTAATTATTATTGTGTTCATTGAGTTCTATTCCAACATTTTTTTGTACCATATTAGTTAATTATTATAAATCATGCCTTTATAACATACTTTGTTATTATTATTCCATGATGTTGTTTATTTATTATTCTATTCCAATTTACATGAAATTCCATTTTATAAATAAAATGTTTCTCTATTTTACTTCTTATGGTGAAACACTATGTTTTATAAATTAAAAACTCATTGCATGAGAAATATTTATTTGTTTCAATTATAAAATTAGTCGGTTTTCAATTATAAGTTTTATTGTAACCTTACAAATGGGAAAATGAAACCCATGTATTCAAACTATCTTTGAGATATACACATTTATATAACTATTGATAAAATGTGAAAGGTGACCAAGGTTAATCATTTAAATGGTATAATATCCATGAAAATGGGAGACAAATTCCAATCTATAAAGTGTATTAGATCTTTATAGGTTTGTAGGTGTCCAAGCTTATTACTGGGCTGTTGAATATGAGTATGTTAAATTTGGAAATGGATTTTGTTTTGATTAATGGGATCAAAATTTCAACCCATAAAGTGTATGTGTACTTCATGTATTGGGAAATGGAAATCCATCTAATTGTACTAATGTTTATGTATGAAAATTTTATGTTTTAAATGGTTATTAATTTATGTTATGTTCCATTTTAATATGAAATGTCTTCATAAAATTCTTAAATGTACAACTGGACCTAAGTATGTCAGTTTGAGACATGTATGATATGAGATTACCCATTTGGGTGTCTATAAACATTTATAATTTAACAATGGAAAGTGGGATGAATTTTTTGGAGCCCAGGTTGGATTAAATGGGTCCTTCATAGGTTGGATAATTTTCTAAAAAGAAATTTTCTGATAAATTTCCTAATTATGATTGAATTTCAAGAGGCGTAAAATTTATTAAAATGATTTTTTATAGTTTTATTTTTTCCATGTGTAATTGTTTAATATCATGTACCTTGAGTGTTTGTTTTAAATTATAGTACATGATAAATTGAATTAAATATTTTATATGTTTAAATATTTAATTTTTTTTATATTTAAAGGAATTAGAAATGGAACCCTTGTTGGTTTCCTCTGTTTAAAATGATTGTGTATGTGTAGGATAAGTTTCCCTTTCTGAATCCATAGAAAAGAAGCATGAGAATTTTGAATATGAATTATTTTATTTATTAATGGACGAGATGATCAGATTTGGAGCCTAGTGAATTTTCTTAGTGCGGCCTCAATACATACATAATCTTCTGTTTCTGTAAGGGGGTAATTTTTTGTATGTAGTTCCCTTAGAACATGAATTATCTTCTTATACCATGAGTTTTTTAATGTTTTGTACAATTCATGTTCGATTTTATCTTGTAATACTTTTATTTTCTAATGACACCCTTGTTTGAAATGGTGTTCGTTGTGTTTTTACCATTGTTGTGGGTGTGGGTAGTGAGTAATTCATAGTTTTAGCTATTTAGGCATTCCTCGACCATGGTCAGCTGCCCATTTAGTCCCATGACCCATTCTTTTCTTCAGTGATGGATGACATGGTATGTTGTCATCAAGGATTATTTTTATGTTCATACCATACGATACTTGAATGCACAGGGAGGATAGACTATGTGTATTATTGAGGATTTAATATCTTGGTATTGAATCCTCAGGTATAATGAATTCACATATGCGGTTCCTGTTGTGTTATAAATGATTTAATGAATTGGGTGTGTTCAGTAATATTTTTGAACATTTTCCTATTGAATATGGAATTGAGTAATCTCCATAGTAGAGTGTCATGGATTTATATAATCAATTTAGTCCCTATGCTCAGGAGGAATCCCCAGAGACATGAATGTTTTGAAACAACTGTCTTGTTGGTTTGTATTTCATGTGTGCTTTGATAGAGTGATCATGTCTCGAAGGTGCACCACAAGTTCATTGATGTTGAATCGTGTTCGAGTGTTCTTATGAGAGCCTATTTTTCTTTCCCTTTTTGACTAGGAAACTCATATGGTGAGTATATTCACATCGGTTCTTATGGTACATTCACTTACAATAAGAAGGAACTCACTTAGAATTGACATTTTTTTAATGGTAGATCTTGAATAAATTATCTTGAGGATGATTATTATTAAATTACTTTGGTGCTTTCTTGGAAGAACAAAATCCTTATGGTTAGTGGTGTATGAAACACATTGGAATTACAGTTTGTCTTGGATAGACTTAAGGGGTTAAAAATGAATTGTCATATAATGGTTTCTAGTTTTATAAGAATGTGTTCGGTTAATGATGGTTCATTGGTAGGTGAACCCGCGTTCATTCCTAGATGTTGACCACTTAGGGATAGACTGTTCTTCTTTCTAGAAATTAGGTATGTTTTACTGGAAACCATTAAAGCCTCCCTTAGTGTATTTATCTATGGTAGTGAGTATGTACCCTGTCTTGACTTCATGTTAGTTTCACTAAGAGAGTGTCTATCTTATGTCGTGCTAGAGTATTTAGGAGATTTTAATCTTGTTGGATGGTTCTATTATGGTGTTTCCCAGTGATGTGTGGTTCCTATTTAGTATGGTGGTTGGGTATGATCCTTGGGTTTCCATTTAGGAACTTCTTGGATATAATTTATGGATTCCAACCATTCCTTTTTTAGATTAACCTACCAGTAAGATGCTTTTTTAGGCTCATTCAATGATTTGATGTGGATGATGTGACCTTGAGTTCACACATAACTTGTAATTATAGAGGGTGGACTATATTAGTTAGATCCTAGGGTTCCAGTTCTATAAAACTATGGTTACCCCATAAATGTTTTTGGACTCAAGTATTAATTTTTAAGAGGGGTGATGATTTTATTCGGGTTTGGATCAAAGTTACCCCACACTGTTCGTTCTATGGAATAATGGATCAATAGGCACGTGATGGACTGATCAAGAAACATTACTGAGATTCGGGTGTAGGATTTGGTGAATGTGGTTGTTCTATACGCAAGGTTCCTTTGAGGATGTAATTGTAGTTCTGTCTAGAATACACTAGAAAACAAAGTCAACTGTTCTTATAAATGGTTAGTCAGAGTCGCTTAACTAGTTGTATTTATTATTCAATGAAGCGGTTGGTGGAGGAACCATTTTTTGGGCATGACTTCAGGTGGAGATGAGTGAACAATGTTTCGGCCATGTTTATTCAAAAAAAAATTGACATGATCTAGATAAATAAGACAGATCAGGGATCGACTATTTAATAAATTAAAAATCATGCAAGGAGCATCGTTATAACTCTTAGAGCATACATTGAACGATAGTTTCGATGATTGAATTGTTATGTATCATAATCCACCTTTTTTGAATGAGAAAGCCTACGGTGGGACGTACCATTGGCTGAATGCTTAATTATATGATAACATGATAATGTATCAAGATAAACAAGATTAGGTAGGCTCTATTTGGGTTTTTTGGTGTGATAACGATCATTGGATTGAATTTTCATGGATTAAGTACTATGAATTTGAAATAATTATTGAAGGTGCATTGGTTGATGGGAAATGAAATGTGACCATTCGAATGAAGCTTCCAGACCCTATTAGATCAAGTCATGTTTACGTTGTTCAAAAATGAATCTGAGGGATGAGAAGTTATATAGTGAAAAGAGTTTAATAATCATTGTTCTGATCAGGAAGAAAATGCAAATGTTTTTGAACATTTTCATTTACTGGGCATGCCAGTTTGAAAACAGAGCTTCAGAAAAAAATTTTGCGAAATAAAGCCATTGAAAGTGTTTTTTGGACTTGGGTGAAGAACTTATGAGTTTCCTAGGGGTCTCAAGTAATTTTAGGAGCTCTATATTGGGAAAAAAATATTTCTAAGGACCTGTTGAATGTGCAGGGTTTTTCTAAAACTGTTCATCCCACAATAAGAAATCGTACAACCTTAACTTGGTGAATCGATGGTGCTCACATGAGCTTCACACAATTTTCCCAATAGTGCACCTTTCCTACATAGTTAGTCGTAACTAAATAGTACATTAACACTATTAACCCAATTGTAACATCCCATAATTTATTTAATAATTATAAATAATTTAAAATTAAGTGTTTTAATTAATAAAAATATTTTAATATAATTATAATTTATATCTTTTAAATTATTTATTTAATGATCTAAAAAACAAATACTATTTCACACTATTATTTTTCATAAAATAATATTATAATATAAATATATGTATTTGATAAATAGATTATTTAATTAAATATTTTAATGAATAATACATACATTGACTATTATAATTATTTATTAAATATTAAATTATGTTACTAATATATTCACTATTAATATGGAACCCCAAGATATTAGGGAATTTTTTTCTTTAATAATTAAAATTCATTAGAGTGCTTATATGCGCAATACAATGAGTCTATATGAAACAAAAAGTGTTATAACCCAAATAATTAATATATTTATTATGTTTCAGTGATTTCAATTTTGAAAAACAGGCATACACAGTTGCTATCAGTATGTTTTTTTAGAGTCCATTTTATCAACATAATTTCTTTTGTTTAATAGTATATTAACCCTAATGGATAGTAATATAACCATTTGAATAGTAACATAACCCATATGAATATTAATGTACATTTTTTAATCATAACCTCACCCATGTAAGTATAAATTAAATTTAGGCACCTTATAAATGAATGTGAATATTTAAAATATTAAATATTAAGTGTTGGTACTTTTTTGATAAATAAATATTTAATAAAAAATATATAATTTATAAATTAATTTGAAATATGTTTGTTAAAATGTATTCATAAATAAATATTTTGTTGTCATATGATTTTGGGATAATTTAATGAGACAATAGTAAAAATTTTAGGGTATTATTAAATTAGTTATAATTTTAAAACCTGTATTTTTCGAGTGAATGGTGACTGTAATTAAAACATAAATATCACATATTTAGAAACATATTTTCATATAATGGAGTTAATTTTTTCATTCTACCAATCTAAAAATATTAACGGTTAATTTTTTGTATTTTTTTAAAATACTTGAATTTTTGGTGAATAGTGAAAATTAGTTAATTTAAGAAATATGCTAAATAAATGATTTTCTGCATCAGGATTCAGTCATGTATGATTTATATGGTTTTTGGTTAGAAAATAAATGAACATATTACTATTTCTAGTCACAATAATCAAAACTATTCTAAATATTTATACAAAATAATTTAATAATCATGAAAATAATTTAACACCATCCTCTCCTACACTAAAAAACCACCCTTCACCCCCTCTTCCTCTCAAAAAAATCATGCTTTGATCATGGCCTATGTTCTAAAAAATACTCTTCACAACCATGTTTCTCACATCCAAGACTTTATGGTCTCAGTAAAAGGCCAAATCTAAAGGCCATAAGGAGGTTCACAAGGGGGGTACTCAAGAGGTAAACCTTTTTTCCTTTTTCTTTCAATTTATTTTTCAAGTTCCATTCTATTTTTCTCTCCCCTGACCAACCCTCATAAAAGACCAATGATAATTATAGTGACATAAATGTATTAATATTATATTTCTGAAATTTAATATTTCAGCATCATCTCTCTTTCCCTCTACTCTTATACTAAAAATGAAAACACCGTCTGAGATGTGTAAATTTATCACCCTCAAAGATGACAGTTTTTCAATTTTTTTACCATATTAAATTATAGTCATAAAACAAATTTTTTTGTTGAAAAAGATAATAATATATGTAATATATCCTATTTATGTTTTTGGAATCGATTTTTTCACATGTTATCAAATTATAAAACAAAATTAGTTCGTGGTGATCGAAAAACTGCATAACTAATCCAAGATTTTATCATAAAAATTTTCCATAATGATTTATCTATACAAAATATCCAAATAATTAATATGATAATTTTAACTTTTTTGTGATCAATAATAACTCATTAATTCAATTATGGATTTAAGTTTCAATTTTACATAAACATCAATACTCTTATGCATGCGAACAAATCATGAAAACTAATAAAACATGCACTCCCAAACAATGAAATTGAATATATTAACCCATATAAAAGGCCATAAATTAACATAATAATGATATAATATATCAATTAAATATAGTTATGGTTATTTTTTTTAATTAATGAATCTCATTTTCATTATTCAAGACATTAAGATCAAGTGCGAAATATATTTAGATATAATGTAAGGGTTTTTTCAAATCACATTGATTTTTGAGAGATATTCATTTTTCACAACTATTAGTTCTTTATGGTGTATGTATACTTCCCATGTATGTATCATATAATTATCTATTTATTTAAATGGTATTTAATGTATTATTTTATGATTATTAATTTTTGGGCATATGATTCGTTTGATTACAATGTGGCGAAGATTTTCTACCCAAACCACCATTTTCAGTCAGGTTACACTTATTCTCTACTTAACTCATTTCAATTTTAATGTATTCATATATAATCCTCATAAATTATAGTTTAATGTCATATATATGTTTAAAAATTATATTTCTTCTTTATTTTGGGGAGTTACATTTTTTAAAAGAATATTTTAAAAAATATTCCATAAATACACGCCCAATTCAAGGGAACTTCTCGAATTGTTAGCAATTTCCAAATGCACATTATTTTATATTTTTAACCATATTTAATATTTTTTAAGATAAAAAATATTATCATGAAAAAATATCTTGGTTAATTTATGGTATTATTAAAACAAACATTCCATTCCACTTTAAAATATCTACAATATTTTCCTTAAACCGCACAAAAATGTTTTATTTCTAAATCTACTTAATAACATTATTTTACCTTATTTTAATTCAATGGGAAATCATTTATAAATTAAAAATATATCAATATCATTCCTTATTGTTTTAGGGGATATACATGTTTACAATCTTATTTTTATGAAAAATACAAATTATTTGCCAAAAGAACTCTTATTTCCAAAGTCAAAAAGATTTTATTTTCTCGTCCCTCGTTATCTTTTATGAGATATATCATTGTTAAACATATAATACATGCATGTGGTGTATGTAATTACCATTTTTTTATCATTTAAATAGTATCCTTATTCTCATGATATGATAGGGGATTATTATTTGAATATTTCAAGGTGGTAAGGGAAACATTGGAATGTTTAATGATTATTTCCAAAATAATTTTTTAATGGTCACATTTAAGATTATCTTCACCAATATCAACATGATTTGTTGAATATTATACTTAATTTTGGTTTATGTCTTATGTTATCTTATATAATATTTTTTATGGGTTTATTATTTTTTGACTATGGATGTACAATCTAGATACCATTCACCATATTACAATGAATGGATAGTGTTTATGTTTACTGATTGGGGAAATTTATTTACATTTCATATGTTAGATTCAATATTAATGTATATATGTTTAGGCATATCACCATTTATATAAAGAATTAATTACACAAAGTAAGTGTGGTTTGGGGCCCTCTATATAACCTCTATGAATAGGTAGGTATCATGAGACAAACAGATATAGACTTGGCTGAGGCCCTGGCCATTTTCTGATATAGTTTTGGGAGATGACATAATAATTTTTAGATGTCTTAGATGACTCTTTTAATATATGATTCAAAATTTATGGAATATTAATTTCCCTGATTATGATATTATTAATTTATAAATAATGTGATTATTCGACTTGTTGAATATCCATGGTATTGTTTCATGTGATTAGTTATATGATTTTTTTACTCAGTTTCATTCGTGCCATATTATGCTTACGTTTATTTTTAAAGGCGTGTGATTTTTGTTATTCACAATTCCTAATGATTATTTTTATGATAAATTCCATTGTATTACATACCCTTTCTAAAAATATGAGATCACCCCTTTCTTATATATCTGTTATCTATGTTATGAAGAAGAAAACCATGAATAACGATTCGATGATGCAGTGTAATTCATATTGTATAATGTTTAATTTTATTTTTTCAAATGTACTATGGGTATAAGGATGGTATTATGGTCTTCCTAGAATAATAAAGTTATCAGTCCTTTGATATTTGATTCCTTATAATCATTTCAATGTATTAATTTAATGCACAAACTCCCAAATTTTGGGGTTGAGGCATTACAGTTGGTATCAAAGGATGTTTAGCAGGAAACTTAGAAACAAGGTTTTGAAAACATGGGTTAGGGAATATAATCCTAAGATATACATTGAGGATAATAATAGATAAAATCTTATAATTTGGATCAGGTATATATTTTTTGGATTTAAATTGAAAATATATCCACGTATGGATACTACATAAGGATGTGGTTTTGGAACCGAAATACCTATGGCTAACAACACAAACAAGGTGTTTTGGTCTTGACTTGGGGTAACCTAGTACATGAAAATGGGCATTACTGTACACCTAGTTTGATACTTCTTGGGGATATGATTAGGATAATTCAAAATTTTCATACATTCAATTATGAAGGAATTATGCTTCCAATATAACAAAAGTATATGGTTCTAGGATATAAAATGCATAAATTTATGTTATATTCTATACCATGATTATAGTTAAAGAAATGTTAAATTTTTTTAGCTAATATAATATGTGGAATTATTAATAAATGGTGACTAGTGGATGGAATGGGAACTACATCAATGCACATAATCTGAAAAGTAAGAATGGTCAGTTCTTCTGTGGGATTAAGAGAATATTTTGAAGGGAACTAGTATCTCAAATATCCTTATCATATGAATAGATAACATCTTGTTTAACAAGAAGGAAAATGAGTTCTCTTTGTATTATGGAATCAGAAGGAAGCAAGTGAATATAATGATGGAAGAGGAAAATATGGATAAAGGGAAGAAATGAAAGATGGTGTTTCCCACATGTGATAACTATGGAAAGAATCACTATGGTAAATTCTTGAAGGGAATGAGAGTTTTTTATGAGTGTGGAGAAAATGACACCTTGTTCATAAATTAAAGTTTAAGGAAAATGTTTCCATTCTAAAGTGCTTCAAAATCAAGGAGATGTGAACTATAAATATGATTATCCTAAACATAAAAGGAATATATCCAAAATAATGTTACTAAATAATGATCAAGTTATGATACTACAAAAGATGAAGTGTAATGATTAATATGCCTAGTTAAGAATCCTTTCATTTGAATAATTTATTAGCAGTATACTTGTTATAGGAATTATGGAATATATGAGGATAATATAAAAGTGCATTTTATTAAGGATTTGAGGCCATAATTTAATTGTACTAATAATATATATTTAGTGGATATTCAAATTCATTGAAAAAATGATTGAGGTAAATACAAACCATAATATATTTTTTTGAGATAATGATGAAGAAATGATCTATTTGGATAATTACTAACTAACTTTAAACTGATTATTAACTTATCAACAAGTGGTCTATGAAATAATCGATATATTTTACAACACTTTTTGATTTATGGAATACTTCCAATAACATTTATGTTAGAAAATAAATACTAAATAACTCATGTTTCCAATAATTTTTATGGTAATCTGAGTTAATAACATGTTTTGAGAGGATACACGATGAAGATATTCAAATGTTTGGAATGTGAAAATATATAGTTACTTCATGTTGATTGAGGGTTAATGGCATGTTTATATTAGATGTTTAGTGAACTTCTTTCTAATGTTTTGAAGCATTAGATATCAGAGATTTTATTCATTTATGAATGGTTTAGGTGGATCATTATATGAGGTTTTAGGGTTTAATGTATGACTTCACCACATGATGTAACCTATTATAAGAGATTAAGTATATATAGTTCAAGGATCAATCAAAGAATAAGATTGTTTTTATGAAAGAAAAACATATATTTATACTCTTATAGAGTGTAATAATTCCTCAAATCAAGGAAACTATTATTAAATAAAATTTTGTTGTATTATCATAATATTGGATAATATCATTGAATTTTTTTATAATAGTATATACTTTTTTAGTAATCAAGTTTCATATGAATATGTTATCTATCAATTTTCATCAGAACTTCATTATTGAATTTTTCTTCTTTGTTATTTTTTTACTTGTATCTAATGTCACCCCATGAAAAAGTAATTATTTTGGTGACCACCTAATTTACCTTATCTTATTTTTATGTGGAAATTTCATTAACCCTGTTTATGATGTGGGTTTCCCACAAGGGAATTTTCAAGCATCAACTGTTCAATTTCAGACTGCAGATTCAATTTACGACGACACAATTCTGTTGAGGGGGAATATGTATCACCCCATTAATTTTTTTAATAATTCTAAATAATTTAAAACAATTTATTAAAATTAATAATAATACTTATAAATACTATTAAGTTATACCATTCAAATAAATTATTTAATGTTCTTAAAAAATACTATTTACACAATTAATTTTCATAAAGGTGTATATTAATATGAATATATGTATTTGTTCAATATATTATCAAATTAAATATTTTATACAATAATGCATATACTGACTATTATAATTATTTTAAAAAATACTATATTATGTTATGAAAGTATTTACTATTAATGTGACACCTGATGATTTTATGGAATGTTATTCTTAAATAATTTCAATTCATTAGATAGATTATATAGGAAAAACATTGTGTCGATATGAAACAAAACATTGTGTCAATTTGAAACAAAACATTGTTATATCCTATATAATTATCATAGTTTTTCTAATTCAGTGATTTTAATTTCAAAAAAACATACATACACAGTTTTGATCAGAAAGTATTTTAGAGTCTAATAAGATTAACATAAATTTTCTAATAATTGTATATTGACACTTAAGAATTTTAATATACCCTTATGAATAGTAAAATGACCAATATGAATAGTAATTTACCCTTATGAATAGTAAAATCACCCATGTAAGTATAAATAAAATTTAGACACCTTATAAATAAAAGTGAATATTTTAAAGATTCATAATTAAGTGTTGCTATTTTTGTGATAAATAAATATCTAAATAAAACTTTATAATTAATAAATTAATATAAAATACAATGTATAAAATTTATACATAAATCAATATTTAGTTGTCCTATTATTTTGGGATAATTTAAGACACCTTAGTTAAATTTTCAAGGTACTATAAAAACATTTATAATTTTAAAAATAGTATTTTTTTATGAAATGGTTATTGTAATTGAAAATTAAATTTGTCATGTTTGGAAAATTATTTTCATAAAATTGATTTTGTTTTAGGATTATACAAATCAAAAAATTGTTAGGGTGGATTTTGGGAATTTTTCTAATGTACGTGAATTTTTAGGGAATTGTAATAATACAATACTATAAAAATGATCAATTGACACCGATTCAAAGCCACTATTTATATATTTGTGGCTATAACATAGTTTATATCCATGGTTAATATAAAACCAATGGAAATAGGTTTAATAAAATCATTCCACTATGCGGCCTACTCTCACGATACTCAATGCGCGTGACCGTCCTTCCCTAATAGTTCCTATCCTGATCTTTCCTCTCCTTGATCATCCTCTACTGATGGTGACCCTCATAACGGTGCCCCTCACGATGATACCCCTCTCAATAGTGACCCTCACGATGGTTCCCCTCAATACCACCAAATGAGGCAACTATATCATGAGCTCTCATCTCCAACCCTCCTCCCTCGTTGCTGCTACAAAATGTAGGACACCTCACCTCCCCCCACCAATGATTCTCCTAGGTGGCCTCCCCACCTCCTCTAGCATGCCTCCGACTTGTCCAACACCCTATATGGGATCATTATCCTCCTTTTTATGATTAATTATGTGTTCATTATTTTTGTTATCTTTTATTTATAGCAATGTTGTATCAAATCTATACAATTTTTTGGACATTTTAGGAAATTACACCATTAATATGTCTTTACCAACTAGGTACACCCCTTATGGTCTTGGATTACTAATTTAGGAAAGAACATTTATTTGATTCACTAGGTCTGACCATAGAACTAGGGTAGATAGTAATCCTTCGACTAGTTTTAATTAGAGAAGACAATCACACAAGGGTTGGTGAAGGACAATAAATTCTATTAGGGACTTCCATCTCCAGCATCACCCATAAATCGATGGAAATTGAGGCCCTCGTGATGTTATGGACTAGTGTGGGGTAATATGGTACTATCTTATATGTATCTTTTACAATAAACCCATGAGTGAAACTACTATACCTATGACCTAGTGTTGGCATTTATGATCCAAGCGTTGATATTCAGTGAAAATTTCTCATTGTTGAGATATTTTTCATTCTTACAGAGAAAAATAATATATGGTACATAATATAAAATAATGACTAGTAACATCACTAGAGGACTGTGGATGTGTATTTGTTTAAATTTGAAAGAAATATATAATATGATCATAGAAACTGATGAACCAAGTAAATATAAAAGTTATAGTTATACCAGATTTAGATAAGAATAATTTTATATAACAATGAAATAATATATGGGAGAGAATAATTCATAAATGAATAACTAGAAAGATAAGAATGATTGTTATGATATGAAAAATTCTTCTAAAACTATTTTCTATGAATCTAGAAAACATGTTCATATTTAACTAGTTTGTCTGGGGTTCAAAAAGAAATAAAGTAAGTATTAAAATAAATATTCTATGAAGGAAATATTAGAAAATATTAATTGTATTGGATATATATAGGGTTTTTGAATGAGATAGTAATTTAGATAGTTCGGTAGAGGATAGTGATTACTGAAGAAAAATTACCGGTTTTTATATTAATTATCTAATGTTTAGAAAATGTTTCATGTGAAAGATGACTATTAATGCACTCTGCAATCTTACTCATAATTTTAAATGCTTCTATGATGTAATAGGTAGTGATTAATTTTAGGAATATTATTCCACTATAATTGAAGAGATGGATTTTCATGTAAAAAGTATTGGAAATAGGGAAATTATATGAAAAGGTTGAATTGGAAAATTCAAGTTGAACATTTCTATGATTTATAAAAGTAAATTGAGGTTAATATTGAGATATTAAAACAGAAGAATGAATTATAAAAGTTAATAGATGAGTTAGTAAAAATAATGTAAGTTAATATCAAGCTTATTTCAGAGTTGGAAAAGTCTGGAGAGAATAGTTTGAAGTTATATTATGAGTTTAAAGGAAAATGAATCATTAAATCATCAAAAGTTTATTATATGACTAATAATCATAATTTGAAGAATTCTAAGAAGAAACTTAAATATTTTAAATACAAAAATTATATTATCAAATGGAAACAGGATATTGAAATCTCGAAGAAATTATTGAAAATATTTGACACAGAAAGAAAAATATTTTAAAATATTTATGGATAGTAGAAACCCAAAAAAATACTTCATGAATTGTAGGTAAATCCATTAAAAATTCTTCATTTTAATAAAATTAATTATTTCTTAACCATGACCCTTTCTAAATCATCTATCTAAGAGGAGGGAAGTTAAGGAAGAACTATTTTTTAAACAGAGTTCAATTTTTTTTAAATAATGTGAGAATTTATTTCAAGGGATTTGATTGGTTAAGAGTAATAGATACCTAAGATAATCTGGATTCCTATTTTTATTTTCACAAATTTATTTAGATATAAATAGGTCTATATATTGAATAACATATTATTGATGAAATTAATTCACTGCATAGAGGAAGCTAAAAACCTATATTTATAACCTATTAAATTTTTTCTAAAACTACTATAACATACATCATTTATGATTTTATTTTTTTGAAAGTTTTGAATGTTTTTACTTTTTTGGTAAAATGTTTCTTTAATTCATTTTATTTATCGGAGATAGGTGGTTATATTTTTGAAAAAAATATTATGAAATGAAATATTAAATTTTTAAGAGTTTAATCTTTAGATCAATATATCCAGAACAATATTTTAATGAATAAAACTATGACATTTTTCAAAAAAATTTACTTTTATTATAATATATATATTTGTTTTTATACATAGAGATTATTAGTGTTACTGTTATTTTATCTGGAACTAAATTTTGGATTTTTGTGAGTTTTTGGATTCTTAATGGATTATTTTAAATTTTATGAAATGGAAATTTTAGTAAATTTTATTTCTAAATATTTTAATTAAATTATCAAACTATATATTTGGGCTGGAAATTTCAATACCATCTAATATTGGATGATCATCATTTTTAACAAGATAACGTCCAATGCCTATAAAAAGGGATGACACAAGATTTAATTAGATCCATTATATATAGTGTTATCATCAGACCTTTTTCAAAATTCTAATGTACTATTCATTTTCTATCAAGAAATGGTATCATTATAAGAAATTTCATGAAGTGATGTTATTTGTATAATGTTTTTAGATCGTTATTTATTTATACTATAGAAGTTAATTTTAATGTATACTATTAAATTAAATAGATGGGAATATATTTTTGTGGATAATGATTATAATAAGCTATATTTTTATTTTATTATACATGATTTATATGAAACCCATATATTTATTTAATCTAGTTATATGAAAGAGTGTCATTTACTCTTTTTTAGAAACCTGGGTGGTTAACCTTAGAGAGGTTAACTAGACTTCCATGAAAATCATTGGAAGGTGACTCATTGTTTTCTTCAAAAAACCATCCAAAAGTTAGTGGATCATTAATAAATAGAAAAACGTAATATAGTTTTATTGTTCGTAACGAATAAGTATAAAAAATAAACCACTTTTAACTAGAAGTGTATATTTTATTTTATTCGGTATATTAAAATGTCATGGAAAGTTGAAAATGATACAATTAGAGTTAAATATTTCTATAAACTATAATTAATTTTTAATATATAGAATTTTAATCATAATTTTTTTTTGGAGTTATATTGA
The DNA here is from genome assembly GCA_963277665.1 of Viscum album. NCBI lineage: Eukaryota > Viridiplantae > Streptophyta > Magnoliopsida > Santalales > Viscaceae > Viscum > Viscum album. The sequence continues at coordinate 1,369,868,061 of OY728133.1, read as the reverse complement.
AGCTATTCACATGGGAATAATGAAATTAAATGTTTTTACAATATATTGAACCGAGTTCTGGTAAAGTTGTTACGAGACAATAAAATTTATAATTAATCTCTTAATGAAAGAGTAACATATATTTCTATCAATGTTGATATTATTTACTAGATTAATTTTATGTATGTCTTCAACAGAAATAAAAAATGTAAAGATCCATGAGAGGCTACTTCTCAAGATGCCTAGAAATATATCAAAAATAATTTTGAGAAAAATGTAAAGAAGATGTTAAATAAGAAGAGTAAAATACCCAAGGGATATTTTGATGACAATCTGACTCTAGAGAAGAAGAAATAGGGGGAATGTGATGTTCAAAAGAAAAATCCTCAATAATAGAAAGATAATACTAATATTGATGAATTAATGATGTTATTTGATACCCATAGTGAATCCTATAAATAAAGTGATGATGAAATATGAAAAAACAATGAAAGAACAACTATAAATCCTTATTTTGTCTTAGATAAAGAAAAAAATTGATTTAATGGAATTGAATCATCAGATGTTAGTTGGAATGAAGAATATGAAGAAGATATATTCAAAGTTGATTATTTCATCTCATGTAGTGGGGGACATCTTACCCTCTATTAATATTTGTTAGCATATTTTAGAAGATCCTCATATATAGGGGAATCTTAAATTTTAATTAAAATGAAAGGATCCCATGAATAAATTTTGGGAGAATTTATAATCATTTCTTATCCCTATCATAAAATTTAAGAAGACGATGAAAATTCCATGGAATTTATTTCACCCTAGGTTATTTTTGAAGTGGTTACTTCTACGGAAGTACCCTTATGAAGTGCCCTTGTTTAGAGAAGAAATTGAATTGTATGAAGATGGATAATATTTTAATGAATTTGAGGTTGAAAAATTTAAAGATGTTATTAATGACCCTTCACAGAAAGAAACTTGAAATCATAATTATGATGTGTATACTACATCTCTTATATGGAGGTAAATTCCACTAAAGAACAAATTAGTTGGAGCTATATATCATTTAGAAGAACAAAACACATATAAAAGGAAAGATCAATAGAATAAAATGATCATGATATATTCAATGTTGAAAAATATGAGAATTTCAATATTTCATATCTATCACCTAGCGTTAGGAAATACCTAGGATTTAAACCAATTGATGTTTAAATGAAATTAAAATCTATTAGTTTATTAGAATCTACTTCATGTTTTAGAGTATAATTAATGGAACAAAATATTCATTCTTATTATAAAATTTTAGTGATGTTTTATTTTTTAATAGATATTTATTGAAAACAAAAAACCCAATTTAATTTAATCAAACATCACATTATAAACAATCATGTTTCTATGTGGAATAAATAAATTGTTTGTGTAGTATTAGAAGATAAAATGGTTTTCAAATAATTCATGAATAATTTAATTTTGAGAAATGAAAGATGAAATATTTTTCAAAGTATCTGAAATACCATGATAAAGATATAAATATATAGAAATGTAGTGTTATAATTTTCATTAAAACATTTATGTTCTATTAAATATAAATGATGGTAATAAATAATTTATAAATAATATTATTTAATGGTTTAATGGTAATTATTAATCAATTTATGATAAAAATAATATTTATATTTCAATGAATTTATGATTAGAATAGAATTTTTTTGAATTTTGATGATTAATAAGAATGATTCACTAAGATATATTGAAAATAGTCACTCTATAAGAAAAGAATGATTCTAGGGAAATGAATATTGTTTCTTAAGAGGATAAGTCAGTTGAACAATTTAAGTAAATTAATAATATAAAGCTTAAGATTGATAAAAATTATAAGAAATATTATAATTTCATATTTATATAGATTAAAAATTGTAGATGATCTATAGAACATAACATAGATTCTATTTTTTAAATTTTATTATTCATTGAATTTTTTTATTTCTACTACATGCATATACATTTTCCATTTTCTATTGTTTGGATTTTTTTCCATTTCTCTAATATTTTCTTACTTTCTAATTTATGAATATTTATGTCTATTTATAAATCAAAGGGGGTTAAAGGTGTGGGGTTTATTTTTATGAAATAATTTTTAAAATATAATGGAAATAGTTTTTCAAAGGCTTAATCATTATAATAAAATTATTTTCATTAAAATTAATTTAATTTTGCTTCGAGGATGACCTTATTTTCTAATTTCCACTAAGTAATAATTTTATGGTAATTTTTAGAAATCATAACAGGGGAATGATTTTAACAATATAAAAAATCATATTATTTAGGTGGATTGGCTGATTTTTAAAAGTATGGATACATTTGAATGTAATTTTGTTTTAAATTTAATTACAAACAATTCTAATTTAAAAATACTTTATTAAAAGGAAAATTTCACAGTAGAATTTGTTTTAAATTTTTCATCAATGTTTTTTATTTTTAAAAGGGGGTATTATTTAGTCATAGAGTCAATCAATCCCTAGATTTCAAAATAAAATAACACTGTTGTTTTTAATTTATCAAAACTTGATGTTTTTTCAGTGTTTTTATAATACAAAAAATAAGGTGACCTTAATTATGATATTTTTTTAATATAAAAATTCGGAGTTCAATTTTTTATGAACATACATTTTCACCAATTTTTTGATAACCGTAGTTTTATGTAACTTATTTTATTTAATGATATAAAGTTTTTTTTATTTCATTGAATGTTGATGATATTTCTTCAAAGGTAGTTACAACTGATCTAGATGAATGCAGAATATTACAATTGGAAAATTTCCTATAAATAAGACAATGGGTTTGAGGACAAGAGGTTAATTCAAGATTCATTTAAAATGTTACAATCACATGAAGACTGTAATAGCTTATATTCATGAGAGTGATTCATATATGATTTTATTTTTTATTATTTCTGCTAAAAGTTCAATTGGTCTAGGTTTTATTTACCCCCAACTTTAGAATACAGAAAAAGTGGTTTCGAATGTTTTTGAGAAACATGTTATCTTATATATAGTTGCATCTGTGTGGTGTTCATTATTAAATCCCTAATTATATTTCTTCATTTAATTTATATTTTATTCCTCTAAAAATTTATATTTTTATGGATATTCTTTCTTATGATTATTTATGGTGTTTTTGGAAATAGTTATGATTAGGTAGTTTGAGGACAAAATTTGACTACCAAATATCCAATTAGTGAAAGGTATGTATTTAATTGTAATTATAGGTTTTCAACATTACCATCATGAAAAAATATTAGTAATATAAATATGGGTATCTTTTCTGATGAGAATCTTTTATAGTAGTATTTTAGGTTGTCTAGATGAGAATTTTTTATTATCATTTTCTTTTATATACATAGCAGGTTTTCATGCTTGTATTTTCATATGCGTATAACATTTCAGAAATGTCAAATTTTCCAAATTTAAAAAATAAAAAAAGATATTTTTTAAAAATTACACGTTAATTTTTTTTGAAAACAAATATATTTTATTTATAATTTAATTCAATTCTAAATAGTAATGATTTATTGGTATTTTTGATCTTATATAAGTCAATATAATTTTTATTTTCCTAATGAACACCTTGTTTATTCTCATTTAATAAAGTAAATTTCACAATCTATGAGATTTTACCGATGTTATTTGGATTAAAATGAATTTTAAAATTATAAAGGATTATTTTTGGCTTGAAAGGGAGATTTTATAATATGTTTTGGGGAATTTAATTTAGTGGTTTCTAAAAATCCATTGTAATTTAATAATTATTTTTATTTATAAAAGTTCTCAAAATAATATGTTTAATATTTTGTAGTATAACAATGTATTTCAAGGTAATTATGGAAGAATCGTACAAATATTCTTCTTTTAACAACATAACTACATATTTTGGATATCAAAAAGTTGTTTCTATATGTGTTATACAAATTATTTAATGGTATTTATTATGACATCCATGTAAAAATTATATAGTATTAATAATAATATTATTTTTATGAGAAAAAATTGTTATTTATTATGGGTGTAATTGGACACTTATTAGTACTATTTTATTAATTTGTTAACAATTGGTTTTACATAGTTTATAACATTGACTGTAATTTTAATTTTGATTTTTAGTTCATAATATTTTAGTGTATTCCCCCACCGTGTCCTTATGGAATATCAAATAGGAGATATAATAGATTCTCCACATTTGAACCATCCAAATTATCATGGATTAACTGACATCATTTTCAAACACAAATCTGTTATAGATCACATTGTTCATCCATTACATGGTAAACCATGAGACTATGTTCAAATTATCAGATGATCTAGTATAGTATCTACCCCTTATTACCTTATATTATTTCTTAAAATATCAATTTCTTACAATAATTATCCATTAAAATTTTCAGATGAGAGTTTCATTATTTATCCTTCCCACCTAGATGGTGGAGGTGAGGAAGGCTATCACGGATGAGGTCGTCATTATTGGAGTGATTGGGGTAGGGTTTAGATTTCCCATATACATGGAGATTGTGAGTATCATTTTAGTAGTTTAAAGAGGAATAAAACTAAGACATGTCACATGGGTTGTTGTATCAAGAGAAAATCACATTTCATCCCACCATCTTCTTTGAAATGTATGTCCTTTGTATGTGATTGCTGAGGTAGGTATAGTCTTATGATGTCTTTGTTTTTGAATGTTCTAAAATCCTACCAATGTTCCATTTATATAGGATATTTTTGGATGTATTATAATATAGTTTAATGTAAAATAGGTAAATATATATAAATTATTTTGTAATATCCTAAGGATGACGTTATTGGACCTTATGTAGATATATTCAAAATTTAATGTACTTCAGGTTATTTTTTTATTTTCTTATTTTGTATTACTAGTTTTCATTTATTTAAGGTTTTTATATTTTTCTTAATTATATTTTATGGGTGATTAATTTTAGTTAAATTCTTGATACATGATTTTGTTAATGTTTTTTTAATAGTATCACTTACTTATAAAAGGTATGTTTTTAAAATTTATTTGTGATATCCCGCTTTTTTATATGTATTATTAATGTATTCTCACTCAAGAGATCAAGGAACCGAATTAGTGGGACATCTACTATGTAACTTTAATTTTTAGTTAATTATTTTGACTGGTTAATTTATAATGAGATTCAATGTAGTATAGAAAAAATAAATATGGTTGGTGGATGAACATAAATGATGTCTTTCCTGTAGTAATAAAATATCATGTTTTTTATCTTTATTTCCATAATGAGGGGATGGTGTAAGAAATTAAAATAAAGGTATTTACTTCTCTGACCTAACATTTCATAGTGAATGACTGAAGGGTTTGTATATCTAATTCTGTTTAGATAAACTAATATAGAGTGTTTTATTGAATCTATATATAAATTAGACAACTGCATGTTATACACCTGACTATCATAACGATGATGAATAATTTTTTTTAGATCATGTCTTAATATGTTCATTATGTATTTTATTTGGTCACTTTTCATATAATATAACATATTGAGTTTAATAGAGTCCCTATATATTCATATTTTCATTTTTAATTATAGTGTTTTTCCATATCAATCATTTGATTATATATTACCAAAATGAATTTATTTGTGAATAATGTGATATAGTGTTCAGAATGGTCACACACTAGTGAAACATGTTATTTTTATCTTATTTAATTATCTATATTATTTTATTTAATGAATTCATCATTTATGTTTATAAAATATTTTATAATTTTATAGTCTATGTGGTTTCATCATTATTATAAGAAACCAAGTCGATTAACCTTATATGTGTACATTATGGTTTTTGTAGGAACATGGTTTATTCATGTTTAGAGGTAAACATTTATATTAATCATATGTAGCAAAAAGAAATCAAGGATTCATATGATTTTCCATCTAGAGTTGTCTATAAGGAATACATAGGGTTTTCTAAACCATGATACTAAACGTGGTGAGCTGCACATTTTTATAGAATTATTTTTCAAATTATTAGAGTAAATGTAATTAATTTAGTCCAACTATGGCCTTGATTTTCCCCATTATATTTTTTAAACCATCTTTGAATCACTTAATTTTTTCCCATTATCTCAGGTATTTTATTTGTATATATTCCATATTTGGGAAGGTTCTTATAGAAAAGTCCCTCAAGATCATCCCATCATATCTTCTTCTCATGTGTCATCCTTTTCATTCCCTAAGTCTATTTTAGTCCAGCATATGAATATTTTGCCGATATTTTTTGGAAAATTCAATATCATGGTTTCCTATATAGATTTCATAAATTTATGTTTTTGTATGCCAAATAGGTCTGCAAAGAAGTATAGTGTGATTTAGAAAAGCAATGTCCTACTATGATTGGTGAAATATATGATTGTTTCTCAAATAGTGGGTTATACTGATGTGATTTTATTGAATTGAAAATAATTTTATCTTAAAAATATACACATATAAATCTTGATAAATTAATTTCTTCCCCTAAACAATCAGAAGGCCTTGATGAACATTAGATCAAACAAGCCACCTATAGAATCTGACATTGGAACACTATACGCCCTACACCAGCATTTGCACTACAACCTCCATAGCTAAACAAATATACACTAGATAAATACCCAACTATGCATGATGAATTCCATTTTTTCCTTCCTAATTTTAAGTGAAAGGATGGATGATATCAATCTCATTCTGGTGAGGGAGGTTTTTTTACATACTAGGATTCATTCGATATCTTTTGTTTTTTAAAATTGATTTTATATTTTTTTCCTTATTTTAATGCATTTCATTACTATCATTAATAGATTTTAGATTCAATTCATAGTGAATATATTGATGAACCTAATGGTGTCAAACTAGATTTTTAAAATTTATGAACTATTTCTGTATAATATTTTTTTTCATTGTCAGTATACACGGTCAGTATCTATGAATGCTTTTTGTTCCTTTGGGGATATGATCGAATTCCAAAAAAATTATTGACTGTTCTACTAAAGATAATGGCCCAGTAGTCTTGAATATGGGATTTTTTTGGATATTATTAGATTGAAAGTATCTTAGTATAATGATTTTTTACCTTCCTAATTCATGACTTTTTAATCTATAACATCGTATATGGTACTTGTATTCCTAAAATTTTTATATCTGCGAATGGTCTGTTTGATCAGAAAATCTCATGTAATCTGCCTAATGGAGTGGTTTCCACTGATGTTTCTTATGAACGTTCTAGACTGAAGGGTATTTCAGTATCTTTTATTTTATCACACATAACATAGATAGTTTAACTATTCTAAATTTACTTCTCAGTATGTATGTGTGGGGGTAGGGTGAGTGGGAATTCAAGAGGGGGGTTGGGGTGCAAGGGGGAAAGGGGAGGGAAGGGGGTGCAAAGGGAGGGGGCTTCAAGGGTTGTGCAGGGGGTAAATGGGGGGAAGGGGGTGAAGGTGGGGTGTAAGGGAGGATGGGGTGTCTAGGAGGTTGAAGTGTCTAGAAGGGGAGGTGGGTATGGGAGGTAGATTTTTATGGGGTGGTGTTGTGGGGGGGGATGTCTAGTGGTGCGGGAATTCTATGAGGGGTGTCTAGGGGGAATGGGGCTGTCCAGGGGATGGGGTGATATGGGGGGGGGAGGCTATCAAGGGGGCGTCCAAAAGTGAGGGGTGTCATGGAGGGGTCTTTACAGGAGGGGGTGTCTAGTAGGGATATATAAAGAGGGGATTTGGAGAGGGTAGGGGGTACTATGGGAGGTTTAGGGGTGGGGGATGTCGAAGAGGGGGCTTTCTAGGGGGGTGGGGGGCTATCCATGGTGGACGGGGTGCTGCTGGGGGGGGACATGTATAGGGGTGGGGATGCCCAGGAGGGTTCATGTCATGGGGAGGGGGGTCTTGTGGTGGGCTACGAAGATGGGATGGGGGTGTGAAGGGTGTGTAAGGGGGTGTGTAGGGTGTGCAGGGGGGGTCTATAGGGGTTAGGGGTCTGTAGGGGGTTTGTGGGGGTCTGTAGGGGGATGGGGAGGGGTAAATGGGTCTGTAGGGGGGGTACAATGGGGGGGAATTCCGGGGGAGGGGACCCATTTATGGAGAGGGTATCTAGGAAGGATGGGGGACTTTCCAAGGAGGGTGGATGTCAAGGGGGATTGGAGAGGGTGCTTTTTTAGTGGAAAGGGGGGCTATAGGGGAGTGTTGTGTGGGAGGGGGTCACTTTCATGGGAGTGGTCTAATACAAGGGGACTGTGGGGGGGGGGGGGGGTTGTGTAGGGGGGTGGGAGGAGGGTGGGAGTGTTTTTTTTATTAAATTTGAATGCATGTAGCCATGTTTTGAATTGTGGATAAATCCCTATCGCTATAGTTTCAAACAGTTGATATAAACCATGTGTGGCTTAATCTTCTCCCACGATATAAAATCATCGATACAGACCTTTCCCTACAGCCATGCCAATACAATACATGGTTCATTAATCCAGGACAATACTCTATTAAAACAGTTTCCGGGCTTATATCCATGGTTACAAACTGTGGGTATAGAATAAATATCTAGTAGTGATATGTTAATTTATGAAATATGCTAAATAAATGATTTTTTTTCATAATGATTGCATCATTGAAAATGTAAATGACCATTTTCTGAACTCACATGCACTTATTAGTATTTTTATTCACAAAAGTCAATAATATTCATATTCTTGATCCTAAATAATTAAATTTTGATAAAAATAATGGAAAAAGACACCTCTCCTCCACTATAAAAATCACCCCTCACCCCATCTTGCTCTTACACCACTCATGATTTGAGCCTTAACTATGTTATTAAAAATACTATAACCAAGAACCATAATCATGTCTCAGACCTAATGGTCTCATAAGAAGGCCAAAACCAATGACATTATTGAGGTTCTCAAGGAGGAGTACTCGTGATGTAAACCTCTTTTCCTTTTTCTTTCAATTTATTTTACAAGTTCCATTTTGTTGCTTATCTCTCTTCACCTACCGATATACAAATTATATGTTAATTATAGTACCTTAAAGGTTCTATAGTGATTCTATGCTAATGGAACATTTTCTCATCATATATATTTCCCCCACCACTTATTCTTAAAATGAAAACACTTTCTGAGATGTGTAATTTTTTCACAGTCAAGGACGATGAGATTTCAATTTATATTACAATATGAAATTCTGGTTATGAAACCATTTTTATTGTTGAATCATATCATAATATATTTAATATATCCTATTTTATGTTTTGTAATTAGTTTTACCACATGTTATTAAATTATAAACCAAAATCGGTTCGTGGTGATTGAAAACCCACCAAATTTATCTAAGTGTTTATCACTAAAATTATATCTAATGATTCACCTTCTCCAAAATAACCAAAAAAATTTATATGACCATTTAACATTATGGAAGATCAATATAAACTCTTAAATTAAATTCAATATTTTAATTACCATTTTTAATGAACTTCCATATTCTTATACAAGTAAACTGATCATGAAAACTATGAAAATGTGCACTCCCAAATGATGAAATTGAATCTATTAACCCATATAAAAGTGCATAACTGAACTTAATAAATATATAATAAATCAATTAAATGTTGATAATGTAATGATTTTATTAATTAATTAATTTTATTTTATTTTTCAAGGCATTAAGATCATGTTTAGAATATATTCGGACATAATGTAAGGGTTTCCTCATCTCACACTATATTTGTGAAATATTATTTATTCATTAATATTAGTTGAGTATGGTGTATTTATGAAACCCATTTATATGTTATATAATGAATATTTTTATTTTCATGGTATTAAATGTATCATTTTATTGTTATTAATTCTCAGTCATATGATTCGATTGATTACAAAGTGGTAAGGAATTTCTACCGGAATGTCCATTTTCATATGAGTTACTCTTATTCTGTACAAACCTCAGAGAAATTCTTATTTATTCTTTTTTAAAACTCATAAATTTAGTTTGATTTTTTTATATATGTGTACCAACCATAATAAAATATTTATTATGGGTTGTTACAGGTTTTAGAAGAATCATTTAAAAATTCTTCCTGAAATACAAGCCCAATTCAAGGAAACTTCTTGAATTTTTACCCATTTTCAAGTTCACTATATATTCTACTTCAAACCATAATTTTTTTCTTAAAAATAAAAAATTTTATACTAAAAAATAATATATGTTAATTTCTTGATTTATAAAAACAAACAGTCCTTTCCTCTTTGAAATCTCTTCTATATATTCCTTATCCCACAAAAAAAATAATTCTAAATCTTCATAAAAAAAATTTTATTTCGTAATTTCACATAAATGGGAAATCATTAATGCCTCTTATATAATCTAAGTATCCATAAAATTTATTTTAATGGATATAAATTTTTACAATCTGATATTCTTGAAAAATATAAATGATTTTCTAAAAGAACTATTCTTTCCAAAGTAAATAGAGATTTTCCTCATATCACTTTAAATTTTATTTTATATATGCCCTATTAACAACTTATTCATTGAATTTGGTGTATGTAATGGTATTTGGTATATCATATATAGAGGTTACTTATTCTCATAATATTCTAATGGATTACGATTTGAATTTTTCAGGGTGTTATGGGACCACTTGGAATGTTTAAGGACTGTTTCCTCATACATTTTCAACAGTATCAGTTTATTGTTTATTAACCTATGTAAACATCCTTTTTTGAATTATTCACTTCATTGAGGTTTATATATTATGATATCATATACAATATGTTGTTCAAGGGTTTGTAATTATTTTTAATTTGGATATGATATATTTATACCATTTACCATATTACACCGAATGGTTAGTGTTTATGTTTAATGTTCAGGGAAAGTTATTTACATTTCATATGTTAGTTTCAATATAAATATGTATATTTGTTTATGTTTATACCCATTCACACGAGAAATACATTGGACTTAGTAAGTGATGGATCATGCCTAAAATATCCCCTCGATGCATCGATATGCCTCATGAGATAAACATATATAGAATTCTTAGAGGCCTTACAAATTTTTAGATATGGTTTTGGTTGAGGTCTAAATAATTTTTCGATGTCTTTGCTGAGGCCTTTATAGTATGTTTCAGAATTTCTAAAAAGTGCATTTCCATCATTATGATATAAGTAATTAATAAATCATGTGATTATTCAACTAGTAGAATATCAATGGTAGAGCTTCATGTTATCAGTTATATAGATTTATTTACATAGATTTCATTCATTCCATATTATGATCATGTTTATTTTTAAAGGCATGAATTTTCAGTTATTCCCCAAGCCTAATGTCTATGTTTATGATAACTTCCATTGTGTTATTTACCCATAATGAGTATCCAAAATCACCCATTTCTTATATTATGTTCCCCATGTTATAAAGAATAAAAAATTTAATAAGGTTACAAGGATGATGTTTATTTCATTTTTCTCATGTTTTACTTTTTTCCAATGTACTATTGGTATCATGATTGTAATTTGGGATTCTTATACTTCTAAACTGATCGATCCTTCATGATTTTATTCTTTTTAATCAAGACAATGTATTAAAATAATGCAATGGCTCTTAGATTGTAGGTTGGGTCATTACACACCTAGTATGCACATGATTAGGAATGCCATGCAAGAAAAACCATGATAGGTGCCATGTAAAGGGGACGTGGTTGTCCCACGATTTTCAAAAAATATGCAGGCTAAACCATGTTCCAGGTCTCTTATTTTAAAATTTTATATTATTAAAATTAAAATAAAATTAATATACAAACATAGAACTAAACTTTTACATGTAGTATCATGAAATTCCCCTCCCTAGGATCCCTTAGTGCATGACACACCCCTCCCATGGCTTCACCATTGTTTTTCAATTTCCACACGATTTTATCATGTTTTATCTTTGATTCATCAAGGTAATAATCTTTAATTAATGTAACGCCCCGACCCCAGTTACCCAGAGTCGGTGCATTAATTACATAACATTGGCATGATCACAAGAAAGATCAAATCTCGAAAGACCGATTGGTTTAGTAGCCTTGGAAACACTAGATATATTCATATGTTTTACATTACATCATAAAATGAAAAACTACTACAACAACATAATATCTCCATAATCCACACTCATATCCCCACATAATATCCCTGCAGGTCATTCATAACTTACTTCTTCACTTCCTGGGAAAAATAAAACATAGAAAAGGGGTGAGCCCAAATGCCCAGTAAGGATAACAATATAGCGGAAACTTTCATAAATAAGAATAAAATTTTAAGGCAATGTATAACTAAAACAAAAGCCTTTTAAATATGAACTTTCAACATGGTATGGAATAAATAAAATGAAATAATGCCCTTTACTTATTCACATGGATATTCTACTAATCGAATAATCAAATGCAAAAATCAATAACCACTTTCATAATGTTGGAATGCATAATGCCAGAGATTTATCCATTAATAAGTTTCTACCACCAACTCATCTTTCACTCTAAAAGATAATAGAATGTAATTTTTTATTTATTTATACTATTCGTACAGGGTTCCAAAATAAATGAATTTATAATTCATCTACCAGATCTTTAAAAGAACAACATTATTTAATCCAGGACATCTCATGGGCCAGTGGTAGGTGATACACCCTTGTCGCCCTTCAGTTGCGGGTTCAAGTCTCACAGCCTTGCCGGACGCGACGGGTTACCGCCCAACCTCCGGGTTTTCCTTTTATGGTAATCCAAAATAATCCAAACTAGAACTATCCAAAATACTTCTGTCCAAACTCACAGTCCAACATTTATAAGGAAGGTAAACATAATATAGAACATTTTTACCCCGCAATAGCATATGAATACCTCCATCTTGTATTCTTTTTATAAACTGAAACATCTTGAATTACCATATTCCTTATTGATTACATTCATGCTCCCCTATTCCATATAGAATGCTAGATATACTTCATTAATCCAAAAATGTTTTAAACCCCAACAATGATGGAATATACAAATCATTAATTAGTTTCAAGGTAGTCAAGAATATCCAATATAATTTATCCAAAACAATCACATATTATTCCAAAATCACTACCTCAGTATCAGAACTATATTATGATTTATCATTCTCTCAACCATATATTTTCCAAAAATTTATCCTGCTATTGAGTCAGTTTTCTTTGTTCCACATTATCTCAAGTCCTTAATGAAATAGTACTGCAGTACAATACTTATATACTCCATAATTATTATAACAAGTACATTGTTGATAAAACACTCAATTGACATAATCAACATAAGAACTCTAATCGTTCCTCTTCATCTGTGGTAGTATCATAACTTGGTTATTATCCAATAACATCATTTGCGGCATAGTCTGATGACTGGGACATTGGTTCGCGTAGTGTCCAAACTCCTTGCAAATGAAGCATTGTACATTTAAAACCATTTTCTTACCCTTGCAGTCACATATTTTGTGCCCTTTTCCTCCACACTTATAACAAACTCCCATTCCTTTCAGGCAAGTTCCAGGGTGTTTCTTTCCACAGTTACCACATATGGGAAAATTCTTCTTTTCCCTCTTCCCTTTATCCATCTTTCTCTCTTCCATCCTTTTCTTCTCTTGCTTCCCTTCAAAGCCATAGGACTCAGTAAACTCTTTACATATCTTATCAACACATGATATTATTTCTTCATATGATGATAATACATGGGAGACTATTTCTCTTATAAATTATATCTTAAGACCATGAAAGATGTGATCCTTCCTTCTCTTTGAATCATGTGTATTTCTGGAGTTCTCATTCCTTCTACTGGGCGCCATTTCTATACCATGGCATAAACTAGATCAGTTTATGAATCAAAACACATAATCCCATACTTATAAAACACTTAACATAAATTGAACTATTTATGGATATAATCCATAATCATAAGAATGTTTTCTTTGAGGATGTATATACTCATAATACCTTCAAAATGATATGTAAATAAAATGAGTGTTATCCTAAGAATATCCCCCGGGAGTGTCGTAACCAAGAGTGCAGCAAGGCCCGTTGTCGTGCACTAGTTCCCGTTCGAGTCTAGCTCAAAGCGGTGTTTTCGGGTTTTACCCCTAGGTACATCTGTGCCAGAGCCGCCTCTACCTGCTCGTATCCAGACAGGGATGTATTTCTCGGAAAACTCACAAAATCTCTACAATACCAAAATTCTCGGAAGTTCTTCTATACTAATCCTCAAAGTTCATCTTAGGTCTACGTGCTCTAATCAGAGTTTGTCTAAATCTAGTTTCCAAGGTTTGTACTAAACCTCCTCTGATACCAACTGTAACGCCCCGACCCCAGTTACCCAGAGTCGGTGCATTAATTACATAACATTGGCATGATCAAAAGAAAGATCAAATCTCGAAAGACCGATTGGTTTAGTAGACTTGGAAACACTAGATATATTCATATGTTTTACATTACATCATAAAATGAAAAACTACTACAACAACATAATGTCTCCATAATCCACACTCATATCCCCACATAATATCCCTTCAGTTCATTCATAACTTACTTCTTCACTTCCTGGGAAAAATAAAACATAGAAAAGGGGTGAGATCAAATGCCCAGTAAGGATAACAATATAGCAGAAACTTTCATAAATAAGAATAAACTTTTAAGGCAATGTATAACTAAAACAAAAGCCTTTTAAATATGAACTTTCAACATGGTATGGCATAAATAAAATGAAATAATGCCATTTACTTATTCACATGGATATTCTAATAATCGAATAATCACATGCAAAAATCAATAACCACTTTCATAATGTTGAATGCATAATGCCAGACTATCATAACCACATAGCCAAGGCCTCGTGCCAAGACTACAAATAAGATTTTGTCAAGGCCTTGTGCCAAGACACTAGTTTGTCTCATGAGACCTACCGATGTATCGAGGAGCTATAGCGGGCTCCACCCGTCACTTACTAAGTCCAATGCATTCCCATATGAAAAGGTTTAAACATAACATAAACATTCGTATTAAAACTAGCATACGAAATGTCAATAATTTCACCATAAACTATGAATGGTATAAAAATAGCACATCCACAGTCAAACATATCACAAAACCTTCAATACAATATAGAAGTTTTTTATCGTAATAAATCAACTTCAAATAATCTTAAAATCCATCAAAGGATGTTGACATAGATGAAATCAAAATTCTTTTTAAAAAAAATATCTCCTTTTATTTTGAAATAATTTAAGATCCATATAAAATAAAACATTTTCTTTGAAAATATTATTATAATCTTGTAAGGGAAGCTTTGAAGATTTTATAACGGCGGAAAATAGTCGCACCCGCCGTATAAGTTAAAAAAACATTCTTACCTTAATTCTGTCGAAAAGGTTAAAAAGGACCTTGTTTTGAAAACGACCGAAAGATTCCTTTATAAACCACTTATAAAAGACAAAAACGGTATAAATGACTTTAACTCATATTCTAGTAAATAGTAAAAATGTTTTGAAATGCATTTTTAAGAAACATGGATGTGGATGATAAAGAGATCCCAGTAGATTATTACGTATAAACAACCTTGGATAATGAAGAAGTTGTAAAGTAAACCCTTACCTTGTACTTTTCCTTGGTTGGGGTAGGTTAACCTCCTGTATAATGGTGAAATAGTTGTTATTAAATTATACAAGAATCATATATAATAATATGATATCATATATGATCTTTTAACATTGATTTGTTAATAATATCTTAGAATTATCGTCGTTTCGGGAGTTAACTTACTCATTTTATTTTATATGTTTTGTTACATAAGTCATGGTTGTTGTATCTTATTCATATCCAGAATGATATCTAGTCCTTAAAAATCATTTTTAAATCATCAAATGATAATTATACTTGAATGGATACGATGGAGAATGAATCTCATCGCGTTCGTGGAGACGGTAGTCCGTACGTACGCACGAGGGACAATATCATTCTTTTGATATTAAAATAATATATAAATGGATGGTATATCATATATAAAGAATCATTAACATGTTATATTTATTATTTACATGAGTTACACATCATTATTATACCCATCCAAATAATATTATATTGAATAACAATTACACCACGACGTGGAGACGGTAGTCCGTACGTACGCACGTATGGTGACATGTTATTCAAAGGGTGGATAGAATACTGAATATGGTTGTACCATATTTATAATAACATCACAGTATATGTGAGATACTGGAGTTATTATTTTAGAATGGTAAGAAAAAAGGAAGAAGAAGTGGAAGAAGAAATGAACTTGGAGAAGGGTGGTGAAATCATTACCTCTTCTTCGGGTTCTTCCTTTTGATTTGATCAAAAGGGCTCCTTAGGTTGGCTTTCTGATCAAACTAAGGCCTCTAGGTTGTAGTGAGGGATGTTGGGAGAGTATTTGGGAAGAGTTTGGCCGAACCAAAAGGCTTTAGAGGTGTGAAGAAATGAGAAGGAGGGGTGCCCTTTTATAAGAGGGGTGAGGGGCACCTTTGAAAAAGCTAGAAATATTTATTTATAATAAATTAATATTCGGTATATAATGGCTCCAAAGTTGATTATTTAAATGTTAAGGTGGGGATAGGTCGAAAACCACTCAACCAATAGAATTTAGACAGGTTTGGGTACTTATATTAACCTTATCTTTAAGTATTAACTCTAAGTTAATTAGTTTACTTTTACAATGTCTCTTTGTATTTTTATATAATATGGTTAATAAACGTACTATATACATCCAAGCGACCCCCAAGTGGTCCATTAATGATGAACCTATCCTGATATAAGTCTTTTGGCCGAACCTTATATTTTTAGGAATTTAATATCAATTAATAATATAATATTTGTTTTAAAAACTCTTTTATGTCAATTTTGACACTATTCAATAGTTAATTTTTGTGAAACTCATAACAGATTGATTACTTCGAACAAAGTCAATTAAATCAATCCTAATATATAATATTATCCTAGAAAATTAGTTTAATTCATTAAAAGTTTCATACTATATTTTTTTGGGTATTTATAATATCAATTATTTTAATTTTTCACTATTATAGTAATTACTGCATCATCATTGTGTCATAAATAAAATAAATTATTTAATGTATAAAAATTATAAATAATATATCATTATGTAGGAAATCTTTTTATCTTTCTAATTAATATTTATAATCTAAAATACAACTTATATAACCCTATGTAACAATTGTTTTTCTAAAAGATATATGCTTGTGTCATTTTTGTATTCCTTTTGGACTTAATTAAAATAAAGTGTCATTATCACTTACATGTGGATCCAGGGGGTCCCAAAATTGACACAAAGATGCCCATGGTCGACCATGTATCAAAAAATAGGGTTAAGACACGTTTTAGGGTAATTTAGTATTATTATAATATTATTTTTCTAACCCTTATTTACCGGATTTACCCTTAACCATGGTAAATAAAATATTTACCGCAGTAATTATTCAATATGTCTAAAAATAAAAGTTAATTATTTACACAATTTGAACATCCTGATTCCAAATATGGAATCCATTTTTCTAAATTCAAAACACAGAAGTGGCAGAAATTAATTTAAAATTAATTCCCGCTGTCAAAACAAAAAAGCGTGTTTTTAAGAGATAATAACTATCAAAAGATTAACACTTGTTTATGTTCGGTATAATTGTAAAATTATGTCCAATGAACAAAATTATATTAAATGGTAAAAATATATTCTAAATATACTTTAAAACCACTAAAATTCATAATTTATCACTATTAAATATTTTGATTAAAAAAGTTGTTTTTAATTAAAACTTAGTAATTTTCACTATTCATCAAAATATGAAAGTTATCCAAAATGTACCAAAATTTCACCTTAGGCTAAATTCGATATTCCGAATCCAAAAATGAAGTCCATTTTCAAATATAAAATATATATAATTTCAAAAAGTATGTGTTACTATTCATAACGGCTAGTTTGATTAGTTATGGTGTGTGTTAGAACTCGAGGTTGCGTACAACACATGCTATCGCATTATTCGAAGGGAAACGTACCGTGGAAGCTTGGGGTGTTTCATTTTAAATTTTTGATGTCCCCATTTAGTCAAAAAGTTTAAAATATTGTATTTAAAAAAGTTTCACTATTAGAAGTTGATAAAAGTGAAATACTGAAAATGAATCTGTTCTTGCATTATGACTAAGAAACTCAAAATAGGGATTCTAAAATTATAAGGATTATATAAAGTTCAAAATGTAGTTAATACTATTCATGACCTCTTTTAATGGTGTGATTGAACTCGGTGTTGCGTGTAGTGCAAGTTATTGAATTATTTTTAAGAAATAACACACTCTGAAATCCTGGGGTGTTACAATTAACACTACATCCTTAATTGGATTATTTTTTTTCTCCCCATCACCGGGTGTTGTTTGGATGAATCCCAAATTCAAGGGTTAATCCAGTTTTTGTGTTCCTTTTGATTCGAGGGTACACAGATGGCTTCTCAGGACTCCCTTGTGTTTATTCTGACTACTAACATCGAAGGAGATGTTGTTTGGATTGTCTCATCCCATTATCATTAATTTGGGGTATATTTTTTCTCCATTCATTATTGTTGTTTAATTAATTATTGTGTTTTTATAGTTTATGGGTTCCTTGTAATTTTCCTTGTGTGAGTTGGTCCTTGTTGTAGTGTTTTGAGTACTCGGTTTTATTTGTAGGGAATTTGACGACTATATGAGGTATTTCACCCATATACAAAGGTATTTATATTTGTGTATATATATAAATATATATTTCTTGTACATATTCCATCATCGATAAGAGAATATGTACATTGGATTTAGTGGTATATATATATAGTAATGTATGTGTGTTCAAGTGTGGAGAAAATTTGATATGACATCCTCATGTTCTCAAGAACCAAGTGTTCATCTTGGATTGGTATAATTCTTGAGGTTATGTCCCATTCCATTACCAATTAAATTTAAAAATTCATTAATTAATTGACTTTAGACATTTAATTAATGCCTTTTCATGTGTGTTAGTTTTTATAAAATGACTTCCTTTGGAAAATTGGATGTGATAATTAATTGAAAAATTGAATTGTTTTATATACAATTTCATATTTCATATTAATACCCCGACAATGGAGGAAAAATATCTTCAAACATAAAAAATTAGTGATATTCATTTATATAATTCATAGTTTGAGTTTGAGTTTTCCATATTCCTCATGTAGGTTCTTATTCTGTGGAATGTTATCATTCCACCTTTTAATAATTGGAAATGCATTATTAGGCATGATTAATTTAAATGAAATCACTATTTAGGAATATTAATTTTTACGATGACCCCTTCCATTTGACCCCTTTGAGTGTTATAAATTAATTTTCCATGTTTAGACAAAGTGAATAAATTGGTCATGATAAATGGCATGTATATGGTTGCTTAACGTAAATAATAGAAACCTTATTAAAATAAATCAATTGTTCTAATTAAAGGGATCCCTTAAAATATAATTTAACATGGATTTTGAAATCAATAAGTGGTATTTTTGTATACATTACAATTTTATTAATATAAATGATGGTTTTAATGGCTTATATTAATGAAAAACTTTAGAGGTACTATGTCATGGCCTGCATTATGAATGTAATATCACCATTATATGGATTTGTTTAATTTGAAATGTATAATATGTTATTCCTTATGTATTATGTAATAAATGAAATATGCATCTTAATATCTAAATGGGTGACGGTATTTTAAGCATCAGGTTCCATCTTAGAGTGCTTCTATAGAGTGCACACATTCCATACTGAGTGATGTAGTATGAAACTCTCCCCTTATCTAGATGTAGGTAATGTAACCTACCTACAGAGCTAAGGGACCACGAGATACCTTCGAATGGGATATTGTTTGAGATTCCTAGCTAGAGCCAGGGGATTGACAGTGACAGATCCCATAGTAATGGATGACTGTTGGTTAGATCCTAGTCTGTCGAGTAGCTGGAGAAAAGGTATTTAATGTGATAACTCCATGGTGATGGATGAGAGTGGGTTATATCCCGGTCCTTCATGTTCACACATGCTCAGTGACCATAACAGATATTGGAGTTTGGGTAGGGGAGATACTTAGAGAGATTCCTCTAGAATTGGATTCTTTTGGTTACATCCCGACCCATCCAAACATATATCAATTTATATATATAATGATAGAAAATATATATATAAATAGACATGAGTTAGAAATTATTCTGGATAAAATATGAAGAATGTATAGCTATCAGTTGTCCCTTAGGAAACTAGATGAGTGTTTGTTCATTTATTTAGTTCCATTTTTTATTCCCTATAATTTAACATTGTTTAAATTATATTGCGTTATCTCGATTTAGGTGGACACTATGGGGGCCAGCCTACTGAGATTTATATCTCACACCTTATTTTGGATGCCATTGCATTGGGATACCTGAGAAGACCATCTATTTGCCTAAATTTGGAGCTTTCTTGTTACTATGTGATTTTACCTTAGAGTTATAAGCAAATGATAGAGCTATAGCATATGATTATCATGGATATTTCCCTCATAATTTTTTGGTTCTTTTATTTACATTAGTACTATACTATACTATATGGTAATCCATTTTGTTGTTTTCCTATGACCATGTTATTTTATTTTATTTGTTTTTTGTAGATCAATATGATGATTGTGTTGAAGAAATATAGAATATTTTAATGTTAATTTTAATTATGAATATCCATCATATTCAAAGAATCAGACTCCCAATTCTTGAAAAAGTTCATTATATTCAACAGAATATGGATGGAAGAGAAGATTCATTATATTCACACTGAATCTGAAATGTAATGATCGACCGTATTGAGAATGAATATTGAACGATTTAAATTTTCATCATATTCACATTGAAAATAATTTGAATGGTTTGATAAAATTGGGGGAGAATCAAACTCCTCATTATTATGTTGAAATAAATGTTGTAATGCATTACTAATCATAGACTCTAAAAAAATCATATATATGATGTGAAACTAATGATGCAAGCATGATGTAAAAATGTTTAAGTGAAAGAGATGTTACCAGTCATATTTAAATTGATCGGATCTGGATGGAAAGAGAAAATGGGTGCCAAATATCTTTTACAGCCTTATTGTAGTTTGGAAAATTTTATATTGGACAATAGTATGTTGTCTAAGAATAAAATAACCTGGAAAGGTTGGAATGTTACAATACCATCAAATACAAGTTTTACCATGATGAAGATGTTTTAAAAATTATTCATAAGTCATGAAGGAATTATTTATACAAGCACATGTTTTTGAAAAAAGAACATTTCCAAAGTTGAGGTTTCTCACACTAGTTAATCGTAATCAGAGGAAGAATTTCTTTTGACCAATGAATGAAATGAAAATAAGAGAATGGGATCAATAATATAGTAAACAAATTAAAAGGGGTTGAATTGATGTTTTATCGATAAAGTGGGTCAAGAGAAACAAATAGAGAATAATTTTGTTAAATCAAAATAAAATATATTGATGTGTTTTTTAGGGGGAGTATTAAATACATATAATATTTTTTAATAATTGGTATAGAACATAGTAATGATGAAATCAAATTGAGCCAATAAAAATGTAAAATTAAGTTCAAATTGAAAAATCATATTTTTATTGACATTTAAAATAGAATGTCTAAATAATAGAAGATGATTAAAGAACACTCGGTAAGAATTTAAAAGCATTAAAAAAGTAATAAATGAAACCAAAATTCAAGTAAAATTGGGATTTGGGTTAATATTTTAGAGTGGGATTGTGTTTTTAATTCCTAAAAAAACCTCTCACGTCTCACCTATAAAAATTGAAAAGTAGATGATGCTTTAGAGGGGAAAACATAGATATACTATTCATGGTAAGAGAGACAATATTTTTCATTATAGGAAGAGAAATAAGTTTTTTTATTGTGTTTTCATGAAAAGGTTTAGATGGAGAGAATTGAACGGTGATGAGACAATATCACAAAAGCCTATTCATCCAATCATCATATTCAGTGATCATTGTATTCAACATTTTATTAGATTATTCTTGTCATCACATCCGAATATTTATCATATCAGACTAAATAATTGGATCTCAATTTCCATATTGGGATTTTCATACTACTGAAGATGGAATTATGAATTCTTTCAATCGTATTCTCATAGAGCTACATCTCTCATATTGGGAAATTATATTTGAATATCGGTGTGGAAAGATCAGATTGGGAAATCGGATCAGGAGAATCTGAGTGAGCATATTAGACTAGAAAATCATATTTGATTATTTTATCATAGTCCTTGACATTCATACAATATTATGGGTAAGAAATTGAAGAATTATTTTTCAATGGAATATAATTATGAGGATTAAAAATAAAAACATTTAACCTATTTTGTTACAAAGAAACATTTTCACTTTTTCTGATAAGAGGGAGAAAATTTATTATTGGAATGTTCACATGGTGATACCCAAGGGAAAGGGTATATCCAACTTATTATGTTCCAAGGATATTTTTGTCGTTTATTTTGTGGTATTGGATAATTTCTAAATTATATCAAGTATGTAACTATTCTTATTGAATAGAGAACCTTGTAAATAATTTTGTGCCCTATAGATGTGTGTTTGAATTTTTTTAGTAGGGAATAAAATCTTTAATAATAGGTGATTGTTGATTTCATTATAAAGAAATAAAAAGGAAAAAATATCAGTAATTCACCCCTCCCCATATTAGTGATACAATTACCTTGACTTGGATCTTTTTGGTGGTATCAGAGTTGAAGGTTCACTTTTTTTATTCTTGGATGAAATATTTGAGGAATAAGTTGATATGGATAATCAGAGTTATGTGTGTAGTAAGTGGATTCCAATCATAAATGATATGAATTATCATATCTGAAAAATAAATAATGTTTCCATATCTTATGTATGTTGGATATCATTTTTCAATAGCAATTATAGATAGTTTCACACCTTTTATTGATAATTATCCTCTCACAAATGTTGATATGGAAAATATTGAGAATGATGTAGTAGGTGAGAATTAATTTATCTTATTACATTCTAAAACTGAGATTGTTAGAGTAAAATGAGTTTCTACTACCAAATGATTCTTGGATAATATGAACAAAATTTATGAAAGCAATAAAGAAGTAAAGAATGAAAATTTATAAATATAGAGATTCAATTATGAAGACCTCAAGATGGGTGAGAATGAATCATTTTATGACTTATTAGTTATGGTAATTGAAATTGTGAAGACTATTAAATGTGTTGGTGAAAAGTAAGATCATACTACTATTGTTGATAATATATTGAGATTTCTTACGGAAAAGTTTTATGCCATGTTTTATTTATTGGATTATATAGATATAGAATCCTTATCTCTAAATTATTTTCATAGAACTCTCATTTCATATGAAATGGGAAGGGAAAATTATATGATAGGAAAAAAATGTCGATAGGGAAATTTTTTTCAAGGGTGAAAAAAGGAAAGTTCAAATAATATTCTATAAGATGATGATGCTAGAGATTATGATTCAGTAAATGAGGCAGGTATAAATATTAATAATATTATATACTTATTTTCTAAAAATTTGAAAAAAGGTAAATGAAAGCTATAAAAGAAATATCCCCAAAAAATGTTTTGGATGTGCATCTATTTTTCATTTTATTTCCAATTATCCTTAAAGTGGTAATAAAGAATAATGTTTTTATGAATAAATTAAATAATAATAAAGAAGGAAAAGAATATCTTGGATGAAAAAGGGTGATAAAGAAAAAATTCTATTCAAAGAGGGAAGAAAAGAATCTCTCTAAATCCAAAAGGAGAATACATTTTTCTAAGGATGATGACAGTAATGAGGTTACAAATATTTTTTAAGAGAATAAATTTGTTATAATAGTTAATAAGAAAATCGATTCTAGTAGTGAATATAATTTCTCTTAAGAAAAAGAATGTAAATATGAATCTGAAAATATTGTTGAGTGTGTTAGTGAAAATACTATTACTGCAAAAATGAATGATGATGAATTTGGAAGTCATAGTTCAGATTAAGAAGAAACTCAACATGAGATACATCTCAAATGAGGGTTAAATTAATGTTTGGGAAGTATAAAAATACATTAAAGGAAAAACAAGAAGATAGAAGATGAATGTTCCTAAATAATTTAATAAATCTTTTCAAAATAGAAGAACAAGATTCTATTATAGAAATCAAATTAAAATATATTTATTGATGAAGAAAATAATTGTAATGAGCATTTGGAGGTAATTATGACAAAAAAATTAGAAGATTTGTAACATATATAAAAAAACTCTAAATAAGAAGATAAAGGTACATGTTTTTGAAGTTAGTGAAAGTTATCATTTTCAAAAAAATATAAAGGATAAAAAATTTACCGTGAAAATTGAGAAGAATGATAGAATTATTTATGATAAGAATAATGCTGCTAAAGATATGAATGTGGCCAAGATTGAAAATGTGAAGAATTGTAGATGTTTCAAAACAACCAATGTTTGAAAATCTTTTATCTGGATCAATAAAATTTTCAAATATCACTAATTTCATTTAGGAAATAAATAAGATTATGATTGATAATAAAAGGTTTAGTGGTTTATATAATAAATATAAGAAGGTTTTTAAGAAACATACGTACAATTCCAGTCAGAGTGGAAGTTTCAAAGGAAAATAATCTTTCTATGGACACTACTAGTATTGTGTTGGATTCGTAAATACCACAAATAGGTGTTGTTTAAACAAAAATCATTACTATTATTCCACATGTTATGAATGGAAAATTTTAAATGGTATTTAATTCACTGAAAAGAAGAAATCAAAAATTAATGTCTTAAAGATTGAAAATGATGTCTTATTTTGTTAAAATCACTAAAAATTCTCGAAAAATTTCTCAGAAGCTGTATGTTTCGGAAGTTATGAAAAAATGTTCCACTGAGTTTGAAATGAAATAGTACTTAGTTATCTAATAGGAAGTCATTAATTTGTCTAGAAAATTAATGTAAGACCAAAAATCAATGAAAGAAGAGATAAAAAAACACAATTTTGAATATATAAGAAATGATGACAAAAAGGTATTAATAGATTGTGGATATGAGAAAGAAGGTCATAATATCTAAAGTTGTTCATCTATCTTGATAGAAAAAATGACTATAATGGGTAACTTGATTCAAATTGATTGTAAAAATATGATACCGATGATGTTGAAAATTTCATATCCTCATTAGAAGATTCTAAAGGAATGAAAAATGTTATTAAAAACATGATAATGATGAAAATATGAAAGAAATAATGTCAAATGAAAAATCTATGAAAAAATTGAATATTAATTGAAGACTAAGAGATGAATATTAGTCAAATTGTTCTTTCTATAGAATAATCAAGGTTCCCACTTATTTCCGAAATCCTTTTATACTTGTGATAACTTATAAGTAATTGAATTTTGGGAAATCAAAATGATGGAATTGATGAGTATCTTACTATTCTTGAAAAAAATGTAATGAGGATATGAAATTTATGATTCATTGAAATGTTTTTTATTTATACACAATAAATTTATATTATGTTTATTGAGAAGGGTTAATGTTACTTTGATCTTAAAAAACCCTTTCATGGATTTCCCCAATCAAGAGATTGTTGGATGAAACATGAAAATTGTATTACATGAACATTGTGTTGTTGAAAAAATTATTCACAATGGTTATAACATCTAATTTCATACACTGGGTTCACCCTCATTGACCTATAGTAGTTTAGATAATGTTTTATTGTTAAAAGACTCATGTGATATAAATTATGCAAAAATGATTCATGTTTTAGAGTTGGAAAGTTACTTCTCATGGAAATGAGATAATTTGGGAGACATTTTTCATGATGTCCCCTTTGAATTTGGTTTTAAATATGATGGATAGATACAATAAATAGTTGGTAAGAAAGAAAATAGAGAGAAGAAAAAGTGAGAAAAGAACATAATACCTTTTATTATTTTAATGTTGTTGAAGAGATTGACGTGGGTATTGGAAAAAAAACGCAAACGAGAAGATTGTTAGGTTCATGTTGTGATTTTATTGTATTCATTTTCAATATATCAATCTATTGATTACATTTAAGGGATAAATATTGTTCAAAATGTAATTTAAATTCAAAATTTCCATTATAGATGGAGAATCTAACTCACAATGATTGAAAAGGCCCATTATATTCCCAAGAAGATGGATGAGATATAAGATTCATCATATTCACACTGAATTTGGAATGAAAAGATAAATCATATTGATATTTAATCTTAATAGATGTAAATGGTCATCAGATTCAATTTTAATCTAATTTGAATGGTTTGATCGTATTAGAGGAGAATCAGAGTCTACATGGATACAATAATAAAAATGTTATGATGATTTTCTAATCATGATAATCTTATAAATCCTATGTAAGTTATGAAAATCACGATTCAATATTAATGGAAGAATGAGTAAGTGAAAGAGATTCTACAAATCATATTCTGATTGATTGGATGTAGATTGAAAAAGAAAAGTGTTGCTGAAGATTGTATTCATCCAGGTTGTATTTAGGAATATTCCATTCTGGAAAATCGAATTTTGGCCGAGAAGAAAAGAAGATGGAAAGAATTTAATGATAAAATATTTTCCATTCCAATCCTGATGATGATGAAGATTTCATAAAAAAATTATTCAATCAATGGATGGAATTCATCATTCGATAACACGATTGTGAGTGAAGAATATTTTTGAAGTTGACGTTGCTGACACCAGTAAATCCTAATCATAAGAAGAATTTCTTGAGACCCATGAAAGAAAAGTAAAGAAAAAAATTTGGTAA
The DNA here is from genome assembly GCA_963277665.1 of Viscum album. Lineage (NCBI taxonomy): Eukaryota > Viridiplantae > Streptophyta > Magnoliopsida > Santalales > Viscaceae > Viscum > Viscum album. The sequence continues at coordinate 1,369,841,095 of OY728133.1, read as the reverse complement.
AAAATATATCTAAATAATTAAAAGGGGATTAATTGATTTTTTTATCAATCAAGTGGTCCAAGAGAAACAAATTAAGATGATGTTGTGTGGATTTGAAGAAAATAGATGGATATGTTGTGGAGGAGGAGTTTCAAATTCAATGACTATATTTCAATAATTGGTACAAAACACCCTAATGATGAAATTAGATTGATCCAATCATAATCAATGATTGAAATCTGATTGAGAAATCAAATTCAGACCGACATTTGAAAAATAGAGTCTAAAGAAGAGATGAGTTTTTAAGAAGATTCAAGAAGAATTGAGAAGCATTGAAGAAGTATTAAATGCACCAAAAATCCAAGGGAAATCATGATTTGGATGAATTTTATTGAGTGGGAAATATTTCACGATTCCCACTGTAACCACTAATTAGTCACCTATATAAGGTGAAAAGTATATTTTACATTGGAGAGGACTGACATGAATGTAATATTCCTGGAAAGAGAAAGAAGCTCTGACTTTATTTGATGAGAAATAAATTTTTGTTTTGTTTCTTTAGGATTTGTTTTGATGGAGAGAAGTGAAAGGAGAAGAAACAAGATCCCAATGGTGTATTCAGCTGATCATCGTATTCAGTGATATTCAATTTCAACTATCTATCATATTCTTCTTGTCATTGTATTCAGCTGGTCATCATATTGGACTAGATAATATGATCTAGATTTCTATATTGGGATTTTTCAGAATATGAAAGAAGGAATTATAAATTTTCTCATTCATATTCTGGTAGAGCTACATTTATCATAATGGGAAATCAGATTTAATATCTGAGTGGGTAGATCGGATTGGGAAATTAGATCAAAAGAATTAGAGTGAGTATATTAGACTAGAAAATCATATTTGAATTCTATATCAAAGTCTATAATGTTGTTACCAACTAAAGGGTAATAAAATAAGGAATTGTTTTTCAAATGAATACACTAGTGGATATTTTAAAGAATCAAATATAACATGTTTGTTGGAATCAAGGATTTTCATTTCTAATAATGGATTATGGTTTCTGTTTATTTTCAATATTCACATGGATGACTAAGAATTTTTCAAGGGATGAGGTCCTATGTTTGATGATAAATTTAGTATAGCAGCTGGCACAGTTTCCTAGTGTTTTCCAAATATTTGGGCCCCAAACATGGGAATCTGGTGTTTACAAACAATGGGTTTTCCTATAAAAGTTAATGGCATGTGAAACAACAATGAAAATCACTAAAATAAGAGAACCACATACCTCACAACATGGATCGAATACCATGTTTTGGGAATGGCTCGCGGCGCATTCCAAGAAATAAGAACGGTAAGCCGAGTAGTATGTGGAGCGGTGCGTGAAAGCAAAAATAGTTCACATAAACTGTTCACGGTGAAGGCATATGGTACACGAAGAGATGATGGTTGGAGGTACTTCTATGGTTCACAAAACAAGAGTGGTACATGGTGGAGTCTAACTATATGCATATTGAGTTTAGTATATAGTGAAAATTTCCCCACATTGAAAATTTGGGTAAATTGGATTTTCTAAATTTAATGAATTACGTCCCTATTTAAGGTATAATAATCCCCTTTGTTATGTGAAGGGATTGCAAACTAACATTTTGGGAATAAATCTGGTAATTCCTGATGTGGTACTCTGAATATAATAATGTATGAATAGAGAAACATCCACGTATGGAAAAAAGTCGGCATAAAAAAGTGTGGTTTGTGCATGAATCTCTCGCAGTAAGCAGCGGAGGAATTAAGTATGTAGTGTAGGACGTTACGCATCGATGTTGTGTAGTCAACGGATTAAGGAAGTATGTTGAGCAGGGAAGTTCACCGAGGGTATGGATGATACATGGAAGTTGTAGTGGTATTTAAAAAAGGTGGTTCACGCAACATAACTAGAACACAATACGCAAAACACCCAAGGAAGCTTGAAAATTGACCTAATCAGTTTGAGAATTTAATTCCAATAGCATATTAGTTTATGTGAAAATATATTAAATCAATGGGTGATTATTATACTTCAATAGAGAATCCATTTACAGTTGAGGATGCATGATTTAATTTTGATCCATTGAAGCAACTATCAACTTGATAAACAGAGTGAAGATTCTTCCAACGTAGTTAGCAAGGGGGAGTTAGCAGAAGTGATTTTTGGGACGCAGTTTGTTATCCCTAAAACATCGTAAAGGTAGTGTGTTTGGAAGATAGTGACTATTATTAACTATTATAATAAAAAACTTATGAAGATTTGTGGTATTTTGGTACGACATACACACTGTCAGTGTATTCTCCACGGACGTATTCCTTAGTGGTGAACCAAGTAAAATTGTTATGTCATTGATTTTCATGTGATTGTTTATTTTTTTCACTTCCTCTTTAAAGAGTTTTGACACGTTCTTACCAAAATGGTAATATGATCCATTTATTTAAAAGAAAAACATGACACCCTAACTCACCCCTCCCCTCTCAGGGTGTTTCAGGGTCCTCCAAGTGGTATCAGAGGGAGGTCTCTATTGTAAAATCTGTCTTGTTTTTCCGACATAGAGAATACAGTTAATTTTAGGGGAGTGACATTGTTTAATGGAAGTAACATTTAGATGTTGAATTACATAATGTGATCTAATCTACGATCTATTGGAATTAATGTACTATTTTCCACTGAATAAGGAATATATGCCACAATTACAATCAGTCTATCTATAATAGATACAAATAAAAAAATAGTGGATGACAATGCTAAATAACATGATTCCCTAACTATTTCTCTTTCTAGTCAAATATTTTTGAAGGTGATGAACTGTAGGTCGGAGAACTCTATATGGGAGAAACTGGAAAATATTTATAAAGGTGACAGTAAAGTGGAGGAGGTGATGATCAATGTTTTACACAACAAGTTTGATGATATGATGATTCACCCAAATTAAAATATAGATTTTTTTTTTCAATATAAATACTGAAATTATAGGAAGAATTTGAGGGAATAGGGAATAGATCAAAGACATTGATATTTTAAAGAAAATTATTAGTATACTTCGACCCATTTATAATGAAAATGTTTCATGTCTTGAAGAAATGGATCTCTCTAAACATTCTCATGATAATTTTCTGAGCAGTCTGGTGCATATGAGATGAGACTCAACCCAAAAGACACAATGAATCATGTAATCAAGTAAATGGAATTCAAAGATACTGAAAAAATTAATATTTCATGACATTTTGATGATGAATATGATGTGTAAAAATAAGTTCTTTCTCTCATTTTCATGAACATCAAGAAGTGAATATGGAAAATTGAAAGGAAGCTATATTTTCCTTGTTTTCATGGTAGAAGTGATGGGAACATTGCCTATGGTTTCCCAAGAAAGCTCAATGATGATGAAATAGAATATTGAGACATTTTAATGCCTTATAAAGGGTTTTTAAAAAACAGTTACTTCAAATCTAGAATGAAATTTCAATGAATGTTTTTTTGTGAATAAGAACATTATTAAAATGAACTATTGAGGAAGAAGAAGCCGAATTCAAATTTGTGATCCATGATTCTGTGATGGCTACCATTTAAAAGTCAGAACCATTGACAGATAAATCTAGAGATAATCTTTTGATTACAAATTTCGATCCCATGTTATAACCTACTAATTCTTTTTTTACGATTTATAATAAATTTAAGAGATAAAATAAATACAATGAAATGGTGGAGGAGTCATCAGATTATATGGACCACCTAGAAGAGAAAATTGAATGAAAGGAACGTATTGTGAAAGTACAATCATTAATCATTGAATGAAATGATAATGTATTGGATCTAAAAAATAGAATTATAGAACAAAAAATGGCCATCAATGACCATACCTCAATACTAGAGTAGAATTACATGACAAATGAGGGAATATAATAAGGATTTGTTACTCGGAGAACTATATTCTAATGTGAAGAAATTTCAAAACAAGAAAAGAAGAAAATAAAATTATAAGGTTCTCATATGTTGAGATGCTATAGAGTGAAACATTTTGTTCTAATGAAGTTGAAAATATCTTAAGTGATCAACGACCTGCATGCATGGGAAATAGTGGAATTAGATGTTATGTTGAAACATCATATTATATAAATAATGTGAAACAAAATAATGGAATGTTTAAAGTTTATCATGTTGACAAGCCACTAGAAGTGCTGGAAAAGAAACCCTGAAATCAAACTAAAATGGGAACTAATGATTATCCTCGAGTTTCCAGAAATGATAGGGAGTCAAACTATTTTCCCAAGGAAAAAGGAATGAGGAGAAATTGAAGTCAGAAGTCATTTCATTTTATGATGTGTTAGTTATGTGGCTATCTGGGACATACCATTTCATACTACAAAGTTGAATGATCTATATGAATAGAGAAGAGTAGGAGTTCAATAAAAAAGAACATATTCATATCCTAATTCTTAAAGAATAAATAATTTCCTTGAATATTTTTTTCATTATTCTAACATTTCCCATAAAGTGGTGCCTTGCAGGAAGAGGTGTGAAAGGTAAAATTATTTAAATGCATAGAGACGAGTTAATACTCGTCAACTAGAAAGTGTTGGTATTTCAAACTATTTTCCCCTCTAGAATAATAATTTTATTATGAAAATCCATGTACACCAACGAGGGAAATTGAATTACTGTCAGTGTCCTACACTCAATCAAATATATCATGGAATGAAAAGAGGAAAATTTAAAAAACCAATCTTGCAGAAGTAGCCTTCAAATCTACAAAGAAAAAAATCACGTGGATTCTTGATAGCATATTTTCATCCCACATGACGAGTAATGCATACCTATTAACGAATGTTGTGAAAAGGGTTTATCGAACAATGAGGTTCAGTAATGATGGTTCTTTGTAAATAAAATGTAGTGGAAGTACAGATCAAGCTAATTGAGAGATGAATAAAAACGACGTCCTTTCTATGGATGGTATGTGTCACAATCTTCTCAGTGTGAGTCAACTCTGTGACTCAGGTAATATTGTTACATTTAATCAAAATGGATGTACAATAAGAGGAAAATTTGGGAATTCTCTCATGAATGGATATAGAATAGAAGGAAACTTATATTTGGTTAAAAAAAAGAACCTTTGATACGAAATAGTTGTAGAGGAAAACTACTTATCACATCACTGATCAGGGAACATCAATTAGCTAGACATAGAAGGAATATCTATGATGGAGATAGTTATTGATATCCCTAATATGAAGCATGAACGAGAAGAGACCATTGATGCTTGCATGTGAAGAAAACTGGTTTGTAGTTTCTACCCTCCAATGAAGAAAATAGCGTAAAATCTCCTTGACCACATCCATACAGATATATGTGGCCCGATAAATGTTGCTGCAACACATGGAGATAGGTACATTGTTCAATTCATATATGATTACAATAGAATGGAATTTGTGATCGTTTTACACTAGAAGAAACGAGCCCTTGATTACATGAAAACTTATCAATGAATCGCCTATAATAATACTAAATAAAATATCAATGTCCTACAGTCTAACAATAGATGATAATACTTGTCCGTTGAATTTAAAATGTACCTAGAGAAGAATGGGATACAACATGAGGTTGTAGCTGTGAGAACTCCAGAACAAAATGAAGTTTTTGAGAGAGAGAATTGACAAGTATACAACATGTCTGGAACTATGATAATTGAGAGTTTTATTCCTAAAGATTACTGGAAAGTGGTACTAAAAGATGCAGTTTATATTATAAATTGAACAGGGCTATATATGGGTCTGACAAAGACACCATATGAAATGTGAAATGGAAGGAAACACTCTTTGAAACATTTTCAAGTTTTCGAAAGAAAACGTTTCATCTGAAACAAAAAAATAAATCAAGGGAAGTACAAAGACAATGCTGAAGATGAACAATTTCATATATACTCAATGAAAATCAATGTCTACCAGTGTTTCAATAAGTTCGTGGGAATAATTATGGAAATCATCGATGTTAAGATCATTGAAGAGAACAACATGATTTTTTCAAAGAATTCTTATGCTGATATGATAGAAGATGAGGATGAATGTGAAAATGGAGAAAAATATAATACCAAGGTTGAGGAAGTTGTAAAAAACTATAAGGAGTCACATCATGATGTTTACTCAGAAGAAGAATTAGAATAGAGAGCCATATATTGAGGGAATTCGGGCGAACCCCAAAGTAGAAATAGAAGATCACCGATTTATATTCCCCACGTTATTAGCGATTAGAATGCACCTACAGAGACTTGAAGAATGGTGAATAGTTCACAATCTACATTTCGATCATTTGTGGAACCATACTCATTTTAAGAGTCTACAAAGGATGATTCATGGGTGAAAGTAATGAATGTAGAGCTAGATCATATTGAAAAAAAATCAGACATGGGATGTTGTTAAAAGATTTAAATATCATATTATGATTTGTATGGAGTAGATATTCCAGAAAAAAGTTGACGAACATGGAAATGTGATCAGAAATAAGGTGTGCTTGGTCTGTAATGGATAATAAAAAATCGAAGGAGTTGATGTTGAGGAGACATTTACTACAGTGGCATGATTGGAGTCAATCCGGTATTTCATTCCATTTAAATTGAATGAGGATATAATGTGTATCAAATGGATGTTAAGACAACATTACTAAATGAAGTATATGATGAAGAATTATACATTGAAAAACATATGGGGTTATTGCATGGAAACGATTAAATGAAGGATTGAAAATTAAAGAAATCTCTATATGGGCTAAAACAGGCACCACAAGGGGGTAATCTCGATATAACTCATATCTGAGAAAGATTGAGTTTCATAAAGGTGGAGTGGATCACAATCTATATGTGAAAAATTCTAAAAAGGATTAGTTCATGGTATTGGTATACATGGATGATATTATTTTTGGGGGAAGAGGATAGGGATCAGTGGATTAATTTTGCAATCAAATAAAATCCTAATTTGAAATGCCCATGATTTGTGAGCTCGCATACTTTTTTGTGTTGTAAGTGATTCATAAGAAGGATTAAACATTAATTTATCAGGAAACATATGCAAAGGATCTACTGAAGAAATTCAATATTCATTATTCCAAACCAATTTCGACTCTGATTGCGGTTGGCACGATTCTTGAGAAGCATGAAGATGTAACTTCTGTGGATACCACCATGTAAAAAATAGTCATTAGTATCGTACTGTACCTGACAACGACATGGATAGATATTTTCTTTGAAAATATCATTTCCAGACTACTTTCAAGGTAATCTAAAGGAAGAACATATGTAGGTCGTGAAAATAATCTTGAGATATATTCAAGATACACATAATTATGGGCTATACTTTGCTATAAGAAGTGATAGTGAACTATCATCATTTTCTGATTCTGACTAGGCTGAAGAGGTAATGGATAGAAATTCTACCAGTGGTGGATCATTATAAATTGTGAAGAAATGTGTGGGATGGTTAAATAAGAAATAAAAAATTACTTCACATAGTACTGCTGAAGCTAAATATATATAATCTAACAAGAAATGCAGTCATTTACTTTGGATGATGTAGAAACTAATTGACACAGGCGATGACGTGAAACAACCAATGGTGATTTACAGTGATAACAAGAGCATAATTGAACTTATAAAGAATCATGTTCATCATTATTGTACAAAACATTTTCAGATCAGATGTCACTACATCAAGGAAAATGTTGAACAAGGTGTGATCAAAACGAACAATGTTGGAACTGATGAGCAACTGGCTGACATTATTACCAAGACACTATCAATAGTTTTGTTTGAAAAACATAGGTTGAACCTTGGTTTTCATCCACCTCCTAGTCCGTAAAGTGGTTACAAGATTCTATTCTCCCCTTTTTTTTAACTGTTTTTAATATGTTTGTAGAAATTATGAAGTTTTATGAGGGAGATACAGTCTAGGGGAAGCATGTTTTTTTACTCTTCAAGTCAAGATATGGTTCGTTGGGTTTATTTCCAAGAAGAGAGAATGGATAAATTCAAAATGGAGTTATCCATTTCACTATGGTTATAATAGAGGTTTATCTATTTTATTTCGATTACGGGAAAGATAGAGAATTGAAAAATTCAGAAATGAATCTATGGGGGAGAAAAGAAAAGGATGAGAACTTAATTAATGTCTTCTATCATATCTTCCACACCGAGAACATATCACATAGATATAGATTAATGGATTAGTTATTGTTCAGGGGAACGACGAAGGCAGAGGGAGGTTGATAGTGAATCCCTAACGGCGATGGCAGATGCGCTGACCCCTCCCTCCCCGAAGGGGGGAGGGGGAATCGTCTGGAGCAACCTCCCCTTCACCAAACCCACAATCCATTAGCCTTTCTTGACAATTTCTTTTTGCACTAAGGCCCCTGACCTTTATATGCAGTCTCCACAGCTCGCGCTTTCCTCGAAGGAATTCAACGGCGCATCAGATCTCTTCATAATGACCTTGTTCGCTCGTTTTAGGGGCCTTCATTCTTCAGTGGATGCCTTTAACAGGTTCGTGTTTGAATCTTAGGGGCTTCGCGACCACGCGGTGGTTGGGTTGCTTGACCGACGTCAGATTATGGTTAGTTTTTTCTCAGAGAGTGATTTGATTGTGTCTTGATCCAATGCCCCCCAATACCTCAATGGATGTGGATTTTACCTCCTTCATTGGTCCTTCGAATACATTGTGAATCGGGACGAACTGACGACAGCAGTGTGGGTAAGCTTCCCATATTTTCTGCTTCCTTTTCAGATTCGATCAATAATATGCATGTTAGGGAACATGGTTGGTCAATTTCTATGTTTAGATAGTAGGAATATTGCAGTTTGTCACCCTATCAACCGGCACGTCTGTGTTTACGCTGGCGTTTCGAGGCCTCCTACAGAGTGGCTTTGGATTTCAGTTGGAAAAGATTTCAGATGGAAACAACGGGTAGTCTTTGAGTCATGGCCAATGTATTTTTCATCCTATCATCGTCTATAAAATTTGGTCCTTCGATTCCGTCGAGGCCCAAGGGCTCAGCAATTGTTTATTCCCCAACCAGAAGAGTCTCAGGCATAGGTATCCGCCGTTGTAAAGCACCAATCGAAAAGAGTAGGCCTAGTCAAGCCTATCGAGATGCACATGGTTGTCCCAGGGGAACGAGATTCAAACAGGGTTCATTTAGGTCCTGGTGAGGAATTGAGGTTGGAACCATATGGAAGTTCTTGGGAGGTCTATCTTTTGCAGTGGCCTCACCCGGTGGTTCCAGAAGCAGTGAATGACGTGGAGTCCAGTATCTCCTTGCCATGGGTCATGGATGTCCTAGCCCGGTTAAGGAAGGATTTGGGGATCATCTCCCTGTAGTTGAATGGAGTAAAGGCAGGGAAGATGGACGGAATGGAGAAAGAGCTCTCCTTGTATGTGGATGAGGTGGAACATCCAGTCTCAGAAAGAATTGTTGATAATGTTGTGACGATGGGAGAAATCGAGGCCCATGGCCCTGGGGGTCCTCAAGGTCGGGAATGGGAAGAATCTAACCGGTATTCTCAATTCATGGGTCGTGGAAACGAGTAGCCCATAGGCCTGATTCCGTTTAGTGAGATAATTGAGGGTGAATTTGGAAAGGAGGATGAACCATCAGTTAAGTCATTGATGGGGAAGTCCTTCTTCCATGTATCTATAAGCTCTCTTCACGGTCAAGGAAGGCAAGATGGGGTTAGCGTACTGAGACCTTTTGATCCAAACATTCTCATTTCAAAGTCCTCCTTTCATATGACTGGGAGTGAGGGGATGAAGAAGGACATGGAGGTTAAAACAGGCATGTTGGATTCCTCGGGAAGTCCAAGGGATCTCAAAGAAAGCCTGGGGTTAAAGTAAAAAAACATATTTGAAGGCCTGGTAACCCAAGAACAATCATTTTCATAAGAGTATGATGATTCAGGTGATGATAGTTTCATCCAACTCTCATTTTATATCCTAGACCAGATCCAAGGGAAAGGTCCCCACAGCCCAAGAAGGAAGAAGGGGCAAAATGGAAAGCGCTACTCAGGGAAATACATAGTAGTCCAGGGGAAAAATACCCCAAGGGGAGAAATGATTACTCTCACCTGCCGAAACCGATGGAAACCAGGTTGGTCAAGAAATGAGGAAGCAAGAAAATCAATGGTATTTAAGACGGGGAATGTGGGGACCCAAGTAGAGAACAAATAGTAATAGAAGAAGAGGGTGCAGAGTATTTGAGGCTCATCTTCAACTCTAAGGAAGAGATTCTTGAAAACGTCCTTCGGCCAACCGCCTTAAATGAAGAGATAATAAGGATATATGAAAGCCATTTGCAGACTAAGACATAGAGGAACAAGAAGTGTGGTTATAAAATCATGACTAAATCAAAACCTGAGGCTTCAACCAAGGCAGAATCACCGTGGAGGAATTCATCCAAATAATGGACAAAATGATTTCTCACCTAGCTGAACTTATCAGGAAGGATCCAGACACCCATTTTAGTACTCTGCACTAGGAATTATATAGAGAATCTGATTCTAATTACCTTAGCCTTTTGTTTAACAAATCTGTGAGCACTTTCAGCACATAGTTGTCCTTGTGTTTGTACATTGGTTTCAAACTTCTCCCTAAAGTGGAATAATAGTAAAAATTATAATTGGTTTATGGATGATTTATTTCTTTACGGTTCATATTTTTATCATGGTCAACGTATAGGTGAATTTATCTGGAGATTTCCAACAAAACCACAAGGGATGATTTTTGGAAGCAAGGTTGTTCATTGAAATAATGGAGTTTGGTATGTGTTTTTTTGTCAATGTTCACAACAAGGAATAGGGATCTTGAAAGGAAAGAGTTCATATGTTTAAGGGTAAAATAAGTATTGAATGTGTCATATTTTCTGAATGTTTCCACGTTTTTGGGCTGCAAAATTGGGAGTTTGGTCTAAAAAAACACTAGTTTTTTATATAGAAGCTAAGGGTAGGTGAAACGGGAAAGAAATAGAAAAATCATGGTACCAAATACTTAGAACATGGACCGCGTACCTTGATCCATGAATGGTTTTCAGCCAAAGCCTAGTTAGATGAAAGGGTACGCAGAGCGGTATGCAGAGCATTGCGCGGAACCAAAAACAGTTTAAAAAAACAGTACATGATTAAGTCATGGAGTATGTGGATTTATGAACATTTTTTGGATTTTTTCGTTTCATGAAATAGGACTGTTGGTGGTGGAGGATAACTGTATGCATATAGAGGTTAGTATACAGTGAATATTGTCCCACATTGAGAATTTGGGTAAATCGGATTAGTGAAATTTGCGGAGTTTTGTGCCTATTTGAGGAACTGTAATTCCCTTTGTTAAGTGATATGTTTAGAAATTAAAATTTAGAGAAGAAATCTGGAAAATTATTAAGTGGTACTTGGAGAAGAAAATGATACACGAAGAGAACCATCCGCGTAAGGATAATTTTCCTTGGAAGGAAGTGTAGTTCGCGTAGGAAGCACTCACAATATGCGGTAGAGCAATGTAGTACGTGGAGTAGGACGATACACATAGAATCTAAGAATTCCATGGAGTAAGATGGTACATGGGGAAGGGATTTTCTTTTTTGAGTTAGATGGTATGCAGAACCTGTAGTGATATGAGGAGGAGGTGGTTCACACACAATACCTGGATGACAGTACGCGGAACACCCAAGGAATCCTGAAAAAGGACCAAATCAGTTTCTAAAATTTATTTCAATAACATATAAACATATGAGAAAATAAATTACATATTTGGGTGATTACATGACTTTAACATTGAATCCATTTATATTTGAGGATGCATGTGATAATTCTAAACCATTGAAGAGACCATCAATTCGAAAAATTGAGTGATGTTTCTTATAATTTAGTGAGCAAGATGGAGTCAGCTGAAGTGATCTGAGGGACACAGTGTGCAATCCCTAAAATCATGTACTGGTAGTGCCCTTAGCACATAGTGACTATTCTAAAATCTTGTAATCCAAAACATGTGATGATTAGTGATTTCTTGGTATGACCGACACACTGTCGACATATGCTCCTTGGACATATCCCATAGTGGTTAACCATATGAAATTTCATGTGTAATTTCTATTCATGTGATTTTTTATTTTACGCACTTCATCTTCAGATATGTTTAATGGGTTCCTAACATCGTGGGAACAATATCCATCCGTTTAAAATATTAATTTGACACCTTGGTTCACCCATCCCAATTCAGAGTGTTCTAAGGTACTTCAATGTTTTGTTACACAAACGTTGTTTTACCTTACTTGTGTTAAAAGGGAGAACATTATCTGTTTTAATGTCTACATAATTCTACATGAGTGAAAGAGAATATCATACACTTTTTATTAAAATTATTATTTTCAAGTCGATTGTGTGGTATTGGATCTTTTCCAACCCATATCAGGGACGTATCTATACTTATTCAATAGTAAAACTTGTATATACATGTGTTCCTATGGGAGTGTGTTTGAATTGTTTTCAGTAGGGAAATAATTTGTTAACAAGACTCTAAAGTTTTTTCAGTTGTAAAGAAACATAAAATATAAATAAACATTAATTCACCCCTCCTATTCTCAGAAAAACAATTATCCTAACTGGTCACTTTCATGTTTATTATTTAACTTACTTATCATCATTTTTCATGCATGATTTTTATAAACATTCATTACCATAATTTATTCGGTTATATAAAATATGTATTCCGCTTATTTGTCATTTATTTATTTATTATTATTGCTATTTATTATTATATATTTTGTTATACTACTATAATACTTGGATACTATGTTATATTCTCCCCACTATAACCTCATGAGACCCTCGCAGCTATTCGAAATCCTTTAACATATGGGGAGATGAACTTGGGGCCATCTAACCCATTGGAATGTCTATCGCCTTAGTGGTCAGCCATTTAAAGATGTTAAAGATACCATTCTTCCTTATGAATATATGTGTTTCCCTTAGTTTATGTCAATGACACCCATTAGTGATATCAATCCACCTAATCATGAGAGGGAACATGCCTTTCCATACAAAGAACAAAATCAAATCCACACATCTTTTAGGCAAAGGATATATATAAAAAATGGTACCCACCTATTTCAAGGGGTACTCATTTAACAAGAATATACCCTTTGATAGAACTACTAGCAATGTTTCATAGTTCATAACACCACTGGAGCACTCTATCACTAAGCCAAAACATCCCATAGTTACAAAAAATATTAAATATTTTGATACACCTATATCAAATATTTTAGATACTAAATTATAATCTATGAAAATAGAACCACTAAATTTTTATATCCATGAACATTGTTCTTATCGAATAGTCTAAAAAAAGATAAATCATATTCTTCAACCCTGAGATTTTATCTGAGTAGCTTGAGTAGGTCTACACTGTAGATGATGGAACTCAAAATCATGAATGCCTTATCCACGAACACCTTCTCTACCTGAACATCCTGAATAATATTGGATTCCTTCCTGAAGAGGAATCACTAACCCGTAACCCAATGGTGGTCCTTTCTTAGAAACTTATTCAATTGTTGACAAAGGAAATGATCAATAGAAACACTAGAGGTGACTCATCGTACCACAAGACTGACACCTGATCAAGTTTAGCACTCAATAAGACATCATAGACCTGGATAACCACACTGGTGACACAATATAAGGTTTTTGTTTCATGCCATCTAACTGGTATTTCTCTTAAATGTACCCTAGAATTATTACTTCATGCTACTAGATACTCCACTACTCTCCTTGGAAGCTGAACTGCCATGATATATGTTTCATGGTAACCTCATGGTCTACTTAGTGATGAGGTCTTGGTTGACTATATCTAAGACAATGTTCAACATAAAGACATTGACCTTGAAGTTAAGGGCATAAGCAATCCCATTTTTTAATCGCATCACAATAGTCATCTCATCACCCGTTATACCACCAAAATACTTTTTCATTATTTGACAAAACAACATTTTGGGTAATTTGGAACCATACATAGATAGCCACCAACATGCCCTCAATCACATAAAATGTCACAATTTACTGAATTGAGATAAATATTCCATTACTGATATGTCCCCTTTCTCAAGGTACAAAAATTACCAAACTCAATTCATTCTCAAAGTCTGATGAACGAATTTTTCGAAGAAGGATACCTATAATTCCACCTAGACCACAGCATGATGTGACTAGCTTAAGTCAGAATGTCCCACCAATGCTTGGAAGAGTCGCGTAATAGGTTGTTCACCATCATTACCCTCTACTATTGAGGTGTCTCAAGGTGATCAATTTTTGACACCATGCACTCTAACTATGATTAAGATTTATGAGGACCTCTATCCCTGGAAAGATAGGAGGATTTTTCTACTAAAATTACTTGGTCGATTCTCCCATTAAAGGGTAATGTCGAGAAACTCCCAGCACATATTTCATAAAGTGAAGGAAAATATCCTATAACTAGGATGAAAACCCCAATAAAATATCATGAGAATGTGCCTAATGGGACACTTCAAGTGGTGTCATGGGTGGATCTAGACCTACAACCCCAAAAGTATGCCCATCTTCACTATCTTGTAATACAACACGTGGTCTTTGTAGTGGCATAAATCTTCAAATTCCAATTGCATGCCTAAAAAAAGATTAAAAATAGGGTGGGAATTTTGTAAGAATTACATGAAAAAAACAATCATACTAATCATGAAAAACCCTCTGCCGGATCCTAGATCTAGGTCTAGGTGATAGAACGATCAATATTAGGTCCAATAGAGACATGACATACAACCCACTACTAAGGCCAGGTCAAGCTATGGTCTCGCATTTTTTTTAATTAAACAATTCATTTATAATATGTATTAATTTTAATTTATTTAGGTTCGTTATTATTTTATTGGTTACTAAAATCATGATCGACATTATTGTTTCACCAATTCTAATTCATAATGACCCATACACCTTATAAATTTATGTCAACATGCCAACTAACTCCATCCAAACTATTACACAAGAAAACAAGTGTAACAGACCATGAGTTGTGTTTTGATTATTTGTGATTCCCTCAAAAATAACCAATCACGACCAATAATGTGGAATTATTGTTTAATTAAACCAATTATTTCATCATTTAAAAAATTATCATACTTTTTGAAAAACTAACAAGGAACATAAAATAATCACAAGAAATACATGCAATGAACAAAGAAAAGTAGACATGGCCTATCATAATTCAAGGAATTCTAAGCCCAAGTGTGCCTCATATGATGCATGATTTTAAGATTCCTTAATATCATCGAGCAATACGCAAAAAAAAACAAATTCAAATGATACCAATATTAATAAAAAAATATACAAATAATTCATCCAATAGTGAAATCCATAAAAACCATAAAAGGTTAAAACAATAACAACATTTACCAATCCTAGGTATTTTGGGTTTCCCCTGAACGTGGGGTAACTACTACCAGAAAAAGTCTCATAACCAAATTTCAATATCCTAGTCTCCTGAATAAACCCATAAAATATGTAAAAATGAAATATTTTCTTTGATACCCCATTATACCATCCCACCCCAAGTTACACTAAATTGTTCCCTAAGATGGTTGGCCACAAATTTCAATTTCACCTCCCCGAATGCCATAGGTCGTCAACTTGCAGTGGGGGATTTGGGTATGTATGTGGGGATGCTATTACCTCATTAATCATATTATAGGAAAAAATGTATATATATATATATATATAATATGAAAAGTAAAAATATAAGAAACAATAGATAACATGGGAGACCAAAAAGCATAATAATGAAAGTTAAAGATATAATGTGCTAAAGGTCGATAAATAAATAAATGCAGTTGATGATTATAATATGTCAAATTTTTATAAATATATTACTTAACAGTGGATGGGGATAAAATTATATTATACATTATCTCAAAATACAAAAAATATAATAAACTACTACGAATAGAATCATGAGCATCGGCTCAATCCACTACTCCCAAATCCATCCTATAAATATAGATCAATCACGAATTGGAAGTTCAATGATTTTTATGGTCTACACATACAAGAATTAAGTCTACATAGGTACCAAATGCACTAATGTATGGTGTGAGTTAAACACTTTGATGTATGAAACCCATAATGTTTAGGCCATTCAATTTCCTGCATTATAAATGAACAATGTTTCATAATAAATTTAAAATAATAATATAACAATTAAGTAAAATCATTAGAATGGGTTCCACTTGGAGAAGTTTCAAACAACAATCATTATCTTAATTTCGTATGTCTGAACCAAAGTAAATTTCAATGATAAATTGAAATATATATGTTTCGTGGTAATTGAGATTCCCCAAACTTTTTCTTGGGACTAAAGGACACGTCCCTATGTATTTAATACCAAGGGATCGATCATCATTATGAAAATTTTAATTTACCAATTTATTTAATTAAATTTGAAAAAAAATATAAAATATCAGGAGACAGCCTGAGATCGTCCATGATAATCTATAGGGACTATCCAAATATCTCTCAAGGGGCTCGATTCTTAACGAAATCCATGGAGTTCATCCATGGGGACCCAAAAAATGATGTCCCATGGGAGATTCCAAACTTATTGTGAAAAGACCTGCACTAAACTCTAAGGCCATGCTAGGTATCACACGTAGGGTCTCGTGTCTCTCTCCAGGAATGGTTCAGTTAAACATTTAATTGATCCCATCCAAGGGGTCTCCCTTAGGGAACCATAGTTACTCAAATGTAGGTAAAAATAGTTTATGCTCAGTGACCCCATAGAAGGCATAGATGATGTCACCACCAATATGTTTATAAAGACATAACCATTCAAATAGTATGGAATGAGATTCCATCAAAGGGGTATTTAAGTCGATACCCCTTATCTGACCCTCAAAACAGAGGTGATGAATTTAAGAGAGAATGAATTCATAATATATCAATAATGAATGACAATTTCATTTTATTGGCATAATTATATGACATTTGTCTCATTAGTCAAATAATTTCATTGGGAACATCCATTCAAGTCACCTAGATTATGGTGTTAAGAACTTATCCACCTAATTTAATTCTACAATTTCAATAATTCATGGTGATTAGGGTCTACCCCATGGTCCAAACATGAATTCAACTAATCAAATGTCTCAAGGAATAAATTATGTAATGGAATGGAAAAATGGAATTTTGAAAATTTATAAAAAAGTAAAAATGTGGGCTCCAAGGAAGGTAACATCCAATTTGATGAAAAAATATTTATGTGATCAACCCACGGGGTAGATTCTCCACTTACTCGGGTCACCAAGGGCATAAAATGAAAACCATTTTAATTTATTTTCAAGAATATGAGGACAATCCAAAAAATACAGGCTCGTGGCCCAATGACACAATTTATGAAAGGAAATCAAATGATGCGAAAAACTTATGACAACCTAACATAGCCTCATAGAGATTCCCTCATCCAGTATCAATATTTTATTCAAGCTAGGATGGAGGAAAATGGAGATATTGTTAAATTCAATTTAAATGGGGAAAATGTTCTTACCAAAAAATTGCACAGTGGATGGGATGAAGAAATTGGATTAGATTATAAAATATTTGATATCATACCTATATATTTCTTTATGATCCGACAATGAATGAATCTGATTCCCTATGAAGGAGTTAAATGAAATCATATTTTTCATGAAAGTGGAGGGTTTCAACAAGAGGAGAAGAAATCTATTAGAAAAAAAAATACGAGAATAGAATAATTTATTAAATTAAATAAAGAACATAAAATCCATAATTTCACCCATTTTTATCACTTAGCATGGTTTGGAAACACTATTGGAAAACCACGAGCAAACCATGTGCCCTTATCTGATTCAAATTGGAACATCGCATGATTAGTTGCATAGTTTGACTAATGATGCACAAACTGTAAAAGACCAATCACTCCCAAAACTCTACAACACTATTTTGTCATGTGCCCTTGGATTCATTATTTCATAAAAACAATGTGACTCCTAATTCTCCACTATCTACAATCACACTGTTTAGGGAAAGTGTTCGGAATGGGATGCACGACTTATTCTACCCATGTGACTAGATCTTTTCTTCCAATTTCAGAGCTCCAAGATTTAAAAAATTCCTAGATTCATCCAAAATCTACTTTAATTGAATAGGAATCATTAATAGGTAAGTTTAAAAGAATTATATCAAAAAAATAACAATCCATAACTTTGAAAAAAGCAGGGATGTTATTACAAACAGGGATGTCAGTTATGTTATAACTAAGCATTATGTTCATGTTATTACCAAGGGATATGGTTAAATTATAACCATATATAATTATCACATTATAACTAACGAATGATGGGATCTATATCACCCTATAATTAAATTTTTATTTATATTTTATACATGAAACTTACTTCATGTTTACTATTTTATGTGGGAAACTTCTTTCTTGTTAATATGATTACATCGAGGCCTTATTTCATGTCCTTATCCACATGTGTGAACCTGTTTCTATTTATACATGTTCATAATCTTATATGATTATTTTTATCACACAAATATATTTTTTCCCAGGAAATCAGTCAAGACTTATATACATCGATTCATTTATGATTCATTCCTGATGAACAACCATAATTTTTTTCAAGGATTTTACTTATGATCTATGACATGAAGAATATGGTTTTCAAATGTTATTCTTATGTTCTAATCACAGTATTCTCATGTAAAATTTATATCTCCCTTTTTTACTCTTAGTAAGAATATAATATCACAATTTCTTGTTTTTACTTTCCCCTGGGTATGAATAAAGGTTTCATGGATGATATGTCAAAGAAGGGTGGTAGTTAAGAATAACTATGTGAGGGATGTTGTAGAACTCTTATGAACTATTTCATTATGTTTCGATGTTTCCAAAGGATCTACACATATATGATTCTATTGTTGATCAATTTTTATGTATTTAAAAATAATTTATTAATATTTTATATTACTGTGTGAGATGTTTTGGCCTTTATAATTAATATATGTGAATGGTTTAGTTATCATTATGAAACTAGGATGAGAAAACATTACAAAGATCCCTAGGGATATATCTAAGGAGTATAAGGATAAGTCAATGTATAAGAAAATATCATAAAATTTTATTGAAGGATAGATTGAGTGGATTCCTTGAAATTAAATCATTTTTGGATACTACAAGTGCATGCATCTCTAGAACAATTTCACATAAAGGTGATAAAATTGAAACATGTGTATTATGATAGACTTGATTGTCACCTGTATAACAAAAATGATCATTATTACACACTTAAACAAGATTTATTACATAAAATTTCATTTAAGGAAACTCATAGGATCAAGAGGTTTAGTGTCTTGGGAAATTTTGAATATTACATAACAACATAGAACATAAAACACATATATGTTATATAAAACTTCTTCTACATGACCACAACATTCCTTCGTACATAGCATTGTATGGAAAAAACTGAGGACATGTATAAGAAAAGGGTGAGATGTAAAGCTCATTAAGGGATTATGAAATTCATAAAATGAAAAATATATAACATGTTAGGAATTATACATATCAATGGAGCACAAAAGAAACATGAACATAAAGGCATGATATAGCATGGTTATCATAACATAGAAATGTGGAAATGGCATTTAACAAGATATTAGAATGAGCCAAGGCTCATTGCACATGGATAATGAGTAAAACATCATTGAACATGAATTATCTAGATTAAACCCTAATTTCACTTGACATATCATGATACTACTCTTTACACAATTCATTGGAGATCTATTATGGTGAGCCCTTTTTAATCATTTCATTTCATGCATTAGTGTTCTACACAAATCAAAACACATGGATTCATTAAACATAACCATTTATTACATAATAAAGGAATTTTTAATTCAGAAAATATACTATTTAATCAATTAGTAAATTTTAATAAAATTGAATACCCATGATATAGTAATGGGAATGGTATCCACTACACAATGACTTTGGCTTCGAGAATCGCAGTACAATTTCGGTAGCATAATGGCATGACATAAGAATTCATAAGAATGGTTGATGAGAGGGAAATGGTTATCTCATCAAATTTACATGAAATGGAAAGTAAGGGTTTCAAATAGTTACATGTACCAAAAAATTTAATGGAATTTAGATTCATAATACTAAATAATTGCTTGATTGTAAATGAGATGAGAGAAATTCCTTATAGAATTTGAACATGGTAATGGGTGTACAGGGGAGGAATTAATGAGAGTGAAATATGTATCTAGTTATTAAAACATAAGGAGGGATGTATGGGGGAGGTTTAAAATAATACCCTAATATTTTTAATTGAAAAAAAATGTCATTACAATATAATGAAATTTGGAAAAAAATGAGAAAGGAAGAAATCCCATATAGAAAATCGGCCTAGTAATGTGTGTACATGGGAGGAATTAAAGAGATAGAAAGGTTTATATCATCATATAAACATAATTAAAGAATTATTGGGGAGATTAGAAATCATTACCCAAAATATTTAATTGAAAATACAAGGGTATAGCAACATAAAGAATCATAGATAAAATGAAAGAGGATGGAATCCCTTACAAAATTTTGGCACAGTAACAGATGTACATGGGAGGAATTAGTGAGAGAGAACATGGTGTATCATAATTAAAACATAATAATGGATATATAAGGGAGGTTAGAAATCATAGCCCAACATTTTAAAGTTAAATTAAATTTTTATAACAACATAATGAAATTTGGACAAATATGAGAAAGGAAGAAATCCCCAACATGGATGTGTGATCCCAAAGACATAAGAGGGGCGTGAGAGAGGAATATTGGGAGATTGGGGCACCATTATAGGATTATAGGGAGAGGATTGTAATGTTTGGTAGATATATAATGGTATTGAGTGAAGAGAAGTTGTATCTTGGGGTTTATATAGGAAAAGTGTGGGAATTCATTATTATTTAGGTTTTGGACCCACACATTAAACTAATCAAAACCACAAACAATCCTATGGTTTTTCCCATGGTTTTTACCAATGGGGAGTGTAAAACATTATTTTATATGTAAAATGGCAGAACTTTATAATATATTTGTTCTGCTTATGTTGTGGTGAGTCACACTCTCAATGAAATCATTTTAAAAGTTAAAATGTTTTAAAAGTTTTGGAAGTTCCACTAAGGCACCATAAAATTAATAAAAAAAAAACAAAAATTACATTATTTTAAATATAAAACATATATTTGCCTAAAATAATGTTCATAATATTTTATTACATCACTATTGGAGCATTATGATGTCATAAAACACATTATACATTTAAACAGTATTTAATTTTTACACAAAAATTCGACTCTCTCAGAAAATTATGAAAAATTCACTGCTAGATAATTTCAACAACCTAATTGCAAAAATAATATTAATTTTCTGTAATTAATTTTCTGAATATGTTAATTTTAACTTTTAAAATAAAAACTGACATTTATAAAAAATTCATGGGTTTCGACAAAAATAACTTTCAAACCTTAATAAAAATTACTATTGTATTAAATAAACTTATACAATAATTTATATTTAATAAAAATATATTTACTAATAATATTTTTGTAAAACAATATTTATTTCAAAAATCCATTAATTCCTAAAAATATATTAATTAATTTAATATTAACTAAAAATATCATTATTTATTAAAACACAATTTAGAAAGTAACAATAATAAAATGGATGTATATTCTTTATAAAAAAAATAATACACATAATAATAGTGTTAAGGTATTGTTGAATAACCCCTTATAACACCTGCATAAGACTGAAGGGTAAGGTGTGTGATGGTGAAAACCCCTTGGGAAGGCTTTGATAACATCGCTCGGGTGGTAATCTCTATTAACATCCACGTCTGTCGTAGGCAATTTGGATCAAGCTTAACATGTTAATGCACTGCTTGGGCTTGGTCCTGAGTGATTCCCAAAGACTCCACCTCATTTCTTAGATCCAACAAATGGGCTTCATTTGGAGAAATTATACTGAATGTGGACATCACTTCTTTTATCTGATTAAATTGGATTTTTTAAATCCCTATATTTATACTAATCATTTAATCACAATTCAGAGACTATATTAGAAATTGTCACATTCATAGAGGTATTTTACAATTCGAAAAAAAACAAGGAAGTGCATATGTTATGTGACCATTTTACATAATATTAAATTTAATTAAATCAAGATGAATTTTCACTAAAATATTTTTGGCTCATTACAATAATCCTCCCATAAGAAATATCACCCTTGAAATTTGATTTCCCCACACTAAATTAGATGTCTGTAACTCTACTTCATGACATCCTCTAATTCCCTCGTTTCCTATTCAGACTAGTGGTTTCGTCAAAACACATAGAAGAAGGGAATTGTCTTATTTCATAGTAATATTTCCCTTCGATATAAGATATTCATCCTATTATCTTCATACGATATGTAATTCTATAATGGTACCACAATTATATTGTCTACATGTGATGGGTCATGAATGTACTTCCTCAATAGTGATACCTGAAATAAATCATGTACTTGAAATAGGATATGTGGGAGTTCTAGTGGATGGTCCAGTGCTCCACTGCATTCCATGATCTCAAAACAGTCTATGTACCTTGGGCTAAGCATTCCCTTCATCCAAAATCTCATAAATCTCTTCCACAATGATTTATAGATGAATACCATGTCATTGACATAAAACTCTAAATATCGTCGATGATTATTAGCATCACTCTTTTGTTGAATCTAAGCATCTTTAATGTGATGATGGATGGTCTTTATCTTCTATACCATTTCATTGACATTTTTTGGATTTATGAGTTTTCTCATCTGAACATCATCCTCACATGTCATTTTTTGGAAATTATTCCCATAAAGGGCTTCATAAGGATCCATTTGGATGCTTGAGTGTATATTTTTATTTAAATAGAAATCAACCATAAGAATATATTGATCACATCCTTCTTTGATGTCCATTGAGCCTGATCTAAATAATTCTTCAAGTGTTAGGATAGTCCACTCTGATTGGCCATCAGTGTGAGGATGATAAGCCGCACTTATGTAAAGCTCAATATTCATATCATTATGAAGACTCTTCTAGAAAACAGTGGTGAATCTGGGATATTGATATGATAAAATAGATATTTCCTCTACATTCATCTTTACAAATTCTCTAATATATATATGTGCATGTTTATCCAATGAGAAATCCTCTAGAATTGCAATGAAGTGTGCAGTCTTTGTAAGATAATCCACAATAACCCATATAGCATTGTATCCTTTGGATGTCATAGGAATTATGGAAACAAATACCATAATGATGTTCTCATATTCCCATACTGGTGTGGGTTATGGTTTTATCATCCCCTTAGAATTCTCCCTCTCATCCTTTATTTGCTGACATACAGGGCACATTGATGTATACTCAGTGATCTCCTTCTTCGTGTTTCCCGCCATCAACGCCCTTGAAGATCTCGATACATATTTGTGTTTCTTGGGTGAATGGATAAATTCAAAGTATTTTCATCATCCAAAATTTCTATATTTAACTCCAAATATTATGGGACACATAGTTTTGTCCCAAAAATCACAATTCCTTCTTCATTAATATTGAACTCTGGGGATTTCAATTTTCGGATAGTTTCCACTTTCATATAAACTACCACATCATATTTTTTAGCATCCTTTAACCATTCTAAAATAGAAGGTTGATAAATCATTTGTGAAATGATATTTAATATTCCTTTCTTTATGATTCCCATGTCCATATTCATCAACTCTAATAAGATAGGATCCATTTAATTTATCATAAATCATAGAATCACTCGGTCCATTAAAATTAGAGCATCTGACACCTTGTTTTCTTTTCTAGGGTGGTAATGGATTTAGGAGACATAGGCATTGATCAGCTCTAACCATCTTCATTGGCGCATGTTCAAATCTTTCTGTGTGAATATATACATGAGGGTTTTGCGGTCCGCATATATTTCACTCTTCTCCCCAAAAAGGTAATGTCGCAAAATTTTCAAAGTAATGATTAGTGTATCCTATTCCATTTCATGTGTTGGATAGTTTTTCTCATTAACATCCAATTGACTTGAAGTATAGGAAATGACTTTGTCATTTTTTCAACAACACACAACCCAAGCTCGTCTTCGAATAATCACTAAATACCACAAAAGTTCACAAATTGTGGGTATTGATAGCACAAGCACAGTGATAAGTCTAATTTTCAACTCCTTGATGATCTCTAAGAGTTAATCACTCAATGAAAACACAACTCCATTCCGAGTTATCTTGTTAAGAGGGTTTGAGAATCATGAGAAATTTCTCACAAATCAGAGATAATATCCAGGTAACCCCAGGAAGCTATGGATATTCATTAATGATGTTGGCCTCAACCATCCCCCAATTGCATCTTTCTTAAATGCATCCATAGATTTCCCATTTCTTGTAATGATATTACCCATGAATGGTAAATCCTTTAACTAGATCTCACACTTTTTGTACTTTACATAGATCTTCTCCTTTGGTGATGTCGCTTGTACACTACATAGATGCTCCTCATGCTCCTCCTTGGATTTGGAGTGTATTAGAATATATTTTATAAAGACTACCAAAAAATTTTCAAGGTAATATCTAAATATTCTATTCATCAAGTCCTTGGAGATTTTTGGAGGATTAGTGAGTTTAAAAGGAATTACTATGAATTTATAATTCATGTACATTATACAAAATGTAGTCTTACGGATATCCTACATTACCATTACATGGTAATATCCCAACCAAAAATCCACTTTGGAGAAGTATTGTGATCTATGTAACTGATATAACAAGTCATAAATTGAGGGAATATGATACTTTTTCATTATCGTGATTTTTCTGAGGTCATGATAATCAATGCAAAGGCACATTGACCTGTCCATCTTCTTGAAAAACAAGACTGGTCAACCCCATGGTGAATCACATGGGCATATAAGCCCTTTATCTAGATTCTCATGTTGTTGTTTCATTATATTCCCCATCTGCAAAACATCTATTCTATGTAGAGTTTTAGATTTTGGAAAGGCCTCAGGTATAATATCAATTGTAAATTCAACATCTCTTCTATGAAAAAGATTAGGAAATTCCTCAGCAAACACTTCATGGAATTCCCTCACAATAGTCATGTCATCAAAGATGGTTGCTTCTATAGACTCAATGATCTGAGCAAGAAACACTTTCTTATTGGGTAGTAATATCCATGCTTGTGATGATGGTTCTAATGAAAATTCATCATCTTCCGTTCACTTCTACAAAATCTGGGTTGATTCTATATATGGAGATTGATTTAATTCTCATGAAAATTTGTGTTTTCCCTATATAAAGAAAATATAATACATTCCATGAATTTCATGAATTTTGACTATAGGGAGTAAAAGGGGGTTTTAGGGGAAGTACAATCCATAAATTATTACAGGGGAGGAGTTATATTCATGGGATTCAATTATTTCCCCATTTTTCGTTCTCACTAACATATTTACATCCATGATTTTTGGTGGTGTTGGGATTGTTTTACTTATATTTCAGGATATAAATGAATTCATAGAACTGTAATAATAATGTAAATTCTCTATTCATGAATGAATAACTTTTATACCTATAACAACATCATTTTCGGGGATCACTCCAGTAGTAGTTATGGAAAAATATTTCCCTTACAGCCTTGGAGGGTGTTGGTTGACACTAAAACCCCATGGATTATGGCAGTAGTTTGAAAAGTGTCTTGGTTCTTTGTAGTTGATGAAATGAACAATTCATTGAGGGTAAAATAGAGTATTCCTCTACTCTGTCAATGTTGTGGGTTTATCTTGTTAGTAGTTAATATCCAGGTGCCCTTCTCTTCCACCCCAAAATCATTTTCTCATCCCCTTCTGGCTATTTTTGGGGTGCCTCTTTCCACACCTGGGAAAGTGGGGTAATGGATTTTCTTAGCACTGTTGGATTTATCCATCAGACCACCAGAATTAAAGTCCAACTGATGCTTCATATCCCCATAATACCCCTATGATTAACCGATCACTATTTTGACATTGATGGAACCTCAAAAAATTTCCTCATAGCTCTCAAAGTCACAGATCTCCAAGGATTTCTGTAGGCTAGGTTTTAGCCCACCAAAGAAGCAGTCAACCTTGAATTTGAGGGTAATGAAAAATATGGAGGCATATCATGGATGCCTTTTGTAGTTTTCATTGTACGCTTCGATGGATTCATCATCTTTTCTCTTGAGGGAAAGGAAGTCCCATTCCGTCATAAGCTGATGGGTGCGAGGAAAATATTTATCGAATTTTTTCTAGAAATCCATTCATTCCAACACCTCGATTTTTTCCTCATGCATCATATTTTTTATAAGTTTCCACCATTTATCTGCTTCACCCACCATATAATAAGAAGCCCGAAGGACTTTCTATTATTCCAGAAATTTAAGGATGTAGAATATCTTTGCAACGGAGTTGATACATTGTTCAATAATTGAGGGATGAGGTGATCCATTAAAATAAGGATGTATTTGTCTCATGAAGCTCTCAATTGATACATTATCTATCTTAGGGGGGTTTAAAATTCTATTGACCCATGTGTCTATTCAATAAATGAGTTAACTGAGAGTGTATCATGAAAAAGTTCATGATTTCCACTCCCATTGGATTCGACATCTCATTAGAACATTCATCACATTGATCTTCACATCTTTTGTTAGCTCAAGACCCTCTATTATTGATCATTGACTGGAAGAAAAGTAATGTTAGGGGTAACACATAAAGTTTAATCCAAAGACAAAAATGGATTACTTATAAATTAATTTTATCTCCTTAACTTATAAATTTGTATGCTTCAATCTATTTAATCCATGATCTACATCCAAATATATATTATTAGGAGAATTTTTTTATTCCCATAACAATTTTTCATACTAATATTGAGAATTTACCAAATCGTATCCCCCAGGAGTGTCCTATCCAAGAGTGTAGAAAGTCCCATTATCACGAAACAGTTCATGTTCGAGAATAGATCAAAGTGGTGTTTTCGGGTATTACTCCTAGATACATCTGTGCTAGAGCCACCCTTACCTTCTTGTATCGAGACATGAACATATTTTTTTGATAAAACAGTTATTCATTACTCATCAAAAATATAAAGATGTTTTTATTATACTTAGTCTTATCCTTAAGGATTTAATTAGTTTTTTCTAATCCTAATCCGAAAAATAACATATCATATCCTATTATACCAACTATAACAACCCTACTCTTTATTACACACTTAAGCATGATTTATTACATAAACATGCATTTACGACAGCTCCAAGGACTAAGAGGTATATTGTCATTGTAAATTAGCAACATTACGTATCAACTTATAACATAAAAATAATCTTTTTTATTGAAAACATTTTTCCTGACCACAACATTCATTCGTACATAATATTTAATGGGATAAACAGAGGACATGCATAAGAGAAAAGTGAGATCTAAAGCCTACTAAGGGAATATGAAATTCATAACCTGAATAATATAATACAAGTTAGGTATTAGGCATATCAATGGAGATTAAAAGAATCATGAACAATAATGCATGATATACCATGATTATCATAACATGGAAATGTGGCAACAACATTTAATGTGATATTAGTATGAGACAAGACACATTTCACATGAATCATGAGTAAACCATCAATTTAATTTATTTTTAATGAGTAAAACCTAATTTCACTTGAAGTATCATGATACTACTCTTTATCTAATTCATTAGGGCACAATTAGGGTGCACATTTCTTAATCATTTTATTTCATGCATAAGTGAACCAGATAGATCAAACAATATGGATTCACCAAACATCATCATTTATTCCATGATAAAGAAATTGTGAATTTATAAATGAAACTCTTTCAGAAATAAGTAAATTTTCATAATGGTGATTACCCATGATAGAGAAATGGGGATGGTATTCACTAGACACTGAATTTGTCTGGGAGAATCACGGTGAAATATCGACAGCATAACAACGTGACATAAGAGTTCATTAAAATTAATCATAAGAGAAAAATGGGAATCTCATCATATGTAAATGAAATTTACAGTAATTTTATCATTTATATACATGTACCAAAAATTTTAATGGAATTTATATTCAAAATACAAAATAATTTCGTGAATGTAAATGAGAAGTGAGAAATTCCTTAGGGAATATCGTCATGGTAACAGGTGAACATGGGTGAAATTAATGAGAGATAAATAGGTTTATCATAATTAAAAAAATGAGGGAAGTATGGTGGTAGTGAAAAAGTATACCAAAACATTTTTAATTAATAACAAAATGTATTACAACATAATAAAAATTGGACAAAATTGAGAAAGGAAGAAATATCTTACGAAATTTCAGTATGGTAAAATGTGTACATGAGATGCATTAATGAGAGTAAAAGGTGTATCATGTAATTCAAACATAATAAGGGAATTATTCTGTATGTGTGAAATAATACCCCAAAATTTGTTATTTAAATGAAAAGGGTATAAGAGAATAATAAAACTTGGACAAAAAATAAGAGGGGAAGAAATCTCTTACAGAATTTCGGCATGGTAACAGGTTTTCATGGGAGGCATTAATGGGAGAGAATGGGGCTAGTCATCATTTAAATATAAGGCTGGATGTATGGGGGAGGTTCAAAATCATACCTTAACATTTTTAATTTGAATAAAAATTGTATTAAAACAAAGTTAAATTTGGACAAAAATGAGAAAGGATGAAATCCCTAACTTGGAAGTGTGATCGCAAAGGCATAAGAGGGGCCTGAGTGAGGATTCTTGGGAGCATGGGGTGCCTTAGTAGGATTATATGGATATGATGGAATGGTTTGGTCTAGATCCAATGGTTTTTAGTGATGAAAAGTGCGATAATGGGTGGGTTTATATTTTAAAAGAGTGGAAATTCATTATAATTTAGGTTTTGGACAACACACATTAAACTTATCAAAACAAAAATCAGCCCATGGTTTTTTCTGATGGTTTTTTCGAAATAGGGGAAGAAAAAATAATTTAATAAGGCCAATGTCGGAACATCTAAAAATATTAGGCTTGCTTATGTATAGGTGAGTCACACTCTCAAGGATAACATTTATGTGTTAAGATGATTTATTAGTCTTAGAGGGTCCACTAAGGCATCATAAAATTAATTAAACAAATCTAAAATAACTTTATATTAAATTTAAAACATATATTGGCATTAAATAAAGTTTATAGTAATTTATTACATCACCATTGGGTCATTATGTTATCATAAAACACATTATATATTTTAATGGTATATACGTTTTACCTAAAAATTTGATTGTCCCAAAAGATTATGAAAAATTCCCCATTGGAAAATTTTGACATCCTAATTCCAAAAATAATATTAATTTCATCTATATATTTTTTAAAATATTTTAATTTTTACTTTTAAATTAAAAACTGATATTTAATGAGAATTAATGGGTTTTGAAAAAACCAACATTCAAACCATAATAAATATTACAATTATATTTCCAAAAATTATATGATAATTTAAATTTAAAAAAATCTAATTTAGTAATAATATTTCAACAAAATATTATTTAATTAAAAAATACTCTAATTCCATAAAATATATTTCTTAATTTAATTTTAAGTAAAAATAATATTGTGCTAAAAATACCATTTACAAAGTAACAATAATAAAATGAATGTATATTATCTATAAAAAACAAATGTACATAATCATAGTTCTAGGGTCTTGTTACATTACCACTTATAACACTTTCATAAGACTGAAGGGTAAGGTGTGAGATGGTGAAAGATGCTCGGGGAGGATCATAAAACATCGCTCAGGTGGTAATCGTTATTAACTTCCACTTATTCTGTAGGCGATTCTGATCAAGCTTAATGTGTTGATGCTTTGATTGGTATTAGTAAAGAGTGAAGCCCAATGATCCCACTTACTTTAGAAGCTATGCCAAATGGGCTTCGTACGAAGAAATTCTTCTAGATGATCCCATCAGTTCCTTTTTATGTAAATTGGATTGGTTAAATTGTTATATTTATATTAATAATGTGAACATTGTCTAATGGATATATTACCAACGGTCACATTCATAGTGGTATTTTAATACCAAAAAACATAAAACCAATAAGTTTATATGTTATATATCCATTTTACATTATAATACATTTAATTAGATAAATAGGAATTTTCATTAACAAATGTTTGTGTCGTTACAACCTGGTTTATGATAACATTCCTCACTTCATTTCTACTTTAACACTCATGAGGTATATGTTTTGGAAATTCACACAATTTTTTTTGAATCACCTAAAAGTATTTGAACAATGACCCTGAATTACATAGTTTAATCCAATGCTGTTATATTTGTAAAAGAATGTGTCATGATTTAGACATTATATAATTCATTTTTCATGGTTATGTGGTCTTCCACAATGATTATTGTATTTCATAATATGGTTTTGTTTTCAGTCAGTGGCTAAAACCATAAGGAATCTATATAATATTAAATGTTATAGACAATTCAATGATTATGAATAGACAAATTGGATGTTGTCTAGAGAATAAGTTATTGTGATTATGTAGAATTTGATATAATGATATATTATGAACAACATTAAAATCAATGAGATTATTAATGCATCAAGTAATTGGAAAATGAAATTTTTTAAAAGTATGTGTGGTAAAAATACAAATACGACAGAGGATTAACCATTCTACGTGTCAAAACTATGGGAATAATCACCATGAGTAATATTTCAATTGGAGGGGAATAGTTTTTGTATATTGAAATGAAGTTCATAGAGAAATGAATTTCTAATGAATTCAATGGATTATATGTGGGGAACATGGGAAATATCCAAGTCAATGCCCAAAACAAATTGTGAACCCTTACCGTGGAAATACCTATAATATTACAATATATGATGTGAAGGTATTGATGTGGGGATGTATTTAGAATTATGAATTATATAGTAGAATTAATATAGGAATTGCAATTAATGATAATAATTATGAAACATCACAGGGGTTTTCTATTTTTGGAATCATATATGCCTTTCTTTGAGATTAATATTAGAGTTGTGGATACTACCATCAGTTTATCGGTTTATGTTAATCATAATATTAAATTAATAGAAAAACCATTTTCCAATTTATGTGATAGGTGTTTATTAATATTCTGGATTTTTTTATACATATATGGAAATACAACCCTTTGTTTTTATATATGTTTTAATGAAAATTTTAATTGGAGAGGAATGCATGTTCATTTTGTAAACATGAGATTAAAGGTATTGGTAACCATTTGGGTTTATATTTTCATTAATGATGAGGTAATTATGGGTTATTAAATTTTTTGATGTTATATGAATTATATTAATATAATATAGGTTTTGTACAACATTGTGTGGGGCACAAAACAATACAATGAAACAAAAAATAAACCACTGGCCCAGGGAATCGACCCATTGATTATTCCCCAACCCCCATCCCATCCATACCACCAAACCAGACCACATGAAGATAAATTATATTAATATAGTTTTGGAAAAAGAGAACCCACATGGCAGGAGACAACCTATCACATCCAATAAATCCTCAGGGCCTGAACCCATGACTGAATGATGAAAATGATATAAATCCTACCAATGATTATGTGAATGAGTATTTATTGGGGTAAAAATGATGATATATATTTCAATGTATGTATCAAGGTACTTGGAATATTAATAATAAAAGTTTGGGAAACAACAGTCTTAGTGGGTTCTACCACCATTAAACATAATATAATTGAAAACTGAATACATCACCATGGATTTTTTCACTATACTCCCCAAAATAACTAAAAGGTATAACGTTATATGTGTTATAGAAGATTTACAAAAAAAATACAACACAATTCATAACTATTAGATAATATCCCTCTATAAATAATCTTTCTTGAATATAAATAAATAATTCATAAGGATTCATGGAGTACCATATTCTACTGTATTAGATCAGAATCTATGTATTTTTTCAATGTTCTGGTGAAGCCCGGAACAAACTCTTGATACATAGTTTTCTTTTTGGAAATGAATATAATTATAATATATATGTTATGTTTGAGATAAAAATTTAAACCATATTGGATATACTAAGATTTTGTTCTATATATTTCAATGGAAGTTAGGATCATTACCTTAATCTAGTTGAGTATTCTTACAACAATAGATTTCAGTTGAAGTATTTAGTCAGCTCCTTATAAATACTTATATTAAATTATGTGTAGATATGAAAGGAACTAAGATACAGTTAGATAATGATATATTTTGGAACCAAAGATAGATAATGACGTTTCTGAGAAGATTGGATCTGTTTAAAAGAACATAACGGTGTAAAAATTTGGAATGAAATGTTATACTGATAATCGTTGACATTATCTGGAATTATATGTGTTTGAGAGGTTGTATATATGAATTTTACCATTATAGAATGAAGGGAAAACTAATATTTTTGGATTTTAGTACCATTGAAATTATTGATGGAATCATAATGGTATCTTATGATCTGTTTCTTTCTCCAAACATCACTGAGGTTCATTTGTATTTCATATATCTCATTGGAAGAAATACATAACAGATCTATTACATGTACTAAAATAATAGGTCATAACTTTCGAGAATTATTTTTATTATGAGGAGGAATGTATGAATATTATAGTTCATATATAAAATGTTCTACAATACAAGGCCTCTCACCTTGTCAAGGTTTTGTAGAAAAACTTCTCACTTTTGGAAGCTATGTGGGAACTTGAGGATGCAACATAGTAGAAGTATCCTTAGTTGTTTATATTTGTTTGACTGAATTTTGACTGATAAATTCAATTTAAGGTTATTTGAATGTAACACCCTAATATTTTTAAGATATTTTTTTTAAATAAATTTATATTTTTTGATAGGTAGCTTTATATGATACACCGTGATTAGCTTGTATTACACGCAAAACCATGTTAAAACCAAACATGGCATACTATGAAAAAATTATTACTTAATATGATAGTTATCACTAAGTCATTAGAATGGACATTATGAATATGATTAACTAAATTATGAAAATATATGGTTTAAAATAATATATTAAAGGAATTAATTGGTTACCAATTAATTACAAATTATAATAAAAACCATTTGAAAATAAAATAAATCATTTTTTATGTACTCATTTGAATTTTATCCTAATAAATTGAATTAATTACTTTTTGTTAATGATTTTAATAAAAATTATATACTATATATTTAATAATAATTTTTAACATTCATCTTATGTGTTTGATATTCATGGTATTAGAATAAATCAATCTTGTTCTTAAAAATCATTTTTCTAAAAAGCATTATATCTCATTTTTCATTATTATTTTTAAAATTAATATTTTAAAATAATAAAAATATTTATTCAAAAAAAGCAATTTTTTTATATAAAAAATTGAAAATGATTTTAGGGTTATTTTTATATTTTTCTGAAATAATTGTTTTTGATCAATGGAGAAAAATGATACTTTTTTGAGAGTAATATTTTTGATTAAAAAATTTATAATATTCCATTTTTTTGAAATAGTATAATAATAATAAATATATAAATTTTATTATAATTAATCCAAAATATATATTATTGAAATTAATTTTATATTTTATTTTGATAATTAAACAATTTAAACAATAGAATATTTTTTCTTTGGAAAAATACTTTTTCATCGAATTTGTGTGATTAATATTAAATTAAATTATTACACTTATGAGAATATGATTTGAAAAAATAGATTAAATAAATGAAATAATAATTATTTATATTATATAATAAGGTAAAATTAATTTATATTCTTTATTATTTATAAGGAAAATATAAATGTAATTATTGTGAATATTGTGAAAACTGGGTTCTCTGTGTTAGATGTGCTTGTGTTAAAATTATTTTACAAAAAACATCGTTTTTTTATTTTAAAAATATAATTATATATTTAAAATAATGAGGTCCAAATTTTCTGATTATTCTCATTTTAATTTTAGACTTAAAAGATAAATTGCCTCAGTAAATAGATATACATGTTACTGTCTTGAAAACTGAAATGGTAAAATTTCACAAACAGCAAGGCTACAGAATAACATGTTTAAAACATGTGTATTTATGTTAATGGTGTGGATAAAACATATTATAAATCTAAATATATTGAATATTTTTAGGGACTTTAGGTGAGAGTGAAACCCTATTATTGAATGGTTTTGATTGTTATAAAAAATGTTACTCCTCCCCCATTATAAATGGCCACTTCAACCCTTCAATTATCCACTAATTACAATCCATTTGGATCGGCAAAAAAATACCAAAAATACAACCCCAAAATCCTTATATATTTTATATTTCTTGTGTTCATCCCAAATGACAAACCCTTGGGTCCTTAATAAGATATCCAAAGGGTGTTGTTCAAAGAAAGGATAATTATATTAACTAAACTCTTTATTTTTTATAATTATATTACCAAAATAATTCATGATTTGTTAATTAAAATATAATAAAAATAATTTCTAAAATATTCAGAGTTATTTTTTTATATAAAAACCTACATTAGTCTTCTCTTCCATCAAATGGAAAATGAAACCGTCAATTATGTGTATGGAGGACTACCGTCCCACAAAATAATGTGATTTTTTCCATAACCAGATACCACAGATAGATATAACGTTGAATTTAACATATTTATATTATATTTATGAAATTATTATACTTCTGTAATTATAATATCACTTATACCTTCTTGATTTCTATTATGTGAGAATAAAATAACATCATTCACTTATATATCAGACCACTACCTTGTGATGTGAGGTGATTTTTTATTCACTTATGTTTTTTATGGAATGTATTTAGGGTAGGTTTAATGAATATATATGACATATATTTCATAAAAATTACTCCGTATATTTAAAAATTATTTACCTTTATTTCATTTCATCCTTTAGGAAACTGGAAACAATGTTTATGCGTATATATGACCCTTCCTCTCCATGAACGGTGTCATTCATTTTATATCTAAAAATTTATGGGATAACCATGAATAAATATATAATTAATATATATATATATATATATGATATTTATGTAATGTTTATAAGTCTGGATATTATAGAACCATGAAAAATTAAAATTACCAAGAATAAAAAACCAAAACATACATGAAATACAAAATAGTTATTGCTTGAAATTTAATATTAACAATGAATTGTTAAGAAATGTGTAATACGTGGTAATATTTAAATAAAATATGGTATCCTACATATGATAATTTTTATATTATGGATATATAATAAATAATTATTTATTATATAGGATGTTCAATCATGTAATAAGGAATTTGGTACTTAAGGTTGTAGATTTCTAGTCTCACATTTATTTATGAGAGAGATATGTCATATTCACAACTTGTTTCATTAATGTGGTGTATATAGATATCCTTTAACATTTATATAATTAATATACATATTTTAATGATATTTAATGTTTCACGTTTTGTTTTTTTGGGATTACAATTCAAAATAATATGAAACTGGTATGTCATTTTTGTTTCAATTTGTCTTCATTTGGACATACATTATGTTATGCACATATCATACATTTTGTGGTGTGTATGAAAATCATTTGAAATGTAATATAATGAATTTATTTATAATAAATATATATTATGTTTCATTTTATTTTATTATTTCATGGGGCTTATGATTTAATGTTACCAAATTAATAAGGGTTTTATGATAAAATATCATCATCTATCAAGATTGTTAATGTTTATGCTTATGATGATGAAATAGTATGACATATAACTCATGAAACTGATTATATTATTAATACTATTGTCATATCATTAACATAAATACATTTCCTTCATTTTTCCCTATTTGTGTTCTCAAGAGTTCAAAATAACGTTTTTATGAAAAGTCAACATTATTTCTCTCTTCGGTTGAAAATCCTTTTTCATTCATATATAGGTTAAGAAAATGTTTTATAGAATTTTTTTACTACTATAAGATATTTTTAAAGAAAATTTTACCCTTTTTTAATTTTTATTATTTTTTAGAAGAATATTCAAGATGTTTTCCAAAAAAAATTCATTTGGATTTCACCAAAATTATGAATGGTTTTTGTTTTAACATCTACCATATGAAAAGAATTTAAAGTTATCCTAGATAATTAATATTTTTATGCATCATTTATATATTTAAAATTATATTTTCAAATAAAATTATTTCAGAAATATTTTATTAATTTTTAGTTTTACAATGTATATAAAAAAAGTATATTTTTTAATAAATGTTTTATGGGCTATATAGAAAATATTCTATATAAAACGACATCATATGATGATACTAATGGTTTAATGTGGATATTATCCAATAATAGAATTTTTATTCTTCTTCCATATGGTTTATGTTTATGATGATATGATGTTTTTGAAGCGCATTCTTTTCCATAGGTTATACTGTGAATAAGTGTTTATGAAACCCATTTATTTTCAGGGGTTTCGATATGATGAAGGTTTTATAATCTTGTGGAAACATATTAATAGTTTTAATTATGTAATGGTGGTTACTTTATAAATAAGTATGGTGGTGATTTTATTACCAATAACAGTGGTCACGTTATAATAAATGATGGTGGTCATGTTATAACCATTTATTGTAGTTATTTTATAACTAAGAATAGTGGTTAGGTTCGTAATAAGGATGGGTGGGACTTATATCTCTCTAAAATGCATTGGTAAAGATATGTTATGTATGGAGCCTTACTTATGTTTTCATATTGGTTCATGGACTATATTTTTTGTCCCTAATATTATGTGAGGGCATAATTTCTTTTCTAAAAAAATTGAGTTAAATCGATTCTATTTATACATGTTCACAATGATA
Organism: Viscum album; assembly: GCA_963277665.1. Classification (NCBI taxonomy): domain Eukaryota; kingdom Viridiplantae; phylum Streptophyta; class Magnoliopsida; order Santalales; family Viscaceae; genus Viscum; species Viscum album. The sequence continues at coordinate 1,369,803,982 of OY728133.1, read as the reverse complement.
TAAGTTTTTATATATTCAAAAATCTATGTATTATTACAAGGTTATTCTCTAATGAATAATTTTATTTGATTACATTATGATTTATGTCTTATAAACCACTAGAATTTATTCCATGGATAATGTTTTGGATCAATGATATGTGGGGTATAGATTCTAAATGTTATTAACATGTTTGCATATATAATTTTCTAAAATTATATTGATATCTCACTTATTTTCCCTTAATGATAATTTAATCTCATCATATATTATGTTTCCATTCTCCAAGGTATAAGGAAAGGTTTTATATATCTTATTTTTAATAAGGGTGATAATTATGAAGAACATAATGGTAGATGATGTAAATTCTTTTGAACCTGTTGTTTATGCTTCCATGTTTACACAGATAGTAGACCCAAATGATTCTTTAATTGATCATTATGTTATGTAATTTATATAAATAAAGTAAGATATAATAATTATGTATGAGAATTTTGGTTCTTTATTTCATTCCCCGCATTGGGTAGAACATGATTTCTTTATAATGAAAAATATGGTGAATTTAGCTAATAAATAAATAATGTCTCATAATTTCATTAAAAAGATATGATATTTTAATATTACTGAATGAATTATTAAAAAATCTGTCTTCATAAAAATTTTAAGAGTTTATGACTTTTGTTAAATATATATTGTACCCATATGATGCTGATAAGAATAGAATATATAGTAGTAATGTAAAGTAGAAACATCTAAAGATGATTTCCATCACATTTATAAAATTAGGGATTTTGTTACTATGATATGAGACTAAAATATATTAAATACCATAAGCTCACCCCTAAATTTTGTATATTTTTTCAAATTATGATGTGACATAGATGTTAATAAAAACCACTAATACTGTGGATGTATTAGGTAAATAACAAGTGGACTGTGATTATAGTACTACAATATTATCCATTTATTAAATTAAAGCGTAGTTGTTTCTATTGTTTGGATGATTTTATATTGGAGTTTGACATTTTATTTAGAGACATTAAAGTAAATATGTATGGTGTAATTTTAATTTAAAATCAATAAAAAACCCTAAAATTAAAAAATTTATGACATGGCTTGACCCATTGAGACCCTACAAGAAAATTAGTAAGCTATGTGTACAACCCCTAGAATTCCAATATAAACACGGGGGTAGTTACTAAAATATACTGGGAACATAAAATATAATGGTAGTCCTTATATTAATGAACCTGTACACCAACACACTCTCCACATAGGATATGTTTTAGTTTCAAGGACAATAAACCTAACTATTATATGTAATGCATGTGACAAACACCAAGATCCAAATAGGATAACATGTGAATAATATGTAATGTGATAAGCTGTAAAATTACATTGAAAAAAAAACATAACATAAACACCAACCAAAAATATTTTATGTGAAGGAATATATAGAGAATAATTGTATCAGACACGAAAAAATCCACTACTATCACCTTTAAGAACTACTAATCTCTTGTCAATCCCACAATGTGTCAACTAAGATCATCACCAAAATGTCTAAAAATTTTATCAGACATGAAAATTTTAAAAAAAATTCCCATATTGGGGTTAGTATACAAATACCCAGTAGGAATCCGTGAAAAACAAAAAAAATTTACAAGGTACTAGATAACTCAGAACCACTATGGAGGGAGATAAACTAATTAAGAAAAAAGAACATGAAAGAATAAAAACATAGATATATAGTATAATAGAGAATACTAGGCACCAATTCCCACGTATCAATATCCAAAATAACCAATGGAATCCATTATCTAGAGAAACCTAAAAATCCATGATACCTATAAAATAAAACCCATGTCATTATACAAGCTACAATGCATAAAGGGTGTCACCCTAAAATAAGTGTTGGTTGGGGGAATATAGAAACCATGAAGAAGTACCCACTCCTTCTGAAATAGTTTCATAGAACAAGGAGAAATAAACTTCATTAATATATGAAATTCACCATAATAATTTCTTGAATTCTTGTTAGTGGAGAACATAACAATATTAACCATGTAGAGGATTCACACCTCATCATGTGGAATGGCTCCCAAACCCCATGCCCAAAATATAAATGGCCCATACCCAATGAATTTTGGTGTGTATAAAACTCTAATAAACAATTAGGGAACTATTGCATTTTTTAAACATGACAACATATGGGTTCAATACATTGGGGTTGAACTTCACATGTCACACATGAACCTAGTAAAGGACCCTTTTGTGATGAGGGTACTGAACTACCCAAACATCCTTACACCCCACCCTTGTTGTATAGGTGGGTTGTTCTATCCTGATATATGAGGAAAAATTGATGATTATTAACTATATATATGAATAATGTGTCACTTGAGTTAAAAGGTACATGAATTCCAACATAAGTGTAATGTTGTGTCTTTTTTTCAGTGGTTTAACACTATTACAACTTAATACATACAAGACTTCCCAAAATTGCTAACCTCTTGGTATCCGAGCACAATAAAAAATATATATATAGTACCCAATGTCTAAAAAATAATTCCCCATATCATACCTATATATCAATTTTGAATACATGTCCCAAATAACCCTAACCATCCCTAAACTGGGTTCTGGAGCCAAATATTGGAAAGGCCTGAATAACATTTTGGAACCCAAATGGAAGGAAACAAGTTCCCCTAAATAAAAAATACCCAAAATGAATTATTTCTTCCAAAAATTATGATAAAAACTAAATATTATATCATTAATATAACATTACCCACACTTTTTTAGAAATAATAACATTAAAAGTCAAATACATATAATATATAATGGAACATAAAGAGATTAATCACAAAAAAACTGACTCATAAATAATCCATTAAAAAAAATCCAGCATATGATGCAAAGTGAAAATAGTTATAATGAAACTAAAATACAGTAGATCTGATGTGGAATAATTAATTGAAGAGACAAATTCTAAAATATAAACCAATCATAACTATTTATTATGATGTTCCTAGAGAAATATTACCCCTCATCATAAACAAATGCCTAAATAAACCTTATGATAATCCATTTCTTCCGTGACAAATCTAAAATGAAACCTTAAATGTATATATGTATGATCATACAATCTTAGTAGGTATGATACCTAAAACCCATTCATAATATTTGAAATTAAATAAATTCATGCAAGTTGGAAATTATATAAATAATGTATTTATTTTAAAAATTATTAAAATAATGAAAAAAATTTATTACTACTTAAATCTTTTCATTTAGAAACATAGAATTAATAAATTTTACTTTAAATTATTAATTAAAACATTCATAAATAGGAAGAACAATTTTGTTTGAAAGGAAACGATGGAGTTTTCTTATTAAATTGATCGTGTGTAGTGGAAACCATGATGTGGTCCCAATATCATAAAAAATAATCTATATAAAATTTTAGAAAAATATCATATATATTTTTTAAAACAATTGAATAAAAAAGGGAGAAATAATAATAAAAATAATAGTAGAGATTATAACAATAATAATAAAATTATAATAATAAAAATAATAATAAAAATAATAATTTCAACAACAATTCAAGGAAATATAAATAGTCACTAGTCTTGTAACCAATAAAAATAGGAAACATAATCATCATGTGGTAAATGAAATCTAGTGTTAATTGGAACACTCAATATCTAAGGGGAATGAAATTAACTATAATAATGTAAGATCCTTCCTACCAGTGTACCATATGTAATTCAACTCCCTAATTATATTTATTTCACTATTTACCCCAACCATGGGTTAAATTCCCATAGTAAGTTGAACACCATACTAAGGACCTTGAGTCATTGTGTATTCCTAAATTGGTGTTGTATGTGTATCCAGATATCCCACTACACCCTCTTAGTTTCATATGATATATGTAAAATGTATGTGAGAAATCAAGAAATCAATATATATATATATATATATCATAAGAACTTCCTCACCAATGAACAACCATCATGGAAACATATCCCATATATTAGTCATATCAATAATACATCAATCATGTCCAATATTATGGATATTTTCATCCATTTCAAACAAATATTACGTGGTGACATATTCCAAAGAAATGATTCCATTGAATAATTTCTTTATATAGTGTTAACAGAGCCTTTAATATATCCCTATAAAGACAATGTTGTAAAATAATTTTTTATTTAGAAAAAAATCATATAAACAGACATTTCATGTTTTTATAGAATAAAGAATAACTAAAATATTTAATAGTTGAAATTAATATTTTTAATTTTGATATTAAAATCCCTAATTTTCATTTGGAATCCCAAAACATAAATCATGAAAATAAAATTCAATTAAAATGTATATTTGATCATTTTTTAATATAATTTGTATGTGTTGATGATTTCAAATAAATTTAAACCTTACAAATAAATGAATAATCATTTTCAATATAATGAAAACAATGTTAAATATTACATCCTTTTAATATGATCAATAAATATATTTAATACTATCAAAAAACATTAATCGAATAAATTTTCATTGAAAGAAATCATGGATTCAAAAATAAAGATTTATTCATTATGAAAACCTAACTCAACAAAACTCTTTCACAACTCATGGTGCTTGTACAAAACAAAGGGGAAATAAAAATCCTTAATCAACTAATAATAACTTTTAAACAATGGAAAACATAAGTAAAATTTGAGAAACCACAAGACCAACATCACTATGCTGATGTTAAGGAATAAAAAGAAAATATAAGGATATAAAGGAAAGGGATAAAGATTTTTGTATGGACTTACAATAGGGAATAAAACTATAATTATAAATAAATCATTGGTTATATCCTCAGAAGAGATGATGTTGAAGGGGGCTATGTTTTGGGGGTCAATAGAGAAAAATTGGAGGCAAATGGTAGGTTTTGTAATCAATTATTAAGAGATAAAAAAGTTCATTTCAGGTTTTAAATGAAACTGGGAAGGGCACATGGTTTGGCTTTGAGATTTAACAAACCATATTGCAATCATGCACCCATTCATGGATGCTTTTAGAAGACCTGCACAACATTCATGTATGGTTTGACAAACCATATTCCAAATAGTAAAATAACCACCAGAACTAGTTACAATATTTTCATGGGAATGATAAATGATTAGTATTAATGATGATCCAACCAAGTTTAACGAAATATAACTTCCAAATTTATAAAATTTGAATGAAATTTTGCTGGAAATTTCCAAAGAATGGATAAAACTAATAAATAAAAAATAATATAAAAAATAAAGGCTGATGTGTGATAATTATCCCAATAATTACACTTTGTAACCTTATAAAATCATGGTATAATGGGTTACATGGGTAGTTAATGGGGTTATCCTCCACACTACCTTGTCAAAACTGAATATTTAGGAGCACCTGACATCCACTAAGATAAGGGCCATGTTGACACTCTTACAAACACAATCATTATAATGAATTGAGATATTGTAATTTTTTTTCTGAATTATTTATTTATTGGATAGATTGTTTCCCACACAACAATGAACCAAAATAATTTATGATATCTTAGATAAATTTTATTAATATACAAATAATTAATGTTCTATTATATACATAAATCTACAATTAGAGTATAAATGATAAATATGATTTAGTATTAAAATGATATTTTATTTCACTATTATTTATAAAGTATTATCTATTTTACCTAAATAAATTAAGTTACATTTTTTTAACAATAACAAATACTATTTATGTATATGAAATATTATATTATTGGAATCTAACTTAGTAATTGGTATGAAATAGTATTTAAAAACCCTAGTGTTTAAAAATCATATTCTTCAACACAAATAGTTTTCCAATATATTTTTTATTTTCATTTAAGAAACCAAGAATATAAAATTTATAATATCAATTTCCTAGGAATATATTAATTTTAGAACTAATAATGTCAAAATTAAAAAGGGGTATTTTTTGAAATTATCTAATACAATCACTTTTATACAAATAGTGAAAAATATAGTTTTTAAGAACATTAAAAATTTTAGGACTTTATCAACAATGAGAAATATGAAGAATATTATAAAATTATTTAATTTATTAAATTTAAATTTAATGGGTAAAAAATATTTATTTTAAAATATTATTATAAATTTATAAAAAGAATGTTCATCATTTTAGAATATAAGTAACATGCATTTTTAATTTGAAATTAATTTATTATATTTTCTTTTAATTGAAAATTATATTGGTTCTATTTAGATTTTTTGTTATTTTGAGGTCAAATAACTCTTAATTTTCTTATTATGAACCATTTTATATAATTAAAGTCATTTTATTGACAAATTTATACAACACATAAATTTTAATATTAAAAACACGTTTTTTAACATTTTTTTTCATTATGTGTAGTAATATTTAAATAATCCTTTCAAATCCTTAAAATTTTAATTTGATTAAATTATTTTAATACTTAAGATCAATATTTTCATATTTTATTATAATTTTAATTTCATTTTTAACGGTAAATGTATGTTTACTCAGATTAAATTAAACTACAATGATAATGATAAAATTGATATTTTCAATCAATTATTTGATTAAAATTGTGTATTTTTATCAAATAGAAATATTAACCCCTTCTCAAAAAATGATTATAATATAAAATTTAAACTCACATATAAATATATATACACTAACACAATTTTTAATGAATAATAAATATGATTATGAATACTTAATGTTAAAAACCACATTTTTCTATAAAATACCTTTTTTTGTATTCTAATAGTTTTAATTTTACAGTATGTATAATATTAATTGGAAAGTTTGACTGATTAAATAGGGGTTTAATTTTGTTTAATCGAACCCAATTTTTTACTAGGGGTTATTTTATTTTTTTTAATAAAAAATATATTACTTAGTAAAAAAAAGTTATCTTGGTTAAAATGAAAATAGTAAAATTTAAAACAAAATGGTAATTGACGTGAAACATGTTTAGAAATTATTAAGAGAGGTTTTATTGACCATATATCACTCCCAAAATCCATTATTTCTAAATTTTGTTACAATTCACTCTTTAATAGTATCATTAAAATAATGAAAAATAATTGGTTTCTACCAAAGAGGCCTTTTCGTCACATATAAGAGAGGATCACTTCCACCTTCTCAAATCTATAATTATATTTGGATATTTCCTTGAAACCTACCAAGTTATTCTATTATATAATTACTTTTAATTTCTTAAATTCCTTTTAACAATAATTTATACCAATACCACATTCCCAATGAGACTTTCAACTAAAATTTCAACATTCCCGAGAAAGTTTTACTTAATCCTTATTCTTCTGTTCTAAAAGATTAACTTCTAAACCTACCTTAACCCAAGTAATAATGTTTACTCTATATCAATAGGATACTAATGTTTTATAATATTAATGAAATATAATTTATTTATTCCATTACATCCACTAATAAAATAAAAATAACATTGATCGTGTGTACGTTTGGACTACCACCTCCAAGAAGTTTCATACTTTTTTCATCACCCCATGACAAAGATGACATTAAAAATGAATTTAAAGTGATAAAAAACATTTATGATATTATTAAAGTTATATAATTTTAATATTTTTCAATATATATGTAATGTTAATTTCAACTAATAATAGCTATCATAATGACAATGAATGAACATATCAGAGTGCAGTTCGAAATTTGAGTTAATTTTCTGAAAACCAATATAAATATATTTTATAAAAAAATAAAAAAAATGACCCCTAAAATTTTGGATATTATATAGTTATTATAAAATAAAATTAACTATGGTAAATATTAAAAAATAATTTCATAGAAATTTTCTTAACCTCTTAAAATAAACAACATAAGTAAAAATGATATAATAAATAAATAACATGTCACTGTTGGAAAAAAGGATTTTGTGATGGGCTAATTATGGAATCTTCATCACCCATCATCACCTAGAAAAAATAGTTCTAGATGAGGGATAGTTTGTGGTGGGAAAAAATCCAATTACTTATTATTATTTATTAATGAAATTTTATCAAAGGAGAAAGAAGCTCATCGCAATTACCTTTTTAAGCGGTGAAAATGTTTTTAATTATAGGAATTAATTACAATGGTTCCCATCATAAATATTACAATTTGAGATGGGTTTCCCATCGCAAATACTCATTCCACTAATTATCTAACTTATATATACCCACACCCATTTTTATTCATTCTCCCATCCTTTGATCTATCTTCTCTTACTTTTCTATCCTATTTTTTCCTTACACTCTTAAAAGTTTTTAATTTTATAGGGATACAAATTTTGTAATTTTTCATCTGATAAGAAGTTCAGTTTTAAGGAACGTATTTAATGTTTTTTATTTTTAATTATTTAAAATTTTTCATGAGGATTATTATAATTATTATTTGGAAGTAATTATTTTTAATTCAAATTAATTACCTTTATTTTTTGTAATTAGTTTTCATTAGGAGTAATTATTTTTAATTAGAAGTATTTTATTTTAATTGTTCATAATTATGTGTAATTAGTTTTTGTTAGTTTAAATTAGTTGAAATTAGTATTATTTATTAGTATGTAATTAATATAAATTATTAATAATTGGGGGTAATTATTAATAAATAGTGGTAATTTTTAATAAATTGTGGTAATTATTAGTAAATAGCGTTAATTAGCAAGAATTATTAAAAATTAGTAGTACATTGTAATAATTAATAATAATTTGTAAAAATTAGTAATAATTAGAAATAATTATTGATAATTAGGGGAAATTAGTAGTAATTAGTAATAATTAGAGAGAATTATTAATAATTAGATATAATTAGTAATAATTAGTTATATTGTTTGTAATAATTAGTAATAATTAGTGGTATGTAGTAATAATTATAAATAATTAATGGTACATGGTAAAAATTAGTAACTAGTAGTAATAATTTGAAGTAATTAGTGGAAATTAGAAATAATTATTTTTATATAGTAGTAATTACCACAAATTAGAAATAATTAGTAGTAATTTTATTAACATTATAAATTAGTAATAATAATTATTAATTAGTACTATTTTGTAATAATCAGTGCTAATTATTAATAATAAATAATAATTATTGCTAATAAGTAATAATTAGTAATAATTAGTGGTAATTAGTAATAATTAGTAATAATTAGTGATAATTTTTGGAAAATAGTATTATTTAGTATTAATTAGTAATAATTTGTATTAAAATGTTGCTAAATACAAACAAAAAATAGTATAAATGAGTAATAATGAAAAAAATTAATATATTTTATTATAAATTAGTATAAATTATGAAAAATTACTAACAAAATTTATAAATTGATATAATTTATAATAAATTGATATAAAACAGATAATCTTATATTAAATTATTGTAAATAAATAAATTTTATTATAAATTAATAAGAAACATTATATATGTATAACTTTAAAATTGTATAAAAATAAAATAATTTTTTATAATTTTTTATAAATTAATAAGAAATAATATAAATTATTATAAATTACAATAAAATTTAAAATGATATTAGTCGTCAATTTTTAGGTCATATGAGATGAAAAATTTGGACATGGTTGACACAAATTAGTGATATTTGTTTTGAGATTTGTTTGTATTATGAAGAAAATTTTAATAATATTAGTTAAATAATACCTATCTAATTTATTATTCTAGGAAATATATTCAATCCATGATATTATGAGCTCAATTTCAAGTTCTATTTTATTCAAGGGATTTTAATTTAATTATTAATAGATATTTAACATATTTTAGAACTCAAATTATATCTCTTTGATCTATAAATTATCTACATGGTTATGACTTTAAAAGTACTTTTTACCCTTATATATCCCATTACCAATATAAATTTATCTTTTTATTAGGGTATATATTATATTTTTCATCGATATTATCTTCTACGATAAAATCCCATCTCAAATAAAAACAAGACATTAGTAGAAATAACTATTATTATTTCGTACAGAACTATCTCATTCATGACCATATTTTTTTCTTAAAAATTTTTTCTCTCTTTTTGGGACTCAAATATGTGTTAATTTATATTATTCTCATACTTATAGTAACTAACATTCAAATGTAAATTTCATTTCTAGATTTTGGATGTGGGGTTTCCATAAATGTGTTGAAAAATATTTAACGGTTTTACATATCTTGGATATATTCTATATCTTCAACACCATATTTTCTCTATAAATGCATTTAATATTTCTTAATACCCCATTATTGGATATTCTATAAAATAATTTTATTTACATATCAAAAAATTTTCATTTCAACCTTTTGAAAATGTCATTTCTAAAGAAACAATTGACTTTATCAATTCTGTGTTTTCTACAAAAATAAAATATCTTTTTCTTATCAAAAGAATATATTTAACATAATTTTTAATATTTTTTTCCATGTCTCAAGGTTTTAAAAAGTTAATTGTTTTTACCATATTATATATGTTTTATTTAAATCCGTTTTTAGGGAAAATGGTCTTTTTCATCCAGATTTTCGATGTAAAATTCTAAAATTATTCTAAAATTATTCTTCATCTACCAGTTCTTTGTTAAACTATAATTTCACAAATGTGACATAATAATTATCTAAAAAATAAATGATTCATAACTTCATTTGTATTTATTAACAATATTTAGTGTATTACCATAATTTTCAGTCAAATGACTTTTCTATATGAATACACTAAGTTAGATTCCTTAAATTGGAGGATCATCAACAAGAAACCCACATATAAATTTGTTACTAAAATTATTTAACTAACAATATACCCTTCACCTATATAGTTTAAATACCATATTTTATATTATTTTAATTGAATATTATTTAAAAATATTGTCACAGAATTTTATTGTACACCCATATATTTTCCATGGTTTTATCACAAAATTATTAATGATGTAATAAAGTATAAATTATTTATGTTATTTTATTTAAAATTTATGTGCCACTAATTTTATTTACGTAATTTCATTGTGATATGATTAATTATTGATTTTATGTGGAAATCATATTAATGGTTAATGACAGGTGATATCCTATATCACCCGTAAATGCATTGGTTAAGTGTTTATGTCACATGGGATAATGATGTGTGGACATACTGATATTTGATCACAAGTAAAAGGGCAGAAATAATTTGATTTTTTCACAATATAATAGTGGTACATACATGGATTTTTTTATAATATGTTCCTCTAATTAGGTTTATTATACTGTCTTCTATTTATTCTAATTACTATGATATGATCTCATGGATCATATTTGTTGAACCATGTTTTTACACTCTATTGATTTATTTCTTATATTATTTCATCCAATAGACATGAATCATGTTTTATTTTATAATACTAATTGAGTATGTTATTATTATGTTAACTGATTATACCCATATTCTCATCTTAATATTCTATGTGATATTTGATTATTATCATGTATATTTAACCTTATTGAGGGTACGAGGTCACCACATTGTTATGATTCTATTTTCCTAGGTAATTAAGTTAATAAAATTATGGAATATATTGAATAGTATCTTATATAGAGAATTAGTTATAGATGTTGATGGATTGTTATGGATTAATACATTTTTTATATATTTTAAAAATATCCATTATTTGAAAAAAAACATATGATTTTTTACAATGTTTTTTCTTATATCTCTAAAAAAATAAAAGTTCACGGGAATATATTATAATGGAATATTTTCATTAAGTCATGTAATTAAGGTGATCTCTTCTATGGGTTGCTAAAGTTGGATTTAGTGTAGGTTTTATATAAATTAAGTGGTTAATATATTTGTTGTGGATAATTTAAGGTTTGATAAGTTGAGATTGAACATAAATTTAAAGGTATATATAACTGACTATGTTATTTGGGTTTATATTTAATATTTTAGGGATTCGAAAAGATAAATTTAATAAAAACTCAAGTGTTATGTTTAAGGGATATGTCTTTGTATATGATAACATCTTGAAGAATTGGTAAATTAAATATTGGGGAGCTATCCTTGCAATTTCATCCTTGTCAGGATGTAGGAAAGTGGATCTAAATATAGCATAGAATCACATATTGGTAATCAATATAAAAAATGATGGTAGAGTATCAAATCAATCCTTACTCATGTGAACAATTAGGGGAGCATTGATAATATACCTAGATAGACACTCCCATTGAAAATGATTTAGTCAATCACATCTCGTTAAAATCTATTATAATGGATTTTTTGGTTAATCACTATATTGTATATGGTTATTATGTACAAGAGAGCACATCTTAATTTAACATAGTTTGAAACAAGGGAGTTAGACTTTGAACAAAACATGAAATAGTTAATATGAATGTATTTTAGGTTGAGATGAATATTAAATTAGAGAAAATATATTAGTATTGATATTTCATATTTATATGATATACACACTAATTCAATTAGAAATTATGATAACTATTTTGGGTTTTAGTATTTAGTTGAACTTATACCCCAAAGATGAAGTTCAATGAAGTTTGTATATAGAAACAAATATCAATTATAAGAAAATAATTAAACATAATCAGATGGTTTAAAATATTAGTAAATACGTTTTATGATGGAAGAGGTTTGTTATATAGTCTTAACGAAGGTTTTGAGTTTTATATCACAATAGAAATTATATATTGAAACTCTAATATATTATCATTATATTGTTATATTTATATTTGAAAATATATATTTTCTCAAATTTATGAAGATTATGTGAAACATATAATAATTTTCCTTCATCATTTTTTAAATAATGTTTTGGAAGTATTTATTTAATGATAGTAATAAATTTGAAAAGTAATTATATTTCAAGGTTAAATTTTTTTGGATAACCAATGAAGAACACATGATTCATTGATTGATAAATAATAGGTTTAATATATGCTTGATATTGATATAATAAATGGTTGATTAATTTTGAAAAATTATGTTATACAATATTTTTATCCCAAGGATTGATAATCGATTCATGATATTTTTAGTGATTTGTATTAAATTTTAGCATTATGGGATATATGCCTATTGTGTGATTATATGATGTATATATTAAACAATTTTATGATTAAATATAGTTCTAATGTCATGAAGAATAGACTTTTTCAAAATGGTTTAATCTCATAAATATTCATGTGGTTCTTGGAAAAGAATATTTTATACAAATATATGAATATTGTATATACATACTTGACTATTAAATATCAGGGATGGTAAATATTGATTGAGGAAATATAATTAAATTATTATATCATAAGAGAGTAAAGTAGATATCATATTAGAAGATATATACCAAACGATAAACATGATAAGAATACCATGACTAATATTTATTATGGGTTAATAATTAAAATCTGGGAGAATTGATTTATTTAATGGTTTAGAATGTCCCCCCCCACTCGAGATTTTGGAATATTGTTTCCCTAAATTAATACAATTTTTGTTGACTTTTTTTAAATGAAACACAAAATTAAAATCAGACATGATATTTTGGTTGAAATTTATTAATATAATATTAGTAAAACGCCTTGTAAATACAAATATATCTATATTTAGATGATAAATCATAAATTCAATTTTATATTAAAATGAATTGTTCTTTGTCAACTAATAGTTTAATATATTTTATACATTAATCAAATAATGTAATAAAAAAATTTAAATGATATTATATACTATTTAATTATAAAATATAAAAAATTATAATTCTATGAATTAGTATTTGGTATTAAACAATATTAATAGCAATTAATGTTCAAAAATGAAATTCTCCAATAAGATTTTTTTTATTTTTATTTAAAAAAACAATATTGTAAATTAAGTAATTTTAAATTAATATGAATAATTATTTTTAATTAATATTATGAAAATGATATTATTTTTATTTTTTAATTTTTTAAAAAATAATTGGTTGTTTTGTGAATAGTGAAAACTATTGTTTTTACCAAAATTTTAAATTTTATGAAAATCAATATTTTTAGAGACCTATAATTTTAGGAAACATTTTTATTTATTATATATTTATTTAAGAATTATTTTTTATGTAATATTTTGAAATTAAAAAACCTATATTAAACATTTCAAATAGAAGTATCATTTCCTTTTAATTATAATCTTTTTTGGGTATTTTTGTTTAATTTAACATTTAAACGGTGATATTCTATTTTTAGAATCATTAAAATTAAATAAATAATATTTTTTATTTTTAAAAAATTATATAATTAAAGTAAATTAAATTGTCAAATTTATATGAAACGTTAATTTTGAAGCAAAAATAATAATCATTTTTTAAAAACGTTTTTTTGCCTAATGAGCGCTAATATAAAAATTTTATTTTATACAAATTAGAAATTTTATTTTATTAAATTATTTCAATATTTTAGACAAAAATTTTCATATTATTTAATAATTTCAACTTAATTTTTTTATAAATGTATTTTTAGTGTGATTAAATTTAATTACCACGAAAAATAATAATACTTTTATTTTCAAATAACTTATTAATTAATTTAGTGTAATTTTTCCTTAAACACATAAATTACTAAATTATAAATAACATCACTGATATAATTTTAAATCCCATATATAAATATGTTAACAATAATTTAATTTATAATTAATACTAAATACGATTAAGAATAATTAATGGTAGAAAAATCATTTTCAGTAATAAAATTTTATATAATAAATGTAATATTTTAAAATATAATTTTTTATTATTTAAAATATTAATTTGATTGAATATATGTTATAATTAGGTTCATAAAATTAAAATACGGTAATATATGAAATTATATATTTTTATTGAAACATATATTACCTAATTAAAAACCAATTACCTCGGTAAGAATGAAAATGGTAACATAAAAAAATTTGAATTTGACATGAAACATATTTCATAATAGTGATTATATGATTTACAATGGATTTATTAAACATTTATCAACATGGAATTTTTTATTTATCACTTTTTATCCTATTATACATTGAATTTTTTCATTCTATGATTGCAAAATAATTGTTGTTCAACAAAGAGAACATTTCTAAAAAAATGGAGATCACTTCAAGAGTTCCAAAGTTACATATTCCCTTGAAAATTTCCATGAAACCCAATCAAAATTTACTCTCCTAGAAATCAATTTGACAACTTATATCTCATCACCATAATAATTTATCATATGCCCTTATTTTTAAAGGATACATTCAAGAGAATATTGACATTTCTAAATTGAGTATTAATAATTCTATATTCTTTTATTATTAAAATTTATCATTAAAAAATACACAAATAATTTTAATATAATTAAATATTTTTCATTATTATTCATGAGTGTTATTATATTAATGATAGTTACCTTATTTATCAATTTCTATTCAATATAGAAGACAGAGAAACAATAATCGTGATTACGTGCAGACAGACACCTCTAAGAAGTGGATTTTTATGTTTTCAAATAAATCATAACATATATGTATTTAAAAATTAATTTAAGGCACACAAATTATTTTTATGATTGTATTAATATTATAGAATAAATATTATGGACACTATTTAACAAATATTGACAATAAATTGTAATAGTAACCTTAATCTCCTAAAGTGTACAGAACATAGTAACTTTTCAAATCTTTTTTCATTTTACCAAATCCAATATTTCTATATAAATTTTATGATAATAGAATAATAACTAACAGAAAATAATACAATATTTTATATTATGACAAAATTATGCAACCCCATTAACTAGGCTCAACATACCAAAAGAGTTGAATAGAAATTTACAAATCCACCACAAATAACCAAATTAATTAATGTATATATACTAAATAAATACAATATGAAAATATATATTCCTTAGTATATAAAATATAGATGTATAATTTTCTTAATATGGTGTGTAATAAAATTTATTTTATTATTCAATATTTTAAGAACATGAATAGAGGGAATGAGAACCAAGGAAAGTGTTTCTAATCTCAATTTTCATTTCCTTGAGACCAAATTCTTATTATACACCATTTTTAAATTTTAATCATGTATTTAATACCCATTTAATAATTTCTATCAATATCCTATGATTAATAATTTCATTTTTTATTACATTTCAAATCATATCCATTAAGGGTTTTTGATCCAAAAGATTCAAACTTCATAAGGGTTTGGGTAACTCAAATATTCTATCGTTGAGGTAAAAAAGTTCTTATTAAAAAATTTTGTAATTAGTCTTATTGGTTACAGTTAATGATTTATTTTTATTGTATTTCATCCATATTCATATGGTTTTAAAATTATTGATTATCTCATCATTATCAAATAATTCTTTAAACATATATTTTGTTACCTGTAAGGGTTTTGTTTTGTCTTAATTCCATTTAATTGAGGAATGATTTCGTGATTTGTATCTAATGATCATTTAAATGGTGTATCCAATAAACATTGAATTATTTCAAAAAAAACACCCATAATATGTTATTCAATTAAATTTCACAATCTATAATTCATATGATAAAAATCTATAGACTCCTCAAGTTGTAAGGTTGTTTTCATCTTAGACTCTTTTCTTTGAGATGTGTTTATATTATTAATATAGTTTTTATAATATATACATGATTACTATTTTATTTATTATTCCATGAAATATCTTTCATCCATAGTATTATGAGTTTAATTTTATTTTATCTCTCATTCAGTTTATTTTTATTTAAATTACACACAATTTGTAACATACCTCCCAACTCAAATTCTTTCTCCTTGAGCCACACATTCTCTTCATGGTTATTATAATCTAAGAACCATTTAATACATCTATTTCATTTTTCCAACAATAACATATATTTTTGTTATTTATTGTTACTCTTTTTAATTTGTATCAACTTCTTTGATGAAATTACTTCTTAAATAAAAGTATGGAAGTGGTAAGAAAAACTATTATTCATCCCAACAAATATGTCTCCTTGAAGTTTATATTTTAATTTCATTTAATGTTTTCATCTCTTTTATAAAATTGAAATGTGGATTAATTCATGTGATCCACTTAATTATCATCACATATTTCAAATATATATTTTATTTCCAAATTTATCAGGTGGGTTTTCAATAAATAATGTTCAAAATATTAAATAATATTATGTATATTGGTTATATTTGTTATCACCCAATCCATTTTTCCTTATATAACCATAATAAATTTTCATTTAAATTTTTATTGGAGATTTACAAATAATGATTTTTTATATATCTCCATTTTTTTCTTTAAAATGTTTTAGAGAAAAAATTTCCAAAAGAAACAACTGACTTTGTCTCTTAAACTTTATTTTTCAATATAATATTATAAAAATATTTTTAAATAATTTTGAATAGCATATATTCCATATAATATTAAATCTTCATTCCCATGTTTCATTTTTGTACAATTTAAACTATTATATTGATATATATGATTTTCTTTAAAATGATTTTCATGGAAGAAGTACATTTTCATCACATATATCAATTTTAAAAAATACAATTCTCCTGATTGTAATCTTCATCTACCTGTTATTCCATAACTATGTATTTCATTAATGGGAAACACTAAATCTCAATATTTTAAATGATCTATCATTATATTGGACTTTCCTATTCATTGTCAGTGTATAATAATAATTATTTTTATTCCAATTCATTTCCAATGTTAATACCCTAATTTTGATTTCATTGAATGAAAGGTTTTCACCTGGATAACTATACATTATTTTATTGAGGAAATTTTTTAATTAACTATATACCCATTATCTATATAGTGTAAATACCATAATCTATACTATCTGGATTAAAGGGGGTTTACTTATAAATTTACAAAACACTATTTTACATCCATTTATTTTTCATGGGCTTATCACATTACCAATATTTATTGAATTAAGAGTGATTTATTAATGTCATTCCATTTGAAAATAAATATGACAATAATTTTATTCACATGGTTAATTTTTTACATGCTAACTGATTTATTTTATGTGGCCCTCCTATATATAGATAATTATGGGGGGTAACCTTGTTCTCCCTCCATTTATTTGGTTTAGGATTTATATCTCATGAGATAATCATGTGTGTAATACTTTTATTTCATGAAAACTAAAAGGCTAGATATACCTGGAATTGTTCACAATATAATGGTTTGACATGCATGGATTTCTACACAATGTGTTCATATGAATATGGTTGTGTCACAGTCTTATATTTATTATAATGACCATGTTATGATCTCATGGATCATTTTAATTGACCCATTTTTTCACACTCTCTTGATTAATTACTTATTTTATGCCATGTCATATGCCTTGACTCATGCTTATTTATCAAGGAATTATTGAGTATTTTTTTATATTTCAAAATTATACTCATATTCTCATGTTATTATCCTTTATGATATTTGAATGTTATCTATTATGTTTCCCCTTACTATGAATATGAGATGGCACCTTCATTATGTTTTCATTTCCCCATGTTATGAAGATAAAAAATGTATGAAATTTAGAGGAGAGTATCTTAAATAATCAATTAGTGGGAGATGTTCAAGTGTTATTATTGATTAATTGATTTCTTATATAGTGTGAAAATTTGATAATATTTGAATAATACGAGGTTTTTGTTAGTTATGGGTATTCCATAATTAATTAAGACTCTATACATGATTGGTATTTAGAATGTATTCTATTTAAATATTTTCTTTAATAATGTAAGTGTGCAGGTCTAATACTTTGGGAACCATAATCATATCTCCAAATGAAATTCATAGTCCTCAACCAAAATCATAAAATATTATCAAACATTTGGATGTTGAGAACATTATATTCTCAACTCTTTAATGTCTAGGAACCAAATGGGAATCAAAATCTGATTACAAATGAATCATATAGCTAAAGATCATGCTACTATCCTCTAAGAAGTGTTGGGATTTATAAACTAAACACTACACTTCAAATAATTTCATTACTACATCTATATGGAAACAAAGAAAATATATATGATATATGATCAAATAAGGTTTTCTACACACAATATTTAGAATTCCTAAAAAGGAAATCTCTAATGAATGTATAAAAACTCTAAAGGATTATTCTGAAGGAGGAAAAAATCCCCAGGTGAAAAAATTAACCATGAGTTCAATTAACTAGGTTCTAAACTAACATATACATAAGAATAAAATTTAAAATAAGGAGGGAAAATAGACTTAGACTAATAACTTATCACATCAACCATATAAAGCTTATTGTTATTTGGAATATTATAGGAAAATTTTTATTAAATGTTTAAACTATGGAGCATAACCTAAATTCTAATTGAGGAGTCTCCAATAAGATGTGTAATTTTTAAAATATTTATCATTTCAGGAAACTAATATTTTATACTATAGATAAACACTTAGATTAAAATATCCTAAAATTTAATGCAACATATCAAAATAATGAAGTGAGAATACTGATGGATTTAAAATGGATATTTATAATTTTAACCTGAAAAGGTCTATACTAAAATATAAAATGTTGTTTTCCAAAATATAAATTAAGATGTTTTTTTATTACCATTGGGGGATAATGGGTTCACCCAAAGTGAAACAGAAAAGGGTTAATTCCTAAAGATAATGATAGCCATGTGGTATTTTGATCTACCACTACACCCAAAGTTTAGGTAGTGTCAATGACCAAAATGCTTACACTTGAATCCTATAAGATATGATTATGAAGAATATTCTAAGATACTAACTATGAATAATACCATGGGACTCTTCTATGAGGGATATTTAAAAATATAAAATAAGAAGTTAAATCTTTAAAATTCAAGGTATATTAAATGGAACCAATTGTTATCCTCAACTAAAACAACAACCGAAAAAGGGAAACTCATCCACACAATTTTTTACCAATTAAAAATAACACACCATAGTTTTGAGTCTATTAATACAACATTTTAAATCTTGTTCAATATCTATTAAATATTTATTAATATATTATTTATTTACAATCATTAATAAATTTTTTATTCAAGACCCTAGAAAAGCATTATTAATTCCAAACCCCCATTTACATATCATTTTTCTATATCAAAAATCCCCAACTGAAATTTAATTTAAATTTCTATGATTTCACCTTCTTTAAAATGATTATTATAAATTATCCTCATTAATTTTTTAAATCTCAACCCATATCATTGACGTTATATTTACATATCAAAAAAAATCAACCAAAAAATTGAATTATTATAAAAATTATCTTCATTAGTTTTAAAAAACTCTTTTATGATTTAAATTTGAGTACATATTTATTAGAATAAATTTTTATAAAAAAATAAAATTTGTTATTCTTAAAAATTAATCCTCAGTTATGAATAACAAATATTTAATTATAAAATATCATTAAACTAAAAACATTTAACCTCAAATTACTATTTAAATCACAATTAACTCATCCCAAATAACATCCACCCATAACCAAAAGCAATTCAAATTATAATGTAGTCTAAAGTTTAATAATTTTATAGGATAGTTGTTGTGGATGGTTTTCACACATATTTTGTAATATCGACATAAATTTATGAAACATTCATTAATATTCAAATAGAACCATTTGAATAGGTTCCAAATTATTTTTAGTCTATACAGGATAACGGTGAACAATTTTTCCTCACTTTTTAGACATAAACATGAAAAAATTTATACTTTCTATATAGTAAAATTACATTCTATACTCTACTAATTCAAATAAAAAACTAAAAATAAATATATAAACCTCAAAATGCATGATAAAACCCCTAACATAGAAATTAACAAGAGGATTTGAATGAATAAAAGCCATCCAAATTCTTTATACTCCTACATACCAAGTTCCTCAATCCTAACACCAATTGACTATACTAACCCTAATAATAAAGGATGTTTTAATACCATTTTTCAATTAACTGGAAATTCAAACCGCATGAATGGATTTCTAATTTGGATCTTGTAATGTCTTGAATAGATTTCCTAATACCCATGGGCTAGAAAATAGTTCCAATAAATCAAAACATAATACATAGGTAAACATTAAACTTAATAATGATGATAAAAATAAATAATCTCTTAAATATTCCATCATAGAAACTTGTTATGTTAGAAATCCATTTAATATAAAATAAAAAACAATAAAATTTAAATGGAATAAAAAATTGAGTAGGAATAATTGCTCCATATTTAAAAAATAAATAAATAAATCTTGCACAAGATAAAATGTGAATATGACAGGAAATACAATAAAATATAGAGTATTCAAATTGTCTTGATATATCAAGTAGGAAAAAAATTAAATAGATACATACCAAAACAAATTGTCTCTACACACATTGAGAAACATCTTCCCTTACAAACTATGACCAATGAAAAAAACCAGCACTATCTATTACATCCATAAAAAAATTGATCATAAAAATGAAATCTATATACATGTGAGAAAAAATCATATTGGGTATCCTACCCATACCACATTCATAATATTTAAAAATAAATCAATTCTCAATTTTTTTAAATATAACTAATAATTTATTATTTATACATTTTTTGAAAACCAACAATAGACTATTATCATTTAAACCATTTCATGAAGAAACACATAAGCTATATATTTTAGTTATAATAGTTCATTAAAACTTTCACAAATAGGAATAACAATTTAATTTTATATAATTAGAGTTTTCCTTTAATAATGCACTTGTGTAGTGAAAATTGAGAATTTCTCCCAAAATATTTGGAAAATAATCTGTTTTAAATTAATGAAAAATATCATGATATTTTAAAAAATTAAATATAACATAAAATCAAAATAATAATAATATCTGAAATATTATGTAAGGCCAGTATAGAGTAGCCACTAGTGAGACAAAAAATAAAAAGAATAAATATAACCATCATGAGGTATCTGAAAACTAGTGATCATGGGAACACTTGGGAGATCAAGGGAATGTTAGGAAAAATACTAAAACATAAACCATTCAATAAAAATTCATAATGTAATCCACCACCCTAATGCTCAACATTTCACTAAATGGAGTAAAATAGGGTAAAATTACCAAAGAAGGATGGCCACCATAATAAGGGACACTATTCAAAGTGTAATCCTAAACTATTGTAGCATTTGTACTCAGATATCCTACCTGACAGATTCAGTCTTCAATAATATAGATAAAGTAAGTGTAAGAAATCCATAAATCGCAAATAACAATATGTATAGGAATCATAGTCACTTCTTCACTTATAAATACCCTTCAAAAAAACAACACCTTTCTCCAAATAATATCAATTATACATAAAACATGTTATGTGTCCATGAAAATTTATTCAATTTGAAATTAATATCAAAATGATACTCATTATAAAGGGTGTGTTTCCATCAAATATGTTCACTTTATAAAGTGATAATTTGGATATTGTGTCATCAAATTAAAAAAATGTTATAAACGATTTTTTCATATAAAAACAAGTCACATCAATAAAATAAATATATTAAAAAATTAAAACATAAAATATTTATAAGGACTGAATAACACCGTAAATTTTGATAAAAACCCCCTAAAAATGAACCTTAAACAAAAAATAAATAAATTCTGAAATCGTAAATAATTTAAATGTTCCATTCATGGACATTAGAAAATAATTGGTTTTATGGATGATTTTAAATGAATTTAAGCCTTATATATAACAAAATAATCCTTTTGAATCTGACAAAATCAGGGTGAATTTTAGCATAATTTGAATAAGATCATTATTATTATTTAACATTATATTATAAAATATAATGAATTATATTAAATGTAAATATATCATTATTTTAACATTAATGATTTATTAATGGTGAAATCCTACATCAACATCAAGGATTCACTACATGAGGTGGTAATCAATCAGAAAGAGGACAAAAAAATCCAACAAAAACTTATCTGATCCATATAAATAGAGAATCACCTTAATGATAATTGTGAAACCAAAATAATTAAGTTTACATGGACATTTTATGGAATGAAATAAGATGATAAGGTTTGAATGGAGAGAGAGAATGAGTCTCTGATGGGTATTTCTTAGAGAATCACCTTAATATGAAGGAAAATCCATTGAGATTTTCATGATGGATAGGGAATCGAATGGGACCAAATATAATGTGTCATGGGAAGAAAATGGGATAATAAAGGGTATTTTTTTATAAAATTCCAAGGAAGAAAAAGTTAAACCTTATATCTTTAGTGAAACTAGTTAGGTTAATTAGTTTGGCCTCACTATTTACAAAATCTTGTGAGATCTATAAACCCCCACACTAGACACAACTAGAAAAGACACATTGTCTTGATAAATGTTTTGAAAATTTATAAAACTGTACGTATAATCAACTATATAACTAGTTATTATATTTACATGGGATGGATACACAATTTGTTCCAATAGTGAGACTATTGTTCCCTTTTCACTACAACATTAGGATTAAAAATATTTATAATAATTTTAATTTTAACGAGAAAATGATAATATTAATAAAATATTATATAATAGGAAAATTAGTAATTTGGATGAGGATATCAATTAATATCACATCACTTTTATAACCTCTATTAAAAAACACACCTTCTATATTATTAAATTAGAAATCAGTGCCTCTATATATAGTTAAATCATATACCTTTATAGTGTAACCCTCATAATATTACATACATCTAAAATGGGGTGCTCCTGGAGAAACATAGGGGGTTTCTATGTGATTCTACCATAAGAGATAAGAGAAAATCCATTAGACCCTACACTGTAGTATGACATGTCTTGTCAAGGTGCAAATAAATTTTACAATGTAGAATTACTAACACTAGATCATCCATCTATTAAAATATCCTTCATTCATAGCCATCAAATCTAATACACCAATGATAAACCCACAACTGAAAATATGATTATGAACAATAGAATAATTTGAATAATTAAGGTATTTGAGAGAGTGTGTTTTTGTAATACAGAATCAAACATGATAAAATATTTCACAACATTCCTTCCAAAAAAATGAATTTTTACATGATATTTATTGGACATTTATATATAAATATCATAAATAAAATGATAGAAAATAAAATATTGGTTCATAATTATATGATTTGATAATGGATCGTTATATTAGAAATGTATCCTACCACAGATATTATTCTATGATTCTGTATGAATTTTTACTTAGAGAAAACCAGGGAATCACCACATGGTCATAAATGGTCCAATGTTCATCTATGATAAAAAATGAAATAATTACATACCACTAGTGGTTGATATTTTTATTTTGGACAGAAAGATTTGAGAGTGAGAATGAGGGAGATAGAGATTTGTAACTATTTATAAATAACCATGGCCAACCCATTCACAATGAAAAACGAATGGTTGTGAAAGATCTTGTAATATTTGCTCCAAATAATTAAATAACCTAAACTAGTATGAGAAACAATACTTTTGTTAATAAAATATATGAAATCTATTACATGATAAAATATGATTTTAATTCTATATGAAACATGTTAAATATTGATAACATATAACATATTGATACCCACAACACTAATAAAAATGGCATGGTTTATTCATTATAACTATTATTAACCGGCCAAAAATCATGTCATAATATTGAAGTAAATCCGTTTTAAAATAAAATAGTGGGAAGTACACATATAGTACCTTCTTTAAGATATTAACTCAAAGGAACCATACCTCTCATGCTACAATATCTATCACTAGGATTTATGGAATGATCAAAATTTAATCTATATAGTTAAACTGTTTGGAGACTCATCAACTAAAAAATTAAAATTGAGTTTAAAAATATTCCAGGTCATTATTTCCTCCTCACCTTCTTGTATTTTAATTTAGAAATGATTGAACTACTAAAAAGGTGGTGGAAATAAGATTGTGTACCCTTAAATTCCCTCGATCTCTCATGTAGTTCCTTATTCTACCACAACACACATAAACTAGTGGTATCTACCAACCTAAATAGATCTTGTCTTACTGGTCCCTGATCACCAATGGGTAATCCAAAAAGGTAAATTCATCATCAAAGAATATCTTATCCCAATAGATGAATATAATTAATCAAGCATGTACATCCTCATCATTGACAAATAAAGGATGATATATACCTGGTTTAACTTAAAGGGTTGTTCTTTGTAGAAACTAATCTCTCTTACAAAATGTAAATTCTATAATGGTATAATAATCCTTATGGAAGGACTGAGTACATTAATTAACCACTAAATAAATTATATAGTGAGACCTTTGTGGAAAAATAATATCTATCCTCATAAAAAATGTCCCCTTCCTCAGACTAAATAAATATTATGATGGGTATGAGATATTCTCATTATCTGATAGATCACCTACACAATCTCCATCACCAAATTAATTAAATCCATCCCCATCATCAATGACTCTCAAATCATTATCTATTATAAGATTATATTACCGATATTCTATTATTGGTACGTAAAAGGGTCCATGACTGTAATATATTTTGATCTCCCATATTTACCATGAATCTTACATCAAATCCCTCAACATATCCCAAGAATATATATGAATATCTTTTTCTATCCATCCATCTAATGATGGAATGTTTTAGTCAACAAAAATTTTGTCCTAAAATACTTTTTAAATCATCTCTAAATTGGGATAAAAAATAGCATCACGGTCAAATATAATCAATAATGTTATTCCATTAAACATGAAGATCTAATCTATATATAATAATCCCATAAAATCTATTGAAATATAATTTAGAATAATATATAATTGGGCGGGATAGTTTAGTTGTTCGATGATCAACCAAAATGAATGTTGAAAAAAATGAAAATAAAAGATAATAGTTCATGGAAATAAGAAAAAAATGGATGAGAGATATAGTTTAGTCAAGATTTATAAAGAAAACCCATACCATTCAAATCATGATGAAATAATAATGATTGTTTTGAATCTATTTAATTTTAAACAAAAACAATTTTGAATCTTGTACCATAATTTCATAATGACCCTCTCTCAATCAATGAACTAAAAACCATGATTCTACATTATTTTTAAATTACATGAAAAACGTTGTAATCTTTCATTAGTTCACATGAGTCATCCCTAGCTATGGTGAAAGATAATGTCCCATGAAAAATATCCATAAAAATATTACAAATAATAGATGAATCCCATCATCATGATATATCAAATATGATGTGAGATAAATCCAAGGTCCCCACACATCGTGTGACTCTTATATGAGATCAACTCAAAATCACCACACCCCTCATGAAACAACCTAAATGACTATAGCATAGGGAACATTCTTGGTGGAAACAAAGGTATCATTTTACACCAAGACTCATAAACTCATAATTAAAAACGGATTCGAGAGAATAATTTAAAATATATAACTTAAATATCATTGAAAAAGAAGAGATTAAACAAATTATATACATATAAAATATGTAATTTAATGAGAAAATTACCAATTATAATAGATTATTTAGTGGAGGAAGCTTTATTCAGATGATCTCATTTTAAATTTTTATATTGTACTATTATCATTTTAAAATAGATGAAGTTATTACCATATTTATAGATAATATATATCATTTTTCTTTATAATATATTTTTTTCTAAAATTTATGTTAAAAAAATTAAGGTCTTACTACTATGAATGTTGTTACGCTAAATTGAATTCATGAACATATAAACTCGGACATGATAAAAAGTGATTTTATTATATTACATATGATATGTTACTTTTAATTTATGTTATAAAAGAAAATATTATAATTAATTTTTAATAATATTTATTTATTTGGATACACAAACAAGTTCATTAACTCATTCCCTAAAAATAAATTTTTAAAAAATTTGGTAATGGGTATTTATGTGTATATTATCATATAAGTCAATTCTTATTACATGTTCTTCTTTTGTAAGGTCGTTTTCATTAGATTTCAGAATAATTTTTAATGTGATTTGATAAAATTTTGTTTTTTTATTATATAGTACATAATATAAATGGTTAAAAAATTTAAGGGTTCTCATTGAAAAATAAATATATAAGCGAATAAAAAAATGTTATATAATTTTCCTTCATTAACACCATGAACCTACAATGAAAATTACTAGTATAAGAAATTTGAGAAAATGTTTTATATTTTATAATACTATGCTACAAATGATATTAAATATGTTATTGAAATGAATACATTGAATATTTAATTAATGTAATGTTCATTACAAGTTCTTTTTTGATAAATGTTAAATAATATTTCATTTATTTTTTAGATTCCATATTATATAATAAACACATCATACAGGGAAAAGATTTTGAGATTTTATTTAGGAGGATAAATAAATTATGGAAATTTTCCTTTCACATCATCCAAAACATGTCATCGATGGATTTAGGTGACCGAAACGTCATACTAATTTTAATACACAGAAATTGTGTGATAAATGAAATTTCAAAAACCTATGCTATGTTTTTTATCTCCATTGATTGGAATGAGTGTGAAGGGTGCCATATTGGTAATAATTGGAATTATTTACCAATTAAAAAATATAAATAATTAAATCTACCAAATAAATCATATCCATAATTTTATATTACCTGATTCCATACATTATAAAAGAAAAATACATATAAAAAGGATCAATTGTTATAAAAAATTAACATATCAAAAAAATATGTCTATTCATCTTCATGTGACACACAAACTACATATATCACCACTTTTTATTCCCCAAACACAAACCATGGTCTATTTGAATATATGGGAATAAATTTCATCTACATGAAAACTCCATAGATATACGTGATTTATACACTCTATGGTGTTTATGTATAACATCGTTGTATTGTGATTAATATATTTCTACATTTT
Organism: Viscum album; assembly: GCA_963277665.1. Taxonomy (NCBI): domain Eukaryota; kingdom Viridiplantae; phylum Streptophyta; class Magnoliopsida; order Santalales; family Viscaceae; genus Viscum; species Viscum album. Next base: position 1,369,775,963 of record OY728133.1, on the reverse strand, counting down.
ATTTACTATATTATATTTAAATGGTAAATGTTTTTCATTATAATGTTTTAAATTAGATAAACCAAAAACACACATGCACAGACATATATATATTTCACTTAATAATTTTCATTTATTTAATTATTTTTTCATTAATATATTAATTAATATTTCCTTGAGTTTTTTGAAAATATATATCTATTAAAATGGTTATATAAAATAACTTTAAATTTATTTTATACATAAATTAAAATTTGATAAATTAATTTCTCATATTAAAACTATTATTTTCTTGTGGACATTTTAATATTAGTAAATTCACCATAACATTATTGTGAAAACAAATATTTTACTTTTTTTAATCGTAATTAAATTATAACATATAAAATTTGAAAGTAAATATTTTTAATTAAAAATTGTCTACAAAAAATGATTAAATAAAATTTTATTAGATATTTTATAGTAAATAACTATTTAATGATGAATGAAAATAATTTTATATAATTATTTTACACTTAAATGATAATTAGAATATTTTTAATCTATAAAAATTTCATTTAAAATAATTTACATTTTTAAGAATAAAATAATGCTATGAATTATTTATTAAATTCATTTGAAAACATAATTATTCATTTTTAGAGTGTCTTATGAAAAAATTATTTATATTATATTTTTTAATGTATTTAATATAAAAGTAATATACTCATTGACATAACATTGTAACTATAATATGTATTATTTACCAAAAAAATATCCTCTCAAAAATATTTACTTAAAAGAAAATTTTAACTTCATTAGAACGTTAATTTTATTAAATTGACAGGTTTTTTTAAATGTCTAAATATTTAACTATGAAAATATAATAATTATGTAATAATAATTAATATTATTGTAATCTACTATAAAAATAGAAATAGTCAATTTTTTTAATGAAAGTTTTGATATATATTTTAGGATTTTATTTAAAAGAAAATTATATTATATTCAAAAATTAAATTTGAAAAAATGGAAGGATTTTTTTCGAGATAACCATGAAAAAAATTGGTAAGAGTGATGTGTCTAATTTTTTTATAAATGGAAAAACAAAAAGTTAAATAATAAGATTTCTTATAATTACTACGACCTGTAAATGTGTATATGAAGAAATTGTTTAGGTTTCTAGTAGTTATATGAATATTTTAATTCCCCATTTATTATTATTTCACAAGATCCTAATTATTGAATCACAAATTTGATCAGTAATTGAAGATGTAATGTTTTATTCAATTATTTTATTTTATTGGACTCATATCCCCCCCTTATAAATACGACCCTTTGGTACCCTACTTTTCCTCACCCGATATGAATCTAAGATTGTATAAATTCATCCAAGATTACTACCCAACTCACTTATCTATGTTTAGGTGGTACTATCTTAAAAAATCCACTCCTTAGCTTCCAAGTAGATTATTAAAGAAGGCCTTCTAAAGGAAGAAGTAAATTATCTTTACATGTTTTATTTGAGTTTTTTTTTATTAAAACCCTCAAAATATCTTATATCATAAAATGTATTAGTAAATTAGTATAATAGGTATATAGAAAATTTATTTAAAATATTTAATATCAGTTATTCATCTATCTTATTTAATTATAAAATTAAATACCACTCATATTGTAGTCTGTTGATCGCCACCATAGACTATACATTTCATTATTGCATCACCATCTCCATGGACAGATATAATATGATATTATTTTATAATTATGTTATAAATGAAAAAAATTATACATGATTGATATTCTATAATATTATTATTCAAAATCTAAATTGAAAAAAATGGTTGTTTCATTAAAATAGACATTTATTTGTATTTAGTATAACTGCCAATAAAGGGTATTGTTTGTATGAAAATATCACCTCCTTTAGAGATGGATGTATTAAAAAATTTATCTCTAGATATAAATAATTTAATCATATAGTAATAGGAATAATATATTTAATTTTTATAGTAGTAATAAAGTTAATTAAAATTAATGATGTTCAAAAGATCTGGTTAAATGACAATGTGAATAAAGTAATATATGACAACACTTTTACAAATTCAATTTTTATTACATTAAATTTTATTAAATTTGGAACCGTTTTAATATTTTTAGTTACATAAAATATCCATAATCATGCTTTATGAAGTGTGGGATCATATTTAATTAACTCTAATCAATGCTAATAAATCAAGGTGAACTTGGAACCGTGAATCAATCATACTCAAAAAAAAATATGAAAACGATGATAATGTAAGAATATTACAAAGAAACAAAAAGTAATAAATGTAATTACAATAAAAATGAAATTTTTTAATGCTCATTTATTTTGTTAATCTATGTTTATTATTTTTGATTTTAGGCTCACATAGAAAATTGAGTCATGAATCGATGTATCGGATTTCCATTTGTAATTCATCATTATTTTAATATATTGTTCTTTTATAGTTTATATACAATTATATACATTATACAAAAAATATTTTATGTATAACATACTAGTTTCCAGTTTTTAGGAATTACTTCTCTCGTTGCCTTATATATAAATTAAATGTTCAAACCTTTGGGGGTTCTTTTGGGATATATCTTGATAAATATCATTATTGATAACATATTATCTAATAAATATTGTCTCATTTTATGGTCTAAAAACTGTAAGGAATCCCACTGCAATACATGCTTCTCAATGATGCTTCAAATATGGATCTGGATATCTATTTCAAATATTGATAGAAAAAATCACATTAAGTCGTGATTAATGTGTAACACCCCGTGATTTCATATTATGCTATCTCATTAAAGTTATTCAATATCTTGCGCTACACACAACACCAAGTTCGAGTGCACCACAACTTACAAAACTAGTCGTTCAAAAGGCAGTTATGAATATTATTAATTTCATTTTGAATCTTATATACTATATATAATTTAATCATCCATATAATTTCTTTAATAGACATAATATAAGAACAAATTCATTTTTTCAGATAAAATAATTTTTTTTAAAAAAATATAATTTTACCGCCTTTTATTGGAGAACCCTTTTTAAAACCAATATTTGACACTTTTATATATTGAATTTAAGGAAATTAAATTCTTATTTAGAAGGGGTACATAAAAAATTTATTTTGAATAAATTTTTTGTACATTTCTGATCAATTTCATATTTTGAGGAATAGTGAAAAACGTTATGTTTTAATTGAAAACAAATTTTTTAATCAAAATATTTATACTGTAAAATTATGAAATTTTCAATGTTTCGACGTATAAATAGATTATTTTTTTTTGATTTAATACAATTTAGTTCATTATAAGTAATTTCACATTTACATTTGATATAAACACATGTCAATCTTCTGATGGTTGTTACTTTTTAAAATATTGTTTTTTGGTTTTGACAACAAGAATTAATTTTAAATTAATTAATGAAACATCTATATTTTGTATTTACTAAAATAGATTTAATTTATAAATTCTGAATATCAAAATTAACTTGGGGTGGGTTTTGGTATTTTTCTTAAAACATTCAATTTTTGATTAATAGTGAAAAACATTGCGTTGTTATTTAAAACCGAATTTTTATTTCAATAATAATATATTTTATTTAAATTTAATTTAATTGAAAATAGATATATATTACCTATGTATGTTCAATTTAATTTATTGGAGTCATTTTATTATAAAATTCGATGTATAGAATTTTATTGAACTTTTTTAACCTCTTTTACCCACCTTCTAGGCACGTTAGAAAATTTTCATAAAACATAATTTTACCACTTCGGTGAGATGAATTTCAAAAATCCAAGAGACACGGTTGATATCAGTACGTAATATGTTTTTCAATAAGTTGAAAATAATTTTTTGGTGAATAGTAACTTCTGAATTTTAATTACCACAATTGAAAGTAAATATGGTAATTAAGTGTAAAAATGATATTATAATTACCCAAACACATGTCCTAATTCTATTGGATAATTGTAATTCGACCATAAACAACCTAATGAATAACATATGATTCATTAGGTCGATATGTATTAGATTAAGACATTTATTATTATTTTACTTAAAGAAGTGTTAAAAGAGTTGTCTTCAATTTTTAATAACAAAACCATTTTTAAAATAGGGTAATAGATAAGATAAATTATACTGTAAATATTAATTAGAAATCTAAATAGATTTAATAAATAATGTTATTTTATTTATAATTTTTAAATATTAAATAATTATTTTATTTATGACACAATGATGATGTAGTAATTAACTTATTAATGAAAGATTATAATAATTGATAGTATAAATATCCAAATAAATGTAATTTGATACTTTTGATGAATTCCACTAATTTTCTAGGTTAATAAGGCATATTATGGTTAATTATATAATCTTTTTTCAATGTTATCATGATTTTTTGATTTTCACAAAAACCAATTAATAAATATTGTTATAATTGACATAATTGAGTTTTAAAACAAATACTATATTATTAATTCATATAATATTCCTAAAAATCTAAGTATTGAACAAAGGACATAGATAATGTTATATATAATAATAATTAACCACTTGGGGTTCACATGTCTTGTTATAGTATGCTTATTAATCATATAATATGAAAATACATAGAGACATGGTAAATGTCAAAATATTTAAGTAAGAGGTAAATCTATAAGATAAGGTTAATATAGAGACCTAAACATGTATAAAACCTATTTTTTGAGAGATTATATCCCCATACCCACATTATACTATAAATAAATCATTTTGGATCTATTATAAACCGAATGTGATTTTATTATAAAATAATATTTCAAGATTTTCCAAAAGTGACCCTCACCTCTCTTATAAAAGGGTGAATCCCCTTCCCTTAAAATCAAACCTCCAAAGCCTTTTGGCTGGGCCAACCCCTGACCAAATATCCTCTAAAATATCCTCACCTCATCCGAGAGGCATTCCTTTTGTCAGAAATCCAACCTATGGATCCCTTTTGATCAAATCAAATGGAAGAACATGAAGAAGAGATAAATATTTCATCATCTCTTTCAAGTTATTTTCTTCTTCCTCTTCCTCTTAATTGATATTTCTATTCTAAAATAATAACTCTAGTATATTCTATATACTATGATGTTATTATAAAAATGTCTCAGCCATATTCAGTATTCTACCCTTCATATGAATGACAATGTCACCATATGTGTGTATGTATGGCTTGCCATCTCCACGTTGTGGTGTAGTTTGTTATTCAAACAAATCATTCAATTTTATGGGTATAATAATGAGTATAAATGATATAAATAATAAATATAACATGTTAATGATTCTGTATATGTGATTTACCATCCAATTACATACAATATCACCATCAATATAATTATATTGTCGCTCGTGCGTACGTACGGATCACCATCTCCACGATGCGATTAGATTCATTCCCATGTTCCCCATTCAATGATGATTATAAAAATATATAATATTAATAAGTATGTAATATATGACATAATAATTATACCGGATATATATATATATGTATGTATTTATGTACTTACATATAACTTATTCACTCACTTCCATTCAATACGATATGAAAATGGAAACAGCATTTATACGTACATTTGACTTACCGTCTCCATAAATGGTTCCTTCAATTTCATATATTTATCTATTCTAAATATTTATATTCTAAATATATATGATATATATATAAAGTTATATATTCATGATGTTTTTAAATCATTATCTAAATGATACGATCAAGAATAACAAGTTAAAACATGTACGATAAATAAAGTGATTATTACCCAAAATGTTAATTTTACATGGACGTAATTATTAAATGGGTAGTATAAAGTCATAAATTAATCATGTATGATATAATAAATATTAATGTGGTTCTTATATAATTTATTACATATTATAGTCATTATACAGGAGGTTAAACATACCCTCGACTAAAGGAAAGTACAAGGTAAGGGTTAATCTCACAATCTCTTTATTATCCATGGTTGTTTTTACACAAATATCTACTGGGAAATATTTATTATCCATGCCCGTGTTTTATAAAAGTTTTTTAAAAGTTATTTCTTTTAAGGGAATTTTTACTAAAACATCTTTTTAAATGTTTTAATGATTTATTATTCTTAAACTTTCTCATTAATGTCATTGTTTTCCATATGGTTTAAAATATTAATCAATATATACCCGAATATTTTAAAATGTAAATTCATTTTAAAAGATTCAAAGTGGTATGGGACACTTTGATTATAAACTATCTTTAAAATGAATTCTTTTATATGACTATTAAATGATTTCATGAAAAAGGGATATTTCTCTCAAATATTATTATTGATCATTTTTATCTTTGACAACATCCTTTATGAGATATTATTCATGATCGGGGTTGATTTATTAGAATACAAATCTTCTATATTTTATTGAACGGATTGTGATATGTTTGACTATGAATTTTTTATTATTATACCATTCAAGGATTATGGATAATGTATTTACATTTCATACGCTGGTTTTAATACGAATATTTATGTTATGTTTAAACCTTTTCATATGAGGAATACATTGGACTTAATAAGTGATGGGTGGATCTTGATATAGCACCTCGATGCATCGGTAGGTCTCATGAGACAAACTAGGGTCTTGTCATAAATCCTTGATAAAACATGATTAGTAGTGTTGGCACACGGACTTGACAATGTGGTTATGAAGTATGGCATTATACATTCCATCATTTTAATATTAGATATTGATATTACATGTGATTATTCGACTAGAAGAATATCTCTATGAATAAGTAAATGAAATTACTTGATTTTTCTATTCCATATTATACTAAAGTTTCAGTTTAAAATGCTTTTTTAATATTTTTATTCATTTCCTTATATGTTTTTGCTAATTTATGAATGTTTCCTCTATATTGTTAGCCTTACTGAGCATCTCAGCTCACCCCTTTTTATGTTTTCTTTTTCCCAAGATGTGAAGAAGTATATTATTACTGACCTGTAGGGATAGTATAAGGGATATGAATGTGTTCAATGGAGAAATTTTTTTTTGTTGTTTTTCATTTTATAATTTAATTTAACGTTCAAGTATGTAATCAATTTTCCAATACTGTTAAACTGATCGGTCCTTCCATACTTTATTCATTGTGATCATGCCAATGTAATAGAACAATGCACTGACTCTGGGTAACTGGGGTCAGGCCATTACAGTTGGTATTAGAGGAAGTTTATTAACAACATTTGAAATATATTTAGATAAACTCTGATAAGATAATAATAAACTAAGATATACATTGAGGATTAGTATAGAAGTACTTCCCAGAATTTTGGTAATGTATAGATTTTGTGTATTTACCAAGCAGTACATCCCTCTCTGGATACGAGTAGGTAGAGGCGGCTCTGGAACAGATATACCTAGGAGTAAAAACTCTGACAAAGTGTTTCGGGATTGACTCGGGGTATCCTGGTACATGACAACATGCCTTGATTCACTCTTGGTTACGACACTCCCAGGGGATATGCTTAGGATAATTCACATTTTCATTACAAGACATTATGAAGTATTTAAGTGTAAATACTTTCACAAATAAAATAGTTTACGATTATAGAATATATACAAAATCTTTTCAATTTATGTTAGGTATTTTACAAGTTTGAAATTATGCATTGCGATTCTTAAGCTAACCTAGTGCATGCCATTGTTTGAAAATGGCTCCTAGAAGAAGGAATGAGAATTCGTGCAATACGCGTGATCGAAAAATTACGAATGATAATATATTTCATGGTATTGATCCAAAATTTAAAAAGGAAATAGTATCCCACATATTCTCATCATGTGAAGAAATATTATCATGTGTTTTTAAGATAATTAAAGAATTATCTGAGTCCTATGGCTTTGAAGAAAATTAAGATAAGAAAAGAATGGAAGAGGGAAAGAGGGATAATGATAAGAGAGGAAAGAAGAATTTTCCTATATGTGATAAATGTGGAATGAATCACCTTGGGAAATGCTTCAAGGGAATGGGGGTTTGTTATAATTGTGGAGAAAAAGGACACCATGTACATGATTGTAAGGATAAGAGAATGTTTTAAAATGGACAATGCTTTATCTACCAGGAGTTGGGACACTATGTGAATCAATATCCAAATCATCAAAGTATACCTCAAATGATGTTATTGGATAATAATAAAGTTATGATACTTCCGAAGATGAAGTGGAATGATTAGTGTTATTGCGTTTTTATTAATGTATTGTGTCATATTTTTATTGTATTAATGATGTACATGTAATAATAATTATATAGTATGTAATGATTTTACTGCAATACTATTTCATTAAGGACTCGAGATTGTGTGGAACCACACAAAGTGACTCAGTAGCAGGTTATTATTTTTTGAAAAATTTATGGTTGAGAGAAAGATATTCCATAATTTTGTTCTAATATAGAGGTAGTGATTTTGGAATAATATTTTATTTATTTGGATTAATTATATTGAATATTCTTAACTACCTTGAAACTGATTAATTATTTGTATATTCCATCATTGTTGGAGTTTACAACATTTTTTGATATAAGGAGTATATCTGGTATTCTCTAAAGAACAAGGGAGCATGAATTTAATCAATAAGGTTTTATGGTAATTAAAGGTGATACTGTGTTTTATAAAAATACATGATGAATGTATTCACATGTTGTTACGTGAAAAAAAGATCTATATTGAGATTACCTTCCTTCTAAATTTTGGACTATGAGTTTCAACAGAATTATTTTGGATAATTATAAAGGTAGGAATGGATTATGTTTGACATTGAATACTATTCTTAAGGTTAAATAATTTCTTAATATTATTTTTGGATTGTTATAAAAAGGACAACCCGAAGGTCGGGTGACAATCTGTTGCATCCGGCAAGGCCGCGAGACATGAACCCGCAACCGAAAGGGTACAAGGGTAATCACCCACCATAGGTTTATGTTATGTCCTAATTTTTATAATGTAGTTTTTTTAAATAGTCTAAAAAATTAATTATAAATTCATTATTTTTGGAACCTTATACCATTATGATAAATAATATATTTTTGAATTCTATTATCATTTTGAGCGAAAGATTAGTATGTGATAGGAATTAGCTGAAGGATGAAAATCTACTTGACATGTATATTTTTTCTTCTTGTTATATTAATAAAATAATTATTAAACTTTTGGAAAGGGATTTTAAAACCAAAAATGTGTTATCCTAATACCTTATGTTTTTTTGAACCGATGATATTTTAAATCATCAATGATTGATTTCTTTGAGGCCCTAAATTTTACACTTCATTATGATTGATGACCTCATTCACTACCTATAAATATTGAAATTTTTATCACCAATTATATGTCTCTAATTTCCACAAATGTTCTCCTAATTGAGATCATAATTTGGTGGTGAATTTTTCATTTCCATTTCCCTCTAATTAAAACTAAATTTTATTAATCCAATTTCTGATGTGAGTTTTCCACAAAAGTATTTTTCTATTTTTAACAATTTTTTTCGTATAAATTTTTTTAAATTACGAGGATGTAATTTATTGAAGGAGGGGAGAATGTAACACCAAATTATTTCATGGTATGTTATCTCAATAATGTAATTCAATATCTTGCGCTATACGCAACACCGAGTTCGAGCACACCACAACTTACCAAACTAGCAATTAAAAAAGCCGTTATGAATAGTATTAACTGAATTTTGAATCTTATACACACTATATAATTTTAAAATCCATATTTTGTGTTTCCATGACATAATATAAGAACAAATTCATTTTCAGATAAAATATGTATTTTTTTAAAAATGAAATTTCACCAACATTTAATGGAGAAACCTTTTTAAAATCAATATTTGACACTTTTATATATTCAATTTAATGAAATTAAATTCTTCTTTAGAAGAGGGACATAAAAATTTAGTTTGGATATATTTTTAGTACTTTTCTAGTAACTATCATATTATGACAAATAGTTAAAAATAGTATGTTTTAATTGAAAACAAATTTTTTAATCAAAATAATTTATAGTGTTAAATTATGAATTAGAAAGCTTTGTAAGTATAATTAGATTATATTTTAATCATATAATACAATATAGGTAATTATAAGTAATTCCACATTTAAATTTTACATAAACACATGTCAATATTTTGATTGTTTTTACTTTTTAAAAACCAGCAATTTGGTTTTGACAACGAGAATTAATTTTAAATTAATAAATGAATCTTCTATGTTTTTAATTTCTTTTAATATAATTGATTTCTGAATTTTTAATATCGAAATTATATTAGGGTGAATTTTTGGTATTTTTCTAAAAACATTCAATTTTTATGAATAGTGAAAAACACTACGTTATTATTTAAACCTGAATTTTTATCTAAATAATTAATTATATTTATTTAAATTTATTTCATGTCAAAATAACTATATAATACCAATATAAGTTCAATTTAATTCATTGGAGTCAATTTATTATAAAATTGGACGTGTAAAATTTTATTGAACCTTTTAACCATGTTTACCCACCTTCTAGGCACGTTAGAAAATTTGCTTAAAACATAATTTTACCACATCTGTGAGTTGAATTTCAAAAATACGAGAGATGCATTTGATACCTGTATGTAAAATGTGTTTTAATAATAAGAAAAGAAATTTTTTTGAATAGTAACTTATGACTTTTATTTAACACGGTTAAAATTAAATAGGGTAATTAAGCATAAAAATGATATTATAATTACCCTAAAACAAGCCCTAATTATATTTGATTAGTGTAATTCGACCAAAAATAACCATAAGAAAAAAACCTGATTCTTTAGGTCAACTTGGATTAGATTAGGACATTTATTATTATTTTATTTAATGGAGAGTTAATAGAGTTAAATTAAATGTTTAATAACTAAACCATTTTTTATATATGGTTAAACATAATATAAATTCGACTATAAATATTTAATAGAAAGCTAGAAAAATTCCTACATAATGGAATTTTAATTATAATTTTTAGACATTAAATAATTTAATTTATTTATGACACAATGATGATGCAATAATTACCTTATTAATGATTAATTAAAATAATTGATATTATAAATATCCCAATAATTGTAATTTGATAATTTTGATGATTTATAATAATTATCTAGATTATTACGACATTTTAGGGTTAATTAAATAATTTTTTTCGATGTAATCAGGCTGTTATGATTTTCACAAAAACCAAATACTAAATAGTGTCAAAATTGACATAAATTAGTTTTTAAAACAAATACTATATTATTAATTGATATAATATTTCGAAAAATCTATGGATTGGCCAAAAAACATAGATTAGGTTATATATATTAATAAATAACCACTTGGGGTTCTCTTTTCTTATTAGAGTATGTTTATTAACCATATAATAGAAAAACTCAAAGAGACATGATAGATGTCAAAATATTTAACTAAGAGTAAAATATAAATGATAAGGTTAATATGGGGACATAAACCTATATAAAACCTATATTTTGAGAGGTTTTAGACCCATCCCCACCTTGGCCTCTAAATAAATATTTTCATAAAGTGACCCTCACCACTCTTATAAAAGGGTGCATCCCATTCTCTTAAATTCACACCTCCAAAGCCTTTTGGATCGGCCATCCCCTTCCCAAATATCCTCCCAAATTCCCTCCCTTCATCCTTGAATAATTCCTCTGGTCAGAAATAAAACTTATTGATCTATTTTGATCCAATCAAAAGGAAGAATCCGAAGAATATGTAAATATTTCATCACCTCTTTCAAGTTCATTTCATCTTCCACTTCCTCATTCATTGTTGTTTCTTTTCTAAAATAATAACTCCAGTATCTTATATATAATATGATATTATTATAAAAATGGTACAAATATATTTATTATTTAATCCATCATATGAATGAATATGCCACCATACATGTGTACGTATGGCTTATCGTCTCCACGTCGTGGAGTAGTTTGTTATTCAAACACTTTATTATTTTGGATGGGTATAATAATGAGTATAAATTATGTAAATAATAAATATAACATGTTAATGATTCTATATATATGATATATTAAACAATTACATAAAATTTTCCCATCAATATTATATTCTTGTCGCTTGTGCATACATATGGATTATCGTCTCCACGACGCGATGATATTCATTTCTACGTTCACCATTCAAAGTTGATTATAAAAATATATATTAATAATAAGTACATAATATATGAAATAATAATGATACTGGAAATATATATATATATATATGTGTGTGTACTTACATACATGTTATTCATAGACTTCCGTTCAATACGATATGAAAACGGAAACATCGTTTATGCGTACGCATGGCCTACCGTCTCCATAAACGGTGCCTTCCATTTCATATATATATCTATTATAAATATTTATATTCTAAATATATATGATATATAAATGATGTTTTATATTCCAAAATTATATAAATCTTGATCTAAATGATATGATCATGAATAAAAATTAAAAACACGTACAATAAAGATAGCGATTATTACCCAAAATGTTAATTTAACATGGATATAATTTTTAAATGGGTATTATAAAGTCATAAATTAATCATGCATGATAAATTAAATATATATATGGTTCTGGTATAATTTAATAACATAATATAGTCATTATACATGAGGTTAAATGTACCCTCGGCCAAAATAAAGTGCAAAGTAAGGGTTAATTCCAGAATCTTTTTATTATCCAAGGTTATTTTTACTTAAGTATATACTAGGAAATATTTAGAATCCATGTCGAGGTTTCTTAGAATTGTTATCAAATGTATTATTTTTAAAGGAATTTTTACTAAAACATCATTTTAAATGTTTTAAATATTTATTCTTCTAAACTTTTCTCATTAATGTCCATGTTTTCAAAATGGTTTTAAGGATTTATTTATATGAACATGATTATTTTAAAATGTTTATTACATTAAAAAGATTCAAATTGGTATGGGACACTTTGATTCAATACTATCATTTAAATGACTTCCTTTATATGAATTTTAAATGATTTCATAAAAAAGGGATATTTCTCTCAAATATTATTACTGATCATTTTCAACTTTGTCGAGATCCATTAAAGAATATTTTTCTTGATCAAGGTTAATTTATTATGATACAAATCATCCATACTGTATTGAATGTTTTGTGATATGTTTGATAGTAGATGAGGTATTTTTATATCATTCATGGTTTATGGATAACGTATTTACATTTCTTATGCTAGTTTTAATATGAATGTTTGTGTTATGTTTAAAACTTTTCATATGAGGAATGTATTGGACTTAGTAAGTGACAGGTGGAGCCAACTATAGCTCCTTGATGCATTGGTAGGTACCATGAGTCAAACTAGTGTCATGGCACAAGGCCATGACAAAATATTATTTTTAGTCTTGCAACAAGGCATTGACTATGTGGTTATGAAGTCTAGAATTATGCATTACATCATTATAAAATTTGCTATTGATATTACATGTGATTATTCGACTTGGAGAATATCCATGTGAATAAGTTAATGGATTTATTTGATTTATATTTTCCATATTATGATGAATTTTAAGTTTAAAAGTATTTATTTGAGGATTATACATTGCATAAAATGCTTATGCTTATTTATGAATGTTTTCTCTATATTGTTATACTCAATAAGCATCTGAGCTCACCCCTTTCAATGGATTATTTTTCCTAGGATGCAAATAAGTATATTATGACTGACCAAAAGGGATATTCTAAGGTATATGAATATGGTCAATGAAGATAATGTTTTTGTTGTTTTTCATTTTACAATGTAATGAAATGTTCATGTTTGTAATCTATTTTTCAATACTGCTAAAATGATTGGTCCTTCGGCACTTGACTCCTTGTAATCATGCCGATGTATTAGAATAATGAACCGACTTTGGGTAACTGGGGTTGGGAATTTAAATAATGAGATTATATCCATAGTGAAAATATATTGTTTCTCAACCTGATATGACTTCATGGAATTAAAACCCACAAAAAATGGATTCCTAACCCAATATTTCTTATACTATAACATAGTTCTCTAGAATAATAAGAGTCCTAAATGTTTTTTAGGTTGCAATAATGATCGATTAGACCCACCAGTATGTTACTAGTATAGAGGTTGGTTCACTTATAGAAATTGGCATGGTACGACCTCCAGACCTGTAACATCTCTTTAAGCTCCAATATTTTCATATTCCATCAAAATATATATGATGTATAGAATCACTTATTATGTTATGACACCACCATAACTATATGAAAAGAATAGTTTTATATTTTTGAGACTAAGAGACCTATTTTTTTCAATTATTAGGAAATCATCACAAGATAATCAAATCTCCCTGTCTCCCCACATTCACTCAAATTTTTTTAGGTGGCTATGGTAGAATTGATTCATATTATTTGGAAGACTTGAAATAATTGGATTCATAAAAGATATCCATTTTTCCCTCAATTTTCACTATATAAAATCTTAACTGCTATCATAGATGTATATTACCTTAAAAATAGATATTTCAACAATTAAATGCATTAATTCTAAGTCTTGAAATGGTTTTTCATCAATGGTATATTCTAAAATTCTTCTGAAACACCTGATGTCTTCTCGCAGCCTCTCTTTATTTGATAGGCCAAAATCAATATGGAATGGATCATCAAGAGAAAATCATGGTCCATAAGGCTTTGTTGTTTTCTTCAATGATCATCATAGTGATGCTGCAGGATGTCTACTTTTATAATGTATAATTGTCTCTTCTCTTATATAGGAGACCCCCAACATCATTAACATAATTGAGTAGTCCAACCAATAGGGTTTGAATAACCCTTACGTAGAATGTGACTCGTCCAAAATTAGGTAGGCTACCCAGATGGGATTCATCCATATCTTTTTAAAGATAACTACTCAGTGGACTAGATTCCTAGATCTTCTCCCATATATTTACATAATTAACACTGATGCCTATAGGGATGAAAATTTTCGTGTTGGTGGCCTGGTTATTAACAGTGTTAATTACAACGATCTCATTTTGCATAAAAAGACTAAACATGTTCTCAATTACCTTTATCAAATGGATAAATGTAAAATGATTCATTTTGAATCATTTAACATTGTTTTTTTCAATAAAAGAGTCTTACCCTCCTTGGAAATTTCCCATATATCTCTGTAAAAATTTGAACATTCCATTCTTCAGAATTATAATTGTTAAAATAATATATTAAAATACTTTTATCTTTTTTAAAATAATTGCTAAAAGTTTCTCATTTTATATTTTTAGAGAAAATTAACAAGGGTCATGAAACTACTTTATATAATTTATGAAAATTTAACAACAATATTCATTTTAATATTCTTCTTAAATGTTTTTATTTATATTATATAATCTATGAATTAAATATATTTAAATATTTATATGTAAAATTTATTATCTATTTAATTTCATAAAAAAGAAAT
Organism: Viscum album; assembly: GCA_963277665.1. Taxonomy (NCBI): domain Eukaryota; kingdom Viridiplantae; phylum Streptophyta; class Magnoliopsida; order Santalales; family Viscaceae; genus Viscum; species Viscum album. The sequence continues at coordinate 1,369,760,432 of OY728133.1, read as the reverse complement.
TTTATTTTCATTCTTCAATATTTTAACTAATCTAGTAATTATTATTATAATACATCATTGATTTATTATGTTACGATGAATATTTATTCATATATTAAAAGTTCCACCAAATTTAATATTTCTTATATTATATTACCATGAATATAATAATTATAATAAAGGGTTACTATGTCAAAATAATCATATTATTCATTATTCATGTTAATTATAATGTGTAATATGGTGAAAATAAAATATTTACAAGATAAATAATTCATCACTTATATGTAATTGTTTTATCAACAGTTTTTCATTAAGATAACCATTACTACAAGGACATTCCTTAATGAAAATCCTTTCATATTTATTAATATTAAATAGTTATCCCCTATATAACCATACATTTTATTGACTAGGGAAAATATTGACTAAATTGTATACTCTTTATAGTATATGGTGTAAATTCCCCATACATCAATATCATTATTAAATGGTAATTGCCCGGTGTGAAATTTTATGACATTATATGACCATTTATTTCAAAGTTTAATCATATTATTGTTATTTTTAGGATTCTTGATTTTTTTTCATATTTAGAGAGTGCACATATACATGATCTATTATGATGAGATGGGTGAATAAATATTAATTATCCCCTAATCCATTGCTAATTTTTTATCACATTATCTTATATGTATGGTGAAATGGATTTAATCCACATACATTATGTTTATGAACTCTTCTAGTGATCCTTGAACTATATTTTATTCACCATGGAAGTGAGCCTTGGCCTATGATTATGATAACATTCTTTATGATTCCTCCCTAGTCTTATGATTCTCATGATTACCATGCTTATATGATTCCTTTATTCTTAATTCAAGTATATATGTGTGGGTTTATTATTAAACCCATGATTTATGAATATATTATAATGTATTATTATTACGCTTTATGATATCATGATCCCATTCTATTAATCATTTCAATTCTCCCATGAGATTGTATCTCGTTTATTTATTATTTATTTATATAAACTATATTCTTCACTAATTATGTTTTACATCATACTAGGAATTTAATGTCACTTCATTTTATGGTTTCCCTATTTCTATAGGTAATAATACGTGATAAAGACAGTGTCATTCATTTAAAGGTGGTGTTAGATGATGTATTTTAAAAATATTATGGAATTATACAAGTTTAGGATGTTTTATATATCTAGTTCCAAAAGACTCTAATATTTCGATCTTAGGTGTTCATCATAATTATTGTGAAATTTTTATAATACATATGTTGAGAACTATATCCAAAATTATAGTTCAAAAGCTATCCCAATTTGTATCAAATCAGGGTTTTGTTATTTTTGAGAAATAAGACAGTAAAAATTTGGGTATATATCCCTAAGAAGATAAACATTATCCCTTTAATTATTGGTTAGAAAAACATTTATTACAACATTGGAATAAAATTTCCAACATACTTATAATGTTTTATCAAAGAAGATATAATTTGTAATTACAATTATGTGATACACACCATTTAATGAAAATATTCATATGCATTAATAAGTTTTTATAAATGAATAAAATTTCATGGATTGAATTTTGTTATGGGTTTATAATATAAAATTTCATATTTCCAAGGAATGTTTCTAAGAAAATCATTCTTCAACTATATATAAAATTTACATGATTTTCAATCAATGAATGTTGATTATAATATATATATATATATACTTATAAAATAAATAGTTCCCTTTATAGAATGCAAGTTTTTATTTAATATATTTATTCAATTATTATATAATGCTAATAATAATAATAATTTATTTATTTAAATGATTCTATAAAATCTCATTTAATTCATTTTTTTAAAAATAAATTAATATAATAATTTTTTTAATCTTATTATAAGTTTTATTGTCAAGGGATAAATATAAAATTATTAAAAAAATTTGAATATTTTTGTTAAAAAAATATTTTACATGTTTCAATAGTGATATAAAAATAAAATATGACATTTGAATGTGAAATAATAAATTCCAGTGAAAATTTATGTACCTCATTTGATTAAATAAATGTTTAAATAATATTTTTTTGATGTTTTATTAATTTATGGGCATATATATAATTTTATATAATTATTTAATGTACAAATTAATTTTCTCAAATTATAATATTAAGGAAATTTAATTTTAATATAAAAAGTGACATGTTTTAGAAAAACAAAATGTTATGAATTATTATTTTTATTCATTTGAAAACATAAATTCATATTAATAATGTGTCATATTATAAAATTAAGGACAATATATTTATATGATGCAACCATTAAAAATGTAATTTGGTAATTGAAATAACATTGAAACTATATTTTTTAATGTTCACAGAAAAAGTTTGTTTATATGAATATTGAATTAAATTAGAAGTCTCACATAATTATACAAAGAATTTCAATAAATTGTAACTGTTTTTGCAATGTTTGAATTATTAATTATCATACATAATGTAATTAAATAATTGTTACAAAATTTAAATATAATCCCCTTTAAAAAATAATAGACTTTGTTCTATTTAGATTTAGTTTCAACATATTATATTATTTTCATTAAAATTTCAATATCTATTTTTTTATTTTTATTTTGGTAAAATGGAATTAATTTCTTAACAATCACATTGAATTTTTGTATGGATGATTTTTAGGCATTTTTCCAAAATAAACAAATATATGGGTGAATTATAAATAATGTATACGTTCAATATTTATTAATAGTGTAATTAATGATTTTTGGGGTATTATAGGATCTAGATGAATAATTTTATTTCCCATTTTATATTAAATAAAAATACCCATTAATTTGAATAATATATTGGATTACTATTTTATGATTTAATATTTTATTCTAAAACACCCCTCTCTTCTCCATAAAAAACAACCCTACCCACCCCTTTTCAACTTATAACATAAGTTTCAAAGACTATATAAATTCTTATAAAATACCACCCATACATTTATATCCTATTTATGAAGGTTTTGATCTTTCTAAAAGGTCACACCTTAATGATAAATTTGCATATCGTAGGGGGCTTTCTAAATAAATATGTAAACCAGCTCTACCAATCTCATTTTAGTGTCTATATTCTTTTACCTCTTCAAAACATCTTATATACATCAAAATATATTGAAATAATTTTCACAATTGAAATAAAATTTTGTTATATTAATGGAATATCAAATTACATAATCCCTCATTTAGCACTTATATAAAAATATCTTCCACATTATATCCAGTTCACCACCTCCATAGAGGATGAATTTCATTTTTCCTCACCACCAATATGAAGAGTTTTAATGTGAAATTTCAATATAATTAAATCATTAAGGTCTGAATTAAAAATTAATTAATATTCTCAAACATGATTTATAAAATCATAAATACAAGAAAACATTTTTTTCATTAAAACAATAATCAATTCATGTAATGTGTGACATCCTGTAAGGATGTTGTGTTTAGAAAACCATCCTCACCATCATATAAAGATGAAATATAACATTTTATAGTAAAATTTGAACATATTAATTATATTATAAATTTTTTCAAATAATTAAAATTTAATATAATTTTAAATTAAATAAATCAAATTAGGTTCATAATTGTTTATAAAATGCCTTAATGAACATGCCAAAATATGATAAATTTTTACTAATGAAATATTTAATTAAATAGAAAACTACTTGAATTTAAAACCATTTGAAATTTTGGAATTACATGAGATATATAACATTACACTTCATGAGTAATAGACTAATTTTACAAGAGAATCCAGTAGTATTTATTAATCATTGGGACATTAGATGATTAAAACATACATCATTGTGATAATGGAAATGAACGTAAATATTAAATAAAAATATTATAAATAATTAAATAATAATAATAAATGAAATAGACATAAAAAATCTTCTAAATTTTCTATTCAGATTATATAATATTATATTTTATGATGTTGGGTGAATATACTAAGCTATGTCCAAAATCGAGGTAAGACATTTTATCTTAATAATAAAAATGAGTTATAAATGCATATATCTTTCATTGTCATCAATTGAGAATAAAAAACCAATCTACCTATTTATTCTCTTTTTGAATTCCCTTTGTTCATTCTTCTGATTAAAGAGTGTTCACATAGATACCCATACATTTAATTGAATGAGGAAACTATTCATGAGACCATATAATATTTATTATCTACAGTGTAAATACATAATAATACGAAATATTTATTAATGAGTATTTACATAAATAGTTTCGTTATTTTATTTTATTTCAATTTATTTTCCATGGAAAAGAATATTTTGATTTACGATGGATTAAATATTACTTTCATATTCTTGTAGAATATATTTTCATGATGTACTATGATATGATGGAAGGGATTATAATTATATATCCCAAAAAATAATTATATATTTATTTAATATAATCGTATAATATGTTTAGTGAATGGGTAGTGATTCTAACAAATTATGATTATGAAATATTCCTAGAGTTCTTTGAATTATGTTTTTAATTCCATAGAAGTGAGCCTCAATGAATTATTATGATGAAATGCTTTATATTTATGCCACATTATTATTATTCTCATTATTACCTTGCCCATATGATTCCATGGATTAATTGATGTGTTTTTTATGAAGGGATACGATCCACTCCATGATTTATGATTATGTTGTCCTACCTCATTTTCACTTCTTTTGATTTCAAGATCATATTCTGTTAATCATTTCATTTCTCCCATGATTATGTATCATACTTATTTAATATTTCTTACTATTTATTATAAGCCTCAATGATTTTATTTTACACATTAATGGAAATTTAGGATCACTCATTTTTATGATTCCCCATTTCCTAATAAGACCACATATGAAAACTAGAGTGTAATCATTTCACACACTAGTATTAATTTTACCTAACATCATGACCTTATAGTCTTGGTCTGGATAACCCATGCATATATTTTTCCTATTATCATGTTTAAGACCAAATATGGAAATATTATTACTTGTACCATGGGGGTAGATGCCATCGATTCATGTTTAGAGGCCTAATTTTGTCCATAGAGTTGTTGAAAAGGCCTATTGACAAGAGCCGAGCCGACCATGGACATAAATATGGAAAAGTAATATTATAATTAATTATTATTCTCATTATAATATTAAATTATGTTGATAATTTTTATTCATATATGTATATATATATTTATAGTAATTATTAATTTCTTAGTGAAACGCTAGAGGCATGGTAGAGTTGTTTAAATAATATGAATGATGTTTCTGGTTCAAATGTAACTCAAAATATCTATTGGACACCCTATAGGCATGGTCACCTGGCCATGGCTACAAGGTTACATCATTAAAACCTATAAGCTTGAGTATATTACCACGGTCTATAGCCACATTCACATCCATGCCCATACATAGTGAGGGTATGTCGATGCCTACATTATCCACATTTATTGTCACCATGTTCGTTTCATATGTCCACAATCATGGGGGCTATATCTATACTGTCTGACCATTCCTATAATGTTCATTAATTAGTGATAAGTGGTATTTGTGGATGTATTTAAGTAAATGTTATAGTATTTTATAGTTTTATGATGTTTTATGTTCCATATTGTTAAGAATAATTAAATTTTTTCCTTGTGAGCTCATAGTACCTCCTATGATGTATGAAAAGTTTGTATGTTCAACACAATATCCAAAATTTATGGTTTTTGTGAATCACAGTATGCAGTGTGTTAGGGTAATACAATTTTTATCGAATAGTATATTCTATACACTCACTTTCATTGAAAATAAAAAAATGAGCATTCTAAATAAAAATATGTAAATAAAAAACTATATTTATTAAAATAAAAAACATGGAATGAATTTTATCAATTTAACATTAAATATATATAAGTTATTTTCTTGAGTAAATGATATACATGAACAAAATAAATGAAATAAATGAAAAACAATTTTATAGTAATTTTATTTCAACAAATCATGAGAGTGTACATATGAAAGAAAGTGTTGAAAAACATCAATCATTATACTTTTAGTATCCTTAGCTGTATCTATTTAAAAATAAAAACAAGTCACTGGATGGATTAACATACCCCATTAATTGAAGTAATCAAAAGAATGAGCGGGATCCAAGACTAATGATATTGTAAAAGAACTAGTTATAGAGGAATCATTACTAGTATACTATTTCTAGAGTAACATAATGACAATGATTTCATACTCAGTATAGTAGGTAAACATTACCATTCATAAATAGTCAAACTATAAACCCTATTTAGTCACAAACATATATCTATTAATTTTTTTCCTATAATAATAGATATTTTTACAAAAATATAAATACATGAAGAAACCCCTTTTAGCTAGCTAAAACCAATTAATAATATAAACTAATATAATAAAATCCAAAATATGGTATGCTTCATAATTTTAATATTATTTTTTAATCACATTTAATTATAATAAAAATGGGTATTAAAAATGATATTAAAAGGAAATAAATAAAATATCATACATTATAATATATATTTAAAAATAAAAACATAATATAAATTAATAACGTTATATTTTTAGAAATCAAACACAACCTAAAACATCTATTGATAATTCATTTGGATCATATTAGTCATATAAGACATTGGATAAACATATATTATATCCAAAACATTGTTTTCATGAACCATCACAAATGTTATATATAATTACATTTTATGTTATCCTCAAGAGTCTCATTAATACATCGTGAATAGAAATATATACCTCTAAAATATCATTTAAAAATTCATATCATTCTTTTAAAAACCATTATGAAAAATTCTTTCAAAATCACATATGTTAAATTACAATTTCATTATACATTTTGGTGAACAATATAATAGTAATTAAAATACATGAGTGGAATTTTATAAATACAATCCATTAAATTTTTTTACAAAATATTAAATTTAAAAATAAATCATGTAAGGATTTTAAAAATTAACAATGTATATTATCTGTATTTAATTAAGACATATAATGATAATTTAAAACTTAAGATCAAATGGTTTCTTAAAAAAAGGGACTGGGATAGAATTAAGTATACTAATAAAATGCAATCTCAATGACTTTAACAATAGAAGATATACTATATTTAAATTACGTGTTAGTAACCTCTTTAAATATAAATAACTTATAAATTTTTGTGGTTTTTATAAACATAGAAAATTAAAAAACCATAAACATGAAATCAAGAAAACCCAAGGAGAGAAAGAAGAAAATTATATTTTTACTTAGAAAAATCAAAATAGATATTATTATACCTTGAATTTATATCAATTTATTATGGATAACAACATTGGGTGTTGGGATGTTAGAGTGGAAGTATGTGATCATTCCTCATATGTCCCTATTTGTAGAAAACAGTGATAAAATATGGGTCAGATCAACATTTACATGTCAATAAAAATAATAGTTATTGAAAAAAATTACATTATATAATTAATTTATCTATATTTATTGTTATTCAATATTAAAAAACACACACACATATATATATATATATATATAATTATTTTACAATAATAATAACAACAACATTAATAATAATATATATCAATATAAATCTATACTAATAGATTCTAACAATATAATAAGATAAAAATAATATATATTATATATTATTTTAATAAATATAAAACACAAATGATAAAAGAACATTAAATATATTATATAACAAAAATAAATTTTTAAAAATATTATTATAAGATTTCATATCATAATTATAAATTGTATAAGGATTTCTGAATGAAAAAAAATAAAATTCAAGTTATCCAAAAGGAATATAATATTATTATATAGGCCATTTAAAACATTGAAATAGCATCACATAAATCACTATCACACAATCATAACACTATATTATCAATATGAATAGTTTCTCAAACTGACCATCGATAAAAAAATTGTAATATTTATAAATTACACTATTTTACAACAAAAACAAATTACAAAAATATGTAATAGAAATAGAGAATGTGGGAAATCAGAATAGCCTATATATAACATTTGATTGTCACTTAAGGGTAGGTAACTAATGTATTATTCTTAATAAAAATTAGTGTTCTCCAATTTGACATGAAAACATATTCCATCTACCTTATATATATATATATGTGTCCCATTGTGGATATCTATTTTTAGTTTCAAAATCTCTTTTTTCTTAATTTAGTAATTTTTTATATTACCCAATTATTACATTTTTTTAAAACAATTACATCGCCTTTCATTAATACTACATTTTATTAAAATTTTATTAAATAGTTATTATCGAAAAATTCATGATAAAATACATTCCATTTACCAAATCATTATTCCATGTCTACAACTAATTAAGATTCAATTGTCTATCAGTGTATATCACATTAAAAGGCATAATATTATTATTAATTAAAAATAACATACATAATTAAATATAAATGACGTGAATCATTGAAAAATTCATCAATCTAGATAAAAAACCCATTTATTATGAATTTTTTCACACACACACACACTCACATATCATAACAATCAACAATATTTTTATAAAATGATATATTTTTGTATAATAAAACACACCTAAGGATTTAGTATTTTATAATTGATCTAATATAATTAGTTCCATGAATTAAATAATAATGTATTTGATAACTTTAAAAAATATAATTGATCTATAAGATTATAAACAGTTATTAATTTTCAATCCATACCTTTATAAAAGAAAAAAAATAAGATAAAAATATAATTAGTTAAAAAATCATATGTTCAACAATTAATTAACTTGTCACGATTATTTTATACAAGATTGAAAATAATAAAAACCTATATTTAATGATTCCAATGGAAATATACACCCACATGAGATATATAAATTTAAAAATATGTGATATTTTTTGTAATATTTTATAAAAAATAACACAAATGAGGTTTTATAACCTTTTTCTAGATGATGGTTTTTTCAAATATTACAAATCATTTATTTTTTAATGTTAAAAAATATTCTAATTTTAATTTTTTCAAATATAAATTTTAAAATTAATAAAAATTAATAATGATTATAAAATCATATTTCAATAATAAATTTGGAAAAACATACATGATAACAAAGAAACATTCATCATAAGGGACATGTGAAATATGATTTTTTAGTAAGCATGGTCTAATGAAACTTATGCCAAGATTTGGATGTACTTATGAGAGGAAAAATATGTTCCCATAGAAAGGAATCCAATTATTACAATTGACAAACACTATAAACATTCATGGTTTTAATTTTGATATATCTATTATTTAATTCTTATGGACCTTTCATATTATAGATAGTGGATATAAATATGTTATATTTTGTAGAAAGAAATCATATAGTTCATATATATATGCCTATTAAAAAATGGGAAATGTTGTGAAGATAATGATATAGAATTATTAGTATGGATAATACGGATCTAAAAAAATTATATTTTTATTTTTATTTTCTACAACAGTTATTTAAAATATAAATCAACCTAATTTTTTATATGAAACATTCATTCACTTTTCTGTGAAATCAATATACTATTGGCTAGATATCAAACCATTATATGGTTTTTATATATTTATATCTAAATAATATATATCTTTTTAAATAATTTTTTTTATTTTTTTATATAATTAATATTATGTTTTTTATATATTCAAATAAATATATATCATAATATAACATAAACACTCCCATGGTTAAAAATAATTATAAAAATATTAATCAATAACTGCAAAACTAAATTGGCAATCCCAATCACTGACACATATGTTTTTGTATCCATAGGTAAATGAAAATAATCATTGATATGAATTATTTAGAAATAAATAATTGACTAATAACATGGGTTTTGAGGTTTTTCTATTAGATCATTTACAAACCATTGATAAATAATATATTACTCCTTGTCCTATAATATTATATATGAATCATTATGAAGTATTTCTAACATATAAAATATTTATTATGATGAATTTAACAAATGAAATTTAGATATAATATCATGTATGTATTATAACTCAAAAAAATTATAATTAATGGATTAAAAATTATCAATGAAAAATGAATCAACATCTACGATTTAAAAAAAATTAAATTGAAAAAAAAAATTAATACTATTAAAGTTTTATGGTTTTAAATTAGTCTCGTGATCTAATTTAGAATCTATTACTTTGATTCTAATATATTATACATGACCAAATGAGTAACATGATACAAAACTAATAATTTCTAGTGGCTCATCCATAGATTATAGATGGGTTCTCCAATTGTCAAATATATATTTCATAAATATAGATGTATAAAATACCATAAAAAATTATTTATTATTTTAAATATAGAAAATATAAATATATATAATTTAGTTTTTATATATTTTTTATTAATAGCATTATAAAACAAATAATATTGTATAGGTTTTTTATATAAAAAATTGAAAATAAACTTTTAAATTTGAAATAATATAAAACATAATTTAAAATAATGATTATGAATAGAGGTAAAATATATCATAGAACATGTTATTCATATGTAATATTTAATTTTCATAACATTAATGGTAATACTAACATGTTATATGACTTCTAAGATGTTTATATACATAAATATTGTGTTATGTACATATTTATGATCATGCCCCTATTGAATCATCATTTAAGAAATTGTTACATTTGTCACATGATCTTGGTACTTATAAACCATATCATATTTTATGTCATATATTATATTCAATTTTATTTGTACCATCGAATTTATAAACATTGTTAAAATTTATATAGTGTATATAATTATATAATAGGGATATTAGAATAGGAATAGAGTACATCTATAACCACTTCCATCAATTCAAATTATACATAATTTAAAGGTGTTGTAATATAATCACTTTTTCCAATGAATGCATAAAAATGAATCAAACAAACACAAAATAAAATTCGAAATTTTTAATTATATTTTAAATTAATATATTAGTGTTAATAAGAAATGTAGGTTACAAATATTTTCATCCATGGCTCAACTAATATGAGTAATGTGAAAAAATCTGATTTAAAAGAGAGTTGAATAAAATTACATAAGGTATTATTAAATTTTTAATTCCATCTAAACAATAAAATTAATATTATATTTATTTCAGTAATTTATTGAGTCATAGATAAATATAAATATAAGTATGAAATATATTATTTTTTCTATAATATAATAATGAAAAGTCATATTGTTATATATATTTAATTTATAAAAATCATACGAATCAATACAAAACGTCACTGATATAAGTTCCAAGGTTTTTTCAAATCAAAAAAATCTATTTTACAAGTGTTAGAGGAGACATAAGTGATTTTAGTGGTGATTTGTTAGTGATGATATAATGTTTACACTTTCGAGTAGAAATACATTACGGTTTTTCCTTCCACATATCATTGTGCATCTTTGTTCCTCATTGTTATCATTATGATTAGGTTGATTAACCATTATAAAAAGGATGATATTTAATTTAATCAACCTATTTTAGAATAAGATTACATCATGGTTATACAACAAGATTTTTTTAGTTTTACAAATTCTTTTAGTCATGCTTTTGTGTAGTGTTTTAGTGGAATCTCGATTTTCTTTAGGGAAGTTGAAAAATATGTTCATCATTTTAAAAAAAATAAATGTTTAATAAACCCTGTATCATTGTATTATCATGGAAAATTGTGGATATATCGGAAAATAATCATATAGGGAATACATGTAGTGGTTTTGTTAGAATTTAATTTCATGAAAAAAATATAATAGATTTAGGTGTGAATATATTTTATAGTGTTATTGTAACGACCCGAACGTTTTGAATATTATGATATATTAATTGGAGACAATAATAGTAAATGAAGAAAGAAGAGTCGATTGCCTCATCCAGAAGACTCGAACTTTATGAAGCCCATTTTCCTGAGCTTGGGAAGGTTGTGGCATCACTAGGCTTCGTTCTGGACTAAGCCCAATCCGAACTCCAAGGTGTGAAGCTTGAATGGAATCGCCTACGAGAGAAGTTCAAGTTAGTGAATATTTCTACTAGGGCAATGTTCTCCGAGCCTCTCCAACATTATCTCACCATCGCACTCCTTACCCTGAGGTCTTATGCAGGTGTTTTATGGGGATATTTTTCAAAGGACTAATATATAATCTTATAGTTTTAATAAAATTATGGTTTCATCATTTCTGGGTTATAAATAGATTTTATTAAATATAATATAAGTTTATTAATAAAATTTTTATAAATTTATTTTAGAAGTTAAAATGGTATTTAAATGATTTCCCTTACATAGAGAGTTTTTATGGGAAAATAAACATCCTTTTTGAATTGGAAAAGTCAAAATTAATCTAGGATTAATTTTTGGAATTTTTCTAAAAAGTTTCATTTTTTATGAATAGTGCTTGGTGAATAGTTTTTTATTAATAGTAAAAAGTTTTTTATTTGATAAATAACTTTTTTTTGTGACTTTATATTAAAAAATATGACAGATATGGTTGTAATTAAGGTGAAAATTGTGGTTTATTGAAATCAAAATAATTTTTGGTGAATGGTAATTTTTACCCCTATAAATAGTAATATGAATAGTAACATGAATAGTAATATGAATATTAATGTGACCATTACAATTAGTAAACCATATTTTTATTTTATTTTCATAAGGTTATAAGGTATTGGAATGTTGACTAAATTTCAAAGTGTTATAAATGATTTATAGATTTTGAAATAAAATTATTGAATTAATTATTATTTTATTTGATAATTAAATTAAAAATATTTAAAAAATTGTTTTCAAAAAAATGGAGTTCATTTTTGGATTATACAGGTTGAAAAAGGGTTAGGGTTAATTTTTGGGATTTTTCTGAAACAGTTAATTTTTCAGTGAATAGTAAAAATATATATTAGGGTTTCAGTATGTTTAATGACATCAAGATTGCATCATGATGATTACATGAGTTTTTTTGAAGGATGGTCAACCAAAGGGGAGGAACTATTGTATGAGGGGACCCATGTGTCCTAACACCATAGGAAATACCATGGTCAAGCCCATGGTTTTTCCAAAACCACTAGTGAGGTGTTCCTTGAAATTATTAAAGTATCACCTCCCTTTCCCTATAAATACCGACCCTTTAGTCCTTTAGTTATCACTCCCAAATCCCCCCCAACGAATCTATGGCCTCATTACCTCCCAAGGAGTCCTCCCATGGTTCCCCCAAGCCCTTAAGGTCCCGGTCTATGAATTTTAAGAGTTACGTTTTAAGGTAAGGGGTCCTACCTCTCACTTTCATTTCAAGTACTCTTGTTTTGTCATTTCTTTTAAGCCCCATGTTATCATGTTGGGGGTGTTATTTTATATTAATATTTCTTTCCTTTTCATGTTCATATGATGAGATACCCCCTCTTTCTCTCATCATTTATTTTTATGAAATTTTAAGTGGCGTCGTTAGGCTGCCGAATTTTTGTAAGGGATTCTTTCACCCTTCTCATTTTCAAATTTCTATTTTTTTGTCAAGTCTTTCAAGTTCCTTTTTTTATATTTTGGTATGATATCTATATCCATCATAAATTCCACTTTATTTTCATATGATGAGAGACCATATTCGATATCATCAATGTAACACCCGAGACTTTTATGTTATATAAATCATCAAAGGAATCTTTTTCTACACAACACTTGCTTGGCTTGCTTTACACGCAATCACGACCTTCCTCGATAGCTTGCGTCGTACGCAATACCGAATTTCACTAAACAACAATATGCTATTAAAACTAGCCGTTATGAATAGTAATAACCACTTTTTGAAATTTTATAAATTTTATTTTTCAAAATGGACTTCATTTATGGACTCAGAATATCGAAATTAGCTTGGGGTGAAATTTTTGTATTTTTTTGAAAACTTTCAATTTTTGATGAATAGTGAAACCACTAAGTGGTAGGTTAAAAACTGAATTTTGCATAAAACTTAATTTTACCACTTCTGTGAATGGAATTTCGAAAATCCGATAGACACGGTAAATATCAAGGACTAAAATGTTGTTCAATGAGATGAAAATAATTTTTGGTGAATAGTAACTTTTTACTTTTTTTAACCACGGTTAAAGGTAAATAGGGTAATTAAGGGTAAAAATGATATTATTATTACCCTAACACATGTCCTAATTCTATTGGATAAGTGTAATTCGACCAAAAACAAACTTAGGAATAAAATATGACCATTTAGGCCCACTTGGGTAAGATTAGGACATTTATTATTAATTTATTTAAAGAAGGGTTAAAATAGTTAAAAGCAATGTTTAATAAGTAAATCATTTTTAATATGGGGTTATACATAAGATAAATTCTACTATAAATATTCATTAGAAAGTTAAAAAGATTTCCTACATAATGGTATTTTATTTGTAATTTTTAGACAATAAATAATTTAATTTATTTATGACACAATGATGATGCAGTAATTATCTTATTAATAAAATATTGACATAATTGATGTTATTAACACCAAAATAAATGTAATTTGAAACTTTTGATGAATTACACTAATTTTATAGGTTACTATGATATATTAGTGTTGATTTAATCAACATGGTTTGAACATATATTTCTGTTATGACTTTCAAAAAAATCATATATCAAATAGTGTCAAAATTGACACAAAATAATTTTTAAATCAAATATTATATTATTAATTGTTATATTATTCCTAAAAATCTAATGCTAGTCCAGATAACTTATATAAGGATATATATATTAATAATAAACAATTTGGGGTTCGTTTGGAATGATATGGTAAGTGTATTAACCATATAGTGAAAGAAAACAAAAAGACGCGGTAAAAGTTAAATTAATTAACTTAGAGTTAAATCTAATTGATAAGGTTAAAATAATACCCTAAACTTGTCTAAATACTATTGGATGATAGGATTTCGATCCATCCCCACTTTAGCTTCGAAATAAGACCCTTTGGAACCATTATAAACCGATTTTTACTTTAATATAAAATAATATTTTGAGATATTCCTAAGGTGCCCCTCTCCTCCCTTATAAAAGGGAACCTCCTCCCCCTCCTCCTCACACCAAATTGAGCACTAAAGCTCGGAAAACCCCTGGCATTTTCTCCTCTCCACTTCCCTAGAATAATCCTAGAGGTCCTGGTCTTCTTCAAAGACCAATCTTAGTTCCCTAAGTGGAGGATTCAAAGAGGCGTTCCAAAGAAGAGTTAATATCCATTACCGATCTTTTCAATTTCTTTCTTCTTCAACTTCTTCTTCTTTAGTTGTTTCATTATAAAGTAATTACATAATTATTACTTACATAATGATATGTTATTATAAATATGAAACAACTCTAATTAACCTTCTATCCATCCTACGAAGAAAGGAAATCACCACGCGTGCGTATGTACAAAATACCGTCTCCACGCCGTGGTGTAATCTATTTTCCGTCACCACCTTAATTGGATGGGTATAATGATGTAATGAGTAACTATACATTATTATTATAAAGTTATATTGATACTGAAATATTATACATACACTTAAACACAATTCCACGACCATGGGAATGATATCATCGCTCGTGCGTACGTACGAACTACCGTCTCCACGACGCGATGAGATTCATTCTCCATGTTAACCTTTTAAGAATGATTACAAAGTATATATAAGAAATAATAATGAAATATATGACATTATAAAGCTACTGGATTTATGTATATATGTATATGTATGTCATCTACTTACTTCCATTCAAGACAATAAGGAACGGAAAACAGCGTTCATGTGTACGTATGGACTACCGTCTCCATGAACGGTGTTTTTCATTTCATTTATCTATCTATTATATATATATATATACTGAATATATATGATATATAAATCATATTTTATATTCTGGAAGTAATTAAATCATGATATAAGTAATAATAATGTCAAGAGGAACAAGTCAAAACACCTACGATAAATGAAACGATTTTACCCAAAATGCTTCTTTAACATGGAATTTACAAAAGAACGGGTAATATAATGTCATAAGTGAACCATATATGATATCATAACAATGAATATGATTCTGTAATAAGTCAATGAAATTATTTAAATCATTATAAAGGAGGTTCGGACACATATGAAGCAAATCTGACCTAAGGTAAGGGAAAATATCACAATCTCATTTTTATCCGAGATTGTTTATTCGTAAGTATTTAATGGGGTGTATTTTATCATCCACATCCATGTTTCATCAATATGTAATATTATTTCCATCCAACTAAAATTTTTTAAATCCAATTTTACCCTTCGGTGAGTTTTTAGTAAAAAAATATGGAAGGAATCTTTTGACGTTTTTCATACGAGGTTCTTTTTGACTTTTCCGACAAAAGTACGAAGAATGTTTTTTTAAACTTATAAGGCATGAATGGATTTCTAAAAATTGTTTCCAAGAAGCTTCCTTTACAAGTATTCAAGTTTATTTTTAATCAACTTCTTTTAGTTTAAAATTGTATGACATGTTAAGAAAAGAAAAGTGTTTTTGAAGTAGAATGGATATTTTCCTCAAGAATGAAGTCCAAGTATTTTATCAAAATTATTTTCCATCTATGATAATAAAAGGGTTATGTTTTTATCCCTATTATTACATGGATTTGATTATGTTGTGATGGAAACATTTTTATGAATTCCTTTATCTTATATGAATTGTTTTATGATGTCATGTTGTTTAAGAATCCCATTTTTATTACATGGGTTATGCGATGATGTATGATTTATGATTATGTGGTACACATAAGAAAGGATTAATTATAAGATGGGTGGGACCTATATCTCCCTCCAATGCATTGGGTAAAGATTTTATATCTCATGAGATATACAGGGCTGGAACGGTAGGTTATACCAGTTCAGTGAAACAGGACTGAAACGAGGGTTACTCGATTCAGAAAGGGACTATGTCCACTAAGATAGTCTTGGAAATATGTCTTGACTAACAAGAAATGATTCTCTATGATTATGTGTGTATGCCACAAAGTTTCATGATTTATGTTATGATTATTGTGATTGCATTTCAATGTCATTATTTATCCCATGTTATGAAGTTATGATCTCTTTTGCAGGTTAAGATTTCCAAAAGTTATGTGCTTGTGTATACGATGAGATTTATATTTCTTTTGTTTACCCTTACTGAGAATTTGAGCTCATCATTTTATGTTTTCTTTTCTCCAGGATATAAAGAAAGGTTTCGGTAAAAAAAATGGAAGATCATTATGGGAGATGTTGAAGATCTTTCACCACGATTAGAAGATTATATTCCGAGTTTCCAAAGACACTAAACTATTACGGTCCTTGAGTGTGTGTTTTTGTAATGTACTAAGTATTCCGCAAAAGTAATTTAATGTCCATGTACGTCAGGCTTCGGGTCTCTAAAATCAATTCATTTTTTTATGTTTTAAGAGACGTCGTTAGGCTGCCAAATTTTCATTAGAGAAATATTATTTATGTCATCATTTCACGTTTTTCATTTCATATAGTATGTCTTTAAAATTTCATTACCATGTTCTTATATAATTTATATTATGTCCCCATACATTTTTGTGGATCATTTATTAGTTTGTTACCCATGTCCCCTCTTTTTCATTGTTTTCTAAAAACCCTGCAACATAGCCGTTATGCTGCTGATATTTTTTCTCAAAATGTCCTTATCTTTTTATAAAAATATTATATTTTATGAAGTGGATACAGAAACATCTTTCTTCTATAGGGGTATTCACATGTATATCAAAATTTACAATTTTATATTCTGCGATTTACACACATGAAACCCACTTTCCTTTTTCTGTGGGTTTAATGTGACTTAAAGATCTTGTCTTTAAAGAAGTTTTTTTATATGTTATGATTATGAAATGAAACCCATTTCTTTTATGACAATATGGGTTATTTATAAATTTTTTTATGACGATATATGTGGCTCACATGATAATAAATACAAATTAAGGGTGCACCCTGATAGCTCCCTAATGCATTGGGTAATGAATTAATCTCTAGAGATGACCATTTTAACGATACATTGGTTAATAACCTTGGTAATTTTTTTAATGACACCTTGGGGATGGACCTTGGTGATACGGAAATGATTGTCTATGTTTAATGTTGTGGCCACATATTCATGTTATGAAACATCTTATTTCTATTATGATATGCCTCATGATCTCTTTCTCATGACTTAATGTTTTTTATCATAACTTTATTGATGTATCTCAAGTTCCCATGTAAAATGTTTCTCTTGTTTCCCTTAATGGTCATTCTGCTCACACTTTCCTTTGATGTATGCCCCCAGGTTATGAGATACTATAATTAACTTAGGATGAACAAATGAAATAACCTTTCAAGTGTTTAATACGAATGTTTTATGTCATCATGTATTAAGTTCCTGGTTTCCAAGACACTAAACAATAAAGATCCGTAGTTTTGTATAATGTAATGAATGTTTATGTGATGAATATGGCGGGATGTTATTGTTGGTATCATGGGATGGTTTAGTGATTTGTGGAAATTAGGATTTTAAAACATTATGAGGTTTTTTAATTAAAATATTAAATATAGGAAAACATCCTGGTATTTTGGTGAAGTATAGAGTAAGTGGTTTCCAAACAAATAAATCCCAGTGTAGATACAAACAAGTTGAGGTGGCTCTGGAACAGATGTACCTAAGAGTGAAAACTCTGACAATGTGTTTTGGCCTTGAACCGGGGAAACCTGGTACATGACAACGAGCCTTGCTACACTCTTGGTTTTACACTACTGGGGGATATGCTTTGATAAACTCATAAGCTTTTATGAACCATTATTAAAGTAATAAAGATAAAATAAAATAAATAATCCCATAAGAATTTAATATCATGGATAACCTAGATTGGAACATGTGAAATCAAAAGTTAGGATATACTTTTCTTTTACAAGTTTATCCTTTTATGCTTAAAGTTTCCTTTTCATGATTATTGGATAAGTATTTATACCCCGCTAATTGTACGTTCTTTTTCATAGTCAATGGAGGGAGATAGAAGAACATGTCCCAACCACCAATGTGATAGGAAATGTGATGATTAACCTATTAATACGATAGATATGATGAGAGATCATGTTGAACATATTGAGATTATACCAAACCAGCTATCAAAAATCACAATTAACAATTTGTGCATAGTTGAATGCCCAAAATCATCATGGAAGAGGAAGATGAAGTCTCAAGGATGTTCATCTGATAAAGGTGATAAGGGAAAGAAGACCCAATTTCCTTTGTGAAAAAAGTGTGCAATGAGGCACCAAAGAATATTTCACAATGGAATTGGGAGATGTTTTATGTGTGGGAAGATAGGGCATAAGGTATCCCATTGCTATAAAAAATGGATAATATGATGAATGAAGATAAGGTTCAATCTAATGTACCTTATACTGTACAATGTCGTAAATGTGGAGAAGATGGAAATTATCCAGGACAATGCTCTTTTGGAAGGTATGAGAAGCATGATGAGCATCAACAATATCAAAGGACAAGGGAACAATTCATGTCTGATGCTGAGATGGACCATGATGACTGATGTACAGGTATCCTCTTCAGAATATTTGTATATATCATGTTGTATCATAGTTCATGCTCTATGAGAATGTCTTTAATGTTTTCTAAGGACATAGAGCCCTTGATTAAAATGGTTTTATATCATTAGAGAAAAACATATATTGTTATGTATCACATGTTGATGTTGTGAGGTTGTCCTTCTTGAAAAAAAATATTAGGGGATTATGAGATGAAAATTATTTTGGAAGACGTTCACTAATTTTGGATCCCTATATAATCAAGGTAAATATATTACTACGACTTTTTCTTTGAGAAGTATATATTGACATATATTTTGAAGAATTCATGATTATATTGTAGACTTATATTAATTTAGGTTACATAAGGAAATGATTAACTTATCTTGGGGAAAATGTGACTTGGTTAGTAACTCTTGTTATAAGACATTAAAAGTGGTTGAGGTTTTTTGGATATTTTTTATAAAATTTATCTTGGAAGACTTTGTTATCAAATCCATCTTCTATTTGGTTCTCAATCTTAGTTTGGATTATTTTGAGGAATTTTAAGGATAGTTATTTATGGAATGGTCTATGTTGAACTTTGAGTAATATTGTGGAATTTTGAAGATTAAAATTAGATTTCTTCCTATGGGGTTCTTTCTTTTTGAAGAATTTTTTTATCTTACGCTTTCTGTTTTTGGGATAATGCTTAAAGATAGAAGAAATATATAGTTAATATTTTGTGGGTTATGTGATTCTCTAGAATTTGTCTTGAATTTGATTCTAGTTTTTTCGGTACAAAAAAATCATCATGAACACTCATCATTTGGAGGAAAATATGAGTTTGAAGTGGAATTTATTAAAGATGGAAACTATAAGTGTTAAGTAAGTATGTATGTTTCATTATGTTATTAGCCTATAAAGTAAGTTGTTTTAAACTCTAGGGAAGGATTTTGAAACCAAAAAAAGAATATAATAATAATAATATGAAAAAAGGTACTACCCTAGTACCTTTCTACGATAAATTAAATGGTCTCCTAGATCATCGCAGATTTATGGATTTATGGTTGTAAAATTTCTCCTAATCATGTTCATTATCATACTCTATCAGAACATGATGGTGTGTCTTCCCTTCTATGTCTATGTTTTCTTAGATGAAACCCAAGTTGGTTCTATCTCTGGTGACCTTTGAACTACCCCTTCAATGTTTTAAAATGGAGGTCTCATTAATCCTTCTTTCGATGTGGGTTTTCAATAATGCTATTTTGAATAATCAAACCCTTAGTTTCCGACCTCGAGTTCAAATTTCAAGGATGCAATTTTTTGAAGGAGGGTAGAATGTAATGACCAGAAATTTTTGAATAGTGTGATATATTAATTGGAGACGATAATGGTAAATTTATAAAGAAGATTCAATGGCCTCATCCAATAGACACGAACCCTATGAATCCAATTTGTCTAAGATTGGGAATGATGTGGCATCACCGGGCTTCGCTCTAGACTAAGCCCAAGCCGAACTCCAACATGTTAAGCTTGAATGGAATCCCCTACAAGAGAAGTTCACGTTAGTGGAGATTACTACTAGGGAAATGTTATCCAAGCATCTCAAATATTATATCACCACTGCACACATTACCGAGAAGTCGAATGCCGGTGTTTTAAGGGGATATGATTCAATTACCTAATATGTAATCCTATAGTTTCAATAAAATTATGGTTTCATTATTTCTATGTTATAACTAGATTTTTGTAAATAAAATATAAGTTTATTATGAAAATTTTAATAAATTGATTTTTGATGTTAAAATTGTTTTTCAAGGATTTCTCTTACATAGAGTGTTTTTATGGAAAAATAAACATCATTTTTGAATTGGAAATGTAAAAATTAATTTAGGCTGAATTTTTTAAAGTTTTCTAAAAAGTTTCATTTTTGATGAATAATGATTTATTAATAGTGTTTTTATGAATAATAAAAATATGATTAATTGTTAAATAACTTCCTTTCTGAACTGATTTCCAAAAATCTGACAGACATGGATGTAATTATGGGGAAAAATGTGGTTCATTGAAATTAAATTTTTTTTGGTGAATAGTAATTTTTACCCATATGAATAGTAATATGAATAGTAATATGAACATTATTGTAACAATTAAAATTAGTAAAACATATTATTATTTTATTTTCATAAGGTTATAAGGTATTGGAATGTTGACTAAATTTCAAGGTGTTAAAAAATGAGTTATAGATTTTGAATTATAATTATTGAATAAATTATAATTTTAAATAATAATTAAATTAAAAATATTTAAATTTTTTTTCAAGAAACGAAGTTAAATTTTGGATTCTACACGTCGAAAAGGGTTAGGGTGAATTTGTGGGATTTTTCTGAAATAGTAAATTTTTCAGTGAATAGTAAAAATACAGATTAGGGTTTTGGTATGTTTAGTGACATCATGACTGCACCATGATGATTTCATGAATTTTTTTGATGGTTTTTCAACCAAAGGGGGTGAATTATTGTTTGAGGGGTCCCATGTGGCCTAAAACCAAGAGAAATACCATGGGAAAGCCTATGGTTTTTCCAAAACCACTAGTGAGGTGTCCCTTGAATATATTAACGTATAACCTCACTTTCCCTATAAATAACCACCATTTCCTCATTTAGTTTTCAGTCATAACTCTCCCACAAATAATATCTGGTCTCATTACCTCCCTAAGAGTCCTCTCAAGGTTCCCTAAAACCTTCAAGGTCCCAACATTCGAGTTTTAAGAGTTATGTTTTAACATAAGGGATCCTACCTCTCTCATTCTTTTCAAGTACTCTCGTTTATGTCATTTTTTAAGCACCATGTTATCATGTTAGCAGTGTTGTTTTATATTCATATTACATTCCCTTTCATGTTCATATGATTAGTGACCCACTCTTTCTCTCATCATTTCATTTTATGAATGTTTAAGTGGCGTCATTAGGCTGCCGAATTTTTGTAATGATTTCTTTCACCCTTCTCATTTTCAAAGGTCTATTTTTATGTCAAGTCTTTAAAGTTACTTTTTCTTATATTGGGGTATGATATATATATAAATAATAATATCCTCTTTATTTTCATATTATGAGAGACCCTATTCTATCTCATAAATTTATTTTTTTGATGTTTTATGTGACGTTGTTAGGCTCCCGAATTTTCATAAGAGAAATCTTATTTTTGTCTTCCTTTCATGTTTTTTATTTCATATGGTATGTCTTTAAAATTTCATTACCAAGTTCTTATGACCTTTATATTCTATCCCCTTAATTTTTTAAGAATCATTTATTAGTGGGTTACCCATGTCCCCTCTCTTTTCAATGTTTTCTAAAAACCCTGCAACATAGTTGTTATGCTGTCGAATTTTCGTCTCAAAATAACACTCCCTTTTTCTCAAATTATTTTATTTTATTGAGTGTATACTCAAATATAATTCTTATATGGGGGTATTTACATCTATATAAAAATTTTCTATTTTAAATTCATGGATTTACACACATGAAAACCGCTTTCCTTTTTCCGTGGGTTTAAAGTTACGTAAAGATCTTATCTTTAAAGCAGTTTTTAAAATGATATGATTATAAAATGAAACCCATTTCGTTTATGAATATATGGGTTATTTATGAAATGTTTGATGATTATATATGTGGCTCACATGATAATAAATACAAATTAATGGTGTTCCCTAAAAGCGCTCGAATGCATTGGTTAGGTCTTAATCTCTAGAGATGACCATTTTAATGATACCATGGTGAATAACCTTAGTAATTTTTTTAATGACAACTTGGGGATGGACATTGGTAATATAGAAATATTTGTCTATGTTAAATGTTGTAGCCACATCTTCAACTTATGAAACACGTTATTTTTATTATGATATTCCTCAAGATCTCTTTCTCATGCCTTAAAGACATTTATCTTGACTTTATTGATGTATCTCATGTATACATGTAAAATGTTTCTCTTGTTTCGTTTACTGGGCCTTCTACACACTGTTTCCTTTGATGTATTCTCATATGTTATGAGATGTTGTAATGAACATGGGATGAACAAATTAAAAATCCTTTCAGGTGTTTAAGAAAAATGTTTTATGTCATCTTGTATTAATTTCCTAGATTGCAAAACACTAGACCGTAAATATCCTTGGTATTGTATAATGTAATGAAAGTTTATGTGATGAATAAGGCGGGATGTTTAGTTTTGAATATCATATCCGAGATAACTAGAAAAAACCATTCCATAATTGGGTTTTTATATTTCTTAAGTTTCTGCTTGTTTTTCATTTAATGTCACTATATCTTTATATTTGATTTGGTTCTCTTGAATGACCTGAATCACAAATCTGTAATGGAACATTTAATTGGTAGTTTTTTATAACCTCTGTTGATAATTAGATCTTTGGATTTATCTTTTCATGTTATTATATTTTAGGTTTCTCTTCTTCTAGTATTATTTTTATCAACTCTTATTTAATTTTCTTAATGATATTTGATAGTGTTGGATCCATGAAAATGGTGTAGGAATGATTTGTTGTTGAGGAAATATATGTTTTAAAAATAATAATTTGATAGTTATGGGTGTTTAATACTCTGTTTTTTCTATCCCTTAAGTGTTCTATTTCAATTATGATATTTATTTTAGGTAGGTGATTCATATCCAAATATTATTCGATCATTTTAATTGAGGTTAAATCATGATTTTTTATCATTTGGAGATGAGATGAAATAGTGATTATTATTAACTAAAATTTGTTGAATAACAACTTATTATTAATATATTTCAAAACCTAATATTTAAAAGTGATTAAAATAAGTGACTATGATGTTATTTTTTATCATATTCAATGATAGAGAATATATTCATATAACACAACACATGATATTCGTATATTCTATGATATATTATTTTGGGATGTATGTTTTAATTTATCATATTATTAATGGGTTCACTTTGATTGTTAATATCCATGTTTATGTTTTTATATTTGGATATATATATATATATATATTATGATCGTTTAAATATAAATAAAATCACTAAAAACAAAGAAGAATATGTTATGTGTATTATATGGTGACTACCAAACATTGGAAGTGTTAATCTACCATCTTCATTGATTGAAGTGGGTATATATAACAGAAAAAAAACTCCTTTTTCGTATATATTTTAATTAAAATATATTTAAAAACTCTTCTATTATATGTTATTAATAAATATTTTGGAAAAAGGGTTCTAGGACAACATTTGTATATCCCAGGATCCCAAAAAGATGTCCATTTTGGTGTCTAGTACACTACCTTTGAATATAAGATCTTTCGTGTTTTTTTATTTATCCTAATAAAAAAAACTCCATTGATATATAGATCCATTTACTTGAGGTATGAATTGTTATTTTGATATTCATTATTTTTTAGGATTATTTTATTATGACAAATCCTTATTAATTTGGGGTTTCCGCTATTTAGAATTATTTGATGTTCATGTAAAACCCATCAGTGATATCTAATCCATATTTTTCATTGAATCTATTTGTGTTTATATTGTTTCTATATGGTATATAATTTTAATAATGTATATTTCTTATATATAAATATGTGATATAATTTGGGAAAGTTTTGGATGATTGATTTGTATTTCTATTTTATGATATATGATATTTTAAGTTATGATATTTTTGATTTTCAATGTAGTGAGGTAGGTAATGAAGAGTTATAGTTAATGATTCATAAAAACCCTCAATTTATTAAATATGATAAGTTAATAAATTGTTTTTTGTATACGATGCATGATAATTATTTATTTACAAAACATGTGAATTATGTCGTCGAAGTTATATAAAGGGTATATATTATTACAATAGTTCTCTATGGATACATGACACTATAAGATAACACACATATGAAAATATATTGTGAGAAATCAACAATAGAGCGTTCCAAATAGAGGTGTTGGAGCTGGACCCTCAATTATGTTTATATTGTATAATATCATATAGACAAAATTTAATTTTTCAATATTTTAAGTGAAGTTATTATATTTTTTAAAAATGATTATAAAAGATAATTTTGTGGTACTGGGAATGAAATATTTTTATGTTTAAATGGAATTATAAATGATTATATAAATATATTATGTTTAGTATATATTTAAATTGTTGATTTTTTAATTTTTATCTAAATATTCATATATAATTATATATTATATACAAAATCAATAATTTTCAAAATTCATTTTTTATAAACTTATTCTTATAACTTTTCATAAAATGAATATATATTATATTCTATGCATAATAACATAGTAGTTTTTTATTTAACCATATATTTATTTTATAATTGTGTTATAAGACTTAATTTCGAATTTAATTACATTTCATTAATATTTAGTTATATAGTTGTGGAACTAAAAATTGTCTTTGGTATTGATCTATGGGTAGTTGGAATTTATGTTGGGCATCCTTAAACAAGGAATACAAATTGTACAATACTCTCCCTTGATAAAATTTGGTTTCACATGGCTATATTTACTTACATTAAATGGTTACAACTAAATTATGATGTATTTGGATTTTTATGGATTTATTTATATTTAATTTTATGGTTAAAAACACAAAATATGAGTTTTGAAAAAAATTACAAAATAGTTTTCCATTTACGTGTTAATGTAGTGGTTAGAATATGGATTCTAATACTATATAATTAGAAGCATGAACAAATATCTGAATAAAACATGAGATAATAATGATTTAATGATATGAAATAGTTATCTTTTTATTATACATATGGTTTATATTTAATTATGAGATATGAAAACCCAAAAAAATCAGTCATCAATTCATTACGATGAAAACACATGTTAGTATCTTGATCAACCAAATATGAATATTTTATGAAAATTTTGGGAACCCAATGATTATCTTATGTAAGTCATAATAGAAATGGTTAATGATTAGAGTTTTGTAACCAAATACCTTATTGAGTTTGGGGTTATACATATCCAGGAATCACTATAACAAACAATACCAGTGGGATTCAATTGATGATATATATTCAACGGAAATAGGAATTATTTTTTCAAATAAATTATCCACGATCCATATATGACATGAATATAAATATAATATGTCTAAATTTCAATGATTTTAGAGGAATCATATTGTGAAATCCAAACGTATTGAGGTTTTTGGAGGAAGGAAAAGTCATTACGGTCATGGGTATAGGGACCATGTATACCTTAAAAATGATTACAGAAGAAATGGTTATAGGTTTTTTTATGATAAATTCATTTCAAACATTCAATATGATTAAGGCGTTAAAATATGAGTTATTTACTCTAAAGGGTAAATTTATCTAGATTCTACGATTATATCAAGGTGGTGAATACGTGAGTTAAGAATTTATAGACTATTAAAAAGATTTTGGAATTTTTCATAGTAAAATCCTTATAGAACAACATATTATAATTGTGTGTCTAAGAGGTTAAACATACATTATGGGACATGTTTTAATAAATAATGATTTTAAGGGACCATCCTATATCATCTATTGACATGCTATAGACGATTTTATATTCCTAATAATCCATATTCTCTATAGAGAAGAAATTATGATACAATAGTTGATATAGGAAAATCAAAATCGAAATTTGAAATTTATAAAGACATATTATTGTAAATAATATTTGTTATCTTGAGGTTATATAAATAAACATGACCCAATTTCCAGAAGGATCTATGTGTCGGCTGTAAAAGTCATAATTTGAGATATTATTTCTATAATATTAGTTTTCATAAAGTGTTTCTATCTAGATATGGTTTTTACTATAATAATGATAACATTAATAATTGGATTAGATGTAGTAATACTAATCTTATAATTGGTCATTTTAAAAAAAATGCATGGAAGTTGAACTAGAAATACAAGTTGTTGGGGAAATTGAATCGACTCAAGTTAGACATATAGTTACCCATATTTTTATAAAATTGTTTCAAATATTTTAAATAATATATTTTTTTTATGTTTAGGGATGAATTTATTCATATACCATGAATTAGATATAAAGACACCATTTTTTATTGACCCCGTTAAATTATTTTAATAATAATTTTTTAAGTACTCACACATTTTTTTTCCATGGCATCGTGAGATCTAGAATAAATATTAAATATTTTAAAATATATTATTTTTCTCTTCCATAAACATGAAAAAGTTTAACACTCTTTAAATACTAAATTTATCTTTCTATATTAATTATATAATTATGTATGTGTTTGTTATGGGGTGTTTTCATAAAATAGAAATGATTTTTATTTATGTTTTGAGGCCCAGATAAAGGCCATTCCATCCGATTAATTTTTTTCCAATAATTATATATTCTACCTAAAAATGTATTTATTAAATAATTTATAATAATATAATTATAGTTTTGACCATCACTACCACAAATACATATGAATATTGGGTTTCTTATTTTATGATTTTGGAATTAATTAACACATTGATTAGGGCCGACCATTTAAACTAGGGAAGATTATCAATTGAGGTTGGAATTTTGTTATTTCTATTTACCTCATACTTATGAAATTTAATTTATCATTTTTGATACTTAAATTTTGAATAATAATTATCAATAATTAATTTTAATAATTATATTATTTAATTACATGATGATAATTAATTAATTTTATCTCCATTCTTGTTATTTTTTGTGATGATTATTGATAAACGTTTTCATGGATTAATAATTGGGGATATATTCTCCCTTAGAAACCCTCTAATTTATCATGTGAAGTTGTTACCCCACATAACGCCTCAAAATAGACTGATTTTGGTTATGAGGCACTATCGGCCACATGTATTTTTTGCTCTAATCATAGTTTATCTCTTGCAAAGATACAAAGATTTTTAAAAATTGTGGGTTGAAAATTTGAAAAAAAAATTAAAAAGGATTGGAAAAAAGTTCAGGATTAGGATTATTACTAATCATGGGGTAACCATGCATATAGAACACAGATATCTTGGGTAATTTTTTAATGTTTGAGTATAGTTTTTAAATTTTATGAGTCCCCAACAAACCATGTTGGTATTTAAGATTTGTAATAGTGTTTATCACATGACTTGAGAAAGGAATTTCAAGCCATGTGACTAGCCCTAGGATACCATGTGACTCAGTTTTTTAAGGATAAATGCTATTTTATAATTAAAACATGATTTTTAAACCATGTGGCCTAACGGTGTGCCTTTATCGGAACCTCCTAAATTTGAAAATTAGCACGATGGACTTATTTTTTTAAATTTTAATAATTTTTTAAATATTCATTACCCTGAAAAATCACCTTCATGAAACTCTTGAGGCTTCTTCACATTAATACTTGGATATCCATGATCAATTCATATTGATCTCATCATGGTATGCTCTATTTGTTATCCGATATTTTCTCATATTACTAGATCCCTCCTTAATCTCATTTCCCTTATTTTGTTAGAACCTATTTGGGATATTATTTTGGGATCGAGATGGTTTTATGTGGAATTTATGATGTTTCTTATGGATCTATTGATTTGAGGAGTGTATCTCCTCAATTCACATCTTCATTACCAATGGTGTGTAGTTTTCCTCCTTTTTAGGAGGTATGTGATTCTATATAAAGGTTCTGACTCATGAATTAAAATATATACCTATAAATTACATTATTTTTGTTTATGAAGTTTATTTATTCAAATTTCATGAGGTACATTTTATAAAATTTCATCACAAGTTACATGAAATTTTGTTTTAATGTGGATTTCCTTAAAAACAAATATATTCACTTCTTGAATTGGATAAAATTCGTCAATTAATTTTTTAAATAAAAAATTGATTTTCAATCATGGAAGAAGTGATACATCACTATTAAATTTTTTTATATAATCATGATCATGGTTTATTTAAATTTTATGTAAAAAATATTACATTAGGAACCATGGGAGAATCGTGTTTTGGACCTATAAAAACCTTAATGAGTGTGAATATGATTAACTAAATTATGATACTTATCACATTGTTTTTGAATTATGAGAATAAATAGGATTAACGAAATTATGAAAATAAATTTTTTATACCTATGTATTATATAAATTATTCATTTCATAACTAACTAAAAATGAAAATAAAATATCTATTTGAATATAAATTAAATTCTTTTTATAAAAAAAATTATCTGCTGAAACATTTTTTATCACAATATATTAAAGATATATCTTTTAGTGAATTATTTTAATTAAATTTATGTATTATATATTTAATATTTTTTTAACATTCATATAATGTGTTTTATATGAATTATATAAAAATATATCGAATTTTAAAACTAAAAAATATATTTTCCAAAAAAACTATTTTATCACATTTTACACACTATGAATACTTTGTTTCCACTTCAAGAAAATTTATTTTATAAAATTATTTTTTTAATAAAATATTAAAAATTATCATAGGCTTATTTTTTTTATTTTTTTGATAATATTTATTTTTTGATGAAGAGTGGAAATTACTGGTTTTAATTAAAAACTAATTTTTGTTTTAAAAAATTATATCATTTTCTATTTTATTGGTTTGAAAAAAAATTTATCTGAACAATATTTTAATTAATAAAATATATTTTATTTTAATTAATTTTATATTTAATTTTATATAGAAGGTATTTTTTACATTGGAAATATATCTCTTTGGAAAACCACATTTTTCATGTTTGTAGGAAAAATCATCACATAATTTATTTATTTGATTTTAATTGAATTTATTAAAAATGTATTACATATTTTGAATAAAATTAATTTATATTTTATAATAATTTCATGTAAATTTTTGGTCATAAATATTAACAATGGAAATAAAAATTTATTACCATGATTAAGTTTAAAAAGAGGTTTTTTTTATTACATGCACTTATGTTAAAATTAATTTTTCACACATAGTTAATTTCTACAACATAATGGATTATATATTTTTAATAAATGGTTCCAAATTATCTAATAAGGATAATTTTAATTTTTTTATTAAATGATATATTACGTTGGTAAATAAACAGATAAAAGTTACAATGGTGATAACAAAAATTGTAAAATTAAGTAAATTTAAAGGATAAAGAATAAAATATTTAAAACATGAGTTTTTTGGTGGAGGTGTGGATAGACTATATCAATAAAAAAAATAAATTATTTATCAATTTTTTAGGGACATGGGGTGAGATTAAATTACCATTATTTAATTTTTTTTGGTTATTTACAACTTTAATACACCTCCACCATTAAAAAAGGGCACAAACTCTCTTCACTTTATCACACCTATTAACACATTTTTATAATTAAAAAAACAATCCAAAATACCTATCGAAAGTACTTATACATATTCTAGAGCTTCGGGTAATCCAAAAATACCACTCATAGGGTCCTTAATATTTGATCCAAAGGGGGTTGTTCTATGTGAAGGTGATTGCCTTCACTAAACTGTTTATTTATAATTATCCTCTTACCACCTTCATTATTAATATTTTAATAAAAATATAATATAAATAATATTTAACATATAATTATATGCTCTTAATTTTATGGAATAACCTACATCCATCTCATCTACCATCAAATGGAAAACTAAACCATCAATCATGTGTATAGTGGACTACCACCTCACGAACTAATATAATTTGTTTCCATCACCACCACTCACAACTGCATATAATGATGAATTAAACATATTCATATTATATTTATGAATGTATGATAATTATATAATTATAATATTCCATATTCTTTCATACATTCAATTTCATGGGAATAATGTAATGTCAGTTGTGAGTATGGATGACTACCTCCTCACGAAGCGATGTGATTTGTTCTTTACTAATACATCACATTGAAGTTAATAAGGATATTTCTAAAGAAAATAAGTGATATATATATATGAAATAAAAATTGTTATTTAAATTTAATATATTATTTATCTTTTTTATCAACTTTCAAGAAAATGGAAATGGTGTTCATTCGTTTGTATGACCTACCATCTCCATGAATGGTGAATTTAATTTTCTATCTATAAAAGTAATGTGTTAAAATAAATATATATATATATATAATGAATATATGTTATATTTATATCATGGTTAAAATTTATAAGACGATAGGACCATAATAAAAATAAAAGGGCAAAAAATAGAAAACCAAAACATACACTAAAAATGAATCAATTATTACACAAACATGATTTGAAAAAGAATTTTTTAATAAATAGGTAATAAAGTGTAATTAGTACATCATATATGGCATTATAAATATTAATATTTGATTTTAAAATATTTATAATAAATCTATATTTATTATACAATATTTTCATAAGTGTACAACAGAAATCCGGACTTAAGGTAAGGGATTTCTTGTCTCTCTTTCATTCCCAAGAGACACTTGTCATATTCAGAACATGTTTCTTTTTTTTGTATATATAATGAATATTTTAAATGATATATAATTAATATACATATTTTAATGATATTTAATTTTTCATTTGGATTTATTTTTTATTGGAATTTAGGATTTAAAATATTATCAAATTGGTAAGATATTTTTGTATCAATTTGTCTTCCATTGAACATACCATATATTATGCACCTATATTATTTTATGATGATTATATACAACCTATTTTACATATAATTTCATGAATTTATTTATTGTTATGATATTTTATGTTTCATTTAATTTTATTACATAATATGGATTACGATTCGATGATATCAATGTGGTACGGGATTTATTATACAATCCCATCATTTATCATGATTGTTTAGGTGTATGCTTATAATGATGAAATATTACAATATATCTCTCAAGAAACTCATGAATTTTATTATTCAATAGTCATTCCATAAAAATTAATATATTCATTTAATTTTCATCCCTTTATGTGCTCAATAATTCAAAAGAAATTTTTTAAGAAAAAGTAATTGTATTTCTCTTCTCGGTTGAAAATCCTTTTCCTTCCATATCCATATTTCCATAATTTTTTTAAATATGTTTTTAATACTATCCAATTATTGTTTAAAGACATTTTTAACCCTATTTAAATTTTTTTAAAGGAATCTTCAAATCATTTTCCAAAACAATGTCCATTTTTTTATAGAAAATGTAAATGGAATATTTATATGAACATGTAGAGAATGAAAAAAATATCCTACAGCCATAACTACTCAATGATCTAAGGATTAATTTATATTTTTTAAATTATTTTTCAATATAAAACGATTTAAATTTTTTTAGAAATTTTTAGTGTTGAGATGATATTTTGAATGAAAGATTATTTTCCTCCAGAAATGTTTCTAGTGATCTTTCAAAATCATTTTCCATCCATGATGAGGTCATTGGAAGTATAATTTTTTTTAAAAGAAATAATATCCAATTATACCATATTTATTCTTCCTTCATATGGTTTATCCTTATAATGAAAATATTTTAATGAAACCCATTCCTTATCCACATGCGATACTATGATGAAATGTTTATAAAAACCATAACTTTTCATGGGTTCTGATAAAATGAATGTTTTAGGATATTTTAGTACATAGATGCATGTTTTTAATTATGTGATGGTGATTATGTTATAAATAAGTACGATGTATAGGTTTTAAACAAGGATGTGGGATATGTTATAACCAAGGATGGTGGATATGTTATAACCATGGATAGTGGTCAAATTATAACCAAGGATAGTGGTAAAATTATAATCAAGGATGATTATCATGTTATTACAAATGATGGGTGGGACATATATAGCCATCCCATTAATTGGGTAATGATATGTTATGAGTGAAGTTGAATTAATTTTCACCTATTTATGCATGGCCTATATTTCATGTCCTTAAGATTTGGTGAGGGCCTAATTACATGTCCTTAATGAAATGTGTGAACCCGTTTCTATTTATACATGATTACAATGTTATAAGTTCACTTCTATTCAAAAATCTAGGTCTTATTCTATGCTTATAATCTGATGTATAATGGACTTGTACTCCTTTATCATTCACGAATTATGAATTTCTAGTATTTATTAAGTGTCTCAAATTTATGATCAATGAAATGTAGGTTATGATTTTAAAATTATATTATATTATTTAATACAAGTATTCTTATGTTATATTGATATCTCGCTTGTATACCATTACTGGGAATATTAAATCACCCTTTATTATATTTACTTTACCAGGGGTAAGAAGAAAGGATTTATGTATAACGTGTCTAAAAAGGGTTCTTGTTATAATTACATTAGTGGAAGATGATATAGAAATTTTATAATCCAATTGTTTACATTTCCATGTTTCCAAAGGCACAAGACACAAATTATTCTATAATGGAGCATTATGTTTGGTAATTAATATTCATCAATCCATATGTAACATTTATATATTATATGTATGGGTAATTACAATTGGTATCAGGTAATGGTTTACATATCCATTGGAAACTAGGATGATATGGATTTACTGAGATATATAGGGATATATCTAAGGATAAATAATGGTATAATAAAATGTCTTGAAATTTTTGTGAATTATAGAGTGGGTGGTTTATATGAAATTACATCCCTTTCTAGATACAGTAAATGGATGTGGTTCTAGAAAAAATGTAAATATTGGTAATAACTATAAAAAGGGTATATTGATCTGGACTCGATCATCACCTAGAATATGATAACATAGCTTAATGTACACATGGATTGAAACTCCAGGTGGGATATGTTTTTTAAATTTAGAAACTCTTTATTAGATATCAGGAATGATTTGAATAATAATAATGAATGACATATGTTAATCCTATGTTATAATAAAATGA
The DNA here is from genome assembly GCA_963277665.1 of Viscum album. Classification (NCBI taxonomy): domain Eukaryota; kingdom Viridiplantae; phylum Streptophyta; class Magnoliopsida; order Santalales; family Viscaceae; genus Viscum; species Viscum album. Next base: position 1,369,725,889 of record OY728133.1, on the reverse strand, counting down.
AAATAACGTGTTATGAATTTTACATCCTAAAATTTATTTTTCATGATTATTTGGTTTACCACTAATAATATTGTTTCTCAAACTATTATTTATGGAATCATTCAATGGATATAACTTGGAGGAATCATGTTAACATTTTATGTGATGTAATGTTAACTTATTATAAGCAACACAATTTCTTTATTGATAGAGAAAACATTATTGTGATTTTTCCTAATCATATATCAAAATATATGATTAATGATGTGAACATCGGTGGGAATCTTATTTCATTAAGTAAGAGTAAAATAGAATTTTATGACAGTTTGTGTGTTAACAAACATAGAGGACAAAAGGATTTGGCTTTCTATATTTCAACATGGTTGTAAAAATAACCTATAATAATATCTCAATCACAGGGTAAGATATTTTCTATGATGAAATTAAGGTCATATCGATTTCTTTACCAGTAATTCAATGTCTTGTATGTTGGGAACTTGTGAATTATTTGATTCAATTCCCTAAAATAAGGGTTAAAACCTAGAATGTAGAAATATATTTGTTATTCCAACAAATGATGTGAAAGTTTTAAAGAGTGCGTGTATATATATTCATGAATTATATTGTATAATTATTTCAAAATGGAATTTTATTTCTAAGAATCATGGAAAATTGATGTATTGTGTTAATTTTGGATGAATATATGTCATTATGTGAGATTAAATTAAAATTTATGGATACAATCATGAGTTTATGAGTGTAAATAATATCATATTTTCAAATTCCAAGGCACATACTTTGGAGGTTTTATTCAAAAATTGTCTATTAAGATTGAGGATATATTGGGAGATAATTATGGAAATGAAACACTTTGGTTTTATATAAGTTTTAATGAAGAATTTATTTGATGATGATTGCATTTAAATTTATTATACATTAGAAAAAATGTATTGGTAACCTTTTGGGATTATCTTATCATTTATTTTGAAGAATGTTCTGGTTATCATAATTTGGGGATATTTTAAGAATTGTATTAATATTGTTTTTGGAAAAGATAACCCACATGTTGGGTTAAAACCTGTCGCATCTGGTTAGGCCATGAAGATTAAACCTACAATTAAAGGATGAAAATGGTATAGATCATATTACTATAAAACATTATAGAGTATTTATGGTCGGAAAATATTAATAGAGATATTTAAAAGTATATACCATGGTACTTTGTATGTCAGCATGTTAATTTTGATAGAAAAAAATTATAATGGTATTCTACAACCATTATCCATGAAATAATGGAAATTTGAAAACATAACCATATATTGTGTCGTTACACTCCCCAAAATGTCTAAAGGGTATAATTTTATATGGGTTATTGTGGATCATAATAAAAAATCAGTGCACTTCATCACTATTAGATAAGATACTAATTTGGATAAGCTTTTTAGAATATATATTAAGAAAGTGGTATAGTTATATATTGTACCACATTCTATTGTACTTGATTAGGATCATAGTCTTGTATTGATGTTTTGGAGAAGTCTTTTGTAAAATCGTGATAAAAAGTTAAGTATCAAAACTATATATCAGCCTTAGACTGATGGTTAATCTAAGAGATAATTAAAATACTAGAGGATGTGATAAGATATGGTAATATGAACTTCAATGGTATTTGGGATCAAAAACTTTTTCTAGGTGAGTTTTATTACAATAATAAATTTTAATCGAAGCATTAAATTCGATCCTTATTAATCCATCAATAGAAAAATATATAGAAATCATAATTACTAGGATGAAGTTTGAGAAATAATGATATTGGGACATGATAAATCTATAGAAATTTCATAGAAGGTTATAGCCCTGAGCAAAACAAAAGGGTGGAACAAATTCGATTGAATAGTTATATGGATAATCATCAATATAGCCTGTAATTTGGCGTGGCTGAGAAGGTGTTTCTATGAATTTCTCCTTAGAAGAAATAAGGAAATAATATTCCCCAGGTATATAAGTCCATTTTAAATTATTGATCACATTGGGATGGTATCATATCATTTGTCACATTAATAGAATGTCTCTCTAGTACACAATGTGTTCCATGTATCTTTCCTAGGGAAATATGTACCTGATCTATCACATGTACTAAACTCAAAGGTCATACCGATGGAGAATGATTTTTATTATAAGAAAAAACTGGTGGATATTTTGGATCATATAACGAGTATTCAATGAAACAAGACCACCCACTTATATAATATTTTATGGAAAAACCACAATCATTGAGGAAGATATAAGGGAACCTGAATATTTAGTGAGACAAAAAAATCCCCAATTATTTATTCTCGTGTGATGAAATACCGAAAGAGAAATTCTTTTTTAGAGGACTATAATGTAACTCCCCATGATATTGTGAAATATATTTTCACTTAAATTATTTTTTTGATAGATTGTGTTAAACTCAACATAGTGTTTTTCTAACATTATACACAACATTGATTTTAAATGAAACATGAAAAACTATTAAAATATCATTATTTAATATAATACTAGTCACGTGGATGATAGAATGGATGGAATGAATAGGATAAAATAAAATAAAAATATAAAAATATATATAAAAATAATTATTTTCAATAAAATTAATTAAAAAATAAATAACCCATTTCAAAATAATGAAAATCATTTTATGAAATAGTATTTTTATGTTCACAAATGTTTTTTATATAAATAATTTCAATAAATCAATTTTTCTTTAAATCACATTAATGAAATTTAAATATTAATTATTAAATTAATTATTTTAATATTCATGTTATCTATTTTATGAACATGTGATAATAATAAATCCATTTTTATGCATAAAACTGTATTTCTCAAAATAACACTTTTATTGTGTCTTACACTATTATTTTATAAAAACTACTTTTGAAAACATCTAGAAATTTTATTTGAAATAATAAAATTCATTTTTTATTCAGTTTATCAAAATTATCTTATGCTAGATTTTTTGGATTTTTCTGAAAATTTTAATTTGTCGTTGAATAGGGGAAACGACTAGTTTTTATTTGTAACTCAAATTTATTAAAGAATTTATACGTTTTAATTTTCTTTTAACGTGGATTAAAAATTATAGTAATCACAATTGTTTTAATATCAATTACATATATGTCATTTTATCAATATTTTATTAAATTATGTTATAGAAAAATTCTAATCATTTAAAAACATCTCTTTAGAAAAATGTGTAATGCCATGTTAGAGAGATTAATCATAGACACAATTTTTCCAATATTTTGAATTGAATTTGATAAAATAAATTCATTATTTATAGTAATAATAAATTATAATATATACTAATTTCAAATTAAGTTATGGTAATAATGATTAATGAAGACAATAAATGTTAATTACCGCAATTAATGTTAAAATAAGGTTTTGCATGTTACATGCAGTCCTGTAAAAATTATATTTACACAGATATATTTTTTTATTTAATACAATTTATTTTTTATTTATAATCAATGGGTCAAAATTATATTTTAAGGATAATTTTAATTTTATTATTAAAGACTATATTATGCAGGTAAAAAAATTGAAAAAACATACTTTAGTGAAAAATATAATAGTAAAATTAAGTAAACATAAATGCTAAGGAACAACATGTTTAAAACATGTGTTATTTTTTTTGGAGGTGGTCATAAAAAATATCATCCCAAAATACCATTATTTATTAATTTTGGAGGGACTCAAGGGGAGAGGGATTCCCATTATTGAATAGTTTTTGGGTGATTATAAAAATTTCACTCCACACCCATTATAATAGGCCACCTATTCCCTTCAATTATTAAAAATAAATAAATTATTTTTAAAAAAACCTAAATACCTCCCAAACATAAATTTTTATGTTCTATATCTTCTTATCATCCGAAAATACAATCTCTGGGGTCCTTTATAAGAAATCCAAAGAATGGTTTTTCTACACAATGGAATCGCCTTCACTAAAATCATTCTTTTTAATTATTATGTTATGAAATTAATTATGGTTGTATTAGTTAAATTAAAATAATAAAATTATCTAAAATATACATAGATGTTATTATTTTTATTTAATAATCTACATCCAACTCTTATTCCTGAAAATGGAAAACAAAACTATCAATCATTTGTATGGATGGATACAACCTTATGAACTGATGTAATTTGTTTTACTTCACCACCTCTCTCATATCGATATAATGATGGATTAAATATATATATATTATATTTATTAAATTTTTATACATATGGTATTATAATATCTTATATAACATATTACTTTCTATTTCATGGGAATACAATAGTGTTGCACGTGTGTACAATGGACTACCACCTCACGAAGTGATATAATTCATTATTCACTTATATTTTAAATATAAATTAATAATTAAATTAATAATTTATATATGTGATATATATGAAATAATTTTTTCCTGTATTCTAATTATACTATTCAAATTTATTTTATTTCATCCTTTGAGAAAATGGAAGAAACAGTCATCCATACATACGACCTACCATCTTCATGAGATATGTAATTCATTTTTTGCCTATAACATTAATGGATTAACATAATATAAATATGGAATGAATATATATGATATTTATATCATGGTTAAAATAATATAATTTATTTAACCATGATCAATGTAAGAGGACTGATAATACTAAATGAAAACCTAAATGAACAATGAAATTATTATTACTGGAAATCTGGCTTTATAAAGGAATTGTCAATAAATGAGTAATAAAAGGTCTTAAGTAAATAATATGTTGTATGATACGCATGAGTAACAATTTTAATTTTTATATATACAATAAACCTATATTTATTATAATGGAGTCTTGGACATGTACGAATGAATTTCAATCTTAAGTTAATGGATGTTAGTCTATCTTTTATTACTTGAAGACATATGTCATATTCACAACATATTTCTTTTGTTTTTTGTATATACATCCCATTTTACATGTTATTTCATGAATATAAATTTTTACAAGATATTTAAATGTCATTTTAAATTGTTATATATTGGTTATTTATATTAAAAATATTAATAATGTTGTTATTTAGTTTTGCCTCAATTTGTCATCTTTGGGACATATGTTATTTTATTTAAGTGATGTATATAAAACAAAATCAACATGTATTATTAGGAATTTTTTTTATTATTATATAATAATATTTATTTAATGATTTCTTTCAAGGTCTTAAGATTCAATGTTATCAAACTAGTGATTTTTTTATTGTACAATCTCATTATTTATCTATATTATTTATGTTTATGCTTCTGATGATGAAATAGTATCTTAAATCTCTCAAAAAAATCATGAATTTTCTTCTACTCTAGTAATGTTAAGAAAATTCACACATTCCTTTTATTTTACTCCCCTCATATACTCAAGAGGTCATAAGAATGTTTTATAGAAAAATTGGCTTTATTTATCTCTTCACTTCAAAATCCAATTTCATCTAAAATTTTTTTGATAAAAAAGTTTTAAATTTTTGTTTCTATACTCTCTAATGATTTTTTAAATACATTTTACCCATGTTTTACTTTTATCATTAAATTTTAAGAGTAATATTCATATCGTTTTCCAATCATGATTTATTTGGTTTTTAATATAAATTTGAATAGAATCATTAATTTTTTGTGTACAACATGAACGAAATTTCCCATAATTAGGAAAAATAAATGTTTTAAAACACCCCTTATAATAATTAAGTAATAATTTTAAAAAATGTATTTTATAATTCTTTTATGAATTTATAGTTTTTAAAATTTATTTTCAAAGAAATGTTTTTTTTTCTCGAGATATGTTTCATGTGATATTTCAAAATCATTTTCCATATAATATGAAATCCTTTGATATTACTAATGTTTTACATGGGAAATTAACCAATGATACAATATTTATTTTACTTCTGTATGTTTTATATTTATAATGAAATAATATTTATGAAACCTTTTCCTTTTCCTAAAGGTTACAATGTAATGAAATTTCAATGAAACCCATTTCATTCTGTAGGTTATAATATGATTATTGTTTTTTGACCTTATGGTATACATATTTAATGTTTTAATTATGTGAAATTTTTTACATTATAACCAAGGATGGTGGTTAATTTATAATCATGGAATATGTGTAATTTCACTGCCTGACTGACCACTAAAGCTGTAGCCACACCGGTAACCAAATGACCTCAAGTGTATCTCTCTAAAAGTTAGAGGATGCTGACTAGTATTGAGGGATTAGTTTGTTTCCATGGGGACACTATGATCTCTTATAGAAGAGTATTTAGAATATTAATCAGTTGAACATAAATATTGTATGTATAAGAATAAATAGACAGTAACAAAAATTAGGGATTAATACATGCAAGATAAATAAGAATGGTAAGATGCATAAAATTTGTTGTAGATACATTGGTGAAGACCATGTCATCATTTTATACCAAAATATGAGTACACCAGAAAAAGGGGATACATATAATATATTACATGCTATGAAAATATATAGAAAGGATAAGAATTAATACAATAGAGTATTGAGAACATGCTTGGTACTCCACCCCCAACCTTAATCCTAATGAAGAAAATCTAATAGGAATAACATACAAACCACTTCCCTTGATCTGTACATCCATTAATAAAGTATAATCATGAAGCAAAAAACACCCGTTAGGTTGTGATATATAGTATAATTGTGTTAAAACACACAATATCTAGGATGATATATTTCATGCAATAAACTAATAGGATTGTTCTCATTTATATAAATTATTGCAAAAAATTAGTTAAACATAACCTCCTTGGTCTGGGTTCCCAATGGGGAACACATACCATACCACCTACTTCAGTATGACAAATATGTTTTTAGAGGTACATATATATGTAATAAAGTACCAATTGGTCCATAAAATTGATATATTAATGTAATGAAGAATTCCCTGAGCTTGTGCTTTAGATTGGTGGTCACACTACCATGTCAACATATAAACATACTCAAAAATATATACAAGGGGCATGCAAAATTAAACACACATGCATACCATCAATTTTTCAAATCCTACATTGGAGACATGAGATCATATATGGAAATATAAATAGACTCCCAAGTGTCTCTAGTGGTATATCAATATAACCCAATAACTTTGATTCCATCCAAGGAAACACATATGTTGTTCCTTGCATCACTCGGGGATGGCGAATCTAATCACATACCAAGTATCTCACTTAGGGGACCAAGTATCACTTGAGGAATGACATAGAAATCTTTCCAATAGGTCCATCCATGTTTCCCCATAGGTAATCAGTCCCACTCACAAGCCTACGAAAACCAACCCAGAGATCCCATACCTAGAAATCCAAATTATAAATCCCGATATATTAGTGAATCTATCCGAACTCATTGATTCCCTCCATGGAATCCTTATATAGTGACCCATGATTTTTATTAGTCCATATAATGTGATCCATATCAATAAGAAAATATCATATGGAAAAGAATTTATATATTTTCCTTTCATTTAATAAATTTCTCATGCCAAAATCAAACAATCAATTCATGTATAACAATTCAAACTATAAAAGGGATTGAGTATTTAAGAACATATGTAAGCTCAAAGATACATGATATGATCACAAGAAAACATGTAATAATCATAGGAAATAAGATTCAATCATAATGCTCGGGCATATATATTAACACATGACATTAATAAATTTTAATAGACCAAGCTATCAATCTTGGGAATACATTTAATAAAATTCAAGCCAATCAATTTTGGAATAAAAAATAAGTGTTAGGAACTCTGTATCTTGCTCACGGTGTAAAGAATATGACATGAAATGATTATGAGACATTGGTAAGAGGCCACAATTATTTACAAAATTTCTTAACCACAATAATGAAATCAGTCATAATTTCTATAATGGGTAATAAAAATAAGCGTATAGAAAAAGGATACCAAATGAAAAATATATATAAATAAACGTGAACATGTCATTACACATCAAGGATAATAAATAATACATATTCAAATCATTCATAATATTTTCTTCATTATGTCACTTTATTCAACATAATTCATTCCATAAATTTAAGACACATAATAAAAGTGAAACATGCACACAACCAAGGTGAAACACAACTCAACCACATGGGAAATTTATGAAATTTATGATGGAACATCCAAAGGGGTGGAAAAGGCATGGTGATCATCCCATAAATAATTTTTTATATATTATAGGCTCAGTCCAGACATGGAAAAACATTTTAAATAATTTATTTGACACATAATATGCCTCCTCAGAAGATTTTAGTGACAAGAACAATGATGAAAAATCTAAAAATTAAAAAGGGATAAAAAGAGCATAGAACCCCTACTCGATTTTATAGCACCCCACTCATCTGTTATGAAGCCTCGATTTGATCTAGAATGGAATAAAATTTATTTTTTTGTGAAACTCTTTACAAATAGAGAAAAATAAAATGCAAAAAATAGTATAATAGATGAAAGAAAAATATTGTAACAGTTGGGTGTGTCAGGGAGATCATACTGAGAAATTATCATAGCTTCTAATAGTGAATGATTAAGCGGGGATATGAGGGAGCTAGAGTATAATCACATAGAGTGTGGAGGAGGATAACGACACATGGAATAGGACAGTTGAGTTGATAGAGTTTTATGAGAAAATTGAAAAGAGTTTTAAAAACATCATTAAGGATAATCATGAAATTTCACCCCCAAAACTAGGATACAGGGTTTGTCTGCATGGTTTGGGAACACCTTGTGCCAGCCATGTGGACCCCACTTCCTAGAGAAACTATTTAACAGGTTTTCCCACATGGTTTACCTAACCATACACAAATCATGAATTTATTAGTGCTAGGTTATTGTTTAAGTGGAACTAAACATGTGGGCTAGGTGTATGGTTTTGGTAAACTGTGCATATCCCATGCACACCACCACTTCCAACTTGTTGAAGGATTTCTATTACTTTCAAAACAATTTCAAAAAAATCATGTTCCCTATAAAAACCTTCAAAACATTGTAATTTCATGATATGGTTCTCTTGAAGATTAACAAGATTCCCAAGGGAGCTCTTAGGCATTTACAAATTTCAAAAAACAACACATTATGTTGTTCTAACTCTCATAATTCAAATATAATGCTCGGTTTAATGATGAGACCCTCCACCAAATGTTAAAATCAAAATTCTTATAAAATTTCACCTAGTTTGAAGACATGGGATTCTATAATATACCCAACATAGAAATTCGCATCCTTGAGAATCCTTAGAGAAATAATTAAAACATCACTCAAACTAATAAGGTCGTGGAGTCTTATTCCAATGATCAGGTTAGGATTGTAAACGTCTAACTCATCTCCTAGAATCACCTTAACACATGGAACATAATCCATAAAAACTCAATAATATGATTCTATTATAAATTTTAACATAATGATATATCTTACCCATGAAAATCTTACAAGAAATATGATTTCATCATTGACTCATTCACCACTAGGCACTTGAATTTGTAAAGAAAAATTATGTTACAATACTATACTGAATGAACCACCAGTTCGAGCATGCCATCAATGCTCCAACGACGCTCTTTTAATGATTAAATATAGTAATGGTGGATTTAATACCATTGAATTCAAGGCTTTATCATGCCAAAGTTTCATTAAAAATATTGTCTGACATGCCCTACACATGCTAAAACCCAACAAAGTTCTATTAATAATTTTTTCACCGATCGCAAAAGACAATAGAGTGTAGGATAAATAGTTGATCAACATGTGGTCATCTACCAATGAGGATCCAAACTTAGATTTCCAGTGCATTTTAAAAACTAGGATCGATGCCTTTTAGACTAAGGCACCCTCAACCTCTTCCTGAATGCTCACAAAAGCCAATAATTAGTTTTTCATGATGTTTATAGTCAAAATTCCAATTAATTCCTCCATTCCTCAGCACGAACAAGGAATATTTCTCAATCAGGAAAAAATGGACTAATACCAATCTTATCCAACTCAACCATTCTAACTACAATTCATGGTTAGTCTCAGAGTCGTCAACCATATTCCAATGAGAATATCCATGTAAAAACTAATTTTAACACTTGAATGTGATACATCATTACATGTCATGTTTTTATAGAACAAAATAGTGACTAGCCCTAATGAGGCATCCATCTGGAAATAATGTCCAAAGAAAATAGCTAAGGTCCATGAGTCCATCCATGAACTTTCTACATGGGATCACAAGTATAACTATGGACTAACAATGTCTTTAAGAGCAGTCATGCTTCTAGAAAGAAACTCTAATATAAACCACCTAAGAAGACCAATATTTTTTTAAAGATTATCATGGAATAAGACTAACACTCTATCAGTGTACCCAAATGATACTATGATAGGGAACATGGACACCTTAAATGTGAGATTACACAAATAGGTTTCATTGATATACAAAAAGGATCCATGATATATTCGCCACAAAGAGAGTGGAGTGCTCCTTATACTTTCAACCAACCCACCAAAAGAATTGTGAAGGGATTTAGAACCATTAAAGGATGAATTACATATAATAACTCATCTAAAACCATTGATTGATCACCATAAACCATCCATGATACCATTACCACACATGGAATTCTAATATTATTAAGTAAAACCATTAAAGTACATCATTGATTGATAGCATTCCCAAAGTTGTGTAGACTTCCAACCATGACATCGTTGTGCGGTCATGAAAGAACCATCTAAAGATGAGATATTCCATCCAAAAAGATATTTTAAAAGAGACATAACATTCTCAAATGGTTCTCTAGGTTGTGATCCTTCTACTTGGGAGTACACATTTATGAAAAGACAACACAATATTCCACACCATAAGAGTGTCATTGACATCAGATAAAATATAGAATGTGATCTCATTCTAAGACACATGTTCCATAAACCACTGACCGTAGTCCTAGAGGTGACAAACATGATTAAAAAAGTGTTTAATAGAAGATATAGAGATATCTAGCTTCTCTTGAGAGCTAGGTTAGATTCTCACCCAAACGAACATGTGATACTTCCCTGAGTCATGTTTCCACAAATCAAGGAATTATCTGTAAAATCCAAAACACCTGACTGGAATTTAAACAAATGATTCCATTTAAAAAATCATCTCAAACATTGGGATGATCTATGACATTTATCTATGTCATGTCACTCTAATGAAGATTTCATTGATTTTCAAATAATAATGACCACAGATTAAATTATTTACACTAAACCTGAATGGTCGGATGCACCATTAAATAGGACAATAGGTACCACATATATGAATAATAATACTCTGTGATTACAAGAAAAAATGAATAATCCATGATTCTATCCCCAAGAATAACATCCATATACATTTAAGTATCTCACGACCTTCAATAGGTTGAACTTGAAGTCATAATACAATGTATGACTGTCAACTTGGTAGATGATGTATCAGGTTATCCATTGCTGGAGATAAGGAAGAGGGATCACATGACCTCATTAAGCGGCTAACCATGCCCTAGGAAAGTATACCCCTCTAGAACTGAGCATTTAAAAATTATAACACTCAGTGAAAACATTAAACATCACATGAACTCCAGTAAAAACAACGGTATCATTTTTGGAAACTAGAAATCCTATAAGGGTCTATGACACATGAATAGTACAATGCCTTGTGTAATTTCATGCAAAAATAAGGAAGGGTTCTTAGGATATGAGGGTCATACCTAAAATTTGAAAACCCATTTTCAATTAGAAAAAAAATGTGGACCCCAAACATGGTAACTCCTATAAGGGTTATAATGCCTCTAACCCAGATAGTAACACCTCAGTATTCTATAGTATGTTTCCCTTTGAATAAAGTAGTAGATTTAGTTGTATGCAACTAGGAGTTTTAACACACCATGTCCAATAAAACTAGCCGTTATGAATAGTAATATTCACTTTTTAAAATTTTATAAATTTCAGTTTTCAAAATGGATATCATTTTTGGATTATGAATATTGAAATTATTTTAGGGTGAATTTTAGGTATTTTTCTAAAAACATTCAATTTTTGTAGGACAGTGAAAAGGACTGTTTTTTTGTTTTAAACCAAATATTTATTTAAGTAATTACTTAGTTTATTTGAATTTATTTTTGGTCAAAATAGATATATAATACCTATATATGTTCAATGTAAGTCATTGAAGTCATTTTATAATAATTTTAGATATATAAATAATTATTGACCTTTTTACAGTCCTGTACCCAACTTCTAGTAGCATTTGAAAGTTTGCATAAAACATAATTTTACCAATTCAGTGAGTTGAATTTCAAAAATACGAGAGAAACAATTTAAATAAGTAAGTAAAATGTGTCTTAATTAGATGAAAATAATTTTTTTGAATAGTAAATTTTGACTTTTATTTACCACAGTTAAAAGTGTATAGGATAATTAAGGGGGAAAATGATATTATAATTACACTAACACATGTCCTAATTCTATTAGATAAGTGTAATTCGAACAAAAACAACCTTAGTAATATAATAGAACCACCTTTGGTCCACTTAGATTAGATTCGGACTTTTATTATTATTTTATTTGAAGAAGAGTTAAAAGAGTCAAATTCAATGTTTAATAACTAAACCATTTTTTAATATAGGGTTACACACAACATATAATCAATTTTAAATATTAATTATAAATACAAACATATTTCCTATATGATGGTATTTTATTTATAATTTTTAGACATTAAATAATTTAATTTATATATCACCTAATGATAATGCAGTAATTACATTAATAATGAAATATTAAAATAATTGATATTATAAATATCCAAATATATGTTAATTGGGACTTATGATAAATAAAACATATTTTTTAGGTTAATATGACATGTTATGGTCGATTAAAAAAATATTATTCTAACTGATAAACTTTTTATGGATGTCAAAAAAATTAAATACTAAATTGTGTCAAAATATGACCTAATTGAGTTTTTTTAAAAAATAAAATATTATTAATTGATGTAAAATTATTAAAAATCTAATGTTAGGAAAATGAAAATAGATAAGGTTATATATAAAAATAATGAACCACTTTGGGTTCTCTTGGTTGTTTATAGTAAGATCATTAACCATAAAATATAAAAATACCAAGACACATAGTAAATGTCAATCTATTTAACATAGAGTGAAAAATAAAATATAAGGTTAATATGGTGACCTAAATCTGTCTAAAACATATTATTTGAAATTATTTATACCCATACCAACATTATACTAGAAATAAATCATTTGAGAGTAATTAGAAACCAAAAACATTTTTATTATAAAATAATATTTCAAGCTTTTCCTAAATGACCCTCACCTCTCTTATAAAAGGGTACTTCTCTTTCTCTTAATTTCACACTTCCAAAGCGATTTGTATCAGCAAATACCTGTCAAAATTTCTTCCCAAATTTCCTCAATTGAATCTAGAGGCCTCAAATTGATTATAAATCCAACCTAAGGAGCCCTTTTGATCAACTCAAAAAGAAACACCCGAAGAAGAGGTAATAAATTCACCACCCTCTTTCAAGTTCTTTTCTTCTTCTAATTCATCTTTATTATTTGTTTACATACCAAAATAATAAATCCATTACCATATACATACTGTGATATTGTTATAAATATTGTACAACCATATTCTTTATTCTATCCATCCTATAAATGACAATGTCATCATATGTGCGTATGTACGGCTTACCGTCTCCACATTGTGGTGTAGTTTGTTATTAAAAACACTACATTATTTTGATGATAATAATAATGAGTATAATTGATGTAAATAATAAATAAAACATGTTAATGAATCTTTATATATGATATACCATCCAATTACATACGATTTCACCATCAATATAATGATATTGATGCTCGTGCGTACGTACGGATTACCATCTCCACGAACGCGATGAGATTAATTCCCCATAGTAATCATTAAAGAATAATTTTCATTTTATGTTTAAAAATAATGTTTATAAACATAATATAATTATGTATATGAATCAAATATATCCTATCCATAACAAACATGGCTAACATAACCAATCATATAAAGAAAAACAAATCATTTAACACCTGAAATGATGATACTATTGAAATATTATTAATAAAGAAATATTAGAGGTTTATATTTGATATCATATTTATGTATATAGTTTATTTATAATTTTATAACATTTATTTTTCTATTATACCAGATTTTAACATACAATCTACAAAGGAAAAGTACATGGTAAGGGTTAATTCCACAATCTCTTTATTATCTGAGGTTATTTATACGTGAGTATCTACTGGGACCACATTATCATCCACATCAGTGTTTCTTGAAAATATATTTCAAAACATATTTACTATTTCATAGACTATGGTTTAATGTCGTTTTTACCCTTTTTTTTACTTTTTATAAAATTTTTATAATGGAATCTTTCCATAATTTTCCAATCAAGGTCCATTACGACAATTTCGAAAAAATTAAGGAATGAATGATTTTTAACTTATATGGTGGGTGCAACTTTATCAACCATTATATCACCTTCCAATCCCCCTTACAATATTATAATAATATAAATGTTTTCTTTTATAATTTTGTGACTTCTAAATTATATCAAAATAGAATGATATGTCTTTCTAAAAAAATTATTGATTTAATCTATGTCAACATCTTCGGATAGATTTTAAACATTTTTGAAGTTGATTTATTATGATAAAAATATTACATATTGTGTTGAAGGTTTTTTGGTGAATTTCATAATTGATGTGTTATTTTTATACAATTCATGTTTTAGGGTTAATATATTGACACTTCATATGCTAGTTTTAATACGAATGTTTGTGTTCTGTTTCAACATTTTAATATAAGGAATGTATTGGACTTATTATGTGATGGGTGGAGCCCATTAAAGCTCCTCAATGCATCGATATGTATCATGAGAAAATTATATGTGGAATTGGCTAAAGCCTTTCCCAATTTTGATATATGGTTTTGGCTGAGGCCTTAATCATTTTTAGACGTCTTGGCCGACGCCGTGAAAAAATGTTTCATAATGTCCCGCATTACACATTCTATATTTATAAAAATATTAGTGATGTTTCATGTTTTTATTTGACTAGTAGAATACACATGATTATGTTTTATTATGGCATTATTTACTCAGCTCATATTCCTTCCATAAATTGTTCATGTTTGTTATTTTTAAAGTCATGTTTTTTCAATTATTCACAATGCCTAGTGTTTATATTATCATCCACTGTATTGACTACCCTTACTAAGCATTTATGCTGAGCCCTTTCATATGTTTCATTTTCCCATGATATGAAGAAGTTAGTTATGAGTGACTTTCAGGCAGAATCTATGAGGCTTGGAGGTTTCTAATTTATTTAATTAGTGTTGTATTTATTTCAAGTTGTAATGTTAAAATTATGTTTGTATCTTGTTTACAATAATTATAAACTTATTGGTCCTTCCAGACATGTTTCTTCATTCATGCCAATGTTATGTAATATACCAAAAACTCTGGGAAAATAGGGTCCGGGCGTTACAGTTGGTATTATAGGAAGTTTAGTACAAACAATGGAAACTAGATTTAGATATACTCTGATTAGAGCACATGACCATAAGATATACATTGAGGACTAGTATATCAAAACTTCCTTGAAATTTTGGTTATGTTGAGATTTTGTGTATTTTCCAAGAAATACATCCATTTCTAGATACGAGAGGGTAGAAGAGGCTCTGTTATAGATATACCTAGGATTGAAAACACCGACAATGAGTATCAGGCGTGACACAGGGTATCCTGGTACATGAAAATGGGCCTTGTGGCACTATTGATTGCGACACTCCCAGGAGATATGTTTAAGAAAATTCACATTTCCATTATAAAACATTATGAATGATTTATCAGTATATACCCCTCAAAGAAATTTTTTTTATGATTATGGATTTTATCCATAAACTGTTCAATTTATGTTAAGTATTTTACAAGTTTAGAATTATGTATTGTGATTCATAAACTAATTTAATGTATTCCATTGTTTAGAAATGTATCCTAGTGGAAGAAATGGATACCGAATCAAAGCACATAATACATATAGGAACTACAATCATACTCAAGATAATTATAGTATAGTTTGTTATGCAACTCTTGTTGATCAACATATCACCATACTAGGACAACTCACTCAGGTTATGAATAATAACCTTACCTGTATGAATCACCCTGATCCACAATGTTGAGGATCAATGTTAGACCAATTCAGCAGGCAAAAACCACTGACTTTCAATGATACTATAAATCCATTTGTAGCTGAGCAATGGATAATTTCTTTAGAGAATATATTTCAGGCTTTGGGGAGTAGTGAAAGGGAAAAATTTGACATGGCAGTTTATCGCCTCACGGGAGATGCAGATCAATGGTGGTTATTGATCCAAAACACAAAAAAGAATGTAGAGGTATCAAGTATGGAATTGACGAAGTTTAAAGAGATTTTCATAGAAAAATACTTTCTTAGTCACCATTAAGTGGATATGAAATGGAAATTTTTGAGTCTTAGGGAAAAGGAGGATGTGAATGTCACAAAGTATGAGGCTAACTTTACAAGGTTATAAAGGCATGCAATAGATTATATATATAACCCAAAGAGTTTTATTGATCGATTCATTAATATGTTAAAACCATTTCTCTATTGAGAATTAGTCTAACAATCATTCTCATCATATGAAGATATTGTCTCATGTTCTATCAAGATAGAAAAGAAATTACCTAAGTCTTATGACTTTAAATCAATGCATGAGAAGAATATATATGCTGAACACTCTGGGAAAATAAATATAGAAAATGTGAAGAAGGGAATAGATGAATATCCACCCTGTGATAATTGTGGAAGAAATCACCTTAGTGCCTATCTAAGAGGAAAAATATTATTATACAAATATGGACAAAAAGGCCATCTTGATGGTGATTGCAAGGGGGGAATGAAATTACCACTATTCAATTCAAAAATTTTAGGGAGATGGGAAATTATGAACATGAATATCCTATGTTCCAAGGAAACATACCTCTAAAAAGTTTAATGGAGAAATTCCAAGCTTATGTGATCACTACTACTGAGGTTGAAGCTTTGAAAGATGGTGTGGCCAGTAATTTAATGGTTTCCTCAAGTTTAGATAATTCTTTATTTCATTATGGATCATCACATTGTTTCATATCACTTAGTTTTCTATGAAAATTTGATATTTCCAATTTGATTTAAAAGAGGAGGTGTGAATCATAACTCTTTAGGTAAGTATCATTGAAACATTGTTTTCTGAATCAGTTCCCATTATATAATATATATGTTCATTATCCACTGATCTCATTGTCATACCCATGATTTAATTTGATATAATCCTCCGTATGGATTTGATTTCGGGCCATGGTGTGAAAATTTATTTTAAGAAGAAGAAGGATACAATTTTTGATGATGATAAAGAGTAACTTATTTTTAGAGCAAAAACATCATTATCTGATTCTTATCAAGATCCACCCCCAGTAGCTCTACTAAATTAAATTATTGGGGAGTAATAGAATGGAATAACTATGAGTGAGGAATGGAATGTTCAAATAAAAGATGTACCTACTGTTCCAGAATATGTTGATGTGTTTCAACAGGATTTACCTAGACATCTTCCACACTACTAGAATTATAACTTTTAGAGACCTCCAAAAGCAGCCACTAAAAGGCTTTAGAGACCGCCCAGTGACCACATTTAGTAGTCACATAAGCTTCATCGGTCAAACCCTTTATCCACTTCCATTGGAAGTCGCTAATTTATCACATTAACTCAGTGTTCTAATGGTCCTCATGTGGGTCCTCGTCTCAGCATATGTGTGGCAAGGGACCCAAGACCTTTCCCCCACCGGCCATGGCGAACACACGACGGTAGGTGGATGTTGGGTCGTGCAGGTGATGAGGATGAGGTTGTTGGAAGTACGAGGCAAGGGTTTAGGATGGTTAGGCATGTAGACAACGGTCACAAGTGTTCTTTTAGGAATCATTGTACGACATTAAGAGAGAAGGCATGCAGCGACGTGCGGCGATGTGCAACGTCGACTGCGGTACATTGGATTTGTAGCGGCTAAAGAGGGAGGGAATAAAAAGATGCGCGTGTGGGAAAATTCATGCTGGAATTTTACTTTCGTATTAGAGTTCGCCTATGGCGGTTTCTAATACCCTCTTTAGTGACCACCAATGGTGGTCGCCCGCATCAGGAGGCCCAAAAACTAAAATTTCTAGTAGTGCCAGAACAAGAAATTGGGTTTTCCATTGACTTAATTTCTAGTTCAAGGCCCATATCAATGACTATTTATAGGGTGACCTCAGTGGAATTAGTGGAAATAAAGAAACAACTAGGGGAATTTAGTAATAAGGGATTTATTCACCCTAGTGTTTCTCCATTGCGATCCCCTATCCTTTTTGTTAAAAAGAAATAATGATCTATGAGGATGTGCATTGACTATAGAGAGATCAATGCTATAACAATAAATAACAAGTATCACCTACCTTGCATTGATGATTTATTCGTTCAACATCATAGAGCTCAATATTTTTCAATGATTGGCCTTTGATCTAGATATCATCATTTGTGTGTGAAAAAGGAAGACATTTAGAAAACTGTATTTCGAACCACTTATCGACATTACGAGTTTACAATAATTCCTTCTGGACTGACTAATGCACCCTCTATTTTCATGGATCTAATGAATAGTGTTTTCAAGGAATGTCTTAATGACTATATAGTAGTATAAAATGATGACATCTTGATTTAATAAAAAATATACAAAAATCATGAAATTCACATGTGTACTATTCTGAAAACCCTTAGAAGAAATGAATTATATGAGAAGTCTAGAAAGTATGAATTCTACTTTCAAGATATTTTTTCCCTTGTCCATATTGTATCTAATGATGTAATCTTTATTGATCGTTCAAAGAATAATGAAATCCAAGAAAGACCAGCACCGAACAGTATAACTGAGGTTCACAATTTCATTGGATTAGTAGGTTATTATCGAAATTTTGTCTAGTATTTTCCCTGGTTGGATAACCCATTAACCAAGCTCACACATAAACGGGATAAATTTATTTGGACAAAAGAGTGTGAATAATGTTTTGAATAAATGATGAGAAGATAATTCAATGCTATTATATTGACTCTACCATGGGGGAATGATGGATTTGTTATTTATTGTGATGCATCAATGAAATGACTTGGTAGTGTCTTTATGTAGAATGATAGAGTTATTGCATATGCATCAGGACAGCTAAATATTTATGAGCAAAACTATCCCAATCATGATCATGATTTAGTAGCTGTAATTTTTTCTCTAAAAGTATGAAGACACTATCTCTATGATGAAAAATGTGATATTTATACTTATCACAAGAATTTTAGGCATATTTTGTCATAGAAAAAACTCAATATGAGGCAATGACTATGGCCTGAACTACTCCATGAGTATGATTGCACTATACACTAGCACTCGAAGAAGGAAAATAAGGTATAAGATTCTTTTAGTAGAAATAATGATAGAGTTTTGAACAAGATGGGAGTTAAAATGGATCCTATTTTCATGGATCTAGTAAATATGGATATGGGAATAACCATGGAGGGTGAAACATAAATAATCTTTCAAATGGGTGTCAAACCATCTTTACTAGAAAGGACAAAATGTTCTCAAACAGATAATGAAGAGTTTCCAAAGAATATTAAAGCCGTGAATGATGGGATTTCGAATATCAAAATTAGAAATTTCGAGGAAGAAATTATTTAAATAGGGGATAATGTAACACCCCATGCTTTCACGGTACGTTTCCCTTTAAATAATGCAGTAGCATGTGTTGTATGCATCAGGAAGTTTTAACACACCACGACCAATCGAACTAGTCGTTATGAATTGTAATACCCACTTTTTAAAATTTTATAAATTTTATTTTTGAAAATGGACTTAATTTTTGGATTTAGAATATCAAAATAAGCTTAGAGTGAATTTTTGGTATTTTTCTGAACAATTTAAATTTTTGATGAATAGTGAAAAAGACATCGTTATTATTTAAAATTGAATTTTTATTTAAGTAATTAGATATTTTATTTTAATTTATATTAGGTCAAAAAAGATACATAATACCTATATATGTTCAATATAATTCATTGGAGTCATTTTATAATATTTTTAGATATATAAAATTTTATTGGACTTTTTATCGTCTTTTACCCACCTTCTTGAAGCATTTGCAAATTTGAATACATCATAATTTTACAACTTTAGTGAGTAGAATTTCATAATTATGAGAGACACAGTTGAAATAAGTATGTAAAATTTTGGTAAATAGGATTGAAATAATTTTTGGTGAATAATAAATTTTGACTTTTATTTACCACGGTTAAATGTAAATAGGGTAATTAAGGGTAAAAATGATATTATAATTTTGGTAACACATGCCCTAATTCTATTATATAATTTTAATTAGAACAAAAACAACCTTATGAATAAAATATGACCCCCTTTGGTGAAACTGGATTAGATTATGACATTTATTATTATTTTATTTAAAGAAGGGTTAAAAGAGTTAAATTCAATGTTTAATAACTAAACCATTTTTAATATAAGGATTAACAAAATATAAATTAGAACATAAATATTCATTAGAAATATAATTATATTTTCTACATATTGGTATTTTATTTATAATTTTTAGACATTAAATAATTTAATTTATTTATGACATAATGATGATGCAGTAATTACCTTAATAACGAAATATTAAAACAATTGATATTATAAATATCCAAATAAATGTAAATTGAGACTTTTGTGGAATTACAATATTTTTATATGTTAATATGAAATTTATTATTGATTAAAGAAATTTTATTCGAAATGATAAATTTTTTTATGGATTTCAAAAAATTCAAACACTAAATACTATCAAAATTGACATAATTGTGTTTTTAAAACAAATACTATATTATTAATTGACATAATATTCCTAAAAATAAAATGTTCAGAAAAAGGACTCATATAAGGCTAGATATATCAATAATGAACCACTTGGGGATTTCATGGATTTTTATATTAAATTTATTAACCCTATGATATAAAAATACAAAGAGACACGGTAAATGTCAAACTATTTAAGGAATAGTTAAATCTAAAAGGTAAGGTTAATATACTGAACTAAACCATCAAAAAACCAATTTTTGGGGAGTTTTTAGACCCATCCCAACCTTATCCTTGAAAAAAATTATATTGGATCCATTATTAATTTAATATGATTTTATTATAAAATAATATTTCAAGATTTTCCTAAAGTGACCCTCACCTCTCTTATAAGTGGGTACTTCCCCTTCTCTTAATTTCACATCTCCAAATCCATTTGGCTCAGCCAAACGCTAGCCAAATATCTTCCAAAATTCATTAAATTCAACCTAGAGGCCTTAATTTGATCATAAATCCAACCTAAAGAGCCATTTCGATTAACTAAAAAGGAAACACCTGAAGAATAGGTAATAATTTCACCACCCTCTTTCAAGTACATTTCTTCTTGCGGTTCTTCTTTCCTTGTTGTTTCCATAGCAGAATAATAACTCAAGTACCCTACACATAATGTGATTTTATTATAAATATGGTACAACCATGTTTGTTATTTTATCCATCATAGAAATGACAATGTCACCGTACGTGTGTACGTATGGCTTACCGTCTCCACGTCGTGGTGTAGTTAGTTATTCAATCACAAAATTATATTGATGGATATAATAATGAGTATAACTGATGTAAATAATAAATATAACATGTTAATGATTCTGTATATATGATATCCCATTAAATTACATTAAAATTTCACCATCAATATAATGGCATTGTCGCTCGTGTGTACATATCGAGTACCACCTCCATGTGCACGATGAGATTCATTCCCCATCATAATCATTAAAGAATAATTTTTATTTTATGATTAAAAATAATTTTTATGAACATAATGTAATTCTGTATATGAATCAAATATATACTATACATAACAAACATGGCGTATGTAACCATGTATATAAAGGAAAACAAATTAGTTAACACCCAACACGATAATACAACTGAAATATTATTAACAAAGCAATATTAGAGGATCATATATGATATCATATTTATGTATATAGTTAATTTATTATTTAAAGAAATGTTTTAACTATTATAAATAAGTTTAACATACCATTGACTAATGAAAATTAAAATTTAAGGGTTAATTCCACAGTCCCTTCATTATTCGAGGTTATTTATATGTGATTATCTACTAGGACCTCTTTATCATCCGCATTTTTCTTTCTTAAAAATATATTTCAAAACATTTTCACTATTCCCTAGACTATGGGTTAAAGTAATTTATACCATTTTATGAATTTTTATAAATGTTTTATAAAGTAATCATTCAGACATTTTCCAAAGGAGTACCTTTATGACTATTTTGACAAAATTAAGAAAATAATGTTTTTTAACTTATACGGTGGGTGCAGCTATATTCCACCATTATAACACCTTCTAAAATTCCCTTAAATTACTATAAAAATATAAATGTTTTCTTTTATAATTACATTACTTCTAAATCATTTCAAAATAAAAAGAGATATCTCTCTCAAAATGTTTCGATTTCATCTATGTCAACATCTTTTGATGGATTTTAAACATGTTTGAAGATGATTTATTATGATACAAATATTTCATATTGTATTGAAAGTTTCGTGATTTATTTCACTATGGATGTGTTGTTTTCATACAATTAATGGTTTAGAGTTAAAGTATTGACATTTCATATGCTAGTTTGAATACGAATGTTTATTTCATGTTTCAACAATTTCCTTTGATGATGTATTGGACTTACTATGTGAAGGTTGGAGCCTGTTATAGATATTCGGTGCATCAGTAGGTCTCATGAGTCAATTAGATGTGGAATTGGATGAGGCCTTTCCCAATTTTGATATATGGTTTTGTCTGAGGCCTTAATCATTTTGGACGTCTTCACCGAGGCCTTGAAAAAATGTTTCATAATGTCCCATAATATACATTACCTCATTATAAAAATATTATTGATGGTTCATTTGGTTATTTGACTAGTATAATACCCATGACTATGTTTTATTATGGAATTATTTACTCATCTAATATTTCTTCCATAATGTTTTCATGTTTATTATTTGTAAAGGCATGTGTTTTCAATTATTCACCATGCCTAATGTTTATGTTATCATATGATGTATTGCTTACCATTAATGAGCGTGTAAGCTCACCCCTATCTTAAGTTTAATTTCTCAGGATATGAATAAGTTTTTCATGAGTGACTTCCAAGCATAATCTACTAGTCTTGGATGTTTCTAATGAGAAAAAGTTGTCATGTATTTTTTTTATGTTGTAATGATGAACTTATGTATGTATCTTGTTCCCAATAATACTAAACTGATCGGTATTTCGGGACAATATTCCTTGTATCATTCAAATGTTATGTAATAAAGCACCAACTCTGGGTAACTAGGGTCAGGGTATTACACAGATGCATGGAACTTTTGTATTATTTTAATACATTGGTATGATTACAAGGAATCAAATCCTGATGGACTGTTTAGTTTAGTAGTCATGGAAAATAGATTAAATGAATTAATATTACATTATAATTCAAATAATAAAATAAAACATGTATAATTCGTTTATAACACTTTTATTATCCAAGATTAACCATTCATATCAATCATAAAAAACTTCTTGGAATCCTAGGAAAACCACACATATGAAAACAGTGAGCTCAGATTCTCAGTAAGGTTAAAAAATATATAAGAGGCTTTCATAAATATTAATAATCATTTATGTCATGTATAAAAATGGACCACATGCCTAATAAACATATTATTTAGCATATTATGGAAGGAATAAATTAAATAATTACATTTAATCATTCATAACAATATTTTACTAGTTGAACAATCACATGTAATTTCAATAACTAATCTCATAATGAGAGAATTCATAATTCTGGACATACTAACAAGGCCTCATTCCAAGACAATAGAGGGAAGAGATTATTCCAAACCCAAATTAATTAGTCTCATGAGAACTACTGACGCATCATAAGGATTTCATTAACCATTCCCTAAACCATAAAGATTTCATTAACTGGTCCCCAACATGTAGGGATTTTATTACCCAGTCCATAACCAATGTTTTTCTATGTCCAATTCATTCCTCAAATTAAAAGGGTGAAACATTACCAATATAAACATTAATATTAATTCAATCAAACAAAATTTTAATAATTTATCCAAAACATATGAATGGTATCAAAATATTACATCCATAGTCGAACCTAAAACAATCACATTAATAAAATATGGAATATTTCATCATAAAAAGTACACCACAATTATACATAAAATCCAATAATGGATGTTGACATGATGAAAATTATCAATCAAAATCATTAATACCCTTTGAAAGAAAAATCCAGTTGTACATTAAAATCATTTAAATACATGCGAAATTATAAAAGAAAAAAATTATTTTAAAATTAACCATGTAATCTATTAAGAAAGGCTTCAAAATGTTTCAGTGTTATAATAGTGGAAAATATCCACTCATGTAATAAAAGAAAAAACATTCTTTCCCTAATTTTTCAAAAAGATCATAATTTACCAAGATGGGAAAATGACGTAAAGATCCCTCTAAAAACAATTTTTATAAATTAAAATAAGGGTAATAATGTATTTAAATTTATTTTGATAATATTTTGAAATATATTTTATGAAACATGGACATGGATAATAAAGAAGACCCAATAAATACTTAATTATAAATAACCTCAGATAATAATTAGATTATGAAATTTACTGTTAAATAAAACAGTTAAATGAATAATTTTTTAAAATAAAATGAATGAGTTTAAAAATAGACACAAAATATCCTTTATAATCATTTTATTTCTATATCAATAGTTATGTAAATAATATCAATAATATTTAAATGGATAAAGGATTAATTATTTAAACATTCAAATCGTTCCATAAAACATTTTACATTTAAATCATAATACTAATATCTTCAAATGAATTTTTAAATAACATGAAGAATATTTATTAATGGTATGAAATATAAGGGGAGAATTACATACACTAAACACACAAAATAGGTGGTGAACATGGATTATATCTCATGGAAATTTAAAGTGTGGCATAATTCTTTTACCTTATGTATGATTATCTCTGTACGTGACTAAAAATAATGTTTTTAAACATATTTTTAACTTCTACTAGAACCATAACAATATTTATGTTATTATACATGATTCGTTTATGACTTTATATTACCCATTTATTAATAATTTACATGTTAAAGAAACATTTCAGGTAAAAATCACTTTATTTATCATACGTGTTTTGACATGTTATTCTTGATATTATTAATTAGAAAATCATTTAAATAATTCCATAATATAAAACATGATTTATATCTCATCTATATTCTGTATATAAAAATATACATATAATATATATAATTTAAATGGAACACATTTTTCATGAAAATGATAGGCCTTACCTACATAAAAACGTTGTTTCTATTTTCTTATTGTAATGAATCTAAGTTAGTAAATAACATAGACCTATATATATATTATATTTAAAATTATAATTTCATATATTTCATAATTATTCATTATATATATTTTTAAAATCATTTTTTAATGGTTAATGTGAAGAATGAATCTCACCGCGTCAAGGAGATGATAAGCCATACATATACATGAGTTATGGTATCAATAACTGGATGGTTAAATGGTATGGAATTGTTTGGTAAATTAATTATACAGAATCATTATCAATTTTATATTAATTATTTATATCTATTATACTCATCATTATTACCATTATAATAAATTATTTTTCATTAAAAAATTACACTACAACGTGGATACAGTATGTCGTACATGCGCAGACATGGTGATATTATTATTCATAGGACAGATAAAATGAGGAATATAGTTTTCCCGTGATTATAATATCATCTCAGTATATGGAAGATACTGGAGTTATTAATATGATATGGAAAACCATATAAAGTGGAAGTATAAAAAGAAATGTACTTTGAAAGTGGTGATAAAACAATTACCTATTCTTCAGGCGTGTCCTTTTTATTTTAACAAAACTACTCTTTAAAATGGATTTATGCCAAAAGTATGGCCTTTAGGATGAATTGAGTGAATTTGGGAGATGATATAGGTAGTTTTTTCTGATACAATGGTATTTTAAGGTGGTAATTATATAAAAGGGTAAGTTTCCTTTGATAAGAGAGTTGAGGCACACTTTTAG
Organism: Viscum album; assembly: GCA_963277665.1. NCBI lineage: Eukaryota > Viridiplantae > Streptophyta > Magnoliopsida > Santalales > Viscaceae > Viscum > Viscum album. The sequence goes on along the minus strand of OY728133.1, from coordinate 1,369,699,410 downwards.
AATATCCTAAAATATTAATTTATTATAAATTTATTTTTGGTTTCAAATAGATCCAAATTGATTTATTTAGATTCTTAGATGAGTATGGGTATAAATATATATAACCAATGAATTTTATACTTGTTTAGGTACTAAAATTAACCTTATATTTTGGATTTAACCGTTAGTTAGACAGTTTAACTCTTACCGTGCCTTCTTGTGTTTTTACACTATAGAGTTAAAATTGAAACTGGAAAATTCCAAACAAACCACAATTGAAAAATTTATTAAATATTTAACAATATCCATGTTTTTTTTCAAATCGTAAATTTTTAATAATTTATTATTTAATAAAATTTAATTTTTATTAAGATATCATTTTTATCAATTTTAATACTATTTAATATTTTTATTTTTAAAAATATCAAACCAGAATGATAAATTCGACATAATAAATCCAATATAGCACTAAAATTTCTATGTTATCTATAAAATTATTTAAGGACATTAAGTAAGTCAGATTATATTAATTTTAGTATTATTAATATCATTTATTTAATTATTCTTTTAATTAATCAATTAATGCATTGTTATTGTGTCACAATTAAATTTAATTATTTTATGTCTAAAATTTAAAAATTAATTATAATGAGGTAGATAAATTTATTATATTTCTAATTAATATTTATATTATAATTTAAATAATTTATAACCGTATATTGAAAATTATTTAGTCATTAAATTTTTAATATGACAGTTTTAACTCTTCTTTAAATAAATTATAATAAATGTCTTAATCTACCACAAGTGGAATATAAAATATCATTTTTTGACTTAAGATTTATTTATTTTTGATAAATACTTATCCAATTAAATCAGGAAAACTATTAGGGTAATTTTATGTTTTTATAATATTATTTTTACCTTTAATTGCACAATCTGCCTTTAACCGTGGTAAATAAAATACAAAAGTTACTATTCAAAAAATTATTTTTATCCAATTGAACCAAATTTTTCATAATTATTTCAAGAATTTATGTAGGTTTTTTAAAATTCAATTCACATATGTAGTAAATTTATGCTTAATTATATTCTATAAATGCAGTTAGGAGGTTGGTAAAAAGACGTTAAAAATGTTCAATGAATTTTTATATTGAATTCTTTTATAAAAAATTATTACAATAAACTAAATTGGGTTAATATATGTATTATTTATATATTACAACTTCAAAATAAATTTAAATAAAAATTATTGATTAAATGAAAAATTTAGTTTTTTTAACAATAATGTAGTGTTTTTCAGAAATCATAAAAAAATAAATGTTTTCATAAAAATATAAAACTTTCACCCTAAGATAATTTTGATATTAGAAATTCATAACATGAAGTCTATTTTACCAAATTAAATTTTTAGGAGTGTCTAAAATTAATTTTATTATTGTTCACAAAAGGGCCTAAAAAGTAGGTCTTTTAATAAAACAATATTTCTAAACATAAAACCATTTTACCAAAACATTTACATTTCAATATAAATATGTTTTATTTATTTGATAAAATTATAAATAACATTTAAAAATTATTTATTACTATTTATGTTTCTGTATTTAATCGATAAGATATAAATATAACATTTAAATAATTTTAACAATATAGTGTTGTTTTGTAGAAACACAATCTTGCGTGTCACACAATCCAAGTCGGTGTTGTGTGAGAAACAAGCTATGAAAGATGATTTATCATGAAATATTGAGGTTTTACAATCTCTCATCCATTAATAAATTACGTCCTTGCAGTTCAATATTGGAATTGGAAAATATGGGTTGGAATTTTTAAAATATTATTTTTTTAATCCCACATCGGAAAACGCTTAATGAGACCACCATTTTAAAATAGAGAATGGGAAGTACGAATGTAATTAGACATTAAACATATGAGGGTTACATGTCAGAAAACATATAAATGAATTAATATTTAACCGTCAATTTATGGTTGAGAGTTATAAAGAAAATTTTTAGGATAATGTTAACAATGTGAAAGCTATAAATCTGTAATTATCCTAGTGACCATTTGATTCATCTCAAAAGAAAGAACAAGGAAAACCATTTTTTATTTACGATCATTCCCATAGAGTTAAATAATTAATTTACTCCTTAGACTAATAAGATAATGAATAATACTTACTAACTTAACAATCAGAGTTTCCTCCTTTAATCAATTTCTTCCACAATTACAAATGTTTTTCCAATTGATGTGTGTTCATGATGAATTTATCATACATGAAGCACTATATTTAACTTTTAGATAATTTTATAATTCACAAAATATTAACCATATTTTCCTACTATCTTTTTTCATTAACCAAAATGTTAGTACAATATAAGGTAATTTATAAAAATAAACACAAAAAATCTACAAGAAATCTATAAGATCATTCTGAAAATAACCGGCCTTCATTAGAAATATTTGTGACTAATATTGATTTACAAAATCTAGAGATATTTGACAACATAGTCATCCAATATAAATTTTAAAATTTATCTCTAAAAAACAAAGTCACTCATACCATCTCATACCAAAAAGTAATTAACATAATTATATATTCTCTATTATAGGTTAATCATTTCATTATATAACACCATTTGATACATGTCCACAAAATAATCATAGATTCTTAAAAAATAAAATTCAACCATTAATCCTCAAATAAAATCCCATAGTAATTTAATTACATGATTTATATAAATTTTCCAAACTAGTGAACTTCTTTCAAAATAATATTTATCACATAATTCCAAAATCAGTTTCCAATACCAAGGATATTGATTTGGTAAAACATAATTTACGAAAATGAACATATTATTATTTAATAAAATTGTTTAAAAACACATACTATAGAGGGAGGTCATATTGGCCATTGGTAGGCTCTACACCCTTTTCGTCATTTTTGGTGGGTTCAATACTGATGACCATTCCGGACACAACGAGTTTTCACCCTTCCTACCGATTTTCCTTTTTCTAAAACTATTTAATTTTTATAACATTACAAAAATGAGATAAAAAAAAATAACCATAACATATCATAATCTCAAATTTTATCTTATTCATTTCATTTTTGTCCCAAAATGTAATATACCTTAATTAAATCAAATCATATAAACCCTAATGGTTTTTTGTACCTATATAATTATGTAAACACATGAAAGGATAATTTCTTCCATGGATAACACATTCACATAATTAAAAACATGGTTACACAAATTAATAGAAAGTATTCTAAGGTAATACCATCCTCAAAATACCATTAAAAATTTTAAACATTTTTTCATCCATTTATTTCTACATAGGTACATTCTTTATATAGTAGTCATCCTATAGAATAGGGCATTTACTCGGGTTAAGGACATGGACCCCTACATTTTCAAAAAAATGACTATAAATTGATTCATAAGATCAGATTCATTTTCTTCCATTATAATCCTCAATTTTTCTCAAAAATACTTTTCTTTATGTCCCTCTTTCCCACACATAAAACATTTCTTTGTTCTGTTGATAAACTTTCATGGGTGTCTTCTTACACATTTTCCTCATGATGGGCATTGAGCTTTATTTTCCCTGTGGCCTCTTCTATTTGATGTCTTATCATGTTCCACTATTATTTTCATTGGTGAGTGATGGAGTTAGGTAATTCATATGTAGTTAATCATAATTTTTTGAAAACGTATTAGGCATAAACCCGATATCTTTCATTCTTATCTACATTCCACTGTTTTTCTCATCACCACTACCTTATCCAGCTTTTCTATCATGTTCAATGTTTATATGACTCCTTCAGGATCCATACATTGAAAAAAACCAAAGAGAGGAGTCTGAGTAACAACATTCATAAAATAATCTAAGAAATATCATGAAACCATACATTCAATCTAAAACATATTATGTATCACCGATGTTATTCATTTGAATATTAAATTAAAATCCTTAAAATCGGTTTGTAATGAAAATAATAAATATCCTTAGTTTATCCCCTGAGAGTTCTAAACAATATCTTCAGTAAGTCTCATTGTCGTGTACCATTTTACTCAAGTCATGATCAGAACTCATTTTCAGAGTTATTACTCCTAGGTAAATCTATTCCAGAACCACATCCACTTTTAGTATCTAGGGAGGGATGTATTTTCTTGGAATACCCACATAATCTGTACATTCTCAAAATTTTCTAATGCCCCTCTATAATTATCCTCAAATCTTATATCAGGGTTATGAACCCTAATCTATGTTTTCTGAATCTAGTTTGCATGGTTTTTACTAAACACTTTTTGATACCAACCATAACACCCCAACCCCCGATGCTCGGAGTTAGTGCATTAATTTAATACATTGGAATGATTAAAAGGAATTAAATCCTGAATTAATGATTAATTAATATCCATATAAAATATACTACATACATGAAATTTATATTAGAATTCAAATCATAAAATATAACATGAATAATTCTTTTAGAGAACCATGATAATCTTAGATTAACCCTACATATCAATCATAAAACACTCCTTGGAATCCTTGGAAAATAAAACATACGAATGGGATGAGATCATATGCTCAATAAGGTTAAATAATACATTAGATGCTTTTTGTATATAATCATAAAAATTCAAGGAAAATATAAAACTGAAAAACATGCCTTATAAACATAATATCCAACATAATATGGAAATAATAAATTAAATAATTCCATTTTAAAAATTCACAAGGATATTCTACTAAAAGAACAATCACATATACTATAAATAAATATTATCATAATGAGGGAATGCATAATACCATACATATCGTCATGTTCTCATGCCATGACCATACAGGTAAGACATTAGTCAAAATCCCAATTAGTTTGTCTCATGAGAACTACTGAGGAAGCATGAGGATTTCATCAACTGGTCCCCAACATGTAGGAATTTCATTAATCGTTCCCCAAACCATAGGTATTTAATTCCCCAATACCAAACTATTATTTTATAATTCCAATGAATTCCTCATATGAAAAGGGATATTCATAACCAATATAGACATTCATATTAAAACTAGAATATTCAATGTTGTTACATAAACCAAAAGCCATGATTGGTATCCAAATAGAAAATCCATAATATAACATAACATAAACTATTCCATACAATATGGAATATTGTTTCATAATAAATCAACATCAATTAAGAATAAAATCCAAAAAAAGGATCTTGACATAGATTAAGATAATCTAACAAAATCATTAATTCTATTTAAAAGAATAATATATTTTAACTTGAAAATCATTTAATGGAATGTGAAATTATAAAATAAAACATTTCTTTTAAAAATAACCTTGTAAGAATGTAAGGAAGACATCAACATGTTAATGTGTCATAATGGTGTATAATATCCACTCACACTGTATAAGTTAAAAATACATTCATTTCATAATTTGTTGAAAACATCATAAAGAAACTCATTTGGAAAATGGGGGAAAGATTCCGTTCAAAACATTTTATAAAAATTCAATCATGTGTAAAAATGAATTTAATAATTTTTCAATAATAATTTAAAACACATTTTAAAAATAATGGACATGGTTGATTAAGATGACCTAATAGATAGTTACGTATAAACAATGTCAGATAATAATGAGGATGTGAAATCATCCCTTACATAAAAAAATTAAAATATTAATTTTGGAAAAAATTTGAATGATATTAAAAATATAAATAAATTTTCCTTTATAATCCTTTTATATCCATATAAATATTTATTTAAAATAATATCATGAATATTGAAATGGATAAAGGATTAATTCTTTAAACATTCGAAGTGTCCCATACAACTTTATACATTTAAATCATAATCCAAATTTATTCAAATGAATATTTAAATACCATGATGAAAATTTATTAATGATTTAAAATATAATAGGGGTTGTACATACACTAGACACGAGAAATATGTGGTGAACATGGCTTATATCTCATGAAAAAATAAAAGTGTGATGAAATTCCCTTACATTAGGAATTATACTCTTAATACGTGTCTGAAACTCCTATGAAATGAATTTAAACATATTATTAAATTCGAAAAGAACCATAATAATATTTATTATATAATACATTATTCATTTATTTCTTTATATTATTGGTTTATTAATAGTTTCCATGTTAAAGTAACATTTCAGGTAATAATCGCTTTTTTTATCGTAGGTGATTTGACTTGTTATTCTAGATCATATTACTTAGATCATAATTTACTTAAATATAGAATATAAAACATGATTTATATATCATATATATTCTGTATGTAAATATATATAATAGATATATAAATCAAATGGAACACACCGTTCATTGAAATGGAAGGTCGTACGTACACATGAACTTGGATTATTTTTACCTATCATATTTAATAGAAGTATGTAAATAATATATATATATATATATATATTATACTGGTAGAATTATTATGTCATATATTTAAAAAATATTCATTATATATATTTTTATAATCATTCATGAATGGTTAATGTCAAGAATAAATCTCGCCGTATTGTGGAGATGATAAGTCATACGTACACATGATCGATGACATCAATATAGTGATGGTTAAATGGTATAAAATTGTGTGGCACATTAATTATAAATAATATTATAATTTTATATTCATTATTTATATCCATTATAATCATAATCAATTCCCATTACAATAAATTAAATTTGAATAAAAAATTACACCACGTCGTGGGGACGGTAAGTTTTACGCTTGCATGCATTAAGATATTGATATGCATAGACAAAATTAAATGATGAATATTGTTATCCTATGATTATAAAAAATGTCTTAGTATACGTATGATTCTAGATTTATTATATTGGTATGGAAACCATATAGAAAGAGGATGTAGAAGAGAAAAAACTTTGAAATAGGTGATAAACCAATTACCTCTTTCTCTAGTGTCACAGTTTGATTTTCAAAAAATATATCCTTAGGATGGCTTTATGCCAAAGTATGCCCCCTAAGATCTATTGAAGAATGTTTTTAGGAATATTTGAAGGATTTTTTTGAGGCAATTTTCTTTTGATGTGTGGATTAAAGAGAAGGATAATTTGCCCTTTATAGGATATGTGAGGGGCACTTTTGAGTTATATAGAAATATTTATTTATTATAAATTGATATTATATTTCAAATAGCGTAAATTTAATTTATTTAGAGTTTAAGATGAGTATAATATTAAATAACCTCAACTAATTAATTTTATACATTCTTAGGTTATAAAATAAACCTTATCTGTTTTAGATTCAACCCTTAGTTAAATTGTTCAACTCATACCATATATTTTTGTATTTTTACACTATAGTGTTAATATAGTTACTATAAAATTCCAAAAAATACCAACTGGATTATTTATAAAATATTAATAATTGAAAATGTTATTTTTATGAAGCTTAAATTTTTACGAAATTTATATCAATTAAAAAGTAGTATTTATTTTAATATATCAATTATTTCAATTTTAATACTAGTAATTATTTTCATTTTTAAAAAAAATAAATAAAAAAAGATAAAGTCAAACTAGTACATAAAATGTGTCACTAACATGTCTAGGTTATCAAAAAAATATTTTATGTCATTAATTAATATAAATTATATTTATTTTAATATTATTTATATTAGTTATTTGATTCTTCCTTGAATAGATCAATTACTGCATCATAATTGTGTCGACATTAAATTAAATTATATAATGTCTAAAAATTATAAATAAATTATCATGATGTATATTGTTAAAAAGATTTTATCCAATAAAATTAGAAATTTTTTTTTGTAATTTTATATTATTATAATATTATTTTTACCTTTAATTACCCTATTTACCATTAATCATGGTAAATAAAATTCAAATGTTATTGTTCAGAAAAAGTATTTTGATCCTACTGAATCACATTTTTCATAATTATTATAATAATTTATATCCATTTTTTGAAATTAAATTCACAGATTTGGTAAAATTATTTTTAATGCTAAATTGTAAATGTTGCTAGAAGGCGTGTGAAATTTTTTTAAAAATGGTCAAGGAATTTTTATTTGTAATTCATTTATAAAAATGATTATAATAAAATAAATTGGGTTAATTGTTTTTATAATTTAATATTCTTTTATTTAAATCAATTTAATGTTAAATAATTATTTAAATAAAAAATTCTGGTTTATAATAATATTGCAGGGTTTGTCACTATTCATAAAAAAACTGTTTTTTTCATAAATATAAAAACAATTCACCATAAGATAATATTTATATTTTGAATTCAAAAATTAAGTATATTTTACCAAATATAAATTTTAATAGTGTATAAAATTGATTTAATTATTTTTTACAAAAGTCATAAAAATTAGTTCTTTTAAGAAAATAGAATTTCTACACATATAACTATTTTACAGAAACATATGCATTACATTATAAATATGATTTGTTTATTTGTAATCATTATAAATAATATTTAAAATTTATTTATTACTATTTATGTTATTATATTTAATGGATATGTGGTAAATATATCATTAAAAAAAATTTAACACTAAACTGTTGTTTTGTAGAAACTCAATCTTTCATGTTACATGATCCAAGTTGATGTTGCTTGTTATAGAAGAAATTGAAGATGATGTATCATGACATATTGGTGTGTTACATTCTTCCATCAATTAAAAAAAAATTCCTCGTAATTTAAACAGAGAATCAAAAAAATATGGGTTGGACTTTTCAAAATATCATTAATGAAATCCCATGTCAAAAACAGAGTAATGAGACCTCCATTTTAAAATAGATAATGGGAAGTGTGAAGGCCAACAGAGATAATAGATACTAGGCTTACATATAGAAAATCATTTTAATGAATAAAAATTTTACCATCATGTTCTGATGGAGAGAGATGGATATTATTATTATGAGATATTTAATAATCAGAAAGCTATATATTTGTCATGATCCAAGAGACCATTTGACTTATATCAAAATAAAGTAATTGGAAAACATTTTTTGTTTTCTGATATTTCCCCTAGAGTTATATAATTCATTTACTTCATATATAAATATGATAATGAAATATAATTACATTACAAGTAGAGTTTCATTTTTAAAAAAATTCTCACTATAATCTCATCTTTTTCTCCAAATTATGATTGTTCAAGATGAATTTTTCATACTTGATGCAATAGTTTCAACTTTTAGATAATATCATAATTCACAAAACACTAACTACATTTTTCTACTTTCATTAGTCATTAACCTATATGTTAGTACAAGATAAGGTAATTTCCAAAGTTAATCTAAACAATTTTACAAAAAACCCACAATTTCATCATAGATCATTCTCTAAATAACGAACATTCCTAAAAAATATTCTAGACTAAGATTAAAACCCAAAATATAGAAGGATTTTGACCACATGTTCTTCCATGATAAATATATTATTTATCTCTAAATAAAATAGTCACTCATAATGTATCATACCAAAAAAGTAATTAACCTAATTATATATATTCCAATATGGGTAAATCATTTCCATAAAAAACCCTAATTGCTACATGTCCACAACAAAATCATTGATTCATCCAAAATAAAAAATTAACCATTACATTTAAAAAAAATTCCATAGTTTTCTATTTACCATAATAATATAAATATCCCAAAATTGTGAACGCCTTTCAAAATAATATTTATCAATTAATTCCGAAATCATTTTCCAATACCAAGGATATCCATTTGATAAATCATAAGTTCCAAAAATCATCTTATTCTTATATCATCAACTCATTTAACCAAAATTAAGAAGTATTACTAACTAGGTACATTGTGTATCCCATTTGTGGGCGATACACCATTTCCATCCTTCGGTTGTGTGTTCAAGACCCACAGCCTTGCCGGATGAAATGGGTTGTCACCCTTCCTATGGGTTATAATTTTTCTAAAACTATATAATTTTTATAAAATTTCAAAAAAGAGATAAAATCTAAAAAATGACCATAACATATTTTAATCTCAATTTTTATCTCATTCCTTTCATTTTTCATCCCAAAATGTAGTATTCTGTAATTAACTCCCAATCATATAAACCCTAAAGGTTATATATAAATATATAATTATGTATACACAATAAAAGATAGTTTCTTCCTCGAATATAACTTTAACATAACAAAAATCATGGTTATAAAAACTAATGGAAATTATTTAAATGTAATACCAAAATCAAAATAGCATTAGTATTATTAAACATTTCATCATCCATTTATTTCTATAAAGCTATTTCATTGGCCTAATGGTAATCCTATTGAATAAGTCATTGACTTGGGTAATGTATAGGTCCCCTAAATTTATGAAAAATGACTGCCAATGTATTATTTGGATTAGTTTTATATTCTTACACTGTACTCTTAATATTTTCTTTAACAATCTATTGCTTATGTCCTTATTTCTGACACATACAGAATTTATTTGTTCTTTTGAGACACATTATTTGGTTTCACCTTCCAATTTTCTTAAAATATGGAAATCGAGCTTTCATTTCTCCATGATCTCCCCCACTGGAGCTTTTAACATGCTCCCCCAATCTCTTCATTGGTGTGTTTTGGAGTTGGGTAATGTATATATTGTTAATCATGTTTTTGAAAAAATAGTTATGCATTAAAACGATATATTTCATGCCTATCGACATTCAATTTGGATGCTCATTTCGAACACATTATATTGCTTGTCCATCATGTTTGATGTCAATATGAATTCTTTGGGATCTATCCTGTGACTAAAACCAAAAAGAAGAGTGTAAGTAACAACAGTCATAAAATCATTTAAAAATATTATGACACATTATTTTCAATCTAAAAGGCTTAGGTTTCACCATGATGGATCATTATAATATTATATTAAAATAATAAATATTGGATTGAAAAGAAATGTAAAATATCTTAAACATATCCCCTTGAGTGTCAATCTAGGGGTACAGTTAAGTTCGTTTTCATGTACCGGGTTACTTAGATTCATGCCTGGACCACCTTGTTAGTTCCATTATTCCTAGGTACATCTAATCTTGAACCACATCCACATTTAGTATCCAGACGTGGATTTATATTCTAGGACTAACCACATAATATCTACATTATCAAAAATTTTGGATGTTCCTCTATACTTATCCTCAAAGTATATATTTGGGTTATGATCCCAAATTTATGTTTTGTAAATGTACATTACAAGGTTATTGTTAAACATCCTTTGATACAAAATGTAACACCCTGGCCCTAGATTCTGGGAGTTGGCACATTATTTTAATACCTTGTAATGATTAGAAGAAATAAAATCTGTAAGGATAGATATGTTTAGTAATCATAAAAATAGATTACATACATGATATTTTCATTACAATTAAATGCATAAAATGCAAAATATATAATTCTTTGAGAACGCCATTATAATCCAGGATTTACCATTTATATAAATCATAAATCATTTCTTATAATCCTAGGAAAATAATGCATAAGAAATGGGTGAGTTCAGATGCTCAGTAAGGTTAAACAATACATCCCGAGCTTTCATAAATAATAATAAAATTTTATGTCAAGTATAAAACTAAAAAAAAGACTTATAAATATAATATTCTCCATAATATGGCAATAATAAATCTAATAATTATATTTAAACATTCAAATGGATATTGTACTCGTTGAATAATCTCATATACTATCAATAAGTAATCTCGTGATGTGGGAATGCATAATGTCAGAAACACAATTAAGGCCATGTGACAAGACCGTACAGGTAAGATATTTGTCAAAACCCAACATAGATTGACTCATTAGAACTACCAAGGAATTTTAGTGATTTCATTAAACATTTCCCAACTCATAGGGCTTTCATTAACCATCCCCAACCTATATTATTCTATCTCTAAATCATTCATCATATGAAATGGGTGAAACATAACTTACATAAAAATTCATATTAATAATATCATATGAAATTTTAATTCTGTAACTATGATCCGTGAATGGTATCAGAATAACACATCCATATTCAAAAATAACATAATCTATTCAATACAAAATGGAATATTAGATCATAATCAATCAACCTTAATTAAGCATGAAATCCATCAAAGGATATTGACATAAATGAATATAATCTAACAAAATCATTTATAATCTTTGAATGAAATATATATTTTTTACATTAAAATCATTGAAAATATTTTTCAATTACAATAGAAATCATTTACTTTAAAAATAATTGTGTGAACTTGTATGGAAAGATTCAAAATGTTAAGGCAGTATAGCTATGGAAAATAGTCGCTCACACTGTATATGTTAACAATACATTTCTTCCTTGATTTTCTGAAAACATCATAAATAAAACTAATTTCGAAAATTATATAAGTCTTCCGTTCAAATGTTTATATAAAAATTCAAACATGGGTAAAAATGACTTTAATCATTTTTCGATAATATTTTTAAATACATATTAAGAAAGAGGGAAAATGATTGTTAAGATGACCGAGAAGATTTTTATATATAAAAAACTCATATAATAATTATATTATGATATTAACCCTTACATGAAACCATTAAAATATTAATTTTTTAAAAAAATTTATTGAACTTAAAAAGTAGACATAAAAGAACCTTTATAATCCTTTTACATCCATATAAATAGTTATGTAAAATAATATCAAGAATATTGAAATAAATAAAGGATTAATTCTTTAATCATTCAAAGCATACCTTACCACTTTTGATATTTAAATTATAAGCCTCATATATTCGAATGAATATTTAAATACCGTTAATAAAATGTATTCATGATATGAAATATAATAGGGGCAGTATATACACCACTTGAAAGAAATAGGTGGTGAACATGGATTATATCTCACGAAAAATAATTATGAGAATAAATTCCACTACCTTAGGTCTGATACACTCATTACATGTATGAAAATCCTTTCTGATATTGTACATGATCCATTTATGACTTTATATAACCCGTTTATAAATAATATCAAAGGTAAAGAAACATTTCTGGTAATAATAACTTTTTTATCATAGGTGTTTTGAATTGTTATTCTTGATCTTATTACATAGATCCTAATTTGCTTACATGAAGAATATAAAACATGATTTCTAGATCATTTATATTCTATTTATAAATATATATTAGATATAGGTTAAATAAAATGTAACACACTATCCATGGAAATGATAGACCATACATACACATCAATGATGTTTCTATTTTTTCATCATATTGAATAGAAGTAATTAAATAATATATATATATATATTGTGAAATTATTATTTTTATTACATATATTTCATAATTATTTAGTATATGTATTTTTATAATCATTATTGAATGGATAATATGGAAAATAAATCTCAGCGCATCATGGAGATGGTATGTTTTATGTATACATGAGAGACAATATCATTCATTGGATGGTTAAATGGTTTTAAATTGGGATGTATATTAATTAAAAAATCATTTTTATGTCATATTAATTATTTATATCATTAATTTCATTATCATAACCATTACAATAAATTAGTTTTGAAAAAAAATTACAACACATCGTGGAGAAGGTAATTCGTACGTATGAACACATGGTAATATTGTTATTCATAGGATGAATAAAATGAGGAATATGGTAGTCCAATTATTATAATAACATCTTAGTATATGTATTATATATTATTTATTACTGTTTATTGGAATGAAATATAAATAGTAAGTACAAGAAAAAAATAACTTTTAAAGACATGATAAAACAATTACCTCTTTCTTGGGTTTCTTTTTTATCATAAATGGACTTCTAATGATACGTTTATGCCAAATTTATATCCTCTAGTATGAAGTGACGAAATATTTGGGAGAAAATGGGTAGGTTTTGGCTAAGGCAAAGGGAATTGGAAACAAAAATAAGGATAAGGCGAAGAACCCTTTTAAAAGAGAGGTGTGGGACACTTTTGGAAGATCTTAAAAAGAATTTTTATAGATGTATTTTCATTTTAAAATAGCACCGAAGTAATTTATTTTTAGTAACATATTATTATATATCTAAAACCCCTAATACAATGAGTTTTAGAAATGTTTAGTTCATAAAATTAATCTTATCTTTTGGATTTAACCCTTAGTTAAACAGATTAACTTAGATGATGTCTTATTTTATTTTTAAACAATATGGTTAATATAATTACATTAAAATTTCATAAGAACCCCAATAAAATAATTTATGAAATATTTGATATTATAGAAGTTATTTTTCTAAAATTTATATTTTTATAAATTTTATATCATTTATTAAAATAGTATTTATTTTAAAATATCATTATTGTCAAATTTATAAGTATTTTGTATTTGAATTTTTAGAAACATCAAACCAACATGATAAATTAAAACCAATACATCCAATATGTCACTAAAATGTATAAAATTTCTATAAAATTAGTTTATTTCAATAATTAATTCAATTTATATTTATTTTAATATAATTAATATCATTTATTTGATTCTTCCTTTAATAAATAAATTACTACATCATCATTGTGTCATAAATAAATTTAATTTTTTCATATCTATAAATTATAAATAAATTATAATGAAATAGATAATTTTATTATCATTATAATGAATATTTATTTTATAAATTTTATTATATATTACTCTATATTAAAAGTTATTTATTTTAAAAATTTTAATATGACACTTTTTCCCATTCTTTAAATAAAATATAATAAATGTCTTAATCTTACAAGAGTTGCTTTAAAATATCATATTTTTGAACTAAGATTTATTTTAGTCTAAACAGACTTATCCAATGAAATTAGGACAAGTTTTTGGGTTATTTTATATTATTATAATATTATTTTTAACTTTAATTACAATATTTAACTTTAACTATTGTAAATATAATTGAAAAGTTACTATTCACTAAAAACTATTTTCTTCCTATTGAAACATATTTTTCATACTAATTACAACCATTTATTTCCAATTTTCAAAATTAAATTCATATAAATTGTAAAATTACGTTTAATGATAATATGCAAATGTGGCTAGAAGGTGGGTAAAAAGACGTTAAAAATGATTAATTAATTTTTATTTCTATTTTTATTATAAAAAGGGATTGTAATGAACTATATTGGGATAAAAAATGAATTATTTTTCTATTTTTAATTTATAATCAATTTAATTTAATGTCATTATTTAAATAAAAAAGTCAGGTTTTTAACAATAATGTTGTGATTTCACTAGTCATCAAAAATTAATCTTTTTCAAAAAAATAAAAACAAAATTCACCGTTATGTAATTTTGATATTATGAATTAAAAAATTAAGTCTATTCTACTATATAAAATTTCTAAGAGTGTCTAAAATTAATTTTATCGTTGTTCACAAAAGGACATAAAAAGTAGTTACTTTAGAAAAAAATTATTTCTAAAAATAAAACTATTTTACTGAAACATATACAATTAATTATAAATATGTATTATTTATGTGAAAAAAATATAAATCACATTTAATAATTATCTATTACTATTTATGTTACTATATTTAATGGATACGTTGTAAATATATCATTGAAATAATTCTAACCCAAAAGTGTTGTCTAAAAATACTCAATCTTGTGTGTTAA
Source organism: Viscum album (assembly GCA_963277665.1). Taxonomy (NCBI): domain Eukaryota; kingdom Viridiplantae; phylum Streptophyta; class Magnoliopsida; order Santalales; family Viscaceae; genus Viscum; species Viscum album. The sequence continues at coordinate 1,369,683,733 of OY728133.1, read as the reverse complement.
ACAAGCCAAGTTGCTATTGCATGAAACAAAATATATTTAAGATAACATAACGTGATATATTGGGGTGTTACAATGATCATTTGTCTTAAGGGACTATTATTTAGAATCAACTAATGAGTACACCTATGGAAACACTCGTGTTCCGTTTCAAGGAACAAGGAAGGAAGGATTTAACCTTTTCTGACTCATTGGTTAGGCCAAAACACCACTTAATGTCACATTTTAGGAAATTAAACCAAAACCCATTTAATTATTTATCCATTTCAAGTGGTATTTATAAAGAAATTATAATTATATTAATATGAAAAAATCATCTAATTACAGCCACAAGGAAAAATATAGAAGTTATATTGAACATCATTTTTAAAAATTATTATTTCGCTACATCCAGTCATAACTAGTAAATATATCACATAACCCCATTTCAAATTCCAGTCATATATTTATAGGGATTCTAAAAAATAACATCAAAAATATTAAATGGTATTTTATTAATTAATAATGTATTAGTCAAAGAAAACCACATTATGTTTACATGAAAAACCATATAGGTGGCTATGCCACTTTAAAAGTCTGTCAACACATTCCATAAGAACGAACCCATGGGGTTAAGCACTAAGGCATAAAAAAAGAGGGAATCCTATGGGGTCCCAATCAACTATTTTAGCTTCATCTGAAAGACCAAATAATTTATGGTTTTAATTTTAAAACACCCTTAGTGGGTTCATTTCATTAACAACAAATCCCAACTGACCTACATGGGTCCAATTTATGTATTATGAAATTATACACATGGGTCATTAAGTTAAAGAAAAAGAAGTTCAATCCTGAATGTGGTGAAAAAAACATTAATGGTAAAAAGATTTTATATTACTCACTAGTCTCAAAGGAAAGTCATATAATACATGGTTTGGAATTATGGGTTACCACTCCTAAAATAATAATGCATCTATGGAAATTAAAATATGTGGGAAACTCACATCCGACCACAACCATTTAATCAAGGGTAAGGGAAATTAATCCTCTTCAATATTTACATAAAATCCATTAAACATAAAAAATGTGTCTATAAGGGTTTGATTTTATTGGTCACCATGTTCTAATTCATAAATCTCCCATACACTCTATTAATTGTGAATATGGTCCCATTTGACTGCATACAACTCATTTAAGACAAAATAAAATTTCAATAGCTTTAAAATTTATACAGAATAACATAAGTATATTATTTTTGTTAAAAAAGATTCAGTTATAAGGTTCACCACCTAACACCATATTGGAAAATTAAGTAATTTATTAATTGGGATTTAACTCTAAATTAATCACAACCAGTATGTTTGAATCCATGAAAACCAAGAACTGGATAATAGAAATTTGAAACAGGCACACCAATATTTTACTGAAATATGGTACTAAGGTAGTAAAGAAAGGAAACACTCATATGTTGAACATAATTAAATTATTTTAACTAATTTATATAAGAATTATAATAAAATTCCTAAGCATGTAAAATATATGAATTCCATAGAAGGAACCTGATAATGAATATAATAGATAGTCGAATAACACACAAAACCATTCAGAAATTTCAAATACCCTAACAATGCAACATATATGGCATGGCATATGCAGGGAATGTGAATTACTACGTTTCTATCATGATTCATGAAACAATACTTCCTTTCAATTCCCAGACAAGGTTAATTTTATGAATACCATAAATTTTTAACCATTTAAAAATTCCCCAATCACTTAAGGAGAAATCATAATCAATGGTAATAATAAATTATATAAACACCAATCCCACATCTATCCAGGTGGAATTTTCCATGCACATGGGTTAACCAATCCCAAGAATGAACATTTACCAAGTTCAAATACATTCCTAGTCTCTCGTCTACAATTCCACAATAGTAATACAAAAGTTGAAAAAGAGGCACTGATATATCTTTGTCACATCCCATAACAACTGAACAATAAACCTATAGTCAGGCTGGTTGCCAGATGAACACAAGTGCATCTCCCCAAATTTATGATGCTACCGACATGAATTAAGTTACTAGGTTGTGTTAGTCAGGAGACTATTCCCCACATTGATAAAAATATTCACAATAGTAATCAACTACAAATAAATAGCAGAAGCATAAGAATAAAAAGACAACAACAAAAGTATTGGAATAATTCATTCAATATAAATGAGAATTGGGGGAAGCATTATATTATTAATAGTTAAATTGAAATACCCATGTTATTATTCTATACCAAAATATGTTCATAAGGGAACCATGGGATATAAAACATGTACTACAATCTATCAAAAAATTGAAAATGGTAAAAAATAACTATACCAGAATATTTTGAACATGATAAGTCCCCTTCCCCAACCTCCAACAGAAGGTATCAAATCTTACATGAATCGGAAGCATCACGCTTTCCTTCATGCACATTTGCATTCAAAACTTCATCTTGGTTATCAAATAGTGACCAAGAAGGGTCTGAGATATAAACTTGGTAGGTTGGGATCGACGGTGTTTACACTAATAAATTTCAGGTAATAAGTGAATAACAATATGGTAATTAATATAAATAATTGAAATAAATAAATTAAACATAACCACATTGGTCCAGGTTTCCATAGGGTCATCCATCCCTTACCACTATCTCTGGCATTATGCATAAGTCTAAATAGGTACCTATGCAAGTCATAAAATACCAATTGCCCCAAACAAAGCATATAATAATGTGAAGAGGAATACCCGAAGCTTGTGTTGTATCTTGGAGATCACACTTCCATGTCAATATGTAAACATGATCCAAAACATATACAAGGGGAAATAAAAATAAAATAGACTTGCATTCCATCAGTCCATGAAATCTACCATTAGAGACCCATGCCCGTCGAAGGAAATCCAGAACGAATCCCAATGGTCACTATGAGTATTTCTAAATAACCTAATTCCTCCGAGTCCATCCAAGGAAACTCAAACTGCATTTCCTATATCACTCGAGGATGGTGACACTAAGCCCATACTAACTATCTCACAGTGGGAACCAAGTATCACCTATGACATGGTGTAGCCATCTTACCAATGGGTCCATCCTTGATTTCAGCACTAGGGAATCAATCTCACTCACTATTATAAGGAAAACCTCCCAAATATCCCTTACATTAGATAATAATGTATCACAACATGTTCAGTATGTGAATCCAACTCAACAGAGTGATTCCATCAATGGGATACTTAAATCGATCCCCATGTTCTCTCCCGGTCCGAAGCTGGTGAGCCATATCAACAGACCCTTATCATAAGGAAAATAATTTTATATTTTAATACCATTTAAAAAATATATCATACAAAAAGCTAAAAATATATTCATGTATATCAATTTAAACTATAAAAGTGAGGAATTGAGAATATAGGTAATCTCAAAGCTACAAGATATGATAACTAAGTAACATATAATAAGAGTATGTAATGGATTTGAATAATAATTACATGGAATATATAAAAATTAACATCATAAATAAATTTCAATAGCCTAATCTATTAATTTTAACCATACATTGTATACAATTCAATCAAATCAATCATGACATAAGAAAATAAGAATAAGAAACCATGTAGCATGATCAAGGTGTAAATCATATATCATAACATAAGTATAAAACCTGGGTAAGTGGCCATGATAATTCAAAATATAAATTATGAACTATAATTAAAGAATTCTTAAAGCCCATCATGGGAAATAAACATAATAATTTATAATAATGATACAAAATAATCACATATATAAATTAATGAAATCAAGGAATTACACATGATGTACAATCAAAGACCATAATAAAATCACTGCTAATAAGGTATATCGTATGCCTATTTAATCATCATAATTTATTCCATGATTTTTATTCATTTAATTAAAGTGAAATATACACAAACTCATGTTGAAACACCACTCAACCACATGGAAAATTTAGATGAATTTGTATGACACACCCAAAGGGGTAGTTAAATACAAGGAGAATACCCCACAGATAGGTTTCATTGTATTTTAGGGTCACTATGGACATTGAAAACCATTTTAAATAATTTATTTGGAAAAAATGCTCTTTGAAATGTTCAAATGAGCAGCAGAGTAGCATGATATATAAACTGTCGAAAAGGTTGTAAATATGATATACATCATAGCTTAATGTAGTGTTACCCCACCTATCCATTATTGAGCCCTATTTAAACATATAATATAATAAAATCAAAGTATTTATAAAATTACATAAAAATAGGGAATAATGTGTTGCACCATTATAGTGAAATGGGTGGAAGAGGAAACTAGGAACATATGGGTGTGAAAGGTAAAGCTTATTGAGGGTTTTCCATAGCTTATGACATTGGAGGATCCTGTAGTGAAATGAGGGAGAAATATAAAATTCCATGGATAGGGGAGGAGGATCACCCTATGGGGTAGAGGAGAGGTGATCCACTAGAGGATAAAGAGAAAAGGGAGAAGATTTTTAATAACTTCAATAAATTAAATCCTATAATTTCAACCTCAAAACTGGGATTCACAGTTTGACTACATAGATTGGCCAAACCGTGAACCAACCGTATAGATCCCACATCATATTGGACCCCCTTCACATGGATATCCCACACAGTTTAACTAATAGTGTGTAAACAATGCAATGAATAGATCAAGGTTACTGCCTATGTGGCACTAACCATGAGGGCTAGGCACATAGTTTGGGCAAACCAGGTGCAGCCAGTTCACTTCACTGTTATCCACCTACTGAAGGCCACATGGTTTCAAAAAAATCATGTTCCCTTTGACTTTCTTCAAAATATGGTATTTTTGGGATTTGATGCTCCCAAAACTCAATGAGATACCTAATGGCCCCTTAAGTCTTTATCAAAGACTAAAAAACACGTTGAGGTGCTCATGCTCTCAGAAATATAATATGAAGCTCAATTTAAATAATAGGTTGTTCTCCATATGATAAAAAATAAATCCCTTTAAAATTTTCCCCAGTCTAAAAAAACATGATTCTACACAGTAGTTAAGTGATAACCATGGTAGTGTTCATGTTATTAAAAAGGAATTTGGTAACATTAAAACTAAGGATTGTGGTCAAATTATAACTATGGTTGGGTGAGACCTTATATCCTTCCAATTAATTGGATAATGATATTTTATGCATGAAGATGAGTTCATGTTCACACATTTACGTGTGGGCCTTCTTTTCAATCTAGGGGATTGTTTTAGGGTCTAATTTCATTTCCTTGATGAAATCAGTTAACCTATTTCCATTTATACATTTACAAAATGGAATAGGATTATATATATTCTAAAATATATGTATTATTCCAAGGTTATGGAATCAAGGATTGCATACCATGATTATATTATGATTCATTTCTTATGAACTATCAAGTTTTTTCTATGGCTCATGTTTTTGATCTATGACATGTAGGGTATGGTTTCAAAATGATATTCTCATGTTCTCATTATCATATTCTTTTGATATATTGATATTTTACTTGTTTAAAATTATTCAGAATATGATATCACACTTTCTTAGGTTTTCTTTCCACATGGTATAAAGGAAGGTTTTATGTATGATATGAATTTGAAGATTTCTACTTTTGAAGATCTAAGTGGGAGATTCTTTATAACTCTGAAAAACTAATTGTTTATGTTTTTAAGTGTATAAATTCACTAGTAAAAAATTATTTTGGCTTGTATCAACATTCAATTTTATAAATATTCATCTATTAAAAAGTAATATTTAGGTATGTGAACTTTCAGTCTTTACAATTATTATCTTAGTGTTCTATTGTGTGTTTGAGTACATATTCCTGTTGACTAGTGCCTAATTGTTCATTGGTTTATACATAATGAAATTGTTACATGTTTTATTTCTCACGTGTTTATCATATGATATTTCCATAGATGATTATGATTATTACCTATATATTTAAATTCATGTATTTTTCATATTATTGGTTTATATAAAAATTTAATGCTTTAAGGTAATTTAAATGATGTTTTAAAAAAATAGTTTTCATTGATATTTATTTATAGAATTATTTTTTATGTGAGAATGAATGTTTTCAAGGAAATAAATTTTTTATAGATTCATTATGGTATTATATTATGTGTTTGACTCAGACAGTATATGTAAATTTTGGCATATAAAAATATGTATTTTTTTAAATAGTAAAATAATATGATTTCATATAGTTTAGTGGATTCACTTGGTCATTACTGCTTTCTTATTACGATGGGTTGGTTGTTAAAGTTGGTCAATTTTATACAATGTGTGGATGTTGTTTTGTAATGATTTTTTATTATAATTTTTGTCTTTTACTTGTATGTATCTTGGATGTTTACATTAAATTTTCTTTACATTGTTCATTTATCACCTTTTAGTTACTCACGATACATTTTTTGGTTCATGTTATTTTCCTTATTCAATAGCTAATCATCTTGGGAGACATGTCTTATTGACCCCATTTGGTTTATTACAAAATTGTATCAGATCTAGGATCTATCCAAATGTGTGATAAAATTTTATAGATTATGCTCAGATTCTAATGGTAGATAATAGTTATGATCATCAGAATTTCGTATTTAGTATGAACTGTTTCTTGTCCAGATAACTTCAATGTCTAAACATGACTTACCATGGGTGGAAAATAATTTTCAACAATCATGATCTTGGTTTTTGAAATTTTTTAAAAGAATAATAATTACTATTTATTTACCAAAAAAATAATATTTTCTAATTTTTTGGGTCTCTCCATTGTTTAATCCATTCGTTATTTTAATTATTTTTGTTTAAAGACTTCAATTTATATTCTTAATGTTCCTCCCTTAATTAATGAATTTATTTTATGCTAATTGGATGTTATATTTTATAATTATTAAAAAAAATACCTACTATAAGAGATATTATAAATCATATAGAGGATGCTGTGAGACATGTTTTATAAGAAAATACTACTGTAGACCCTTCATTGGTGGAAGCAGCTACCTGCAAAATCTAGAGTTTGTCTTTGGTGGCTGTTAGAAACCAGGAAAAAAATGTGTATTTTGGTTTAAAATTTAAAAATTAAATTGGCTTATATTATATTTAGATAAGGGACCCCAATAATCTGAAGTGTGATTCAAATAGATTGGGAGTATATCCTACTTATTAAAAATGATATAGGACTCTATATTGGGATTTTACACTTATATGAGAGAAAGACAAGAAAGAAAATGGCTGGATATCATCATTAAAGCTATGTTATAATAATATCTTACCCGGACATCGTTCAAAAAGTTCTTTATCAAAAAAATTTAACTTGAGAAATTTTTACCATCAAAGACTAATTAATCTATAACCTTGGAGAAATGGGAGAAATTTAGTTGTGAATTATGAAAATAATTTCATTGTGTTGGTTTACTTATCACCTAACCATGATTCCAACAATTCCTTAAAGCTTGGTGGTTTAAGAAGGGTTTAAGGAAAATATTCAATTTAACTTTTTTCTCTTATTCCTACCACCCTTTTCTGTGGGTGAGGATAAAGAAACTATGGCTGAGTTCGACATAAATAATAAAATGTTGAAGATAAAACATTAATTTATATTGGAAGTAATCAAGTAGTGCCATCTGGATATAAAATGAATCATAAGGGTTCTCAATTTTCATTTGGAATAGTTTAAGAGGATTCTTTGGGAAACCATTAGGTATGTTTCAATAAGTGTGGGTTTATTGGTTATAATAATCCTAGTTGTACATAAGAACAAAGGACATTTAATCATTGTGGACAATCCGTACAACTTTATAGTTCATGTGGAAAAATATCCTATGGAATAAATCTTGATCCACATATAACAAAGTATATATGGATCATTCTGATACATCAATATATGGTGGCTCAAATTCTCATTCCAAGGAGGATTCTCAATTATTAATGAAAATTTAGTGATGTTCCAAGGTCAGATGTATTTATAAAATGAATTATGAACTAGAAGAATCCAAAGTATGTCTGACTACAATTAGAGTTATGGTATTCATTTAATCCTTTATGGTACTAGATTTATTTGATATAAGTTAAAATGATTATTTTATATCATCTATGTTTATTGATATTTTGGGTTTATTATTAGATCTTATGAAATTTCATTTGGATATTTCTATACCAATGGGAAAGGTAAAAGAACAACGTTTAAAATATACTATACCTCAGGTGATGATTATTGAATTTGATGTTTTGGTAGAATCCATAGTTATTGATATTGATATATTTCACCATTTTATTTACATGTATTAGATGATCAATGTTAAATCCTATATCAATTGTTACCATCATAGAGTTTAGATTTTTTTTTCTAATGGAGTCCCTCAAGTATTTTTGGGTTTCTGAGATCCTAGGTCAGGGAGAGTATGGCCTATTTTTCTATTATTTGAATGATCTCAGGCTAGTTTCTATATATTTTTATTTATTTAATTGATAAATTTTTTATTATATATCTTTTTATAGTGTTTATTTCATACCCCTAAGTCTTTCAAGATTATATTTTACGTTACCACCCCAAGGAGTGAGAGAGATAGTGGTTGAGATTAGTATGGACCTTCTCCCTAAAATAATTCATATTTCAATATCATAATATCATATAGAATCTATTGAGTTAAATACTATTAAAATTATTCTTTAGGATTATGAATCCATGGTTTTTTTTCATCAAAGTGTGTCACCTTAGGATTCATCAGTTCTCATTCTAAATAATGTGGATAGAAGGCTCTAGCATTGTATTGATTATTGAAATCATAATAAGGTGTTGATTAAAAACCAATATCCCTTCCAAGAATTGAATATTCATTTGAAAAAATCATAGGAATTTATTTTTCAAATATTATTCTACAATTAGGAAAATATCTATTATGATTCTAGAAAGATAATGTACCTAATTAAACATACTAGAGTCGTTATGGGAATTTAGAGTTCCTAGTTATGTCATTATGTTTTAGTAATTAAATCATGGTATTTATGGAATTGATAAATCATATGTTTAATTGGTTATTACACTCTTTTATATTCATTTTTTATTGATATTTTTGTTTAACCTTGTTAGGTGTGTAAAATATGGATCATTTGGATATCATTTATAAAACATTGAAGGGAAAGTGTATGTACAGAATGATTTTAATTTGAATTTAGGATCCAATAAAGTGATTTTTCTCTACTATGTCATATCTAATAGTGTAATCATAGTGGATCCTAAAAATATTAGGATTGTGATTTCATGGGAGTAATCCATAAATTTATTTTTGATTTGGAGCTTATTGGGCATAGCTGGTTATTAAATTTGGTTATATTTAGAATTCTCCAGGATAGAATCTATGATTACAGGATAGACATATATAATTATTAATTTTGATTTGAATTATAATTTTAGAATATATTTCAAGTAATTTATGGTGATTATGATTGGAGATCGAGTTCTAATTCTTCCATATTTGAGTTTAGTTTATGATGTTTTTAATGATTTAGGTATTGGATTGGGGTGTGTCTTAATGTGGGGAAAATATATAGTAGTCTATAGCTATAAATAATTATTTCGTCATGAGAATAACTATCCCTACCATGACCTCAAGTTTTTTTCATGATACAACCACTCAAAACATGACACCACTACCTCTTTAGGGAGTGATTTATAATATAGTTTAATATCATGTTCTTGAATTATATTTTTTATAAATGGATATGAAATTATGAGGTAGATTCCACGTTGATTAGATGTGGATTTTCTATTTGGATATTTCACAAACACATAGAATATATAATGTGATCACTGATTCATTGAGAATGAAGTTAACGACTCATCCCTTGAAGTAATTAGTGGAAGAGTTGTATTTGATGAGTTTGGTTTCTAATAATAGATTCCAAGTGAAAGATATTGGTGGGTTTGTTTGTATATATTTTCTGAAGAATAACTCATCATGTTTTACTAGATATGGCTAAAATGGGCATCATACACTGATTGAAAGAATTTTAGTAACATTCATAATGGTGGGGGGTCAATTGAACTTTCTTAGTCTCATGTTTGATCATTATATTTCCAAGTAATTATTGATATTATAATATATCTAGGGAAATAATTGATATATATTTCACACTACTCTTTTTCTTTCATACACACTAGTGCAACAATGATGTATTATGACACGAAAAATATATATTGGTGGAAGAGAATGAGGTGGAAAATTGAAAAAATCATGTTATGATACCTTACATTTTATAACATTATGGAAGAGGAAAAGAGACTTGTTGGTTTATTTCAAACATTATCCATTTATAGGTGTATGTGGGATGAGATATTTATAAAATTTATCAATGATTTTACATATACTTTTATTAGGAATGATGTGATTTGAGTGACCATTGATTGATTTAAGAAATAATTTTATTTTCTATCAAATAAGGATATGTCTAGAATGGAAGAGGTTTGGTTATTTTATGTCCAAGACATATTTAATCTATATGGAGTTACTTTTATAGTAATTTTTTAGAAATACCCTTGGATTGTATCATGGGGTTGGAAAAATGTTCAATAGGAGATGGGTTTTTAATTGAAATTTATCCTGCTTATCACCCCAAAAGAAATAAAAGAATAAGGGATCCATTCAAGTTCATGAGTATATTATTTGGTCATGTGTTATTGATTTAGGTTTTTTATGGGAAACATATCTTTTTTTGTAGAATTTTTCTATAACAATATTTTTTAGGTTTAGTTTAAAAAATATCAGTTCACAACATTGTACGTGAGTCCTTGTCATTCTCATTTGTGTTGGGGGGAGATGGTAGAACAATCTTTGGTGGGATCTATTCATCTTCAATAGACTGTGGAAAAGGTGGAGTTAATCCAATGTGTTTAGAGATGTGTCAAAGTTATAAAAATACTATACGAACTGTTGACATCCCTCGTTGGAGTTTGAGGTTGGTGATCCGTTTTTTCTCAGAGTTTCACCTCAATTGGGATATTGTTGATGGTGTATCTAGGTTAATTTAAAACCCTATATTTTTTTCTTTTTCAAGATCATTTACAATCTTAAAAATTTATAATATCATTTGGTCCTACCATTGATTCATGATGTATTTCATTCTTTATTTCTAAGGATGTATCAACTGGATCCTTGCCATGTGATCTAATATGAAGATGTAGATCGAGATCTTGAAACATCAATGGTTGAGTATTTGTTTTAGATTATGGATATCTTGGAAAATATTCTATGTAAAAAAAATTTCCATTATTTGTATATTGTGGATATGAAAATGAGATAACCAATAAATATGGTAGTCGGAATCATTAATAATGATGTAGTGTCCTTATCTTTTTATGTGTCCATAATATTTTAGAATTTCTAGGTGTAAAAAGATATATGGTTGAGAGAATTGTGAATCCATCCCAATCACATGTATGTTTTCTTAGGACATTATTTATCTCTTATGAGGCTCTAGAGGAACATGTTCCTCATGGTTTGAAAATTTTAAAATTTGATAAACATTTCTCGGCCCGTGGTTTAGTTTTGAATTGTTAATACTAACTTTGTGGTAATCATGTAAAATTACATATTAAATTCCATTAGTTTAAAAAAAATAAAACTATGCGATTCACCAGAATGTCATGTAGACATTAGTTATTTAGTTTAGTGGTTTTCACATGAATTGCACAAGGTCAATAAAACTTTGAAACTATCCCAAAATGAACTATTTTTTCTCAGTTTCTCTATTAATAGAGGCCAATGTATAGTTGTGTAACAGTTCGTTAAAATGTGTTGCCTAACCATTCCCCCAAATAAAAAAATCTTAAAATGTAAAGTAACATCAATAACCATGGGCATTTTGATGTTTAATATATTCTCGAATCCCCACTAGATTTATTCAATACATCTAAACAGAATTCAATTTGTAGACAATAACTGGAATAGTAAGAGATATTGTCTCAAGAGTGCCTCCCAGTACACCAGAGGTTGTCGAATAGAAGCGATGGACATGGGAGTGATAATGATGAGAATATAACCTCAATCAGATAATTATAAACTAATATAATATTTAAAAATAATCTATATTAGTGAATTAAAAAAATGAAAAAATAATAAATATAATAAAATAGAATGTGTTAAAATAGTGAAAATAGATGTCAGAAATAAAACATTGATTTTCGACGAGGTGGATCTTACATACTGAGTAAATGAAAGAACATTAATAAAGGTAAATTTATATACATATATCTCTGAGACAAACCTCATGCCTAGTCTCCAAGACACTACAATGACTCTACATAATGATAATAAGAATCCATATGACTTACTTTACTCAATAATTAAGACTTGTTCAACATACCTATCCACCATTCATCGGTTCTTATCCTAAATGTGTACATAAGGTCTTGACACACACTGTGTTGTGCTTACATGGGTTGAAAAGTAAATATAAGTAGGCTTGCCGAATAGTTAACCCATAATTATCTATCATATGTGCAGGCTCAGAAAATATTCTTAGACAAGATAAGACTAATCTGGAATAAAAACATATTATAAATTGATAGTATATCCTTGATTCCAAAATCATGATAGATTATACCTTCATCATTCCACACTAAAAATTTCCATGAACTAATTATCAAGATGGATTCATATATATTGTAATGGTTTTCATCACAAGCATCCAAACTGAGGGTATGTAATGTCATATTGATTAATTCTGAATAAACAATCAGAAAATTCATGTATAATAATATCATAATGAAAATAATGAATTCCATGTACATAATTTTTGAACAAAACATTGGGATAATCATGCCCAATAGTCTCTAGTAAATAATGAGGAATGTCATTACCAACACTTTATAGTAATGACATTTAATTTCAGTTCTAAAAATTCTCGGTAATGATAAAGAATTCTATTTCCAATAGTTCTTGATAAATGTCTTGTATGTTCATGTCCAAAATCTTCATAGTATCCTTTTTGGGGAAGGATATTAGTGAAACTAGGTATCCTGATAATGTAATATTCAATAAATAAGGCTGAAAATCTTGATCCAAGGAAGTATGAATGGGAATCCTAATGTCGCAACAGTAAATAAAATAAAATGGCTAAATTTATAGATCCCATGATGTATATATAGGCATCCCGACAATATTTCAATCTATAAAAGTGATCATAAGATAGTTCCCAAGAATTATATGTAGAAATAATAAATGTATGCCAAATTATGTTAGTATCATTGACCATGTACTAGGAAGTACCTATATAAATCACAACTACATCAAGTTTAACTAATTCAATGCAAAATTAATTGGAGAGGGTGTCCAAATTCCTAAACCCAGCACTAATTCCAAAAATACTTGTTCTTGCATATTCGGTATGGGTTCAAAGTGACTCCCACTATCATCTATTAAAAAATCCAAAACACCCAAGCTTGGGGGTGGTTTGCCTTTGGGAACCCACTAGGGTTCTCATGTCAAAACATTGGAGAGGCATCATACTAGGGATCCACCATGTGCACACATAATTTATGGAATATGTAACAACCCAAAACCTACACTTCTGGATCCCATTATGATATCCCAATCATTTTATTTATGGATTTAATACTGATAAATATGACCCAATTTATTCTATTAATAACATAAAATGTTGAAAATAAATATTGGATCAATTACATATCCAAGGAAGTTTAAGTTTTAGTATTTTTTATAATTAGAACAATATTTTAACAACATAGGTTCGTGAACAATATGTTTATAAAGATCAAAATCATATCCCGCTATACCTATATTATCATACTATATGTTATGTATTTCACATCTCCCATAAATTTTTTCACAGATAAGACCATTGTAAACATAAATCATTCAACATCATTAATTATAACCTGTGAAAAGGAAGCATAAGAATGGGAGAGCTCAGATTCTCAGAAAGGGAAATAATGATAGATATCAATAGATAATAATATGAAATCAATAGGTAATGATAATTTAATGATATCTTGATCATAAGATGAAATGTTCATAACGAAATTGGAAAATATCATAAACATAAGTTTTGGAACAAAAAATTAACATTTCAAAAGACATTAATGATAAGAATGATAATTTATCATAACTCAATCGTGAACCATAAATTCTGGTCATAAATGTCTTTGTGGAACATCATACATATAAAAACTACTTCATATGTCAAGGTTTATACATAGGTCATCAAATCAGTCATCAAAACATGTTTCCTATAATGGATCAAGCACATCAACTTGTTACCCATAACTGATCAGGAACATCAAATCGTTTCTCATAATCAATTAAGAACATAGACTTCTTTCCCTAAATATCCATTGAGATATAATAGTTTACCCCATGGATTGGAGGTAGATATTGGTTACACCCAGGAAATAATGAAAACCATACATATGTGCTCTTTAGTATATCAAAATCCAAGAAAGGAAATGGGTTTCAAAAACATTTCATCCAGAAAAACCCATGGAAAAAGAATGGAGTGCATAAACATGACATATGTTCTGAAAAAATATAAAATATATGGGGAATGAATAAGGATGTTATCCATTGATCGTATGACTATTAATATATAATTCACATTTAATGAAGTAATCATATATGAAAAATTATTTTAAAAGTTCACTTGGAATAATTCTTGAGGAAAATAACATTCCCTTTTTAAAATCACTTCTATTTTACAAAAAGATGGAAAATTATAGTTAAAAGAATATTATTTGAAAATAAACATGGATAATTATAAATGACCTTTCAATAAATCTAATTTTTATGATAGTGAGATATTCCACTCATTTCGTATATGTTAAATAAATATTCCTTCCATTATTTTTATGAAAAATCACATATAAACACGTTTAAAAAATAACAAAAAATATATTTTGAAAACATATTCTAAAAAAATAAATAATGGGTGATTTTTTTTATGTTTTAATAAGATATTAAAACACTACATTATTTTTTTTATAAAACATAGACATGGAAGATATATATTCTCTTGTGAATCCAAATTCCATCTCAAGTAAAGATGATATTGTGAATAAAAACATTACCACTTTTGTAACAATTGAATCATAATCCACATAAAAGAAATAACTTTATATGGATAATTATATCACATAATTTTCAGGATAACAATCATAAAATACATTCATGGGAATTATATACACTATACAAAAGAAACATTAGTGTAATAGGCATTTTTTCATCAGTAATTAATGTGGGAAAAACATCCATTACTATGAGTCTGACTCATCACATAGGTTATTTATATTAATAAATGATAAAATTAGGTTAATTATTTAATTTATTATGATCCTTTCTCGAGTTTATTATTCCTTATATCTCACTTATAATCATTTTCGATAAATTACTTAATCATTTATTTCTATATTAGATATTTTAGCGATATTTGGTTTATAATTCAAACATGACATAAGTAGTTTTACCATGGTCAAAAGTAATTATTACATAATCCAAAGAATTATAATAATGAAAGAATTTTTATTTTAATACATCAATTATAATTTTAAATCCAACTATTAAATATGATCATGTAAAATTTTCTTTATTACAGTCATGTAGATGGTAGGACATACATACACATGATCGATATTTCCATTTTTCAAAAATCAACATGGAAAGAAGGTAATTATTATTTTATATTTCTACAATTATCATGATATAAAATATAATATTACTTCATTAAATAGAACTATATATATAATCCATTTTATGTGGTGATGAAAAATGAATCACATCACATCGCGGAGGTGGTAGTCAACACATACACTTGAATGACGCTATCATTTTCATTCCACTAAATTTTAAGAAGGTAAATGATATATTATATTTTTATATTGATAAATATGTCCTGAATATAATATTTAAACATTAATTCTATCATTACAACATGTATTGAGTGGAGGTTATGGCAAAAAATCACATAGGTTTTCATGGTTACAGTCTTTCATACACACAAATGATAAATTATTATCCCATTTGTTGGATAATTTGGACGGATATAGGTTATTATTTTAACATAATAACATCTCCTTTTATTTATAATATTTTTGATATAATTTTATCATTTTAAAATAATATTTTATGGTGGTTTAAGAATAATAAAAACTAAAACAAGGATATAAAAATTATACCTATTCTTTGGAAAAAATCCATTGATTAACGCCTTAATCATTCAAAGGTTAGTGTTATACCAAAAATAATTACTCTATAATTAGAGGAGGGACTATAAAAATGTATTTTGTTTGGTATATTCTAAACCAACTTGTTTTTTATGTGTTAATAATGGAGAAGAATAGGTTCCATTTTATAAGAGAGGGAAGAGTCAATCTTGGTATTTCTAAAAATATTTAATTTATATATATTAATTTCAAATTTATAATTGATCCAATGTAATTTACTTATAATCTAAGAAGTTTTTGGTTATAAATAAGAACATAAATTAAAATTTAGATATGTTTTGAATATATTTATACCCTTATCTTTTGTTAATAACCCCTATTTAACCCCTTTAACACTTACCATAACTACATGAATATTTTCTCTTTGAAGCTCAATATATTTAACAATAAAATGAAAAATAACCAATAAATGGACCATGATTTATATATAAAACAAAATAATTGTAATTTGTATGAATTTAATGATTTTAGTAATTTTTTTTATTTAATAAAATATTAATTACTATAAAATGTCTATATTGCTAATTTTTAGAACTATTTATCACATTGATTTTAATAATATTAAGAAAACATCTAAACTTATATTTTTTTTATTATATCCATAAAATAAAATTTTAATCTATAAAATTCTTTTATCATGTCATTTATTTCAAATTATATTTATTATAATATTTTTAAAATCATTTAATTGATTTTGTTCACTAATTTCATACTTGCTATGTCCATGTTGTGTATGAATATAAGGTAATTATTTATGAAATAGAAATTAAAAAAATATTTTGATGAAAATAAATAATATATATTTGGAAAAAATTATTTATTATCATTAATTTACACTATATATCCTCATATATAAAATCATTAGTTTTAAAAAAACAAGAGGGTGACATATTTGACTTTTCATTAAATAACATATTATAAAAGTAATAATATCATAACAAAAAAATATAAATTAGACCTTCATTTTGATTATGGATGATATATAAACATAAAATATTATTTAATAATTTTTTAATGCAATTTTTTAGTCCGTATAATTTACTTTTGAGCTTCAATTACCTAATTTACCCTTTATAGTGGTAAAAAAAATTACTTAGTTTTCTATTTATGTTGACCAAAAAATAGAGTGGGATATTTAATAATGTGATAACACATGATTAAAAATATTTATTCTATTTTTTATAATTCAAATCACAGAACTTGTAGAATTTAATTTAAATTTTAATCGAAAAATTTAAAAAAACATTTTTTTTCAGAAAAAAACCCATTTTTAAATATAAAATGTTTTTATACTCAATTAAAATATAATATCCATTTAAAAAAACAAATTGATTATTGTATATCAATATTAACTAAATAATATTTATAACTAATCAATAAAATAATTTAACCTTGAAAATACATCAAAATCAAATAAAATTTTCAATAAAAATAAGTATTTTCACTATTTTTTGAACAATCTATATTTAAAATAATTATAAAAAATTCATCCAATTATAATTTGTACATGCTAAATTAATAAATTAATTTTAATTTTTAAAATAAAATTTCTATTACCTCTAAAAATTATTTATAATACTCACTCATAAAAAGAAATAAAATCTTGGTTGTGAAGAAAACATATTTTTGATGAATAAAATTTATTTAAATAATAAGATATTATGTCCTAATAAATTATCATTAAATATTTTTATAGTAGTAAATTTATATTTATTCAATAATTTGTTATTACTATTCTAACTCTCAAATATAATGTCTTGGTTATAACATTATCATTTAAATAAAAATGTTTTGTTGTTCATTTAATCTCAATGTTGCATATTTTGTATACTATTGAACATATTATGTATCCTTAAAATATCTTGTAATTAATTAATACATGAATTTCATAAATTGAATCATTTCAATTTTAACACACTCTCGGTAAACAAGAGTTTTAATTTTCATAATACCATTGTTGAAATCATAAAACATAAAAAGGGTCACTAAAACATCCACTTAAAAAGAGGGAATGGTAAGTAAGAAGGTTACATGAAAAAACTCAA
Organism: Viscum album; assembly: GCA_963277665.1. Taxonomy (NCBI): domain Eukaryota; kingdom Viridiplantae; phylum Streptophyta; class Magnoliopsida; order Santalales; family Viscaceae; genus Viscum; species Viscum album. Next base: position 1,369,665,423 of record OY728133.1, on the reverse strand, counting down.
AAATATGTTTTCATCTTTGTAAAAAATTATTGGGAATTGAAAAAATGGTTACGTGAGAGAAAACTAACTCCCATGGAATGATAAATAGTAATGGATAACATGGTCATGATAATCAAGAAACCACAAAATCATAAATTTGTGATGAATATAAAGGTCTTTGATTTATCGATAAGATAATAAAAGTAAATAGATGTATTTTTTCAATATCCATTTTCATTGAGTTGAGAAATTAAATTTCCATCTACAATAAGAACATAAAATAGAAATAATTTCTTTAAATGTATCATTATATCCATTTATTTATTTCCACCACAATCTCATCTTTTTCTCTAAACGATGAGAATTTATGAATAATTATTTTTTATACATAAACCCCTAAAAAATTAAAATGGACATCATAATCCACATATAATGAAAAATATATTCCTCCTACAATTAAAATTTAAAAAAACCAAAATTGTTATCACATGATATTATGAATAACAAAAATAGTAAACTTTCATATAAAGAAAATTTCTTTATTCTTAAAAATTAATAGTAATGCACAATTTTCAACAAAGTCCATTTAATAAATTAAAATCCTAAATATCTCAAAAATAATGGTAAATATAAAAACCCAAAAATTTGAAGGATTTTTTCACATAGCCTTTGAAGAAAAATTTAGTATTTATCTTTTAAAATGTATATTCACAAAACATATAATCCCCATGATTTTCAAAACATTTCCATGAATAACATTAATCATCATAAATAAACAATAAAATAAAATATGCATAAAGAATACATTTCAACCTTATTCCCTCAAATAAAATTACATAATATTATGATCACGTTAATCATACATGGTTATCAAATTAGTGAACGTCGTCTGTAATAACATTGAAACAAAATAAATTTCCAATCCCATGGTTATATATACGATAAAGAACATGTTTCCAAAAAAAATAACATTTATCTATAATATAGTTTAAATTAAGAAAAGAATTTCATATAAACATGTAAATCAGATAGGTCATTGGTAGGTGATACACCCTTGTCGCCCTTAAGTTGTGGGTTTAAGCCCTGTGGCCTTATTAGATGTGATGGGTTGTCTTGAAAATTTTATTTTTCAATTAAAAAATATATTAATAAAACCCTTATATAATTCATAAATAATTTATAAAAATACTAAAATATAGCCTTTTATATTCAACATTAATGAATACTTTCATCCTCAAAGGTTAACTCATACCTTTTATTTTGTATAATAAAAATTTAATAACCCATAAGTGTCTCAAAATCAAATATCATATAAACCCTAATTTTTATAATTACATTAATCATTTTTTTTCCAAAAAAGTAAATGAAATATTCCTCAAATAGGTCTTCATGTTAAACCTAAGGGTTACATATACTTATCCTGAAATATTGTTATCCTCCTTAAAATTATTTCAATTAAAACCTTATAAGGGTTTGTGAAAAACTCTGGTATTATGTTCAACCACAATCTTTTATACCCATGATGGTATTCATAACACTTAAAATAGCATCTCATTAAAACATCATAATCTCTAAAGATCTCTAAACCCTTTCATGATACAAACTTTAATAAACTGAAACCAGCGCTTCTTGATATGGTTTCAAAAAACAAATTCTTCACATTTATAGATTTTATACCTATAAATGTGACCACATTTTTATCATAAATTTTTTTAATTTAATAAGGTATTATTGGATGACTTACATACCAATGTAACTTTTAGTCTTAGATTTTTAGAGAAGTAGGACAATCCTTTAGAAACATGGGTTCATGAAAAATTAATATACAAAGATAAACAACATCTCCCACTATACCCAGATTTTTTTAATCCATGTTCTGAATTCCAAATATCCCATAAAATTACTCATTTGTAAAATATTTTAGAACAAAATTAATATAATTATTATTTAAAACATAGGAAAAGAAAACATATGAAATAGTGAGATTTGATGCTCAGTTAAGGAAATAATGGGGGATAATAATAGACAATCTTATCAAATCATAAGATAATAAAAATGGTATAATAACATGACTATAACATAAAACAATAATACCCAATATGAAAAATATTATAATAATTATTTATGTCATAAAACAAAAACCATTTCAAATACATGAATCATATGAATGAGAACTAATCGTAAATCTATCATCAACCTGAATTTAAAATCATAAATGTGTGTGTGTAATCATCATAATTTTTTAAACCATTTAATGTGTAATGTATAATTAGAAATACCATAAGATTAATAATCATAACCCACTTCCCATAATATAGCAATCACATAAGATTGTTTCCCATAATGGATCAAGCACATCGCCTTCTTTCCCATAACTGATCAAGGGCATCCACCTATTTCCCAAAAATATTCAATGAGATATAATACTTTTCCCAATGAATTATATATATATATATATATCTCACTCAAAATATAACTAAAATCATAAATATGGGTGCCACAGAATATCAGAACCCATGAAAGGATGTAGGTTCGAAAAACATTTCATCATAGCAACACCCATGAAAAAAATGGAAATCATAAAAATTTAATCTTTTAACCATAAACATAATACATCTAGAAAAATATTATGGATGGTATCATTAGATCATATCTATAGTAATGTATTTGTAACAAAAAAGGATTTCATATTATATGAAAAATGATTATTAAATATCACTTAGAATAATTCATGAGGAAAATTACTTTTCCATTTTAAAAGAAGTTCACTTTCAAAAAAGATGGTAACTTATAAATTAAAAAAATTTCTTTGAAAATATACTTGTAAAAATAAAAGTGAATCATAGCATAAATGAGGATTCTTGATTTTGATAAATTATGTTCATTCTGTTTAAGTTAAAAAATAGTCCTTCTGTATCTTTCTTATATAATCCACGAAGAAGCACATTTTGGAATTGATAAAAATAATTCATTGGAAATCAATTTTTTTAAGAAGGTTTAAAATGATTTTTAAAAAAATGTCGTTGAATAGAAAAAATATTTTTGAAATCATTTTTAGAAACTATAGTCATTAAATTTAAATATTCCCAAACAAAGTAATAAAAAATCCTGAATAATGGTGAGATTGTGAAATAAAACATTACTATTTTTTAAATTTTGAATCACAAGCCCCATAAAGGAAATAAATATAAATGGATAAATATATCCAATAATTTTCATGATTATAATAATAAATTTAATTTATTATAATTTAATAGTCCTTGAAAAATAATCCTATAGTGTTTAAAGCACAAGTCTCTAAAAAAAGTGAGACAACAATTCATTTCGTCAAGTCTAACTCATCACATAATTTCTTTATTGTCATGAATAATACACATAATATAATTTTTTAATTGATGAATAACCCTTGTAATATTTATTATTCTTTTTATCTCACTTATTATCATGTTGTAATAATTAATTAATCATTTAAGTTCACATGATATGTTTTAGCGATATTTGGTTTATATGTTCAAAATGACATTGGTAGGTAAAAATGGCCAATGTGGTCCTTACTCCATCATCTCTAGAATAATAATCACGAAGTAACTATAATTTTTAAAAAATAAATTATACTTTTAATTAAAACTATTAAATATTATTATTAAAATAAACTATTTCACAATAATAGAGATGTTTATCCAATTATACCCATGAATAACATTTCCATTTTTCAACGATCAATATAGATATAAGAAAATTATTATCTTAATTATAAACAATGATAACAATGTCATATATATCATACAAATTCTTTAAAAATAATTATAGATATATATAATCTATATGATGTGTTGATTAAAAATGAATCACATCGTTTTGTGGAGGTGGTAGTCCACATGGACGCACGAATGAACTTATCATTTTTTAGTTCATGGAATTGTAAGAAGGTAAATTATATATTATATTTTTATAAAATAACAAAATATAAGTATTTTTATTATAATTTTTATTATTTTATCATTGTTTAATAATATTTGGAGAATTTGGGAGAAGAAACAAAACTTAAATAAGTGAATAACATTGTACATCTTCTTTGTAAAACCTCAATTGATTAACACATTAAGCCTTATATGGTATGTGTTATGACTAAAATAAGGATTCTAGAATGAAATTGGGGTTTTTAGAAAGGTCATTCAGTAGGTATGGGATGATTCAAATGGGTTTTGTCATTTTATGTAATGAGTATAAGAGGTTACCTTTTATAAAGAGGTGAGGGGAACTCCTAGCATTTCTCAAAATATTAAATTAATATACATTAATTTTAAGTTTTAAATATATATAAAGTGATTTATTTATAATATAATATGATTATGGTTCAAATAAAACTCTTTAAGTAAAAAACATACATGTTCTGAATATATTTATACACATATATTTATTTATAACCCATATTTAACCCTTTTATCTATTACCATGGCAACATAAATTTTTTACACTTTTAGGGTAAATAAAGTTACTATAAAATGAGAAAATATCCATAAATGGACCATAGGTTATTTATTAAAAAAATTTATAATACCTTGTCTGAAAATAACTTTTATTAAATTTATACCATTTAAAAAAAATTATTTACTATAAAATATATGTAATGTCAATTTCTAGAACTATTCATTACATAGACAATAACAATATAAAGAAAACTTATAAAATTAGAAAACAGTATTTCATTATATCCCTAATATGTTATGGAAATATATAAAATTATTTTATCACATTATGTGTCTCAAAATATATTTATTATAATATTTTTATTATCATTTATTTTATTTTTTAACTAATTGGAATCTCACTATAGCAGTGTTGTGTGAGAATTTAAAGTAATTTTTTATTGAGTTAAACTTAAAAATAAATTACCAAGATGAAAAAAATTATTTATATTTAAAATAGCATTCATAGTTTATAATTTTCTCTTCATAACCACACGTTACAAATATATTAGTTATTTAATATTGGATGTTGACATATTCGACTTTATTTAAATAAAATATTATATATTGAATAATCTCATGAAATTGGCCCCACAAGGTCATAAATTATTTCTTTTTATGAATATGGACGAGATATAATAAAAAATATGATTTAGTAATGTTGTTAAAGTATTTTTATTGTTCATATCATTTAATTTTGACCAATTAATGATCTGATTTACCCTTTAATATGGTAACCAAAATTATAATTTTAAAAGATCATATATATCAAAAATTAAAAAGAAATCTTTTTAATAAATTTTTACACTGTTATTCAAAATATGGACTCCATATTTCAAAATTTAAATAATATAATTTTCAGAATATACATTAAAATTAATGTTTTTAAATAGAAGGAAAAATTATTTTCATGAAAACATTATATATATATATATTTTTAAACTAAATTAAAGTAATGAATATATTTTAAATAATACAATAGGATTATTTTAAATAAAACTGGATTAATTAAAATTTAAAAATAATGAGAAACATAATTTTACCATATCAATACTTTAAATAAAATATATCTTTAAATAAAATTTTAAATTTTTTACTATTCTATGAAAAATCTATATTTTCAGAAAATTATAAAAGATTCATCTTCAATTTATTTTAAAATGTTGAATTAAAAAATTAAATTCATTTTTCTGGAAATATTTTCTATAAATTATTGAATGTAATTTTAATAGTCACTCTTAAAAATAATTAAAAACTCATTTGTGATGAAAACATATTTTTAGAGAAAAAAATGACCACGAAAAATTTAGCGATAACTTCTAAAAATTTATTCATTAAATTTTAATTTATTGAGAAATTTAAATTTGTTTCTACAATAAGTTCTTCTTATTAATTCCCTCTAATTTAATGTATAGTTTATAATAGTCACATTTGAATAATAAGGTTTCTTTAATTTTTTATGATCAGCATTGGATATCATGTACACTATTGAACAAAGTGTTTCCTTTTTCAAATTCAAGGTATTAAAAAATATCTCTTAGGATCCTCAAAATTAGTAAGAAAAGGATTCTTATATGGGATCCTCTATGAGTAATTAAATAGAGGAATCCTACATGAGATCTGGTAGGTCAAAAAAATGTAATGATATCCTACAGTGGATCCTAATAAAGAGTAAGAATGATGAGGAATCCAATATGGGACCCTATAAGAAAGAGAGAATAAACAGAGGAATCTATAATGGGATCATTTGGGTTGAATAATAATTGGTGGCATTATATAAGGGATCCTCAGTCATAGACCGGTATTTAACAACCAATGATCTCATAGGAATTTTGAGGAAAACCTTTCAAGGGAGGTGTTTGTAATGAAAAATATACGTAAACTTCATTCAAGTTATATGGAATAAACCCCATATAAAATCAATGTCTAACTCATGGTTAGGTGAAAACCCATCTAATCTATCTTCTAAATTCACATCTTAGTGCAGCTAACAAAGGACTATATCAAGATACACCAAACAAGGACCATGGCACAACCATGCCATGTCTAAAAACAATTTAATTTAACCCTTTAGTGAGTCTCATCTATGTCTCACTTATAAGGGGAAAAATAATTTTTTGGATGAAGAAACTCTACATTATAGTTTCTCCCCAAAACACATATTATGATTCTAAAAACCACTTCTAGGGTCCCACAATCATGATCTATATAGTAATTATTACTCAAAATGGTATCCAATTATGTCTAATTACGAATTAAGGGTGTGAAAAAATGAAAACCCATTAAAATCATAGGGGGGGAGAATTGAAAGTCATTTATAACTTTGTACAATACGTGAAATTTAATTTCCCAGCATGGGTGTGTACTCTAATCAAACATTGCATTTAAATCCCATGACATGGTTTTTATATCATATATATAATGTGTACCGTACAAGGGGTACCTGCTCTTGTACCTCCTGGTCTAACAATATCTTTCTACTTATATGTTTGATTTTACATATTGTGTACCCCAAATTGGTTTTTTACCCTTACTCAACCTGATCATGTTCACCTACAGAGGATTTTGGGCCATTTACTTAGCTACGTGGATGAGTATTAACACATATGGTGTAGCCTTTGTACATGAATTGTAGTTTCAAAAATTCTATTTTCAAATGAACTCAGATATTTGGCCAAGTAACATTACACATTTTGTTCTCCAAGTACATGTCATGTACATATAAAAATCTATCTTCCCTAAAATGATGAACGCACAACATGTGTTCCAGAATTGTACATTGTGTAATATGAGTTTCAAAACGGGAAAACAATGTAATCAGCCCTAAACCCCAATTTCCTTTATAGTAGTTATAGATCAACCCTAAAAGGGTCCTATGAAATCTTAATAAGGAGTTAAAACAATAAAATAGAAAATATATGAGTATTTATGTCATAAACATAAAAACCTCTTACATTTGGGAAATGTCTATAAAGACCAGTAAAATTCAAGGGAAATTTTTTCTTAATTTTCGTTGGAATTTTACAAGAGCGCGGTTTCTGACGGCACCTGGTTCCGAGGCCCGGTGTGCCCGGAATCAATTTCCGAAGTTTGGCTCGGGTACGTTCAATGAACGAACGAGCGGGTTTTCCTATCTTTTAAATCGGCGCTCGGAATTGAAATCTGATGGCACCGATGAAATCGCAACGCCGGTAATCGCTTAAGATAACCTTTACTGTAGTTGCATTTGTGCGAGAGAAGAAGTAAATTATTAGGGTTTAATTAAAAAAGTAAATAAAATTGTTAAATCATTTTTATTTATTTTTCAAGTGGTCAGTTTCTCCCATGGGAAGTTGGTGGTGGAGCCCACATCCACCCAACATCCCATGTGTGGGTAATTAAAATGGTGGGGCCCACACGAACCCCCCCCCCCCCAAATTTTCAATTTTCTCTAACTCCCTAAGCCCTCTTAACCCCTCACATTCCTAACTCCCCATTAACTCACCATCAATAATATTTGACAACATGTTGTAATTAATTTGGTGAGTTACTTGTATGTTTTTTAATTTCAAACAATTGAATTTCAAATTCTTTGTTGTGTTAATAAACAAAGTTTAGATCATATTTTATTAGGGGTTGGTGTTGGGTTGTTTGAGAGATTTTTGGAGAAAAAGCTAAGGAACACCTTCTTCCTCGACAATGAATGTGAAGAACACCTAGGCTCTGACGAAGAACGTCGTCACCATAAGAAGAGAAAGAAGTGTCGTCTCTTCTATTCTTCGCTGCCGGTGTGTTTCCGAAGATCGACGATGCCGCTTCTTTCGATCTTCTTCCCGTGTCAACGAAAGGAGACGCTGCTTCCTCCTCGGGCGTTCTCTGTCAGCTTACGAATCTTCTCCAGCAACGTTTCCTCTTCGGACGCACCTCGACGTCAACGGAATCTATGTTCATTTCCCACGACGCCCGACCTCCGCGACTATTGTCTTCCGCAGCTCGTTGACGTACTCTGCTCTTGAAATCGAGGTAGGGGATTATTTTTATTTATTTAAATTATTTCCGTTCTTGATTCAAGCATATCGAACTTCGTGGTTAATCGACTAAATGTTATCGTTTAACGGGAGGGGGCCAGACCGCACAAACACGGCCTAACCCCCTCCTATGTTCTTGGTTGTTTCTTTGTGAATGGAAAGGAATGGTGTGGTGCCGCCGCACCACGCGAGAATCGCTCGGCAAATATTACACGATGCCGTCGCGCCACGCCGAGAAGTCGAACCAGAACGAGTCGCCGTCGCGCCGCGTTGAAGGAAGTCGAAGGCGTCGCGGCCGGAGCGGAGCCACGGTGGAGTGGCGCGGTGTCGTCGCACCGTGCCGGACGACAAGAGACACAGCCGATTCTGGGCCGCGGTGGAGCAAGGTGACCGGCGGCAAGCCGGGCCGCCGGTGTCGGAGCCGGAAGGGGACTGGCCTTTGCCGGTCCCGTTGAGAAGGAGCCGGCCGGCCAGGTCGGGCCGACCGAAAAGGGAAGGGGCCGGGGGAATTAAATTCCACCGGCCAGTTCAAACGGCCCCCCATAATTTTGGGGGCCCGCGGTTACACAAGGGGGGAAGGTGCCCCCCACCCCCACCCCATTTTTCCAACAGCTCGGCCGAAGGCCAAGCTGACATCTTGATGGGCGCGCTGCATCCAGCCGGACCGGCGCCTGGACGGTCTTCCAGGCCGGGCCGAGCCCAGCTGGGCCCGGCCGACCCTGTCCTGGGCGGGTCGGCCCAGTTCGGGCCAACCGGGGGGTATCGAGCCGGGTCGGTCCTGGCCCGAAACCCCCGTTATCAGACTGTTTGGGTTCAAATTCACATAATTCAAGCTAAAGAACTCCAAACGACGCGCCGTAAGTAGTGATGCGATCCTTGGATCGGGACGGTCGTTTCGGTATATCGCACTCAAGGTTTTGAAATACTTTGAGTTCGGCCGGGTTGGTTCGTACACGAAACCAACCGGGCCCTCGGAGCGGAAACACTCATATCATGAGCTACGGGCGTCCAATTGACGTGTCGTTGACTTTGTTGAGTTCCTCTTAGTGAGAAAGATCTTTTGGCATACTCCTCCCGAGGTTTGGACGTAGGTGGAGTATGGTTGGGTTGGTTTGTCCTTAAAAACCAACCGGGCCCCTGGGACGAAAAAGCCAATAACTCTCAGACCGGGCGTCCGATTGGCACGCTGTCTGTTGCGTTGAGTTCTTATTGACGATACGAAACTTTTGGAAACATCAACTCTGGACTATGTGACAGTTGATGTATCAACCTCTCACCTCGTGGAGCGGACCCTCCCGAACGAGCTTGCTGTGTGCGGGAACCCTAGAGCTGGCTGCTGCTGCTACTGTGACTGCGACAACGACTGTGCAGAGATCCTCAGTGGATTGGACGACGATGACTACAGCACTCAGCGATCCTGTGTGGATCAGTGCTACCGATCCTGTGTGGGTCTGATCATGTGTGGTTCAGCACTCAGCGGTTCTATGTGAGCCGGCGCCTATAGATCCTGTGTGGGTCTGATCCTGTGTGGGTCTTTGCGGGGGTTAGTACCTATCGATCCTTTGTGGGTCCGACGACTTAGATGGATCAGTGATCATCTCTATTGTCTTTCGAAAAAGTATACATGTGTGAGCTGAATCATGTTTGCTTTCATGTATGGATTGTGTTGTGCTATCCTATGTGGAATACGTTTTGCTTTCCTGTGTGGAATACGTATACTTTCCTGTGTGGACTGGGTTTTAATTGGTCTCGGAGGTTGGATCGTATTGGAATTGATGACTTAGGTATATGTATGGGTCTATAGCTAATCAGTTTCGGTTGTTACTTCGTGATTGTATCTTTCCTTTGTGGATTCTCCTTTGTGGATTTTGGGAGACCTTTAGGGGTCTCAGGGTCCCTACTAAGTAGCTTATACTCACCCCTGCACGGGCTATGCCCGCACTACGTTGTGTTGGTTTCAGACGACGGACAACGTTGATCGTGGTTGAGGCTTGCAGAGTAGAACGGTACCTAGAGGTGGACCACTGGGCGGGAAGTACTCGGAGCGGACGACGGGACCCGAGGAGCTATGGAGCTATCTGTACCCACCCTTCAGGTGGGATTTCTAGTGGATGACTCAGCGTAGCTTCTTTTACCTTTCAGTTGTTGTTTCCCTTTTTGAGTTGTACTTTACTTTCAGTTTGGTTTTGTATATTGGCCCACTTTCTTTCCGCACTTTCAGTTGTACTCAGTTTTTACTTAGTGTTTACTTTTCCGCTTGCTTACTTTGTGGTTATTGTTTACTTTACAAAGGCAATGGCTTCCATTTTTACCTGGATTTACACCTTGGTGCTAGTCTCCAGCCCCTGGCCTATGGAAGGCGGGTTTGGGGTAGTCACGACACAGGCCCCGAGGACGTGTCGTGACAAATTGGTATCAGAGGAGTTCGGTTCTACCACAAAATCTGATCTTTTATATGTGAAGCAATAGTGTTCAGCGTATTGAGTGTGGTTATCAGTCCAGGGAGTCCAGTGTGGGTGCGGCGGCCGACGTATCCGTACACCAGGACCCTGACTTCTGATTTCCGACTTAATGCACAAAAACATTTATTGCTTGTGTGTTTCATGTTTTCTTTGTGATTACTTTGTATCATCTCACCAGGTATATTTTTCTAACTGTGGCGCACTTGTTTCCTTTTCAAAATGGCCCCACGACGGCAGCCAGCTAAGGTTCCGAGAGTCGAGTGTGACAACAGCCCACCGAGCGATGAGGCCTCGGTGCAGGGCACTTTGTCAGCAGTGGCACCAGCTGTAGCTCTACCCGCCGAGCCACCGATGCTTCCAGCACCAGTCGCTGACAGTGCATGTCGCATCAGTGCACTGAATGAGTTCCAGCGCCAGCGACCGCCCAGGTTCCGCTGCTTGACGGACCCCCAGGCAGCCGAGGACTGGCATGAGGAAGTCGTACGAGTTTCAGGCTAGTGATGACACCAGCAGACCTCATGGTGATCCTCACTGCGAGCCTACTGCACACAACAGCGGGCCGATGGTGGAGCTTGATGCTCCAGGTGCACGATGAGGCATCTCTACATTGGACGGACTTCGAGAGCCTCTTCCTCTCGGAGTTCTTCCCAGCCACCCTCAGTGTGGTGCGCATTCTGGAGCTTCATCAGCTACGGCAGGGCAGCATGACGGTTGCCTAGTACTCGGCATGATTTACCGATCTCTCGCGCTACTCAACTGACATGGTACGGGACCCATTTTTCCAGGCTTGGACCATTGAGCAGGAATTGAGACAGGAGATCAGGGCATCGCTAATCTCCCTCAGCATACCGACTCAGACGGGAGTACTGGAGCGAGCCCTTTTGATCGAGAGTTTTCTTACTGAGTCTACACCAGCGCCGAGACCCACCGCAGGGTGGCACGTAGCAGAGTCTTCTGTAGCAGGCAGTCGACAGATGACCCAGGAGGTCCATGCCGACCACAGGGAGTTGGCGGGCAGAGATAGGCATAGCTCTAGGCACGGAGGCCTACGACCACAGCGCGCCTGAGATGATTCGAGGTACTATCTGTGCATATTCCACCCTTTCTACAGTACTTATAGACACAAGGGAGAGTCACTTTTTCATAGCTGTTGTCCTAGTTCGGACCTCGGAGATTCCGACAAAGCCGTTGGCTCGATACTTACGGCTAGAAACTCCTACGGGAGCAGACTCAACGATTACGCACTAGTGCCGACAGTGTGATCTTACTCTAGGATGTGAGAGCATCAGCTGGGATCTTCTTGTATCAGCGTCGAGGCCTTAATATGTCATATTGTGCATGGATTGGTTATCTACACTCCATGCACGGATTGACTGTTTTAGGTGCAAGGTGCGATGTGTACGCACCGACGGAAGCAGGTTCACCTTCACCGGCGAGAAGGGAGCCTTTGCAGCATAGGATGGACTTCCGTGGAGGAGAGGAAAACCCATCACTCCTCAGTTGGCTAGCTTCATCCTTGGAGCAGTTGACGTAGGATGCCCTGGTTTTCCTGCAGTGGTGGATTGGTTTGCGGACGTTTTTCCCGACGACGTTCCAGGACTACCTCCTCGCAGAGAGGTAGACTTTTATATTGAAATGTACCACGGGACGACCCCAATATCGACTCCAGCATATCGGATGGCCCCCTCCGAGCTTCGAGAGATACAGGTATAGTTGGAGGACTTGCAGGGCAAAGGGTTCATCCGACCCAATGTTTCACCTTGGGCTTCCCCTATTTTGTTCCCCAAGAAGGCGGACGGGAGCTTGTGACTTTGTGTTGACTATCGTCGCCTGAACCAGGTGACAGTGAGGAACATGTATCCGCTACCGAGGATTGATGACCTCTTTGATCAGCTCAAGGGAGCACGGTGGTTCTCGAAGATAGACCTCAGGTCAGGCTATCATCAGCTCAGAGTTCGAGATGAGGACGTGCAGAAGACGGCCTTCAGATGTTGGTATGGCCAATATGAGTTCTTGTTTATGACATTCGGTGTAACCAATGCTCCAGCAGTGTTCATGTCCCTCATGAACAGGATCCTTCAGCCATACCTCGATCGATTTATCGTGTTCTTCATTGACGACATTTTTATTTACTTGACGACTGAGGAAGAGCATGCCTACCACTTACGGGTTGTACTATACACACTCCGAGAGCACCAGATTTATGGTATGCTCTCTAAGTGCCAGTTATGGATATGTGAGGTCCACTTCTTGGGACACGTCATCTCTGAGGCGGGAGTTGCAGTGGATCCTGTGAAGATCGAGGAAGTGCTTGCTAGGGATCCGCCCAAGAGCATGATAGAGGTGCAGAGTTTCTTGGGTCTAGATGGGTACTACCGAAGATTTGTGCCAGACTTCTCCAGAGTTGCGGCACCACTCTCAGATTTGACGTAGAAGGGGAAACCCTTCCTGTGGTCAGACAGATGTTAGCAGAGCATCCAGGAACTGAGACAGAGATTGACCAGTGCACCTATCTTGAGGTTGCCTGAGGAGGGAGTAGGGTACGTAGTCTACTGCGATGAATCAGGGACCAGACTCGGATGTTTCCTGATGCAGGAGCGGGCAGTGAACGCCTATGGATCATATCATTTGAGGCCGCATAAGCAGAACTACGCTACCAATGACCTGGATTAAGCAGCAGTGTTCTTCGCTCTGAAGACATGGCGACACTACCTGATGGGCGAGCGCTTTACAGTCTTTTCTGATCATCAAAGTCGCAGGTACATCGTCTCGCAGAAGGACATAAAACCTGAGACAACGGTGATGGATCGAGTTCCTCCAGGACTATGACATTGAGATAGTATATACTCCTGGGAAGGGGAACGTAGTAGCCGATGCCCTCAGCCGGAGGACGGGAATTCAGCTACTTGAGGAGGCAACGGGGCAGCTAGCCTCTTTGCAGATATCCGTTGTTGATAGAGATGGAGCAGCCTACCTTCAGTCTCTCATAGTCACTACACTACTGTAGTGAGTCCGAGAGGAACAGCGTGGGGACACCGACTGTGAGACGTGGCGTGCACATATATCCTCAGGACAGGAACCTGATGGTTTCTACTTTAGACCAGAGCACAACAACCTTTTTAGAGGACGTACCATGGTACCAGTCGCTTTACGGGAGGAGGTGCTGAGAGAGTTTCACACTTCTCCTTTGGCGGTACATCCTGGAGTGGCAAAGAAGTACCAGGATCTCAGACGGCCCCACTGGTGGCCGGGCATGAAGAAGGTTGTGGCAGAGTTCGTTTCTCGATGCCTCACCTGCCAGCAGGTGAAGGCAGAGCATCAGGTACCAGCAGGATTAGTACAACACTTAGAGGTTCCGGAGTGGTAGTGGGACGACATATCGATGGACTTCATGACTGGATGTACATGCACATCCAGAGGTCACGACTCCATTTGGGTGATTGTCGACCGACTCACCAAGTCGGCTCACTTCTTACCCATCAGAGAGCAGGGCTCAGTGGAGAGCTTGGGACGACTTTACGTTCAGGAGATTGTACGGCTTCGTGGTGTGCCATCTTCTATCGTCTCTGATCGATATGCTCGCTTTACTTCCCAGCTATGGAAGAGATTACAGGAGGCGTTCAGGACAAAACTACGTCTTAGCATAGCCTCTCACCCTCAGATGGATGGTCAAACGGAGAGGGTCATTCAGACTCTCGAGGACATGATCCGTGTATGTGTCCTCGACTTGGTCGTAGTTGGGAGGACCACCTACCCTTGGTGGAGTTTGCGTACAACAACAGCTACCACTCCACCACCGGGATGGCACCATACGAGGCGTTGTACGACCAACCTTGCAGATCTCATTTTTGCTGGACAGACCCTGGGAAGTCAGCTCTTGTGGGACCAGAGATGGTCCAGGCCAGGACAGAGAAGGTCCAGGTCATCCAGGAGCGGATGAGGACAGCTCAGAGCCGGCAGAAGTCATATGCTGACAGGAGGCGGAGGCCACTTGAGTTCGAGGACAACGACCACATCTACTTGTGTGTCTCACCTCGACGTGGATTACAGAGATTTGGCCAAGGCAGCAAGTTATACCCGCGCTTCATCAGACCCTTCCTGGTCCTCAACAGGATTGACGAGGTGGCTTATCGTCTGGCTCTACCACCTCAGTTGCACCGGGTGCACGACTTCTTCCACGTATCTCAGCTGAGGAGATACGTGCACGACCCGAAGCACATCATTGACCGTGGGGAGCATGACCTTGACGATGGGGTGACTTTTACAGAGGTCCCGGTGGAGATTGCGGATCGACAGGAGCGGGTCCTACGTGGACGGTCGATTCCTCTAGTGTGCATCAAATGGAAGCCCGGGAACCTCCAGGGGAGCACTTGGGAGCGGGAGGCTCAGATGCGTTCTCAGTACCGTCTTTTGTTTCCCTAGTTTTGATGTATCTTTATGGGGACGTAAATCCCTGAGGTGGGAGTAATGTAAAGACCCGTAAAATTAAAGGGAAATTTTTTCTTAATTTTCTTTGGAATTTTACAAGAGCACGGATTCTTACAGCACCTGATTTCGAGGCCCGGTGTGCCCGGAATCAATTTCCGAAGTTTGGCTTGGGTACGTTCAGTGAACGAACGAGCGGGTTTTCCTATATTTTAAACCGGTGTTCGGAATTGAAATCTGATGGCACTAATGAACTCGCAACGCTGGTAATCTTTTAAGGGAACCTTTACCGTAGTTGTGTTTGTGAATGAGAAGAAGTTAATTATTGGGGTTTAATTAAAAAAGTAAATAAAATTGTTAAATCAATTTTATTTCTTTTTCAAGTGGTTAGTTTCTCCCATGGGATGTTGGTGGTGGAGCCCACATCCACCCAACTTCCCATGTGTGGATAATTAAAAGGGTGGGGCCCACACGAACCCCCCCCCCCACCTTTTCAATTTTCCGTAACTCCCTAACCCCTCTTAACCCCTCACATTCCTAACTCCCCATTAACTCACCGTCATTAATATTTGACAACTTGTTGTAATTAATTTGGTTAGTTACTTGTAAGTTTTCGAAATTCAAACAATTGAATTTCAAATGCTTTTTTGTGTTAATAAAATAAGTTTAGACCTTATTTTATTAGGGGTTGGTGTTGGGTTGTTTTAGAGATTTTTGGAGAAAATGCTAAGGAACACCTTCTTCCTTGACGAAGAACGTGAATAACACCTAGGATCCGACGAAGAACGCCATCACCATAAGAAGAGTAAGACGTGTTGTCTCTTCTCTTCTTCGCAGCCGGTGTGTTTCCAAAGATCGACGACGCCGCTTCTTTCTATCTTATTCCCGTGTCAATGAAAGGAGACACCGCTTCCTCCTCGGGATTTCTCCGTCAGCTTACAAAGCTTCTCCAGCGACGTTTCCTCTTCGGACGCACCTCGACGTCAACAGAATCGACGTTCGTTTCCCGCGACGACCGACCTCCGTGACGCTTGTCTTTCGTGGCTCATTGACGTACTCCACTCTTTAAACCGATGTAAGGGATTAATGTTATTTATTTAAATTATTTCCGTTCATGATTCTATCATGTAGAAATTCATGGTTAATCGACTAAATGTTATCGTTTAACGAGAGGGGGTCAGACCGCAAAAACACAGCCTAACCCCCTCCTATGTTCTTGATTGTTTCTTTGTGAATGGAACAGAATGGAGTGGTGTCGTCGCACCATGCGAGAATCACTCGGAAAGTATTACGTGCCGCCGTCTCACCGCGCCAGACGACAAGAGCCGTGGCCGGTTCCGGGCCGCGGTGGAGCAAGGTGACCGGCGGCCAGCCGGGCCGCCGGTGTCGGAGCCGGAAGGGGATCGGCCTTTGTCGGTCCCGTTGAGAAGGAGCCGGTCAGCCAGGTCGGGCCGGCCGGAAAGGGAAGGGTCCGGGGGAAATAAATTCCCACGGTCGGTTCAAACGGCCCCGCATAATTTTGGGGGGGCTGCGGTTAGACAAGGGGGGCAGCCCCCCCCCCCCCCCCCCCCCCCCGTTTTTTCAACAGCTCAACCGAAGGCCGAGCTAGCAGTGCGCTGGGCACGCTGCGTCCAGCCGGGCCGCACCCAGCTGACCCTATTCGGGGCGGGTCGACCCGGTTCGGGCAAACCGAGGGGTCTCGGGCCGGGTCGGTCCGGTCCGGGCCTGAAACCCCCGTTATCGGACTGTTTGGGTTCAAATGCCCATAACTCGGGCTACAAACCTCCAAACGACGCTCCGTCAGAGGCGATGCGATATTTGGATCGGGATGGTCATTTCGGTATATCTCACTCATGGTTTCGGAATACTTTGTGTTCATCCGGGTTGGTTCTACACGAAACCAATCGGGCCCTCGGAGCGGAAACACTAATATCTTGAGCTACGAGTGTCCGATTGACGTGCCGTCGACTTTGTTGAGTTCCTCTTAGTGGGAAGGATCGTTTGGCATACTCCTCTTGAGGTTTGGACGCAGGTGGAGTACGGTCGGGTTGGTTTTTCCTTAAAACCCAACCGGGCCCCTGGGACGAAAAAGCCAATAACTCTCAGACCGGGCATCTGATCGATGCACCGTCTGTTGCATTGAATTCCTGTTGATGATATGAAACTTTTGGATGCATCAACTATGGAATATTTTACAGTTGATGTATCAGCCTCTCGGCTCGTAGATCAGACCCTCCCGAATGAGTTTGTTGTGTGCGGGAACCATAGAGGTGGCTACGACTGCTACTATGACTGTGACGACGACTGTGCAGAGATCCTCAGTGGATTCGACGACGACGACTACAGCACTCAGCGATCCTGTGTGGATCAGTTCTACTGATCCTGTGTGGGTCTGATCCTTTGTGGGTCAGCGCTCCGCGGTTCTTTGTGAGCCAGTTCCTACAGATCCTATGTGGGTCCGATCCTGTGTGGGTCTTTGCGAGGGTTTGTACGCATCGATCCTTTGTGGGTCCGAAGACTTAGATGGATCAGTGATCATATCTATCGTCTTTCGAAGAAGTATACCAGTGTGAGTTGAATCCTGTTTGCTTTCCTGTGTAGATTGTGTTGTGCTATCCTGTGTGGATTACGTTTTGCTTTCCTGTGTGGAATACGTATACTTTCTTGTGTGGACGGGGTTGTACTTGGGCTTGGAGGTTAGAGTGTATTGGAATTGATGACTTAGGTATATGTATGGGCATATACCTTAGCAGTGTCAGTTGTAACTTCGTGATTGTATCTTTCCTTTGTGGATTATCCTTTGTGAATTTTGGGAGACCTTCAAGGGTCTCGGGGTCCCTACTGAGTAGCTTATACTCACCCCTGCACGGGCTATGCCTGCACTACGTTGTGTTGGTTGCAGACGACGGACAACATTGATCATGGTTGATCCTTGCAGAGCAGGACAGTACCTGGAGGTGGACCACTGGGCGGGACGTACTTGGAGCGGACGGCGGGACCCGAGGAGCTGTGGAGCTATTTGTACCCACCCTTCAGGTGGGATTTCCAGTGGACGACTCGACTTAGCTGCTTTTAACTATCAGTTTCTATTTTCCTTTTTGAGTTGTTCTTTACTTTCAGTTTGGGTATTTATACTGGCCCACTTTCCTTCCACACTTTTAGTTGTTCTCAGTTTTTACTTAGTGTTTACTTTTCCGCTTGCTTACTTTTTGGTGCTTGGTTACTTTACAAAGGCAATGCCTTCCCTTTTTACCGGGATTTACACCTTGGTGCTAGTTTCCAGCCCCTGGCCTATGGAAGGCGGGCTTGGGGTAGTCACGGAATGGGCCCCGAGGATGGGTCGTGACAATGTCCACTAAAACATCGCATCTATTCATTTTTTGCAGTCACAACCTAACAATTTGTCTCCCCCAAGCTCTCTGGTGGAACATTGATTCCACAAAAATCTCACTAACTCTTCCACATAACTATAGGTTATAGTGATAGAGATCCCATAACAGACATATTTGATAATCTAGGGGGAGGATAATAAATAATATAGTAAAAATAAAATGTGGAAAAATAGTAGAAAAAAAAGGAGGTCTAGCACCAACCCTAGTTCCCAACTCAGGCTTATGCCTGGACTAGGAAAAAACCCTTTTATAGAATGAAATTGAAAGATTTAATTTTAATCTAATTCTCCTATAAAAATTTATCACTCTAAAAACACACATGAATAAATTAATATATAATTTCCTAAATATTGAATATTCATTATTCATTGAAATTTTCAACATCTTGGAATTCGATAAAAAAATATTTCTAATGGTGAAAACCCTTTTTTTAGACCCATTAATTATATAATAATTATTCAATATCATATGATAGGTGGAGAAAACTATTTTACCTTTTAGTATAGTATAAAATAAAAAATTCAAATTTCAGTTGAATTTTAGAGTTTTAAAAAATAAGGGTCTTTACAATATCTGCACCATAAACGTTGTCATACCTAAGAATCCTTGGTGCTAAAAACAAACAATTATCCCTTCCAGAGAAAATTCTCAACCATTATAACTTGACCGACCAACTACCAATCCTACAATGTTATCCAAACTCTCACATCCTTAGAGATGTAAAACAGAGACTGATCTAACAGTACATACCCTAAGAGTATCCTTATCATTTACATGAAACCAAATTACATGTTTAATAAACTATAGTATATCCATACCCAAATGAAATGATTGACATGGCTAAAACCTCTCATCCAAACCATCAAACTACAACATCAAAACATTTCACTTTTTTAGTTCTTGAGAGATGTTTCCATAGAAACAAACAAATTACATCTCATAATAAGAGTCACAAATATCGAATACCAATGGTGAGATCCCCACCATGTTGATCACCTTATTTTACTCATCAAGTTAAACTCCCATGGAGTTCCCTCATAAATCTGGAAATAATATTTAAAAATATTTGGCATATAGTAGATTCATTCTTAGAATACTGAGGATGATGTCAATATATTATGCATGATCATTTCAATAATATAAGTATACTAAGATTGTATAAATATGCTTATATAACTCTCCCAAGACACACTCATAATATTTTCACACCTGAAAAACATCTATTTATATGATTCATTCCACAACACCTTATTTATCATTGGTATCTTCTCTACCATAGAGATAAATTTCTTATTTTATCACAACTCCTGGGAAACCATGCCCATAAAGTGTCTTCGAAAATATATTCTTCAGATTGAAAATGACAACCCACTGATTTAATATTTAAATTTTACCACATAAAACTAGAACATATAGTTCTCATATCACCCAACACAACGGGTGTACTGTCCCATACTGCCATAATCACACTCCAATGAGATTTCAAACAACAAGGTCAAGTTGATAGGGATATAAATGACACCATCATCTTTAATGAAACATCTAAATTGTAACACCAATAAAAAAACAATGAACCTAACTTTTGAAATTATTATTTACCTTAACACAAAAAACAAATCATCATTTTATTAATGAGAGTGTACCCACACTCCAAAAATATTGTTATCCACAAAACCACTAGTCAACAATGCTGAATACCCAAATAGCCTTTCTTATCAAGCTCCCCCTCGATACACAATCACTATAGGTTCAACTTTAATAATTGAAGCCGTAATCATGACTATATATTAAAACCCAGTAATCCCCAAATAGCCTTACTGAACTTATCTCATAATAGGGTCTGTATGTCTGACCAGATATCCCATAATTCAATCTCTCACCAAGGAAACATATCATGTGCATCACCTGTGAACCCATATCAATGTATGGAGTCCAATATTTATCTCTAAAAAGGTGAAAAGATGGAATGTTAATGAAATAATCTACCTTTTAGGTTCAAAACAAGTAAAAGGGTTAAATTATATAGTTTTTTAACTACATTATATATAGTAAAACACCCTTTATGTTGTAATTGGAAAAAAATTTAAGTGAAACCCATTAACAAGTCCTAATAAATTAGAAACGTAATGGAATCCCCTCTCATGCATAATCCTTATAATAACTGATCCTCTATGATCATCATAGAAATTAAATACTCCATAGAGATCCACAATATCAAATAAAATATAATGAACTAATCCTCACTGGGAATCCATATACTATAATACCCCATTATTTGATAGCTGGAGAATGCTCTGGGTGCTTTATTCTCTATCCAAGGAAAAATAGATTTTGTGGCAGCTTCTTATTGACATTCTTACATCCCACGACCTCTTGGTATGATGAAATATCATGGGGGGTGTAGTTATCCTTTGTGCCTCCAAGATTTGTAATCTCATGTGCTTGTAATTCACATTTATTGTGAGCTCGAAGAGGTGTGTAAGGAATGGGCACCATATTTTATGAACATCATTGATCCTATACTAGGTTGGACCAAAATCCCAATAAATTCGTGAATTCATTAAAACAAAATGTGATGGGGATACTTTTCACAATTTCATGGTTGATTTGTAATAGTAAAAATAAATACATTTTCCAAAAAAATGATACCCATGATAATATTTAGATTAATAGGGCCATTGAATCGGTGGATTTCTAGAATACGGAAGAAAAGAGGCTCTCATTGGATTCTACTTAATAGATTTATCATTTTTGGGCCCCTCCACCCTGAGGGTTTTATCAAATTTAATATAGATGTGGTTTTATCTTCTAATTCAAGGGTATTGTTGGATTTATTTCTCATCGTAGGTGTAATCAGGTTGTGGAAGCCCATTATACTTCATTCTTAGCCTCTTGAAGTCCTGTAGTGGATGAATCATTTTCTATCCTTTAGGTAATTCCTCTTTCTCTCTTAAAATATTTGAAATTTATATTTGTGGAATCAGATTTCCTTAATGTAATTACCACCTTATCTACGAAGGAAGAGGATCTAAAACTATTTGGAATTATCCTAATAACAATTTGGTCCTTAATCCAAATATTATCTGATTGAAAATTTACCTTCATCATATGAGGGGGTAATATGGAGGATAATCATTTGGAAAGATATGGGAATTTTGTGGTGAACATTGTTTGATTGACTCATTTTATGATTGGATTTGTAATCCAGTTGTATTTGATCAGTAATATATTATCTCTCTTTTCTAAAAAAACCATGTAGGCTATTAAAAATCATTTGTTAATAGCACAAGAAACATATACACCCACAAAGGGCCTATTAGAGATGCATCAGTTACAAGCATTTACCTACAAGGTCCAAGAGTATACACATGGAATCATCTCAGTGATTTCTATCATACAAAACTCATATGGATTGGTTAAGTGTAGTTTCATTCCAATCTATGTGGAAAAAAACCATATAGGTCGTTAAAGAAACATTAACACACAAAACTGAAGATATAACACCCCATAATATGTCCATCACTTGGATCCATGTTATGTATCGACCTAATAGGGTGATTGAAACTCTTATACGTAATGAATGAGTCATCATCCTCATTATTGAACATGTCACCATAGATATAAATATCCCACCAGCAAAAGGAAATATTTTCATTATAGCCCAATTAAATAGAATTCCATCATATATCCAATATTAGAATACACTATATAGGTTTTCATTGAAAATTCTGGCAATTTGAATATGTCACTAGAAAAATCACACACTAGAAGGCCTATAACATGTAGACCTTAAGTTCGAAATATGTTGCATTAGTCACCTATTTCCTTTCAAAAAGTATAGTCAAAATCAATCACTGGACATTTACCAAAGGGATGAGATCCGTAAATATATATTAAATAAAAAAACATTAGACTATTTTTGCATCCATGAAAGAGAAAATATTGAACAAATGTAACATCAATGATTTAGAATAGTAGTCCCATAATCCCAAGAAACCAAAACATATCACAAAAAAAATTATTCTCAATTCAATTGTCTAATAACAACAACATGCTCTGATATATTTTTATTAATCATTTCTACCATATCCTAAATATAAAATGATAGGAAAACAAATAGTTACAATACCACATTTCCATGTTTTGACCCAGATCACCTCATAAATTGTAATCAGACTGTGTGGTAAAATAGTCTTATGAAAACATCTTAATATTCAAGAGGACACTGACTATCAGTAAGGGCCTATGTTTTGACATTTAGTAGACTAATCCATTATATTTGAGTAATTGAAACAGTGTAAATAAGCATAATCAAACTATATCAGTTATTAATCAATGCGTGTCAGAATTAAATATAAATAATGTGGTAATGAGATAAAATTTAGTAAATGTGAAAATATTCATGTCATACATACAACACAGATAACCTAGTAGTAAAATATCATATATAGGAGTAAATTAGATAATAGAAAATGAATAAAAATATATTACTTACTTCAATCCAAACCATATACCAGGTCTCCGAGACATTATTGAGCTACTCAAGATAGATCATAAGAATCCACACGAGCAGCGCTACTCGATTATGTACCCTTAGGCCATATACCTATCTACCACACATATGTTCTTGAACAAAAAAAGACATAAGGTGTTCATTAACACTAATGTGTGTTTACTGTGAGTGAAAAATAAATCATAATAGGAATACCCCAAAAATAATCCTATAATCTCATATTATAAGTGTATTCTTAGGAAATATGCTCATTATTATTGATACCTAATTGGAATTAAAACATGTTGTAAATTTTAATTACATCATGGGGTCCATAATCAAGATCGACGACACCTGATTTGACCAACATCTAAAAATTTTCTGTACCAAATATCACGATGGTTTTATAATTACTATAAATATAGTCAGTCTAAGAATCCAAATTAGTAATATTGAATATCATGTCAATTAATTCCAAATAAAAATATGTAATTTCATGTCCATTAATATACTATTTAAAAAAATAATTTCAAATCCATAACTTCCATAGAAATAATATGGAAAATCATGTCCATCAGACTTTGGTAAATGATGTGAAACATCTTTTCCATAAGTTTTTGGTAATGAGAATGTATGTCATGTCTAATAATAATAAGTAATTATTTAGATAACCATGTCAAAAAATTATAGATAAATGATAATGAGCATCATATAAAACATCCTCAGTGTAGCCTCTAAAGGGGAGTATCCAATTGACACTAGGAATATTGATAAAGTAACATTCAATTAACAAGAATCAAAAGTGAAATCCAAGGAAGTATTTTAGGGAATTTCAATTTGGTAAAAATAAAAAAAATGAATCAATAGATGGATCAATTAAAGTATGTATAGTCATACAAATAATAAAAAAATAAATTAATAGTCAGATAATCAATATCCTAGAATATACATTTCGATATCCCAACCTTATTCCACATCGTATCTTGCTCATTGAACTAGTATCAGGAATTACCTCTAGCATTCATACATATATCTCGAGTCACAATGTGAATGAAAAGTATAGAGTGTAGGATTTTGATTCCCAAATACCACCACTATGTCCATAACCACTTGGTCTTAAATGTTTGGTACAATTTCTATAGTGACACTCATTATCAATTATACCCAATCCCACAACACATTAGTTTAGTGTTTGTCAGTCACCAGGGAACCAATTGGGGCACTCAAGAAAAAAAATTGAGAGGAATCCTACTCAGGATCCATAGAAAGATTAAGAGGTAAGGGTTATCCCACGGGTGATACTCTAGGAAAGAGTAAGTCAACTAAGGTATCCTATATATGATTTTAGGGGTTGAAACATAAGTAAAGCATACTACAGGGGATCCTGTAATATTTGTGGGTCTTTAACAACCCATGTCCTCACATGACTAAAGAGATAGACCTCCAGAGGGAGGTTTCCTCAAGGATAAAGATACTTAGTCATCGATATAGAAAGACAGATCAAGTCCCATCTCAGATTAAGTTACCTATATATGTTGTTCATAACGCCAAATCACTCTACCTACATATGTCATGTAACAATCCCAATATATTGGGGCTATCATAATATGCACTATATGAATTCATTAGAGAACCCATTCTACGTCTACTAACCATATAATATGACCATTAAATTGGACTCATCTTATATCCACATTAAATAAATAGGAAAAACAAATTACTATATGAAGAACCACTCAATTATTGACCACATTCCCCAAAATACATCTTATGATTCCTCAAATCAGCATGAGGTCCCTCCATCATAACCTATAATGAAAATACTAAATATTTAATCATATAATGTCTAATTATGTCTCTAGGGTATAAAAACATGAAAAAATATCGACAAGATTAATGGATTTGTACAAAACATTTATACCTAACTACATGATGTGTACTATCATATCACCACATGGGTGTGTACTCAAGCCAAACAAGGTATGTGACACCCATGTTAATAGCAGGTAAATCATTTACACGACATTAAATCCACATGAAGTACCTGGATGTTTTACCTCACATTTGAAAACATTATGTTTATGTTTATTTTTTTACATCTACAAAATTTATACCCCATAATAGGTCAGTTCATGAACACGACATAGCCAAATTTCCTTAAACAGACAATATTTCCATGTATTTAACTATATGGCCCAACACAACTATATGACATGTATTTATAAAAATTCCATACTCACATGTAGTCATCTACATAGGCAACTAACTTAACCCAATAATTACTCTAACTACATGGTTCATACTTAAAAAAATACATCTTCCTAATAAAATAAAAACACAAAACGTGTTTTTGTGAACTATACATTGTGTTATTGGGATTTCATAATGGTAAAACACTGAAAGCGGCATGAAACTATGATTTTATTAGTAATAGCTATAGATAGACCCTCTTGAGGTCCTTAGAAATCATTATAGGACCATAATACTAAATGGAGGAATATATATGTGTATTTATGATATAAAATTTAAAACAACCTAGCTTTGGGTAGAATCCATCGAATATTAACAATGATTTTTGTTATATAGATACCTTTAATGATCTATCTCCTCTTATGATCCATGTGGGAACTAATCTTATTCCCTATATCTATATCATCAGATCTCTATTATATCATGGTCTTTGAGAAGGAGATCTTATAGGGGGTGTTCACAAGAATCTAAAGGGATACGAAGAATGAAAAAGAGAAAATGTAATGTGGGAAAAGGAAAGAAAAAGGAAAGGGTTTCTGGAGAGGAATTGGATGTCCAACTCAAGGTTATGCCTCAATTATTAAAAAGTATTTATTATAAAATCAGCAATAAATATATAACATCAATTTGATTCTCAATTAAAATGTTATCCAAAAACTAACATTCATGAAAAAGTTATATTTAATTAATGAAATTTTAGATATTAATTATTCTGTGGACGTTAAAATTAGATATAATTCCATAAAAATCCAATAACAGGGTATACACCCCATATACGGACAAACAAAATGATCAAATAAATTTATTTAGACCATCTACTAGGATAAAAGGACCATTCTGCCCCTCACAAAAAATTTAATGGAAAAAAATAAAATTTCATGTAAATTTTATTATCTAGAAAATCATGGGTCATTAAATGAAACACCCCTTCATGATTCTATATATTCATTTTCCCCTAACTCCTTTGTGTTACATGATAATTTTGGGTGGATATCATCATGGTACCATCTATGTTTTGATATGATATCTTCTTTTATAAT
The DNA here is from genome assembly GCA_963277665.1 of Viscum album. Lineage (NCBI taxonomy): Eukaryota > Viridiplantae > Streptophyta > Magnoliopsida > Santalales > Viscaceae > Viscum > Viscum album. The sequence continues at coordinate 1,369,638,907 of OY728133.1, read as the reverse complement.
GATATCTCTCTTTGATCCACATTCCCCTTGTACTTTTGTCATGCATTTGGGCAACTATTTTCTAATATTGAGGTTTTAGTGTTGAATTGTTGATATTTCAGATGGTTATATGCTTTCCCGTACCATGTCACCTCAATTTCAATCTTTTTTTTGATGGTGGCCATTTTTCCTATGTTGGTGAGGTATGTGTCTATATAAAAAGTTTATATTACATTAATTACATAATATTCTTTTGAATTCCATTGCTTTGGTTTTGAAAAAAAATATTTAAAATATATGTCCTTTATTTTGTATAATTACATCTTGGGTGAATTTAAAATGGGGTTTTTGAAAGGGATTTTAATTAAAAATAGATAATATCTAATTCTTGTGGTTGATAAAATTCATTATGGATGATTTTTTACTCCAGAACAAATTTTCATGTATTAGAGATATGATGATTTATGTTAAAATGTTTTAAAACATTTTGATCTTTGTTCAATTTAATTTTTTTAAAATCATTAAAAATTTGGATCCTTGGGTGTATCATGTTTTGGAAATATGAAAACCATAATGAATGTGGAACTGCTAGCATCTATTTTTGTTATTTTGATATTTTTTGGGCAGACATGATATCTACAAGATTCATGAAATGTTTTAATTAGTTCACATATCCACATAAAAAATTTTATAGGTTGAATCCAACCAGTTATTTGTTTTATACATGATGATATTGTTTTATGTTTTATTGCTCTCATGTTTATCGTATAGAATTTCTATGGATGATTCCGATTAGTCCCTCTATATTTTCATTAATGTAATGGTATTACTCATTGTTTTTAAGATTATAAAATCATTTAATGTAAATAATAAATTTTTTTAAAAAATATACATTGATTTAAATTTATATAATTTTTATTATATTAAAACTAGAACTAATGGTTACATGGATATATAACTTGTATAGATCCATGGTGGTATCCTAATGGGGTTTCTTCCTCACACCCTTATTATTTTGTTGGTTTTATGATGATCTAGTTTTGTAGGAAACATGTAATGTGATGGGTGTAACATAGTTCATCAGATTCTCTTGTCCATTGTCGCTTCATAGTGATATGGGTTGGTCATGATTTTTGGTCAAATAAAGAAATATTTTTGTTCATTTTTTATTATTATATATGGTTTACCCTTTTTTAGTTTTTCTTATACGTCTCTTATATGTGTGATTTACATCCTCATTGAATTTTTATTGTTTATATATTTTCAATTACTGATGATACATGTTTTTTTTGTTCTCTATCTTTTGGAAGGTCATTTTGAGTGATGTTTCATTTTATCCAAATTTGTTATGTTACAATTGTTAACGATTTAATGGTATGTGTGTTTTTATTTCCCTTCTTTTGGAAATAATAACCTATCCTTATCTCACACACTCTCTTGTTTGGAATCGTAGATGATGCAGTTCCAAACACTCATATTTTTCAATAGTGGAAAAGCTGACGTATTGTGTATTTTTATATCATGGATTGGGTTTGAATGATAGATATAAAAGTCATTTACTATTGGATAACATGTGTGTAGGGAGTCTTTGGTGCTATGGTTCCATGTGAATGTTGATGATGTAGTGGTAGACAGTGTATTAGATTTCAATAGGGTGTCAATGGATTGGGACATTGATGGAGTTGGGGGATTGGATTGTCACGAAAAACATGGTAGAAGAAAATTGTTCTAGTTAATGAATCATAGGAATGAAACAATGAACAGATGGTGGGTATTCCTAGAATAATATTTTGTTTCTTGTTTCATTTTATATGTTATCTTCACAATAGAAATTAATTTCAACGAGAATGTATTCATAATGAATATTTTTTAGTATGTTTAAAAATCCAATATGTATTGGAGTAAAAGCTAAATGTTTCCCAAATTTATGCACATATTATGTTCCAATGAAGCACATTATGTCTGTGAAAATGATATAATATGGGTTTTCATAGAACATGCTGACTAAAACCCTTGATCTTCCCATATAGTATCATATAGATTGATATATTTTGTTAGAAAAAATGTATAGAGATCCGTAATTTCATACATAAATATTAAATATTATCAGATGAATAATAAAATACATAACCCTATGATCATGCCTATAATAATATAGGATTATATTCTTTGGAAAATAGGACACAAAAAAGATAATTCATAATATATTTACATAATATCACACTATGTTCTTGTAACATTCCCGAATCAGGAGCCACTAAACTCGGACTCCGAGCAGGGTCGCCACATGACCTCAAGCCCACCTCCTCATATGCCAGAGGTTACCGACTATTGGATAGGGTTTAATTGGACATGTGGGGAGACTATACCCTTTTGTTAGAGTGAGACATGCTAGATAAATAAATAGAATAGAATAAACAACATGTAATAACCAATGAACATCCATATACAATCACCTCTCAAATCCTTGAACAAATCATAGCCAAGAGTAAATATTTCATGAAATGTTAATAGTTCCTAGTGAATAAATCAAAAAATATAGAAACTTTGTAGAGACAAAAAATTGGTCATGACTCCATGTCTGAAACCTCATCCATGTGCATCCTCATCTCAACTCAATTCCTCTGAACTGGGCCCTTTCCCTCATGCTAACTTGCTAAAATTGAATATGATCATGTACCCAATGGTAGTCAAATCAGGGTGTGTGTACAACATAGTAGGCCACCACCAATGTGGTATATAAAAAATCTAGTATAAAAGGAGTGTTCATGAAAGTACCAAATAAATGACAAGTAAATAAAATAAGGGTTTTTTCCACTATATAATCATCTTTACATTACCCATTTCTAACATTAGATCCATTGCATCATTTACATCATCTTCATTATATTTCTCACTTCCATTATATGTTCCATTAGTTAAACATTCTAAATATTTACATAATGGTTAAGGTCGCCAACATTAAACATAATGAAATAATTTAAGTCCCCATCTAACTAGGGGTAAAAACATCATAACATACCATAGTGTATCTATCAATGTATTTTCATCGAATGTAACCATTAGGGGGATGAATCATCAGTCCGAATCCCTAACCCGTGCATTCCTGTGTGGGGTTAGAGCCTCAGTCTAAATAGACCCATGGGAGGAGCTTCAGTCCTTTATCCCACCAAGCCATGTGCACATGCTTATATATATATATATATATATATTGCCATTTCACCACACATACTATATCATAACCACAATTACAAAAAACACACATAGCCACCAAATTACATAAAACACAACATGGGAGTCAATAATATACAATAACTTGTTATAACAATACCATTTACAATATATTACCATTTATCCCAATTCTAATTTTTTATGCCTAATTTTATTAAGAATATTCACTAGTTTCCATACATCAAACCATTTAGCTTCTTCCAAAATTACCACATGTTATCTAACTTAACGAGTTTATCAATTCCCATGTATTAACATCCTTATGCATTCCAATTATAAATTGAAAATAGTTTGGAACATTCACATTAAATTCCATTTTACTCATTTTCATGTCATGAATAAAATACCTTATCCACTAACAACTTTTAGACACAACTATCAATTTTTCTTTATTGATCAACAAATTAACTGTTTGACATTATCATCAAGGAGATCTAATTAATCACAAGTCAATATTGCACTTTAAATTTTAAGTTAACCATGTTCAAGAAGATCAGGACACCCCATGGGTGGCATAAAATCCCTCAAGTCAATCTCTATGTATCCCATGGGGACCATGAGGGGTTCAATTAATCATTTCACACCCATTTCACCAAAACACACTAATGAAACCATGGACAGAACAAGGGAAAACAAAACTACATGTTTGTATTCCAAACACCCATAAAACTATGGGATGCAACATGTAGACCACCTATCTAAAATAAATTGATGAAATCCCCCCTAATCGTAGCCTTATATATGGATTACAACAACCCTTGATGATTAAACATAAATTCCACTATAAAAGGAATTTTTTAGGGTATAGGAAGAATATTTCCCAATTATGAACCCCTATTCCAATAAATAAATGTAAAGAGTGTATGAGACTCACTATGACCTTCAATTCACAACCAATGACGATCCAAACAGCCTAGAATAGAGAGAGAACCACCCTTGGGAATGTTTGAGTCATTGTTTTAATCAATAGGTTTAGAGGTAGGATAAGAGGAGGAAAAATTGAGTGAGGCGTAAAAATCCCAATGTGGATATTTTTTAAATTTTTTATCTTTTACCAGAGTGTATGATTTATCCATATGGTTTTCCATCCCATGTGCAATCAACTGCCTATGGGAAATTGTGTCACATGGTTACCTAGGAATAATTTCATTTTATTTAAACTATCCATGGACCATGTGATATTCCACTATCCAAAATTGTAAAATGTTGCCTCCCACATCTCACGGTTTACTCAAATGTGTGCCATCTGTGTTCCAAACATTCATCTTAAATTGGTTGGTCCTATTTTCTTCATTTTTGTGTCCCAAACCCACTAAACACCCTCGATCCCCTTCATGAACCCATTAAAATTCCCATTAATAAAATACAAGATATTGAATACATAATTTAAAGAAGGATATACATTCATGAAGTATGGGATCTTACAACCTCACCACCATATAACAGGACGTCTTGGAGCCATATTACTCAGAATTACTGGGCCCTTAATGAAAAAATGTCAAGAAACTAGGCCTCCATGACTGATTCTCACTCCCAAGTTATTTTTTTGAATATTTCCATATTGCCACAAAACATGAAGTAAATGAAAAAAGTTTCTTGACAATACTTTCTCGCAACGATCTACAATACAAACAAGATGATCCTCAATGGAAAAATCAACCTCAAGATCAACATATTAAACATTTACCACAAGATATTGATTAGGGTGATACTTTCATAGCAATGATATGTAAAAAAACTAATTCATACCACTATATCATTATAGAAGAGACAACTGGTATACCACTAGACTGATCCTTTCGATGATATCCAACATCAACATGTATTTAGTAACCAATATTCCATGTTTTCAAATTTTATGTTTACCCAACCTTGGAGACACAAAAAGAACCACACTATCACCCACCATAAACTCAAGAGGTTAGCGATGTTAGTTTTCATTTGATTTCATCCTACTCTGAGCATTCACCTTGTGTTTCTAAATCGACTGAATATTTTCCAATGTATCCTACACAAAACACAGTATAAACATCCAGGATTCTCAATCTTCTAACAAGTAATGTAGTGATTTACATGACCACCCATAGTGCACCTCTAACGGTTCAATCTAAATTGTATCATGGAAAGTATTGTTTTAGGAAAACTCAACAAAAGGAAAGTGTTTTTCCAATAAACATTTTAAGTCTAGAACTCATGACCTCAACATATCCTCTTATACCCGAATTGTACACTCAAACTGTCCATCCATATGAGGGTGGAATTTCGTGTTCAAAAACACATGGCTACCAAGTGACTTCTACAATCCATATTATAAGTGTGGCATAAAACGTCGGTCCTGATATGAAATGATAGTCCTCAGTAAAGCATGAAACCTTACTATCTCCCAAACATATAACCCAACCAACTTCTCAAATATGGAAGTCTTCTAGATAAGTGAGAAATGATCCACTTTAGTCAATCAATCAACAACTAGCTAGATTTAATCACTCCACTGAGGCTTTATTTGAAGACCCAGCACAATATCCATCATTACATCAAACTGCTTCCATTATGAAATTGGAAATTATTGTAAAAAACCTCTTAGGAACTGATGCTCTACCTTCCTCGGATGACACATAAAGAATCACACTACATAATCCACAACATCCTACATCATTCTTATCCCCTGGTATTATCTAAAAATATCATGATGCATCTTAGTAATACATGGATGCACTGCCACTTTGATGCATGTGAATAATGAATCCACTCCCCCTATATACCCATTACCACCACAACATGACCCAGAACATTGAAAACCTCTTCATCAATCACAATAAAATGTGAATGTGACTCTCCACATTTTATACATTATTTCTTGTACAATCATTTAGGATCCTCAAGCAGACTCACCCAGACCTAGTTCAAGAGTGTAAGCTCAATTTATATGGATGTAGGAGTCATGTTTTTGTGGCTATCCTCTACCTCTAGGTGTATCTCAGTAAACCAAGACATCATCCTCCACTTATAGTTGGACTCTTGAAAAAACTGAATTTGATTATTTCGACTCAATGCATCTATGGCACTATTTCACTTTCCAGACGGATAAATAAACTCGAATTCAAAATACATCATATATTAGAACCATATTCACTGTAAGAAGATTCAAATAACAATGGGAGAAGATGTAATTAAGGATTTTATGATCAGTAAAAATCATGAACAACCATCCCTACACGTAATTCCTCCATCACATTAAATAATATACCACTACGACTAGATTAAAATCATGAGTAGGATAATTTCTTTCATAATGCCTCAATTTGAGTGACATGAATACTATAAACTAGTCTCCCTACATTAATATTATCCCATTTACAAAATTATATGCATCATATAACAATGTGTACCCCTCACCTCCCATAGATATGACGGCGATTGGTGTGGTCGTCAACCATTTCTTCAACTCATGAAAACCATTCTCACATGCCTCACACCATTCAAACATTACTCACTTTTTGTTCAAGACTAAGAGTGGAACTTCAAAATAGGAGAAATCATTAATGAACCTCCTATAATAACCAGCCAAACCCAAAAATTAGTGATTATGAGAAACACTCTTGGACCATTTCCAATACACAAAAAACTCCACCTTCTTTAGATCGACTAGTACACATGCCTCAGAGATTATGTGACCTGATAATAGTACCTTATCAATACAGAAATGAATGTCGGATATCATGGTGTAATGACTATGATCTTTTAGTGATCTCTAGATGATTTCAAGATTTTTGGCACGATCCTCAGTAGTTTTCGCGTACACTAAGATGTTATCAAAAAAGAAAACTATGAAGTGATATAGATATGGATGAAATATCCTGTTCATTTTTTCCATGAACTCAATAGACACATTAGTAAACCTGAATTCCAAAAACACAAACTCATATAACCCATATCTTCTATTGAAACTTATATGTGGTACATATGATGATCACCGTCTCATCTGATGATACCCTGATCTCAAATCTATCATAGAATACACTAAAGAACCTCTCATCTAGTTGAGTTTATCATCCATTTGGGGAATATGGTATCACATATTGAATTTCATCTGATTTAGTTTTCTATATTCCACAAACAACAACAACGACCCATAAACCGTTATATCAAAAAAAAACTTCATATCCCCATGGTGATGTTCTAGGATGTATGAACCCTTTGTTCTCCAGTTCTACTAACTAGGTCTTAAGATCTAGATAGTCTGATGATTTAACTTTATATAGTAGTATTGAAATTGGATCATCACCCATCAGAAACTCTGTCATGAAATCAACATCCCTCTTAGGTGGGATCCGTATGATATCATGAAGAAACAAATCCATAATCTGATCCACCACAAGAGGCAAAAAATTCTTATCCATTTCCCTTCCATCAAGTATGAGACAAGCCACCCGATTTTTTAGTTCACCCAACTATTGAAAAACTATCCCAACATAGACTACCCAAACATTCCAGTCGCCACAAAGGGTATATGTATCTCCCTCCTATGATGTGGACAATACCCAATGTTGGAAACAATTGACATGGTCTTGGTACAATGCAAAACAATCCATGCCCATAATCAAATCAAGATTGTTAATTTTAACCATAATCAAATACCATGAGAAATGGAAACCACGAACCTCTAGGGAAATACCCTTATAATGTTTGATACACTCAGTTTCACCCCTTTCATTGTGTTAATCTAAATAATCTTGGTATGAAATTCCAATTAAAGGACCAACATTTCTATGATCTATGCATAAATAAAATAATGTGATGCACCAGTATAAGATAAATAACTAGAATGTATGGAAATAATACCAATCAATCCTCAAATAGTTGATGGCCTACCCTTGATACATCCAAGTGTATATTGGACTTTATGGAGATATCATATCTCTCTAACCTATGATGTGGTCTGAGTTCTGGTGTTGTATTCCCTTGGTAATATGGATGACCTCACCCAAAAGTACCATGTATACCACCTTTTCTAGTATGGATGATCAAAATCCAACTACCTATCGGGTATGGGGTAACTAACCCCTACTTATACTCTGTACTGGTCATAGACCAAAATCATTTCCTAACTATTTTGGTTTCCTATAGAAACTCTATGAATGGATCAATATTCCACAAGATTGGAACTCATCTAGTGGTTGGGAACAGGGACAATGCATGTCTCCTAACCTTCTACAAATTTAGATGCAAACTGGAACACTAACCTATGAGACTAGTTCCTTTTCATGGATACCACATCCACCACTGCCCAGGTTAAAACTCTAGAAGCTGAGTTTCCTAATTGTGGATGTCATGCCACAGTTTCTCCAAAAGAGAACCGCATGCCTGATGCCAGAAGCCTCACTGATGTTTTCCACTAATATAAGGGTTTGATCCTCCACTTTAGAGACCATATTAAAACAGAATAATTCCACATATGACTTTATCTCATACCGGATCCCATATGGGAAACATCTCATCATGGCCACCTCATCTCCCACCAAAAATAGAATAAAGAATTGTAAGTATCTGAAATAACTAGAATATTTTGTGACCCCCGTAGAACCAAGGGCCAACCTCATAAATTATGAAGCCTTTTTTTATCTCATGGTTTAAGAGTACAAGTGTTCAAGAAAATTATCCTTAAAATCATTCCAAATCATACTATCGGCTTACTAGGTCTGAACAAGAACATCCCACAAATGCTTTTCATTTACTCATAGAATATAAGTTTCAAGTTTGATCCTATTTTCTGCAGGGGTATCCAGTGATCCAAAATCACCTGAATAGACTATATCTAGAAATATGGATCCTTGGGTCCACCCACTCTAGTAAAAATTGGAGGGTGTTGAAGCTGAAAATCCTTGGTTAGCTCAATCATGCTCGATACAACCCGCACAGGGTCCTTTTCCATCATTTGTATGAAATGATCGAAGTACTCATGGAACTGATATCCTATCTTTTATCCATAAATCTACAAATTTTCCTGATTCACCTATAGAGTTTCTTTCCTAGTGACACCCTCTTTTTTCTCAACTATTACACGTCATCATGGTGGAATTTATCTATAAATCTAAACATGATATTTAGAACTCATAACATATAAATTCCATTTATTTCATTAATATGGATATCATCTAGCTAAAAATAACCATTCCATATCATATATAAAAATAAAACATAACATATTCAAAACACTATGATAAACTATCCCCACATTGTTTCATGGATAAAATAGGTCAACTAACTCTCATGGACATCGGTCTTACATTAGTAACAAATTCAAAAAAAATTATGTACTTACAATGTAAACCTTTTCTCTAGGTTCATTTTCCATTTCATAAATTTTTACATTCCATATTCCAACTCACATAAACATTTATTAGACACCGTTATTTAACTAATGTATAACATTATATTTTCTTTTACTATTTTCATCATTTCATTAAACAGAATTTTTGTTAAATTTTTAAGTAAGTATAATTCATTCTATGTTTCATATGACATACACCCATACCATGCGTCTCTATCATGATGCATGCCACTTATATACATAAGTTCCTAAAATGATCTATGAATGAAAAACCTCATACCCTTTCTGAAAACAAGTAAATTATCATAAAACCATCACATCACACAATAAGTGAAACATCGAAAGGTGAAATATCATCAAGTGTAAAAATGTACAAAGAAAACAAAAATTTCCCACCCTGGGTGACTTGGGATTTCAATATTACATGGGTTAGATAATCCTAAGAATAAACTCATTACCTATCCCTAACACATACTATTTTCCTTTCTACCATCAAAAATTGTAATGCCACATATAGTAACCCATATCTAACACCACTTTGTAACGTCCCCAGCTAGGGAGACACAAAAATTGTGCTCTGTGCCGGGTCGCCACATCACCTCAAGTGTGAATCTCTATACACCAGAGGTTTCTAACTAGTTTAGAGGGTCTAATAAAACATGAGGGGATACTATAACCTCTTTTTCAGAGTAATACATAATTAAAAAATATATAGAACAATGTAAATAACATATAGTAATCAATGAACATGCATAAATAATCGTCTCCCAAATCTGGGTTCAAACAATATCCATGAATAAATTTTCCCTAACATGATAATAATGCTAAGGGAAAACCCTAATTTAAATAAAAGATGTAGAACCCCAAAAATGTTACTCACTCAAAGCCTGAAACCTCATCCATGAACATCCCTAGCCTGACTCAATTCCCAAGCACCAGGCCTTTAACATTTTCTTGATTTACAATCTTAAAATTTTCTTGGTTACCCAATGGTGACCTGAGTAGGGTGTGAGTACAAATCAGTAGTGCACCACAAATAGTGTCTAAAAATAACCAATCTAAAGTGATTGTCCATTAAAATACCAAATAAATTATTAGAAATTAAAATATAGTTTGGGTACCAATAGATTACCATCATTACATTAACCATTTTGAACATTATTTCCATTTCATCATTTAAATCATCTTCATTAAATTTCTCATTACCATCATATGTACCATTAGTTAATCATTTACAACATTTACACAATGGTTAAGCATGTTAACATTATGCATAAGGAAATAAGTCAAACCCCCCAACTCACTATGGTAAACACATCAGAAATTACATAGAATCTTCTAACTAAATATTTTTATCAAATTAATCCATTAAGGGAATAAATAATTAGTCTTACTATATAACCCATGTATTTCTGGGTGGGGTTAGTGCATCTGTCCAACCCGAACCACGGGACGAGTCTCAGTCCTTTATCCAACCACCAACCCATGTGGAAATGCACATATATATATATATATATATATATAACAATTCACCACATATACCATATCATAATCAAACTTCCAAAAACATACATAACCACTACATAACACCCAATTCAAAATTAGATTCAATATTATTTCATTAACCATTATCACATCACCATTTGCAAGACATTTCAATTTATCCCATTCACCATCTCTTAATCCAAAATTAATTTTGAATATTCACTAGTTTCCATACATCAACCAATTTATCCTTTTCATCAATTACCAAATGTAATCTCACTTAACTCATTGATCATTTCCCATGTATTAACTATAGTGACCCATGAATAATGTATTTGGATATTACATCATTTGAGATGAATATTCAGTACATTACAATATAACATTCCTAGGGACCGTAATAAGTAAGTTTATTTGGAAACATAGATACAAAATATTTTTTCCTGGTGAAAGATCTTAAACATATCCCATAAATTTTTCAAACAATAGTACATCAACTGAATCCTTTGTTCATAAAATGGGAAAAAATATAAAAAAGGGGTGATCTAAAGTGAGAAGTAATGGTATGTTATGGATATGTATAAGCATAAACATGAGCATAAGGGTATGGAAATTTGATCATGAAAATAAAAGATCACACCCTGCATATGAAAGATCATATACATGAAGCATGGCCTAAATAATAGAAACTTATAAGACATAAATCATAAGTAAATAAATATAATTTGACATCAAATTGTAAAAATGTTATAAAACATGGAATTATGGCAGATACATAAGCATATAATGATTTCTATTGTAGCCAAGGAATCACATCCAATACCATAATAGTAGTATGGGTTGAATCCCCATACTATCTTTGTAATTTTGGTTCACTCCAACTGCCATCTTATTAGAATGATTTAACTCATCATACCATCTTGGTAGTCATGGTTTACTCCCATCGCAATTATAGAAGCATGAGTTAACTCCTCATACCATTATGGTGGTCATGGTTCACTCTCATGGCCATCTTAGTAGTCAAGGTTTACTCCCAAGACTAACATAGTCTATCTCATGAGATATAAAATTTTACCCAATGCATTGGAGAGAGATATAGATCTCAACCATATCATAATGATATAATAAATATGTGTTCCACAAAAACATAAAACATTTTCTAGAAACATAACTCAATGAATAAAATTAGAATCATATACATATAATTATATCATATCCTATGGAAAATAAATAGGTTTCATAATCATATCATCAAAAGCATGACCCATGAAAAGAAGTGGGGTTTCATAAACATCATTTAATTAATAATTAATATATTCAAAGAAATAATATGAATGTTATTATTGATGAATAACAAAGTATGTCATCATGGGTGGGGATGGATTTTGAATGATCACTTAGTACATGAATTTTCTATAAAATTATCAATTTAAAAAGTAAAATATTTTCAAAACCAATTTCTATGAAAACACATTTAAAGGAATAAATTTTTTTCAAAAAACTTATCTTTAAAAAAACCGTGACAAAATATAAATAAATCATGAAAATAATTTAAATTAGTTCTTGTGAAAAATATCATATCATTATTGAAATAGTTTTATTTCCTTATAATTCCACACAATTATAAAAGAAATGAATTTCATTTAAAATAACTTTGAAAATTTATAAGGTATGATTATTTGGAATACGGTAATATTAAAGCGCACAAATCCATTCATGTAGTTTATGTTAAAATAAATCATTCTTCTCATACTTTTACTAGAAAATTCAAAAAATGATTTGTTTTGAAAATGAATGAAATGTTCCTTTAAAAAATTTACGTAAAAGTAAAAAATGGTTAAAATGAAATTAAACATATTTAATAAAATAAAAACATTTTATGAAAACATTTTGAGAAAACATGGGCATGGATGATAAATATTCCCAAACTGAGACTTAAAACGAAACATTCTGAAATATGGAATTCATTATTAAATCAAAACTCATCACATTGTAATAAATATAATAGTATAAAGAATGTATGAAAGTAAATTATAATAATATATAAATATCATAATCTTCTAGATAATACCCATAAAATACATTCATCGGTAGCATATACACCACTGATAAGAAATAAGTAGTGTGTGAGACATGTGTCTCACCAAAATAAAGGTGAGACATAACTCCCCTTACATTGTGTGTTGAATCTCTTTGTACTCAAACAAGATTGTAATATAATAATTATATGTTTATTATAAATATTTTAAATAATGATATTATTATATTTAATACCACATACGGTTTTATTCTAACATTATATTACACGCTTATTAATGATCCTGTGTTAAGGTTTCACTCCGGGTAATATTCGCTTTCTTCTTCACATGTGTCTTAAAGTTGTATATTGTTGGTCATTATAATTATTTTATTATTAATGAATTTAAATCATGGTGTAAATATAATTTTTATGAAGTATATTTATTTTGAAAAAATAAATTCCATTAATAAGTATGAAATGAAATACACGGTTCAGGGAGACGGAAAGTTGTACGTATGCCTGAACGTTGTTTCCATTTTAATTGTCATATTGAAAGAAAGTATGTAAGTGGAATATGTATATATATAATTATTAAATAATAATTATTACATCATATATATAATATAATTTCACTAAACCCATCCTTAATATAATCCATGTGGTGTGTGAACGAATCACATCCCTTTGATGGTGCGGTAGTCCACACTTCCTCAAATGAGATTATCGTATAAACAAAAAAAGTAAAAAAGGTATGTTTTGTAAAAAATGATTAAATACAACATAAATATCATATATAACATATATATATATATATAAAGTTTCCATCATAATGGCCACTATGATTGGTGGTGAAGGAAAAAATGAACAATCATTTTTTCGTGAGGCAGTAGTTCACCGTACAAAGAAATTGTATGTTCGATATAGAATAGAAGAAGGTGTGTGTATGTTTAGGTAAAAAACATTGTATAAAAAATCCTAGTATATTTAGGATAATATTTTTGTCAAAAAATAATAGAATAAAGGTAGTGTAGTTGGTGAATAATGATAATAATGGAAAGAAGCATGACACAAGACATTACCTCATAATCGGGTAACTTCTTTTTGTTTTTGTCAAAAGGACTCCACGAGTCACCTTATTATAAAGCTAGGATTATAGGATTAATGGATGAATTGTTATAGGATTAATGGAAAGGTTATTTTCAGTATAAAAATCTTTAGAGGTTTGAATAAATAAGAATGAGAGGTTCCCTTTGATAAGAAGAAGGATGAGAACTTTTGGGAAATCAAAAACTATTAATTTATTGTAAAATGAATTTCAATTTCAAATAGCTCCAAAGGATATTATGAGTAAGGGTATAAATCCTCTCAAACAATTATATTTAGACAAAATTTACCTTATCTTTTGGCTTTGACCCTTAGTTAAATAATTAATCTTTTACCATGATAACATGTTTTTTACACTATAGGGTTAATATAGTTACAATAAAATGTCAACTGAACTCAAATTGGTTCATTTAAGACATATATGATACTATAAAATTTATTTGGATGAATATTATATTTTTATTAATTTTATAACATTTAATAAAATTTTATTTATTTTAAAGTATCATTTATGTGAAATCTGATACTATTCAATATTTTCATTTTTAAAAATATCATAACAACATGATACATACAAAAACATACTTACAATATGTCAATAAAATGAATAATGCGTCTCTAAATTTTTTGGATGTCATTAATTATGTCAATTTATATTTATTTTAATATTTTTAATATCATTTATTTGATATCTCAATTAACTTAACAATTACTACAGCATTATTATACATGCCTTAAATTAAGTTATTTTTTCTCTGAGAAAAAAAAATAAATTATCATGATGAAATAAATTTCATATATTTTAAATGAATAATTATATTAGAATATATATTACGGATAAACCTATATTAAATATAATTTATTTATTAATGTTTAAATATGACGTTTATCACTCTTCTTTAAATAAAATACAATGATTGTCCTCATCAAAAACAAGATGACTATATAAGATCATATTTTATACCTAAGGTTTATTTAGGTGAAAATAAACTTATCCAATTAAATTATAAGATGTTTTAGGGTAATTTTATATTATTATAATATTATGTTTACCTTTAATTACCCTACTTACATATAACTGTGGTAAATAAAATTAAAAATATAATATTCACAATAAATTACATTGATCCTCTTAGAACACATTTTTCATACTGATTACAACCATGTATTTTATTTTTTCTAAATTTAATTTAGAGAATTTTTGAAATTACCTTTACAGTGAATCCCACAAATGTGTCTAGAAGGCGAGTGAATGAGACGTTCAAAAGTTCAATAATTAATTATATCTAATTCTAATATAAAAATGACTCAAATTAAATACATTTTATTAATATATGTATTATTCATATATTGTAACATTAAAACAATTTTAATGTAAAAATTAAATATTTAAAGGAAATTGTTTTTTTAACTATTATGCATTATTTTTTCACTATTCATCAAAAATTTAAACTTTTCAGAAAAATACCAAATATTCACCCTAAAATAATTTTGATAATTTGAATTCAAAAATGATTTCTATTTTATGAAAATAAATTTTTATGAGTGTATAAATTTAATTTCATTATTTTTTACGAAATGACATAATAATAGTTCATTTGAAAAAATAGTGGTTTTAAATATATAATGACTTTACCAGAAACTATATTATTAATTATCAAAACTATTATAAATAATATTTAAATATTATTGATTACTATTCATATCACACATTTAATGGATAGGTTATAAGTATCTTATTTATATTATTATAATATTAAAGAGATGTTTCGTAAAAACTATGTGTTACGTGTAATGCAAGACTAGTCTGTGTTTCATGTAATGAAAGCTTCCCTATATATTGTTTACAACATAATTGAAAACATAGTGATATTATATAATAAAGAAAATCTATATTCACTAT
Organism: Viscum album; assembly: GCA_963277665.1. Taxonomy (NCBI): domain Eukaryota; kingdom Viridiplantae; phylum Streptophyta; class Magnoliopsida; order Santalales; family Viscaceae; genus Viscum; species Viscum album. The sequence continues at coordinate 1,369,622,854 of OY728133.1, read as the reverse complement.
TTTAAGAACTGAAAATATCAAATTATTAAATTAACATGAATAAGAATTCACAAATTTGCGGGGTGTTTTTACCCCCAATAAAATGATTTCTCCCTAAAATTTCATCGATGTTATTAATATATAGAAGCCCACATCATAAAACCAAATAATTAAGATTTGTTTTACAAAGGAATTGTGTAACATAATAGTTTTTGGAAGTAAATCCTTCCTATCTCTCTACATATGCAAACATTAGTGATGATTTCATAATGGAAGAAAGGCTTAAATAGTCATAGAGATTAATAATGATCACTAATCAAAAGAATGTGGGTGATCCAGAGAATGTTAGAAATCAAAAAACCACAAACTAAAGAAGTGTGGAAGTGGTCCTTAATATCATAAAATATAATGATTACATGACACCCTTTTATATCACAATCCATTTTCCTAATGTTGATGAATTTTTAAAACAAGATATACATAATTGATTTCAGAAAAACATCAACCATTATTGTTCAATGATCAATTTCCACTACATATATTATTCCATGAAATGAATCTGAATTTTTCTTTCCTAAATCATTATTAATTCTTGAGAGTAATTATAGGACATTCTATATGTCATATGAAAAAGTTTATCATAATTTAAAAAATGAATAAATATACCTAGGGTGAGATAATACGTTAATCTCAAAAACTAATATGATATTTAACTTAAACATTCCACAAATGGATATTACCACAGTCCTTATAAAATCTCAAAATCCAAAAAATTATAAATAAGTCCACTAAATCGGTTTAAAATTTATCTCTCATATATCATAAGTATGTTCATGCTTCGGACATTCCAGACATGTGAATTCATTAATCATGTATTCTCTTGGAACATGTAAATAATATGAATTACAATAAATCCTTATTGAAAACATGCATGTTTCCTTATTAATAAGTCCAAAAATATCTCAACTTCACCCATGATAGCATAACCCACATGTCAATAAATCCTTAAATAGTTCCAAAGTAACTAGTATCATCAAATGTACTTATTCAATTCCATAATATCTTATTCAAATATCATTATCTCAAAATCATGCTCATATTATGGTTTATCCTTTATTTAATCACGTTTTTTCCAAAAATTTCACCTTAATTACATCAATCATTATGCATGGTTATCTGTACCATTCAACATATGTTCTTAAATATGTATATAAATACTAGAGTGGACCATTCCATAGATGATTCATTATTCCTTAATATAATAAAAATAATTATAAAATATTTTACTTGATTTCCAATACAGAAAAAATATTTATTACTTCATCTTTAAGCCTTTAATAAGAATACATTAGGAAATTACCTAATACCTTGTCTTTTGACATTTCATATTTTGTTTCTTCATCATTTGAAATGTAACCATTATATGAACTACATTTCTGGTTCCCATCCAGATATTTCATCTTGGGACATTGTGATTCACAATGACCATTTATTTCACACATAAAAAGTATAATCATTGATGATTTCTTATAAAGTCAAACATTCTCAACCATTCTGTTAAACAAACTCTTCATTTTTCCCTTTCAGTAACATTCCTTGTTTCATTATTTTCCATAGTAAAATAATCTTCTTCTTAATGCAATTCATTCACATATGTGATTCTTTCCTCATTCACGACACAAAGGAGACCAAATCTTCTTTCCTCTGTGGTCTCCATTACTTGAACTCTCAGTGAAATACTTATTTTTATTACAACGTGAGACTGACGGTTCGTTAAGGTATACATTTTTAATCATGTTACATGAAAAAATATATGGCATGATAACAAAACCTTTCACTCTAGTGATCATCCCACTTGACCTCTCATTAGTAAATCATCCATCACATTCAAAATTAATCCATTTTTATCTGGTTCCTTCCATTGAATAAAACAAGAAGTGTAGTTTGAGAATTACTTATCATAGTAGAAAACAACACAGTCATCATGATATTTACATTTTGGATTTCTAAATCATGAAATCTTCCTTAATATATGACACCCTAGGATTGTTCTATGTTAATCGTAACCAACATATATCTAAATATTTTATAAAGTTTTGAGAAATGTTTGTGAATTCCCAATGTATATACATTGAGAGTGTCAAATGGGGTGTGCAGTAAGGCTCATTTTCATGCACCAGATTACCCATAGTTAGGCTCAGAACATCATGTTGGAGTTGTTACTCCTAGGTACACCTATTGAAAAGCCGAATCAACATTTAGTATATATACAGAGACGTATTTCTAGGATACCACTATCTCTATCCATTACAAAAACTCCAGGACATATTGTTAAAAAATGACCCGTCATTACACTAATCCTTAGATACATCCCTTGACACATCCTTAGAAATATCTCTATGTATCTGACTAATGTTTTCACATCCTAATTTCATATGATTCTCTAATTTTTTCTGGTACCAACTATAGAGAATCAGGCTTAACACATTCAGATATTAAATTATTATAGATGAATATTTAGTACCTAAGAATAACTCATGTCTGGGGACCATATTAATTTACTATATATGGATACATGGAAACAAAATATTCTGTTCTGGTGAATGATCTTCAACATAAACCATAAACTGTTCTACACATTTACTACTCCTTCTTGAAACCATTCTTCATAACATGTGTAATGTAACCATAAAAAATGGGTTAGCTCAAATGCTCAATAAGTGTAAAAATGATGATATGAAATAATAATCATGATTATATCGGTATTAGAACATGATATTGGAAAAATAAGATCATGGAATGCATATGAAAGATCGTATACATGGAACCTTGAACAAATAAAGGAATTTCATTAGACATGAATAATAATGAAATATAAAACATAGGAAAACAAAGCATAACATAAAAATAAAACATTGAATTATGGTAGAAACATAAGTATATAATTATTTCCATAGTATCCAAGGAACAACAACTAGGAAAATATTTATAGAATCGGTTCATTATCTAGATCATCATGGTATTCATGGTTTATTCTGATGGTCATATTAGTAGCATGAGTTCACTCCTCCTACCATCATGGTAGCCACAGTTCACTCCCCTCTCCATATTAGTAGTCAAGGTTCACTCACAAGACTATCATAGACTATCTCATTCGATATAAATCAATACCCAAAAAATTAGAGGGAGATATAGTTCCACCCTTCTCATAATGAAATTATATATACATATTCCACAAAAGAATAAAACATTTATCATAAACATAACCCATGGAATAAAATGGGAATCATAAACATGTAATCATATCATAACCTATTGAAAAGATACATATTTCATAATAATTTCATCAAACAATAACCCATGAAAGGAATTGGGTTGTCTTAAACATTTTTTCATTAAATCACAAACCATTCAGACAAATAATATCAAGGGTATTCGTGAACAATAACAAAGAAAGTCTTCATAGGTGGGGATGGATTTTGAAAGCTCAATTTAAACAATACTCTTCATTAAAAATTACTTTTTAAACATAAACCATTTTCAATACTCTTTTCATTGAAACCAATTTGAAAACATATAAATGAATCCTAAAAATCATTTAAAACAGTTCTTCAGAAAAATATCCTTTCTTTTTTGAAATAGTTTTCTTTTCTTAAAATCCCGCACAATTTTAAAATAAAATAATTTCTATTAATATCGAATTTAAACCTTATAAGGGAATATTAATTTAAATAAGGTTTTATGAAATCATAAAAATACATTAATTCAATATAAGATAAATTAAATCAATCAACTCATACTTTAACCATAATAGTCAGAAATTACTATGTTTAGAAAATTAATGAATGATTTCCTTAAAATCATGAAGTAATAGTAAAAAATGGTTTAAAAAGACGTTAAACATAAGTTATTTTATATTAAAAAAATATTAAATTCTTTATAAAACATTTAAATTGATGATAAATATTACACAATGGAGACATAAAATGAAATAATCCCAAATATGGAAGAGATTGTAAAATCAATACTCATCACTTTATAGTCAATATAATCATATGAAATATATATGAAATAAAAATATCATAATATTATGTATAATACTCATAAAATACAATCATGGGATGAATATACACCACCTCGAAGAAACAAGTAGTGTAGAAGACATGCGTATCACAAAAATAAAGGTGAGACATAAATCCCCTTACATTGTGTCATGAATCTCTTTTTACTCAAAAAAGATTACAATATAACAAATATATGTTTATTTGTAATCTTCTAAATAATAATATTATTATATCTAATATAATATATGGTTTTATTATGACCTTATATTACCCACATGTTAACGATCCAATGTTATGGTTTCACTTCAGGTAATATTCGCTTCGTTATTCTCATGGGTGCTACCATGTTATATAGTTGGTCCATATAATTATACCATGATTATAGAATGTAATTCACGATATAAATATCATTTATATCCCTTATATTTTTATTATAACAATCTATAACATAATTAATTTTGAAATGGAATACATCATTCATGGAGACTGTAAGTCGTACATACGCCTGAACGTTGTTTCAATATTAATTGTCGCATTGAAAGAATGTATGAAAATTGGATATTTATATATATTAATGTATACATATATAATTATTATATAATCATTAATATATAATAAATATCATATATGTTCACTAAAACCATCTATAATACATTCCATGTGGTGTGTGAACGAATCATATCGCTTTGAGGTGGTAGTAGTCCGGACTTCCTCAAATGAGAATATCATATTAACACCAAATAAATTATGAAAAAGTATAACTATAAACAATTTATATAAAATACATAATAAATATAATATATTAAATATATAGTTCTATTCTCCGTCAAAATGGAATCTATGATTGGTGATAATGCAAAAATGAACAATCATCGTTTCTTGATTCAGTATTTCGTCGTACACAAAAACAGTATGTTTGATATCCATTAGATGAAGGTGTGTGTAATTTTATGTATAAAAATTAGAATAAAAACATCCTAGTATATTTATTATATTGGTTTTTTTATAAACATAGGTAATAATGATAGTGTATAGGGTGAGTAAGGAAAATAAAGGAAAGGAGCTTGAGAGAAGAGGTTACCTCTTAATCGTGTAAATCCCTTTGGTTTGTGAAAAAGGCTTCACTGAGTTATATTATGCCCAAGGGAAGGATTCTCGGAGTATGGTAGAGAATTTTGGAGCAGAAATAGACTATTTTTGGCTATTCCAAAAGGCTTTAGAGGTGTGAATAATGATAATGAGAGGTTCGCTTTTATAAGAGGTAATATGGGGCACTTTTGGAAACTCCCGAACTATTAATTTATTATAAAATTAATTTCTATTTCATATATATAAAAACTGAGTTATTTATATGATAATACAGGTATAGTTATAAATCCTCTCATCCAATGAATTTAAAAAAATTAACCTTATATTTTGGCTTTAACCCTTAGTTGACTAATTTAACTTTTATCTTGTACACTTGTTTTTTTTCCACTATAGGGTTAATATAGTTATGTTGCAATTCCAAAAGAAACCCAATTTTATAATTTTTGAATTATTTGACACTATATATGTAATTATTTATAATATTATATTTTCATAAATTTTGTTACAATTAATAAAATAAGATTTATTTTAATTTTTATTTTCTCAATTTTCAAAACTATTAAATATTTTTAGTTTTAAAAATATCCTAAAAACATGATTACCTGAAAAAATACTTTAAATATGTCACTAAAATGTATAATTTATATATAAATATATTTATGTCATTAAATAATTCAAATTATATTCATTTAAAAAATTTTGAAATAAATTATTTGATATCTCAAATAACTACAAATTGATGAATTATTATTATTCAGGCCTTTAATTACATTATATATTTTCTAAAAATTAAAAATAAATTATCATGATGATGAAAATTATCTTATACTTCAAATGAATATTTATATGGTAATTTATCTTATATATAACCCTATATTAAAATTTTTTAGATATTAAATTTTGAATCAAACATGTTTAACTATTCTTGAAGTAAATTATAATACAATTCATAATCTAACTCCATTGAATTAACAAGATATTATTTTAAACATAAGTTTTATTTGGGTCTAAATAATCCTAACCAATTAAATAGGGATATATTTTAGTGTGATTTTATATTATTATGAAATTATGTTTATCATTAATTACCTTGATTTTCATTAATTATGGTAAATAAAATTCAAAAATTAATATTAATAAAAATTACTTTTATCATATTAGACCAAAATTTTCAGACTAATTATAAACATGTATGTCCATATTTTGAAAATCAATTCACAAAAGTGGTAAAATTACATTTACTACTTATCCTCCAATTGTGGCTAATGGCACGTAAAAGTGACCTTCAAAATATCTATAATTATTAATATCTAATTCAACTATAAAATTTTTTCGAATGATAATTTTTTTTAATATATTTATTTTTTATAAATTGTGACTTTAAAATAAATTTAATGGAAACAATAATTATTTAAATGATAAAGTCCGTTTTTAACAACTATGTAGTATTTTTCACTATTTATCAAAACTGATTCTTTCCATTAAAATACCAAAAAATAATTCTAAGATAATTTTGATATTATAAACTTAAAAATGATGTATATTGTAAAAATATATATTTCTATGAGAGTATTAAATTAATGTTTTTATTTTTCATAAATTGACATAAAAATAAGTTCATTTGGGAAAATAGTTGTTTTAAACATATAAAGTTTTTACCAGAAATTATATTATTAATTATCAAAACCATTATAACAAATATTTAAAAATTAATTATTTCTATTCATATTGAAAGTTTAATTTCTGTGATATGAATATATTATTTCAATAATTATAATAGTAAACTATTGTTTCATAGAAACATAGTGTTACGTGTAATGTAAGCCAAGTCGGTGTTGTTTGTAATGCATGCTTCCCTTGGTTCTACGTATAAAATAATTCAAAACATAGTTCTATTATATATAAAAAATATCATATATTCTTTATTCTGTGAAGTAAAAACATAAAATGGTTAAATTAATTTGAAAAAAAACAAATTCACATAATCTCGAGGTGTTACATTATCCCCCTTATTCATTCCAAATATAAACCACTAACCATTTGAAACATTCTCATTAATTTCCATTTTATACATTTTCATGTAAATCCAACAATACCTTAGACACTAACCACCTTTAGTAAAAAATATCCATTTCTTCTTCTTGATAAAGAAATTAAAAATTTTACATGTTCATCAATGGATCTATTTAATCAGATGTCAATCGTGCACCTATCATTTCCTTTAGCCTTGTTCGGGATCGTCGATGCACCCCATGGGTAAAACTGAATCAATTATGTTGTCCTCCATGCATTCTACGTGGACCATGAGGGGTTTAATTAGTCATTTTGAAAAACATTTCACAAAAACTCATTAATGTATCCAATAACACCAAAAGGGAAAACAAAAACCCATGAATACACATAAAAACTATGGTATATAACATATATAACACTTACCTAGAATCTATTGATGAACTCACCCTTAATCATAGCATTAGATGCAGATTCTATCACACCTCAGATGTTTAACCTAGATTCCATTGGGAAAATAATTTTTTTGGGCTACAGAAGAAGATCAACCTAGATTCAAACCCTAATCTGAAAAAGAGAAGAAATGATACAATTAAACTCACTCGGATCTTCAATTAGCATCCAACGATGAAAAAATGGGCTAGAATTCAGATAGAACTTCCCTTGGTAATGTTTGGGGCCTTGATTTCATCCCTAGGGATAGAGGTAGGAGAAGAGGAGGAAAAAATAAGTGATACATTAAAATCCCAAGGTGTTAATTTTTTAAAATTTTCAACATTAATAGGGGCGAAAGGTTTGGCCACACAGCATGCTAAAATATAAAGAAATCATGTGAAAGAAACTTCTTAAGGGAAATTGGGGTGCACAATTACCATAGGAGACCCACAGAGTTTACAAACCATGTGCCTACTGTGTGGCATGCCGCTATAAAAAATTGTATTATTTGGCCTCCCACCTCATTAAATTTTCATAACCATTCGCTCGGCCATGTATCAACCATGCGCCTTGCATAGGTTGGCATGGTCTTCCTTCATTTCATGTCTGGGTCACTAGAACACCCCTTAGGCCCCTCACACATGAAATAAACATCGCTATAACCAAATAATAGTGATTTAAATCATTATTTAAAGAAGGTCAAACCTCCTCAAAGGAAGGGATATTATGCTTCTTTATAAAAAGGACACATATTAGGTATATCATAATGAAAACCTTTCTTCATAACCAAGGGTATATAATCATAAGAAAGGGTGAGATCATATTCTTAGTAAGGTTAAATAAGTGATATATCAATGATATCTTAAATATTAAATGATAATAATTGTATTACAATATGATCATATCATTTAAAAACTATACCAAACATATAATAGGTTATAATCATGAATCATGGAATAAATCGTGCTAATTCATAAGTCATGAATCAAAATGGAATCAAAGAACACAAGCTATGAGAGCATATGATAGACATAATATATCTTTCTGTGTAATACGCATAAGAACGTATAATCATTTCCTTAGACATGGATCACATCCAATAATATCAAAGTGGATTGGGTTCACGACCTATTTTATCATATCAATTGATACATTTCAGTCCAAGGACTATATTTACATAGAGAGGACCTTACTGAACTGGTTTTACTCCAAATTATAGTTCTTATTATATCAGGATATAACTATCATTACCTAATGTATTTAAGGGATATATAATTTTGGGATCACCCATAACATAATGAAAAAACACATATATGTTCCACATGATCATACAAAATTTATAATAGTATAACCTATAAAATGAAAATTGATTTCCTAATAATTTCCTCATTTTATCATTGTATAACCCATATTAAGGAAACATGTATCCTAAAAGGTTCATCATAATATAGTTAACCCATGATAATGAAATTATTTTCATATAATCATCCTTAAATCATCATCATTATAATATATAAAAAGAATGTAAGTGTATGGTATCATTGGATTATATCCCAGATAAATCATAAGTCACATTAAATTTTGTTATTGTAGAATTTAAATTCCCATAAATTATAAATGAAACATTTCATGAAAAAAATTACCCTTCCAAAATGAATTCACTAACATAAATTCAAAAAGAAATCTAAAATATTTAAGGAGAAACAATATTTTAAAATGTACTTATAAAATTATGAAGGATTCTTCAAATAATATATCGATCATGATATTGTAAAAAAAATTCATGTTGTATATGCTAAAATAAAGACTCCTTTCACATTTTTGGTAAATATTCAAAAGTCCTAAATTTTAAAAATTATAAGAAGATTCCATTTTATTTTTTAAATATTAAATAATGGGAAAAATGAAATTAAAAAATCAAATCATAATATTAATATAATTCATGATAAAAAATTTAGAAAACATCTATAATGATGGAAATTTATTTTCAACGAAAGATAGAATTAAAGACAATTTCCCATAAAAATGTTATTTCTTAATATCGAGTTTATAATGAGAGTAAATAGAGAGGAAGAAATTTAATATATATAAATAATCATATAAAATTAAAATTAATGAGATTATTTATATATAGGTCTAATTATTTTATCATTATAAACCTAATTATAAACAATCTCAACAAATAGTTATACTATAACATAAATCCCATACCACAAGTTCTACTTGCTTCAAAATCACTCAAAAATACTAGATAATAAAATTTAATTTATTATAATTCTATACCAGATTAATATAAAAAATTTTAAAATCTACAATTAACAAATTATAACATTTTAACAGCAATTTTTTAGTAATTATTTATGAAAATCCCCATTTATCATTGTTAACTATTTTTTTCCTGAAAATTTCATTTAGGTAATTTTGTTCCATGGACTTTGATCATGGTTACATCATCTCAGAAAATTAATCACAATATAAACCTCATATAATATAAATTTTATATTTTTTTTTATATTTAAATTCATCCATAAAAATCAGAGATATAAAAATGAATTACACCATTCATGGATATCGTAATCCATATGTACCCCGAAATGTAGTTTTCACTTTTAGAGAGTGGGAACAAAATAAAGGTAAATAATAAGTAAAATTAATCAAATATTTATTATATCATATATATCATATATATTTGTTAAATATATCATTATTACTATTTATTTAAGGGATAAATAAAAAAGGGACCACATGGCTTCGTGGAGGTGGTAGACCACACATACACACGATCGACTTTATCATTTTCTAACATATGTAAAGGTAATGAGGTATATATGAAATTATAATTCTATAAGAATAATTATTTAATAAATATTATATATAAAAATTAAACCCATCATAAAAACTATCCATAAAAATGGTAATGAAAATTAATTGTATCGTTACGTGGAGGCAGTAGTCCACACATACGTACGACCGATACTTCAACATACCATTTGATGGAAAAGGTGATAAATAAAGGGTTTTCCAAAATAATAATAATATTTAAGTATTTATATGATATTTGGGTTATTATTTTATTATTTATAAAATAGTTTTAGGGGATGTAGAGAAGGAAATAAATTGAAAGAGGATTATAGGTAATATTACCCATTATTCATTAATCCTAATTTATATCCCTTGTTAAGGACCGTTGGAATTTAAATTTAGGAATAATAGAATCTAAAATTCATTTATATTTATTTTTGGAGAATAATTTGGTAGTATTTTATTGATATAAAGAGGTATAATTGTTATAAATAAGATATAGGAGGTGTGTCCTTTTATAAGTACGGGAAAGGACACTCTTGGAATTTCATAATAGATTAAAATAAACTAATGTCATACTCATGAAAATTTATTCTATAAGGATAAATAAAAAATGTGGGATATTATGAGGTTATAATTTTATGATACAATAGTATTAATGAAAGTATAATTGGATATTGTGCTCTTATCTCTTGGTTTAACCCTTGATAAACCGGTTTTAGATTTAACCACACGTTTTTTTACTGTTTTTAAAAATCATTAGTAATTAAAATTCAGTATAAATTATTACATAATATTAATGAATATTGTTAGTGATTTGTAATAAATCTTATAAATTTTATTTCATATATAGAGAATAATTTAATATAAAATTAAACCCATTAGACCAATAAAAAAGAATATTTCTAGAAAAAAAAATTCGAGTATAAAATATATTTTGTATTAGTATTTAACACAAAATAAAGATTATGATCTTAATTATATTAATAATAATTTTAATGAACTATTTTTCAATAATTTTTTTAATACAAAATTTATTTTTTTAAATTATTGAAATGAAAAGATAGTTTTTAATAACAAACAATAATTTTCACTATTCATTGAAAAATAATTATTTTTTCAAAATTATCAAAATTTCACTCTCATATAATTTAGACAAGTTAATTTAAAATTTTAATTTTTTTTAATAAATTTTATAAAAGTTTGAAAAAATAATTATTTTATTTTTCTCAGAAAAAATAATAAACCCCCTTTTAAGGAAAAATGTATTTTGAGGCCAATAGGCTTTACTAAAATTGAGTACTCATTTGTCAATATATTTTATTTATCTAATTTTTTATCATTTTTAAAATATTCATATTACTATTTAATCCACTAATTTAATGGCTATATTGAAATGGTATACTATATTACAGTTCATATAGAGTCGGGATTTCATGTATCACATCCTATTAAAGAAGGTAAATTTATCTGAATAATATTTTATTAGAAAAACAGGGGGTTTTAATTTATAACCCATTAAAAAATGAAATATTTTATCAAAATTTCATCACTATGATTCAAAAAAATGGGACAATATCTTTTTTTAACATCCTCAGGCTCTGATGTAGGTTCATAGAATTTTTTATTCATCTAGAGAACATTAACCAGTTGAGTATACTTGTTTTATAGCACTTTTTTATTTGATAAAATATTAATATATGTCGTTCTTAGTAGGATAGATATTTATATAGAAAAAAATATTATTTCCATACATGTGTAGGATCAGGTAATTTCTTCCTCCTGAGAGTTACATGGAACACATTGTGAACTTGAGAGGGGACCAGTGGAAGCGCCATGTGATAAGCTTCCATCACTACTCGATGAAAAATTTTAATGGGGCCAATATAACATGGGCTCAATTTTCCTTTATTTATTAATATTAAAACCTTATTCCACAGATAAATTCCATGGAATATTGTCTCCCTAATTTTTAATTCTAGATTTCATTGATGATTATCAGTGTAAATTTTCAAATGACTATAACCAATCTTAACGTGCTTATGAAGGGATATGAATTTCTATTCCATTTCCTTAGATATCATAGGTCCAAATATATTTATTTCTCCAATTTTTTACCTAAACATTGGAGTTATGCACTTGTTTACATTGAGGTATTTATAAGAATCAATCTGAATACTTGAATGAAAGAAACTGTTGTATAAAAACCTAATAATAGGAATCTATTCATCCAAACCACAATTAAAATTCATAAAACAATATCTCAAAATATCCCCAATAAATTGAATGGTTTTATTTGAATGAACATTTGTTAGTGGTTGATATGAATTTGATAAACACAACACTATATCGAATGCTTATTGTAGACTTCACAAAAAATTCATAGTGAACCTTGGATCATGACTAGATACAATATAATGGAGTACTCCATACAATTTTACCAGTTATTTAATATATATTCTAGAAGGAATATCCAGAGAGAAATTGTTTGTGATTGAAATTTAGTGTGATTAATTTTTAAGGAAATAAACTACAAACCAAATAGAATTTAAGACATTAGTCATTTTGGAGATTCTGGTGAGTAAATCTATAGTGTGGTTTTCCCATTTAAATTATTTTACGTGTAATGTTTCTAACATACCCTTAGACTTTTATCTCACATCCATTACTTTATAACATACCAAATATGGAGATACATAATCTAAAATAACTCTATTCTTGTTGTTCCATTAGAAATAATCTTCCAAAATTCTATATATATATATATATATTCTTCCAGTATGAATATAAAATGATGACCTATTAGTTTTATAAAATATATTAATATTCAAACCTAGCATTGAAAAGAAATATACATCATTCATAAAACTTATCATTCTATAACAATCATGTTTGAAATAAGAGATATTTCATTACATCATTTTAAACACTATATATTATTTCTTCGCATTTTTAATCTTCACATGGATAGATGGTTGATAACTCATTTATGTAAGTTAATATTTATCCCCTTACATAAATATGTTAATACCTATCCATTATAAATATAAAAATATTTTATATTTTTCATCCCCATTATATATAAGCTAGTCCTATTCTTTTGAATCAAATCATAATCAACGATGTTTTTTTCCTGGGGTGGTAATTTATTGTGAATTAATAATAATTAATTAACTCTAACCATAGTATTTGACATATAATTAGCAGTTTATAGCTGAATATATACATACAATGTTTTCTGATGTGTATACATATCAAACCACTCTCTAAAAATTTAATTCTTCCATATCCGTAATTCAAAAATTAGTGAAACTAACTCCAAATCATGAGTTGGGTAATTTTAATCATGAACCATTAATTATTTTGAGGTATAAGGAATAAAAACATCATTATTTATGAGTATTCATGCCAGTCCCAACAATTGATTCCACAATATAGATCTCAATCCCTTCTCTAATATAAGGTAGTGTAATAATAAGTTCATTATCTGTCATTTCAATTAGTTACATGAAATTTACCCATCTTCTTCTATTTAAAGGAACTTTTCACCCTTATGAGTTAACATGTTGACTGGATTAGAGAACCATGATTAATTATTCATAAATAATCCATAATATCCTGCTACACCATGGATACTATGAATCTCGTCCACTGTAGTTGTCCTAGGCCAATGTTAAATGACTTACTTATTTTATAGATCCCCCAATATTCCTTCTATTGAGATTTTATTAACCAGAAATGGAACATTATGTGGCCAAAAAACTAACATGATAATTTTTTTACACAAATTAACCTTCCATAAGAACTCCTGTATAACCCTAAAGTGAATTTCGTATTCTTATTTTATATTGGAATATATAATAATATCATCATTGATGACTACCAAAAACTGATCAAGGTAACCTCTTATGACTCTCATCATTAAATACATGAATATATTTTGGAAATTAGTAAGACCACACTACATCACTATAATTTCATAGTGTCCATACCTCATATATAAGGCCATCTTTGATGTGAATCCACATTCTACTACCACTAATTGTATTCAATTTGAAGAAAAATATTTGGAAAATATTGATCTCTTCATAATTAAAAAACATTAATCATCATGGTGTAGATGAAAATTATTCTTGATTATGATCTAGTTAAGATCCCAATAATCATTGAAAATTTCCATTTATCCATATTAATTCTTAACAAAAAGAAAATGTGTACCTCATGGTGAAACACTTGACATAATGAATGCATTATCAAGAATATCTGCGTGCTACATCTTTTATTTCCAAAACTCCATATGAACCATCATAGAAAGATTCTTTGAAATTGGTGTACCATAAGGTATGAGTTCTTTTTAAAACCTAACATCACTCTTTATTAGAAGAATCGAAATTTATTATAGAAATAAATCAACAAATTATATTTTAATAAGAATATTTTTAGGATGATTTTATCCCTATATACAAGAGATAAACACCCCTTATTTTGAACCAAGAAACATATAATGGATTTAGTTTACATCATATGTTCATATTTATCTTCTCATGAATAGACAATGATGAGTTGGTTCAAAATATCAAACATGAATAATTTTCCAAGGGAGATGATGTGGGATTTAGTTAATGAAATCCAATCCATTCATAGGATAACGTCAAATTCAACTAGTGGGAGAATAATGGTATTTGTGGGAAGCATGTTCCCAGGAACATGAATCGGATAAAAATAATCAACATTTGCTGAGATCATTATACAATTAAGGGATTCTTCTAATAATTAAACATGTAATCATTTAGGTGTTATTGTTATGCCATTAGAAAAATCATCATATATAAATGAGTGGGAGGATTTATAATCATATAATAAATTAAGAGTTCTAGAGTGGATGGTGGGTGTACCTTTCAAAATATTATTATCACACACTAAATAAATAATATTTGATGACTTGAGAATTCTCATTATCTATTTTAATAAAATCTTTATAATGTTGAATATTATTATTAAGATTCTTATTTAAGATCCTATTATTACAATTTCAATACTATATTCATTTCAAACACTGGAGTGTGGGGTGTATTATGTTGTACTTTTCTCTCTCCCATTTCATAACTTATTATTGCAATCACATTTGAATTTGACTTCCTTTTTAGCACTATTTAAACAAATAAAACAATTAACAGTCCACTTATGGAACATTCTGCCATATTTCCTTCCACACATAGAGTATAAAAAAATTTCATATTCTCATCTTCATGGAATTTATTATTATAAATTGATTTTAATTTTATATTTCATTTTTATCAAAACTATGTGATTTATGGGTAATTCGAATCTCTATTTCCATCATAATAGCACAACAAATGATATCAACAAATCCATTGATGAATTATATGGATAATTCCTTTAATTAGATTGGTTTTATTCCATCGAATAATTATAAAACTCTATTTTTGGGTTGGATGATAACACAAGAAGCATAACTCAATAGTCTAGTAAATTCTCCTCATAGTTACTAATGGATTCTAAATCCTTCTATTTTAACTCAAGTATTTACTTATCCATTATCATATGATTAATATGAGGAAATTAATTATTGAAAAATAGGTTCCTAAACCTATCCCACTATACATAGACAATTTCTTCCCGTTGCCTCGGGTTCTTTATTAGAGTGGACCATTAATCGACTTTTCCTTCCAAATGATAAATAGTCAAAATAAAATTTTCACCTACCCAAAACTAGATAATGTGAAATATACATTTAGAAGAATATATCTATTTCTCAAAGAATCAGTGGACTAGTAAACTATATAATGAAGTAAGGTTTTCCCATGAATGACTCAAAAACATGTTGTTCCCTTCTTTTATAATTTGGAATCTCACCATTTTTCATTTCTTGAAAAAGTTTTATAAGCATGAAAAAATAGTTTCATTATATCTTCCATACACATTTTGTAACTATGGATGATAATCCTTGTATGTTTTATCACACATAGCATTAAAATGTATCAGTTGGGATCAATCCATTTAATAAAACCAAAATTGATGTTATGAGAAACAATAATCGTAGAGGGGGAGTCCATAATCATGAAAAATCATTTATATGTTCTCTAAATTATGTCCCCTTGTATTCAATATATCCCATATTATGTTTATCCTAGGACAACTATGATCATTTTCTATTAAAATAATTTATAATGGATTATAAATAAAATGATAATTAATGAAAGAATATCCACTAGGAGTGTCAAACATGGTTTGTTGGAAGGGAACACTCACTATAGACTATAATGATGGCTGAGATATTTTCAACGAACTCTTTATGAGGTTTTTACCCCTAGATTCATTTTTTCTGAAACAACATCAACTTTTAGTAAAAAAAATAGATGTTTTATAGGAAAACTACTCTCTTTTTATTATAATAAATTAGGGCATTATTATATATATAGGATTAACATAAGCGTTATCACTGGTGTTTCTTAATCCAATAATACAATGGTAACAAAACCTTTCCTTGATTCTAACTATAGTAACCCATAAATTACATACATAAATATTTCTTCATATTAGATAAATATTTTAATACATATAATTACTATAAATTCTAGAATAATATAGGTTTAGTGCCTTTTTAAACATATATACATAAATAACATTACCATTAATGATCAACATCAACTCCCACAAAGTTATTATTAAATATAACACATCATATAAATATTATAAATACAGCCTTTACTCATATCCTGAGGAAAGGAACCATAAGAAATGGTGAATTTATATGAATAGTAAGGGTAAAAAAGATATACATCAAGGGTCACTTAAAAATAACATGGGAATAACAAAATTATAACATGATATTAACATTTTAAAAACATTCCCAACATGCTACGAAGGTGTCCTCTGGTGAATGACCCATTGATTCTGCATTGGTACCTTCCTTGTAGCCTACATGTTTCTCTTTCCCTAGTGTCTCATGGTATAATAAGAGGGGATATAAATCCCCACTGCCTAACCAGATAATTCACTACATTATTTCATAGGTCAGATGTCCAACACCATTTTTGTTGTTGTCGGGTGAAACAAAAGTGTGCAGTAGGTCCAAAGATAAAAATGAAAAAATGAGATATACATACCAATTTGATATGGCTAATAGATCTAGGAAAATTCCCATGACACTCTCATTTACATGAATTCATTGATCATATGGAATGCTTAGGGGAATTGGCGCTTGGGTCAAATCAAACTTTCTAGACTCAGAGATCTCTAACCACAAGGCTGCATATGTGGAAATCCTTGAGCACAAGAAGGACCCCTCTAGGATTGTGGAGTTCTCTAGGAAACTAATAATGCAAGGTAGTATGTTGAATGATTATTTGAATAGGCACATTTGGATATTTTGACATAGGTTGTGCAATGTGGTCATGGATCGGGTAGGGGATCAATATATCACTATCAAGGTGACTTGAGGTATGGCCTCGATCATTGTGATTTTTGTTTTTAGAAGTTGTGATCACCGCCTAATATATATGTTACTTCATAATTTTCATATGTTTGACCATGTTTTAGAACCCTGGATCTTGGGGGTGACTTTAACCTTGTGGAAGATCTGATGGAATAGAAGGGTAGGGGACTTTTCCCCATGAAATCCACCTTTGAATTTGTTCAATTAATGGTGGCTACAGGGCTATCTGATCATGGATTTGTGGGAGACCAGTTCTTGTTGAGAAATAATCAACGAGTGATCTGCTGCTCGTGGGGACGTCTTGGTCGCTGTCAGGAAAATATGCAGGCCATCTCAGTTTTCTATAGTTCTCAGGCCACTCATTTGGTTCGGGGTATTTTTGAACACTCCCCTCTATTTGTTTCTCTGTCTTCCTCTCAGGATCATCAATGGAAGTTCAGATTTAACCATTTTTGGGACCCATACAAGGCTACCATGACCTTGTTAGATCCATATGGGAGGGCCCTTCACTAGGCAATAAGTGGGTATCATTACAATACAAGTTGTAATAGCTTAAAATTAAGATCCATTTGTGGTCAAATGATATTCCCCATCAAGACGTGGAGTTAGAGGCTTCCATGAGGGATATTGAACTCCTCAAGGGTATGATAGAGGATGAGTTATATGAACAGATCTATAAGGAACTCACAAAGATGAACGACCTTCTAGGAGACATGATCATTAAGCAGGAGTGCCTAGCAAGGGAGGGAGCTGGGATCAAATGGCTTAAAGATGGAGATAAAAACTCAGGATTATTTTATTCATATATTAAAGATAGGAAAAGGCTGAAAAAACCAAACATCATATTTTATGATGGATCCTTCATGGAGGATATGTATGTGGTGGGTAGCTTGGCCAACCCGTATTTTTTTAACCTTATGATTGGTCCAAATGAACATCTGCACAATGGTTATCAAACAGAGATCTCAAACATATTATAAGTTATTCTTAAATACTCTTATGATTGGAAGAACGATGTCTTGGGGGATGATCCAGAATATTAAGAGATTATATTGGATAGCTATCACCTGAATCCAAACAGCGCAGTGTGTCTAGATGGGTTCCCTGGATAATTTTACAGGTCTTCTTTGGATATATTGAAGGAGGATCTTATTTTTATCATCGATGACTTTGGGAGGGGGGATTCTTACCCCGTATTGAAAGTTCCACCACTATTGTGATTATTCATATGAATATGAACCCCACACCAATCTCTCATTTTTTTCTCGCTAGCATGTGTAATTCCCCATAAAAAGTCTTGGATTCCATTCTTAATCCCAAGTTGTCTTTCCACATTCCTCAGTGGTTGTCAATGGAATATCACTGGTTTATCCAAGGGAGGTCAATAGAGGAGGCCAATGTCCTGCCTTAGAAGATACTCACTGAAATCAACGTCGAAACAGATAGGTCTAACATGATTATCAAACATGATATGAAAAGATCATATGATCAGGTTGAATGGATATTTATCAATAATTTTTTTGATGGTATGTGTCTCAACTCTGGAAAATTTGATATCATGTTTCATTGTTTCAGTTCCTCATGGTTGTTAGTGACCATTGTTGGAAAATCCTATGGGGTTTTCAAGTCCAGTTAGGGTATTATGAAATGGGACCCCATCTCGTCGAGCTTGTTTTTTCGTTATGAAGGGTGTCTTGAGTTACTTGGTCCATATAACCATTAGTGAAGGATCCATCCTCCCATATCATCTCCAAATGACATTGTCGAATATCTCTCGCCTCATGTTTTCCGTCGATACCATCCTATTTCTGAATGTTATGAGTAAGTCCTTTCATGACCTGAACAATGTGTTGGACGATTATTGCCACTAGAGTGGAAAGATCATCAACAAAAGAAAGAGTAATTTCTCCATATCTTGTAGTTGCACCTATGAGTGGGTTGATACAATTGGTATGGACATAGGAATGTATAGGGGTAATCTGACTATGGACTATCTAGAGTTCCCCCATTTCTCCTTATTGGTTGTGCATACGCGACATTGATCCCTTCCTATCTAGGATCAAAGATAGAGTGCTTAACCGAATAAACAAGTTCCTCTCAATCGACGGGTGGATATCTCCACATAACAGCATTCTAAAGGATTCTCTAGTGCATGGCCTATCTTCAATCAAGGTTCCCCTGGATGTCATCAAAAGCATCTATAGTATCATAGACAGGATCATATGGGATCTGTTATCTGATGGTAAGAGACACCAGTTATCCTAGATAAAGATGGATAAGCCGGTGAGGGATGGGGGAATTAACATGAACAGTTTGCAGGATACTCTATACTACATGCATGAGAGGATTTCATGGAGTGTTCAAGAATAACGTACCTTTTGGGGGGATAACAATAACAGTTATCCCTCAAGGCTGCGGGACAATGAGGTTTGAAACCCTTCATCTGTTTGGCCGATCATCGATCCCCTCATCTCTACCCTTCATTCGCACTCTCGTTGGACCATCGATAGATGAGACCTTTATTTCTAGCACCAAAACTGGTGTGCTGTCGTAATGGGATTTCTGGGGTGTCCAGCCACATATGTTTTGTTTCAGGAAACTATAATTTTCCCAACATTCATTGTAATGATTCTAGATAGGGAACAAGAGAACCGTTTCAATCTCATTGAGATGAATACATAGCCAGATAAATTTTTATATCCCCTTTCCCTCAGTATTATACTTGTCAAATTACTTCGGGTGTAACATTTTTTAGTAGGACATTTCACATGCGTGGGATGAGGCTATATGGGTGAGAAGTGTTCCAAACAAGTTCAATTTTCTCACATGGAGGATTGGGAACATGGCGGCCACGAATGATTACAATATCCAATGTTGTGGTATCCCCTATACTTCTAGGTCTATGTGTTTTAAGACATTGACTGTGAGGACCAAAAACCACTTGTTCTATGATAGAGAATGGCTGTGTGAAGTATGAAAGATACTTGGGGAGTTCAGTGTGTTTTCCTCCACCATTTCCACTCATCTCCCATTTCATGACTGATGGTACCATGTCTCAGGGGGAGGAGGTCTTTAATATCTAGCTCGCTTAGTGTTGATTCATGTATTGTTCTGGGTTCTTTGGAAATCATGAAACGAGGTGAGGATCGAGGGTGCATCCGTTTCGGCTCATGTGATTATTGTGGGGGCTAAAAAATTGCTTATTGACTTGGCCAAGGTTTTGAGGAACAAGAAAGGGGCCACCTATTTAATCCATTTTAAGGTCAGATCTTGTGATCCTCCTCCATCCACATTCAGAACATGTAATTGGGTTTGTAGGCAACAACTTTTGTATGGTTTGAAACTGAATATTGGTGGGTCTTGTGTTCTAGGGGTATTTTGGGGTGGATGGGTTTTTCACGATGGAAATGGGTCATTTTATTTGTCGTTCTCGGTCAGGCTAGTTCAAGGATCATCCCTACAAGAAGTGGCTTTGGAAATTCTCATTAGGCATATATTATGTGGTAAAAAGGGTCTAGAGATCTCAGAAGTAGAAAAAAACTCATTGATTTTCTATAACTCTTTGAAAGGGAGTGGTGTCTCGATATAGTATAATAACTATGTTATTAGAAAATTAAATATCATTCTTAGTAGTAGAACAAAAGTATTACATACCTGGAGGGAGGGGAACATGGTTGTTAATCACTTGTCTTGTTTATAATTTGATTGTTTGATGGATGTTTGTTTTCCTGTAGTGGTTAGTATGAAATCTGAGGTGTTACCCTCATTAATGGGGATGCTCTCAGGAATTACCATTTCAAGCCTCCATGAATGATTTTCATTGGAGAGGGGTGGGGTTTTTGTCTCCTTCAGTGTTTTCATTGTTTTTTTATTTTTTAACCTATTTATTTTTTGAATAAAAAATAACTGATGATGATGAGATCATAACATTCACTTAATACAGATGTTTTTGGCATACACATAAGTATTAAAATTAATTTCCTTAGTCAAGGATCAGTACCAAGACTATCATAGTGGATTGGTTTCACTTCCCATTCCATCATATACTCATCCAAGGTTCACTCACAAGACTATCATAGTGAACATAGTCTCTTGGTGAACTAGGTTCACTCCCCATTGGATTTCGTATTATCTCTTGAGATAACCATCTTTACCCAACATATTAAAGTTCTGTATAATTATATTCCCACCAATAACATAATGAAAATTATACATTTGTGTGATAAAAGATTATTAATCATTTATCATTTCATAACCCTTGTAAATGAGATAGTATTTATATACATCTCAACATTTCTCTATAGCATAACATTTGGGAAAGGGATGGGTTTCATAAAGGGTCCTCTATAATTTAATTAACCCATGGGAAGGAAATGAGTTCCATAGAATAATCCATAAGTCATAATTATCATAATAAATAAAATTAATAAATATGGATGGAATCATTGGATAATATCCCTAGTAAATCATAATTAACATCAATGGATGCTTTCCTTCAAGAAAAATTACATTAAAATGTCACTGAACATTTATGGAGGAAGATAACGTATTACCTTTAAAATAACTTATTAAAAATAAAAAAATCCAAAATATTAAAGAAATATATTTCATTAAAATGAACCTTAGAATATTTTAAAGTAATCAATAAATCATTGATCAGTCATAATGGAAACAAATTTAATTAAAGATTTTTATGTTAAAATAAATATTCCTTTTATATTTTATGTAATTTTTCAAAAGTACCACCTTCATAAAATGAGAATAATATTTCCATTATAATATTTGGTAAAGAATTCTATCACAGGTCGAAATTGATTTAAGAAATCATATTCAGATTTTATAAACATTCATTAAAACATTTTTAGATATCATTTATATAGAATAAAATGAATTTACGACCTAAGAGAGAAAGAGAGTCATTTTACCTTTAACCAATGTTTCAGTATCTAGAGTTCTTAAATAGTGTAAAATTACATAGAAAATGATAACCTTTAGAAATGATAACATGAGATAAAAATTCATAATATTGTTGATATATTGGTAAAAAAATCATCATTTTAAACTTATTCATAATCAATCTCAATTAATAATTTGATTTCAACCAAAATACCATTCCTTAAGCTCATATTTATTTGAAAGTAATTTAACCTCCTAGATAATAAATTTAAATTTATAATTATTTAATACCAGAGTGAATTAAAGATTTATAATATCATATATAATAAACTTATAACATTTCATCACTCATTTAACAATAATTCCTTATTAAAATCATTATATTTGGGTGTTTGCGGTTTTATTTGTCTTTGGAATTTTGGTTAGGTAGTTCTTGTAAATTTACATTGATCATGGTCCCATCATATAAACAAAATTATTCATGATATAAATTTCACATATATACATTATATATATATATATATTTATTCATCGAAAAATGGTTGAGATATAACAATTAATTTCACTTTTCAAATAGATGGTATGCTTTACGCATGCATGAACGTTGTTTTCACAATTAAATGGATGGAATGAAAAAAAAATAATAATTAGCCTTTAAAAAATCAGGATTATTTTATAGATATAATATATATTTATTAAATATATGTTTATTACCATTAATTTAAATTAGAAACCAAAAATGAATCACATCACTTCGTGGAGGTTATATTCCACACTTATGCATATGAGACGTTTTAATTTTCCAAAAGCTGGGATAATAATAAGGTATATATTATATTAAAATTTTAAAATAATAATTATGTCATAAATATAATATTTAAACTTTCAACCCCTCATAAATTGCAACCATGAATTATGGTGACTAAAAATGAATTTTATCCCTCTATGGAGGTGGTAATCCACCCAAATGCATGAGAAATACTTTAAAACCACAATAGATGGAAAAGTGGATGAATAAAGGTGGTTTGATAATAATAATAAATAAATATAATTTTTTTATGATACATTAGGTTATATTTTATGATGAATAATACATATTGGGAGGATGTAGAAGAAGAAATAAAATAAAAGTGGTCTCCTAGGATGATTACATATTCTTCAATAGTCCTCTTTTAGTTCCCTTTATAAGAGCCCTTGTAATGGAATTTTAGGATGAATATAATCTTTAATTCTTATCTAGGAATGATTATACAAGAATTTTGTTTTGGGTTAATTGATATAGATGAATCTATGTGGTTTAGAGAATAGAAATTAGGGGTGGCATTTTATATGTGGTAGAGAGGATACCCGATATTAATTTAAAAATATTAAAAATATCATAATGGTATATAAAAGAAAAATTCTTCCAAATGGGATGGAATTTCATGGTGACATAATATAAATTCAGAATATGGATATAAAATTGAATTTTTACATGTTTAATTGGGAAATAATCCATAACTTTTTGTGTAACTCCCGAGTAAACATGTTTGGACCTTAACCATGATGAATTTCTTGTATGATTTTTATTATTTATTATGAATAAAAATTAATTCAAAATTATTAAATAAAATAAATTATTCTAATTGAAAATATTAATTTTTATCAAATTTAATTCACATATTTAGAAATATTTAATTTAATATTATACTTACCAAACATGATGAAACCTATGTTTCTAGAAAAAATGATTTCTTAAGTATAGAAAACATTTAAAAAATTTCCGAAATAAAATTATTTAAATTTACATTAATTGTATTGGTCACAATTTAAATGGACCAATTTTAATTTTATTTCTATTTTAGACTAAAATATAAAATTTTAAATTCTTTAAATTAAATGGTAGTTTGAAAAAAATTTATGTATTTTTTTTATTAATTAAAAAATCAATCTTTTTAAAAAATTATAAACATTTCACTGCAATGTAATTTTGGACATGGTATTTTAAAAAATTATGTTAAATTTAAAAAAAAATATTTAAAAATATGAAAAAATTATTTATGTTATAAAATCCAAAAAACAATAAAAACCATTTTTTAAGAAAAATGTATTTTCGAAGCTCATATATATATTAACATAAATTGAGTACTTATTTAGCATAATATTTTTTCATCTAAATCCTTTATTCATAATTCTAAAAATATGGTTTTATATATTCAATTCCTTAATTTAATAACTATGTTATATTGGTATACTATATTAAAGCTCATTTAGTCTCAGGTTTTCATGAATCGCAAGATATTAAAGCAATTAAATTTATTTTAATTAAAACATAACATTATATATTGAGTTGAAATAAAATAATATGAATTATTAAAAGAAATACATGATTAATCACTATATGGGAAAAATTATTTCAAGAAAAAGTACATGGCCTCTAATTTATCTGCCCTACTAATTTTTGAATATCCTCACTCATAATCTAGAATCAATAAAATAGTTAGTTTAGATTTTTTCCGACATAAATCCTCAAAATTAAATCTTATACATTAATAGAGTCTATTTAATAAAAGATATTGATCCTTTGAGTATATTAGATCCATCATGAGATAATAGTGTTCTAAAGAGGTGTTTAGATCATGTGTGGGGTCAGCACTCTCCTAGTGAAATTCTAAATAAAGGTCATTGTTATCTTATAATTTAGTGTCATTTGGGTAGATTTTCCACTATTTAAATGTAAATGTCAATATTTAGGAAGGAATAATGTGTGATGGAATGATTTTCCACCCAAAACATGGAGATTTTACTCTTATATAATTTCGGTAAACAATGATTGAAGATATTTTCATTGGAAATAAAAAGGAAGACAAAATTTTTGTTAAAGGGAGTCACATATGTTCATATTCTATTTTGGTTGTGATTATATTTGTTATCAATTTGAATGTAAATAGTTGGAAAGAATATATTGTTTAGGGAATTAATATTTACTCATTTCAGGAAGATTTTATGTGTTTCAAATATAGTTTTGCTAAAGAAGGATTTTATATATTTTCATTATAATTAAAATGGAAGACACAATTCATGAAAAATGAAATTTGAATGGTTGGATAACATAGAACATTTTTCTAAATTGGTTCTAAGGATATCTGAAAAAATTATATAGCTTGATGAACCAATCATCACGATTGAACATGAAGAGTGTTGATGGAGGAGTTCTAGTACTATCTTATCGGGTTGTAATTTTGTATGTGATGAGTAATATGAAAAAATTTAAGGGTTTTCAAATCCAATGATAAAATGATAACATATTAGAGTTTGAATATGATTCCTCTAACCTACACTTCCGAATCATATGCAATAAACACATACTTTACATACACAATTAGATTGTAGCTATAAAATCATTGATATAATAATTCTTAACTAAAAAATAAATATTTATTATTAAATCTATTTCATCCCAATGTTATTTTTAATATTATATATTTAGTGAATTAGGGAAAAAATAAATAATAAAATCATTTTTATATATATCAAATGAACTTGTTTTCATTATATATAAAACTACTAATCCATAAGAAGACTTCATCAAATCCCATTAATTATCCAAACAAGTTATATGGTTATTTAAATCATGTGTCATGATTTTATTTATAACTGGATGAAATGGAAACCTAGGAATGGTTTTCTCAAATACTCAGTAAGGAGACATCTAAATGAATCCATCAATGCATAATAATGATATACATAATATTTTAGTAATAAATGATCTGAATAATTCCATAATCCATTGAAACTGATATAATTTTATATCCTTGATGAAAATTAAAGTATAGATATCAATAATTACATATCTCATACCGATGAAATTTATGATTTCAAACATCGAAAAAATATTGTCAAGTCCATGATCCAAGACACACTACTAATTTGGTGAAATGTATTCACCAATCCCAACTTTTTTTCTCAAGTGACTTGTTGAAGTACTTATGGGATATATAATCAATCACTACCCCTGTTACTTTTTTATGAATATTTTATTCACCATAAGAGTCATCAATTCATTTCATGTCTTTCCCAATGGAACCTCTAGCTGAAAAAACATGGGTATCTGTATAATGAAAAATATTAAATGATAATAAATAATCAAACTATATCAGCATTTAATAATTATTAAAAAAATTAATCATCTACCCAAGTAAATATAAGTAATAAAATTATGGTAACCAATCCATAAAAAAAGTTTATTGTCAAAAACATCGTAGTCACCATTCCAATAATCATCTGTATTGGAATAACAATATAAGAGGTGCCAATACTTTTACCTATGTCAATAGATGGTATAACATGATCATAAAAAATCATGAGCCAAAATGTGTATGAAAAAATAACATTTTAAACATTCCAATAATGATTTTTAATGTTTTAAAAATATATGGAATTTCAATACATTTTTACATCTTGGTAAAAGGGATAACTTGACCATGTCCCATTAAGTGAAACAAGGTGGATGGTCAAGCAATGTATAGTCAACTTGCCAAAATTCATCCATAATGGAACAAAAATATACATAACAAAAATATCTTTTACACTATCAATAAAATGGAAAAATTATAATAGAACATAATGATGAATAATGGTATCATTTAAATTAATATATATCCAATGAAATAAATGAAATAATGAAGGGTGTAGACTTGATAGTAAAATCACCCCTAAAAATAATTCTTTGAAAGGTATCACAAAATAAGAGAATAAGAATGGAATTAATTTATTCTGCAAGTTAAATACTATAATTGATAAATACACAAACACACAAACATATATATATATATATATATTAAAGGATAAATATTGAAATAAAAAACCCATTTTGTTAAATCCTTTTGAATATTAGAAGAGGTATGAGATAAAAACTTCAATGATGTTTTATAACAAAATTAAATTTAACAAAAAATTAAAATTTTCTTTTTTTGTTCAAATATTTATTAAAAAATGAAATGAATGATTTTGAAAACCATTAAATTATAAATTATATTTTATAATATATACTTCAAAATGGAAAATAATTTATGTTAAATAAATGACACGTGGAATAGAAAACATGTGAAACTAAAAGGAAACCCCCATTTTTTTATTTTCAAAATACCTTTCTTTAAAACTCACATTGAGAGATGAGTAAACACATTAATTTGAATTAAAATCCATATTTTCCAAATTAAATTGTAAAATATAATGTTATAAAATATTTTAGATGTAGAACCTATGAATAAAAAATTACTATCTACGATAAAACATTATAACTCAAAGGATATTCGAGTAATAAATATCCATTACGGGCAACATAATCCATTAATCATGAAACATTTGAAAGGGGATTAATATATTAAATATGTAAATTATAAGATGATTCCACATAATAAAATAAAAATGAATAATTTACCAAACTTATATGATATTAATTATTGTGAATGATGATAACCCGATGAACAAAAAATTTAGTAACCCAAAATTATTATAACATGGGAAACACTTGAGTCAAAATACATTTTAAAAACCCACATGATTTGGATTAGTTTATCCAAATAATAACAAGAATCCCCATAATCACAAGTAAATAATGTATAAACAACTCATAGTATAGTAAATAAATAGAACACCATACAATGGAAACATGGTGTATAATATATAACATGTCTGAAAGAATCATAATTGAGACCAAGAAATCCATTATGGCTTGAGTAAAATATTAGTCATAACCCATTAAAAGACTATGATTGTAGTTTATGTTTAAAGGCCAGAATTAATTGATAAATCATGATATTATATATATAATATGTATTATATTCCCCTCATTAATTATATTAAGTGTGTAATACCAAACATGTCTCAAATAGAATTATTTGAGATGAAAACCCCTACATTGTATTCCCACTTACTCAATTATTTCTTAACCTCCTATATAATGAACATAACATTACTAATAATTTATCATAGAACCTTAATATAATAATACTATCATTTTATAATTTTTATTACCATATATTGAAGATATATTAACTAATTATGGTTTATCTTCATTATCGAGTGTTCGCATATTCAATTTCATATTCCATATTTTGCCATGAACATGAGTATGGATTGTGAAAATAGAAATCATGATGAAATTTCATTATATGTTTTTAATTATGAAAATTTGATATATTAATAGATATTTTAAATATTAACAATTTATTTCTATAATAATTATATCAAATTAAATGTGTTATTGTTACATCATATTACAATTAGATAATATACAATAATTAATTTTAAAATAGTTATTATAATGTCACCCATATATACAGTTATTTCTATCAGTATGGTAACACTTTATAAAAAATTTATTATTATTGGGATTTTTTTGGATAATTAATATGTGACATATATAAATGATTACGAATTTAATAAAATTAATATATCCTAATTGAATCCATTCTAGAATCCATGAATAATTTGTGGTGATGAAAAATAAAATTTGTTGTTCATGGAGGCAATAATCTGCTCATACTTTTGATTAACAATTACATTTTTCAATGAGAAGAAGGACTGATGGTACATAATAAATGATAATTTAATTAATATATTTTTTAAATATTAAAAAAATTATATACAAAATCCATTCATGATACAATTCTTTAGAGGTGTTGATGAATAATGATACACATCATGTCGTGGAGGTAGTATCCTTCACATACAAACAATTTATGTTTTGGTTTTTCTTATTTTATAGAATGAAATAAATAATTTCATATCTAACATTCTTAAATTTCAGTATACTTTTTAAATTGATTTCATATATTTATATTGTTAGATAATGTTATGATAGTAAAAATAAGGAATGAACCACTAAGAATAAGTGGATACTCTGGTCAGGTAATTGAATTTTCTCTTCGAATTATCATTTGAAATAAAGGTATTTGTATACGTAATTTTCAAGAAAATCTTTTTACATGGTATAGGGTTCTAATAAAAGATATTTGATAGTTTTTAAAATAAAAGTTTCAATTGAAGGTGAGTTTTGAAGTGGATGAATTATTACCATTGTATAAGTGAAAAGAGTGGAACTTTTCAAATCTCTATTAAATTTATCAATAATATGATTTTACTATTCCAAGGTTAGTGGTTCAAAAATTTTAAAAGAAGATGAAAAATATTTAATGGGTAGACACTAACCTTAATGATTCATTTGAGATACATCATTGAGTATTTTTATGGATTTTTATTTGGACTTCTTAATTTTTACCTCGATTTATTTTTACCACGTTAAGAAATTTTATAACAACATTAATTAATATTAATGAAATATTAAAATTGAAATCTTAAAAAAAAATTGGAACCTTATTATTTTAAAATTTTAAAAACATTTTATAAAATAAAATTCTAATGTTTAAAAAATTTAATTTTACGATTGTCACACGTAACTCATAAAAAAACATCTTTTTATAAAAATGTGTTCTTTAAAGAATAAAATTTACAAAAAAGATATATTTATTATATTTATCAATTCACATGATATATTTGGTTTATTTTAAATAAATAAATGGTTTTATTATTTTATTGATTTTCAAAACTTAATCTCATATTGTAAATACTTTATTAACCAAAATAAAAAAAAAATTCTATTAAACTGAAATTTTGATTTTGATTTAAAGTTGAGGGACATAAGATTTATAATCTAAAAAATATATACTAAAATGAAGAAAATTATTTATTAAATACTTAATTTATTATAAAAAAGGGTTTGTAAAATTACTGGATACCCATACATAATCATAAAAATAATATCAAAATAATATTTTTTGACTATAAAATATCTTTGGAAGAATACCTTATATTTTATAATAATATAATACTCTAAATATAAATCCGAAAAGAATGTACATCATTTCAAATTGGGTTTATCAATAAATTCTAAAAATATAATGAAAACCAATTTTTAATGAAAATTGGTATTAATAAATATTAAAAATTATTATTACTATTTAATATCATTTCCAACAGAATTAGAGTTATGTAATTGTTAATATAAAAATAATTGGTCACAATTAATCATACATTTCGTGAAGTTGAAATGAATTTCATATAAAAGAATATTTTTATAAAAAAAATTCTAAGAAATAAACGATCTTATTTATTATTTTATGTAAAATAATTGAATATCATTCATATTAAAAGTAGAAATTATTATATTTATTCTTACATTTCATAACGAGTTTACTGTTATTCATTAATGTTAATTCAATGGCTACGTTTTATAAGTCATTATTAAAAATTATTATCTTATCTAAATATATCATGGATTCATTTATGTTTATATTTTCATGTGGAGAGATATATCTAGAAATTTTAAATATTTAATGGTAATAATATATTTAGATAAATGTGTCTTACATTCTCCCCATTAAATAAATTACATCCTCTTAATTGTTATTATTATTCAATAAAATGTATTGGAGAGAGTATTCATAACATATTCATATTTCTGGGTATAACCTCAATAATCAATCAACCATACTCACGTAGGATATATCATGTTACTTATCATTATTCAAGTTAATTTATTAATTAATTCAATCATATACAGACGAATGTATTTACCTTATTCGTATATTATCTATAACATTCCTTTCATAAAACCATTACAATTTCTAAGTCAATAAACTATACTAAATTTATATATTCCAAAAAAATTACATTATCTTTCACCGTCATATGTAACTAACAACTAATTCAAAAGGTCACTAATTATTCAATATATTTTAGAATCCCAAAAAGTAATGAAATTTTAAAAAATCAATAATAAATTATTTATCCCATGTTTACCAATAATATCTAACAAACATATTTTAAATAAAACCACCGTTTATTATATCAAAATAAATCATATATTAAATTTATGAGTTATCCATACCTAAATAATGTGTTCTCCAGTAATTACCCCCGAAAATATAACATGCCATAAAATCACTTTTTTGGATTTTTAGTACAATTTTAAATATGTTTGAAAAAAAATTAATGTGGACCTGCATTACAATAATTCTTCTATATTTCCCATAATCCTAAAAAAAATTAGAATATTACATAATAACATTGATAAATATCACTTAATAATTGAAATATATAATAAATTAAATAAAATAAAAATATTTTTACGTTAGGTAAGATTAGAAAACTCACCCTTTCCATTATATTATAATTATACTAAAATTATTAACCATTTTTGTATTCTTCCTTATTCTGTTATAATAAATAGTGGTTTCTAGATGCATTCCTTTCTCAGCTTCATCGTATGGATCCTATTTCAACAAAATAATAAACTAAAAGAGATATGATAATATTTAAAATGAAATCATCAATAAGATTATTTATTCCCATTTGAAAACATTGTTTTTAACATATAATACTTTTGGTTCAATTGATGACCCTATTTGTTTATACCTTGGTTTTACAATAACATTTTTCTATTAGTTTCTCTAACCAATTTAGTTAACATCATACAAAAATACATCATAATGGTCTGTAAATAGAATGTTATTATCCATGTAATATCCCTAGGGTGTGTCAAAACATCCATGTAATTAGGCATCTTTGTCGTGCACTAGTTGAAAACCAACATGACACCCAATCCACTATTTTCAAGGTTCTTACATCATAGTAGATCTATTATAGATATTGTATCCAATTTTATTATCTAGTCATGTATGTAAATTTTAAGAGTGTCCCAAAATATCTAAATTACAAAAACTACAATATGTTATCTTATATATAGAATTATTTATTTAAATTATCCTTCTGGTTTTCACTACAATTTTATTTTCATAATCCCCAAGTAATATGTGAAATATTGCTTCAGCATTAAATAATTATCCTAAAGGGATATCTATATCTATGAAATAATGATAAAATATTGGAATTAGATATCATTAATTTCAATATAATAGATGATTTTTTAATATCGTACATTCCAAGTGTCTTTTTATGTTTGAAACATTAAAGAATTAGGAAAAATTAAATAATGAAAAAAATTATTTTCATTAAATCAACCCGATATTTGTTTCTTTATGTACTAAAATACTTAATACATAATGAGTGTTTAATTTATCTAACAAATTATTTATATAATATGTCATGATAGACATATCTTGTTTAATTATTTTCTTCATAACCCATGGAAATGTAATCAATATAAGGGGTGATCTAAAACTTTCTGTAATGGAAAAATATAAATTAATCTATCAAAATGTAATAATGGTATACATAATATGGATAAATAAAATGTCTCTATAATTCCATATTAAACAGAAACTAAAATAATATGATATATCTATGAAAATAAATAAAAAAAATCGATATCAATAATTAATGATATCGTAGTGATTGAATCTGAAATGTCGGACACCAAAAATATACTATCAAGGCCAAGTGAAAAAAAGCTATACAAGTAGATGATATCCAAAAAATTTAAAATTTTTTTTATGTTATTCATTGGGAATTAACGATTATTTAATTAAATTATAGGGTAAATTTTGTATTTTTTGACTTTTTAATTATATATATAATTGTTAACTAACTCAAAACACGATTTTAGTGATTTAATAATTAATATAATTGTAATTAAAATCCATGAATAGATTAAATTTTTTAATATTTATTGTTTGGAATTAAAATTATAAATAAATTTGTAAATGGATTTAGTATTTAAATTTAATTATTTTACTCATTCAATGAAATACATAATTTTTTTTGAAAAAAAAATAAATTTTTAATTGATTATTATTTTTATTTATAGTTTCTAAATGATTAAATCAAATTTATATTATGATTTTGATTACATTAAATTTAATTAAGAATATGTTTTTAAAAAAATGATATGTTGAAAATTAATTTATTTTTTCAAAACATGGGTTTAAATTGGACAGGAAAAAAAATTGATTTGGAATTTACTGTGTAAAATTATATTCAGTGTTTTATTTAATTGGAATTTATGTGGAATATAAATTTGAAACTATGGATTGATTCCATCATTATAAATTTATTATAAAATTAATTTAAATTTATGTTATAGTTTTCTCCTATCATTGTGTGATACTAGTCCTTCTACAACCATATATGTGACTTCCAACATTCTACCACCAGAATAAATTCAACGATACCACCAGTTGTGTTACCACTCCACCTAATGCTACCATTTTTTGTCCCTACTACTTCCAACGTTAATGAATATCCTACAACCACCATTGAATATCTCTACGACAGTGAGGCTGGTACTTCTATCTGCTATAAGTATAAATATTGGAACCATTATTCATGAACTACTGGATTAAATTTTATTGTCTACTATCAGTGATAAAAATATCTTCTACCATTAGTTAGAAATATTTTCTACCGTCATAAGGAGAGTTATTCTACCATCACCCATTTATCTTGCATGTGGTTTTGAAATGTATTTATATGAAATTTAATTATTGAACACATATTTTTTAATGGTTACATCATCAATGACCACCACCTCATGTTATTAATGCTGAAACCATAAACATAGGATCCATATCCTATAACCATCAGTGGATAATTAGTTTCTATAAATCCATGTAATTTTTATACCTCATATTTATATTTAGGAATATGTGATTCTGTATCGAATAACACATATAGTTTAGGTGTTTCTTTGATGGATACATTTTTAAAACGTATATGATCATCTATGATGGTGTAATTAATACTCCATTATCTAATGGATTTCATAGTTATGCATGCGCCCATAGAAATTTACTTACATTCTTTTATTTGATATGGATATTGAATATTCAAATTTTAATCTATCATGATTTATATTTTCCTACGATGTGATTATCATCACCCATACATGCGCTATCTTTTCCTAACATTCTCAAGAATATAAAGATGATGTGCACTCTATAAATAATCATGGGTAACATGGCCCTAATAGATAACATCATTATACATGACATTGATGTGATTGTTGGTGGAGATAAGTAATTTTGATAAAGAAAAACATAATAGTTTTTTCAAATTTCATAACCCTTTAATTCTCTATTGGGACATGTATTATATTTTTTTATTATGGATGTTACATCCAAAAGCATAAACATTTAATTTTATAATTTCTATATTGAATACATTTATTATTCCAGTAGAATCATATATAATTACTGTATTGGTTTAAGAGGTTAATTATTCACATCTTATATGTATTCACTCTCAGTGCATATAGAAAACCCTATGAATTTTAGTGTTGGTATTAGGGTTACAAACCTAACCTTATTGTCATCCCATCTAAGGTTGTGATAGATTCATTTCTTGTCATGCTGATTGGAATTTAATTGATTTATACTAAAATCTAAGAAGTTGTAATTGTTAAAATACTCGATATATTTTCATTTGTAACTGAGATAATAATTTTTAATTAAGACCAAATGTGGATTGAGAGTGATACCAAAAATATGAAAAAATAGTTAAAAAAATCGGGGTAATGAATAATAATGTAATAATTAATAGTGAGGATAGATTGATAAATGTTGGAAGAGAAATCTTCAACTATGGATTTCTACAATCAATGGAAATTTATGGTAACCATAAAAGAATTTTTTTTTACTATTTTCTTCTACCGTTGGTGGTTATCGGTCCTTCTACCACAATCTATGTGGATCTAAACATGCTACCAACATAATAAATTCAATGATACAAAAAATGTGCTACCACTCCCCCTTATTCTACCAATGTATATCCCTACTACTTCCTGATTTAATGAATACCATACTTCCCCCAATATCAGACCCTACAATCGTCAGTTTGTTACTTCTATATGCTATATGTATAAATATTGGAAATATTCTTTGGGAACTACTTGATAAAATTTTATTGGTCACTATCGGTGAGCAATATATATTATTCCCTTAGTGAAAAATATTGGCTAATCTTAGATGGAGATGCATTTTACATCCAACCAACTTTTTTTCCATGCTACCATCACTCATGTTCTACAAAAATTTATGTAATACCAATATTATTTCTACATAATGTCCCTCCCATGTATTACTACTTCTACCCTTTCCATGGATCTGCCAATGATAGTCGGTCATCAAATGAGATACAAAATGGAGTCCAATTAATGTTAATAAACACTACTAGTTTCATCCTATGGAGACCCATGATCTACAAACTAAATAAGTTATGTTCAACCAACCCAACTATATGGAATTGTTGAGGATGAAGACGTAAATTTTAAAACAAAGTCCAAAGATAAATAGTCTGAACCTTACATATAAATTCATAATGGTGTCTCATTTTTTTCAATTTAGATGATGATAGTAATCATTGTTACATTACTAATCCATGAACAACATTTCAATAAAAAAATATGTTAGAAATCTATGGCATTGTTTTTAGGTCTAAGTGAGGAACAATCGAGGGTATTCAAACTGTCATTTCTAGGATTTTGTGTTTGTTTGAGAATACCCACTAGATTAATGGTGTAAGGGATAGTCAAAGGATGTGGAATCGAATCCATGCCTTTATAACATACTCATGTGTATGGGTAACATCAACTTCTGCACACCCACATAAGGGTATCATGGAAAGGCTGAATAAGATTTATTTCTAATTGAGTAAGGGTTGTGGTAGAGTCATTTATGGGTTAGAATATACTTAATAGTACATTATCATAAGGTTAACATCATCCTATGACAACTCATTAATGGGAAAAATCAGTACAGGGGTCCATGTAATGGTACATGATCCCAATGTATAGGTAAAATCAAGAAATGGAAACTATCCTTCCCGAACCGTCTTGAGGAGAATAATTCAATGCAATGAGAAATAGAAAAACAATATCTAAATGAATCTACTAGGTCCAAGATTCTAGACACATGGATATAATCAAAACGAAAATATAAATCACTACACACTATAATGAATGTAATGGTACAAATGAAGAAGGTTTATCAGTGGATATTAAATTTAAGCAATCAAAAATTTTCAAGTGGATTTGGACTTTGTCCTTTGTCTAGGATTTGATTAACTTGTGATGTTTATATGAATTTTAAATAATTTTTAATTATAAGTATTATTATATTCATAATATTTTATTATTAATTTATTAATAAATTTATTCCTATTTCTCTCCATAATGGCATCCCATTGATGTTAAACACCATGATCAATGAGTTATAATCCCCATTGGGAGGTCATAATGAGTTCACTATGGTGTTAATGAATTTAGGTTTTTCGATTATTCACTATATTTTATTTATTTATAGATATATTGTGATGATTGTGTGTAGTGGAGGTGATCAAAATTATATATTTAATTAATGATGTTGCACTCTTAGAAATGTTCCACTTCTACATACCATTCTATTCAGATAAAAATTAATACTATTGGAGTCATTTTTTTGAATGATTAAATGGTATACTATTTCTACTAGGTGAGTGACTAAGTGTATTCCCTTGATTATGGAGTGTTTTTACCCATTCACGGAGTATAATTTATGAGATTCCTAGTCATTTAAAGAGATACCATAGTATATTTGTTGATTCAAACTAATGGAAAACAATTTATGGTGTTTGGATTAATGATATTGAGTATATTGATTAAGCTAGGATATATAGAGCACATGTAAATAGTGATCCAAACCAATTGAATTAACCCATGTACTACCAAAAGTATATTTTAACCGATATTATAATGTTTTCATTTTATCTCCAATTTATAAACCAAATACAAAACGTTAAACAATTTTTAATTATGGATGCTTCAATAATTTAGACAAATACCAACATTAATATGTGATTTTTAATAATGATGATAGGACTATAGACTCTCTATAAAACAGTACCTTTGTCTTCCCTATGGTGTAATACAATTTTTCTATAAAAATATTATATTTTTCCATGCATTGTGACAACCATATGATCATTGATATGATGATAGGAGTACACCAAAATCCAGGATATTTTGTCTCATGAAACTTATCTATTCATCGAGGGGCTATATATTTCTATCACTTACCTATTACATGTATAAGTCCAATAAATTTTTGATAAGGGTAAATAAGAAATTTCATACATTTCCCCTAGAAACCTATGGAAAAATAAAAACATTATAGTCTTTATAATGAAAAATATGAAGTGTTGATATATAATAAACCTACATTAGCCGTTAATTTAAAGTAAGAATATCAATACTTTTACCCACATAAATAAATAAGATAACAAAATCATGAACCATCAAAATAAATAATGTGAATGATAAAATAATACATAGTCAACATTATAATAATCATTCATATTGAAATAACAATATATGGGACACAAATATATTTCACCAATGTGGTAGTGGAACATTCAGTAAGTAGGAGATAAGGGTAGGAGAGGGGGAGTCTTGTTGGGGGGGTTCCTATGTCTTCTCCTACTCCAAGAAAGACGTGACCAATGTGTTCATCACTCCCAATATTTTGGTGGAGGGACCGATGAAATCTATCTAGGTAGAGGAATCATATTTCTCTTGATGTCCTACCGTGAACTTCATCCCTCATTCTCTCAAACCTTTATATTCCCTAAAGTACTAGATCTGTACATTGAATTCCCTAAGTATCTGTTTTTTATTGTGGATTTTATTTATTCTTTTTATGTCCTCATCCTAACCATTATTTCTCGATTCTCATAGAGAAGGCCTTAAGCTGACTTATTTTATTGGTTATTTTTCAGGTCTTGTGATTTTCATGATATATAAAGAGTGGGTTTTCTGAAAAATAATAATATTATAGTCTATTACTCTTTGGAGGAAGACTTGATGAAATATTGGTCTTTTTCTCTATGAATCTTTAACAAATCATGATCATACGTCTTTATATGGACCTATGATTTTCATATAACGAGAGACTCTCTTTTAGTGGTGATTAGGGTTAGTTTCCATAATATCCCTTTATTAATTCAAAACCAATTGATTTATAGAATATTTGGGAACCACATTGGTAGATACATGTGATTAAATAGATGAAATATATATTTTTTCACCCAAAAAATCCTCATGATTGTGTGAATTTGGACATGTCAATAATTCCTTCACATTATATTTGGATTATAGTAGTTGATGATGTTCGTTGTTGAAAACAAGTTGTTTTCCAATCATGGTTTGACATTTCCTCCTCTTTTAAGAGAATGGTACATTTTGATAAAGGCCTATAGGCATGGGTATATAAATCCTGATACGAAGCATGGTGTGGGTATATGAGGCAATAATATGGCTCCTGAATCTAGAGATATGGATAGTTTGTTTGGATATGGTAATTTGAATTTAGAGAATAAGATTAATTTCACTAATGTTGTATATAGTGGTTCACAAGAAGTTATTCATTTCATCGTAGACATTATAATCTGATTTAGAAAGGATATGGTTCATCCTAAACATTCTATTCAATCTCCCTTTTATAAAACGAGTTCTAATATGGAGAAGGCTTCTTGCACTTTGGATCCTCCGAACTCTCTTGAGGGTCCTCAAGGTGGAATTGTGTATAAATCCAATGTGGAATCACAGATGGGGGATTAGGGAGGTTTCGAGACTCTCATGGGTGTTTCATATGCTATTACGGTGTGTTTAGTGAATGATATTAGTGATATGATCTAGGAAGGGGTTACTAAAGAATCTGGGAGGGTAATTTTCCAGGTTGCAATGATATGGGTAGAGGGGCTGAGGCCTTCATCAGAATAAGGCCTAGAAAGGATGGGGTTGTTATTGAACTAGGTAACCATTTTGAATGATTGACTAATTATGATCCAATTCATGTGTTTTAATTCATTTTGGTTAGTTCATCCATGGATGAGAAGAAGTTCCCTAAGAATGAGTCCATTGATGAGTGTTTTATCCACTTTAATAGTGATATAAAATATTATTTTTATAGTAGTTGGCTTCTATACTCAAGGAGAAGTAGGATAAAGAGGGGAAATAGAAAATAGAGTAATGATTACTCGTAATTTCAACTACCAATGGAGAAAATATACATGAATAATATGAATGTCATGTTGTTGGATAGTGATCCCCACCATTCCACCAAGGCTAATTTCTAGCATATGTTGTTTGGTGTATGGCCTGAAAAATCCTTGGTGTTGTCAATAAACATAGAAAAAAAATTGAATCTATTATGGAAATTAGTTCTACTAAAGAAGAAGATGAAAGGATGATGGGATGGTCATCAAGGGTGACTCCCAATGAGGATTAGTGTACTTAGAACAACAAGAAAGAACTTATCTTTATATGGGAATTTAATAATGGGATAATCAACCTTGAAAAGTACATCCAATATTGGGAAATGATGGAATTTCATACATGAATGGACCTAATACCTTCATTTTTTTTATTTATTTGGGATAATCCCTATTTTAATGGTTAATTGGGAACCCAAGCAAGGCCTGTAAGATTCGTGAAATTACAGTACCCAAAGGTCTTTAAGGAATTCATCCAAAACAATGACTACATGAGACTACCCCTCCCTATAATTGGCATTGTGATAATCACTCAAACATTGTATGTCATTTCAAATAGTTATTTTATGAAGGGTTTCATATGCTTGGTATTGATGGAAATGTCATACCCCCTAATTATTCCAAGTCTAATTATCTCTACTCTGGTGAATGCGCCTACTCTTAATCCTTATATAGATCCTAGTTCCATGTATGTATGTTGTGTTCATCTACAATTCATTTGGACTAAAGTCCATGAGGTGGCCCAAAGGCCTGAGGTGGCCTGAAGGCCTTGAAGGACCCAAGGACCAAGTCGGTGGCCCAAATGCCCAAACAACTAAATAGTTCTAGCTACTACAGTACTGAGTAGTACCCACTACAACACCTTCTACATGAAATTTATAGTAACCCTAAAATAATCTTCCACATAGATTTGATCTAGGGGTTCTTGGATGAACATGAGAAGTCATCACTGACTGGGATGAGGCTAATGTGACATTATGACATTTTAGTTTGAAGAACTTTTAAAGGATGAACTGAAAACACAGGTAAACACTATCTCTTGGAAATTATTTTGAGAGATTAGATATGGTAGGATTAAATTTTCCTTAAATTGGTCTTTTATATTAATTAGTGTTTGGACTTATGGTTTGTCACATTTACCTTAAAATTGTGTGATAAAAAAATATAATTTTCTATCATATATTCCCATATGTTAATAAATGGGATAACATCATCATAACCTATCTAGAGAAATAAAGTAATTAGTCAACAAATATGTATTCATATTTTAAATAATAATATAAAATGAAATAATAATATATGTAATGCCAATATATATTCCCAAATCAATAAAAGGAATAACATGATCATAACCCATCTAGATAAAAAAAATTGATGGTTAAACAATACATGATCAACTTTCTTATAATCATCTGTAATTGAATAATAATAAATGGAATAATTTTTTTTCCATTTTCAGTAAATGGAATAACATGATCATAATCCATTTGGACGAATAATTTATGGTTGAAAAATAACACAACCCTTGTGAAATAATGGAGACATATAAGTGTGTAAACATAAATTTAAAACATCCTGAAAAAATAATTCTTTGAGTTGTTTAAAAAAATAAATTAATAATATTATTATTTAATTCCACATGTTTGATCCAAAACTATTAAATATATATTGGTTGAAAAATTTTCAAATACATACCCCATTACTTTAAATCATATGGAAATTATAGGGGAAATGTATGTAAAAATATATGGATTTCAGAAAACATTTTTAACAATGAAATAAAATAAAATATTATATGTCACTTTCAGAAGTATCCTATAATGATGTGAGGTAAAATATTTTTAAAATTTTTACATTAAAAATAATATCCATTAATGGATCCCTGAATATTCATAATATTTATGTTAGATAAATAATGATTGAAATTTTAAACAGATGAATGTGAAAGGTTAAAACGTTTTTGTTATTTTTGAAGTGATTTCATTCAAATATCTAAATGAAATAAGAGTAAGAAAACGTTCCATTATATTAAAAATTAGTTTTACCAAATATAATTATAAAATAATATTTAATAAAATATTATTGTTGTTGATCCAAATAATGTAAAATAAAATTTGAGAATGAAGCACTATAAATCAATGAAACGAGATATGAGTTATCATTGTCACTTTTGGGAAACATATTAAAAAAGAACAAACATTGAAAAAGGGGTATATATGGTAAAAATGTAAAAAATGATATAGTATCACATTATTATATAAAATGGAATAATTTTACAAACATATATAAAATAAGTTCATGTCAATGATAAAAACTCAATGAACAAAAATTGAGTTACCAAATTTACATACAACTATAGTAACACTTGAGTCAGTAAGTATTTGAGTTATAGAACATGAATTTTGCAGCCTTATATAATTAATTATATGAGGATCATATATATATCATTCATGTTATAATAAATAAATATAAACCCATACAATTAAAAGAAGTTTCATATCAGGTATTATGTCTCAAAGAATCATAATCTGGACTAAGAAAACTATAGTGGCTTGAGTAATAATTTAATAAAAACCGCATGAAAAAGTTACCTTGTAATTGAATATAAAATCCCTTAATTTAA
The DNA here is from genome assembly GCA_963277665.1 of Viscum album. Classification (NCBI taxonomy): domain Eukaryota; kingdom Viridiplantae; phylum Streptophyta; class Magnoliopsida; order Santalales; family Viscaceae; genus Viscum; species Viscum album. Next base: position 1,369,580,472 of record OY728133.1, on the reverse strand, counting down.
TTACTATTCCTGATATTATATAGTAAATATGAATTATATAAACCACATAAATTAAATTTGTTACATAATACCAAAAAAGTCTCAAAGAGAAGAAATTGAGATGAAAACCATTACCTTTTCTTAATGTTTAATAAAACATGATCTAAAATCCTATAAAATAAACATAAATTTATTAATAACATTTACCAAAACATAAATATTATCATAATTAAATTTTTATAATTATTTTATTACCATATATTAAAAATATATTAATTGGTTATATTTTATTTTTATTTTCTGTTGTTAGAACTTTATTTATTTGTTTCTTAAAAAATCACGGAAGAATGGATCAATTAATATAAATGTATTTAATGTTAATAATTCCATGATAATTCATGATAAAATATTATTTTTCTCAATTATTACTTACATATAATTTACCTTAGTTGAAAGACATGAATACAGCTTGTGAATGTGGAAATCCTGATGAACCTAATTTCACATTATTTTACAATTAAAATGTGATAGATTAATAAATATTTTAAAAATTAAAAAAATTGTATAATAAAAAAAATTAAATTTACCATTATTACATGATATGAAAACTATATTACATCCCACAATTATTTATGACATTATTCTTATAACATCATTTACATAAAAGGTTTAGTCGACCCATATGGTGGTGATTGAAAATGATATAATGACTAGGGGTATGTAATTAGATAATGATAAAGTAAAATATAATTAATTTTGAACATTTCCTAAATATAATATATCCTCAATAAATAATGTTTATCAACTAATAACTATGACTAGGGATGATAAATTAAATTGTTTGTTCATGGGGGGGGGGGGTAGTCTGCACATGCACATGATTAACAATCCCATTTTTCAATGAATGGAAGGAATCATGATATATAAAAAAATATACTTTAATAATTTTATTTTTGACATATAAAACATTTTTATTTACCAAATACATTATACACAAATTCATTTAGATTTATTGATGAAAAAATAAGTATCGCGTGGTGGAGGTGGTAGTCTGGATGTATTTATGATAGATGTTTTGGTTTTTCACTGTCATTGAAATAGAATGAATAATTAATATTCAATTATTATAATGAAATTTAATTATACTAATATAAATTATTTATATTTATTTATAATTTTATATGATATTTGTTGGACTCCTCAAGTGTTAATCATGTTTTAATGATCACAAATCTTATTATTGTTAATTAATTGCAATCTGCATTGCACATCTTGCTAATGCTCTTCAATCTCAATAATTACTACACATCATGTTTTAATGATAACAAATATTATGAGGTTAATTAATCTCTTTATTATTTACTAGTATTATGCAAGATCACAATTCTCATATATATTATCACACCTTTATATTTATGATTCAAGCTATTTTACTCTCTCGTGATTAAACTTAATCCATGTTCTGCATATTACTGTCTAAGACAAAATACAGATATTTGACTAAGTATGGAGACACCGTGAAGGACTCACCATGACCCATACACCGTGAAGGACACACCGTGTCCCAGACACTGTGAATGAATCATCGTGAAGGACACACCGTGAAGGACTCACCATGACCCAGACCCCGTGAAGGACTCACCATGACCCAGACACCGTGAAGGACACACCGTGAAGGAAAAACCGTGAACCACACACCCGGAAGAAGACAATGTTTACTTAATCAATGTGACACCGTTTCATAAGTTTCTATCAATATTATTTAAATAATTCAAACGGTCATATTTTTTGTTTTTAATGCATTTATTGTTGTTTAATGTTAGTTGTTGGCATGTCAGGAAACTGTATCTCGTACCTATGAAAAGTGAATCATTCCTACTACCAGAACTCATGGAATATAAGAAATACTGAGTTGTAGTACACGAAAAAATAGAGGCAATGTGCAAGTGGAAAAACAATAAAAGTGTGATGATACAATGAGAAGAACATACATATATTAGAGAACAATCCTGAACAAGAAGGAGATTACAGGACCTTCAGAGAACTCTCATGAGTGCAATCCAATACTGCTAAAGAACGCACCACGAGTCAAGATATCTTTCTCATTCCTATAGAAAACAAGGTGACTACGACAGTTTTTTTCAACAGAAAAACCAGAGAAGGAATCAGAAGCATTCCTGCTAAATCCAACGTGTCCAGAGCTACATTGATAATCACTAGAGATTTCTAAACTCTCATCTATCTTCTCTATGTGATTTATTAATTAACATTCGAGCAGTGTGGTGTACTCTGCATGTCGTATACACACAATGTCTCCTATACTGAACTGGAGGATATCTAAATCCTCAATCCAAATATCATAACTCTTGTTTACCCACGTCAATTGTGGAAGAGGTCCTTGTGTGGCCTGGTCTTTGTTTTGTTTCCCATGAAGAATAGTGGTAGAGGTCCCTGCATGGCCTGGACAGTATTGTAAACTGTTGTTAACCCCAATCCAGGGTGTGGATCATATTTATATAAATTTGAGAGGACTATGTCTCAGCTTTACACTGAACCTCTTGTTATATCTACTATGCAACTTTAATTTATGTTTAAAGTATACTACATATATCTTATTTATTCCTCTTCTATTACTTTTAAATTCAAACCTATTTTCAAGCTACTTTGATAGTTAAAATTTCAACTGTTTATATTTATTGTAAATCAATAGGTTATCTTCAAAAGTTAGTTTTACCTTGTGTAGAAATTAACATAGACCTAATCAATATTTGAGAAGCTAAGTGAACATTTACAATATGTATAAATTCACTACAGTTTAACTAATTTTATAAATCGGGGGATTTTAACTAGACAATATTTTAACAGAAATTTTAATTGGAACTCAATTCACCCCCCCCCCCCTCTTGAGTGTCCACTCCGACCAACATTTGGTATCAGATGTTTGGTTTTTGTTTACGGATTTTCAAGATACTCTGTTTTTCAACTGTGATTTTAGTTGCATCTTTAAAGATCATAAATTTCTGTTACTTCTAAATTTTTATCTCTTTAAATTATCATTCTAAAATCTCGTTATGGATAATAGACTAGAGTTTTCTGCTACTAACATGCCACCTTTCTTTAATGTTACAAACTATGCTCAATGGAAACATAAAATGAAAATTCATTTAGAGAGCATGGGTTTTGATATTTGGACTTCCATAGAATCAAAATATAAACTTCCCACTACTATTAGATCCACTTTGGATGAACCTACAAAGACTGCTTACAATAATAATTGTAAAGATATGAATGCCTTGTACTTTGCTTTAGGAGATGAAGAGTTTAATAGAATTTCTTCTTGTAAAACTGCTTTTGAAATTTGGGATACTTTGGGTGTGTATCATTAAGGAACAACCAATGTTAAAGAAATGAGATTAAACACTTATACTATTAAATATGATAATTTTAAAATGAAGACGGATGAACCTATTTCTAATATGTATCTCGGGTTTAATGAGATCGTCAATTCAATGAGTTCACTTGGTAAAGCTGTTCCAGCAAAGGAACAAATAGGAGGATTCTGAGATGTTTACCAGAACGATGGAGAGGAACCTCTGTTTCAATCAGAGAGTCATGTGACATTTCTGCTCTACCTTCCAAATAACTCATTGGTAAGATTATGATGTTTGAGGAATAACTCAAGGTGAATTAAGAGGAAGATGATGAACCTAAGAGAAAATTAGTGGCATTCAAGACTACTGCCTCAAAGAGAAAGGACAAAGATAAAGCTCAACTACCTACTGACATTTCAACCAGTGATAATTCAGACTTTGATAGTGATGCTGAAATGGCTCAGATAGCCAGAAGGTTTAAGAAATTTTATAGGAAGAAGAAATTTCTTCAGAAAATCAAATTACAAAGGAAAGTATGACAATAATGGACATTGGAAGAAGGATTGAAAAAATCCAGATAAAAGTGATGAAGTTATCTGTTATGAGTGCAAAAGAAAAGGACATATTGAAGCAGACTTCCCAAAGCTCAAATTCAAGAATAAATAACATTACAAGGACAGTAAGTACAAAAAGGCTTTGAAGGCTATTTGGAGCGCTTCTGAGGATAGCTCCAATGAATCCGAAGCTTCTAAGACTGAAACCAGATATAAGGAAAACATGTGTTTTATGACAAACACATATGAGGTAACCCAAGATACTCCTACTTTATATTCTTATTATTCTGGAGATGATTATGATTCTGAAAATATGTCAAAATCTGAACTTTTTGAATACTGTGATGTGTTGGAGGAAACCTATAATGAGCTGAAAGATAAATAAAATGGTTTAAAGAAACAGTATACTTTAACTGTTAAACATTAATCTGATCTTGACATAGAAATGTAAAAGAATGCTTGGATGCTTAATGAAAACACTGAACTGAAAATGTCTAATGAGAAACTTAGGAAGGATTTATTTAAGTTCACAAATGGAAAGGATATGCTAACTCAAATGATAGGAAAGCATGTTGCACCAAAATACACTACTGGAAGAGGCTACACACCTGGATAGAGACAGATTACTAAGAATAGATTTATTCCTAAATCTGGATAGAATACTACTAGTTTTAGTTCTAGAAATTTATATGCTTCAACTAGTTATTCACTTAGTTATAAATCTAATAGAGTTTATCTTTAAAAATATTTTGATTCTGAAAATTATATGACACCCATAAGACAATTATGGGTACCGAAACCTTTGATTGCTAACCTTTCTGGACCCAAGAAGATTTGGGTACCAAAATCATTTTTTATTTAAATCTGTTTTGTAGGAAACTTGCCTGAAGAGTTCCCACAAGAAGAAATGGTATCTGGACAGTGGATGTTCAAGACATATTTCTGGGGATTACTCGTGCTTCAAGGGCTTAATAAAGGGTGATGGAGGTCATTTCACCTTTGGTGATAATTCTAATGGGAAAATCATCGGCTTAGGTCAGATTGGTAACACTAACTCAGTATTAATTTCTGAAGTTTTATTTGTTGATGGACTGAAATATAATCTGTTAAGTATTTCTCAATTATGTGAAGATGGTTTCAATGTAAAATTTGGAAATGATTCTTGTATTATTATTAATTCTAAAAATGATTTAGTAATTTCTCCTTGCGAAATGAAAATGTCTATGCTATTTATTTAAATTCCTTAGCTAAGAAAATTGTTACCTGTCTAAATGATTTTCATAAAGAGTCTTGGTTATGGAATATAATATTAGGACACTCCAATTAACACTCACTTCGAAAACATACTAGGAAGAACTTAGTTACAGACCTACCTAAAATTGAGTTTCCAAATGACAAAGTTTGTAATCCCTGTCAAAATGGAAGGCATCATAAGGTTTATTTTAAATCAAAGAAAGAAGATTCAACTTCTCAACCTCTCGATTTGGTTCACATGGATTTGTTTGGAAAATATATAGTTTCTAGATTAAATGGGAAGCACTAAGTATATTTCCTAGTGGATGAATATTCTAGATATACTTAGGTATACTTCTTAGCTCGCAAATGTGAAGCTTGTTCTTACTTTGTCAAATACTCCGAATCTGTAGAAAACCTTAGTGGACTTAATATTAAAACCCTAAGAAGTGATCTGGGCCGTGAGTTTGAGAATCATGAATTTTAATGTTAATGCTCACACAATGGCTATAGTCATAACTTTTCTACCCCTAGGACACCTCAGCAAAATTGGTATAGTAGAAAGGAGGAATAGAACCCTGCAATAAATTTCTAGAACTATGCTTAATGAATATGACTTGCCTATTTAATTTTGGGCTGAAGCTGTCAATTCAACTTGTTATATCATTAATAGAGTCTTAATTAGACCTATTCTTATGAATACCCCTTATGAGTTGTGGAACAATAGAAAACATAAAGTTAATTACTTCAGAGTCTTTGGATGTAATGATTTAATTCTTAATAAAAAGGATAATCTTGATAAGTTTGCTTCTAAAAGTGATGAAGGAACTTTTCTTGGTTATTATTTAACTAGAAAATCCTATAGAGTTTTTAATAAGAGAACCAAATGTGTGGAATAATCTGTTCAAATCAAGTTTGATGAAACTGATCCACATGAGCCTAAAACTTCTCTTGAAAATCTTGAAGATGATTTATCTATTCTGGACCTTAATGACAAATCAAATTAACCTTCTATAAAGACAACCAATTCTGGAAATTTTCCAGAACCTGCTTCTATTGATTCCCAACCTGTTAATGAACCTGAAGTTTCTAGTCCTACCTTTACTAGATCAACTATAATTCTAAAGAATCATCCTTTTTTATGCTGTTGTAGGAAATCGTGATAGAGGGACACAAACTAGAGCTTCTCTTAGAAATCATGTTGAACATAAATCCTTCTTGTCACAACATGAACCTAAAAACATTGATGATGCTATTAATGATGAATTTTGGGTAATTTCTATGCAAGAATATCTCAATCAGCATGAAATAAATAAAGTTTGGAATCTTGTTGAAAGATATAATGAAACTTTCACAATAGGCACTAAATGGGTGTTTAGAAATAAAGTAGATGAATCTGGAAACATAGTTAGAAATAAAGCTAGGCTAGTTGCACAAGGCTATATTCAAGATGAAGGCATTGAATATGAGGAGACTTTTTCTCCAGTAGCTAGATTAGAAGCTATTAGGATTTTCCTTTCTTATTCTTCACTTCTAAATTTTAAACTATATCAAATAGATATCAAGAGTGCATTCTTAAATAGATATATTGCTAAGGATGTTTTTGTTGAACAACCACCTGGACATTCAAACCCTCATTTTCCAAATCATATTTTCAAACTATGAAAAGCTTTATATGGTTTAAAGCATGCTTCAAGAGCATGTAATGATATATTAAGTACTTTTATAATTTCTAATGGTTTTACCAAAGGTACAGATGATCATACTCTGTTTATAAAAAAAATTTCTAAATATATTTTAGTTGTACAAATTTATGTAGACGATATTATTTTCAGATCTTCAAAAACTACATTATGTACTGATTTTTCTAAAATGATGCAAAATGAATTTGAAATGAGTTTAATGGATGAACTTAAATTCTTTCATGGTTTTCAAATCTGTCAAAATGATGATGGAATTATTTTATCTGAGAGAAAATATAATAGAGATCTTTTAAAATGTTTTGGATTAGAGAGCACAAAATGTAGTGACACTCCCATGAGTACCACCTGTAAGATGGATCTTAATGAAAATGGTAAATCTGTTGATCAAACCACTTATTGAGGAATGATTGGAAGTCTACTCAACCTGACTACTAGTCATCCTGATATTATGTTTAGTGTGTGTATGTGTGCTTTTTTTCAAGAAAACCCTAAAGAGTCACATTTAAATGTCGTAAAGATAATTTTCTAATAACTCCAGAATACTCCCAATTAAGGACTATTCTATCCCAAAGGACAATCATTTGAATTAGTTATTTATTCTGATACTGATTTTTCTGGATGTAAGTTAGATAGAAAAAGCACCTCTGGAACATGTCATATTTTAGGCAAGTCATTAGTATCATGGTGTATTAAGAAACAAAATTCTATTGCATTATCAACTGCAGAAGCTGAATACATAGCTGATGGAAGTTGTTGTGCAAAAATTTTGTCGATGAAACACACATTACTAGACTATGGATATCAATTCAGACATGTCCCAATAAATTGTGACAACACAAGTGATATTAATATTTCTATGAATCCTGTTTATCACTCTAGGAAAAAACATATTGATGTAAGACATCCCTTTTTGAGGGATCATTATCAAAAAGGTGATATTACCTTGGAATTTATTGGTACTGAATATCAAATTGATGATATATTCACTAAACCATTACATTCTGAAAGATTAGACTACATCATACATGATCTTGGTATGATTAACCATAAGTAAATATCCTACTGATCTTAACGTTTAATACTTTACTGTACTTTACTTTACGGTTTCATACTTACTGTTTCTAAGTTACTGTTTTATGCTCATATTCTGAAAACTCACTGTCTCACCGTGACTATATAAAATGCTCATTGTCTCACTGTGACGACTATAAACTATCTCACCGTGATAACTAGTTTTCTGTCTCACCGTAATACCTACTCACGGTCTCACCATGAGGATTATGTTTATTCTTATTTTAACCTGTATCGCGGTAATTTTTATTTCACCACTATTTGATTTCCCGCATTTTTTTTATGACGTTTGACATTACCAAATGATAAAACATAAGGGTTTCATTTGATTCCTTACCCGAACTCTCTCCTGAACCTTCTCTTCTCTCTCACCCGAACCTTCAGTGGATTCCAAGGATGAAGCGTCCATCTTCACCCTCGTCTGAGAAGCGCCGTTATAAGAAACAGAAGTGGATGCCGAGGATAGCTCCTGAAGGACCTCTAAACCCAATCCTAGTAATCCATTCAGTTCTACCTGAAAAAGAGGTTTGCCATAAATGGTTGCTATCTAGAAGATCGTTAGTTTTGAAGGTTTTAAGAGAACAAGGATGGATTTAATGGTTCACTGGACAGAATAGACTGATTTACCCGAGCTTGTATCTCAATTCTATCAGTACGTGACGTTCTCTTTTGAGTTTGGAAAAATCTTTATGGTGACCAGCTGGATCGATGGCCAAAAGTGCTCTTTCTCTTCAAGGTTGTGGGATGCATGCCTATGAATTCCACTTGAAGGAGTTTGTGAAGATTACTAGAGAGACCCTCCTCCAACAACTGACATCTTTGACCTGGAGACTGGTTTAGAAAGTCTAACTGGAAATGGCACCAAGGGAAGGGCCATAGATGCTGAACTAGATGGGGAGACAAGAATTCTATTCAAGTTTTTTCAGAATTTGGTTAGTCAAAGAAAAGGGTATTTTGATGTGATGAAGTATCAGGATGTGTTCCTGATTCACCTGTTGAAGAATGGCCATAAGATCAATCTGTGTAAGTATGTTATCAACCATATCTGTGAGCTGATCAAAGTAGCTTCCAAAACCACCTCCCTATTTTATTCAACGATGATTTCATCTATTTTAGTTGGAAAAGGGATGGTTGGACCAAATGAAGAAAAATTAGAGGACCTTGATTACTGCCTAACCATGCCTATCATCAGAAGGATGAAGATTAACTGGAATCCCTGGAAGAAGCAGTGGGTTGAGGACAATGATCAAGTGTATAAAATGTTTAATCCTGTTGACTATCCAAGACGGCCTAAAAATCTATCTGATCCTGGTTTTGTAACCAGATGAAGTGGCTGAGCTTTCAGAAGAAGAAGAACAAGAAGATGTAACAGCTGAAGTACCACCTAGAGAAGAACCTGAAATACCTCAAGGAGAGGAATTTATTGTTGAAATGGAAAGGACAATGGATTCTTCAATTGTTCTTCATGAGGAATAAGCTCATCCTAATGCTGCAAAGAAATTGGTTTTTCCTGTTTCAGAATAGCAAGAAACATTAGAAAAAGATCTTCTTGAAGAGAATGTTTCTGTTGAGAAAGAAGAAAGTCTAGAAGCTCATCCAGTGGAACAATCGGTTCCTAAGATTATTCCATCTACTGAAGAAAGGATGGAAATTTCCTTTCAGTTGCCAAGGAAAGTGTTTGCTGAAGATATTAGGGATGATCCTATGGATATTGTCCATGTTCTTGAACCTCATGAATCTGGATGGGAAGCACAAGTTGAGGGTGAGGAACCTGAAAACCTCGATATTGTGGAAGCTGGATCTGCTGAAGCTTCTCAACCTTCTATCACTTTTTCTATGTACTACAGGTATGAGTTATCAAGATTTTATGATGTGAATGAGTCACATCAAGTGACTGCAACTAGAATGGATCTTTATTCTATGATTCAACTGAAGTCCTTAGCTCATCCTGAACCAGAACCAGAGCCCCATCCTCAATCTGAATCAGAATCTGAGTTTGAAGATGAATCTGAACCTCAACCAGAATCTGAACCTCTACCTTTACCTGCATCCTTACCTGAGCATCACTCCTCTGTGACTAAAGATGATCTGAATGTTTTTGGAGAAACTTTTTTAGCTGGAGTTGAGAAAATTGTCTCCACTCAACCTCGTCCAATAACTCAGTTAAGTCAAGAAGATGCATCAATTATCTTGGAAAATATTATCTTGCATATTCAACCATGGATGGTCCGAGAAATTCATGAATTCAGAGTAGAGAATAAGCTTCTGAGTGCTGATTTAGAAATTCTAAAAAGTATGGTAGCAAGTTTGCAGAATTAGTTATCTTTAAGATCAGAGCCTGCTCATGTTTCTGCCCCTGCACTTGTTGTTGTTTCTCTTGAGCCATCTAATTTCCTCCTTGCTAGGGAAATTGTGTCTGAAGTTCATCTATATCTGCTTTCTTTTGATGAAAAGATTGGAAAAAAGACACACCAAGATGTTGTAACACATGAGAGTACTTCTGGAAAATCTGAATAAGCTTACAGATGAATACACTGGTTTCCTGCAAAAAGTTCTGAAACAGCTGAAAGTTCTAACTGAAATTTTCAAGGCATCACCTGCTTCTGGTAAAACCTTCACACCATCTATGGATGATTCTATGGTGAGATCCATAATAAAGGAAGTATTTCAAAATTCCTTATATTACTTGGATCTATCTTCTTTGTCAGAAGTGATTAAGAATAGTGATAGAGCATTGGACATGGTTAGAATTCATTCTAAGATATCCAATGATGCTCAACAAGAGATCACTAAGAAAATAGATTTATATCTCTCCCAGATTTTCTCTAAAAGTGATATGACGATCACTTTAAATATATTGTGGAAAATTTGAGAACCCCTCCGGTGACTCAAGCTTTTAAAGCTCATGTTCAGAAACATACAGAGTTCACCAGATTGTGGGAAAAATTTCTATAGAATAAGGATGATTTTGAAAAGGCTAAGTGATACTGATTTAATCAATCTTTTGAAGTCGTATCTTCATGTGTAGAGTACTGCTATCGTGGCTCCAGCTGCTGCACCCCTTCGACCTGCTCTACCTACCTTAGCCTCAACTACCATGAAAGTTATCTAAGCCCATTCTCAGATAAGTCCAGTCATTCATGACCAACCACATCCTAGATATTCTTCTGCTCCTACTTTGGCTCCATATGTTTCTGAAGGTCTACCCTTACCCTCGTTTTCTACCACATATATTACTTCTTCTACTTCAGCACCATCTCCTGCTACTGATAAAGGAAAAGACAAGGTGGATCCCAAAAGAGTCTGAGGACTGTTTTTCTTTTTGATGGGATGTATTTTTTTGTATCATGTTTTATTGTATTCTAAACCATTTGTTTAATGCCAAATGCAGTGTTTCATTTCATTCTCTCTAATTTTTGATAATCCCAAAAGGGGGAGAAAAAACTACAAGTGTCAGTTCTATAATAGTATAAATGGGGGAGAAAAACTACAAGTGTCCATTCTATAATGTTTTTTCTATGCTAGTATATTTAATATTACATGTCATTTATATTCTGTCTATATCTGATTTGTGATCATCAAAAGGGGGGATATTTTTGGACTCCTCATGTGTTAATCATGTTTTAATGATCACAAATCTTGTTAATGTTAATTAATCTCAATCTTAATTGCACATCGTGCTAATTCTCTTCAATCTCAATAATAACTACACATCATGTTTTAATGATAACAAATCTTATGGTGTTAATTACTCTGTTTATTATTTACAAGTCTCATGCATGATCACAATTCTCACATATATTATCACACCTTTATATTTATGATTCAATATCTTTTACTCTCTCGTGATTAATCTTATTCCATGTTCTGCATATTACTGTCTAAGTCCAAATACAGATATTTGTCTAAGTATGGAGACACCATGAAGGACTCACCGTGACCCAGAGACCATGAAGTTCTCACCATGACCCAAACACCGTGAAGGAATCACCGTGACCAGACACCGTGAAGGACTCGCCGTGAAGGACTCACCGTGACCCAGACACCGTGAAGGACACACCGTGAAGGACATACCGTGACCCAGACACTGTGAAGTACTCAACGTGACCTAGACACTGTGAAGGACACACCGTGGAGGACAAACTGTGAACAACACACCGTGAAGAAGACACCTTTTACTTAATCACTGTGATACCATTTCTTAAGTTTCAATCAATATTATTTAAATAATGCTAATGGTCGTATTTGTTGTTTTTAATGCATTTAATGTTGTTTAATGTTAGTTATTGGCATGTCAGAAAACTATATCACGTACCTGTGATAAGTGAATCATTCCTACTGCCAGAACTCGTGGAATATAAGAAAGATTGAGATGAAGTACATGAAAAAAGAGAGGCAATGTGCAAGTGGAAAAGAAAGAAAAGTGTGACGATACAATGAGAAGAACATACATACATCAAAGAACAATCCTAAACAAGAAGGAGATTGCAAGACCTTAAGATAACTCTCATGAGTGCAATCTAATACTACTGAAGAACACACTATGAGTCAAGAGATCTTTTTCATTCATGTAGAAGAAAAGCTGACTACGTCACTCTTTTTTTCTACAGAAAAACCAGAGAAGGACTCGGAATAATTCTTGCTGAATCCAACGAGTCTAGAGCTACATTGATAATCACAAGAGCTTTCTAAACACTCATCTATCTTCTCTACGTGATTTATTTATTAACTTTCGAGCAGTGTGGCGTACTATGTATTTTGTATACACAACCTGTATCCTACACTGAACTGGAGGATATCTAAATCATCACTCCAAATCTCTTAACTCTTTTTTACCCACGTCAACTATGGAAGAGGTCCTTCTGTGGCCTGGTATTTGTTTTGTTCCCATGAAGAACAGTTGTAGAGGTCTATGCGTGGCCTGGACAGTTTTGTTAACTGTTGTTAACCCCGATCCAGGGTGTGGATCAAATTTATATAAATTTGATAGGACTAAGTCTCAGCTTGAGACTGAACCTCTTATTATATCTAATGTGCATCTTTAATTTAAGTTTAACGTATAGTACATATATCTTATTTATTCCGCTGCTATTACTTTGAAATACAAAACTATTTTGAAGTTACTTTGATAGTTAAATTAGCAAGTGTTTACACTTATTGTAAATCAATGGGTTAGCTTCAAAAGTTAGTTTGACCTTGTGGTTAAATTAACTGAGATCTATTCAATATTTGAGAAGCGAAGTGAACATTTTCTATCTGTATAAATTCACTGCAGTTTAACTTATTTTATAAATCGGGGGATTTTAACTAGACAATATTTTAACAGAAATTTTAATTGGAACTCAATTCCCACCCCCCCGCCTCTTGAGTGTCCACTCCGACCAATAATATATTTATGTTAAAAGATATAATGGTTACAGTAAGATGATATGGATACCCACATCCATGAAATGAATTTTCACTAGGAACTATCTTTTTAAATAAATGCCTAATGAAAAATAATTGTGACCAAAGTTATTTTATGATGGAGAGTGTTCAAGTAGGATAAATTAGGTTACATTATTTAGGAGGAATGTTAACATAATGGGAGTTTTTAGGTGGAGGAAGAATTAATTTTTAATGATTAAACAAAAGTGAAATTTTGGAAGAACCTTTAATATGCTCAATAATCGGATATTACCAATCAAAGGTAGAGGAATAAAAATTAAAAAATAGAGGATAATGTTTATGTGAGTTTAAACACAACAAAAAATATAATTTGGGAAAAAATGTTGTGTTCAAAGGTTTTATTTTAAATTTTTATCTTTTATACTAATTTACTTTTACCTTGTTTTTTAATTATTAAACACCTTAATTAATATTAATAAAAAAAATTAACAATCACCCATTTTCAAAGTTTTAATATTCCTATTTTTATATTTGAAAATAATTATATACCAAAAATTTTATATATTTTTGAAAAGTTAATTTTATTATTTGTGCACATAACAAATAAAAACAATTTTCTGAAAAAAGTGTGTTTTTAATCATAATTTATTTTGTATGTCATAATAATTAAAATTATAAATATCCATGAAATATTTTTTTACAATAATTCAAATAAAATGTATTAGGATTTCATGGAAGACAATAATTATTCTTTGTACTAAAATATTTAATTTATGGAAAAGGAAAAAAAATAATTTTATTATTAAACTATCAATTTAATTTAATTCTAAAACTGTTGGACATATTATTTACAAGAAAATATGATATATTAAAATGATTAATATTATACCTTAAATATATATTTTGTTACTTAAATGACATTTTAAACATCTAGAATAGTATATCATAATTTGAAAAATAATAATAATAGAAAAACTCTATCTTTTGACTGAAAAAATATTTTTCAGAGAAACCCAGAATTCCATCCAAATATAATATTTTAATTATAATTATTAAAATTTATTTTAAACTTTTAATATTAAAATTTTAAAATTTTATAGTTAAATTTTAGATTAAAATCATAAAATACATTGAATAGTTGTTTTTATCGGAAAAATCAAATTTTAAATATTAACTAATACTATTCTAAATTCATATCATTTACCAACAAAACTAGTGTAAATTTTTTTTTAATAACAATAATAATATTTTAACATTATTCATAACATCCATGAAATAGAAATTAATATTTCATAAAAAGTATTTTGTTGAAAATTAATTTTCTTAATAATAAATACTATTATTTTTTATTTCTGGTAAACAAATTGAATTTAATTTATATTAAATAAATAATTTATTTTCTCATAAACTATATTTCATAAAGGGATTACTCTTATTCAATACTTATATTAAATGATTATGTTTTAATGGTCATACTTATATATATATACTCTAAATATATTATGGTCGTGTTTATGTTTGGTGTTGTGTGTGGAGAAATATATCATATACATTGAATGCTTTGATGGATATAAAATATTAAGATCTTAGGGTGTTATGTTGAAAATATATAGAATTATAGAAGTATATACATATTTAATCTTGAATTATTCTATTGGAATCAGTGTGAAATAACACATGGAAGAATTTTCATTTGACCAAAGTTTACATGCCGGAAAGTCACTGAAAATACTATACCTAGAGTGTTTAATCTACTTTATGTAATTTGGAATAAATATGACAGGATTAAATAGGGTATATATTCCCTATAGACAATTTTGATTATTAATATATAAAATATAATTGATGAAGCAAGTTTGAAGAAGACTAGAGATAAATAAAGGAATTTAGAGACATGATCTTAGAAGAAATTTTTTTTCTAAATTGTGATGCTTACAATCAATCAATCGACAGTTACCCATTATTGTTGATCAAATAATAGTATAATTGATTTTTTATGAGGTTGATCATTTAATTCATGTTTTTTATTCACTAACTCATGGTTAGATGAAGTTAGTATGTGTAAATGATATACCTACAACAAAATCATACGGTTGATCCATTAACTATAGAATCTAATAACCATCTGCATAGTAAACCAATAAAGTAACTGATTTGTCCATAAAGTTGATCTATAGTCATGCAGTCAATTGATTTTGTGTTTTATTGTTTTTCTATGTATATGTCTGATATAAAATATAGTGAAAATTCATATAATTTATTAAACAAAAAACAACGATAATTATAGATTTAATTTTAAAAAATACAATCTTCAATTGGATTATATAATTGGTAATCATCAAATATTTAGTAATTATAACCACATGTAATAATACATTATTTTTGGGAAAAAATCTGGTGATTATAATTTTGAATCTTGATGAAAATTATCGCACTATATGATTATTTTTCGAACACATTATTATTGTTTCAAATGATTTTTTTCTGAAAAAATTTATATAATTTTGGATTATGATGAAAGTGTTCTAAAATTAATTAATTATCATGATGTTATTATAAGACATTCTCTAATATTATTTGAAGATAATAAAATGGATGAATTCATTTATAGGAAATAATGAAATCTGAATTTTATTCTTCAATATTAATTGAAATAGGAAAAGATGAGAAACCTAAAGACGTTGAATCAAATTTTAATGGTATAAATATAAATAAGATAGTTCTCATTAAATAATAAAATTAATATTCAATTTATTAAGGATTTGTTTTTTTCAAAATGTGAAGATCAATTAAAAATTTTACATTTTATTCATTGAATCTCTCATATAGAAATAGAGGATAAAAAATGACATATATGTACAATTGTATGATTTATTATAAAATAGTGTGGAATGTTTTATGGGGATTCTGGTTGATGATTTTTTGGATAAATAACATACTATAAACGAATATTAAATATTTATATTAATGGGGGGTAAGATTAAGAAGATTATATTTACTAGTTTTATTTAAAAAAATGAGATGTGTATTTTACTATGAGAAGATGATTAGGAAATATTTGAGTCTAATTATAAGAATCTATAAGATCTATGAATAGAATGTCTAGTTGGGAGATAAATGATATTGAAATGAAAATGATAAAAGAATGGACACAATACAATTTCTAGGGAGAAACTATTGGAGGCATATGAAATTTATGATTTGGGGGAATATCAAATATTTAAAAGTTGTAAAATTAAATGGGATCTTTGGAAATGAAATAAATTATAGGGATATTCATTATTCCAAAATTTAAAATAATAATTATTAGTGATCTATATAGAAAAGTGATAATAACGGGAGGGTTGTAATGTATGAAAGGTGTGGAATTTGAGATCATTGGTGTAGTGTTGTGTAAAATATTAATGAAAACTCTCATTGAAGAAAATAAAAAATTCGAGCGAATGATGAGGATTTGGATATTTTAGGTTTAATAGATAATGTATGAATAGGTGGTTTATATGACATTCTTCATTGTATGTACTTGAGAGGAAGAAAATAGAGTAAGAGGTTGATATTTTATGAATGTTATATTTTATCAGTGTTCAAAATTTGATGAAATATGTTGAAATACTTATTTTATGGTCATAAGATCTTCGTGAGTTTGATAACTAGTTGAATAGGTTTTAAGGAACTGTGAATATTAGTTTCATGTTTTAGCCTTTTTTATGTAGAAATATTGTAAAACTGAAGGCATTTGAAGAAGTTGTTATTGTGGTAAAGGAGATATGATCTCAAGGATGTTGAAGAATCATGTGCTAAAAATGTGATATTATTTACAAAGGGATTTCAAAAAAAAAACTATCATACACATGGTGAGACTCTATTAAATAATTGTGAATTAGGGTTTATAGGGAGATCATAGTTAAAAACATTGATAATAGGGTGAACATGCTGAGATAAGTACATTTTAATTATAAAAAAATATGTAATGTAAGAGAATGTGTGAGATTCATCTTTGGTTTTGGAAACACCACCCACTATAATCTACATCATATCATAGTTTAAAATCTTTGATTGTGTGAACATACATTCAAGGCTAGGAGTTTTTCGTTTACATGCATACATGCTGTTGATGATAACACCACACACTATAATCTTCATGGGTCTTTATCTATATTACATGAATACATATAGTTGATTGTTTCTTGGTATAATACTAAAATATTTTCATGTTAAAAATTATTTTTTAAATTAATTTTTTATTATTTCTAAGAGAATTTTGAATTGGTAAAAAAATTAACACAATATTCCTCCCCAAAGCTATTTTCACCGATCATATTGGTAATATAAACTCATACTAGATAACAGGTTCCCTTTGAATATTTTTATTTTAAATACCCATTGAATCAAATTTGATTTTATGATGTAAAGTTTCATGTTTTTAGGGATCCTAAAATAGAAAAGATCATCTTTATAAATTTTAGTTTTGAATCAGAAGTGACCTCAATAACAAAAAAAAGGAATCATGAAAGAGGAAAACATGAAAAAAAATTATTGTGATAAAGGAAAGGGTTAAACCCATTATTAACATGGACATGTCGTTGAGTTATTATCAAATGATTCTGATATTGACAATCCTTTTGATGATAAATTTTCAAGATAGGTAGAACATAAAGATATCATAATAGTGATTGAATTTTACTCTTAATCTAAAAAGTATTTAAAGAATGTTATAGATTATTTCGTTTCTTACATAAATAGTTTTATCAATGATTTACTTTATTAAAAATTATAGATTTATTTTTGAATGTTCTAGGCAAGTGAACGATTGGCGCACAATTGGCCCAAACCATGTTCCATGCTATAGAAACCCATGAAAACCAAGGTAGGTGTATTTTTCATGTTTGGAGCATGGTTTGACAAAGAATACAAAAACTTAGTAGAAACGGTGAACCAGAATAAAAACGGTGGATGGATAGGATGAACGATTTGTCATAACAATGAGACTCTTCCTAGATAATTGTGTGTATGAGTTTTTTAATCCAAAAATAAGATTTAAAATCATAAAACCTATATTTTAGGCCCCTGATGGGCTTATATGACCCCATTACATATTCTTCTTCCTCGAGGCTCCTGAGAGTTGTTTTTAGTCCCCCTACACCCCTCGGAAAACAAATCGATGCTAGGTAATGGTGTTTGATTTTCTACTGGTAGATTTCTCCTTCCCAGTCAATATCGCATGCTCAATATATTTTCCTCTATCGGGATTTTTAGATCCCTATATTGTTGGAAGATCTAATCCATGAAATTTAAAATATTACCCCTATTTTTTTATTGGTTTCATGTTGTCTACGTTATTCATTGGTGGATAGTGTTTAAAATATTAGGATTCATGATTCCGTGATCCTGAGGTAGGTTGTTCTATTTCGAATAGCGAATTTAATTAAACCTTAATTACTTTATTTGAATTAAGATGTTTTATTTAAATTAGATTTCATGATTTTGATGAAAATACTTTAAATTAATTGATGAAAAAACAAATTTCATTAAATTAGTGTTTTTTAATTTGTTTTTGGAATGAAATTGTTGGAAAACCCAATTCCATTGAATTAGAATGTGATTGTGAAAATCATGTAATTTTTTTTTAAATCTAAATTTTGATAATTGATTTAATAGAATTTTTTCAAATACGTATATGTAAAAAATGGATTAAAAAGGGTTTTATATAATCCTTCATGTCTTATCATTAAAAATTCTTGTTTTTGATTAAAAACATGTGTGTTGGGTTTGAAATGGAAATTTGAATATTTGAAAAGGATAAGGGGTTGAATTTTATTTTAAGTATTTTTAATATCAAATTAATGTCATGGATTTTGTACAAGATCACTTATATTCCTAGGTAGATTGTGATTTATTGTGATAACACTCTACGTTTTTCAACATTTGAAAACATTTATGCATCAATTCACATCCCTGAAGGGATGGTGATTAATTCTTCTTTACCAGTGTCAAAGGGGTGTGTGTATACACATATTTCCATTTCACTTTGAGTGTGAGGTATTCTCATACACTATAACTATCATACCATTTTCCATGTGATCGGGTCTCTAACTTGTTTGTATTTCAAATATATGTCATTTAATGTTGAAAACTATTTTACATTCCTTGTGAATTTTAATAAACCGTTTTATAAAAAAAATATTTAATCCGTTGTTTAGAAATGATTAAATTATTTGAAATATACAGATTAATTAATTTAAATATTCTTTTGAAATTAAAATTTTAATTATATGAAATTGAAATCATTATTTGGTTAATTAAATGTGGCGTATTTTTACGGAATCATTGGTGAAACCATATAGGGATCTTTTCTCACACCCTAATTGTGCAATGAATTTTTTATAGATTCGATTCATCCTTGTTTGTGGAAGGGTATGGATCCACATGGAGGTCTTATTGTCTATTTATCATTATACTTAGTGATTTTCCTACATTAAGTATTGGGTAATTTTTCTTATTTCATACTACTTTTCTATAATAAAGTTGTTTTTTTTTCTTGTTTGGATTCTAGAAAACTTATTCATATAGAGTATCTCCTGTATGAATACTTAATGATTATGGTGTTTCCACATTGTTTTTTAAAAACTGTTCCCACTTTCATTTTGTATATTTCTTGGTCCTACTCACCAACCTGTGGGGATCGGTAGCACCGTTCTAGATATGTCGATATCAGCTCAGTCATCATGTTATGAGTGTACATGGTCTTGTTCTTGAAAATGTGATATTATAACTCTATATTGGGCTTTATGTCTTGAAGTTAGTTTAAAATTGTGTAATCTTGTACAGATATAAGTGTTAATTGAAATTTAGATTCTATACAACTCTCAAAACAATGAACATCAAGTCACCAAGGGTGCTTTGTGAATTAATCATGAGGATTAGTTCTAGAATTTATCCTATTCTGATTTTGGTAGATTGAAATAAAAATCATTTTTTCTATATATTGAGTTTGATTTCCATTATTGTTATGCTTGATTGTTAACATGATGTCTTCAATATTTTATGATGATGTTGTGTTGAATCATGCCTTCAAGAGGATGTGAAAATTAGATCTAGGAGGAAGCTACTGCTGAACCATAGTGAGAAAATCCAATGGTGGACCAGTATCTAGTTTAGGTGACTGTGCATACCTTACAAGATCTAGGATAGGAACCTCCACAAGTTCTCATTCAGGCTCTATCTGTGGGATCTCATAGGATTGTTTTATGAAATCATTCTCTAGATTTCCTTTTCATAATGCAACAAACAGTCAAGGGCTTTAATGATCCTCAAGAGAATGATTAAGGATTGATATGTATAAGACATTTTTTGGTCTAAGGAGACCACTAATGAGATTAAAGTGAATTTTTTAACATTTATGATGGAAAGACCAAACATGATATGGGGGGACTCAAATGTGATGAAGAATAATCCTGAGGTATTACATTAGAATGAATTAAATGATAATTTCAATGACATGTTATTTCTAGAGTCGATGTTGTTGTCTAAGGCTACTGAGTTTTAAATCATTGGGGAGGCCGAAAAAAACTGTCATAGAATATGCCAAACATTTTGAAAAACTTTTTGTAGTTATCACTCTAGATATTATCTAATGAGAAGATGGAATCTAAACAGTTCATTTTCAGACTACAATCTAATATTAATTCATATGTTTTATTTCTAATGTTTCTTTCTTATCCTGATGTGAAGGATAGAGCATTGATGGTCAAAAATGGACCTGGCTAGAATGTTAAAGTTAACATAAGTTTCTTTTCCTACTAATGGAAACATGAGTTCCTTTAAGGGAAAGAGAAATATTGATTATTCCCATTGTGGTTATTTAAAACACTGTCTTTCTATACTTCCTCTAGATCCTATAATAGGACCTTTGATTTGTTACTTGTATGGTAAGATATGGAATTAAAAAAAGGTTTTCACTAAGGTGCCCGAGGTATGTGTCTCTTGGGGATGCTCAATTCACTAACAGAAGTTATAACATATCTTCTCCAGTCCATGTATTAGACATGGATCGTCAAAACCAACTAAAAATATTGTGAAATCAACTCCTTCATGTGGAAAATTGTTTCATCCATATGCATCCATAATGAAGCTTTATTACGTAGTAGACGAGTCTATAAAAGATGTAGATATAGGTCTAGTGACCGTGAGAGGTACCCTAACTATATCTTCACATTAGTTGATGATTTATTTTATACTCATGTATCTCATTTGATTATTTCTACATGAGTTTTAAATGTGGTAAATCATTCTAGGGATATTTTATCTTATTTGATGGATATTACTACACCACTTGGAATGAAGTGAGATCAAGGTCTCATTAGTCATACATGTGTGATATAACTATCGTATATCAAAATTTCATGGATTTTTTTTGGTTCTTGACATAAAACTAATTGAATTAATATTCTTGGTGGATTGGATCCTTTCTAACAAATACTGTATTTTTTGTTTTCTTCGACGGGTCTCCTTTACTACACTAAATTGGATTTGTCACATATTTCATGGGAATGGGACCCATGGACGGCCATATAAAGTCCATATTAAACTATTGTTTTGGTTTTTAATATATGGGGTTTATTTTGATCGGGATTTGAAATATTTGAGTTGAGATCTCCCTCTAGTTTTTGTCATGTTTCCTGATGTGTTTCCTTCAGACATATATGGGTTTCCACCAGGAAAGGAAGAAGAGTTTTTTATATTTTTATTTACTGGTACTCAACCAATTTCTATTTATTATTACCATATAGAACTATCTAAAATTAATGAATTGAATTCTTATTTTAATGGTCTTCTAGGGAAATTATTTATACATCTAAGTGTGTCGCATTTGGCGGCGCTATCTCTCTTTGATAAGAAACTCGATGGTTGACTTCACCTTTATATTGATTACTGAAAACAGAATCAATTCAAGGTAAATAAATAATATCCATTTCCATATATTCATGATCTTTTTTATACATTGAATGGGGATAAATTGTTTTCAATGATTTATCTTTGATATGGTTAACATCAGTATAGGATAAAAGAATATGGTTTTCACAAACCCACCATTCAGATTTTGTACAACTATTATGCATACCATGTCATGCATTTTGGTTTACCTAATAATCAGGAAGACATTGTGGGTTTAATGAAAAATATTTTCAATGTGTATATTGACACCTTTGTGGTAGTATTTAGGGACGAAATCCATGTTTACTCAATCTAGGATAAGGATCATGTACATCATCTAAGAAATGTTCTGAGTTTTCTAAGAAATCACCACCATTTTGATAAGTAAAAAAAGTGATATTTATGGATATAGGATGTTTAATTAATGGGGTAAATAGAGTCAAAACAAGGTATTTTAGTTGATACTGAAAGGGTATAGGCATTTATGACATAGTAAAAACCATGGAATGTTATTGAGATTTAGAGCTTCTTGGGTTTTGCTGGATATTATCGCAGATTCTTTGGGGACTTCTCAATGTTTTCTTCTTAGATGACTTCTATATCTTGGATGGGAGTAATGTTTTAATAGGATGAGAAATTTCATAGTTATTTTCTTTACATGAACGTTCTTTTTACTATAACACTAGTGTTGACTCTTCCAGTGGTCAGGAAGGGCTATGTGGTCTATTGCAATGAATTAGGTGCAAGTTTGGGATGCGTTCTAATGCAAGGTGATAATGTTGTTGATTATGGTTCTCATCATCTTTGAAAACACAATAATAATTATCCAACACATGAAATTATACTTTTATCCAGAATTAATGAACTTATTTATTGAAGGTATAGAGTTGGTACATGTCTTATGTTGATCGTTGTTGTAGATTGCTATAAAATTCAGTTGGTGACCAAATTTTCTTGTATGGTTCACCTTAGTAGTTGCATCGATGCATTGGGAGGCATGGAAATCTTGATCCTACTTTTTTGGGGCATTTTTCGGTTATGGTGATGTGGGAAAAGTGTATTATAATTTTGAAATTTCACCACTTATTACATAGATAAATAATGCCTTCCATGTATTACATATTTGAAAGTATCTTTCTGATCCATATCATGCTTTGAGATGGAGTTATCTTGAGGTTGAAACTGATTTATCCATGACTAAGAATCCATACAAGATAGTTGATTATAAATCCAAGTTGTTTCATAGGAGTATGTTACATTTGGATTGAGTTATATGCCATAATTATTCTAATAATCATGAGATGTTGATGATGGAGGAACTGATGATAGAGTAGTGGCCTTATCTTTTTGACATGAAAGCTTCTGATTATGCTTTCTAGTGATAGAATGTTTATATGGTGTGGATATGGTAACATCTTGTTATTTCTTTAGGTATTTATAAACCCCTATTTTTATTCATTTTTTGGTTGGGTTTATTTTAGTGTAGTTTCAGAAGAAAAGTTTGGGATTTTTTACTGTTATGTGCTAGTGCACAGTTGGTTCACAGTTTTCCCAATATATGCAAGATGATAGAGAAAACCATGGAAACCAAGGTAGTTTTATTTTTCATTGTTGTAAGACAATTTGAAAACTCATTTCCTCTACATAAAAGAAACTATACAACAAAATAAATAAGTTTTATGGCTAGGGAACATGGTTTTTCAAAATTTCACGACTCTTCCCACCTAATTGTACATACATGTTTTTTAATCCAATATTATCTTTTAAAATCCCAAAAACCCATCTTTTAATCCCCTAATTGACTTGAATGACCCCATTAAAAATAACTTCCTCGAACGCTCCCAATATCAGTTTTGGACACTCTACACCCCTCCATAAGTAAATCTGAGCTATGAGAAGGGTCTTCAATATTTTATATATAGGTTTAGTCTTAATGTTCTCTATCTCTCTCTCTCTCTTTATTTCTATGGTTTTTTACATCTCCATATTGGTTAGAGAATCTAATCCAGAATTTTTTGAATCTTAAAACGTATATTAATTCTTGGTTTCCTTTTTCAATGTTCATTGTTGGTGTATCCAATTTATGGTATTATGAAACAAAATCTCATGGTCACACGGTAAGCGGTTCCATTTCGATTGGAAAAGTTAATTAACCCCAATTTTGTTTATTTAAATTATTTTATTTTATTTAAATTTAATTTCATTATTTTAAATAAATTTCTTTCAATTGATATATTAAAAACCAAATAACATTGATTTTATGTTTTGGGGTTATTGTTTTTGGTTTGAAATTTATAAAACCCACAATTCCATTTATTTGGGGTGTGATTATGAAATGGATAGAAAAATGTGGATATTTAAATTGATAAATTTGATTTTATGTATTTTTTTACATATTAATATTAGGAAAAAAATGGATTAAAACTGTTTAGATAGAAACCAATAGGTTTTATCATGGAAAATAATTTTTTTAAAAGGAACCCATTTTTGGTTTTTAAATGGAAATGGGGATATTTAAAATATATAATGAAATGAATTTTATTTTAAAATGTTTTAAAAGGAAATACATGTCGTTGATTTTGTACTTGAGAACATGAAATACTAGGTAGATAGTGAGTTATTGTGATATTATTCAATGATTTACATTGTTCTAAAACATAAATGCAGCACATCCCATCCATGATGGGATGGTGATGAGTTCCTCTTGACTAATGACTGAGGGATATGTTTATACACATATTATCATTTCACATTGAGTGTGTGGGATTCTCATAACATAGAACTATCATAACATTTATAATATGACCATGTGCCATGCTTGTTTGTATTTGAAATATATGACATTGATTGTTGAAAACGTTTTTAGAAACCTTGTGAATTTAATGAAATTATTTTATATAAAATTTTTATTTATGATATTTTTTATAAATTCCTCTATAATATGAAATGTAAAACATGATTTCCTTAAACATTCATTCGAAATTACAAAGATTGATTATTTGAAATTGAAAGCATTATTTGGTTAATTAAATTTGGAATACTATTAAGGAATCATTGATGAGAATCTAGTAGTATTTTATCTCACACCATAAATTCCCCTTTTAGTTTTTGTAGATTTTCTTCCTCTAGGTTCAATCAAGGGAAAGGTACCACTTCGATGTGGCCGAAGCTATTGATCCTTGGACTTGGTGAGTTGAGTTCATTTGGACTTGGGTAGTTTTTATTGTTTTTTGGAACATTACTATATTTCATTGGGTTGTTATTAATATTTGGATTCAGGTACACTTCTCCATGTGGAGATTCTTCTATAAAGAGATATAATTTTTTAATATCATTTCCAAAAGGTTTTTTTTGGTAAAAACTTCCCCAATTTTATTTTTTATTATTCTAGGATGTAGTCTCCAACTAGTGGGGATCAGAATAACCCTTTGAGAAATGTCAGGATCGACTCAGTTTTTGGGCTAAAAGATTACATGGTCTAGTTTGTGACATGGAGGAATAATTTGATGACATTGTTAATATATTGGACAAATAGGTTGGAAGATACAAGAAACTCTCAAAACCAGTGACTGATATGGGTAAAATTTTCCCATATTTCAAATACCACCTCTCTCTGGTTAATTAAAAATTAAAAATAATAGTTTTTTAGAAGGAAGTATTGAAGGTGGTCATTATTGATGTATTCCAGATGTTGGAAAAACTACATAAGGTATATGTGAATGTCAAGTATGACTAGTTAGATGTGAATGATTAAATAATTAATGTGTTATATATTTAACATAAAGGGATAATTAATATGAATTATGTATATGTTGAGAAGATAAAGAGAGATGGGGAAGTCAGTATTAGATCAATGGAAGATAAAATATGACCCTCAACCTGAAATTACTTATGATAATGTTTATCTTAATAATATGGAATCAGTATGTATTAAACATTCATAATGATCAGGATAGTAGAGTGATTGTAGTCATGTTTTTTGGAATAAATAACCTTAATATGGACTCTTTTTGGTGGATAATAGTTCTTAAGAAGTGTTAGGGAGGCATCTACCCCAAGAACATGGAATAATATCACCCACATTATAAAAGGAGGTAATTTTACTAAATCTATTTTTGAAACTAGTGGTGGAAAATGAAAATCTATATACATATTTGGGTGAAGAAAATTAATAATAATCCACCCCCAAAAATGTTATTATGTAATAATATATTGGAATATTGTTTTTCAATAAATTTTATCAACAAGATAGGTGAACTAATCAAAAATATATCCAAAAAAATTTGGATAAATTGATATTTTATAAAAATATGGATCATTGTTAGAAACATTTAGTTTTTTTGAGGTCTGATATTATTTTCATATAATTTTTATGAAAATTTTCAACATATTTTGGCCAGATAAGGCCTAATGGATTGGGTAAAAAATATAAAGTTAGAAAAATCATATTCTAATATATAAGTATATTACATAGAAATGAAATATTTTTTTAGAGAGAAAACTATTTATATATATATAAAAATTTTATGTGAATTTGAACACATATATTTCTATATAATTGATGAATTTTGGAATATTCCATATATTTTGAACTCTTATAATAATATTAATAGGAATCTACAAAAGCAGACGGAGATGTAAAATAGAAATAACGGAAATCTTGTGTTAAGGAGTAGTCAAGTGAATTATTTTATTAACAGTGGTAATATGAAAAATCTCATGAATATGGATAATTTAGATGATAATACTATAGGATGAAGGTGCCTCAATTATGGATACATTGAAAAAACTATGTATTTTTTAAGTAAATAGTAGAGTGTAAATCTAGTGGGATAAATATTGAACCAAAAAAGAACTAAATAAAAGAGATTCAAAACATTTTCTTCATGATGTATGAAATACATAATGATGAGATTGATAATATATCTAAGAAGGGTGTGTCCAATAATTGGGAGAATTTTTTTAGAAGATGTAACATGAAAATAAATTCACCTAATTATTTCATGACTTGGGTTACTACTCAAAAAGAGATAAAGGATGAAAATATAAAAATGTTATTGGATTCTAGATTAATTGGTTCTTCTAAAAATATTATTTTCACATAGAAAAAGATATATGTTTGTGATCCTATAGATATATTGATCCAATGAAAAGATCATATGGATTAATTAATGATGTCAGATAATTTTGTAAATGATTGATGGGAATTAATAGAACATGAAAATAATTCCATTCCAAATGGGGAATAAGTTCAAAATAATAGTATGTTAATAAATAAAAAAGAGATTCTAATTCAGAAACCTAATGTGGATAAAATCACAAATAAAAACATGAATTTAATAAATATAAAGAATAATCGGTCTTGATTGAGAAATAAATTTCATCCCCATAGTTATTACTAATGATAATGGGAGTGACACCTTATTCTCACTTACATGGTTGTTGTGCATTGAAATGTTAATTGATGTAGAAATTTTAATAGAGACCACCATCATGGTGATTATTTAAAGTTGAATTAATATAAAATTTTTATAAACATTTCAATATATTATAACTTCTTTTTTCGTATTTATTGATGAATATTTCAATGGGGATGACATAAAGGATGCATCTATTAAGGGGGGCTTCAAATGATGTAAAGGATTTTAGAAGTCCATAATGTTCCATTAATAGTATATCTAGAATTTCATAAATATTATAATGTTTGAGGAATGTTTCTCAAAATCATATTCCTAATTGAGGATTATACAAGATGTAAATTTCTAGGGGAGTATTTTCTTAAAACAATGTGTACTAATTTACCTGAACATGAACTTCCTGATGTATTTTTTAATATGAATATATGTTTAATTTTTTTTTGGAAAATGTGATTTATATATTACTAGATAAATGATTTTTTTTATTTGGTACCACATTAATATATTCATTAATAGAGATTTCTCATTTTGATAAATTCTCTATTGTTTTATATATTAGGATATCCCATATAGACTTAAATATAAATTTCATTTTGATTATTTATTAGAACATTATTTTGTATTTAACCTCAATGAATATGGTATGATCTTTTGGGAAAAAAATTAGTATTTCAAGTAGTTGATTAGAACCTAATTTTTTGGAGGATTAATGAAACCCCTTTTGGTTTGTTCTCTTTAAGGGGGAGATAGATTCATAAAATCTATTATATTTTTATATTCATATTATGATTATAGATGTTCAAAGAATTCATAAAAACCCTATAGGAAGTGGTGGTTGTTACATTTGACTATGTTTTTTTTGTTTTCATTATTAATGTTAATAAATGGAAAGGATAAATGGGTGATGTAATGTGTATACACCGATTTCATGGAGATTAAAGGTGAGACCTATATAGTTTTTGTAGTGAAGGATTAATGATTTTTCAATTGAAAATTTAATGTGCGACACTGATGTTAAAGTGTCATTGTATTGTGTTTGTTTTTATTATCAATGTGGATGTCAATAGTTTCTCATATATAAGGTGGATGGAATGAGTATCCACCCATTGCATGGATATTGAATGTTCAACCCAAATAGTTTTAGTAAAGAAGGGTTGAAGATGCTGGTAATCAAAGTTAAAATAAACACACACATAATGGAAAAAGGTAATTTAATGTGTTGTCAACCATGGAGCATCTAGATAGACAGGTTCAAATGACAAACCCTAAAATCGGATGATTAGATGAGCTGATCTACAATATTGATCATGAAAATTTTTTAAGGAGTGCCAATTCAGTATATAATAGGATGGAATTTTGGAAGTTTTGTACATGGTGAATGTAATGAATGCATCTAATAACCATTGTTAAAAGGATATGAGATTTAAGTTTTAATAACTATGTAATTAAAGGAAGAAATTTGTGTGTATTGTTGAAGTATACAACTAATTTCAATGTGCAACCACACTTAGATAAAGTATCACATAGTCTATATTATACAAGTTCTGAAATCCCTGAGAAAACTCTATTGTAGAGTGTTCAATCAACTTCATGTTCTTTGTAATCAATTTGAGATGATTTAGAAAGTTCCATACATTCCTAAATTAGTTTTTGAGATATTTATAATTAATTGATAATTACTAGATGTAGTTAATATAATAGTTAATATTAATTGATAATGTTATAGAAATGTAATTTAAAGTTCTAAATTAGTCTATGTCTGGAATCTTATAGTAAATAAATCAACCATTACTTATTACGATCAATCAACTAACTGATATCCTTATTCTTCATGTGGTAGATACATTAATTCTTTTTATCCATCCACTAAATCATGTTAATTTGATGTTTCTACAAGGTCAATTCACAATGTATGTGATTTGTTCATGTGGTCAATCCACAACTACCCAGTCAATCTAATTCATGGTTACTTGTTTTTCAAAGTGTACAATCAATCCAAAACATGGTGAGAAATAGAGAATATTGAATATTGGGAAAAAATGAGATTTCTATAAAATTAAAATATCTTGAGTAAATATAAATGGTCTTATTTTAGGAATATTTTTCAGGGATTTTAACATCTCAAATAGTTATAATATTTTTTGATTTGTGAAAAACAAATAATATGTATTGGATCTTGAATACAGAGGAAAATGATCAAAGTGTAGGAATATTTTTGAATATTTAAATGTGGTTTCAAGAAATTAAATTCTATATAATAAATACATAATTTTTATTGATAATTTAACATTTCTAACATGATTTGGATATCATAATGATATCATGATCTATGATCAATGGTGGTTTTATGAGAATCAAATTACAAGATGAATTTATGGAAAATAAACTAAGCCTAAAGTATTTCATTCATATTTATAAAATTATAAAAGATGATAAACATGATGGTATTATAGTTTTGATGTAGTTATATGTGTATCATAATGATATCTGTGGTTCAATATAATAATTAAGATTGTCATTAGTTCATATAAGAAGTTAATTGGTAATGTATATCACTTTAACTTTTTCATTTATATTATATTATTCTCTCATGAAAAATATAATATGAACTAATGTAGGTATGAAATGTTTTATTATTTATTATATAAAGTGGTGAATGTTTGATGTTGATTTTTGTGGACGATTTGGAGGTGTTTGAGCCTAATTCTAATGAATTTGAAATATCTTTTATATTATGAGAGTTAGTGGAATAATAATATGTTGTTTAGTTTCGGTGAAAATGAATAAGATAAGTGTTTAATGGTGAGAATATTATCAAGGAATACTATAGACAAAAAAAGAAACTAATAGAGAATGGAAAAATATATATGGATGATAAAAAAATGAGAATGAAATGAAAAGGATAAATTAAGGGTACTCCTAAAAATTCATAGGAAACAACCATTTGAGGCGAATAGAATGTCAGATCATGGGGGAATCCCATTTATGAAAAAGTGTTGAAATTAATTGGGAATGTGGGAATCCAAAAAAATAATTTGTATATTAATTATTAAAATAAATCTTGGTGACCAAAACATAAAATAAAAAATATAGAAAGAGGAGTTACAAAAAAATATATGGAATCCAAGAATTGTGGTGTTGTGTAATTAAGAATTTAAAAGGGAACTCATGATGAATAAGAATAAAAAATTGTATGCTTGCAATGAGGAATCATATTAGTAGGTTAACAGAGATAAAGGATGAATAAGAATTCCTAGTGATAGTAATCATTACAGATGATTAAGAAGATGAAAAAAGATAGATAGTCTAATCTATTGTGATTGTTTTTTATTGTTTTCAAGAATTTGAAGAAATATGAGGAAAATATGGGAATTAAGTACATAGGAACCCAATAAAAGAGTAAGTAAAATGATCTAGTTTTGAATATCTATGATGTCCAATTTCATGGAGTAATAGATTTTTATGTAATAATCTTTAATAATATAAATAAATTGAAGAATATTTTCATGAGTGGAAAGAGATTTGGTATCATAGATAAAGTATCCTCATGTAATGAATATGTGATCTACTTCCAAGAGGGACATGACTTAACCAAATATATATACAAAGTGATCCTCCATTGAACATGTGTGAAATAGGTTATATGTATGGAGATCATTGTGTGAATTAGTGATAATAGTGTCACACTAAAAATATAATTCCACTGTGATTTTTTTAAAAGAATTATTACGAAAGGCAAGATTATGATTAAATTTTGATGCCCAATGTACAAGTGGGAACAACCATTAATTGTTTTACAAATATTCTTATATTTTGGAATAGTTGAATGGGAAGAACAACCAATTAGGGTAATGATTAAAAAATTATATTGAAAATTGTATAAATAAAATGTGCACCTTTTTCTCCTTTACATGATTTCAAGTGGTTGATGGTATCATGAAAGAATAAAAAAATAGTTCAGTATGCATTAACTAAAAATATTGGATAATATCAAATAGTGATGAATGTTTCCAAGAAAATTTTTTGTTAGTTAAAAGTATGAAACACTATTTTCATCACCCCCAATGTGTACGCACGAATCCTATTGATAATTCCAATCAAAAATTATATTTTCATTACTCCACTATGTGAAGGGGTATGGGTCTTCCATTTGGTGAGTTTGTAGACTATTAATCTATATAAATTTCTATCAAAATGTTTTGGATCTTACCTAGGATTTAAGAATACATCTGATCATTGTGATTCATCCTCAATAAGGCATTGGTACCACAATATATAGTCAAAAGTGTGTCATGGAAATTATAAATATGGGTATGTTTGGTATTATTAATTGTATAATATATTTGAATTTATTATAGAATTTTACATAATAATTTTAGTTGGGACACAATCATGAGACATCATTACGTTATTGAATATCTAATTTTTAAATTATATATAATTTTGGTATTTCATATATATTGGGTGTTGTGATGAATTATTTTTTCATAAAATATTTTTAGGGTTTCCAATAGGGTATCTTTATATGATTATTTACATTTGAATTCATTCCCATTCATTTTGTGTCTATGAATGAAACACATAATTTAGAGATAGGTTGGGTATATGTGTAGATAGTGGAGTTTGTTATTAGTGGTGGTTGTTAGTAATATTTACTTGGGGAGTTCATTATGACTTCATGATCAACGAAAAACTATAGTAACCCTATCAGAGTATTATGTTAACATAGGAATTTCTACCCATAAACTAGTTTCATTTAATTATTTGTGAGGGTCTATAGTGAATGATAGGGAGTATATAACCTGGTTTCAAAAGATAAATATATAGTAATAATTTAAAAATAACAAGACATCACAATATATAACTGAATAAAATGATCTCTATAATAAAAGGATCTATAAATAAATAATAAAACCCTGAAACAAAAAAATGAAATATATAAATTGTCACATGAGTTGGAACTAAATGAAAAAGATCACATGTTTTTAGATCATATTAATCCCATAAAAATGTAAATAGTCTTAATACGACTACCACCCAAACTCGAGTTTATAACCGATTTGATCTCTCGACTCTATGAAAGCATTCCAACACAATCATCTAATATTGGATGGTTACCATTCCTATGTCTATAATCATGAGACCTACTCAAGTACTGATAGTACCTAAATAGGGTTTGAGTGTAACATAGTTGGCCACTATCAATAGTGTCCATCAAGATATCCAATTTGAACAAGGGGTATGTTGTAGTTTCATAATAAATATCAAAATCCCAATAAAACCAAACACTTTATATCTTTGTATTCCATAGTGAAATTGGGATCTTATATAAATTATTTATAAAAATTGATGGTTTACCTAAATATGATACATCAACACCCAAGTCAGGGATATCTCCCATCCCTAGAACCATCTCATAGATCATTGATATCTAGGGGTGAATTGCAACCATTGTTGTATCAATCTTATATCACTTCAACACAAA
Source organism: Viscum album (assembly GCA_963277665.1). Classification (NCBI taxonomy): domain Eukaryota; kingdom Viridiplantae; phylum Streptophyta; class Magnoliopsida; order Santalales; family Viscaceae; genus Viscum; species Viscum album. Next base: position 1,369,547,337 of record OY728133.1, on the reverse strand, counting down.
AGGAGAATAAATACCCATCCAAAACCCTATAACATATCTAAAAAATATCATCATCACTCATGGAGAATAAATCCCATAACTTTATCTATCTCATAAAATATCAAAACCCATGCTGGAATGACACACTTAATTGGAACTATCTCTTATCTAATGAATATCCAGGGGGATGGATTTTCCTCTTCACATCCATCTCATATCCTTGGGATCATATCATCATCACCAAGGGAGAATAAAACCCATCACCATAACATTATTATAAAAAATCAATAACCACGGGGGAACATCAACACTCCATATAACCATATCACATCTTATCATAACCTAGAGTTAATATGTATGATCCATACTTTTTATTGATGTAATAACAATTTAGTTCTAATTTAATCATTTTTATTTGAACTAATGTTGAATCCTAGTGAGGATATAGTGGAAAAGAGGGTTTAAGGGTTTTTTCTCAAATTGTGGAGACTACGTTCTTTTGGGTAAGAGAGGTGGGCCACATGGTTATTAGTAACCTTTTATACCTTGGTTCACAGTTTGAGTAATCTTTATGGGGTAAATTCTAGTCAGAACAAGGGTGAAACGTGTTACCTCATCATGTATCCCAAACCACATACCCATGTGGGAGCACTATAAATTTTAGTAGAGTACAAAATCATGTCCAACACATGTTTTTTATAATTTTGTGTCACGACCGTGCGAGGGGGTGTTCATGTGAAGAGAGGTGTGCACAGTGCGCAAAAGGTATTCCATTTGTGCATTCAAACCATGTTACACCTTTTTGAGGCGAAATGACCAATTAACCGTGTTTACTCATATATATTAAACAAACCTCCCATTTTGTTTTCTCTATTAATGTCCAACTTCTCCTCTCCTAGGTGATATCCTTAATCCTTTTCTTAGTTTTTATCTTGTTCCTCCATCTAACATATATTTAAAGATCTATTCATCTCATTGGATCTATGCTACTGAGTAATCTAGTCCTATTTCTCCTTTCATTGTTCTCATTTCAATCAGTGGCATTATTTTAGTGCATACTCTTATGTCTTATTTCATATGAACTTTTCTGTTCTCCCATTTTATTCTGATCTATATAAAATCACGAACTGAGAATGGATGAGTGTTCCTACACCAATATGTGGTAGGTGGTCTATACATTTTACTACATTGTCTCATGATTTACATCTTATTTCCATTGTGACATACACTATACATTATAAGAGATACTCCCTAAATAAATTTAACTAAGGTTTAATTGATAAAAGCATGTTGAGAAATGTATTTGAAACCATTATCTAAAGTTGTAGGTTTTCAAACTCAGCATGGACTGCACATGAGGTGGGTTATACTTTTATATTGTGTCTGTGCCACCCACAGGGTGGGATTTGATTGCCTTACATAATTGAAAATTTAATTCAGTATTAAATTTAAGTGTAAAAAGGTTGTGAACACCTTATAACACCTTGACTATTATGATTGAAAGTTATAAATTGGATAATAAATTTCTTAATACATGATGAAGAAGTGAATGTTAAAATGAATAATTTTATGGTTAATGAATTTTTGAGTAAAATTGTTATGATTCATTGGAAATTACAACACCATGGATCCAAACACTATATTTGGATTTGATGGAAATTTCAACTCCATGAATCCCTATTACCTGGATTCCTTGGACATTTCCAATACTCACATCCTATTTACTTGACATTTTAGGATTCGATGGAAATATTTACAACTTGGATAAAATTAATTGGATTTATTAGGATGACTTAGAAATTTTTACTCCTTCAAATAGATGAATATATTAGGATTCCAGGGAAATTACTAATCCTTGGATCTGATTTTCTTGGATTACATGGACACCAGGGAAATTTCTACTCTATGGATCTAGTTTTACTAGTTAAATTGAAAAGATATTATTAATTGTATGTTCATACTCCTTGGATCTAACAATTCATAATGGATGCCCTGTGAATTACTACCTCTGGGATATAATAATAGTTTTTAGTTAGATTGCAAGGTTTTCTTGGACATTACTATTTCTTAGACCATGTAAAAAAGTAGCTCTAACACCAGATTAAATGACATTGAAATTTATTTCTGAATATTTATATGATTTATAGATATCATTTCGATTTAGTTTATTGATCATAGTGAAACATGATATAATAGAACACATCACCCTACTTTTTTACTTGAACACTTGTTATATCCGTACACTAATTAGGATTAACTTAATGAACATTAATTTCTATAGAACCCATTGGGGGGACTACTGAGAGTTTTTCCAAACCCTATTCACGCCTTTGTTATGTTCTTGAACAGATTTCATGGATATAGGTAGGGATAGGGGAATGTTTCCACTTTCAGGTGTTTGATTTATTTGTGCATATGAGTAGGGAAGCACATTTTTAGGATATCAACTCATGATGGTATGTAACACCCCAAGATTTTATGAAAAATATTCTTTTAATTTCATTGCTGTCATGTGTTGTACGCTACACCAAAATTATCTTGTACTATATGCAACACTATATTAGCTTGCAGAATACGCAACACTATTCTTGGCTAGTGTTACATAGAATTTCAAGTTTGTTTTCTGGGAAATATTATACGCAACATTAATTATAGATTTTGTTTAATGTATAAATGAAATAAATTTTGATTATGTTATACGCAACACCAAAGGGAGATTCTACTACATGGAGCCCTGACTTGGCTTGCATCACACACAATCGCGACCTTCCTCGATTGCGTGTGTAATACGCAATATCGAGAATCGCTAAACAACAATATATTGTTATAATATTATTATGAACTAGATTTTATGGATAATATTAACTAAATTGTGAATTTTATAACATTATTATTTATCTTACACATTTTCTAGAACATCGTGTGAGAACAAAATATATTTTTCAAGTAAAATAAGTATTTTTAAAAAAATGCAGTTTTTCCGCCTTTTGATGTCGCACCCACTTTAATCTAGTTTTTGACTTGTTTATAAGGTAATTTTGAAAAAAAAATTATTATTTTGAATCAGGATATAAAAATTTATTTTGTATAATGTTTTCATATTATTCTGATAACCTTCATATTTTAATGAATATTAAAACACGCTATATTTTAATTAAAAACAACTTTTTTCATCGCAATAATTTATATAGTAAGATTGAATTATTAATTGGTTTTAAAGAGTAATTAGAATATATTTTTACCATTTATTCTAATGTTGGTAATTGGAATTAATTTCACATTGAAATTGGACAGAAACAAGTGTCGATCTTTTGATAGTTATTATTTCTTGAAAACATGCTATTTGTTTTGATAACGGGAATTAATTTTAAAATTATTTAATGGAACATCTATGTTTTTTATTTGTAAAAATGGAAATAATTTTTGAATTCGGAATATCAAATATATATTAGGCTGAATTTTTGGAATTTTTCTGAAAAACATCAATTTTTTGATGAATAGTGAAACCACTTAGTGGTAGTTAAAAAACTGACTCTTTCATTTAAATGAGATTTTACCACTTATTTTAATTGAATTTCAAAAATACAACATACATGGTTGTTATCAAAAAGTAAAATGTGGTTCAATAAGATGAATATAATTTTTGGTGAATAGTAACTTTTGACTTTTATTTACCGCGGTTAAAGGTAAATATGGGAATTCAAGTTTAAGAAAATATTATAATAATTCAAAATTACATAAACACATTTCATAACCTTATTGGATGAGTATTGGCCGACCATGGGCATCGTTGGATAAATTTTGAAACCCCATTGAGCCACTTGGTGGTGATAATGACAATTTGGATTAATTAATTTAATGTAAAGACAAAATTGACATTAACAAAAATATTCTAGTAATTAATTTTTATAAGGGGTTATATAAATTATATTTTCAAATATAAATATTCATTGAAATGATAAAAATATTTCCTATATGATGGTATTTTTTTATAATTTATAGACATCAAATAAATTAAATTATTTATGACACAATAATGATGCAGTATTTACCTAATTAATAAATGATTTAAATAAATAAGATTATAATGATTAAAATATTATCCAAAACATTTCAAATTCAGATTGTTTGATTTTATTTCGACCATGAGTCATCTTATCTTCATCTTTAATGATTTCTGGACCTTCTGAAACTGAAGATAATTTTATAATAAAATAATATTTTCACACTTTCCAAAGGTTCCCCTCTCCTCCCTTATAAAAGGGCACCTCCTCCCTCTCCCCTTTACATAACTTTGACCATTAAAGCTTGTCCAAACCCTGAACATTTCCCTTATAAACATCTCTAGAAACATAATAGATGTTTGGGTCTTCTCAAAAGACCATCTCTATTCCCTTAATTAGAAGTTTAAAGGAGGCACGTCGAGGAAGAGGTAATTTCTTCTACCGATTCTTTCATATTTCTTCCTTATTCTACATCCACATATTTAGTTGTTTCATTATGAAGTAACAACATAAGTATCACTAAAATACTGATATGTTATTATAAATATTAAACAACCCCATTTCACCTTCTATCCATCCTATGGAAAATGAAATCATCGCGCGTGCGTACGTACGGAATACCATCTCCACACCGTGGTGTAATTAGTTTTTCCACCACCACCTTACTTGGATGGGTATAATGGTGTAAATAATAACTATATATTGTTATTATAACATAATAATTATTATGATAAATTATTCACTCCAATTCTATTCAGTAATTATGGGAACGATATCATCGCGCATACGTACGTACGGATTACTGTCTCCACGACGCAATGAGATTCATTTTCCAGGTTAACCACTCAAGAATAATTATAATGTATATATAATGAATAATAATTAAATATATGACATTATAAAGCTTATGAATTTATTTATACATATATATGTGTGTGTTTAATATACTTACTACAATTTAAGTCAATAAGGAAAGGAAAACAGTGTTCATGCGTACATACGGCCTACCGTCTCCATGAACGGTGTATTTCATTTTATTTATCTATCTATTATATATATATATACTGAATATATATGATATATGAATCATGATTTAATTTTTTTAGAAATTAAATCATGATATAAGTAATAATAATATCAAGAACAAAAATTTCCAGACACGTATGATAAATATAACGATTTTACCCAAAACGCTTCTTTAACATGGAATTTACAAAAGAACAGGTAATATAAAGTCATAATTTAACCATATATGATATCATAACAATGAATGTGATTCTTTAATAAGTCAATGGAATTATTTAAATCATTATACAAGAGGTTCAGATACGTACGAAGCATATCGGACCTATGGTAAGGGATAATTTTTCCAATCTCGTTTTTATCCGAGATTGTTTATTCGTAAGAATTTACTAGGGTTATATTTATCATCTATGTCCTTGTTTTCTAAAAATTGTTTCATGTATGTTTAAATTCCTTTTTACCTATTTTTTACTATTACTACAAGTTATGTAAGGATTTTTTTTTTGTTTACAATATGAGGTACTTTTTGACTTTTCCGGAAAAAGTACGAGAAGAATGTTTTTTTAACTTATACGGAATGAGAGGATTTTTACTATTTTATAATGCCTAATTTTCATGATGATTCCTCTAAAATATTACATTATTATTTTCAAAAAAAATTCTTTTCTTTTAAAATTTCATGGCATTTTGAGAAAAGAAAATGATTTTGAAGAAGAAAGGATATTTTCCTCAAAAATTTATTTCAAGTGTTTTATCAAAACTATTTTCCATCTAAGATGAAATTATTTAAAATGATTAGGATTCAAGTAAAATGTCTCTATTATTTACATGGTTTTATTCTTTTTATTATGAAATGTTTTCAATTTGTTTTATATGGATTACGTTATAACGGTATGATGTTTAGGAAACCCATTTTATTCTTTTGGTTATGATGAATGAGTTATGTTTATTTTGTGGAACAAGTAAGAATGATTTCATTATGAGATGGGTGGGACCTATATCTCCCTCCAATGAATTGGGAAAATATTTATATCTCATGAGATAGACATGGCTAGAATGGCAAGTTAATCCTATTTTGTGATACAGGACTGGAACGAGGAGTGAACTCGATTCAGAAAGGGACTTTGTCCACTAAGATGGTCTTAGCAGCAATGCCTTGGCAACTATGGAAATCATAACATGTGATTCATGGTTGCAATAATTAAATGTTTCATTCCCATGCTCTTTTATCATGATTAATATTTCTTTATGATCTATTCCTTACATACTGTCATGTTTTATGTCATTGCTCAAGATTTTGATGTTTAAACATTATCTTCATGTTTTTTTATCAAATGTATATGATTTGTTTTTTTTTTCTCCATACTTACCCTTACTGAACATTTGAGATCACCCTTTATATGTTTTCATTTCCCCGTGATTTAAAGAATGTTTTTAGGTAAGAGAAAAAAAGGGGAAGATCTTTATGGGAGATGTTGAAGATCTTTCACCATGATTAGAAGATTATATTCTGAGTTTCCAAAGACACTAAACTATTACAGTCATTGTGTGTCTTTTTTTTGTTATGTATTAAGTATTCCTCAAATGTAATGTAATGTCCATGTACTTCAATTATGGGTCTCTACAGTTGGTATTAGAAGAATGGTTTAGTCAACCTTTGGAAACTAGGATGCAAGAACTTTACTGAGATCCCTGGAGATATTTCAAAGATATGTCTACGGATGTCCCTAAGGTTAAGTATAAGTATAGGTTATAGTCCTAGAATTACGATAACAATATTATAATTAAACCTAAGATGTTTGATATTGATGGTACTCCCCCTTTATCATGTTGTTTTCCTAGCTTGATTTTTGCCTCTAACACTATTATTTTTGGGTTTTAGATGATGGATGGAACCCGAAGGAACTGTGTTGATAAATGTAATGGAAAATGCAATGAATGTCCTCCCTATAAATCATATGTGATGGCAGATGGAGTGAAAAATCTTGTAGCTATACTTACACAAGATATGAATCATTCTAGACTTCCAAATGAGCAGAGAAGGGAACAATATTCTATTGAGTCCTTCATGGGGCAACGTACACCTTCATTCAGTAGGTAATATGATCCACTTGTTACTGAACAATGGATCAGTACCATTGAACAGATATTTTCCATAATTCATTGTACAAATAATGAAAAAGTCATTTTGGTTGTTTACCGGTTAGAAGGTGAAGCAGACCAGTGGTAGACTCTAATTAAGAATACAATGCCCTAATATGAAATTGAATCCATGGAATGGGACGTGTTCAAGAACTTGTTTTTCAGTAAGTACATCCCTCATATTCTTCGAGAAAAGATGTAAAATGATTTCCTTGAGCTTAAGTATAAGGATGATGAATCTGTTGGTATATACGAAGCGAATTTTAAAAGGCTTGAAAGGTATGCATCTGGATTTATCATCCAACCTGAAAGTAAAGTTGATCGGTTCTTTAGTGGCTTAAAACCAAGTCTTCGAAGGGAATTAGCTATAAGGGACTTCAGTACCTATGAAGAAATTTTGCATTGTGCTATTAAGGTAGAACTGAAAGTTGGTGTTACGTATCTATCTCATGGTAATGACAAGACACGAAAGATGGAGTTCAAGGAGAAATCTCAGAACAATGGTGAAAAGAAGATGAATGTTTATTTATGCTCAAAGTGTGGAAAGAAGCATGGTGGAAATTGCCTAAAAGGGACTAGAAAATGTTTTATGTGTGGAAAAGATGGTTATCGAGCAGTTGACTATCAAATTAATGGTAAAACGGTAGCTAATGATGTGAATAGAGAAAATACTACAGAGAATGTTCTACCAACACTTCAATGCTTCAAGTGCAAGGAAATGGGGAATTATGCTAATCAATGCTCTAATCCAAGGGTTAAGGATGATCGATGTGAGAAACCTATTAAGGAAAAGGATAAAGGTAAGTCACATGTGATGACTATTTGTGATTTTGAGTATGAAAATGATGTTTTGGAATCATTTAATGTTTATGTAATGGGATTTAAAAATGGTATTATGGAATCTCATTTATGGTATCGTTGAATTTTGGAATATCTATGTATTGGTATTCAATAATTATATGGTACTGGTAACCATGAAAAGTGATTGAAATATTTTTGGAAATAAGATGATATGCGCATAATTAAGGGATAAAGAGATAATTAAATGAGCTCATGACTGATATATAGAAAAAGTTATATCATTGATTGAGTATATAGAAATTTTGGTATTTTGGTATGTGGAAAGAGTTAACTTTTGATAGAATTCATTTTTTCACTAAGGTTCATTGGGTATTCATTTTTCAATAGAATACATGATTAAGGCATTCACATGTTTGGAATGTGACCAACAAGATATAATGTAAGATATATGGGTGATAAATTATCGTATTCACATTCTTGTTATGTGACCTATCCAGTAATCGTTTTCTTTATACTATGAGATTGGACAAATGTATTTTTGATAAGTATAAAGATTGCAATGGTTTATTTTGGACATCAGATATTATTGTTTAAGGCTAAAACTTTTTTTTGATATTATTTCTTTAATGTTATAATCGTGTAGTTCTAGTAAAAGGACAACTCGTAGGACATGCGACAACCCATCGCGTCAGACAAGGTTGTGGGAATCGAATCCACAACTGAATTGCGACATGCCTATATCTCCTACCACTGGCCTAAAGAAAGTACATGGTTAGTAGAAACTAGTATTATTTTATTAAAAAGGATGATAGATGAAGTATATGTCCACTTTTGGAACTATATATGATTAATCTCACCATAGATGGACTTAAATACATAACTTTTTCTTACATTATGTTTGAGACAGATGGAATGACCTATCATTCTATCGCATGAACTACTAACACTTCACGAAAGAAAAATTCAACTTCATTTCTTTAATAGATGAAGTGGAAATTGTTCAAGACACAAGCGACAGTGAGATTGTACCAAAATCAAGTAAGTATTTATTTTAATTCAAAAAAATTTCATCATTAGGGAAATCATCTTGAAATCAAAAAAATGTTGTCCTAGTGCCCTTATATCGGATGAATCAGATGAGACCTTAGATCATCACAAATTTATGGCTTTGTGATTGTTCGGTTTTTCATAGCCATGTTCTCTACCACTCTCCATCAGAACATGACGGTTAGATTTCTCTTCCATATCCCTATTTTAACCCATGTTCTCCTAGGCGAAAACCCAGTGATAAGTTAATTTGGGTAACCATTACATTTCATAATTCACTTTTTAAAATTACGTTTTAGTATTCCTTTTTACAATGTGGGTTTCTATTAAAGAAATTTTCAAGTAGTAAACCATTTATAACCCTGATGAATTTCGAGGGCAAAATTCATTTTAAGGGTGTAGAATGTAACACCCCGGGATTTTTTGAAAAATATTCTTTTAATTTTATTGATTTATTGTGTTGTATGCTACACCAAAATTATAGTGTACTATAAACAACACCATTTAATAGCTTTCAGTATACGCAACACTATTCTTGGCAAGTGTTACACACAATTTCAAGTTTGTTTTGTGGGAATTATTCTATGCAACATTAAGTGTAGATTATGTTTAATGTATAAATGAAATAAGTTTTTATTATGTTATACACAACACCAAAGGGAGCATCCACTACACGCAACCCTGACTTGGCTAGCATCACAGGCAATCACAACCTTCCTCTATAGCGTGTGTAGTACGCAATACCGAGATTCGCTAAACAACAATATATTTCTATAAAATTATTATGAACTAGACGTTATTGATAGTATTAACTAAATTATTAATGTTTTAACATTAATATTTATCTTCCACATTTTCTAGAATACTGTGTGAGAAAAAAATATATTTTTTAGGTAAAATAAGTATTTTTCAAAAAATGCAGTTTTGTCGGCTTTTGATCGCGCACCCACATTAAATGTAGTTTTTGACATGTTTATAAGTTTGATTTGAAAAAATAAAATACTTATTTCTAATCAAGATATAAAAGTTTACTTTCGATAAATTTTTCATATTATTCTGATAACTTTCATATTTTAATGAATAGTAAAAACACGATCTATTTTAATTAAAAACAACATTTTCCATCGCAATAATTTATATGGTTAGATTATCTTTTTAAATTGTTTTAAAGTTTAATTAGAATATATTTTTACCATTTAATCCAATTTTGGTCATTGTAATTAATTTTACTTTGAAATTGGACGTAAACAAGTGTCGATCTTTTGATAGTTATTGTTTCTTGAAAACATGCTATTTGTTTTGATAATGGGAATTAATTTTAAAATTAATTAATGCCACTTATATGTTTTGAATTTGAAAAAATAGACATCATTTTTTATTTCATAATATTAAATATATATTAGGCTGAATTTTTGGAATTTTTCTGAAAAACATCAATTTTTGATGAATAGTGAAACAACTTAATGGTAGTTAAAAACTGACTCTTTCATTTAAATGAAATTTTACCACTTCTGTGAATTTAATTTCAAAAATATGACATACATGGTTATTATAAAAAAGTAATATGTCGTTCAATAAGATGAAAATAATTTTTCGTGAATAGTAAATTTTTACTTTTATCATCGCGGTTAAAGGTAAATAGGGTAATTCAGGGTTAAAAGAATATTATAATAATTAAAAATTACCTTAACACATTTATTAACCTTATTATATGGGTAGTGGACGACCATGGGAATCCTTGGGTCGATTTTGATACCCCATTTAGCCACTTGGTAGTGATAATGACAATTTGGATTAATTAATTTAATGTAAAGACAAAATTGACATTAACAAAAAACTTTTAGTAATTAATTTTGGTAAGGGGTTATATAAATTATCTTTTTGACTATAAATATTCATTGGAAAGAAAAAAATATTTTCTACATGGTTGTATTTTTTTATAATTTTTAGACATCAAATAAATTAAATTATATATAACACAATAATGATGCAGTATTTACCTCATTAATAAATTATTAAAATAAATAAGATTATATTGATTAAAATATTATCCAAAACATGTAAAATTCTGATTGGATGATTTTATTTCGACCATGAGTCATATTATATTCATATTAAATTATTCTTGGACCTTCTAAAACTGATGATATGTTTATAATAAAATAATATTTTCACACTTTCCAAAGGTGCCCCTCTCCTCCCTTATAAAAGGGTACCTCCTCTCTCTCCACTTTACACAACTATGAACCCTAAATCTCGGCCAACCCCTACCCATTTCCCTTCTCAACATCCCTAGAAACATATTGGTGGTTATGGTCTTCTCAAAAGACCATCTCTAGTCACTTAAGTGAAATTTTAAAGGAGGCATGTTGAGGAAGAGGTAATTTCTTCTACCGATTCTTTCAAGTTTCTTCCTTATTCTACTTCCTCTTATTTAGTTGTTTCATTATAAAGTAATAACATCATTATCACTAATATACAGATATGTTATTATAAATATGAAACAACCACATTTATTCTTCTATCCATCCTACGGAAAACGAAATCCCCGCACGTGCGTACGTACGGAATACCGTCTCCACGCCATGGTGTAATTAGTTTTTCCACCACCACCTTACTTGGATGGGTATAATGGTGTAAATAATAACTATATATTGTTATTATAACATAATAAATATTATGAGATATTATTCACTCCAATTCTATTCAATAATTATGGTAATGATATCATCGTGCGTGCATACGTACGGATTACCGTCTCCACGATGCAATGATATAAATTCTGCATGTTAACCACTCAAGAATGATTATAAAGTATATATAATGAATAATAATGACATATATGACATGATAAAGCTACTGTATTTATGTATATATATGTGTGTGTGTCATCTACTTACTTCCATTCAAGTCAATAAGAAAAGGAAAATAGCGTTCATGCGTACGTACGGCCCACCGTCTCCATGAACGGTGTATTTCATTTTATTTATCTATCTATTATATATATATACATAATATATATGATATATAAATAATGATTTACATTCTGAAAGTAATTAAATTATGATATATGTAATAATAATATCAAAAACAAAAAATTCCAAACATGTACAATAAATAAAACGATTTTACCCAAAATGCTGCTTTAATATGGAATTTACAAAAGAACGGGTAATATAAAGTCATAAGTGAACCATATATGATATCATAACAATGAATATGATTCATTAAGAAGTCAATGACATTATTTAAATCATTATAAAAGAGGTTTGGATACATACTAAGCATATCAGACCTAAGGTAAGGGATAACTTTTCCAATCTCGTTTTTATCCGATATTGTTTATTTGTAAGTATTTACTTGGGATATATTTATCATCCATGTCCCTATTTTTTAAAATTGGTTTCATGTATTTTTAAAGTCCTTTTTACCCATTTTTGACTTTTACTAAATGGTATGTAACGAATATTTATTTTGATTACCATACGAGGTAGTTTTTGACTTTTCCGGCAAAAGTATGAGAAGAATTTTTTTAAACTTATATGGAATGAACAGATTTTTACGGTTTTATAACGCCTAATTTTCTTGATGATTCCTCTAAATTATTTCATTATTATTTTCAAAAAAATCCTTTTTTTTTAAAATTTCATGGCATTTTGAGAAAATAAAATTATTTTGAAGAAGAAAGGATATTTTCCTCAAAAATTTATTTCAGTGTTTTATCATAACTATTTTCCATCTAAATGACATTATTTAGTATGTTTATGTTTCAATTATAATGTATCTTTTATTTATATGGTTCGATTATTTTTAGGATTAAATGGTATCTATTTTTTTATATATATTACGTTATAATGGGATGATGTTTATGAAACCCATTTTATTTTTTGGGTTATGATGAATGATTTATGTTTATTTTGTGGCACAAGTAAGAATGATTTAATTATGAGATGGGTGGGACCTATATCTCCCCCCAATTAATTGGGTAAAGATTTATATCTCATGAGATTGACATGGATGTAACAGAAAGTTAATCTGGTTCAGTGATACAGGACTGGAATGAGAAGTGAACTCGATTTAAAAAGGGACTTTGTCCACTAAGATGGTCTTGGAAGCAATTCCTTGGCTACTATGGAAATCATAACATGTTCTTAATGGTTTCCACAATAAAATGGTTTATTCATATGCTAGTTTATCATGATTAATGTTTCTTTATGATCTATGCCTTATGTACTTCCATTGTTTTGGCATTGCTCAAGCTTTTGATGTTTAAACCTTATGTTCATGTTTTTTTTCAAATGTATATGATTTGTTTTATTTTATCAATGATTAACCTTACTGATAATTTTAGATCACCCTTTATATGTTTTTTCCCATGATTTAAATAATGGTTTTAGGTAAGATAAAAAACGGGGAAGATATTTATGGGAGATGTTGAAGATCTTTCAACATGATTAGAAGATTATATTCCGAGTTTCCAAAGAAATTAAACTATTATGGTCCTTGTGTGTCTATTTTTGTTCTGAATTAAGTATTCTGCAAAAGTAATGTAATTTACATATACTTCAAGTAAGGGTCTCTATATGGTAACTGGGATAATTTATTTTGGTCTTCTTGTAATTTTTATACATGTATTTTACTGGTTTACTGTTGTCTTCTATTACTGTATTTTTTATATAATTCAATGATCAGCATTGTATATGACACAATTGGATGAGATACTTGGTTATTTATTTGATTGATGTCCTACTCTTCAGCTGATATGTTATTTATATGTTACCATTATTTTTGGTTATGAATATTAATATGTACTACACTTTGATAATGAGGGTATAGTCTCCCCATTGTATCACATTGGATAGTTGATTCTAATATCTGGAATACATGGAGGAGATCATGATGCGATGTGGACAACCATGTTATGTTTCTATTGAGTGAACTAGGTCCAAGATTTCAAAAAGTTGTATAAGAGTATTTTCCTTTGTTTTATCTTATTTTTGGTAAATATTATATAGGTAATTAGGAATGTTTCATAATTTGGTAATGAGTTGTTGTAGACGCCGGAAAAGTCCGTTGTTCCCAAACGAAGCTCCGGATGCGGAAAGCGAAGTGATATTTGGAGTCAGAGGCACGTTCCGGAGGGCCAGGAGGAATTGCGCGAAATTTCAGAGGCTCGCGCGCAAAGTTGAGTCGCGGCGCGCAATCCTCCCGGGATGCGCGCAATGCGCTGGGCCGGCGCGCTATTTTGCGCGCCCGCGGCCTGCGCGGCGCCTTTGCGCGCTGGGTCCTGATTCCGCGCCCGCGAAGCGAATTGCACGCCCGAGACCGGATTCCGCGCCCGGGGTTGCCTATAAATATAAGGCGACCCCCGACGTTTTGAAGGTTGCCAGAATCCGAAGCGTCGCTCGTTCGCGCAATCCAACCCCTTCCGCGCGCAATGCCGATCTTCAGGTAACCTCCTTTCTTTCGCGCAATAGATCCTTGGGGTTCGCCTTCGCGCACAATCCCCTTGGCTCCTTTCCTTTGAATAATCCTCAACCCGAAGGCCTTTGCGCGCAAAAGAAGCCTCTTGCGCGCAATTGCCCCCGGGTGCGCGCAATCCGACCCGATTGCGCGCACCCCCCATTTTCAAAGTGGCCATTCGTTAGAGAATGAGTCGTTGCCCCCGCGCGCTACCCGAAGCCCGGTGCGCGCAATCTCAATCATCCGCGCGCGAACCGCAGGCCCAATTGCGCGCCAGCCCGCCATTTTGCGCGCCGACCCGCGGTTTTGCGCGCAAAGCTCCTCTTTTGCGCGCAATCCGCCAGGGTCGCCTCCCTTGACCCCCTGAGGGTACCCGCCTGCGTGGCGCCCGATGATCCTCATCCTGGGTGCCCGCACCGTTCGTTGTCTTTCCGTGCGGCCCTCCAGGCTTGCGCGAAGTGACACGGACGTATGTCCAGCATGACGTTAAACTGCGCAATCGTCCCGCATGACGTTAAACTGCACGTATGTCCAGCATGACGTTAAACTGCGCAATCGTCCCGCATGACGTTAAACTGCATGTATGTCCAGCATGACGTTAAACTGCGCAATCGTCCCGCATGACGTTAAACTGCACGTATGTCCTGCATGACGTTAAACTGCGCAATCGTCCCGCATGACGTTAAACTGCACGTATGTCCAGCATGACGTTAAACTGCGCAATCGTCCCGCATGACGTTAAACTGCACGTATGTCCAGCATGACGTTAAACTGCGCAATCGTCCCGCATGACGTTAAACTGCACGTATGTCCAGCATGACGTTAAACTGCGCAATCGTCCTGCATGACGTTAAACTGCACGTATGTCCAGCATGATGTTAAACTGCGCAATCGTCCCGCATGACGTTAAACTGCACGTATGTCCAGCATGACGTTAAACTGCCCGTTCGTCCCGCATGACGTTAAACTGCACATCCGTCCAACATGACGTTAAACTGTACTACGTCCAAGCTGCACGACGCTAAACTGCCTAGCCCCCATCGTCCGCGCTGCAAGACGTTAAACTGCCAAGTGTTTCGTCCTCAACACACGACGTTAAACTGTACTTCGTCCGGCAAGACGTTAAACCGTCCGCTTCGTCCTCAACACACGACGTTAAACTGTACTTCGTATGGCAAGACGCTAAACCGTCCGCATCATTCGATCTCGTGCCTCGCACGCAGGGTCTCCCCCGATTTGGATGTGGCCCCCACCCGCTCGTCTCTGCAGGGATGTCGGGATTGTCCCTCTTCTGGGACGATTTAATGGGAGCGGCTTTTCCCTACGGGGGCAGGGTATTACAAACCCCTAGTTTCTCGTGGGAGGCTGCACATGTGTATCTCCATTGCGCCTCCCCAATGCCGAAGCCAGTAGAGGGTGTGAATGGGATTGAGGTGTCTTCTGCTTTCGGTCCAAGTCCCTTCCAACTGAGTTTTGCCGCATCCGGGCTGCCTCAAGTGCGTAAGTCCTGACAGAATGAACTACGTGGACTTTGATCCCTTTCTTCTAAACATGGTACGTAGGAAGCATTCTTGAGGTCCAAGCCCGCCACCTGGTCGTCCCGGTCGTATTTACGTCGGTTCATCCATCAGTGGACCCCTCCAGGGTTCACGCTTGCGTCGATTCACCTATGAATCCGCCCCTGTGGGAGACTGCCCGTGTGTATCTCCACGGTGCCTTCCCACAGCCCCCCTTTTCCATTTCTCCTTTTATCGTCCAGCATGACGTGAAACTGTGATCCACCCGGCCGTTCCATCCCCCTCTGTGCGAGGTGGTTCGGTTCAATCCTCCGCCCGGCGGCCTCGACCTCTTCGTGAGTCGGCTTGCCAACGTCCAGCATGACGTTAAACTGTATACCCGAACTACGTTGACTTTGATCCGTGCTAACGCGCGGTACGTAGGAAGCCCCTACGGGGTCCAAGCTCTTCACTCCATCATCCATCCTGATCCATACCCGGGCTGCCACATCCCGGTGGGGTCATGCCACTTCACTCCACTCCACGTTACTTGGGAAGCCGCCCATGTGCTGGCCCCAGCGTCGGAGGTTCCCCGCAAGGGGTTCTGTCATCTGATCCACTTTTCGTGTTGATTGGTCCGATGCCGTCCCCGCTGGACGTTAAACTCGTGGCATACCCCGTGTTGAACATGGGAAGCTGAGGAAAACCTCAGGTGACACAGTTCCCCGCACCCAGTACGGGATGCCTCAGGCCATCATGCCTTCGAGAAGCCCTATTAGGGACGGAAGACAGACGTGTAGAGCCGCAGTGTTACGACACGCCCCCAGCACCCAGAGCCACCCGGCCTTCTCACCGCAGGTTGCTGCCCCGACCAGACTCCTTGGAGCGTCCGGGCGGAAGCAGCATAATTAACCGGTGTCCATGAAGATATGGCGCCGAGAACGAGATTCACGAACATTCTTAAGTCTATGAGGGAGACCCGGATTAGGCGACGAGTTCCGAGGAGACGTCCAAGGAAGGAGGAGCCGACATCCCATCATCCCGGTTTCGATCAAGGAGCAGACGCCCCTGAATAAGGGACGAATGCCGCCCGCCCTTGGAAAGCGGGACTGCGGGACCACAAGCCGCGCGCCCATCCCCTCGGGTTGACGGGTGCACGCGCGAACGCGTCATGGCGGAACCGCGTAACCCGACGCACATCCACACCGAAACAGAAAAATGGTGAACCCGACGTGAATCTCTTCTCCTCGATGCGAGGACCGATGGATTTCAGAGGTGTTGGAAGACCGGCATGTTGCCCGGCCAAGCATTCAGTCTTACCCGCCAGGGGCTGGGGAAGTGAAATCGGGCACTCCGTCTCGCAACGTCGAGGGCCTGGGTTCCCCCCACGGAAGGCGTCGTGGAGCTAATGGTTGGTTGTCGATTCCTTTTTCCTGTCAGTGTTAATGGGTTCATCTCCCTGCTTTCAGAAATCAGGTCGCCCGATCCAGTGCCCGATCGCCACCCGCCCACTGGCGCAGGGATAGGGGAAACACCGACGCGGCTACTCCGCGCGGTCCTGCCCGTTCCACAGTCGTCCCAGCAGCCGCAATTGCGGGACGACCACGCCCTCTCTCCCCCTCGGAGGTCATCCAGAGAAGGGTGATCAACACCCTGGTGCGGAGATACGAGGAAGAGGGAGTCATCCCCACTTGGGAAATGGCTCGCCTAGACCTTGAGGAGGTTGTTCCTCGCCACCACCACCGCCCCCGAGGGACGCGCAGGGAGGCACCGCTGCCTACCTCAACGTCCAATCGCTTCGGGAGTTTATCCCCGGAGCGCTCTGACAGTTCCCTTCCCTATGCGGATGAGGTGGAAGATGCCCGGGATCACCCTATCCGGGATTCGCTCCAGGGATCTACGGTAAGGACTCCCGCCAGGCCACGGCGACACCACCGCCAGGCCTCTCCAGTCGAAGAGCGGGCTCTCCACCTGCCCGCGCCGCTCATCCCGACTCGTCTGTCTCGACGCCAACGTCGGGCACGAGCGGAAGAGGATGCCCACCTTGGGGCTCTAGCAACAACGGCCGCATTGGCCCAAGCCACTGCTGGCTCCAGTCGCCAGGCCTCTGTGCATCCTGAGAAGGGGAACTCCTATGCCCGACCTGGATCGAGGCCCCGACCGCCCCAAAGGCAGGTTGTGTCGACTCTCCCGGTTGCTGGCACTGGCAGTAGCCACCGCGGACCACCTCGCGGTAGCGCTATTCACCGGCAGGATCTACTCTGTGTGGCCGATCCAGGAGGCATGGGTCATCCCACCTTCCAATCCCGGCCCAGAGGCCTGCCCGGAATCATCTCTCCCCGCGTCCCCTTTGATATCTGTCCCGGTGCCCCTCGCACCTTGGTTCCCAGTCCTCTTGGCCCCAGCACCAGTGCGGCCGGAGGACGCCAGGACAGAGATCAGCCCTGCCCCGAAGAACCACCCAGGGGCAGGAAGGCAAGGCGTCGACGCCGAGGGTAGAATGTTACGGAATTCCGGACAAAGATCCGACCGGTTTGCTTCTCTGACTCAGAGGTGGAGTACGATTCGGCGACAGAGCCCCTTCCCCAATCCCGCCAGTCAAGGGCAGGGGTAGGAATGCGGCACGTCAGCCTCGTGCTCCCCGAGAGCGAGATCGATGTGATCCCCGCTTCTCTCCGAAGGTATATCCGGAGTAACGAGGGCCGGGTAGACCCCCAAGGATCAAGCTTGCGGTTGGTACCGGCCCCTACGGAAGTGCCTTCCGTCTCGATCGGAGAAGCCGAAGACTTTTTCTGGGGACCGACGGTCGAACCACGATTTGGTGCGCCCTCAGCGAGCACCGATGCTACGGCAGGATGTTCGCTCGCCGGCCCATCCTATCGTGATGTGGTAGCCAGGGCACCGCCACCCTCAGAGGGCGGCCCGGGATATGGAGGCCAATCGGCCTGCTCGCCGTATTCACCGCCGGCCAGCCCGTCAGCCCGGCGGCCCGCCTCGGCACCACTACCAGTTCCCCGTCCGTTCCCAGCCATTGAAGAGGACCAAGGAGATCTGGGTCCCGAGTTTGAGTCGTGGAGCTTCTGGACCGTCCTTGTAGAGGGCCACTTCCCTGAGAAGTTTTGGCCAGTCGCAGGACCAGGCTTTGATGCACCCGAATCCCTCACCCCGGATGAGTTCGAATGCTTCCGCCGGACACTCCGGGAGACTCGCTCCTGTCTTCGCCGCCTACAAATTCCAATCCCCGTGAGTCAAGCGCACCTGGAGGATATTGGTGAGCAGTGCCGTCAAATTGACCTGGCCATGCTCCCCGCGGTTCGGCACCCCGGGTCATTTGAGCACCACGAGGCCCTCCAACAACGATGCGTTGAGTGTTTTCAAGTACTCCGCAAAGTTGTCGAGGAAGCCACTCCCCACGTGTATATCCGTGGATGGGGGCAGTACGCTGCCCTACGCTTCAGTGTGATTCGCCGACAGCCCGATTCGCTGGGTGGCCCTGAGGGTATATCCCCAGGGACAGAAACGGTCAATATGGCTGACCTGTCGGGAGAGGGGAACGGCTTGGAACTTCTCGACGGGGGCTCCCCCCTCGAAGACAAGCCGTCTTCAGAACCATCGGTGAGAGTTACTCGTCATCAGAGGACCCTCCTGGGGCTCCCCGCACCCACTGAAGCACTGACGTTGAGCCGAAACGTCAGCAAAGGAAAAGAGCACAGCGAGGCTATAAGGCCCGCCGACCCATCTGCCTCCATGCAGAGGGCAGAGGAGGATCCCGAGAATGCTACGCTACGTCAGCAGCTCGCCGAACAGAAGAAGCTGGTTGACCAGCTCCTCGCCGAGCGCGCTGCAGAACGGCGGCCTGACTACGGTGATCCCAGGCCAGGACAGCAGGGACCGGAACAACCGCTCCTCGATGAGACTCTCCCGGGCAACCGTGATTACGCCGTGTTCGCCGACAGGAGAGAGGCCATTGCCTATGGCAAGAGGGCACGGTATGTTTCGCCACACCCTCCCGAGCGGCGTGACTACCTGAGAGATCCCGCTCGGATTCCTCCCGCTGCCCCAAGGGCCGCTCCGCCCGCCATCCCACGAGCTGCCGAGTTCGACGACCCGGTCGACGACCCGATTGAAGGGCCATGCAATGCGCTCGTGGTTAGAGATCCTCGCCAGGACTGGAACCCATGTCCAGACGATCCGATGGCGGCACTCATTGCCCACTTGGAAGCCTTGGAGACTCGGCAGGTGGCGATCCCACCGGACGGCAAGCCCTACCCAGCATGGGTGGATGACATGCCAGCGCCTCCGGGATTCGGGAATCCCACTTTCGCCCCCTTCAACGGAACTGGAGATCCGCCACAGCATTTAGCCCCCTTCAACTCGAGGTGTGGGCCTATGTTGGGGACTCCGGCGCAGCAGGAGGCCGCTAAGCTTTGCTGCTTTGTTCAGACACTGGAAGGGCCAGCATTTGTCTGGTACAGCCAGCTCCCCGTCGGGTCGGTAACCAGCTGGGAGGACCTCCGTAGACAGTTCCTCTACCAGTTCAGTTCCACGACCCGAAAGACAAGTATCGCAGACCTCTTCAAGTGCAAGCAGAGGCCTGATGAGCGAGTCGCGGACTTCGTCGCCCGATGGAAGGGTCTCACGTATTCCCTTGACATGCCATTGACTCAGGAGCAGTTGCTGACAATGTGCGTCGGGAACGTCAAGACCGAGCTGGTCCCTTCCCTGATCACTCAGAATTACCCCGGAGGGTTCAGGGACTTCTCAGACAAAGCTCAACGTCTTGAGGAAGCCCTGCAACAGGCCAGCCAGGTACACCCGCTGCCTCCTATGATTCCTGCAAGGAGAGTCAGTAGGGCTGAGCCCGCTGCTGTTGCCCAGATAGAGGCCCCCAGGCCGTTGGAGCTGCTGCCGGTGAGGCCAGCTCCACAGCCTCACAGGAATCCGCCTCCACGGGCTCAGTTCCCGGCCCAGTAGCGGCAGCCCCAGAACCGGCCGGCCCCTCCATGTAATGTACCGCCACAACCCAGGCGAGATAATCAGGGTCCACCTCCTCGGCCGGCCCCTCCAGCCCCTCGTCAAGACCACGCTCCCAGGGGCCCGCGACACCTGACTTACTCATTCCACGAGGATCAGGTCCCCGGTTATTTCCGGAGCGCCCTGGAGCAAAGGATTGTGCGACTGCCTGAGTGTTGGAGGCCAGAGGAGGCACATCTTACGAATAACCCCCGCTACTGCCCCTACCATCAGGCCCTGGGGCACACCATCCAGCGGTGCTATGTGTTTAAGGATTGGCTCCAAGACCAGATTAACAACAATGTAATCAGGTTGGGCCCAGCTCCGGCACAAGTGGCGGGCGTATTCGTGGGATCAAATGACGATAGTGGCAATGAGGACGAATGGCAGCTGGTCTCCGACCGTGGGTCCCAGAAGTATAAAAACTGGATGGCCCACAAGACGACCATTCGCGCCCATGGAATCATCCGTGCGCGCTTGAATCAGCCTGAGCCCCCAGAATCCGCGGGTGCTGCTTCGGCATCGTCGTCCCAGCCTGCCTCTTCCAAAAGGAGCAAACGGCGGCAGCGCAAGAAGGAAGAGTGCGCCCCGCCAGTTCCGCCACTATCCCGCACTCTCGGCGACTTCATGCCCCCGGAGATGGGGGTCCCTCCTCGGATCCGCCCGGTGATGGATGATTCGTCCGATGACGGTATTGGTTACGCTTCGGTTAATACCGTCGAGCTGGTAAATCCCTTTTCGGTTCCCGACATTGAAGAACACCAGGTGGACCTCCCTAGTGTCCCTGGTCGTCGCTACCGTCGGAAGAACCGCAGAAACAGGAGTCGCCGGGGCACAGCCGTTGGTACCTCCAGCCAGGCCGTGCACGCCACTGAGACTAGGCAGCAGGCTCAAAACCGAGCTCAGCGCGCGCAGCCCCCCCATCCGGGGATGACGGATTCGCCTGCGCCACTGTTTGTGGTGTGGGACCAGGCAGAACCGCCTCAGCCGCGTCACGACCAGCTCCGCCCTGCCACGGGTCCATCCCGGCCTCCTGACCCCAGTACGGTGACCATTTCCCGGACTGCAGCCAGTGAACAGCGAGATGCGCCAAGTACCAGTCGGCCGCCGATCCAACCGGCAAGGCCCGTCATGCTTCCAACCACAGAGCAACCTCCTGCAACCAGGGTCTCACGCTTGGCCAAAAAGTATGATGTCCTGAAGCACTTGGCCGACATCCCAGCAAGGCTCTCCATCCTTGAGGCTCTGCGCATGTCATCTGAGATGCGTGAGGCACTCGCTGAAGCCCTGAAGAGCCCCCTCCAGTTTGAGACAGAGGTTGCGGCTGCAGAGGCCTTTCACGCCGAAACGATCGAGGACGCCGAATGTCAGGCAGTTATCTCATTCTCTGGTAAGGATGAAGACCCTCCTATACAGGGACACATTCGTCCGCTGTATGTCACTGGCCAGTTCAATGGCCTTGAAGTCCGGCGCTGTCTTGTCGACACGGGGTCTGGGATTAACCTGATTCCAACTCGGATGCTCCGGAGATTGGGGTTGTCTGAGGATGACTTGATTCCCTCCGACCTCAGGATCCAGGGGTACGACCGCACCGAGCAAACCCCGGTCGGCAAGATACGTTTGAAGACCCAGTTTGGTGACTTGGTTGCCAACACCGAATTCATGGTAGTCTCTCAGGACACTGCGTATAACGCATTGATGGGCAGGCCATGGCTTCACCTTCACGCGGCGGTTCCCTCGTCATAACACCAATGCCTCAAATACTCCCTTAATGGTCGAGTAGGCGTGCTTCAAGGAGATGCCTCTCCTTTTGCCTCGTGTGAAGCCCGCTATCTGGACGCGGACTATTACAAGAGCAAGGATAAGAAGATCCTGGCAGGGGAGGTTGAGCCTGTCGCAGTTGCAAGTGATCCCTGGGCAAGTCTGCATGACGCTTACGTCCTCCCGGTTCAACGGTTGGACGTCGCCATGGTCTTGACGGTCCGCGAGTCTCCTGATGAGATGGCCGCGACCGCCCGCGCCAGCACCAGTGGCCCAGCAGGATCTGGTAGCCCCAATGCAGTTTCCAACGCAGTCTCTCCCGTGGACGATCCCTCCCCGAGCGGAGAGGATATGGAAGACGCACCCCCAGCCTTTGAGGAGGGCGTCCCCGCCACGGTCGATGAGTTAATACAGGTGAACCTTGGAACCGAGGCCGATCCAAGACCCACATTGGATAGTGCCGCCATGCCCTCTGAGGAGCGGCAGAAGTACGTGGACATTCTCAGGCAGCACCGTGATGTGTTCGCTTGGGGCTATGACGAGATGTCGGGGCTAGATCCTTAGGTAGCCGTCCACCGCCTTGGTCTCCCGGCGAACCATCACGGGATCAAGCAGCCTCCCAGGAAGATGCACCCATCCCACGGTGCCATGGTTGAGGCCGAAGTTGACAAGCTTATCAAAGCCAACTTCTTGAGGGAAGTTCAGTACCCCAAATGGCTGGCCAACATTGTGCCGGTCAGGAAGAAGAACGGGCAGATTAGAGTCTGCATCGACTTCCGCGATCTCAACCGCCACTGTCCGAAGGATGATTTTCCCCTTCCAGTGACAGAGCTGTTGATTGATGCCACGGTAGGGTTCCAAGCCCTCTCCTTCATGGATGGATACTCCGGATACAACCAAATTCGAATGGCCCCTGAGGATGAGGAGTTCACTGCCTTCAGGGCCCCCCAAGCTACCTTTTGCTACCGGGTCATGCCCTTCGGCCTGAAGAATGCAGGTGCCACCTATCAACGGGCGATGCACCGCATATTCAAGCCAATCCTCGGCACACTGGTGTAATGCTACGTCAACGACTTGGTTGTCAAATCGCGCCAGCGTCAGGACCATCTCAAAGATCTTGAGAAAGTGTTCAGCTTCCTCCGGTCTCGCTGCCTGAAGATGAACCCGTTGAAGTGTGCCTTTGGGGTCACCTCCGGAAAGTTCCTTGGATTTGTGGTAAGATACCGGGGTATTGAGATCGACCCAGAGAAAATCAGGGCGATTAGCCAGATGCCTCCCCCAGGTACCGTCCGGGAACTGCAAGGGTTCCAAGGCCACTTAGCCTATATACGCCGATTCATCGCGAATCTGGCCGGCAAGTGTAAGCCCTTCTCTCGGCTCATGAAGAAAGGTGCCACCTATGTATGGGATAAAGAGTGTCAGACCGCTTTCGAGGAAATCATGCAGTACCTTCTTCAACCTCCGGTCCTGATGCCGCCCGTATCCGGAAAGCCGCTGGTCCTCTATGTGACCGCCCTGGAACGGTCCCTGGGTGCCCTTCTCGCCTAGAAGAACAACGAGGGAACAGAGAATAGCCTCTATTACCTCAGTCGCATGCTCCTCGATGCGGAAGTTAGGTATTCCCCCATCGAGAAGAGCTGCCTGGCGCTCGTATTTGCCGTAATGAAATTACGGCACTACTTGCAGCACCATGAGGTACAGTTGGTTTCTCGGGTAGACCCGTTGAAATATATCCTGAGCCGGCCTAGGTTGACTGGCCGTCTAGCGCGGTGGGCTATGATTCTCCAGCAGTTCGACATCAGGTATGTGTCTCAGAAGGCCATAAAAGGGCAAGCATTGGCAGACTTTCTGGCCGCTCACCCAACCTCCGCGGATCAGCCGCTTGATCTAGGCTTTCCTGATGAGACCATTCTCTCGGTTGATCGAGCCGATCCATGCTGGCAGATGCACTTTGTCGGTGCCTCCCGGAGCCCCACCGGTAGAAGACTCGATAATCCTAATCTCAACAGAGTGGGCTTGGGCATCGTCTTCATTACCCCGGAGCGAGCCGTGCTGCCATACTCTTTCCTGTTGTCAGAGGGCTGTACCAACAATGAGGCGGAATACCATGCCCTCATCACCGGCCTCGAGTTGGCTCTCGAGATCGACGTGCCCCGTCTGTGCGTGAAAGGGGACTCCGAGCTGGTCGTTAAGCAGATCAATGGCGACTACGTTGTCAGGAAGCCGGAACTTGTGCCATTGTTGGAGTGCACCCTCCTTCTGATGGCCCGGTTCCCTTCTCGGCCGGAAATTGTCCATGTTCCCCGGTCGCAGAACGGTCGAGCAGATGCTTTGGCCAGCCTCGCTGCGTCACTTGCGGAGCCTGAACAGGACAACCTGATCGTCCGCATGACGCGCCGCAGGCTCATCGCTCCCGTTATCCCGGAAGAAGATCGCGGCCCGTTGGTAAGTAACCTCACCACGGTTGCCCCTATGCCCGGAGCCCCCAGTACCCCAGATATGACAGTCGGATCAGCCCCTGATTGGAGGACGCCTTTGGTTGAGAACCTCCAACATGGCATTCTTCCATCGGATCGGGCCGAGCGTGAGCGAGTTCGATGCCGCGCATCGCAGTTCGTCCTCCGGAGCAGTCCCGGCCTGGAGCAGATCCTCTACAAACGCGGATTTGATGGTGTTCTCCTCCGTTGCTTTCAGGGAGTTGAGATCCCACGAGTCATGCAAGAGGTTCATGCTGGTTCGTGTGGCGCCCACCAGACTGGGCCGAAGCTTTCCCACCAGATTCGGAGGTTGGGATACTTCTGGCCCTCTATGATCCATGACTGCATCGAGTACGCCAGGAGGTGCCATGCGTGCCAGGTTCATGCAAACTTTGTGCATCGGCCGCCAGAGCCTCTCCATACCACAAGGTATTCCTGGCCCTTTGCAGTCTGGGGACTGGACGTTGTGGGACCTTACCCGCCGGCGACAGCTCGCCAGTGCCGGTTCATTCTGACCGCCACGGACTTCTTCTCCAAATGGGCAGAAGCGATTCCGCTCAGAGAGGTCAAATCATGTTCGATCGCTGACTTCGTGACCTCCAACATCATCTATCGATTTGGAGTGCCTCACGCTATCCTCACGGATAACGGAACCAATTTCCGAGCAGCCGAGTTGAAGAAGTTGTACGCCAAGTATAACATTCGCTCGAACCATACATCTCGCTATCATGCGCAGGCGAATGGACAGATCGAGGCGTTTAACAAAACCCTCTCTAACATTCTGCAAAAGATGGTTGGTCAGAACAAGAAGAGTTGGCCGGACAAGCTCCCCAAAGCCCTCTGGGCTTATCGGACGACGACTCGCAATTCCACCCAGATGACCCTTTATTCCCTGGTGTATGGAGCTGAGGCCGTCCTGCCCATCGAGATCCAGTTGCTGTCCTTGCGCACTGCGGTCTACGACCAGCAAGCGCCGGACAGAGTTGCTGAAGCCCGTCTAGTCGAGTTGGAAGCACTGGATGAGAATAGACTTCGCGCTTTGCACAACTTGGAGAGGCATCAAAGCAGAATGGCTCGAGCTTTCAATAAGAAGGTTCGCCTCCGCTCCTTCCTGTAGGGTGATCTAGTGCTAGCCCTAAGAGCGCCGATGATCCCCGGCAGGAAGCCGCCCAAGTTGGAGCCCAAGTGGGAGGGACCTTTTGTTGTCCACAAGGTCTATCCCAATGGCGCGTACTCCCTAGCGACTATGGATGGTGAGCGTGTCACTCCTCCCACCAACGCTAGGTTCCTGAAGCAGTACTTTGTCTGAGTGTGCCCACATCCTGCACGACGTTAAACTGCATTCGTCCAGGCTACAAGACGTTAAACTGTTCAGCATTCGTCCGCGCTGCAAGACGTTAAAGTGCCAAGTGCTTCGTCCTGCATGACGCTAAACTGCACTACGTCCGAGCTACAAGACGTTAAACTGTTCAGCATTCGTCCTGCATGACGTAAAACTGCCCCTCAAGAACTACGTGCGGCTTGATTCCCATCCTTATGGGATACGTAGGACCGCCTGAACATTCATGTTTCAGGCCCAGCCCCATCCTTCGGGAATTTCCATCCCATCCCGGGCCCTTGGTCCAGTTGCCTCTGGGTATGTGGCGTATCGCGTTCGCGGGGGATTATGTCCTCATTTACGTCGGTTTTCTCGCCACGCTGTACGCCCCCCACGTTTGGGGATGCCTTCTGATCCCCCCTTCTTTTTCCCTCATCGTCTTGCATGGTGTTAAACTGCCTCTCAAAGAACTACGTATGGCTTGATTCCCATCCTTATGGGATACGTAGGACCGCCTGGATATTCATGTTTCAGGCCCAGCCCCATTTCCCGGGAATCTCTATCCCGCTTTGGGCCTCTGGCCCAAGTTCCCCTTCTTTTTGTGCGAGACGTATCGCGTGAGCGGGGGATTATGTCCTCATTCACGTCGGTCTACTGGCCGCGCCATACGCCTCCCCCGTGTGTGGGACTACCTCACACCCCTCATCGTCCTGCATGACGTTAAACTACCTCTCAAGAACTACGTGCGGCTTGATTCCCATCCTTATGGGATACGTAGGACCGCCTGGACGCTTATGTTTCAGGTCCAGCCCCGTCTCTTGGTTGATCATGGGGATCTACCCTCTTTTGGTTGCTCTCAGGGTGAGTCCTCCGACCCTTTCCGGAGATCTGTTAACATGTTTTGGGTACTTCGGTCTAGGACTCGTAGTGTCAGATTCAATCCCGACAAGTCCTGTGTTTCTTGTCAGGCCTCGCGCTTCCTCTTGTTCGAGCCTTCACTCAAAGGGATCCTCGTTAGCGGTTTGGGTACGATGCCTCAGTGCTCTCCTACCGCTCCGGGTCGATTTACCGGCGAGTCCTGGGCCGCAAATCGATATGAATCATGCGATTGAGCGGTTGATGCTCGTTTGCTTGCCCCGTCTTAGGCTGACGCGATCGGATGTTGTGTTGCGAATTTGGTCAGCAACGTCCTTGATCGCCATGTCGGCTCTTTCAGGCTCTGAACATTGGATTGCGCAGTCCTCATCACACTCCGCCTTTATGCGTTGTAGTGGAATCTCGACACTCTCTTCATACTGACCTCCAGTACACCTCTACACGTTAGGCAGACCAACCAGGGTAATGATGTCGTTCGAGGCTCCCATGATCTGAGCACCAGGGATATATGCGGATATCCTCCCTAAGGGCCATGCGTAGCTGGACCCCCGTCCCCATAAGGAGGAGGGAGTCGCCCGAACAATCGCGTTTTGGGCCCAGTATATCTGGAGGCTAGCATCTCTGCCCCTCGGGTGATGGACATATGCAGACCCCTATCCCAAGACTCTTCTCCTGGAATCGTGTGTGACCGCAGGGCTGGGTATGTTCCCACCTCCGCCGTGTCCGCCGTACCGCAATAAGCGGATTCCTCCATGGTCCGAACCACACGACCTTAAACTGTGTTGTCTGGTCCTACCACACGACCGTAAACTGTGATCGTCTTGGCCGCCCGACGAGAAACGGCACTGCATCGTGATGTCCTCCTCAGGGGACACTCATGTTGGGCGCTGGTTAATGACCACGCCATTCATCAATGCCTTCCATGGCTTGATTATTGTGGCGACGCCAGAGATTTCTCAATCACAGGCATGTCGCCGCACAAAGAAAAACCATTCATCTTTAAGGACAAACAAGAAATATCAAATGCCGCTCCTTCTGTGTGCGAGGGTCAAACCCGCACTCTTCCCTGCGCTGGTGCCCGATTGTGTTGCGCCGCGCTTCAAGAACTACGTGCGGCTTGATTCCCATCCTTATGGGATACGTAGGAACGCCCGGATGTTTGAAACTTCGGGTCCAGCCCCCCACCTCTTAGAGATTCCCACTTCTCTGGGGAATCCGCCGCCTTCAGGTCACCCTCAAGGCGTGTTCCCCGACCCCTTGCAGTGGTCCACTGGTGTCAAGACTACTCTGGTTTATTGCCAGGAGGGTCAGGATCCGTTTGGTCAGGTTTCCTCCGCTTTTCAGGCTTCATGCTCCCTTTCATTCGGACCCATCGTCTACGCCCTGGGTGGAGCCCCCGTGAACGGTTCGGACACAATGCCTCAGTGCTCTCCCACCGACTCGGGCCGGTACCCCCAATGGCCTCGGGCAGCAAATCGATATGAATCCTGCGATTGAGCGGTCGATGCTCGTTTGCTGCCTCATTCCACCAACGGTTAGTGCGATATTGATGCTGCTTTTCCGTCACTGTCGGCAGTACTCCCATATCGTTACTCCGGTGCCCCCAGTCCTTGAGTGAATGGCCGCATGATTCACATTTTCCACCTCCCATTCTGACCAGGCGAAACCTCGACACTCTTGACACTATCCCTCAGTGCATCTTCGCATATCCAGGGGATATGACCACGAAATGGTGTGCTTTGAGCTCCTTATGGTCCGAGCTCTAAGACCTTAAACTAAGATCTCTCCATATGGTCCGAGCTCTAAGACCTTAAACTAAGATCTCTCCTTATGGTCCGATCTCTAAGACCTTAAACTAAGATCTCTCCTTATGGTCCGAGCTCTAAGACCTTAAACTAAGATCTCTCCTTATGGTCCGAGCTCTAAGACCTTAAACTAAGATCTCTCCTTATGGTCCGAGCTCTAAGACCTTAAACTAAGATCTCTCCTTATGGTCCGAGCTCTAAGACCTTAAACTAAGATCTCTCCTTATGGTCTCAGCTCTAAGACCTTAAACTAAGATCTCTCCTTATGGTCCGAGCTCTAAGACCTTAAACTAAGATCTCTCCTTATGGTCCGAGCTCTAAGACCTTAAACTAAGATCCCCCCTTATGGTCTGAGCTCTAAGACCCTAAACTAAGATCTCCCCAAATGGGGTCCTACGTCTCGCATGACGTTAAACTGCACTCTCAGAACTACGTGTGGCTTGATCTCCGGCCTGATGGAGTACGTAGGAACGCCCGGGCATCTCAACTCGGGTCCAGCCTCAGGGATCGTTAAGTCCCGCCCCTCCTCGTCGCCGGCCGTCTGGCCTGGCTTCTGGTAGAGTGGTGCAGTTGTGATATTCTCCCCGATTCAGCTCGGGATGCCCCATTGCAATGGTGGGAAGGGACGTTTTCCTCGTCAAAGAGGTGCTGTCTGAGGATTGAGGTGATTCACGGCCAGATTATTGCATCCGCCTAATACGCTTTCCCCACGGTGGCGCAATTTTGAGAGCGTTGTATTCTGTCCGAACAAACCGTCACTTCGCCCCACGCTTCGTATGCCCTGTTGATCTGGATTTTCCACCCTTGTGTCTGAAGGAACCCCAAAGCGGTATTCATGATGACATGTGGTCCGCCTCCTGCAATATGAATGATGACCTTTTTCGGCCCGTCTATTGCAGTTGTTATGGTCGATCCACTGTCCGCCTACCGTCTTAGGCATTTCCTGGAAGGCCGACCGTTGTGGATGTCTGGATTCGGGACACGCGGTTCACCCTTTCTCATTTCCCTATGTTCGGATAAAATCTCAACGCCCCTAGCATTGTCCCGCTCGTGTGTTGGAACAAGGTGGGGGGATGATACATTGATTAGGTCTGAGGTCTCCTTTCCTAGGAATGACCTCCCTCTTTTCTCCAGAAACCCATGCCCAATTATGGATGCCTGATGCTTGGTTAACACTCCCGCAAGACAACGAATTGTGGTTGAGCATGTTAAACCAAAAGATGCAGATAAATATATTGATTCATACAGATGGATCAAAGTAGCGGAAGCAAATGTTTTGGGAATGGAAAAACAAAGCCCTTAGGGATTAGCGTGCTGAATGAGTCTTTCTAATGCCGCTACCCTTTGGCTGGTGGCCTCCAGAGCTGCTTCTCGCTCTCTGCGTGCCCTCTCTTCGTCGGCGGTCACAGCACGCAGTTCGTCGATTCTAGCCTGTGCGCTCTCCCGCTCGACCTGAATTGTGACCATCTGTTGGCCCGCCTCCGTCAGCTGTACCTGGGCGTCAACCACTGGGCTTCTAGTTGCTCCACAAGCTCGGTACACGTTGCGACGAAGGCCTCCTTCTCTGCCGCCTGCCCTTCGAGGCGCCGGACTTCCTGCTCCGCCGCGAGGAGCGCCCGCGTGCTCTCCGACATGTCCCGACTTTGTGTGACGTCGGCACGCCGGCAGCTCTCGTGCATCTTTTCGGCCATGAAATCACGGACCGTTAGATGGAGGCATTGAGCATCAGCTCCCCCGGCACACAGAAAGCGCAGCCAGGTTTGAAGTGATCCCATGCGCCCTAGCCACTCCGACGTGTCTCGCTTGAGGAAGCGCTGGATGCACTTCCACCCCCTACGGCGTGTTATCCGGCTCTCCTCGACCGCCTCCGTGTCTGAGTCGTCCATCTCCTCGGGATCGGCAGGCCGGTAGGTAGGGAAGGCAGCCAGCAGGTCTGCTGCAGGGTCCGCCCCTGGGAGGTCCTCACGAGGGATAGGTTCCCCAACATCCGGGCGACCTTCTTCTCTCTCCCCAGCAGCGCTGACACCCTCGTCAGCCCCCAACCTCTCTCCGATGGCAGCACCGCCGACGTCCGCAGCCCCTTGATCAGCAGTTGGTGGGGCCGGCTCGGTTTGGGAAGTCTGTTCCGGAGCAGGCGGCATGCCTGCCACCGGTCCACTCGTGGATGGTCCGGGTTCGGCAACCCGATGAGCCTCCAGTGTTGAGATCACTGCGCAGGGCATGCCATGGTTAGTCACGGATCGTCAACGGCAAGCACCAGCAGTAAAGTAGGGAGACTTATGGGAGTTCGGAGCGTCATCTTCCGCTATCCCGGTCGCCGCAGGAACAGTTGCAGCAGGGGACCCCTTAGCGCTTGTCAGTTCGATAATGGGTGCCTGGCCCCCGCCTTGTCCTGCTGGCGCCTCTCCTACTCCTGCTGAGGACGCCTGACCGACATCCGTGTGCTCCTGAGAAAGATGGAGAAACGGGTTAGAAGCTGCATAATAGAGTGGATGAAGCAGATTGAGTAGGGATAGAAGCGGACCTTGAGGAGCTCAGTGACATCAACGTTGTCAGAGCCGGCCACCTCGCTGCTCTCCCGTGGGCTCCCCTGATGGGATCTTCCCTCGGAGCCTTCATCCTCCCCCATTTCCTCCTCTTCTTCGGAGTCGCTGCTACTGTCATCTTCTTCCGGCGGCATCTGTTACGGAGCGGGCTCGAGACCGAGCATCACCTTCACCAGAAGGGATGGCTCCGCGCGCTGACCACGTTGGCGCGCGTACTCGTCCATGGCCGTCAGATACGCATACTGCCGGTTGAAGTCCACTCTGTCGGCAATCTGGAGGCGCCCGACCTCTGGCAGATAGATTCCTTCTCTGAGTATCTTTCGCCAGATGGCGTCGGTCCCCAGTGACTGCCGCAGAGTCATCCAGGCCGACCACAGCGCCGGGAAGACCGCATCATGGGAAGGTTCGAGCAGACGTCTCACCTGCTTCCCGGGCCGCTCGTCGACCACCGCACGTGCCCCCTCTCTGGGCGCTGAGGTCGTGGCGGCAGCTCGCGATGTGCCCGCCGCCGAAGTCCCTGCCCGCGCCGGCTCCGCTGTTTGGCGCGCCTCCGTTCTCCCCCGTGTGGCGGCGCCTCGCCTCCTTCCTTGACGCCCGGTCTCCGCACGGGTAACCTCGAGCCGCCGAACTAGCTTCCGCAAAAGCCCCTCGGGGTACGCGATGGCCCAGTGTTCAGCGTACTCGGTTGCCAAGCCTGCGTCAACTCCGGTAGGAGGGAGAGTGATGACGTCACCGGAGCCGAAAGCGGCAAACATCAGCCACATCTGGCGAAGGACGCCAGGGTTCGTCTCCTCCCGGACAGCAGTGAATACCCTCTTCGGCATCCGTTGAAGGCACCCGAACTGCCTGGCGAACCGGGTCGGCACGTAAGGCTTGCAGATCACCTTCCCGTCGATCCGAGCCACGAGCACCCCGCCCCGCATGTTCAGGAAGTATTCGTGCTGCTCCAGCGGACCTTGCCCATTGTCGATCATCTGGCCGACGGGAGTGGGGAACGGACTGAAGTTGAAGTTGGCATGATTGCCAATCCGGATCCGCACGCCCTCCTCACTTAGGGTCATCGGAGCGACCCCCGCGATGTTCAGCAGGGAGGGTCGCAGGCCGTTGCCCAGAGGAATGATGGCGTTCGGAAACGTGTACCCACCGAGGTGAGCAGCCACCCAGCCGTGGAAGAACTGAAAGGGCCCACAGATCCTTCGTGGCGACCCCCCTCGTGAGATGCGTCCCAGGATGGCATACAGCCTCGCCAGCACTGGGACCCCGAGGTTGTATCTCTTGTTGGCGGCCATAGCGCCTGCCATCACCAGTGTCGCCGGGCGAACGCCCATTCGCGCGTCCCGCACTGGCAGGAGCCACCCACTCAGAAAGGCGGACAGGAACGCCGCGTACCGGACATTTGGGTCCCGTGCCTCGATGACGCGGTACCCCCATGAGCGGTGGTCACCCGTCTCCAGGACCCACCAGTACGACCCGTTCCGGCTCCTCTGAGCTGCGGTCGGGCACCGCTTCCCCCTGCCTGGCATCTTGACCGCCGGGTCATGCTCCAAGAACTGGCCGAACCATTCCTTGTAGGCTATGTCCTTATGGAAGTCTTTGATCCCGAGCCGCTGCGTAGCCAGGTCAAGCAGATGCCAGGTCAGGATGGGAGTCCGTGACCTGTCCTCCCAGGTGTTCTTCGGTGGCAGGAACTCATCGTATTGGTATCCCTCCAGCGGGATACCTCCGATGCAGTGGATGTCCTAGAGACCGATGTCGACCTCCCCATGGTGAAGATGGAAGGTGTTGGTATCCGGAGACCATCGGGTGAACAGCTCCGGCCCGAGCTCGGACTGCTGGTAGAAGTGGAACTGCGACGTCCACACCGCCTCGAACAGGCCGATGTACCGCAGCTCCTCTGCGAAGTGATCGCAAGTGTGGCGTACCCAGAACGCCCAGGCCCACTCACTAGTGAAGTTGCCCCCAGACCGCAAGTCCCAGTCCTTCAGCCAGCCCTTGGTGTCGTCCGTGACGCTCTGGCGATATATGCTCGAGTAGAGGGCTGGAGAATTCTCCGCAGTAGGCTCACCCCCATCAATTGTTCGCGTCCTCGGGTTCAGGACATAGACATCCAAGTGTCTGGTCTCCCTGGCAGGATGCCCATTGTTGGTGATGTTATAGTGGAGAAGCTCGTCCTCCCGGGTCACCCAGGTCCGCGGCGCATCAATCTCGAACCCTGGCACCGGAACCTCATCTAGGATGCCGAAGTTCCAAAGCGGCAGGTTGTCCGACAGGGGATATGTCTTCTGGGCCGGCGTTAGTAAGTCGAACAAGGATTGATTGTTGGAAACAATCTCCTTGGCTCCGTAAACCTCCTCGTTCGTCGCCATCTCAGCCCTGCGAGTGGCGGCATCCCCCTCATTTCCTCTGTGCGCGGCTATCTCAGATGTTTCGGGAGTCGTGCGGGTTAAGGGATGAAGCGTGCGGGATCGGACGAGGCTGGTAGAGAAGTTTGAAGGTTGGCGCGCAATCCAAGTGGACGGCGCGCAATTGGGAAGAATGTCGCGCAAAGTTCCGGGTTTTCGCGCAAAGACAGGCGAATTCCGGACGGTTTTTGCGCGCCGATCGGGCGAATTTCGCGCCGGAAAAGGCAATTTCGCACACGAGAGCGTTGGAGCTTATCGCGCGGAAGGCCGGAGTACGGAACACGGGACCCAGGGCCCCTATTTATAGGCGAGGCCGGGGTCCGCGCTGCGCAGAAAGCGCTTTGCGCGACCGCAGCGGCGAATTTCGCGCCCGGCGCCCCTTTTTGCGCGCCTAAGTCCCGTGCAGCCCAGGATTTCGGCATTCCGGCGTCTCCCTCGGAACCCGATCGTTGCGACCTCTCGCCGATCAGATTCCGAGGGGGGGATTTTGTAGACGCTGGAAAAGTCCGTTGTTCCCAAACGAAGCTCCGGATGCGGAAAGCGAAGTGAAATTTGGAGTCAGAGGCACGTTCCGGAGGGCCCGGAGGACTTGCGCGAAATTTCAGAGGCTCGCGCGCAAAGTTGAGTCGCGGCGCGCAATCCTCCCGGGATGCGTGCAATGCGCTGGGCCGGCGCGCTATTTTGCGCGCCCGCGGCCTGCGCGGCGCCTTTGCGCGCTGGGTCCTGATTCTGCGCCCGCGAAGCGAATTGCGCGGCCGAGACCGGATTCCGCGCCCGGGGTTGCCTATAAAAATAAGGCGACCCCCGACGTTTTGAAGGTTGCCAGAATCCGAAGCGTCGCTCGTTCGCGCAATCCAACCCCTTCCGCGCGCAATGCCGATCTTCAGGTATCCTCCTTTCTTTCGTGCAATAGAGCTTTGGAGTTCGCCTTCGCGCGCAATCCTCTTGGCTCCTTTCCTTAGAATAATCCTCAACCCGAAGGCCTTTGCGCGCAAAAGAAGCCTCTTGCGCGCAATTGCCCCCGGGTGCGCGCAATCCGACCCGATTGCACGCACCCCCCATTTTCAAAGTGGCCATTCGTTAGAGAATGAGCCGTTGCCCCCGCGCGGTACCCGAAGCCCGGTGCGCGCAATCTCAATCATCCGCGCGCGAAGCGCTGGCCCAATTGCGCGCCAGCCCGCCATTTTGCGCGCCGACCCGCAGTTTTGCGCGCAAAGCTCCTCTTTTGCGCGCAATCCGCCAGGGTCGCCTCCCTTGACCCCCTGAGGGTACCCACCTGCGTGGCGCCCGATGATCCTCATCCTGGGTGCCCGCACCGTGCGTTGTCATTCCATGCGGCCCTCCAGGCTTGCGCGAAGTGACACGGACGTATGTCCAGCATGACGTTAAACTGCGCAATCGTCCCGCATGACGTTAAACTGCACGTATGTCCAGCATGACGTTAAACTGCGCAATCGTCCCGCATGACGTTAAACTGCACGTATGTCCAGCATGACGTTAAACTGCGCAATCGTCCCGCATGACGTTAAACTGCACGTATGTCCAGCATGACGTTAAACTGCGCAATCGTCCCGCATGACGTTAAACTGCACGTATGTCCAGCATGACGTTAAACTGCGCAATCGTCCCGCATGACGTTAAACTGCACGTATGTCCAGCATGACGTTAAACTGCGCAATCGTCCCGCATGACGTTAAACTGCACGTATGTCCAGCATGACGTTAAACTGCCCGTTCGTCCCGCATGACGTTAAACTGCACATCCGTCCAACATGACGTTAAACTGTACTACGTCCAAGCTGCACGACGCTAAACTGCCTAGCCCCCATCGTCCGTGCTGCAAGACGTTAAACTGCCAAGTGTTTCGTCCTCAACACACGACGTTAAACTGTACTTCGTCCGGCAAGACGTTAAACCGTCCGCTTCGTCCTCAACACACGACGTTAAACTGTACTTCGTCTGGCAAGACGCTAAACCGTCCACATCATTCGATCACGTGCCTCGCACGCAGGGTCTCCCCGGTTTGGATGTGGCCCCCACCCGCTCGTCTCTGCAGGGATGTCAGGATTGTCCCTCTTCTGGGACGATTTAATGGGAGCGGCTTTTCCCTACGGGGGCAGGGTATTACAAACCCCTAGTTTCTCATGGGAGGCTGCACATGTGTATCTCCATTGCGCCTCCCCACTGCCGAAGCTAGTAGAGGGTGTGACTGGGATTGAGGTGTCTTCTGCATTCGGTCCAAGTCCCTTCCAACTGAGTTTTGCCGCATCCGGGCTGCCTCAAGTGCGTAAGTCCTGACAGAATGAACTACGTGGACTTTGATCCCTGTCTTCTAAACAGGGTACGTAGGAAGCCTTCTTGAGGTCCAAGCCCGCCACCTGGTCGTCCCGGTCGTATTTACGTCGGTTCGTCCATCAGTGGACCCCTCCAGGGTTCACGCTTGCGTCGATTCACCTATGAATCCGCCCCTGTGGGAGACTGCCCGTGTGTATCTCCACGGTGCCTCCCCACAGCCCCCCTTTTCCATTTCTCCTTTTATCGTCCAGCATGACGTGAAACTGTGATCCACCCGGCCGTTCCATCCCCCTCTGTGCGAGGTGGTTCGGTTCAATCCTCCGCCCGGCGGCCTCGACCTCTTCGTGAGTCGGCTTGCCAACGTCCAGCATGACGTTAAACTGTATACCCGAACTACGTTGACTTTGATCCGTGCTAACGCGCGGTACGTAGGAAGCCCCTACGGGGTCCAAGCTCTTCACCCCATCATCCATCCTGATCCTTACCCGGGCCGCCACATCCCGGTGGGGTCATGCCACTTCACTCCACTCCACGTTACTTGGGAAGACGCCCATGTGCTGGCCCCAGCGTCGGAGGTTCCCCGCAAGGGGTTCTGTCATCTGATCCACTTTTCGTGTTGATCGGTCCGATGCCGTCCCCGCTGGACGTTAAACTCGTGGCATACCCCGTGTTGAACATGGGAAGCTGAGGAAAACCTCAGGTGACACAGTTCCCCGCACCCAGTACGGGATGCCTCAGGCCATCATGCCTTCGAGAAGCCCTATTAGGGACGGAAGACAGACGTGTAGAGCCGCAGTGTTACGACACGCCCCCAGCACCCAGAGCCACCCGGCCTTCTCACCGCAGGTTGCTGCCCTGACCAGACTCCTTGGAGCGTCCGGGCGGAAGCAGCGTAATTAACCGGTGTCCATGAAGATATGGCGCCGGGAACGAGATTCACGAACATTCTTAAGTCTATGAGGGAGACCCGGATTAGGCGACGAGTTCCGAGGAGACGTCCAAGGAAGGAGGAGCCGACATCCCATCATCCCGGTTTCGATCAAGGAGCAGACGCCCCTGAATAAGGGACGAATGCCGCCCGCCCTTGGAAAGCGGGACTGCGGGACCACAAGCCGCGCGCCCATCCCATCGGGTTGACGGGTGCACACGCGAACGCGTCCTGGCGGAACAGCATAACCCGACGCACATCCGCACCGAAACAGTTGTGCTAGGGAGTTGCTAATCCATTTATTGAAAAAATAAAAACTTCCTGGGATGGGATGTGATATTCTAGTTTATGCCTTTTACTATTGATTTGACTGCACCATCGAGTGACACACATGACGTTTTATGTTCCTTATGATTAGAAATTTTTCCTTGGCCTGATAAGGTAAAAAGATATTAAATGATGCATCATTATTGTAACATCTATATTTATCTATGATGACATTGTCCATTACCTATTTACATTACTACATTCATTTCTTCTAGAATGTTTTAGATATTTATTGACATGTTCATGAAATTATGATGAATTTTTTTTGTAGAGACATAATAAATGTCTGGTTCTAATTAAATGGACATCACATATAAATTTATAAGTTATATGGGATTTTATAAATTGAATGTGTTGAAACATATAGTTCATCCTTTTAATGATAATTGTTAAATATGTAATAATTAAATAAAATATAATTGAATTATAAATTCAATAGTTTGTCATTAAATAGGGATTACAATTGAAATATGAAGGGTTTTTTCCTATATAAATTGTAACTCATACTCTATATACTGAAACCCCTGATTTATACAATAGAACATGACCATGACCCAACCTAAGTAGTGGAAATCATATAGAATTCTGTGTGTACTTATGATTTTTATGTCACCCAAACCTTTTTTATGTAGTAGGAAGAGGGGAGTGACTATTTATTAGGATGTTTTGTGAATGTCATAAATATGTAGTAATTTAGATGTTACAAAATATTTTTACTAAGGTGTAAACTTAAAATATTTAGAGAAATTCAAGTGTGGTGACCTCCGGATTTTCATGAGGAGGGTGGAGACGAACATTTCCTATAGGTGGTGGTCCATGGTCCACCAATAGAACATCCATAAATGCCTCTTATAGAGACACATGTTCTGCATGATATGAACACTAAGGCCCAGTTTGAAGAGGGATTTATATGGTTTATTCATACCATTCGCGACGTACTATTGACAACCATGACTATGGAGTTGTTAAAGTATGAGTTTTAGCCACCACATCTTCTCATGCTTTCACTGGATAGTTGTACATAGGTTGCATAATCCTGAATAGTGTTCATGATATAAATTATTTTGCATCTCAATAAACCACCTAAGAGGAGACTGAATATCTCCATATAAATTCTCATGGATTCCACAAAGAGAACATAAGCCAAGATTTATCAGATGGATTTTAATCTATATTTGGATTGGTGTGATATCCAGACAACCTTTTATTACTATTTATATCTCGAGACATTGAGGTGTTATATAGAAAGAGAGTTTATTAATATAAATAAGTGTGTCTTATTAGACATTAACTATTCATCCCATTTTACAGATTTTATCATTTTACACCATTTTAGGTGACTATTTATCGAATGCTATGAAATTTGAGGAAGGTCTTAGGTATAAAATTTAATAAATGGTAAAGTTTATCCATCTTACTAATGTTTTAGAAATAATAAACCATGAATTTATTAATAAATGAAACATGATGGAAACTGTGGGTGCAATGTAGGGTAGATCGTCTTATTTACCTCATGGTTCTATGTCAGGTTGAAGGAAGAGACTCTTTGAGGTCTCTTGTGAGGGGAATACCTATCAATGTATTATTTACAGTAGTTCTATTATTTTTACTCAGTGTGGGTTGAATGGATATATGAGGTGAACATGAATTTGAGTCCCAATATATTGCTGATATAACAATATTATCATGCAAATAATGTGGTATTTTAGGATATATCTTCTAGAAGTTAGTGAAAGAGGGAATACACTGACTCCGCATTAAATAGAAAGGTCAAAAGATTCTCATTATTAAGGGATATAGAGTGAGACAATCCAGTTAGGTAAAGGTGTTGGTCTTGGAAATTTTATCCAAACACCTGATTAACAATGAAAATAAAGGAGGCTTGCTCGGTGTAGTCAGGCTATATCATAGGTTCATGGTTAAGGGTAGATGAATGTAGTATATCTGATACTTAGGGAGAAGAGAGACAACTCTTTTACTATGAGATATACTTTTCTAGTATCCTAAAAATTATTATCTTCTCTTTTTGATACAAGTTAATCAACTTCCTTTATATTTGTTCATGTTGTGGAGAGCCTTATGCTCGATGTGTATTTTTCTAGTTGGGTGATGGAACTTGATAATTCATTGTGGATTTGATCGACGAGTTTATCTTAGTGTGGGATATTCCCTCTCGAGGTTGGTGGAAATAACATTATGGGGAACTCTGTTTCCTCTAGATGATAGGTTTAGAATTATGTTTTGGGATGGATTGGTTGGTTCCCTATCATTCTTATATTTATTTATATTATCAGAGTTATACTTTCATATCATGAGATGGTGGAGTTTTTATTCACAAGGGTGAATCTAATGTCTAGGTGAGGCGATCGCGACCTGAGCATCATGGGAGTATAGGGATGACAGGCCATGTTTCTAGAATAAATCTATATGACCATGGATCTCTTCTAGCATAAATCCTTCCAGTAGATGATAATTTCAAGGATGTTTTACCAAAATTCATTTTAGGACTAACTCTAAAGAGAGAGGTTGAGTTTTCTATAGACATAGTATCAAGAGTTACAAAGGTGTCCATTTCTCATTATAGGTGACTATTACGGATTTGTAGTATCCCAAGATGTAGTTAGAGGGAATGGAAGTTATGGGGTTAATCTGACCCAATACTTTTCTACGGGGTTCTTTGGTCTTTTTATCCAATAATGAAGATGGAACCTTTCATTCATGTGTAGATTACTGGAAGTCAAATTAGTATACATTTAAGAATCAATATATTTTCCTTGGATAAATGATATTCTTGACCATTTGGGAAGATCTTAGTTTTTCTCTAAGACTGATATGAGTCTGGGTTATCATCTAGTGTGTG
Organism: Viscum album; assembly: GCA_963277665.1. Classification (NCBI taxonomy): domain Eukaryota; kingdom Viridiplantae; phylum Streptophyta; class Magnoliopsida; order Santalales; family Viscaceae; genus Viscum; species Viscum album. Next base: position 1,369,506,775 of record OY728133.1, on the reverse strand, counting down.
TTTGTCAAAAAAACATACCTCATATAACATTTCATAGTAGTTATAATCTATATGAGTATCTTGTTATACCATGAGGTCTCATGAATAGTCCAATTGTTTTCTTTGAATTTATGAACTTATTTTTCCATCCTTATTTGGATTTTTTTTTGTGGTATTCATGGTTGATATCTTGGTGTATTCGAATAATCAACACGACCATGACAAACAACTTGAAATCTTTTTGAATACACTATAATATCGTAAATTATATTCTATGCTCAAATAGTTACACTTCTATATGGATGAAATTAAATTCCTCGGTCGTATTATATTAGATCAAGAATTATCAGTTTCCCAGAGAAGGTGAGATCTATAGTTTCCTAGGAACATCATAAATACATCATTGACATATGGATTATCATGGGGTAGATGGATATTACAAGTGTTTCATACATGACTTTTCACATATATCAAAACATCTTAAATGCTTTACTAATAAGGGTGTGAATTTTTTACCATAAAAAAACAATGAGATGGCCTATCATAACCTAAAAGAGAGACTAACTTCAGCACTGATCCTAATTTTACCAAATTTGGGCAAGAGCTATACAAAATATTGTGATGGATCAGGTATAGGGATAAGAGAAGTTCTGATGTAGGAGGTGTGAGTGATGATTTATGGGTCTCATAAATTAATTCCAAAAGGGATAAACTACTTGGTTAATGATACTAGGATATCCGATTGTTTTCATACCATATGCTGTTATGGGAATAACATACTTTCTGATCATTTTATGGTGTACACATACCACAAAATCCCCAAGTATATATTTTAAAAGTCTGACTATAATTTATGGAAATTAAGGTAGCTTTAATACCTACTATATATAAATATTGAAATTAACTAAATGACATGAAACGTAAATGTTGATTTAGATTCACTAAGTTGGAGGACTCTGATACATTCCGTTCAGGAGGCCAGTTGTGAGTGGAAGTTTATGCTCTTATTTTAAAAGAAGAACATTGAGGTGTAGGACATATGTGGGTTGAATTATATCTCTTATTTAGTAGTGAATTCCACTCTTATGGATAGATTTTGGATGAGAAGATTTAAGTGTTGAGGTATTGGTCTTACGAGGGAGTTTGGTAGGTGAGGTCTTATCACGATGTTAGAACATGGATGAGGATGAGATCTTGCACATCCACATATATATTAGGCTTCCAAATGAAATTCGAGAGGAGTTGATGTAATATTCCCATGAATTTATTTGGGATCTTTATCTTGGTATTACTAACATGTATCATGTATTAATCCTTCAATAATGATGGTTGGGGATGAAGCGAGAGATAGATATGTTCACTACATGGTGTGACACTTGTCAGTAGGTGAATGGAGAACACTAGTGACCAACTGGTATTTTACAATATGACTAATTACTGAGTTGAAATGGGATGAAATCACCCAGAATTTCATGATAGGACTTACTAGATCAGCTTGGGGTAGGGATGTTATATGTGTTATCATAGAAATGTTGATAAAAGTCACCCATTTTATACCAATTTAGGAGAATCATTTAGTGGATGATCTTGGGAGCCAATACATTCAGGAGATTATATTCCACCATAGGGTCCCACAGTTTTTCATATCACATATAGATTATTGTTTCACATCATATTTATATAAGGTGTTCGAGAGGGAACTGTTTTCACAGGCACAGCTGAGTACAACCTATCTCCCCCATATTGACGGTCATTCCAATCATATAATATAGGTTTTAGAGGACATGCTCTGAGAATGTGGCCTTGATGTTGGGGTTTCTCTAGGGAGACATATACCCCCTTTTTAGTTCACTTATTACAATATATTACTTGATACTATACCTATGTTTCCATATGAGGCCTTATATGGTAGGCTACGTTGTTCAAAACTATGCTAGTTAGTGGAAGGATTGGTAGCGAGACTATGTCCTCATCATGTTAATGAGACTTCAAATATGGTTTAGATAATCAAAAATATGATTTCTAAAAAAAAATTCAATATAATAGACATAATATGATCATCACTGTTAGCCAGTAGATTTTGAGGCATGGAGTGGGGTTTTCTTGTGATTTTCTCCTATACATGGTTATAAATGTATTTAGTAACATGGGAAGATATCACCTCATTATGTTTGTCACTTCATGATTCTAGAGTGTGTCATACTGGTAGACTATTTTTTTAGTTACTTGAGAGGTATTGAGCCATACAATAAATCATACATGTATCTCTTCTTTTTTGATATCATTTTGATCCATTGAATATTATTCCGACATATGAGGTTGAGTTAGAGGTACATGAATCATTTGAGAAGAATACTATCTATATTGATGACCAAGGCATGAAGGCTCTTCAGGTCCAGTATGTTCCTCTAGTATAGGTGTTCTGGTAGCATGCCCAGGTGCAAGATGTGACTTTGGTGTGTGAAGACAAAATATGTGGTCAATTGATGGAGTTATTCTCATATTATACCTGATAAACCATTGAAGGGAAATTCATGGACGAATTACATTAAGTGGGAATATTATAAGATCAATAATTTTCATTAGGAATTAAATATTTTAATATAGTTTAATGTCTTAGATTTGAATGCATTTTGATTCCTAGAGAGTCTATGCAGAAAAATATGTTGTTAGGGGATTGTTTGTGCCGAAATCCCAATATTTTTTGGAAAGATATTCTATACCACATGATTATTAGTAACTATGCCAAATAGGATGCATGTATTGAGTTAACAGTGTAAGGAATTTATAATCATAGCGGGGGGTAAAAAATTTTCTATAACCATGTGGCCCTAGACTCATGGTCATGTAGGAGAAGTATAATTTCTAGAAGATTAAAATTACATAGTCAGTACATAATTTGTATAACAATTCATCATTAACCTCTGGGGGGTTCTTGGACAGAGAGGTGCACATGATTGCCACATGGTTTTTCCAACCATGTGAGAAAATTTTATGATCTAGTTTTTTTGGGAAAAACATCCCTTTTTCCATTATTTACTCTTAAATATTAAACCGTCCATTGTTTTGTTTTTCTTTATATGTGCCTCTCCACTCTTTTTTCTACTAAGATCCCCAAGCCTTCTCATGTCCATTGATCAAGTTCCTCAATATAAAATATTATTAAAGAGACATTTTAATTAATCAGTCATCATTGATTAGTAATATATTCCTCTTACACCATTTTTCTATTTTATTAGTCAAATTATTTCAATATAGGCTCTTCTGATAAATTTTTAGGGTGTTCATCTATTCTTTTGATTTCTTCTGATCTGGATAAAATCAGAAGATGGGACTAGGTGAGTGTTCCTCTACCAAGTTAAGGTAGTTGGTATATACCTTTTCCCACAATGTCTAATTGTTTATAGTTTGTTTACATGGTTCCATAAGCCATATATTCATATAGATTCTCCCCAAATTAATTAAATCAATGGTTAATTATTATAAACATGTTTACAAATTAATTTCACCCCTTTCTCATAATTTAGAGGTTTTTTAGCTCATCCTAGACCGCAAATGGGCTGGGTTCAAATTTTATAACATTCTTGTGCCACCATTCATGTGTCTTTAGCTTTCCATACATAATTGAAAATTGAATAAGGTTTTAATGTGAATTGTAAAAGTTTGGTGGAGTCATTATGAAAACATTTCAATTGTGATTGAAATGTATTAATTGGACAATACATTTATTTATACTTGATCAATGAGTGAATTTTAAAATGATTAAATATACGTTTAATGAATCTTGGATTAAAATGATTAGGATTCCATTGAAATTAATACTCCTTGGACCTGAAGATGATGTTCGATGAAATGGAAATTTTTACTCTAGGAATCCTACTTACTTGGATGTCTTGTACACTTCCAATATTTTATATTATTAACATGAAATGTTAAGATTGCTTGTATATTTCTAATCTGTTGATCTGATTCACTAGACTGTTTAGGATGCATCAAAATTTTCTAATCCTTTGATCAGATGGTTATATTTGGATTCGTTGGACATTATTACTCATTAGATCTGGTTTACTTGGCATACAGGGATGCCTTGGAGATTTATACTCCAAGTATGTAGTTTATCTAGTTTACTCGACATGATAAATTTTCATTAAGCATTAAAATACATCAATCAATTGATTCATCTTTGATACCTTAGGAATTACTACTACTTGGGTCCTGTATACTTGTTTTACATAGATTGCAAGGTTTCGCTGGACATTAGTACTCCTTGGACCCTATCCCAAGTATGCCTTACACACGATTACTTGAAGTAAACCATTTTTCTAATAATTTTTATGATTTTTTAGATTTCCTTTTGATTTAGTTTCTTGATCACATAGAGACTTGATAGGCTAGATAACCTCACATGGCTATTTTACTTCTTCACATGTTGTATCTATACACTACATCAGATTATACGCATGAAAATGAATTTTTATAGACACCGTTGGTGATTTCCTACATAGTGTTATCTCATACCATCTTCGGGCCATCATTGGGTACCCAAAAATGCTTCAATGATGATAGAAGGTATAGTGGGAGGCTTCATCTTACAGATGCTTAATTGATTTGTGCATAGGAGCAGGGTAGCACTGGACTTGGATTTAGATGCATGATGCAATCTGGGATAGTTTATTTCGGTATTTTTAACTTTAGATACATATATTTAAATAGTTTTATGTTGACATGTATTACTGAATTTTGTATAGCATTCCCTGATCATCACTATATATGAATCTATTGGAATATTTACTTAGTTATTTATATGATTAATTCTTTTTTCTTCCATTGATCAGTTATTCATAATGTTTCTATTATTATTTTTTATGATTATTCTATTTTTTTACACTCTAACCATGAGGGTATTGTCTCTCCACCATACTATATTAGACCCTTGATGCTTGTCTGATGCCTCTAAAATAAAAAAAGGCATGATTAAAGCCATATTTCTAACATGGTTTAGATACTGTTGAGTAAATTGGGTCCATTATGTCACGAAATAACACCCATACCTAGAACCATATCATATCTCAATAACTATCTTGATAATAACTAGTGGTATATAGTGAAAATCCCTAGAATAAGATCATAAAACATCAACCACCATGAGTGGATAATATTTATCCATTATAAAATACTGGTATATTAAAAGAAGAAATTTGTTTTTTGAATTGTATGTGACATGGAACACCTGTCTTAAAAACCATAAAAATATATATTTCATTAAATTTAACTCTTCGATAGTTTTTGGAATACGCAACCCCGAGTCACGATGAACAATAATCTAGTATATCTCTATAAAATAACTATTAAATTGGAATTTATGAATTATAATTACTTAATTATGAAAATTTTAATTTTATATTAATTAGAAATAAAATAAGAATCATATAAAAGAAAATGTAATATTTTCTAAAAAATTGTATTTTCTAAAAGGATGGTTTAGTCACGTTTAATGAAAATAATTTAAAATTAATTATTTTTACTTCCTTTAGAATATTTAAATTAAAAATTAAAATTAATTATTAAATTAAAAAATTAAAATTATATTTTGATGAATTTTTGGGGATTTTTCAAAAATGTTTAATTTTTTTTGACAAAATGTGAAAATACAAAATTTTAATTGAAATCATCCTTTTTAGTTAAATTATTTAAAATGATAAATTATATATAAAATTAGTTTTATAATAAAATCAGTTCAATTATATTCCAATTAATATAATTTAGATTTTTGGAATCATTTTTATATTTCTGTTTTATATAAAATCATTGTAAACATTGGCATATTTTCTCTTCGAAAACTATATTTCACATAGAGTCAGCTGGATTAATATTAAAATACTTAGTTTACTAATGTTAGTGTAATTTTTAAAAATGGATTACATATTTTTAAAAAATTATAAATTTTCTCTTTTATTTACATGTTAATTTTTCACTTAAATTAATATTGAAAATACTATAAATCATGTACCGTAGACATGGTAATAATTGATTTATCGTGGGAATAAATTAAAAATATAACTTTTAAAATGACCTAAAACATAATAAAATTATATTTTACGGATATTTTTTATTATATTTTACAAGTATCCATATGATTCCATTTATAATATTTTGAGTATTTGAAAAACATGTGTACACCATTTTATTTTCAAACATTACATGTCTACCACTCAATACACTTATAAAATCCCACCCCGTTTCATATATTATTTACACCATAAATCCATTTAGGATAATAAAATACACGAAAAAATAACTTCTAAAATTTTCTCTTCTTATCCTGGAACCCTTATTTTTTTAATGAGTCTAATATTTGTAGGATATTTGTGAAAACCTAATAAGGTTACCCAAGGAATACGTAACATTCCTCATCAATTTTTTTAATTTTTTTCTTCCTCAATCACCTTAAATTGATATTTATACATGGTTTTATAAAATACAGAAGATATTATATAAAAAGTATTTTTTATGTTAATTTCAGGAACATAAACCATCCCCACTTCTATCAAATGGGTTACAAAATCACCATTCGTGTGTATGGCAGACTACTGGCCCACGAACTGATGGCATTCATTTACTAATTACCTACTCCCAAAGTTGGGTGTGCAGTTGTATAAAGAGTATATATATGATATTTAATGGATAAATATAAATATTTATTAAATATATCTTATAGACCATTTTTTACTTTCCATTCCATAGAGGATTGGATAACGTTTCTTAAGTGTACGGTGAGCTTCCGCCTCCGAACGAGAGGTGATTTGTTTTTCACTAATGATTTACATGTATGGTTATAAAGATATATTTAATGAATATATGTGGTATAAATAACAAAATTATTATATTAATGAAATTTTTATCATTCTAAAAAGATATTATATCATTTTCTATCGTACCTTTTTACACAATAAATATGACAACATTAATTCATGTACATGTGGACTATCGGCTTTATTAAATGATGTGACACTATTTTCATCACCACACCATATAGATTACACATATAAGTATATTTCAAAAAAATTATTTATGATATTATTATCATTATGTAATGATTAAATAATACATTCCTCCTTTTCATAATGATTTTTGAAAAATGGAATCATAACTCATGTGTAATTATAAACTACTGTCTCCATGATCCAAAATACATAATTTATAAAATAACTATTTCATTATTTATATTAAAAGTTTAATTTACATATAAATATGATAATTATTTCATGATTATTATTCTGGATACTATTTAATAATTAAATGTGCACAACAACAGGAACATTCATGACAAAATACGAATGAAAAAAATATAGCAATTAACACCCGAAACATTAAAAATAATGAATAATTATTAAATAAGGACAGAGAATATGTTATAAAGGATAATATATGATACTATTAATATTAATATATTTCATAAATATGTTACTAAAACTTTTAAATCTTTTATTCAAGAGGTTAAAACATTTTTAATCAAAAGAAAGGGTGAGGTAAGGAACTTCATCTCAATTTCTATTCATTGAGGCATACTATAATGTCTTGAACCTAATTTTTATTATATAGTGTATATAATACACCTTTTACAGGTAATATCATGATTATATAAAAATTTCAGGTATTTTATTTTTTGATTTTTTTGAATTCATATATGGGAATTGGATTTGAAAATTACAATGTGGTAAATAATTTCATAACATAATTTATTTTATTGAGTTATATTATTTCTTCATTGTATTTGATATTTGATGATTTTGTGTTTATATAATTTTAAAAATATTATTTTATATAACCACTTATTATATTTGGATTTAGATTTAATACACATAATCAATTAATTGGTTAATTCTCACTTCATAATTCTGATCTTTGTAAGGGTTTATTTCACCGTCATAATTTAATCAGGATTATTTATACATGAATTTCCATTAAAAGATACTAATTTATATATTTTTAATAAAAACATTAATGTTATTATAATATGTTTATCCATGATCATTTTATAATAATTATACAATTTTTTCACTCTTTTTTCATAAAATGACTGAGAAAATAATTTTAAGAAAATATAACTTCATTTATCTCTTGAGTCGGAAATACAATTTCATTCAATACTATGTTGATGAAAAGTATTTCAAAAATACGATATACTATTCAAAAAATATTTATTATATACAATATTACCCATTTTTACTTTTTAGAATTTTTTTATAGAATCTTCATGTTATTTTAAGAAGAAGGAATATTAAACTTTTATCAAAAATATGAGAGGAATTATTATTTTATAAAACTCTACATGTATGTAATTTCCTACCATTATGAACCCAAATTAGTTTAAAAATTATTATATAATTTTCAAAAATTATTTTCAAATAAAATCATTTTTACAATGTTTTGTGAACTTTTTGTTTTAAATGGTGATTTTAAAAAAGAAAAGGATATTTTCCTCAAGAATGATTTTAAGGAAAATTTTATGTTGTTTCTGTCCATAAATGTTAATAAACATTATATTAACTTATACTCTACTAGAGATATATTTTATTTATTCCATAATTATTATTTTTATGGATGGTTTATGATCATTTTGACTATGTAACGTACTGAAAATCCCTTGATTAATTTTTGGTGTAATTTAATTTCCATTGAAATATTAACTTTCCTATTTTTATTAGGAATTAAATTTTCTCTATGTATCAATATTATTTATCATTGACATGTTTATTTCATTTATTTTATATCATTTCTATATAAGGTATTTTACATTGAAAATTATTTTTTTCCTAGGGAAATATTGATAAATCTGTATTCATTATTCAATTTAAATATTTTAAGATAAAGAACAATGTTCATGAATTAAATTTATTATTTGATATAAGAGGGGTGATTTAGAAATGTAGTGATCAGTGAGGCTTAAAACTATATATCCCCTAGATGAATTAGTAGTCTCCTCAGTAAAATTTGTAACCTATAATTAAACAAATTTCTACCTATAATTTAAAATTATCAAGTGAAAATTCTTGACATTTTAGGTATCATGAATCATGAGATCATGATGCCTAATTATTATTCATTTATTTCATTAAAAATTCAATTAAAATTTCCCATAATTCGTTGACAATGATATTTTCTCTTGATGAATTTCATTATTAGTTTATTGATTAAATTTAATGTTCGTTCAATTATTTACCTTTCTATATTGATTATTCCTTATCTAACAATGGTACTAAAGTGATTGATAAATGGAATGTGTATCCAGTTATTTAATTTTATATAATTATTATTCCTTATCTAATTATGATAGACATGTTATTGATTAAATGAAATATGTGTTCAGTCATTTAGTTTGTCATATTGATTATTCTTGATTGAATAACGATAGCTTCCACTATACATTAACCTTACTAAGAATTTTAGAAAATCATCCTTTTCCCATCCTAAGAATACATGAAGTATATTATGACTGATATGCAAGGATATTATAGAGGGAATAATTTTATTCCCCAAAAAATATATTTTCATAATTTTTATTCAATTTTTATATTTAAATCATGTATATATGTAGTTTACCATGACTAAAAAACTATTTAAGTCTTAGAGATGTGATTCCATGTATTTTATGCCAATGTAATATAGCTGATACCAACTTTGGGTGAACATATTTTGGATCTTTATAGTAGGTATTAGAGAAATATTATTAGAAACCATGAGCACTAGTTTTAGGAAATCATATATTTGGGAATAGAACCATATGATATAGATTTGAGTATACATATTGAAGAACACCCTACAGTTTTGGTAAAGAAGGAATATGTGGTCGTCCTAGAAATATATCCCTTTTGGGATAAAAAATGTGGAAATTGTTTTTCCACAGATATACCTATGGACAATACCTCAGAAAATATGATGTTGGTCTTGAGCTGATCATTACACGTTGTCTAAAAATGATCCTTACTGTGCACCTAGAGTGACACACCCATGGGATATGATTAGGATATGTCACATTTTATTTAAACAAAATTATAAATAATTTGAATAGATGATGGTAGTGAATGATATAGGTTAAAAATATGGTGTATTATATTGATAATATGGTGTTATTATTTAGTTATCAAATAAATGATTATATATTTTTCCTAATACACCTATTATTAATCATAATATGATTTTTTTAGTCAATAGATGAAACCAGAGGAAATCCTGTTATAATTGAATACGAATGAAAATGCAGGGACTATGAACAATAAAATGGGATTATTTTAGGTGTGAATGGTATTATGATTATTCATAATCACATATCTTTAAATATTGTTAACAACATAGGACATAACCAACTCTCAGACTCACCAAAGTAGAAAATGATCGAATTTTCTAAGAGCACCAGTGGTGGAGACCATTGAAGAGAGAAGTGTAGATTTCCACCATATTTAAAATATAGAAGAGACACCTAAGAAAGCGTCTCAATGGAATGTTAATGTTATTAATAGGTAGAAAAAATGTTAATAAAGAATACAATTTTCATGAAAAATTGAAGAATACCGTATAAGGAAAGAAATTTCATCCCAAGAGCAATTTATAGTTCTTTATCTTAAATATGGAGAACCTGGGAATTATCCTATTAAATGAAATCTTTTAAATGTTAACCCCTTGATCATTAAATGAAGTATGTTGAAATAAAATTCGTAATGATTTTATGTTTTGGGATTCCATAAAAATATTATATAATTGTATTTACTAATGGATTTTGGTTATAAGAATCATAAAATATATAAAAACTGTGTAAAACTGTAGATTTATAAACAACTTTATTAACTTAATAAGACTTACGGATACCATCATGGGATTATGAGTTTATGTCTGATCAAATTTTTATATTCATAAACACCCCTTTACAAAAATTTTCGAATGTAACATGATTAAGGATATTTTTGGAAGACATTTATGTGAATAATAATTATTATTATTTTATATAAATTATTTTTATGAGGATGAATTCCTCTACTTTTTATAATTAAGATTAATGGTTTTGGTAACAATTATGATTTATCTTATCTTTTATTTTTTGTAATTATGGGTCACCAAATTTTTTGAATGTTATAAGATTTAATTTAATATAGTTCTAAAAATGACAACCCACATGCTGGGTGACAACATATCACATCAGACTAGGATATGGTTATTAAAACCACGAATGAATGATGATAAGGTTTTAACACCTATAGTTGGACTATGTTATTTCCTAATTAATATTTCATTGTTTTGTGATAAACATTTTGACAAAAATATTAATGATTTACTTATGGTGTTACTGTAGAGGTTTAGAGATTAATTTATTATATTGGACAAATAGTTATAACAAATATTAAATTTTTAAAAATTTTAGAGGCATCCAGAAAGAATTGTCACTATTTTATGGATCGTAAAATCCAATAAATTTTATTTTTAGTGTTTTAATCCTAAAAAAATATGTTTTAAATATCCATTTCCTAGAGTAAGTGATGAATTGGAAATTAATCAAATCACATCCAAAGGATGAAATGATTCATATAAAATACAAAATATAAATTAAATGTATTTCTTTATATTCATAAAAAGTAAAAAAATTCCTGACCCTTAGGAAACGGATCTTGAAACAAAATGAAAATTCTATTACATTCATATCTAATGAATCAAATGGTATTTATATCATAATAAATTTTTTTAGACCCATAACATTCCATTTATCATTAACTTTCTTGTGATAAATGATATTTATCAGTTTCAATAATTATTTAATATTTTCTCTCATGTCCATATCTTCACTTTCCACTAATTATATTTTAATAAGAAACCTAATTATTCTTCATCTCTTTTGAACTTTGTAAATCCCTTTCTCTATTTTTAATACGATATTTTAATAACTCTTTTACTCTATGATTTTTTTTCAAAAATGGTATTTCCAAATGCCAAAACCCTTTGTTATTGGGATCAGGTTTAAATTTAAAGGATACAATTTCTTTAAGGTGTCGAAAATGTATCACCATATGATTTTAAAATAATATCATTTTTTATAGATTATGTGACATGGAAAACATTTCTTAAAGAATCCAAAAAATTTACATCTTTTATTTTAAACTGCTCGAATACTTATATAACACGCAACACTAAGAGAAAATGAACTATAATATAGTATAATGTTATAACATAACAATTAAATTGGTGGGTATCATTAGTAATAACTAAATTATGAAATTTTTTCTTATCTATTTATTATAAATAAAATAATAATCATTTAAAACAAAAATAAATGTATTTTAAACAACACTATTTTTTTAAAAGAATGTTCTATCACGTTTTACGCAAAAAATATAAAAATATTTTTCAAAAATTTTAGAAAATATATTTGACAAAATATATTTAATTTTATACTTTATTATATCAAAATTATATTGTTGTAATTTTTTAAATTTTTTTAAAATGTTTCATTATTTAATTAAAAGATAAAATTTAAAATTTTAATTGAAAACTGCCTTTTAATTTAATTTATTTATAAAGATGAACTATTTGTTTTGAAGTGAAATTATGCTATATTCATATAAATTAATCTAATTAAGGTCATTATAATTATTTTCATAATGAATTTTGATATAAAAACTTTTTAATATTTTGATCTTGTTCTCATTTAAAACCAACTTTATCACCGCATTCTTTGAGATTAATTATAACTTAAATTTTTATTCTTCTAGGAATTGAATTTTTAAATATGAATTGTAACAACCCAATCTTCCACTGTACGCTTGTCTTTGAATAATAAAATAGTGTGTGATGTATGCAACACCGAGTTCAAGCGCACCACGACCTATCAAACTAGACATTTAGAAAGCGGTTATTAATAGTAATATCCACATTTTTAATTTTATATATATCCCATATAATTTTAACATTCATCTTTCCTGTTTCTTAGATATAATATAATGACAAATACAATTTTCCAGATAAAATGAGTATTTTTCAAAAAATGTAGTTCTTCCACCATTTAATGGGAAACCCTTTCTAAATAAAATATTTGACACTTTTATATATTAAATTTGTTTAAATTATATTAACATTTATAAACAAGACATAAAAATAGTTTTGATAAATTTTTGGTGTTTTTCTGATCACTTTCACATATTGATGAATAGTGAAACATACTAAATTTTAATTGAAAACAACTTCTTTAATCAAAATAATTTATAGTGTCAAATTATACATTTTAATGGTTTTTGAAATACATATAGATTATATTTTAATCACTTAATACAATTTTGGTCATTGGAAATAATTTTACTTTTAAACCGGATATAAACACATATTAATCTTTTGATAGTTTTTACTTATCAAAAACTCACTTTCTAGTTTTTACTATGGGAATTAATTATAAATTAAAAAATTAAACTTATATGGTTTGAATTTGGTAAAATAGAAATCATTTTTGGATTCAAGATATCAAAATTAGCTTAGTGTAAATTTTTGGTATTTTTCTGAATACTTTCATTTTTTGATGAATAGTGAAAAATATTATGTTATTTTTTAGAAATAAACTTTCTATTTAAATAAATATTTATTTTATTTTATTTTAAGTAATAAATATATAAATAATACCTATATTAGTTAAATTTAATTCATTCAAGTCATTTTAAAATAAAATTAGATGTATAAAAATATATGGTATTTTTTAACGTCTTTTACCCAGCTTCTAGGCTTGTTAGAAAATTTTAATAAAATGTATTTTTAACACTTTTGTGAATTAAATTTCAAAAATATAAGAGACACAGATGAAATAATTATGTAAAATTATGTTCAATGAGATTAAAATAATTTTTGGTGACTAGTAACTTTTGAATTTTATTTACCACGGTTAAAAGTAAATAGGGTAATTAAAGGTAAAAATTATATTATAATTACCCTAACACATGTCATAATTCAATTGAATAAGTTTATTTTGACCAAAATCAACATTAGGAATAAAATATGACCCTTTTGAGTCCACTTGGTTTTTATTAGGAAATTTATTATTATTTTATTTAAAGAAGTGTTAAAAGTGTTGAATTCAAATTTTAATAACTAAAATATTTTTAATATAGAGTAGTACATAAGATAATTTTTACTATAAATATTCATTATAATTTTAAATATATTTACTACATCATGGTAATTTGTTTATAATTTTTAGACATTAAATATTTAAATTTTTTATGACACAATGATAATGCAGTAATTACCTAATTAATGAAATATTAAAATAATTGATATTATAAATATTAAAATAAATGTAAATTGAGACTTATTATGCTTTAAAAAAATATTTTCTAACATTACATTTTAGGGATGATTCTTTTTTTAATATATTAGTATAAGGACCCGGCCTTATAACATTACATAATCATGAATTAAATAAATAATTAACATTGAGGATCTTTTTAGGTTTAGAGTTTTAGAAAATTAGGACATAACTGTTACATCTCAATAGATTACAATGTAGACACTTCTACTCAGTTTCAATTTTCTTCATAAAATAAAAAACTCTTAAAAAAGATGTCTAGTTCCATGTTTTATAAATCATGTCTTTCCTTGATCCCATCCTTGACCATTTTCATCATTAAGTCTTGTGAAAAACATTTCAAAAACATAGGATGAGCATAAAAAGCTCAGTAAGGGATAAAAATATAGAAAGAAAACATTATTCCATGTATACATAACAATAAATTAAATCATATATTACTCATAAAACATAAGCACATAACATACCTAATGAAATCATAATATTTATGAATAACTCATATAAATCATAAGACATAAAGGTAACTTGAGGCATTCATAACATTCTTACGTAGGGAGTAGCCCTCATGGTTACGGTTGGAATACCCATCACAGTATATTCCCTAAATCTCTTCAGAAAAACATTAGCATTTAACTCCTTCATGTTACCCAATGCATTGGAGAGCTATCTCGGGCTCACTCACCCTTAGTTTATCATAAAACCACCCGAATTCATAAAAAATTCCCAAGAACCATAACATAATCGTATCACATAAAACATGCATAAAGCAAACATAACATTTTCACATTTCAATCACAAGTTATCAATAAAACACATCGATATAATCAAAAAATTTTCAAAAACATTTTCAATACCAAAACAAAAGAATATTAAAACATGGTATTTATTTTTCATTTAAAAATGGAATGGCTTGTCGTGGATGCTGAAACTCAAATAATGGTCATGGTGGCAGAGAAGTCGTTGTCGCCGCATACATAAGAAAAATACATTCCTTTTTTTAGTAAAACGCTTAGTGTAAAAAGATTAATTTTTAAGGAAATTAAAATTCAAAAGGGTTTGTTATAAAACTAATAAAATATGGTCATATATAAATTGATGTATGTCTAAATGAAAGGAGATTGAGACGAAGGCCCTTACCTCAAGTACAACTTGTCCTGTTCGTTTCTTTATATTCTTGAATAATAAACTTTGGTCAATTTATTATTTCTTAAGGACAAAATTTAACATTTATTATTCAATTCAGCTCACATATTTCCATGTTATAATAATTAGTTAATTATGTGAGTTCATATCATACGTTTTGTCAATGTACAATACTTGTGTCAAAATTATACTTGTTTGAAGAGAATTGTCCATGTAGTTATAAGTACATCATCTACATAATGGTGTTCATGATTTAAATATCATATATATCCAGTATATAATATTTTGTTGGACTCCTCATGTATTAATCATGTTTTAATGATCACAAATCTCATTAATGATCACAAATCTCATTAATTATCACAAATATCATTAATGATCACAAATCTCAATAATGATCACAAATCTTATTCTTCCTAGTTAACTACTATTAATTATATCCAATCATGTGTATTTATGATTCAAGTTATCTCATGATTTATAATGGTTTAGCTCAATCCATTTCATACATACACTGCTTATGTCTGAATACAGTTATTTTTCTCAGTACAAGACAACATGAAGCCAGACACCGTGAAGCCAGACACTGTGAAGCTAGACACCATAAATCAAGACACCGTGAATCAAGACACCGTGAACAAGACACCGTGAAGCAAGACACCGTAAATAAAGACACCATGAAAAATAAACTGTGAACAAGACATCGTAAACAAGGCACTGTGAACAAGACATCGTAAATGAGACACCATGAAACTCAAACATCATGATGTCTAGACACCGTTTGAAGGAGACACCATTTTCAAAACATAATATGACACCTTTTCTTAAACTATTATTTCGACTTTAAATTTAATTTCTAACTGTCATATTTGATTCCTTTAGTGCACTGACATAATTAATGTTTCTTTGTAGACATAGTATGAGGTACGAGGTAAGAAAGCATGGAACCTGTCAGCTAAAACTCATGCATTCAAAGATAAAGATAGATGTGTGCCCAAGAGCAATACAGAGTGATACTGAATGAAAAACAGACCAGTGAGCACGACTGCAAAGTAGATATTGCAATATTTTCAAAAGGAATCACAGTTACATGCATGAAATCTGACTCAGCTGAAGAACATATAAAGTACAATGGAATCCAGATAACATATTCACATTATCAAAACTCATGAAGAACACAAGATGAATCGCGACACTCAGTTTTCAGGACAAAAACTATAGGACTAAGAAGCATTACTATTTAATGAATGGAGTCCCTAGATTCACTTCAAATCACTAGTGCATTCTAAACTCATATATACTCCCTCTCAGTTATTATTTTACTTACTTTTTGAGCAGTGTGTATACTCTATATATTCTATACACACACTGACTCATGTGCCAAACTAGAGGATTTCTAAATCCTTACACAAAACTCTTTATTCTTTTGTTTACCCATGACAACTGTGGAAGAGGTCCTTGTGTGGCCTGGTTGTTATTATTTTTTACACACTAAAACTATGGAAGAGGTCCCTGTGTGACCGAGATAGTCTGTGTACTATTTTTAACCCCGAACCTGGGATTGGATCAGAGATTATATATATAAACTGCTTGGTGGTAGATGATCACCAAGTGGAGTGGATTAGGTATTGGCTGGAGACTGAACCACTTGTTTTATATACCCTGTGCTGTTTAAATTTAGTCCTCTCTGTTTTACAACTTTATTGCATAATCCAGAAATCATTAATTTCACTTTGATAGTTATTCGTGGAAAGAAGTTATAACTGATTTGTCTTAGTAGGATAAATTAAAAAGTAATATTAATAATAAAAAGAAATTTTACTGAGAATTAATCAATCTTCTTAGAAGTTGTTTAGAAATTCAAACTCTTATAAAAGTATAGCCTTGATTAACTGGGCTGTATCTATTTTTGGGGAAACCATTTATTTTGAAAATAATATTCTTTTAACAGAAATTTTTCTAGTTACTCAATTCACTACTTTCCTCTTGAGTAAACTACTCTGACCAACATTTGGTATCAAATTTTGTACTTTATTAGGACTCCGTGTAATCTTACTCAAATATGATTGTAGTTATACTTTAATGTTCTTTAAATTTATGTTGATTCAAAATTTATAGCTCTTTTAAAGTAATTATATAGTATGGATAATAGATTGGATGGTGTTGCAACCAAAAGAACACCTTTATTTAATGGAACCAATTATACTGAATGGAAAATTAAAATGAAAATGCATCTAGAGAGTATGAGCTTTGAAATTTTGTCATCCATTAAAGATGAATACAAAATTCCTGTGATTGATATAATTACATGGGATAAACCTACCAAACTTTCTTATAATAACAATTAAAAATACATGAATGCCTTGTACTGTTCCTAAGGAGTTGAAGAATTTAATAGGATTTCTACTTGTAAAACTGGCCATGAAATTTGAGATACCTTGTCTGTCTCCCATGATGTAACATCTAGTGTAAAGGAAATGAGACATAATACTTATACTATAAAATATGATAATTTTAAAATTAAACCTGATGAGCCTATTTCTGACATGTATTTTAGGTTCAATGAGATTGTCAACACAATGATTTATCTAGGAATAGAAGTCACTCTCAATGAACAGATAATGAAAATCCTTAGATGTCTACCTGACAGATGGCGGGGAACCTATGTCTCAATTAGTGAATCATGTTACATCAGCAAGCTACCAGTAAAATAACTCATTGGGAAACTGATGATGTTTGAGAAAGAGCTTAAAGTAAACAAAGAAGAGGAGGATGAACCAAAGGAGAAATTTTTAGAAATCAAGACCACCTTCTCGAAGCACAAAGACAAAGGGAAACTGGAAGCTTCTGTAGAATGTTCAACCACTGAACAATCATCACCTGACAGTGATGAGGATATAGCTCAACTAGCCAGAATATTCAAATAATTTTACAACAAGAATAAATTTTTCAGAAATCCTAACTTCAAGGACAAGTATGATCTAAAAGGAAACTAGAAAAAGGACTAGAAAAGAAGTGACAAAACTGATGAAATTGTATGTTATGAAATTATAGCAAAGGACATATAAAGGCTGACTGTCCAAATCATAAGTATAAGATGAAATATGAGGACAAGAATAAGAAGTACAAAAAGGAAATTAAAGCAACTTGGAGTGCCTCTGAGGATAGTTCAAGTGACTCAGAGACATCACATGATGAACAGGATAACAAAGCCAATATGTGTTTTATGAAAAACTCATCTGAGGTAACACTGAACTCTTCTTTACATAATTCATACTATTCTAAAGAGGAAAGTGACTATGAAAATATGACTAATAAAGAAATTTTTGAATACTGTAACATTATTGAAGAGACATGAAATGATTTAAAAGATAAATAAAAATCATTGAAGAAACAACATGATCTCACTATATATGTTAAATCTGAACTTACTACTAAAAAGAATTAAAATTCTCAACTGTTCAAAGAAAACAATGAATTAAAAATGTCTAATGAGAAATGAAAAAGTGACTTAGAAAAGTTTACTAATGGGAAAAAAACCTTACCCAAATGCCAGGAAAACAAATTGCCCCAAAATACAATACTGGCTTTGGTTATTAACCTGGTAAAAGTAACCCTGGTAGAACAAATTTTGTTTCAAAGTCTAGGACATATGGTTTTGTTCCCAGTTCTGGACACATCTCAACTAGCTCAAGTCATGATACATATTCTACTCCTTCAAATTTTTGTGGATCAAATGCATTTTATTTTTCAAACACATTGCATAGTGCTTATATGAAACCTATGAGCAAAAAATGGGTTCCTAAAGCACTTATTACTAATGTTACTGGACCCAAATGAGTATGGGTACCCAAATCTATCTTTTCATGATCATGTTATAAAAAATATTCTTAAAGTGCTCCTCCAAAAATCTACGGTACTTGGACAGTGGATGTTCAAGGCACATGATATGAGACTACTCATGCTTCAAGAACTAGATAAAAGTAGATGGAGGATATGTGACATTTGGTGACAATACCAAAGGAAAAATCATTTTCTTAGGCCACATTGGTAACAATGATTCAATTTTAATTTCTAAAGTACTGTTTGTTGATGGCTTAAAATAAAATCTTCATAGTATCTCACAATTATGCAATGATTGATATCATGTTAAATTTGAAAATAATGTATTTAATGTCTTTAATTCTAAAGATTAAATAGTATTTTTTGCATCATGGAATGAGATAATTTATTCTGTTAATTTAGATTCCTTAGCTTCTCAAAATGTTTCATGCTTAAGTGTATTTCATTAAGAATGTTGGCTCTCACATTGGAAACTAGGACACTATAATGTTCAATCCCTAATGTTTTCTAAACTGACCTCTGATACCAAATATAAGGACCCATCCTTATAACATTTCATAATCATGAATTAAATGAATAATTAACATTGAGGATCTTTTCAGGTTTATATTTTTAGTGAATTATCACATAACTATTACATCTCAAATGATTAAAAAGTGGACACATCTACTCAGTTTTAGTTTTTTTCATAAAATAAAAATTCTTAAAAAGAAAGATGTCTAGTTCCATGTTTTAGACAACATGTCTTTACTTGATCTCATCCTTGACCTTGTTCATCTTTAAGTCCTGTGGAAAACATTTCAAAAACATGGGATGAGCATAAAAAGCTCAGTAAGGGATAAAAATATGGAAAGAAAACATTAGTCCATGTATACATAACAATCAATTAAAACATACTTTACTCATAAAACATAAGCACTTAACATACCTCATGAAATCACAAGATTTATTAATAACTCGTAGAAATCATAAGTCATAAAGGTAACTTGAGGCATTCATAACATTCTTACGTAGGGAGTAACCATCATGGTTACATTTGGAATACCCATCATAGTATATTCCCTAAATCTCTATGGAGAATCCTTAGAGTTTAACTCGTTCGCATTACCCAATGCATTAGAGTGCTATCTCGGTCTCACCCACCCTTAGTTTATAACGGAACCACCCAAAATCATAAACAATTCCCAAGAACCATAACATAATCGTATCACATAAAACATGCATAAAGGAAACATAACATTTCCACATTTCAATCACAAGATATCAATATAACACATTAATATAATCAAAACGCTATTAAATCCATTCTCAATACCAAAATAAAATAATATTAAAACATGGTATTTATTTTTCTTTTAAAAATATTATGTCTTGTAGTGGAATCTGAAACTCAAATAATGGTCATGGTGGTAGAGAAGACGTTGTCGCCACATACATAAGACAAAAACATTCCTATTGTTGTTTAGTAAAACACTTCGTTTAAAAAGATTCATTTTGAATGAAATTAAAAGTAAAAAGTGTTTATTATAAAACTAATAAAATAAGGTCGTATATAAATTGAAGTATGCCTCAACAAAAGGATATTGGGACAAAGTCCCTTACCTCAAGTCTGACTTGTCCTGTTCATTTCGTTATATTTTTTGAATAATAATCATTGGTCAATTTATAATTTCCTAAGGACTTCATTTAATGTTTATAATTAAATTCATATCACATATTATCATTTAATAATAATTAGTTAATTATGTGAGTTAATATCATAGGTTTTGTCGATGTTCAGTAATTGAGTCAAAAATAAACTTGTTTACAGAGAATTGTCCATGTAGTTATAAGTACATCATATAAAGAATGGTGTTCATGATTTAAATATCATATATATCAAGTATATATGTATTTTTTTGGACTCCTCAGGTATTAATCTTGTTTTAATGATCAAAAATCTCATTAATGATCACAAATCTCATTAATGATCACAAATCTGATTAATGATCCCAAATCTTATTCATCCTAGTTAACTCCTATAAATTATATCCAATCATGTTTATTTATGTTTCTTGTTCTCTCATGATTTATAATGGTCAAGCTCAATCCATTTCATGCATATCACCGTTTAAGTCTGAATATAGTTATTTTCTTAAGTACAAGACACCGTGAAGCCAGACACCGTGAAGTCAGACACCGTGAAGCCAGACACCATAAATCAAGACATCGTGAAGCAAGACACCATGAACAAGACACCATGAAGCAAGACACCATAAATTAGGACCCCATGAACAAGACACTCTGAACAAGGCACTGTAAACAAGGCATCATGAACAAGACACCGTAAATGAGACACCGTGACACTCAGACATCGTGATGTCTAGACACCGTTTGAAGGAAACACCATTTTCAAAACTTACTATGATACCATTTATTAAACTATTTTGTCATATTTCAATTTAAATACTAACGTTCATATTTGATGCCTGTAGTAAACTGACATAATTAATGTTTCTTTGTAGACATAGAACGTGGTATGAGGTAAGAAAACATGGAACCTGTCAGCTAAAACTCATGCATTCGAATAAAAAGATTGATGTGTGCCCAAGTGAAATATAGTGCGATACTGAATGAAAAAAAATCTTGTGACCATGACTGTGAGGAAGATATTTCAATATTTTCAAAAGGAATCATTGTTACATGCATGCAATCTGACTCTTCTGAAGAACATATGAAGTACATTAGAATCCAGAGAATATATTCACATTATAAAAACTCGTGAAGAACACAAGTTGAATTGCGACGCTCTATTTTTCAAGACAAAAACAGGAGAACGACTCAAAATAATTTCAGTTTAATCAAAGGAGTCAAGAGCTGCACTTCAATTCACTAGAGCATTATAAACTCATATCAACTCTCTCTCAGTGATTCTCTTACTTACTTTTTGAGCAGTGTGTGTACTTTGTATATTCTATACACACACTGACTCTTGTGCTAAACTGGAGGATTTATAAATCCTTACTCAAAACTCTTTATACTTTTGTTTACCCACGAGAACTATGGAATATACCCTTGTGTGGTCTGGTTTTTATTTTTTTTACCCACAAAAACTTTGGAAGAGGTCCTTGTGTGACCTGGATAGTCTGTGTACAATTGTTAACCCCGATCCAGGGTGTGGATCAGAGTTTATTTATATAAACTACTTGGTGGAAGGTGATTACCAAGGGGAGTTGATTAGGTCTTGTCTTGAGACTGAACCACTTGTTTTATATACCCTGTGCTATTTAAATTTAGTCTTCTCTGTTTTACTGTTTTATTGCATAATCCAGAAATCAATAATTTCACTTTGACAGTTAGTCTTGGAAATAAGTTATAACTGATTTGTCTTAGTAGGATAACTTCAAAAGTAATATTAATAATACAAATTAATATTACAGATAATTGATCAATCTTCTAAGACGTTGTTTAAAATACAAACTCTTATGTCAGTATAACCTTGATTAACTGGGCTGTATCTATTTTTGGGGAATCCATTTTTTTGAAAATAATATTCTTTTAATAGAAATTTTTACAGTTTCTAAATTCACCCCTCTCCTCTTTAGTAAACTACTCCGACCAACATTTGGTATCAAAGGTTGTAGTTTATTAGGAATCTGTGTAATCTTACTCAACAATGATTGTAGTTATACTTTAAAGATCAATAAATTTCTATCGATTCTAATTTTTTAGATCTTTTAAAGTAATTTGTTGGTATGGATAATAGATTGGAAGGTGTTGCAACCAACATACCACCTTTCTTAAATAGAACCAATTATATTCAATGGAAAATGAAAATAAAAATTCATATAGAGAGTATGAGCTTTGGAATTTGGTCATCCATTATTGATGAATACAAACTTCCTGTGACTGATATAATTACATGGTATAAACCTAAAAAACTTGCTTACAATATCAATTGCAAATCCGTGAATTCCTTGTATTGTTCCTTAGGATAGGAAGAATTTAATAGGATTTCTCCTTGTAAAACTACCAATGAAATTTGGGATACCTTGTCTATCTCACATGAAGGTACATCTAGTGTAAAGGAAATGAGACTTAATACTTATACTATTAAATATGATAATTTTAAAATGAAACCTAATAACCCTATTTCTGACATGTATCTCAGGTTCAATGAGATTGTCAACACAATGATTTCTCTAGGAAGAGAAGTCACTCCCAAAGAACAGATAATGAGAATCCTTAGATGTCTACCTAACAGATGGAGGGGAACCTCTCTCTCAATTATAGAATCATGAAACATCATCAAGATACCTGTAAAAGAACTCATTGGGAAACTGATGATGCATGGGGAAGAGCTGAAAGTAAAAAAAATAAGAGGAGGCTGAACCAAAGAGGAAATATTTAGCATTCAAGACCACCTTCTAAAAGCACAAAGTCAAAGGAAAACTGGAAGCTTCTGTATAAAGTTCCACCACAGAACAATCATCACTTTATAGTGATGAAGAAATTGCTCAACTTGACAATAGATTCAAACAATTTTACAAAAAGAAGAACTTTTTTAGAAAGCCTAACTTCAAGGGAAAGTATGATCTAATAGAAAACTGTAAAAAGGACTGGAAAAGAGGTGACAAAACTGATGAAATTGTATTCTATGAATGTAAGTGAAAAGGAAATATAAAGGATGACTGTAAAAAGCATATGTATAAGTAAAAATATGAGGACACGAATGAGAATTACAAAAAGGAAATGAAAGCAACTTGGAGTGCCTCTGAGGATTGTTCAAGCGACTCAAATACATCACATGATGAATAGGATAACAAATCCAATATGTGTTTTATGACAAAAACATCTGAGGTAACACTGAACTCTTCTGTACATAATTCATACTATATTGAATAGGAAAGTGACTCTGAAAATATGACTAATGAAGAAATGTTTGAATACTTTAACATGCTTGAAGAGACATGTAATGAATTAAAAGATAAATATAAATCATAGAAAAAACAGCATGCTCTCACTGTAAATGTTAAATCTGAACTTACTACTAAAAAGGAGAAAAATTATCAACTGCTCAAAGAAAAAAATGAATTAAAAATGTCTAATGAGCAATGAAAAAGTGACTTAGAAAAGATTACTAATGGGAAAAATACCCTTACCCAAATTCCAGGAAAACAAATTTCCCCTAAATACAATACTGGCATTGGTTATCAACCTGGTAAAAGAAACCTTGGAAGAACAAATTTTGTGACAAAGTCTAGGTCATATGGTATTTTTTTCAGTTCTGGACACAACTCAACTATCTCAAGTCATGATACATACTCTACTATTTCAAATGTTTGTGGAGCAGATTCATTTTATTTTTCAAACACTTTAATAATGATTATAGGAAACCTATGAGACAAATATGGATACATAAAGCACTTATTACTAATGTTACTAGAACCAAATGAGTATGAGTCCGAAAATCTGTCTTTTCTTGATCATGTTATAGGAAAGCTGCTTAAAGAGATCCTGAAAAAATCTATGGTACTTGGACAATGGATGTTTAAGCCACTTGATAGGATACAACTCATGCTTCAAGAACCTGATAAAAGTAGATGGACGATATGTCACATTTGGTGACAATGCCAAAGGGAAAATAATTGGCTTAGTCCAGATTGGTAACACTGATTCAATTTTAATTTCTAAAGTACTATTTGTTAATGGCTTAAAATATAATCTGCTTAGTATCTCACAATTATGCGATGATGGATATCATGTTAAATTTGAAAATGATATCTGTAATGTCTTTAATTCTAAATATGAATAAGTATTTTCTGCATCAAGTAATGAGTACATTTATTCTGTTAATTTAGATTCCTTG
This sequence comes from Viscum album, assembly GCA_963277665.1. Classification (NCBI taxonomy): domain Eukaryota; kingdom Viridiplantae; phylum Streptophyta; class Magnoliopsida; order Santalales; family Viscaceae; genus Viscum; species Viscum album. The sequence continues at coordinate 1,369,481,627 of OY728133.1, read as the reverse complement.
GCTTCTCAAAATGTTTCATGCTTATGTGTATTTTATAAAGAATCTTGGCTCTCGCATAGGAGACTGGTACACTGTAACGTTCACTCTCTAATGTTGTCTAAACTAATCTCTATTACCAACTATAAGGACCCGACCTTATAAGATTACATAATCATGAATTAAATGAATAATTCACATTGAGGATCTTTTCATGTTTAGAGTTTTATATAATTAGGACATAACTATTACATCTCAAAAGATTAAAAAGTAGACACTTCTACTCAGTTTCCATTTTTTCATAAAATAAAAACTCTTAAAAACAAATATGTATACTTCCATGTTTTAGACAGCATGTCTTTCCTTGATCCCATCCTTTACCATATTCATCTTTATGTCCCGTGGAAAACATTTCAAAAACTTGGTATGGGTATAAAAAGCTCAGTATGGGATAAAAATACGGAAAGAAAAATTAGTCCATGTATACATAAGAATCAATGAAAACATACTTTACTCATAAAACATAAGCACTTAACATACCTCATGAAATCATATGTTTTATGAATAGCTCATAGAAATCATAATACATGAAGTTAAATTGAGGAATTCATAACATTATTACATAGGGAGTAACCCTCATGGTTACGTTTGGAAACACATCACAGTATATTCCCTAAATAATTTCGTAGAAACCATATCATTTAACTCCTTCATGTTACCCAATGCATTGGAGAGCTATCTTGGGCTCACCCACCCTTAGTTTATCACGGAACCACCCGACTTCATAAATAATGCCCATGAACCATAACATAATCGTATCACATAAAACATGCATAAAGGAAACATAACATTTTTACATTTCAATCACACTATATCAATATGACACATTGATATAATCAAAAAATTATCAAACCCATTTTCAATACCAAAATAAAGAAAAGTAAAACATGGAATTTTTTTCATTTAAAAAGTTATGTCTTGTAGAGGAAGTCAAAACTCAAATAATGGTCACGACGGTGGAGAAGTCATTGTTTCCACACACATAAGACAAAAACATTCCATTTTTCATTTAGTAAAACACTTCGTGTAAAAATATTCCATTTTAATGAAACTAAAAGTCAAATGGCTTTATTATACAACTAATAAAAGAAGTTCGTATATAAATTTAAGTATGCCTCAATGAAAGGAGATTGAGACTAATTCTCATTCAATGATCATGAAATAAGAGCAAGGATGAATCAATAACATATTTATGTGTGAAAAGTATAAATAAACCCAATATAAGTGGATATAAAGTGTAAAAAATTCAGAGTTCAGTCACACATACTCTTGTAAAAACAAAACCAATGACATGGATATTTAACTCAATGAAACGAGATTGAGTTATGATTTCCCAAAAAAGTTCGTATAAATGACATAAGAATTTATCAATGATATGATTATGTGTAGAAAAATTATATCCATACAAAGGGAAGTGTAAATTACAACATTGAGATACCACACGTAATCATTGCATAATAAAATCAATGAAGAATAAGATTAACCCAAAGAATGGAAATCAGGTTAAGAAGTTCCATTACCACTTTGAACATTATAATCATAACATGAGAAAGGTATGAGATTAAAAAAAAATATAATATCATGATAATAATGGGATTAATGATATAATATAAAAGAGGCATCATACATGCCAAATAAAAGTGAATTAGTGCATAATGATAAATAAGTCTCAACAGAATGTAAATTGAGACTAGCCTCCCTTAAAAATTTTCATTATGGTAACGACTTAGGTAATGGCCCAAATGTGGGAGGATAAATGATCCTTTATTAAAATATAATATAATGGACAGTAATTTCTTGATTATAAATGGATTACATTATGACCATTTTAAAATACAAGAACTTCTTCCAAATAAGATGCTTGAATTTGAAAGGAGTGGAAGGTGAGGATTACTTACGAAAATTAGACATCCTAACGGCACCACTTAAAACATCCGAAAATAGATTTATGAGATAAAATAGGGTATCTCATCATATGAACATAAAAATTACATTAATAGGAATATAAAATATCATTCCCAAACATAATAAAGAGGAGCATAAAAGAGATGACATAAATAGAGTAGTTGAACAGAAAAAGAGAGAGGTAGGATCCCTTACCTCAAGTTCGACATGTCCTTTTTCGTTTTTTATATTCCTGAATAATAAAATATGGCCAATTTATAATTTCGTAAGGAATTATTTTAATTTTTTTTATTAAATTCATTTCACATGTTATAATGTTATAATAATTAGTTAATTATGTGAGATTATATCATACGTTTTGTCGATGTTCGGTACGTGAGTCAAAAATGAATTTGTTTGAAATGAATCGTCCATGTAGTTATAATTAAATCATCTCCAGAATATTATTAATGATTTAAATATCATATATATCCAGTATATATTCAATTTATACTATTTCATAACATTTGGATATAAAAAATGAAATGCACCGTTCATTGAGACGGTAGGTCGTACGTACGCATTAACACTACTTTCATTTCATTGTCATATTAAAGGAATTAAAACTAAATGATACATAGATGTATTTTAATTCTAGTATAATATATATTTTATATAGGTAACATAAGTTTATTAATTAAATTCTTTATAAATTCCATTATTTTCATGAACGAGTCACATCACTTGAGGGGGCGGTAGTCCACACTTCCTCTGATGAAATTATCGCAGTTCCACAACATGCAAAGCATAAAGGTATGTTTTAAATATAAAATACAGAAGCAAAGAGAGGGAATAAATATAATATATATCATATGTAAATATAGTTCCATCATAATTTCCACCATGAGAGGTGTTAAAAGAAGATTGAACAATAATCATTTCGTGAGGCAGTAATTCGCCACCCACAGAAATAGTATGTTCTTTAACAATTAGACGGAGGTGTGAATAAGTGTAGGTAGAAAACTTATCATAACAAAATCCTAGTATATTGATGATACTGGTTTTATTATGGTATCGAATAATAAGAAGATATTGGTGAGTGAAGAAGGAAAATAAAATAGAGACACTCGAGAGAAGACATTACCTCTAAATTGGGTAACTCTTTTTTATTTAAGCCAAAGGCTTCCTTGGAAAGACTTATGCACAAAGAGAAGATTTTAGGAGTAAGATAGGGATTCGGAGAGACAATATGAGCAGATTTTGGATGGGACACGAGCTTTAGAGGTGTGGGTATGTGGGTAGAGGTGGGGGCCTTATATAAGATGGAGGAGAGGCACTCTTGGAATGTCATGAAATATTAATTTATTATAAAATGTTTTTCAAATTAAAAGGTTTCCAAAATGATATATTTCTTGGATAATAGGATAAAAGGTAGAAATAAACTCATCCAATAGGATTTTTACAAGTTTAGGTCATTGAAATCACCTTATCTTTTCATTTTAACCCTTAGTTAAAATTAATAATTCTTACCACGCCTTTTTTTATTTTCAAACAATAAGGTCATAATAATTACTTTAAAATGAAAATAGTCCCATAATTGTATCAATAATAATATTAGTAATATATTTTATATCATTTGGTAGAATATTAATTTTTTGGACTATTATACCATTTAATAAAATAACATTGGTTTTACAAAATCATTTATGCAAATTTCGACACTATTTGGTAGTTGACTTTTGATAGAGGCATAAAAGATTTATTCCTTCTAAATAAAAGAATCAACCTATAGTTTACATGTCATAATTAACTATAAAATTCGTGGAAATCATAAAAAGTTTGAAAAAAAATTATTTTAACACTTATAATATCATATATTTAAATCTTTCATTAATGAGGTAATAACTGCATCATCATTGTGTCATGATTAAATTTATTTATTTAATGTCTAAAAATTATAAATAAAATATCATGATGTAGGAAATATTTTTATCTTTCAAATGACTATTCATAGTCAAAGTGACCATTTATATAAACAAAAATAAAATTGTTTTACATAGGTATTACATAATTTTGTTATATTTCCCTTTCTTTAAAAATAATATGATAAAAGGTCACTATCACACAAAAGTGATTCTATGGGGTCCGTAAGTTGTCCCAAGGCTATCCATCGTCGGAAATGACTCATACAAGAATACTTGGGCAAACTTTCCGGTCTTTTATATTATTATGATATTATTTTATTACCCTTAACTACCTGATTACTAATTAATCACGATAATTAAAGATAATCACCGTCATTACTATTCATAATGTCCAAAAACAAAATAGTCTTAATTACATAATTTAGAAATACTAATTCCAAATATGGAATTAATTTTACCATATTCCAAACACAGAAATCCCAGTATGTAATTTAAAAATAATTCTCGTTGTCAAAACCAAAGATGGGTTTTTAAGAAATAAAATTTATCAAAAGATGGACTTGTTTTTTCATCCAATTAAAAAGTGAAATTACGTACAATGACGAAAATTTTATTAAATGATAACAAAATAATTATATTACACCTTAAAACCAATTAAAATGACAATCTAACTATATAAATAAATTGGATGAAAGGGCAGTTTGGAATTAAAATGCTGTATTTTTCACTATTCATTAAAAAATGAACATTATCAGAAAAGTGCCAAAACATCACCCAAATCTATATTTGATATTCCAAATTCAAAAATTATGTCTATTTTAACAAATTAAAATCATAGATGATTCTTTAATAAATTATATAATTAATTCCCGATGTTAAAACAAATATCATGTTTTTTATGAAACAATATCTATCAAAAGATTCACACTTGTTTATGTCCATTTTCATAGTGAAATTAAATCTAATTACAACCATTGGATTAAATGGTAAAAAAATATTCTAATTCAAATATAAAACCAATTAAAAATATAATCTAACCATAAAAATATATTATATTAAAAGGTTGTTTTGAATTAAAATACAGCATGTTTCATTATTCATTAAAAAAGAACTTTATCAGAAAAATAACAAAAATTTACATAAAGTAATTTTTGATACCACAATTCTAAATTAGGATTATATTTTTTCAATTATAACATATAAAATTCTAAAGAGTATATTGAAAAATGGTTCACCATCAAAAGGCAGTTAATCGACCTTTTAAAGAATATTAGAATATTTTTTCTTAAAATCGAATTCTATTCTTATTTTAAGCCTCTAAATTTTATTGGATAAATTTAAAAATATTTAAAAAAAATATATAATAATTTTTTAGTTAGTTATATTCATTCCCTCTATTATAATGGCTAGCTGTTAACAACCATTTAAAATAATATTATTATATTATTAGTGTGCGATGTAAGATTTCAAAGAAACTCGTTGTTGCATATTGGGTACGCCATCGAACATAGAAACCCCTTTAAGGTGGTATTAATATTTTTTTCAAAAATATTAATTAATATGAAAATTTCATATTCTTTATTTAACTGGGATTTTACAATCAGATTGTTAAGACTTTCACAAAAAACAAATACTAAATAATTTCTAAATTGACATAAATGAGTTTTTAAAACAAATACTATATTATTAAATGCTATAATTGTCCAAAATATCTTAGGTTCAGCCAAAAGACTTATATAATAATATATATGTCATTAATGAACCACATGGGTATTTCTTAGAACTTTATAGTATGTTTACTAACCATATAAAATAAAAATACACGGAGACATGGAAAATGTTAATCTATTTAACCATGAGAAAAATCTAAAATATGAGGTTAATATGGTGAGATTAACAAGTATAAAACTTATTTTTTGAGATATTTTCGACCTAACCACACCTTAGCTTCAAAATAAATTTTTTAGAGGAATTATAAACCGAAAATTATTGTATAATAAAATAATATTTCAAGGTTTTCCTAAAGTAACACTCACCTCTCTTATAAATGGGTACATCCCTTTCTCTAAAAGTTACACCTCATAAGCCAATGGGATCAGCCAAACCCTACTAAAATATCCTCCCAACTACCATCACTTCAACCTAAATTCCTTACTTTGATAATAAAGACAACCTATTGAGCTATTTTGAGCAAATCAAAAAAGAAGCACCCAAAGAAGAGGAAATTATTTCATCACCTATTTCAATGTTCTTTTCTTCATCAACTTTATATTTATTTGTAATTTCCATAAAAAATTAATAAATTAAGTACCTTACAGAAATTAGGATGTTATTATAAATATTTTACAATCATATTCATTATTATATCAATCTTATTAATGACAAAGTCATCATACGTGCCTACGTACAGCTTATTGTATCTACGTCGTGGTGTAGTTTGTTATTCAACACTTAATTATTTTTATGGGTATGATAATGAGTATGTTTTTGTCAATAATAAATATAACACGTTAATTATTCTTTATATATTAAATAAAATTCAATTTCATACTATTTCACCATCAATAGAATGGTATTGTCACTTGTGCGTACGTACTGATTACCATCTCCACGAACGTGATGAGAATAATTCCACATCATAACCATTCAAGAATAAAGATCATTTTTTTATTAAAAAATAATTTTTACGAACATAATGTCATTCTGGATATGAATCAAATACATTCTATTCATAACAAACATGACTTATGTAACAACACATATAATGAAAAACAAATTAGTTAACACCCAAAACAATGATATTACTGAAGGATTATTGACAATGATATATTAAAATATAGTATATGATATCATATTTATGTATATGGTTCTTGTATAATTTAATAAAAATTATTTAACCATTATACAGGTGGATAATGTACCCTCAGCTATGGAAAATTAAAAGGTAAGGGGTTTCTTATCTCACCTTTAATTCAGTGATATTTTCATTGTTTGCATTTTATTTATTGCATGTTGTGTATTATGTACTAAAATTTGATATATATCGTCATGATTATATTTATATTAATGGTGTTCTATGACTAATTTTGTGGTTATTAACTTTTGGTAATATGGTTCGATTTATTACAACGTGGTAAGGGATTCTCATCTCACTTTCATTCCCGTGAGATTCATGCTATATTTTCCACTATTAGCTTTTTTGTGCTGTTTTTACTTCCCATGACTATATTATTTGCGTTATTTACTTTAATTTATGTGTATTTATATCATCATTATATGATCCTTCTTTCATGTGATGTATGTTTCTTAAGTTACCAAATCAGTAAGGGAATTTCAAATTTCAATTTCCACTCATTGGGTTTTACGCAAACTTCATTGTTTTTTTACTCCAATATTATGTGTGAAATAAATATTTATTTACATATGTAGTAATTTACACTCCCCTTTGTGTGGATACACAATTGACTCACATAATCACTCCATTTATAAATCCTCAAGTCATCTATATGAACTTGATAAGAGTAATTTTTACATAATTTATATTCATTGAGTTAAACATCATGGTCATTGGTGTTGTTTTTACAAGATTATGTCTGAATGTCCTCTGATAGATTTACACTGAATATCCAATCATATTTAGTGTCTTTATAGTTTTCATACATAATTATGTCATTGATTTATCCTTAACCATATTATTATATGGTCTTTATAAGTTATTTCATCTCAATTTACATTATATTGAGACATCTTTGTTGTTATGCACCAATTCACATTTATATGGTGTATATATTTTACTTTGACATAGTATATTCTGAATCCCTTAATTATAATGATATTATAATGTTTTTATTACCTCAAAAAATTTTATTCAATTGTCTCTCATTTGGTTAGGAACTCTAACTAAAATATCATTTTAAATGTTTTAAATATTTATTCTGATAAATATTTCTCATAAAAGTCAATTTTTTAAAAATGGTTTCAAGGATTTATTTATATGGACATTAATGTTTTAAAATTATGTTTACTTTTAAAAGTTTCAATATGGTATGGGACACTTTGATTCAAAAATCTATTTTAAAGGACTTCTTGATAAATAGTGAGACTTGTAAATGTTTTCTTGAAAAAGGAAGATATTTCTCTCAAAACATTTTGATGATTATTTTCATCTATGTCAAGATCCTTCATTATTATTTATTCAGTGAAATTTATTATAATATAATATTTCATATTGTATGGAATGAGTTTTTTTACTATGTATGTGAATTTTTACCATTCATGGTTTTTGGTTAAATTATTGACATTTCATATGCTAGTTTTAATATGAATGTTTAGATTATGTTTCAACCTTTTCATATGAGGAATGAATTAGACTTAGTAAGTGATGTATTTATCCCTCTATAGCTCCTCGATGCATCGGTAGGTATCATAAGACAAACTACTGTCTTGGTAAAATTCCTTGACAAAATCTTATTTATTGTCTTGGCCCGAGGACTTGACTATATGGTTATGATGTCTAGCATTATTCATTCCTTCATTATTAAATTAGATATTGATCTTACATGTGATTATTCAACTAGTATAATATCCATGTGAATAAGTAAATTGAATTAGTTGATTTATATTTTCCATATTATGCCCACATTCAATTTTAAAATGTTTGTGTTTTAGTCTTATACATTTCCTTAAATGATTATGCTTATTTATGAAAGTTTACATTATATTATTATCCTTAAATATTATCCGAACTCACACCTTTCTATGTTTTATTTTTCCTAGGATGTGAATAAGTATATAATGTTCAACCTAAGGAAATAGGATAAAGTATATGAGTGTTTTCAAAGGGGACACAATTTTCTTTTTCTTTTTTTTCATGATGTAATGTAATACTTATGTACGTATCTAGTACTTACAAGGCTACTAAACTAATTAGTCTTTCGGGACATGATCTATTGTGATCATTCCAATGATATGCAATAATGCACTGACTCTGGGTAACTAGGTACGGGGCGTTACAATTGGTATTAGATTAATTTTAGTACAATACATGGAAGCTATATTTAGGACATCTCTAATTAGAGAACATTACCCTAAGATAGACTTTGGGATTTTGTATAGAAGAACATCCAAAATTTTTGGTAATGTAAATAATATGTGGGATTTCCAGGAAATATGTCCATGTCTGGATACGAGCAGGTTGAGGTGGCTCTGGAACAGAAGTACCTTGGGTTAAAACTTGAAAACACCACTTTTAACTAGACTTGAATGGGAACTGGTGCACGACAATGGCCCTTGATGCACTCTTGGTTAGGAATGTGCTATGGGATATTCATAGGATAATTCACATTTTATTCATAAATTAATTTGATGGATTTTAATATAATACACGAATAAATAACCTTAGTTAATATTAAGGTTTTTTAGATTGAAAATATAGTGTCATGATATTATCTAAATGATTTTATGATAATTTTTACTCACACAATGGTTTTTGGTTTTATTCAATGGCTAGATTCCAAGGAAGTCATAGTAACATTGAACATGATGTACAAGGTGGTCACGGTCGTGTAAATGAGCAATGAACTGGAATATGGAATCGTGTATTAGATATAGTGTTCATGTTGAATCAGTTTTCTAAAAATATGACCAAAAACATTTTTTTAACCAACTCCCAGACACAATAAAGAAAAGAAAGGAGGTGAATGATAAGAGCTCCAGCAGTGGAGACTATGGAGAAAAGAAATCTCTATTTCCATCATGCATGAAATGTGGATGGAGACACCAAGGAAAGTGTCTCATTAGAACAAATAAATGATTTGTGTGTGGGAAAGAATGACATAAATAAATTTTCGATGAAAAATGACGATTACTGTGGAAGAAAATAAAAATGATGCCAAGATTCGATTTATAGTCATTATCCATAAATGTAGGGAACCTGGTCCTTACCCGAGTCAATGCTCTATTATATAATATATCCTCTTGGTCAAGGAAGAACCAATGTTGAAATAAATGGATGGTAAAATGTTTATAAGTATTTGTGCACTTTGTTGATGGGATTACTTTGGAAGACATTTCTATTGTATGTGTAACCCTACAGTTTGTTATGTGAAAATTCTATTTGAGCAATAATTATCTTTTATTTTGTGGATATTGTTATAAATAAACATTTTTGTTTATATGATCCTTCAATTTGGGGAAATTACAGGTTATTAATTTTTGGGATGAAAATGCGAGGTATGAGATTACATTTGTGGTTAAATTATGTTATTTTTATTTTGAGGAATATATCTCAGTTTGGGAATGTTATAAATTATAATTTTTTAAAAAGTATAACATGAAGTCTATGTGAAAAACCATCATGTTGGAAAAAGCTGTGGGAATTGAAGCCACAACCAAAGTACGACTGGGATTTATCACCTACTAATGTACTACATGAAGTCCTAGGTTAGTGTGACTAATTATTTTTAGTTAAATGATTTTATTGATCAATAATAAGTATATTTGAGATCTTATGTTTTATCAAATGAATTTCCTTAGTGTTGGAAAATTATTTTTAGATTATGTGATAAAATTTATTTTGGAATACGTTCACTCTATTGGGAACACTATATGCCTAAAGAAAATTTAATACAATAGGATTTCATATTAGGAGTAATGGTGGATTTTTATCTATGATTTTATTGTGGATTTTTTGAGATTTGTATTATTTATTAAAATAATTGACATATCATAGAGAATATTTAATTACGTTAATTTCTTTTTAATATGTGACTTTTAGAGTATTCAATGTTATTTGGAGATACAATTTAATGTGGAAGAATAAATAATCAAATTCTTCTTAGTTTTGGGATTCATTCTTAGTTTGGATTATAGTGAACGATTTTAAGGATAATTGTTTATTGAATCGTATTTATTGATCTTTGGGTATTGTTTGTTTAATTTTAGAAATTAATATTAGTATTTATTTCTCTAAATAATTATCATTTTGGCGGATCATATGATCTTGTACTAACCATTTTTTTGGTTAATCTCTAAAGATAAGGGAAATATATATTTCATCCTTTATGGATAATGTGATTCTATATAATTTGATTCTACCACTTCAGGTGGGACCATGTTATCTTGAATACGCATTGTTTTGAGTGAAAAACGAGTTTGAGGTAAAAATTAGTTACAGGATGGAACTTTACTTGTCATTTATTTTTTTTCTTATTCTATGAATAAATTAATTCTTACACCTTATGGAAATGATCTTATACCCAAAAATGTGTTATCCTAATATCATACATTATCCATCATAGATTTGTGGTCGTGAGGCCATCAATTTTCTATTCACTTGTTTGTGATTGATGACCTCAATCACTCCTTTTAAATATTTATTTTTTTTCTCTAATTATAATTTCCACCAATGTTCTCTTATTCGAAATCCTAATTTGGTGGTGAATTTTTCATTTCCCTTTCCCTCTTATTAAGAATAAATTTTATAAACCCTATTTCGGATGTGGGTTTTCCAAAAAGGTATTTTATATATTTGTAACCTTTTATTAACGAAAAACAATTTCAAATTTTTAGGACTCAATTTATTGAACCAGGGATGAATGTAACACCCCAAACTTCCACAGTACACTTCTCTTTGAATAATACAATAGTGTGCGATGTATGCAACACCGATATCAAGCGCACCATGACCTATCAGACTAGCCATTTAGAAAGTAATTATGAATATTAATAACCACATTTTGAAATTTATATGTATCCCATATAATTTTAAAATTCATATTTTATGTTTCTTAGACATAATATAAGAAAAAAATTCATTTTTTCAGGTAAATAACTATTTTTCCAAAAAATGTTATTTTTCAACTTTTTAATAGAAAACCCTTTATAAATTCAATATTTTACACATTTATATATTAAATTTGATTAAAATAAATTTTCTATTATAATCGGGACATAAAAATTTATTTTGGATTAATTTTTGGTGTTTTTCTGATAACTTTCATATTTTTATGAATAATGAAAGATACTAAATTTTAATTGAAAACACCTTTTTTAATCAAAATAATATATAGTGTTAAATTATACATTTTAATTGTTTTGAAGTATAATTATGTTACATTTATATCATTTAATAAAATTTTCATCATTGGATGTAATTTCAATTTTAAACCGTACATAAACACATATCAATCTTTTGATATTTTTTACATCTCAAAAACCCTCGTTCTGGTTATGACAACGAGAATTAATTTTAAAATAATTAATGAATCTTCTATGTTTTTAATTTGGTAAAATATACATAATTTTTGGATTCGTAATATTAATATTAGATTATGGTAATTTTATTGTATTTTTTTGAAAACATTCAATTTTTTGATGAATAGTGAAAACACTACGTTCTTGTTTAAAAACAAACATTCTATATAAATAATTATTTATATTACTTTTATTTTAAGTCAAGATAAATACATAATACCTATATTAGTTAAATTTAATTCATTGGATACATTTATAATAAAATTAGATGTATAAATTTTTATTGAATTTTTTAACCTCTTTTACCCACCTTCTAGGCACGTTAGAAAATTTGCATAAAACGTAATATTACCACTTTTATGAATTGAATTTAGAAAATAAATGATATATGAATGAAATCAGTAAGTAAAATTTTGTTCAATAAGAAGAAAATAAATTTTGGTGAATAGTATCTTTTGAATTTTATTTACAATGGTTAAAAGTAAATAGGGTAATTAAAGGCAAAAATGACAATATAATTACACTAAAAGATGTCATATTTCTATTGGATAAGTGTATTTCGACGAAAATCAACCTTAGTGATAAAATATGATCCTGTTGGGTCTAATTGGATTGGATTATGACATTTATTATTATTTTATTTAAGAGAATAATTAAAAGTGTTGAATTAATATTTTAATAACTAAACCATTTATAAGATGGGGTTATACATAAGATTATTTCAAAAATAATTATTCATTATAATGCTAAAAAAATTTCCTAGATCATGGTATTTTATTTATAAATTTTAGACATTAAATAATTAAATTTATTTATGACACAATGATGATGCAGCAATTGCCTAATTATTGAATGATTAAAATAATTGATATTATAAATATTAAAATAAATTTAAATTGAGACATTTGATGCATTCCACAAGTTTTATATGTTAATATTACATGTTAGGGTTGATTTAATTAATTTTTTTCAAAGAAATCATATTTTTATGACTTTCACAAAAACCAAATACTAAATAATGTCAAAATTGACATAATTGAGTTAAAAAAATATATTATCAAATGATATAATAGTCTTAAGAAAATATGGTTCTTAAAAATGACTTATATAATAATATATTTGTCATTAAGGAACTACTTGGGGTTCTTCTAGCACTTTATTGTACATTTATTAACAATATATTATAATAATAGAAGGAGACATGATAAATGTTAAACTATTTAACCAAGAGTTAAATATAAAAGATAAAGTTAATATGGAGACCTAAAACTATCTAAAACCTATTGGATGAAATATTTTCGACTCAAATCCATTTAATCCTAAAAATAAAACCTTTTGGATCTATTATAAATAGAATATTATTGTATAATAAAATAATATATCATGGTTTTCTTATTGTGACCCTCACCTCTCTTATAAAAGGGTACTTCTTCATCTCTCAAAATCACACATATAAAGCCATTTATATGGGCCAAAACCTACACAAATATCCTCCCATATAATCTCACTTCAACCTTGGGGACTTAATTTGATCAGAAATCCATCCTAAGGGGCAATTTTGATCAAATCAAAATGAAGCACCCGAAGAAGAGGTAATTATTTCATCCCCTCATTCAATGTTCTTTTCTTCTTCCACATCCTCTTTATTTTTTTTTACAAAAGAAAATAACTCCAATACCTTATACATACTATGATTTTATTATAAATATGGTTCAATCATATTCATTATTCCATCCATGCTATGAAAAATTAAGTCACCGTACGTGCGTACGTACGGCTTACTGTCTCCACGTCGTGGTGTAGTTTGTTATTCAACACTTAATTATTTATATGGGTATAATAATAAGATATAATTGATTTAAATAATAAATATTACATGTTAATGATTCTGTATATTAGAAATACCATCCAATTACATATTATTTCACCATCAATAGAATTGTATTTTCTCTTGTGCATTCGTACGGATTACCGTCTCCACGAACGCAATGAGAATCATTCCTCATCATAACCATTTAAGAATAAATATCATTTTATGATTAAATAATAATGTTTAGGAACATAATATAATTATGAATATGAATCAAATACATCATATATATAAAAAACATGACTTACATAACAAAACATATAATGAAAAACGAATCTGTTAACACCAGAAACAATGATACTACTGATGTGTTATTATCAACGAAATATTAATATATCATATATTATTTCATATTTAGGTATACGTTTATTTTTTAATTTAATAACAAATATTTTACCGTTATACAGGAGTTTAAGGTACCATCAACTATGTAAAAGTAAAATGTTATGGGTTTCTTATCCCTCTTTTAATTTCGTGATATTTCCATTGATAGACACTTATTTATTGCATGTTGTCTATTGTCTACTGCTATTTGATATATATTATCATGATTCCCTTTATATTAAAGGTATTTGGTGATTTATTTGGTGGTTTTTAGCTTTTTTTCATACGAATCGTTTGATTACAACGTGGTAAGGGGTTTTTATCTCACTTTTATTCTAGTCGGATTCATGCTATATTTTTCATTATTACCATTTTGTAGTGTATGTACTGCCTATGATTATATTATCTTTATAATATACATTAATTTATGGGTATTTAAATCGTCATTGTATGATCCTTCTTTCATGAAGTGTATGTTTCGTAAGTTACCAAATCGGTAAAGGAATTTCAAATTTCAATTTCCACTCATTGGGTTTTACGCAAAATTCATTGATTATTTTACTATAAGATTATGTGTGAAATATCAATTTATTTTCATATGTAGTAATTTCCACCCCTTTTTGTGTGGATATACATTTGATACACATAATCACTTCATTGATAAATTCTCTATTCATCGATATGAACTTGATAAGAGTAATTTTTACTCAATTTCTATTAATTGTTCTAAACATCTTAGTCATTGGTGTTGTTTTTACAAGAATATGATTGAATTTCCTCTAATTTATTTACACTTAATATACAATAATATTGAGTGTATTTATATTTTTCACACATAATTATGTGATTTATTTAGACTTAACCTAAAGATATAGTCTTTATAAGGTATTTCATCTCAATTTACTTTCCATTGAGGCTTCTTTTTTGTTATGTACCAATTCACTATTATATGGTGTATATACTGAACATTGACATAGTATATCCTAAATCCCTTTATTCTAATGACATTATTATGTTTCTATTACCTAAATTATTTGTATTCAAGAGTCACTCATTTCGTTAGGAACTCTAACAAAAATATCATTTTAAATGTTTTTATGATTTATTAATATGTTTCTATTACCTAGATTGATGTTATTTTTGGTGTGGATTGGAATTTTGTTTATCAAGATATGATTGACTGCAATGCTAAAGAGATTTATTTTCAAAAATATTTTCAATTTGTGTAGAATAATGAAACCATACTTTTTATAACATATTAGGAAGCTAAGAAACTAGTAAAATATGGAAATGAATGATACCTTACACATTTTGTTGAAAATATAGGAATTGTTCATATTAATGATGTGCTAGTGGTAAATGAGTATTTTGATGTTTTTTTCTAATGAGTTTCCTAGTATAATACATGACCAGGAAGATGAATTTATTATTAACTTTGTTCCTGATGATATGAAAATTTTAATATCCCCTATCCAATGGCTCAAATTGATCATTTAGCATTAAAGAAAAAATTGAAAGAGTTATTAGATAAAGGTTTCATTCAACCTAGAACATCACCATGGAGATCTCATGTCTTGTTCATTAAAAATAAATATGGTTCAATGATAATTTTCATTGATTATAGATCATCGAATAACATCACAGTTAAAAACAAGTATCCTTTTCCTCATATCGATGTCTTTTTGTTCAGATCTTGGGAGCTCAGTAATTTTCTAAGAATTATTTGATCTCAGGGTGCCATTAGTTGAAAATAAAGGAAGAAAATGTTCTGATGACCACATTTCTTTCTAGATATTTCCATTATGAATTTGTAGTTATGAATTTTGGTTTAACCAATGCACCTACTATATTCAAGGATCTTATTAATAGAATTTTCAATGATTTTTTTGATAAGATTTTTTTCATGTTTATAAATGATATTTTGGTTTATTCTAAAAGAAAAGAGGAGCATGAAATTCATTCAAGGGTTTACTTGCAGACCTTAAAATAAATAAACTATTGGGAAATTCAGAAAGTGTGAGTTTTGGTTACAAAAAATATAATTCCTTGGTCACATTGTTTCAAAAAATGGCATAACTGTTCATCCTGCTAAAACAAAATTTGTTGAATAATAGCCAAGACCCACTAATATAACTGAGATTCATAGTTTTCTTATTTAGTAGGGTATTACATGAGGATATTTGATAAGTTTTCATAGTTATCTATTCCAATTACTATGTTAACTCGAAAAGGTGTTAAGTTCATTTGGTCAAAAGAATGTGGTGATTGTTTTCAAAAATTGAAAAGAAGATTGGTGAATGATCCAATTTTAGCCTTGCCTTATAGAAATGGTGAGTTTTTTATCTATAGTGATACTTCGTTGAAATGTATTGGTTGTGTCCTAATGAAGAATAATCATGTAATTTAATATACATCCCATCAGTTGAATCCTTATGTGTTAAGTTACCCTACACATGATTTGCAATTAGCAGCTGTTGTTTCTACATTAAAATTTTGGAGGCATCATTTGTATGGAGTAAAATTTGAAATATATACTGACCAAAAAAGTTTAAAGTATATATTCACTCAGAAGGAATTTAACATGAGAAAGGGGGTATTGTTGGAATTAATCAAGGATTATGATTTCAAAATCAATTAACATACAGTAAAGGAAAATAATGTGGATGACACTTTTAGTAAAAAAGTAATGCCACATTAACCATGTTATGTTTGGAAGAAGATCATTTGATTAAAGATTTGATGAACATTGGCATAGAAGTTGTTGGTTTAAGAAATTTCTCTGTTTTCTTTTAGGATTCAATGAAATCTTCTCTATCATACATAATTAAGAAAGTGCATAAGGAATATAGTAAGTTGCAAAAGAAGGTAGAGTTGGTTCATAAGGGTAAGTTTCCTAATTGTAACATTGATAATGATTGTGTTTTGAGGTTTTCTAAGAGATTATGTGTGCCTTGTGATTCTTAGTTGAGGAAAGAGTTATTATGTGATTCTCATAGTTCTCATTTTTCAGTTCATCCTGGAAGTACTATGATTTAGATATATCTTCAAGAGATTTACTGATGGGATGGAACGAAAAGAGATATTGCTTATTTTACTATGGAGTGTTTGACTTGTCAGCAACATAAAGTAGTGATACAATTACCAAAAGGGATGCTTCGGTCTTTACCGGTGCCATAGTGGAAATGGGAAAATATAAAAATGGTCTTCATTGTGGGATTACCAAAGACATCTCGATATAATAATGCAATATGGGTTATTGTTGATCGATTAATGAAATATTCTCATTTCCTTCTTATTCGAGATAATTTGCCTCTAGATCAACATTCTTGGTTTTATGTTAAAGAGATAGTCAGGTTGAATGGAGTTCCCTTCTCTATTGTATATGATCGTGATCCTAGGATTACATCTATCTTTTGGAAAGGCCTTGAAAATTCATTGAGTACTAAATTAAATTTTAGTAAAAAATTTCATCCTCAATCATATGGGAAGCTAGAATTTACAATTCAGACTGTGAAGTATAAGAGACGTGCTAGTTCACTATATTACCAAGGAATTTGGGACCAATATATTTGTTTGGTTGAGTTTTCATATAATAACAGTTTTCATTCTTCTATACAGATATCTCATTTTGAGGCATTATATGGGAAGTGGTGTCAAACTACCACTTTTTGGGATGAAGTTGGTGAAATAAATTTTATGGGACTAGAATTGGAAGAAGATATGGCATAAAATGTTCAGTATATTAAAAAGCACATGATAAAAGATTAGAGGAGGCTGGAAAGTTATGCGGATAACTGGAGGAATGATCTTTCATTAGAGGTAGGTGATCATGTCTTTCTCAATGTTTCTCCATGGAAAAGTGTAATTCATTTTGGAATGGATGGAATGTAGAGTCTGAGGTTCATTGGAACTTATGAAATCCTGGAGAATGTTTGATTAGTTGCGTATAGAGTGAATTTACATCCACGGTTATCCCAGTTACACAATGTTTTTCATGTTTCAATATTGGGAAAGTATACGCCAGATCCATATCATGTTTGGAGCCCAGAAGTAGTTCAATTGGAAGGGAATATCTCTTATGAAGAACAACCAGTCTAGATTCTTGACTGAAGAGGGGAAGTGTTGCAGAATAAGGTAATTCAAGAGGTAATTTTTTTTTTGAAAAATAAACCATATAGCTGAAGAAGCAACATGGGAATTTGAAAATTCTATGACGGATAAATACCCCCACTTTTTTGATAAGTGAATAAAAATTGAGAGGATGAAATTTCAAAAAGGGAGAAATGATGTAACATCCCTGGTAAATAAAGAATATGAATTTTTAATATTTAATAATATTTTTTAAAAAATATTAATTTTACTTTATATGGGATGCTAGGTTTGATGGCCTACCCAATATACAACAATGGTTTTCTTTGAAATATTACGTTGCACACAACATTGAGTTATACTAAAAAATAATAATATAATATTATTATTTTAAATGGTAGTTAATGCCTAGTCATTGTAATGGTGAGAATGAACCTAACTAACTATAAATAGATTATACATGTTTTTTTAAATGCTTTTACATTTATCTAATATAATTTAGAGGCTAAAAATGTTAATGAATCCAATTTTATTTATAAACACTCTTATATTTATTAAAGGATCATTTTACCACCTTTTAATGGAAAAACCATTAAAATATATTTTTCGTCACTTTTATATGTTCTATTGACAAAATAAAGTTGTTATTTAGAATCGGGACATGAAAATTTTCTTTTGGAAATTTTTTGGTATTTTTCTGAGAAAATTCATTTTTTAATGAATAATGAAAAATACTGTATTTTAATTAAAATTGACTTTAATATAATTTATTTATATGTTTATATTATATTTTTAATTGGTTATGAAGTGTAATTATATTTTAATTTTTACAATTTAATCCAATGTTTTTAATTATATGTAATATACCATTTAAATTGGACATAAACAAGTGTTAATATTTTGATAGTTATTATTTCATAAAAACACCCTTTTTGTTTTGACTATGGGAATAAATTTTAAATTAATTTCTTCCACTTATGCATTTTAAATTTGTAAAAATGGATTCCATATTTGTAATCAAGAAGTCCAAATTGTGTAAATTTTTGTCTTTTATTTTTATACATTATGAATACTTACTTTAGTAAATAGTTTATTGACCCTGCTTAAAAGGAAAATCGTGTAAATAAGTGTAAAAATATAATATTATTATAATATTAAATTACCCTAACATGTCTCATAATCTTATTTGATGATAAATTTATAACCATGGGCTTCCATGGGTTAAATTTAGGACCCCATTTAGCCACTTAAGGGTGATAATTACACTTTATATTAATTAATTTAAAGTAATGAAAAAAATGACATAAACATATATATTTTAGTAAATAAATTCTAACATGGGGATATATAAGATATATCTTCAACTATAAATATTAATTTGAAATATAAATATATTTCATACATTGTGGTAATTTTTTATAATTTTTAGACATCAAATATAAAAAATTGTTTATGACACGATAATGATGAAGTGGTTATCTCATTAATGAATGATTTAAATAAATAAGATTATAAAAATTAAAACAATATCAAAAACCTGTCCAATTCTTATTGGATGATTTTATTTCGAACTAGAGTCATCTTATATTCTACTTTAATAAAATTTGGTCATTTATAAACAGAAATTCATTATATAATAAAATAATATTTTCAAACATTCCTAAAGAACCCCACCTCCCCTTATAAAAAGCCATTACCTCTAACCAATTACTCAATCCTCTCAAGACCCTTGGATCATCGAAAAGCTACCGAATTAATCTCACAATATTACTATATTCTACCTAAATGTCTTACGTTAGGCAAAATGAACTTCAAGAAATTCTTTCTGTTCAATCAAATGGGAGTTACCTGATTTAAAGATAATGTCTTCTCTTAAGTTCTTTTGTTTTATTTTCCTTATGAAACCCCCTAAACAATTTTTATTCATTTATTTTATAACAAAAACAGTATCCTAAATTTATTAGGTTGTAGTTATGAAAATTGTATTAACTACACTTACAGACACCTTAATCTAATGGATAAAGAACATATTGTTTCTATGGATGGCGAACTATTGCCTCACGAAATGATGATTGTTCATTCTTCTCATACCACCTCTTATGGTGGCCATTAAGATGGAATTGTATTTATATGTGATATATATTATATTTATAGTGCCTATATACTTTTATTTTCATTTATATATTACCTTTTTAGTATCCATAATGAGTAAAAACGATAATTTCATTTGAGTGCGTAGGGACTACCACCCCCTAAATGATATATGACTCGTTCATGAAATTCGTGGAATGTATAATGGAAAGAGATACTGAAATTATATATAATATTATACTATAATTATAATATAACCATGTATCATAAAGTTTTCTTTCTGTTAAATAAATAATAGAAATGAAGGTAGCGTTCATACGTGCGTAAAACTTACCGTCTCTATGAAAAGTGCATTTCATTTCTTACATCCAAATGTTATGTACTATTATAAATACATATATATATATACTAGATATATGAATTATATATATGATATATAAATCACGAATATCATTATGGAGATAATGTAATTGTCACCACATGAACCACTGATAATTATAATAAGTTCATTTTTGACTCATGTACCAAATATCGAAAAAACGACCATAATTAACTTAAATGATTACATAATGTTTATAACTTGGTAATAAGTGATATAAAAGGTATAATAAACATGAAAAAGGTTATTAACCGAGTAGAAGTTATCTTTAGTTTATTGTTCAGGAGTTTTAAGAACGAATGTTTCACGTCGGACACGAGGTAATGGATTTCGTCCCAATCTCCTTTCACTGAGGTGTATATTGTTTTATACATGAAATTATTTTATAATGTATAACTAACTTTGAAATTTCATTTCATTCAAAGGAAATATTTTTCTATGAGGTGTTTTACTAAATGGAAAAAAATAATGTTTTTTTATCGTATGTGGTGAAAAATACCTTTCCCTCCATTGCTAGTATTATTTGATCTATGGATTCCTTAACACGTCGTAATGTTATTAAAAGGAAAATAAATACCATATACTCTATTACGTATTATGGTATTGAAAATAGTTTTGATTATAGACTTTTAATGTTTATATATTTAAATGGTATGTTTTGATTGAAATGTGAAAATGTTATTTTTCATTTATATTTGTTTTATATGTTATGAATATGTTATGGTTCATGGGAATTGTTTACATACATAAGATGTGCATTGATAAACCTCGGGTGGGTGAGCCCGAGATAGATCTCCAATGAATTGGGTAACATGATGGAGGTAAACATTAATGTTTCTACTATGATATTTAGGGAATAAATTGTGATGGGAATTCCAAATGTAACTCCCTACGTATTTGTGAAACCTACAACGTAAGTGTGTTATGGATTCCACAAGTTACTTTTATGATTTGTGATTACTATGTTTTATTCATAAAACAAATGATTTTATAAGGTATGTTAAAAAGCTTATGTTTTGATGGAATAATGTTTTCTTTATTTATTTTATAACCCTTAATGATCTTTTTATGCTCATCCTATGTTTTGAAATGTTTTTCACAGGACATAAAGATGAATAGGGTCAAGGATGTGATCAAGGAAAAGACATGCTGTCTAAACATGGAGCAAGACATTACTATTTTTTTCAAGTGTTTTTAGTTTATGAAAAAAATTGAAAACTGTGTAGAAGTGTCTACTTTGTAATTTTTGGGATATAATGTAATATTTATTTCCTAGTTCTCTAATACTCTAAAACTAAAAAGATCCTCAATGTGAATTATCCATTCAATTCCAGAATTTGTAATGTTTTAATGCGGGGTCCTTATATTCATTAGATGTAAAATTCATTGAATCACCAATTTAATCATTTAATCCATAAAAGGTGAGTGTGTGATGTTATATTCAAATGCCACAGATGTTTCCCACACCAACATAGCTTCCCATTATGTTTATAGATACTTGTTTCCAAAAATAATTATCTATAGATTCATTGATTTCTTAAATTACTATAGTTATATCCCTATATACCTTGAATCCTCTAGGTTAAATGGTATCCCACCAACTATAAGAATGTGTTTACTTCAACTTCTATTGTGAATTCGGTCACTAGATATGTATAGGATACATCTTAATCATCAGGAATAGGTATCCATGAAGTCAAAAAAATCATTTAATGACATTAGATAACCAATCTAGGAAATAAATATCTATTCATATGAATAGTTTTACTTCATAGGTGTATACTAAATATGATCACCTATAATTCTCACTTATTTCTTTGAATGTATGACTCCAAATGATATGAATAATAGTAATATAGCTATACGTTCCTCTATTATTATATGTTATTCTTATATTTTTTTCGTAACATTAAAATATTTGTAGAATTTATAGATGATAATATGATATTTGACTTATATTCCATAAAAATAAGTATGTTTAGGGAAGGATTTTCTTCATCTATACATTCTTCGAGACTGTCCTTTTTTATAATATGTATAACAAAAATAAAAAAATATCAGTAAAAATGGGTTTTTATCAGAAATATTCTCTATTTTTTATACATAGTTTAATATAAATTAGTATATTCCATTTGGGAATAACAAATATTCCCTTATATTTTATTTCTGATGAACTGCAACAAATTTTTCAAATTTTTTAACCTTTTTCTCCATTAGTGGTCTCCTGTATAATGATAAGAGTTCCCTATTTTTTTCTCTCACATTTATTTCCCATTACTTTAACATGTATCATGCCCATTACTAATGACTAGTGAGCCTTATATAATTATATATATAAACTCATGATCTTCTAATTTCATCTCCAAATATCAAAATACACATATCATTTTCATAAAACTAAAATAGAATGATTTTATATTCCCCCTCCAACACTCAAAACACAACAATTTTTATTGGTAATACGTACATTCAAATCTTGATTAGTTGCCTTATAAAAATATATATATTAATATCACTTAAATATCCCCATCTCTAACAAAATTATACAACATTTTAGTTACATTTCAACTCCATCCTCAATATCATGAGAACTACTAGTGAAGACGTTAAAATGATATACACATTTTGACAGAAGATCATCATTTCTTGTTTCTTTTTATCTTGAGATTAAATAAAAAATATTTGTGATACATCAGACATTTTATTCCATCTCATGCACCTTTTTATTTCTCTACAAATTTAATCACTAAATAAATTCTTTCAAATATTTCATTAAAATATTATCAATGAACATGAGGAATGATCTCCTCATGTTTATCTTCTTTCTTTTGTATTAATTCAAGTCTTGGATAAACTCTATTAGTATAATCATAAGGTTTATATCAATTTATAATAGTTCTAACATAAACATATATCATTTTGTCTTTATCCAAGAACATAACAATTATTTGTACATTTAAATCTTCCAAAAATTCTCTTGTACTTTTCACATTTTCTCAAAGATTTAGGATCATCATATTTTTATTTTATTGTTTGAACCAGATAATAATTCAACTTTTTTTAAGTTTTAATCATTATATAATAGTCCAAGAACCATTCCAGTTTAGTTTAATATTTAGATAATTCTATTTAAAAAACATCACTTTCAATATATAGGTTTGTCAATATTTGTAAAACTATTTTATTAACCTCAAGTTTCAGTAAATAAAGTGACAATTTTTCAATGAAACTTGTGATAAATAGATTATATACATAAAAAACACCAATAATATTAATTGACCAAGTGGAAGTGGATCGATAACTTGAACAAGTGAATAGCGATGTAGATTGACCAGGAGTGTAACACTCTATGATTTTAAAAGAAAAACATTATGTTAGATATAATATTTGACACTAAAAACCAATATTATAAGATAAATTTATATCCTAATAATTTATGATTTATTTATTTTTATATAAATTAATTATCTATAATAGCTTATGAAAAACACATCCTTGGGTTCAAATGAAATACAATACTCCATTAAAATATTATTATTTAAACATGACCATTATGACATTTACTTTTAGTTGGAGGTTATTAATATGAAAAAATTGAATTTCAAAATTGTAATTTTTACACTTTTATAAAATAAATACAATGTTTGTATACTGATTATATATAATATAAACACTCTTTGAAAGAAAAATATGTGTTTTTCAGAAAAGTTGTATTTTTTTCTAAAAGATGGTTTAGTTTTTCATTAAAAACATAGTTTAAAATTAACATATAAAAATATTAGAGAATTTATTATACAAACTAATGTTAATTTTTTATATTAACATATCAAACTTATCCATGGATGAATTTTTTATAATTTTCTAAAAAGAATAATTTTTTTGATGAATAGTAAAATTACAAATTTTTATTGAAAACTGACATTTTATTTAAATTATTTATATAGTTAACTTATATTTTAAATTTTAAAGTAAAATTAGTTTAATTAAATAAAATTTCAACTAATTTAATTAGTTGGGATCAATTTCTTATTGAAATTTAAAATAAAAACATTTTAAATATTTTAATGTTTTCTTCAGAAAACCCCTTTTTCATTTTACATTCAAGTTAAATATTAAATTCAATTAATTAAATTATATGAATTATATTTGAAAATGGATTCCATATTGGAAACAACAACAATTTATGTTATATAATAAGGTAAAATTAATTTCTTATCCTAATGAATAGTGAAAACCATAAAAATTAATTACCATGGTTAAGGTAAAAATAGGTTTTCCATGGTGTCAAACTAAGAAGATAAGGATTATAAATGACCTAAAGAATTATAAAAACACATTTTATGGATATATTTAGACCTTATAACCAGTATTTTTTTCTAATGACATATTTTTGATACTTTCTCCATGTGAAAAATGTGGATACACATAATTATTTTGAAAACATTCATGAGTGTCCTCTCTACCACTTATAAATGGACACCCCATCTACTCCCCAATTCACACATAAAACCCATTTGGGTAATAAAATCCCTTAAAAATATATTATATAACTATATATTTGTATCTTATAGGCCTTATGTTTATTAGGATACCCTACTATGATTTCTTTAGGAATAAACCTAAAGGGTTTATATAAATAAGATATAAAATTATTAAAATCATTATTTGTTTTATGTCTTCAAACACCTCCTTATAAAATTATTAAACTATGAAAATATAATAAAATAATTATAATATATATATATATATATATTATATTTATATCATAACCACTATTCATATCCATATCCATAAAATGAAAAATGAAATTGGTGATTGTGTGTAGGTACCGACTACCACCTCACGAACAGATGCAATTGGTTTTCTGTCACCAACATTCAAGGAACGATATAAAATTTTATTTAACATATGTATATGATATTTATTATATTTTAATTATTTTGGATATAATAATCATACATATCTTCTTACTTTTAATTTAATGGGGGATACAATAACATCGCTTTTGTGTACGACGAACCACCGCCTCACGAAGAGATGTGATTAATTTTTCTCTTACAATCTATAAGGATGGTAATAAGTATAATGTTTGTCAAATATATGTGATATATATTAACTAACCATACATCTGGATATATATTATCACATCTAAATTATTACCTTCAAATCTGTTTGGAAGTTATAATTTTTCTTGTGCATACGTGTGGACTACCGCCTCCACATAGTCATGTGAATTGTTTTAAATTTTATTTTTACATGGAAGCAAAAAAGGATTTATTTAATTAATATATTTAATATATATTATATAATAATGATTCATTAATGTTGACATAATATTTATGTTCTATTCACTCAATTCATTGATAAAATGGAAACAACATTCAGGTGTATGTACGACCTATCATCTATATGAACAGTGTAATCCATTATAGATCACTATCACTACTACAAAAATGGGCAAGCGAAGTGCCACCTTTTATCAGTGCTAAGACAAAATCACTGATAAAGGAACTCTTTATGAGTGCTAAAATATTAGTGCTGATAAAGGGCTCCTTTATCAGCGTAAAAAAATGCTGATAAAGAAGCCCTTTAACAGCGCTTTTTTTGCACTTATAATGAGTACGATTTATAAGTGATAAAAAAGAACTGATAAAGAATGCCTTTATCAATCCTAAAAAAGCGTTGATAAAACCATAGTCTCATATTTTATAAAATTTGGTTCACAGTCTCCTTTGTTTATCGTGCCCTCAAGCCCTCGCAGTGTTGTACCCCTGCGAAAACTCCCCTCCCCAATGATCTTCTCTTTTTCGGAAATCTGCCGCTAGCCCTACTCCTTCTCCTCCCCCTCGAACCCCTTCTTCGGATCCGTGAGGGCCCATACTCCCCATGAACCAATGTTTGACATCTTATCTGTGTTATAACAAATAGAAAGACAATGATCCACAAAATTCTGGTCAATGGGGGCCCATACTCCCCAAATACCAAAGTTTGGTGTCTATTCTATCAACAAGATTATACAACAATACCCTATCACATAACAGGTATTTATCAAGCAGCTATCACAACAGCATGCTTTTCTAGCACAACAACTATCACAACAACATGCAAATTTTAAAGCACCTACATGGCATGGAACTATGCATGGCATGCGATTTCTAGAATGTTCCTATATGATGCATGAGATGGCATACCCTCATCTCATCAGGTTGCACCTAAATAGACCCCATTACTAATATATAAACAGCACAATACAGGTGTTTCACCCAACGGTGAAATCAAATCAACTGTAAATTGCAAAAGCAGTAAAATTGCAACACGAGGTAAATTGGCTTTTCCCTATTCACGGGTTAGCTACGCCTGGGCAAAACATATTATCGACTACCGGTCCATCCTATCCCTAACTATGGATCCAAATAGTAAGTCAAAGAAAAGAACTCCCTTTGATACCACTTTGTAACATCCCAGGTCTTGGTGCCACTCAATGGGTGCCCCGAGCCCGGTTCGCCACGTGACCTCAAGCGCATTTCCCCAAACACCAGAGTCTACCGACTAACAGTAAGGGTCTAGGTCTGATAGTGGGTAAACTATGCCCTCATTTGTCAATGTGTAGCACAATGGGATTTAGATAAATCATACAACAAACAGCGGAAGCAGTAAACCATGCACAACTGAAATAAACAATTGCATTGGATATAACCAACAGTATGTAAATAATGATGCTACATGTCCCATGTTCTAAGAAAACAACCAGAACATGTTATACATCAATACAGTACAACAAAATACGGAGTATAGAAATTAAATAAAAACAGCTGGAAGTGGCATCACGACCCTAGGCTTGGTCCCATGCCCTCCTACTCCACAGCAATAGTCAAGTACATGTATAGGGACCCTTTCCCCAATCTAAACCTGCAGAAAAGTAATCGATTTGGGCCGAAAAACAAGAACCAAATAGGTTGTGTGAAACATATCTCAGTAGGAACCCACCAAAGTCCCATGCCCAACTACGTGTAAGCATGCAACAACAGTGTGCAGTAGTAAAATGCAATAAAGTAAGAATTACTCAAAAGTAACTAACTACCAGTTATGTTGCCATTTTATTATTAATTTAATCATTTAAGAAAAACACCACAATGAATTTCTATGTATGAAGCCAGCATCCTCAGACAACCAAAATCTTACCCTCAGGTAATTAGGATCTAACCCGCAGGTATAGCCATCAAGCATAACATAAATTGCCCTCAGGCATACGAAGTGTCACCCTCAGGAAAATAAGCCAATCCCTCAGGCACAAAAGGTTTCCCTTAGGTGAAATAGGACGTCACCCTCAGGCTAATATAGTCACGCCCTCAGGCTATAGTAAACAGTTCCCTCAGGCATAAGTAACCAGGCCATACCCAACATATAAGCATGCAATTTATATAAAATTCCTCTCAAGGAAAAAGTAATGCATAATTTAAACCTGCCATACCCTCGGGTATCCCGGCCAAATGTCTAAAAAGAGGAACGAACCCCTCAGGATGGTCCTGGATCCAAGCAGTGATACCAAACAGCATTTTTACAACTTTATTTAATTACCTATACTATTATTGGTAGTTAAATTAGCCATGGCCTTAGCCTCACGACACCCCAACATGGGTTCGTAGCTCAAAAATTCACAAAACACATGAAAGTTGGAAAATAAACAACAAGAAACCTACCTTTAACTCCAATGGACGTTATACGTGAAATCGGTTCCAGAAACGCCCAAAAACGACAAACATCTGACGAAGAAGAAAACCCATTCAAAAATAAATAACTTTAACTCGGGAAAAAATTGGTAAGAACGGATTAAGGAGAGCGGAGGGCATATCCGTGTGGTTCCAACGAGATCATCCGATGCGGAAATGGATTCCAGATGAACACTCGGTGGATCTTCAATGGTTCGGCCTCCTCCTTTGGTTCTAAAACAGCTCAAATGCCTCCTCTTCCAAATGAGGAGGCTACTACCTGTTTTAAGCTAAACAACAAAGTACACTATGTGTACTTCCAAGTACATAGTGTGTACTTCCCATTTTTAAACTGTTCCTCTGGCGGCTTCCCACCAGCGCGACACTATTCACCTGTCGACATGAGTACACAGCTTGTACTCTCGAGTACACGGTGTGTACTGTCGCCTAGCTGGTGGATGCTCCACCGCCTTACTGTTTTTGTATGCCGATTGACTACACGGAATGTAGATGACCACAACACAGCGTGTAGTCGGTTCCTGAACCCTTCTTCACTGACATGGCTACACGCCCCGTGTACTCATCCCACACGGCCAAAAAGTACACGGCGTGTAGTTCCAAAATTTAGAATTTTTCCTCATTTTCCATACTTTCTCAAAAACACTTATGGAAAAGAGAAAATAAGAAGCCTTTACCTCAAATATAAGAACCGGGTTCTTACAGCGACTCTTCCCGTGCACCTCCCCCTCACGGTCGCGCATTCCCCTCCCGACGTAGCACAGAAAGCTCCATGACCACTCCACGCTTATTTTCTCCCAACAACATGGGTGCGATCTACTCTAGGTAAGTCTCACACTTATCCTTTCAGGTTTATTTTTGGTGGATAGGTTTTGTGAGATTATTTTCCATTAGGATGAATTTTGGATTCTTCCCCATGATCACCACCCTTAGATTAGATGCTAACTAGCATAGAGTTCTAACAATATATGTCACGAAATCAGAAACGTAGTGGATTATAATACTTGGTTAGTAGATTATTTGAACAAAATTAGGATTTTTTTTATTCCCCATGGGTGTTTATGATTTTTGGAACTAGAATTTATTTTTCACCAAGTGTCATATGTATGAAGGTTTGATACATGCGTGCAACATCAAGCTAGACATTGATATACATGAATATTCTATTAATGTTGAGTGTTTTTTCCTAAAACTTCTGGTGGGTGTATCTATACTGTGGTAATTGGTCTTTTTGTAAACCCCTTCATGAAAATGAATATTTTTGATAGTACGCAACTCATTATTAATTGGTTACACTTTGTGGGTGTCATGATTTGCGGGTGATTGTGTTTATGTGGAAGGTTCTATTTATGGTTGTGTTTACGGGGAAGTTTCTAACATTGGATGGGCCTCACAGGGGTTATTATATAGGGAGACTATAGAAATGGAGAGGTTAATAAAGTTGAGTAGGATTCGGTTGTGAGACTTGGATTTGGCTTTGTTTTGGGATGGATCTCTCTCGTAGTGTTTTTTGCAGTTTTCTTCTTCCTCGTTTGTAACTCTCTAGCCGCTTTCCATATACATATTGTTTGTTCTTAGTTGTCTATAATTTATGTAGGTTTTTTATAGTTAAAAAAAGTGTGTGACACAATTTATGAAAAATGATTTTTTATAAGTGTTTATAAATTACATTGTTTGTGCTTGACATCACTTATTGAAAAGTGCTCACAACTTATCACAATTGATTGTGTATAAGGCTATTTTGGACTGAACGTGGGCTTCATCTTGAAAAAACATATTTATAATTGGTTAAATCTCTAATAAATTATAATAAATGGTTTTGTATAAGTTTTTACAACTTGGTTGTTGGAAAGGTGATAATCTGAAACATTTTTTATGTAGTTTTCTTATAGAATTTGAGTTTCTAATTTGGGTTTTTAAAGTTGTATGAACATGTTAACAGTTGTATTTCGGTGGTTAATTATTTTTAGGATTATGGGAAGTTTCTTGACTTTGATAAATGGTAAATTACACACATCATTATTTTATGTCATGGATAATTTAAGGGTGGTGTCAACTTAGTGAACCTCTATGACCAGTTGTTCCTAGGTGCTAGTCAAGGAGGTCTTTTCTTGAAAATGGGGAGACATCATGCACATCATTGAGTAGATAATGAGTCTTCTATGATACCTATTATGGGTATCATTATAGATATTTTTAATAGAGACTACTCAAGTAATGAACTACCCTTGGTGTGTTAGGCCAAGTGATTTTGGTTAATTACACCTACATTATGGAGAACTCGATTACGTGGTGGGGGATGAATTTATTCTCAGGAGATTGTAAATGTCTTTCACTTGGTTTTATTGAACTTCAACTCTATTTATTAAATCCATTAATTAATATTTATCAATTCATAGACCGACCACTAGTGGTTTTGGGGAATTCAACATGTAATACTATGCTTTGGATGGCTATATTAGTGTTCTATGATTTTTCCTATGGTTTGAGTTGATATCAAAAATTTTTGTGGTAGTGATCTTATGGGATGTAGGGTTAGAAGCACCCACCCATAGTAGGTGTTTAATGAATGTCTCATCTCAGGAGGCACTATCATTCATAGGTACCTCAAAGATAGCCCATTACTCTAAGGAATTTAATATGATTGTGATGGGTATAGACATATTACATTGCATTTTCTTAACAGTCATGCTATAGCTAGAGAGGTAGTAGACGAATAGCCTATGAAGAGGAAGGAACTAGAGAAAGGAGGTCTGTATAGCACAAATGTGATGGAGGAGATCGGGGAATAGCATGAGGTGGATGGAACATTGGTTTGATTCTACTAATACTAACCCTAAGTAGACCAATTCTATATTGGGGAGATAGTGGTTAGAATCTCGTATTCTTGTAGTCACTAGGTCCTTTTTACCAAGAGGCTCTAGGAGTGTTTGGAGGTACGATCTATGTTCGTTATAATTTTCTTGTAGTAATATAAGAAATATGTACAAGAAACTATTTTTCCAAATATTTTCAAATATTTTCTAGGTATATGTTAGGCTCTATTAATCTCTATTTTTATAAGAAAGTGGTTTTGTTCTATAGTATATGGAAGTCTTGTTTTTTTTTTGTATTTGAATCATAAATACTAATATTTGATATTCCAATAAGATAGAGATTAATAAAGATTGAATGGATGCTACTCATTCAACAATAGATTATGAGAACGGAGTGAAAGTGTTCATCAATTTTGAAAATAACCATGCAACGGATTCTTCTCAAAACCTGTGTATGTGTTTACATTGTTATTATTCTAGACTAATTAATCCATAGGAATGGAAGAACATTTGATATCTCACGGAATAGATCAGAGTTATAAATGTTTGAATAAACACAGAGAAAAGGAGAATGTAGCTACTTGCTGGGATAAAAATAGGTTTTATGGATCATCATATATGAATAAAAATATGGATAATGATGAATACTGTATGGAGGATGTGACTACAGATGTCAATGATGAGGAAGATAAAATTGAGGAAATGACAAGGACATTAGAATATGAACTCCATGACTGCCCAAAATTGTTGGAGAAGTTAAAGAGTTGGGCAAAGATGCCATTGTATGTCGGATGCACTAAATATACAACATTGTCAACTATACGAAAGTTGTATAAATTGAAAATAGGCAATAGATGGAGTGATGTCAGTTTTACAGAACTGCATTCTCTCTTGAATGACATGCTCCTGGAATATAATGAGCTCCCAAACTGGACATATGGAGCTAAATTAATGCCACGCTTGATGGGTATGATTTATGAAAGAATACATGCCTATCTGAAAGACTATATACTGTTTCACATGGAGAAAAAGCCACTTATAGAATGCCCAATGTGTGGTTATTATCGATACAAGAAAGATGAATCCAGTCCTACAAAATTTTTATGGCACTTTCCAATCATTCCAATGTTTGGGCGTCTATATGGAAGTGAATAAACTGCAAGACAATTGTCATGGCATGGATATAAAAGAAATAAATATGGGAAATTACATCACCCGACCAAATCTCCTCAATAAAAGATAATTGATCATGAGTATCATGAATTTTTAAAAGATATTAGAAAACATTGTCTTGTGTTATCTACAGATGGAGTGAACCCTTTTGGTTTTCAAACCAGCACTCACAGTACATGGATTGTTATGTTGGTAAATTATAACTTCCACCCTAGTTATGCATGAAACGGAAATTTATCATGTTATATATGCTTATATCAGTACCAAAACAACCAGGTAATGATATTAATTTTTATTTGGCTCCTTTGATCGTGGATTTGAAGTTATTGTGGGATTCATGTGTTATGTTGTATGAGGATTATAAAAGTGAATACTTCACATTGAGAGAGATATTGTATGGGATGATAAATTATTTCCCAGCATATAGAAATATTTCAGGATATAACATTAAAGTAACTCAAGGGTGTCTCGTGTGAAAAGAAGATATAGAATCAATTATGTTGAAACATTCATCGAAAACTCTGTTTCTAGGTCATCATACATTTCTACCTCATCGTCATAAGTACCAATCTTGGATGACATCATTCATTTGAAGTTCATAACAATGCACAACACCATCTCCACTAATAGGTGATCAGCTGTTTGAGAAAGTAAAAGATGTTAACAATGTTTCTGGTAAACCATTTTCAAAAAAAACATACAAAATCAATTGGAAAAAGAGATATGTTTTTTTTGAATTAATATACTAGAATTATTTGCATGTCAAGCATTTTCTTGATTTGATTCATGTGGAAAACAATGTATGTGATAGTGTTATTGGAACTTTTCTAAATGCCCCTGAAAAAAAAACAAGGAATTAAGGAATGGTTTGACGTGGTTGACATGAGAATACGAGAAGAGTTGGATCCTGTGAAGTGAGAAAATAGAATGTTTCTTCCTCTAGCTACATACACACATTCCAGGGAGGAGAGATATCAGTTTTTCAACTTCTTCAATGATGTAATGGTTCCATAGGGGTATTCATCAAATATCAGAATCATTGTGTCAATGAATTATTTGAAGTTAAAAGGTTTGAAATCAATTGACACCCATGTTTTGATGCAAGATTTAATTCATATAGCTTTAAATTGCATTTTTTCTAAGAATGTTCATCATACATTAACCAAACATTGTTTATGTTTCAAAGGAATATGTAGAAAAGTTTTAGACCTGGCGAAATTGCCAGCTATGGAAAGAGAAATTGTCATCATATTATGTGAATTAGAAATGTTCTTCCCGCAATCATTCTTTGATATGATAGTTCATTTGATTCTTCAATTGGTGAGAGAGATTCAAATTTTTGGTTCGGTGCACTATAAATGGATGTACCTCGTTGAATGGTATATGATGATTTTTAAAGGGTATGTCATAAATCAAATTCGGCCAAAGGGATGTATAGTAGATCAATATATTATTGAGGAAGCCATTGAATTTTGTACTGAATACCTATCTGATGTGGAAGGAATTGGTCTCCCAAAATCTTGTCACACTGGACGCATTGAGGGTGGAGGAATTTGTTGAAGAAATGTTGTGATAATCAATATTACAGATCGGGAGCAGGACCACCTTTATGTTTTTCATACCATTTTGGAGGTTTCTTCATATATTTAAACGCACAAAATATTATTAGGCAGTTGAATCCACCAAGGGATGAAAAATGGATATCAAATACACATAATCACCAGTTTATAGGATTGTTTTAGAACCATATTTTTAACGAGTTAGATTAAAATATAAATTCATGTTCATAACAACTTCGATGGCTAGCCATCAGACCAAGTGTGTATGTATTATCTTACAATGGTTATGTAATTAATGGTTATACATTCTATATATATTAACATGATGAAGATAGTACCATGAAAAATAGTGGAGTTACACTTCTGTCTAAAGCGATGCATGTTTCTGGAGGTAAGGATAGAAATCCCATTTATGAAAATTTTTCATACTTTATCATTATCAAACAAATATGGTTGTTAGATTATATGATATTCCAATTGACGATTTTCCAATGAAAATGGGTTGATAACAATAGTGGTGTTAAAATAGATGAATTTGGATTTGTGAAAGTTGATTTTAGTAAACAAGGGTACAATGAAGAAAAGATTATAATGGAATCACAAGAGGTACAAGTATTTTAGGTTCCAGATCCCACAAACTAAAAGTGGTCGATTCTTCTGTTATCGTCCAAAACTATTGAACGGTCTCATGAAAATTAAGTTTAGGATGATTCTTTCAGTGGTACTTCACAATCATTCCACAATGGTGCCAATGTAGATAATGTTTTATATGTTAGAGGAGACCACAATAAAGGGATTTGGATAATTGATAGAGGTGTCAAATCCATTCAGCCATTGAAAAAAAAGAAAGAGAGTTCAATAAACATTATATATTTTGTTTGTAATATAGATCTTGTTATCTCATGTTATACTCTTATTATATCTTAATTTATGTAAACTAAATTAATTGTTCAACCATGTTTTCATATAATGACTTCTGCATGTTTTGGTGCTCTTAAAGTCGAGGCTGAACATGTCTCTCAAGCTGTTGTTGCTGCTGTTGTGGCTGCTCACAGTGCAGAGCAACAACATGTTTATGAACCTGTTATTGCTCCTAGTGTTAAGGTCCAACAAACATCAGCACATAAGGTTACTATCATTTCATAAGAACATATAGATGATGTTAATATTGATG
Organism: Viscum album; assembly: GCA_963277665.1. Taxonomy (NCBI): domain Eukaryota; kingdom Viridiplantae; phylum Streptophyta; class Magnoliopsida; order Santalales; family Viscaceae; genus Viscum; species Viscum album. The sequence goes on along the minus strand of OY728133.1, from coordinate 1,369,446,327 downwards.
AAATGGTCAGGGATGAAGGACTAACATCACAGAAAACATGGGTGCATCGTAGTTTGATAGTGTTCTCCAATGTTCTTAAGGTGAAAAGCAAAGGCATCAAATTTTATGTCGGATGGAATGAACAAGGCCAACATGTGAATCCCAGCAAGGCAATTTTTATTAGTGACATTGGAATTTTCACTCGGCAACGCGTTCCGATTGACATAGATTCATGGAACCATGTTGTGTCTGGGCTGAAGGTCGTGATCTGGGAAGCAATTACGGTAACATTATGATATTATTTCTTTAATTTAATATAAAATAAAATAATGAACCAGTGTCTTACTCTTCTAAATATTTTGTACAGTACATTTATAGTAGATTATTCACAGAATAATTATGTACTAAGGCTTGCATGAAGGTGTCATCGAGGTTTTCTCCATATTTTAACAAAATGTCACCTGAATGATTCCAAAGGTAAAATAAACCCGCACCCACCCCTAGTCTATGCTCACCTGACATCCCATGAAGCATGGGATGCATTTATTGGCCATCGTGGGGAAGATAAGTTTCATGTACATTGTGGCTGATAATATGTTGTTTTGAGGATACGTGTATTAATCACTTTGATTGTAAATGTTTAATTTATGAAATAGAAACTCAGTACTGAAAATAAGGAATGTGTATCAAAACCAACAGAACCCTATCGTAAAGCAAGGTTGTGGTACGCTTCACTAGAAAAGAAAATGGTATGCATTTTAAATTTTCAGAAATATTGTTAGGTGATAAGAAAAAACATCATAATTATCTTTCTATACTTATATGTAGATTGATGAGTCTAAAAACAAAGACACTTCCATCCCACATCATGAGCTATGGAAAGAGGCACGTGTGAATAAGGGAATCTAGTAGATGAAAACACAAAAAATTGTAGGAAGTATGTGTATGTATGACACGAAATAAATCTTTGTTTTAAATTTCTTTTACATAAAAATAATTAATTATTTTCTTATATCTGACAGTCGCAGGACTCAACTACTCCTGGAGCAGATGTAGACCTATTATCAATGGCTTTGAAGTGGCCAGAACAATATGGGCGTGTCAGAGGTACGGGGTTTGGGGTGACACCACAATTATATTATGATAAAAAACAAACGGATGATAGAGATAAAAATGAATCAAATGATTGAATGACTAGAAACTCTTGAAGAATGATTTCAATGGCAGGGAGAGTTTTTAGCAACTATTATGGGTGGGAAGAAAGGAGAAGACACAACTAAGGAATAACCAGCGTGTGAAGTTCCCACCCCACCCCCACCAACTTTGAGGTGAGCCATTCTCCTCAAAAAACTATCTTTGTCGTGGTAATTAATATTCTAATAATTGTTCCCACGAAATTTGAATCAGATAAACACTGATACTTTTCATGTACTGATCTTCTATAGGGGGATAATGACTGTGATATATATCTTTCAACACCCACATATCACCTTGTAGAGAGGGCTATGATTTTCAACATCCCAGAGGAAAAGATGCATAATAGACCACTTCCGAAAGATAATATGAAAGTGAAAATTACAGTAGCTCATGAGCCAAATGCAGAGCTACCTATTACAATTTATGAAGGCCACATTCATACAGTCGAAATGGCTATTAGGACATTCATTGCATGGCTATCACAACTTTTAAGAGTACATGGGGAAAAAGATGTATTTATTTCCATTTTTTTCATTATAAACCGTTAACAATCAATTAAAAAGGGGTTTGAACCAATGAAAGTAATTATGGACGGAGAAAGGGAAGGGGGTGACAAGAAATGTCACCTCAAAAGCATCTAATGGATCGAACAAACGATCCCAAAGAGCTACTAATAGCATAATCCCACAACCTATTCTCTATCCACATTTACTAGCATGGAAGACTCATGTGGAAATGAATCTAAGAGGTGCTAGTAGTCATATAGTGGTTTCTGAAAAGAATATATACAGAGAGGAAATTCTAGATTTCTTTACTACTGAAAATGTAAATGAGATCCTTGAATACAGATCGCTAGGCATCATAGTTGTAAATTTATATATGAGGTATTTTTTCATGAATTGATTTTATAAAAGCTGGTATAATGTGAAAATTGTGGCTGAATTCATTTTATATTATTGAAAGGCATATATATGAAAAATAATTGAGTGTAATTTCCCGTGAGCCAAAATACAGACTTGTTAATACTCATACCACATCAACACAACTAACGAAATTAGAGCCATAAAAAAAGGATGAAATAGTGAATGACTTGCTGAAAACATTTGAAAGGATGATTATGGGTGAAAGACTCTTCCTAATACCAACCATACATGGGTAAAACACTACGATTAATTCATATCAATTATATTTTATATTTTTTATTACTTATTCTTTTTTTGGTTTTTAGTCCACATTGGCTACTAATTTCAGTAAACATGGATACTCCAAAGATTTATTTTCAAGATTCAATGCAATTATATCCAAAAAATCGACCACACATGATGGAGTTTGTGAATATGTATGACACTAAATCCTATGTTTTAGGTCTAAACATCAAGTAATATAATTTATATTATCTTTTACTATGGATTCTGTTATGATAGGGTGGGGTATCATTATCGTCTAAGAAAATGAAATGAGGACATAGGCTAAGAATAAGGAGGTGAGAAAATAATACATTTGGACAAATATCAGGGTATATATTATAAAATTTCACTATACAACCACATATCAAAACAAGTTAATTATTCTCCTAATGATCAAATTTTTTACAGTGTCCAAAAAAACAAACGACAATGATTGGAGTTCTTATGTTTGTAAATTTATGAAAGAGGTTGTTTTTCATCAACAAACTAGCATCCCTAAAGAGGTATTTTCAAAAACAACAACTATTTAATTTAAATAATTTATTAATTATTTATTTAAATATTTTGTAGTACTACTATGAATATTGAAAAGCCTCATACTCACAAGATGATATATATTTCTTCCAAAAAGAGTGGGCCCTATAACTGATAGAATATTGTACCCAAATAGCATGAAGATATGACTTGGGGACATGTATAATTGGTGTTCATTTTTGATAGGGGTTAACGGGATCAAAAGATTAAACATTGTTGTATGTAAATGTTTGTAGGAAAAATTTCATTATTATTAAATAAAACATCCATTATCCATTGAGTAATTTCTCATTTTAACAGATGAAATCCACCAACATCATGCAAGAATGATGAACCACTTTTCTTTGGTCTTTGGATAAGAAAAAATAGTAAAATCTCCAATATAAATTCATATTCAACCCAAAAATTTTGGATTGTGTTAATACTTTAGTGGAATGATCCATGCATCATTTTTGACATGTATGAGTCAACCCCACCTCAATATAAGGAACTATGTGGCCAATATCACACAAAGTGTCTCTCTTTTGTTTAAAATGCACAAAAGTTTAAGTGAAAAGAACAATTGATGTACGAAAATACTTCCAAAAAAATTCAGATTGTGTTGATAATTTAGGGAAATGATCTATGAGTCATTATTTACATGTTAGAGTCAACCCTTACTAAATACGAGGCACAGTGTGGCCAGAATCAGTCAAAGTGTCTCTCTTTTCTTTAAAATGGACATAATTCTAAGTGAAAACAACAACTGACGTAAAGAAATACGACCAAATGCATTCATATTGTGTTGATACTTTAAGGGAACGATCCGTGGATTATTTTTGACAAGTACGAGTAAACCCCTCTTCAATATGAGGCACGGTGTGGCCATTATAAGTCAACATGTCTCTCTTTTTTTTAAATGGACTGAATTTTAAGTGAAAACAACAACCGACGTACGAAAATCCAAACAAACTCATTTGGATTGTGTTGATACATTAGGGTAATATATCCACTAGACATTTTTGACTTGTATGAGTCAACTCTGCCTCAATCTAAGGCATGGTTTGGCTGTATCACTCAAAGTGTCTCTCTTTTGTTTAAAATTGACAGAATTTTATGTGAAAACAACACCTAACATACGGAAATCTGACCAAATGAATTTTGATTGTGTTGATACATTAGGGTAAAAATGCATGGGTAATTTTTGACTTGTACGAGTCAACCCTACCACAATCAAGGGCACATTGTGTTCGGGATCACTCAATGTGTCTCTCTGTTGTTTAAAATGGACTGAATTTTATGTGAAAACAACAACTAACGTACGGAAATCCAACCAAATGCATTCAGATTTTTTTGATACTTTATGGGAACGATCCATGGGTCATTTTTGATGTGTTATAATCAAAACTTATTCAATCAGAGGCATAATGTCACTGATATCACTCAATGTGTCTCTCTTTAGTTTAAAATGGACAGAATTTTAAGTGAAAACCACAACTGACATACGGAAATCCAACCAAACTCATTTTTATTGTGTTTATAAATTAGAGGGATGATACATGGGTCATTTGTGACATTTAAGAGTAAATCCTACCTCAATATTAGGCAAGGTGTGATGGGTATCACTCAAAGTGTCTCTCTTTTAATTAAAATGGACAGAATTTTAAGTGAAAACAACAACTGACATAGGGAAATCTGACCAAACGCATTCTGACTATGTTGATACATTAGGGGAACAATCCATGGATCATTTTTGACATGTATAGGTCAATACCTTCTTAATTTGAGGCATGGTGTGGACGGTATTAGATGAAGTGTCTCTCTTTTGTTTAAAATGGACATAATTTTAAGTGAATACAACAACTGACATACGGAAATCCAACCAAAATCATTTAGATTGTGTTGATACTTTATGGTAATGATCCATGGGTCATTTATGACATGTTTGATTCAACCCCGCCTCAATATGAGGCATGATGTGGCTGGTATCACTCAAAGTGTCTCTCTTTTGTTTAAAATGGACATAATTTTAAGTAAAAACAACAACTAACGTTCAGAAATCTGACCAAACGCATTCGGATTGTGTTGATACATTATTGGGAAAATCCATGGGTAATTTTTGATGTGTAAGAGTCAATCCAGCCTCAATCTGGGGCACGGTGTGGCTGATATCACTCAAAGATTCACACTTGTGTTTAAAATGGATAGAATTTTAAGTGAAAACAACACATGACGTACAGAAATCTGACAAAATGCATTGTGATTGTGTTGATAATTTAGGGGAACGATACATGGGTCATTTATGATGTGTACGAGTCAAAACCACCTCAATATGAGGCATGGTTTAGCCGGTATCACTCAAAGTGTCTATCTTTTGTTTAAAATTGATAGAATTTTAAGTGAAAACAACAATTGACATACATAAATCTGATCAAACGCGTTCATATTGTGCTGATACATTAGGGTAATGATACATGGGTCATTTTTACATGTTCTAGTCAACCCCACCTCGTCTTGAGGCCCGGTGTGGATAGTGTAACTCAAAGTGTCTCTCTTTTGTTTAAAATGGATAGAATTTTAAGTTAAAACAACAAATAACGTACGGAAATCCAACCAAACGCATTCTAATTTTGTTGATACATTAGGGGACATATCCATGGGTAATTTTTGACATGTACGAGTCATCCTCGCCTTAATCTGAGGCATGTTTTGGCCGGTATCACTCCAAGTGTCCCACTTTTGTTTAAAATGGACACCGACAACCCCCTGGACGCCCCAACCCCCTGGAAACCCCCACCCCCTGGATGCCCCCCCACCTCCTAGACACCACCCCACCACCTAGACTCCCTCCTGGACACCCCCACCCCCATGGACAGCCACCCCAAAACCCTGGACACCACCCCACCCCCTTGGACAGCCCCACCAACCCCCTGGACCCCCCACCCCCACCCCCCTGGACACCACCCCACCCTCTTGACACAACCACACTTCTGGACACCCCCACCACGTGGAAATCATCCCAACCCCCTGGACACCACCCTACCCCCTGGACACCCACCAACCACCTAGATGGCACCCCCACCCATCCTAAACACCACCCCACCACCTGGACACCCCCACCCCCTTGGATAGCCACCCCCACCCATTGGACACCACCCCACACCCCTTGGATATCCCCACCAACCCCCTGGACCGCCCCCACCCCCTAGACACCACCCCACCCCCTGGACACTCCCACCCCTCTAGACACCCCCACCCCCTCGAATACCCCCCACCCCCTGGACAACTCCCCACCCCCTAGACACCCCCATGGACAGTCCCCCCTGGACACCCCCACCCCCCTAGACACGCACCAACCCCTAGACGGCACCCTCACCCCTCCTAGACACCATCCCACCACCTGGCCACCCCACCCCCTAGACACCCCACCCCCTTGGAGAGCCTCCCCCACCCCCTGGACTGCAGCCCACCCCCTTGGACAGCCCCACCCCACCCCCGGGACACCACCCCACCCTCTGGACACCCCCCACCCATATGGACACCCCCACCCCTGGAAATCCCCCCAACCCCTTGGACATCACTCCACCCCCCTGGACACTCCCATGGACACCCCCCCCCCCCTCCACCCTAGACACCTCCCCCAACCTTGTACACCCACCCCCTGGACACCCACTAACCCCCTGGACAACACCCCCACCCCTCCTGGACACCACCCCACCCCCCTTAGACACTCCCACCCTCTTGTACAGCCACCTCCACCACCTTAGACACCCCAACCCCCTTGGACATCCACCCCCACCCCCCATGACACCACCCCACCCCCCTTGGACAGCCCCAACAACCCATAGACCGCCCCCACCCCCTGGACACCACCCAACCCCTTGGACACCCCCACATTCCAGAAATCCCCCCAACAACCTAGAAACCTCCTCACCCCCCACCCCTGATACACCACCATGGATAGCTTCCTGGATACCCCACCATCCCCCTTGACGGCCCCCACCCCTTCTCGACACCACCCCACCACCTGGACACCCCCACCCTGTAGACAACACCACCCCCATGGAAAGCCCCCACCCCCCCATAGACACCACCACACCACCCTTGGATAGCCTTATCCCTCGAACAACCCCATCCCCCTGGACACTGCCACCCCCCCAGGACACCCCACCCCTTGGAAACCCCCTACCCTCCTTGGGCAGCCACCCCAAACCCCTGAACAGCTCCCAACCCCTTGAATTATGAATTTAATTCTTTATGTATTTAAATAATTTATGAATTATGTGTTAATAGTGTATGGGTATAATTTTTTTATGGTTATACATGCTGAAATTACCTTATGAATTATGTGTTAATTTTTTATGGGTATACTTGTTGATATGCCGATTTTTTTGCAGGTCTTGTTTGGGTGTGCTGCTGTAGATTTTTATATTACAGTAGGTAGGGAATTTATCCGTGCTTTTTTAGCGCCGATAAAGGATCCCTTTATCAAATCATTTTTATTGCTGATAAAGTGGAACCCCCCTATCAGCGCTAAGCTTTACAATTCTTTTTTAGCGCCGTTGAAGCCCGTTTTGAGCACTATTGAAGGCCGTTTTTGTAGTAGTGTATCTAATATAGATTACTATAATTAAAATATATTGAATATATATATATATATATTATATTTATATAATTTTTAATATTATTTATATTAATAAACCAAGATAAGATAAAAATAATTTAAATTACTAAACCAAAGCATCTTGAAAAACGAAGCAATTATCACCCAGGATAGTGATTTTACCAATGAAATTTTAATAAACAGTTAATTAACGTTTATATATAAATCATATATCATATTAAATATATTATTATAGTTCTTTAAATTATTTATAATAAATATATATTTGATATACACGAGGTATGGACACATACGAATAAAAAATGATCAAATTTAAGGGATTTCATCTTAATTTCATTTCATTAAAGAATATTATATTGTTATGCCGCAAATTTATTTTATATAGTATATATACTACCCATTTTACATGTAATATCCTAAATAATTAATAATTCATGATATGTTATGCTTTAATTTAAATTATTTCTTCCAAGGGGATTTGAATTTCATGTAACCAAGTGTTAATTAATTTTATAACTAAATTTATTTTCATTTTGTTATATTACTTATTTAATGTATTTGATAATATAATATTATGTGTATAACTACCATTTAATATTTAATATTTTACTTCCAAATATATATATGGATTTACATTTTATAGTCATAATCAATTCATTGATTAATTCTAACTTCAACATAGTATGATATTTGTAATGGTTTATTTCAAAATAGCATTTTAATAGATATTTTTTATGCATGATTTTTGTTAAACGAAATTATTTAATAATATTATAATAAAACCCTTTGATTTTATATTCCTTAGGTTTTTCGCTATTTTTTTAGGTAAGAGTACCATTTAATGTCTTTGGTAATCAATATGTTTCAAAAAATGGACGTAATAATGTGACTTCATTTACCTCTTCTGTTAAAAATCCATTATTTCTACATCCATTTTTTCTAAAAATGTTTTCAAAATTGTTTTACTATTATTTTAAAATATATATTTTCTTAATTAATGGGTTTTCAAAACTATTTTATATTGTAATATTCCTGTCCAAATAAAAACAATGTACTTTTTTCTTTTCTTACAAAATTGTGAATATGATATCTGTTTTCTATGTACTCATCCTAAAAAACTATTCCACCATAATGACTGCACATTTTTTGAGGATTAATTTTATAATTTTATTATTTTATTTTAAAACAAAATATTTTTTCTAATATTATATAATGTTTTAGTATTTAAAATTAATTTCAAAGTGAAAATGATAATTTCATGAAGAATGTTTTAATCATTTTTTGATGTATTTTTTTCATCAATGATGACAAACCCTATTTTAACTTATAATCCACTGGTAATTTGTTTTATTGATTCAAACCTATTTATTTTTCTTAATGGTTTATGATTAGTTTGAATGGAAGGAACTATTTTGATACCATTTTTCATATTAATCTGATTTGTTTAAGATTATTTTTATTGATTAGGTAATGTATTAACATTACATATTCTAGTTTTCAAAATATGAATGTTTATTTGGACTATGCTTCATCCATTTCATATGAGTAATGAATTTGTAATTATAGGTGATGTTCGGGGCCCGATTTAGCCTCTTGATGCATTAGTAGGTCTCATGAGACAAAACAGTTTGGGTTATTGGCCGATGGATTACCCATTTTTGTATGATTTCATAGAATGAGGCCTTCATGATTTTGGTATGATGTCTGAAATTCTACATTTTCTCATAATGTGATTATCTATTGATGTTATGTTTTATTATTTGATTAGTTAGAAAATACATGGTTATTTTCAATCTCATGTGATTATTTCTTTTCAATTATTTGATCATATTTTATTCCTTTCATATTATTCTCAAGTAATTGATCGAACCAAATGTGTTTCAGTTATTTACCTCAAAACATTTATTATAATTATTTAATCATAATAGGTTCTACTATATGCATACCCTTACTAATCATTTGATCTCATCCCATTATAATGATTAATTCCCCATGATGCTATAATGTGAATTATTATTGATATAAAGGGTTATTCGATATGAAATAATGATTCTATCGAATAAAATACTATGTGTTATTTTATGTTTTTAATTTTATTATGAGATTACAGTATGTATCTACATTACAAAGAATACTAAACTATTTGGTCCTCTAGTATTCAACTAAATTTATATTATTCAAATTTAATAATATAACTATCGACTCTGGGCTGCTGGGGTTGGGTTATTTATAATTAGGAAGTGGATCAACATCATGTACAAAAATAAATATAGAATGGGGTGGTGTACAAAAAAACAAACGATGTTCAATTTTCTATGAATTTATTTGATTGATAGTATGTATAATACTCACATCAACATAAGGCAACGTTTTTAATGATCATTTTGGCTGGACCACAATGTTCTAGAATTACCCAAAAACCATAATTTTATAAATATACTCCATGTGTCCAAAAAACAACCTCAATAAATTCTCTATCATTCATAGACTCTAAAAATTATTTTTGTGGGTCTATGTAAATTACATAAACATATTATATGGTTTAACAATCACTTGAATCATTTATAATCAACCATTAATATCAATGAAATTTTATGACACTCATAAATCACTTAAAACCTTAATATAATAATTGATTAACAATAAATTCATTATAAATACATCACAACAAATTATGATGGATTTCTCTCAACTAATGGACCTTAGAACCATATATTCAACTTCATATTTTTATTTTCTTTTTGTATCATTTAATGATATATATTTTTGGAATTAATTCCTATATTATATACTATTATATATATTAGTCAAACTTCTCCTTCAAAACATGTCATGTTTACCTAAGAAGAACAACTCATTCAATTGTATAATTTTGGGGATTACCTTAGAACCTATATAGGCTGATGTTACATGGAATCCAACAATTCCAAATTCATTTTCCATCATTTGGAACTCCACTTATATTTCAAATATTGAATCATTTATTGCTCCTTTTTCATATCAAATGGTTATTACATTTAATTTCCATGTACTGGGTGGATTATCCAATCCAAAACCCATTTTCTCCTCTCATAAATTTACTTCCACATTGTAAACTTTCAAATAGTACATTGGAAATTTACAAAAAATACAAAATTAGTTTTACAAGATCCATAAGGTCACTTCAATCTCCATATTTCTTTTCATTTCCATTTTAACACCTTAAGTAAACTCTTATCTTGATCCCCTTAATAATAATTAGTACAAAAAAGAACAAGTTTCTATCTACCTTTATCATACTAGTTGGAATTACATTTATTGATGGAATTTACATCCAAGGGATGACACTTTTTTAACTTACTTCTTTGATTTCAATAACCATATCCCCTATTTATCTTATCATCTCATTACACAAGGAATGTACCACTAATAACAAAATATTGTTCCTTAGTTAAGTCTTATCTAAGTAAATGTTGACTTACCCATTGTAGAAAAAAAGAGTGATATTAAAAAATCATCATTATTGTCCATATTTATTATTAAATGTGGTACTACAATAGAGAATCACTTTTTTAGTCTGTAAGGAATATAATTTGAAAAGAGTTTACAAACATCCACACATCTTAAAAACACATTAGTATGTTCACATGCATGTTATTTTGGTACCTTATTTCTATATAAAAACACCCCCTTAATTATTATAATAGAAATAATTCATAATATTTATATGGGGGAAAATATCATTCCTTAATATAAATATTATAATTGGATGTCCTAAATTCATATTTTAATAAAAAGAGTATGGAATCCATGACTATTTGAATTGAATCCCCTTAATGGATGCATTCAGTAATCCATCACATTGGTTACATTATTCTTAAAATATAATCTAACGAGTTATGGTAATAGTTTTAAAAATGAGAAAATATTAAATAAGCACCAAATTAAATAATATAAAACTATGTTTTGAATTTCTTATAGCATCAACTTCATTTCAATCATTATGGGAAAATTACAAAAATCATGTAATATTGTGAAATTCCCCCACTCTTATGTTATAATACCATGTAAAAAATTACATCATCAACCAAATGTCATAATTATTTGATTCTCTAATTTTTCATCTCCTATACATAAATACATCATCTTTAATTTTCCAAAGCTATCTAGTTTGGGTATATATAGAATTTTGTTGATTTCATAATTCCCAAAAACTATAGTTGGCTTCTTCACTTTAGGATGAATATTAGATTATCTTTTTAAAAATTTATCTATCCTTATATCTTATTATAGATATTTTAGACACATGGTTAATTTGTTAATACATTCATGCACTTTATTCCCATTTTTTGGACTTCATTAGTATAATAGATTATTTATAACTTGAACTCAATGGATATTTCACCTTTTTATTCAACTACATAATATATTATGATATGGTATTTCTACAATTATTTTGAGTCCGAATAATAATATTTCACCTTCCATAAAAAACACCTTCCATCTTTGACTCACCATCCTTAGGAATGTTCTTATATATTTTATATTCATTTTACTAACATTAATTCTTATCATCTTTCTTCACAGAACTAAATCCAAAGGAAGACACCATTTCTTTCTTATCCAACTATTAACTCATTGATATATATTTGTTATCTTATTTATATGGATTTTATCTAGCTAGATTGTACCATAATTATCTATAAATGACCAACAATGTCACAAATCTGAAAGAAAATTTCATAGACTAATATTATCTTCATAGGAAGACTACTTTTTTGAGTCTTTTCATTCTAATTTTTTTTTCACATTCATATTTTATCCATTTTTAAGAATTATATAACTTTAATAAATAGAAATTATATGTCTATAACCTTTTAAAATGTGACCAAATAAATTGAAACATGCATTGTGGATATAAAATCTCATTATTTTTCTTGTAGGCTTAATCTGTCTAGTTTTATATCATACCATTTTTAGTTATTTCACTAATATTATAAAATACAACTAGGAATAAATCATTAAAAAATTACTCACATATACTATTTATGTTTTGGTATGATTTTTATAATTCTTATTCTCCCACATATGTACATAATATTTTTTTTTCATACATTTTTGACAAAAATGGAATTATATTAAGTATCTTCTTGAGGACTAGAGGAGGTCTCATTACATGTATTTGATATGGATTCTTACCAAAAACTTATTAACATATCATTACCACCATAAAATGTCCCTTATAAGGAACGTTTTTTCCTAAAAAATATTATAAATATTATTTTTTTTTCTAAAAAATATTATAAATATTCTTTTTTATATCATTGGGATGTTATAGAGTGAAATGAATCTAAAAATTTCATTCTCATCCTTTAATATAAAATATTTAGGAGGAGAGAGTTCTTTTCATCTACTACAACTTTCAACCTCATGTAGTATTCATTCCACTCATTCTAAGTTTCATCCTCATGAAACTTGTTTTATTTCATCGATGAACACTCTATCTCATTTACTCTCATAGAATTAATATTTAAATGGTAATCATTTATAATCATGTATATTCAATTAAAAATATGAACTGAAAAAATCAACACAATGAAAATATTTTTTTGTAAGAATCAATTCATAATTATTAATCTCTCCACGAAATAATATTATTGAAATGTGTGGTAGATTAAACCATTGATTTAACTAGTCTTAAGAGACTATTGTATTTATTAAAAATTTTGACAATGCATCTTCTCCATATTCATACTATGACTTATAATCTTGTAGTATATTAACATGTGTTAGTATATATGTAAAAAATGAATTGGGACCATTTTAGGATACAATGAAATTTTAAAATAAAAATCCCCTAGTTATTTATAAATTTCAAGGTTGTAAAATTATAGAAATCATGAACATGTTTTTAAAGATGTATCATTATCAATATATTTATCAATTATCTCGAAATATTTGAGTTTCATGATTTGATGTTTGATCATTTTTCTTCTTTTATAGTATCTAAAGATTCTTTGACTCATTCATTCTCTTATTTTTTATAGTAATGTGAGAGAATTCAACATGTGGAACAAAATGAGAAGAATTTACTTCTTCTTACTAAGTATCAACTTTAAAAACTGTTGAAATTTTCCTATCATTAAATAAAATGAAATTTTTTGGATCATCAATGATAGATCCAATCATAGGAGTAATCACACAAATAATATTTTAATTTCTTAATACAATCATTACTAATACCTGGGGGTAAATGAGGTGTTTATTATTTTTATAAAATTTCACGTTATCCAGAAACCACTTTTTAATTTAACACATGTCCTCTATTAATTTATATGAATATTTTTTATTTCAAACAAGACTATCACACCATATGTATACATGTATATAAGATAAAGGTGCACATGATATTTTCATTAGTCTTGGTAAAGAGTTTGAATCATTACTATAATTGATATTTTTAATTCACTGATTATCCACTATAATATATTAATCAATAAAAGTGGTGTGTGGGAAATTATCATCCAAACCAACTGGTGTGTCCCACAATAATATAGTTTCCTACTGTTATTGTAGCTGTCTGATTACCATAGGAAATTATAGATTCATTGATGTAAACGATTCCCATTGTGATCTCCAAGAATATCTTAATCACTCAGGTTCTATGGAGTCACACCCTATATATGAAAGTGTTGTTTTCAACTCACCATTAGTTGTATATCACCTATTCTACATGTGATTCATTTTCATCATCTAGAATATATCTTTTTCAACTCAACATAGGATCTTTAAAATAATTTGGATATTTGAGTTATAGAATGACTCTTGATCATAGCATACAAACCATATTTATATGATCATATTGAATCAAATCACATTACAATCTCACATAATTATCTGAATGTCTTAAATCTAACTAATCTGAATAATAACAACATAGTTATTATTGCGTTTTTTTCTCTTTATTGTTTTTCTTATAAATGTTATATCCAATTTATAATTTCCATATACTCTGAGAATCATTATATTTGGCCCCTAATAGATACTCATCTTCAGTATAGACTCTAAATTATCTAGATCTTATGAAATAGTTTTTCTTTGATATCACACATTACACAGCACTAAATATGTTGGGTTTATTTAGTGTACTCATCCTCCGTCAATATTTTTCCTTTAATATGTAGGTCACAATGAATATTTATTTTCCACCATGGAATAATGAGTGTCCTCTTGAAAATCGGTTCCCATGTTATCAAATTAATTTCTCAACATTATCGTAAATAGGGTTTCTCCATGATTAAATATTCCATTTTTTTCAACCAATGTATCATGTATAATGAAATCTATGGCCTCTATTTTTCTTATAATAATTATTTATCAATTATTTTGACTTTCTATATGATATGAAAAAATATTTTTGAGTATTTCAATCTCTTCTAGTCAGCCTCATGATCTATTCATTTATTCCCATTATCTCAAAACACCCATCTCGTTATTTATCACTAAAAAATATTGATGTCGTCTACTTCCTCCTTCTCTCACAACATAAAAGATATTTCACTTGAATATAAGAAATGATCTAGAGTAATGTTATTCTAAAAATAACAAGGCAAATATAATTTATATTTTCACATATATATAGTAGTTATATATATTTTTAGATGTTGTTCAACCTATTATTCGGTTTCATAAAATATTTATTGAGTACTAGTGTATATAATGAAATGACATACAAATTTAGGTGTCATGTCAGATATTCTAATCTCAATTTATCTCAATATTAAATAACAGTTATTTTTTATGGTTAAATTCTTTTTATAAAACTCATTCATCTACACATTTATCCTCACATTTAATCAACAAATGTTGACTTTTAAATATTCCATTTAAAATTTTGAAACAACTCTATTTGCGATCTTCTCATGTTTATCTTAATATAAATTTTTCAATTGAAGGATTATATCATGTCTCTTAACATAATAATATTTTTTACATTATATATTAATAGTTCCAATATCAATGTAAATCGTTTTTACAACAATCTATAATATCTTCATCAATTATACCTCAAAATGATCGATAATGTGTCAAGTAATTTTATTTATTTCTTCATGATTCAAGATTATCATATCTTTGTATTATCGTTTCAATCACATAATATTATTAGTTTTTATTTTGTTTTAATCATTATAAAACATTTCAACCCTCAACACATTTGAGTTTAATCTTAATATATTCAAATATATAAATATATATTTACCCTTCACGTATTTAAATTTTTTTCATAAATATCAGATTAGCCATAAGATTTAGGGAAAAAATTGAATATATAATGAATTAAATATGAAACACACATATCAGACACATAAAATTTTAACATAACATTTGTATAGACCATGAAACATTATATTGGCTGCATGAACAATTGACTGACGATGTGGATTGATTATGATGATGTAGACTGACCCCATAGACAAACATCAATTAACCATGAGTTGGTTGATCAACAACACATAAAACCATCAACTAATGAAGTTTCAATGGATCAACCCCATGATAATATCAACTTACTCTAAGGTTCATAATTGACCACATAATTTGGATCCAATTTGACCATCACGACACATCTAAACACATGAATTTCACTAATAATGTGTATGGATATTACAAAATACCTACATCCATTCTCAATCATTCATGGACACATAAAATTAAATTTAAGAGTCTATGGAACATACTTAAACATGTAATTGTAATTATCAATAAATTATAACATATATACTCAAACATGGTTGTCAATGAGATTTCACTGAAATCATAACTCTCTAAAACCCATTATCCAAATGTTTATTAACACAAATTTCATCAGAAATTTATAGTATCACACTAGAATGTAATTTGAAAAACGTAGGGGTCTTTAGTCACTAAAATTAGCTAGTTGTTTTATCTATATTTTTGAAACATGTAATGTTTTATACTTCAGTCTGCACAACCTATATTGAAATCTATTTTATACTATACCAGAATTCATCATTCGAAAATTTACATTTTTCCCCATGATGGGAAAATCTTTCAGTCATTTGATTATGTGGAATCCCTAAATATTTTTCATAAGAGATAGTCCAAGGAATCCAAAAATCCATCCTTCCTTTTTCAACATGTGTCATCCCTTTTATATTTCAAATAGAAACATATCACATTCGTCTCCACTCAATCAATATTGAAATAACCTTCAATGTCCACTAATTTTGTAAATTCTATAATCCATCAACTTTAATCTCTTATTATATATTGAATGACACATTGTACATTGATAGTTTATTGAAAATACAAAATTATAATCATACAATCCGCAAGATCATATTATGTATTATTGTAAGATTTATATATTTTGAATTCCAACAATATTGATAACTATTACATATTAGATAAACCCTTAAATATAATTTAGATCAAACATTACTTATGGAATTTACCAATTTGATGACTATTATGAATCCTAGGGATACCTATATTGAAAAATTTAAATCATAGAGAAAATATTAACTTCTATGTAGTTAAACCTTATTATTATTAGTGTGTGGCTTGTAGACATCATAGGGTTAAATATTACATGCCATAATGCAACTCAATAATTTTCTAAATTAATGCTTTTTGAGAATTCATATAAATATCATTGAAAATAATGATAAATCTTATGTTTTACAAAACTAACCAATATGTATCACTGTGTTAGTTAGGTTATTTTTCAAATCTCATTACCCATAGAATACCATTTATTATCCTTCTATATACCCAAATATAACTTCCTTTTCCATAGTCATCCCATTAAATGTTTCTATTAGAACAAGGAAAACATTATGCATTTTCTCTACTACAATGAATGAATTATATATTTTTTTATAGTGAAAGCATTTAATATTTATTTTCCTATAAATATATATCCATCAAATAGTCTTTATTCTCTAGAGTGACTCTTATGTATCAAGTAATTTGTCAAAATAATTGTAACTAGAAACACAAGAATCTCTACATTTAATATATATCCATATAAAACCATTTTAATATAACCTCATAAACATATATTGAATAAATAAACTAAAATTATTCCAATAAATTCTACTCCTTTGTAAAAAACATATTCAAAAATAACTAAACACTTCATAGTATTAGATTACTCAAATGATAGTTCATTAATTAAATTATTGTTAATATATAAAAATTGATATTAAAGAATAGAAGAATAAAAAAATTATTGAAAATATATTTTTAACAAATGCAACACAAAAATCCTTGTTACAGAATGTTCCAACACTTTAAATTGCATTATGGTTCAAAATTTTAAACACAACCACTTCTCAAGATTTAAAATTCGAAATTCCATTGATTTTCACTTATTTATAGGAAAATTGATTTTATATTCATTATATTAGTAACACATATGATGTAATACAATAAAATTTTGTGAAATTTTTATCCTTAAAAAATGTATTATAGTTTATATATTTCATTAACACATTGTTGAGTTTGAATGAATCATAAAATACTATTCAATTACTATTAAGTGGAATTTGAATCCTAGCTATAGGAATGGTATGTAGGAGAATATAAACTATGAATTTTTTTCATAGATTTAACAAATGAATTCATTTGTTTTAAATTGGATATGAATAAAAATAAAATCATTTGAAAGTAAAATCAGTAATTTTTCAAAAAAAAATGTTTTTAATTTATGACGAATATGATTATATATGAATAAATAAAATAATTAACTATTTATTAATTATTTAAATTAAATTTTTTGATTATATATACTATAATATATTTTATTAATCATATAATAGTTTTTACCTTATAAGGATTGATTATGAACTTGGTTTTATTCTTAAAATTTCATGTTAAAAAAAATTATTTGTGTGTCATTCTATACACTTCTTTTAAAATGATTATTACTAATTATAAAAACTAATTCCTAAAAAATGTATTAAATATTTTTAGTCATAATAATAAAAATAATTTAAAATAGAAAATTTATTTTTTTATAATGAATAGTAAACGTTTTTAATTTATATACACCAATTATGGTTAAAAAGGGTTTTTCAGGGGTTAATGTAAGAAATAAAGGTAAACATATGACATAAATGTATCTACGTATTATTGGTTGAACATGTATTGCCATTATATTATCCTAGATTCTAATTTTATACGTTTTTTCCACTTTCACAACATCATTAACTTTTTATTATTTAAATCTTTTATGTATTTCCATGTCTACCCCTCCTCTCATTTATAGAAGGGAATCACTTCTCCTCCCTTGTTCAAAAAACTTCACAGATTATCTTATCTAATCCCTACCCCAATCCATCATTAAATCCATTCCATAATTATTTATCTCTTGTTAATTCCATAATACAATCCTATAAAGGCATAAGGTTTAATACAAAGGTGGTCTCACAAACAAGAGGTAATCATCTTACTAGATTATTTCAAAGTTTATCACTTCTTCTAATTCATATAAATCTATTACATTCATTAAATTTTTTTGAATCAAGTATCATAAATATATAAAAAAATATTCATTATTATCATAGTTCAACCATTTTCCACATCCTTTACATCTAATGGGAAATCAAAATATCACACATGCATACGTGTGGACTACCGCATTAACGTAGTGATATGATTCATTTTCCATAATCTCCTTTCATAGTTGGTTATAATGATGAATTTTATATTTATAAATGATATTTATGACATATTTATTTGTATTTAATTATAATATATTATCATCCTTTTTGATTTTCTATCTGTTGGAAAATGATAATGTTGCTCGTGCATACGTGTGGGCTACCACTTCCATGAATCAATGATATTCAGTTTTATTTTCACATTAAATGGATGGTAATAAGGGTTTATTTAATAAATATATATGTTATTTATGATTTAATTATAATTATTTATTTTTTATTTTTTATTTAACTTCGTTAATTATATATATTGAATACTGGTAACACTACTTGTGCATATTTACAGACAACCATCTCCATGAAGTGATGTAATTATTTTTCAACATTTATTTATTATAATTATTATAAATTTGTATGTGATGAATAATGAATATACATATTTAATGTCTAATTTTATATAAATTATTAAACTATGACCATGGTTCACGTACTATATCAATGAAACTGAAACATGCATTGAAAAAAGGCCAATTTTCACCCAAATGATCATTTTAATGAAGAAATTATTAGTTAACAGATAATTAGTAAGTATAAAAATGTGATAAATAAGTAATTTAAATGTTATTATGGTTTTGTAGTATATATATAATAAATAAATATTTATTATACAGGAGATTCGAATGCATAAAAATCATGATAATACATGGGGTAACAATTTGTGTTACAATAACATTTCATTAAGGATTTTCTATGATAAATTTTAATTGAGAGAAATAATATAGATCTTTTCATTTAAACCCAACAGATTTTCTTAATATCTTGTTCTTCCTAGAAATTTTATATTTCTATCTTTTTCAGTCAACAATATTGAGAAAAATATTTTAATGAAGAGGTTTCCTTATTTCGTATTTCCTTTATAAAACATTTTTCCCAAATCTAATATATTCAAAATTGTTTTTGGAATGTTTTAATATATTCATGAAATTTTTAAAATGGTAATTCTGATTAATTTTAACATTATATTTAATGTTTTAAAAGAAATATTTTTAAATAATTTATTTATAAAAATTCATGTTGACTTTTTTTCATAAGTGTAATTAGAAAATTATATTTTAATATATATAGTGTGATCATATTATCCAACCTTTATGAAAATTATTTTAATTTAAGACCCCTTTACACATTATCTTTTTATATTCCATGAAAATAATTATAACACTATTATGGAAATTTTTGTAATAATGTAATCAAAAGAAATATATATTTTTTGTGTCTTAAATTTTTTTAATATTAATATAAATGAATTTTTCATCTATATAAACATCTATTATAGATTTTTATATTTCACAAGTTCTATGATCATAAGATTTCATACACTTATCTAGATGACTTATGAGGATTATGTTTTTTTATAATAACATGAAATCTATTTCTATACCATTATTTTATTAATCTATGATGTTATAATGAATTCTATTATGGCACAATCCATTTTTTCTCAAGATAACTTATGATTAAGTGATTATGAGATACCTACAAAACTCATTTATTTTTAAATGGTTATAAATTGATGATATGATGAATATTTTATGATTCTATGTAAAATATGTATGATTATCATAATGTGATGTATAGGGTGGAAATTTTATTGCCCTATAATGAATTTAAAATTATTAATATCTCAACGAATAATAATTGCATGAATGGGTACTGATCCGAGTTAAATAAGGGAAAATTTCCACTATGATGGCCTTTAATGTGAACCTTGGATGATGAAATGATGAAATTGGAAGTAAACTCAATCCACTATGATAGCTGGAAATGAGCCATGAATAAAAAACAATTTTTTATTCTTATGTATATTTCCCAAATCTATGTCATATGCTTATGAAATTCTCTAATGGATAATTAGTGATTATTGATGATTCTTCACACTTATGTTTTATATATATTTAATAAAAGAATTGTATAACTTGATTCATTATTAGGGATATTTTTCTGATTGGGTATGAATTTCTTATGTTCTATTCATGATCTCAAAACCTTATATTTATGCTCACTTATTCCTATTGATTGATATATCCAATGTTTAACCATACTAAATATATAAGGTAACCCTTTCTTATGTTTTCATAATCCCCATGATATTAACAATGGTATTTAGTAATAAATGTCTATGAATGGGACTATATAAGAAGAAATTTGTGGTATATGTTGAATATGCATTAGGAAATAAGTTTATTATAGATCTTGTCACTACATATACATAACCATTATGATCATTGGGTGTGTATTATTGGGAAATTTTCCCTATATTCACCTAAAATGATGTGATATTGATGTATTTTATTATTGGTTCCCCTTAGTTGGTGTCTTGGTGGGTTTTAGTTATTTGTATGGAATATGTTTATATAATATTTTTTAAAACATTTGGGTTAAGTTGATGTATATGATATCATCAAAAAACATTGGTAAAGTAGAGATTTATTTTGTTTTCATTTATAATTAATCCTTGTCTTGATACTGGAATGTTGATGTACTTATGGAATAGATGCATTTGTGGTTAAAATAACTTAATGTAGAGGATTGGGTATAAAATTTATCACCACTGGTGTATGGTGAGTTGGAGTAAGACTACACACCAGGATAGACGTTGTAAGGGGATATTTATGTGTTAATAACATTTTATTTATGAGCTATTATGATGAATTTTAGCATAAAATGACCACAGATGAACTTGGTTAAAACTAATATGTATTATATTAAAATGAAGGGGTCATGAATTAGACATCCTATGAATAACATTTTATGATAATATGATTACATATTGTTATTATTATTTATAACACTATGATTTTTAATTTTACTAATTGAATTGAAGTATGAGGGGTTGTGTTAACACTAATGTTGATAGGCATTGAAATGCATTTCATTGGGACAAACCAAATAAAATTAGTGTACGAATACAGAGCATTAAGATCATTCTACCATCATATCATGATATAAGAATGACAACCACAACATATTTGAGTTTCCTAACACATATGATAAAAAAATTGAGTTTCATGGGAGTTCATTTGATGATGATTATAGAGGAAAGGTTATTTATCATTTTTCATGCTAAGAATGAGGGAATAAAAACATAGGAATATGTCTCAAATGAACAAGAATATTTTTTGTATGTAGAAAATAATTCCATAAATAATTAATTTATTAGAAAAAATAAAGAGTTTGATGGAGGGAAATAGTGTACATACATATTTACCATGGATAAATCAATATCTTCTATGTGGGTAAGAAGCAAATTATCCATGTCAATTCCCAAATCATTGGACTATCTATTATTCTACGGACGGTTCAGCACTACATCAATCATTACAGTGGATCAGGACATTTAATGAACACATATCCACCATAATAAATCATGTAATGTCATGT
This sequence comes from Viscum album, assembly GCA_963277665.1. Lineage (NCBI taxonomy): Eukaryota > Viridiplantae > Streptophyta > Magnoliopsida > Santalales > Viscaceae > Viscum > Viscum album. The sequence goes on along the minus strand of OY728133.1, from coordinate 1,369,423,723 downwards.
TGAAGTATATATGAATGTTCCCTATGGAAATATTATTATTTATTATATTAGAGTAATTTTATATAATTTTTTCAATTATTAAGTCTATCTACATTGATTATATGTAAATTAATTAAATAATAATATTAAATTTAATATTATAAATCAAATATGATCATTTTACAGTTCCATGAAAAATACAAGATTTTAATAGATATCACTACCATTTTATATGTCATTATTACTATTGGTAAAGGGTATTTATCACTTATAGTTGTTGATAAACTCATCATTGATGATATTCCTATTGTACATGAGTTTGTGAATGTATTTTAAATATATTTTCCTAGTTTTCCTGTATATTTTAAAGTTTAGTTTTCAATAGTACACATACATTGTGCTATAATTATTTCAAATAATGAATATATAATAACCACAATTGAGTTATTAGAATTGATTAATTATATATAATAGAATCTTGATAAGGGAGTCATTCATCCAAGTGTATCAATATGGGATGCACCTACACCATTTCTTAAGATGACATATTGAAAGTGAAACATTTATTGATTATAAATAACTTAATAAGGTAAACATTAATAATAATTAACTAATACCCCATAATTATGACTTAATTTATATACTACATGGATTCTAATACAGTTCAATGGTTGAAAATTATTATGGATATCATCAATTGAGGGTCATCAAATATGATACACCAAATATGACCTCCAATATATGGTATGGTAATTTAGAATTTATAGAGATTCGATATTGACCTACAAATTTCTTCACCAGGTTTATGGATTTAAGTAACACGGTATATATAAATTGACTCAATTAGTTATTAGAAGTATTTATACCTGATATTTTTATATATTCTAAGATATGTGAATAACATTAAGATCATTTGAGTATTATATTAAAGATCCTAGGGAAGAATATTGTGTATTCCAGTTTCAACAAGTGATAATTCTATTTATTGAAATTTTCATTCAATAGTAGTATAATATCAAGAGATGTTTATTTATGGATCCTTTAAAGATGAGATATTGCAGACAAATGACCCCCCAACCAACCCCAATGATTGAGATCCATATTATTCATTAATTGGATAGATATTACTAATTATTTTAAGGTATTTATCATTTTTATCTAATATAATAACTATGTTGACTCAAAATATGTCCATGTCCCTTTATAATGATAAATTTGGGGAAAATTTCCAGCAGTGGAAAATAATATTGGTCAGTGCACAAGTTTTTTCGCTACCATGAAATAAAGAGTGTTTTGTGAACTATAATGATGCATTAACAAAGGGAATAATATCAATCCTCATTCTATATGATATAGTGATATATTATTTCTCTAAATAAATAATAATTCATGATAAAAAATTTATAACTCATTATTTGGATTTGGAAGCTGTAAATTTTTCTTTACAATTATGGATGCATTATTTTTATCATGATATATGTGATATAAATAGTAATTAATAAAACATGAATTATTTATTCACATTTAAGGTGTTAAATATACTCCAATGGATATTATTATAGTTGATTATGGATTGTGGCTAATCAATATATTACCACCCTGGGAATGAGAATGAGCTGGATAATTCTCTGAGTTAGAAATACCATTCCAATTTTTCCTTGATAATGATTCAAAAAGTATAATATTTATCTATTTTTATATAATTGAATTTAAAATCATTAGGAAATGGGAGAGTTCATATATTTTATAAATAAATGTTTAACCATCCATCCATGTATGGATTGGAGAGGTATAAAAGAAGGATGTGGAACTATAAAAGAACATGAGAAATGTTACTATGTTTAACCAGGGTGATTATTTAATGAAAAGGTTATTTAACTGATTATGTGTTCAATCAATACCTCATTTGAAAAAGGACTTGTTGGTTGAATCTCATTGTTCATTAGTGTCTATTAATACTATAATTTAAAATAATTATAGAGATCTATAAGACTATTTCTAGTGGGACAATATGAATAATGGATATTGAAAAGTATATATATTGATTATCGGTATATAATAATTTTAACGTTGAGAGGAAGTTATCTAAGATTATGTTTCCACCATTACCCATACCCAGATGGGAATGAGAAAAAATTAACATGGATTTTTTCATGGGAATCCCTAATATATCTAAAGGAAATGATGTTATTTAGGTTATAGTTGATCACCTTATGAATTCATCACATTTAATTTCTATCATAGATTCATTCACTCTTGATAGTATTTCTATAATATACATTAGGGATGTGGTAAGGTTTCATGGAGTATCACATTGAATTGAATCTAATCGATATATTATTTTTTTCCTTGAATTTCTAGAGAAATATTTAACATGTTATAAATATAGAGTTGAATATTATGACTAAATATAATCCTCAGTCTGATCTAGTTTGATTGGAACATTCAATTCCAAGATGATATGTTGAGATAATTTTTTATTCATTTTAATTCTTTTTGTAATCAACATTATTATTTGTATGAGTATTCATAAAATATTTCCTTTAACTCCAAGATATTGATAGATCATTATGAATCCCTATATTTTAGGAAGTATATAACACTAACTTGATATAATAGTTTTAAGGAATTAAATACATTTTACCAAAGATCATTGAGGAAATGGTGTAGATATTCAGATCCATTCAGAAACACATCAGTGCGACTTGGAGTCGATTGAAATTTTATGCTGATAATAATTGGTTAAATATAGAGTTCATAGTTAGTCGTAAGTTATTCCAATGAATATCTCCATTAAATAATGTTTTGAGGTTTTTAAAGAAGCTAAATATGAGCATAAGATATATTTTCCACCACAAAATGTTTGATCATATCATGGTGATTTTTAATACTTAGATCATTCACCAAATCTCTCTCATGTTTATGATGTGTTAAAATTATTTATCCTATGGAAGTATATACATTATCCTTCATATGTAAAAAATAATTGTTCGTACTACTAAGGCATGTTTTTTCATATTTGAAAAAAAATTATGGATATTCAATATCAAAGAGATAATAAATTTTGGAACAAGAACACTCACCTTGTTAGAGTATTAGGGTTAAACCTGAAATTTTATGAAGCTTCATAAGAACCTGAGGATACAATGAGGTATAAGTATCCTCATGTTTTAATATTACAGTGGTGTAATTTTAGTGAAAAATTCTAATAATGAGATATAATGTAACACTCCATGATTTTATCTTATATTTTTTATTAAAAAAATTTGATTTCAATGATAACATATCGAATATAGAATATCGAGTTTAAACGAATCATGATATACAATTTAATTGCTATTTTGTAATTATTATCTCCTAGCCTTAGGATTAGAGGGTATAAATAAGACAAGAAAAATTATGAATAATGATAATTTTTACACATGTATAAAAACAATTCATCAGGTATCAATTGGTCAGAAATGAAAATAAATGAAATTAAAGGAAAATGTGTAATTTTTCATAAAACAATTTTTTATTTGGCTGAATTTTTTTTTGGTAAATTAAATAAATAATCATTTTTTAATGATGTTAATTATAATTATATAATATATATTCAATAATATATTTTAATATTCATTTAATAGTTTTAATAAAGAAATGAACGAAGGAAACTCAATTTTATGCTAAAAAATTAATTATTCCAAAAAAATCATTGCATTTTGTGTACTTATTTAAAAATGAATATATAACAACTCACATTTATAGCTTCCAGAATTTCCAATAACTAAAAAATTAAATCTATCATTTTCAAAAAAAAAATTATAAATCTCAAGGATCAGTCAACCCTTGGAAATATTATGGTTTTTAATGAATAAAATATTGATTAAAATATGTAGATTCGTCTATTCATGGTTACAATACAGGATCCTAAATAGGATCACGTATATGTAATTCTCCCAGAGCATATAAATATTTCACCAGTATTTCAACAAGATTATAGTCCACTAGAGGAATCACCTAAAATGGTTTACCAAAAACATCTTCTTGTGGCATATTCAAATGACTTCTTGGAGGAATGATGTTACATAACTTCAACATGGACCATTAAAATCATCTAAAAGGGTCAAATAATAACCAAATAAAATAGTGATATATGACAATAAATTCCTCCAATAATAATTCAGGACTGAGATTCCAAAAACTCATATCAAGCATATAGAAGAGACTAGAATCAAATCAAACAATTCCTCCAACTTACATTTCCCAAACACCCAAAGTGACTTCAGTATCATTATGATGCGAGATGACCTAACAATCAATTTCCATTACATTATATGTAATAAAAAATTCCACATATTATGTGTCATGTGGCTATGAGACCGAGGTAGTCCCAAGTCATGGGAAAAAATAATTATTCCTAAACCGTATATAATACTAGCGATGTGGTCAGTAGGGGTTGATCCATGAGAATGAATTATTTAGAAGGTTTGCTGTGTGAAACCAAGAAATGAAAAAATTAGAAATAAACAAAAACAGGATAAAAGTGGGTGGAAAATTGGGGATGCTGTTTAAAAAATTAATACTAATGAACAAGAAGTAAAAAATGGATAAGAAAAGTGGGAAAAGGATAATAAAGAATGTTGGAGAACTTCAAGGACAATGTATGGAAACTTGATTGGATGGATATAAGTTTTAATTTTTATATTATTTTCTATCAGTCAAGGTAAGTCACTGAAAAACCTATAAAAATGTTTGGAAACCATTCTCAAGTTGCCAATCTATAGGTGAAATGAACCTCCAACTTCTCAACTAAAGACCTATTTACCCACTCATTATGGTAACCGAGTGACCCACCCTCGTACATCCATTCCTCTACACATATGGAATTCTATATGAAAATTAATTATTGACAAAAAAATAAAATAAAACTCACTGATTCAAATTTTCGAGTTTCATAAACTACATGGCTAGTTAGAAAAGGGTGGGCTCATGTATTTACTAACACTTGGGTAAAGTAAAAAAATAGATCAACAAGATCTACCACATTCCCCCATGTAGAATATCGAAAACCATCTCAACTACAATATTCAATATATTCAAACAGATCATTATAAGTAGAGTGTCAAAATAGGATTTCATGAACAAAAAAACCCCCATAAGGGATTCAGTATAATAACAAAATAAGGCTACTTCAGGTTCATTCTTCTTATTTGACTTGAGTGTTATTTTCCTTCCACCTCATACCATGAATGATTTCCCCATCCATTATTCCAACTAGCACTAGTAGATATTTTTTATTCACACTTTTTTATTTCAAAAAACAATTCTTTATAAAATTGGAACACAATCTCTCACCTACCTCATCGGTAATATTTCCAGCCACCTAATGCATATTTTATTTGTGGGAGTTCTTGGTGGGTGGTGAACGTGACAATTTTATGTATGAGAAACATAGATGATTTGGACATATAACCAATTATATTGAAATAGGAAATTTAGTCAACATATCCATTTTTATGGACATTTTTTATTCTCCATGTAGTTGATTCATATATAACCATTTGGGATGACATGGGAGTTTTTCCACATAACCAAATCTGATTGATGTATCCATTAGTTAGCATCAGACAATATCCCAATAACTGATTCCATAGACTTAGGTGTATCCCGTTAAAAAGATGATTCTCATGTAGAAAATTATAACATAGAAAATTCCCATCACTTAGCTGATTGGTCCTATGTAGCTGATTCTTGATGTATCCATTTTCGGTTCACATAGCATAATCTATACTAACCATTTATTGATGTAGTTGTTCAACCTGATTCATGTGATTCCACACATAGTTGAATGATCCACATAACGGATTTGAAAAATCTTGAACAACTATTCAATCAAATTGGTCTCATTTCATACCATAAGTACGTTAGTTTGATCATGACGTCTTCATGGGAATATATTCATCACTTTTTATACACTGAGATTCTATGAATTTTTTTCAAATAAATTTAATATTTTCAATTGTTAAATCTTTTTTATTGAAACAGTATGTCTAGATTGTGTTACATGAAACTCTAGGATAATATTTCATTACATGAAAGGCTGATTTTTTATTTCATTATGTCAAAACACTAAGTTTATCTTCCCTTATATGCAACACCTAGTTCAACTTGTGTTACAAACAACATCAGTTTTAAATGAAAAATGTCGTATTATTAAAATATTAATATATGATAGTTATCAACTAGCCATTTGAATAGAATGTATGATTAAGATTAACTAAATTATTAAAATATATTTTTTTCACATTTATATAGAGTGAATTTATTGTGGGCCAATTAATTATGATTGAAAATCCAAACTATTTAAAAATAAATGAGTTCAATTTATAAAAAAATATTTTTTTTGAAAAAATAGACACTTCAGCTCAATAAATTAAAAAATGTGGTGAATAATTTTAATTAAATTTATATATTTTATTTTCTAAAATTTATTAATATTGATATTAATTTTTTTATATAAGAGATAAGAATAAATCAATTTTTTCTCTTAAAATTTTTATTTTTCAAAAAAATAATTTTGTCGCCGTTTGGTACACTAATTTTAAAAATAATTTTTTAATCTTTTAAAAAATATATTTTATAAAATATAATTAATTTTTGAAATCATTTCTTCGAAATTTAATTTTGATGATTTTTAGAGAATTTACTAAGTATGTTATTTTTATTTGAATAGTTAAAATAATGAATATTAATGGAAAATTACTATTTATTTAATTTAATTATAAAGTAAAATAATTTTATAAATTCATTTTATAGTGAAATTATTTGAACTATAAATCAAATAATCTGATTTAGCTCACACGATTCAATTTTATATAAATTCACAATATAAAAACTTTTTAATGTTTTGAACATCTTCTAAAACCTGGTTTCTCAACGCATCTGGATGGTTCTTTTTTAAATTAAAATTTGACTCTTATATGAATTTAATTAGTTAAAATATATTACATATTTATAATCATCATATCTTATTTTATTTAATAATTAAAAAAAATTGATGATAATTATTAGTAAAAATAATTAAAATTAATTTCTGCGATTAAGGATAAAATTATATTTCTGTACAGTACATGTGTTTTCATTAAAATTAATTTTACACACACATTGAATTCTGATTGAATAAATTATTTTTAAAATATAGAATAATTTTTTATAAATTACATAACAATACTAATTTTAAATTTATTCTTAAATTAAAAAATACAAATGTAAATAAAAATATAAAAGATACACTGGTAAAAAAACTAAAACTGTAAAAATAAGTAAACATAATGACTAAGGAATAAGATTAAAAAATGTAATTTTTTTTTGGAATTTTTTATCCCCCCAAATAGTTATTCAACAGCATTATTGATCAATGTTTTTGGATCATTAGGAAGGACTGACCTCCCAATAGTGAATAATTTTGAGTATATACAGGAATACCACTCCACCATAATTATAAAAGGAAAATCACTACCCCAATAAATTCACAAATATTAATATATTTTGATTGAATTAATACAACATAAATAAATTGAACAATTTAAAAATATCATTCTATTATCCATATTTTGTCCAAAAATCCAACCATGTAATGGTTTATTGATAACCTACGGATGATAGCCAATGAAGTGGTAACATTCTTCAAAAAGTGTTTTTATTTTATTAATTCATCCAAAACATTAAATTATTATTCAAACATTATGATATAATAACCTATGTATATTTTATATACTGATATGTTTTTATGTTAAGTTAATGACCCATAACCTCGTCTGTATAAATAAAATTAATTATGAAATCATTATATATGTGTATGGAAGACTACCATTTCAACATATCGTGGTTGGGTATAACGATGGATATAAATTATATAAATTATCTTAATGAAACTATTATAACATTATAGTATTTATATAATATCTTACTTTTTACTTTCAATTTCATAGGGAATATGATAATAACATTCCTGTGTAAGGTAGATTACCTCATTGAAAAGTAATGTTATTTATTTTTCACTAACAGTTACGTGAAAGAGAAAATTGATATATTTAATTAATATATATGATATAAACTAAAAAATAATTATTATTTAAGGGTGATATATAATTTAACTTTCTAATATTCTGTCCTTCGAAAAAATAGATACATCTTTTATACGTATGTATAACCAACTGTCTCCATGAATGGTATAGTTAATTTTTTCTATATAACATAAATATATTACAATAAATACATATATAATGAATATATATTGTGTTTATCTCATGGTTAAAATCATATATGATATGTACCCATGATAAAAATAAGACAAAAAAATACCAAACTAAACTAAACATGAAAAACCAAGTAGCTACTACTTGAAACAAAACATTTACAAAGAAATTATTAATAAAGATAAAATAAAATATATTTATCATATAATATAAGGTATGATACATATGATTTTGGTTCTATAAAATATGTATAATATACTTATATTTATTATAAAACGGTTTTGAACATGTTTGATGTAATTCAAGACTTATGTTAATTGATTTCTTTTCTCTCTTTTATTTTTGGGATACATATGAAAATTTACCAATAATTTTTTTTGTGGTGCATGTAATGAACAATTTACATGTTATGTCATGAAAATAATAATTTTATAATATTTTATGTTTCATTCAATTATATTATTCGATGGGTCATATGATTCAATGTTACAAAAGTTGTATGAGTTTTATGTTATAATCTCAATTTTTATCAAGATTATTTACAATTATAATACCAATGATCAGATATTATGATTAATCTCTCAATAAAATTGTGAATGTTAATCTATACTAGTTATGAAATTATATTAAATTTTTAACGATAATTTTCCTCTCATTATATACTCGAGAGTTCAAAACAATGTTTTCATGAATAAATTTTGTTTTTATTCAGGAACACTTTTTTCAAAAATAATTTTTTCTAAATATGTTTCTAAAACTTTTTTATCACACTCAAATTATTTTAAAAAAAATAAATTTAATCCATTTTTTACTTTCTAAAAAACGGTTTTAAAGGAATCATCACTATATTTTTCAAAACAATTTGCATTTGGAATTTACTTAAAATTTCAAAACAATATTTTTTAATAATGTATGGCCTGAATGTATTTTCCCACCATCGTGACAATTATTTTATTCAAGTTTAATTTATTAGTTTAAATGGTTAATTTAAAATTTTTTTTTTTGAAAAAAAAATCTTAAAAGGATTTTTTAATGACAAACGGATATTTTCCCTATGAAATGTTTTAAAATAATTTTTAAATCATCTTATATAAGTTGAAAATTTTATCATCGAAAAATGATTTTTAAAATGTATTATGATTAAAATAGTGTTTTTCCTTGTGTAAATGTTATTTTCTTCAATTAATTTCCCATGTATTCTTTGAAAATTAATTTTCATCATTGATGGCATCCTTTGATGTTACTTACACATTACTCAGGATATGATCTAATGATTTCATTATTATTATGTCTATAAATTGATTATGTTTATGATGAAAAGATGTTTATGAAACCATTTTCTCTTATATGAATTATACCTTGATAAAAGTATTATGGAACAAAAAAAATTTCCACCAATTATGATTAGATGAAATGTTGAAATTATTATAAAACATGTTTCTTTTCCTGTGGTTATGAAAAGATGTTTATGAAACCTATTTAATTTCATGGGTTCTGATAAAATGTATTTTTAATAATTTTCTGGAATCCATATATATGATTTTCATTATTTTTTGGTGGTTATGTTAAAACCAATGTCAATTGGTATTTTATATCCATGGATAGTGGTTATATTATAATAAAATGTTTTTATAGCCTATATGTCCTTTAAATGAAATATATATATATATATATATGTTATGAAATAGAGATGCCTATAATGGAGAGTGAACCTAGTTCATTTACGAAATTTCTCTAATATGATGATCTTGGGAGTGAATATGGTATACTATGATGGTTTTAATAGAGAACCCATTGCAATATGAGGAAAGGGATTCAAATATAGATGTTTGTGTGACCCAAATATGATGGGTATCTTACCATGTAGTTCCATGATATGTTTTTCCAATGAACTTCTAAATCTAAGTAAATGATTTTATCTTCTTATTTTTATGCCACCGTATAAGGATTATTGCCAATTTTATGCTCTCAAGGATTATTTTATTTTATTTCCTTGCAATTCATGTCTTCCAAACTACCAATATTTATTCCATGAATCAATATTATGATGTTGTATATGAAGGGTTTTATTTTAAAAATATATACTCATGTTATCATATCCTTATGTTCATGTTATGAATACAAATATCACTATTTTACCCTTACCGAGAATCTGATCCCACCATTTTTTATTTTTATTTTCCTAGGGTAATCTTGAAAGGTTTTTTGTTGGTTATTTCTAAAAATAGAATTAAATTTTATGGTCTTTGGAGGAAATAATAAAGATCAGTCACAATATAACATGATTATGTACCTAGTATCGAGAGAAACTAAGCTATCATGGTCCTTGGGGATCTATTTTTGTAATTTGAGGAATATTCATCCAAAATTATGTAATATATATGAATGATAATATATGGTCTCTATAGTTGGTATTAGAGGAATTGTTTATTTAACCATTGGAACCTAGTAAAATAATACTTTACTAAGATCCCTAATATTATTTATAAGCACATACCTTGGGATTTATCTATGTATAGGTCTATGAATGAGTCAATGTATTGTAAAATATCATAGAATTTTGGTAAATAAAAGAGTGTGTAGTTTCCATCAAATTAAATACCTTTGTAGATACTGCAAGTGGATGTGGATCTAGCACATAGAAACCTTGGGGTAATTACTCATTAAAGGGAACACTGATTTATACTCAATCATCACATGGTTCATGACATAATGCCTTAATGTTTACAGAGGTTGAAACTCCAGATTTATATGGTTTAGATGTTCACAAAATCCTTACAAACCATCATAAAATATTTTAAATAGATGATGATCATGAATGATAAAAGTTAAAATGACGTTTTTATATATTAAAAAAATAATGTGTCATGATTTAGATATCATATAAGTGATTTTAATGATTATTTGTCTTTCTACTATGAATAGTGTTAATTCCAATATGATTTTTGGTTTTAGTGAATTACGAGAACTATAAGGAATCAGGATAACATTGAATATGATTGAAATTTTTACGATGTGTAGAAAAATAGGGTGATGACTAGAGTGAAGTATTTTGTAATTTTTTCTAATCAGTTATCATAAAACATGATAAAAAAATAAACATTAACTAGCTCTAAGAATCACTAATAAAAAGAATGATAGATTTTTCTGTGATTTTTGGTGGTGGAAACCATGGAGGAATGAATATTCAGTTACCCATATGTTGATAATGTCGAATGAATCACTCAAGGGGATTTCTCAAAAGGAAAAGAAGATTTTGTGTGTTTAAAAAATAAATACACATAGCATGTAACTATAAATGGAAAATGAAACGTTTCATTAATGAAATATATGATAATAATGGTGTCCCTAATGTAACATAGACTATTAAATTTTATAAATGTGGAAATTATGTGAATTATACGAATTGATGTCCTAAGTGGAATGTTCTTGATGATAATCAGAAGGGATGTAAGCATAATGGTTATACTATTGATGATGAATAGAACACAAATTAAATATGAGTGGTAAGTGTTGTTATAATAGTATTTTTTTATTAATTAAAGAATAATGGTTAAATTATATTTGATGAATGTTAAAACATTATTCATATTTCATATTGGGCGAAATTGGTGTCAATGAATAAGATAATGAAACCTAGTTAATGGTTTGAGAAAGATGTTGGATGATTTAAGTGTTAATGTATAGTAATTCAAGTATAGTTTTATAAGAATAATTAAATATATAAGTATTTTTTATATGTTTTTAGTTAATGATTTTTTTAAAATGCTAAATGGTACTGATTGACTAGAAACATGATTTTATAACAATGTAATATTATTATTAAGGGAACATAACCATTAATATCTTCTTTATGTTGAGATAATGATGTTGGGATTAAGATATTTTGGACATTAAGAAGTAATTTTTATTATACTTATTATGTTAATGGTTAGTTGAAATTTTTTTATGCTATCATTATTGGAGTTTACAATATTTTTTTATTTAAGTAATGTATACAATTATTCGTGTTTTATGTAAGTAATGAGGAATAAATTATATTTTAAATATGTTTTATGGTAATTTAGGATATATAAATGGTTCTAGAGAATACATGTTTAAAGTATTGACATGTTTGGTGTGTGATAACTATGTGACACATCATGTTATTTTCATGATTGGTGATATGTTTTGTTTGGAAATATAGTTACATTATATCTAATGTTTCATATTTTAATCACGCGTATAATTATAAGTTTAACCATTTATGTAATGGTTTATGTTTAACATTATATGTGGTCTTAGGGATTAAATTTCTTACTTTACCATATGCATATTTAATCATATCAGATAACCAGTGCTAACTTTTATTTATCTAGATATCGAAGGAATGAATTATCATTACTTTATGAATAATGTTTTATGAATCAAGTACAAAAAAATCATCTCTTATAGTAATATAAGAAGTGTAAATTGATCAAAGAACAACCAAAGTAATGAATTTTCTATGAAATAAAAATATATCATGTAAGTAAATTTTCATATGTTATTAGACTAAATAGAAAATAAAGTTCTCAATATTAGGAAAATGATCTTGAAATAAATTGTTGTCTTGTTATATTAATTTTTTATCATATAAATGACCTTTTTCAGTCTCATTAATTTATGGATTTTGGGTAACAAACCATATATAGATCACCTGATTTGTTTTTTTCAATGTTCTCTATCAATATCTATAAGTATTTGGGTGATAGTTTTCTCTTCTTTGACTATGTTTTCACATCCCACCTATTTTTGTTTATTTGGAAACCTAGTAAGTATTATTCCAAATGATTTTTCACATCCCATTATGTTATTTAAGATTATATTTAATTAATATTTTTAATGTGAGTTTGTCTATAATAATTTTCAAATGTTAATTTATTGATTACTAAAATTAATTTCTAGGGAAGAATTCATTTTTAGAGGGGTAAAATATAGCACCCTGAGATTTTGTGAATTTGTTTTAAAATTAAATAATAATTTAATATTTTTTATTACATAAATCACTATGTTTATATTATGTTACACAAAACAAAGATTTTACATTTAATTACAAAAATAATTTAGTTTTTCTTGCATTACATGAATCATTGTGTAACTTGTGTTACATAAAACACCAAATTTACCTTGCATTTCATGCAATACTGTGTTTTAACAAAACATGTCAATTTATTAAAATAATATTATATGATAATTATCACTTAGTAGATTTAATGGAGAGTATGATTAAGATTAACTATATTATTAAATTATATGTTTTACACGTGTATATAAAATTAACTCATTATGGACAGATTAATTAAAAATTATAATCAAAACTATTTTAAAATAAATGATATCTTTTTTTGGAAAATATATTTTTATGAAAAAAACATGTTATGGATAAATAAATTAGAAAAAAGAATTAGAGAATGATATTAATTAATTTTTATATTATATATTTAATATATTTATTAAAATCAATAATATGATGTTTTTTTGATAATTTTCTATGAAGATTAATTTTTTTGAGTAATGAAAAATACTGAATATTAATTGAAAATTTAATTTTCATTTAATTTATTTATAAATTTATATTATATTTTTTAAATTGGGATTAATTATAATTTATTTCAATTATAAATATAATAATATTATAAATCTCATAATTAATCATGATATAATAACTTTATAAACTTTTGACCATTTTCTTTTTAAAAACCTATTTTCTCATCGCATCTACGAGATTGTTTTTTAAATTGTATTATGAAAAATATATGAATTTAATTATAAAAATTTTATTATATATTTTTAATAAGAGTAAATAATTTTATATTATAAGTTATATTTCATATTTACTATAATTATTAGTAAAAACATTTAAAATTAATTACCCTGACTAAGGTAAAAATGGGGTTTTGTGCATTAAATGCATTTTTATTGGAATTAATTTTATACACCCATAATAGTTTTAATTAATAAATTAGATTTCATATTTTGACCAATTATTTCTAAATTATATAAAAAATTTCATTTTAATTTTAGTCATAATAGATAAATTTCCTAGGTAAAAAAAGATACAAGTTATAGAGGTAAAAAGAACTAAAAGGGTATAACTTAGTAAGCATAATAAATAAAGAATAAGATAAAAAAAATGTTTATTTTGTGAGTTGGATTTTTTTTATTGATTTAAAATCCATTCAATCTATTATTGATCTATTTATAGACACATGAAATAATAGTGGCCTCCCCATATTGAATATGTTTGGGTGTTTACAAGAATGTCACCAATTATCAATTATAAAATGACACTCCCCTCACTTATTCAAACCTATGAAGACATTTTTGTTGAAAAAATACATAAAAAATAACTTTTAAACACCCATAATATCATTATATATTCCTCAGTTTTTTCATAAATCCAACCTAGTAAGTATTTAGTGCAAACCTAAGGAATATACAAAATAAAGAGGTAGTGTTCTTCAATGAGCCTTTTTATTTTATTTTTTTCCCCCACATACTTCATGTTTTATTAAAAAATGACTAAATAATAAAATAAATATCATAAATATACTTAGATATTTTTGATTTATGTTTATTACCAATAATAACATCCCCTTATGTAAAATTTGTTATAAAATCACCGTCCGTGTGTACGACATACTACCGACTCGCAAATTGATTCCATTTTTTCTTGTTACCCACTCTCACGGTGGTATAAGATGATGGATATAATGTATATATATATATATATATGATTTCTATAACTTAATTATACATATATATTCATTGTATAATATGGAACATTATTAATTTTCTTTTCATAGTGGATATAATAATGTCATTTGAGTGTACATCAGCCTATCTCTTCGTGAGGTGATGTGATTCGTTTATCACTAATGATTTACATAGAAGGAAATAAGTATATAGTTAAATAATATATATATATTATAAATGAAATTATAATTTTTCTACTCAGTTTAAATTTTAATTACTCTTTTTATGTTCTATCCATCGAGAAAATGGGAACAACATTCACGCATACGTATGACATGTCGTCTCCGAAAATGGTGTAGTTCATTTTATAAATATAAAATTAAATGATTATTATAAATAAATATATAGGTAATATATATTATTTTCATATAATGGATAAAATTATGTATGTTATGGAACCATGATAAAATAAAAACGACCAAAATATCAAACTTAAACATACGTGAAAAACAAACCAGTTATTATCCAAACATGATTTTAATAAGGAGATGTTAATAAATGGAAAACAAAATGTATTATGTGAGTTATATATGGTAACATAAATAGTATTATGGATCAATAATATATTTATAATAAGAATATAATTATTATATTTGATATTTTAATGTGTCTGAAAGAAGTCAATACTTAAGGTATGGGATTTCTAGTGTCTCTTTTATTTCTAGGATACATATATAAATATAGCACTTGTTTTTTTAGTGTTACATATATTAAATCTTTTTCGTATTATATATTTAAAATACATAATTTAATGATATTTTTTGTTTCATTTAATGTTATTATTTCAGGAGTATTAAGATTAAAAGTAACCAATATGGTATGATGTAATTGTAAAATCACAATGTTTATCTTGATTGTTTACGATTATGATTACAAAAATTAAATATTTTTATATATATCTAAATAATATTATGAATCATATTCTCCTATAATTATATCATAATAGTACTTTTTCTCCTATAACTATCCTCCCATCAGGTACTCATGAGTTTAAAGTCATGTTTTCATGAAAAAATATTCATTTCGGCAAAAAACTCATTTACTTCTAAACCCATGTTTTCTAAAAATATTTTAAGAAATCCTATATTACTCCCATTTTATTTTTAAGATACATTTTAATCATTTTTTAATTTTTACATTTTTTTAATGCAATAATGATATCATTTTTCAAAATAGTGGTTATTTTTCTTTTACTATAAATATGAAAGGAATATTTTGTTTTTAATGTTGACCTGAAATTTATTTTATTTGAAGGACAAATTATAATATTTTAGGGTTATTTTCACATAAAATGTTTTTTAATTTTCTTTATTTATTTAACAATTTTTTTCAAACAAGATAATATATTTTTCTCCTAAAATATTTTTAAATGATTTTATAGTTTACTATATAACTTTAAATGAATATTATCAAAGAAAATTTATATAAAAATGATTTAGGTTTTAATTGGTGTTTTTTATGCGAAATGGTTATTTTTCTCAATAAATGTCCCATGTAATCTTTTTAAATTATTTTCTTTCTAATATAAAATACTTATTTGATATTTATAATTTATTGTTGATATGATCCAATGATACCATTCTTATTATTTTTTAAAAAAAAATTATGTTTAGGTTGAAAATATTTTAATGAAACTAGTTTCTCTTCTATATGTTACACAATTATAAAATTCTAATTAAAGCTACTTATTTTTCCTTCAGGTTTGTTTTAATGAAATTATGAAATGAATATGGAACATATTAATTTTCCATAGGTTATGAAAAAAAAAATTATGAATTCCATTTATTTTCAAGGGTTCAGATACAATAAATGTTTTATGATCTTGTGTAACACAAATGTATGATATTCATAATCTGATGGTGGTTATGTTATAACCAAGGACAATGGTTATGTTATAACCAAGTATCATGGATACATTATAACCAAAGATTTTAGTTACCTATATCTCTCTCTAATGCATTGGGTAATGATTTATATCTAATGATATAAACAAGATTAGAATTGTAAATTAACCAAGAATAGTAAGGGTATTTGTCTGCTGTGATGGCCTTGGGAGAGAACATTTACTACTATAATTGTTTGAAAAGTGAACACATTCAACTATAAGGTAAGGGATTCAATTTGGGATGGTTTTGTGTCCCACATAAGGGGTATATCTTCCCATTGAGTATGTTGATATGTTTTTTAAATAATCCTTGAATACTATGGAAATAATTTTATATGCTTATGTGTATGCCAAAAATTTATGTCTTATTCCAATGTTGTCACTCATGGATCATGTTATTTGATTTTTTTATGATTCTTTTCTTATGAACATCCTATATTTATTCTATGACTTTGGATTCTATTATTTGATACAAAGGGTATGGTTCTATAATATTATTCTCAAGTTCTCATACTTTCATGTTCATGTCATTCTTACGTATCACTCTATTATATCATTACTGAGCATCAAAGCTCACCGTTTCATATGTTTCCATTCACCTGGTTTTGATGAATGGATTTTTATAGAGTGTGTATATGAATAGAACTAAATAGAATGATATTTTTCGGAATCATTGAATATATTTCACATGATTAGTAGATTTTGTACCTAGTCTGTAAAGAAACTAAACTATTATTATCCTCAGGCATGTGCTTTTTAAATGTATTGAATATGTATCTAAAAATTGTAATATTTATATATAAATATACTAGGTCTCTATATTGCTTAATATTGAAATATATACCATCCAAAATTTTCTATTTAATCAACAACCACTATCCATTAGAAATGTCATCCAATTAATATGAGAGGAGTAACATCGAACAGTAGTAATATGTTTGGGAACTTTAGTGGATCTACTCGCGTTTCATCACATTTGAACGTAGAACTATATATAAAAAGAGTTACTAATTACTTTAAATGGATACCCATATATCAATAGAGGTAGCAGAGACTTCACCCTTTTCATTATATATAGGAACATCACAACTGGTCATGGAAATATGAATATGTTTATTAATACAAATAGTAAGTGGTGTAATCATGATCCTTTAGATGCTAATTCTTATACAGTGAAATCAACTACATTATATTCATGGGAAACTAAAAATGTGAAGAAAATTCATATAACAGATCTTAACACATGTATATAGATGTTTTTCTTTTAATTATATTTCTTATATAGATATTTTCACCTACTATCAATTTTTTATTATGAAATGTTATAGTTTTCACAAAAACTACAGATAAATTTTAACAAAAACATCTTGAAACAATTTAGCACCCAGATATAGAAATTTTCATTAAAAATTTCTAATCAATAATATATGTGATCTATATTTAACAATGTTATATTATAAACATAATATATTTATAGATACACAATAAATTTAACAAAATATATGTTGAAAATGGTGAAATAATGGTACCACATCAAACTTCCCACATTTAAAAAATTTATCTCCAAGGAAGTTAAATAAAATAAATTGATCATTAAGAATGGATTTAGACTGAAAATTATCTTTTTATTATTAATGATACATTTATGGAATGAGTGGAAAACTGATGAAGTTCATTAAATAAAATTAACTGACATCTAAATAAATGAACCAATTGTTATTGACATGTTGAAACCAACTAGAAACCATACCTCTATAAATATTCCATTACAACACATAGGCCTCCATATAAGGTTCATCCATGATGAGGTCTTCGAAATTATATGCCATATTTTCCCATGCTTGGATAAATTATTCCACATAAATATTTCATTCAAAAATACATGAGCAATGATGTGTTTTTTCTTACTAATCCTAACACAATGATCCATGTTGTGATCTATTTTATTTTGACTCTCAATCATCCTCCAATATTCCTCGTGTGTGTATTTGATCATGAACTCCTCATCTAAAATTCTTCCTTGGAATGGATGATGAGATCTCAATCTTCCCTTCGTTCTTAGATCAACACATTAATTGTTCTGACTGTAGCCTTTTCTCCAACATAATCCAATGGATACCTATCCTTCTTATCACCATCCTAATTGGTTTCCTTGACTTCACCACCCTCCAACAATTGGTTATTATTATGAACAACATAACTATTCTTATCAACATGAATATGGTCCTTGGGATCACATTCCACCACCTTAATCTCTTTGGTAGACCTAGTTTCCATCATATTCAATAAATACGAGTATTCCTTATAAATTTTTGTCTTCATTCCCTTTAAAAAAATGAATCGGCATGCATCTATGCTGAATTCACACTCTTTATTACTCCTAGGGATATGGAGATCTCTTCTAGTCCTATCTATAGTACTATCCTTTGTGCCTTCGCCAAAAAAATCATCCTTTATTCTGGTCCCAATAAAGATATGTTCTTAGGGAATATTGATTAGTTTTGTGGTTTGGATATTTGCTTACATCACATTCCCTTTATAAAGAGTTGAACATTCTACCTCCAGTTTCCCAAAAAGGTTAAAATCCTTAACGGTTGGTCATATCCCTCTCAAACTATCCCTCCTTGTACCTTTCACCTAATCCATACTACCCTTAGGAGGAACACTACCAAAGCATCTTCCTTACACTCTTCTTGAGGTACCACCATGACCTTAGCTCTATATTTTTCAACCACTTCCTCTAAAATGTTTGATTGTAGAACCATATTTAGGGTATCCACAAGCTTAGTAGCACACACCAAATTCAAATCAGAATACAATTACCCAAATAATTCCACCACCTTTAGATCTCAGGGAAACCACAGTGTTTCCTTATAAAGGATAACATACTTTACTATAATGTAAATAACTTGTTTGGATAATGTCCCTAAAGGAAACTCAATGCCTATAAGATCACAATCCACATCTTTTCCTAATTAAAAAGCCTCGGAACTTCTTATTTGTTCGCTATTTTCAACGATCTAGTCTAAATCCATTGAACATCAATTGGATGTATAAACACATCATTTTAGTCTCTTAATTAGTTTATTCTTACCCTCACACTAAAACACAACCATTTCATCCCCCCAATTTTTTGCATGAAGAAAAAAATACACCAATGATTCAAAGACAACTGGTTTCTTTAATTGATACTCTTCTCTAACATAAATAAAAATATCAGTCATCATTATGGACACTTCAATTTCAATACAGACTCAAGGAGAAATTAGATGACTAACAGACCGAGTTCTACTATCTGAGCATAAGTATCAATCCATGAGATTCCCTAACATACAAAAGATCAAATGATTTCGAGAAGGTATTTGATTATTGGGAAATCTATCAAAAATAGCCATATTCATGGATTTTCACTTAATAAGAAAAATCATAGTTCCATTTAAAGAGGTAAATTTAGGAAACATTAAGGTATTGAGGGGAAATAGACCACACTTGAATCAGTTTATCATATATTTAAAATTGAATCATGATGTTTCATATGTTGATGAGACCCACCATTGATCTATCCTGCAAACCCCATGATCCGAAATCAAACCTATAAAATTAGTCTACCAATGGACAAAGATGCTTAAACTGATCTATCAACATCATGGGAAGAAGAGATAAAGCCTTATTAAACTCATAATTTGAGATAAAAATATTTGATTGATCCTTAAATAGATCAGGAACCACAGGAAAAAGAATAACCTATTGAAATAGAGGAAGGATATGAGGATCATAGATGGGTGAAAATGGGTGTATTCAGAAATTAACGATGTATTTTTTATCATTCATATAATATCACCAAATTATCCATTGTAAAAGACCTTCATAACACCTGTACAATTTAATTTAACAACCCAACTCCTTGTTTCATGGGAAAATACCTGTGAGAACCATGTGTAATATGATCAATAAAAAAAGTAACAAAAACATTCACTACATCCCAGGTACATCTAACCAAGACCTCACTACCAAATTTTAGGATACAACTGAATATATATTCTTAAAAATATAGCATCCAATTATTCATTTGGTTTTAATATTCCCCAAACTATAATGAAAACATTATTAATAGGGGAATTTTTTTTAATTTTCCCCACAAATATATTGGTGAATATCATTATTAAAGGAGGTTATTTATTTGTTTTTTTATGGAAAAACGCCATTTAAACTAGTCTCAAATACTCATAGTGGGATCCTTATATCCCATATTACTTAAGATTCAATGGATTTGTAATACTTATGTATTTGGATGGATCCCAAAAATTTCACTTGTTACCTATAATAAGAGGATAATTTTATATTCATGTTTATGCTTCCTCAAGTTATAGTACCAATTACAAAAAAATATCTTATCAAACAAAATTTACCTAGCTTTCTAGAACGAAATAAAAATGGGTTTTGGAAAAAAAATACTCAGAAATCAATCTATCTTCAAAACATCAGACTCTTTGAAATCCTCTAAAAAGGACGTCGAATCATCCCCTAAGTTGATGACTTTGAGTTTTAACTAGTCAAACTGAGATACAACCAAATTTTTTATTAACATAGATGAAATACTATTTGAATTCATCAGAATAAGAGGTCTCTGTAAGAAAAAAATATATTTTTTTGATGGGGGATAATTGAATCAAAACTATGGTTTAGGTTGAGTTTCCCTCTCCATCGCACATAAAACCCAACTATTTTACTAATGTATTATCAAAAAATTGGGAAACAATAAAGAAAAAAAAAGTAATATAACAATTTAGTACTGAAAAGAATAATAGAGTGTATCATGAGAGACAGAAGGCACCATTTTCAAGCATCTATTTAGTATTGAAAACATAATTTCAATAGAAACTTCATGTGTTTAATTACCATAATGAAAATAAAGTAATTTATATATTTTTTCAAAATAAAGTGTGAGAACAAATATATTTAAATAAAAATTAATAAAAAAAGAATATTGATAACCCCACACTTAGTTTCTAACAATAAGAAGAGATAAATGGGAAGATTCAGAATTAAATCTTCCCTGAAATAAGGTGTGATTCCTAGTGGTCAACTGAATATTACTTCAAGCATCATCAAGGAAAATATTTCAATGGATAAAAGGTATACTTATATAGAAATAATAGTTATAATTTAGTATAAATCATTAGTAAAAATGAGAATTTTTTTTTAAAAACATCAAAAAATAAATACAAGGAACCTTAGGTCAAATCCCATGAAGCACTAAGTTTAGAGTCTTTAGTTGGACGTCAAAAATGATTCAATTGTGATGATAAAATATGGAATACATAAACTATTCATATCTATAAAAATAATTATTTAATTTTTTTCCATTGACCAAAAATTGTTGATTATCATGTAAAAATTAACTCCACTTATCCAATTACCATTACTCTAAAAATTGTTAATGGGTCTGACCATTTGGATAGAAGCTTACCTATAAATAAATTAACAATAGAATTAAAGAGAAGAACATTCCTTCCCTTTAAAAAGTGCTTGTTTTTTATCAATGAATCATGAAAATATTTTTCACTCTCTTTATCTATATTATAATTTTATATGATTTTCTCATAATTTTATTCATATCAAATAATTATAGAAGTTTTACTTCCCGAGTAGTCCTAAAATAAAAATAAAAATATATAACTCTCTAAAAGTATTTATGTTGGTTATCCATAGGGAAGTGATTATAATTTCTAAACATAATCCAATATAGAAAAATTTCAATTGTGGTTGTATAATGAGTCTGATAAGACCATGGTTCTTTATCTGACATTAACAAGAAATCCTTCCTTTAGATATCAATAGTGTTATCAAATATTTTTTTCAGCGACTTATTAGAGACTTTATCATGGAAACTGGATTGGGTATGATAGGTTTTACTAGTATTGTGGGAGAAATAATAATTTTTTCAAAAAATAATTTAAATTGTTGTTCTTAATGTGATTCCCATTATTAGTAATAAATGGATTTGGCACTCAAAAAATTGGAAAAATGTTATTTCTCAAAAACTTGATCACACTGATGGATTGATTATTCAGAATATCAATTTCCTCCACCAAATTTGAAACATAATATACCGAAACCAAAATGTATTCATTACATAGAAGGAAATGAATAATCCTAGGAAGTCCACTCCCCAAACATCAAGGACTTCCTCTTCCAAAATTCAATTTTGGGGTAGTTTTTTATTCCGGTATATGTTACCACATCATTTATATTTATAATATCCTATGACAATAATTAGAGAATCATTAAACAGTGTAGGAAAATAGTACCCAAATTGTATAACCTTCTGATCAATACTCTCACTACCATGGTTTCCTCCCCATGAAGATGTATGAAAAATATCCAAAATGGCTATCATTTATTTATCAGGAACACATCTTCATAGTATGACATCACATAACCTTATAAACACGATTTGGTAATACAAGTAAAAGAACTTGAGATCTGTGGTAATGATATTCTATTAGTTATGAAAAAATTATATAGGTGTAATTATAGTAGCAATAATTTCAATAAAGCGATCAAACCATGGATCGCACAATTTAATTTTTTTAAAATTGATTTTCATTTTGGAAATAAGAGTTTATCACACTTGATTATTCATTTTGGGTATTTATAATCCTCGAAAAATGATCGTCCATAACATTTTTAGAACCGTTTTGATCATTGAAAACTAAATCAATGTCCTGAAGCTATTAAACCCATATCCTTATTCAAGGTTTTGATTCCATCAAAAAATGAAATAATTATGTGATGAGTGATCTATGAAAATAATTACTTTAGATCCAATCATATTCTTCATAAAAATTTTTAAGGAAAAAATTACTAAAATTTATTTCTCTATAGTTGTATAACACTTTTGATCCTCATAAGAAATCAACTAGAATAAAATATTGAATATAACTTCTTATCTTTCCATTATCCTAAAACAGAAACAAATATAATGTCACTAGCATAAAAATTTATTCCAAAAGGCATCCCCTAGTCTAGGGTAGTGATAATGGGTGAAATTGTGAGCATTTCTTGAATCATATAAAAATAATTCAAACAATTCTCATAACAAAGGAACAATATGTTTTTAACCAGTAGGGAAAACGTGGTTATGTTATCTTAGAGAAGTCTTTGATGAAACTCTAATAAAATACATCTTGTCCTAAAAAACATTTGATACCATTTACATTATTATATTGTGGTTTATTTTTAATAATTTCATTTTTAGTAGTATTAACCTTTAAAAAATTATTGTAAACCTTGTGTTCAAAAAAATTCCATCAGTTACCACGAACGAATTATTTTATAATTTCAATATTGGGTTTTCCACTTCAGATATTTTTAATGAAGATTCAATATGTTTCTAATAGTTATAATTGTTAGTTCACACAATAGTGAATTCATCCTGAACACTATGACTGAACTCTAAATCACATCAAAATAATTGCTGTAATGAAATGTTGAAAAATAGATGGATCGCCACAGAAAAGTAATAAGGAATTTATCTATAAGGAAATGTCTCAAATTGATAGGTAAATGTGTTTTTATATTTCTCCTAATGGGAAACAGGAATCTAATTGTACATAGAAAAACCATTAAATATGAAAAATATTGATTCCCAACTTGTTTCCCCCGTATTTGATTCAAACATGTAATTGTAAAATGATTTTTCTAGAAGTGGTGTTGTATTTTTTATAGTCCATAAAGACTCGCCAATTGTTCACGATTAAAATTTTAATATGTTAATTCTTGTCATTAGTGGTCACAATGAATACACTCTTATTATGGACTACCTAAAAAGGGATTACCCAAGGACTATCGAAAAAAGGAAATATTTTTCCAATATTAAGTAGCTGAATCACCACTTCTGGAAAAAATATTTTAATGTTTGGTTGATAATATCATGTGAATGATCAGTGTTTTTTCGAAGTAAGCATGTCAAAACACCCCTAGGACTATAGAAACAACACTTTTTCTACCCAAATTAGTTATATAAGGGGGATACTCTGTGGTGCACAAGTATTATGACCATGTAAACTTTTAATTTCTAGAGAATTTGGAACTATTAACTTCCCACTAATATGATGATTGTGTGAGAGGGTATTTTTCTATATTCCATGTGTTCCTATGATATTTCACATAAGTGGGAATCTATAATTCATTTTTTGTCACAAATGATAGGCGATCAAGGTGTGGGTGGTGCGTAATAATTTCTATGACTAATCAAGGCAAATGGTTTCCTTTGAAGAGCTTCTTCAATGGTGGGTCACTAGTGTTGTAGATAAATTTCATGAAAAAATGGCTTGGTTTCCTTTTCATAGTACTATTTACTGGTGAATAAATTCACGACCTGACCCATACTTGGGCTCAAGCTATAACTACCCCAAGCCGGCCTCCATAGTCAAGGGGCTAGCGACTAGTGACAAAGGCACACCAAACTTGGGGGAGGCCTTTTCCTAAGAACCAATACACACACATGCAGCAAACACAATGAAATAGTGAAAAGGAAATGAAATAAAGGTTACACGCTGGTATAAAAAGGGAACCAACATAAATACATCTACATTTAAATAGTATAAGTACAAGAAATGTAATGGTGAAACAGAGAGAGGGAAAATACACACCCAACTAGAAAATTCCCATAACCCGGCAATAGGTGAAAAGTTAAATAGCTGGAAGAGTCCCACTCTTGAATCCCAATATAAAACCACTACACACAGTCCAAGGACCCTATATCCCTAGGATCCTCTAATATCATGATCAACCTGTCTGTCGTCTGCAAGGGCCCAACAAATGATGTAAAATACCATGCAGGGGTGAGTATAAGAATACTCAGTAAGATGACCCAAAGGGTCGAGGGGCAGTAAGAGAGGTAATGAAGAGGGGATATTTAAGAGAGAACAAGGTACAACAAGAGTGAATGGAAAGAGTAAAGCTCCACCCAATAGTAGATATTCTCGCTCAATGAAACACAAACAAGAGAGTTAGGGGACCTCCATATCACATCTCACACAAGGTATATGCCCATAAATATACCCAGGGAATTCAGATATACTTATCTCATCCACAAAGAAACATACGGATCCAAACATGAAGCCATTACTAGGATTTCCAAAGAAGTCTCAAAGCGTAACTCAAGGATAAGGACTACATGCTCTAGGAGCTGGCCATACATGATGTCACCCATTTTAGAGATGTACTCACTTGGGTACAAATCAACCATTCCGAATAGTACTTTCAAAATGACATTCTCTATTAGAATCATTCTTCTAGAATTTCCACTAGTGCCCAAGAGTAGAGGTCTCGTTGTCATGCTCTTGCACCCAAGGAAAGAACAAGGGAATGCAAGTGAAGAGGCCCACTCCTCGACACTACGTTCAGTTTGGGGAAAACTGCTCCAGTTTAACTTATGATATCTAAGCCTATTCAGTAATAAGTTTCTCGCACCTCAGTCTGTCGAAGGAATAGTAACATCTACCTTGGAATCAATTTCATCAAGTGGAGTGGCCCACCATTTGTAACTATGTCCTATATTCTAGGGATCTCCAACTCCCATGAAGGACCTTCTCCTAGTTGAAACTCGGAGACGGGGGAGTACTACTCCATAAGTGAGCACCTACGCCCTACACAATAGCGGAGTAAAACTCTGGTAGTTTTTCACTCTAGAGGACCCGTGCCCAAGTAAGTTAGGGGTGTGTTGACCCCAGTCTATAGGACCTACACCCTGGCATGGCAGGGGAGTACCAGATCTATGTGTGATGTCCCGCACCCTACCTGGTAGGGGAGTACAACTATGTTAGTTTTTTTTTGTGGGTGACCCACGCCCTAGTACATAAGGGGTGTATAGACTCTAGGCTAGAGGACTTTCACCATGGCATGACAGAGGAGTACCAACTCTATAGTAGCACTACATAAGAAGGACATGCACCATGAGTTAACTGGGGAGTACCTACTTCTAACATAGAGGACCTGCTCCCTACCAGGTAGGGGAGTACCTGACTCTATGTGAGTTATGTATGGAGGACCTGCACCCTAGTCCAATAGGGTAGTACCGACTCCAAAGATAGAAAATCCAATCAGAGGGAAACGAACATGCACTCATGATGTGGGGAGTCCCATCTATACCAGAGAAGATTAGTAAGGAATACCTGCACCTTGAGTCATCAAGGGAGTATCCATCCTAATTATCACTTCACGAAACACCATGTATCTTCTCATCTATTTATCGAACATGGAAAAACCACCACTATGTTTGAAAAAATATATATCGATGGTCTGGTATGTCATAAGGGTTCCAACACAATAGACGACGCCTCAACCAAACACTCGGTCTATACGATATAGGAATTTTAGTGTCGAGGGCACGGTAGGATTCGAGAATAATCCAACCCATCCAAAAACCAACTTTGTCTAAAGGTCACATGAAGTTTCTCAAAAGGTCCACCGCGTCCTATGGGTTCTAGAACCGCAGATGGTTCGTCATTTTGACACTATATGAGATAGATATATTTGATACAATATCCCGCAATAATATTAATATTTTTATTATTGGGTGTTTTGGGGACCCGATCCATGATCCTATATTTAATATTCTTCATTATACTTATAATGACCGTCTTAAAAATAAGTTCATGTTGCCACTGGTAGAAAGTCAATCGTACGTCACACATATGAGTTAGGGTGGGTCAATGATTTAATAATTATAATATGTTATTATTATTTGTGTGTTTTGGTTTTCCGTTCTTGAAACCCAAAAAAGTCATCCAATATTTTACTCATAATGTATGTCTCAAAGTTATGGTCACATATCCGCTAACGGTTCATGAAACCGCGGTCGCACGAATATGTTACAAACTAATTATTGTTTTACAAAAAATAATAATAATATCATTATTACTATATTATTATTATTGTTATTGTTATCTTTTTATTTATATCCAATCTCAATTGAGATTCACAAATGGGGTATCCTTGGCTGCACACAGGTCTACATAGCACCTCCATCTTACATCATTATATTAATTTTTCTTTTAAATTTTATTTCTTTTCAATTCCTCTCTCTCTCCAATCACCAATCTTCTCCCATGAATTCTTCCTTTCCAGTGAACCCTAGAGGCCAACCTCCTACACCCTCCACGTCTGTCAGAACCATCACCAGTACATCCATCCTTCCACCCCACTATGTCTCTGGTCTACTCGCCTGAATGGCCGAACACCTTACTGCCTGAACCAGTAGGGTTGGACCGCCCTGCTCGGCCACATCGTCTCACTGACCAAACCGCCCCTAACCTCACATGACTTAATGGATATCTGCCTTGCTTCCTCATCTTATCGCTCGACCCGTGTTGTTTGTCGCACTGGCTACCTCGCTCAGAGTCATGCCCCAAACTCATTCTAGAATCACATAGCCACGTCGCCCCTTTCACGGGCAATTTCAACTTCATTCAAAGCCCAAAATTTTTGACCATCACAGATTTACGATCCTCAATCCGAGATCATTGCATCATTACGCCACACTTAACAAAACAATGAGTTTTTATCATGCTTAATTATGTTTTGATGAAGAACATGTGAATAACACATGAAGAATGAATAATAAAAAATCATGGTATATGTGCAGATCGATTTCTGTGTCTATTTGGATATCATTTTTGAGAATCAAGAACACGGGGAATTGACAATTAAATATTTATAATACTATACAAATTTCATATTCATGATAATCAAGAAGAAATTAGTTCAACAAATTGTTTTTTAATATGTGAATTAATTTATTTAATTTTCATTCATCATGAAAATTCAATCGGGGTAAGATATCTACAAAGATAAATCTTACCATGATTTTATCTATTTGGTGTTGCATAATATTTCTCTTGCACAATGATTATAAGAAGATTTTGTGTTATTCTTTCTTTGATCCGCTTGGATCCAAGGATTCATCTCCGTTCATCAATAGAGAGGATATGAGATGAGGGGAGGAGGGGTCGTTGGAAAAAGGGTTATGAGTCCATGATCTCATAACCATGAATTTATAACCTCTCATCAAGTTAAAATAAATTCATTATATAATTAAATAAACAATTATCTAATTATTTAATTATATTCCCATGACGGCGCATAAGCCGAACACTCGACGTTGTCAAAGGTTACACCCCTCTTAGTAAAAAGAATATATTCCGAGCACATTAGTGGCCTTAGATATTTCATCTGAGCCCTAGTCCATGAGTTATTCAGGTTTGAGCAATAAAATGAATAAATTGATAATATAATTTGTCCACTTAACACACCCCCAACAAGTTAGGGGTTTGAACGTCCCACGTCGACTTATTTTATATTGATCATAGGGAAAGCACCATGATCCAGACCCAAACGTGGTATCTGATTTCTTATCCAATAAACCGTTTAAGAGATATCTCGTTTTAATTAGTTAATCACGTATGGATAATATAAAAACACTTAACATTTTTTATAATATTAAATCATGGAACACGGGCCTCAGAATTGCACATATTCTTTGTTCCCAAATCTATAAATATTAATGGAAATATTTCAAATAATTTTTATGCAAAATTTGGGTCTCTACATTATTCCCTCCTTCCTTATTTTCTTCCTTGAAAATAAAACCAGGGAAACCACTTGAGATACCGATCCCACACTTAGATATCATTCTCATAGGGAAACTTGACTGTTTTTGTGTTGCCAAAGAATGTGGACCAAAGGGGTATTCCACCCACATAAGGCTTTCTTCAATTTATGACGTGGGTAGGAACACAGACGTATATGCTCAGTTGAGACACATGTAAGACATCAGGTACCCACTCCAAATATTTGGGATAAGCCAAGGCAGTATGCAACCTTGTCATCTCTTGGGAGAGTCTCAAATTACCTGATAGAACTCAAGGGGTAGTTTACCTCCCTGATCGAACCATGACATCCCACAACACAACCCAGATCATTGTATGTCACTGGACCATGGTCTCATGATTCGCTCCTTCATAATATTTATATGGTGAAACACCCAAGGATAGCTAGTCATGTAAGATTTCACAGTCAGTGCATGGCAACTGAGACACCCTTACACGCTCGAGAAGAGAAGGAGTCAACAACATCGACTAAAGAGGAGTTGTACCCTACTCCTTCACATGGGTCAGGTGGAGGGAGGTTAACTGCTTTCAAACATCCCACAATAGGTGAGTGTGGGACTTCCCACAATTCTTGCTAAGGTAATCATCAACACAACTACACATTGAGTGCACAAGATAGAGGTATTCTTCCACAATGCTACCATTACAGTTTTTGGGCCCCATATGACCACATTCCTAAGACTAATCATGAGAAGATATCCTACATATTTATCTCATTGTGTGGTGTTTTCTAGGTACAACAGACATCTCAGCTCTATTGCACCCACTACCACAACCACCTTTATGGAGTGACCAAAAGCTCTCTACAACCCATGCCTACTCTAGTACCTTAGCATAGGTGGGGATGAACAAGGTCACTATGATAGCACAGATTTTTCTACAGAGTCCCTGGTCAAACATTTTTTCTCATAAGTAACCATTATAGAGCATGTCTAGAGTGTAGTGCATAAGTTTTGTGAACCTTGTTTCATACTCAGTCACCATCATCCCACCTTTCCATAACTAGAGAAGAATCTGAAGTCAAATGGAGAGAAAAAATGATAAATATTACTCATAAAGAAATGACTATAGGATGTTGTCCCATGATAGTTCCAAATCATCATGTATCTGAGGGAATAAGATCCACCAATGGATAGATGCTCTGGGGAAAAAGGTCTGGTAAAAAATCAACCATCTGATATGTTGGTGTCTATACATGCCTAATGTGGAGAACCACTAACTCCAGCCAAACCTCTACCATATGAGGGTCTGGCTGATAGAAGAACCTCAATGGTCTCTGACAATAGAACTCGCAAAGTGCGCTCAGCCTGTGCTTGTCCTCAACCTTCTTTGATGGGGTTGTCTACTGCTCAATAGGTGTGGGTTCTTCAACCTTCCCACCTAGAGAAAGGGTCTCGCATGATGGGTCATGATCTGAGGTCTCAATGCTCACAGAATCATCGTCATGAATCGAAGCTAGTATCCTAGCTTGCTATTGTCACAAAGAAATATTGAATGTTATCAAGGATTACTGCTGTCAGATGAGCATATATATATATATATATATATATAAACAGGAGTGGGAATCTGTCTCATGATGGATAGTCAAAGACTCGATTTTATATGTTGTGTGTACCATTGTTCCCTACAAATAGTGTTTCATGATTCCAAGTCTAAAAAGGGGTAATCAGGATCCTGGTGAATGGATATATCAGCCGACCATACCATTACTAGACTCCCTATCCCGAGAGCTACTCTTGTGACACTTTAAAACTATTTCTATAAACCCAACCAAGGCCTTTTTAGTTAAATGTCATAACAACATCCCATGGGTCGAACCATCATTGATACCAATTTTTTACAACCTGACCCATACTGGGTTTCAAGATGCAACTACCTCAAGTCCACCTCCATTGGCCAGGGGCTGGCAACTTGCGACGAAGGCACAAAAAACATGGGGAGGCTTTTTCTTAAAAACTTGTACACATACGCACATCCAACTCAATGAAAAAGTGCATAGGAAAAGAACAAAAGTTACCACACTACTATAAATATTGAACCATCATAAATGCATCAACTAGTAAATAGTAAAAGTACAATAATATTAATGTAGAAAGTGAAATGGGAAAAAATAAACACCGAACTTGAGAAGTGCCACAACCCAGCAATAGGTGAAAAGGTAAAATAGCTAGAAGAGTCTCACTCATGAATCCCAAGCTACAACCACCGCATGTGGTCAACGAACCATGTATCCCTATGATCCTCCGGTATCACGATCAACCTATCCATCATATGCAAGGGCAGACCAAACGAGGGAAATCCCAAGTATGGTGTGTATAAGAATACTGATTAGGATGCCTCGAAGTCTTGAGGGAGCAGCAAGAGAGATACTAAAGAGGGGAGCAGTAAGAGAGAATAGGGTACAATATGAGTTAATGGAAAGAGTACAACTCCACTCAATAGTAGATATTCTCGCTCAATGAAACCCAAACAAGAGAGTTAGGGGATCTCCATATCACAGCTCACACCAATTATATTCCCATACATACACCCACGAAATCCTGATATAATCGTCTCAGACACAAAGAAACATAAGGCTCCAAACTTGAATCCATTACCCGGATTTTCAATGATGGCTCAAAGCGTAACTCAAGGATCATGAATATACTCTCTATGAGTTCATAATCAATGATGGAACCAATCTAAGAGATGTAATTAATCAGGTACAACTTGAAAATTATTAATGATACGTCCAAAAGGACGTGGTCCATTGGGAACTTTCAGCTAGAACTCACACTAGTTCATGGCATAAGAGGTCTCACTGTCACTATCTTATTCCCGAGGAATGTCTAAGGGAACCCATGTGAAGAGGTCCACTTCTTGAAACTTCGTTTAGTTGGGGGAACAATTCTCTTTTCTAACCCACGATATCTTAGTCGCTCCAAAAAAAAAATTTATGCACCACAGTCTGTTGAAGGAATACTAACTTCTACCTTTGTATCGATTACATCAAGTGGAGGGCCCTACTCATCGTAACTATGTCCTACAGTCAAAGGAGATCCTACTCCAATGAAGGACACGCTCTTTGTCTCTACTCAGATATTGGAGAGTACTACTCTATAAGTGAGGACCCTCGCCGTACCTGGTTAGGGAATATAACGCTGGTAGTTTGTTCACTATGGGGGACCTGCACCCTAGTACGTTAGAGTAGTACCAACCCCAGGCTAGGGGACCCACCCCCTGGCATGACAGGGGAGTACAAACACTATGTGTAAGGACCTGCACCCTACCTAGTAGTAGATTATAGCTATAGTAGTTTTTTTCTATGGGGGACACACGCCCTAATATGTTAGGGGAGTACCGACCCTAGGATAGAGGACCCACACCCTGGGACAATAGGGGAGTACCGACTCTAATTTAGCACTACATATGGAGGACCCGCAGGACCTGCACCCTGGGTTGACAGGGGATAACCTACTCCTAACATTGAGGACCCACACCCTACCCGGTAGGGGAGTACCTAACTCTATGTGAATTATGAATGGAGGACCCATCCCCTAGTCCAATAGGGGAGTACCGACTTCAATGATTGAAAAACCAATTAGAGGTAAACGAACCCACACTCATGATTGGGGAAGTCCCGTCTCTACTAGAGTAAAGGAGTAAGGAATACCCACGCCTTGATTCATCGAGGGAGTAGCCATCCTAACTCTCACTACAATTGCACCATGGTACTTCTTCTCCCGTTATCAGCCATACCTCAACCACCACAAAGTTCCAAAAGGATGTAACCTAATTATCCGACATGTCATAAGGATTCCAAAGCCATAGACGACGCATCAATTAGACACACAGTCTGTAAGCTATAGGCATTTTAGGGTCATGGTCCCAGTTGGATTCGGGAACAATCCAACCCATCTAAACTCTAACATTCTCTAAAAATCACGTAGAGTATCTTAAAAGGACCGCCTCATCCTAAGGATTCTAGCGCCATAGACGGTTCATCATTTCAACACCGTATGAGGAAAATATGTTGCATTCTAGATCCCATAATAATAATATTATTATTGGCTGTTTCGTGGAACCAATCCATGAACCAGAATTTAACATTCAAAATTAGACATAAATCAACCATCTTAATGATAGGGTCATGTCGCTGCTGATGGCCAGTAAAATCAGACATTTAACTTTGGAGTTAGGGTGGATCAATGATTTAATAATAATAATATATTATTAATTTCAAGTGTTTTAGGTATCATGTCCACAAGACTGAAAAAGACATCCAATATTGGACTCATAATGTCGGTCTCGATGCAATGGTCACACTACCATTGATGTTTCGTGAAACTATGGTAGCACAGATATGTTTGGAATGAATTATGGTTTTACAATGAAAAAAATAATAATGTCATTATTATATTATAATTATTATTAACATTTTTGTTATATTGAATCTCAATTGAGATTCACGCATGGGGTATCCTTTTCTACACACGGGTCCACATAGCACCTCCCTCTTTAACCTTTCTATATATTTTTCATTTAAATTGTATTTTCATTCAATTCCATTCTCTCTCCAATCACCAATATTCTCCAATGAATTTGGCCTCTCCGGTGAGCCCTGATAGGCCATATATTTTAAATTAATTTATATTGAATATCATTTTTTTAAAACCCACAAAATTGTTCCTCTAAGATGAATTGTTTCATTTTTATGATAATGGTGTTAGTTTGAGCTAAATAGTAAAAATTGGCCATTTTGGATTTTTAATAGTTTTAAATTATTTCTGAAGTTTGGCCATAAAATTTTCTAAACTGATCCAAATAGAAAAATTCGTTCTTCTTCAGATTCTAATCTTCTAGGGCTTCATTTATTATGTTTGGACTAAAAGCTTAATCGGCCATATTGAAGCTTAAAAGAAGCTCAAAAGTGAGCAAAAGAAAATTGTTTCTAGTTCTGACTAGTTTTGGGGTGGGATTCCTAACTCATCCATGGTGGGACCCAATGTTTTGAAATTCGGTGGGTGGACGCACAAGGGGTTTTGGAGAATCTTTTATGAAGGAATCACCGAGTGAATTGTCCGTTTATGGGGTCATTAAATCATGCTAATCCAGAGGATGTCGTTTTGGAGAGTCTGACTGGACAGAATAAATTCACATAGTAAAACGGCCATAACACTCAGAATACATGTCCAAATCCACTGATATTTTGAGGGGACACGTACAAGGGATTTATGAACAACATTAAAACAGGTCTCAATGAGTGAAGATATCATTTAATGGGGCTAAAACGCATCAACATCCGGGGGAAGCATTCTGGCTATAAAAGGAGGAGAGTTCCACCTTCTCAAAGCATTCATTCTCCACCTCATTCATTCTGGGACACCAAGAAGGAGAAATTTTCAGATTTCTATTTTATTTATTTTCTTTTTCATAATTTTGTAATTCCTTCTTCTTCCCCATTCAACTCGATTACCCTTACCATGGTGGGGTAAACTTTTGGAGTGACTGGGGAAGGGTTGGTTTTCTACACTGTAATGCTTGAGTTCTTGGACGCAATTGAATAAATTTCTTTCTTATTCAAAGTTTTTTTCAATTTCTTATAGAGGATTTTATTATCAAGTTCGATCGTTCATGAATATTAATTCCGTTATTTATTTTTGCCTTGGTAAAATAATCAATATCTCCCTCCTCTAATTTCGGGTTTATATACGATGGAATAAACCAGGAATTAGTGGTGAAGTACTCGACGATTGTCAGTACGTGTAAAAGGTGTAGTGAATGTTATTTATTGTTTGGGATAAACAAAACCTGATCGGGTATTGCCCATTTTAATTAAGGATATTCAATACAACTATTTTACACATGGAATGAAAGTTGACCAAACCATAATCTTGGTAAGGTTTTCTCTCACAATAATAATTTCACAAAGGAAGTGAGAAAAACAACTGTGGAAACACACTTTAATCAACCTAGAAGAAGAGGTTTGAATTAAATTGAACAAGGATAGAATTATAATTACGAAACTAACCTCGACCTAATCACCGTTTTGATTTCATATTTTTTCAATCATTTAAATTTCAAATTTTCTTTTCAAAACATTTTTACACTCGTTTTAAAGAGAAAAATTGTTTTGTGTGCACTCCTCTTCCGGAGAAATCCTAGGTCAACCACTTAACTACATTTTATCTTAGGAAATAATTGTTTTTCCACTCCCTATGACAGGCGTGCATCAAACTTGGTGTCGTTGCCAGGGAGGAAGTTCCGCAAACTAATTGTTAATATTTGACTTTTTCAATTAAAAAATATATATAAAAAAATCTTTTTCCATGTTGTTTTCAAATGATTATTTCTTTAATTCATGGAACAATTACCCACCAGCGCGAGAACCAATTATTGAATCACCTTGGTCTATAGAGTATAAAGTTTCTTTCTTGTCTAAAAAAATTAGGGGGGCTTGAATCCAAATCATCACAGAGGATGAATTAAAGGATCTCATTGAAAACCTTAAAGAGAACCTCGAATAACTAGTGTTGGAGTGTTTGGAAAGAGAATTAATTGAACTTCAGGAGTATTTTCAAAAATTTTATCATGAAATGATCAAAGTACAACACCAAGAAGAAGAAGTTCACAAGGATATTGAAGCCCAATTTGAAAGAATAAGTAAAACATTTAAAAACATAGAAACTTCAATACAATGGATAGTGGAACAAATACATGCATCCGAGGATCAAAAAATGGAGACAGAACAAGAACCAAAATCTGAAAAATCGATGAAAGAAGTATCCCCAGAAATCATTTAGGTTGAAGAACCCATGGAGGACTTGATGAACTTAAAAGAATATCCATTGAGCCCATCTCAATCAATGTTGGAGGAGATTGATGAAGAAGATATAGCAATTTAAATACATATGTAAGATCAAAAAGATCTGGATAACTTCTGGAATGAGTGTGAGGAACTTCTTGAGCCAACTATTCCTCATAATGTAGATGCTTCAACAACATTGAAGGAAGAAACCAACCAAGCAGTGAAATTTGAAGAGAATATAGAGAAGTCTGACTGCCTACCTCTATCTAGGGAAATTCACCTCAAAGAAGAACCTCCCATTGAAGAATTAATGGAATCCAAACAAGATGAGGGAGTCAATCATTTCATAAACTCATTATCTTTTGATTTTTTGAAACTAAATTGAGTATTACCTCCCCTTGTTTTAATATTTTAGATTCATCCAACACTTGTATTTCCATGGAGGGATATTATGCATCTGAAGAGGAACATCTGGAGCTCCCCAAACCTGTTCAACATTTAATGGAGGGAGTACATAAGAAGATCAAAGTGGTGTTTCTAGAGGAAAATGAGACACAATCTACTTATTTTGAAAGGGATGAATTTGATATTGATTCTTCATGCTTTAATTTTTTTCAAATAGAATTAAACTCTGACATTCCAGTTGATTTTCCCCAGATGTATCATACTTTCAGCAACATCTAGAGAATAAAGAAGATGTTGTTCGTGAAGAACCAATGAAATATGAGGACTCATTCATTGTCCTAACCCCACCATGCATGTTTTATCTCATTAAAATGAGGGTGGACATGGTGAATTTTATCGATGGAGTCCTCAAGAAAAAAGGAAGAAGTTCATCCTTGAAAGAAAAGTTTTTGTTGGTTCATGAGCAAGAAACCTCTCCCACCATCAGATTGTGGATAACTTATTAGAACTGCCCCTCTGGAGGCAGTCAAAACTCAGGGCCCACTTGGGGGATTATACCATGATTTATCATTCATTTCTTATTCAAATTCTATTTTTATTTATTTTAATAAATTTCTTATGTTATTACTTTTTTTAGGTTTTCAAAGAGCAACACTTAGGATCCAAACTCAACGTTGCATTGCCATTAAGCCAGGTTGTACCTCTCATTCACACTTTCTTGATGTTGTGATTCATTTGAAAATTGTCTTAAATGTTAAATCCACTTGAATGCATCGAGGACACTGCATCACTTAAGTGTGGGGGAGGGATCCTTTTTAGTATAGAATTTTCATTTGATGTTTGTTTTTACAAATAAAAAAAATAAAAAAAAATTGCTTGTTTTAAAATTTTTGTGTGTTTATTTTTCAAATTTTTGTGTGTTTCTAAAAATTTTGGGCTGAAAATATTATCAATACCATTTTTGAAACCCATGTCAATGAGTGAACCAATCAAATTCATGAAACTGGGCTTAAATGAATGTTGAAATTAATTTGTTTCAAGTTTAATTGTTTTTGGAATTTCATGAAAAGTAAACTGATTTTTGAATCTCATGCCATGTTTCACTGTCTGTATCTTTGAAATAACTTTCTTGTGAGGCTTCTGAACCAATTTTTTCATATTCCTTTCATTCATCTCATTTCTTGAGAGAACCAGACCATGCATGCTTTAACCAGAATTTGATTTATTCCTTTCAAAACATGAGGGTTGGGGTACGTGTGTTTTAAATGATTGAGGAATTTATTTTGTTTGGAGCCCCCTTTTCAAGATAATCCTTTTCATTATGGCCCACATTTACATTTATATTTCATTGTATCCCCTAGTAGCCATGAATTTTCTATTAGGTTAGCCACATTATAAGCCAATTTTCCCTATCCTACCTGCTCTTGAAGTAAAATTGAATGATCTAGTTGAACATAAGTGTGGGGGAAGATGTCTTGTGGTGTAATACCTCATTTTTTTATACATTGTGTGGAAAATAAATTGTTGAAGAGATGTGTGTGATGCTGAAAAATTATTATGTTGAAAGTTATGCCTTTTCTGGAGCTTTTATGACAAGAGAAGTTGTATCCTTCTGGAGCTTCCAATGTAAAAAGAAAGTTGTGCCTATCTGGAACATTAAAAAAATCATGTTTGAAAAGTTTGAAATGTTTACTACGGAGCTGATTGAATGATGATGGAGCCTATTTTCAACAAAGGGGAAGTGAAGGAGACCATATTTGAGTGAAAATTAGAGTCTTTCAATTTTGTTTCAATAAGATCCAAGCCTTCCTTTTTCGGCCTCAGAAATTTTAAAATCTAAATACTACCAAACAGAAGCCACAGAACAACCATAAAAAGTCCTCATGAGAAACACATGTCCTTCACTCAAATCGGGTGGAGAAGTAGGAATTTATCAAGCATATGGTGACTCC
Organism: Viscum album; assembly: GCA_963277665.1. Classification (NCBI taxonomy): domain Eukaryota; kingdom Viridiplantae; phylum Streptophyta; class Magnoliopsida; order Santalales; family Viscaceae; genus Viscum; species Viscum album. The sequence goes on along the minus strand of OY728133.1, from coordinate 1,369,385,021 downwards.
TGTGTGAGTTAGGATAGGAAAATCTTTGTTCAGCATTTACATTTGTGAGATGAGAGAAAATTCATGTGAGGTAGGTGGTTTGTGTGCATGGGATAAGAAATAAAGTGGAAATATATTAAAATATAAAATTTATAACTTGAAATAATTGTTTTTGATGAGACATGATATCTTTTTGTTTCATGGAATTGATTTGATAGACCTCATTGATATGTGTTTTGGATTTGATTTTATTTTATTTTTACTTGTCCAGGAGTCCAAGTGCTATGTGTGGGGGAATTGATAGACCAAATATTTTAAATTAATTTATATTGAATATAATTGTTTTAAACCCTCAAAATTGTTCCTCTAAGATGAATTGTTTCATTTTATTCATAATGGTGTTAGTTTGAGCTAAATAGTAAAAATTTTCCATTTTAGATTTTTAACAGTTTTAAATTATTTCAGTATTTTGGCCATAACATTGTCTACACTAATCCAAATTGCAAAATTATTTTTTTTCCAGATTCTAATCTTCCGGGGCTTGATTTACTATTTTTGGACTAAAAGCTTAATCGGCCATATTGAAGCCTAAAAGAAGCTCACAAGTGAGCAAAAGAAAACTGTTTCAGTTCTGCCTAGTTTTGGTGTAGGATCCATAACTCATCCATGGTGGGACCAAATGTTGTGAAATTTGGTGGGGGGACGAAATTAATGTTTTGGAGCATCATTTATTAAGGAAGAACTGAGTTAATTGGCCGTTTAGGGGTCATTAAATCACTCTAATCCGGAGGATGTTGTTTTGGAGAGTCTGACTAGACAGAATAAATGCTCATAGTAAAACGGCCATAACACTCGGAATACATGTCCAAATCCATTGAGAGTTTGATGGGACATGGAAAATGGAATTACGAACAACATTCAAAATGGTCTCCAGGCGTTAATATGTCATTTAATGTGGATAAAACGCATCAAAATTCGGGGGAAACAATCTGGCTATAAAAGGAGTAGAGCTCCACCTTCTCAAAGCATCAATTCTCCACCCCATTCCTTCTAGGACACCGAGAAGGAGAACATTTCCGATTTCTCTTTTATTTATTTTCTTTTTCATAGTTTTATAATTCATTATTCTTCCTCATTCAACTCAATTACTGTTACCATGGTTGGGAAATCTTTTGGAGTGATTGGGGAAGGGTTGGTTTTCAACATTGTAATTCTTGAGTTCTTGGACGCAATTGAAAAAATTTCTATCTTCTTCAAAGTTGTTTTCAATTTCTCATAGAGGATTTTATTATCAAGATCGATTTTTCTTTAATAATAATTCCGTTATTTATTTTTTCCTTGGTAAAATAATCAATATCTCCGTCCTCTAATTTCTGGTTTATATATGATGGAATAAACAAGGAATTAGTGGTGAATTACTCGACGATTTTCAGTACGTGTAAAAGTTGAAGTGAATGTTCTTGATTGTTTGGGATAAACAAAACCCGATCGGGTATTTCCCATTTTTATTAAAGATATTCATTACAACTATTTTACACATGGAATGAAAGTTGACCAAGCAAAGATCTTGGTAAGGTTTTCTCTCACAATAATAATTTCACCATGGAAGTGAGAGGAAATGATTATGGAAACTCACTTTAATCAATATAGAAGAAGAGGTTTGAATTAAATTGAAAAAGGATGGAATTATAATTATGAAACTGACCCCGACCTAATCACCATTTTGATTTCATTGTTTTTAAATCATTTGAATATCAAATTTCCTTTCACAACATTTTTACCCTCGTTTTAAAGTGAAAAATTGTTTTGTGTGAACTCCTCTTCAAAAGACATCCTAGGTCAACCACATAAATACATTTTAACTTAGAAAATAATTGTTTTTCCATGCCCTACGACAGGCGTGTGTCAAACATGGCGCTGTTTCCGGGGAGGTAGTTCCACAAACTAATTGTTAATATTTGACTTTTTCAATTAAATATATATATATATATATAATCTTTTTCCATGTTGTTTTCAAATGATTATTTCTTTATTTAATGGAACAATTACCCACCAGTGCGAGAACCAATTATTGAATCTCCTTTTTCTATAGAGTATAAAGTTTCTTTCTTGGCTAAACAAATTAGGGGGGCTCGAATCCAAATCATCACAGAGGATGAATTCAAGGATCCCATTGAAAACCATAAAGAGAACCACGAATACCAAGTGTTGGAGTGTTTGGAAAGAGAATTAATTGAAATTCATGAGTATTTTCCAGAATATTATCAAGAAATGACCAATGTACAACTCCTAGAAGAATAATTTCACAAGGATATTAAATCCCAATTTGAATGAATAAGTACAACAGTTCAAAACCTATAGACTTCAATACAGTGGATAGCGGAACAAGTACATGCATCCCAGGTTCAAAAAATGGAGACAGAACAAGAACCAAAACCAGAAAAATTGATGAAATATGTATCCCCAAAAATCATTCAGGTTGAAGAACCCATGGAGGAATTGATGAATTTAAAAGAAGATCCATTGATCCCATATCAATCAATGTTGGAGTAGAATGATGAAGAATATTTAGCAATTAAAATACATATAGATGATCAAAAAGATCTGGATAACATCTGGAATGAGTGTGAGGATATGCATGAGACAACTACTCCTCATAATGTAGATGCTTCAACAACATTGAAGGAAGAAACCAACAAAGCAGTGAAATTTGAAGAGAAGATAGAGGAGTATGACTGCCTACCTCTATTTAGGGAAATACAACTCCAAGAAGAACCTCCCATTGAAGAAGCAATTGAATCCAAACAAGATCAGGGTGTCAATCATTTAATAAACTCATTATAATTTGATTTTGTTGAAACTAAATTGAGTATTACCTCCCCTTGTTTTAATTTTTCAGATTCATCCAACAATTGTATTTCCTTGGACGGAGATTATGCATCTAAAGCGGAACATCTGGAGCTCCCCAAACCTGTTGAACATTTAATAGAGGGATTACATAAGAACATCAAAGTGGTGTTTCTGGAGGAAAATGAGACACAATCTACATACATTGAAAGGGAATAATTTGATATTTATTCTTCATGCTTTAATTTTTTTCAAATAGAATTAAACTCTGACATTCTAGTTGATTTTCCCCAGATGTATCATACCTTCAGCAACCACTGAATAATAAAGAAGATGTTGTTCATGCAGAACCAAGGAAAGATGAGGACTCATTCATTGTCCTAACACCACCATGCATGTTTTATCTCATTACAATGAGGGTAGACATGGTGAATTTTATCGATGGAGTTCTCAAGAAAAAATAAGAAGTTAATCCTTGAAAGAAAAGTATTTGTTGGTTCATGAGAAAGAAACCTCACCCACCATCAGATTGGGGATAACTTATTAGAACTACCCCACTGGAGGCAGTCAAAACTCAGGGCCCACTTGGGGGATTAATCCACGATTTATCCTTCTATTCTTATTCAAATTAAATTTTTATTTATTTTAATAAATTTCTTATGTTTTTACTTTTTTTAGGTTTTCAAAGAGCAACACATAGGAACAAAACTCAATGTTGCATTGCCAATAATCCAGGTTGTACCTCTCATTCACACTTGCTTGATGTTGTGATTCATTTGAAAATTTTCTTACATGTTAAATCAACTTGAATGAATCGAGGAAACTACATCATTTAAGTGTGGGGGAGGGAACCTTTGTAGTATATGATTTTTATTTGATGTTTGTTTTCACAATTAAAAAAATAAAAAAAAAATCATGTTTAAAATTTTTTTGTGTTATTATTTTTTAATTTTTGTTGTGTTTCTAATACTTTTGAGCTAAAAATATTATCAATACCATTTTTGAAACCCATGTCAATGAGTGAACCAATCTATTTCATGAAACTAGGCTTAAATGAATGCTGAAATGAATTTGTTTCAAGTTCAATTTTATTTGGAATTTCATGAAAAGTACACCGATTTTTGAATCTCATGCCATATTTCACTGCCTATATCTTTGAAATAACATTCATGTGAGGCTTCTGAACCATTTTTGTCATATTCTTTTCATTCACCTCATTTCTTGAGAGAACCAGACCATGCTTGCTTTAACCATAATTTGATTTATTCCTTTCAAAACATGAGGGTTGGGGTACGTGTTTTTTAAATGATTGAGGAATTTATATGGTTTGAAGCCCCCTTTTCAAAATAATCCTTTTCATTGTGGCTCACATTTAGATTTATCCTTCATTGTAGCCCCTAGTAGCCATGAATTTTCTGTTAGGTTAGCCACATTACAAGTCAATTTTCCCTATCCTACCTGCTCTTGAAGTAAAATTGCATGATCTAGTTGAACTTAAGTGTAGGGGAAGATGTCTTGTGGTGTACTACCTCATTTGGTTATACTTTGGGTGGAAAATAAATTGTGTAGGAGATGTGTGTGATGCTGAATAATTATTCTGTTGAAGGCTGTGCCTTTTCTCGATATTTTATGACAAGAGAATTTTTGCCTTTCTGGAGCATCCAATGTAAAAAAGAAAGATATGCCTGTCTGGAGGTTTAAAAATAATCATGTTTGAAAATATTGAAATGTTTGCTGCTGAGCTGATTGAATGATGATGGAGCCTATTTTCAACAAAGGGGAAGTGATGGAGACCATATTTGAGTGAAAATTAGAATCATTCAATTTTGCATCAATAAGAGCCAAACCTTCCTTTTTCGGCCTCAGAACTTTTAACATATAAATCCTACCAACCAGAAGCCACAAAAAAACCCTGAAAAGTCCTCATGATAAACACATTTCCTTGACTCAAATCGGGAGGAGAAGTAGGAATTTATCAAGCCTATGGTGACTCTTGTATGAGTTTGGATAGGAAAAGCTTTGTTCAGTATTAACATTTGTGAGATTAGAGAAAATTAATGCGAGGTAGGTGTTTTGTGTGGATGGGATAAGAAATAATGTGGAAATATATTAAAATATAAAATTTATAACTTCAAATAATTGTTTTTGATGAGGTATGATATCTTTTTGTTTCATGGAATTGATTTGATAGATCTCATTGATATGTGTTTTGGATTTGATTTGATTTGATTTTTACTTGCCCAGGAGTCCAAGTGCTAAGTGTGGGGGAATTGATAGACCAAATATTTTAAATTAATTTATATTGAATATAATTGATTTAAACCCACAAAACTGTTACTCTAAGATGAATTTTTTCATTTTTATGATAATGGTGTTAGTTTGAGCTAATAATAAATATTGGCCATTTTAGATTTTAAACAGTTATAAATTATTTCTGTATTTTGGCCATAAAATTATCTAAACTGATCCAAATTGCAAAATTTTTTTCCAGATTCAAATCTTCCAGGACTTCATTTACTATTTTTGTACTAAAAGGTTAATCGGACATATATAAGTTTAAAAGACGCTTACAAGTGAGAAAAAGAAAATTGTTTCTAGTTCTGCCTAGTTTTTGTGTGGGATCCATAACTCATTCATGGTGGGCCCCAATGATGTGAAATTCTGTGGGTGGAAGCACATGGAGATTTGGAGCATCTGTTATGAAGGAAGAACCGAGTGAATTGGCCGTTTAAGAGGCATTAAATCACGCTAATACGGAGGATGCGTTTTGGAATGTCTGACTGGACAGAATAAATGCTCATAGTAAAACGGCCATAACACTCGGTATACTTGTCCAAATCGGCTGAGATTTTGAGGGGACATGGAAACGAGAATTATGAACAACATTAAAGAAGGGCTCAAGGAGTTAAGATGTCATTTAATGGGGATAAAACGTGTCAACATTCGGGGGAAACACTCTTTCTATAAAAGGAGGAGAGGTCCACATTCTCAAAGCATCAATTCTCCACCCCATTCCTTCTGGGACACGAAGAAGAAGAACATTTCAGATTTCTCTTTTATTTATTTTATTTTTCATAGTTTTTTAATGCCTTCTTCTTCCCCATTCAACTCGATTACCCTTACCATGGTGGGGTATACTTTTGGAGTGATTGGGGAAGGTTTGGTTTTCTACATTGTAATGCTTGAGTTCTTGGACGCAATTGAATAAATTTCTTTCTTCTTCAAAGTTGTTTTAAATTTCATATAGTGGATATTATTATCAAGTTCGATCGTTATTTAATATTAATTTCGTATTTATTTTTTCCTTGGTAAAATAATCAATATCTCCCTGCACTAATTTCTTGTTTATATACGATGGAATAAACCAGGAATTAGTGGTTAAGTACTCGACGACTGTCAGTACGTGTAAAAGGTGTAGTGAATGTTCTTGATTGTTTGAGATAAACAAAACCCGATCGGGTATTTCCCATTTCAATTAAGGATATTCAATAAAACTATTTTACACATGGATTGGAAGTTAACCAAACCAAGATCTTGGTAAGGTTTTATCTCATAATAATATTTTCATAAAGGAAGTGAGAGAAAAAGATTATGGAAACTCACTTTAATAAACATAGATGAAGAGGTTTGAATTAAATTGAATAAGGATGGAATTATAATTAGGAAACTGACCCCGACCTAATCACCGTTTTGATTTCATATTTTTTCAATCATTTGAATTTCAAATTTCCTTTCACAACATTTTTACCATCGTTTTAAAGTGACAAATTGTTTTGTGTTCACTCCTCTTCAAGAGACATCCTAGGTCAACCACTTAACTACATTTTATCTTAGTAAAATAATTGGTTTGCCACTCCCTACGACAGGCGTGCTTCAAACTTGGTGCGACTGGCGGGGAGGTAGTGCCACAAACAAATTGATAATATTTGACTTTTTCAATTAATAAAATATATAAAAATATCTTTTTCCATGTTGTTTTCAAATGATTATTTCTTTAATTCATGGAACAATTACCCACCAGTGCGAGAACCAATTATTGAATCACTTTGGTCACCAGAGTATAATGTTTCTTTCTTGGCTAAAAAAATTAGGGGGGCTCGAATCCAAATCATCATAGAGGATGAATTCAAGGATCTCATTGAAAACCTTAAAGAGAACCTCGAATACCCAGAGTTGGAGTGTTTGGAAAGTGAATTAATTGAACTTCAGGAGTATTTTCCGGAATTTTATCAAGAAATGATCAAAGTACAACACCAAGAAGAAGATGTTCACAAGGATATTGAAGCCCAATTTTAATGAATTAGTCAAACAGTTCAAAACCTAGATACTTCAATACAGTGGATAGCGGAACAAGTACATGATTCCCAGGATCGAAAAATGGAGACAGAACAAGAACCAGAACCAGAAAAATTGATGAAAGAAGTATCCCCAAAAATATATGAGGTTGAAGAACCCATGTATGACTTGATGAATTTAAAAGAAGATCCATTGAGACCATCTCAATCAATGTTGTAGGATATTTATGAAGAAGATTTAGTAATTGAAATACATATGGAAGATCAAAAAGATCTCGATAACTTCTGGAATGAGTGTGAGGAACATCTTGAGCCAACTATTCCTCATAATGTAGATGCTTCAACAACATTGAAGGAAGAAACCAACCAAGCAGTGAAATTTGAAGAGAAGATAGAAGAGTCTGATTGCCTACCTCTATCTAGGGAAATTCAACTCCAAGAAGCACCACCCATTGAAGAATCATTTGAATCAAAACATGATCAGGGAGTCAATCTTTTCATAAACTCATTATCTTTTGATTTTTTTGAAACTAAATTGAGTATTACCTCCCATTGTTTAAATTTTTCAGATTCATCCAACACTGGTATTTCATTGGACAAATAATATGCATCTTAAGAGGAACATCTGGAGGTCCCCAAACCTGTTGAACATTTAATGGAGGGAGTACATAAGAAGATCAAAGTGGTGTTTCAAGAGGAAAATGAGACACAATCTACTTAAATTGAAAGGGTAGAATTTGATATTGATTATTCATGATATAATTTTTTTCAAATAGAATTAAACTCTGACATTCCAGTTGATTTTTCCCCAGATGTATCATACCATCAGCAACCACTGGAGAATAAAGAAGATTTTTTCATGCAGAACCAAAGAAAGATGACGACTCATTCATTATCCTAACCCCACCATGCATGTTTTATCTCATTACAATGAGGGTGGACATGGTGAATTTTATCGATGGAGTCCTCAAGAAAAAATAAGAAGTTCATCCTGGAAAGAAAAGTTTTTGTTGGTTCCTAAGCAAGAAACCTCACCCACCCTCAGATTAGGGATAACTTATTAGAACTGTCCCTTTGGAGGCAGTCAAAACTTAGGGCCCACTTGGAGGATTAAACCAAGATTTATCCTTCTTTTCTTATTCAAATTCTATTTTTATTTATTATAATAAATGTTTTATGTTATTACTTTTTATGTTTTCAAAGAGCAACACTTAGGATCCAAACTCAACGTTGCATTGCCAATAATCCAGGTTGTACATCTCATTCAAACTTTCTTGATGTTGTGATTCATTTGAAAATTGGCTTACATGTTATATCCACTTGATTGCATCAAGGAAACTGCATCATTTATGTGTGGGGGAGGGAACCTTTGTAGTATAGGATTTTCATTTGATGTTTATTTTCACAAATAATAATAATTAAAAAATAGTATGTTTTAAAATTTTTGTGTGTTTATTTTTCAATTTTTGGTGTGTTTCTAAAACTTTTGAGATGAAAATATCATCAATAGGATTTTTTAATCCCAAGTCAATGAGTGAACAAATATATTTCATGAAACTGGGCTTAAATGAATGCAGAAATGAATTTGTTTCAAGTTCAATTTTTTTGGAATTTCATGAAAAGTACTTTGATTTTTGAATCTCATGCCATATTTTACTGTCTATATCTTTGAAATACCTTTCCTGTGAGGCTTCTGAACCATTTTTGTCATATTCTTTTCATTCACCTCATTTCTTAAGAGAACCAGACCATGCTTGCTTTAACCAGAATTTGATTTATTCCTTTCAAAATATGAGGGTTGTGGTACGTGTGTTTTAAATGATTGAGGCATTTATTTGGTTTGAAGACCCCTTTTCAAAATAATCCTTTTCATTATGACACACATTTACATTTATCCTTCATTTTAGCCCCTAGTAGCACTGAATTTCCAGTTAGATTAGCCACATTAAAAGCCAATTTTCCCTATCCTACCTGCTCTTGAAGTAAAAATGCTTGATATAATTGAACTTAAGTGTGGGGGAAGATTTCTTCTGGTGTACTACCTCACTTTGTTATACTTTGGGTAGAAAATCAATTGTGGAAGAGATGTGTGTGATGCTAAAAAATAATTCTGTTGAAATCTGTGCCTTTTCTGAAGCTTTTATGACAAGAGAAGCTGTGCCTTTCTGGAGCTTCCAATGTAAAAAAAAAGTTCTGCCTATCTGGAGCTTTAAAAAATCAAGTTTGAAATGATTGAAATGGTTGCTGCTGAGCTGATTGAATGATGATGGAGCCAATTTTCAACAAAGGGGATGTGAAGGAGACTATATTTGATTGAAAATTAGAATCTTGCAATTTTGCTTCAATAAGAGCCAAACCTTCCTTTTTCGGCCTCAGAACTTTTAACATCTAAATCCTACCAACCGGATTCCACATAACAACCCTAAAAAGTCCTAATGAGAAACACATGTCCTTGACTCACATCTGGTGGATAAGTAGGAATTTATCAAGCCTATGGTGACTCTTGTGTGAGTTTGGATAGGAAAAGCCTTGTTCAGCATTTACATTTGTGAGATTAGAGAAAATTCATGTGAGGTAGGTGCTTTGTGTGCATGGGATCAGAAATAAAGTAGAAATATATTAAAATATAAAATTAGAACATTAAATAATTGTTTTTTATGAGACATGATATCTTTTTGTTTCATGGAATTGATTTGATAGATCTCATTGATATGTGTTTTGGATTTCATTTGATTTGATTTTTATTTTCCCAGGAGTCCAAGTGCTAAGTGTGGGGGAATTGAAAGACCAAATATTTTAAATTAATTTATATTGAATATCATTGTTTTAAACCCAAAAAATTGTTCCTCTAAGATAAATTGTTTCATTTTTATGATAATGGTGTTAGTTTGAGCTAAATAGTAAAAATTGGCCATTTTGGATTTTTAACAGTTTCAAATTATTTCTGTAGTTTTACCATAACATTATATACACTGATCCAAATTGAAAAATTATTTCTTTTCCATATTCTAATATTCAGGGGATTCATTTACTATTTTTTGACTTAAAGCTTAATCGGCCATATTGAAACATAAAAGAATCTCACAAGTGAGAAAATGAAAACAGTTTCCAGTTCTGCCTAGTTTTGGTGTGGGATCCATAAATCATCCATGGAGGGACCAAGTGTTGTGAAATTAGGTGGTTGGACGCACAAGGAGTTTTGGAGCATCTGTTATGAATTAAGAACTGAGTGAATGGGCCGTTTATGGGGTCATTAAATCACGCTAATCCGGAGGATGTCGTTTTGGAGTGTTTGACTAGACAGAATAAATTCTCATAGTAAAACGGCTATAACACTCGGAATACATGTCCAAATCCACTGCGATTTTGAGGGGACTTGGCCAAGGGAATTATGAACAACATTTAAGAAAGGATAAATGCGTGAATATGTCATTATTGGGGCTAAAATTCGTCAATATTCAGGGGAAACATTCTAGATATAAAAGGAGGAGAGCTCCATCTTCTCAAAGCATCCATTCTCCACCCCATTCCTTCTGGGACACCAAGAAGGAGAAATTTTCAGATTTATCTTTTATTTATTTTATTTTTCTTAGTATTTTAATGCCTTCTTCTTCCCCATTCAACTCTATTACCCTTACCATGGTGGGGTAAACTTTTGGAGTGATTAGGAAAGGGTTGGTTTTCTACATTGTAATGCTTGAGTTCTTTGACGCAATTGAATAAATTTCATTTTAATCTAAGTTGTTTTCAATTTCTTATAGCGAATTTTATTATCATGTTTGATCGTTCTTGAATATTAATTTTGTTATTTATTTTTTTCCTTGGTAAAATAATCAATATCTCCCTCCTCTAATTTCTGGTTTATATACGATGGATTAAACCAGGAATTAGTGGGGAAGTACTCGACAATCATCAGTACGTATAAAAGGTGTAGTGAATATTCTTGATTGTTTGGAAAATACAAAACCCAATCGGGTATTGCCCATTTCAATTAAGTATATTCAATACAACTATTTTACACATAGAATTAAAGTTGACCAAACCAAGATCTTGGTAAGGTTTTCTCTCACAATAATAATTTCACTAAGGAAGTGAGAGGAAACGATTGTGGAAACTCACTTTATTCAACTTAGAAGAAGAGGTTTGAATTAAATAGAACAAGGATAGCATTATAATTAGGAAACTGACCCCGACCTAATCACCATTTTTATTTCATATTTTTTCAATCATTTGAATTTCAAATTTCCTTTCACAACATTTTTACCCTCATTTTAAAGTGACAAATTGTTTTCTGTGCACTCCACTTTAGGAGAAATCCTAGGTCAACCACTTAACTACATTTTAACATAGGAAGTAATTGTTTTTCCACACCCTACGACAGGCGTGCATCAAACTTGGCACCGTTTCCGGGGAGTTAGTGCCACAATCTAATTGTTAATATTCGAATTTTTCAATTAAAAAAATATATATAATTTTTTTTCATGTTGTTTTCAAATGATTATTTCGTTAATTCATGGAACAATTACCCACCAGCGTGAGAACCAATTATTGAATCACTTTGGTCTATAGAGTATAAAGTTTCATTCTTGGCTAAACAAAATAGGGGGCTCGAATACAAATCATCACAGAGGATGAATTCAAGGATCACATTGAAAACCTTAATGAGAACCTCAAATACCCAGTGTTGGAGTGTTTGGCAAGAGAATTAATTGAACTTCAGAAGTATTTTCTGGAATTTTATCAAGAAATGATCAAAGTAAAACACCAAGAAAAAGAAGTTCACAAGGATATTGAATCCTAATTTGAAAGAATAAGTCATACAGTTCAAAACCGAGAGACTTCAATACAGTGGATAGCGGAACAAGTAAATGCATCCCAGGATCAACAAATGGAGACATAAATGAACCAGAACCAGAAAAATTGATGAAATAAGTATCCCCAAAAATCTTTCAATTTGAAGAACCCATGGAGTACTTTATGAATTTAAAAGAAGATCCATTGATCCCATATCAATCAATGTTGGAGGAGATTGATAAATAAGATTTAGCATTTGAAATACATATGGAAGATCAAAATGTTCTGGATAACTTCTGGAATGAGTGTGAGGAACTTCATGAGCCAAATATTCCTCATAATATAGATGCTTCAACCACATTGAAGGAAGAAACCAACCAAGAAGTGAAATTTGAAGATATGATATAGGAGTCTCACTTCCTACCTCTATATTGGGAATTTCAACTCCAAGAAGCACATCCAATTGAAGAAGCAATTGAATCCAAACAAGATCAGGGAGTCAATATTTTCATAAACTCATTATCTTTTGATTTTTTTGAAACAAAATTAAGTATTACCACCCCTTGTTGAAATTTTTCAGATTCATCCAACACTTGTATTTCCTTGGAGGGAGAATATGCATCTGAAGAGAAACATCTAGAGCTCCCCAAACCTGTTGAACTTCTAATAGAGGGAGTACATAAGAATATCAATGTGGTGTTTCTGGAGGAAAATGAGACACAATATACTTACTTTGAAAGTGAAGAATTTGATATTGATTCTTCATGCTTTAATTTTTTACAAATAGAATTAAACTCTGACATTCCAGTTGATTTTTCCCCATATGTATCATACATTCAGCAACCACTGGAGAATAAAGAAGATGGTTTTAATGCAGAACCAAAGAAAGATGAGGACTCATTCATTGTCCTAACCCCACCATGCATGTTTTATATCATTTCAATGAGGGTGGACATGGTTAATTTTATCGATGGAGTCCTCGAGAAAAAGGAAGAAGTTCATCCTGGAAAGAAAAGTTTTTGTTGGTTCATGAGCAAGAAACCTCACCCACCATCAGATTGGGGGTAACTTATTAGAACTGCCCCTCTGGAGGCAATCAAAACTCAGGGACTAGTTGGGGGATTAAACCAAGATTTATACTTCTTTTCTTATTAAAATTATATTTTTATTTATTTTAATAAATTTCTTATTTTATTACTTTTTTAGGTTTTCAAAGAGAAATACATAGGATCCATACTCATTGTTTCATTGCCAATAAGCCAGGTTGTACCTCTCCTTCACACTTGCTTGATGTTTTGATTCATTTGAAAATTGGATTACATGTTAAATCCATTTGAATGCATCGAGGACACTGAATCATTAAAGTGTGGGGGAGGGAACCTTTATAGTAGAGTATTTTCATTTGATTTTTGTTTTCACAAATAATAAAAATAAAAAAATCGCAGGTTTTAAAATTTTTTTGTGTTTATTTTTCAATTTTTGGTGTGTTTCTAAAACTTTTGAGTTGAAAATATTATCAATACCATTTTTGAAACCCATGTAAATGAGTGTACCAATCTATTTCATGAAACTGGGCATAAATGAATGCTGAAATTAATTTGATTCAATTTCAATTGTTTTTTGAATTTAATGAAAAGTACACTGATTTTTGAATCTCATGCCATATTTCACCGTCTATATATCTGAAATAACTTTCTTGTGAGGCTCATGAACTATTTTTGTCGTATTCTTTTCATCCACCTCATTTCTTGAGAGAACCAGACCATGCTTGCTTTAACCAGAATTTGATTTATTCCTTTCAAAACTAGAGGGTTGGGGTACGTGTGTTATAAATGATTGAGGCATTTATTTGTTTTGAAGACCCATTTTCAAAATAATCCATATCATTATGGCCCACATTTACATTTATCCTTCATTGTATCTCCTTGTAGCCATGAATTTATTGTTAGATTAGCCACATTACAAGCCAATATTCCCTATCCTACCAGCTCTTGAAGTAAAACTGCATGATATAGTTGAACTTAAGTGTGGGGGAAGATGCCTTGTGGTGTACTAACTCATTTTGTTATACATTGGTGCAAAATAAATTGTGGAAGAGATGTGTGTGATGCTGAAAATTTATTCTGTTGAAACTGTGCCTTTTCTGGAACTTTTATGACAAGAGAATCTGTGCCTTTATGGAGCTTCCAATGTAAAAAGAATGTTGTGCCTATCTAGAGCTTTAAAAAAACATGTTTTAAAAGATTGAAATGTTTGATTCCAAGCTTATTTAATGATGATAGAGCCTATTTTTAACAAAGGGGAAGTGAGGAGACCATATTTGAGTGAAAATTAGAATCTTGCAATTTTGCTTCAATAAGAGCCAAGCCTTCGTTTTTCGGCCTCAGAACATTTAACATCTAAATCGTACTAACTGAAATCCACAGAACAACCCTGAAAAGTCCTCATGAGAAAAACATGTCCTTGACTCACATAGGGTGGAGAAGTTTGAATTTATCAAGCCTATGGTGACTTTTGTATGAGTTTGGATAGGAAAAGCCCTGTTCAGCATTTATATTTGTGAGATGAGTGAAAATTCATGTGAGGTAGGTGTTTTGTGTGCATGGGATAAGAAATAAAGTGGAAATATATTAAAATATAAAATTTAGAACATGAAATAATTGTTTTTGATGAGGCATGATATCTTTTTGTTTCATGGAAATGATTTGATAGATCTAATTGATATGTGTTTTGGATTTGATTTGATTTGATTTTTACTTGTCTAGGAGTCCAAGTGCTAAGTGTGGGGGAATTGATAGACCAAATATTTTAAATTAATTTATATTCAATATCATTTTTTTAAAACCAGAAAATTGTTCCTCTAAGATGAATTATTTCATTTTTATGATAATGGTGTTATTTTGAGCTAATTAGTAAAAATTGGCCATTTTGGATTTTTAACATTTTTAAATTATTTCTGTAGTTTGGCCATAACATTATCTAAAATGATCCAAATGTAAAAATTAGTTCTTTTCCAGATTCTAATCTTTCAGGGCTTCATTTACTAGTTTTGGACTAAAAGCTTAATCGGCCATATTGAAGCTTAAAAGAAGCTCACAATTGAGAAAAAGAAAACTGTTTCCAGTTCTGCCTAGTTTTGGTATGGGATCCATAACTCATCCATGGTGGGCCCAAATGTTGTGAAATTGGGTGGGTGGACGCACAGGGTGTTTTGGAGCATCTGTTATTAAGGAAGAACCGAGTGAATTCGCCGTTTAGGGGGTCATGAAATCACGCTAATCCAGAGGATTTCGTTTTGGAAAGTCTGACTGGACAGAATAAATTATCATAGTAAAATGGCCATAACACTTGGAATACATGTCCAAATACGTTGAGAGTTTGAGGGGACACGACCAAGGAAATTATGAACAACATTCAAGAAAGGATCAACACGTGAAGATGTCATTTAATGGGGCTAAAACGCGTCAAAATTCAGGGGAAGCATTCTATATATAAAAGGAGGAGAGCTCCACCTTCTCAAAGCATTCATTCTCCATCTCATTCCTTATGGGACACCAAGAAGGAGAACATTTCAGATTTCTCTTTTATATATTTTCTTTTTCATAGTTTTGTAATGCCTTCTTCTTCTCCATTCATCTCTATTACCCTTACAATGATTGGGTAAATTTTTGGAGTGATTGGGGAAGGGTTGGTTTTCTACATTGTAATGCTTGAGTTCTTCGACGCAATTGAATAAATTTCATTATTCTTCAAGGTTGATTTCAATTTATTATAGAGGATTTTATTATCAAGTTCGATTGTTCTTGAATAATAATTCCATTATTTATTTTTTCCTTGGTAAAATAATCAATATCTCCCTCCTCTAATTTCTTGTTTATATAAGATAGAATAAACCATTAATTAGTGGTGAAGTATTTGATGATCGTTAGTACGTGTAAAAGGTGTAGTGAATGTTATTGAGTGTTTTGGATAGACAAAACCGGATCGGGTATTGCCCATTTTAATTAACGATATTCAATATAACTATTTTACACATGGAATGAAAGTTGACCAAACCAAGATCTTGGTAAGGTTTTATCAGACAATAATAATTTCACCAAGGAAGTGAGAGGAAACGATTGTGGAAACTCAATTTAATCAACGTTTCATTGCCAATAAGCCAGGTTGTACCTCTCCTTCACACTTTCTTAATGTTTTGATTCATTTGAAAATTGTCTTTCATGGTAAATCCATTTGAATGCATCGAGGACACTGCATCATTTAAGTGTGGGGGAGGTAACCTTTGTAGTAGAGGATTTTCATTTGATGTTTGTTTTCACAAATAATAAAAATAAAAAAATTGCATGTTTTATAATTTTTGTGTTTTTATTTTTCAATTTTTGGTGTGTTCCTAAAACTTTTGAGCTGAAAATATTGTCTATACCATTTTTGAAACCCATGTAAATGAGTAAACCAATCTATTTCATGAAACCTGGATTAAATGAATGCTGAAATGAATTTGTTTCAAGTTCAATTTTTTTTAGGAATTTAATGAAAAGTACACTGATTTTTGAATCTCAGGCCTTATTTCACTGTCTATATCTCTGAATTATCTTTCATGTGAGGCTTCTGAACCATTTTTGTCATATTCTTTTCATTCACCTCATTTCTTGAGAGAACCAGACCATGCTTGATTAAACCAAAATTTGATTTATTCCTTTCAAAACTTGTGGGTTGGGGTACATGTGTTTTAAATGATTGAGGAATTTATTTGGTTTGAATCCCCCTTTTCAAAATAATCCTTTTCATTATGGCCCACATTTACATTTATCCTTCATTGTAGCCCCTAGTAGCCATGAATTGTCTGTTAGGTTAGCCACATTACAAGCCAATTTTCCCTATCATACCTGCTCTTGAAGTAAAATAGCATGATCTAGTTGAACTTAAGTGTGGGGAAAGATGTCTTGTGTTGTACTACCTAATTTTTATATACTTTAAGAGGAAAATAAATTGTGGAAGAGATGTGTGTGATGCTAAAAAATTATTCTATTGAAAGCTGTGCCTTTTCTGGAGCTTTTATGATAAGAGAAGTTATTCCCTTCTAGAGCTTCTAATATAAAAAAGAATGTTGTGCCTATCTGAAACTTTAAAAAATATAATGTTTGAAAAGATTGAAATGTTTACTGCTCAGCTAATTGAAGGATGATGGAGCATATTTTCAACAAAGGGGAAGTGAAGGAGACCATATTTGAGTGAAAATTAGAATCTTGCAATTTTTCTTTAATCAGAGCCAAGCCTTCCTTTTTCGGCCTCAAAACTTTTAACATCTAAATCCTACCAACCAGAAGTCACATAACAACCCTGAAAAGTCCTCATGAGAAACACATGTCCTTGACTCTAACCGGGTGGATAAGTAGGAATTTATCAAGCATATGGTGACTCTTGTGTGAGTTTGGATAAGAAAAGCCTTGTTCAACATTTACATTTGTGAGATGAATGAAAATTCATGTGAGGTAGGTGTTTTGTGTGCATGGGATAAGAAATAAAGTTGAAATATTTTAAAATATACAATTTATAACTTGAAATAATTGTTTTCGAAGAGGCATGATATCTTTTTGTTTCATGGAATTGATTTGATAGATCTCATTGATATTTGTTTTGGATTTGATTTTATTTGATTTTTACTTGTCCCGGAGTCCAAGTGCTAAGTGTGGGGAAATTGATAGACCAAATATTTTAAATTTATTTATATTGAATATCATTGTTTTAAACCCAAAAAATTGTTTCTCTAAGATGAATTGTTTTGTTTTAATGATAATGGTGTTAGTTTGAGCTAAATAGTAAAAATTGGCCATTTTAGATTTTTACTAGTTTTAAATTATTTCCGTATTTTGGCCATAACATTATCTACACTGATCCCAATTGCAAAATTATTTTTTTTCCAGATTCTAATCTTCCAGGGCTTCATATAATATTTTTGGACTAAAAGCTTAATCGGCCATATTGAAGCTTAAAAAAACCTCACAAGTGAGCAAAAGAAAACTGTTTCCAGTTCTACCTAGTTTTGGTGTAGGATCCATAACTCATCCATGGTGGGACCAAATGTTGTGAAATCTGGTGGGGGGACGAAAATAAAGTTTTGTAGCATCTTTTATGAAGGAATCACCGAGTTAATTGGCCATTTACGGGGCCATTAAATCATGCTAATCAGGAGGATGTCGTTTTGGAGAGTCTGACAGGACAGAATAAATGCTCATAGTAAAATAGCCATAACACTCGGAATACATGTCCAAATCTTCTGAGAGTTTGAGGGGACACGGAAAATGGAATTATGAACAACATTCAAGAAGGGATCAAGGCGTTAAGATGTCATTTAATGTGGCTAAAACGCGTCAAAATTCAGGGGAAACATTCTGGCTATAAAAGGAGTTGAGCTCCACCTTTTCAAAGCATCAATTCTCCACCCCATTCCTTCTGGGACACCAAGAATGAGAACTTTTTAGATTTATCTTTTATTTATTTTCTTTTTGATAGTTTTTTAATCCCTTCTTCTTCCCCATTCAACTCGATTACATTTACCATGGTGGGGTAAAATTTTGGAGTGATTGGGGAAGGGTTGGTTTTCTACATTGTAATGCTTGAGTTCTTGGATGCAATTGAATAAATTTCATACTTCTTCAAAGTTGTTTTCAATTTATTATAGAGGATTTTATTATCCTGTTAGATTGTTCTTTAATATTAATTATGTTATTTATTTTTGCCTTGGTAAAATAATCAATATCTCCCTCCTCTAATTTCTGGTTTATATACGATGGAATAAACCAGGAATTAGTGGTGAAGTATTCGACGATCATCAGTATGTGTAAAAGTTATAGTGAATGTTCTTGATCGTTTGGGATAAAAAACCCAATCGGGTATTGCCCATTTTAATTAAGGATATTCAATACAACTATTTTACACATGGAATGAAAGTTGACCAAACCAAGATCTTGGAAAGGTTTTCTCTCACAATAATAAGTTCACCAAGTAAGTGAGAGGAAACGATTATAGAAACTCACTTTAATCAACTTAGAAGAAGTGTTTTGAATTAAATTGAAAAAGGATGGCATTATAATTAGGAAACTGACCCATACCTAATCACCATTTTGATTTCATAGTTTTTCAATCATTTGAATTTCAAATTTCCTTTCACAACATTTTTGCCCTCGTTTTAAAGTGACAAATTGTTTTGTGTGCACTACTCTTCTGGAGACATACTAGGTCAACCACTTAACTACATTTTAACTTAGGAAATAACTGTTTTTCCACACCATACGACATGCGTGCATCAAACTTGGCGACATTTCCATGGAGGTAGTGCCACAAACTAATTGTTAATATTTGACTTTTTCAATTAAAATATATATATATATATATAATATTTTTCCATGTTGTTTTCAAATGATTATTTCTTTAATTCATGGAACAATTACCCACCAGTGTGAGAACCAATTATTGAATCACCTTGGTCTATAGAGTATAAAGTTTCTTTCTTGGATAAACAAATTATCAGGCTCGAATCCAAATCATCACAGAGGATTAATTCAAGGATCTCATTGAAAATCTTAAAGAGAACCTCGAATACCCAGTGTTGGAGTGTTTGACAAGAGAATTATTTGAACTTCAGGAGTATTTTCCAGAATTTTATCAAGAAATGATCAAATTACAACACCAAGAATAAGAATTTCACAAGGATATTGAAGCCCAATTTGAAAGAATAAGTCAAAAAGTTCAAAACCTAGAGACTTCAATACAATTGATAGAAGAACAAGTACATGCATCCCAGGATCGACAAATGGAGACAGAACAAGAACCAGAACCAAAAAAATTGATGAAAGAATTATCCCCAAAAATCTTTCAGGTTGAAGAACCCATGGAGGACATGATGAATTTAAAAGAAGATCCATTGAGCCCATCTCAATAAATGTTGGAGGAGATTGATGTATAAGATTTATCAAATGAAATACATATGGAAGAAAAAAAGTTCTGGATAACTTCTGGAATGAGTGTGAGGAACATCTTGAGCCAACTATTCCTCATAATGTAGATGCTTCAACAACATTGAAGGGACAAACCAACCAAGCAGTGAAATTTGAAGAGAAGATAGGGGAGTCTGACTGCCTACCTCTAGTTAGGCAAATTAAACTCCATGAAGCCCCTCCCATTTAAGAAGCAATTGAAACCAAACAATATCAGCGAGTCAATATTTTCATAAACTCATTATCTTTTGATTTTGTTGAAACTAAATTGAGTATTACCTCCCCATGTTTTAATTTTTCAGATTCATCCAACACTTGTATATTCTTGGAGGGAGAATTTCCATCTGAAGAGGAACATCTGGAGCTCCCCAAACCTGTTGAACATTTAATGGACGGAGTACATAAGAAGATCAAAGTGGTGTTTCTGGAGGAAAATGAGACACAATCTACTTACTTTGAAAGGGATGAATTTGATATTGATTTTTCATGCTTTAATTTTTTCAAATAGAATTAATCTCTGAAATTCTAGTTGATTTTTCCCCAGATCTATCATACCTTCAGCAACCACTGGAGAATAATGAAGATTTTTTTCATACAGAACCAAAGAAAGATGAGGACTCATTCATTGTCTTAACCCCACCATGCATGTTTTATCTCATTACAATGAGGGTGTACGTGATGAATTATATCGGTGGAGTCCTCACGAAAAAGGAAAAAGTTCATCCGGGAAAGAAAAGTTTTTGTTGGTTCATTAGCAATAAACCTCACCCACCATCAGATTGGGGATAACATATTATAACAGCCCCTCTGGAGGCAGTCAAAACTCAGGGCCCACTTGGGGGATTAAAGCAAGATTTATCCTTCTTTTCTTATTCAAATTCTATTTTTATTTATTTTAATAAATTTATTATGTTATTACTTTTTTTAGGGTTTCAAAGAGAAACACTTAGGATCCAAACTAAATGTTGCATTGCCAATAAGCCAGGTTGTACCTCTCCTTCACACTTGATTGATGTTGTGATTCATTTGAAAATTGGCTTACATGTTAAATCCACTTGAATTCATCGAGGACACTGCATCATTTAAGTATGGGGGAGGGAACCTTTGTAGTATATGATTTTCATTTGAGTTTGTTTTCACAAATAATAAAACTAAAAAATTGCATGTTTTGAAATTTTGTCTATGTTTATTTTTCAATTTTTGGTGTGTTTCAATATGTTTTGAGCTGAAAATATTATCAATACCATTTTTGAAACCCATGTCAATGAGTGAACCAATCTATTTCATGAAACTGGGCTTAAATGAATGCTGAAAAGAATTTGATTCAAGTTCAATTTTTTTGGAATTTCATGAAAACTACACTGATTTTTGAATCTCATGCCATATTTCGCTATCTATATCATTGAAATAACTTTCCTGGGAGGCTTCTGAACCATTTTTGTCATATTATTTTCATTCACCTCATATCTTGAGAGAACCAGACCATGCTTACTTTAACAAGAATTTGATTTAATCCTTTCAAAACTTGAGGGTTGGGGTACGTTTGTTTTAAATGATTGAGGCATTTATTTGGTTTAAATCCCCCTTTTCAAAATAATCCTTTTAATTATAGCCCACATTTACATTTATCCTTCATTTTAGCCCCTAGTATCCATGAATTTCTTGTTAGGTTAGCCACATTAGAAGCTAATTTTCTCTATCCTACCTGCTCTTGATGTAAAATTGCATGATCTAGTTGAAATTAAGTGTGGGGAAAGATGTCTTGTGGTGTACTACGTCATTTGGTTATACATTGGGTGGAAAATAAATTATGGAAGAGATGTGTGTGATGCTGAAAAATCATTCTGTAGAAAGCTGTTCCTTTTCTGGAGCTTTTATGACAAGAGAAGCTGTGCCTTTCTGGAGCTTCCAATGTAAAAAAGAAAGTTGTGCCTATCTGGAGCTTTAAAAAAATCATGATTGAAAAGATTGAAATGTTTGCTGCTGAGCTTATTGAATGATGATGGATCCTATTTTCAACAAACGGGAAGTGAAGGAGACCATATTTGAGTGAAAATTAGAATCTTTCAATTTTGCTTCAATAAGAGCCAAGCCTTCTTTATTCGGCCTCAGAACTTTTAACATCTTAATCCTACCAACCAGAAGCCACAGAACAACCCTGAAAAGTCCTCATGAGAAACACATATCCTTGACTCACATCGGGTGGAGATGTAGAAATTTATCAAGCCTATGGTGACTGTTGTGTGAGTTTGGATAGGAAAAGCCTTGTTCAGCATTTACATTTGTGAGATGAGAGAAAATTCAAGTGAGATAGGTGTTTTGTGTGCATGGGATAAGAAATAAAGTGGAAATATATTAAAATATAAAATTTAGAACTTGAAATAATTGTTTTTGATGATGCATGATATCTTTTTGTTTCATGGAATTCATTTGATAGATCTCATTGATATGTGTTTTGGATTTGAATTGATTTGATTTTTACTTGTCTAGGAGTCCAAGTGCTAAGTGTGGGGGAATTGATAGAAAAAATATTTTAAATTAATTTATATTGAATATCATTGTTTTAAACCCACAAAAATGTTCCTCTAAGATTAAATGTTTCATTATTATGATAATGGTGTTAGTTTGAGCTAAATAGTAAAAACTGGCCATTTTGGATTTTTAACAGTTTTAAATTATTTCTGTAGTTTGGCCATAACATTATCAACAATTATCCAAATTGAAAAATTCATTCGTTTCCAGAATCTAATCTTCCATGGCTCCATTTACTATTTTTTTGACTAAAAGATTAATCAGCCATATTGAAGCTTAAAATAAGCTAATAAGTGAGCAATGGAAAACTGTTTCCAGTTCAGCCTTGTTTTGGTGTGGGATCCATAACTCATCCATGGTGGGACCAAAGGTTGTAAAATTAGGTGGTTGGACATAAAAGGATTATTGGGGCATCTGTTATGAAGGAAGAACCGAGTGAATTGGCTGTTTATGGGGTCATTAAATAATGCTAATCTGGAGGATGTCTTTTTGAAGTGTTTGACTGGACAGAATAAATTCTCTTAGTAAAATGGCCATAACACTCAGAATACTTGTCCAAAGCCTCTGAGGGTTTGAGGGGACACGGCCAAGGGAATTATGTAAAACATTTAATAAGGGATCAACGCGTGATGATGTCATTTAATGGGGCTAAAACGCGTCAACATTCGGGGAAAACATTCTATCTATAAAAGGAGGAGATCTCCACCTTCTCAAAGCATCCATTATCCACCCCATTCCATATGGGACACCAAGAAGGAGAACTTTTCAGATTTCTCTTTTATTTATTTTCTTTTTCATTGTATTGTAATGCCTTCTTCTTCCCCATTCAACTCGATAACCCTTACCATGGTGGGGTAAACTTTTGGAGTGATTGAGGAAGGGTTGGTTTTCTACATTGTAATGCTTGAGTTCTTGGATGCAATTGAATAAATTTCATTATTCTTCAAAGTTGTTTTCAATTTATTATAGAGGATTGTATTATCAAGTTCAATTGTTCTTGAATATTAATTACGTTATTTATTTTTTCCTTGGTAAAATAATCAATATCTTCCTCCTCTAATTTTTGGTTTATATACGATGGAATAAACCAGGAATTAGTGGTGAAGTACTCGACGATCATCAGTACGTGTAAAAGGTGTAGTGAATGTTCATGATTGTTTGGGATAAACTAAACCCGATCGGGTATTGCCCATTAAAATTAAGAATATTCAATACAACTATTTTACACTTTGAATTAATGTTGACCAAACCAAGATCTTGGTAAGGTTTTCTCTCACAATAATAATTTCACCAAGGAAGTGAGAGGAAACGATTGTGGAAACTCACATTAATCAACTTAGAAGAAGAGGTTTGAATTAGATTGAACAAGGATAGAATCATAATTAGAAAACTGACCCCGACCTAATCACCGTTTTGATTTCATAGTTTTTCAATAATTTGAATTTCAAATTTCCTTTCACAACATTTTTACTGTCATTTTAAAGTGACAAATTGTTTTCTGTGCACTCTTATTAAGGAGACATCCAAGGTCAACCACTTAACTACATTTTAACTTAGGAAGTAATTGTTTTGCCATGCCCTACGACAGGAGTGCGTCAAGCTCTAACAGCTATCCTCCTGCACCCGCTTTGTCTTCCAGAACCCTCACCGCGGCCTCCGGTGGCCACACTGCTACATCCCTGGTCTGCTAGACTGAACGTCAAACCAACTTTCCTCCTACACCATCTGCGTTGGACTGCCCTGCTCGACCGCATCGTCACACAAATTGGACCGCCCCCGGACTCGCTTGCCTGAACGGCTAACCGCCTTGCCACCTCATCTTGCTGCTCTACTGATGTTGTACATAGCACTGACTACCCATCCCAGCGTCATTCCCTAAACACACATCAGAATCACACCTCCATGTCACCCTTTATGTGGGCTTCTACCTCTTCGTTCCAATCTTGAAAATTGTGACGATCACAGATTTACTATCCTCGGGCCTAAATCTCAGCGTCTATAGGCCGCTCCCAACAAAACATTGAGTTTTAGCATGCTTAATTATTTTGTGATGAATAACACGCGAAGAACGCATAGAGAATGAATTAGAAAAGATCCTTGTCCAAGGGAAGATCGATGACCCTTTTGGATTGGATATAATTTTTGAGAATCAAGAACATGGAGAAATGACAATTAAATATTTATTATACTCTAATAATTTCAAATTCATAATAAACAAGAAGAAATTATTTCAACCAATTGTTATTCAATCCATGGATTAATTTATTTAATTCACATTCATCATGAAAATTCAACCAGGGTAAGAAATACACAGAGATAAATCCTACCTTGATTTCATCTTTTCAGGGTTGACGAAGATATCACTAGCACACTAATGAGAAGAATATGTTGTTTATTCATGCTTTGATCTACTTGGATCCAAGGCTTCATCATCGGTCGTCAATGGGGAGGATATGCGAGGATATGAGAAGGATTCATTAGCAAAAGGGTTATGAGGCCAAGATCTCATAACCATGAATTTATAACCTTTTATTAGGATATAAGTAATTAATCAAATAATTATATCATCAATTATTTAATTATTTAATTATTTTACCCTGATGGAGCATAAGACGAACACCCGACTATGATAATGGTTACACCCTTCTTAGGGTAAAGACTATATTTCACGCTCATTGGTGACATTAGATTTTTCATCTGATCCCTCATCCATGAATTATTCAGGTTTGAGCTATTAAATGAATTAATTAATAATTTAATTATCCATTTAACACACTGCAAATGAGTGAGATGTAAAGACCCATAAAATTCGAGGAAATTTTTTTCCTAATTTTCTTTGGAATTTTACAAGAACGCAGTTTCTTACGACACTTGATTCCAAGGCTCTGTGTGCCCGAAATCATTTTTCCGAAGTTTGGCTCGGGTATGTTCAGTGAACGAACGAGCGGGTTTTTCTAACTTTTCAACCGGTGCTCAAAATCGAATTCCTAGGGCACTGATGGAATCGCAGCGCTGGTATTTTCTTAGAAACTCCTTTTCCGGAGATGCATTTTCTCGGGTGTGGTTTTTAATTTTTTTTGGGGGTTAAGTTATGAAATAAAATAAAATTGGTGCAACACATTATTTTATTTCACTTAAAGTCACTTAAAGCCACTTAAGATAATTTAAGCGGATAGGGTGGAACCCAAAATATCCTACCCACTTGGTAGGATATTTGTGAGGTGGGGCCTGCACGAGCCCCATCGTTTCATCCTTCCTAAGTAACGCACCCACAACCCCCTCATTAATGAAAGTCAACTGTGCATTTTTATGGTTAAGAAACGCCCCATTTAATTGGGCAGTTAAATTGTTACAATTAATTTTTTGAAATAATTGTTCATTAGTTATCTTGATTTTCAAATTGTTGGCATGGGAATAAAATAAAACCAACACTTGTCTTTTGAGGGGTGGCTTGTTGAGAGGATTTGGAGAAAACTATAAGGCCTGAAGATCTTCATCCTCCTTCGCGAAAAACACGAAGAACGCGAAGAACATGAAGAACGTGAAGAACACGAAGAACGCCGACCTTCAACGAAGGGAGACGAAGAACTCCGAACCCTCGAAGATCGACAAAGCGATGTCGTGTACCGCGACACTGATGATTCTCCTTCCGCGACGTTTCTTCCGCGACGTTCCTTCCCCACGACATCCTTCGATCAACAACCGATTGAGGTAGGGGATTGCAGTTCATTTAATTCGTTGTGATTTTTATAATCAACTGGGGTTTAATTGGTGAAATTAAATCTGTGTGTTTTTAATCCTCAGAGCTTGACTACGCGACGCCGTGTACCGCGACGACAGCGACGCCCCTTCCGCGACATGAAGATCCTCTTCTTCTACGACGGTCAAATCCACGATGAACTCACGTTCAAAGACAATGTTGAGGTAGGGGTTGATTATTTTAAATCATTTTGATTTATACCCATGAAGTATGGTTAAATATTTGTTGTGAGGCATTTAAAACCGCTAACGCGGTGGGTGAGGACCAACGAACAAATCCGAACCCACCGCCCTTTTCTTTCTTGGTGTGCGGAACGGCGGACAATGACAAAACAAGCCACACGGGTGATGTGAGGTCCTCACAGTGAAGGACGGGCCCCGAGAGGGCCATTGGCGAAGAAAACTCATTTTTCTAGCCATCGGAACTCGTCCGGTGGTCTGTGGAGCAGCCTGAAGGTGCGCCTCGCTGGCACGACGGCGCTGGTGGCAGGTGGCGGCGACGCCCGGCGCGCCTCCATTGGGAGCCACCACGGCTGAATCCGCAATGGCAGGGCGCAGGCCCGTGACCGCGTGGGACGGGAGGGGGATGGGACGTGGCATCCGGCCACGTCCGCTGGCAAGGGCGGCCCCATGCGGGGCCACAACTCCTTCACGCGGGGGCAGCGCGCCCCCAGCTCCGCTCGGCCGTAACCGGCGGAGCTGACCCGCTGGCCAACCTGCCAGCACCAGCCAGGTCACTCCCATGCTGGGCCAGGCCGGGTCGCGTCCAACTGGGTCGAACCCGGGTCGGGTCGGCCCGGTTCGGGCCGACCCATGGGGGGGGGGGGGTTGGGCCTGGTCGGTTCGGGCCCAGACCCCCCGTTTTCGGACCCTTTCGGTATGTCGCCCATAACATGAGCTACGGACCTCCGATCGGCATACCGTTAGTGGTGATGAGATCCTTGGACCGAGACGACCGTTTTGACATATCACACTCAAGGTTTCAGAATACTTTGGGTTCGGCCGTGTTGGTTCGTACACAAAACCAACCGGGCCCTCGGAGCGGAAACACTCGTAACTTGAGCTCCGGACGTCCGATTGACGTGCCGTCGACTATGATGGATTCCTCTTAGTGAGACTGATCTTTTGGATTAATCCGCCCGAGGTTTAGATGCAGGTGGAGTACGGTCGGGTTGGTTTTGACTTAAAAAGCAACCAGGCCCCTGGGACAAAAAACCCAATAACTCTGAGACTAGGTGTCCGATTGACGCGCAGTCTACGACGTTGAGTTCCTGTTGACGATACGGAACTTTTGGATACATCAACTCCGGACTATGTTTCAGTTGATGTATCAGCCTCTTGGCTCGTGGAGCGGACCCTCCCAAGCGAGCTTGCTGTGTGCGGGAACCCTAGAGCTGACTGCGATTACGACAACGATGACTATACAGAGATCCTCAGTGGATTCGATGATGAAGACTACAAAACTCAGCTATCTTACGTGGATCAGTGCTATAAATCCTATGTGGGTCCGATCCGGTGTGGGTCAGCACTCAGCGGTTCTGTGTGGGCCATCGCCTACAGATCCTATGTGGGTCATTGCGGGGGTTAGTTACATATCGATCATGTGTGGGTTAGATCCTTTGTGGGTCATTGCGGGGGTTAGATACCTATCGATCCTTTGTGGGTCAGATCCTTTGTGGGTCATTGCGGGGGTTAGTACCTATCGATCCTTTGTGGGTCTGATGTCTTAGATGAATCAGTGGAAACATCTGATCATCTATATCGTCATATGAAGAAGAATACCTGTGTGAGTTGAATCTTGTTTTTCTTTCCTTTGTGGATTGTTTTGTGCTATCCTATGTGGATTACGTTTTTCATTCCTATGTGGACTGGGTTGTACTTGCGCTCGGATGTTGGAGCGTACTGGATTTGATAACATAGGTATATGTATGGGAATATACCTATGCAGTGTCAAATGTTACTTCGTGATTGTATATTTCTTTTGTGGTTTATCCTTTGTGGATTCTGGGAATCCTTCGGGGGTCTCAGGGTCCCTAATCAGTAGCTTATACTCACCCCTACACGGGATATGCCCGCAATACATTGTTTTGGTTGCAGACGACGGACGACGTTGATCATGGTTGAGGCTTGTGGATCAGGATGGTACCTGGAGGTGGACCACTGGGCGGGACGTTCTTGGAGCGGACAGCTAGACCCGAGGAGCTTTGGAGGCTATCTGTACTCACCCTTCACATGGGATTTCCAGTGGACAGCTCAACGTTGCAGCTTTACTTTCAGTTGCTGTTTTCCCTTTCGAGTTGTACTTTACTTATGTTTGGGTTTGTATACTGGCCCAGTTACATTTCCGCACTTACTGTTGTACTCAGTTTTTACATAGTGTTTACTTCTTCTTGATTGCTTTGTGGTGTTTGTTTACCTTAAAAAGGCAATTCCTTCCCATTTATCGGGATTTACGCCTTGGTGCTAGTCACAAGCCCCTGGCCTATGGAAGGTGGGCTTGGGGTAGTCACGGCACGGGCCCCAAGGACCGGTTGTGACAAATTGGTATCAGAGGAGTTCGGTTCTACCACAGAACTCAGGACTCTGATCTTTTCTATGTGAAGCAATAGTGTTAAGAGTATAGAGTGAGGTTATCAGTCCCGGGAGCCCAGTGTTGGTGTGGCAGCCGACGTATCCATACACCAGGACCCTGACTTCTGATTTCCGACTTAATGCACAAAAACATTGATTGCATGTGTGTTTAAAGTATTTGTTGTGATTACTTTATATCAGCTCACCAGGAATACGGTTCTGACCGTGGCACACCTGTTTAATTTTAGGATGGCCCCACAACCGAAGCCAGCTAGGGTTCCAAGAGTTGTACGTGACGACAGCCCACCAATCGTCGAGGCCTCGGTATAGGGCCCTTTGAGAGCAGAGGCACCGATGGTACCTCTACCCGTCGAGCCACCGGTGATTCCAGCCCCAGCCGTTGACGATGCACGTCGCCTTAGTGCACTTCACGAGTTCCAGCGCCATCGATTGCCCAGGTTCTGCGGGGAGATAGACCCCCAGGCAGCAGAGGACTGGATAGAGGCAATCATATGGGTTTTCAGGTTAGTGAGGACACCAGCAGACCTCATGGTGATCCTCGTAGCGAGCCTACTACACACGGCAGCGGGCCGATGGTGGATCTTTATGCTCCAGGTGCATGATGAGGCATCTCTTCTTTGGTCATACTTTGAGAGCCTCTTCCACTCGGAGTTCGTCCCAGACATGCTCCGTGTGGTGCGCATCCAAGAGGTTCTACAGCTGCGGCATGGCAGCTTGACGGCCGCCCAGTACTCGGCGAGATTTATCGATCTCTCGCGCTACTCGACAGACATGGTACGGGACCCATTCTTCTGGGCATGGACCTTTGAGCAGGAGTTGAGACTTGAGATCATGGCATCGTTGATCTCCCATGGCATTCCGGCCCAGTAAGGAGTACTGGAGAGAGCCCTTTTGATCGAGAGCTTTCTTGTTGAGCCTTCATTAGCGCTGAGACACACCGCAGGGTGACATGTAGCAGAGTCTTCTGTAGCTGGTAGTCGATGGATGACTCAGGGGTCTAGGCAGACCGGACCCTTAGGCAGACGACCTCAGGACACTGGCTCAGCTGTGTGGGGCACACAACACGGGGCCAGTTTTTTGAGAGGCAGACAGTGCTCCGCATGCTGTGGGCAGGGCCACATGGCTCGTGACTCCCCGACCCGCCGTGTCGAGGAGTAGCTGACGACTGAGGGGCCACCAAGGCAAAGGCAGAGGGTCGACTGTGGCGTTCCGCAGGCCGCAGGCGGATGCGGCAGAGGAGCTGGCCGAGCAGCAGGTGGTGGGCGACGCTTTGAGGCTCTACCACCAACACCACCAGGAGGTCCACCTCGACCACAGGGATCTGGCGGGCAGAGACAGGCACAACTCCAGGCAGTAGAGGCCTAAGACCACGGAGCGCCCGAGATGATTCGAGGTACTATATGTGTCTATTACACCCTTTCTGCAGTTCTTATAGACACAGGAGCGAGCCATTCTTTCATATCTGCTGCCCTTGTTCGGAGCTCGGAGATTCTGACAGAGCCATTGGCTCGATCCTTGCGGCTAGAGACTCTTATGGGAGCAGACTCGACGATTATGCACTGGTGACGGCAGTGTGAGCATACTCTAGGTTGCGAGAGCTACGGCTGGGTTCTTCTTGTAGTGGCGTCGAGGCCTTACGACGTCATCTTGGGAATGGATTGGTTATCTACAGTCTATGCTCAGATCGACTATATTAGGCGCATGGTGTGATGTGTATGCACCGATGGGAGTAGGTTCGTCTTCATCAGTGAGAAGGGAGCCTTCGCAGCATAGGATGGACTCTCGCAGAGGAGAGGACAGCCCATCACTCATCAGTTGGCTAGCCTCATCCTAGGAGCAGTTGACATGCAGAGTCCTGGTTTTCCTGCATTGGTGGATCAGTATGCGGACGTCTTTCCCGACTACGTTCCAGGACTACCTCCTCGCAGAGAGGTAGACTTTTATATTGATCTGTACCCCGGGACAGCGCCGATATCCACTCCAGCATATCGGATGGCTCCCTCCGATCTTCGAGAGAAATGGGTACAGTTGGGGGACATGTAGGGCAATGGATTCATCCGATCCAGTGTTTCACCATGGGATTCCCCGATATTGATCGCCAAGAAGGAAGACGGGAGCTTGCGACTTTGTGTCGACTATCGTTGCCAGAACCAGGTGATAGTGAGGAACAAGTATCTACTACTGAGGATTGATGACCTCTTCGATCAGCTCAAGGGATCACGGTGGTTCTCAATGATAGACCTCAGTTCAGGCTATCATCAGCTCAATGTTCGGGATGGGGATGTGCAGAAGAAGGCCTTTAGATGTCGGTATGGCCACTATGAGTTATTGGTTATGCCATTCGGCGTAACCAATGCTCCAGCAGTGTTCATGGGCCTCATGAACAGGATCTTTCAGCCATACCTCGATCGATATGTTGTGGTCGTCATCGATGACATTTTGATATACTCGACAACTAAGGAAGAGCAGGCCTACCACTTGCGGGTTGTACTAGACACACTCCGAGAGTACCAGCTTTATGGAAAGCTCTCGAAGTGTCAGTTCTGGTTACGTGAGGTCCACTTATTGGGACATGTCATTTCTGAGGCGGGAGTTGCAGTGGATCCCACGATGATCGAGGCAGTGCTAGCTTGGGAGCCACCTAGGAGCGTGACGGAGGTGCAGAGTTTATTGGGACTATATGGATACTTCCGAAGATTTGTTCCAGACTTCTCCAGAGTTGCAGCACCACTCTCAGCTTTAACTAAGAAGGGGAAACCCTTTGTGTGGTCAGACAGATGTTAGCAGATCTTCCAGGAGCAGAGACAGAGATTGACCAGCACCCCTATCTTGAGGCTTCCAGAAGAGGGAGTAGGGTACGTAGTCTACTGCGATGCATCAGGGACCGGACTCGGATGTGTCCTGATTTCGGAGTGGGAAGTTATTGCCTTTGGATCACATCAGTTGAGCCGCATTAGCAGAACTATGCTACCCATGACATGGAGTTAGCAGCAGTTGTCTTTTCTCTGAAGACATGCCAACAATATTTTATGGGAAAGCGCTTTACAGTATTTTCTGACCATCAGAGTCTCAGGTACATATTCTCTTAGAATTACCTAAACCTGAGACAGTGACGATGGCTCGAGTTCCTCCAGGACTATAACTTTGAGATAGTATATACTCATGGGAAGGGGAATGTAGTAGCCGATACTCTCAGCAGAAGGACGGGAATTCAGCTGCTTGAGGAGGCGACAAAGTAGCTGGCCGCTTTGCAGATATCCTTCGTGGATAGAGATGGAGTAGCCTTACTTCAGTCTCTCACAATCACCCCTCCACTACTGCATCGGGTCAGGGAGGCATAGCGTCGGGACGCCGACTGTGAGATGCGCCGTGCACAGATATCCTCAGGACATGCACCTGATGGATTCTCCGTGGGAGGAGAGCACGATTTCCTTTTCAGAGGACGTACCATGGTACCAGTTTCTTTACAAGAGGATGTGCTAAGGGAGTTTCACACTTCCCCTTTGGCGGTGCATCCTTGTGTGGAGATGATTTACCAAGATCTCAAATGACAGCACCGGGGTCCGGGCATGAAGAAGGCCGTGACAAAGTTCGTTTCTCGATGCCTCACCTACCAGCAGGTGAAGGCAGAGCATCAGGTACCAGCAGGCTTGGTACAACCCTTGGAGGACCCGGAGTGGATGTGGTACGACATATCTATGGACTTCGTGACTGGACATCCACACACTTCTAGAGGTCACGACTCAATTTGGGTGATTGTCGACCGACTCACCAAGTTGGCTCACTTCTTACCCATCAGAGAGAATGGCTCAGTGGAGAGCTTGGGACGTCGTTACATTTAGGAGATTGTATGGCTTCATGGTGTGCCATCATCCATCGTCTCCGATCGAGATGCTCGCTTTACTTCCCGGCTTTGGAAGGGGTTGCAGGAGGAATTCGGGATGCAACTACGTTTGAGAACTGCCTTTCACCCTCAGACAGATGGTTAGACGGAGAAGACCATACAAACTCTCGGGGACATGCTTCGCGCATGTGTCCTAGACTTTGGTCGTAGCTAGGAGGACCACCTAGCCATGGTGGAGTTCGCATACAACAATAGCTACCACTCCACCATCAGGATGACACCATACGAGGTGTTGTACGACCGACCGTACAGATCTCCTTTGTGCTGGACAGAACCTGGGGAGTCAGCACTTATGGGACCGAAGATGGTCCAGGCCACGACAGAGAATGTCCAGATCATCCAGGAGTGGATGAGGCCAACTCAGAGCAGGAAGAAGTCTTATGCTGACAGGAGGCGGAGGCCACTGGAGTTCGAGGATGGCGACCACGTCTTCTTGCGGGTCTCACCTCGACGTGGATTACGAAGAATTGGCCAAGGCGACAAGTTGTCTCCACGCTCTATCGGACCATTCTAGGTCCTCAGCAGGATTGGCGAGGTGTCTTATCGCCTGGCTCTACCACCTCAGTTGCACCGGGTGCACGATGGCTTCCACGTATCTCAGCTGAGGAGATACGTGCACGACCCGACACATATCATTAACCATGGGGAGCTGGACGGTGATGATGGGGCGACTTTTGCGGAGGTCCCAGTAGAGATCGAGGATTGAAATGAGTGGGTCCTATGTGGGTGATCGATCCATCTAGTGCGCATCAGATGTCAGTATTGGAACCTCCAGGAGAGCACTTGGGAGCGGGAGGCTCAGATGTGTGCTCAGTACTCACATTTGTTTCCCTAGTTTATGATATATCTTTACGGGGACGTAAAGTCCTGAGGTGGGAGTGATGTAAAGACCCGTAAAATTCACGGAATTTTTTTTCTTAATTTTCTTTCAAATTTTACAAGAACGCAGTTTCTGACGCCACCTGATTCTGAGGCACGGTGTGCCCGAAATCATTTTTCCTAAGCTTATCTCGGGTACGTTCAGTGAACGAACGAGCGGGTTTTTCTAACTTTTGAACTGGTACTCGAAATCGAATTCTGAGGGCACTGATGGAATCGTAGCACCGATATTTTCTTAGAAATGCCTTTTCCGGAGTTTCGTTTGCTCAGGTGTGGTTTTTAATTTTTTTGGTGTTAAGTTAAGAAATAAAATAAAAGTGGTGCAACACTTTATTTTATTTCACATAAAGACACTTAAAGACACTTATGCTAAGTTAAGAAGATACGGTGGAACCCAAAATATCCAACCCACATGGTAGGATATTTGTGAGGTGGGTCCCACACGAGCCCCACCATTTCTTCCCTCAAAAGTAATGCACCCGCAACACCCTCTTTAATGAAAGTCAACCGTGCGTTTTTCTGGTTAAGAAACACCCCATTTAATTGGGCAGTTCAATTGTTACAATTAATTTTTCAAATTAATTGTTCGGTACTTATCTTGATTTTCAAATTTTTGGCATGGGAATAAAATAAGGCCAACACTTGTCTTTTGAGGGGTGGCTTGTTGAGAGGATTTGGAGAAAACACTAAGGCCTGAAGATCTTCATCCTCCTTCGTGAAGAACGCGAAGAACGTGAAAAACGTGAATAAAGCCGACCTTCGATGAAGGGCAACGAAGAACACTGAACTCTTGGAGATCGACGATGCGACGTCGTGTACCGCGACGCCGACGATTCTCCTTCTTCGATGTTTCTTCCGCGACGTTCCTTCCCCACGACAACCTTCGATCAACAACTAATTGAGGTAGGGGATTACGGTTCTTTTAATTTTTGGTGATTTTTATCCTCAAAATGGGTTTAATTGGTGAAATTAAATCTATGTGTTTTTAATCCTCAGAGTTTGACTACGCGAGGCCGTGTACCACGATGACAGCGACGCCCCTTCCGCGATGCGAAGATCCTCTTCTTCAGTGACAGTCAAATCCGCGACGAACTCACGTTCGAAGACAACATTGAGGTAGGGGTTGATTCTATTAAATATTTTTGATTTATACCCACAGCGTATGATTAAATATTTGTTGTGAGACATTTAAAACCACTAACACGGTGGGTGCGGACCAACGAACAAGTCCAAACCCACCGCCCTTTTCGTTATGGGTGTGCGGAACGGCAGACGATGACAAAAAAAGCCGTACAGGCGATGTGAGGTCCTCGCAGTGAAGGAAAGGCCCCGGGAGGGCCATTGGCCAAGACGACACATTTTTTCGACCACTGGAACTCGTCCGGTGGTCTGCGGAGCAGCCCGCCGGCGTGCTTCGCCGGCAGCAGGTGGCTGCGGCGCCCGGCGCGCCGCTGGAGGGAGACACCGCAGTGGCAGGGCGCGGTCCTGCGACCGCGCGGGACCAGAGTGGGATGGGACGCGGCAGCCGGTGGCATCTGCTAGAAAGGGTGGCCCCACGGGGGGCCACAGCTCCTTCACGCTGGGGCATCGTGCCCCCCGCTCTGCTCGGTCGTAACCGGCCGAGCCGACCCACTGGCCAACCGGCCAGCGCCAGTCGGGTAGTGCCCAGGCCGTGCTGGACCAGGCCATGCCGGCCGGGCCGGGTCGCGCCCAACTGGGTCGGACCCGGTTCAGGCCAACCCATGGGGGGTGGGCCCGGGTCGGTCCGGGCCTCGACCCCACGTTTTCGGACCCTTTCGGTCTGTCTCCCATAACATGTGTTACGGGCCATCGATAGGCGTACCGTCAGCGGTGATGCGATCCTTGGACCACAACGGTCATTTTTACATATTGGACTCAAGGTTTCGGATGACTTTAGGTTCAGCCGGGTTGGTTCGTACATGAAACCAACCGGGCCCTCGGAGCAGAAACGCTCGTAACTTGAGCTCTGGATGTCCGATTGACATGCCGTCGACATTGATGGATTCCTCTTAGTGAGACAGATCTTTTTGATTACTCTGACCGAGGTTTGGATGTAGGTGGAGTACGGTTGGGTTTCTATTGACTTAAAAACCAACTGGCCCCTGGGACGAAAATGCCAATAACTCTCAGACTGGGCGTCCGATTGACGCGTTGTCTACGACGTTGAGTTCCTGTTGACGATACGGAACTTTTGGATACATCAACTCCAGACTATGTGTCAGTTGATGTATCAGCCTCTCAGATCGTGGAGCGGACCCTCCCAAACAAGCTTGCTATGTGCGGGAACCCTAGAGCTGGCTGCGACTGCGACGACGACGATGACTATACAGAGATCCTCAGTGGATTCGACGGCGACGACTACAACACTTAGCGATCCTATGTGGATCAGTGCTACAGATCCTTTGTGGGTATGATCCTGTATGGGTCAGCGCTCAGTGGTACTGTGTGGGCCAGTGCCTACAGATCCTCTGTGGGTCTGATCATGTGTGGGTCTTTGCGGGGGTTAGTTACCTATCGATCATATGTGGTTCAGATCCATTGTGGGTCATTGCGGGGGTTTGTTACCTATCGATCATTAGTGGGTCAGATCATTTGTGGGTCATTGCTGGGGATAGTACCTATCGATCCTTTGTGGGTCCGACGGCTTAGATGAATCATTGGCAACATCTGATCATCTCTATCGTCATATGAATAAGTACACCTGTGTGAGATGAATCCTGTTTTTCTTTCCTTTGTGGAATGTGTTGTGCTATCCTGTGTGGATTACGTTTTAATTTCCTGTGTGGACTGGGTTATACTTGTGCTCGGATTTTGGAGCGTACTGGATTTGATGACTTAGGTATATGTATGTGCATATACCTAAGAAGTGTCGAATGTTAATCCGTGATTATATCGTTCCATTGTGGTTTATACTTTGTGGATTCTGGGAGACCTTCGAGGATATTGAGGTCTCTACTGAGTATATTATACTCACCCTACACGGGCTATGCCTGCACTACACTGTGTTGGTTGCAGACAACATACAGCTTTGATCGTGGTTGGGGCTTGCGGAGTAGGACGATACCTGGAGGTGGACCATTGGGTGGGATGTTCATGGAGCGGACAGCTATACCCGAGGAGCTGTGGAGGGTATCTGTACTCACCCTTCACGTGGGATTTCTTGTGGACAGCTCGATGTTGCGGCTTTACTTTCATTTGATGTTTCCCCTTTCGAGTTGTACTTTACTTTTAGTTTGGGTTTATATACTGGCCCACTTACTTTTCCGCACTTACTGTTGTACTCAGTTTTTACTTAGTGTTTACTTCCTTTTGCTTGCTCTATGGTGTTTGTTTACTTTACAAAGGTAATGTCTTCCCTCTTACCGGGATTTACGTCTTGGTGCTAGTCGCCAGCCCCTGGCCTATGGAAGGAGGCCATGGGGTAGTCACGACACGGTCCCCAAGGACGGGTCGTGACATGAGGGGTCTGAGCATCCCATGCTGATATATTTAATATCGTGCCTAGGGAAAACAATGTGATCTAGTCCCACCCTTGGTCTCTAATTTTTGATCTGATCAATCATTTAAGAGATATATCATTTTCTTTATTTAACTGTGCGTGAGTAAGATAAAAACACTTAATATTTTTTATAAAATTAATTCTGGGCACACCGGGCCTTGGAATTGCACGTCATCTCAGCACCCATCTCTGGAAATATTCAATGAACTATTTCAAATTATTATTAGGAAAAAACCAGGTCTCTACAAATATGGGAAGTCAGGTATAGTTATCATCATTATGGCCTCCTCTCATCCTCTACTATTGTGGTAGTGAAGACACATTGTCTTGTGGTTTGATCTTCTGCAGCTTGTCAAATAGCTGGATGAATATCCCTAATTAAGATGTTTCTTGGATTGAATAATTGTTACTCTAGAAACTATATCTTAATAATTGGGTCATTAGGTGAGATGGATTCCTCCTTCTCAACACTTGGAAGTCAATGTGGATAGATGTTTTAGTAATTGAAGAATGAAACGAGGGGGAGTTCTTCATGACCCACATGGTTTGTTGATTTTAATTTTAAGTGTTTTCTAGGGAGAAAATAGCTAATTTAGAGAAGAATAATGAGAAATAATTCATGGGCTTGAGCTATGAAACTCTCAAAACATTACACTGATAATGGTGGATACTGATTTGAAGATCATTTGTAGTTTTATCAAGGATCTCACTTCCACTCTCTGGCCAATCATTTATATGATCTATAATTTGAAAGCCTTCATAAAAAGGACGTAGAGGTTATTAATACATGGCTTTATGTTAATTGTGTCACTAAATCCAGGAAAGATCATGCCTCCAATGAGGTAACTTTCTTGGATTTTTTTACTAACGGTTCCCTTGCACCATGTGGTGTGGACATTTTCATTACGGATTCTCTTGGAATTCAATTATTTAGTACCTTATGATATCCCACCCCATGTTTTTCCCTTTCCTTCTTCCAATAATTATAATATTATTTATAGTGTAAAAATGGTGAAATGATACCATTTATATCAGTAATAGAAAAATTAATAACAAATTTAAAATTACTCACAATATTAGTACATTTATCCAATCTAAATTCAACTAGTGTATATGAAATGATTACTACTAAGGTTAATTATTCTCCCAAAAAATCATACTCCCCCTAAACTTTCCTAGGATTGAGATATAGGGTGGGGGACTTGTATTGATTGATGAAACATGGATTTTAGGGGTATAAGGTCCTTATGTTGTCTCTTGAAAAACGATGTGTAGAATGGATCATCCTTATCATTTATAGTCTCAAACAATAATTCCATAGATTGATTTTTCTCATGTGAATTATAAATATGGTCTTTTGTAATTTCATCTAAGTGACCTAGGAATTCATCTCAAATTAATGTAGTGGATCCTTGTCCCTGGATAAACAAAATCCCATACAAGTTTTTTCAGGTAACTCAACAGTATCCTTAATTTAGCCAACCATCCTTAAAAAATCTTCCTCCTCTTCATCAACGAATTCATCATCATTTAGAAACTCATCTTTTGGAATGATATGGTCATGAGGTTTTTCTTTTCTATTTTTTAAAACATTAAAATCATTCCTTTGGACACCATGTTTTAAAATCAGTTCTCCTTTTAAAACACCATGGATATCCCCCAGTGGAAAGAGAATGTATTCCATGAATAATATCGGTCGACTGTTCACATTAAATATTCAAAATGTTAAATTTAGTTGTAAAAGGGATTACCCACTATAAAAACCAAGTAATATAACCTACCAACTATGTAGGTAATTGATCAATATAAAATCTGTAAAACAACTAGAGTGGGTTGTGGAACACATATCCTTAATTTATATAACATGTATAATGAAATCATAATGATACTCTCAAAAAGATTGCACAAGTAGAATAAGTGTGGAACTGTATAACAAAAATTGAAATGAAGAATAAAAATCCATTGATTCTGTCATTTGGGAGATATCATGTTTTGTAAGACTTCACTACACTATTTTGTGATATTATAGGTAGAAAACATTTGCATGGGTTTCTTACTTGAACAAATTTTCTTAATCAATTTCAGAATAGAAGGGATGTAAATGAGATCATTATGAAAAATGTTAATAATGTTCATTTTCCAAACAAATTTTAGAAAAATTCAAAATTCAAAATCCTAAATTATCTTCTTCATTATTTTCTAGAAGGGAATGACTGTGGAAAATTACTCATCTTGGTAGTCACCCTATTCTCACCCTCAACTATATTATTCATTCCTTTAGTATAATTAGTACTTAGGTCTTCCTCTTATGATTTTTCTATAGGAAGAATAAACTATGAATATATGTTGATAGGGTTTTCATAATTTCAATATTGGTTAGATTCTTATGTTTGTTCCACAAGTTCAACATGATTTTCATGGGGATCTAATTTGGGATCAATTTTAACTTATGCATGAGTTTGGTGACCACTCATAGTGGTTAATACCATGGAATTCCCTTTAGGATATGACTCAGTATTTCTACATTGTTTCCTTTTGACTTTAACCCCCCCTTCAATTTTAGACTAATTGTCCTCCTTCAAAATCTAAATTTTTAAAACATGCTTCGTGTTGTGTCGTCTGAAAACAACTCTTATATTTTACTTTCATTAAATCGATATATCAGTTTTTGGGAAATCCATTTAACACCATCTTGTGAACTCAAAATTGTGTGACATGGTTATGGTTGGAAATTCTATTTAATATATTGAAAATAATGGTGTATAGAAGGACATAAAACATTGGTTAAGGTTGGAACTTCTATATATTCTATTAAACAGAAGGGTATCAATGAGGCCACAACACTTTGTAGTCCCTCCTTGATATATTAGTCTAGTTCCAGTATTCTTGATTATAGTTATTTGAGAATGTATAAACTGTTGGTTTCATAATTGGGTCATACCTGGCATAGTTATATTTTTTAGGTACATGGGATGACAAATAAATGTTTGGGAATTATGGTTTTGAATGGACAAACATTCCATATTGACAATAATATTCATTAAGATTATATTATGTAAATTCATTGTAAACAAAAAAAATGTTTCATTCATAATGAGTGGTGGGTTTGTTTCCTTCCAAATAGTGGTCCTCCTTCATGAAAATTTTTATTTGGGAATTCTACGCCAAATAATGAAAAATATGATCGATCTATTCAGCTATTTTGTTAGTGAAATGACCTCTAGATGACTGATCATTAATGGTTTTAAGATACAATGTAATATTTTTTTAAAGGGTGTCTAAGAAGGAATAATGGTGTACGTTGATGGTTGGGACCCAATCTAATAAGTACATTGAACATATCCTAATTTTGATGGAAGAATTCACTATATTCATATAAAAGTAAATGATTTTATGCATAATTTAGTAAATAAATCCTTTTGGGTTAAACATCATGACAAAAGAAATGTAAAGAAGGTCCAACAAACCAAAAATATATTCATCCAGTAATTGAAAAAAAAACTTTTTTATTTCCTTTGAATTAAAATGGAAATATCCCTACTTCAATTCATCATCACTCAGTCCTATGTGTGGAAACTTCATTACAGTTCCATAAAAATCCCAAATGAAATCATGTGAATCCTAACTAGTAAGTCCATGGTAATATAGTAATATTGAAATGTTTGTTTCATAATCTTATAGTTTTTGGGTATCAGGTTCTTACTAAAAAATGATAGATTATTTGACACTGTAGAAACCTCAAACTCTTTAAAACTCACTCTATTCCGTATTTCTTTTCTAATTGGGGGATGGTTAAAATTTTCCTCCCCGTTGAGGATTTGAGTTTTTTGATTGAACATGTTTTACTTAGGATTTTTCTTTATTGATTTATTAATGATCTTAAAATCACTAAGATACTTGTAAATATCAAAGATTAATTCATCTTTGTTGTTAGATTATGATTGAGTTTTCATTCACTCCCT
Organism: Viscum album; assembly: GCA_963277665.1. Lineage (NCBI taxonomy): Eukaryota > Viridiplantae > Streptophyta > Magnoliopsida > Santalales > Viscaceae > Viscum > Viscum album. Next base: position 1,369,343,961 of record OY728133.1, on the reverse strand, counting down.
TTTTGAAAACTATATAAAATATTCAATTTTTTACTTCTCTATTGATCACATGTTCTGTTCCCCCAAAAAGGATTTTAAAATATGGCCATTAGTCCTGGATCATCACTAGGACCATGAAAAAATAATTATTTTTAAAACCTACTTAATATTGGTACAATGGTGAGTAGGGGTTAATCCCCTTAGAAGGGCATCCATAGAATATCTGTTCAGTGAGACCATGTGAGAAAAAAATGTTTGATATAAGAAAAAAAAAATATAAATGTGGGTTTAAAAGTTTTTATGAGGTTGAATGAATTATCTATTTTGTATATGAAACCAACAAATGGCTAAGGAAAGTGAGAAAATAGAGAATAAAGAATGATAGATAACTTCAAGGGAAAAGGAAGGATAATTTGGTTGTCTAGTTGGGTTATTTTTATAAGTGATTCTTTTTTATTTAATTGTATCTCGCTCAAGGAATGTCACTATTGGACATTGGGAAAATTATTTCCATCTCACTCTTGTGGCCAGTCTATAGGTGAAAGGATCCTTTAACTTATTAAATAAATACCCCATTACCAACTTGTTAAGGAATCCTGGTGACCCACCGTTGTGCAGCCTACCCTCTACTAAGATGGAATTCTAGATGATAATTAATTAAGGGTAGTAATAAATGAAGAATTTATAACAATGTTTATATTTTTTAGGGTCATCAATTACTCATATAATTTGAAAAGGGTGTACTCATGTAGTTACTATCTCTTGGGTGAAGTAAAATTACAGACCAATAAGCTCAAAAAATTTCCCCTACATCAAATTTATCCAACCATATCATCAAATATATTCTATGTATTAGAAGGTTTTTTATAAATATATTGTCAAAATTAAATAGCGAATAGAAAGAACATCCTCACAAATGATTCAATATAACTATAAAATTTTGATTCTCCAACTCCCTCTTTCTCATTAACCTAAAGTGTTCTCTACCTTCCATATCTACTCATGTATTTTTCCATCAGAATTTATCCCCCTTCATCCCATTAAATATGTTTTATTCTCATATCATGATTTAGGAAAAACACTTATTCTTGATAGTGGCACAAAAACAGTCACTTGAATCATCAAAACTGCAGCTGATTTCCTAATAAAAGATTGAATAGTAGGAGTTCTAGTTGGCTAGTAAACAAGACCCTCATATACATGAGTGGAATAACTGATTTGGACATGTAAAAAATTGGATTAATGGAGGAAATTCAATTGACATATCCAAATCTATCGAGGTATATGATTCCCCACATTTCTGATTCACAAGAATGAATTTGGGTTGATCTATCCATTTCTTCATGTAGCCGAATCCAATCGACATAGAAATTTTTGGCATAAGAAAATATCCACATAGATGATTCCCTCAACATATCTGACTCCCTTTACTGAGCTTATTCTCACATTAGATATTCTAACATATATAAGTCCCTTTCCAAATATGATTGGGCCTACATAGTTGATTACTAACTTAATCGTTTGAGATTCACATAACTGAATCTACTTGTAGTCTTTATTGGTGAGGTTTCTCACCGAATGTACGTGATACCCCATATAGGCTACTGATCTATGTAATTGATTTTACCATTATTGAACTAATTTTCTTTTAAATTCAAATTGCTACATATCAGAGGCACTACAACCCAATAATATCATATGCCTCCCTTAAGAGTAAAATATGTGCCCCCTAAAATTATCCGTTTAAACAGGAACCTACATCCTTACTAAATTTAATCCATTTAATATAAGAAGAGTATTATTGATCAACAATTTGAGATTTGGGATCTACAATGGCTCATCTCATGTTTCAGTGAATTTAAGTGCATAAATAAGTAGGGATCAGGTTGCAAATTATATAAAATGGGGCCCCTACATCACTAGAGGCGTCAAATGCCTCACCCTCATTAACATATATAGGCCCTTCATAGTTGACAACGACAAAATCCGTATGTATGTCATGACCTTCATCAGAAACCTTCTAGTGAAAATTTAGTTTCGGGGAGCTCGACATCAATATATTTTTGTGACACTTCCAACATGCAAACAATCCAGATTATAGATCTTTATATATTAATATAGAAGTTATTTTTTCATTATATTTCATACAAAAAATTTCTTTTTTTTCAAATTTACACATAAGTAAATTAGTTTTCACAATAAACATGGTTAAATTTTTTCTTCCATAGAAGGGAAGAGTTTATCACCCAATAACAGATATTTTCATTATAAAATTCAATGAATAAATTTTTTTTCCAACATTTCCAATTTTCTATTATAAGATCTATAAAGTAATAGATACACATTTAATGGACTATAATAGATTTTTTATAGTTTGAACTAATGGAGCCACCTTACCATTACAAACAATATTATATACCCACATCAAAGATAAATTGAAACCCTGCACCCCAAAATAACATTTTGTCATGAACCAGCCTGAATACCTTGGTAAAACGATACCCAAGTTGGTACTAAAATATCTCCAAGGGCATTATATATACCCATAGGTTGGATATTACCACATAAAATCATATCAAATTTTACATGGGTGGGTATTTAAACAAAATAATGGATGATAAATGATATAGGTCAGTATTTTAACAATCCTCATGGAGAATGTACCAGAATAAAACCGTTAAAATATTATCCAAATCGTACATCATCAATGGATGTGAAAATACCAAATAAAGGATTAGGAAATAGATTTAACTTATAGGTCACACCTCTACTGTCCACCTCCATCACTCCATGTCCCACAGATCAAGTACACCCACAACCTATATATGGAACTTTCCCTTTTCTTATACATGACAGAATACAAATTCTTAAAGGAAAAGGTAGGATGCAAGCTAAAAATACCATTAGGGTCTCACCAAGTGATCCATAAGAAATTGCATAACAATAAATAATTTGGGTTTTAAAATTAAATTAAATAAGGGATGATAAGTTATTTAAATATTTTCAAAAAAACATTGCAACTCAAAATATTGAGAAAATATTAAAATGGCTATAAATGAAATTTTTATAAAAAACATTTATATAATAATGTTGGATATAATAAAATAATTTTTAATTAATGACATGTATAAATAAATCAATAAAAACAAATAACCATGATAATATTTCTTATGTTACGTTAGTTTTTAGAAGTAGGAAACTCGCACTACTCTATCATCACCATGAATCAAGATATGTGCACACACTCTAGTCAACACCCTGATTGTGGAACAATAATGGGAAATAAATATACAAAACATTAGGTGACCATTCATTAGAAAACATTCCAAACATGGGCTAGTTAGTGTTTCTATTGTCAATCCATTATAAAGGAGTCATAGTCTAAGAATTCTTATCTTAATCACCAATATCTGTTGAGGATCATATATGATTCAAACAATCAATCAATTGATAATGGGAAAAACATTATTTCATATCATCACATCATTAATAGTTCAAATGAACAATTTCAATTTCCAATATGCCCTTTCATCTAAACACCATATCATAGGATTTCATAAAATTCATTAACTTTAAAAAAAATCCATCTTAAGACAATTTCCTCAAAAATAAACCTAAAATCATTTCATAAAATCCTTTTCAAATTTGAGCCATCATTTTTGTCAACTCCCATCCAATAATTTCAATTCCATTGAAATTTGGGTGTTTCACAATTCCATGACTTTTAAAATCATTCATCAAATCATCCCAACTATATGTTTTCAAATAAACTCATACAAATAATGAAGATATGGTCTATATTGTAGGTTAATGAATTATGGAACCACCTACCATTAATCGCATTATCAAATCAACCCTCATAGTGGAAACAGAAACAATAAAATAGGTGAAGAATATCATGAAAACAAACCTACAATCAAAATCCATAAATATTGATATTAGATCAATCAATAACATAATGATCTATCACAGTCTAAGAATAATAGAATTGGAGATCATAAGAATCACCATGAGTGTAAATTTAATTAACAAAAGGATATCAAACAATATCAACGGTGCTTAGATCCAAAAATATAGGAGTTTGGAAAAACCAAAATCAACTCTACAGAGCCTCCAAAAACTAAGGAATCATATTATAATCAAATGAGTGTGTTTATCATATTAAACCAGGGTATCATTAATAATAATAAAATTTCATGGGCAATAAAAAACAATGATCATGTTTTTTAAGGGTCGTGTGGTTAGTAGTAATTATGCACCCTTTTGGAATTTTAAATGGGGTTCACTATTTATATGTTTGGTTAAACTAACTATATTTGATAAATGTAAACCATTACTATTCACGGTTTCATGGTTTGGAGGGGTGGATGCATGGTTTGGTAAAATCATACAACACTTTCATGTGGCTCAACAAGTGTGCAATGTTTTCTAGTCCAAACTTCATTGTTTTCCCTAACTATCCTACAAATATAAACATTCATATGGGCTTAAAGTGTTTTATAAAAATAACAAAATTAACCTAAAAATACCCAACTATAAAAGATAAAAAAGGGTCCAAATGTACTTAAAAATTGGTAATATGTTGTTTTAACCTCTACATGATAAATATTTTCAATCCGTATAATTTCATTAAAAGTATTATATATAAAAGAGATGATGGAATTGTTAACTCACCAGTGCATAATGCTCCCTTGTATAATGTGGCTATGAACCATGAAACCACATCACATGGAAAAAATTTATCATGAACTAATGGAGATATTTTTTCTAAGAATTAATAATCCTAATTGGATTCTTTCTCCAGATAAATTGTGTTCAACTTCAAGAACATCCTTTATCAAGATATGAGAATGATTAAAAATATACTTAATGAGTTTCAATAAATGAAAAACATGGCGGATCAACATTAAATATGATGTAACTAACAAATGCTAATCAACTTTCACCACTTACTAAATAATTTCAAAAGGAACCACAACCCTTTGTGCAATAATTCCCTATTTTCAAAGATGTTGGTTTCCTAACAATGGAAAAACTCTCAAGAAAACCAGGTCAGCAATTGAAAACTCTATAGGACTGTGTCAATGGTTAATATAGGATTTATAAAAAATATATGACTTCAAAATTCTATAATGAATCAATTGACTCTAAACCATCATCTCTTGTACAAAACTGGGTCCAAACAAAGAAACATAACCAATATTTTACCAACATAATAGATACTTATAAGGATTTCTATACAAGGCCTAAAATGGATATATTTGAATAGGGGAATGATAACTATTATTGTAAGAATAATCAACCATTCCCAAATATACAACACATGCTATACCATTGTTGAAATTGAAATCATGTAGAATGTCTTCCAAGATTGGAATAACACATTTTAACTAGGAATCCATCTGTGGATGATATTCCATGCTCAGTATAACATGGGATCACAATGCCTTCTGGATTCCATTCCAAAAATTGGAAGTAAAATGGGGATTACATTTAGAAAGTGTAATAGATAAAACTCCATACAAATGAATAATATTATTCACATAGAGAATTCAAAAATCATCATCTCTTATTATATTATTAATGTATATAAAGTTTGAAAATTTGGTCTGTTGATCGATCACATGCCATATCAAATTCTTCCCTATAAGAGTATGATGAAACCCAACCATGAAATCCATAAAAATAACATCCCACTATAATGTCGACATATGAAGTGGATGAAACAAATCCAAAGGTTTCTGATTCTCATCCTTGACCTACTGACAAGTATAAAAATGAGAAACAAAATCCTAAATTTCATCTCTCATATCCAACAACCAAAATCAATGATGCATATCATTGAACATCCCCATGGTACCAGAGAGAATAGTCCATATGGAATTATGGAAATCCCCAATTATGGATTTTTTTCTTTGGTAATGATAAAATGTAATGGTTCTAGAAACACATTATACCATTCTAATAGGAAGAAAAATAAAAATTAGTATTCCCATCGATTGTTTATCACCTTATTACATTGAATTCAATGTTATGTTTTGGTTTTAGAAGGATTATTTCATGATTAGTTGTTATTAATGAAAACTATCATCATAATTAAATCAGTCAAATCCTATCAGACATAGAAATGAAACTATAAAAAGAGATACAACCTATTCAACTCTTATGATGATTCCTTCATGTCTTATTTGGTATTTTCATGTACAATGAATTAGATACAATATTCCCATTACTTGATGTGTACGCAATGTCGAAATCAAAAGATTGAAAATTCATCATTCGCTTCATCTTTGTGGTAAATATACCTACCCATTTACATGTTATAGATAAAAAATCCTCATTTTTATGATATTTTATATTTTATTTAATGTTATATTATTATGGGGCATATGATTCTATGTTACCAAATTGGGAATAGTTTAGTGTTACAATCTCAATGTTTATCAGGATTATTTATGACTATGTTCAAATTATGAAATATAATGATATATCTATTAGGAAAATCATAAAGTTTCTTATACTATTGATATTTCATGATATTACAGGTTTTCCCTACATTTTTTTCTCTTTTTTACTCGAGAGTTTAAAATATTGTTTTATGAAAAAATTATATTTGTGCATGAAAAATCATTTTCTTATGAATGCATGTTTTCAAAAAAAAAATAGAATTTTTATTAATATTCTATGTTAAAAAATAATATTTAATTGGTTTTGAATTTTTACCAAATATTTGCAAAGGAATCTTTATTTTTTTTCAAAATAATCACGCATTGGAATTTAGAAAATGTATTAAATGAATTTTTTAATGTTTATGGAATGAATGGTATTTCCCACAGTTATGATCATTATTTTTTTGAATTATACTATATAAATTTTTAAGATGCTTTTCAATGAAATGTATTATCAAAATGTTTTATTTTTTAATTTTTTTTTAAAGAAGAAAGGATATTTACTTCAATAAATAATTTTAACTTATTTTTAATGATTCCTTTATAAGTTATAAAAGGTTATTTCCAAATAGAAGAATCTTGAAAATGATTTATGTTTCAAAAAGAGTATTTCATTTTGGAAATTCTATTTTCCTCATGAAATTTCTTAATTAATCATTCTAAATAATTTTCTATCTATGATGGAATACTATGATGTCAATTATGTTATAATTGGTATATGATCCAAGGATTCATTTTTTATTATTTCCCCTAATGCTTTCTTTTTATTATGATAATATGTTTATAAAAAATCATTTTTCTTCTATGGGTTATACCATAAAAAATGCTTTTGATACCCACTTAATTTTCCATCGTTTCTACTCGGATGAAATGATGAAAGGATTATAAAACCTATTTCTTTTCCACATGATCAGATTAAGAGTTTTTAAACCCATATTATTTCTTCGAAATTTATATGATGAATGTTTTAATATCTTATGGAACACATATATATGAGTTTTAGTATGTCACGGTGGTTATGTTATGATAAGTATAGTAGTTTCCTTGTAACCAAGTAAAGTGGTTACATTGTAAAAAATATGGGTGGGACCTATATATTCCTATAATGAATTGTGTAATGATTTATATCTCATGAGATATATAGGAATGGAATGTTGATTTAACCTATCTCAGTAAGGGACATTGTCATCTATGAGGGTCTATGTAGTGAACTGTGTATTCTTTGATCTTTTTGGGTGTGAACCCATTCCACTATGATGAAATGGCTGCCATTGTGGAAGGTGGTGTGTCTCAACAAGGATGTGTATCTCCAAGAATTGTATTGATATGATTTGTAAATGATATTTGAATAATAAGAAAATAATTTTATATTATTCTATGTTTTGTGAAAATGTATGTTTTATGCCAATGTTTTGCGCTCTAGGCTCATGTTTTTCTATTTCTTTATGATCCATGTCTCATAAATTTCCAATAATAGAATCATTAATCAATATTAAGATAATTGATATGTATGGTATGATTTTAAAATGTTGTGTTCAAGTTCTCATACCTTTATGTTCATGTTATGCTTACGTATCTCCCATATTTATCCTTACTAAAAATCTATGCTCATCCTTTCATATCAATACATTCTCCTTCTTATGAAGATGGTTTAATATTGGGTATGTTTCTAAAGAGAACTAAATGAGAAGATATTTGTGGGAATCATTAAGGATATTTAACTATATAAATATATTTTTAACCTTGTATCCAAATACACTAAAAAACTATGGCCCTCAGGTGTGTGTTTATTTTATATATATAATATTTATATATAATAAGTAATATCTATGTATGAAAATCTTGGGTCACATTATAGGTCAATATTGAAATAGTATCCCTCCAAAATCTTCTTTTAAAAATAAACTATTTTTCTTCAAAAATAGAGGCCAGTAAATATTTATGGAGTAGCATCAACCAACAATAGGCAATGTGGGATCTTCACTAGATCATCTCATGATGTATAAAATTTGAGCATAAACCACAGTAGTTATCATGTTGTAACTTACTTTATGTGGGGACCCACACATCTACAGAGGATCCAAAGTCTTCACAATCATCCGTAGATACTCTCCCTTAAAAATTATCCATGAAAAAATGAATATGTATGTTGAGACTCACATGGAGTGGTGGAGTCAACATCCTTCAGCTTCAAATTCAGATTTATGTAAATCATCGTCAAGACATTCTTTTTAAACTAAAAACATACTTATGATTCAAATGATATATCATGACATAAGAATATTTTATTTATTCTTTTCTATGTATTTCATATATAATAGTTTTCGTCTATAAATTTAATAAACCAAAATATATGTTTAAAAGTGTGAAATAATGGTTCCACATAAAACACCCCCACACATAAAACATTTCACTCTTGAGAAATTATATAATTTAAATGATTTGTTAATAAAGGATTCAAGATCAATAAATATTATCGATTCTAGGGGAGAAAAAAATAATCCATTATACGAGATTTTTATGCCTCATTTGTGAGTTTCCCACACATCACATCTTCAATTAAAACTCCAATATATATTTTATGAAAAAATACCAGAAGAAACAATGTTTAATTATATTTATAACGAAAGGGAAAATCATTCATTCTCCCCTATGTTTCATTACCCAAGACTTCTCTTCCCACTTTATCGACACATCATAAAATATTTTATTATAAATAAATTTTCCCCGTATACAGTGTGGTCCAATATTCCCCTCACATTCATGAGATCATTTATGATGAGGAAAATTTATTTTAATTTTTCATATACATAAATTTGTTCATATAACAATACTAAGATCTTATTTATTTTGATTTACTTACAGAAACACACCTTGTACCCTAGGCTTGGATAATCACTCTCGGATCAAAATTTCCCATTACACACCAGATTTAAAGCATTTATAATAATTCATTATTCTTTAGGATCCCTAAGGTGTTCCTTGTTACCCATGATAAGTAGATATGTTCAAATTCTTGTTCAAGGTTCCTGAAGTTATTTTTCCATTTCGACAAGTGTCAAACCTATGAAACATAATTTCACTAGCATTCAAAAAGTATTTAAAAATGTAAAAATGAAATATACACATTCAAATTACTCAATACATAATAATTTATAATAAATTAAATACTCCAAATAGGTCACCTAATCTTCACATAGGGAGAATGATTTTAATTTTTGTTGGTTGAACAACGAGACACAAAATATTTCAATCTAAATAGACTAAAAACTATTTTAATTTCTCAGATGCTGAGAAATATTGAAAAAAACAATTAGGGTGTTTAGATGTAGATGAACTACAACAGAACTATGGTACAAGATTAAGTCCCCCTCCCCCACATGTATAACCCATCATTTTCCCCAATTTAGAATATTATTGTTTCAAATAGTAATGAAAAAAGGATATAAAAATTCAGTATTTAAAAGAATAAATATAGGGATGTATGAGAGATCTGAAAAGGCACTATTTCCACACATCTATTTAGTGTAAAATATAACATTGGTATGGAAGTTCATTATTTTTATTGTCATAATGAATATAAATGAATTTATCACATTATTAAAAATGGTTCATAATAAAAAGAATGTATTAGAATTTTTTTGTCTAAAAATAGTGTGATACCTGAACACTTACATTCCAACAAGAAGCTGAAATAATTGGAAATAAGTAGAAATAAGACTTCCCTAAAATAACGTATGATTTTTAGAACTCAATAAACTAGTACTTCAAAACTCCTCATGATAGATTTCCCTATTAATTAATGTTATACTTCTACATAAAAAGTAGAAAGAATTTATCTTAATTTAGTAGTAAAATTCGGAATTTCTATTGAAACACATAAAAAAATTAGGAACCATTGGTTAAATCCCATGACACACAAATTTTATATTCTTCAGTGGAACATAAAGAAGGATTCAATCTGGATGATAAATGATGAAAGCCACACCCTTTGGATATACTTCAAAATAAGCCTTTACTAAATATCCGTTATACAAAAATTGATAGTTATCATGTCAAAGTAACTCCACTACTCCATTAACTATGACTCTTTAAATTTTGAATGGGAGAGTCAATTTGGATTAGAGATTAATATGAAATTACTTAATCCTGGAACTGATGAGATGAACCATCTACCCCTCTTGAAAGTGACTAATCATGGATTCATGAAAATATTTTTTCCTTTTATTATAGGTCCAAATATTATCATATGATTCACATTAGATTTCATAAATCTCATTTAATTCAAGAATCCATCCTTCCCCTTAAAATTTTAAATAAAAATTAAAATCCCTAACTTCCCAAAATAATTTATTTTGGATCTCCAAAGGCATGTAACACGATATTTGAAAGAAAATATGATATAGAGACATAGAAATTGATGTTTTGAAAAAAATATTGATATCACATAGTGCTTCATCTAATATTGAGGACCAATACAACTTTTAACTACTATCATTCATCCCTAATATTTCTTTTACCTCAATATTAGAGTTATCATATTGGCCACTATATTCAGGATGATAGACTGTATAGGTATTGTATGAATAGATATAATTTTTTATAATATCATTACAATATTAATTTTTAAAGTGATTCCTATTATGAGTAATAAAATACATTGTCATTCTAAACCAAGAGAATTTTTTTTCAAACATGATCACACTGATGGATTAACTATTCTGAAGATAAAATAGATCAACCAACTTTAAAACATAATTAATCATAACCAAATTGTATTAATTTCCATTGGTGGAAGGAAATGTTTCCATGAATTCCATTACCTAAACATTGAATATTTGTAGTTCCAAAATGACTTTTGGGGAATCTCTTGATTTCATCCCACATTACAAATTTATTGTGTAATATAACTAGACCATGAGAATATAAAAATAGTGTAGGCTAGTGGTTCTCATATTGTAGGTCCTTTTGAGTAGTTACCTCACTAATATTAGGTCCTCCCCATATAGATGAATGAAAACTCTCTAAAATGGGTAACATTTCTTCATCAAGAACACATATTCTAAAATTCAATCATAAAACCACTAAATAAGATATGGTTCAATCGAGAAAAATTAATATATCTAGGATATAAGATACCTCATTTGGTTATGAGAAAACACTATAGGTGTAATTGTAGAAAAATAATGTTAACAAAATTAAAATGTATAGACCCTAACTTGATGTACATGGATATTAAATTAATTTTTTGGAATACTTAATACATGAAAAAAACAGATGCCCAAGGATAGTATTAGTTTAGTGTCTTTTGAAACTCTGAACATAATCTTCTTATCATTGTAAAATATCATTAGTATCCCCCATAAATATATTCCCCTTTTTTTTCTACCTGAAAATTTAATTTATATCCTAGGGAAATGAAAACATAAATAGGGTGACATCAATTTCTCAATAAGGGTAAATATGGATAAAATAAAAAAACCCATATACATGTGAACACAAAAACAAGAACATAATGTTTCAACATCAAAATCATGAGTCATGAAATAAATATTGGAAGTGCATAAGGCATATATCATAAAATAACATTAACCATGATAGAATATTATTGGAATAAAACATGTAATTGTGGAAAAATAATAAGAACATAATATGATTTCTATAGTACCCAAGGCATTACCTCCAAGACCATTATAGTGAACAAATTCCATTAATGAACTGGGTTTACATGCCATTCCATCCCTGTGTTATTAAACCATATTTACATGCCATTCCATCCTTGACTATCTCATGAGATATAAATAATTAACCAATGCATTATAGAGAGATATAGCTCCCACCCATCTCATATTGAAATTATTCTTACATGTTCCACAAAAACATAAATAATTCTTTATAGCATAACCCATGAAATAAATTGGGTTTCTTAAACATCATTCAATCATAACATAGTACATATAAATAACCATTTCATCACAAACATAATAAAATAATATAAATAATAGGGATTGAAACAAAACACTATTTAAAGAGGTTCATCTTAGATGGAAAATAATTTTGGTAAACAACTTGAACACAGTTCTTGAGGAATATATCATTCCTTATTCAAAACACTTTTCTTTTCTCAAAATGTCATGCAATTTTAAAAGAAAAGAATTTAATTGAACATAAACTTTAAATAATATGGAGGAAAATTCATAGAAATAAGGCATTAAGAAGACGTATAAATCTTTACATATTGTATAAGTTAAAAAAACAATATACTCATACTTTTTCCGGAAATGTCAAAAAGTACCTCGTATAGTAAAAAAAAGAATGATTCCTTCCATAAAATGTATTAAAAGACAAAAATGGTTAAAATTACTTGAAACATACAAATAATAGTAATAAACAATTTATGAAAATGTTTAATTAAAACATGGACATTGACGATGAATATATCCCAAGAAAATAGTTATGTATAAACAATCTTGGATAAAAATGAGATTGCTAAATTATCCCTTACAATAGGTCTAATTTCTTCGATATGTGTCTTATTCTCTGATATAGTGGATTTAAAAATATTATTAAATTCTAAAAAACCATAATAGTATTTATAATATCATATATGATTGACTTAAAACTTTATATTACCCATTCATTTATCAATTCCATGTTAAAGCAACGTTTTGGGTAATAATCGTTTAATTTATCGTACGTGATTGGACTTATTATTATTCATATGATTACTTAGATCATGATTAACATACTTCCAGAATGAAAAAAATGATTCATATATATATTATATAATCATTATATAAATATATATATATATAAATAATAGATAAATGAAATGGAATACACTGTTCATGGAGACGGTAGATCGTACATACGCATTAACACTATTTTAGTTTCCTTATTGAGTTGAATGGAAGTAAGTAAATGACATATATATAAAAAATAAATTAATTATCACATTAATGTCATATATTTCATTAATATTTATTATATATACTTTATAATCATCCTTGAATTTTTAATGTGAAAAATGAATCTCATCTCATTGTGGATATGGTAAACCGTACGTACGCACAAGCGACGATATCATTCCATTAATCAATTAATGATATTTAAATGGATGTTTTATTGCCACAGCCCGTCCTCAGGGCTCGTGTTGTGACTACCCCAAGCCTGCCTCCCATATGCCAGGGGATGGTGACTAGGACCAAGGCATAAATCCCGAAAAAAGGGGAAGGCATTGCCTTTATAAAGTAAAAAAACACCATAGAGTAAGCAAGAAGAAGTAAACACTAAGTAAAACTGGAAACAATAGTAGTGGAAAAATGTAAGTGGGCCAAAATACAAACCCAAACAGAAAGTAAAGTAAAACTGGAATCAAAGTACAGCAACTGAAAGTAAAGAGGCAATGTCGAGCCGTCCACTAGAAGTCCCACCTGAAGGGTGGGTACAAATAGTCTCCACAGCTGCATGGTTCCAGCCATCTGCTCCATGTACATCCCGCATAGTGGTCAACCTCTAGGTACTGACATGATCCACAAGCCTCCACCATGATCAGTGTTGTCCGTCATCTACATCCAACACAACGTAGTGTGGTCCTAGCCCGTGCAGGGGTGAGTATACCCTACTCAGTAGGGACGCTGAGACCCCCAAAGGTCTCCCAAAATCCACAAAGGATAATACAAAATGGAAAGATACAGTCACAAAGTAACATCCGACACTACATAGGTATATTCCCATACATATACCTATGTCATCAATTCCAGTTTAGCTCCAACATCCGAGCCCAAGTACAACCTAGTCTACACAGGAAAACATAACCCAATCCACATAGGAAAGAATAAAGAAATCCACACAGGATATGAAGTCAATATTATCGAAGATAATGATTGAAAGTCAAGACTCAGCTCACACAGGTATACTTCTTCGTAAGGTGATATATATGATCAGATGTAGCCACTGATTCATCTAAGCTTTCGGACCCACACAAGATCGATAGGTACTAACCCCCGCAATGACCCACACAGGATCTGACCCACACAAGATCGTTATGCGCTGGACCACATAGGACCGTCGAGCGCTGACCCACATAGGATCTGACCCACATAGGATCAGTAGCACTGATCCACACAGGATCGCTGAGTGGTGTAGTCGTCGCTGTCGAACCCACGAAGGATTTCCTATACAGTCATCATCATCGTCGCAGCCGTAGCCAGCTATAGGGTTCCCACACACAGCAAGCTCGTTCAGGGAGGGTCCGCTCCACGAGCTAAGGGGACAATACATCAACTGACACGAAGACCGGAGTTGATGTATCCCAAAGTTCTGTATCGTCAAAAACAACTCAACGTGACAGAAGACACGTCAATCGGACACCCGGTCTGAGAGTTATTGTCCTTTTCATTCCAGGGGTCCGGTTGGTTTTTAAGTCAAAACCAACCCGGCCACACTCCAACTGCATCCAAACCTCGAGCGGAGTAAGAAAAAAGGTTTCTCTCACAAAGAGGAATCCAACAAAGTCGACGACACATCAATCGGACATCCGAAGCTCAAGTTATAAGCGTTTTCGCTCCGAGGGCCCGGTTGGTTTCGTGTTCGAACCAACCCGGCCATACCAAATGTTCTCCAAATCCTTGAGAGTAATATACCGAAATGACCGTCTCAATCCAAGGATCGCATCGCAACTGAAGGTCCATCAATCAGAGGTTTTTAGCCCATGTTATGGGCAAAAGAACCAACCTATCCTGTTTTAGGGGGTTTTGGGCCCGGACCGATCCGGCCTGAGACCCCCTGGGTCGGCCCGGACCGGATGGCGCGGCACGACCACACCGGCGCGGCCCGGCCCGGCATGGCAGGCCGGTTGGCCTGGCGTGGGCGTGGCCTGCATACGGCCAACTCGGCGCTAGCTGAGCCGAACAGAAGGGGGGCTGCCCCCCTTCATTGAAATTGTGGCCCCACAAGTGGTTCCCGCTCCTCTTTGCCAGCTGGTGGTTACGACCCCCAGTCTCCCTCAGAAATGGCTGGCCCGAACCGGCCAGCTGGTGCTGCTGCTGCGGGACTGCCGTCGTCCCACCCCTCTGAGGTGCTGGCGGCTGGTGGTTCTGGCCGCCCCGCCTTGCACCACCGTGACATTTAGCTGTGACCTTGTCCAACCGGCGCGGCATGACGGCGCCACGCCCCTCTGTCGCGGCCCCGCTCTGGCCACGGCCTCTTCGAGGTTCTCCGGCATGGCGCGATGGAGCCGCATCTTTGTTTGGCCTCAATGGCGCGGCGCGGCGGCGCCGCGCTTCTTCGTTGCATACCTCTATGTTTCTGCGCAGTGTCGGTGCACCGTGCCACCTTCTTTCGAGCTGCAACAAACACAACATCCCAGGGGGAGGAGGGTTGGCCGTGTTCGTGCAGTCTGGTCTCCTCCCGTTATGTTGATAACAAGCGGCCCCAAATCAAAGTTGAAGAATGTCAAAGATTATTCCATGAAAAAAAATTAACCCCTACCTCAAGGTGCAGTTGAACGAAGGTTTGTCGCGCGAAAAGAATGTCACAGAAGAAGGCGTCGCGGAAGGAGGCTCTGTAAGCGTCGTCGGTGTCGCGGAGAAGAGAATCGTTGGTGTCGCAGCACACAGCGTCGCCTCGTCGATCTCCGAGGATTCAGCATTCTTCTTCTTCCTTCGTCGGAGGTCGGCGTTCTTCGGCGGCGACAGTGCGTTCTTCGCATTCCTCAAGGAGGAATATGAAGTTTAAGACTTGAGAAAATCCTCTCCAATCTTTCTCGCACAACCAAAACCCCATTAATGAAATAAGACTTGTCTTTTTTAATTAACTCACACAAGCCACCAATCAATTTGAAATTAAAAATTGAATTCTTGAATTAATAATATTGAACAACTTAAATAGTTAACTAATAAGAGAGTTGACTTACAAATTAATTGGGGTGTGGTTGAGTTACATAATTAAATGCACGTGGTAGGTAAAAAGGAATTTGAAGGTGTGGGGATCGTGTGGTCCCCACTTCACTAATATCCTACCTAGGGTAGTTAGGAACTAGTGGGTCCCACCCCAACCTCCAAGCATAGGTTTAAAGTACCTTAAATAAAAATAAAATTGGTTGCACAAATTTTATTTTATTCACTACTTAACCCGCTATTTTAATAACCACACCCGAGCAAACACAACTCCGGAAAAGGTGTTCCTAAGCAATTACCGGCGCTGAGATTCCATCGGTGTCCTCAGATTTCGATTCCGAGCACCAGTTTAGAAGTTAGAAAAACCCAATCGTTCGTTCACTGAACGTACCCGAGCTAAGCTTCAGAAATTGATTCCAGGCACACCGGGCCTTGGAATCTAGTTCCGTCAGAAACTACGTTCTTGTAAAATCCCAATGAAAATTAAGAAAAAAATTTCTCTGGAATTTTAAGGGTCTTTACATTACTCCCACCTCAGGGCTTTACATCCCCGTAAAGATACATCATAAACTAGGGGAAAAAATCTGGGTATTGTGCACGCATCTGAGTCTCCCACTCCCTTGTGCTCTCCTAGAGGTTCCCGTGCTACCACCTGATGCGCACTAGATGAATCGACCGTCCATGTAGGACCCACTCCTGTCGATCCTCGATCTCCACCGGGACCTCTGCAAAAGTCACCCCATCATCAATGTCCAACTCCACATGGTCGATGATATGCGTTGGTTCATGCATTTATCTCCTTAGTTGAGATACGTGGAAGTCATCGTGCACCCGGTGCAACTGAGGTGGTAGAGCCAGGAGATAAGCCACCTCGCCTATCCTACTGAGGACCTGGAATGGTTTGATGAAGCGAGGAGATAACTTGTCGCCCCGACAAAATCTCCGTAATCCTCATCGAGGTGAGACCCGTAAGAAGATGTGGTCGCCATCCTCGAACTCTAGGGGTCTCCTCCACCTATCAGCAAAAGGCTTATGCCGGCTCTAAGCTGTCCTCATCCATTCCTGGATGACCAGGACCTTCTCTATCGTGGTCTGGACCATGTCTGGTCCCACAAGTGCTGACTCCCCAGGGTCTGTCCAGCACAGAGGTGATCTGCAAGGTCGGTCGTACAATGCATCGTATGGTGCAATCCCGATGGTGGAGTGGTAGCTGTTGTTGTACACAAACTCCACCAAGGGTAGGTGATCCTCCCAAGTGCGACCAAAGTCGAGGACACATGCATGGAGCATGTCCTCGAGAGTCTGAATGGTCCTCTCCGTATGACCATCTATCTGAGGGTGAAAGGCGATGCTCAGACGTAGCTGTGTCCCGACTGCCTCCTGCAACCCCTTCCAAAGCCGGGAAGTAAAAAGAGAATCTCAATCAGAGAAAATAGATGATGGAACACCATGAAGCCTTATAATCTCCTGAACGAAGAGGCATCCCAAAATCTCCACTTAGCCCTACTCTCTGATGGGTAAGAAGTGGGACGACTTGGTGATTCAGTCGAAAATCACCCAAATGGAGTCATGACCTCTGGAAGTGCGTGGAAGTCCAATCACGAAATCCATAGATATCCCGTCCCACTTCCTCTTCGGGACATCCATGTGATGCACCAATCCTGCAGGTACCTGGTGCTCCACCTTCACCTTCTGATAGGCGAGGCATCGAGAAACGAACTCAGCTACGGCCTTCTTCATACCCGGCCACCAGTGCTGTTGTCTGAGGTCCTGGTACATCTTCACCACTCCTGGATGTACCGCTAAAGGGGAAGTGTGAAACTCCCTCAGCACCTCCTCCTGTAAAGCTGCTGGTACCATGGTACATCCTCTAAAAAGGACGACGTGCTCTCCTTCCCTAGAGAATCCATCAGGTTCCTGTCTTGAGGATATCTGTGCATGCCGCGTCTCATAGTCTACGTCCCCACGCTGTGCCTCTCTGATCCGCTGAAGAAGTGGAGGAGTGACTATGAGTGAGTAAAGAAAGGCTACTCCATCTCTATCCACGAAGGATATCTGTAAAGAGGCTATCTTCTCTGTCACCTCCCTGAGTAGCTGAAAGATAGGTGTGCTGGTCAACCTCTGTCTCAACTCCTAGAAGCTCTGCTGACATCTTTTTGACCACACAAATGGTTGCCCCTTCTTCCTTAACATTCTGCAAAGCTGAAAAGTTTTCTTCTTTTCCGAAAAGGGAAATCTGGTCTCATCCCCTGGATGAACCACGTTCCTTGAATAATACAGTCAATCTCATCATGATCAGTTAATTCATTCCATGTATGACGCTGTAAGGCCTCGATTCTGCTACCAAGACATCCAACCGTTACTCTCGCCACCAAGGTTCAAATCACACTGTCGGCATCAGTGTGTGGTCACTGGGTCTCCTCCAGTAGGAATCTCGTATGTGAGGGTCAAGCCAATAGTTTTTATTCGTAACCACTTATTATTAACATACAAAAGACAAGAAAGAAAACGTCACTATTTCAAGTGTATTTTATTACTGAAACACAAAGTACAAGGACACAAAGCAACACAAACAACGAAGAAAGAGGCATTATGGGCAAAGGCCTCCATGCCTGGAGCTAGTCCTGCACTTTTCCACCCGCTTCTGGAGCTCCGTGATTATAAGCTTCAGCTTCCTTAAGTTGTGATCTCCCCTGTGGTCAGGGTGGACCTCCTGGTGGTGGTGCTGGTAGAGCCTCAAAATGTTGTCCACCACCTGCTGCTCAACCAGCTCCTCAGCCTCGTCCGCCTGCTCCCTGCGGACCGCCACGGTCGACCCTCTGCCTCTGCCTGGGTGTTTCCTCAATCGTCTGTTGCCCCTCAGCTTGGAGGGTCAGGCAGTCACGAGACAAGTGGCCCTACCCCGCCGCATGCATAGCATTGTCTTCCACTCATAAGACAGACTTTGATGTGTGTGCCGTGCACCTCCAAGACAGTATCATGTGGTCGTCCACCCGATGGCCGGGTCTGCTTGGACCTCTGCGACATCTGTCTACTGCCAACTGTAGAAGACTCTGCTATGTGCCGCCCTGTGGTAGGCCTCGCTGCTGGTGTAGGCTCAGTAAGAATTTTCTCTATGGGAAGAGCTCGCTCCAGTACTCCTACCTATGTCGGAATGATGAGGGAGATTAGTGATTCCCTAATATCATGCCTCAGTCCCTGCTCGAAGGTCCGGGCCCAAAAGAATGGGTCTCATACCATGTCCGTAGAATAGCGCGAGAGATCGGTAAATCTCGCCGAGTACTGGGCGACCGTCATGCTGCCCTGCCACAGCTGTAGAAGCTCCTGGATTCACACTGCACAGAGGGTGGTTGGGATGAACTTTGAGCGGATGAGGTTCTTAAAGTCCGTCCAAAATAGATATTCCTCATTGTGCACCTGGAGCATTAGGCTCCACCATCTTCCTGCTGTCGCGTGCAGGAGACTCGCTTCAAGGATCACCATGAGGTCTGTTGGTGTCCCTACCAATCGAAAAACTCGTAAAACTGCCTCAAGCCAATCCTCAGCTGCCTGAGGGTCCGTCTCTCCACGGAACTTGGGCCGTCTCTGACGCTGGAACTCGTGGAGTGCACTAAGGCGATGTGCACTCTCAGCGGCTGGGGCTGGTGGCATTGGTGGCTCGGCGGGTAGTGGTACCGATGGTTCCTCTGTAGTAATAAGGCCTTGAACCGAGGCCTCGTCACTTGGTGGGATGTCGTCACGTACAAAACTCGGAACCCTAGCTGGCTGCCGTCATGGGGCTATCCTGAAAAGAGACAAGTGCACCACGGTCATAACAGCATACCTGGTCAGCTGACACAATGTAATCACTAAGAAAACATGATACACTCATGCAATCAATGGTTTCATGTACTGAGTCGGAAATCAGAAGTCAGGGTCCCAGTGTATGGATATGTCGGCCGCCGCACCAACACTGGACTCCCTGGAGTGATAAACACACTCAATACCCTTAAAACTATTGCTTCACACAGAAGAAACATCAGAGTCCTGAGTTCTGCGGTAGAACCAACCTCCCTCTGATACCAACTTGTCACGACCTGTCCTCGGGGCTCATGTCGTGACTACCCCAAGCCCGCCTCCCATAGGCCAGGGGATGACGACTAGAACGAAGGCGTAAATCATGAAATTAAGGGGAAGGCATTGCCTTTATAAAGTAATCAAACACCACAGAGTAAACAAGAAGAAGTAAACACAAAGTAAAACTGGGTACAATAGTAGTGCGAAAATGTAAGTGGTCCAGAATACAAACCCAAACTGAAAGTAATTTACAACTAGAAAGAAAGTACAAAAACTGAAAGTAAAGTAGCAACGTCGAGTCATCCACTGGAAGACCCACCTGAAGGGTGGGTACAGATAGTCTCCACTGCTCCACGGTTCCAGCTATCTGCTCAGTGTACGTCCTGCCTAGTGGTCTACCTCCAGGTACCGACTTGCTCCACAAGCCTCCACCATGATCAGCGTTGTCCATTGTCTGCATCCAACACACCGTAGTGCGGGCATAACCCGTGCAGGGGTGATTATACGCTACTAATTATGGACCCCGATACCCCCGAAGGTCTCCCAGAATCTACAAAGGATAATCCACAAAGGAAAGATACCATCATGGAGTAACATCCGAAACTAATTAGGTATATTCCCATACATATACCTATGTTATCAATTCCAGTTCATCTCCAACATCCGAGCCCAAGTACAACCCAGTCCACACTGGAAAACATAACCCAATCCACACAGGAAAGCATAACAAAATCCACACAGGATATCAAGTCAATATTATCACAGATAAAGTTTGAATGTCAAGACTCAGCTCACACATGTATACTTCTTCTTAAGGTGATAGAGATGATCACATGTAGTCACTGATTCATCTAAGCTATCAGACCCACAAAGGATCGATAGGTACTAACCCGCGCAATGACCCACACAGGATCTGACCTACACAGGATCGGTATGAGCTGGCCCACACAAGACCGTTGAGCGCTGACCCACACAGGTTCTGACCCACACAGGATCGGTAGCACTGATCCACACAGGATCACTGAGTGTTGTAGTTGTCACTGTCGAACCCTCGAAGGATTTGTGTACAGTCATCATCGTCGTCGCAGCCACATCCAGCTCTAGGGTTCCCGCACACGGCAAGCTCATTCGGGGAGGGTTCGCTCAACGAGCTAAGGGGACGATACATCAATTGACACGATGTATGGATTTGATGTATCTCAAAGTTAAGTATTGTCAAAAGGAACTCAACGTAACATACGGCACATCAACCGGGCGTCCGGTTTGAGAGTTATTGGATTTTTCATTCTAGGGGCCTGGTTGGTTTTTTTCAAAACCAACCTGACCACACTCCAACTACGTCCAAACCTTGAGTGGAGTATGCCAAAAGGTCTGTCTCACTAAGAGGAATCCATCAAGGTCGATGGCCCGTCAGTCGGACGTCCGGAGCTCAAGTTATAAGTGTTTCCGCTCCGAGGTCCTAGTTGGTTTTGTGTTCGAACCAACCTGTCCATACTCAAGGTTCTCCGAAACCTCGGGTGTAATAAACCAAAACGACCTTCTCGATCCAAGGATCACATCTCAACTGAAGGAGCATAAATCGGAGGATCGTAGACCATGTTATGGGAAAAAGAACGAACATGTCCGGTTTTAGAGGGTTTTGTGCCCGGACCGACCCGCCCCGAGACCCCCTGGGTCGGCCCAAACCAGGTCGACCCGAACCGGGTCCGGGTCTAGCCCATTAGGGCGCGTCTCGGCCCCTCCCCACCGTCGCGGCTCAGCCCGGCCTGGGCGGTCCGGCCCGGTGCGGCCGGTCTGACCTGGGCGGCCGGTTGGCCTAGCGCGAGCGCGGCCCACAAGCGGCCAGCTCGGCGCTGGCCGAGCTGAACGGAAAAGGGGGCGGCTGCCCCCTTGATTGAAACTGCGGCCCCCCACATGGGGGCCGATCCTCTTTGCCAGTCGGGGGTTACTACCCCCGATCTCCCTCCGAAACGTCTGGCACAGACCGGCCGACCGGTGCTGCCGCTGTGGGACCGTCGTGGTCCCGCCCCTCTGTGGTGCCCACGGCCGGCGGTTCCGGCCACCCCTCCTTGCACCATCGCGGCTTTGAGCAGCGGCCTTGTCCGACCTGCACGGCACGACGGTGCCGCGCCCCTCTTTCGTGACCCCGCTCCGGCTGCGGCCTCTTTGAGGTTCTACGGTGGGGCGCAACATCGCTTCAGCTTCGTTCGGCCTCAACGGCACCGCCTGACGGTGCCACGCTTCTTCGCCGCATTCCTGCATGTTTTTGCGCAGTGTGGTTTCACCGCGCCACCTTCTTTCGAGCCACAAAAAACACAACAACCAAGGGGGAGGAGGGTCGGCCATGTTTGTGCGGTCCGGCGTCCTCCCGTTAAGTTGATAACAAGCGTCCCCAAATCAAAGACGAAGAACAGAAAAGATTATTCCACGAACAAAAATTATCCCCTACCTCAATGTGCTGTTGAACGAAGGTTCGTCGCAGGAAAAGAACATCACGGAAGAAGGTGTTGCGGAAGGAGGCTTCGTAAGCGTCATCAGCGTCGCAGAGAAGAGAAGCGTCGGCGTCGTGGTACACGACATCACGTATTCGATCTCTGAGGATTTGGCATTCTTCGTTGTCCTTCGTCGGAGGTTGGCCTTCTTCGTCGGTGATGGTGCATTCTTCGTGTTCTTCAATGAGGAATATGAAGTTCAAGTCTTGAGAAAAACCTCTCCAATCCTTCTCGCACAGCCAAAACGCCGTTAATGAAATAAGACTTGTCCTATTTAATTAACTCACACAAGCCACCAATCAATTCGAAATTCAAAATTCAATTCTCAAATTAATTATATTGAACAACTTAAACAGTTAATTAATAATAGAGTTGACTTACACATTAATTGGGGTGTGGGTGAGTTACAAAATTAAATCCATGTGGGAGGTAAAAAGTAATTTTAAGGGGTGGGGACCGTGTGGGCCCCACTTCACTAATATCCTACCTAGGTTAGTTCGGAACTAGGGGGTCCCACCCCAACCTCCAAGCATAGGTTTAAACTACCTTAAATAAAAATAAAATTTGTTGCTCAAATTTTATTTTATTCATTACTTAACCCACTATTAAAATAACCACACCCGAGAAAACGCAACTCCGGAAATGGTGTTCCTAAGCAATTATCGGCGCTGCAATTCCATCGGTGTCCTCTGATTTCAATTCTGAGCACCGGTTTAAAATTTAGAAAAACCTTCTCATTTGTTCATTGAACGTACGCGAGCTAAACTTCGGAAATTGATTCCGGGAACACCACGCCTCGAAATCAGGTGCTGTCAGAAACTACGTTCTTGTAAAATCCCAAAGAAAAATAAGAAAAAAAAATTCCCCTGAATTTTAAGGGTCTTTACCTTTATTATATCCCATATATAGTATAATTTTATAATAATCATATATATTTATTATTTCTACCATTATACCCATTCATGTAAAGTGGTGGTGAAAAACAGATTACTCCACTGCATGGAAACAGTATGTCGTATGTACGCACGAGCTGTGATTTCATTTTTCATTAGAATAATATAAAGTGAAATAGCTTGGTTTCATATTTAAAATAACATATAATTATATGGGTGATAATTATTTTGTTACTATAAAATGATACAACTAAAGAAGAGGAAAATGAATAAGAAATAAATTTGAAGGAATTAGTAGAAGTGATTTCCTCTTCCTCGATGTCCCCCCTTTAAATTTCTTATTAGGGTACTGGAGTTGGTCTTTTGAGAATAAAAGAACCTATAAAATGTAACTTTTGAAGTTCATAAGTGAAATGTTCAGGGGTTTTCTGAGCATGAATTCTCAAAATAGAGTGAAGTGGAGAGAGAGGAGGTGCCCTTTTTATAAGAGGAGAGGGGAACTTTAGGAACATTTGAAAATATTATTTTATTATAAATTCAATTTCAACTTTACATGTTCCAAAAAATATTTAATTCTAAGAGAATATGATTTTTCCTTGAATAACCATTATCCAATTATTTTTTGACATGTTTTGAATATTTTTTTATCCTTATCTTTTTGGTTTTACTCTAATTTTACCATTTTTAATCTTACTGTGATATCATGGTATTTACACATTGTGGGTTAATTAAATTTCCATATCATGTCAAAAGACCCACAAAAAGTCATTTATATCATATTTGAACTTATATTAACCATTTTACCGAATATTACATTTTTAAATTTTAATATCATTTAATAAACTATTTTATGTTTTGTGTTATGAATTCTGTCAATTTTGAACACTATTCATACCTGGTTTTTTTAAAAAAAAATTTCATAAAAAACATATTACATCGAACTAAAGGAATTAAATAAAATATAATATCTTAATAATTTCCAAAAAAATCGTGGATGACATCAAAATAACAAAATTACATTTTTTTAATATTTATAAATTCATTTATTTGAATCATTCATTAATAAGGAAATCACTACATCATAATTGTGTCATAAATAAATATATTTATCTAATGTAGAAAAATTATAAATAAAATATCATGATGTAGTAAATCGTTTTAGAATTATAATGAATATCTATAGACATAGATATCTGTTATATACACTCATATTAAAATCGATTTTGTAAAAGATATATGCTTAGGTTATAATTATTTTTACTTTAAAAATTAAATCTTATAGTGTCATTTTCACATACAAGTGAATCCATAGGGTCCCAAAATCGACACAAAGATTTAAATGGTTGGAAATATATCATAAAATAGTATTAGGGAATGTGTTAGGGTAGTTTAATATTATTACAATATTATTTTTTACCCTTATTTACCAGATTTACCCTTTAACCTAGGTAAAAAAAATAATTACTGAAGTTACTATTCATAATTTCCAAAAATAAAAAGTTCATATTTACACCATTTTAACCTTATTATTCCAAATATGGAATCCATTTTTCCAAATTCAAAACACATAATTTTCATTAATTAATTTAAAATTAATCTTGTTGTGGGAAAAACTGGTTTTTGTTTAAGTCATTCAAAAGATTGAAATGTTTTTAAATAAGAATTCATTCTAAAATTAATGAAAATGACGTAAATTGTCTTAAAATATAAAAATATATTGTATTTATAATTTAAATCCATTCAATAAGATATTTTAACAATATATATTTTTTCGATGAAAAATGTTTTATTCAATTAAAATTTATCGTATTTTCACTATTCCTCAATATATGAAAGTTATCAGAAAAAAATTAAAAAATTATCCAAAAAGGGTTTTATTTCCCATTTTAACATAAGAATATTTTCATGTCAAATATAACTTATAAAAGTTTCAAAAATTAAATTTAAAATGGGTGCCCCTTCAAAAGGTGGTAAAACTGCATTTTTTTGCAAAATACTTCTTTTATCTGAAAAATTGATTTTGTTCTCATATTCTATGTAAGATGAAGGGTAATGTTATGTATAATTCAAATATTGGTAAATACCATTCATAACGGCTAGTTTATGTAATATTTTAATAATATGTTAAAGTTAATTGAAACATGATATTGTGAACCCCACAAGCTAGCAGGAAGGTCGCCCAAGCCATGTCAGTGTTGCATGTAGTGCATTCGTACATTGGTGTTTTGTATAACATAATCCATGATTAGTTAATTTATAAATTTATCATAATATAAACTCATTGTTGTGTGAAATTAATTCTATCAAAAGAACTCGAAATTTTGTGCAACACAATCCACGAATAGTGTTTCATATACTCCAAACTAATACATTGTTGCATATAGAGCATGCTAATATCGGTTTAGTGTACAATACAAGACATCAATGAAATTAAAAAAATATATATCTCATAAAATATTAGGGTGTTACATTATACCCCCCTTAAAATGAATTTCTCCCTCAAAATCCATCGGGGTTATAAATGGTTTTCTACATGAAAGCTTCATTCATAGAAAGAAACATCGTAAAAAGGAATACTAAAACTTAATTTTAAACAGGAATGTTAGAAACCAAAATGTAACCCAAAGTAAATAATCAATTAGTTTCCACATAAGGGAACATATGTGGGATGTCAAAACATGGATATGGAAGAGAAATATAACCATTATGTTCTGATGGGTTGGGGTAGAGAATAAGTTTCAGATAATGTTAACTACCAGAAATCTAGAAATCTGTGATTATTTAAGGAACCGTATGATTCATAAGGTAAGGGGTACTAGTATAACGTTTTTTGTTTTTAAATATCATTTCCCTAAGGATGAAAAAAAATCAATAAGAGAAATACATATTTTATTTCAGTGTAATATCACAATTGGTCGTTCCCTAGACCATTTCCACATTATCTCTTATTTAAAAAAATGAAGTTGAATTTTTCATTCCTCAATTTTAAAGATATCATACTATAGAATGATAGTTAATCCCAACTATATCAACAAAAATTTTAAAATGGATTTTTAAATATGCATAATTCTATCTATAGTGAGATAATACATTAATCTAACAAACATCAACCAGAATATAAATTATACTATCCATAAATGGATAAAATTACAATCCTTCCAAAAACCAAAAATATAAAACATTATAAGACGATGAACTAAATCGACTAAACATTTCTCTCCCATATCTCAAAATTTAGTTCATGGTTGTCACATTCCAAACATGTGAATTCCTTGATCATGTTTTCTCATGAAATATGATTATAACATAAATTACTATAGAACCATAGTGACAACATGGATTCTATCAAAATCCACTCTTTCAACACACCAAATATACCAAAAAATCTATATACTCAAACCTTGACACAACACTGTCCTTTTATTAGTCATGAGATCATTATTACTATCAAATATATTATTTTCTCTTTATCCCTTCATTATTCACATATCATCTAGTTTTCAAAAATATTTCAATTACTTTTCATGGTTACCAAAACCATATAATTATGAAAAAACATAATATAACAATACATAGATATTACAATATTCCATAATAATATAAATGAAGTTCCAAAACACTATTTTGAAATCCCATTACATAAACACTTAATCATTCCACTACTTCATTTTCATACTCAACATTCGCAATAGTGATTGCATGTGACATCCCTTTTCCTTTTCCTTATGAGTTTATTGATGTAGATCATCATTAACCCTTGGACTTGCTCATTTGTTAATATAATGACTCATTTCCATGCAGTTATAACATTACAGTGTTGATGGTGTGTTCTTTGTAGTCTTTTCTCCATTCACATCATTATAAACCTTTTTTCCATTACTTCTATACTCAACTACTCTATGACTTTCTTTTCCACACTTTAAACATTTTCTAGACCCATTAATAAAATTTCCACTATGCTTCATTCCATACATTGAGCATAATGAAATATTCATTTTCTTTTCCCCATTGTTTTGAGATTCTCCCTTGAAATATATGTTTAATTTCTTGTTAAAACCATGGGATGGATATGTAAAACCAACTTTCAGTTATAACGTGATAACACAACACACAATCTCTTAAAAGCTACTGATGTCTCTTATAGATAGTTCCCTTAGAATACATGGTTTAAGGCCACTGAAGAATCGATCTACTAACTTTTAGTTTGGATGATAAATCCAAAAGCATAACTTGAATGTCTTGTAAAATTCACCTCGTATGTACCAAAAGATTCAGCATCATTTTTCTTATGCTCAAGGTACTCCTTTTCCATCTCTATTCAAAGAATACAAGGGAAGTACTTATTGAAAAACATGTTATTTAAATCATCCCATTCCCTAGATTCAATTTCATCTACTTATTTTTTATTCTTAATTAGAGTCCACCACTGGTATGCTTCTCCTTCTATATGATAAACAACCAAAATGACCATTTCATATTCCGAATAGTGAAGGAAGAAAAAAATTATTTTCAATGGTATAGATTCATTGTACATCAACTGGTGGATCAGAAGACCCATTGAGTAATGGTGGATGTTGCCTCATTAAGGACCCAATATAATTTTTTTATCTTCTCTGCTCGTTTGGGAGTCTATAATGATACATATCTTGTGAAATTATAGAAATAAAATTTCTTATTCCATATCCCATAACATTTGGATTTTCATGATGAAAATCATTTCATTTCCCAATGAATTGATCATTAACATGGTTCCTTTAGGTTCCATCCATCATCTAAAACCCAAAAAGAATAGTATTAGAGGAAAAAATCATACTAGGAATATAACATAGTCAAGGGGGAGTACCTTTAATCTCTATAATCTTTGGTTTAATTCTTGGTTATTCATGATCGTTACCAAAATTATAGGACTATAATCTATTGTTAGACTTAACCTTAGGGACATACCTATACATAATCTGGAATGGCCCGAAGGCCTTATTTTTATTTATTTTTGATTATCCTATTTCAAGAGATGAGGGGTAACCCTTATAAAGCATGCAGGATTAGAGATTACACGACCCGTAGGGCATAATAAATTTATAGACTATACGTGGAACTCCTCCTACCTAACTTCTTTATCGTGATATCAATTGTCCAACATCGCATGGATTATTTGGATAGGTTTCCCATTAAAGCACAGGCTGGTCCTGATGGAAAATCCATAACATATCTTCCTAACAAATCCACTTATCTTCATCTCTGGTGAATGCGCCTGCTCAGAATCCCCATCTAGATTTTTCTCTATGTATATTTTGTCTGGTCATTAAAGTACAATTTTCTTGGTGGCCTAACAGCCATGAGGTGGTCCAAAGGCCTTGAGGTGGCCTGAAATCCTTACTGTCCTGAAGGCCTTGGGTGGCCCAAAGGCTTTAAAGGACATAGTGCCCAAACTAGTGGCCCAAAATCCCAAAATGATGAATAGTTCCAGCTATTTTAGTACCAAATAATGACTGCTTCTATGCCTACTACAATACTTCAACAATACCACAAAAATTATGCATCCTCACAGTTTTGAACTCGGGTCTCCTGGATGCACTTGCTGAGCCCTCACGAACTAGGCTAAATCTCTTGTGCACCCTAGACATACCTTAGAAATATCTATAGGGATCTCACGAATGTTTTTTCATCCTAGTTTACAAAGGTTGACTAAACCTTCACTCTGATGACAACTGTAGAGACCCTTACTTGATGAACATGGATATGAAATTACTTTTATGGAATACTTAATGCATGAAAAAAAATAGACACCCAAAGACAGTATTAGTTTAGTGTCTTTGGAAACTCAGAACATAATCTTCTAATCATGGTGAAAGATCTTCAACATATTCCATAAAGATATTCCCCTTTTGTTTTCCTATGAAATTTTTTTCTTTATATCCTTGGGAAAAGAAAACATAAAATGGGTGAGCTCAAATGCTCAGTATTGGTAAACATGGAGAAAATAAAACAAACCCAATACATTTAAACTTAAAGACATGAACATAAAGTTTATACATCACAATCTTGAGTCATGAAATAATTCTTTGTAGTATGTAAGGAATAGATCATAAAGAAACATTAACCATGACAGAATAGAATATTCAGAAAACATGTAATTGTGGAAAAGGAATAATCACATAATATTATTTCAATAGTTTCCAATGCATTTCTGCCAAGACCATCATATTGGAAAATTTCCATTACTGAACCGGGTTTAATTCTCATTCCATCCCTATATTACTGAACCAGGTTTACTTTCCATTACATCCATGTCTATCACATGAGACATAAATATTTACCCAATTTATTGTAATGATATATAGGTCCCACCGATTTAATATTCAAATCATTATTACATGTTCCACAAAAACATAAATCATTCATCATAACATAAACCATGAAATAAAATGGGTTTCTTAAACATCATTCCATCAAAACATAATGCATATGAAATACCATTTCATAATTAACAAAATAAAATCAGATTAATAATTGGGATAAAATCATAAAAAATTTAAAGATTATCATCTTATAGGGAAAATAATTTTGATGAACCACATGAACTTACTTATTGAGGAAAATATCTTTTCTTCTTCAAAAACATTTTCTTTTCTCAAAATGTCACCTAATTTTTTAAAAAAATAATTTAGTTGATAATAAGCATGAAATAGTGTGGAGGAAACAATACAGAAATAAGGAATTAAAAAGACATAAAAATCTGTTCATGCTGTATAAGTTAAAAAAATATTCTCCTTGTACTTTTTCTAGAATAGTCAAAAAGTACCTCCTACGGTAAAAAAAGAGAGATTCCTTCCATACCATGTAGTAAAAGTTAAAAATGGTTAAAAATGACTTTAAACATACATAAATAATAGTAACAAAATTATTAATTTTTTTTATAAAACATGGACATTTATGATGAATATATCCCCAAAAAGTACTTATGTATAAATAATCTCGGATAAAAATGAGATTGCAAATATCCCTTACCTTAGGTCTTATTTCATCAGTATTTGTCTGAAACTCCATTATTATCTGTTTAAACAGATTATTAACCTGTAACAGAACCATAATAATATTTATTATATCATATATGATTTACTTATGACATTATATTACCCCTTCATTAGTCAATTCCATATTAAAGTAATGTTTTGAATAATAATTGATTTATTTATCGTACGTGTTTGGACATGTTATTATCTATATGATTACTTAGATCATTATTTCCTTACTTATATAATTTAAAACATGATATATATATATTATTTATTAATTATTTAAACACACACACACACACATATATATATAATAGATTGATAAATAAAATGGAATACACCATTCATGGAGACGGTAGGTCGTACGTACACATGAATATTGTTTTAGTTTCCTTATTGAATTGAATGGAAGTAAGTAAATGGTATATATATATATATATATAAATTCAGTAGAATTTTAATGTCATATATTTCATGATTATTTATTATATATACTTTATATTCATTCCTGAATGGTCAATGTGGAGAATGAATCTCATCGCGTTGTGGAGACAGAAAGTCATTCATACGTACGAGTGAAGATATCGTTCCCATAATAAAAGAATGTTATTGAAGTTGATCATGGATAATATCTCATATATTTTATCATATTATAATAATCATATATAGTTATTTTTTATACCATTATAACCATCCAAGTAAGTTGGTCGTGAAAAACAGATTATAGCACGGCGTGGAGATGGTAAGCCATACGTACACACATGAAATGATTTCATTTTTCGAAGGATGGATATATGGTAAAATATGGTGGTTTCAAATTTATAATAAAATATTATTATATTAGGGATTCTGATTTTATTACTTTGTAATGAAAAAACTAATGAAGTGCAATTAGAAAAGTAAATAAATTTGAAATAATCGGTAGAAGAGATTACCTCTTCCTCGACGTGCCACGTTTAAATTTCCTCATAGGGAACTAGAGTTGGTCTTATGAGAAGACCAACACCTCTAAAATGTAACTATGAATGTTTTGAAGAGAAATGGGAAGTTTTTGGCCAAGATTGAAGTCTCAAAATGGAGTGAAGAGGAGAGGGAGGAGGTTCCCGTTTTATAAGAGTGAATATGGGAACTTTATGAAAGATCCAAAATATTATTTTATTATAATTTAATTTCGATTAAAATGTTCCAAGACATATTTATTTATTATATAAGATGATTTTGGTTCTAATACCCATCATCCAATAATATTTTTACAAGTATTTAATATTTTTTTATCCTAATCTTTTTTTGTTTTACTCTTATTTTACCCTTTTTAATCGTACCATGATATAATGTTATTTATACATTGTGGGTTAATGTAATTACCATATCATGTAAAATGACCCAAAAAAGTTAGTTATGAAATATTTGGACTTATATCAACAATTTGACCGAATATTACTTTTTTAGAAATTTAATATCATTTAATAAACTATTTTATGTTTTATGTTACGAATTGTGTCAATTTTGGACACTATTAACACATGACTTTTTTAAAAATTCATAACAACCATAATACATAGAACCAAAGGAAATCAATAAAATCCAATATTTCAATGTCATCTAGAAAACTCTTGTATGGCATCAAAATAACAAAATTACATTTGTTTTAATATTTATAAATTCATTTATTTGAATCTTTCATTAATGAGGTAATCACTACATCATAATTGTGTCATAAATATATATATTTTGATAATTAATATAAATTATAAATAAACTACCATGATGTAGGAAATTTTTTTATCTTTATAATGACTATTTTTAACAAATATATAAGTTATATAAACCCATGTTAAAATCAATTTAGTAAAAGATATATGTTTTGGTTATAATTATCTTTACTTTATATTAATTCTTAAGTTACAGTTTCACATCCAAGTGAATCTATGGGGTCAAAAAATTGATCCAAATAATCCCATGGTCATAAATATCTCATCAAATAATATTAGGGAATTTGTTAGGGTAATTTAATATTATTATAATATTATTTTTTACCCTTACTTACAAGATTTACCCTTTAACCATGGTAAATAAAATAATTACTGATGTTAATATTTATAATGTCCAAAAATTAAAATTACCTATTTAAAAAATTTGAAGCGTCTTATTCTAAATATGGAATCCATTTTTCCAATTTCAAAACATAGAAGTTGTTGTAATTAATTTTAAATTAATCTCATTGTTGAAAAAATGGGTTTTTCTTTAAATCCTTGAAAAAGATTTAAATGTTTTTACATATGAATTCAATATAAAATTAATGAAAATGGATTAAATTATCTTAAAAAATAAAAATGTTTTCTATTTATACTTTAAAAAAATTTCATAATATATTTTAACCATATATATAATTTCTACGGAAAAAGTTCTTTTGAATTAAATTTTAGTATATTATCACTATTCAGCAAAATATGAAAGTTATTAGAAAAATATCCAAAATTTATCCAAAGTAAATTTTTATGTCCTGCTTCCAATGAATAATTTTATCTTGTTAAATATAACTTATAAAAGTGTCAATAACTATATTTAAATTGGGTACAAAATCAAAAGGTAGTAAAACTGTTTTTTAATACTTCTTTTATCTGAAAAATTGATTTTTTTCTCATATCGTGTGTAAAATGATTGACAATGTTATATAAAATTAAAAATGGGGTTAATACTATACATAATGACTATATTATATAATATTTTAATAATATATCATTATTTAGTGAAACTTGGTATTTTGTATCACACAAGCAATCAATGACTATCGCGTATGCCATGTTAGTGTTGTGTGTAGTGATAGATTCCATTGAATTTGTATATAACATAATCCAAGATTAGATCATTTATACATTGAAAAAAACTATACTCATTGTTGTGTGAAATTAATTCTATAAAAATAACTTGTAATTGTGTTCCACAAAATCAAGGAATAGTGATGTGTATACTGCAAACTAATACTGTGATACATATAGAGAAAGCTAATCTTGGTGTATTATACAACACAAGACATCAGTGAAATTAAAATGAATATATCTCATAAAATATATGTGTGTAACATGAAAAACCATAGAGATATCTTTTGAGAAATTATGACATGTTATCCATATGGTAAAGAAGATTTTATCTCCTTTGGGTTATAAATTTCTATATTTGGCGTCATATAAAAATGATAAACCATAACATTTGCAGATATGTGTTTATCTTTGAATGTAATAATAAATACTAATGTAATAAAATCCATATCACATGTAATGTTTTAGTTTCTTCTTAGAAATTAGACTTTTGAGGGATAAATTATCTATGAAAAAAAGGACTTTGAATACAATAGGATACTTCATGAATATGTCGAATGAATAAAACTCCTTCTCTATTCTATGTCCTAAAATAGCTCCCACTATAATTTTACTGGCCTCAATCGTGATTTTGAAAGGGATCCCTTAGTCTGGGGTAGTGAAAATTGTTGAAAATATTAGATTTTCAATAAAAATTTAATAGTTTTCAAATAATTTTCATAAAAAATTAATGGCATTTCATTAAAAAGTAGGGAAAACGTAGATTAGTTATCTGAGAAAATTATTTGATGAATCTCCTTAAAAAATCATGTACTAGAAAACATATAATACCCATTACATTATTTGGTGGTAAACGGATTTGAATGATTTCAATTTTAGTAGTATCATCGTACAAACCATTCTTGGAATCCTTGTTTACCAAATTAATTCTTCCATTTACCATGAATAGTCATTTTTCCCAATTAAATACAGTTTTTATCTCTTCAAATATTTTTAATGTAGATTCATGATATGTCAAACAGATATCATTGAATTTTCCCTTAATATAGAAGTAATCCATGAAAACTTTGATAGATTCCTCAGTCATATCGTAAACAATTTCCATCATGGAATGTTGAAAATTAGTTGGAGAATAATAAAATTGAAAGGAATTCATCAGTAAGAAAATTTCTTGAATGATAAAGATACTGTGGTTTTCTCTTGGTCCTCAGGGGTAATATTAATCAGATTTTACCCAAAAAATCATCCGAAATGAAAAAAATGATTCTCAGCTAGCCTCTCCAAAATTTTATATAAAAAATTACTTGGAAAATGATTATTTCTAGTAGTAGTGTTTAGTTTTCTGTAGTCTTTGAAGACTCACAATAAGTTTACTATTTAAATTTTAATCTGTTCATTCATCTCATTAGAGGTGATAGTGACTCCACTATTCTTAGAGGCTACATTAAATAGGATAACCCATGGGATATATGAAAAAATAAATATTATTCTATGATCAAGTTATAGAATCAATTCTTCTTAGAATAACTTCTTTGTGTTTAGGTTTATTCATATGTGATATTCCACCCTCAGTCTACATTCATGTTTCATGTGAATATTTGGAATGAAAAATGATGAAATGACAGCCTTTATATCAATAATAGACTAGAAAACAACATATTTAAACTTCCTTAAAAGATGAGGAAATTTTCTCAGCTTATCATCCCACTAGTGTATAAGAAATGATGAATGTGAAGGTTGAGACTTCTCCTAAAAAATCATACTTCACATGAAGTAGCTGAGGTTTAAGATCCATGACGGGAGGGAATTATCTTGAAATAGTAAATATGTTTTTATGCTTCCAAGGTCATCATGTTGTATCCTGAAAAAAATGAGTTTTAAAAATATTCTTCTTCATCACCACTAGTGTCAGATAAGAATTATCTAGATGTAAGTACCTCAAGTGTGATCAAAATAAGGTATTTAGTAAATTATTTAAGGTGGCCTCAGAAGTCTATTTGAAATGCATCCAAGGGATCCATGTCTTTGGCTGAACTAAAACCTATACATGTTTCTATAGGTATCCCATGTGTATCAATGATTTTTTAAAGAATCCATAAATACTCTTGATCCTACTCATATAGAAATTCATCAACATTAAAAAAACTCATCACTTACTCTCATATGGTCTTGAGGTAGTTCATAGGTGTTTTTCAAAATAATAAATTCCTTCATCTATCCAACAAGTTTGAAAATCAGTTTTCCCTTTGAAATTAAATTATAGACCCCCATGGAAAGAAAATGTATTAAAATAATAATTGGGGATTCTTGTTTAGATTCTATATACAAATTCATAATGTTACTGGGAAAAAAGATCTTATCCCATTCAACAAGTTAGTCATCTACCATACCAACAAGATGGGTAATAGATAATCTTGAAAGCATAAAAACAAATGTAGTGGGTTGTAGAACTCATAGCCTCAATTTCTCAAACAAGTATAAGGGAATAAAATATATACTTTCATCAAGTTCACACATGAAGTTAAATTGTAAAACCATATTAGTAAAAGGTAAAAGAATAAAAAACACCATAGATTTTATCATTTGAGATGTGTCTTGTTTGGAACAACTGCACTACACCCATTTGTGAGATTATAGATAGAATAATCATCCATTTTTTTATTACTCGAATAAATATTTTTAATATATTTAGGAGAATATGTGATATGATTGATTGATTCATGAAAAGGTATAATTATGTTTAGTTCTTAACAAGTTTCAGAAATTTTATCAATTAAGTCTATGGATTTTCCATCCTAATCCTTTTAGATAAGTGAATGGTAGGGGAAATATTTCTCAATACTATATTATATCTCTCAAATTATTCTACAATATTCTTATTTCTATTAGTTTCTTTATTCCATTGGTAATCCTCGTATTATATTTCATTAGTTTGAAGAAGATTTTACTGAATTTTTTGTATTATTGTCCAACTTTCCAATTTGGGTAACATCCAAAGCGCGTTCCACCAGTTCATAGGGATTTTAATGGGGATTTGATGTTGAAAATTTATTTTACTTCCTTGTGAGTTTATTGAAAACTCCTATCAGTAAATACCATGGTATTTTCTTTAGGATTTTACTCATTTGTGAAAGGTAGGTTTCCTTTCCCTCTTGACCCTGCTTTTTGAACTAACTGTCCTACATGAAACTATCAGATTTTAAACCTATATATTTTTTATAATAAAAATCACCCTCATATTTTTTCTCATTAAAATAACACATTAATCTTTGTAAAATTCATTAAACATTATCTTGTGAACTTTAATTTTTATCCATTGGCCATGGTTGGAAATACTATCTAATTTTTTTTTGATAATCTGGGTGAATAAGAGGCCTCAACAATTCATGCACCCTCTATGATAGGTAGGGATGGTTTGTTTATCATGGATTATAGTTATTTGATAATGGATCCTCTCTAGGTATCATCCCAGGTCCATACTCAATATATTTATTATCCTTTGGGATGTGGTCTAACAAATCAATGTTTGGGATGTAGGATTGTGAATGACTAGACATCCAGCATTGAACAAACTATTCCCTGAGAGTATGTTGCTATTTTTTAAACAAAAGTATATTATTCTTCATCATGATATTTGGATGTGGTTTCTTTATAAATAATGATCCTCATTCTAGAACATTTGTGTGGGGAATTCTATTCCAAATTGTCAATAAACGTCTTATTCTTTTAAACTATTTTGTTAGAGAAATAACATCTAGATGATTGGTTAACTATGGTTTGATGATATGGTTTAAGAATATTATAAAAGGTATGAATGTGGAATTGGGGTGTACATTTATGGTTGGGACATAGTCAAAGTATTCCTTTTAACATAACCCATGACTCCTGGAACAATTCACTTTATATTTGTAAAAAACAAGGGATTTTATTCATAATATCATAAATCATTATCCTTGGGTAGAAATTCATGACAAAGGCCTTGTAAGTATAGTCCCATATATTGAAGATAACTTTATCCAATTTTTGGATCCAGACATTCACAATTCCTTTAAATAAAAATTGAAAAATCTCTTCACATAAACTCTATCTCACTCAGTCCACTATGTTGAATATACTAAACAATTCCGTAGAAATCATAAATAAAATTAGTGAATCCTTATTGAGATGTTAGTTGTATGATTGCTTCAAATAGAGAAGGGATTCCTTATCCTCAGAGTTTTTGGATCTAGGTGTCTTCATAATTAATAATGGGTAGTTTGACACTATATGCATCTAAAACTCTATAGCACTCGGTATATCTGTAAATACATTGCCAATTTTTTGAGCGTTATAATATTTCTCTAGGATGAGGTTTTGATTATATTAATTAAGTGTGCTTTCCTTGGGATTTTGCATTGAATATTTATTCATGATTTTTAATGAACTAATATGTTTGTTAATTTCATGGATGAAATCCCTCTAGGTCATCATATTATGATTGAGTTTTCATTCACTCCAGTAAAAAAACAAAAAAATTATTTCTTCTTACCCTTTTATCTTGGTCGAATGTGCCCTTATATAAAAATGATTCCAAAACTTGTCCCCGGGTCATAGGTTGTGAGTAGGCCCCAAAAAAATTAATTATTTAATAATAGTTCATAATACTAGTGTAGTGGGGAGTTGGGTTCGATCTATAGGGAAGTACTTTTGTAAAATGTGTTTTGTGTGCGAAAAAGTAACGAAATGAAATTAGAAACAAGTAACATAGGGATAAAACTAGATGTAAAATTGGTGATGTGGTTGATATAATATTGTCTAAAGTACATGAAATAGAAAAATGGATAATAAAAGAAGGAAATAAAATAGAACAACTATAGTTACAGAACTTAAAGGAAAATGGTAGGGGAAATTGGTTGGATGGATATCATTTTTATAAGTACTTTTTATTTTTTTATCTCACTAATTAATAGTTACTTCATGAATTAGAAAAATGGTAGTCCAATTCTACTATGTGTAAATTCTATATGTGAAAGGAGCAGTTAGATTCTCATCTAAATACCTGTTTACCCACTCTTTATAGAAACGTGGTTACCCACTTTTTGATTAGCTTATAGTCTACTCAGATGGGATTTCAGATGATATGTAATAAATAAGATAAAAAACTAATATTGTTATCATAATTTTAAGATAGTTAAGTGTCATAAATTTCTTGACTTGTAAGAAAGGCGTGGAATCCTTCAGTTACTAACTCCATGGTGAAGTAAAACAACAGACCAATCAGCTCAACCACTTTCCCCCAAATTTAATTTTTCAAAACATCTAAATAAATGTATTCAATGTATTCATATTGTTTCATAGAAACAATGTTTAAAAATAAAATAGTAAACACAATGAACACCCACGCAAGGGTTTTGAAATAAAAACAAAACTGTGATTATCCACCTTTATCCTACTCTTTCACCTTGAGTGTTTACTGCCTTCCTCTTCTTCCCATGGCTGTTTCAACCCCTCATTTATTTTTATATATCCTTGTATATATTTTTTAATATAACTTCTTTCTATCTAAAAGAAACTACTTCCTGATATTGGTACACTAAGACTCACATACATCATCAAAAATACTATTGGATACTTCTTGCATGTTTTAATGGTATGATTTCTAGTTATCTAGAGAACATGACCCTTATCTACAGGAGGGACGTAATAGATTTCCCATGAAAACAGTAGGATCAATGTAAGAAATTCGGTCAACCTAGCTATGTGTATTGATGTACACAATTCCCCACATTTCTGATTCTAGCGTATTTGTTTGGGATGACGTTGATGTTTCTCTATGTACCCAAATCTGTTCAACATAACTATTTTTTGGTGTAGAAAAATATCTCTATACTCTATTCCCTTGATGTAGTTGATTCTATTCATGTAGTTGATTCCCATATAGGAAGTTCTGACATATACAAATCCCTTAATGTAGCTCATTATGCCTATGTAGCCAATTCCTCATATAAGTGTTTGAGATTATTGTAGCTGAAACTACATATTGCCTTTATTAATATTGTTCTGTCACCCATTGTACATGATTCCCCACACATCCTACCAATCCAAATAACTAAATTCACCCTTATTTTTTAGTTTTTTTCTTATTAATGTGATTCATTTCATACTAAAGGCATTGTAGTCTTATCATGATGCATTTGTTTGAAGATATTATTCACTCGATTAAAAAATATGTGCTCTCAATAATCTTCCATTTAAACTCCAACCTCTAACAATAAAAATGGATTCCAATGAATATGAGAGGAGTGACATTGGACATATTTAAGATATGTGCGATCATCAGCTGACCAGCTTATGTTGAAGCACATTTGAGCATATACCTCAGTAGTGCTCGGGTTTCAATATACTTTAAATAGGGACCAACAAATCAAAAGTGGCTTTAGAGGATTTTCTATCAAAAATATCAACATGACCATTACAATCATCCATAAAAAAATTCAACATTATGTCAAGAGTAGTAGGGAATGGATGTATCGTTATCCTTAAACTACAAATTATTATTATGGGAACTAAACATCAAGATATTCCTAGGAATCTACCATCATGACGATGATCGAGATGATAGATCGTGAATGATTAATGTAGAAGTCCTATTTTTTTTATTTCCTACATAAAAATTTCTATATATAGTCAATATTTTCCCACTAATATTTTTTTTCAATATCTATGTTTAAATTTTAAATGCAGTATCTAAGAGAAATTTAGTACCCAAAATATACATTTTTGTTATAAAATTCAAAAAATAACATATTTTTTTTCAAACATGATAATTCACCATTATAAGCTCAACAAAGTTTTAGATAAACATTTAATTCATCAAAATGGATGTGCAAAAGAGTGAAAAGAGGTTTCTCATCACCAGGACTACCAATACTATAATTATACATATAAAAAATGAACACCCTACACATATAATACCATTTTTCATGAACCATCCAAAATACCTTGGTACAATAATACCAAATATTTTAATGATTTCGACCAAATATAATTTCTGGTCCCCACAGGTTGATGACTAGAAACTAGCATCATATCAAACATCACGTTGAAAATTTTTTCTGAAAAAGAAATATACTATAATTGGTACAATCCACTATATCAACACTCCTCATAGATGAATTTTGAAATTCAAACTATTAAATCAATATCCTAATATGTCTTCATCAAAAGAAACAAAAAATGAAAAATCAAGGTATAAAAAACAAATGTAACATGTGAATCACATCTCCACTGGTAGAATCTATCACTATATGTCCCATGAATCAACTACACCCCCACCTATGAGTGGAACATTCCCCTTTC
Source organism: Viscum album (assembly GCA_963277665.1). Classification (NCBI taxonomy): domain Eukaryota; kingdom Viridiplantae; phylum Streptophyta; class Magnoliopsida; order Santalales; family Viscaceae; genus Viscum; species Viscum album. Next base: position 1,369,303,020 of record OY728133.1, on the reverse strand, counting down.
TTAGACCCAACATACTATAGTATAAAAACAATCAAAATAAGTGGTGTAGTGTGAGATAAATTTCCTAGTAGGATCTCACCATTTTTTTATAATCAATTCTATGAAAATAACATAATTATGATTTAAAAGTAAATAATATATGGAATGAAAAGATATTAACATGTTTTCTATAGATGAAGTTTGCAACTCAATATATTATATACATATCAAAAATGGATTATATGTACATTTCATTTGAACCATTTATATAAAATAGTTAGTAAGAATAATATAGGTTGTAAGAATAAAGTAGTTATATAATAAATAAAATGGATAATAAAATAAATCACAAAAAATCACAATACTAATATGCCATGAGTTATGACAGTTTTTTTTTGAAATGGGATCCTCACAATACTCAATCATCATCATGGATCTAGATATGTGTGAATACTCAATTCAACACCCCAATAGGGAAACCATTATGGTAAATCAATTTACACCTCATTAGGGTACCCTTTTTAGGAAACAAGTTGATCTTCTCTTAATTAATGTTCCTATCATCAATATATTTCTATGGATTAAATGTCCTAACATTTATATCCTAATCTCCACTAATTAACTTGGATCACACATGCTTTAAAAAACTAACCAATCAATAATGTAAAAATCAATCATTTCAAATCAACTGATCATTCATAGTTGAATTACTCAATTTCAATTTTCATCATGCCTTTTCATTTCAAAACCAAATCATAGATTTCCATAAAATTCCTTACATTTAAAAAAAAGAATGATCTTAAAATAATATTCTCAATAATCAACATAAAATCATTTCAAGAAATTCTATTTCAATTCAAGGTATAATTTTGTCAACATCCTCCCACTAATTTAAATTCCAATGAAATTGTGTGTTTCTAAAAATTCTATTTCCTTTCTAAATCATATACCAAATCATCCTACATATATGATTTTAAATTAATTCATATTAATCAAGAAGACATGGATTCAATTTCAGGGTAATGAATTATAGAACCACCAACATGTAATCACATGATCAAATCCACACATGAAATGAGAACATGAATGAGAACAGATGATAAGGATATAAATAATGAAAACCTAAAAGAAAAATGTATCAAAATAAGTATTATATATATTAATGACCTGATGATATATCACTATCGAAGAATGAGATAAGAGGAGAAAAGAAAAATCCATATTGTCAGTGATTCAATCCATAAATAGAAGGAGTTGGAGGAGTGAAATGTTCCTCTTGATAGCCTCCAAAGACCAAGAAATCTTATTATAATTGAATATGGATGTTTAAAATCATATATAGGGACCCAATATTTTTAATATTATTTGTAGAAAAATTAAAAACAAGGAACATGGTTTTTTGTACATGTCTCTTGGTTAGTTTTAACTATTAAACACTGCTAGACATCAGAATGGGTATCATATCTTGGATGTATAGTAAAAATAATCCTGTTTCAATCATGTTAAATCTTACCTCCAAGGGTGAATGGTTTGGAGGTGTGGGAATATGGTATGGAAAAATTAGACACCCGTTTCACGTGTCTCAAAAAATGGTGCATGTTTTACTAGGCCATTCCCCATAGTTCTTCCTAACAATTCTCCAACCGTACACAGCCCCATGGGATTAATTTTTTTATAAAAACACCAAAAAGCACACCAATTTAATACCTAACTTTGATTAATAAAAATTATCATTAACATCCAAAACAAATGTAACAATATTTCACATCCTCCCCACTATCATCACTTTCTCTCCCTATAATTCCAATAAAAATGTTTCAATATCAATGAGATGTGGCCACTTCTATGTCAGTAGTTCCTCATGCTACCATGTATCATGTGAATTAGGAAAATTAAAAATATCACATAGACTAATGGTACCATCCACCCAGAAAGAACCATTATCTTGAAATCAACAATACTTATTAGGTGCTCAGTCATGGATACATGTTCAACATCAATATCCTCACAGCTCAAGACATGAAAATGATATGAAATATTCTTCTTGTGCTGTGAAACATGAGACACATTTTGGATCTATGTAAACTATGGTGTATGTTCCAAAAGGTAATACACTTTCCACACACCCTCAACAAAATCAAACGGTCCTCGAAACCTCAACATTATCATTAACAATTTTCTAAGACATTGATGAACAAAATGAGATGAAACTCTTAATAACACTAGGTAAACAATTAAAAACTCCAAAATAATAAGTTGATAATCATCATTGGATTTACATTAAATATGTATGATCACCATTATGTGATTAATCAATTGAATCTTAACTGTAATCACAAGGAATAAAGTTGGACAAAAAAAGGAAACCTCACCAATATATGACCAAAATAATAGAGACCTACATGAGAGGCCAAACAAGGCCTCAAAAGGATCCATTAAAATAGAATCATTATAACTATTATTGTAATAATACTCAACTAGTACCAAATAAACACCCCAATATCTACTAGTGTCATGTACACAATCATATAATTTTTTTTTCATGACTGGAATTTCTCATTTTGTCAATCCATCCATCTATATATGATTTTATGTCATCAATATAACATGGGATCCCAATTCCACATAAATTACTTTCCAATAAATAAGAAGTAAAATGGGAATCCCATTAAAAACCTATAAATGATGGTACTCTTTGAAAATGAAAAATATCATTCTCATAGAGACATCCCAAATCCACAACATTTATTATATATCGAATGGGTATGAGGTGAGATGATTTGGTCAGCCAATCTATCACATTCCTTATCATATTCTTCCTTCAAGGGGTACGTGGAAATCTAACCATGAAATCCGAAAAAATATCATCCCACATCCACATCGGCGTAAGAAGTGACTAAAACTTCCCAACGGCATGTGGTTCTTGACATTTATATGGTAATATATATAACAATAAGAAACAAAGTCAGTGATGTCTCATCTCAAACATGAACAGTAGAGTCGTCAAATTATATTATTGAACATCTTCATGGTACCAGGGCACACTACCCACTGGGAATTAAGAAAATCAGTAATAGTGGATTTATTCATAGGAAAAGGTAAGCATTATTTGTTTTTGAAGTAGTGTATATCCTTAGAAGAGGAGAACCACTCCTATGCGGTACACCACAATAAAGTGGTTCCCTAATTCCATAAAAATCATCATTAATCTTCCCTTCCAGAAGGATTATCTCAAGAAGATATATTTTGATCTAAAAATTCTTCAGAATAAACTATGTCAAATACACTTGGACTCCCAATAGAATCTAAGAAAACATATATTTCATATTACACCCTTGTTATGATTCCTTCGTGGTGTTTCTTGGTAGTTTCTTTCTCGAAGAGATAGAAAAAACATTCCCCATGCCTGATGTGTATGCTATGTTGAGATAAAATGATTGCAGTTACATCACCCAATGCCTTTGCTTACGGTTTAGTTATTCTTGAGTAAATATATATCACAATATTTTGTGGTTCGAATAAATGGAAAATTATTCTTTAAAAGGTAATTTCCCCAACTATTAAGAGTATCACTCACAACAGTTCATTCAAGATCATGGGTCAAATAATTCGACTCACGTGAACTATGTTTTTTGGAACCATAGGCATCCATGTGATTACTATACATAATAACAATGAACAAACTGAATCCCAAAGCATAAAAAGGCCACATAACCCTACCCAGTCTCTTAGAGAGTCAACAATAACACCTAAGATAAAATATGTTTTAAATCATCAAAATAAATCTAACATTTCATATCCCACATGAACTAAAATCCCTTCAAGTAAGGGTAGTCATTATAAAATCCATCATAAAGAATTATTTTTCAAACATATGGTTATACCCCACCAATACCCATAACCTATAAATCCTAAAAACATTATGTAGTTAATCCCATGAAATAATAATTTGAAACTTCTTAGGATCATCTGAAAAAATATATTCTATGAGCATGTGTCGCAAGAACATCACTTCTCAGATCTCAATGTTTCATTTTAAAATCATTGTGTAATGTTACCGATTTATATCAATTTAAATAAAATCCCTCAAATGAAACATACAATCCTCCTTGGTTTTACATTACTTAATATTTCTTCCATAAATACTAACACAAATGATTATTAGTGTCCATGGATTTTACTATTCATCAGTTCCCTAAAAATAGATAGAGCATTGGTCAGACTAAAATGAATCACAATGTATGTGTAATGGTCATTCTTACACCTAATGAAAGTCTTATTAAATTCATATTATTTAATTCTCATATGGAGATAAGTAGATAAAATGTAATTCTTTAAGACCAACATTTCCCATTCTATCTAGTCAAAAAATTATCAATCGTGGTAAAAAAAACTTCTTCATCAGCATAACTCGTTTTATATTTTGGTGATCAACACATAGGTAAAATGTTCTGTTATCATTTTTTCAAAAGCATAGGTTCCACCCAAGTTGACACCCTAATTAACATAAATATTTTATACAATAGATAATCCAAAATAATTATTAACCATTTTAATTTATTGAATCTATGTGGTGAGAGGGAGTCGATAGTTTATGAGTACTATTTGTTAAATAAATAAAGAACTCATCTCTCACTAGAGAAAGATTATAGAAATTAGATTGAAAATCATTAGGAAAATAAATGATAAATTTAAGGATATCATCACTCAAATATTTTAAAATACATTCCAATGAAAACAATCACATTACCATGCCAAACTATAGAAAATGAGGTCCAACTCTACTTAAACTAGGGTCCCATTTTTATGAAAACATAGCACACCCCATCTTTTATACTATTGGAGAGTCAATAAAGATAAAAGTAAATTTGGACCTTATAGAAAATTATCCAATACATTCTAAAAATGATTTAAATTGGTTTCATATTGAGAACCAAAAACATTATAGACTAATTCAGTCTCAAATTGAGAGAAAATGCAAAAATTATGCTAGAGACCCGTCTCTCTCTTAATTTTAAGGGACATAGTAATATCAATCATATTATAAAAAAATCTTCATATTAAGGTTTACCACATTAAAAATACGAGTTGATATAAATGTCTGTGATGTACTAGTATCAAATAAATAAATCACTATAAGTGAAGCTCTAAAACCCCATGATTTCATAGTACGTTATCTCTTTAAAGTAATTTAATAGATTATATTGAATGCAAAACCAACTTGGCTTGCGTTATATACATGTTTGAGTTTCTGCAAAACAACAAATTTGTATTATAATTATTAAAACAATATAGTTATTTTTCAATTATATATATTAATATAAATAGTAACAAGTAAATTTTAAATTATATTTAAAATGTTCTCAAATATATAAAATATATTTATATTGAAATATGTATGTTTTGTTAAAATAGTTATATATTTAAAAAAATCATTAATGAACAACTTTTTCTGTCCTCCTGTGAACAATAATAAAATTAATTTTAGACACTCCAAAAAATTTATTTTTTTAAAATAGAATTCATTTTTGAAGTTAGAATAAGAAAACTATGTTAGGGTGAATATTTTTCCTTAAAAATATTCAGTTTTTGATGAATAGTGGAAAATAATGCATAATAAAGAAAAACAGACTTTTTCATTTCAATAATTTTTTAATTAAAATTTATCATTAAGTAAAAATAAATATATAATAAATAAATTAGTCAAATTTAATTCTATTGATTCATTATATAATAATATTAGTTATATAAAATTTTATTGGACTTTATAATGTCTTTTACACACCTTCTAGGCACATTTTCATATTTGCAAAAAAATGTAATTTTACCGTTTCTGTGAATTAAAATTTCAAAAATTAGATAGAAACGGTTGTAATGAGTAAGTAAAATGTGGTTCAATAGGATGAAAATAATTTTTTGTGAATAGTAACTTTGGAATTTTATTTACCACAGTTAAAAGAAAATAGGGTAATTAAAGGTAAAAATAATATTATAATATTATAAAATTGCCCTATCACATGTCCTAATTCTATTTAATAAATCTTTTTTTAACAAAATCAACATTAGTACACAAATATGATCCTTTTTATTCACTTGGTTTAGATTAGGACATTTATTATATTTTATTTAAAGAAAAGTTAAAAGTGTTATATTCAAATTTTAATAAATAAACCATTTATCATATAATGTTATATATAAGATAAATTAGACTTTAAATATTCATTATCAACATAAAGAGGCTTCCTATATAATGGTATTTTATTAATAATGTTTATATATTAAATATTTTAATATATTTATGACATAATGATGATGTAATAATTAACTTATTAATGAAAGATTTAAAAAAATGAAATTATAAATGATAAAATTAATGTAAATTGAAACTTTTGATTCCATAGAATATTTTTTTATTTTAATATGACATATTAGGCTTGATTAAAATTATTTTTTGAAAAGGAATCATGTTTTTATGACTTTATCAAAAAACCAATTACTAAATAGTCTCAAAATTGACATAAATGAGTTTTTAAAACAAATATCATTTTATAAATTATATAATATTCCAAAAATATAATGTTCAGCCAAATGAATTATATAATGTTACATATGTCATTAATGAATAAATTTTGGTTCAATTTAAATTTAATTATAACTATATTAACCATGTAGTATAAAAATACAAGAAGAAATGGTAAAAGATAAACTATTTAACTTGGGGTTAAATATAAATGATATGGTTAATATGGTGACATAAACATATCTAAAACCTATTTTTCGAGAGGATTCAGACCCATAACAATATTATCATCAAAATAAATCAATTTTGATCTTTTATAAACCGAAAATAATTTTATAATAAATTAATATTTCAAGCATTTCTAAAAGTGCCTCCACCTGTCTTATGAAAGGGAACCTCCCTTTATTTTTAATTAACACCTCCAAAGCCATTTGGATTAGCCAAAACCTACTCTAATCTCCTCCCAACTAACATAAATTCAACCTAGAGGCCTTACATTGATCAGAAATCCATTCTATGGAACTCTTTTGTTCAAATCAAAAGGAAGCACCGGAAGAAAAGGTAATTATTTTATCACAACATTCAAAGTTCTTTTCTTCTTCTACATCGACTTTCTTTGTTGTTTTACATAATAAAATAATAAATACCAAACCTTATACAACCTGAGATGTTATTTTAATTATTTTACAACCATATTCCTTATTTTATCTATCCTATGAATAAAAAAGTCACCTTGCGTGGTTACGTTAGGTTTACCATATCCACACCGTGGTGTAATTTGTTATTCAAATTGTATTATTTGGATGGATAAAATGATGATTATTATGTATATAAATAAGGAAAATAAAATGATAATGGTTCTGTATAATTATTTTACCATCCAATTTCTTAATATTTTATGATTAAGGAAATGATATAATCGCTCGTGCGTACGTACGGCTTACCGTCTCCACGACGCGATGAGATTCATTTCCAAGTTCACCATTCAATGATGGTTATGGAAATATATATTATTAATACTTATATTATATATGACATAATAATGCTACAATAAATATATATATATATACATATATCTAATTAACTTACTTCCATTCAATACGATATGAAAACAGAAACAACGTTTATGTGTACGTATGGCCTACCTTCTCCATAAACAGTGCATTCCATTTCATATATCAATCTACTATACATATTTATATTCTAAATATATATTATATATAAATAATCTTTTATATCTGTAACTAATCAAATCATGATATATGTGATACAATCAAGAATGAAAAGTTAAATACATATGACAATAAAGAAAGCGATTATTACCCAAAATGTTACTCTGACATAGAAATTATTATTCAATGGGTAGTATAAATTAATAAATGAATCATATATGTTTTAATAAATATTAATAAGGTTATTTTATGATTTAATAACATACTATGTTAATTATACTGGAGTTTAATCATTCCCTCGACTAAAAGAATGTATAATGTAAGGGAATTCTATATCACATTTAATATTCGTGAGATATAAGACATGTTCACCACCAATTTTCTATGTGTGGTGTATGTAAGGCCTCTATTTTATTTCATATAATGAATAAAATTATCTTCATGGTATTTATAGATTCATTTTATTTTATTAAACCTATGATTTAAATGTTCAAATTGGTAGGTAACGCTTTGAATGTTTAAAGAATTAATCATTTCTCCATTTCAACATTCATGATATCATTATTCATAACTATTTATTTGAATATAAAAGCATTATAAATATAATTTAATATATATTTAAATTATCATCAATTTTTATTAAAAATATGAATAGTTAAATGTTTTATTGAAGGGTCTCTTTAACTAGATCATTATTATAAAAGTTTTAAAGATTTATTTTTCTAAATCATTTTAATTAATGTACATGTTTTCCAAATTATTTTATGGATATATTTATATAGAAATAATATTTTTAAAATAATAGTTACTTTCAAAAGTTTCAAGGTGGTATGGGCCACTTTGATTCAAAAACCTCTTTTAAATTAATTCCTCTATAAATTGACTGACAGTTAAATGATTTCATGAAAAAGGATATATTTGTCTCAAAGAGTTTTAATGATTATTTTAATCTATTTCAACATCCTTTATTGTATTTTTTATTGAGGTTGATTTATTATAATACAATATTCCATAGTTTCTTGAATGATTTATGATAAGTTTTAATTTGGATGTGCTATTTTTATTATATTACTGATTTATGGTTAAAGTATTAAGATTTCATATTACAGTTTTAATACAAATTTTTATGTTGTGTTCTAATCTTTTCATATGAGAAATAAAATCGACATAGTTATTGACAGGAAGTTCCCGCTATATCCACTCAATGCATTAATAGGTCTCAAGATAAAAACTAGTGTCTTGGCATAAGGCCTTGGAAAAATAAATATTTTGGGTCTTGGAACGAGGCCTTAACTTTGCAGTTAAGATGTTTGAAATTATGAATTCTATCATTATGGGATTAGTTATTGGTATTTAAAGTGATTTTTTGACTAGTAACATATCCATATGAATATGTAAAATGAATTATTTGATTTATCCTTTCCATATTATGCTGAATTTTATGTTTTAGGGGCTTATGTTTCAATTTTATACCTTTCCATAAAATTTTATGATTATTTATGATAGATTCTACTATATTTTTATCCTTATTGAGCTTATGAGATCACCCCTTTGTTATGATTCATTTTCCCATGATGCTAAGATGTGTATCATGATTTATATTCAGTTTTAAGAAAAGGGAATTATGGAATTTTCAAAGGATTATCAATGTTGTATTTTATGTTTGAAATTTTAATTTGAATTCCATTAATGTAATATATTTTCCAACACTTCTAAAATGATCAGTCCTTTAGGACGTGATTCCTTGTAATCATTCCAATGTATTAAAATAATTCACTGAATCCAATCATCTAGGTTCGGGGCTTTACAATTGGTATCAGAGGAAGTTTACTAATAACCTTGGAATCTAGATTCAGAAAAAACATTTATTAGAGAACATTACTGTAAGATAGATTTCGAGGATTAGTAGAGAAGAACATCAATTGTTTTTGGAAATGTATATATTAGGTGGGTTTTCCAAGAAATACATTCATGAATAGATATTACAAGTGGAAATGGTTCTGGAAAAGATGTATCTGGGAGTGAAAACACAAACATGGAGTTTCAGGCATGACCTCGGGTATCCTATTACACAACAAAGAGCCTTACTTCCCAAATAGTTTCACACACAAAGGGGATATTCTTAGGATAATTCACATTATTTTTGCATACCATTAAGAATGATTTATTAGTAAATGTGTTAGTAATGAAACCATTTTTAGGATAATAAGACTAGATGTGTGAAAATATTCAATTAATGATGATAATTTTTCTAGTTTTTTTATTATACATTATGATATGATCTAAACTAGTGTATGTCGCCATTTAGAAATGGAACGCAGTAGAAGGAATGAGAACTCCTGAAATATGTAGGATCCAAAAAGTAAGAAGGATCATATCATTCATGGTATTATTCCAAAATTTAAGAGGGGAACTGTCTACCATGTATTCTCATCAAATGATGAAATAATATATTGTGTTAAAAAGAAAACTAATTAATTCTCCGAGTCCTATGGATTTGAAAGGATGAAAGAGAATAATAATACAGAAGAGAAAAATATAGATAAAGGGAAGAAGGTAAAGAAGTAATTTTGCACATGTGATAACTATTGAAAGAATCACCATTGTAAATAAATAAAGGGAATTGGAGTTTGTTATATAAGTGTGGAGAAAAAGGACGCCATGTATATGACTGTAAGGCTATGAAAAAGGTTCTAAATATACAATGCTTCATCATCAAGGAGTTGGGACACTGCGCGAATCAATTTCCCAATCATCATAGTATACCCCAAATGATGTTGTTGAATAATATACAGGATATGATACTACCACGTATGAAGATTAATGATTAGTGTTCTTATGTTTTTATTAAATAATAGTGTCATTTGATAATTTTATTAATGATATTCATGTTATAAAAATTATAGAGTATATAATGATTGTACTAAAGTACTCTTTCAATAAGGATGTTAGATTTTATGGTACCATGTAATGTGACACAGTTTCAATTTAAACATTTTGGAAAATATATATTTGGGGGAAATATAACCCTTAATATGTTTTTGAAAATGAAATATTGATTTCGGAATAAGAGATAATTGTTTTGGATAATGTAGATTGGATATTATTTACATCATTAGAACTGATTAATGGTTTGTTTAAAAAGATATTTATACAATCATTATTGGATGATTTAAATATTAATTTATTTAAGGAGAATATCTAATATTAATTGTTTTAAAAAAGTAATAAGGAAGTAAAAACATATTCAAATGAGGTTTTATGGTAATTCATGTTATTACCATATTTTAATAGAATACACGATGACGGTGTTCACATGTTGTTATGTGAAAAAATAGATTGTCATTATTTTATGTTGACTATCCTTATAAATTTCTGAACTATGATTTTGGACACAAGTATTTTGGATATGTATAAAGGTTGGAAATGAGTAATTTGAACACTTGATATTTTGTTTTTGGTTAATGTATGATTTATTGGATTATTTTACCTAGGCTTTTGGTTTTCAGTAAACATTTAGAGGATTAAGGGAATACTTGTGGACCTTATGAATTATCAAATGTGCTTCAAGCATAAACAAACATTTTTGAACATTAATTTATTAGTGAATGGGTTGAAATGAAAATAAATCGAAGAATTACCAAATGAAGAGAATATCACTATGGCAGTTAATGAAATCAATTATGTTTTCTAGAGTTATTATCTTGATTGTAAATCAATACCTCATATTTGAAAAATAATGTATAAAAAAGTGTAATCATAATACCATATGTTTTTTTTAAACTGAGGATATTTTAAATCATCATTGATTTATGGATTTGAGGCCCCCAATTTTTCATTTATTGTTGAATTTTTTGTGATTGATGACCTCAATCACTCCCTAAAAATATTTACATTTTTCTTCGAATTTTGGGTATTTAATTTCAACCAATGTTCTTCTATTCAAAATAATAAATTTTTTGTGACTCTTTTATTTCCCTTTCCATATTATTAATATTAAATTTTATTAACCCTATTTCTGATGTGGGTTTTCTACAATGGTCTTTTCTATTTTCAGCCATATATTTTCAATGAACAATTTCAAATTGAAAGGAAAAAATTTATTGAAAGAGGGGAGAATGTAACACCCCATGATTTCATATTATATTATCACTTTAAACTAATTTAATAGCTTATGTTGAATGCAACACTGATTTCTCTTCCGTTTTATGCATGATTGAGTTTTTGTGAAAAAACATTAGTATTATAATTATTTAAATAATATATTTATTTTCAAATTAAATATTATAATATTAACAGTAAAAAATAATTTAAAATTTTATTCAAAATTTTTTCACATAAATAAAACAATGTTATAATTAAATGTATATGTTTTGTTAAAATAGTTTTATATTTATAAAAACTATTTTATTAAAAGAACTTCTTTTTATGTTTTTTTTGTGAACAATAATAAAATTAGTTATAGACTCTCATAAAAACTTAATTTGGAAAAATAAAATTTATTTTTGGATTCAAAATACAAAAATTAGTTGAGGGTTAATTTTATCTAATTTTCTAAAAAAAAATCAATTTTTATGAATAGTAAAAAATACTACATAGTACATAAAAACGATAATTTTCATTTAAATAATTATTTGTAATTAAAATTTATCTTAAATTCAAAAAATATATATAATACATATATTATTATAATTTAATTCATTGTAGTCATTTTATAATAATATTAGATATATAAAATTATATTGAACTTTTTAATGTCTTTTACACACATTCTAGGCACATTTTCAAATTTTCCGAAAAAATAATTTTTTCTGAAGAGTAACATTTGAATTTTATTTACCACGTTTAAAAGTAAATAGGTTAATTAAAGGTAAAAATAATATTTTTTATAATATAATATTACTGCAAAACATGTCCTAATTCAATTGGACAAGTGTTTTTCAACAAAAATAAAAATTAGGACAAAAATATGATCCTTTTTGATTCACTTGGGCTTGAGTAGGTCATTTATTATATTTTATTTAAAGTAGAGTTAGAAGTGTTAAATTCAAATTTTAGTAACTAGTTTTTTTTAAATTTGGTTATACATAAGATAACTTCGACTATAAATATTTATTATAAAGGTAAAAACATTTAATTCATCCTGAAAATTTATTCATAATTTTTATACAGTAAATAATTAAATGTATTTATGACACATTGATGATACAGTAATTACCCTATTAATGAATGGTTAAAATAAAGGATATTATAAATGTTAAATTTAACGTATATTGAATATTTTGATACCATAAACAAATTTTCTTGGTGAATATTACATGTTTGGGTTGATTCAAGTTTTTTTTTTATTTTTGGTATCATGTTTTTATGACATTAACAAAAAACCAATTACTAAATTGTGTCAAAATTGACAAAAATGAGTTTTTAAAACTAATACTATTTTATTAAATCATATTATAGTCCTAAAAACTATGGATTAGCCATGTGACTTATATAATGTTAAATATTTCATTAATGAATCACTTGAGGTTATATTGGTAGTTTATAATAACTATATTTACCATGTAGTATTAAAATACAAGAAGACATGGTAAAAGTTAAACTATTTAACTAAAGGTTAAATAAAAAATATAAGGTTAATATGGAAGAAAAAATATATTTAAACTCTATAGGTTGAGATTATATCAAGCCATACCCATCTTAGATGCAAAATCAATCAATTTGGATCTTTTAGAAACAGATAATCATTTTATAATAAATTAATATTTCATGATTTTTCAAAAGTTCCCATCACCTCTCCTGTAAAAGGGAACCTCACTTTATCTTTAATTCACATATCCAAATCCATTTGGCTCGGCCAAAACCTGCTCAAATATCTTCCAAACTACTCTCACTTAATTCTAGAGGTCTTACATTGATCATGCATACATCCTATATATACCTTTTTTTAATCCAAAAGAAGCACCATAATAAGAGGTGATTATTTAATCACCACATTCAAAGTTATTTTCTTCTTCTACATGATATTTATTTTTTGCTTCCATACTAAAATAATAAATAATGTATCATACACATGATTATATCTTATCATAATTATGGGAAAACCATATTCTTTATTCAATCTTTCCTATGAATAACAATGTCACCATGCATGCGTACGTACGGTTTACCATCTCCACGCCATGGTGTAATTTGTTATTCAACTTAATGTTATTTGGATGGATATAATGATTTATTATTATATATATAAATAATGAAAATAACAAGATAATTTTCCTGTATTATTAATATACCATCCAATTCCATACATATTTGTCATTAAGGAAATGATATCCTTTCTCGTGTGTACGTACAACTTAACGTCTCCCCGGTGCGATGAGATTCATTTACACATTCAATATTCAACGATGATTATAAAAATAAATATTATTAACAATTATGTGATATATGACATAATAATGATACTTGATATATATATATATATATATATATAATTCACTTAGTTCTATTCAATATGATATAAAAAAGAAAAACAACGTTATTGCGTACGTTTGACCTACCGTCTCAATAAACAGTTTATTCCATTTCACATATATATATATATATTACATATTTATATTCGGAATATATATGATATATAAATAATGTTTTATATTCTGTAAGTATGTAAATAATGTTATAAGTGATATAATCAAGAATAAGAAGTTAAATACATACGAGAATGAAATTGATTATTACCCAACATGTTATTATAACCAAGAGATTATTGTTAAATGGGTAGTATAATGTCATCAATGAATCAAATATGATATCATAAATATTAATATGTTTCGGGTGTGATTTAATAATATAATAATTTCATATTACATGAGGCTAAATTTACCCTCAACTAAATGAAAGTATAAGGTAATGGAATTCTTTCTCACTTTTAATATTCTTGAAATATAATCCATATTAACCACTTATTTCTTCTGTGTGGTGTATATAATACCACTATTGTAATTAATATCATGAATAAATTTATCATAATGGTATTTATAGATTTAATTGAAGATATCAGGCCTATGATTTTAATGTTTAATGTTTTATGGGACACTTTGAATGTTTAAAGATTTAATCCTTTATTTATTTCAACATTATTGATATTATTTTACATAACTATTCATTTGAATATAAAATTATTATGAAGGGAATTTTATGTCTATTTTAAAGATCATTCAATTTTTTTAAAATATTAGTCTTTTAATGTGTTATGGAAGGGTCTCTTTAACTAGAACATCAATTTAAATGTTTTACATATTTATTTTTATAAATCGTTTTAATTAATTTCCATGTTTTCAAAATGATTTTAAGGGATTATTTATATAGAAATAATTGTTTAAAAATTTTAATTACATTCAAAAGTATCAAATTGGTATGATACACTATGATTCAAAAACCTCTTTTAGATTAATTCCTTTATTAACTGGGAGACATTTAAACGATTTCAAGAAAAGGGGGATATTTCTATCAAAGATTTTTAATGTTTATTTTCATCTATTTAAAAACCCATTATTATATTTTGGATTGAGGATGATTTATTTAATACAATATTCCATATTTTATTGAATGAGTTATGATTTTTTTGAATTTGGATGTACTATTTTTATAACATTTATGATTAATGGATAAAGTATTAACATTTCGTATGAAAGTTTTAATACGAATGTTTCTATTTTGTTCCACTCTTTTCATATGAGAAATAAATTGGACATAGTTTGTGAAAGGTATGTCCCACTATACCCACTCTATTCAACTGTATATCGCATGATACAAACTGGTGTATTGGAACAAGGCCATGACAAAATTTATATTTAAGATTTTGGGACGAGTCCTTGGCCATGTGGTTAAGATGTCCAACATTATGAATTCCATCATTATGAGAGTAGTTATTGATATTACATGTGATTATATGACTATTATAATATCCATGTGAAAATGTAAATTTAATTATTTGATTTATCATTTCCAGGTTATGCTGAATTTTGTTTTTAAAGGTCTTGGGTTACAATTTTATTCCTTTCTATAAATGTTTATGATTATTTATAATAGCTTATGCTATATTTTTTATCCTTACTGAGCATCTGAGCTCACCTATTTCTAATGTTTAATTTTACCAGGATTCCCTAAAATGTATAATGATTTATATGAAGGTTTATTCTAGAATAATAATGGAATTCTCAAAGATGATCTATGTTTTATTTTATGTTTAAAATTTTAATTTTAAGTTCATGTATGTAATCTATTTTCCCAAACTACTAAACCGATTGGTCCTTCAAAACATGATTCAATGTAATCATTCCAATGTATTAAAATAATGCACTAACTCCAGGCATCTGGGGTTAGGGAATTATAGAATCTATAGTGATTGTACATCTCACGGTCGTTGGACCCACACTAGTTTCTTCTAGAGACTCTTTAATAATGTGAAGAAGCATAATTTTAGGTTCCTATGGTCGAAACCCATAAGTTTTTTACGTATATGATTTAAACACAGTGCCTTCCAATTCTAATGAGTCTATGACACTATATTGGGAAAACAACATGATATAACATTTGTTAGTGACCAGAGTATCAGCAAAAACTATATAACGTGGGTTCCATAGTTGAAACCTACTTCAAATTGCCAAACCTTAAAAACTAAAATAATCTCAATGGGACTCTACCAAGAATGAATGGAGGTGTTGATGGATATTACTACTCAGAACCACAATGACGGTCATCATGATTTCTATTATCATTAAATGAACTAAAAAACTATATGTATGCGAAATTATAACTCCAATCAATGATGACTTACCATCCATGTCAAGACCATCCAACAATGAACTATCCAGTAAACCAAAATAAGATGTGATATTAAACATAAAGAACTGGGATCAAATAGTTTATAGAATACCTATTTCAAATAAATGAGATTATAGTTTTAGATTTTTCAGCACAGTCGTAAAAAATAATCAAGATCATATATACATTTTCATTAATATTTAATATTCATGTCTCCATACTGAAGGAAAATAAACACTATTGAGTTCTCTATGTCTATTTATTATAGAAAGAACTTGTTGGTGAATGTAAATATAAATTCTCTCCACTCAAATCCCATATGTTTCTTTAACATAACTGTAATATCCCACTATATCCTACTGTGTTCTAAAATATTAATGGTAGAACACTTCACATTTATAGATTCTGGAAATTAAAATAACTCAAAAAAATAACTCAATATTTTATAACCAATCCTTAGCCACTTTAGGATCATTCAATCCACGGGATTCTCGTGGTTCCTTGTGAATAAAATTTTGAGTATGATCAATAGATTAATCCTTTTTAGGTTCAACAACTACATATTGTATAGAGAATAGTGCATGTACTTCTCCCAGAGCTTGTACATAATGTAATACTATTTTAACATGATTATGGTCTACTATAGGATTTTCTTATTGTGGTTCATAGGTATCATCCTCTATTTTCATATACTAATGTCTTCTTAGAGGTGTGATTTTATACAAAAACAATAAAAAAAATTAAAATAGAATACATTGTACACATATCATCAAATAGAATAAGAGATTCATTAAAATTAATTCCTTCAAATAGAATTAAATAATGATATTTCAACAAACTCAAATTAATGGTTGGGAAGAGACTATAATAAGTTCAAATTAGTACACAAAGTCTCTTTTCCCAAACACCAAGGTCTATATAGGGGTCATTACAATGAGATATGTAAATGAACATTCTCTAAACTACCTCATAATTCATGAAGAATCTTATCTTTAATATATTAGGAAACATCATACTATATACTGACCTCATAGATAGATGCTTAACCTATACATATGATATTATTTTTTCATAACCTGCATGAATACCCATGTGTGTTGACACCTATTCCAGTACTGGCATAGCCCAATGGTCATTCCTGATCCACATGGTTTGTAAATTATCATGTGAATTCATATTAAATATCATAGGGAACATTTTTACCTTAAAATCATTAAAAGATAAATGATACATGTTGTTAAGTAAAAACTCCCTAAGAAGAATGTTCTAGAATCAAATAGGTTTAGAATTACCCAAATTGAACTTTACAAAAAGGAACAAAAACTGAAAAACCATGCCTCATAAAACCCATGTAACAAGTATATTACATTTCCACTGATCACCCCTATCACTCTAGGTCCCACAAATCAAGTATAACATCCACCTATGAGTAGTGTAATACCTTTTCTTGGACCTGACATAAGAAAATCTATAAAAAACTATTTTCAGAGTCAAGGTGTCACCTAAATAACCTTTTAGTGTCTCATCTGGTTTTCCATAAAAAAATTTATAATAATAAACCATTTATTCTTTAAAATTAAATAAAACAAATCATGGTTTGAAATTTATATATTTTCAACAAAACTAGCTTCCAACTAAAAAAATAGAATATATATCATAACATGTTTAAATGAAGATCTTATATAAGACATTAATATAATATAAATTTGATGAATAAAACAAATTATATTATAAAGGGAATTTATAACCATATAAATAACAAAATTCCCACGCTAATAAACCCTCAGTTACATTAGTTTCTCGAAATAGGATCCTCAAACCACTAAATAATTCTCATGACTAAATATATGTGTGCATTCTCAAGTCAATACATCAATAGAGGAACCATTGTGGGATGTCAATCTTCACCCCATTAGGGGAACCTTAATGGAAAATCATGCCTAACAAGGATCAATTAGGGTTTTCACCATAAATCAATTTATTGGTAGTCAAATTCCTAGAATTCTTATCGTAATAACCACTAACTATCACGGATCATATGTGCATTAAACAATCAATCAATCAATAAGTGTAAAATTAATCATTCTAACTCGACTTATTAATCAGGGTCCAATTTCCCAATTTCATTTTTCTACAATATTATTCACTTAGAAAACATATCATAATTTTTATCAAAAAAATACCATCTCAAAACAACATTAAATTTAGTAAAATTTTCAGAAAAAAATATCATGTCACCAAAAAAAATTCCCTTTCAATTATATCCATCAATTTTCTTCAATATCCAACCAAAAAAATCAATTCCATGGAGGGGGGGTTTCAAAATACGATACCATTTTTCAATCAGACATCAAATCCTACAAAACTTATATTTTTAAATCCATTAAAAACAAATTATTAATCAATCAATTAGATAGAGTTTTATTTTAAGGGTAATGAAATTTAGAACCACCTAACTTTCATCAATTTATCTAATCAACACCAACAATAGGAACTCTTACTAGAACATTGTTTAAGGAGGACAGGAAAAAAACCATATAATCATGATAAACAAAAATGGACATTAAATCTAACAAAAAAATGATTATTTATCACTCTCTAAGAATGAGATAAGAGGGTATTGGAAGAAACCACACATTAAGATATTTACTTACCAGACATGTATACAATGAGATCATGGGTGCAACTATCAAAAAATGGAAGGTGCTAGAGCATGAAAAATTACCAATTGATATCCTAAAATAGAAATGAATCATATTCATGTTAAATGGTGGTGTTTATAATATCAAACAGAGGTGATAGGGTTTTTAATAAAAATTTTGGGGAAAATAAAAAAACCATGGGCATAGTATGTTGTATGGGTTGTATGGTTATTAGTAATATTATTCCCTAACCATGCACAAATAATAGACTTTTAGATGGGGTACATGGTTTTTCAACATAGTTAAACAAACCATACATGGATTGTGGAAACTCTCATTGTGAAATACTACATGGTTTTGAGGAATCCCTGCACGATTTGGTCCAACTGTGTGCCCCATATGAGTCGCTCAAAAGAGGAAACATATATTTTTTTAAAATACTATTCTATTTTCTTAAACAATTAACTAACTGTGAATATCCCCATGGGTTTCCTTATTTTAAAAAACTCATAAAATTACCCCAAAGAAATACCCAACTATGAATGATCAAAATAATTGTCAAAAATTACCTAAATGTGAGAAATAATATGTTATAATCTATCTCCTAAATTTTCTACCCAAATGAATTCCTAGATTCCTTACAATAATTCTTATGTCATTTCTCATACCTTGAGATAATCCTATGATTGTATATGATGTAATGGATGCCTCTCAATGAAATGGTTATCATCTTAACCAGTTCGTTCAATGTTTATGGATTCTTTTAACTCATATAAATATATTATATCAATACTAAAATGATTAATCCAGTAAAAAAATATACTGACATGGTATTATGATTATGGGACCTCAATTTTTATACTCCTTCAAATGAAATGGTAAATGAAAGTATTTCTCATGCGTAAGTGTTCAATACCACCTCCACATAGTGATATTATTCATCTTCCATAATCATCGTCATTATTAATGGAAGGTTATTATGATGGATTTTATATTTATATATAATATATATATGAAATAATTAATCCTATTTATTTTTAATATATTATTTACCTTTTAACTTTTTCAGTCGTTTGAAATTTATAACATCACTCATGCATGTATGTGGACTTCCACCACCCTGAAGCATGGATATTCGTTTTTCATTTATAATTTACATGGATGGTTATATGGAAATATTTAATGAATATATATGATATTTTTCATATAATAAGGATTTTAAATGTGAATTGTAATTTTCCATTATTTCAATCCATTCATCAAAATGTGGAATCATATGTCGTGCATACGTATGGATTGTTATCTCCATGAGTTGAAGTAAATAATTTTTCATTATCACTTTATATGATTTAATATAAAATTGTATAATTTGAATAAACTTTATACTTATTTAATTATTAATAATCTTTTGATGATGAATATTTTACAAAGGGGCATGTCTTTGAACCATAGAACCATAACAAGCATTAAAAATGGGCTAGTTTCATCTGAATGATCAATTTAATTATGAAGAGGTTAATTTGAAATTTTAATGAAATGATGCCTAATATGTTATTTATGAATATGGTTTTGGAATATATATATAACGAATATATATTAATTATATATTCTCACTTAATTGAAAAGAAGAATGATTATATTATTGGTATGGGGTTATGATACAATGTCATTTCAATTTAGGATAATATGTGATTAATTTTTATTAATAAAATCATATTGATCATGCAATTCTATCCCAATATTATTTCTTATAAAAATTTTATTATTCTAATTTTTATGTATTATTTCCATTTCCACTCTTTGGTAATTAAAATTATTCATATTTTATCAGTAAAAGCCAAAATTTGTTCCACTTTGATCAAATTTATCGTCTTCCATTCCTACACACTTAAAAATTATTTTATAAAATAATTTTCCATTAAATTAAATATTTAAAAATGATTATTTTCATTAGATATTTATTTATTTAAATTTTTTTAATATTAATATATTTAATTAAATATTTTTTTAACATTATATTTTAGAATTTTTCAAAATGTGTTAAAATAACATTATCTTTTAATGTATCTACTATGAATAAATTTTCCTACCATCATGACCATTATTTCCATTGAAGATTATTTTACATGTTTTAATTGTTATTTTAAAATTAAATAATATTCACAATATTATGTAAAATTTTAGTTAAGATATTATCAAAAGAAAATGATATTTTTCCCATGTTTTTTATGAATAGTTCACTTATTCTTTTGAAGGTATTTTGAATCTATTTCAACATACTTTAAGGATCATTATGTTTCATTAAAAATATACTCTTAAGGTTAAATCCACTAATATGCATGACTTATAATGATGATTTTCTTAGTATAATCACATAAAACCCATTTATTTCAAACATGTCAATTATGCCATGATGAGAAAATGCATTCCCTTAGGATAACATCCACTTTGTTTCTCTAGTTGGATTATTATAATGTTATAATGAGATATTTAGGTGACACATTTATTTTGAAATGGTTATTTTATTAAGGTGTCATGATTGTTTTATGATCTGGTTACATATATATATATATATATATATATTCCATTATGTGATCAACGTGCATGTAATTATAATGGTCTCCATTATATTGGGTAATTAATGATATCTCATGATATAATAAGGGAGGGAATGGGGAGTGATCCTAGTTTTCTATGGAACTCTATCCATGATGACATTCCTGATAGTGAACCCTATATAATAAAATTAAAAAATGGTATGTGAACCCAATATACATTGATATAAATGGTAGTTATCCTTGATTAATGAAATTATTTTACATATTTAAGTGTAGGGAACAAGCTTATGTATTATTATTATGATATATTCTCATATATCATGACTGATTATTAATATTTTTTCACTATTAGATCTTATGCCTCTTGATTTTAAAAATCTTATTCCTTGATTCATGATTATTACATTTGGACTGATTGGGTATGAATTTTTCCAGTTATGATCATGTTGGCATACCCTTACACATATGCTCACTTATTATCATTATAGAAATGATTGTATTTATTACACATTAATTCATGATTTATTACATAATAATACACATAATAAAATGCATAATATTGATAATTGTACTATCTTTGGGTAATTAGGAATTATAAATAAATACATATAATAGGGGGTAAATCACCATTATTTAAAACATCTTTAACTTTATCATAATATTCCATCATAAAAAAACTACATTGAGTATCCTGAGGACATACATTTAAAAGGGGTTAGCTGTAAAGACTAGTATGGAATAAAAATAGAATAACATGAATAATTTATTAAATTACATACAATAGAAATATAAATGAGGCATAAAATATATGGGAATCATAACATTGACAATGATGTATGATATAACATGATAACATAAAGACAATATGGGAAATGTGAAAAAAAAATTAAACAAGGAATCATAAACATTGGTTAAGGTTAAATTCTAAGACATAATGGTAAAAATTGTCCTGTTATAGATTAGAGTCACTTCATAATCCCTTGATTGATTTTTCAAGAGACTAAAATGTTACCCAATACATTGGAATTCTATATAATTCCTTTCACACTTGTCACTTTCATTTGATTCTTATACATGGCTGTGTCACACTAATCATACAGCTTGAAATCATATTTCATCACATTTTATTACACGATCATGGAGTGTGAAATATATAAATGAAATTCATGAATAAAATAATTATATGTTCAAAAATATGAACACCTTTTATAAGAAATGGGTATGGGTCCTCACTAATAAATTATTTCACATGAGAAATCACTTAGAAATTTAGGTAGCATAATGGAGAATATAAAATTTCATGTGAGGTATTAATGAGAGTGAAATTGGTATCATATAATTTAGACATCATTGGGTCATTCCAATTTATATGGTTTTATATATACTAATATTAGGAAAGGGTGATAAATGAAAAATTATAATAAAGATTCATGAATAATGAGGAGAAAGATAGGATCACTTACATTGAGATAGTGATTCCAAAAGCATAGAAGGAGCTTATAGAGAGCTTGGTGTACCCTAATAGGTCTCTAGATAGGGGAGAGAAGATTAAAAACATGATCCATGGTTTTTAGTGGATATTAATGGGCGATTAGGTGGTTTTATATAGAAAAACAGATATGAGATCATTATTATTTCTCAAAATTAGGTTTTTTACTCAATATAATAATATAATCAAAACAAAAAACCATACTAGTGGTTTTCTAGTGGTTTATACGAATTTGATTTTGTTTTCATTATTTTATAGTTAAATGGATGAACTTAAAAAAATATTACCATGGTGATGTGGAAGATAGTCATGTTCTTAATGAAATGATTTTAAAACCATTAAATATAATATAAATTATGATTTTTTTATTAAAAGTATTTATAAAACTATTCAAATGATATAAAAATCAAATTATTCTAAATAGGAAATATATATTTGGTCATGGATACCATTAATAGAATTTTTACATTAGATTTTGTTTATTATGAAGTCATAATACACACCATATTTTTCTAAGGTATTTAATTATTATATGAAAGTTGTCCTCTATCATTTTTTTAAAGAATAAAAATTGGAAAATTTTTAAATACTAATTCAAATAATAATAATAATTCTATGAACATTACAATTTTCACTTTTTAAAAGGAGTCAGAATTTATTGAGAAGTTTTGAGTTTTTTTATACAATAACGGGTTTTGAGACCTTATAATGTGACAATTGACTTTGTATAAATTATAGGGTCACTTATGATTAATATATATTATTTAATGATAATATTTTATTAAAATATTTTTTATTTTATAAAATAAATTTAATCATCAATATAAATGTCTTAATTGAAGCAAAATATTACACACAAAAAACAAAATATATATTTTATAGTATGAAAATTGATATCTTTTATAAAGTAACAATAAGAAGTAAATGTAACCATTATTCTATTGAAAATAAAATATCAATATTCATATTATTATGATCATGATACATATCAATTTGTTATACTAGAAAAATATCTAATGGTATGGTACACAACTGTAAGATTTTCATGGGGTTTTTCGGCATACATTGTATGTGATGTGATCTTTATGTGATTGAACATATCCAATAAATGATTTTTCTCATGATATATTTGTAAGATATCAACATGGGATTAATCAAAGTAATATCTTAGTGATGATATCTACCTTAGAATCTCGGATAAATAGGGTTCATATGGTATGATCCTGGTGGTTGAGGCTATCACATCCTTAGTCTGTGTAAATTAGATTTCTTAAAACCCTATATTAATAGTAATCATATGATCACGATTAAAAAACTATTTTAAAAATGATTATGATTATTAAATTATTTTTAATTCCAATTTTATATAACAATGTTAAGGAAGTGAATGTTTTTTATATAACCACAATATATAATAAGGCATTTAATTAAATGAAAACAGGAATTTTACTCATAAAATTTCAGTTCATTTCATTCTTCCCCCTTTTAAAATTTCTCCTTTGAAATTTTAATTTCACACAATAAAATATATGATGGTAACTATATTTCATCACCACCTCTTGTTTAGATTTATCTCCTTTAAACTAGTGGTTTATCTATAGAACATTATCAAGGTGAATTGTATTATTTCATAGAACATTATCTCTATGATATAAGAACATGACCAATTTATCCAAATATTAGAGATCATTCTATAATGGTACCACATATGGATTCATCACACATGGGGATTCTATAATGTACATAAAAAAGTGATATATATAACACATCAAGTACTTGAGAGAGGTTAGGCAAGAGTTCTAGTTCATAGGCCACCACTCTCATGTGATCAAGGATCTCAAAGTGACAAATTTATATAGGACTAATCATTACCTTCTTCCCAAATCTCAGGAATTTATTCCATGGAGATATGAAATCGAACAACAAATATCAAACCTAAAACTGTATGACTCATCAATGATTATTGGAATAGGTATTTTTTCAACTTTGAGAATCCTTGATGTGTTGCTTAATGGTCATGTAGTTTTCCACCATTTCCACAACCATTTCAGGACCTACCAATTTATTTTCCACCACTTCATCTTAGCATGAAGATGTTCTCAACATCTTCCTATAAAGGGATTCATAGGGGACCATTTGGATTCTTGAGTGGAAAATATTAATGAATGAGAACTCAGTTTGAGGAATAATTTTGTCTCATCCTCCATTGAAGATAATTGAAAATTATCTCAATATATCATCAAGTGTCGGGATAGTCCGATCAGGTTGAACATCAGTTTACGGGTGATAAGAAATGATGAAGTTCAACTCAGTATTTAGATCTAGTTAGAGACTATTCTAGAGCATTGATGTAATTCTTGGGTCCAGATCAGATACAATAAATCGTGTTGTTCTATATAACCTCACCACTTCTATGATGTATATCCCTAAAAGTTGATAGAGTGAGAAGTCCTCTTGAATTGCAATGAACTGAGAAGTCTTTGTAAGACGATTCCCCAAAACCCTTATGGAATTATATCTTATTGATTTATTTGTATGACTAGTGAAAATGTCCATGATAATGATGTACCATTTCAATGTAGGTATAGGAAATGGTTGCATCATTCCATTAGATTTTTTCCTTTCTCCCTTCACTTGAAGACATATCGGACACATTATTGTATATTCCGTGATAGTATTCTTCATATTGTCCCTCACATATTTCTCTAAGATATCTTAATATAGTTTTTCTCCCTATATGGATGGAGAAGGTCGAGTTATGTTCTTATTCCATCATCTCCTTCTTTAACTCGATATTTGATTGTACACATATTTGTGACCCAAATCATACAACTAATTCCTAATTAATTTTGATCTCTGAGTATTTTAATTTTAATATTGATTGCACATTCTTTTGAATTTATATATCAGCTATTTGGTCATCCTTTATCATTCTTATTAATACAACTACATCTTAATTAATTTTTATCTCTATGTATTTTGATTTTCATATTGATTCCACATTCTTTTGAATTTCAATATCACTTATTTGGTTATACTTTAATTTTGATCTCTGAGTATTTTAATTTTCATACTAATTATGTTTCTTCTTTTATTATTCTCATTTCCATCCTTTTCAATTCTAAGAACATCAACTCCTTCTCAATTCTCAACAATGATAAAATTTCTGGATCATTTATACATAGAGAGTCTGCCACAAAATATTATTTCATATGATGGTATTGAATTGATTAATCATATTCCATAATCATCTAAAACCGTTGTCTTTAGAGAATATTTAGCTCTTTCAATGTGAATATATACATGATGCTCTCGTGATCCATATATATTTCTCACTTATATCTAGAGAGGTAATACCTCTGGATTTTAAATTAAAACATATTTGAATAAAACTCATGATAATGTATTGTGTAGTCCTTTTAATGATCTTTCAATCACCCTTTAGTTATAGGTTCTCACATGGTCATTAAAAATTAAAATGAATCCAATTCCATTATTCAAAGTATCGTTGTATACCATGAAATGTTACCCACATGGGAATAGTGTATGTAAAATTTTAGTGTTAAGAATCCAATTAAAATAAATTATGCTCTCATTTTATTCATTTTTCAAAAAAAAAACATTACTCCCTTCATAACTATCTAGGTTAGTGTTTTTGAAAATCATGAAAAATTTGTTACAAATCATCGATAATACCCATCCATTCCAAATAATATGTATAACTATCACAGATGTTGGTCTAATCCATACATTAAATGTTAATGTCTTTGAGATGTCTATATATATCCCATTACATGAAATGGTATTCCTATATAATGAAAATTACTTCATCTATTACTCACATTTTCTATACGTTTCATAAATATTCTCCATTCATAAGGTGTTTAGAAATGTGCATAAAAATCCTCACCCTCCTCCTTGCTTTTGGAGTAGATGAGTATTTCATCTATAAATAAAACCAAATATTTATTGAGGTAATATATAAAGAATATATTCACTATAAATGTGAATTTTTTTAGAGAATTAGTGAGCCTGAATGGAATTAATATAAACTCATAGTGGATATACCCTGTACAAAGGAAATATTTGCAATATCCTACCTGTTCACCCTTACATGATAATACCCTGAACAAATATCCACCATGGAGAAGTATTTTTCTACATGTATCTGATAGAACAAGTCATCAATCCATTGAAAAGTGTTATTTTTCTTTATCATGATCATGTTTATCTCACAATAATCAATGAAAACGTGAATTGACCCATTCTTCTTCTTGATCAAGAGGACATGTTCACCCCAAGGTGAAGAACTTGGGCATATAATCCCTTTATCAAGATTCTCCTATTTTTTTTTTCATCTCCTAAAGTTTCAAAATACCCATTCTATATGGAATGTTGTATTTTGGAAACACCCCATGCATAAGATCAATTGAATATTAAACCTCTTGTCTAAGAGGAAGACTGGGAAATTCTTTAGAAAATAGAATGTCTTATTACCTCCCAATGGAAATGTATTAAAGGATGATATTTTCCTTAGAATCAAAATTTTGATCTAGATATGCTTTCTTGTTGGGAAATAATATCAATTCCTGAGATGTTGGTTCTAATTAATATTCATCCTCCTCCATGAACATGTACAAAATAAGGGGAGGAATCATGATATGAAGAGTGATTTCCTTCTCACAAAAAAATATATTTGAGAACATTAGTCCATGCAGTCAACATCCCAAGATATGCATCCCAAATTCACAGAAGAATTGGAGGAGTGAATGTCATAGACTATAGGTAAGCTATTTCATTTTTATCCACAAAAAGTTATCTGCAGCGCGACTAGCTGCTCTGATGCCTCACACACCAGTTGTAGACCAGACCTCCTGCTGAGTGTGTCTACTACCATGTTCCACTTCCCAGTAGTATAGAATATCTCAAAGTGATAGTTTTGGAGTAACTCTATATATGATTGTTGTCTCAGGTTCAGGTACTTCTGTTAAAAGGTATACCTGAGTCTTTGTGATTAGAGTAAACAGTAAACCGTTCACCCATTAAGTAGTGTTTCCACATCTTCAGCACAAAGTCCACTATTTATAACTACAGTTGATGGGTATCATAGTTCTTACCTTGTTGTCACAACTTCCATGAGCTGAAGGCAATCACTTCTTGCTCCTACATCAGGAAACAACCTAGTTTGATCCCTGATTCACCGTAGTAGACGACATACCCAAAGCCCTCTTCTAGTGTCATCAAGATGGGGGCACTCATCAGTCTCTATCTCATCTCCTGAAAGCACTGCTGACACTTCTTTTTCCATAAGAAAGGCTCCCCTTTCTTTTTAAAAGATAACAAGGGTGTCACTATCATATTAAAGTCAGGTAAAAATATCTGGTCGTACCGAGCCAAAGCAGAATCCCTCCCTCCTCGAGAAGGTAGTCCTATAAAAATATTTTGTAAGGATATCACCACATTGTTCCCCTACTTTCGGGAACTAAAAAATAAAAACCCTTACTACCATGAGGGTATGGTTGGCCGACTCATGAGTGATCGGCTTCACCCTCCCATGCATGTGTTTATCTTGTGTTGTACATGAATCCTTTTTCAAAGGCCTAGGAAAACCCATTTTGATGTTATAGATTTACTTCATCCTTTTTCTCCAATACAGTCAATCTGAGTATGAACTGTGGTTGTCCAATCCATACCCAAACTAATGTCTTAAGGCCTCGACACTGAAGCCAAGAGGTTCTAACCATAATTCTCACCCCAAGGGTCAGATCACACCATCGACATAAATGTGATTATCAAGTCTCCTCCCAAATTTATTTCCAGACATAACAGTCAAGTCTTCAGTTTAACCATAAACTCTAGGTCCTGAACAAGATTCATGGTAAGAAAGAATGATAGGTTCATATGTCTATGAATATGACATCTAGTAATAGGCACAGGTCATACTCAAATCTTACCTAGAGCCTATGGATCACACTACTTGACCACATGCAGCTAATACCTTCCCCTAGCTTCCAGCTCCCTGAGCCTAGTGTGGACCACATTGGGGTGGTGGTTGTAACATTTCAAAATGTATACAACCTCATACTGCTCTCCTAGTTTCACATCCATGTCTTTTGCCCCATATATTTATCTATCCATATCACTTCCTCTTCCCAATATATTTTATGCACCCAAGTCTCTAATAATGTCGTCAGTTTCCTGATTTCCCACTACTAACATTCATTGGTTGTATCTGACCAGTCACTAAACACTCAACCACAAAGGTTCTCTTTAACTCCCTAACATAAGTAGTTATGAAAAGAGGAAAAATGGTAGTATTAATATCCCTAAACACATCTCTCATGGAGGTATGATCCCTGAAGCACTGGTTATACCATATTCATCATGTACCTGGAATGGTTTGTATGCCTCGACGAATACTTAGTTACCGACATGTCACCCTGTTGATGCTTTGAAAGATCTAGGGAACAGTCACCTCTTAGATTTTTTACAGAAAGGGTCCCCTTCCCGGAGGATGGTTCTCAAGCTAGTCTACAGAAAAGTCACATCTTCGTAAGATCATGGTAATCTTAACCATGTAATCATCCAACAGAGCCATGTGAAAGGCCCTCTACCAAGACTGCCATCTGATCGAATGGAACCCAGGCTAAATGGAAACACAAACAACTCCTCAAGATAATCCTTATACAGCTGTGATTTGGGGTCTCCTAGGATCTTGATGGGTATCTGATGCTGAAAAACATGTAAGGCACTAAGCCTACACGGTTTCTCTACCGGTACCACTGGTTGTAACTGTTGACCAATGGGCAGTGATATAGCCGGTACACTACCTAAAGGTACCGCTTCTAGAAATGATCCATTAACCAAAGCCTCGTGACCATGTGGACCTTCATCATGTTCATGCACTGATAAAGACTATTATCTAGAATCACCATCTAATCTGATGGTTTCCCAACTAAGTAGAAAACTCTAGCCAGAACCTCGAGCCATTCCTCAGCATCATGGGGATCTGTCTCACCTCAGAACCTCGAAGGACACTCATGCTAGATCTTGTGAATCTTGGAAAGTTGGTGTGAACTTTACTCCAGTGTGGCTGGTGGTAAGTACTTCCCAACGGGTGGTTGTGCTGCTAGTACACTACCGAAGGTGCCAACTAAGTAAAAGGGTCCTTTACCGAAGCCTTGTCACTCAATGGAATGTCATCCTGTACACTCCCGAGAATCATTAATGGAAGTCTATATGGTAGCATCCTGAAAGAAAAAGGTGTGTAATTTTCAATAAGTTATACCTGGTGAGCTTACTCTAAGAAAACATAAGAAAATTTATTCAAAACACACGCAATTAGTGTTTTCGGGCACTGAGTTGGAAATCATAATTCTGGGTCATGGTGTATGGATATGTTGGAAAGAACACCAACACTAGATTCCCCAAACTGAAAACCATAATCATAACTCTTGACTCTATTTCCACATAGAAAATATCAGCATCCTATTTCTTCGATTGGACTGGCTCCTTTGATACCTCTTTGTCACGACCCATCCCCTAGGGCCCCTTCCATGACTACCCCAAACCTGTCTTCTATGGGCCTAGGGCTGGCGACTAGCACCAGAAAGGCATATCCCTTAATGGGAAGGAATTAAATTTAAACATGTACAAACATACAAAACGATAATACAAAAGAAGAAACCACCAAGTAAACTATTGTAGTAAAAATTGTAATGAAATTAAAGGGGCCAAAATACAAGACCAATAGGAAAGTACAAGTACAACTGAAAAGTGAAAAAATGCTCCTGGATCATTCACCGAGGATCCTGCCTGAAAGGTAGGTACAACTCAATATCAGTAGTCCATGTGTCACGTAATTCCAAATGGTCCACCTCTGAGTACCGTCCAGTCCTGGATCCCTCAGCCGCAGTTAACGCTCTCTGTCGTTGTCAAAAGACACAAAAAGGTATGAGTATAGCCCGTGCAGGGGTTAGTATAATGATACATAGTAGGGACCTCAAGACCCCTTTCAGGATCCCAGAGTTCCACAAAAAAAATCACAATGAAATACATCAATATCAAATCAAGAAGCGATAGACCTCAAATCTAGTTAGGTATATGCCCATACATATACCTATGTTATCATGATATACTCATCTAACACTTGAGGGAAGAATACCTTAATGGTAACACTATAAAGGTAGAAGTACCACATAAGTTACACCATGAAGATAGAAGTACCAGAAAGGTAACACCAAGAAGATAGAAGTACCACACATGTAACACCATGAATATAGAAGTAACACAAAGGTAACACCACAAAGATATCAGACTCAGTTCACACCAGGTATTAGTGATGTATAGAAGTATAGATGATTAGTCATGAAGCTATATCAACTTATTTTTACAATAGGAACTGATGCTAATTATAGGGAGTCTGACCCATATAGGATCGATAGGTACTAAGCCCAATAATGAACCACAAACGATCCAACCCCCCCAGATTCGATAGGTACTAACCCCCGCAATGATCCACACAGGATCTGACCCACATAGGATCAGTATGAATTGACCCACACAAGATTGATGAGTGCTAACCCACACAATATCTGACCCACATAGGATCAGTATGTGATGTACCACATAGGATTTTTGAGCATTGATCCACACCGGATCTGACCCACACAGGATCGATCAGTACTAACATCGGAATAATCTATCTCCAACCTCCACCTCACTGCTAGAAACTAGATTCATGCTCATAGCACGTTATAGAGAACCTCTTATCATGCCATCCATTGTAACTAAACTTACACGATGTTCCAATAAGAAGTATCCCAAAGGACCTCCATGTTTTGAGGGTTCCAACGCGAAAGACGACGTGTCAATCAGACGCCCAATCTGTGACTTATAAGCATTTTTGTTCCGAGGGCCCAGTAGGATTCAAAGTTGATCCAAACCGACCATATTCCAAATATCTCTAAAACTATTGTGGAGTACCTCAAAAGGATTGTCTGGTCACTAGGGTCCTTACACCATAGACATCGTGTTAATCAGACCATCAGTATGTTAGTTACACCCCTTTATGTGGAATGGGGGTGATGAAACCTCAGTATGAACCAGCTTGGTTGGGCCCACCAGAATATGCTAAAGGGACCATTTCCCAAAAGGGATCTCATCTTCACTGATGGAATGTCAAACAGACACATGTTTTGTCAGTTATTGGTGTTTCTTTATTCGAGGACCTAGTTGGGTCTGGGCCCGGTCCGACTAGGTTAGGTCGGCCCGACGCAACGGGTCCCAGGGTCAACCTGACCCTGATCAGGCCCATCCCACTAAGGTTCTACTTGTTATACTGGGTCTATCCCACCAGGGATAGCCCGGTTCAGTTCGTGGGCCCAGGCCGTAGTTGGTATGTCCTGTCGAGTGGGGCTCGGCTTGCCCGCATTGGCCCACTAGGCCGCTAGTTCAGCCCAGCCCGCTAGAGTGTCCAGCCCGCTCGGCCGACCCACGACAAGCCCTTTCCTCCAGAAGGTGTACTGGTCTCTCCAGTTGGCCATGTGGGTGTGGGTCCATTTGAACAACTGGTGGGGAGATCCCCCACCGCGTAACGGTTGGCGAAAACAGCCGACTGGGGGTCCGTTGACCCAGTACGGTGTGAGGGTCACGCCGCTCTCCACCTGCCACTACCATGAGCCACAGCCTCCTCCAGTGGTTCACAATGGTGCACCGCACCACTTTCCTCCACTATTGGCTAGTTCCAGCCATTGCTTCCCACCGCAGCTCCATGCTATGACCCCCCTTGTCCAGTGGCGCTTGACGGCGCATCGCAACCTCCTTCGCGGCTCGCCGAGCCAGACGCTATCTTCACCTGCAGTGAATACGACCACTTCCTTCTTCACTGGTGATGCATGACGGTGTGACGTTATATCCTCCCTGGTCATCCATTTTTATTCATCTTCGTCCTGGGATTCATCCAACCAGAATGAAATGTTTGCAAAGAACTCACCAAAGTTCCATCAATAAGGGCGGAGGGTCAGGGCCTTGTGTGTTTGGCCCGCACTCTCTACATTAGATTGATACCTAGAGGGTGTAAAAAGATTTTTTAACATTAAAATTAAAAATGAAATAAGCCCTACCTCATGTTCGTTGGAGAGCATCCACGTTTGAGGATGTGTCGGCATTCACCATTCTTGTAAAAAGCCTCCAATGATGTCGCTTGATTGTCCTTATTTAGTTCGGGGTTCAGGGTCACTCATCAGCATGCACTGGAACTAGCTCCATCCTCAAAGTGTTGGGAATCACATCACATTACCAGAGATTCATCACTTGGTGATGTCGTGCCAATACCTTCCCTCGATGTTCTATATAAACAGGAGAGGGGGAGAGTGAGTAACAATAATGGGATTTATAGAGGATCATTTAATATGAACCTTCCTAATTCCCAATGATGTTGTTACATAGGATTTGAAGGGTCAAGAAATTTATTGTCTTGACATGTCGCTGGTCCCACACTACCACATTTTGGTTTGAGTAAACGAAAGAAAGAAATAAAATAACAATGTTCTTTTATTATTCTTAAAAAAAGTCCCAAAATCTAACTTTTTATCCGGACTTACTACGGCCGATGTGAAGCATCCCTTAATGAATCTAGGTTTTGTAAATTCAAAGGATCCCTCAGATTCTTAATCTGAGAACCGGTTCAAAATATAGAAAATGACACCCGCTTGTTTACAGAATGTACCTAAAAAAAGTTTAGAAATTTAGTCTAGGTCCATCGGGCCTAGGTATCACGCGTCGTTAATTTTCTATGACTCTTAATAATTCCATATAAAAAATAATACATGGATAATTCAGGAAATTACATAATTCATATCTTATTTTCATATTTCTAGTTTCTATTTGGGTTTTACTTTAAATAAGGCTTATAACTTGTTAATTAATTATGACATGGAAATCTGATCCTTAATGTATATTATGTTTTGGTTTTTCGCTAAACCATGAGTTAAAATCATACTTGTAGTTTCCTTATTTTTATTACATTAAATACCACTGAATATTTATATACTCAATATACTAGGGTCCTACTTGAATGTTTATTTTTTTTCTATGTATAGGTCACATAGTATGGAGGTGACTTGGGTGGATATAAAACTGATTTAGATTATTCATAGTAGTGCATATTGGTGACTATTGTTATCATAGTTTATGTTAGGAGTCATAAAATTTATTAGGTATTTCCCCTTATTATAGATCTATTACACTTTTTAGAATTTCTCAAGGAATATATTTACCTTGGGGACTATCGATATGGATTTGTCTTCAATTTCTAGTGTCACATGCTTGTTTGGTTCCACAATTTATCTATTATCAATATTCTTTACGGTTTTTTATTATTTTATATTATGGTAAAGCATATATAATGAAGGTTATCATGAGGAAAAGTCTTTCATTATGTTATATGACTTTTTTACAAGTAACCATCCCCATGACTATTGATTGTGGGATTGGGGTGGCACACAAAGCTTAACTATCATCCCATATAGAACAGAAATATGTTAGGTTTTGTTAATAGATTGTACTAAAAGGCCTATTTAAAATATTTAGGAGTAAAATAGATATATATTCAATTTTAATATTATGTATAAATATTCAATGATAGTGTACCTACAACCTTCCAAGATTCCATTGAATTTTATTAGTTTGAGAAATGGTAAATGGATATAAAATCAAAGAAGTAATCCAGGTATGCTAACCTGATTTATAAATCAGTTAATACATCAAAAGGAGATAAGAACATAGGGTAAGTTTTGATTTTTTATATGAATAATCAGATTAATTATAGAGTGGTTACATAAAAATATCACTAAGTATCTCTGGTTTATATTAAATTTTAAGTATTAATTATAAAGAATTATTTTCACCATATATGATGATAAATATAATTATAATTTTTCATTACATTTTATTTATTTATGATTATAAAACATATAAAATGGATACAAAGGAATTTTTCTTTAAAAATAATTTATTATAGGTTTTATATATAATGAAACCTAATTGTTTTTTATTACCAAATCAGAATATAAATGTTCTCATGTTGTAGTGTACCATTAATGGATTGAAGAATGCTTTTGAGATATGGAATATTCAATTTGACAATTTAATCATAATGTTTTATTTCGTTAAAAAATATATATTATTCAGGTGTAAGTATGAAGGTCAGTTGGAGAATTATGATTATCATGTTATTTTTTGTGGATAAAATACTTCTTAAACAAATTGGAATAATAAATTATAATTCTGTAAATGTTTCGTAAGGAAAATTATTCATGATGAATTACATGGCCGACGCATCCTGGAAACAAGGTATAAGTATTTGTAGATATAGTTCAATGTGGATACGTGCACTATAAATGACCACATATATTGGTATAGTGATTCAGTGGATTTGAATAGATAAATCCATGAAGGGAGGGGTTTCCTTGTATTTATTTAATCAAATTGTAGAAAGATTCAAGATCCTTTTAAATAGTTATAGTGACTGTATAGTATGCTTTATACATCCAAAATAGAAATTATCATGTATTTCCTCTTAAATACTCAACCCAATATCAGTTATGATCCATGAATAATTTTTTAACTAATAAAATATTGGTGTAATTTATTATATTTTTATGAATAATATTATTAAGTAATTGAGAATAAGTAATGATATATTATTCAAATTTGAAGGTATAGTGGAGAAAATTGTATAGGTTTACATTGATTATAGATTCAAATATAATAATAATGATATGGAATGTCAATATATTTTCATAATTCTGTCATGTGGTGAAGCTATTAGTTATAATATTTCCAAATTTTCCACCATGGCATGCTAAAAATAATGGTAGGATATATCACTAAATCTGATGTTATTATAGAAGATGATTTGGATGATAATTTTTATTATTTAACACATGTAAGTTCCCAAAACTATGGGATGAGATGAGTAATATTATATAAATAATAGTGATATTAATTAGGATAATTATCCTTGGTCACACTAATGGACCAAACACATCCTCCACAAAATCCATCTGATTTGGTAAATTCTTCTGAGTAGTGATTGTAATATTTTTTTCGTGACTAAAATTAAAATATAAATGATCCATTTAGGGTCATAATGGATCTACATACATTATATAAATGATATATTAGATTTTGTGTTGGTATAATGTATCATTATTTTTAATAAAGATAATTATCATTTTCAATTCATTTATTTGTACTGTATTTATGATAAACATGACTTGTGGAATAATAAAACTCCCTTATTTTATGACATTGTGTTATCCTGAATAAGAGATAATTATAGGTTATAATGGTTTGTGATGATATGTTAACATTATTATGTGTTGGATTACTATATATAATATCAAGAATAATCTTAATATAATCTGTCAAGATATATTATCTAGATTGGACCACTAAATTATATCACATATAACTTCTTATTGTTATTGATATTATTTTGAGTGAATGCATGTACATAAATTAATCCTTACTATATGAGGGTGGTAAGATACATATAAAGATAAAAATTAAAATTTGATACCTTTCAATCATTCTCACTATATTTATCTAATTTTGGTGTGGTTGGGTATTATATTGATGATATCATTAGTTGATTTTATCCATAGTGGTATATTTCTACTTGTATGACAGGAAACGTAATTTGGACTTATAATTATGTGATTTATGAAATATAAGGTAATTATTAGATAGGTTTCATGTGATGTGATAGTATGTTAGAATGTTTAACATTCTATATAACCATTTTGTATGATCAATCAACTTTTAGATTGTAACATTAATGATACAACATTTAAAATATTATCATGCTATATTTTTAAGGGTCACATAATGGCATGAAAAATTTTATTATTTATGATTATAAATAATAAAAATATATACATAATATGGTGGGAATTATCATATGGAGTTACATGTATGTCTGGCCGAGATCATGTCAAAAACCTCAATAGATTGAGTATATATGATGATTATCTAAAATTTAGTTTTCATTTTTTTAAATTGATAATTATTAATTTTTATTTCAAAAAAGTCCTAAAATTTTATTTAGATAGACCTTAGATAAATTATTAAATATTGGATACACATTTTTTCTAAAGAAATATATTTTAATAAAAGTTATAAAAAGTAGTTTGGATGAATTTGAAAATATATATAAAATTTTAATATATTCCCATTAGGAATTTCATGCAAGTGGATGACAAATAGAAATGAACTATAATGTTTGGATTCATAATGTATGATTCATACATTTTATAAACAATTGTATGTATTTGATATATATTATACATTGTGAATGAATATTGGATAATATTCTAGGATAGACCTGATATTCATATATCACATTATACAATATACATATGTTATATGATATATGATATTAGGATGCATGTTTTGAATCTACATTTTTGGAAAGTTTTTTCCTAAGTTATGAATCTGTAGGATAATTCATTTATGTACTAATAAAAATATTGTTATTATTGAAACATTCTACCATTAAATATAACCAGTTGACATATGTATTGATTAACATAATGTGATAACAAAATGATGGGAATGACAATTAACCTCTTTCATTGACTATTGTAAGTCTCTATAGAGGATACAATACTTCTTGTTTTGTGTTTTTGATGGAATTTGAAGCCATGACAATGTAATATTATTCATTATTATTTATTCATATTTAAATATAGGGTGATATCACACCATCTAGAGATCGAGGTAACCTCACAAGGAATACACATATTACAATGTATTTTTAATAACCTTTGGAGTAAATATCTCATGTGATACTTATTAGTCACCTTCATTTAAAAGACATAATATATATATCGTTAAAATCGAGAAAGACATATTTTTTATAAATCATTTTATGTTATTATTGTATGACAATAAATACTAAATTTTGGCTTTATTAAACTATTTAGTTGACATTATGTTATAAAAAACCCAAAAAACTATCCATAACATAGATGAACAATTAAATTGAATTAAAAGGGAAGTGGAATGTAATTTCTTTTAAGTATTTCTTTTAGTGTAATAATTTATATCATAAATTTATATTTATACTATGCCAGTTTATGTTATTACTATTTTCATGACATATTTTATACACCCTTTACTAATTTTATATGAAATGTGCATAATGTGTGTGAAATATTAATATTTTAATACTGAGTATAATTTTTGAGCATTTTTTAGAAGTAGTCCAATTGAGTCAGTTTACTAATTTATTTAAAATTCTCACCCTTCTGATACAATTTGTCTTGTTTTTTTAGGATTTCTAATTCAATATACAACATTTCATTAGAAGGGATCATGAGCTAATTATTTCATTTTAAGGCCCATATGGATCACACAAGAAGGCCTACAGAATCTGTGAAGAAACTCGACCAGTCATGATGATTGAATTAATAGGATCAATCTAGAAGTTAAAATTCCTTTATTCTCCTCAAAGGTTAGGGGGACAATTTAATGAGTCTTGGATAAAATGTTCAAGGCCCAACTCTAAAAACAAGAGGCCCAACATATGATTTGAAGTCCATCCCAACATTCTTGCGGAGAAATAAAATCCAGAAATTATTTAGGACATATATCATGATGTATGAATCCAATCGAGCTGAGAATTTTCAGTGTGAATGAGGATATATAGGCGGACAACTTTTTTTGAATAAATAATTCGGTTTTTAATGCATATTTCTATTCAAAAACCATTTCACATTTTGGACTTCAAAAATACTGTATTGAAATGGACAGATTATAATTATTTAATCATACGGCCATAACATTGGATACATAAGTCCAAATGCCTCCAAATGTTGAGATTAGTCAGCCAAAAATATTATCTACAACTTTGAAGAAGGAGATATCTCGAGCCTCTACTATCTGGATGTCCAAATCGTTGAGCCAAGTGGAGGGACATATTGGGAATGAAAACAGTCCACTTCCTTGGGCTATAAATACAGCCCCCTCCACTCATTTAAAGGGGATGGCATTTAAGAAGAGAGGAAATCATATTGGCATGACCAAATACCTGAAAAAGTTTTGGGAGGACCTTCCATACTCATGTTTTCACATGAGAGATCTTTCCTCCTCTCTTTGTTTTCATTTACTTTTATGTTCTTCATTGTTGTAATTTTGTAAGTCCTTTCTTTTGTAATTCTATATTAATGCATGTTTCTTCATCAATATCTCTTATTCTCATCAAACATCTGTAGATTAATATTAATGTTCTTAAAATATTTTAAATACAGTTTAATCCCCTTCCCTTATTTTGATTTCCAATTCAATCTAAAGCTTGTTTTTAATTCTCATCATCATTCGTGTGTGTGTGTGTTCGGCACACAAATCTTTTCTTA
Source organism: Viscum album (assembly GCA_963277665.1). Lineage (NCBI taxonomy): Eukaryota > Viridiplantae > Streptophyta > Magnoliopsida > Santalales > Viscaceae > Viscum > Viscum album. Next base: position 1,369,263,413 of record OY728133.1, on the reverse strand, counting down.
TCCCTTTATTTATCTTATCTTCTTAATTTATCATAATAACAATTAAAACCAGATTAGTAATCATTTTAAAGGCTGAGTAAATCTTTAATTGGGGTGAGTTATAATTCATGTATGTTAAGTTATTGAGAGCTTTTTCTCGACGAATACTCATTAAATTTACATTGTGTATGTCGGACTTAACATGTCATGGATTAATGACTTGTTTTGTTTAACATATGGATTCCATGGATTATTAGAATCATAAATACACTACCACAATCAAGTACTTATTGAGATTAGAATCCTAGTTATGTTAAGACTTGGAATAAATCCTTGACACTTAGGAATTCCAATCAACGTCAACTTGTGACATGGGTGTTAATTCAATGCAGTATAATGCAATGCTCAAGGATATCACAAGCTTAACTACCTAATGATGAACTCATCCCAATATTTATCAAATTATTAAATCAGTATTAATTGTTCAATCATTTCAATTAATCTATGAAAACAAACCCCCCCAATCAAAATACAATCAACTAAAAACAAAAGACTATAACAAAGTATCATCATCGAGGATTCGACCCGTGTGCTGCTATACACATTAGCAGAGCACCAGAAATTTGACCGGTAGATAGGCGAATATCGGACGTGTGTTTTAAATGGTGCCATTTCCGGGGATGGTTCATTAATTAGTCCTTATTTTCTAGTTGTTGTAATAAAAACCCCAAAAAACAAAATTTTAAAAAAATTTGAAAAAAAACACAATGAAAAACTTATCTTCCTCTTTCTTCCAAAATCTCCCTTAAATTCCCCGTAGCCTTCCAAAAAGTCCATCGGATTTGTTTTACCATGAAATTGAGTGACTAATTCGCCAAATTAGGAGGAACATAAGAGATAATCAAATAATTCAAGAACCGGTCCTTGTCCAACCAATTGAATTAGATATAGCCAATCCCAGGGAACAAACAATAAAAGAACTTGTTTCCCCTAATATGAATTACCAACCTCTTGGTATTAAATATCCAAACGTAGAATCTGAGTTCAAACTCAAATCGGGTTTGATTCATCTTCTTCCTCATTTCCATGGGCTATCCGGTGAGGATCCACATCTCCACCTTAAAGAGTTTCAAGTACTGTGCTCTACCATGAAGCCTCAAGGGGTTTTTGAGGAACAAATCAATCTCCGAGCATTCCCTTTCTCTCTAGACAACACTTCTAAATCATGGATCTACTACCTTCTTCCTGGTTCCACAACCACTTGGAATGAAATGAAGTGAATTTTCTTAGAAAAATTCATTCCTGCTTCTCGTACAGCTTCTATCTGAAATGAAATAAGGTGTATAATTCAGTTCCCAAGTGAATCACTCCATGAATATTAGGAGAGGTTCAAAAAGATTGTTGTAACCTGCCCACATCACTAAATCTCTGATCAAATCTTTATCCAATACTTCTATGAGGGGTTATTGGCTCTAGAGAGAACTCTCATTGATGTTGCAAGTGGCAGTTCTCTTGTTGATAAAACTCATGTAGGTGCAAGAGATCTCATAAGTAACATGGCTGAAAACACACAACAATTACATACTCGAGCACATTCTCAAGTCAAAAAATTCGATGAAAATCAATCAATTGAGCCGAACAAGATGACTGGGTGGATGAGTGAACTTACAGGTCTTGTGCGACAACTAGCTGTGGCTACCAAATCCACCACCTCGTCTTCTCCACAATCAATGTTTCTGGGACCTATCAAAAACTATGTAATCTGCAACTCTTCATCTCATCCAACAGACACATGTCTACAACTTCAAGAGGATCAATACGATTCATCTGGAACAATGGAGATCAATACAGAATATGCTCAGCGGAACACCAACCCTCAACTATCAGATTAGTCTGTTAGAAAATTCAACCAACCTCACTCTGAGCCCTTCTCTTCTTCCTATAACCATGGCCACAGGTATGGTAATCCCATATCTCATCCTCCTCAATTCACTTTTCAAAACCCAAACCAGTTTCAATATGGTCAAGGTGTTCGTAAATTCCAACAACCTTATCCTTTTATTCCTCAACCTAAAAGGAACAATCGTCCTCCTGGATTCCATTATCCTATTGAGCCTTCCCAATTCCAAAACCAATACAATCACTTTCCCAAGAAACAAAATCTAGGTAATCCCAATACGGGACAATCCTCTTCTTCCAAGCAACCAGGGGAAACTGTAGTGGAAGATCTTTCCTCCTTCACCTGTTCAAGCCTCAAGAACATTGAAACCCAAATTAGTCAACTTTCATCCCACCTTAGTCAGTAGCAACCATCCAATTCTTCCCAACTCCCAGCTCAACCATTACCCAACCCCAAGGGTAATGTAAGTGCAATTTCACTTAGATCGGGAAAGCAAATTTCTATGACTCCAGATAATCCCTCCAACCCTCCTTTGAATGCTGACCTAGAAAATAAAAATAAAAAAAAACTTGAAAAGGAATCTGAATCCATTCCATCACCTCCATCCATTCCACTTAGGAATACAATTCCTTTTCCACAAGTTGTCTCTAAGCCAAAGAAGTCATTTGAACCTGATCCTGAAATGCTCGACATGTTTAGAAATGTTGAAGTCAAAATTCCCATATTAGATGCCATAAAAAAAATACATAAGTATGCCAAGTTTCTCAAGGAGTTGTGTACCCACAAGAAGCAACTTAGGACCTTCGAAAAGGTTTCCACCCAGTAGTCTATTCCCATAAAGTGCAATGATCCAAGGACCTTTACGGTCCCATGCCAAATCGGATGTTCCAACTTTGATGATGCAGTCATATACCTAGAATCCTTAATTAATTTCATGCCCAAATCCATATTCTCCGACCTTGGTATAGGTCCCTTACATCCAACAAGTGTTTTCATTTAATTGGCCAATCGATGCACAGCCAGTCCTGAGGGAATAATTGAGGATGTCCTTATTCGAGTCAATGATCTTATCTTCCCTACTAATTTCTATGTCCTTGACATGGAAGGTGAGACTAACTCTTCTCGATCACCCCTAATTCTAGGAAGACCAATCCTCATGAACACGAGAACCAAGATTGATGTCTATTCAGGCATCTTATCCATGGAATTCAGTGAGAAACTAGTCAAGTTCATCATTTTCCAAGCCATGCAATACCCATCTGAGGATCACTCTGCATTATCAATCCATGCCTCGGAGGACACTACTAAGAGTCAATCAAACCCCAATCCACCATGTTCTTCATGTTCTAATGACAATGGATCCTGTAAAATCTACACCATGATTAACAAAGTAATAGATGGTGAAGTTGATGTGGACCTCTCATTCATAGACTCCATCAATCTAGAGGAACTTGAAAACTATCTTGAATCACACATCAACTCTGATATCTACTTCTCCACCTTGGACAGTATTATGGAAAATGAATTTGAAGCAACTGAAGACCCTTCATCAATTCCTAAGATGTCTAACCCACAAATGAGAGATGATACTAATCTAAAACCTATTCCCGAACACTTGAAATATGAATTCCTTTTCCATTATCACTCATATCCTATTATTATCTCTACTTCAATTACTGAAACCGAAGAGTCCAAACTTGTTCAGGTGTTAGAGGAAAACAAAAAAGGCCATAGGTTGGACCCTAGATGACATAACATGAATCAACCCTACCCTTTGCATGCATCACACCCATCTTGGGGAGTCATCCAAACCAATTAGACAGCCACAAAGAAGACTCAATCCACTCATACTTGAGGTAGTTAGGGAAGATATCACCAAGCATCTTCAAGCTGGTATTATCTACCCAATTTCTAATAGTGAATGGGTTAGTCCAATTATAGTTGAACCTACGAAGGGTGGGATAACTGTCGTCACAAATGAATATGGGGAGGTAGTCACAACTCGAGTGAAAAACAAATGGCGTGTGTGCATCGACTATAGGAAATTAAATATTGAAACAAGAAAATATCACTACCCTCTTCCATTCCTTTATCAAATGCTGGAACGATTAGCTGGAAAGTCACACTATTGATTTCTTGATAGATACATCTTCTACTTCCAAATCCCAATCGCACCTCAGGACCAAGAAAAGACTACTTTCACATGCCACTTTGGAACATATGCATATAGAAGAATGCCTTTTGGAATTTTCAATGATCCTGCAACATTCTAGAGTTGTATGATGAGTATCTTTTCCGAATTCATTGAACACTGCATGGAATTCTTCATGGATGACTTCACCATTTTGGGTGAGTAATTTTAATCTGGTTTGAATTCACTCTCTCTAGTCCACCAAAAATGTGTCATTTGTAACCTTGTGTTAAATTTTGAAAAATGTCACATCATGGTTGCAAATGGGATTGTTCTGGGTCACATAGTTTCAAAATATGGTATTGAAGTTGATCCTGCCAAAATTGAAGTTATCCAATCACTTCCTCAACCCACTTCTATTCGAGAAATCCATTCATTTCTCGGTCATGCCAGTTTCTATCGGCAATTCATCCATAACTTTAGTAAAATTTCCCTCCCACTCACTCGGTTGCTCCAAAATGACGTCCCATTCCATTTCGATGAGGTTTGCAAGAGAGCCTTTGTTGAACTCAAAACTGCTCTAAAATCCGCCCTGATAATCCAACCCCCAGATTGGTCTTTACCCTTTGAGTTGATGTGTGATTCTTCTAATAGAGGCGTTGGAGTTGTTATTGGTCAAAGAAGAGAAAATATTCCCCATGTCATCTATTATTCCTCAAAAACATTGGATGAAACTCAATCTCACTACACTGTCACTGAAAATGAACTTTTAGCGATGGTTTTTTCCTTAGATAAATTCTGGCCCTATCTCTTAGGTGCCAAAATCATCATCTTCATAGACCATTCTTCTATAAAGTTCTTACTCATGAAAAGTGATTCCAAACAGAGGATAATAAGATGGATCCTAATGCTCCAAGAGTTTTACCTTGAAATAAAAGATAAATTTGGAAAAGAAAACCCAGTGGATGATCACTTGAGTATAATTTCTAATTCTTCTCATTCTGAAATCATCGATCCTGAATTCCCCACTGAGCACCTATCATCTCTCACTCCAAAAATACCATGGTATGCCCCAATTGTAAATTACATGATTTCTACTGTTTTTCCTAAATTTTTTTCAAAAGAACAATAAATGAAGATGAAAATTTATTCAAAATACTATTTTGTGATGAAAATAAACTTTGGAAAAGTGGGGATGACATGGTAATAAGGAGATGTGTCGATGAAAATGAACATTCTTCCATATTAGAATTCTATCACTCACTTCCTGGAGGTAGCCACTTTGGACCACAAAGGACCTCTCGAAAGGTCCAAGACTCTGGATTCTTCTGGCCTTCACTCTTCAAGGACTCACATGATTTCTGTCAATAATGTCTCACTTGACAAAAGTTTGGCACAATTTCCAAGATAAATGAAATACCCCAAAGCCTTTAATTTTCTATGAGATCTTCGATGTTTGGGGTATCAATTTCATGGGACCATTTCCCCCTTCCAATGGATTGTCATACATCCTTATTGCAGTTGATTATATTTTTAGGTGGGTTGAGGACAAACCCACTAGAATGGATGATTCACATACTGTTAGTGAGTTCCTAAAGACACACATATTCCACAGATTTGGAACACCTCGTGCCTTGATCATTGACTTAGGAACCCATTTCTGTAATAGAACCATGGAATATCTTTTGAAAAAGAATGGGTTTGTACATAAAAAATCAACAGTATATCACCCCCAGACAAATGGCATGGATGAACTTTGGAATAGAGAAGTTAAAAGAGTGCTTGAGAGAATTGTAGAACCCACCAGAATAGACTGGCATGAATTACTCGGTGATGCACTTTGGGCTTATCGAACTGCCTATAAAACACCCATTGAGATGTCTCCTTTTAGGCTAGTTTTTGGTAAATCATGTCATTTTCCAGTTGAAATCCAACATAAGTCATCTTGGGCTGTGAGAACTTGTAATTTTGGTCATGAAAAATCCGGTGAAAAAATATTTTTGCAATTGGCTAAACTAGAGGAGCATCGACTTGATTCTTATTAGAATTTTAATCTCTACAAAGACACATCCAAGGCACTCCATGAAAAATACATCCTGAGAAAGGTATTCTATGAAGGTGATAAGGTAATGATCTTCAATTCCTGAATTTGGCTTCACCCAGGTATGCTTAATTCTTGTTGGGAAGGTCCATTTGTTATTACTAATGTTTTCCCATTTTGTGTAGTGCATATCCAAGACCCCTCTTCCAAAAGGACATTCACGGTTAATGGACATCAGTTAAAGCATCATCATGAGAGGACACACAATCATGGCTCCTCATCGACTTCCACTGGATCCCCAAATTCTCCAGTCGACCTACCAATAAATGGATATGGAAACCCGCCAAATACAAACCAAGGGGCACCTCTTTCCCTTTAACTCTCTCTCTCCATCTCTTCCTCTCTCTACCTCTTTTTTCTTCTTCTTATCTTTTTCATTTATTTACTAATTTCTTTTTCAAACACTTTATTTTTCTCTTTCACTTTTTTGTTGGTTTTTATTTTAAAGAACTCTAAAAAAACTAAATAAAATAAAAAATTGTAATTAAAACCAAAAGAGTCATACTTTCTCACTATCAATTTGGAAAATTTGTCCAACCATTTTTGGGTAGTTAAGATACATGTTTTCATCTTGAATTTTTTTTTATTTTCATCATGACTTTGGATAAAGAATTTTGTATCAAAATTAACCAATTTTGAATGCTCAATTTTTGATATGGATAATGATTTTCCCAATCCTTGAAGAACAACATTTGATTTCATGCCAAGGCCACCTATGACCATCTTTTAAAAATGTGTGTTTTCACCCCCATTTGTGAGTCTTGAGTTTGTGGACTTTAGAGCTGAATATCTTACCATAGTGTGCATTAATATGACAGAGGCATTTTCTGAACCACATGAGAATCACAATAGCCAAATAGCCTCCCATTTCCCTTACATTAATACTGCTTTTGAAAGCCCCTTAGAGACTATGAAAACCTTTTCCTTGATAGCCACATTACAAGACCAATACCATTTCCCACCCAATATCAACATGGACTTTCACTGCATAATTTTTTGAAATTTAATTGTTGGTGGAATGGATTTCATTATTTGGGTACCCTATTATTTATTTTAAATGATTTATCATCTGCTTGAGGGAAAGCATCCATTTCATTGTGGGGGAGAGGTTTTAATTCAGTTTGTTTTGGGGAATGTAATTTACTTTCATTTATGTAATTTTGTAAATGTTATTGACAAGTGTTCAAAAAAATCAAAAACAATATCAAAAAAAAGAAAAAAAGAAAAAAATTGGGTTGTTTCTTGGGAATGTCAAAAATCACTCTTCCTCAACCATTGATATTTTTATAAATATTACAATTAGTGTCGTGAGGGGATCAATCATGTTTTGTGATATGAGTTTAAGATCTTTTCCAAGTTCAAGTTTCGAAAAAAAATAAAGAAAAGAACACTTCCATTATATTTTTATGTCATTGGGAGAAGTTTTTTGGTTTGTAAATATTTCATCTTCTCATCCCCTTAAAATTTTCATCATCTATTGTGTCTTTCTTCACACAATAATTCCCTTGTAAAATATGTATTTTCATTTCCATAAAAGTTTTATTTCAAAAAAATTTGCTCTTCTTTTTCTAAGTTAGTGTTTTACCTCTCTTCTTCTATCTCTTGGACATTATATTCATACTATCCCATAGCCATAGAAAAACCCTTAAAAATACCTCTTGATTCTTATGCAGTTTGGATAGGGATTGGAAGCTGATAGCTCTTTCAAACTCTATGATTTTCACTTTTGGTTGGTGAAAGAGGGAACCTCCACAAATGAATTTTATCATCTTGAGAGGTGTGAGTTTTGAGTGTCCGCATTTTCCATTTCTAAATTTGAGCATGAAAAAATGAATTCGTTTTGGAACATTTTTTTTAACAACTTGTGGAGGAATTCAAAATCTTTGAGTGAAATAGTCTAAACCTCCCCTGATTGGAGAAAACAAAATTTTAAAATTTGTTGGTGTGTGAAAATGATTTTATTATGTTTTTATATTTTTTTCACATGAGGGCATGCACATGACTATGTGTGGGGGATTTAATGTTATTAATATTTTCATTACTTATTATATACACCCTTTACTAATTTTATATGAAATGTGCATAATGTGTGTGAAATATTAATATTTTAATACTAAGTATAAATTTTGAACATTTTTTAGAAGTAGTCCAATTGAGTCAGTTTACTATTTTATTTATAACTCTCACCATACTGATCAAAATTTTGTGGTTTTTATTTTTTAGGATTTATAATTAAATATACTACATTTCATTAGAAGGGACAATGGGATAATTCATCTATTTTAAGGCCCATATGGACCACACAAGGAGGCCTATAGAATCTATGAAGACACTGGACCAGTCATGAAGATTGAATTACTGTGATCAATATAGAAGTTAAAATTCCTTCATTATCCTCAAAGGTTTGGGTGACAATGTAAGGAGTCTTAAATAAAATTTTTAAGGCCCAAATACAAAAAAGGGGCACAACTTATTCTTTGAAGTCCATCCCAACATTCTGGCCGAGAAATACAATCCAGACACTATTCATGACATATATCATAATGTAAGAATAAAATCGAGCTGATATTTTCAGTGAGAAAGAGGATATATAAGAAACCAGCTATTTTGAATAAATAATTCGGTTTTGAAGGTATCTTCTTATTCGAAAACTCTTTCACATTTTGGACTTTAAAAGGACTGGATTGAAATGGACAGATTAAAATTTTTTAATCATCTGGCCATAACTTTGGCTAAATAGGTCCAAATACCTCAAAATTGTGAGATTAGTTGGAAAACATTATAATATAAAACTTTTAAGGTGATATCTTGAGATTTTTCTATCTGGATGTCCAAATCGTCGAGCCATGTGGAGAGATAGATTGCGAATGCAAACAATCCACTTCCTTGAGCTATAAATACATCCCCCTCCACTCCTTTAAAGGGTTGGCATTTCAGAAGATAGAAGATCATATTGACACGAACAAATTCTTGAAAAAGTCTTGGGAGGACCTTCCATACTAATGTTTTCACTTGAGTGACCTTTCCTCCTCTCTTTGTTTTCATTTACTTTTATGTTCTTCATTGTTATAATTTTGTAAGTCCTTTCTTTTGTAATTTTGTTTTAATGAAAGTTTATTCTTCAATATCTCTTATTCTCATCCAAATTCTGTAGATTAATATTAATGTTCTTAAAATAGTTTAAACACAGATTAATCCCCTTCCCTTCTTTTGATTTCCAATCCAATCTAAAGTTCATTTTTAATTCTCATCATTGTTCGTGTGTGTGTGTTCGGCACACAAATCTTTTCTTATCCCTTTATTTATCTTATCTTATTCATTTATCATCATAATAATCAAAACCAAATTAGTAATAATTTTAATGGATGAGAAAATCTTTAATTGGGGTGAGTTATAATTTATGTATGTTAAGTGATTGAGAGCTTTTGCTCGACGAATATTCATTAAATTAACATTGTCTATGTTGGACTTAACATGTCATGGATTAATGAATTTTTTTGTTTAACATATAGATTCCATTTATTATTGGATCCATGAATACACTACCATAAACAATTACTGATTGAAATTAGAATCCTAGTTATATTAAGGATTGGATTAAAGCCTTTACACTTACGAATTCCAATCAACAACGAGTTGTGACATGGTTGTTAATTCAATGCAATATAAAGCGAAGCTCAAGGATATCACAAGTTTAACTACCTAATGAAGAACTCATCCCAATATTTATCAAATTATTAAATCAATCTTAATTATTCAATCATTTCAACTATGCTCCGCAAACAAACCCCCCAATCAAAATACAATCAACTAAAAACAAAATACTATTACAAAGTATCATCGCTGAGGATTCGACCCGAGTGCTTCTATACACATTATCAAAGAACCAGAACTTTGACCAGTCGATAGGTGACAATAGGACATGCATTTCACTGGTAAATATGATTAAAAATTATTTCTATTTGATGATCCATGATTTAAATTCATTCGAATAAAATAAATGATTTTACCATAAGTAAATGGTGAAAATAAGAATTTTTTTTTATTTTATTACTATTATATTGATCGTGAGTAAATAATCTAATAAACAAAAAATATATCCATAAGAGTCACTTTCACTATTTTATATTTGTTATTGTTTGGTGTGATTAATAGAAAAAAATGATGATGTTTCTTCATTATTTATCGTGAATTGTGAGGATTTTAGGTATATGCTCAATAACCATGATTGTTTCCAATTTCATTACTATAATTCCATTTTTTACAGCATTTGAATTGGATATTTTGATGATTTTGTTCATAATTAATTAATAAATTTGACGAAATATGATATGTGGAGAGCATTGAAGATGAAATTCAATGTAATTTAAATGAATAAATTCCAATGATGAAATATGTTTTGAATTTTGAATTATTAAATTCCATGTTCTAAAATGGGTATTGAAGTTGAGATTATGGATTGGAATTTATATTTGGAATTTTCATTTGAAATATTTCACAGAGAAAATTTTTCATTGTTTTTTTTAAAAAAACAAAATAACTTACAAACTAGCAAAACTATATCAATCCTATATGCGTGGGATGAGGCCTCAATTACACATGTGATCCATATCATAGAAGGCAATTCATGGTGGTGAAAGATCATAGTTATGGTAGAGAACCTACCACTTGAGCGGGTAAAATGGGTGAGAATAGAACTCATAGTAAGTACATAGTGGCGTTTAGTAGTATGGTTGAGAAAGGTGTTTCAACCCAATGTTTTGTTTTCATATGTCTCTCGAATATGAACTTAGTGCCAGATTAAGAAGTTAGTGGTTTGAGGTGTGTTTTCAAGAAATTCCAATCCAATTTTTTTAAATGTGGGATCAAAACACATAGAGAAACTATTTCTACATTTAAAATATAAACAAAATAATTATTTAAATTGATACGATTTATTTTAATTTTTTAATCAATGTTATATTAATCTTTATCATCTAGCCTCAACTGAGGGTTCTTTATGTGTAAATGTAACATGCGACATTTTTTGGAGATCATGCTAAGAAAATAAAGGTGTTGATATCAATCATAATTTATCATAAGGTTCTCATGAATATTAGACCATATTTGGATAAGATTTATACTGTAATCGAATATTCAAATCAATATTTTATTAGTTCAAGTGCATGAATTCTAGGTGGATTTCATTGTGAGGTGAGATTTGTTTCTGAGTGATTAATGGTGTCTTTCTCCTTTTCAAGATCAAATGCATCAGAGGTGAAATTTTGAGAATAGTTTGAACTAAATACAATGTAGTTAGTAGATATTGAGATGCACATATACTAACTTGAGTAGATCATATGATTTTCTATGATAGTGCGTTGAGTCAGTGGATCTGATATTTTTTCAACATCTATAAGAAATGTATGTGAGTGGAAAAGTGCCGATAAAACCCCCCATATTAGTTAATTTTTTGTTTTATTATTAGATATAATTGACAGTGATTCAAGAAGATAAAAAAACAAATTAAAATTATTAAAATTTTCAAGAGTATTTTATGAATCATTGGGCATCACATTACCCTTAACAACAACATGATATTCGATCTATTTCGTAAACTTTTTTTTATAGAAATACATTAATCATATTTTTTGAGGATATATTGACGGTATAATATTAAAATTTTAAATTATGTGTTCTATAATAAAATAGTTTTACGCACTCTACCTTGTGTGATGAACAAATAATTTTGATCTATGGTTTGTGATAGATAAGATAATAAAAAATAAATGTGTCTCACCAGCATAAAATTCTAATGACTTAGTTCCATGATGGTTTTTAAGAACGTTTGTTTTGAATGCATTTGAGTATTGAGTTTAGTTTGATAAGTCCTACCATAAAATTTTATTTTCTGGGAGATAGTTTATTATTACATAAAATAATTTTTCAAATGAATATTATATGAAGAGAGTAAACAAAGAGTGTATCATGCAGATGTGGTGTGAATCTATTTCACTAGTCCATGGTTTGAAGTAACATATAAGAATTTACCTAATTGGTTTTTAGAATTAGTGATAATGTAAATTATAATCCTATTAAAGAGTCTGGGAGGGAAATAATTTTTTTTGTTTCATTAGTAACATGGAGACATTATAATCCTTCTCAATGTATTGGTGTTGTGTTTGTAAACTAGTGAAAATCAATATAAAATACTTATTAGGAGACAAACTATTGGGATGTGGATATAAAAAATGCATAAACCCCATTTCAATTTATTATAGTTTATATTTGAGAATCTTGGTCTCAGATATCATCTTGAACCTAGGAAGGGTTTAATCACCCATCATACGACAATAAAATTTTAGAAATATTTTGTTTTTTCTATTATATTATAATATAAGGTGGGGGTTTTATATAGAAGATTATAAATCTATAAAACACTAAATTGGTTAATTTAAATAGCAATAAAATGAAAAATCAACAAGTACCACTAATTAAACCCTTTTTTATTCTTGTTATCAGGAATTACTATGTGTTTCACCTAGTATCTGTGACGGTTCCCTCAAAATGATCATTTTGGATGGTGTAAATTTGAATAATATCAACATCAGGGGTGTTCATATTTTTTTTGGAATTCACTATTAGTAATGGATGAACCATATTCATCCTTATATTCCTCCACAAGGTTTGGTGGTTTTCGATGCAATAAAGTAGAACATAAAACTCTTGAGAGAGATTATCCAATGAACATTGGAGATAAAAGAAATTTGGATGTTTATGGGAAAGATAATAATAAAATTTTAACACCCTTGTCTAATAAGTTATTCACTAAATGGATACCAAATAAAAAATCCAAAGAGATGAGTGGAAAACTCAAAAAAATTGTATTAATTGAATTCCATGTTTATATAATCCAAATTGAAATTTTAGAAGGAAAATTTTTAAAATAAGAAAATGGAAAATAATGAAATTATGGATGATTATATTACAAGGTTAAGTTAAATTATTACTAATATTAGGGTATTTCTAGAAAATATAGTGGATTTTATAGTTATTAAAAATTAATTTGATTCTTTTTAGATAGAACTGAATGAATATTATCATCCATGAAATAAAAGTAAAACATATTTTTTTATTATTTTCATAATACATTACTCAATTATGGGATGAAAAAAACCAAATTTAAAGATAAAAAATATGGGGAAGAAATTGAATTCAAGGCCATGAGAGAACTAAATATAACATAAGTAGTGGGAGAAGACTCCGTTGAATATGAATAGGATGAAGTGATTAATGCTGAGTGTCATAAAATCATGTCTTTTGTCACATGAAACATAAAAAATTGTAAAATTCTAGTAATAAATATAATTTTCTAATAAAATGATTCAATTGTGGAGGAATCAGACATTTTTTATTTAATTTTCCAAATAAGAATGTCGATTAATTTGAGGATGATGATAAAGATAAATGACGTTAGAAAAGGATATGTCATAAAAATGAATGGGATTCTTCAAAATCTACTAATATAAAAGTTAAATTTAAATAATGGAAAATGAGAAGTATATAAAGTAAATAATATGAAGAATACAGCTTCTAAATTATTCATTCCGGTGAATAAGATCCTAAAAAAATTTGGAATGTTATGGATTAATTGGTAAAGTCTGTTAAAACAGTAAGAAGTTGTATAGAAAATGGCGATGAGTCTTACAAGGAATATATATTGAAATAAAATCATGAATCATATATAGATAAAAACACAACAAAAAAAATTAAACTATAAAACAAATAGATTAAAAATTTAATGAAAAGAATATTTTTTAAAAGTAAATATGGTTATATTGATTAGATAAAAATCTTAAGATAAAAGTTATGAGGAAAGAGAAATTAGTGAAAGATTATAATGAATAAAATTCTATAAAAGTTGATTAATTGAATAAGGCAAGGGAAAAGTATCTTCAATCAAAAAATTATCTAAAGAATATCAGATAGTATTTCAAAAAAATTGTATAAACAACATATAAAACATCAAAGGAAGCTAAGAATATTTTCCTAAATAAATATTCCATATTATATTCTCCTAAATCATAATCTAAATGTATTATCTAAAATATTTGAATTTTTATTATCGATAATGTTAAAATATAGTCTAATGATAATGGTGGTAAATATTTCTATAAAATAAATATTGACATGGAATCTTATATGAAAATTATCTCTTTATGTATGAAGAAATTTCACATGATACAGTACAAAAAAATCCATAAACTAATATTATATAACATGGAAGATAACAATTTAGCATGTATTTCTAGTATTCTAGTTTTTTTGTACAAATTTTACTCTATTTGTTATAACATATATCTTTTATAAAGTAGGTTTGAGGAGAGGGGATGTATTATTGAGAAGAAAATAAGCAATTATGGAAGCATAAAGAGAAGTACGGTGAAGTAGAAATCTATGAATAAGAATAAATAAAATATATACATTTATAATATATGTGAGTTTTTATAATAAATATTTAGTATATGTGATCCCAATGGTTATAGTTATAATTATTTTCTAGAAAATCTTCCTATAAAACCAACCTATTATTTAAATGGAAAGTGAATTGAGAAATTCCATATAGATGAAATACCTATAATTATTGAATTTTTCTTGATATACAAAAAATTGAAAAATTAGATAGAAAATTTAGTAACATAGTAGAGGATAATTAACTTTTTGGAATGATAATTCATTAATAATGAATGGTGCTTTTACTTCTAAAATAGAAGCCTATAAGTTGAAATTCAAATATTTTTTTTTGAAATTCTTAAACCTAATCTATAAAGTGTAATCCAACTATGTGATGATGGAAATGATGTAATTTTGCAGAAAAATTATAGAATAATCAAATACTTAAAGGATTGAATAATTATCACAATAGGAGAAATAAATAGTTCTAATTTATTCAAAATTAATGATTCAGTAAATTGATGTTTGTGATTTTTATAGATGAAACAAACCAATGGAATATAAAACTTCTCCCTATTGGGAAATGAAATTTTAGAAACATGAAAATTAATAGTGTTTTAATAGATCTTATTCACCTAAATATAGAAATATTAGTTGTCTTTGAAACTTTTCAAAAAATAAAATTTCTGCATGGGTCGCATAAAAGGGAATATATAAATTTTACTATTACACATAAGCATATAAATTTTTACTAATGTGGGCCTATAAGACACTAATCTACCAATTATGAACTCTATATTTTCAATTTTATTGATGATTTTACATGGATGAAAAAATATATGTTTATTAAGGCCATGTATGAATAAATGGAAATGTTTAAGATCTCGAAAATATTTGTTGAGAATGATTTGTGAGTTTATATCAAAAATTTGGAAAATATAATGTCATGGAGTTCATTTTTAATGTTTATTAATCATATCTTACAAAGAATATAATTTTTAATCAATATAATTCTACTTATACTCTTAAAAAAATTGATTAATGGAGAGAAAGAATGGAATTTTCGCTAAAATGGGAAGAACCAAACAATTCAAATATAAAATTTCAAAATTATACAGTAGTGAATCAGTGTGTATAACTATGTATATACAAAGAAAATTTTCCGTGAGACCAAATTCAAACATGAATTCATATGAGATATGGTATATTATAAAGTTGACTATGAAATATTTTGTTGTGTTTGATAGTCTATATTTTATAAATGTAAATAATGAAAACCCTTGAAAATTTAAGGATAAATCTACAAAAGGAATCTCCATGGGCTATATATATATATATATATATATATATATATATCCAATTTTAGAAGATATAAATTCTAGAATAAAATAGAACACATGTTGGTATGTTTTTTATATAAAAACTGTAGAAAATCAACCAAAATTAGAATAAAAAAACTAAGGTGGATTCTAAAAACACTAAAGAAAGAACAAACACATATTTCTAGTGGTGGGAATGAAGAAAATACTATACTTGAACTATAGATAGTTGACATCAACTCAGATCAAAAAATTATGTGGATATTGGTGTTGGAGTTGAAAAAATAAATCATCAAAGACTGGAAAATAAAATTGATTGATAAAATATAACTGACAGTCATGACGCTCTAGTATAGATCATAAGAATAATGTGAATTAAAAATTAAATAGATATCATTTCCAAAATATAGCCAAAGACATTGGATGAGGATATTGAACATAAAGAGTTGATATGTTCTATGAACAAAATATTGACCACATTGATAACAATGAAACATAGTATCTTATTTCTTAACTATAAAGAATGAATATAATAAGAACCACATGGGTGTTCAAAACCAAACGTAATTAAAATGGTGAGAACACAAGTAATAAGGAAACATTATCCCACAAGGGGTTATTCTCATGTATAAGGTGTAGTTTTTTAGTTCACCATTTCACTTGTTTTATAACTTAATGATATTTGAATGTTTCAAGAAGATGTAACTCATGAATATAATAAGGATTATCATACGGATGTGTAGTATTCTTTCTTTAATGGATATCATGAACAAGGTTTTTTAATTGAGAAATCAAAAGTAATTACTCATTATGTTCGTGGAAAAAAATTATAAAAATAGAATAAATAATTATAATAAATAAAATAGGATCTTAGAGGATTGTATTCTAAACTGGATATTTTCTAGAAGCAAATGAACGTTTCTAATGAAAAATATGGTTGAACATTATATGTGAAAATTTTCAAAATAGGTACTGAAATTTCAATTGTTTTTGTTGATGGAATGATTTTTGTTGGTGATTAGAAATATGAATGTGAATAAATTTAT
Source organism: Viscum album (assembly GCA_963277665.1). Classification (NCBI taxonomy): domain Eukaryota; kingdom Viridiplantae; phylum Streptophyta; class Magnoliopsida; order Santalales; family Viscaceae; genus Viscum; species Viscum album. Next base: position 1,369,246,504 of record OY728133.1, on the reverse strand, counting down.
AATCAAATAAATATATTATGGGAAATTTCAATGCTCAGAGAGATGAATTTATTTCATGGAATAAAATTTCATTAAAAATAAATCAATATATTTATTTCAATAATATTAAATTAAAATATTTATTGAAGAAAATTGGAATATGTTATTTAAAGGAATATTCAATTCATATCACTATTGGTGTCATGTTAAGTATAGATGAATTTTGAATGAGTGTTAATCATAATGATTTCTGTAGTTAATTGTAATGTTGACATTTATTATGGAATCTAGAGAAATATATTTTTTAGGCAGTAACTTGGTTTTATAGAAATCAATATTATCCAAAATAATAACAAATGATGAATACTAAAAGAATTATGTATTATATCAAAGTAAAATCATGTCATGGTATGATTAATAAAAGAAGTTGGTAGTTGAACTTACTAGGATTTAATGATACTTAGTGGGATAGAGATTGAAATTATCATAGATAAACATCATGTGAAAATATATTTTAATAAAGAAATATTTTGTAATCTATAATATTACGAATTAAAGATATTTTAATTTAAGAATAATTGAAGTTAATTATGTTTCTAAAATTATTTTTTTCACTCAAATTATATGGATGAATGTTCATCTAGAAGACCAAAAAGTAAATGTTGAAAAGACATCGAAAATTACATGTGAATATCATAGTGTAATCGATCACTCAAGGAACTAGTTATAACATCATTTCAAAACAAATTGATATTAAATATATGTTTTTTAGGGAGTGATTTTTAAATGAAGATGTAAAGTTGGAATATATTTTGAAAAAATATCAAATTGATGTTATTTTCATTGAATCTATGAGAATAATGTATTTGAGGAACATAGGTTGAAATATTTTTTTTCATCCTTTCCCTCTCACATAGAGAGTATTGAGATGACCCCTCTATGATATAGATTTTGTTTTAAATTGGGTAGAATAATACAAAATTATTTTCTTATATTTATTGAATTTGGATAAGTGTTTGTTGTAATAAGTTGTCGTATACGATCAAATTGAGGGGAAATACATCTAAGTCACATGGGCACAAATTCATTGTCATTGGCATATATAAATCTAAAAATATTACGTTATCTAGTACTGTGGTATCGAGAATCATTCCTTTCATAAAACATGTGAATTTATGTCTTCATAAGAGAGTTATTTATATATTCATCAAATCCCAATGGAGTGATCGATGATCCCATTGAATTCTTGATGGTTTTGTATTTTTTCATCCATAATTTTTATTATTGTACATTTTTTATTAATGAACATGAAATGTGCCAATTTCATTATATGAATGGACATTATTTACAACATTGGTTGAGGGTCTTTTGATAATTTTTTTCATTATTTATCATTATAATAGAATAATTCTATTATGTAGATTTCTTTGGTGATGAATTTATTTTGAATTTATATTATTATATTCTTTTTTTAGAAGATTTAATTTCATGTTTAAAAATACTGTTATTGAAGTTGAGATTATGGCTTGGATTTTATATTCATAATTTTTATTTTATGTAATTAATGTAGATAATTTATTTGAGTCTATAATAATATTTAACATCTCACATGATTAAGAAGATGTGTTCATCCAGGAGTCTGTTGAACTTCTCTCAGGGGGGATGAGCATGTATGGGGAACTGCTCGAGGTAGGGTTTCCCGTCGTCGTCTCTCCCGATTCGGCATAGGGAAGGCTAAGGTTCTCTTCCTTGAAGATGCTTATTGGTGAGGTTGGATGCATAATGGCCTCATTTGGTTCATTTTTATTGATCACATTTGGCCTCAGGCATCGGTGCCTCCCCGTAGAGGTTCTGGATTTCCCCAGTTGGCTTTGGCAGTTTTGGTCCTCTGCGTCGGCTCTTCACAGCGGTCCTGTTGCATGGAGTTTCTTCTTGGAGTTTTCCATTTCGGTATCGGCTGGAATTGGGTATCGAATCCTCTCTGTAGCATCGTCGTGTCTTCGGTTTGATTTTGATGTTTCTTTCTCCGAATCAGTGCAGCTTTACTACGGCAGCTTCAGCTCTTGATGGTGGCTTCAGACGCCGATGTTTCTCCATGGAGGTCTTACGGATGGTCTGTGCATTAATAAAGATTAGGATTCGGCGTCAGAAGTGTCGTGGGATATTCGTTGGTGGTAGTCAGAGGCGGAGACTGTATTTAATGCAGTCTGTTGTGGAGGATTCGGGCATGGTTCTGCATTTCCATCCCCGATCATTGGTTCCAGATATGTCCTTCTTCCAGATCTGGTGTGGGTTTGGTTGCTGCAATGCTGGTCTGTGTAGATGGTGCTCGTTCTGGGTGGATCGTGGTGGTCTGGTGGGCGGCGATGGGGTTTTCATGTTTGGATTAAAGAATTCTATGATTTTGATGGTTTTCTATTCACTGTTTTCTTGTCTTAGTGGTTGATTTTTTTTTCTACGGTGATCAGCGATGATTTCCTGGTTTCACAATGGATGGTTTGCAACTGGTCTTGACCACATGGAACAACCCAGAAGATGATTTAGGGCTGGCAGTTCATCATTTCAGATTTTTTTTGGATTTGGTTGTTTGAGAGGGTATGTAGTCAGCCATCAGATTGTTCATATTCTTTGACAGAATACATTGGGTCTCTGAATTTCTTTGCAATGGGGGAGAGCTTCATCCCATTCAAATGCTGGGGAGGGGGTGTTTCTTTGTTGTCAATCTGATTTTATTTTCCTTGGACTTTAGGTCATGATGTGTCCTAATTCATGAAGTCTTTGAGTTTCCCCCTTCATCCATTAACAGGGGAGTCTATTTTAATAAAAAAGTTAAAGGCCTCGAGGCTATTGGAGAGATGTTAATCCCGCATGTGTGGGGGGTGAAATTAACCATGAAGGGGAGCCAAATCACATTTTCTTGAACATGATGGTTTTAGAGAATAGTTATAGTTGGGATCCATTCAGATTGGCATGAATGGCAGGTACATATAGTTCCCACAAGATACACATGATGGTGTCCATTGGGGAAGAAATGTTATCTCACACCATTTGGTGTGTGAATGTATGTAAGGGTGTCGACCATAGTGTTATCTATAGAAGTTAGCAATTTTTTTTATTAAGTGGTTCATGTAACAATATTTTTCTAATGATGGATCATGTGACATGGTGACACTTTTACTCTATTAAATTATACATATATAATATGCATCATTTGATCAGATTTATCATAAATGTCTAATCCATGGTAGATTCATCTTCCACCTCATGCCCTACCAAAGAAATATCCATGCATATAATTGACATGGAAGATCATTCAGAAATCATTTTATTCCCATGAAGGTGATGATATCAATGATATGTGATGGTGTGGTACACGAGAAGAGTAACACATCCAGTGAAGTGTCCTTCCATCAAATAAGATTTCCATCAACATTTGACATTGTAAGAACAAGTGTTTGAGTGAATGCAAGATAGGTGAATCTATTTGAGAAGTGATATTTTTTTTCTGAATAACCGGTAGTAATTTTATTATTTATAAGATAAGACACATTATAGGTGAAATTACGAGATCGTTTTGAGCTCCCTTGATAGTAGTCAGTGGAGATCGAGATATATACAAACTCTATTTAGTAGATTGTAAAACTATCCATAAATATGAATTGATTCAGAGGATAGGGAAAACTATTAATTTTGAAATAAATGTAAATGAGTGGAGTAGTACCTATAAAAACTAAATGATTTTATTTTTGGTTTATTAATTGAAATAGATTATAGAGGATTGGAATGAATAAAATAGATAAAAGAAAACACTCTCATTTTTTAGAAGTATTATTTGAATCATTGTGTTGTGATTTACTCTTCCTGATTGCATGATGTTGGATAAATTTAATGAGCATGAATTTCAATAGAAATAAATTCATCATATTTCCTGAGGATAAATTGAAGAAATATTATGATATTTGTGAGTTCAATGTGTGGAATATAATATGATTACAATATCAAAATTATGAGATGATCAACGATTTATGACCTTTAATTAGCATGCTAAAATATTGTATGCAAAGAAAACGTTTCATGATCATAAAACCATAATGAATAAGTGACACTACTTTATTAAATAATATGTTCATTGCATGCATTTGAGTAGAGAGTTGAGTATGATATGTTCCGGTATAACAATATAATTTTCATCTAAATGGTTTACAATGACATGCAATAATGTCAGAATATGAATTGTTAATGAAGAGATTAATGAAAGAGTATAACATGGTAGGTCCGGGGGAGGGGATACAAAGGAAATGAAACTGGCAGACATGGAGGATCGAAAGCAAGACCTCCTCAATGCACCACCACGGGTAAAGTAGGGATATAACCACTAAACTGCGCCCCATGGGTCCAGAGTAAAGAAAGAGTATATCTAGAAGAATTAGTATGAATTAGTTTCTTTATACAGTGGTGTGAAGATGTATAATGGAATTTAGTTATGGAGTTTCCAAAATCAGTGAACAAGTGTATTATTATCTTATTATAGATTCTCAAAGTGTAAGATTATTTTTGTGTTGTAGTAGTAACTTAGAGGCTAGTTAATATTTATCAATTTTTATAGTTTTTTATGTAAACTATATTGAAAAAATGTAAACAATTTTTTTGAAGATAATCGTTTTATATGTTGATATCAAATTTTCCTAAACCAACTTGTAATTGAATGTTGTTTTTAGAAGATAATATAGGTCTTTAATATCATTCCATGCCAATAAAAGTAATATTCACCCATAGTAGGGTCGAATGTTGTAATTTTTTTGATATACCATCCTACAATTGTGTAATTATGAGATTTTATATATGAGAGGACTATACTCTAATTGGAGGCAGAGGTTAATTCCAAGGAAAAATTGAATGATCACTGTAACATCCCGGATCCGGGTACCATGAAACGGGTGCCCCGAACCCGGTTCACCACGTGACCTCAAGCGCATTTCCCCAAATGCTAGAGGCTTCCAACTAGTAGCGAGGGCCCAGGTCTGATAGTGGGGAAACAATGCCCTCATTTGTCAAAGTGTAGCGCATCAGAATACAAAATAAAATATACAACAAACAGTGGAAGCAGTAAACAATACACAACTGAAATAAACAACAGTAGTGGATATAACCAATTGTATATAAATAATGATGCTACCTGTCTCAAGTTCTATGAAAACACCCAGAACATGTTATACATCAATACAGTACAACGAAATGCAGTACAACAAAACAAGGCAAAACAGCTGCCCGCAGCATCATGAGCCTAGGCTCAGTCCCATGCCCTCATACTCCTCAGCAACAGTCAAATAACTATATAGGGAATCTTTTCCCTATCTACACCTACAGAAACGTAATCTGTTTGTGCCAAAAAGCATGACCCAAACAGGGTGTGAGAAATATATCTCAGTAGGCACCCACCAAAGGCCCGTGCCAAAAAGCGTGTATGCATGCAACAATAGTGTGCAGTGGTAAAATGAAATAAAGTAAGAAGTACCCAAAGGTAACAACTACCAGTTATATTTCCATTTTTATATTCATTTAATCAAATTAATATAAGAAATCACCACAGTGAATTTCTAAGTAAACAACTAGTGTCCTCAGACACGTAAACTCCTACCCTCTGGTAACGAGTATCCAACACAAGAATCTGCCCTAAGGAATAACATATTTTTGCCCTCAGGCATAGGTAGTGTCACCGACAGGCATAGAATCAGCTACCCACAGGCATGGAAGAAGTTTCCCTCAGGCCGAAATAACTACTACCCACCGGCTAAATAGTGCAGTGCCCACAGGCTAATCATAACAACGCCCTCAGGATAAGCAGGTTACCGGGCCATGCCCAAAATATCAAAATGAAGTAAACAAGAAATTCCACTCAAGGCAATTCTACAATTAGTACATTAAAGTCATACCCTCGGGTATCCTATCCAAACGGCTAAACAGTGGAACACACCCCCTGGTTGGTTCCAAATCCAAGCAACGATCCCAACCAGCATTTTATTATCACAATTTAATCACATATGCAATTCTAGGCATTAAATATAACAACGACCTCATCCACACGACACCCCAACATGGGTTTGTGGCACGAACACACACAAAAATGCAGGACAGTTGGAAATTTACACCAAGCTACAAAACTTATATGCCAATGACTGTTATACCCAAACGCTGACTCCAGAAACGCCCAAGAACGGCGTAGATCTGACGTAGAACCAAACCCATTCAAACATAAATAACCTTACCTATAGAAATAATTGCTAAGAACCATACCAGGAGAGAAGAGGTCTTACCCGTACAGTTCCAACGAGATCGTCCGAAGCCGAATCATATTTCAGATGAACACCCGACAGATCTTCAAAGGTTTCGCCGTCCTCATTGGCTCCAAAACGGCCCAAATGCATCCTCTGCCAAATGAGGAGGCTAGTGCCTGTTTTAAGCTGGAAAAACTAAGTACACGGCGTGTACTTCTAATTACACGACGTGTACTTCCTTAATTTAACTGTTCCTCTGGTGGCACTGCCACACTATTCAGCCATCGACATGAGTACACGGCATGTACTCCCAATTACATGGTGTGTACTGTCGCCCAGCTAGCGGCGACTCCACCGCCTTACTATTTAGGCCTACCGACTGACTACACAACATTTAAGGTACTACTACACGTTGTGTAGTTGGTTCCTACACCCCTCGTCGCCGATATAGCTACACGCCCCGTGTACTCATCCCAACACGACAAAAAGTACACAGCGTGTAGTTCCAAAATTTAGGATTTTTCCCCATTTTCCATATTTTCTCAAAAACACATAACGAAAAGGAAAAAGAAGAAGCATGTACCTCAAAAATAAGAACTGGGTTCTTAAAAGCATCCCCCTTATAGAAATTCTCCCTGAATTGCCCTTCCCAGGGTGGCAAAGATAAAGCTCAGAATAGCTCTAGACACTGAGAATGTACGTCGGCCTCCCACTCCCAGGTATCGTCCTACACTCGGCCATGCTGACATTCCACCCGTACGAGAGGAACTGATCGGCCTCGGAGAACCTTCATGCTCCTATCAAGGATACGAATCATATGCTCCTCAATGGTTTCATCTACCTCCAACTCAACCTCCTCAGGATGAAAAACGTGAGACGGGTCTGAATGATAGCGGCACAACTGAGACACGTGGAAGACGTCGTGCATGGTTCGGTATCGCTGTGGTAACAACAACGGATAGGCTACCCGCCCGAATCTCTCTAGAATATTGAATGTCCCCACATACCTCGGTGAAAGCATACCCTGTCTCCTGATCCTCTTGTGTCCCAGCCTCGGCGAAACTTGTAGAAAAAACTGATATCCGACCACGAACTCCAAGGGTTGTCTGCGGCGATCAGCATAAGACTTTTGACGAGACTGTGCGGTAGCCATCCGCTTCCGAATCAACTGGACCTGCTCAAATGTCTCATGCACGAACAGTGGTCCCAGTAAAGCTACCTCACCTGCCTCTAACCAGAACAATGGTGATCGGCATGGACTTCCATATAAAGCCTCGTAAGGGGCCATCTCAAAAGTTTCCTGAAAACTGTTGTTATAGGAAAACTCGACTAGGGGTATGTGCCTCACCCAAGACCCCCCAAAGTCTAGGATTCATGCACACATCATGTCTTCAAGCACCTGTATCGTCTGTTCTGACTGGCCATCTGTCTGAGGGTGGTATGATGTGATCATAAGCACTTGTGTACCCAAAGCCCTCTGAAAACTCTGCCAGAAACGAGATGTAAAGCGGGCGTCCCTATCAGAAATGATAGAACGAGGGACCCCATGAAGATGTACGATCTCTCGGATATATATCCTTCCAAGATCGTCCACATAGAAGGTCTCCTTGATAGGCAAGAAGTGAGCTACCTTCGTGTGTCTGTTTACAACAACCCACACGACGTCATTTCCACGAGGTGACCTCATCAACCTAGTCACGAAATCCATCACGACATCATCCCATTTCCACTCTGGAATGGGTAGCTGCTTTAACAGCCAAGCTAGCCTCTGGTGCTCCGCCTTCACCTGCTGACAGGTGGAACACCTCGTAACAAAACTAGCTACCTCTCTCTCCATACACGGACACTAGTACTAACGCCTCAAGTCACGGTACATCTTGGTAACCCCAGGATGAACTACCTAAGATGAAGCCTGAAACTCCCACATCAGATCCTCGCGTATATCCCATGGAACCCATAATCGTCCATGGAAACACAAAACCTCATCATAGCCTATCGTCCAATCGAGAGGAGGGTCCTCACGTGCCACCGACTCCCGTAGAACTAGGCCTTGTGAATCCGATAGCTGTCTCGTCCTCACTATGTCCAGGAGGGTAGAAGTCACAACTAAAGATTAAAGATAAGTTTGCCCCTGACTGTCTTTCACCTCCAGATGCATCTTAGAGAACAAATCCATGAGCTTCCACTCACCACTAGCCTCTTGAACTGCATGTATCTGAGTCTTCTTGCTCAGTGCATCAGCTACATCATTACCTTTACAAAGTGTGTAGGAAAGCTCAAAATCGAAAGACTGTAGGTACTCAACCCACCTTCTCTACCTCAGATTTAAGTCACACTGAGTAAATATATACTTGAGGATTTTGTGGTCAGTGAAAACCACAAAATGCTCTCCCAACAGATAATGTCTCCAAAATCGCAATGCATGCACAACTGCAGCCAACTCGAGATCATGCGTCGTGTAATTCTGCTCATGTGGCCTCAAATACCAAGACTCGTATGCAACAACTCGATCGCCTTATATCAACAATGCTCCCAGCCCAACCCCTGATGCATCACAGTAAGCTGTATAGCTCTTCCCCTACTCTAGGAGTATAAGGATCTGTGCTGATCTCAACCTTCCTTTCAAGTCCTGAAGGGATATCTCACAAGCTTCTGACCAAACGAACTTCACACCCTTCTTAGTAAAACCCTTCAACGGTGCTGCTAAGTGGGAGAAGTCCTATATGAAGCCTCTTTAGTAACCATCCAGCCCTATGAAACTCTGTATCTCAAACACGTTCCTAGCATGATCCTAGGAAACTACTGCTCTCACCTTCTCTGGGTCTACTGAATCTCCTGCCTCTTAGATAATATGCCCCAGGAAGTGAATCTAGTCCATCCAAAAGTGGCACGTTGAGAGCTTAGCATATAGAAGATACTCTCTCAGTGTACTCAATACAATCTCAAGATGGGTGGCATGGTCGTGTCGATTGCGAGAGTACACCAAGATGTCGCCCACGAATACTACCAATAAAGATTCAAGATACGGATGGAACACCCGATTCATCAGAGCCAGGAAAAATGCCGTCACGTTCGTCAGTCCGAACGTCATAACCAACTACACGTACAGACCATATCTGCTCTGAAAAGATATAAGATGTATATCAGATGGTCTAACGCGCAACTGATGATATCCTGACCTCAAGTTAATCTTCGAGAACACTCATTCTCCACGAAGTTGATCAAAAAGATCATCAATCCTTGGCAAAGGATATCGGTTGTTAACCATCAACTGGTCCAGGCTTCGATAATCCATACAATGTATGAGGGTATCATCTGCCTTCTTCACAAAAAGGACTGGAGAACCCCAAAGAGAAGTACTGGGTTGGATAAAACCACTTTCTTGTAATTCCTCTAACTGCCTTTTGTGCTCCTGAAAATCAGGTGTGGCCATCCTATAAGGAGGAATGGACACCGGTGTTGCTCCTGGCACACACTCGATAGAGAAATCCACCTCACGCTCTGGAGGAAGACATGAAAAGTCATTTGGGAAGACATCCATGAAACAATCAACCACTGGAGGAAAATCTGTCTGACAAGTCCCCTGATCATCCAGATATAAACTCGCAATCTGGGTAGTGACTCCACCTTGTCCATGATTCTCTGGACCAGCTCGACTAGCCTGAACATCCCACTCACCCTTGTATAGAAACACTCCTCCCTCTGATTACGTGAAACGCACCCTACAGCGATTATAGTGTATAATGGCTCGAAAGGGAACCAATCAGTCCATCCCGAGAATGATATAATAAGATATCATCTCTAAGACATAGAGGTACAAAAGGAACTGATACCCACCAACCTCATGGGTGCACTCCTTGAACTGACGCTCGCATGCCGTTATAGTCCCCAACAGAGTGTCTCGCGTCATAACAGCAGAAGAAGAAGAAACACAGTGCCCAATGCTCTCCACAACGAGAAAAGATATGAAGCTATGTGTAGAACCCGTATCGAAAAGTACTGATGATAAGAAAAAAGATACTAGAATAGTACCTATGATAATAGAAGGCCCGGGATCATGCTCCTTCTGGGTCTGTTGCACTGCATATGTCTGCCCAGTGTTGCAGCCCTGCGACAGAGCCTGGTAACTCTGAGATGTCCCACCCTGTTGCCTCTGAGCTCCTGGCGTCTGGCTACCATATCCACGACCACCATCTCTGCCTGCACGCCCTGACACATTCCAGTTCCCTGACTAGTAAGAAGCCACTGGTCATGCTCCCGCACACGGAGTCTGCACAGAACCCCTCTCACTAGCCACTGGTGGAAACACCCTGAAAAAGTGCTGCAGATGACCCAACTTGCTGCAAGCTCGGCACTCCACTGGGACTCGTGGACATTGCGGCCTCTTGTGCCCCTCTATACCACACTGGTAGCACATAACCAGGCCACCTGAAGCATTCTTCTGACTAGTACTGCCGCCCTAAGAGAAGTCCATCTGTCTCATCCTCTTGCCCGCAGAAATAGTACCAGTAACTGGTGCTGAAACGCCCTAGCCCACACCACTAGATTCCGGTAGGTTCCTCTCGGTAATAAGAACTTGGTTAACAATAGAATGTAAAATAGGTAACCTAAAAACATTCACCAGTGCTCAGATGTCATAACGAAGACCATCCTCGAAGCGCCTGGCTCTCAACGTCTCATCACCCACCATCACGGGTGCAAAGCACTGAAGCTCTGTAAAATGAACAGTGTAAACCATCACTGACATAGCACCCTGCTGTAGATTCATGAACTCTAGAGCTCTATCTGTCCTTAGCGTCTCCGGGAAAATGAATTCATAGAAGATTGCCTGAAAATCTTCCCACGCCATGTCTCTGTGATGTTCTGACTAGATGGTAACATCCCACCACCTCTTGGCGGAATCACGCAGCATATAAGTCACGAGATTTACCCTCCACCCTAGAGGCGTCTCAAGATGCTCGAAAATAGTCTTCATCGACCACAAACAAGACTCTGAAGCTTGTGCTCCGCCATCCCCTGAAAACGTAGGCGGATGTTGCTGCTGAAAGATTTGCGTCAACACAGCCATAGATCTGGCAGCCGACGGTGCTCCCTCAAAGGTCTGCATAAACCGCAATAAGCCTTCAAGAAACTGCGCCTCCGTGCCTGTGTCTAGTATAATGGCTGGCGCCGCATCTGGCTCATCTGGAGGATCAACAAGTAGCCCATGGCCCACAATCTCCAAAGTATAATAGTTGTCGCTCTCCTGGAGAACAACTCGCGGTCGTCTTGTGGCATGACACTACAAGGTCAAAATCACGTCTCAAATTCAAGATTATTAAGACGGAAACAAAGAAACCACAAAGGGAACAAGAGGAAGAAGGAATTTAAAAATTCACAAAACAAGACTACACGGCATGTACACTGACTACAGGTCATGTACTTGACTTCTGTTCCCCTACCCGGGTCCTTACACACGGCTAAGCCACATGGCTTCCGTTGAAAAAAAAATAAACAGCGTGTATAATATCTACATGGCATGTACGGTGTTATTTTCCAACTGCCCGTGTCGTCTGTGACATGGCCGACTACTCGGTTTACAACTACACAGCGTGTTACACACGTACACAGTGGGTACAACACCCCGTTTCCCAGCCACATGACTAAAACCACACGGTCTGTCCCCGGACAAGAATACACTGCGTGTCCCACGGGTACACGACGTGTTCAGGGAGAGGTAACACTGGCCTGTGTTGTTAGTTACCTGGGTGAGTCCCCAGGTCACACTACACGGTGTGTCCATCATTGACACGACATGCTCTGTCAAGGAGTTCACAGACTCATGTTGTTAGTTACACAGCCGGTCTCCGGGCCAACACTACACGACATGTACTTTCGGTAAACGACATGTTTTACCCAAGATCTTCCCTTACCTGTGTCACCGCCAACACGGTTCGTGACACGGGAAGAAACTACAGGGCGTGTACTCTGGGTAAACGGCGTGTACTCAAAAAGTTCATTTTTCTTCCCTAACAGAAGAAAATACACGGTGTTTATAAAAACTACACAGCGTGTATACTGGGTTTCCAGATAGTATTCCTTAGAAACTTCCCCGAATCCCAGAAAATACTGAGAAACAACACCTAAGTGTCAAATTCCAACCCGTGAGGGCCCATACTCCCCACGAATCAAATTTTAACATCTTATTTGTGTTATAACTAATAAACAACTAATGATCCACAAAATTCATATAAATGGGGACCCATACTCCCCAGAAACCAAATTTTGGCCTCCATTTTATAAACCAGCTCACACAAGAAAATACTCTATCACAAAGCATGTATTTATCAAGCAGCTATCACAACAGCATGCTTTTCTAGCACAACGACTATCACAACTACATGCAATTTCTAATGCAACTACATGGCATGGAAACTATGCATGGCATGTGATATCTAGCATACGCCTATATGATTCATGAGACGGCATTCCCTCATCTCATCGGGTTGCAAATAAAATAGAACCCATCGATAAAATATAAATAGCACAACACAAGTGTGTCTCCCAACAGTGAAATCAAATCAACTGTAAATTGCAAAATCAGTAAAATTTCAATACGAGTTAAATTGGTTTTCCATGTACACGGGTTAGCTAAACCCAGACACAACTTATTACCAACTACCATTCGTCCTATCCTTGACTACGGCTCCAAACAGAAAGTCAACAAAAAGAAACTCCTTTGATACCACTTTGTAACGTCTCGGATCCGGGTTCCATGAAACGGGTGCCCCAAACCCGGTTCGCCACATGACCTCATGTGCATTTCCCCAAATGCTAGAGGTTTCCAACTAGCAGAGAGGGCCCAGGTATGCTAGTGGGGAAATAATTCCCTCATTTTTCAAAGTGTAGCAGAACGGAATACAAAATAAAACATACAACATACAGCAGAAGTAGTAAACCATACACAACTGAAATAAACAACAGTAGTGGATATAACCAACAATATATAAATAATGATGCTACATGTCTCAAGTTCTAAGAAAACAGCCATAACATGTTATACATCAATACAGTACAACCAAATTCCGAGTACAACAAAACAAGGAAAAACAGTTGCCAGCAGCATCGCGAGCCTAGGCTCAGTCCCATTCCCTCCTACTCCTCAGCAACAGTCAAGTACCTGTATAGGGACTGTTGCCCCTATCTACACCTACAGAAACGTAATCTGTTTGGGCTGAAAAGCATGACCTAAACAGGGTGTGAGAAATATATCTCAGTAGGCACCCACCAAAGGCCAGTTCCCAACAGCGTGTAAGCATGCAACAATATTGTGCAGTGGTAAAATGAAATAAAGTAAGTAGTACTCAAAAGTAACAAATACCAGTTATATTTCCATTTTTAATATTCATTTAATCCATTTAAAATAAGAAATCACCACAGTGCATTTATAAGTAAACAACTAGTGTCCTCAGACACGTAAACTCCTACCCTCAGGTAACGAGTATCCAACACAAGAATCTTCCCTCAGACATAACAGAGTTTTTCCCTCAGGCATAGGTAGTGTCGCCCACAGGCACAGAATCAGCTGCCCACAGGCATAGAAGATGTTTCCCTCAGGCCGAAATAACTACTACCCACAGGCTAAATAATGCAGTTCCCAAAGGCTAATCATAAAGACACCCTCAGGCTAAGAAGGTAACCGGGCCATGCCCAACATATCAAAATGTAGTAAACAAGCAATTTCTCTCAAGGAAATTTTACAATTACTACATTAAATGCATACCCTCGGGTATCCTGGTCAAACAGATAAACAGTAGAACACACCCCCAGGGTGGTTCTGGATCCACGCAACGATCCCAACCAACATTTTATTATCACAATTTAGTCACCTATGAAATTCTAGGCATTAAATATAGCATCAACCTCTGCCACATGACACCCCAACATGGGTTCATGGCATGAAAACACAAAAAACGCACGACAGTTGGAAATTTACACAAAGCCACCTAACTTATACGCCAACGAACGTTATACCCAAATGCCGACTCTAGAAACGCCCAAGAACGGTGTAGATCTGACAAAGAAAAAAAAACCCATTCAAACGTAAATAACTTTCTCTCGGGAAAAAATAGGTAAGAACCATACTAAGAGAGGAGAGGGCTTACTCGTGCGGTTCCAACGAGATCGTCCAAAGCCAAATTGGATTCCAGACGAACACCAGAAGGATCTTCAAATTTCCAGCCGTCCTCCTTGGCTCCAAAACGGCTCAAATTTGTCCTCTGCCAAATGAGGAGGCTATTGCCTGTTTTATGAGGAAAAAAAGTACACGGTGTGTACTTCTGAGTACACGGCATGTACATCCTTAATTTAACTGTTCCATTGGTGGAACTGCCACACAGTTCAGTCATTGACATGAGTACACGACATGTACACCCGAGTACACGGTGTGTACTATCACCCAGCTGGCGGAGACTCCACCGCCTTACTGTTTAGGCATGCCGACTGACTACACGGCATGTAAGGTACCACTACACGGCATGTAGTTGGTTCCTACACCCATTGTCACTGATATGGATACATGCCCCGTGTACTCATCCCAACACGGCCAAAAGTACAAGGCGAGTAGTTCCAAAATTTAGTATTTTTTCCCATTTTCTATATTTTCTCAAAAACACTTAAGTAAAAGGAAAAAGAAGAAGCCTGAACCTCAAAAATAATAACCGGGTTCTTACAATCACGAAGTACCACTGATTCACCCCCATCTCAGTGGTATAACATAGTCCTGGGCATTTCATCATTTTGTGTAGTAATTTGGTGAGGTGGAATATCTAATGGTAGTTTTAGAGCTCTTGTGTAGTTATTGTATGATTTAGTATTGGTTAGTATGTTTAAAAAATGTTAGTTTCTAAGGATGTAAAATCAAGATAAAACAAATAAATGATTAACATGATGTGTGACTAGAATAATTTTTTATCAGATGAATGAAGTGCTATATATAATGAATTGTTTAATAGATATAAAACATGGTAGTAAAATTATGAATAATGATTATGGAAGTTGTAATCAATTATATGAAATTGTAATTTTTGGAAATTAATTTTGATAGAGAAATTACTATTTTTAGTAATTGGTAATATGGTTGGAAATGAAATATGAAATGGGAAGAAGAAGGGTATTTATTGTATGATAGTGGTATTGGTAAGTAATGTGCCTAAAGAATTCATTATTTTTTATGTATAGTGGTGATGGGAATATAATGATATTTTAAATTAATTTTTTAATCTATAGTTCATAGGTTATGATTTTTTGTTTCCAAATATATACATAATTTTAAATTGCTATATAATATTTTATTATATACA
The DNA here is from genome assembly GCA_963277665.1 of Viscum album. Classification (NCBI taxonomy): domain Eukaryota; kingdom Viridiplantae; phylum Streptophyta; class Magnoliopsida; order Santalales; family Viscaceae; genus Viscum; species Viscum album. The sequence goes on along the minus strand of OY728133.1, from coordinate 1,369,230,909 downwards.
CCAATGTTATTCAAACACTTCCCATTTTATCTTATATTTTAATGATCACAAAATCCATCAATTGTGTTTCTATTAATTTTTATGAAAGTGTAAAAGTCATTGTTTTTATGGATATTTTTTTAATTTGATTATATTTTAGTTGATTATTTTTTATGTGTTGAATATTTTTGGTCATTTAATTAAATGAAATTAATATTTACATTGTTTCCATACAATGTGTTGTTTTTCTAAAATAATAAGTTTGGATGTTCTACAATTAGAAAAACCCTTATGATGAATTATTATTATCAGATAATGACATTATACAAATTATGATGATCATAGTGTTTTGAAATCAAAACATATGGCTATATAAAAGTCTTATAATGATTTTTAAGTAAATCCATATGTTAATGAAATAATTATTATCATAAATAATGTTGATGATGATTTATAGTTAGAATACAATGTATTATGTTTAGAGGATATAATGTTAATTCAGTACAATCTTATGATATGTAGAAAAATAAAATGATTGGATAAAGCCCAACAATTAGAAGACATAAAAATTAAAATAATTATGATGTTTTATATATTTATGTAATTTAATGGAAATTTATTTTAGTTTAAAGGATATTATTGTTTATGTAATATTATAGGTAAAGTAGAAACCAAATTTTTTATTTTCAAAACTAGAGATGTTTGAATAATGATAGAGTAGAGTACTTAAAGCTGTTATTTATATGAATAGGAAATATCTGAGGGAGATGCATTTTGCACCAAAACAATACTATATTTTGACTATTTTTGGATGAAATTCACATAAAAAGGAAAAAATAATTAATTTCATATTATTATATTATTTACGCATATTTGTTTGAATTAATTGAAATGATTTATTTCAAGAGGGAAGTTTTATATATAACTAAGATGTTGTTGAGGGGAAATATACATGAAAAAGTGCATTATCTATTCTCCAACTCATTCTTATTTTATAACTAAATAGAAAAAAAATTCACTTTTAGTGTTATATTTCAACTTATAACTATATAAAATGGTATTAATCAAAGCTACATTGCAATTTTATTACATCTCTTGATAAGCTACATCATTTTTCAATAGATTCTAAAACCTGTGTGCTGAACAAATAATAATTAATAAATTATTGTTTTAAAAATTTTAATGTCATTGTACTAAGTGCGTGAATGACATGGAAAGGTACTTTATAAGGGAGATCCTATTAATATATCGTATATAATTTTAAAAAAAATTTAATTTTCTTTCTCTCAACCATCAATTTCCTAAAAACGAAAACTGTATAGTGAAAATTCCCAGTCTCACTGAGAGTGTAATTAGTGACGTTCACTAGGGTATTATTTTCCTCCAAACCATAATAGAAATTAGGTTTTATATTTATTATATATAATTTTACTATTATAATTGATTTCTAATTTAGACAGAGGTTAAATATTATGTTATGATTGAAATATGGTGGTTTTAGATTGGATAAAAGTTTTGGAACTCAATTCATCTTCCTCTTAAGACATTATCCATTGCCTGTTGGTAAAAATGTTATCAGATTAAGTAACGTAAAAATTCTAAAAATTTTACAATTGAATACTAATGATAAATTTATAGGTTTTTTCAATTGATGATCTCAAATGAGGAATGACTATAATTCCCACAACACACATTATTAAAGAACATTATGGTCACCAAAAATATCACCTGATCATTTGAATAAAGAATAATTGTCTAAACGTTTATTAGACGGATATCAAGACAAATAAAATTTCTAAGGGTAAACTAGGGATGATACAATAAAAGATATATATATATATATATGATATCAACACCATGAACATGAATGAAATTATATATCGACTTGGGGATGATGAGTATAATAAAATTTCATAGTTTGGTACCACTAATTAAATATAGGCCATTATTTCAGTTGTATATAAAGGAATTAAAAGTTTCATTGAAATAAGGTACAATAAGACTTGTCTTAAATTTGACACTATATGGATTCATGAAAGATAAAATATCAATAAAATAAAATTATATGTTAAGAATATGTTCAATGATGTTTATATATTGGTAACTCATGTTCTTGAATGAGATTAAGCATGTAATGTGCTTATCATTTTACCATTTATGTGTAGTGGAATATATTATCCCACTAGAAAAACATCTCTTTTTCAAAAATATATTGATAAAGGATAGATGTTCACTCTATGGATGCATTAGGAAGATATGTACGAAAATAATGAAGAAAAAAACTAATTAAGAATGAGATTACTTCATTTAAAGTATCAACTCATAGGTATGAGAAAAAATAAAAAATAAAATAATTATCAGATTCATCAAATGATGGAGACTAAAGTAGTTCAAAAACTGATAGTGAAAATTGTATTTTTTGGTAATATTTTAAAATATTCTTAATAAGAGAAAAAGATTAAAAAATACCCTTAACAAGTATTATAAGTTTGATGGAAACTCAAAATATTTCAGAATGTGAAAATCATCAGAATATCAAACCAGAGTATCCCCAACAAAAATTTGATAAATAATCAAAAATGAAGTTTGAAAATAAGTATAATTATATAAAAATAGAGAAAAATTATATGATGGAAAAAATTATATCTTCTAAAGACACATTTGGTAATTCTTCTTCAGAATCATATAACTTAAAATCAATAGAATAAGCTAACATGTGCTTCAGATCACAAAAATAAGTGGTATAAAATGATTAATATTATTTTTCTAAATATAACTCTTAATTTTTTTACATACAATGATTTAGAAAATTTTAATATTATGATGGATGAAAAATATATATCTCTTGAAAATAAATATAATTTTCATAATAAATATCATTATTCTTTAAGAAGTTAAATTGAAATTTTATATAAAAAATATTCAGAAATAATATGTAAAATATAAATAATGCATCAAGTTATGTTTTATTTAATATTAAAATAAAATAAATAATGGAAAAATAAAAATATCTAAATTATTATAAGATTTATTTCACTATAGTATACAATTTTATTAATAAAATACTTAGTAATAATAAATCGAACAATGCTGAAAATAATATAGGAAATAATGGAGTAAACCCTAAGCTATAATCGATTTTGTTTCTTTGATTTTATGAACCAAAATATGAAAAATATTACTTATTTTAATTATTGTACAAATGATCATTCATATAATTTTTATTTATTAAGATATCAATAATCTAGTGGAATTAAAAAATATATTATTTCTAGATACTTATGTACTGTCAAATAAATAAACTATAGACATTATGAAAAATATTTAAATATTTTTGTTTTGAAATATATTATAGATAACATTAATAGACTCAAGTGAATATAGGTTCCAAAAAAATTGTTTAATTTTTTTCATATGAACATCAATTCAAAATTAGTAATGGATAGTGGCTATTCATGTAATATGATTGGACACTTTTACAATATTTACTCACTCTAAATAATTTATTGAGATACATATTTCGTTCTTATTAATAAAGATATAAATAGTGAAGGATTGAAATGTAATATGATAATTATATCTCAACAATGTTTTTTTAGTCTTTAAATTTATATTTAAAAAAATTTAGTTTTTTTATTAACTATAAATTCCTCGAATTTGGTGTACCTATAACTGAAATTGTTTACACTCATAGATCTATATTCCTTAAGTGAACAAAATTTGTGTTGTTTTAGTAATAAAATTATTGAATAGATTATTTTCAATATAATTATGTGAAATTTTAATATATATTTTTTAAGAATGGTATCTAAGGAAAATTTAATTTTAGATTTAACGTAATATAAATTGGACAAAAAAGAATCTTTGTGATGCATGTTAAATGGTCCAGAAACAAATAACCTCAATCAATCCAATTAAAGAGTATGTATCATCTAGTCCAATTTAACATACCCATATTTATTTTTTGGTTTTTGTTTTTTAGTTAGTTATTTTTTCTAAATTTTATATAGTTTATTACCGGATACATAAAAGTGAATCAATTTTTTTTAGAAATTTATTTAAACTAGTATAAGATGGAAAAAATAGAAAATGATATATTTATAAGTGACCATGGGGTGGTGTTTTAGAATAACTAATTCATTTCACTTTTCTTAACACAAGACATTAAAATTACTTTCTATACCCCTAGGAAACGATAATAGAATACTATTATAGAAAGTAGAATTATAAATTTATAAGAAATTTATATGGTTATGTCATAGGGAATCATGATTCCAAATCACTTCTAAGATGATTTAGTGAAAAAAATTATTATATGGAATTAACAGAGTTATAATATGGACTATTTTTAAGAAAAAACAAAATGCGTTATAGAAAAACAGAATTCCAATGGTTAGAAACATTAATTTTTTGGATGTGAATGGTATAAATTGAACTCCATGTAAAATCACGGTAAGGATGATCAAATATGGGAATGAAGAACTATTTCTATGTTTTTATACCACTTCAAATTCATATAGTATTTTCATGAATAAGTTAAATACAGGGGAAGCATCCAATACTTTTAAATTTGAGGAAATTTATCCCCCTAATAAAAAGCACATTTAGATGTTTGAAAAAACTGATTTTTTGGGAAAACATACACCTGAACCTATATTAATTAAAATAAAGGATTATAATCTTTCACTTTGTTAAGTAAAATATTACCCAGAAATGACTAAATTTGATGAACCTAAGTGGGTGATGATTAGATATCATATAATCCTTAAAACCAATCCCATAGACTTAGTTATATAAATCCTAGATGAGGGAGTTAGAACTAGAAGGAGTGCTATAAAAATTTCTTCATTTTTTCATTTTGATCCTATATTAAACCTGAATCCATTGAATAATCCTTATATGGAAATATTTGGTAAGTTTTTATTTGTTACGATCTCAAATATTTCAAGAGAAAAATTGTGTGGGAATTAGTTTATATAGCATATTATTATGTAATAATTGCAACTAAATGGTTATTTAAAAAAATGATCACAATTATTGTGTGATCACTATAAATAAGTCAATGTTAGTTTCTAAATGGTATAACTAACATAATGGGATAGACTATAAAGAAATAGTTTCCATTATTTATCGGTTAGAAACTTGTAGATACCTTTTGTCATATAGATATCATATAAATTTTAATTTTTTTATATGGATTTAAAATTTTATTTCCTTAATGTCTTTCTTATGGACCATTTTAGCATTAAAAAACCTCCATGTTTTGAAAATCCACGTTTTCAAAATTCTAATTTAAATCATACCAAATCATTTTATGGTCTTAAACAAACACATAGATCTTGGTATGAAATGTTTATTATATATTTTTATTTAATGAGTTTAATATTGTACTCGTAGAACCTACAATAATTAAGAAAACTTCATTAATAAAATTATTACTTCAAATATATATTTATAATGTAATTTAAGGAAAAAAATCAGAAATTGTATGATCAATTTTCAAATCGTATGCAAACTAATTTTAAAATGAGAATGATGGGTTAATTAGAATTCATTAATGGTTTCTAAATTTAGAAAAAAATATTAAATCTAATAAAATACATATATTATTTAAATAAAAGATATGTAACTTAAATGTAGTAAGACTTATTCAATTATTAAGAAACATAATAGTATTCCTCATTTATATGAAGCTATAATAATGATTGATAAAATTTTGTATAAAATAATAATTGGGATCATGATTTATCTATATATAATTAGACCACATATTATATTTTTTGTGTGATTATGTGCTATATTTAAGAAATAATCAAAACATTTTCATTTAATAGCTTCTAAAAGAACATCATAATATGTAACAGGAATAATTTATTTATACCCTACTTTCTAAAAACATAGGATTTTGAATCATTCACATATTCATATTCCATATTTAGATATTTTTTTCTATATAAAAAGAGAACATTTGGAATATACCACATTCTAGGGAAATCATTAGATTCATGGTCAGGTAAAAAGAAATACTCTAGTGCATTGTGAAATATTATTGGTGAGTATATTACAGATAGTGGATGTTGTGAAGATTTTTGGTGGATAAATAAAAAATAGATATATTTTAGATTCAATATCGACCATCATCTAATTAAATGTGATACTCATTCTTTTATCAGATTTTAAAAAAAATCAATTAAGTCATCCAAGAATGAAACATATTGATTTCATGAATCATCTCTTAGGGGATCACCATGAAAATTGTAATATTTCATTATAATTCATTAGTTTTTAATATCAGCATGAATATGTATTTACAAATACATTATTGGTTTTATTATTTTATGAAAATAAAATTGAATTAGAAATATGTTAACTTTAAATTATTTTATTCTAATTTAATAATGATTCTGAATTAATTATGTATTCTGAGAAATTTAATTCCTTATCAACCTGTTAAATATTTTTACATTTTCATGTCAATTTTATTGAGTTTTTGAATTTATATTGTATATTTTGTCATTTATTATCAAAATATAAAATTTCATGTCACTCAAAGTGACATTAAGGAATTCTGAATTTGTATGAGATCAGAAGGTGAGTGGTCCCTTGGCTCAAACCAACTCATTCTTGAGCCTAAAATTACACTCTATCTATTTCACCCGAATCTAAAACATACGATATTTACTTATTAATATCATTAAAATATCATGATAATGGTAAAAATAGTGAGATATGGCGATGGAGCTACTAAAAGGTCAATGATATCTAAGCCTAGTGGAAAGTATCTCTAAGGGGTAGTAGGATAAGATATTCATCACTATTTTCACCATCAAATGAGTATCATGTTGAATATAGTTCTCATTTTTCAAAGGTATGAATGAATATTTTTTGAGAAAAATATATTAGTTATGTATGAAAAATAAGTAACATTGTATTATGGAAAACGTAATTTTTTTTATTTCTCAAAATTGAGATGTTGTTCAGTCAAATGTAAATGGAAAAGTCTTCACTATTTATCCTAAAGAGATAACAAATTTTTTCCATTACCCATATAAAAGAAGTTGTCATCTAAATTACTCTCTATAATATGATTATGTAATCAATCATTCGACCATGACATAATCTTATATTGGAAATATATCTATATAGATGATTTATCAAAAAGAATAAGAACCTAAAAATAGTATCCTCTTTATGATTATTCAGACAATTGTATATCAAAGAGAGAAAATTCAAAAATGTAATTTATTTGAAAATAAATATAATGTATTTTCTATAAAATTATTGTAATGTGAATCTTTATAGTTTTATAATTAATTAAATACACATTGGTGTCATGCTATGTAATAGCATGTCTTTTATCCTTCTAAGAAATTGTTGAATTTGACCATGAAGAAAAAATAAGTTGACATAACTAATTATAAGGTGACTAAATAGATAATTCATCACATAAACCATTTATTCTTTATAAATAACATTATATTGTTATGGTATTCCTATAAGAGTGATTTTATTGTCAATAAAAATGTTTGTATAGTAGTTGAAGAAAATGATGAAGATGAAATCATTTCTTATTCAGATGGGGAAAACATGATCACAAAAATCCTCATGATGATAATCCTTTTTATGGTGATTCTATGAAAAAAATCAAAGAAAAATGCATTGCTTCACTTGAGGTTTATTTTTTTGGTGTCAACGGTCACAATGAGGTTTCTCCTATAGAGAAACTATATGTTGATGAAGGGAACCAATAACATATAGATAGATCCAATGATGAGAATAGTGAATAAGTTGATGAAGTAGATAGTTCAAAAATACAAATATCATATAGTTATATCTGAATCTAAAGAGGTTAAAATGGCCAGAGATTATGTATAGGACTCAAAAAGTGCGAATGTAGAATCATATCCTATGAGAAGATGGAGTTGTGTTTTATCTAAGAACCACCCCTTTCAATTTTTAAAACAATATCATGAATATATTACTTCAGTTGGTAATAATGAGAGGTTTCTATATTTTTTATTGAGAAAGAATAATATGAACATTTTGGAAATAAGAAAGAGTATAATATATAGTTTGAATATATTATAATAAATTTACAGAAGAAGTGTTTCATGAGTTTTAAATTTAACATGTTGAAATTAATCTTCCCAAGGACGTTCTTAAAGAATATGAGGTAAAGTTACAAATATTTATGGATAACATAATCTCAATGGATTATTTCTCTAAAATAATAGATATGATGGATATCTATGAAAAATGTAAACAACCACTAACATGTTAAAAAAATTTATTTTTAATATTTATTGTAGGAAGTATGATATTTTAGTGATTAGTTCAAAATTTTGAAACATATTTCTTCTCATGAAGAAAATCATCATATACTAAATAGAACGGTGGTCTCTCACATTATATTGATCATAATGATTCCTCATACTCATCCAAGTCCCATCTCATAGTCTAATATTGATAATTTAAAGGTTTAATGATATATTAGTGTAATATTCCAAAATTTGTGCCCCCTTTTCAATATGGTATTTCAAATATGGTTTTATAAAACATTGAATATGAGATTCATATCGAGTTTTTTATTATTTTAATATGTTATGTTATAGGGTTAAATCATTAAAATCGGAATTGATATCTATAGACAGCCTATAAAAATTTATACAATATATCATTCTTAAAATAGTGGATCATGCAGCAAAGAATAATTATCATATCAAATTATTGAATGGATTGGAAGCTACCTAAAATAAAACAATTTGATTTACGTTCAAAAATAAGATGGAGATAAAGGAGACTCTAGACACCCACTTGTTTACAATGGCTATACCACTATTTTATGAGTTACTTCCTAATGTATTGATATTCTAATAACTTCTTCAAATTGAATTGAATTGGTTGTCACTAAAGAGGGACCCTTAATTTCTCTACCATTTCTATCAGATGACTTTCTAGAAACCTTGAAGATATGGATGCATAATTTGATCTCTAAGTATAATTTACCCCTTATAATTGAAAGGGTAACTAAATCAGATATGAAAAATGGTTTTATCGTCCTACTGGTCTTTTCTAATCATGATATTCTATAGAGGATAGTAGATCATTCTAGATAATTGTTTTAAATTAGATATTGAAAATTGATTGAACAATATATACTAGAGTATAATTTTGTTTCCTAATAACTAATGTAAGATTAGTTTCCTTTCAGTTCCATCTATAATAAATCCACTTTTGATAAAAGTATAATAAAGGTTGCAGTTACATAAAAGGATTCTTTAGAATCTTCTTAAGAGAGGTTTATCTTTTACTCTCCACCATGATATAATTTGACTCTCCAATTGGCTAACTATTTTTTGAGAATAAGTTTTCTTCTTTTTTAAGATGTTGACAAAAATACTTTTTGAGATTATTGAAAATATAAATTAATTGGATGAAGCTATTAAAATATTCATTGGAACACACTGAATCATTTTTTTGAAATACAATAAATTTAGAACTCTGTCCTATAGAAAAATTATACAATACTATTTTATTTCTCTATGAATATATTTTGAGATAGAATCATAAGTTTTGTAAAAAACTATTTAAAATTTTATGTTAAAATTCAATGGGTGACGGTCCACCATAAATTTAACCATTCGCCTATTTTTTGAAGCGTATTTTAGTGATATATTTTTATACACTAATTCTGAATGAGTTTACATGGACGTGTACATCTAGATCTAGTGCTAAAGACAACACAATTTAAACATTGTATTTGGTACACATCTTTACATAATTTGTACTTATGAAATTATTTAACATTTAAATTATAATGAACTTTTTAGGGTTATAGTGTTAAGGAAATATGAAAACTATTTAACTAGTAGAATCTATGTTTCTTCTATCAAATGAAATTTTTTTTACTATATATAGAACTAATTATTTTATAACACGCCTTTTAAAACTCTAACAAATCACCAATTAAATATACTCTCATAGAAACATATTAGGTATTACATATATTTATATCCTCAGAAAATGGAATCATAATAAATTGGTATCCTAATATTCTTAGCAAGGTTAAACATAGGTTATTAAAATTAATGAAAACAAGTGATCATAAGATAAAAATATGGGTATAATCAGGATATGTAATAAATTAATACCCAATAATGAAAATATCATAAAAAGGTATGACATAACATTAAATATCAATCAAAATGGTGCGGGAATATGAATAAATAATCAAGATAGATGAGAAGAGAACATATTCATAGGAATAATAATAAAACCATCACAACAATCAAATCTTAAAAAAACATTAATATGTGGTAAATTTACTTTCACGACACACAATAATAGTTCCGTAAATTTTGAGAAAATATAATATACCAATGAATAATTATCTCATCAGATATTAACTTTTAACCAATTCATTGGATGAAGATATATAAAACTATCCATCATTCATCCATAAATATGTGTATGACTTAAAATATATCTATCATCATTTCAAAAATAATATATAGAATTTTTTTTCAATCCCTTCACTATAACGAATATTGTAATGAAATTGGTTTTATATTATATTCAAATTGAATCACATTAAAATATCATTCATAATTTCATCAAAAATCATAACATAGTAATCCCATATAATTGAAATGTGTGTCCAATAACATAAAGTATATTAGAAGTAATATACATTCTAATAAAGATAATAAATCATATGATATTTAAAATGTATAGAAAATTGTTATAGGGTTATGGTAAAAATTTCCCCAAATAATTTGATCTATGGAATTTTTGTGAACACCATTCAACCAGTGGAAGGAATGATAGAGGGTTTATTAAGGAATATATTGTATGAAAGCAAATATTTATTCAAAAAGTATTATTTGGATAGGAAAAGGAAATATTGGATCATCACTCAAAAATTTAGTTATATTACATAATCAATCATGATAAATAAGGTGGATGGAATCATTTGAATATTTTCCTCAATAATGTAGGATATATTTGAAATAAAAATAGTTTGAAAATAAATTTTACATGGTTAAAAAGATTGAAATTTAATATAAGTTCATTCATCAACCTATTGAAATAATTTTAATATATATATTTTAAATATCAAGGAGAAAAATAATTTATTTTATAAATAATTAAAATGTAGAGATAATGTATCATATAAAATTATAATGTTGGTAGAAAAATAATTCACATGAAAAAAACAAAAATAAACTTATGAAGATATTCATAAAATCATGACGTTATAGGTCAATTTCAAATTACATTTTAAAACATAATGTGAAAACATTGAAAAAAATTTACATTTAAAAAAAATATTTAATATATACTTGAAAATGTTGGAAATTTATTAAAATAAATATGGGATGGTAGATAAAACTTTGGAAGTGAAAGTATGGATAACATTTTTATTATTTTGAAAAGTATTTATTGAAAACATACATCGTAAAAACTATATTATATTTTCCTATTGAATATATTTAAATATAATGTTTATAATCATGTAAAATATCCAATATTAGTGTTCTATAAATAGGTAAAAACATTAGTGGTAAGAAAAATATATACAAATAGCATTGGATATGTGTGAATGAATAAGATGATATCAATAAAAAAAGTAAATTTCATAGATAATAAGAGAAAAATTCATAGATAAAATTAGTAATAATAAAAATAGTGGCTTAAAATATCACAATCATAGAGATAATTTATGACTCAAGGAGAAATAATTTGAGTTGATGAAAAAAATTCAGCTCGGTAGGAATTAAAATTGAATCCATTTGAATAATGGAGACCATAAAATGTAAATTATAATACTATAAATGAAAGAAATTTAATGGTTTAATTAATAAAATAATAAGTATATTCACCATGTAAGACAAATTAATTTCATAATAAAGATTTATCTAAATGGAAAGAATTTGAGACAACAAACCCCTAATGTTATAATAGTTTTGAGCATAAACCACATGAGTGAAAATAGATGGAATTGAACATTTAATATCATGAAATAAAATATAATTATGAAAAAAGATATTAAAGGTCTGTAGATAAAGCTTTAGTAGTTAAATATTATGTATATTAAGAATTATTACTCAATGTATTGATTATTAAGATAATAAACTCTTACCTTTTTCATAATTTGTTCTTTAAATTCTGCTAAATTTATGAAAAAAATTATTTTTATTTGATCCATTGATAGGAACACTATTCATATATATATATTTCATTTAATAATTACCACAAATTATCATATTTTATTTATTTATTACATATTATTTTCTTATAATTAAGTGAAAATTGAATTTTTTTGGTTTATTTATGTAATTTTAGAGATTGGAGTTGATATATTGATGATAGTTTAAAAAAATTATATAAAACATAAAAAATATAAATGAATAATTATTTTCTTATTAACATGTAATAATATTATTACTTATGTTCAATATTCATCCACGATTGGGCTTTAAAGCATCGTTTATTTATTTTTGTAAAAATGAGCCAAAAAAGAACACACTATAACTTAATGGGTGATTACTATTAATGAAATGCATAATATCTTAGTAAAATAATTATAATGATATTATATATATATTTTCATGATTATAAGTCATATTTATCTGTTTTGGATAAAATTTAACAATTAAAGTGAAAAAAGAAAACATTTACTTCATAGAGCCGATAGCCCGCACAACACAGAATTAATGTTCTTGTGTTTTTAAAAGAAGATGAATAAATAAGGGTTATTACATAAATATAATTTCAATTAAATATAAAAATTATAATAATTTCATTATATTACTATGTACAAGGTAGTCTTGGAAGAGAATTGTCATAATGAATGTGAAAATGAATAATTAATACTCACTTTTCTACAATGAAATTTATGTTGAAAGACTCCTTGTAAATTAGGGTATTGGGAGAAATAATTGAGATTAGAGACATATAATGATGACATAGGTTTCTTGGATTAGAAAAGTGAAATATTTTAGGAATAATTTTGAAATAATGTAAGTGAAATAAAGGAGTGTTTATGTCCTCTACTACAAGTAATTAAAAGTGATCTCTTTTGAACCCCCATCATTTTTCAATAATGAAATAACAAATATCAGCAATAAAAGGCTCCAAATTTGAAAAATAATGGAATTTGGGGTGGTATAATGTATAGAAGGAATTTTCTCCCATTTTATGACATGTTTTAAAAAAATTTCATGTTATTTTCCAATAGGTTTTTAAATGTTATATTTTTCATTTTTAATAATATAAGTAGTTTTTATCTAATTAATAATTTCATATGAAAATAAAAAATATCCCCTAAAAACCATCAATTGAAATAAATTTAATTTAACCTCTATTTAATTTAATTTAATTTTTTATAAGATAAAAATTAATCTCAAATAAAAATATTTAATATATAAAAAATTGTGTTATAGAAAATATTATTTCTACCATTAAGTGTTATTAATATTATTTTGTATTGATTAAAAATTTAATTAATCTTAATATATTTATATATATGGCTAAAAATATAATAAATTAAGTTTTATAAGATATTAATTTATTTAATTAGATAAGAATTACAAAATATTTTAAAAAATAATTCTATTAAAATAATTGATTTACCATAACCATGGTCATTAACATTAAACATAAAAATCATAATATTATAACAAAAACTGATATTTAACTTATTAAATAATATGATAGCTTTGATATAATGTTTTAAATTGATTTTATTATATTTAATTTATATATGTAATGAAAAATATTTTTTAAAAAAAGTGAATAAAATCATTTTTGAGTAAAAAATTACTTCAGCTTCCAAACACATCACACATGAGTTTAATAAATTCAAAATTGTAAATTTAAATAATTTATTTAAATATGTATATGTATATATATAATCTTTCAGAAACATCTAAGTATTTTTTTACTAATATTGTTTCATAAAAGTGATGATATTAAAAAAAACATTAATATTTTTTACTATTTCCCAAAAATAAATTATTTTTGAAAAATACTAAAAATTCATCCTGCCATAATTTTGATCTATATAAATAAAAAAATAAATTCATTTTATAATTAAAAAATTTAAAAAAAAATAGATTTTTCATTGATATTGAAATAAAATATATAAATAAAAACATTATTAATTAAAAAGGCCTGTTTAATACGGTTTTTTCTTAATACTATATTGCATGAATTTATAATTGGTTACTATATTTTTATTTTAAAGAGGATTTATTATTCATAAATTTTCATAATAATAAATATTTCATTGATTGTTTTAGTTATATGTTACATATGAAATAAGTTATCAAATATAGTATTAATGTTGAGAATAATATTTCAAAAATATCAGGTTGTTCAATTTTATACACTTATATAAATTATTTTCTCACAATTTTAATTATTGATTACCGATAAATATAAGTTAGAATCTTCTTAAAATATTTTAAATTTCAGATAAAACAAATAATATGAAATCTACCTTATTGTCTTTGTTTATATTATGTTATTTATCATTTTTCATCAAAATTAACATTTTATAAAATCATATAATCAAGTACGTATATACCATAATACGATATTTTACTAAATAAACTGTTCCCAAACCAATTTCAATATATAAAACATTAAACCACCATGAAACCACATATTATTCTAAAAAATTAATTTATTTTTCACCCCCAAAATTTATTAAACGCTAGTTGATATGATCTACAACTATTAAATAAATATTATAACATATAAAATAAGAAATAAATCACCAAAATATCATAGATAAAGTGCTTATTTAATGAATAATCATTTAAATTTTTATCAAAACAATTTGACTCACTTTTCAAAATATCATTCATCCATCTAAATATAAGGGTTATCCATCCCTCAATCATGTGTTCTTAAATAGTTATCCACATAAATATAAAATTGTTATAAAATCATTTTCAATGGTTATTGATACCATTTAATATAAGATTAAATACCATCAATGAAAATATAATGATGAATAATCCTTTTATGTTTTAATTAATCCCCATTACATTTCAAGTACATAAGATTGTCATTGTTAAATATCACTCACTATTTCAATTTTTATGCGTATCAGGATTCATTTTCTATTATCATATCATTAAAAATACATTAAATATCACTACTAAAATCAAAATTTCCTTCATAACAATCATATACTAAAATTATCAACAATTTAAGAATTATCCCTTATTAAGTTATAAGACATAGTTATTTCTAGATAAAAACCATTGTTAATTAAATTTTAGTTAACTTATTTGAAAAAAATATTAAAACCAAAAAGGATATGATAATATAAAAAATATTAACATTAAAATATTAGTATGACGTTGTCTCCCCCTACGAATCCTTAATATTTAATAAATGAATATTTCAATTCAAATTATGAATTATCTTTTTTTCAATCCATGGTTATCAATTATTATTTTTCTATTCAAATATATAAACTAATTAATTAACCTCATACTGTAATCAATTATATTCATCTAATAGGAATAATTTTGAATCAACCATAGAATATCCCCAGGTTTTCGAAACAATATATATGTAGTATTTGGCCCACTCATCATGCACATGAGTGAAGTTTGATTTGATACTGAACCAGCCATTACTGGGGTGATTATATCTTAGGTTATATGTTCCATATCCAATTAAAATTTCATAAATATAGAAAAGTATGCATATTATTGGATAACAACACAATATCTATATTACTAAACATTTTTGATTTTATCATATACTTGTACTTATTCTTAGTGTTCTCTCTAATGGTCTCTCATCCTAACACCCTATCTATAAAATGTTAATTATACCACTATATAAGAATATAATTAATCCATTAAAAGTCTTAAATGTGTCCTAAAAATACTCCACATAAGATTCTCTTCTAGCCACATCTTTCATATTACTGTTCATCATAACGTTGGAAAATAGAAACATAATAAAGGGATAAAATCAGATTCTATGTAAAGAAAAATATTAGCAATAACAATCAAATATCACAAGTGATAATAAAAGGTGCATCTGGGTATTATCGGGATATATATAATACTGAAAACCAACAAAAAATATATTATAAATCATGAAATAATTCTTGGCATAATATAATACATGACTCAAAAGAGTGTATTAAAAATATTCTATAAACACGGTCTGTGAGAGAATAATATAGTCCGAATAATAACCATAAAACATTTATATCATTAATAATCAATCAACACTAGAAATATCAATGATCCTAAGTTCCACCACAATATATTCATTACTTGAACATTGTATAGACATTCATCAATATAAAATTTGAACATAATCTTTCAAAAATCAATTTTAGAGACATTTCTATTATTTTAAAAATTATACTGCATCACGTCCATAAAGTATTATGATATTTGATCATTAAAAAAAATATTAATTAGGGATGTGTAATATTTTCTATTTGGTAATTATCTATTTTATGATATTGTGAATGTAATCAGTCAGATAATTATTTCCACCAATATATTGATCAACTCTTTCCATTTATGTTAGTTTTATTTCATTATCAATGTTTATTTGGAGGTCTCCCAATCTTCCTTGTATTAAATTGGGGTTTTCATATTCCTTTGTCCAATATACAATTTTCATTGAATTTGGAATGATTCATATTATATACTATATGATTCCTTTATAAAAATATATCTATTTCTAACTCCATGTAATTTATATACTTGGAAATAGTTATAAGATTTATATGGCGTGATGGCCATCATCCAATCATCATCCTCATCTCTATATATTCATCTTTGTAATATTTTAAATGAAATAAATTAATGAAACATCATTATTTAGATAGAAATATTTTTTCTCCAAATATAATGAAAATGTTTGAGCCATTACAATCATCTAATCAATAGTCACTGCTAAAATTCATTTCTTTAATGAACATCCACATTTCATAAGATAATAAGACCTTATATCATTAACTTTTTTTCATTCATTTATCCATGAAACATCAACATGGTTTCATAGATTATATGATTTGACAAAACCATCCTATATCACCTTATTTTCTAATTCATCAACTTATTTATGCCAATGAAATATATCTAATTCATAGAGAACCATTGAAGAATATTGATGAAAAATACAACCCACAAACAACGTATTATTCTCATATTATGATATTTTTTGAATTGATATAATATTTATAAATAATTTTTTATTATTTAAAATAATTTAAGGGATACCCTTTCAACTCTTTTAACAAAGAGTTAATTATTTAAATCATTTTAAATGAGGAGGAATCATGTTGGATGATAAATATGTATCATATCTATAGTTTGAGGATGATTCATATCAATTTTATACACTAAATTTTATTGTACCAATTGGTCTATATATTTATTCATTCAATTAATAATATGAAATTTTAAAATTAAGTGGAAGTGATATTTGGGTTAGTAGTAAACAATAACTAAATTTATTTGAAGGGTAATGTACTAATAATTGAGATACAACCACCAAAACTTGTGTAATAGAGAAGTGAATTTATATTTTATTTTTTTACATAAAAAAACCATACATATGATCTTTGGATATATCCAAAAGTATGTAAAATAAGTAAAATCCTCAAATATTTTGTGTTTTACATTATCTAAATGAATTGTATTTTTGTGTAGAGATGATTACATGAGTGTTAGATTGGAATGAGTTTACTCTTAAAGAGAAATAATATCTAATGATGTGTGAGAGATTAATGAAATGTTTAATGTTTCAAAATATTTATTCATCCCCCTATAATGGTGTCTATAAATTTAAAACACATCCTTTTAGTACCAACATATTATTTTGGTGTGTCTAGGTTCCTAAACATAGACTATATAGACATGGTCATTTAGAAATTGTTCATTTGTAGATTGAGTTAGCCAATTCTAGTGTGGCACTAAATAACAATATATAGGTGCATAGTTTCTTTTTCCTAAATGAATATTACAAGAGGTTTGTATTATATTTACTTGAGATTATATGACTTTTCCTAAACTGTAATTGGATGGGTCAAGATTTTTTTAAATATATTAGTTTCAGGTGGTATTTGAGTTCACAATTAAAATGTTAAGACGTGATCCATAATAGTGATTCTTTAATAGGGAGTTGTTTTTCTAGTGTATTTCATTTTTCTCATGTATGTATATGTTATGTGTTGACACCCGAGAAAGAAGTGAAATTAGATAATTCATTAAATTTTCCAAAAATATTTAGTCATAAGTTGGTTACCAAAACCATACATCATATATTTTTTAAAATAAATGGAAACTACAAGGCGATAACATGAGTTGAAATTTATTTTTACCAACTAGGAAGTATGATATTACAAAATGTGGGTCATACATTAGGTTTCAATGTCATCAAGCTTGGAAATGATAATATAATGTATTTTCCCTTGTCATCCATGTTTTTTTCCCTCCAAATCTTCGAACAATATGTCCATGAGAAACATGTCGCCAAATTTTGATTTATAGATCAACTGGTGAAAACCCTTCTCCAAGGTAAGAAAAAGACAATCATTCCATAACCATTCTTTCACTTACTTTTCTACTTCCACTACTACAACTAGAGAAATGTGTGCCTGAAATTCACAACTCAAAAAATACTTTTTACAATTATTAGTAATGAATTGGAAGATCTACACGAGGATTGTCTTGGTAAATATAATTCATTATAGTTACTTACTCAAGATATTAATAATTCCACACATGATTTTGTGTTTTTGATGGAGGTGTTTTTTGTGTTTTGAGGTGACATTACCTTATAAAAGAATGCCACATTATGTTTAACTCTCACAAGATATTAAACTATATCAACTCTCAAAATTATTTGATTTTTCATTTTTATATATGGGTATAATTCATAGATCATTTTTATTTGAAATCATATACACTACAAATAAATTTAGTATTTTAGCTAATACAATTAGCAGAAAGTTTGAAGGTGGAATTTCGTGATAGGATAGAGTTGAATATTGGATAATGAAGTTATTTTAAAATTTCATCTTTTTATAGAGGAAGTAAATGTTTTATTTTTTTTATTATGGTAGATATTATACCATCCATGATTCAACATGTGGAGGTATCTAATATAAGAGATATAAATAGATAAAATAGAGATATTTCATCATTTCTATAGGTTATCGTGATTCATGGTTAACTGATAATCAACATTAGTTTTTATTTTTGAGGACTTTTTTTCTTATTGGTGATATAATATAATTTTTTTATGTTTTATATCTTAACTCTAGAATGAATCATTGGGTTTCAAATATATTTAATTTTATAAATGATATTTTGTGTTGAAATTAAGTAGTTAATGTTAGCTGACTTAATATATTGATGCCTAGTTTCTCAGTAAGTGAATGTCGATGAAAGAGTTATTGAAAGTACATTAAATCTATTTGAATTTCCCTAGTTCATTTGGGAGGATATTTTGATGGATTTTATGACTTATTTTCCATGATATCTCTGTGGGTGTCATATCATCATTTTAGTTATGGATCAACAATATTATTTTTCATATTTCATTGAATATATATAGTTTAGTATAGTTAATGTTTTGATAAGGAGTTATGTATAATATTTGGAGATTCATAACATGGTTGTGAATATTTTCATCTCCAATTAAGGTTTTTGTTTCACCATGAATTTGTGGAGGAATTAAAATCATTCTTTTCGACCTCAGAACTAATTTTTATTATCAGATGAATGGGAAGAAAAATTTGATGATCCAGATAGTAGAGGGAGTGTTTTAAGCATTTTTTCATGATCTTTTTGGTTCTTAGGTAATTATTTTAACCTTGGATAAGTTATCTTATAATTATATATATCACTCATTAATTGGTATGACCACACATTATGCATTTTATGAAGAACCTCATAAAAAATTGGATTGATATAAGTTGGGGGGGGGGGGTTAAAAGATAATATATAAATATTTAAAATAGTGTATGAAACAAAATTTTATATTTATTTTTTATTATATAAGAATCCCTATAGAAAATTGTGAGTTTTTTTATAGATTGGATGTTGAGATGTTGGGGTTCAAGGTCAAAAATATATTTGTTATTGAAATTTTAACCTCATAGTTTAGAGTGCATCTTCAATGGTGGAATAATTATTATTACTAAATTTTTTAGAATCATTAAGGTGTTGGATGGGGTTGTTAAGGTAGTGTATTAGTTATATTTACCCACTAAAAATGTTAATGGTCATGGTGAATATTATTTGTTACACCGTCAAATTTATATTTGAATGTAATTTCATGTCATTGATTATTGTGTTTTAGAAATTTAGGATGTTAAAAATATAGTGGATTGACATCTGGAGATTCCAACTCATCAAAAAGAGGTTATAAAAGGGTACAATTTTTCTTTTGTTCATTTCTTGTGGAAGAATAGCGTGCTTGATGAATGTATTATCCCTAAGGGTTAGAGATTTGGGATGTATATAAAAATAAATTGTGTTTTTATTATTATAATAAATTATTATTTATTCACAGGTGATGTGGTCGATATTTTAATATATTTTAGGATGATTTTGAACATTAATTATGGAAAAATTCCAATATAATTTATATCCCACCAAGTGATATGATATTATGGTTGCATTATTCGAATTTGTTCTGTTATTATTCTAAGGGTTGAATTTTTCGATAGATATATAATGTAGATTAATATATTATAATGTCTATTTAACTAGTGTTTTGATGGTTTAAGAGGTGTTGGAATTAATATTATAGATGAATATTGGTTGAATACATTATTTTTTAGAATTTGGGTTTGAGCATGTAATGGTCTGTGGTTAAGGTGGTGTAATTATTTTACTAAGAACATGGAACTTTAATTGAATATAGATGGTTTTGGGTATGATAAAATCATGGTTATAAAACCTAAGGTTCTTTGATTGTGTTTCCAGTTATTTTGTTCAGGTTTTGGGGTTATGGTTTGAGTAAAATACATATAATCAATAGGGAGGAGGAAAAGTTTCATGGTGTTCATGATGGTGTAAATTTTTCTAGTTTAGTGAACACTAAATATCTGTTTTATCAGGGGATATTATAAAGGTTTGATAAAATGGATCATGGTTTGCGTTTACCATAATTACATTTGGTTAATGGTTCATGTTGTGAAGAAAAAATTCCAATGATATTTATGGGAAATTATTTTAAGTAATGTTGGTGTTTTGATAAATTCTAGGAACACTAAAATACTTAATGGTTTAGTTTCATCATTCTAGAGTATTTTCCAATAATTATTTATTATAAATTTCACCGTACTTTTATTCTATAGAATTATTCCATCCATAATGAAATTATAGGGTTATTTTTTTGTTCTATAGTTTATTTAATAATTTTTATGGGATTTATTCTTTTTATTTTTTTTTGATTCAATTGATAAAAAATTGGGCATCGTTTTTCTGATAACCATTATATCTTCTGAGGATTATTTTTCACGTGGAGTCATGAATGTGACGGATGAATGGATATGTTATATTATTGATTTGGGACTAATGAAATATATGCACTTAAAGAAATCATGTAGTAGTATAAATGATTAAACATAGATTTTAATATATATAATGAGTTATGTTGTTTTATATATTTGTTCAATTAGGTTATTCATGTTCTCTAATTATTTCAATGTTTTTAGTCTGGTTTAAAAATCATTTGTTGTTTTTGAATTAATATATGGATTTATAATTAATAAAAAATAAAACAAGATCATAATATTTTGATCTAAGTTGGTCATAATTTCATTTAATTTTTTATCTTGTAGATTCTTTTAATAATTACAAGATTATTTTAATAAGAATGTCTCTATAATTAAATGTATTTTCTATCATGTGAAAATAATCCATAAATTAATTAGATAAATTTAAAATATATTAATATTATGAGACATTTAAAAATAGATTTATTTAAATTATTACTAATACATTAAGCATAAAATCTTAATTTGATAAATAAATAGTTCAGAAATTGGAATCCATTATACTAATTTGTGTTTCTTGTTTCTTATTATCGTATGATTATATAGGAAGGTTGAATATAAAGAGGTAGTGGGAGAGGTTTTGTATATTTATTTTTGGGGTGGTATGATATATTATTGTTGAGTATAGTCTGGGAATTGTAGGTTTTTTGGATACAGAATCGTGAAAATAAAATAGAAATAAATTGATAACATTGAATTAGAATGGGATTATAATAAAAAAATAGTGTTATATATTACTATTTAAAAAGGAAGAAATATTTTTTGTCAATTTAATTATGAATATGAAGTTATGAAAGTATTATAGAATTATATTAATTTATAATTTCTAGGAATTAATTTCTCTAATGAAAATAATTGGTTTAGAAATTTGTACAGTTGTTCGTAATGATATGTTAAATGGTAATATGTTTTTGGGTTGTCGTGTGATTTCGGTGTGTTCATGTGATGTGTCTAGAGGTGGAAGTGACTATTTATGTTTAGTGGTGATGGTGGGTGATTGGATTTTATAATAGGGGTTATTAAATTTTGGAACATAGGCTAGGATTTTTTTTTGATATATTTATTAATTATTTACATACATACATACATGAATGCATGCATACATAAATAAAAACATATATATCATCCTACTATTTAATGTATTCATAACACCTCCTAGGTTGGGTAAAATTATGACTTCCAATATATGGTGTTTGGTACTATGTAATCCCTTAATATATAGGATTTGGGTAGTATAGATTGCTGACTACTCACACCATACTCTCTCTTTGGATGTAGTGTGGTAATATTTTTCACAAATATGAAATATAGATCGGGTATATAGTATTATTCATATGGATAGGGAGATATTTTAGTGTTTATGTAGTTGTGGTGTGTAGTTATGGTATGTGGATATGGAGGGGATGAGGGCATAGTGATTCTTGTGGATGGATTATGAGGGAAACTATGTATGTGGGGAAGAATTTAGAGATTACCTTCATGATATGTTTTGTTATTTCTATTGTATTATTATTTCATATATATATATATATATATATATATATTTGTTGAGTTATCCATGATGATATGGTATTTTATTTCACATAGGTCTCACAAACATGTTGGATTCATATTTTATTCATGAATGCATTATTTTCCTTTTTCTATATTTTTACTAGATTTTATATAGAGGAAACAACTAAGTATGTAATTATGCACACCCACACTTCTATATAATTTTTTTTCTAATATTAATAATGGTTTATGTAACATTTCTAGAAATTAATAATTCAAGGTGAAATCATTTCCAAATATCAGAGTTATATCCTCCAAAAAATTTCATTATTTTTCATTTTGGGATATTGTTCTTTATAATTTACTTTGAAAAAAATATTAACTTATTTTTGGTATTACATATTACTTTATATTATGATTATTTTATTTATTTATAAATTATTCATGTCATTACAAGGATTATATAGTGAAATAACTCATATGATAATTCATTAGTCCATGTACTTTTAGAGTAGAGGTTTAAGGGGTGCTCATTCACAAACATACATTCAAAAGGGGTTCTATTCGAGTTGGGGTATAATATCAAGGATATATTAAAAAAAATTCAATGAGAAATTATAGAAACAATTAATCCTAATAATAAAGATCAAATCATAATATAATAAAAATATATAAACATCTTCCATAAAATAACAAGACATAACAAAAATTAAGAGAAAAAATTATTTACTTTGTAATAAAATGCATTGATAATAAAATAGATAGTTGGTTTCATGATTAAAACTTAAAAAATGGAAACATTGATTTTTAAAAATATATGGAGTGGTAATCAGTTCCAGGCTAATACAAAAAATTATTTTACATGTGAAAAAATATAATATTTCAATTTCTTCAAATAGTTACTATGTGTGTCATGACCTGGCCCTATGGGGACAAGGAAACAACTACCACTATACCTCCTCTAATATAGGAAGGGTTGTAAACTACTTCTAAGAAGGAATATCACACAAATGGGGGGAATTATACTAATTTAAATGTATGCACACAAATACCCATGCTTATACAATATTTAAATGTAAAACAATTGATATAAATTCATGTACACACATATAATACCAAAAATATAATTTGAAAAAAACACTAAAAAGGTTAAAAAGAGGCCAAAACAATCCCATACATAGGTGAAAATTAATTTATGAACTACTTATAAGGTGGTTTCTACTGTCAAATTCAACACTGGTATACACCTCTATCTGTCTTGAACAATCTAGTTCTACATGCTATTAGTCCACCAAGGACTCCGAAAAAATGGTAGTCATCTACATAATACCTAAAATGTGTGGGCATTATCCATATAGGGTTGAGTATAACAATACCCATTTTGACTCCCCAAAATAACTAAACAAAAATCATCTAGTGTAATAGATATATCTACAGATATATATGTATATAGAATATATAACAAGAATTTATGAATATAATCAACAAATAAACAAAATCTCATGGTAAAAAACAAAACTGTAATTATATCCTAGGATTCTTGATCATAGGATCCACACAACGCTCTTCTGGGAGTACACGAACAATGAGATATACTTCCACTGATGAAACTCATCCTAAGGTTAATGAATTTCATGTATAGATAAATATTAAATCTAATATGATTCATCCAAGATACACATTCGATCAGACTACAAATGATCAGAAAGATCATATATCAATTCAAAGGTAGGTGTTTAACACTGAAAGCTCATTTGGGGAACACCGTACCTTACTTGAAACATCCTCCAATATATGGGATTGTACCCTGCATAAATATTGGTGATACCAATTCCAAAAACCCCCTATATGGTATTATAATTGGAAATAATGATCACACCTAGCCTCTAAGAGGGATACATGTTTCAATCCACTATTCCAATAGTCGTAGTGGTCGGACTTGAATCACTACAAAATAATGGAACCCATCTAAACATATCTTATGAAAGAAAGACATAATGGGATCACCCTATTTGTCAGGAATTTTAAGCCACAATGAAACCTTATAGGAATTGTCTATGTTAACCCACTCAATTAAAACTAGTCCATGGAATCTCACACAGTATCTCAATGAAGCTGATATGATAATAATGATGAATCCTACTTATCCTCAAAAGAGTACATGGTGTGTCTCTTGGGGTACATCATGTGTCTCAATAAGATTGGTATTTCCCTCATCTCACACTCACACAATATTTACCTTTCCTCAATACACGGTGTGTTCTAATAGTACATGGTGTTTAAGAGTCATCTCAACACACGTCAGTCCATATTGTTCGTGCACATGTACATTTTCAATTACATGGAATTTAAATCTCCATATATAGATTGAATATTCCACAGGTTATCCTAGAAGTGTGAAACCAATAAAAAATGACCACCCCATCTATGGGTCACATGACATGGGATACTTTTCCCATTGTGGAATCCCTAACAGCACACAAAAGGACCACACAACTTGAGTTTACAGGACTACATGCCATGTAGTCATTGTTTTTCATAAAATCCACATATCATCATGAGACATATTAATCAATTACTTCCTACTCCACACCACTACAAATCCCACCCATGGATTTAGGATCTAGATCAACTAAGGAGAATCATCTCCTGATATCTAATTTCACGTTGCCTCATTTGTTCTGGAAGAATCTTGAATCGCCACCACTAGCATGTGTCCAAGAAGTATGAACACACAAGAAAAATCATTTCTGATCCACCATAATCATCATTGTTCAATGATCCTATCATCTATATGAATACTTAAATACAAAATATAAATTCATTGTTCCATTAAATGGGTGTGAAATGACTAATTGTACTAGTATTTTTTCGAACTGCGGGCGAATGGATTTTTACATTATGAACAATGAAGTGGGGAAAGGAAAAGAACGAAGAAAAAATATGAGTAAAGGACATTATTCAATTTTTTTGGTTACAATAATTTTTTTTCTTTATAACAAATAACGAAGAGATGTAAAAAATAGTCAACAAGATATTCCAATCACGAATCACAACTACCCAATACATGTAAACATATGATCCACAAATCATTTCATTATTGGATTGATTGACATTAATAGTTGGAATCATAAAAATGGTATAAATCAAAATAAAATTAGCATCTTACATTGATTCGGATCAACCACAAATGAAGAACAAAGTTGCGTCATTATCGTTGGAAATATCCTTAGATTCCCTCATACACTGATCATGGAACCTCAATCTAGTTGTCATTTACTAATGGAGTTCCACCAATTATCTTGAATGGATCTATAATATTCTCAAGTTTATGTGTTAAAACCTTCAATTTTTCTATTAGTGTGTCTTCAATGAGTATGATTAGGTTACTACATCATTTCAAAATAATTTATTTTTAATTAATTTATTTATTCATTTTACACCTATGATGACTTATTCACAAAAATCTTGCACCGAAAAAGGTTATGTTATCCACAAGGTAATACCCTCACTCTAAAATCAACACTTTCCTTGAATTTCTGATACATGACTTTTTTGAAGATTCATTCCACCTTTTTAATAAAACTAATCATGTGTTATATTCAATATATTTTATATAATTCAAAATTTTATTCTGATCACATCGAGCCTTGGTATCTTATGCCGTATTAGTTCTTGTATTAGTAAATATGAGTAGACATTTTCTAATGTATTACATGGTAAAAAGTGGGATATTAAAATATTCCTTCACTCAAAAAATTTTATCCTCTAAAAATTACAACTATGAATAGGGTTGGGGAAACTAATCCATAAATTGGGTCCTCTGATCCCAGAAGCTCTCCCAACGATTTATTATTCTCTAAAAAGATTTACATAAGAAAAACTTCACCTAAAAAGGATATTTCTCATGATAATTCCAAATTTATTTAATATTGAATAAGAAAATCCAAACTGATGACCTATATTACCCATTTTGATATCATACAATGAGTCATGCACATACCTATTCAGTTATGACAAGTTTATGACAATAATAAATCCCAAAACTATTGTAGCCATGGGGTTAAGGAGCACAACACCTTACAATCCCAACACAACAGTAATAATATAAAGGGACTAAGATTCCAAAATATATTCTAAAACTATGTCTAAAACACCATAACTCTCTAAATCTAAAAAACTCATTCATCATTATATTGAGGACCACTAATGCTTTCCAGATAGTCCATATCCTCCCCTGGATGAACTAAACCCATTTTATAACAAACACTATATCCAAAACTAGGACCTCGACACGGATACCCACTGGATTTGAATAGTATAATAACGTCCTTCAAGGACCCTCATACATGGGTTTGAAAGGGTTCTAATCCTATTTTGGATTGCTAATCATAACGATACAGAAACCCCATCTCTGGTACATGAGTATCGTAGTTGTGGATCAAAATTGACATTGAGACCCAAAGCATGTTCAACAGAACCTAAATGGTTCATTTTCTCTAGAGATGGTTGGGTAAAAAATTATTCCCAACTACAACCGAGTGCCCAAAGGCCTCTTACATCCTATCCTTAATCATTTCATGAAGTAATAATTATATTATTTCATGATCATCAAGGGAATCCCATGAAGTTCGTCTACCTTCTAAATGCTAAATTGTCACAACTCAGTATAAATCATTGTCGATCATCAGCCACAGTGAACAAAAACAACAATATTTTATATCTATAACGTCCTAAAATTCCCTTGGATTCCTAAAATATTCCTAGATATCATGGTACATATTTACCTCTACTATATATACTAATTAAGGGAAATAATCCTCTTTATCACCTCTTCTCGCATCAAGACTAGAGTCACCATCCATAACTATAAAAAGGATGGAGTGATTCCCCCATTCAAGGAATTTATATTATGAATGTATGAAGTGGATACCAGATCACACAAGATCACATAATCGATATTATGATGTCATGCCTCACTGAGTCACTGAATGATTTAATGGGTATCAATCATTGACTAGAAGTAAACTGCACCATCCTCACCCAAAAAATTTTCAACAAAAAATATGTCATCTATTCGGTTGCCTCTATACACAACAGTAGATGGAAAACCTCACTGTGGGTATCTACAGAACAACCATTCCCTGGGTTGTCATAATGATTACACAACCTCAAAAATTACTCGGTCCACTATCACTATGATATATGAGATTTCATATGTCGATATGCGGGTCTTTCAATATATAATTGGATCAACAAAATCATCTATAGGACTACCACTCTCGGGGCATATCTAGATCAATACTCCTCGGTCTTTCATTCTCCAAACCTAACACATATAGATGTCAATGATGATTACAACTATTAACTAATTCAATAATTGTTAAGGATCCAGTTCATAAGACTCTCATTTCCTTTGTGGTGTACAACTCACCTAGGGGTACTCCAACTAACCCAAAATGACCACAATTGGTTTATAAAATTACTTTTAGTATATATTTCTCCTCGAGAAGAGATGGTGATAACCCATCCCAATTCCAACACTGAGATCGACCATGCCTCCATCTACAAGGTAAAGGGGTCATCAATTTTTTGGAGAAGATACATTTACTCACGACTCTAGGTCCAAGTGACACTAATCCACAACCAACTTCAATCCCTCATCCATTTATAATGTGAACAACACATGGATTCCAATGAATAGACACAAGGTTTTACAAATCTCCCTTTACTTTTGACTCTTGACAACACCATTAGCTATTAAAACTACCATGAGTAATATGATATACTATAATAGAGATTGTTCAATCCCTAGTGGTTGCCCATGAATAAATTCGACTCTCAATGGTGACTTAAACCCAACGCGTCCTCAAGAAGGATGACATCATACTCCTCCACCATCATAAAAATTGAAATATCATAGATTCTACTACTTGAAATGTGTTACTATCTATCTGATAGTTATTCATTCATGAAATCCATCACATGACCACATTTGTTTTTATTGGGATCACTCCTTATCAAAGGAGTAAAATTACATCTGAAAAAACATGAAGCACTACTACTCTCACCAGTAGAAATAATCTAAAAATGGAGTGTAGGAAACTAATATGTACTGAGGATAACATCGTAGGGTCCCACGTCCTCTATATAAATATATCCATTCGATTCTCTATCTCTCCTACTGGAGTTTGGTCACACATTTTTTTTGAATTATAAAAACTAAAATATACTCTGTAAGAGCCTCGAAACATAAGGGTCAAGAAAAAATTTATACACTCATAAAAGTAGGTCTCAAACAAAGAATAAAATGAAGAAAAATTAGTTTACAACATTTTTTGAAAACCACAATAGGTGTAGTGAAGAATAACATCATACATAGAAGTCCACTAAATCCTCCTTGAGCTCCCACCATATGAAACTCAATATTTCCCAATTACCCATGTTTAAAACAACTAGTGACTAATCTAATACCATAGTACATCAACATCATTAAACAAACAGGTCAAATAAAATTTTCCACCATACCCCAACACTATCTAATTCAGGCAACACTGAATCTCCCTCATAATTTTGGATCAAATTTCAATAACATGTCCCAATGAAGAGATTTACCATCTTCTATGTTTGTGCAAATACATTTCAAAATCACCCACATAGGTTTATACTACATCCCTATATTTTCCTAGAGAAATATAAACTCCTGGACTTCTACTATGAGGGATCATATCTCAGTGTGACATTCTCACAATAGAATGATGATATTCCTCGACCACATGAGAAGGGGGAGGCTAGATAAAAACAAATCCTGAAAATTTTTTGCCTATGAATCATATGATTCACACTCAATAAAGGTTCATGATCTACTAGTACTACAATAGGAATCCACTTCTCTATAAAAAAAATAGGTTATAAGTGTAACCATATGACCAATCAGGGTCCTAAAAAAATAAAAACCTATCCCAGATCCTCGAGTCAATCCTCTACAAATTTAGAGTATTTATCATCATGGAAAATCAAAAATACCCATCAATAGAAATTTCATAACATTTAAATAAAGTACATATCATCATCATATCCTATTGGATCTACAGTTTTCTTAGTACGAGGATGATCATCTGCCTGATCTGTAGAAGGATTTGGGCACTTCTCGCAAGCTGGTAACATTTCTTTGTACCCACATAGAGTAAACACCTTATTAGTGTGTCCCAAAAATAAATCCTCAACACTCATCTAATATCCAGCCTGACACTATCCTAGAATCATACATATATGTCATCGTAGATGTATCTCGAATGTTATAAAGACATACCATAGTCAATGAGTATATATGGAGGGATGAATCAAGAAGGACTTAGAAATCACCACTCTTTTATATATGAGGCATGTTCGAATTTTTTCACTATAACAAGTGTCAACAAATATCATTTCAAAAAGATGGTTATCATGGTATTAGTGAAATGATATGTCATCTGACACTTCAACATTGTACCCCATGGTCCATGATTGGTAAACAAAACACTTTAACACCATTTCCCTACTTCAAAAA
Organism: Viscum album; assembly: GCA_963277665.1. Lineage (NCBI taxonomy): Eukaryota > Viridiplantae > Streptophyta > Magnoliopsida > Santalales > Viscaceae > Viscum > Viscum album. Next base: position 1,369,200,325 of record OY728133.1, on the reverse strand, counting down.
CCTATCCTCCCAGCATGGAAAAAGATGATCCAATCTCTGATCCTATATCTAGGTAGTTCCATAAAACATCATGATGGGTATTTTTTCTGATAAAATTCTACCATGACTCAAACCAATGAGACTAGAGATACAACTACCCCAATCATTCCTCTAATAGTTCAGGGGATGGAGACTAGTGCATATTTGGAATATAAAAAAAATGTTAGTAATTAGCCAAATGTACCCATAAACACACACACACACACACACACAAAATTCTATAAAATGTTGAAAATTAAAACAAATGAATGAAATGCATGAAAAGTTCTATAATCCCACAACTTGAGTATGAAAAGATGTACTATAAAGCATACAAATGTGCTAAAAACAAGCCCAATAGAAAATGGAATGTAAAATATGACCTACTCAGAAGGAGGTGACTACTATAAAATAAAACAAAGGTATGCAACTCAGTCCATCTATACTAATATAGCTCCACATTATTCTAGTCCAACAAGAACTATAAAAAAGGTCTATCATCTGCATAAGACTTGATATGTATGGGAAGATCTCATACAGGGGCGAGTATAACAATACCAAGTGGGACACCCCTACAAAACCAAACAAAAATAATCAATAGTATTACTAATCTCAAAAAAAATTAATGAATATATAACATATAATAATAATATCTAGATATACCAAAAAATTTACACAATACCAAGGTAATGATCACACATGTAAAGCAAACCCATGATTCCTACTCCAAGGTTCCATAAAATAATCATCTAGGAGAACATCCTCCACGAACTATATAGCCACAGATTACACACATACATGAGGTCACACATGATAGTTCATTATAGAGAAAAAATATTATAGGGTTCTTAATACATACACATTAAATCAAACTATACCTCTTCCTAATAATCAGATATTGATACCCATATAATGGTCAAACCCAAGGGCTCATTAGGGGGGGGTCACCAGAACCTACTACAATCATCCTCCATGAAAGGGGATCAAAATTCATGAAAATAATGGCCATTTAAATTTTAACAAACCTATATTTTGTCACATGAATGGAATGGAGGATAGCTCCGATCTTGATGGAGGGATACATGATCCATGATGCTAAGTCAGTATTTAATGCAGATGAGTCAAATCACTCCAGAATAAGGTAAATCACCCACACTGTACTTATCATAAGATGTTGTAGTGGGATCAACCTCAATGATGGGAATGTGATGATAAAACAAACCCTCATATTAATAGACTAGTTGAACACAATCAACCCATACTGGTCTGGTGAATCTCAAACAAACTCTCAATGAAGATGAGATAAGAAGAATAAAAAATCCAACTTTTCCTCAAAAGAGTATATGGTGTGTCCATCAGGGTACACAACATGTCTCACTAATATTTATACAGCATGTGTCTCACACTGAAAAGGAATTCATTTTTCCTCAATGCTTGATGTATCCCATTTATATAAAGAGTGTATGAGTCATCCCTAAACGTAGCATTACATCTTTCACATTACTGAGTACTTTTTAATGTAAATGGTGTCTGGATCACCATATATGGATTTTATGACCCACATGATCTCTTGAGTGTGTACAATTGGTACACCCCAAGATTCTTAGCTAATGGTCACATTGTTTGTGACTTGGTTCACATGGCATGTGAAATTTTTTCACACATGAAAATCCTATCACCACATAGAAATGAATACACAATTCATAATCATATGACTACATGTTTTGTAGTCAGGATTATTACCGAACCCATAGAGATTCATGAAGATTCCATATCCATCACTTCCGTGGAAAAATCTATCGCAAATCCATACCAAGGATTGTAGAACTAGGTCATCTAAGGCTGTTATCATCATAGATATGATTTCCAATGGAAAATTGTATTAATAAATCATCTTGAATCTCCACCACTATAGCATGTCAATGAAATGTGCATGAAAACTCTAGATCAAGTCTCTACCATCATCACCATCATTATAGAAAAAAAACCATTGATCTGAACCTGTATCTATGATATCAGTCTGTTTCTCCAAGAAATGATTTCAGAATTATTTATTTAATTTTATTTTATTGAATCATAGGCCAAGGTATATTTCCATAATGAATGAAGAAATTGTAAAATGGAAATCACAAAGAAAAACCATGCGGACCAAACCTCACCTGATGTATTTCGACCTAGATTCATTTCTATTAGAATGTTTAACACATATATGTAAAAAATTATTAACACAAAATTAAAAATCCTGAATTACAGAAATACCATAATAAAAAAGGCATAATCCCTGAACCGATCTAGTTTTTGATTGATTTGCATTCATCGTAAAAATCATTAATGGGGATAATTTAATAAAAAAATATACTTCCCACCTTAATTATGAATGATCACTAATAATGAACAATGATTTATCATTGTCGTTTGTGAGATCCTCTGATTCCACCAAACACTGATTATATAACCTCAATCTGGTTGTCATTCCCTAATGGAGATCCTCCAATTATATTCAATTTCTCTCATTGTTTCACATTGTGATGATTCTAAACCTGAATATTTTTCATAAGTGTGAATATAAATAATAAGATTATGTTACTTAATCATTTCAAAATAATTTAATTTAATTTATTTGTTTTATTCATTTTACACTCGTGGTGACTTTTTCAAATATAAACCATGCAAAAAATGTTAACGCCGCACCTTGGGTAAAATACATGATTTGGACTCAATAGAGCCCTCATACGTTTGATCTAAGCCTTCAATTACGAGTTATTCATCTTTTTCAAGGAAACTACATGCACGTGATATTTATATATTTAATATATTTAAAAAATTCATTCTGGGAACACGAGCCCTTGGAATATCATGATGTCTCAATTCGTCGATCTAAAAATATTCATTAAAAATATTTCAAAGTCATACATGGAAGAAACTGGTACATAATAATGTGGATGTTTAATGAAACAACTAGGAACAAAAAAGCATGTAAAACATCAGTACTTCCATAAATTATAAATACTATAATTATATATTATTGTGTTATTATAAGTTCTTAATAATAAATGAATAAATTTTTTTAATAAATCAAATTTAGTATTTATTCAATTGTACATTTATAGAATAAAAGTGAACTTCTATCAGTGATTTAGGAATATGTGAAAAGAATATTATGTGTGGGTGGAGTAAAAATGGTGGAGATGGGTGGGTATGGAAATAATAAAATTGTGCGTGGGAATGGTGAAAATTATAGAAATGGTGAGAGAGAAAGCATTAGTGATGCGGTGGGAAAAGATATAATTATTATAGGGTGGTTAGGTAGAGGTCAAATCCAGGAAATAAGGGAAAGACGTTTTATTTATAAATGGATAATGTGCACAAGGATGTAAAGATTCTCTATTTATATGCATGTTTTAGAGACCTCTATTGTCACTTAAAGATGATGGTATTAATAATTACAAATCAAAGTCACCTTTTTTAGATTCCATCAAAACTCACTTGTCTAGTTCTAAAAATAATTTAGAGAATGTTATGGTGATGGTTGATGATTTTATAACAATGAAATTATTTATTTTTCAATATCCTTACTAGTTTTTACATAATAAAGACTCTGTATTTCATTATTAATTTTTCTATATGGCTTCCCTAGATGGATTTGAATGATATATATTTTTTTATGCTACAATGATTTATAAGTCATCTAAAACATACATGTTATGAGATATGTTTTATAAACAATTGTAAATGTTATTAGTGTAAAAGTAGAATTTAAAAAACATCTGAATAATGTCATTTCATGGATTTATATACAATTAAACATTGAAAGAATTATACTTCATGTTCATACAACCCTTTGTATATCGAGGAATTTATAGTGGAAGGGGGAAATTAGGAATCCCATATTTGATAAATATCAATATTACATGAATATTTCAAAGTAATTACACATCATTCAATTTTTTTATAAAACTAAATATATTTTTTCGTGATGGTGTTTAAGGAATGTGTATCCTCAAAAATTTATGGAATGTTTGTTGAATTGTGTTTTCCATCACTGAACAGTCGAGGGATAAAATATGATGTAATGTATAGTGATAACAGATTTTAGAGTCATCTCTAGTCATTAATAGTGTACTATAAGTTCATACTATAAAGATGTTATTTAAAAAAGTGTTTTTCATTATTCATTAATTATATATATTATAACATAATTTATTTGGGATGGGTTTGTGTTTAAGATGAACTAAATTTGGGGAATTTAAATATAAGTATGTATTGAAAGATAAAATTTATGGAAATATATATTTGAAATATAATGGTATAAATTAGAATATAATATCTTTTAAATTTTTAAAAAATGGATTGTTGGTTATAGTATTTGAGTTGTGTTATAAGTGATATTTGCATTATTTTTCAATTTTCTATTGATTATAAATCATTTCACTAAAAAATTTACATCCCGAACTAAATGCCTCTAAACCAGTGCTCTGAGAAAGTTCATTACAAGGATTAAATATTGTATTTCTAAATGCTAGACACATCCAAATAGTAGAATGGACTAATGGTGTGATTGGGGGGTGACTATGAACTTCTATCAATGTACACGAACATCATTAATAGATATTTATCAAACAAAATAATAAATAGAGTGTATAAGTAGTCAATAAAATGAAATAGAACATGCTGTAATAACTAATGAAAATGCATGAAATCCAGAAACGTTATTCCATAAATACAACAATGGTCACCCACTTAACCAACCATACAGAAACAAGAATTCATAATAAAATGAATTAAACGTAAAAAGATATACTAATTACTCCCATACATACCACATAACGAGTCTCCATAAACTTTCAAACTACTCCAGCTTGATCAGGAATCACTTGAGAAACGATGATCAATCATGAAACTCTTGGTCTTCACCATACCCACCACGAAACTATACTCAACCTAAAAATCAATCATAAGGACTACATTTATAATGAGCTGCATGTTTAGGGGTGATTAATAACCTTAGTAGGTCATCCCAATGATGAACCTTTTTGAAATGATTCCACACATGTATTCTCGTGAAATATGATCAACCTTTCCAAGATATAACTAAAAAGATAAGAAAATAATTTATCATGAACCAACAGTAGAACCCCGAGTTTGTAGTCCAAGTCAATTGGGAAAGGTGCTATCATGGAAATGCATTATTACATTCCTATATATGTATAGTACCATGCCTATAATAGATATACATAAATACATTTATACATGGGTAATGTGAATGAAATAACACAAAAGCACCATCAGTCTATCATTGGGTATGTAATACCAATCTCCTGAACATCCTATGAAAAATGGCATTGTGATTGATATTGTTTCACTTAATCTATTTATCATTAAGTCGGTCATTGGGTCTCCAATCCCAATTGACTTATACTTACATCAGATAATGCTGAAATTGAATTTGAAAAAGCTATGTCACCATAGGGGTATACTCATCCCAACTATGGGTTCAATCGTACTCACCTCCAATAACTATAATTAATGATTCTAAAAAAAATATGTATGTTCATATAGTAAATGTTAAATGAGCTAGATTTCATGATGCAGATTCCTTATAAATCCAGTCCAATATCTAAGTCCTAGTTATTTTTTTATAAGTGGTCACAATGTTTATAACTCAGATGAACCCTAAGAGTTATCCCCTAGGTGATATTTAATCAGATATAATCAACGAGAATCCATTCCAATCACTAAATGTATCTAATAAGTGATATTAGAATCATCTCTAACATTTGGGAGATAATAGTCATCTATGAGTATCCAATTGTTTGAAATTCCATGTCCAACATCGTGGTCAATTAATTGATTAGGTAGAGCATAATAATCCTACTCAATTGGGAGAGTGTAATCATCCATGAGTATCATTAGAATGAGAACAGAGTAATTATCAACATCACATATCATCCTGAGGAGAGAAATATCATCCATATTACATATCAAACTGAGTATAGTTGAATCATTCTCATCATATATCAAACTGAGGAGATCAAAATATTCCTTATCACTCTGGAGAGTGTAAACATTGACAAGTATCATTAGTAGCGATGTTGTGGAAACATATCATAATCATAGGCTTAATAAAATGATTACAGGAAAAACCATTGCAAATAAAACTAATCTAATAATCAATTACATATAATCTCAATAGCTAGATCCTAGGTAGTACCATTGGGTATATAAATAAATATCCAAATTAACATGGTTCAAAAATTGGATACCTAAAAAGGACATATGGGCATCCCAACGAATAATACAAATCCTAGGAAGAATGTTCAGGCACCCTAATGAGATAAAGGACACATCACATTGGTCTTAACAACCACCAACTTGGAAGAACCTATATTAAAAATCACCGAATCAATAATAAACATTTAGAAACATAAACAAAAGAATGAGGGAGACTGAATTCTTAATCATGATACTACTATTATGTACCCATGGGCTTAGAAGTTTGGAATAGATCCTATGGCGACACAAGCTACCATATATAACTGATCACGACAAAGTACTTCAGTTTCAGTCAAACAACAAGGAGACCATTGTGCCCAAAATTTCAAAACACTGAAGAGGAATCAAACTTGGGATCTGTGAGGTCCTCACACAAGAGAATGAATCCTAATATGGATACATAGTTAAAAAGTTAGAAGGAGGAATCGTACATTGGATCATATAACAATCAAAAAATAAAGGCGTCATACATGGGATCCTCATAATTGTACATTTGGAATGACATCCTATAGGGGACCATCAATAACCTCATATGAAGGTAGTGAAATCAAACATTTGATTATATGAATGTTACAAAGTTAAGGTATCCTACACAATATTACCTTGGTCAACATGTAATGTAATGAATCACATATGGGATCCTTGAAAACATGGATATGATAAATTCTCCTATATGTAATCCTCTAAGATAAATTATATGTAGAGGGATCTGACAAGGGATCCTTAGAATCAACTAGTCTCAAGAACAATTTTTCCAGAAGGGAACATATCAACATGGAGTCATCCTCAAAGGAAGGTATATGGAGGCATCATCCAAAAAAGATAGCTCGTGCATCATGGGAGATAATGTTCCTCATTCTCATGAGGAAACATAATTTTATAACTAGATTAATAACCTCTCTATATATGTAGAAGTCCCAAAAACCCATTACGAGTTCTCGAATCACTCAAAGGGTTTCATTATCTTTATCAATGTAGAAATATTCTTATAATAAACTCATCATATGTAAAAATATTACTCTAGGAAATTGAAAATAAAAATACCCTCGAGGGGTAGTAAAAGTGGAGTTCATGGAATGTGTACCCTGGTACATGGCATATACCGTCAAGGCCCCACCTGGGTATGTACTTCAGCCGTAAATGGCATATAATCACCCAAGTACAATTGTGTTGTCCTAGTATATGAAGTGTATACTATAGACATGTACCTAATAGTTCATTATCCATGTACTTTCCTTGTCCATATAATTCTTCATGGCATGTGACCTATATGTGGCCTAGTCATATATCTTACATGGAATTTTCCCCTTAGACAAGAAACCTAGACGAGTACTTGAAAAAAAAACCAATCCCAATACATGGTTTGTAAAACCTATACATGTAATGTACATATAAAAATTCATCATTCCCAAAAAAAATAATGCATGACATGTGTTACCAGAACCACATGTATAGTACATGGGTTTTCCTAAATGAAAAACCTTTATATAACCCCGAAAAACCCATTTTTCTCAAAAAATAGATGATTGACCTTCAAGGGATCCTATGAAAATATAAGGGGTCATTAAACATGAAAAAAACTATTATGATTTATTGAAATATTTATAAACATAATAACTTTGGGTAGAATATACTGAATCATCACTCTTTTCTGTGGTCCGTTGTTGCCACATGATGATATGGCGCATGCAGAGCTTCACATCGGTACCCTTCTCCTGCATCTCATTATCTATCTACCTATATCATTTTCTCTCTCAAATACATGATGAAGGATCACCATCCACGTGCCTGAGATTCCATGTGGAAAAGAAGAAAATTAAAAGAGGAAAGGAATAGAAATAAAAATAAAAGATAAAAAGAAAAAGGGGTCGGAACCGGCCCTAGTGCCCAACGTGAGTTTATGCATTGAATATGAAAAAATAATAGTACCATAATCAATGATAGATATTGAATAACAATATGATAATCTATAAAAAATATATCATTTATTTAATTTATAGTCCCATAAAAATACATAAATACATAAATTTTTATATGCATATATATATGTATAATCAAAGTCCAACACATGTATTCATAAATTATTATATACATGAGTATGTTTAAAAAATATTAAAAACCCACCAGTATCTGATCCTTGGGACTGTAATCCCGATCACCATAACAACATGTGAAAAAGGTCATTGAGTTTAATTTTCTACCACTCATGATGTGTATCATTAATTCTATCTCTATGCCCATAATCCCAACTAACATATACATGATTTGGATTACACATGTAATGTATCTGAGTAAGGTACGCCACCATAGGTGGATACTCGTCCAAACCATAGATTCACTCGTACTCAAATTTAATCACTATAAATAAGGATTAAATGTATGTACCTCCATAAATATAGTAACAGGTTCTGGATCTAGATTGATTTATTCTCATTTCATATAAATTTATTCCAATTTTAATTCCCTAGGACTTTGTGTATATGTGTTCATGAGATTTGGAAATTGGATAAACCATATGGGTTTGACACCTAGATTTTCTGTAAGAGTATATCATTTGTTAGATTCTATGCCCACCCGTTTAGGTCTAAAATAACGAAGGGTTGAATCATACATAACATCTGAGTGAAAATAATCATCCATGAGTATCAAATGGTGTGAAATTACACATCTAACATCACCATCAAGTAACATAAAAGAGAGAACCCAATCATCAGTATCACTTGGGAGAGTGTAATAATCCATGATTATTATAATATCCAAGAGAGTTCAATCATCCCCATTACATATCACCTATAGGATAGAAAACTCATCATTATCACATATAAAAATGAGGGGAGAAGAATCATACTCATCACATATTAAATTGAGTGGAGTAGAATCATCCTCATCACTCGGGAGAGCATAATTATACATGAGAATCACTACCAGGGATTCCATGACCAAAAATCACAATAATAGGATTAATAGTCAGATTCTTGGAAGAACTCATTGAAATTATAGTTATCTATTATGAAAATACATATAGGATCAATAGGGAGATCCTATGTAGTACCTCTAGGTATACACATAAATATCATCAATACAATGGATCAGAATATGGTTCCTAGGAAAGTAATCATGGTAATCCAAAAAAATAAGATGGATAACATGAAGAATGTTTGTTCATCCCAAATATAATGCAAGACCCATAGGGTTAGGGTCAACAAACACTTACTAGAAAGCATGTTTGGTTAACATTGGTACTTAAACAATAAATATGTGAAAGAATAAATAAAAGACTGATGATGGAAGAACACCTAAACCAAACTCTACTATGATGATCCCATTGGAATACAAGTTACTCATAGTTTCTATGGTGACACATACAACCATATCTTCCCAAAATCAACATACTAGATCAAGGTTGTTCAAAAAAGGGGATACCCACAAGACCCCTCTAGAAAAAAAAACTAAAGAGTGATTCTACTAGGGATCCTTGAGGACCATGCATAAGTTGGGGAATCCAACATGGGATCCATAGCTAGAAAATAAGGAGGTATCATAAATTAGATCTTATAATGGTAAGAAAACAAATTCATCCTACATATGGGATCCTCTGAATGGTTCATATAGAATGGCTTCATACATGGGACCCTCAACAACTTTATATGAAGGTAGAAGAATCCTATATTTAATCCTTTGAATGATACAATGCTAAGTGATCAAATAATAGATCCCCTATTTCAACACCTAGGAAAAAAAATCTATATGGGATACTAAATAAATAGGGAAAAGTGAATGGTATTGTACATGAGATCTTATAGGTCAGAAAAAATGTAGGGGAGTCCTATAAGGGATCATTATAAGTGACTAGTCTAATAGCCTCTTTGGCCAGAAGGGAACATAACACCCGAGAAATGTCCTCAAAGGAATGGATTCAAAGGTATAATCCAAAATAGATATCTCATGTCTTAACTTTGATCAGTATTCTCACTCTTGGTAGTCAATAGAATTTTATTATCAAATAAAGAACCCATCAGTTTAGTTTGAGGAATCACAACAACTATAATGAGATCTCAAATCACTCCAATGTTTCCACCATCACGATCTATATGAAAAAATATGCAAAATAGAATCATATTATGTCCAAATACAACTCCAAGGAATATATCGGGAAAAGAAACTCATAGGGTAGAAAAAGATGAGTATATGGAATGTTTACCCATGTACACAATGTGTACCCTTAAGGCCCCACCTGGGTGTGTACATAAGTGGTATTTGTCCTGTAATCTTTCATGTACGAGGCATGTTTCCACTATACATGCTGTGTACCATAAATGGGGTACCTATATATATAGCTCACATGGATTGGACCTATAATTGGTATGAAAATGTAAATCTATAGGGTGTGTGACCCACATAGGGTCTTGCCATGTACCTTACATGTCATGTTTTCTTTACAGGGGAAACATGGTCAGGTACTCAGCTACATGGATGATCCCAGTACATAAATTGTATAGCGAAAACCCAACATGTAATTCCAAAAATTAAAAATTCCCAAAATGAAATAAAAAAAGGAATGCATTCTCATAACTAAATGCCAAATACATGGGTTTTATTGAATATAAAACCCTCAAATTTCCCTCAATCCCCTATTTTTACCCTAAAAGAAATATATCGACCACATAGGGGTCCCATGAAATCACAATAGGGAATTTAAACATGAAAAGGATAAAAAATGTTGATTTATATAAAAAAATTAAAAAACCTACATTTGGAAAAAAAATATGCCTAATTTTTTCTCATTTTCACAGTCCATGGGTTCCACCCAATGATCTAGCTTGTTCTTAGCGTTGAAACGATACTGTTATTCTTCATAATCAACATATCTCTATATCACTCTATAAATCTCTCCCTCTCTCATTTTCTATCTCAATTGTACAAATGAGGATCCACAACCACATGTGTGAGAAGCCATAAATAAAAGAAAAAAATAAATAAAGAAAAATAAAATAAATAAATAAAAAGGGAAGAAAAGAAAAAAAGGGGTCCCAACCCAACCCTAGTGCCAAACTTGTGTTTAATCCTCACCTATGAAAAACTACCCATTGTAGAGTCAATAGTGATCATGGAATCCCAATATGATTATCTATTCAAATGATATTATAGAATAAACCTTCTTGAATGTATTAATATTAAATTTATAAAATATTAATTATTAATTATTCTATTAAAATTTGAATGGTTTATAAATCTACCAAACTACCTTAATAAGGTAAACAGACTATTTCGTGATAAAAGGAGTTTTCCAAAAAACTATTAAAGATAAAATTCTAGTACAAAATACCATCATACCCCAAACATTCATTTCAATGAAAAAATATATATCTTAACAAAACTATCACATGAAAAAACATGAGGCCTTATTGTAATGTAATTCATTATTTCATAATTTTTATAATTCCATTATGTTTTTTTAAAAATGGCGGCATCTATCTTATTACATAATTTACACTTCTCTTGTATAGATTTTTTCAATAGTTTGAAATTTATATTTCTGTTAGAGTTCACCATTTACAACCTTTGGATTTCCTAATTTTTCATTGTCAAAACCATGTGAATTGGGAAAATAATACCTTGTTTTCTCATCTTTTACATGTTCACTATTTTCATGGGGATATTTGATTATGGTTAATGTAAAAATTTCCATGGGGGTTGAGTTAGTTATAAATATATAGAAAATATCATATTGAGGAGTGTATATTCGATTAGATATTTATCTTCTTTGAAAAAAATTAAACAATTAAATTATTGGGAGCTTTTAAACAACTAGTTAGATTACTGACTAAAATAAAACCATTATTGACCCAAGGGGGTGTAAGTATTATAGTTATTCTAAACTCGAGTTGAAATAGAATCCATTAACTTGTGATTATCCTTATTTTGGTCTTTTATCATCATGTCACATGAACCTCCTCCTCATGGATGTACTTCATATAATAATGATACTCACGTTAATGTGACTACGGCTATGGAAATAGGTATATATAAATATAATTCTAGGCAATAAATATCATACATACTAATTGATTATGGGATCATTCATCGATGATCATTTTTTATTTTCATAATTTTTATACAGAAGTTACATAATAATTTGAAATTATACAAGTATATATGTCTATAAATATTTTAGTATTTAACTCATGATTAACCAATACATGTAACCTTAAAATTGACAATTAAAATATTATACCTATTTTAATATTACATAACTAAAATTAAATAAATAAAATTAAATAAATTTAACTATTCCAATTACAATAGATTAAAATGATTAGCTAAAATTATGAAATATATTATAATAACATTTTCATTATTTAAAATTATAAATATATTAGAATATCATTTATTTTTACTTTTTAAATAAATTTTTTCATGTTTACATTAATATGAATATATATATATATATAATTATCTAAACATGTATATAAATGGAATGTAACAATAAAAATAATTAGGGGTTTGTGGGCATGGAACGGTGTGGCACAAGACTAGCTGGAGTGTTGCGTAGGCCACTAGGGGCATCTCGAGCACTACTCATTGTGTTGCAAGGGGAACTTCCTTGTCCCCCATGGACTAATAAGGCACTAACTGATCAGTGCATCAGTCATCCAATATGAAAAATATTGGTCATCCTTCCAGTACCTCATATTTTGTGAGAAGTCTAAAATGAGGCTCCAATTTAACCATTTGTAGTAATTTTGAACTATATTTATGCACTTCATCTAGTGCTGAATTTGGATATTAAATTATGATTTGATATATTAATTTCATATATCTAAGTGATATGTAAATGGATATTCATACATCTATGTTTATTTCCAATATATATTTATAAAATATGAATAAAATTGATAGATATCGATAGATATAAATTTTTCATTTCATTATCAATATTACATATCTATGAAAATAGAATTGGATCTATAAAAATCATAGATCATTAAAAAATAACTTTATTTTTCTTGTAAAATCGAAACACGATATTTTATTGGGATGAAAATTAGATAAATGATGAGAGAGGTGAAAATATTTTTTAATCAACTAAATAAATATTTATAACGAAAAACTAAAAAAGACTTATTTGATACCATTTATATGATCTAGCAATAGTATAGGGGGTGTGGTGGGTATTTTATTTATATAATTAATATAAATATTAGTTAATATATATTAATAAAATTATATATCCATAAATATATTATTACTTATAAATTAATAATAATAATTAATTCACGAAATTTTTGGGTTTTTATTTTCACTTGATGTCACTGTCATCATTTCTCAAGGATTTGGACTTCAATTATACAACCAATATCACAACCTTCCACCAATTATTGGATTGTTAGTCTATGTACTTAATTTTATCAGGAAAATTTTTCAGATCCTGCTAAAATTCATATCATTGTCCTCTATGAAATTTTCTAATAATTTCCATCTTTTTCTCAAATTAATAATATATTGACCCCAATTCAATACTGTGAATGGAATGTGGGAAATGTTGGATTAAATTCACTGAAAAAAAATAAAATTTTTCATCTATAGTTTACAATTAGGAAAATAAAAAGGACCCTCCCCCTTTTCCAATACAGAAACTAAACCCCATGGAATAGATGATTAGTTAATTATCCATTAAATAATTATTACGTTTATTTTACATATAAATATGTAATCATAGTTTTAATTGATATTTTTATTCAACATATTCTAAAATATATTATATTTAATTTGATATAATTATTAAAATTAAATTTCATTAATAATGAAATTATATAATTACATATACTTTGACAATTAAATCAATCAGATATCTCACAAAATAAATAAATTTTCACTTGGTTAACGCGTAAAACAACATATAAAAATTAATAATTTAAATATAATGCCACCTCTTATAATTTCCAATACAAAATAAAATGATATTGATTGTTTATTTTGATTACATTAATAAATCCTTATAAAAAGATCAAATTTTTAATTAAAATATGAAATATGACTAAATTTTATACACTCATGTATAAACATAGTTTTTTACCCTATAATTCTATTTCTTATTAATAAAAGGTCTAACTCACATACCAAAATCCATATCAAGAAACACATCATGTGTAACATAAAATTATTTAATGAATTTTTTAGATTATTTAAAATTTTTTGATCCCTTTTTTGGTATGCAACATTGTGTTTAGTTTTTGTTACACACAATAATCAGTTTTATGGATTGTGTGCATAACATGTATCACAAAGATTTAATGAACCAAAAAATAATATTATTTTACATATAAAAAATATAAACTAGCCATTAAATTAGTGCTTATGAATAATATTAACTACTTTATTAAGAATATACATATATTTTATACTCAATACAAATATCTTTATGAACTCGTATTAAATAATCAATCAATTTTTAGTAAAGTAATTATATTCATAAATAAGATGTTTTCTTCAAAAATGATTTCAAATTTTATAAAATAATTATGTTCTAGAGGTTTTGAAAAATTTATTTTATAAAATGTTCTTAATTTTGTAAATCATCATATAAAAATTAATTTATGGTTATATTTTTAGATTTTTCAAAAAATATTGATTTTTCATTAAATAGCGACAAAATACTGAACATTCTATAAAAATCATTTTTATTAATTAAATTAAATAATTTAAATTCAATATTATATTTTAAAGTTACATAATAATTAATTATATATATTAAATACAATTAATTATTTTTGAATACAATTAATGTTCGATTATATTATACGATTATTTTTTGGCTAAAAATGCGGTTTTCAGAAAACTATTTTAAAGTTAATAATGTTTCTCCATATTAATTAATAAAAATAATCCCTAATGTAAAATATATTATATAAAATATATATATTATATATGAATATATTTTAATTCATATTAATTCAACTATTATAATTTGACATAGAGTTAATATAAAATCCACTTATGATTGAGAAATACACATATCAAAAACTAGCTTTTACATCACCTCTGAGGGATTTGTTTTTATATTTAAATTTTCCTATTTAAGAATATTTATTTTTAAAATTAAAACTAATATTTTAAATAATAATATAAAAATTATATTTGGGTGAAATTATTAGAATTTTTTATAGTATAATATTTTTAATGAATAGTGAAAAATTATAGTTTTCATAGAAACAACCTTATCATTAAAATAATTTACAAGATTCAGTTTTTAATTTTTAAAATAATTTAAAATAAATATTTTTTAAATTAATCCAATTTGTCTCATTGTAATATTGTTCATATTAAACCTTTTAATAAAAGTTTGTAATCTTTTAATCATTTATTCAAAATCTCACATTCTCGTCTTGTTTGGATGTTTAATTTTTAATTACAATGTTCCACATCTATGAATTGAATTTGTAAAATATATTCAATATTTGGAATTAAAATAATATATATTACATAATACAGGAAATTAATTTTTT
The DNA here is from genome assembly GCA_963277665.1 of Viscum album. Classification (NCBI taxonomy): domain Eukaryota; kingdom Viridiplantae; phylum Streptophyta; class Magnoliopsida; order Santalales; family Viscaceae; genus Viscum; species Viscum album. The sequence continues at coordinate 1,369,184,528 of OY728133.1, read as the reverse complement.
GAGCATAATGAAGAGTGAGAAAAATGGAAAAAATAATTACCAAGATTAAGGTAAAAATGTGTTTACTTGGGGTTGAACTAAGAAGATAGAGGGTAAAATGACTATAAAACGTTTCAAATTACAATTTTATAGAAATAGTTTAATCTTATCATTACCAATTTAGATTATATATATATATATATATATTCATTTTTAAACTTTTAATTCGGGAATTAATTTTTTATTTTGGATTTATTTGGTATATTTCCAAGCAGTTTCCAAGTGGGTTCCTTTCCCCCACTTATAAAGGTCCACCACTACCATTCATATCTTCACACATATAATTGAATATAGAGTGGATAAAAAATAAAAATATACATCTATAAAATCCTTATAAATTTTATAGAGTTTTTTCCTCCAAAAATATAAACACTATGGTCCTTAATAAGGGATCTAAAGGAGCTGTTTCCAAGGAAAGGTAATTATATTCACTACGTTTATTTTTTTTATTTTTTATTTTTCCACAATAAATTATATATTTACACATAAAATATAATATAAAAATTATCTCTTTGTACTGATATGTTATTTTGTTTATTTAATAACCTATATACATCTCCACTTCCATCAAATGGAAAAAAACCATTGATCATGTATATGATGAACTATCTCCTAATGAACAGTTGTAGTTAGATTTATATCACTCAATTTTGTGGTAAGATAATATGATGGATTTAATATATTCATAGTATAATTATAAAATTAAATAACTTCTATAATAATTATGTCAAATAATTATGATTACAATCTATTCAGTGGGGGATATGATAATGTTCCTCGTGTGTATGACAGAATACCACCACACGAATAGATTGATTCATTTTCACATACACAATACATGAAAACTAGTAAGGTTAAAATTAAGTAATATAAATTATATATATGAAATCATAATTATAATAAAATTTTAATATATATCTTAATTTTTTTCCTTTTAATCTGTCATGAAAATTAAAACTATATTCATGCGTACTTATGGACTACCTCTCTACGAATGGTGTATTTTATTTTCTATAATTATATTTTATAGAAAAATATAAAAATTTATTCTGAATAAATATTATATCTATATAATGGATAATATTATGCAGATTAAGTAACCATGATCAATGTATGAGTAAAAAATATAAAAAATCCAAAAACACCTAAAAAATAATGATGTTATTTCCCGAAACAATACAATAACATGGAATTATTAATAAATGGGTAATAAAAAATAATAATTAAATAATTATTTTTATCATATATATATGTATAATCATGTTTATTCAATATATTTATTACAAATTTTTATTTATTATACATAATTTTTTAACATGTATGAAAGATTTATAGACTTGAGGAAAAGGATTTATAGTCACATTTTTATTTCTGGGAGACATATTAAAATTCACAACTCATTTATTTTGTGTGATATATATACTGCACAATTGATATTTTAAATAATTAATTTACCTTTATTCATGATATTTAATATTTCATTTAATTTTATTCTTTCACAGGGCATATGATTCAATGTAACCAATGTGGTAATAATTTTGTGATATAATCTAAATGTTTATTGTGACTATTTATGTTTTTTGATTTGGCTAATTTAATCTTATGATACATTTCCCAAGAAAATCATTATTTTTATTATACAACATTTATATCATGAAAATGTAGGTTTTCACTTTATTTCCGTATTTTTATGTATTGAAGTGTTCAAATTATTATTATTTTCAAATCATCATTATTTCTCTATTTGATCAAAATAAATTCATCAAAAACTATGTTTTATGTAAATGGTTTCATATTTTGTTAACATTATAAAAATGGTCTATTAAATACAAATTTAACAATGTTTTATTTTTGAAAAAAATTAGATTATTGTAAATTTCATTTTCTAACTTATGAACATTTGGAATTTATAAAAAATATCGAAGGAATATTTGTTTTAACTTGTTATGAATTAAAAAAATCACTTGATATTATGAAAAATATTATCATGGAATATTTTATTATATGTTTTAATATTTATTTTCAATGAAAAGGAATTTCGAATATTTTTATGTTTTATAAATTTATTTTCAAAGTGTAATGGCTATTTCCCTCATGAAATGTTTTCTTTTATTTTTAGAGATTTCATTATATATTTTCAAAATTATTTTTAATTTAAATTATTTGAAAAATACTTAATGAATATTTAGTTTTATAAAGTTATTTTAAAATAATGGTTGTTCTCGGCATTAAATGTCTCAATAGATCTTTCAAAATCATTTTCTATTTAAGATTAAATCTTTTTATGTTACCTATGACTTACTGGGTATATAATCCAAGGATTCCATTCTTATCCATTCTTTGATTGGTTTATATTTATGATTTAATTATGTTTATAAAACCCATTTCTCTTCAATGAGTAATTCCATAAAAAAATTATTATGAAGCATATTTTTTCACAGGTTATGCTATGATTGAATGATTAAATGTTTATGATAATTTCCTCTATTCCAAATGTTATTATATAATATAATTTTTATGAAACCCATTTCATTATATGGGTTATGATATGATGAATTTTTTATGATACTGTAAAACACATATATATGACATTAATTATGTGAAGGATAGGGATTATATCCCCCTCCCATTTATTGCGTATGGATTCATATATCAAGATATAGACAAGCCTAGAATAATGAGTGAACCTTGTTTAGTATGGGACAATTTCCTATGTGGTGGTATTTAGAGTGTACCTTGGCTACTATGATGGTTTAGGAAGTGAAACCATTCTATTATGATATCCTTGGCTGTGATCCTTAATTATTATTGAAATTATTTTCTTTGATTACGTGTAATCCATAATTCCATGTCTTATGCCAATGTTATTCTCCCATGGATTAGGTTCTTTGAAAATTTTATGATTTATATCTTTTGATCTGCGAAGAATTATTTCTTATCTCAATATTATGATCATTAATATGCATTGTTTGATTTTCAAATTTCATTCTTATGTTCCCATAAACATATTATCATGTTATCCTAAAGTGATCATTTATATATCACTTTCATTCCCTTACTACGAATTTGTTATCACCCTTTTTATGTTTGATTTCCCATGGTTATAAATAATTGTTTTATGTAGGGTATGTTTCTGAAGTGTGACAAAAGGGAATATATTTATGGGAGATGTTGAATATATTTTTAAAAAATTATAATATTTTATACCTAGTCTATAGTGATACTAGAATATAATGGTCATTAGTTGTGTGTTTGTGTAATGTATTGAATATTCATCGAAAAAGATGAAATATTTTTGTATAAAATTATGTAGATTCTATAGTTATTATGAGAGGAAACGTTTAGTTTTACTTTTGAAACGAGGAAGATAATAAATTAGTGACATACTTGGTGATATTTTAATGATATATCTAGGGATATGTGTAAGTATATGTATAAGGGTGATTCAATGTATAGGAAAGTGTCCTGGAATTTTAGTAAAGGATATAATGAGTGGTTTTCATGAAATTACATCCTCATATGGATACTACATGTTGATGTGGATCTAGAACATAGGTACTAAGGGGTAATAACTCTGAACAAGGTTCTTTACTATGGAATAAATGATCACCTGGTGAAAGGTAATGAGCCTTTCGACACACATGGGTTGAAACTCTTTAGGGATATGATTTGGAAATTAAAAAACGCTTTTCAAACCATTATGAAGGATTTAAATAGATGTCCTATGAATTATCTTGGGTAAACATAAAGAATAAAAGATTAAAAATAATATGACATGATTTATAAATCATGTAGGTTATTTATCATGATTAAACGATCTCCCACTTTGAATATTGTAACTCACACTATTTGTTTTTGTTTTAGTCAATGACATGAACCAAAGAAAACATGATTTACATTGAATGTGATAGAAAATGTGTTTATGTAAAACAAAATGGTCTAAAAATAGATTTGAAGGATATTGTGATAATATGTAATCATGTATCATGATATATGATTAACAATTTTTACATCAACTAACTGTCATAATCATTAAAGAAGATAATTATAGTTTTCATTCACAGTTCAAGTGGTGGAGATCATAGGGGAAAGAGGATTCAGTTTCATAGAGGATGAGTTAATGGGAAGAATCTCCAAAATTAATGCACTAGAGTAACGAAAAGATATTTTAATTGTATAAAATAAAGACAAAAAGTATGTAAATGTAGTGGAAAAAATGAAATGTAAATTTTACATTATAGATGAGAATAATGGTCTCTATGAGATATCATATATGGTTGAATGTTTCAAATATTATAATTATAGGAATTATGTAAATTGATTTTATTAAGGGAAATATCGTGATGAGAATTAGAAAAGTGGATTGAGTAATGGTTATAATACTAATGATGAGGAGAATATAAATGAAATTTGAAATGTATGGGCTATTCTATCAGTATTTCTATATTACACATGTGAAATTAGATTAAATTATGGGTTGTGAATGTCAAGAAAAGATTCAAATTTCCTAGTTATGTATAGTGGTATTGAAGAATAAGATGAGAATTCTAGTTTATAGTTGGAGAATTATGTGGAATGATTGATGTGTTTAAGAATTGTAATTAAATAATTATGTTATATGAATCACGAAATGTATAAGGATTTTTTAGTATATATTTGTTATTATGAATTTGAAAAAATATGTTGACAGGATCATATAACCTACATATGTGGTTTAATGTAATGGTTATATTTTAATTGAGGGACTATAACCCTTAATATATTCCTGATGTTGTAAAAAAACGTGTCTCATTTTGATATAGAGATGATTGATATAAATAAATTATGTTTTATAGTATTTATGACCTTATAACTGATAACATATTTGTGGAAAAAGTGGAATATGTTATCATTGATGGAGTTTACAAAATTATTGTATTTTTGGAATATCTTCAATAATTTATGATCTTATTCTAGGGATGTGTAAATATGGTTGTTTTCATTAAGGTTTAATGGTAATTCAGGTTACTACCATGATTCAAGAGAATACAAGATAAAGGTATTCACATATTTGGTAGGTGAAATTTAATTTGTACATCATTTTTTGGTGGATTAATAATAAAGTGATTGTGGAAAATTAGAAAAAATATTTACAATGTTTTTTATTTTTGTACTTTGTATGGGTCATTTGGTTAACCATTTATCAAATTGATTAAGTTGAAATTTGGGTTATATTTTAGAGATTAATGTATTACTTTACCATATAATGATTTATGCATATTGTATAACCAATGCTATCCATTTTTCATGATGATAATAATAGATAGAAGGATACACTTATCATTATTTTGTGGATATTATCATTCTCTAGTGTTTTAGAAAATATAAAAAATAATATTCATATCTTTGAGTAAGATATTAAGTGGAAATTGAATAATTCATAATAAAAGGGTGATATTGAGCTTATAATATAGAATGAAATATAGTACGCATATCATTTTGTGAAAATTATTTAACTTTATGAAAAGGATCTTGAAATAAAATTTCATCCTATTTACATCATATCTGAGAATGTCAATGAAATTTTCAGACCTACTTGTTATACGATTTTTTTATTTTCACATGATAATTTACTTTCTTATGAGTAACGATCTCTATCACTCTCCATCATTATATGATCATTATATTTTTCTCCCATATATATATATATATCATCAATTACCAACTATGTTCTCATATTTGGAAGCCTATTATATTGTATACCAATTTTTTTCACACAACCCTTTCTCTTTTTAAAGATTATTTTTATTAAACATTTTTTATAATGTTGGTTTATATGAAAATATTTTCAAATGTTAATCCTTTGATAATCGAGACAAATTTAAATATCAAATTATTTTTAAGGTAGATAGAATGTAACATCATAAGATATTATGAATATTTTTTCATACTAATTTAATTTTTTTGATATCTAAATTTTTTTGAAACACCAAATTTTTCTTGGGCTACATGTAATAATGAGTTTATTTAATATCATGCATAACATTCAACACTGAGCTTCATCAAACCATGAAATAATATAATTTTAAACATGGATGTTATAAACTAGTTGTTAAATAGAAGGATATAAATATTATTAAAAACATTATGATATATATATATATATTGCCTAATAAATAAAAAATTATTTGTAAATCATTATTAAATTTTTAATCAATTTTTAGTAAATTATTATATTTATAAAAAATATGTTTTTTTTCAAAAATGTATTTATTTATATATATATTATAATTAATTTATTTATATATATTATAATTTTATTTAGATATAAATAATTTTATTTTGGAAATCATCCTCTCTAAATTAACTTGTTGTGAAATGTAATGATTTTTTAAATAAATATTAATTTTTAGTGAATAGTGAAAAATACAAAATTTTGTGAAACTATCATTCCTTTCAAATAAATTGTTTAATTTTAATTCCCAATTATTTTTTAAGATAACCTAAAATTATTTTTTTATATTTAGTCCACTCAAATACTTTTTAATCAATATTATATTGTAATTTAACATACGTTAATATTTTGGGTTTATAAAACATGTTTTTTCGGAATACTATTTTAATGTACTAAATATTTCTCCATTTTGATTAATTAATATAATACCTAGTGAGGAATTTTCTAAATTAAATTAATTTTTTATATATCAATATATTTTAAATTATATTAATACTAGGATTATTATTAGTCATATTGTTAATATGAAATCATCTTGAACATGAAAAATACACTTAGTGAAAACCCTCTTTTTCACCACTTCTATGGGTTTGGGTATAAATTTAATTTTTAAACTCTAAGAAAATATTTATAGAAAAATAAAGTTTCTTTTAAAAATCAAAATTTTAAAATTATCTTTTATTGAATGATTGAGGGTTTTCTGAAAAGATATTTTTTATATAATAGTAAAAAATACTGGGTTTTATTAAAACAATCATTTCCATTAAAAGAATTTATAAGTTTAATTTATTTTTAAAATTGTTTTAATGGTAAATTTAATTCAATAATATATATCAATAAAAAAATATTGGAAATATTATTTTTTTCATAAATATTTTTTATCTATATACTTTGTATTTTTTTTAACATTTTTCTTAAAAACCTACTTTCTTTGTCTCATCTGTGTGATTACATTTAAATTGAAAATTTATAATTATTTAAATAGAATTTGAAACATATTAATCCATATGTAGAATAAAAATATATGTTATCTAAAAAGGTTAAATTAGTTTTTTTAAATAATGAATAATGAAATTCCTTAAAATCAATTGTCACGGTTAAGATAAAAATGAGTTTACTTAGGGTATAACTGATAAGATAATGGTTAAAATGACTATATAACTTTTAAAAATCATATGGGAAGGTCATATTTAAATATTATCCTTCCATATTTTCATATATGGGAATTTTTATTCTTTTTTCTTTGCAATTAATTTATAATTTTGGATTCTTTTTTGGAAATATCCAAGTAGTTCCCATGTGGGTTTCGTCCTACAACCAATAAAAGGCCACCACCACCATTCAATTATTAAAAAATATGAAGCTATATATTATATAAAAAAACATTAAAAATACCTCCCCAAAATATTTATAGATTTTATATAGCTATTGGTCTTCCCAAAAAAAACAACATTACGATCCTCAATAAGAAATCCAATTATGGTGCTTTAAAGAGAAGATAATTTTATTTACTAAGATCCTTATTTTATAATTATTATTTTTCCACAATAAATTATTTATTACCACATCTAATAAACTAAAACTAGTATTTAATATATATAATAAAATTTTATTATGTTAATTTAATAACCTATATCAAACTCCACTTCTAACTACTAGTAAAGGAACTTGTCAGTTATGCATATAGTGGAGTAGCACCGCATGAACTGATGTTGTTGTTTGATAACTCCCTATCAAGGATTTATATAATGATGTATTAAACATATGTATATTTAATTTATTAATTTATTATATTTATGGGAACAGTATATAAATTATATCTTTTTTTCATTCTATTCCATGGGGATACAATAACGTCATTTGAGTGTACGGAGGATTACGACCTCATGAAGCGATGTGATTCCTTTTATAATATTCTTTAAATAGAAGGTATTAAGGATAAATTTAATGAATGTATATTATATATATTAATTCATTATAATTTTTTAATAGTAATATATTATTTAAAATTCTTTTATTCAAACCTTAATGGAAATATAAATAGTTTTCATGTGTATATATGTCCTATCGTCTTCATGGACAATGTATTTCATTTTATATTTTAAGCTTTTATAGATCACTATAAATACATATAGAATAAATTTATATAAAATTTATATCATTTTTAACATTCTTTGTATTATTTTACCATGATCAAGGAAATAAGAACAAAAACAAAAAATCAAAGCACACACAAAAAACTGTTATTTCCTGAAATGAGACATTAAAAAGAAATTGTTAATAAATTTTTAATAAAAGTTATTAAATAAATCATATATGATATTATATAGGTAATTATTATTCATTAATATATTTATAATAAAAAAATATATTTTATACTTTAGGTTTGGACATGTATGAACAATGTTGGTAGTTAGGGTAATGAATTTCTAGTCTGTCATTTATTTTTTTTGACATATATAAGTTTCAAACACTTTTATTTTGTATGTTGTATATACTACCAATTAATTTTTTCTATCATTCCAAGAAATTATTTTTTTTATATTTTCCTAAAACTACTTTTAGGGTTACAATGGTAACCCCCAGATTATGATATTTTAAGATTCATTTAATTAAATTCTACCATGGGTCCTACAATTCAATGATACCAAAGTGGTATAGGTTTTGTGATATTATCTCAAAATTTATAAGTATTATAAAAGTTTATAGTAATTATTATTTTATCTTATGATACAACTCCCATGAAACTCAACACATTGATTATCTTATAGTTAAATCATGATAATACATGTTTTACATTCATTTATCTCTCTTTATGTACTCAATTGTTCCAGATAATGTTTTTATAAAACATAATATTTATTTCCCTATTCAGTCGAAAACCATTTTACATCAAAAATAATGTTTTATAGTAATTTTATGAATTTTTTTTTATGTTTTTAAAATGATTTATTAAATAATATTTTTCTAATTATTTAATTTTTATAGAAAATTTCTGAAAGGAATCTTTCTTTCATTTTCCAAAAAATTAATATTTTGATTTTACCCAAAATATGAATGTAATCACAGTTTTATCATGTATTAAAATAATGAAATTTCACACCATCATGATAATTATATTATTTGAATCTTAATTTATATGATTTCATGTTTATTTAAAACAAAAATTATTTTCAAAATGTTTTATCTTTAAAAAAGTTATTCTCAAACTGGTAAGGATATTTTCATTGAGAATTGTGGAAATTTTTATAAATATTCCATTATATTTAATCAAATTAATTTTCAGAAGAATTTATTTCCTAAAATATTTTATGATTTTTTAGTCTTAAAATTTTATTTTCAAATAAATGATAACTATTACATACTGAGGATATGATCCATTTATATCCTTCTAAATTCTCCCCTAAATGTTCTGTCTTAATGATGGATTGATTTCTAAGAAACCTGTTTCTATTAAATGGGTAATACCTTGAGGAAATTATAATGAAACACATTCCCTTTCATGGTTTATGTTATGGAGGAATAATAAAATGATCATTAAACCTGTCTCTTATCCATAGGTTATGATTTGGTGAAATGTTTATGAAGCTCAATTCATTTCATGGACAACGATATAATGAACATTTTATGATCTTGTGGAACACATACACATGATTTTCATAATGGTATGGGTGGGATGTATTGGTACACATTTATATCTCATGTGATAAACACAATTGGAACTAGGAGTGAAACTATTTTAGTAATGGACTTTTTCCACTATAATGGTATGTATAATGATCCATGACTACTATGATTGTTTGATTAGTGAATTAATTATAGAATTATATCCTTGGAAATTATCTAGGACTACAATAGAATTGATATTATATTATTAGGTGTATTACATAATTTTAGTTCTTATTCAAATTTTATGATATGATGGATCATTATCTTTGATTCCATTATGATTTAGGTCTTATGAACTACAAATATTTATTCAATGTCTCAATTTACGATCTTTACTATGTAGGGAGTGGTTATAAAATATTAACATCATGTTCCCATTCCCTTAATCTATTTTCATGCTCTTTAGTCATTGATATCTAACATTCTTACCCTTACTGATAATTTCATCTCACCCTTTATTATGTTTCCTTTCCACAAATTATGAATAATGGATTAAAGTAGTGCATGTTTGTGAGGATTACAATGTTGAAGATCATTATAGTGGATGTTGAATATTTTAAATAAATTAGAAGAGTGTGTACCTATTATTCAAAGACACTAATCTATTATAGTCCTCAATCATGTGTTTCTATAATGTATTGAATATTCATCTAAAAATTTTAAAATTTATTTATGAAAATATAATGTTTCTATAATATGGCCCCCAAATATAATAAGAAAAAAAAGGAAAATCCTTATAAAAATAATAATTTTGTAATATAAGATCTTTTTCAAATAATATATCATCAAATAGGACTCATAATTTTATCATTACCCATTAATAATTATAAAATATCTTTTTAACATAACTAGATAAAATTATCTTTTATTATTATTTCAAGGAATTTATGTTGTAATTATTCAACTTAGTTAAAGGGATTTATATATTTTTAACATTTAACTAAGTAAGGAAAAATATTATCTATTGACCATTAAGTTAAATTCATATGACTCCTGATGCACCTAACACATGAAATATTTCAAAAAATATATATAATAATTTTCACCATGTATCTAATTACTGTGTTAAAGATATAAATTAATAATGGTCCCAAATATAATTTCCTTTGCACATCCTCAATGAAATGAATTTCAAAACACACTTAGTTTATATAATTCCCATTGGAAGGTCATTATTTATGATATATTTTCTTATAGATCACTCAATATGAGAATTATAATAATAAGTACCTATTTTTATGGCCCCAAAACACTTGAATTTAATGTCTCACATGTTTCATATCTTTCTAATAAATATTTTTTTTGACTAAAATGAATTTTATTGTTTAATGGGAACTCTTATAATGCAGTCATTGGATACCAAACATCATTCCGAAAAAAATCAACTTACTAGGAATGAAAAATGGATATGATATTTCAATTTCTAAAATATTATGGATGATAAAGAATATAATTAATTTGATGTAGGGATCACAATGATGAAATAAAATTATCACATAACTCTTAAATCTCTAAATCACATGCGATTTATGTCACAATACAACAACCAAATTCTTCAGCATAACCATCAGTCATCGTCATGAATTTCCTCTATGTCCACCACACCAATAAGAATGGACAAATATTTAGAAACTCTTTAATTATTTTTTAATTGTCAATATATTGGATGACTTTATACTATCGAAGATGGATCTACTATCATATACACTGGACAAAATTGGAAATAATGAAATAAGACACCAAAACATCAAATGAATCTAGATCCAACCTAGACCAAATTCTATCCAATAACATAGTTCCAAAATCCTCAATCTGTACCAAACATCATTGATCAATCACTTCGTAATGATTATACTATTCCAATTACATGCTACCTATACTATATAATTTATACATCTGTATACATCCATTAAGAAACCCTATATGATTTTCAAAGAGGCGTGCTGAAGGGAATTTGTGAAAAGTAAAAATAATAATAATATAATCATCAAAACACAACACTCCTATCAAATTTAACTAATAAATATGATAAATCTAAACCACCATCCCTGGTGAAAAAATAATACCCATAGGATGAAATTCAACAACAATATATCACACATTCGGGAACACTATTGAATTTTCAAACAACTCATCCAAAACTCAAATGAAAATGACTATATTATATTTAAAGGATTTCTAATGCTATAGATCTAGTCATAAGATTATATATCGAATAAAAATAATGACTTGATAATGATCCATGACCTGATAATGAAAAAAAACACTTACAAATCCCAAAATAAAAATTTAAAATAACTCCAAAAACATCACATTATAATCCATGTATATCCAAAACTCCATCATGTTAGACCAAATATGGGGTCTAAAATGATGTAATAAAAAATGTATATAATAGGGGTGAATGATAAACATTTATTCATTGAAAAACTATCATATACAGTATGAAAGAAAAAAAAATAACAGAAAATTAAGGAAATTAACCCAAATAAAAACAACAATGAAAGATATGGGAGGAAGTAAGAGAAGAATAAAAAGAAACCATCACCTATATTTTATGATTTGGAAACTCTAAAATATTGTCAGAGTGACATAGATATAAAATTATAAGGGATAATAATGTTTTACCGTCCATACTATATAAAATTAATATATATTTAAATGATAGGATAAAACATTATGACTATTTTAATTACATTCTTATATTACCACTATATTGGGAACAAGTATATCATATTGATCCAAAAAATATTATGATCTATTATTGCATAAACACCATGAAAAAAATAAAAAATATGAAATAATTATACAAATTGTTTATAAAACATAATACATGTTTCTTTGTACTATAAAGTAGATTAATAAAGTATGGTCTTCGAAATAAACCACAACAATTGCATTCAATGTTTATACAAGGATCTGATTGGATAGGAAAAGTAAAAAACAATTTTTATTCACATTGATGTATATTATTATTTTACTTTGTTAGTTGATAATCCATAAAACAATATTTTTTTACTATATAGTTAATAAGAAGTAATGGAACACCATATGTGAATATTTTAAAAAAAATTAATCATCAACACATAGACTGTATGTAGTTTATATAATTTCATTTCACAACATAGGTAGGTCAAAACAAAATCCCTTATTCTTAAATTAGATCAATTCAAGTTTTTATTACAAAGATACTAATTACATTCATAAATGGGAGGTTAGGATTAAATTAATAGTATGTTTATTCATTAGTGAAATATTATTAAATTTCAATTATTATATGGAATAACTATATTTAAATATCAGTTATCTTGTATTTTTTTATATTGGGATTGGATTAGAGAGTTATTTAATGGTAGATATAATTAGGTATCATGATTTTTTGTTAATATTAAAATAAACTTATGATGTTTTTCTAAGATTACACGAGGCATATAAAAAATATTTTTATGTTCTTGGTGTTTGTAAACCAATGTAAGGATATCAGATAAAATTTAATAATTTCATTGGAAATTAACATGGGTAGACAACCCATAGGTTTAGTGAGTGGTGGATTATTCTATTGACTCAATTGTGACCTGGAATTACGGTAGATTGCAAAACAACTGATTGTGAGAACTCTATATGAAGACATTATTGTCTAATTTTTTTAATTTCAATTTAAAATTTAATTATAAATTATGTTTAGTAAGTGTTTAAATATAAATTATTTCAACTAGAAATTATTCCATGATATTGGAATTTTGTTGTTATTTTTATATATTATGGATCAAACCTTTTAAAGGAGTCTATTTAGGAGTTTTTTTAATCATTACATAAACCTATTATATATTATTAACTTAATGGAAGATAATATGATAAAATTTGATATAATTATTCCATTTTAGGTTTTAATTATATATGATTTAGTTATTTTCTTTTAGGATGAAAATTGATTAATGTCTATTATTCATAATGGTAAAAAAATTTGGTCATGGAGTTTATAGATTTCAAAAGTCATATTTTTAATTTCATAATCAAGTGGTAAACAAGTTATTTAATCAAGTGCAAAATCCTTTAAAACTTTTATGATGGAATAATTGATTTCAAAATTATTTATTTATAAGGGTTTCAATTGATGAATAAATTAGATATCATTTAATTATTTTTTTAATTAATTAATTAATTATCATTGTGCATGTTTTTTTTCTATTTATCATGTAAAAAATTGATATCATATAAATGAGACATCATATTAAGAAGCTACTAGTGTAATATTTCACTAAATGAAAAGTTCCTTTTAATATTAATATAAGTTTTTTGGGGTTCTGAAGCAAAACTAGACATGTTTCTTTATATATAGATTGTTTTTCATCATTAATCACTCATTCATCACAAAGATTGAGGAAAATAAGAATAATGGATGGTAGGATGGATACAATGTCTCTATAAGGTAGAATTATCAATATATATGATTTTCGTTAATTTTTAATAAATAACCATGAAATATATTAATAGATAAAAGAACAATCAATTTTATATAATATGTAACATTACGTTATTAAAATATTAATTTCTTAAATATTTATCGTTCTCTCAATCCATTATCATATCGATGCTCCACTACCACTAAGAATAAATATTATGATTATTATGGATGGAATTTGAAAAATGAATTATCACCATAATTAATTTTTCGTGAAGATTTAAATAAAGACCTTCTAGAAACATAAAAATATTTTTTTCATAGGATTTTAGGATAAGTACTCTAATATAATAGTACTTACTATAAATATAGGTTATATGACCCCCCTTATAAATAGGTAACGATATTTAATATTTATTCGTTAATAACCAACGGGGTTGAAGAGGTAAACATCATGAATTTGGTAATAAGATTAGAAAATAAATTAGTGATATAGGGGGATGATAAATAGGTAATTGTGGTGTGGTGTGTTGAAAGTTTAATTTTTCATTATGAGTGGTGGAATGGTTATGTAGTTCTAATAAGAGAGTCATGAAATGAAACATACTAGTTGATTTGAAGCCATCATATCAGTAGATGATATGGCGACATGATGAAAAGAACAATGTTGTTATTGGTGGAGAAACTAAGGAAAATTTGGAATTTCTATTCATGATATAATATTTAGGGAATAGTTATACATTTTTCTATTATATGATCTCAATAAATATTTTTTATAACATTGTTACTCCTTGAATATGGTGTTAACCCCGGGGAGGGAGTTTGGTGGAATTCTGAGTAGTTTGTTTTCCCATGATATTTAATATTTAATTATTATTTTTTTCTCAAATTCTTCATTTATGGTTAGTTATATAAATGGAATTTGTTTTCATTTTAAATTATGAATTTGTTGTTTAGTCTTAAAATAATTGTTTTTTCTTAATTGAGGTGTAAGCTTGTCTCAGTTGTTAGACCCCTTTACCCATTTTTATTATCCTATTTTTACATTCTTTAATTTTATATTCCCTTATATTTTTATTGTACTTCACATTGATTTTTTGAATATATGATTTCACTTTTATTCATTTTCTTATTTGATTAGGTATAAAGTTGAAAATGTAGAGGAGAGTTTCATTGCGGAGCTTCTCCTAGCTTTTAATGGGATGCGAAAGTTGTGGTTAGCATATTCCAGATTGATAAATCAATTTTAATTCCCATAGGTATATTAATTTATTTATTCACCAATATATATATGGTTTAGTTGGTTTTATTTTCTTTAATATTTTCTATGTTGTTATGATTAGTGTCCCCAATGGGTGATTTTATGAGTTATGGGGGGTTCGGGGCATCCCCATGGGTTTTTAATTTAGGAAAACTCAAGCACAATGATTTTAGTTATCAAGAATACATATATTGTGTTATGTTTATTGCATGTTCTTGAAATAATATGAATAAAAATGTGTCCATTGAGAACATACCATTTAGAGTGGCTCCAAGTGTGAACATGAACTCTCAAAAACATACTATTTAGGGGAATATGGTCATGTAATGTATGCACCAAGACCCAATGTACATTACATGGATATATGCAATGTGGAAGTATTATCTACATGTTTTGTGGGGTAAATGATTACGAACATGGTCAAGTATCCCATGGTCATGAAATGCCACATAGATTCAATACATGTCATTCACATGGGTTTAACACACAAAGATGGGATAAGGTATATGCCTAGGGAATATTGTTTAGAATACAAGCCATGGCCATTAGTTGAAAATCATATAATACCACTCTAGATGTGTTTTATATGGTTTATTTTATTATAGAAATAATTTTACTCCTGTGGAGCTCAATATTTCTGTTTCTCATGTGGATCATTATGGTAGGGACCTCACTGTGTTTAGAGGTCATCAGTGAGATATTTTCAGTTGGGTGTAGTTTTTTCGGAAGCCCACCATCTGGGTTTTAGATCGAGGGATCTTTTGAGTGATTTTAATAGTGTGAGGATTAGTTAAGGGTCATGAAATAATTAATATCATTTATATTTGATATTCCAGTGAGTTTACTAAGAATTTATTTTTAAAGGTTCTCTAAATTTCGTATCATTTCATTTATTGGAAGGGTTTTGTTAGTAAATTTCCCTAAGTTATGTTCTGTTGGAACCCTTTGGTTGTAGTAGGGTCATAGGGTGTCAGGTACATATGGGATCCATTGATTAAATATTGATGTCAGTCTAAGGGATCCCATTGAGGAATAACCCTGTGCTTCATGTAATATTTTAGGACCCCCTTGTTAGATATGTTCTCTATTTGGTTTCCCTTATGGGTGAGGTATTACATTGTGTTGGGTTTTTTGTGAGAGATGCCATATGAGATTTCTTATGGTAGTCATGGCCCAATGTTCTAAATTATCTAGAGGATCAGCATCGAGGCCCTATCCTTTTACATATTTGTATATTATTTGAAGCACAATTTTTTATCAGATACAATCAAAGGACTGTAAAGGAAAGTGTATTTGGAAGATTAGGTACATAATTAGAAGTCATAAAAACAAAATGAAGGCATAATTTATTTAAAATAAAAAAATGAGATCCTAACTTATTTTGAGTCCTTACATCTACATAGGATAAACTAAGTAATATATGAAGAAAGGTATGAGTGAAGATGACACGTAATGGAATAGACATAGGAATAAAAATGGCACATGATTTATAAAGAATAACATGACAATATAAAATTAATGGAATAATAAATAACATATATATGAATGAAAAATATAACTTGGGATCATATAATCATGGATACACAGTAATGTGGCATCACCATACAACAAGACATGAACCTGAGTTAACGATTACTTCCAAGACTATATCACATGGTGGAAAAATATCCATAAAATAATTAGGTTTGATCCCTATCCCAACATGATGTATCTTGAGACTAAAAATTACCAAATTCATCAGAGAGATATCTGGGAATACCCAACATAACATGATCATGAATTTGTGTTCCTCATAATGTATCAAATATAATGAATTAACATAAGGGTTACCCATGGAAAGAAATGGGCATCATAATCATGACAGAAGGCATAAGCATGGGAATTTCATAATGTTTTCTATGAAAGAATGGATTTAAATCTTACATGTACACTGATAATAGGAATAATTAGTGATAAATTATGTCAAAATTAAGTGATATGATGTAAAAATATTATTTATCAAAATTTTTAAATGTGCCACATTAGTTCATTTTAATGGAAAATATAAAAGATTATTTACAGATGATAAATGAATAATATTGTTCAAAAAAATATAAATAAACTAAGATATATTATCAGGATTAAATGTGTTATTTATGGAAAATTTTGGTTTCTTATAAAATATTATGGAGTGTACTTGACAATGCGTAAGAAATTGGGAATTTCCCTTTATCTGGGCTTGCTTATTTGGAGGAATTGAAAAGGGAAACATTTAAAACATGTATTTCAACCAAAAATATTAATTGATCACGATAAATATTTGTGGAACATAAAAAAATTATTTATTAGGATTAAATAATAATTATTAATAATTAAATTTGTGTAAAGAGAGAGATTGGGTAACCACGATGAAAATTGGAGGTACCGAGAGAATCCCGTAGTTTATGTCTGAATGTGTTATGCCCTTACACTCAATTTCATATATAATCAAATATGATCCATTAATTACATAATTAACATCATATTATACCGATATTTTATTTATTATAATTTCACTATGTTCACTTTTTTATATTTTGATGTGTTATAGAGTTTCATTTTCTCATTTTGGGAGCATTCATTTCATGGTCGGTTTACTTGTTTATAATTATAGAATCTTTAGTAAAATATGAATAATTTCCTATAAGTATGATTATATATTATTAATTCACTTATATAAATTTTAATGGTCCAATATGTCATTTAATTTTTTGAAATGATGTTGATTTATTATATATAATGTTAATGAAAAATGATTAGTTTATTTTGGTGGGTTTTTACAACCACCACACACATGTATTGTTATATTTAATGTTTTTTATATTCTACTTTTAGAAAAATAAATAATTTTTATTACATATATTATATTTTATATCCATAAAATTATTTTTATTACCATCCATGAAGGTGGTAATGAAAAACGAAAACTCTTCATCCACAAAGGATTGAATGGACACCTCAAGAATGATATTTTCATTATTACATTAAGAGGAAAGAATATAAAATTTTATGATTGATATTCCATTAACAAAATAAAATTCCCCATATATGTATGGTATTGGAGCTATCGTGCAACATTGGATAGTAGATGTGAGGTGAGGGTAATAAAAGATAATAAAAGAGAAAGAATGCTTTTACCTCTCGAATATCATCCCCTTGAGAACCACCATAAGAAAATCAAAATTGGTTTTATTTATTCCATAAACACTACAATGTGAGGAAGAGGATTTAGAGTGGAATTTTGTGGAATATTATCAAGATCCATGTCTTATAAGGTGAAAGGATATGTGGTGGTGGGGGTGGTATTTAAAGTGGAGGAGAGGGGTGTTTTTGACCAATTTTTCATTTTTTTATTATTTTGACTCAAGAATTGAAATAGTGTTGAATATTGTGACTAAATATAGTAAATACTACAGTTTAGTTCCAAATAATTGGTTCTTACATCATCAATGACTAAAAAATTATCGTATTTTGATTGACACGTTAAATACTGTAAATTAACATATTTCACAATTCACAAAAATCAACTATTTTTGAAAAATTTAGAAAACATAACGTAGTCATTTTTCAGCATGTAGATTTCAAAAATGTACTTCATATTATTGAAATAATTTTTTAAATATGATAAATTTAATTATTAATTAGATAAATCATTTATTAGAAAAATACAGATTTTAATATTACAACCAATTTTCGGACTCTTTAAAAAATTAACTAAAGTCAAAATAATTTTTCTTTTAATCATAAAAAATAAAATATTAATTTATGTATATATGTTATGAAAAAATATTTTATTTTAAATAATTATATTATTTATAATATTGTAAATAAAAATTTATTATTTTAGAAAAATACCAACTCTTAATTTATCATTCTGGAAACATTTATTTACTAACACCATGATATAAATGTATCATATTTTCATTTATAAGATACCTAAATTTTATTAGTAACATAATAGGTGATGATGATATTCTATTGGCAAGATTACTATTCCTAACAGTCAAATTTTTATTCAAACGATAATATTACTATTACATCGGTATTTTTTTAAATTTCTATAAATACCACTTATTTCATTTTTCATTTATATGAATAATGTTTTTATTTGGATCTATATGTGATTTATGGGTTTTATACTATATAACATATTTAAAAATATTTAAATTTCATTGATGAAATTATGGGATGTTACATTCTACCCCACCCCTTATTAAATTTCTCCCTTGAAATGTCGTTTTACATTATAAATTGATAATAGGTCAGGGTAATTCTCCTTCATAGCTTCCTAAGATTCCAATTGCACCACATAATTATTATGATAACTCCAAATTATTTTTAAAATATGAGATGTCTTATTGTGTAGGTGTAATGATCCAATTATTTTTAGAATAATACATTTTCATATCTATTGATATTTAAAAATGAAATATTAATTTTATATTAAAGTGGACATTTTTTCTGATAGCGTACTCAACACACAATAATTTGTATCTTTGAAATCTTATGTTTCACATAAAATTAACTTATACTGAAAATATAGATATTGTTATTATTTTAAATGATAGTTAACGACTAGTTGTTATATTGGTGGGAATGAACAGAAAAAACTAAAATATGATTATACATGTTTGTTAAATGTCTTTAATTTTATCTAATAAATTTTATGAGGCTTAAAATAATAATGAATCTGGTTTTAAGGATGTAATACTCTAATATTTTTAAAAGGTCATTTTACCACATTTTGATGGGGAAAATATTTTAAATCTAGTATTGAAACCTTTATATGTTATATTTGAAAAAATAAACTTATTATATAGAATTGGGAAATCAAATTCTTCTATGGATAAATATTTGGTAATTTATGGATAAAGGTCATTTTAAATGAATTATGAAAATAATAAATTTTATGTCAAAACTACCTTTTTATCTAATTAATTTATATAACTATATTGAAATTTTAATTTTTTTTAAAGTTTAACTTGATTATATTTTTCTCATTTAATACAATATTGGTCATTGGATTTAATTTCACTTTCAAATTGGACATAAACACAAGTCAATCTTTTGATAGTTATTATTTCATAAAAACACACTTTTTGGTTTTAACAATGAGAATTAATTTTAAATTAATTACTAAATATTTTGTGTTTTGAATTTGGAAAATGTATTATATTTTTGGAATCATGTTGTCCAAATATTTTAAATAGGTACCTTTTATTTTTTATACATTATGAATAGAATGTTTAGTAAATATTTTATTTACCAAGGATAAAGGGTAAATTTTGTAAATAAGCGTAAAAAATAATATTATTAAAATATTAAACTACCCTAACACATGTCATAATACTATTGTATGATATATGTCTGACACTGGGTATATTGGGGTCAATTTGGGGACCCCTTAGAGCCACTTGGAAGTGAAAATTTTATTTTATAAGAATTAATTTAATGTAATGAAAAATGTACATAAACATGTATCTTTTAAGAAAACAATTTTTTATATGGGGTTATATATGTGATATATTAGACTATAAATAGTCATTATAACTATAAAAAAATATCATACATCATGTTATTTTATTTATCATTTTTAGACATCAAATAAATAAATTTACTGTGACACAATGATGATGTAGTGACTACCATATTGATGAATTATTTAAATAAATGTGCTCAAAAATATTAAAATAATTTTATCTTGAAACACTTTATGCCATTGAATAATTTTAGGGACGATTATGACTTGTTTTAAATGATTTAATTATTTTTTTTAAAGAATAATGTTGTTATGTATTTTTAAAAATTAATGATACGAAAAGTATAAAAATTGACATTAATGAGTTTTTTAATAAAATACAATTATATAAAATTATATAACAGTCTTAAAAAGTCTACGATTCGCAAAAAATGACATCTATAATGTTTAAAATGACATTAATTAATAACTTGATGTTCTTATTGTAATTTTATAGTAACTAAATTAAACATATAGTATTAATATACAAGAAGATATGGTAAGAGAAAAATTAGTTAACTCAGGGTTAATATTAAAATATATGGTAACATTTGTGACCTCCACTTGTGTAAAACCTATGGGTTAAGATTTTTTCTACCCAACCCCATCATAGATTTCAAATAAATGAATTTGGAACCATTTGAAACTGAAAATAATTTTATAATAATATAGTATTTTAAAACCTACAAAAAGTGTTCCTTCTCCCTCTTATAAAAGGGAAAAATCTCTACCCACTTTATCACACATCTAAAGCCCCTTTCCTATTCCAAAATCGTCCCAAAAAATCACCCAACATCCATATCTTCCTCCAAGAAGGAATACCTTGTTCATAAGGATGTTAAAGAGAGCCATTTGTCTCAAATCAAATGGGAGTTACATGTTTTAGAGGTTGCATTTTCACTAAAGTTCCTTTTAATTATTTTACTTATTCACCCACTGTTCTATTATTTTTATTGAATTACCTAAAAAATATAGTTTTTCAATTATTCTAGGATTGTTTATGATAATTATTCTAACTAAACTTAAACAGACCTCCATCTAATTTATACAGACATACTATTTCTGTGTATGGAAAACTGCTGCCTCACGAAACGATGATTATTCTATTTTCCCCTAACACCTATCAAGGTAGAAATTATGATGGAAATGTATTTATATGTGATATATCTTATATTTATATTTTCTCTATGATATTATAATTTTTATTTACTAACATGCCTTTATGAATTTTCTTGATGAGTAAATATGATAATTTCGATTGAGGATGTGCGGACTACCGCCCCCTCAATATGATATAACTCATTAATTCCATACATGAGATGTATAAAATATGGATTTAATGAAATTATGTGACATATATATCATATTATGTTATGCTATAATTATAATATACTCATGTATCATTTAGTTTTCATTTCTTTAATTTGTAAAATAAATGAACATAACATTCATTCTTACGGACAGATTACCACCTCCATGGATAGTGGATTTCATTCCTTATCTCTAAATGTTTTCAACTATTATAAATACATATATAATATATATATATATATATATGATATTTAAATCAAGAATATAATTCTTTAGATAATGGACTTTTTAACACATGGACAATTTGTAATTATGACAAGTTCATTATGGACTGAAGTACCGAATATAAAAAATGACAGATATTAACATAAATAATTATGTAAGGTATATTATGTGATAATTAGTTATATAAAAGGAAAAATAAACATGGAAAAGGTTCTTATTCAAATAGAAATTAGATTATTTTTTTTTTTCCAAAAAAAGGAATATAACTGATGATTCGGACTAAAGGTAATAGAACCTTTCACCCTCCTCTTTTAGTTAAATACTTATTTTATGTTGTGTATTTTAATTTCATTTATATTATGTTGGGAGATGTTATTCTATTTCCTTATAGATGTAAATTTTATAACCATGTGATGAGAGACAATTTTCTCTCTCATCATGTTTTTTTCTATGTTTTTAAGTGACCTCGTTAGGCTGCCGAATATTCGTAAGGGAATTTCTAAACTCAATTTCCACTCACTGGGATTTACGCATAATTCATTGATTATATTATGCCATGATTATGTGTGTAATAACCATTTATTTATTTATGTTGTAATATCTACTTCCCTTTTTGTGGATATACTATTACAACACATAATCACTCCATAGATACATTCTTATGTCATTTATAAGAACCTTGTAAGGGAAATCTAAGCATAATCATCGTTCATTGAGTTAAATATTAATTTCATTGGTTTTGTTTTTACAATAAAAGGTATGAATGAACTCTGATTGTTTTACACATAATATCCACTTTTATTGAATGTATTTATATTTTTCACACATAATAACTTCATTATTTTATCTTTAACCTAATGATACAATCATTGTGAGGGACTTCATCTCAATCTCTTTTTGTTGAGGAATTTATTTTTTTTGTGCACCTTTATTATCCTATAAAGGGTATATACACCTGTTTGACTCATTATATCATTTCCATGATATTTAATGTTTTGAATAATTTTAATCCTTAATTATTTTTATTTAAATTTTTATCAAGTGGAAAATGTATCTTTAAATAAAAAATCATTTTTAATGTTTTAATGTTTTATTCATTTAAAAAATTTTATTTCATGTCCATGTTTTCAATATAGTTTTTATGAATTTATTTATATTGAAATTATTTTTTTAAAATGATAATTTATTTCAATGGTTTCAATGTGGTATGAGACACTTTCTTTCAAATTTCTCTTTAATAAATGTTTTAAATGGTTATATAAATGGATTGAATATTTCAATATCATGAATTGATTTATTGTGTTTGATGAGTGAAATGTTGATAACATAAATCTTTGATGTGTTATGATTATGTAATGGTACATGAAAATTTGATGGGTGGTTATGAGATAAACCAAATAAGGGTGGTTCTGTGATAAACTTACGGTGGGTGAGCCTAAGATAGCTCTCCAATGCATTTGGTAACGTGACCGAGGTAAATATTAATGTTTCTTCTAAAAGATTTATGGAATATAATGTTATTAGTATTAAAAACATAACTCCAAATGTATCTATGAAAGCTAAAATATATGTATGTTATGTATTCCACAAGTAACATTTGTGATTTATGATTTCTATGTGTTATTAAAAAATATTTTGACTCCATGAGGTATGTTTAAGAGCTTATATTATATGAGTGAAATGTATGATTTCATTGATTTGTATAAATAGATAGACTAATGTTTTCTTTACTTATTTTATAACCCTTACTAATTTTTTATACCCATCCAATGTGTTTGAATTGTATTTCATATTGTATAAGGAAGGGTATGGGAAAAGAAGAATTCAAGAAGATTTATATCAAGAAAAGAATTATTTTTTTGTTAAGGAGATATATTGTTGGGAAAAAATTAGTTAGAGTACAAGTGAATGCTTTGTTATGTTTGAGATGTAATGTAATAATTATGGCCTAATTATCTAAAACTCTAAACTTGTAAAGAACATCTATGTGAATTATTGATTTAACTCAAGATTAATTAATGTTTTTAGGCGGGGGCCTTATAGTAGGAATTTGTATCTATGTTCTATGATATTAAATGGAATCTCAATTAACAATGGTTTTTTTCTCTAGTAGTACCACATCCAAATTCAATACATGTGAGGGGTCAGGTTTGTACTTACTAAGGATATATATATGGAACACATCACGAATGTGATCCATATTTGGTGTATGTTCAAACCAATATGCCAATTATTGTAATGCCCTGACCCTAGAAGCCCAGAGACAGTGCATTATTTTAATAAATTTTCATCATTACAAGGAATAATGTCCTGAAGTACCAATCAGTTTAGAAATATTTGAAAATTGATTACACATATGAACTTTACATTATAATTTATAACATAAAATAAAACATATATAATCCTTTGAAAATTACATTATTCTTCTTTCATAAACCTACATATAAATCAGAATATACTTCATGGAATCCTAAGAAAATAAAACATAAGAAAGGGGTGATCTTAGATGACCAGTAAGTGTAATTAATTTAGCATAATCTATAAACATTTAAGGCAAGATATGTAATAAAAACACCACACTTTTAAACATAAACATGAACATAATATGGAAAAAATAAATCAATCATTACCATATAATAATTCACATGAATATTATACTAGTCGAATAATCACATGTAATAAATAATATTATAATGAGATAATGCTGAATGCCGGACATCATTACCACATATTCAAGGCCTCGGGCCAAGACTACAAATAATTTTGTTGTCAAGGACTTGTTCTAAGACACAAATTTGCATCATGAGACCTACCGATTCATCAAGGGGATATAGTGGGCCCCACATGTCACTTACTAAGTCCACTAAATTCCCCATGTTAAAATGTTGAAACATAACATAAACATTCATATTAAAACTATAATAAAAAATGTCAATACTTCAACCATAAACCAGGAAGGGTATAAAAATAGCACATCCACAATCAAACAAATCATAACTCATTCAATAAAATATGTATGATTGTATTATAATAAATCAAACTTCTCACCAATGTCCCTAAGGCCTTCATTTTAATTAATTTTGATAATCCACCTTTCAAAGGGTTTGGTGGAACCTTTATGGGATGTTAACATAGTTGAAAATTATTAGTAAAACATTTTAAGAGAAATATCCCATTTTGTGAAATCATTTAAAAGTAACACATTTATAAAGGAAGTCATTTAAAATATATTTTTGAATCAAAGTGTCCCATGCCACTATGAAACTTTTTAAATGAATTAACATTTTAAAATAATTATGTATATATAAATAAATCATTAATACCATTTTGGAAACATGGACATTAATGAGAAAGATTTAGAAGAATTAATATTTAAAACATTGAAAATTATGTTTCAGTTAATGAGTACCTTAAAAGAATAATTTTTTAATTTATTTTATGAAACATGGACATGTATAATAAATATGTCCTAGAAAATACTTATACATAAGTAATCTCGGATAATAATGAGATTGTGGAATTAACCCTCACATTGCACATTCTTTTGGTCGAGCGTAAGTTTAACCTCCTGTACAATGACGGTATTATGTTACTAAATTATAACAGAACAATATTCATATTTATTATATCATACATGATTCATTAATAACATTATACTAACCATTTAATAATGATTTTATTGTTAAATTTACATTTTGTGTAATAATCTCTTTGTTTATCGTATGTGTTTTAAAATGTCATTCTTGATCGTATCATTTATATCAGGATTTAAATAATTCCAGAATATAGAAAATGATTTATATATAATATATATTTAGAATATAAATATTTATAATAGATAGATTTATGAAATGGAATACACTTCTTATGAAGACTGTAGGTCGTACGTACGCATAAACGTTGTTTCTGTTTTCATATCGTATTGAACCGAAGTAAGTGAATAAGATATATGTAAGTAAAAAAACACACACACACACAAATATATATATATATATATATAACCAGTATCATTATTATTTCATATATTACATACTTATTAATAATATATATTTTTATAATCATAATTGAATGGTGAACTTGGAAATGAATCTCATCACGTCATGGAGACGGTAAGCCGTACAAACAAACAAGTGGCGATATCATTTTCTTAATGATTTTATGTTATGGAATTGATTTGTATATTAATTTTACAGAGAAATTATCATGTTATTTTCATTATTTAGATACATATTACTCATAATTATATCCATCCAAATAACATAGTGTTGAATAACAAATTACACAACGGTGCGGAGATTGTAAGACGTACGTACACACACATGGTGACATTATAATTCCTAGGATGGATAGAATAATGAGTTTGATTATACCATATTTATAATAAAATCACAGTATGTAGAAGTTACTGTAGTTATTATTTTATGGAAATAAAAAAATAAATAGAAAGTGTAAGAAGAAAAGAACTTTGAAAGGGGTGATAAAATAATAACATCTTCTTTAGGTGTTTCCTTTAGATTTGATCAAAAGGGATATTTAGGTTGGATTTATGCTCAAGTTAAGGCCTTAAGGTTGAAGTGAGCTAAGTTGGGAGGAGATTCAGGCATGGTTTTGCCGAGCCAAATGGCTCTGGATGTGTGATTTTGAGAGAAGGGAAGTACCATATTATAAGAGAGGTGAGGGTCGCGTTAGGAAAAGATTGAAATATTATTTTATTATAAAATAATTTTTTATTTCTAATGGATAAAAATTGATTTATTTATATTATATGGTAAGGAAGGGTTGAAATACTCTCACCCAATAGTTTTAAGCAAGTTTTCGTCACCATAATAACACTATCTTTTAGATTTAACTCTTATTTTAATAGTTTAACTTTTACCATGTACTGTTTTATTTTTATAATTAATGGTTAATAAACATACTATAAAATGTCAACATAACCTCAAGGTGTTCATTAATGACATATCTATTATTATATAAGTCTTTTTTCCTATACATAGATTATTAGGACTATTATATCATTTATTAATTTAGTATTTGTTTTAAAAACTCATTTATGTCAATTTTGACGTTATTTAGTATTTGGGTTTTGTGAAAGTCGTAACAATCCAATTTCTTCAGACAAAATAAATTGAATAAACCCGAAAATTTAATATTAACCTAGAATTTTTTATTATTCATCAAAAGTTTCAATTTAAATTTATTTTAATAGTTATAATACCAATTATTTTAATCGTTCCTTAATTATGTAATTAGTGTATCATCAATGTCTACAAATTATAAATAAAATACAATGATGTAATAATTAATTGTATCTTTATAATTAATACTTATAATCTAAATTATCTTATGTATTACCCTATATTAAAAATGGTTTAGTTATTAATATTTGAAATTAGAACTTTTAACTCACCTTTAAATAAAATAATAATAAATGTCCTAATCTAAACCATGTGGACTAAAAAGGATCATATTTTATTCCTAAGGCTTATCTTTGTCTAAATACACGTATCTAATAGAACAATGACATGTGTTAGGGTAATTATAATATTATTTTTATCTTTAATTACCCTATTTACTTTTAACCTTGGTAAATAAAATTCAAATGTTACTATTCACCAAAACTTATTTTCATCTTATTGAATCACATGTCTCTTCCTAATGTTAACTGTGTCCCTCATATTTTTTAAATTCAATTAAAAAAAGTGGTAAAATTACGATTTATGCAAATTTTCTAATGTTCCTAAAAAGAGGGAAGAAGACGTTAAAAAATTCAATAAAATTTTATACATGTAATTTTATTATAAAATGAATCCAATTAATTAAATTGAACTAATATAGGTATTACGTATATATTTTGACTTAAATTAAAAATAAAATAAATAATTATTTAAATAAAATGTCTATTTTTATACAATAACGCAATGTTTTTCACTATTCAACAAAAATTGAATGTTTTCAGAAAAATATAAAAAATTCTCTCTAAGATAATTTTGATATTCCAAATGAAAAATGATTTCTATTTTACCAAATTCAAAACATATAAGATTCATTAATTAATTTAAAATTAATTCTCATTTTCAAAACCATAAAGTGAGTTTTTGAGAAGTAAAAACTATCAAAAGATTGATATATGTTTATGTCCCGTTTAAAAGTGAAATTACATCCAATGAACAACATTTTATTAAATGATAAAAATATAATCTAATTATAATTCAAAGAAATTAAAATGTATAATTTAACACTATAAATTTTTTTGATTAAAAAATTTGTTTTCAATTAAAATTTAGTATATTTCACTATTCATCAAAATATAAAAGTTATCATAAAAACAGCAAAAATTTATCAAAAAATAAATTTTTATGTCCCAAATCTAAAGGATAATTTAATTTAATCAAATTTAAAATATATAAATGTATAAAATATTGTATCTAGAAAGTGTTCTCTATTAATAGGTGGAAAAATGACATTTTTTGAAAACTAATTCTTTTATTTGAAAAATTGAATTTGTCCTTATATTATGTCTAAGAAACACAAATGATGAATGTAAAAATTATATGGGATATATATATATAATTCAAAATTTGGTTATTATTATTCATATCCTCTTTATAATAGGCTTGTTAGATTGGTTGTGGTGTTCTTTAACTCGGTGTTGCGTACATCACACACTATTATATTATTCAAAGAGAAGCATATTGTAGAAGAGTTGGGTATTACGTTCTTCCCTCATTTAAAAAATTCCATCCATCCTATTTGAAATTTTTCTTCATAAATGAAAGGTTAAAAAAATAGAAAATAACTTTGTGGAAAACCCACATCAGAAATAGGATTTATAAAATTTAGACTTAATAAGAGGGAAATGGAAATGAAAAATTCACCACCTAATTATGATTTCAAATAAGAGAACATTGGTGGAAATTATAATTAGAGGAAAATGTAAATATTTATAAGGAGTGATTGAGGTCATCAATAACAAAAAAATGAATGTAAAATTGAGGGCCTCAAATCCATAAATCTATGATGAATAACGTAAGGTATTAGGATAACATGTTTTTGGGTTTAAGATCCTTTCCCTATGGTTTAAGAATTAATTTTGTCATAGATTAAGTGAAAAATTATACTTGACAAGTAGAGTTCCATAATTGAACTCGTTTTTACCAAAAACTCATCTTTCACTTCAAAAGACAATAGAACTCAAAAATAATGTATTTAAACTAATCATATAGGGTTTCATAAAAAAAGAATTATTAATTCATCTTTCAGACCACTTAAAAAATATCAAGAAACATACCATGACATAACGTAGGAAAATGTTAGGTGATGCACCCTGACGCACGCCTGTCATATGGCATGGGAAAAAAAATTTTCCAATGTTAAAATTTAGTAATGTTTTTGACCTAGGATGTCTCCCGAATAGGAGTGCACACACAACGGTTTGTCACTTTATAACGACTGTAAAAATGTTATGCTTTTTAAAGGAAATTGAAAATTCAAAAAGATTTAAAAACTATGATATTAAAAAGGTAATTAGGTTGGGGTAGATATCCTAATTGTAATTCTATCCTTGTTCAATTTAATTCAAACCTATTCTTCTTTGTTTATTAAAGTGGGTTTCCATAATTGTTTCCTCTCAGTTCCTTGGTGAAATTATGATGGTGAGAGAAAACCTTCCCAAGATCTTGGTTTGGTCAACTATCCTTCCATGTGTAAAATAGTTATATTGAATATTCCTAATTTAAATGGGAAATACACTATCATGTTTTGTTTATCCCAAATAATCAAGAACATTCACCACACCTTTTACACGTACTGACGATCGTCGAGTACTTCACCACTAATCCTCGGTTTATTCCATCGAATATAAACCCGAAATTAGTGGAGGGAGATTGTGATTATTTTACCAAGGAAAAAATCAATAACAGAATTAATATTCAAGAATGATCGCACAATATAATAAAATCCACTATAATAAATTTAAAACAACTTTGAAGAAGAAATAAATTTATTCAATTACGTCCAAAAACTCAAGCATTACAATGTAGAAAACCAACCCTTCCCCAATCACTCAAAATGTTTTACCCCACCATGGTAAGGGTAATCGAGATGAATGGGGAAGAATAAGGAATTACAAAACTATTAAAAAGAAAATAAATAAAAGAGAAAGCCAAAAAGTTCTCCTCCTTGTTGTCCCAGAAGTAATGGGATGGAATTAGAGATGATTTGATAGGGTGGAGCTCCCCTCCTTTTATATCCCGAATTTTTTCCCAGAATTTTGACTTGTTTTATCCACATTAAATGACAGATTCACGCATTAATCCCTTATTGAATGTTGTTCATAATTCTCTTGGGAGTTTCCCCTCAAAATATCATTAGATTTGGGCATGTATTTCGAGAGTTATGACTGTTTTACTCTGAGATTTTATTCTGTCCAGTTATACTATCCAAATCGCAAACCTCCAGATTAAGGTGATTTAATTACCCATTAAACAGACCATTCACGTGGACTTTTCTTAATTAAAGATGCTCTGAAACTCCTTTCACGTCCCCCCACCTTAGTTCACAACAATTGGGCCCACAATGAATGTTTTATGAAGCCCACACCAAAACTAGGCAGAAGTGAAAATAGTTTTCTTGATCCAACTTGTGAGCTTCTTTGGAGCTTCTATATGGTCGATTCAGCTATTGGTAAAAAAATAGTAAATGAATCTCTGAATGTTTAGAATATGTAAAAAAAGAATTTTTCAATTTTAATTAGTGTAGTTAATGTTATGGCCAAACTACAGAAATAATATAAAATTGTTAAAAATCCAAAATGGCCCATTTTTACTATTCAGCTCAAAATAACACCAATATCATAAACATGAAATAATTCATCTTATAGGAACACTTTTTTGGGTTTCAAAAAATGATATTCAATATATATTAATTTTAAATATTTTCATTATCATTTCCTACACACTTAGCACTTGGACTCCTGGACAAATAAACATCTAAATAAAATCAAATCAAATCCAAAACACATACCAATGAGATCTACCAAATCCATACTATGAAACTAAAAGATATCATGCCTCATAAAAAAATTATTTCAAATTCTCTATTTTATATTTTAATATATTTCCACTTAATTTCTTATCCCATGCACACAAAACACCTACCTCGCATTAATTTTCTCTCATCTCACAAATGTAAATGCTCAACAAGGATTTTCTCATCCAAACTAACACAAGAGTCACCATAGGCTTGATATATTCCCACTTCTCCACCCGATTTGAGTCAAGGACATGTGTTTCACATGAGGACTTTTCATAGTTGTTCTATGGCTTCTGGTTGGTAGGATTTATATGTTAAAAATTCTAAGGCCGAAAAAGGAGGGCTTGGCTCTTTTG
Source organism: Viscum album (assembly GCA_963277665.1). Classification (NCBI taxonomy): domain Eukaryota; kingdom Viridiplantae; phylum Streptophyta; class Magnoliopsida; order Santalales; family Viscaceae; genus Viscum; species Viscum album. The sequence continues at coordinate 1,369,152,482 of OY728133.1, read as the reverse complement.
AAGAAAAATTGAAAGATTCTAATTTTCACAAAACTTTTGTCTCCTAATATTCACCTTTGTATAAAATAGGCTCCATCATCTTTCAATCAGCTCAGCAGAAAAAAATTCCATCTTTTCAAACTTGATTTTTCTTGAAAGATCCAAATAGGCACAACTTTTTTTTACATCAGAAGCTCTAGAAAGGCACAACTTCTCTTATCATGAAACTCCAGAAAAGGCAGAGATTTTAACAAAATGAAATATTCATCATCTCTTATACATTTTATATTCCACAAAAAGTATAACCAAATGAGGTAGTACATCAAAATTCATCTTCCCCCACACTTAAGTTCAACTTGATCATGAAATTTCACTTCAAGAGCAGGTAGGATAGGAAAAATTGTCTTCTAATGTGGCTAACCTAATAGGCTATTCATGGATACTCAGGGCTACAATGAAGGATAAATGTAAAGGTGGGACATAATGAAAAATAATTACTTTGAAAAGGGGGCTTAAAACCAAATAAAAGCCTAAATCATTTAAAACACATGTACCCCAAACCCTCAAATTTTGAAACGAATAAATCAAATTCGGGATTAAGAATGCATGGTCTGATTCTTTCAATAAATAAGGTGAATGAAAATAATATTACAAAAATGGTTTAGAAGCCTCACAAGAAATTGATTTCAATGATATAGACAATGATATATGGCATGTGATTCAAAAATCACTGTACTTTTCATTAAATTCCAAAAGATTTGAACTTGAAACAAAGTCATTTAAGCATTCATTTAAGCTCAGTTTAATGGAATAGATTGGTTTACTCATTGAAATGGGTTTTAAAAATGGAAATGATAATCATTTCAACTACAAAGTTTCAAAAACACACCAAAAACTGAAAAATAAACACACAAAAATTTGAAAACACACATTTTTATTGAAAACAAAAACAAAATGAATATCGTAATCTACCAAGGTTCCCTCCCCCACACCTAAATGATGTTTTGTACTCAATGAATTCAAGTGGATTTAACATGTAAGCCAATTTTCAAATGAATCACAACATCAAGCAAGTGTGAAGTAGAGGTAAAACCTGATGGCTCTTATTGATAGATAGGTTGGAGGAGCATGATCTACTCCACTGGTTCTGATGGCAGGGACCCAAGGAATTTTTTTAACCTATTCCCATTCATAGTGAATGGATCCCGCTCTCCATCCTTCGAAATCAGAACATCACAGAAAGGATATAAATGAGTAACTATAAATTGACCTTCCCATATGGAATGAAGTTTACCTGGTATCAGCTTGAGTCTGGAATTGAATAGCAACACTTTATCTCCAGGATGGAATTCTTTTGGATGGATCATCTTGTCATGATCCACTTTTGTTATCTCTTTGTAAATATTGTAATTTTCAAATGCTTCACTTCTAATTTCTTCCATCTCCTATAACTGCAACTTTCTATATTTACCAGCACTTCCAAGATTCAGATTCATCTTCCTCATAACCCAATACCCCTTATGCTCCAGTTCCACCGGTATGTGACATCTTTTCCCATAAATCAGCCTATATGGACTCATTCCAATCGGGGTCTTGTAGGCTGTCCTATAAGCCCATAAGGTATCTTCCAACCTTTGGCTCCAATCCTTCCTGTTTGGATTAACAGTATTTTCCAAAATTCCTTTGATTTATCTGTTTGAAACTTTAGCTTTCCCATTAGTTTGTGGATGATAGGGAGTTGATGTTTTATGATGTACCCCATACATCATTAGCAAAGTATCCAATTTCCAATTACAGAAGTGAGTCCCTTGATCACTGATGATTGCTTTGGGCACTAAAATCCTACAAAATGTATTAGACTTGACAAAATCACAAACAACTTTAGCATCGTCAGTCCTTGTTGCTTTTTCTTCCATCCATTTGAAAACATAATCAACTAAAAGCAAGATAAATGGAATTACAAATGACATTAGGAAAGGTCCCATAAAATCTATCCCCAAATCATAAAAAATTTCAAAAAATTTCAATGCCTTTTGGGGAATTTCTTCTCTCATTGAAATATTTCCTGAAAATTGACATTTTTCACATATTTTGTAAAATTCATGAGCGTCTTAATGATGGTGGGCCAATAAATATCAGAATCTAAAACCTTCCTTGCGGTCCTTTGAGGTCCAATGTGGCCTCCACAATGTAAAGGGTGAAAAAAATCAATGATATATTCAACTTCTCATTCTGGTAAACATCTTCTTATTACTTGATCATTGAAAATAATCCAAAGGAATAGATCATCCCAAATATAATACCAAGATTCAGCTTTCAGTTTTTGAATTTGGTGAGAATTGAAATGAGATGAGACCTAAAATGTTATAAGAAAATTGGCTATGTCAGCATACCAAGGCACTTCTCCTTCAATCAAGTACAACTACTCTCATAGAATTTGATCATTCAATGGTTCTCTTTCTGGGACTTCAATTTTAGAAGTGTTTTGCAGTCTACTTAAGTGATAAGCCACTTGGTTCTCAGATCCCTTATTATCCTTGATTTCTATGTTGAACTCCTGCAGCAGTATCATCCATCTCACTAACCTTGGTTTATCATTAGCTTTCTTCATCAATTACCTCAAAGATGCATGATCAGAAAACACATGGATTTTTGTTCCACAAAGATATGATCTAAATCTTTCTAAATAAAAAACATCTGCTAAGAACTCTTTTTCCATGGTTGTGTAATTGAATTGGGCCGCATCTAAAGTTCTCAAGGAATATGAAATGACTTGTGGTCTTCCCTCAATTCGATGAGAAAGGACTGCTCCAACTGCTTGGTTGGAGGCATCAAAAGTAGTTCAAATGGTTCTTCCCAATCTGGAGGCAGCATCCCAGGTGGTGAAATCAGTAGCTTCTTCAACTCATCAAAGGATTACAAACATGCACCATTGAAATCAAAATCAACATCTTTCATAAGTAATCTAGAGAGGGAGATAAATCATACTAAAATCAGTTATAAACCTCCGGTAGAATTCTGCATTTCCTAAAAATGATCTAACATGTTTCACATAAGTAGGGTAAGGGAATGAATTTATCACTTCAATTTTTGATTTATCCACTTCAATTCCATTTTGGGAATGACATGACCATGTACAATTCCACTTCGATCCATGAAATGACACTTTTCAAAATTTAAAATAATATTTTTTTCAATGTATGTTTTCAAAAAAAATTCCAGATTTTTCAAACAATGATCAGAAGAATCTCCATAAACTATGAAATCATCTAAGAAAACTTCCAAAACATTTTCCATGTGATCAGAAAATATACTCACCATGCACCTCTGAAATTTACCTGGAGCATTACATAATAAAAATGGAATTCTTTTATATGAAAAGTACTAAAAGGGTATGTAATTGACGTTTTCTCATGATCCTCGGGAGCAATGGGTACCTGAAAGTAACCTGAAAATTCATCCAAAAAGAAATAATGAGTTCTCCCTGCAAATCTTTCTAAAATCTGGTCAATGAAGGGGATATGGAAATGATCTTTTCAAGTGACCTGGTTCAATTTCCTAAAATCAATGCACACTCTCCAGCTATTTTGAATTCTGATAGGGATTAACTCATTCTTTTCATTCCTCATAGTGGTCAGACCAGTTTTTTTGTAACAACATGAATAGGGGTGACCCACTGTGAATCTGAAATGGGATAGATGATCCAAGCTTCCAAGATATTCTCGATCTAATTCTTCACATCCTCCATCAATGTGGGATTCAGTCTCCTTTGGGGATGTCTAACAGGTTTGGAATCTCACTCAAGAAAAATTCTATGTGAGCATGTTTTTGGGTATATTCCTGGGATATCACCTAAGATCCATCTTATTTCTTGGAAATTCGCTCTCAAAATCTCAATCAATGATTTTTCTTAGGTTTTAGAGATATTATTAGCAATTATCACTGGTAATTTCTCTCCCTACCTAAGGTATACATATTTCAAATTAGTGGGGAGTGGTTTGAGTTCCAGATCAGGGGGATGCTCAAGGGATGAGACTAAATTGACATATTCCACATCCAAATTTTGGGCTTCCTACACATAGAAAACAATATCATCTTCCTCATCATTTAAAAAATCATCAATGAAATCTAATTTTACATCTTCCTCCCACATGAAGTCAGAATCTCCAACATCCTCAGCATCCACATGTTCAATGATATTTCCAAGGGAAGAAGTCTCTCCTAAGTCTAAGAATTCATAGAACATACCCAATTATTCCATTAGTTCTACACCAACTTCATGGGAAGGTGAAAAGAGGGAGTGATCATCCGATGGGTGCCTCATGGATTCAAAAATATTAAAGTGAACCATGCTCTCTCAAAAATCCATTATGAGTGTTCCTTCATGAACATTGATGATTGTCCTTACTCTTTTCACGAATGGTCTCCCAAGGATGAAGGGAGATTGGGATGGTGCTCAGTCTTCCTCTATAGCAAGGACATAAAAGTCTGCTAGAAAGATTATTCCTCTCACTCCTACAAGTACATCTTTAACGACTCCAACTGGGAAAACAGTGGATCTGTTTTCTAATTATACCACCACCCAAGTTGGAGTTAGTTCTATGATCTACAAAGATGAAAACACTGAGTGAGGCATCACATTTATCAAATCTCCAAGATCACATGATGCATTAGTAAAATTTAATGAATCGATAGTGCAGAGAATAGAGAAAGTCCCTGGTTCTTGACATTTTTTTGGTATCGGTGGTGTAATCGATGCTGAGATGCTTCTTCCTAAGTTGATTATTTCATTTCCATCCATCCTTCTTCTTTTAGTACACAGCTCCTTCAGAAATTTTTCATATTTAGGGAATTGTTTGATTGTATCCAGTATTGGGATGTTAATCTCAAATTTTCGGAATGTTTCTTGAATTTCCCATTTAATTAGTTCTTCTTCACCCTTCTTGGACTCAAACAATGCTGATGGGAATGGTTCTAGGATATCATTTTTCTCACTTTGTTGTTTTTGAAAAGGTATTTCTATTCTTTCCTTCTGAAACCTTGTTCTTTATCTATTTTTGTTGACTCCATATTTTGGTTGGACAGGACGAGCTTCAGAATATTCCCTAGAATCATCCTCCTCATTTTTTTCTGGTGGTGTGATCTCCTTCCCACTTTGGGTGGTGATTTCACTAACATTATTCTTTGGATTGGTAATTTTTTGTGTGGGAAGTTTACCTTGGTTCTTGGTGAGAGGATCCATAATTCTTGTAAAATTATCAGCTAGCTTGTCCATTTTATCTTCTAATCCCGTAACTCTTGTCATCATCTTTTGATCATTAGTTGTCAGTGTACTTGTGGATGGTTGCTCATAACTCTTCCACTGGAAAGGTGGTGGTTTGAAAGTTGGTTTATGTGGGAAGGGCTGCTTATAAGGTTGTTGGAATTCTATCGGGTACTGATATTGCTGCTGAAAAGGTGCTCTGGCTTGGTTCTGTTGAAACCCATATCTTGGTAGGGTTGGCGGTTTTTATTGCCTTTGTTGATAGGCTGCAGCAAAACTTTCTGTCCCCTGCACTTCTGGACATTGATCAGTGTAATGAGAATCAAAAGAGTATAAATCACATACCTGATTCGGTCCTTATTGTTCCTTCACATGGTTCACATCTATTTGTCACACTAACCTGTTGAGTTCACCCATTTCATTTCTAATTAAATCTACTAAATCAGATGTTCTTACATCCTGGATTCCTCTAGTGACCATACCTCTAGTTCCAAACTGCAGGGAATTTTGTGCAATATTTTAAATAAAATCTCGGATATCTATAGGTGATTTGTTAATGAGGGCTCCCCCTGATGATGCATCTAGTATATTTCTATAATTGTCAAGAAATACTAGGTATAAACAAACAAGTAATTTCTCCTATTCTATTTCTTGGTGTGGGAATCATTCAAAAAGCTTCTTGAAACATTCCCAGTATTCGTAGAGTGTTTCTCCAGTTGATTGATGGATGACATAAATCTCCTTTTTTATTACAGTGCTCCAGGATATTGGAAAGAATCTTTGTAAGAAGCATTTTATTAGATCTTTCCAGTCACTGATCTCCCTCGGTTGATGATTCTACATCCATTCCTTCGCTGCTCCCTCTAGTGAGAAGGGGAATTCCCTCCACTTCACATGCTATTCCACGACTGCTCTAGGTTTGAAGCTGGAGCAGACATAGGTGAATTCTGGAATATATTGATTTTGGTCTTCACCTGTAAGACCATGAAATTTAGCAATCACTTGGATCATGTTAATTCATAATTAAAGATCATTTTCTAATGTAGGAATTGCAAGTTGGTAATTTTGTTGACAAATTGAGGTGCACAGATGTCGCGTAGGGTTCAGTTTGTATTTACAGCCATTATTATAGGTTCAAAGTATCCACTCAAGGTATCACTTGAATCAGTGAGATTGATTTCTTCGAAATATTTTTGGAAGATTTCTTAATTTGGTTATTGTGCCCTCAATTTCTGGATTGAATTCCAATAAATTACTATTTGAACAAAGAGTCATTCAAAAGTGATTTTTTTTTAAACAAGTTTTGACGCACTGCCTCCCCGGGAAAGGCACAAAGTTTGATGCATGATTGTCGTAGGGCATGGAAAAACAATTTTTTCCCTAAGTCAAAATGTTGTAATGTGGTTGACCTAGGATGTCTCCCGAAGAGGAGTGCACACAAAACGGTTTTTCACTTTAAACGAGTTTAAAAATGTTGTTCTTTAAAAAGAAAATTTTAAATTCAAATGATTGAAAAACTATGATATTAAAAAGGTGATTAGGTCGGGGTCAGTTTTCTAATTGTAATGCTATCCTTGTTCAATTTAATTCAAACCTCTTCTTAAAAATTTTTTTGGTACAACCGCAAAATGGGCACACACGCAAGGAAGAAAATTACATTAAATCGCAAGCTGAGGGACTTGATCCCATGACCTTCCCATAACACCCCCAAACACTTACCACCCCACCACCAACGGTAGGGCCAAACCTCTTCTTATTTGTTGATTAAATTGAGTTTCCACAATAATTTCCTCTTACTTCCTTGGTGAAATTATGATTGTGAGAGAAAACCTTACCATGACCTCGGTTTGGTCAACTCTCTGTTTGTGTGTAAAATAATTTTATTGAATATCCTTAATTTAAATGGGAAAATACTTGATCAGGGTTTTTTTCCCAAACAATCAAGAACATTTACTACACCATTTACACGTACTGACGATCGTCGAGTACTTCACCACTAATCCCTGGTCTATTCTATCGTATATAAATCAGAAATTAGTGGAGGGTGATTATGATTATTTTACCAATGAAAAAATAAATAATGTAATTAATATATAATAATGATCTCACTTGATAATAAAATCCTCTATAATAACTTGAAAACATCTTTAAGGAAGAAATAAATTTATTCAATTACGTCCAAGAACTCAAGCATTACAATACATAAAACCAACCCTTCCCCAATCACTCAAAATATTTACCCCACCATGGTAAGGGTAATATAGATTAATGGGGAAGAAGGCATTACAAAACTATAAAAAATAAAATAAATAAAATATAAACCTAGAAAGTCCTCCTCCTTGGTCTCCCAGAAGGAATGGGATGGAATGATAGATGACTTGAGAGGGTGGAGCTCTCCTCCTTTTATAGCCAGAATTTGTCCCATGAATGTTGACGCATTGTATACAAATTAAATAAATCTTAACGCATTGAGCCCTTATTTAAATTTTTTCATAATTCTCTTGGGAGTCACCCCTCAAAATATCAGGGGATTTGGACATGTATTATGAGAGTTATGGCTGTTTTACTCTGAGCATTTATTCTGTCCAGTTAGACTCTCCAAATCGCAAACCTCCAGATTAGGGTGATTTAATGACCCCATAAACGGCCCATTCACACGTCCTTTCCTTAACTAAATATGCTTAAAAACCTTTTTCCTTCCCCCAACTAAATTTCACAAAAAATTGGGCCCACCATGAATGTGTTATGGAAACCACACCAAAACTAAGAAGAACCGCAAACAGTTTTCTTGATCCAACTTATGTGCTTCTTTGGAGCTTCCATATAACAGATTCAGCTAGTTGTAAAAAAATAGTAAATAAATCCCTAGATGTTTAAAATTTTTAAAAAAATAAATTTTCAATTTGTATTAGTTTGGATAATGTTATGTCCAAACTAGAAAAATAATTTAAAACTGTTAAAAATCTGAAATGGCCGATTTTTTACTATTCATCTCAAAATAACACCAATATCATAAAAATGAAATAATTTATCTTAGAGGAACACTTTTGTGGGTTTAAAAGGATTATATTCAAAATAAATTAATTGAAAATATTTTCTCTATCACACCCTTCTCACCCTTCAGTTTTAGGTTCACGTCTCGTGGCCTTATCAGACGTGACACATCGTCACCTGACCTCTGAGTTGTACTTTTTATAAAATCTAAAAAAACATATTAAGAAATGTTTTAACTATAGAAAATAGAATCCAATGTCCAACTTTATCCATTACAACCTATAGACTTTTTCCAAAATACATATATCCAAATTTGAATTCTAAGATTTTTAAGGAAGGTCTACTAAACAAAATAAAGATATATTTTTATCACATAAAAACATGTGAGTACCTTCATCATGTATTGTAACACACTGAATTACCATAAAACCTTATCCATAACATTCATTCTCCCTTATTCATTATACAATACTAGATATATTACTTATATCCAAAAACATTGAATACTCCAACAATGATGGAATAATCAAACCATTAATCAGTTCCTAGGTAGTCCATAATATCCAATATACTTTATCCAACTCAATTATCTCTTTTTCTGATATCATTACATAAGAATCAGAACCATATTATGTTTTATCTTTCCCTAACCCAGGATTTTTCCAAAATGTTTAACATGAAACTGTGTCACTTCACTTGGTACCATACAATCTCAAATCCTTAATGAAATAGTACTATAGTACAATCCTTATATACTATATAATTCTTATAACTTGTAAATAATTAATACAATACTCATGTGACACAATTATTTAATAACAACATAAAAACACTAATCATTTCTCTTCATATGCGTTATTATCAAAAAATTATTATTATCCAATAGAATCATTTGGGGTGTACTCTGATGATTGGGTCATTGACTTGTGTAGTGTCCCAACTCCTTGCAGATGAAGCATTGTACATTTGAAACTTTTTTCTTACCCTTACAATCACGTACATGGTTTCCTTTTTCTTAACACTTATAACAAACTCTCATTCCCTTCAAGAATTTACCTAGGTTATTCTTTCCATGTATTTCACATATGTGAAAATCATTCTTCCCCCACTCCCCATTATCCATATTTCTCTCTACCATCATTTTCTTCTCTTGATTCCATTTAAATACACAGGACTCAATGAATTATTTACTTATCTTATTAACACATGATACTATTTCTTTATATGATGAGAATAAGTGGGAAACTATTTCCCTTATAAATGTTGTATTAATACCATGAAATATATGATCCTTCTTTCTCATTGGATCATGAGTACTACTCACGTTCTCTTTCCTTCTACAGGGTTCCATTTCTAAACAATGGAATACACTAGGTTTGTTTATGAATCACAATTAATATTTCTAAACATGTAAAATACCTAACTAATATAGAAATGATTATGCATAAAATCTATAATCATAAAAAAATATTTTCTTTGAGGAGGTATTTACTCATAAATCCTTTATAATGGGTTGTAAATAAAATGTGAATTATCCTAAGCATATCCCGAAAAATTATCATAACCAAGAATGAAAAATGGACCATATTTGTGTACCAGGATACCCCAGGTCAAGCCATACATTCCTTTTCATAGTTTTAACTCCTAGGTACATTTGATTCAGAGCTGTCTCAACCTGCTTGTATCTAGACATGGATGTATTTCTGGGAAAATTCCCAAAATATCTACATTACAAAAATTCTTGAAAGTTCTTCAATAATGATTCTAAAAGATTATCTTAGATTAATTTTTTCTCATTAGAGATTATCTAAATCTATTTACAAGGTTGTTTTTAAACTTACTCTGATACAAACTACAATGCCCCAACCCCAGATTCCCGGAGCTGGTGCATTATTTTAAGATGTTGGCATGATTACAAGGAATTAAGTCTTGATGGACCGATCAGTTTAGCAGTTTTAGAAAATTGATTACATACATGAACTTTACATTAAAATTTTTAACATAAAATAAAACATAGGTAATCCTTTGAGAATTCCATTATTCTTTTAGCTTTAACCTACATATAAATAATAATACACTTTTTGGAATGTTTATAAAATAAAAATAAGAAATGGGTGAGCTCATATGCTCAATTATGGTAAATAATTTAGCAGAAGCTATAAAATTTTAAAGTAAGATATGTATTACAAAAACAACCTTTTAAAAATAAACGTGAAAATAATATGAAGAAAATAAATAAAAAATTACAATACAAATATGCACATGGATATTCTACTAGTTGAATAATCACATGTAATAATTAATTTCATAACGAGGGAATACCAAATGCCGGACCTCATTACAGCATAGTCAAGGTCTCATTCCATGACTACAAATAAAATTTTTGTCAAGGCCTTATGCCAAGACACTAATTTGTCTCATTAGACCTACCGATGCATCAAGGGGCTATAGAGGGACCCACCCATCACTTAATAAGTCTACTAGATTCCTTATATGAAAATGTTGAATCATAACATAAAAATTTGTATTAGAACTAGCATACAAAATGTCAATACTTCAACCATAAACCATGAAGGTTATAAAAATAACACATCCCCAGTGAAACATATCAGAACTAATTTAATAAAATTTGGAGTATTGTATTATAATAAATCAACCTTAATCAAGAATAATATCTAGTAAAGGATGTTGAAATAGTTGAAAATGATCAGTAAAACTTTTTGAGAGAAATATCTCTTTTTTTGATATCATTTAAAGGTCACACATTTATAAAGGAAGTAATTTAAAAGGGGTTTTTGAATCAAAGTGTCCCATACCACTTTTAAACTTTTAAAATTAATTAAAATTTTAAAATAATAATTTCCTTATAAATAATTCCTTAAAACCATTTTCAAAACATGGACATTAATGCTAAAGATTTAGAAGAATAAATATTTGAAAAATTTAAAAGGTTGTTTTAGTTAAATAGTACATTAAACAAATCATTTTGAAATTTATTTTATGAAACATTGAAATGGATAATAAAAATGTCCTCAAAAATACTTACACATAAACAATCTCTGATAATACTGAGATTGAGGAATTAACCCTTACCTATAACTTTCCTTTGGTCGAGGGTATGTTTATCATCTTGTATAATGACAATAGCATGTTACTAAATTATAACAGAACTATATTAATATTTATTATATCATAAATGATTCATTTATGAAATTATAATACCCATTTAATAATTATTTCCATGTTAAATTAACATTTTGTGTAATAACCGTTTTCTTAATCGTACGTGTTTTAACTTGTTATTCTTTATCGTATCATATAGATCACGATTTAAATAATTTCAGAATATAAAACATGATTTATATATAATATATATTTAGAATATAAATATGTATAATAGATAGGTATATGAATTGGTAAACACTATTTATGGAGACGGTAGGTCGTACGTATGCATAAACGATGTTTCTGTTTTCATATCGTATTGAACAGAAGTAAGTGAATAAGATATATGTAAGTACATACATACATACATACATACATACAAACATACATACATACATACATACATACATACATACATACATACATACATACATACATACTTACTTACATACATACATACATACATACATACATACATACATACATACATACATACATACATACATACATACATACATACATACATACATACATACATACATACATACATACATACATACATATATACATACATACATACATACATACATACATACATAGATACATACATACATACATACATACATACATACATACATACATACATACATACATACATACATACATACATGCATACATACATACATACATACATACATACATACATACATATATCACCATTAGAATTATTATTTCATATATTACATACTTATTAATAATACATATTTTTATAATGATCGTTGAATGCTGAACTTGGAAATGAATCTCATCACGTCGTGGAGATGGTAAGCCATACATAAACATGGGTAATGATATCATTTACTTAATGATTAAAAGGTGAGGATTTGGATGGTATATTAAATGTAAAAAAAATTTAGCATGTTATTTTCATTATTTATATACATATTTCTCATCATTATATCCATCCAAATAACATAGTGTTTAATAACAAATTACACCACGGCGTGTAGATGGTAAGCCGTACGTACACACACACATGGTGACATTATCATTCATAGGATGGATAGAATAATGATTATGGTTGTACCATAATTATAATAACATCACAATATGTATAAGGTTCCTTAGTTATTATTTTGGTATGGAAATAAAAAAATAATGATAAAATGTAAGAAGAAATGAACTTTGAAAGGGGTGATAAAATAATTACATTTTCTTTGGGTGTTTCCTTTTGATTTGAACAAAATGGAACCTTCTAATGGATTTATTCTCAAGGGAAGGACTGTAGGATGATTTGAGGGAAGTTGGGAGGAGATTTGGGTAGGGTATTGTCGATCCAAATGGATTTGGAGGTGTGATTTTGAGAGATGGGGAAATACCATTTTATAAGTGAGGTGAAGGACACTTTAAGAAAATTTTGAAATATTATTTTATTAAAAAATTATTTTCGGTTTATAATGCCTCCAAATTGGTTTATTTAAAATATAATATGGGGATGGTTCGATATAATCTCAACCAATAGGTTTTATACAAGTTTAGGTCCCCATATTAACATTATCTTTTATATTTAATTATTAGTTAAATAGTTTATCTTTTACCATGCCCTCTTGTATTATTATAATAAATAGTTAATAACCTTACTCTAAAATGCCAAATGAACACCTAGTGGTTCATTATTGACATATGTTTATTATTATATAAGTCTTTTGGCCTATCCATATATTTTTAGAACTATTATATCATTTAATAATATAGTATTTGTTTTAAAAACTCATTTATGTCAATTTTGATATTATTTAGTATTTGGTTTTTGTGAAAGTCCTAAAAATATGATTTCTTAGAAAAAAATATATTTAATCAACTCTAACATGTAATATTAACCTAAAAAATTTGTGTAATTCATCTAAAGTCTCCATTTAAATTAATTTTAATATTTTTAATATCAATTATTTTTAATCTTTCATTAATTAGGTAATTACTTCATCATCATTGTGTCATAAATAAATTTAATTATTTAATATCTAAAAATTATAAATAAAATACCGTGATTTATTAAATCTTTTTATTTTTAAAATGAATATTTATAGTCGAAATTATCTTATTTATAACAATATATTAAAAAAATTAGTTATTTAAATTTTAATATTACAATTTTAACTCGTCATTAAATAAAATAATAATAAATGTTCTAAGCTAAACCAAGTGGACCCGAAATGTTCATATTTTATTCAAAAGGTTTATTTTGGTCTAATTAAACATATAAAATATAATTAATACATGTGTTAGGGTAAATAAAATATCATTTTTAACTTTAATTACCCTATTTACTTTTAGCCGTGGTAATTAAAATTAAAAAGTTACTATTCACCAAAAAATATATTCAACTTCTTGAACCACATTTTACTTTCTTATGTCAACCGTATCTCTTGTATTTTTTAAATTCAATTAACAAAAGTGGTAAAATTACATTGTATCCAAATTTGCTAACGTTTCTAGAAGGGGGTAAAAGGCGTTAAAAAATTCAATAAAACTTTATAGGTCTATTTTTATTATAAAATGAATATAATGAATTAAATTTAACTAATATAGATATTATGTATCTATTTTGACTTTAAATAAAATTAAAATAAATATTTATATAAATAAAAAGTCGGTTTTTAAATAATAGCACTGTGTTTTTCACAAATCAAAAAAAAATGAATGTTTTCAGAAAAATACTAAAAATTCACCCTAAGATAATTTTGATAGTAAGAATACAAAAATTATTTCAATTTTACCTAATTAAATTCATATATGTTTCATTAATTAATTTAAAATTAATTCCCTTTGTCAAAACCAGAATTTGGGTTTTTGAGAAGTAAAAACTACCAAAAGATTGATATGTGGTTATGTCTGGCTTAAAAGTGAAATTACATCCAATGGCCAAATTGTATTAAATGATAAAAATATAATCTAACTATACTTCAAAATAATTGAAATTTATAATTTCACACTATTACTTATTTTGATTAAAACTGTTTTTTTCAATTAAAATTTAGTATCTTTCAATATTCATCAAAATATGAAAGTTATCATAAAAACACAAACTATTTATCAAAACTAAATTTTTATGTCCTGATTCTAAATGATTATTTAATTTAATCAAATTGAATATATAAAAGTTTCAAATATTGGATTCAGAAAGGGTTCTCCATTAAAAGGTGGAAAAAATGCATTTTTTGAAAAATACTTCTTTTATATGAAAAATTGAATTTTTCCTTATATTATGTCTAAGAAACACAAAAGATTGACAGTAAAATTATATGGGATATATATAAAATTGAAAATTTGGTTGTTACTATTCATAATTTCATTCTAAATGGCTAGTTTGATAGGTTGTGGTGCACTTGAACTCAGTGTTGCGTACATCACACAATATTGTATTATTCAAAGATAAGAATACTATGGAAGCTGGGGGTGTTACAATTCTCCTATTTGATGAAGTATTAAAATAGGGATAATGTTCTCTAAAATAAGCTTATATTTATTTCCAGACAACAATAATCACTTCCATAGTGATATTTGAATAATTAATATATCTCCAACATCGACCTCTAAATCCATTCAACAGTTATCAGAATTTTTCTTTCTATAAATATGACCAGTTTTGATATGTTTTTGGATTTATTGACCCTTTTATATCATCTCATACAGAGGAAATGGTCCATGAAACTTCCGTTCTCCCACATCATCCCAACTGGTTGGGATTCAACATCCCTTCCCATATAGATTCGAATGGATACTTCTAAATACTCGACTAGAATCTATTGTTGTATGAAAACATAACCAATGGGATATCTTAACCCCATCCACATTTAAATTCCATTGAGTTCTCTATCAACATTTCCTCAGGAATCTAAATAGTCTTCTTATATTGAAAATTAATTTGGGGGTGATATGCCATGTTGATATTCAATTTAGTACTCAAAGAATGTTGAAGACTTGTCTATAATTTGGATGTGAACCTTCAATAACAATTAGATACGATCAAAAGTTGTTCAACATGCAGCCTCGCTACATCATTCACATTTAATTTAACATGTTTTTCAAGTGATAATTCTTCCCAAATAGCAATAAAGTGGGATGTATTAGTGAAATTAACCATGATTACCCATATTATATTATTTCCGTTGGGTTTGTTTCTAGATACCAATGGTAATTTACATAGTTACATCCTCCCAATTACATGTTGGAATATAATATGGTTTTATCATCACTTTGAATTTTTTTTATACATATTAACTTGTTGACATATAGAACACCTGGAGATATAATCCACAATCCCCTTGTTCATATTGTTAAAACAAATGTGTGCTAAAATATTACGGTATATATTAGTACTTATAGGATGGATGGAGAATGATGTGCTATATGAATTGTACAATTTGATCCCTCTTTATCACAAGTGATGAAGGAATAAAAATCATAGTTCCAAACTGAATCAAACCATTGTTAGTTATGTGGAACTAATGAAGCTTCTCTTCCTTTACTACATTCACTATCTTTTGTTGCTCCAGATAATCCCTTTGTCATTCTATGATATTCAATTTGATAAATGGTTGGGAAATCATTTGGGAAAGGTAGGATGCTTTTCCTTCTTTTATGACTTATATATCCATCCTTTTAATTTAAATTAATATGGGGTCTTTCTCAATCGACATAATGGATGGTGTAGTAGGTTCTTTTTTTCTAAGTGCACCAGCTACATTTTTTTCTATCTCAGGATGATAGTTATATGATAAATCATTATCCTTTATTATCTCTAACCATCTCCTTTGATTATTTTTTATCCCCTTTTATGTTAATATATAATTTAGGCTCTTGTGATCATTATATATGCGAGACTTCTCACCATAGAGGTAGTTCCTCTAGATATTAAAGGAAAAAATCAATGCTAATTGTTGCAGATCACCCATCGGGTTGTTTAGCTCATAGATCATAAATTTTCATGATGTGTGGGACATCAATTTATCATTATTCAGGACTAAACACCCCAATAATTTTTTTCAAAGAATATATATATATATATATATATATATAACCTATATCCACATGTTGGTATTTTGATAATAGGTGAAGTGATTATCTAATTTTTGATTTCCATAAATATTTTATGACATTGTTCCATCGAGATATACTCTACCCATTACTATGTTAACTTAGTCAGTAGGTTATACAATCATGAAAAAATCCTCATAAATTCTGGTAATACCCAACCAAGCTATGAAAACTATGGACCATCTTTATATATTTTGTTCTAGGCCACATTTCAATTTATTTTGTTTTATAAGGGACCACATATATCACTTTCGTAGTGATAACATTCTCCAAGAATGATACTTCCCCAACCTTGAACACACATTTTCAATACTTTGCACATAATTTCTCCCATAACAATTAATTATTAATGTATATAAATTCTCCTCATGTTCCTCTTTTATATTGGAGTATATCAGAATATCATTGATAACTAATAGTAAATTTTGGAGGTAATATTGAAAGACTCTATTCATTATGTAGATGATAATTTTTGGAGCATTAGTGAGTCTGATGGGAATCACTATGAACTCATAGTGTCCAACCACATTCAAAATAAGGTCTTGGGAATATCTTACTTATTTATGAATAATTTGTGATATACAGATAGAAGGTTCACCACTGAGAAATACTTGGACCGACATAGCAGATAAACCCACTCATCTATCCTAGTCAGGGGAATGTTTTTTCTTTATTTTTATTTTTTAGCTCATTATAATAAATGTATTGGAGCATTGCTATATCATTCTTCTTAATTGATATGATTGGAAAACCCCCATAGTGAGGAACTTATTCACATAAAACACTTTTATCGATTCACTTGTAACTGATTCTTCATCTATTCCAACTAAATAGTTGTTATTCATCAATGAGTCTTTCCTATAGGTGGATATATAGGAATAAGATCAATTAAGAACTGAACCTGTAGGTCAATATGAATGTCAGAAAATTATTTAGGGAACACATAAATGGATTCATTCACATTGGAAATGTTATTGATCTTGATTCTAAAATTTTTATCTTTCATTTGAGCTAGATATACTTGATCAAAAGGCAATAATATCCACAATTGAGATGATGGTTTTGATGGAGACTCATCCTCCTCCAAAAACTTGGTTATAATTAGATTATGCATTGGGTTGTGAAGAGTGATCTCCATTTATCAAAAATTGATCTTGGATTTTTATAAAGATAGACAATCCATGTCCATGATAGAAACAAATTCCACAAAATGAATTATGGAATTTTTTTTGGTGGTTTAGCCCAAAAACATAACCAGGGATGACTTAAATAATTTTTATTCAATAATTTCACCATTTACAATTCTCATAGATAACTCAAACTTCATATTTTTAGGGGGTTTGAATTGTTTTACTATACCTACAAGATATAAAAATATGTGTAGAACCAGAATCAAATAGTATGATCACTATTCTTAAATAAATAACTAGCATACCTGTTACCACATCATCATCGGGATCCACCTTCATAGTAGTGATATCATGATCCCTTCATTTTTGCCTTCTATGTTTTTTTGGTTTCCTATGACAATCCCAGGAATTGGTAATTGGCTCGCATAATGACCATGTTACATGTAGTTGAATCACTACACTACGTGCTGAGTGTTGGACTGTATGACACACTGAGTTTTTATAGACCATTTTTGTGAATAAATTAGAATTTGATTTTTATTTTTCAATTAACTAAGTCCAAAATTAATTTATATGGATTTAATTTTTTTAAATCACATGAAAAATTGACTAGGAGTTTGAAACATTTAACTCTAAGTTGGTGTACAATACACGCAACACAGTGTTTCTACAAAACATCTCTTTTTTTGTAATTATTTAAATGAGATAATTATAACATAAACATTAAAATTAGATATATGAATATAATTAACTACTTTTAAAATAAGGTTTTTAAATTTTTTATATAAATAAAAAACCATGATATTAAAATATATGATTTTTACTAAAGTCTTCTTATATTTAAAAATACTCTTTTCTGGAAGAAACCATTTTTAATGTCTTTCTATGAAAAATAATAAAATTAATTTTATAAAAATATAGAAATTTAATTTGATAAAACTAACTTAATTTTTTTATTTATAATGTCGAAATTTACTTTGGGTGATTTTTTTTTATTTTTCAGAAATACATCATTTTTTGATGAATAGTGAAAATATCAGATATTAATTCAATTTTTTTAAAATTTAATGTTTCTATAAAGATAAAATTTAATTTAAATTAGTTTAATTGTTTAATTAGATAAAATTGTTAATAATTAATCCAATTTTTTCCATTATAACACATTACATAGTGAAATTGGATATACAACAAAGCAAACTTTTGATCATTTTTTACTGTGAAAATACGCATTATCATCCCCACTACTGGATTAATTTAAAATTTATTTATGAAACTTATGTGATTAGAATTTGGAAAAAATAATTCCATATTTTAAGTTATAATAATTTATAATTTATAATATGATAAAAGTTTTTTACCAAACATATTATTGAATGTGATTAAAATTAATTACATTAGTTAAGAGAAAAACTATGCTATTAAAGTATTAAACCTTAAATATAAGACCTAAAATGACCTAGAAACATTTAAAAAAACAATTATATGAAAATTATACATCCATAAACTTTCATGTATTTAATTTTGTTGTATTTCTATGACTTTTTCATGTAAAAACATGGGTACACCTAGATTATTTGGAAAATGCCAAGTCTGTCTTTTTCCTTCCTTATAAATAGCCAAAACATTTACCCGTTTCCTAACACCTCTAAATCCCCTTTAATCACCCAATGTATTCTAAAATAAGCTCCAAAATTACCTACCTTACTCTTATAATCCTTTTCATGGGAATAAGTCAACTACAATATTCCTTTTTTATAATCCAAAGGAGTTACCTGATTATGGGGTAATGTCCTCTCTCAAGCTCCTTTACTTTATTTTCATTATCCACCCCCACACTCACATAATTAAATTATTATAAGAAAAAATAATCCTCAATACACTAGGAAGTTTTTACAGAAAGGATTAAACCTACACTTAAACACACCTATATCTAATGGATATCAAACATACTGTTTATGTGTACGGTGATCTACCACCTCACTAAATGATGATTATTCATTTCTCATTTATCGCCTCTCATTATGGACATTATGATGGAAACACTAATTATATATGTCATATATTATATTTCATATTTATTTAGTATTCTTTATTCCATTTAAAACACACATATTTATTACATTTTATTTGGTGTAATTATTATAATTACGTTTAAAAAGTGTGGACAACCGCCCCCTCAAAGAGATTTGACTCATTCACACACTACATCAAATTTATTAATGATGGATGTAGTGAAATTATATTATATATATTAAATTATAATTAAAATGTAATTATATTATATTCATACACATTTTTATGTTATTTTCTTTCCTTTCTTTCAGGACGATAATAAAACGGAAACATCGTTTATGTGTACGAATGGATTACCATCTTCATGAACAATGTTTTCCATTTATACATATTTATGATATAGATTATTATAATATTAATATAATAGATAATCCGGATATTTATATCATTATTTATATTATGGAATCATGATACATGTATAAGGAAAAACAATATAACAAATTAAGATACATGTAATGAACAAACCAAATATTACCGAAATTGAATCCTTAACATAGGATTATTGAAAAGAGGTTAAAATAAAGTCATATTTAAAGAATAAATGTTATTACATATTGAAATGTCATTATTTAAAAGATTTATAATAATCATATATTTATTATATATGAATCATGATTGAGTATGAAGATATTCAAGACATAAGGTATGGGGATTTTATATCACTTTTTATTCTAGAGAGATACATGTTATGTTCACCAATCTTTTGTGTGGTGTATATACTGAACATGATTTTATTATATATATCATACACCTAAATTTATGGATTTTAAAATATAAATTTTATAAACTATCATTCATGTTGTTTATGTTTCAAAATTTACCAAAATAGTAAAAATGTTTTGTCTCAATTTTCATTATTTGAGACTCATGTTTTCTTATGCAGCTAATCATTTTTTTAGGGTATATATACTTCCATTTTACATGTTCTGTAATGAATATCCATCATCTAATGATATTATAAGATTCATTTAATTTTTATTTCATACATGGATAGTATTATCCAAAGTTACTATATTACAATTGCTAATTTATAAAATATCATCACTTTTCAAGATTGTTTATGTTTATCCTAACTTTGATGAAATATATTGATCTATATCTCAAAAATAGTCGTGGGTTTCCTTATCCCCTATTTATTGAATATATCCTCATTTGTTTTTACAATTATTTCTACTCAATGATACTTAATATAATGTTATTATGTTTAATATGATCATCTATCTCTCTTCAGAAAAAATTATATTATGTTTCAAAAAACCATGTTTTAGAAAATGTTTTCAAAATATCACTGAAGATAGTTTTAAAGAAAAATGGATTTTAAATTTTTTTAATTTTTTTCAAATATTCATCAATATATTTTCAATTCTATTTTCAAAGAAAATATGTTTTCAAATGTTTTTATGTTATAATTATTTCCAAATAAGAAAGGATATTTTCAAAAATAAATGTTTTAAAAAGACATTTAAAAATAATTTCCCATTGAAGATAACATCTGTTGGTGTTATCATGACTTTATGGAAAAATTATTCAATTTTTCCATTCATATTATTTATTTGAATGGATTATGTTATGATGGAATAATGTTTTTGAAACATGTATCTCTTTCATGGGTTATATATTTTTGAAACCCACTTCATTCCATAGGTTTTTTTATAATAAAATGATTATAAAACCCATCAATTTCCACATGTTATTATCTGATAACATGCTTATAATACCCATTTCATTTCATAGGATATGATATGACTATTTATGATAATATAGCACAAGTATTAATTCTTCCATTATGATATGGGTGGGATCTATATCTCCCTCCAATGCATTGGTTAAGGATTTATATCTCATGAGATAAAATAATATGGTCTTGGGAATGATCTTTGACTACTAAGAAGGCCTTGGGAGTTAACCATGACTACCAAGATGGTATGAGGAGTGAAATCATGCTACCAACACAACCATTGGTGTGAACCATGTCTATCATGATGGTCTTGGGTGTGATAAATTGGATATTATGGAAATCATACTATATGATTATGTGTCTGAAATAATTCAATGTTTTATTTCTATATTGTTCTTTCGTATATTATTCTATTTATTTCATTATGATTCATGTATTTTGAAGTGAAAATATGTCATGATTCCTGTTATGATCTTTGATATGCAGTTTATGATCTTATATTTTCATTATCATGTTCTCATACACTTATGCACATGTTTATTGTTACATGTATCTATTGTTTACCATTACAGAGCCTATGAGATAGTCATTTTTTATGTTTTAGTTCCACTGAGTTATGATGATATGTATTATGATTGAGTTTTCTAAGAAGGGTTCTAGTTATGAAGAACCTAGTGAGAGATGATGTAGCTCGTTTATGTAAAAGTTATTAGGTTTCCATGTTTTTGACCGCACTAGAACAATTAATGTCTTTGGAAATCGATTTGTATAATGATTATGAATTCTAAAAAATTTGTGTAATGTAAATGTTTGAAAATAGAGGCTCATTATAGAAAATATTAGAAAAATGGTACAGTTAATCTACAGAATCTAGGATGAGAAAAACTTAATTATAACCCTAAGGATATGTCTAGAAATAATTCTAAGGATAAGGGAAAGTGTAGGAAAGTGTCCTAGAATTTTTTAGAATGATAGAGTGAGTGGTTTCAATGAAATAAATCCCTATTTGGGTACTATAAGTGGATTTAAATCTAAAAAAAATGTACTGATGGGAAATAAGTATGATAATATGTCTTACTCCTGACTTGAGTTAATCTAGAACATTAATACAAGTCTTTCTACAATCCTGGTTTCACACTCCTAAGGGATATGACTTGGGAATTCACAAATCCATCACAACCCCTTATGAAGGATTTAGAAATAATTTGGTTGTGTATAAACTAGGATAAAACCAATGTATCATTGATTAAGTAAGGTGTCATATGTTATACATCTTATAGTTTATTTTATATTATTATGTGATTCCTAATTATGTTAACTATTTATTAATTTATGCTTTTGGGTTTATTCATTAGATGTTACCTGAAGAAACCTCATTATTGGTTATTGTGAAAGAAAATGCATCCATTTCCCCCCTAAGAAAAAATATTCTTTATGATCCATAATGAAAATCCTCATCACTATGATCACACAACTTTTTCATGCTTTAAATCATTGTGTATATCCAAATGAGAAATGTATGGGACAACATTTTATTGAGTCTTCCATGAAGCAACATCCACCTTATTTTAGAGGGTCGTCAGATCCAATTTTCACAGAATAACGGATTGGTACTGCTAAAAATATATTCTCCATTATATAGTGCTAAGAGCATGAGAAAGTCAGTTTGGCTATTTATCAGATAGAATTCAAAGTATATTAGTGGTAGACTCTAATAAAGAATATGAGGAAGCATGATTAGATTGAATTCATGTATTGGGACGAGTTAAAAAACTTAATATTTTAATATGTTATTTCTTCTAATTCTTTGCGCTATGGTGGAGTATATGTTATTAGGGTTGATGTAGAGGGATGATGAATCTTTTGGTACGTACGAAGATAATTTCATGAATCTTTCAAGGTATGCTTCATGAGTTATCATCCAACTTGAATGTAAATCTGATAGGTTATTTAGTGTCTTAAAGACAAATCTCAGTAGGGAATTAGTCATAAAACGATTTAGTAGCTATGAATAGATTGTGCATTGTGCAATCGAGGTTGAAATAGAGGTTGTAGTCATGTATCAATATATTGGTTTTGACATGAAGGGGAATATGGAGATTAAAATAAAATTTAAAAACCATAAATAAAAGAAGGTGAGATTTCTGTTATGTTATATGTGAGGGAATATGCATAGAGGAAATTGACTTAAGGGGTCTAATAAATGTTTTATGTGTGAAAGAGAAGGACATCAGTCATTTGATTTCCAATGTGATGGGATGAAGTTTTCTCAAATCTTTAATGAAGAAAACACAACATAGAATTCACCTCTGTTGATTCAATGCTACAATTTTAAGAATAATGGTCATTAGGCTAACCATTGACCAAACCCAAGGGCTGGTGATGGTGATCGACATCAGAATCCTCTTAAACTAAGGGACAAGTGGAAATCCAATGCTATCTAAATTTCAGATGAGGTGTTCGATTACGATGTGATTAAAGGTGAAATTACTATCCAATCTAGAACATATAATGTCATATTTTATTCTCAATCCCCTACTCCTTCATATATAATGATTTTTCGAATGGTGTTATGATTCCATCAAAACAATTAAATGTGGAATTAGTAGGGAAAACCCAAAATAGAATGATGACATCATCTCATATCTATGATTCCTCTCCAGTTGATGATTGTCGGAATTTGATTCTTCCAAATCATATCATTATTCTTTTTGTAGAATTTGATGTCATCTTAGGCATGGATTGCCTTTCTCATCATAATGTCCACAGAAATTATCAATGATGGGAAGTTACAATATATATTTCAAACCCTCCTATAATAATACATCAATTTGATGATAAGAATGAAATTCTTATGTATATTACATCCAGTGTATGGGTCTTAACTCTCATTCGAATGTGTTGTTTATATCAAATGGTTTGGGAAAATATAGACATCAATGATATTCATGATTTTCGGGATATTGTGGATGTATTTATAGAATAGTTCCCTAGTCTTCAACCAAAACCTAATGTTCAGTTCTTGAAAGAACTTATACCTTTTCCACACCAATTTTTAAGACTCCATATAGAATACCCCAAATTGAGTTGCAAAAATTGAATGTGAACCTCTAAGAAATCCTCAATAAGGGATTCATTAGGCCAAGTGTGTTACCTTAGAGTGCACTAGTTATTTTTTTTGTAAATGAATGATGGATCTACACAAATCGGTATAGATTATTGGGGGTTTAACAAGATCACTATGAAGATAATGTGTCCACTTCCACATATTGATGACTTGTTTGATGAACTGCACAGAGCTCAATACTTTTCCAAGAGTGACCATCAATCTGGATATCATCAATTATGGTTCATGAATAGGGATATACCCAAGACAACATTACATAAAATATATAGACACCATGAATATATAGTGATACCCATTTTCTCTTATTAATTCCCAATTTATCTTTATGGATTTTATGAATAGAGTCTTTAGAGATTACCTCAATATGTTTGTGGTAGTATTTATAAATGTTATTATTATATATTCAAAGAGAAAGGAAGAGTATGATGATCACTTGAGAAATGTATTAAAACCCTAAGGAAAGAGAATCTATCAAACAAAATAAAAAAAGTGTGAATTTTTGATACAAAAGGTTTTATTTCTGGGTCACGTAATCTCAAGAGATGGTATAACAGCAGATCCATCAAAGAAGGATTCTATTGAATGATGTAAAAGAACAAAAATGGTAACCAATTTTCATATATTTCTTGGTTTATCTGGATATTATCGATGGTTTATGGATAATTTATCTCAACTATCTAATCCCCTAACCTAGTTAACTCGGAATGGTTATAATTTCTTATGGTCAAATGAATGTGAGTAAAATTTCAAGTAACTAATGAGATGGATGATTAGTTCACAAATGCATACATTTTCCTTTAGTGGGGATGGTTTTGTAATCTATAGTGATGCATCCAAGAAGGTATCGTGATGTGTTATTATGTATAATATCATGGTTATAACCTATTATTCACAACAGTTGAAGATTCATGAGAAAAAATACACAAATCCTGACTTGGAGTTAGAAGTGGAAATTTTTTCAATGAAGATATGTAGGCATTAACTATATGGTGAAAAGTATGATATATATAATTATAATAAATTTATAAAATATATATTCACATTTAAAGAGTTTAATATGTTCCAGAGAATATAGTTATACATTACCACCCTGGGAAAGCGAACAATGTAGATGATGCTTTGAGTCGGAATGAGCATGCGTGATTATCCATGACGAGGATCTCAAAAGATCAAATATTTATGGATTTACAAAGGATGGATCTAGAAATAATTATGTAAGGGAAAAAATATTATCTTTCATAAATGAATTTTGAACCCTATATCCATGTAACGATTAATGATCCACAAAAGAAATACGAATATATATAAAAGAAAGTTAGAAATGTTCTTAAGTTAAACCTTGATCAGGATAGAGTGATAAGGTTTAGGAAATAGAAAAAATAATTTAGGTGGGATGGAATAAAGAGATATATATTATATTTTTATATAGGTGTTTGGTATTCCTACACATTAAGGTTGAAAGTCAAAAGTCTAAATAGATGTTGAATACATTACCCATACCAAAATGGAAATGGGAGAACATCACTATATATTTTTTAATGGAATTTCCAAAACCTCTTAAGGGTTTAATGCTATATGGTTGTTATTATATTGCCTAACATGTTCATAACACCTAATTTTTATCAGGGAAGATTTCAATTTGGATCATATTTCCAAGATATACATTTTGTATGTGGTATGGTTTCATGGAATACCACATTCTATTGTATCAGATAAGGATCTATGATTTACCTCAAATTTATGGAAATGTATTCATCAAACACATGATAGAAAATTTATTTTTATCACTTCTTATCATCGTTATAGAGATGGTTAGTCTGAAATAACAATTAATTCCCTAGAGGATATGTTGAGATCTTGTTCTTTGGATTTAGAAGGTAGTTGGGATCAGCACCATCCTCTAGTTGAGATTTCATACAATAATATATTTCACTATATAATTTAAATGGAATGCTATGAATCCCTCTGCAGGATTAAATTTAGTGCTCTAACGCATTGGGATGAGGTTGGAGAAAGGAATTTATTGGTATATGAGTTCACTGAATAAATGGTCAATAAAGTTAGAACCATTCAGAAGCTTATCAAGGTAGATCAAATCCATCAGAAAATTTATAATGATAACCATATGCATGATTCTGAAACTGAAGATAGAGGAAATTTTATTCTATAAATATCACCCCCGAATAATGGTTAGAGATTTAATAACAAATTGAAACTAAAACCTAGGTATATCTGTCCCATTGAGATTTCTGATCGTATGAGGATAGTATCATATCCATTGGATCTTCCCCAAAATATCTATCAAGTATATGATGTGTTCCATGTATCTCATTTGAGGAATTAAATTCCTAACCCTTATCATGTGCTGAAATGAGAGGCCATAATGATAGAGCATGATCTTTCTTACAAGGAACATCCTATTGAAATAATGGACAGATCAGAGAAATTTCTATGAAACAAGACTACGGACCTTGACAATGTTTTGTGGAGAAATCACCAATTAGAAGAAGATATTTGGTAACATGAAAATATAATGAAGTAGAAGTATCCTCATTTGTTTTTACCCAAGTAATGAATTTCAAGGGAAAATTCATTTTAAGGAGGTTAGAATGTAACATCCAGAATTTTTATAGCCCCTTTTTAGAATAAATAGAAAAATTCTATTATATAATCCAATGTACTAATTTAAATATTCATTTCACATAGAACTGACTTTTTGTATGTTACAACACTAACTTGGAAAATGATACACACAACAATGCATTTCTACGAAACATCTCTTTTTTATTAATTATTTAAATAAGATATTTATAATATAGAAATTAAAATTATCTATATTAATAATATGAACTAATTATAAATTATATTTTATAATTTTTTTATATAAATTAATAATATTTATAATAAATGATATGATTTTGGGTAAAGTCCTCATATATTTAAGAATATTGTTTTCTCGAATGAACTAATTTTAATGTCTTTCTGTGAAGAATAATAAAAACAATATTAGACAAATTTATATATTAAATTTGATAAATTAAATGTCATTTTTTAATTTATAATGTTTAAATTATCTTAGGGTGAATATTTTGGATTTTTCTGACCATCTTCATTTTTGGATTAAAAATGAAAAATACCAGATTTTAATTCAAAATATGTTTTTAATTTAATTTATTTAAAATGTTATGTTATATTTAAAATTGGTTTAAAAGTTTAATTATATAATATTTTTAACAATTATTCTAATTTTGAGGATTGGAACCAATTTGACATTGAAATTGAATATAAAACCATAGAATTCTTTTGATTATTGTTTATATTGAAAACTGGCATTTTCGTCCTAACTATGTGATAAAATTTAGATTTAATAATTCCAGTTATGTGATTATAATTTGGAAAAACCTATTACATATTTTAAAACAAAATAATTTTAATATATAATAAATTCCACATTTTTTTACAAAAAATTTAACAAATGTTATTAAAATTACACAAATCTATTAATATAAAAATTTTGTTAACAAATTACAAAACCTTAAATATAAGAAACAAAACAACCTAGAAAATTGTCCAAACCCATTTTAGAGAAATTATTTGGTAATTAACAATCCATTATTATGTATTTATGGTTTTTTATGAATTTATTTTAGGTAAAATGTGGGTACAACTAACATGTTCTAAAAAATGCTAACTGTATCCTTTCGCTTCCCTATAAAAGGTAACAACCACTATCCACATCGTCACACCTCTCATGAACCCTTTCTTGCAGAAAATATACTATAATTAGATTTTAATTATATTCCATTACTCCTTTAATCCTTACCATTAGGAATAAGAAAACTCAAGTAATCATTTTGTCACAAACCAAAAGGTGTTACCAGATTAAGAGGTAGCATATTCTCTTAAGCTCCATTTATTTATTTTCCTTCTCCACTCCCTCCAATCTCTTTATTACATTAATGTATGACAAAAATATCATAATCTATATACAATGATGTTTAATACTAATTTTTAACCCTTAACTTACACACACCTCTATCTAATTGATATCAAACACACTATTAAAATGTAGGACGAACTACCAACTCACTAAATGATGATTGTTCATTTTCTATTACTACCTCTAATGGTGGACATTATGATCGACAATATTTTTATATATATTATATATTATATTTATTTAATCATATGTATTATTTCTTATAACCCACATCTTTATTACTTTCCATTTGGTGCAATTGGGATAATTTTGTTTGAGATAGTGTGGACAAACACCCCCTCAAAGTGATGTGATTCATTCACACACTACACAGAATGCATTAAAGATATATTTTGTGAAATGTTTTTATATATATAAAATTATAATCATATTTTAATAGATTATATAATTATACACTATTATTTAAGTTTTTTCTTTAATTCAATATGACAATTAAAACAGAAACAACGTTTATGTGTACGCATGGCTTACCGTCTCCATGATCAGTGTATTCCATTTCATTATTATTTATGATATATATAATTATAATAAAAATATAATTTATATTAATGATATTAATTTAATTATGTAAATTATGAAATCATGATATAAGTATAATGACCAATGATATAACAAATTAAGACACATGTGAATAACACAACGAATATTACCCGAAGTGAAACATTAAAATAGGATTGTTAACAAGAGGGTAGCATAATTTCATAATAAAACCATATATGGTATTTTGTATAATAATATTATTCTGTAAAATTGGTTTAATAAAATTATATTTATTATAATGAAATCTAGCATGAATACAAAGAGATTCAAGATAGAAGGTAATAGGATTTCATCTCACATTGGATTCCCATGAGATACATGTTATGTTCACCACTCTTTACTTTTTTCATGGTGTATATACATTAAATTATTGTATAATATGTATCATATAATTAAAGTTTTTTGTATTAACATATCCATTTTATGATGATTCATTCATGGGGTTCATGTTTAAAAAGTTACCAAATCAGTATAAATGTGTTGTCTTAATTTTCCTTAATTAAGACTCATGATTTGTTATGCACCAAATCCTTTTTATGAGGTGTATATACATCAATTTTACATGTTATATAATTAATATCCATATTTTAATAGTATTTTAAGGTTCATGCAATTTAATTTTCTTACATGGAATGTATAATCCCATGATACTATGTTATAATAGTTTATAGTGACAATCTCATCGCTTTTTGAGATTGTTTACATTTATGATTCCATTGACGAAATATGTTGATCCGTATCTCAATAATACTCATGATTTTACTTTTTATTTGTTTATTCATGATATAATCACGTGATAGAACCACTTTTCCACTCTTTATTACTTAAGATAATTTCTTCATGCAAAATCTGACCATCTCTCTCTTTTCGGTTAGAATTATACTGTGTTCAAGAAACTATGTTTTAGAAAACGTAATAAAAAATGTTTCAAATGATCTGGGATGATCATTTTCATGGAAAAAGGATTTTGAAAACGTTATATTGTTTTGGAATCTTCTATTATAAATTTTTAAAGCTATTTAAAAAGAAAAATGTTTTCAAAAGGTGTTATGTTACGAAAATCATTTTTTTCAAAGAAGAAATATTATTTCCTTGGGTAATAGAGGTAGAGCACTAGGATATAAATTATTTTGAGGTTGGTTGAGAAGTATGGTTTATTTGTATCTATGGACATGTTTTTTATGTCTATTTTAGTTGTGTTTAATGTGGAACATTGACATCATAGTTCGATGTTACTAGTTTTAGAAAAATGTATTGGTGATGTGTGGTCATGTGGAAAGCATTGAAATGAGGTAGATTCCTTTATTTGGAAGATTAATGGAATGATTAATTTTTCTATTAAAAATGACATTCATGAGAAGCATGATTATATGTTTAGGAGTGTTGACCTAGGTTCATTGGGGCTTCGCCTGTGTGATCCTTATTCTATGTAGGTTTGTTCTAGAGGAGTGATGTAAGGGATGCCATATAATAGGGAGTGGACCATTGGTTATTGGAGGTGGTAGTAATCATGTTATCTGGTTTGTTGAGTGTAGAGGTTATTAATATAGTTGATCAAATAATGGGAGTTGGTTATGGTTTTTTTGTTGGATCATGTGGTAAAGAGATTCTTCCACATCTTGTTATTGGGTTTGGTAATGGTTGGACTTTTAATTATGTGCGTTTATATGTTAGGTGGTGAGTCATTGATAAGGATACTCCTATGGTGGGGAGAATCTATTTGGTCATATTTAAACCACCATAACCATGGAGAGATCACGTGTGAGTAGTTCTTAGTCTGAAATCAATGAAACATGTTAAGAAACAAGGCTTATCAGGGAAGGAATTGTTATGGGGGGGGGGGTTAGTAATAAACTATGTCATTAAATCTTGAGTAAATAAAGATATGTTTTTTTTATTAGCGTTGATTTAAGGTGGAAAAAGAAAATTCACCCAATCAAACAATCCCAAGTAACTTTAATGACCACTATATTGGCCCCGTAATTGGGTGTTTAATATAGGGCAATAGTTGTGAGGAATTATGAGATATTCTAATATGTAAAGTATATATATGATTTAATTAATTAAATATTAAAAATTATGTAGTTATGATCGGTGATATCTCTTGAATATATTCCTCCATAAAAAACACATCTTTAAAACATGTTATCCCTAATCCATTATGTTTACATAATTTTTCCATTTTATATTTCATTATAGTGACTTGTTAATTTTTATTTACATATGTAATTTAACATTTAATAGTGAAATTAAATTGAGTAATAATATTGAATTTATACCATCATATTATGAATATGAAATAAAATTTATCAAATAAAAAACCCATTTGTGTGAAAATTTATTTTAACAAATGTGCATGTAATGCACTAAACCGCATTTTATCCTTGTTCATGATAATTTATATTTTATTATTATTTATAAAAATATATTATTTAGAACATATTATATAGTGTAAATTATACTGAATAAAAATATGGCATTTATTATATCAAATTTTAATCACAGAAGTGGTCGAATTGTTTTTATGACTAATCCCACAGATGCGATGGAAAAACATTTTCCAAAGACAAATTATTGAAAATAATAAATAGTTTCTATATAAAAATTAAATATGAAAATTTTTCCAACAACGTATATTCGATTAAATATAATATAATTGATAAAATTTTACGTTTTAAACCATTTTAAAAAATTATACTTATAAATTCATTAAAAATGGTTGTTTTAAATAAAAACAATTATTTATTACCATTCAATAAAGAATTACTCTTTTAAGAAAAATAAAAAAAACATCGTAGTAATGTTTTTAGATTTTGATACCAAAATTTAATTTAATTTTTTAAAATAAATTTGTTGTAACATGAAAAAGTAAATTTTAAAAATATGTGTGCTAATTGATAAAAAACTATTTTACAGAAAAATATTGTTTTTTAGTGTGAAATTATATTTCGTATTACCTCATGCAAGTCAAACACATATGAATAATATTAAAAAAATATAATTGAGTATATTATACATAAATTATATTATATCATTCAGAAAAATTTATTAATTTAATTTGTTGAGATAAAACCTGTTTGTGCGCTTAAAAATATTTTCTGAGAAAATGATTTAATTTTTTAAAAAAAGATTATTAATTTTCATTTCTAAATAATTGGTAACCAAAGAATGAATTTAAAATATAGTATTAAACCACATATTTTTATAATTTATAATTTACATTCTAAAAGATAGGAGATAATTATCATTTTAAATAGTTATATTTTAATAGTGTGTCATGATTTGTTTAAACTCAATGTCATGTGTAATGTAAGATAAATTTATTTTTTCATGTAACACAAGCTATTAGAAAAAATAAATTTATTTGAAAAAATATTTCATAGAATCTCATGTTGTAACATTCTTATGAATGTCTCCTTTAAAATTTAGTCACTCTTTTAGAAACAATTGATGATAATTCTACATCATTTCGTCCTCAAGATCCCATATAACTTCCTAAATTATGTGGTTTTAGGAAAACAACATTATCTAATTTAGTGGCCTTGTTTTGTATAAAATTATTTTTATTATCCTGAATATCCACAAACTATTCCTCATAATAATTATCATTCTCTAGGCGTATGAACTCAGAGATCATTACATGTGATGGTTTATGTATGTACATCCTTCGGAGAGATATATGGAATACATCATGTACCTGATAGAGGTGTGAAAAATGTTCAAAATTATAACCTACCATCCTGATACGATAAATAAATTTAGAGGGAACAATATACGCATGGTTTAGTTTTCCCTTCTTTCTTCCATGGATAAATTCATAGAAACACCTTCTCACCCACATCAATTTCAAGACCACATTGATAATTATCATCATCAATTTTATATAAACTTTATTACACCATTATATGTCACTTAATTTCATTAATCTTCCATTCCATTTATTCAAAAATCATAGGTCTACATATCTTTATTTCTCTAACTTCATCCAAACACGTTTTAATTCTACACTTCTTTATTTAGATGGATTCATAAGGGTACATATGAATTATACGAGTGAAAGCTATTATTATAAGAAAAATAAACTATAGAATGGTTTTGATCCTAACTATGATTGAAATCCATAGTATAATATTTTATAGTATCATGTTGGGTTTGATAATTTCTCTGAGACTTAGAATCTATCTAGAGATGATCCATTGTTATGAAACTCAACACCGTGGCAAATATTTTTCTATTGAATTCTCCAGAACATCAAGATAATCCTTATAACTGAATTAGATACAATGGAAATTTATACTCTAAGAAAACATTCCAATTCCTTAATGTATTCCATAGATTAATAATATTAAGAGTGATCTTCTCTAATAGTGATTATGTATATTGAGTTTTGGCAGAAATCAATAATAACCCATATAACATTATGAATTTTTGATATTTGGGGAGTCTAATGAAAAAATCCATGGTGATGTTTTCCCATTTTCATTCACGTATAATTAACGGTTATAGAATACCCTTTGTGATTTATCACCCATACTTACCTTGATAACTTACAAATTACAGTAATACATTCTTAAAAATATTTCTCTTCATCATTTCCACAGTAAATATTCTTTTATATGGGCCAATGATAGGCTCTATACCCTTTTTATCCTTCAACCGTGGGTTCAAGCATCATTCTATTATCGAATGTGAAAGGTTGAATTCTATTATGTGGTTTATCTTTTTCAAATACTATATTTTTATAATTTCAATAAATTCCTAAAATTACAATATCCCATAATTACCACAACCTCAAAGATATGATATACCCAAAAGGTTACCAATAACATTGATATCATGTCTAAAAAATGTAAAGTCAATCCTCCTCATTAAATATAATATAAAAAATATGATTTCATTATAATAAATTACTCCAAAAATACCCTTAATATTGATGAACATATGTCACATAAAACCTCAAAAATGTGTGTCTTTGAATTTGAACTTACTATAAATGTTAAACTCGTGAACCAATGATGATATAAATAACATTTAAATTAATATCAAATAAATAAATATGTTCATCCAAATCTAACATAATTCTTAAATGGTTCGTGATTCTTATAATGAAAATTCCATTATTTAAATACTTCTACATCATAATTCATGAATCTAAATACAAAAATAGTTCAATATTTTCAGTTCATGGGTTGATATATTACATATCTATCCATGGTTGAGTTAATAACCCTCTATTTTCACATTGAATTAGATAATGAACATGTTTCCCACATATAATACATTTAATTCCCAAGTAACTCATTTCTCTTTGACCATAATTTTCATAAATAAAAATTCTTCCCCTCCATTTGAGATATTTTTATAGGTTCTTCTTCCCACTTTCTTGACATGTTGAAATCCAAATCTTCTCCCCTCAATGTTTTCTCAAACACAAAAAATCATAAATTTCTATTTTCCTCTTACACTAAACATTACAAATCACATCAAAGTTCACATTGTTAAAAATATATCACAATAAAAGATTACAAATTATCACGACATCTATATCACTATGCATCATCCATATTGTTCTCTCATAATCATCGAATTTTCCATAATATTCAATGCTAACATGATTCATCCTAGTTCCAACCATTTAACAAAACCACAATCTATAGAATGAGAAAATATAATAATTATGAAAAAATATATAATTATGAAAAATCAATTTTATGATATATAAATCATAACACCTACATTTTATTATTCAAAACATTAAGCTTAAAATAGTCCATTGATTGTTGTTATTCAAATTATATGTTATGGTATGTAAATAGTTTGTGAAAATCAAAAGCATATCCCATAGTAGTTTCAAAATAGGTGGGGTATCAATGTCCATTATCATGTACCTAGTGTGATAGAGTCTAGCACAACGCACCCTTTCTCGAGTCATTCACCTAGGTATAACTATTCTATAGCCACATTTAGTTTTCTTATCATGAAAGGGATGTGATTTCTTGGAAACCACTTACTATATTCCCTAAATAATTCTAGGAAATTTTCATATACCTTGACTTATACATACACTTATCTCTATACATTTCCCAGGGGATCACACTAAATCCTTCTCAAACTAATTTCCAAAGGTTAACTAAATGTGGATCATATACATACTATAAGGACATGATCTTATGAAAGATAAATCTTACTTCATAATATACTAATATTCAATACAAATCATAAAAATACATTCCATAATCAAATAGGTGTAGTTTATTTGGAAACATGGATTCATAAACTAATAGTTTATAATATTTAAATATTGTATCCCACTTAGTTATTTATAACCATAACCCTTCTTAGACTTATAAAATAGAAAAACTTTCATCAAAACCTATTAAAAGGAAACAAAATAAAAGTTGAACTCAGATACTCAGTAAAGGTAAATGTGGTAGATATAAGTATAACATGAGAATATGGTAATGAGAGCATGAGTATAAAATTTATAGACCATACCATGCATTTCTAGATCATAAACATGATCCATGGAATAAATTTTTTTAGTTCATATGACCTGAATCATAATGAAATCAAAGTAGATAATCCCTGATTTCATAAACAAGGTATATGAAAAATAATTTCTTTATACATAGAAACTTATATGTTTTCAAAATTTATAAATAGAAATATGTTCAATCATTTCATTAAGGATATGAAATTAGACTCTCACATAATCCTATAGAAATGAATGCAGGTCAATTTATAAACATGATATGATGAAGTCAGGTTCACTCATAAGATATCATTACCTAATTTATTGGTGGGAGATATAGGTACCACCCATCATTGGTAATAATGTAATGAATATTTTTCACAAGATCATAAAACATTCAATATATCATAATCCATTAAAATAAATGGGTTTCATTTTAATTTTTTTAAAAACAATTAAAATATAGATAAAAATTAAGTTAATAAATAATTTGAGAGTATTAAAACTTTATTTTTTTCATTTTATGAAATCATGTACATGGAATATGTAAATGTTTGTTGACTGAATAAAAAAAATTTATCAATTATTTTTAAATTATTTTTGAATATTTAGTGTATAAAGAGAGGAAAATAGAGGATAATTATTTATTAAAAAAAATAACTATAGGATATGAAAATATATACGTTTATTGACAATTATATCATATTATTTCATCAACAAAAGATTAATCACAAAATATCTTGATACACAATTATATTTTAACCTAAAACACTTAACTATTAGATGTTTTTTGAATTATAAGTCTCATTTAATAATAAAATCAAAATAAACATTAAATATAATTAATAGAATGAGATAAATTATATAATATTTTATAAGGAATTATATGCACCTCTAAAAAAGAATATAATTTCATAATATAACATATGTCACAAAGAAGACTATTTGAGATAAAATTCCCATATCTCTTTGGAAATTTTTTTAATTGTAGGATCTAAAAAGTGATGAAATCAAATGAAACATTATATATCATTAAAATAATTCTATTCATTATATTAAATTTAAAATAGGTAGTAAATATACCATATAAAATAATCATGTGTTGAATATGGAATATGTCTCCTAGAAATAAAATTTAATTTTGAAATCCATTACCATATGTCTCAAATTTTATCATACACAATCTAACCACCATTATAATAAATTATTATTTATTATTAATATATTTAATATCCATAATAAAAAATATTATACCATTTTTTATTTACATATTAACATTTATTACCCATTGATTAAAAATTATTTGATAAAATCCCATTTGGGGAAATAACTATTTCATTATTCATGTATTCTTCTTGATTGGTATTCATAGTATTTTTACATTTATCATGGTTCCATAATAAAAATAATATTAGAAATGATATAAATATAATATATATATTGTATTTACATGATATGGAAATCCATTAAATTTAGAAATTAAAAATGAATTACCCCATTCATGGTGACAGTAACCTGTATGTAAATATGAATGTGGCTTCCATTTTATTGAAGGACGAAAGAAAATAAAATATTAACTCTATATATTAATTATTATTTCATATATATCATATATTTTCATTGAACCAATCATTACAACATTCAATGAAAAGCGTATGTGAAGAGTGAATCAAATAACATTGTGCGGGGGTGTCTGTCATACACACGACCAACGTTATCATATTCCCGTATATTGGAAGGTAAATGTGATAATATCTTTCTAGAAGTATAATAATTTAATTAATATAATATATATATTTTTAATCAATAATTATATCTAATAGTGAGAGGTTGTGAGGGAAAAAGAATTATATTAGTTCGTGAGGTAGTGGTTTTCCATGCAGAAGATCAACATTTCCATTTTCCATTTGTTAAAAGAGGAAATGAATGCAGGTTTTGAAATAAATATAATAACATCTAATTATATATTTTATAATTTTTTATTATATTTGTTTTAATAGATAATTAATTAGGATTTTAATATAATAATTAATAAGAAATAGTTTAGCAAAATCAATTTCATTCACAAAAAATAAACCCTTTTAGTTCTCTTATTAAGGACCATAGGGTAGGTATTTTGGGATTAAAAGATGATATAGAACATGGAAAAGGATTTTAATAATTAATTTAGTTTGTTTTTGGTTGATCAAAAGGGCCTAATAGGTGTGAATATGTGAATTTAAGAGGACTCTTTTCATAATGGGGGAGTGATATTTTCGTAAATACCCAAAAATACTCAATAATGGGAAGTCCCACTTACCCAAATCCCATTAAACATTGTGAAATAATATATTGGAGTGATAATAAGGTGTATAAACACCTACATAAACAAAAAATAGTTGTATTAAATGTGTTATTTGTTATCCATTAAGTGTACACAATATTTCAATTTTAGTTTTTCACCACGCTAACTTGTATATTTTTACTTTCCTAGGTTAATTTTTCTTTAAGAATAAAATTTAAAAGAGAATTATTATATAATTGGGATCCATGAAATATAAATATTTTATCCATTTTATTAAAAAAATCTACGTCTGTGGAATATTAATTTTAATATAATCTCATGAAAAGTGAAAACCCCCATTTTAACCTTAATTGAGGTAAATAATTGTTACTATATTTATTAAAATTTATGAAAAGAAATATATTTTAACTTATAATTTATTATGAATTATGATTATTTAAAATATGTAATTAATTTAATCAATTTAAAATCAAATAAGTGGATGAAGTTAATTTAATATTATTCTCGTGGACGTGATAAAAATTAATTTTTTGAAAATAAATTTTTTTAATAGTTTAAAAATTTTCTATATCATAATTCAATATAAAATTGATTAAATTAACCTATATTTAATGAATAATAATATTATTCATCTATTCTGGATTTTTAAAACATTATAAAACAAAATGAATCCATAGACATTATTTAAATAAAAATTTAGTTTTCAATAAAAAATTGTATTTTCACTATTCATTGAAAAAATATTCTATTCAAAATATTCAAAAATAATTCACAATACCATAATTTTTGGATGATGATTTAGAAAAATTATGTTATTTTTTAATATAAATTTCCCAAAGTTGTAAAAAAAATTTAAAAAATTACGAAAAATGTGATAAAATAACTCTTTTAAAAAGTGTTATTTTAAACATAAAATGAGATTTATTCTTATATCAGGTATATAAAACAAATATTAAAATAATAAAATAATTTTTCAAATATAGATTATATAAATTTCAACCAAAAAATAAAAAAAATGATATTTTGGTATAGAACATTTTTCTGTCCATTAAAAATAGTTTTTTGAGAAAATGAATTCTTATATATTTAAATGGTTTTTTATTTTCAGTTATAACTAACTGGTATAAAATATATAATTTTTTATACAGGTGAAAATACTTTATTTTAGTAAATAATTTAATCATATTCATACCCATCATTCCTGTGGCTAGAAACAAACTATCACATTAAAAAAATATTTTAATATTATGTTGTGTTTATTTTAATCTAATTGTTGTTTGAATGTAAGAGAAAATCGATGTTATGTGTAACACAAGATAATAAAAAATATATTTTTTAGATAAATATTTCCAAAAATAAGATGGTGTTACATTTAAGACCCCACTCTTCCCAAACCTATTTTAATGATTCTTAGAAATCTTCAAGAGGTTATGGTCTTCTCAAAAAACAATTCCTCATATGATTACCCCACATTTTAAAGTAGATATTTCCCTAAGTGATGTATGAATCTTTTACTACCCCATTCTCAATTAAACTTCAATATGTGAAATTATTCTTCCTAAAATTTCATTACAACATCATAAAATGAATAAATCAATATCACTACTATATTGTTTTTTTTAAAATTATGTCACAATAATTAACCACATTTACCATTTCTATTAAAAAAACCCTCATTCACCCATTGTGCGGTCTGCCATCATTATGATGAAATATGTTTCATTTTCCTTCGCCACCGTAAATGGATTATCTTAATATAATATTTAATACATATGTATGATATATTTTATATTCATAAATAATAATCCATATTACTCATTTTCCTCATTCAATGGAACATGAAATCATCATCCATGCATACATATAGACTACTGCCCCAATGGAACGACTTATTATTGTTTTCCATTTCATAACATTATTACATGGATGGTCATGAGATCATTTTTATTAGCTAAAAATATTTTTTATGTAATTATTATGTTTTTCAAACGAAAAAATGTGCAATATTTTAACAATTTGAACAATAAAAAATTGTGGTAGATTCAACAGTCTAAAAGTGTGTTCTATGAGAAACAAAGGTGATATATTTATACTATAAAATATCATTTTATCAGTAAAATTGAATTTTTAATTGTTTCAATTTATTATATTACACGGTAATAAAAACTAAATAAGATCATTATACTTTTGTTATAATTATATTAAAACTAAATCATGTCATAATCATCCATTAATTATTGTATGTTCTTATTTCGGTAAGATTAACCACCTACTTAATCAATGTCATAAAATAATATCATAGAATACTATAAGAATTTAATTTCTTATAATATATGATATGAATAAATAAAAATATATTTTTCCATAAAAGTTAATATAAAAATTTCAAAAAATATTTAAGAAAAAACCATTTGTTCTTTATGAATCATCGAATCATGGTCATTACCAAATTCACGTTTATGTATCATAAAAAAATATCCTATAAAATGATTCTATAAAAAATTAAATAATTATAAAATATTAATTCATTTAAATATTAGGATATTTTAAATATGATATTTGGGATAAGAATCAATAACAACACCACTGTTATGAAACTTATTTAAAATGATGTAGATTACTCACACCTGATATCGAAATTATATAATAACTATAAAATAAACCAGAGGATAATAATTATAAATGATCATTATGTGGTTATAGTTATCAAAACTATTCTACAATGGGTGATTAAGACTGTAAAAAAAAATATATAAGAGGTTAGAGGACATTTCTATAAATCAGCAATTAAGGTAAGTGGTTCTTTGCCTCAAATTTAATTCAATGTGATTTATTTCTTAATGTGAACCATGATGACTTTTATATAGTTAATTAATATATAAAGAAATTATTTTATCATATTCTTCTTTTTCGTAGAGATATTTCATTTACATTCATTATATATCCTTTGATTAAAAAAATACCAAATTGAAAGGGTTTTGGTTAAAATGTTACTCAGACTCTTAGGGATTCAATTTCAATATTTATGTAAATAAATAATTTTTAATAAATAAAATACATATATAGAATTTTTATTTACTAAAAATTATTTTATAATTTTCATTAGATATTCATATTATTTTACATGCCCTTAAATTTTAATTTCACATTAAATCAGATATTAGTCACACTGTTTCTCATAACTAAAACCAACCTCATCCCTTATTCATATCCATGAACCTCTCATTCTCTATATACATATTTTATGGATGAATTTCTATGTTCTCATTCATATTCAGCAATAGTTGATTGAGTTCATTTTATAATATATGACCTTTTATAAATTTTAAATAAATTTCAATGTTTTAATCATGTGTTATTTTCATCAAAATGTTTAATAATTCCCTTTTTATCCTTTAAATGTAAAGATGTCATTATTAATAATTTTTCATTTTATATAAATGTTCATCTATATGTTTTCATGGATTCCAAATATTTAAATTTTCTCATTTTTTATAAAATATTTCAAAAAACCAAAATATTAATAATATTTCTTAAATCAAAATTAGTTTTTCAAAAACATGAAAAAATATTTTTTTATATATGTCATTGTTCATTGAGTAACATTATACATGAACAAAGACATTATATAAATGACAAAATAAACCTTAATTTATGGATGGCTTATGTGCTGTCCATCTCTTTTTGAAGAATGGTCTTTCAATTCCTCTATCTAGCCTAATCATCCACTATGAATATATACATGCTATCTTCTAATGTTTTTCCTGTATGAACACTCTGTATTTCTATCATCAAATTAATGACTGTTCATCTATGTTCCATACATTGAATATTTTTTTTATTATTATATTAAACCAATACTATTTATATATACCATTTAAATTCTATATTCTTTATTTTCTTGATTGAATGATATTTACATGGAATGTTACTTGATGACATCGGATACCAATTTATTTTCCTTGTGTTTATGATTTTATTATTATATATGTAATTTTTAATGGTTTATATGGTGTTAATAACTTCCATTATGACTTTCCATTACTTTATGTTTTGAAAATCACAAACACAATTCTTACGAAAAATTACCTTTCCCTAATAATGTTTTTCAAAAGGAAAACTTTCTTTATCTAAGAAAAGTTTTATACTTACTCTTGGTTTTCAATGTCTTATTTAATGTTTTCTTAAATCACATCTAACCAACTTTTTCATAATCAAAAAATTCAGATCCTTACCTACCATAGAACCTTACAGTTTCCAAGACTCTGAATTCATCATTATTTAGTCTCTGAATTCATAATAATTTAGACTTTGATTTCATCAGAATTCAGACTCTAAATTCATCAGAATTCCAACTTCAAATTCATCAGAATTTAGACTCTAAAATTATATGAAATTTAGACTTTGAATTCTATAAAATCCAAAAGCCTAATTATTTAAAATTCAGACTCTGAATTCTCTGAAATTCATACTCTGAATTATCTGTAATTTGGACTCAGAATTCTCGGAAATTCAGAATCTGAATTCATTGAAATTTAGAATCTGAATTCTTTAGAATTCAGACTTTGATATCACCAAAATTCAGATTCATATTTACTCATAATTCAGCCCATGAGTTCATCATAATTTAGAATCATAATTCCTTATAATTCAGACTCCAAATAACCATTTTTTACAGAATCCGGTTGTTCAAATTTTTAGAGTCTGATTTCAAATTTTCCTAGATTCTAAATATTCATATTTTTTAAATTTACTTTACATTCATTACATATTTTTTCATGTTTATTAGATCCCAGTTTCTTAATCATGATAATGTTTTCCATGTTTTCTTATATGTAATGATGTCGTGTAATCTGTTTTAAACTAACCATTGGTTCAGTGACATCTGACTAGGTCCCTTATAAATTCTAGATAAAATACGATAGTTGGATAAGGAGATGAATATTGAAATTTTTTACTGTAAATACTCCGTCCATTTTATGTGTATTAATAAAAAAAATACAAGTTGCGATGCTTTGATGTTATTTCAAGGTATAAAGACTCTTGTTCTTTGTGCGATATGTGAACATCTTCTATATCCTCAAACAACTTGTTCAGACTTGTGCGTATCCTATTGTTTATATGTACAATAGAGGGCTTCTAGGGATAGGAAGACGTGGGTGAAAACTGCATTAAAGTTATAGGGATTATATGGTTATGAAGATACAGGTTTCGACTACCATAAATATCGAGGGCTTGGGGGGATAGCAAGAATTATTCTAATATTTTTATTGAGGTGTGGGTAAGACAAACCTTCTTGAATGTATAAATCAAGGGATCTTTATCCAAGGATGTTGGATACCATTCTGTTGGGGTTAAAATATTTCATTCCAATTTAATTTTTTTTTACACGTTTTATTTCGACTAAATTCTATTAAATAAAGATGTATAAATTTCTTTTACTTTTGTTATACTTTTTCAACTCTAATATAAATAAGATTCTATACACATTAAGTTATAATCATTATCTAAGTTTAGGTTCCTTATAATTGGACCTAGGATCTTAAAATTTTCCCTTTGAGTTAGAACCAAAGAGGAATTATGAATTTACCTTTTTTACCATTATTAAACATAGACCTACTTTTAGTTTCAAAAGAAGAAAATTTTTGAACCTACAATTCACACCCTTTTGTAATAAAGAATCTACATTTATATTTTGATCCTACAATTGGTATCAGAGAGATTATTTTAAATAATTATACTTACATATAATTTTTTATTTCTCAACCATTTCCATTTCGTGACTTTACATACTTATGTTTTTCTTATGGATTTGCTTTTCTTATAAACTTTTACTACTAACATGTTTTGTGGAAAAGAAATTTCTTATAGAATGGGATGAATAAATGTCAGTTATATAGAAAACCAAAATCCTACCAGACCATAAATTTTTTATGGTAATGATTATGAGTACTCGAGATATAGGATGATGACTCTCATTATCAATACTTGTGTGGATAAATTTATCTTGCTAACTGGTGAATATAGGATTCCTGATAAGAAAATCAGAACAATTACAAATCAAGAAAAAAATATCAACTAAAATACAAGAAATGTTGT
This sequence comes from Viscum album, assembly GCA_963277665.1. Classification (NCBI taxonomy): domain Eukaryota; kingdom Viridiplantae; phylum Streptophyta; class Magnoliopsida; order Santalales; family Viscaceae; genus Viscum; species Viscum album. The sequence continues at coordinate 1,369,108,581 of OY728133.1, read as the reverse complement.
ACTCTTTTATGTTCGATGACCAAGATTATCAATATTCAAATATATTCTTATAAACCTGCGAATATTATTAGGAAGAAACATGAAGTTACACATTTTTTAACTTCTAATGTGATAGATGCTAGAAGAGCTATGTTAATAGATGAATATCATAGATTTATATTTCCTTATAGAGAACCAATTTGCAAAGTGAAATAATGATTTATGACTATCATTAAAATTCTTCAATTTATAGGAGAAAAATGTCATGATGATGAAGTCCTTGTGTAATATATAAATGATATTATACCCAATGAGTCAGAATCTAAAAGGAATGATATTGATGAAAATAGAAATGTATCTAATATCATACATAATGAACTATTTGGAACACCTATTTAGCATAAAAAAATAATAACGAGAGATGATGGGTTCAACAAGAAAAAGAATGGTAATGTAAGTGTTTCATTCACTACTAAAACTAACTCCAAGACTCCGAAAAGGATAACTAGATATAAAGCTAAGAAATTTGTTGTTATATCTAAATGAAGTATTAATGATCATTCTGAGAATGAACATTCCAATATTTTTTGAAGGATGAACTAGATTATGTAAAATACAAATTTTCAGTATATATATAAGAAGAATGACATAAATGACAAGAATGATTCCGAATTAACTTGTTTTGAATGCAATTGGGCTAGAAATATCAGACCTGATTGTCTTATGTCGATGAGAAAACACAGAATGGATATGAATTCTAGAAATAATAGAAATATGTACTACAATTATAAGGATAAGAATGTCTTAAAATATAATTACACCTACAGTTCCAGTGGTGGTGACACATTAAATTAATCTTTGGAATATGAATCTTCTGGATATAAGAATAATGGTCTTATATCCAGATTACCTATTAAAAATATTTGTCTTATGGATAAAGTACACAGTTATGACCCATTAATTAATATTAAATTAAATTAAAATTTTAATAATTAATAATATTATAAATCTTCCGATGAAAAATATTCTTCCTTAGAATATAATACAATACCATCATTTGAATAAGACTCTCTATTTTCTAAATTACTTAAGAATAAAAATTGAAAGATAGAAAGAAGTTTTTGAAAGAAAATTATAGAATTTATGCTTTAACAGAAGAAGTATTATATCTTTTTAATGATATTTATTGGAAACCCATGATATTGAAAATGATTCTAAAAATCATAAGGATGTTTATTATGGGAAGGATAATCATTCTAAGGATTTTAAAATTTTTATTTCTAGTAAAAATGTTTTAGATAATATCTCAAACTATAAGAATAATGACTACGAGGATAAGAATTTAGTCATCGGACTAAAATGGGATATATTTTCCTTAAATAAACTGTAATAAATTTTTACTTCTAGAAGTAATAAATTAGATAAAATGTATTCAAAACTGCATACTCTTAAGAATAGATCTAGATTTGATTATACTTATGAAAAACCTATTTTTAGTCATAATTATTTTGTTCCCCAAAGTGATCCTTTTTTACCATGTGTCATAGTGGTAGACAGTGGGAGAAAAAAAATTCTTTTATTAAATTCCAATCCTTAGGATTTCAAAAAGGTTATTTTTCTATGAAACAGTTGATACCTAATATTTTATATTCCGCAATTTTCTGATCCAATCATGTTTGGATTCTGAATGTCTAACCTTTATATTTTCATTAATATAAAGGAAGTACCAACAAAAATACATGGAACATGGATAATGGATGTTCCCAACACATGATAAGTAATATAAAATTCATTGAAAATAGTATCAAGATGAAATGAGGAATAGTAACATTCAAAGATAATGATTAAGGAGAAATTATTGGTATATGTAACATTGTTCATTTTGGAAAATCATTAATTTAAAAATTTTAATTTGTTAAAGGTCTTAAGCACAACCTTATAAGAATAATATAATTATGTGATGAAGGTTACCATGGAAATTTTAGTAATGATAAATTCTTATTACATAATTTCATGGAATATTTTATTCTCTCTTCCCATAGGCACAAGAATTTTTATACACTAAACTTATGGGACCTTAGGAGCTAAGACCTACCTTGACATAGTGCAATAGAAGATCAATATTGGTTATGGAATAGAATACTATGACACTATAACCTTAGGAACCTATAAAAACTCTCAAAAAAGGCTTGTTAAAGATATATAAGAGATTATATTTGAATCATCAAATGATTGTGATTCTTGTCAATATAGAAAGAAATAAAAGTCAAGATTTAAATTAATCAATGATTTCTAAAATTTTGATGAATTATAGAAAGTTCTTATGGATCATTTTGGTCCAAAACAAACTGAATGTATTGGAGTAAAATTATATGCATTTTTTTAGATTATGATTGCACTAAATTTACATGGGTATATTTTTTAGCAACAAAATATGAATACTTTTCTTATTTTTAATAATTTTCATCCAATGTTAAAAATGATAAAAACCATCCATTGATATCTATTCATAGTGATCATGGAGGAGAATATCAAAACTAAAATTCTAAAACTTTTTCTGTAAAAAAAATTACTCATAACTTTTTATCTCCATGAACTCCTCAAAAAAATGGTGTGGTTGAGAGAAGAAATCGAATTCTTCCAGAGATAAGGAGAACAACATTGACTGAAAATTAAATTGTTAAAAAAAATTCAACTGAATCTATTAGTGCTTCTTGTTATACTATAAATTGAGTTTTAATCAGGCCTTTTCTTAATAAAACACCTTATGAGATATGGACAGGTTGAAAACAAAGAAATTCTTACTTCAAAGTATTTGGATGCAAATTATTATTCTTGAATACTAAATACATATTACATAAATTTGAACAAAAATCCGATGAAGGAATTTTCAGAGGCTACTCTGCTATATATAATTATTATAGAGTTTTTAACTAAAATTAGTAAACAATTGATGAAATAGTACATGATAAGTTTGATGAAACTGATCCTTTTGTTATTAAATAACTACAACATACATCTTTGGATGTGTTTCCAAAAATTGATTTTCAACCATCGATGAAAGATTATTCTAGTAAGAAAAATACTCAATATAATGTTTATGAATTATTTACCACAGATGATTTTTAAAATTATATTGATGAAAATAATTTACAAAACCCAAATCAGTTGTTTCTTAAGAATCATCCTAATGATAGTATCATTGGGAATGTAAATCAACTAGTATAGACTATAAGTTCGTTAATAAATAATGTAGAACATCTATCATTTTGTTCTAAATTAAAATATAAAAGCACTGATGAAGCTTTAGGTGATGATGATTGGATTAAAGCTATGAAAGATGAACAAAATGAATTTGAAAGGAACAAAGTCTGGACCTTGGTTGAAAGAAAAAAAGGAAGCATCTACAAATAGAGTATAATGAGTCTTCAGAAATAAATGTGATGAAAATGGATTAATTGTTAGAAAATAAATCAGGATTAGTTTCTAAAGGCTATAATCAATGAAAAGGAATAAACTATGATGAAACCTTTCATTCCGTATTAAGACTTGAATCTATTCATATTATAATAGCCTTTCAACAATCTTTAATTTCAAAAATTTTCAAATATACGTTACATGATATTTCTTTAACAGATATGTTCATGTTGAAGTTTATATTGCACAACCTCCTAGCTTTGATGAAAAAAATTTCATGAACATGTTTTTAGAGAAACCAAAGAATTATATGGACTTAAACAAGCACCTAGAGCCGAGTATGACAGACTTATAGGATTTGTGTTGCGAAAAAATTATGTTAAGGGAATAGATGATCAACCATTATTATAAATAAAGATAAAAAAATGATTTTATTTTTATAATTTATATTTATGACATTATATTTAGATAAACTCAGTAATATTTAACTAATTCATTTGAATATATCAGGAAATATGAGTTTGATATTTGTATAATGGGTGAGTTAACATTTTTTCTTACATTCAAAATTTTTAAAAAACCAAAATGAATCTTTGTATCTCAATATAATTATACTGAAGAACTTCTTAAGAAGTATGGATATGAAAACACTAAAATTATAAGTACTCCAATCGGTACCTCAAATTCTCTTGATCTTGATGAAGGTGGGAAGTGAGTAGATAAAACATATTTTAGAGTTATGATAGGAATTTTATTATAATTAATATCTATTCATACACACATAATGTTTTTAGTATGCCTATGTTCATGTTATCAGTCTAACCCAATAGGAATCCCATTTAAAAATAGTGAAACAAATTTTTTTCAATTTAAAGGGAACCATGGACTTGGTTATTTTTTTTTCTTGTAGACATGATTTTGTTTTAAAAAGTTTTTCAGATGTTGATTATTGGGGATATAAAATGGATAGGAAATGTACATCCAAAACATGTCATTTTCTAGGAGATTGATTAGATTCTGGGTTATGCAAGAAGCAACACTAGGTAGCACTTTCCACTATTGAATATCAATTTTTTGTAGTAAGAAATTCTTATGCTCAAGTGTAGTGGATGAAATGCACAGTCACATATGATGGAAATAGTTTTACCCAAACACAAATATTGTGTGATAATAAAAGTCCCATTTCCCTAAGCAAAATGCATTCACATAATTCTAATGCAATGAACATAGATATTAGGCATCAATTTCTTAGTGATCACAAACTCAAAGGATATAGAATTCTTCAATTTTTCAGAACACAAGATCAACTTTCTGAAATTTTAAACAATCATTACCCTATGATAGATTTGAATATATTAAAGAAGTGTTAGGAATGATAACTTTATGGTAGTCATTCATATTAACTTTTTGTTGAAACTAATATCTATAAATTAAGAAACTATTTTTCATATGGGGGGTTCCTTTGTTTATTCATTTAAAAATTTCCATATTAATTTTTTTTCCTTAATAAATTTTTTCAGAACCGAAATTTTTTCTTTTCTTAATTAAAAATTTCTAGAATATATGTTCATCAAAAAGAACCTTATCAATATTGATAATTCATTCGATGAAATAGCGATGGTATATTTCTTTATATAAATCTTCATAATTGTATTATTTACTTTTTTCTATTTATATATTATTTTAATAAAGAATTATCATATTCACATTACTTAAATATGATTTTTTATTAAAACCTTAAATGATCAGAACCTTCAAAAACCTTCTATAGCATTGATATCAATCATCAAATAATATCCAGATAATCTCAACATTTGGATTGTTTTATAAATTTGAACCATTATCACAAATCCTATATAAAGGCCCCCCATATTCATGTCCCACATCAGTTTTTCAAGTGACTTTGTGCTGAATCATTTCCTCCCTTCAAATAAACCATTCTATTTTTTCAGTTTTCTTATGTTTAGAATATCTCTTGATATTTCCTCACAAAATCAGATGGCCTCAAGCAAGGAACTCAAGAATTGGAAAATTTATAGAGAAAGGTTGGTTGTATCAAATATCTTTCTGAAGTATGATTCCCTGATTTCAAAAGTTATAAATACAAATAGTTAAGAAATTATTTAAGTTTACAAATATAAAAATCAGGATTTAGTTTGTCCTGATATCCTTATAATATTCTATAATATAGTCTATTTTTATAAACAAAGAGGAATAGAATTCTTTTCGTTCAAGATAAATGGTAAGACTTACTCCCTATATTTTAAAAAAAATGGAAGATAAGTATTATCTTAAAAAATGTGATATTTTTATGATGGATTTATTGTTGAATATATGAAAGATAAACATAATCAAGTATATTATTCAAACCATCTGAAATATCAAGAATCGAACCCTCAAGTCTTAGATTATTATGTATCTAGCAATCTTGTCGATGATCATTACACTTTGTTTAGAATTATTTAAAATTCCTTACAGTTAAAAATGCCAAATCTTTATGATTATGTTGTTGAGTGATGATACAATAAGGATGAAGGAAACCTGTTTTAGTATCTAGATAAAATAATTTTCTGATATTCCTAAATTAATTTCCATGTTGCTATAAATAAAGAGTATTTAGGTAAAACATTCAATAAATCTCTGAAGAAGATGAGACATAATGAACTAGAATCAAAAGAAAAATAACTCATTCTAGAAACTTAGTCAGCTCTACCCATGACAAAAAAGAAAAATATATTTTATCATGAATTGGTATCCACATGGATAGAGAAAAAGATGAAGAAGAATAAGGAGTAAGATCGTGATGCTGGTTTTGGATTAGACCCTAATGAGGATAAGGCCTTCAAGATTCAGGGAGCAGAAGAGCTTGAGAACCGAGATAAAGTGAAAAAGAAGAATAAGATGTTGTTAAAAGTCAAAATTTTCTTAAGCCTTGCTGAATTATATAGAGAAATATTCTAAAAAAATTTAGGTACCACAATCCTTCATAAAAGTATCAGTTCCAATTGAAGCTTTGGGAAAGAAATATTGAATTATAGAACCCATTGATAAAGAAGAAGTAGAAAAAGAATAAAAAGAAGAAGAGGAAAGTGAAGATGTAATAAAAATGGTGGAATAATACAATGAGAAGGAATGTTCTTCGAAAAACTAGTTAATCAAAACATCCCAAGTATAATCAACCAAAATAATATTAGAAGGGAAAGATGATGATACACAAGATGAGGTTGATAGACCTAGTGATGATAAAAGAAAAAATCATGATTTTATTTGTCATGATGATGTTAATGAATATGTTGATAAAGATTATGTTGATAATAATAAGATAATCCATGTCACTGATAGTGAGTATGTAACTCCAAATGTTGAGAATGAGATCTCTAGAGATGACAATGGAAAAAAGTAGTTATTGATTCACCTAGAAAAGTTGTGGTTGTGAATTCTATGAATGATTTTGTTGAAATATCCAAGAGGAAAAATGAAGATAAAGATAATGTTTCTTCCCTAATAATGGAATCTGCTTCTGAATCTTCATCTTCCTTGAGACATGATTTTTTTTGTTCAATCATTGAAATAGCCAGTGAACACAATTCCCTTATTTCATATATTAATTAGAGATATCAGTTACTTCAGCATTTTATCAATCAGAATTCAGATTCATGAACCATACTAAAGGGATTTTTTGTTAATCTATAAATGGAGTTAAATACATTTAACATTAGTTATGATGATCATAAGAGATCATTCATGAAAATAACCAAATGGTTTAAGACATTGAATGATGATTTGATAATCATGGATGATCTTCATGAGTTAATAAAGGTTTATTTTGATAATTCATACGACACTATCAAGAACCTTAAATCATGTATATAAATGAAATCAAATATAGTGAATGTTTTTCTAATTCTAGAAGATAAAGAACTAAATTGAAATATCAATTCAATTTCCCTAAATTTGAAAAGGGAAAGAGACCTCAGGGAAGAGTTGGAAGAAAAATTCAAACATCATGAAGAAGTGGTAAAATTTCAAGCTGAAATTATTAAGTCCCATGAAGGAAAAATTAATGTTCTTGAGAATAATAATCAAGATCCGGATCAGTTGATTATGAAATTTGAGGATGATCGCAAATAGATTATGATGAAGAAGACAAAATTTAAAAATATTATACCAAAGGAAAATTAGTATGAATGATTTTCTTTAAAATATAATATTTTCTTATATTCTCCTTGTTAATATATTTCCAAAAATATTGATTTTTTTAAACTAAAATTGTTTTTTCTTTTATATTTTCAACACTTTAGTTAAAAAAATTCATCCCTCTTTTTATTTTTTGAAAATAAAAAAAGGGGAGAAAAGATTGATCCAATAAATATTAAGTTAAAAGAATAAAATTACCTATGTAAGGGGATGATTAAATAAAGAATATATTATTAATCAAGAAGTAAATTCTCTATAAAAACAATAAATTGATCCTTAAGGATTTAAAAACGTAAGTTGGAGTTAGCCGTATTAATCATGGTTTGTTAGAACAAGGAGTTAAGTATTTATTTTAATTTTCAAAAAGCAAAATCCTGGTTTCTTATATTTTTTTTGAAAAGTTATCTATTCATTTCAAAAAGTGGGAGATTGATGAGTCAATATGTTCCCTTATGACTTTTATTCCTTTATGTTTTGAAAATCAGAAACACATATCTTAGAGAAAATAAAATTTCTCTAATATTTTTTTTCCTATAGAAAATTTTCCTTCTTTTTGAAAAGTTTTATCCTAACCCTTGATTTTTAATGTATTATTTAATATTTTATTAATACATGTCTAACCATATTTTTCTTCATCCAAATATTCATATCCTTACCTAACATAGAAACTTATAGTTTCTTAGACTCAAAATTCACCAGAATTCAGACTCTGAATTCATTATAATTCAGACTCAGTATTCTTTGAAATTCAGGCTCAAGATTATCTAAAATTAATACTCTAAATTTTATGAAATTAAAATTCTGAATTCTATGAAATTAAGACTCTGAATTCCCTAAAATGTAGAATCATAATTCTTTGAAATTTAGACACAAAATTCTCTTAAATTTGGACTCTGAATTCTTCATAATTCAGACTCCAAATTCAACATAATTCAGATTCCAAATTCCTCATTATTTCGACTTTGAATTCATAAGAATTCAAATTCTAAATTCCTCATAATTCAAGTTATGAATATCCATTTTTTTCTAAAATCAAATTGTTCATATTTTATGACTCTGATTTCTCACATTCCGAGATTTTGATTGTTCATATTTTTTAACTAACATTACTTTCTTAACATATTGTTTCATGTTTATCAGATCTTAGTTTCTTAAATATGATAATTTTTCCCATGTTTTCTTTTAAAAAACAATTTCGTGTAATATATTTTAATATAATAATTGGTTGAGTGACATATATCCAGTTCCCTCTGAAATTCATGTTAAAATATGATTGTTTGAGGGGGGAGATGGAAGTTTTAATTTCTACTTATAAATACCCCTTCCATTTGATGTGTTTATGGAAAAATATATTACATATTGTGATGCTATGAAGTGATTTATAGAGAGATAGAATATCATTCTCTGGGAATTCTAGGAAAATATTCTTCATTCATGAAGAACATGTTCAGCCTAGTGAGACATTGATTATTTATTTATACAATTAAGGGCTTCCAGGGATAGAATGACAGGTATGCTTACAACATTAATGTTCAAGGGATTCCAGGGACAAGAATAAAGAGTTTCTGACTACCCTAATGTCCAATGGATTTTTGGGATATGAAGATAAATTTGGATATTTATATCAAGGGATTAACATGGTGTTGGAAATATATAATTTCTTGAATGTATAAATCAAGGTACCATTATCATGGTTGTTGGATAACCTTCTATTTGGGTTAAAATATTTCCTTCCTATATATTTTTCACTGTTACATGTTTTCTTGCCACATAAATTTTGTTAACGAAAGAATATATAACTTTCTTATAATTTCTTATAATTGATTAAATCTGATATAATTAACATTATATACACTTTAAGGTATAATATTTCTCTATGATTATGTATCTTATAATTGGACCTGGTCCCTTCCAATTATCCCATTATGTTAGAACCAAATAGGGTTTATTAATTTACATTGTTTAACATTGTTAAAAATTGATTCCCTTTTAGGCTTAAGAGAAGAAAATTATTAATCCTAAATCCCCCATCTTCTAATTTATATTCGACATATAAATTTTAATCCTACATTTTCCTTTTTTCAAAACAATTTAAATGGATATGAAACTCATTTTCCTTCCATAGGTACTTTTGGATGTGTTTAATGAAGCCAATTATTATAGGGGGTTATGCTATAAAGAGTGAATGTTTTTTATTATAATGTTAAAAGAATTAAAAATTATTTCATTTAGTTCTTTATGATGTGACAAGTGAGTTATTTTCCAATGGAATATGTATGTGTTAATAAATGGGGGGGGGGCAGTCTGATATTACTATTCATTTCATTGGATAATAGTTTAAATCTTGTGAGTTAAGTATTCATGAGTAAATTTTAGTTTATTTAATTTATGGAAACTCATAGCATGGTGAATTAAAGTAATTATTCCTTATACTAATGTTTTTCCATATTTGGACGATATCATAATTTTATGCTTATTCACATTCTTAAGTTATACTCTCATTGCTAATTTTAAATGACTCATTGATATATTATGTTATAAAAACTATTATCAAATGATTTATGATCCTTGAATTCTTTGGTATATGTTTTTATGAATCATGATAATAAAAATATTTTAATCTTATTCTCACTAATGATATTCTATTTTTGTTATTTATTATTGCCCTTAGGAATATTATGACTTCACCACATTCTTATCTTTTCATTTTTCCAGGTTATGAAGATATGAGATGAATGGAGTTGACAAAATAGTTTCATATATGATGAAATTTTATGAGTTGTTGAAGACAGATTATTGATTAAATTTAATGTATAATGGGTAAATGTACAATTGATACATAGAAAATGTGTTTTATTAATAAATCATATGTTTTAATTCTCCAAAAAATTAAACCCAAAAGTCATTGGGAATGTATTGTAATGAAATATTTTCATTAAATTATGTGGAAAAGATTGTCACATCCATATGTGTATAAAATACCAATTCATATCATAATTAAAATGAATGTGTACATTCAAATAATAAATATTTTGATAGAGATTAATGAAAAAATATAATATTTGTGTCTATTGAAATCAATGAGATAAGATGAAAGTATAAATAACCATAATAAAATTATAAAATATAAATAATAAATAATTGTTAATTTATTATGTTACATTCCATTAAATACAGTATAATTTTTCCATGTTTTCTAAAACTATAGATTAGTTAATGTTACATTCCATAGATTGTAGAAAAAATGTATTCATGAGGAATTCAAAACAGTAAAAATATTTGATGATGTTTTCATTACTATAACGACAATTATTTTTATATAGTATAAATTTGTTCTTTGGATTGACTAAATATCACCATTTTAATATATATATATATATTATAAAATATAATAATTTATTTTTGTATTTTATATTTTAATTTAAATTTTTTCTTTGAACCATATTTTTGTATTTCAATAATTATTACAATAGAGAAGATGCTATAAAATTACATTACCTTTATCCTAGAGTTTAAACATTAATTGAATTATGATGTAATTTTGTAGGAAAAAATAATTCTTCAATAACAATATTTTTTGAAATATTTGTTTGTCAAATGTAAACCATTAAAAACTTCTCAGGAAAATGACACTTGTTTATTTGAACACTCACATGATTATTTATTATCCCACATGAATCCTTGATTTTTATTTTTAATGATAAAATCAATGGAATTTTATTTTTCATCTTTTATAATCGATTTCTTGACACATAAAATGTATTTAGGAATAAAAATACAAAATTCAATTAAAAAATTTAATAATCAAATACTCCATATTTGTTTCATTCTACAAAAATCATAGGAAAATTCATATGTTTTGATTGAAAATTTGGTAGATTCTATTAGTTGGAATGTTATACCCCATTTATTCTTATTTTATATAAAATTTATTATTATTTAATAATTTTTAAATTTTGAAATGTTTATGGTTTTATTGAGGTTTTTGGTTAAAAATATGACCTTTAGGAATAAGTATAATATTCATTCATAAAATATTTTTAGAAGATGTAGCTCCACATGGATAAACACATAGTGTGATTTTACATGAATAGTAACCATTAATCAATTATATATGATACTAGAAACAAATAAAATGGTAATTAATCTTCCAATGAATCATTTTCATCAACTGGGAAATTATTATAAGTATATTATTGGTAATTTATGTGTTTATAAAATGAATTAATATTATATAAAAAATAGTTATATTTTTTAAAAAGATATATTCATTTTTTGTGTTATGAATTTTATATATTTATTATTTTATTTAATTATAAAAAATTATTTGATATTGGAATAAAGCGGTGGGATTCAATTATATTGATTATTGTTTTGAATGAAAATTGATATTTCTTTAATTTTATAGAATTCTAAATTATATTATTATTGTTATTATTAATAATTACATGTGAAATTTTATAAGGGGTCTACCTAGACCCTCATAATTTAATTTTATAAATAAAAGGGATTGTAGATCCCTATATTCCTAGAGAATCTATCAACTTCTCCTTCAAGAAAGATTCTTAATGTGGTTTATTCTAATCATTATATTCTAGTATGATATTTTTTTATGTTTATTATTTATTACATATTCACAATAATCTTGGGTTCAAGGAAAAATTCGGGTTTATCAATGTCATGGAAAACAACCTAATTTTATGATTTTATTGGTATTAATAGGATAAAAACCCATAATATTACCATTGCTTACTCTATATTGATAAAGGCATCGAGGCTTTTTCAAATCTGGGAACATAGTTCTATCCCTATCCAATACCTTTATAAAACCATAGACGCTTCCAAATTTAATAGTGATTTTTCATTTTTAAAATTATCTATATCAATTTTAAATTTTTTCCCATGATTTTATAATAAATTTGTTTTTTGGGAGGAATGTTTTTATGGATTTTTTATATAAAATTATGTTCAAATGATTTCTAGAATAAAACATGCAATAAAAGTCCAAATAGGATTTATAATGTTATAATTAAATTTAATTTTAATTTTTAACATATGTACCATTTTAAAAAGGTAAATTCTTGGATCCCAGGTAATTTTTTGTGTTATTAAAGGGGTATTTGGTTGTTATTTAGCCTAATTTGAAAAAATAACCCCCATTCACTCAAGTAGTTTTTTATAACTTTAGTAATGTTTTTTAGGAGACAATATAAGATGTGTTTTCCTAGAATAATTTACATTTTTTATTAAGTAACTAATTATTTATTTTGTAAGGGTATCAAATGGAAAATATGTATTTACCTTGATTAATGTTATATCATCCTTCCCTGGTCCAACCATGGCATCAAGATTAAATTTCAGAAGGCATCAAGTTCTCTCCATGATCTCCATATGCTATGTACCAGTTTCAAGGGTCTATGAACATTCCTTTGGGAGTGAATTTCTCTCTAATGATCCATCACATTAACCTAAATAATGGAAAACATCAAATCAATAAGAAAATAGTGGAAGGTAACAACATAAAATACTAAATCTCAAATATAGAATATTAACATGACCTCAATTATCATATTATAAAGCATGAATTAAAATTATATATCAGATAAAAAAATGTAAACTATAGAATTCAAATTGGCCATAAAATTATAAGAGGATATCCCACTCTGTGCGGATCTTAAATATCACAAACAATGCTTCGATTTGTATCAAAACACTATCTCTCGTCAAAATTGGATATTTTCCCTCACATGGAATTTCATTCATCTCATCTATATGCATATTAGGTGTTCATGTACTTTAGGATTGAACATAGTACCTATTAAAAACCACTAATACACCTACCATTTTATGATTTAGTATTCACTGAAAAACAAATACGGAAAATTTTAAATGGTTTAATAATTATCATTTTAAAAAAGAAAAAATAGTGAGTGAAAACCATGTAACCCCAAAAAACTAGACCCATATCCAATTGTAGTAACCAGTGATCTAGGATTCAAGATTCTAACTCCTTAGGTAACCCCAAACTCACATAAGGCCAACTGTTCATGTGGAATAGATATAATAGGGATTATTTATTCCATTCCACCCCTATGCCATCATATAATTCCAACCCCTCGAGTCTAAATATTAAATACCATTGCATATAAAATATCAAATATATCCATTCCAATCATAACATATCATGGAACATCAATTCTCTATTCATCATATACATTCTACAAGTATTCATAATCCTGACTCTTCAATAAATCTAAAATGGTGAAGAATAATAACCTAAAGGTTAACACTAATTCAAGATAATAATTCTATTTTCATCCCATGAAATTTCACCAAAACAATTTAAGAATTCTGAAAATAATTTTTAAATATCAAGAATTCAAAAAAAAAGATATCGAAGATTATATAGAAAAAATATTTTAATAAAATTTAATTTCAAAAAAACTATGTTAAACCTAAATAATATAATTTTTGGCCTATCATTCATTAGACAACATTAAAAAAACATTAGTCATGAACATATTCAATTTAAAGACATATTCAATCATTCAGAATATAAATTTAAATCTTTTCGAACTCTCACCTTGGAAATCCCAATCATGCGGCTAACAACCAATGAAATCAGGGTATTTTACCACATTTAATTTATCCTTTTTCATAGACAAATATTACAATTATATAGAAGTTTCATACATTAATACCATAGTTTTAGTGGTAAAACCTCTTATAAACATATCAATAATGTTGATTTTTAGTATATGAAATTATTAAGAAATATAAGGCATTAAATAAATCAATTACCCAGTTTTAAAATTATTTATATTCATTTATTATAAATTAATAATCTTGAAATTAATATTCTCTTTAGTATAGAATATTACATTGGTCATTACCTATACCAATTAATTTTTATCTCATGCCTAATCACACTTCAAACCATTAATTGTAACATTACATTATCATTAATTTACATGTATTCATAATAATTCATTCCTAATAATTTAAATAAATTTTCAAATAAATTAACACATTTGGAAAAAAATAACCAAATTATAATTCATTCCTTTTATATATAGATGTCAAAATAAAAATAAATTAATTAGTCAAATACCATAATGATGAAAAGTAATTATCTCAAGGTTTTTTCCATTAAAACTCCATTAACTAAAGGATTTGAGAAGAAATTGAACAAGAAGAATATTAATTCAGATTAAAACTAAATTATTACCATGATTTAATTAACTTTTCATTAAATGGTATGTTATGGAAAAAAATATTTATCAGAATCCAACAGACTAAAAAATTGAAAATCTAATCACAAATGACGATAAAATCACACTGTAAAGTTAGGGTATGGTGGATGTAGAGTATTGGTTAATTTTCTATAAAATTTACACATAAAATAAACATTGTAGGAGGAATACACAAATAAAGGAAAAAATTAAATTTCCTTGAAAATTCATGTTTCCACTTATTTGAAAAAGATATGGAGAACTCTGGGTATTTCACCATACTACACTAACCACATTGTGGCTCACCTATCTACTAGTGCACATCCACTACTCACCTAGTGGATAGTCATGTGAAACTCCACCACTGACTCTTGAAAATATGGAATTGGTACCCAAATATTGGTTAACTGGTTGACACTTATGGGATAATATGGTATGATAATACCATATATCTTTCATACCGTACCTTTTATCACCTCTATCCCCCTAAATAATCACTAAATTGTACTAAAAATAACAATAGACCAAAAATTTATCATGATACATTTTGTAAAGATTGGAGGTCATAAAAACCCATAAATATAGTGATTATCATCCCTAAAAAGTGTTATTTACAATCAATAATGAAAAAATCCATCCATTAAGACCTCATCTTCTGTTCTCCTTCACATTTATCCTCTAATTAATTTTGTTTTCTCTATTAAATACCTTATAATATTTTTCAATATATATATATATATATATATATATATATATCAACATAGATAAAAAGGTTAAATTTATGCTATTGGATAACATAAAACAAATTATCCAATGGTTTCATTGATTATGGTATGTGGTTTTTGGAGTTTTGTGGAGCTAGTGCATAATTATGAATGAATAAGGGTATTTATAAAAATATTTAAATCATAAAAATAACTTCTTTATATCACGCATAATCATTATTTGGAAATATATTTTCGCTATTTAATGAAGCACTATAAAAAAACTAAAATTATGGTTGTGTCTGGGATATGGGTCTTTCCCATGATGTTTTATATATTCAATTTTCATAAGAAACCACCAATTTTTCAATCTTTGGTGGGATGAGTAATGATTTTAGAAATGTAAATATTATAATATTAACAATTTATTTTATTTAAATTGAATGGGTAATCATATGAGTGACCACTATAAGAATATGTTTCAAACAATCAATAGGATAATCCCCATGAACCCTATGTTTTTTGTTGCAAATTGAGATGAAATTTATGATATGGACTAGATAATTCATGGTTTTTATGTCAAAAGTCATGGAACATTTAAAAATGAACTATCCTATATCATTGTAAGGTTTCATGATTTATGTTATGATATTTTCTTCAGTAATTAATAATTTCAATTATTTTTTATTTTATTTTATTTATATAACTAAATTTGAAATTTTAGTTCTTAATTGTTTCTATGTTGTTTATTTAATTTTTACATTCATTATTAATGATTTAAATAGAGCATACATATATATTTATTAGAATATAATATTCGTATAACTGTAACATTTATCTTTATATATTTTTGGAATTTGGGGAGGATTTACATTGAACACTTGAATTAATCTAATATCTCTTCCCTTTATTCTAAGATTCCTCATATTTTATACTCTTTTCCTTGAATTATCATGAGATAAGTATATTTTGTTGGAATAATGTTTTGTTGAAATGGTAGTTCAATATCTCATGATATATAATTAATGAAATCATTTTGGTATCCGAACTCAGATGAAGATGACAATTAATCGAAATAGTTAATTATAGGAGAGGGTGGCGGTAAGGAATTAGATCAAGGAGGAAGCTACATAGGGTATCAAGGATGATGGAAGATGGTGTAATATGATTCCTGTGAAGAGAAGGGATCACCGTGGAATATATTTAATTGGAGGCACAATAAAACTGTTGGAATCATCATGATCGATTATTCCTGATGGAGGGAAGGACAATTCATTCCTAGAGGAAACTGTGGATGAGGTTGGTCACATTATAACAAAAATTTGTATTTGGAGGAATACTCGTGTTACCTTCCATAGTATGTAGGGATTATTTTCACCCATGTGGGATCCTATAACAATGGGGTGATGTGTGTTATTTATGTATTAAATGGTCATTTGTGAGATATTTTCCAACAAAATGAAATTCATTTCTCGGTAGTCTCCACATCCATGCACCCATGTTGGTATAATGGGAATACCGTGTGGTGCATTAATATGGGCCAAACCGATGTCCCAACCAAATTTCCTAAATGAAATGGCTTATATTTTGGTTGGGTGAGGTGCATGGGTTATGTTTTCCTTAGTTAAATATGAATTTGGTGCCTCTAGTGTACACACCTTATAGAAATGGGCCATGTTGCGTGCCCTAGAGGGAAATTTATCTTGGGGTTTTGCCTACGTGGTGTCTTCATGACTTCATACATATATGTTTTTTTCATACAAATAAATAGACTATTCTTAGTATTTCTCCATTTATATTTATATAGAATGTTATGTCCGACCATATGAGTCCTTTTGTAGGGTAGGATGTCAAGGATTTAAATATATATCATTAGGACCGGTAGTGGGGTTTGAGTTTACAGATTTTAGCTTTCATGGGATTGGTACCACTAAATATATGTTTCCTACCACCAAAATTATGTGTTGAAATTATTTACTTCATGCTACATAATATTTCACTATCCAATCGACATATGCGGTGTTCAATTTGATGAGGCATGGGTTCTTCTCTATGAAACTGGAGAGGTGATGATATGGCCAGTTGATTAATTTGATTCTCGAGGTCTTTTATTGATACTCTAATGTTGAGGTGATGTCTAAAGATTATACATAATTTTTTATAATTAATTTCATTAATTTGTTAATTTAATTGATAATTATTGCCTAATTTTTATTTTTTATATTATTTTTTCGGGGGAAGATTAAAATAAATTTTCAAAAAAAAATTATTCATTATGATGAACCTTTCAAAATTTTTTCTTAACACTAATTCATGACTTGGGAAATATGAAGTGTTATAAAATATTTGACAATTGAACAACGAGCCATACGAGATCAAATTGGATGAACTATTCACCTAGTTAATCATCATCAATATTTTTCTAGTGGGGAGATTAGTGAGAAATGAATAAGTTTTCATTGATTGGGTCAGAACCATGTGGTTTAAAAATTAGACATAATAATATGTGTATGCTAGTCTAGAAGAATCATGGCTGGGGCATCCCATATATTTCTCATCTAGCTTTTCCTATAACATAATGGTGTCTAAATGATATCCATCATTGATGAATCTATGTGGGATGATAAATTTTTGTGGTTTTATGTACTTGTTGGAATGCCACCATTGTGGGATCTGACCTGCATCCCCCTCGTTTCACAAAATCTCTACCACTGTTTTATTCAGCAATGTCAATTTGTATATGAAATTATCACCACAAAAAATCTTGATCATACTGTATATATATGAAATGAAAACAACAACAATATTTGAAAACCCAATTATTTTTTATTTAATATTGATCAATAAAACTAAAAATGGTGATAACATAGACAAGGTGTTCAATTTTTCAAATGAAGGGGTATCTATGTTGAGGGAATTTTGTAATGAATGGAAAATTCCAAACGAAATTTCCATGGAAATGGTGTTGTTCTGTGGTGGATATGTGAACCATATGAATGAAAGAGTAATATTTGATAACAAAAATGACAGGTAATATGTCATAGAGGAGGAATATAAGGTTTGTAGTAAAATTATAAATGAAAAAATGGATTTTTATTCAACATGGAAATGGATAATCTATTATAGAAGTGATGGAATGAAGTTGATCTAAAGGAAATGTGTAGTACAATGCCTGTGGGTTTTTGATGAATTCCATTTTGAGGACTATCAAAAAGGATCACTAGTTTTTGTGCCATGGAAAAGAGGTATTTTAGTCATGGTCTCATGATATGATAATGGTGACATGGTCATTATTTACTATAGAAATCATCATTATCAACACGAGAAATGGGATTTATCAGTGCTAAAAAGTGTCATCTTACCCAACACACATGAAAAGCGTACAACCATAATCAGTGCAAACAAAAGTGGAAATAAAGGTCCACTTTATCAGATATTTTATTACCATTGAAAAATGTCATGGTAGCTTCTAAAAAACATGCATACCTATAAAAACCCGATAACTAAACAAAAATTGAAAAGTTTAATAAAGTGGAATAAAAATATTTTAGAAAACTAGATTGGAATACAAATATTATATTGTAGTGTCATTTCAAATCAAAATTTAAATAAAAAGTAATTAAATTGACATAATATTTATAATTAATCAAATAATTACAACCCAATATACAAAATCAATACACTTATAACATGATTTCTGTGATGATTATCTTCTATAAATAAAATTCATTCACTAAGTCCAATGTTCATTTTTGTGATTTTATACTAAAAATAAAAAAACAATAATTTTGATATCATATAATCAATATGTTGAAAATTATATATGTTAATTACTGAATATTGTAATGACATTATCATTTATACTATCAATTATGTCAATAATGATTATATTGTTAATTTATTATTAATTATACTATTAATTAATAATTATATTATGATTAATTAATTTCACTATTTATTATAATCTCTATAAATTCTAATGTCAATTACTAAATATATTAATGATATTTTCATTTATTAACTATATTAATTACGTAAATAGTTGTTAATAATTATATAATTAACTAAAATGAAATTTTTATACTGAAAACTCATAGTTTTAATAATAACATGAACATCATGTTTCAGATTGACCTGTAGATTATTCCTACATGTATTAAATAAATTACGGACTATTTAACTAATGTTTTAAAATAATCTGAGTTTTTTAATCATCTATAACAATGTGATTTGTGTATTAAACTAAAATTTCAGTTTAATAATTAAATCACAATTAGATTCATACCAACCACATCATATATTAGATTAACATGAAGTCAATTCTCACAAGACACAAATGAATTATAGATCATTTTTATAAATTTTAAAAACAATTGGAGCCTATTTACTTGATTTTGACAACGTAACACATGTTTCAAACTAAAATATAAATTTTATATTAAAAACATTCACAATAAGTCATACAAAAAGAAATGTTTTTCATATTTAAATCAGTTCAATTACTAAACATGAAAAATCAATTATAGATCATTCATATAAATTTTGAAAACAATATGATTTTTATTAGTTTTGGCTATGTGACATGTGTTTTAACCTAAAATATCACTTTTATATTGAATACACACACCTTGAGTATTACACAACCCATCATGTTTCAGATTTATATATGGTTGATTACTATAAAAAAGGATCATTCTCGTAATGTTTGAAAACTATAAATGTTCATTTTCTTGGGTTTGTCTATGTGAAACTCCTTTTAAAAAAATTACCTTTATATTTTTAAAACATGAACTTGGAGTTATACTAGCCTTATGATGTGTCAGATTTTTGTACACTCAATTCCTACACATCATAAATGATGTATGGATCATTTTCATAATGTTTTGAAATAATTAGAGCTCATTTTCATAGATTTGTCCATGGGACACATGTTTTAAACAAAAACAAAAATTGTATATTGAAAAAATTTTCATTGACTCATACCTTCAAGATCATGTTTTGGGTTGATGCATAGTCAATTCCTAAACATAACAAAAAATTGTGGATCATTTTCATAATTTTTGAAAACAATACAAACTTGTTTGCTTAGTTTTGACTATGTGATACATGTTTTAAACTGAAATAAAAAACCCCATGCATGATACTGGCCACATCATGTGTCATGTTGATATGAAATAGATTCATACTCATCTAAAATGAATTATTTATCATTTTCCTAAATTTTTAAAAGAAACATAGATTTTTTGTCATGTTTTTCTTTGTTACATGCTTTTTAATATAAAACAACTCTTTCATATTGAAAACAAACACTTTAAGTCATACCATACATATCATGTCCCAAATTAATGCATGATTAATTTGTGTATTTCAGAAATGAATTATTGATTATTTTAAAAATGATTAAATATACTGTGATCTCATTTTTCATAGTTTTGATAATGTGATGTTATTTTAAAATTAAAATGGCACTTTTATATGAAAACAAACACTAGGACTCATAAAGGAAACATTATTTTTTAGATTATTATGAGGTAGATTCCTAAAAAAAAATTGAAACATGGAAAATTTTATTAGGGTTTCAATAAAATCCAAACTTGTTTACTCATTTTTTTCAATGTTTTACATCTTTTACACTAATGTGACAATTGAAATCATGCACTTTGGGTCATAATAATGGCATAATGTTTCATATTGTTGTGTAGACCATTACATCTTATCATAAATTAATTATGGACTGTTTTCTTATGTTTTGAAAATAATTTGACTCAATATTATTACTTTGTATGTTTTTCATGTTCTTCAAACAAAAATGACACTTCTATAATGCTAATATGCACTTTAAGTCATATTGGAAATATAATATGTCTGATTGATGCAGGTTTTGTTCTTGCACATAACATAAGAATTATGAATTACATTCCAAATTTATTATGAAAATATCATTTTCATTCTTTATGATTTCATATTTAAATTAAAATGAAACATTTAATGTGTACACACTCACATTGAGTCATACTAGACACAACGTGTGACATATTGATGGTTGGTCAATTATTAAATGATAAAAATTAATTGTAGGTAGCTTTAATAAATTATAATGAAAATTTGAGCCTATTTTCTATAATTTCGATGTGATACTTAATTGATCAAAAATGAATCTTTTTATGTGATAACATTTAATTTGAATCATGCTGGACACATCATGCATCATATTGAGACATGATCAATTCCTAAATATTCCAAATTATTTACGGATCATTATTCTATTATATTAAAGCAATATGATTTCATTAACATGTTTTTGAAAATGTGAAATATATTTTAATGTAAAATGAAACTTTTATATTGAAAAAATGCACTTTAATTCATTAAGGTCATATCCTGGGTTATATTGATGTGTGTTAAATTCCTACATGTAAAATATTATTTATGGATTATTTTTATAATGGTTAAAGACAATTAGATACTTTTTACATGGTTTGGGATATATGACATTTTTTTAGCGTAAAATGACTCTTTTATTGTGATAAACAAACATTTGGTTATACTGGACACATCATGTGTCAGATTGACATGAACTCAATTCTTACACATCACACAGAGAATATTTATCATTTTTATAATTTTTGAAAACAATATAACCTTGTTTTATTATTTTTTATAATGTAATGCACATTTTAAACTAAACTGACATTTTTAAATTGAAAACACACAATTTGAGTCATACCGACCACATCATTTTTCGGATTGATGTGACGTAAATTCATTCACATTGAAAATGAATTATAGATCATTATACTAATTTTTGAATAAAATCTTCTCTATTTTTCTTTGTATTGAAAATTTGATGCATATTTTAAACAGAGATGACACTTTTATATTTAAAACACAAACTTGGAATCAGAATAACCAAATCGTATGTCATATTGAAATGGGGTCGTTTCCAAAAAATAAAAAATTAATTATAGATCATTTTCCTAAATTATTAAAAAAATATGAGATCATTTTCTCAGTTTTGACCATATGATATGTTTTTCTAACTATGATACTTTGAAGAGATCAACCAGCCTCTCAACATTTTCACCTTAAAACCATATTTCAAATTCAATCATAGTTAATTCATTATTTCTATATTTAGAATTGGATTGTTATATTGGTGAGGCTTCACAATTAGTATTTAAAATATCTATTATACTCATGTATTTGGTAAAATAAAATGTTGAATTTTAGGATATCACCTTGGTTTTTAATCGTAGAGGATGATATGGTCACAAGAGGGGCCAAAATATTTTTATAACTCGTCAAAAAGACAGGAAGATAAAAATGAAAATGTTGAGGCTACAATCATTGAAGTACCATCCCATGTTGTTGGTAATTTGTCTTCTGATTTATGATTAGAAGGATCCATGAACCATTTATCTCTCATCATTATCATAGTTGTAGCCTTAATTTCCAATATCGTATAACCAATAGTAGCTTCAAACACGTTATTAAATCTACTAGAATCCATAGGGTGTAACCCTCCATTATACATCTCATGGAGAAATAGTTAAAATATTTATTGCATTGAAGGTTCATCACAAATTAAATTTTCAGTTTCTACCAACTCTTACTAACCCCAAATGGATTGAAATTAGTGAAAAGTCGAAAAAAAATTCATGGTCAGTTGGGGACTAAGAATATACCCTTTAGAAAAAATTAAATATATTATTAACAATAGTATTATTTTAATAATCACATGAGATAAAAATTTAGTAAATTTTTATTAAATTTAGTATTGATATTGGACTACATCTATTGATATAAGATGATTTTCAAGTATCTAAAATGATTTCAAGAAACACTTGACTTAATATTGTGATTCTTCTAATGATATTACCAAAAAATCACCATCAATAAAAACATTTTATACTATTTTCATCTTCTGAATGAACCAAAGGTGGGATAGGATCATAAAATATGTATCCCCACTCAATAGAGGGAGAAACTATATGGTGGCATTCAATGTCCATTATAAAAATTGGTAGATCAAATATGAAACAAATTTTGGATCGAAATTGTAAATGTATGAAAACAAAAAATATAACATACTGATTTCTAATAATCCATGAAATTTATTTTAGGGAAAATAATATTTAATAATTACAATAATAATGCATCAAATCCCAAATGTATCTTTATGAGAATCAAATTAACTAGATTATGAACATGTTAGGTAACCACCTTAACATGATTTTCAAAAATATTTTGACATCATGTACTCTTCCCACTAATCTGTAACAAAATTTTCATCTTCTTTTTATTATGTAGAATTTTAGTAGTCCTTGTAATACTGAGAAAATATAGAAAACAAAATTAGTAAAGAATATTTCAAATGAAATTTGAATTATCATAAAAAATTACTTATTTAGGGATGTGATTTTTATGATTTTATAAAATATCTTTCTAAAATTTTCAAGTACAACAACCATAAATATTATTTTTATTTTGTTTCAAACTCTTCAAAAACATTTACCAAAAATTAAATTATTTTCAAATATGTTTTGACTGTTAACTATTACTTTATATATCTTCATATGTTTTTATTTAAAAAAATTTATTGGATTATTGTCTTCAATAACTGACCCCACACCATGATTTTTCCTATATTTATAGATTTCCCTATCATAATTGTTTTGGTAAAACATATGATAAAACAAAAAATATAAATTTTATCTATAAATTTCTTATATTATTCCATTATAAATCTATATTGGATATCTTGTGTGGTCTATTTATTGGAAATCCATGCTCTAGATCCAAAAAATAAACATTTAGGGTATGAAATTTGATAACCATTGGAATCAGATGCTTCTTCAAAAACAAATAATTAATGAAAAATAAAAAAATATTTTTGATATGATTAGATTTTGGAATTTTAGCTATAATTTTTTGGAATTGGAAGTATTATGTCCTCTATTATTTTATTTTCATACATTTTTATTAGTTCATATATATTTTTTTCAATACATTCTAATTAAAAAGAAAAATTTTCTATAGTTCTGATAGAAGGTTTAATGAGTCCAAATATTACTCCACGTGTTTTTACCTTTATATATTTGAAATATATTCACCTATATAAAATATTAATTGATATTAACCATAATGAAAATTATAGATCATTTTATGGAAAACCAAATTATGAAAGAATACAACATGTTTGCATTCAAAATTTAGATTCATAGACACTCAAACGTGATAATATAATTTTTACTCTCAAGGCCAACCGTGCCTCTAATGGAATATACTAATATTTCATATTCATTTTCAATGTAGTAAATATTTTAATCATTGAATTTTGTATCTACATGAAATTTTTATGTAAATATAAATGGTTGTGGAACCGATGGGTGTGACTTTAGTCTATTAAGCCCTTTTAATTTCTTTTTTGACTCACTAGATTATCTTGATTCAACTTTCTATTTCTCATTTATTTCTTCCTTCTATAAATCCATACATAATTTCAAACAAATTTTTATCAATTTTTAATGGGTTTTCATTATAACAAAATCAAGGACATACCTCATGAATCTTTATAATATTAAACAACCATACTATGAAAATTACAATAGCATTATCAACTATTGTAAAATCTGTATCATTATGTAGAATAGGAAACTCCGAATCTAACTTGTAAGATACTTCAATACCCTATAATTTATGATATTTTTGGAATTTTTTTATTATATAGCATTTCTCTTGGGATATTATACACCATACCACCCACAATAAAGAGATGAATGTGTGTTGATAGATTTAAATCATATACAATTTCAACTTGTGTAATTTTAATAATATAATGATATTGGATGTCATTGGATTCATATTTAATGGAATGTTTTATAAAAATATTAATTACCTCATGTAAGGAAGTAGGTTATGGGTGATAGATATCCTCAAAGATATTGAGTTCATGTTTCCCTTCTTGCACTGATAATTGATCCACTATTGGTTCCCATTGATCATTTAATACATATTATCCTACCAAAAAATATAGAAAAACAATATTTTTAAAAAAATATATATGTTGTTTCACAAATTTCAACATATCTTATATATCTCCCTCAAGAATGTTTTTATTGAAGTATTTTTGATATGACACTCCAAAATGTGAATATATAACATGACCATATTATTATTTCTATTCAAAGCTACTGAAAGTAGTTTTTCTTCAAGAACTATGGATACTCTTCTTATGTCAACATCATATAAAAACATATAAAGATAAATAGATATTTTTATGTAATATTGTTATAAATCTCATTAATTCAATAAAATTTCATGCTTACACATGAATCCCATATAACTTTTATGTTTTAATCTAGTATTACTCCTCCTATAATTACACAAGCCTCCTTACAAGGAACATGAATTATGATAAAAGTGGATTTGGATTCTAATCCACCAATCTAGATATAAAAAAAGAACATATATTATTTTATATATGACATATAGCTTTTAATATATATATATATATAATACATACCATTTTCGATTCAAGTGAATTGTTCCCCATCATTATATTAGGGTTAGGGTATATTGGTTTTGATATATGTTTCTTATTTTTTGAACACATTTACAGATAAAAAATTTATCAATTTTGAATTATAGTTGATAAAATGAATAATGTAAATAAATATTATCAATTATAGTGAACATGAAAATATTTTTCAACATAATGAATGATGTAATATTTCCAGGTTTCTTTGTTTTTAATGAGTGAATATGTTGTTGGTGAGGGTGGGTTTACTTTCCCCTTCTCATCCCTAAGATGCTACTTTTTTAGAAGTGTTTAGAAGACACTATGAGAATATCAAGAGAACATTAGGAACAATTTTATTTAGGAATAACTAAAATAATTGATATCTACAAGGGATAAAGAAAAGTAAATAAATGTTTCCTTACATCATTTTTTAGTAATGTAGTGTAAGTATATTATTACGTTACCCAATTATCTTCTCAAATGGTTGACTTTAATACAGGCATAACATGTACCACATATCTATATCAATTAGTAGAAGAAATCTAATTCTGACCCTCAAATAACTAATTAAATTTATATTTTTTGGGGAAATATGTTCGCCAAATTGATTCCAAACAACCTAAAATTGTATACATTTGCTTCATGTTTTGATAAATTTTGTTAATATGGTATTGTTATGACATTATTTTTTTCCTTAAAAAGCTGTTGATCCCCTTTTAATTGAGTATTTTCAATATTAATAATGTGTTATTCCTTGGTATTTGTATCATCAGTGTGTGCATAATTCATTATCTGCATGATTAGTCAAGAATTTAATTTAGATTACTTAAATAAAGTAGAGAATAGTAATATTGTCATGAAAAGGAATGTATTTTACCTTTGAGCTCATTTTTTCATTAAAAGAAGAAAGGATTTGGATCCTCATTAGCGTATCCAAATCTCCTCCATTTGGGCACATATAATATACAATAAACACTATAAATTTGGACCACTATGATGCGATTTTGATCTACCAATGAATGGGTCATCATCAATTTAATTTTTAGCAAGCCTAATCATTTTTCTGTAGTAAAAGAACAATTGAACATTTAATATCTATTGTATCTGAGACATAAAATTCAATCAATAAATGTGATTCAATTATTAATAGATAATCAGTATTCAATTTCATACTGATATTTACTTTCATGAATGTCAATTCATTGAATTTAACATCACTCATGTTGTCAACTAATTTTCAACAAAAAATCATTAATAGAAATGTTGTATAATATAACTCATATTCACGTTCTATAATGATGAAATATGAATTATTCACATAAATTGGTAATCTACCCATGAAACTGGATACAAAGATCACTTCTATTATAAGTTTTAATACACTATTTTATATCATAATGCACTCATCTTGTTCCTTCGCATCGAACACATAAACAATAATTTCAAAAAACTAAAAGGTAAAAATATTTCATTTGGTCCCTTAAAAATCCTTCAAAGTCATAAAAAAATTGAATTTAGATTTCCAGATAATTCGTTAAAAATGTTTTCATAAAAAAAAAGAAATAAACTATTGATTATTGGTATCTAATATTCATATTTTGTCCCTTAATAGATTCAAATATCTATGAATTACTTTTTGAGATTGAATATTTAGAGAAACCTATAACAATATTGTATCAAATTTTAAGGTGATATTTATATTGATCTATAATTGTAAACTTATAACTTTATCTTTGATAAATCCATTCAACAATAAGGTTTCCTCTATAATGAAATTTTGGGAGACCAATGCTATCTCAAATTTTCATTAATCGATATAGAACTCAACAGGTTATTCATCAATATATCTATATATTATACAACCATAAAGTTGAACTCGATTTGTGGTATACCTTTTGAAAATTATATTGTACATTTCAATGGGTTACATCCATTTGTAATTTATAGAACCACATAATAAAATCTACCTAATTATGTGATATATAAGATGTACAATTTTATCAATTAATGGTGGTATGGGAGAACATATGTAATTAACATAAAAATATTGTAATTTCATTATTAATAATGGGAAACTTCACAATTTCTAAATTATTCAATATGGATTTTAAAAATATAAAAATTATGGTGAACACATTTCCTATATTTTAGGTATAACACAATGTAAATAATCATGAATTAAACCTTATATAAAAACATGACATTCATGTGATTTTGGAACCTGTAACATCAAATTATTCAATGATGAGACATTGTTTCTATTTGATGAATATCTCTATAGCAAAATTTAACTATTGTTGAAGTTGAAAAAGACAAAATTGTATTCTCTGGATTGAGTGTATGAAGTTGATGGAAGAAATTATCAACATTTGCCTATCACTGGTACCAACACTTCCCTTATCCCCATGTCAATCACATCCAACCTAGCCTTAATATCCAATTTGGTTTTCCCTACTACATTAAGTATTCCAACAAATCAATAACATTAATTTAATCAATATTCATATCGTTAATATAATTTATGATGTAAAAACTATTTTAGTTTGTAAATTCAATGAAAATAAGTCCATATTTCCAATATGATATCATAACGGATTTTGAATTTTTTTACTGATATTTGTTTGAATATCCTTTACATTTTTGAATGGTTGATCTCCTATTAGCTGAGACTGTGTTGTACATTATTTTGTATATAAATTGAATGATATCATTCAGGAATGGTA
Organism: Viscum album; assembly: GCA_963277665.1. Taxonomy (NCBI): domain Eukaryota; kingdom Viridiplantae; phylum Streptophyta; class Magnoliopsida; order Santalales; family Viscaceae; genus Viscum; species Viscum album. Next base: position 1,369,079,807 of record OY728133.1, on the reverse strand, counting down.
TTTATGTCTGTAGGGAAGAAATGTGTGATATCCAAGAAACCTTATCTGAAAGTAATGTTTTAACCTATATATGTGCATAAATTATTTACTAACGGGACATCCCAATATTCCTTTAATTCTCTATCTATAAGAATATCAATATGAAGTAATATTATTTATCATCTTGTACAATATGGATTTCAATGTGAATTCATCACTTTTATGATCATTATACATTGTAACACTTGTATCCCACATCAATTTCATATTTTAGATCAGTAGATCTGAATAGGCATAACTATCATATCTAGGTTGTTTTAGTCCAGATATAACCAAATAATACATAATGTATATGCTCTTCATGAATAACTATGGTGGAAAGTTATAATTTACCAACATAATGGGAAATGTATTTTGAGTATTACATAGTATAATTATAGGATTTATAACATATGTATATATCTTAATATGGAGGTTTCTCTGACCATTTCCCAATTATGGATACATATAATCTATTTTATTCCACTGAGGAGAGTCGGTTGGGTGATGTTGTTTCCCATTTTCAAATCATGTATTTGCCTAAAACTAGAATTTTCTAGTCGTGTCGTAATATAAACATTTTTGGAAAAAATATGTAATGATAAGAAATATCCATACATCTTTTAAAGGACTCAAATCATCATTCTTATATTAGTTCACACCTCACATATAGAATTTTCTTCACCATTCATAGATCTTGTGAAATAATATATAATCAACTCGATAGAATTTTTTCCTGAGATACTAACCAATAAATGTAGCATTCTTTTAGCCGCATATTCTTAATATAAACAACCATTTTATTTTATTGTCATATAATTAGGGAGATCATGTAGTTTCATAAAACTGTTGTCACACCATTTGTTTCTATCATTCAAATTATTTAATTTAAACATGGATGAAAATGTTATGTATTTTGTACACATAGTATACACCAATATATTTCCAAAGTTATTTATCTTCTAAAAAAATCATTCAAACAAGAATTTCTTCTTCAAATTTCATTGTTATTTCATCCATATGAACATCATCATTATTTATAGCAGTATCCATATCAAATTGTCCATAAATGAAAGTTCCATCCCATTTAGTATGTACATTTAGTATTTTTCCATTTTTAGTCTAACATATATTGCATTGAATTATTCTGTGATAAAAAATGTTATTACAAATCTTCTGGATGAATTATTTTTGAATAAAAATAACGTAAAGAGGAAAATTGATATGTAAAGGGTCATATTCATACTCTATTACAACATTAATGAACTATTTAACTCCATTATCACACTCTTTTGTTATATGTTTAGAATCCATCCATTTTATATTAATATCCATCCAATAATGTTGAATAATATTATTATTACAAAATAAATAAATAAATACACATATGTTTTATATATAATTTATATATACATTCATATGTATACATTGTATCATAATTTCAGTACATGCATGCTCAATTATTGAAATACTTACATTTATGGAACATTTTTAAGGTCAATACTCTAATTCTAGATCTTTTTTCCACTAAAGATTAATTAATTTCTATTATAACACTTTTAGAGTCATTGATTTTATTTCATTTTTTAAAACACACTAGTTCAACAAACATTCTCTAAAAAAACCACAATTTGGAATTACGTGATATATCTATTTTTCAATAAATCAACTTCAATTAATTTCGAACCAATTAATCTTTTAGTGACAATGAACTTAATTAGAAACTTCCTCTAGATAGAAAATAAAAAATAATAATTCTTGTCGAAGTAAATAATGTTTTTAGTATCCAAAACCATTATAAATTATATTAATTATTTGGAGAAATCATGTGAAGTCAATAATATGCATGTAGATATATATGTGTGTGTATCTAATAGGTACAATTTTTTTAATATAGCCTTTACACACTCTAATGAATAAATTATAAAGAAAACTAAGATATAATTAGAATTATTAGTTAATAAATAATATGAAATAATTTATAATTAATGAATGATAAAATGTGTGATATTTATTACTTTAAAAATAAATAAATTGAAAAAATATCAAAAAATGAATATGTGTTATAAATTATATAGATTATTAGAAAAATTAAAAATTAATATATGATAAAATTAAAATGAATACATGTTAATTATATAAATAACTACCATATTAAAAACATTAACTGTTAATTAATAAGAATGTATAAATAAATATTAAAAGATATATCATTACATAAAAAATCAACAAATAAAAATTTAAAATGATTTAATCAAAAAAATTAAATATTAATTAATATTATTAATGAATAAATAATATTTAAAATTTCAATTTTTTTAAAAAAAATTAAATTAAATAAATCTTATTTACTAAAATAATTATAAAGAAAATTAATGATTTCAAAAACCTAATGTATATTAAATAAATTATATTAGTAAATGAAATTCTAAAATTAATATTAAAAATTCAAATTATTAATGAAATATTATGTGTCTGTGTGTTTCTATATAAAAGTGAATTAATTGAATATTTGGGTGTGTGAAATTAATGTAATAAAAGTTCGATATATTAGAAATTGAAAAAATTGACATTATATTTAAAATTTAGTACTCTATAAATATTATTTAATATTTTATATCAATATTATTATTTAATTAGAAATTGTTTTCACTAAATATATGATTTATTAAATCTAAATACATATTTTTAATTTTATAAATCACATTTTAGGGAAAATAATATATATTTATATATCAATATGAATATATTTATATATTAAAAATATAAAATGTATTAATGAGTAAATAAGTATAGAAAACATTAAAATTGAATAAATTACACAAATATTAAATGAATAAACATTTAAAATGAGTAAAATATAAAAAAAGTAAAATACAATTAACATTATTAATGAATAAATAATAATAAATGAATGGATGTCAAAAGTGAATAAAATATAATTAAAAGAAGAATTGATTGAGAAAATATTTAAAAAAATAAGAGTTATTTATTATATAAATTTTAAAAAATGGATATATGTTCATATAAAAATGAATAAACGTATTAATTATAGAAATTAAAATTATATTAAAAAAATTAAAAGTGAATCTTTTAATATAAAGAAATATTAAAAATTAATAAAATAATAAAAATTAAGAATTAAAAATGTAAACAATATTAAAAAATTATTAATCAAATAAATATTAGTAAATTTGAATCAATATAAAATATATATATATATATTAAATATTAATAAAATGATTATATTAAATAGAAATAAAAAATTGAATAAAATTGAATAATTTAAAATATAATATATTTTAATATCTAATATTAATAAATAAAAACCTAGAATGATAAAATTAACAATTTATTAATTGTGTATATAAGTCATTATAAAATTGAATTATTTCTATATATTATCAAGTGAAATAGAGTATGACGTATTATGTTTAACTTATTTATTCATTTTTTAATTAATAAATAAATGTTTATTATTTAATATATAATAAAATTTAAAAAATTAAATCACATGGTTATAATAATATGCCATTAAATGTTCTTTAATATTATTTTCTCAAAAAAATTTAATTAACTTATAGATCAATTTTCATTAAATATAAAACATATTAATAGAAATTTATTTATATATTAAATATGACTTATAAATACACATTTATTTTTCTATAAATCATATGAAAGAAACATATATATATATATATATATATTCATATATTAAATATTATTTTTAAAAATATAATTTTTTTCCTATTATTATATATGAAATTTTTCAATAAATAGTTTATATATAAAGTGTAAATTTTTATTTATCCTTATATAAAACATATTTAAATAAATGTTATATTTATATGAATAAAAATATATTTACATATTAATATATTATTATTAATGATATAATTTCATTATCAAATATATATTTTTATCGATTTTTTAACATTAATAACAGCGCCCCTTTATCGATAATAAAGTAGCGTTGTCGAAGGAGACGTTTCTCGTTACTAAAAAATTACTCTTAAAGTGTGTGCCTTTATCAACAGGTTTTTTAACTATGTAAAAGCTAACATTTTTCAATGCTTTTTATCACTGATAATGTCCCCCATTTATCAGTTATTTAATCTAACATAGATAAAGGATAGAAATAAATATAATGTAATATGTAGTAGTGATGGATGATTGTACTGTTTCATGGTTGATATATCTATAAATGATACAAAATTCAAGTCTCTCTTTCTGTAACATGTTGTTGGTTATATATCATGGTATGTTTTGAAGATAATTCACATGTAGTTTTTTGTAATTCATCAGAACTCCTCAGTCCATTACATTGAGAAAACATTTTTTTTGAGGTGTTCTAGGAAATAATGGTGACTCATTCAATGAGTTTCCCAAATATCCAGTTTTTCCATCAGTGAGTCTGGATTGGTAGGTCACCAGCGGTGAGTCGTGCTGGTGACTCGCAATGGCGAGTTCAAGACCTGTAGTTTTCCATCGGTGAGTTGCACTAGTGAATCACGACAGAGATTCAGGATTGATGAGTTAAAATAGTGACTCACACCAGTGAATTGATATAGTAATTTGTTGAATGTAGATGGCAATGGTAGGTGAAAATAGTTAGTTATCCCCCCCATATCTCACAATGGTGAATCCCACCGAGAGCTCACTAAAAAATGACTGATCCACAGATTACTCATCCACCAATGACTCATTTTCAACAGTTTGACAAAATTACTTATTTCTCATGTCATTCCATTTTCACTCCTTAAATGTTCCATTTGACGTAAAATGTGCTAAAAAATATATTTAATGGTTTTGGGGAGATTTATCAATGAATATCTATCTTCTAAAAATCTGAATCATTCTATAACAACCAAAATATATGGACTTGGTCGTGTTCCTCTTTTAATGGATTCTTAAATTAGTTTCCCCCATTGATTTAGGATCAATCCTTTCTAAAGATGATATCCTTTCTTTATTCACTTCCATTTTCTGTTGGTTTTCCCCAATCCATTATTCATCAAGTATTATTACATTTTTTAGCCTTTTGATCGCATTTCCCTAGAGGCTTCGTCCTACATCACAAGAACCCCTTATTTTGGAGCAACAAGGAGGTGATGGTCATCTGTTCATCGAGGTAGGGATTATGCTATCTTTAGTTTTATTAATGCATCCTGAGGGGTGGGTGTATGAATGTCACCCTCTTAAATATATAAGAAAATAAATTGAATAATGATATTTTAATCTGTTAAATGATCAACATGTGGGGATTGGGGAATGTAACTTATGATCTTCTTTGTTATTTGTTGATATTGTGATCTGTATGGGCTATATAACTACTGAAAATCATGGTCATTGGTGTCCCATGTGTGTGAACTTATGATGTGTCATGAATTCTTGTTCTTGGCCTCTTGTTCAATGACTATATATATGAAATTCATTAGACATGTATATTTAGTTAATTAAATGGATTCCCCATGATCAAAATTGTTGTCTAATAACCCCTTAATTAAAGAGTGGAATTAAATAAGGTATTCCTTTTTTAATATTGAACTTATGGATTCTGTGGTTTGTATGGTGCTACGTTTTGGAGAACAGGTGTGTGAATGGGTGGTTCAGTGGTTGTGTTGTGGCATGATTTTTCACAGGGGGACTGGTTCAATAAAGGGATGTGTATATTGAACATATGGGAAGTTTGATACAATATGGATGTGGTTAGGTTGTGTGGTTTTGTGTCGATGGTTTTGATGGGGTTATATAGTAGGGATGTTTATTTTTGTTTTTTTGAGATGTTTTTCTAGGTCGGGCTATTAGTTTGGGGTCTATTCAATTGAGAGGATGGATTGGGTGGAATGAAATTGATGAATGATGATGGTAGTGGTTTATATGGGAAATTCATCCAATGTTTCAACAAAATTATCATTCCCAAATCTTCACTCTATGTCTCTTAGGATGGGTATTTTTATGACAAGAATGGGTGTTAAAGGGATCAGAAATATGATGTGGGTTAATTCATTTTTTTTTCTTCTTCCTCTGTGTGACTTTTTCTGTGTGGGTTGTTGTGTGTTGTACTTGCTAGTTTCCCGATTAGTTTTGTAATTAATAAATGGATAATTACTAAAGAATGAATTTTTTTAATTGAATTGTTTGGAGGTGCGAAATGATTTTCTGGATTGTTGTGAAGCGTCTTTCATTTATAAACATCAAAAGTGACCATCTTTAATGTTGATAAATTATTTTAGAGGCAGCAGCAATGTTGGCAGTGTTATGGGGTTATTGGATGTTTAGAAACCAATTGGTTGGGTTCAGTGTTTGGTACCTGTATGTATATACTTGTATTTTATTGATATTTCTATATGCACCCCACCATATTTGACCACTACGTGTCTTACAACCCCATTTTCATGGTGGAGGGTGTCTTTCCCAAACTTCATGGTGCAAGGATATATGTATGGTTACCCTCTTTTCCATATTCCCTCTTCTAGTCAGTGATAACCCAATTTTCTTCAGGAAGGATATGGTTTATGGGGTAGAGGAGTGTGCAGGTGAGTGTAACAATTCCTAGGTGTCTTCGGGATAAGATGGGATGTGTCTTCCTAGGTGTCTTTGGGATGAGATGTGATGTGATTTCTTCTGTGATTTCAAGATGTAATATGGTCATGATGCACAGGTGTGTGGGGGCGGGCTGTGATTAGCTTCGTTTTCCCATGTAATGGGACTAGCTGTGAGGCCCTGGTGTGGGTGCGTGGTTTGTGATGTGGTTCTTTTGAAAGAGGTGGGAGTGCTAGGGCCTTTTCCATTAGGGTGTGAGAGAATCTAATTAGTACGGAAGTGGTGTGGGGTACCTTATCATCGATGTGATTACTTACTACATTACATGACTTGTGTTATTTGGTGAGTATGCCTTGGTGAGGATAAGATGACCAATATACATTGTTTTGTTCTATTTGGTTATATTGTTTCCTAATGGGAGAATTAATATGCTTCTCCCACTTGTACATGAGAGACCATGGTTTTTCTTTCGACGTATACATGTATACTCACCCAACATATGTAAAAACACTTTTAGATTTCTAGGAGGACTGTGTAGACCATGCTATGCATTATTAGGTTGGACTTTTGGATAGTTGATGTGTCTCCTCATAGCCTTGTTTCTTGTTAATTACATTGGATTTTTATTGTCATTGTAATAGTTTATATTATAAATTCATGTGGGTTTGATTTTTTCTTTCTTTTATATGTATAGTACATGGATATTTTTGGTATTGACCATATTATCACCTATCCTTGTTTTTTAAAAGGGGAAATTACTCCCATTTTCATGAGATTTTGTACCCATTTTCATGAGAACTATAGAAAATCTCAGGTATTAGGGTTACTAGGGTCCTAGGATCCTCGTACTCTTGGTGATCACATCTCTTAGACATGAATGTTGTATTTGAGCCTCCAATCCCTAGCACATGAATGTTTAGTTTGTGTTGTTATGTATATCCTTATTAAGAAGGCCAATCATTGGCCTAGCTAATTCACATAATATACTAGACCTAGTCTACCCACCTAGATATCTAGGATTCCATTGTGCTCAATTCCACACCTATATAAAATTATATCTATTTTATACAAGAAAACATCCAATAATAAAAACACACATGAAAAACAACCATTTACAATAGTCATGTCATTATCAAACCCTTACGCACAACAAAAAAATTGGAAAACATGTTTCCCACAACCCAGAAAATTTATAAAACCATTTTAGAACCAAATAAATCATGTTAAACACGTAAAAAAATATCAAATAATGAAACAACCTACATATTTATTAATATCTTCACAAAATTAGAATTAAACCACCAACTAAACTAAGGAAAGGCCCTAAGAATTCAATTATACACCATAACCATAAAGATATAACCGAAATAAATGATTCAACCAAAAAAAGAAGAATATTAAAAAAATATTTTCAAAGCAAGCCTTAAAGGGAGGTCCGGGTGTTGCGGGCGGCAAGGGTCCGGCAATCCGAAGAGGAAGTTGCGGGCGGCGGTGGTTCGAAAACGCGAACCGAGGGCGGCGGAGGTTCGACAACAAGAAGTCGAGCATTGCGGGCAGCGGAGGTCCAGCAAACTGAAGGGGAGTTGCGGGCAGTAGAGGACAGAAAAAGAGAAGCGTGGGCGGTGGAGGTCCGGAAACGAGAACTCAGCGGGCGGCTGAGGGGAGTCACTGGGTTCCAGTACCGCGAGAGATTTAGGTCACGATAAAACGAGGGCACTGTGTGACCGAATTTATAAAAAAATAGACTAAGGTTTTATCAGCACTAAAAAAGCACTGATAAATCATTACTGTATCAGCGCTTATTTAGTGCTGATATAGAGGCCCTCTATCAGTGCTAAAACTATAGCACTGATACAGGGCGTCTTTATCTGTGCTTTTCTAGCGATTATAAAGAGGCCCTATATCATTTCTATAGAAGCACTGATAAAGAACACCTACATCATCGTTAAAATTTTAGTGCTAATACAGGGTAACCTTTATCAGCGGTTTTTCTTAGCGCTGATATAAGTGGGCGCTTCCCTTGCCTGTTTTTATAGTAGTGACTGTTAAGAGATAGGATGGAGTTTTCAGTTAATTGTATTGGGGATTGCATGGTTGGGTAGTGTAATAGTGTTAGGTGATCATGGTGTGTGAAATAGGATAATGAAGTCCAACTAGGTCATGGAATTTAGGGACCCCATGATCTGATGAAAGGAATTTGAGCCTACTGTGTAACCAAGTGAGGCTACACCCTTTGAAGGGAAGAGACTGTTGGAAAGGTATATGCATCATAATGACTTTTATTATTGTTTTAATCGAGTTTTTTGGGAAACTTTATATGAATAATGGGTTAAATAATTTAAAATAAATATTAAATAAAATTCCATACTACTCGAGCTTAGGAGTTCATTGTTTACTTTTTAATCTATGGAACCCAATCATCATCTTCATGTGGCATGGGAAGTTGAGTATTGACAGGAAGATCCAGTTGATTGGAAGAGGATTGATCTAGTGGAGGAGGATGGAAAGTGGAAGAGAACATTGCATTCTTTCCAGTGAAATTCCTTGGTAATGTAAGAGGGCAGTGTTTCATGAATGGATAAGGAGAGTTTAATCGGGGAGCTTGGGATCACCATCAGGTTGATTTTGGCTCTGATAGAGTAATGGGTACCATTTGAAGGTAGTCAGATACGGGGAGTTTCACATCAGTGGTGGACACTTTACCTAGTGGAGAGGATGGAAAATGATGTCCTTTGGGTTGATTTTGATAAGAAGATCTGAGAAGAATTTCTTTCATCAACCATGAAGGATGAGAAGATGCTGGAGTTGCTCACCCTCTAGTAGGAGAGTATGTCTGTATGGGAGAATGGTATTAAGTTCAAGTATCTCCTTCATTTTTCCCTGTATCTCTTTCTAGATGAGGTGTCTTGTGCGATATTTCCAGAGGAGAAACTTCTTCCTTATATCTAGTATGTAAATACTCCCTTTACACTATCAACGTACTTGGAGGTCTAGAAGAAGGTGGAAGTGATCGAGAGGATGCACTCTCAAGAAGATATACAGTTAGATGTTATCTTGTAGGGTTCTTCAAGAGGTAGGTTTACCTTTAGAAGTAGGTATCATGTGTCTGACCCTTCTATGTTTCTACAGGTGGAGATTCAGCCTTATCATTTTCTATATCAAACTTTTATTCCTTGTTCCTTTCACATGAACATTAAACCAAGGTTTTTTACCTATAGAGCTTATAGGAATCATCAAAATCGGTAAACAGTTCCAATTCAATCTTAGTATGGTGGAGGTGGATAGGTCTCATGTTAGCTGCATCACTAGTTTCTAGTATGTCAATTTCAGTAGTAGGGACAACAAGCTCATGCTCCACTATGGGGAGACAAAGCAGGTAGAGGCTACCCTCAGGGGGTTCCTAAATTAACTTCAACCTATGTATGTTTGTAAAGGTGGTTATCAGCAGAGGTGAATAAGATATAGTCACGGTCAGTTTCACACCATAGAGGTAGCAGTTCTGGTAAGGATACAGATGATTTTAGGCACGATCAACTTTTTCCGTACCCTTTCTTGTCCATTATTTGATTCCTGGGATTTTAACTCCTTTTTTTCACCCTATCTAGCCCATTATCTAGGGCTAGATATAGAATAAATTATTTCACCCCAGGTGTGGATTACTCTAGTCAGAGGTCATACCGTCATGTTTATTATGTTCCAAGGGTGTAGAGAGATGATGGGACTACATCAACCCTCTGAGGATCTTTTGTTATGGTAGATGCAACCATATAATGTAATTATCATCAATGAATGGTTGTATTCCATGTGAACTATTATCGACTACTACCAAAGAAGATTCAGGTTTTCATACCTGAATGGTATGCATGTGGCATTCATTAGAGAGAGGAGTTGTTAGGAGGGAAGTCAGTATATGGATCAACATCTCTCATTGTTGTAAGCGTTGTTAGTGAAATCAACTAATGCTGATATGGTGGATGTTCCCAGTGTTGTTGAAGAGTTAATATATGTTTTTTCCAAGGAGGATGTTAATCTACCCCATTGATGTGATGTCAAGTTTGGTATAGACTTGTAGCCCCGTGATTTTCCAATTTCGATGTCCTCTTATCGGATGACACATTATGAGTTTTGGTAGATGAGGATTCAGATAGATTATCTGATGAAGAAGGGCTTTACCCGGCCTAGTGTGTCATTGTGGGGTGCTCTAGTGTTGTACTCCCAAAAGGAATATGGTGGTCTACAGTTGTGCATAAACACCAAAGGTAGAATCAAGTGAATTTCAAGAACTGTTACCCTCTCATATGGATTGATTGTCTTTTCAAATAGCTGATATGAGGAATTCATTTTATATTTTTGATCTGTGGTATGGATAAAACTAGTTAATGGTTAAGGAATCTGATATCTTGTATAATTCTTTTTTTGAAGCAGGTATGGGCAATATGTGTTTGTGGTTATGCCATTTGGTGTTAAGAACGCACTGATTGTGTTCATGGGACATTTGATTTATGTGTTTTTGAGTTCTTGTATTGTTTATTCATCATATTAATTGATGAAATCCTGATCTAATTAAAATGAGATGAAGAATATATCAATCATCTCCGGACTATCTTACAAGTCCTTTGACTCAAGCAACTCTACGAAATTTTTTCAAAGCATTTGTTTCAGACACGATAGGTTCATTTAATTGGACATGTGGTTCCTTGATAGGGTTTACAAGTGGACCCATTGATGTTCGAGGTAGTTTTTTCATGGGATGCACCCAATAATGTAGCATAGGATCATAGTTTTGATGGTTTGGAAGACTATTACCGGAGGTTTGAGCCTTATTTTTGTTGAGTTTCAGCTCTGTTGAAAAATCGGACAAGGAAAGACCAAGATTTTATTTAGAGTGAAAAGTTATCAGAATTGTTTGTTTATCTAATGGGGAAGTTGGTTAGTGCTCCCGTGCTCCAGTTTCCAGAAAAAGGGGTGATGTTTGAGGTGTTTTGTGATGCTTCCCTTCTGGGTTTGGGATGTGTGCTAATGAAATATTATGGATTGATATCTTACGAGTCTATATAGTTACTTCGACATGAACATAACTATGCCACACATGATCTGGAGTTGGAAACAGTCATGTTCATGGTGAATTTGTGTCAAAATTACCTTATTGGAGTGCTTTGTGGTCTTCACAGATCATAAGAGATTGAGGTATATCTTTTCCTACTGTGACCTGAACATGGAACAATGGAGGTGGATGGAGTTTCATTAGGATCATGATTTCAAGATCACCTATACCTCATGAATGGGGAGTGTCATGGCCGATTCATTGAGCATGAAGTTGCAAAAGGATTTTGTTAACGAATTTTCATAATATTGAAAGGCAATGGAGGAGTTTGAATACTTTCACATTGATACAAGGTCTGAATGTTGTAGTGTTTATTTGTTTTAGTTTATGGTTTAGTCATCCAGGATGAAATATGTGGAATTGTCTTTGTGAGGAAACTCAAAGGCAGTGGTGATGCGTGATTGCATTGACTATGGTGTTACTCAGAAAATATTGTTGGAGGATGGTCAGAATTAAGTAATGTTTTATGGGGGTCTATTTTCTCTAGTGGATATGCAAGATATTGTTCTACGTGAGTGTCATATCTCACACCTATCATTACAAAAATGTGTTTACAAGATGTACCATTGGTTGAGGATGCAGTTTTGGTGGCCCGGGATGAAACAGGTAGTGCTAGAGTTTGTGTTTAAGTGCATAATGATCAAATAGTTGATGGATGAACACTATGTTCTGGGTGGGTGGTTTCAGCCTTTAGATGTCCTCAAATGTAAGTGTAATTAAATATCAATAGATTTTGTCACATGGATACCTAGACCTCAGGGAGGCTATGATTCCATCATGGTGGTAGTGGATCAGTTGACGAAATTCACTCACTTCTTGGTGATCATGGAGTTGGGCCTAGTGGATGCCTTGGGAATGAGGTATGTAGATGAGGTTGTTCCACTGAATGATTTTTTTAGATCCATTTTTTTAGATCAGGACACATGGATTACCTCATGAGTCTAGAGGATATTTTAGCAGATTTTTGAACTAAGTTACGCCACTGCACAACCTTCCACCATTAGATAAATGAGAAGATAAAACAGGCTATCCAAAAATTGGAGGAAATGTTGATAGTGTGAATCGTGGACTTTGTGGGATCTTGGGTACGAAACATTTCCGTAGTATACATCTCTTAAAATAATATCAATCACTCTTTAATTGGCCTTGCCTCATTTGAGGCATTGTATAGAACACAATTTCATTCTCCATTGTGCTTCAAATAAGTTTGGGAGACAACTATTCTTGGTCTTGAAGTATTTTAGAGAACGATAGAGAAGGTTTGTGTTCCTCGTGAGAGGATGGAAGCGACATAAGACTAGAATAATTCCAATTCCAATTTTTGAATGTAGACCATGGAATTTGACGTTTGGGACTATGTGTTCTTAAAGGTCTCCCCTCAAAGAGGGTAGCAGATGTTGGGTATATGTATTAATCTTTTTCCCAGGTTCATCAGACTCTTTGAGGTGTTTGGAAAAGTTGGTAGCGGGGGATACCCATTGGCACTGCCACTGCTTATAGAGAGGATCCATGATGTCTTCCATGTGTCTCAAATATTTCATTATCTTCCCGATGACTCCCATGTTATTGAATTGGGAGAGTTGGATATAGAAGATTACATGACATACTGGGAGTGGCCAATAGATATCTAGGACCATCAAGAGAAGTTGTTGCATGGGTAGACCATTCCATTGGTTCATGTTTTATGGAGGAATGGTGGCATGGAGGAAAGTACTTGGGAATGATAAATGCCAATGTTTACCAAGTACTCAGAGTTTTTTTCTTCAGTTTTTTCTTTGTTTAGTTCTTCTTTATGATGTAATTTTTTAACATTGTTTTTATACGAGTTGTTTCTAGGTCCCGTAATGTTTGAAAAAGTCCTCACATGTGAAGAGTGGGGGACCTAATTACTGATTAAGATTCATTAATTTTGATTAGGTAAACCCATACAACTGAGTCAATGTCACCTTGAGTGGATAATATCTTGACATAGAGGACATAATTACAGGATTCATGTGTTCAGATGATGTGGTTTCTGTACTTGTATGGTATGTCTTCTTATCAGTTGGGTTAGAAGATGTAGAAGGATGTGTTCATGGATTTCAAGGTTTTACTCTATTCATAGATAAACAATGTGTGGTGATCATTTAACATTGATGATAGTAGATGTGTTTCAAATGTAGCGAGATCCTAGATAGGTATCTCATGTGGTGGTTGTCTGGAACCATATTTTCCTTCTGGGTCTAGTTTTGAATACATGTGGAAGATAGTTTTTTGAGAGGTATCTAATGTAATTTACTGGACTTCCCTGGTCAATTATTTTGTAAAAAATTGTTGTTTGTCGTGTTCTGGGATGTAATGGTGACTCGTTTTTTGGAGTTTTCCAAAAAAAATATTTTTTATAAAGGTGAGTCAGGACTGGTAGGTTTCCAATTGTGAGTCACACTAGTGACTCATGCCGGTGACTCGGGATCGGTAGGTCTCCAGTAGTGAATCTCACATGTGACTCACGACGGTTAGTGTGGACCGATGAGTCAAAATGGTGGATCACACTAGTGACTCTCACTAGTATCTTACAAACTAGTGACTCATCCACTAGAGACTCGCACCAGGGACTTATCCACTGGTGACTCATCCTTTAGTGACTCATCCCCTAGTAACTCATTTAAAATAGATTTTCAAAATCCTATATATCTCAAATCATTATAGTTTCATTCCATTAATGTTCCCTTTGACGTAACATCCATTATATACCAAATGTAATAGTTTTGGGGCCGTTTTAATGAGTATTTATCTTCCAAAAACATGAATTCTCCTTTAACTTTCAAGCTACATGGTCATGGTCATGACCTTCCATTAATGGCTTTGAAAACAATTTCCCGTCATTGATATAGGATCATGCCATCTTAAATTAGAGATTCTCTCTTCGTGCGATCCTTAGTTCTCTTTGTGTTCCACAAAACATTAATCCCTGGGGAGTCATACATTGATTTTTAGCATTTGGATTGTGTTCCCTTGTAGGCTTCATCCTACTTCCAGCACAACCCCTATTTTGGTGGAACATGGAGGTTTCAGTCTTTCATTCTTTGAGGTATGGATTCCTTCATCTTTATTTTATTTTTGTATCATGTTGGGTGGGTGTATAAATGTATCCCTTGTGAAGATACTAGATTACCAACTAAATAATGATATTTGAATTAACTTAATGATCAATATGTGGGGATATGGGATGTTGATTTATGTTTTTCTTTATTATATTTTGGTATTGTGATATGTTTGGGATATATGCCTTCTAAAAATCATGGCCTTAAGTGGTCTTTGTGTGCACACCTATGATTCCTTGTGAATTCTTATTGTTGGTCTTTTGTTAAACAAATTTTAGATATCAAATTGATTAACCATTTATTATGTGATAACCCTTGAATTAAATAAGGTATTTCTTATTAAATATGGAATTTGTGGATTGTGTGGTTTGTATGGTGTTGTGGTTGTAAGTATTGTTGTGTGTGTGTGGGGGGGTTTGGTGGTTTTGGTGTGGCCTGTTTGTGTACTGGGTGACTACTTCAGTAAATGGTTTTGGATATGGAAAAGATGGGAAGTGTTATTCCAAAGGGTTGTCATCATGTTTTGTGGTTGTGTGTTGATGGGTGTTATAGGGTTATGCAGTGGGGATTCTATGTTCTGTTTTGATGAGTTGTGTTACTGAGTGTGGTTATGAGTTGGGGGTTTATTATATTGAGAGGATGGATTGGGCAGAATGACAATGAAAAATGATGTTGGTAGTGGATGGTATGGGTAATTCATCTAGAGTCTCTCCATGAGTAGCATGCCCAAAGCTTCACTCTATGTCTTTATGGATTGATTTTTTATTACCTTAATTGGTCAAAAAAAGAGCGGAAATATGAAGTGGGTTAATTACATAGCCATGGTTCTTCTTCCACTTAGTGACTTTTTTTGTCTAGATTGTTGTTTGTTGTACCTTTTAGTTGCCCAAGATGTGATGGAATGAATAAATGGATTATTAATAAATAATGATAATTGGATAATTGAATTTTATCGGGGTATAAATTAAGTTAGTTTCTTGTTTTGAAGCATCTTTAATTTATCAACTTCTAAAGTGTGCATCGTTAGTGTTGATAAATTCATTTAGAAGTAGCAGAAAAGGTGGTATGGTTATATAGTGAGTAGTTGTATTGAAAACTATAGGTTGGGATGAGTGTTGTGTAACATTATGTAAGTGTTTTCGACTCTTTCATCGGGGTACATGAATCCGTCTGTTTTAGGATGATGAGGATGCACTGACTATTTCCCCGCATTCTTGCTTTCTAAAGGCGGGCGACATCCGTCACTTTTTCAAGGATGTTTTCTCCTTGATCAAAACAGGTTGATGGGATGTAGGTTCTTCTATCCATGGATTCCAATTTTGAACTCGTTAACAAGTCCGGGTCTCCCTTATAGTTTAAGATGTTCGTGAAAATATTCTCGTAATCATATCTTCATGGATGCTGATTAATTACACTGCTTCTTTACGGACATTCCAAGGGGTCCAGTCCGGGAATCAACCATCGGTCAGGGAAGTAGTCACGTTAGACATCACTAGCGTGTCTATATGCTTGAACACTAGCGCGTCTGGGTTTCTTCCCCTTATTATAAGGAATATCGAAGGCATGAAATCCCAAATCCTATCACGTCGAATGCGAGGAATTATATTCCATAGGCATGTCTCTATGTTTTTCCTTAACATACCTTGTTTAACACATGGTATGTCGCATTTTTAACATCTAGCGGAGATGGATCAGACTGATTGTAACACTGACAAGAGTGGTTCAGATGGGTGCAACCCCTGTAGGGAACACTAATGCTAGGAGGTGAATTGGCATGATCTCACTGGGATGTGGCATCCTGGAAGAAAATCAAGATGGATAATGGATGGTTAAGTGAAGTGGATAGAGAATGATATGGAGTCAACTCGAGGGCGTTGGTGATGACATGCATGATCCATTAAGAGACCTTCTACATACCCACGTGGTAGGGAATCAATGTACACGTAGTTCAGGATGGAGTATAAGATCAGGGAGTGCACATCGGATAGAGACCCAATGATATAAAAGGGCTTACGCATGGTTAGAAGCCTGAGGTTGGTCTGACTCCACTGGGACAGACTAGAGATATGGGTACCAGCTAAAGGGACGAAAATGGATTACCGTTGGGTTTGGGTTAACAATGGTTTACCACTGAATGTAGATCACAACGACATACCATTTTTTGAGGTTCACAATAGCTTTCCATTGATTAGGGGATCACAACGGCATACCTCTAGATGGGAGAACAATGGATTACCATTGGATGGGGTTTACATCAGCTTACCACTTGATGGGGGAACAATGGAATACCACTGGATGGGGGGCAGTTTATTGTCATGAGGGACAAAAGGGGTGTACAGTTCAACGTCATGCAGGACGGGGGTGGACCGGCGTGTAGTGGTCGGGACCAATGGATGTTGGGCTTGAACCTCAGCAAGGCTTCCAATGTACCTTTCCTTGGAAAATATCAAATTCCATGTAGTTGTAAAGGTGTTGTGAGCTGACGTGAAGGGAGTTGGAACAAATGGTTGCCGGGCTTGAACCTCAGGGAGGCTTCCTACATACCGTTCCTTAGAAAGGATCAGATTCCACACAGTTTGGGAGGTGTTAGTGAACTGACGTGAAGGGGGTCAGAACAAATGGTAATTGGGCTTGAACCTCAGGAGGGCCTACAATGTACCTTGCCTTGGCAAGGATAAAACTCCACATAGTTTGTGTTGGGTCTGAGAATTACTTGCTAAGGCGGCCCAAAGAGGATGTTAGGGTTGATTCTTACTGTAAGACCATGTGATTCATGCTCGGTGTGAGATACAAGAGGCAACAAAGACCTAATGATCACATCACTAAAATTGCATCTGTGGGAAGTGGAGTGGGGCTGAAACGTAGTTAGAAACCAAAAAATGAAACAGGGTCTTATGAATGGTGTGCAGTCCAAAGAGGAAACAGGGGATTATGCGTGGTTAGTATCCCAAGTAGATAGAGATTGGGACTTACTCTAGGGTGGAGGCCTGATGGAGACAAATCCCAAAGGGAGGGGGACTTGGCATGGAAGAGAGGAGGGCTCTGGTGACCATCCCCCCCCCCTCTATGGTCCTTGACCAAGAAGATGATAAGAGTATTAGGGAAGTTTTCCCCTGCATGAAAGGATATGGGCCTACACAAAGGTGGTTTCCCTTTCCCCACAAACAGACGCCGCTTTAGAAAAGAGGATCTCCTTCCGTGTGAGGAAGATCTCACTCTCTTGGAGACCAGTGGGCATAGAGAATGTCCGAGATGGGGCACCCATCCTATGATGCATGGGGCAGGAACATAGTTTAGCATCATGTGCTGAGGATGATGGTGCTTGGCAGTTTAACGTCTTGTAGCTCAGATGAGGTGGGTGTACTATACACCCCAAGGACTTACATGACTAATACCCAGACTCTCTTGGGGAATGGAAGTCATCAGCAACATCATGGTGTAGCGGTGTAATGGAGTGATCCATTGAGGGGTCCACGTTAGTGTGGATATGTGAAGAAGAAATAGCAGTTAGCGTGCCTATGCGACGAAGAATGAGGCGAAGAAACATAATGGGAAATTCCACCCAATGGACATTGAAGTTACTTCATATTAGCTGGGAGGGTTGCATGAGAGAAGGGTGTGTAACATAGACGTTTTGGGCATATGAAACACCCAAAGATGATTCCTAGAAGAGGGACATCGGACTAGTGCGAAAGAGCACACACAAGGACGGAGGCATACATGCAAATAGAGAAGCTTTGTGGAAAAGTCCAGGGAGAGAAGACCCATAGGTTTGCATGATATACGAGAGTTTTTCACGCAATTGGTGCACAATAGGAACATCTGTGTTTAAAAGGCCAGGTGTGCACGCAATTGGGAATGTCTGTGTGAAAAGGGTGGCCGAGGTTTTGTGTTCATGTTGATGTGTTTGCACCCAAGGACTAGTCGAGGTATTTCACACATGTTGGAGGCATTGCGTGCCAGGACTACTCTAGGTTTTGGGTGAAAAGGGAAGGAATTGTACCCAAGGGACCTAACGTTTAGGGACATCGGTGAGGGTCAAGCCAGAGTGGTCCCGTGTGATGGTGGACCCCTGGTAGACCTGTTGTGGAAAATACAGTACCTAAATTCCATGTTCTTCATGCAAGATATATGAATTTCTTTCAGAGGAGACAGTTCAGATTCTTCAATTGCCGCAATTTGAAGGGGCTACCTTATATTTATAGGCGCTCGTGGTCAATGGGTCTGCACTGAAGTTTATCGGCGTGAAAAAATACGGTCCTGGTGTTGACGACGTGAAATATTCCGCAACCGGTGTCGGTGGCATTCAAGATTCTGCGCTCGGTGTCAGTTGTCCACAAGGTTCCACACTTGGATTTAGCAACACACAAGTTTTTGTGCCCGGTGTTAGCTACACGCAAGTTTTTGTGCCTACGTGAAAGACTCCTTCATATTCGGTGGTTTTTCGCGTGCCTTTTGGATTTTTTGCACGTCACATCCAGCCCTCCTAGAATTAATCACCTCGTTGAAATATGTATTCATTTTATCTGAAAATTCCTGCTTTTGTCCATAATAAAATTTCTTCATCTACAAATTCCCCCTCATAATAGGAGCTGCGAGGGCATGCGATGGTCAGATTTTGAGGTAAATGTCGAGATGTCCAATCTCCTGAGATCGGTTCATGAAAAACACTTAAGTTGCACGTAAAACATTAAATTTTCACGCAATCCACTCTTCACACGTACAGAAAACCCGCTTCGGGCCCATAAAAGCACTCACAGGTCCCATAAACCGTACTGATTTTCTCGCGTGATAAGTCCTGAGCTCTCATGTGCAAAAAAATATACCTTGCTTTGCACATAATCTGACTTCCATCTCATGTAATTCCATGAGTTTGGTCAGGATTTTGGGCACATAGTTGATTTTTTTTGCACCACTACCTCAGATTTCGCGCCAGTTTCAGATTTTTCATGTCCCATGCCGTTCTTTTTGCACGATATTTTTTAGACCTTTACCGAAAGAAGATGGCTACTAATCAGGATGAGATTGAAAGAGAAGCTGAATACACTGCTCGATGGGCTGAGATGGTTGCGAACCCAATGGTTTATAGTTCCTGGAAGGTTGTATCCAACAACCATACTCTCTTCCACATGTTGAACCCAGCCTAGAAGTTGTATGTGATGTCTGTCAACCAACTGATATGGGACTTCGGTATTTTAAAGGAGGTATATGTGCCAGGATTCCAAGTTGATACACCGTGGTCATGGGTGACCTGTAAGGATGAGCTCCCCCGATATAATAACACTTACAATAACCATACTGCTAGAGAAACAAGGAACATCTATTTTTATGTTCTGAACCCCAGGACCAGGACCATCTTGGGAAATGATCCTGTTGCTGAGGATTCTACAACTCATTACGCAAGTACCTTCCGAAAGAGTATTACAGATGAGAATAAAGGATGGTTATAGGACTAGGACTTGAGGTTTGGAGGAAATTTAACAAGTTATTGGGGATGGGGATATTGGGAATTCCAAACATGTGATCAGTTTGGGGATGAACAGCAGCACATTGGGTTTTTTGAGGTGGTGTGGACGTCATTGTTCCATTTCTACTGCCAACATGAACTTGGGCCGAATCTGTTCACTTGTTGCCCCCCCCCCGATACCAACACCTTCCATCTCCACCATGGGGAGGTTGGTATCAGCCTTTGGGATGTTAATTGAATTGGTGGAATCCCTTTAGATGGGCACCAGTATGACAAATTCCTTATGACATGGAACATCTTTGGAGGCCGATCACAGAATCCCATATTAACATGGCATCTGTTAGATCTATCCAAGGAGAGGCTGGTGGTCAAGGATATTCTGAAGGACATTGCCTATAAAAAATGGTTCAATCCGTTTCTTCTGAAATACCCAAATTTCAATATGTCGGGGCGAGTAAAACAATGTCCAAACATGGCACATAGATGCTAGAGCTGATAATAAAGGGGGATCCAAGAGGCTAGCGAATATAAATCATAGGGTTTTAGTGTGAATGAATGTCGAGACCCGAACATCCAGTATACTGGATTTCTGGCAACCTTTCAGAGCAGGTGTCTCCTGCCAGTGAGATACACAAGGATGGGAGTTTGTCCAGAAACATTGGTGATGGCTGGTATTTTGTCCGCTATTCAGAGGATTAACTTGGGGGTCCCTGTGTTGGCCCATTTGAATTCCATCCTATGGTGTATTTTGAGGGGGGTGGGGGGGGGGGTTCCCCAAGGAGTATCTATAGCCCATTTCAAATCCTTCATGGATGGATCACATCTCATTATGGCGGATACACCTTTACAAACACCATTCATCCCCTGGGTAACGGTCTGCGGCCCTCCTTGTTGATCATTGTCGGGGTCATGCCGTTGACACTAAACGAAGAGGGGATAAGGATCAGAATCAGAAATCACACCAATTTTACCTTTATCACATTTCCTAACCTGAATGGATAGATGATAGACAATGGGAAAGGCTTGCTAGAGAAAATGGAATACATCCAAAGAATTAGAGGCGGGGTGCATATAGCCCGGATCGATGGGAAGATTCTTTGCAAGCCTTATGTGTCATCAAGATTTTCCATGTAGTTCTGATGCCTCCAATGGTTGTCGAAGAATGTGTATAGAGATGTCCAAGAGGAGAGGCATCCATGAGTTCTTCATCACATGTGGCTGATGTTCACAACATATAGGTATGTCAAAGTAATTTCCCTTCCCCCACCAGAGATGATGTTGGACTTTTGATAAAAAATGTCAGACACTGGGATGTGGAATACCCTAAAGGGATCCTATGAAAGTGATTATGGAACCTATAGGTGGCCAGTATATAACTTGGACACTGAGAGAGCAGAGAAGGAACTGTCGAGGTGGAAAGTCCGAGAAAAGGTCGGGAAAATGGGCCAATACAGGCTGGGACTGCAGCAGCAGAAACGTCACATGGTGTGGCTGTGACCTCATTTTTTGGGGGAGAGGGGCTCACGAACATCCTCGCAGAATAGTCAGGGAGCTTCCCGGGAAGCAGATAAGGTACTTACTTCAACCTTTTGATGATGCAATCTTACATGCGCTGTGGTTAGCCTGGTTTCCCTTGCGGTAGTCGGTGGGCACCGAAGCCCTCTGGAAAAATATAATACGAGATAGAATCTTGATGCTAGATTTCAGACACATTTAGATTGATGAAAAGGTGAATTTCTATCGTCATAATGCGTATTTGACATCCATGGATGCATATGCACACCAGTGGGGTCGTCGTGAGGAACAACCCCTCCCAATAAAGGTAATGCTTGTCCAGGAGGATGATCAAGAAAATAGGCCATCTGAGGGTGATGATAGCGATGAGGAGACAGAGGGTAGTGAGTCAGAAGTGGATGAGGGAGAATGAGATGGTGAAGGAGAAATAGAAGAAGTAGGGTAAGATGAAGAGGAGAATTGAGGTTGAGGGACTTAAGGGATGACCTACTAAGTGATTCTTCAGGAGAGTGGAGATATTGTTTGCTCTGATATAGACATAACTGAGCTACTTGAGGTATTCCTTAATCCATACACATCATTTTCCTTTTTTCATCACTCGTAATCTTCAATAAGATTTTTTTATCCTACTAAAGAACATATTGGCGTCGACCAAGAATCTCCTTCCAAACGGGAGGATGATGCGCTAATAGAACAAGGTGGGGAGCTGACACTCATTATTGAGCTGACAAGCACTGAATGATCTCCCACAGTGACAGCTCATGCAGCAACAAAAATGTCAGAGGCCGATGCACTGAGTTCTCATAAGTTTTATCACATAGAAGCATGTATTTTCCATTAGAGAGCCCCACTGATCAGGGATTTCATTGTTTGTGTAGTAATCACGACATTGGAGGATCAACAGGCTGCTGAATCAAAACCATCCACAAATGATTCGATGGAAAACACGACATCCCCCTCGGGACACACTTCTAAAACCAAGACGACCCGAGAAATTGGTCAAAAAAGGGTTGTGGTCACCAGCGATATCAACGTCGGGGCCGAGCCTGTAGTGGGAGAAGAAGAAGATAATAGGATAGAGGTGCGATGAAATGGTCTCCCACACATTGAAGAGCCTAACCCCTTGGGAGGAGTACCAGAAGAAGAAACTACCACTGATCTCTTGGTAGCTTTCCCCGACTATTGGCCTACAGACCCAGAGGAGATAAATGAATCTGATTCGAATGTAGCTGACAAGAGTTGTATGACATGGTTCAAGGGGTGGAAGTGTATCAAGAACTTCCTCAGTTATCCTCAGGAAGAATGTCCAAAATAGAAAGGATCAATCGGCACCTGGTTGTGCTTTATCTATTCTGGAGGGGTTGATTCTCACCGTCTTCATCTAATAATCATTGACTACATGGCGGAGAAGCTACATGAGAGAAGACAATGCTCCGACACTGCTTGGTTCCAAAAGGAGTTAGGTAATACCCATGAATTCCTGAAGGTTGAGCAGGAGGTCGGATGCCTTGAAGAACGAATGAAATAAATGGAGTAATTCATTGCAAACTACTCCGTGCTCGTTGAGAAATTGAGGGCTCATCTGGAAGACGCCCAAGGGCAGATAGGGGAAGCGGGTCATCTAATAACTAAAATTTTAATGGAAAATGCACGAACACATGATAGAGCCAATGAACTACACTCTATGGCTACTGATGAAGAGAGGGTTCTCAGGGGCAGGAAGCAATCAGGGAGGGAACAAGATAGGAGGTAGTGGTGTTGGAGTAATCCATCCAAACCGTTATTCCATAAGGGTCCTATTTTTGAGGAATCCATAAACTTATCCTTATTAACTACTTCCAGCTCTAAATTGTATGCATGGACGGACTATTTGCTTGTTTATTTTAATTCACTCTGACCACAATCCTAAAATAAGTAGCAATCCATTCTTATGCTCATGTGGGGCATGCCCTATGTGAGAAACAACAGATGCTCAAAATATTACTTTGTTTGAATAGTGGAGTTCTAATAATACTTCAGACACCCAGGTCAGAAACAACCCATCTGGGATTCCAAAAAGAATGGGAGAGACCTGACTGGAGAATAAAGTCCTCAGAACAGTAGAACTATCACTTCCCTATATGCTCTAGTGCATGAGCGGGGTAACACCAGGTGAGTTGTGATTTATTTGAACATAAGGTAGTGGGATGTATGAATCTCAAAACCCAATATTCGGAACATTGTAAGGGTGGTGCAAAAATGGATGATAACTATTGACCATGTTCGAATCACAACATCCCTATTGCGTTAGCCTAAAATGGGTATAACAAATGAAGGCTGACGACTGACCATGTTTGAAACATGTGCCCTTACTAAAAATGAATCCCATTAGTCTTCCAGAACATTGGCCCTAGACCGTAGGCGACCCGTATGCTGAGCATCCATACTTTTAGGTACTTCCATTAGACATGACAGAGGATGAGGGTCCAAATAATGGGCATGAAAAATGTGGAGGGTGGAGTGACACGTTTCTCGAATGGAAACACATAATGTGGATGTACTGGTTTGATCAGGGATCATTCCTACTTCTAGACATGATCACTTTGTTGAGGAAGTTGACCCATCCCATCACTATCATGGGGTATCCCTAACTTGTTCAGGGAAGAGCTGCAGTTACAGAGTTTGGGCCAAGGGTCCAAAAAAGAGGAGGAACACGACATACGATTCGTGGGGCTGGACCCGAATGCGTGGTTCCTGGGCATTCCTACATATCCCATGAAGATGGGAATCAAGTTGTACTTAGTTCAGGAAGATGTCATGTAGTTTAACGTCTTGTGGTAAGGATGAAGAGTGATCTTAGTTTATGGTCCTAGAGATCGGACCATAGATGGTAGGGAATGTGGGAGACACATGGGGAGGTAGTTATAATACCCGATGTGAATGAGGATATGGAGCCCAGATCACCATGTGTTTATTGGGTGGTTTTTTGGTCAAGGGACCAAAAATGAAAGTTAGGTTAGGCCCGAGGCAATGTTCACAGGCATTTCTACGGATCCCATGATAATGAGAATCATGTCACATGTAGTTCTAGGGATGGAATGGTAAGGTACCAGTGCTAGGGATGATAAGGTCGTGATGGTCTGGACCACTCAATAAAAGAAGTGAAATTTTATAGATCTTTTTTTCCTTTAGGATTTATATGTGGATTTTCTAGTGAATCGATGAACCCTGAATGGAAATTTCAGGCATCTACACAAGAATCAAACCATATACATGTGTTGAAAAATGGTTTGGTGTGTGGTCAATACCGAACATGATGTCCACTCGAGTGAGGACACCACGATGTAGATCTATTTTTCGTCATGTGGCCAAGACTATAATGTCATAGTTTTGGGTCTTGTGATGAGACCACACAATAATTTTAACATCGTGCAGTAAAGACATAATAGTTTAACTTCATGTGGGACTAGGTGGCATAGTTTAACGTCATATGTCTTGGAAATTAGGAGCAATGCGCATGATGTGATAAAGCATACCCAATTTGAATTAGGACAAGGACCACATCACACCACGCGCAATTCCGAGGAAGGAACCTTGGGCCAAGGGGACTGGAAATGTTAGAGAATAGGATGTTGACCTATTGATGAGGTTTCCAGGTGTTCCTATGTATTCCATAAGGATGGGAATCAATTCATACATAGTACTTGAAGGTGCAGTATAATGTCATGTAGGACATCATACAGTTTAATGTCATGTGGGATAGGAGGTAGGAAGGACTAGCTCTTATAAGGGGGGTACATGGAAGGAATATTTCAAACCCAACGTGATCGAAGGCATAATCCCTCACACGCCACACCACGTGGTTCTATAAGAGTCGAGGCCTAAAAAGAAGAACATAAGTGATAAATTAGACGAACTTGAGTTGGACCAAAATATTAGATGTCTGGGAGTTCCCTACGTATCCAATGAGTTTGGGAATCAAGCCATACATAGTTCTAAAGAGAGAACGTATAAATAGATCTTAGTTTATGGTCTTAGATCTCAGACAATGGAGATGAATAACTATTCCAAGTAGGCATAG
This sequence comes from Viscum album, assembly GCA_963277665.1. Lineage (NCBI taxonomy): Eukaryota > Viridiplantae > Streptophyta > Magnoliopsida > Santalales > Viscaceae > Viscum > Viscum album. The sequence goes on along the minus strand of OY728133.1, from coordinate 1,369,054,011 downwards.
ACCTCCATCTAATCCCTAATCCTACATGATTCAAACTTGGTGTAGGAAACATGGTCTGAATAGGTCTTTTCAGTACATGGAATACACGTAAAGGGGAAGTGGATGCGGTGCCCCAAATGATGCCTTACCATAGTTTTGTCCTCCTAACATGAAAATGTGCATAAAGGGATAGTACCAAGAGTGTAAAAATTCATCTTGGACATGATGGGGAGGAAAATGATTTGAATCATTTAACTAATATTTAAGGCATGATGGGGTTTGCGTGATGATGGAGGATAACTATTCACCATGTTAGAAACACAACATCTATATCTTGTGATCTGAAATGGGAACAAAAAATGTGTGTCAACCACTGAAATTATTCACAATGTGGGACTGGTATCAATTTGTTGTTCTAAACCCTTGAGGACTTTGGCCTGTAATGATAGGATATCCCTTGGGCCAATAATCCATTCCATTTGGGGGTACCTTTAGATGTGAAAGATAATAATATCCCAAATGAAGGGGAACAACAACCCTAAAAAATGGGTGAAAGCTTGTCTAGGAAGAATCTGAAACCCTAGGCACTAAACTAGAGTACTCCAGGGCACATTGATGAATCGCCATAGAGGGTCGAGAGACCCAACTTAAGAGCAGGCTACTTGAAGAGATGAGTGTAGGGAAATGGAGCGAAGGGCATATAAAAGAGAAAGGTATGTGACTTGGTTATTATAAACCAGACGTGAATGGGGACATAAGCCCATACCACACCATATACCCCTCTTTAGGAAGAATGCAGGTGAAGGGGCCAAGATGATAGGGAGGTTTCTATGAGATGGGGTTGGACTCGAAGACTAGTTGTTTGGGTGGTACTATGTATTTCATAAGGATGGGAATAAAGCCACACGTAGTTCTAGAAAAGGGTGTTGTGTAGTTTATCATCATGCAACATGGATGATGGTGCTCTTAGTTTAAGGCCATAGGGAATGGACCGCAGATTCCTACTTTAATGTCATATTCAAGGGACAACTGAGAAAATACGTTGAATCATTGTGACTGTGGAAAACAAAAAATGGCGATGATGGTAGAGGATAGCTGTTGACCATGTTCGCAACATAGTATCCGTATTTATGTTACCGGAGGTCGGGGGAATAAAATTGAGTGTCGACTATTCACTGAATTCGCAACACAAGATGTATCAATTTTTTTTCCCAAATGTTTGAAGACATTGGTCTGAAATGGTAGGAGAGACCTTGGGCTAAACATCAACACTATTTGGGGGTTCTTTGAGATAAAACTGATAATGAAAACCCAAGTGATGGGGCTTGAAAATTATGTTTGGAAATGTGTTTTCAGAAAGGATGTTAAATGAAGGAGGAATGACTCAAAGGGATTTTTGTGGATGGGTGAAATAGCCCGACGTGATTGAGGACGTGAGTCCATACCACACCGCACAATATAGAATGAGAACTTGAGCTAGGGGGATGAAAGGGTCGAGGGACTGGCGACTGGGCATCCCGACCAACTGTAGCCATATGACCTCTCAGGCGGGCATTTCCTTATCATAGTTCTTAATCCCACATAAAAAATTCTCACTGTGGGAAACAAGGAGTAGTACTAGGCTCTCCCTATAACACCCCAAGATTTTATGAAAAATATTCTTTTTAATTTCATTAATGTCTTGTGTTGTATGCTACACCAATAGGAGTTTGAACAACAGGCATCCCTAACATGGCATGCATTACAGTCAATCACGACCTTCCAAGAGAGCGTGTGTTGTACGCAATACCGAGTTTTTCTAAACAGTGATATGTTATATAAACTAGCCGTTATGAATAGTAATACCCACTTTTTGAAATTGTATAAATTTTATCTTACAAAATGGACTTCATTTTTGGATTCATTATATCAAAATTAGCCTAGGGATAATTTTTGGAATTTTTCTGAAAACATTCAATTTTTGATGAATAGTGAAAACACTGGGTTACTATTCAAAAACCGACTTTTTATTTAAATAATTATTTATTTTATTTAAATTTATTTTAGGTAAAAATTGATACATAATACCTATATAAGTTCAATTTATGTCATTGGAGTCATTTTATAATAATTTTAGATATAAAAATTTTATTGAACTTTTCACGGTATTTTACCCACCTCCTATGAGAATTTGCAAATTCACATAAAACATAATTTTACCGCTTATGTGTGTGGGATTTCGAAAATCCGAGAGACATGGTTAATATCACGGACTATAATGTGGTTTAATGAGATGAAAATAATTTTTAGTGAATAGTAACTTTTTACTTTTTTTACCACGATTAAAAGTAAATAGGGTAATTAATGGTAAAAATGATATTATTATTAACCTAACACATGTCCTAATTCTATTTGATAAGTGTAATTCGACAAAAAACAACATTAGGAATAAAATATGACCATTTAGGCCCACTTGGATTAGATTAGAACATTTATTATTAATTTATTTAAAGAAGGGTTAAAATAGTTAAAATCAATGTTTAATAACTAAATCATTTTTAATATAGGGTTATACATAAGATAAATTAGACTATAAATATTAATTATAAATCTAAAACGATTTACTACATAATGGTGTTTTATTTATAATTTTTAGACATTAAATAATTTAATATATTTATGACACAATGATGATGAAATAATTTTCTTATTAATGAAATATTAAAATAATTGATGTTATAAATACACAAATAAATGTAATTTGAGACTTTTTATGAATTCAGATAATTTTATAGGTTAATAAGACATGTTAGTAGTTATTTAATTAACTTTTTTAGAACTAATCATTCTGTTATGATTTTCACAAAAATCAATTACCAAATAGTGTCAAAATTGACATAAAATAGTTTTTAAAACAAATATTATATTATTAATTGTTATTTTATTTCTAAAAATCTAAGGTTCAGCCAAATTACTTAGGTAAGGTTATATATATTAATAATAAACAAAATGGGGTTCTTTTGGCTTGTTATAGTATGTTTATTAACCTTATAGTGTAAGAAAACAAGAAGACACGGTAAAAGAAAAATTATTTAACTTAAAGATAAATCTAAATTATAAGGTTAAAATAGAAACATAAACATGTCTAAATTCTATTGGAGGAGATTATTTCGTCCCATCCCCACCTTATCTTCTATATAACTCAATTTGGAGCTATTAAAAACCGAATATGACTTTATAATAAAATAATATTTTTAGTTATTCCAAAGGTGCCCCTCTCCTCCCTTATAAAAGGGCACCTCCTTCCTCTCTTCCTCACACCACTTTGAGCCTTAAAGATCGTCCAAACCCTGCCAATTTATCTTCTCAACTTACCTAGAAACATCCTAGGGTTTCTTTTTATCTTCAAAGACCAATCTTAGTGCCCTAAGAGGAGGTTTCAAAACGGCATGTTGAAAGAAGAGGAAATATCCGTTACCGATTATTTCAACATTATTTCTTATTCTACTACTTATTCTTTAGATTTTTCATATTGAAGTATTAACATCAGTATCACTCATATACTGATATGTTATTATAAGTATGAGAAACCCTATTTCACCATCTATCCATCCTACGGAAAACGAAATCACCGCACGTGCGTACGTACGAAATATCGTCTCCACGCCGTGGTGTAATCTATTTTCCACCACCACCTTACTTGTATATGTATAATGGTGTAAATAATAACTATATATGATTATTGTAAATTGATATTGATTCTGAAATAGTATACATGCACTCCAATACAATTCCACGATCATGGGAATGGTATCATTTCTCGTGCGTATGTACGGAATACTATCTCCACGATGTGATGCGACTCGTTCTACATGATCTTCACTGCATAATGATTATATAAATGAATTGAATTAATGAATATGATATATATTATAGTAATACCATTATGGAAATGAGGTATCTGTAACATAAAAATAAGAATAAGAATTTATTCAACAAAACACGCATAAGAACAAAAAGTAATAAACACCCGAATAACAAGTAGCATTAAAATATTACTAATAAGAAGATAAGAATATTACCATATATGATATCATAAAAATAATTATGATTCTGTAATAAGTCAATGACATTATTTAAATCATTATACAAGAGGTTTGGACACTTACGAAGCAAATCAGACCTAAGGTAAGGGATAATTATTCCAATCTCATTCTTATTCGAGATTGTTTACTCGTAAGTATTTACTAGGGGTTATGTTTATTATCCATGTCTATATGTTCTCAAAATGTATTCATAAAATGTTTACAATCCTTACATGTATGTTTAAATACATTTTTACCCTTTTATACTTTTACCACATCGTATGGAAGGAATCTTTCTTTTGTTTACCATACGAGGTACTTTTTGACTTTTCCTACACAAGTACGAGAAAAATGTTATTTTTAACTTATACGGCGTGAACGGATTTTTACTGTTATATAAAGCCTTATTTTCATGATGATTCCTCCAAAAGATTTTATGACTATTTTAAACAAAATATTTTTCTTTTAAAATTTCATGACGTTTTGTGAAAAGAAACTGATTTTTAAGAAGAAAGGATATTTTCCTCAAGAATTCATTTCAAGTGTTTTATCAAAACCATTTTCATCTAAGATGACATTATTTCATATGTGTATGTTTCAAGTATCATGTCTTTATTATTTAAATGGTTTAAATTTTCTTTTTATGAAATGATATCCATTTCTTTTATATGGATTATGTGATGATGGGATGATGTTTATGAAACCCATTTTATTTATTGGGTTATTATGAATGATGTATGTTTATTTTGAGGAACAAGTAAGAATTCATTCATTATGAGATGGGTGGGACCTATATCTCCCTCCAATTCATTGGGTAAAGATTTATATCTCATTATATAGACATGACTGGAATGGTAAGTTAATCCAGTTCAGTGTTACAGGACTGGATCGAGGAGTGAACTCGATTCAGAAAGGGACTTTGTCCACTAAGATGGTCTTGGAAGAAATTCCTTGGATACTATGGAAATCATATCATGTGATTAATGGTTTCCACAATTACATGTTTTATTCCCATTATATTTTATCATTATTAATGTTCCCTTATGATATATGCCTTACGTACTTCCAAGATTCATGTCTTTGCTCATGATTTTGATGTTTAGATTTTATGTTCAAGTTTTTGTATTGAAATATTTATGGATTGTTTTATGTTCTCTATGTTTATCCTTATTGGGAATTTGAGGTCACCATTTTTATGTTTTCTTTCCCCTAGAATATAAATAAAGGTTTTAGGTAAGAAAAAATGGGTATATATTTATGGGAGATGTTGATGATCTTTCACCACGATTAGAAGATTATATTTCGAGTTTCAAAAGAAAATAAACTATTATGGTCCTTGTGTGTCTGTTTTTTATGTACTAAGTATTCTGAAAAAGTAATGTAAAGTCCATGTACGTCAAGCTTTGGGTCTCTATAGTTGGTAACAGAGGAAAGGTTTAGTTAACCTTTGGAAACTGGAATTCAAAAACATTAGTGAGATCCCTAGAGCTATTTATAATGTATGTCTAGGGATGTCCCTAAGGTTAAGTATACGTATAGGTTATAGTCCTATAATTGTTCTAACGATATTAGAATTAAACCTAAGATGTTAGATATTGAAAGTACTCCCGATTTATTAAGTTGCTATCCCTAGCATGATTTTTTCCTCTCACAATATTATTTTTGGGTTTTAGATGATGGCTGGAACCCAAAGTAACCGTGTTGATCAATGTAATGGACAATGCAATGATTTTCCTCCTGACCAAACCAATGTCATGGGAGATGGAGTGCACAATCATATTTATATATTTATACAAGCTATGAATCATCCTGGACTTCAAAATGAGTAGTGAAGGGAACAATCTTCTATTGAGTCCTTCATGAGGCAATTCCCCCCTTATTTTAGTGGGTCTTCTGATCCACTTGTCGCTGAACAATGGATCAGTACCACTGAAAAGATATTTTCAGTTCTTCAATGTTCTGAACATGATAATGTCATCTTAGTAGTATATTGTTTGGAAGGTGATGCTGATCAATGGTGGAATCTTATCAAGAATACGAGGCTAAGAGATGAAATTGATTCTATGGAATGGGATGAGTTCAAGAACTTATTTTTCAATAAGTACATCCCTCGTATTCTTCGTACAAAGATGGAGAAGGAGTTTCTTGAACTAAATCAAAATAATGATGAATCTGTTGGTATATACGAAGGGAATTTTACAAGACTTTCAAGGTATACATCTAGCTTTATCATCCAAACTGATAGTAAAATAGATAGATTTCTCAATGGATTAAAACCAAGTCTTAGAAGGGCATTATCTATAAGAGACTTTAGTAGCTATAAAGAAATTGTACGTTGTGCTATCAAGGTAGAAATGGAAGTTGGTGTTACATATTCATCTCATGGTTTTGACAAGTAACGGAAGATGTAGTTCAAGGAGAAATCTCAAGAAAAATAGTGAAAAGAATATGAATGTTTCCTTATTCTCATAGTGTGGAAAGAAGAATGGCGGATATTGTCTTAAAGGGACTAGAAAATGTTTTAAGTGTGGAAAATAAGGTCATCGAGTAGTTGAGTGTCGAAGTAATGGAAAAAGGGTTTCTAATGATGTGAATAAAGAAAAGACTGTAGATAATGCACCACCAACACTTCAATGCTTCAAGTGCAATGAAATGGGGCATTCTGCTAATCGATGCCCTAATCCAAGGGTTAATGATGATCGACATGAGAAACCACTTAAAGAAAAAGACAAAGGGAAGTCACATGCGATCACTATTGGTGGTGTTGAATTTGACAAAGTTGTGGTTGAATGATTAAGTGCTTATGTAATGGGATTCCAAAATAATGTTGTATATAGTATCGTGGAATATTGGAATATTTGTTGGTCTATTGTAGTTTTCAAAAATCTTATGGTACCGGTAACCATGGAATGTGATTGAGATATTTTTGGAAAAAAGATTATACATGCATAATGAAGGGATAAAGAGAGAATGAAATGTTTGACAGTATTCATGAGCTTATGACTGATATAAGGAAATAGTTATATCATGGATTGAGTATATATTATTTTGGGATTTAGGTATGTGGAAAGAGTTAACTTTTGACAGCACTCATGTTTTCACTAAGATTCAATGGGTATTCATTTTTCAAGAGAATACATGATTAGGGCCTTCGAATGTTTGGAATGTGACCAACAAGACACATCTTATGATATATAGAGATCAATGATGGTATTAACATGCTTGTTATATGAAATATCTAGTAATCATTTTCACTATAATATGAGAGTGGACTGAAGTATTCTGGATAAGCTTAAAGATTAGAATGGATTATTTTGGACATAAGTTAGTATTATTTAAGGATAGATGTTTTTTCAATAGTATTGATGAGATGTTATATTAATCTATTTTTAGAAAATGGACAACCTGCAGGATAGGTGATATCCCATCGCGTCGGACAAGGCTGTGGGAATCAAACCCCCAACTAAAATGAGACATGCCTTTATCGCCTACCACTGGCCTACAGGAAGTCCCTGTTTAGTAGAAACCAGTTTTATTACATTAAACAATATGATATATGAAGTATAAGTCCATTTTAAAAACCATATATGATTAATCCCACTATAGATGGACTTATGTATTTTTGATGACTTTTTTTATCCTTTTGTTTGAAACAGATGGAATGACCCATCATTCTATCAAAGGATCTGTTAACACATCAGTAATAACAAATTCAACTTCCTTTCTTTAAGATATGAAGTGTAAATTTTTCAATGCCCGAACAACAGTGAGATTGTACCAAAATAAATTAAATATTGGTTCTAATTCAAATTCTTCAACTTTAGGGAAATGATCTTGGAAACCAAAAATGTTGTCCTAGTGCCCTTATATCCGATGAATTAGATGGTACCCTAGATCAACACAAATTTATGGATTTGTGATTGTTGGCTATTTCATATCCATGTTCTCTAACACTCTCCATCAGAACATGACGGTTAAATTTCTCTTCCATATCTATAGTTTCACATATGTTCTCCTATGTGGAAACCGAGTAATTAGTTAATTTGGGTAACCGTTACATTTCATACTTTAGTTTTTAAAGCCATTTTTTGGTATTACTTTTTTCGATGTGGGTTTTTATTAAAGAAACTTTTGAGTAGTAAACCATTTATAACCCTGACGAATTTCAATGGCGAAACTCATTTTAAGGGGGGTAGAATGTAACACCCTGAGATTTTAGGAAAAATATTATTTTTAATTTCATTAATGTCTTGTGTTGTATGCTACACCTAACGGAGATTGCACAACACACATCCATGAATTGTCATGCATTACACGCAATCACGACCTTCCACGATAGCGTGTGTTGCACGCAATACCGAGTTTTTCTAAACAACGATATGTTGTATAAACTAGCTGTTATGAATAGTAATACCCACTTTTTGAAATTTTAAAAATTTATCTTTCAAAATGGACTTCATTTTTGGATTCAGAATATCCAAATTAGACTACGCTGAATTTTTGGTATTTTTCTGAAAACAATCAATATTTGTTGAAAAGTGAAAACACTGGGTTACTATTCAAAAACAAACTTTTTATTTAAAAAAATATTTATTTTATTTAAATTTTAATTTAGGAAAAAATTGATACATAATACCTATATAAGTTCAATTTATGTCATTGGAGTCATTTTATAATAAGTTTAGATATATAAAAATTTTATTGAACTTTTCACCGCCTTTTACCCACCTCCTAGGAGAATTTGCAAATTCACATAAAACTTAATTTTACAACATTTGTGAGTGGAATTTAGAAAATAAAAGAGACACGGTTAATATCGAAGACTAAAATTTCATCCAATGAGATGAAAATAATTTTTGGTGCATAATAACTTTTTACTTTTTTTACCACGGTTAAAAGTAAATAAGGTAATTAAGGGTAAATATGATATTATTATTACCCAAAAACATGTCCTAATTATATTGGATAAGGGTAATTCGACCCAAAAAAACCTTAGAATTAAAATATGACCATTTAGGCCCACATAGATTATATTAGGACATTTATTATTAATTTATTTAAAGAAGGGTTAAAATAGTTAAAATCAATGTTTAATAACTAAATCATATTTAATATAGGGTTATACATAAGATAGATTTATAAATATTAATTAGAAGTCTAAAAATATTTCCTACATTATTTTTTATATTTATAATTTTTAGATATTAAATAATTTAATTTATTTATGACACAATGATGATAGAGTAATTATCTTATTAATGAAATATTAAAATAATTGATGTTATAAATACCCAAATAAATTTAATTCGAGAATTTTTATGAAATAAAATAATTTTATAGGTTAATATGACATGTTATTATTGATTTAAGTAACTTTTTTATAACTAATCATTCTGTTATGATTTTCACAAAAATCAATTACCAAATTGTGTCAAAATTGACATAAAATAGTTTTTAAAACAAATATTATATTATTAATTGTTATTTTATTTCTAAAAATATAAGTTTCAGAAAAATGACTTAGATAAGGTTATATATATTAATAATAAACAACTTGGGGTTCGTTTGTCTTGTTATAGTAAGTTTATTAAACTTATAGTGTAAGAAATAAAGAAGACACGGTAAAAGAAAAATTATCTAACATAAAGTTAAATATAAATGATAAGGTTAAAATAGAAACCTAAACTTGCCTAAATTCTATTGGATGAGAGTATTTCGACCCATCCCCACCTTATATTCTAAATAACTCAATTTGTTGCTATTAAAATCCGAATATGACTTTATAATAAAATAATATTTTTGGTTATTCCAAAGGTTCCCCTCTCCTCCCTTATAAAAGGGAACCTCCTGCCTCTCTTCCTCACACCACATTGAGCAATAAAGCTCGGCCAAACCCTATCAATTTATCTTCTACACTTACCTAGAAACATCCTTGAGGTTATGGTCTTCTTCAAAGACCAATATTAGTGCCCTAAGAGGAGGTTTCAAAAAGACGTGTCAAAAGAAGAGGTAATATCCGTTACCGATTCTTTCAAATTTATTTCTTCTTCTACATATTCTTATTTAGTTGTATCATTATCAAGTAATAACATCAGTATCACTCATATAATGATATGTTATTATAAGTATGAAACAACCCTATTTCACCATCTATCCATCCTACGGAAAATGAAATCACCACGCGTGCGTATGTACGGAATACCGTCTCCACACCGTGGTGTAATCTATTTTCCACCACCACCTTAGTTGGATGGGTATAAGTGTGTAAATAATAAATATATATGATTATTGTAAAGTGAAATTGATTCTGAATTAGTATACATACACTCCAATACAATTCCACGATCATGGGAACGTTATCATTGCTCGTGCGTACGTACGGAATACCATCTCCACGATGTGATTGACTCGTTCTACATGATCTTCATTGCATAATGATTATATAAATGAATTGAATGTATGAATATGATATATATCACACTAATAAAATTCTGGAAATGAGGTATATATAACCTAAAAAGAAGAATAAGAATTTATTCAACAAAACACGCATAAGAACAAAAAGTAATAAACGCACGAATAACAAGTAGCAATGAAATATTACTAATAAGAAGCTAAGAATATGACCATATATTATATCATAAAAATAACTATGATTCTGGAATAAGTCAATGAAATTATTTAAATCATTATAAAGGAGGTTCAGACACTTACGAAGCAAATCGGACCTAAGGTAAGAGATAATTATTCCAAACTCATTCTTATCCGAGATTGTTTATTCATAAGTATTTACTGGGGGTTATGTTTATTATCCATGTCCATATGTTCTCAAAATGTTTTCATAAAATGTTTAATTTCCTTCAATTTATTTTTAAATAAATTTTTACCCTTTTATACTTTTACCACATCGTATGGAATGAATCTTTCTTTTGTTTACCATACGAGGTACTTTTTGACTTTTTCGACAAAAGTACGAGAGAAATTTTATTTTTTACTTATATGGTGTGAACAGATTTTTACGGTTTTATAAAGCCTTATTTTCATGAGGATTCTTCCAAAAGATTTCATGACTATTTAAAAAAATCTTTTTCGATTAAAATTGCATGACGTTTTTTGAAAGGAAATTGATTTTTTAGAAGAAATGATATTTTCCTCAAGAATTTATTTCAAGTGTTTTATCAAAACCATTTTTCATCTAAGATGACATTATTTCAAATGTGTATGTTTCAAGTATCATTTCTCTATGATTTACATGGTTTCACTTTTCATATTATGAAATGATATCCATTTCCTTTATATGGATTATGTGATGATGGGATGATGTTTATGAAACCCATTTTATTTATTGGGTTATTATGAATGATGTATGTTTATTCTGTGGCAAATGTAAGAGTGATTTCATTATGAGATGGCTGGGACCTATATCAACCTCCAATTCATTGGTTAAAGATTTATATCTCATGAGATAGACATGCCTAGAATGGTATGTTAATCTGGTTCAGTGTTACAGGACTGGATCGAGGAGTGAACTCGATTCAAAAAGGGACTTTGTCCTCTAAGATGGTCCTGGAAGCAATGCCTTGGCTACTATGGAAATCACATCATGTGCTTAATGGTTTCCAAAATTACATGTTTTTATTCCCATGCTATTTTATCATGATTGATGTTCCGTTATTATATATTCCTTACGTACTTCCAAGATTCATGTCTTCGCTCAAGATTTTTATGTTTCTATTTTATGTTCAAGTTTTTGCATTCAAATGTTTATGGATTGTTTTATGTTATCTATGTTTACCATTACTGGGCATTTGAGCTCACCCATTTTATGTTTTCTTTCCCCCAGGATATAAAGAAAGGTTTTAGGTAAGAAAAAAAGTGGAAGATATTTATGGGCGATGTTGAAGATATTTCACCACGATTAGAAGATTATATTCTGAGATTCCAAAGACACTAAACTACTACGGTCCTTGTGTGTATGTTTTTGTTATGTACTAAGTATTCTGCAAAAGTAATGTAATGTCCATGTATGTCAAGCTTTGGGTCTGTACACTCCCCATCACATAAGGGTTCGACAACTGGAATCACACTCCAACCCGAGGTAGACTAAGGCTTAAAGAGAGAGTGGGGCATAATGAACCACTACAATAAATGTTTTGGACATATGGGGGATGTGACAATGACAAAGAATAATTGTTGACCAGATTTGAAACACACCATCCATATCATGTGACCTGTAATGGGAACAAAAAACACACATCAACTACTGACCACATTTATAAAGCAGGACTTGTATCATTTTTTTTGAAACCCTTGAGGACGTTGGCCTATAATGGAAGGAGAGCCCTTGGGCCAAGAATAAATTCCACTCAGGGGTCCCATCGGATATGAATAAAAATGGATTCCCAAGTATAAGGAGTGTGTGAAGAATAAACGTGCCTATGCAATTTAAAGTCAATCTGGACAGTAGAAGAGGTGGAGATCATCATGGGGAGGGATACATGGTATTGTCATGAGGAAATCTCTGTGAAAGAAGAAAAAATACTACACTACACCATGTTCATCGACCCATTGGGAGGTCTCGATGTTTGGGGCTGGTCCTATGGACAAAATTTCTGGGCATTCCGATGCAACACATAAGGATGGGAATCATTCCATATGTAGTTCGGAAGGCCATGTAGTTTAACGTTGTGTAGTGAGGATGTGCGAGGAAAGAAGAATGATGGACGACACTGTTGGATTTGGTGGCCTAGAACCAACTACTTTGTACTTTATTCATTAATAAAATCCTTATCACATCTTGATTGTTCTCTTGTGTGACAATGCATGTGATAATGTCCTAAAGAAAGCTGTTTCATTAAAGGTTCATAGATGATCCATGATATGATGAGAACCCAGAAGATCCATAAAATTGTTCTTGAATATATGTTTTATGGGTGGATGATATTATTTGAGGGAAACAAATAATACAGGTTATTAGGGGTGAGGAATCCTAAAACATTGAGGCACCTTCTCATGGTGTGTGCCCATGGTAATATGCAGGAGGATATTATGAGAATGAGACCTGCCAGTTGGAAATCCACATTTCATAGTGTCATTGGATGTTCCTATCCGCGGATGCATGTTTTGGTCCTTAGACTTTAAGATTATTATTAATGGGTATTACAACTCGCACACTTATATGTATTGTTGAAAACTGTGACGACACACTGTTCGCAGCGAGGTAGGATACGTTGGGTGTGTCATGAGTAATAATGAAATAATAGATAATGCGAGAAAGTATGTGTCCCTTCTGTTCCATAACGAATGTAGATATCTCAGTCCCGTTGATGGAATTGATATAGCCTAAATAAATCCATGGCCATGGTAAGGTATGGGAGAGTTCGATTCCGTGAAGTCAAAGAAAGAATAATCGAGCACATGGGTTGATGGCACTAACATGAAACCCGCTTGATTAGAGATATCGAGAAAAAGGGATTATATTACATGGTATGCGTTCATAGGAGGTGACACTTCATTGCCGCATTAACTTCTTTCCCTATGGGTTCCTTGGAGTGTTGCTAGATTCTAACCTTGGACTTTAGGCAGGCTCTGCCTAATGCCACTGAGAAAGAGGCCTAGAGGGTCAACACTAACCGTGTCCATATATCTCAGTTAAATATTAATTTAAAAATTTAAATAAATATTATTCATGAATATGGTTTAATAATTATTTAAGGATGCATGGTCGCATTTATTTCGACACTAGTAATTCGAGAGAATATATTGTGGGAGAAATAATATATTTATTAGCGAGTAATGAAGACACATTTATTTATGAAATAAATAGCCATTACTCAATGTCTAATAAATGTGGTGGAGAAAAATGGAAAATAAAAGTACACGCTATGTATATTAAATATACACGCCGTGTAGTTTTAGGGAAAACAAGTACACGCCGTGTATTAATTATTACACGCCATGTAGTATTTTAGTTGGGATTTTGAGGATATAATATTTTTTTATTAAATGATATTAATTATAATCAGTGTGGGAGAATGTCAAGGAAATAATAATTCAACATGGGGTTTCAATAAGAGTTAATGAAATAAATAAAATACGTAACACGTTTGTTTATTTTCATAACTCTATTAACCTCAAACCCGATTATAAATATCTTCACAACCTCAACACTTTTCCAGAGCCATTGTTGTGCACAACGGATTTGGAAATACTCTCAAGCCAAGAGAGAATTCCCTTTCCACCAAGAACACCCTAAAGTTACGAGAGTGAGATCCTCCACTGGATTAAGGCGGTCAAAGGCGGGCATCGCAAGCAAAGGTTCGTCTGTGCTAGCACCCGGAGATCCCTTCGGCGACATCCGGAGATACGTGGCACACGTGTGGATCGCCGCTAGAGGAATCCGACATTTAGATTCTAAAAAACAATGACGGATCACAGGATCGTGACCGGATACATCAACGAATGAAGAATTACACCAAGGTAATTATTCTGAATTAATTAAATTAATTATAACCAAAATATGATTATCCTATCTCTATGGTTCTAGGAATATTCTTTTCGTTTTCAATCATTGTTCTATTCCGAAGATCCTGTGTATTTTATTGTGATGGATCTCAGATTGAACATCGTTTAATGCTAAAATTAATGTTGGGAAAACCCACCAACGCACTTCCACTGCACCCAGAACCTACAAGTGGTATCAGAGCGGTCATATTGTTAATTATAATTATTTAGTTTTTCGTTGGTGATTTATGTATTTAATAATTCTGCTATTTTAATTCATGTTTAATCATTCTAGAAATCTGAACGTCGAGATCTGTTCCTACTCCCCCGTTTCTCGTTCACCTCACATAAACTATTTTTTTCTTTTAATTTTGATTAAAATAAAATAGAGGAACTCATCCAGAGGAACCAAAATTTTCTGTCCGTACAACACCAGAATACACGGCGTGTATTGGGAAGTACACGTCGTGTAGTCTAGGTTCAATGAATTGACTGATACTCCAAATCAGGTCGTGTATTTTATTCTTTCTAAGAATTTAAGACACCATGTGTTGACCAGAAACAGGTGGCACACAGTTTCCGGATTACACATCGTGTGGTCCAATGAACATGGTGTGTGGCCCCTTCGTGTTTGGTTTGGGTCGTGTACCTCGTACACGGCTTGTCCTACTGGAAATTGTGTAACACAAAAACTAAACGATGTGTGTCCAATAGAACATACAGTGTACTTTGAAAATTTATGAAGTAATTTACAAGACATGTCCATGGACGTGTACTTCAGATGGATGGTGAAGAAAATTACACATGGTGTAGTCAGAACTACATGCCGTGTACTCACCCAAATTACACAGATTTATTAAAATTTATTATTATATAATACAAACCCTTGAGACGTGTACCGTAGTGCAGACGTAATGCTGAGGCACAACACGTGATAGGTGTTTTATATATATGTGTTTAATTTAACATCTGCGTAAATAAATGGGAATTCACCGGCTTGCCTCCAAGGTAAAAGTTATGTACAAAGATAATTTTAAATGAATTTATTTGTTTAAAATTATGATGGATAAGAATCTCAATGAAGTTTATAAAAGGGTTTAAGAGAAAATGATTGATTAATTAAAGATAATTAATTGATTTGAGCGTGATTAATCTTAAAAAATAACTATTACATAATTGAATGCTAGATTTATTTATGCGTAAATATCCTTGCATGTATGGATGATCATGAGCTAGACAGAGCCCTTTATATGTGAATGGTTTCTTTAATTTATTTATTTAAATTAAATTTGTTGGCATGCAAGCCTTCTCCTCATTAATATGCAGGGCATGCGTGCCCAAGGACTCTTTTATGTAAAAAAAGCCTTTTTACCCCTCACTTGGGTGTGTGATAAATGCATATGTAATGGATGAAGCTCCCAAGCTAGTGGAGCCAGCTCAAGTTAGATGACAAGGTGAAACCAATCCAAGGAGATAAAAAAGTGGACAAGTGGAAGGTTGTAAACACGAACCGACAAGGTTCAAAGTGTTTTTCCCCTAGGTCTTGGGTTAGTTTATCTACCTCTATATAAACTAACCAATAGAAAAATATCATGATCATACCATTTGTTTTATTTCTTTCAGTTGCATGGTGTATTTATTCTGGGTGTGTTGTCACGATCACACAATTAATTAATTAAATGAGAATGTTAGATGGAACTAAAATAAAACCGTTTTATACGTAAATATTATCATAGACATGGTTAATCACTTAAGTATATCCCACTTAATATTAACACGAATGTAATCAAAGATAATAAAATGGAAATTTACGTATAAGGATAAAATCTCTCAAAAGAATTATTAAGTTGGTGTAGACTTCCATAATCTTAGTTAGAATCAAACTGTAGTTCAAAATCCTTGACCAACCCTAGTTGGGGTGATTTCAATTATCGGGGAATTCTAATTCATGGTTTTGGATTAAAATGACTTGGTTCGCATCAATGGTTGACTGCCACAGCAGGACTTGGTGTGACCAAGAGGAAAAGGTTGAGGAAATCCAAAATAAAAGGATTTCAGGAATGGGGAGTCCACTCAGCGGATCAAGGAACTGCGAGTTAATGCAGTTGGAATTTGGAATGCCTACCTAAAACCCTTCATGTTTATTGACCAACCCTAGTTGGGGTAATGCAAAGGGAAATATGGATCCTTGCCACTAGAATATTTAGGCAAATGAATATTCCGAAATCAATGGTGAGGGATATTGGATTTCGATAAAATAGTGGGAGACTAATAAGTATTAATTTATTTATTTGTCTCAATTTTTTAATAAAGTACTAAACCTTTGATCATCTTAATTTGTAGAAAAGGAAATAAAATGACTTCGAACATATCATTGAGTACCATAATCGAGAAGGAAATCCTTCACTAGCACCAATTTCCAAGAGTGGCAGAGGCGTTTACGCGTCATCCTTCGCCACAAAAGGAAATTGTATGTGCTGGAAGAGCCTATTCCAGTTGCGTCTGGGAAAGATGCTAGTGATGAGGAATTATCTCTCTATATGAAACACATGGATGATGCCACAGATTTCCAGTGTTTCATGCTATCGGCCATGTCTAATGTGCTCTTAAAGCAACATGAAAACATGGATGCGTATAGCAGGATGTCTCACCTTAAGGATCTCTACCAAGAGAAGGCGAGACAGGAGAGGTATGATATCTCCAATGATTTGTTTACAACTATGATTGGAGAGTCTGTGACAGCTGGGCCTCATGTAGTCAATCTTATTGGATATATTGAATGCATGGACATCATAGGGATTTAATTCCTGGATGAGTTGCGTACTGATCTCATCCTATCATCACTACCCAAGACCTTATCTAGCTTCATTTTCAACTATAATATGAGTGTCAATGAGAAGAGTCTATCAGAGATTCTGACCTTGATTCTCCAGGTAGATAAGGACATGGGGTGTGACAAACCCGTTGTCTTTATGGTGAACAAGAAAAGGAAGGACAAGGTAAAGGGGCCAAAGACTTATAGACGGTCTGAATCCCCTGAGCACCATCCCTCCAAGAAGGGGATGATCCAAAGGCAGGGAAAGGAACGAGAGGCAGTGTGTTTTTCCTGTGGCAAGAAGGTCCACTGGAAGGGGAAATGCACCCAGAAGCATGGGGACGCTAAAGGTGTGTTCGTTATTGAGTGCAATCATTCTATTTCTACAGATTGGGTATTAGATACAGCATGGGGGGCTCATATTTGTATTCAAATACATGAACCAAGTAGATTTAGAAATATCGCTAGAGGAGAGGTCAATCTTCGAGCTGCCAATGGCGCAAGGCTGGCTGTTTTGGCAATTGGTGATTATCACCTATCATTTCTAACTGGCATGATTTTGGTTTTACAAAACTGTTATTTTGTTCCTAGAGTTGCCAAGAACATAATTTCTGTATCTTGTTTGGATATTGATATATTTGTTTTCATCTTTGTAAATAAGGGTTGTCTCTTTTATAAGAACGACGTATGTTATGGTATGGAACATTTAAATAATGGTTTGTATGTATTAAATTATGAAAACCATGTGTTGGCAATTGATAATGAAACAAACTCACATGACTCATACATCACCCAATTGTGGCATCACCGCCTTGGTCATGTAAACCAGAAGCACTTGAAAAAGCTCTGTCAAGATGGATATTTAGACTTTACTGAGCTAAAACCACTTGATAGATGTCATGCTTGTTTATAAGGAAAAATGGCCAAGCCGCCTTTTGGTGGACAGGGTGAAAGGGCCACAGATCTTCTAGGATTGGTACACACGGATGTGTGTAGACCATTTCCAGTAAAAGATAGATGTGGATAATATTACTTCATTACATTTACTGATGATTTGAGTAGATATGGATATGTCTACTTAATGAGGTATAAGTCTGAATCCTTAGATAAATTTAAGGAATTCAAGAATGAAGTAGAGAATCAGATTGGCACGAAGATAAAGATGCTTCGATTGGATCGAGGTAGAGAATATCTGAACCAAGAGTTCATTGATCTTCTACGATATTCTGGGATTCTATCTCAGCTCACTCCTCCTTATACACCACAGTGGAATGGTGTTAGTGAATGGAGGAACCACACCTTTTTGGACATGGTGAGGTTTATGATGAGTCATGAAGATCTTCCATTATCCTTTTGGGGATATGCATTACAAACTGCATCATACACATTAAACCGAGTACCAACTAATGTGACAAATGGAATTCCCTCTATGTTATGGAATGGAAAGAAACCCATTTTGTCGCATACACATGTATGGGGATGTGAGACATTTGTTAAGGCCTTCTCAGGAAACAAACTTGCACCCTGAGGCACGAAGTGTATCTTTAAAGGATATCCCAAGGAAACGAAAGGATATTACCTATATAACCCTCAGGACAAGAAAGTGATTTTCTCCAGACAAGAAGTATTTCTTGAGAGGGATCACATCCTCAAAAATGATAGTGGGAGCAAGATTGAATTCGACGAAGTTGATGCTCAAGATACAAAGGAGTTGGTACAAAAACAAGTTCCAAAGGTCCACATGGAAGAGGTTCTAGAAAGACAAGTACTGCGTAGGAGCTCAAGAGAGGTAAGGGAACCAGAGAGATTTGGATTCCTAATCACCGAGGATGGTGAATCATTATTGTTTGAAAATGATGAGCATATATCCTACAAGGAAGCAGTAGAAAGCTCAGAAGTTGCGAGATGGCTAGAAGATATGAATTCTGTGATGGATTCCATGTATCAGAACCAAGTTTGGGTTCTAGTCGATGGGCCAGTTGATGTAAAACTTGTTGGATGAAAATGGGTTTCAAGAGAAAGCTGTACGTGGAAGGTCAAGTTAGAACCTATAAAGAAATTCTAGTGGCTAAAGGATTCATATAGCATCAAGGAATTGACTATGATGAAATATTCTCGCCAGTTTCCATGTTTAAATCCATAAGAACCATACTAGCCATAGCAGCTTACCATGACTATGAGATTTGGTAGATGGATGTCAAAACAACATTCCTTAATGGGAACCTTCAATAATATGTCTATATGACACAACAGTAAGGGTTTGTGACACCAGTTGAAGCTAAACGGGTTTTCAAGTTGCAGAAATCCATTTATGGATTAATGTAAGCATCCATGTCATGGAACATTCGATTTGATGAAGCAATGAAGGAATTTGGTTTCATTAAGAAAGAATGTTAGCCATGTGTTTATAAATGGTTTAATGGGAATGCGATCGTTATCCTAGTATTATATGTTGATGACATATTTCTTATTGGAAACGACATACCAGCCTTACAGTCAGTTAAGGACTGGTTGAACAAATGCTTCTCCATGAATGATTTAGGTGAAGAAGCCTACATTCTAGGGATCAAGATCATTTGTGATAGATCGAAAAGGCTACTTGGACTATGTCAGGGTACATACATTGACCAGATACTAAAGAGATTTAGTATGGAATAATCCAAGAGAGGATTGGTTCTAGTGTCACATGGCTTACATCTTTCTAAGAAAATGTGTCCTCTAACACAACAAGAGAAAGATAGGATGGGAAATATCCCATACGCCTCGGAAATAGGATCCATCATGTATGCCATGTTATGTAATAGGCTTGATGTTGACTATGTACTGAGAATGGTAGGCAGATATCAAACAGACCCAGGGGAACAACATTGGACGGTTGTTAAGACTATCCTTAATTATCTGATATGAACTAAGGATGTGTTCCTAGTATATGGAGGAGACGAGGAGCTTGTCATCATAGGGTATGCTGATGTGGGTTTTTATACAGATCAAAATGATCTAAAATATCAATCAATATATGTTTTCTGTCTCAATGGAGGAGCTATGAGTTGGAAGAGTTCAAAGAAGCTAGTTGTCGCCAATTCTACAGTAGAGACCGAGTATATAGCGGCTTTTGATGCAGCCAAAGAAGCCGTCTGGATTCGTAACATTGTCCAAGAGAATGATGTGGTGCCTAGTAGTAAATATTCCGTTACATTGTATTGTGATAATACTGCAGCGATGGCTATTGCAAAAGAACCAAGGTCACATCAAGGGAAAAAGCACATACTCCGGAAGTATCACCTCTTGAGGGATTTCTATCAGAGGGGTGAAGTTGTAGTGAGCAGAGTGTCCACGGAAGAGAACATGGTGGACCCCATGACTAAAGTCTTATCTCAGCAAAAGCATGAATATCATGTGAGAGCTAGTGGGTTAAATGTTGTTAGCAGTTGGATCTAGTCCAAGTGGGAGAGTATTGGAGTTGGTTTCCTAGAAAAAACTACTTTGTACTTTATTCATTAATAAAAGCCTTATCACATCATGATTGTTCTTCTGCGTGGAAATGAATGTGATAATGTCCTAAGGATAGCTATTGCATTAAAGGGTTACAATAGAAATCCGATATGATGACATCCCAGAAGTGCCATAACACTATTCTTGAATATATGTTCTATGGCCGGATGATATTATTTTTGGGACACAAATAATACAGGTCATTAGGGGTGAGGACTCATAAAACATTGATGCACCTTCTCATGGCGTGCTCCCTTGGTAATATCTAGGACGATATTATGAGAACGAGACTTTCCAGTAGGAAATCCACATTTCATAGTGTCATTGGATGTTCCTATATGAGGACACGTGTTTTGGTCCTTATACTTTAAGATTATTATTAATTGGTATTACAACTCGTGCACTTAGATTTATTTACAAAAACTGTGGCGACACACTGTTCACAGCAAGGTAGGATACGTTGGGTGTGTCATGAGTAATACTACATTAATAGATAATGCAAGAAAGTATTTGTCCCTTATGTTCCATAACAGAAGTAGATATCTCATGCCCTTTGATGGAATTGATATAGCCTAAATAAATCCATGGAAATGGGAAGGTATGAACGAGTTTGATTTTGGGATGTCAAAGAATGAATAATTGATCACATGGTTTGATGGCACTAACATGCAACCCGCTTGATTAGAGATATCGAGACAAAGGGATTATATTACACGTTAAGCATTCATTGTAGGTGACATGTCATTGCATCGTTATCTTCTTTCTCTATGGGTGCCTTGGCATGTTTCTAGATGCTAACCTTGGACTTTAGGCAGGCTCTGCCTAATGCCACTGAGAAAGAGGCCTAGAGGGTCACCCACTATGTGTGTCCATGTTTCTCAGTTAATTATTAATTTAACAATTTTAAATAAATATTATTCCTAACTATGGTTTAATAATTATTTAAGGATGTCTTATCATATTTATTTCGACATTAGTTATTCGAGATAATATATTGTGGGCGAAATATTATATTTATTAGTGAGTAATGTAGTTACATTTATTTATTAAATAAATAGCCATTACTCAAGGTCTAATAAATGTGGTGGAGAAAAATGGAAAATTAAAGTACACGCTGTGAATATTAAATATACACGCCGTGTAGTTTTATGGAAAACAATTACACGTTGTGTATTAATTAGTACACGCCGTGTTGTTTTCCAGTTGGGATTTTGAAGATATAATATTGTTTTATTAAATTATATTAATTATAATCAGTGTGGGTGAATGTCAAGGAATTAATAATTCGACATGGGGTTTCAATAAGAGTTAATGAAATAAATAAAATGCGTAATGCGTTTGTTTATTGTCATAAATCTATTTACCTCAAACCTAATTAGAAATATCTTCACAACCCCAACACTTTTCTAGAGCCATTGTTGTTCACAACAGATTTGGAAATTCTCTCAAGCCAAGAGAGAATTCACATTCCACAAAGAACACCCTCAAGTTACAAGAGTGAGATCCTCCACCAGATCAAGGCGGTCAAAGGTGGACATCCCAAGCGAAGGTTCTTCCATGCTAGCACCCGAAGATCCCTTCGGCGACGTCCAGAGATACGTGGTACCCATGTGGATCACTTCTAGAGGAATCCTACACTTGGATTCTATGATGCATCGATGGAACACATGATCGTGACTGAAGACATCAATGAAGGAAGAATTCCACCAAGGTAATTCTTGTGAATTAATTAAATTAATTATATCCAACATATGATGATCCTGTCACTATGGTTCTGGGACTCTTCTTTTCTTTTTTGTTCTTCATTCTATTCCGAAGATCTAGCATTTTATATCATGACAGATCTCGGATTGAAGGTTGTTTAATGCTAAAATTAAATATGGGAAAACCCACAAACGCGCTTCCGCTGCGCCCGGAACCTACAGGCACATGGTACAATCATCATAATACTAACATGAATGGTTCCAAAAAAGCCTACATGACACTATGTGGGATCCTCCAAGAGAACTAAACCCATGGTGTATCAAATTGGACACTTGGGGCTGTACTCAAGACGAAGCATCTGAGAATTCCTTCGTATCCTAAAAGGATGGGAATCAAGACATAGGTAGTTCTTTCGTTTTAATGTCTCGTAGGATGAAACATAGTTTAACGACATGCAAGATGACTTGTAGTTTAACATCATGTGGGACAATATACATTTTAATGTCATGCGGGATGACATGCAGTTTAACGTAATGTGAGACATTTTACAGTTTAAGGTCATATAGGACCAGACAATTTATGTTCATGTAGGACCCAACATTTTAAGGACATGTTGGAACCAACATTCTTAGGAAACGTATTTCTTGAGAAACATGGCATTGGTGGGAGGATTTATATGCTCACCATCCATGGTAACCAGTGAGTATGGGCCATTGGAGTAATCCATGTGAATGTTGTAAGGCCCTTCCCATTTGGTCTCCAACATGGGTGTCTTTATTCCAGGTATCATTGGTGTATTCTAGGCCAATACCAAGTCACCTCGAAAGAAGAAGAACATTAATTTTTTTGTTGAAATCTCTAGATATCTTATTTTGATGCCTTTTCAGATTGTGCAAGAAGGAAGCTTGTTCTCATCGAGTGCATCCAACTCAGCCAGATAGATTTCAGCAACATTATCGAGTGATTATTGATCATAGATAAGAGTCTTCCATGAGGGAAACCTAATCTTGAAGGGAAGGATGGCCTCTATTCCAAACAACATGGAATATGGGGTCACCTGGGTGGAATTATGAGTCGTCGTCCGATAAGCCCAGAGGGCGTTGGGGAGATTTTACGGCCAACTCTTCTTGTTCTAAACTATTATTTTCTTCATAATTATAGAGAGGATTTTTTTGAATACCTCGATCTCTTCATTTTATTGTGCATGATAATGGGTGGTATGGTTAGAACGGATGTTGTACTTAGCATACAGTTTCTTCAGCTCAACTGCTCGGAAGTTCATATCGTTATCAGTGAGGATGGGACGAGGGACTCAAAATTGGTAGATCATCTTAGAGCTCAAAAATTCAATGATGAAACGGGCCTTGACCTCCTTGAGAAGAACTGCCTCTGTCAACTTTGAGAAGAAATACATAGCGGTCAGGATGAACCTGTACTGTTGAGCTGCCACATGTGGATATGATCCCACGACATCGAGTCCCCATACAACAATGGCCAAGAGTATATGGTTGTGTGGAGAGGCCTCATCGACTGATGTATAAATTTTGCATGAATTTGGCATGCATGGAACCTTATGGTGAACACGATGTAGTTATAGATCACAAATGACCTAAAATACACTAGTGTCTGTATCCGGTGAGATAGTTTCGGCCCTGTTTGATTATCCCCATAGGAACCAGCATGAACCTCCTGCATGACAAGGGAAAAAACGACTCCTTGAATGAAATAGAGGAGAACCACATCAAACCTGCACATGTATAGGATCTTCTCATGACCAGGACCATCCTAGAGGATAAACTATAATTCGTGATGTCCAATTCACTTGCGCTCTCCTGGTCTGCCGGGAGATTACAATTTTGGAGGTACTTGAAAATGGAGGTTCTCTAGTCACGAGTCACATCAATCACTAAATCTGAAGGACCTAGGGGTCATGATGTGGATGAACCAATGGTAAGGTGGATTTCCTACTAGATGTCACCATTATCTAGAGTGACAGGTGAAATGACTCCCTTGTGTGCCACATGGATAATCAGATCATCCTATTCAGGCTTCGTACGTGATGTAGCTAAGCTGTCTAGGAAATCAGCATGACTGTTCTGAGATGGAGGGGCATGCATAACTTCTGGAAGAGATGAGTATTGGACCATTAGATGGAGAGTGCATTCCAACAATAGTATGAGATCTGGAATTCTGATGATATATTCACCATTGATCTGCTTGAGGACTAGTTTGGAGTCCCCTTTCAAATGAAAATATGGTTGGTCTATATCGAGGGCCAGCTCCAGGCTAGTAATAAGATCATGATACTCCACCTCATTGTTGGTGAAACCTTCTGACAACAAGAATGAATACGACAGAAAGTATTGTGTGGGGGTAATAAAGATGATACCTAGACCTACTCTGTAATGTCTGGGGTCATTGAGCCTTCTACTGTTGGGGCTCTGGGAAGCACCATCGAAGTGCATTTTCCATCACGGGATGGCATGGTATACCGAGAGGATTTCCTCATCAAAAAAAATCATGGACTATAGAGTGGTCTAAAGGGGATAGATGACCCGAAATGGAGTCTACCAATGCTTTCCACTTAATAGCCTTATGGTGAAAAAACCTAATGTCGAACTAGTGGTGAATCACTACCCTCCGACCTAGACGACATGTCAGGATGGGGTGGTTCAAGATGTACTTTTGAAGATCTACTCAGAACACCATTTGTACCTTGTGGTACTGCATGTAATGACGTATTTTTCACTTCTCGATAGGAGAATATCTGGTCTATGTATCTAGTAGCATGAAGCTGAGATAGTAGAGGCTATTATAGGTTCCCTCGTTGTTCTTATGTGAAATAAGGGTGTCGAGGGATTCTTCTAGGGTAGTCACCAAAAGGAATGATGGCATTATAGAGACGGATGACTTTAAGGCCAGAGGCTAAAGTAGGTACTTCTTTATTTCCTAGAAAGTAGTCTAACATTCTTCATCCCACTCGTAGACATTGCCTTTCTTCATGCTCTGAGAAATGGTTTTACACATTCAATCGAAATTCGCGATGAATTGGCATATGTAAGCCAAGTGTGATTGGAAACCTCGAAGCTCCCAATGTTTTCTTGGGGGAGGCATCTGACCGATGGCCTTGATCTTCCCTGAGTCGATCTCGATGCCCCTATAGTTGACAATGAGGATGAGAAAACTTCTAGAGGTGACCCCAAAGGCACACTTCAATGGGTTCTTCTTTAGGTTGTGGGAACAGAGAAAGCTTAACACTTTCTCCAGGTCCTTGAGATGGTCCTAGAACAGGAGATATTTGACCATCATATCGTCCACATAATATTCAACAAAACATACAATGATCGGATTAAATATGGGATGTATATCCCACTGATAGGTGGCGCTGGCATTCTTTAGACTGAAGGGAATGACTAGGTAACAAAAAGTACCTTGTGGTTCCCTGAGGGCTATAGACTCCTCATCCTTATGGATTCATTCAGATCTGGTCATACCGAGATTACCCATCCATGAAGGATAGGTCATGGAACATTTCTACAACTTCGATCAACAATTACATCACAGGAAGGGGAAATCATCTTTCAGACACTGAAAATTAAGTTCCCAGATGTCAATGCAGACTCTGATCTATCAGTTCTTCTTCCTAACTAGCATATTGTTACCTATCCATTTGAGGTTCTGGACATACTTAACAAAATTCGATCTGATGAGCCTATCAACTTCTGACACAATGATGGATCTATGAAAATGATTCATCTTTCTAAGAGGCTATTTGAACCTGTGATGTTTTTCTGGGAGACTGAGGCGGTGAAAGGATATCAGAGGATCTAGTCCTGGAATATCTTCATAACTCCAAGTGAATACATCACATGTTTATTTAAGGAAGTCTATGTACTATTTTTTCTCCTCAAGGGGCATAGAGGCACTGATCAATGTGGGTTTCAGGTATGCCTCGCTACTGAGGTTCACCTGTGCCAATTCATCGACCATCGTAGAGACACCCTCTTCAATGGTGGGGGGAGAATCCTCTAAATCCTATTCTTCAGATATAGAGGAGGGATTCTCAATAGGAGGAGTTCCCTCTGAGTCGATAGATCCAGATGAGAGGATGGTTCTATCCTAAGCGGTAGTGGACCCCGCATTAGGGAACACCTGTGCTGCTGAAACCATAACGATGATGGATGTTGATCCGATCCCATATGGTCATTGGACTAAGGGGACACTCTTGATGATATCGAAGCAATGGTGGCGCATCATCTTTAGATGGTTAATTATATCCTGAAAAAACAAGCAATTATGATGTATTTCTGTTTGAATGGGTCTGACATCCCAATACCTTATCGTAGTAGGAGGCTCTGGGGTCACCTGAGCCTGATTTGTCTAGGAGTATGAGGTGATATTCCAACATCACCTAAACATGGTAATGTGTTCCTCCTCATTCCAGAAAAAACAAATCATTATACCATGTCCGGAGTTATAGCCTCCAATTGGTGGATTAGAATGGTGTAGGCATCATCTAGATCCTTCCATGGGCCGGTCGTAGCCGTGGAAATGCTCTACCACGTTAGCCAGAGTCTGCTTGTATTTTCTCTTTCAATTTGTTGGAATCCGGATTGTAGGCTTCACAAGAGGAAAAGGGAGATGTGTCACCATGAAGCATGCCCACTTGACCATTAAGGTAGTACTCAAGGCACTGCTGATACGATGAAGGAACCTCTTCATGTAGGTGGAGGCATGGCCTGCCCATTAACCCATTGTAGGTGGTGTCCTCGATGGAAACCATAAATTTTGTGATGGAAACTCAGCCTCTGAACTGGTCCTTCAAGAGGATCTGGCTGACCAGTGTCTATTACCTTCGATCATAACCTTGTATTATTAGGTCAGAGGTACTCAGATCATCCTCTATCAACCCCAGTTTTCATAGTGTCTGAGTCGATTTTAGGTTGATCCCAGAGCACGTGTCGATAAGAAAGTGACAAACCTCCACACCATTGAACTGGCTGGTGATTTACATTGGGATAATGTTCCCTTGTATGAGAGTTCCTTCATCTTCTCCTGAGATTGAGATAATGGCCAACAATTCATCATTCTCAACTGCCTCTGCATGAAAGGTGTCTATGGCTACTACAACCATATCAAACTAGTGGGGGCTTCTTCAAGCCTCGGGGAGGGCCTCACACATATCTGATGACAGGGGAAGGGCCTCAAGGATAGAGATCTTGGATGGAATGCTAGAAAGATGATTGAGAACATAATACTTTTTTTCCATGCATGAACTTATACTTACAGAAGGTCGCTCTATGATAGGACGTCTGGTGGGCCCTGCCGACTGGACCAGCGGCTGATTGATGTTAGGAATATCATGATTCTCACATGTCATAGCCAGCAGAGTGACTAATAGATGAGGGCAAGATGACTGAGACTGGTCTATAGCAATGTGTGGCTCTTCACGACACGATCAAGGTGGCTTTGCCTGATCCAACAACACGAATGGTGGAGAATGCAGACCTAATGAATCCATATGATATGGTTTCGCGTGATAAGCACTTCACTGGGCCTACTACCTGGTTTTGGTAGCATACACAAACTGGTAGTAAATACTGACAGAGTCACTCTAACAACCCATATTTTCATGGCTCCGTCGACGCTGGCGATGATCGGGGATGATGGGAGGATATGTCTGGCACTCCTCATTTTAAGGTATAATGTAGGGGCTTACAAGATATAAAATTTTAAACGAGGCATACCCTTGACCATCGCTTGAATAATCATCCAATACTAGAATGATCCTAGGAGTAATCACCATCTCTAGGGGAATTAATTCGTCGAGAGTATGCGATGACGATGGAATTAGTGGTGGACTTTTTTTCCCTTATGATGCTGAGGTTTGCTCTTCTGGGAAGGGGACGACTAAGATGATGATGCAGATGTAGTAGCTATGGCTTATAAAGGATCTAGATGATTCGGACATCAAAATATAACACCATGGGTACGAGAAACTATTTTATGATCCATCTAGTCATCGAACTTCTGGGACTCGCGGTTAGAAACCTAGTTCCAGTCGCCTTTGTTGTCACTACTACTGTCTGGCCTCACGAAGATACATGCCACCTATGAGAGAGTTGGATCTCACTGGACTATGTTGTTACCCACAAAGTCTTGAAGCCAGTCTTTAAAAACATTACACTATTTGAGGGTGTTCCCTAGGATCTGGTGATAGGGGTAGTAATTAGGGCGATCAATGAGGTTTTCCACTTCTGCCCTCCCGCACTCAGGGAAATGTATATTCACCTGCTCTAAGAACTGTGGATGTAGTCGGGGACCTAAGCCTAATTAAAAGAGTAGGTCCAATTCCTCCTATATGAGAAGGGGGTTCAGACTATGATGAGAGGCCGGAGGAGCCTGTCGAGGCGGTGGGGCCATATTATCTCTCCTAGGCAGTGGCAACACATTGTGGGGGGAGGACATGCCGATTCTGATGTGGGTGCTGCTAGGCCGGAGGCTGTTCTTGAGGTGGAGGTCCTCTATGAGGCTCTAGAGACAGCTCCAATGGTAACAAATCTAGTCTCTTGGGGGCCACTATTTGAGCCACTATAGTGGGATCAACACTGGAGGCCCTTCTCGTGGGGATAGTAGGTGGCAATGGGCATGCCTGGCTGGCCTGATGTAAGGCATCTTCTACGCATTGGACCTTATCAACGATGTCTCAGAAACCCCCAAGGTAGTTTTGATTGATCAAAGAGGGGACCAGTTAGGTCTTGAAATTCCCAATGAACATCATCCACAATTTCTCTTGATTCAGCGGCATGTCAATGGAGTATGTGAGCCCTTTCCACAGGGCAACAATGTCTGAAACACTCTCATCATGCCTCTTCGTGAACTTGAAGAGGTCTATGATACTTGTCTTCCAAGTGGTGGAAATAAACTCGTAGAGAAATTTCCTATGGATGTCTTCCCATCCGCCTACTGATCTGAGGGGGAGCTGGTTGTACTAGACAAACACCAGCCCCTCCAATGTCTATATGAAGCACTGGATTTTGGAGGCTTCCTACCGCGCTAGAGTTATTAACATGGGTCCACACCTTGAGATAAATTGGTACAAGTGTGGTGGCGGGTCCCCTGTCCCATTGTAGGGGAAAAAGTGGGATTTATAAAACCTGGAGGTGCAAGAATATCATCCACCCACGCTGGATATGGATTTCCATCAGGCGGGATTGCCACCTGTCGTGTTTCGAACACCTCGAGACAGGAAATGAGTGTGGCCATTTGATCATCTGGGTAGGGGTTCTTGTCTTTATGGGGATCCCTGACCACCAATGCATTGGATGGTTCCTCAACATGATACGAAGGACCAACGACTCATGGAGCGGCTGGCAGAATGACCTGCAGAGTAGCTGTGGGAACCTGAGCTGGGTCCCGAGGATTATCTTTCCGCTCAGGTGGATTTGGTGACTCATACCCCACCCTCTTGTCATATGTTACAGCCTCAACCCTATCTGTGTGGTCAGGATGGTCAGGGTCACCTGGAGGCAGTTCGTCGAGGGGAAGTTGTGCCTACCTCTATTGGCCCAGATGAGGATCACCGTAGTTTGTCCGTTGCTCCACTGTGATTTCAACAAATAGGTCATCAACATATTTTTGTGATTGATGAGTTGATGATGCAACACAGATTGTTTGAGATTGTCTTCCAACTTCTGAACTAATCCAGATGGGTCAAATGGTTTGACTGCTCTGAGCTACTCCTTACACTTGTTGGGATTTAGGATGAGGAATAATGCCTCAATGGGAATGATAAGACCCAGTAGATTCCTCTGTTGATGATTAAACCTTCCCAGTGGATCCAAGAGTTGTGAGACTACCTCAGGGGGGGTCCTCTCCAAGGTACTCTAGCTCGTTCTCACCCCATGGCAGGTCGGCCATGTTGACCGTGACCCTGCATAGAGGCATATCCTCTATGTCGCCCAACAAATCAGGCTGGCACCGGATGTAACAGAAATAGAGGGCCACGTACTTCCCCCAACCATGAATTTTCACATAGGGGAAATCCTCCTTTATTATATTGCAAGCACTATAAATCTATAGACACATCGTTTTTGGAGTGTCCTATGGGGACTTGGTGACTTAGGGCGTTGGGCCGCGGGGAGCGCGGCCAAATCAACCAAATGACATTGTTTGAAAATATCTTCAACGTGCACCAGAGACTTTTGATAGGCCACTTGTTGATGACAAAGACGGTATTGAGTCACAAACAGGGTTTGGCGAAAGCATCCAACCTCATCCTGGGTGAGTGCTTTTGGCGCCCTGAAATTTGGTGCTTCATCTAGCCAAAACATCTCTGGGAAATGGTCTACTGCGAGAATATCCCTCAAACTCCTTGGTCCAAATTTGGAGTCAGACCCTTAATTTACCCACTCATCAATATGTGGCTTTTGGGGAACTGTTAGTGGTAAAAAATCTGACCCCTGAGATGGTAGTCTGGCCGGCGGAGAATATAATGAGTGATCTGACAAATTGCAACATCTCGGGCTATCCTCCAAAGAGAGTAGTGACTTATCCACCACATCGCGGTAAGATGGGCAGGGGACCACAGTGTCTAGCATAGGGACTAGGGCTGCTGGTGATGGGCTACACTATTGCTCATCTGCCACTGGTCCCCAGAATAGCTCTTCGTGATCTCTAGTTGAGGTAGAGAGTGTTTCTAGTGATGATGGCACCGATTTTCTGGCCAGACCTTTGGGAAATGGAAAATTTTTGTCTTCCTAGATATACTAGAATAGGGAAGTGAGAATCAGATGGACGTCACATTCTGGATGTATGAGGCTGATGAACCATTTTCCTACCCTAACCCTTGACACGGAGGATCTAGGTGAGGGTTCCATCACTGAGTCGTATTACGCCTTCGAATCTGAGAAGAAGACTGGTTTATTCTCGATTTGAATCTCCTCGGCATTCTATTTATGGAGGAGATGACCTGCCCTTATTCTCTGGGATGGTTATTCGAGACAAGGTACATTTCCGGCATATGGAGGACCTTCAGCCGTACTGGTGATGGGGTGTAGAGGTTTTCCGCCTAAGTGAGCTGGGGTGCTAGGAGCACCTGGACAGATATCAAAGGGAAGCCGGGGAGGAAATTCATGCTCACTGGTTGATGTGCAGAGGGGGCCTCCATGGAAAGTGCTAGAGCAGGTAAGACCTCCACAAGAGCTGATCGGAGCATGGGTAGGACCACCATGCTTGTTTCCCCAGGAAACTTCATCATGGGGAGGGTCCTTGTACTGGTCAAGACGAACATGGGTAGGACCTCTGTGCTGGGTGATGTTAATGCAAATCTGACCTTCACTCTTCTAATTTCCATGCTTAGGTGGACCTTTGCTGTTTGCTGTAATGACAAGGGGAGGTCCCCCACGCTGGAGATTGACCGTATGTGTAACATCCCCACACTGGTGGCCTGTAGTAGGAGGAAAAACTCTATACCTGATGTAATGATCACCAGAAAGGATTCTGTACTGAGTTCCACGGTCGCTGGGAGGAACCTCATTTGGATTGAAGGTAGCACGGGGTGGACCTCCATGCATAGTATAGAAGTTGGGTGGACCCGCACTCTCCATCATGGCGATACAGGGAGAACCTCCGTAATGGGTGTCGTTTCTGCGGTCCAGTCCTCAACAGTCACTACCTGCACCAACGACCAAGAGAGACGCCCTATCCTGCTCGTGGGGTGGTTAGGGTCTCGATAGGAGCTAGGTATATAAGTGATCCTACTCAGCATACACATAGGGATGATGATATATGTTGGTGGTGGCGCGAGCCACAGTATTTTTTGACGTTGACACCCCTTCGCGAGCGTCCTCCTCAGCCTATGCCCGATGCTGGCGTCAGGTCAGCCGATCTGGGGTCGGTGGTGCATGTGCATGGCTTACCTTCTCTTCAGACTATGGGACTGGGTGGTGGCGCTGGTGTGGTCTTATTGTAGCCCTTCATGGGAGCCCCTGGAATGGGATCCCGACTGGGATGGCCTAGACATCCCCAACCTCATCGGCGTAGGGGAGGGAGTCATCAAAACGTTCTGGGTAGAGGATATCGAAACAAATGTATGTCAGAGTGGAGATTAGTGTCTTCCTACATAGTCCTTGGGGGATGTGGTGGCAAAGTGGTGCATATGACTCTAAATCCTGGCAAGCCATATCCTGAGTCAGTATAATCCCATCCTCATCATATCAGCATACGAAGTTGTTTATCACCCTTCGTTTTTTGAAATTAGGAGGGGATATGGGGTGTGTGATCCTAAAAGCTAGGGTTGTGGAGATTTTCAAAGAAGAGGTGGAGCCTTATGTAGTTTCTGTGTTGAGATTTCCCTTGCCCCTCCATCGGTGGATGGGAGGTGATCAGTTTCCTATTGTGGTAGCTTGGGTCCTGAATGGCAGGGAGATTAAACAGTTAGTTCTTCCAAAAGGAAACTGATGTCCAGTGTCCTAGTGTCACTCTGTCTTAGATTACTGGTTAGAAGGATCCATGCTGACAACGTCATAGATCGAGATTCCCAACATTTTGACTACACCGATTTCTGGTGAGTTTTACGCTAGGCCCGATATTTGCATGGTGGGACCCGAAAGTGGATAACTGGATCCAGTGACACAATAATCCACTGATGTCTCGAATGATACTAATGACCAAAATGGAGATAATAACTTTACATCGGGTTCACCATCTCTATTTCTGATGCTTTCGCTGAGATGTGCATACCCATCTGATTGAGGACGACGAGGACGCGCTGACTGTTGACCTGTATTTTGGCTTTTTTCAAAGGCGGGCATCATCTGTCTATTGTTTAGGGATGTTTTCTCCTTGAACAAAACATGATGATGGGATTTAAATTCATCAATCCATGGACTCCTCATCAAAACATGTTTCCTAGTTTGGGTCTATCTTATATACTAAGACATTGTTCGTGAAACTCTTCATGACACCATATCTTCAGGGATGTCGGTTAATTACAATGCTTCTGTCAGGACATTCCAAGGGGACTGGTCAAGGCAGCAACCTTTGATCAGCGAAGTAGTCACAATGGACATCACGTGTGTTTATGGACGCTGTAACACTCGCCCGTCCAGGTTTCTTCCACTTATTATAGGGCTTCTCGATAGCATGGAAGTCTGAGGAATCCCACATAGATTGCGGGGAATTATATTCCATAGGAATGTCCCAGAGGTTTTCCTCAGCTTCCCATGTTTAACACAATTTATTCCATAGGTTTAACATCTTGCATAGATGGATTAGACCGATTGGAACACTTACTATAGTGGATCAGATGGGTGCAACCCCTGGAGGGAACACTGATTCTAGGAGGGGAATTGACGTGATCTTACTGGGATGTGGCAACCAGGGTAAGAATCATGATTGATAATGGATTATTAAGTGATGTTTATGAAGAATGAGATAGATTCAACTCGAGGGAGACATTTATGTTGGGCTTAAACCTCGAAGATAACTACTACATACCATCGTGGTAGGGAATTAAAGTCCACGTAGATCGGGATGGGGTATAGGATCAGGGTGTTTGCAGAGGACAATGACCCGATGATATACTGAGGCTTACGCATGGTTAGAAACATGAGGTTAGTCTGACACCACTAGGAAAAACCAGAGATATGGGTTCCAGTATAAGGGAAAACAACGACTTACCGATGGGTTTGGGTTGACAATGGCTTACCGCCGAATGGGGATCACAACGTATTAATGCTGAGTGAGGCTCACAACAACTTATTGTTGGGTAGGGGATCACAACAGCTTACTGCTGGATGGGAACACAATGGATTACCATTGGATGGGGTTTACAACGGCATTCTACTGGATGGGGGAATAATGGTTTACCTCTAGATGGGGAAATTTTAGTGTCATGCTAGAAAAAAGGGGCATATAGTTTAACATCATTTGGGATGGGGTGGACCGACGTGGAGTGGTCAGGACCAATGGTTGTTGGTCATGAACATCAGGATTGATTCCAACATACTTTTCCATGGCTTGGATCAATGTCCACATAGTTTGAAAGGTGATGTGAGCTGATGTGAAGGGGGTCATAACAAATTGTTATTGGGATTGAACCTCAAGGAGGCTTCCTACATACCATGCCTTAGAAAAGATCAAAGTCCATGTAGTTCAAGAGGTGTTAGTGAACCGACATGAATGGGGTCAAAATAAATGGTTTTTAGGATTGAACCTCATGGAGTCTTCCTATGTATTTTTCCTTGGCTAGGATAAAAGTCCACGTAGTTCGAGATTGGTGTGGGGATTACATGCTAATGCAGACTAAATAGGATGTCATGGTCGATCCTTACTCAAAGACCACATGATTCATTCTTTGTATGAGAAACAAGCGGAAGGAAATACTTGATGATCACATCGCAAAAGGTGCAACTATGGGATGTGGAGTGGGGATGACATGTCATTAGCAGCCCAAAATGGAAACAAAGGCTTAGGTGTGGTCCTTATATGAAAGAAGAAATAAGGGCTTATGTGTGGTTAGCAGCCCATGGAGATGGTGTTTGGTACTTACTTCAGGGTGGCGGCCCAATGGTGACAAAGCTCAAAGGGAGAGGGACTTGTCATGGATGGGATAATGGCTCAGGTACCCACCCCCCTCTCTGGACTGTGTCAAGAAAAAAGATAGGTGGAGTAGGGATGAAGTTCACCACAAGAATGTATGGGGTATTACTCCAAGGTGGTTTCCCTTTACCCAAGGATAGACTCCCCTCCAGCAAAGAGGATATCATTCCATGTGAGGAAGATCTCACTCCCGTGAAGACTAGTGGGCATAGACAGTGACTGATATGGGGTACCCCACCTATAATGCATACGGAGGGGTCACAAATTAAAATCATGTGATGAGGATAATGGTGCTTAGCAGTTTAACATCTTGCATCTCAGACGAGGTGGGTTTACTCTACACCCCTATGATATACATGACTGATACCCACCCACACTTGGGGAATGGAAGGAATCAACAATGCCGTGGTGAGGGGGTTTTATGGACTGATCCATTGAGGAGTACATGTTATTGTGGCTATGAGAAGATTCAATATCCATTGGTGTTCCTATGAGAAGAAGCATGAGACGAAGAAATGCAATGGGAAGTACCACCCAAGGGACATTGAAGTTTCTTTGTATGACCTGGAGGGTCGAACGAGAGAAGGGTGTGTAACATAGATGTTTGGGGTGTAAGAATTTCCCAAAGACGAATCCTAGAAGAGAGTCATCGAACACGTAAAAAAGAGCATACACAAGGAGGGTGGCTTTCTCCCCAATATAGCAGCTATGTGGAAAAGGCCGGGGTGAGAAGACTCAGAGGTTTGCGCGCAATAGGAGAGGTTTGCGTGCAATTGGCGTGCAATTGGAACTATTATGTATAATATGATGGGGTTTTAGGCTATTGGGAATGTTTGCGCACAAAGGGTGTCCGATGGTTTGTGCGCAAATTGATGGGTTTACATGAAAGAATGTGCCGAAGTGTTGCGTGCAAGTCGGAGGTGCTGCGTGCAAGGACTGCTCGAGGTTTTGTGCCCAAAGGGAAGGGATTGCGCGCAAGGGACCCAAATTTTAGGGACATGGGGGAGGGTCAAGCCAGAGTGGTCCCATGTGAAGGTGGACCCCTGGGAGACCTGTCGTGGAAAATATCATACTTCAAAGTGATTTTTTCATGCGAGAGAGGTGAATTTCACGTAAAGGAGACGATACAGATTCATCAGGCACCGAAAGTCAAGGGGTTCCCTTTTATTTATTGAAAGTAGGGTCACCGAGTCTATGAGGAAGTTGATTGGCATAGAAAAATCTGATTCCAGTTTCAGCAGTGCTAAAGATTCCGCACCCAGCGTCGGCAGCATGCAAGATTCTGCACTCGGTGTTGGTTGCTTGCATGTTTCCTCTCCTGGAGTCTATTGCACACAAGTTTCCACACCCGGTGTCCGGTGTTCATAAGTTTCCCTGACCATGCACAAAAATCCTTCATATCCCTCGTTTTTTTGCGTGATAGATATTTTTTTTCAATCCTTTTGGATGTTTCACGCGGGACTTCTGGTCCTCCCTGAATTGATATCTGAGTCGAAATATGTCTTCATTTTATCTTCAAATTCTCTCTTTAGGCCTTAAGAACATTTTTGCATCTACAAATGGCCCCCCTTGCAATCGAATATACGAGGGCACACAAAGGTTGAACTCTGTGGAAAAAACCAAGATGTCAAATCTCCTGAGGTCGGTGTGCACATAACACCTATGTTTAACATAAAACCATGAAGTTTCACGTAAACCAGTCTTCGTGTGCATGGAAAACCCTCTTCATGCCTATAAAATCCCTCATGGGTCCTATAGACAATACATATTTTCTAATACGATATGTCCTGATATCTCATGTTCAGTTGTGATTTTACGTGCATAGTTGGTTTTTTTCACGACACTACCTCAGTTTTTCACGCATGTTTCTGATTTTTTGCACCGTGCTGATCTTTTCATGCGTGTTACTTCAGACCATTACTGATAGTAGATGACAGCTAACCGGGATGACACTGAGATAGAAGATGAATACTCCTCTTGAAGTGCCAAGACGGTTGTGAACCCTGAGGTTTATGGTTCCCAGAAGGTTGTATCCAACAACCAAACTTTCTTCAACAAGTTGACCCCAGCCCAGAAGATGTATGTGTTGTCTAAAAAACTACTGATATGGGACTTCGGTATTTTATAGGAGGTACCCATGCCAGGATTCGAAGTCGATACACTACGGACATGGGTGCCCTGTGAGGATGATCTCCCCAGAAACAACATCAATAACCCATCCTTCTAGAGAAACCAGAAACGTGGATGTTTATGTTCGGAACACCAGGACCACGACCATCTTGAGATATGAGCTGGCCCCCGAGGATTCCTTGGATCATTACTAAAATACCTTCCGACATAGTATTATGGATGAGAATAAATGTTGGCTAAAGGACTAGGAAATGAGTCCTGGAGGCAATTTCACAAGTGAGTGGGCCAGGCCGTATTGGG
Source organism: Viscum album (assembly GCA_963277665.1). NCBI lineage: Eukaryota > Viridiplantae > Streptophyta > Magnoliopsida > Santalales > Viscaceae > Viscum > Viscum album. The sequence continues at coordinate 1,369,016,421 of OY728133.1, read as the reverse complement.
TACACCATACATGTGATCATTTTGTGGTGAAACTGTGGCACATTTTGTTGTTTGAGGTGGTGTGGACATCACAGTTCCATTCCAACAACCAACATGAACATGGGATGGAGCTGTTCACTTGTTGGTCCCCTAATTCCAACACCTTCCATCTCCACCATGGGGAGGTAGGTACCATCCTTTGGGACATTCATTTCATCGAGAGCATCACTTTGGATGGGCACCAGTATGAAAAATTCATTCCGATCGAGAACATCTAGGGAGACAGATCATGGACTCTCGTCCTGACATGGAATTTGTTAGAGATATCCAAACAGAGGCTAGAGGTCAATGACTTACAAAAAGACATTACCTATAAAAAAAAGTTCAACATGATTCTTCAGAAAGACCCGAATTTCAAGATGTCAGGGCGAGGAAGACGATGTCTGACTGTGGCATTGAAAAGCAAGAGAGGATCATACTGGAGGATCTTGGAGGTGGGGGAATATCAATATTGGGGGTTTAGTGTGAATTAAAGCTGAGACCCGAATGTCTGATATTCCATATTTCTTGCAACCTTTCTGAGTGGGTGGCTCCTTCTAGTGAGATACATGAGGATGGGAGTTCATCCAACAACATTGGTGACAACTTGTATTATGGATTCTAATCAGAGGTTTAACTTGGGGGTCCCTATGTTTGCCCGTTTGTGTGCCATCCTAGGGTATATTTCGAGAGGGGCTTCACTGAGGAGGATCTGTGGCTTTTTCCAAGTTCTTCATGGTTGGATAGAAGCTCCTTGTGGTGGATACACCTTTCTAAATTCCATTCATCACCAGGTAATAGTCTGCAGCCCTCCTTGTTGGACATTGATGGGGTCATTCCATTGAGGCTAAATGAAGAGGGGATAAGGATCAAGATCAGCAATCACCCCAATTTTACCTTTATCTCATTCCCCACCCCAGCTGGCTAGATGATCAACAACGAGAAAGACTCAATAGGGAAAAGGTAATACTTCCAAAGCATCTGCAGTGTGGTACTTGTGGCCCCGGGTCGACGGGAAGATTCTTTGAGAGACTTATGTGCCGTCAAGATTTTCTAGGAAGTTCGGATAACTCTAGAAGATTCCAACGAAAGTGTATAAAGATGTCTTAGAGGAGAGGAATCCCTGTGTTCTTCTCCAAATGTGGTTGATGTTCACAAATTATGGCTATGGTAAAGTCATTACCTTTCCCCCACCAGATTTGATATTGGGCTTTCGATAAAATATTCCAAACAATGGGTTATGGAATACCATAAAGGGATCCTAGAGAAGCAAGTCCAGCAACTCACGGTGTCCAGTGTAGAACCTGGGCAGCGAGAGAGCATACAAGGCACCGTCGGGGAGGAATGTTCGGGAGCAAGTCTGGCAACTAGGCCAGTGCAGGCTGGGACTACCACAGTGGGAATGTCAAATGGTGTGATTGTGACCTCATTGTCTGGGGAGAGAGGGGCTCACGAACAACCTCGTGGATCAGTCAGAGAGCTTCCCACGAATCATATAATGTACATGCTTCAACCTTGATATGATAAAATCTTCCATGCACTTTGGTCAGCTTGGTTGACCCTACAGTAGTCAATGGGCACTGAATCCCTCTGAAAAAAGATAATTTGATACTGAATCCACCTATCATAGGTCAAACTCATTCAAATTGATGAAAAGGTGAACATCCATCATCAGAACATGTATTTGACGACCATTGTGGTGTATACATGCCAGCGAGGTCGGTGTAAAGAACCATCTCTCCGGGTCAAGGTAATTCTCATCCAGGAGCATAATATAGAAAAAATGTCATCTTAGTGTGATGATAGTGACGAGGAGCCAGAGGGAAGTGAGTCAGAAGATGAGGATGGAGAAAGAGTGGGTGAAAGAGAAGGAGAAGAATTAAGGAAAGCTAAATAGGAGCTTGGAGGTGGAGGGTCTCAAGGGATGGTCTACCAATGGAGTTTTCAGGAGAGTGGTGTTATTTTTGGCTCTGATATAGACATAACTAAGATACTCGAGATATTCCTCAATCCGTACCCATCCTTTCCCTTTTTTCATCACACATAATCATCAATCAAATTTTTTATCCCGCTCAGGAACATATTGGTGCTGACCAAGAAGCTCCATCTGGAGGGGGGATGCGCCGATAGAAATAGGTGTGGAGTCGACACCCATTATTGAGCTGACAATCACTGAAGGATATCCCACAGTGATAGCTCCTATGTAAATGAAAATGACGGAGGCCGATGAGCTAATTTATAGTATGTTTTATCACTTAAATGCCTCTGTTTTCCATTAGAGAGATGAACTGATCAGGGCATTCATTGTTTTTGCAGTAATAGTGGAATTGGAGGCTCGAATGGCTTCCAGATCCATAAAATCCACAAATGATTCGATGGAAAATGTGTCGGCCCACATGGACACAATTCTCAAACCAAGACAACCCGGTCACTTGGTGAGAAAAGGGTTGTGGACACCATTGATATCAATGTCGGGGCGGGGCCTAATGTCGGTGAAGAAGAAGCTGTTGAGACTGAGGTGAGAGAAGAAGGTCACCCACAATTTGAAGAGCCGAACCCCTTGGGAAGAGTACATGAAGAAGATCATGCCGCTGATCTCTTGGATGCTTTCCCCGATTATCGGCCTGCTAACCATTTGGAGATAGATGAATCTGATTCAGAGGCATCCAATGAGGGAAGTATGAAGCAACACAAGGGGTGGGTGTTTATCAATCACTTCCTCAATCAGCCTTAAGAAGAATGGCTAAAATGGATGGGATCACTCCACACCTGGTTACACTTTCTTTGTGCTAGGGGGTGGATGCTCACCATCATCATCCAAAAAACCGCGACTAAATGGATGAAAAGATACAGGAGTGTAGCCAACAATCTGACATTGTCCGATTCCAGAAGGTGTCAGGGAATACCTAGGAATTCTTGAAGGTGGGTCAGGAGGTCTGATGCCTTGAAGATAAGATGAAATAAAGAGAGGCATTCATTGAAAACTGCTCCATGATCATTGAGCAATTGAGGGCCCATCATGCATATTCACATGAGAAGATAGTGGAAGTGGGTCACTGAATGACTGAACATCAAACTATTTAGGCCCAAAATTAGGCTAGGGCTAATGAGTTATGCTATGTAGCCACTAATGAATAGAGGGTTCTTAGGGGCAGGAAGAAATTCTGGAGGCCACAATCCATGAAGTTACCAGCGCTGGAGTGATCCATCCAAAACACTGAACCATAAGTGCCTTGTTTTGGTAAAACCCATAAAATTATCCTTCTTTACTACATCCATCTCTGAATTGTATGCATGTAAAGACTATTTTCTTGTTTATTTTAATGCACTTTGACCACAATCCCAAAATAAATATACATCCATTACTAATCTCACATGGGTCTTGACCAATGTGAGAAACAAGGGATTCTCACACTCTTACAACATTTGAATGTAGGAGTGATAAAAATACATCGGACACTTGGGGAAGAAACGACCCATATGGGCTTCCGAAAAGAAAGTGGGAGACCTAACTAGAGAATAAATTCCTCAAAATATTCAAACTATCACTTCCCCATATGTTCTTGTGCACGAGAGGGTAACACTAGAGGAGTTGGTATTGATCCGAACATAAGGGAGTGGAATCTGTGAATCACGATACCCATGATTCAAAACATTGAAGGGGTGGCATGACAATGGAAGATAACTGTTGACCATGTTCGAAACATAGTATCCCTATTGTGTTAGCCTAAAATGAGGATAACAAATGAAGGCTGACCACTGACCTCGTTCGAAACATGAGTCCTGACTCAAAATGAAACCCATTATCCTTCGAGAATATTGGCCTAGGATAGTAGGCAAGCCTCAATCCATGCATCCATACTTTTAGGGGGGTCCTTTAGACATGAAAGATGACGAGGGTCCACATAAAGGGCTTGTAAAATGTGGAAGGTGGAGTGATATGTTGTTCAAATGAAGTCCAACAGTCCAGAAATTATGCCAGCATGGTTGATTCACATTAGGTAGACATACCAGTCTGATTAGGGATCATTCCTACTTCTAGATAGGATCACTATGACGAGGACGCTGACACATCCCATCTCTAACGTGGGGCATCCCGAACATGTTCAGGGCAGAGTTGTTGTTACATAGTTTAGGCCAATGACCCAAAAATGTGGGGGAACATGACTTATGATTCTTGGGGTTGGAATCAAAGGAAAAGGTGCTTGGCCATTCCTACGTATCCCATGAGGATGGGAATCAAACCGTACATAGTTTAGGAAGATGTCATGTAATTTAAGATCTTTCTTCAAGGAAGCAGAGTGATATTATTTTATGGTTATAGATCTTGTACAACAGATGGTTGGGAATGTGGGAGACACATGGTGAGGTAGTTATAATACCCGATGTGAATGTTAACCTGGATTCCAAATCACCATGTATTTTTTGGGAGGTTTTAGGATGAGATAATGAAATAAAATCTTGGATGGGACTGAGGAAAAGTGCACATTCATTCCAACATATCCCATGAGAATGAGAATCAAGCCACATTTAGTTCTAGGGATGGTACGGTAAGGTACTAGTGATAGGGATGATTAGGTTGTGAGGGTCTGGTCCACGCACTATAAGAAGCAGTATTTGATAGATTTTATTTTTTCCTTTAGAATGAATGTGTGGTTTTTTTGTGAAGAGATGGACCTATAATAAATTATCCAGGAATCACCACAAGAATCAAGCCGTATGTAGGCGTTGAAAAATTGTACGGTGTGTGGCTGATACCAAACATGAAGTCCCCTCAAGTGAGGACACCACGATGCTGTATTGTTTTTTGTCGGGTGGCCAGGATGATAATGTAATAGTTTATGGTCATGTGATGGATCCAACCATGCATTTTAAGATCGTGCAATAAATACGCAATAGTTTAAAGTCATGTGGAACCAGACGACATAGTTTGATGTCATATGACATTTAAATTAGGGGGAATGCACATGACATGATAAATCATACCCGAAGTGAATGAGGATGAGGTCCACAACCCACAATATTCAATTCTGTGGGAAGAAACCTTGGGCCGAGGGGCCAGAAATGGTTAGATAATAGGATGTTGGATCTGTGGATGAGGCGTCTAAGTGTTCATATGTGTCCCATAAGGATCATAATCAATCAATACATAGTTCTTGAAGGTGCAGTTTAACGTCTTGTAGGATAACATACAGTTTAATGTCATGTGAGATATCATACAGTTCAATATCATGCAGGATATGAGGTAGGAAAGACTATCTCCTAGAAGGGGAGTACATGGTTTGACTATTGCATACTCGATGTGATCGAATTCATAAGACAACACACGCCACCCCACACCATCCTATAAGATTCAGAGCCTAAAAGGAAGAATAGAAGAGATAAATTAGAGGAACTTGAGATGGACCCAAAGGCGAGATGTCTGGGCGTTTCTATGCATCCCGTGAGGACGGGGATCAAGACATATGTAGTTCTAAAGAGAGTACGTATAAATATATCTTTGTTTAAGGTCTTAGTGGTCGTACCATGGAGAAGAGAAACTATTCCAAGTAGGTGCAAACCTCGATACAATCCCTAAGCCCACGTGAGTCAAACTCAGTGTGGGAAACAAGGGACGAAGAGGAGTTTGCAACACATGGAATACACGTAATGGGGAAGTCCGTGCAGAGCCTCAAATGACACCTTACCGTAGCATTGTCCTCCTATCGTGCAACGACGCACTGAGGGATAGTACCAAGAGTGTCTAAATTACATTTGGAGATGATGGGGTGGAATATTTTGTGACTCATATAACTGACATTTAAGGCATTATGGGGTTGGCGTCACGATGGAGGATTACTATTGGCCTTGTTCAAAACACAGCATCCGTATTGTGTGACCTGATTTGGGAACAATAAATGTGCATCAACCGCTGACCATATTTTCAAAGTTAGACTTGTATCATTTTGTTGTTCGAAACCATCGAGGACATTGACTCATAATGGTAAGAGATACCTTGGGATGAGCATTAATTCCATTGGGGGGTTTCTTCCGATGTCAAAGATAATGAAATCCCTAATGAAGAGAAACACAAAGCCTGAGAATGGGTGAAAGCATGTCCAGGTAGAATTTGACACTCCAGGATCTGAAAAAGTGTACTCCTGGGCACATTGGTAAATCACCGAAGAGAGTCAAGGGACCCAAATTAAGAGCATCTGACTCGAAAATATTAGCGTAGGGAAAGAGAGTGAAGTGCGCTCAAGAGAGAGAGAGAGAGAGGTATGTGGTGTGGTAGTTTTAAACCTAATGTGAGTGGGGACATAAGCCCATAACACACCATATACACCTCTCTTGGGAGAACTCAGGACATGAGGCCAAGATGATAGGGAGGTTTCAATGAGATGGGGTTATACCTAAAGAGTAGACGTTCAGGTGATCTTACGTATCCCATAGAGATGGGAATCATGCCACATGTAGATCTAGAGAAGGATGTTGTGCAGTATATCATCATGAATCTAGGACGATGGTGCTCTTAGATTAAGGCCATAATCTTGTATTGTAAATGCCTAGTTTAATGTCATATGCATGGGACAACTAAGTAAAGAGGGAGAATCATTGTGCCTATGGAAAACCAAAAAACAACAACGACGGTAGAGGATAGTTGTTAACATGTCCGCAACACAATATTTGTATTTATGTGACCAGAGGTCAGGGGAAAACAATTGAGCATCGACCTTTGACCACATTCGCAACACATGACTTGTATCAATTTGTTGCCCAAAACCCTCATGGAAATTGGTCCAAAATGGTATTAGAGCCCTTGGGAAAAACATCTAGACTGTTTTGGGATCCTTTCAGATATAAAAGATGATGGAAACCCAAGTGATGGGGCTTGCGAAGCTTGGCTGGGAATGTGCTCATAGAAAGGACAACAAATGAAGGAGGGATGTCTCAAGGGGAATGAGTGGTATGGAAAAATATCCCATTGTTAATGAGGACGTGAGTCCATACCGCACCACACAATCCTAAATATAATATAAAAATGTATTTTTTTCCAAATTTTATTTATATGGGGTTATATAAGTGATCCTTTCGATTATAAATAGTCACTATAAAGATAAAAAGATTTCATATATCATGCTATTTTTTTATAATTTTTATACATCAAATAAATAAATTTATATATGACACAATTATGAGGTAGTGATTACCATTTTAATGATTGATATAAAAAATGAGATTATAAATATGAAAATAAATTTATATTAAAAATTTTATGCCATCCACGAATTCTATGGATGATTATGACTTTTTTATATTTTATATAATGATGTTTTTTCGAAATAATCATGTTTTTATGGATTTTTTAAAAATTCATGATATGAATAGTATAAAAAATGACATAAATGAGTTTTTAAAACAAATAATATTTTATTAAATGATATATTTGTCCTAAAAATATATTATTCAGCCAAATGACATAGATAAGGTTTAAAATTTCAATAATGAACCACTTGTGGTTCTATTTTAATTTTATATTAAAAATATTAACCATATAGTATGAATATACAAGATGACATGGTAAAAGTTAAATAAGTTAACTAAGGGTTAAAGCTAATACATGAGGTTAAATTTGTGACCTTGCCATGTATAAAACCTATTAGTTGAAATGATTTAGAACAATGCCCACCTTTTATTTGAATAAAATGAGTCTGTGACCTTTTAAAATTGAAATTCATATTATCATAAAACAATCATTGAATACATTCCTCATGTGCCCCTCCTCCCTCTTAAAAAAGGGCATCACCTCAAATCATTAATCATGCCTCAAAATCCCATTTGGATCATAAAAAACATTCCCAAATAATCTCAAAACATAACTATGTGATATATATTATTTTTATATTGTCTCGTTATCTTTTATTTTAAAAATACCTTTATGATTTTCATGATGTGTAAACATGATAATTTCATTTGAGGAAGTGTAGACTACCGCCCCCTCAAAGTGATATGACTCGTTCATGCCGTACATGGAATGTTTAAAGAAAAATATTAACAAAAATATTCATTATATATAAAATATGATATTATAATGAAATTATAATATGGATATGTATAATTATTTTTTTATTCCATTAAATATTAAATACAAATGAAAGTAGTGTTCATGCGTACGTACGACTTACCGTCTCCATGAACTGTGAATTTCAGTTCTTATCTCAAAATGTTATGGAAAATTATGAATACATATATAATGAATATATATGATATATATGATATTTATATCATGAATATCATTCTAGTGAAATTGTATTTTTTACATCATGGACAATTTCTAATTATAAGTTGTTCATTTTTGACTCGAGTATCGAATACTGAAAAAATTATCGATATTAACTTAAATAATTATGTAATGTTTTTAACATGGAAATAAGTGATAAAAATGAAATAATAATCTTTAAAAAAGTTATGAATAATTTATAAATTAACATAAGTTGATTATTTAGGATGAAAAAGGAACATATGTCACGAGTCTGATGCAGGGTAGGGGACTTCGTCTCAATCCTCTTTTATTGAGAAGTACCTTGATGTTAAGTGTCAATATTATCCTATTTACAACCCAATTGACATGTAATATCTTGAATTATTATATAATCATGATATATTAAGTTTTTTAGTGATATTATTTAATGATTTTTATTTATGTGTTTCTTAAGTGGAAAGGGACTTTTTAACAAAAACCCTGATTTTAATGTTTTGATGATTTATTATTATAAAATCATTCTATTTTGTGTCCATGTTTTCAAAATGATTTTATGTATTTATATATATCACCTTAAATGTTTTAAGATTTTAATTATCAAATTTCTTTTAAAAGTTTCAATGTGGTATGGGACACTTTGATTCAAAATTCTTTTTATTAAATGTTTTAAATTGTTTTTGAAATGGATTGAGTATTTCAATATCATGAATTGATTTCTTGTGATAGAAAATGAAATATTATTAGTGAAATTTTAATATTTGAAATATTTTATATGTTATGATTATATAATGGTACTTAGACATTTTATGGGTGGTTACGTGATAAATGAATGATGAGTGGTTATGTGATAAACCGAATAACAGGTGGTTATGTGATAAATCAAGGACTGATGGTTATGTTATAACCTCCAATGCATTGGGTATGGAAGTTGACCGTATGGATATTCCATTTAGTGATATGTGTGGAAATTCACCACATGGTTATTCCGTTTAATTATGTTTATATCCCAGATGTCGATGTACAACATGGAACCAAAAAGAGATGGGTAGCATATAAGAAGGGGAGTGGAGTGAAGGTTAGTATAAACCTTATGGTGACATTAGTTGTTTTCATCTAAATTGACTTATATAACACATGTATATATTATAAATAGAGTTTTCCATAGATAAATTTAGTTTTTTATATAATTGTAAGATACTAGTGGTTCTATATAGTGTTTTTAACATGTGATGTTCATGATATAATCCTGGATATTTAAGTAAATATCTAATTTTGTTTATGTAGGTGATTTACATTTTTGTCCATTTATGTGAATATATTTTCCCATGTTTATTTTTGTTTTAATATTATGTATTAATGGGAATTTTTTCATACACATACATATTATTTTTATATTTTAATTACTTTTATTCCTTATATTAATTAGGGACTATGTTGAGTTTTATGTTTTTTATAACTGTATTTGGATATTTCCTCCCATTATGAGTGATATTCTTACATGGTTCTTATCACTAGTCCAAAGCCAATTATAAGATAATATTGGGTGGAAATATTGGATTAACTCTACCAAAGAAGTATCCCAATGGGACTTGATAAGTGAGAGTAGTATCAAATGGTGTTTATAATAAAGGAAAAGTATGGAAAGAGAATTTATGTGAGGATTTATTTGGTAATATAATGAAGTGTATTAAAATATTCATGATATAAACTCTCAATCCAGGGTACCTATTGATGATGTGTAAGATACCACATCTATTAATTAAGGATCAGTTAACAGACTTGTCAACTATTTATTTCATGGAATCTATTATGGGAGATAATAGTGTAAATGAATCAAATTTTAATGGGTCATTATTTTCCGTATGCTTATTGATCAAGCACCACATATATAGATTGTGAACTGTGGATCATATTCTAAATTATTGTATACATCCTTGTGGAAAAATAGTTGGGTTCTTTGGTGGGATCATGTAAATATTGTGCCTATGATTAAACACTACATTCATTACTATTTTATAGATAAGGATTCTATTTTGTGTCTAGTTTATGTGTTTTTTTTGTTGGGTGATTATAGATTAGTTCACTTAGTTATTTTACAGTTAGATGATTCCCTTCATGTTGCATAAATGTTTTTTCTAAAAGGGATAGATTTGGATGTTCCATCCATCCAATGGCCCAAAGGCCGTCAAATTTTTTATTATAAGATAAACCTCATTTTAAGGGAATATGGATGAGGAACCCAGACTTCATGAACATAGGACATCACACGACCCGAAGGTAAAAGAAAGAAGAAAAAATGATCACAAAACAACATGGATCAGCCCCACACCAGCATATGATCACGATGAATCCCTCCACATTTTCATGAAAAATCAGCAAGCAACTGTCCTGTGACAAAGCACAGACCCGATCCAACGGCTGATGCCATACCCTCTCAAACTACCAAATCCGAAAAGAACTGCAAAGATGAACCATCAGCTCTGAAACATCCTCTAGAATTGATCCATGCAGTCAATCCAGACACATCACCACCAATCACAAGACCATGTCACCACCATCAATGACTATCCTAGTATAATCTCGTCGAACTCCACAAGACACCACACCACCACTGCCATAGAGGCCCAGAAAGCATTCCAAAGGACACGAATTCACGTCATTGTCACTCAAGAATGGATGAACCAACATCATGCCAAGGGAACACTGTCGATGAGAGGATATAGTTCATCCTGAACCAAAAGCACCACTCTGAGAATGAATCAGCTTCATTCAGACCATGAAAGAACCCTCATCCAGTTCCAAAGAAGACAAACACGGTGGAATGAAATCAGCGTGAAGAAACAGAGAGGAAACATCAACGTCAAAGAAGAAACCCAAAAAAAACTAGAATCACAGACAATCAAACATATCCAAATCATAAAATAAAAAACCCTACAAAAAAAGCTGTAGAGACACAATGCCTCCCCCTCCGAAGAACTATAGATCGACGCAGCGACTCCCTGGAAACTCATGAACCACCCGTGGTGTATCCAAATCCCGAGCCGGAACCTCCCTCAATGTCGAACTGACCGAGCCGTCAGAACTGCGCCAAGACATCGCCGATGTAAGGGACTCATGGATGAACACCGGCACATGACGAGATTTCGTTACAGACGCCGTCGAGGAATGATGCTGAGATGCTTGTCGAAGCACCACCACACCATCTACACCGAGAGCGGTAATTTGGATGTTCATGATCTGAGTTCATAGTCTCCATTGGAGAACTAATAATTATGTCATAGAAGAATAGATAGAGGAATTTTAAGAATTCATTAACATGGTAAAAACATTTAAAAATGTATGGGGATGCAATTACATTATCTTTATTATGTTTTTTTGATTCATTGGTGGGGTCTATTAATATATATTTATGATGTTAAAACAGTCTCATGGAAAATCATGAGAACTTATTCCCTAAGTGTTTCCTAGAAATGTTGTCATCTATTCTCTTTTATAAATCATGTATTGGAAGAATTGATTTGTGTCCCTTACATAGTATGCATCCAGATTCAGTGATCTCATATGGCGCTCCCAAGATATGAGTTGTGATGGATTCTTATAAAAATTGATGTTTGATCATGGAGAGTACATAAATATTAGAGAATGTGGTGTCCCCTTATGTATCCCCACCCATGTCTCGGTTCTAGATAATTTATTTTTGGTAGAGTGTGTTGGAACCACGATGATAAAAATGATACGTCTAATGGGATATGAGATGGATATTGATTTTTTGTTGTCTTTTATATTTCAATTCATTTCCATGATAATCATGGAATTATTATTGTTAGGGATATATTTTATGGTATACAAAATAATGGATGATTATCTGTGTGTTCTTAAAGTACATTCACGAAGGAGGATATATATTTTCAGTTCAGGATGTGTGATATATAATAGAGTTATAGGAAGGTTGTTTCTTGAATAACTATAACATGTACCATTAAGCATATATAAAATGTTATTGGGTATTTTTTTAGGTAAATTAATGGTATAATATATTCCACATGTGACTAAAATGAAATGTCGTTTTAAGAATTCACTTTTTGAATATAATATTATGGAGGGTTTTTTGTAGAATGACGAGTTAAATAGAGAATCATATTCAATATTTCACGATTTATATTAAAGAAAATTTTATTACCACATGGAAGTGGCCATAATATCAATAAATTGATATGACATATATCCAAAGCATTGAATGGAGGAGGAGTCCAATGAAGTTATCAATGAGAGTAGTTTATTATTCCATGACCCAAATTGTAAACATAGTGATACTAGAATGGAGTGATATTGATCGAACAATAATAATCCTCCAAAAATTGTGTATCATAGTGGATTATAGTATGACTAACATATAATTAGGGTATGATCTTTAAACAATATCTTAGTGGGGAACCAAGTAAACAATATTATTCCATTCCTTTATTTTCTAATTATTTTTTTCTTGTGAATGTATATATCATTATTAGAGGTTATAAAGTTTCCTACTATCATGGGGATAATATTATTAAATAAAAATAAAATGTTGACACCTTTCTCCCAAATACCTCTTAGGCTTCCCCAGGGTATAATAAAGATTTATTTATAGAGGGGAATCATGTGATATTAGTCGGAGGTGGAAACAATACAGAATAGTTATTGAATTCAACGTGATAATGAGAAGAATAATGATCTCAAAATTGAATTAATACATGTGATAAGTCACAAAATCATGGACTAGTATTGTTCTGGTCACACCAAGGATCCATCCAGCCTTGAGATGGATTTTTCAATGCATATAGAGACATGGAAATTGGGAATGTGACTGAAAAAATGTTTATTAAAAGGAGATTCTTTGTGTGGTTTATTAACATCCTTTTCAAAGACAAGGGAGTTACTGGGGTCCCCAAAGTGGAATATGTGGTCTTCCTCAGGGAGGTGATTTTACTAAAGGATGTAGTGATGAAAAAGGAGGCTATAATTAGGAGGTAGATTCTAACACCTACTTCAAACAAAAACACCCACAGTGATCAAAACCATTGTCCATGGTTTGGAAGTCCAGACTGTGGTAAAAACAAGTGATGGAGAGATATAATCAGGTTGTGATCACATGATCTGAGGTAAATTTTTTATATTTTCCACTGTATCACTAGTAATCAAAATTATCGATATAAAAAATTATTTAGAACCTACCTACCTATTAATTGTGATAGAGTTTCTAGTGAAGCCCCTACGTCAACCCTTATAGATATGGACTCCAATATTTCTTGATCCCATACTCACTCATATCTTCCAACTATGTGAATTACTCTTAGTAGAGATGAATTTTCCTGGGACCTAATATTGGCGATGATGAATCCATTATAAATCAAATTTTGTACAGAATTTATATATTCACTATATTCCTAAAGGGAATATCTTTATTAGAGGATGGGTTTTATCCAATATTAAACATCTATATTCCCATTAATAGGTGATACCGAAATCTAAATGGGATCAATGGTTTTTTCATGAGAATTACTGCAATATAACTCATCGGTTACCAAGTTTGGGATTTAGTATTAAAAATAAAACAGGGGAATACATTCCATCTTTTATAGTGGATTATAGGAAATTTTTTCCTATGTATATTCTTGTAATACCCCCTAACTAATAGAGGTCAATTTATACGTCTACACACACCCTTTGTCCATGAAATTTTTTTATGTGAAAAATCGACACTTCAATGCTCAAAATATTGTGGATGTGTTTACTAGATATTATAGAGAAAGGTTTTCTCTGGCCTAGAGTTCCCATATGGGTATCTCCCTTGTTTTTTGTCAAAAATGTATATTATAGATTAAGGCTGTGTACTTACTATAATCACAAAAAATTGGTGGTAGTATAAAAAACAACCCCTTTTCAATGATTAATGATATATTCAAACAAATGAATATAGTAAAGTTGTTTTTGTAGGATAATCTTAGGTATGGTTATCACTGACTTTAGGTTCTCATGGAAGATATCCTAAAGAATAAATTTCAATATATGTAATGTCACAGATTTCTTGGTATTTCATTTTATTTTTATATGGGAATTCTTTTGAGACCACGCTTTGAGACGGCATGCAGTTCTCTGGCCCGATGATCCCAGAACAAATGTTTGAATTTAATTAAATAATGTGCGCGTATGTTTTTCTTGAAAATGTGGAATAACTCCGGAATGGGTGCTCCGATCATGAATCTGAGGGAACCGTTTCATTCAGAGCAATGATTTTACCCTTGGTGAGGCCTAACATCGGACAATGCAGGTCGGTGGTGAAATCTAGTTTTTGGACGTAATGGTAATAAAATATTTAATAAAAATATTTTATTAAATCTTGTTTTAGTGGATATATTTTATCTTTTTAAATAAAGGTTTTCATAGGGGTCCAGGGATACAGACCTCATAACCCTAAAATCCTTGGAGGCTCTGGAGGCTTTGGAGGAAACCCCCAATGTGGCGACGACGTTCTTGGCAAATTTCGCCGGCGACAACGGCGCGACGACCATATCATCACCAACGAACGCCGCAAATCTATGTAAGATGTTTTATTTTGGTTTTCCTTTACCAGTTCTTGATTCCTACAACGAACACAGACTAATCGATGAACAGATTAGCCCGTGGATCGATCATATTAGCAGGTTGGGCTTTTGCGGGGATTTTTGGGATTCTATTCTTGAAGTTATTTTGGTTTCGTTTAATCATCTAACAGTGATAAACCAAGATTGACACAAACATCGATTGAGGTTCTTCCCTCTCGATTGTTGTGCTTTTCTTCCTCGATTTTTCACGTTCTTCGTGTGCGTTCTACGCGTTCTCCATGGAGATATGAAAGAAGGATCATTGCCCATCTGTTGCGTGATGAAACGATCCCAATTTCAAGATCTAGCATTAGAACAACCCCATAGAGGTGCGACGATGGTTTCAGAAGATGGATCGAAGCGGAGCAGATGATATCGTTCGTCAAATGATTTCCGCAAGGGTGACATGAATCGGATTTCAGAGCCGATCGAAGTCCCGAAACCTACAGATTCGGCATCATGACGACGAGGCGACCCATGATCTTGAGTTTCATATCAAATGGACCATGTAAATAGAAATAGATAGATCAACCGAGGTGCAAGGAGGAAGATGACAGTTCTGGAATTTTCCCAACTAAACAACGTGTAGTATGGGTTACATGGCATGAGTTTGTCGGCGGGCCACCTGGAATGTACTCCTGGAGTACACGAACATGGGTTGGGTACACGGCCAAGGACATGGCATGTATACCCTTCCCTGGACAAATACACAGGGTACCCCGTGTACTGGTACACAGGCAGGCTATATAGATAGAGACAGTGTACGGGCACAAGGCTAACATACACGGAGCGACCCCCAGGTGCTTGGACACAAAATGTAATCCTACTACACGCCATGTAGTTTTCATTTATACGGTAATCCCAATGACATGGGCCGTTTACATGGGTAGAACCCGGAGTCAAGGAACACAGCGTGTGATCCTTCTACACGCCATGTAGTTGAGTTTTACACAGCTTGGACGGATGACATGGGCTGTTTACACGGGCAGTACCCGGAGTCAAGGAACATCGTTTGTAACTATAATACAGACTGTGTAACCTATTTTACATAGCTTGATCCTTTTGTCTTTCGTGACATGGACTAGCTTTCTTAGTGTTCGTACCCCTAGTCTTCCCCTAAAGGTTCTGGTATCATTTCCTACATACAGAAGAATAATACCTTCAGCCGGACTTCCTGAATAGAGTTTTTGGAATCCCCTCTATGAGACTTAGATCCAGATCCTCTATTCATTCATGGAACCCTAAGTAGAGGTCTTGGTATCGACGTGACCTACTTTACCCAGGCGCCGATCCTCTGCATAGTGTATTAGCTCAGACTGGGTTGTTGGAATCACTCCTTGTCTATTGGTTGTGATCCTCATCTGAGAAGCATATTCTCAAGTACTTGTGGAGTGTGTTCTTCCGGAACGAGTACTTCGTATCTCTCTCTTCATATCTAGGAGTGTGTTCTCCTTGTTACGGTTTAGTGGAATATTCGACCTGGATCTTAGTGGTGGTTTCGCGATGGTCGATCGTGTATGAGTATATCTGGATATTCTTATTATATGTTCTGTAAACATATACTATGTAGAGAAGACTGTATATTTTCTTTGTGGTATTTCCCTTGTTGTATTCGTTTTTGGTTTTGGGGTGTCCTACCGAGTATTGATATACTCACCCCTGCATGGGATTTAACTGAACGTGTCATGTCTTCTGTAGGCGAGCGAGCCTTTGGCATGATTCTAGGAAGACTAGGACCAGACGGTGCTCAGTGAGATCAGAAAGGCCGAGCTGTGTTCCTACGGCTACAGATTTCAGTCCCAATACCTTTCTTTATAGGTTGTACTTTTTTACAGACTCTCTTTTGGTGGGCTTTTACTTTTGGCCCAGGGGTTAACATTACTGTACTTTACTTCACTGTCGTACTCTGTTGGTTGGGATTTTAGTGTATTCATGCATTTCCATTTTTAGTAGTTTTTACTTTTCAGATTTATGGTCTTGATGATGTGTGTGCATGTGTACAGGTTTATAGTAAATGCCTCCCATGTTAGTAGCATGCCTACTCGGTGCTAGTCACTAGCCCCTGGTGTAACACCCGAGACTTTTATGTTATATAAATCATCAAAGGAATCTTTTTCTACACAACACTTTCTTGGCTTGCTTTACACGTAATCACGACCTTCCTCGATAGCTTGCGTCGTACGCAATACCGAGTTTCACTAAACAACAATATGATATTAAAACTAGCTGTTATGAATAGTAATAACCACTTTTTGAAATTTTATAAATTTTATTTTTCAAAATGGACTTCATTTTTGGACACAGAATATCGAAATTAACCTAGGGTGAAATTTTGGTATTTTTCTGAAAACTTTCAATTTTTGATGAATAGTGAAACCACAAAGTGGTAGGTTAAAAACTGAATTTTGCATAAAACATAATTTTACCGCTTCTGTGAATGGAATTTTGTAAATCCGACAGACACGGTAAATATCAAGGACTAAAATGTGGTTCAATGAGATGAAAATAATTTTTGGTGAATAGTAACTTTTTACTTTTTTTACCACGGTTAAAAGTAAATAGGGTAATTAAGGGTAAAAATGATATTATTATTACCCTAACACATGTCCTAATTCTATTGGACAAGTGTAATTCGACCAAAAACAAACTTAGGAATAAAATATGACCATTTAGGACTACTTGGATTAGATTAGGACATTTATTATTAATTTATTTAAAGAAGTGTTAAAATAGTTAAAATCAAATTTTAATAAGTAAATCATTTTTAATATGGGGTTATATAAGATATATTCAACTATAAATATTCATTAGAAAGATAAAAAGATTTCCTACATAATGGTATTTTATTTTTAATTGTTAGACATTAAATAATTTAATTTATTTATGACACAATGATGATGCAGTAATTATCTTATTAATGAAATATTGACATAATTGATGTTATAAACACCAAAATAAATGTAATTTTAGACTTTTTATGAATTACAATAATTTTCTAGGTTACTATGATATATTAGTGTTTATTTAATCAACTTGTTTTGAACATATAATTCTGTTATGACTTTAAAAAAAATCATATATCAAATAGTGTCAAAATTGCCACAAAATAGTTTTTAAATCAAATATTATATTATTAATTGTTATTTTATTCCTAAAAATCTAAGGTTCGGCCAAATAACATAGATAAGGATATATATATTAATAATAAACAATTTTGGGTTCGTTTGGCATGATATAGTACGTTTATTAACCATATAGTGAAAGAAAACAAAAAGACACGGTAAAAGTTAAATTAATTAACTTAGAGTTAAATCTAATTGATAAGGTTAAAATAATACCCTAAACTTGTCTAAATCCTATTGGTTGATAGGATTTCGACCCATACTCACTTTAGCTTCGAAATAAGACCCTTTGGATCCATTATAAACCGATTTTGACTTTAATATAAAATAATATTTTGAGATATTCCTAAGGTGCCCCTTTCCTCCCTTATAAAAGGGCACCTCCTCCCCCTCCTCCTCACACCAAATTGAGCACTCAAGCTCGGAAAAACCCTGCCATTTTCTCCTCTCCACTTCCCTAGAATAATCCTAGAGGTCCTGGTCTTCTTCAAAGACCAATCTTAGTTCCCTAAGTGGAGGATTCGAAGAGGCATTCCAAAGAAGAGGTAATATCCATTACCGATCTTTTCAATTTCTTTTTTCTTCAACTTCTTCTTATTTAGTTGTTTCATAATAAGGTAATAACATCAGTATTACTTACATACTGATATGTTATTATAAATATGAAACAACCCTAATTCACCTTCTATCCATCCTACGGAAAAATGAAATCACTGCGCGTGCGTACGTACGGAATACCGTCTCCACGCCGTGGTGTAATCTGTTTTCCACCATCACTTTAAAAGGATGGGTATAATGGTGTAATGAGTAACTATTTATGATTATTATAAAGTAATATTGATACTGAAATAATATATATACACTCAAATACAATTCCACGATCATAGGAACGATATCATCACTCGTGCGTACGTACGGAATACCGTCTCCACGATGTGATGCGACTCGTTCTACATGATCATCATTACATAGTAATTATATAAATGAATTGAATGAATAAATATGATATATGTTAAAATAATACCATTATTGATATAAGGTATCTATAACCTTAAAATAAGAATAAGAATTTATTCGGCAAAACACGCATAAGAACAAAAGGCAATAAAGACCCGAGTAACTAGTAACAACGAAATATTACTAACAAGAAGCTAAGAATATGACCATATATGATATCATATCAATATGTATGACTCTGGAATAAGTCAATAACATTATTTAAACCATTATACAGGAGCTTCGGACACGTACAATGCAAATCGGACCTAAGGTAAGGGAAATATCACAATCTCATTTTTATCCGAGATTGTTTATTCGTAAGTATTTACTGGGGTGTATTTTATCATCCACATCCATGTTTCATCAATATGTAATATTATTTCCATCCACCTAAAATTGTTTAAATCCATTTTTACCCTTCGGGGAGTTTTAGTAATATGTATGAATGGAATCTTTTGTCATTTTTCGTACGAGGTACTTTTTGACTTTTCTGAAAAAAGTTCGAAGAATGTTTTTTTAACTTATACGGCATGAATGGAATTTTTAAAAAAAAATATTTCCTAGAAGCTTCCTTTACAAGTTTTCACGTTTATTTTTAATCAACTTCTTGTAGTTTAATATTGTATGATATGTTAAGAAATGAAAAGTGTTTTTGAAGAAGAAAGGATATTTTCCTCAAGAATGGAGTTCAAGAGTTTTATCAAAATTATTTTCCATCTAAGATAATAAAGGGTTCTGTTTTTATCCCTATTATTACATTGATTTGTTCATGTTGTGATGGAATTATTTTTATGAATTCCTTTATCTTATATGAATTGATTTATGATGTCATGATGTTTCAAGAATCCCATTTTTGTTACATGTGTTATGCGATGATGTATGATTATGTGGCACACATAAGAAAAGATTCATTATAAGATGGGTGGGACCTATATATCCCTCCAATGCATTGGGTAATGATTTTATATCTCATGAGATAGACATGGCTGGAACGGTAGGTTATACTGGTTCAGTGAAATAGGATTGGAACGAGGGTGACTCGGTTCAGAAAGGGACTCTGTCCACTAACATAGTCTTGGGAATGAGTCATGACTAAAAAGAAATGATTTTCCATGATTATGTGTGCATGCCACAATGTTTCAAGTTTTATGTTATGATTATGGGGATCTCATTTTCACTTCTATAATTTATTCCATGATAAGATATTATGAACTCTTTTGTAGGTTTTGATTTTCAAAAATATATGATATGATTTTTATTTCCTTTATTTTCCCTTGCTGAGCATTTGAGCTCACCCTTTTATGTTTTCTTTTCCCCAGGTCAGGAAGATGGATATTAAGTAGAATAAGCTAAAAGGGACCCTAGATATGATGAAATAAATGGCAGACACTGTAGAAGATTTATGAACCAGTTGTTTATGTTTCCTAGTTTCTATAGACACTATACCTATACGGTCCTTTGTGGTTTTGTCATATGTTGTAATAAGTGTGCTTATATTTTGAAGTATTAACAATGTATGTAAAGTATGGGTCGTTATAGTTGGTATCAGAGGAAAGGTATAGTCAACCTTTGGAAACTAGGATGTGAAAGCCTTAGTAAGAACCCTAAGGATAAGACTAAGCATAGATCACAATCTTAGTGTTTTAGAAATGGCCATGAATACCCTAGGATAAAACCTTAAGTGTGAAATTTTATCCTTGATTATGTGGTTTTCCTTTTATAATTAGTGTTTCTCACACTATTCTTCTTGGTTTTAGTCAATGGCTGGAACCCGAAGGAACCGTGTTAATGCGGAATGCGATGGGCAATGCAGTGATTGTCCCCCTGAGCAACCAAACAATATGGGAGATGGAATGAAAAATCTTGTAGCCATGCTCACAAAACTTTCTCAAGCTATGAATCATGCAGGACTTCCAAACGAGAAAATAAAGGAGCAACATTCTGTTGAATCCTTTATGAGGCAGCGTCCACCTTCTTTCAGTGGGTCTACAGATCCATTTGTCGCTGAACAATGGATTATTACTACTGAAAAGATATTTTCAGTTCTTCAATGTTCTGAACATGATAAAGTCATCCTAGCAGTGTATCGTTTGGAAGGAGATGCTGATCAATGGTGGAATCTTATTAAGAATACGAGGCAAAGGGATGAAATTGATTCTATGGAATGGGACGAGTTCAAGAACTTATTTTTCAATAAGTACTTCCCTCGTATTCTCCGAACAAAGATGGGGAAAGAGTTCCTTGAACTGAAGAAAAGGGATGATGAATCTGTTGGTACCTATGAAGCAAATTTTACAAGACTTGCTAGGTACGCTTCTGGTATTATTATCCAACCTGAGAGTAAGATCGATCGATTCTTTAGTGGCTTAAAACCAAGTCTTCGAAGGGCGTTAGCCATAAGGGACTTCAATAGCTATGAGGAAATCGTTCGATGTGCTCTCAAAGACGAGATGGAGATTGGAGTAACCCATCAGTCACATGAGTTTGATAAGAAGAGGAAGATGGAATTCAAAGAAAAATCTAAAGAGCACACAGAAAAGAAGGTGAGCTTTTCCTTATGCTCAATGTGTGGAAATAAACATGGAGGGAGTTGTCTTAAAGGGACAAGTAAATGTTTTAAATGTGGAAAAGAAGGTCATCGGGCATTTTAATGCCGTGATAATGGGAAGAAGATGTCTAATGATGCAAACAAAGGAAGGGATACACAGAATGAACCTACTACACTTCAATGTTTCAAGTGCAAGGAGATGGGGAATTATTCCAATCAATGCCCAAATCCAAGGGTTGATGATGATGGTCGACATCAACAAAATCTTAAGGCTAAAGACAAAGGAAAGTCACATGCAATTTCTATCAGCGATGTGGAGTACGATAACGAAGTGGTGAAAGGTACACTTACCATCCACTCTAAAGTAGCAAATGTTTTATTTGATTCTGGATCCACCCACTCTTTTATTTCTAAAGAATTTTCTAAGGGTATCGCCGTATTACCTCAACAATTAGATGTTGAGTTAGCTGTGACAACACCTAATGGCACAACAGTCGCATCAAAAGTTTATAATTCTTCTCCAATCGATGTTTGTGGGAAAGTGCTTCCTGCAAATCTTGTGATCCTTCCTTTAGTGGAATTTGATGTGATTCTTGGCATGGATTGGCTTTCTCTACATGGAGCTCATATCAATTTCCAAAGAAGGGAAGTCACATTTCATATTCCAGATCAATCTACGATCGTATACCAATGCAAGGATGAACATAACCTTCCAGTGGAAATTTCTTCCATCTTATGGGTCTTGATTCCACTAAATGAAGGTTATTTATCTCAAATGGTTTGTGAGAAACTCACGATTAAGAATATGCCCATTGTACGAGAGTTTGATGATGTCTTTCTGGAGGAATTACTGGGTCTTCCACCAAATCGTGAAGTTGAGTTTTCAATAGAACTCGTACTGGGTGCTTTGCCTATTTCAAAGACACCATATAGAATGGCCCCAACTGAGTTGCAGGAATTGAAGAAGCAACTCCAAGAGAATATTGATAAGGGATTCATACACCCTAGTGCGTCACCTTGGGGATCACCTGTTCTATTTGTTAAGAAGAAAGATGGATCAATGAGACTCTGCATTGATTATCGAGAACTTTACAAGATCACTATCAAGAACAAATATCCTCTCCCACGCATTGATGACTTATTTGACCAACTACGCAGAGCTCAATACTTTTCCAAGATTGATCTTCATTCAGGGTATCATCAATTAAGGTTCAAAAGGGAGGATATACCAAAGACGGCTTTCCGTACAAGGTATGGACACTATGAATTTATTGTGATGCCATTTGGTCTTACTAATGCCCCTGCTATCTTCATGGATCTAATGAATATAGTCTTTAGAGACTATCTTGATCAATTTGTGGTAGTCCTTATAGACGATATTCTTGTCTATTCAAAGAGCAAGGAAGATCATGAAGATCACTTGAGAATTATATTGAAGACCCTAACAAAGGAGAAGCTTTATGCCAAATTTACCAAGTGTGAATTTTGTCTTCAAAAAGTTGCATTTTTGGGTCACATAATCTCAAAAGAGGGGATATCTGTGGATCCAGCAAAAACAAAGGTTATCGAAAGATGGTTGAGACCAACAACAGTAACTGAGATCCGAAGTTTTCTTGGTTTGGCTGGATATTATCGAAGTTTTGTAAAGGATTTTTCACAATTATCTAATCCACTCACCAAGTTGACTCGGAAAGGAGTTAAGTTTGTCTGGACAGAGGAATGTGAAGAGAATTTCAAGGAGTTGAAAAGAAGGTTATCCAGTGCACCTGTGCTCACACTGCCTTGTAGTGGAGAATGGTTTCTGATCTACAGTGATGCATCCAAGAAGGGATTGGGGTGTGTTCTTATGCAAAATGATATGGTGATAGCTTATGCCTCACGACAGTTGAAAATCCGTGAGAAAAATTACCGAACTAATGATTTGGAGTTGGCTGCGGTAATCTTTGCATTAAAGATTTGGAGGCATTACCATTATGGTGAAAGGTGTGATATTTATACTGATCATAAAAGTTTAAAGTATATTTTCAAACAAAAGGAGCTGAATATGCTTCAAAGAAGATGGTTGGAGCTGATTAAGGACT
The DNA here is from genome assembly GCA_963277665.1 of Viscum album. Classification (NCBI taxonomy): domain Eukaryota; kingdom Viridiplantae; phylum Streptophyta; class Magnoliopsida; order Santalales; family Viscaceae; genus Viscum; species Viscum album. The sequence continues at coordinate 1,368,992,791 of OY728133.1, read as the reverse complement.
ATGACTGCTCAATCCATTACCACCCTGGGAAAGCAAACAAGGTGGAAGATGCATTAAGTCGACAATACCATGCTAGTTTATCCATGATGAGGATCACAAATGATCCAATATTTATGGATTTACAAAGGATGGATCTTGGAATTATAATTGAAGGGGAAAAATCTTATCATTCTCAAATGAATGTTCAACCATCTATAGATGCGAAGATTAAGGAGGCACAGAAAGAAGATGTCGAGTTACAAAAGAAGGTGAGAAATGTTCCTGAATTCAACCTTGATTGTGATGGGATAATAAGGTTCAGGAATCAGGTTTGTGTTCCTTCCATCCCCGAATTAAATAAGGAGCTGTTGTATGAGGCTCATAGTTCATCATTCTCTATTCATCCTGGAAGCATGAAGATGTATAGGGACCTGAAAGATTACTTCTGGTGGGATGGCATGAAAAGAGATGTTGCTGAATATGTCTCTCGATGCTTGGTTTGTCAACAAGTTAAAGCTGAGAGACAGAAGTCTAAGGGGATGTTACAACCATTACCCATACCCGAATGGAAATGGGAAAACATCACTATGGACTTTGTCACAGGACTTCCTAAAACATTCAATGGCAATAATGCTATCTGGGTCACAGTTGATCGTCTTACAAAGTCTGCACACTTCATTCCTATTAGAGAGGATTTCTCTCTAGATCAGCTTGCCAGGATATATGTAAAGGAAGTGGTAAGATTGCATGGAGTACCACTTTCTATTATATCTGATCGGGATCCGATATTTACCTCGAAGTTCTGGCGAAGTCATCAGCATACTCTGGATACAGAGTTGAGTTTCAGCACTGCTTATCATCCCCAGACAGACGGTCAGTCTGAGAGAACAATTCAAACCCTAGAAGATATGTTGAGAGATTTCTCTATGGATTTCAAATGAGGTTGGGATCAACACCTACCTTTGGTGGAATTTTCTTATAATAATAGATTTCACTCCAGTATTCAGATGGCTCCTTATGAAGCTCTCTATGGAAAGAAATGCAGGACTCCAACTTGCTGGGATGAAGTTGGGGAAAGAAAGATGTTTGGACCTGATCTCGTTGATGAAATGGAAGAAAAGGTAATATCTATTCAACAACACATAAGAGAAGCTCAGAGTCGACAGAAAAGTTATGCCGTCAACCGAAGAAAAGACCTAGAGTTTGAAGTGGGTGATAAAGTGTTCTTACGAATATCTCCCTAGAAGAGGGTTATGAGATTTGGAAAGAAGGGGAAGTTGAGCCCTAGATATATCGGTCCTTTCGAAATACTGGATCGTGTTGGAAAGGTAGCTTACCGATGGGCGCTTCCACCAAATATCTCTCAAGTTCACGATGTGTTCCATGTATCTCTCCTGAGAAAGTACATACCTGATCCTTCACATGTACTCAGCTCAGAAGTTGTACCGCTGGAGCAAGATCTTTCTTATGAAGAACAACCGATAGAGATTCTGGATCGTAGCGAAAAAGTCCTACGAAACAAGACCACTTGATTGGTGAATGTTTTATGGAGGAACCACCAACATGAAGAAGCTACATGGGAGCTTGAGGATATGATGAGGGAGAAGTATCCTCATCTGTTTGTTACAAAGTGACGAATTTCGAGGGCGAAATTCTTTTTAAGGGGGGTAGAATGTAACACCCGATACTTTTATGTTTTATAAATCATCAAAGGAATCTTTTTCTACACAACACTTGCTTGGCTTGCTTTACACGCAATCGTGACCTTCCTCGATAGCTTGTGTCGTACGCAATACTGAGTTTCACTAAACAACAATATGCTATTAAAACTAGCCGTTATGAATAGTAATAACCACTTTTTGATATTTTATAAATTTTATTTTTCAAAATGGACTTCATTTTTGGACTCAGAATATCGAAATTAGCCTAGGGTGAAATTTTGTTATTTTTCTGAAAACTTTCAATTTTTGATGAATAGTGAAACCACTAAGTGGTAGGTTAAAAACTGAATTTTGCATAAAACTTAATTTTACTGCTTCTGTGAATAGAATTTCGAAAATCCGACAGACACGATTAATATCAAGGACTAAAATGTGGTTCAATGAGATGAAAATAATTTTTGGTGAATAGTAACTTTTTACTTTTTTTACCACGGTTAAAAGTAAATAGGGTAATTAAGGGTAAAAATGATATTATTATTATCCTAACATATGTCCTAATTGTATTGGACAAGTGTAATTCGACCAAAAACAAACTTAGGAATAAAATATGACCATTTAGGCCCACTTGGATTAGATTAGGACATTTATTATTAATTTATTTAAAGAAGAGTTAAAATAGATAAAATCATAGTTTAATAAGTAAATCATTTTTAATATGGAGTTATAGATAAGATAAATTCGACTATAAATATTCATTAGAAAGATAAAACGATTTCCTACATAATGGTATTTTATTTGTAATTTTTAAACAATATATAATTTAATTTATTTATGACACAATGATGATGCAGTAATTATCTTATTAATGAAATATTGACATAATTGATGTTATAAACACCAAAATAAATGTAATTTGAGACTTTTTATGAATTACACTAATTTTATAGGTTACTATGATATATTAGTGTTGATTTAATAAACTTGGTTTGAACATATAATTCTGTTATGACTTTCAACAAAATCATATATCAAATAGTGTCAAAATTGACACAAAATAGTTTTTAAATCAAATATTATATTATTAATTGTTATTTTAAACCTAAAAATCTACAGTTCGGCCAAATAACTTAGATAAGGATATATATATTAATAATAAACAATTTGGGGTTCGTTTGGCATGATATAGTAAGTGTATTAACCATATAGTGAAAGAAAACAAAAAGACACGGTAAAAGTTAAATTAATTAACTTAGAGTTAAATCTTATTGATATGGTTAAAATAATACACTAAACTTGTCTAAATCCTATTGGTTGATAGTATTTCTACCCATCCCCACTTTATCTTCGAAATAAGACCCTTTGGTACCATTATAAACCGATTTTGACTTTAATATAAAATAATATTTTTAGTTATTCCTAAGGTGCCCCTCTCCTCCATTATAAAAGGGCACCTCCTCCCCCTCATCCTCACACCAAATTGAGCACTAAATCTCTGCCAACCCCTGCCATTTTCTCCTCTACACTTCCCTAGAATAATCCTAGAGGTCCTGGTCTTCTTCAAAGACCAATCTTAGTTCCCTAAGTGGAGGATTCAAAGAGGCGTTCCAAAGAAGAGGTAATATCCATTACCGATCTTTTCAATTTCATTCTTCTTCAACTTCTTCTTCTTTAGTTGTTTCATAATAAGGTAATAACATCAGTATTACTTACATACTGATATGTTATTATAAATATTAAACAACCCTAATTCACCTTCTATCCATCCTACGGAAAAATGAAATCACTGCGCGTACGTACGTATGGAATACCGTCTCCACGCCGTGGTGTAATCTATTTTCCACCATCACTTTACAAGGATGGGTATAATGGTGTAATGAGTAACTATTTATGATTATTATAAAGTAATATTGATACTGAAATAATATATATACACTCCAATACAATTCCACGATCATAGGAACGATATCATCACTCGTGCGTACGTACGGAATACCGTCTCCACGATGTGATGTGACTCGTTCTACATGATCATCATTACATAGTAATTATATAAATGAATTGAATGAATAAATATGATATATGGTACACTAATACCATTCTGGATATAAGGTATCTATAACCTTAAAATAAGAATAAGAATTTATTCGGCAAAACACGCATAAGAAAAAAAAGCCAATAAAAACCCGAGTAACAAGTAACAATGAAATATTACTAAAAAGAAGCTAACAATATGACCATATATGATATCATATCAATATTTAAGACTCTGGAATAAGTCAATAACATTATTTAAACCATTATACAGGAGCTTCGGACACGTACAAAGCAAATCGGACCTAAGGTAAGGGAAATATCACAATCTCATTTTTATCCGAGATTGTTTATTCATAAGTATTTACTGGGGTGTATTTTATCATCCACATCCATGTTTCATCAATATGTAATATTATTTCCATCCACCTACAATTTTTTAAATCCATTTTTACCCTTCGGTGAGTTTTAGTAATATGTATGAAAGGAATCTTTTGTCTTTTTTCGTACGAGGTACTTTTTGACTTTTCCGACAAAAGTACGAAGAATGTATTTTTTAACTTATACGGCATGAATGGTTTTTTTAAAAAAATTATTTCCAAGAAGCATCCATTACAAGTTTTCAAGTTTATTTTCAATCAACTTCTTTTAGTTTAAAATTGTATGATATGTTAAGAATGGAAATGTTTTTTTGAAGAAGAAAGGATATTTTCTTCAAGAATGGAGTTCAAGTGTTTTATCAAAATTATTTTCCATCTAAGATAATAAAGGGTTCTGTTTTTATCCCTATTATTACATTGATTTGATCATGTTGTGATGGAATTATTTTTATGAATTCCTTTATCTTATATGAATTGATTTATGATGTCATGATGTTTCAAGAATCCCATTTTTGTTACATGTGTTATGCGATTATGTATGATTATGTGGCACACATAAGAAAGGATTCATTATAAGATGGGTGGGACCTATATCTCCCTCCAATGCATTGGGTAAAGATTTTATATTTCATGAGATAGACATGGCTGGAACGGTAGGTTATACCGGTTCAGTGAAACAGGACTGGAACGAGGGTGACTCGGTTCAGAAAGGGACTCTGTCCACTAAGATAGTCTTGGCAATGAGTCATGACTAACAAGAAATGATTTTCCATGATTATGTGTGCATGCCACAAAGTTTCAAGTTTTATGTTATGATTATGGAGATCTCATTTTCACTTCTATGATTTATTCCATGATAAGATATTATGATCTCTTTTGCAGGTTTTGATTTTCAAAAAGATATGATATGATTTTTATTTCCTTTATTTTCCCTTGCTGAGAAATTGAGCTCACCCTTTTATGTTTTATTTTCCCCAGGTCAGAAAGATGGATATTAAGTAGAATATGCTAAAAGGGACTCTAGATATGATGAAATAAATGGGAGACACTGTAGAAGATTTATGAACCAGTTGTTTATGTTTCCCAGTTTCTAAAGACACTATACCTATACGGTCCTTTGTGGTTTTGTCATATGTTGTAATAAGTGTGCTTAAATTTTGAAGTATTAACAATGTGTGTAAAGTATGGGTCGTTATACCTGGCCTATTGGAGGTGGGCTTGGGGAGTTGCGGATCGGGCCCCACTGGGATGGGTCATGACAGAGTTCTATCAGAGCTGGTCGGTTCTACCGTAGGACCATGAGTCTGTGAGTTGGATTGGGGAAACATTGTGAAGTGTTTCGAGTCTGGATTTTAGGCCAGGGACCCCAGTGTTGGTACGGGTGGCCGACGCATCCATACACCAGGACTCTAATAACTTGCTTTTCGACTCGGAAGATGAAAACAATATTTGCAGTGGAATATAATGGTATATGAATCATATAGAAATGGGTTGTGGTTTCCATGTATTTCTTGAGTCAGCTCTCCAGATATACTCACTGAATGAGATACAAGTTGTTTCTTTACAGGATGCCTCCGAGACATGCACTCGCTAGGATCTAGTAGCTCGATCACGAGGATGACCCCCTCAGTGATGAACCTTTTATACAGGGACCAGATCCCTCAGTTTTACCATCGAGTGGTGTGCAAGTTATTCCACCACATGTGGAGAAGTGTTTAGTGCCCGTTGTACCAGTAGAGGATGACCACAGGCTAAGCGCACTCCATGAGTTTCACAGACAGAGACCCCTCAGGTTTAGGACAAGACTGACCCTCAGGCAGTAGAGGACTGTCTTGAGGTAGTGGCCAGAGTCTTCTTTTTGGTCAGGACACCAGCAGATCAGATGGTGATCCTGGCAGTGATGCTTTTGCAGGGCTCGACAGGACGATGGTGGAGTTTGGTTATCCAGACTCACGATGAGGCGATGCTACTCATGTGATGAAAGAGGCCATCTCGCTCGAGATTTTCTATCCTACTGTACTACTGACATAGGAACGGTGGATGGACCACCAAGGTAGAGGCAAAGTGTGGAGAAGACAGATCTGAGGGGCAGCAAAAATGGTAGTGGAGATGTGATAGCAGCTGGAGGTGGTCAGAGTTTTGGCCATTTACCACCACCACCCCCGGAGGTCCACCCCAGGTTCATGGAGGTGGCAGACAGAGGGAGGGGCAGCTGTAGGCTGTAGAGGCTTATGACCCAGGTACTCCTGGAATGATTAGAGGTACAATCTGTGTCTTTTCTACTTTGGCTTCCATACTGATAGAAACATGTGCTATTCATTTTTTTATGGCTGGTTATCTTGTTCAAGACCTTTAGATTCCAGTTGAGCCGTTGACTTGAACTTTACACTTAGAAACACCGACTCGAGACGATTCAGAGATCACACACCTTTGCAGACAGTGTGACCTGACCCTTGGAGGTGAGAGATTGGGTTGGAACCACTTGGTGGTAGCGTCAAGGCCTTACGATTTAATTCTTAGTATGGATTGCCTATCCATAGTTCATTCCCATATTGACTGTTTTAGGTGAAGGGTGCATTGTGTCCGCAGTGATGGAATGAGGTTCTCTTTCATCAGTGAAAAGGAGACCCAAATAGCACGGGATGGACTCGTGCGTAGGACGGTACAACCTATTTCACATAAGTTGGATAGTCTAGCCCTTGGCACATCAGACGTTATGAGTTTCTAGTTTCCAGTAGCAGTGGCTGAGTATGAGGACGTCTTTCCGAAGGATATCCCCAGACTACCTCCCCGTTGGGAGATAGCTTTCTGCATTGAGTTACAAACTGGGAAAACACTGATATCAACATCAGCATATCAGATGGATCCTGAAGAGCTTCATGAGCTGAGAGTGCAGCTGGAAGACATGCAGAGCAAGGGCTTCGTGAGACCCAGTGTTTCACCCTGGGCAACCCCAGTGTTGTTTTCCATGAAGGCAGATGGGAGCTTGAGGCTGTCTGTGGATTACCGACGCTTGATTCAGGTGACCGTGAAGAACCGGTTTCCACTACTAAGTATCGATGACCTCCTCAACCAGGTAAGAGGGGCTAGATGGTTCTCTATGGTTGATATACGTTCAGGCTATCACTAGTTGCGAGTACGGATGAGGATATACCGAAGACGGCTTTCAGATGTCACTACGGTCAGTATGATTACTTGGTGATGCCCTTCGGCGTGACAAACGTCCCGACAGTGATTATGAGACTTAGGAATCGGATAATTCATCCCTCTCTAGATTGGTTCATAGTGGTCTTCATCGATGATATCCTTGTGTAATCTACGTTCGAGGAGGAGCACGCAAGGCACCTAAGGATGGTTAGGGACACACTCTGAGAGCACCAGTTGTACGAGAAACTCTAGAAGTATCAATTTTGGATATAGAAATTCCACTTAATAGGACACATTATCTCAGTAGATGGTGTAGTAGTGGACCTACCCAAGGTAGAGGCTCTGTTTGCAAGAGAGGCACCCTAGAGTTTGAAGAAGGTGTAGAGTTTCCTTGGGTTGGAAGGCTACTATCAGAGTTTCATTCTTGATTTATCCAGGATTTTAGTACCCATGATAGCTTTGACTCGAAAGGGGTAGCCTTTCGTGTTGACCGAGAGATTCCAGTAGGATTTTCAGTAGTTGCGATAGAGTCTGACAAGTTCCTCGATCTTGAGACTACCATAAGAGGGTGTCGAGAATGTAGTGTTCTGCGATGAATCAGGAACCGGGCTTGGTTGGATCCAAATGAATAGGAAAGTAGTGATTTCCTATGGCTCATGTCAGATGAGGCCACACAAGAAGAACTACGCAACCCATGATCTTGAGTTGGCAGTGGTAGTCTTCGCATTGAAGATGTGGAGGCACTACCTGATGGGCGAGAAGTTTATCATCTACTCTAATAACAAGATTCTTAGATATATCATTTCCCAGAAGGATCCGAATTTGAGACAGAGTCAGTGTTTTGAGTTCCTCTAGGATTACGACTTTGAGATCATTTATACTTCTTGGAAGGGGAACGTTGTGGATGATGCTCTCATAGGAAATCTAGTTCCCTGTTTCCTGATGATGTAATGAGGGAGTTGGCCTCTTTACAGTTATCCTTTGTGGATAGAGATGATGGATCTTACCTTCAGTCGATGGTTGTTACCCCTCCACTCACACAGCGAGTCAGGGAACAACATCTCAACGATGCTAGCTATGAGACTCTACGTGCTCAGATATCCATTTGTGATGTTGCTGAAGGATATTAAATAGGTGGGGAGCACTTTGTTCTTTTCATAGGGTGCACAGTAGTACCAGTGATGTTGTGGGGGGGGGGGGGGGGGGGGTTCTGAGGGAGTTCCATACATCTCCTTGGCAGTGCATCCAGACATGGAAAAGATGTACCAAGAACTCCGACATCAGTTCTAGTGGCCAGGAATGATGGAGAGTGTGGAAGAGTTTGTTTCTCTGTGCTTTACTTGTCAGCAAGTAAAGGCTGAGCACCTGGTTCTAGCAGGTTTGACTCAACCCCTCGAGATTCTTGGGTGGAAGTGGTATGGGATATCCATGGACTTAGTGATGGGTTTACCACGTATATCCAGGGGACACGATGCCATCTGGGTGATCGTTGACTGACTTACCATGTCGGCCCACTTTCTAGCCATACAGGAATAGAGTTCAGTAGAGAGCTTGGGAAACCTCTATGTGAAGGAGATAGTTCGACTTCATTGAGTTCCATCCACGATCATCTTAGATCATGATGCTCGTTTCACATCCCGGTTCCGGAAGGGATTGCAGGAAGCTTTTGCGACTCAATTACGCTTGAGCACATAGTTTCATTCTCAGACTGATGTTCAGATAGAGAAGACCATCCAGGTTCTGGAGGATATGCTACAAGCTTGCATACATGACTTCGGTCGAAGCTGGGAGGATCACCTACCAATGGTGGAATTTTTTTATAACAACATTTATCATTCCACTATTGGTATGGTACCACTCGAGGCTTTGTACGGGCGTCCTTGCAGGTCATCGGTTTGTTGGACTGACCCAGGAGAGTCTGCACTCATGGGCCCAGAGATGGTGCGAGCTACTACAGAGAAGGTGCATGTCATCCATGTGCAGATGAAGACTACACAAAGTCGGTAGAATACTTATGCCGACCAGAGACATAGTCCCTTGGAGTTCAAGGAGGGAGACCATGTGTTCCTTCGGGTCTCGCCTCGACGGGGACTATGGTGATTTGGCTGAGGCGACAAGCTATCTCCGAGGTTCATCAGCCCTTTTCAGATTCTGTGAAGAGTTGGAATGGTGGTGTACCACTTGTATCTACCTCCTCAGATGGACCAAGTACACATGGACTTCCATGTGTCACAGCTGTGGACGTACGTGCATGATACATCGCACGTTATCGACTGGGGCGAGCTGGAAATTGATGATGGAGAAACCTTTGCTGAGTACCTAGTGGAGATTGAGGACCGTCAGTAGAAGATCCTTCGTGGGCGAGATATTCCCTTGGTGTGTGTCTAGTGGTAGCATGGGAATCTCTAAGAGAGCATGTGGGAGAGGGAGGCTCAGATTCGTGTGCAGTACCCACATTTTTTTAGTAGCCTTTGTTTTGGATTTTCATGGACGTAAATACCTATGGTGGGTGTAATGTAATGTCTCAGATTTATCCGTATTTTAATTTTATATTATATGGTAATTCTTTTGAGACAATTTTTTGAGACAACATGCAGTTCCGAGGCCCGGTGAGTCCAGAACAAATTTTTGTATTTAATTAAATAACGTGCATGTGTGGTTTTCCTGAAAAAGTGGAATAATTCCATAACGGGTGCTCAAATCAGAAATATGAGGGGATCGTTGCATTCAGAGCAGTGATTTTACTCTAGGCGAGGCCTAACATCAGACGGCGCAGGTTGGTGGTGAAATCTAGTTTTTGGACGTACCAATAATAAAATATTTAATAAAAATATTTTATTAAATCTTGTTGCAGTGGATATCTTTTATATTTTTAAATAAAGGTTTGCGCATGGATCTAGTGTTACAGACCTCATAACCCTAAATCCCTTGGAGGCTCTAGAGGCTTTAGAGGAAACCCACAACGCGGCGACGACGTTTTTGACGAATTTTGTCGGCGATGATGACGCGATGACCAGATCTTCGCCGACGAACATCGTGAATCCAGGTAGGATGTTTGATTTTGATTTTCCTTTAACCGTTCTTGATTCCTATGATGAATGCGGACTAATCCACAAATAGATTAGCCCGCTGAATGATCGTATTAGAGGGAGGGGCTTTTGCGGGGATTTTGGGGATTTGATTCATGAAGTTATTTTGGTTTAGTTTAATCTTCTAATAGTAATGAACCAAGATTTACATGAACATCATTCGAGGTTCCTCCCACTCTATTGTTGTGCTTTTCTTCCCTGATTTCTCACATTCTTCATGTGCGTTCTACACATTCTTCATGGAGATATGAATGGCAGATCGTTTCACATCCGTTGTGTGACAAAACGATCCCAAATTGATGATCTAGAAACGGAACAACCCCACAGAGGATCGACGATGGTTTAGGTGGATGGAGAGAAACGAATCAGAAGATATCGTTCTTCGAATGATTTCCACACTCGTGAACGGAATCAGATTTCAGAGCTGATCAAAGGCCTGAAACCTACGGATTAGGCATCACGACAATGAGGAGACCTTCGATCTTGAGATTCGCGGCAAATAGACCATTGAAAGGGAAACTGGAAGATCAGCCGAGGCGCGAGGAAGAAGACGACAATTCTGGAATTTTCCAAACTACACGACATGTAGTATGGGATACACGGCATGTGTTCATCAGCGAGCCACCTGGCATGTACTCTAAGAGTACACAGACACAGGTTGGGTACACGGCCAAGGACACGACATGTATACCCTTTCCCGACCAGATACACTGGGTAACCCGTGTACTAGTACATGGGCATGCGACATGGATAAAGACAGTGTACAGGCACATGGCCAACGTACACGGAGTGAACCCTGGGTGCTCGGAAATGGCGTGTAATCCTACTACACGACGTGTAGTTGTTTTTTATACGGCAAGACCAATGACCCAATCCATTTACACGGGCAGTACCCAGAGTCAATGAACATGGCGTGTGATCCTTCTACATGCCGGGTAGTTGAGTTTTACACATCTTGGACGAATGACATGGTCCCATTACATGGGAAGTACCCGGAGTCAAGGAACACGACATGTAACCATACTAAATGCCGTGTAACCTTTTTTACATGGCTTGATCCATTTTTCATCCATGAATTGGACTATATTTCTTAGGGTTCATACCCCGGTCTTTCCCCTGAAGGTTCTGGTATCATTTCCAACACACAGGAGTATAATCTCTTCAGTAGGACTTCCTGAATAGAGTTTTTGGAATCCCCTCTATGAGACTTAGAGATGGATCCTCTATTCATTCCTGGAACCCTAAGTAGAGTTCTTGTTATCAAAGTGACCTACTTTTCCTGGGCGCCGATCCTCTTCTTAGCGGATTAGCTCAGACTGAGCTGTTGGAATCACCCCTTGGCTATTGGTTATGATCCTCATCTGAGCATCATATTCTCAAGTAATTGTGGGCTGTGTTCGCCCGGAATGAGTACTTCATATCTCTCTCTTCAGTCCTAGGAGTGTGTTCTCATTATTACGTGCTTAGTAGAATCTTCGAGCTGGATCTTAGTGGTGGTTTCAAGATGGTCGATCGTGTATGAGTATATCTGGATATTCTTGTTATTTGTTCTATAAACGTATACTGTGTAGAGATGACTATATCTTTCCTTTGTGGTATTTCCCTTGTTGTATTACTTTATGGTTTCAATGTGTCCTACTAAGTATTGTTATACTCACCCCTACATGGGATTTTCCTAAACGTGTCGTGTCTTGTGCATACGAGTGACCCTTTGACATGATTTTAGGAAGACCAGGACCGGATGGTGCTCAGTGAGATCACACAAGCTGAGGTGTGTTCCTACCGCTACAGATTGTAGTCCCAGTATATTTCATTACAGGTTGGAATTTTTTACAGACTCTCTTTTGGTGGGCTTGTACTTTTGGCCCAGGGTTTTACATTACTATACATTACTTCCCTGTCGTACTCTGTTGGTTGGGATTTTAGTGTATGCATGCATTTCCATTTTTAGTATTTTTTACTTTTCACCTTTGTGGGCTTGGAGATGTGTGTGCGTGTGTATAGTTTTGTAGGAAATTCCTCCCATGTTAGTAGCATGACTACTCAGTGCTAGTCACCATCCCTTGGGCTATTGGAGGCGGGCTTGGGGAGTTGCGGCTCGGGTCCCACTGGGACGGGTAATGACAATATCTTTATAACCATTATGATTTTTGGTGATTCCATTTTGGTGTTAAAAGTGCCCTAGTTGTACTCATTTATTTCATAGGAAATATTTTTTTGGCATCTTATAGAGTACTTCATGGTTATCATCACTCATGAGATTCTTATCAATTCAATGTCAAATGATGATAATGATTATCACTTGAATATTTTCATTACATACTTCAACATCACCGGTTTCATTGTAATATCATGAATTCTTTGGTCTTGATTATAGACTTCCATGTCCTTGATAATTTTTTCTCAATGGGTTAAATCACAACAGATCCAGTAATGGTCGAGGTGGTATTAACTTGGAGGCTTCCTAGGAGCATATTATAGGTGCATAGTTCCATTAGATTTGTTGGGATTTAATATATGTTTGTAGTATAATATTCTAGGATTGTGATTTCTAGTAATAGCTACATCTAAAATTGGATCCCTTTTTTTCCTATGTTATAGAGAGCCATTTAAATTCCAAACCAATGGTAGATTGTGCTTCTATACTATGGTTTCTAGAGGACATAGTTGGGCCCGTGGTGTTTTATAAGGCCACTAGGGAAAGACTAAATTTTATATCTGATGTACAGGTTGGTGGATATTTCTCATGATTATATGAATTCTATATCATATGAGAATAATTATAAAATCCCTAACATATAATTGGTAGAATTATTTTCCGACCTATAGAAATGGAATTACTATATTATTGGTGAGTTATTTACAATTTATTCAGAATAATATATTCCAAGGTATATATAAATCCAAAGGGATATAAACCTATGAAAAGGGAATTGGTTGGAGTTTATAGATGATTATATCTTTGATATAGTATATAAATTTCTTGAATCAAAACATGGGGATAATTACAGTAGTCGGTAGTAACATTCCATGTTGTTGGATGCTTATATATAGTATTTAGCCTCATTCTGATTATCCTTGTTGGATTAGAGTGGGGAAATCTATATTTTGTCAATGGTTATGACCCCACATATTCTATATTTCAAGAGGGTGGATCAAGTGGGTATATATATTGTGTGATTTTGTATGACCATATATTCATAAAAGATTCACATACTGAATATTTTAAAGGGGAAGCATGTAATATTCTTCAGATTAAGAATGGTATTACCATACATGATGTTTTACAAGGACCTAAAGAAATAACATACTTCCCCATTGGTTTTGAAATAATGAGTGGAAAAGATACACTACATCCATTAACTAATGTTTTTGTGGGTGAGGGTGTAGTTGAATGTTGTTGTGTTTATATATCAATGGCCATACAATAAAAAATTAGTGGAAATTTACTTGTCTCTAGTTGGTCTATCCCATCCTCTAGAGGTTATGGAGTGTAAGTGAGATGGTATATCTTTAACACCCTGAAATTCTATAAGAATAACATTGTTTTCAACTACCAATATGAATTTCAACACATTGTTTAGAAGAAAATATAAAACCCCAAGAAATTATGATAAAATTATTATTAAATAAATTTAATCTACTGAATATATTTCATTTAGAAAACACTAATTTTATCTTTCATTACACAGAACAATATGTTTATTTAATACCATGTGTTACATGGAAGTATGAGTTTTACCGAATGACCATATATTATTGACATTATTATTTAAAATATTGCCTACCCATTCGAATAGTGGGTATGAATAGTATTAAAAAATCATGAAAATATATACTTTTAAATTGATTATGAATAAAATAATATTCATTTAAAAGAAAATGAAATGTTCTCTAAAAACAGTATTTCTCTACAAAATAAATAAATTAGGTTTTTTCACAAATAATTTATAATAAAATTAGAACACTTATTAGATTATAATTTTTTAATAATAATATTAATTTTTGAAATAAACCTATCACAATTATATTACAGTAATTTTTTTAATTTTTTTCTAAAACGTTTCATTTTCTATGAATATTCAAATACTAAATTTTAATTGATTACTACCGTTTATTTAAATAATTTATAATGATAAAATATATTTTCTATATTTTATAGTAAAATTATTTCAATTTTATATTAATTAATAATATACGGTTCATTGGAATAATATTCATGTTGAATTTAGATATTAAAACATTTTAAGGATTTGAACATTTTCCCTTAAAACCCACATTTTCTCCTCACGTAACTATGATTAATTTTAAATTAATATTTTACAATTATTTTAATTTTATTTTGTTATATATATTCAATATTTTTAATTTGAATAAAAAAATTTATAATACATTCAATATGATTTTGTACAAAAATTAACAGAAGAAGAGAAAAAATAAATTATCACAATTAACGTAAAAATGGATTTACTAGGGGTAATACTAGGAAGATAAGTGTTACAAACGACCTAAAAACGAGTCCAAAACCTATTTTATAGAATTATTTAGGCCTTATCTATTATAGTATCATAAATAGACAATTTTGATTATTTTTAAATGATAGAAATGTGGTTATTATTGAATCTATTAAAAATATTACATGTGTGGCACACACCACACTTATAAATGGCCACCCCCAATCCTCCCTTCTTCACACCATAAAACCACTTTTCATCAATCATAAATTCTAATTAAATTTAAAACTCCCCTCCCTTAATAATATAAGCCTTATTTTTAGAATTAATCTTACCTAGGAAGGATTTATTGAAAAAAGAATGAGGATCCCCAAAGAAGAACTAACATGCTTTGATGATGGTTTTTATTTTATCTTATCCTCAACCACATTCAAACAGTACTAAAATGGTATGATAGAATAAAAAAGTATAAAAAATATATTTATATGATTTTATTGTAATTAAATGACCTTAAACCACCTCCAATTCCATCAAATGGGTTTCAAAATAATTATTTTTGAGTACAATGGACCACCACCTCACGAACAGATGTTATTGGTTTTTCCATTACAGCCTATCAAGGATGGATATAATGGTGAATATAATTTTTATATATGAAAATTATAATATAATTATAATTATTAGGTAATTATATCATATATACCATTTTTATGTACTATTTCACATGAGATATGATAAGGTTTCTCATGTGTATGGAGGAGTACCGCCTTGCGATGTGATGTGATTAGTCATTCACTATGGATTTATATGGAAAGTTATATGGATAATTTTAATGATTATATGTCATATAATAACATAATTATTTTATTAATGACATATTTTTCATCCTAAAATGACAATATATTATTTTTAATTCTTTCATAGAAAGATGATAACATCATTTATGTACATGTTGACAACTGCCTCCACGAAGCAATGTGGCTTTCTTTTCATCATCATGAAATGTGGATGATATATACATATGCTCATATAAGTAAATAATATTGTATTTATTATATCAATATAATTATAAAAATATAATATATTACCTAAATTATACCCAAAATGATTGTGGAAAAAATTAAATGTTACACATATGTACGTAAGACATATCATCTCCATGAATGTAATGTATTTCATTTTCAAAAAACTTTTTATAGTTTAATCTTAAAAGAATAATTGAAATATATATATATATGATAAATATGTAATTAATACTATTTTTGGTATTATTATGAATAAAATATTTTTAATAACAATATCTTTCAAGTTAAAACACACATAATTTTATAAAGTAATTTACACATGAAACAATTGAAGAAATGAATGATTATTAACCATTGGGTGATAAGATATAATAAATAGAAATATATGATATTATGAAAATAAATATATTTTTAGTATAAATTAATAACATGTTTTAAAATTCTATACATTATGATAAATAATTTTCATCCAAATGGAATCATGAGTAAGGGGTTTCATCTAGATTTCGATTCATTAATGAATTTTGTAAAGTTACGCAAAAAGTATATTTTATAGTCTGTGTATACTAAAAGTTTTACATATAATATCATCAATAAATTATTCATAAAAATATTTCGTGTATCAATTTGAATTATTTCATATAAGGTGGTTTGAAATAAATGTGACCTAGTGGTAAATAATTTCATAACACAAATTCATTTCATTGGGTAATATTACTCCTTAATTTTATTTTATATTATATTATTATGTGTGTAAGTGAATTTTTCTTATCTGTTATTGTATTTCCACCTTTTTTATCAATATTTATAGTTGGTACACATAATCTAAACATTTATCAATTCTCACATCAATGTTATGATCATTGTAAGGGGTTTTCACAATCTCATTATAATTGTGATTATTTATTGTTGAATTTATATTGAAAAAGATTATTTGAATATTTAACAATAAACCAATTTAATTTTATTCTCCAATAGATATTGAATATTTTTTTTTAATAATACTATTTCTTACATTATTTTACTTAATATTGAGAAGATGTTTATTATAAAATTTGACATTAAATATTTTTTCTGACGGAATAAAATTTTGATAAAAACCTTTTTTTTCTGATTAAAAAAAAGGTTTTCACATCTAAAAATTATTTATTAAATGAATTTTTATCCATGTTTTACCTTTTATAAAATATTTTGAATGGAATATTCTTGTATATTTTTGAATGATGATTTTTTTGTAACATTTTATAGTAAAAAAGAACATTTAGTTTAAATATTACACCATATACGATGTTACCTACCTATATAGAAATAATTTATTTGAATATTTCTTTAAAAGTTTATAATGTTACTTGGAATAAATTTCATTCCAAAATATTCAAAAAATTCATAGTTTTTGATGAATTATCTTCAATGAAAACTGTTTTAAAAATGTATTATGTTTTAAAATGATATTTTAAAAATGAAAAAAATATTTTCATCAAATTTTTTAATGATAATTTTAATGAATTTAAATTAATCAATTATTTTTTACTCCATTGGGTATATATGGAATTTATAACCTCTTTAATTTTAAATTGGATGGTTAAGGATTATTTTTATGAAGGATATTATTACAATTCACTTCTTTGATTAATTTTTAGTCATTAACATCCCCTTGAAATTTTCCAATTCAAGTGATCGGTGGAAATTATATTTCCTCTAGTTATGCATATCATTTATCATTGATATGTTTTTTTCTTTAAACACTGTGTTCAGCATTGAAAAAAAAATTAATTAGGTGAAATATTGATAAATATATATGCTTTTATCAATATAGATACATAATGATAAGGAAACATTTCCAGGAATTAAATTAATTTTTTGATATATGGGTAACTATTTGAAATTATAGTGAATGGTGTGGATGGAAATTATATATCAAATTGATACATTAGTTGGTTTGATGATACAAATCTATAAACTTGCATTAAATGGGTTATATTATGTATTTTAAATTATCATAATAAATGACTTGATGGTAGAGGCATCATGTTTGTAATAGAACACATTTAATAACTAATTATTGTATTTATTCATAATGTAATTATTATTTTCAATGATATTTTCCCAATGTAATTTTATCTAGATTCATTTAGTCCTTATTTTATTTAATTAATGAAATGTGATTTATGTTATTTACCATTAAATATATATTATTCCTTATCTATTTATGAAATACATGTTATTTATTAAGGAAAATTAGTTTTTAGTTATTTAAATTTACATTTTGTTTCTGTTTTTTGGTTCATGATAACATCCATTATACATAACCCATATTGTAAATTTGAGCTCACCATTGATTTGTTTCCTTTATCCTAGTATCAATTAAGTGTAATATGATTAATATGCACTGATATTTGTATTAAAATGTAATATGGGAATACTATATTTCTCTAGTTTACCAAGACTAGTATCATATTCAGTCCTTTGAGATATGATTCCTTAGGTATTATACCAATGTAATAAAGAAACCAATATATCCAGGATACTAGAGTTGGGGTTGTTGTAGTTGGTGTAAGAGGATGTTTATTATAAACCATGGGAATTACATTAAAAAAACACATTTCATGGATCATAACACTTTCAATGATTTTGAAAATAAGTTTAAAAGAACATCCAATTGTTTTTTGTATGTGAGATATTATGTGGGTTTTCAGACAGATTAATCCCTTTCTGGACACTAAAAGTGTTTGTGGTTCTTTCACAAAGGTACATATAGTAATTACTCTAAACAATGTGTATTTACTCATGATATGGTCTTCATATGGTGCAGGAAAATTGGCCTTACTGCACACCTGGTTTGACCATCGAGGGGGGATATTTTTAGGAAAATTAACATTTTATTTACAAATCATTATTTAGGATTTTAATAGATGATGAAAATGATTGAAGTAGAAATATACTAAGGAGACTTATATATAATATAATGTTTTTAAATGCAATGATAATATGTTTTTTATGCATATAGTAATGAATTTTTGAGGAAAAATGATGTGTGTGATGGAGGGAAATAAATATCATCATATTAATGTATTTATAGTTTTTTATATTAAATGTTGAGAAACAAATCATTATCTGAGTCAATTAAATCATAAAATGGTTAACTCCAAGAAAAGGAAGAGGATATGTTGAAATAATTTTTTTTATATTATAGAATTAAATTTTTACCAATGGAATTTTGGTAACATGATTAATTAAATATCTATGTATTTTGTTAAATTTACAAAAAATTTATATATTCCTTAACTTATGAGTTGTGGATATATTCATGGTTTTATGAGTTTATGTTTTTTAGTAATTTAAATTTATTAAAACCCCATTTTATGTTTTCTAGGATGAGAGTTTAACAAGATTAATGGTACTTTTGGAGAAATGAATGGCAAGAATATGTTTTAGTATAAAAGGTATTTAAGGAATAATACCTTTACATTTTATAAACATAATACTAATGGTATTGATAACATTTTGTGTTAATATGATGATTAAAGACAATGTAATATTACTAATTTTATATTATTATAATTATTAAAAAAACTATGTTGAAAACCATAGTAGGTAATTTAATGACTAATTTTATTTCAATGATGTATGTCATATTTATTTTGGGAATTTATTAGAAATAAATTAATATAGTTTAGAAAAAATGAAAAGTTGCATGTTGGGTGACAACCCGTCATACCTAGATAGGCCGAGGTGATTGAACCCATGACTAAAGGATGATAACTTTTTAGCACATACAACTATCCTATATTATTCCCATGTTAATATTGTTTTTATTTAGTTAAATAATTTGAAAAAAAATTAATGACGAAAATGTGGTTTTACATTGAGGATTAGAGATTAATTTGTTATATTGGATAAATTTTGAAAACCATATTGGGTTTTCAAAATAAAAATAAACACATAAAAATATTTTATACTCTTTAATGGATCTTAAAATTCATTAAAATTTAATTTTATTGCTTTGGAATTATGAAAAAGTTGTTTTTGGATATTCATTTGTATTAGTAATGGATGAATTTGAAATTAATCAAAGAAAACACAAAGGTTGAAATTATTATTATGAATTATAAGTATAATGAGTTATAATATTTTCATATATTCTTATACCATAAAAATAATTCCTCATATTTTTCAAATGTATCTTGATTGAAGAATGTTATCCTATTACATTCATATTTGATATACCATACTGCCTATGAAATTACCACATATTTTTGTGGTTTTGAGGCCCATAACATTATCTTGATTATTAACCTCGTTTTGGTCCACAAAATCAATAATTTTGTATAATTATTTATACTTTTATTCCCTTTCCATCTATTCACATGCCACTAATTTTATCCTACGTAGAATCATAGTTATGAGTTTTTCCATATGACATTTGTACTTGCAAATATCTTTTATTAATAGAATGTATTATTGAACCATTTATGATGCTTGTTTTTTTAAATGGTATTTCCAAATATCAAACCCTTGATTTACATGATAATATTTAAATTTTTAATATTCAATTTATTTAATTCTGGCCAATGTTACACCCCAATATTATAATACAAGAACATTATATTCGATAGTGTTTATGAGATGAAAAAACGATCTTCGAATATTATATAATAAACCAAGAAATTTTTTCAATATTTATATTTAAATTAATTATATATTTTAAATATATTTTATAACACACCATACTTATTTTAACTTTCATCACACATGAAATCAAGTTTTTTCAATACGTCATGTTACACGAAATACTGAGTATTTCTGAACAATAATATATTATTAACATTATTATTTAATATAGAGCATATACATTAGAATGGAATTTATGAATAATATTAAATATATTATTAAACAAAATATTATACATATTTTTATTATTTATCTATTTATTAGTATTAAAATAATAATCACTTCAAGGAAAATGAAATATTCTCTAAAAAAATATATTTCTTTAATTGATGAATTAATCACACTATGTACACAAAATTTAAAATTAATTCATAAATATTTTAGAAAATATAATTGCAATAATATTCTAAAATTGTTCATTTTTCATTAATTAAATTTCTTACATTGAATTTTTTGTATTTTTAAGAAAAGTTTAATTTTTTTATGACTAGTGAAAAATAAAGACATAAAATTGAAAACTGCCTTTTTATTTGGTTAATTTTTAATGTTAAATTATATTTTTAATTTTTTTGAATTAATATTATTTAAATTTTATAACAATATTTCAAATTTAAAAAATTTTATTCATTTCCATATTAAATTTAGATATAAAAACATTTTCATGTATTTACATTTTCTCCTAAAAAACTCATTTTATCGTCATGTCTACGAGATTAATTTTAAATTTAAATTTTTTAATTAAGTAAATTGAATTTTTAAAAGGAATAAATATTTTTAATCTTAATAATTTATAATTTATAATAATTAAATCTTATGTTTTAACCCAAAATATTATTGAAGACAGTAAAAACAAATTACATCGGTTAAAGCTAAAATGGATTTACCAGGTGTCAAACAAAGAAGATAATTGATACAAATGGCCTATCAACAAGTAAAAAAATACGTGATAGATATATTTAGAAATTATAAATTCTCTATTTTATAATGGAACCATTATTTATCTTTTATTAAGATTAATACATGGGTATGACTGAATCTTCTAAAAAAATTATATGTGTTCCACAAACCACACATTGAATAGGCCACCCACTCTCCACTAGTATTCAAACATTAAAACAAAACTTGTTAAGAAAATAACTATACAAATCACAAACCAAAATAAATCCATTAAACTATTATATTTATTTTTTAGAAAAAATCAATCCAAGGATTGAATTAGTTCAATACAAATGAGAATGCCTAAAGAAGAGGTAACATTCTTTAATGAGTATTTTTATTTTATTTCTTCCAACACATATTTAAATTATTATTAATTAATGATGATACAAAAAAATCATTATATTGAATATTAAAATACGTTTTAATTTTAATTTAGTGAACTAAACCACCTAAAAATCAATCAAATTGGTCACTTAATCATCAGCTATGTGTATGGTGGACTACCGCCTCGTGAACCGATGTCATTTGTTCTTACTTTAAAAAATTTCATGATTCGGTATGATTATTGAAATATATTATATATATGATATTTATAATATAATAATACCCATGAATTAATTATATAATTTATAAAACATTTACCATCCATTACGTTGGGTATACAAGAACGTTGGTCGGGTGTACGACGTCCACCGCCTCATGAAATGAAGTGATTCATCTTTCACAATAGCTTTACATGGAGGATGATAAAGATAAATTTAGTTATTATATCTTATTAAAAAGAAGAATTATGATATTATTAGAATATTTATAATTTATTAAATACACAATACCAATTTATTTCATTAATAGAATGATTATAACATCATTCATGTACCTGTACAGTACCTCCAGCTCAAAATGATGTGACTTTATTTTCCTCACCACACCAAATGGATGATAAATACATCTGTGTGTTTATAAAGAAATAATATGGTATTTATGATATTATAATCATTATAGAACGATAATATAAAACTTACATTCTTTACATAATGATCATTTAATAATGAAAATGTTACCAATGTATATGTACGACTTACCATCTCTATGATCTTAACAAATTTCATTTTTAAAAACCATATATAAGGATTGGTTATAAAATTATAATTTATGTATAAATATGATAATTATTTTATGATAATTATTTTTGGTATTATGTTACTATATAAAATGTTGAATAACTAGATCTTTATAAATAAACATGCATGAGAAAACAATGTAATCAACACCCAAAAATTTGATATAATGAATGATTATTATTAAATGGGTGATAATATTTTATTAATTGATCATATATGATATAATAAATATTAATATGATTTTTTAAAATTAATGAAATGTTTAAATCTTCTACATAGTAGGATAAATCTTGTTCAACCAAAAGAAAGTATGAGGTAATCATTTTGGTCTCAATTTTTTTGAGGCTTATTTTGATGTTATAATGATTGTTTATTTTATATTATGTATATAATTCCCCTATGATATTGTATATAAAAAATAAATAACTATTCATCATATTTTGAGTATAAATTTGAATTATTTTTTCTAATGGGTTATGACTTAAAATTTACCTCATGGTTAAGAATTTCACAACTCAATTTTCACAAGTAAAAAATATGCCATTAAGAGCGCTAAAATTAAACTTTATCAATGTCTGAAAGGTAATAACTACTCGAGTGTGATTAAAATCCATAAAATAATATTAGATCTAAAAAATTACAGATAAAAGGATGCTTTATTAGCAAAAAAATGTTCTGTTAAAGGGTTAATTTTTAAGTGCTTAAAAAATAGTTGATAAAGGGTCCCTCTATCAGAACATTTAGTAGCATTGATAACGGGAAAAAATATAGTGTCTTGTAAAAGAACACTACAACACCAGAGATAACACCATAAAGTAGAGAAATCAGGTATAAAAAAATATTTTATATGAAAGAAAATATAAAACATAATTAAAATAAAAAAAGTATTATTGAAATTTAAAACATTTTTTATACAATTACAGTACTAGGTATAATTTTTCAAAAAAAAATCAACAATATAAATGTTCCTTTGACATTTTCCCTAGACCTTGACTCATGTCATTTCCAAACAAACAACCCCTAATCGGTAAAATGAAAAAAAAATATATAATAAAAAATTATTATGAAAAAAATATAAAGAAATAAATGAAATTGATATAGTTAAATTTAAACAACACTTTTTGTCATACTTAAGAAACTTGTATTAGATTGAGTTTTGGTCGATTCTTACATGTCACACCATTTCATATTCATATTTATGCATTATATATATGAAAAATGACTAAATACGTATAATATTATAAGAATAATGAAATTAGTCAACTAATAGTAGTTAGAATGATGATTATAAAATCTAAATATATTTTCTTAGTTTTCAAAGAATGGTAGTTTTTAAACTAAAATGAAAATTTTAAAAATATAACAACCTTTTTTAGTCAAATAGAGAACATCATGTAACTGATTTAGTTCAGGATGATTTTTAAACATCCTAAATGACTTATGTATAATTTTTCAATTGTAAATAAAATCCCAATGGGTTTGGTCAGTTTATAGTATATTATATAACAATTTTACAAAAATCAATGTCAATTTTTAATAAAATGACACACTTAGAGTTATAACTGTAACACCATGTGTTAGATTGAGCTGAAGAAGATTCATACACAACCAAAATTAATTATGATTCATTTCTTAATGAATCAAAATAGTCCAAATGTTATTTATCAATATTTATTAAGTCACTTGTGTTTTTTACTGAAATGTCATTTTAAATTGGAAACAAGTATGCTGATTCATACCTTCCACATTATGTGTAATTTTGATGTGAGAATTATTCATTCAAATTGAAAATTAATTTTGAATCATTTTTTCTAAATTATCATGGAAATTTTCATTTGTTTTATATATATTTAGTTAGTAACACATTTTGATAAAAAATGTCAATTTTTACTTGATAATGGGAACTCCGGGTCAAACTAGAAACATCATGTGTTAGATTGAGTATCAACTGATTCTCACCTTTTACAAATGACTTTTTAATTATTTTAGATATTTTTTTAAACAATCTAGTTTTCAGTGTGTGAATAAGTTTTTACTAAAATTAATTTGAAATTTAAATTAAAAACACACATAGAGTCATACCAGTCACACCATACATCCGATTGAGGTTAATATTATTCCTAAATGTCCCAAATGACAAATATATAAATCTAACAATGTATAAAAACAATCTGATTATTTTTTCTTGGTTTTCATTACATCATTCTTTCAACTAAAATTCCATTTTAGACAAAAAAACACTCAATTTAAGTCATACCAGTCCCATTGTATATCTGTATAATGTGATAATTATTCTTATTAGTCATAGATTAATTATGAATTATATATATGTGTTATTATTACTATATAAGCGCGTTTACTTAGTCTTCTGTGAGTGTCACTTTCTGAACTATAATGTCATTTTTAAACTGATAAAAGACACATTGAGTCATAATGTAACACTGTGTATTATATTTTGGTGTAGATTATTATTAGACATACAAAATAACTAATGGACCATTTTACTAAAGTATAAAAAAAATCCAATTTCATTAACTCAGTTTTGAGTACATCAAATTCCTTTTTGACTAAAATTTATGTCAATTATAAATAAAAAGTCAAAATTAGAGTCATATTGGTAACATCATAAATCATATTGAGGAAAAGATGGCTCCTAAATGTAAAAAATGATTTTTTTTAATGAATGAAAACAATTAAAATTCTTTTTCTCAATTTTGAGTATGCCATTTTTATTTTTAGTAAAATTTCATTTTAAATTGGAAACCATCATTTTGTGTGGTATTGGTTACATTGTGTGTATATTTGTTGTGAGAGTGATTATTTACCAACAAAAATGACTCATTAATCACATGAAAAAATTATTAAAAAAATAACATAATTTTTTCTCCATCTTTAATGAGTGACACTTTTTGGACTAAAATTTCAATTTTAAAATAGTAATGGACACTTTGATTCGTACTAGGAACATCATGTATTGGATTGAGGTATGGCTAATTTCCACATATCTCAAATGAAATATGTATCATATTAATATAGTATTAAAAATTTAAAATTTCATATTCTCTATTTTTAGTATGTATCTAGTCTTTTTTACTAAAATTAATGTCAATTTTAAATAAAAAAATAATCATTGAGTTATACTGGCCACACCGTGCTTCACAATGAGGAGAGTACGATTCCTAGTGACTGAAAATTATCTTTTTATTTGATTTTCAATGTGGCAGGGTATAATAGCGGTGTGCCAAATTCAAAACACAAGATTCAAAAATTCATCACAAAATGAGGAAAACGCTAGCATAAGTCAAAGTCATAAAAAAGTTGTATGACATCTTCTAACACCTCATTCAACTCGCTGTCTATCATTGTCGCCGAACATGGGATCGTTGTACCCGATTAATCACTATGTTTTCATCATCACTGATTCATCACCGCAGCAGAATACCAGAGCCAACTGATCATCGAAAAACATCATCACTACCAAGAAACACCATAACCAAACACCACAGAAACAACAAAAAAAACCACCAATCTAGAAAATATCTTCGTAAAGAGACACCATCTTACAAATCAATCTACTTTTCACCATTATAAACTTCTCCAAAAACCTAGAGAAATTCAAATGACATGGGAATCATTTTTATAATGTATAAAAATATTACAAATGTGTTATCTCAGTTTTGAGTACATAGCTTGTGTCTTTTTCAAAAATATCATTTTAAACTGGAACCACACACTTTGAGTCGTACAGGTCACATAATGTGCCAGTTTTACATGAGACTAATTACTATACATTAGAAATGAATTATGTATTGTTTTAAAAAATTGATAAATATAATATGAGTTTGGTTTAACATTATTATTGTAAGTGAATCTTTTTGAATTTAAATGAAAAATATATACTGATAACAAAAACATTGAATAATATATGTCACATCATGTATAAAATTAAGGTGCGTGTGATTTCTAAATGTAAAAAAGGACTTATAAATCATTTTTCTAATGATCCATAACAATAAAAATTTTTTATCACTATTGATTACATATCATGTATATTTACTAAAATTAATGTCAATATTAAATAAAATGACACACTTGGAGTCATACTCAGCACATCATGTATCAGATTGTGGTGTCGTTGATTCCTACGTGCCCCAAATGAAATATGGATCATTTTACAAATGTTTAAATAAAATATGAATTAATTTTATTAGTATTGAGTATATCACATTTTTTTAACTATAATGTCTTTTTAAACATGAAACATTCACTTTTATTCATACCAGTTCCATCAAGTCTAAGTTTGAATTGAGACATATTTATATACATCAAAAATAACATATGAATAATTTCCATAAATTATCAAGATAGCCTAATCACATTTTTTCTGATTTATGTGAGAAACACATTTTACACTAAAATGTTAATTTTTTACTTATAAGAGACACTTAGGGTCCTAAAGGGACGTAAAGTATCAGATTGAGGTTCAACTAATTCATATATATCCAAAAGTACATATAGATTATGTTAAAAAATTATTAATTAATCCAAATGTGTTTTCACATTTTTTACTATGACAATTGTATTTTTTATAAATACTAATGTCAATTTTATGTAAATATATGCACTTGGAATAATATAGGTCACCCCATGTGTTGTATTAATGTAAAACTATTTACAAGACATTTAAAATGACTTGAAAATCATTTTAATAATCTATAAAAACAATATGAATTTGTTTTCCCTGTTTTCAGAATATCACTTGTCATTTTTCGTAAAATGTAATTTTAAATTAGAACCACACACATTGAGTCAAAATAGTAATATAATGTGTTAGTTTGACCTAATATTGATTCCTACATTTCATAAATGACATATGAATCATTTTCCTTGATTATGAAAATAATACGGGTTTGGTTTCTTAGTTTTTAGTGTGTGACACTTTTTGAACCAAAATATCAGTTTTAAAATAATAACATACACTTTGATTCATATTGACATAATCATATATCAGATTTAGGTGTATCAGATTCCTACACATCCTAATTATATATGGATAGTTTTATTAAATTGTCAAACCTATATAATTGTTTTTCATGATTTTGAGTATGTTACTGTTCTTTTTTAATAAAATTATATCCTTTAAAAAGAAGAAACACTTTGAGTCATACTGGTCACACTATGCATTCTATTATTGTGAGGTTAATTGCTACAAAAATCTAATGACTTATTGAAAATTTTCATAAATTTTCAAAATAGATTAAATGCTTTTGATATGTTTTGAGTTCACCACTATTCTTTTTTTAATAAAATGTCACATTAAATAAAAACCCACACATAGAGTCATATGGGTCACATCATCGGTCAGTTTAATGTGAGACATGATTCCAACATGTCCCAAATGACTTATGATTCAATTTTCTAAATTATCATGAAAATATGCTAATTTATCCTTAGTTTTGAGAAAGTGACACCTTTTTACAAAAAATGTAAATTTTAAACTGATAACGAAAAATTTGAGTCATACTCGAAACATCATACCTGATATTGATGTTTCACAAATTAATACAAATAAAAAATTACATATATATCATTTTCATAAGGTATAAAAATAATCTAATTGTGTTTTCACGGTTTTGAGAAACTCACTTCTCATTTTTACTAAAATTAATGTAAATTATATATAAAAATACACACTTGGAGTCATATCGGTCATACGGTGCTTTGGAATGATGTGAGGTTGATACCTACATGTCCAAAATGACTTATGTATCATTTTCCTAATATATCAAAACAATCCAAATGAGTTTTCTCAAATTTGAGTATGTATCTTATCTTTCTTATTAAAATTTCATTTTAAACTAGAATCACACACTTCAAGTCATTCCGATCACATCATTTATCTGTTTGACATGAAACTGGTTTATAAACAAAAAAATAAAAATGAATCATTTTACTAAAATATCAATACAAAATAATCATGATGTGTCAGTTTTTAGTAAATCAATTTTTATTTTTGGTAAAATAAATTTCAATAATAAAAAAAATACATAGTTGGTGTCATACATGGCACATTGTGCATTGAATTGGGGAGAAGATGATTCATGCACAAAACAGATGGATTATGGATTGTTTTAAAAAAATATCATATCAATATTAATCCATTTTATAAATTCTTATTATGTGATATTTGTTTCCAACTAAAATTAATATTATATTCTAAAAGAATTAGTTCGACCCATACCATGCATATTGGGTATCAGATTGAGGTGTGTATGATTGATTAAATGATTTGTGATTTTTGTTAATCAATCTAAAAAAATACATAATGTAGAGAAAAAATTTCCTTATAATGGAAGTGGAACCCTCATATTGCCCCAAATAAATCATGTTTCTGGATGCATGTGGTTTCCTCTTCAATTAAAAATTAACATGATCTCAGATTTGTATATTTTTATTTATTATTGGATGAAAAATATTTTTTACCAAAATATCGATGGAAAAAAATAAATATTTATTTGAAGAAAATGTTAAAGAAATTAAATTACAAAGAGAAGATAAAATGATAAAAAAATCAGTAAAACCTGTCATTGTAATTTACATTTTCATGATGGTTTTATACATTCTTAAACCATTTCCTTTTTGTAATTATCTCAATTATAGACGTAAAGTACAATCTCTCAGGAGCATGAGAATCTTTTAAAAAACCACCCAAACTCAAAAAAATGACTCCACCAATATAATAAAAATTTAATACGTTAGTATCACATAAAATAAATAAATTAAAAATAAATAAAAAGAGATACATTTCATTAATCGAAAATTATTTTAATGTGAAAACATAAAAATTGCAAATCATGTAGAAGAGAATATGAATCCCTAAATATTAGGAATGAACTAACAAAACTTATTTTATTTTAACTCAATAAATTTATTTGATAAAATATAGATCTAGGATAATGTAGTTTGGATCATGGGGAATGCATTTGCTCATTTTTGAGTACATTATGTGGTTTTGAAATAAAATATATATTATAAACTAAAAACATACTTTTTGAGTCATACCTAGAACAATATGTATCATATGGACATGCGAGATATTGAGTTTGTGATATATGTTTGTTCTTTCAACCCTCTAAACCAAGCCAGAAAAGAAAGAAATGTTTGATTTTGATGGATGAAGAAACCCTATTCTTATTGAAATGCATCAAATAAAATAAACATGTTTTATAATTTCAGGCATCCGATATATGGACGAATTAAAAATTCAAATTTCCAAAATATATATGAAATAAGTAATTAAATACTAGTTAAAAATGATAAGGAAATTATCATAAAAATAGTATCAAAAAAGTGGTAGAGTTAACTATGTAATTATTAGGAATTCACTATATCACGTTCTTAGTAATGGAGTAAGTAATATATATTGATGATGTATTTTCTTCATGATCTCTTTGAAAATAAAAAATAATAATAATTAGAAAAAATGAAAATGAATTTATCTAATAATTTTAGATAAAATGATGAGAAAATAAACTAAAAGGAATTTTCACTAGTTATATAACATTTGAACTATAATATAATTATTCTTGATCATATGAAACTAAAATGAATTGATTTTTCTCAATCATACTAGAACGTAAAAGAAAATATTTCAGAAGCTCAATCCCATCAACAAGATATATTTAACCACTTTATAATAACATAACATTCATGTAATATATTTATTCATAACAAATAGTAACAATTAGTAATTTTTTTATCATTCATTGATTGAACTAAAATAAATATTTACATTTGAGTTTTTATGAAAAATAATAAAATATATTTTCCCCCTTCACCATCATAAAGATTACACCCTCCATGATAAGCCATTTACCTCTTTGGTGTGAAATACCTTAGTGTGAACCATTAAGTATTTTCGGAAGACACTAAGCTCTATTTTTAAGGGCCTGGATCCACATGGATAAACCCATTGCGTGTTTTTGATGAATGAGGTGCTCGAAGAAGCTCAGAGGAATTTTGGCAGAGTTCAGTTGAGAGAATATGGAAGTCAAGGGTATATGATGTGAATAAGGGGGACACAACATGTACCATTTGGGTTTCAGAAAAATAAAATAAAGCACTAAGGCAATGCGCTTTGTAGAGTAAGTCACCTAATGGTGGTATATGATGTGAAGAGGAGGTACAAGTCATGTACTTCCCCACCACTTGTTGTTTTAAAGACACCCATCCACTTCGGTTTGTCATACCCTATGGATTGAGTGCACCCTCTCTTTACCCCAAACGACCTAGACACCTCCCTCTTTAACCTTTGGGGATTCCATAGTCCTGGATCAGTTCCCCCCCCCCCCTCTATCTTGAATCTGTCTTCAATCCAAGGTAAGATCTACCTCCGTTATTTGGTTTTCTTCGATATGTTTTCTCCCATTTCTATCTTCCAGGGTATAATGTACGATCTCCATGGTTCTATGGGAGTTTCTTTTGGTTTTTAATGATACAATTGTTCCACAACATCCTTTATTGAATGCAGTTTCTGTAGGTAAGGTGATAGTGATCAATTTCATTGATCCATTCTTGACCGATGAACTTCAAAATCTTTTTGAGGTATGGGATAATATGATTCTCTATTCATTTACCTACAACTTTATATTTATCATGTTTTATCACTTTATATCATAATGGAATTGATCCAATTAAATAAATTAACAGGATTAAAAGAATTATTTTGATTGCATCTTGTTGCTTTTCTTTGTGATAACATTTTTATTATTAATTTTTTAGATAGTGTGATATCTATGGTTTGCATGTTATCATGTTGTTCTTGATGAAATTGGTAAATATGGAATTAATTTATAATTAAACGGATAAAGATAAAGATGCATTTAAATGAATCTAGTTGTTTTTTATCATTTGTTATTCATCAAATTGATGAAAATGTACATTCCTATTCTAGTTGTTTGATGAACCCGAAGCATGTTGGTTCATATTTTTTAATGGCATGAAAAATTAATTGTTCAATTAATTTTTGGTAGTTATGATATCTTCTAGTTTTTTTTCCCATAGTTATAACATAATAATAATGAATTATTTAATTCTAGATGGATTAAACAACTACATGTTTGATAAAATCTAATTCCTTGTAGGGTTCTGAGTTACCCTCTTTCTTGTAAAGGCCAACAAGACTTATTCATGGAGATGTGAGAGCTCATTCCTTGTGAATGAATAATTCCTTGTTTAGGGACAAGTACTTAGTTGAATTTTTTATTTCCAACTACTTGTGGTGTGATTAAGCCTGGATGGATTTGGTGATATGTGGGGGGTAAGAAGACCTAATGGTGTGGCAAAAATTGATTACTAGAGTGGAATGATGCATCAGTTTATGAATGTGGGTGTTGGGGAGGACACCAAATATGATAAAACATGTTAGATTTGAATAATTAAATTCTTTTTTAATATTTTTTGTTGTTTATCTACTTTAACATCCCCACTTCTCAAGGAAGCTGGTCTTGCTTACCCTCCTTCCAAAAGGGGTGAAGACACACATGGTATGCCATGCACTTTCTGTTTTTAGTTTCTCAAGAGAGGATGGGAATACACTCCTGCTATAGGTGGAAAAGACTTTAAATGTTGTTCATCTACACACCTAGTTGATCCCCCTTGTGTTTCATAGCTTAGAATGTTTTTCTAGTATTTTGGGGAGTATGGTAAAGTAATAATGTTGTTAACAAATTATTGAATAAATGAAGTATCCCTTGGGGTTGGATCATGATGTAATGAAATGATTAGGTTAAAATATGGAGGAACTTTAGTCTTTGGGTGTCATGCTAATGAAATATAATGTGGAA
Organism: Viscum album; assembly: GCA_963277665.1. Classification (NCBI taxonomy): domain Eukaryota; kingdom Viridiplantae; phylum Streptophyta; class Magnoliopsida; order Santalales; family Viscaceae; genus Viscum; species Viscum album. The sequence goes on along the minus strand of OY728133.1, from coordinate 1,368,960,449 downwards.
TTGATAAGGGTTAATTAATTTTTTAAATATTTAATTAACGTAAATTGGAACTGATAAAAATGGAATGAAGTAATTTAACAAATACCATTAAATGGTTGGGTGCTTATAAGATACCTAGTCTTAGCAGTGGATGCTGGGAGTCAATGAGACATTAGCTGCAGTTGAGTCTATGTCTAGGTTTTTCTCGTAGTGTGGTTGTGAGATATTGTATATTCTGTACTTTTTGTGTTTTTATACTCTACTCCCGCCCATCAGTTCGGGAAACTGAAACCCCAAGGATTTTAATCCATGGGGGGGGGGGGGGGCATTTCCCTAACATTTTGATGGGATTATGGAAGGATTACTACCCCCTTTGGCTCCACTCTCCTCTCTTGGTAGTTACTAGTGTTGGTAGACACATCAGTTAGTTTTCCCCATATCTGTGGGTAGAGGGATGTAATATCTTCTGGTTATTTACACACATATACTCTGGATAAAGTTTCTTATGGACTACTATTGGTGTACCATGTATAGGATGTGATGGCTTGAGGATCCTTATGTGGCGTATGGGCTTTAATGGCACGAGGTTTAATTCCGGACATAGAAATCATGTAATACGTGTTGTGGATGCTCTAGTAAACTACCTTGTTACTTAGATTACATGGATGTGGTGGTTTTGTTGAACATGGGTTATGTTGTGGTGCTTTTCCCAGGTGCATGTGGGAAGGCTTTTGGAGATAGATACTTAGGAATTTTGATGTTTGGGAATAAAATTAGACTAGCGGGGAAGTAGAAGCAGAGTACAATTGATATTATTTATTATATTATATAATCTTGTATACGATACATGGTTACAGTAGCTGTGGTTAGGCTAGAAACATAGTATACCTGTTTAGGTGATTATTTATTTTCACTTTTCATTCACCGTGCTTCAGGATGCTTTCTTTACTTTTGCATTAGAGGATCCAGGGAGGATCCTACTGAGTATAATGTTATACTCACTCTATGTATATATAAAATATTTTTCAGGTCAAAGGGTGAAGGTTGAAGATTAGTATTTCTACAACTAGATTGGGGTTGCAGTAACTATTTAGAATTCATGGTTTCTATTATTTTTACTTTCTTATTGTACATGTAGTTTTCCCTTCTAGTTGTAGTAGTTTTTAATGAAATTAAATATGTGGAATTGGGATTTTATTAATATTTCATGTTGAGTTGGAGTTGTTTGGTGTCTGTCTTATCTCTCTCTTCAACATGGGATCTCATAGAGAGTAATTTCTTACATTTGTGTATTACTATACCCTTGGTTCTATTCGCCAATCTGGGGCCTACTAGAGGCGGGACTCAAGGGGTAACTATCTTTATTCTCACATTGATGGCCCAATAGGGGTACACCTTATGGCGAGGGGGTCATGACACAGTGGTATCAAAGGTCAGGTTTATGGATATGATGGAATTTGGTGTTATGAACAGGTGAGATTGCATGGGTTGGTAGGGAAATGGTGTGAGTTATGATAAAAATGTGAAGTAAATACTACAGACTAGATGATACATAGGCGTTTAGGTCCCCCTATGATATGATTCATGTACCATAAAGATTTCAGTGAATAATAAATGAGGTGATACTAGTTGTAGGGCTGATACCTAGGAATGGATCAAGAATCATTATTATTTGGGGTTGTGTTTGAATTTTTAGATCATGGGATATGTTAACCAAAAATAAGTAAAATAAAACTATTAACTAATTAATTTTGAGTCTTTAAAATTCTAGTTTTAGGATCCCTAACTGTTTATTATTTTGAAAACATGGCTCTAGGTCGACATCATTGTTATGATTCATGTAGATGATGTCTAAAAGGATATGCTAGCAGATCCCCATATGGTAGAGGTTGATGATGACTGCACATGGATGAAGACAGTTCAATAGTTTTAGCGCTAGAGTCTATAGAATTATGAGGGCTATGTTTCAGATGTAGTCACTGAAGACTAGTTAGATGACGTTGAGATATCCTCTAGATTAATTTGTGCTCGGAAGAATAATTGTGGGACATTGTATGTGACGAAGCTTCATGGGAAAGCGTGGTAGTGGTAGTTCTCATTCCTCAATGATTGAAAGGAGTTAGCGATCTCATTCAAAGTGTTCCGAGATAAGTTTAGAGTTGGTTTTTTTTTTGACCACGAAAGAGTCTAATCGCTAGGAGCTTCTTACCCTTCGACAGGGGATCTCTAGTGTGAGGGACCTTTGAATTTGTTTCAGGAACCATTAATAATATTCTCTGAACCTATTACCAGATGAGGTGGCTAGGTAGGGGAATTTCACGGAGGCATTTCATTCAGTGATTCATCACTAGGTAACCATATTTATACTAAATTCATATTTTGAGTTTCTGGAGTGGGAAGGGGACATCGATTGGGCATTACCCCAAATCGGATCTTCACCATAGGGGAGTCTTCTGGATTCCTCACGAAGCAGAGCTACTGTCTGAGGATCCATGTTTTTAGGGCACACTAGTTTCTATTTTTCTAGAGGTTGGTCCCATCCCTCGAAATCTCGTTTCTCCATGGGCGGTGGCTCTTAGAACTATGTAAAGGGATCTAGAACGTGTTTTTTGTGTGTGGAGGCCTAGGTCATCATCCTTGATTGTTCCTGACCTTTCAAAGTGAACATCATTCATCATGTTTTCCGCTCCAAGTTCATCCTTTGAGGCAGTTCCAGTCGAGGCAGCGACAATAGGTTGTATCGGCTTTGGATCTGTAGAGAGTAAATGGGGGTAGGTAGAGGATATCCCCATGATTCCCCATTCCCCATAGAGCAGATCACGGCGATACTGGTGGTCTTCATCAGGTTCAGATTGGCCATGGCGGAGGTCATGGTCAGCTTCACGCGTTAATGTTTCCAGAACCATGCGATCCAGACATCGTTCGAGGTACTCCTGGATAGTTTTTTACTTGTGTGTATTCCTTTTTTGATTCTGAAGTGATGAAATCCTTCAAATCACCTTCCCTTGTCCATGCTTTGGGAAGTAAGGTAGAGAGGATTCTAGTGCCATTAGGATTTACTACACCAGCAGGAGGTCGAGATGACTCGTTTAAAGTATGTAAAGACTATGAGCTAGTGATGGGGAAACACCACTCTTGATGAGGTTTCCAATGTTTATAGATAAAAAAATATGATGTAATCCTCATCTTGGATTGGTTTTATTTGGTGCAGGATATCATTGATTGATTCTAGAGGCATGTGGTGTTCTTCAATGCTGATGGAGATCTAGGAGTGTATGTTGTCAAGCGAGACCGTCATATGGGGCAGAGGTGTGTTTTTTCCTTGTCTTCCATGATGGCTGAGCTGATGTAGAGTTCTTCAGAGGTTCAACAGTTGGCATTTCCTAGGGTCCGATAAGAGTACCTAGATGTATTTCCAAAAGAGGTTGAAGCATTACCCCCTTAATGAGTGATCAAGTTTAGGATCAAGCTACAACAAGGAGTGTCTTTAATTTCGATGAATCTTATTGGATTGACCCTTTTATGTTATGGGAGCTACGTATAAAACTCAGTGGAATATTATAGTGTGGTTTTGTTTGTCCAGGTTTACCACCATGGGGTACCCCAATTTTTTTCGTTAATAAGGATGATGGAAGTTTGCAATTATGTATTGATTATCGTCACGTAAACATAATGATAGTGAAGAATCAATATCCTCTTTCATGGAATTGTGATTTATTTGCTCAAAAGATGGGTGCAATTTGGTTCTCAATGATCGACATGTTGTTAGGTTATCCTCATATGCCTCTGATGGATGAAGATATCTTGAATTCTACTTTTCAATGTTGTCATGGGAACTACGAGTTCATTGTAATTTTTTTTGATGTGATGAATACTCAAGATGTGTTCATAGGATTGATGAATGTAGTGTTCCGTGAGTTCCAGGATAAGTTTTTGTGGTTTTCATCAGTGAAATCCTTGTGTACTACACGTATGTGGAGGAGCATACAAAGCATCTGCATGCTTTATTAGGAGTTCTTTTTCAATAGTATATGATTGGGAAATTGTAGAAGTGTGAGATTTGGGATCAAAAAGTCTATTTATTATGGAATATTTTAGCCTAGCCAGGAGTAGCTATGGATCTGTTGAAGATATAAGTTTTTATGTCTTGGGAATCCCCCAAGACATAGTTTTTTCCCCATAAATGTTTCTATGCCACCCATGATCTAGATTTATAGATAATGTTGTTTTCTATGTTGTTCTGGAGACATTACCTCATTGGCGAGAACATTGTGGCTTTCAACGATCATAAGATATTATGGTATGTTTTCTCCCAGCATGACATGAACTTGCAACAATGTTGGTGGATGGAGTTCTTATCGGAATACGACTTCAAAATATAATATACACCTATGAAGGGGAATTTTGTAGATGATGTGCTATATAGGAAGTCGTGTTGTGATGCAGTGCATGAATCTGGAGATTCCATGAGTGTGATGGAAGAACATACAACATTACACAACAATATAGGAGATGTTGGGGGTAGAGGATGATTTTTTTAGATGACGGTGGTGTCATCTATGGTGCAGCAGTTGGAAGCGTCCCTATATGGGGATCTAATGGTTGAGGTCTAGAGATATCGAGTTGTTTGTGGAAAGGTCCCTAATGGTTGGTCTGAGGATGAACAACCGTGAATGTTGTACCATTGAAGAATTTTCTTTCCATTGTTGACACATGAGAATGTTCTCAGTGGGTTCCATAGTTCTCTATTAAGTGTGCCTCCTAGCATGAAAAAGATGTACTCAGCCTTGAGGAGTTAGTTTTGGTGGCTGAGGTTGAAGGGTGTAGTTGTGGAGTTTGTGTCTCGTTGTTTGATTTTCCAGAAGTTGAAGACTGAGCACTCTATCTCTGATGGTTTACTACAAATATTAGATATTCCTTAGTATAAGTGGGAGGAAATATTATTGGGATTTGTTATTGATTTACCTTGATCATAGGGAGGCCATGACACTATTTGGTTTTTAGTGGATCATTTAATGAAATCAGCCCACTTCATTGCGAGCAAGGAGTTTAGCTTAGTGGAGGTTTTGTTGAGGCCGTTTATGGAGGAGGTGTTGAGACTACAAGGAGTCCCAAGGATGATCATTTATAATCGGGATCCTCATTTTACCTCTTGGGTGTTGAGAGGTCTCCAGCATAATTTTGGTTCACAGATTCTTCTTACACTTCTTTTCATCCATAGATAGATGATCAAAGAGAGAGGGCCATCTAAAACCATGAAGACATGTTGTTCTCTTGTTTCCTTGATTTTGGAGGTTTATGGATGATGCCCTTACCCTTGTTGATGTTTTCTTACAATAATAGTTTCAACACCATGCTCGGTATGGCTCCATTTGAATCATTGTATGGACAACCATACCATTATATGTTGTGTTGCTATGGGGTTGGATAGTTAGTAATTATCAGGGCATAACTAGTATAGAACACGACCGAGGTGGTTCCTGGGATTCACGAGTGGATGAAGGAAGCACATGATCGTCTGAAATCATATGTCGATCAAAGTAGGATACCTTTGGAGTTTCAAGCTGGGGATCATGTGTTTTGAGGATGACACCCCATTATGGGCAACCATGGGTTGGTTGTGGGTTAAGATTTCTCCCTAGTTTGTTTGGAATTTCAAGGTGTTGTCTTGTGTTTGAGCCGCAACCTATCAAGTAGAAGTTCCCCCAATGACTCTCTGGAGACGTGATTTATTTCATGTGTCACAACTTCATCATTATCTTTTGGATGAATCTCACATAATCTATTTGGGTGAGATTGATTTTGATGATGATGAAACCTTTGTGGAGTGGCCTATAGCGATTCAGGACCACTAAGAGAAGGTGTCGTGCGTGTGTTCTATTCCCTTGGTTTGTGTCTTGTAGAGAGACATTGGCGTGGAAGAGATTACATAGGAACATGAGTCACATATACGTTCTTAGTACCCTGATTTGAATGATGTTTATCAATTTGATTACAAAAATGATTGTTCTGTTGTTATAGACCATTCATATCTATGATATTGATTTCTTTATTTCTTTTTGCAACTTTCTATCTTTGAGAGGTATCTCCCGTAGAAGAGAGTTTAGGAGTTGGTTGTGGTTTTCGTGAGGTGTCTCATTGTTCTTTTGATGTGGATGATCTCCCATGGTGGAAAAATACTTAAGAGGTATCTCACTAGGTGGTTGATCAGGAAACCATATTTCTGTTTCCTCTTAGGGATAGTTTTGTATTCTAAAGGATGAGAATGTTTTGAAAGGTATATGATGTAAGGGCATGGATCCACGTTGATCGACTATTTTCATTTTTTTAAAGACCATGTTTCTCGGAGAAGGCTTAGTGGATGTTTAGAGGAATTCAGTCGGGAGAAGCTGTTATAGGGGGTATATGACATGATCAAGGGGGACACGACATGTACCATTCATGTTTCAGAAAAATAAAACAATGTGTCAAGGTGAAGCATCTTTCAGCATATGTCACCTCGAGGCGGTATGCGATGTGATGAGGAGGTACACGTCGTGTACTAACCTATCACTAGGTGTTTTAATGACACCACACTGCTCTTGTTTTTCAATCCATACAACATGAGTGAACCACCTCTCAACCTCAGATGACCCATATGCATCCCTCTTTAAAGTTTGGGTATTTCATCATCCTAGATATGTTCCCCACTTCCTTCTACGATCTGTATTCAATCCTAGGTAATATCTACCTCTGTTATTTGGTTTTATTCCATCCATTATCTTCTGTTTCTCTTTTCCATGCTATGTAATTTTTTCTCCATTGTTTTAAGAATGTTTATTTTGGTTTTGGTTGATGCGGTTGTGTGGCGACATCCTTGGGAGGATATTGTTGTTTTGAAGAAGGTGATCATGATCAATTTATTTGATCCATTCTCAAGTTAAGAAATTCAGAATCCTTTTGAGGTAGGGTATTCATTGATTCTCTATTATATTATGTGAAACTATTGAGTTAGCATGTTCATTCCTTTAGATCTAAATGGAATTGAACTAATTAAATACATGATCTTCATTAAAAGAATTGGTTTGATTGCATGTTGTTTCTTTTCACCATGATAACAGATTACTTCATGATTTGACAGATAATGTGATATCTACACTTTTATTATTATCATGTAATTCTTGATGAAATTGGTGAAGTACATAATACCAAAGTTTATTGATATTCAAATGAAAAAATAAAAATATGAATGAAAATGAATATGGTTGTTGTTACCGTAATTTGATGTTAATAAAATTGATACATATGTGAATTCTTATTCCAGTTGGTTGATAAACGTGAAGCATGTTAGTGATTATTGTTTAAGGGCATGTAAAATTAATTTTTTAATTAAATTGTGGTAACAATTATATCTTGATGTTTTGGATTCATATAGTTGGAACCTAGTAATAATAATTTTTTTAATTCAAGATGGATAAAAGAAAGTTTTGTTTTTTAAGAAATAATTCCTTGTAGGGTTATTAGTTACTCACATTCTTGTAAAGACCAATGAGGCTTATGCTTGGAGCTATTAGATCTCATTGTTTGTGAAGTAAGAATGCCTTGTTTAGGTCCAAGAGCCCAGTTGCCTTGTTGTTTCCTACTTATTGTGATGTGATTGAGCCTGGATGGCTGTTGTGAGATGTGAGGGTAGGGAGGCCCAGGGGTTGTGGCATCAATTGATGCCTAGAGTGCTATGATGCATCATTTTATGCATGTGGGTGTGGTGGAGGACATCAGAGATGATGAAACGGGGTGTATATGAATGATTTGATGCTTGCTAAATCTTGTTGGTTATTTATCTTCTTCACTTTTCACAATGGTAAATGAAACTGATCAATGTTACCCTCCTTCTAAAAGTGGTGATGACACATGAGGTATGCCACGTGCTATCTGTATTTAGCTTCTTGAGGGAGGATGGGTCAATGCTCTTATTATAGATGTAAAAGACTTGATGAGTAGTTCATATACTCATCGAGTAAACCCCCTTGTGTTTAGAATCATAGAATGTTTTTCAAGAATTCCTTGGAATATAAGAATGCAATAATGCAGTTAATAAATGATTGAATAAATTATGTTCATCCATGGGGATGAAACTTGGTGTAATGAAATGACGAGGTTACAATTTACAGAAACATTGTACATTGGTTGCGATGATAATGAAATATAATGTGGAAATTTCAATGGTTACTTTATGTTTAAAGTGTTAATTAACATAAAGTGAAACTGATAAAAAGGGAATGAAGTAATGTAATAAATCTCATTAATTGGTTTAGTGATTATATGATAAATAGTATTAGCAGTGGAAGCAAGGAATCCGTGAGAGGCTAGCTACAATTGATTCTAAGACTAGGTTATTCCCATAGTGTGGTTGTGAACTATTGTTTATTCAGTAATTTTGGTTTTTATATATTATACTCCACCCCATTATTTATGGGGATTTGAAAACTGAGCATTTAGATCCCTAGGGGTGTTTTCCCCAAAATTACAGTGGGAGGATGAATGGATGACTACCCCCATTGGCCCCACATTTTTTTCTTTGTAGATACCAGTGCTAGTAATCCCAGCGGTTAGTTTTACTCATATATGTGTATAGAAGGATGTAATGGATTGTGGTTATTCACATAGAAATTTTATGGATATAGTTTCTTATGGACTAATATAGGTGTAACATGTATTGGATGTGAAGTCTTGAGGATACTTACTCGATGTATGGATTGTAATGGATTGAGTTTTAATGACTGACATATGTTACACATTATATGAGCTGTGGTGGCTCTCAGAAATTACCTGGTTACTTCCTTTATGTGGATTTGGTGGTTGTGCTGTATGAGGTGCATGTTGTGGTTCTTTTCCTAGGTGTCTATGGGAAATAATTTTGGGAGATATAAGCTTAGGGTGTGTGATGCTGGAGAAATTAGAAAACGATTGGGGAGGTAGTAGTGAGGTACCCTTGATATTATTTATTAGATTATATACTCTTGTATGTGATACATGGTGAGAGTATCCATGGTGAGGCTAGGAAAATAGTATACCTATTTAGGTGATGCGTTAGTTTCACTTTCTATTCACTTTGCTTTAGCATGATTTATTTTCATTTTCACAAGAGGCTATGGGGAGGATCCTATAGAGTACTCTGTTATAGTCTCCCTATGTATATAAAATAATTTTTAGGTCACTTCGAGAAGTTTGGATATTAGGATGGTTATAACTATCTTGGGGTTACTGGGCCTATTTAGGGATCACGTCTACTGTTTTTTTTTACTTTCATTTGGTACTTGTAGTTTTCCCTTCCAGTTGTAGTAGTTTATCATGACCTTACATGTGTACTTGGGATTTCTTTTATATTATAGTTTGATTTGAAGTTGTTCAGTGTCTGTCATTTCTCTCTCTTCTTCATGTGTTATCTTAGAGAGTAATACCTCCCATTTGTGAGTTTACTATATCCTCAGTGCTAGTTGCAAACTTGGGGCCTACTAGAGGTGGGACTCAGGGGTCACTATCTTCTTTTTGACAATGTCGGCCCATGATGGGTACACCTTATGGGGAGATGTAGTGACACCATAATTAATATTTTACCATTTTATAGTATTAAACATAATTAAAACCCATTATAGAATCCAAATGAATCCAAAAAACTAGCGCATCTATTATGTCATTCTATATTATCCTATAAATTTTTTATCCTTTTCAATATTATGGGCGACGATTTTCTATAACAAAACATCATAATTATTTTTTCATCAGAATGGTAATTACACTATTTGAATGAATTTTTAATTGATATTGATGATGTGTTTTTATTATTGGTCTTCTGAACATGGACTATTTTATATGATTAATGATGACATTCATATTAGTGATGAACATGGTAAAAAAAATTTATGGTGAGCTACTGAACAAATATATATATTCATAATAAGTATAGGTTACACACATATACTCATGTAATGATTGTGATCCACTAAAAAGAATCTACAATTCTCTCATACACTTATTTCCTTCATTTTTTGATTAAAAAAATATTTTTTTATAAAATATGTGGTGTTATTTATGAAAATAAATATTCCACTTAATTTAATATAAAAAATCTAATTAACAATTTTTTTAAAATAACAATCTCGAAACACGTGAAAATTGGTTCTTAACTTACGTGACAACTGGTGTGAAAAATTTTCAACCATTGTTCTCAAACCCACCCTCTGTATAATCCCAATTCTACTCTATTTCCTGAAAATTCTATTATTAGTAGGCCAACACTTCATCTCCTCCGCTACCTTGGTCTCTACCACTCCCTATGAAACCTCCTCCTTTTTATCCAACTCCACCTTCGACTCCTACTCTACCTATGCCTCCACCTCCACCTCTGCCTCAGCCTTCTCCTCCACCTCCACCTCCTCTATTTCCCAAAACTTTTATCATTTACAGGCCAGTTCTTCTCAATTGTATTTCCTCCATTATACATCTCCGTGAAAAACATATCTAAAATAATATTTATGAATTCACATACTAATGTTTCACATCATAAATATATTTCTAACATTATAGACAATAGTAGGTCTGAAACATTATGTTTAACTGATCAATTTGATGTCAAGAAACATTATTACACCAAGTACACTTCGCACACATATATAAAAATATTTAATTCTAATTTTTAGTATTATAGTTGTCATAATCATGGAATTACAATGAAAATATACAGAAAGAATGACTAAGAAATTTTTTTAATGAAATTGTAATTACCTTAAGAAATTTGGACTTTCGGGATGCTATTCTATTCATGGTTTTGATCTCTCTCATAATTTTGAAAACATAGTATCCAAAATAATTTCCATTACCTTAATTAGAGAACTATATAAATATTTACCAAATGAAGTAAATTTTATTGAAATTTGATTTTATAGTGAAATATTTCAATATATAAATTAATATTTTTACATTTGATGTAATCCACATGTTTTTTATGTTCATTCACCAACATTTTTCTATGATGTAGCTTGTATTTAGTGATGACTATATGATAATAAAATTACTATTAAAATATAGAGTAAAATATATAGTTCAATTTTTATATATTAAAATTTTATTGAGTAATATTAAAAATTAACAATAAAAATAGTGTGTAGTCAGTTTATTATATATGAATGCATTGAATCAAAAGAAAATAAGTATTTGGGGTATCCGGATTTAAGGAAACCAATATCCTTCACTTCCTAAAAAACTAAAAAAATAATGAGTGAAATATATATATATATATATATTTGATAATATTGTAGAGTTTTACCCTTATAATTTACACCTAAAAAAGTTTCTTTCGTATATTATTTTTTCTCAAATGCATCATATATCACATCATTATTATTTTCAATTTCATCCCCCTCTTATATGTTTTTATATAAATGATAAATGGATAAATGAATCCTAATAGTTCATCACATGATTTTACCTTTATATAATTTTATTGTAAAAACCTTTAGAAAATAAGAATAGTTATTAACTTTAATGATCATATTATATCACTATTTAGAATGGTGTATTATGAATTGTAACTTATATATGTATTCAGAATTGAGGATCCCTTCCATTAAAACTTGAGAATATAATTTTTAATCATTATAACAACTGAATATATAATGAATGTTCAAAATATTTGTTGTTCATATAAAATACAAGTCATATTTTTGTCTTTAAATGTTCTCTATACATGAAGTTGTAATGATATTAAATGTTGATATGGAACTGGCAGAGAGAAGCTCCTCTCTGATGGTCCTTTTTTTATTGGTCAATTCACTAGATTGTTTTGATTAAACCTTTTTTCTCTGTCACTTTATCAATCAATAATAAAATAAATCACTTTAGAAATTTTATCATCATTTTTTATAGTTTTTTCATATTTAATTTTTTTAAATACTTACCTCATGTATCATTATAAGATTATATGACCAAGATACAAAATATCCAATATAATCATTGACTATTGTAATATCTGGATCATGAAGTGGAACAAGAAACTCATCATTCAACTACAGAGCTACCTCAATCCCCACTATCATGTGATATTTTTGGTTTTCTTTATTATCTTGCTAGTCTCCCAATATATTATACACCATACCCTTCATAATAAGATAGTGAATTTTTGTAGAAAGATAAAAATCACAGAAAACATTACAATATAAAATTTATGTAATCTAGTGTTGTTTGATCCACATTTTGGAGAATGTTTAATTAAAAACTTGATTACATATGGTAAGGTATGTTGTTGGTGGAATGATTAGACTCAAAGACACTGGGGTCATTTGGTTCTCCATATGATGATCATTTTTCTTCCAGCAATCCACATTGATCCTCTCTCATATATTGGTATTCTTAACTAGACTAGAAAATATTATATTTCAAATCATCTACCCATTCCTACAATCCATTCATTATCATATATGAATCATCTTATGGTTTCTCTATTTTCAATATCTATTTGCTGGGAAACTCCAAAACCAAATCCTCTAATGTGACTATATTGTTCCAGCCACTTCAAAACTACTAAATATAGTTTTTCATTAAGTATGAACAGTTTTTATTATAATGTCTGGACCATATATAATATATATATGAACATAAATTGATATTTTTATTTAATACTACTATAATTAATACAGAATTACTATTATATCATACTTACATTGTTTCCCATAATAAAATTTTCAATCATCTATTTGACACTCCATATTTACATGATCATCCTTCTATAATCCATGACTTGTGATGGAAGCGGATTCAGATTTTGATTCATTAATATACATAGGAAAAATGAAATGTATTTCATTTCATATCAAAAAAAATTAGATTTAAAATATATAACAATTTATTATATAGTTATGTCTACCCTACCCTTGATTAGTATTAGGGGTATATTGGATTTGATGCACATTTTTATTTTAATTAATATTTTTATTATTTCATAAATTAATAACTTAAAATAAAATTAGATAAAATAAATAATTTAAAATAATATATTATCAACTACAATGCACCGACAATGATTTCTCATTGTGATGAGTGATAAAAGGATTCCATGATTCATGATTTAAGAACTATTCATAACAAATTAGTTGGTATGACATTAGTTTCCCCTCATCATCCCTAAGATGCAACATGTTTAGAAGAGATTAGAAAACTCTATGGTATTTTCCAAAAAAAATTATGACATATTTAATATGAAAATATTCTAAAATAAATTTAATCTTTAATGAATAATGATATTAAATCAAAATATCAACATTTAATTTTTCCATAAAATAAGAAAATTATGTCATAAAATTACCATTATATATTCTCAAAGGGTTTCCTTCATTACTGAATGTATATAGAATGACGAAACTATATCATTCATAAAATTAATCCTCATTGTGACCCCTACATATCTAAGGAACATTGAATTGTTGAGGTCAACAAGTTGGACACGTTGATTCCAGACAACCTAAAATTTTATACCATTATTTATTTCATGGAAAATATTATTCAACACTGTGATGTTACATCATTCATGTTTTTTTCATCAACATGTTGTTGATACCCAAATAATTATATAGTTTCAATATCTATAGTGTTTTCTTCCTTGAGATTGGTATCATCATCATGTGAGAAGATATTATTTTTCCTCATGAGTATTAAAAAAATTAATTTATATTACATTGTTGATGTATAGAATAGATAATATTATGAGGGAAAACATAGTATAAAAAAATTGAACCTTATAATTTAACTATATTTATTTTCAATAACAATAGAAGGGATTTATATCCTCTATTGAGACTCAAAATCCCCTTCTTATTTTCCCCTAAAACATAAAAGGAATTTCTTAAATTTAGATTTACATGAACTGATTTTGATCACCTAATGAAAGGGTTGTTATAAATTTTATTTAAATATAAATTTATAGTTGTTTTAGTCTCCAGTAATAAAATCAACCAATTCATGTTATCATTATCTGAGATGAACAATTATTTTTCTTCTTGTGATTCAATTAGAAATGGATTATCCTTTTCCACTTCCACAATAAAATTCACCTTTATGAATACCATTTCCTAAATTTTCACTACAATCCTATTATAAGAACATTTTTTAAGGAAAATCATCACATAATGTGTTGTGAAATAAAATTAGAATATTTGTTTTTATAATTTTAAAATATTATATATTTTTAAATATTGAGTTTCTATAGTTTTAACCATATATGTGCATATCTTCCACCAAAACTATAGCTCCAATAATATTTATCATACTACAATCATTTTTTTCTTTTTAATAGAACACAATACCATTTCTTAAAAAACCATTGTAATATATAACATTTTCATTTGGTCCCCTTTCTATCCATCAAAGTCATTAAACAAGTGGATTTGTATTTTCCAATAAATAATTATAAATTATACCTCAGAACCATCCTATAAACTATTGATTATGTGTATTTGATATCCATCATATATACTATGATGGATTTAATACTCTATGAATTTATTAGTTTGATTAATAATATGGATTAAAATATTTTGTATTATGTAAATTTCAAAGGTTCCCTTGCTACTACTCTGTGATGTTAATAGTAATAACATATCTTCTATAAATTGGTTCACCCATAAGGTGTCCTTTGTGAGGAGATTTTGGTATACATATACTGTCAATATCTAATATGTAATTACTATATAATTTATAATATTTTTCAAAATTATATAATTATACAATAAAACCTTCTACCCGACTTTTATTCTTGACATTTCCTTTCAAAATAATCATATACAATTAATTGGGATTCGACCATTAGAAATGGATAGGACCACATATTTGAATATCTCTATCCAACTCAACCATCACATGAACCATAATATCATAGTATGATGGTGGGAAGAATATATCTATATCGCATAATATGACCACAACCTCATTATTCATGATTTGAATCATCACCGGGTCTATAACATTACTACACAAGGCTTTGATGTAGATTTAGAGTCTTCTTAATAAATGTTATAAATTTATAGAAATAATTAAATGGAAATTAACAATAATTAAATATTTCATAAAAAATGAGATTCGTGTGATTTTGAAATCATTAACTTCAAATAAGTCATTTAAATGATATTCTTGATATTTCATAAAAACCCTCTATAACTCTTACACCATTATGTAAAATAAAAAATTTCAAATTTTCCTCTCCAGATAGAGTGTAAGATACTAGTGGAAAAAAATTATTCCATTTAACCTTCATTGGTTGAAACTCTCCCCTTATACCTTTATCAATCATGGCCAACCTATCATTTATTTCATCTTTTTTAGGATAATTTTGTAACATTCTAATAACACTATCAAATAAATTTTTTCTACAAGGGTGACATTAAGAAAATGTATGATTTATAAAAAATTCCAATATGGTAATTAATAGAATATCGATCTCTTCTTCCAACCAAAATTTCATATGATTTTTTGTTTTTTTACTAAAAAGAGTGTTTATATATTTTAATTTATAGAAAATATGATCACCCTTTAGTGGAGATGGTTTTGTTCCTTGTTCTGTATTCCCAATGAATGTTTTCATCTAGGATTTGTATTAATATAATATATAAAAAAAATTTATGATATTCTAAAAATTTAGTTTTTATTTAATGTTTCATCCGGAATTAGTGTCTACAGTTATCATTAATGGGACACCCCAACAAACCTTTAATGTTATATCCGGAAAAATTTATATAAGTAGGAATTTCATTTATCATTTAGAAAAACATGGCCCCCAATGAATACTCTTCCCTACTATGAGCATCCTACATTATAACACTTGTAACCCACATCAATTTCTTATCTTCAATCAATAGTTCCACATAGACATCAATATCCTTATCATGATACTTTGGATCATATATATGTAGAGACAAAAAAATGTATTTTTGCTATATGCATTACCATGTTAGAAAGTTATAATTTACCAACCTAACATGCCTTGTCCTGTGAACACTAATTTTTACACCAAAAACATTTATTTTATATGTAGACAACACTAGATGAAATTTTCATAGCTCACTTCCAAATTTAGTATAAACATTATTAATTTACTCATACTGAGGAGAATAATCTAGATGAAATAAACTCCCATACTTAATTATTGTATTTTAATGCCATGTTAATTGTGTCATGGTTTCTTAACATCAATATAGATTTTTAAACCATGGAATGATAGGAATATACCATATAAATTTCTATGGACATGATTTATTTTTCTTTTATCGATAAATGTCACACATTGGGAATTTTATGAGTGATTTATATCCCTTATTACACACTATGAAATCATTTGTAAAAAAATTATTTTTAGATATCATGAAAATTTAAGATAGTATTCATTTAGTGTCTTATGTTTGAAATGTATGTTCATTATATCCTAGTAGAATATCATTCAGGAGACCAAGTAGTTCTGTAATGATTGTTTCAATCTATCCACTGTCATCGTTCAAATTATATTTCTTGAATATTATTGAAAATATTTTTTATTTAGTACAACCGATATAAAATGGTCTCTTAGAAAAACTATTTAACTTCTCAAACAAATACGGAAAATCAGAAAGGTCATGTTCAATTTCCTTTTTCATTTCATCCACGAAATCACTATAATAATTTACATTGGTCTTCATATCAAATGATCCTTAAACAAAAATTTCATCTCAATCAGTGTCCATGTTTTGTTTCTACAAATGTTTAGTCTAATATAAATAGTTTTGACCAATTTTTTGGAAAACAAAATGTGCTTACAACTCTTCTAGACTAATTTTTCTTGAATAAAAATACCGTAAACATGGTAAAATGATTTTAAATGTGTTTTGTGAATGATCTATTGAATACATGATGAAATCCTTACCACCATCTGCATACTATTTTTTCAAAAGATTAACTTGAGTCCATTTTAAATTTATATCCATCCTATTTGGTTTATTATTTATTTTTCTAATAATAAATAAATATATACACGTAAGATATGAATTATAAATGGTGAAGGTTATAGATAATTCAAATAAGGGGAACCAAACATTTTATTATATCAAATAATTTTATTTTGATTTTAAGAAAATAGTTAATTGAATTTAATATAATAATTACCCCTCTATGGTATGTGTTAACATCTAAATTCATCCACAATGATATCCGATACCCGGTATGGGATTACTACTACTTAGAGTTATTGATGAAACATATTTTGATTTCTAGAAGATATGGGGTATGAATCTCAAGAATTAAATTGCAATAATTATTTTTTGGGAGATGAAGATGCTGAGGATGAAAATTGTCTCTGTAAAGAATTTTTAAATTCCAATATCTAAATTTAAAATTTTAAATAAAATCTAAAAACAACTTTTAAAATTCAAAAGAATGTTTTCTAAAATTTTAAAACCCCTATTTATTTTTTTTAAAATCCACATGAAAATAAATGATTTTTTTCCAAACACATCATGGGATACAAACCTGCATTTCTATTAAAATAGTAAGAGTATAGTGAATAGAATTAAAATCTTATTAAAACAAATTAATAACAAATTATTCTATTTGAATATATTAAATAATTATAGGGTCACTCTGAAATCACTTCATCGATTTTAAAACACTGAATCTATTTCAGTTCATTTTAATGGAAACCTCATTTTTTCATTTCAAAACAAACATTAAAATTTAAAACCATGCTTCCATATTTCAAATCTAAAATATAAAATTAGAATGAATAAAAACATTCTATGTTGGACACCAACAAGTCTATTGAAAATCATGATTATTATAAATTCCATAAACAATTTTCAGAGGAAAATAATAAATTAATAGTTTAAATTATTTCATTAATAACCTAGACTACCTACCTAAAAACTGAAGTTCCGAAGAGATTATTACATAATTAAATAAAGATAATATTCATTAATAAAAAAATAGTTTCATTAATTATTACATAGGAATCCACATATCAAATATTTTACATTCCATATAATTTCATCAAGAATCAACATCAAGAAGGATTTAAAAATATTCAAGACATTGAAAAGTATTTTCCAAAAGATCATGATGTGTTAGAAGAAGTATTTGTGTGATATAGAGCATAGGCCTGATTTGAATTTGTATGAGTGTGAGAAGAAGTTTTGGAGCTACAGTACATATGATTAAAGAACAAAAGTGGATTTGGTTTTTAGAATGGTAAAAACCCTTAACTTACACCATGTTCAACATTTGTACATTGTTGTGGGTGTTTTTAATATCATGCGCTAATATTGATTGTTTATAAATTATGATTTATTAATGTGATAGTGCGTCGAGATATGAAAATATACATTTTTATTGAATATTTATCCACTGGTGGATCGAATATTGTTTTTTCATGCTTTTGGGTTGGGTGAGATGGAAACCACATCGCGCGTGTTGTTCACATTATATATTTTTTCTTTTATTATTGTATAATGTGTGTTAAATGGGATTAATTATTTTAAATCATGAGTCTCAATTTTATTAATATAATGATTAAAGTATTCCCTTTTATATTTTGAAATTATAATATAGGATGAGTCAAAATCATTTATAAAACAATCCATATTATAAATTACGGACACCATTTATAAATTACTAAAAAATATTGTTTAAAATACATATAGAGAATATTTTTTTATTATTTCATGGAAATAAATCCATGTTATTTTCCTGAATAAAAATATTTAATAATGAATAATATATTTAATAATTATTTTGAAACCATCATTGAACTATTCCTTTTTTCTGTTTAAACAAAAAGAATCACTTGAAAATCATTTTTGTTGGCCCCGTCCGAATTTATTAAAAACAAACATTTAGATACGAATTTTGGATTTTTTAATGAAATGGAACCATGAATGAAAAAATAACATAATGAAATGTAAATAAAATAAATAAAATAAATAAATAATATTTAGATATGTAACAAAAGTGTAGAAGATATATGAAATTAAATTAAATATACGAGATGATGAAAACCATTCTTAAAAGTGAATGTATGACTAAAAAATATATATAATTGAATAATTAAAATCCATAACACATTGGGAGGAGCTGTGACCTATTGGTTCTAAAGTTATCGTACTCACTCAAAAAATACTAGTCAACTATGTGACCAAAACAAGTTATGCAACCTAGGCGTCTCGAGGAAACCAAAAATAACCTCTAGATAATACCTCAATTAAGCTAGGGAAATACCAATATGATTACCATCAAATCTATTGTCTCCCATGTAAAGACAACATAAAAATCCATATAGATATCATCCATTCAACTATCAATAAAAAACCTATTATTAAGAATACAATTGAAACAATTCCTCCTTTAATAAAACAATTTTAAAGGGCTATAGAAAAGAAATCATTT
Organism: Viscum album; assembly: GCA_963277665.1. Classification (NCBI taxonomy): domain Eukaryota; kingdom Viridiplantae; phylum Streptophyta; class Magnoliopsida; order Santalales; family Viscaceae; genus Viscum; species Viscum album. The sequence continues at coordinate 1,368,941,039 of OY728133.1, read as the reverse complement.
CACATGATATGATTTTGATTTTATTAAGCTCAAAACTCTTTTTAAATGATAAAAAATTAAACTCCTATTTAAAAACTTATATAGGAAAAACAAATTTAATCAATGTGTGTGAATTTTCAATTATCCCATTAAATGTTTTAGACACATTCCATCACACGTATACATATTTAAAAAAATATCAATAAAATATTCACATATTTTCATGTGAATATGTGGATGTGTCTAATATATATATGTATATATTTATATACACCAATACATATGTGAGTAAGACTAAAAATTAAAATATCAATTTATAAAATTGAAAATAAATAAATAACACAAGAAAAATATAAAACATAAGAAAACTTTTCAAACAAAAACCCTATTTAATCAATGTAATGAACATATGTATTGCCCAGATAGATTTTATAAAGAACCAAAAATAATTTAAAAACCTAAATTTATATTATGGAAACCATCATAAATATTTTATGGGACATAATGATATTTTACCCTTTGAATGAAGATAAAAAACAAGGCAAAATCAACAAGATACCAATTGGGAATGAATTTTAATTCCATTTAACCTTGAGAAAAAAAGCATATATAAATCAAAATAAAACCAAATAAAAATTATTATTTTAGATAAACCAATTTAAACAACACAAGAACATGAAACAAATTATGGAATATAGAAAACTTAAATTCACACACCTTATGATACCATATGGGATGTAAAACCATCAGCAACAACATGTGGAAGGAATAAAGAAGAAGGGACGGAAGCGATTGAAAATATATAGTCAAAAGAACCATACATAAAACCCAAAATATATATATATGAGTTAGGAGTATGAGAAAATAACATATATTTTATTATTTATTTAATTTATCTATGATAAAGTAGAGATATCACAAAATCCTAGATTATTTCTAGCATTGGATTCAGTCGATCCTTAATTAATTCGATCCATGGATTCATTTTATGGATTCATTCGACACATGATTAGAGAATTGGATTCATAGAGAGGAGCACAGGTTGAAGGCGAGTTCCATAGAATCTTAAGATAAATCCATTTATTCATTCGTGGTTAGGGTTCTTTGAATTAATAGTGAATTATCATTGCTTCCAAAGAAGTGCAGATAAAGATATCTTTTAGGTGTGCCTAATTAATAAGATTTGATAAAATATGTCATTATCAGTGATTAAAAATATTTGATAAATGAACTTTTTATCAATGATAATGTTTTAGAATGGTTAATGAGACTTTTTATCAACACTTTTTTAGCCTTGATAAAGCACTATATTTATCAGTGCAAACAAATCTTTGATAAATGAATCTTTATCTATACAAAAACATTAGGGTTGATAATAGATTTATATTTATAATTATAAATAATTTTTTAAAATATATTTATATATTTTAATATTGATTTATTATAATTTATTAAATATTTAAGCATGTAATTAGTTATTTATAATTATATAAATGTTGTTTTGTAAAAAGTTTTTTTCTTTTTAATTATATATATATAATTTTATATATATATTAAATACACATATTTAAATTTATTTTTAAATATATTAATAATTATTTATTTATAAATACTAATGTATTTAAATTATAATATATATATATATATATATATATATTCAAAATATAAATATTGAAATTTAAATATAGTAAATATATTCATTATTTAAATACATATATTATAATTTTCTCATTTTAAATATATTCATATCATTATATATGTTTATATAACTAAACATATATAATAAAATATATATAAATATAAATATACTATTCATATTCATTATTTAAATATATTTATTATAATTTTATAATTATTTAAATATATAATTATTTAATGATAATTATATAAATACTTTATAAAGAATAATATTTATATATTTATATCAATATATATATATAATAAATATATATAAATATAAACATAATTACAATTGAAAATATAATTATAAGTACAAATATAGTAAATACATTAATTATTTAAATACATTTATTATAATTTTATAATTATATATATAATAAAAAATTTATAAATATATAATTTTTTTTAAAAATAATATTTATATGTTTATAATTTTATATTTATAGTAAATATACATTTATAAATATATTTATTTATAATTTTGTACGTATAATTTTTTAAAATATTAATGAATATACAATTCTAAATGCAAGCATGTTAAAGATGATTGAAATGGAATAATTGATGTTTTATACAATTTAAGATTTTAGAAAAGATAGAAATGTTTTTTAGAAAATAAATTATTAAAAAATATGGATATATTCTGAAATAAATATGAAAAAAATTAAAATATTAAAACATAGTTAATAAATATATAAAAAATTAGAGAAGATGATTACATTACAAAAAAAACCATTAAAAATGAATTAATACCTAAAGATAATAATATGAAAAAAATGAATATCATTTATCTATTAAATACATAATATATAAAATTCAAGAAGTTATAATTAAATTATAAAATGAATACTAAAAGAATAAATTACAAAAATATTAGGGGTATGTGTTTTTATATAATATTAAAATAATTGCATAAATATTTTGGTGTGTATATTGTATATAAAAATGAATCAATTATGTATATGTATGTGAAATGAATGTTACACAGGTTTGATATATGTTAAATTGAAAAATCAAATGATAATCAATTATAACCATTACATGATGCAATTAGTTAGTATTTTTAAATAAAATTAATTTTTAATTATAAACCATTGTTCACTAAATATATAATTTATTTAATGTAATGAAAATGTATTTTTTGTTATATAAATTTTATTTTAGGAAATATTATATATATTCATATATATATATATATATATTTTATATATAAAAATTTATAGGAATATAAATCTATATAAAATATATTAATGAATAATTATGTAAAATAATAAAAAAGTATATGACATTAATTTGTCTTTAATTAAAACATTTTATTAATTTTCTAGATTTATATTATATATATATTATTTATGGATGTTGCTATGAGTTGGTGGTCTATTCAATTGAGATGATGGATTCGGCGAAATGACATTGAAGAATGACAATGGTAGTGGATGTTGTTGGAATTCAAACAGAGTTTCTCCATGAGTAGCATGCCCAAATCATTACTCTATGTCTCCTAGGATGGGTATTGTTATGACATGAATGAGTGTTAAAGAGAGTGGAAATATTATGTCGGTTAATTATTATTTTTTTGTTCTTCTTCCTCTGTGTGACTTTTCTGTGTGGGTTGTTGTGTGTTGTACATATTAGTATCTCGATTAGTGATGTGATGAATAAAGAGATAATTAATAAAGAATGAAAAAAATTTAATTGAATTTTTTGGAGGTTTGAATTGAGTTTTTTTCTTGTTGTGAAGCATCTTTCATTTATAAACAACATAAGTAACCATCTTTAATGTTGATATATTCTTTTAGAGGCCACAATAATGTTTGCAGTGTTATGGGGTTATTGGATGTTTTGAAACCCATTGGTTTGGATAAGTGTTTGGAACATGTATGTATATACTTTCAGTTTATTGATATTTCTATATGTACCACACCATAGTTGACCACTAGGTTTTTAACAACCCCATTGTCATGGGGGAGGGTGTGTTTCCCAATGTTCTCAGTACGAGGACAAATGGATGGTCACCCACTCTTCCCTATTCCATCTTCTAGTTGGTGGTAACCCAATTTTCTTCGTGAAGGATATGGTTTTTGGGGATGAGGAGTGTGCTGGTGAGTGTAACATTCATAGGTGTCTTCAGGATGAGATGGGATGTGTCTTCCTAGGTGTCTTCAGGAGGATATGTGTTGTGATTTCCCATATGTTTTTGTGATGTGATGTGGTCGTGAGGATTAAGTGCATGGGGGAAGTATGTGATTAGCTTTGTTTTCCTTAGTAATGGGACTAGATGTGATTCCTAGGTATGGATGTGTGAGTTGTGATGTGGTTCTTTCGAAAGATGTGGGAGTTCTAAGGAATTTTCTATTATGGTGTGAGATCATCTAATCAGTTGGAAAGTTGTGCGGGGTACCATATCTTTGATGTTCTTACTATACTATAATACATGACTTTAATAAATTGGTGACTATACCTTGGTGAGGATTTGATGGAAAGTGTACCTTGTTAGGATCTATTTGGTTATGTTGTTTCTTAATGGGAGAATTTGTATTCTTCTCCCACATGTGCATGAGATACCTTGGTTTTTTCTATTATATATACTTTTATAGTCACCAAACAAATGTAAAACTACTTTTAGGTTTCCATGTGAATTATATAGACAGTTTTGGGCATTATTATCTTAGACATTTGGATAGTTGAGGTGTCTCTTCATAGCCTTGTTTTTTTAATTACATTGCAGTTTTATTGCATTTTTAATGGTTTATTTTAATCATTCATGTGGGTTTTATTTTTCATTTATTTTATATGTATAGTATGTGGAGTTGTTTGAGATGAACCATATTATCTCCTGACCTTGTTTTATTAAAAAGGGAAATGCCTCCCATTTTCATGAGACAGTGTACACTTGGTGCTAGTTTCCACCTCAGGGCCTACTAGATGTGGGACATGGGGCTCATTATCTCCATTCCTTTTTTCCAGCATGGGAGGGGAATCTGTGAAGGGAGGGGGTCGTGATAGAATTGTATCTGAGGTGATGGTTAAGAGAGAAGATGATGTTTGATATAGGTACACTAATGATTTCATGGGTGGGTAGGGTAATTGAGTTAGTTGATCCAGGTGTGTGAGATAGGACAGGGAATAATTACTATGACATGGAATTTAGGGCCCCCCATGATCAAATAAAAGGACTCTAAGCCTACTGTGTGACCAAATGGGGATACACCATTTGAAGGCTAGATATCGTTGGAAAAGATAATGCATCATAACGACTTGTATTATTATTTTAATCAAGTGTTTTTGGAAATTTTATATGAATAATGGGTTAAATAAGTTAAAATATGTCTTAAATAAAATTCCATAATACACAGGCTTAGGAGTTCACTATTTACTTTTTCAGGTATAGAACTCAGTCATCATCCACATGTGGCTTGGGATGTTGATGATTAACAGGAAGATCCAGTTGAATGGAAGAGGATTGATCCTGTGGAGGAGGATGACAAATTGAAGAGAAAATTACATGATTTCCAGTGACATACTATGGGAATGTATGAGGGAAGTGATTCAGACATAGAGAAGGAGAGCCAAATTGAGGAGCTAGGGATCATCTTTAGTTTGATTCAAGCTCTAACAGAGTAATGGGTTCCATGGAAGTTAGTCAGATATATGGACTTGTGAATTAGTGGTGGAATCTCTATCAAGGGGAGAGGAAGGAGGAAAATGTTCTTTGGATTGATTTTGAGAAGGAGTTCCGAGAAGAATTTCATTCATTAACCATAAAAGATGATAAGAGGCTGGAGTTACTCACCCTTCAGAAAGGGAGTATGTTTTTATTTGATCATGGGATTAATTCAAGGATCACCTTAATTTTTTCTTGTATATCATTCTAGATGAGGTATCTCGTGCAATAAATCTAGAGGATGCACTTCATCCTTCTAACTAGTATAAAGATACACCCTTTACATTTCTGACGTACTTGGAGGTCTTGAAGAAGGTGGAATTGATCGAGAAGATGCACTCCTGAGACGATATGCAGTGAGAGGGGATCTTGTAGGGTTCTTCAAGAGGTAGGGTTACTAGTAGTAGTAGGTCTAAAGATCAAGGACCTTCTATGTTTTAATAGGTGGGGTGTCAACCTAATAATTTTCTATATAGACATTATGGTCCTCATTCCATTGCCATGAACATTAGACAAAATTGTCTTAACTTTAGAGTCTGTAGTATTCATTAGAAGCAGTTAACAATTGAAATTCGAGCTCAATATGGTGGAGGTGGACAACTTCTATTCTAGCCGCATTAGCAGTTGCATGAATGTTGTTTTCATCAATAGGGACAACAAGTTCGTGCTCCACCAAGGGGAGATGGAGTTGGTAGAGGATGACTTAAGGGTGTTCATAAAGGAACCTCGATCGGGCATGATCGTGAATGTGGGTATCAACAGAGTGGAAAATGAGACGGTCTTTGTATGTTTTACACTATAGAGGTAGCAGTTCAGGCAGGGCTATTGATCATTAGGGGCACGATAATTTTTTTAGTACCCTTGCTTCTTATTTGTTTTATTCAATGGATTTTTACACCTTTATTGCACCATATCAATCCCATTTTCTAGGGCTATATATAGAGTGGATTCTTGCACCCCAAGTGTTAATTACACTAGTCAGAGGTCAAACAATCATGTTTAATGTGCGCTGGGGATGTAGATAAATGATGGGACCACATCATTCCTTTGTGGATCTCTTCTTGTGGAAGATGCAACCATACATTGTCATTCACATCATGACTAGTTTTATTCTATGTGAACTATTATTGACTACTTATAGAGAAGATTTTATTTGTAAAACATAAATGGACAACATGTGAAATTCATTAGAGAGAAGAGTTTTCAAGTGGGAATTCAGTATGTGGGTCAACATTTCTCATTATTAGATGAGGTGTCAGTGAAATCAGCGGATGTTGAGATGGTGGAGGTTTTCAGAGTGGTTGAAGAGTTCTTATATGTTTTTCCAGATTTTTTTTTGACTCTCCACCCTTGATGTGATGTGGAGTTCGGGATAGACTTGCTTCCCAGTGCTTCTCCAATTTCAATGGATCCTTATTAGATGACACCTTATATGTCTTGTTTATTGAGGATTTATATATATGATTTGATGAAGAAGGGATTTATCTATCATAGAGTGTCATTTTGGTGTTCTCCGGTGTTGTTCTCCCAAAAGGAAGATGGTGGTCTACTGTTGTTCATAGACCACAAGATACTGAATCAAGTGACAATCAAGAACTATTACCCTCTCTAGGGGATTGATTATCTTTACAAATAGCTGATATGAGGAGTTCATTTTATATGATTGATATGTGGTCTAGATATCCTTAGTTAAGGGTAAAGGATGCTGATATCCTAAATAAAGTTTTTAGATGTAGGTATGGGAACTTCGAGTAGGTGGTCATGACATTCAATGTTATGAACACAATGACTATGTTCATGGGACTTTTGAATTATGTGTTTTGGGAGTTCTTGTATTTTTTCTTCATCATATTCATTGATGAAATCCTGATCTACATAATGTGAGATAAAGAGCATACCAAACATCTCAGGACTATCTTACAAGTACTTTGATGCCACAACCTCTACTGAATGTTTTACAAGTGTATGTTCCAAACACGATAGGTGAATTTCAATGGACATGTGGTGTATTGATAGGGTGTGTCATCGGACCTGTCGATGTTTGAGGTAGTTTTTTGTTGGGAAGCATCCAATAATGTTGCATAGGTTCATAGTTTTGTTGGTATGAGAGGAAATTACCGGATGTTTTAACCGGATTTCACTTGAGTTGAATCTACATTGACAACTTGGACAAGTAATGAACATTATATTATGTGGAGTGAGCAGTTGTAGGCATCACTTGGCTATCTTATAGGGATGTCGGTTAGTACTCCAGTGCTTCAATTTCAAGAGGAAGGGGTGATGTTTGAGGTGTTTTGTGATGCTTCCCTTATTTGTTAGGGATGTGTGTTAATGAAGTATTGGAGAGTAATATCTTATGGGTCTTAGAAGTTACTTCCAAGAGAACATAACTATTCCACACATGATCTAGAGTTGGCAGCAGTCATTTTTGCGTTGATGTTTGGAGAAATTACGTGAATAGAGTGCATTTTGGTCTTTACAGATCATAAGATCTTAAGGTATATCTTTTCCCAGTGTGACCTAAACTTGAAACAATAAAGGTGGATAGAGATTCATCAGGACAATGATTTCAATATCTACTATACCTCATGAATGGGAAATGTCATGGTCGATTCATTGAGTAGGATGTTGCAGAAGGAGGCTATTCGGGAATCTACAGAATCTTGAAAGGCAACAGAGGATGTGGCATCCATGTACTTTGATACAAGGGAAGACATCAGTAGAGTTTGTTTGTTTTAGTTTATGGTGAAATATTCTAAGATGAAAAATTTGGAAGTGTCTCTATGAAGATACTCAGAGGAAGTGGTGATGAATGATTTCATTGACCATGGTGATGCTCGGGAAATATTGTTGGAGGATGGAAATAATTTGGTGATGTTTCATGGAAGTCCATTTTTTCCAGTGGAGATTTGAGAGAGTGTTCTATGTGAGTTTCATATCTCAACCTTCAGAGTACACCAATGAGTCTCCAAGACGTACCATTTCTTTAGGGTGAAGCTTTGGTGTCCTGGGATGAAATATATGGTGGTAGAGTTTGTGGTTAAGTGCTTAGTGTTCTAACAGGTGAAGGATGAACACTATGTTCTTGGTTGGTTGATTCAGCCTTTATAGGTACCCAAGTGGAAGTGGAGTTAAATATTGATAGATTTTGTCACATGGTTACCCAGAGCTCGTGGAGGGTATGATTCAATCTCGGTGGTAGTGGATCAAAAGATGAAATCAACACACATCTTGGTGATCATAGAGTTGGTCATAGTGGATGGATTGGGAATGATGTACATGGATGAGGTGGTGAAACAGGATGAATTTCTTAGATCCATTTTATTGGATTAGGATACATATTTTACATCATGTGTCTGGAAGATATTTTATCATGATTTTGGAACTATGTTACACCACTACACATCCTTCCATCCTTAGATAGATGTAAAGATAGAATAAACTATCTAGACATTGGAGGATATCTTGTGAGGAAGCGTCTTCGACATTGGTGGATCATGGGTATGAAAATTACCCTTTGTAGACTTATCTTAAAATAATATCTATCACTCTTTCATTGTTCTGGATCTGTTTGAGGCCATGTATTAGACACAATGTCATTCTCCATTTTTCTTGAAATAGGTTAGGGAGAGAACTATTCTTGGTCTTGAATTAGAGTAGATAATGATAGAAAAGGTTTAGCTTCTTCATGAGAGGACGAAAGATGAAAAATACCAAAAGAATACCTATGCCAATCATAGAAGGTGGGCCATGTAATTCATGGTTGAGGAAAATGTGTTCTTGAAGGTATCCCCTTGAAGTGGGTAGTAGAGGTTGGGAAGAGGGATTATGCTTTCTTCCAGGTTCCTCAAACTCTTCGAGGTGTTCGGATAATATGGTAGTGTGGGATACCAGTTGGCACTGTCACCACAGATGGAGAGGATCCATGATATCTTCCACATATCTCAACACTATCAGGATATTTATGATGACTCAAATGTTATTTACTGCGGAGAGTTGGATATAGAATATGACATGACATACATGGAGTGGCTAGTAGAGATCTAGGACCATCAAGAGAAGGTGTTTCATGGACATACCATTTCTTTGGTTCATGTGTTTTGAAGGAATGGTAGCCATGATGAGTGTATTTGGGAGTGATAAATGTAGATGTGTACCAAGTAATCATAGTTTTTTAGTTTTTACATTTTTAGTTATTCATTGTGATTTAATTTTGGATCCTTTTTTCAATGATATTATTTGTTTCGATGTTCTGTAATGTGTGATAAATTCCTGACATGTGAAGAGTGGAGGACCTAATTTTTTATTGAGATAGATTAATTTTCATGGTCTTTATCCCATTCAGGTGAGTCATTTCTACATAGAGTTGATAGTATCTTGACATGGAGGAAAAAATCCCATGATTCATGTGTTCAGATAGTGTGGTTTTTGTGCTTCTGTGGTATGTATTTTTATCAATTGGGTTAACATATGTAAAAGGATGTGTTTATGGATTTCAAGGTTTCAATCTTGAATTTGAAAAAAAATGTATTATCTTTATTTAACATTGATGTTAGTAGCTATGTTTGAAGTGTAGAGAGATCCTTGATATGTATCTCAGGGGGTGGTTATTTGGAAACATATTTTCCTTCTTGGTCTAGTTTTGAATAAATGATGGAGAGAATTTTTTGATAGGTATCTAATGTAATTTCATGGACCTCCCTAGTCCATTTATTTTTGAAAATATGGTGTTTCAGGTGTTCTAGGATGTAATGGCGACTCATTTATAGATTTTTCCAAAGTCTAGTTTTTTCAATAGTGATTCAGGGCTGGTAGGTTTACAGTAGTGAGTAGTACATTTGACTCATTCCGGTGAGTCCAGACCAGTAGGTCACTAGTAGTGAGTCACACATGTGACTCATGACAGTGAGTATGGACCGGTGATTTAGAATAGTGGCATGCACGAGTGACTCACACTAGTAGCTTACCAACTAGTAACTCATCCACCACTGACTCGCACCAGCGACTCATACACCAGTGAATCATCCACCATTTACTCATTTTCAATAGTTGTTTTTTTCTATTCTCGATTTCTCCAATCATTCTAGTTTCACCCTTATAACATTTTCGTTGAATTAAAAATAGATATATAACAAATGTAATAGTTTCGGGGCCATTTCAAAGAGTATTTATCTTCTAAAAACCAGAATTTTCCTTTAACATATAAACTTTACACTCTTGGTCATGATCATCCATTAATGTCTATGAAAACTATTTCCCCCATTGATTTAGGATCAAGCCATCCAAAATTAGAGACAATATCTTCATTCTCTCTTTCATTATCTTTGTGTTCCCAAAACTTTCTTCCCTGAGGAGTCATACATTGAGTTGTATCCTTTTGATTGTTTCCCTTGTAGCCTTCATCCTAATGCCTTCACACCCCCTATTTTTGTGCAACAAGGAGGTTTTGGTCTTCCATTCTTCAAGGTAAGGATTCATTCATATCTATTTTATTTTTGTATCATGTTGGGTGGATGTATAAATGTATCCCTTGTGAAGATAGTAGAGTACAAACAAAATAAATATATTCAATTAAGTTTAAAGATCAACATGCGAGGGTGGGGGAAGGTGATTTATCTTTTTCTTGTTTATATGATGATATTGTGATCTATTTGTGCTATATGACTCCTAAAAATCTTAGTCTTCGGTGGTATTTGTGTTAGCACCTATGAGGGATTGTGAATTATTTTTGTCGGTCTTCTGTTTATCAAACTATATATATCAAATTTATTAGTCACATAATATGTTACAACCCATGAATTAAACAATGCAATTAAATAAGTTATTCCTTATTAAATGTAGATATTGTGGCATGTGTGGTTTGTATGGTGCACTGGTTGGGAGTATTGTTGCGTGGGTGGGATGTTTTGTGGTTTTGGTGTGGCTTTTTTGTGCACAAGGTGACTGGTTTAGTAAAGGGTTGTGGATTTAGAATAAATGGGAAGTGTTATTCTATAGGGATGTGATCAGGTTTTGTGGTTGTGTGTTGATTTGTGTGGTAGGGTAATGCAGTGGGGATTCTTTGTTTTCTTGTGATGTGATGTGTTACTGGGGGTGGTTGTGATTTGGGGGTTTATTCAATTCAGAGGATGGATTGGTGGAATGAATTTGAAGAATTATGATGTTAGTGGTTGGTATGGGTAATTCATCTGGAGTCTCTCTATGATTAGCATGACCAAAGCTTCACTCTGTGTATTTGGTGATCAAATTTTTTATTACCTAAATTGGTATAAAAAATAGCATAAATATAAAGTGGGTTAATTCCATTGTCGTGGTTCTTCTTCCTCTCTGGGACTTTTATTGTGTGGATTGTTGTGTGTTGTACTTGGTAGTTTCCCAAGTAGTGATGGAATTAATAAATGGATAGTTAATAAAGAATGAGAATTGGTTAATGGAATTTTATGGAGGTATAAATTGAGTTTGTGTCCTATTGTGAAGTGTATTTAATTTATCAACTTCTGAAGTGTCCATCATTTGTGTAGATAAATTCTTTTAGAGGTAGCAGCCAAGGTGGTAGTGTTATAGGGTGATTGGTTGTTTTGAAAACCTTGGGTTTGGATGATCTTTTTGTAACTTTATGTATATATTTATATTTTCTTGTGATTTATATATATACCCCACCAAGTTGAGTTCTATTTTACGAACACCCCCATTATCATGGGGGAGGATGTCTTTCTTAATCATCCCCAGTGAGAGGATGGATGGCTAGCCACATGCTCTTCCCCAGTCCCTCTCATAGGCGGTGGTAACCCATGTATTTTCGGGAAAGATATGGATTTTGGAGAACATGTGTGTGTGGGAGAGTGGTTATTCCCATATGTCTTCGGGATGAGATTTGTTGTGTTTTACTGTGTTTCTTCTGGATGATATGTACTGTGATATTCAAATTTATTCAGACATGTTGTTTAGTTCTATTTTTTTACCATGGGAGAATTATTATGCTACTCACACTTTTTCATGAGATACCATTGTTTTTAAAACTAAGGATAATTGTAGACTCACCCTATGCATGTAAAATTGCTTTTAGGTTTCTCGAGGACAACATGGGCTGTAATATGAATTACTAGCTCAATCATTAGCACAATTTTTATTTCTCTCTTTAGCCCTATTTTTTGGTATTTACTTTGGAGATTTTTGGCATTTGTAATAGTATTATTTTAAACATGCATGTGGGGTGGATCATGGATTTCATTTATATTATAGTACATCAAGTTGTTTGTGATGGAAAATATTATCCCCCAATCTTGTTTTCAAAAAAATGGATATACCTCCCATTTTCATGAGATTGTGACCCATTGGTCCTATTTGCCACCTCATGGCCTAATAGATATAGGAATCAAGGGGTCATTACCTCTCTTCCTTCATTTCTAGCTTAGAAGGGGCATATTTTGAGGGAGTGGTTCATGAAATGTTTTCACAATATATTGAAGGAATATGAGTTGACTTTATAGTGTTGATGATATTATATGATAAAGGATACAAATGTTTAAATATGATAGATTATAATTTTTTTGATACAGTTATAGTTGTTTTGCACAATTGATAAATCAAACCACGGGAGGTCAAGTTTAACTACTACATAAGAAGCCTAATGTGGTGTCATTTATAGATTTTATTATATTTCTTCTTATTCATTTCCCTCACATAGATAACATGAGGGGATAGTTAAATTGTGAATGTTATTATAATGTATAAGATACTGATTAAAAAATATGGATTATTTAATGATTTAAATATTATTTTTTCACTCTAATTCATTAATTTTATTCCATTCATTTATTTTATGTTTCATGACCATTATTTTATGAGGTATGTAAATGTGATTCATATCTCTTTTTTATTATCATGACCTTTTCCCTTACATAGAGAGTGTTATTTATAATGTTTGTTCTAGAGTGAGGATTCCACCATGATTATTGGGATTTTTCATACTCTTTGTTTGATCATGGTTGTAGGTTACCCACTATTATGTAATCTGAAGGACAGGACCATGAGAATAGTTGGGCATAATAAGTGGACGGAATTTAACCTATTAAATAGATTCACTAGGAACATATTTCAACAAATTCCTGACTATTACTGTCTATTTTCTAATTTTTCTTTCATGAACCAAGTGTTTCAAATTCTAGGTGCACTCATCTCTATATTTAATAATCTTCAATAGTTATTTTTTCTTTTCAATAATATATTATGTATTGTCTACTAACATTATATTAACCTTACCTTATATTTGTGGGTTTGAGCTGAGGGAATACATTTGGATACAACCTTTACGTTTTGGGTTGTGTGTCTCATGTTTTATAAATAATAAATTGTTTTGAGGTAATATAATGTAACTAATCCTATGAAATTAGAATGTTATTTCCACTATTTCTACGTTCATGGGTGAGATACATTAATTTAACTCTTACAAAAAAGTTATACCCTCTTTTTAATATTTTTAGAGTTTATAAAATCATTCATTTCATTGGGTATTCCGTTTATGTTCATGTATTTTTTAGTTTTTGATTCAAATAAAAAATAATGAAATATGATATTCAAATCGAAATCAAAAGGGATAATCTATCACATAAAAATTATGATATTAAAATAAATATTCAAAACCATTCCTGTATTCTAAAACCGCACCCGATTCTGGATTAATAGTTTCTAAAATGCATGGGAAATGAATTAAAAGAGGGATCAAAACTTCAAGATGGATTTCAATAGAATATTAGTAAATAAAGGATTCACTAAAAATGGAAATCATGGTTGATGTAAAACTAGAAGAAAAATATGAGAGTAATCATAAAATCAAGGTTAAATCTAAGGTTAATTTAGTAATGGGGATGAATATGAACCTAAATCAGAGATCATTACATGTGTTATAGTATTGAAAGAAGAAGGACATGTGGAATCAAGAAAAATATGATTGACATGGTGGAGGAGGAACATCTTGAACCAATAGAAATTTTTCATCGAAAATAACTTCAAACAAAAAATGAATAGTATGAAGAAGAGGTAGATATTTCTACTAAAACTAGAACTAAATTTAAAAAAATTTAAGATAAGAAGCCAAAATAAGAAGAGAAATGTTACTATTAATATGAATGATAAAAACATGAGTTACTCCTCTAATCCATGGGGTTTTACATATTTTTATATTATCATCCATAAATTTTAAGTTGTTATAAATGAGGTGTGAAATAATAGTGAGCCTATATGAGATATAAAATTATACATGGATCAATTTATATTAGATAACACTTTTCGATACTCTTATTATGTGACTGAAATTGGAAAGGTTATGAAAAATGACCATAAAAAATATGTTTATGTAAGGACAATATTTTTTTTATTTTCTTTCTATGTATATACTTTTCATCTCATACAATATAGTTTAATATTTGTAACATATTTTAGGGTTGAATTAAAACTTCTCTTCTCATATGTATAATAATTAAAACTATATCATTTTTATTTCATATGTTTTATTTATTTATATCATCCATGATGCATAAATGAAAGAGAAATAAGGAAAATGGTGACACACTTTAGGAGGATAGGGATAATTTTTTTAATTTGTTAAATTTTTAATCACCCATTTTTTTTAAATTATGTTTTTGGGTTTTAAATAATGTACATGAACGACTTAGGTGTGTTGATTATTTTTACATATGAAGAACAATAAACTAAAGAACCCCATAATTCCAAATTTTAGAAATAAAATTTAATAATATTAAATGATTAAAATGGGTGAAATAAAAATACTATTATGATTGGTAAATGGATTAAACAAATCAAGATTCAATGGAATTTTTCATTGATTTCAATAAAATTAATATCATATTTTTTATGAATTGAATATTTAAAAAGTGTATAGATTAGATTATCTATTTTATGTATTATATGATTGATTTCCAATGTCATATATTCTCATTCCAATGACGATTCTATAGATAAGTTTCTACAATAATTATAACAAGTTTCTTGAAAGAAATATATGGTATGTAATCCTACGAAAACATGTATTAGATCTATTTAAATTATTGATTTTAAAAATTTACAATTAAAATAATTATTTCACTTTTATATTTTTTATCCCATATCCGTTATAGAAATCATTACCTATGAATCCATATTTTAAATCACATAATGATTGAATTACTTTGTATGAAATACCCACATTACAAGACTATATTATTATTCTTACACTAACACATTGTAGTTTTCCATGATAGTAATGGTTTTTCTCTGGCGGAGATTTAATTTTTTATTTAAGGGGTAAAGTTTCATTGAAAAAAAGTGTGGGGGAATTTCAATTTCTTTTTTGGGAAGAAACATGAATTTCATTCATTTTATTTCATTATGACCTCTCTTGAATAAAAATAAAAAATATAAAAAACATATTGTGTCTTGGGTAGGATAAATATATCTCCTCATCACCCTATAATATTATTATAACTATTGCAATTAGTTTCATGAGTATATAGAATAATATATGGGTGATTTCTGTGTGTTTTACCAATATAAAATTTCAATAAATTGAATAAAAAGATAAAATGTGAAATTATGTTGGTATTATTAATAATTTCACTTAATTTTTAAGGATGGGAATCTTTATTAGAGTTATGTAAGTAGAGAGATTTCATTATTTTAGGAGGATTTATTTTTATTAATATTTTTTTTGTTCTTCATGAAATACAGTTTAGATTTTACTCATATTTTTGTACCGTGTTGTTTTTTTACCTCAATTATCCACCTACTTAAATCCTCAAATTCCTTTGATCCTTATTATTTATGCAGTTAGGATTAAATGAGATATTTTTTATAGAGAGTATTTGATATGCCTCACAAACCTATGGATATGAACATATACTTGTAGAATGATAATAAACCAACAAATTTTTTTTATCTTAAGTGGCGAGAGAAGAATTCAATGTGTCATAGATCAGAACTAACATGAATAATAATGATTAATTGAGAAATATGAATGGATGTTTGGTGGGGGAGAATTTTCATATCAAAAAGGAATAATATAATTGTTAATTGAATTTATTTCTTTTAAAATGTATGAGTTGAAGACAAGTTTCATGTTATTAATTGAAATTTATCTTTTATTTATATTCATTTTTTGACATTTTTGTTTGTATATTATTAAGATGCATATTATTTTATTATTATTTATAGATTACATGATTGATGAAAAAAGATTTTATGTGTATGGGGATTTTATGACTATATTACTTGTATAAAAATTCAATAATTTATTTTATCAATTTTAAAATTAAACTTCTAATTAATACCTAATATTTATTATTTTTCATTTACTATTGAAGGGGAAGATTCAAATTATTTTTGAATAGAAGGATTTATTGATAAGAATTTTGAAAATATATAATCTAATTATGTTCTAGTAAAAGTGTAGACTAAATAGTTATAATAAATTCATGGAAAAATAGACATTCAAAAGAGATCACATTGGAAACATGAAGCAGACGTCCAATCATAAACAACCATCTCTTGAGTTTGAGAGTAGGTAGAAATAAATAGGTGAGACCAACGTTGGTGAAAATGATGTAGTGTATCATATTTAAAGTGTATAGATAAGTGCATTTTGGTTTTGTACATGATGAATCCTTGGTGGCCCATCCTTGGAATAGCTTATCAGGTTTTTACCCACCTTTGAAGGGTATATAAAAAATCTCCACTAAAGACGCATCTACGATGTTGTATGCAGAATAAGGGGGTACTGGAAACATTAAAAAATTTCATTTTTGGGAAGTTACATGCATCCCCTTCACAGTACAAAATCTCTACCACCTTGAATCTTGTTCGTATCAATTATAGTATTCAATTATTTCCTCCGTGGAGTCTAATATTTTTTCCTACAAACAAAGAACCCATCACTATGTTGAGTTAAACAAAAAAATGTCATATATTAAAAGGATTAGGAAAATATAAAATGGTTATGATTATGATTTGGTCTTTAGTTTTCCCACACATGGTGAGTCATGTTCAAGGATGTTTGGTAAAGAATGGAAAAAATGTAGAAAAATACTATATGATATGGTTTTGTCTCTTGTTTTATATAAAAACCACATGCAAGAATGAGGTTTATTAGATAAAATAATCATGTGATGATATGTCATACAAGAAGAATCCTTGGATTAAAAGAATAATATAAGTAAAAAATTAAAGTCTCAGCTTGGAAACAGTTATGGTGTTGCAATTGCAAAGGGATGGGGATGATCTACTGGAAAATGGTTGTACAATGGCCACAATTTTCATGCATGATTTTTTGTGGTGTAACTTACTAGTTCAATGATATCTATTATAGGTATAAGAGGTATTTATAGCATGTTCAAATGAAAAGATAAAAGGAAAATGATTTTGGAGGACTAGACTACTTATTTTGGATCATATCTTTTGATGGTGCATAATTTAAGATACCCTCTCTCTTATATGAGTTTGGATTTACTACTTGGGGAGTTTTGAGAAAAAATTTCCTGTGGTTTCTAAAAGCTATATATAAGTAATAAGTGTTCAATTTCACGTGTTTTTGATACACTATGACAAATTATATACTAGTAGAGAGAAGTAAGATAATTTTTTATATAAAATAATTTTTATTGTTCACACATAATTGGTCAATACATAGAAGGTCATCTTCCACAACTACATTGGGGGCCATATTGGAGTCTCTAATAGGTATTCTATTATGACATTTAATTAAATTAATTCTAATGGGAAATATGAGAGGGTAATTTTATACTATGTTTTTGGATTTAAAGTGGATTGATTAAGAAAGTATACTTTCATTTTAATTTTCAAATTTGGTTATCACTTTCTAATATTTTATTGATGTCCCTTCTTTTATTTACTATTTTCATGACTATTGTTTGGGGGGGAAGTTGTTTGATTCATCTCTCAATATTTTGATTAATAACAAACATTTTACATAGTTATAAGGAATGATTTATAGTATTAGTTATAGTGTAATACATCTACCATGACTATTTATTTATTTATTTATTATTTGTTTAAATATGGTTTCGTTCAACCCATTATTTAAGTAATCTTAGGTACCTTACCAGGATGATAATTTTTCTAAAATATTAGATAGGGTCTACCAAGGATAAGGGATTCATTGATCCTAGATTTCGATATATTAAGGTCAATAATTATGAGATATCTAATTTTTTATTTCATGAACATGAAATATAAAATACATGATACAAAAATCTGTATTGGTACTTCTCATGGTTTTTATGTTATTCATTTTCACTTCACTTGTTAGTATTAGATATTGGATTTTATTTTTCATTCATTGGTCACTATGGGTTCGACTCCATGGATTTAATTCCAATACAAAATTTTTTTTAGGATATGTATTTCATTTAATTGAAATTTGAAAATATGTTTAGAATTTAGGTAGTAACAACGCCTTTCACCCAACTAATTGGACGTGAAGGGTAAGACATAATTTAGTTTTACAATCTCACTATCTTTATGGAATACCTAGGTTTGAATAATTATTATTCCCTTATCTCATTTTTTGATTTAAAATATCTTAGTCTTTCCATTATGGTTTAATGACATCTTATAGGGTTTATACGTAGTCACCCCTTAATAAGATCATCTTCCTTCATAGTTTATTTTTTGTGTTGGATCGATACAATTTAATTGTTGGTGGATGTAGTTTTTATAGTATGAATTTTAAATAATTACCCTATGAGGATTTATAGGTCTAGTGTATTATTGATATTTGATATATAAATACAACATCATAAGGATAATCACAACACATTTATTTTATACTAAATAAGTTCCTATACTTCAATAAGTCCATTAGAACTACATGAGATATAATGGGAAAAGATACCTAAACAGAATGATGACCAAAAAATCTACTAAGGAAAAAATGAAATTGAATCTTCTATGTAAAAATAGGTTAGATGGAATATCATGATATCCTATAGAGGAGAGTCATTAAAATGGAAACATAGCATAAAGGAATGAAATTATAATACCATGTAATTATAATCATGTAAGAGCATCATAAAGAATAATATCATAAGAATACGTTATGTAGAACCTCTATGAAAACATATCCAAGTTTAACCCCCATCATAATCATAATATTCTCAGGTTAACCTCAACGACAACGTAGTGTTCTCAGGATAACTGCTCATGCACTACACATGCTATCTCATTAGAAATTAATATTACCCAATACAATGGAGGGATATTACCTAACCACCATTAACATCATAATATGTACCTGTATATGTGATACACTAGTGAAAATGTATCCATAGATAAATCATTAGCACTAGATAACTCTTAATAAATAAGGGGGTTTCATAATATTTTATTAATGAATAAAAAAATGGCAAATCATATATAGTCTCAATAAAAGATGTGAATAAATCATTTTTGATGTTCATTGTTTTAAAAAACATATTTTTTTAATATATAGTACCATTGAATGAATGTTTCATAAGAATAACAGATTATTATGAAAGAAACATATATGTTAGGTAATGATTTTCAAAATCAACAAAGGATATTTAATGACATGTTGTTTTTTAAAACATAATTTTACCAAAAATGGTTTTTATAATAAAATGATGTATTTAAGAAAATACACATCATAATAAATAAAATATTTTATCAGGTGATACATTCCAGTACATTCGGTATAAAGAAGTTAAATTAAATTAGGTTTACCAAAAAGAAACAATTTAGAGGGAAACATAAAAAATTTATATTATCAATGATAAAATGCTATCGTAAAATAATTATATAGCTAATTATAGCATATATAAATAATATATATGATATAATTTACAATAAGATGAACTGTTAGGGAGAAAAAGAAATAAAACAGGTAACCAAAATGTAATGAAGTTAGTTTGGAGGATCTATTTTATTTTGTCTAAAATAGACCTATACTTAAAATTAAATTCCAGAATAATTCAATTAAGTTCATTAAATATATACAAAAGAACCATATTCAACAATATTTAATTTTTTACGTTCCATTACTTTATTTTTATACTAATTCATAATATAGTTTCCACTTATAGTCAAACCATGAAATAATTTGGTTAATTTATTTAAAAAAATATAGTATGTAGACCATGGTAAAAGTTGATGTAATATAATGTTATGATCTTATTAATATTGGAGTTTTAGTTATTTAGTTAGAAAAATACATATATAGTTTCAAATGATTTACCACAAATATCCAAATTCATAAAGTTTCTTTGAAAAGTCCATTTATGGTTGTTAATGTTACTATAACAATTTATTATTTTTATTACTAATAGAATGTCATATATTATCATTATGTAATATTACTAGTTTCATAAATATCACCTTACATACTAAATTTATTTAAAACATTATCCATTTTATGTGGTTACAAAAAAAACATATCGTTCATATATGTGTATATATGCAATCTTGTATGGTGACAATTTTTATTTTTCTCAATAATATTGGATGAAAGTAAAAATGATTTATTCCATTAGTATAAAAAATAGTAAAAATTATGTAATTATCATGATATCATGGAAATATATTGAAGGTTAATTTAATATGAAAGGAACATATAAAAGTTAGTTTTGTTGTATTACCCTTCCTTTGTATGTTCGCCCTTGGGTAAATTATTAGGATTTATTTTCATCATGTATTGGTGAGAAAATGGCATAAAATTCATGTGGAGGGTATTGAGGAGAGAATTGTACATGTTTTTGGTTGATAAAAGGATTTATAATGGATGGATAAATGGGTAGGAAGTTTCCTCCATTTATATGTTACGAAAAGGGAAATTTTGTAAAAGCACAATATTTCACAACAATTTATCAGCATTATAAAAGTTAAAATCCCCCAAAAAATGTATAATGGTGAGTGTTAAACAATGAGTATGATAATACCTCCACCATTCATTATTAAACATTTTAACTCATTTTATTAAAACAATCACTATGATAAAGAATATTTACCATAATTTACCTTTACCAAAATTACATCACTTTCACCCTTGCAAACTAATTTAATAGAAAAATAATAAAATAACAATTTATTCAAAATAAAAACATTAATATTTTAAATTTCGAAATAATTTTTTAATTTTTTTAAAAGTTTGATAAATTAATTTGTTTAATATTACGCATAATGTGTAAACATTGTTTCATATAAAAAGTTCATTTTGAGATTAAAACTAATATGTGGGATTTTAATTTCAATATAATTTTTATAACATAAATTGGATTATTATAAATAAAATTAAATAACTTGTGGAATTAAAATAAATTCAAAATCAATTTTTTCCATTATATTTTTTAACAAAATAAAAATAATTAAAATAAGTTCATTATACGAAATAAAATAATACATTTATTTTATGAGGTTGAAAAAGGTTTCATAAAATTTAAAAAATATCATTAAATTGAATAAAAAATTGATTAAAAAGATATTTGATATATTAAATGGTTTTATAAAATTATATGTCCCTCTCAAATTCCAATAATAAAATAAAAGTCATTATTTTAGAAAAAAATTCATTTTTCATTTTGAATATAAAAAAATCATTTATGAAAATAAGAAAATAATCATTATATAATTTCTAAATGATGAATAATAAAATTAATTCCAATTTTTCATATTAAAATTAAATAAGTGATAAAAAGTATATATATATATATATGTTGTTAAACAAAATTAAAATATTTTTTTAAACGGATTTTATAACACAAAATGTGTACATATTATTACTATACCAGAAGTCATATTTAAAATCCAAAGGGAATATTATAAAAATGATATTTTGTGAATAAACTATATGGTAATGTCAGTTATTATAGTCTATATTACTTTTTTAATGGCTATATATATTTATAGGGGAAATATTTATATATAAATTCATGTTCATTAAATTCTTCCCCAGTAAAGAAAATTTTCCCTTGAAATTTTCATTTAATATATAAAATTAAAAAATAGTTAGGGTGATTTTGATTCATTGTATTTTTAGCTTTCCTTTTTCCTATAAAAATAATGGTTTATCAAATTTCCTATGATATGGTGATTTGTCATATCGAACAGAACATTCTCTCTATAGTCCAAGATCTCTATTAATTACTCCTCATAAGATAGGACATTCTTCAAATGTACCCCCACTCAATTCAATAAATGTGATGGATCTTGAATTTACATCATTAAGATAGATATATGAAACATATCATGGTCTAAATATAGGTTTGTTAGAAGTCTTAAATAAAAGGATAAATCTCCCAAAAAATGATAATCATAAAGGGTATAATATACCTATGGTATTTCTTTTCCATATTTACAAACATTATAACTCTCTACCAAGGAGATATTTGAAGAAACACCTTTTTCCAAAAATAAAAACTATAATTCTTACAAATATTTATCAGCATAGCTCTTCGGTAAACTATGATCTTTTCTGATGTATTTGTAAATAATAGAAACCATTTTTAGTAGTACATCAATAATATCTAGTCCTAACAATTTATTTTACCAAAAATAATCCCAACACACAAGTTTTTTTATATATTAACCAATAAAAAGAATTTTATTGGTCAATTTAAATGCTTGAGTGGAAGATTTTGTTGTATGAAGAATAGAAAAATGGATGATGTTGGTACTAGCCTACCTTGACCTATATAGAAAAAGGTATCTTCATATCCTCATGTGAATGGATAGTTATTTCTATTTTTTCATTAGTTAAGGGATTACAGGTCGTAATAAATTTTAAATTTATCTTTGGAGAATGATAAATAATCTTCTAGAACATTGAGATGAATATAGGATATTGATTTGATATAATCGGTAGCGGTGTTACATTAATCCATAACCACCTCTATAATGTATATCATTATAAGATGGTCAAGATTTATTTATTATAGAATTTAAATTAATTGAGATGTTGTTGTACGTTGGTCCAAAAAACCCATCTTGAATTGTTCCATCTCGATTTATTTTGAAAACCGGTGAAAAATTACATACAGATGTAATCCAATTACCATATAGTTACGGGGCATCATTGAATCATCTACTTTGGATGTTTACCACTAATACTTCTCCCACTAACACACCTATCAGTTTTATTCCATGTCTTCAATTCACATCTTCATACTGTCCCACTAATTGTTTTGTCAAGATATTTGTACATATTTATACTACCTAGGTTTATGAAGAATGTTGAGAAATTTACATCATTTAAAAATTCATTCATTATCTCTAGACCAGATAGATCAAATAGTAATTTCCCACATCTCAAAACCCCTTTATCATTTATGTAGGTCTCTATAGATTTTCCTACTCTCAAAATAGCCACATTCTTCTAAATAACAACATCATTCCCATTGGTTTTTGTTATTTTCTCATTAATAGATGTCTGATCAATCATTTGAAAATTTTATTATTATGATCCATCGCTTATTACTCACATATTAATCCTTTATATATTTAATAATATAGGATAATTTTATAGTTTCATAATCAAAACTGTTTAATGATCGTTCCTTCTAAGAAAATATTACACTTTATTCACCTAGTTGGGATGGAAGTAGACTGGGAAATCAAAATATTTGATCATATCCAGTCATATTTGTGGATATATGTTAACCAACATCAATGTGAGTATCTGGGATATGATATTTTGATATATATATATATATATATATTACACTTCTCCACAAATAGATAATGCCTCCAAATATTAAATTTTATGATTATTACTGCCATCTCTAGATCATGTATTAGATATCTTTTTTCAAGCCCTTTTAACATTCATGAGGCATATGATATTACCTTATTATTAGTAATGTGTACACATCCCATACCCTTATTTCAAGCATCACTATAAATTTAAAACCTTCCCCACGTGATGGTAGTGTGAGTATGGGTGATATGATTAACTAACTATTTAAGTTTAGGGATATTTCAGAACATAAATTATTATATTTATACTTCACAACCAGCTGAGTTATATTTGTTAGAGTATTCAAAAATCATGATATTTTCCTAAATATTCAATTATAATACATAGTTAATCCGAATAAAATTTTGATTTATGTTATATATTATTCAATGTGTCATCCATTAAATACATGTTTCATTGATGGACTTGTGGATATCCCTTTACTTGTTATAATATTCCCTAATAATGATATATTGTAACACCCCAACCCTAGTTACCCAGAGTCGGGGAATAATTAAATATAATTATAATGATTAGAAGATATCAAGTCCTGAAATATCGATTAGTTTAGTATAATTGGAAGTAATAGATACATACATAAGTTTTACATTACATCTAAAAATAAAGAAAAACAACATTGTGCCCACTTTGAACACACTCATATCTGATAACCTATTCCTTTAGGTTAAACATGATATAATTCTTCACATCTTGGTAAAAATAAAAAATAGAAATGAGTGAGATCATATGCTTAGTAAGGATAATAATATAGCGGAATCTTTCATAAATACGCATAAACATTTATGGCAGTGTATAAGACTAAAACACAAGCCTTTTAAAATTAAATTTCAGAATAATATGGAAATTATAAATCAAATAATTTGAATTACTTCTTCACATGGAAATTATACTAGTCCAATAATCGCATGTAATATCAATAGATAATTTTATAATGATGGAATTCATAATTCCGGACATCATAACCACATAGTCAAGGCCTCGTTCCATGACTACAAATAATATTTTGTCAAGGTCTTTTGACAAGACAATAGTTTGTCTCATGAGACCTACTGATATATAGAGGAGCTATAGTGGGCTCCACCCATAACTTACTATGTACAATTCATTCCTCAAATGAAATTATTAAATCATAATCTAACATTCGTATTAAAACATTCATAAGAAATGTAAATAATTTAACCAAAAACTATGAATGATGTGAGAATAGTAATTCCACAGTCAAACATAACTCATTCAATACAATATGTAAGATTATATTATAATAAATTAACATTAGTCAAGAATAATTTTGAATATTGACATAGATGAAAATAATCATAAAAAATATTGGAGATAAATATCCCCAATTTCTTGAAAACATTTAAAAGTATAACTATTTATGAAGAAGATATTTAAAATAGATTTTCGAATCAAAGTGTCCCATACCACTTTAAACTTTTAAAAGGAATCTTAATTTTAAAACATTAATTTCCATATAAATAAATCCTTAAAACCATTTTTAAAACATAGACATTAATGAGAAATATTTATAAGAATAAATATATAAAGCATTTAAAATTATATTTTAGTTAGAGTTCTAACCAAATGAGAGATGCTTGAATAAAAATATTTGAGGTAATAAAAACATTATTAAATCATGAGAATAAAGGGATTCATGATATACTATGTCAATGTAAAATATATATACCATATGAAGGTGAATTGTTGCATAACAACAAAGAAGTATCAATGGAATGTAAAGTGAGATGAAATACTTTATAAAGACTATATCCTTAGGTTAAAGATAAATTGATGAAATAATTATGTGTGAAAAATATAAATAAACTCAATATGATTGGATATTTAGTGTAAATAAATCAGAGGACATTCACACATATTCTTGTAAAAATAGAACCAATGACATGGATGTTTAACTGAATGAGTTGAAATAGAGATAAAATTACTCTTCTCATGTTCATATCGATGACTTGAGAATTTATAAATTGAGTGATAATGTGTATCAATAGTATATCATCAAAAATGGGATTGGAAATTACTACATATGTAAATAAATATTTATTTCACACATAATCGTGGAGTAAAATAATCAATGAAGGTTTACTAAACCCAGATGAGAGGAATTTGAAATTTGAAATTCCCTTACCGATTTGGTAACATACGAATCATAAAACCAATGAATTTAGGATAATACAATGATGATGTAAATAACCATAAATTAATTTATATTACACAAATAATATAATCAATGGTATAACATACGTTGCACCAATGGTAATAAAGAAAAATATAGCATGAATCACATGGGAATAAAAGTGAGATGAAAACCCGTTACCACATTGTAATCATTCGATCCATATGATAAAATATCAATAAACACAAAATGAATCACATAATACCATGAATATAAATATAATCTTGATTGTATATATCACATGGCAGTACACAATACACCACATGCATTAAATAAGTGGAAAACAATGGAAATCTTACGAAATTAAAAGTGAGATATGAAACCCATTACCTTGTACTTTTCCTTAGTTGAGGGTACGTTAACCTCCTGTATAATGGTGAAATAATTTTCATTAAATTATAAAATAACCTTATATATAAATATGATATCATATATTATATTTTAATATTTCATTATTAATAATACTTCAGTAGTATCATTGTTTTGGGTGTTAAAAGATTCATTTTTCTTTATATGTTTTGTTACGTAAGTCATGTTTGTTATAGAAATTATTTATTTGATTCATCTCAATAATGATATTATGTTCTTAAACATTATGTTTTAATAAAAAAATGATATTTATTTTTTAATTTTTATGATGGGGAATGAAACTAATCGCGTTCATGGAGACCGTAATCCATATGTACGCACGAGCGATAATACCATTCTATTGACATCGAAATCATATATATTTGGATGGTATTTCATATATAGAGAATAATTAAAATGATAAATTTATTATTTACATAAATTATACTCTTTATTAGATCCATCAAAATAATTAAGTGTTGAAAAACAAACAATACCACCACGTGGAGACAATAAGCCATACATACGCACGTATGGTGACCTTTTCATTTATAGGATGTATAAAATAATGAATATGGTTGTACCATATTTATAATAACATCAAATTATTTATAAGGTAATGGAGTTATTATTTTGGTATGGATTGAACAAAGAAAGAGGAAGTGGAAAAGAAATGAACTTTGAAAGAGGTGATGAAATAATTACCTCTTCTTCAGGTGAATCCTTTTGATTTGATCAAAATGGCTCCATAGGATGGATTTCTGGACAAAGTGAGGCCTCTAGTTTTATGGGCGAGTAGTTGGGAGGATATTTATATAGGGATTGGCTGAGACAAATTGCTTTGGATGTGTGATTTTGAGAGAAGGGGGAGTACCCTTTTATAAAATAGATGAGGGTCACTTTAGGAAAACCACGAAATATTATTTTATTATACAATCATATTCGGTTTATAATGGATTAATAATCATTTATTTTAATTATAATGTGGGGTTGGGTCGAAAACCTCTCAACCAATAGGTTTTAGACAGGTTTAGTTCACCATATTAACCATATCTTTTAGATTTAACTCTTAGTTAAATAGTTTAACAATTACCACGTCTCTTTGTATTTTTATATTATATGATTAATAAACATACTGTAAAATGAAAAATACAAAAAAGTGGTTCATTAATGAAATATATATTATTAAATAAGTATTTTGTATGAAAATTATATTTTTATGACTATTATATCATTTAATAATATAGTATTTCTTTTTATAAACTCATTTATTTCAATTTTGACATTTTTTAGTATTTAGTTTTTTTGAAAGTCATAACGATCTGATTTATTTGGAAAAAATAAATTGAATCAACCATAAAATGTAATATTAACCTATAATATTTGTCTAATTCCTAAAAAGATTCAATTTAAATTTATTTTAATATTAATAATAGAAATTATTTTAATCATTCATTAATTTGTTAACTATTGCATCATCATTTTGTCATAAATAAATTTAAATATTTAATGTCTAAAAATTATAAATAAAATACCACGATGTAGGAAATATTTTTATATTTCTAATGAATATTTATAGTTGAAATTTTCTTATGTATAACCCTATATTAAAAATGTTTCATCTATTAAAATTTGAATTTAACATTTTTAACTCTTCATTAAATAAATTAATAATAAATGTCCTAATCTAAACCAAGTTGACCCAAAAGGATCATATTTTATCCCTAAGGTTGATTTTTATCGAATTATGCTGATCCAATAGAATTATGACTTGTGTTAGGGTAATTATAATACCATTTTTACCATTAATTAATCTATTTTCTTTTACCCGTGGTAAATAAAATTCAAAAGTTACTATTCACTAAAAATTATTTACATCTTTTTGAAAAAAAATTTACATAATGATGTCTACCATGTATCTTGTATTTTTGAAATTCAATTAACAATAGTGGTAAAATCACATTTTATGCATATTTTCTAACGTGCCTAGTAGGTGGGTAAAGGACGTTAAAAAATTCAATAAAATTTTATACATATAATTTTATTATAAAATGACAAAAATTAATAACATTTAACTAATTTTGATTTTATGTATCTATTTTTAACTTAAAATATAAATAAAATAACTAATTATTTAAATAAAAATTTGGTTTTTTAACAATAACGTAGTGTTTTCACTATCCATCAAAAATTGAAAGTTTTCAAAAAAATTCCAAAAATTCTTCCTAAGATAATTTTGATATTACGAATACAAAATAGATGCCTATTTTACCAAATTTAAAACATATATGTTTAAATAATTAATTTAATATAAATTCCAATTGCTAAAACCCAAAAGTGGGTTTTTTGAGAAGTAAAAAATATCTAAAGATTGATGTGTATTTATGTCCAGTTTAAAAGTGAAATTACTTGCAATGACCAAAATATTATTAATTGATAACAATATAATCTAATTATACTTAAAAACAATTCAAATGTATAATTTAACACTATAATTTATTTTGATTAAAAAATTTTGTATCTTTTACTATTCATGAAAATATGAATGTTTCATAAAAACACCAAAAAAATTTTGAAAATATATTTTTATGTCCATATTCCAAAGGTTAATTTATTTTCATTAAATTGAATATATAAAAGTGTCAAATATTGTATTTATAAAGGTTTATCCATTAAAAGGAGGAAAAAATTCATTTTTTGAAAATTAATTCTTTTATCTGAAAATTTGAATTTTTCATTATATTATGTCTAAGAAACAAAAAATATTAATGTTAAAAATATATGGTATATATATATAATTAAAAATTTGGTTGTTACTATTAATTACCGCTTTCTGAATGGATAGTTAGATATGTCGTGGTTCACTTGAACTATGTGTTACGTATTCCACACGCTATTGTATTATTCAAAGAAAAGCGTACCATGGAAGCATGGGGTGTTACTGTCTTCCCTCCTTCAATAAAATGCGTCCTAAAAAATTTGAAATTTTTCTTCATAAAAAAATGGTTAATAAAATAGAAAATAACATTGTGGAAAACCCACAACAGAAATTGGATTTTTAAAATTTTGTCTTAATAAGAGTTAAAGAGAAATGAAAAGGTGACCACCAAATTAGTATTTCGAATAAGAAAACAATGGTGGCAATTATATATAGAGGAAAAACATAAATATTTATAGGGAGTGGTTGGGACCATCAATCATAATCAAGTGAATTGATAAATGAGGGCCTCAAGACCATAAATCTATGATGAATAACGTAAGGTATTAGGATAAAAAAATTTTGGATTTAATATTCTTTCCCTAATTTTTAAGAATTAATTTACTCATAGAATAAGAAAAAAATACCTGATAAGTAGAGTTACATCCTTTAACTAAATTCTACCACAAACTCATCTTTTTCTCCAAATGATCAGTATTCATGACGAATTATTCACAATTGAAGTGAAATAATCAACTTATAGAGAATCAAATAATTCACAAATGATTAACTATATGTTTCCATTGTCTTTAGAGATTAACAAAAACCAAAATGGTTAGTAAAAGATCAAATTATCCCCAAAAAGGATAATCCTTTAGAGAAAGAAATACTAATCTTAATTTATAAAATTAAATCATCAATACCCAAAAATCAATAAATACCATTAAATAAACAAATATCCTTAAAATCCTTCAATATAATCTAAACTAAGATTGAAAACCAAATCTCGGAAAAATTTGATTACGTAGTCTTCCATGTTAAATTGTTTCTTCAAATAACATCAACTACTCTTAAAGTCACATACTTATAAGTAATTATCCAAATCACATAATCTCTATGATAGGTTTATTGTTTCTATAAATAACCCAAATATCTATCAATCCAAAATAAAAACATAGATAAAAATACCCCATTACACCCCAAATAAAATCCCATAGTATTCATTTTTCCTTAGGCATATAGTGTTCCCAGCAGAGCGAACGTCTTCCAAAATAAACTTTATCACATAATAACCAAATAATTTTCTTACACTAAGGATAGCCATTTGATAAAACATAAGATCCCAAATCAACATATTATTGATCAATAAATTCATTTAACTAAAAATAAATAGTCACTCTAACCAGGGAATTCATGTAGTCCAGTGTTAGGCGATAAATCATAGTTGCACTCTAGTTGTGGGTTCGATTCCCATAGCTTTGTCTGATGCAACGGGTTGTTACATGGTCAGCCTATTTTCCTTTTTCAAAAAAAATATTTTATAACATTCCAAAAATGAGATATATTCCTAAAATAACCATAACAAAATTTAACCACAAATGTTATCTCATACCTCACATTTTCATCCAAAAAATTAATAACCTAAAATTTCCCCAAATTCAAGGATCATATAAACCCAAATGGTTATTTATAACTATATCCTCAAAAGAAAAGATAATTCATCCTAAAATAGAAATTTCACATAACAAATTGCAGGGTTACACATACAAGAGAAATGTTATCCAAAGTAATCCCACTAATAACGAGCACTAATACTTTTTAACATTTCTCCGTCCATTTACTTCCACAAAGGTTATTACTTGACCATGAGGGTATCCTATAGAATAGTTCATCAACTTGGGTAATGCCCAGGTACCCTATATTTATGGAAAATGACTGTAAATGGATTCTTGGTAACATTTATATTTTTCTCCATATTACTATTCATTTTTTCTCATCAATTCATTACATTATGTCCTTCTTTCCCACACATAAAACATTTAGGTGTTCCATTGAGACACATTCATGGGTGTCTCCTCCCATATTTCTTTCATGATGTAAATTTATATTTCTTTTCTCCATAGTCTGCACTATTGGAACTCTTATCATTCACCTCCTTTCTCTTTTTTATTGAGTCT
Source organism: Viscum album (assembly GCA_963277665.1). Classification (NCBI taxonomy): domain Eukaryota; kingdom Viridiplantae; phylum Streptophyta; class Magnoliopsida; order Santalales; family Viscaceae; genus Viscum; species Viscum album. The sequence goes on along the minus strand of OY728133.1, from coordinate 1,368,909,527 downwards.
TGGAGTTGGTTAATATATTTTTTGTTGATAATATTTTTGGAAACCAGACTAGGCATGAACATGATATCTTTTAAAAATATCAATATTATATTTCATTTCTCATTTACACTATTATACCCACCTTGTATATAATATTCAATGTTACTATTATTTTCTTGGAATCCAGCCATTAACTAAAAACATAAATCATTGTGTGAGTAACAATAGTCGTAAAATCATTTATATAATATCATGTCACCTTATTTTAAATCTAAAACACATTAATATTAACAGAGGTTTTTTATTATCATCTTATGTTAAAATCCTTCAAATCAGTTTGTAAAGAAAATGTGAATTATCCTAAGCATAACACCCTTGAGTTTCATAACCTAGAGTGAAGCAGGGCCTGTTGTCGTGCACCAATTCCAGTTCGAGTCTAGATCAAAGTGGTGTTTTGGAGTTTTACCCCTAGGTATATCTATGCCAGTGCCACCTCTATCTTCTCATATCCATACATGGAGGTATTTCTTGTAAAACACAAATAATATTTACATTTCCAAATTTTTTGGATGTTCTTCTATACTAAACCCGAAATTCTATCATAGGGTAATGTTTTTTAATCAGAGTTTTTCTAAATCTAGTTTCTATTATTTTTACTAAACTTCATCTGATCCCAAATGTAAATACCCGAACCTAGTTAACCAGAGTCGGTGCATTATTACATATCATTGGAATGATCACAAGAGATCATGTCCCAAAATACCAATTAGTTTAGTATCTTTGGATGTACTAGATAAATACATAAGTTTTACATTTTGTCATGAAATAAAGAAAAAAAACATTATGTCCCCTTTGAACACACTCATATCCCATAACCTATTCATTCAGGTTAAACATGATATACCTGATCACATCCAGGGAAAAATAAAACATAGAAAGGGGTGAGCTCAGACGCTCAGTAAGGATAAAAATAGAGCCGAAACGTTTATAAATTAGCATAACAATTTATGGAAATGTATAATATTAAAACACAAGACTTTTAAAATTAATCTTCATCATAATATGGAAAATATAAATACTCTAATTATTATTGGATATTAATTTTATATCAATTATAAGACATTCACACATATTCTTGTAAAATCAACACCAATGACATGGATGTCTAACTCAATGAATAGAAATTGTGTTTAAATTACTCTTATCATGTTCATATCAATGACTTGTGAATTTATAAATGGAGTGATTATGTGTGTCAAAAGTATATACAAACAATGGGGAGTGGAAATTACTATATAAGAAAATAAATAGTGATTTCACACATAATCTTGGATTAAAATAATCAATTTAGTTTGCGTAAAACAATATGAGTGGAAATTGAAAATTGAAATTCCCTTACCGATTTCGTAACATATGAAACATACAGACCATTAAATAAGTATAATAAAATGATGAGTAAAGTACCCATAAATTAATGTATATTACACAAATAATACAATCATGAGAAGTACATACACCACACAAAAGGTAATAATGGAAAATATAGCTTCAATCTCACGGGAATAAAAGTGAGATGAAAACCCCTTACCCTGTTGTAATCAATCGAGTCATATTACCAAAAGTTAATAACCAGTATATTAATCACAAAATAAGATTTATATACAGATAAAAATGATAATATATATCAATTGGGAGTACATAATACACCACATGCAATAAATAAGTGCCAAACAATGGAAATATCATAGAATTAAAATTGAGATAAGAAACCCCTTACCCAGTACTTTTCCTTAGTTGATGTTACGTTAACTTCCTATGTAATGGTAAAATAATTTTTGTTAAATTATAAAAGATTATTATAAATAAATATGATATTATATATTATATTTTAATATTTCTCTGTTAATAATACTTCAGTAGTATCATTGTTTTGAGTGTTAACAGATTCATTTTTCTTTATAAGTTTTGTTATGTAAGTCATGTTTTTTAGGGATATAATGTATTTGATTCATATAAAAAATTATATAATGTTATTAAACATTATTTTTTAATCATAAAATGATATTTATTCTTGAACGGATATGATGTCGAATTAATTTCATCGCGTTCGTGGAGACGGTAATCCGTACGTACAGACAAGTGACAATACCACTGTATTGATGGTGAAATCATATCTAATTGGAATTTATTTAATATATAAAGAATATTTAACATGTTATACTTATTATTTACATCAATATTACTCTATATTATACCCATCCAAATAATTAAGTGTTGAATAACAAACTACACCACGATGTGGGGTCGGTAAGCCATACGTACGCACGTATGGTGATTTTGTCATTCATAGAATAGATAGAATAATGAATTTGGTGGTTACATATTTATAATAACATCACGGTATGTAGAATATACTAGATTAATTATTTTGGTATGGAAACAACAAACAAAGAGGAAGTGGAAGAAGAAAATAACATAGAAAGAGGTGATGAAATAATTACCACTTCTTCGGGCGATTCCTATTTATTTGACCAAAAGGGACCCATAGGCGGGCTTTATGATCAAATTAAGTCCTCTAGGATGAAGTGATTATAGTTGGGGGGATATTTTTTATGGGTTTATCTGAGCCAAATTGATTTTGAGGTGTGATTTTGAGTGAAGGGGAAATAACCTTTTATAAGAGAGGTGATGGTCACTTTAGAAAAACCTTGAAATATTATTTTATTATAAAATAATATTCGGTTTATAATGGCTCATAAAGGATTTATTTGGTGGATATGGTGGGGTTGAGTCTTATACATATCATCAAATAGGTTTTAGACAGGTTTAGGTCCCCATATTAACCTTATATTTTAGATTTAACTCTTGGTTATATAGTTTAACATTTATCATGTCTCCTTGTACTTTATATTATTTTGATAATAAACATACTATAAAACTACACAAGATGTAAAAGTGGTTCATTAATGACATATCTATTATAATATAAGTCATTTTCCCAATCCTTATGTTTTTAAGAATATTATATCATTTAATAATATAGTTTTTGTTTAAAAAACTTATTTATATCAATTTTGACATTATTTAGTATTTGTTTCTTGTGAAAGTCATAACAATATAATTTCATAAAAAAAAATTATGAACCCTAACATTTAATATTAACCTATAATTTTTTTAATTCATCAAAAGTCTCAATTTACGTTTATTTTAATATTTATAATATCAATTATTATAACCATTCATTAATTAGGTAAATACTGCAACATCATTGTGTCATAAATAAATTTAATTATTTAAAGTCTAAAAATTATGAATATTTTCCATGATGTAGGAAATATATTTATCATTTTTATTAATATTTATAGTCTAAATTATCTTATGTATAACCTTATTTTTAGAATTTTATAGTTATTAAAATTTGAATTTAAGACTTTTAAATCTTCTTTAAATAAAATAATAATAAATGTCATAATATAAACAATGAGGACACAAAAGAACCATATTTTATTTCTAAGGTTGGTTATATTCTAAATACACTTATCCAAGAGAATTATTTCATGTGTTTGGGTAATTATTATATCATTTTTACCTTTAATTACCATATTTACTTTTAACCGTGGTAAATAAAATTTAAAAATTACTATACAAAAAAAATTCATCTATTTTAAAAACAATTTACATAATAATGTCAACTATATCTCTTGTATTTTTGAAATTCAATTCACAAAAGCGGTAATATTATGTTTTATAAAAATTCGCTAATGTGCTTAGAAGGTTGGTGAAAGACGTAAAAAAATTCAATAAAATTTTATATGTCTAATTTTATTATAAAATGAATTAAATTAATTAAATTAAACTAATGTTGGTATTATTCACCTATTTTTAATTAAAATAAAAATTAAATAAATAATTATTTATAAAAGTAGATTTTTAAACAATAATGCAATGTTTTTCACTATTCCTCAAAAAATGAATGTTTTCAAAAAAATATTAAAAATTCACCCTAAGTTAATTTTGATATTAGTAATCCAAATATAATTTATATTTTACCAAATTAAAAACATATAAGATTCGTTAATTAATTTAAAATTAATTCTTGTTGTTAAAACCAGAAACCAGGTTTTTGAGTAGTAAAAACTATCAAAATATTGATATGTGTTTAGGTCCGGTTTAAAAGTGAAATTAATTCCAATGAAAAAAATGTATTAAATGATAAAAAAATCTATTTATATTTCAAAACCAGAAAAATTTATATTGTGTAACTATAAATTATGTTGATTAAAAAAGTTTTTTTCAATTAAAATTTAGTATCTTTCAATATGCATCAAAAATATGCAGGTTATCAGAAATTCACCAAATATTTAAACAAACTAAATTTTTGTTGCCCAATTTTTATAGAGAATTTAATTTAATTAAATTTAATATATAAAAGTGTCAAATATTAGATTTAGAAAGGGTTCTCCACTAAAAGGCGGAAAAACTACATTTTTAAAAAAAATACTTCTTTTAAATGAAAAATTGAATTTGTCCTTACATTATGTCTAAGAAAAAAAAGATGGATGTTAAAATTATTTGGGATATATATAAAATTCAAAATGTGGTTATTACTATTCATAGCATCTTTCTAAATAGCTAGTTTGATTGGTCATGGTGCACTTGAACTCGGTGTTGCGTACATGAAACACTATTATATTATTCAAATAAAAGCATACAATGGAAGCTTGGGGTGTTACATATATTTTATAGAAAAAAAACATTTACTATTATTTATGTATAACATATATTCTTTAATGTATTTAGTAAAATATCTTAGTGCTCCTCATCTACTACATGAGTTGGGAGTATATTTCCATATCATCAATAAATACTACCACAAAATTAGAAATGTAATATCTATTGAATATATTCATTAATTTAATAATTTGTTTTTGGAGAATTGTCATGTCTTGATGGAATGGGTATAAAGTCATAGTTCATGTACAGTACACAATTTTTTTTAGAATATCATCATTCCTAAACATTATTTTGTGATACCCTGACGGAAGGTAACCTTTATTGATGTATTAATATTCACATAACATATTGAACTATAAATCAATCCTTGTAAATGGATAAATTTTAATGGTAATTATTTTGTTTAGCTCAAGATAATAAATTTAGAGAATCATTGACCAATCCTTCTTCTTGAGGAAGTAAACTGGTTCACCCCCTGGGGATGTACTTGGTTGTATAAAGCCCTTTTTAATATTATTATGCAAAATCTTCTTTAGTAATTCTATATCAATGATTTTAATTCTATAAAGTATCTTGGATGTTATAAAGGACAAAGTTATATGTTTAATTGATAACTCAATCCCTTTTTCAAGAGGAGGTCCATGAATTTACTTAGGAAATGCATCATCATGTTCCCATACAATGAGCACTACATCCAATGTTTTCCAATCCTTTATCTCAATATTTTGAGCTAGAGATTGTGCTGATAGGTAAATAATATCACTTATTATATTGAATGAACTAAATATTATTCATATTTTCCCTACATACAATTTTACAAAATCAGAAGATAATTAGGAACATGGAATGTTATTTCCTTCTCTCGATAGGTGATGTATGATCAATATAAATACATAAATTTCCTCAATAATATATAATCAACTTCCATTATAGGGATTATTACTAGTCTCTCTAGTAGATTCATAAATAATATATTAATTCGGGAATACTTTTGTAAATGTAATGAATCAATTTTCCTATTTATATTTTTTTATCTCCATGTTTTGTGGTGGGGTTTTAAATGATATAAAAATCATACAAAATATGAATGAATGTAGAGAACCAAAATTAGGAAATTTTTACATTTATTTAATGAATAACTATTTTACCTTTCACCACAACTTCTTCTTGATCCACCTCAGTGGTAGTGATATCATAGTGATATCATAATCCTTCTGTTACTCTTATGTCCTTGAATGTTATTATAATTTTTTACCTTTGATAAATCATGGATTTTGGAATAATTTCACATAGTTCTGATGTTTCTTTATATCGAATCAATACACCACCACCTAAGGATTGGATGAAATATTCATTTCAACAAATGAATTTATGGTATAATTATCTATATTTGTCATTAATTAAATTTATTCACTTAATTCCCCACTTGAAGATTTTTATTTTCCCCATTAGGTAGATTCTAAAATTCTTTGTCACATGATTATTACATGTGTGAAGTTAGATTTTCCCCCAATAATGAGATATATTTAATGATCCTCTAGATTTTAAAAAAAAATTCCCCTTCTTATCACTTCATTCCATATCATCTTTAAGGGAACATATAATGATATCCTCACAACTATAAAAGTCACATTCTACTAAATATTCCAAAAAAAAATTCATTAAACCCTTCAAAATATATAAATTTTACTTTCTGTGTTAATGAAACAATCTGAAGGCTCGTCAAGAAATAATTCTATTGTTTTCATTATTTGATCCCATAGTTTATCCCTCAGTTTTATTGAGTTTAAGGAATTACTGTCCAATTATTTTGACAAACCATGTGTAGAAAATATTTTTTTAAAAATATAATCATGAATTCTCTCTATTACCATAATTCAATTTTTTGAATTTTGTTATTCTTGACGATTTTTTACTACTAATTATCTTCTCCACCATAATGATAGATTTCTAATGTATATTTCACCCTCTCAGAGGATTTTAGGCGAGTGAATATCATCTCAATGGAGTTATTCCATTTCCTTTCAATAAATTAATCAAATGGATAGCAAATAATTGAATGCCTTCAATTCATAACAATATCCATCTAAACATGTTCCCTATATGGAGTAGAAGTGTAACATCCCAGGTAAATTAAGAATATGTCAATTTAATATTTATTAATATTCGTAAATATTTATTAATTTTAATTTAAAGGAGATTCTATGTCTAATATCATACTGAACACGCAAAAACGTGTTTCTCTGAAATCTTACATTACACACAATGTTGAGTTATGCCGAAAAATAATATAATGATATTATTATATTAAGTGGTATTTTACGCATAGTTTTTTTATTTGAAGGAATGAATAAAACTAACTAAAATATGATTATACAATTTTGTTAAATATATTTACATTATTCAATAAAATTTATTGTTTTATAATAATAATAAATCTGATTTTAATAATGAAATACTCTAATATTCATTAAAATCTTGATTTACCATCTTTGATGGAGAAAACTTTCTAAATAGAGTTTGGGTCACTTTTATATATTCTATTTTACAAAATAAAATTATTCTTTATAATAGGGAAATTAATATTTACTTTGGATGAAATTTTGGTATATTTCTGATAATGTTCATTTTTTTTAACGAATAGTGAAAAATACTGCATTTTAATTCAAAACATCCTTTTAATATAAAGTATTTATATAGTTATACTGTAATTTTAGTTGTGTTTTATGTTTAATTGGATTATATTTTTACCATTTAATCCAATTTTTTTCATTGTAAGTAATTTCACTGTTAAATTGTATATAAACACATGTCAATCTTTTAGAAGATTTTACTTCTTAAAAACATGCTTTTTGGTTTTGACAAGGGAATTAATTTTAAATTAATCTTTGCCAATTATGTGTTTTGAATTTGTAAAAATGGATGCAATATTTGGAATTAGGATGTCCAAATTATTTATATAGGTACATTTTATTTTTAGACATTATGAATAGTAACATTATTAATTATTTTATATTCCATGGTTAAAGGGTAAATCTAGTGAATAATGGTAAGAAAATAATACTATAATAATATTAAATTACCCTAACATGTGCAATAATCCTATTTTATGAGATATTTCTACCATGGGAATCCTTGGGAACACTTTAAGACCTCATGGAGCCACTTTTATGTGAAAATCACATTTTATAATAATCAATTTGAAGAAAAAAATAGAACAAACACCTGTAAAATTTTTAATTATCTTTTTTATATGGCGTTATATAACATATATTTTCAACTATAAATAATAATTATAAATATAAAAATATTTCATATATCATGGTACATTATTTATTATTTTTAAATATCAAATAAATAAATTTATTTATGACACAATGATGAGGTAGTGATTACCTTATTAATAAATGATTTTAACAATTGAGAATATAAATATTAAAAAAAATTTATTTTAAACATTTTTATGCCACACACTAATTTTATGGATGAATATGACTTGTTATCATGTAATTAATGACTTTTGTTTTTAAATAATCATGTTGTTATGATTTTTTTAAAAATTCATGATATTAATTGTATAAAGATTGTCACAACTGAGTTTTTAAAACAAATACTAATTTATTAAATGATATAATAGTCCAAAAAATATATGATTTGTAAAAATGACCCAGATAATGTTTTAAAACTCATTAAAGAACCACTTGATTTCTGATTGGAATTTTATAGTTACTATGTTAACCATTAAATGTGAATATACAAGAAGACATGATAAAAGTTAAATTAGTTAACTAAGGGTTAAAGCTAAAAGATAAGGTCAAATATGTAACCTATAGTTTCTAAAACCTATTTGATGAATGGATTTATAACAATATTCACCTTATCATATAATTATATATGTTTTGAGCCATTTTATTCAAGAGATTCCTAAAGTTCTCCTCCTCCCTCTTATAAATGGGAAACACCTCTAATCTGTACTCACCACTATCATGATCCATTGTCTCATCCAACCCTGGACCAAATAATATCCCAACATTACTATCTTTTTCCTATAATCCATACCTTGGGTAGAAGGCAATTCAAGAGGACCTTTTATGTCACGACCCCCTCCCCACAAAGTGTACCCCTCCTGGCCGGCAATGTGAGAAGGGAGATAATGACCCCCGAGTCCCGCCTCCAGTAGGCCCCGGGTTGGCGACTAGCACCGAGGGTATAGTACACACACAAATGGGAGGCATTACCCTCTAAGAGAACACTTGCAGAAGAGAGAGATAGAATAGACTCCAACCAACTCTAACTCAGAACTGAAATATAAAAGAAAACCAAGTACATATATGAAATGTCATGCAAAAGTACTATAACTGAAAAGGAAAACTACAAGTACCCAAAAGAAAGAAAAACGGCAGCGACCACAAGCCCGAAAAGCTCCTCCTCCAACCACAAGCTAGTAGTAACCAGCTTGATCTCCAACCTGCTCCAAGTGACCTAAAAAACAGTTTATATGTACATAGGGTGAGTATAACTGTATACTCAGTAGGATCATCCCCAAGACTCTCGTACAAAAGTAAAGAAAGCATGCTAAATCCCAGTGAACAACAAGTGAAACTAACTCGTCACCTAAACAGGTATATTATGTTCCCAACCTCACCATGGCTACTCTCACCAAGTAACGCATACAAGAATATAGCATATAATAAAGAATATCAAGGGTACCCCGCTACCACTTCCCCACTGGTTTTCCGCTTTGCCCCAACGACATACGTCCTGTGCATCTCTCTCCAAAGGCTTGCCCGTATCAACATGGGTCAAGCTCCACAATCTGCACCTCGTGCACCACAAAGGCATTCCCGCAAACACCTGGGCTAAGCTCCACACAATCCTCACTACCAAAAGTAACCAGGTAGTTTCCGGGAGCCACCACAGCTCGTATAACGTGTATCATACGTCAGGTATTATACCTCAAGCCATTACAGCCCATACACCGACTAAGGATCCTCAAGCCATCACAGCCTATACACGTTACACCTATAGTAGTCCATAGGATACTATATCCAGAATATATGTGTGTGAAATAACCACAAGCCATTACAGCCCTCTACACACATATAAGGGTAAAAATAACCACTGTGCCTACCAGCACTAAGATCTACCAAGAGAAGAGAGCGAGGCCAAAGGGGGTAGTCAGCCATTCAACCTCCCATCAGAATGTTGGGGAAAACACCCCCCCCCCCAGGGCTCAGAATCCCCGGGGTGTCCGTTGCCCTTACCGACAGGGTGGAGTAGCGTATAGAAACACAAAAAGTACAGAATATATAAGTAACTCACATCCACACTATGGGCATTACCTAGTCTTAGATACAACTGCAGCTAACGTCTCTCAGACTCCAGGCTGCTACTTCTAAGACTAGGTATCCTATAAGCACACAACCAATTAAGAGCTTTATTAGATTACTCCATTCTCATTTATCAGTTCCACTGTACATTAATTAATTCTTTAAACATTAATTAAGATTGAACAATTCCACATTAAACTGAAATGGCGTCACTTTCAAAAACAACTTCTCCTTTTTAAGATTCACATCACCTTTAAATTCCAGCATCTCCATCCCCGTGGATTTTCACCATTTAATCAAACATTCATTACAGAATTACTTTTCCACATTCCCAGGCATTCTAGAAAAACATCCTATGGTTCTAAACACAAAGGAGGCTCAACAAGGTGAGTAGATATACTACCCGTCAAGTCTTTGCCGCCTATAGAAAGAGCATAGACCCATCCTCCTTCGAGAGGCTAAACACGGAAAGCACGTGGCATACCCCGCATGTCTTCGCCTCCTTCAGAAAGAGGGTAAGCAAGACCAGCTACCTTGAGTAGTGGGGAAAATTAAAGCAGATAAACAACCAAACCAAACCACCAACATCAAACCATCACATTCATCTCATACCATCACCCTTGGTGTTCTCCCCGACACCCATATGCATAAACCGATGCATCTCGCCACACTAGGCGTCATCCGCTGCCACAACCACAAGTCTCCAAGCCTCCACATATCACAACAGCCATCCAGGCTCACATCACAGCACAAGCAGCAGGAAAACAAACATCACAAAGTGGGCTCTCGGCCCGTTAACAATCAAGAGGGTAACTCAGAACCCTTTTTGAAATTCCCACATAATATGTTCTCTAATCCATATTGAATTAACAGATTTGTTATTCGTAGGCTCCAATCATGGATACCTAATCATTAAGCTATCACAATTAAATAACCAAGCTTACTTCCCTAATTTGATTATCCTCAAATTAGAACAACTACAACAACGACAATAACCGGATTAATTTACATGCCTCTTTATCTTTAGCCAATTAATTAACAATTAATTCTGGCTTTACGTTCATTATCAATTTCTATCATGAACGAACAATAAATCAAAGAAAGCATAGATATAACTATATCTAGGAAAACATGAGGCAAACTGTTATCACGGTATAAAGCAACAGTATGCGATCAACCAATTCTTTTAATCTGGTTCAAGTATTTAATTAGGTCAATTTCATTGTGATCCAAAGGAATAAATAATGCTAATTCTACGATTGCACATATATAATTAGAGAATCCATGAATCCCCTACCTCGAAGAGTTCTTGACGTCCTTTATCCACACAGCGGGTCACTATCCTAGGAGTAAGGGTTGTTTGTGCAACTCCTACGGAAAGGATTGAAAGGGTCTAGCGCCTCTTAGTTAAGAACAAACGGAAAGAACAACGAAGAATGATATCTCATCCCTTTTTAAGATTTAATGGGGTGACGGATTAAGATCCGGTTAATTCTCCATTAAAAACGGATCGCATTAACCACGCGGTTTGACCAAGTAAAACATTCCAAGCATTAGGAATAATTAATATAGGATTTATGGCATTTGAATAGGCCTTAAGAGCCCTTAAAATAAGGCTTTAAATGTATTTTACGTCAAAGGAAACGTCAAAAGGGGCAAAACTGTAGGAGTCTGGAAACACTGTTCACCCACCGTTACTGTACATGAAACTGATCTGTCACACCGATCTGTGAAACTGATCTGTGAAACTGATCTGCCACACCGATCTGTCTCACCGATCTTTCTCACCGATCTGTCACACCGATCTGTCTCACCGATCTGTCTCACCGATCTCTCTCAGCGATCTGTCTCACCGATCTGTCACACCGATCTGTCTCACCGATCTGTCTCACCGATCTGTCTCACCGATCTGTCTCACCGATCTGTCTCACCGATCTGTCTCACCGATCTGTCTCACCGATCTGTGAAACTGATCTGTGAAACTGATCTGTCACACCGATCTGTCTCACCGATCTGTGAAACTGATCTGTCTCACCGATCTGTTACTGTTCATAAAACTGGAAACACTGTTCACAGAACCGGAAAATTGGCAAAGTGTTGGGGATAAGTCCCCTTGACCTCCCGGAACACCTCCAATACCAACATTTCACAAAGTAATGGACCGGAGAGGTCCGGGCCATTACATTAGATACCTCTCAAAACATTCTCGTCCTCGAGAATTAAAAACCAACCCAGAAGAAAAGAGGGGTCCGAACAACCACCCCATAAGATACCTCTCAGGGGAAAACCAACACGAGTTGTTCAAAATCTGGAATAAAACCGCGACATCCGAGAACAAACAACCCATAAAAACTATTCAAACATAACATCACATTAAAGGTACGTAAATAAAACATGAAAGGTCCAACCATAGAGAAAACATCATTACATGAAAGGAGTTAAACATTAAACAACTCTGGGTACTGAGCAGGTATCTGTGACTCACGCTCCCAGGTACTCTCTTCCATGCCGCCGTGTCGCCACAAGACACGAACTAAAGGAATAGAACGCCCACGCAGCACCTTCTCCTTGTGGTCTTGGATCACCACAGGTTGCTCCTCGAAGGTTGCATCATCATCAACATCGATCTCTCCCCAATCGATAACATGAGATTCATCATGAAGATAACGACGGAGCTGCGATACATGGAAAACATCATGTATCCGACTCATCTGAGGGGGAAGTGCTACTCGATATGCCATAGCTCCAACACGAGCTAACACCTCAAAAGGGCAAACAAAACGGGGAGAAAGCTTACTTCTGCGACCAAACCATTACTGCCCACGACGGGGAGTCACCTTCAGAAACACATGATCCCCAACATTAAACTCTAAGGGTCTCCTTCTTTGATCAGCATAAGATTTCTGATGATCTTGTGCTGTCTTCATCCTCTCACGAATCACTTGAACCATCTCTGTCGTATTCTGCACTAGTTCTGGTCCGAGAATTGATGACTCTCTGACCCCAGTCCAGCACAACGGAGAACGGCATGGCCGACCATACAAGGCTTCAAACGGCGCCATGCCGACGGTAGAGTGAAAACTATTATTGTAATTGAACTCTAGCAAAGGTAAGTGCTTCACCCATGAACATCCAAAATCAAGAACACAAGAGCGCAACATGTCTTCAAGAGGTTGGATGGTTCGCTCTGTCTGACCATCCGTTTGAGGATGAAAAGCAGTGCTAAGGCATAGTTGAGATCCAAAAGCATGCTGGAGACCTCTCCACACCCTACAGGTAAAATGAGGGTCTCGATCAGAAATGATCGTCTTAGGAACTTCGTGAAGCCTCACCACCTCCTCCAGATACTGCCTCGACAAAACCTCCACTGAGCTCGACTCCTTGATTTCTATGAAGTGGGCCGATTTAGTTAAACTATCCACTACCGCCCATATATCATCATGTCCTCCCGGAGCTCGAGGTAAACCTGTAACAAAGTCCATTGAGATGTCCTCCCACTTCCACTGAGGAATCTCTAAGTGCTGGAGAAGACCACCAGGAACACGGTGTTCAGCCTTCACCTTCTGGCAGACTAAACATCGAGACACACATTCTGCAACTGAATGCTTCAGCCCAGGCCACCAAAACTGACTCCTCAAGGATCGATACATCTTCGTCACACCAGGATGTACAGCTAAGGGTGAGCTATGGAACTCTCGGAGAACCGTCTCGCGCATCGCCAAGGGAACAAAAAGCCTGCCATGATACAACACCCGGTGTTGTTCATCTTCTGACCAACCATCAGGGGCCTCTCCACAAACGACTCTGTCTCTCAAAACATCCACCTCTAGATCACCCAACTGAGACTCTTCCACCTTTTTCATCAGGGATGACTGCACCGTCATCTGGAAAAGACAACCTCTTCACCCAACTTCTCCCATATCAAGATGCAAAGCTGCTAGCTCTTCCATCCCTCTCCAGGAATCACCAGATTCACGGACAACATCATTACGTGACTTTCGGCTCAGTGCATCAGCAACAACATTTCCCTTCCCAGATGTATACGATATTTCGAAGTCGTATTCCTGCAAGAACTCCATCCACCGACGCTGCCGCAAGTTCAATTCCCGCTGAGAGAAAACATACCTCAAACTCTTATGATCGGTGAAAACCACAAAGCGATCGCCAATGAGGTAATGTCTCCACAACTTCAGCGCAAACACCACGGCTGCCAACTCAAGATCATGGGTGGCATAGTTGCGTTCATGGGGACGCAACTGCCGAGACCCATAAGAAACAACTGACCTCTGCTGCATGAGAACACAGCCTAGCCCCAGATGTGAAGCATCACAGAAAACATCAAACTGGACTCCCTCTGCTGGAAGACAAAGGACTGGAGCACTTACCAACTTCTCCTTTAGATACTCGAAAGCTGTCTGAAACTGATCAGTCCATATGAACGCTTGATCCTTCCTGGTCAAAGCTGTCAGAGGAGTCGCAACTCGGGAGAAATTAGCCACAAACCTCCTATAATAGTCTGCGAGACCAAGGAAACTTCGCACCTCTGACACGGTCTTGGGGGCTGTCCAAGGCACCACTTCTTCTATCTTCGAAGGATCCACAGCTACTCCCTGTTGGGACACAACATGTCCCAAGAAACGAACTTCTTGAGCCCAGAACTCACACTTGGACAACTTCCCAAACAACCGATGTTGGCGAAGAACTCCCAAAACGGCTCGTAGATGCTCTGCATGCTCCTCTTCAGATGTGGAGTACAAAAGGATGTCGTCGATGAAAACCACAACAAAATTGTCCAGGAATTCACGGAACACAACATTCATCAACCCCATGAAAACAGCTGGAGCATTCGTCACGCCGAATGGCATTACAACAAACTCATAATGCCCATGACGACAACGGAAAGCAGTCTTCGGGATATCCTCATCTTTTACACGCATCTGATGATATCCTGACCGCAAGTCGATCTTTGAGAACCAACTTGCACCCTTCAGTTGATCGAATAGGTCATCAATCCGTGGAAGTGGACAGCGGTTCTTTATTGTCACTTTGTTTAAGCGACGATAATCGACGCACAACCGCAAACTGCCATCAGCCTTTTTCACGAACAAGACTGGTGCACCCCACAGTGACACACTTGGCCGAACAAAACCACACTGCAACAGACCATCGAGCTGAATACGTAGCTCTCGTAACTCAGAATGGGCCATCCTATATGGAGACATAGAGATAGGAGACACTCCTGGCTGTAGCTCGATCCCAAACTCGATCTCTCGTCGAGGGGGTAAGGATACAACCTCTTCTGGAAAGACATCATGGTACTCCTCTACGACCCTAGGAAACGCCAACTGTTGAACCCTTGAAGAACTCAGCATCATCCCAGCCATCATGGATGATAAGGATGAAACTCGTCTATGACTCATCCGAGGATCTCTCTCACCAACAAACACTACTTCCTCTCCGTCTTCATCAAAGAAAACGACCTTCTTCCTGTAGCAATCCACAATAGCCTGCACCGAATACAACCAATCCATGCTGAGGATGACATCATATGGTTGTATTCGTAAACATAGGAAATCCCCCCAAGAGCGGTGCTGCCCCAACACTAGCTCACAGTATCTACATACTTCAAACAAGATAGCTCGACCTCCAACTGGCGTAGTCAACGCCAAGGGCACTAGAAGCCTCTCTACCTCAAGTCCCAAAGCGTGGACAAGGGTAGGGGATATAAAGGAGTGTGTCTCTCCTGAATCAAACAAGGCATACACCAAGGTAGAAAACAAGAAAAGGGTACCTCGGACGAAGTCTGTCTCGCCTGGAGCTGGCAACGCTAGAGCATGAAGCTGACCACGACCACCTCTACGGCCTCTCTAACCCTGATGACGACCACCACCACGGCCGCGCTCTGCTCTCTGAGGACTGGGAGCGTCATGGGGCTGTCCTCTACCTGCTCCATCTACCCTCTGGTGATCTAAAGCTGGTGCAACCTGCTGCTGCTGCCTCGGCTGGAACTGCCTCAACGGAGGAACCTGGAGTGGAGCGCCTGGTGCACGATGACTGCTCTGAAAAGTCGGGCACTCCCGCTGCTGATGACCACGTCCACCACAAGAAAAACAAGCGCCTGATCCCTTGGCATAGGTCTGAGAGTTGCTACCTCCGGAGAAACGAGATGGGAAGGGCTGGGACCTACCCCCAGGTGAACAGAAACTCTTCTGCCCTGAAAACCGGGAACCCCGGACCACAGCTCTCCTTCGTGAGGAATCATGACGATTCCCCTCTCGTGACGATCCGGTCCTGGTCAAAGTCCTCTCAACAACCTCTGCCCTCGCCAGCACCTCAAGATATGTCTTCAGCATAAATGGGGTGACCTGGCGCTGGATCTCTGGAAGTAAAGCCTCCTCGAAATGCCTCACCCTGGCCTCATCATCTGATAACAGGTCTGAAGCATATCGTAGAAGGTTCCTGAAATGGATTCCAAACTCCCGAACACTGGAGCTCCCCTGTCGAAGGGTAAGAAGCTCCTGGCGACTGGATGCCTTCGCAGCCGATGAATGAAACTCGACTCTAAACCTGTCTCGAAACTCCTCCCATGAGATCGCTGACTCCTCACGATCCCTGAGGAACAAGAACCACCACTGTCTCGCTGCTCCACGCAACATCGTCACAACCAAGGACACCCAGTGTTCCTTCCGAGCACGAATCGAACTGAAGCCTATCTCGACCTCCTCCAACCAGTCTTCTGTGACTGCATCTGAAACAGATCCCTCGTACTTCTGTAGACTCTGGCGCTGAAACACTCGGAGTGTCTTCCTCCAAGTGTCATCGTCATCAACCTCTACCCGGCGGCGATCTGCCGGAACAGCCTGCTGGGCACCTTCTGCGCAAACCTGACGAGGACGTCGACCTGGAGCCATACCTGTAAAATAACAACTGTTAGAGCTCTTAAGCCTGGAATATGGAAGACCCAACATTAATTAATTAATTATTTTGTTTTATTAATTTTATGTTACCTATCCCAAGGTCTACCCATTCAAACACAGGCGCAAAGAATAATGATGCATGACCCTTTCCTAGGTCCTTACCCTGCAACCAGTATCACTTTGTTTAGTAGCCACTGTAAACTTAAAGTTCCGTGCAACGGATCATAGGGGGCCCTGAACGCCTATGTCTCTGTCGGTCTCCAGTGTTTACCCCACTTTCTAAACATGAATGACACTGTTGCCCTACCATCCCATGCATCCTCACCTGTGCCTAACTCCAAACTCCATCTTATCCCTCAACCAGAGCTCTGATACCACTCTGTCACGACCCCCTCCCCACAAAGTGTACCCTTCCTGGCCGGCAATGTGAGAAGGGAGATAATGACCCCCCGAGTCCTGCCTCCAGTAGGCCCCGGGTTGGCGACTAGCACCGAGGGTATAGTACACACACAAATGGGAGGCATTACCCTCTAAGAGAACACATGCAGAAGAGAGAGATAGAATAGACTCCAACCAACTCCAAATCAGAACTGAAATATAAAAGAAAACCAAGTACATATATGAAATGTCATGCAAAAGTACTACAACTGAAAGGGAAAACTACAAGTACCCAAAAGAAAGAAAAACTGCAGCGACCACAAGCCCGAACAGCTCCTCCTCCAACCACAAGCTAGTAGTAACCAGCTTGATCTCCAACCTGCTCCAAGTGACCTGAAAAATAGTTTATATGTACATAGGGTGAGTATAACAGTATACTCAGTAGGATCCTCCCCAAGACTCTCGTGCAAAAGTAAAGAAAGCATGCTAAAGCCCAGTGAACAACAAGTGAAACTAACTCTTCACCTAAACAGGTATATTATGTTCCCAACCTCACCATGGCTACTCTCACCAAGTAACGCATACAAGAATATAGAATATAATAAATAATATCAAGGGTACCCCGCTACCACTTCCCCACTGTTTTGCCACATTGCCCCAACGACATACGTCCTGTGCATCTCTCTCCAAAGGCTTGCCCGTATCAACATGGGTCAAGCTCCACAATCTGCACCTCGTGCACCACAAAGGCTTGCCCGCAAACACCTGGTCTAAGCTCCACACAATCCTCACAACCAAAAGTAACCAGGTAGTTTCCGGGAGCCACCACAGCTCGTATAACGTGTATCATACGTCGGGTATTATACCTCAAGCCATTACAGCCCATACACCGACTAAGGATCCTCAAGCCATCACAGCCTATACACGTTACACCTATAGTAGTCCATAGGATACTATATCCAGAATATATGTGTGTGAAATAACCACAAGCCATTACAGCCCTCTACACACATATATGGGTAAAACGAACCACTGTGCCTACTAGCACTAAGATCTACCAAGAGAAGAGAGCGGGGCCAAATGGGGTAGTCAGCCATTCAACCTCCCATCAGAATGATGGGGAAAACACCCCCCAGGACTCAGAATCCCCGGGGTGTCCGTTGCCCTTACCGACAGGGTGGAGTAGCGTATAGAAATAAAATGTACAGAATATATAAGTAACTCACATCCACACTATGGGCATTACCTAGTCTTAGATACAACTGCAGCTAACGTCTCTCAGACTCCAGGCTGCTACTTCTAAGACTAGGTATCCTATAAGCACACAACCAATTGAAGAGCTTTATTAGATTTCTCCATTCTCATTTATCAGTTCCACTGTACATTAATTAATTCTTTAATCATTAATTAAGATTGAACAATTCCACATTAAACTGAAATGGCGTCACTTTAAAAAACAAATGCTCCTTTTTAAGATTCACATCACCTTTAAATTCCAGCATCTCCATCCCCATTGATTTTCACCATTTAATCAAACATTCATTACAGAATTACTTTTCCACATTCCCAGGAATTCTAGAAAAACATCCTATGCTTCTAAACACAAAGGAGGCTCAACACGGTGAGTAGATATACTACCCGTCGAGTCTTTGCCGCCTATAGAAAGAGCATAGACCCATCATCCTTCGAGAGGCTAAACACGGAAAGCACGTGGCATACCCCGCGTGTCTTCGTCTCCTTCAGAAAGAGGGTAAGCAAGACCAACTGCCTTGAGAAGTGGGGAAAAGTAAAGAAGATAAACAACCAAACCAAACCACCAACATCAAACCATCACATTCATCTCATACCATCACCCTTGGTGTCCTCCCCGACACCCATATGCATAAACCGATGCATCTCGCCACACTAGGCGTCATCCGCTGCCACAACCACAAGTCTCCAAGCCTCCACATATCACAACAGCCATCTAGGCTCACATCACAGCACAAGCAGCAGGAAAACAAACATCACAAAGTGGGCTCTCAGCCCGTTAACAAACAAGAGGGTAACTCAGAACCCTTTTTTAAATTCCCACATAATTTGTTCTCTAATCCATATTGAATTAACAGATTTGTTATTCGTAGGCTCCAATAATTGATACCTAATCAGTAAGCTATCACAATTAAATAACCAAGCTTACTTCCCTAATTTGATTATCCTCAAATTAGAAAAACTACAACAACGACAATAACAGGATTAATTTACATGCCTCTTTATCTTTAGCCAATTAATTAACAATTAATTCCGGCTTTACTTTCATTATCAATTTCTATCATGAATGAACAATAAATCAAAGAAAGCATAGATATCACTATATCTAGGAAAACATGATGCAAACCGTTATCACGGTATAAAGCAACAGTATGTGATCAACCAATTCTTTTAATCCAGTTCAAGTATTTAATTAGGTCAATTTCATTGTGATCCAAAGGAATAAATCATGCTAATTCTACGATTGCACATATATAATTAGAGAATCCATGAATCCCCTACCTCGAAGAGTTCTTGACGTCCTTTATCCACACAGCGGGTCACTATCCTAGGAGTAAGGGTTGTTTGTGCAACTCCTACGGAAAGGATTGAAAGGGTCTAGCGCCTCTTAGTTAAGAACAAACGGAAAGAACAACGAAGAATGATATCTCATCCCTTTTTAAGATTTAATGGGGTGACGGATTAAGATCCGGTTAATTCTCCATTAAAAACGGATCGCATTAACCACGCGGTTTGACCAAGTAAAACATTCCAAGCATTAGGAATAATTAATATAGGATTTATGGCATTTGAATAGGCCTTAAGAGCCCTTAAAATAAGGCTTTAAATGTATTTTACGTCAAAGGAAACGTCAAAAGGGGCAAAACTGTAGGAGTCTGGAAACACTGTTCACCCACCGTTACTGTACATGAAACTGATCTGTCACACCGATCTGTGAAACTGATCTGTGAAACTGATCTGCCACACCGATCTGTCTCACCGATCTGTCTCACCGATCTGTCACACCGATCTGTCTCACCGATCTGTCTCACCGATCTCTCTCAGCGATCTGTCTCACCGATCTGTCACACCGATCTGTCTCACCGATCTGTCTCACCGATCTGTCTCACCGATCTGTCTCACCGATCTGTCTCACCGATCTGTCTCACCGATCTGTCTCACCGATCTGTCTCACCGATCTGTCTCACCGATCTGTCTCACCGATCTGTGAAACTGATCAGTGAAACTGATCTGTCACACCGATCTGTCTCACCGATCTGTGAAACTGATCTGTCTCACCGATTTGTTACTGTTCATAAAACTGGAAACACTGTTCACAGAACCGGAAAACTGGCAAAGTGTTGGGGATAAGTCCCCTTGACCTCCCGGAACACCTCCAATACCAACATTTCACAAAGTAATGGACCGGAGAGGTCCGGGCCATTACATTTTATCTTAAATCAAAAGAAGTTACCCAATTTGAGGTAATGTCTTTTCTCAAGATTCATTCATTTATTTTCCCTTCTCCAATAAAATAAACTCCCTTTATTAAATTATATTATAAAAAACTAGTATATTTAATATAATATGATGTTTTAATTCTAGATATTCTAACTAAACTCACACGCACCTCTATCTAATTTATTTAAAACATACTGTTTCTATGGACGGTGAACTACTGCCTCATGAAACGACAATTGTTTAATTATCTCGTACTACCAATAATGGTGGAAATTATAATGAAAATGTATTTATATATGATATATATATATTTTATATCGTATCTATACTCATTTTATTTTTATTTAAAACATATGATTATGATTTTCATGATATGTAAACATGATAATTTCCTTTGAGGATGTGCGGACTACCTCCCCCTCAAAGTGATATGACTTGTTCATAAAATATATGGAATTTATAAAGAAAGGAATTAAAAAACTTATTAAACATATATAAAATATGATATTAAATTGAATTCTAAAATACCTATGTATCATTAAGTTTTCATTCCTTTAAATATGAAATAGAAATGAAAGTGCATTTCATGTGGATGTACGGATTACCGTATCCCTAAAAGATGCATTTCATTTTTTATATCCAAAATTTATGGACTATTATAAACACATATATATGTTATATATATTATATATAAGACATTTAAATCATGAATTTCATTCTGGAGATAATGGAATTTTGGCGTCATGGACAATTTGTAATTATAACACGTTCGTTTTTTACTCAAGTTCTGAATGTCTACAAAATCACCTATATTAACATAAATTATTAGGTAATGTTTATAACATGTAAATAAGTGATATATCATTAATAATAATATTGAAAAATGTTCTTACTAAAGTATAAATAAACATAATTTTTATATTTAGGATGAACAAAGAACATACGTGACGAGTCAGACACATGGTAAGGGTCATCATCTCAATCTTCTTTCATTGAGGCATATCTTGATGTTATGTATCTTTATTGTCCAATAATGTTTATTTAAAACCATTTTGAGATTTCATATCATGTATTACTATATTCTCTTGATATTGGATGTTTTTTTAGTTACATTCTATAATGACTCTTATTCAAGTGTTTCTTAAGTGGTAAGGGTCTTTTTAAATAAAACCCCCATTTTAATGTTTTAATGATTTATTCTTATAAAATCATACTATTTTATGTTAATGTTTTTTAAATGGTTTTATGGATTTATTTAAATGTACATAAATTCTTTAAAATTTTAATTGTCAAATTTGTTATAAAATTTTCAACGTCGTATGAGACACTTCGATTCAAAATCTCTTTATTAAATTTTTTAAAGGGATTCAGAAATTGATTGAGTATCTTGAAATAATTTATTATGATTTTAAATGAAATGATATTAGTGAAATGTTAATATTAGATATATTTTATGTACTGTTATTTTATAATTGTACGTAGACATTCGACGAGTGGTTATGTGATAAATCAAATATGGGTGGTTACGTGATAAACCAAATAATGGGTGGTTCCTTGGTAATCCAAGGATGGGTGGTTAAGTTATAAACTCCAATGCAGTGGGTATGGAAGTAGATTGTCAGGATATTCCATTAAGTGATACGTGAGGAAGTCGATCATATGGTTTTTTCATTTATGTATGTTTATGCCCCAAGTTACCTTTATATGCTTTATAGTTCTTTTTATGGGATTTATGGTAATCATATGATTACAAAAATGGTAATTAATGAGCTTTTATTTAATGCATTATTTTTACTAAATCATAATGTTGGAATGTATTACTTTATGATAATGTATTAATGGTTTTCATGTTATCCCATAACTAACTGTTTTTTTTCATTATGTATCCCTTACTAAGATTTTTATGCTCATTAAATGTTTTGAAAAGTATTTCAAAATACATAAAGAATAATAGAGTCAAGGATGGGATGAGGGAAATTTTTTTCTATTAAAACATGAAACTATATCATGTTTCTTTTTAAAGAGTTTTGGTTTTATGAAAAAATTTGTAGTGAGTAGATGTGTCTACTTGTAATATTAAAGATGTTATGTATAATTTATGACCTAATTCTCTAAATCTATTAACATGAATAGAAGTTCAATGTAAATTAATGTCAAATTATTGACTTATCAATAAACTATGTAATGTTTAAGGCTGGCGCCTTATATTGTTTATTATAGGTTGGTTTAGAAAAATTTAGGAGTTGGGATATTGTTAAATCAATATATGTAAATTAATTTATGGAAATATTTAAGTGATATAGAATTTGGAGATTATAATGTTCCTTCACCTAATATATTTCTTTGTTTAGAATGTTTTTCTACAGAGGAAATAGGGTACCTACAATGGGAGAACATCAATTGGAAAACAACCATCCAAATCATCAGCCTAAGATGTCCATAATCAGAAATGAACAATTTGTTGTAGTGATGGTTCATTTGACTAAGGTGATAATTAGTGGTGGGGTGTATGAACGATATCAACTATACTAACCACAGAGGCATTTGTTGATCATAGAGCATTTCATGAGGAAACACCCCCCATCATTTAGAGGATTGTTTAACCATGTACAAGGTGATGGGTAGATTAATGTATTGGAAAATATTTTTTATGTAATGGGTTTTTTATACAATCAAAAAGTTTTGTATTTTTGTTTATCCTATTGATGGATTAGTTGATCAGTGGTATTCAGTTATTAATTATATCAGTGGAAGTGAAGAGATTGACCCCATGTAATGGGTTGGTTTTAAGAATATCTTCCTGGAGAAATATTTTCCTAAGACTGTTCAACTTAGGATGGAAAATCAATTCATGTAATTTAGAAAAAAGGAGAAAGATTCAGTGGATGCATTTGATGAATTTTTTTCCTATTTTTCAAGGTACGACCAAAATTTTATCAAGGATATTGATAGTGAGATAAATAAGTTTTACTTACGATTGAAGCCGAAATGTTGATGTGTGTTAGCTTCTCGTGCATTCAAAATCTATGGGAAACTTTTTAGATGTTATAATAAGGTATAAATTTAGTTTTATAATGAGTATATATTCCCTGAGAGGAAACAAAATAATCAATTCACTTGGTAGGAAATAGGAATGAATTCATCAAAGAAGCCTGGAGGTAAGAAAACTAATTTTGCAACTTCTGAGAAGTTTTGTAAAAAGAACACTGGAGAATGTATCTCAAATACTGTGAAGTGATTCAGATGTGGTAATACTGTTCATATTTCTCATAACTATATGGAATAAGATTATAAAGTAATTGAAAAACCAATAGTAAGATGATTTATTTTAAATTTGTTAGGACATTTTGCCAGTGTGTGTCCAATGTTGATTACCCACGGTGGAAACCAGAAATATTGAAAGAATAAGTGCATGGAAAAATCAATTTCGACTAATGAAATTGATGTGTGACCTTTAAATGAACTATTGACAGGTATGTTATAAATTTTATCAAAATTTTACAATACTCTCCATGAACATGGATCATCACATTATTTTATTTCTGAGAGTATTGCAAGTAAATTAGGTATATAAAAACATGAATGTGATATTAAACTATTGGTAAAAAATCCACATAGAAGTATTAAAAAAACATGATTTGTTTTCATCTTCCAATTATTATTATTGTGATAGTATTTATTGTAAATATTGTAGAACGTTCCATTGTGTAATTTTATATCATATTGCGTATGGATTGGATTTTAGTTTATCATGCTAAAATATATTGTAAATCCTATAATGTTTTATTCAATGATTTCACACCATTGATAAAATATCAAAATGCTTAATGATTGATAAATTATGGAATTGAATGTTTTCTAGATGATGTTGTCAAAAATAAAAGAACATTATTTATTTGTGACATTCCAGTAGTGAATGAATTGAGATATGTTTTTCTGACTGAATTTCCTAGTATTGTTCCCAATCAGGAGGTTGAATTAACTATTGATTTAGTTCCTAATGAAAGTCCTTTTTCTAAACCACATTATATAATTTCTCAAATTAAACATTTAATGTTAATGAAGCAGTTATAGGAGTTAATTGATAAAGTTTTCATTCGACCAACTGCTTCACCACAGGGTGATCCAACTTTATTTGTGAAAAAGAAATATAGTTATATAAGACTATGATTTGATTGAAAGGACTTAAATAACATCAATATTAATAACATTTATCTGTTTACTAATATTAATGATTTGTTTGATCGCCTTCATGTAGCCCAGTATTTCTCAACGACTGATTTGAGGTCCGGGTACCACCAGCTGAAGGTGAAGGAAGTTGATATTCCAAAAACAGCTTTTACAATGAGATATGGGCATTGTGAGTTTGTAGTTATTCCCTTTGGGTTATCTAATGTACCTTCTGTAATAATTCATATCATGAATGGAGCTATCATCGGTTTCTAGATCTTTTTTTGGCTGTTTTTATCGATGATATCTAGGTATAATATAAAAGATGAGAGGAACATGAATGTCACATATGGATTGTCTTAAAAACATTAAAATAAAAGAAACTATATGTAATGTTTATTAACAGTGAATTTTGGTTGAAAAAAAATTCATTCTATGTTCATATTGTTTCAAAATATGTAGTAAATGATGACCCTTCTAAAACAAAAGTTGTTGAAGAGTGGACAAGACCAGCCAATATCACATATATATGTAGTTTTCTTGGATTAGTGGGTTATTAACGAAGGTTTTTTGAAAATATTTCTTGGTTATATATCCCAATAACTAAGTTAACACATAAATAAGTTATTTTCAACTAGACAATCAAATTTGATAATTGTTTTCAGGAATTGAAAAGAAGATTAGTAAATGATCCAGTTTTGGCCTTGCCTTCTAGGAGTGGTGAATTTGTTATCTATAGTGATATATCATCAAAAGGACTTGGTTGTGTCTTAATGAAAAATGATCAGGTAATTTCTTATGATTTAAATCAGTTGAAACCTCAGGAGATGATTTACCATACTCATGATGTAGAATTACTTGGTGTTTTTTTTCATTTAATATTTGGAGGCATCCTTTGAATGGATTAAATTGTGAAATATATATACAGATCCCAAATTTCTAAAGTTTATATTCACTCAGAATCAATTAAACATTAGGCAAAGGATATTTCTATATTTAATCAAGGATTATAATTGCATGATCCATTTCCACTTTGGAAAATCAAATAATGTGGCTGATTATTTGAGTTGAAGGACTAATGATACATAAACCATCCTATGTTTGGAATGAGATACTTTTCTATGATCTAATGAATTTTTTATTGGATGTTGTTGGTGTAAGGAATTGCTTTGTTTTTTTCAGGTGGTATTGAAATTATTAAAGAAGATAGTGAGTTGCAAAAAAGGGATAATTGGCTCATTATGGTAAGTTACTAGAATTAAACATTGATAAAGATAGTGTTTCAAGGTTTAGAAAGATATTATGGGTGCCTTGTCATTCCTATTTGAAGAAAGAGTTATTATATAAAACTCATAGTTCTCCATTTTTAGTTCATCCTGGTAGTAATAAGATGTATAGAGATCTTCGAAAATATTTTTGGTGGGATGAAATAAAAAGAGATATTACTGACTTTACTGTGAAGTGTTTCATTTTTTAGTAGGTTAAAGTAGACTGTTAGTTACAGAAAGGGATGTTTCAACCGTTTCCATCGCAAGAGTGGAAATGAGAAAATGTTTCCATTGATTTCATAGTGGGGTTACCAAAAAAATATCAACGTAATAAAGCAATATGGGTTATTGTTGATCGATTCACTAGATCTACTCATTTTTTCTCTAATTAGAGACACTATATCTCTGGATCAAGTTTCTTATTTATCTATTAAATAGATATTCATGTTACATGGAGTTCCCCTCCCCATTGTAATTGATCGTGATACCATGTTTTCATATAACCTTTAGAAAGGGCTTCAGATGTCATTGAGAACTAAATTAAATTTCAGTATACCTTTTCTTCACCAATCAGATGGGCAGTCAGAACAAACAATCCAGACCATGGAGGATATGCTACGTTCTTATTCACTAGATTACCAGGGATGTTGGGATCATTATATTTATTTAGATGAGTTTTCTTATAATAAATGTTTTTATTCTAGTATAAAAATTGTACCATTTGAGGCATTATAGGGAAAGAGGTGTTGAAATCCATATTTTTTGGGATGAAATGGGTGAAAGGATGTTGATGGGACCAAAATTGGTAGAAGATATGGAATAAAAAGATCAGTGGATTCAGAATAACATGAGAATAGCTCATATCAGGCAGAAAAGTTATGCAGATAACAGAAGGAAAAATCATACAGTAGAGATAGGTGATCATGTCATTCTCAAAACTTCTCCATGGAAAAGTGTGATGTATTTTGGAAATAATGGAAAGATAAGTATGAGATTCATTGGAACCTTTGAAATCCTATACAACGTCGGATCAGGTTCCTCTAGAGTGTACTTGCCTCCATGTTTATCCCCAGTACATAATGTTTTTCATGTTTCAATGTTGAGGTAGTATATGCCTGATCCATGTCTTGTTTTGAGTCCAGAGGACGTTCAGTTGAAATAGAATGTTTCTTATGAGGAACAAACACTCTAGATTTTTGACCAAAGAGGGAAAGTGTTATAGAATAAAATAATTCATCAAGTAAATTTTTTATGGAAAACCTATATGATTGAGGAGGAAACGTGGGAATATGAAAATACTATGAGATATAAATACCCCCACTTATTTGATATGTGAATAGAATTATAGGTACACAATTCCCAAAAGGCGGGAAAGATGTAACTTCCCATGTTAATTAAAAATATGAAATTTTCATATTTATTAATATTTTTTAATTAAATATTAATTTTACATTAAATGTGATGTTATTCCTTAATGTGTACAGAACATGCAACAATGATTTTTTTCTGTAATCTTATGCTCCACACAATGTTGAGTTATACCAAAAAATAAAATAATAATAATAATATTTTAAATGGTAGTTATTTCCTAGTTATTGTAATGGAAATAATGAATAAAACTAAATAAAATATTATTATACATGTTTTTTAAATGTATATACATTTTTCCAATAAATTTTAGTGACTCAAAATAAGATTTAATTTGATTTTAAGCAAGAAATACTCTAATATTATTTAAACGGTCGACTTACCATATTTTGATGGAGAACACATTTTAAATCCTATTTTTTCACTTTTATATAGTATATATTAAAACATTATTTGATTAGAATCAGGAATTCAATATTTACTTTGGTTGAAATTTTCGTATTTTTCTGATAAAGTACATTTTTTATGAATTGTTAAAAATAATGCATTTTAATTAAAAATTGATTTTCAATTTAATATATTTATATAGTTGGACTATAATTTTAATTGTTTTTAAATTGTAATGGGAATATTTTTTAACATTTAATATAATTTTTTACATTGAAAGTAATTCCAATTTTAAATTGGACATACACACATGTCAATTTTTCGAAGATTTTACTTCATAAAAACATGATTTTTGGTTGTGACAACGGGAAATAATTTTGAATTAATTTTACCAATTGTTTATTTTGAATTTAGAAAAAAAAGATTTCATATTTGGAATCAGGAGGTATAATTTGTGTAAATAGACACATTTTATTTTTAGACATTACGAATAGTATTTTTAGTAATAAATTTATATAAAATGGTTAAAGGGTAAATCTGATAAATAAGGGTAAAAAATTAATATTTTAATAATATTAAATTACCCAAACATGTGTCCTAATCCCATTGGATGTGATATTTACGACCATGGGGTTCCTTCAGTCGATTTTGGGACCCTTGTAGCCACATTGATGTGAAAATAAAATTTAATAAGAATTAATTTAATGTAAAGAAAAATATAACAAAAACATGACTTTTTTTAACTAAACCAATTTTTATATTGGGATATAAAAATTATTTTTTAGATTTTAAATATTAATTATAAATATTAATATTTATTATATCATGGTATTTTTTTTTATAATTTTTAAACATCGTATAAATATTTTTTTTAAGACAGAATGATGATGTAGTGATTACCTTATTAATGAATTATTTAGAAAAATGGGATAATAAGTATAAAAATAAATTTATATTAAAATTTTTATTCCATCCCTAATTTTTTTTGGAAGATTATGTCTTGTTTTATTTTAATTAATTATGTTTTTTACAATGAATAATGTTGTTATGGAATATTTAAAAATTTGTGATATGAATAGTATAAAAATTGACATAAATGAGTTTTTCAAACAAATAATATTTCCTTAAAAAATATAATTGTCCTAAAAATCTAATATTTGGCCAAATGAAATATATAATGTTAAATATTTTATTAATGAAACACTTGAAGTTATATTTTAATTTTATAGTAACTATATTAACCATATAGTATGAATATACAAGAAGTCATGGTAAAAGATAAATTAGTTAACTAAGGGATAAAGTTATAATATAAGGTTAAATTTGAGCACTAGACTTGTATAAAACCTATTGTTTGAAAGTATTTCAAATAATACTCACCATATATTATAATAAAATGAGTTGGATACCTTTTCAAATTGACATTCAGTTTATAATAAAATAATCATTCAAGAAATTCTTAATGTTCCCCTCTTCTGTCTTATAAAAGGGAATCACCTCTAACCCTTACACACACCTCTCAACCCCCTTTGGATTATACAAACCCCACCCAAATATTCTCTAAATATACCACTAATACTCATAGAATCCTTATCTTGGTCAGAAGGAAATTTAAGAGAACCTTTAATCTTAAATCAAAAGGAATTACTCGATTTGAGGTAATGTCTCCTCTCACACTTCTTTCATTTATTTTCCCTTCTACAACACATAAACTATATTTATTAAATTATTGGATAAAAAGAAGTATATTCCATATACTGTTATTTTTTTTATTCCAAATATTCTACCTACACTCACACACACTATCATATTATAGATTTAGAACATACTATTTCTTTTGATGGCGAACTACTGCCTCACGAAATGTTGATTGTTCAATTATATTCTACCACCTCTCATGGTAGAAATTATGATAGTACTATATATATATAATATTTTTTTTATATATTATCTATTCTTATGTAATTTTTTATATACAACATACCTTTATGATTTTCATGAGGTGTAATCACGATAATTTTATTTGAGGAAGTGCAGACTCCCGCCTCCTCAAAATGATATGACTCATTCATTCCATAAATAGTACGTATAAAGGATAAAGTTAATGAAATTTTATATTTTAATTATAATATAAATATGTATAATTTTGTTTTCATTCCTTTAAGTATTAAATATAAATTAATGTATCATTGAAACATTCGTACGACTTACAGTCTCCATGAACTGTGTATTTCATTTCTTATATCCAAATGTAATGGACTACTATAAATACATATATTATGGATATATATGATATTTATGATATTTAAATCATGAATATAATTATATATATAGTGTAATTTTGACCTCATGGATGATTTTTAATTAAAACAAGTTCATTTTTGAGTCGAGTACCGAATATCGACAAAACAACCGATATTTACTTAAATTATTATGTAATTTTTCTAATGTTGTAATAAGTGATATAATATGAATTATAAAATTTTAAAAGGTTCTTAAGAAGGTTAAAATTAATTTATGTTTATTAATCAAGAATAACAATGAACATAAGTGAGGTGTCAGAGAAAGGTAAGGCACTTCGTCTCATTCCTCTTTCATTGAGGCATATCCTGATGTTAACTATCATTATTATCCTATAAAATTTATTTACAATCAATTTGACATTTCGTATCATGAATTACTATATTCTCATGATATTTGAAGTTTTTTAGTTATATTCAATAATGATTATTATTCAAATGTTTCTCAAGTGGTAAGGTAAATTTTAACTACAACCCTCGTTTTAATGTTTTGATGATTTATTCTTATAATATCATTCGATTTTATGTCCATGATTTAGAAATGATTTTAAGTATTTAATTTTATGGAAATAAATGTTTTAAATTGTTAATTATAAAATTGATTTTATATGTTTTAAAGTTTTATGAGACATTTTGATTTGAAAATATTTTTATTAAATGTTTTAAATGGGTTTTAAAATGGATTGAGTATTTCAATATTATAAAATGATTTCTTGTGATAGCTAATGAAATGTTGTTAGTGAAATGTTAATATATGAAATATTTTATTTGTTCTGATTATATGATGGTAATTGAACATTTTATGGGTGGTTACGTGATAAAAAAATGAAGGGTGGTTACGTGATAAATCAAATAACAGGTGGTTCCTTGAAAAATAAAGGATGAGTGGTTAGGTTATTACCACCAATTCATTTGGTATGAAAGTAGACCGTATGACTATTACATTTATTTATTTGTGTGTAATATGACCTTATGGTTCTACCATTTAAGTATTTTCATGTCCAATGTTTCCTTTATATGATTTATGTATCTTTTTATGGTCTTTATAATAATCTTCATGTTGGAAAAAGGGTATGTTATGAGCTTATATTCAGTGAAGTATTTTTACCGCTTCTTTAATGTGAAAATGTTACTTTATGAAAAATTATTCATGGTTATAATATTATTCCATTACTAAAAGTTTTCTTCTTTATGTATCCCTTACTGAGATTTTTATTCTGATCCCATGTTTTGAAATGATTTTCACATAAATTAATAAGAATAGATTTAAGAAGGGATCAAAAAAAATTATGTGGTTTAAACATGAAACAATATAATGGTTGTTTTTAAAATCTTTTTCTTTATGAAATAAATTAGTAGTGAGTAGATGTTTCTATTTATAATATTCAAGAGGTTATGTATATGTTATGACCTAATTCCTTAAATCTCTAAACCTGAAAACATCCTCTATGTGAATTAAAGTCAAATTATTTACTTTTCTCTATATTAAGTAACGTGTAAGGTTGGGGCCTTATAAGGAGGGAGTTACACAATGTCAAAATTATTACATACAACATGAGTATCATTTACAAGTGAATCCATGGAATTTTTTAATCAAAATTTCATCAGGTTTATAATTTTTTGTGGGTAATCATTACACTTCCCAACACATCTGTTTTTGGAATGGCTACACCTAATTCAAACCATTTTAAAGAATAAAAGGATATTAAGGGTGATAATATAGAGATTAATAAGCATGAAAAATAAAACTATTTACATTGATGAAAAAATTCATAAGTACAATTCATACCCTACCATATAAATTTCTATGATAAGATCTACATTTTCTATGGTAACTTTTCTATTTGGTTCTTATAATAAATTTACTTAATAATAAATTCAAATCCTTTAAAATTTATTGTAAATAAAAAATTAGTTTTCAAATTAATATCCTACAGTATTGTGAATCTATGTGTGTAGTTATGCATCTTTTTCTAGAACCAGGTCACTGTTGAGTAAATAACTTATAGACCCTCTTTAGGATTATTACCCCTATGTAAATTTTTTCCCAACCTTGCATCCAAAGTCTAGTATATATTAACGGATTTATTTTCTTAGAAAATCACAAAACTATTACTTTACTAAACCATCATTATGTTATCTTATACATATGAATATTCTTAGGGTTTTCAATAATGTACTCATATAATAATATACTAAATTGACAAGAACATACTATGATACCAATTATAGTGATCCATGAAATAAAATCAATTTATTACATTAATGTTCATATCAATTTTCAATAATTAAAATATAAGGATTTAGAGGGCTTTTGTATTTGGATGATTAGATGAATAAATTCATCATCATAAGAATAAATTCAACATCTTTATTTAAAAAAAAATAGTTTCACAATCTAATTAGTCTTATAAATCAATATGGGTTATACTAAAGAAAAATTAATAATGTAAAGGGTCATCTTAAAAACCCAATAAGTGAAAGACTTAATTAAATCAGCACGTTATGAATGGGTTCAATGGCATATCATAATACCAAGGGATGGATAATCATAGTCATAAAAATATTTCATAATGGAATGAAATCATAAGATTATAGAATTGTAAGAATATATAAATTTAATTAAGCATGAAATCATAAAAATAATTCAAGGATAAACCCAAAACAATATAACAAAGGTAAAATATTATTACAATTATTATATGATCATTCTAACTTTCATAATAACACAGTGTTCTTAAGATAGCTACCGGTGCACCATACATTGTATCTCATGATATGTTAACACTACCCAATGATTTGGAGGACTATAATGGACCCACCAATCACATCATAATATTTACCTGCATTTTTGTTCGATAAGATAAATAGACCCATAGATAAATCATAAACACAATATAAACCAAACTCAGAAAGTGGGTTTGAAATTAGTGTCTCGAGAAATAACCGATGGGTATATCATATATAATCAGAAGAAAATAAATAAATAAATCATTTATGAAGTTCAAATTTATAAAATAGTTTTTTAAAATGGGGTTTTACTGATGAAATTGTTTATAAAAAAAAATTTCATAATAATTAAAACATACAAATTTGGTGAAACATTTTGAGATGGGAAAATAATCCTTAAAGACATATTTTTCTCAATTTTTAGAATCTATATTTTC
The DNA here is from genome assembly GCA_963277665.1 of Viscum album. Lineage (NCBI taxonomy): Eukaryota > Viridiplantae > Streptophyta > Magnoliopsida > Santalales > Viscaceae > Viscum > Viscum album. The sequence goes on along the minus strand of OY728133.1, from coordinate 1,368,876,058 downwards.
TCTAAAATTGGTAATCATTTCATTTTGAGTTTTTTATAAAATATACATGATCAGTAAAAAAGTTGTTGGGGAGTTACATGACATGAAATTAGCCATATATATTATATGTTAAATAATGTTAACTTAAAAGAGAAAATTGAAATAAAAAATTTAAAATGTACTTTACCAAAAAAAATAAACGCAATGTAACCAAATTATATATATGAAAATATCACATATATTTAGAATATGGATTATATTCTTGATAAAAATGAGAATGAAAAGGGTGAAAAATTAATATAATGTGTTACGAAAAGGTATCAATGTGGTTTTGAGGATCCATTACCCCGTGTCTTAATGAAATCTTCACATTCACTTAAATTCTTGAAAATTTATATTATGTTTATTAAATATATTACCATTAAACATATTCACATATATTTTTTATTATACGCCCTTTTACTCATCTTTGCTTATTTATTCTTAATAAAGTTCCTGAATATATTTCTTTCTTGGGGTAGTGTGGTTAATTTCTTAATAACACTTTACGTTTATTGATAATTGTCAATAGTTTTGTAAAATTTCATTATGATATCATGAATTTGAGAGTTCTATTTAAATTATTATTCCGTATGGTCAATACATATAAAATTTCAACGCTTATCCCAAAATATCATAATTAATAAAGGATCTATTATAAGTCCGTTTTAGGCTATTACTGTTATAATAAGCATTTATTATTTTTATTACCTATAGATTGTCATGTGTTATAATTAAATAATATTTATTATATAAAAAATATAAATTTTAATAACATACATGTTAGTGGTCATGGAAAATAAAACACATCATTTATGAGGTGGTAGTCCACACACACACATAATGACATTTTCATGTTTCACAATGATATTGGAAGAAAGTAAAAAAATTAGGTATTACATTATTATAATAAAACATCCTCATAGAAAAAATTCTAGTTGTATCATAACATCAATAATAGAGGTTACTTGAGGGGTTTAAATGAATAAAATAATATAGAAATGATTTGTTTAGAGAATTACCTTTCCCTTAGATGTTCTCCATTGGGTAACTCCTTATGATTATTTAGCCAGGTTTGTCATTCAATCTATGGATTCCATGGAATGGGGAAGTTGATCAAGAGATACTTGAGATGAATTTTGGATTATCCATGAATTTTTATTATGTGGAGAAATGTTATGGATATGGCCTCCATTTATATACGAGGAAAATGGAAATTTTTTAATTATACATTATTTCTCAATAATATCACTCCATTATTTATGGAAAAAGCTTCAAAAAAAAGAAAATAACATAGTGGTAAAATATAAATGGATGGGGATCCCTCCACTATCTAATATAACAAATTTTTTCATCATATTCTAACCACATAAACTATATAAAACCTCTTTTACCATAATTTTACCTTACCAAGGTAACTCTATTTTCAACATTGGATACTAATTTTAATTGACAAAATTTAAATAAATTTATATTATAATTTTAACATTATTATCTTAAATATATAAATAATTTTATTACATGAATATTCTATGATATATAGAAATTAATTTTATTATTAGCATACATAATGTGGAAAAACCATTTCATAGAAAAAGATAATTTTATGATTAACATTTATGTGTGGGATAACATAAAAAATGTATTTAATTTCTAAGAGATAAATTGTATTATTATTAAACAATTAGATAATATTTTGAGGTAAAATAATTCAAAAATTATTTTTACTAAATTAATCTTTAATCAAATGTACCAACCAAAAAGTGTATTTTATTGTGATTAAAACATTGTTTTTCTTTTATATAGTTAAACATATGTTTTATAAATTTAAAATAATATATTTAATATGAATAAAATTATTCATTGTTTATATAACCATTTAATTAATTTTTTTAAACTATATGCCTTTTATATATTCTAATAATGTATTAAAATCCACTATTTTGGAAAAATCTATAATTTCAACTATTCATATAAGAATCAGTTATTTTAGAAAACTACAAAAAAATTAATCCTAAGATCAATTTCACATGATGAATCAAAAAATTAAATCATCATCATTATATTAAACTTATCTATGTGAAAAAATTATTTTTAAATATATACACGTAAAACGAATAAACAATTATTTTAAAATGAATTTTAAAAAATGACATGTATATATATTATTATTGAAAAAAAGGTAAATTTTTATCCAAAAAAATCCTTTTTTTATGTTCCAAAATAATCAATTTATGGTTAAGTGATAACTATAGATGAAAAAAATATAGTAGCATGCCCAAGGAGATCTACAATTAGAGGCATGAACTAGACCATCCCAAACAAACAGAAAAAACACAACAAGGAAGAAGAAATATTGCTTATGAGCCATCAATGGAGGATGACCAATAGTGAGAGATTTATTGATAGAGTTCTAAAATGAGGAACTATGAGACCAATGAGTAACTTTTTATGATGAATCCCTTCAAAAGAGCACTTGAAATGTTTGACCTTCTCCAAATACACCAGCAGCATCTAAAACATCACAAAATCCATCGAACTTGATCAAAATGGGGGCATGCATGAAGGAGATGAACAAAATGACATAGGAACCCAAGAAAATGAAGATTAACATAGGTGTAGAAACTCGACATCATCGAACGCCACAAAAAAGTCCCAAGTCGAACCGTCATTGGTTGTGTATGTTCATGCGGGCATTCAGTACCATGACTGCCCTTCAAAATGCTAAACGTCTATTCTATGAATCAGAGGATGTTGAATCAATTTTGAAATGGAAGGGGATGACAGAATAAAACATCAGATCTTTCCAGATATATACATCCGGTATGTTGAGTCCTCTTGAACCAAATATGGATTTCTGGTATGACGAGTCAATTTGGGATGGGAGGGAGGCACCCATAACTGAGAGGGTGGTAGGGGTTGGGGGAGAGTCCATAAGGGAATCTTCGGAAGTGGAGTGGGAGCCTATGGGGTCATTAATCTAGGTGATTATACATTCCACCACATGGGGTCCAGGAGGGACAAAGGATGATGCTCAAACTGTCGATGGCAGTGGTTGCACTACAAGGAGGGAGGTGTCACCATCATTATGAACAACAACGCTCAGGGTGGGAGTGGTGGGGATGTAGAACGATGCACCAGGAGGTGTATCAAATGAAAATTGTGCACCAGGAGGTGACTTAGATGTCAATGTGTGACATCGATCCAAACAGAGGTAGGGAATAGAGAAGAAGGGGAGGGCAGTAGAAACCCTAGTGTTACATTAGTTCTTTTCATCCAAATTGCCTTATATGACTTATATATATTCTGAAAGGAATTTTACATACAACATTTTTTTTCTATCACATTGGTATATCATAGTGGTTTCGTAGAGTTGTTTTAATTGGTGATGTTGGTGATATAATCTAGGAAAATTAAGAAAATATCGAATGTTGTTTATGTAGGTGTTTTACATTTTTGTCCATTTATGTAAATATATTTTCCAATGTATAGTTTAGTTGTTCTGTTATGTTTTAATTGGATTTATTTTCATAAACATACATATTATTTATATATGATAATTCCTTTTATTCCTTATATTTATTTGAGACTATGTAGAGTTTTATGTTTCTTATAACTATATTTGGATATTTCCTCCCAATATGAGTGATATTCCTACATGGTGCTAGTCACCAGTCTTTAGCCCTTTGGAGGAGAACTATGGGTGGAAAATGTGGATTACCCCTGCACTATAAGCATCCCAATGGGTCTAGATATGTGAGAGTGGTATCAAATGGGGGTTATACTACGGACAATGTATGGAAATGGAATTTTTCTGAGGATTTCATTAGTAATATAATGAAATGATTTTAAAATTTTCTAGATTTCAACCCTAAATCTGGGGAACCTAATGATAGTGTGTAAGATATCATATTAATTCAAAAAGGATTAGATAGCCATATTTTCTACTTGTTGTGTCTGATAATCGATTGTGGGGGATAATAAACTACATGAATAATATTTTAACGGGTTATTATTTTCCATATCTTTATTGATCAAGCACCCTGGATATACATTGTGGACCTTGGTTTGTCATTTAAATTGTTGTATACATCCTTTTTTACAACTAATATGGTTTTATAGGGGGATCACAGAAATATCATTCCTATGATTAAATCATATTTTCATGACTATTTTATGTATAAGGATTCATTTTTGTGGCTAGTTTATGATTTGTTTTTCATTAGGTAATGATAGGTTTGTTCCTCCAGTTATTTTATAATGAGAATACCCCCTATTATTATACCGTTAAATGATTCCCTTCATGTAGAATATCTATTTTTTGTAAATTTGATAGATGAGGATGTCCATGATCAGAGAGCTTAGTCTCTAATGAATAACTGATCATCAGATCATAGAGGAATAGATAGAGTAATTGTTAAAATTCATTAACACGGTTCAAACACCTAAAAAATGTATGGCGATGATATTAATTTAACTTTATTATGGGTTTTTTATTCATTGGTGTGGTCTATTAATACTGATTTATGATGGGACAACACTCTCATGAGAAATTATTTAGAAATTATTCCATGAGTATGTCCTAGAAATTTTGTAATTATTCTCTTTTTTAACTAATGGATTGAAAGAATTGATTTATGTCACATACATAGTATGCATCAAGATTTGGCGATCTCATATGGCACTCCCATGATTTATGTTTTGATAGATTCTTATAATAATTGTAGTTTGATCATGAAGACCATATAATTTTTAGAGAATGTGTTTTCCCCTTATGTATCCCCACCCATGTCTCAGTTCTATATAATTTATTTGTGGTAGAGAGTGTTGGAACCAAGATGATAAAAATGATGCATCTAATGGGATCTGAGATGGATATTGATATTGTGTTGTCTGTTATTCTTCAATCCATTTCCAATATGATCATGAATTTTTTTTGTTAGAGAGATAGGTTATGGGATGTGGATAACTACACGAGTAGTTAAGTGTTCTTGAAGTATGTTAAAAAGTAGTTTATGTATTGTACGATCAAGATGTGTGAAATATAATAGAGTTACATAATGGTTGTGTCTTGAAGAACTATAAAATGTACCATTAAGTAGTTATAAAATGTTATATGGTGGTTTTCAAGGTAAATTAATTGTGAAAAATATTACACATATCACTTAAATGAAATGTAGTGTTAAGAATTAATTTTATAAATATAATTTTATGGAGGGTTTTCAGGGGACTGAGGAGTGCAATAGAGAATCATATTCAATATTTCCTTATTTATATCAAAGAAAATTTCATTACCACATGGAATTGGCCTACATATTGATAAATTGATATGACATATATCTAAATAATATCATGGAGGAGGAGTTTATATATTCCATCCAAGAGAGTAGTTCTTTATTCCAAGAACCAAATTATAAACATAGTAATCCTAGAATGGAGTGATAGTGATCGAGCATTTTTAATCCAACAAAACCAGTGTATCATAGTGGACTATATTATGGATAACATATAATCAGGGTATGTTTGTTAAACTATATCTTAGTGGTGAACCAATTAAACATAATTATAGAATGATTAATGTTTTTTAATTATTTTATTCTAGTGAATGTATAAATTGTTATGAAATGTTATAAAATTTTCTATTATCATAGGGATAATATAAATAAAAAAATAAAACGTTGACACCAGGATTCCACATCCCTCTTAGGGTATCCCAAGGTATAATAAAGAGTTATTTATAGAGGGGAATAATGCGATAGTAGTTTAAGTGGAAACATTTTATAATAGTTGTTGACTACAACATGATAAGAAGAATTATTTGCATCATGAAATCAAAATGAAACAGGTTATAAGTCCCAACCTCTAAGATTAGTATGGTTGTGGTCACATCAAGGATCTATCCATCCTTAAAATGGTATTTTATATGCATATAGAGTAATTGAAAATTTGTAATGTGACTGTGAAAATGATCATTCAAAGGTGGTTATTTGGGTGGTTTATTAATCTCTTTTACAAAGATAGGGGTGTGACTGGGGTCCTCAAATTAGAAATTTTGGTCTTTTTTAGGGAGGTGATTTTACTAAACGATATAGTGATAATCGTGGAGAGTAGAAGTAGGAGGGAGAATCTAACACTTACATCCAACAACAGCACCCCTAGGTGATCCACACCATTCTACAAGGGTTGGTAGTCTGGACTGTATTAAAAAACATGTGATAGAGGGGTATAATCAATTTGTGATCACATGATTTGAGGTAACATTTTTATATTTTCAACTATATCACTAGTACTCATAATTATCGATATAAGAAATTATTTGGAATCAACCACACTATTTATTATGATTGAGTATCTAGTAAATCCCCTACCCAAACACATGTAGATATGGAATACAATCTAGAGCGATCCCATAGTCACTCGAATCATCCAACTGTGTGAAATTATTCTTAGTATAAGTGAATTTTCAATTGGCCTAATATTGGAAATGATGAATCCATTAAACATAAACATGTGTATAGAATTTATTTTTTCAGTATATTCCTAAAGGGACTATCATTATTATAGGATGAGCTTTTTCCAATATGAAATATCTATATTCTCATTAATGTGTAATGATAAAATTCAATTGAGATCAGTGGTTTTTTCATGATAATAACTTTAAGATAACTGATCAGTTACCCAGTTTGTGTTTTTGTATGGAAAATAGATCAGATGACCAGTTTTCATCTTTTTTGGAGGAGTATAGGAACATTTTTTCTAAATAAGTTCTAGTAATTCCACCTCAACAATAGAGGTCAATTTATACATATAAAGACACCCTTTGACCATCAAAATATCTTATTCAGGTGAAGAAATGAGCACTTTAATTATCAAAATTTTGTGGATATTTTTACAGGATCTCATAAATAAAGGTTTTATCAGGCCTAGAGTTCCCCCATGGGTATCTCCATTGTCATTGGTAAAGAATGTAGACTAGATATTGAGGTTGTTTACATACTACAATAACTATAAATTTGTTGTAGTATAAAAAACAACCTCTTGTCGATGATTAATGATCTATTCAACGAAATGAAGGTAGTGAAGTAGTATTTTTATGGTTGACCTCATGTATGGTTATCAACAACATCATGTTCTCAAGGAGGATATCCTGAAAATTAAATTTCAATATCTCTATAGCCATTATGGTTTTTATTAATTATATTTTGGTGTTAAAAGAACCCTAGTTGTATTCATTAATTTCATAGGATATATTTTTTTGGACTCTTATAGACCACTTCATGATTATCATAAATCATGAAATTACCATCAACTCAATGTAAAATTATGAGAATGATTATCACTTGAATATTTTCTCATACATACTACAAGATCACTAGTTTCATTGAAATGTCTTGAACTTTATGTTCTAGAATATAGAGTTCCGTGTACTTGATAATTTTGTCGCATTTGGTGAAATCATAAGAAATCCCATAATGGTAGAAGTGGTATTGACTTGGAGGCCACATAAGTTCATGTTTTAGGTGTGAGTTTTATTGGATTGGTTGGGTTTTACTAGATGTTTATAGTATAATTCTCTTGGATTATGAATTCAATTAATACCCACACCTAAAATTGGATCCTTTTTCCCTAAGTGAGAGAGATCCATTTAAATTTGAAACAAAAGGTTTATTGTGATTTTATAATATGGTTTTTAGAGGACATAGTTGGGCCCAGGGTGTTTTGTGAGGCCACTAGGTAAAGACTTAATTTAATATCTAATATATAGGTAGGTAGATATTTCCCATGATTCTAGGATTTTTATTGCATATGATAATAATTATAAAATCCCTAATATGGAGCTGGGAGAATTGTTTTTCGACCTAGAGAAATGGAAGCACTATCTTCTTGGTGAGTCATTTACATTTTATTCAGAATAGCATAGTCCAAGGTATATATATACCAAAAGGGATATAAACCTATGAAAAAGGAATTGGTTGGAGTTCATAGAGGATTATATCTTTGATATATTATATAAATTTCATGAATTGAAAAATGGGAGATAATTCCTTTAGTCAATAGTAACATTAAATGTTATTAGAAGATGATATATAGTATTTAGCCACAATATGATTATCCATTTTGGATTAAAGCGGGGTAATCTATATTTGATCAATCGTAATGACCCCACTTCTTCTGTAGTTCAAGATGGTGGACTAAGTGGGGATATTGATTGTGTGATTTCGTATGACAATATATTCATAGAATATTCAAATAATGAATATTATAAATTGGGAGAATATAATATTCTTTCGAGTAAGCATGGTATTACCATACATGATATTTTACAAGGTGATAAAGGAATTACATACTTCACTTTGGTGGTGAATTAATTAGTGGAATAGAAACACTATCCATCAACTCATGTTTTTGTCTATGGGGGTGTAGCTAAATGTTGTTGTGATTATATCTCAATGACTATCCAATTGAAAATTAGTGGAAAATTACTTGTTTCCAATTGGTATATCCTATCTTATATCGGTTCTAGTGTGGATATGAGATGGTATATCTTTAACACCCCTAAATTCTGTAAAAATAACATTGATTTCAGTGGTGTATATGACTTGAAACATTATGTTTGGAAGAAAATATTACACCCCAAGTCATTATGATGAAATTATTATTAAAATAATTAAATGTACTCAATATATTTCATTTCAAAAAACACTAATATTATCTTGTATTACATAGAACAACATGTGTTTTTAAAAATATGTGTTACATGCAAGTTTGAGCATTACCGAATAACAATATATTATTCACATTATTATTTAAAATATAGCCCACCCATTGGAATGGTTTTTATGAATAATATTTAATTAATCATGAAAATATATACTTTTACAAATTTCTATTAGTTATCAATTGATTATTAATAAAATAATAATCATCTAAAAGAAAACGAAATTTGTTCTAAAAAAATTTACTTGTCTGAAAAATTAATTAATTAGGTTTTTCACACACAATATATTATTATATGAGACCACATATTATAAAATTATTTTTTAATAATAATATAAATTTTGGAAATAATAATATTACAATTATCCTAGGGTGATTTTTTTTATTTTTTCTAAAAGTTTCATTTTATTCTGAATATTCAAAATACTGAATTTTAATTGAAAACATCCCTTTTGTTTAAATAATTTATAATGATAAACTAAATTTTTTATTTTTTAAAGAAAAAGTATTTAAATTTTATATTAATTAATCAAATTTAGGTCATCAGATTATTATTTTTTATTGAATTTAGATATTCAATCATTATAAACATTTGATCATTTTCCCTTAAAACCCCCACTTTCTCGTCACGTCTATGGGATTAATTTAAAATTAATATTTTAAATATTTTTAATTGAATTTGGAAAATATTATTAAATATTATTAATTAGAATAAAATATAAAATATAATATTTTGAAAATAATTTTTTACCAAAATTATTTGTGGAAGATTAAAAATAAATTTCCATAGTTAAAGTAAAAAATGCATTTACTAGGGGTAATGCTATGAAGATAAGGGTTACAAGTGACCTAAAAACGTGTCCAAAACATATTTTATGGAATTATTTAGGAAATATATCTTATAGTATCATTAATAGAATATTTTTATTCTTTTAAAATGATAAAAATTTGGTTATTATTGAATCTATTAAAAATATTACAAGCGTGTCACAAACCACACTTATAAATGGACACCCCTAAAACTCCCTTCTTTACACCTTAAAAAAACTTTTATTTATCCAGTAACTTATCATTTAACATCAAAACTCCACTACATTAATTATATAAGCCTTACTTTTGGAATACATCTTATATAGGAAGGCTTTAGGGAAAAAAATGAGGATACCCAAAGAAGTAGTAACAATCTTTGATGATTTTTTATATCTTCATCAACCTTATTCAAACAGTACTAAAATATGATGACAAAATAATAAAAATTATCATAAATATATTTATATGTTTTTATCGTAATTAAATGACAAAAAACCACCTCTAATTCCATCAAATGGTTTACAAAATCATTATTTGTGACTACAGTGGACTGACACCTCACGAACTGGTGTGATTGGTTATTCTATTACAGCATATCAAGGATGGGTATAATGATGGATCTAATGTTTATATATGAAAAATATAGTATAATTATACAAATTAAGTAATTATATCATATATACCATATTTATGTTCGATTTCGCATGATATATGATAAGGTTGCTCATGTGTATAGCGGACCACCGCCTTGCGAAGTGATGTGATTCTTCATTCACTATGGATATATATGGAAGGTAATATGGAGAATTTTAATAATTATATGTTATATAAAAACACAATTATTATATTAATGAAATATTCATCATTATAAAAATATAATATATCATTTTGATTTCTTACCCTGAAAGATGATACCATCATTTTTGTATGTGTAGACAACCACCTCCACAAAGCGATGTGGATCACTTTTCATCATCCTGACTCATGAATGATATATATATTTTCATATAATGAAATAATATGGTATTTATTATATCAATATAATTAAAAAATATTATATATTTCCATAATTATTCCCAAAATGATTGGGGAAAAATGTAAACATTACCCATACATACGTATGGCCTACCGTCTCCATGAACATAATGTATTTCATTTTCCAAAACTCTATTTAAATATTAGTATTAAAATAATAATTATTTATTTATATAATCATTATGTAATGAATAATATTTTTGGTATAATTGTCAATATTAAATGTGAAATAGTAATAACATTCATGATGAAACACACATAATTTTATAAAGTCATTGAGACATGAAAATATTGAAATAATGAAAGATTATTAACTAATGGGTGATAAGATATTATAAATAGAAATAAATGATATTATTAAAGTAAATATATTTTTGGTATAATTTAATAACATGTTTTAAAATTCTATAGGTGTTGATAAATAATTTTTCTCAAAAAGGAATTGTGAGGTAAGGGAATTCAACTAAATTTCATTTCATTAAGTCATATTTTAAAGTTATGCAAAAAGTTTATTTTATAGGGTGTGTATACTGAAAATTTCACATATAATTTTATCAATATATTATTTCTAATGTTATTTTATGTATCAATATGAATTATTTGATGTAAGGTGCTTTGAAATAAATGTTTCCTAGTGGAAAATAATTGCATAACTCAATTTCATTTCATTGGGTTATATTACTCTTTCATTGTATCTAATATTTTAAGATAATTTGTATAAGTGATTTTTTTTATCTATTAGTGTATTTCAGAATATTTTATCTAGATTAATTATCGATACACATAATATATAAATTTAATAATTCTAACATAAATGTTTTGATCATTGTAAGGGTTTATTTCAAAATCTAATTACAATTGTGATTATATATTATTGAATTTAAATTGATAAAAATTATTTAATTATTAATAATAAACTAATTTAATTTTACTCTCCACTGGTTATTCAGGATATTTTGATGTAATTGTACTATTTATAACATTATTGTACTTAAAAATATTTAGAGGATATTTATTATAAAATTTTACTTTAAATATCTATTTAGTCAGAATACCAATTTCATAAAACACATGTTTTCTGAATTTTCTTCAAAAAGTGTTTTTTCCATCTGAAAATTATTTATTAAATTCATTTTTACATATGTTTTTCTTTTAATAAATCATTTTTAATGAAATATTATTTTATTTTTCTAAATAATTAAATTTTCTAACATTTTATATTGAAAAAGGAACTATCATTTAAAACTGTATGCCATATACAAAGTTACCTTCCTTTATAGATTACATTTATTTGAAGATTCCTTTTCATGTTTATAAGGATTCATTGGAAATTTTTTTCCAAAATATTCTAAAACGTATTATCTTTTGAAAATTTATTTTCAATGAAAATTTTTTAAACATATATTATGATTTAAAAGGTTATTTTAAAAATAAATAAGATATTTTCCTCAAAATATTTTCGAAGACTTTTTTTTTGTATTTATATTAATCATTGAATTTTTTTATAATTACTCCATTGGGTATATATTTAATTGATAACATAATTATTTATCTATTTTATGGTTTAGGACTATATTTATGAAGGATTTTATTAAATTTCAATTCATTGATTCATTTTTTAGTCATTAACATCCCCTTGAAAATTTTAATTTCCTCTCATCATTGGAAATTTAATTTCCACTAATTATGCATATCATTTATTATTGTTATATATTTTTTAATGTTTTTTAAATATGGTGTTCAGCAATGAAAAAAATATTAATTAGGGGAAATATTGATAAATATATTATCTTTTATGAATATATATATATTTATAAGGAACATTTGTTAGGAATTAAATTAATTATTTGATATATGTGTAAGTATTTGGAAAATTAGTGAATGTTGTGGATTGAAATTATATATACCCTTGATGAATCAGTAGGTATGCTAATACAAATCAATAAACTAGCAATAAATAGGATATTTCAATTAGTTTAAATTATATTAATAAAGGACGTGATATTAGATGTATCATTTTCCTAACAAGACACATTTAATAATTAATTATTGTCTTTATTCATAATTTAATTATTATTTTTAATGATATTTTCATGATGGCATTATCTATAGCTGAATTTTGTTCTCATTTTATTTGTTGAATGACATGTGATATTAGTTATTTACCTTTACATATTGAGTATTTGTTATCTAGTTTTGATATCCATTTTATTGAATAAAGGAAATATGCTTTTCGTTATTTAAATTTACATTTTGATTATTTTTATTGATTCAGGATAACATCAAATAAACATAACCCTAATTGAAAATTTGTGATCACCATTGTTTTGTTTATCCTACCATATAATAAATTAATATTAATATGATTAATATTCACAGATAGTTGTATTAAAAATTAATATAGGAATCATATATTTCCCATGTTTACCAAGACTATTAGTCTATTCAATCCTTCGAGATGTGATTCCTTGTGTCTTTGTACAATGTAATAAAACAATTATCATGATGATACTAGGGTTTGGGTCTCTGTAGATGGTGTTAAAATATGTTTAGTAAAAACCATAGTAATTAGAATGAGGAAAACATAGTTTATGGATAATAAAACTATCAATAATTTTGAGGATAAGTTTAAAATAACCTCCAAATGTTTTTGTAAGTGAGATATTATGTGATTTTTCGTTAAAATTAATCCCTTTATAGACACTAAATGTGTATGTGGTTCAGTCACAAAGGTCCATATGGTAATTACACTAAAAATAGCGCATTTACTCATGATATTATTTTCATATAGTGCATGAAAATGGGCCTTACTACACACATGTTTTGACTATCATGGGAGGATATTCTTTGGAAAATTAAAATTTTATTTATACATCATTATTAATGATTTTAATAGATTATGAAAATGAATAACCAAGGAAAATCCTTTGTATACTTATATGGAATGGATGTTATTTAAATGGAATGAGAATATGTTTTTTTAATATAATGAATAATTTCTATGGAAAAATGAAGTGTATGATGGAGGGAAATAAATTTCATCATATTAATCCATTTATAGTTCATTATAATAAATGTCGAGAACCGAGTCTTTATCTGGGTCAATGAACTCATCAAAATGGTTAACTCCAAGACTAAGGAATAAAATATGTTGAAATAAAATTTTTTCTGTTTTATATTATAGATGTAATTTATTACTAGTGGAATTTTTTTGACATGAATAATGAAATATCTATTTATTTTGTCAAATTTTAGTATCATTTATATATTTATTAACATATGTGTTATAAATACAATCATGGGTTTGTTAGTTTATGTTTTTTAGTAATATAAATTTATTAAAATCCCATTTTATGTTTTCTTTGATGAGAGTCTTAGAGTATTAATGGTACTATGGGTGAAATGAATGGCCAGAATATGTTTTAGAAGAAAATGTATTTGAGGAATAATGACTTTTATATTTTATAGACATAATATTAATTGTATTGATGATATTATGGGTAAATATGACCATTAATGACAATTTAATAATAATTATTTGATATTAATATTATTTTTTTAAAAAATGATATACTTATAATCTTAAGACGATATTTAATGATTAAATTTATTTCAATGATGTATGTCATTTTTTTGTAATGTTATTGAAAATATATTATTTTAGTTTAGAAAAATTAAAACTCACATGTTGGGTGAAAACCTATCACACCTGGCTGGAGAAAGGGGTTTGAACCCATGAACAAAGGATGATATGTTTCTAGAGATTACCAGTATCCAACATGATTCCCTAGTTAATATTTTATTTTATTTTGTGAAAAAATTTTGAAAATAAATATTAATAATGAATAAGTGGTGTTACATTGAGGATTAGAGATTAATTTATCATATTGGATAAATTTTGAAAACCATATTATTTTTTTCAAAATATTAATGGATACATAAAATTACATTCCATGCATTAATGGATAAGAAAATCCATTAAAATTTAATTTTATTGTTTTGGGCATTAAAATTCATTTTTGAATATTCATATCTTATAGAAAACGATGAATATGAAATTAATCAATGAAAAACCAAAGGTTGAAATTTTTTGTATGAAATATAAATATAATGAGTAATTATATTTCCCTATATTCTTATACCATAATAATAATTCCTCAAATTTTCCAAATGGATCTTGAATCAATAATTTTATGCTATTTCATTTATATTTGATAAATCAGACTTTCTTTGAAATTATAACATATTTTTAAGGTTTTGAGGCCTATAAAATTTCTTTGAATATTCATTTCAATTTGATAAACAAACTCAATAACTCACTATAATTATTTATACTTTTCTTCCATGTCCATATATTCACTAGATACTAATTTTATCCTACGTAGAATCACAGTTATGAGTTTTTCCATATGACCTTTATACTTTAATATCTCTTTTATTAAGAGGATATTTTAGTAAGCCCTTTACGAAACTTTTTTTTAAATGGTACATAAAATGTCAAACCCTTGATTTATGTTATAATATTTTAAATTATAGGGTTAAATTTATATAATGTTGGGGAATGTTACACCCCAAAATGATAATACAAGAACATTATATTAAATAGTGTATATGACATGAAACCCTAAGCTTAGAAGATTATACAACACACCAAGAAATTTTATATATATTTATATTTAAATTAATTAAATATTTTAAATATATTTTATTTCCCATAATACTAATTTTATCTTTGTTCACACATAAAAATAAGTTTTTTCAATGCGTCATGTTACACAGAAGATTGGGAATTACTGACCTACAATATATTATTAACATTATTATTCAATATAGCGCATATACATTAGAATGAAACTTTTGAATATTATTAACTAAACTATTAAACCAAATAGTATATTAATTTTTATTATTTATCAATTTATTAGTATTAAAATAATAATCTTTTAAAATAAAAAAGAAATATATTCTGAAAAATTGCATCTCTTTAAATAATAAATTAATCATGATAAGAACAAAAAATTTAAATTAAATTCATAAAAATTATAAAAAATATAATTGAAATAATAAAAAATTTATTTTCAAATATTAATTAATAAACTTTCATAGGGTGAATTTTTGGGATTTTCCAGAAAAGTTTCATTATTTTATTAATAGTGAAAAATAACAACTTTAAATTGAAAACTTATTTCTAATTTGAATATTTTTTATGTTAAATTATATTTTTAATTATTTTTAAAGTAATATTATTTATATTTTATAAAAATAACTCATATTTATGTAATTTTATTCATTTATATATTAAATTTAGATATAAAAAATTATAATGTTTTTACATTTTCTCTTTAGAAACTCATTTTATCGTCGTGTCTACGATATTAATTTTAAAATTTATCATTCTAATTATGTGAATGTAATTTTTAAAAAAAGATTAAATATTTTTAATAATAATAATTTATAATTTATAATAAGTAAATCATATGTTTTGGCCAAAATGAATTAATAAAACAGTAAAAACTAATTACTATGGTTATGGTTAAAATGGATTTACCAGGTGTCAATTTAATAATATAGTGGTTACAAATGACCCACCAACATGTCAAAAAAATTTGTGATAGATATAATTATAAATTATACCTTATAGTTTGTATAATGGACAATTTATTTTTCATTTAGTGAGATAAAAAAATGGGTATGATTGAATCTTCTCAAAAAAAATTACCAGTGTGTCAGTCACCACACTTAGAAGAGGCCACCCTGTCTACACTAGTCCTCACATAGTCCAACCACATTACATAATAAAATTACCATCCAAATCACTAAAAAATAACCTAAATTATAATTTTTATTTTTCGAGAAAATCCAACCTAGGAAGGATTTAGTGCAATCCAAATGAGAATACCTAAAAAAGAGGTAACCTTATTCAATGAGCATTGTTTATTTCATCCACCACATATTTAGATTATTATTAATGAATGATGATAAAATAAAATCATTATATTACATATTAATATATGTATTTATTTTAATTTTATGAACGAAACCACCTAAACTTCAATCAAATGGGTCATTGAATGATCAACATGGTGTACGGTGGACTACCGCCTCACGAACCGATGTCATGTTTTCTTACATTACAAAATTTTATTCCTTTTGTATGATGATTGAAATAAATTATATATATGATATTTAAAATATAATTATAACTATTATTCATTATATCATAAACAAACCATTTACCATCCATTGCATATTGTAGACAATAACATTGGTAATGTGTACGACGGACTACCGCCAAACGAAGTGAAGTGATTTGTCTTTCACAAAAGCATTACATGAAAGATGATAAAGATAAATGTAATTATTATATGTGATAAAAATGACATAATTATGCTATTATTAAAATATTAATAATTTTTTAAATACAAAATATCAATTTATTTCTTTAATAGAATGATTATAACATCATTTATGTATATGTGTAGTGCCTCCTTCTTGAAGTGATGTGAATTTCTATTCCTCACCACATCATGTAACACCCTAGGTAAATAAAGAGTATGACATTTTCACATTTATCCATATTTGTGAATAAAATATTAATAGTTCTTTAATGGGAATGCTATGCTCAATGGCGTACCCTATGTGCAACAACAAGTTTCTTTGAAATCTTACGTTGCACTCTAATAGTAAAATAATATTATTTTAAATGGTAGTTAACGCCTAGCCGTTGTAATGGCGGGAATTAAAAGAACTAACTAAAAAATGATTATTTATTTTTGTCAAATTTTTTTATTTTTTTTTCAATAAATGTTTGGGGATTAAAAATGAAAATGAATCAAGTTTTTAAGCGTAAACATTCCAATATTCTTTAAAAGGTCGATTAACCACCTTTTAATGGAGATCCTATTTTAAATCCACCTTTTGACAATTTTATTAGCTCTATTTTTCAAAATAAACATATTATTTATGATTGGGACATTGAAAGTTACCTTGGGTTAATTTTTTGTATTTTTCTGACAATGTTCATTTTTTAATGAATAGTGAAATATACTGCATTTTACATCAAAACTGCTTTTTCATAAAATTTAATTATATGGTTATATTATCTTTTTAATTTTCATTAATTTTTAATTAGAATATGTTTTTTTACCATGTAATTAAATGATGGTCATTGTGATTAATTTCCCTTTGGAATTAGGCATAAACAAGTGCCAATCTTTTCATAAATATTTTTTCTAAAAAAACCCTCTATTTGTTTTGACAACGGGAAGTTTTTTTAAATTAATTATTCCAATTTATGTGTTTGGAATTTGGTAAAATGGATGAAATATTTGGAATCAGAAGGTACAAATTATGCAATTAAGACTCTTTTGTTTTTGGACATTATGAATAGTAACGATGGTAATTATCTTTAATTATCTTGATTAATGAGTAATCGGGTAGTTAAAGATAATAAGATAATATAATAATAATAAAAAATGATAACAAAATATGTTCTAAGGCTAATGGTTGTCTCATGGCCGACCATAGGATGCCTTGTGCCAAACTTGGGGGCCCCATGGAATCACTTTTGTGAGAAAGTGAATTTTTATCTTATTATTTTTAAAGAATGTTAAATGTGACAAAGAATGTATCACCTAAGTAAAATATTTTTAATTTTGTCTACATAAATGATATATTGGACTATAAATATTAATTATAAATCTAAAAATATTTCCTACATCATGATATTTTTTTATAATTTTTAGACATTAAATTTATTAAATTATTTATGACATCATGATGATGCAGCGATTACCTCATTAATAAAGGATTTAAATAAAATGAAATTATAATGTAAAATCTATGACCTACACATGTCCAAAACCTATTGTATTGGTGGATTTCGAACCCTTATCACCTTACCCTAAAATTATTTCAATGTGGGACCTTTTGAATCCGAAAATCATTTTCAAATAAAGTATCATTTCTTTACATTCCAAGAGTTCCCCTTCTCTCCTCTTATAAAAGGCCCCCACCTCTACCTCCTTACACACACTCCCAAAGCCTTTGGCTCATCCAAACCCTGTCCATTTTGTCTCTCCACTTCCCTCTATTACTCCTTGAAGCCTCACATTGGGCATAATTCTTCCCAAGTAAGCCTTTGATCTCAAACAAAAGAGAGTTACCCAATTTTAACGTAATGTATTCACATCAGTCCTTTTGTTTTATTTTGCTTCTCCATCCCCCTAAAATCATTTTATTCATTTAATTTGTAACAAATCCAGTATCTTAAATATACTAGGATGTTTTTATAATAATTATTCTAGCTACACTTACACACACCATTGTCTAATGGTTAATGAACATATTGTTTCTGTGGTTGGCGATTTTCTGCCTCACGAAACGATGATTGTTCAGTATTCTTTTAACACCTTTAATGGTGTCCATTATGATGTCACTGTATTTTATATAATATATATATGGTATTTATGTTTACTATATGCTTCTTTATTTTATATTTAAACCATAACATTATTCTATTCATGTTGTGTAAATGCGATAATTTCATATGAGAAAGTACGGACTACCGCCCCCTCAAGTTATGTGACTCGTACATTCAATACATGGAATGTATAAAGAATGAAATTAATGAACATATGTGACCTATATAACATATATATTATACTGGAATTATAATATATATATATATATCATTTATTTTTAATTATATTAATATGAAAAAGAAAAAAAATGAAAGTAGCGTGCATGCGTACGTACGGCCTACCGTCTCCATGAACGATGCTTTTTGTTTTTTATCTCCAAATGATATGGAATAGTATAAAATGAATATTTACTGGATATATATGATATATATTATATATAAATCATGATTATAACTCTGGATATAATAGATACATGAACAACTTGTAATTATAAAGAGCATATTTTGACTCAAGTACCAATGATCGTTTAAACGACCGTTATTAACTAAAATAATTACATAGTGTTCATGACATGGTAATTAGTGATATGAAAGAAATAATGAACTTGAAAAAGGTTCTTAAGGAAGTAGAAATTAACTCATGTTTATTATTCAGGAGATTAAAGAATGATCGAGTCAAGTCGGACCCGAGGTAAGGGATCCTACTCCTCTCTTTCTTTCTAAGTACACTCTTTTATGTCATTCCTTTTAAAGCACAACTTTCTTGTTATTTTGATGTTCTTTTATATTACTATTACTGTAATTTTTATGTTCATGTGATGAGAGACCCTATTCTCTCTCATCAATCCATTTTGGACGTTTTGAGTAGCGCTGTTAGGCTACCGAATTTTCGTAAGAGATCTAACCTCTCTCTTTCTTTTTAAGTACTCTCATTTATGTCACTTCTTTTAAGATCCTCTATGTTATGATGGGGGATGTTATTTTATATTCCTCTTGATGTTAATTTTATTTTAATATTATGAGAGACCCTATTTGATCTCATCAATACATTTTTGGATGTTTTATGTGGCGCTGTTAGGCTGCCAAGTTTTCGTAAGGTATTTTTCATCTCACTTTTATTCCCGTGAGATTTATGCTACATTTGCCACAATTTACTTTGAGTGGTGTATTTACTATCCATTATTCTACTCTTTGTGTAATATACTTTCGTTTATGAGTATTTACCTCAATTTTTTATTGTCCTTCTTTCACGGGGCGTATGTTTCGAAAGATACCCATGTCGGTAAGGGAACCTTCCACCCTCCTCTTTTTAAAAGACTTCTTTTGTTATGTATTTTAATTCACATACTATTATTTTGGGATATGTTATTCTATATCCTTATTGATTTAAATTTAATGTCCAAGTTATGAGATCCCCTTTTTATCTCTCATCAACTCATTTTCTTAATTTGGATGTGATGTCGTTCGGCTGTCGAATATTACCAAGGGAACTTTTTATCCCAATTTCGATTTATTTGGGTTCAACATGTAGTTATTGAATATATCCTCATTTGAATATGTGTTAATGACCTTTGAGTGTTTTACACTTAATATCCACTTATATTTGGTGTTTTTATATTTGTCACACATAATTAAGAGATTGATTTATCCTTAATTTATGTGTACCTTCTTTATAAGGGATTTCATCTCATTATACATTTCTATTGAGACATCATTGTTGTTATGCACCAATTCAATATTATATGGTGTATATACTGTCCTTTGGAATATTATATCATGAATTGCTTTATTCTCATGATATTATAAAGTTCCGATTAAATGTTATTCCTCAATTATTGTATTCAAGTGTCTCTCATTTTGTTAAAAACACTTTAAATAAAATATCGTTTTAAATGTTTTAATTATTTATTCTTATAAATGGTTCCCACTAATATACATGTTTTCAAAATGGTTTTAAGTATTTATTTATATGAATATTAATGGTTTAAAATGTTTAAATCTTCAAAGTGTTATGGGACACTTTGATTCAAAAATCTCTTTATTAAATGTTTAAAATGGTTTTGGAAATGGTTTCTTTTTGAATTGATTCATTATATCAATATACTAAAATGTTATATTGTTATAGAAATGTGGAAATTTTATATATTATTTTATGCATGTTTTATGTGATACGTTTATGTTATGGTTCTTGGGCATTATTATGGAATAAGGTGGTTCCGTGATAAACTAAGGGTGGGTGAGCTCGATATAGCTCTCCAATTCATTGGGTAACGCGACGGAGTGAAACGTTAAGGTTTCTCTGAAGGGATTTATGGAATATACTGTGGTGGGTATTCCAAACGTAACCAAGAGGGTTACTCCCAACGTAAGAATGTTATAAATGCCTCAAGATACCTTTTATGTCTTATGATTTCTATGATTATTAATGATTTTATGAGGTATGTTAAAGTGCTTATGTTTTATGGGTAAAGTATGATTTCATTCTTATCTATACATGTACTCATGTTTCCTTTCCATATTTTTATATCCCTTACTGAGCTTCTTATGCTCATCCCATGTTTTTGAAATGTTTTTCACAGGTCAATGGAAGGGTACATGATATGATGATAGTGTCAAGGAAGTGTCAAGAAAGTATCCATGTTTTATTTTAAATATGTTTCCTTTTATGGGAAAAATGAATACTATCTTTTATGTAACCACTTTGTTTAATGTGGAATGTAATGCACGTTTAATGATCTAATTCTCTAAAACTCTAAACCTGAAAAGATCCTCAATGTGTAATCTTGTAATAACTCAATATTAAGTATGGTTTAAGGCTGGGGCCTTATAGTTGGTATCAGAGGTCAGTTTAGATAACTTTAGAGGTTAGGGTATTCATTAAGAATATATGACATTACCATAATGGTTATGATTTCATATTGAGTCCTAGTTTTAGATAAAGTGAATGAGTAAGTATATCTTAGTGTTTATCGTCCTCATTAGTACATGATGGTTTTGTTGATATAATCACACTGACCTTTTTGGTTTTAGTAAATGGCTGGATGTAGCAGGAACCAATGTAATAGTGGATGTGAAGTAAACCATGACAGTTTTTTGAGCAAGCAACTGAATGATATGGGAGCTGCAATGAGAAATTCTGTGATTATCCTCAACCAACTATGTAGAGTCATGATTGACAACCTAAACCTTGGTGATTTATCTAAGGCATCATATATGCGAAAAAAAATCCCTACGGAGTTATAGGTAATAATCATAATGGTAAGTGTGTTCAAAAACATCTGTGTCAAAAATGTGGAAAGAAACACCTAGGAAAATGTTTCAACGGGACAGAAATATGCTATAGATGTGGAAAGGAGGGTCATAAAGCAAGAACCTGCCATGGAAAAAGGAAGCATCCAGTTGACTCGAGGAAAGGGAAAGAAGTTCTTTCTGAGGGATCAATTGAATGTTTTAAATGTGGTGTGCATGGTCATTATGAAAACACATGTCCTATGAAGATGTTTCATGAATGGGATCACCAAGATCGTACAAATGTTCGTTTACCAATACCGAATGCCATTCTGATTGAGGATGAAGAAACTGAAAATGACCAATCAAAGGTATAGATTATTTCATGACTATTGTTTTCCTATTTTGGAATCTTAGGATATGATTCATGATTTTATTTTTAGGAAAGAAGAATTTCAGAATATGTTGGAAAGGAATGGTTAATGGATCCTGAAGAATGTTTAATGAGTAAGATGTCAACATATAAGGGCTTCAAGAGTTATCGTGAAATTATTAAGAGTATTAAGCCTCTTTTGATGATGGGGATAAATTAGAAGACTTTTTATATTATGTGTAACCCTGATGTTTAATATATGAAAATTTTATTCAAGGAATAGTTATCTGTTCTTTTGTGGACATAGTTATAAAGAACCGTCTGGGTTTATATGATCCTTACTTTTGAGGTAATTATGGGTTACTATATGTTACGATGGAAGTGAAAGGAATGAGATAAAATTGAGGTTAAAACATGTGAGGGTTATTTTTGGAGTTTTATAAAAAGGACAACATGCAGACCGTGTGACAACATGTCGCCTCGGACAAAGCTGCGGGAATCGAACCCACAAAAAATGTGCGACTGGTATTTAACTCCTACCATTAGACTACGTGAAGTCCCTGGTTAGTTTGACTGATTCCTTTTAGTTAGATGATTTTATGAATTAAGAGTATATTGATTTTGGGTTATCTATGGAAATTTATTAACCTATCATGGAGGATATGTGATTAGGTAAATTACATTTCAATACAAGACTTTAGGAGCAACTGATGTTGTTTGGAGATAAATGTTACAATTTAACTTGGAAGACTATGTGACTAAATCCTTCAAATAAATGGGTTTCAATCTTAGTTTGGTTTAAATTGACGAATTTTATGGACAAATTGTTTATCGAATGGTCATCGTTGAACCTTGGGTTTTGTTGGACAAATTTTAGAGATTAAGAATAGACATTCTTTTTATAAAGGGTTATCCTTTTCTGGATTATCTGATCTTGTACTAACCATTTTGGTATTGGTTTTGGTTAATGTCTAAAGACATGGGAAGTATATAGTTCTCTGTTGTGGATTAGTTGATTCCCATGAAGTTTATTATAGTACTCTTAATGCGAACAAGTCTTTCTAAATACTCATCTTTTGGAGAAAATATGAGTTTGATTAAGGAATCTAGTAAAAGTTGAAATTCTACATGACAAATAAGTATGTTTCATTATGATTTAGTTAAGCTCAAAAATAAATTCCTCAATAAAAATTAACTTAAAACAAAAATGTTGTCTGTTAACTTTTCCTACTGGAGAATCGAATACTTTTTAACCCATCACAAGTTTGTGATTTTCTTATGGTTAACTTTCACCTAGACATGTTTACTATCACTCTCCATCAGAACATGAACCTTTGTTTTTCCTCTTTGTCCATATTTTCTTACATGTAATCCTTGTATGGGTTAACATGGGTGACCTTTGTACTTCCCTTTCATTCATTTAAAGTGATAGTTTAATTTAATTCTTTTCCGATGTGGGACTTTCAATGGAGTTTTCAAGCCCAATTTTAAAATCGCGAGGACGCAATTCCCAAAAGGTGGGAAGGATGTAACACCCCAGGTAAATAAAGAGTATGACATTTTCACATTAATCAATAGTTATGAAAAAAATATTAATATTACTTTAAAGGGAATTCTATGCTCAATGGCGTACCCAATATGAAACAACATGTTTCTTTGAAATCTTATGTTTCTCTCTAATAGTAAAATAATATTATTTTAAATGGTAGTTAATGACTAGACATTGTAATGGCGGGAATGAAAAGAACTAACTAAAAAATGATTATATATTTTTGTCAAATATTTTTATTTTTTTCAATAAATGTTAGTGGATTAATAATGCAAATGAATCCAGTGTTTAAGCGTAAACATTCTAATATTCTTTAAAATGTCGATTAACAGCCTTTTATGGAGAACCTCTTTTAAATACACTTTTTGAAAATTTTATAAGCTATATTTTTCAAAATAAACATATTATTTATGATTGGGACATTGAAATTTACCCTTGGTTAATTTTTGGTATTTTTCTAACAATGTTCATTTTTTAATGAATAGTGAGAAATACTGCATTTTACATCAAAACTGCTTTTTCATATAATTTAATTATATGGTTATATTATCTTTTTAATTTATTTTAAAGTGTAATTAGAATATATTTTTACCATTTATTTCAATGATGGTCATTGGGATTAATTTCACTTTGGAATTAGGCATAAACAAGTGCCAAACTTTTCATAAATATTGTTTCTAAAAAAACCCGCTATTTGTTTTGACAATGGGAGGTTTTTTTTTAATTAATTATTGAAAAATATATGTTTGGAATTTGGTAAAATGGATGACATATTTGGAATCAGAAGTTCCAAATAATTCAATTAAGACCCTTTTGTTTTTGGACATTATGAACAGTAACCACCGTAATTATCATTAATTGTCTTGATTAATGAGTAATCGGGTAGTTAAAGATAATAAGATAATATAATAATATAAAAATGACCAAAAAATGTGTCCTAAGGATATTTGTTGTCTCATGGCCGACCATGGGATTCCTTGTTCCAAACTTTGGGGCCCCATGGAATCACTTTTGTGAGAAAGTGACTTTTTATCTTTTTATTTTTAAAGAATGTTAAATGTGACAAAGAATGTGTCACCTAAGTAAAATATTTTTAATTTTTTATACATAAATGATCATTTGGAATATAAATATTCATTATAAATCTAAAAATATTTCCTACATCATGATATTTTTTTATAATTTTTATACATTAAATTTATTAAATTATTTATGACATCATGATGATGCAGCGATAACCTCATTAATAAAGGATTTAAATAAAATGAAATGATAATGTGAACTCTATGACCTACACATGTCCAAAACCTTTTGGATGGGTTTATTTCTAACCCTTATCACATTAACCTAAAATTATATCAATGTGGGACCTTTTGAATCTGAAAATCATTTTCAAATAAAGTAACATTTCATTATTTTACAAGAGTGCCCCTCCTCTCCTCTTATAAAAGGCCCCCACCTCTACCTCCTTACCCACACTCCCAAAGCCTTTGGATTGGCCAAACCCTGCCCATTTTGTCTCTACACATCCCTCTATTACTCCTTGAAGCCCCACTTTGGGCAGATGTCTTCCGAGTAATCCTTTGAGCTCAAACCAAAGGGAGTTACCCGATTTTAAGGTAATGTCTTCACTTGAGTCCTTTTGTTTTATTTTGCTTCTCCAACCCCCTAAACTCTTTTTATTCATTTTATTTGTAACAAATCCTGTATCTTAAATATACTAGGATGTTATTATAAGATTTCTTTGAGCTACACTTACACACACATTCGTCTAATGGTTAAAGACCATACTGTTTCTGTGGTTGGTGATTTTCTGCCTCACGAAACGATGATTGTTCAATATTCTTTTAACACCTTTAAAGGTGGCCATTATGATGTCACTATAATTTATATAAGATATATATGGTGTTTCTGTTTACTATATGATTCTTTATTTTATATTTAAACCATAAAATTATTCTTTACATGTTGTGTAAATGCGATAATTTCATATGAAGAAGTGCGGACTACAGCCCACTAATGTGATGTGACTCGTACATGCAATACATGGAATGTATAAAGAATGAAATTAATGAAAATATGTGACCTATATAACATATATATTATACTGGAATTATAATATATATATATATAATATATATATATCATTTATTTTTAATTCCATTAATATGAAAAAGAAAAAAATGAAAGTAGCATTCATGTGTACGTACGGCCTACTGTCTCCATGAACGGTGCTTTTCGTTTTTTATCTCCAAATGATATGGAATAGTATAAAATTAATATTTACTTGATATATATGATATATATGATATATTAATAATGATTATAACTCTGGATATAATAGATACATGAACAAATTGTAATTATAAAGAGCATATTTTTCCTCAAGTACCAATGGTCGTTTAAATGACCGTTATTAACTATAATAATTACATAGTGTTCATGACATGGTAATAAGTGATATAAAATTAATAATTAACTTGAAAAAGGTTCTTAAGGAAGTATATATTATCTCATGTTTATTATTCAGGAGATTAAAGAACGATCGAGTCATGTCGGACCCGAGGTAAGGGATCCTACTCCTCTCTTTCTTTTTAAGTACACTCTTTTATGTCATTCCTTTTAAAGCTCATATTTCATGATATTGGGATGCTATTTTATATTACTATTACTGTAATTTTTATGTTCATGTGATGAGAGACCCTATTCTCTCTCATATATTGATTTTTTAAGTTTTGAGTGGCGCCGTTAGGCTGCTGAATTTTCATAAGAGATCTGACCTCTGTCTTTCTTTTTAAGTACTCTCCTTTATGTCACTTCTTTTAAGCTCCTATTTGTTATGATGTGGGATGTTATTTTATATTAATCTTGCTGTAAATTTTATTTTAATATGATTAGAGACCCTATTTTATCTCATCAACCCATTTTTGAAAGTTTTAAGTGGCGCTGTTAGGCTGCAGAGTTTTCGTAAGGGATTTTTCATCTCACTTTTATTCCCGTAAGATTTATCCTACATTTGACACAATTTACTTTGAGTGGGGTATTTAATATCCATTATTCTACTTTTTATGTAATATAATTTCGTTTATGAGTATTTACATCAATGCTGTATTGTCCTTATTTCACGGGGCATATGTTTCGAAAGATACCCATGTCGGTAAGGAAACCTTTCACCCTCCTCTTTTTAAAAGACTTCTATTGTTATGTCTTTTAATTCACATACTATTATGTTGGGATATGTTATTATATATCCTTATTGATTTAAATTTTATGTCCAAGTGATGAGATTCCCTTTTTATCTATCATCAACTCATTTTCTGAATTTTGAAGTGATGTCGTTAGGCTGTCGAATTTTACCAAGGGAACTTTTTAACCCAATTTCGATTTCTTTGGGTTCAACATGTAGTTATTGAATATGTCCTCATTTGAATATTTATGAATGAAATTTGAGTGTTTTACACTTAATATCCAATTATATTGGGTGTATATATATTTGTCACACATAAATATGAGATTGATTTATCCTTAATTTAAGGGTACCTTCTGTACATGGGATTTCATCTCATTTTACATTTCTATTGAGACTTCATTGTTGTTATGTACCAATTCCCTATTATATGGTATATATAGTGTCCTTTGGAATATTATATCATGAATTCCTTTATTCTCATGATATTATAAAGTACTAATTAAATTTTATTCCTCAATTATTGTATTCAAGTGTCTCTCATTTTGTTAAAAACACTTTAAATAAAATATCGTTTTAAATGTTTTAATGATTTATTCTTATAAATTGTTTCCAATAATATACATGTTTTCAAAATGGTTTTAAGGATTTATTTATATGGATAATAATGGTTTAAAAATTTAAAATCTTCAAGGTGGTATGGGTCACTTTGATTCAAAAATCTCTTTATTAGATGTTTTAAATGGTTTTGAAAATGGTTTCTTTTTGAATGGATTCATTATTTCAATATACTAAAATGTTATATTGTGATTGAAATGTGGAAATATTATGTTTCCTTTATGCATTTTCTATGTGATACGTTTATGTTATGGTTCTTTGGCATTGTTATGGAAACGGGTCGTTTCGTGATAATCTAAGGGCAGGTGAGCCCGATATAGCTCTCTAATGCATTGGGTAACGCGAAGGAGTGAAACGTTAAGGTTTCTCCGAAGGGATTTAGGGAATATACTGCGGTGGGTATTACAAACGTAACCAAGAGGGTTACTCCCTACGAAGAATGTTATGAATTCCTCTAGTTACCTTTTATGTCTTCTGATTTCTATGATTTATTCATGATTTTATGAGGTGTGTTAAAGTGCTTATGTTTTATGGGTAATGTATGATTTCATTCGTATTTATATATGTACTCATGTTTCCTTTCAATATTTTATATCCCTTAATGAGATTTTTATGCTCATACCATGTTTTTGAAATGTTTTTTATAGTTTAAGGGAAGGTTACATGATATGATGATAGTGTCAAGGAAGTGTCAAGAAAGAATCCATGTTTTATTTTAAATATGTTTCCGTTGATGGGAAAAATGAACACTATCTTTTATGTAACCACTTCGTTTAAATGTGGAATGTAATGCATGTTTTATGATCTAATTCTCTAAAACTCTAAACCTGAAAAGATCCACAATGTGTAATCTTATAATAACTCAATATTAAGTAAGGTTTAAGGCCGGGGCCTTATACATCACATGGATGATAAATATATCTATGTTTCTATAATGAAATAATATGGTATTTATGATATTATATTAATTATATAAAGATAATATATAACTTACAATCTTTCTATAATGATCATTGAAAAATCGAAATGTTACCCATGTGCATGTATGACTTACCATCTTTATGATCATAACATATTAATTTTTTAAAAAACATATTTCATGATTGGACCTAGAAGTATAATTGATGTACAAATATGGTAATTATATTATGATTATTATTTTTGATATTAGGTAACTATATATTATGAGTAATAACTATATCTTCTGAAAGAAACATTCATGAGAAACAAATGTAATTAACAACCAAAATTTTGAAATAATGAATTACTATTAATAAATGGGTGATAATATTTTATAATACAATCATATTTGATATGATAAATATTAATATGATTTTTTAAAAGTTTATGAAATGTTTAAATATTTTATATAGTAGGTTAAATCATGTTCAACCAAAAGGAAGTGTGGGATAACCGTTTTGGACTCAGTTTCATTTTATTGAGGCATATAATAATGTTATGATCCTTGTTTCTATTATATGGTGTATATAATTCTTATATAACATTTTATATAACTAATAAATAATTCTTCATGGTATTTAATGTATATATTTTAATTATTTTGTCTAATATTTTTTGAATTAATAGTTACAAAGTGGATACGAATTTTATAACTCAATTTCCACTACAACAAATATGCCATTAATAGAGCCTAAGTTATCATTTATCAATGCATGAAAATCACTGACTACTAGAGTGTGATTAAAATCCATAATATAATATTAGTGATATAAAAAGGCTAATAAAGGGGAACATTATAAGCAAAATAAATGTTCTAGTAAAGGGTTCATTTATCAGTGCTTCTAAAATAGTTGATAAAGGGGCCATTTATCAGCACATTTAGTAGCACTGATAAAGGGGTTTAATTTATTATTTTGTAACAACACACTATAACACCAGAAATACCCCCAGAAAGTAGAAAAATTAGGTATAAAAACATATTTAATATTAAATAAAATATAAAATATAAATAAAATAAAAAACTTTATTATTGATATTTAAAACACTTTTTATACAATTACATGATTAAGTATAAAAGTTTACAAACATTCACCAATATCAATGTTCCTTTGTCGTTTTCCCAAGACCTCGACCCATGTCATTTCTAAACAAACAACCCTTAATTCGGAAAATGAACACAAATATATAATAAATAAATTATTATGTCAATAAAATTATAAATAAAAAAATTAAATAGGAAGAGATAAATTTAAACTACAATTTTAGTCATACATAGAAAACTTGTATCAGATTGTGTTTTAGTAAATTCTTGAATGTAGAACCATTTAATGTTCATCTCTATGTCTTATATTTATGAAAAAAGAATAAATAAGTATAATATAAATTGATAATGAAATAAATAAAGTAATAGTAGATAGAATGATGATCATAAAATCTAAATACATTTTCCCTATTTTCAAAGAATGGAACATTTTAAACTAAAATGGAAATATTAAAATGATTACATCCATTTTCTGTCATATAGAGAAAATCATGTATAAAATTGAGTTATGGAAAATTTGTAAACATCATAAATGACTTATGTATAATTTTCTTATTGTATAAAAAACATATGATTGTGTTTTGTCAGTTTAGAGTACATTAGTTGTCCATTTTACTACAATTAATGTTAATTTTAAATAAAATAACACCCTTAGATTCATACCCATAACACCATGTCTTATATAGAGGTGAGGATTATTTATACACATCCAAAATGAATGATGTTTCATTTCATGAAGTATCGAAACAATCCATATTTTATTTCTCAAATTTTGAGTATGTCGCTTGTGTTTTTTACTAAAATGTCATTTTAAACTAGAAATAAGAATGTTGGATCATACCTATCCCATTGTGTGTATGTTTTATGTGAGAATTATTCCCTAAAATTTATAATTATTTTTGGATCATTTTAATAAATTATCATGAAAATTTGATTTTTTTTGTAGTATTTAGTGAGTGTCAGTTTTTGATCTAAAATGTTTTTTTTAAACTGATAACAGGCACTCCGAGTCAAACCTGAATAATCATGTATTATATTTAGCCTAAAATGATTCTTAAATTTTTTTAAATGAATTATTACTTATTTTACTAATGTTTTAAAACATTGTGATTTATGTTTCTTGGTTTTGAGTGTGTGAGTTGTTTTTTACTAAAATTAATGTCAATTTTAAATAAAAAATCCACATAGAGTCATACCAGTCACACCATGCATCAGATTAAGGTTAATAGTATTCCTTCATGTCCCAAATGAAACATGTATAATTATGAAAAATTATAAAACAATCGGAATATTTATTCTTGGTTTTGAGTACAACTATTGTATTTTATAGTAAAATTACATTTTAGAATAAAAACACGCAATTTGAGTCATAACGGTCACATTGGGTGTCTGTTAAATGTGATATCGATTCCTATTTTTCCACAATGACATATGAATCATTTATATACGTTATCAAGACCGTATGAGTGTGTTTACTTAGTTTTCAGTGAGTGACACTTTTGGAAATAAAATTTCATTTTTAAACTGATTAAAGACACTCTGATTCATAGTTGCACATCGTGTATTGGATTGACTTGGAGAATATTATTAGATACAAAAAATAACATATGGACCATTTTACTAGTGTATCAAAACAATATAAATGCATTTACTATTTTTTAGTACATCACATGTCTTTTTGGAAAAAATTTCTATCAATTATAAATAAACAGAAACAATTAGAGTCATATTAGTAACGCCATATGTCATATTGAGGATATTATGATTGTGAAATGTAAAAAAATTATTTATTTATTTTTTCCCTGATGAATAAAAAAATAAAAAATCTTTTTCTCTATTTTGAGTATGACATTTTTGTTTTTATTAAAATTTTATTTTAAACTAGAAATATGCATTTTGAGTCGTACATTTCACATCCTGTATCAATTTAATGTGATAATGATTCATTCACAATAAAAATTACTCATTAATCACTTTAAAAAATATTAAGAAAATCAGAGAATTTTTTCTCCTTTTTATGAGTGACACTTTTTGGACTAAAATTCCGTTTTTAATGTATTAATGGACACTACGATTCAAACGAGGAACATCGTGTATAGGGTTAAGGTGTATCTAACTTCTACATATCTAAAATGAAATATGAATCATATTAATATAGTATCAAAACAATAAATATTCATATTCAATATTTTTAGTATATATATAGTCTTATTCACTAAAATTAATGTCAATTTTATATAAAAACACACTTAGAATCATACTGACTCCACCGTACAACAGATTTATGAGAGTACAATTACTACACATCCCAAATGAATTGGGGATCATTTTTATAATGTATAAAAATAACCCAAATGTGTTATCTCAATTTTTATTACATCACTTGTGTCTTTTTCTAAAATGTCATTTTAAACTGGAACCACACACTTAGAGTAATACTGGTCATATCATGTGTAAGTTTGACATGAGACTAATTAATACACATAATAAATGACTTATGTATTGTTTAAAAAAAGTATTAATATAATATTATTTTGTTTAACATTTTTAATTTATGTGAAACTTTTTGATGTAAAATGTAAATTTTAAACTGATAACAAACACTTTGAGTAAGAAAAGTCACATCATGTAACAAATTAAGGAGAGACGGATTCCTAAATTTAAGAAAGGACAAATGGATCATTATACTAATGATTCAAAACAATACAAATATGTTTTATCAATTTTTATTACATAACATATATATTTACTAAAATAAATGACAATATTAAATAAAATGACACACTTGGAGTCATACTCAACACAACATGCATCAGATTGAGTTGTAGCTAATTCATATTTTCCCAAATGACATATGGATCATTTTACAAATTTATTTAAAATATATGAATTCATTTTATAATTATTGAGTATATCACTTTTTTTTCTAAAATGTCATTTTAAAGTTGAAACATGAAATTTTTCTCAAACCGGTTCCATCTCGTTCAGTTTGAATTTAGAAATATTTGTATACATTAAAAATAAAATATGAATCATTTCCATAAATTAGCAAGATAACCTGATCACATTTTTTTATACTTTAAGTGAGTAACACGTTTTCAACTAAAATGTAAATTTTAAAATTATATGAGAAACATTGAGTCATTAAAGAACATCTTTTATCAAATTTTGATTCAGATAATTCTTATATATCCTAGATAAATTATAGATAATTTTCTTAAATTATTAATTCAATCCAATTGTTTTTTCTCATTTTTCCGTACGAAAATTATAATTATTAAAAAAATTAATGTCACTTTTAAGTAAAACGATGTCATTTGATTCATACATGTCACAACATGTGTCAGATTAAGGTACAATTAATTCAAACACCTCTAAAATGACTTCCAAATCATTTTTATAATCTATAAAAACAATATCAATGTGTTTTCATAGTATTGAGTACGTCACATGTCATTTTTAGTAAAATGTCATTTTAAATAAGAACCACACACATTGAGTTCATACCTATAATATCATGTGTCAGTTTGACATAAGACATATTCCAACATATTATAAACTACATATGAATTATTTTCCTTATTTATAAAAATAATACAGGTTTTTTTCTTAGTTTTTAGCGAGTGAAACTTTTAAACCAAAATAACAATTTTGAACTAATAATGGACACTTTGATTCATATTGAGAGAATAATAAATCATATTGAGGTATAGTAGATTTATACACATCTAAAATTACATAGGGATCATTTATCTAAATTATCAAACCAATATACTTTTTTTCAGGATTTTCAGTACGTTACATTTCAGTTTTATTAAAATTATTTCGTTTTTTAAAATAAAATCAAACACTTTGAGTCATACCGGTTACAATATGAGTTCTATTAAGATGAGGTTAATTGATACACACCTCAAATGAATATTGTATTATTTTCCTAATGTATCAAAATTGAATAAATATTTTTTATATATTTTAGTACACAACTTTTTATTTTTAATTAAAATTTCACTTCAAAAAGAAACCCCACACAATGAGTCATACGTGTCACATCATTAGTCTGTTTGATGTGAGTCTGATTCAAACATGCCCCAATGAATTATGATTCACTTTTCTAAATTTTAATTACAATCTGATAATTTATTCTTAGTTTTGAGTGAGTGACACATTTTTACCTAAAATGTAAATTTTAAATATATAACGGGCAATTTGATTCATACTCAAAACAACATACATCATATTGATGTGCCTCTAATTAAAACTCATAAAAAATTATTTATGTATCGTTTTTGTAAAGTATAAAAATAACCTAATTGTGTTTTCGCGGTTTTGAGTAACACAATTTTCATTTTTACTAAAATTTATATCAATTTTAAATAAAAACACACATAGTGTCATATCAGTCACACAGTGCATTGTATTGAGTTGAGTTTTATTCCTACATGTCCAAAATGACGTATGGATCATTTTCCTAATATATCAAAACAATACAAATGTGTTTTCTCAAATTTGAGTATGTAACTTTTTTTCTTACTAAAACGTCATCTTAAACTGGATACACGTACTTCAAGTTATACTGGTCACATAATGTATCTATTTGACACAAAACTAGTCTATAAACAAATAAAATACATAGGAATAATTTTACAAAAATATCAACAAAAACAATCATTATTTCCCAAATTTTACAAATCAAATTTCTTTTTTGGTAAAATTAAAGTCAATATTAAATAAGAAGACAAGGTTGGTGTCATACTGGGCACATTGTGCATCAGATTGGGGAGAATATGATTCATAAAACTAAAAATGTATTATAGATAGTTTTTCTAATGTATCAAAATAATATTTATCAATTTTATCAATTTTGAGTATGTGATATTTGTTTTGAACTAAAAATAAAATTATATTATAAAAAAAATATTTAGACCCCAACCAAGAATATTGTATATTAGATTGAGGTGTTTATAATTGATTATGTGATATTTTTTTTGTTTTCAAATTTCAAAAAAATAAATAATGGATATAAAAGTTTCCCTTGTAATGGATGAGGAAACCTCATCCTACATTAAACACATCAGTTTTTAGGCAGCATAGGGTTTCTTATTCCATTATAAAGAAACATGTTCTCTAATTTTTTGGATTTTTTTTGGTTTTTGGATGAAAAGTTTAATTTACCAAATGATATATGGAAAAAAATTAATAATTTATAGATAAAAATGTCAGAGAAATTAGCTTACAAATAGTAGATAAATTGATGATAAAATTAATTAAACATGTCATTATAATTTAAATTTTCATGATGGTTGTAAACATTCTTGAATCATTTAATTATTATAATTATCTCAATTAATGACTTAAATTCAAATATCTCATTAGCATTAAAATATTATAAAAAATGACCCTAACATAAACAAATGAATCAACCAATATAATAAAAAAATCGTCTGTTAGTAACCCATAAAAGAAATATATTAAACCTACTTATGAAGAGACATATTTCTTTAATGGGAAATGATTTTAATGTTAAAACATAAATATTGGAAAGAATTTACAAGAGATTATGTTTCTTTAAATATTAGGAATGAACAAACAAACCATGTTTTATATTAACACACTAAATTTATTTGATAAAATAATGATATAGGTGAATGATGTTCTAATCATGGGGAATGTCTTTCCCCAGTTTTGAGTACATGATGTGCTTTTTGAAATCAAATATAAATTATAAACTAAATACATAAATTTTGAGTCACACCATGAACAATTTGTATCATATGGACATGTGACAATTTGAGTTTTTTATGTATGTTTTTATTTAAACCCTCTAAACCAAGCCTAAAAAGAAAGAAATGATTGATTTGGATGGATGAAGAAAACCAATTCTTTTTAAAATGAATCATCCAAAATATAAAAGTTTTATTATTTCTTTATTCCTAAATACATTTTAAGTAAAAAATACAAATTTCAAAAATATCTTTGAAAAATAATAATTAATTACTATATAAAAATGATAAGAAAATTAACATTAAAGTAGTAGAGTAAATGATGGTAGAATATACTATGTAATTATTAGAAATTTACTATTTCATGATCATAGCAATGGAGTGAGTCATACTTACTGATAATTACTTTTCTTCATGATCTCTCTAAAATAAAAAAAAATTATAAAAAAATGATGCGGAAATTAACTAAAAATTTAGATAAAATATAGATAAAATAAACTAAAAGGAAATTTTTACTAGTTATATAACATTAGAACTATAACATAATTATTCTTGATCATATGAAACAAAAATGAAAGGATATTTTTAGTCATACATGACCCTATTTTTTTAGAATCTCAATACCAAAAACATGATATATTTAACCTGTTTATAATAACACAACCTTCTGGTATTGTATTTATTCATAAAAAATAGTAACTATTAGTGATATTTTTTTATCATTCATTGATTGAACTAAAATAAATATTTACATTTGTGTTTTTATGAAACATAATAAAATAATTGTTCCCCCATCACCATCATAGTGAGTACACCCTCCATGATAAACTTTTTACCTCTTCAGTGTAAAAAAAATTAGTGTGAACCATTATGTATTTTCAATAGACACTAAACTTCATTATTAATGGAATGGATCCACATAGATCGGCCCCCATCAGGTTTTTGTAGACCGAGGTGCTTAGAGAAGGCTTGGAGGAAGTCTGGTGGAGTTTTGTCAAGGTAATATGGATCAAGGGGGTATATGATGTCACTAAGGGGGATACGATGTGCACTATTTGGTTTTTGGAAAAACAAAAAAAATCATTGAGACAATGCGTTATGTTGTGTAAGCCACCTTGAGGTAGTGTATGATGTGAAGGAGAGGTACATGTCGTGTACTTCCCCACCACTGAGTCTTCTAAAGACACCCAACCACTCAGTTGTTTCAAACCATACAGCTTGAGGGCACCCTCTCTTGACCCAAAATGATTGGGACACCTACCTCTTTAATTTGTGGGTATTCGTTTGTCCTGAATCAGTTCCCCACTTCCTTCTTCAATATGTCTTCAATCCGAGGTATGATCTACCTCCGTTCATTGGTTTTCTTCTATCTGTTTTATCCCATTTCCCTTTTCCATGATATAGTGATTGATTTACATAGTACTAAGGGAAGTTATTTTGGTTGTTGTTGATGTGTTTGGGACACAACATCATCAAGCGTATACAGTTTTTGTAGGGAAGGCGATAGTGATCCATTTGTTTGATCCATTCTCAAGAAATGAACTTCAAAAACCTTTTGTGGTATGTGATTTGTTTATTCTATAATCTTTTACATGAAAATATATAGTTAGAATATTTTATCCCTTTGTATCACAATTGAATTTACCTAATTAAATACATTAACTGGATTAAAAGAACTATTTTGATTGTATATTGTTGCTTTACATAATGATAACAATTTTCTTCTTGATTTTCTAGATAGCATGACCTATATTATTTGCATGTTAGCATATTGTTCCTGATGAATTTTGTTAAGAATGTAAAGATTGAATTAATTGATAACTAAATGTATAAAGATAATGATGCATTTAAATGAATCTGGTTGTTGTTTTAATTTAATGTCAATCAAATTATTGCGGATGTGCATGCATATTACAGTTGTTTGATAAACCTGAAATATGTTGGTGCTTATTGTTTAATGGAATGTCAAATTAATTTTTAAATTAATTTGTTATATCTATGATAGCTTTTAGTTTAGGTTTCCCATAGTTGGAAACTACTAATAATGAATCAGTTAATTTAATATGGATTAAAGAACTGGTTGTTTGATAAAAGATAATTCCTTATAGGGTTCTGATTTACCCTATTTCTTGTAAAGGCAAAAGAGCCTTATACATGGAGCTGTGAGATCTCAATACATGTGAAGGAAGAATTCCTTGTTTAGGGAAAACAACCCATTAGCTGGTTGTTTATAGATAATTGTGGTGTGATTGGGCCTGGATGGATATTGTGATATGTGGGGGTAGGGATGCCCAGGGGTTATTGAAGCAGTTGACGTCTCGAGTGGCATGATGTATCGGTTTATGAATGTGTGTGTTGGGGAGGAAACCAGAGATGATGAAATGAGTTAGATATGAAAAAATGGATTCTTTCTAAATCTTGTTGGTTATTTATTTGATTTACCTTCCCCACTGCTTAAGGAAGTTGGTCATGCTTACCCTCCTTCCAAAATGGGCGAAGAGGTGCAAGGTATGCCACATACTTTTTGTGTTTAGTTTCTCGTGGGATGATGGGAATACACTCCTGCTGTAGGTGGAAGATGTAATGCCCCAACAGCAGTTACCCAGAGTTGGTGCTTTAGTATATTACATTGGCATGATACAAGGAATCATGCCCCAAAAGACAGAACAGTTTAGTATTATTGGAAAAATGATACATATATAAGTTCAACATTACAACATGAAGAGAAATACAACACTAATTTATTCCATATGAAACACCCAAACCTCCTAGATTATGCCTACAAGTAACTCATAACTAACTTCTTCATATCCTAGGAAAACGAAACATAATAAAGGAGTGAGCTCAAATGCTCAGTAAGGGTAAGCAATATAGATAATTATATTATAAACATTAGACATGATTAATAATTGAAAAAACATACCTTTACAAATAATAATCATGAAAACTTTATGGATGTAATATGAGCTAAGTAAATAATTCCACAATAAAACATATTTATGGGTATTCTACTAGTATAATGACCACAAGAACCATCAACAATATTTTCATAATGAGGGAATGTATAATGTGAGAAATTCTGAATCATTTTATCAAGGCCTTGGCCATGACGTCTAAAAATGATTAAGGCCTTGGCCAAAACCATATATAAAAATTGGGAAAGGCCTCAACCAATTCCATGTCTAATTGTCTCATGAGACCTACCGATTCCCCAAGGAGATATAGTGGGTTCCACCCGTCCCTTACTATGTCCAATTCATTCCTCATATAAAAACATTGAAACATAACATAAACATTCCTCTTAAAACTAGAATATTATATGACAATACATTAACCTTAAACCGTGAATGGAATAAAAATAACACATCCACATTAAAATACATTACTAAACCTTAAATACAATATGTAAGATTTGTATCATAATAAATCAACTTCAAAAAAGTTTAAAATCCATCAAATAATGCTGACATAGATGAAATTAAAACTTGTTGAGAGAGATATCTCTTTCTATTTTACAATCATTTAGAAGTCATGTAATTATAATAGAAAACATTTATATTCTTATAATCCAATAAGGGAAGCTTAGAAGGTGTTATAACTGTAGAAAATATCTACACCCACCATATAAGTTAAAAAAATTCTTTCCTTAATTTTGTGGAAAAGGTCATAAAATTCCATGTTTGGAAAATGACCAAAATATTCCTTTATAATATTTTTATAAAAAGTAAAAAATGTATATAAATGACTTTATACCATAGTCTAGGAAATAGTAAAACTTTTTTGAAATATAATTTCAAGAAACACAGATGTGGATGACAAATAGGTCCTAGTAGATACTCACGTATAAACAACATCAGATAATGAAGAGATTGTGGAATTAACTCTTACCTTGTACATTTACTTAGTCGATGGTATGCTAACCTTCTGTATAATAGTTAATAACATTTTTATTAAATTATATAATAACTATATACATATATATGATATTATATACGACCCTTTAATATTTATTTTTTAATAATATTTCAGTATTATCATCATTTCAGGTGTTAACTGATTCATTTTCCTTTATATGATTTGTTAGGTAAGACTTGATTGTTATGGACAAGATGTATTTGATTCATATACAGAATGATATAATATTATTAATAATTATTTTTATTCAAAAAATTAATATTATTCTTGAATTATTACGATGGGGAATGAATCTCATCGCATACATGGAGATAGTAATCTGTACGTTTGCACGAGCGACTATATAATTATATTGATGGTGAATTTGTATGTAATTGGATGGTATATAATATATAAAAAATCATTATCATGGTTTATTTATTATTTACACCAGTTATACTGATTATTTTACCCATCCAAATAATTATGTGTTTGAATAAAAAATTGCACCACGACGTGGAGATAGTAAGCTGCACTTACGCACATATGGTTACGTTGTTATTTATCAGATGGATAGAATAAAAAATATGGTTGTACCATATTTATAATAACATAAATGTATGTATAATGTACTAGAGTTATTATTTTGTTATGGAAACAACAAATAAAGAGGAACTAGAAGAAGAAAATAACACGAAAGAGGGTGGTGAAATTATTACCTCTTCTTCTGGTGTTTCCTTTTGGGATGATCAAAAGGGCTACATAGGATGGATTTTTGATCAAAGTAAGTACTATAGGATGAAGCGAGGGATGTTGGGAAGATATTTGGATAGAGTTTGGCTGAGAAAAGTGGCTTTACATGAGTGAAATTAAGAGAATGGGAAATACCCTTTTATAAGAGAGGTGAGGATCACTTTAGGAAAAGCTTGAAATATTATTTTATAATCAAATCATTTTCGGTTTCTAATAAATCCAAAAGAAATTTTTTCAAGGATAATGTGGGGATTTGTCGGAAACAACTCATACAATAGGATATATATAGGTTTAGGTCATGTTATTGACAATATCTTTCACATTTAATTCTTAGTTAAATAGTTTGACATTTACCATGCCTGTTTGTATTTTTATATTATATGGTTAAAAAATTACTATAAACTGCAAAAAGAACCCCAAGTGGTTAATTTTTTATTTATAAAACCATATATAAGTCCTTTGGCAGATCCTTATATTTATCAAATATTATATCAATTAATAATATAGTATTTGTTTTAAAAATTCAATTATGTCAGTTTTAACACTATTTAGTATTTGATTTTTTTAAAAGCCACAAAAACATTATCACTTAAAATAAAATTTATTTAATCAACTCTAACATTTCATATTATATTATTAAATTACTATAATTCATCATAAGTATCAATTTACATTTATTGGGATATTTATAATATCAATTAATTTAATATTTTATTATTAAGGTAATTACTGCTTCTTCATTGTGTCGTAAATAAATTAAAGTATTTAATGTCTAAAAATTATAAAAAAAATACAATTATGTAGGAAACATTTTTAAAATTTTAATTAATAATTATAATCTAATTTATATTGTGTGTAACCCTATATTAAAAATGTTTTAGGTATTAAACATTGAATTTAACTCTTTTAACTCTTCTTTAAATAAAATAATAATAAATGACCTAATCTTATCCATGTGGACCAAAGGGGGACATATATTATTACTAATGCTGTTTTTTGGTCGAATTACACTTATCAAATAGAATTAAAACATGTGTTAGGGTAATTATAATATCATTTTTACCCTTAATTACCCTATTTAGTTTTAATCGGGGTAAATAAAAGTCCAAAGTTACTATTCAACAAAAATTATTTTCATCTTATTGTACGAAATTTTTCTTACTGATTTCAACCATGTGGCTCGGATTTTTGATATTTAACTCACATAAGTGATAAAATTATATTTTATGAAAATTTTCAAATGCTCCAAGAAGGTAGGTAAAAGAAGGTAAAAATTTCTATAAAATTTTATATATGTAAACTTATAATAAAATGACTCCAATGAATTATATTGAACATATATAAGTATTATGTATCTATTTTGACCTAAAATAAATTAAAATAAAATAACTAATTACTTAAATAAAAAGTTGGTCACTATTCATAAAAAATTTAATGTTTTCAGAAAAATAACTAAAATTCACCTTAAGCTAATTTTTATATTCCAAATTAATAATGAAGTCTGTTTTGAAAAATAAAATTTATAAAATGTCAAAAATTTTGTATTACTATTCATAATGGCTAGTTTGATTGGTCATGGTGTGTTACACCTCCATGTTGCATACAACGCAAGCTATTGCATTATTTAATGGGAAATGTGCTGTGGAAGCATGAAGTGTTACATTTTACCGTCCTTAAAATAATTTCATCCTCGAAATTTCTAGAATATTACTACATAAAAATATTCAGGTTGTTCATCATCAAAATCTCTTTAGGGATCCCAAGTTTCCTCATCCATATTATGATTTCACAATAGAACATTCACCAGATGAGTCGTTTAATTTATCAACACTAGTTCTCTGGTATCAAGATTTCTAATAGGCTTTTCACAATATGATAGATCGGGTTCCAGTTCTAATTCTTCATAAGTGAGTACGTGTGTTAGTCCAGGAATGCATTTTCTCAACATTGATACATGGAACACATCATGAACATTGGGGAGACTTGAAGGCATTGT
Organism: Viscum album; assembly: GCA_963277665.1. Classification (NCBI taxonomy): domain Eukaryota; kingdom Viridiplantae; phylum Streptophyta; class Magnoliopsida; order Santalales; family Viscaceae; genus Viscum; species Viscum album. The sequence goes on along the minus strand of OY728133.1, from coordinate 1,368,833,735 downwards.
AAAATGATAAGCTACAACTCTAATTCATTCTATAATTTGAAAAGGTACGATGTACCTAGGAGTCAATTTACCCTTCATACCTAAACATATAACAACCTTAAATGGTGATACCTTCAAGAAAGCATGGTCTCCTACTTGAAATTCCAAATACTTCCTTTAGTTATCATCATATCTATTTTTCCTACATTGATATTCTTTGATATGGGATTTGGTAATCATCACCTTTTCCATTTTTCCTCAACATGTTCTAGGCCTACGAGTTTTCTTTCACCAACATCATCCCAAAAATTTGGTGTGCGACATCTCTTTCAATATAATGCTTTATATTGTGACATCTGAATACTTGAATGGAAGCAATTATTTTAGGAAAATTCAACAATAGGTAAATCTTGACCCCACATACCATGAATGTAAAGTGAGAAGGATCTCAACATGTCTTATATGGTTTGAGTAGTCTGTTCTGATTTTCCATCGGTTTGAGGGTGGTAGGTAGTGCTCAAATGAAGTTCAAAATCCAAGGCCTTTTGAATATTTTTCCTGAATCATGATGTAAAATGGGGATCACAATAAGAAACAGTCAATAGGGGTAATCCATGAAGTCTTACAACATCATTAATATATATTCTTGCTATATGTTCATGTGGTAAATCATATCTTATAGAAAGAAAATGTACAGACATGGTAAGACGATCAACAATGACCCATATTGCATCATTCCTTCTAGGATTATTTGGTAGTCCCATGACAGAGTCCATAGTAATATCATCCCATTTCCACTCAAGTATGGGAATAGGTTTCAAGACTCCTCCAAGATGTTGTCTTCCAGATTTCTCTTCTTGACAAACCATACATATTGACACATAATCAACAATCATTATCTTCATGTGGTCCCACCAAAAAGGATCTTCAAATATCTATACATATTGCTATTCCTAGGGTGTATGGAGAAATTGGAGCTATGGGCATCATCCAACAATTCCCCTTTTAGATAATGTATATCTGGAACACAAAGTCTCTTCCCAAATTTCAAAAAATTCCATCTTCATTTACGAAGTTACTCAATCTTCCATCATTCACATCTTTAACATTCTTTTGGAAATCCTCATCATTAGTTTGATAACTCTTTATCCTTTCTAGTAAAGATGGTATGGAAACCATTTGAAAGAGTATTGATGTTTCATCTTCCATGGTTATTCCCATATCCATCATTACTAGATCTATGAAAATATGATCCCTTTCAACTCTCATCCTGTTCAAAACTCCATGATCCTATCTACTCAAAGAATCTTCGACCATATTTTCCTTCCCTGGGTGGTATTGTATATTGAAATCATAATCCTTGAGTAGTTAAATCCATCATCTTTGCATCATGTTGAGTTCATTATGTGATACAATATACTTCAATCCCTGGTGATCTATATAAATCTTACATTTTTCACTATAGAGATAGTGTCTCCATATTTTTAGCGCAATGATTACAGCTAAAAACTCATGATCATGATAGGGATAGTTTTTATCGTAAATATTTTGATGTCATGATGCAAAGGCAACAACTCTATCATTCTGAATAAGAACACAACCACGTCCATTCTTTGATGCATCACTAAAAATAACAAACCCTATCATTCCCAGATGGTAGATTCAATATAGGAGCATTGACTAATCTTCTCTCTAGTTCTTCAAAACATTCTTCGCACTCTTTTTCCAAAAAAATTTGACCCCTTTATGTGTGATCTTGGTTAATGGTTTAGCCAACCGAGATAAATTCTAGACAAAACGTTGATAATAACCTGGTAAACCAATAAAACTGCATACCTCAGTTATACTCATTGGCACTGGCCATTCTTGGATTACCATGGTGTTTTAAGAATCCACAGAGACTCCATCCTTAGAGATGACATGGACAAGAAATGAAATCTCTTGAATCCAGAAATCACACTTGCAAAACATCACATATAATTAATTTCTTCCGAGGGTTATCAAAATAGTGCACAAGTGATTTTCATGATCTTCATAGATTTTTCAGTATACCAAGATATCATCTATAAATACCAATACCAAGATACCAAGATCTACCTTGAAAACAATATTCATTATATCCATGAATACATAGGGTGAATTTGTCAGTCCAAAAGGCATTAATGTAAACTCATAATGCTTGTACCTGGTTTGAACTGCGGTTTTTAGAATGTCTTCCATTTTCACACACAACTGATGATATCCAGATCGAAGTTCAATCTTTTAAAAATATTATGCTTCATGATGTTGATCAAATAAATCATCGATGCAAGGTAGGGGATACTTGTTCTTTACTGTTATAGCATTAATCTTGCTGTAGTCAATGCACAACCTCATAGATCTATATTTCTACTTACCAAAAATGATAGGGGATTCCCATAGAGAAACACTAGGGAAAATAAATCCCTTATTACTCAATTCCACTAGTTGTTTCTTAAGTTCCATTAATTCCACTATGGACATTCTATTATGGGTCATCAATATGGGCCTTGAACCCAGAATTCAGTCAACGGGAAACTCAATTTATCATTTTGGAGGATGTCCAGGTAAATCTTCTAGAAACACATCATCATATTCTTGTACAATAGGTACGTACTCTATTTGAAAATTTCATTCTTTAACCACAATTATTTAATTCTATTCCTACCCAATAATTGAATTTAGTAGAGCTACTGGTGTTGGATCTAGTTAAGAATCATATAGTGACGTTTCTACTCTAAAGATAAGGTAATTGCTATCATCATTGAAAAAGGTTACATCCTTCTTCTTAAAATAAATTTTTGCACCATGGTCCGAAAGACAATCCTTACTAAGGATTATATCAAATTAAATCATGGGTATGTCAATGAGATCAGAAAATAAAGAATATTTATATGTTCTAATGGGAACTCGTTCATGAAACATTGTTTCAATGATACTTCCCTTTAGATTTTTGACTGACAACTCCTCTGTTAAAAAAATTGGAAATATCTATTTATTTTTTGCAAAATTGGTGGATATGAAACATTGAGATGATCCAGAATCAAATAAATCATTAGATAAACATGAAGAAACCATTAAATTACCTTCCACCATGTCCTTCGGAGCTTCAATCTCACCAGTACTGATCGTTTAAGTATGGCCTTGCAACCATAGCCTTTTTTGAAGTAAGTTTCCATGGATCTAAGGGCATTCATGTGCATAATGTTCCATCTCCCAGAAATTGTAGAAATGAAAATTGGTAGCTTCCTTCTTCCCCTTACAATCACCAGAAAGATGGCCTTTCTATCCACATTTTTAGAATACTCCTTTTACTTTTAGATAGGAACCAGGGTGTTTCCTTCCACATTTATCACAGTGTGGAAGTTACACTCTTCCCTTCTTCCCACTTTCTTTATTTACATTCCCAGAGTGTTCAGCAAATCTATTCGTCTCTTGCTTTGCATTATTGTCGTAATTCTTAGAGAATTCATATTCTTTCCTGATAGCACATTGGATAAAATATTTTTACGATGAGAAGGACTATGAGAATATTAATCAACAGAAAAATGGTTTTAACCCATTAAATAATTGTACAATATTACTCATTGGATTACGTATATAATCTCATTCATGCCTTTCTAACCTTGTAAAGTTAGCCTCATACTTTCGACATTCTCATCCTCCTTCTACCTTAGACTCAGAAATAGCATTTCCATATCTGGTCGATGGTCATGATGAAAGTGTTTTTCTTATAAAATATCCTTAAACACCCTCCATTATATACTTGATACCTATTCATCCATATTTATGTTTTGGATCAATGACCACCATTGATCTACATCTCCCATGAGGTGATAAACTTCTATGAAGTCTTTTTGCCTTTCGCTACTCCCCAAATCATGAAATATTTTCTCTAAAGAACTTATCCATTTCTCTAATACAAAAGGATTTGTAGTCCCATTAAATTTTGGTGGTTGTTTCTTCATGAAGCGTTCTAACATTTATCATCCAGATTTTGTATCAGAAAGCTCCATATGGGTATGTTTTTCATTCATAACCTGAGTGAGTTGTCCCAGTATTGTGATAATTTGATCATCACCATTTGCATTACCAGTTACCCTATAATTATCTTGAGTAGGAGGTAAGTCCCTATATATATTACATGCATTGATAGAGTTTCTATTCTATCCACTAGGAACCATTTATAAACAACAAAATCCAATAGATTAGTTTATGAATCACAATACATAATTCCAAACATGTAAAACACTTAACATAAATTTAATAGTTTAGGGATATAGTCCATAATCATAAAAATGTTTTCATTGAGGAGGAATATATTTATTAAACCTTTATAATGGTTTTAAATAAATTATAAATTATCCTAATCATATCCCCTAAGAGTGTCGTAAACAAGAGTGCAGTAAGGCCCATTATCGTGTACCAGGATACTCTAGGTCAAGCCAAAAACTCCTTGTCAGAGTTTTCACTCCTAGGTACATCTGTTCCAGAGCCCCCACTACATGCTCCTATCCATTCAAGGATGTTTTGCTTGAAAAAAACACAAAATTTCTACATTAACAAAATTCTTGGAAGTTCTTATATACTAATCCTCAAAATCTATCTTATCCTAATGTGATCTACCCAGATTATATCTAAATATAGTTTCCATTGTTTGCAATAATCATCCACAGATACCAACAGTAACACCCCGACCCCAGTTTACCAGAGTCGGTGTTTTATTACATAACATTGTCATGATATAAGGAATCATGTCCGGAAAGATTGATCAGTTTAGTATTATTGGAAACAAGATACATACAGTAGTTCAACATTACAACTTCAAAAGAAGTACAACACTAATTTATTCCATTAGAAACATCAAAGACACCTACATTATTCCTGCAAGTCACTCATAACTTACTTCGGATGATAAAATAAACATTATACCTTATGAATAATTAAAAACACATGCCTTTACAAATAATAATCATGAACAGTTTATAGCAGGAATATGAGTTGAGTAAATAATTCCATAATAAGACATAGTCATGGGTATTATACTAGTAGAATAACCACATGAACCATCAATAATATTTTCATAATGTGGAAGTGTATAATGTAGGACATTTTGAAACATTTTTTCAAGGCCTCAACCAAGACGTCTAAAAATGATTAAGGACTTGGCTAAAATCATATATCAAAATTGGGAAAGTCCTCAGCCAATTGAATGTCTAATTGTCTCATGAGACCTACCGATGCACCAAGGATCTATAATAGGCCCCACCCATCACTTACTAAGTCCAATTCATTCCTCATATAAAAATTTTAAAACATAACATAAACATTCATATTAATAATAGAATATGAAATGTGAATACATTAACCATAAACCATGAATGGTATAAAAAAAGACATCCACAACCAAATAAATCACAAAATCATCAACACAATATGGAAGATTTGAATCATAATAAATAAACTTCAACATGTTTAAAATCCATCAAAGGATGTTGACATAGATGAAATCAAAACTTTTTGAAAGAGATATCTCTTTTTATTTTGAAATCATTTAGAAGTCATTTAATTATAAAAGAAATTGTTTATATTCATAAAATATTTTAAGGGAAGCTTCGCAGGTGTTATAATAGTGGAAAATAGTTTCACCCACCTTATATGTTAGAAAACATTCTTTCCTTAATTTTTTCGAAAAGGTCATAAAGGACTTTGTTTGGAAAATGATGGAAATATTCCTTTTTAAAAATTTAATAAAAAGTCAAAAAAGGGTATAAATGACTTAAACCCATAGTCTAGAAAATAGAAAATATGTTTTGAAATATATTTTTATGAAACACAGATGTGGATGATAAAGAGGTCCTAGTAGAGACTCATGTATAAACAACCTCAGATAATGAATAGATTGTGGTATTAATACTAAAATAGTACTTTTACTTATTTGATGGTATTTTAACATCATGTATATTAGTTAAAACATTGTTATTAAATTATTCAAGAACTACAAACCTAAATATGATATCATATATGATCTTCTAATATTGTCTTGTTAATAATATTTCCATTGTATCATCCTTTTGGGTGTTAACTGATTCGGTTTACTTTATATGATTGGTTACATAAGCCATGTTTTTTATGGATAATATGTATTTGACTCATATACAAAATGATATTATGTTTATAAAATTTATTTTTAATCATAAAATCAAAATTATTCTTGAATGATTATTATGGGGAATAAATCTCATCGCATTCGTAGAGATGGTAATCCGTACATACACACGAGAGAAAATATATTTATATTGTTGGTGAAATAATATATAATTGGATGATATATCATATATAAAGAATCATTAACAAGTTGTATTAATAATTTAGATCACTTATTCTAATTATTATACCCATCCAAATAGTGAATTGTTTGAAAAACAAACTACACCACGATGTGGAGATGGTAAGCCATACACACGCATGTATGCTAACTTTGTCATTTATAGGATGGATATAATGAAGAATATGGTTGTACAATATTTATAATAAAATCAAAGTATGTATATGTTACTAGAGTTATTATTCTGGTATGTAAACAATAAATAAAGAGGATATAGAAGAATAAAAATACTTCAAAGAAGGCGGTGAGATTATTACATCTTCTCGAGGTGTTTCCTTTGGAGTTGATCAAATGGGCTCCATTGGTTAGATTTATGAAAAATTTATGGCCTCTAGGATGAATTGAAGGAATATGGGATGATATTTTTGTTGGGTTTGGCCATTACAAATGGCATGGGTGGTGTTAAATCAAGAGAAGGGGATGTACCCTTTTATAAGAGAGGTGAGGGTAACTTTTGGAAAATATTGAAATATTATTTTATAATAAAATAATTTTATGTTTTTAATGGTTCCAAAATGATTTATTTCTGGGGAAATTTGGTGATGGGTCCAAAACCTCTATACCAATAAGTTTTAGATAGGTTTAGGTAACCATATTAACATTATCTTTTAGATTTAACTCTCAGATAAAGATTTTTACATTTACGATATCTCTTTGTATTTTATAATATATGGTTAATAAACATAGAATTAACTACCAAGATATCCCCATGTAATTCATTTTTTATATACCAAACATTATATAGGTTATTTTTACGGTCCATATATTTTTAGTAATATTATATCAATTAATAATATATTATTGATTTTAAAAACTAAAAATGTTAATTTTGACACTATATGGTATTTTATTTTTTTGAAATCCATAATAACTTTATCACTTCGAATAAATTTTATTTAATAAACCCTAAAATCTCATATTAACATTAAATATCAATTTAATTCACCAGCTATCTAAATTTACATTTATTTGGACATTTATAATATCAATTATTTTAATATTTCACTATTAAGGTAATTACTGCATCATCATTGTGTCACAAATAAATAAAAAAAATTTATGTCTAAAAATTATAATTAAAATATCATTATGTATGAAATAAATTTTCATTCTAATGAATATTTATAGTTGAATTTATATTTTGTCTAACCCTATTTTAAAATGGTTTAGTTATTAAAATTTGTATTTAACACTTTTAACTCTTCCTTAAATAAAATAATAATAAATGTACTACTGTAATCCATGTGGACTAGAGGGGGTAATATTTTATTTATATGGTTGTTTTTGGTCGAATTAGAATTATCCAATTGAATTAGGACATGTGTTAGGGTAATTATAATTTCATTTTTACCCTTAATTACCGTATTTAATTTTAAATGTGGTAAATAAAAGTCAACAATTACTATTCAGAAAAATTTATTTTCATTTTATTGAACCACATTTTACTTTCTAATTTCAACCGTGTCTCTCGGATTTCTGAAATTCAACTCACAGAAGCAGTAAAATTTTGTTTTATGAATATTTTCAAATACTCCTAGAAGGTTGTTAAAAGACGGTAAAAAGTTCAATATAATTTTATCTATCTAAAGTTATTATAAAATGACTCAAATGAATTACATTGAAAATATATAGGTATTATGTAACTATTTTGACCTAAAATAAATTAATATAAAATAACAAATTACTTAAATAAAAATTCAGTTTTAAACAATCACGTAGTGTTGTTCACTATTCATCCAAAATTTAATGTTTTCAGAAAAATACCCAAAATTCACCAAAGCTAATTTTGATATTCTGAATCCAAAAATCAAGTGCATTTTGAAAAATAAATTTTATAAATTTCAAAAAAGTGGGTATTACTATTCGTAATTGCTAGTTTGATTGGTCGTGGTGTGTTAAAACTCAATGTTGTGTACAACACAAGCTAATGCATTATTCAAAGGGAAATGTATAGTGAAATCATGGGGTGTTTTAAAAAATCCTTGACGAGTAGTTCATTTACACACCTGGTTGACCCCCCTTGTGTTTCGTAGCATATGATTTTTTTCTAGAATGCTGAGTAGTGTGGTAACATAATAATGTTGTTAATAAATTATTGAATAAATGATGTTAACATAATGGTTTTTAACATGATGTAATCCAATGATGAGGATACAATTTTAAAAAAAAATTGGACTTTGGGTGTGATTCTAATGAAATATAATGTGTAATTGTTAATGGTTAATTAATTTTTAATTATTTAATCAACATAAATCAGAACTGATAAAAAGGGAATGAAGTAATGTAAAAAATCTCATAAAATGGTTGTGTCCTTATAGGATACATAGTCTTAGCAGTGGTAGATGGGATTCCGAGAGACGTTAGCTGCAGTTGACCCTTTTAATAAGTTATTACCATAGTGTGGTTGTGAGATATTTCATATTACGTAATTTTGTGTTTTTATATGCTACTCCACCCCATTAGTTAGTTAAACTCACACCCTAGGGATTCTAGACCTAAGGGGGAATTTTCCCATACATTCTGTTGGGAGGATGGATTGATGACTACCCCCTTTGGCTTCACTCTCCTCTCTTGGTATTTACTAGTGCTGGTAGGGACAATGGTTTGTTTTCCCCAAATATGCGTGTAAGGGATAGTAATGGATTTTGGTCATTCAGACACATATATTTTGGATATAGTTTTCTATGCAGTACTATAGATTTAAAATGTACAGGATGTGATAGATTGAGGATACTTACTAGGTGTATGGGGTATAATGGCTTGAGGTTTAATTCCTGACGTATGATACACGTTATACAAGATGTGGTGGATCTTGGAAACTACCTGGTTACTTTGATTATCTGGACAAGGTGGTTGCACTACATGATGTGTATGTTGTCGTTCATCGCCCAGTTTTTTGTGGGAAAGCTTTTGGAGAGAGATTCATAGGACTTTCAATGTTTTGGATAAGTGAAAAAATACGGGGGAAATATAAGAAATATACCCATGATATTAATTTTATATTATATACTCTTGTATGTGATAATTGGGGATAGTATCCATGGTGAGGCTATGAATATTGTATACCATTTTATGTGATGATTAATTTCACATGTTGTTTACTATGCATTAGCATGATTTATTTACTTTTGCATGAGATGGTCCAGGTAGGTTCCTAGTGAGTATAATGTTATACTCACCCTATGTTTATATATTCTATTTTTTGAGGTCACATAGAGCAGGTTTTAGATCAGGATTGATACAACAAGATTGGGGTTGTAGTAACTGTTCGGGATTCGTGGTTGCTGCCATTTTTACTTCATTTTGGTACTTGTAGTTTTCCCTTCCAATTGTAGTAGTCTTTCATGAAATTAAATATATGTACAAGGTATTTATTTTATGTTTTAGTATGAGTTGGATTTGGTTGGTGTCTGTCATATCTCTCTCTTCTACATATGTTATCTTAGAGGGTAACATCTTCCATTTGTGTGTTACTATACTCACGGTTTAATTCGCCAACTCAAGGCCTACTAGAGGTGGTACATGGGGGGAACTGTCTTCATTATCACATTTATAGCCCTGGAGGGGAACACCTTGTGGCGAGGGGGAATGATAAAGAAGTATCGATGGTCAGGTTGAGGTATAGAATGGAATTTGTTATTATGAACATGTGATGTTGCATTGTTTGTAGGCTAATGGTGTCAGTTATGATTATAATGTGATTTAAACACTAGAGACCAGCTGAGACATAATCGTTTAGGACCCCCCCTATAACCTGATGCACTGACCATGAAGTTTACATTGACTACTTAATGAGGTGATACTAGTTTTAGGGTAGAGACCAATGAAAGGATCATGAATCATTCTTCATTATACTTGTGTTTGAATTTGTAGACCATTCGATTGTTTAACCTAAAATGAATAAAATAAAAAAGTAATTAATTAATCTTGAGTCTTCAAGATTCAATGTTTAGTATCTCTAACTACTAATTATTTTATAGGTATAGTTCTAGGACAACATACTCGTTAGGTTTGGGTAGATGATGTCTAGAAGGTTATTCCACTAAATCTCCATAAGGAAGATGTTGACAATGAAGACACATGGAGGATGACACTCTGATAGTTTCAGCATGAGAGTCTGTAAAGGTACAAGGGATCCATTTCATATGTAGTCACATAAGACTGTTTAGAGGAGGTTGAGATAGCCTATAGATCAATTTGTTCTTGGGAGGACCAATGGGGGTCTTCGATTTTGATGAAGTTGAATGGGGAAATAAGGAAGTGGTGGTTCTTGTTCCTCGGGGATCGCGATGAGTCATCGATCTCATGGGAGGAGTTCCGAGAAATGTTTAGAGTTGATTTTTTATCCTTGACTATGAAAGAGTCTTGATTCTATGAGCTAATCACCGTTAGATAGGGTAGATATACTTTGTTATATCTTTGAATCCATTTCAGGAACCATTTACGATATGCATTGGACATTTTGCAAGATGAATAGGTAGGTCGGGGAAATTCAAGAAGGGTTTGAATCTAGAGATATAGCACCAGGTCACCCAATTTATACTATAGAAATATAATTATTTGTTAGTGAGGGTAGAGGTCATTGATAGGAAATTAACCAAAACTGGATCCTAATGAGAGGGGACTCATCATGATTCGTAATGATGCAGAGCTGTGGTCTGGGGTTCCTAGTTTTTAGGGATGAAGAGTTTCTATTTTTAGGGGGTTTGTCTCTTACTTCAAAATCTAGTTTCTTTGGTGGTGGTGGCTCCAAAGATTATTCGAAAGGATTGGGCACGATTTTTTCTTGTGGAGTCTGAGGTCATCATATTTGAGAGTTCCTGACCATTCAGAGTGGTCATCATGCACAAAGTGTTCTACTTCAGGTTCCTCCGTTGAGGTAGTTCCAATCATGGCAGTAGCATCATCTTGCTCTATCATTGGATCAATAGAGAGTAGATGGTGTAGGCATAGGATATCCCTGTTACACTCCCTTTACTCAGAGAGTATATCACGACGATGGTGGTGGTCTTCATTTGGGTCATATAGGCCATGGAGGAGGTCTTGGTCAACTTCATTCTTTAGAGTTTCTAGTACCATGTGAGACATATATCATTTGATGTACCCTTGGATTGATTTCTACTTTGGAGTATTCCATGTTTTATTCTTGGGTGATTCAATCCTTCAAATAACCTTCCCTTTTCTATGAATTTGGAATTGATGAAGAGAATATTTTAGTGCCATTAGTGTTGACTACCCCAGTTGAAGGTCTAAATCACATTTTTTTGAATTATATACATACTATGAACTAGAGATGGGGCATCACCGCTCTTGGGGAGTATTCTTATGTTTATGGATAAAACCATAGGATGTAATCCTCGATATGAATTTTTTGTATTTGGTGTTGGATATCATAGATTGATTCCAAAGGTAGGTGGTGTTTTTAGATGCAATGGAGATCCATGAGTGTTTATTGTTTAGAGAGAACCTCAGATGGGTCAGAGGCGTGTTCCATCTTTGTCATCCATGATGGCTTAGCTGATGCAGAGTTCTTCAGAGGTTCACCAGTTGGCATTTCTCAAGGTCTTATAAGAGTACCCTTATATATTTCTAGAATACGTTGTATCATTACCCCCTCGACGAGAGATCGAGTTTGGGATTGAGATATAAAAAGGAGTGTCTCAAATATCTATTCCTCCATAAAAGATTACACCTACTATGTTACGGGAGCTATTTATACAACTGGATGGTCTGTTATAGTGTGGTTTTTTTGCCATTTTTGTCACTATGGGGTTCACCAGTTTTGTCTGTGAAGAGGGATGATGGCAATTTGTGGTTGTGTAACGATTATTGTAACATAAACTTAGTGAATGTCAAAAATTGATATCCTCTTCCATGGATTGATGATTTATTTGAACATCGTGTTGGATAAAGTTGGTTCTCAAAGATTTTATCATGGTTAGGTTATCATCAGATACCTTTGAAGGATGACGATATCCCAAATACTGATTTTTGTTTTCATCATGGCCATTATTGTTCATTATAATGTCGTTAGATGTGACTAAGTCTATAGTTGTGTTCATAGAATTGATGAACTCTTTGTTCTGTGTGTTCAAGGATATGTTTTTTTTGGTTTCATCAATAAAATACTTGTGTACTACATATCCAAGGAGAAGCATGTAGAGAATCTTCATGCCTTATCCAGTGTTATTTGTCCATTGCACCTGTTTGGGATGTTGTTGAATTGTGTTTTTTGGGCTCGAGAAGTCCGTTTCCTATAGCATATTGTATCTCTGTACGGAGTAGCAATAGATCCGTTGAAGATAAATGTGGTTGTGTCTTGGGAATCCACCATGATAGTGACAGAGGTGCGATGTTTCCTTGGTATTGTAGGCTATTACAGGAGGTTCATAGTAGATTTGTCTTGGGTAGAGATTCCTTTGATAGCATTTACTAGGAAGGATTAGGTGTTCTTTTGTACTGATCAATGTTAGGCCACTTTAGAGTATCTAAAGGAGATGTTGTTACGTCTCCAATTATTTTCCTTCTTGTAGAGGGAGTTCAATTTGATTTTTTATCTGGTGCTTCACATCTGGGGTTACAATGTGTTTGGATGAAAGCAGTGATCAGCCATTTCTTGTGGGTCTCAATAGTTATGTCCCCATAAATGTAACTATGCAACCCATGATCCTGAGTTAGAGATAGTTTTTTCTGCTCTAATGTTGAGGATAAATTACCTCATTGGCGAGAAAATTGTGGTTTTCACTGATCATATGAGTCGTAGGCATGTTTTCTCCCTACAAGACATGAAATTGATACATTGTTGGTGGAATGATTTGTTACAGGAATAAGACTTTGAAATATCATATACACATGCGAAGGGGAATGTTGTAGATGATGAGCTTAGTAGGAAGTCACATAGTGATGCATTATGTTAATCTGGAGAATCCATGAGTGTGATAGAAGAACATTTAGGATTATTCCACAATATAGTTGATGTTGGGGGAATATGATGTCTTTTTCAGATGATGTTGCAGTCATCTCTGGTGTAGTAGGTGGAATAGTCCCTATTGGGGGATCTAGTAGTCGAGGATTGGAGAGAATGAGTTGTTTGTGGCGAGGTCCCTTAATGTTGGTCTGAGGATGAACAACACCGATTGTTGTATCAGGGGAGGATTTTCGTTCCATTGGCGACACAAGAGATAATTATCAGTGGGTTCTTTAGTTCTCCACTAGCAGTCCCTCCTAGAGTGACAATGATTTATTGAGCCTTAAGTTGTCAGTTTTGGTGGTCGGGGATGAAGCGCGTAGTTGCGGAGTCTCTATCTTGATGTTTAGTCTAATAGAAGGTGAAGGTCGAGCACCGTGTCCCCGATGGTTTTCTATAGTTGTCCCATATTACTCAGTAGAAGTGGGAGGAAATATTAATGCCCTTTGGCACTGGGTTACCTCGAGCTCAGGGTGACCATGATACTATTTGGGTGGTAGTGGGTCATTTAATGAAATCATCCAACATCATTGAGATTGAGTAGTTGAGTTTAGTGGATGTTTTTTCAAGACTGTTTCTGGTGGATGTGCTGAGACACCACAAAGTCCCGAGGATGATCATTTTCGATCGAGATTCTCATTTTACCTATAGAATGTGGGGAGGTTTCCACCGTTCTATTAGTTCTCATTTTTTCCTTAGAACTGCTTTTCATCCACAGACATATTGTCAAACAGAGTAGACCATCTGAACTCTTGAAGACATGATGTGCTCTTGTGTCATAGAAATTGGTGGTTTGTGGATGATCCACTTACTCATGGTGGATTTTGTTTAAAATAATAGTTTTTACTCCATGTTTGATATGGAGCCATTTGAATCCTTGTATGGATGACCATGATGTTCTCCATTGTGTTGTACTGGGGTTGGAGAGTCAACAATTATTGGGCCAAAATTAGTAAATAACATGACAGAGGTGGTTCAGGTGATTCATGAGTTGACGAAGGTAGCGCAAGATCATCATAAATCATATTCTGATCAATGTAAGAGACCTTTGGAGTTTGATGTTATGTATTAAGATCTTTTTATGTTGTCCCCCATGATGGGAAATGAAATATTTTTCATGGGTGTAAGTATTTTCCCCAGTTTATTGGGCCTTTTGCGATATTGGCTTGTGTTGGAGTTGAGGCGTATCGACTAGAACATCCCCCAAAGATGAGCTAGATACATGATGTTTTTCATGTGTCAAAACATCATTATTATCTTCATGATGACACTCAATTCGTCAATTGGGGCGATATCAATGTTGACGATGATGCGACCGTCGAGGAGAGTCCTGTAGATATCCAAGACCGCAAGGAGAAGGTGTTGGGGGTGCATTTATTCCCTTGGTTTGTGTCTTGTGGCGACATAATGGCATGGAGGAGTGTACATGGGAATGTGAGTCTCAAATACAACCTTCTAGCCAACATTGATTGTTAACATTGCCTTTCAAAATCCTCATATACCATTAATTGGGGTACAACCCTTTGAAATAGATAGAACCACATAGTTGAATCTCTCTATCCAACTCAACCATTCCATGAACTAAAATATCATTGTATGATGGTGGGAAGAACCTATCTATTTCTCATAATATGACTACAACCACCATATACATGATTTTAATCTTTATCGGGACTATAAAAATACTGTTGAAGGTTTTGAAATGGATTTATAGTGTAGTTAATATTTGTTGTAAATTTATAGAAATAATGAAATAGAAATTAACTAGCAGAAAATGTTGCATAAAAAATGATACTTATGTGATTTTGATATCTTTAACTTCAAAATAGTAATTGAAATGAGATTATTGAAATTTAACAAAAACCCCTCTGGAACTTTATCACTATTAAGTAAAATGAAAAATTTCAAATCTTCCTCTGGATAGAGTGTAAGATACTAGTGGAATAATTTTTTTTCCATTTACCTTTCACAGGTTGTACTTATTTTATTTTTTCCCTGTCAATAATGGAAAACCTATCATTTATTTCAAATTATTTTAAGAATATTTAGTAATGTGCTAATAAAAATATCAAAGGAAATTTTTCTACATACATGACATTATAAAAATGTATGATGTATAAAAAATTCCAATATGGGAATTAATAGAATATCAAACTATTCTTACAACCAGATTTTTTATGATTTTTGTTTTACTAAAAACAGTCTATATATATGTTAATTTATAGAAAAGATGATCACCATTTATTAAAATCTATTTTTTTCATAGTTTAGTATTCCCAACGAATTTTTTCATCTAGGATCGATATTTATATAATTTAGAGAATAATTTATCATGTTCTAAAAATTATTCATGGATTGTTTCAAATATAATTAATGTATGAAATAATCTTAAATCAGACACCCCAACAATCCTTTAATACTAAATCATGACAAGTTTCTATAAGTATGAATGTCAGTTATCATCTCGTAAAACATAGTCCCCAATTCAAACTTTTCTCTACTACGAGAATTATACAATGTTAAATTTTTTTCCCACATCAATTTCATATCTTTGATCTATAGATCAAAATAAACATCAATATCATTATCATGTTACATTGGTTCAGATATATGTAGAGACAACATAATCTATTTGCGATGCATGCATTACCATGGTAGAAAGTTATAATTTACAAACCTGGGAGGACTTGTCCCATGATCACTACCTTTTAAACAAAATGCATTTATTTTATCTCTATATAGCACTAGATGAATGATTATCAACTCACATCCAAATTTATCATACCCATTATTAAATTTCATCCACTGAGGAGAATAATCATGTTGACTTACGTTCCCATCATTTGTTATTGTATATGAATTCCATGTAAATTATCTCATGGTTTCCTAACATCAATATAGTCTTTAAAACCATTGAATGGTAGTAATATAACATAGATATTTCTATGGACATCACTTATTTTTTTATTGATCAATGTCACACTTATGAAATTTTATGAGTGATTTATGACCCTTCAATAACAATATGAAATAATTTTTAAAAGAATTTATTTTTTAGAGATCATGAAATTTTAAGCTAGTATTCATTTAGAGTCATATTTTATACATGTATGTTCATTATATCCTGGTAGAATATCATTCATGAGATGAAGTAGTTCTGTAATGTTGGTTTCTATCTATCCACTTCCTTATTTTAAATAATATTTCTTCAATATTGTTGACAATATTTTTTATTTAGTACAATAGATATCAAATTCTCTCTTAGAAAAACTATTTAACATCTCAAAAAATTTGGAAAATCTAAAAGGTCATATTCAATTTCCATTTTCAATTCTTATATGAAATAAACATAATAATTTACATTTGTATTCATATCAAATGATCAATAAACCATAATGTCATCTCAATCTGTGTGAATGTTCTATTTTTACCAATGTTTAGACCTATATTAACAGTTCAGACCTGTTATATGACAAATAAAATGGTCATCCAACTCTTTTGGGCAATTGTTTCTCGAATAATAATAGCATAAACATGGAAAATGGATTTTATATGGGTTTTTTGAACGATCTATTTGATAATTTATGAACTCCTTAACTCCATCTTCATAATATTTTTTCAAATGATTAGCATCAATCAACATTCAATTAATATCCATCATCTTAGGTTCATAATTTTTTTTATAATAATAAATAATTATATATTCATAAGATATGAATTATCAAAGGTGGAGGTTACTACTAATTTAAATAAGTGGAACCAAATATTTTATTATTTCAAATAATTTTATTACGTTTCTAAGAAAATAGGTAATTGAATTTAATATCATAATTACTCCACTATGGTATTGGTTAACATTTTAATTCATCCACAATGATAACTGATACCCGGTATGGGATTACTAATACTTAGAGTTATTGATGAAACATATGTTTCTGTTCACAAGACATGGGTTATGAATCACAAGAAATAAAATGAAATGATTATTGTTAGGGAGATTGAGTTACTGATGATGAAAGTTTTCTCTATAAATAATTTTTAAATCCCCACATCTAAATTTAAAATTTCATAAATCATATAGAAACCACTTTTAAAATAAAAAATGATGTTTTTTAATATATTTTATCCCTACATTATTTTTTTATAAAAAAATTCCACACGAAAATCGATGATTTTTTTTCAAAACAGCTCATGGGATATGAACCCACATTTCTATAAAAACAATATGAATCAAGTGAAAATTTTAAAAATCTTATTAAAAACCACTATATAAAAATAAAATATTTACAATAATTTCCATGGAAAGATTACACTTTCAAAATTTTAAAACATTATTGGTTGACTATGAAATCACTTCATGTGTTTCACAACACATAATCCATTTTAGTTCATTTTAATGGAAACTTCATTTTTTCATTTCAAACCCCAAATTAATATTTAAAACCTTGTTTTCTTATTTCAAATATAAAATATAAAATTTCAATGAATAAAAACATTATATGCAGGACACCACTAAGTCTAATAAAAATCAGGACTGTTATAAATTCCCAAAACATTTTTCAGAAGACAATAAAAAATTAATAGTTTAAATTCTATCATTAATGTCCAAGACTACCCACCTAAATACAAGATTTATCTTGGGATTATTTCATAATTAAATCAAGAGACTATTCCTTTGTCAAAAACTAGTTTCATTTAATATCACTCAAGAATCTACCAATCAGTGCTTTCACTTGCCATAAAATTTCATCAAGAATTAGAATCAAGAAGGATTTAAAAACATTCATGTGATTGAATATTTTACAAAAGATCCTGAGGTGTTAGATAGAGTCTATGTGTGATATCTAGCCTAGTAGTTATTTAAATTTACAAGTGTGTGAGTATAATTGTGGGAGAACTAGTAACTTTTGAAAAATAACAATAGTGGATTTGGTTTTTAGAAAGGGACAAACCATGAACCTACACCATGTTCAACGTGTGTACACTATTGTGGGTGTTTATAATATCATGGGATAATTTCAATTTTTTATAAATTATGATTCAGTAATGTGATAGTGCGTTGAGAGGTGAAACATTGTATTTTTATTGAATATTTATCCATAGGAGGATTGAATAATGTTTTTTCATGATTTTGGGTGGCGTGAGATGGAAACCACATTGCGTGTGTTGTTCACATTATATATTTATTATTGGTTTACTGTGTAATGTGTGTTAAATAGTTTTACATATTTTAAATACTGAGTCAAAATTGTATGAATATTCTGAGTTAAGTATTCCCTTTTATATTTTGATATTAATACATCAAAATAGTGAAAATCATGTTATAAAACAATCCATAATATAAATTAAGGAAAATATTTATTAATTTCTTTGTAAGCGTGTTTAAAATATATATGGAGTATATGTTTTTATTATTTCATAAAAATCCATCCATGATATTTTACTGAAAAATATCATTAAAAATTAATAATATATTAAACAATCAATTTGAAGCCATCATTAAACTATTCATTTTTTCATTATAAATAAAAAATCCCATGAAAATCATTTTCTATGGCCCAATCCATATTTATTAAAAACACACATTTAGATACCCATTTTGGATTTGACTTTAAAGAAATAGAACTGTGAAGGAAGGCCCATTAAAATGAAATGTAAATAAAATGAAATAACTAAATAAATAAAATTCATATATGAAACAAAAGAGTAGAATATGTAATAAATAAAATTAAATATTGGAGATAGTGAAAACCATCCCTAAAAGTGAATGTATGCACACAAATATATATATAATAGAATAATTATAAGCCAAAACCCATTAGGAGGAGCTCTGAACTATTGGTTGAAAAGGTAACTGACTCGCTCACAAAAATACTAGTCGACTATTTGACCAAAACAGGTTATGGAACTTGGGCCTCTTGAGGAAAAAAATAACCTCTACCTAATACCTCTATTAAGCCATGGCATCACCCCTCTGTTTACCATCCTATCAATGGCATCGCATTCGAAGACCACATAACAATCCAAATAGATTTCATCAATTTCACTGTCAATAAAAACCCACTATTTAGAAAATAATTGAAACCATTACTCCATTAATAAAACCATTTGAAAGGGCACTAGAAAAGAAATAATTTTACAAGATATTAATTTGAATTTTCTTTTGATAAGCTGAAAAATCCTTAAAAAAATTAAAACCCCTATGTAAAAACGTATACAAGAAAACAAAATTTAATCAATGTGTGGAAATTTTTAAATTAATCATTAAATGTCTTAAAAATATGAAATTACATATATACATATCTAAAAAGCTATCAATAATAATATTGATATATTTTCATGTGAATATGTGGATGTATGTAATATATTTGTATATATTTATATATATATACCAATACATATTTGTATAAGACTAAAAATAAAGATAGGAATTCGTAAATTGTAGAATAAATAAATAACACAAGAATAAAAGAAAACATAAGAATACTTCTCAAAAAAATGCTATTTAATAAATGTAATGATCTTATGAATTATCCGAAAATATTTCATAAAGAACCAACAATAATTTAAAAACCCCAAATTATATTATGGAAACAATCATAGATATTGTATGGGATAGAAATATAATTTACCCTTTGAATGGAGATAAAAAACAAGGCCAAATCAACAATATTCCCATTGGGATTCAATAATAATCCTTTAAAACGTTGAGCAAAAAAGAATATATAAATCAAAATAATCCCAAATTAGAATTATTATTTTTTATAAAAAAATTTCAAAAGTCCAGGAACATGAAACAAATTATTGAATATAGAAATCATAAATACAAACACCTAATGACAATATAGGTGATTTAAAATCTTCTGCAATAATAAGTGGAAGGATTGAAGAAGAATGGAATGAAGTGATTGAAAATATATAGTCAAAAGCACCATATATAAAACACAAAGTGCAGATAAAGATATCTTTTATTGGTTCCAAATTAATAAAATTTGATAATATATATCTTTATCAGTGATAAAAAAACATTGATAAAAGAATTTTTTATTAGTGTCAATGTTTTACAATGGTTAAAGAGACTTTTTATCAACACTTGTTTATCATTGAAAAAGCTTTATCTTTATCAGTGTTAAAACATGAGGGCCGATAATGGATTTTTATCTACCATTATAATTTTTTTAAACATATTTATATATTTTTATAATTATTTATTATAATTTATGAAATATTTAAATATATAATTATTTATTTATAATTATATAAATACTGTTTTTTAAAAAGGCTTATTTTTTATTTAAAATTTTAAATATTAAATTTTATAAATATAGTAAATAGACATTTGGAAATATATTTGGAAATATATTTCTATTTATTTCTTTAAATTAATAAATATATTTACATCATAATATATATTTGTATAAGTATATATATATTTAAAATATACATATATAATTTTAAATATAATAAATATATTCATTATTTAAATAGAAATTATTATTTTCTAATTTTAAATATATTGATATCGTTATATATGTTTATACAATTATATATATATATATATATAATAAATAAATATAAATATAAGTATAAATATAATATACATAGTGATTATTTTAATATATTTATTATAATTTTTTATTTGTTAAAATATATAATTATTTATTAATAATTATATAAATACTTTATATAGAACAATATATATATATATTTATATCAATATATATATACATATTTAATATATATATATATATATATAATTATAATTACAAATATATTTATAATTATAAATATAGTAAATACATTAATTATTTAATAAAATTTATTATAATTTTATAATTATATATAAATATATATATTAATAATGAATTTAGAATTATATAAATTCTTTTAAAAAATAATATAATTTCATTTAAATAAATTAATATATATATATATTAAATATAAATTTATAAATATATTTATTTATAATTATGTACATACAAATTTTTATACATATTAATGAATATACAATTCTAAATGCATGCATTTTAAAGATGAGTGAAATTGAATAATTAATGTTGAGTACACTTTAAGAATTTAGAAAAAATTGAAATGTTTTTTAAATAAATTATAAAACAATATTGATATATTATAAAATAAAAATGAATAAATATTAAAATTATTAAGAAATAGTTAATAAATATATAAAAAATTAGAAATGATGATAAAATTTTAAAAACCCATTAAAAATTAATTAATATCTAAGTTTAATAACATGAAGAAAAAATAAATATTATTTATCTATTAAAAACATAATATATAAAACGCAAAAAGCTATAATGAATTTATAAAATGAATACTAAAAGAATAAATTACATAAATGTTAGGTGTATGTGTTTTTATACAATATTTCAATAATTGCATAAATACTTGTGTGTGTATGTTATATATAAAAATTCATTAATTATGTATATGTATGTGAAATAAATGTAACAAATGTTTCACATATTTTAAATTGAAAAATAATATGAAAATAAATTATTTACATTACCTGATGCAATTAGTATAAGGACCCAACCTTAAACCTTACTTAATCTTGAGTTATTACAAGATTACATATTGAGGATATTTTCAGGTTTAGAGTTTTATAGAATTAGGAAATAACTATTACATATGAAAAGATTACAAAGTAGAAACATCTACTATGTTTCCATAAAATAAAAACTCATAAAAAGAAACATGTCTAGTTCCATGTTTTAGGCAGCATGGCTTTCCCATGATCCCATCCT
This sequence comes from Viscum album, assembly GCA_963277665.1. Classification (NCBI taxonomy): domain Eukaryota; kingdom Viridiplantae; phylum Streptophyta; class Magnoliopsida; order Santalales; family Viscaceae; genus Viscum; species Viscum album. The sequence goes on along the minus strand of OY728133.1, from coordinate 1,368,811,615 downwards.
TGACATTATTCCAAGTTATGTCCTGTGAAAAACATTTCAAAAACTTGGGATGAGCATAAAAATCACAATAAGGGATACACAAAGAATGAAAACTATTATTTTTTCAAAACAACAAGTAAACCATGTATACTTTATCAAAGTAATACTTTTCACCTTTTCTAAGTAGTAAAAACTCTTCACTGAATAAAATTTCATTACTTACCCTTCAATAACCAAAAGATTGCCATAAAACCCATATAAAGATCACATAACATATAAAGGTAACTTGGTACATAAACATACTTAAGTGTAATAACCATAAGGTCGACTTCCACACATATCAATTAATGGAATATCCATTCGGCCAACTTCCATACATACATAATGGAATAGCCATACGGCCGACTTCCAAACCCAATGCATTGGAGGTTATAACGTAACCACCCGTCCTGGTATTCACGGCACCACCCGTCATATGGTTTATCACATAACCACCCGTAAAATGTCCAAGTACCATCATTACACATAAAATATTGAAAATATAAACATTTCAATAAAAACATTTCATTTGCAATCACAATAAGTAATTCCCAAATTTTGAATTAATCAATCCATTTTCAAAAACCATTTAAAAGAGATTTTTGAATCAAAGTGTCCCATACCACTTTGAATATTTTAATGGAATAATAATTTTAAAACATTAATGTCCATATAAATAAATACTTAAAACCATTTTGAGAACATGGACATTAAAGATAAAGATTTAGAATAATAAATCTTTAAAACATTTAAAATTTTATTTTTGTTAAATAGTTTTTAACAAAATGAGAGACTCTTGAATACAAATAATAGCGAAATAACATTTAATCCGAACATTATAATATCATGAGTATAATGGGATTCATGATATAATATGTCAAAGGACAGTATACACACCATATAAGAGTGAATTGGTGCATAACAACAATGAAGTCTCAAAAGAAATGTAAAATTAGATGAAATCCATTATAAAAAGGTATCCTTAAATTAAGGATAAATCAATCTCATAATTATGTGTTACAAATATTAATACACCCAATATAAGTGGATATTAAGTGAGAAACAATCAAAGTTTATCCACACATATTCAAAAGATGACATATTCAACAACTACATGTTGAACCCAAAGAAATCGAAACTGGGTTAAGAAGTTCCCTTGGTAAAATTCGACAGCCTAACGGCGTCACATAAAATTTTACAAAAAGGATTGATGAGAGAGATAAAAGGGATATAATCAGTTGGACATAAAATTTATATAAATAAAGATATAGAAGAACATATCCCAAAATAATATTATGTGAATTAAAAGACACAACAAAAGAAATCTTTTAAAAAAAAGGAGGGTGAAAGGTCCCCTTACCGAATTGGGTAACTTTCGAAAAGTACACCCCAGGGAAGAAGGCTCATACAATGAAGATGTAAATACCCATAAATGAAATTATACTACAAAAAAGTGTATAATAATGTGCAGTACATACACCACTCAAAGTAAATAGTGGAAAACATAGCATAAATGTCACGTGAATAAAAGTCAGATGAAAAATCCCTTACGAAAACTCGGCAGCCTAACAGCGGCACTTAAAACTTCCAAAAATGGATTTATGAGATCAAATAGGGTCTCCCATAATATTAAAATAAAAATTAATTTTTTAGTAATATAAAAGAACATCCCCAAACAAAATAAAGATGGACTTAAAAGAAATGACATAAATGAGAGTACTTAAAAAGAAATAGAGAGGTTGGATCCCTTACGAAAATTAAGCAGCCTAACGGCGCCACTCAAAACTTAAAAAATGGATTGATGAGAGAGGATATGGTCTCTAATAATATGAACATAAAACATAAAATATGATTAATATAAAAGAACATCCCAATCACAAGAAATTTGAGCATAAAAGGAATGACATAAAAGAGTGTACTAAAAAAGAAAGAGATGGGTAGGATCCCTTACCTCGGGTCCGACTTGACTCGATCATTCTTTAATCTCTGGAATAATAAACTTGAGTTAATTTATACTTACTTAAGAAACATTTTCACATTAATTATTCCTTTTATATCACTTTTTACCATGTCATAAAATTATGTAATCATTTAAGTTAATAATGTTTGTTTTGTCGATATTTGGTTCTTAAGTCGAAAATGGACTTCTTACAATTACATGTTGATTGTGTGGTCATTGGTTCATTATATACATAATTTTATTCATGATTTAGATATCATATATATCATATATATCCATTATTTTAATGCATTTATATTATTATATAACATTTAGGGTTAAGAAATCAAATGCACCGTTCATGGAGACGGTAAGCTGTACGTACGCATGAACGCTACTTCCATTTCTATTTCATATTTAATGGAATTAAAACATAATGATAAATAATAGTATTTTAATTTAGTATGTTATAATATATAATATAATTAAATATATCCTTTTTACGTACCACATTTGGTATTAACGAATCAAATCACTTTGAGGGGGCGGTAGTCCACACTTCCTTAAATGAAGATTTCACGTTTACCCATAATGGAAACCATAAAGGTATGACATAAATGAAAAATACAGAAGATTAAGTAAAAAAATAAACATATTAGATATCATATATAAATATAGTGTCATCTTAATGGACACCTTTTAAGGTTTTAGAAGAATGTTGAACAATCATCGTTTCGGGAGGCAGAAATTCACCATCCACGGAAACAGTATGTTCTTTACCCATTAGATGTAGGTGCATGTAAGTGTAGCTCGATTCCTTCTAATAACAACATACTAGTATATTTAATATACTCTATTTGTTACAAAATAAATGAATAAAATGAGTTTAGGGGGTTGGAGAAGCAAAATAAAACAAAAGGACTCAAGCGAAGACATTACCTTAAATTCGGGTAACTTCCTTTGATTTGAGCTCAAAGGCTTCCTTGGAAACGATTATGCCCAAAGTGAGGATTCAAGGAGTTATAGAGGGATGTGGAGAGACAAAATGGGTAGGTTTGGCCGAGCCAAAGGCTTTGGAAGTGTGGGTAAGGAGGTAGAGATGTGGGCCTTTTTTAAGGGGAGAGGAGGGTCACTCTTGGAAGGGTATAAAATGTAACTTTATTTTCAAACGAGTTTAGGATTTTAATAGTCCCATATTGATTTGTTTCAAGGATAAGGTGATAAGGGTTATAAATCCACCAATAAAATAGGATTTGGAAATGTGTAGGTCTTATATTTTACATTATCTATCCATTTTATTTAAATCATTAAATAATGAGGTCATTGCTGCATCATCATGACGTCATAAATAATTTAATTTATTTAATGTCTAAAAATTATAAAACAAATACTATGATGTACTAAATCTTTTTTTCTTTCCAATGAATATTTATATTCCAAAATATCATTTATGTAGACAAAAGTAAAAATATTTTACATAGGTGATACATTCTTTGTTACATTTAACATTATTTAAAAATAAAAAGATAAAAAGTCACATTCTCACAAAAGTGATTCCATGGGGCCCCCAAGTTTGGCACAAGGCATCCCATGGTCGGCAATGAGACAACCATTATCCTTAGGACACATTTTGTGTTCATTTTTTATTATTATGATATTCATTTTTATCATTAACTACCCGATTACTCATTAATCACGATAATTAAAGATAAATACCGTCATTACTATTCATAATGTCCAAAAACAAAAGAGTCATAATTAAATAATTTTTACCTTATGATTAAAAATATGTAATTAATTTTACAAAATTACAAACACATAAATTGAAATAATTAATTTAAAAAAACTTCCTGTTGTCAAAACAAATAGCGTGTTTTTAAGAAACAATATTTATGAAAAGTTTGGCACGTTTTTATGCCTAATTCCAAATTGAAAATTATCCCAATGACCATCATTTAATTACATGGTAAAATTATATTCTAATTACACTTTAAAACAAATTAAAAAGATAATATAACCATATAATTAAATTATATGACAAAGTAGTTTTGATGTAAAATGCTGTATTTTTCACTATTCATTAAAAAATGAACATTGTCAGAAAAAAAAACCAAAAATTAACCCAAGGTAAATTTCAATGTACCAATAATAAATAACATGATTATTTTGAAGAATAGTGCTTATAAAATTGTCAAAAAGTGGATTTAAAAGGGGTTCGCCATCAAAAGGCGGTTAATAAACCTTTTAAAGAATATTAGAATGTTTACGCTTAAAAATTGGATTCATTGGCATTTTTAATCCTCTAACATTTATTGTAAAGAGTAAAAAAAAATTACAAACATATATAATCAATTTTTTAGTTAGTTATGTTCATTCCCTCCATTACAATAGCTAGGCATTAACTACCATTTAAAATAATATTATTTTATTATTAGAGTATAACGTAAGATTCCCAAAAACTCGTTGTTGCGTATTGGGTATGCCATCGAGCATAACATCCCCTTTAACTTAATATTAATATTTTATTAGGAAATATGTATAAATATAAATATTTCATATTCTTTATTTACCTGGGGTGTTACATCCTTCCCCCTTTTGGGAATTGCATCCTCGCAATTTTAAAATTGGGCTTGGAAACATCCTTGAAAGTCTCACATCAGAACAAGAGTCGGTAAAACAATCACTTTAAAATAAAGAAACATAAGTTCAAAGGTCACCCGAGTTAACCCATACTAGGATTCCATGTATGAAAATATGGACATGGAAGAAAAAAAGGGTCATGTTCTGATAGAGAGTGATAAAAAAAACATGTCTAGGAGAATGTTAACCACAAGAAAATCACAAACTTGTGATGGGTTAAACGGTATTCGATTCAATAGTAGGAAAAGTTTATAGAAATTTTTTTTGTTTTAAGTTACTTTTTATTGAGAAATTTATTAATAAGGAAACATAATCACTTATCATGTTGACATTCAACTTTTATTAGATTCCTTACACAAACTCAAATTTTCTCCAAAATACGAGTATTTAGGAAGAATTGTTCACATTAAGAGTACTATAATCAACCTCTAGAGAATCACCTAATCCACAAAATAGAACTATATAATTAACATGTCTTTAGGCTTGAACCAAAACCAAAACCAAAGAGGTTAGTAAAATATCAGATAATCCAGAAAAGGATAACCCTTTATAAAAATAAAATCTATTCTAAATATCCAAATTTTGTCCAACAAAACCCAAAGTTCAATGAGGACCATTCGATAATCAATTTTTCTATAAAATTATTCAATGTAAACCAAACTAAGATTGAAACCCAAATATTTGAAGGATTTATTCACATAGTCTTCTAAGTAAAATCGTAACATTTTTCTCCAAACAACATCAGTTGCTCTTAATGTCTCGTATTGAAAAGTAATTAATCTAATCACATATCTTCCATGATAGGTTAATAAATATCCATAGATAACCCAAAATCAACTTACTCATAATTAATAAAATCATCTAACTAAAAAGAATCAGTCAAACTAACGAGGGACTTCACGTAGTCCAGTGGTAGGTGATAAATACCAGTTTCACTTTGGTTGTGGGTTCAATTCCCTCAGCATTGTCCGACGCGACAGGTTGTCACACGGTCTCTGTGTTGTCCTTTTTCCAAAATTGTGTAATTTTAAAACATTCCCCAAAACGGAATAAAATCTTCAAAAATGATCATAACATATTTTAACCAAAAGTTATTCTCATGCCTTTCATTTTCCAGCATATCATATAAGAACCCATAATTGCGTCAAAAGTAAGGATCACATAAACTCTAATGGTTACCTTTATTATTATGTCCACAAAATAACAGATAACTATTCCTTGAATAAAATTTTCATATATTCAACATCAGGGATAGACATACTATAAAAATTCTTCTAATGTAACCACATCATCAAAAAAGACTTAATAATCTTAAGAATTTCACCATAACTCTTGAAGCCCTTATATGATGACTTCTTACTCATTCAACATTCTTCATGATCCATTAACCATTCCTTTATAACTTATTCTGAAATAATTATTTCCTACAAACAAAATCATGAATCATATCCTATGTTTCCAAAATATGAAAACAATAGTTATGAAATAATCCATACCTTTAATTGGTCATTTTCAGTTTCTACATCCTCAATCAGAATGGCATTAGGTATTGGTAAACCAACATTTGTACGATCTTGGTGATCCCATTCACGAAACGTATTCATAGGACATGTTTTTGCATAATTACCCTGCACACCACATTTAAAACATTCAATTGATCCCTTAGAAAGAACATCTTTCCCTTTCCTCTAGTCAACTGTATGCTTCCTTTTTCCATGGCATGTTCTTGCTTTATGACCTTTATTTCCACATCTATAGCATATTTTTGTCCCTTTGAAACATTTTTCCTAGGTGTTTCTTTCCACATTTTTGTCACATAGGTTTTTGAACACACTTACCTTTATGATTATTACATGTCGTTTCGCAGGGATTTGATTCTCACATATATGATGCCTTATAGAAATCACCAAGGTTTAGGTGGTCAATCATGACTCCAGATAGTTGTTTGAGGATAATCACAACAGTTCTCATTACAACTCACATATCATTCAGTTGCTTGCTCAAAAAACTATCATAGTTTCCTTCACATTCACTGTTACTTTGGTGCCTGCTAGATCCAGCCATTTACTAAAACCAAAAAGGTCAGTGTGAGTATATCAACAAAACCATCTTGTACTAATGAGGAAGATAAAAACTAATATATACTTACTCATTCACTTTATCTAAAACTAGGACTATTTCTTAAATCCTAAACATTATGGTAATATCACATATGCTTAGAGGATACCCTAACCTCGAAAGTTATCTAAACCGACTTCTGATACCAACTATAAGGCCCCAACCTTAAACCTTACTTAATCTTGAGTTATTACAAGATTACACATTGAGGATCTTTTCAGGTTTAGAGTTTTAGAGAATTGGGAAATAACTATTACATCTCAAAATATTACAAAGTAGAAACTTCTACTAAGTTTACATAATATAAAAACTCATAAAAATAAACATGTCTAGTTCCAGGTTCTAGGTAGCATGACTTTCCCACGATCCCATCCTTGACACTATCCCACGTTAAGTACTGTGAAAAACATTTCAAAAACATGGGATGAGAATAAAAGTCTCTGTAAGGGATACACCAAGAATGAAAACTATTAGTTTTTCAAAACAACAATTAAACCATGTATACTTTATCAAAGTAATACTTTTCACCTTTTCGAAGTAGTAAAAACTCTTCACTGAATAAAAGTTCATTACTTACCCTTATGTAACCAAAAGATTACCATAAAACCCATATAAAGATCACATAACATATAAAGGTAACATGGGACATAAACATACTTAAGTGGAATAACCATAAGGTCGACTTCCATACATATAAATTAGTAGAATAGCCATTCGTCAAACATCCATACATACTTAATGGAATAGCCATACGGCTGAATTCCATACCCAATGCATTGGAGGTTCTAACGTAACCACCCGTCCTGGTATTCACGGCACCACCCGTAATATGGTTTATCACGTAACCACCTATAAAATGTCCAAGTACCATCATTACACATAAAATATTGAAAATATAAACATTTCAATAACAACATTTCATTTGCAATCACAATAAGTATTTCCTAGATATTGAATTAATCAATCTATTTTCAAAAACCATTTAAAAGTGATTTTTGAATCAAAGTGTCCCATACAATTTTGAAGGTTTTTAATGGAATTATAATTTTGAAACATTAATTTCCATATATATACGTACTTAAAACCATTTTGAAAACATGGAAATTAAAGATAAAGATTTAGAATAATAAATCATTAAAACATTTAAAAAGATATTTTTGTTAAATAGTTTTTAACAAAATGAGAGACTCTTGAATACAAATAATAGAGGAATAACATTTAATCCGAACATTATAATATCATGAGAATAAAGGGATTCATGATATAATATGTCAAAGGACAGTATACACACCATATAAGAGTGAATTGGTGCATAACAATAATGAAGTCTCAAAAGAAATGTAAAATGAGATGAAATCCATTATAAAGAAGGTATACTTAAATTAAGGATAAATCAATCTCATAATTATGTGTGAAAAATATTAATACACCCAATATAAGTGGATATTAAGTGTAAATCAATCATTGGACATTCACACATATTCAGAGGATGACAAATTCAATAACTACATGTTGAACCCAAAGAAATCGAAATTGGGTTAAGAAGTTCCCTTGGTAAAATTCGACAGCCTAACGGCGTCACATAAAATTTTACAAAAAGGATTGATGAGAGAGATAAAGGGGATCTCATCACATGGACATAAAATTTACATAAATAATGATATATAATAACATATCCCAACATAATAGTATGTGAATTAAAAGACACAACAAAAGAAGTCTTTTAATAAAAAAGGAAGGTGAAAGGTCCCCTTACTGAGTTGGGTAACTTTCGAAAAGTACACCCCATGGAATTAGGGTCATACAATGAAGATGTAAATACCCATAAATGAAATTATACTACACAAAGTGTATAATAATGGGAAGTACATACACCACTCAATGGAAATAGTGGAAAACATAGCATAAATGTCACGAGAATAAAAGTGAGATGAAAAATCTCTTACGAAAACTCGGCAGCCTAACGGCGCCACTTAAAACATCCAAAAATGGATTTATGGGAACAAATAGGGTCTCACATAATATTAAAATAAAAAGTAATGTATGAGTAATATAAAATAACATCCCCAAACATAAGAAAGATGGGTTTAAATGAAATGACATAAATGAGAGTACTTAAAAAGAAATAGAGAGGTTGGATCCCTTACGAAAATTCGGTAGCCTAACGGCACCACTCAAAACATCCAAAATGGATTGATGAAAGAGGATAGGGTCTCTCATCATATGAACAGAAAACATACAATAAGAGTAATATAAAATAACATCCCAATCACAAGAAAGATGAGCATAAAAGAAATGACATAAAAGAGTGTACTTAAAAAGAAAGAGATGGGTAGGATCCCTTACCTCGGGTCCGACTTGACTCGATCATTATTTAATCTCCTGAATAATAAACTTGAGTTAATTTATACTTCCTTAAAAACATTTTTCATGTTCATTATTCCTTTTGTATCACTTATTACCATGTCATAAACATTATGTAATCATTTAAGTTAATAATGTTTGTTTTGTCGATATTTGGTTCTTAATTCGAAAGTGGACTTCTTACAATTACATCTTGTTCGTGTGGTCAATGGTTCATTACATAAAGAATTGTATTCATGATGTAGGTATTATATATATCATATATATCCAGTATATTAATGCATTTATGATATTACATAACATTTAGGGTTAAGAAATGAAATACACCGTTCATGGAGACGGTAAGCCGTACGTACGCATGAACGCTACTTCCATTTCTATTTCATATTTAATGGAATTAAAACATAATGATACATAATAGTATTTTAATTCCAGTATGGTATCATATATAATATAATTAAATATATCCATTATACGTACCACATATGGTATTAACGAATCAAATCACTTTGAGGGGGTGGTAGTCCGCACTTGCTTAAATGAAGATATCGCGTTTACCCATAATGGAAACCATAAATGTATGCCATAAATGAAAAATACAGAATCTTAAGTAAAACATAAACATATTAGATATCATATATAAATATAGTGTCATCTTAATGGCCACTTTTGAAGGTTTTCGAAGAATGTTGAACAATCATCGTTTCGGGAGGCACAAATTCGTCATCCACGAAAACAGTATGTTATTTACCCATTAGATGTAGGTGCGTGAAAGTGTAGCTCGAATAATTATTATAAAAACATACTATTATATTGAAGATACTGTATCTGTTACAAAATAAATGAATAAAAAGAGTTTAGGGGGTTGGAGAATCAAAATAAAACAAAAGGACTCAAGTGAAGACATTACCTTAAAATCGGGTAACTTCCTTTGATTTGAGATCAAAGGCTTCCTTGGAAAGGATTCTGCCCAAACTGAGGCTTCAAGGAGTTATAGAGGGATGTGGAGAGACAAAATGGGTAGGGTTTGGCCGAGCCAAAGGCTTTGGAAGTGTGGGTAAGGAGGTAGAGGTGGGGGCCTTTTATAAGAGGAGAGGAGGGGCACTCTTGGAAAGGTATAAAATGTAACTTTATTTTCAGATGAGTTTCGGATTTTAATGGTCCCACATTGATGTGTTTGGAGGATATGGTGATAAAGGTTCGAAAGAAACCCATAAAATAGGTTTTGGACATGTGTAGGTCTTATATTTTACATTATCTCTCCATTTTATTTAAATCGTTAAATAATGAGGTCATCGTTGCATCATCATGATGTCATAAATAATTTAATTTATTTCATGACAAAAAAAAATACTATGATGTAGGAAATCATTTTAGATTTCCAATGAATATTTACAGGCCAAAGGATCATTTATGTAGACAAAATTAAAAATATTTTACTTAGGTGATACATTCTTTGTTACATTTAACATTTTTTAAAAATAAAAAGATATAAAGTCACTTTCTCACAAAAGTGATTCCATGGGGCCCCCATGTTTGGCACAAGGCATCCCATGGTCGTCCATGAGACAAAAAGTAGCCTTAGGACACATTTTGAGTTCTTTTTTTATTATTATTATATTATCTTATTATCTTTTAACTACCCGATTACTCATTAATCATGATAATTAAAGATAATTACCGTCGTTACTATTCATAATGTCCAAAAACAAAAGAGTCCTAATTACATAATTTGGGCCTTCTGATTCCAAATACGTAATTCATTTTAGCAAATTCCAAACACAGAAATTGAAATAATTAATTAAAAAAAATTCCCGTTGTCAAAAAAATAGCGGGTTTTTGAGAAAAAATATTTATGAAAATTTTGGCACTTTTTGATGCCTAATTTCAAAGTGAAATTAATCTTAATTACCATAATTTAATTAAATGGTAAAAATATATTCTAATTACACTTGAAAACAAATTAAAAAGATAATATAACTATATAATTAAATTATATGAAAAAAGTAGTTTTGATGTAAAATGCAGTATTTTTCACTATTCATTGAGAAACGGACATTGTCAGAAAAATACCAAAAATTAACCCAAGGTAAATTTCAATGTCCCAATCATAAATAATATGTTTATTTTGAAAAATAGAGCTTATAAAATTGTCAAAAAGTGGATTTGAAAGGGGTTCGCCATCAAAAGGCGGTTAATCGACCTTTTAATGAATATTAGAATGTTTACGCTTAAAAACTGGATTAATTTGCCTTTTTAATCCTCTAACATTTATTTTAAAGAGTAAAAATATTTGAAAAACATATATAATCATTTTTTAGTTATTTCTGTTCATTCCCGCCATTACAACGACTAGGTGTTAACTACCATTTAAAATAATATTATTTTATTATTAGAGTGAAACGTAAGATTCCGAAGAAACTCGTTGTTGCGTATTGGGTATGCCATCGAGCATAGCATCCCCTTTAAAGTAATATTAATATTTTATTCACAAATATGGATAAATATAAAGATGTCATATTCTTTTTTTACCTGGGGTGTTATAATTAGTGAGTATTTTTAAAATATATTATTTTTTAATTATAAACTATTCTTCACTATATATATAATTTATTTAATGTAATGAAAAAATATTGTTTTTATATAAATTATATTTTATAAAATTTTATATACATTCATATATATATTTATATATAAATATATAGTAATATACTTCTATATTAAATATATTAATGAATAATTATGTATAAAAACAATAATAATGAATTAGACATTAATTTGATATTAATTAATATATTTTATTAATTTTCTATATATATATATATTTTATATATATTACTTATTACTACTTTTAATTAATATATATATATATATATAACATATTTATTTTGATTAATAATTGTTTCATTAATAATTGTTTTCAATAATTTTATAATTTATCCCTTTCTAATTTTTTTGAATACTTATTACAAATTATCTGTTTTTTATTTTTATATTTGTTAAAATTTATTAATTATATACTTATTTAATATATAGTATTTGTTAATATATATATATATGTATTTTAAATTTATTCATTTGTATCAATAATTATTTAATTAATTAAAATTTTAATATATTTCATAATTTACTAGTTTTATTTTTTATATGTTTAATTATTTCATTTTATTTATTTTATATATCAATGTATATAATATATATTATATAATAAAAATTATAATATTTATATTTGAATATTTAGTATAATAATTTTTTCAATAAATATTTAATTTTAAAAAACTTTTATTTATTTAATCCTTTTTAATTTTCATTTCTTTAGTTATTCCATTTTATTTAGGACCATTATTAGTGAAAAAAATATAGAGTTGATAAATGGAATCCTTTATCAGTGTTAAAAATAAATCACTGATAAGGGGTTCCATTTATTAGTGAAAAAGAAAAGAGCCAATAAAGGTCAGTGTTGTTAAAGGCATATTTTGTAATGGTGTTTATTTGATTGGATTATATTACTCCTTACTTGTATTTGATATTCTATTATTACAAGTGTTGTGAATTGTGAACATCTATTATTATATTTTATCTTTTTTATTTTTATTTATAGACAATACATGTTATCTATCAATTTATCAACTCTCATGTCAACATGATGATCATTATAAGAAATTTAGTCATAATATCATTCGAATCCTGTTTATTTATTCTTGAATTTTATTTAAAGGCAATTATTTGAACATTTCATAGTAACCCCATTTCAAATACTACTCCACTTTTTTTCCTGAAATTTCAAAGTAGTATCACCATTATCTAAATTGTGATACTTAAAAATATTTAAAACTTTTTTTGTAAAATGAATCTTAATTTATTTCTTTGGCCAAAATACCATTTTAATCACAATACATGTTTTCTAAAAATTCTTTCAATTTTTTTTAGAACAATTTAAAAATAATTTATTAAATGAAATTTTATCATTGTTTTGCTTTGAAAAAAATGGTTTGAACAGAATGCAATGGTCAATTTATGAATGAGGCACCTTTTTAACCTTATTCATTTAAAAAAGGAATGATATATTTAACTTATATAGGATATATTGAATTACAAATTATCCTTGATGACATTTCATTAATACTTAATTTTTAGGTTTATAATATTATTTTAATGATATTTTTGTTAATATTCAAAAAAATATTAGTTTTTAAAAACTATTTTCAATGAAATATGATTTTAAGAAAAAATTAAAAGGAATTTTTCAAAATAAAATAGATATTTACTCAATAATTTATTTAAAGAACATTTTTCTGTATTTATATTCATTAATGGAAAAACCCTATTATTCATAATTAAATGGATATATATTGATTTCATATAATCCTCATTCTTTCAAAGGATGTTTTATGATTAGTTTAACCAAGTATAGTATTCACATCCACTTTTTTGATGTATTTTTTTAGTTGTTATCTTTTCTATGAAATATTCACTTTATTATGATCATTAGACATTAATTTTCAAATATTTATCCATATCATTTATAATGGATATGATTATTGATTAAACTGTATATAATTTTTATATATGGATTTCTATGCTAAATGTTATTTGAATATCTTGGGATATATAGTGATATTCATGTTCATTACTCAATTCAGATATTTCATGATAAGTCACATTAGTCATGAATTAAATCAATTATTAGATATATAAGGAATGTATTGGACCTACAGTTACAGGTGGGGCTCAGCTTAAATATACCTTGTTTTCATCTATAGCTGTAATGAGTGAAATAAATAAGCTAGTGTTAAATGGGAATATACCAATAGTTTGAACTATCTTATGAGAGGTCTTGATAGTAGAGGTATCATGAGCTAGATACATGGTATCCAATAATTAATCATTTCATTTATTCATAATTCAATTACTAATATCTATGATATTTACCCAATAATATTATTTCTAAATGGATTTCATTAATAGTTTATTAATTAGGTGGAACGTGTTTTCATGTATTTACTTTATCACATTGAGTATTCCATATCTAATTATGATATTGATGTTATTGGTATAATTTCATTTAGGTTTAGTTGATTACCTTTCCATATTGATTGCGCTTATTGATTCGTGATAGCTTCTACTTTATTTAAACCATTCTAAATATTTGAGAACATCCTTATTCTATTCACTTTCTCCAATAATCGTGGATGTGTACAATAATAAATATGAAATGATATCCTAGATGGAATAATATTATCCCAAAAAACAATGCCTTAATTTGGGTATTTAGATGTAATATGGGAATCATATATATATATCATATTTACCAAGATTACAACACTATTTGGTCATTCATGATGTGATTCCATGTATCTTATTCAATTTCAATATAAATGACACCATCTTAGGGCTATGGGTGTCCTATTTTCTATAGTTGGCACAAAAAGATGTTTAGCAGAAACCATGGGAACTATATTAAGGAAAACCTATATTATGGATCAAAATATTCTGAATGATTTTAAGGATAAGTGTATAATAACATCCCAATGTATTTGGTTTGGGAGATATTATACAGTTTTTTAGGAAAAAATTCCTTTTATGGATACTATAAGATGATGTGGTTGAAGAACATTGGTACCCAGGGGTAATTAATTTGAAAAGAGAACATTCTTCTTGACCTGATCATCAACCATTTCTTTATAATGGGCCTTATTGCACACCTAGTTTGACACTCTCATGGGACATAGGATAATTCAAATTTTATTTACAGACAATCATGAAGGATTCAAATAGACAATGATAATGAATGACCAAGGATTAACATAAGGCGTCTAATATTAAATATATGGGTTTTCAAAGGAAAGAGAGATTTGATTATGTTCCAAAAGTAATAAATTATTGTGTAAAATTAAGAGTATGATGGGTGGATCTATGTCCAATCCATAGGATCTATTTATAGTTCTTTGTATTAAATGTAGATAAATAGGGAATTATCCATGTCAATTACATTATATAAAGGCTAACTCATAGAACAATAATGAACCAATCGTTAAATAAAATGGTTGAAGTATAATATTGTAGATATATTTTTTACCAATTGTATTTTGGTGATATGAATTATGAAAAATGGATGAATTATGTTAAATTATAGAAGAATCTGTGTATCTTAAAATTAAGAGTTATAGATACCATCACCATTTTATGAGTTTAATAATGATCATAAGATAGAAAACATAAACACCCATTCTAGGTTATATGTGATGAAATTCTACCATGATTACAGATACTTTGGGAGATATTTATGATAAGAATATGTTTGTTTGGAAAAGGAATTTGGGTAATAATTCCATTAAATTTTATAGAAATAATAGTATAGGTTTTGAAGAACATTAGGGTTAATATGATCATTAATTACATTGTAATAGTTTTTATGTAAGATTATTAGAATTAAAAAAATAGATGTATCAAAAACCTTAATAAAATGGTTTTTTGATGACTAATATGATTACATGGATGTATATGAATATTTTTTAGAACATTAAATTTATTATATAAATATATCTTAGAAAAAGGACAACCCACATATTGGGTAAAAACCCATCATTATCGGTAAAGACGTAGGGCTTGAACCCATGAACAATGAATGATAAGTATTTATCTATTACCATTGTCCTATGTGGTTTCCTAGTTAATATGTCATTATTTTTTAGTAAAAAATTTGAAAATAAATAATAATGATGATACAATACGGCTACATTGAGGTTAAAAGATTAATTTATTATATTAGATAACATGTAATACCCATATTGTTTTTCAAAAATATAAAGAGACACTAAAATAATTTTATCCCTTTTATGGATATTAAAACATATTAAAATTTATTTTTAGATCACTATGTATAAAAAATTAATTTTTGAATATTCATTTCATATAGTAAGGTATGAATTGTAAATTAATCAAAAAACAACAAATGGATAAAATTATGCTTACAAAATAGAATGGTATTGTCTAATTATATGTTATAGTATTCTAATATAAGAAATTCAATTCATTATATTTATAAAAAATGATCTTCAATCAAAAAAATTTAACTTATTAAATTCATATCTGATTAATCAGAATGTATTTTAAATTATACTATATTAATGGTTTTGATGCACTAAAATTTCCATTGATCATTTAATTTATTTTGATCAATGAAATCAATAAACATTAATACTTATTTTATCTTTTATTAGATGTCAATATCTTTACTTGAAACTAATGTTCTCAAAAATACATTACTAGTTATATGTTAATCCATATAACGATTTTATTTCTCTATGTCATTTATTAAGTGTTTATTTTATTAATCATATTACGATATGGGTTACTCAATAATGGTATATTCTAATTTTAAATACATTATATCCAATATAATTTTTTAATTGAAATTAAAAAATTTATTTTTGTTTTTGACAATGTAACACCCCAAAATTCTAAATGATGATCATTATATTCAATATCATATATGACATAATTTGAAAATATTATAAGAAAATATTACACCCAAATAACTTTTGATATATATATTTTTAAATAAAATCAATAAAATAAATATATTTTATTACAAAAAAAATATGATATTATCTTTCCTTACACAAAATAATATGTTTCTTCTATAGTTTGTTTCACATGAAATAACGTGTTTTACAGAACAAAAATATATTCTTATCATTATTATTTAATGTAAAACTTAGACAATAGAATTGATGGTATTAATATGAATAAATAATATATGATAATATATATTTTATAAATGATTATTATTAATTTATTTATTTATTATTAATAATAAAATAACTATTTCAAAAAAAATTATTTTTTTTGTGGATAAAATGTATTTTCATAAAAGATAGATTAATCTCGCTTTTCTCATAAATTTTAATTTATTTACCACTTTTATAAAAAAATTACAAAATATACTGTAGTTTTTAAAACATCATTTAAAAACAATATTTTGGTTAATTGTTTGTTTTTCATTGAGACGTTTCATTTTTTATTGAATAGTGAAAAATGCAGAATTTTAATTGAAAAATGCCTCCTCGTTTAAATAATTTCTTATTTAAATTATTTATTTAACTGCTTTTAATGTTAAATTAGTTAAAATTTATATATATTAATACAATTTCTTTCTTTAGAAATATATTCATATTTGATTTATACAAAAATGGTTGGTTATCATATGAATATTTACTCATAAAAAACATGATTTCTCATGGCATCTCTGGGATTAATATTAAAATAAAAATATCAAATTAGGAAAATTGAATTTGGAAAATTTTCATACATATTTTTTAAAATGAATAATTATAAGAAATTATAATTTAAAATTATTTTTTGTTCATAATTAATAACAAATACATTACTAATTTTATTACTATGGTTAAGGTAAAAATGGATTTATAGTGGGGTTAAATTAAGAAGATAATGGCTAAAAATTAAATACCAAATTGAAAAAAACTCATTATATGGAAATATTTAGATATATATATATTCTTGGTTCTATAATAGAACATTTAAAATCTTTTCTCAATATAAAAATGAGGGTATTAGAGATTTTTTAAAATAATTACATGTATGGCACTCACCTAATATATATAAAACCACCCCATATAATATTTTCTTTAAACTATCAAACTACTTGAATTATATTTATAATATAAAAAATAACATCAAAAGTTCCCTCCACTAATCCTATAAGCCATATTATCTTTAGAAATCCACGCTTGGAAGGATTGAGTGAATACCAAAGGTTGATACCAAAACAAGATGTAACATTCTTTGACAAACATTTTTATTTTACTTCTTCCCTTACAATCGTAAATTTTATATATATAATACTGATATAATTACCATAGTATATTCCATAAATTTATAATTTTTTTTAATGTTAATTTCCTACAACAACCTCCACTTCCATCAAATGGGATTGGAAATCATCATCCGTGTGTGTGACAGACTACTAACTCACAAACAGATTTAATTTGTCTATCTGTTACCACCATTCATGTTTAGGTATAATAATTTATTTAATATATATATGATATTTATAATATAATTGTAGTTATGTATCAATTTTATAAAATAAAACATTTTACTGTCTATTTAATAATGAATATGATAATGTCTATTATGTGTATGTTGGGCCACTACCTCGCGAAGCGAAGTGATTAACATTTTTATAATTCTATACATGGAAGGTTATAAGTACAAATTTAATTATTATATGTTATATTCATATAATATTTATAGAATTAAATAAATAATTTTCATTCTGGAAATATAATTTTTCATTTTATTTCTTACACTGAAAGATGATAACATCAGTTTTGAACACGTGGACTACCGCCTTCACAGAGCGTCATGACTCTCTTTTCATCACCACAAAAAATTGATGATTTATAAATGTTTATTTAATGAAAAAATATTTTATTTATGATATCATAATAATTATTTAAATATATTATATTACTTACCTTCCTTCCATAATGATCATTAAAATATTTAAATGTTACACATTTGTACATATGACTTACCATCTCTATGATAGTAAAACATTTAAATATTTAAAAGCATCATTCATTATTGAGATTGAAATTAAAATTGAGGTATAAATATCTTAATTTTTCATGATTATTATTATGTATATTATATAATAATAAAATATGCATAAGAACCAGATCAGTCATGATGAAACACACTTGATAAAAGAAGGCAATTAACACACAAAATAATGGAAATAATGAAATATTATTAATTAATGCATGATCATATGTTATAAAAAGATCCGATATGAAATTATTAATATAAATATTGTTTTTTATAAGTAAATAAATTTTTTAAACCCTCTACACATGATGATAAATCATGCTCAGGGAAAAGGAATCATGAGGTATAGGATTTCTTCCCCATTTGATTTCATTGAGTAATATTTTAATGTAGTGAACCTAGTTTATTTTTTTATGGTGTATAAATTTCCCTCTTTACATGTAATATCTATAATAATTCATTATTAAAGGTAATTTTTTTTCCAATTTGAATTATTTCATATATAGGGGTATGAATGAAATTTTCCAATTTGTAAAGATTTTCATAACTCAATTTCATTTCAGTGGGGGTATATGTAACACTCCAAAATTTCATAGTACATTATCACTTCAATCTAATTTAATAGCTTATATTGCACACTACACTAACTTGGCATGCGTTATATGTAAGAATGAGTTTCTACGAAACAATGCATTAGTATTTTAATTATTTAAATGTTATATTTATTTACCCATTATTTTTAGTAATATGTATATTATGAAATAAATTTTAAATTTTATTTATATAGTTTTCAATTAAATAAAACATATTTATATGAAATGTATTAGTTTTTTTTAAAAAACATTATGTATTTAGAAAAACTAGTTTCATAATAGAAATACTTTTTCTGTTTAGTTTTAAACAATAATATGATTAATTCTAGACACTCCAAAATTTTTTTTAAAAATAGAGTTAATTTTTGAATTCGTAATATCAAAATTAAGTTATGGTGACTTTTTGGTATTTTTCTGAATACATTCAATTTTTGATGAGTTGTGAAAAATACTGCATAATACATAAAACTGAACTTTTTCATTAAAATAATTATTAATAATTTAAATTTATTTGAAATTCAATAAAAATAATTATAACCTATATTATTCCAATGTAATTAATTTGAGTCATTTTATAATAATATTAGATATATGAAATTTTATTGTTCTTTTTAACAACTTTTACCCACCTTTTAGGCACATTTAAATATTTTCATAAAACATTATTTTACCACTTCTGTGAATTTAATTTCAAAAATCTAACAGAAATGGTTGTCATAATTAAATAAATTTTCGATCAATTAGATAAATATAATTTTTAGTGAATAGTTACTTTTGAATTTGATTTACCATGGTTAAAAAATAGGTTAAGTAAATGTATTTTTTTTATAATAATATAAAATTACCCCAAAACATTCTTTATTTATATTGAATAAGTGTTATCAACCAGAGGTAACCTTTGGACCAAAATATAATTATTTTTTATCCACTAGGGTACAATTTAGACATTTATTGGATTTTATTTATAGAAGAGTTAAAAGTGTTATATTAAAATTTTAATAACTAAACCATATTAATATAGGGTTATACATAATATAATCTTGACTATAAATAATAATTAGAAAGGTAAGATGATTTAATACATCAGGGTATTTTATTTATGGTTTCTAGAAATCATTTAATTTATTTTATTTATGAGACAATGATGATGCATTAATTTCCATATTAATGAATGATTAAAATAAATGATATTATAAATATTAAAGTAAATGTGATTTGGTAATATTGATGACATCCACCACTTTTATAGGTGACTATGACATGTTAAAACAGATTCAATGTATTCTTTTCGAAGTAATCATGTTTTTATGACATAAAAAACCAAATACTAAATAGTGTCAAAATTGACATAGATGCGTTTTTAGAACAAAAACTATTTTTAATAAATTTATATCAATCCTAAAAATACATGGATAGGAAAAATGACTTAACTAATGTTACATATGACACTAATTAATCACTTGAGGTTTTCATGGCTTTTTATAGTAACTATATTAACCATGTAATATAAAAATACAAGAATAGATGTTAAAAGTTAAACTATTTTACTAAGGGTTAAATCTAAACAATAATGTTATTATGGTGATATAAACCTGTGTAAAACCTTTTTATGTAAATTATTTTGAAAAATCCCCATATTATCCTTGAAATAAATCAATTTGGATATATTATAAATAGAAAATCATTTTATAATAAATTAATATTTCAAACTATCTCTAAAGTGCCCCTCACCTCCTTTATAATAGATCACGTTTTGTTATGTTTAATTCACACCTCCAATGCCTTTTTTCTCTGCCAGTAACATCCCAAATATCCTACCAACTACCCTCACCTCAACCTAGAGGCATTAACTTGATTATAAAGCTAACCTAAGGATCCATTTTATTCAAATCAAAAGGAAACACCAGAAGAAGAGGTAATTATTTTATCACCTATTTGAATGTTCGTTTCTTTGTCTACATCATCTTTCATTGTTGTTATAATACTATATTAATAACTCTAGTACCATATACATTCATAGATATTTCTATAAATATGGTAAAACCATATTCATTATTCTATCCAATATATGAATGACAAAGTCACCATGCGTGCGTACGTAAGACATATCGTCTCCACATCAGGGTGTAGCTTGTTATTATACCAAAAATTATTTGGATGGGTATAATAATGGGTATATTTAATGTAAATAATGATTATAAAATGTTTTTATTCTTTATATGTAATATACCATCCAATTAAATACCTTTTCACCCTTAATTTAATGATATTGTCGCTTATGCATAAGTACGACTTACCATCTCCACGACGCGATGAGATTCGTCAACAACGATCATCAATAAAGAATGACTATAAAAATATATTATTTATAAGTATGTTACATATGATATAATAATTCTACTAGATATATATATATATACATATATCTTATTAACTTACTTTTATTCAATACGATATTAATATGGAAAAAACGTTTAAGCGTATATACGGCATATTGTCTACATAAACAGGGTATTCTATTTCATATTTCTATATATTATACATATTTATATTCTTAATATATATTATATATAAATAATGTTTTGTATTCTATATGTAATTAAATCATGATATAAGTGATACGATCATGAATAATCAATTAAACAGGTAAGATAAAGAAACCAATTATTGCTGAAAATGTTACTCTAACATATAAATTATTATAAAATGGGTAGTATAATGTCATAAATGAATCAAATATGATATCAAAACTATTAATATAGTTTGGTATAATTTAATAACATAATATGGTCATTATACAGGAGGTTTAACATACCCTATACTAAAGGAAAGTATAAGGTAAGGGTTATTTCCTCAATCACATTATTATCTGATATTATTTATGTGTAAGTGTTTACTAGAATATATTTATCATCCATGAAAATATTTCATAAAAAGGTATTCAAATAGAATATTTTATGATTTTATGGAATTTACTCTTCAAATAGATCTTCATTTTAATTTTTTATGGATTTATTTTTTCTGAATATTTTTAATTAATATTTATGCTTTCAAAATTATTTTAAGTATTTATTTATATGAACATAATTGTTTAAACATTCTAATTTCATTAAAAAAATTTGATGTGGTATGTGACACTTTGTTTCTAAAATCTATTTTAAATTTATTCCTTTCTAAATTGTTCAATATGAAAATGAATTACAAAAATTGATATTTCTATCCAATAATTTACTGATTATTTTGTTCTAAGTCATAATCATTTATTGGATATTATTATTGATTGAGGATGATTTATTATAATACAATATTAAATATTGTATTGAATGTGTTATGATATGTTTGACTGTGGATGTGATATTTTTATAACATTCCTGGTTTATTCTTAATGTATTGATATTTTGTATGCTAGTTTCAATATTAATGATTATGTTATATTTCACCCTTTTAATATGAGGAATTAATTAGACTTTATAAGTGACTGGAAAGGCCGGATATAGCCCCTTAATACATCAATAAGTCTCATGAGACAAACTAGTGTCTTCGCACATGGCCTTGATAAAATTTAAATTTAGGGTCTTGGACTAAGGCCTTGATATTGTGGTTAATATGTCTGACATTATGCATTCCACCATTATGTGATTAATTATTGATATTAAATGTGATTATTTGACATGTATAATATCTATGTGAATAAGTAAATGGAATTTTTGTATTAATCTTTTCCATATTATGCTGGAGTTTTAGTTTAAAGGTCTTGTGTTCTATTTTAAACCTTCTCATAAATGTTTGTAATTTTTTATAATAGCTTCCACTATATTCTATATCCTTACTGAGTATCTGAGATCAACCCTTTCTTTTTTTTATTTGAGGGATTAAAAGAGGTGTATTGTGATATATATGTATATTTATTCTTGGAGAATAATGTAATTTTCAAAGGATTATCTATGTTTTATTTTATATTTGAAAATCTAATTGGATGTTAATGTTTGTAATTTATTTTCCAAGACTGCTAAATTGATTGTTATTTTAGGACATTATTCCTTGTAATAATTCCAATTTATTAAAATAATGCACCAACTCTGGTCTTCTGGGGTAATGGCATTACAGTTGGTATCAATGGATGTTTAAGAAAAACATTGGAAACAAGATTTATAAAAACTATTATCAGAGAACATTACCCAAATATAGCCATTGATTATTAGTATAGAAGAACATCCAAAATTTTTGGTTATGTAGATACTATGTGGGTTTTCCAAAAAATACCTCTACATTTGGATACTACATATGGACATGGTTATGGAACATATTTACCTAGGAGTGAAAATTCTAACAAGGAGTTTTTGGCTTGACCCTAGGTATCGTGCTACATGACAACGAGCCTTACTACTCACCTAGTTTGACACTCCTGGGGGATAATATTAGGATAATTCAAAATTTATTTAAAAACCATTATGAAGGATTTATAACAAAATATGTCTGCATAAAAACCATTTTTATGATTATGAGACTAGATGTGTGAAAATCATCAATTAATGTTAACAATTTTTCTAGTTTTTATATTATACAATATGATATGATCTAACCAAATGTATATCATTATTTATAAATGGCTCCTAGTAGAATTAATTAGAACTCCAGTAATACACATGATCTAAAGAGTAATAAATATCATATATTTCATGGTCATAAGACAATTTTTAGAAAGGAAATATTCTCCCAAGTATTCTCATTATATGAAGAAATAAAATCATGTGTTAATAAGAAAATTAATGAATTCTATTATATCTATGGAATTGAAGTAAATCATGTGATGATAAACATGGCAAAGAAAAAATAGATAAAGGGAATAATGGAAAGAAGGATTTTCCCACATGTGATAAATGTTGAATGAATCACCTTGGTAAATGCTTGAATGGAATGGGAGTTTGTTATAAGTGTGGAGAAAAATGAGAGCATGTTTGTGATTTCAAGGTCATGTAATTTTTTTCAAATGTACAATGCATAATATGAAAGGAGTTGGGACACTACACGAATAAACATCCCAATTATCAGAGTATACCACAAATGATTCTATTGGATAATAATCATGTTATAATACTACCACAGATAATGATGTGAAAATAGTGTTTTTATATTTTTATTAATGAATTTTTTCATATGAGTATTTTATTATTTATGTACATGTTATATGAATTGTAGAGTATATATTGATTGTATTGAATTACTATTTCATTAAGGATTTGAGACTGTCTAGTACCAAGAAATGTGACTCAATAGTAGGTTAAATTTTTTAGAAAATATATGGTTGAATGAAATATAAACCTTAAATTAGTTATGATGCTGGATTATTGATTTTGAAATAAGATATAATTGTGTTGGATAGTTTATATCAGATATTATTGACTAAATTAGAGCTAATTAATGGTTTTTTATTCTTTTAGTGTTTGATGTTACAACATTTTTCGATTTAAGTACTATATCCAGCATTCTATGTTTTATAGAAGGAATAAGGAAATACGTACCTATTCAAATAATGTTTTATGTTATTTAGGTTGTTACCATGTTTTAATATAATACATGATAAAGGTATTCACATTTTGTTATGCGATAAAATATATCTTCGTTATTTTATGTTTACCATCATTATAAATTACTGGACATTGATTTTGGACACAAGTATTTGGGATAAGTCTAAATGTTGGAATTGATTATGTTGAACAGTTGTTATTTTGTTTGAGATTAATGTATGATTTATTGGATACATTCTCCTTGATTTTTAGTTTTCAATAAATATTTAGAGGATTAAGGGAATATTTGTGGACCTTGTGATTTATCAAAAGTGCTTTAGGCATAAAAAATCATTTTTGAACATTCATTTCCTAGTGTAAGGGATGAAGTGAAAATAGATCGAAGCACAACCTAATGATGAAAATATGATTATGGCAAATAATGAAATCAAGTATGTTTTCTTGAGTACTTATCTTGATAGTAAATGAATCCATCCTCGACAAAAAATAAGGTATCTAGAAAAATGTTTTATCCTAATATCTCATGTTTTGTTGAACCGATGATATTTAAAATCATCAATGATTTATGGATTTGAGGCCTTCAATTTTCTATTTTCTGTTCACTTGCTTGTGATGGATGACATCAATCACTTTGTACAAATATTTATGTTTTTTATGAAATTATGTGTCTTTAATTGCCACCAGTGTCCTCTTTTTCTAAATCCTAATTCAGCGGTGTCTTTTTCATTTCCCTTTGCCCTTTATTAAGAGTAGATTTTATTAACCTGATTTCCAATGTGGGCTTTCGAAAAAGGTATTTTCTATTTTTAATCTATTATTTACGATGAACAATTTCAATTTGAGAGATTGAAATTTATTGAATGAGGGGATAATGTACCACCCCATTATTTCATTGTAACTTATCTCATTAAAGTAATTTAATAGCTTATATTTCACGCAACACAGACTTGGCTTGCATTATACACAAAATTGTGTTTCTTCAAAACAACATAATAGTATTATAATTATTTAAACAATATAATTATTTATCCATTCAATATTGTAATATGAATAGTAAAAAATAAATTTTATTTTTTATTTACGAATTTTTCACATAAATAAAACATATTTACAATGAAATTTATAGGTTTTTATTTTCAAATATTAATATATTTAGAAAAACTATTTTCTTAAAAGAACGTCATTTTATGTCCATTTATAAACAATAATAATGTTAATCTTAGATACTCATAAAAATTTATTTTGGAAAAATAGACTTCTTTTTTGAATTAGGAATATCAGAATTAGGTTAAGGTGAATTTTTGTTATTTTTTCAAAGACATTTAATTTTCAATGAATAGTGAAAAATATTTCATAGTACATAAAACCGACATTCTCATTTAAATAAATAATTTAAATTTAAATTTATTTTAATGGTAAAATAGAAACATAATAACAATATTAGTCTAATTTAATTCATTAGAGTCATTTTATAAAAATATAAAATATATAAAATTTATTGAACTTTTTAATGTCATTTATCCAACTTCTAGGCACAATTACAAATTTGAGACAAACATAATTTTACTGCTTCTATGAATTAAATTTCATTAATAAAAAATGGATAAAAGTAAAAATATAGATTAAATGTTAAAATAATAATATAATAATATAAAATTACCACAAAACATGCCTTAATTATTTTGGATAATTAATTTTCGACCAAAATCAACCTTAGGACAAAAATATTGTATTTTTTGAACCACTTGGGTTTGATTATGACATTTAATATATTTTATTTAATGATGAGTTAAAAGTGTTAAATTAAAATTTTAATAACTAAAATATTTTAATATAGGGTTATATATATATATATTATCAGCTGTAAATATTCATTAGAAATATAAAACTATTTCATACATCCTAGAATGTCTTTGGTAATTTTTTGACATTAAATAATTAAATTTGTGTATGACACAATAATGATGCAATAATTTCCTTATTAATGAATGATTTCAATAAATGATATTATAAATATTAAAATAATGGTTATTAAAAACTTTTTATGCCATCCACTAATTTTTTAGGGGACTATGACATGTCAGTACTAATTAAAAGTATTTTTTCGAAGTAATCATGTTCTTATGACATAAAAAACAATTACTAAATAGTGTCAAAATTAACTTCAATAATTTTTTTGAAAAATAATATTTTACTAAATTATATAATATTCTTAAAAGTATATGGTTCGGCCAAATTAATAGATAATGTTACATATGTAATTGGTGAGTCACATGAGGTTCTATTGCCATTTTATAGAAACTATATTATCCATGTTGTATAAAAATACTAAAAGACATGGTAAAAGTTAAACTATTTAACTAATTGTTAAATCTAAATGATAAGGTTAATATTATGACCTAAAAATGTCTAAAACCTATTGGTTGAGTGTATTTAGACCTATCCCAACATTATCTTTAATTTAAATCATTTTGTATCTATTAGAAATAGAAAATCATTTTACAATAAATTAATATTTCAATCTTTTCCAAATGTGCCCCTCACCACTCTTAAAAAAGAGAACCTCCTATTATTTTTAGTTCACACATCTAAATCCATTTGAATCATTCTAACCATACCCATGTATCCTCATAACTACTCTCACATCAACCTAATGGCCTTACCTTGTGTAGAATGATAACCTACGGAGCCCTTCTGTTCAGATCTAAAGGAAACACCTGAAGAAGAGGTAATTATTTTATCACCTCTTTGAATGTTTGTTTATTCTTATACATCCTATTGTTTTGTTGTTACAATAATAAAATAATAACCCTAGTACAATCTAAATTCTTATATTTTACTATAAAAATAGAAAAACCATATTCAATATTGTATCCATTCTATGAATCAAAAAGTCATCATGCGTGCATATGTACGGCTTACTCTCTCCACGTCGTTGTGTAGTTTGTTATTCAACGCAACATTATTCAAATGGGTATAATAAGGAGTATAATTAATGTAAATAATGATTATAACACTTTAATGATTCTGTATATTTGATATAACATCCATTTAAATTCCTTTTTACTATCAATAGAATGATATTGTTGCTGATGCGTACGTACGACTTACCCTCTCCACGAGGAGATATGATTCATCTTCAATGATCACAATTCAAGAATGAATTTAAAAATATAAATTAATAATAAGTATGTAATATATGAAATAATAATTCTACTCAATATATATATATATATATATATATTAGTTACATATATCTATTTCACTTACTTCCATTCAACATGATATAAAAATAGAAACAATATTTATACATACGTATGACCTACCATCTCAATAAACTATGTATTCCATTTCATATACCTATCTATTTTAAATATTTATATTCTTAATATATATGATATATCAATAATTTTATATTCGGAAAGTATGTAAATCAGGATATAAGTGATATCATCAAGAATAATAAGTTAAACACATATGATAAATAAAATGATTATTACTGAAAATATTACTCTATCATTGTAATCTTTATTAAATAAGTGGTATAAGGTCATAAATAAATCATATATGATATACTAAATATGAATATGGTTTTGGTATAATTTAATGGAATATTATGGTCATTATATAGGTGGTTAAACATACCCTAGACTAATGAAATGTATAAGGTAAGGGTTAATTCTTAAATCTCATTATTATCCCAGATTGTTTATGACTATGTATTTACTAATACATATCTATCATACATGTGAATGTTTCATAGAATTGTTTTAAAAATGAATATTTTTAGGTTTTATATAATGGAATCTTTAAATAGATCATCATTTTAAATTTATTAATGTTTTATTTTTCTAAATAGTTTTAATTAATTCCCATGCTTTCAAAATAATTTTAAGAATTTATTTATATGGACATAAATATTTTAAAATTATAATCAATTTAAACATATACAATCTTGTATAAGACACATTTATTCAAAAATCTATTTTAAATGACTTACTTTATAAATTTTTCTTCTGAAAAATGATTTTGAAAAAAAGGGATATTCATCTCGAAGAGTTTTACTGAATATTTTCATCTTTGTCAACATCATTTATTGGATATTATTCTTGATTGAGGATGATTTATTATTATACAATATTCTATTTTTAATGCAATGAGTAATGATATGTTCTAATATTGATGTTTTATTTTTATACCATTCATGGTTTGTGGCTAAAATATTTGTATTTCGTCTACTCATTTCAATATAAATAACTATTTTATGTTTCAAAATATTCATATGATGAATGCATTCAAATTTTTAAGTGATGGGAGGGGACCACTATAGACCATAGATGCATCGATAGGTCTCATGAAACAAACAATTGTCATGGAATAAGGCCCATGAAAAAATTTATATTTAGGTTCTTGGCACGAGGCCATGAATTTGGGGTAAAGTTGTCCCGAATTATGCATTCCTTCATTATGAGATTAGTTATTGATATAACTTGTGATTATTTGACTAGTATAATTTTCATGTGAATAATTAAATTTAATTATTTGGTTTATATTTTTCATATTATGTTGTTGTTTATTCTTAAAGGGATTGTGTTTCAATTTTATACCTTTCATTAAAAGTTCATGATTATTTATGATATCTTCTGCTATATTGTTCTTTCTTACTGAGCATCTGAGCTCACACATTTATTATGATTTATTTTCCTATGATTCAAATAAGCGTATTATGATTTATATATAGGTTTAATCTTATATAACAATTGCATTCTTTAAGGATTGTCTATGTAGTATTTTGTGTTTGAAATTGAAATTTGATGTTCATGTATATAATCTATTTTTGAAGACTACTAAACTGATCGTTCCTTTGGGACATGATTCCTTATAATCATGTTAATGTATTAAAATAATACACCCACTCTAGGCTTTAGGGGTCGGGGTGTTACAGTATATTTATATTTATTTTTATTGTATATAATAAGAATACAGAATTAGTGAATATGATAATGTAATTATTTATTTTCAATTTTATTATTTGCATAAATGATTATAAAATGAATCTATTCATGTATGAATTCATAAATAAACATTATGATCATTGTAA
Source organism: Viscum album (assembly GCA_963277665.1). Lineage (NCBI taxonomy): Eukaryota > Viridiplantae > Streptophyta > Magnoliopsida > Santalales > Viscaceae > Viscum > Viscum album. The sequence continues at coordinate 1,368,781,738 of OY728133.1, read as the reverse complement.
GGGATTATTTCAAAATCTCATTCTAATAAATATTATTTATTCATAAATTAAATTGATGATTTTTTTAAAAGATTTAATAAGAAAGACATTTAATTTTAATCTCTTATTTTTATTCATGAAATTTTAGAGCAATTGTACCATTTTCCCAAGCGATGATATATAATAATAATGAGAATTATGTTTATATAACATCACTTTATTTTTCTCTTCAATCAGAATACATATTTTGTCCAAAAATATTTCACTATTTTTTTTTCAAAAATGTTTTTAAATATTTAAAAATTATTTATTAAAGTCATGTTTACAAATATATAAATTTCTTAAAAATATTTTCAAAGGAATATTTTTTTCATTTTATAAACGATGCATTTTTATTACCTTTTTTACTATGAAAAATGTATATTATAGTTAAAATTTATGGAACTACCCACCTTCATCGGAAACATAGATTTTGAGATCACATTGGATGATTAAATGTTTTTTGGATGAAATTTTTATTACTAATAATATTAAAATTATTAGTTTTTTAAAAATAATTTTCTATGAAATGGTTTCTTAAAATGTTTTTTGTTCTAAAAGGTCATATTCCATATAAAAATGACATTTTATAAAACATTTATTAAAAATCATATTATGATATTTGTATACATCAATGACGACAATGATCTAATTATTTCTCTAATTGTTATATGTTGAATTTATACCATCCTCATTCTTCCTCTGGATGGTTTATAATTATTTTTTTCAAGGATACTTTCAAAGTTCCCTTCCATAATTATTTTTTGTTGTCAGTTAATTCCTCTTGAAATATTCAATGTATTGTGATCAAAATACATTAAATGTTCTATAATAATACATATCATTTGTAATGGATATTTTTTTCTTCTTATATAGTAAATCCTTTTTATATTTATTTTTCTACATTTAATCTTTTTATTCATATTTGGGGAAATATTGATAAATTTCTATTCTTTACTAAATATATATATTTCATGGGAAGTCATATTTTCGAAGAATTTAATCAATTTTATAATATATGATGAATGAATTGGACCTATAAGGATGGGTGGGGACTGACATTATATAGTCCCATGATGCATTGGTAGGTTTAAAGGGAAAAATCAGTAAGTAATCATTAATTGGGTTTTCACATGTAGTTTGAAATGTCTTGTGAAATGAATTGTTAGTAAATGTATCATGTGAGAGATAAATGAAGACAACCAATTAATCAATTCTTTCCTTCATAATTTCGATATTATTATGCATGATATTTTTACAATGATATTATCTCTAGATGCATTTCATTTTAGTTTATTGAGTAATTTTAAGGTTTTTTTTCATAATTTACCTTACCATATTGATTATATATGATAGCCAAATTATTAATTAAATGTAATTTATGTTATATTATTCAAAATCACATGTTGATTATGATTATTTATTCCTAATAGCATCCTCTACACATAACCCTTACAGATCCTTTAAGCTGGCGCTTATTTTGTTTACTTTCCCCATGAATATATGAAGTGTACTATTATTGATATGAAATGATATTCTATAATGAATAATGTTATTACTGAAAACAACTAATGTTTTATTATTTTTATTCAAATATTATATGGTGATATTGAATATATCTAGTTTACATAGATGAATAGACTATTCATTTTGTGATGGTTTGATTCATTGTATCTTATACCAATGTGATAAAGTAGACACTAGATTCAGGATACTAGGGCTAGGGTATCTACAATATCGGTTGATTTTGTGACAACACTCCCTTAAATAGAGAGAAATATGGATTAATCATGGTGGTCATCGAAAGAATAACCATGTCTTCCGAATTTAATAATATTCACGAGTAGTGTTTGTTGAAGAGGTTGGGATTCTATTTTATTGACGAGATCATCAAATTTAATTGGATACCCTCAAAATAATTTTCAAAAAATGGCTCATGATTAAATTCATTATTGTATAGAGGATGTCTAATGGATTGTGATACCTAGTAATAGATGAGTTCAACATTACTTATTCAGTAGGATTTTTAAACTGGGAGAATCATTGATAACCTTAAAGAGAAATTAATGGTGTTTGTATTGGATTTAGCAATATTTTGGTGCAACACCATGATTTGGTGAAGTTCACTAGAAAAACAATTTTCACTAAACTATTAGAAAAGAACCCTTAAAGTATCTATATGAGAAACCTAGTATATTAACCCTATTGTAGACAAAGATAGAAGATAAATGTATTTCTAAACTAGAGATGGTGCATGTAATGATAGAGAAGGTAAAATTAATATAGTAGTAGATGAGGGATTCTAATAAATGCCTTATATTCAATATAGTTTAATGAATTGGGAATGTTGTTTTTTGGGAGGGAGATAATGTCTTTTGAAAGGTTTCACCTTGGTGTATTATATATATATTTGGTCTGGGGTAATATGTTTTTTATGATATTAATTAGTACATTTCAGAACCTACATAGGGTAACTGAGGTTTCATACCCCCATGAATTTCATTCATATTTGGATTAGTTTAACAATGTCTGATACATGTACCCACTAAAGGGAAATGTGTATATAATTTACCATATCATTTACTATGGTGATCTAGATAATGAGAATGAAGCCACCATCCTAGTGTACATGATACCGATAAAGGATCAATCTGAGAGGACCCATCATGGGAGATTCAATCTAATGGTTTTCATCTGTTTGTAGTATGAGAACCCTTTAGAGATATCATGTGAGTAAGGGGTTATATTTGAGCTTAGATCCCTCATATTTTTATAGATTTTTTATTTTCTGTAAATAAAAATTAATTGGAGAAGGATTTGATGACATTAGCCTCATATATTGAATCTATTACTATATTTATACTTTTATATACTGAAGATTAAATCTATAAATTTACACCAGAGATAATATTTGACTAATTATTTTATAGTGTCATTGATTATTTGGAGTTTTTTCTATTCGGTTGATCTAACTTGGTATTTTGAATGAGGTGTTGCTATGATGAATCAATTAAAAGTACAAAAATATCATTTTAATCATGTGTACAAAACACATGTTTTACCCTTGTGGTTTTATAAATTCTATTCTGATTTGGAACCTATGTGTCAATCTGTCACGGCCCGCTTTCACCAAAAGGATTGAATGGATAGCAGATTGACAAAACCTTCCCTCTTTAAGTTGAAGGAGAGATAATGACCCCCGAGATCCGCCTTTGATAGGTCCTGGAGTGGTGAATAGCACCAATGGTATAGAATCACACACAATATGGAAGGAATTACCATTTTTATTTTTATGGGATCGGGAGATAAGATTGCAATCTCAACAACACCAAAGATGAAAGTAAAGGTAACGTAGAAAGTAAACCATTCCCATATGCATGTTCAGAAGTAAATGAATCAAGCCACAAGAACTCCCAAGGTAAAATACCAAGAAAAAGGAAAATGACAACAACAACTGTCCCAAGGTCCAAGCTACTATGATCCCGCATGATCCTTGAAGTCCTTTTGGAAACCTGAAAGAAGTTTTATATATGTAGGGTGAGCATATGAGTATACTTAGTTGGGAAAACGAAAGACCCTGGTGCAACAGTGGGGAGGCATTCTAATACCCTGTGAGAAAATAGAAAACTAAAGCACATAGCATGGAAAACTATCCTCCCATGCCTTACCAAGGAACACTCCCCAAATAACACAAGTCAAGTAATATAATGTAATAACACATTGATGTTTGGGTACCCCACACCACTTTCCCACTGGTTATTGAAGGAATCCTATGCATCAAACCAATCCCTCATTCTCACCACAGTCCCACTACCACACCCTACCCACACACACCAGGGCCACAACCACACATACCGCCCACAAAAACCTTGGCCGCAACCACCACATGAAACCAAGCCCATAAAAACCTGGGCCAGAATAACTACCTCCATGCCTGAAGACAATTGGGCCTCATCCCTAAAATTCTTAGGAACAACCTGCCCTCAAACATGGGACAACCAACACAACTACCTTGCCCAAATAATCTTGGGCTATAATGGACCTCAGTCCGTCACATCCTACCCGAAGAGTCTTGGGCTATTCTGTAAAGGGATCAGAAAAGGAGCTAATAACCAGCCACTCAGAAGAGTGTTGGGAAAAACACCCTCCCCCATGAAATGGGGGCGTTTGGCACAAAGTGCTCAACTTGGGTGGGGGTGAATAATAAACATAAATACTATAGATATATGTATAGTAAACTAGAACTCATCCCAACCTAGGGTTCCAAAACCTTAGCACAAAAACCCTCATTACTATTAATTCATAAAATAACAGCACAACACTCACGGCCAAGTCAAAACACATTCCAAAATACAATTACCCATCTCACTCGTTCTTGTTTCCATGTTAAAGTGATCCCATTTAAGAGAATTATACACTACTGGGAAACTAACAGGCATAACAACAAGCTAGAGAAAAAAAGAAACAACCAAACAACATTTTAATCATTCACACCCGATTCCCTTGTGATGTCACGACAACAAAGGGATAAGTGAGATCCCTCGAAGTAATGGAACCGAACCAAGACTCAACATTTAGCTCACACAGCTTCAAATTCAAAACCAACAACCGTGCCACAACAGAGGATCCCATCTCCATCCATATATTCCCATAAGCACCAAGCAGAACAACACACCAACTACCAAAATAGAGTGGGTACTTCCAGGTTCAAGAACATCATTCATTAGGTTCTTCTTTTGGTTTATTAACCGGGGTGGTCACATAGGGATAATTGTTTTACTGAACATCCATTTAAACCAACGAAGTTTAGGCGACTATCTAATAACCATGTTAATGTTATTTAGTCATCACTAAAGACAATGGTTCATTAAGATGCAAGTAAAGACCACCAACAACCATGATTTTTAGTGAGCACAAGCCCATAGAGTTCACAACACATATCAACATAAAAGAATATAGTAGAGCATCGATCAAACCCCCTTCATTCTTTAAAGGTCCGTTCACTATCTTCATTAAGTTTGGTTTCATCAATCCCCGAAAAAACTATAGCATTCCCACCTCACATGATACACAGTAAGGAGAGATGATGGACAAACCTTACTTGGTTGATCAAGGATCGAAGTTTTCCATGCGCCAAGAACGTTGGGGACTCTAAGGGTGAGCAGAAAGGTTCCGGCACAGGTGCACCTCTGATCTCGAGAAGGGAGACTCCAAACGCACTATTAAGAAAAGGAGTCTGACCAAAAGGATGAAGAAGAAGAAATTCTCGTGCGATATATAGTTAAGATCCCATTTTTACATGATATGGAGATTTTAATGGCTTTAAAGTCAGATCATTGTTTCCCACGTGGTTGGGTTGATACACATGATGAGATTAATAGTTATTTAGTGATTCCCATTAGAAAAAGGTGGTAACAACTGTGAAAGTTAAGGGTTTTATATAACCAAAGGGAAAACGTTACGTTGACACATAGTTGGGTCCGTTGAGGGTCGCCCCACCATTAGGAATTTAAACATTGATTAAGGGATTAAAAATGGCCTTGAACAGCTTCCAAAAAGTTTAAAAAGCCTAAAAGTGGTGATACAGGAGAAATTGTAGAAGAAAAACACGACAAGGTCGGGTGGGACCAATCGTCCCATACACCAAATGGCCATACAGATCATTCGCACCGATCGGTGACACACCAATCGTGTCATATCGGTTGGTGGGGTAACGATTGGTCGCACGCCGATCGGTCGCATGCTGATCGGTCGCACGCCGATCGGTCGCACACCCATCAGCCGGACACCCATCGGTCGAACACCAATCGGCCACACACCGATCGGCGCACACCAATCAGTCGCACCCACCGAGGAACCACCCTTAGGATCCAGATTTTGGAAAAGGGGTGGACCACGAGGTTCTGGGCGATTACATCAGATACCTCTCAAACTATTCTCGCCCTCAATAATTAAAACCATACTAGAAGGAAAATAGGGGGTCCGAACAACCACCCTGAAAGATACCTCTCAGGAGTGAACCTCTCTGACATATAGGAACATCTCCCCCTTAAGAAACTAGGAAACATTAAAGGGTCAAGCTGTCCAATCATATGTGTTAGGGAGTTTCTTCCTCCATGTCAAGATACTATCCACTTTGGGTGGCACTGACTCGCCCGCACAGGTTTAATCACATCCACCTTAATGAGTCTTGATTAGGGATTGGCTCCTCCCCTCCCCATTGTCTGGACATTTCACATGAATCTAAAGAATAAGGGAAACCATACACTCCATAGTTAACAAGGTATGGTGTTCCATCACAAACAAAGAAAACAGAACAAAACTCAAAACAGCTCTGGGTACTGGGCACACATATGCGTCTCCCATTCCTAGGTACTTTTCTTGAGACTGCCATGTCTCCACAACACGTGAACTAGAGGAATGGTTCATCCGTGGAGCACCTTTTCCTCAGGACCTCGATCCTCACTAGTTTTTTCACAATGGCCACGTCGTCATCGATATCCAGATTTCCCTAGTTGAGGACGTGTGAATCATCATGCAGATATCGTCTGAGTTGGGACACCTGGAAGAGGTCATGATTTATCAGTAGCAGCGGTGGTAACGATAGCTGATAAGCCACTTCTCATACCCACCGCAACACTTCGAAGGGTACGATGAATCTGGGAGAAAGCTTACGTCCCCTACCGAACCTCTATTGTCCATGCTGAGGGGAGACCTTCATGAACATGTGGTACTAGACCTCGAACTCCAAGGGTCTCCAGCTATTATTGGCATACGACTTATGTGTGAAAACTGGGCCCCACGTCAGTTCCTTTCTCACAAGGTACCCCCAGTTGCCCCCGCAGACATGTGGGTCCCACCCCAGGGTCCACCCACATGCCTGAACGGGTCATCTGACTAATGATAGTTCCCACAGGCCAACACATGTTCTTTCCAGTGTGCTTTTTCCTCACTCACACAGACTCTGAGAAACATCCCAGATGGTAACCCATCATGATCACTACTCTAGGCCAAGCATGCTTAACTGTGTAGTTCTAATTAGACAGGCTCCCGAAAAAAGAAGGTGCACCTTGTTGATATGAGTCATATAATTTATTCATTTAACCCTTTATCATTTGGGGATGTTACAATCACACCCCTTTAGGGAACAATGCCCTTGTTGTGGGCCCTACATTTCAACCTAGGCAGTGCACCACACACTTAAGGCTGGGTTCCTCCTTTAATACCAAATGTGACAACTGGGCCCCACGTCGGGTCCTTGCCCACCAGGTACCCACAGTTTCCCCCGCAGACATGTGGGGCCCACCGCAGGGTCCACCCACATGCCTGAACGGGTCATCTGACTAATGATAGTTTCCACAGGCCAACACATGTTCTTTCCAGTGTGCTTTGTCCTCACTCACAGACACCCTGAGAAACATCCCAGAAGGTCACCAATCATGATCACTACTCCAGGCCAAGCATGCTTAACTGTGGAGTTCTAATCATACAGGCTCCCAAAAAGGAAGGTGGACCTTGTTGATATGATTTATATCATTTAGTCAATTAATCCATTATCATTTGGGGATGTTACATTATGTCTGTCATGTTCCACCTTTATCCTCTCTTGTATAAGTTGAACCTTCTCCGTCGTGCTCTGTACTACTTCTGGACCAAGAACACCTGTCTCCCCAACCTTAGTCTAGCACACAGGTGAGCGACATGGCCTTCTGTACAAGTCTTTGAATGGATCCATGACAATGGTAGAGTGATAGCTATTATTGTAGGCAAACTTTACCAGAGGCAAGGGTCACACCCACGATCCCTAAAAATCTATAATACATTCTTGTAGCATGTCCTCCATTGTCTAGATGGTGCGCTCTGTCTGCCCATCTGTATGGGGGTGGAAAGCAGTGCTAAGACGTAGCTGGGTGCCAAAAGCACACTACAATCCCCTCCAGAATTGTGAGGTAAACCGTGCATCCCTATCGGAAACAATGGACCTCGGAACTCCTTGCAATCGCACCACCTCAGCCACGTACCTACGTGCTAAGGCATCCACTGCACCCGACTCTTGGATCGCCAGAAAGTGAGCCGATTTCGTCAACCGGTCCACCACTACCGAGATAGAGTCGTAGCCTCCTTGAACCTTGGGTATCCCTATGATGAAATCCATTGAGATATCATCCCACTTCCAGTCGAGGAAATCTAAAGGTTGTAACAGACCGCCTGGAACACGGTGTTCAGCCTTCACCTGCTGACACATTAGGCACCTCGCCATGAGCTCTGCCACTACCCACTTTACCCCAGAACACCAGAACTGATCTCTCAAACTCCTGTACATTTTGTAATCTCCTGGGTGCACTGCTAAGTGTGAGTTGTGGAACTTCCAAGAACCCTTCCTAGCATCACCTCTGGGACAAACATATTTCCTTGGAAAAGAATCTCATTCTTACCATCCTCGGTCCATCTTTCTTGAGAATCGGCTTGGTTAACCCGGCCACGCATCACTTCACCCTCTATGTCTGCCCACTGTGACTCCTCCACCTGCCTTAGTAGATAATATTGAATTTTCATCTGATACAGGCAACCTGTACCACCATCCATCCTCGCATCCTGGTGCAGGGCAGCTAACTCCTTCATCGCCTTCCAAGAATCTGCCGACTCTCGAACCGCATCATTCTGCGACTTCTTGCTCAGGGAATCGACCAACACATTTCATGTTCCTAAGTTGTAGGAAATATCAGAGTTGTAGTCCTGAAGGAACTCCAATAACCTACACTTCCTCAAGTTCGGGTCTAGTTGGGTGAATATATACTTCAAGATTTTTTGATCTGTGAAGACCACAAAGCGCTCCCCGATGAGGTAATACTGCCACAACATTAGTGAAAAAAATGACTGACGCAATCTCCAGGTTGTGGGTGGCATAATTACGCTCATGAGGATGTAACTGTATAGACCCATAGGAGATCACCCCTTTCCGATGAATCAGCAGACACCCAAGGCCTAGTCTTGAAGCAACACATAACACCTCGTACGCTGCCCCTTCTTCTAGAAACCTCAGCACTGGGGCACTTACCAACTTCTCCTTTAGATAGCTAAAGGCTGCCTGGCACTGCCCATTCCACACGAAATCCTGGTCCTTCTTGGTCAAGCTATCAAAGGTGTCGCAACTCGAGAGAAGTTATACACAAAACTCCGATATTAACCTAACAGTCCAAGGAAACTACGAACCTCTGCCATGTTCTTGGGTTCTACCTAGGAAACAACCACCTAGAACATCGATGGGTCTACCACTATTCCCTGCTCGAACACCACGTGCCCAAGGAAGTGCACTTATCATGTCCAGAACTTTAACTTGGACAAATTACTATAGATTTGGTGCTATCAGAGAACTTATAAAACTGTGCTCATGTGCTCAGCATGATCCTCCTCTGACCTTGAGGATATTAGGATTTCATCAATAAACATGACTACAAACCGATCCAGGTATTCCTGGAATACAGATTTCATGAGTCCCATGAACACAACTAGAGTGCTTTCAACGCCGAACAACATGACCACAAACTCAAAGTTCCCATATCTTCATATTAAGGAAGTCTTTGTGATGTCTCTCTTCTTCACCCTCACATGGTGATATCCTGACCACATGCCAATTTTGGAGAACCACCCTACCCCTTTTAACTGGTCGAAAAGGTCATCTATCCTCGGGAGAGGGTAACGGTTCTTGACTGTTACCTGATTCAGTCTCTGGTAGTCTATGCACATCCTGAGACCACCATATACCTTCTTTATGAAAAAGACTTGAGAACCCCAATGTGACACACATAGTTGAACAAAAACCTTCTTCATCAGGTCGTCAATCTAGATTTGAAACTCCCGCAACTCAGAAGGTTCCATCTGGTAGGGAGCCATCGAAATCGAATGGGCACCAGGTTGCAAGTCTATCCCAAACTCAACATCCCGTCAAGGGGGTAGAGTCACCACATCTTCAGGGAATACATCCATAAACTCACTGATGACCCCTAGGACTTCAACCATCACTATATCCACTGACTCCACTGGTAGTTCAGCCAATTGGGAAATGAGGGTATCCTCCCGTCTGCTGCTTTTCAGATAACCCCGCTCGCCGATGTAAGTTACACGTTGAACGCCCAAATCAAAAAACACGACCCTTATTCAGAAGCATTCAATGATGAAACATATAGAGAACAACTAGTCAATTCCTAGGATGACATTTTATGGTTGTATCAACAATAGTAGAAGATCCCCGATAGACTGATGTGGCCCTATCATAAGTCTACACCCTCAGAAAACATAAAAGAAGTTAGTCTGGCCTCAGACTGGCGTGCTCAGCACAAGGGGAAATGAAAGTCTCTCGATGTCTAAACCAAGGGCATGGTCCAGACTGGGTGTAACAATGGAGTTCAAAGCTCCTGTATCAAACAAGGAATAAGAAAGAGTACTGAACAAGCTGATCGTACCTCGAACGACATATGGACCTACTGGAACTGTTGCCTCCGTGGCGTGCAACTGCCCACGCACAACTCCTCTGCCTCACAGTTTTTGACCACCTCCCCGACCACACCCAGTTCGAGGTCCCTAAGGAGCACCCTGAGGTTGGCCTCCTCCTACCATGTCTGGTCTCAGTGGGGTGGGAGCATGTTGTCCCTACTGCTACTGCTGAAGGGGCCTAGCTGGAAACTGTTGTGGGTGAGGTGGGTGCTGAACCTTCCCACCCCAACTGTATTGTACTCTATCTGGGCACTGATTCCGAAGGTGCAAATAGATTCCATAGATGAAGCATCTCGTCCCTAGGCCAGAAAAAGAAAGGGTGAGGGACAGAAGATCGAAACTGGAACTGTTGAGGCATTCTTCCTGCTGGTCGAAACCTAGAGGGTCCTGATGCTGGAGGCATGCTACTGATGACCTTCCCCTTCGACAAGCCCAACCGGATCCCCTCTCATGATACTCATCCAAGCATGTGCATCCTTTCCACCAGTTCAGATTTATTCTGGACCTCTATATAGGTCAGTAAGGTTAAGTGAGTAATAACATACTGAAGAGAAGGTCGAAGTGCCTCATCCAAATGTCTCGCCTGAGACTCTTCATCTGGAAAGAGGTCTTGAGAAAAGCAGAGGAGATCCTTGATCATGATCCCCAATTCTCTCACTGACATTCTCCCCTACTGGAGGGAGAGTAGCTCCTTCCTCTTCATATCCTTCATCGTGGAAGAGAGGAATTCCGCCCGAATCTCCTTCTCAAAGTCAGCCCACGTAACCTCAGTCTCCCTCTTCTCTACACGATAAAGCGTCTACCACTGACGTGTTTCCCTGTGCATCTAGCTCACATCTAGAAGAACACAGTACCCTGTTGGAGCCCAGATCAAGCTGAATGCTATCACCGGATCCTCTAGCCATCTCTTCGTCTCCATGTCTAAGATACTGCACTCGTACTTCCCGAGGGTCTGCTGTTGAAAGTCATGAAGTGTCCTCTTCCACTAATCATCATCCTCTTCTCATCCAGCCCTCTTTCGATCAGCCAAGTCAACCTCTTAGGCCTCGATCGCCTGCACTACTCGTGGTCATCTCCCAGGTGGCACAACAGCAAGATAAACAAGGAATGCCTAAGCCCAAGTATTGTAGAATATTGTTTTTAAATTTTCTCAAACTTATCCTTCATTTTAAATCCCCAAAATAACCATAAATCACAAGAAAACAAGTCAATATGATGCATGTACCTTTCCTAGGGTATCTACCCTACAATCAGTATAGCCTGACTTGGTCGTATGTTAGGCCCATAGTCCTTGAATCGGATCATGGGGGCCCTAAAATCCCATGTCCTAGCCGGTCTTCCCTTTCATATTTCACACACCAGGATCACCCAAAACGATTTCCCTACTATCCCATGCAATCCTCACTATGCCTAACTCCAGACTCCATCCTATCTCTCAACCTCCTCCTTTGATACTATTTTTTCGTGACCCACCTTCACCAAAAGGAGAGAAGGGACATCAGATTGCAAGACCCTTCCTTCTATAAGTTGAAGGAGATATAATGACCCCTGATACCCACCTTCGATAGGTCCCAAAGTGGAGACCAGCACCAAGGGTATAGAATCACACACAAGATGGAAGGCATTAACCATTTTATTTTCATAGGATCGGGAGAAAATATTGAAATATCAACAATAGGAAAGATGAATGTAAAGGTAAATTCGAAAGGAATCAATTCCCATATGCATGTTTAAAATTAAAAGTTACAATCCACAAGAACTCCCAAGATAAAATACCAAGAAAAAGGAAAACTACAACAGCAACTGCCCCAAGGTACATGCTAGTACGGTTTCACACGATCCCTGAAGTCCTATTGGAAACATGGAAGAATTTTTATATACGTAGGGTGAGAATATAAGTATACTATATAGGGAAAACCAAATACTCTCGTGCACAAGTGGGGAGACATTCTAATGCCCTGTGAGAAAAGACACAACTAAAGCACCTAGCAAGGAAAACTATCCACCCAAGCCTCACCAAGGCACACTCCCCAAATAACGCAAGTAATGTAATTTATAGTAATAACAAATCGATGTTTGGGTACCCCGTGCCACTTTCCCACGGATTATGGAAGACATCCTATGCATCGAACCAATACTTCTATTCACACCGCAGTCCCACTGCCACACCCCGCCCGTACACACCTAGGAAATGACCACACATCTCGCACGCAAACACCTGGGCCACAACCACCACACAAATCCATGCCCGCAAACACCTAGGCTAGAACAACTACTACCACACCCAGAGACACCTGGGCCTCATCCCAAAGATTCTTAAGAACATCCTGCCCGCACACCTGGCCCAACCACCAAAACTACCCTACCCAAAGAATCTTGAGCTATAATGGACCTCATGCCATCACAGCCTACCTGAAGAGTCTTGGGCTATTCGGTAAAGGGAAAAAAGGAGCTAATAACCATCCACTCATAAGAGTGTTGCAAAAAACACCATCCCCCATGAAATGGGGGTGTTCGGCAATGAGTGCTCAACTTGGGTGGGGCGCGAATAAGAAACATAGAAAATACAGATATATGTTTAGGTAACAAGCACTCATTCCAACCTAGGGTTCCAAAACCTAAGAACAAGAACCCTCGTTACTATTAATCCATAAAAGAACAACACCTGACTCACTGCGAAGTCACAACTCAATCTAAAAACCAATTCTCCATCTAACTCTTTCTTGTTTCCATGTTCATGTGATCCCATTTAGGTTAATTCTATACTACTGGGAAACTAACAGGCATAACCACAAGCTAGAGAAAAAAAGAAACAACAAAAAACAATTTAAGCATTCACACCCGGTTATCTTTTGAAGTCACAACAACAGTGGGATAAGAGAGATCCCTCGAAGTACTGGAACCAAACCATGCCTACAGATACATCTCACACAACTTCAAATTCACAAACAAAAACCATGCCACAACAGAGAATCACATCCCTGTCCACATCCTCCCATAAGCACCAATCAGTACAACACACCTACTACCAAAACAGAGTGGGAACTTCCAGGTTCAATCATGTCATTCATTAGGTTCTTCTTTCTGTTTATTAACATGGGTGGTCACACATGGATTCTTGTTTTACTGAACATCCATTTAATCCAACTGAGTTTAGGTGACTATATAATTTCCATGTTACAATTATTTAGTCATCACTAAACACAAGGGTTCATTAGGACGCAAGGAAAGACCACCAACGACCATGATTTTCAGTGAGCACAGGCCCATATAGTTCACAACACATATCAACAAAAAAGGGTACAACATAACATTGATCACACCCCATTAATTTTTTAAAGGTATGTTCATTATCTCCATTAAGTTTGGTTTCATAAATACCCACCAAAACAATAGCATACCCATCCTGCATGATACACAGTAAGAAGAGACCAAGGAAACCCCTATATGGTTGATAAAAGATAAAATTTTTCCACACGCCAAGAATGCCAGGGACTCCATGGGTGAGAAGAAAGGTTCCAACATAGGCAAACCTCTTGTCTCAAGAAGGGAGACTCCAAATGCACTGGGAATAAAAGGAGGTCGACAAAAAGGATGATGAAGAAGAAATTCTCGTGCGATATATAGATAAGATCCCGTTGTTACGGTATATGGGGATTTGAACGGATTTAAAGTCAGATCGTGGTTATCCACTCTATTGGGTTGTTACACACGACATGATTAATTGTTATTTAATGATTCCCATCGGAAAAAGGTGGTAACAACAGCGAAATTTAAGGGTTTCATATAAATAGAGGGAAAATTTATGCGGACACACAGCTGGGTCCATTGAGGGTCTCCCCAGCCTTAGGAATTTAAACATTTATTAAGGGCATAAAACCATCCTTGAACCGCTTCTTAAAAGGATAAAAATAATAAAAGTGGTGATACATGAGAAACTGCAAAAGAAAAACACAACAAGTCTGGGTGGCACCGATCGTGCTACACACCGATCGGTCGCACCGATCGGTGAGGCACCGACCTTGTCATACCGGTCAGTGGGGCACCAATATGTTGCACGCCAATTGATCTCATGCTTATCAGTCACACGCCAATTGGTCGCACTCCAATCTGTCTCACACCGATCGGTGGCACGAAAATCAGTCTCACACCGATGGGTCGCACGCCAATCGGTCACACAGTGATTGATCGCATGCCAATCGTTCACACCCACTGAGACGCCACCCTTAGGATCCAGATTTTAGAAAAGGGGTGGACCATGAGGTTCTGGGCCATTAAATAGTCATTTTTAGCATTTTTGATTCATTAATTAAATTTTTTAATTAAGAGTATATTGATGATTTATTTTCTAAATTTTAAATCTCTAACCCTAACTATATAACTTATAAGAAAATATATACGATAATTATAGGGGTTAGTTTTAAGAACAAAAGGAATTATTAACCCCAACAGAGAATAAATTCTTAAATGAGATAAAAGAATGAATTAGGTTTTATGAGAATCAGTACATAAAATTCATCAATGATATATTCTTTTGAAAGGTAGATATGCATGACTTAAATCAAGATACTTATTTAAATAAATATTTTAATTAATTATTTTATCATATTCTTATATGATTAAGAAAATTATACATGAATTCTATTTTTATTAATTTTTTATATTTTTTTGGTATTTTGGACCCTTTTACTTTATGTATTACATGGGGAATCATTATTTGACTATTTTATAAGCATCCTCTACAATAGATGACATATTACATTATGGATGTGTTGTTTTCTCTAAGATTTGATAAATAAATCCAACATTATCTTGCATATTATATCACTCCCTCTATTATTTACTCGCATACTCTCTTCATCTCTTTCACTGAATTTGTCATCATTGGTTGTTGATAGACCAGCGGATGGTTGAAAATGGTATTGTGCAAAAAAGTTCTCAACATTGGAGGATGGCCTGATGGTGACAATAATCAGATGGAAAGTATGGATCATTTCACTAGTCAGTAGTCGGTTAACAGAAAGGTGAAGGTAGTGATTCTCAGAGGAGAAGTTTTGGAATATCAGGTAGGGTAACAAACAATGTTTAGCAGAGGCTAGTGAGTAGTAAGGGTGGGTGATGTGACATTGGATGTAGTGGATCCAATAGGTGGATGGAAGTTCATATAAGAGAGTCAAAATCATCATGATCGATGGAATATATATAACTATATGACCACATTGTGACTGAAATATACCATTGTTGGAACAACTCCATTATGCACTATGACCAATGAGAATGTGGCCCACCCTTATAGGATTTCACAATTGAGAGGTGATTTAGTGCCTTTATTGTGTGGAAACCAATGAGTGGTACCTAATTCCACTAGACTAACCTCTGGGTAAAGTATTTCATTATGTTATCCACCCATTAAAAACTATTTGGACATAACTCCTAACACAAATTCTTGGTTAGGGTGAACTATATTGACCTACAGTCGAGTGATTTATATAGGAAGGATCATACATATATTACATGATGTATCACATGTATAGTGAACATTCCATAGAAAACCCATCCCTATCAGCCTCTAGGTGCTCAGAGGTTTTTTCGACATTGAATATCCATTACATCATTAGTGAATATATGTTTTGATATAATTTTACTGTCAAAACTACGTATTTTTTTCATGACGATTGGGATGGTATAGTTTATTCAGCCATCAAAGAAAATTTATGGTCATAAATAGAAATAAATTAAAATTATATTTTTAAGACTAATGGTGGATTTAATGTGTGTTTACCAAAGCATTATCTGGACCGGTACCTCTCTTAAATATGTTCTTTTTCTATACATAAGTTGTGTTTTTCTCATTAGTTGTGTTTTATATGAATTTGTTGTGATAAATGCTCTACTATTGTCTGGTAACCAATGATGAGTTTTTTCTTATCTATAAATCCAATGAGGGATAAGGATTCTAGTTTAGTAATTTTATTCTCTATATTAGGAATTAATACATCAATTTCTAGGATATTTGGATAAAGACATACATTAATTTTCATTTTTTACTCGCATTAATGAATATTTTGGTATAAATAAATAATATTCCTCAATAAACATTGTAGTTTTTTAGAGGAATTATACTTTTTTTTTCATTATTGTTTTAATGAATTATTTATGTATATTTGTACAAAACATTTTATGTTATAAATAACTCACGCATTTCAAGTCTTATGTATACTACATACAATGAAAAAAAAATCATGGTTGATATGAATTTTTTAGTGCTTTGGGGTTCCTGGGAGTGGTTATAGTTGGAGATGTTCATATCAGGAGCTTGTAATATTAGGTATATATTAAATATTTCTTCGTTATTTCATTCCCTTTAAGTACATTGATGGGTATGTATATTTCCCGTGACCATTTCAATTGTATTGTTATATATTCATAGGAATTATTGGTATTATTAAACATATATACTATCTATTGAGGTTATTTTGTTTTATTAATTAGTTTTATTATGACGTGTGTAGATCATTTGATTGTGTACATGAGAATTTGGGTAAGATATCCTATTATGAGGGATATAAATACTCATGGACAATCACCATGCCCTATAAATATGGATATGGGATTTTTTTGGAACTCTTGGTATACAGCCATCCAGGAGGGGTGTTGGTGGGTTAAGTCATGTCATTTACTATTAGATATGTCTATTATATAAGATAATGTAAATAAAAGGTACAAATATTATATATAACTTATTCTAATTTTGATAAAAAATACACACATTCTACTATTTAAATAAATAATTTTTCCTAGTATAAAATATCACACTCAATCAAATGAGATGGATCCATTTCAAACTTTTTCTACTAAGACACATATAATGAATCATGTGTATCCCCATATATCCAAGGTTGTCCCAACCAGGAATGAATTTCCACAATGTAAATTCAAAATATAAAATGTTCAATCATAATAAGCATCCAACATTCCTTACTTACTAATTATTTTATTCCCCAATCAGGGTGAATCTTGAAGCAATATGTGATCCGTAACTGGTCATCTAAGAGGATAATGCCAAAAAACTATATCATTTTCTTTTTTATTATATTTCATATCCATCCCTTTTAGTCATCTACAAACAATTTTATTCTTCATTACAAAATTCTATTTCAATGAATAGATGTGACACTAACTTTCGCCCAACAAAAAGGATAATAGTAAAACATATAATTGAAATCCAAAATGGTACTATTTTAATATATTCTTGCAATATATTGTAATAAAAAACTCTAATAATGTAATATAATTTTTTCTCACACCCCAAATGCTAAGGACACATTCTAGGAGCCTATCCATTACAATCCGAATAATAATTTCTGATTTTCCATGAATTTATTTGTGTTAAGAAATACTGAAATTGAAATGGGATCCCAAATATTTCTTCACACATTGCCATAATTAAAACATTAATATTACATAATGTTTTGAAATGATTATTTGGGAAACAACGTGAGGCCTCGAAACTAAACATAAATTTATATTTCCATTCATCACAACTATATAAATCTCATTTAATGGTAATAAATGATATAATTTCTTCAACTGATTAATAACAACACATATAATATCATTTATTTTTAACATCCTCATAAACCCTATCATTAATCCAATATAATTACTATCTTATTTCTATATTGTATTGGTAAATTACTAAATATCACATGTAGGCCATCAGTACTAATATTTAACCCATAGATAGAGAGAAATCATAGATAAATACATAACCATATCATGCTTCAAACCATGAAACCAAAAGTTTCATGAAATAATATGGTATATATTAGTAAAAGTAGGATGAGCCACATAGTGAGACAAATGACAAAATTCAATCCCTTTTTATAATAGAGCTAATAAAACCTATATACTCCCCTGATAATTCATTATATAACCACATCCAAGAACCAATCCAAGCATTATATCCCTTCTATAAAAAATTCCCTCAGAATCTACGAACCTGTATTTATATCCCTAAAACACATTCACTACCTATGTCATGGATGATGTAGAAAAAATATTAAAATAATAACATAACCATATTATTCATCAATATAATGATACATTTCTTATAAGTGATTTTTATGTGGTGACCAATATTTCGAATCTTGAACAATATCCACTATGGAAATCTTTTTAAAATCATCGGTTACATCATTCCCCTTAAAGAGTATATATATAATCTCAATGTAAATGGTATATTGGTATTCAACCTAACTTATTTGATAGATATTCAGATCCCTCTATGAAATCAAAAAAACTAGATTTTGTGTTTGGCGAATACCATAAACTTTCTACAAAATGATAATGCCTCCAACACTACAAATCAGGCAAACCAAAAGATAAATAAGTTATATTACAGGGTATTTATTCTTCTGAAACCTAAGCTTCGAAAAAATATATTCTACTATTCAACCTTTCTAGACAAACACATAACTAGACCTCACACCATATAAATAATAATATACCTCATATTGACTCTATATCTCTAGAAAAGTGATTATTGACACTGATGTTAGAATATTATTCCACTCCATGAATATAGACTCAAATTTTCCACCCTAATAAAAAAAATCCTTCCCTCATAGTCAATATCATCATCGATGTGACTTTGTGAATGAAATCATGAATAAATTTCACATAATATCACTCATATCCAAATAAAATATTCATCTAAACAACATTATTGGGGATCTTCTATGAAATAATAACAACATCCTTCTTAGGGTCTATCAATATCCCCAATATAGAAATAAAATTATTGAGAAACATTACCTCTTTAATCTAGAAGTAAAATTTATACATCTTTTGATAATGGTGAATATCTTGTAATGTATCCAAAATGATTTCTAAATTATCACAATGGTCCCCAAAATATCACAAATAATTAAAACATCATTAATAAACATGAATATAGTGGAATAAAAATACTAATGGCATAACTTAATAATCAAATTTAAATCAAAACATCCATGTTTGTAACCTGATACAACCGTATTAAAAGTTCATGTTGATTGAATCGTTTTAGGAAGATTATCCTATGAATATTATCAGTATGATAACTCTGATCATGAAATATATTTTAGAGATCGATCACAGAGAACTATCATGATCCTATCAAAGAAATAAAAATGTTATTGATCTATATAAAATGATATCCTGTATTGATTATTACCAAAATAAAACCATGGTAATCAATATATTACTTCAAAATCACATAAACCATTTAAAATAGTGCTATAGAAGCCTAGAGTATACACTCAGATGAATGAATCCTTGAATTCTAGATCATATGGCTGCATATTTTACTTTATTTATCTTGTAATTATATTGACGATTGTGAGTAGTTTTGAAAGTTGGTAATTTTTCATTCACAAAATCAACCTCCGACATAGGTGAAAACCATAAAAACCCTCAACAAAAAAATCAAAATTCTATTTAATAAAAGATGAAAAAAACAGCAGTTAACCTTAGTTATATCTCTATATTATTATCTGTGATACCACTTTTGTGTCTTAAATCACGATCTTCCTTAACTTCATGATAATATTACTATTTCATAAAGACACATACATCAAAAGTATAAAGACTAAATATCACAAGACATTGTTAACAAACAATATTCTATTTAAAATAAAACAATTAATACATCTCTATAATCACATAATATTCAATTTTTTTCTTGATTTTGAAACCCTAAAGAATAAAATAACCATAAATATCAATAACAAACGAAAACTTTTCCTAATAAGAACTTCTCTCATCCATAATATGTTGTCCAGGGATAAAACTCTATATTAGTACTTAGTATCTAATACATGATAAAAAATAGAGAGACAACAATTTTAGAATGAGACATATTACAAAAAAAATGATAAAATAGTTATGTTATAGTGAACCAAAATCATTCCTATCATTAGAGAAGTGCCTTTTAATATTCAGTAATGCTTTCCTAATAGAATATAAGTACACAAAACTAGAATGGTGACCCTCCCTCTACACTACCCAGATTCTAAAATCTATAAAACATCATTAATATTTCTCTAATAGTGTTTATTTCCACCATACATAGATCTCATAGATGATATGTTACTTGTACAATATTTTATTGCATCATCTTATACTCAAGATGCTTGAGGAGAAGTCAAACCATGACCAACACTTACATATAATCACTTGCAATATAATATATATAATGATAACTTATTTTAATGTGATTAACCCACCTTATCCACATAAGGACGCATTGATTGATTATGGAGTTTATTTACAAAATGAACACACTCATTTTACTTCATGCCTTTTGAGAAAGGAGAATAAAAGGACTTACTATGACATATTAATTTCTCTACATCTCGATGAGAATCATTAATAATCATATTCTTACCACTAATATATCCAAATCCTCACATTGAGACCAATATCTCATCCTCGTGATCTTTTATAGCCTGAAGATAATTGTTCACTACATCTATAATGGTGGGTAAAAGGACAATTGAAAATTTCAGTAGATTTATTGCCTAATTCCATACTCAAAATGATGTACATTACACTACTAGAAAAAACAATATCCACACACTTATAAATGTGGTTATGATTGTACATATCTTTTTGTTAATCAAAACCACAAGCATGAAATGTTTGTGCCCAAAAACATACTATATAAATGGGAAGTGTGGGTTATTTCTATTGGAAATATTTGGCGATATAGACTACATGTAGTCAAATAATGAATGGTTCATTTATGTATAAACTATTTTTTGGATATAACGCACCTATATCCATGTTCATGAAGGGTTATTTCCATAGGTATTAAATGTGGTGATTTATAGTTTTTCATGGAAAAAAATATGCTTATGTAGGAAGAGTGAGGGGAATATCCTATCACTATATGATGAATGGTCAGAGATATAGACCACATATAGAAATGATAATTAATGGTAGTAGACATAGAGAACGTGTAATGAAATATACCACCTGTATCCATGGGTAGGATATTCTATAGACATGGGTAGTGTTCTTAGGTAAATCCAACCTACGGATATAGATAAAATAAAATATATCAGTAGGAAATTCCTATTTTTATATGTCTTACACCAATGTGACGTTAAATTTAATTAGAAAAGACTAATTTATTATATTTTTAATCTTTCATAAATCTATATATACTTATTATTTTATATAAATTTCAAATATGTGTTATATAAAATTGCTCGAGTATTATTTTTCAGAGAAAAAATTCCTTGTATTAAAATATACCACTAGTATTGTTTTCTCGAAAACCTATACATCCAAGAAATGTGACCTATATCCCTGATAATTTCCTTTGGAAATAGTTTGATCCATATGAACACACCAAAAACCACATGAATATTATTCTATATCCTTGATCATTACCCATGGCTATAACCCAAATGATATAACTAAACCATCATAGCCATAGACGTCATTCCATTTTCTATATTATTTTTTATATTGGTGACATGTTATATTCATGGGAAAACTAAAAAATGATATTAGTTGATGATTACATGAGGGATAGTCTATATAAATGGCCAGGACCTATTCATATAGTTCCCATGACTTTATGAAATGCCTATTTCCATGAGCATTGACATTAGCAACCAGGGTTTTTCCTTTGGCAATATCAAGTGGGATATATCAATACTACTTAAATTCACTTGAATAATGTTCTTGTCTATCGGCTATATCCATATATAAATTGCCTAAAAATGTGGTTTTACCATGCTTATACCCAATTTTTATATGTATTTTAAAAATCACATCCCCACTAATGGTAATGAAAAACTGATACAATTTTATGAACATGGAGGCATAATAGAGAACCTGCATTCTTTCCTACTAATATTTAATAAAATATCCCACCTTTTACATTATTAATGTTTGAGGATGTGGTTACTGATTGATGTGTTCCTAAAAATACACCCTAGATAAAACTACAAACATCATATCCTAGTTCATTACCTCCCACCAACATCAATATAATACATTGAGAATTAAAATAGTCATCGTAAACATCTTCCCTTTTATAGCATAAATCAACTGAAGAGTTTTATAAATCATCTTAATACATTCTTTGGACCCATGATGTCTATTATGTCATCAAAAAATAGAATTTATATTAAGTCATGAACCACATCACAAACTATATCCACTTCCCAATATGTTTTATCCTCTATATTATATATCACATTAAATTAATGACCAGTAATATTCTTTTAAAACTGGGGTATTTAGCATAGTATCGAAGGGAATATTCTATATATTCCATTAAAAATTCCCCTTATTTAATAATTCCCTCATAACCACCATTTCCAATGATTCATTAACTCGTATATTTGAGTTTTTTAATATATATAAGAAAATTAACAACTGTTTTCATTAAATAATAATTTATCAATAAGATAATATATCATAAATCACTTATTACATATTCATAAAAAATAGTTTGTCATATAAAACTAATCACATTTCATCATATGAATAATTCCCAAACACACATTCACACAATACATTTTCATGATCATATATTCGAGTAAGGATTCCTGAATTTCCACACTACCCACTATCAATCATGTGAGAACTATATCTGAATATACATCAGTATGCTAGGAAACTATAATCCCACACTCCCAATGTAACATAAACTTCCATTATAGTTATGTCATCTAGGAAGTCAGCTATTTATATTGTGCCCTGAAGAAACTCATATTCTCTAATATAAAAAATCCCTATAATGAATTATTAATAAAATAAATACTTTGATACAATTTTTTAAAGTCCCACCTTGATATGACCATTCTATCAAGTATATACAACACATTGTGTAGTCATTAGTTGAAGGTTACAAAAACAATGTGTCTTTGAAAAAACATTATGTGATATTTAACTTATAATGTTCAATTAGTTCAATTAAAATAATAGAAAAAATCTATAAACCTGAAATTGTGGAATATATCAACATCGACCCAACAAGATCAAATAAATCATTCTAATAATCCCACAAATATAAAAAAACCAAACAAGACTCTAATTTTTTTTTCACAAACCAAAATATAAAAAGTGTAGATGAGATTGAATATATTTGAATACGTGGACATCCCACTCTGAATGACTCCAAATGTTCACAAATAAATATTAAATGTGTTAAAGATTTATCACCCAACAATATATGCTTTTTTCCATTACTTGAAACATCTTTCATGTAATCTCTATGCACATGGGGTCAATATATACAGTTTTTTATAATGTAATCCTCATTAATAACAACCAAAATTCCATCCATATCAAGGATTATGTACACACACACCCACACATATATATTATAAATCTAAAATTATTCAAAAATTAACATTTTCAATATTTAAAGATTACTATGTGTAGACCATGTCACCAATATAATCCAAAACATCTTTAACCGACGATTCCACATATTGTCAATTATTTAATCCCACGTAACATCTTACAATCGAACCCCACACATGGTAAAAAATTCACATCGTATAAACATAACATGGCCTCTGAAGAATATTTTATCATCATATAATCATTTTTATCCAACTAATTAGGACCAACCATGGCATATCATGGAATTAAAATATCATACCTTCCAATTCCAACCATGAAATACAATGATAAATCTACATATATCCTACTATTGGATACCTCCATATAGTTCTAATCATATAACATCCACCATAAAAATATTTTTAGGTATAATCACATCAAACATCATTTTAATTTTGGTACAAAATTTCATTTTCATCTGATGTCATTAATCCATAATAGTTAAACTATTTAGAAAATGATTTACCAAACCCCTAAAATTCACAAATATATTCACAGAATCAACATATAATTTTTTTGAATGTAATAAAATCATCTCCAAAAATAATTTAAAACATAATGAAAAAGATATTGGTCTAAAATTGATTCGATAAATTTTCACCTTTTACTCATCACATTGTTCATTTTGAACATATATAATAGAGTTCATAAAAAATTAAATAATTTGAATCTCATTATTGAACACCCAAACAGAAGGACAATATCTCAAAAATACTCGGTGGTTTACTCCCATTTATATATACCATTTTCATACACAAAAAATCTAATAATAATGCACTAAAAAAGATAAATTCATATACTTAGAGCTAGATAAATTCATTTAAACTCACAAAATAGTGAAAATATTCCAGATAAACATATCTAAATCCTATAATTTCATCATATGAAATTATTATTCATTATAAGGCACTAAAAAACTAATTACCACTTGAAAAGGTTATTTCCAAACCATTACTATGAACTAATAATAATCATATTATCATTTTATCTAGTCTCAAACATTAATTAGGCCTTTTAAATTAGTAATTCACTTTTTCGAATTTATAACCACTATTAATTCCAGTAGATACCACATTAGGTTATTATTTCATTTAACAATTCCAAATTAATTCATTCCTAAGCATGTAAACCAATTTAAAAATGCAAAAAAACATCAGGAAAAAAATAATCAAATCATTTCACATTAACTGTATATAAAAAGTCTAAAATATAATAGGGAGTAAGAGGTCACCAACCTCAATGAACATATTCAAATAGCTCATGTTTTTAACTCTTATATTATCCATGAACTTTACTATTAAATATTATTTTTTAACTACAGTAAAAATAAAAGATTTTAGAATATCATAATTGAAAATTCCTCAACCCCATCATATAAAATTGTATGATCTATAAATAAAAAATAATGATGAAGATAACCCACTCATTGAACTAAAAGTATTAGATAAACAATTGTAAAATAACACCTAGATGTTATGTGATAATGGGAAATAAAAGGTACTCAATTTTCCTCAATGATCTACTCAAAATGAACATTATAGGAGGATATGAAATATTCTTTATAAAAATTATAGGACCATGATTATATTAATTTACCCTTCTTTAGAAAATGGAGTTATACACACTATGTATCAAACTCGACCATATTGGCTATCAGGGGTCACATCAGCCTCCCAGTCCCATCCACTAGCCATCTAGTGACTGGTCCAATGAAGCTAAACCACTGACTCTTCCTATAGGTTCCCATTACCCCACCATGTGGCACCTAGTGGAATCAATATATTTAATCCAATAATATATCCCTCTATTTAATCCTTCTCCCCCATCCTTAAACTCCATATACCAAAACTATACTCATATGAGACCAAAAATCATAACAGTGACTCAAAAATAAGAAATACGCATACCATAATGTTTTTTATTTCTAAAAAACTAACATTAATACTTCTGTTATTAATATATCATTATTCCCTTGGTTAAGTTGTCAATAAATATGAATATGAATTTTTTTATATCTTTGATGGGTAATGAATGACTATCAAGGGTCTCTTTTAATGAATGGTGTTCAAAAGTGAGTTGATGATTTATTTTATACACATAACATGAACTGTTAGTTTCTCTTAATATGTTAATATATCAAAGTATTATATTTTATAAATATGATCGATTGTTTTTTCATTCATACCCAAAAGTATAGATTCATATTATCTATCATCACCTCTAGGTTATGTTATGTCTTATCTAGAATAGTACATTTAGGTTCAAAGATTCCTTAGTTCAATATCAGTTCTTCTCAAAAGATTATATTACACACTAACTATTGACTTCACTATATTTTTATGATTATTATATATCTAGTTAAGTTTAAATATATGATTTTGGGGTTGATTACGAGGACCCTAGACATCACATATCCAAGGTGTGACGTCCCGAACCCGGCTGCCCCTCAAAACGAGCCCCGAGCTTGGTTGGCCACATGACCCCTAGCTCATCTCCCCATATATTAGGGGCTACCAACTAGTAGCGTGGGTGTAATGGTAAGTCAGTGGGAGACTTTACCCCCTTTTAAGAGTACACAGTGGAAAGCAGTGAAGTAACAAGAATAGCGGAAAAACAACAAATGGATAAACATGAGAAAAATGGAAACATACGAACCAAACAACATAAGTATGGAAAACCCTGAATAATATACAAAAGCCACATTGGCAGTGTTTGATTCAAAATGGATGCATGGCATGTTGATACAATGGGAATAGATGGAAAACATGCTATACAATAATACAGAAAGAAAAAAAGAACACAAGTAGTCCATGACCATCTCTAGCCATGCTCGGTCCTCTACTCTGGAACTCCAGCTAGAACATATATGTATCAACAATCTGAATCTGGGCCTTTTCCCCTACCAGTAGCTGGTGCAGTAAAGTCTACACGGGTTCCATAGAGGCCACTCAGGTCGGGTGTGAGACAAGTCTCAGTAGGCCACCAACAACGATGTCTAAGTGTAAACCAAATTGGTGTTCTCAAGTAATAGTGAGTAATATACTGCAAGTTAGTAAAATAAATTAAATAACCAACCCTCCCACTCAGGTTCTGGAAGCACACCTGGCGGGTCTACCTACTTCAGCTCATAGATGGTGGTCTACACAAATCACCAGAGTATATGTACATAGATATAGGTTATCACTGGCATGAGGAAAGCATTCCTCTCGTCCATTTTTCTCATATACATATAATCCTCACTGGCACGAGGTAAGAATGCCTCTCATCCATAAGAACTGTAACTGGAAAGGAGTAATAATTCCTCCCGCCCACACACAAAGATTTATCTGGCACGAGGTAATAATGTCAACCACCCACTCATAAATATTTATATGGAACAGGGTATGAATGCCTCCCGCACACACACATAGATTTATCTGGAATAGAGTAATAATGCCTCCCGCCCACACAAGGAGATTTATCTAGCACGGGGTTAGAATGCCTCCCGCCCACACCCAGAGATTTATCTGGCACGGGGTAAGAATGCCTCCCACCCACAAATGGTTTATCACATGCATGTAAACACAGTTTGGCATAACCATTCACATAGCAATATATAAGGAAATACATCTTTTAATATATCACATTAATAAATCATGGAATTTCCATCTTATAATAACACATAAACACTTCTCATGGAAACATACATTTCAATTCATTCGAGGGGTTCATGCTATCTCAACCTAGCCAACCTCTACCCAAGGCAACTCATTTTCCTAACATGAAAAAATCCCTTCAAGACATATCGTTATGGTCCCAAGCTGAAAATGTCCAAATGATAAGGCATAACACCAATGGTTGACCTTACCCAGTTCATACCTCATCTAAACTCCCTATCCAGGTCAGATTCATCAATCTCATGCCACACGGGTCATTTAGATATAAAACAGCCATTATAAATATGAGGTTTGGAAAAATACAAACCACGACACAATGATAATAACTCAAAATGTAGAAAACCCAAAATTGAAACCATGTCACCCCCTACATTAGAGCGGTAGGCATAGGCTCGCTTGATATCAAACTCAGATTCACAGTTGGTAGTAAGAGATCTGAGTTCCAGTCCAATGCCCTGGAAATAGGGAATATGATCCTATGGTAAAAAAACAAAACATATACCATGATTCATCGAGGTAAGATGGGTGCGTGAGGTACGCCTTACCGAGGGTGATCCAACGCCTTCGACGAATCGAGGATCAGATCCCGGATGATGAATCCACCAAGAAAAGAGAGGGAGAGATATTTTGGAGCTCAAAAGATATCTCCCCTTGTTCTGTCTGCTGGAAGAAGGAAAAAAGAAATCCTTAAGTCCTTAAAAGCCATTTAAGGGAAAAAATGGAAATTTTACAAAGAATAGGGTCACACGGTTTAGGCGCACGGTGTACCAAAACCGTGCACAAAATGTGCACACATCAGTGCTTCCCAGAAGAAAGTTGCAAGGTCGTGCAGCCTAGTCTGCAGGGCCGTGTGCCCCTACAGTTGACCCTTTTTGTAGCCACACGATTTATCCCAAACTGTGCACAGACCGTGCGCATGCCATGCGCCACTGTCTGCAAGTCCATTTCTCAAAATCCTGAGCTCCGAAAAAACCCCAGACACTCCCTGGACCTTCCTTATATCTATACACACATTAATAAATCTTTAGGGAAAAATATGGGAGAAAAATTAATGATCCGTAGCTTTACCAACGAGTCAGGTCGTTACAAACTCCCATACTTAAAGAAACTCATCCCCGAGTTGGGATTCCGAGGGTAAAAATGTGTCATCAATGAAAAGCTCCAGCCATTGAGAATGTATATCAGCCTCCCATTCCTAGGTCTCGTCCTCTACCCGGTCATGCTACCATAGCACAGGTACAAGAGGAACATACCTTCCACGGAGTGTCTTCATTCTCTGGTCAACAATTCGCATCAGATAGTCCTCGAATGAACCATCCATATTCAATTCAACCTCATCAGGAAGAAAAACATGAGTCGAATCTGAAAAGTACCGGCGTAGCTGAGATACATGAATAACATCGTGCATGGCCTAATATCTTTGTGGAATTGCAAGCTGTTAAGATGTTGGTCCGATCTGCTTCATCACCTCAAAGGGTCCTACGAACCTTAGTGAATGCTTACCCTGCTTCCATATAGGTCTTTGCCCCAACCTGGGTGACACCTTCAAGAAACCCAGTTCCCAACCTCGAACTGAAGAGGACTCCGATTCTTGTTATTATAGGATTTTGGTCTAGACCGATCTATCTTCATACAATTCCTAATAAGCTATATTTGCTATGTAGTCTCATGCACAAGATGTGGTCCTAGAACAGCTGCCTCTCCTACTTCAAAGTAACAAAAATGAAACAGAAAAGGCCTAACATATAAGTCTTCATAAGGAGCCATCTCAATGGTAGCCTCGAAGCCATTTTTATAAATGAACTCAATAAGAAGAATGTGTTTCTCCAATGAACCCCCAAAATTGAGAACATAGGCACGTACCATATCGTCTTGTACCTGTAAATTCCGCTCAGTCTGTGTGTCAGTCTGCAGGTGATAGGCCGTGCTCAAAAGTACCTGCGTACCCAAGGCCTTCTATAAACCCTTCGAGAACCAATATGTAAAATGAGGATCTCTGTTGAGACAACAAAACGAGGTGCTCATTGAAGGAACACTATTTCCTTGACATACAGACTTCCCAAGTCATCAACTGTGAAGGTCTCCCGCACATGTATGAAATGTGTGACATTCATCATACGGTCGACGATAACCCATACTGCATCATTTCCATGAGGTGAACTGGGTAAACTGGTTACAATGTCCCTAGAAACATCGTCCCATTTCCACTCCATAATGGACAATGGCTGTAAAATCTCAGCTCGATGCTGATGTTCTGCCTTCACCTACTGACAGGTGAAACCACACGCGATAAAACCAGCAATCTCCTGCTTCATGTTAGTCCACCAGTACTATCGTCGCAAATCATGATACATTTTGGTGATGCCTGGGTGAACTACCCATGATGTGGTGTGGAAATCCCTCATCAGTTCCCCTCTATTGTCTGCTGGGACCCATACATTCCCATTGAACAATAAAGTATCACCTTTATCCACATTCCAATCTGTAGAGGCATCATCAGCGACACATTCTTGTAGAAAAAGGCCTTCCAGATCTGATAACTTTCTTTCCCTGACTCGTTCCGAAAGAGTAGATGTCACCGCTAAGGGTGAGATAACACTCTGACCATGTCCCTCCTGATCCTCAACATGCATCTCCGAAAATAGGGATATCAACTTCCACTCCTCATTATACTCTCTAAACACTTGTGACTGAGTTTTCTGACTCAGCACATCGGGTAATGAATTTCCTTTCCCAGGAGTGTAGGCCTGTTCGAAATCAAAGGATTGCAGATACTCGACCCACCTGCATTTTCGGAGATTTAGATCCCGCTGAGTGAAGATATATTTTTGGATTTTGTGGTCAATAAATACAACAAAATGATATCCCAACTAATAGTGTCTCCAACTGTGTAAGGTATGTACAACTGCTGCATTCTCGAGGTCGTGCATCGGATAATTCCATTCATGAGGCTTTAAATGACAAGAACCATATGCAATGACTCGCTCATCCTACATCAAGGAAGCTCAAAGCCCAAGACCTGATGTGTCACAATAGACCATATAAGCTATGCCTGTCTCTAGTACGATTAGTATCAGTGCTGAAGTTAGTCTGCCCTTCAGTTCCTGAAAAGATACTTTACAAGGTTATGACCAATCGAATCTCACCCCCTTTTTGGTCAAACCTGTAAGCAGTGATGCTAGGTGTGAAAATTCCTGAATGAACTACCTATATTATCTAGAAAGGCCCAAGAAACTCTTAATATTAAAGACATTCTTTGGTGGCTCCCATGAAATTATAGCACTCACCTTCTCAGGGTCAACTGAAACTCCAGACTCAGAAATAATGTGACCAAGGAAGTGAAACTTATTTATCCAAAAGTGGCATTTAATGAGCTTAGCATAAGGATGATTCTCACTTAGTGTATTAAGCACGATCTCAAGATGGGTTGCATGTTCGTGTATTGATCATGAATAGACTAAGATATCATCCACAAATACAACCACACAATAATCAGGGTAAGGGTGAAAAATGCGATTCATAAGAGCCATAAACACTACAGGTGCATTCATAAGCCCAAACGTCATGAATAGTTACTAATAGAGACCATACCTATTGCTGAACGTCATGCGAGGTACGTTTTACGTCCTAACATGCACCTCGTGATAGCCCGAACTCAAATCTATATTTGAAAACACCTTCGCTCCTTGGAGCTGATCGAAGAGGCTGTCAATTCGAGGAAAAGGATATTGATTCTTAATTGTCAGCTGATTTAACTTATGATAATCCACGCAAAGATGAAGGGTACCATCTGCATTCTTGGAAAAAAGAACCAGTGATCCCCAAGGAGATGTAATGGTACGTATAAATCCTTTTTCTTCCAGGTCATCCAGCTGACTCTTTAGCTCCAGAAGTTCCTTAGGTGACATCCTATAAGGAGGAATGGTCCCTGGTGCTACTCCAGGTATAATCTCAATAGAAAATTTTACCTCTCACACTGGTGGTAGACCAGAGAAATCATCAGGATAATCATCACTGAAAATTTCCACCAAAGGAGGATAAACCGAGGGTTGTAACCCTTGGTCATCGAGATAAAGAATGGAAACCTGTTCTGTGACACCACCTAAAAACTGGTGTTCAGGTCCTTCTTGTGTCACTCTAAGATCCCATTCTCCCTTATTCATATGCATGTCTCCCTCTATTGACATCAATGCCACCGTCCGATGATAGCATTCAATCCGAGCTCTATAGGGAACTAACCAGTCCATCCCGATTATTACATAAAAACCAGCCATATCCAAGACATATAGGTTCCACATGAAAAGGTAATCCCCCACCTCGAGGGGACAATTCTGAAAATGAAGAACTCCCTCTAAATGGATACCTAATGGGTTATCTAACATGATCATTCCATGATACGACTCAACGCCGAGGCCCAAACTTAAAACAATCACCTATGATATAAAAGAGTGAGAAGCCCTTGTGTCAAAAAAAGTAAAGACTAATGTAGAGGCAACTAGAAACGTACCTCGTACAGTAGATGGTCAGGTGTGATGATACTGTAGAGTAGGCTCGACTACATACAACTGGAAAGTACCATGGCCCTAAGTCATAGCTTGGATACCCTGAGCATACCAGTCCTCCTGGTGCTGAGAGTCATACACCTGATTACCTCTGCCTCGACTGCCGCCACGACTTGATCGGCCGGTGGTATTTCAGGTGCTTGACTGAAGTGATACTGCTGATCCAGCACCAGATCATGGAGTAGGTACATATCCCTAGTCACTAGGCCCTAGGGGAATAGTCCTACAGAAACGGCGGAGATGACCCAACCTACCACAATCTATACACTCTATTGGATTTCGCGTACACTGCCTCTTCATATGTCCTGGCATCCCACATTGGTGAAAAATATGAGTACTACCTTAGAAAAGGGTCTGACCACTAATAACACCATGAGAGTCCTCAAAACTCTGCTTCTTCCCTAAAGCAGATCTACTCGAAACCTTAGGTGCTGAACAGCCCTGGTTCTCACGGTCCGTATCTCTCAAATTTCTCTCTATAATCAACACCTGATTGAGAATTTCCGAAATGGTCGTCAATCTGAACATGTTAACCTGTGACCAGATGGCGTAACACATCCCATCCTCAAAACTCATAGATTCCTTGAGATCATCATAAGCTAGTGTAGGAGAAAAATGTTGTAACTTGGGGAAATGAGATGAATATTCCATGACTGTCATAGTCCCTTGTTGCAGATTCATAAACTCCCTAGCTCTGTCATACCTCAATGTATGGGGAAAGAAATAATTGTAGAAGATGGTTTGAAAATTAGTCCAGATCATATCTCTCTGCTATCCCGACGAGGCGATTACATCCCACCACCTCCTAGCTAAACCATGTAGCATATAAGCTGTGAGCTTGACCCTCCTCTCTGGAGGGGTCTCAAGGCGCTCGACGATAGTCAGAATATCTTCCAACCAAGACTCCATAGAAAGTGTTCCTTTATCTCTCGTAAATGTAGGAGGATGATGTGACTGAAACTCCTGTGTCAACTCTTCCATACTCTGGGTAGGTCGCACTCCACCTTACATACTTTGCATCATACGCAAGAAGCTCTCACAGAACTGGGAATCGACGCCCATCTCAGGAATAAAAAGAGGAGCCACCGGTGGCTCGAAAGGAAGATCAACTGGTGGCTTAGGGCCCACCACCTCAAGAAACATGATCATCATCACCTTCAGCATGCGCTACTCAAGTACGTCTTGGAGGCATAGTGCTACAATTCCAAACACACGTCTCAAAAGAAGAAACCAACAGATTAAAGGTTGAACTCTAAAAGCTAGGATAAGTACTAAGCCTTCCTACCTCTAAGATCACCTATCCACACCCATAGTAATTCCTAGTAAAACCTACAACTTTTAAAAATTATCTTAATCCAGTGATATGGAATTTCCCAGCCCATAAGGGCCCATACTCCTCATGA
This sequence comes from Viscum album, assembly GCA_963277665.1. Classification (NCBI taxonomy): domain Eukaryota; kingdom Viridiplantae; phylum Streptophyta; class Magnoliopsida; order Santalales; family Viscaceae; genus Viscum; species Viscum album. Next base: position 1,368,748,195 of record OY728133.1, on the reverse strand, counting down.
ACTTAAAGATGACACACACTTGGATGTCACTTCTCATTTACTTGTGCTAATTAAGTATTTGAATTTCCTTTTAAGAAAATGATTAGTTTCATTGGAATGTCATATTCCGATCCATAAGGGACCATACACATTATGAAACAAAGAGTTTCACCCACAAAAACCACATCATTCCTCAATTCACAACCTGCAAGAAGAAATAGCACAATTGCACACTTATTGACAATGCGTGGAAATAAACAACAAGCAATGCTCACTGAAAATTTGAACTTGGCATGGAAAGATGCATGGCCTAATCATATTATGCCTATCATGATGCATGTTCTAATGCATAACCCTCATTTCATCAGGTCGAACCATGAAATACAAATTTCAACCTCGCAATTTTAAATAACATCAAAAAACATGTGAAGCTCCCAACGGTGAAATAATATCAATAGTAAATAGAAATATCAATAACACCATAATTTAGGCAACTTGTTCTTTTCCCCGTACATGGATTTGCGGATCCCAAGCATGGCTTATAACTATGTCCCTAAGCATTCCCATTCTCCATGTCTATCATCACCAAATAGTAAATCAAGAAAGAAACACTCCTCTAATACCACTTTGTGACGTCCTAAACCTGGATACCCCTCTACCCGAGCCTTGAGCCCAGTTGGCCACATGAACCCTGGATCGCCTCCCCATATACCAGGGGGTGCCGACTAGAAGCGAGGGTGTAATGGTAAGTCCGTGGGAGAATTTACCCCTTTTTCAGAGTACATAGCGGAAAGAAGTGAAATGACAAGAATAGTGGAAACACAACCAATGGATAAACATGAGAATAAGGGAAACATACGAACCAAACAAAAGAAGTAAAGAAGACCCTGAACAATATAAAAAATCCACATAGGCAGTGTCAGATAAAAAATGGTTGAATGGCATGCTGATATATTGGTAATAGATGGAAAACATACTATACAGTTATACAGAATGAAACAAGAACAAAATTAGTCCATGGGCATCGACATCCAAGCTCGGTCCTTTGATCTAGAACTCCATCTATAACATATATGTATCAACAACATAAAGATGGGCCTTTTCCCCTACTAGTACCTACAGTAGTAAAGTCTACACGGGTGCCAATGAGGCGCCCGGGTAGGGTGTGAGACATGTGTCAGTAGGCCACCACCAATGGTGTCTACATGTAATCCAAATAGGTGTTCCCAAGTAACTGTGAGTAATTGATTTAAAGTAAGTGAAGCAATGCAAATAACCAACCCTCTTCCTCAGGTTCCGAAAGGACACCTGGTAGGTCTACCTACTTTTACTCGTAGCTTGTGGTATACACAAATCACCAGATTATAAGTTCATAGATATAGGTTATCACTGGAACAAGGTAAGCATGCCTCTCATCCATGCTTCTCATATACGTATAATCCTCACTGGAATGGGGTAAGAATGCATCTCGTCCCCAAGCACTGTAACTGGAACGAGGTAAGAATGTCTCCTACCCACACACAGAGATTTATCTGGCACGAGGTATGAATGCTTCTCGCCCACACAGGGAGATTTATCTGGTACGGGGTATGAATGACTCCCGCCCACATTGGGAGATTTATTTGGCACAGGGTAAGAATGACTCCCGCCCACAGATATATATTTATCTGGGACAGGGTAAGAATACCTCCCACCCACACACAAATATTTATCTGGAACAAGGTAAAAATGCCTCCCGTCCACACACGAGTTATCACAAGCATGTCAATAAAGTATGGAATAACCATTTGCATCACAATATATAAGGAAATCCATCTTTTAACATTCCACATTAATAGATCATTGAATTTCCATCTTATAATATCAAAAAAACACATCTCAAGGAATCATACATTTTAATTCATTCAAGGGGTTTAGGTTATCTTATCCTATCCAGCCTCTATCCAACTCATCTCATTTTCCATACATGGAAAAAGCCCTTAATGATATATCATTAAGGACCCAAGGTGAAAAAGGGCCAAATATTAAGGAATAAAACATATGGTTGACCTTACCCAGTCCATACCACATCTAAACACCCTATCTAGGTTAGATTCATCAATCTCATACCACCCGGGTCATTTAGATATGAATCAGTCATTATAAATATGGGGTTTAGCAAAGGACAGACCACAACACGATGATAATAACTCAAAAAGGAGAAAACCCAAATTTGAAACCACGTTACCACCTACCTTAGAGCTGTAGGCATAGGCTCGCTTGATATCGACCTCAGATTTTTAGTACATTGGAAGAGATATGAGTTCCAATCCAATGCCCTGGAAATAGGGCATATGAGCCTGTGATAAAATAAAAAAATAGATACCAAGATTCACCGAGGAAAGAAGGGTGCAAGAGGTAATCCTTGCTGAGGGTGATCCAACACCTTCAACAGATCGAGGATCGGATTCCAGATGAAGAATCCACCAAGAAAAGAGAGGGAGAGAGATTTTAGAGCTCAAAAGAGGGCTCCCCTGGTTCTGTCCACTAGAAGAAGGAAAAAAAGACTTAAGGCATTATAATATATTTAAGGTAAATGTGGTAATTCTAGCTAGAATATGGTTGTGCAGTTTAGGTTCACGGTTTACCCAAACCGTGCGCAAACTGTGTGCACGTCACTGCTTCCCAGACAAAAGCTGCATGGCCGTGTGGCCTGGTCTTTATGGCTATGCGCCCCTACAGGTTCCCCTGTTTGCAGCCGCACAGTTTATCCCAAATCATTCATAGACCGTGTGAAGGCCATGCACCACTGTGTGCAAGTACATTTCTCAAAATATTGGGATCCGAAGAAACCCTGGACACTCCTCGAACCTTCCTTAGAATGTTACAAACATTAAGAAAGCTTTAAGGAAATATTTGAGGGAAAAACTAACGATCTGTACCTTTACCAATGAGTCCGGTCGTTACACCAGGCTTGTAGGTATTCTCTAATGATGTCATGTCATGAACATGTTATGAAATTATATTTATCATATAATTTCAATTAATTAAATAGATAATTTATTTTTAATCAATAAACAATATTGTTTTATGTGAATAAAATGTATTTTATTCCATTTTCCTAAATATTTTCTAAATAATTACACCTGGTACTATTATATTTTTTTCTTTGGGGCATCTTGAACTCAATTCCCAAAAAATTAACTATTATGGTTATCCACATAGCCTCTAACGTTCCTCCTCAAATTCTAAATGACATCTACTAGTAGAGAAATTTTATGGAGGTATGTTCAAGATATTATACCCTCTTTATCACTATTAAACAACCTTGAATAAAACATAAATATAATATAAATAGTAAAGTTTAATAATTAATAAAAAAATTTCATAAAGTAGTAACAATACCATGTACTTTTGATTTAATGGTAATAAAAATGAATCATGCATGCATACAATACAAGCATATAAAAGAATAAAAAATACAACATCAACTATCACCATTAATATCTTATGCACTAGATCTGTCCTATTCTCCTAACACTAAATGATGTAAGGATTCAATTGCTGGAGGATTTCCTTTATCATTATCTACAACCATTAAATAATCCTAGTTACCAAAGGGTTTCCTGAATAGGGTGTGAGTAATGATTTGTAGGCCACTAGAAATGGTGTCTAATGCTAATCTAGTTTGTGAATATAAAAATTGACAGTGTGAATGTATAATAAATTAATATAGTAAAATAAAATAATCATGTCAACAAAAATCTCCCCATGGGATACCCAACCAACCCTAAATAATGTTCGTAAGATGGATGTTTCAGATAATATAACAATTTAATTAGATTATAGAACTAAGACATACCCCCAATGCATCTATTGAAGATCCACAAGGGATCCATGAAAAGATTATTTCATCTATTATATTTGGATGTTGTGCCTACTAATGTTGATCATCATTGATGTGGGATATTTGTTTTTTGAGTTCAATAGATGGGGTGAAACATTATCATTCCAAATCTACTTTATTAACAAACAAACATGATGATGTCAGTTTTAATCTTGGAATAACATGACTGGAATATATGGAGATAATCTAAGGCTATCCACAGCTGAAGAAATTATGCATAATACCAGGAGATATTCCCATGTATTAAAATTGCTATGATCTTTATAGTGAATCATCGAGGTAAATAAGAGGTATTCAAAAATATAAAATGTTTACTAAATCGAAAATTTGGGTATAAATTTTCATTTTTATTAATTATTTGGATGGCTTCCTATGAATTCACCCAAGGGATTCCAATTCTCAAATCTATGGATTTCTCAAGCAATGATATTCCAATAATAAATTGATCAATATACATAATAGTTGTCAAGAATAACAAATTGATAGATTATAATGATGATTCTAGATTATATGAAAGTTAAAAATTCAATTAATTCAATGGTTTCATTTATATTATATGTGACACACCCAACACACTCAATCAGTATTTCAATTGAATGAAAATAATGGATATCTAGGTAATTTGAACAATCAACCCATATGGTGTCGTTTTGGTTGAGTTTATCAACCAAAATATGGTTCCAAAGGGTTTTATGGAAAATATAAATCATGATTTGGGTGATAAATTAATGGGATAAAAAATTTTAGGATGAATCCACAAAATATATGGAATGAGAAACAATAGAAAATGTATTTAAGTATAAATTTTTTTATAGAAAATTATTATAAGACCTACAATATCCTCGTTGAAGAGTCCTCATTCAGAATTTAATTTATATTTGGGAAGAAACAAGTTAAATTGGGAAACCAAGTATCTTCCATGAAAAATTGGGTTTATTAGATACCATGGAGATTACATAAATATAAGTGATTAAAAAAAGAAAATATTTCATTGGAGTGTTCCTCATATCAAGGGGGATCAAATTTTAATGATGGTGAAGTAGTTATAGGTGAAATGTCGGATACCCTCAAAAATCCTCATTATGGAAGAGGGATAACTCCCAAAGAGTTGTTTGGATCATATAAGATGAAAAAATATGTTTTTCAGATATAGTTTCTAGGGGAAAATAGTAACTGACATCATTTTTAATTAGGTACATGATGTGGCCACATGGTTCTCCAAACCATGTTACTATAGAATATCTATTGTCTTGGGGCACCAAACCTCACACGGTTTACTTACACATGTAGAAAAACTGGGCACAAACTACGTGAGATGAATATTAAATAAATTTATTACCTTTTATGGTTTTCATACCCCCAAAAAATGTTTAATAAAATCATGTTACTCTATTTTATGGTATACATGTTTGAGGATCATTGTTATCCAAACTATGTCTTAATTGTTCTCCTCGTCCTGTTTCTCACAAAACATTAACTCTCATCCCTAAAACCCTTCCAAAACATCCATAACATTTATTAATCCCAATAGAAATTATTTTGATTTAAATTAAGAGGGGTAATAGAAAATTAAAAGTTTACAAACCTTATAGAAAAATTAATTTCTTACATCCTTAGATCATTATTCCAATTCATCACTGAGTTTTACTTGTGAGGTTTTATAATCTAAATTTGAGAAAAACTCTATCCACTGAGCATGTTTTTCTTGCTATGGATCACATATTTCACCAATATATAGATATGATTCAATATTAACTAAAATACAGGAAAAAAACATCTAAGGATAGTCTTCATGATATAATATATGATATGAACTGGATACTCCTAAAAAGAAATACCAGCCTCTTCACAACATCTTAAGGATTAAAGATATGAGATGAGTCAGTTTAATAATAGTGGAGATGATAAATACAAAATAAATCATTATTAGTCATGTACTTCAGCGGAAGAGATATCTGATATTCTTCTGGTCTGACCATCTCCATGATCCCAAAATTCTAAATGCATCTATTTTTCATATGAACATCCCTATGAATCGATTGATTAACTAATAATGGTGAAATTTTTACGAATATCTAATCGCCCACATCAAACATCAGAGGTCGAGGTTATTGGAAGATGATTTCTTTCTTAAGTAATTCATATCCATATATTTACAAATTAGTTCTATTGACTCTGATTTTTCCTAAATAAGAAGATTTCCTAAAAGGGCTTCCTCCAATATTGATAGCCACTAGAGAGGTGGATGATCATACCTACCATATATTAAATCATAAGGTTCTATATGAATATATTATTGGAAACAATAATTATAGTCAAACATAGTGAGAATAAATTTATTTTCCAAATAGTCTCTGTAATCAAGAATATATTAGCTGGGCATGTCCACCAGAACATGTATAGTGGACCTAGATTTAGCATTTTTCTGAGAGTGGTATGTTGTAATCAAAAGTACCTTAAATATAAGTTCCTTATGAAACACTTTATATAATAGATAAGTATGTTGAGATTCACTTCCTAATACTATGGTAAATGGAATCATAAGATGGTTTATGTTCTCTCAGACATATATTCTTCAAATATTGTCCTCTAAGTGGTCTTAAAATATTTTAAATAAGTTTTTAAACCTTTTTATCCTATCAATGATCACCTATCCAGCATAACTACTTCAGGGTGACATCTGGAACTCTATCATGAAACCAATTGTTACATTATTCCATTACCATTATAAGATAGCCAGTTTATATAAAATTCCATTAGGTTTCTTATGTTATGCCCTCACCTACTAATAGATTGAACACCAAGTAAAATAGCTTGTGATCTCCTTTTTTATGACATATCAACAATAATGGTGGTTTATGTAATGATATATCATTATTTTTTCTAGATTTTATTATCATTTAGAAAAATGAGATTATAAAATTAGTTCATATTAGATGTTTGTAGGAATCCCTAAATACGGATTAATATGCATGATCTCACACCCGTAAACAACCCAACTAGGTAGTATGTCTATAACAAAAATATATTCCTTAATGACCAAGATATTTTAATTGGAAGGTTACCCCATATTTAGTTGATCCAAAAGTTTTTTGGGCATTGCTAATGTTAAGTGTATAAGCTTCATGTTAAATTTTATGACGTCTAAATGCATTTATAAAATGTTTTGATAAATTTTCATTCAACAGTATCTTCCTAGACCACATGAGGCTGATTCATTTGTCTTATGGCATCTATGACTCAATTTCTTTTATCTATAATGAATGCAAGATAAATGTCAAAATACAACAGATATTTTACCCATATCTAGTTATATATGTACATTTTTTGAAACATGAATATGTATTTAATAATTTTATGGTATGTGTATACCAAAAAATGTTCCCCCAGTTGGTAATGTCTTTATAAATAAAAATAATGAACAAAAAATGCTAACTAGAGGTTTTTAATGAAAAATTAGGAAAATGAGGCCTTTACTGATGAGACCTAAACACCAAAAATTATTCTCCATTCAATATAATATATCTTACCATGATTTTAGATGGATAATAATAAACTGTGTAGACCATTTTTGGCTCATGAAATTTTTTTATTGGCACTAATGTTGACATTCCTTTAAGCTATTGAAGAGACTTATTACATGCTTCAGACGTATGGATCATTACCCCCATCGTGATCAAGCTTGTAAGATGATATATAAGGAATTAAATTTTTTAATGATGTGTTGATAGTAACCTTAAAGACTCATGAACCATAAAATAAAAAAACATTACGGGTTTTCTCCTAAGAAACAATTTCTCTCATATTATCTGGATCCATATACACCCATACTCATGATATAATGTGAATCATTTAGTGATATTTATATATTGAAAAGCTTTACTTAGTGATATGTTCATATAGGAGAATCTATCTTTGTGTACACAATGTGATGCTCAGGTTGTTGGAATGATCATGTATATTATGATATTACACTATGATTTCATCCAAAAAATTTGACCATAAGGGCATCTAGATATGGGCAGAAAACTGGATTCATCATGTCCATAAAGACAAACGGTGAATTTTTCAGACCAATAAGTACGAGGAGATATTTTTGTAGGAAATACCAATCTAATAATTTAGTACATGATATATTAGTGGTTCTAACTATCATTTCATGATACCCCAATATCAAGTCAATCTTCAAGTAGACTAAAGCTCTATAGAGCAGGTTGAAGAGATCATATATAGGTGGAACTAGGTATTGGTTATTAACTACATGTTAATTATTAAATTATTAATACACACAATGCCTTACATTACCATATTACATATTAGATAAAATCATAGGTTAACCTAAGGATAATTACTAGGTTGTATACACCATTTTCCTTCTAAGTACTCTATCTACCTCTAGATTTTATTATGATAAGTAGAATACATCAAGTATGATGGAATACATTTTTGTTCTATTAATAAAAATAGTTCATTTATTAAATATACTTATCTCTTAAAAGGTAAACATTAAAATGCATCAATAAATCTATCTCTGAATCATTCTACACCTATAGTAAATAGAGTCTATTTTACATTCCAATCATCAAAAAAATCATTGAAATTTGGGATGAAACTCTACCTAGCCTATGTTGTTCACGTCTATATTGAGTTTTCATGATATTAAATTCTTGAAAGTGAACATATGGACAACCATGTTGTGATGATAAAGACACACTTTAGTGATAAAATCATTATGGGAATGAAAGGGTAATAACTAGACTATCCTGAGAATTATGTAAAAATTTTTCATCTCAATGAATAAAATGTTCTATATCAAATGTTATATGGATATCTCAAGAAAAATATCATTCTATTGGTGAATAATATCTGAATAGTTTTACAAAATAGTGTTTAGAATAATCACCCCAAATTAGTATTAAATTTTAGGAACAATAATACCTCCTAAATATATAAATATTATTGAGTGTTAGTATCATGAGTGAAATAAATTCGATATGTGAGTTGATGCCAAAAATATCATACCTCAAATTATAGATAGCTAATTGATATAATCCTCATGTATTGGTTGTTAGTATTTAATATGCCATATCCACGACTATAAATTAAAACCAAACCACCATTATTATGCCCACTATGTAGGCATTGAACAACCAATATCTAACTTCCATGACCATGAAAACCTCCTTGGTCTAAATGAATTTTAGTACTCAAAATTCGTTCCTAGCATGGAGCCACAGATCCCACTCCAGAACATAGATGTATGGGAAATAATCCACCACTAGGAACCACGGAAAGTGACCGAAAGAATCTATGAAGATGGACCATTATGATTTAGGATTGGAACCCCATAAAATATCTTATATAGTGGGTAATCATGGGACCACACCTTACACATTGATGGAATACCACATTACCACTAGTGTTTACACTCTTAATACCACTTCCCTCATGATAATTTACAAAGTAATTTTCATTCCACTAAATGAACCACATCATTGTCTAGGTGTCAAACAATGAAGACATGTACCATTGGATTTTCTAAAAAATTTAAATGATATAAGGACTTGGATCACCAACTATAATATGGATGTCTGTTAGAATATGTTCACTAGAGATCATTTGAAATACCTGAGCCCATTCTCAAAACATATCACTCTCGATATTTAAAAACATGCAAGAATGACTGGAACACACTGGAGTTCAGTGAAATTTTATGAGTAGTACATGATAAAAACTGTACTCAAATCCATATATATGAACTCCCTTTCTCAATCAAGTCTTAGTGTACCATGGATAATGATATCATAAAATATATTCATTATGTCACTCTAATTCATGCCTCAAAACTAATATTTCCGAGTGAGGATGTACCACCATTTCGTGGACGATCAATGAAGCATATATGTAGTGAGATTCTCTATCCTTACTATGGGAATCACCAAATTCTTAAACATAGAGAGTAAAAACTCTAAGAAATAATTAATATCTTGAGGACTACATTCTCCCAGAATTTTAGTATTTTATGCTATTGGAAATTCCTCATAAAATATCCCATAGTGGGTTCATGATGAAGATCTATCTCTATAGACTATAATTTTCATATAAAACCCTATAAAATATAAGAATCTATACCCAATAGATGAAAAAATGTGGTATTAATGGAGGTTCCATAGTTGGAAATATTAGTTTCATAGGTCCCTCCAACACAAGAGAATAGTAATCTCCACCGACCTCATGCTCATTCAGGGGCCATCATGGAGGAATGTTTCTATAATTCTTAATAAAACACATCAATGTAGTATTAAAATGAATAAGAAATTTCAGATATGAAAACTAGATAACTATAAGGCCTCCCTGCACCAGATACTCTAACCCAACAAGTCATAACAATATAATATCATAAGGTGAGACTCACATCGTATTCACAATAGTTTAGTTATATGGGCTGACAATTTCAAGTTATAGAGGAAAAGACTATTTATTTTTAAATTAGAATCCCCATATAACAATTACCATTTATTAAGAGTTATCATTTAACAATTCCATATATAATGGTTCAACTATATGGGTTTTGATTCCAATGTTGTAAATAAATATAATTTATAAGTTATAATTGGCACTCTATTTATCTTCAACAAGTTATTTAACATCATGTGTTATAACATTATTGGAATATAAAAAATGGATTATTCATACAGATTTTCATTCCCAATTAATATATGAATAATGATATAAATCTTAATTTTCAATCCATTTAACAGAATCTAACTAAATTTTACATCTTATCTAACCTAAATTTTATAGATTTAACCCAGTTAATATTAGTTAGATAATGTTCATCATCATTTTATTTGGGATAACACCATTTAGGATCATAAAGAATCCTTATAAAACCAATGTTTTATCATTTTTCATAGAATAAATTATATAATTTAAAATCAATGAAATAAATAAACAACCATTAATAAGAAATAAGAACATGTAATGAGATATTCATGGAATGGTATATGCATGAAATATAAATTTATACATGTATATGATGATGTATAAGATAATGCTCCATTTTTACACCATCCTAATGGTGATAATAAATAATAAATAACATTATAAAACATATAGGTCATCCAATGGTGATAATAATACATCTATAATGAGAGAGATCTAGAATAACAAGTCTCATCCCTCACTACAAGTATTTTCCCCTACACTTAGGCTAGCTACTCTTGGGAATAACTTCTTACGCAGTTTTGAAATGTCATAAACTATTTTATACCATCCCAAAATAGAAATATAATGGAAAAGTGATTATATGATACCACTTTATGATATCATAGTCCCAATTTATAGAATATTTATTGGTTATACAAGACATAAGGCCTCAAGGGTGCCTCCCTATATGACAAAGGTTGATGACTAGCAATAATGGGGTATGGTGGCATGGTGGGATAGACATAACCTATTTATCCAAGTTAAACAAATAAAAATAAAAATTATACATAGTAGAAGTAGCAAGGAAGTGGAAATATTAAATAAAAGTCATAACATAGTAAATAGTATCACATATAGAGGTTTTAACAGTGATACAAAAATAATGTATGAATATATATAGTAACATCATTAAAAAAGAATAAAGTCCAAAAAGCCTATCTATGTGAGAATATCAAGAAATGGATTTTTCATATCATACTAACCCAAAAGGAGATCAATTTTCCATTTTTGGGTGGTTCTCTTTATCATTACTTGCATCTATGAGATCTTCTCGGGTACAAAATGGGGGCCCAAATTGGGTGTGATTAAAACTGAATAGGCCCCCATTAATGGTGTTTACAGAATGTGATGTTTATAAATCTAAAATGTTAAAATGTGTAGTTATAATAAATATAATTTAGTAAAAATAAAAGAAAAATCTCTATATCCATCTCCTCATGGGATTATCTTCGACCATTCCTAATTCGGTGTTAGTCAGATGTCTCAGTGAATATGAAATTTTAATTAGGCCGAGGGCTTGAGAAACTTCGCCAAGGGGTCTATGTAAGAATCAAAAGCTATCCAATTAATAATCAGATAATACATGAAATTTTGGAATTCATTCATTCTAACATTGATCATCTATTATGTTTTGTATTTGGTTTTGAGTGTAATCCAAGTGGTGAGCCCTTGGACTTACACTCGCACGAGTTTTTAATTGATCATAAGGATAAATTCAAATGTAATCCTAAAATAGATATTATTATAATAAACTGAGATGATACAAGGTAGTATATTTATGCGTACATCAAGTGGATTATTGGGTTATCATCCCATAAATTTAAAATTTTCATTATTTATAGGTGAATATTTTGTTTTATGATATGGAATTAATGAAACTAATACATTGATTGAATGCAGGTCGAGTGTACAACATTGAATTCTTATCAATTAATCATGAGGCGTCCTATTAGTTTTCTAAAGTAATTACATGTTATGAATCCTAGGCATTCCAAGTTACAACATTCTTATGTCAGTATTATCAAGGTCCATACTAATTTTCATGAATAATATATTAATATACAAAAATCTTAGAGAATTTTATATACCATTTAAAAATTAAGTAAATTCAATTTAGTAACTCCTTTTGTAGTTGAAAAACCAAATAGACTAATGTAGTATTTTTGTTGAATTAAAAGAATATTTTGCAATAGAATTATACCAATCATACCTTAAGGGGTGATTCATGTTGATTTCCTCAACCAATAATAGCATAAAAGGTTCTCATATAATGTATAAGACATGGTATTGGTGTTTAATTAATATTGTCCCACATTTTAGGAGAAACACATTCAAATTATGGATTTTGGAAAAATGATACATGTTATGAAAATAATGAATTTTATGAATAATTATTATACCACCTATATTTTACTTGTAGAAGAATTGTCATTCTCTATCATCCTAATACTTGTGTTGGAACGAGAAAAATCAGAACAACATAAAAAATAAATAAAATATGAAATATTTTATCACATGGATATAACACTAAAGGAATTGAATAAAACAATATAAATAAGTAAAATGAATGATATACTTATAGAGAAGGTTCCCATGTGACTAGTATTAAAGAAATTAGATGAGGAATAGTTATGATCCCCAAAAAATATCCAAAGGAATGTTAGAGAGATCAGAATGATCTATTGTGTAAAAATGAAGATATGAAATATTGATTTTATATTTAAAGTCAAGGAGGGGGAACTTGTAATTTCCAACACTATTATAGGGCATAGGTTTTTCGCACATGGTTGGCCAAACCATGGGCCAATATCACAATACTGTTGTCCAGGAGCAACACATATTACATGGATTAGGAACACTAATAAAATAACCATGTACAAACTATATTAGGTAAAAAAATTAATAAATTGAAGAACATTTTCAATTTATAGGTTACCTTGAAATAGTTAGTTAATTAGTGATCCTTCCTTTATTAGGCCACATAGTTGAGGGGAAGAGTTATCCTTACCATGAGTTAGTCATGCACCTCATCTTGTTTCTCCAGAAACCTTATCAATGGGAACCCAAACCGTTCTAAATTCTCAAGGAACCTATATTAATCCCATGATTACATCAATTGAGTAATGAAAAAGTCCTCATATAAAATTAAATGGGTAATTACATTACAAAATATTTGGGATCATATTTGATTAAACTATAAATTATGGTTTACCAAATGAATTTTATTCTATATAATCACTGTTTTATCATATTGGAATTTCTATCACACCCTACATACAAACCATTGTGTGTACATGAAATATTTTTCTTTTAGTTTGTATAATAGCTATTGGATAATGACATTATGATTTATAAGTGGACCATGGTTTCATATGTTGAACTATTATGGCTGTGACGTATGATTTTTCTTGTGTTTGACATAAGTATGATAAATATTTAATATTTGCTTACATTATAATTTAAAAAATAATTGAATTTACACATAATCATATAGTTGAGTTCTTTATTATAATATGAATATTATATTTCACGATTTTTTTGATATTCTAATATTAGTCTCAATTGTTCTTAATGTGTTATAATGTGAAAATAATTCCTATTTTTAAAAATCATACTCATAGCACTTGAGCTATCCAATAATATTGAATAAGACAAATTAGTATTTTCTATGTTGGTTGGAGTATGATTTCTAACTTTTTTTGGATTTCAGTTTTTTGAAATGTTAGAAAAAAAATTTGAGGTACACCATAAAATTTAATTGTAACACTCTAATATTATGAAAATAGTATATATTTTAAAAATTACACATTTTTTATTTAATTTTCATTGTTAAAATCTTTTAATGATGCATATTGAGAAAAATATTTGTGAAAATGGTGTTTAATAAATTTCATAACAAGTGTGGGAAATCATAGGATTATCTTATTTCTCATATGGACATAAACGTAATGAATATATAATTTGTTAATTGGGAAAATAATATAGGGATCATACATGTAAAAAAAATTGGATGAAAACTGAATAAAATTATTCTGTATTATTAAAAAAATTACGTGATGAATATTCATTTGACATTTGATGTTGTTTTTAATTAAAATATAGAACATTGAATTGATTAATAGTACATGAATCATATATTATTGTGGAGGCATTTAAAATTAGGATATTTGATAAGTTTTTTAATGAAAAATAACCCCAATTTTTATCGAGTTGTGTGCCTTCTTTAAATGATTTTTGTGGAAAATATAATATTCCAATGATCATAATAATATTAAATAAATTATTCTATATAAATTTTCATTTAAAGATATTATTTCTCCGTATTGTTTCATTATATTGATTCGCTGAACTATGAATTTCATCGATGAAGCTAAACATGGAGGTCCTACACATTATCTTTTTATTCAGCACATTATGTGGTAATCTAACTGTATTATGTTAATAGTAATTAATTGAAATCAAATAAATTTCTTCTTTATTTTGGTTTTATTTTTTATTTTTTATTATCAAGTACTCTTATAATTTTAAATATCAGGTTAAAAATTGAAAAACAAATAGAAGGATACATAATAAGTGTTTTATCGGGGAGGTTAATGAAAGTAGTTTGTTTTAGGTCCATTAGTTTTTTATAGTTATATCGAAATTTAAATTTTTATTTTGATTTGTTTGTATACATTAGGTTTTATTGATTATTTACATTCCAAGGTAATTAGGATTTCAGATTATAGACTATGGTTTTAGTGTATTCTGATATAATTCTATATTTTTATCAGGATTAAATGTGGTTTTATCCTCACTTAAAATTTACTGAGTTTGATTAGGAGTATTGTTGAAAATAAAATTTTTGAGGTGGTTAGTGTGATTAATATTTTATTTCCTTTTTGATTATGTTATGATCCATGTTATTGTTTTTATACATAAAAAAGGTACACTTTTGTTTAAAATATAAAGATTTTCTCAAATATTTTTACATATATTCGGATGTAATAGTGAAAAAATGCAATTTTTTAGATTATAAAGAAACAAGGAGTCATATATCCAGTATGAAAACTATAAAATTTTACATCAACACTAGTAATTAACAGTAATATAAAATTTTATCATTATTTTATATTTTATTGTTATCTATATGTTTTAATGTTTGTTATTGAGATAAATCAAATTTTATATTTTTTAATACTATTATGAGGAATATAGGGTAATTTTTGCTACATTATGTTTTATTTAATTATCATTATTTACTCATAAAAATTGTTGTTTTGTTTTATCAAACCACATATAATTGTTATTATATATTTTATTTGTCAGGTTTTATTTGTAATATTTTAAAATGTTTTATTCCTTTTTGAAAGTATTTAAAATTAACTATATATTATTTATTTTTGTTCTTCCAGATTGTATTTATTATTTATCATTAATATATTTCAGGTTTTATGTTGTATATATTTTCAAAAATATAATGATGTATATTTGTTAAATAAAAAATTTATTAAGTTACCTGATTTGATGTTTTGTGAATAATTTGATATATATTCTATATGTGTGGGGTTTTATTTTGTATTACAATATGTTTAACCCTTTATTAATAAATTTTTATTATTTTTATAATTTTTATTTAATATTTTATGTATATATTTTGAGAATGTGACACTTAAATAAATTTATATTGATATTTGTTTTCAAGAATTTAAAAAAAATAAAAAAAATTAATTTTATTATATAAAAATAAAAATATATGTGTTTCGTATTTTTTCGTCATAATTTAATATGATATATCCAATTATAGTCTATACTTGTTTTGAATATGTTTATAATCTAATATATTAAATTATTTAGACAATTATTTTAGTTTTGAATAATTTAAATATTAAATACATGATAATTTTGAATTGATTCTGAAAAATTTTAATGTGTTTCTTTTATTTTTTATTATTCATGAGAGAACTGGTATTTTCTACTCATTTTGTTTTTCTAATTTTGATAGAAGGTAGTTTTTGTTAAATGACACGATTCAGACATCCAAATTAGAGGTTCTAGGGAATATTAGAAATTTTAGTTGTAATTATATATTAATTTATCAAATTAAATAGGTAAAATCTAATGAAAATGATGAAATATATCCATAATATAATAGAAATTATAATTTAACTAAACTTTGGTATTTTATCATTATTAATTCATAGTTTTCACCATTAATCATCCACTTCCATCGACCAAATGAAAAAAATGATGTTGATGTTGTCATTTTTTAACGAATCGAATTGGGGATCCTTGTAGAAATGGCCACACATTCCCGATGAACCATTGAATAACATTATTTAGCTTCTATTTTTTTTAGAACAAGAAGAAAATGTTCCTTCTGTTGTACATTGTTGATCAAAATGAAGTATCTATTATTTTACCTCTCTAAAATTTGATAGAAGTTGGAAAACAATCTCTAATTCTCTCTCAAGAACATCAGTGATGAATTTTCAAAATAATATCCTATCATCATAATAATACACAATTTTTTAATATATAGGTCATAGTTAAAATAAAAATAAAAAATATATTCTTCAAATTTAGTCCCATAATATATTCGATGATAGCTCAATCTTAAATAATAATAAAATTATTATTTTTAGTTGACCTGAAATTTAGAACTTTAGATCACTTATTCTCTTAAATATTAGTAAACCAAGTGTTATTTTATTATGGTGAAATTTAATATTTTATATCATTTAATATATATATATATATCTCTCTTTAAAATTGATATTCGTTTAAATTGTTACAAGAAATAAATAATAAAATTTTTTATTTTAGGTGACTAGAAAAAATATAATATCCTTTGTTAAATGAATTTAGTTTAATTAGAATAATAATATATTATATTATAGTACCATTATTGTATTATAAATTCTCTAATAAAATTATCAAACATTTAATAATAATGTATTCTTTCAAAAAAATAAAAAAAATATTCTATTCATTTGTGAATAAATATTTATATATAAATAAATTCATATATATTTAATAAAATATTATTTTTTTAATATTCACTAAACAAATTTATAAAAAAATTTATATTCATTGGATGTTGAATAAATAATTAAGTTATTAAATTCAACTCATATATTCTATTCTTTAATATCTAATGATTAAATTTTTAATATCAACATAAAAATATATCATTCCATTAAACAAGAATAAATTTTTACATAAAATCATTGAATACCATTATAGTATAGATAAATATTAACATTAAACTTGTATTTAACTCCCAAATGATATTATTTCTAATTGTGTGGTATGGATTTAGTATTTGAGACTATCAAAAATTATTATGATGTCTTCATCTATTTGAGAAAAACTATTATGGAGTTACAATTTCTAAAATATAGGAATAAAACTTCTTTAACTGCAACCAAATATATTAAATATATACATATTTTCAAGATTTTTCAAAAATCACTTCTTTTTATATTAAAATAATCATGTTACTATCAATATATTACTTATAATACCATATGTAACTAGGCATTATAGAAACCAATTATGTGTCCCATTAAAAATGTTTCTTATCTTCTACAAATATGGAATCATTTCCTATAAATAGATTAAGTACATTGGGATAGTTTTAACTACCTTTCAATATAGGTATCAAACAGATGGTTTTATAGTAAGTGATATAAATGATTTATCCAGCAATCTAAGTTATTGGAAAACAAATACTTTTTTTAATGTATCATAGTAAACAATCCTCTCTTGGTTATTCTATAATGTTAATTTAAATACATTTTCAATATATGTATATTTATTTTATTTTAAATTAATCATTAATTTATATTTATAATCCTTTATCCCTAAAATATAGGGTGACTTGTCTAACTTATCCATATATAATTAAGTTAATCATTTATTAAATTGTTGTAAGAATAGAATCATGTTTCAATTAATAATATATCTTTACATATATCACATGGAAACCATTGTACCTTATAATGAATTTTATATAAAAATATATTTACTACCATTTTATCTGATATTAATTAATTATACTTAATGAATTACATTTCAAAATACAAATTTTCCTAAAAATATAATTTATTTTGTTCTATGATTTCTATTGGAGAACTTTTTAGTGTGTTGTGCCTATAAGACAACATCCCCAACGAAAACATATAGTGTTCTTTATTTATATCTCAACTATTTCACATATTGACCCTTGAATTCATCGAGTTATATCTTAATCCCATTTTCTATATCAAATATATGATCTATCTTCAGATATCTATTTTTTATCAGATCACATAAAGACACACTCAATGACTTTAGATATGTTTTTCTTATTGTTAAGAAGAAAAATAAACACATTCAAATCATGATCATTTTAGTATTCATGATCTTGTAAATGTTCCAAATAATCATAAGAATGGAATTAACTCAAAAATTAAAAAAATATAGTTGTAGGGATAGATATTTCCACCATTTCTATAATCTATGTTACATCATCATATTATGAAGTTGATTATCTAATTTTCTATTATATACATAAATAATATAATGTGATATATTTTTCTATAACATAGAATATATATATATATATATATATATATGTAAAACATCAATAAATGTATTGATGTATTATAATTCCTATACACGAGTCTTATAAATTTAATTAATCATTTATTTCTAAATTAAAACATCCCATTATATATATATATTGAAATAATTATTTAAATGTTTTTCAACGTGACATAAGATGTTCTGTAAAATATTATATTTATATAAATACAATCGTTTATATACTTTTCCCAAAAATAATTTTATGGTTACGAAAAACTCATAATAATATTTTAATAATATGGAAATAATTCATTTGGGAAATATAACATTTCATTGTTCCATAATTAATAGAGTAGTTATTAATGCATTAATGACTTGGAGATACAAATATATTCTATAAAAAATTCATAATCTATTTTTTTCATGCATGTACATGAAAATGAAAAAGATGAAAAATGCATCTTATATCTAACTTGTAGAATAAGAATAATGTTTTTTAAGGGTGAATATAACTATTGTTTTCCCTAGTTTATTCACTAGATTCCCATTGTTCTTACAAGTTACATTAATATCCCTTATAAAACATGCTCCATTCTTCCCATTTATCCACCAATAAATATTTTATTTCTAATTAGAACATTGATTTTATACCTTTGAAATTTACTCAATAACTAGCCTCATTTTCATTCCAGGTTAATTTTTTATAATAATTATTAAATCATTTTATTTCTTCATGTATTTATCAACATGGAGAATTATTTTTATGATATATAGAAGTTTAGTTATTCATACTACTCATATTAAAATTTATAATACAAATGAAATGCTAGTCATAATGGATGGTATAATTAAAATATTCAGGATCCCTTTATGTATCTTAATTCCCAAATTCTCCAAATTCTCAATGTTCACTATCATATTGAGTATATGACTTTGGGAATGAAATATATCTCATAATATGCACATTTTTTGTGAATTGGATATTTCAATATCTCAATTATTTATATCTTATAGTAATTCCCTTGAGATGATTCAATATGAAGTATGTATATTTTTTAAATGTTTTTAGCTCATGAAATCGATGATATAATGATTAATTATAAATATTTTTTTTCAAGATTCTCAAATATAAATCTTTTCCCAAATCACCCGATTATGGATGAGGATTTGAAGGAAATGAGGATTCTACAATATAATATATCATCCCCATTCAAAATAAAAACCATATACACTTCAGTAAACCATTGAATATTTCCACAGTAAGGAGACATTCATTATAATAAATTAATCAAAATGATAATTATTTCGTTGTATTTCATTAAATATTATATATTATGAAAATTAATAGTTTATGAATATATCATAATTTTAAAGTAAATAATTTAGTTATATATGTACCTTTTTATCAAATCATTATAGTCCTCATTGATGTATTTAAAATATCTAGTTACATTAAATTTATAGTATGATGGATCAATATGTCCCTTCTCATAAAACATAACGAGGCCATTAAAACATTTCAGGGTATTTATTTTTGATTTTACACTTCCCAATAATGATAAATCATTGATTCCTCATATGTTGATTGGACTCTTCAATAATAAAACTTCCTTAACACATGTGTATTATATTTTGTATCTTATGAGTTATGGAAATAAATAATGTTTTTAGACAACCAATATTTTCTTCTAATAGGTGTTTTACTGCAGTAGGGGGGGTATATGGAGTGTCTTGAGGGTTCAAGGCTTGAAATATTAGTTTCATGGAGTTAAACTATGGTTCACATGGTTAGAACATATCTAGTTCCAAATTTTCACCCCAACAATGTGGTCTACCTTGGACAAGCTCATGGTTTTATAACCATGTGAGTGGGAATTGGTGAATTTCACTAAATGTGTATAAAAAAATATTTAGTAATTTTCAAGGTTGTAACATGGCATGTTAATCTTTTACCATTGTAGTTCTAAATGGTGTTTCCACAACTATAGAAGATTGTATGGTTGGTTTATGGTTTGGCCAACCGTGTATCCAAACCACAAGGTCCATTAAATAGATTTTTTTAAATGACCATATAAGATCTTAATCCTTAAATTGAAATTTATTATATTTTGGGATGAATTTACTCCAATAAAAACCCCTCCCTTATTCCATGGGTTTTGAGAATAATCTTTTTAATATTGATCAGTATGAGTGTTGTAGGGTGAGATTTAAGGCTTACTATAAGGATAACCCTTCATTTTATCTTTTTATTTATTTCTTCCACCATTATTGATTCCCTCACCATTTATATATGATATTCCATATTTTGATGTATTTTCCCAATTTATTAATTTTGATGATTATAGATAAAATAATTGGTTTATATTGTGAGATTTTAATCTGAAGAGGATCGGAAGTTGGTCGTAGGATTTTTACATAGGCTCACATTATATCAATCTATATACATTGTTCTATAAAAATAACCGACCATGAAGTGATCGTGAAATTAATTATGTGATTTAAATTGTGATTTATATAAAGCGATTCCATATATAAATATTTTATTTACTTATATGGATGGGTTATCTCTACCAAAAATCTTAGACTTAAGATATATATTGAAGTATATCATAGGTGGAAGAGGAAGTAGAATGACATTTTTAATTGATTTGTGACACGTGATACTATATTATGTATAAATTTATATACAATTATTTATAATATGTAAAAGGATAGTGTGATATGATATAATAATTAAAAATGAATATGTCTCTTATTATTTGAAATAGTAAAGAAATCTTTATAATTGGATCGATAAATCATATAATGTAAACATAGATGGAGTGGTCTTCAAAATTATTTTCATGTTTTCCACATCAAATAAAATTATAACTCTCAAGTAAAAGTAATTAAATTGGTCATACATATGTATTTATATAATAAAATAAATAAATTCATAGGGTGGTAATTTAAAATATCTTAATACAATCATGATATAATGAAAGGTGGAACATTCGTGATTTATCCATGGTAATTGGTTACAAATTGTAGGATTGATTCATCTAAATGATCTATGATATAAGACCCTATATGAAGTTGGTATGATTGACCATGTGTTCCACTACAATGATTTAACATTAGTGTGCATTTTTCTTACTTTTCTTCTTTAATTAAATTGATTAATTGTGGAACTTATTCATGCACTTTTATTCATATTGCTTATATATATATATGTAATTGGTACAATTCTATTATGGTGTACTCGCATATTTCGTTGGATACCTTGAATACTTGAGATGATTATATTTTCATAGAATATGAAAATTGAAAGGGATCAATGTTTGATGGTAGATTAAGATATCTAAGATGAAGAATGGATGATGATACCAGTTTATGTTTATAATAATTCTGGGTATTATACTTTTGGAATATCTTTTTTTGTTCCCTTTTGGGTTTTTTATATGATCCACACATGGTCTATCTCATGAATCATATATCCATTACAATTTTTTTATTTAACATTCCATTTTGATCATTTATTGGGACATAACTTGTCTTGAATATTTTACTTATATAGGTTTATTCTATGTGATTTGATTTATAAGTACAATATTTTATATTACGATGAGAGGGTATAGTCTCCCCACATTATCCTTATAGATCCTTACTTCTAGTTTGCATCGTTTTCCATATTGTGAGGCATGTGTGAGGTATATTAGTGATTGAATATGGTTACTATTTAGAGTGTAACGTGTTTTGGGACATTATATGCTATTATTAATGATGTATTGTTCTTTGTATTACAATTTGGGAATGGTATGAATGAGATAGAATATATTTAGAACGTGGTTTAGACCGTTTCCTTGGCAGTAGCTAACCAAGTTATGTGGGAATCCCATGCAATAAGGGTGGGATTGTTTATTTTCTTTCTATAATTTATAGTAGAACTAAATACACTAAGAGTGATGTTCATGGTGTGGATTCTGATTTATGGGATTTTATATCTATCTTATCATGGAAATTAAGTGTGTCTTCATGCATCATTCTTGGTACATAGGCTTTGTTTTTCATCTTCATTTTTTCAGTTATTAATATATATATATATATATATATATATAAATCAACCTATGGAAAAAGAGTTGGTTGTTTAACATATCATAATTTAATTATAAAATTCGTCCATGTATGCTTTTTGTGTGGAATTTTATATAACCATATCCTTGAGTGAATTCTTGATATATATATAAATAGATAAATATATTTTTAAGTGGTACTTTTAGTTCAATAATCTGTCAGTAATCAACTTACATTGGATTTTCCTTTTCAACATATGAATTAAATTTTATCTAACCAAACCCTAAAATTTGATATCATAAAAAATCGTGGGATGGTTACAATGGGAATCCTATAGAAATGATGATAATTTAACTTGAGTAATGAAAGGGTATCGAGAGAGTGCCTAGTTATGAGAAGTTGAGTCTACAAGAGTATAACTACTCGAATCAGGATTGGTAAATGTATTTGGAGATGAACACCTATAGATGGTGGAAGCATTGTCTTCTATGATAATTTATTGGGTATATACATATCATACGAAGCAGAAATACCATTACTCTATGTGTTATCTGAACCTTTTATAAAGGATATGGGTGGATGGGTAGATTTCTTACATCATTTTGGCAATATATTGGCACAAATATATAGTTAGTGGAATATCATTAAATATAATTTAAGAAATAAGAATCAGACTATTTCTTTCAGGTGTTCTACTCTAAGTAATAGATGATGGGTCCTTTTGTTGAGTTGTGTCTTGATGATGGGGAAAATAATGTCCCATTAAATTCTACTTCCTTGTTGATTACTTATACACTTTTTGATAGGGCAATTAATTTTCAATGAATAAAACTTTGATTATATGGTTATGTGGTATAATATATATTCTATTAATATACCTCAAGAATAGCGACATTATTCTGATGATATTCCTTATATTTGGGAGGGCATGTGGTAGTTCACAAGATCAAGCGAGATGAGCTAATAATAAACCTCAATGCCTCAACTGTAGTGTAACATCCCGATCTAATGAAGATGTTTTGGGATATAAACAGATAATATTGGCTTCCTTGGATGACAATGGATATAACAAGGTTTTTAATGTGATTTCCCAACAGTCTATAGGTGAAGGTTAGTGACACACTTATCATCACTAGCCATTACCAATTTCCATGTTGTATTGGGGTGAGATTGTGATTTATTTTGTAACATGGTTTTTATGTATTCCCTTTTGTAATGATTCATTTTGTGTATTTATTGACTTTTTTAAAAAATATCATTTAATACCAATAAATGAGGTATTTTTTTGAGATAGTTAAGTGGTATGTCTAGGATATGATTATATTGCATGTGGTTTTATAGATAATCATCTTAGATTCAGATTTAACTTTTACCCACATTGGGTTTTCAAGGGTTATAGAAAACACATAGAAAATAGGTACACTTGTGTACTACTTATCACATGAAAATGGGACAATAGTAGGATCATATGATATAGGTTTTATAGGATATATTTTTAGTTAAATTACTTGGTTTTAGGGGTTTATAAGAGATTCAAGTGGAATTGGTGGATTTTTAACAACAATATATACTAGTAATTAGTTCAAATAGATCATTTTCAGGCTTTGTATAGGAGGTTGTGTAGATATACTCTATGTTTTTGGATGTTGAATAGGTGGATAATCTTTGATCATGTATCATATTGGAGACCTCGATATTGGTTTAGTTGATTAAGAAGAATTTGGGGACTACTCAGAGTTAGAATATATCTTATTCATGCTGAATATATAATCCCTTGTAGTTTTAGGATGGTGATTGGGTCATCAGGTATGTTTCAATTAGTGATTATCATTATCATAATTAGAGATTAGAAAAGAAGGCATCATGTATTCTGAGACATTTGAGGTGACATAGAGGATTTATAATATGATGTACTGATTGTAATTTCTTCTGAGATACACCATTATTCATAATGAATTTCTAGTATTTGATATTCAAACATATAATACAATCTCGTATGGAATGATAAATGTTGATAATGATGGAAATGAGGTTGACATGATATTATAGGGATAACTATTTCATGTTCTTGAGTTTAACAAGAGGAATTTTCATGGAAGGACATTTCCACTGGTATTGGTATTTGAGAAGCAAGTACACATTCAATGGTAGATATTGGAGAATGATTTTTATATAAAAAAATTATTTCCAAATTAATTCATGCAAAATTGCTTGGTTAGGCTGAGGATTATATATTGCGGATTAGCTGGCATATTATGAAAATATTGTGTGATATTATCCATCTTCTGAGGTATATATCTACTTGAATTTCATATAACCTAATTTAATTTCATATATAATTCATGTTATTAGAGTAGTGGTAGGTATCAACAACTTCATAAGGTATTATGTATCAATAACTTGGTTTTCATAGTGGCACCCTGAGGAGCATGTTTTTAAAATGATCAAGGACAACTATTCACCCAAACCATGAAGCCATGTTTTAATAAGCATGCATATCGACAATTTTTCATGGGTAAATGGATAACCACTCAAATTTATATAAAGTATTTTGGATACATGTACCATGCTTGGAACATAGATTGTTAATTATGCATTGTAATAGTGAAAACTGGTGTGTCTTGGACATTGGAGGTTAACTTGGTTAGCGCATAGTTTTTCGAACTACGTTGGCATACCATGCACCCCATTAAAAAGTGAAAATTTATGAAAATTACCATATGACCCCTCAATACATATTCATTATTATTATACTTCTTTTGTATATAATCTCTTTCAATGCACTCCCCTCCATTCTCCCTTGTGTTTTAATAGTTCTAGGCTGATTATTTTTCATTTGCAGGGCAATTATGAGAAATTGAAGTATTATACGAAAGATAACCCTTATTTTATTCAATTTTAATATTTTACCCATTTTTTGTTAGGTCTATATACATTTAAATCTATTATGCTTTATTTCTAAATATTTACCGTGATTGTTCATTTTATTGTGTTCTATCTAATAACAAATCTTTATATTAGGTGAGTGCACTCCTATGAGGATTATGAAGGTTTTCCCTATATCATTTATTTTGTATCTCTTTATTTCAAAGAATATGAAATGTGTGGTCACACTGACCTACCATAGAGTGGCCTTATATTTAATTAATTTATTTTAATTGTAATTTTATTTAATTGGCCCTATTATCTAAATGTGTTATCTATTTATATTGGTGTTTAATACCAATAATACACCTTAGTATATAAATGGAAATTGATATAGACCATGTTTTATGGGGAGCTATAATTGACATCAAAAATGAAATGTGAAACATGAATTGTGATTATTGGTAAATTGGTGAACAATCATTTATAATTGGTAAAAGGATAATATGATATGATATGGTAATTATGAATGAAATTTGATCTTCTAATTTTAAATGGAATCTAAATGGATGTGATTGGATTCAATAATCATGTAATTTAAACACTTGTG
This sequence comes from Viscum album, assembly GCA_963277665.1. NCBI lineage: Eukaryota > Viridiplantae > Streptophyta > Magnoliopsida > Santalales > Viscaceae > Viscum > Viscum album. Next base: position 1,368,721,766 of record OY728133.1, on the reverse strand, counting down.
GAGTGTCCCAAAAAACACTATAGGAGTGGTCCTTATATGATACAATGTAAATTCTCATGAAGTTGTTATGAGAATTACCTTTGAGATATATTTACCTAATGGAATCTAAATTATCATGGATTGGTCATCCAAATTTCATTGGAATATTTTTTATCTAACAATATGAAAATCCAAATGGAGCGGTCCTCTGAATGATCTCATAGTAGTCTTGTAACAGCCCATACTTTCATTAATAGAAATTCCTCATGATATAATTAAATGTTTATTATGGTTATATAAAATGTGAACTTCTTTGGTTTTATGGTTTTGGATTTTAAAATACTATTATGAATTATGACCGTTGCTAATATAGTTGTTGAATAGTGATCACATAATTAGTATAAATATAGGGCTCTAACAAATCCATTTTACTTAGAAAAAGGAAGTGATGGCCCCATCCAGTAGACAAGACCCATAAGAAGCCCATTTTTTAGAGCTCGTAAAGGATGTGGCGTCATTGGGATTCGCTCTTTACGAGTACCAAGACGATCTTGAAAACATTAAGATTGAGCAGAACCAAATATGAGAGAAGTGGAAGTTAATAGAAATTACCACCCGAGCGATGTTATCTGAGCCACCACAAGAGTCTTTCTACATCTCACACCTTACCCTTTGGACTTATGTCGGTCTTTTTAAGGGGTTATGTAAGAAGACCCTAGCACTATGACTATGTACATTATTTTTTTATAAATAATGAGCATTAATTTTAGTATTGTTACTTTGTAAATAAATTTTAAAGCACAAATAATTTTTTTAATGAATTAATGGATTTTTGAATTAAATAAGGTTTTAATAAAATATTATTAATAAATTACTTTTTAATAAATATATATTATCTTATAATTTTAGGAATGCAATTGTAATTTTTATTAAGGTTGAAAACTATTTTTGTCAAAATCCATGAAATTTCGTTAAATTTTGGTTTTTATTTTGAAATTAATAATTCAAATATTTATAAAATTATTAGGATAAAATAAATATTATTGTTGTAATCACGACGTAGAAATTATTAAACGGTGAATGTTTCATCATTTTCTGAGACAGTCGAATGTTTTGATAAAAATTAAATACCGTTTAAATATATAATGTTTTTTATGACGTCATAATGACCCAATAGTGAGGTAATAAAATAATATAAATATTATTTTCGTCCAATATATGTTTTATAATAAAAAAATGTGATTTTAGATTTGTTTTATTTATTTATCAAAGATTTTGTGGACCCTCCAAGACATATAAAACATTTTTTCTTTTTAAATTGATTTCCATGGGAGTATGACTCACCTCCACATAAGAAACCCTATTATTTAAATAAGTTCATCCATTGGCCTTACCAAATTATTTTTCCACCCCATTTTTCAAAAACCATGGGCAAAAACCCAGGGCTGGTATGTGGTATTAATTAGTTTAATGTATGGTGACCCAAACAAAAATAATAAAGAATTACCTCTCATTTCCTATATAAACCCACCCAATAAATAACTTTTTCTTCACTAAAAGCCTTTGGAGGTCGACCAAACCCTTCCCTCATTTTTCTATAATCATCCCAAGGTGATCCAAGCTCCCAAGAATCCTCTCTCAAGCCTCTACCAAGCCTTTGGTATAACACTTCCAAGTAAGGGATTTCTTATTTTCTCATTTTTTTCCATTATTATTTAAGTTGTTATGCCTTTTTTTCAATTAAAAATTTTGGGGTACGATTCCACACATCCCCATGCTTACATAATTATGTTTGAGTGATGATATACCCCTTTATCTCCCATTAATTCCTTCCATGTATACCCTTTACCATGCCGAAATTCCAGGATGGATTTCTCTCTCTCCTCATTTATATTCAACAAATTATTTTGTATCATGAATCTAAAATCCATTAAAATAGTTGGGACGTGTATCTATATGACCCACTTACTATCAATTTCATGTACATATTATGAGACACTCATATCTCTCTCATCATCCATTTTTATTAATCCTTATGTCATGTTGTCATGCTGCCGAAATTGCTCCGCATTTTTCAAAGCCCAGATCTTTGTGTAGTGAATACCATACCCATGTCTCTCTCAATGTTATTCACATTTATGAACATTTACTTATTGATTATATAGTAGCATGTATTAATTACACATTCCATTATTGTGGAATAAATGATGATTTTTAATGAATCCATGTTTTATGAACCATGTGGCACACTAATGCATGAAATGAAATGTTTAATAAGTGTGTGCCCTGATAGGGATCCAATGCACTAGGTAATGTATAGTATCATGATACTTCATGTGCAATGGGTGTTGACACATGCTAATTTAAGTGTAATGTGGTTTTACTCGTGCTTCACGTGCAATGAGGGTTTAATCATTCTCCATGTGCAATGAGCCTTGGCTCATGCTAATTCCATGTTAAGTGTTTTTTCCACATTTCCATGTTATGATTATCATGATTTATCATGCATTTATGTTAATGTTTCTCTTGTGATCCATTGATATTCATATTGCCTAACGTGTATATCATTCCTCATATTATTCCATGTTTATTCCCATACGGGGTTTTATAGCTCACCATTTTCTTATGCATGTCCTAAGGTAATCCCATGCAATGCTATGTACGAGGGAATGTTGTGGTCATATAGAGGAATTTTTCAATAAAGATGTTGTTTGTTTTATGTTATAAGATGTTATGTAAAATTCCTATACACCATAGACACTATACATATCAATATTCTATGTTGTATGAAGTGAAGATTTTATTTAATAAATTATGTTTAAGTGTGTAATAATGTGCAGGGTTGTTATAGTTGGTATCAGAGGTTAGGTTTAGTTATTTTTGGGATTAGGATTTGAAAACAATAGTGAACACGTAGAGAAAAGAATAAGTATAATAAATCATCCCAAAGTATTGGTGAGTATTGAGTAAGTGTCTTATCATGAAAATACATCCATGTTTGGATATGAGCATGTAGAGGCGGCTTTGACACAGATGTATCGTAGGGGTGAAACCCGAAAACACATCATTAAGCTAGACTCGAATGAGAACTTGTGCACAACAATGGGCCTTGCTGCACCATTGATTACGACACTCCCAGGGGGTATTCTTTGGTAAATTCATATGTTTTTCATGAACCCTTATTTATGGAATTAAATAAATTCCACTTAGAATATTGTTAGAATGTAGATCATAGATAATATATATTGATGCCTATGGATTTATAAGTTAAGGAAATAAAAGTTATTTATAATTCATCTGTTTTTTCCTTGGATTATACATTATGTGTTACCCCTAACATTCCTTTTATTCCATCCAATGGTCAATAATAGAGGGAACCGGGCTAAAAACCTATTTGAAGATCAATGTGATAAATGTGAAAATGAGATGCCCAATTTGATGGGAGCGGGAATCGTGAACATTGTCACATTTCTATCTCAGTTAACTCACGATTTAAATAGAAACATGGGTCAAGAGGAATGTTCAACCCCCCCAAGAATGAACAAGTCTCTATCGAGAGCTTCATGAGACACGTGCCTCTTAATTTTAATGGGTCTTATGTTACCTCAATCACCAAACAATGGATAAACTCTATTTAAATGAATTTCTCAATCTTTCAATGTTCTGAAAGAGAGAAGGTTCTTCTAGCTGCTTATCTTATAGAAGGTGAAGCTGATCAATGGTGGACGATTATAAAAAATAATAAGCCCGAGGAAGAGATCGTGGTGTTGGAATGGAAGTATTTCTGAAAGATGATTTTAGATAAATATTTTCCATGCACCCTTCGACTTATGATGGAAAGCTACTTCCTTTCCCTCAAGAAATAACACAATGAATCTGTCAGAGAATATAAGGGAAAATTTACAAGGCTTGAACGATACACATTTGGCTTTGTCGTTACCCCTGAATGTATGGTTGACCAATTTTTTGGTGGGTTGAAACCTAGCCTACGGAAAGCGCTAGCGATCCGTGACTTCGATAGTAATGGGGAAATTGTCCGATGATCCCTCAAGGTCAAAATGGAGATCAAAGAATCTCAGGGGGTATCATGGGGATAAGAAGCCTATGGTGGACTTTAGTGTTAGCAGTCTGATGGATAAATCCAATGGTGCTAAGAAGATCCAGCACCGCACTTTCCATAGGTGAGGAAAGAAGCACCCCAAAAATTGTCTGATGGGGACTAGGAAATGCTTTAGGTGTAAAAGAGAAGGGAACCTAGAAATTAAATACCGACAAGATGATCACGCAGCTGCAACAAAAGAGAGGAATTCTCTATTCGAATATCAATGTGTTGTTCATTTCTACAACTGCAGAGAAATTGGGAATCTATAAAATCAGTTCCCTAAACCAAGGGGTTTCAAAGGCAACCAACAACATCCAAGGCACTAAGGGAGTGCTTTTTCCATCCATACTTCTGAAGTGAAACCCGAAAACAAAGTGGTGACATGTACGCTAGTTATTCATTCAACATTAGCATACATAATTTTTGATTCAGTTTCTATACATTCTTTTATATCCCAAATGTTTAGTAGAACAGTCCCATCACCACCACAAATCATGGAAGTAAAGATGTCGGTGAGTATAGAAAATGGGGAAATCATTTCATCCCATGAATTTAACTCCTCCCATGTAATAATTTGTGGATTTAATTTCTCGATGAACCTCATCATACTCCCTCTGGTAGAATTTGATGATATTCATGGCATGGATTGGATTTTCTTATATAGAGACCACATAAATTGCTATGAGAGGGAAATCACTATCCATATGGAGAATCTACCCTCGATTCTATAGAAGTTCAAGGAGTAAGATGAATCATTTATAGCTCTATCATCTCAAGCGTGGATATTACTACCCTATGAGCACACATATCTAGCTCAGATTATTGAGTCTAATGAGGAAAATTTCCTTGAAGACATGCCTATTTTGAGGGAATTTGATAAAGTGTTTCCCGAGGAATTTCCTGGTCTTCCTCTTAGAAGAGATTTTGAATTTTCAATTTATCTTATACCTGGGGAATTTCCAATATCCAAGAATCCATATAGAATTGTTGTTGTGGAGCTTGAGGAGATAATGAAACAACTACAAGATAATCTGGATAAAGGGTTTATATACCCAAGTTCTTTACCATGGGGTGCACTAGTCATATTCGTCAAGAAGAAGGATGGGTCAAATCACCTTTCCATCAATTATCATGAGATTAACAAAATCATGATAAAGAACAAGTATCCTCTCCCATGAATTGATGAATCTTTCAATTATATGCCTGGAGCACAATACTTCTCCATGTTGGATTTGCAGTTGGGATATTATCAAGTAAGGGTGAAGAAGCAAGATATCCCCAAGAATGATTTTATTCCAAGATACGGGCACTATAAATTCATAGTAATGCCTTTTGGACTCACTAATGATCCATCAATTTTCATAGACGTGATGAATAGAGTCTTTATTGATTAACACAACAAATTTGTGGTAGTATTTTTAGATGATATTATAATATACTCTATAACCAATGAGGATCACGAGGAGCATCGAAGAACTATACTAGAGACCTTGTAGAAAAATAATCTCTAGGAAAAGTACATCAAGGGTTAGTTCTGGTTGAAGGAGGTATAATTCTTGGGCCATATCATCACAAGCAATGGGATATCTGTGGATCCCTCCAAAATTGATGCAATTGAGGGATGGATGAGGCTAAAATTGGTAACAAATATCCTTAGCTTCTTAGGGTTACCTGGATATTATCGACGATTTGTGAAAAAGTTCTCAAAATTATCCAACCCTCTTACCAAGATTAATCGGAAGGGAGGAATGTTTTCTTGGAGTGATAAATGCGAAGAAAGATTCAAGGAGTTAAAAAAGAGGATTATTACTGTGCTCGTGCTCACTTTACCCACAGGTGGAGAACTTTTTGTGATATTCAGTGATGCTTCGAAAAAGATTCTGGGTTGTGTGTTGATGAAAAATGACAAATTTGATGCGTATGCTTCCAGGAAATTGAATGATCATGAGCATAATTATCCAACACATAATTTGTAGTTGGCTGTAGTGATCTTCACTTTAAAAATTTCGTGGCATTATATATTTGAGGAGAATTGTGAAATATATACATACCACAAAATCCTGAAGTATATATTCACACAAAAAGAGTTGAACATGCACCAATGAAGATGGTTAGAGCTGATCAAAGACTATGACTGCTCAATCCATTACCACCCTGGGAAAGAGAACAAGGTGGCAGATGATCTAAGTAGAAAGGACCCAACAATTCTAACATTAATGTGAATTGAGAATGACCCAGTCTTCATAGATTTGATGAAGATAGACATGGGAATCATAAAGAAGGGAACATCATCAATCCTTTCACAAATTATTTCTCAACTATCTCTTTTAGATAGGATAATGGATGATCAAAAGGATAATGTGGGAATTTATAAGAGAGTGTAATCTATCATAGAAGGTAAATCCTTGAAGATCAATGTTAATGATGAATTAATTGTGATATTTGGGAAAAAACTATGTGTTCCATCAAGTCCGGAGCTAAAGAAAGAAATTTTGCATGATGCGAACAGTTCAAATTTGTCTATTCACCCAGGAAACACAAAGTTGTATCAAATATTTAAGAGAATTATTGGTGGTATAATATAAATAATGAGATCACTGAGTATACATCAAAGTGCATGGTGTGTCAGAAAGTGAAGGCTTAGAGACAGAAGTCTAAGGGGATGGTGCAACCTTTTCCCATACCAGCATGGAAATGGGGGAATGTCTCCATGGACTTTGTCACCTGAATTCTGAAGACATCCAAAGGAAATAATGCAATCTGGGTTGTTATGGATCATCTTACCAAGTTTTCACACTTCATTAAAATTCATGAGGATTTCTTATTGGATCAGCCGACACAAATATATATCACAGAAGTGGTAAGGATGCCTGGAGTACCACTATATATTATATCTGATCGAGATTCCAGATTCACCTATATGTTTTGGAAGAGTCTTCATCATGATCTAGATACTGAGCTAAAATTCAGTACGAATATCATCTTCAAACTTTTGGCCAATCTATGCGGACAATCCAAACAATTTAGGACTTGTTGAGAGCGTGTCTTATGTACCTCAAAGGAGGGTGGGACCAACATATTCCACTAGTTTAATTCTGATACAATAATCGTTTCCACTCGAGAAACTGATTGGAACCTTATGAAGCCCTTCATGGGAAAATGTGCAGACCACCAGCATGTTGGGATGAAGTTAGTGAGCGTAATCTGATAAGTCTAGAAATGGTCGATGAAATGGTGGAGAAGGTGAAAAACATTCAGCAGAATATCAAGACAACCCATAGTCGACAGAAGAGTTATGAAGATAACCATCAATGAGACCTTGAGTTTAAAGCTGCATACATGGTATTTCTATTTATATCTCTATTGAATAAGGTCATGAGATTTGGAAATAAAGAGAAGTTATGTCCTTGGTACATTGGCCCCTTCTATATTAATGATCATGTGGGCGTTGTGGCCTATTGACTAGAACTTCCACCTACCATGGAAAAAGTACATGGTGTATTTCATGTATCCCGCTTATGGAAGTATATACCAGACCCTTCACATGTACTCTCTTCAGAGGAAGTACATCTAGAGGATGTTCATTCATATGAGGAGAAACTAGTAATGATCTTAGATTATAGAGAAAATTTTCTATGAAATAAGACAATACCCATCATCAAGGTGTTGTGGAAAACCCACATGTTTAAATAAGTGACAAGGGAATTAGAGGAATTTATGAATCAAAGTCACCCAAATTTGTTTTAGAGTGGGAAAAAGAAAATTCGAGGGAGAAATTTCTTAAGGGGGAAGATTGTAACAACCCAAACATTCATTAGTGTAAATTCCTCTTGATCTAATTAAATGTTTATTATGGTTATATAAAATGTGATCTTCTTTGATTTTATGTTTCTGGATTTTCAAATACTGTTATGAATTGTGACCATTGCTAATATAGCCATTGAACATGGATCACATGATTAATATAAATATTGGGCTCTAAAAAATCTATTTTACTCAGACAACGGAAGTGATGGGATTATCTAGTAGACTTTCCCCATCGAAGCCCATTTTTCAGAGCTCGAAAAGGAGGTGGCGTCATTGGGCTTCGCTCTTGACCAATCCCAAGCAGAGCATGAACATGTTATGATTGAGCGGAACTGACTACATGAGACGTGGATGTTAATAAAGATTACAACTCGAGTGATGTTATCCTAGCCACCCCAAGAGTCTGTCACCATCGCACACCTTACCCTTCGGTCTTATGTGGGTGTTATAAGGGGTTATGTAACAACAACATAGAACTATGACTATGTACATTATTTTTGTATAAATAATGATCATTCATTTTATTATTATTACATTGTAAATAGTTTTTAAAGGACAAATTATACTGTTTTTGATGAATTAATGGATTTTTTAATTAAATAATATCATAATAAAATATTATTATTAAATTACTTTTTATTAAATATAAATGATCATATAATTTTATGAATGCAATTGTAATTTTTATTATGTTTTGGAAACTGTTTTTTGTCAAAACCCATGATTTTTCTGTAAATGTCGGTTTTTATTTGAAAACTAAAAATTAACATATTTATAAAATTATTTAGATAAAATGAATATTATTTTTATAATTAGGATATTGAAATTTTCCAAAGGTGAATCTTTCAAAATTTTCTAAGACAATCGAATTTTTGGTTAAAAATTAAATATCATTTAAATATAAAATGTGATTTATGACATCATAGTGACCAAATAGTAATTTAAAAAAATACTATAAACATTATGTTCTGACAATATATGTTTTATAATTAATGTAATGTGAGTTTAGATTTTTTTTGATTTATTTTAAAATGTTTTTGTGGACCCTCCAAGATATATAAAACATTTTTTCTTTTTAAATTATTTTCCTTCAGAGTGTGACTCACCTCCACATTACCATCCCTATTACAATAATAAGATCATCCATTGGACGAATAAAATATTTTTTTCCACTCCCATTTGGAAAAAACAATGGGCAAAAACCATGGGCTAATTTATGGTATAGATTTGTTTAATGTGTGGTGACCCAAACCTAAATAATAAAGAATTTTCTCTCCTTTCCTATATAAACCACCAATGCTCCCACTTCCTATTCACTAAAAGACTTTGTTGTTCAACCAACCCATGACCTCATATCTCTATAATCCTCCAAAGGTTTACCAAGCTCCCAAGAAGCCTATTTCAGACCTTCCCCAAGCCTTTGTGATCACACTTCCAAGTAAGGGATTTCTTCATTTCTCATTTTTGTCCAGTATTCTTTAAGTTGTCATGCTCTTATGTTGTAAATTAAAAATGTTTGGGTATGATTTCACACATACCCAATACTTCCCTACTTATGTTTCAGTGATGATATACCCCTTTCTCTCTCATTAATTCCTTCCATGTATACCTGTTACCATGGAAAAATTCTGGGATGGATTTCTCTCTCTCCTTGTTTACATTCAAGAAATTATTTTGTATCATGAATCTAAATTCCATTACAATAGTTGTGAAATATATCTATATGACCCACTTATATTCGAATTCATGTACATATGATGAGACACTCATTTCTCTCTCATAAACAATGTTTATGAATTCTTATGTTACGTCGTTATACTGTGGAAATTCCACAACATTTTTCCAAGCCCAGATCATTGTGTAGTGAATACCATACCCATGTCTCGATCAATAGTATTCAACACTATGAACATTTAATTATTGATTATAAAGATTCATGTATGAATTCTACATTACTTTATCATTCAATAAATGATAATGTTTAATGAATCTAGGTTTTATGATCCATGTGGCACACTAATTCATGAAATGAAATGTTTGAGAAGGGTGCGCCCTAATAGTGGTCTAATGCATCGGGTAAAGTATAGTGTCATGATACATCATGTTCAATGGGTGTTGACGAATTATAATTAAATTTAAACTATGTTTTACTCATGCTTCTTCTGCAATGAGGTTTTACTCATGCTCCATGTGCAATGAGCCTTGGCTCATGCTAATTCCATGTCAAGAGTTGTTGCAACATTTTTTTGTTAGGATTGTCATGAATTATCATGCCTTTATGTTAATGTTTCTATTGTGCTCCATTGATATGACTATTTTCTAAAGTGAATTGTATTCCTCATGTTATTCCATGTTTATTTCCTTACTAGGCTTTATAGTTCACCCTTTTCTTATGCATGTCCCCAGGTTATCACATGAAATGCTAAGTACGAGGTAATGCAGTGGTTATATAAAGAATGTTTTCAATAAAGATGTTTTGTGTTTTATGTTCTAAGATTTTATGAAATGTACCTAATCCCCAAATACACTATACAACTCGATCTTCTATGTTTTATCAATTGAAGATTTTGTGTAATAAATTCTATTTAAGTGTGTAATAAAGAGCAGGGTTGTTATAAGTATTGATACAACACAATGGGGAATCATTCGTGATACATCATTGGTTGGTTTTACTTATGGATTTGATTATCCCACTATATTCTCTAGTACATCCAAAACATTACCTTGTAGGTATGACCGATCGTAGTAGTCAGCGAGGAGCCTAGGTATCAGTATTTTGTATAACATGTTGTATATTAAACAACCAAAATTACATGATTTATAACAATGGTTAGATTTTATTTCAATAAGAGTATATATTTATCATAAACTATTATAAAATAATGAAAAATTATTTAATATCAATTACAATAAATACAAAGAGGACATATCCACTAAATAATTAATTTTACCCAAAAAATAATTTTTTAAATTTAAATTATCATTTCATTTAAATGATGTCATATTATTTTTATGTAGAATACCCATAGTCAAAAGATATAATTTTCAATAATATAATAATAAATATGAGACTCTAAAAATAATTTAAAACATGGGAAGGCCAAAAAAATATCAGTAATGTATATAAAAAGAAAAAACTTATTAATCCTGTTTTAAAATCATGTATCTAGTAACAATTGTTCCCCTTAATACATAATAATCATAGAAATCAAGTACTTATGGTCGTAATCATGAAATATATTTAATTTCACAAACATTTTAATCAAACATATAATAATAAATCTTAAAGTAAAATGTAATAAATATATGGGGTTCCTTATAAATCATGGGTACTCATGAAATTTTTTAACTAAAAGACATTATTTTCCACTTAAAAGGTGTCTAAACTATCCTTAAAAATATAATTATATTAATTTATAAAATTATTATAATTCCCAAAAAAATGATGAATATATCTTTTATGTAGTTACCTTGGAAAATCATCTTAATATCACTCTTATAATCACCAATGAAAGAACTCTTATAAATGAAATAAATTACACAGTTAGTTCCTACAAAATTACCTAAAGAACATAATTATTACTCAATTCTTTTGAGAGATATATTAGGATCACTTATCATCATGGAAACTCTCCATGGACTCTAACATAACTAGGAAAAAATTTTATTTTTTCATAATCAAAATATATAAAAATTTATTCCTTTTGAAAAATATACAAATTAGAGTTCATGGTTCTTCTAAAAATTAGGAGAAACATCGTTTGTCATTGAAAAATGGTTATAAAAAAATTATTAGATGATATAAAATATTATATTCTATTAAAAACCCATTAAAAAATTTTAGAGGATTATTATTAAATAATAACATTCATTATTGTGGGAAATTTCACTCATGGTATATATGTTATAAAAAAATATTCCATTCAAGCTTTGGTAAATATTTCAAAACTAACCTATTTGATTAATGCTAAAAATTATTATTTTAGAATAATAGTATGAAATGTATCAGATGGTTTAAAATTAAATTAAAAAGTATTTTATTATAGTAATAAAACAATTTTTACAATTTTTTGAACATGGTTTTGGAAGAAAAAAATAGAATAAAAACATTAAAAAATTTACAATATGGGTTCTGAGAAAAAAAAGCATTTACTACGAGAGAGATTCTCTAAGTAAACACATTAACTCCAATATAATAAACATATATTGAGGTTATATTTTATTAAGAAGATTCAAGGTTATTTTTATTATTATTATAATGTTAATTTCAATAATTATCATGTCCTATAAAATTATTCTTTTAGTTATGTTAATGTTAGACATTTTGAGAATTTTAACTTCATAATCACAATAAAATATCAGTGGGTAGAACATGGTTAAAAGGTTCAAGGTTTGATCATATCTAAAATATTATAAAAAAAATTATCATTTTCATACATTTAAATAAATTTTTGAATAATCCATGAGAGGTGCAAATGAAAATGAAATCCTATCGATTCATGGAGGTGGTAATCCATAATTATGCACAAATTGCAATATAATTTCATAATTGATGGGAGGGTAAAAATATATTGTATATTATATTTATAGATTTATAATTATTTAATTTTTATTATATATGTAAATTCAATCAAACATAATATATATCCATGGGAGGAATTGATGGAAAATGAATCACATTTCGTAATAGAGGTGGTACTCCACTTGTTCAAACATACATTGTTTTTATTACCCTAATCATCGAAAATGATATTAAATAAGACTTTTAAAATAATAATAATAATATTATAGTTTATTAGAGATACTGATGTTATTATATCATCAATTTGTAATAATATTTTAATTAGATATAATAATAAATAAAACAAAAACTATTGGTAAAGAGTTGAATATGTTCATTGGAAAACCACCATTATATTGCACAATATGCCTTCTAGATGGTATTTTGATGAATAAATAGAATATAGGTACTACGTAGGAAAGTTAGAAAGAGGTTATTTTAGGTTGTTTCTAATCAAGAGTTCTCAAAATGTTTGAGGAATATAGGATATGATGTACCTTTTATAAGTGAAGGGAGGGGAACACATGCAATTAATTACACGATTAACGTATAGTAAATTAATTTTCATTTCCATGATGTAAAAATTAATATATTTCTTAAATAAATTTAGGATGAGTATAAATCCTCCCATACAATAAATATTCTACAATTATAGGTAATATTACACCCTTATCTCTTAATTTTAACCCTAGAACACCATTTTGATGATTAAATTCATATCAATGTTTTTTTTCAATAAGAGTCATGAAATGTACTATAAAAGGTATGTGACCCATAAGTGGAAAATGGTTGGTATTATATACTATTTACTATTCACATACCCAAATATAATATTTATTTTATTTTATATAATTTTACAAAATATGAAACCATTAAATTCATTTTCAAAACTATTCACACAGTTTGACTTTAATGATATCATGATAGTGAGGTAATTCGCGTAAAAACATTTAAAACATCACTAATTTGTCATATTTTAATAGAAACCAATTTTTACATAAAACTTATCAAAATTTTATTACTTTTTTGTTTTGTAAATCATTTAACATATTCATCTATTGAAAAAATGAGCAAAGTGTCAGTGTTACGTAAGCATCTAATGTTATTTTAACATAATTTAAATTATATAATGAAATACTACTGAAATATTCATTAATAGTGAAAATAAATATTTATAACTAAAATATAATCTATTGGTCCAAATTAAAAAATATTAGAGATATTAAAACAAATTGAGTGAAGTTTTATTTCTATTCTTTACATAAAATCATATTAAAGACATTATCAATAGATCATGGTAATAGTTTTTAAAATTTTATAAACTTGGATTGATAGAGTAGAAAAATATTTAAAAATACAATATCAAATTTTAAGGATATTCTTAGTCCCTATATAATTGTTTACTCCATGTTTTTCTTTTTTAACCATTTCCAAGGTGATAAATATTTACAATGGTTGCATTTCATAATAACCAAAAATAAAAGGGTCCAATATATGTGAATATTTAAATTAGAATATGTACTCAATTTTTAAACATTAAATCTATATTAATGGATTTAGTTAATTTAACATAATAATGAAAAAATGGAAACAGTTTTTAGAAAAATAGTTTTTCAGCCCAAAAATGAACTCCTACCAAAATCAAGTATAATACTGATTAGTATATATTTAATTAGAAAATATCTAATTAAAAGATATTTTTGTTACATTAATATAAAATTTTAAATATTATTTGAATTTTAAATTACTTCATTTAATGAAAATAATGGACAATTTTACAAAAAATAGTATTTTTTAAGAATTATTTTAAAATAAATATTTTATGAAAAAACCAAACGAATTACAGTATGATAATATTTACATGAAGATTTAAAAAATGATTTCATTTTAATTAAATAAAATTTTAAATTATTTCATTAATTAATTATAATATTAACTCACAAAAAACAATAAAACCATATTTGAAGAAAACTTATTTTTTAAATCATAAAATGACTTTACTAAAAAATCCATTACTTATTTAATAATAACTAATTTTTAATTTTATAAAAAATTATAAATATTATTCAAATGTGTTTATTCATATTCATACTACCTATTTAACTATTATTCAATAATAATTTCATTTAAATAATTATATTTTTAGAGTATATCAAAATTTTCCTAATACTCAGTGATGTGTGTTAAGAATGATATCCATAATAGTATTGTTTTAAACTAATTTATTATGTAGATAAATTATATGCCCTAAATAAAATTACATTTTTTTAATTATATCTCATTATTTATCGGTAAGGATTAAAATATTTTTTGAAATCAATTCCCAAAAGTGGATCAGAAAATATTCTATTATGAAAGGAAAAAAATTATATTTAACAATATGTTTTTTCAAAACCCACGTCATAATAATGGATAATAAATCATAAATTAAAATATGGAAATGGTAAATATGAATGAAACCTAGAAAAACACATAATTAGTTCCTAGATATGGATAAAACTAGTGAGAAGTGGGAGTGTAATCATTGAGGTAAAAAAATAACACCCAAGGAATAATGAACATGATAGAGAACATGATCATGATAATGAAAATAGAAAAAACCATAAATATTAAAAGGATTAAAATTACCATTGAATAATTACAAATGAAGTTAAAAATAATTCAATTTTCTTTAACGATCATTTTTCGTCATTTGGGGGATTCTTATATTAGCAAAAAAAACACGGTAAAATATAATAACATGATTTATTTATTTTATAAACGGTAAAATTAATCCTTTCTTTGTTCATAGATAAATTTACAATTATATATTATCTCTTAAATTAATAAATGAATATCCAAGAAAAAAAATTTATTCATTAATCACTAAAATTAACTTCTTATGGATCACATGATCGATAAAAGTATATAATGTTATTCATTATGTCACAAATGAAAAATGGGTATCATAAGAAAAAATAATATTCAATTAGATTAAACCTTTATACATCATCCTCAAAAATAATATCCAAATTTAAAAATATGTTATTATATAAATAGATAAACATAAAACATTCAAAAATTATCTTGAACAAGACTGAAATCCAACTATTTGAATTATTTTACATTATATTCATCTATGATAAACATAATAATTATCTTAAAATAATGAAAACCACTAATAAAGTCATATAACCAAAATCTATGTTCTATTTCCACATAATCTCAAGTATTTGAAAATAGTTTCCCGAAATATATTGTATCCCCAGAAATCCAAAATAAAATCATATTTTCTTTCAAAATATAATTTAATATTTTTTAATTAATTAAAATCACATCATAGTCGAAAATATTATATTTAACATAACCATAATATGTTCCCAAATAATATTGTGATGTTAATGTGAAATAACAATAATCATTTAGTCACCAAAACACTTTTCAAACACGTGGTTGCCAATAAAATAATACATATTTTACCAAATTTTAATAAAGAATAATTAACTCACCATTAAATATCATATTTACTCTAATGTTTATCAATAACTTGAAAAATATTTCCACAAAATATAAAATAATTATTACTCAAGTAACAGTTTTCCTAAAAACCATAAAAAATCAAAGGGTATAATTCAAATAAATGTTTCCCAAAATAGCCTTAATTATAAAAATATTACATAATAAAAAACAAAAAAGGGGTATCTATTCCTTTAAAAATAAAATCCAACCTGGAGTTATTAAACCATACTGGTACCAGAAAATCATATTCAATCATTTTGTTAATCAAAATAACTTCCAAATATATCTAAACCATTCTGATACCAACTATAACACTTCACAACTTAAACAACCCATAATTACATTATTTATAACAAGGAATGAGATTTAATATATTTTTTATCTTTTTAGTTTAGTGTTTTAGAGAATGAGGGAAAACACTAACATTCCAAAAAACTAAAAAAAAAATTAAACATTCACTTAATATTAATATCTTTTTAAAAACAATATTATTAAATATAAACTTTTTATTCATTGAAAACATGTTCACTTATTTGAATTTGACATCCCATATAATAAATTTATACCTTTATATATTATTTTACACATTATTAGTTCCTAAAAAAAATACATGGTCTGAACATAAGAACCGTATTAGGGGATAAAAAATAAATGAGACACATTGTTCCATTTTCAAATTCATATAACCCCCTAAAAAATCTTCTTTTTTACATAATAATAATTTTCAACAAATAATCATTTTCGTACTAATGAAATAACATTCATTTCCAAAATATTTTCATAAAATTTATTATAATATATGTTAATGTGTAAATCACAATCATGTTGTTTGTTTAAAACATGTGTACTCATGGGAAAATTTTATGAAAAACAGGCTTTACACACTTAAAAGTGGTATAAAATTTCCATTAAACATAAGAAAATTACCTCACCATATGAGAAAAAATAATTCCATGAAAATTCATTTAAATTAATATAAAAATATTTTTGGTACCTTGTGACATCATCTTCATATCACTTTTATAATCACTATTACATGTACTCTTACAAATGGAATAACATACTCGATAAATTCGAAAATAATTTCCTAGAAATCATAACCATTACCAAATTATTTAGAGAATTAATCTACGCACACCAATTATCCTAAAAAATTACAAGGAATATTAAATACATAAAAATAATTTAATATTTATTTCAATAATTATATTTCATAAATTATTCCATTTAATAGAAATGAAGATCCTCTTTCGGGATTCATTTAATGATAAGGATATAAATACATTTTCATTGAAAACCCATTAAATAAAATTTCATAGTGAACTGGAGAATATGATATTATTTTGAAATAAATTAATATATTTAATTTTATATAATTGAATAAAATAAAATTAAATTCATCTCATTCAGTTTAAATTATAAAAAATTATTCCTTTCACACATTAGTCAAAATTTCAAAAAGGACATATTTGGAAAACATTTAAAAGTATTATTTTAAAACACTCCTAAATAACGTAAAACATGGTTTAAAACACCACTAACATATATTTAATTATATTAATAACAAAATTGATTCATTTTATGTAACATTGTGATGGAGTAAATATACTATAAATTCTTAATAACTTGTAAAATGAGTTTTTTGGAAAAAAACCCTTCGGTCTCGTCTCACTCCACACATACACACTTGAACACCTATATAATAATTTTATATCAATTTAATAAATTCGTAACCACATTTTTAAAGTATAATGAATTATTATTATCCATTTATTTCTTTTTTATCAACAATATATTGTTATTAAATCTGTTAATTTTATATTGTATTTTTTTGGATGTTCACGTCATAATCTCAAAATAACATTGGTTGGTTCACCATTGTAATATGGTTTGGGGTTTTATAATTTAAATACTGTTAATAATCAAATAATTGTTTTTCATTTAAATACTATTTTATAAACATCAATGAGTGGTGTATATGAAAAAAGAATATCATCTCTCCGTGAAGGTTGTAATCTAGATGTATGTAAGAACAACATCATCATCTTCCAAAATATGGAAGGGGAGAAAAATATATGATATAATATATTAATAGAATAATAATTATTTCATGTATGTCATATATATACATCAATACATCACATTAACTATATATAATATTTTGTGGAAAATGAAACACATCACTCTCTGGAGGTTTTAGTCCACATGTACGCATAGATGATTATTCCATTCCCCATTGGTTTGAAAGGAAGGTGAAATAAAAGTTTTCCATTTTAATAACATTAAAGTATTATTTGAATCTTTTTTTATAATAATTTTAAAATTATATTTTAATGGGTTAAAAGATGAAACCAAATTAAAACACATTTTAATGTGTTATACATCTTAGATAGAAAACCACACTCATCATAAGTGATAAACCTCATGGGATTGCCTTTTTAATAAAATGTTTCCTATAGGTAATGGGGTGTATGTTTTTTGAGAGGTTTGCTTAGGTAATTTTTTAACTCTAGTTCTCCACATGCGTGAGGAAGATAGTAAAGGATGTGACCATTAATAAGTGAGGGGAGAGGTACCATTGGAATTACATAAATTATTAAATTAATATAATTAAATTTTAATGTTAATATTTTAAAAAATATCAAATTTAGATAATATATTGGGTATGAGAATGAAGTAATCAACTAATAAAGTTTCTATGATTTCAGTTATGGTTTTCACCCATTTCTATCTGTTTTATTCACATTTGAACCCATTTTACGATTATTACGATATGCAATTTTTTACTCTATATTAGATAAGAATGTTAATATAAAACAAAAAGGGATGCATAATTATAAAATGGTTGATATTATAAAATATTTCCCACCCCATTGAAAAAATTTAATATTCTTTGGAATTTTAAATAAATTAATAAAATAAGATATAACCAAAGTCATTTTTAGGGCTATTTATATAGTTTGACATTAATTATATATATAGTAATGAAATTATAATAACTAATTTTTACACAACAATAACACCGTGTAGGTATCTATAAATTAATTTAATAGAATAATTGATTAAAATTTTATTACTTTTTATATTTTTAAAATAATTTTCTTATCTTTTCTAATACATGAACAAACACTATGTAAACCATACACTGTAATTGAATGTATATATTACATCAATAAAAAATTAATATAAATTTATACTATAATAAAATAATTAGTATTTTCTAGAACCATTTATTAGAAAACATTACCTCTTTTTACCCATATAGAAAATATTATTGATATTAAAATAAATAGAGATAAATTTTGTTTTTATTATCTATATAAAATCACATTAAGGTCATTATCATAGGAATGTAACATTATAATACCAAATTTCTCATCAATGGATTTTTATTTTCATTGAAAACATATTTAATAAATACATACAAGTATTATGGTGTGTTTATCCCACATCTCTTAGTTTTAACAATGTTTTACGTGTTTTACCCTTATTGTGGGGAAAAATATTTACTACTGTTATATTCATAACAAAATAATAATGATGAAATATTTACTAAATTTCAACCTCTTAATTTAAAATATTGAATCATATTTTCAATATTAAACCATTAAAATGTTCTTGAATTAATATATGATAAAAATGCAAATGTCCATGAAAAATAGTGTATATTAAAAAAATATGTTCTTGATCATAAAAATTATCTTACACCAAAATCGTGTACAATGTTGATTGATATGTAGTTAATTAGATTATATAAAATAAAAAGAGTCCTATTTTATATTAATATATTCATTAAAAAAATTTACATTTACATTTATTTATATAATGAAGAAATTGATTATTTTATAAAATATTTATTGTTTTTGTTCACTTTAAAATATTTATTTTGAAAAAAATCCCAAAAAATACATCCTTAGATTATATTAGAAGGATGATTTCAAAACTGATATCTTTTTTATCAAATAAAATATCTTATATTGTAATAAATAAATTTCAATATTTTCTCATAGAAATTATTAAATAAAATTCGAAAAAAAAATATTTTTTTATGATAAAATGAAATTAGGAAAAAAATACATTATTTATTAGTCAATATGATTAATTTATGTAAAACATTTATTGACATTTTTTTTGAATATTGATATTTCTATTCATACTAAAAATTAAACATCTATTTTATAATAGTTACATATTAGTAATTATATTTTAATAGTATATCACAATTCTGGGAGTGTTCTATGTTTCATGTTAATAATGCTATCAATAAAATATTTATATAAATCTAAATTTTTAGGGTGTGACATTTAAATTCTTAATATAATTATGTAATTAAATTTCTCAATGGAGATACTTCTCTATGAATGTTTCTTCAAATATAATATATTTAGGGATGTTGTTGGTGGTGGCCTATTAATTTTTACTAACACCCTACTCAGGAAACCATTGGTAAAAGAATATAATGTTTGGTTTTAGGATAGGATAATGGAAAAGGATTAGTTCTTGATGGTTGATTTGACTGGCTATGATGGAGTATGGATAATGGGACATGGTCAGACACAAAACCTATTTAGAGATTCTTCTTTTGGTTTCAGTTATTTTTCCACCATATGTAAATTTTATATATGATCTTCCCACAGGGGTATTCTAACTTGTATGGAATACTCCATTTTTATATTGCACATGAGGTTGTGACTATTTTTTGGCACTTTCCATTTCATGACTCCTATACTTTTTTGGGTTCGTTATATGTGATTGGATTTATTATTGTTGTTATTTATACTCTAATGTGATGATGTAGTCTCCCCATATTATACATATACAAACCATCCTCTAGTTCGTAGCCAACTCCATACTGATAGGTACACAAGAGGATTCATGGTGACCTGGTCTAGTTATTATCCACTATGAACTAGGGTGATAATGTTAAACATTACATAAAATTATATTAACCAAACTATGGACAAAACTCTGAATACAAAACATGTCAAATATACCAATTTTCATTTTAAGACACCTTTCTAATTTTATTTCCAAAACTAAATCAACCCTAACACTTCTAACGATGATTTTGTCATAACTCAGATAGTGGATAGTGATAAATGAATTAAAATTTATATTTATATTTTTTTATTACATGATTCATAAATTTCATTAAATTTATTCCATACATGGATGATAAAAGTTTGTGTAGAATATATATAAATAATTATACTTCTACTATAATATAATTTATTAATTATTTTTGGACTAACATGAATAAAATATTATATTTTAACATATATATGATTGTTAATTACAGTATGTGATTACTTAAAAAATAATTAACTGTATTAGATAAAATAAATACTCTAATCTTTATTTAAAATTATTTTTATATAATTTTTTATTAATTTATAATATGTGGCAATATTCTTCACAAAACAAATAAAACATAAATTATATAAACAAATTAAAAACATGAAAGTAATAAAATATATCATATATGTGAATTGGTCATGTGGTTTTATCCAATGGTATGTTTATAAATCAGGGATATTATAATAAAGACTCTAGTGGATATAACACATTAAGAAATATATTGGATCAAATTATAGGATCCAACATTTTCCTCAGTATAGTAATCTTTAGATCATTCTCAATACTAGTCATAAACCATGCCTCTTAATTAGGAATTCCATCACAGTTAAATTTTTACTCACATGAGTGTGAGGAGAACTGAGGTAGTAGGGTTAAATTAATGAATCCTTGGATGAATTTTCCTATAAATAACATTAGAGGGAGATATGCTTCATAGATAATCACATTTAATTATATAATAATTACCACATAATAAAACAAAGTAAATAAATATAATATATACTTGGTTTGGTCAATTATCTTGACCATTCACAAGATAAAATATCTAATGTATTTACCAATTCATTTAAATTATTTAAAAATATTCCTTCTATGATAATATATTAAATTATTAATCTATATTAAATGATATATAATTAATAATACTTTGGATGTTTTAGAGTAATCCTTTTTTTATTTTTATATATATTTAATAATATTAATTTTAATTAATTTGAATAACTTCATAGGGTGTACATAAATAGTAACATGACCAATGTATGTTCTATATATCTTGATAGGGAATTTAATTATCACGTTACTTGTTACAAAATACCACAAATCATTTTACATGTGTTTTACATGGGTAATACCATTTTTCTAATATTACATGTGATATAATTCCATAATGTATGTAATTATATAATAAAAATTTTATTCGGTATGGTCAATCCACATAGGCCACATGTCATGTATGGTCACACACACACAATTTAAAATTAATTATTTGTGTCAATAGATTATCTTCAGAACTACATGGCTTAATACTATGAATATATTAAAATCATATATAACCAAAAAAACTATTTGGAATATAGAATTCATGGAGATATAGTCATCAAACTTGTGTTGAATTCATGGTAGTTCATGTCATGAAAGGTGTTGTGATGTTATTCAATATGTGATATGTAATGAAACTACATAATAACCAACATAACATACTGAATGATGCATGTTGTGTACCATGAATATAATGTAACCTATCACACTATGTACTCTCTATCACTATACAACATGTGGATTTATCTGAAACTAGTGACCACTACAACTATATATGGATTCATTCATCATTCATCATGTGTTTTGGATATATTTTTATCATACAATGTAAGATTAATTTCTGGAATTATTTTTTAGACAAAACAAAAACAAGAATTTTTTTAATTGCAATCAAAATCTTGATTTTAATCAAATAATATTGAATAATTTTTTAATTAAATGTCATATCTTTGATACCAAACAATTTTTTTCTACCAAAGAATGAGAATTGGGTTGATTAACAATTATTATTTTTCTTAAAAAATGGAAAACATTGAAAAACGTTATGGATACCCAGCATAATTTTAAATTATTGATATTTCACATTTAATTTATAAATAATTTAAATTTAATTACCCCAAGAACTAAATTTCGTCTTGATCAATCCACTATTTTCATGGTTCTTCATTGACAATAGGGGAAATATCACCAATCATGTTGATATTTTAATTTATTTATGTGCATGAAAGTATCCATATAGATGTTCCCACATGTTATCTTTGAAACCCTGAATGAAATTCATAATTTAGCTGATCCTAGAATGAGAAGAACCAATTATTTAAACCATTCATCATTGATCACAATAAGGGATATCTTTTATCTATCATTAAATTATTATTTTATAGAGATGATTCACTCTAATTATTTCTAAATAAATTGATCAAAGATTTTTTTTTATTAAGTTAGTGTGTTAACCTCTATAAATATTTCTCAATAGATCAGGTAAACTTTTTTATATTTCGATATTAGCATCCAGTAATGAAAATGGAAAATAGAGAAATTATTTAGTGTAGAAATTTCCAGAACTATAATACAAATGATAGAATGTAATATAATCACTATTCCAACAAAAAACTAATAATTCAAGATGAATACATGGGTTCTTATCATATATATTTGACCTATCATCCAATGAATTTATCAAATAAACACATTGGTTTTCTTCATTGGCTATTAATACTTGTCAGACACTTTTTACTCAACTGAAATACTAGATATGTTATGTTATATTTATTTAGAGGGGAAAATTACTTATTGACCATTAAACTATAACCAGATCCCTAATGGAACATTATTCATATGATACATCATCATGAGTATATGTCATTATGGTATTCATCTATATAGAAAAGTACATGAATCATGATACACATTAATAATGACTACATGTAAAAGTACTAATAAAAAAATATATATATATAATAATATCTAAGGACATATAAATAGATATAATTAATATTTGTATAACTTTCCTTTGATCTATAATTGTTCCATACCCTAGTGAAAACCTCTTAAAAAGTATAAATTCTTATTATCCCCCAATATATGGTAGTTATACATCATTCATATCCCGTCAAATTGATGTATATAATCTATATAATCTATTATTTAAGAATATTTATTTGGAATATATAGGTCATCATTATAGTTGGGAATGGATTCATCCCTTTTTTGTATCAAATCATAAATTGAAATTCTGACATTAATTATTTCTTTATGGATAATCACAAAGTTATAAAAAAATTGTTCTAGTAACTGAAAAGAAAGATTAAATTGGTTCAATGAAACGGTATCCAATAATTATAAGAGGTTTTATTATTTATAATTACATGCATTGTTTTTAGAGTATTATTATACCATCATTTTATTGTTTTATAAATTTTGATACCATATTCAATCTACATCATCTCTCAGAATCCCATTTAATGTTATTTTAAACAGAAGTAAAAAATTAATTTTTTTATATTCCATGTGGGGGTGGGGACATCAAATTTAAAGTTAATATGTATTCACACATACTAGATCTTCCAAAACAATGTCATGATAAAATTTCTTTAAAACTAGATACATAACTACAAAATTCCAAAACATATTAATTTTATAATATTTCTACCCTCATAGATCACTTAATTAAAGGGTACATATTATTATTTTTATTTAAAATTTTGTTTAGAAATATTTTATATTTTACATTTTTCTCAAGAAATAGTTTATCTTTTTTTATTATTTATTTTATTAGTGACTATATTAGTACTATATTTTATTCCTATGAATGAACTAACATTTTAAAGTAAATTATAATAATATTAATATTAATTAATATCAGATCACATGATGAGGGTTTGTGTGAATACTCTTTTTTTTAATTTATCCATAGATTATTTATCACCTTCAATGGTTATAAAATGTGAACCTCAATAATAGAACCATAAAATGTCACAAATATTTTGTTAAAAAAATATACTATAACATTGAAGAAATAAATATGATGGGGTACATATTATTTTTTTCTTACCATGTGATATATAATAAAAAAAGGTGTTATGATTATTCTCATTATTATTTCACTTAAAAATATTAAAGACATGCAGTAATAAGAATAGACCCTCTATTAAAAATTTAACATGTTAGAAATGTATTAAGATATTCCTACCTATGGACATCAGTATTGTACCTTAGAATTTATATTATTATTAATTAATACTATGAGTCATGTACATTGATATATTGTTGAAAAATATGAATTTATATGTACACGGTAAAGTATGATACATTTTATATTTCAAAATTCAAATGATATTAATCAAATAAATAAAGAATTGTTTTTTGCATTTTGAGTTAATTTTTGTTGGTATCTCTAGCATATTAAATTGAAATTGAAATATTTTATTATGTTGAAGTTTATTGTGTTTACCTATTTGTTCATTTCGAGTATTCAAAGAATGATATATCAAGCCTATAGGTTGATGACTAAAGTATGGAACCTTGTAAATGACATATTGAGACAATTAGATTATGTTTTGTAAAAATAAATCATATGAGGTTGTTGTGAGTTCTTCCATAATGTATTTCTATATAGTTTCCGTGATTCCTATATAGATTCATATTTTTTGACTTTAGTAAAGCATTCCTAAATGAAATGAGAAAAAGGCCTATATGGTCATACCCCATGTGTATCCATAATCTCAATGAAATTAGATTTGAATTTAATATTAAAAATAATTATTATTCCAGGATTGTAAAATTATAATTATTCATGTTTTGATGATTAAATAAATTCAATAAAATGTTATTCAATTTTAAAATATATGTGAGATGAATATTTAATTAAAAAATTATTAACTATACAGTGAAAATAATATATATTTATTTAATGAAGGAATTATGAAATATAATTTATTTATATAAATATATTATTTTCATTTAATGATTGATAAATGTCGAGGATAATTAATAGGTTCAGTTTTCTTCCTAAATAAATGATATATATTATTTAATATAATTTAGTGAAATATTTAGTAATTAATTTAATATGTTCTTTAAATATATTTTATTTATAACATGTCATAAAATATAATAATAATACAAATATTATTTAAAATTTGTTTTATGTAGAGTTAATAATTATTTATCTGTCCTTATAAAATTAATAATTATTTTACATTGGGTATATAAACTCAAATATTACATTTTACAGGTAGAGATAATTATTTTTACAAAGGATTCCACGAAGAGAAATATCTCAAATCACTATATTGAACACATCGGTAACAATATCAATAATGAAGAGAGAAATACCTCACCTCCCTTGAATAAATATTATAACTAGAGAGAATTCATTCAAGAGTGATGTAATTTTTACTTTGATCCATATAGAACAACTCAAGACATTAGGTTCTTCTATGCTAGCACATTGAATACCCCTATCGGTGCATCAATATTTAGGGAGAATATGTCGATACTGCTAGTAGAATTACACTTTTGAATCCTCATTATAACAACATGACTGAAGCAGTGGCAACTGATTGGATCCATGATAAGAATAATTATCAAGATATATTAATTATTAATTTAAATTAGGGTTAATATATATGAGAAAATGTTTTATTTATGATGAATCTTGATTTTTTGTTAATTGTTGAGGATTTAATCTAAATAATCCAATGAAATTAATTTTAGGTTTCAATCCCATCACTTTTACTATAATTTGAAACCTTCAAGTGGTATCATATATGTCACATTTTACTATATAATTATAAATTATATACTTTTCCAAGTTATTATTTTTTATTAGAAATAAATTATAGTATTTATATATTTAATCCAATATACTTCATAATGTAATTTTTAGTATAATATTACCAATAATATCCTAACAAAATATGAATAATACATGAAGATATCGTCTAATGGAAATTAAGATTTTGTTCACCTGACTCAGTTACAAGTCCTGAATCCTAAATTTTCTTATTATGTACCCATGGTTAGACACATAAAGAAAATAATATTCAATAATTACATTCTATGTGGGATATAATTATTTGATTTCAAAACATCCACATATTGACTACATGACATGACGTTTCTTGATAGTGTTATATGGAGTATCACTACTGTTCAATCCATTTAACCCTACACGGGTTGGATTCTATTTAAATTATTGAAGTCATTTGGTAATAGTATACGAAATAATTACACATTATGAATGGAATTACAACCAAAAAATATTGCAGTTAACTGTTTGAAAAATCCATAGAAATTGTACCCATTATATATCATGTAATTTTTTATATTGAATACAAAATATTTCCCTAGGAATTTTAAGCAGGTTTCTAGAAAAAAGAGTACACAACTTGTTAATTGTTGTGAAAATTATCTAACAAGGACCTACATGGAAGGTATATTCCATGGTTTTTGTATCAAGTGAATCAGTGTGTGGATAATTAATTAATGTGTGACCAAACTACATTATGTGTAGTTGATTATTCATTACTTGTGGTTATATTTTTTGAAAAGTATATGCTAATTAATTTTTTATGAGTGGTGTAGAATTAGAAGAATTAATAATTACCTTTTGAATTATTATATAACCACATGACGTGTGTGGTTATCATACTCACTTTTAATAGCATATTTATTTCGAGTGGTTCATGTTGGTTATACTCAAGGCGTACCTTGTTGTCAGATATTCCATGAATACTACACAACATGAACCATGGAATTTCATGTTGTGTATATTGAGAAGTTTTATGTAAGAATACTTATTGAGTAAGTATATATTAAATTTTAGAGACCATAAATATGGTATGTTTCAAACCATGTCATGTGATATTACACATAATGTAAAAAATTAAAGTCCATAAATTGGATTCATCTATTATAGAAGGGAACATTCTATGTCACCTCCAACATACGACATGTATATTAAATTATATACATAATATAATATACCTAGTATGGTACATTAAATATAACATATCTCGACACATTGTTTTACATAATAATATTAAATTTAAAACAATTAATTTAATGTAACTATAATTTCAACAGATGAAAATCCCTTGGAATGTTTGAATGGATAATAAAGAAAATTTATTTATTTATTTATATGGAAATTAATTTTCTAATGATAGTAGTTATTATTCAGAATGTGATATTTGAAATTAATTGTAGCATGTTTAGAGGAGTAGTTGTTTCATGTTATATATGATCATGAGCATGAAAAATCTATATTTGTGCTGGGTTTCTATGAAATTTAATTTTTTATTTCATGTGTTTCAGGATGATGTTATTGTCAAATTAAATATAATGATCTATGTATCACCACTTACCCATTTTAATGTATATATTTTCATATCCATGGTTTATGTTATGTGACCCAAAAAAAATATTCTTCTCACCTATTTGTGTGTCATCATATATAATTGTAGGAGCTCCTCTGTTAGAGGACAAGGTTTATAATCAGGCCTACATGAACCCATCCAAAGAGATACATATGTTATAGGTTTAATGTTATAACTTGATAGTGTTTTTAGCTATGAGTGTTATTACCCAAGGGTCAAGGTTTTGTTTTTCATATTCAATTTTAATTAGTTGGTTTAAAAAGATCATGATCATATCACATGTCTATTTTATTGTTTTCAGTGCACAATTAATTATTTATTTACTAAATGAAAAGTTTATTTTATGTTTAAACATGATTAGATAATGTAAATATATTATCCATTATGTTAATATGAAATATAATAAATGTATTACACATAAATGTTTTAGTCAAATATGGTTAATAATGCATATAAAGTAGACATAAGTATTAAAATGCATAAAAATGATAAATGAAGTGATATATATTAATACATTTTTAATAAAATAAATGAATGAAATATTAATTCATATAATGAAAAATAGGATGTGTATTTAAATTAACCCATAGTTGAAGTTTCATCCAAGATAAATTTGAGGAACCTATTCGATTATCGTATAGTCTTAAAAATGATAAGAGGTCGACTTAATAAAATTGGTATTGAGGGTAATGGCCAATGTCTACAATATAAAATTTGGAATAATTTTTTGATGAAATCCAAGTCATGGATTATAATATGGAGGATTACACTAAAACAATTAAGTAAAAATAGTTAAATATATTTGAAAAGGTTAACTATCCCAAAAACAAAGAGTAATTTAAAATTTTGAAGTCTCGGTTTTGAAAAGAGGATATAGATAATTTTTACAAGAAAGTCCACATGAAAGAATATTCCAAATATAGGGGTAAGGCTATTTGGTTTTGATAAAATATATTGTTAATAATTAATTTAATTTATTATGAAAATCTTGGTAATAAATATAATGTATTCAAGTATACTTTTATCTGTGGTAGAAAAAATGAAAATACTTTAAAAACTATCATTATCCAAATGATATAATTTGGATAAAGAAAACTTTTGACCGATGTGAACTTCCATGATTAATACAACAACTTTCACATTGTACTATTCCCAGAGTGTAATTTTTATATGATGGAGTCCCTACTACCTATTAATATCTCTAAGGTGGAATGTGAATATGAACATACTATATTATAAAATCAATTTGGATTATGAATTTCATTTCAAATTCCTCATTAAATATTCCATGACTAGTGATATCAAAATTCATTATGAATACATAGATGGATACACCATATTTTCACATCCCAATGAAAATTATTATGAGAACGAAATACCAGAGTGTTACACGATTTATGAGTAAAACATTATGTGTAAAAATTGATAAATTGTACTATATAGAGATCATTTAATTATGAGGATTAGATGCATCGAGAAATTAATAAAAAAATAATAATCTATCCAATGAATTCTTAATTGACATCATTCTCATCTTACATTCCCATTACATGTCAAGTTGAATTGTGAATTTAATTTTGATATATATATATAAGTTTCTCTCAAGTATAATAAATATGTTTGTATATGATGATATGTATTTGAAGAATGAAAAACCGTTGATCCTTGTGCTAAATAAGAGGATATAAAATAAAAAAATTCATATGACTAGTTTCATGTCTAACACACTTTCGCACCACCGTACCAAGAAAAGGAGTATCAGAAAGAATGTTAAGGAAAATCATATTGTGCTTTTTATATATGGTATGTAATCTACTGAAAAAATAAATATTTATCAGTAAAAAATAATTTGAGATTATAGTGTAATCATTATCAAAAGAAATTTCCTTATTTCTAGTAATTGGGTATAAGATACAGCTTGTGGTACTCGAATTTTAGCCAAAAAAGGAAAATTGTAAGTTCAATTTTGGTTTCGAAGTTGAGGTGGAAATCTGGGATAAAAAGAGATGAATAATAATTACATTGGTTATTTTATTATACCATATCGCTTTGTCGATATATTATATTCAATTTTTTAATAATTTTCATTATGTGCCCAATATAACAAAAAATAATAATATATGTATCTAGAATATACATGGATAAATTTACGGTCATGTTAGGGAATGAGATACTCTATGTTTATAAAGATAAGAAATCTTATTTTAGGGAACATTATAATGATGACCTTTATGTAATATAATATGATAAAAAAGTTTTATAAATTTATATTAAAATAGGTTCAAATGAATCAAATCACATTATGTTGTTGCATCGATGACCTGGTTGTAATGCCCTGACCCCAGTTACCCCGAGTCGTTGCATTATTACATAACATTGGAATGATTACAAGGAATCAAGTCCTGAAGGACTAATCAGTTTAGAAGTTCTGTAAAATAGATTACATACATGAATATCAGCATTACAACTTTAAAATAAAAACAACAGCAATTTATTCCATTAGAAACATCCAAGCATCATAGATTATGCCTGCAAGTCACTCATAACTAACTTCTTCATATCCTGGGAAAATAAAACATAAGAAATGAGTGAGCTCAGATACTTAGTAAGGGTAAATAATTTATAGGAAGCTATAAACTTATAAGGAAAGATTTGTAATAAAACAAAAACCTTTTAAACATAAATGTGAAAATAATATGGAAAAAATAAATCAAACATTACCATATAAACTTGAAAATGTATAATCTACTAGTATAATAATCACTTGTAATAACTAATTTAATAATTATGGAATGTAGTGTACCGAACATTAATTTCTATTTCAATGCCTCACGCTAGGACCTATGGGCTAACTCTAACTTGACCCAAACCCGAAGAGCCTCTTTAACTGGACTCCATCCCGGAGAGCCTCTGTAACCGGACTACAACCCAGAGAGCCCCTTTAACCGAACTCCAACCCGGAGGGTCTGATCTAATAGGACCCCAACCCAGAGGGCTTACATTTACCAGTCCCAAACCTGGAACATACTAGTCCAAATCATTTATCATAAGAAAAGGTTAAAATAAAACATAAACATTCATCTTATAACTATCATATAAAATGTCAATACTTTATCCATAAACCATTAATGGTACTAAAATAACAGATCCACAGTCAAACATATCAAAAACATTTCTATATAATATGGAATATTTGAATCAAAATAAATCAACATAAAACAAATTTAAAATATAGTAATGGATGTTGAAATAGATTAAAATAATCAGTAAAATTCTTTGAGAGAAATACCCCTTTTTCATGAATCGTTTAAAATTATCATAATTTATAAATGCAGTCATTTAAAAGGGATTTTTGAATCATAGTGTCCCATACCACATTGAAACTTTTTAAAAAAATTATCATTTCAAAAAATTCATATCCATATAAATAAATCCTTAAAATCATTTTGAAAACATGGAAATTAATTAAAAGGGTTTGGAATTATAAATCTTTAAAACACTTAAAATGATGATCTAGTTAAATAAACCCTCCCATAAATCATTAAAAGCTTCCTTTTGAAAATTATTTTTATTAAAAATGATTATATATGATTAGTATGTCCCAGAAAATACTTACACATGAATAATCTTGGATAATAATGAGATTGAGGAAATAACCCTTATCTCGTTTTAATCAATCGAGCTGTATGAACAATAGCCAATAACCACCAAATGAATCACAAAATTTCATGAATATAAAATGAATCATGATAATATATATCATATGGAAGTACACGATACAACACATGCAATAAATAAGTGGTGAACAATGTAAATATCATATAATTGAAAGTGATATATGAAACCCATTACCACGTGTTCGACTTGTCTCACTCGTATGTTCCTTGTTCTTCCTTTAATTTGGGTAATTATCTTCATTTTGAACAAAAAGGACTTATTGATTTGGCTTATACCTAAGTTAAGTATTCTATTTTTATTAAAGGGATATTAATGGCTTATTTGGGTAGGGTTTGGATGAGCCAAGGGGCTTGAGAGGTGTGTGGAATGGGATTGAAGTGGTGTCCTTTTATAAGGAGGAGGAGGTGCTCTTTAAGAAAATGTGAAAATATTATTTTATTATATAGTGATATTCAGTTTCTAAAGGTCCAAAATAAATTAAATTCTAATATAAGATGAAACATCGTCTAAATAAAATCATCCAATAATAATTGGATAGGTTTTGGATATAGTTTTAATATAAATAATCTTATTTATTTAAATCATTTTTTAATGGGGTAAATACTACATCATTATTATGTCATGAATAATTTAATTTATTTGATGCCTATAGATTATAATAAAAATACCTTAATTTAGGAAATATTTTTATCCTTCCAATGAATATTTATATTTGAAAATATGAGTTATATTACCCCATGTAAAAATTGATTTAGTAAAAGATAATTTTTATGTCATTTTTGCCTTTATTTTAAGTTAACTAAAATAAAGTTTCATTATCATTAAAAAGTGGTGCCATGTGGTCCCAAAATAAACCAATGGATGCCCATGGTCGGCCATGACTCATCCAATATGGTTAATACAATTGTTAAGGTAAATTTTTGATTTTATAATATTCTTTTTAACTTGAATTACCATATTTACATTTAACCGCGATAAATAAAATTCAAAACTTACTAATCAAAAAAAATTATTTTCATCTTATTGAACCACATTTTTACTTTCTGAGCTTATCTATTTCTCTCATATTTTTAATATTCAACTCAAAGAAGTGGAAAAATTATGTTTTATGCAAATTTGCAATTGCTCCTAAGAGGTGGGTAAAATATGGTAAAACGTTCATTAAAAATTTTATATATCTAAATTTATATTAAAATGACTCCAATGAATTATATTGAACTTATATAGGTATTATTCATCTATTTTTAAGTAAAATAAATTAATTTAAAATATATAATTATTTAAATAAAAAGTCGGTTTTAACCAATAACTTATTGTTTTTCACTATTCATCAAAAAATTCAATGTTTTCAGAAAAATACCAAAATTTTAACCTAAGATAATTTTGATATTATTAATTAAAAAATATATTATATTTTACCAAATTCAAAACATAGAAGTTTCATTTATTAAATTAAAATCAATTCCCATTCTCAAAACCAAAAAGCGTGTTTTTAATAAATAATAACTAACAAAAGATTGATACTTGTTTATGTTCAATTTCCAAGTGAAATAATTTCCCATGAATAAAATTAGATTAAATGGTAAAATTATAATCTATTTATACTTCAAAACAACTAAAATTTACAATTTAAAAATACAAATTATTTTGATTAAAAAAGTTGTTTTTAGTTAAAATATAGCATTTTCACTATTCACCCAAATATGACAGTTATCAGAAAAACAAAACTTTTTTACTGAAACTACATTCTTATGTCCCGATTATAAATAAGAAGTTTATTTTGTCAAATTAATTATATAAAAGTTTCAAATAGTGGATTTAAAAAGGGTTCTCCATTAAAAGGTGATAAAATTGCATATTTTTAAAAAATACTTCTTTTATCTGAAAAAATGAATTTCTTTTTTCATTACGTCTACGAAACTCATAAAATGGATTATAATATTATAAGTATTATATAATGTTCAAAATATAGTTAATACTATTCATAACCTTCTTTTAATGGCTAGTTTGGTATGTCATGGTGTGCTTGAACACGGTGTTGCGTGTAGTGCAAGTTATTGAATTACTTTGAAGAAATAATGTACTATGAAATATTGGGGTGTTAAATAATTACATCCATCAATAAATTTTGTCCTTGAAATTAGAAATTGTTCTTTGAAAATAAAAGGTTGAAAATAGAAATACCTTTGTGGGGAAACCCACATCGGAAATTGGGTTAATAAAATTTATTCTCAATAAGAGGAAAAGGGGAATGAAAAATTCTCCAAAAAATTATGATATAGATTAAGAGGAAGTTGGTTGAAATTAGATACACATGATTGGAGGAAAAATATAAATATTTATAGGGAGTTATTGAGGTCATCAGTCGCAAACAATTGTAGAATTGAGGGCCTCAAATCCATCATTCTATGATGATTTGAAATATCACAGGTTCAACAAAAAATAAGGTATTAGGATAACACATTTTTAGTTTTAGGAACCCTTACCTAATGTTTAGGAATTAATTTAGTTATAGAATAAGAGAAGAAAAAATATATACATGACATGTATAGTTCCATCTTTTAACTAATTTCTACCACAAACTCATCTTTCACTCTAAAAGATAATAGAATTTAAAAATATATTCTATTTATCCTATTCTTATAGGGTTCCAAAAAAATGAATTTATAATTTATCTAAAATTCCTTTTAAAAAAACTACATTATTCAATCCAGGACATCACGTGGGCCAGTGGTAGCTGATACACCCTTGTTGCCCTTCAGTTGCAGGTTCAAGTATCACGGCCTTGCCAGACGTGACGTTTTTCCAGCTAACCTCCAGGTTGTCCTTTTATGGAAATCTAAAAATAATATCATACTAGACTTACCCAAAATACTTCTATCCAAACTCGTAGTCCAACATTTATAAGGAAGTTAAACACAATGAAGATCCTTTTTTCCACGTAATAATATTTGAACACCTTCATCATGTATTCTTTTAAAACACTACAACATCATAAATTTCCACAAAACCTTATTGATGAAAATAAATCTCTCTTATTACTTATAGAATACTCGATATACAACTTCTATCCAAAAATTTTGTAAACTCCAACAATGGGGGAATATAAAAATCATTAATCAGTTTCAAGGTAGTCAAGAATATCCAATATAATATATCCAAATCAATCATGTATTATTCCAAAATCACTACCTCAGTATCAGAGCAATATTATGCTTTATCTTTCTCTCAACCATATATTTTCCAAAAAAGTTGACCTATTATTGATTCACTTTTTAGGGTTCCACACAATCTCAAGTCCTTAATGAAATAATACTGCAGTACAATCATTTTATACTCTATAATTCCTATAACTTGTGCATCATTAATACCATACTAAAATGACATAATACATTAATTACAATGAAATAAATCTAATCATACCTCTTCATCTTCGGTAGTATCATAACTATATTATTATCCAATAGCAGTATTTGGGGTATACTCTAATGATTTGGAAATTTATTCGTATAGTGTCCCAACTCCTTGCAGATGAAGCATTGTAAATTTGAAACATTTTTCTTACCCATGCAATCACATACTTAGTGTACTTTTTATCCACAATTATAAAAAATTATCATTCCCTTCAAAAATTTACCATGGTGATTCTTTCCACAGTTATCACATATAAGAAATTCATACTTTTTACTCTTCCCTTTATCCAACTTTCTCTTTTCCATCCTTTTCTTCTCTTGCTTCCCATTATATCCATAGGACTCAAAGAATTCTTACTTATCTTATTAACACATGATATTGTTTCTTCATATGTTGAGAATACATGGGAGACTAGTTCCATTCTAAATTTTGGCTTAATACCATGAAAGATACGATCCATCTTACTCTTTGGATCATACATATTGTTGGAGTTCACATTAATTCTACTGGGGGCCATTTCTATACAATGGCATACACTAGGTCAGTTTATGAATTGAAATTAATAATTCCAAACTTGTAAAATACCTAACGTAAATTGAAATGTTTTGGATATAATACATAACCATAAAAATATTTTATTTGAAGAGGTATATACCCGTAAATCCTTCATAGTGATTTGTAATGAAAATGGGAATTATCCTAAACATATCCACTATGAGTGTCGTAACCAAGAGTGAAACAAGGTCCGTTTTCGTGCACCAGTTCCTGTTCAAGTCTAGCTCAAAGCGGTGTTTTCAGGTTTTACCCCTAGGTACATCTGTTCCAGATCCACCTCTACCTGCTCGTATCCAAACAGGGATCTATTTTCGTTGAAAACTCACAAAATCTCTACATTACCAAATTTCTACGAAGTTATTCTATACTAATCCTCAACGACTATCTTACGGTTATGTGCTCCAATCAGAGTTTATCTAAATCTAGTTTCCAAGGATATTTCTAAACATACTCTGATACAAACTGTAACACCCCGACCCCAATTACCAACAGTTGGTGCATCATTACATAACATAAGAATGATTACAAGGAATCATGTCTCGAAGGACCGATAAGTTTAAATGTATTGGAAAATAAATTATATACATGATGTTAAACATTGCATCATGAAAAGAAAAACTATAGTAATTTATTACATTAGAAACATCCAAGTCTCCTAGATTATTCCCTAATAACTAACTTTTTTATATCCTGAGAAAATAAAACATATGGGGAGAGCTCAGATTCTCAGTAAGGGTAAATACTTTAGTGGAAGTTATAAAATTTTAAGGAAAGATGTGTAATAAAACAACTACCTTTTAAACATAAACTAGAACATAATATAGAAAAAATAAATCATACATTACCATATAAACATGCACGTGGATATTATACTAGTTGAATAATAACTTTTAATAACTAATTTCATAATGAGGGAATCTATAATACCAGAATTTAATTTCAATTTCAAGGCCTCATGTTAGGACCTATGGGATAACTGTAACTGGACCCAACCCCAGAGAGCCTCTTTAACCGGTATCCATCCTAGAGAGCCTCTGTAACTAGACTCCAACCCAGAGAGCCTCTGTAATTGAAATCTAACCCAGAGGGTCTACTGTAACCGGACCCCAACCCGGAGGGTATACATTCACCGGTCCCCAACCTGGAACATACTATTCCAATACATTCATAATAAGAAAAGGTTCAAATATAACCTAAACATTCATCTTATAACTAGAATACAAAATTTCAATACTTTATCCATAAAAAATGAATGGTATAAAAATTATACATCCACATTCAAATATATCCAAAAACATTCAATACAATATGGATTATTTGTATCATAATAAATCAACTTCAAACAAGTTTAAAATCCATTAAAGGATGTTGACATAGATGATAATGATCCGTAAAATGCATTGAGAGAAATATCCCTTTTTCATGAAATCGTTTAAAATTCTCACAATTTATAAAGGTAGTCATTTAAAATGTATTTTTGAATAAAAGTGTCTCATACCACTTTGAAACTTTTTATTAGAATTATAATTTCAAAACATTCATGTTAATATAAATAAATCCTTAAAATCATTTTGAAAACATGGACATTAATTAAAAGGGTTTAGAAAGATAAATCATTAAGACATTTAAACAAATGATCTAGTTAAATAGACCCTCCCATAAATCCGTAAAAGCTTCCTTTTGAAAATTATTTTTATAAAATATGATTATATATGATAGGTATGTCCTAGAAAATACTTACACATGAACAATCTCAGATAATAATGAGATTGAGGAAATACACCTTCTCTCATTTTAATCAATCCAGTCACATGAACAACAGTAAAAAACCACCAAATGAATCACTTAATATCATGAATATAAATAGAATCATTATAATATATATCAATTGACATTATAAAATACACCACATAAAATAAATAAGTGATGAACAATAAAAATCTCACGGAATTAAAAGTGATATAAGAAACCCCTTACCACGTGTCCGACATGACTCACTCGTATGTTCTTTATTCATCGTATAATTTGGGTAAATACCTTTGGTTTGAACCAAAAAGACTTTTTAAGTGACCTCTAACTAAGGTAAGGCATCTAGGTGTAAGATAGGGATATTGAGAGATTATTTGGGCAGAGTTTGGATGTGCTATGGGGCTTGAGAGGTGTGTGAAATGGGTTAGAAGTGGAATCCTTTTATAAGGGGGGGATGGGATCTTTAAGAAAGTGTAAAAATATTATTTTATTATATAGTGATATTCGGTTTATAAAGGTCAAAAACTAATTAATGTAAAATATAAGATGACTCATGTCCGAAATAAAATCATCCAATAAAAATGGGACATGTTTCAGATACTGTTTTTAAATTAATAATATTATTTATTTAAATCATTTAATAATGAGCTAAATACTACATCAGTATTGTGTCATAAATAATTTAATTTATTTTATGTATAAAAATAATAAAAACCCAAATGTAGGAAATCCTTTTATCTTTCCAATGAATATTTATAGTCGAAAAGATGACTTATATAACCCCATCTAAAAATTGATTTACTAAATGATATTTGTTTATGTCATTTTTTCCTTTACTTTAACTTAATTAAATTAAAGTGTCATTATCATTCATAAATGGATCCATGGGGTCCCAAAATCGACCTAATGGTGCCCTTGTTCGGCCATGACTCATCCAATAAGTTTAAGACAAGTTCTAGGGTAATTTTTTATTATTATAATATTCTTTTTACCTTGAATTACCCTATTTACCTATTACCATGGTAAATAAAAGTAAAAAGTTTCTATTCACCAAAAATTATTTTCATATTATTCAACCACATTTTACTTACTGTGGTTAACTGTGTTTCCCATATTTTTTAAATTCAACTCACAAAAGCAGTAAAATGATGTTTTATGCAAATTTGAAAATGCTCTTAGGAGGTGGGTAAAAGACGGTAAAAAGTTCAATAAAACTTTTTTATATATAAACATATTATAAAATGAATCTAAGGAATTGTATTGAATATATATAGGTATTATGTATATATTTTTACCTAAAATATATTTAAATAAAATTAATTATTATTTAAATAAAAAATTCATTTTTAACCAATAACTCAGTGTTTTTCACTATTCATCAAAAATTAAAAGTTTTCAGAAAAATGCCAAATTTTCACCCTGAGCTAATTTTGATATTATGAATTCAAAAAATAATTATATTTTACCAAATTTAAAACTTATATGTTTAATTTATTTATTTAAAATTAATTCCCACTGCCAAAAACAAAAAACATGTTTTTATGAAATAATAACTCACAAAAGATTGATACTTGTTTACGTTCAATTTCCAAGTGAAATTATTTTCACGAAATAACATTTGATTAAATGGTAAATATATAATATATTTATAATTCCAATAAATTAAAATGTAAAATTTAACACTAAAAATTATTTTGATTAAAAAAGTTGTTTTAAGTTAAAATATAGTATTTTTTACTGTTCACCTAAATATGAAAGTTATCCAAAAACACCAAAAATTTATTGAAACTAACTTCTTATGTCCCGATTCTAAAGAATATGTTTATTTTGTCAAATTGAATATATAAAAGTTTCAAATATTAGATTTAAAAAGGGTTCGCCATTAAAAGGCGATAAAATTTAATTTTAAAAAAATACTTCATTTATATGAAATTAATGATATTTTTTCATTATCTCTATGAAAATCATAATATAAATTATAATATTATAAGTATTATATAAATTTAAATTTTTAGTTATTTATATTCAAAACCTCTTTTGAACAACAATTTTGGTATGTCATGGTGTGCTTGAACTCGGTGTTGCGTATAGTGCAAGTTATTGAATTACTTTGAAAAAATAATGTACTATGAAATCTTGGAGTGTTAAATTGGTCATATGAATGTGAAATTTTTTCAAAAATATATTAAAAAACTTCTCTATTTTTTAAAACTAAATCTTGTAGATATAAGTCATAGTTTTTTTCATTAAAAAATGACCAAAGTATCATATAGTGGAAATGATGAAAGATCATTAGTGCTTCTAGAATTTGTTCATACATGTGTTTGATCACCATTTCCAGATGATTATGGATTTGGATACTCTAAATTTAAATTTTTTATGACATTAATAGACATGGGAACATATAAATAAAAGGAAAAAGATAGATTCTATAGATAAATTTGAGGAATTCTATAATAAATTTGATAATAATATGGTTAAGAATATAAAGAAACATTAATCTGAATTGGGATGGGAGTATCTTAACTTGGGGTTCATCAATTATCCGATAGAGTTTGAAATACTATTTAAACTCACTACTCCTTATACACTATATTGGAATGGTTTTATTGTAATGAGGAACAAAGATATGTTGGATAGTGTGTGATTGATGATGACACATGTGATTATTCCATTATCTTTATGAGAATAAACATTATAGATTGTATAACACATATTGAACCCATGTTGAACAAAAAGTTCAAAAAAATTTCACTATTTATTCATTTATGTGAAAAAAACCATTTTCATGTAAAAATATATAGGTTTTGAATAATTTATTATTGATTTTTTCATATAAATTCTTGAACCATAAGGAACAA
Source organism: Viscum album (assembly GCA_963277665.1). NCBI lineage: Eukaryota > Viridiplantae > Streptophyta > Magnoliopsida > Santalales > Viscaceae > Viscum > Viscum album. The sequence goes on along the minus strand of OY728133.1, from coordinate 1,368,681,284 downwards.
ATTGTATATTTATATGAAATCATATGGAATCTATATGATAGTATCTACAAAATATTAAAAATAAAGCAACTTTGTTATTCTGGATCCTTCTTATCATGAGAGGGATAATATCTCTAAAATATATAGTGGGACCATGATATAATTTTATGAGTTCAAGGATCCGAATTCACAGAAGTTAGAACATGAAAAATTTCATGAAACACTATCGAATTTGATTTTTCCAGAGACACAATTACATCATAAGAGAAACAATGAGTTATATAAACTATAGAGATATGGATTTATAGTCACGGAGGATCATGACTGATTATTTGATCTAAATTGATGAAACAATATCACATAAAGATGAAGTATGAATATCAAAAGTTGAAAAATTAAAAGAGATTATATATTTTGGAATGGATTCTATATATGAGAACTATGATTCAGTATAGGTGTATCAAAACCTTAATGTAAGGATGGTTGTGTGAAAATAGGTACTCAAGAAGAAGTTTTATATGTATGGTAAATTCAGTACATATATGGGGAAATTGGTTTCGACAGGATTAATGACATGGTAATGCATAAGCTTCTATGTTTTTTTAACAAGTAACTTAATAAAATATATTATAATTCAATTTTCAATAGATTATTATCCTGATTATGATATATTGAAAATGTATGTCAAAACAAATTTACATAATTATAACCATCTAGAAGATATATATATCAAAAAAGAAGAATTTTTTTTAAGAATTTAAAGGATTCCAATAATGTTTTCATGTTGTGATATACATTTATGGAATGAAGAATGAATAAATAAAAAATACTACATTTTTTAATGCACCTATTAGATATTTTGTTTCGAAAACAAAAAATGTGATCTATATATCAATAAGTGGTTTAGTTGGAGTGTATTAGCTTTTATAGTAGTATATGCTAATGAAAAATTAATATTGGGGAATTAAAATATATCATCATAGTTAGTAATGATGTGGTTAACCTAATGAATCTCCATGATAAAAATATGTGAAGATGTGGGTAATTTATACATAAATTTCATTTTTAACACATGTAATAGGATTCCTAGACTAATTGAAGGTTCCTAAATTGAAAAGGTACTAAATAAATTCAATATGAATGTTTCCGATTGAAATAAATGATTTTATTCCACATTCATAGTAGGTTGGAATTAATGTCATTTCAGACATCCATTTCAAATGAATATAATTGTTGGAATTTTTTAATAGTGATTATTTGAAGTTTATGTTGTCCATGAAGATGGTATGTTAGTCTCATCTCACCCTTTTGGGGGGATTATTTTATTTTTTGGTACATTATTATTGATTTAAAATGTTTTCATGAATATTTTTGAAATACTAGTGGGGTACTAGCTTCCCAATTCTATTAAAACGGATAACAGTTATGCAGTTATACTAATATATGTATATATTAATGGTTCAATATATTAAATATACTAATTAGTGATGCATAATTTGAGTTTTTTGGTTTAAATCCATGAATTTTGGAACTCTAATGTTTATCATGGGGTATCCTTAATGAATGTATTCTATGGGGTTGGAGTCATGGATAAATCTATTAAGCATAGGACTTGTGTGTTAAGAATCATTGGTAATGTATCACAAATGGTTGGACTCTATAGGCTTGGCCACATATTGGGGACTCCCCTAGTACATGCCAAAAAAAGATGGTCTCTGTAGGTTTAGATTAGTATGGTTGGACATCATGGTGATAACCTAATATGTTAGACTTTGTGGGAATAATCTCACATGGTTTTCCACTATGGTAATGGGCTCATGTGTCTATCCTTTATGGGATTCCCTAAAATAGTTTTCATCATGGGCATGTCCTCATTTTGTTTTCTTCTCACACTTGGATATTTTAATTTATCCCATTTTCTAGTACTTCTTTCGTTGTTACCGAAGTATTAACAAGAAGATTTTTTAATACTCATATTATTTGTTCCAATATTTATATAAGAATGAATGTAAAATTAATAGTTGAATCTAGGTAACTAGTTTATAGAAAAGGGTGAAAAAATAGAGGTTCTACGTGGTCATGAAGAGCGAGTTAGTTCAACCGCAACCCCTGCCTCAATGTTAAATCACCATATGATGCATCAATGAAGGAATCACAAATTCAATGAGGATCATGGAATCATGAGGTCAAATTCATGATCTTTATTACTTCATGTGTTTTAGTACATTGATAGGATACCTCACTATCATTATGATATACATTGATTGGATTGTCACTATGATAGGTGATTGATAATGATAGATTATTATACATAAATACCTTCAATATGTTTCACTTTAATGATCCTTATAATTTGACTGAAAATGTTTTTCCATCTTATCATTCCTTAAAATGGAATTTTGGATTTGTTTAATACGATGTTGACCATGGAGATATGGATTGTACGAATATAAATACTATATAAAATTATTTGTGGCATACATTGGATTTTTAATTTGCATTTGAAGGAGATTGGGAACTATTCATTATTGGATAAATAGACTCTAGTTTTTAGATCATCTAATATGATAGGAAATCATAGTCAAGACATGTCTTTTTCTTAACAGAATAGTTTTGAGATAGAAGGTTTCTAATAATATAGTGGTCATAAAATGTTACAATAATTCTCACAATATTTTATCCCATTATATTGATAAAAATGTAGTCATTAAATTAAAAATGATCCATGAAAATCATGTGTTCTTAACAGAAAATATTCTATCACACTTTATTTTGAAATTATTTTAGTGGGGTCATAAGTAAGGAATCATGTTCAAATAAAATGGTGAACATACACATAAAAAATATCATCTATTATTGGATTTATTCTAGAGGGGTTAGGTTGTATTAAGTATTTTAGAAATAGACGAATAAATGATAGAAAAGTTGGATAAATACTTATCTCAAATGACCAATGAATACCATGTGATAACTATAAGAATAAATATGATTCCATAGATATCTCTAGTTAAAGATGGAGTCTTTGTCTAACAACCTGAGATTTTATGAAAAATATTCATTTAATTTCATTGATTTCTTGTGTTGAACGCTACACCAAGATTAACATGTGCTATACCCAACACCATATTAGCTTGCAGTATATGCAAAAACTATTCCAGGCTTGTGTTGCACGCCAGAGAAACCTTCCTCGATAGCGTGTGTTATAAGAAATATCGAGATTCACTAAACAAGATATTACTATAATATTATTAGGAACAAGCCGTTATGAATAATAATACCCAATTTTTGAAATTTTATATATTTTATCTTTCAAAATGGACTTCATTTTTGGATTCAGAATATCGAAATTATCCAAGGGTGAGTTTTTGGTACTTTTCTGAAAACTGTCAATTTTTGATGAATAGTGAAAAACACTGAGTTATTGGTTAAAACCGATATTTTATTTAAATAATAATTTATTTTATTTAAATTTATTTTAGGTCAATATAGATACGTAATACCTATATAATTTCAATACAATTCATTGGAGTCATTTTATAATATTTTTTGATATATAAAAATTTTATTGAACTTTTCACCATCTTTTTCCCACCTCCTAGGAGCATTTGCAAATTTACATAAATCATAATTTTACCGATTCTGTGAGTGGAATTTTGAAAATCCGAGAGACACGGTTAATATCAAGGAGTAAAATGTGGCCAATAAGATAAAAATAATTTTAGGTGAATAGTAACTTTTTTTCTTTTATTTACCACGGTTAAAAGTAAATCGGGCAATTAAGGGTAAAAATGATATTATTATTGCCCTAACACATGTCTTAATTCTATTGGATAAGTTTAAATCGACCAAAAACAACCTTAGGAAGAAACTTTTTCCCTTTAGGTCCACTAGGATTAGATTAGGACATTTATTATTATTTTATTTAAAGAAGAGTTAATATAGTTAAAATCAATGTTTAATAACTAAAATTTTTTTAATATAGGTTTTTATATAAGATAAATTAGACTATAGATATAAATTAGAAAAATAAAAGGATTTCCTACATAATGGTATTTTATTTAAAAATTTATACTTTAAATAATTTAATTTATTTATGACACAATGATGATGTAGTAATTACATTATCAATGAAATATTAACATAATTGATATTATAAATACCCAAATAAATGTAATTTGAGACTTTTTATGAATTAAACTAATTTTATAGGTTAATATTACATGTTAGTTTGGATTTAATTAACTTTATTTGAACTATTCATGCTGTTATGATTTTCACAAAAATAAATTACCAAATAGTGTCAAAATTGACATAAAATAGTTTTTTAAAACAAATATTATATTATTAATTGTTATTATATTCCTGAAAATCTACGGATTGGAAAAATGACTTATATAAGGTTTTATATATTAATAATGAACCACTTGGGGTTCTTTTGGCTTGTCATAGTATGTTTATTAACCATATAGTGTAAAAAAATAAAAAGACAGGGTAAAAGTTAAATTATTTAACTTCGAGTTAAATCTAAATTATAAGGTTAAAATAGTCACCTAAACTTGTCTAAAACCTATTGGTTGAAGGGGAAATAGAACCATCCCCACTTTAGCTTCTAAATAAATTAATTTGGAGCTATTATAAACCGAATATGACTTTATTATAAAAAAATATTTTAAGTTTTTCCTAAAGTGCCCCTCTCCTCCTTTATAAAAGGGAACCTCCTCCCTCTTCTCTTTACACAATTTTGAGCCTTCATGCTCAGACAACCCCTGAACATTACCCTTATAAACTTACCTAGAAACATTATAGATATTCTGGTCTCCTCAAAAGACCATCTCTATTACCTTAAGAGGAATCTTAAAAGAGGTGTGTCGAAGAAGAGGTAATCTCTTCTACCGATTCTTTCAAGTTTCACTCTTCTTCAACTTCTTATTATTTAGTTGTTTAATTATAAAGTAATAAAATAAGAATCACTAATGTACTTATATGTTATAATAAATATGAAACAACCCCATTTCTCCTTTTATTCATCCTACAGAAAATGAAATCACCGTGCGTGCGTACGTACGGAATGCGGTCTTCACACCGTGGTGTAATCTGTTCTTCCACCACCACGTTACATGGATTTGTATAATGGTGTAAAGAATAACTATATATGGTTATTATAAAATCATACTGATTATAAGTTATTATATCATCCACTTCAATTCAATTCAATAATTTTGGGAACGATATCATTGCTCGTGTGTACGTACGAATTACCGCCTCCACGACGGGATGAGATTCATTCTCCATGTTAACCATTCAAGAATGATTATAATGTATATATAATGAATAATAATGAAATATATGACATGATAAAGATACTGAATTATATATATATATATATATATCATCTACATACTTCCATTCAAGTCAGTAAGGAAAGGAAAATAGCTTTCAGGCGTACGTATGGCCTACCGTCTCCATGAATGTTGTATTTAATTTCATTTATCTATATATATTATATATATATATAATGAATATATATGATATATAAATCATGATTTAAATTCTGGAAGTAAGTAAATAATGATATAATTAATAATAATATCAAGAACAACATGTCAAAACACGTAAGAGAAATAAAACGATTTTACCCAAAACGCCGCTTTAACATGGAATTTACAAAAGAATGGGTAATATAAAGTAATATGTGAACCATATATGATAACATAACAATGAATATGATTCTTTAATAATCCAATGACATTATTTAAATCATTATACAGGAGGTTCAGATACGTACGATGCATATCTGACCTAAGGTAAGGGATAATTATTCCAATCTCGTTCTTATCCGAGATTTTTATTCGTAAGTATCTACTAGAGTTATTGGTATCATCCATGTCCTTGTTTTATAAAAGTGTTTTCATGCATGTTTAATGTCCTTTTTACACATTTTTGACTTTTACCACATGTTATGAAAGGAATATTTCTTTTATTTACCATACGAGGAACTTTTTGACTTTTCTGTGAAAAGTACGAAGAGAATGTTTTTTTAACTCATATGGCATGAACAGATTTTTACGGTTTTATAACACCATATTTTCCTGAAGATTACTCTACCATATTTCATGATTATTTTCTACAAAATTATTTTCCATTAAAATTTCATGGAATTTTGGGGAAAAAAATGATTTTGAAGTAGAAGGGATATTTTCCTCAAGAATTCATTTCAACTGTTTTGTCAAAAATATTTTCCATCTAAGATGACATTGTTTAGTATGATTATTTTTCATGTATAATTTCTATATAAATTACATGGAGCACTTTTCTTATGATTAAATGATGTCCATTTGTTTTATATGGATTATGTTATGATGGGATGATGTTTATGAAACCCATTTTATTGTTTGGGTTACGACGAATGATTTATGTTTGTTTTGTGAAAAAAGTAAGAATGATTTCATTATGAGATGGGTGTGACCAATATTTCCATCAAATGAATTGGATAAAGATTTATATCTCATGATATAGCCATGGTTGTAATGGTATGTTAATCTGGTTTAGTGATACATGAATGGAACGAGGAGTGAACTCGAATCAGTAGCGGACTTTGTCTACTAAGATGGTCTTTGCAGCAATGCCTTGGATACTATGGAAATAATATCATGGGATTAATGGTTTTCCACAATTAAATGTTTTATTCCCATGCTATTTTATCATTATTGATGTTCCTTTATGATCTATGCCTTATGTTCTACCATGATTTGTTTCTCAAGATTTTTATGTTTAAACTTTATGTTCATGTTTTTTTTAAAGTTCAAATGTATATGATTTGTTTTATTTTCTCCATGCTTACCCTTTCTAAGCATTTGAGCTCACCCATTATTTGTTTTCTTTTCCCTAGGATTTAATGAATAGTTTTAGGTAAAAAATAGAAGGGGAAGATATTTATGGGAGATGCTGAAGATCTTTCACCATGATTAGAATATTATGTTCCGAGTTTCCAAAGACACTAAACTATTATAGTCCTTGCTTGTTTGTTTTTGTTATGTATTAAGTATTACGAAAAATTAATGTAATGTCCTTGTACATCAAGTACGAGTCTCTACAGTTGGTATCATAGGAATGGTTTACTTATCCTTTGGAAACTAAGACACGAAATCTTTTGAGAGATCCCTAGATATATTTATAAGTTATGTCTAGGGATGCCCCTAAGGTTAAGTACAAGTATAAGTTATAGTCCAAGAATTACGATAATGATCATAGAATTAAACCTAAGATGTTAGAGATTCAAAGTACTCCCCCTTGATTATGTTGTTTTTCTAGTACGATTTTTTCCTCTCATACTATTCTTTTTGGGTTTTAAGAAATGGTAGGAAATAGGAGGATTCATGTTAATGGAGAATTTGATAGACAATGGAATGATATTCATCATGAGCTACACAATGAAATGGTATTTATACGGTGAAACATCCTTATTATTCCTAATCAGTAATCTCATAAAATGATCAATAATATAAACTTTGGTAAGTTTCCTGACTCAACTAATAAGAGAAATATGGTGTTTTATGATGATCATAGAGGAAATAAAGTTCAATTTCCCTCATGCAAATCATGTGGGAAGAGGCATGAGGGAGAATGTTTCAAAGGAACTAGAAGATGTTTTGGGTGTGGAAAAGATGGACACAAAGCTGGTAATTCAAAAGGAAAATGTTTATTTAACACAGTGGACAAGGATAATGGTATTGTTAAGACATCAACAATGGTTAAATGTTTTAAATGTGGAATGTACGGGCATTATGCAAACCAATTCCCAAAGGGAAAGTCTCAAGAAAAGATTCATCATGGTCACATGGGTAGTATTTATATTGATGATGATGGAGATACTATAAATGATATATGAGATGAAAGAATTGATGAATTTCGGTCAATTGTTTAAGATGGTAGTGGAATGACTTATGTTTTTCTAGAGTTATATTGTATAGGTAATTTAATGGTACTATGGAATAAAGAAACATCAATGTATTGTTACACTATTGTTTTTTCTAAAGTATTTGAATGTATATGTTGAATGGTACTGGTAACCATGAAAGGTTATTCCGATATTTTTTGGAAAGTAGATGATATGCACATAATAAAGGGATAGATAGATAAAGATATGTTTGATAGTATTAATGAGATCATGACTGATATAATGACAATGTGATATCATAATGTGAGTATATAGAAATTTTGGGATTTTTGTATGTGGAAAGGGTAAAATTTTGATAGAATTCATGTTTTTACTAAGGTTCTATGGTAATTTATGATTCATGAGAATACATGATTAAGGTATTCACATGTTTATAATGATATCAACAAGATATAACTTATGATATATGGGGGATAAATTATGGTATTAACGTTCTTGTTATGTGACCTTTCAAGTAATCGTTTTCTTTATACTATGAGATTGGATAGATATATTTTGAATAAGTCTAAAAATTAGAAAGGATTATGTCGGACATCAGATAGAATTTTTTATGCCTAGAACTTTTTTTTGATATTATTTCTGTAATGTTATAATAGTGTAGTTTTAGAAAAAAGACAACCTGTAGGACGGGTGATAACCCGTCGCGTCGGACAAGGTTGCTGGAATCGAACCCACAACCGAAGTGTGACAAGCCTTTATCGCCTACCTATGACTTACAGGAAGTCCATGGTTAGTAGAAAATAGTTTTATTTTATTAAGCGCTATGATAGATTAACTATACATCCATTTTAACAAACATATACGATTAATCTCAGCATAAATGGACTTATATATATTTAATATTTTGTGCTACACATTTTGCGATAGAAACAGATGGAATAACATATCATTCTATCACATGAATCTACTAACACTTCACGAATGACAAATTCAACTTCATTTCATTAAGAGATGTAGTGGAAATTGTTCAAGGAATGAACAATGGTGAGATTTTACCAAAATCAAGTCAGTATTTCTTTTAATTTCATAATTATTCAACATTATTTAAATGATCTTGAGAACAAAAAACATTGTCCTAGTACCCTCATACATGATGGATTAGATGGTACCTTAAATCATAAAAAATTTATGTCTTTGTGATTGATGGATTTTTCATATCCATATTATCTACCACTCTCCATCAGAACATGATGGTTAGATTTCTCTTCTATATACATATTTTCACCTATGTTGTCCTATGTGGAAACCCAGTGATGAGTTACTTTGGGTATCCATTATGTTTCTAACACTACTTTTTAAAATGATGATTTAGTATTCCTTTTTATGATGTGGGTTTCTGTGAATGAAAATTTGAAGTAGTAAATGATTTATAGCCCCAACGAATTTCGAGGGCGAAATTCATTATAAGGGGGGTAGAATGTAACACCCAGAGATTTTATGAAAAATATTATTTTAATTTCATTGATGTATTGTGTTGTACGCTACACCAAGATTAAATTGAGCTATACAAAACACCTTATTAACTTGCAGTATACGCCAACACTATTCTAGGATTATGTTGCATGCCAGATCAACCTTCCTCGATAGCGTGTGTTATACGCAATACCGAGTTTCACTAAACAATATATTATTTTAATATTATTATAAACTAACGGTCATGAATAGTACTAACCAATTTTTGAAATTTTATAAATTTATTCTTTCAAAATGGACTTCATTTTTGGATTCGGAATATCGAAATTAGCACAGGGTGAATTTTTGGTATTTTTCTAAAAAAATTCAATTTTTTATGAATAGTAAAAAACGCTGAGTTATTGGTTAAAACTAACTTTTTATTTAAATAATAATTTATTTTATTTAGATTTATTTTATGTCAAAATAGATACATAATAACTATATAAGTTCAATGTAATCCATTGAGTCATTTTATAATAATTTTAGATATATAAAAATTTTATTGAACTTTTCACTGCCTTTTACCCACCTCTTAGGAGCATTTGTAAATTTACATAAATATTAATTTTACCACTTCTGTGAGTGGAATTTTAAAAATCTGATAGACACGGTTAATATCAAGCACTAAAATGTTGTTTAATAAGATAATTTTTTTGGTGAATAGTACCTTTTAACTTTTTTTACCACTGTTTAAAGTAAACAAGATAATTAAGGGTAAAAATGATATTATTATTACCCTAACACATGTCCTAAATCTATTGGATAAGTTTAATTCAACCAAAAACAACCATAGGAAGAAAATATTTCCCTTTAGGTCCACTTGGATTAGATTAGGACATTTATTATTATTTTATTTAAAGAAGAGTTAAAATAGTTAAAATCAAATTTAATAAATAAATCATTTTTTATGTGGGGATATACATAAGATAAATTCGACTATAAATATTCATTAGAAATATAGAAGTATTTCTGACATAATGGTGTTTTATTTATAATTTTTAGACTTTAAATAATTTAATTTATTTATGACACAATGATGATGTAGTAATTAACTTATTAATGAAATATTAACATAATTGATATTACAAATACCCAAATAAATGTAATTTGAGACTTTTTTTTTGAAATAAAATAATTTTATAGGTTAATATGACATGTTATTATTGATTTAATTAACTTATTTCGAAATAATCATGCTGTTTTGATTTTCAAAAAAATAAATTACCAAATAATATCAAAATTGACATAAAATAGTTTTTAAAACTAATATTATATTATTAATTGTTATTATATTCCTAAAAATCTAATGTTCGGCCAAATGACTTAGATAAGGTTATATATATTAATAATTAACCACTTGGGGTACCTTTGTCTTTTCATAGTAAGTTTTTTGACCATAAAGTGTAAGAAAACAAGAAGACGCCGTAAAAGTTAATTTATTTAACTTAGTGTTAAATCTAAATTATAAGTTTAAAATAGTAACCTAAACTTGTATAAAGCCTATTTTTTTTATAATTTAGAACCATACCCATTTTATCATAAAAATAAATCAATTTGGAGCTATTATAAACCGAATATGACTTTATTATAAAATAATATTTTATGTTTTTCCTAAAGTTCCCCTCTCCTCCCTTATAAAAGGGAACCTCCTCCCTATTATCTCTACATAATTTTGAGCCTTCAATCTTGGAAAACCCTGACCATTTCCCTTATCAACATCCCTAAAAAATTATAGAGGTATTTTTCTCTAAAAAAGTTCAACTCTAGTTCCTTAAGAGGAAGCGTAAAAGAGGTGTGTCGAAGAAGAGGTAACCTCTTCTACCGATTCTTTCATGTTTTTTTCTTCTTAAACTTATTCTTATTTAGTTGTTTCATTGTAATGTAATAACATAAGTATCAATAATATACTGATATATTATTATAAATAAGAAACATCCCCATTTAACCTTCTATCCATGCTACAGAAAAAGAAATCATCGCGCGTGCGTACGTATGGAATATCATCTCCACGCCGTGGTGTAATTTGGTTTTCCACCACCACCTTACATGGATGGGTATAATGGTGTAAATAATAACTTTATATGGTTATTATAACATCATACTGATTCTGAGATATTATATCATCCACTCCAATTCAATTCAATAATTATGGAATCGATATCATCGCTCGTGCGTACGTACGGATTACCGTCTCCACGACGCGATGAGATTCATTCTCAATGTTAACCATTCAAGAATGATTATAAAGTATATATAATGAATAATAATGAAATATATGAAATTATAAAGCTACTGTATTTATGTATATATATATCATATACTTACTTCCATTCAAGTCAATAAGGAATGGAAAACAGCAGTCATGCGTACATACGAACTACCTTCTCGATGAACGGTGTATTTCATTTCATTTATCTATATATTATAAATAAACTAAATATATATGATATATAAATCTTGATTTACATTTTTGAAGTATTTAAATAATGATATAAGTAATAATAATATCAATAACAACATTTCCAAACACGTACGATAAATAAAACGATTTTACTCAAAATGCTGCTTTAACATGGAATTTACAAAAGAACGGGTAATATAAATTCATAAGTGAACCGTATATGATATCATAACAATGAATATGATTCTTTAACAATCCATTGACTTTATTTAAATCAATATATTGGAGGTTCAGATATGTACGAAGCATATCAGACTTAAGGTAAGGGATAATTATTCCAATCACGTTGTTATCTGAGATTGTTTATTCGTAAGTATTTACCGGGGTTATTGTTATCATCCATGTACATATTTTATAAAAGTGTTTTCATGTATGTTTGAAGTCCTTTTTGCCCATTTTTGACTTTTACCACATTTTATGAAAGGAATATTTCTTTTGTTTCCCATACGAGTAACTTTTTGACTTTTTCGTTAAAAGTACGTGGAGAATATTTTTTAACTTATATGGCCTGAAAGGATTTTTACGGTTTTATAACACCTTTTTTTCATGGAGATCACTCTACAAGATTTCATGATTATTTTCAAAAAAATCCTTTTCTTTTAAAATTGAATGTAATTTTGAGAAAATAAAATGATTTTTAAGAAGAAAGGATATTTTCCTCAAAAATTCATTTCATGTGTTTTATGAAAACTATTTTCCATCTAAGATGAAATTATTTAGTATGATTATGTTTCAAGTATAATGACTCTATGATTTAACTTGTTTCAATTTTCTTATAATGAAATAATATCCATTTGTTTTAGATTTATTATGTTATGATGGGATGATGTTTATGAGACCCATTTTATTCTTTGGGTTATGATGAATGGTTTATGTTTATTTTGTGTCACAAGTATGAATGATTTGATTATGATATGGGTGGGACCTATATCTCCCTGAAATGAATTGGGTAAAGATTTATATCTCATGAGATAGCCATGGATGGAATGGATAGTTAATCTTGTTTGGTGATACAAGACTGGAATGAGGAGTGAACTCGATTTAGTAAAGGACTCTGTCCTCTATGATGGTCTTGGCGGCAATTCCTTGGCTACTACAGAAATCATATCTTGTGCTTAATTGTTTGTCACAATTAAATGTTTTATTCCCATGCTACATTATCATGATTTATGTTCCTTTATGATCTAATATTTATGCACTTTAAAGATTTATTTCTCAAGATTTTCATGTTTATACATTATGTGAACGTTTTTTTATGTTAAAATGTATATGATTTGTTTTATTTTCACCATGCTTACCCGTACTGAGAATTTGAGCTCGCCCTTTATATGTTTTATTTTCCCCAGGATTTAAAGAAATGTTTTAGGTAAGAAAACAAAAGGGAAAGATCTTTATGGGAGATGTTGATGATCTTTCACCATGATTAGAAGATTATGTTCCGAGATTCCAAAGACACTAAACTATTATGGTCCTTGAGTGTTTTTTTTTGTTATATATTTAGTATTCTGCAAAAGTAATGTAATGTCCATATATGTCAAGTATGGGTATCTACACATTGGAGGTTTATCCCTTGAACTAATTGAACATTCACATTCAATTACCAAAATATTAATATGAATAAATGACTTACAACTTGATGATTGTTCTTTAAGATAATATTAATGAGAAAATTTCTTTATAGTGATTGTCACATATTTTTTGTTAAAATTTTTACATTCGACTGTATGAAATTTTTTTAAAATAATAATAACCTCAATATGTTTTTTAACATGAAATGCTAAGATTTAAGCAGATTGAAATATATTATTAAAAATTAAAATTTAATTGTGACCATTATAGCCTATCTGTTGAATTAGAGATTATTAATATGAGTAAATTCATTATTATATATACCTATAATGGTACTAATTGAAAGAAAAATTATAGATTAATTCTTAGTAAATAAGAACTCAATTTTTATTGATGAAATTTTGTGCCTAAAAAATGTAATCTATTCAAATAAGATATTATTACATTGTCTGTGTGGAAATTATAATTAATTTATACAACATACATAAATTTTATTTTATTAAATGAACTCTAATTATGAAAATATTTATTTCAAAATAAACTTACGGTAAAATTTTGGAAATTTTTTTAAATGTTTTATTTTTTATCAAATATTGAAAAATACTTACATCGCAAAAACTCTAATTTATATTCATTAAATAAATAAATTTATAACTATAATTATATTTTGGATTTGGTATTAATTATAAATTTTATCCATTTAATTTATAATTTTATAAATAATTCAATTTGGATCAATTTTATTCATGTGTTTTATATAAGTTAATTTTTAGGCTTAATTTTTTTTCCCTGAAAACTATTTTTCAATGATTTTTTGAATTAATAAAAATAATTTCTTGAACTTATATAAAAATAAATAAATAAAATAGATTCCATAATTTCAATCAGGATCTCAAAATTTTGTAAATAGACCCCTTATAATTTTAGGAATTATGATAGTAAATGTGGTAAAATTTATCACCTTGGAAAAGGGTAAGTCATAAAAATTAAGGTTAAAAATAATGTGATAAAGCATTTAAAATATATAAATAAATTTAAATTATTTATATATATGAGAATAATTTTTTGATAACCCTCCTAACAATTAATATATGATATTTGTGTGCCATTTTTTGTTGAAAATGAAATTTATATTATTTTAAGTTATTAAAAATTAAAAATGACACACTCTCGCTATTAAATTTCTATTACATATTCTCATTGGGATATATTTTACTAATGAATCTTAAATTTTATTTTTATAGTAATGATATTATTTTCATGATCATAAATTTTTAATAATATTTTGTAACTATATAATTACATTCAATTCTTTTGCAACATCGACACAATTCTCTAGCAAGTAGTATAAAAATCAAGTAAATGACTAAAAAATTAAATGTAATATTATTTTGATTAAATTTTGAGTTAAATGAAATAGAAATATAATTATTACGTATTATTAATTTTTATAAAATTTATCTTTATACTGTTTTACTATATTAACTTCCTTAATTTCAAATTTAATGAATAATGTCAAAAAATTAGCAATGATATTTTTTGAAAGATAGTATTTTATAAAAAAATTTAAACCCATATAAATCATGAATTATTAAAATTAGAATGAGAAATGTCAGTAAATTTCATCTTTTTTTATTTATGAGATAATTTTTACCTTATAACTTAAATTATGTCTCTTGATGATTGAAAATTTTGTTACTAGAGTTGAGGTTAAAAATTATTAATATAGGTGTAAAACCGAAATATAACTATTTAAATGACGTAAACACTTTCTTAAATTTATTTTATTTCGTTATTTATACCATAAACTTATTACATTAAAATATGAGTCATTTTGGATCCATTTTCCAATGAATGAGACTTAATGGTATTTTAAATATTTGAATCAATTACAATTATTCCTTGAACACATATTATAAAAGGACACATCCTCCCCTCATAGCCTAACACCTTTTTATCCATTAATATTGAAAAAATCATTCCAAAATATGTCCCCAACATACTTATCCATTTTCTAGAGGTTCTTCTATTCAAAAAATGACCTACCCTAGGTTCATTAAAAAGATATTCGAACATGGATTCTCTAAAATAAGGTAATCATCATCACCAAACTCTTTATTTTTATTTTTTACCAAATTAAATTATGTCTTATAAATTAGAATATAATAAAATAATTACCTCCCATATATTGAAATGTTATTATTTCTATGAAATAATAGAACTCATTCTTCTTCACAATGACATTGGAATCAAAACCATCACTCATTTTAATGAAGAACAACTGCATTACAGATCGATATAAATTTTTTTCCATCACGAACTCCCATAGCTTGTCTTAATTATAGAACTATGTAATATATTTGACACTTAGTAAATAATATTGATTTTATAAATTTAATATATCATCAACTTCCTTATCGTTTAATCCATTAAAAAATTTCAATTACACTCATGCGTATATACAACTCACCGTCTCTATGAAGTGTTTAATTTATTTCCAAGGATCACCATTACTAAATAATTATAAAAATTAATATAATTAATAAAAATATGTTTAAAAAATTAATATAATTATAAAATAATGAAACAATAAACTATTTAAAGGATCCATAATCTCTTCAATAGAACATATGTGAGAAAACTAATCAGTTAACACGTGAAATAATGATAATAATGAAAAATTTTGACGAACATGTGAAGATATGCTATAAGTGGATAATTAATGATATTAAAAATATTAATATGGATATTATATAAATGAAATAAAATTTTAAAAACATTATATATGATATTAAATCATGTTCAAAAATGCACAAGTTTGAGGTTAGTGGTTTCATTACTCAGTTTCCAATCACTAGGTTTATTTTTCATTTAATTTAATTTATAATTCCATGATTATTGGTCAATTTAACTTTAATTATTTTGACTGCGTTACAATTTTTTATGTATTTATATTTTTTACATATAATAACTTTATTGATTAATTTTCACGTCCCTCAAATGATATTTATTTGGTATTTTATCTCAATTTCCTCTCTGTTGAGACATATTTGGTATTAGGCACTTATTTATGTTTATGTGGTGTACAAAAGACCCATTTTATTTATTTCAAATTAATATATATGTAATATTTATGATTAAGGTTTAAATTATTTTTTACATTTTCATGGTTTACAATTAATATGTTACTAAAGTTGAAAGAAATTACTTTACAATCTCATTTTTCTAAAATTACGTATATTTTTTATTGAATGAATCATAAAAACTATATATCATAAACATAATATATTTAATTATTCTTTGTATTTTTATTTAATTTGCATGTATTTTTAAAATTTTTACTCAATTTGAATCTTGAATCTTGAAAATATATTTTTTGATGAAAATATAGTCTTATTTCTGTGTTTGATATGGTATTTTTTTCATGTCCTAATTTTTTATAAAAGTTTTTCAAAAGTCATTTTTAATTTCAAAAATTATTTATTTTGGCCATTTTATATTATAATTTAATTTTTACAAGGTTCTAAATAAAAATTTAATATTTCTCCCTAGGGATTTATTTCCTAAATTTATTTTCAAAAAGTCAAAAATAATATTTTATTTATAATATATGGGGTGTTAACTGACTATCCTATAGAAGTAATAATTTTTATATATTTTGGACCATCTAAATGTTTTGAATATTTTTAAAAATATAACACATTAATGAAAACTAATTCTAATTATTCACTTTAATTTTATTCTATTATCTAAATGCATTATCTTACTAATAAATATTATTTTTGTATGTATTGATTGTCATATTTTGTCTCTTGATTGATTTTTTATCATATAATATATATTGAATAATGAAAATTAGTTTGAGATAATTAGTCAGTAAAATCTATAATCATTTCATAATGTTTATATTTATTTCCCAAAAAATATATCATTTCTATATATGGTTCTTTATTTATTGGTTTAATGTGGGAATTTTTTACATTACACAATCTTCACTCAATAGAGTTATTTGTTGATAAAGAATACTATTTATGATTTAAATTGATCATTAAATATATGTTGAATGAATTGAAATTTTAATTAATAGTGTGTCCCCATAATTATATAGCCCATTGATTCAATGATTGGTCTAATGAGACAAATAAGTTGGAAAACATTATTAAATTTTTTTTGTGTATTCCTACCATGATTATAAACTGTCTTGGAGTAATTATATGGTGGTAAAGACATCATGATGTCTTAGATAATAAGGTCATATATTATTTATTTATTTCATTTAGATTATATTATTTAGTATCCATTATAATAATTCATTGATATTACCAATGTATACATTTTATTCTCAATATGTTGATTAAATGGTATTTGTTTTCAGTTGTTTACCTTTCCATATAGATTATGACTTATTTAATAATGATAAATTATTTTTTACATAACCATTAATGATCATTTTAGATCACCCTAATTTTCATTCCTTCCAATATATATAAAGAATATATAATTTAATGCGTTCAATGATGAACAATATGTTCATTCAATATTATTTTTATATTATATTTTCAATGTAAAATGAAAATCATGTTTTAATACCATTATTTAAGACCATTAAATTGATCAATACTTGATTAGTTGCTTCCTTGTTTCTTATAGAAATGTTATAAAGTAGAAATTCAATCAGGGTTATGAGAGTTCAGGTTTGTAGAGTTGGTGTTACGGTAAGATTACTATATATCATGGGAACTAGATTTAGGAAATCATAGATTAGATAACATAATCATATGATAGAATTTTAGGACATGTATATGTATAAGATAACATCGTAATGTTATATTAAGGAAGTGATAGTGTGGTTTTCTTGGGAAAAAAACTTTTATGGATACTGTTTGTAGTATTGGTTTTGACACAGTTTTATCTACGGGTAGTAACATTGAAATGAGTTGGTCGAATATATTTTCGCCATGATTATGGTTCATGGTGAGTGGGACCTTACTATACCCCTACATTGAGACTGTCAGGGGATATGCATTGGTTAATTCACATTTTTATTATGAAAAATTAGGATGTTTTTGAAAAGATAATGGAAATTGATAAACTAGGATAAATATTATATGTCAATGATTTAATAGAATGTGTCAATATTTATACATGCTGTTAATTATTTCATGATTAATTTATATTTCATTATGATTATTAATTATTATACTTGATTTTGGGTTTTAGAAAACATCTAAAACTTTAAGGATGTATGTTAATTACAAATGTGATGAAAAATAAAATTATTTTCATCTTGGGAAACGAAATGCTGTAGATTATAGAATGTAAAATCTTTTAATTGTGCCTAAACCTCTATCTCACACATCATTAAAATTCTCAACAAGAAAAAATTTTATATCATGTTAAAAAATGTAATGATGGATTTTCCTGTATGTTATGTTGATAAGAACCATGGGATGAAATGTAATCAACATTTTAGAGGTCAAGAATACCAGAATAAGCAGTTGCGGAAATGTTTTTATGGAATATGAAGTTGTTTTAAATGTTAAAAAAGTTGGGATTGAGAAATAAACTACCCACAATAAATTTAGAGGCTGAAATCTTGGGAGAAGGAGAAGCTTGGTCATTTGAATGAAGGATTTAAAAATTTATATCCTATATAGTTTAATATTCATAATCAATGAGTGATATATATGAGGTTGAAATTATTTTTGTAATTACCCTTAATTGATAATATAATTACATTGTGATTGTGGAAATTTGAGATATGATTCATATATATAATTATAGAACGAATTTTGTTTATGAATAAAATAACAAATATAAGTTAAAATTTTATGATGGAATTGAAATGATTAATTTACCTATGTATTATGTTTAAAAATTATGATTTATTGTTATTTATTTATTGTATTATGACATCCAAGGATTACTCAAGTTATAATTATGGTACGAATGTTGTATAAATAGTTTATAAAATGTGAATATTGGGAATATGTAATAAATGCAACATCATCATAATGATATAATCACAATTTCCTTATTAATCAAGTAGACCATAGATCGATCAGTCACCACCACAACTCCTGGCCCCATGTTGATGCACATCATCCACCTCTAAGTGATACATTCCTTTTACATGGACTTTTCATAAAAAAATATATAAACTATTAAAAAATATACGGTGTAAGAAATATATACCAAAAATATCTCAACATGTTTTCTATATGAAATTAAAACACACATAAGACATCATCGATTTAATTTTAAATAAAAATAAATTGAAATTTTTTTCAATTTTTTAGTGAGATCATCTTTCATGTCATGTAAATGGAATTTGAATCAAAACTGAATTAAATGAACATTTTTCATAAAAGGGAATGAGCATGAATAATAGAGTTATATAATTAATGGAATATAATCATCAATTCATAATATTTTATAGAACCATATCATCATCCCATTGTTTAGTTGGTTTCTAGTTCAAGGATCATCACACTTCTCAATCAGTGATAATGTAACATGTGTTCACTCGTCACTCATCTCATGCCAATGTGACAGACACCCCATCAGGGGAAATCATAAATACTTGGTTTTTAAGAGTTCTCATTTGAATCCTTTTGGGGGGTATTAGAGTCGTTGTGTTAATTTCTTATTAACCCATTAACTATATAGGCTCACATGTTCTTCAGGAAACCAACCAATAAAAGGGAAATAATTCATTTCAAATTGAAATTTCATTCACAATTATATTTCCCAATTTTTATGTTTTAAAATGAAATTTCATTTTGAAAACCATATTTTTATTTTAAAAAAATTTACAACATCAAAAATAACCTTTAAAATTTAGTTTTTTCTCAATGATGAATAATAAAATAAAATATTTTCATAATTCAATCCATCTTTCATAAATATATATCATTTTTGAAAATAAAAACAATGAAAATATATTTTCATTGAAATACTACGATTTACAGAAATAGAAAAATCAAGTTTTGTAAATAAATTCTAAACTCATGTCGATCATGTAATAAATCAAGGATTCATATAAATGGAAACTAATTATGAAACCAACTATCTTTATTATATGATAAAATGATAAATCACTTGAAATGAGAACACAAATATAGTGTCAAAGTCATGGATGTTCGTGAAGAAATTTCATGAAACAGAACCCATTATACACAGTTCCAATCAAAAAATAACAATATGTTTTATAATTCTAAATTGATATAAGTGAAGATGAGATGAATACAAATAGGACGTTGGATCACTTACCATTGAGGAATACAATGAATCCACTAATGCTTTGATATGGGAGGAAATAATGTTGGAGGATTCAAAAATCGTCTCTAGGGCCTCTAATATACAAAATATTAAATGAGGCTTGAGTAAGTGAATTTTTGAATAAAAATAGGGTTTTAGAATTTTAAAACAAGAAGTAACACCGTTACAAAAAACTTAAGTCCATGATATAAAAATGTTGACAATTTCCCAACAACGGGTAGTCAACCCAGTCTACTTTGCATCCACCCTTGGCCTATATTTCCACATAAATCATTTCAAAATCCATTCTCAGGTCATTTTTACCTAGAAAAAGTACATAATACAGTTAAAGAACCATAATGTAGCCATCATTTAAGAGATAGTGGATCTCATGTCATCAATTTCACAACTGGCCCCCATATTCCACATTGCTAAACTGGTAGAAGATGGTAACAACACGGTCCATCCTCCATGGAATGGTTATTCCTAAATTGGTTGTAGCTCTGAAAACACGTCTCTATGAATCCATAGTATATCAAACAACCTAATATTAAAACCTACTCGACCTCAAACTCTCCTATAATATAGCATGATGGTATACAGTGAAGCCCTTAATAAACAACTCCGCAACCTTACCACCATGTAGCAGCCTACTACAAATGACTGTCAATTTCTCTCCTAAGCACCAAAATGTTCCAAAAAATGTCAAAAAAAAATTCCCATAAGAAATGGAAAAAATATGGACGGTAATTAGTAACTGATATAGGTAACATGATATACAACCTTCCCACAATAAAGCATTTCTTCCACCAAAAAAAACATTAAGAAGACTATGTATCAATGATTTGAGGCTACGAATCTCTCATCAGTGCCTCATGCACTAATGCCTCTTTTGAAAAAATTTATTCTTCCATAGAATTGAAAACAAAGTTATATATTTACAATGAAGACCCTCTATCTCAGAATCAATGATATTAACTGGCTATTAATTATTGAAAATTCCAATTCCACATCATTTTCCTTTTATATCAAGACATGATATAGATCCTTCATATACCATAAAATGTATGATATATTAAGGAAATCCTAAATCAATGTTAAATGAGGTGGTAATTCCAAATGGTAAACTATCTTTCCAATTTTCTAAAAAATTCAGATTAATCCAGTATTCTTAGAGCAGTATTTCCCTCATTTCCAATCCATCATTTACCCAAATGAGGTGAAGCTATTGAAATAATATAGTCACTAATTGAATACTCTAAATGGAATCTATTATGAAAAACAAAAAATTTATATAGACTCTATATCATCATGATTGTTTGATGAATAAATTTGGTCATTTTTTTCATCTCTTAGACCAAACCAGAATCCACCAGGGATGCTTCACCAATCTATTTCCAACACACCATGGATTTATAAGGATGTCTATAAAATGAATCAAAGGGTTCCATATAAATGGATGATTGGAATTTTTTGTTATCGAAAAACATAAATAGTCCCATGTGCCTATCCTAAGATCCACTAATAATAAGAATGTATGAATAAATCATGTCTTCAAAAATATATATAGATTATTCTATCTGGCTATCCGTATACGGATGATATGATGTGCTAAAAGTCACATGCGATCTCAATACCTCATGGGGGACAAAATAAAAATAAAAATTGAATTGGGGATCCCTATTAGGAATGATGATTGGTTGAACTATATGAAACCTAAAAATCATGTTCATATAGAGATCTCCTAATTCCTAAAAATTTGATGTATCATGTATGGGTATAATGTGAGATGATTTGGTCAGCCAATCAACTAGTACCCATAACACATTCATATTTAATGGGGTGATAATAATCCCAACCACAAAACTAAATAGAAATATCATCCCACTTATAAGTTATTATTGGGAGGGTATGAATAAAACATGAAGGTTTATTGTTCTAGGATTGACTTGATGACAAGAATGTTAATGGGAAACAATGTTAGAAATGTCTTGTCTGATTCCTATAGACAAGAATCTTCACTATATATCCTATAACATATTATGGTAAGTAGTTTTATTTGACCAATGGGATATATAAAAATCCCCATCACAAACATTATCACTATTAAATTAACAACTTATAAGTTCCAGAAACATACAAAAACCTTATAAGAGAATGACCACTCACCAATGGTCTCCCCACTATATAGGGAGTATCTAATACCACATAATTCATCATCAATCTTAATATTTTAATGAATCATATATATCAATAAGAGACGATTTGAAATGAATTCTTGTTAGAATAATCCCAACCTCATCCTCTCGAACTCCCAAATTATTAAAAGAAAAGATATAAAAAATGTTTCACTATTTTAATGAGTCTTTCACATCCTAGGATACAATATTAATCTCAATGTATCAGTAATACTACTTCCTATTCTTGGGATGAATTTAATGTCAAAAAAAATGTAATATAATTGCTCCACCGAATTCATCTATTATAGATTCAAATATTTTTTATAGAAGAAAAAATACAAGATAGTGTGTTTTGAATAAATCGAAAAATCTTATCTAAAAATATAATATTGGTGAACTCTGAGAAAATGGATCAAAGGTGTTTGCTCGATATAATGGGTTGGTTGTTTATAATGACGTGTCCTATGTTTATAGGAACCATAGGATACAACCTGATCAATGTATATGAGAAATTAACTCAGACCTTAACCTTATGCATCATTAAGGAATACCCATACCCAGATTCTTGAAGAATTAACACATTAGAAGAACTCAACAAATTTTTTACTCAACAGAAAGTACTATGAAAATTATCATCCCAAAATAACTTCACATATTTTTGAGTAAGGGAAATCACTAGAGATAAAAACATTGATAAATCCTTAATGAAAAATATGTGATTCCCTAAAAAACCAAAGAAGCTATAAATCTCAAAAATATCATGCATTTGGTCAAATGAAATATCAAACTTCACCTTTTCAAGATCATCTTAAATACCATGTTCTGAGACTGTGTGACCCATGTACATCACATTCCAATTCTAAATCTACATTTTCAAATCACTTCATTAAGTCCGTTTTTCTCAAAAAATTTAAAATTTTCCTTAGATGACTCACATAATCCTCATTGAAATTTGAGTAAAGAAATATGCCATCCACAAAAACTACTATGAATTATTTGAGGTTATCATGTACTATCAGTTTCATCAGTTACATATGAATTATAGAATAATTGGTTAGATCAAAAGTTATATAAAGTTACTCATAGTTTCCAAACATACTCTTGAAAAAAAAATTACGTTCTCATACTCAGTAATTCACAGTAGGTGATAACCAGAAAAAATTTCATTATTAGAGAACCACGTCTACATTTAAAAAAATTCAAAAAAATCCTAAATAAATGGAAAAATAAATATAATTTTCAATAATATTATTTAGTTTCCTGAAATCAACATTACGTTTAAGTTTCACATCTTCATTTTTCAAAAAAAATTATTGGTTCACCAATGGTTACACACTCTGGTGTATAAATACATTATCCAATAAATTATCCAGATTATTTTTCAACTCATTCAATTTAGTTGGTTATATATTGTATGAAAAATTATTGAGATGTTTCATACCTAGTACGAAGTCAATGTAAAATTCTACATACCTAACGATTGGAAAAATAAAAAAAATTAGAAGGAAGAATGTTGTGAAAATAAATGACTACTTGGGGATGATTCACATTGAGAAAATCACACTAAATATTAAATTAAACAATTATTTTAATATTAAAATATATGGAAAAAGATCTCCTTCCAGAGTCAATATTAGGACTTATTATCCTTGAAAAAAATGGCACACCATATTCATATCAGTAAATGTGACCTTTAGTATAAGGCCCCAGCATTAATACTTACTTAATCTTGAGTTATTACAAGATTACACATTGAGGATCTTTTCAGGTTTAGAGTTTTAGAGAATTAGATCATGAAACTTGCATTACATTTTTAATTTAAACAAAATGGTTACAGAAAAGACAATATTCATTCTTCCCATCAAAGGAAACATATTGAAAATAAATCATGGATTCTTTCTTGACACATCCTTGACACTATCATCACATCATGTATCCTTCCCTTGACCTGTGAGAAAAATTTCAAAATCATTGGATGAGCATAAAAAGCTCAGTAAGGGATATAAAAATATGGAAAGGAAACATGAGTACATGTATACATAAGAATGAAATCATACTTTACCCATAAAACATAATCACTTTAACATGCCTCATAAAATCATGAATAAATCATAGAAATCATAAGACATAAAAGGTAACTTGAGGCATTCATAACATTCTAACGTAGGGAGTAACCCTCTTGGTTACATTTTGAATACCCATAAAAGTATATTCCCTAAATCTCTTTGGAGAAACCATAACGTTTCACTCCTTCGCGTTACCCAATGCATTGGAGAGCTATATCGGGCTCACCCACCCTTAGTTTATCACGGAACCACCCGTATCCATAATAATGCCCAAGAACCATAAAATAAACGTAACACATAAAACATGCATAAAGGAAAAATAACATTTCCACATTTCAATCACAATATTACGTTTTAGTATATTGTAATAATGAATCCATTCAAAAAGAAACCATTTCCAAAACCATTTAAAACATTTAATAAATAGATTGTTGAATCAAAGTGTCCCATACCACCTTGAAGATTTTAAAATTTTAAACCATTAATATCCATATAAATAAATCCTTAAAACCATTTTGAAAACATGGATATTAATTAGAACAAATAATCAAAACAATTAAAGCGACATTTTGGTTAAAAGGGTTCTACCAAAATTAGAGACACTTGAATATAATAGTTGAGGAATAACATTTAGTCAGAACTATATAATATCATGAGAATAAATAGATTCATGATATAATATTCCAAAGGACAGTATATACACCATATAATGGTGAATTGGTGGATAACAACAATGAAGTCTCAATAGAAATGTCAAATGTGATTAATTCCCTTATAGAGAAGGTATCCTTAAATTAAGGATAAATCAATCTCAAAATTATGGGTGACAAATATAAATACACCCAATATAAGTGGATATTAAGTGTAAAACAATAAAAGGTCATTCAAACATATTCAAAATATGATGTATTCAATAACTACATGTTGAACCCAAAGAAATCGAAATTGGGTTAAAAAGTTCCCTTGGTAAAGTTCGACATCCTAACGGCATCACTTCAAATTTCAGAAAATGAGTTGATGAGAGATAAAAAGGGAATGTCATCACATTGACATAAAATTTAAATCAATAAGGATATAGAAGAACATATCCCAACATAATATTATGTGAATTAAAAGATGTAACAAAAGAAGTCTTTTAAAAAGAGGAGGGTGAAAGGTTCCCTTATCGATTTGGGTATCTTTTGAAACATACATCCCGTGAAAGAAGGACAATACATCATTGATGAAAATACTCACAAATGAAATTATATTACACAAAGAGTAGAATAATGGATAGTAAATACACAACTAAAAGGAAATTGTGTCAAATGTAGCATAAATCTCACGGGAATAAAAGTGAGATGAAAAATCCCTTACGAAAACTTGAGAGCCTAACAGCGCCACTTAAAACTTCCAAAAATGGATTAATGAGATAAAATAGGGTCTCTCATCATATTACAATAAAATTTATAGATACAGGAATATAAAATAACATCCCCCATCATAACAAATATGAGCTTAAAAGAAGTGACATAATGGAGAGTACTTAAAAAGAAAGAGCGAGGATATATCTCTTACGAAAATTCGACAGCCTAACGGCGCCACTCAAAACTTCCAAAATTGATTGATGAGAGAGAATAGGGCCTCTAATCACATGAAAATAAAAATTACAGTAATAGTAATATAAAAGAACATCCCAATAACAATAAATATGAGCTTTAAAAGGAATGACATAAATGAGTGTACTTAAAAAGAAAGAGAGGAGTAGGATCCCTTACCTCAAGTCCAACTTATCTTGTTCATTTCTTTATATTCCTGAATAATAAACATTGGTAAATTAATAATTTCCTAAGTACCTCATTTAGAGATTATTATTCAGTTCATATCATATATTATAATGTTATAATAATTGTTTAATAATGTTAGTTCATATAAGACGTTTTTGCCGATGTTTGGTACATGACTAAAAAATGAACTTGTCCCAAAAAAGATTTCCCATGTAGTTATAAGTAAATAATTTCCAGAATAGTATTAATGATTGAAATATCATATATATCCAGTAAATATTCATTTTATACTATTCCATATCTTTTGGAGATAAAAATGAAAAACACCGTTCATGGAGACAGTAGGTCGTACATACGCATGAACGCTACTTTCATTGTTTTGTCATATTAATGGAATTAAAACAAAATGAGAGAGATATATATATATGTTATAATTCCAGAATTATATCAATAATTTAGATGTAATATATTACATATATATCCATTATATATATGTGCTTATAATATTACATAACATTTTGAGATAATAAATGAAATGTACCGTTCATGGAGACGGTAAGTCGTACGTACGCATGAACGCTACTTCCGTTCCTATTTAATATTTAATGGAATTAAAACAAAATGATACATAATATTATTTAAATTCCAGTATGGTATCATATATAATATAATTAAATATATCCTTTATACGTACCACATATAGTATTAATGAATCAAATCACTTTGAGGGGGCGGTAGTCTGCACTTCCTTAAATGAAGATATCGCGTTTACCCATAATGGAAACCATAAAGGTACGCCATAAATAAAAAATACAGAAGCATAAGTAAAACATAAACATATTAGATATCATATATAAATCTATTTTCAAATTAATGGCCACCTTTTAAGTTGTTAGAAGAATGTTGAACAATCATCGTTTCGGGAGGCAGAAATTCTCCATCCACGGAAACAGTATGTTCAATAACCATTAGATGTAGGTGTTTGTAATTGTATCTATAATCCTTCTTATAAAAATATCCTATTATATTGAAGATACTGTATTTGTTAAAAAATAAGTAAATAAAAATAGTTTAGGTGGTTGGGGAAGCAAAATAATACAAAAGGACACAAGTGCAGACATTACCTTAAAATCAGGTAACTCCCATTGGTTTTAGATCAAAGGCTTCCTTGGGAAGACTTCTGCCCAATCTGAGGCTTCAAGGAGTAATAGAGGTAAGTTGAGAGACAAAATGGTCCGGGTTTTGCCTAGCCAAAAGTTTTGGGAGTGTGGGTAAGGAGGTAGAGGTGGGGGCCTTTTATAAGAGGAGAGGAGAGGCACTCTTGTAAAGTTACAAAATGTTACTTTATTTTCAAAAGCGTTTCAGATTTTAAAGGTCCCACATTGATGTATTTAGAGTATAAGGTGATAAGGGTTCGAAATCCACTAATCCAATATGTTTTTGACATGTTTAGGTATTAGATATTACATTATCTTTCCATTTTATTTAAATCGTTAAATTATGAGGTCATCACTGCATCATCATGATGTCATAAATAGATTAATTTATTTAATGTCTAAAAATTATAGAACAAATTCTGTGATGTAGGAAATCTTTTTATCTTTCCAATGACTATTTATAGTTAAAAATATGACTTGTATACCCCCATGTAAAAATTGTTTTAGTAAAACATCTCATGTTTTTGTCATTTTTACTTTATCATTAAATAAAAACGTATTTATGTCATTTTCCAACCAAAGTGGCTAAATGGGGGCCCCAAGTTGACCCATGGATTGTATTGGTCGGCCATGACACATCAAATGAGAGTAGGACATGTGTCTAGGTCATTTAATTTTATTAAAACATTATTCTTACCTTAAACTACACTAATTACCTCTAATCGCGAATAAAATCTTACTAAGTTACTATTCACCAAAAAATTTATTTTTATCCCATTAAACAAAATTTTACTTCTTAATGACAACCATGAATGTCGGACTTTTGATATTCAAAACACAATGATGGAAAATTTTCATTTAAACGGAAAAATCAGTTTTTAGAAGTACCACTTAGTGGTTTCACTATTCATCAAAAATTGATGTTTTTCAGAAAAATCCAAAAAATTCACCCTAAGATATATTTGATATTCCGAATTCAAAAATGAAGTATATTTTTTAAAAATTTCAAAACATATAAGTCACATTAATTAATTTAATAAATAATTCCCGTTGTCAGAGCAAATAGTGTGTTTTTATGAAACAATAAGTATCAAAAGATTGACACTAGTTTAAGTCTGATTTCAAAGTGAAATTAATTCCATCGATGATTGTTGGATTAAATGGTAAAAATATATTCTAATTTCACTTTAAAACAAATTCAAAAGATAATATAATCATATAAATAAATTAGATTAAAAAGAGGTTTTGAATTAAAAAACCACATTTTACACTATTCATTAAAAAATGAATTTTATCAGAAAGATACCAAAAAATTACACAAAGAAAATTTTGATGTCCCAATTGTTAATAAGGGTTTCATTTGGTCCAATAGAATTTATAAGAGTGAACAAAACTATATTTAATGATGGTTCTCCATCAAAAGGCGATAAGTGAACCTTTAGTGAAAACTAGGGCATATACGCCTAAAATTGAATTCTTTCCGTATTTTAAGCGTTTATCTTTTATTAGATAAATGTAAAAACATTTAAAAACATATATAATAATATTTTAGTTATTTCTATCCATTCCTGCCAATACAATGACTACATGTTAACTACCATTTAAAATAATATTATTTTATTATTAGAGTGCAACGTAAGATTCTCAAGAAACTCGTTGTTGCGTGTTGGGTACGCCATCGAGCATAGCGTCCCCTTTAAAGTTATATTAATATTTTATTCACAAATATGGATAAATATGAAAATGTCATATTCTTTATTTAACTGGGTTGTTACATCCTTGCTTCCTCTCAATTTTTAAAATTGAGCTAGGAAACATCCTTGAAAGTCTCACATCGGAACAAGAGTCGGTAAAACAATTACATTAAAATAAAGAAAGATACGTACAAAGGTCAGCCGAGTTAACCCATAATAGGATTCCAAGTACGAAAAAATGGACATGGAGGAGAAAACATAGGGTCATGTTCTGATGGAGAGTGATAGAAAACATGTTTAGGAAAAAGTTAACCACAAGAACATCACAAACTTATGATGGGTTAAACAGTATTTGATTCCCCAGTAGGAAAAGTTAATAGACAACATTTTTGTTTTAAGTTACTTTTTATTGATGAATTTATTCATAATGAAACATAATCACTTATCATGTTGACTTTCAACTTTTACTAGATTCCTTAATCAAACTCATATTTTCTCCAAAAGACAAGTATTTAGGAAGACTTGTTCACAATAAGAGTACTATAATCAAATTCTAGAGAATCACCTAATCCACCAAAGAGAACTATATACTTTCCATGCCTTTAGTCTTTAACCAAAAACAAAACCAAAAAGGTTAGTACAAGATCAGATAATCCAGAAAAGGATAACCCTTTATAAAAAGAAAATCTATTCTTAATCTCCAAATATGTCCAACAAAACCCAAAGTTCAATGAGGACCATTCTATAATCAATTTGTCCATAAAATTCATCAAAGTAAACCAAAATAAGATTGAAACCCAAATATTTGAGGGATTTAGTCACATATTCTTCCAAGTTAAATCGTAACATTTATCTCCAAACAACATCAGTTGCTCTTAACGTCTCCTATTGAAAATTAAATAACCTAATAACATATCCTCCATGATAGGTTAATCATTTCCATAGATAACCCAAAATAAACTTAATCTTGATTCCTAAAATCATCTAACTAAAAAGAATAAGTCAAACAAAATAGGGACTTCACGTAGTCCAGTGGTAGGAGATAAATACCAGTTGCACTTTAGTTGTGGGTTCGATTCCCGCAGCTTTGTCCGACGCGACGGGTTGTCACACGGTTAGCGTGTTGTCCTTTTTCCAAAACTGTATAACTCTTAAAACATTCCCAAAAATGAGATAAAATCTTCAAAAAAATCATAACATATTTTAACCTCAAGTTTATCTCATGCCTTTCATTTTAAATCATATCATAGAGTAACCCATAATTACCTCAAAAGTAAGGATCATATAAACTCTATTGGTTACCTATATAATTATTACCTGAACTTCCACATCGATTGGTCATCTTGTACATGATGAATTACAGAATGTACCAAGGTTTAAGTGGTTGATAATGACTCCTTGATAGTTGGTTTAGAACAACCATGAGATTCCTCATTGAATCCCCCATCTCATCCAGTCTCTTAATCAGAGAACCACCACTGTTTCCTTCAAACCCATTGTCACTTTGCTGCCTGCTAGATCTAGCCATTTACTAAAACCAAAAAGGTCAGTGTGAGTAAATCAACATAACCATCATGTACTAATGAGGAAGATAAACACTAAGATATACATACTCATTCACTTTATCTAAAACTATGACTCTTTCTGAAATCCTAACCATTATGGTAATGTCACTTATTCTTAAAGAATACCCTAACCTCTAAAGTTATCTAAACCGACCTCTGATACAAACTATAAGGCCCCAGCCTTAAACCTTACTTAATCTTGAGTTATTACAAGATTACACATTGATGATATTTTCAGGTTTAGAGTTTTAGAGAATTAGATCATGAAACTTTCATTACATTCCACATTTAAACAATGTGGTTACATAAAAGACAGTATTCATTCTTCCCATCAACAGAAACATATTGAAAATAAAACATGGATTCTTTCTTGACACATCCTTGACACTATCATCACATCATGTACCCTTCCCTTGACCTGTGAAATTTTTTTCAAAAACTTGGTATGAGAATAAAAAGCTCAGTAAGGGATATAAAAATATGGAAAGGAAACATGAGTACATGTATACATAAGAATGAAATCATACTTTACCCATAAAACATATGCACATTAACATGCCTCATAAAATCAGGAATAAATCATAGAAATCATAAGACATAAAAGGTAACCCGAGGCATTCATAAAAATATTACGTAGGTAGTAACCCTCTTGGTTACGTTTGGAATACCCATCATAGTATATTCCCTAAATCTCTTCGGAGAAACCTTAACGTTTCACTCCATCGCGTTACCCAATGCATTGGAGAGCTATATCAGGCTCATCCATCCTTATTTTGTCATGGAACCACCCGTATCCATAATAATTCCCAAGAACCATAAAATAAACGTATCACATAAAACATGCATAAAGGAAACATAACATTTCCACATTTCAATCACAATATAACATTTTTTTATATTGAAATAATGAATCCATTCAAAAAGAAACCATTTCCAAAACCATTTAAAACATTTAATAAAGTGATATTTGAATCAAAGTGTCCCATACCACCTTGAAGCTTTTAATATTTTAAACCATTAATATCCATATAAATAAATCCTTCAAACCATTTTGACAACATGGATATTAATAAGAACAAATAATTAAAACATTTAAAGCGATATTTTGGTTAAATGGGTTCTACCAAAATTAGAGACACTTGAATACAATAGTTGAGGAATATCATTTAGTCAGAACTTTATAATATCATGAGAATAAATGGATTCATGATATAATATTCCAAAATACAGTATATGCACCATATAAGAGTGAATTGGTGGATAACAACAATGAAGTCTCAATAGAAATTTCAAATGTGATGAATTCCCTTATAAAGAAGGTATCCTTAAATTAAGGATAAATCAATCTCAAAATTATGTGTGAAAAATATAAATACATCCAATATAAGTGGATATTAAGTGTAAAACAATAAAAGGTCATTCATACATATTCGAAATATGATGTATTCAATAACTACATGTTGAACCCAAAGAAATCGAAATTGGGTTAAAAAGTTCCCTTTGTAAAATTCGACAGCCTAACGACATCACTTCAAAATTCAGAAAATGAGTTGATGAGAGATAAAAAGGGAATCTCATCACATTGAAATAAAATTTAAATCAATAAGTATATATAAGAACATATCCCAACATAATATTATGTGAATTAAAAGACGTAACAAAATAAGTCTTTTAAAAAGTGGAGGGTAAAAGGTCCCCTTACCGATTTGGGTATCTTTTGAAACATACACACCGTGAATGAAGGACAATACAACATTGATGTAAATACTCATAAATGAAATTATATTACACAAAGAGTAGAATAATGGATATTAAATACTCCACTCAATAGAAATTGTGGCAAATGTAGCATAAATCTCTCGGGAATAAAAGTGAGATGAAAAATCCCTTACGAAAACTCGACAGCCTAACGACGCCACTTAAAACATCCAAAAATGGATTGATGAGATCAAATAGGGTCTCTAATCATATTACAATAAAATTTACAGAAACAGGAATATAAAAGAACATCCCCCATCATAACAATTAAGAGCTTAAAATAAGTGACATAAAGGAGAGTACTTAAAAAGAAAGGGAGAGGATAGATCTCTTATGAAAATTCGGCAGCCCAACGGCGCCACTCAAAACATCCAAAATGGATTGATGAGAGAGAATATGGTATCTCATCACATGAACATAAAAATTACAGTAATAGTAATAAAAAATAACATCCCAATAAAAATAAATATGAGCTTTAAAAGGAATGACATAAAAGATTGTACTTAAAAAGAAAGAGAGGAGTAGGATCCATTACCTCAAGTCCAACTTATCTTATTCGTTTCTTTATATTCCTGAATAATAAACTTTGGTCAATTATTAATATCCTAACTACCTCCTTTATATATTATTATTCAGTTCATATCACATATTATAATGTTATAATAATTGTTTAATAATGTTAGTTCATATCAGACGTTTTTGCCGATGTTTGGTACATGAGTCAAAAATGAACTTGTTCCAAAAAAGATTGCCCATGTAGTTATAAGTAAATAATTTCCAGAATAGTATTAATGATTAAAATATCATATATATCTTGTAAATATTCATTTTATACTATTCCATATCATTTGGAGAAAAAAACAAAAAGCATCGTTCATGGAGACGGTAGGCCGTACGTACGCATGAACGCTACTTTCGTTGTTTTTTCATATTAATGGAATTAAAACCAAATGAGAGAGATATATATACGTTATAATTCCAGAATGATATCAATAATTTAGATGTAATATATTACATATATATCCATTATATATATGTACTTATAATTTTACATAACAATTTTAGATAAGAAATGAAATGTATCGTTCATGGAGACGGTAAGCCGTACGTACGCCTGAACGCTACATCCATTTCTATTTATTTTTTAATGGAATTAAAACATAATGATACATATTAGTATTTTAATTCCAGTATGGTATCATATATAATATAATTAAATATATCCTTTATATGTACCACATATGGTATTAATGAATTGAATCACTTTGAGGGGGCGATAGTCCGCACTTCCTTAAATGAAGATATCACGTTTACCCATAATGGAAAACATAAAGATACCCCATAAATAAAAAATACATAATCTTAAGTAATACATAAACATATTAGATATCATATATAAATATAGTGTCATTTTAATGGCCACCTTTGAAGGTGTTAGAAGAATGTTGAACAATCATCGTTTCGGGAGGCAGAAATTCGCTATCCACAGAAACAGTATGTTCTTTAACCATTAGATGTAGGTGTGTGTAAGTGTAGATAGAATAAATCTTATAGAAACATCCTATTATATTGAAGATATTTTATTTGTTACAAAATAAATTAATAAAAAGAGTTTAGGTGGTGGAGAAGCAAAATAAAACAACAGGATACAAGGGAAGACATTACCTTAAAATCGGGTAACTCCCTTTGGTTTGAGCTCAAAGGATTCCCTAGGAAGACTTCTTCCCAAAGTGAGGCTTCAAGGAGTAATAGAGGGAAGTGGAGAGACAAAATGTTCAGGGTTTGGCCGAGCCAAAGGCTTTGGGAGTGTGGGTAAGGAGGTAGAGGTGGGGGCCTTTTATAAGAGGAGAGGAGGGGAACTCTTGTAAAGTTACAAAATGTTACTTTATTTTCAAAAGCGTTTCGGATTTTAAAGGTCCCACATTGATGTATTTAGAGGATAAGGTGAAAATGGTTCTAAATCCACTAATACAATAGGTTTTGGACATGTTTAGGTCTTATATATTACATTATCTTTCCATTTTATTTAAATAGTTAAATAATGAGGTCATCGCTGCATCATCATGATGTCATAAATAATTTAATTTATATAATGTTTAAAAATTATAAAAAATATACTATGATGTAGGAAATAGTTTTATCTTTCCAATGACTAATTATAGTCAAAAATATGACTTGTATAACCCCATGTAAATTTTTTTTAGTAAAACATCTCATTTTGTGTCATTTTTACTTTATCATTAAATAAAAAGGTATTTATGTCATTTTCCAACCAAAGTGGCTCCATGGGGTCCCCAAGTTGACCCATGGATTGTCTTGATCGGCCATGACACATAAAATGAGGTTATGACATGTGTATAGGTCATTTCATTTTATTAAAACATTATTTTTACCTTAAACTACACTAATTAACTCTAATCACGATTAAAAACATAATAAGTTACTATTCACCAAAAAAATTATTTTTATCCATTTATACCACATTTTACTTCTTAATGCCAACCATGTATGTCAGATTTTTGAAATTAAAAAAATAAAGATGGAAAAATTTCATTTAAACGGAAAAATCAGTTTTTATAAGTAACACTTAGTGGTTTCACTATTCATCAAAAATTGAAGTTTTTCAGAAAAATCCAAAAAATTCACCCTAAGCTATATTTGATATTCCGAATTCAAAAATGAAGTCTATTTTTTACAAAATTAAATACATATAAGTCACATTAATTAATTTAATAATTAATTCCCGTTGTCAGAGAAAATAGCGTGTTTTTATGAAACAATAAGTATCAAAAGATTGACACTAGTTTAAGTCTGATTTCAATGTGAAATTAATTCCATCGACCAATATTGGATTAAATGGTAAAAATATAATATAATTTAACTTTGAAATCAATTAAAAAGATGATATAAACATATAAATAAATTATATTAAAAATAGGTTTTGAATTAAAATACAACATTTTACACTATTCATTAAAAAATGAACTTTATCGGAAAGGTACCAAAAATTTACACAAAGTAAATTTTGATGTCCCAATTATTAAGAAGAGTTTTATTTTTTCCAATAGAATGTATAAGAGCAAATAAAACTATATTTAATGACGGTTCGCCATCAAAATTCGATAAGTGAACCTTTAGTGAAAACTAGGTCATATACGCCTAAAATTGAATTATTTCCGTATTTTAAGCCTTTATCTTTTATTGGATAAATGTAAAAAAATTTAAAAACATATATAATCATATGTTAGTTATTTTTATCGATTCCCGCCAATACAACGACTACATGTTAACTACCATTTAAAATAATATTATTTTATTATTAGAGTGCAACGTAAGATTCCCAAGAAACTCGTTGTTGCGTGTTGGGTACGCCATCGAGCATAGCGTCCCCTTTAAAGTCATATATATATTTTATTCACAAATATGGATAAATATGAAAATTTCATATTCTTTATTTAACTAGGGTGTTAGATTTAGAAAATAAATGTAAATTCACGATTTTTGTGAAATCTGTCAATCCATCCCAAAAATGAAAATTAATGGATTTCTTTTGAGAAACACAAAATTCTATATAACCAATATCTTATATGAAAAAAAGAAACATTAAGGGAATAATGTATCTACCTCACTTTTTATTCAAATTGGCATATTAATATCCATCACATAAGATAAAATATCCATTAGATGATTCATAAAATTCACAATATGAGTTGATATGATTTAGTGATTTGTATTGGTATCAAATAATGCAGTCACTAAAGGTATTTTTATAGTGATGTTACCTCTCACTATCACTAGACCCAAATTTCCTTACTTTGGTGATTCTTCACTATATAAAAAAATTGTTTTGGTTTCCCATGGCCATAAACCCTTTTTTCATGAGTCATATGATTGTTGAGATGTAATTTTAGAAGAGGATAATATCATTTCACTACAGGGAAGAAAATAAATAATTGAATACTCAAAAGTGTGAAGATCCACTACAATAACAACAAACCTTCAGTTCCATAGTAGAAATCTTCCTCAATTTCCTGACCATGCCACACTGAAATTAAGTAAAGGGGTTTCATCTGAAAATCGCAGGAGGTCTCAATTCTACCAAATCTAAAAAATACACCATTATAATATTCACACATATGTTTTATATTAAAATTACCAACATATCTATAACTTTGAATATGAGTAACCCCCACAATCCCAAACTTAAAAGCCCAGTCAAGATCATCCATCAATTCACTATCATGTACATAAAAATAATAAATGAGATTTAGTATGAAAACTTTGAATTTATGTTATATTTAATCCCCATGTTGAATTGTAATAGACTATGATTCTCATTTTTCACCACATCAGTAGAAAATATCACAAGTTTAGAATATCAGTTCACATACTAAGTCACACATTTATCACCATATTTGATGTTGAGAAATTATACAGGATTTTTAAAAACAAATAAATCTAGATAGAACAAATATCTGATGATAGATCTAAAATTATTTCACTCTAGTAAATTATGCTTCTTTTCTAAAACAAAAAAAATCACACCAACTTCTGCTAGGACCATAAATCTTCAGGGATTCACATGTCACCATTATTGATTTTGGTCTTTTACATAATGCAAAAAAGATCTCAATATTTTTCAAAAAATTACTTACACACCATAGGATCATTCAGAAAATGAAAAGATAGTAATTTTGGTGAAGAAATTATTAAGAAGGATCTAATGCTTCATCCCATAAAGGATCAAAAATTGGATCCAAAACAGATACCGGTGTAGTTACCAGTCCCCTAGAATGGAAAGAAGTCACCACAGATTCCAGAGGGTTATGATTAACTATAGGGTTCTCTTTCCATAGTTTGTTGATTGATCCCTGATACAACCTATCGAAATGTCTTGTTGGGGGAATGAAACTACAAAAAATCAATTTGAAACAATAAAAAATCAACAAGTACACTTTCATCATCAACTCAATCCAAATATTTTAGTATATCAAAGCAATCTGATGAAACATTGAAAATACTAGAATAATAACAAATTATTCCAAAAAAACTCATTTCCAAAACACCCATGTTGACTTATGGTTTACTTTAATGAGAGATATTTATGATCTCACTCTCAACTACATATTATGTCTTAATAATCCTTCCTTCTATTATGTTCTGATAGGAAATTCATATCGATATCATGGAAAGACACACAACATGATTTCATAAATTGTGACATATACCATCCCAGATACCCGGGTGAATCTTCACTCGAGCCAGTCCAAACATATCCTAAAAAGAATTCTCAGACCCCACAGATTGGGGAATAACAACAAGAATACAAAAAAAAATGTGATAAAGACTTTTCCAAAATAAAAATAAAATATATTAAATTAAAGAAACTACAAAATTATTAAACCAAAATCATATCCAATAGAAATGACCATCAACTGATAGATTTCCAAAATTAATCAACTATCCAAAAATGCCACATCATTATCATTACATGATCTCAAAATCAGTATGTAAAATTTTTACCATAGATCCATTGATCACCACCAACACTTTTTGTCTTGCGCTATAACACAACAGCCACCTCCCCGTGGTGAATTCCCTTTATATAGACATAACATAACCAAAGATAACAATACATGATATAAAATGTATTATATGAGAAAAATATCCCAATAGGGTCTCACCATTTGTTCTGTAAGAAATTATAATACTAATAACACATAAATGATTTAATTTTAAATTAATAAGTCATGGAAAAACATTTCCACAGTTTTTATAAAATAAACATTCAAGTAAAATAGAAATAACTTACATCAAAATGGTATAAAATTGTTTTTTCCTAAAATAGAAATAACATGAATAAAATAGTTTGATAATTAATGGAATTTAGTCATTAAATAACATCATTTTATAGTACCATGTCATAAACTATATGATTAGTTAGTTTCTAATTCAAATATCATGCACTTATCAATTAGTGATCATTCATGATGTGTGATGTAATTCCTCAACTCATTCTAATCAGAAAAACAACCCATCAGTGGGAAATAAATTTTAATAGGTTTTTATTATATTTTTAATCAGTAATCCATTTATTGGGAGTTATAGACCTAGAATGCCTGTATTATTCACCCACTAACTACCCATAATCACAAGTTCATCAAAAAACCATAAGATCATTGGAAAATCATTTATTTCAAATAGAAACATCATTCACATTTATATTTCATAGTTTTCAGGTTTCTACATGATTTTTAAACTTCAAATATAAATCATTGATTTCATCCATTTCCTAACTTTCAAAATCATCTTCCGATTTAATCAATTTGTTCAAAGATTAATATCCAAATAAAATTTATTCTTAATTATATAAAACTTTTATAAAAATAAAACATGTTCATAAAAACCAATTAAAAAAAGTTTTTATTGAATATCCATTACATAATAAAATATCCAAATAACGGGTTAGAAGTAAATTAATAACTAATGTCAATCATGAATGAAATATAGGTATCATATGAATAGAACCACCTTACATAAATACATACCCTTTGTGGAAATATAAAATGATAAAAGTATGAAATTTAAACTCTAAGAGGGAGTAGAAGGAATGTAATATCAATTTGAAATATCTAGAATCAAATAATACTAAAATAGTTTTAAAATTCATCTATAACATAAGAAACTATAACACTCAAATGAGAGATGATAAGTAAAGATGATT
Source organism: Viscum album (assembly GCA_963277665.1). Taxonomy (NCBI): domain Eukaryota; kingdom Viridiplantae; phylum Streptophyta; class Magnoliopsida; order Santalales; family Viscaceae; genus Viscum; species Viscum album. Next base: position 1,368,641,693 of record OY728133.1, on the reverse strand, counting down.
CCAGATAAGAATTTTCTCTGACCAAATAGGTATTGAAGGAATCCATAGACACATTGATATAAGATGAAAAGATTTTGGTGGATTCAATGAGGCTTTATGGAGACTTCAAAATAAGAAAAGTTAAATGAGGATCTTGTGGGAGTTTATGGGATTGAAAATGATTACGGGACAATTAAAACATAAAAACAAAAACCATGTCACTGCCCCAATTACCATGAAATTGATATGACAAAAACAAACAATCCATGGAGAATCCACCTAAATGTACATTTCAGCCACACTTTCTCCATATTTTCTTGGAATCCATATTGCATTTTATACTCATATCTTATTAAACATATGTAATGAAATAAAAAATCCCATGAATCCTGCCCCAACCACCCTAAAAAGTAAGTAGATATCAAGAAATCCAATTGATAGCTAATTCTCCCATTTCACTTTGCTAAACCACATGAAGAGGGAAAACCCACAAAATAATCCCCATTGAATTGCTATGTTTAAATTTGATAGTTGATCTAAAAAATAGTCTGCATGACCACACAACACATCCATCCATCTACCCCACAACATTTCCTGACATAAAACTCACCTATACAACTGCATGGTGGTCCATAGTGCATTCCCTTGTACACTATGTTGTAGGACTACCACCACATCATAGATTACAATAGAAAACATCTATTTTACCCTAAAACACGAAAAACTTCTGAAAGACCCAAAATCAACCCCCCAAAAGGGAAATAATAAGATGAATTTTATTCGTAACTTAGAACTATAACGTTATATTATAAGATTAAATTTATTTCATAAGAAGATTACTATATTTTTTTAACATTATTTGATTAAGGTAAAGGCAATATTATATTGTAGGATGAAATTTTTTTAGGGATAAATATTGTGGTATATATTGGAAAAATATATGTTTTGGAGGTGGTTTTAGGATGATTCAGGTAATTTTGGTAAATTTTTAGTATATTCTAGTGAATATACAATTAAATTACTCAAATGATAAGTATATAAAATTATGATCTACTTTCTGTTGAGTGTGGATAAATATTTGATAAAATATTTTGTATTTTGGGTTTTGAATCATGTCAGACATGTTTTGGATGAGTCTTATGTTTAAATATTCAGATAAAGAATTAAGTATAACTTTTGGGGTAATTATTCAGATTTTATATATTTGTACACTATATTTATCAATATTTTGTAACTTATTCTAAAAATTTTGGTTTTGTTAAATATTTATAGAAATAATTTATGGAATTCCATGATTTTATGGTTTTTTTTATCAATTAATTTTTTTTGTTATTGCTTCTATAATGAATATTTCATCTGGAAAATTCATTTCATGGAATAAGAGATAATGTGGACATTCATATAAGAATATCTAGAGGATGAAATTATGTTTATAAAATGGAAATGAATCATTCATGATTTTTTATTATGTTATCTATCTTAAATGTAAATTAATCTATCAACATGAGAGAAAGTATCTTGAAAAAATATTATCATTTTTCCTTAATTTTTATTCATTTAATGGTCTTTCTACCCCTCACTGATTTATTTTACTATGGTTATCAACATTATCATAAATGTGCTCTATATTACTCTATATTAGAACATAGATTGTTTTTTCTTCTCTATGTTAATATTTTATCATCCCATCAATGATATGCTTATTTTGGAAAACGATTGTGTGTTATTTAATATTACCTTTATCCTTCCCACTTCCCCTTTTTAAAGGATGTTATATTATACCTTTACCTAATAAAGGATAACAATAAATATATTTTCAAACATTTAACCTCTTAAGGCTAAGATATAATTGTTATGGTGTAGCTTATTTAGGGGGTTAATTGAAACACAAAAAATATCTAGTTTAAATAAATAATAAACTTAATATAATTCAAAACCCTCAACAATTAACTTTATGAGGATTGAGATATGTTAAAAAAATATAAGCATATAAATGTAATTGTTAAAAAAATTCCGTTGAATTGGGAAGTATAACTATGAGTAACATAATTATGAATTATATATATAACGTACCTACTTAATAAACATTCATTGATAAATTCTAACAAAATAAGAACTCAATTTTTAGCATTCATTTTTTCTGTCAAAAAAGTATTTTCTTCAAAAATGATTTTATTTCATTTTTTTTGTGGAAAAAATAATTAAATTCAGATAGTTTTGGAGATTTTATCATTTAAAATGAACATAATTTTTGAAATTAGAATATCAAAATTAACTTATGGTGAGAATTTAGGATTTTTATGTAATGATTGATTTCAATGAATAGTAAAAAAGACAAGTTTTTCAAATAATCTCATTTACATTCATCATATAATGTAATTAAAATGTCACATTATATTTCTTTTTCATAATGTTTCTTTTGATCTATTATATTTTGATTAATCTAATTAAATCCATATTTATTATCATTTTACATATTTTTTATATAAATTTATTTTTTGCAAAAAACATATTTGTTTTCTAAAAACATCTTTGTTAAATTTTGAATAATTATATTAAAATTAATTTATTCTATTTAAAATAATAATATCATTAAAAACTATCACCATATTAATAATCTAGAGACCCAAATTTTTTAAATATTTATCTTTTACATATAGTCAATTTGAATAGTATCCATGGTAAAATTTATCATGTCAATAAAGTGTAAATCATGTAATCAATGTTATAAATAATTTTATTGGGCAAAAAAAATATATGAAATGCTTGAATTATTTTCTTAGGATGAGATTAATTGGACCATATTCCTTCTAAATCGATTCTATGTGATTTTGGTTCCATTTTTCATTGACAATGATATTTATATTACTTTTAGAAAAAAATGTAATAAATATAACAAGCTTTGTTGAAAATGTCTCTAATATGTTAAGATAGAAATAAAAATAACTTGTGAATGAATATTAAAGTTTATTTGAAAATAATAATTTTTATTAGGATGTTATCTTGTTTATAATTTTAATTGATTATATAATTACATTAAACTCTTATATAATATTGACACATTTTATGTGCAAGTTGTTCAAAAACCTAGTTAATTGTTTTTATAAAATTTAAAATAATATAATGCTGATCAATTATCTAGTTTTATTAATTATATAGATAGTTAAAAATTGTTTAATATTTTAACATTTATATTTGAAAATAATTACTCTATTCATGTCTTTAATGAAAAACTAAATGATGTTTTAAACAAGAAAATAATGACATTTTATGTAAATAATATTTTATTAAACTAATTAAAAATCATAAAAATAATGAAATAGGAAATGTAGGATTAGAAATAGTCCAAAAATTCATCTTGTTTCAATTTATGATGAAATTTATACCTTTGATGTAATATTATAACCATTCAAGATTAAAAAAAATTAATCATAGTTAAAGATCAAAATGGTTAAAAATAAGTGATCAAACCAAAGGATAAGGATTAAATTGGAAATAAAATTTTCTTCAAGATTATTAGTGGGATGGATTCAATCCTTACATTATAAACATATAAACTGTTTCATTATTGATTTATTTTCCCAAGATAAATAATTAATAATATTTTCAAACATTCAAAGAAGAATATGGTTGCCTTTAAACTATATTATCTGTCACGAACCAACCCGGGTCGACCCTAAACCGGTCACCCGAGTCGGCCCGCAACATGGCCCGAGGGGCGTTCCCGATCCCCACGGGCTGGCAACTAGTGCCGGGCATCAAAAGTAAACAGGTGGGAACGATTTGGCCCAAAATATAATAAACTAAGCAGCAGAAATAAATAGAACAAATGTAAATAAAAAAAAGAACCAACAATGCAACTAACCTGACCACGACCAAAGCTCCACGTGACCCCGTGGGTCACTCTCCAATAACACAACTGACGTCGCTCAAGGCGATCAACTGAAGCTGGAACCTGCAACAGAACTAAAAACAAGAAAAACACTATAGGCGTGATCATTAAAACTCAGTAGGTAGGCCCGACTAATTCTATCCCAATGCACATACCAGTAAATAAAGAATTTACCAATTCCAGATTTGAACTAAATTATATAAAATATATTTTTCCACACACTGTCATTTCTAAAACAAGTAACAGTCCATTGCCCTTTTTAATTTAGAACAAGTTTAATGTTAAATGAATAGGTGCATTGCATTTTCAAAACATTTTGCGAACAATTTAGAAATTCAAACTTCAGTTGTTAGTCAAAAAGGAAAAATCACACACAACACACACTAAGGGCAATGGTAAAGGTGGCACACAAGGGTCAGCAACCGAACTCGACCTCTCAATCGTCCTCCACACACAACTAAACACTAAAAGAAACATGGGTCGAACCTAGGAGATCGTGAACAATCCAGAACGTACTATACATGTGACTCATCCTGGAGGCATGCCATAACTCGATGATGTCATAACGCCCATAATACTACCCGGCATAGCCCTGCATGGCCTAACCGAGGGTCCCAATCCCCATAGCAGCAATAACTCAGTATTCCCCTGCTATGGGGCCACTAGCCAGTGCGTGGTCTAAACTAGTGCAGCAATCGTTCTCAGAAAATTCAGTCAATATGCCAGGTTCCTATGTCATCACAAGCAATAAAAAGGGGGTGCGTCTACAATGTAAATAAATCAGTCACGATGCACAAACATCACGTACAGCTCACGCAAACAACGCACACCAAAGATCACCCCTGAGTGGGATTTCCAAGATAATCCATTTCATTAAAGTGCCAAACGGGCCTTCACCATTTTTAAAGTAAAACCTCATTTCTCAAAAAGATCAAAACACTGGTTCAGAAGAAATTATTTTTCTTTAAAACTAGACGCACATTTGAAGTTCCGTGAATTATGTTTAAAGGCCAAACTGGCATTCTTTCAAAACTGGGTGTCCGCCCGTCAAGAAAATGTCACATGTGTTCGGTATAAGATAAACAGCTCTTTTCGCACTAAATAATAATTTAAAGTTTTACTATCTCATATTATTTCTAATTCATTAAAAATTAATAAAACAAAAAGAAATTAATAAATTCTAAATCTAAAGGTAAGTGCAATGGGGGACCTACCTCGGCTCGCAGTCCAAACGCAATGGCATGTCGCGCCTCGCACAGACGCACAAACATGCGCACGTCAACGACCACAGTATCGCTAGGTTACCCCGCAAACGCGCTGCAACAAAAGCACAATAACTAAAATTACACAAACATAGACTTAAACCAACACAAAAGAGCCAACAACGCGGGAGAAACACCTTGACACATTTTCAAAACACCACTCACACCATCGACACTATTTACAAAACCACTTCAAAATTTATTAAACATATCTAAATAGAAACCATACCTTTATACACCCAAATCCCTTTCAAAACAACTTTTTATATCTAAGTGTGCACTCTCAACACACCATGTCCGAAAGTGCACCACTTGCGTAGTTAAATTGATAAACTGCAAATTTAATAAAAACTGCTAAACAACACACAGCTGGCTTCCATAAGAACGTACCCTACTCCCCATGAGCAGGGTACAAAATATTAAACATAAACCAAGCATTACAAGACACAAAAACCACTTCTTAAAATACTTTTTCGGTTAATTAGCCATTTCATAAAACCCCTTTGCAAATACCCACCATAAATACATTCGCATTTCACCACATAAAATATCGAACTCCACTTTTTAAAACCCAAATGACATTTAAAAAAACACTCGACACATGCACACATAGAAGTAATTGGACAATCACTTCAAAATATAATTTAACAAATTATACTCTCAAGAAAACATCCCGAAAAAACTTCACTAGGTGATTAAAACAAAATTGGGTATTAGAATACACAAACATAAAAAAAGAAACAGTTCAAAAACCAATTCTAACATGCTATAACAACCCATAAACATCATTTAAAAAAAACCGTAAACAAAAAGTTCTACCCTTGAAATCATGCGCGCCTCAAATTATTCACAAAACACAAACCGCACCACAATTTACATCTAGCGAAAAGGGTGCAAAAGCTACTGGAACATTTAAACACGCACTTACTGTGCACACATTAACCCAAAACAACACAATTTTCACCGAACAGGGCATAAACTACAATCCTTTCATACCAAATAAATTGTCCAAATGATGCACAGCAATACCTAGCATTTATATAAGGTGTGAATTGCAAACAAAATATGCGACTCAAATTGTGAAACCAAGAGCAAGAGATACCTACTTCAAAACCATGGCGTAACGAAAACACAAATCTGAAAACATTTCACGTGAAACTTAAAACATTAAACTGATGATATGAAATTGTAAACCGAAACACCCAACGAGATCATTAGAACAACAAGGGTGAACATTGAGGTTAGAGGTTATACCGAAGGGATGAAAAATTGTGTCGGCAAGGAGGAGGTGTTGCGGCGAAGGGAGTAACAGGGGTAGAAGGGGGCTGGTTCGGGCGGCGGTAGCTGGAACAGGAGGTCGGCATGGGCAGTTGGTGGCTGGGACGACGGGGCGAGGCCGGTGACAGGGAGAAGACGGAGTCGTGCAGGGCGATTGCGCCGGAGGACAGGGGAGCGCCAGGAGCGACGGCCTGGTGAGGCGGAGGGGCACCGCTGGGAGGTTTCCGAGGTGGAGAGGAGCTGAAGGAAAAATGGGGCGCTGGAGGCGGTGCGGTGTTGAGGGAGTCCGGCAGTGCGGAGGGTGTCCAGCGAATCTAGGGGGTGGCGCTGCCGGGATAGGAGGGAATGTCGCCGGAAGAGACCCGGCAGGGGAAGGGCGGTGGCCAAAGGCGGCTGGCCGGAGGAGGTCGCGCGGAAGGAACCAGGGCCGCACAGGCGGCGGTCAGCGGCGGTGCGACGAAGGGAAAAAGGGAGGTTGGGGGACGCGGGATGCAGGGAAACGGGATGGGGAGATCGGGACAGCCGTGATGAGTCCGGGACGCCGGCAAGTACATCGGCGGGCACGGCGAAGGGGGAGAACAGGGAAGGAAAGGGGGGCAGCTGACCTCGCGCGGAGGGTTTCGCACAACAGCAAGGGAGAAGGGAAAATGGGGGGGGGGGGCTGGGTAGAATTAGGTTTAGGTTAGATTTTTTTCGTTTAAATAAATTAACAAAAGTAATGATAATAAAACTAAATAAAATAAAATAAAATAAAATAAAATAAAATAAAAATAATAAAGATAATAAAATTTTAATTACACGATATAATCAAAAATAATAAAAACAATAAAGGGGGAAAATACCGACACCTGGGTCGACTATGCGGCGACAGCCAACCGCGCGGCGGCCGCGCATGGGTTCGAAACCCAGTAAAGGCATTAAACGACAACAAAATTTAATTCGGGCTCATCCCGAGCCTCGACACGAACACTCGGAACCAAGAAATAATAAACATAAAATAAATAGAAAGGGTGGTTGTGACAATTCTCCCCACCACAGACACTTTCTGCCCCTAGAAAGTCACCCAGTCGAATGATAGACAAAACAATAATCTCTGCCCAAATAAAACCAGGAGAAACAACAACATAAAAGAATGGGAGAACACCAGAGGGTTCTCCCCACCACAATAACTCAACTAGTGTGAAAATTTAACACTCGACCATACCACCTCGGGAAGGGGGGTCGACGTGGGAACTCCCAATCGATCCAGGCTAACCTCTAAAGCACGAGCGAAACAACACCTCGGCTAAAACTTGGAGCTCCTTACTCAGACAAAGGAAAGCTCGAACACTAGAGAAAAACTCCGAGTAGAGCTTAACACGAGCGGGAAACTCGAGCATAACCGCAAACCTGGACTCCTCCACTGGTACTTATATCTCCAAACGAACACAACTAAACCAAAATTAACCCACGCATGGTCAAAGCATACTTTTAAGAAAAACGCACAATCCAGAACACCATAATCAGGCCAACGAGACTACTTTGATTACAAACGAACACGTTCATTCCAACCTCACGATGACACAATGAACCTAAAACAACGCCAAAACTTTAACATTGGCAGGACAAGAACAGAAGGGATTTAAATATTTCATTTCCAACACGGAACACAGAACGCGAACTGAGGCGTCCCACCCCCGACAACTCCTGACTGTGCGCGAGCTTCACCCCAAGACCTATGGTTGGGGCTCTGATGGTTGAAGCATCTTCTTCCTCACAGTCAGGCTTTTGCATCCTCTGGTCCCTAACTCCTTCAGGAGCGACACTTCTTCCAGAACTCTCCCTGGTGGCCTGAACAGCCACACGGTAGCAAGACTCCGAAGGGATGCGGCAAGGCCAATTAAAATGTCTGGACATGACATTCTGGTGGCACACAAGAGAGCGGTCCGACGAACTATGAGCCGGTACCGACAAGGATGGTTTCTTGGAGATAGGTTCCACTGGCCCACACTCCTTGACAGGTGGGGAACCTTCGTGGAATTCGACCACCGTTAATCACACCCAAAACTCCAACGACGATGAGACATCTCATCTTTACTAGTCCAAAACTGGACCCTCAAATAAACCTGGGACGACACGCACCCCAACAACCCAGGGAGTTCCCAACAACCTGAAGACCCACTCAAATTCCACAACCAAACAACTACCCCTCATGGACATTGATTACTTTGATCGATAGGCAACATGCAGAAAGAACTGGAAACTGGGCATGACTCATTACCAACCTTAACGACCTTTTTGGGCGGCATACTCATGACACACGAGAAACATCGTCGAAACTGGCATCAAGCAAAAACTCAATCAAGGAAACAACACAAGTCGAAGTCAAAAGGCCCATAATCCAAACATATACAAACACACGAATAAATCTCTTTCCAGAACCATCATTTCTTTAAAACATTACAACTCACCTATGGAACCTTATGAACCGTCACATGTGCGTTCATTCAATCTCGCTCACATCATCTGCAAACAAGTGCCACCACGCACTTTCCATACAAACCCATGCACGTGTGACCCTCCATAAGAAGTGCCAAGGTTCAAACACTGCTTTTCCAAATCCAAACACATACCATGTTTTTCCCAAACCAAAACACCTTCTCTTTAAAAACCCACTTTAGTAATTTCAAAAACAATTTGAAAGAAACACTTTTCCATTAATTTTTTTTTCACTTTTAACGCACACTCAAATCAAATGAGGCTAAAAAAAAATAGAAGCAGTAATAACCTACTGGAATGGGAAACTAGTGCATATGTCTGACCCAGCGACATGGTGGTGAGCCATGCCCCAGGTAAAGCATAACACTAAGAGGATCTTGAGTCGTACACTTGGACTCTACATGGGTCACCACCCCATGTGAGTCCACAAAGTGAACCGATTCGCCTCCATTTTCATCCCTCAATACAAAGCAACCAAAGATGAGAGACTCAAATCCCGGACGAACCATGGTAACTCAGGTCTCGTCACGAGCGGTGGTGATCAGGCACCGACCCGTAACCTACCTCCTGAGCCCCGACAGTCCTGATCTCCTTCTATCAGACATCCCACATATCAAAAGGCGCTCTTAAAAACGAGGTCCGCTAAGATCCAACCTGCTCTGATACCATTTTGTCACGAACCAACCCGGGTCGACCCTGAACCGGTCACCCGAGCCGGCCCGCGACATGGCCCGAGGGGCGTTCCCGATCCCCACGGGCTGGCAACTAGTGCCGGGCATCAAAAGTAAACAGGTGGGAACGATTTGGCCCAAAATATAATAAACTAAGCAGCAGAAATAAATAGAACAAATGTAAATAAAAAAAGAACCAACAATGCAACTAACCTGACCACGACCAAAGCTCCACGTGACCCCGTGGGTCACTCTCCAATAACACAACCGACGTCGCTCAAGGCGAACAACTGAAGCTGAAACCAGCAACAGAACTAAAAACAAGAAAAACACTATAGGCGTGAGCATTAAAACTCAGTAGGTAGGGCCGACTAATTCTATCCCAATGAACATACCAGTAAATAATGAATTTACCAATTCCAGGTTTGAACTAAATTATATAAAATATATTTTTCCACACACTGTCATTTCTAAAACAAGTAACAGTCCATTGTCCTTTTTAATTTAGAAAAAGTTTAATTTTAAAAGAATAGGTGCATTTCATTTTAAAAACCTTTTGCGAACAATTTAGAAATTCAAACTTCAGTTGTTAGTCAAAAAGGAAAAATCACACACAACACACACTAAGGGCAATGGTAAAGGTGGCACACAAGGGTCAGCAACCGAACTCGACCTCTCAATCGTCCGCCACACACAACTAAACACTAAAAGAAACATGGGTCGAACCTAGGAGATCGTGAACAATCCAGAACGTACTATACATGTGACTCATCCTGGAGGCATGCCATAACTCGATGACGTCATAAAGCCCATAATACTACCCGGCATAGCCCTGCATGGCCTAACCGAGGGGCCCAATACCCATAGCAGCAATAACTCAGTATTCCCCTGCTATGGGGCCACTAGCCAGTGCGTGGTCTAAACTATTGCAGCAATCGTTCTTAGAAAATTCACTCAATATGCCAGGTTCCCATGTCATCACAAGCAATAAAAAGGGGGTGCGTCTACAATGTAAATAAATCAGTCACGATGCACAAACATCACGTACAGCTCACGCAAACAACGTACACCAAAGATCAAACTGGTTCAGAAGAAATTATTTATCTTTAAAACTAGACGCACATTTGAAGTTCCGTGAATTATGTTTAAAGGCCAAACTGGCATTCTTTCAAAACTGGGTGTCCGCCCGTCACAAAAATGTCACATGTGTTCGGTATAAAATAAACATCTCTTTTCGCACTAAATAATAATTTAAAGTTTTACTATCTAATATTATTTCTAATTCATTAAAAATTAATAAAACAACAAGAAATTAATAAATTCTAAATCTAAAGGTAAGTGCAATGGGGGACCTACCTCGGCTCACAGTCCAAACGCAATGGCGTGTCGCGCCTCGCACAGACGCACAAACATGCGCACGTCAACGACCACAGTATCGCTAGGTTACCCCGCAAACGCGCTGCAACAAAAGCACAATAACTAAAATTACACAAACATAGACTTAAACCAACACAAAAGAGCCAACAATGCGGGAGAAACCCCTTGACACATTTTCTAAACACCACTCACACCATCGGCACTATTTACAAAACCACTTCAAAATTTATTAAACAGATCTAAATAGAAACCGTACCTTTATACACCCAAATCCTTTTCAAAAAAACTTTTTATATCTATGTGTGCACTCTCAACACACCATGTCCGAAAGTGCACCACTTGCGTAGTTAAATTGATAAACTGCAAATTTAATAAAAACTGCTAAACAACACACAGCTGGCTTCCATAAGAACGTACCCTACTCCCCATGAGCAGGGTACAAAATATTAAACATAAACCAAGCATTACAAGACACAAAAACCACTTCTTAAAATACTTTTTTGGTTAATTAGCCATTTCATAAAACCCCTTTGTAAATACCCACCATAAATACATTCGCATTTCACCACATAAAATATTGAACTCCACTTTTTAAAACCCAAATGACATTTAAAAAAAACACTCGACACATGCACACATAGAAGTAATTGGACAATCACTTCAAAATATAATTTAACAAATTATACTCTCAAGAAAACATCCCGAAAAAACTTCACTAGGTGATTAAAACAAAATTGGGTATTAGAATACACAAACATAAAAAAGAAACAGTTCAAAAACCAATTCTAACATGCTATAACAACCCATAAACATCATTTAAAAACACCGTAAACAAAAAGGTCTACCCTTGAAATCATGCACGCCTCAAAATATTCACAAAACACAAACCGCACCACAATTTACATCTAGAGAAAAGGGTGCAACAGCTACTGGAACATTTAAACACGCACTTACTGTGCACACTTTAACCCAAAACAACACAATTTTCACCGAACAAGGCATAAACTACAATCCTTGCATACCAAATAAATTGTCCAAATGTTGCACAGCAATACCTAGCATTTATATAAGGTGTGAATTGCAAACAAAAGATGCGACTCAAATTGTGAAACCAAGAGCAAGAGATACCTACTTCAAAACCATGGCGTAACGAAAACACAAATATGAAAACATTTCACGTGAAACATAAAACATTAAACCGATGATATGAAATTGTAAACCGAAACACCCAACGAGATCATTAGAACAACAAGGGTGAACATTGAGGTTAGAGGTTATACCGAAGGGAAGAAAAATTGTGTCGGCAAGGAGGAGGTGTTGCGGCGAAGGGAGTAACAGGGGTAGAAGGGGGCTGGTTCGGGCGGCGGTAGCTGGAACAGGAGGTCGGCGTGGGCAGTTGGTGGCTGGGACGACGGGGCGATGCCGGTGACGGGGAGAAGACGGAGTCGCGCAGGGCGATTGCGCCGGAGGACAGGGGAGCGCCGGGCGCGATGGCCTGGTGAGGCGGAGGGGCGCCGCTGGGAGGTTTCCGAGGTGGAGAGGAGCTGAAGGAAAAATGGGGCGCTGGAGGCGGTGCGGTGTTCAGGGAGTCCGGCAGTGCAGAGGGTGTCCATCAAAGCTAGGGGGTGGCGCTGCCGGGATAGGAGGGAATGTCGCCGGAAGAGGCCCGGCCGGGGCAGGGCGGTGGCCAAAGGCGGCTGGCCGGAGGAGGTCGCGCGGAAGGAACCAGGGCCGCACAGGCGGCGGTCAGCGGCGGTGCGATGAAGGGAAAAAGGGAGGTTGGGGGACGCGGGATGCGGGGAAACGGGACGGGGAGATCGGGACAGCCGTGACGAGTCCCGGACGCCGGCAAGTACAGCGGCAGGCACGGCGAAGGGGGAGAACAGGGAAGGAAAGGGGGGCGGCTGACCTCGCGCGGAGGCTTTCGCACAGCAGCAAGGGAGAAGGGAAAATGGGGGGGGGGGGGGGCGGCCTGGGTAGAATTAGGTTTAGGTTAGATTTTTTTCGTTTAAATAAATTAACAAAAGTAATGATAATAAAACTAAATAAAATAAAATAAAATAAAATAAAATAAAATAAAAATAATAAAGATAATAAAATTTTAATTACACCATATAATCAAAAATAATAAAAACAATAAAGGGGGAAAAGACCGACACCTGGGTCGACTGTGCGGCGACCGCCAACCGCGCGGCGGCCGCGCATGGGTTCGAAACCCAGTAAAGGCATTAAACGACAAAAAAATTTAATTCGGGCTCATCCCGAGCCTCGGAACAAACACTCGGAACCATGAAATAATAAACATAAAAAAATAGAAAGGGTGGTTGTGACATTATCAAAAGGAACTTCCTATTCTCACATTTAAAAGCTTTTAAGAAATTTAACTTAACAAAATTCCAAAAATAGCTACCCAAACATGCTTATCAATTTCATATAGGTGTTTTTATTTCTAAGAGTCTGTACCTATGGTCTTTGGAAGAGATCCAATGGTAGTTTATATAAGATAATGTAATAATATTCACAAATATATTTATTATTACATAAAATTTTCCAAACAATAATTATGTTCCAATAACGATCACTTGTGTGTACAATGTAATATTGTCTCATTAATCGATGTAAATTATTTTTTTTCACCAACTCATATGTCCACTCATAATATTGGAACTAAGGAATAAATATAAAAATCAATGAATAATATTTATTCTATAAATTTGATACATCATTTACTTTTTATATCCTTTAACCCATTAATGATATGATAATGTTTCTAATGAATACATATGGAGTACCATCTTCATGAATCAATGATTTTTTTCCATTCCTACATTCATTAATGATTGTAAACACTAATATAATGAATGAATATAATATTTATAAAATTTATATAGTTTTTTAGACAATTAAAATAAATCCTATTCTCAAGAACTAGAACATATATTATAAAATATATATTTGAAAACATAGTAGCTAACTCCATAAAAATTATAATAATGAAATAATATAGATGAATGAGTGATAATATTATTAAAATGTATCATATATGTTATTATAAATATTAATTTGGAAATATTATTAAATTTTATCTTGTATAAAATCATTTTATATGACATAGGAACTTCAACAAAGTGGAATCATGAGGTAATGGATTTATTAACACAATTTCTATATATTGGGTTATACTCACACATCATTAACTATGTTATTCAATGATTTTTTTTAAAATACTGGCTAGAATACTAGTAAAATAGGTCCACCCTAATAATTCTATACAAGAACTGAAATGTTCATCTTCATATAATAATGGATTTCAAATAGAAGTGGGGGTCTAAGGGTGATCTATTAAGAGATTGTACCCCCATATCACAGTGCCCAACAAGATATAAAGAACAAAACAACATGCATAGTAGAGAATATGGAATAATAAATAAAATGAAATATAAATATGCTATTATCAAATGAAATATTTTAGGGGGAGAAATATCCATACCAATCATACAATATCAATATCGTAATAGGTTCATCACATATAAAAAATAAATAACTAAAAATTTTATACATCAGGACATTATGAAAACTCTAGGGAATATCACATACTCTATCTCTATTTCCCTATAATGATTCACTATGTTGACTAGTCAACTCCACATAAACATCCCACCAAACCAGGAAATCCAATCCCATTTCGCTATTAATCATTCAGCCATTCTCATCCCAAAAAATAAATAAGGTCTACAAGTTCATTGACGGTCATGTAGATGGGGAGATAACTAAATCTCAACATCCCACCAGCAATAGTGAACCCATAAACTATTGTCGTAAGTGCATGATCATGAAATATAATCATCATTGATAAAACCTACTTAAAACAAAAACACTAATAAAACCATTGTTGAACCGAGGGCATTTGACCTTGATCAATAATACCTGACTTAGCCCATGAGGGTCCTCTGAACAATATACCATTGGGGTAATAGGTTTAAATATGATGAGAATTAGTCCACGTATCCATCCATGTAGTAGAATTCCAATTCTTTCCATCCCAACCATATTTGAAAGAGGTTATAAAACAACACTAAATGAGAATACATTGATGTATCCAACCAAGATTTAGAATGCCATTTTTGAAAATAAAAAACATAATGCAAAGAGGTCACATGTCGACATAAAAGTAGAATCTTTCCATCTATCCAACTATGATTCGGAATTTCATTTCTAGACTTCCCAAACATGACATCGAAATCATTTTCCATACCCCTTTTGTTATGATAAATAGTCTATTCGGTGAAAAAACAGTGCATTAGGGTTCTTTCAACAACAGTATGATCCTCTTAAAACTAGGAAGAGAACGATAAATAATGAATACAAAAAAAAACTAAAAATAATATTCATAGTTGCAATAGATTCAGTCCCAAACCTATAACATATACATATAATATTTCATAGAGCATCTGTCTAGGACATAAGCCAAATAGTATTCGAAAAATTCTTAGTTCCTTTTTCAATAATCTCAAATAAGTATGTGGAGCTCCATGTCTACTATACTCAATAATATTAACATAATGGATGGAACCTCATTCTATCACCCAACAAAGTATGGGGATTATCAATTCCACCATACACAAAAATATCCACAACGTGCCTAAATATTGAGTCCATGACTCAAACAAGAAATAAACCATTGATATCAATAAACAATGTCTCATCTATCCAAATATAATAATTTTGTGGACCATAATATCCAACCCACCTGACCTCATAGGCGAAGAATCACATAAAACATATAGAAGAAATATTTTTGGGACCTCATGTCCACACTCTCATCCTAAAAATCCCATATGTTTGACAGAACTACACATTATTGAAATTTATTTCATTATTTAATAAAAAATATAACATGAAAAAAACATGAAAGATATAAAAGTCTATTTTTCTTGGTGATTTCGGTATATATCATAATGTCTTTAACATGGAATATGATAACATTATTGAAAAAGAACCTTATCATCATTCTAAAATTCCATAGATTTTAAAAACATCATGAGGTAACCTAGGGACATACATAAGAAAGGGGATAGTTATAATGTAATGTAATGTAATAAATAAAGAATCACATGAGGAAAACATTACATATTTGAAAATATGTATTTTAGTGGGGGCATAAAAGGGATGAGAATCATAAAATTGAAAAAAGACATGGTATTACTTGGTAAAATAAATTCCACCTGGGAAATGAGGAAAAATCATAAGACCTAGAATCCTAAACCTAATTCAAGGATAATTTAAAATACCCCATGATGAAAAAATTTCTATAGTGGATTCAGTTCACTTCTTAATCCCTTGTAGGACATATCATGATACTAAAACATTCCCCAATGCATTGGAGTGATATATAATTTTGGGCACACCCACCACATTCATTTAATTCCATGAATAAGTGTTGCACATATTTTTTTTAAATTGGTTAGAGGGGGTTCCTGGACCAAAATTGACCAGACGAATTAATTGAAAACAAATAGTTCTTCTATTTTTTAAAAAATTGGATTTTATTAAAATGTTTCTCAAAACTGAAATACAGATCATATGGTAATTCATCTAACAATGTGATCTCAATTTTTCTTCCTTTTTTAGAAATCACATCTACCACCACGTTGTATTACCAATATGTATGGAAGATGATGATGTTTAGTTCTAAAAAAATGAGAGACTTTCCATCCATGTAGCTCTATGTTTCCCTAACATGTAAATCACACTTTTCTGTATAGCTTGTACAATTTTTGTGGAGTCAATTTTAAGACAATGTTAGTGTAATCCCTTATGTCTATAAAAGTTCACCACATGTATAACACTTGAATTTTGGCCTCTATAGATGATGAAATACCATATGTACCAAATAAACCATTAATATCCCTTCCATTATGTTCACAAATAATGACACCACAACCCTCATGACGAGGGTTATATTTATATCCACCGTAAATATTTATATTTATCCATAGATGAAGAAAAACTATACAGAATACCATAAAAAACATATAGGTTTAATGAAGTTAATAGGAATTCATAGCTTTGGAAAAACCATGGAATTTTTTAAATTATGGTTTCATTGACTTGATTGAATCTTGTTGAATTTTTGGCTGTTTTGATAAGGTGGAAAAATGTAATCTATAGAGATAAGGGAGTCTTCATGGGCCTGATGGAGTGTTGCCCATGTCATATGAAGTGAAATTTCCCATATAAATATTCCCTTTAGAGATTAATGATATGAGGAGTGGGATGTATAGTGATACAATGTTGTATCATAGTAGAATGGATGGTAATCTTAGGAAATGTGATTTCAAAAATAATATATAGATCCCTATATAGTCCCAAGGAAGTGTCCCATGATAAGAATAAGTGAGTTTTATCTTCTCTGTTTTGATCGCAAAATCTAAAACTAGAATATAATGAAATACCAAATAAATAGAAGAAGTCATTAGTGAGAATTTTTTTTGGGAAAGCCACCAGATCAGTGTTAATCATAAAGGCATGATCCAAGGATTATCAAAAAAATTAAGAGAGGAAAAATCATGATCAAAACAAAAGTTACAATGTTAAAATTTATTAGATATTGTAATGTAATTCCAAGAATGATCCCAAATCAGAGTGTCCCTATTATGAGAAAAAACATAAATGTTAAACAGGGTATGAAAATTATCAGACAACTCCATATTGGGTAGGTTCAAGAAATCATTTTATAATAATTAGTGTTAATCAGATGAAGCTGATGACCAACCCGAGAAATAAGTGGATTCCCCATCTAATTATCATTCAATATGTTATGAGAAGAATACCTGTAATAAATCCATCTGGAATGAGACATGATGTTGAAAAATTAATATTTCATAGATGGCCAAATTGAAGAGTCCATATAAATTGATCATCCCCATTTCAATTTGTTAAAAAAAATGGATCTACAAAAATTAATATCCATCCATATGCAGTTGATAATTTATCGTGATAACCTATCTTGAAATGATTCATTAAATAACTTTATTATTTTGTTACCCATACCAACATTATCAAGGGTCTTTAAAAAATCACTCTAAGGGACTGTGAGTAATTATTTTTTGAGATTACTACCACTCCATACAAAATTTTGATACATACATTGAGTTCATTGAGAAAATAAATAGGCCATTTATTATTCATAATTCAATGGATCAATTTTTGGAAAATATTTAATTTAACAAAGAAGATCCTACTGACCATTAAAAGAGGCTTCCCTTTCTATAATTTATGTTGATTTATGATTTTATCTAAAATACAAATAATTTAATTAATTTTAGGTATTCCCCAAAATATATGAACACACACTTAATGAATGTGCATAGCGCCTTATTCCAATACCAGTTCCAATATGATATGAGAACTTATATCTATTGTAATTACCTTCCCAAAATTGATAAAATATTTATTCTAATTAATAGACTCTCTTAAAACATCCACATATTATTATAGGGACCTTTTGATAATTGGAATATATCTTTTACGTCATTGAAACAAATGATCATGATATCAGCATATAAGAGGTGGGTAGGAGTATTAAGATTACATGATTCACGAATATGTTTAATCATTATTTGATTCACCATGTTTGTGATAATCCTTCTTAGAAATTCTTCAGTAATGGAGAAAATAATGGCAACAAGTGGGTCACCTTGAATAACTCCCTTTGAAAATTTGAAATACTCCATTTGGGAAACATTTATAGGCACTGAAATGTGATATTAGTCAAAGATACCCTTATCCCATTTATAGTTATATGTATAAATATATAAGAATATATCCAAAACATAGGAATTAGAAAAAATGGTCATTACCTAATAAAAATTCTTGAATAAATAGGAGAAGGAAAATAACCCTTACGCAATTTTGGCATGGTAACAGGTGTATATAAATGATCATAGGAGGGATTAATTATAGTGAAAGTGGTCTATCATAATTTATAAATAAAATTTATAGTAAGGGGGATATTTATAAACATATCAAAACATGAAAAAATGAGTATTAAGTGACATAACATAAAATAGGTTCTTGATAAAAAGATCAGAGTGGTAGATCCCTTACTAAATTTTTACATTTTTACATATGTACATAGATGTTCATGGTAGAGAATAATGAGATTGAAAGGGGTATATCATTACATAGAAATTAAAAGGACATGAATATGTTTTTAGAAAAAACATTCCCAAACAACTAGTGATGGAATCTAAAAGGAATAACATAAAACATATTCTTGAATAAAAAAAGATAGAAATATTCCTTGATAGCGTGATTCTAAGAGCTTGGGAAGAGATTCCTAAGGGATTTGGGGCACCTTAGAAGGACTCTAGAGAAGGTATAGAAGGATAAGGACATGTTCAATGATTTTTTAGTGAATAGAAATGGAGCTTTAGTGGTTTTATATCAGAAAATAGATGTATGTTCTTCATTATTTCATAAACATGTGGTTCTGAGTATATACTATCAATTAATAAAAACAAAATTCCTTACAATGTTATTTGAACATGGTTTATGAAAAATGGGAGACGATTTCAATATTTCAAAAGTAAAATGGATGATATTATTAAAACATTTTCCTTGGTGATGTGAAAGTGACTCATGCTATTAATGAAATGATTTTAAAACTATAAAATATAATATAAGTTTTTTTGGGATCAATTATGGTTCTAAAAAATTACTATGATAAAAATAAAAAATAATTATTTTAAATATGAAATAAATATTCTGTCAATGATACCTTATAAGGGTTTTAGTACATCACATTTGTATCATTATGATTTCATAATACACAATATACATTTATACCATATTTAATTTCCACCCATACATTTTTCTATCTCCTAAAATTATAAAAAATTTATTATGGGATAATTTTTAATGACTAATTACAAAAATAATATTTATTTTTTCAAATTAAATTTCAAAAAATTATATATTTACCATTAAAATTAAAATCCCTATTTATTGGAAAATATAGGTTTTCGATGATAACATTTTTCCAGCCATTATAAAAATAACATTTTTTCCTCCAAAAAAATTATACTATAATTTAGATTTAACAATAATAATATAATATTAATGTTGAGTCAATAAGGTTTTCCTTATGACTTTTCCATTCCATCTGGTTTTGAAAATCACAAACACCTTATACTTAAGTAAATATTATTATTACTCAAATAAGGAAAATTTACTTCCTTAAGGAAATTTACCTTAACCTAGATTTTCTTATACTTAGCCATTTTTCCCTTAAAATCAAAAACCGGAATCACAACCAAATTGTCAGAGCCTTATAATGAAAAGTTGGAGTATTCTGTTTTTAGGATCTGATTCTTGGATGTGATCTGTAATATAGTTTTAATCCGAATTCTGGACTCCAAACTCTAAAGCAGTTCTAATTTGAACTCTTAAGAAGTTCGACCCCGAACTCTTAAGAAGTTCGACTCCGAACTCTTTAGAAGTTCTACTCCGAACTCCTAATAAGTTCACCTCCGAACTCTTTAGAAGTTCGACTACAAACTCTTAAGAAGTTCGACTCCGAACTCTTTAGAAGTTCGACTCTTAACTCGTAAGAAGTTAGACTCTGAACTCTTAAGAAGTTCGACTCCGAACTCATAAGAAGTTCGACTCCGAACTCTTAAGAAGTTCGACTCCGAACTCTTTAGAAGTTCGACACCAGACTCTTTAGAACTTCGACTCCAAACTCTTTAGAAGTTTGACTTCGAACTCTTTAGAAGTTTGACTCCGAACATTTAAGCAGTTCGACTCTAAACTCTACAGATTTAGAATCTGATTTCTGATGAAACCAGACTCTGATTTCCTATAAAATAGAATCCGAACATTTCTTAACATAGACTCCGAACATCATTTTGGTTAGACTCCGAACCTTTTACTTGCTAAACACTCCAAACTATTAATTAGTCTTTACATACATTTGATTCATTCCAAAACGATGTTGTACATTCAATTATAAAAAGTTTGTCATAAAACGATGTCATCTATTCTGTTTCTTATTAACCATTTGTTGAGTTACACGTGTACAGGTCCTTCCGAATTTCATAGAAAATATGACCGTTGGAAGAAGGATCTGACCGTTGGAAATTTTCCTATAAATAGGAGCTCATTTGAAAGAGCTCACTGCTGAAAGGATGACTGATCTTTGAATCATGTGATTACATGCTTGAAGTGATTTCTAGAGAGAGAGGCTCTTATTAACTCTCAAAGCTTCGTGCGACTCCGAATGTTAGTGATTACATTCGAGGACTTCTGGGGATAGGAAGTCAGAGGTGCCGACTACCTTGATGTTCGAGGGCTTCCTTGCTGAGGAAGATAGAGGTTGCCAACTACCTTGAAGTTGAGGGCTTGCGGGGATAGCAAGACAGAGACACTCCGATCTTCGTATCGAGGGATTACCCTGGTGTGGGTAAGACAGACTTACTTGAAAGTTTAAATCAAGGGACCTTTATCCAAGGTTGTTGGATACCCTTATCTTTGGGTTAAATGACTTTTATCTTGTTACTTGTAGTTTAACTACTTGTTTAATTTCTGCTGCATTTTGTATTATAAGGAATGTATTACTTTCTTATACTTCCTTACTTGTACTCTGTTTCATTTAGATTCTATACTCTTTAAGGTAGAATCTCATATTGTAACTTTTGTTAAGGTTCAATTTCCGGAATCATATTTCCAGAACCTACTTTCGGAATCTCATTCTATGTTTGCATTTGTTATTAGAGGTGTTTTGAATTTGGTTAGTTTTACTTTGTTAAACTTAGCCCTTTCCTTTGCTTAAAGAAAACATAGTTATTTGTAACTAACTTTAAAGGTTCCAAAGGAATTTTTAAAGTTTAAAATTAACCCCCCTCTGGTAAATTGAGCATCTACATCACTATTTCGATCCTACAACTGGTATCAGAGAAGGTTTCTGAAATACTTATACTTACGAATAAGTTTTTCTTGCTCACTTTGCCATTCCGAACATTTCCATTCCGAACTATAACATTCCAAAATTTATGATTCCGAACTATGTTATTAACTTTTCCTACTAACAAATTTGTGTGCCAAGGGTTGTTCTAGTATGGCCAGAATTAATGTTGGTTCGATTGATAATCTAAATCCTACAAGACCACCTATATTTGTTGTTAATGGCTATGAGTACTGGAGAGATCGAATGAAGACTTTTGTTATCAACACTGGAGTGGATAATTTTGTAATGCTAACAAGTGATTATAAAATTCCTGACAAGGAAGTTAGAACATTCACTAACCAGGAAAAGCAAGAATATCAACTCAACTATAAGGTACACAATACTCTACTGTGTTCAATGACTAGAAATATATATAGCCAAATTTCTTCTTGTGAAGCATCTAACTGTATTTGGAAGAAGTTAGAGGTTACACTCTTTGGGACTTCTAATGTGATTGAGACTAGAAGATATATGCTTAGAGCTGAATGTCATGGATTTAACTTTCCTTATGGAGAACTGATCTGTAAAGTTCAACAGATATTCATGACTATAGTCAACATCCTACAATCTATTGGAGAGAAAAGTTTAGATGATGAAGATCTTGTGGATAAAATAATTGATATTATGCCCAATGAGTGGGAATCCAAAAGAACAACTATAGATGAAAACAGGAAGGTCACTCAGATCTCTCTTGATGAGATTTTTGGAACTCTTCTACAACATGAAACTAGAATGAAGAGAGATGCAGACAACATCAAGAAGAAGACTGGAAATGGTACTGTTGCATTTACTACTACTTCAAATCAGATGAAATCTAAGACTCCTGAGAGAGTCACCAGATCCAAGTCTAAGAAGTTATTTTCCAACCAGAATCTAGTGAGAGTGAAGTCTCAGAAAATGAACTAGAAAATATTGCTCGAAGGATGAACAAGATAGCTGGCTGGAGAAATTTCCAATCAAAGTATAAGAAAAAGGAAAGGAATGATAAGAAAGATGGAGAAGTTACTTGTTATGAATGCAAAAGAGATGGACATTTTAGACCAGATTTCCCTATGCTCAAAAAGAAAGAAAGAAAAGAAATGCAATCAGAAAGGAACATAAAGAAATATTATAAAGATAAAGCTAAGAAAGTTTTGAAAGCCAATGACACCTGGAGTGCAAGTGGTGGTGACTCGTCAGATGAATCTTCTGATTATGAATCTTCAGGACAGAAGAATCTTGGTCTTATATCTAGATTACCTATTGATAATCATTATTTTATGGCTATGGTACGAAAT
The DNA here is from genome assembly GCA_963277665.1 of Viscum album. NCBI lineage: Eukaryota > Viridiplantae > Streptophyta > Magnoliopsida > Santalales > Viscaceae > Viscum > Viscum album. The sequence goes on along the minus strand of OY728133.1, from coordinate 1,368,618,471 downwards.
ACTGAATCATTGACCAATGTTTCTTTAAATTCCAATGATAGTATGTATTATAACTCTTCTGATGAAGAATCATCTTCTGAGGAGGAAAATACTTTACCTACTTATGAAGAAGTCTCTAGGTTTGGTGAACTTCTTGAAATTTAGAATCTAAACTCAATAAGAAACTTGATAAGGAAAACTCTAGGAATTCTATTCTTACAAAAGAGATATCAGATGTTTCTAAAGATCTTGATAAGAAAAATACTGATTTTGAAAGTATTTCAAAGAATCTTGAGGAAGTAAGTTCTGGGAAGAACAAACTTTCTAAAGAATTAGAAAAATTAATTTCTAATAAAAATGTTTTTAAGCCTAGCTCGAGTTCTAAAACTAATGATTTTGAGGATAAAAACTTGGTTGTAAAACTCAAGTCCGAAATTTTTTCCATAAAGAAGTGTTTATCAAACATTACCCATGGTAAGGAAAAGTTTGATAAAATGTATTCTCAAATACGACCATTAAGAAATAAATCCGGATTTGGTTATACCCATGCAAAACCAATTTTCAGTAACAATTATTTTGTTCATCAAAGTGCCCCATTTTCTACCAAGTGTCAATGTGGTGGTCACTGGGAAAAGAATTGTTCCTTAAACAAAACCCAATATTTAGGATTTCACAAAGATTACTTCCCTAAGAAGATGTGGGTTCCTAAAGTTTTATTATCTAGAAATCTTGGATCCAAACAAGTTTGGATTCCTAAATTATAATTTTCTTATTGATTTCAGGAAAATAAAGAGAGTACCAGCAACAATACATGGTACATGGATAGTGGATGTTCCCGGCACATGACTGGTAACAAAAGCGTTTTTGAAAATATTATCAAAACAAAAGGAGGAAAGGTAACATTCGGAGATAATGCTAAGGGAGAGATTTTTGGTATTAGTAATATTGTTCTTCTTGGTAAAACCTTGATTTCAAATGTTCTTTTTGTTAAAGGTCTTAAGCACAACCTCATTAGTATAAGTCAGTTATGTGATGAAGGTTACCTTGTGAATTTTAGGAATGATAAGTGCTTAGTTCACAATTCCAAGGAAGAATTTATTCTCTCATCCAATAGGCAAGAGAATGTTTACACTCAAAACTTAGAAGACCTCATAAGCCATAATTTACCTTGCCTAAGTGCAATGGAAGATCACTCCTGGTTATGGCATAGAAGACTAGGTCATTGTAACCTTAGGAACCTATATAAACTCTCTAAGAAGAAACTAGTTCAGGATCTACCAGAGCTTAGATTTGATTCTTCTAAAGTTTATGATCTTTGTCAATATGGCAAGCAACATAAATCTAGTTTTAAATCAATCAGTGAAGTCTCAACAACTGATGCATTAATGTTAGTACACATGGATCTTTTTGGTCCAACAAAAACTGGAAGTATTGGAGGCAAATACTATGTGTTTGTTCTAGTTGATGATTACACTAGATTTACTTGGGTCTATTTTCAAGCAAAGAAGTCTGAATCATTTTCATATTTCAAAAGTTTTAGATCTCAAGTTAAAAATGAAAAAAACCATCCATTGAAAACTATTCATAGTGATCATGGAGGATAATATCAAAATTCTGATTTTGAAACTTTTTGTAGTAAGAAAGGTATTACTCATAATTTTTCAGCACCAAGAACTCCTCAACATAATGGTGTAGTTGAAAGAATAAATAGAATTCTTCAAGAGATAACTAGAACCATGTTGAGTGAATATTCTATTGCTAGACATTTCTGGGCTGAAGCTGTAAGTACTTCTTTCTATACTATAAATCGAGTTTTAATTAGACCTTTTTTAATAAAACTCATTATGAGTTATGGAATGGTAGAAAACCAAGACTTTCCTACTTCAAATTTTTGGTTGCAAGGTATTTATTTTGAATACTAAAGATAACCTACATAAATTCCCACCAAAATCTGATGAAGGAATTTTGTTAGGATATTCCACAACATCTAAGGCTTATAGAGTTTTTAATAAAAACACTTGTACTGGTGAACAAATAGTACATGTAAAATTTGATGAGTCAGATCCTTTTGTTTTTAAACCTCCTCAACCTACATCCTCAGATGTGTTTTCAAAAACCGATTATCAACCTTTGATAGAAGAACCATCTGATAAGGATAATGTTCTATAAGATACTTCTGAAACATTTATCCCAGAACACTTTCTACCCTATGTTGATGAACAAGTTTTACAAAACCCAAATCAGGTGTTTCTTAAGAATCATCCCTTTGATAGTATCATTGGTGATGTAAATCAACTTGTAAGTAGTAGAAGTTCCTTAAGAAATGAAGTAGAACATCTAGAATTTCTTTCCCAATTAGAATCTAAAAGCACTGATGAAACTTTAGGTGATGATGATTGGATTAAAGCCATGCAAGATGAACTAAAAGAATTCGAAAGGAATAAAGTCTGGACCTTGGTTGAAAGACCTAAGGAAACCTCTGTTATTGGAGTAAAATGGGTTTTCAAAAATAAATGTGATGAAAATTGAGTCATAGTAATAAATAAAGCTAGACTTGTTGCTAAAGGCTATAATCAGCAAGAAGGAATAGACTATGAAGAAACCTATGCTCGAGTATCTAGACTTGAATCTATCAATATTCTACTTTCCTTTGCAGCATTATTAAATTTCAAACTTTTCCAAATGGATGTGAAATGTGCTTTTCTTAACGGTTATGTTCAAGAGGAAGTCTTTGTTGAACAACCTCCTGGTTTTGATGATACAAAACATCCTGATCATGTTTTTAGACTTACCAAAGCTTTGTATGGTGTTAAACAAGCCCCACGAGCTTGGTATGATAGACTCACTGGATTTTTGCTTCAAAATAACAATGTTAAGGGAAATGCAGATTCAACACTTTTTATTAAAAAAAATAAGAAATTTTTTTTGATTGTTCAAAATTATGTTGATGACATCATATTTGGTTCAACTCAGCAATCTTTGACCGACTCTTTTTCAAGTCTAATGAAATATGAGTTTGAAATGAGTATGATGGGTGAGTAAACATTTTTCCTTGGTTTTCAAATTTCTCAAAAACCAGAAGGAAACTACATATCTCAACATAAGTATATTAAATATCTTCTTAAAAAGTATGGTTATGACAATACTAAGAGTATAAGTACTCCTATTGGTACCTCAAACTCTTTAGATCTTGATGAAGCTGGGAAACCAATAGATCAAACAGATTTTAGAGGATTGATATGAAGTTTACTTTACATAACATCTAGTCGACCAGACTTAATGTTTTCAGTATGCTTATGTGCATGATATCAATCCAATCCTAAGGAATCTCACTTAAAGGCAGTAAAAAGAATTTTTCGCTACCTTAAGAGAACCATGGATCTAGGATTATTTAATACTTCTAGAAATGATTTTGTTCTAAAAACCTTTTCTGATGCTGACTTGGTGGATGTAGAATGGATAGAAAAATTACATCCGGAACTTGTCATTTCTTAGGAGATTCACTAGTTTTTTGGTCCTGCAAGAAGAAACATTCCGTAGCACTCTCCACTGCTGAAGATGAATATGTAGCAGCTGGAAGTTGTTGTGCTCAAGTGTTGTCGATGCAACACACACTCACAGACTATGGCTTGAGTTTTACTAAAACTCAAATTGTGTGTGATAACACAAGTTCCATTGCCCTTAGTAAGAACCCTGCACATCACTCCCGTGAAAAACACATAGATATTAGGCATCACTTTCTTAGGGATCACACACAAAAAAGAGATATCATTCTTCAATTTATATGAACACAAGATCAACTTGCTGATATTTTAACAAAATCGTTGCCTTCTGATAGATTTGAATACATTAAACAGAAGTTAGGGATGATAAATGTAAGTTAATTCTTCTCAATTAACCTTCTATTGAAAAAGTCTCCATACAGTAATAAACGCTTTTTCATAGGGGGAGTACATTTGTTTTTTAGAATATCAATTTTTGTTTAAATATTGTTTTCAAAATTTCAGAAATATGATTTCCAAAATGGAAATTTCCGGAATTGAAATTTTCCAGATTGGAATTTTTTTCTCACTTTTAAAAACATTCGGAATGGATTTATCGTACTGACAATTTTCAGAACGAAGATTTTCGGACTGGGCTTTTCATAATTTTTTTTTGTACTAGACTTTTTGTAATAAAGTTTTTTTTAAATGAAGAATATTACCAATTTCAAATAATATTTATTGTCAATCTGTAAGTTATGATTTCCATATATATTGTTTTATAATCAAATTTTTCTTACTAGTATCATCATTGTTTAGTTCGGATTCTAGTTTTTCCTCAATTCCGGATTTTTTTAAAAAAAAAACCTCAAAAGATCGGAGTCATTTTTTACGGGGTTATTTTCAACCGTCAGATCAGATCAAAGTATTTTCAACCTTTGGATGATCATTGGAAGACCAATGGTCATTCTCTTTGCCTATTAAAAGGGGGTACCGAGACTCGTCCCACATCGGTTTTCAAGAGTTTGCGTCTCGAAGCCCTGCTGTTCCTCTTAAGGCATGTTCCGAACCTTGTGAAGCTGATCCGAATCCAACAGTCTACTTCACTCCGAATGTCTATTGAAGTAACATCACAAGATATGTCAACTATGAAACCAATTTCAAAGTGGTTAGTTTACAGAGAAAGGTTAGTCCATCCAGATTTTTATAAGCTTGACTCTATTATTTCGAAAAATATTAGACTAAATGGATGGGAAGATGTCTGCATAGCCAAGTCAGAAAAATAGGATCCGGTTTACACTGATTTGTTGATAGAATTTTATGAATCGGTTTCCTTCCTAGTGGATGATGGCAGAGAAAAATTATCTTTTATGTCATATGGAAAGAATTATAAAATTTCTTACACTAAAGCAACAAGCCTGGTTGGTATAGCATATGAGGGAGAAGCTGAATTTTTCTCTCACAAACTTCCGGATGTGCAAGGAAGTTTCGTTAAGGAAAAAGCATTGTAGTGTCTTGGGCTCAAGGATGATTCAACTACTAAGATTTCTCGGCTCGCTCCGAATAATAGAATACTGCAACTATGGGTGCAAGGTTTTCTGGTTCTGATAAGAGGAGATAAAGACAATCTGAAGAAGAGTGATATCTATGTCTTAGATGTTTTGGTAAATCTAAGAAATATAAATCTGATAAGGCATGTCTTGGTTGCGATCAAGAATATCAAATAATGAAATCTGAGAGCTCATATTATAATGTATCCAGCCTTATTATCAATGTTGATTGTTCTATGCTTAGAATCTTTCAATGTTTCCTGCAATTGAAAGATCCAGAATTGCAAGATCATGCTTGTCAGTGATGATACGCTTAAGAGAATGAAGATGGGATTTTCTAGTGAATCAAGAGAATTTTACCCCCTATCTGTGGAAGAATTTGAAGCAACTGAAAAAGAAACACAATCTCTAAAAACTTTAAAAAAGAAAAGGAAGAAGGGAAAGTCTAAGGAAGTAGTTACTGATGAAGAATTTCCTCGGCCGAAGGAAACTGAATCTGAACCACCCAAACCGAAGAAGCAGAAAATCTATATAGATGAAGTAGTATAAAAATGGAGGAAAGATAAGGAAATGAGGAAGGAAGGGGATCCTCAATTCGGACTCAACCCTGCTGAGGCTAAGGCAATAAAAGAAAAGACTGCTGAGGAGCTGGAAAGACAAACTAAGGAAAATAAGTTGAGGAAGAATATGACTGAAGCTGAACTAGTACAATCGTTGCTAAAAGGTACAGAGTTTGCTTCTGAAAGGCTTCCAGTTCTGGAAACTTTTGGAGTGGAACCTTCTTTACCAGAAACATCAGCGAAAAATTTTGTCACTCAGGAAAAGAACAAGGGTAAAGAACCTGCAGTAGAAGCTGAGAAAGAAGGTGCTGAAGCTGTTGGGGAAGGAGTAGAACAAGTAGAGTATGAAGAAGAAGAAGAAGAAGAGGGTGAAGATCTAGATACCTTGAACAAACAATTTTAGGATTATAAGGCTAAATCTGGAAAAATAGTATCTCCAGGGAAGGGAGATGAGGAAAACGGCATGCAACACCAAGAGGAAGAAGAAGAGAATGAGCTATTTGATGAAGAAGAATCCTATCAAAGGAACTATCTTGAAGAAGGACATGAAAGACAACAACCATATGAAGATCAGATTATTCAAGTTTCTGAATCTGAGGAAGTTTCTCCAAATGTGAAATCCATTCCGAAATCCAATAAAGAAAAGAAAACATTAATGGAGACACCTATTAAGGAAATCATTAGAATGAAAGAGGTTGGTGGTACCTCTAGAAGGAAGCTGGTGCCAGTTGAAGAAGCAGAATCTCAAAAAGAAGTCTGAGATTCAGAATCATCATCCCACGGTCATGATTTTGTGGTTCAATCTCTAAGAAAGCTGGTGGACACAATACCGATTCTTACAACTATAGATTCTGGATGCCAGTTGCTGCAACAATCTATGAATAAAAAATCGGATTCCTTATCCATGGTAATGGATAATTTTGTGAAGTTGGAAGCAAAACAGAAAAGTTTTCTGATCGATTATGACATGGATAGGAAATTGTTTAGTAAAGTAACCAAGTGGTATAAGAGAGTGGACGAAAATTTAGTACACTTTGAAAATTTTCAGGCTGATGTTCAAAGTGCTTTTGGACTAGAGGACATAAACGTTACTGAAATTTCTGAGAAGTTGACCTGGAACAAAATGTCCGAAATCAACAGGTTAGGGATCTGAATGGCAAGCTTAACCCAGTATCTCAGAATTGGAAATTTGAAAGAGATTTCCGGATTGAGTTTCAGCAGAGGATGCCGAAGCAGTATGAGTTATTGAATTTGCAAAAAGAAACCTTGTAGGCTCAAGCACAACAGTTAAAATCCCTAGAAGAAAAGATAAAAGCCTTAGAGAGGCAACGAGAGGAAGACCAAAGAGACCTGAAGAAACACAAATCCTTGTTGAAGCAGCATATTCCAAAGGAAAAAAGAATACAAATGAATCCACTCCGATCTTTTGTTGTATTTGTCTTTCCTTGTAATTTTTTTTTCCTACAACTCTAATGAAATGATTATCTGTTCGGTTTTTATCTTGTTGTATACTAATGATTCAGGTAGAATAATTTGTTTTCCATTCCCTTCAAATCTTTTTGAAAATCACAAAGGGGGACAATGAAAAAGAACTATTCCTGAGGAGGAGAAAAGAAAAATTTCTGAGAGAAATATCCTTAAGGAAAGGGGGAGTTTCCCACTATGTTTTGTTTCATTCTTACAATAATGAAAACTCTACTCTGGAAACCCAGAATACAATCCTTAGAGTTTCAATGCCTAAGGGGGAGTTAGTTTTATTCACTTCTATCCATGAACAAAGGGAGATAAGTTTTAAATAGTCTAATGAAAATTTTCAAAATCCTTATATAATTTTTCAAAAAGATGTTTGTGCTTTCCAAAAAGGGGGAGATTGTTGAGTCAATAAAGTTTTCCTTATGACTTTTCCATTCCTTATTGTTTTGAAAATCACAATCACCTTATACTTAAGTAAATATTATTATTACTCAAATATGTAAAATTTACTTCCTTATGGAAATTTACCTTAACATATATTTTCTTATACGTAGCCATTTTTTTCCCTAAAAATCAAAAACCGGAATCACAACAAAATTGTCGGGGCCTTATAATGAAAAGTTGGAGTATTCTGTTTTTAGGATCCAAATCTGGGATGTGATCTGTAATATAGTTTTAATCCGAATTCTGGACTCCAAACTCTAAAGAAGTTCTAATTCAAACTCTTAAGAAGTTCGACTCCGAACTCTTTAGAAGTTCGACTCCGAACTCCTAATAAGTTCGACACCGAACTCATTAGAAGGTCGACTACAAAATCTTAAGAAGTTCGACTCCGAACTCTTTATAAGTTCGACTCCGATCTCTTATGAAGTTCTACTCCGAACTCTTAAGAAGTTCGACTCCGAACTCTTAAAGAAGATCGACTCCGAACTCTTAATAAGTTCGACTCCGAACTCTATAGAAGTTCGAGTCCAAAATCTTTAGAAGTTCGACTCCAAACTCTTTAGAAGTTTGACTCCGATCTCTTTAGAAGTTTGACTCCGAACTTTTAAGCAGTTCGACTCCGAACTCTATAGATTTAGAATCCGATTTTTGATGAAACCAGACTCTTATTTCCTATAAAATAGAATCCGAACATTTCTTAACAGAGACTCCGAACTTCATTTTCATTAGACTCCGAACCTTTGACTTGCTTAACACTCCGAACTATTAATTAGTCTTTACTTACATTTTCTTCATTCCAAAACGATGTCGTACATTCAGTTATACAAAGTTTTTTATAAAACGATGTCGTCTATTCTGTTTCTTATTAACCGTTGGTTGAGTTACACGTGTACAGGTCCTTCCGAATTTCATAGAAAATATGAACGTTGGAAGAAGGATCCGACTTTTGGAAATTTGCCTATAAATAGGAGCTCATTTGAAAGAGCTCAGTGCTGAAAGGATGACTGATCTTTGACTCATGTGATTACATGCTTGAAGTGATTTCTAGAGAGAGAGGCTCTTATTAACTCTCAAAGCTTCGTGCGACTCCGAATGTTAGTGATTACATTCGAGGACTTCTGGGGATAGGAAGTCAGAGGTGCCGACTACCTTGATGTTCGAGGGCTTCCTTGCTGAGGAAGATAGAGGTTGCCAACTACCTTGAAGTTGAGGGCTTGCGGGGATAGCAAGACAGAGACACTCCGATCTTCGTATCGAGGGATTACCCTGGTGTGGGTAAGACAGACTTACTTGAAAGTTTAAATCAAGGGACCTTTATCCAAGGTTGTTGGATACCCTTATCTTTGGGTTAAAAGACTTTTATCTCATTACTTGTAGTTTAACTACTTGTTTAATTTCCGCTGCATTTTGTATTATAAGGAAAGTATAACATTCTTATACTTCCTTACCTGTACTCTGTTTCATTTAGATTCTATACGCTTTAAGGTAGAATCTCATATTGTATCTTTTGTTAAGGTTCAATTTCCGGAATCATATATCCGGAACCTACATTCAGAATCTCTTTCTAAGTTTGCATTCGGTATTAGAGGTGTTGTGAATTTGCTTAGTTTAACTTTTTTAAACTTAGCCCCTTCCTTTGCTTAAGGAAAAAATAGTTTTTTGTAACTAACTTTAAAGGTTCCAAAGGAATTTTTAAAGTTTACAATTAACCCCCCCTCTTGTAAATTGAGCATCTACATCACTATTTCGATCCTAAAATTAATATTTTACTAAATAGTTATTTAGCTAAAAAATCACATTAATTGATCAAATGGAATTTCTTCATTGATATTTCATATTACTTGAAAATACAATTTTTATTTTTTCGTATCAAAATATAATTTTTACAAACTGATTACTTAATCAATTATAAAGTATAAAATAATATTTAAATGAAATAGAATTAAAAATATTAATACTATTTTAATTAATTTTTTATGATCATTGTTAAATTATTTTTGGTTCTTAATTATCATATTTTCCTTTTACTGTGCTAATAAATATTTACACAGTTACAAGTCATGTAATTAAAAAATTATGTTTAAATTAATTTTTAATATTAATTATGATGCTTCTTAATATAGAATACCTTATACATATATATATATTCACAAAATGGATTAATTTCATTTAAAATGGAACTAGTAATCTCGATGGAATGCGTTTTTTCCAAAAAAAATTATTTTTTCTAGGAATAAATTATTTTACATTGATGTTATAACTAATAATATTCATTATATGATTCTTAATTAATAATTATATATATATTCTATAAATGTAATTTATATTATTCACATTAGGGGTTATTTTAAATTAATTAAAATTGAGTAACATTGTTCATTTTAAAAGGTTTTTCAAAAAACAGAATTTTTAGGTCTAAAAATAAGGTTATAGAAATATACTATATAAATAATACTTAAATGTAATCATTTTAATTAAATATAAATAAATAATTTATATTTTAACTTTAAATAAAATTAAACTAATATTTTTAACTTTATATTAATTTATTTATAAAAGTAAATGGAAATTTTATATAAAATAGAATTTTTCACAATGTACTAATATACATATATTTTTGAAAATATACCAAAGTTTCCCCATAAGTTAATATTCATATACTGATTTATAAAATGGATGTTGTTTTATCAAATAAAATTTTCAATTGATCTAGAAGAAAATTATTAAAAATTCATAAAAATAATTTTTAATGAAAACATATTTTGGAGAACCCAAAAATTTTGCCAATAATTGATTGATTAATTAATAAGATATTATAAATATATTTAACAAATGTATATATTAATATATAATAAATTTATTAATAATATTAATATTTTAAAACACATTGTACTGTTAAAATGACCATATTTAAATATCATTTTTATTTGGGTTCTGTGTCTCATAATGCATATACTATAGAACATAGTTTTTAACTTTTAAAATCATGGGGAATTAAATTCTACGTCCATTAATAAATCACATAATCATAATTTAAACATGATATTGACAACCAAGGTTTCAAAACATGCAAACATCATTATTGAAAACTCAGATCGTTAAAAGGTTCAATAAAACATCTTCTTGGTAAATAAAAAAGTGAATTATGAAGATCATAACATAACATGGTTTCAGAGTGTTATAATTTGATCGAAATGAAAACATGGAAAAGGAAGATAAAATTACTAGTAAACAAATAAAAGGGTGTTAGGGAGAACATGGTAAAAATAAATTCAATGAATAGAAAACCATAAATACATGATGGTAGACAATTTCTTAAATTCGTCTAAAAGAATTTTAATATGAAAAATTTTATTTATTTCAGGATCCCCTTCTTTATAACATCATATTTTTTAATTTATTAAATAAAATTATTTTGTACAAGAAAAAACATTAGACTTGTAGGATCTTAAAGAGGCCTAATATAATGCAGCCCAAGGGAAACCCCTCTATCAGTTCCATGATGTGATATTATAGGTCAATACTAAAATATAGATAGGGTCAAAAAATAACACTAAAAAAAGTATCCTAGATTTTAGCACACCAAGTGAATACATAGTATCAGTTAAAAATAATTTGAATTTAATATTTGGGAGAAATATAATTCTCGAGTTATGGATTAGTAATTATTAATGTAATGTCGTTCGTATAAATTAAATATCTAGTAATTCCAGTTTATAATATATGTTAGTTGAATATTAATGTAATTATTTATTTACTAATGATGTAATATTATATTTATTAATTTATTTAATGAATTATATATTTATTTTTAATTTATTAAATTAATATTATTTATTGAATGTTCAAAAAATACCAAGGAATATTGAGTTTATTTAAGGGACCTATGAAATGATATATTTTATTTAATACCATTAAAATAAATACTAGTTGGTTTATTTAATAAATAATATCAAAATATCTAGGAGTTAGTGATAGTCATGGAATATATTATTAATAATAATATTTTTATTATTTTTATTTTTATGATTTTTTATACTTAAAAATTATATGAGATCATAATTATAAATATTAATTCTTAAATACAAATAAATAAACATGGAAATATAATTTTATATTATAGGGAAAATTATGCAAAATATGGATCCTCCAAATATAATTTCCATAGACCCTGAGAAAGTAATTCTCATAAAAACACCCAATAATATAAAAAAACCACCCCTCCCTCTTAAGAATAATATAACAAGATATAATTATTTTGAGATCAAAATACCACTTTTTTCAATAAAGGGTGCATAGTGAATATATTTGGACCATCAATTTTGGCACAAAAAATAGTAATGCTGACATTTCAATATTCATGAAGCATGTTTGTATACCTATAGATGAATTTTTCATTTAATTATTCCCCTAAATGAGGTGGATATGAGAGTGGATACTGATTCAATCTGTGATAAGATTAATTTTCAAGGATATGTAATTATTATTTTTTAATAAATTATTATTATACGTGAACTAATCCTCCCAATGAGTAATATGAGGCTTCTATATCCAATATCTGGATTTGATTTGATTAAAATAATGGAAAATATTAGTGTGTTCGGTCCTGACCAAATTCACTATGCCCCAAAATATTCTGTTATAAATTTTAAAAAATATAAATCATTTTAAATGGTTTCATTTTTTTCCCACATGTTTCATATTATTATTTATTATTCTCAAATGTATTATTATTTTTAATTAAACATTAAATCAATGTTCAGTAATCAAGGGGAATAATTTTTTTAAGCCATATAGAATCATAATGTACTATGTATTTAAAAAAATTAAATTAAAAATTAGAAATGGGGTCAATACATTTTCAATAAATTCTAGAATTTACTAGTGGATCTGTCACCATATTTACCAACCCTAAGTATAAATGAAATAATTAATAATTACAATGATACTTTTTCACTTTATATATTATATTATATATCCCAAAGAATAGACTTGAAAACCATTATAAAAAATAACCCTTTTTTCATACAATTAAAATTGTCATTTCATAATGCCCTGCCAGACACATAAGGTCAATCTTATTAAATGTTTCTTTACCTTTGAAATAACTGAATTTCATGGAATTATATTTCTCATATATAACATCCCAATAGATCCACTGTAGTGTCTAGATACACATACCCCATATGATAACACTTTTTATATAAAATATTCAGCCATGCGATATTTAAAACCTTTAGTATCATAAATTCATCACACCCAATGTCCTCTAATAAGAAAGAATCTTTATGAATCAACTTGATCATCACAACACCATAACTCTGATGTCATAGTTCCATTCCACTAAGAATTATAAATTAATGTATAATCTAAAATAAAGATTTATATTGTTTCTTTAAACATGAAAAAAATATACTACATTTTTTGTTTCCTCATTTCCCTTGGTCCATATGATCTATTTTTCAAAAAAACAAAAACACATAACCGTATTTCAGCTATGTTTTATCTTACACCAATCATCTAGAAAATTAATGAATTATTTCAAATGAAATAAATCTAATTTTTTATCCATTATTGGGCCTCATAAATAACAATAAATTTTCCCAATTAACATTCATTAATTTCTCAAAAAATAATTTTCAAAAGTTTCTATCTTTAATTATATATATATAATTAAATAATATTTTCTAATAATTTAATGATATGAAATTATTCTTTACAAAATTTCTATCTATTAGTTTTATTAACTCAGATATTAAATATTATATAATTTATCAAATATTATTTTAGGTATAAATATATATAATAAAAAAATACTATATAACACATAACATAATAAACACGATCCAATTTTATAAATATAAATAATTTTATATAAAAAATAAGAACAATCCATAAAAAATATGAAAATTTAATAAAAAATTATATAAATATGTTAATTTTAATTTTAAAATACAGTGGTATATGTTTTCCTAGAAATATCACACAAAAAAAATAAAATAATAAAAATAACAAATTAGTATAAATATGATTTATATTTAGAAAATTATTTAGTAAACATTGGGAAAATACTAAATTAATTTTTCATGGAGAAAATAAGAGTTATTTATATGAAATTTAATTTCTTCTCGATCATTGTAATAATTAAATGACCATTAAAATAATAAAATATATTTTAGAATATTACCATGAGCATTATAATAGTTACATAACTATTGGATGTGTATTATAATAAGTAAATTATTTTACTATGAATTAAGTATGTAAATAAAAAATTTTAAAGATCATAAAATAATATAAAAGTTACAAAACTTATAGAAGATCTATGTTTATAGTTTTCATAAAGTGTATTTTAAAATAATTTCTAAAAACAAACCTTTTAGTATTTATATATAAATAAATAAATTAAGTTAATATGTATTTTTTATATAATAATTATAAAATTTGGAATGGATATGTAAATATTTCAGAATATTTTTTTAATTAACATTAAATTTAAAGAAAATAAAAAAATTATAGTTCTTTTAAAAATAGTATAGTTTAATTAAATAATAATGATTTAATTATGATGTAATGATTTTATGTTAGTTAGTCTAACATAATATATGTCTAATAAGATAAATAATATATTTAAAAATTATATATTCTATTTATAAAAGAGAAATGTTACATTAATAGTTTACAAATATAATATATTCCACCAAAAACTATATTTTTTTCATTATATGTTTTTTATTAATTAATGAATTTAATAGATTAAGGGTTTAAAAGTAATAAAAAAATATTATCAATTATTTACTATTCAATGAACCATCTTGAAAAAATGTTTAATTTTTTTTTAAATACACCTCCCCTTGAAATATAAATTCCTCATCTCGCAGCTATTGAATGTCACTAAAATGTTACACTTCCAATGAATTTAACAATATACAATTTCATAGTCCTCCAAAACACCTTATAGATATTTTGGCCTCACCTCACTCCATTTAATAAAGGTCATTGTTTCATGGAAAAGGGATAATTGTCAAATAATAGCTCATCTTGACTTTGTCATCTTTTCATTTTTGTTCTTATACTCACCAGTTGACTTTTTATTTTTCAACATTCCAAAGATAATTAATTAAAAAGATTATAATATATTAATTTATTATTCATAGGATGTTGAAATTATAAACCACTTATTATATATATATATATATATATTGATAGAGAAACAGACATAGGGATAGAAAAACACACACACACAGATATATATATTCTCTTGCCATCTTCTAACACATACTTTTAATAGTCGATTTACTGCCTATAAGTACATTGTCAAATTTTTATTTCTCACCACCATTATAGATAGTCAGTGTAGATTATATTTAAATAAATAATTTTTATTATGATATTTTATAGATATTATAATTTATTTATAACGTGAATGTGTTATTCTCTTTTTAAATTTTAAAAAGTCTCTTTAATGGTAGGATTATAGTGTATGTGGATGTAAACAATTACTTAATTATCAAAAACATATTGTAATGTTTTTATAAAAGATATTAAATATTTAAATATATATTAATTTACACATTTATATGACTCTAGTGATATCCTATAAAAAGAATAAATGATAATGAATTAAATTTTTATAATTTAAAGGAAAACTGAATAATAAAAACAGGTAATCCTTAAACAAATTTCTCACCAATGAAATGTTATCAAATAAATTAAAATGGTTAATTTTGTTCATGAATTACAAAAATGTATTAAATAAGGTCTCATTTTCAGATTTTAGAAAACATTAATTCATTATACATGAGGTTTCTATGTGACTATAAAAAATTGAACATAAGATAACGATACCCTTGAACTTGATCCGTTCATGTCATTGTAATCCTTCCATTGTTACATAATTAATTTTTTTTCTAATATCCCTTTATTATATGCTTTATTTAAAATTAAATTATACTTATTTTAGGTATATACATGTCTTCATTTCCTTAGGATGAATTCATTGACACAAAATAAAATATTATTGAAAGATAAATTACATTCCAAACAACTAATTGGATCTTTATAAGTTTTTCTATTTTTCTCCCTAATATCTTTGAACTTTTATGAATACATTGAATGAATAAAATAAAGAATGAAATTATTATTCTATTAACGTAATTTTTTATATATTTGAATATGGTGAAAAACATTATTATAAACAATATTCTCTCATAATGATTAATTGAAGGTTTATGGTTGATGTATATATTATTTTTATAAGGAATTTATGGTTATGGGAATCATAAAATGTGACTGGTATGCCTGAAATTATTTTTCCATTAATTGAATTTTGTAATATGTGATGTCTTAATATATCATTATGCATTTGATATGTTGTTATATTTTTCATCAATTCTATATATTTAATGGTAATAAATAACTCTTCTATTATGTTATGATGAATTTAAATTAATCATTAGATTATGTGCTTATGTTTTGTTATTATGAATATTCATCATAATTATTTTGAAATAGATATTTAAATTTTCATCTATCATGCCTCATCTTAATCTTATGTTATCCGAAAATAATATAATCAAAGATCTGAGACATATGGGCCCGTAAGGGGCTCTGCGGCGCTAGGGTTTCCCCATCGCCACCTTCCTTCTCCCATGGACGATTTCCTGTAATTTCCCCATTGGTGATTCATTGTGGTGAGGTTCGTGGCATGGGCTCCTTCTAGCAGTGGAGACTCTGGGTTTGTCATGCTCCAAGAATCAATGACGCTATGGTATCTATATCCATGATAGGAATACCGATATTGTGACGAAGGTCCTTGGATATAAGTCGGGAGCCGATGATATATGGGTTTGATCTGTTCTTGTCAACATGGAGACGGTCAGGGGTCATGATTTCTGAGCAGTTTGGGTGTCTTAGCCTCGATCTGCGATGGATACGAGTGCCTTGGGGGTTTCAGTGGTCTTTTATAGTGGGTTTGATAGTGGCGACATGCTATGGTGTTGGCTTGGTTTTGTTTGCGATGTGATCTTCCTTCGGCATAGCTGTGAGGGAGGCCGATCTGGTGGTGTTTTCTTTGTACGATTTCGAGAAAATCATGCTCATGGATGGATCTGGTGAGAGCATTCGCATCGATAGTTGACGATTAGTGATCTGTGTGTCAGATCTGGCTTAGATATGCTCATTAGAGTAGATCTGTCCCGATCTGGTCCTTGTCCCCTTCTTCACCACGACGTGGAGATGCTATGGTGCGACGGTGATGCTTGTGGTCGAGGACTGTTGTGGTGTTGCTATGTTCGTGAGGCGGACATCTTGGGTCATCAGGTTCTCTGACTCTAGATTTGTTTGGGGTCTGTCATGGCCATTTAGAAAGGTTTTTTTTGTGTCATTGGAATTTTATCACTCGGATCTAAGGCTATTTGCCTCTAGACTTTGGGAATGTAATGAGTTTCCCCTTCCCAGTTCAAAAGGGTTCCATGTTTTCCTGTTTTAATAAGTAAGGGCTCAGCCCTAGTCTTTTTGGTATAATAAAAGATATCAAGGTATAATTCATCCTGTATATTATTATAAAGAGTTATTATATATTCCTTTTTTGATTTGGTTTTATGATATAAGTGTTGAACATAATGATTCTCCAATGATATTATTTCATTTCTTCCTTGAGGATATTTTGAGTTTATTATTGATTACATTATTTTTGTTTCCCTCTCTTTCATCCAACTACAATATAATATCATTCATTCAGTGATTTATATTCAAAAGTGATCACATGTATTATTAAGGGCCATGTCTATTTATAGGAGTTCAATAAGATGTGTTTATAAAAAAAATTATTGTCTAAAATTTTCCAAGGATGTAATATTTATGTAGTACCCTAAAACAATAAATGAGGAATTCATAAAATTCTTGAATTTAAAAATAGGATTTTATATTTTATAAAACAATATATGAATTTCACCAAACCCAAAAGTGTGAGTTCGAATGATTCTCATTTCATATTCAAGAAGCTTTTAATTTTTTAGAGAATTAATATATAAACAATGGGTATGAATATTCAAGTAGTTATGATATAAATACAATTAACTAATTTATATATAACTATTATAAGTATATAGGGTTATAATTTTAATTTTTTTAGTTTGACTATAATTTAAAATTACATAGCCTATATTTATTATTATTAAAAGGGTACCTAATATATATCATAGTTGAATACAATTTTGAAGATTTAAATTTTTATTTTATTATATAGGATTATATATAAGGATAGTAGAATATAACCTCCAGAAATATTCATATACATATATATATTCACAATTGTTTTTCAAATAACTTATATTTTTGAAGAAATAAAAAATTATTAAATGCTTATTATATAAATAGTTAAATAATTATAAGTCTATCAAATATTTCATGTCCTAAAAAAATTATTATTTAAAAAATACTAATTCAAGGATAATGGTATAAGAAAAATAAATAATATAAAGAACATGATTTAAAAGGAGGTATTTTGTTTTTATATGTATAGAACATTACATTTGAAATATAAATATACCCTAAAAGTTTAACTACATTACATTCGGTATTTAAAAAGAAAAAAATATTATATTCTGAATTCAAAAGTCTCTAGGTTCATCGTTATCTCAAACTATCACCCAAATGAAAAACACAATAAATAATATAAAAAAAATTACAAATATGAGAGAATTTATTTTAAAAAATTATGAAACAATTAAGAGGAAAATAATTCAATTATAAATAAAAGAAATAAAATGTATTTATAGAAATAATAAAATAAATTCAACCATTGGTATTGTAACATAACTGTTATAATAGTACAATGACCTTTATATTAGTAACTCGACTGATGAAATAGTAACTTTACCATTAGTATAGTAAAATGACATGTAAATTGTAATAAATATGAATAAATTTTTTAAATATAAATTAATGAATGTTATAAAATAAAAATATGAAATCAAGAAACTCAAAAAGTATAATTGTATATATTTAATATTGAATATCAACATTTTTTTCTAAAAAAATAAGTTTTAAAGTAATATTTAATTTAAATAATATTTAATCAATATTTAAATTTTTTTATGATAATAGATATATTTTTAAAATTAAAAAATTGAAATTATACTATAATTAGAGTTTCAAAATTTAAATAAAGCATATATTTATTTTTGAATATTAAAAATATGGTGTCTCATTGATGTTTTTTATGAAATTATATTTATGTAATATTCATCAAATAAAATCAAGAATTTTTAAATCAGAATAAAAAAGGTCTAAAAAGATAAAAAAATTATTTAGAAATAAATACTGTTATATTAGAATGCAAGAAAAAATTGAAAAGAGTAAAATGGTAAAGTATTCTATTGATAACTATATTTAATTTTTTTCTTCCTATTATATAAACTAATAAATATCGCTGATTATGGGATTAAAATACATAATTTTTTTAATTGAATAAAAATATTTCATGATGAAGACTATCGTTTCATGTATTAGTCGTGAAATATAATTATATTTATTATGTTATCACAAAACACCGATTACATTCAAGTATAAGTACCCCCTCCCCCTAAAATATATATTCACTTTATGGTGCAGCCCAAAACTCTGGTATCAGAAAATAGGGGCAATGAGTTTAGTGGATCCCTCCTAAAGTGGGGCTAAATCATAATACAGATTGTTCCTTATTTATGGGAGAAATGGTGGGTGGTGGCCTGGTCCATGATTCCATGGGTAGTGCGGTTTTAGCATTCACAACGTATTATGGAACAGAGCATTCTTTGCAAGCAGAGGCAAAGGATGTTAAATCAGGTATTACCATCTGTAGGCATATAAAGTTTAAATATCTTAATTGGAGACTAGTTCCTTGATTATTCCTGACGCTTTTCATGGGAAAGGTACCATAACCTAGTCTATTGTTGACATAATTAGGAAATGAAAAGCCATCATTGATAGTAACACTAGTGTAACCCATATGTGGAGAGATGGGAATAAGGTGGAAGATTACATGTCCTATACATTGAACCCTAGAACCCCAGGTAGTTATCTTTCTAATGTTTCACATTTTAAAACTAAGGGGGTGAACCTGATTCGGGGCGATGCTCTTGGGCATAATTATTTCTACCCCCATATTTTTTTGGTGTCTCCTTCTTTGTATATGTTTTTGAATAAAATTGGTAATGTTGTTGATGATGATATATTCAATCCCCCTCACTTGAGATACCTCATTAATGGTTGGTTTACAACTTATAAGGGAACTACCAATTTTTTATTTTTCTCTTCCTTTATGGTTGGTCGGTTTAGATAATATATCTTTATATATTTTTTATTAGGATAATAAATATTTATAATAAAATTTATATTTTATATATGTATTATCTCTTCCTTGATACATTGAAATGTCACTTTAATTCTCAATTTACTACTTATATAATAAAATTTCAAAATCTTCAATATTCAAAGAATTCAAGTCTTATTAGCTTATCCGATAATACACACACACACACAGATATATATATATATATATATGAATTTATTTATTAGTGTGGTGGTGGATGTGTGTTATTTGATAAAGTTTCATTCATTTTCAAGCAATTTAACTAATAAATATATAATAAATATTCTAAATAAATGATCCAAAATAAAACATATATATTTCAAAAAAAAACATGAATTTTAACAATTTTAACAGTAATGGAATGTGAATAAATAAATATTATTGTTTATAATAGAACAACAATAGCATAAATAAGAGAAATAAATTTCATGATTCATGTTTTAAAAAAAACAATTATGGTCATACAGTATGGTTAAATGTGATGAATTAAAACATTATATAATGTAATGGGAATCTAGAACTAGGCTCTAACATATTGGGTTTAAAATTTATTTCAATATATTTTCCTATGCTTTCTCTAAATTCCATTAAAATATAACTTAATTTATCAATTTTTTTTTTCTGAAATTCATGTTTTTTTATTCAGATAAATTCATTGCCACCACAATGTAGTGTTGACGAAGTATTCAATTTCAATAAATCTTAATTATAATTTATATATTAATTTTTCTTCCCATAAACACCTATACTTTTTATGTAACACTTTAATAATAAATATAATAATATCCCTTATTCATATTAAAGAATCCATATTTATTCATAATTTTTTTTGAAATTATTATGAAATGATTAGTTCAAATAGATTTATTTCTTTTATGTGCTTAATTTACATTTAATTTTTATGTGGATATCATGATAATTAGTATATTATTATTTGAAATATGACCTCAAAATTATACACAAATCTAATTAAGTGGGTAGTTTATTATATATTATGATTTCATTATGAATAGACCTTATATATTAGCATAACTCATTTTAGTTTGTTATGTAGTCAATAATACTTTCCATATGTTAATGATGTTTCATTATTATTCATTTCCTATTTTTATATAATATTTTCATAGATATTTCATTTTATTTTATTATAAGTTATATAACCTTTATGTTTGGATATATAACACCTCCAAAGTTATCAACTTATCATATATCCTTTTATATGGTTCTTATGATTTGTCTCATGTTCCTCCAGTGATATAGATCAATGCCAAATTTATTGATATTAATGAAAATAATATTATATCGTATCACTTATTACATAATGATATTTTTATTTCTATAACATATAATATTTTACATGTTTCACTCTCATTAACCTTATTTAGTTTTTAATTCATCTGTACATTGATGTGTATCCCCAATTAATAAAAAGTACAATTACAGGTTTGATCAATAAATAAGTGTTCTATAATGAAGGATTTTGATAAAAATTATGGTCTTATATAGTTTGATAATTTCATATATACCAATTTCTCAAATACTCTAATCCTTAAAATATAAAAATGGTTGAATGTAATAATTATGAATGATAAGTATTATTTATATATGGGTTTCATCAAATCATAATGTGTTGGTCATGGGAAATCTTAGTGTATTCCTCAATTTTGAATATGTATTAAGTTATTTGATATTTTAGTTATAGCTATATTCGAATTTAAAATTAAGGATTTTACATTTTATTGATGTTACATAGTATAATGATATAAAAAATCATCAAATATAATGTCTTATAAAACCGTTTTTAGGATTTTTAGGCATTTTAGAACCTCTCATAACATTCCAACCACTGTTCTTATACATTGGTGTGTCATACAAATTTTATTGAGAATGTTCCTCATGGGATATTCATAAATATTTTTTTTATTTCATTTTAATCATCAATATTTCATAGAGTTGATCAGTCTATTCCACATCAATCAAAACCCATATAAAACTATATAGAAAAACAAATTATTTAATTGATTTATTTAAAACACGGTTTTTATGATAGTAAAGGGACATTCAAGACCAATTTCAATTCAACAAATAGAAATCATCCCAACATGTCTTCCTTCTTCTTTTTGAAATAATTTTCAAAAGGTGTTTAAATGCATTATACAATATCATGGATATCGTTCCACATTTTCACAATATATGGTAACCTTAGCGTGGATGTATTTGTGTTTAATATACTAAGAAAAAATAATTAACCACTAATAAATAACCATTCGATATTATTTTGTGATGCCATTATTATTTCTTATAATGCATTTACATTTAAAAAACTTTTATTAAGAGGTAGATAAATACTATTCCAGCACATCTAAGATATCCACTTATCATTTCTGAAATGTGATCGAAAATTAGTATATTTTTTCAATAGAATAGGTAATGATAATAATAATTTGTGATTTATATGGATTGTTAATAAGCATTCTTGATAGAGCATATTTGATATTGGTGATTTTACCTATGAATGAAAAGATGTGAATCCTTTTTTTATTTATAAAGAAATTTATCTCTATGAAATAGTGGTAAGGTATTATAAAATCATGGAAGGAACCATAAAAACTCTGATTTAAATGAATAAAATGATTTTTTTCAAATCTCGACCCACATTCCAGTAGAGAATCTATAAGGATACATGTTTTATATAATAATGAAAATATGTTCTTGTGATCATATGATATATTCCCACTAATAGTAATATATAAATTTATTATATATTTGTGGTCTTTTGTTGATTTATGCTTCCCATTTTAAGGAATCAACATATAAATTGTAAATTTGAATAGATAAAATCATGGATAGATGTATTTACTAATAAATATGAAATGTTACTTTCATCCATGAGTGTATTAAAACATATAATGACATCCTGTAGTGATATTATAAATATGTAGTGTGAGAAAAGGACACCATACAAAAATATTATAAATTATTTAGGTAATATAAACTTCTTTAAAACAAATAAAATAAAAAACCACCTAGCTGGGTAGTAATTATAAATAAATCAATGTAGGATAATGAAAATTCATGCAACCAATGTACATTTAAAAAAATTATATCACTATAATATAATATGAATTTTAAAAATACACCTTCAAAAGTAATTTACCTTAGAATGTTCCTATTATGGTTGAAAACAACTTATTTTATTGAACAATAACTCATATTGATACATTTCCCTTCAATAAATATAAGTTTTTTGTCTTATATTTGACCTATAAGAATATGGGATAATTTATCATTTAAATCATTTTACAATATCATATATGTAATTTTAAATATAATTATATGATGAAAATTTTGGTAACACAACACATTATTCTTCTTCAAGATAAGGCTGAGTGATGTATCTGCCAATTAATGAGGAAATAAACCATCATTAAACAATTATATAACTACCATGGTAATATATTTTTGATAAAATACAAAGTATCCAGGTAAAATAATCATTGAAATTAATATCATTAATGATTATTATCTATACTATTTCCTTCACGAATATTATGGATTTATAATTCTAATTGGATAATAGATATTATCATATTTTGGGTATTTTTATTCATCATTGTATCCCAATTTGTGTTGGCCTCATAATCATAATCATAAAATACCTTAGTTCTAGAACTATACCCTTGAAAATATGTAAATAAATAATTTGTTATAATAAACTATAGAACATCCATATAAACGGTGAATGATATAGTGTAAAATTAATGATTAATCCCATCATTCCATCTTCATTTTTTGATTCTTACCTTAATATAATTATCATTAAAATATCTACCCCTGATATATGATTATCATTTTTCCTATTGTTTCATTTATATTCCTATAAGAATATATGATAATTACATTAATTTTATAATAAAATTAAATTTGTTTCTCCAATCAAATATTTCATTATAAATGTCTCTAACTCTAAAATATATATTTACATATCCCTAACATAATAGAAATAAAATCAATTCCTAACATTCTATTATAATGGGATAATCGTCCAAATATGTTCGAAATATGGGATCCCCTAAGAACCGTTGAACATGAACCCTTCCTTGATTAATTTAGAACATTCACAAAGTCTTCTGATATATAATAACCATTTTAAATTAAACATATATCTTTGAGTTTAAATATCATATATATTGTTTCATAAAACTGATTAATCAAATATATGTAATGAGATTCGATCCCTGAACATCTATGGAACCTCATTTATATATTTCATGTTAGAAAAAAAATATAATATACCCCATTTAGGAATGGTTAATTGATTCTTATTACCCATTGAAAAATGAAAACCAAAAAATACTATATCCATGATTTTATAATCATAATTTAATGTTTTCAAAGATTTGTTTAGATTATTATATAGAAGGACCATCTTACATACTCTACCATTCAATTGGAAATATATTTTAAGATACATATAATGAGTTTTTAAAAATTACTTATGTTAAATGTTGAGGGACCATTCCAAATAAAATCTCCTTAAACTTTATTTAATTTAGAAAAATATGTACTGAAGTAAATATTAGTTTTTTTTAATTAAATCCGTATATTCATATATTTGGATGATATTTTTTATATATATGTTTTTATTTCTTATTTTATAACTTCTATAAATTTATGTTATCTAGAGAATCAATTAAAATGTATAGAAAGAAAAGTTTTATTATAATTCTCAAAATATCTCTCAAACAATGTTTGGGTTTATCGATACCAACAAATCATCTTAAATGTAAAAATAACATCATTAGTTAAAACTCCAAATAATTATCCTAGCACTCATAGATATTTTAGTATTCGATGTGATTTTGTTGAAAAAAATTTAAGGATAAGCGAATGGTGAGATTTATAGTAATAGGAAAGTCATAGATGTAAAAAAATAACATAACTATCCCGTGGTATAAAATGATATTATAAATAGAATGATTATAATAATGTAAACACGCATAAGTTAATAAAATCAAAATATCTCAGGATCCTGAAAATGTGAAAATTAAGATATAATGAAATCATAATAATATGTAAAGTATAGATACAAAGAAAATATAGCATAAGTTATCCCTTATTATAATATATTCATTATCAGGATAACCACCATCATAACATTGTGTTCTTAGACCAATCTCATAGGAATTTTATATAATTTACATAGGATAACAAACTATACACCATACATGGTAAGTCATAATACATTAAAATTACCTAATGGATTCATGATTTATAATAGACAGATCCATCATAATATAATTTGTAGATGGATATGTGTTAAAAAATAGAAAAATATATACATTATTCATAAGTATGATCAAACTCATGAGAAAGAAGTAGGTTGCATAATTCTGATTAAAGGTATACTTGATGGATTAATCACATGTATTTCTAAGAGAATATGGGATTAAATAATTTTGACCATTCATAATTATAAAATAGGAATATTTATTTATAATTTATATCCAATATAGAATGTATATGAGAATGATCTTAGAGAAAAAATCATAAAAACATTCAACATGGGGGCTGTTGTGTGAAAAAATTTTAGTATATTTTTAAAGATGGTAAGATATATTTTTTACATTAAAAAAAAATTGATCGAAGTGGTTTTACAAGGAACAAAATTGTGGTTCTTTAAATATTTTCATTTGTTGAAATAATTGATGGGGATATATTTGACATTAAATTAGTTATAGGGAACTTTCCATAAATCTACATTAATTAAAAAAAATTAATGGAAATATAAAAATGTAATTTTCTTAATGAAGGAATTATGATTAAACTAGGTTCATAATATATAGTACATGTATTCAGAATATGGATGATATACATTCTAATGAGGTAATGTAAAAGGGAAAAATGAAAATTAATGTGTAAATAAAATATAACAAGGGTGGTTAAGAGGATCCCTTAAATAATTTGACATACTTCTAAAAAACACCATTATATAAATAAATTTGGAAAAAAAATTGAATTTCATTAGAGATAAGGTTTTCATGATTCATAAATGTTAAATGATATTATATTCACCATTCAAATAAAGACGTGGTGTATAATAGAAAATATATCTCAATGGTTGAAAATTGAGACATGACACATTCTAATAAAATAACCATGAATGATAGAATGAACAAATTTGATGTTAAAGTAAAATGAATATATATATATTTCATGATATAATATCACTAGTTTGTAGTATAATCAATATTGAAATTAATTTTTTTGTATAACAGAAAATGTGTCCCAAAGAATGGAATATTGATATGAAAGCCTTAACTCATATTTGAAAGCAAATTGCACAATCACATAACATCCTGAATAATAAAATTAATCTCATTACATATATACCCAATAACATTATTCATCAATATTTAATTTTATGATGATAATCTATTATTATTTTTTATTTTTTATTTTTTTCTCTAAATTTGATTACTAGGGGTAGATTGGTTATTTTTTTGACACTCTCTATTTGTTGATCATTGGAAATGGTGTTATAAAATAACATCATGATATCTATAATTTTAGAGATTTATTTAATTTAATTTTCCATTATAGAAATACTTATACAATTTCATCATTTTTCATAAAATATATCCAAATTATAGAATGTACTTTGATATGTCCTTTTTAGGTTGTAATAGTTACTATGACTATTTCTTATTAATCACACCTAAAGAACACCCGATATTAATTATAATAAATCTCAATAGTGTGAAAAATATCATATTATTTAATTATATAACCATTTATATCCTACCATTATAGGTTGTAATAGATTATGGAATTCGTTATATATGGAAGTAGTAGTCTAGAAAGAAATATGATGACATTTTCATTTTTCAATGATTTTGGGGGAATTTAAAAATGGATATTATATTAGTATGATTACATTTAAAAATAACAAAAATGTTATTATCACAAATTCATGGATATTGTGGAACTGAATGTTGTAAATGATGAAAATAACATTGAAAAGTTTGTTATAGAGTAATATTTTCCCTTTGAAAGGCCCCATTGGTGAACTCTTTTAAACACCATAGGATAAAATTTTTGTGGATCTAGGGAATTAGAGGAATGTGGAGGGTGTTTTGGATAGAATAGAGTAAATTGTTTTTGATATTTCTTTGTAGTCGGTGTATAAATAGAGTGGAAGTGGTGTCCTTTTATAAGTGAAGAAAATGTAAATTTTGTAAAGAAAGCGTAATTTCATATTAATATAACTACATTTTTTTTTGAAAAAAGGATAAATTTTATTTAATAATAGTTTTTGAAAATATAAAAGGTTTATAATCCCACCATTAACAAATATAAAACATGTAATTCATATTTATTACCCTTTTAAACCATATTAAACAACATTTAGTCTATTTTTTCCATAATGTTGTAACTCAAATTTTATCCTTCAAAATTAATTTTAATATAAAAATTTAATAATAATATCAATTCATAATTTAAGAAGAAAATTTTCAATATTTAAATAATTTTATAATATAAAATTTCTGATATTTAATGAAATTATATCCAATATTAGTGCATATAAGGTGTAAAAAATCCTCTTTTTTGCAAGCTTATTTTTAAGAATAAAGTGAATGTATTGAAAAAAATTATCACTTTTATTAATCTTAATTATTTTATTATTATTTACATTATTAGAATAAAATTTATGTGACATTAAAATAAATAAAAAAATAATTTACCCCTACATAAATTTAATTAAAAAATGGATAATATCATTCATAAAATAATAAATTATTTTTTGAAATGAAATTCATGGGTTTTCTAATTTAAACATAAAATTTTAAAAATAATTAATTTAATAAATAAATAAATATATATTATATAAAAAATTTTTTAGAAAATTTTAATCCATATTAAAGTGATGGTGTTAGAATAATCAATATTTTTTATTATTCATATAAAAATGGATTAT
Source organism: Viscum album (assembly GCA_963277665.1). Lineage (NCBI taxonomy): Eukaryota > Viridiplantae > Streptophyta > Magnoliopsida > Santalales > Viscaceae > Viscum > Viscum album. The sequence continues at coordinate 1,368,590,650 of OY728133.1, read as the reverse complement.
TTTTAATCAATAAGAAAAAATAATCCTCATATAATTTTAATATTAAGAATTCAAAAAAAATTATTTGAAAAATTAATATTCTAAAATTTATATATTTATCTTTCAAATAAAAAATATAAATTATAAAAAAACTTCATTTATTTATTGATATTTTTTAAAACATTATACGTTCTTAATATTATGTTATATCGATTTCAAATTTTAGTGTTGTTAAAATATAATTTCATATATAATAATTTTATAGAATTTTAAATTTAATTAATTATTAAAAAGTTTCCAATTCTTAATAAAACAGGTCATTGAAAATAAATATTATTTTATACTAAGGACACTTTTATAAAAACATTAAATAATTATTGATATTATAAATTTAAATTTTACTACTCCATTGATATTGAAATATTTACTTGAGATTTATATATGCATCATAAAATATCTAAATAATTGTATATATTATTATAATAATATGTAACATGTAAATATATATATATATATATATACTTAAAATATTTTAATATCATATTCGAATTTCATTGCGAGTTATTTTTTTAACATAAAAAACTACTTTCATTATTTGATACATGACCAAAGACCATATTTCAAAGAATATATATTAGAAAAACATATTTCCAATGATCCTATTTATAGTTACCATGTTTTTTTGAGTATATATACTTTCTAAATCATTCGTCCATTCAACTCTCAGTTCACAAGGAAATGTTAACTTTCTAAACTTGATATTTTTCATAATTCATTCACTTTTCATGTTGATCTTTATAAATATTGTTCAATTACTACTATTATTTATGCACATGGTTGACTATGATAAATGAAATTTCATAGATATAAATATTTTATTTTTTTATATCTATTATCACCTATTGGTTTATGACCTTTTAATATATGTACTTCATCACTAGTGAGTAATAAACCATGATGTATTATAAATTGTATCTTAATGTCCCACTTATAACTGAATAAAGTATTTTTAGTTTAATTCATTTCATGTATGACTTATTTTCTAATCAATTTCAATTCCTTTAAAAAAAATATTAGAATTATAAACATATGATGTATAAAAGGTATAAATTTTTTCAAAACCAATGTTATTAAAATACCCACATTTAAATTAATTGTTCCCTAACAATTTTAATTACACCTAAGTAATGAATATATCTTAGAGTGTTATTAACAAAATCATCATTTGATATATAAATTATGATATTCTAACAACATTACATTATTTGAATTTAAGAAGTTGCTCAGTTTTTGGAAAACAACACTGATCATTACTATAATTATATACACATGTAAGTATATACCCAAACTAGTTGAATATCTAATATATTAAACCATAGTGGAATCATATATTCCTTATAAAAATAACTGTTCTCTTTAATAACTAGTTCATAATGACCCACAATATAATATATATATATATATATCATAATCAGAAAAATGAAAAGAACATCACAAAAATATAATGAATTAATAACCAGTCTCCGAGTTATTAATACTATAGAACCTACTAACATTAAATAAATTAACCATTTTTTAGGTCATCATAAAGCATATATTAAACCTAATAGTTCTCCATACCTCAACAATTCATTCATCAATATTCCCCGAATAATAAAACCATGTTATAAAATAAAATTTTCAATGTTATTGAGACAATTTTATATATGTTACGATACGTTAATGTAACACCACTGAAAAAATCTTTATTTTATTCACATATTCTTCATAGAGTATATAATATACCATTAAACCATTAATAAATATAACTCACAAGAGAATACTACTATAATTAATTTATATTATATTTGAAACCTCCCTAACATAGGTAAGTTTAGGTAACTACCCTTTTCATTCATAATATGAATATTCTATGATTCTAAATATTATTGGTTTTTTTATTTGATCTGTTATATGACTTTTTGTTTCTCCGATTCAAACCTTCTTAGTTTCATCCTCGTGATATTATTTCAACCAAATACTAAAAAAAGGTTATGATAATATCTAAAATAGTCAGAGTATACGAATATGAAAACTCAATCCAATGATTTATTCTCAAATGGAACCATAATTTCAACATATGTGTAACACCCTCAAGATTCCATGGTATGCTTCTCTTTGAATAATATAATTGTGTGCGATTTACACAACACCGAGTTCAGGTTCACCACGACCTATCAAAATAGCCATTTAGAAAGTTGTTATGAATATTAATTACCACATTTTGAATTATATATATATCCTATATAAGTTTAACATAAATCTTTTGTGTTTCTTAGAAATAATATAAGGATAAATTCAATTTCTCAGATAAAAGAAGTATTTAAAAAATGCATTTTCAACCTTTTAATGGTGAACTATTTCTAAATCCAAAATTTTGCACATTTATATATTCAATTTGATTAAATTAATTTTTTCATTATAAAGGCGACGTAAAATTTTAGTTTGGATAAATATTTGGTGTTTTTATGATAAATATCATATTTTGACGAATAGTGAAAGATACTAAATTTTAATTGAAAACAAATATTTTAATGAAAATAATTTATTGTGTTATATTATACCTTTTAATGGTTTTGAATTATAATTAGATTATATTTTTATCCTTTAATAAATTTTTTTCATTGGATGTAATTTAACTTTTAAACTAGACATAAACCCATATCAATCACTTGATAGTTTTTTCTTCTCAATAAATTGTTTCTAGTATTGAGATGGAGAATTAATTTTAAATTAATTAATGAAATTTCTATGTTTTTTAACTTGTTAAAATAGGAATCATTATTGGACTCGAAATACAAAAATTATCTTAAGGTGATTTTTTTTTCTGAATACATTCAATTTTTGATGAATAGTGAAAAACACTGCATTATTGTGTAAAAACAGACTTTTTATTCAAACAATTGAATATTTTATTTTTGTTTTATGTCAAAAAATATATATAATACCTATATTAGTTCAATGTAATTATTTGGAGTAATTTTATATGAAAATTAAATGTATAAAATTTTATTAAATTTTAAAATTTCATTTACCCAACTTCTATGCACATTAGAAAATTTGCATAAAACGTAATTTTACCACTTTTGTGAATCGAATTTTAAAAATCCGAGAGCCACGTTTGATATCAGAAAGTAAAATGTGGTTCAATAAGATGAAAATAAATTTTGGTGAATAGTTACTTTTAAATTTTATTTAATATAGTTAAAAGTAAAAAAGGGTAATTAAAGGTGAAAATGATATTATAATTACCAAAACACATGTCATAAATCTATTGGATAAGTGTATATCGACCAAAATCAACCATTAGAATAAAATATGATCCTTTTGGAGCAGCATATGCGGCTTCAATCTTTTGTTCCAGCTGGGAAGCATTTGTCTTCCATTATGAAGCCTACCTTTGAATCAGAGGCATTAATGGGGAACAATGTTTTTTCTATTGATATTTCAACTGAAGTTGTTTATGCCCAAGTTGTTGTGGCTTCTAGAACGATTCCTACCCCTTCAAGGGTAGTGTCTGATAGTTTCAATCCTAAGGCCACTGCCTCTGTTGCCTTGGCTCCTGATGTCACTACTGTTTCAATCGAGCCTGTGCAGGCTTCTACTGTTGATGGTAAGAATATGGAGAATCATATGTTACTTGAATCTGTTATACATTTTGTTCAAGCTCTGGTCCATGGTACCTCTGGTACTGCAAGTATTCTTGATGCGATCTAGGAGCAGACTATGTTGATTGACCCTACTATTTTTGTCACAGAAAAGTGTGGGCTTCCTGTTCCCAACCATGAGGATTTAGAGATCAAGGAGCAGCATGCCACTAAGGAGAAGATTCTACTTTATAGTCCTAGTTGTGTCTTGATTTGTAATTTTACCACGCATTATCAATACTATCCGCATGTGTCTCGTTTAGCTCCATTACAAAGGCCTTCAAATGTGGCTGTAGGTGGTGGTTATAATGTGAAGCCTAACTTTTTCACTATAGTAGAGTTCATTAATAATTCCGAAATTGACAAATTTTACATGGAGAGAAAGAGTAAAAAAGGTAAGGAATCTTTGTCTCCTATAGTTACTAATGAATTTGGACCCAAGCAGGTTCCTTCTAGAGTCGTGCAGATGGGGCAGCCCTCCATAGAACATGTGTGGACTGGAGAGGTGCGGAGTGAAGAGGTTCAAGGGGATGGCATGGCTCTGGTGTTTGATCATTGTGGGGATCACAAGGACGATGAAAGTGATGATATGGTGCATATGTTTAATGCAATTATGATTGGAATACTCCTAAACATTGGCAAAAGAGAAGGCATCCAAGAGGTAGAGGCAGATTTCATGGATGGGGTCGTGGAAGGAAAGAATAGCTGTGATATCTGTTTACTGTGTTGATGGGGCTACTCCCCCTTCTACCGGAATCTTTTCTTTATGTACCGTTTAAATTTTTAATAATAATTTTTGGAGGCCCTGGAACATTTCCATGGTCTACTATTTGTGGTATGATCCTTTTTGTTCTACATAGTTTAGATTAGGACATTTAATATTATTTTATTTAAAGAAGAATTAAAAATGTTAAATTCAAATTTTAATAACTAAATTTTTTTTAATATAGGGTTATAAATAATATAATTTAGACTATAAATATTCATTAAAAAGATAAAAATATTTCCTACATCATGGTATTTTACTTATAATTTTTAGAAATTATATAATTATATTTATTTATGACAAAATGATGATGTAGTAATTACCTAATTAATGAAAGATTAAAATAATTGATATTATAATATTAATATAAATGTAAATTGATAATTTTTAAGCATTACACAAATTTAATAGGTTAATATTACATGTTAGGGTTGATATAATTTTTTTTGAATAAATCTGATTTTTATGACTTTCACAACAACCATATATTAAATAATGTCAAAATTGACATAAATGAGTTTTTGAAAAAAATACTATATTATTAAATGATATAATACACCTAAAAATATATGGTTTGGCCAAAAGACATATATAATATTATATATGTCATTAATGAAACACTAGGGGTTCTATTGGAATTTTATAGTATGTTTATTAACCATATAATATAAAAATACAAGGAGACATGGTAAATGTTAAAATATGTAACAAAAAAATAAATCTAAAAGATAATGTTAATAAGGTGACCTAAACCTATCTAAAACCTATTTATTGAATGTTTTTCGGCCCAAACCCACCTTATCTTCAAAATAAATATTTTTGAAGCCATTATAAACCGAATATGATTGTATATTAAAATAATATTTCAAGGTTTTCCTAATGTGACCCTCACCTCTCTTATAAAAGGGTACATCCCCTTATATCAAAACCACACATCCAAATCCACTTGTCTTGGCCAAACCCTACTCAGATATCCTCACAACTACCCTCAATTAAACCTAGAGGCCTTAATTTTACCAGAAATCCATTCTATGGAGCCCTTTTGATCAAATCAAAAGGAAGACCCCGAAGAAGAGATAATTATTTCGTCACCTGTTTCAATGTTCATTTCTTCTTCCACCTCCTCTTTCATTGTTGTTTACATACCAAAAGAATAAATCCTGTGCCTTCTATATATTGTGTTGTTATTATAAATATTGTATAACCATATTCATTATTCTATCCATCCTATTAATGAACCAGTCACCATGCGTGTGTACGTATATCTTATTGTCTCCACATCGCGGTGTATTTTGTTATTCAACAAATAATTATTTTGATAAGAATAATAATGAGTATAATTTATTTAAACAATAAGTATAACTTGATAATGATTCTATATATATGAAATACCATCCAATTACATATGATTTCACCATCAGTAGAATGGTATTGTCACTCGTGCATACGTACAGATTACTGTCTCGAAGAACACGATGAGATTCATTCCCCATTATATCCATTAAATAATAAATATAATTTTATGATTAAAAAAATAATTTTTAAGAATATAATATCATTCTGTATATGAATCAAATATATAATATACATAACCAACAAGACTTATGAAAGAAAACATATAAAAAAATAAATCAGTTAACACCCGAAACAATGATACTAATAGAGTATTATTGACAATGAAATAATAAATGACCATATATGATATCATATTTTTGTATATAATTCATTTATAATTTAATAAAAATTATATCACCATTGTACAAGATGTTAATGTACCCTCACGTAAGGAAAATTACAATGTAAGGGGTTTCTTATCCCACTTTTAATTTCATGAAATATCCAATGTTTGCAACATATTTATTTTATGTGGTATTTTATACTTCCATTTGATATATATTATCATATTCTCTTTATATTCAGGGTTTTCAATGATTCATTTGGTGGTTATTAACTTTTGGTCATATGACTTGATTGATTACAACATGGTAAGGGGTTTTCATCTCACTTTTATTCCCATGAGATTCATGCTGTATTTGTTGCTATTACATTTTGTTCGGTGTTTGTACTACCCATAATTGTATTATATGATTAAAATATACTTTAATTTATGGGTATCTACAACAACATTGTATGATATTCCTTTCATGGGGTGTATGTTTCGTATGTTTCCAAATCGGTATGGTAAATTCAAATTTCAATTTCCACTCATTGGGTGTTACACAAAAATTATCAATTATTTTACTCTATGTTTATGTGAGAAATTACTATTTATTTACATATGTTATCATTTTCACTACCCTTTGTCGTTATATAACTTTGATACAAATAAAAACTCCATTTATAAATTCTCAAGTCATCGATATGAACTCGATAAGAGTAATTTTAACTCAATTTCTATTCATGTAATTAAACATACACGTCATTGGTGTTGTTTTTACAAGAATATGTTTGAATGTCCTCTAATTGATTTACACAGAATATCCAATCATATTGAGTGTATTTATATTGGTCAGAAATAATTATATCATTGATTTATCCTTAACCTAAGTATACGGTTGTTATAAGGTATTTAATCTCAATTTACATTCCATTGAGACTTTTTGTTGTTATGAGCCAATTCAGATTTATATAGTGTATATACTATACTTTGACATAGTATATCATAAATACGTTTATTATCATGATATAATAAATTTTTTATTACCTCAATTATTTTTATGCAAGTGTCACTCATTTTGTAGAGAACCCTAACTAAAATATCATTTTAAATGTTTTAATGATTTATTCTTCTAAATCATTCCCAATAATGTCGATGTTTTAAAAAAGGTTTTAAGGAATTTTTTATATGGAAATTAATGTATTAAAATTATGATTCCTTTTAAATGTTTCAAAGTGTTGTGGGACACATTGATTCCAAAATATTTTTTTTGGCTTCATGATATATAGTGATACTTTTAAATGTTTTCAAGAAAAAGGGGGATATTTCTATAAAATAGTTTTGATGATTATTTTCATCTATGTCAATATCCTTCATTATTCTTGATTGAGGTTAATTTATTATAATAAAATCATCCATATTGTATTGAATGAGTTATGTTTGACTGTGGATTTGGTATTTTTATACCATTCATGGTTTGTGGTTAAATTATTCACATTTAGTATGTTAGTTTTAATATGATTGTTTAGATTATGTTTCAACCTTTTTAAATGAGAAATTAATTAGAAATAGTAAGTGAAGGGTGGAGCAAGCTATAGCTCCTTGATGCATCAATAGGTCTCATTCGACAAACTTGTGTCTTAGCATCAGTCCTTGATAAAATCTTATTTGACGCCTTGGAACGAGGCCTTGACTATGTGGTTATGATGTATAACATTATTCATTCTCAAATTATGAAATTTTTTATTGATATTACATGTGATTATTCGACTCGTAGAATATCCATGTGAATATTTTAATGATATTATATGATTTATATATTCTATATTATAGAGATGTTTAATTTTAAAAGGCTTTTGTTTAGTCTTATACATTGCCTTAAATGTTTAAGATTATTTATGAATGTATCCTCTATATTGTTAATCGTATTGAGCATCTAATATCACCCCATTCAATGTTTTATTCTTCATAGGATATGTATAAGTATGTCATGTTTAACCTTCAGAAATAGGCTAAAGGATATGAGTGTTTAAAAAGGGGACACAATGAAGTTTTTCGTTATTTCATGATGTAATGTAAAACATATGTATCTAGTGCTTTCAAGGATAATAAAATATTGGGTCTTTTAGGACGTGATCTATTTTTATCATGCCAATGATATGTAATAATTCACCAACTCTAGTTTACTAGGGTCAGGGCATTACAGTTGGTATCAAAGGAAGTTTAGTACAAACCTTGAAAACTAGATTTTGTAAAACATTGATTAGAGAACATTACCCTAAGATATACTTTGGGGTTTACTATAGAAGAACATCAAAAAAAATTAATGTAAATATTATGTGGGTTTCCCAAGAAATACATCCCTATCAGGATACGAGAAGGTAGTGGCGACTCTAGCACAAATGTATCATAGGGTCAAACCCAAAAACACCGCTTTGAGAAAGACTTGAATGGGAAATGGTTCATGACAATGGGACTTGTTTCAATCATGGTTACAACATTCCCTAGGGATATACTCAGGATAATTAACATTTTCATTACAATTTGATTTGAATGATTTTAATATAATATGATAATAATTAACATTGGTTAATCCAAAGGTGTTATCGATTGAAAATAATTTTTCAGGATATTCTCTAAATGATTTAATGACTATTGTTACTTCCATAATTCATTCTAGTTTTTGTCAAAGGATTATTTCAAGGAATTCATAGTAACTTTGAACATGATGTACAAGGTGGGTACAATGGTTGAAATGAGATATTAATGTGAATATTGATAGGTGTAAAAGATATCATGTTAATGACAAATTTGTTTTCCAAAAATATGATCAACAACATATATATTACAAACTCCTGAACTCTACAAATAAGAGAAAGGCATTGAATTATAAGATCACTAGTAGTGGAGACTATGGAAAGAAGAATGCTCAATTTCCATCATGCAGGATATGTGGAAGGAGACACCCTAGAAAGTGTCTCAATGGAAAAAGGAAAAGATTTATGCGTGGGAAGGAATAACATAAATTAAATAATTACCAAGGAAAAATGAATATTACTATGGAAGAAAATAAAAATAATCCCAATAATCCATTTACAATCATTATCTGTAAATGTAGGGAATCTAGGCATTACCTGATTCAATTCTCTATTCTATAGGATTACCTCTTGCTCAAGGTAGAACCTATGTAGAAATAAATGGATGGGAAAACGTTTATAACAATTAGTGCTCTTTATTGATGGGATGACATTGGAAGACTTTTTTCTTGCATTTATAACCCTTAAATTTCAAATATGAAAATTCTATTCGAGGAAGAATTATATTTGATTTGGTGGAAATAGTTATAAATAACTATTTGGGTTTATATGATCCTTAACGTTTGGGCAATTATAAGTTATTAATCATTGGGATGAAAATTAGAGGTATGAGATAACATTTGTGGATAAATTATGTTATAGTTATTTTGAAGAATTTATCTCATTTTGGGAATGTTATAAAATATAGTTTCTAAAAAAGAACAACATGAAGATCATGTGACAACCCAACGCATCAGAAAAAGATGTGGGAATCAAACCCACAACCAAAGTGCGACTCATATTTATCGCATACCACTATACTACGCGAAGTCCTTGGTTAATGTGACTTATTATTATTAGTTAAATTATTTTATTGATCAATAATTAGCTGATTTGGGTTATTATGTTTTATAAAATGGATATCATTATTTTAGGAAATTTATTTGGTGATTAAGAGATAAATATTATTTTGGGAGACATTCTCTCTATTGGGAACACTATATGCCTAAAGAAAATAGAATACCATGGGATTTTATATGAGGAGTAATGGTGGATTTTTATCTATGATTTTAATGTTTAATTATAGAGATTTGGGTTAATTATAGAAATTATTAACCTATTATAGAGAATATTTATAACATCCTGCCTTTTTATTACAAAACTTCTCATTACATTTTACAAACAACGGATCTTTAAAGTCTAGTGTCTTGGAAATCAAGAACATAATACATGAAAACAACATAAAAATTTATTCTATACCACTCGTAAGGCTTCCTCATAGGTTCATCCTATGTAAAAATTACCATATCTTCTATCCTAGAGACATACATCAAAGGAAAGGGTGAGCATAAGGCTCAGTATGGAAAACACGTGAAACAGCTGACATGTGATCTTGAGAAACATTAATAAAAACATGATAAAAGTCATAAAGGCATGAGCAGTGGAAGAATAGAAATATCATAATAATAATAACATTATTAATAACTTGAATATGTTGATACAAAATTTCATTTATACATTCATGAACATATCACTAAGGTTTATCCCTAAGGTGTCATAAAAATTACTAAGGTTATTCACCAAGTTACCGTGAAACTTATCATCTCTAGAGATTAATTATTAACCCAATGAATTAGAGTGCTATCATGGAGAACCCTTAATATGTATTTATTTACATGTGAGCCATATATATCATAATCAAACATTTCAAAAAAAACCCATGGAGAACAAAAATAAATGGGTTTAATTTCAAGATCATGACATTTTAAAAGTTCTTAAAAATAAAATCGTTATGTCATTTAGAACCCTTGAAAACGTAGTAAGGGTTACATGTATTTCAATTCCAGAATCAAATATATAATATTTACATATTTATTAACACACATAGAAACTAAATATGTTTGGGTATTCACATAAATAAAACAAGGGAATTTCAGGAGAGAAAGAGATAGAAATTTGGAGGCGAAATTTGTACAGCATGACGACTATATAACATGGTTTTAGAAAATATTGAAAAGAGAGGGGAAAAGGGTCACCCACTTAAAAATAATTTATAATACAGTATGGGTACCAAATAAGATCATGGTATGGATATTTGAATGGCATACCACATGAAAATGAAACATGAAAGAAAAGAGAAGATGCGATTTCTTTTACGAGAAATTCTGTAGCCTAACGATGTCACATAAAAATTTAGAAAACAAATTGATGAGGTTGAAAAGGGTATATCAACAATTCGAAATGAAATGGACAGTAATTAGAACATATAAGAACATACACTCAATAGAAAGAGACAGAAAAAAGAAGACACAACATAGAAGAATTCATGGCTTTAAAGGGGAGGGTGATAGATCCCCTTATATTGAAGAGTAACATCGAAAGCTAGAGGGTTGGGACCATTGGAGGCTTGAAGGAACCATGGGAGGACTCCTTGGGAGGTACAGAGACCATAACATAGTTGAGGATGATTTTGGAATGTAATTAATGAGGAAAATGACTTGGTATTTATAGGAAAAGTGAGTGAATAAATTATTAATTTTCAAGGGACAGCTCATCGGTGGTAATTGCAAAACCATGGGCTTGCACATGGTATTTGCCCATGGTATTGGCCACTTGGGACACCTCATACCATATCACACTATTCATAAGTCGACCAGAAATCTAACATCATTATTACATCATTAATGATGTCATTCAACACCCGAACCTAATATCAACACATTGAATTTAAAAATAAACTCCATTTTATAAAAATAATTATCTAAATATTTTTAACTAAATTTTTAAATAAAATCATTACTTATTCAAAAAATACAACTTTAAAAATGTAACCCATTTTGTAATATCTTATAAAAGTAATCAAGTTCCAATAGAATTATCATATAACCATAAGATAATAAAATAACAATTTAAGATTGAATTTTATGAAAATAAATTTTGCTTTTAAATTATTAAATTAATTATAAAATTATAAATGAAATTTTTTTGACATATAAAAATACAAAAACTTAAACTATGATCATTTTTTCACTTTTAAGATGTCTAAAATGTATTTATACATTCATGGGTGGCGTTACTATTTTTTGGTCAATTTACTATTCATTAATATTCCTATGAGTATTTTACTATTCCTACATTACTATTCATTAAAAACCCAGTTGATCTTATTAGACTCTAAATTTATCACTGATCACAACTATATAAGACCATTTTTTGAATATCCTTTCACATTATTAATTAGTTAATGAATACAAAAATATTTTAAAATACCATTTTTTCCTAAATTCATCAATAAAACACATCCTATATTTATTAAGATTTTTTAAATTCACAAACATTTCCATAATAAGAAAAAAAAATTCTATAAAAGGATTACACAATGCAGATAAGGTGTTGTTACATAGTCTCTTAAAACACCAGCATAGGACCTATGTGTAAGGTGTGCTATGGTGATGGAATCATGGGTTGGATAAGACAAAATTTTCTGAGTGGTGATTTCTATTAGCTTCAACTTCTCCCTTAGGTGATTCCGTTCAAGCTTCATACGTTGAAGTTTGTCTTGGGCTTGGTCCAGAGCAAAGCACAGTGATGATACATCCTTCCCAAGCTCCGATAGATGGGTTTCATATGGATCAAGTCTACAACATTAGGCCATTCAATTTTCTTTCTATATTAATTAACCAAGATAATTGTATTTATAAAAACACAATGTTAAGATTAATCTTCCCAACAGTCATATTGACCAACGGTCATATAACACTCAAAACCCAATGGTATCATCTTAAATATAGCCACATAATTAATTAAATGATATAGTGTTGTTGAGTATAAAATAAAATAACACACAAAAAAAGGAAACAAATATAATTAAAATGTTCGGGTCATTACATTCTTCCCCCCTAAGAAATTTTGTCCTTGAAATTTTATCTCGTACCCTCTGATGGGAAAAGGTGTGGGTACTTCTGTCGAATAGAATCCTCCGGTTCTCACACTGATTCATCACATTTGTGGGTCCTCCACAACACCATAACAAGGTGGATAGTATTGTTGAATAGAACCTTGTCTCTACCATCCAAGATCTCCACTATCTTCTCCTCATAAGAGAGGTCATGTTCTAGTTGTACCACCTCTGGATTTAGTACATGTGAAGGGTTAGGTATGTACTTCCTCAAGAAAGATACATGGAAGACATCATGAAATTGTGATATATTTGGAGGAAGAGGAAGTCTATATTCCACTACTCATACACATTCAAGGATTTCATAGGTGCTGATGTACCTAGGGCTGAGCTTCCCTTTCTTCCCAAACCTCATGACTCTCTTCCAATGTGAAATCTGAAGAAAGACTTTATCACTAAAATCTAACTCCAAGTCCCTTCGATGGTTGTCATCATAGCTCTTTTTCCGACTCTGAGTAACAATAATGTGTTTCTGGATGGCATGGACCTTTTCTGTCATCTCTTCCACAAGATCATGCCCAAGAAGCTTTTTATCACTAGCTTCATCCCAAAAAGTAGAAGTTCTACATTACTTCCAATATAGAGCTCCATAGGGTTCCATTTTAATTCTTGAGTGGAAGCTGTTGTTGTAAGAGAACTAAATGAAAGAGAGATGTTGATCCCATTCAACATTTAATTCCATTGAGCATGTTCTCAGCATGTCCTTGTGTGTTTTAATAGAAATTTCAGAATAGCCATCAGTTTAAGGGTGATAGGTCATAATGAAATTCAATTTATACCTCAAAGGTTGTTGAATACTTCTCTATAATTTTGATGTGAACCATGGATCATGATCATATATGATAGAAAGAGGAACTTCATACAGCCTTACCACTTCCTTCATGTAAATCCTGGCCAGTTGGTCAAGAGATAAATCTTCCCGAATGGAGATAAAATGGATAGTCTTGGTGAGATGCTTCATAATAACCCATATCACATTTTTTTCATTGTATGTTATCAAGAGTCCGATGAAAAATTCCATAGTTATATTGTCCCACTTCTATGCTGGTTTGGGTAGTGGATGTAATAACCATTTAGGAAGTTTTCACTCCGACTTCACATGTTGATATACAAGCCACCTTGATGTGTAGTAAACAATTTCCCTTTTCATATTATCCCACAAATAATGATTTCAAAGGTCCATATACATTTTTGTGCTACCATGATGTATAGAGATATTAGATCTATAAGCTTCATCCATCAGTTCCTTATTTATTTCTAGAATATACAGAACACATAGACTTGTATGAAATTACAATATACCTTCTTGATCATTATTGATCTCAGGAATCATCCCATCCTTCATAGCCTCACACTTCTTCTGTAACAAATGATCTTCTTTCTGATCATTCTGTATATTCTCTAGAAATGATGGTCGAGGAATCATTTGGGTCAGGGTTGATGATGTCCCTTCCATTATAATTCACATGTCTAGTTTTACAATATCATTGATCAAAGGATCTCTTTGAATCCTCATAATAGACAAAACGTCTGGGTCTTTCCTGCTTAATGCATCAGCGACGTTGATTGCTCTTCCAGGATGATAATGAATTGGACAAGTATAGTATTTAAGGAGTTACAACCATCTCCTTTGTATCATATTCAATTCCTTTAGTGTGAAAGTATACTTCAAACATTGATGGTCTGTGTATATATCACATTTCTCCCCATAAATATAGTGCCTCTATATCTTCAAAGAAATAATGACCACATCCACATCCAGATCATGAGTATGATAGTTCTTCTCATGATTCTTCAACTATCGAGATGCATAAGAAATGACCTTATCATTTTTAATGAGGACTCACCCAAACCCTTTCATTGATTCATCGCTAAAAATAACGAATCCTTATCCACTTGAGGGTAGAGTTAACACAGGTGCAGTAACAAATTTATTCTTCATCTTTTGGAGAAATTCCTCACACTCCTTTGTCCAGATGAAATTGACCCCTTTTCAATGTTAACATGGTTAATGGATTAGAATGTCATCAAAAGTTTTGCACGAACCTCCTATAATATCCCTCTAATGCAAGGAAACTATGAATCTCGGTTATTGTTGTAGGTTGAGGGCACTCCTCCTAAACTTTTGTATTTGTAGGGTCAACTGTGATTCCTTCATTGGTAGAAATGTTCCCCAAGAATGAAACTAGTTATAACCAGAATTCACATTTACTGAACTTTCCAAAAAGTCTCTCCTTCTGTAGAGTTTGCAAAATAACCCGTAGACGATCCTCATTCTCCTGACGACTATTGGAATATATAATAATATCATCAATAAAAACTACCAAAAAGTTATCAAGGTAGCCTTTAAATACTCTATTCATCAAATCCATAAAAATAACAGGTGAATTAGTCAGTATAAAAGGCATGACAACAAACTCGTAATGCCCATATCTTCATCGGAAGGCATTTTTTGGAATATCTTATTTCTTCACCCTCAATTGATGATAACCAGATCAAAGATAAATTGTAGAGAATAATCGAGCCCCATGAAGTTGGTCAAATAAGTCATAAAATCTTGTAAGAGGGTATTTATTCTTTACTGTGATCCCATTCAGTTACCTATAATTAATTTATAGATGAATCAATCCATCGTTCTTCTTCACAAAGAGAACAGGTGCTCTCCAAGGAGACACACTCGGTCAGATAAACCACTTCTCCAAAAGATCATGGAGTTTTTTTGTTAATTCCTCCAACTCCACATTTTATATCATATATGATGTATTTGATATTAGATTATATCCAGGTGTGAGTTCAATAAATAACTCTACCTCTCTTTCAATGGGAGGCCGTGGAAAATACTCAAGATATACGTCAATGTATTCTTGCATGATGGGAACATTTTCTATCCTCAAACTATCATTTACTTCTTCTTATTCACCGATCAATTCCATAAAGAAGAATATAAGAGGTTTTTCTAGATAAATATTAGGTTGATATATATCTCCGTGGAAGATAACTATAGTTTTTCCATTCAAGACTACTATGATTTCCTTACTTCTGAATTTGATATTATCATTATACTTTGAGAGCCAGTCCATCCCTAGTATAATGTCGAATTCCATCATGGGAATAACTACTAGATTTTCAATATGATTTTGCTCACCAAATTAATTACTAGAGTTTTTAAACACTGACGATGCTTGGATAATTCCACTAGGAGTATTTAATGATAACTCTACTTTTAGAAAATCTGGAGTTGAATCTAAATTCCTTGCAAACATGGAGAAAATAATGGAATGCGTAGAACCAGAATCAAACAAAGTACATGATAACTTTGAGATATCAACAAGGCTACCTATTACCACATCATTTAGAGCTTCAAATTCAGTTGTCATGATAGAAAAATCACAACCCTGATCCCTTGGACTTTGCTGAGGTTGATGGTGGCACCCCTCCACTACCCTTGAATTTTGACAGTGATTGGAAAAGTTCCCAAGTTTTCCACAATTAAATCACTGAACATCAGGTAGGGCCTGCACCATATTACCCTTGTCGATAGTTTTTGGATGTTGACATATCACCTCACTTTGACAATTCCTCGCAATATGTCCATCTCTTCCATACTAGTAGCATTTCCTGCTCTCGAGCAGGCAGTTCCCCGAATGCTTCTTCCCAAATTTATTACAGGTGGGACGTTGAAATTGCTTTCCTCCTCTTCATTAATCAATGATACTCCATAAGCTTGGATTTATTTATCTCTTCTTGTCATTGGATTTATGAGACCACTGCATGTCACTAAACACCTATTCTACTTTCACTTCACTTCGCACGATATCCTCTTGGCTGTCATAATCTCGGTTGGCTAGATTCTTTCACAAATAAGGTCTCAGTCCATCGATGAATCTGTCAACATTTCTATTTAGATCCATTACAAAGCTAGAGGTTTAATGTGAAAGCCTTGTGAAGTTCATATAATAGCTTCCCACATATTCATTCTCCTTCTGCTTCATCTCGAGAAACTCCTTATCCATTCTTGTTCTCATGGAACAATGGAAATACTTACTGAAGAAGATCCCTCTAAACTCTTCTCACTCCATAGATTCAACCTCCACTCTTTATCTCATTTTTTAATCAGATCCCACCACTGATCGGATTCTCTTTCTAAGCTATAGATAGCCTGGGTGACCTTATCTTACTCTGAATAGCGGAGCATAGAAAATATCTTCTCAATAGAACTGATCCACTATTCACCATTGAAATGGTCAATCGATCCACTAATGTTTGGTGGTCGTTGACGCATAAGGAACTCAATAGAATGTTGTTCCATTCATGGTGAGATCATTGTCTCAGTTTGATTCATGTTAATTCCCATAACTTGAGTCAATTGGTTCATCATTTGCATGATTATTTCCATTCTGGCTTCCATGAGAGGGTCGTCAGTGCATGATCTATTGTGGTAACCATTTACACAGTTCTTCCTATTTCCCGCCATTTATAAAAGTATAAAACATTAATGAGAAACTTATTTCATTTAATAATATTTTAACTATAAAGGATTTATGTCTTAATACTTCTTTAAACAATTAAATTTCTCTTTAAATCCTTCATAATGATTCCTAAAATTCTTATGATTAACCAAACATATCCCCTGGGAGTGTCGTAACCAAGAGTGTATCAAGGCCTGTTTTTGTGTACCGAGATAACCCGGGTAATGCCCAAAACTCCTTGTTGGAGTTTTTACTTCTACGTACCTCTTTTCCAGAGCCACCTCTACCTGCTCGTATCAAGAAAAGGATGCATTTTCATGATAAACAATTTACTTAATACTCACCAAAATACCAAGAAGTTTTCCTATATTTAAACTTTTCTATAGGATTCTTCCTAAATATTTCATATCCTAATTTCCATAAATAAATAAACTATACTTTTATACCAACTATAGAAACCTACGTTTTTATTACAAAACGTTTCATTACATTTTACTAACAGAGGATCTTTAAAGTCTATTGTCTTGGAGAGCATGAACATAATACATGAAAATATCATAAATTATTCTTCTAAACCACTCGTAAGGCTTTATTATAGGTTCATCCAGTGTACAATTACCACATCTCATATCCTGGAGACATACATCAAAGGAAAGTGTGAGCAGAAGCCTCTATAAGTAAAACAAGTGAAACAATTGACATGTGATCCTGAGAAATATTAATGGGAATATAATAAAAGTCATAAAGGAATGAGAAATGGAATAATAAAAATATCATAATAAGAATAACATGAATCACAACTTGAATATGTGGATACATCATTTCATGTATACATTCATGATCATATCACCAATGTTTATCCCTGAGGTGTCATAAAAATTACCAAGGATATTTGCCAAGGTATCTTGAAACTTGTCATCTATAGAGATTAAATCTTTACCCAATGCATTGGAGCACTATCTGGGTGCACCCTTAATATATATTTATTTACATGTGAGCCACATAGTTCATACTCATACATTTCATAAATATCCCGTGGAGAAAAAAAATAAATGGGATTCATTTCAATATCATGATGTTTTAAAAGTTCATAAAAATAAAATCGTTATGTCATTTATAACCCATGGAAAGGGAGTGATGGTTACATGTATGTCAATTCTAGACTCAAATAAATAATATTTATATATTTATTAAATCCCATAGAAACGAAATAAGTTTGGGTATTCACATAAATAAAACAAGTGAATTTATGGCGAGAAAGAGATAGAAATTTTGAGGCGAAATTTCTACAACATTATGACTATATAACATGGTTGTAGGAAAAACTGAAAAGAGAGGGGGAAAGGGTTACCCACTCATAAATAATTCATAATAAACTATGGGTACTGAATCAAATCATGTTTTGGATATTTTAATGACATACCACATGAAAATGAAACATGAAATAAAACAGAAGATGTGATTTCTTTTACGAGAAATTTGGCAGGCTAACGACGTCACATAAAAATTTAGAAAACAAAGTGATGAGATAGAAAAGGGTATATAAAAAATTATAAATTAAATTTAAAGTAATGAGAACATAAAATAACATACCCTCAACATAACGATATGGGAACAAGAACACACAACAGAGAAGAAGTCATGGATTTAAAGTGGAGGGTGAAAGATCCACTTACCTTGAAGAGTATCTTCAAAATCATGAATGTAGGACCCTTGGGAGGCTTGAGGGAACCTTGAGAGTACACCTTGGGAAGTAGAGAGACCAGAAAATCGTTTTGAATGATTTTGGAATGAAATGAATGAGATAAATGTCTTGGTATTTATAGGAAAAGTGAGTGAATAAATTATTAATTTCCAAGGGACACCTCATTGGTGGTATTTGAAAAACCATGGGCTTGCCCATAGTATTTTCCCTTGGTATTGGCCACATGGGACACCTAATAAAATATCTCACTATTCGTAAGTCTACCAGAAATATTACCTCATTATTACATCATTAATGATGTCATTAAGCACCTGAAACTCAAAACAGCATTTTTACTATTCATCGATAAATCAACTATTTCAGAAAAATACCAAAATTTCACCCTATCCTAATATCAATGCTATGAATTCAAAAAATGATCTCCATTTTAAAAAAATAATTTTCTAAATACTTTTAATTTAATTTTTAAAGAAAATCATTATTTATTCCAAAAATACAACTTTAAAACTATAAATCATTTTGTAACACCTTAAAAAAGAAATCAATGTATAATAGAATTATCATATAACCATAAGACAATAAAGTTAAAATTTATGATTAAATTTTATGAAAGTAAATTTCCATTTTAAATTATTAAATTAATTATAAAATTGTAGATAAAATATTTATGACATATAAAAATAACAATACTTAAACTATGACTATTTTTTCACTTTTAAGATATCTAAAATGTATTTATACATTCATGGGTGAAGTTACTATTTTTTTGGTCAATTTACTATTCATTACTATTCATATGGGTATGTTACTATTCCTAATTTACTATTCACTAAAAACTGAGTTTCTCTTATTAGACTCTAAATTTCTC
Source organism: Viscum album (assembly GCA_963277665.1). Lineage (NCBI taxonomy): Eukaryota > Viridiplantae > Streptophyta > Magnoliopsida > Santalales > Viscaceae > Viscum > Viscum album. Next base: position 1,368,570,767 of record OY728133.1, on the reverse strand, counting down.
ACAGAGCACAACTGTAGAAGACCATTTTTTGAAAATCATTTCACATTATTAATTATTTAATAAATAAAAAAAATTAAAATACCCTTTTTTATAAATTCATAAATAATACCAATCCTATATTAATCTATATATATGAAATTCCTGAAATTTTCCATAATAAGAAATAAAAATTTTGTTTATATGAAATTATTACACAAAGTAGTTAAGGTCTCATTATATAACCCCTTATAACACCAGAATAGGATATAAGTTTAAGGTGTGATATGGTGATGGAATCTTGGGGTGGCTCATACAACATTGCCCAAGTGGTGATTTCTATCATCTTGAACTTCTCCCTTATGAGATTTTGTTCAAGCTTCATACGTTGAAGTTCAGATTGGGCTTGGTCTAGATCAAAGCCCTGTGATGCTACCTCCTTCCCAAGCTGTGACAGATGGGATTCATATTGCTCGAGTCTACTGGATGAGGAAATTCGATATTCTTTCTGTATTAATTAACCAAGATAACTGTATTTATAAAAACACAACGTTAAGATTAATGTTTCCAACGGTCAAATTAACCAACAGTCATATAACAGACAAAACCCAACGGTCTCATTTTATTTATACCCACATTATTAATTAAAGGATATTGTTTTTTTGAGTTTGAAATAAAATAACACACAAAAATATTAAACAAATAAAATTAAAAAGTTTTTGTCATTACAATTTGTGATTTGATTAAATACTATTAAGTATGTGACATTAAAAGTAGTCGATGTTATTTGGAGATACAATTTAACATGGAAGACTACGTAATCAAATTCTTCTGAGTTTTGGGTTTCTATCTAAGTTTGTATTATATTGAAGGATTTTAAGGACAATTGTTTATTGAATGGTATTTATTGAACTTTGAGTATTGTTAGTTTAATTTTAGAAATTAAGAATAGTATTTTTTCTAAAGGATTATCCTTTTTGGGGATCATATGATCTTGCACTAACCATTTTGGTATTTCTTTATCTCTAAAGACAAGGTAAATATATAGTTCATCCATTGTGGTTTATGTGATTCCCAATAAGCTGACTCTAGCGCATCAGGTGTGACCAAGTCATATTGAATACTTATCATTTGGAGTTAAAGATGAGTTCTGGTGGAAATTATTTAAATGATGTAACTCTACTTATCAAGTAATTATTTTTCTTATACTATGAATAAATTAATATTTATACCACAGGGAAACGATCATTAACCCAATAATGTGTTATCCTAATACCATATGCTATTCATCATAGATTTATGGCCTTGATGCCCTCAATATTCCATTCACTTGTTTATGATTGATAAACTCAATCACTCACTATAAATATTTACATTTTTCCTCAAATTATAAATGCCACCAATGATCTCATATTAAAAATCCAAATTTTGTGGTGACTTTTTCATTTCCATTGTCCTCTTTTTAAAAATAGATTATATAAACCATATTTTTGATGGTGGTCTTCCACAAATGTATTTTCTATTTTTAACCTTTTATTTACAATGAACAATTTCAAATTGTGAGGATTCAATTTATTGAATTATTGAAGAATGTAACACCCTGTGATTCCACAATATGCTTCTCTTTGAACAATACAATAGCATGTGATGCACGCAAGACCGAGTTCAATCGTACCACGACCTATCAAACTAGTTGTTTAGAAAGCAGTTATGAATAATAATACCCACATTTTGAAATATATATATCCCATATTATTTTAACATTAATATTTTGTGTTTCTTAGATGTAATATAAGGACAAATTCCATTTTTCAGATAAAATAAGTAACTTAAAAAAATAATGTATTTCCAACATTTAAGGAGAACCCTTTCTAAATAAAAAATTTAACAGTTTTATATATTCAATTTGATTAAATTAAATTCTATTTTAGAAGAAAGACATAAAAATATATATTGGATAATATTGTTATGTTTTTCTAATAAATTTTATATTTTAATGAATAATGAAAGATACTAAGTTTTAATGGAAAACGACATTTTAATAAAAATAATTTATTTTTATAAATTATATATTTTAATGGGTTTTATGTATAAATAGATTATATTTTTATCATTTAATACAATTTTTTTCATTGTATTTAATTTCACTTTTAAACCAGATATATACCCATATCATCCTTTTGATAGTTTTAACTTCTCAAAAACCTGCTTTCTGGTTTTGGCAACAGGAAATAATTTTATATTAATTAATGAAACTTATATTTTTTGAATTTGGTAAATAAGACACTATATTTGGATTTGCAATATCAAAATTATCTTAGGGTGAATTTTTGATATTTTTTTGAAAACTTTCAAATTATTTATTATTTGTGAAAAACACTGCGTTATTGTTTATAAATAGAATTTTGTTATAAATCATTATTTATTTTGTTTTTATTTTAGTCAAAATAGATTTATAATACCTTTATTAGATAAATTTATTTCATTGGAGTCATTTTATAATAAATTTAGATGTATAAAATTTTATTGAATTTTTAACGACTTTTACCCAAATTCTAGGCACATTAGCAAATTTGCATATAATGTAATTTTACTAATTTTGTGAATTGAATTTCAAAAATATGATAGACATGGTTTACATTAGTAAGTAATATGTGGTACAATAAAATGAAAATAATTTTTTGGTGAATAGTAACTTTTGAATTGTATTTACCCCAGTTAAATGTAAATATGGTAATAAAAGGTTAAAATGAAATTATAATTACCATAAAACAAGTCATAATTCTATTAGATAGGTTTATTTGGACCAAAACCACCCTTAGAAATAATATATGTTCTTTTATGGGTCCACTTGGATTAGATTTAAACATTTATTGTTATTTTATTTGAAGAAGAGTTGAAAGTGTTAAATTCAAAGTTTTATAACTAAAACATATTTAATATTGGGATATACATAAGATAATTTAGATAATAAATATTCATTAGAAATTTAAGAATATTTCACACATCATTGTATTTTATTTATAATTTTTAAACATTCAATAATTATATTTATTTATGACATAATGATGATGCAATAATTACATAAATACTGAAAGACTAAAATAATTGATATTATAAATATTACAATAAATGTAATTTTAGACTTTTGATACATTCCAAAAAATTTCAAGGATAATTTTAAATTTTAGAAACGATTTAAATTTTTTGGTTCGAATAAATTATATTTTTATGAATTTCACAAAAACCAAATACTAAATAATGTCAAAATCGAAATAAAATAGTTTTTAAAACAAACACTATATTATTAAAGGATATAATATTCTTAAAAATCAAAGGATCATCCAAATGACTTATATAATAATAGATATGTAATTAATTAACAACCTTGGCTTCTTTTGTCATTTTATAGTATGTTTATTAACCATATAATATAAAAATACAAGGAGACATGGTAAATGATAAAATATTTATCCCAGAGTTAAATATATAAGATAAGGTTAATATGGTGAACTAAACCAGTATAAAACCTATTGGTTTAGAGGTTATCGACCTAAAACAACCATAGCCTCAAAATAAATCATTTTGGGGATATTATAAAATGAATATGATTTTATAATATAATAATATTTCAAGGTTTTCCTTATGTGACCGTCAACTCTCTTATAAAAGGGCACTTTCGCTTAACTCAAAATCACACCTCCAAATCCATTTGGCTTGCCTAACCCCTAATCAAATATCCTCAAAACTACCCTCACTTTAACCAAGAGGCCTTATATTGATCTTAATGCCATCCTATGGATCCCTTTATATCAAATAAAAAATAATCACCAAAAGAAGAGGTAATTATTTCATCACCTCTTTCAATGTTCTTTTCTTCTTCCACTTCCACTTTCATAGTTGTTTACATACCAAAATTATAACTATGGTACCTTATACACACTGTGATGTTATTATAAAAATTGTACAACCATATTCATTATTAAATCCATCCTATGAATGACAAAGTCACCATACGTGCGTACGTACCACTTACCGTCTCCACGTCATGGTGTAGTTTCTTATTCAAAACTTATTAATATGGTTGGGTATAATAATGAGAATAATTTATGTAAATAAAAAATATAACATTTTATTGATTATGTATATATGAAATACCATCCAATTACATATTATTTTACCATCAATATAATGGTATTTTCACTCGTTCATACGTATGGATTACTGTCTCCATGAACACGATGAGATTAATTCCCCCATTGTAATCATTCTAGAATAAATATCATTTTATGATAAAAACAAGGTTTAAGAAAATAATATCATTTTGGATATGAATCAAATACATCCTTTGTAACATCCTAGGTAAATAATGAACATGACAATTTTATATTTATTAATATTTTTGAATAAAATATTAATTTTACTTTAAATTGGATGCTATGTTCAATGGCATACCTGATACACAACAATGGGTTTCTTTGGAATCTTAGGTTGCACACTAATAATATGAGATTATTATTTTAAATGGTAGTTAACACCTCGCCATTTTATTGATTAAAATGAATAGAAAAAACTACAATATCATTATACTTGTTTGTTGAATATTTTTACATATATTTAATAAAAGTTATAGGATTAAAATAAGTAATGAATTCAATTTTAAGCATAAATACTCTAATATTCACTAAAAGGTCGATTTACCACTTTTTAATGGAGAACCCTATTTAAATCTAGTATTTTTCACTTTTATATGTTCTATTTGACAACATAATATTATTTTTTTATAACTGGGACGCAAAAATTTATATTGGATGAAGTTTTGGTATTTTTCTAATAATGTTCATTTTTAATGAAAAGTGAAAAATAATGTATTTTAATTCCAAATTTCATTTCAGTATAATTTATTAATATGGTTAGATTATCTTTTTAATTGGTTATAATGTGTAATTAGAATATATTTTTACTCGTTAATCCAATATTGGACATTGGAATTAATTTTACTTTGAAATTGGATAGAAACAAATATCAATCTTTTGATAGTTGTTATTTCTTAAAAATCGGCTTTTTGTTTTTACAAAAGGAATTAATTTTAAATTAATTTCTTCCACTTATATATTTTTTATTGGGAAAACAGGATTCCATATTTGGAATCATTTGGTCAGAATTGTGTAAATATTTAGCTTTTATTTTAGACATTTTAAATATTTACTCCAGTAAATATATTATTTACCATGATTAAAGGGTAAATATAATAGATAAAGGTAAAATACAATATTATAATAATATTAAATTACACTAACATGTGTCCTAATACTATTTTATGATCCATATCCGACCATGGGAATCCTTGGGTCGAATATGGGACCCCATGGAGCCACATGGGAGTAATATGGACACTTTATATTAATTAATTTAAAGTAAAGAATAAAATGACATAAACAAATATATTTTTGTAAGTCAATTTTTACATGGTGTTATAGAAGTTATATTTTCAACTATAAATACATTTTGGAATAAAAAGAATATTTCCTACATCATGGAATTATTTTTATAATTTTTGGAAATGATGTAAATTAAATTATTTATGACACAATAATGAGTAAATATTTACCTCATTAAAAAATGATTTAAATAAATAAGATTATAAATATTAAAACAATATCCAAAACCTATCCAATTTTTATTGGATGATTTTATTTCAACCATGATTCATTTTAACATAGACTTAAATTATTAGTTTACCTTCTGAGACTGAATATGATTTCATAATAAAATAATTGTTTCAAACATTCCTAAAGTGCCCCTCCTCTCCCTTATTAAAATACCTCACTTACAGCCCATTTCTCACACTTCTCAAGCCTTTGGCTCATAAAAACTATACTCCAATAAGCTCCTAAGATCCCTATATTATTCTTATAATCCTTAACATAGGCATAAAGCACTTCAATAAACCCTTTTGGTTCAAACCAAAGGGAGTAACCCGATTTAAAGGTAACATTTTCTCTGAAGTTATTTTGTTTTATTTTAGTTCTCCAACCCCTAAACTCTTTTTATAACATTATTTTATAAAAACACCAGAATCCTCAATATACTAGGATATTTTTATTAAATGGATTATAACTACACTTACACACACCTCCATATAATGGGTGAAGAACATGTTGTTTCTGTGGATGGAAAACTAATGCCTCACGAAGCAATGATTGTTCAAATATCTCTTACAGTCTCTCATGGTAGACATTATGATGGAATTGTATTTATATATGATATATATTATTTTTATGTTTTATTTACTCTTCTTTATGTTTTATTTACAAAAATACCTGTATGCTTCCCAATATCTGTAAACACGATAATTCCATTTGAGGAAGTGCGGACTACCGCCCCTCAAGGTGATATGATTCATTAATGACAAACATGAAACATATAAAGATGGAGTTAATGAAATTATGTAACATATATATCCTATTATATTATTATAGAATTATATTATATCTTTGTATCATTATGATTTCATTCCATTAAATATTAAATAGAAATGAAAGTAGCATTAATGCATACATACAGCTTACCGTCTACATGAACAGTGCATTTCATTTCTTATCTCCAAAGGTTATGTACTTTTATAAATATATATAAATATATATATATATATATATACACTAGATATATATGATATATATGATATAAAAATCATTAATATCATTCTGAATATAATGGTGTTTTGATCGCATGGAAAAATTGTAATTATAATAAGATCATTGTTAACTCAAATTCCGAACATCGACAAAACGTCCGATATGAACTCAAATAATTAACTAACTATTATTTCAAGGTAATATGTGATATAAAGGTAATAATAAAAATTAAAATGGTTGTTATGAAAGTATAAATAAACTTAAGTTTATTATTCAGGAAGAATAAGGAAGATATAAGTCAAGTTGGACACGAGGTAAGGGATTTCTTATCTCACTATTAATTCCATGAGATTTCCATTGTTCACCACTTATTTAATGCATTTGGTGATTTTTTTACATCCATTTGATATATATTATCATGATTATATTTATATTAATGGTATTCTGTGATTCATTTGGTGGTTATTAACTTACTCTCATATGACTCGATTGATTACAATGTGGTAAGGTTTTTTTCATCTCACTTTTTATCCATGGGAGATTAATGCTATATTAGCCGCTATTTTATTTTTGTGTGGTGGATGTACATACCATGATTGTATTATTTTTGTAATTTAATTTAATTTATGGTTAATTACATATTCATTGTGTGATCTTTCTTTCATGGGGTGTATGTTTCATTAGTTACCAAATCGGTAAGGGAACCATTCACCCTCCTCTTTTTAAAAGACTTCTTTTAGTTATGTCATTTAATTTAAATATTATTATGTTGGGATATATTCTTATATATCCTTATTGATGTAAATTTTATTTCTAAGTGATTATATATCTTTTTCTCTCTCATCAAATTAATTTCTTAATTTTAATGTGACGATGTTAGGATGTCGAATTTTTGTACAAAAACTTCTTAACCCAATTTCAATTTTTAGGTTGAACATGCAATTCATGATTATGTAGCGCAATGAATATGTGTGAATAACCACTAATTGTTTTACACATAATATAAACTTATATTGGGTGTATTTATATTTGTATCACATAATTATGTAATTGATTGATCCTTAATCAAAAGATACCTTCTTTATAAGGGATTTCGTCTCAATTTACATTTCCATTGAGAATTCATTGTTGATATGCATCAATTCACTCTTATATGGTGTATATAATGTCCTTGGACATATTATATCATGAATAACTTTATTCTCATGATATTATTAAGTTCTGATTTAATTTTATTCCTCAGTTATTTGTATTCCAGTATCTATCATTTTGTTAGAAACTCTTTAACTAAAATATCCTTTTAAATTTTTTAAAGGATTATTCTTAAAAATATTTCACATTAAGGTCCATGTTTTAAAAACAGTTTTAAGAATTTATTACTATGGACATGAATGTTTTGAAAATAAAATTTCTTTCAAAATCATTGAACTGGTATGGGACACTTTGATTAAAAAATTTATTTATTTAATATTTTAAATGGTTTTGAAAATGGTTTAAAAAAGTATTGATTTTGTTAATAATTTGAAATTATATATTTTGATTAAAATTTTTGAAATGTTATCATTCCATTATTTTTATTTAATGGTTATGAATATGTTATGGCTATTGGGCATTGTTAACTTATACAGGTGGTTCCATGATAAACCTAGGGTGGGTGAGCTAGAGATAGCTCTCCAATGCATTGGGTAACGTGACAAAAGTGAAGGTGAATGTTTCTCCTAAGAGATTTAGGGAATATACTGTGATGGGTATTCCAAATGTGACTCTCTAGGTATCTGTGATAGCTACAATGTATGTTTGATATAGATTCCACAAGTTACCTTTATTATTCCTGATTTTTGTGTGTTATTCATAAATATTATGATTTCATGAGGTTTGTTATGATTGAAAAGTATGGTTTCATTTTTTTTATTTGATGATGGGATAATGTTTCCATTCCTTATTTTATTTCCCTTATTGAGATTTTTATTCGCATCCCATGTTTTTGGAATGTTCTCCACATGACTTAAAGATGAATAATGGTCAACAATAGGATCATGGAAAAGTCATGTTTTCTAAAACATGGAACTAGAGATGACTCTTTTTTAGAGTTTTTTATTTTATGTAAAAAATGGATACTGAGTATAATTGTCTAAATGTAATATTCATATTGTTATGTAAATGTTATGACCTAATTATCTATAATTATAAACCTAAAAAGACCCTCAATGTGAATTATCCATTTAATTAAAGATTATGTAATGCTTAAGATGGGGTCCTTATAGTTGGTATCAGAGGTATGTTTAGGTAACCTTAGAGGTTAGGGTGTTATTTAAGTAGAAGTGACATGACCATAATGTATATCATATTAGGATGATTCATGGTTACTTTTGATAAATCGAATGAGTTTAAGATAACATGAATAAGTATATCTTAGTGTTTACACTCCTTATAAGATAATATATGACTATTTTACAGATAAACTCACACTGACCTTTTTGGTTTTAGTAAATGGTTTTATCTAGTAGGAACCAACATAAAAATAGATGTGAAGGAAACTGTAGTAGTTTTCTTAATGAGATACTGAATGAAATAAGAGATACAATGATAACTCATGTGGTTAAAATATGTTATAGTTAATTTTGAGGAATTTATCACATTTTGGGGAATGTTATAAAATTATATGTTTTTAGAAAGAGGAAAACCTGTAGGAAGAGTGACAACCCGTCGCGTCCGATAAGGCTGCGGGAATCAAACCCACAACCGAATGGTGAAAAGGGCGCATCGCTTACCACTGGCCTACTAGATGTCCATGGTTAATATGACTAATTATTTATGTTAAATGATTCTATGGATCATGAATAATTTTATCTTATGTTTTATAAAATAGATATTCTTATTATAGAATTTATTTGTTAATTAATTGATAAAGGTAATTTTGGATGATTTTCTCTCTTTTAAGGAATAATATATACCTAATAAAAATGGAAGACTATGGGATTGAAATTGTGGAGTAATGGTGGAAATATTATTTTTGGAAGAATTTATGTTTTATTTTGGAAATATGGATATTTGGGTTATTTGTGGAAATGACTAACCAATCATAGAGAATATGTGATTAGGTTAATTAAACTTCAGTATGAGATTTTATGAGTAGTTGATGCTATTTGTAGATAAATGATAAGATTTACTTTGGAATACTATGGTATTAAATCCTTCTGAGTTTTGTATTTCAATATTATTTTGGATTTTTTTGATGAATTTTAAGGAAAATTTTGTTTTTAATGGTATTTCTTGAACTTTGGGTACTTTTTGTTAAATTTTGTAGATTAGGAGTAGTATTTGTTTTATAGAGGATTATCTTTTTTTGGAGATTATATGATCTTGTACTAACCATATTTGTTTTAGTTGATGTCTAAATACATGGGAAATATATATTTTTTCCTTTATGTATGATGTGATTCTCTATAAGTTGATTCTTGTGCTTTTGATGTGACTATGTCTTTTTAATAATCTTTGTTTCACGAAAATATTAGTTTTTTAGTAGAAACTTATTAATGGTTGAATCACTAAATGAAGGTAAGTATATTTTATTATGTTCTTATTATATGTAGTAAATTAATTCCTAAAATTATTAAAAGGAACCTAAAATAAAAATGTAGTCAGTTTACATTTTCTACTAGGTTATCAAAGACCACATAACACATCACTAGTTTCTGATTTTTTTGGTTGTTAACTTTATCCTCATCATGATTTCAATCACTCTCCATCATAACTTGATGGTTTTTTTTCTCTTCCATATAAATTTTTTCATACATCGAATCATATTATAGGTTATCTTAGGTAATTTTTATGTTTTTTTCTTTCTTTTAAAGTGATAGTTTTATTGTATTTTTTCCCATGTGGGACATTAAATGATGTTTCCGTGCCCAATTTTAAAATTGTGGGGATGCAATTCCCAAAAGGGGGAAGGATGTAAGATCCCAAGATAATAAAGAACATGAAATTTTTTATATTTATTAATATTTGTGAATTAAATATTAATTTTATTTTAAAGGGGACACTATGTTCGATGGAGTACCCAATACGAACAATGGGTTTCATTGGAATCTTACGTTGCACACTAATAGTATTATAGTATTATTTTAAATGGTAGTTAACACCTAGTCGTTGTATTGGAGAGAATGATTAGAACTAACTAAAATATGATTATAAATGTTTGTTAAATATTTTTACATTTATAAAATAAATGTTAGAGTCTTAAAATAAGTAAATAATTCGATTGCAAGCAAAAATACTCTAATATTCACTAAAAGGTTGATTTATCGCTTTTTAATGGCGAACCCTCTTTAAAATCAGTTTTTTCTTTTTTATATGTTATATTTGACAAAATAATATTCTTGTTTAGAATAGAGACACCAAAATTTACATTGGATTGAATTTTGGTATTTTTTGGATACTGTTCATTTTTTAATGAATAGTGAAAATACTATATTTTAATTCAAAAGTGCCTTTTAATCTAATATATTTATATGGTAAGATTATCTTTTTAATTGGTTATTAAGTGTAATTATAATATTTTTTTACCAGTTAATCCAATGTTGGACATTGGACATAATTTCATTTTGAAATTGGACATGAACAAGTGTCAATCTTTTGATAGTTGTTATTTCTTAAAAACACATTTGTTGTTTTGAAATCGGGAATTAATTTGAAATAAATTTATGCCAATTATGTGTTTGAAATTTGGAAAAATGGATTCCATATTTGGAATCCGTAGGTCCAAATTGTGTTAATAGGTAACTTTTATTTTTAGATATTTTAAATATTTACTTCAGTAAAGATTAAAGGGTAAATATAATAAATAAGGGAATGATATAATATTATAATAATATTAAATTACACTATCATGTATCATAATTCTATTGGATGATACATATTTTACCATGTTCATCCTTGGGTCGAATTTAGGACCCCATGGAGCAACATTAGGGTAATAATGACACTTTATATTAATTAATTTAAAGTAAAGACAAAAATGACATAAACATATATCTTTTAGTAAATAAATTAATATATTAGGCTATATATGTTATATTTTCGACTATAAACATTATTTGGAAATATAAAACGATTTCTTACATCATGATATTTTTTTATAATTTTTGGACATCAAATAAATTAAATTATTTATGACACTATAATGATGCAATATTTACCTCATTGATAAATGATTTAAATAAATAAGGTTATAAATATTAAAACAATATCCAAAACCTCTCCAACTCTTAGTGGATGATTTTATTTCATCCATGATTCATCTTAAATTTAAATTTAATGATTTTTTGACCTTTTTAAACCGAATATGAGTTTATAATATAATAATATTTTCAAACTTTCTTAAAGAGATCCTCCTCTTCCTTATAAAAAGCAATCACTTCCTACCCATTTATCACACCTATCAAGACATTGGCTTGTAAAAACTCTACTCTAATAAGATCCCATGTCCCTATATTCATCCTAGATTCCTTACCTTAGGCCAAAATCACTTCAAGAAAACCTTTAGGTTCAAACCACTGAGAGTTACCCGATTTAACGGCAACATTTTCTCTGAAGGTCTTTTGTTTTATTTTACTTATCCAACCCATAAACTCTTTGAATTCCGTTATTTTATAACAACACCGGTATCCATAATATAATAGGATTTTTTTATGATATGTATTCGAACTATAATTATACACACCATTATCTAATGGGTGAATAACATATTGTTTCTATGGATGGAAAACTAACGTCTCAGGAAGTGATGATTATTTAAATATCTCTTACCGCCTCTCATGGTGGCCATTATGATGGAACTGTATTTATATGTTATATATATTATTTTTTTATTTCATTATTCTTTTTTAATTTTTAGTTACAAACACACCATTATGTTTTCCAATATGTGTAAACATGATAATTTCATTTGAGGAAGTGGAGACTACCGCCCCCTCAAGTTGGTATGACTCGTTCATGACATACCTGAAATGTATAAAGATAGTGTTAATGAAATTATATAACATATATATCATATTATATTATACTGGTATTATAATATTCCAATATATCAATAATTTTTTGTTCCATTAAATATTAAATAGAAATTAAAGTAGCGTCCATTCGTACGTATGGCTGACCATCTCCATGAACGGTGCATTTCATTTCTTATCTCCAAATGTTATGTACTATTATAAATAAATGTATATATATATATATATAAATAGACACTGGATATATATGATATATATTATATCTAAATCGTTAATATCAATCTGGATATAATGGAGTTTTGACCACATGGAAAAATTGTAATTACAAAAAGTTCATTTTTAACTCAAATTCTGAACATCGACAAAATGTCCGATATGAAGTGAAATAATTAACTAACTTTTATTTCAAGATAATAAGAAATATAAAAGTAATACTTGGGATAAGTGATCTGGGGTAGAGGCACCACAGACCAATAAAAATGTAGCATAATGTGATTAGAGTCTTCACAAGTAATTGTTTTCCGTTTCAATGCGGGTGCTGCAGCAACACATTATTTTATGATAGCTGAATCCTTCTGAGAATTCAAGGGTAAGCGTGGAGGTAGGCTTCCACCTTCTGGAAAATGGCCCTGCTCTTCAGCTTCTCCTCCTTCATCTCCTCCACCTTGAAATCTTTTCTTTCCTTGGGGTATAAGGTCACCGTCTCAGTGACCTTGAACTTGTTGTTGGGGGTGGCCTCAATCTTGGCCTCCACCATCACAGACTCGAGGTTCTTGGCCTTCAACGTCTCCCCGTCCATGAAAGTGTACCTGTGCAGCAGCCCTGCCCTTTCCAGCACATCCAACCGTCTCTTCGTGCTTGTCCCATCAAAGAATTTTATGAGGATGATGGTGTCGTGGCCACCGCCGCCCTCCACGGCTTTGATGCTGGTGAAGACGTCTGGGAACATCTGGGGGAGGAACTTGTAGCCATCATAGGTGATGGTCTTGAAGAGCTTGGTGGTAGAGATGGCGGTATGGAAGTGCTCGGTGACGTAGTTGGACACATTGATAAGGAAATTAATAGAGAGGATGGTGTGAAAAGGGAGAGTGGTCCTGATATAAAAGTAATAATAAACATTAAAAATGTTATAAATCAAGTAGAAATTAACTTAAGTTTATTATTCAGGAAAAATAAGGTACATATGATTCAAGTTGGACAGGAGGTGAGGTATTTCTTTTCTCACCTTTAATTCGGTGAGATTTCCATTGTTCAACACTTATTTAATGCATGTTGTTTATTTTGTACTAACATTTGATTCATATTATCATGATTCTATTTTTATTCATGGTATTTTGGGATTCATTTGGTGGTTATTAAATTTTTCTAATACAACTAGATTTATAACAATGTGGTAAGTTATTTTTCATCTCACTGTTTATTACCATGAGATTCATGCTATATTAGAAACTATTTCCTTTTGTGTAGTGGATGTACTTCCCATTAGTTTATTATTTGTGTAATATAATTTAATTTATGGGTATTAACATATTCATTGTGTGATATTTCTTTCATGGGTTGTATGTTTCGCAAGTTACCAAATAAATAAGGGAACATTTCACCCTCCACTTTTTAAAATACTTCCTTTTGTAATGTCTTTCAATTTACATCTTAATATGTTGGGATATGTTCTTATATATCCTTATTGATTTAATTTTTATGTCCAAGTGATGAGATATCCTTTTCTCTCTAATCAAATTAATTTTTGAATTTTAATGTGACGCCGTTAGGCTGTCGAATTTTTTTAAGAAAACTTCTTAACCAAATTTCTATTTTTGGGTTAAACATATAATTCTTGATTATGTCGTGCTATGAATATGTGTGAATAACATCTTCTTGTTTTACAATTAATATCCACTTATATTGGGTGTATTTATATTTTTCACACATAATTATGTAATGGATTTATCTTTAATCTAAGGATACTATCTTTATAAGGGATTTCGTCTCAATTTACATTTCCATTGAGTCTTCAATGTTGATATGCACCAATTCACTATTATATGGTGTATACACTTTCCTTGGTCATATTATATCCTGAATTAGTTTATTCTCATGATATTATTAAGTTCTGATTAAATGATATTCCTAAATCTTTGTATTCTAGGATCGCTCATTTTGTTAAAAACTCTTTAACTAAAATATCATCTTAAATGTTTGAAAGGATTATTCTTATAAATATTTCATATAAATTTCCATGTTTTAAAAATGGTTTTAAGGATTTTTTAATATGGACATAACCGTTTTGAAGTTGAAATTTCGTTATAATTCTTTAATGTGGTATGGGACACTTTGATTAAAAAATATCATTATTTAATATTTAAATAGTTTTGATAATGGAATGATAAAATCTTGGCTTTTCTAATTATTTTGAAATGATATATTGTGATTTCAATGTGGAAATGTTATCTTTCCGTTATGTTTGTTTTATGTGTTTTTAATATGTTATGGATATTGGGAATTATTTATGTATACGGGTGGTTCCATGATAATCCTCGGGCGGGTGAGCCCGAGATAGCTCTCCAATACATTGGGTAACGTGACAGAGGTTAACATGAATGTTTCTCCTAAGATATTTGGGGAATATACTATTATGTGTATTCAAATGTGACTCCCTATGTAGTTGTGATAGCTACAATGTATGTTTGAAATGGATTCCACAAGTTACCTATATGATTTATAATTTCTTTGTGTTATTCATAAATATTATGATTTCATAAAGAATGTTATGATTCAAAAGTATGGTTTAATTGTTTTGTATTTGTTGAAGGGATAATGTTTTCATTCCTTATTTTATATCCCTTACTGAGCTTTTTATGCTCAAACAAGGTTTTTTAAATTTTTTCCACTGGACGTAGAGATGAATAAGGGTCAATGATGGGATCATGTAATATCCATGATGTCTAAAACATGGAACTAGACATTACACTTTTTTAGAGTTTTTTATTTTATGAAAAAATAGATACTTAGTAGAATTTTATACATGTAATATTCATGTCGTTATGTAAATGTTATGACATAATTCTCTAAAACACTAAACCATAAAATATCCTCAATATTAATTATCCATTTTAATCAAGACAATGTAATGTTTAAGAAGGGGTCCTTATATCCTATCAATAACAAACATAACTTACGTAACAAAACATATAAATAAAAACGAATTAGTTTACACTCGAAAGAATGATAATACTAAAGTATTATTAACAATAAAATACTAAAAGATAATATATGATATCATATTTATGTATATGGTTCTTATATAATTTAATAATAATTATTTCACTATTATACAGGAGGTTAACGTATCATCAACTAAGAAAATGTAGAGGGTAAGGGGTTTCTTATCACACTTTTAATTCAGTGAGGTTTCCATTGTTCGCCACTTATTTATATCATGTGGTGGGTAGTGTTCTACGATATTGTTTTTATTATCATGAATCTGTTTATATTAATGAAATTTCTATGATTATTTTGGTGGTTATTAACTTTTTGTCATATGAATCGATTGATTACAATATGGTAAGGGGTTTTCATCTCACTTTTATTCTCGTGAGAATCATGCTATATTTTCCGCTATTACCTTTTGTGTGGTGTCTGTACTGCCCATGATTATATTATTCATGTCATATACTTTAGTCAATGGATATTTACATAATAATTTTATGATGCTTATTTTAGGGCATGTAACTTTAGTATGTTACCAAATCGGTAAGGGTATTTCAAATTTCGATTTACACTCATTGGGTTTTACACAAACTTTGTTGATTATTTTACTCCCAGATTATGTGTGAAATCACAATTTATTAAAATATGCAATAACTTTCAGACCCCTTTGTGTGTATATACTTTTGATACACAAAATTAAAACATTGATAAATTCTCAAGACATCAATATGAACTTCATAATAGTAATTTTAACTCAATTTTTATTCATTGAGTTAAACAACCAAGTCATTAGTGTTGTTTTTACAAGAAAATTTATGAGTGTCCTCTGATTTATTTACAATTAATATTAAATAAAACAGAGTGTATTTATATTTTCACACATAATTATGTCATTGATTTATCCTTTACCTAATGATACAGTCTTTATAAGATATTATATATCAATTTACATACCCTTGAGACTTCATTGTTGTTATGCACCAATTCACTTTTATATGGTGTATATAATGTAATTTGAAATAGTATATCATGAATACCTTTATTCTCATGATATTATAATGTTTTGATTACCTCAATTATTTGTATTCAAGAATTTCTCATTTGGTTTGGAACTCTAACAAAAATATCATATTAAATGTTTTACAGATTTATTCATCTAAATATTTATCATTAATGTCTATTTTTTAAAAATGGTTTTAAGTATTTATTTATATTGAAATTAATGTTTTAAAATTAATATTTCTTTTAATCGTTTCAAAGTGGTATGGTACACATTGATAAAGAATCTATTTTAAATAGCTTCTTGATATATAGTGAGACTATTAAATGTTTTCATGAAAAAGGGGGATATTTCTCTTAAATAGTATTGATGATTTTTTTCATTTATGTCAATATCATACTTTTTTTGACTAAGGATAGTTTATTATAATAAAATCAATCATATTGTATTAAATAAATTATGTTTGACTGTGGATGTGATATTTTTATACCATTCAAGGTTTGTGGTTAATTATTAAAATTTCCAATGCTAGTTTTAATATGAATATTTAGATTATGTTTCAAACATTTCATATGAGGATTTCATTGGACATAGTAAGTGAAAGGTGGATCCCGCTAAATCTCCTCGATACATAGGTAGGTCTCATGATACAAACTAGTTTCTTAGCACAAGGCCTTGACAAAATCTTATTTTTATTCTTGGCACGAGGCATCGACTATGCGGTTAGGATGTTTGACACTATTATTTCCATCGTTATGAAATTAGCTATTGATATTACATGCGATTATTAAACTATTAGAATATCTATGTGAATAAATAAATGGAATTATTTGATTTATATTTTACATATTATGTAGATATTTAATTTTAAAATGCTTGTGTTTTAGTCTTATGCATTGATTCATTGTTTATGCTTATTAATGAAAGTTTCCCCTATATTGTTATACTTACTAAGCATCTGAGCTCACCCTTTCTATGTTTCATTTTTCCTAATACATGAATAAGTATATCATGTTTTGCCAACAAGAATAGGATAAGGGATATGATTGTGTTAAATGGGGACAAAATATTGTATTTCTTTATTTCATGATGTAATATTAATCTTATGTATGTATCTATTACATCCAAGTCTACATAACTAATCGGCCTTTCTGGACATGATCTCTTGTGATCATTCTAATGATGTGTAAATATAGACGGACTTTTGGTAACTAGGGTCGCGGAATTACAATATGATACCTTCATTTTAACTATGTCATTCTAGGTTTATCGTATAACTATCTTTATTAAAACTACGGTTTCATTGGGATATGATATCTCATACTTCTTAACCCAATAACTTAATTTATATATCAAATAAATCCCTCACAATTAATCAACAAGAAAAATGTTATTGGCTAGAGCATATCCCCTGTAATTTATAGCTATGTGTTTAGTTAGGACTCATTGTTGTTAACATGGTCACAATTGAGATAATACCCAACACACCCTCTTTGGGTTCATTTACCCATGGAATAACTATTCCATATACTACATACCATTTATTTTATTCATATAGGGATGAAATTTCTAGGAAAAACATAATATCTACTTCACTAAAAAAATTTGATATTCTCCAATACATAGTATTATTTTTTATAACACTCTCTTGGGTTTTTACAAATATTATATCATCTGTATCTCAAAAAAAACTATACAATGATCTGATTCCATGTATAGGCACCCAATATGAAATCACACATTATAAAATGATTTATAATATACCTTTAGAACCATACAATACAAGGATAGTTTCTTTGGATGATTAGATACATAAACATGTCATCTTAATCATTGAAAATATTTTTTATTTAAAACTCCACATAGTAATCTTAACCTCTATAGATATTATAAAACTTTATAGGATACACTAGGGAAAATAAATTACAAAAAAGGGTGAGATAGAAATCCTAGTAAGGGAATAGTTAAAGTTATAAATCATAATAAGTGAGTAATGATGACATTTTTTATTTCATGAATAGAATTATCATAATCATGAAACCATGAAATACATATATGAAATCAAAACATCATGGGATCATAAACATGTGGAAAAACAGAATAATTTTTCCATGATAATCACCAATACATTATAACATATTCTAACAACCATATAAATCATTTTATTCTTAGGATAACTTCTGTTATAACATAGTGTTCTTAGGCTTACTAGTCATACACAATACATAATGTTCTTAATATGAAATCCCATGAACTATACATGCCATCATATGGTACATAAACATTACCTAATGCATCAGAGAGATATAGTAGATTCACCCATTATATCAAACATGCTACTTGAATATTTGTTTCATATTGTAAAAATAAACAATGAATATATCATAATCATGACCAAGAGAATGATAAATAACTGGGTTAAGTAATTCTAATTTAAGGAATAAAAAACTTTAAAACAAATGAATTTTTAATAAAAATAGTAATTAAATCATTTTTTAAATTAATTATTTCAATAGAAACATAGGTATTGAATATTTATTTAAATTGTTTAAAATTATATATAATGATCTCGAAAAATAATGAATAAAAACAATCCATGTAGGAATTACTTAATGAAATAAGTAAATTCTATTTTTGAATAAGGAAATAGATAATTATTTTTAATAAAAAAATATAACCCAGAGTGTTCCCCATAAAATTAACAATGGTTTTAAAACATTTTCTGTGTTTGAGAAAATTTTATTAGTAAATAATATACATAAAATTAGGCATGTGGAAGGTCCCTAAATTTGGGTTCACATGATAAAGAATATTTTGAAAGGAATAAAAAATTTAATTCCCCAAAAAATAAAGCTGAGGTGAAATAGTTTTACATTAAAATATATCCAATATAAAAAATATCTATGATTTAATTAATAAGGTTATAATGGATAATAGAAAAAAAGAAAGATACTTTTCAACCAAAATGTAATGATGTTTTTTCACTGGATCTCTTATAGTTTTTAAATTTTTTTAGCCAAAACAAAATGAGAGAAATAAAATTTAATAGAAAATTAAATATCATAAAACATAGGATAATTATGATTCAAAAATATTAAAGGTCTATAGATATAATAATCCAATTAAAATACTATGTGTAATAAGAATTATGTCCCAATAGGTTAAAATTTATATGATAAAACATTACTGGTTAAGAAACATTCAAATTAAATCCACATGAATGAAATAAAGCATGAAGTTAAAGTTGAAATACCATGAATATAGATATTTCATGATTATATATATATATATATATATCCAACGGGAGGTATACCCGCCATTTAATTGAAATTTTTTGCATAAAAGAATATGCATATCAAAGAATGGAATTTTGAGATTAAACTCTTGACTAATTAATGATAGCACACTGCATTGGAAATAAAAAATCCATGATAATTAATTTATGTTCATTATATATATATACAAAAAATTTATTCATTTGTATAAGTTTTTCTAATGTCTTTGTATTTTTTTAATGTAATTTTTTCTTACGTTGATTAATCTACGGTGTTTGGATAATTTTTTTTGTAAAGCATTAATTTTATGAACATTGTAAATTTTGTGGTAAAAAAAATTAGTGATATACATAATTTTATAGTTTTATTTACTTCATTATCACATTATAAAAATACTTATATAATTTCAATGGTTATCCCAAAAGAAATCCAAATTAAGAAAGTCATGTTGATAAGTCTATTCATTGTGGATAATGTTACTATTTCCAATTATTGTTAATAAAACATATATAAAGAATATATTATTCATAAATAATATTAATATTGTAAGGAATGTCATTTTTTTATAAAAGCATATAGCAATAATGACAAAGATCAGCAGAAGTACATGCACAAAGCCATGAAGGAAAATTGTCCAACCAGAGCTGGTCAGTACCGAATGGGCCTGAGGACGCTAGCTGATGGGCCACGTTGTTTTTTTTCCTTTTGTTGGATGAGAAGTTTCACAATGAGAAGAGTTAGCGAAGTGCAAGAATTCTCCTGAAAATGGTCCCAGAATGTCTGAGGTGGTTCATACCTAGCAGCAAGGATTTTCCCTAGATGATTTCAGACAAGGAGGCCGAGGGCAACAGGCCCAGCTTTTGGAAGCGACGCATCCACATTAATTAGGAGAATCCCTTTCATTGGGGGACTCTAGGGAACATTAGGGGAGGGGGAGACACCCGGCATAGAACATCCGTTGTGTCCTTCCCAACCTTCAATCCAAGAAGTAGCTCGATCAATACAGAATTTGGGGGGTCTGTGGGTATGAAGAAAAACAGCATCGTTGCGCCAGACCCAAATAATCCAAGCCAGAGTGCAGAGTGAACCAACATCATCCGGGGAGAGAGAGGAGAACCAACGTGTCAGGAGATTAGGAAGGCCAGAGGACAAAGACAGCAAAGTAGTAGAAGCCGGTCCCCATTGATTCTAAATTTCCTTATCTCTCGGGCATAAAATGATAGCATGCAGAGGGGTTTCAGGAGTGTTCAGACAGAAAGGGAAAAAGGGGTAGCTGGCTATATGTCAATACATGAGAAGGATCATTGTTGGGAGAGTGACCGTAGAAGCCTTCCACCAAAAATAACGAATTTTTGGGGGGACTTTGAGCGACCTGATCGATATCCAATGACCATCATCCCTGCCTACTGGGTGGATACCAAGAGAAAGTCTATAGCTAGTTCTCACCGTGCAATCGCCTGAAATGTCATTGATCCAGAAGCGACGGGCAGGGCCTACGTCTGGTACCCAGGGGATTCTGAGGATAATTCTTTGATCACTTTCGTTAAACCATTCAAGGATCTTATCCAAGAACCACCCCTGTCCCTGGTCGAAAAGGAGGTAGCTGACAGTGGCGTCTTCCAGATCTGGTTGGGCGGGGGATGTAGCCTTTGAACTATCCTTATCAACAAGCCAGGGATCAGAAAAAATTTTGACAGATGAGCCAGTCCCAATCCTCCAGCCCAATCCTTTATCCAGTGGATTTTTAGCCCCCCAGATGCTCCTCCAGAGGAAGCTAGGATGAGGACCACGAAAGGAAGCATGAAAGTCTGTGTGGGGAAAGTAATTAGCTCATAGAACTCGCTCACATAGAGTTTATGGATGGTTAATAAAGTGCCATCCATGATTGGGAAAAAGAACATCATTGAAGAGAGGAAGATTCTGAAACCCCATCCCACCCTCTGATTTGGGTTTGCAGAGTTTCTCCCAGGACATCCAATGGGGTCGATTCCTTCTATCAGGCTTCCCCCACCAGAAATTGGGAGTACGTGTGTGGATCTGATCGATGATGGCCACCGGTATCTTAAAAAGGGGCATAATGTAGCTGGGGATAGATTGGATGACATCATTGATGAGGGTCTCTTTTCCAGCTTTCGAAATTCTTTTTGGGTTACAGCCTTGAATTTTAGCCTCAAACCTATCGACTATGGATGCAAAGATTTCTTTTTTAGATCGGCCAATCTCAGTGGGAAACCTGATATAATTTTGATTTTTAACAACCATATGGATGCTATATGATGCACAAAGTTTATCCCTCTTAAAAAGAGGCACCCCTTCACTGAAGGAAGTTTCAGATTTACCATGATTGATTGTTTGACCAGACGCCCTATCATATTGGAAAATCATCTGTAAAATCACCTGGCATTCATTAATTGTTGCTCAAGAAAAAAGGAGGCAGTCTTCAGTGAAGAAGAGATGCGACACTGGAGGGCCAACTCGGTAGAATTTTGTCCCATGAATACACTTAGAGGAAACAGCCCTGGAAATAAGATTAGAAAACACGTCATCCACCAGGATGAAGAGAAAAAGGGAGAGAGGGTCTCCCTGGAAAAGTCCTAGAGATGGGGTGAATTATATGGTGATCTCCCCATTGACCTTGATTTTAAAAGAGACAGTCGATATACAGTTCATGACCATATCAATCCATTTAGTGCAAAAACCCATTTTATGCATAACGGCTCTTTGGAAGTGTCATTCCACTCAATCGTAGGCCTTGTACATTTCCATTTTCCAGGCCATGGTTCCTCGTTTCTCCATGGAGCGTGATTTAAAAGAGTGGAACTCTTCATGGTCCAAATTCGCATTATCAGTGATCAGTATCTTGGCCATGAAGGCGCTATGATTTTCGAAGACAAGATCTGGTATCCAAGGTCGCAGCCGGTTGACAAGGATCTTTGAGAAGATCTTGTAAGATACATTACAAAGGCTTGTAGGTCTAATGTCAGGGATCACCACAAGATTCTTGATTTTGGGTATGAGAATGAGGACTGTTTCATTGATGGCCGCAATGCTGGTGTTCCTAGCCCAGATATTTTTATTCATATTGCAGATGTCAGGACCGATTATGTGCCTGTATTGCTTAAAAAAGCGGGTGTGGAACCCATCTGGTCTCGGAGCCTTGGTGGGATGAAGATGTTTCAGAACCATGCATATCCCATCATCTTCCAAATCTTTGGAGAGAATCCAATTGATCTATTCAGTTATCACAGGTCTGATACATTCTTCCACCTCAGCAGACATGAAAGGGGTTCTTGTATAGAATATGTTCTGAAAAAAACCAGTCAAGGCCTCGTGAATACCATTGGTGTCAGAAACTTTTCTTCCATCGTGTTGAGTTATGCATGTAATAGAGTTTTTTCTACGCCTGGATGAAGCTTTCTGGTGAAAATAACGGGTGTTAACATCCCTTTATTTAATATATTTGTCCCGCACACGCATAGCCTATAATCTTTCCTTGATACGTAGAGCCATATCCAGCTCTCTTTGTGTGGCGCAAATCTTAGAGAGGTTGCCATTGGATGTGGGTTATTTGAGGAGAAAGTTCAGTCTATTTGTAAATATTATCATATTACTTAATTAAATAACCAAATTTAATCTACTATTTATATTGGGGATAGAAAATTGATCACGTTGTTCATGGAGGTAGTAGTGAACACACAAAAATGATGACATTTTCCATTATCAGTAATTATAGGGGAATTGAAAAATAAACAACTTAATTTCATAATATCATTAAAACATAAAAAAAATTCTAGGTTTATCATACCTCTAGGTATAGAGGTGAATTTATGGGTGTAGTAGAATAATAGAACATAGAAATGTTGGGTTGAGAGTATTAAAATTCCCAAAGAAGTTCTATAATGTGTAACTCTATACGAATTCTTAAAATTTTATTTTGGTGAGACTATGGATTAAATTTAATGGGGAAGGTGTTCAATAGATATTATGGAATATTTTTGGTTTACTAAATACTATTTAATTGGTGGAGAAAAAGGGATAAGGTGGTATACATTTGTATGTGAGAAAAGGGGATATTTTGAAGAAATAACCCAATACATAAATAATTTCACTCCATTATTCTTGTAAAAAGAAACAATAATTTTAAAATAATGTTTTTTAGAATGTGGAAAGATCAATCATCCCTTGAAAAACCAAAATTAAACTAGTTTTCACAATTTTTTAACATTTTCACTATATTGTATCACTTCTACTTGAATTTACCCTTATAATGGAAACCCAACATTCACCCATTGAAAAAAAATATATAGAAAAAACAATAATTATAATTATTAAATATTTTAAACATCCTGATTTTACATTCTTAAATCATTTTATAAGTTAAAATTATAAAAATTTGGGAAATTAGTTTTAGTAATAGCTCACATATTTCCTAGAAACAAATCTTCAATGTGTATTTTAAGATAATGTTTATGTATTGAACAATGTATCAATAAAATTAATTCTAAGGATATTAAGAAGATTAATATTTTTAAAATAATAGTTATGTGATATTAAAATAAATCCAAAACATAATTTCCCCATCGGTATATTTAGTTAATGAAATAAAAGTAAAATAGTATTTAGATATTATTTCTGGATTTTATAAAATGATATTAATTGATTTTATAAATTTATCATAGTTATTTTAAATGTATTATACTTATATTTAAATATATACAAATTTCTTACCAAAATAGTTTTAGAACAAATTAATTCACATAAATTTTTTGATATTAACAAAAATCAGTATTCTTCATTATTCATCTAAAAAAATTTAATTTAGAAAAATTATAAATATTTGTGCTATGAAATATTTGATATTTTGATTTCAAAAATAAGTTTTATTTTAAAAAATTAAAATTCTAACATTTCGCAATTTTCATTTTAAATGAAAATTATAGATTATAAACAAATATTATTTTATTGATAAATAGTTTTTTAATCATAAATGTTTCGTTATATTTTGTCGTATTGATTTAAAATTTTTGTTTTGTTTGTATATTAGTTGATATATAATACTAGTTTTAATGTATCTATTTAGTTTATCAAGAAAACATATATAATACATCAGATACACCATATAATAGTAATTCAATTTCATACCTTATTAATATTCTATATTTTAATTTTATATAGTTATATTCATTATAATTATTTTAAGAATTTACTCAATAAAAAATGATATTTTTTATTCTTATTGAATTATTTTTCTTGTTTTATATGGTTTTAAATAAAATTTAAATTTACAAATTTCGTATTTTTAATTTGTTAAAATTATGTTCATTTCTAAAATTAATATATTTAAATTCATTCAAGGTGAAATGTTGATATTTTTTTATAAAGAATGATTTTCAATGAATAGTGAAAATACAAAATTTTGTAAAACATTTATTTATTGTCATTATAAAAATTAATTTAAAATTATCATTTGTTCTTAAAATAAAATAAATCATCTTTAATTACAAATTATTGATTTCATTACATAGAAATCATCATTATACCTGATTAAGGTTTATGTTCATTTTTTCAGCAAAAAAATATTTGTTTCAAAAAATTATTTTTCATTGTGTTCTTCAAATTTGTATTAAAAATAATTTCCTAACCATAAAGAAATTTAATATTAAAAATTTGATAACATATATAGAATTATTTTTTTGAAATATTGTAAATATTTTCCTTTAATTATTTATCATTTTGAATAGTATACGTAATAAATATTGATAACCCTGGTAAGGGTAAGTCTTGTAATTATAGTTACAAATAATGTAATATGACATGAAAATATCCATATCATTTGAATTTATTTTTTGGAAAATTTTTATTATACCATAATCATAAAAATTTCTAATATTTTTAAATTTATTTACATTTTTTTTAATCAAGGTAATAGAATTTTAAACAAAGAATAAAAAAATGTGACAATCATTATTTTAATATTTGCAATATTTTTTTATATGGGTGAAATATTTTATGTTAGGTATAACAATTATTGGAAAGATCATTAAATTTTTAAATCATAAAATTTATTTTTAATTTTTAGCGATGGATTAATTACCATATGTACTTACACAATGCCCACACTATACATGTTGAATTAATATAAAGGCAATGTAATTGATATTAAAAATATTAAAAGAAATTTAATTTAGAAAAATAAATGTTTTCCATGTATATATATATATATATATTGGTGTGTAAATAGTTTATATTGTAATTGTATTACAATATTGATTTAATTATAGAAAAGCTACGTGAATATTATAAAAAATGACATTAATGGTGTATTATTTTAAAATATAATTTATTTTATGATATCAAATTTTTAAAAGTGTTATTATTTTGCAAGTGAATGGGTCATTGTCAATAATTTCTACCATCTTCTGTTTGTGGTTAAATTATTCCTTTATAGTTACTATCAAGACTCGTATAGAGTAAAAAACCATTGTGATCACAATAATAATAAAAAATATTAGAAGGGGTTAATACATAGAGATAAGGGTGAAAAAATCACAAAAACATATCCAATTTCTATTTGATGAGATGATTATAACTCCTCTTGATCCGATATTTAAATTATGTAAATTTTGTTCGACCTTAACATGGAAATTAATTTATATTATTTTAATACATTCTGTAATTCAAATGGTTATTATTACCTAACATATAATAAGGACCTCTTTTCCTATATTCTTCAAACATTTTTAGGACACTATTATAACTAATCCATGTACTAGTTTTTCCTTAAATCTACTATGTGGTGAACAGATTCGATTGGCCTCGTGACCTCATGCACAAATCCTCATATTCCTAGGGCCTCCAATATGGAGCGAGGGAATTTAATTGTATTCTATGGAATCTCTACCCTCATGATCATAGTAATACACCATGTTAAATATTAATTATAAGACGTAAAAATGATAATAAATAACTAGAGATGGAATAAAAAATTAATCCAATAAAACCAACCAAGATAAGATGAATCAATAACACAAATTAAACAATTATCACTCCACGAGGATACATAAAAATGGGATCATAAGGGATACAAAGTTAAATGAATATAAAATATTATAAATTTCAGAACAAACGAACACAATATAACTCAATAAGAATAATGACACTTATCTTAGTCCTCTACCGTCGTACTCCATCAAATTACAAAAAATCAAGATTCAAAAGTCGGGTGCTTCAATTTTCCATCAAATATAGAAATGAAACCTTTTCTGGTACCATAGCCATCTAAAATAGGGTTTGAGATGTACCTAGTAAGCCACCACGAACGATGTCTAGAACTATACATCATGTGAATATAAAATTATCAGTGTGAAGGTATATAAAAAATTCATGGAAATAAATAAATACATACATTATATCAGTAACCTCATGGGATACCCGATCGATTCTAACAACTTCATTCAATCAAATATATCTATATACTGAGGCCAACGTATACCGATTTGATATCAGTATAATAGTGGATAATTTTAAATTCATGTATTAATTATGGACCAATCTAATGAATATTATTTTTCTTAATGGATAAATCCCTTAGTAATATATATTTATTTATTATTTATTATATAACTGGAATCCTTATAATTTAGTTAACTACATCCCAAGCCCAACTAATGAGATTCATAAAATGATTCCCATGTATTTCTCCAAGAGTACTATAAAATAATTATCCCTCCTAAGAGTATACATAAAGAGATATCTACATTAAATGCCAAGTATCACACTCATCAGGGTCTAATGACTGACCCTGTGATCCCATACCTGGTATCTAATATAGGGGAGAATGTATTTCTCATGGAATGGTATACCCAAATTTTCATATAGCCCATCCAATGTGACTCCCATATGGAATCAAAATCACTCATGGGTAAGTAATTAATCATACTGGTGAACCTATCCAAGGAATTCTATAATGAATCTAAGTATCACTCCCAAAAAATTTAAAATAAATAACAAGTCCTAGTTATAAATCAGAATGATATCATTTAATGATTATTTTAATTTTGATCCTTACATCGCCCTTTCTATGTTATGAAGTTATATATTATCTATCAAAAAATGATTTCATTTAAATAAGGAATTTTAACCATAATAATTTAATCATGTTCGTAAATTCATTTAGATCATGTGAAACAAGATTGGCATAATGAATAGGGTCCTAACACATACATAAAAATTTTCCCTGGTTAATTTCACATTCATATTTATTTATTACATGAGAAAAAACATAACATAATTATTTATTTAATTCAATTCTAAACATGTTGATTTTAAGCCTTTTGGAAAGGGAAAACAAATATGGAGAGATCAAATCAAGGGGATAAGGAAATGATGTTGATTCAAAATTATCGAGGATTGTGTTATTAATGGAATAACCATTAAATTAATTTAATAGATTTTATGGAGGTAACACAGGGGGATTCCAGTGTGTTCCAAAACAATGTATGATAAAATATAACTAGACATTTAGATTTAAGAACTATACCACCTAACAAATTCAAAGAGTACTCTCCTCATCTAGTATCAAACATTTAATTAGTCTGGACTGGAAAAAATTGGCAGAATAGACAAAAGACCCTAAAAATAGTGAAAATGAGATTGCACCAAAATATTGCAAAAGATGGTAAAAGAAATTGAGGAGGGATGGTAGTGGAATGAGGATTTACTGTTATGGATCCAGTGTGACTGAAATTAATGTAAATTGATCTCATATGGAAAATAACCTAAGTATCATTGGATAAGTATGGGAAACAATCCCTCATATGGGTACTGCTTCAAAAAAGATGGCTTTTATCCAAAATAATAGGACATATATATGTAAAAAACAATCATTGGTAATTTACATGGAATGTATGTTTTAGATGTTATATAAATATGAGGTTTCTACCTATAAGGGAAAACCAAAACACGTCGTAAAAAGTGTCTTTTATGAGAAATACATGTTATGTATTTAATACAATTTGTGTATTTAAATACAAATTGTGTATTTTTCCTACATTGAGGCTACACCCCTAGTCACATTTATAACAAAAAGTATGTGGACAAATCTAAAGGTTTAGTTTCAATATATTATTCCAAAAGAGAAACATAACATATATTTAATGAATTTAAAATAAATAATACCTTTTTACAAAACTATGATGTTACAACCTCTCACCATAAAAACAATGTTTCCATAAGTTACCCTTTTGAGGGTGGTAAAGAATCATCTTAGTATTGTTATGGACACTAAGCATGTACATATACCTCTCTCTCCTAGGTATCATCGTAACTAGGATCATACTGCCATATCACCCAAACCAATGGAACATACCTACATTATGGGACCTTAATGTGGTGATAAATGATATATATTAGATTCTACCTAAACGATTTATCTACCTCTATATCAGTATTATCATTATCAAGTTAATGATACAGGTTGGGATAACTATGATGAAGCTATGATACATGGAAGATGTTGTACATGGTTTAGTAGCTTTACTATAAAAAAAATTAATAACCTAATATCATGACTCTTTCCAAAATCTAGAAAATCATGATGTAATAAGGTGATTTCTATCACTTTCACTGAATCAATCTATGACCCATTCTAGGAGAAACTCAAATAAAGGCTTGAGGTCCCACATAAAACTCTAGAGGACTATAGTGAAAATCTGTATAATATTTCTTCTTGGAGTAAGATATATCCATAATTTTTTTAATCATTTTTACTAACTTTGAAGTCTCATAAACATGATGAGTACCTAGTAGTTCTACCTCACCATCCTCAAACTAGTAACGGGGTAAACATATTTGCCTATTGTAAAGGGGTTCATAGGGGTCCATATGAATCAAATCCAAAATGATATTATTATAATTAAACTAAACAAGAGGTAAGTGTTTCTCTCATGAACCAATGAAATCAAGAACACATGCCTGATCCATGTAATCGAAAACCCATATCATCTACTCAGACTTCTGTTAGTATAAGGGTGATCTGCTGTACTTAAGAGGATATGTGAACCCATTGATCTTTACAACCCTAGATATAAATACTCCATAAACCAGGCTTACACATCTAATATGATAAAATGGGGAAAACCATAATTGTGTAAAATCACCTAAATAGAAATAATACGAAGATCATCGACTGAGTAGGTGTCTCTAGTAGTTATGAAGTGTGAATCCTTGGTCAACCAGTCGATGATCACCCATAATACATCACCACATCGAGCGGATCCCAACTAGTCCACCCAAAAACTATAGTGATGTTGTACTGTTCCCATTTGAGAATCGAAAGAGGTTGTAGTTGTTTTATAGTCCACATGTGCTCACCCTTCGCATGATGACTTATAGAGTACCATGTATAAAGTCAACAATATAAATCTTCATCCACAACCACTAATACTAACTACATTTGTCTCGATATATATATATGTAATTTTTTGGTTAACATCCTATAAAAAGGTGTTAAATTCATTCATCAATTATTATTGTATGTCTGAGGGATGCTAGATATATCCATGTATGTGAATAATAACATCCTCTTCGATAAACTGACCTAGTGGTGGGTCTTCCCTTGAGACATTATCCCTATGGACTAGGCCCTAATGATATGAAATATTTCACTTCCAAACCTATCTCAGAATTGATGATGTAACTACTAATTCCACCAAAATAGTCTACCAAATAATTTTCTAAACTAGAAGATGAATCTTAGAAAACAAGGACATAAATGCCCACTCACAACTGGACTCTTAGATATAATCCATGTGAGTCATCTAGAATTCAGTGGTAGCTATTAAATTTCCCTTTCCTGGTGTATATGGAAGCTCAAAATTGAATAAATATAGTTATTTTAACCACATTCACTTCCATACATTCAAATATATCTGTGCATCAATGTTCTGGATTTATTTTTAATCTACATAAAAAAAGAATCACTCCCTAAAAGGTAATGCCTCAAATATGTAAAGCATGAACCCTAACTACTATCTCGAGGTTGCGCGTAGTGTAATTATTTTCATGAGGTCTCATTAGGGTGTAATTTTATGATACAATGTATGGTACATGCAATATAACTAATATATGGTCAATCCCTAATGCATCACAAAAAAATAGTATAACTCTAACCACGCCCTGGAAGAAATATTATTGGTGTTGATGTTAGTTTCCCTTTCAACTCCTGAAAGGCTATCTCAGGATATTCAAAACAAATAAATTTAACAACCTTTTTAGTCAGGACAATGAGAAGCACTACTTGGAGTGAGAAATAGAAAATAAAAAACCGATTATAGCTATCTATAGGAAAAAAATGTGTATTTCAAACACATTATTGGGGTAATCCTAGGAAACTATGATGCACAACTTCTCTGGATAAACATATACTCTTTATTATTAAATGATATGACGCAAGAATTAAAACATTTTGATTCAAATTTGGAATTTAGTGAGAATATAATGTAGATAATGAGATCTTACTATATTGAGAACCATCTCAATAAATTAATCTTGGTCGTGTAAAGTGATAGAAGAATAAAAGACATCATCCATGACGACTACCCCAAATGAATTTAGATATTGGTGGAATCAATGATTCAATGGGTCCATAAAAATTATTGGCCAGTTTGTGATGTCAAATGATATAATTGGTTACTCATTCATGTCATATATAATCTTGAATGCTTTAAGTGGTATGTATAATGGTATCCCACCCACATGATTGTACCCCAAACTCAAATTTATCATAGATAAAATCGTCACTCCAGATAACTAGTCATTATAGTCACCTATATGAGGTAGTGTATATAGATTCATTAACATAAGATAGTTCAAATGAAATTAATCAATTAACAACATGAATATATAGTCTATCTTATTTTAAAATATGATAGCTAAACCACATAAAAATTTATTAGTTCATATAAATACCATATCTTCCAAGTCATCTTGCTACTTCATGAGGTGTTGGAACTCTATAAGTGTCTTTCTATAAAGAGGAATGGAAACATGTGCCACATCTGGTTCTAAAATTATCACGAACACCACCCCTCTAATTCAAGGAAATATATATAAGTATTAAAAGAAAAAAATCCATGAAATTTTCCACCATAGGAAGAAATTCCATATATATAATTTCCTAGTAAAAAATAAATAGACTAGACATATGGGATATCACTCCATCCTACCGATAATGCTCGAGTTCAAATCGAATCACATACACATACAGACCACCCATGTATTGGTATATCCATTATGTGACGAAAAAGAAACCCCACAATATTAAAAATTGAAATGAGCATGATATAGATCTAATCATTCTATCATAATAATGAAATTAAATCCACTCATCTTGAAGAAAAAAATGTTGTGTTCGAAGAGATATCCTCATACCTCAAGAGGGAAATCCCTTCCCCAAGGTATAATCAATAATTGAACCACTAATGGTGTTTCTAGAGTCATAAAACAATATAATTATAGCATTTATAGGAACAAAATTTCAATAATTGACCAAAATATAAATTATTGTGAAGCACCTATATCAAATAATATATATGTAAATTTTGATCCTACTAGAATATTCCCTCAAACTATTAAAGGGAATGGACTCTTATCCCCAACTGTAGGATTTTTTGTATCAATATATTAATATATACCACATAGATATGTCATATTACTGACCTATGATATTCTTGTATAATGTAATTATACCTATCATGTTAGACTACCTCTTCTCGACAACCTCCCTATCCAAATATTTTAGTAATAGACTATCTTCTAGCCTAAGAGGGATCTATTGATCCATTTACTGAATGTGGTGACATCATTGATCCCTTATCACTAGGTACTTGAGGGAAATTTATTTATAAGCATTGATGGTGGACCATCCTATCGCAATCTTGACAAAAGATTGGGTTTTCTATACATTGGTTCTTCAAATGGAATGACCTACCACACTGAAGACACACGACATAACTGCTATTGAACATTATATGGCTAGTGATTTTTTCATTTCCAACTTATAAAAGATGTTCACTTCCAAAAAGAAAATTGATATCCCTATCTTAAAGATGAATCTACCTAGTTTACATTGCTATATTTTCTTGGGTCTCAGTATATAATGAGGTCCTAGTTTAATTTTGTATTATTTTTGGAAAGATGAAAAACGTTCACCTATGATCTGATGGAGTACGAAATTCCATCCTCAAACTGTATCATAGTAGTTAATTCATCACCTATATGTGTCGATGTGAAACACTAAAAATTTTTAAATTGAATTAATAATCCATCAAAAATATAGCATGCTATTTTTTGTTCATAAACCCTATGGCATTGTTTTCACTTAACATCTATATGAAGAAGTAGATATAGATGGATGTCTGGAAGTCCTCCAATAAGATACTCTAATTATGATTTTTTGTGTAATTTCAACCCAGTAATTCATATTGGATTCATGACGTATATATGTTGACATGTTTACGCTCCATTGTGGTGGGATATGCATATTCCCGATAATATATAACATGTACTCTAGCCATGATATAGTATCTTGGGGATTGAAAGACCCATTAATGGTGGGAGGATATTGCTGCTTCAATTATGATGTAAACTCTTCTACAGTATGTATAGGTTGTGGATCTCTACAAACTGACTGAATGAAACACAAGAATCTAACTAAAATATGAGCATCATTACCCATAGTAGGATCAACATGAGATACCTCAGGTGGCACCAGTGTAGGTAATACTTCTAGCCTAGGGACCATGGCTTTAGCAAAAAATTCATATCTACTCTCTTAGAACCTGAATCAATCACATCATGGTGATATATCTCTACAATTTACAAATGTATTCCTTATATAATATTTAACATTATGTAGGAAATTAGACAAGAATAAAGGATATCTACACAACCATCCTATAAATGGATAACACCATTTTTTTTCAAAGCCTAAATAAATGTCTCTATAATAATTGAAAACAATATGGACTGTGGGAGAAACTTCCTAATACCCACTACTATGTTACGGTGAGGGTTATGTTCTGACATAACAAAACATAGGTCTCAGTATATAGAGTGTCAATTGAAAGTTATATATAAAAACACCCCTTTCTTTTCAATTGGAATCCCCAATTATCGGTAACCGTTTCATTTAATGTTTCAAATTATTTATTTTCGTACACATTAATATGTATAAGGATATAAATGTCTAGTTATATTTTTTTACCATTCTCAATTTGAAAAGACCCTTACACTCTATAAAATGAAATTGATGAATCATGTAACTAAGATATGGACCATACATCTGATATTAGGATTTAATAGGTCGTACATAATGATATGATTGAATGATATACCATTGCCAAATTATATACATATGTATTTCATAAATTAAATTTGGGATTCATGAAATCAAATAAACTAATGTTATATCCCATAGAACCCATGGTGCATGGATCTAACCTCGAATAATTTTTTAATTATGGCCCCATCATCAATCCATAAAGTCCATGAATTTTTTGACTGATGAAGAGTCATTTATTAATCCAAGTATCTTATCCCTTTAAGAATCATTAGCACATTTACATTTATAATAATAAATGAAATCACAAATATAATAGGAAATATAGGAAATGCATGCATTAATATGAATAAATAATGGCATAATTCATGAAATGGGAATTATGAAGTTCTTATAATGATACACGGGATAAAAAATCTTCTCTATACAAGGAGAAGAAAAGAAATTCCATAATAATAATATCAACAATAATAAGGCCACAAAACATGTACATCACCAAATAGTTAAATCCATAAACCTGTAACAAGAACAAACCAATAAAACAATATCCCATCCAACGTCATCTGGGATTCTATAGTACGTGGGTTATCTACTCCCAGGAACATGATCATTAACAAATTATTACATTCTCCTAGTCTCATATTGGATACCAAAATAGTAATACAATATGAAAAAATAACTCTCTAATATAACTTTATATAATCTTGTCCAAGAAGCCACTATGTGGTGCCTCGAGTTGGTTGGCCACATCAAATAAATCATATATTCATGTATGCTAGATGTTTCCATCTACCAATCAGTTTTTGTGATGGGGCAGGGTTGAGACTATACCGTCAGGAATATATTAATCAACAATATTAAATAATCATGGTATGTAATGTAAAAAGTAATAAATAACCAATTGAATAATTCCAAATAAATCCCATATAACCAATAGGTGGAAACTAATTCTATATCATATACAAAACAAATGATGATCATTCCATGATGTTATAAAAAATGGGTAGAAAAACAGATATATATGGGAAAATTAATATAAAATATTCAAAACTAAATAAAAAAGACCAAAATATACCTCTAACAGAATCCCGAGTATTCATTTGATCTTATACTATCATACTCCATCCTAGTATAGAAAGTCATGAATTAGAAGATGGGTGCTTACCTTTAGATAAACCTGTATTAATGATGTCTATTTGGGTACCATAGGACGTCTTCCCAGGTGTGAGATATACTCAGTAGGCCACCATAAAAGGTGTCTAGAACTGTCCGGTTTTGGAATATAAAATGTTATGTTTATAGGTATATAATAAAATAACATTGATAAATAAATAAACACATTGGATTAGGTTCCACATGGGATACCCCACTAACACTACATGCTTCCTCCTAAGCTAGAAATCTCTAAACTGAGGTCAACTTATACTGATACGATATGGGTATAATATTGGATTATTATAAAATCAAGTATCAAGAATATTCCAAATAAAGGAATGTTATTTATCATAGAGAACACATCAAATTTTAATTATTATACATCCATATTTTTTATATAACATACATCATTGTCATTTAATAAATAGAATCACAAAACCTCCAAAGGAGATCCTTATAATGAATCCCATGAATCACTACCAATGAACTATAAAATACCCATCAATGTAAGAGTCCATTCAAATAAATTCATCAAAGGGATCCCAAGTATCACTCTTATATTTGTGTAAATAATGATCCTCATAGAATATCAATAGAATCAAGTAGAGGGGATCGAGTATTGCTCATGGAATGATATAACCATAATGTCAATGATTCATCCCATGTTCAATACCATAGGGATCTAATATTTCTCTTGGGTAGTTAATTAATACACTTAAAGTTACCTTATAATGCATTATATGAAGAATATAATTATCGATCCTGGTGTATTTAAAATATATAAAATGTTTGAATTATACAACATAATGATCATAGCCAAAGAATCCTTAAAATTGGAAACTTTTATCTCCCTATACATGGTATGAAGTTATGATTAAGATATCAAGAAGTAAAATAATTTTACTAAGAAATTATAACCATAATATTTTAATTTTATTGGGTAATTCATTTAGTTTAATTAAAAAAAGCTACAGATTAAATCATATGAGCCTAATGCATGGTCAATTGTTTTCTATAGATTATTTCACATTCAAATGTATTTATTACAAGGGAAAAATCAAACCTAAATTAGTTCTTTAATTATGTTCTAAATATGAGGCATTTTATTCATTAGGGATGGTCAACCCAATAGGGGTTTCTCACATTGAGGCGATCAACTGATGAGGTTGATTCACTATTTTATGGGACCGTATAAAGTGTAAATATATATATATAATTTAATTAAATAAATTTCATTCAAGGGAAACCTGAGGATTCCCAACATGCTTCAAAATATCACATGAAAAATAGAATGATTCATAAGGGATAAATAACTGGACTACCTACCTTATGTATATAGTACTATCCTCATCCATTATCGACCATTGAGTTGATATAGAACACAAGAAATCAAAAGAATAGAAGAAAACCCCAAAATTAGGGCATATCATCTTTTACTAAAATACTATAAAAATTGAAATACAAAACAATGAATGAAATATGAGGAACATGGAGCATACCATTATAGATCCCATGTGACTGATAATGAAGGAAATAGAGATGGGAAAAATAATAATTCAAGGGACCTAAGTTTGGAATGGTTGAAGATCCCTCACATGACACCTATTAGAAAGAAAGGGATTCTAGAAAAAATAAAATTCCCTACCCACATTAAAAAAAGAGTTGTAGAGAATTTAAATGATGTATAAACTTTACTCACCATATAAAGAATGGTGTTACCCCTCCATCACGAAACCAATACACGTCATGAAAAAAGTATATGTAGACTAATACACATTTTGTATTTGGACTATATCCAAGAACCATCCCTCCAATGACCAATACATATGAAAGGGCATGGACTGCCCTAAAGTAATGGTTACAAGATATTAAGCCCGAATTGAAACTTAATAAGGACTCAATGAATAAAAATAATTCAAGAATTTATGAAAATTATTGAAATTTAAATCCCTTCCAAAGTCTCTAATAAATTCGTTCTGATATCCCAAAGGTTCGAATATCACCAAATAACCAATCCGATAATTCATGTGGTTTAAGCCAAAGATGATATCAAAGGAGAATGTGTAAGTTCAAATAGATAAATTTCATGTTTGTTAATTATAATACATTATTCAAATAAAATATTTGTATGATAAAATAATAACATTAGTATATTCTATGTAATATTTTTTTAAATTGTTATGGTATAACCATTTTTCCTCTCTTATTCCATTATTTGGGAAATGAAAACATCATCAACTGTGTGTGTGGATTACAATCTACATGTTGCATCATGTTTCAATTTTTATCACTAAATTAAATGTTTGTTTATTATTGTAGATTTAATTAATATAAATGATATTAATAACACATATATCATTATATAAAATTAATATATTATCTATTTCCTTACCTTTCCAACTATTAAAAAATTGTAAAGTCATTCGTGCATATATGTGGACAACCACCTCCATGAATTTATTTCATTTTTCATCAATGCATATTTCATGAATTATTAAGGAAAATTATTTAAAGAATAAAAAAGATAATGATATCCAGATTAATATTCTAGATATAGTGTAAAACAGACACATTTCACAATTGTCAACCTAATGAAGTTGTTTTGGGATTATGAACTAAAGGTCATCAAATGTATGACATAAATATGACCAATATTGTAACAAAACAAAACAGGGTAAAAAATGAAAATTAAATAATGATAATAAAAATAAAAAAAATTCTTAAAAAAGTAAATAACTAATATAAATTTATTATTTAGGTGTTATAGAATTTACAATTCAATATGGTTTTCAAAGTAACTAAATATAATTTAAAACCATATTTCAATGTTTTAATGTTTTAATTATCTTATTGACCAATTTATAGGTTTAATTAATTTTTTTATAAAATTATTAATTATTATTCAAATAATATCGAAGTTTATTCTAAATTACCTTTTACATTGTTTATGATGGTTTGAATGGAATGTTTATATGATCTCAAAAATGTGGTACTTTTATTGATGTTTTGAATAGAATCATTATTTTAACTTTTACGAAATGAATAGAATCTAGCACCATAATGAATATTAATTACATTATTTTTTAATTTAATAATATAAATATATATTTTCAAATGATATTATTTTAAAAATACTTTTCTCAATTCTTATTTTAATTATTTTTCAATAGAATTGGGTAATTCTCTATATTTGTATTCATAAATGTTTGTGCTTTGCATAAGGGATAAATTTGTTTTGAAGGGATTTTTAATGAATATGTGATAGGTTAAAAATGATTTGATTATGATATGATATTTGAGGGTTATATATTATAATGTGTGAGATCGATATACCTTATACAACTAGTGTTCCAAATAAAACATATAGGATGGGTGGGCCAACATATATCACTAATTCATTAGGTAATGTCTAATGTATTCATATTCATGTAGGAAGGAGTTAATAGGTGTGGTTTTTGTAATTTATTTAACTAGGATCCAATTATTTCTCACATGAGTAAACATGGTTCATGATTTTAATTCCTTAAGTTTCTTATAAGAGTTTATATTTTATTTTTATGGATTTAAATTGTATTCTTTGAGAAAAAATAATTTCTTTCCTAAGGTTTTGATTTATTTTATGTGGTCAATGAGTAATGTGGAAGACTTAATAGTTTTATGGTTTTTATGTTTTTACTGGAATAACAGATAACTATCTCTTATATCCCATTCTAATATTTTTTTTCTCATCCAACATTTTTAAAATATTTTCATCAGATTTAATGATGTATAAGAAAAAAGATGAATTAAAATTTAAGTTATAATTAATTTTCATAATAAAAAATCATGATTAATTTTAAAGGATTTTTATTGTGGAAAAAATGGATTCTAAGTTGTTGTTTTTAGTATTTAATGTTTGTGTTTTTTATGCATGAGATATAAAAAATTCTCTAGGGATGAAAAAAAAATTTCATTACGATTAGAAGGAAGTTAATTAAACACTAAACACAAAAGATTGGGTAACTTTTTAAGGTCAATTCATTATTATGGGTATTATATTGATGGTTTAGATAAGTTTAGTGGTTATGATAAAATTACTATAATAAAATTTAGAGATTTTAATTTATTGTTATGTTGAAATGAAATATAACTTTATGACTACCACATTGATTCATCTAATATATGTTTTTTCAATAATTTTTTCCAATATAGGAAATAGGCGTGATAATGTTTGAAGGTAAGAGGATGACATTTTAATTTGTAATTATTGGTCTAGAATAGTTGGAATTTGAAATAAAATATTTTTTAGTGTTTACTCAGTTAAAAAAATTATAAATGGTCAAGGAATCCATGTTAACTAGTAATAAAATTAATCATAAACCAATACATTGTTAGTTCAAAAAATTATGATATGAAACCCTACAGATTACAATGAAACCTTAGATCTAGTGGTAGCATGATAATGTATGAATAATCTGGAAAAGATATTAAAATTCATGGGGTGTTCAAAATGTTAAAATGTAACATTTTCCATTTTTTATTTTGAAAGACATTGTTATTGATGATGGTAATTTTTTAAAAATAATATACAGGGAGAAGATATTCATTCCTTGGAACATGTTACATTTAATAAAATTTTCTTAATGAAATATTTCCCTTTGGTTATTCAACATAAAAGAGAACAAAATTCACGCAATTGAAGTAAATTGATAAGTATTGAATTATGAAATTTGAAGAATATTTTACATGATTGGAAAGGTAGGTATTGAATTGTATTAAAGGAATTGACAGTAAAATTAATAGATTATACCTAGTAATGAAACAAAGTTTAAAAAAATCACTAGCATGGTGAGAATTTAAATTTTATGAGAATATTTTTAGTTAAGATGAGGAAGTTAAGATGAAATTTTCAGAATCATATGTTCCATGACATAACATAAATAAGAACAAGTCATTGTGGAATGAAATAAAAAAGTGGAAACCCTGGAATTTTAAGGTAAGACCAATACATGTTACAAGCATGATAAAAATGTTAGGGAATGTTTGATGGAATATTTAATGTTTTAACATTGTGGTATACTTTCTCATAGGGATTATGATTGAAAATAAAATATTCATAGACAATTAATGAATGGGGTACCAACGATCCATCCAATGGTGATATGTTTTAATTTTAATGATTTGGGTAATAATTATAACATTTCTTATGTTGAGAAAAGTATTATTTTCAACAATGCGTATTAATGTTATTTAAAGGAGGAGATTATTGAAAATAATACTCTGTCTCCTTAGGATAATTTTGATGGTCAAAAATACCCTTAGTTATTTTCTAATGATTTTATTTAGTATTTTGCAGGAGTTTATTAATTTATTTTACTCTTGAAATAAGGAGAATTGATTACGTAGAGAGGAATCTATTTTAGCATGTTCTGGAAACACTGTTCACATCCTAAGTAGATGAATATAGCACGAAATCTATCTTAGCGCATTCTGGAATCACTATTCATACCATACTAGGATAAACGTAGCGAAAGGATGAAAAGTGTATACTTTTTGATATCTTAGAAAAGTATTGTTAAACAACCATATGTTTTCAGCAAAGTATGGAAGAAGAACCTTACGTTAGGAAGGAACCCTATGTTTTGGTTATCAGAAAAGTATGGAAGGAGAACCATACGTAAATTATAAAGGTTACGTTTATTTCTCAAAAGTATGGTTCATCAACCTTACTTTTGTAAACAACCATACGTTCTTGGAAAAGTATGGATCATGTAAAAGTATGGATCTTTTACCTTATGTTTGAATGTTGAAGAAAAAGTAAGGATGATCAACCCTACATTTGTGTTCAACCTTACGTTGTAAACTCTACGTTTTAATACTGTTATTAACCCTATGCTTGGAGGCCATTTCATCAACCTTACGTTCGACATCCAAACTTTTGACAGACGATATTTATGTGCAACGATCAGTAAGCTGATTTATAGGCGGATTTCAAGCCAGATTTGAAGTCGTTTTTAAATTACGACTTTTACTGATTCAAAGCCGTTTTATTAATGGATTTAAGATCAATTTAAATGGAGGTTTTTATGCCGAGTCTTAAGGGAAGTTACGACTTCTCTGTAAATTCGAATTTTTGAATATCGCAAATCAGAAGGCGAATTTTATGGATCTAATTATACATGAGATATGTTTTATTATATATGTTCTCTCTGAAACACCAGGTACAAGAGGATGTGATCGATCTATTATTGAAAAAGGTGGAAAGTAGAGATTTCAACTATTCATGATTGATCTGCTGATTCAACAGGAGCGTAAAAGCTCTGTTTGTTCAAGGAGAAGGAACTCGATAGAAATTCACCTGTTCTACATAAAATATCTACTTTGTATCTACAACTGCTGAGGTTGTAAACTATATCTCTATATCTACTAAAACTGGATCAACTCAGAAATGCTTTGTCTTGAAAATAAATATTTCTAGAGACATCAATCCATTTGCTATCAATTGCATTCTGTTGCAATTGTGAAGATCAACTAGAAATTTCTTTCTGAAGTTATTTTTATTCTTGAGTGACCATATTCTCGTTCTAAGCTGTGTAGGTTCGTGTTTGAACCATAAGGCTTTGTTTTTCCTTGGATTGTAAATGTGTCAACTGCCTGTACTCAGTTGTGAATCGGTCTGTGGAAAAGAGGACCATATAGTGAAAATCACCAAGCTCGTGGAGTAGAGCGTTGGGGGAGTGGACTAGGGGATTTCTATTCCCCGAACCAATATACATTTTTGTGTTATTAATTTTTACTTTTTCCGCTGCATGATCAAATATGATGAAGAATAAAGGAAAGAACTCATTCAAGAGAAGATTTATTGAAAAATTACAGAAGGCACAATTCACCCCCCTCTTGTGTATAATCTGTAGATTCAGATCCAACAATTGGTATCAGAGGAGGAGCTTCTGATAGAGCCTTAGAAAGCTAGAATCATTTAAGGATTATACAACAGAGAATCATGACTGATAAAAGAGAAGGGATGTCGATGGTTACAACACCATATTTTAATGGAGATAACTATGGTTTCTGGAAATCGTGCATGATAATATTTCTGAAAAACCTTGGATATAGAGTCTATTCAAAGATTACAACTCCTTATGAAATTCCTGAAAATACTGAGGCATGTAGTGATTCTATTGAGGAAACGTACGATATGAACTCAAAGT
Source organism: Viscum album (assembly GCA_963277665.1). NCBI lineage: Eukaryota > Viridiplantae > Streptophyta > Magnoliopsida > Santalales > Viscaceae > Viscum > Viscum album. The sequence continues at coordinate 1,368,527,977 of OY728133.1, read as the reverse complement.
CTATGAATGCAATTATCTGAGGTCTAGGACCAGATGAATTTAATAGAGTATCTCAGTGCCCAACATCATATGAGATATGGCAAACAATAGTTGTGACAGATGAAGGAGTAGATAATGTAAGAAAAATGAGCTATGCAACAGGAAAACAGAAATTTGATCCTTTTAGAATGGTTTAAGGTGAGAGAATTACCAAAATGAATGGGAGATTGAATGAAATTTTCAATAACATAACTTCTCTAGGAGAATCTATCAAGCAGGCTGATCAAGAATTAAAAGTACTGAGAGTACTTCCTACTCGATGGAATGGTATCACTGCTGCAATCAGACAATCAACACATGTCAAAGATATAACTATGAGAGAGATGATTGGTACACTGATGATGTATAATGCTGAAATGCAAGATGAAGCTAATGAACATAAAGTGCTTATCAAAAGAGAAGATACTGCATTTAAGGTAACTTCACTACAAAAGAATATAAAGATGAAGAGCAAAGAAGTCAAAGATAAATCGGAAATCTATGACTCATCCAACTCAGATGAATAACTGGTTCAACTAGCCAGAAAATTTAGAGAATTCTATAGCAGGAAAAGAGGCTTCAAAAAATCCTTTAAGGGAGATAATAAGGAAGTGAGATGTTATGAATGCAAAAAGAAGGAACATATCATACTAGATTTCCCACAATTGAAGGATGCAAAGAAGAAGAAATTATTCAAATGAAATGACTTTGAGTAGAAACACAAGAAAGCAATGAAAGCCACTTGGAGTGTATCTGAAGACTCCAGCAGCTCTTCTGAATAATGCTCAGAAAAAGAAGAAGTCAATCTAAAGGATAACATGTGTTTCATGGCAGAAACTGATGAGGTAGAAAGTCAACAGAGAAGAAAAGATATATGGTACATTGACAGTGGATACTCAAGAAATATGAGTGCAAAATCATTGAAATTTTCTTCACTCACTCAAAAGGAAGGAGGACTTTTCACGTTTGGTGACAATGGAAAAGGAAAAATCATTGTCATTGGAACTGTTGGAGATCCAAACATTGTCTCAATCAACAATGTACTTTATGTACAAGGACTAAAACACAATCTGATAAGTATCTCTCAAATTTTTGATGATGGATATACTGTTGATTTTTCTAACAATTGTTGTAATGTTTCTAAAGATAAACTGTTTAAATTCAAAGCACCAAGAACTGAAAATGTCTATACTTTGGATTTAAATTCCTTGTGTAAAAAACAAGTAAACTGCTTGAATGCTAAAGTAAGTGAATCCTAGATATGGCATAGAAGAATTGTTCATTGAAATGTATATGTTTTACATAAGTTATCCAAGAAGCATTTAGTTTCTGATTTACCTTGTCTCAAATTTGAATGTGACAGATTTTGTGATGTGTGTCAACTTGGCATGCAACACAAATCATCCTTCAAATCTGTTAATAAGGTTTCTACATCTAAACCTCTAGAAATTATTCATATATATTTGTTTGGACCTTCACGAGTAGTAATCTTAGCTGGTAAATTATATGTATATGTTTTAGTTGATGACTATTCAAGATTTACAAGGATTGCCTTTTTGAAATTTAAAAATGAAGTTTTTATTTATTTGAAAGGTTCTGAAAATCTGTTCAAAATGTACAAGGTTTCAATATAATTTCATTGGGAAGTGATCATGGTAGAGCATTTTAGAATCTATAATTTAATTCCCTTTTCTCAAATATGGGTATTAAACACACCTTTTCTACACCCAGAACTTCTCAACAGAATGGGATTGTAGAAAGAAGAAATAGAACAATTCAAGAAATGGCTAGAACTATGTTAAATGAATAAACCCTACCTATATATTTCTGGACAGAAGCTATGAATACATCTTTTTATATAATTAATAGAGTTTTAATTAGACCTATTTTGAAAAAGACACCCTATGAGATATCGAATAACTGAAAACCTAAAGTAAATTAATTTAATATTTTTGGATGTAAGGTTTATATCTTAAACACCAAGGATAATTATGGTAAGTTCGATCCAAAATCTGATGAAGGTATTTTCTTAGGATATTCTGCTACCTCCAAAGCTTATAGAGTTTATAATAAGAAGTCAAGGACTGTTGAAGAATCATTTCATGTGAAATTTGATGAATCTGATCCTTTTGAGAAAAGGACAGAACAAATGGACGAACTTCACTCTAATGATAATATGAGACTTGAGAATTTAAAGAATGATTTTTCAAATGATATAAAAGAAATTCAGTCCAGTTCAGAGGAACATGATACTGAATAACCTTTAAATATATTACCTAGACAGTCAAGAACCCAAAATAATCATCCATTAGAAACTATAATAGGTAACTTAGAAACTTGTGTTCAAACTAGAATAAACTTAGGAAACCTATTGGAATTCTCTTCCTTCCTATCTCAACAAGAACCCAAGACTATAGAAGAAGCTATAGATGATGAAATCTGGGTAATAGAAATACAAGATGAATTAAACTAGTTTAAAAGAAATGAAGTTTGGTATTTAGTTGAATGACCTTTGAATTATCCTGTAATAAGAACCAAATGGGTCTTTAGAAATAAACAGGATGACCAAGGCACAATAACTAGAAATAAAGCAAGATTAGTAGCTAAAGGACATAATCGAGCAGAAGGAATAGATTATGATGAAACTTTTTCACCTATAGCTAGGTTAGAAGACATTAGAATCCTTTTAGCCTATGCATCTTATATGAATTTTAAATTATTTCAGATGGATGTTAAATATTCTTTTTTAAATGGTTATTTAATGGAGAATGTTTATGTTGAGCAACCTCCTAGTTTTGAAAACTATAAAAAACCTGATTCTATTTTTAAACATACTAAAGCTCTTTATGGCCTTAAACAAGAACCTAGAGGTTGGTATGAAATATTATATTGTTTTCTTTTGAAAATTGATTTTACTGTTGGAATGGCAGACCCAACACTCTTTAAGAAAATTGCGAAAAATAATGATTTATTGGTTCAGATTTATGTTGATGATGTAATCTTTGGATCAACAAATAAAACTATTTGTCATGAATTTTCAAAATTAATACAAGAAGAATTTGAAATGAGAATGATGGGAGAATTAAATTTATTTTTGGGTCTTCAAATATTTCAAAAAGACATTGGAAATGTTTTAAATCAAAGAAAATACATTACTGATTTACTTAAGAATATTGGTCTTGAAAACAACAATCCATTTACAACTCCTATGTGTACTAATATAATACTTGATTTGGATGACACTTAGAAATTAGTTAACAACAAGTTATATAGAGTTATGATTGGTATCTTGTTATATATTACTGCTAGAAGACCAAATATAATGTATTTAGTATGTCTTTGTGCTAGATTTCAATCAAATCCTAAAGAATCCCATCTAACAGTTGTTAAGAGAATTTTTAGATATTTTAAAGGAACTGTTTTTCAATCTCTTATTTATCCTAAAACTTCTGATTTTAATTTGATTTCATATTTAGATGATGACTTTGGAAGTTGTGGATTAGATAGAAAAAGTACAACAGGTACATGTCACTTTTTAGTAAAGTCCTTAGTATCATGGTCTAGCAAGAAACAACATTCTGTTTCCCTGTCAACAGCTGAGGCAGAATATGTCTCTGCTAGGAGTTCCAATGCACAAGTGTTGTGGCTGAAAAACACTCTTATGGACTTTGGATTGAATTTTAATAATACAACTACATTATGTTTTAATACAAGTGCAGTTAATGAATAGTAGAAAATAAATTTATCGGGTAAGGTGATTACAGCTTCTTTGTAATAACTAATTTAGATGTCTAGTAAGGGCTATAGGGTTCACATTTTGGGAAGAAAAACAACACTAGAATGTGTCTATGTAAGTAGTTAAAATAAATTATATATTTTAGTGAATATATATGGTTCAATTTATTTTAAATAATTGCGGTAGTAGGTTCACATTTCAAACTTAAATGAGGGGCCCTTTTGGAATTTAAAAAATATTAAAATATAATAATTTCCTTGAAAATACAAATGCTCTAAAATGGACATAGATTCAAAGTTAATTGATTATATTGTTATAATAACAGAAACATAAATAAAGTTTTAATGTTTTGTATTAAATATTGACCTTATAATAATTATTAACACTTAGTTAAAGAATTATAATTTTAACTATGGTAATAACATTTTCAATATTAAAGGGTAGTAATTTTTAATTATAATGTGATAACTAAATACAAAATGTAAAATTAATGACATTTTAGAAAATATAATATCAAACATGTCTTATTTGAATGTTTTTATAGTTTATAAATTATTTAATAAAATATTATCGTAATAAACTATAAATATGGTCAATTTTTACATTATTCATTTAATTTTATTTTTAATAAAAAATATAAATTGTAATATAATATCTTAAAAAACACTAAAATATCATATTAACCTATAAAATTTAGGATAAATTATATATTACCCAATTTATACAACTTTTAATATTTTAAAATCTATTTATTTTAAGGTTTCTGTAACACCCGAGACTTTTATGTTATATAAATCATCAAAGGAATCTTTTTCTATACAACACTTGCTTGGCTTACTTTACATGCAATCGCGACCTTCCTCGATAGCTTGCGTCGTACGCAATACCGAGTTTCACTAAACAAGATTATGCTATTAAAACTAGCCGTTATGAATAGTAATAACCACTTTTTGGAATTTTATAAATTTTATTTTTCAAAATAGACTTCATTTTTGGACTCAGAATATCGAAATTAGCCTAGGGTGAAATTTTGGTATTTTTCTGAAAACTTTCAATTTTTGATGAATAGTGAAACCACTAAGTGGTAGGTTAAAAACCGAATTTTGCATAAAACTTAATTTTACCGCTTCTGTGATTGGAATTTCGAAAATCCGAGAGACACGGTTAATATCAAGGACTAAAATGTGGTTCAATGAGATGAAAATAATTTTTTGGTGAATAGTAACTTTTTACTTTTTTTACCGCGGTTAATAGTAAATAGGGTAACTAAGGGTAAATATGATATCAATATTACCCTAACACATGTCCTAATTCTATTGGACAAGTGTAATTCGACCAAAAACAAACTTAGGAATAAAATATGACCATTTAGGCCCACTTGGATTAGATTAGGACATTTATTATTAATTTATTTAAAGAAGGGTTAAAATAGTTAAAATCAAAGTTTAATAAGTAGATCATTTTTAATATGGGGATATACATAAGATAAATTCGATTGTAAATATTCATTAGAAGGCTAAAAAGATTTCCTACATGATGGTAGTTTATTTGTAATTTTTAGACATCAAATAATTTAATTTATTTATGACACAAAGATGATGCAGTAATTATCTTATTAATGAAATATTGACAAAATTGATAATATAAATACCAAAATAAATGTAATTTGAGACTTTTTATGAATTACACTAATTTTCTAGGTCACTATGATATATTATTGTTGATTTAATCAACTTGTTTTGAACATATAATTCTGTTATGACTTTCACAAAAATCATATATCAAATAGTGTCAAAATTGACACAAAATAGTTTTTAAATCAAATATTATATTATTAATTGTTATTTTATTCCTAAAAATCTAAGGTTGGGCCAAATGACTTAGATAAGGATATATATTTTAATAATAAACAATTTGGGGTTCTTTTGGCATGTTATAGTAAGTGTATTAACCATATAGTGAAAGAAAACAAAAAGACATGGTAAAAGTTAAATTATTTAACTTAGAGTTAAATCTAATTGATAAGGTTAAAATAATACCCTAAACTTGTCTAAATCCTATTGGTTGATAGGATTTCGACCCTTCCCCACTTTATCTTCGAAATAAGACCCTTTGGAACCATTATAAACCGATTTTGACTTTAATATAAAATAATATTTTGAGATATTCCTAAGGTGCCCCTCTCCTCCCTTATAAAAGGGCACCTCCTCCCCCTCCCCCTCACACCAAATTGAGCACTCAAGCTCGGCCAACCCCTGCCATTTTCTCCTCTCCACTTCCCTAGAATAATCCTAGAGGTCCTGGTCTTCTCCAAAGACCAATTTTAGTTCCTTAAGTGGAGGTTTCAAAGAGGCGTTCCAAAGAAGAGGTAATATCCATTACCGATCTTTTCAATTTCTTTCTTCTTCAACTTCTTCTTCTTTAGTTGTTTCATGATAAAGTAATAACATCAGTATTACTTACATACTGATATGTTATTATAAATATGAAACAACCCTATTTCACCTTCTATCCATCCTACGGAAAAATGAAATCACCACGCGTGCGTACGTACGGAATACCGTCTCCACGCCGTGGTGTAATCTATTTTCCACCATCACCTTACAAGGATGGTTATAATGGTGTAATGAGTAACTACATATGATTATTATGAAGTAATATTGATACTGAAATAATATATATATACTCCAATACAATTCCATGATCATAGGAATGATATCATCACTCGTGCGTACGTACGGAATACCGTCTCCACGATGTGATGCGACTCGTTCTACATGATCTTCATTTCATAATGATTATATAAATGAATTGAATGAATGAATATGGTATATAATACACTAATACCATTCTGGAAATGAATTATCTATAACCTAAAGATAAGAATAATAATTTATTCGACAAAACACGCATAAGAACAAAAAGTTATAAAGACCCGAGTAACAAGTAACAATGAAATATTACTAACAAGAAGCTAATAATATGACCATATATGATATCATATAAATATGTATGATTCTGGAATAAGTCAATAACATTATTTAAACCATTATACAGGAGCTTCGGACACGTACAAAGCTAATCGGACCTAAGGTAAGGGAAATATCACAATCTCATTTTTATCCGAGATTGTTTATTCATAAGTATTTACTGGGGTGTATTTTATCATCCACATCCATGTTTCATCAATATGTAATATTATTTCCATCCTTCTACAATATTTTATATCCAATTTTACCCTTCGGTAAGTTTTTTGTAAAAGATATGAAAGGAATCTTTTGTCGTTTTTCGTACGAGGTACTTTATGACTTTTCCGACAAAAGTACGAAGAATGTTTTTTTTAACTTATACGGCATGAATGGATTTTTAAAACATTATTTCCAAGAAACTTCCTTTACAGGTTTTCAAGTTTATTTTTAATCAACTTCTTTTATTTTAAAGTTGTATGACATGTTATGAAAGGAAAAATGTTTTTGAAGAAGAAAGGATATTTTCCTCAAGAATGGAGTTCAAGTGTTTTATCAAAATTATTTTCCATCTAAGATAATAAAGGGTTCTGTTTCTATCCATATTTTTACATTGGTTTGACTATGTTGTGATGGAATTATGTTTATGAATTCCTTTATCTTATATGAATTGATTTATGATGTCATGATGTTTCAAGAATCCCATTTTTGTTATATGTGTTATGCGATGATGTATGTTTTATGATTATGTGGCACACATAAGAAAGGATTCATTATAAGATGGGTGGGACCTATATCTCCCTCCAATGCATTGGGTAATGATTTTATATCTCATGAGATAGACATGGCTGGAACGGAAGGTTATTTCGGTTCAGTGATACAGGACTGAAACGAGGAGTGAACTCGGTTCAGAAAGGGACTTTGTCCACTAAGATAGTCTTGGAAATGAGTCATGACTAACAAGAAATGATTTCCATGATTATGTGTGCATGCCACAATGTTTCAAGTTTTATGTTATGATTATGGGGATCTCATTTTCACTTCTATGATTTATTCCATGTTAAGATATTATGATCTCTTTTGCAGGTTTTGATTTTCAAAAAGATATGATATGATTTTTATTTCCTTTATTTGCCCTTGCTGAGCATTTGAGCTCACCCTTTTATGTTCTCTTTTCCCCAGGTCAGGAAGATGGATATTAAGTAGAGTATGCTAAAAGGGACCCTAGATATGATGAAATAAATGGGAGACACTGTAGAAGATTTATGAACCAGTTGTTTATGTTTCCCAGTTTCTAAAGACACTATACCTATACGGTCCTTTGTGGTTTTGTCATATGTTGTAATAAGTGTGCTTCAATTTTGAAGTATTAACAATGTATGTAAAGTATGGGTTGTTATAGTTGGTATCAGAGGAAAGGTATAGTCAACCTTTGGAAACTAGGATGTGAAAGCCTTAGTAAGAACCCTAAGGATAAGTCTAAGCATAGTACACAATCTTAGTGTTTTAGAAATGGCCTTGAATAACCTAGGATAAGACCATAAGCATGAAAATTTTATTATTGAATTATGTGGTTTCCTATTATAATTAGTGTTGCTCACACTATTCTTCTTGGTTTTAGTCAATGGCTGGAACTCGAAGGAACCGTGTTAATGCGGAATGCGATGGGCAATGCAATGATTGTCCCCCTGAGCAACCAAACGATATGGGAGCTGGAATGCAAAATCTTGTAGCCATGCTCACACAACTTTCTCAAGCTATGAATCATGCAGGATTTCCAAACGAGCAAAGGAGGGAGCAACATTCTGTTGAATCCTTCATGAGGCAGCGTCCACCTTCTTTTAGCGGGTCTACTGATCCATTAGTTGCTGAACAATGGATTAGTACTACTGAAAAGATATTTTCAGTTCTTCAATGTTCTGAACATGATAAAGTCATCCTAGCAGTGTATCGTTTGGAAGGAGATGCTGATCAATGGTGGAATCTTGTTAAGAATACGAGGCAAAGGGATGAAATTGATTCTATGGAATGAGACGAGTTCAAGAACTTATTTTTCAATAAGTACTTCCCTCGTATTCTCCGAACAAAGATGGAGAAAGAGTTTCTTGAACTGAAGCAAAGGGATGATGAATCTGTTCGTACCTATGAAGCAAATTTTACCAGACATGCAAGGTATGCTTCTGGTATTATTTTCCAACCTGAGAGTAAGATCGATCGATTCTTTAGTGGCTTAAAACCAAGTCTTCGAAGGGCGTTATCCATAAGGGACTTCAATAGCTACGAGGAAATCGTTCGATGTGCTCTCAAAGTCGAGATGGAGATTGGAGTAACCCATCAGTCACATGGGTTTGATAAGAAGAGGAAGATGGAATTCAAAGAAAAATCTAAAGAGCACACGGAAAAGAAGATGAACTTTCCCTTATGCTCAAAGTGTGGAAAGAAACATGGAGGGAGTTGTCTTAAAGGGACAAGTAAATGTTTTAAATGTGGAAAGGAAGGTCATCGAGCATTTGAATGCCGTGATAATGGGAAGAAGATGTCTAATGATGCAAATAAAGGAAGGGATACACAGAATGAACCTGCTACACTTCAATGTTTCAAGTGCAAGGAGATGGGGCATTATGCCAATCAATGCCCAAATCCAAGGGTTGATGATGATGGTCGACGTCAACAAACTCTTAAGACTAAAGACAAAGGAAAGTCACATGCAATTTCTATCAGCGAGGTGGAGTACGATAACGATGTGGTGAAAGGTACACTTACCATCCACTCTAAAGTAGCAAATGTTTAATTTGATTCTGGATCCACCCACTCCTTTATTTATGAAAAATTTTCTAAGGGTATCACCGTATTACCTCAACAATTAGATGTTGAGTTAGCTGTGACAACACCTAATGGCACATCAATCGCATCAGAAGTTTATAATTCTTCTCCGATCGAAGTTTGTGGGAAAGTGCTTCCTGCAAATCTTGTGATCCTTCCTTTAGTGGAATTTGATGTTATTCTTGGCATGGATTGGCTTTCTCTACATGGAGCTCATATCAATTGCCAAAGAAGGGAAGTCACATTTCATATTCCCGATCAATCTACGATCGTATACCAATGCAAGGATGAACATAACCTTCCAGTGGAAATTTCTTCCATCTTATGGGTATTGATTCCACTAAATGAAGGTTATTTATCTCAAATGGTTGGTGAGAAACTCACGATTAAGAATATGCCCATTGTAAGGGAGTTTGATGATGTCTTTCCGGAGGAATTACCGGGTCTTCCACCAAATCGTGAAGTTGAGTTTTCAATAGAACTCGTACCGGGTGCTTTGCCTATTTCAAAGACACCTTATAGAATGGCCCCAATTGAGTTGCAGGAATTGAAGAAGAAACTCCAAGAGAATCTTGATAAGGGATTCATACGCCCTAGTGCGTCACCTTGGGGAGCAACTGTTCTATTTGTTAAGAAGAAAGATGGATCAATGAGACTCTGCATTGATTATCGAGAACTTAACAAGATCACTATCAAGAACAAATATCCTCTCCCACGCATTGATGACTTATTTGACCAACTACGCGGAGCTCAATACTTTTCCAAGATTGATCTTCGTTCAGGGTATCATCAATTAAGGGTCAAAAGGGAGGATATACCAAAGACGGCTTTCCGTACAAGGTATGGACACTATGAATTTATAGTGATGCCATTTGGTCTTACTAATGCCCCTGCTATCTTCATGGATCTAATGAATAGAGTCTTTAGAGACTATCTTGATCAATTTGTGGTAGTCTTTATAGACGATATTCTTGTCTATTCAAAGAGCAAGGAAGAGAATGAAGATCACTTGAGAATTATATTGAAGACCCTGAGAAAGGAGAAGCTTTATGCCAAATTTACCAAGTGTAAATTTTGGCTTCAAAAAGTTGCATTTTTGGGTCATATAATCTCAAAAGAGGGGATATCTGTGGATCCAGCAAAAAACAGAGGTTATCGAAAGATGGTCAAGACCAACAACAGTAACTGAGATCCGAAGTTTTCTTGGTTTGGCTGGATATTATCGATGTTTTGTAAAAGATTTTTCACGATTATCTAATCCACTCACCAAGTTGACTCGGAAAGGAGTTAAGTTTGTCTGGACAGAGGAATGTGAAGAGAATTTCATGGAGTTGAAAAGAAGGTTATCCAGTGCACCTGTGCTCACACTGCCTTGTAGTGGAGAAAGGTTTGTGATCTACAGTGATGCATCCAAGAAGGGATTGGGGTGTGTTCTTATGCAAAATGATATGGTGATAGCTTATGCCTCACGACAGTTGAAAATCCATGAGCAAAATTACCCAACACATGATTTGGATTTGGCTGCGGTAATCTTTGCATTAAAGATTTGGAGGCATTACCTTTATGGTGAAAGGTGTGATATTTATACTAATCATAAAAGTTTAAAGTATATTTTCACACAAAAGGAGTTGAATATGCGTCAAAGAAGATGGTTGGAGCTGATTAAGGATTATGACTGCTCAATCCATTACCACCCTGGGAAAGCAAACAAGGTGGCAGATGCATTAAGTCGACAAGACCATGCTAGTTTATCCATGATGAGGATCAGAAAAGATCCAATATTTATGGATTTACAAAGGATGGATCTTGGAATTATAATGGAAGGGGAAAAATCTTATCTTTCTCAAATGAATGTTCAACCATCTATACATGTGAAGATTAAAGAGGCACAGAAAGAAGATGTCGAGTTACAAAAGAAGGTGCGAAATGTTCCTGAATTCAACCTTGATTGTGATGGGATAATAAAGTTCAGGAATCGGGTTTGCGTTCCTCCCATCCCCGAATTAAAGAAAGAGCTGCTGGATGAGGCTCATAGTTCTTCATTCTCTATTCATCCTGGAAGCACGAAGATGTATAGGGACCTGAAAGAGTACTTCTGGTGGGATGGCATGAAAAGAGATGTTGCTGAATATGTCTCTCGATGCTTGGTTTGTCAACAAGTTAAAGCTGAGAGACAGAAGTCTAAGGGGATGTTACAACCATTACCCATACCCGAATGGAAATGGGAAAACATCACTATGAACTTTGTCACAGGACTTCCTAAAACATCCAAAGGTAATAATGCTATCTGGGTCATAGTTGATCGTCTTACAAAGTCTGCACACTTCATTCCTATTAGAGAGGATTTCTCTCTAGATCAGCTTGCCAGGATATATGTAAAGGAAGTGGTAAGATTGCATGGAGTACCACTTTCTATTATATCTGATCGAGATCCGAGATTTACCTCGAAGTTCTGGCGAAGTCTTCAGCATACTCTGGATACAGAGTTGAGTTTCAGCACAACTTATCATCCCCAGACAGACGGTCAGTCTGAGAGAACAATTCAAACCCTAGAATATATGTTGAGAGCTTTCTCTATGGATTTCAAAGGAGGTTGGGATCAACACCTACCTTTGGTGGAATTTTCTTATAATAATAGCTTTCACTCCAGTATTCAAATGGCTCCTTATGAAGCTCTCTATGGAAAGAAATGCAGGACTCCAACTTCCTGGGATGAAGTTGGGGAAAGAAAGCTATTAGGACCTGATCTCGTTGATGAAATGGCAGAAAAGGTCAGATCTATTCAACAACACATAAGAGCAGCTCAGAGTCGACAGAAAATCTATGCCGACAACCGAAGAAAAGACCTAGAGTTTCAAGTGGGTGATAAAGTGTTCTTACGAATATCTCCCTGGAAGAGGGTTATGAGATTTGGAAAGAAGGGGAAGTTGAGCCCTAGATATATCGGTCCTTTCGAAATATTGGATCGTGTTGGGAAGGTAGCTTACCGATTGGCGCTTCCACCGAATCTCTCTCAAGTTCACGATGTGTTCCATGTATCTCTCCAGAGAAAGTACATACCAGATCCTTCACATGTACTCAGCTCAGAAGTTGTACCGCTGGAGCAAGATCTTTCTTATGAAGAACAGCCGATAGAGATTCTGGATCGTAGCGAAAAAGTCCTACGAAACAAGACCACTCGCTTGGTGAAAGTTTTATGGAGAAACCACCAACATGAAGAAGCTACATGGGAGCTTGAGGATATGATGAGGGAGAAGTATCCTCATCTGTTTGTTGCAAAGTGACGAATTTCGAGGGCGAAATTCTTTTTAAGGGGGGTAGAATGTAACACCCGAGACTTTTATGTTATATAAATCATCAAAGGAATCTTTTTCTATAAAACACTTACTTGGCTTGCTTTACACGCAATCGCGACCTTCCTCGATAGCTTGCGTCGTACGCAATACCGAGTTTCACTAAACAACATTATGCTATTAAAACTAGCCGTTATGAATAGTAATAACCAATTTTTGGAATTTTATAAATTTTATTTTTCAAAATGGACTTCATTTTTGGACTCAGAATATCGAAATTAGCCTAGGGTGAAATTTTGGTATTTTTCTGAAAACTTTCAATTTTTGATGAATAGTGAAACCACTAAGTGGTAGGTTAAAAACCGAATTTTGCATAAAACATAATTTTACCGCTTCTGTGATTGGAATTTCGAAAATCCGAGAGACACGGTTAATATCAAGGACTAAAATGTGGTTCAATGAGATGAAAATAATTTTTTGGTGAATAGTAACTTTTTACTTTTTTTACCGCGGTTAATAGTAAATAGGGTAACTAAGGGTATATATGATATCAATATTACCCTAACACATGTCCTAATTCTATTGGACAAGTGTAATTCGACCAAAAACAAACTTAGTAATAAAATATGACCATTTAGGCCCACTTGGATTAGATTAGGACATTTATTATTAATTTATTTAAAGAAGGGTTAAAATAGTTAAAATCAAAGTTTAATAAGTAGATCATTTTTAATATGGGGTTATACATAAGATAAATTCGATTGTAAATATTAATTAGAAAGCTAGAAAGATTTCCTACATGATGGTATTTTATTTGTAATTTTTAGACATCAAATAAGTTAATTTATTTATGACACAAAGATGATGCAGTAATTATCTTATTAATGAAATATTGACAAAATTGATAATATAAATACCAAAATAAATGTAATTTGAGACTTTTTATGAATTCCACTAATTTTCTAGGTTACTATGAAATATTATTGTTGATTTAATCAACTTGGTTTGAACATATAATTCTGTTATGACTTTCACAAAAATCATATATCAAATAGTGTCAAAATTGACACAAAATAGTTTTTAAATCAAATATTATATTATTAATTGTTATTTTATTCCTAAAAATCTAAGGTTCGGACAAATGACTTAGATAAGGATATATATTTTAATAATAAACAATTTGGGGTTCTTTTGGCATGTTATAGTAAGTGTATTAACCATATAGTGAAAGAAAACAAAAAGACATGGTAAAAGTTAAATTATTTAACTTAGAGTTAAATCTAATTGATAAGGTTAAAATAATACCCTAAACTTGTCTAAATCCTATTGGTTGATAGGATTTCGACCCTTCCCCACTTTATCTTCGAAATAAGACCCTTTGGAACCATTATAAACCGATTTTGACTTTAATATAAAATAATATTTTGAGATATTCCTAAGGTGCCCCTCTCCTCCCTTATAAAAGGGCACCTCCTCCCCCTCCTCCTCACACCAAATTGAGCACTCAAGCTCGGCCAACCCCTGCCATTTTCTCATCTCCACTTCCCTATAATAATCCTAGAGGTCCTGGTCTTCTCCAAAGACCAATCTTAGTTCCTTAAGTGGAGGATTCAAAGAGGCGTTCCAAAGAAGAGGTAATATCCATTACCGATCTTTTCAATTTCTTTCTTCTTCATCTTCTTCTTCTTTAGTTGTTTCATGATAAAGTAATAACATCAGTATTACTTACATACTGATATGTGATTATAAATATGAAACAACCCTATTTCACCTTCTATCCATCCTACGGAAAAATGAAATCACCACGCGTGCGTACGTACGGAATACCGTCTCCACGCCGTGGTGTAATCTATTTTCCACCATCACCTTACAAGGATGGTTATAATGGTGTAATAAGTAACTAAATATGATTATTATGAAGTAATATTGATACTGAAATAATATATATATACTCCAATACAATTCCACGATCATAGGAATGATATCATCACTCGTGCGTACGTACGGAATACCGTCTCCACGATGTGATGCGACTCGTTCTACATGATCTTCATTTCATAATGATTATATAAATGAATTGAATGAATGAATATGGTATATAATACACTAATACCATTCTGGAAATGAATTATCTATAACCTAAAGATAAGAATAAGAATTTATTCGACAAAACACGCATAAGAACAAAAATTTATAAAGACCCGAGTAACAAGTAACAATGAAATATTACTAACAAGAAGCTAATAATATGACCATATATGATATCATATAAATATGTATGATTATGGAATAAGTCAATAACATTATTTAAACCATTATACAGGAGCTTCGGACACGTACAAAGCTAATCGGACCTAAGGTAAGGGAAATATCACAATCTCATTTTTATCCGAGATTGTTTATTCATAAGTATTTACTGGGGTGTATTTTATCATCCACATCCATGTTTCATCAATATGTAATATTATTTCCATCCTTCTACAATATTTTATATCCAATTTTACCCTTCGGTAAGTTTTTTGTAAAAGATATGAAAGGAATCTTTTGTCGTTTTTCGTACGAGGTACTTTATGACTTTTCCGACAAAAGTACGAAGAATGTTTTTTTTAACTTATACGGCATGAATGGATTTTTAAAACATTATTTCCAATAAACTTCCTTTACAGGTTTTCAAGTTTATTTTTAATCAACTTCTTTTATTTTAAAGTTGTATGACATGTTATGAAAGGAAAAATGTTTTTGAAGGAGAAAGGATATTTTCCTCAAGAATGGAGTTCAAGTGTTTTATCAAAATTATTTTCCATCTAAGATAATAAAGGGTTCTGTTTCTATCCATATTTTTACATTGGTTTGACTATGTTGTGATGGAATTATGTTTATGAATTCCTTTATCTTATATGAATTGATTTATGATGTCATGATGTTTCAAGAATCCCATTTTTGTTATATGTGTTATGTGATGATGTATGTTTTATGATTATGTGGCACACATAAGAAAGGATTCATTATAAGATGGGTGGGTCCTATATCTCCCTCCAATGCATTGGGTAATGATTTTATATCTCATGAGATAGACATGGCTGGAACGGAAGGTTATTTCGGTTCAGTGATACAGGACTGAAACGAGGAGTGAACTCGGTTCAGAAAGGGACTTTGTCCACTAAGATAGTCTTGGCAATGAGTCATGACTAACAAGAAATGATTTCCATGATTATGTGTGCATGCCACAAAGTTTCAAGTTTTATGTTATGATTATGGGGATCTCATTTTCACTTCTATGATTTATTCCATGATAAGATATTATGATCTCTTTTGCAGGTTTTGATTTTCAAAAAGATATGATATGATTTTTATTTCCTTTATTTGCCCTTGCTGAGCATTTGAGCTCACCCTTTTATGTTTTCTTTTCCCCAAGTCAGGAAGATGGATATTAAGTAGAGTATGCTAAAAGGGACCCTAGATATGTTGAAATAAATGGGAGACACTGTAGAAGATTTATGAACCAGTTGTTTATGTTTCCCAGTTTCTAAAGACACTATACCTATACGGTCCTTTGTGGTTTTGTCATATGTTGTAATAAGTGTGCTTCAATTTTGAAGTATTAACAATGTATGTAAAGTATGGGTCGTTATAGTTTCATTAATGGAATAAATATTGTTTTGGCGTAGTGTATGCATTTGTGGTAGATGTATAATACTTAATAATTATAAGTAAATTTTCTTCCCGAATATAATTATAATAATCAATAAATGGATACTAATATTAATTAATAACTATTTTTTTTCTTATTTGAACAGGTAATGGATATTTAAAACCTAGAGAGTGACATTTTATAGCATTGATTGATTTAAATAATATATATGTCATTTTCATTGAGATGTTTTAATTAAACAACTAAATAAATATAATAATGATTAAATGGTAGAATTAACTTAATCCAATAATAATTAAGATGAATAAATATGGCCTTATCACCTTTTTATCTGGATTAACATGTTTTACCCTTAATTAAGGAGATAAATTCAACCATAATTACTATTTATTTTTAACAAAAAATAAAAGGGGCCTATATACCAAATCTGAACATCCATATTTAAAATTTATAATAAATTTATCTATTTAAATACATATAAATTTCAGAAATTTAATTTAATGTATGTGCAAAAAATGTAATACAAGCTTATTTTTTGGAAAAATATATATTTTAAGCTTAAAATTGGATTTATTTTTATCCTATGATTATTAAAATAGTTGTTTATTGTTTCTAAATATTTTAAAAGTAAATAATATATAATATTCACTAAAATAATTCAACAATAATTAATTTTTTAATAGATAAATATATTGCATGCATAATTTGTTTTCTGAAAAACGTCACATTTATTTTTAATTAAATATAGTTTTTAATTATAATAATTTGATAACTAAAAAATAATTTAATTAATATATAGACCATATTATTTAGATAAATTAAAAAATAATATTAATACCCACCAATCCAATGTCTAATATATTACAGAAATGTTATATTTTAATAATGTTATGCGGTCCATCGAAACATGATGTAGAGTGTAACACATTAAACAAAAGAAATGAAATTATTTGAAAAGATATATTTCATAAAAATATCATGGTGTTTCATTATACCACTCATTAAAATAAAATTCTCTACTAAAATTCAACACTGTGATACAAATAAATGAGAATTATTCTTCCTTATCACATCCTCAGGTTCCCACGTAGCATTCTCAAATTAGTGGTTTCTGGAAAAAAGCAACAGCCAATTGTGTATTCTTATTTCTTATCACATTATTTATATAATCTATAATCTGTACCAGTTGATCATTAGAATAATTATTTTTTTCAAGTGATATGACCTCTACAATCTGTACATGTGAATGATCTATTTTTTACTTCCTTAGGATAGATACATGGGACACGTCATGAACTTGAGATAGATTTAGTAGAAGTGCAAATCGATAAGCAACTAAGTTATGAAAATAAATCATTTAAAAAGTTTCAATATACATAGTTATTACTTAACCATTATTTCTAAATCTCATCACCATTTTCTAGGGTTATATAAAAAATAATACCTTTTCAAAAACTCTAAACTCTTTATCTTTTTGTTTATTTTTACCATAATTTTTTTTTGTATCATTGAGACACCCATATGTGTTGTTGAATGGATATAATCATCTCTTCATTTCCTCAGGTAGATCGTATCATTGTATAATTATTTTTCCATCTTCTTTTCACCATATTGGAAATATTCATTTACTAACATAGAGGGCATTATAATGAGCCTTTGGATTATTGGAGTGAAATATTTTTTTTATAAAATTTTACCAAGTGAAGGTGTTGACCCCAAAAACCTTTGAAATAGATAGATATATATTTCTTCTATAGTTTATATTGTCATATTTCACTGACAATATTTCTACAAATGATAATAATTGATGTAACATGACATAGTATCTGGAGCCTATAGATTACTTCACCAAAATGTCAAGGTATTTCTAGGATCCTGATCTGATAAAATTAATACTAGTACAACCAAAAAAATTTAAACATAATATATAATAAGGTAAGATAATTGTTATATAAATATTCTATAATTGAGGAGATTTTTGAGGAACGTTTTAGGTGATTGACCACAAACCAAGTAATATTATTCCCATTTGTTGTTTTGGGAAGTCCGATGACAATATAAGTGGTGATGTTTTCCCATATCTATTATGGTATGGGTAATGGTTGGGACGTCGCCTCTGATTGATTCTATAAACCTTAACTAGATGACATACCATGAAAAAATATATAAAAATTTAAATATATATCCTAATTCCCCCTGACCAAAAACAATTGTTCAAATATATATATATCTATTCTTTCCAGGATGAGTAGCGAATGATGAACTATGAATATAATTTGTTATATCCTTCTTAAAATATGGTAGAAAAGGGTTACATACATAGTTATTGAACCTGATTATTAAATAATATTCAAGGTTTAACTTGTGAATAGTTCTAAAATTATTTGTTATATCTATATCTTCATTATGAGTTTCTTTAATATTTACGTTGTTAGATGGTTAAAAAATCATTTTAGAAAGATAATATTTCTCAATGTCCTACAATATTTCAAGATCTATGTTTTTCAAGTATAAAATATTTGATATTTTGTGATCCTCATCATATATAAGATGACATGTTCCTTTCCACTAAATGAATCTACCACTTTATTCTCTTTCCTAGGGTGTTAATGCCCTATGCAGTGATAATATTTAATAATCTCTATCCATATTCCTGGTGAATGTTCATATATTTCATTGTTAAAAAATAATTTAATATTTTGTGATAAATATATATGTCACAACATTCTCTATTGAGATAATTCCTCCATATCATTAATAAAAAAATTAATGCGGCTAACTTCAAATAATAAATTTGGTAATTTTTCTCATGGGCCTTAAATTTTTATGAGGAATAAGCTATAACCATATATTTTTTTATGTGAATGCATCACATTCCCTTCATTGATTCATTACTATATATTACAAGGGTTTATCCCCTATATGGCTGTGAAAGCATAGCTGAGCTGATTATATTTATCTTCTGTTTCATAAATAATTCTTCACATTCATCTATCTAAAATAACTTCTCGCCCTTCTGATTTGACGAGGTGAGTGGATCCAATATCCTTAAAAAATTATCCCCAGTATTTTTATAATATAAAAAAAAATTAAATCCATTGAACTCAATCACAGTGGTTGGTATGTCCCATGTTCCAATAACATATATTATTAATGGTTCAACTTATATACAAATAATTGAGATTACATATCCAAATAATGAAACAATATGATTCCAGAATTTATTGTTGGTAAATATTTCATATTTATTATCCTTCCTTAGGTTCTTCAAAAAAATTTCCAAATGATCTTCAGGATATTCCATTCACTTTGAATAAATAATAATATCATTCATAAAGACTACATAATACAGATCATGGTAGTCTCTAAATAATCTATTAATTAAATCTATTAAGACATTGGGGTCATTAGTATGACCAACTGACATAACTAAAAATTTATAGTGTGAATACAATGTATAAAAAGTTTTCTTGGGTATATCCTCCTTCTTAAATAACAATTCATTTTTTAATGAATATAGACCAATCGTGGAAAATTATTTATATCTGCAATGTTATTCAACAAATTTATTAATTCAGTGTAAAGAATACTTGTTTTTTATAGTGATATTTTTATGTTCTTGATAATAAAAATAGATTCAAATTTATCATTCATTTTTTAACAAACAGATTAAGTGAACCCTATAGAAACTCACATGACCAAATGAATACCCTATCAATATTCTCAGGTATTTGGTTATTTATTTTTCTCTACTCAATTAGGGATATTCTCTATGGATTATTTAAAATAGGTGTATCAACAACTATGATTTTTTAATAACTCATATTTATTATTAGGTCAAAGTCCATGAAACAGCACTGGATTACAAAAAGAAAATCTCTCACAATAGAAATTTATTCAATGTTGTGTTTCCCCCCACCCATCGGAGACAAAATTCTCTTATTGTTAAGAATATTGACCCCTATGATTGATGTATATTCATTTCTTAGTTCATTTTTTTCCAAACACTTAAACGTGAATATAGTTGGGTTTGGAATATCAAAAGTAACCTACATTCTATAGATATTGTTGTGGTATTTATGTAAATAAAACCGATCAATGACCAAAACAAAATCCGATTAAAAAATATAAATAATGATATGATTTTTTAAAAAAAATACTTAAAAATTTCATTCGGTGAATAATTATAGACATATGATGCAATCATAATACCCATAGTGGGTTTTACTTCTAAATAAATAAATAATTTTTGGGGTGGAATTGTGATACCCATAGATAACTCTTTAGGTATATAAGAGTGGATAGATCTTTAATGAAATATGTCATTAAAAGTTATAAAGTTGATTGTATGTATATATTTCCCCATCTATTTACCATACACCTCATCAGAAATAGAGATTTCATGAGATTTACCTTTTATTATCAGAACAATAAACTACTGAAATAATTTATTTTCATTTACCTTCAAATTATTTCTCTCATTATCATAAATACCATATTAATTTCATTTAAAACACTATAGTGTGGGTGGTGCATTCTATATATATATATATATATATATATCTCATTTCACACCATCATTTAACAATTTCCCAGTAATAGGGAATTCAATTTCTGGATTACTTTCTTTTTTGTAGTGGAACCATTTACCATTTTCCCTATGAATATTTCCCTCATGTTCCCTTCACATATTTTAGCATTAGGTAATTCTCAAATTCGTATCCATATTAGTTTACAATTTCCTTTTAATTCCATTTTATTTTCATATCTAACCCTTGTGATTGATGGGTAACTCAAATATTCATATCCACCTAGAGGATAAAGTAAAAAATTTCATCACAACTACTAAATTTTCATATTTATAATTCCCATAGAATACTTGGTTTTATTGTAAATAAGAATCAATCAACATTACATTCTAGTTGGATGATAATACTAGAAGCGTGCATTTAGAGTATTTTGATTCTTTCATTATAAATAACAATAGATTTATAAGACATCAATTTTATCTCAAGGAATTATTTCTCCAATTTAATAGAAACAATATGATCCAATTACTTATTAAAAAATAATCTTGTAAATTCAAACCTCACCATATATTCAATTTCATTTTATTATATTATTTTATTGATAATAGTCCACCAAAGATCTAATTCACCTTCAAAATGATATACATCTGCAAGGACATTCTTATGTTCCAAACAATGAATAATAGAAAACATATATTCATTCATATAGACTATTTATTAGTTACTAGTGGACCAGTGGACTCACAAAATCAACGTGGATGTTACCATTTGAAGGAAAAAAAGACATTCCCTCCTTTTCTCATTTAAAATCTCAGTATGATTCTTTACATGTAATTTTTTTGTGATAATTGAAATAATATTTATTATTCCATCTCCCATTACATTTTTTTTCATAGGAGGAAAATCATTGCACAATCCATCATATTCAGTGTTAACATGATTATTTTAGGTTTATGTCATTGACTAATACCAAATTCATAGTGTGAGAAAAAAATAATAATATTGGGAAAACAAATAATCATGAAAAAATATGTATAGGATTTCTAAATCACGACACCTTATTCTATAAAACTGTAGTTTTATTCTAGGTCATTATTGTCTATTACAAAAACATTAGAATTTAGTTGTGTAATTAGAGTTATCCCTATATATCTCACTAAATATTTCTTATCATTGTATTCAATGGTAATCTATAAAATTATATGATACCAAATATAAAGTATTATTATTTTTATACATATGTATTACATCTTAATAGATTAATATTCCATACATGACATATTAATCAATTCTAAAATCATTTATCTCTAGAATATTTAGAGAAAGGGAAACCTAAATACTGGTTTATAAAATATCTATAGATTCTCCCACATAGATCATTATGACTATAAACTGTACTAAAAATATCATATATAGAACCATTCTTCATATCCCAAGAAATGAATCATAATAAAGTGAGATATCTGATGCTGAGTAGGGGTAAATACTAGATATATCAATTATCTTATAAGCCTAACATAGAGATAATTGTATGAGAAGATGAGCATAACATAATATTATTATACCATGAATATAATTGATCATAATAATGAATCATGATATAAATCATGATAATTCATAAGATATAAATCACTGTGGAGTAAAAGAAAATGAGTAATGGGAGCTTAACATTGTCATACGACCTAAAATTATGTCATAAAAAATAAAAGTAAATAATTTACCTTATAATATAGGACCATCTAAAAGGATATCATAGTGGAATTTGTTCCACTTTTACAAACATATTAGTTAAGGTTCTCTCCAAATACTATCATAGTGGGAAACATCCCTTACTGAATTAAGACCACTCTCCATTCTAGTCCTGTTTATCTCATAAGACATCATTATTTACCGAATTAATTAAAATTATTCATAACTATAACCAATCACATATTTAAAATAATATATATGTGTTTCACCATATCATAAATTGTTCATCATATCAAAACCATGGAATTATATGGGTTTCATAACCATTTACTCATAACATAAACAATAAGAAAGAAATGGGGTTCATTAATATATAATAAACATAAATATAAAACATCTAGAATCTGAATAAAGATGATATCCTTGGATAATATACACATTAAATGATAAGTGATATCAAGGTTTTATTCATTTATTAGTATAAATACATTTAAAAGATAATTAAAATATTATTTAGGGAAATATCCTTTCTATTTTGAAATCACATACTTTAAAAAAACTACACAATTATAAATGAAGACATTTTTTTAATAGAACCATGTGAAATTGTTATGGGAGGTTCATAGAAAAGATTTAGTTATAGAATCATTAATCCCAATTTAGTTCATATATGTTACAAAACCATCATTGGATACATTTTTCAGAAATGTCACAAAATACATCATTCAAAAAAATGATTCCTTTCAAATAGTTTTATAAAAAGTCAAAAATAGGTAAAAATAAACATAAAAATTTTTCATATAACATATAAAAAATCAGTTATTTTTTTAAAATATGGGTATAGAAGAAAATTATTCATCATAATATAATAGAAAATTAACAATCCTAAATATTATAGAGATTGGGAAACAAATCTCCTACCTCCAATAATCCTTGCATAAAGAGAACTATAAAATCCTCTATAAAAATTTTAAATTTTTTATAATTCTATAACATAGTCATGTTCATAATTATATTATCATATATTACCTTTATAACATTAAATCTCCCCTATTATCAATAGTTTCTTTTTCAAAATCATTATTTATGGGCGTTAACAATTTTTTCTATCATGAGTATCTGAGTTTTTTATTTTCTATCTTTATACATTTATCTTAGTTCCATGATCTATAGAATATTAATCAAAATACTATAATAATACATATTCATTATATATATATATATCCATAAAAGTTGTATATATAATAAAAAGTTACACCATTCATAAATGTGGTAGACCGTACAAAGGCATTAACAATATTTTCATTTTTTAAAAGATAGAATGAATGAAAGGTAAGAATTAATTCACATATCTAGAATAATTATTATATAATATATATTAATAAAATTCATCTTCAGTACCATTCAAGTAAATATAAATGAAAAATAAATCATAAATCTTCATGGAGGTGGTTTTCATACGTACACACGAGAAATACTTTTATATTTCCTTTGATTCGAATGAGGGTGTCTAATACTATTTTCATAAATATAATTACATTTAAGAATATTTATCATAGTTAATTTATTTATTTTAAATATCATATATTTATAGGATGTAATTAATATTATAAAATTATGTTATCTATTAAGTCGATTTCCCATTCATGGAAACAACTCACATAAATCTCCTCTAATGAGCTCTATGGTTTGAATATTTGGAATAATAGAACCTCTCTATTTTTTATATAGAATTTTCATAATGACTTATTTAGATGTTTTTGGATATATATGCCTAAATGTGTTTTAAATAAGTGATGGAGGCGGTTCCCTTTATAATTGATGTGAGGGTTAATTTTCATATTTCCCAAAAGATTAAATTATAATAACTTCATCATCGTGAAAAATGATTCCAAATAGATAATTATTAAAATATACGGTATTATAGAGTTATAATCCCATAAAATTATAATTTTTAAATATTTGTTTTAATATTACTCCTTACGATTTATATTAAACCATAGTTAATAAATTTAAATTTTAACTATAGTAATAAATATTCAATATTAAAGGGTTTCCATTTTTACTTAAAATTTGATAATTAGGAAATAAAGGGATATTTTATGACATTTTAGACCATATAATATCTGTTAGAGTTGGTTTCATAGAACCGACTACTGTTACTTTTATTACATGGGTATTTAATGTATTTACATATTAAATATCTTATTAGATACTATTCATTTTTCTGCAAGACTATGATTTAATAATGTCCTAGAGTATTTGTTGCATTGATAAGGTCATAGATGTCCCAAAATATGTTGAGAACCTTGAATTTCAATAAAAATAATTCTTAAATATTGTTATTTGGTTGGATTAAATACTATTATGGGACACATAGAATACATATCATCAGTTGTGATTACTTGTAAGAAGATGATACTTCCTATCATGAAGTTAACACTTGGTAATCTCCAAGATAAAATATTATGAGAATAGACCCACCGGTAAGAATTACACATTTATTGGTGTCATAGGACATTCCAATCCATGTCCATGTGTAGTTCTCCTTATACATTATGATAATCTTTAATATGTTTCACGACTCACGCAATGTGATTTAAAGATGAAAACCGTCACGCAGACAGTTGGCGAGATATAGGGTATGTTCGGCGCGTCACGAGTGGAATGTTATTAATGGATCAGTCATGCAAGGATTTTCCCCTTAAATTTATGGATGTTTATATCTTGGCCCATTGGTTTAAATAGAACCATCACATAAAATTCCACATCCATGGTGTAACAATGAGTTTAATTCATGTAGACAAAGAACAATGTATCAAGAACAAAGGTTGATGAAACTATCATGAAACTGGCTTTATGAGATATTGAGACAAAGGGGGTATATTACACAGTGTGTGTTCATATGTTGATGTCATTTTTGTGACTATTATTTCATTTTCCTGGGTGACTTGAACCATTTCTAGACAATACTCTTGGATACCAGGAAAACCAACCTAATGCCAACAAAAAAGAATCCTAGAGGGTCACACACTCTGTGTTTCTCTTGGTCTCTGTTAAATTCTATTTTATTTTATGTAATAAATATTATTCCCAATAAATTGGAATAATATTATCCAAGATAAAATGATTTCAAAAATTAAATAAATATTTATTCACCAAATTTTGGGTAAAATATGTTTATTTAATTTATTGAACATTTAATAAATATTTATTTAGAATTTAGTAAATAAAATATTTATTTAAGAGATTTATTTATTTATTTATTTGTTTAGGGTTTCAATAAAAGTAAGTAGAGTTCGAGTGGGAAATGGTCATTCTGGTATTAAAATAATTATTTACAAGATGGTAAATAAGTATTTAACTAGATGGCACAAGTTAAAATAATAATAACGCTGCTATTATTTTTTGATGCAGAAGTTTATTTATAATTCAATTTTTCCCATGCCCTCTCACCATAAATAAGGGCACAATATTATTATGAAAATAATGGGGTTTTCTCTAAGGTTATGAATGCATCTATTTGTTGTTTATGCAATTAAATATTATAACTGAAGTCACATGTCGATAAATAGACATGTACGCCTATTTTTCCATGACCCGAATTGCACACCTGATGAATTGAGAATTTTTTAGAAAAATAGTTTCTCCCTAGAATCCTATACCCTCCACTTTGAAGAATGATACACATTATTCATGGCTGAAGAAAAAGTGATCAATAATGAATGACACATGACACTTGCATCATCGGGCTAGCACCCGGAGAACACGTATTGTCAATCGGAGGCCCTCAGAGTACTTGTGGATCACTAATATAGGGGTTGTAGTTTGTATCCTTGCAAGAGAAATAAGATAATCAAAAAGGATAATTCTAGATGATAAAAATAAACAATAAAGAATATAATGAAGATCTAGATATTTGTTTCTTTATGAAATTAATTAAATAAATGATAAACATGATGTGTAAGATCCTCTCTAAAGGATTCCGACCTCTACTTTCTTTATCTTAATCATTGATTCTATTTCGTGGAGACTAGAATTCATCATCGTATTGTTCCCGAAATAATAATTAATCATTGTAAAAATTAATTTTGGGTTCCATCCCAACCATGCTTCCTCTACACACAAAACCTTCAAGTATTATCAGAGGGAGGTTACATCATGGTTTATAATTTTTTAAATAATTTATTGATGATTTACAGTTTAACAATTTAGTTTTTCAATTCATGTTTAATCATTTTTATAATCTTAATTTTAAGTTTTACTCTACCTATTTTCATTTTTCACATATTCCATAGAAACAATTTATTTTTTAATCAAAATTAAAATGGAGAACTCATTAAGAGTTACCGGAAATTTTTCCCAAGTGACACAAATGTACAGGCAGTGTGTTCTTCCTTACATTAAATGTTCTTCCCTATACACCATGCAATTCAGACTACACGCCGTGTTGTTGTTTATAGAGAATAGGAAGTAATTCAACACTTAATCAAGCCTTTTTTATTTATTACAAGTAGTGCATTTAATTTTGCACACTGTGTTGACCAGGATAGATAGGCACACAGATACTAGATTACATGTTGTGTGTCCAACTAGACATGGTGTATAGTCTCTATGGAATAGGGTCAAATTAAGTATACCATACACGATAAAGCCAACCGGTAACTGTGTAACATGGAGACAACATGGAATGGAGTGTAACACCCCGAGATTTTATGAAAAATATACTTTTAATATCATTGATGTATTGTGTTGTATGCTACAACAACATTACCTTGCGCTATACGCAACACCGTATGAGTTTGCAGTATACACAACACTATTCTTGGATCATGTTACACACAATTTTGATAGTAGTTATTCTACGAAACATTGAGTGTATATATATAAATATATATATATATTCAATGTATAAATGAAATATGGTTGGATTCTGTTATACGAAACAACCGAGGAGTCTTGCACAACACGCAACCCTGACTTGGCTTGCATTACACGCAATCATGACTTTCCTCGATAGCGTGTGTTGTACGCAATACCAGGTTTCACTAAACAATGATATATGATTATAATATTATTATGAAATAGACGTTATGAATAGTATAAACTACATTTTGAATTTTATAACATTATTATTCATCTTTCACATTTTATAGAACATGGTATTAGAAAAAAATCAATCTTTCAAGTAAAATAAGTATTTTTAAAAAAATGTAGTTTTGCCGACTTTTGATGGTGCACCCACATTAAATCTTGTTTTTGACATGTATATAAGTTAAATTTGAGAAAATAAAATTCTTCTTTGGAATCATGATATAAAAATTTACTTTGGATAATTTTTTCATATTATTCTGATAACTCTAATATTTTAATAAATAGTAAAAACACGCTATATTTTAATTTAAAAAAACATTTTTCATCGCAATAATTTATATGGTTAGATTATCCTTTTAATTGGTTTTAAAATGTAATTAGAATATATTTTTACTATTTAATCCAATGTTGTTCATTTGAATTAATTTTACTTTCAAATTGGATATAAACAAGTATCAATCTTTTGATAATTATTGTTTCTTAAAAACACGCTTTTTGTTTTGATAGTGGGAATAAATTTTAAAATTAATTAATTCTAAATCTATGTTTTGAATTTGGAAAAATAGTCATCAATTTTGTATTCGGAATATCAAATAATTCTTAGGCTGAATGTTTGGTATTTTTCTGAAAAACTTCAATTTTCGATGAATAGTGAAACCACTTATTGGTTGATAAAAAACTGAATTTTCATTTAAATGAAATATTACCACTTCTGTGAATTGAATTTCAAAAATCCGAGAGAAACGGTTAATATCAAGAACTAAAATGTGGTTCAATGAGTTGAAAATATTTTTTCGTGAATATTAACTTTTTACTTTTATTTACCACGGCTAAAAGTAAAAAGGGTAATTAAGGGAAAATGATATTATTATTACCCTAAAACATGTCCTAATTCTATTGGACAAGTTTAATGAAACCAAAAACAACCTTAGGAATAAAATATGACCATTTAGGCCCACTTGGATGGGATTAGGACATTTAATATTAATTTCTTTATAGAAGGGTTAAAATAGTTAATGTCAAAGTGTAATAAGTAAATCATTTTTAATATAGGGTTATACAGAAGATAAATTAGACTGTAAATACTCATAATAAAGCTAAAACGTGTTCCTACATAATGGTATTTTATTTATAATTTATATATATAAAATAATTTAATTTATTTATGACACAAAGATGATGTAGTAATTATCTTATTAATGAAATATTGACATAATTGAAGTTATAAATACCCAAATAAATGTAATTTTACTCTTTTAATGAATTAAACTAATTTTATAGGTTAATATGACATGGTAGTATTGATTTAATTTACTTTTTTCGAATTAATAATTATGTTATGATTTTCAAAAAAAATCAATTACCAAATAGTGCCAAAATTGACATAAAATAGTTTTTAAAACAAATATTATATTATTAATTGTTATTTTATTCCTAAAAATCTAAGGTTCAGAAAAATGATTTAGATAAGGTTATATATATTAATAATAAACAACTTGGGGTTCTTTTGGCATGTTATATAATGTTTATTAACCTTATAGTGTAAGAAAACAAGAAGACGCGTTAAAAATAAAATTATTTAACGTAAGGTTAAATCTAAATGATAAGGTTAAAATATAAATCTAAACTTGTCTAAATTCTATTTTATGAGATTATTTAGACCCATAACCACATTATCTTCGAAATAAATCAATTTGGAGCTATTAAAAACCGAATATGTCTTTATAATAAAATAATATTTTTAGTTTTTCCAAAGGTACCTCTCTCCTCCCTTATAAAATAGATCCTCCTCCCTCTCTTCCTAACACCACATTGAGCCTTCAAGCTCCGCCAACCCTTGACAAAGACTCTTCTCCACTTCCATAGAAATATCCTAAAGGTTCTGGTCTTCTTAAAATACCAATTTTAGTTCCCTAAGATGAGGTCTCAAAGAGGCGCTTCAAAGAAGAGGTAATGTCCGTTATCGATTCATTCAACTTTATTTCATCTTCCACTTCTTCTTATTTAGTTGTTTCATTATAAAGTAATAACATCCGTATAAATCATATAATGATATGTAATTATAAGTATGAAACAACCTTATTTCACCATCTATCCATCCTACGGAAAATGAAATCACCACACGTGCGTACGTACAGAATACCGTCTCCACGCCGTGGTGAAATATGTTTTTCCACCAACAACTTACATGGATGGGTATAATGGTGTAAATAATAAATATATATGGTTATTATAACATCATACTGATTCTAATATATAATACCATCCACTCCAATTCTATTCAATAATTATGGTAATGATATCATTGCTCGTGCGTACGTACGAAATACCGTCTCCACGACGCGATGAGATTCATTCTCCAGGTTAACCATACACGAATGATCATAAAGTTTTTATATTGAATAATAATGAAATATATGAAACAATAATGCTACTATATTTTTGTATATATATATGTATGTCATCCAATTGATTCCATTCAATTCAATGAGGAAACGAAAACAACGTTCATGCGTACATACGACCTACCGTCTCCATGAACAGTGTATTTCTTTCCAATTATCGATCTATTATATATGTATATTTTGAATATATATTACATATAAAACATGTTTTATATTCTGTAATTAATTAATTATGATCTAAGTAATCATATGAATAATTACAAGTCAAAACACGTACGACAAATGAAACGATGTTACCCAAAACGCTCTTTAACATGGAATTTACAAAAGAACGGGTAATATAAAGTCTTAAGTGAACCATATATGATATCATAACAGTGAATATGATTCTGTAATAAGTCAACGACATTATTTAAATCATTATACTGGAGGTTCGGATATGTACGAAACATATCAGACCTAAGGTAAGGGATAATTATTCCAATCTCATTCTTATCCGAGATTGTTTATTCGTAAGTATTTACTGGGGTAATATTTATCATCCATGTCCAAGTTTTATAAAAATGTTTTCATGATTGTTTAAATTCCTTTTTTCCCATTTTTGACTTTTACTACATGGTATGTAAGGAATCTTTTTTTTATTACCATACGAGGTACCTTTTGAAATACTTTTATTTTAAATGTTCATGGAATTTTGTGAAATGAAAATTATTTTTAAGAGGAATGTATATTTTCCTCAAGAATTCATTTCAAATGTTTTATCCAAACCATTTTCCATCTAAAATGACATTATTTTATATGTGTATGTATAAAGTATAATTTCACTATGATTTAAATGGTTTCACTTTTCTTATTATGAAATGATATCCATTTCTTTTGAATGGATTATGTGATGATGGGATGATGTTTATGAAACCCATTCTATTCGTTGGGTTATTATGAATGATGTATGTTTATTTTGTGGCACAAGTAAGAATGATTTCATTATGAGATGGGTGGGACCTGTATGTCCCTCTAATGAATTGGGTAACGATTTATATCTCATGATATAGACATGGCTGGAATGGTAAGTTAATCCGGTTTAGTGTTACATGACTGAAACTAGGAGTGAACTCGATTCAGAAAGGGACTTTGTCCACTAAGATGGTCTTGGGAGTAATGTCTGGGCTACTATGGAAATCATAACATGTGCTGAATGGTTTCCAAAATTACATGTTATATTCCCATTATATTTTATCATGGTTGATGTTCCATTATGATATATTCCTTAAGTACTTCCATGATTTATGTCTTTGCTCAAGATTTTGATGTTTAAATTTCATGTTCATGTTTTTGCTTCCAAATGTTTATGGATTGTTTTATGTTATCTATGTTTTCCCTTTCGAAGCATTTGAGCTCACCCTTTTTATGCTTTATTTTCCCCAGTAATTAAAGAAAGTTTTTAGGTAAGGAAACAAAAATGGGGAGATCGTTATGGGAGTTGTTCAAGATATTTCAACATGATTAGAAGTTTATATTCCGAGTTTTAAAAGACATAAAACTATTACGGTCCTTGTGTGTCTGTTTTTTTATTTTTTAAGTATTCCACAAAAGTAATTTAATGTACATGTACATCAAGCTTTGGGTCTCTATAGTTGGTATCAGAGGAAAGGTTTAGTCAACCATTGTAAACTAGGATGTGATAACTTTAGTGAGATCCCTAGAGATATTTCTATGGTATGTCTAGGGATGTACCTAAGGTTAAGTATATGTATAGTTTATAGTCCTAGAATTATGGTAACGATCATAGAATAAAACCTAAGATGTTAGATATTGAAGGTACTCCCCCTTTATTATGTTCTTTTCCCTGGCATGATTTTTCCTCTCACACAATTCATTTTGGGTTTCAGAAGATGAATGGAACTCGAAGGAACCGTGTTGAACAATGCAATGGATAATGCAATGATTGTCCTCCTGAACAAAAAAATGTTATGGGAGATGGAGTGAAAAATATTATTTCTATACTTACACAAGCTATGAATCATTCTGGACTTCCAAATGAGCAGAGAAGGGAACAATATTCTATTGAGCCCTTCATGAGGCAATGTACACCTTATTTCAGTGGGTCTTCTGATCCACTTGCTGCTGAACAATGGTTCAGTACCACTGAAAATAAATTTTCAGTTCTTCAATATTCTGAACATGATAAAGTCATCTTAGTAGTATATCATTTGGCAGGTGAAGCTGATCAATGGTGGAATCTTATCAAGAATACGAGTCCAAGAGATGAAATTGAGTACATCGAATGGGATGAGTTGAAGAACTTATTATTCAATAAGTAATTACCTCGTATTCTTCGAACAAAGATGGAGAAGGATTTTCTTGAACTATATAAAAAGGATGATGAATCTGTTGGTGTATACGAAGCGAAATTTACAAGGCTTGCAAGGTATGCATCTGGCTTTATCATCCAACCTGAAAGTAAAGTTGATCGATTCTTTAGTGGCTTAAAACCAAATCTTCGAAAGAAATTAGATATAAAATACTTCAGTAGCTATGAATAAATTGTGTGTTGTGCTATCAAGGTAGAAATGGAAGTTGGTGTTACTTATCCATCTCATGGTTTTGATAAGAAATGAAATATGGAGTTCAGGAGAAATCGTAGAATAATGGTGAAAATAAGATGAATGTTTCCTTATGCTCAAAGTGTAGAAAGAAGCATGGTGGAGATTGTCTTAATGGGACTAAAAAATGTTTTAAGTGTGGAAAAGAAGGTCATCGAGTAGTTGAGTGTTGAAGTAATGGAAAATGTGTTGCTAATGATTTGAATAATGAAAAGACTGTAGAGAACGCACCAACAACACATCAATGCTTCATGGTCAAGGAAATGGGGAATTATGCTAATAAATGCCATATTCCAAGGGTTAGTAATGATCGACATGAGCAGCCACTTAAGGAAAAGGACAAAGGGAAGTCACATGCGATCACCATTGGAAATATTGAATATGACAATGATGTGGTGGAATGATTAAGTGTTTATGTAATGGGATTCCAAAATAATGTTGTATATAATATCGTGGAATATTGGAATTTTATGTATTCGTCTATTGTGGTTTTGAATAATTTTATGGTACCAGTAACCATGGAAAGTGATTGAGATATTTTATGAAAAATGATTATATACGCATAATGAAGGGATAAGGAGAAAATGAAATGTTTGACAGTATTCATGAGCTCATTACTGATATAATGAAATAGTTATATCATGGATTGAGTATATAGAATTTTGGGATTTTGGTATGTGGAAAGAGTTAGCTTTTGACAGCACTCATGTTTTCACTAAGATTCAATGGGAATTCATTTTTCAAGAGAATACATGATTATGGCCTTCGAATGTTAGGAATGTGACCAACAAGACATATCTTATGGTATATGGGGATCAACGATGGTATTAACATGCTTGTTATATGAAATCTATGGTAATGGTTTTCACTATAATATGAGAATGGACTGCAGTATTATGGATAAGCCTAAATACTGTAATGGATTTTGTTGGACATAAGTTAGTATTGTTTAAGGATAGAAGTTTTTTTCGATATTATTTATGGGATTTTATAGTAATATAGTTTTAGAAAAAGGAAAACCTGCAGGACGGCCGACAACCCATTGCATCAGACACGGTTGTGGGAATCGAACCCACAACCGAAGTGTGACTGGCTTTTATCGCCTACCATTGGCCTACATGAAGTCCATGTTTAGTAAAAACTAGTTTTATTATATAAAGCAGTATGATATATGAAGTATAAGTCCATTTTAGTAACCATATATGATTAATCTCACTATAGATTGACTTATGTATTTTTGATAACTTTTATAACCTTTTGTTTGAGACAGATGGAATGACCCATCATTCTATCACATGATCTGCTAACACTTCACGAATTACAGATTCAACTTCATTTCTTCAAGAGATGATGTGGAAATTGTCCAAAGAACGACCAACGGTGAGACTATACCAAAATCACAAAAGTATTTATTCAAATTGTAATTTCCTAAACTTTAGGGAAATGATCTTGAAAACCAAAAATGTTTTCCTATTTACCTTATATCCGATGAATCAGATGGTACCTTAGATCATCAAAAATCTATGGCTTTGTGATTGATGGATTTTTCATAGCCATGTTCTCTACCACTCTCCATCAGAACTTGATGGTTAGATTTTTCTTCCATATCCATATATTCACCTATGTTCTCCTATATGGAAACCCAATGATGAGTTACTTTGGGTAACCGTTACATTTCATTCTTTAGTTTTTAAAATTATGTTTTACTATTCCTTTTTATGAAGTGGGTTTCTATAAATAGTAAACGATTTATAACCCTGACGAATTTCGAGTGCGAAATTAATTTTAAGGGGGGTATAATGTAACACCCCGAGATTTTATGAAAAATATTCTTTTAATATCATTGATGTATTGTGTTGTATGCTACAACATGATTACATTACACTATACACATGATCGTATGATCTTGCAGTATACACAACACTATTCATGGATCATGTTACACACAAGTTTGATAGTAGTTATTCTACGAATCATTTAGTATATATATATATATATCTATATATATATTCAATGTATAAATGAAATATTTTTGGATTCTGTTATACAAAACAACGGAGAATTCTCTCATAACACGCAACCTTGACTTGGCTCGCATTACACACAATCATGACTTTCCTCGATTGCGTGTGTTGTATGCAATACCAAGTTTCACTAAACAACGATATATGGTTATAATATTATTATGAACTAGACGTTATGAATAGTATCAACTAAATTTTGAATTTTATAACATTATTATTCATCTTACACATTTTCTAGAACATGGTATGAGAATAAAATCAATTTTAGGAGTAAAATAAGTATTTTTAAAAAAATGTATTTTTGCTGCCTTTTGATTGCGCACCCACCTTAAATCTTGTTTTTGACATGTCTATAAGCTCAACTTGACAAAATAAAATTCTTCTTTTGAATCAGGATATAAAAAATTACTTTGGATAAATTTTTCATATTATTCTGATAACTTTAATATTTTAATGAATAGTAAAAACACGCTATATTTTAATTAAAAACAACTTTTTCATCACAATAATTTATATGGTTAGATTATATTTTTAATTGGATATTAAGTTCAATTAGAATATAATTTTACCATTTAATCCAATGTTGGTCATTTGAATTAATTTCACTTTGAAATTGGATATAAACAAGTATCAATCTTTTGATAGTTATTGTTTCTTAAAAACACGCTATTTGTTTTGATAACGGGAATTAATTTTAATATTAATGAATGACACATCAATGTTTTTCATTTGTCCAAATAGACATAAATTTAGAATTCGGAATATCAAATAATGATTAGGATGAATTTTTGGTATTTTTCTGAAAAAGTTCAATTTTCGATTAATAGTGATACCACTTAGTGGTAGATAAAAAACTGACTTTTTAATTTAAATGAAATTTTACCACTTCTTGTGAATTGAATTTCAAAAATTCGAGAGACACGGTTAATATTGTGGACTAAAATGTGCTTCAATGAGATGAAAATATTTTTTGATGAATAGTAACTTTTTACTTTTATTTACCACAGTTAAAAGTAAATAGGGTAATTAAGGGTCAACGTGATATTATTATTATTACCCTAACACATGTACAAATTCTATTGGACAACTTTAATTCGACCAAAAACAACCTTGGGAATAAAATATGACCATTTAGGCTCACTGGATTAGATTAGGACATTTAATATTAATTTATTTAATGAAAGGTTAAAATAGTTAAAATCAATGTTTAATAAGCAATGAATTTTTAATATAGGTTTATAAATAAGATAAATTAGACTATAAATATTCATTATAAATCTAAAAAGATTTCCTACATAATTGTATATTATTTATAATTTTTAGATATTAAATAAAATATTTTTATGACACAAAGATGATGCAGTAAGTATATTATTAATGAAATATTGACATGATTGATGTTATAAATACACAAATAAATGTAATTTGAGGCTTTTTATGAATTATAAAAATTTTCTATGTTCATATGACATGTTAGTATTTATTTAATTAACTTTTTTTGAATTAATCATCTGTTATGAATTTCACAAAAATCAATTATCAAATAGAGTCAAAATTGACATAAAATAGATTTTAAAACAAATATTATAATCATAATTGTTATTTTATTCCTAAAAATCTAAAGTTTGGAACAATTACCTAGATATGGTTATATATATTAATAATAATAATCTTTGGGTTTGTTTGGATTATTATAGTAAGTTTATTAACCTTATAGTGTTAGAAAACAAGAAGACATAGTAAAAGTAAAATTATTTATCTTAAGGTTAAGTCTAAATGATAAGGTTAAAATTGAAACCTAAACTTCTCTAAATTCTATTGGATGAGAGGATTTAGACCCATCCCCAAGTTTTCTTCTAAATAAATCAATTTGGAGCTATTAAAAACCGAATATGACTTTATAATAAAATAATATTTTTAGTTTTTCCAAAGCCGCCCCTCTCCTCCCTTATAAAAGGGAACCTCCTACCTCTCTTCCTCACACCACTTTGAGCCTTCATGCTCGGCCAAACCCTGCAAAATTCTCTTATAAACTTCCATAGAAACATCCTATAGGTTCTGGTCTTCTTAAAAGACCAATTTTAGTGCCCTAAGAGGAGGTCTCAAAGAGGCCTTTCAATGAAGAGGTAATGTCCGTTACCAAATCTTTCAACTTTATTTCATCTTCCAGTTCTTCTTCTTTAGTTGTTTCATTATGAAGTAATAACATCATTATAAATCATATACTGATATGTTATTATATGTATGAAACAATACTATTTCACCATCTATCCATCCTAAGGAAAATTAAATCACCACGCGTGCGTACGTATGGAATACCGTCTCCACGCCGTGGTGAAATCTGTTTTTCCACCAACACCTTACATAGATGGGTATAATAGTTTAAAGAATAACTATATATGGTTATTATAACATCATACTGATTCTGATATATTACACCATCCACTCCAATTCTATTTAATAATTATGGGAACGATATCATCGCTGTGGGTATGTACGGAATACCATCTCCACGACACGATGAGATTCATTATCCTTGTTAACCATACATAAATGATCATAAAGTTTATATAATAAATAATAATGAAATGTATGAAATAATAATGATACTAGATAGATATATATATATTTCATCCAATTAATTCCATTCAATTCAATGAGGAAACTAAAACAACGTTCATACGTACGTACGGCCTACCCTCTCCATGAACGGTGTATTTCTTTCTATTTATCGATCAATTATATATATGTATGTTATGAATATATTTTATATATAAATCATGTTTTATATTATAGAATTAAGTAATCATGATCTAAGTAATCATATGAATAATTACACGTCAAAACACGGATGATAAATGAAATGAATTTACCAAAAACGCTCTTTAACAAGGAATTTACAAAAGAATCGGTAATATAAAGTCATAAGTGAACCATATATGATATCATAACATTGAATATGATTCTATAATAAGTCAATGAACTTATTTAAATCATTATACAGTAGTTTCAAATATGTACGAAGCATATTAGACCTAAGGTAAGGGAGAATTATTCCAATCTCATTCTTATCTGAGATTGATTATTCGTAAGTATTTACTAGGATAATATTTATCATCCATGTCCAAGTTTTATAAAAAAAAATTCATGTATTTTTAAATTCCTTTTTCCCATTTTTTACTTTTACTACATGGTATGTATGGAACCATTTTTTTGATTACCATACGATGTGCCTTTTGACTTTTCCAAAAAAAGTAAAAGAATAATGTTATTTTTGACTTATACAACATGAACGGATTTTTATAATTTCATAACGCCTCATTTTCATGAAGCTTACTCTACACGATTTTATCAAAATTTTCAACAAAATACTTTTATTTTAAAAGTGCATGGCATTTTGTGTAAAGAAATTGATTTTGAAGAAGAAATGATATTTTCCTCAAGAATTCATTTCAAATGTTTTATCAAAACCATTTTCCATCTAAAATGACATTATTTCATATGTGTATGTTTCAAGTATAATGTCACTATGATTTACATGGTTTCACTTTTCTTATTATGAAATGATATCCATTTCATTTATATGGATTATGTGATGATGGGATGAAGTTTATGAAACCCATTCTATTCGTTGGGTTATTATGAATGATGTATGTTTATTTTGTGGCACAAGTAAGATTGATTTCATAATGAGATGGATGGGACCTATATCTCTCTCAAATGAATTGGGTAGAGATTTATATCTCATGAGATAGACATGGCTGGAACAGTAAGTTAATCCGGTTCAGTGTTACAGGACTGAAATGAGGAGTGAACTCGATTCAGAAAGGGACTTTGTCCACTAAGAAGGTTTTGGAAGTAATGCCTTGGCTAATATGGAAATAATAACATGTGCTGAATGGTTTCCACAATTATATGTTTTATTACCATTATATTTTATCATGG
This sequence comes from Viscum album, assembly GCA_963277665.1. Lineage (NCBI taxonomy): Eukaryota > Viridiplantae > Streptophyta > Magnoliopsida > Santalales > Viscaceae > Viscum > Viscum album. The sequence goes on along the minus strand of OY728133.1, from coordinate 1,368,489,200 downwards.
TTGATGTTCCATTTATATATATTCCTTACGTACTTCTACAATTTATGTCTTTGCTCAAGATTTTGATGTTTAAATTTCATGTTCATGTTTTTGCATCTAAATGTTTATGGATTGTTTTATGTTATCTATGTTTGCCCTTATTGGGAATTTGAGCTCACCCTTTTTTTGTATTTTTTCCCTAGGAAATAATGAAAGGTTTTAGCTAAGGAAAAAAAGGTGGAAGATTGTTATGGGAGTTTTTCAAGATATTTCAACATTATTATAAGTTTATATTCAGAGTTTCCAAAGAAACTATGCTATTATGATAATTGAGTGGCTGTTTTGTTTATGTATTGTGTATTCCGAAAATGTAATGTAATGTCCATGTACATCAAGCTTTGAGTATCTACATGTAGAACACTGTACACATCATGTACTATGAAATTTATGATGTACTCCCCACACACAGAGTCTCCAGGCATGTACTTTAGGAACGACAGTGAATGTAGTACACACCTTGTAGTCAGAACAACATGTCATGTACTTCACAAAATTACACAAAGCTAAATCATAAATGTTTGTGTAATGTTCATAACTACTTATCATGTGTAAATAATATTATATTATTTATACTCTATGCCTTGAAGCATCATGTATTCCATTTGTAGGAAGTTTATAATAGTATAAAAATATAATACATTTTTGGAAGATTCGAATGGGTGTTCAGCAGATTACCACCAATGTTTATTTATGCACAATGATTAGAATCTCAAGGAAATTCAGAAATTTATTAAGAGAAAATGATTGATTAATTAATGATAATAACTAATTAATTCAAGAATGATTAATCCTAATAATAATGACTAAAGAATTGAATACCAGTTATATTAAATATGTATCTTTTTGCATGTATGTGGGGGATCATGATCTAGAAAAAGATATTTTTATGTGAATGGTTTCCTTTTAATTTATTTATTAAATTAATTATTGGTCTATAATACATCAATCGTCATTAATATGAAGGGACTTCATTCACGAGGTTTTATTTATGTAAACCCCCATTTTCACCCTCACCTATTTTTGAATTAAAAAAATTATATTTAATCGATGGAACTCCCAAGCTAGTGGAGATGGTTAATGGTGGAGATGAGATGAAACTAATCCTAAGAGATATAGAGTAGGATAGGTGGAACACAGTAAATATAAACCCAAAATTATTAATGGGTTTTTACCGTATATGAGGGTCAGTTAATTAATAGATAGATAAACTAACCATTAGAAAATCTCTTGATCATTCCCTTTACATTATTTTATTTCTGTCAATTGCATGGTTTATCATTATGGAAGTGTTGTCACGATCACATAATTAATTAATTGAACATGAATTCATGATGGAACTAATATAAACCAGGATTACGCATAAATTTTATCAAGATATATTTAATCACAAATATTAATAAGCATGTCATAATGATGATAAAAAATTCACACATAGGAGATAAACACCCCTAAAATAAAAATTTAGGTCAGACCAAGCCTTCTGTTACTGGATTTAGAGAAAACCCCAATAAAAATATGTGTTTGACCATCCCTTGGGACACTTAATTTTACACCAGAAGCCCTTATGAAAGGTTTTGGGTTGACATAACCATATTACATCATAAGAACATTCCCTTGAAAGACTTGGTGTAATATTTTAGGCAATAATTGAGGATATCCAATGTTAGGATTTCATGATTGGGGAGTCCACCCAAAAGATCATAGAGGTTCATACCCACTATTGAAAAATAACTTCTTACATAAATTCCATCAAATATCATTACAAACAATTGTTGGGATTTTTCAAATGGGAATATAGATCATTTCCACTATAATGTCATGGAAACTATACATTCTGAGTTCAATGGTTATGGCCATTGGGACTTGATAAAATAGTGGGAGACATAATAAAATTACTAATTATTTATCATAATATGTAACCATGAAAGTGATAATGATATTTTATATTAATTATAAAATAAAATGGAAAAATCTTCAACCACACTAATTATACGATCAATTCATGATATAGAAAACATCATCACCAGTAGTATATTCCAGTAATTGTTTAGATGCATTTGGGTTATTCTACTCCATGAAATAATTTCTTATGTGCTAGAGTCATCATTAAATAATCTTCCTTACCCAGAGGCATGTGATGAAGTGTTTTTTATCTATGATAGAAATATGGATGACATGGTCAATGTTCAATCCTTGATGTTATCATCAATGTGTAGTGAGTATAGGAAGTATCATGAAAACATGGATTCCTATAGCATGTTTGAGCACAAATGTGGTCTTTACTAGGAGAGAGAAAGTCATTAACTGTTTGAGATTTCGAAAGAACTCTTTTAGAGTAAGCTTGAAGAGGGTTCCCCAGCTGGGCCTCACATAGTCAAGCTCATTGGATAAATTTAGAATATGGAGGTTATATGGTTTAATCTCATAGAAGAACTGGGTATTGATATTATTCTTGTATCACTACTTCATAACTCCTTCATAATTTTTTTTTAATTTCAATATGAACAACATTGAGAAGTATATTTCTAATCATATTATCCTCATTCTCCAAGTGAACAAAGATATGATGTGCGAAAAACCAACTCTCTTTATGGTAAATAAGAGGAAACAGATGGTGAAGATCTTTAAGACCAAAGATTCTTCATACCCTTCCAAGAACATGAAGATTATATGGGAGGCAATGTAACAAGAATCTGTTTGTTTCACATTTTTTACGATGGTCCACTCGAAGAAGAACTGCACCAATCTTAAGAATCAAGTGGAAGCTTCATGATTTTTATCAAATGTAGTCTACCTTTTTCAACAAATTGGGTATTAGATATAGCTTGGGGTTCTCAGATATTTATCCAAATATAGGAACCAAGTAAATTCAAGAAGATTGATAGAGGGGAGGTAGATCTATGAGCATCCAATAGAGCCAGACATTCTATTGTAGCAGTCAAGGACTACCAACCAAAATTTACAGCTGAGATGATCTTAGTATTAAAAGGATGTTATTATCTACCTTCTATTAATAAAAACAATATTTCTGTATCCATATTAGTTATATATGGGTTATTTTTTATGTTTAGAAATGAATTTTTTTTCTTTTACAATTATATAATTTTTCTTGTTGGGAACATTTATACAACGGTCTTTATATGTTGTATTAAAAAACCATGTAATGGAAATCGATAAAAAAAATACTTCTCATGACTCTTACCAAACAAAAATTGGAATCACCAGCTAGGTCATTTAAATGAGAAACACTTGACATATATTTTTCAAGATGGATATTCAGATTCTTAAGAACTAAAACCACTTGTCGTAGGTCATGCATGATTACAAGGGATAATGTCATAATCCCCATTTAGTGGGAAAGATGAAAGGGCTAAAGCGATTCTTGAATTGGTTCATACTGATGTGTGTAGACCATTTTTAGTTGAAGTAATGGGTGGGTACTCATAATTCATAACTTTTAATGACTATTTTATTAGATATGGATATATCTACTTAATGAGGTATATGTATGATTCTTTTGATATGTTCAAAGAATACAAAAATGAGGTTGAGAAACATCTTGGTAAAAAGATTAAGAAACTCTTCTCAGGACGAGGTAGATAATATCTTAATTAAGACATCATTGACAACATACAGAAGTTTGGGATACTATCCCAACTCACTAATTATTACACTCCATAGTGGAATAGTGTGAGAAAAAGGAATAAATGCACCTTGTTGGACACAGTGAGATCAATGATGAATCATGTGAGTCTTCCATTATCTTTTTGGGGATATTCATTACAAATAGTGTCACGCATAATAAAAAAGTAAAAACTAAATCGATAAATGTTATTCCATACGAGTTTTAGAGTAGAAATAAATCCATGTTATCAAATTTACATGTGTGGGGGAAGAGATGTGTTCATTAAGGCCTCTTCAGGTAACAAACTGGCACACCATGGCACAAATTGTACTTTTATAGGATAACCCATGTAAACATGGTGATATTATCTATAAAACCCCTCATACAAAAATGTTATAGTGGAAATAAATGTAATATTCCATGATAGGGAGAACATATCAAAACGTGATAGTGGGATCAAGATAGAATTCGATGAAGTCGAGGCTTGAGGTACACAAGAGTTGGTACATGAAAAAATTCTACAAAGCCTCACGACGAAAGAGTTGTTCTAAAGACACAATAACCACAAAGAAGTATAAGGAGGGTTATAGAGAAATAAGGGTATAATTTTCTAGTTACTGAGGATGGTTACTCTTTATTAGTTGATAATAATGATCATATAACCTACGACGAAGAAGTAAACGGTACAAATGTTGCCAAGTGGAAAGAAGCTAAGATTACTGAAATAGATTCCATGTACTAAAACCATTTCTAGATTTTTGTAGACCCTCTAGCTGATTTATATCATGTTGGTTGAAAATGGGTATTCAAGAAGAAACTGGACATGGTAGTAGATTTCAGTACCTATAAGGAAAGACTGGTTTCAAAAGTGTTCAAGAATCTTCATGGAATTGACTTTTACGAATCCTTTTTACTAGTTGCAATACTGAAATCCATCAGAATTATATTATCCATTGATAATTACCATGACTATAATATTTGGAAACTGGGTTCCAAAACAACCTTCATTAATAGGTCCCATCAGTATGATGTCTACATGACACAAACTAACTGTTTTATAACTCCAATGGTTGTCAAAAAGTTTTGAATGTTTCTGAAATCCATTAAAGGATTAAAGAAAGCATCCAAGCCATTGAACATTCATATTGATTAAGTAAAAAAAATTAGTTTTTTCAAGAACATATGTAAGGCTTGTATTAAGAAATGGTTTATTAAGAGTTCAATAATTTTACTAATACTATGTATTGATGACATATTACATATTGGAATTGAGATACTAGTCTTACTATCTATTGATACATGGTTTAATAAGTGCTTCTCCATAAATGATTTGGTTGATGGAACATATATTCATGGGACATGATCTATCATGATATATACAAGATATTGTTGGGATAATTTCAAATTGCATATATTGATAAGATAATGAAGAGATTTAGTATGGAATAATCCAAAAGGAGATTGTTTCCAACATCACATGGCATTCAACTTTCCCAAAAATTTGTCCTCAGACACATGAGGATTAAGTTAATGGAAAGGAATCCATACAAATTGGAGATAGGGTCAGTCATGTATTCCATTCTATGTACTTGGATGGATGTCCCCTATGCGTTGAGTAAGTTAGGCAGATATCAAGTTGATCCAGGTGATTTCGATTGGATGGAAATCAAGACTATCATAATGTTTCTAAGGCATACTAAGGATATGTTCTTATTTTATGCAGGATATGTGAAATGAGTAATTAGAGGATATATAGATGATAATTTCTAGACAGATCAAGATTTCATGAAGTCACAAATTGGAAGCATCATTACTTTCAATAGAGGATCAGTGATTCGGAATAACTCAATGTAGATTATGGTCGCATATTCTATAGCGTAGTCCGGGTATATCACAGCTTTCGAGGCATCTAAATAAGCATTGAGGATTTGATGATTTGTCTTGGAGTTGGATGCAGTACCTAGTAGTAAATAACCCCTCACACTCTATTGTGATAATTTTTCCGTGGTGGATGCTTCAAAATTACCAATTTCACATCCACAGAAAAAGAACATACATCGTAATTATCATATCTTGAAGTATTTTCCTTAGAGAAGTGATGTTACATTGAGCATTTTTTCCTTAGAAGACAACGTGGCATACCCCTTGACGAAAGCCATATCTTAGTAGAAACATGATCATCATGTGAGGTCTAGCTGACTGAAAGTCATAGGTAGTTTTCTCTAGTCCATGTGTGAGTTTATTAGAGTTGGTGTTATAGAACCAACTATCTGTACATTGATTACCAAGTTATTTAATATATATAAATATTTAACATTGTATTACATATTGTTCTTTATTTTGTATGGTGATGATGTAATAATGTACTAGAGTATTTGTTTCATTGATACGGTCAGAGAAATTGCGCACTATAATGAGAACCCTAATATTATATAACAATATTTTTTATTATAGTTCTGTTATTAGATGACATACAATTATGGGACACATAGAATACAGACTGCCAGTTTCCAGTACATTTAAGAAGATGAGACTTCAACTCATGAAGTTTTCACTTGGTAATCTCTATAATATGATATTATCAAAACATACACGCAAGTAAAAATTCAACATGTTTTGGTGTAATCATATATTCCAATCTACCAGTGTGTGTAATGATCCTTAGACATTATGATTATCATTAATATGTTTCATGACTTGCACACTTTGATTTACTGATGAAAACCATCATGCAGACACCTGGTGGGAAGTAGGGTACATTGGGTGCATCATAAGAGGCATGTTATTAATGGATAAGTCGAGGAAGGATTTGTCCCTTCCATTTATGGAAGTTAATATTTCAGCCCTTAGACTAAAATTGAACCATCACACAATATTTCATGTATATGTTTTAATGATTATTTTATTTCTGGTAACCAAATAATGACATATAATGCACAATGGTTGATGATACTATCATGAAACCTGATTGGTGAGAAATTGAGACAAAGGTATTATGTTACATAGTGAGTGTATGTATGTGGATGTCATCAATGAGACTTTATATTCTTTTCTTGGGTGCCTTGACCTATTTATAGATAGTACTCTTTGACTCTAGGCAAGCCTACCTATTGTTGATGAGAAAGAATCCTAGAGGGTTACACACTAAGTGTTCCTGGTGGTCTCGGTTAAATTTTATTTTAATTTCATGAAAAAATACCATTATATAGACAGTGGAATAAATTAAATCAAGCCCAAATGATTTCATAAATTAAATAAATATTTATTCATTGGATTGTGGGAAAAAATAATTATTAACTTTATTGAAAATTTAAAAAATATATATTTATATGTTTATAAATAAAATATTTTAAAAAGAGATTAATTAATTAATTTTTTTAATTGGGTGTTCAATAAATGAATGTGGATTTTCAGCAGACAATGTCTAGTACAGTAGTAAAATAATTATTTCCATGATGGTAAATAATTATTTTACTAGTTGGAAATAGTTAAAATAATAATGACACTTCTATTATCTTGTGATGCATATTTTTTTATAATTCTATTTTGTGCACGTTGGTGCACCATAAATATTGAAACATTATTATTATTAAAATAATGGGGTTTATCTATGGTTATAAATGTATTTAATTACAATTAATAAAATAAAAATAGTAACCAAATCCCCATGTCTATAAATTGATAAGTACATCTATTGTGTCATGTATCGAACTGCACCGAACTGCTCACTCGATGAATTGTTAATTGTTGAGCTAAACAATTTCTATCTCTAATCCTAATATTTACCTTTTACAGAATGAGATATGTTCTTATAGGATGATTGAAATGTGATTAGGAACGACTGAAACAGGACACTCGCTTCGCCATGCTAGCACTAGAGAACGAGTGATGTGAATCGATGTCCATTAGAGCACTTGTGGATCAATGCTATAGGGGTTCTAGTTTGGACCATCGCAAGTGCAATGAGATAATCTGGAAGGTTTATTCCAGATGATAAAATCATCATCAAAGAAAATACTACAGATCCAGGTATTCTTTCCATTATGAAATTAATTTAATTAATTATAAACATGATGTGTAATATTCTCTCTAAAGTTTTTGGGACACTTCCTTCTTTATCTAAATCGTTGATTTTATTCCGTGGAGAATGGAATTTATCATCTTAATGATCCTAGAATAATCATCGATCATGTAAATATTAATGTCGGGCTCCATACCAGTTATGCTTCCACTATTCCTGGAACCTCAAATATCCACATTATATAATTTCATGATTTTTATGATTATTAAATTTTTTAACAAAATATTATATTGATAAAATATCATTATTATCAATTTTGAAGCAATTCATTTTGATTTATATAAAAAAAATAAAAAAGTTCTAACAGAAATATAATAAATCAAAACAACTCTGAAACATCATATAGACTTATTAATTTAATTGATAACTATTAGTTTTTAATATTATGTCACTTTTAATTTTTTAAATGTCATTTATTATATATTTATTATTATTAGAGTAGCTACAGTTTTGCAATAGTGTTAGAATTTAAGGTAATTATATAATTCCAAAAAATTATAAATAAATGTTTATCCTAAAAAAATAATCATAAGAAAAATTAATATTCGTATTCACATATAACTGTATTTTTTCCCTATGTGAACACAAAAAGGCTATTTAAAACTAAAAGGGTGACATTTTATAACATTCTTTCATTTAAATATTATATAAGTCATTTTGATGGAAAGGTATCCAGTAAACACCTCAATTTATATAATACGTTTTTAATGGTACAATCAAATCAATAAAATAATAGTTCTGATGAAATATTATGTCCTTATCACTTTTTTAGTCCATATTAATTCGTGTTACCCTTTATCGAGGTGATAAATTTTATCATTCTTATTATTCTTGTTGTCTAAAAATTAGTGTGGCCTACTTAAAAATCTTTAACTTCATGATTATAAATAAGTAATTTATCTTATCAAATTTAATACATATAAATAAAAATAATTCATTTTAATGTATGTATGAAAAATGATAAAAATATTATTCTTGAAAAAAAAACAATTTTACAAATACAACTATATTTATTATTATACTATCCTTAAAAATTATTTTTTGAATGTTTGAAACATTTAAACAAGTACATAATATATTATTTTTGTTAAAATCATTAATTAATTGGGATTAATTGTATTTAATATTATAAAATTTTATTGTGCATATAAAAAATTTTCTTAATAAAATAAACATTATTTTCCTATATTTGTTTTATAATTAAATTCATTTTATTACTAAAGAAGTGATTTTATAAATGACAAGAAAATTTATTTTAAATAATTTAGTTATTACTATTCATGAATTAAATTCAAATAGATAAGTAATAATAGACACATGATAGAATAATAACGTTTTGTGGAGCACATAAACTCATTATTATGTGTAACGAAGTGTATCAAAAAATTAAAATTATTTAAAGAGAGTTATTTATTAAAAATATCTGGGAGTTACCCTTCTCATTGTAGAGTTTAATATTATTCATGGGATTTATGGGATTTTATCTTATAATTCAAAGATATATTGAAGATTAGTGAATGTTATATTCAATGATTTAACAAATTTATCAAAATAAAATGACGTTATGAAATTGAATAAAGATGGATGTGGAAGATACATAACTCATTTTTTTAATAAAACCAAAAAATTTAAATTCTTTATTATTCAAATTTAAGATAATATATTGATGTATTTCTTGCTGATTTTCATGGTATTATTTCTGATATATATGTTTTGTTTCTTATTAACATAGTTTCTGATGCAAATATAATTTCAGACTCCCCTTAATGAACAACTCAAGTAGAACTCTCTATATTTAGAAATCAATTATATGAGTTTCAATAATAGGTTTCATTATTAAAACCAGTTCACAATAGGTTGATCCTATTTTATATGTTAAAAAATAAGATGGTTCAATACGTATTTTCATTGATTATATAGCAGTGAATAATATAATGGTTATGAAAAATTATCATTTTCATAATATTAATGATTTTTTTAAATGAAAACCAAACGAAAAAATATTATTGAAAAGACAAAGCTACAAAAGTCGGTAGGAGGGAAATTTAGATTTATCATGTTGAAAAATGTTCATCAGATCACCGGGAATGTTGGAGTAGTGTTTTAGGTCCCTTCCAAAGATCTATTATTAGTAAGTGAATCAGCAAGTTGGTTTGCCTCACGGTAGATATGCATAATCATATAGCTCATTGAAGCTAGCAAAGTCTGCCATCTATTACATTTGTTAGTGAGCTTCAATGAAAGACGTATTTGTCCTAGCCTCACTGCTTGAACAATTCTGGTCTAGTCACTCTCAAACCAAACATTATTCCAGCCTCTTTGCTAAGTATACTCAACTACTCTAATCATGCCCTGCATTTCGGCTTCGAGTGCGGTGGAAATATTAATGATTTGTTTTATCATCTCATGGGGGTATAGTGGTTTTCGAAGCATAGTCTCTGGTAAGGATGACACCAATAAATGGTGAGTGTGGAATATTAACCAAATATTTCATTTTAGGCTGGATATTTGTATTATGAATTTTTTGACCCAAAATGTGTTTAAATTAATCTGGTTGAAGTATTTTTTATTTTTTGCAAGAATTTGAATGGATATTAGTTAGTGTTTATGTTTTCCACCTACAAAATATAAATAATGATATTTTCATCTATAACAGCATTTCATTGAAGGTAATTGTTTATGTTCTGATGAAAAATGATTTGGTACTTTCTTATTCATTATGTCAATTAGAACCGCATTAGTTAAACTATCCTATACAAAATTATGAATTATCTATTGTGTTTTTTTATTTAAAAATACTTCAACAGCTTTTATATTGACTAAAGTGTAAAATATTTACTCAATTTCAAATTTTAATGTATTCATTCACATAGAAAGAGTTCTATAAGATGCTGAGACGATGGAAATAATTTATAAATATATATGATTTTATGATTCCTTACCTTCCAGGAAGGAAAAAAACTAGATGATGATATTCATTTGAGAGAAAAATTCATTATTAACTATGAAACATATTGACCTTGATCTTTTAGTAAATTATTCAATGAATGATAACCTAGTAATTTTGTACAGATGATTTTTTTTGTTTCATGTTTCAGTAAAATATAAATTAAAAAAGTAACATATTTAAGCTCGGAAGAAAGTATATTATAATTATGAAATGGTGGAACTGTAAAGAAATTTATGTTGCATAAATTTAACATTGAAAACGAATTTGTTTTGAGATTTTGAAAAAAAAATCCATGACATATTTCTAATAGTTGAAATAGGAATTGGTGAGTGATGATCATATACCTCCCTTTTATTTTAATCCATGTAATACTAATATGTATAGTTACCTTAAAGAGTGTTAATCTTTTGATAGAATGAAAAATTATATTTAAGAGTTTACACTTAAATTTTATACATTAAAAAGGATCAACTTGAATAGAAAATTCAATACTGGGTGATTCATCCATTTCTAGTTCCAAAATGAAAATGGGGAAATATATCCATGGAATAATGTTGGAATTTTGGAAGAAATCTCGAGGTAAAATGTGATTTAGGTTATTATGGATCGATTGAATAAATTAACACATTTATTTCATATTCAATATATTAGGTCATTGGATCTGTGTTTTTACTGTATCTGAATGTAATACTATTCTTACATTGAGTTGCTCACTCTATTAATTCTGAGTGTGATCCCATGATTACTTTATTTTCTGGAATAATATTCCTCAGTCATTAGGCATTGAATTAAATTTCAGTACATCATTCCTTCCAAAATCTGAATGACTATCAGAGAAAATGATTCAATCACTGTAAGACCTGATTTGACATTATTCAATGGATTTCCATGAAATTTGGCATCAATATTTTTCATTTTTTTTCTTCAGAAAAACAATTTTCATTCTAGTATATAGATGAAACCTTTTGATGAATTATGTGTAATGTGATGTTGTTATTGATCTTATTTGGTTGAATTGGGAATAAGTAAGTAGTTGGGACTAGGTTTTTCAGATAAAAAGGCAGAGAAGGTAAATATTATTCTGCATCCCATGATATAATCCTAGACTAAATAAAATATTTATACATATAATTGAGTTAAATAGCTTTCATTTGAGGTAGGTGATCATATTTTTTTTAAAGTATCTCCATGGAAAAAGTTTTATAATTTTCAGTAAAAAGGGAAACTTATTTCTATATATCATTGGACCTTATGAAATTATAGATAATGTTGTATTAGTTTCAAACATAGAAGCAATCCCCCATGTAAGTCCAACGTGTACAATGTGTTTCATGTTTCATTATTACGGAAATAACTATTAGATGTCTTTCATGTTTTTAGTCATGAAATATATCACTTTTAAGAGAACCTTTCTTTTGAGGAATAAGATATTCTGACTCTTTAATATATTGATAAGGTTTTTTGGAATATTTTTTTTCAAGATTATGGTTTTTTAGAAAAACCAAATAATTTAAGAAGCTACATTGGGATCATAAAATTATATAATATGAAAATATCCACAAAGGTTTATGTGTATAATAAAAATGTAAGGAAATATATAGCATCCCGCCATTTTATAACATAAAATTTCATTACATTACACAAAACTGAGGATCTTTAAGGTTTAGTGTCTTGGTAACCAGTAACATAATACATGAAAACAATATAAAACATTATTCCTAAACACATGAAAGAATTATACATAAGTTCAACCTAGGCTCATTACTGCATCTCATAACCTGGGGACATACATCAAAATAAAGGGTGAGAAGAAGGCCTAGTAAGGGAACAAGAGAAACATTTGACATGTGAACTTGAGATACATCAAATATGTCATGAAAAAGAACTTTAAGGCATGAGAAAGAAATCATGAGGAATACCATAATAAAAATAACATTTTTCATAATATGAAGACGTGGCTACATCATTTAACATAGAAAAAAATTAACATATCACGAAGTTCCATCACCAAGGTTTCATTTGAAAATTACCAAGGTTATTCACCAAGATATCGTGAAAATTGTAATCTCTATGGTCACTTCATTACCCAATGCATTGGAGCAATATCAGGTCGCACCCTTAAATTTTCCTTTATTATCATGTGAGCCACATATATCACCATCAAACATTTTATAAATAACCCATATTCATAAAATAAATGGGTTTCATTTCATAATCATAAAATTTTAAAAACTGCTTTAATAACATGATCTTTACGTCACATTAAAACCCACGGAAGGGGACAGCGGGTCTCATGTATGTAAATACTAGAATTTAAAAAAGAAAATTTTGATATATATGTGAATACCCCTGTAGAAATAAGAGCTTTGAGTATTCACTTTATAACATAAAATAATTTTGAGAAAAGAGAGAGGCATTTTGAGAGGAAAATTCTGCAGCATAACAGCTATGTTTCGTGGTTTTAGATAACATTGAAAAGGGAGGAGACATTGGTCACCCACTCATAAATGAGCCAAAGAACAGCAGGTGGACATAATATAATGGATAAAAGAACATGGTAATGAGATTTTAAAGACATACCATATGAACTGAAAAACATGGATGGAAGAAAAAAATAAGATTTCTCTTATGAAAATGCTGCAGCCTAACGGCGTCACTTAAACTTCAAAAAAATGAATTGACGAGATCAAATAGGGTATCTCATCATGTAAACATAATATATCAATATTATAGATATAGAGATCATCAACCAGCATAATAAAAAGGAACTTGAAAGACTTGACATGATAGTAGAACATCAAAATGAGAAAGGTGAAAGAACCACTTAAACATTCGGCAGCCTAACAGCGCCACTTAAAACATCAAAATACTGAATTGAAGAAATAAAATGGGGACTCTAATCATATGATAATAAAAAATAAGTATGATAGATTTATATATCATACCCCAACATAATAAAAAGGACCTTGAAAAACTTGACAAGAAAATAGATCTTGAAATGAGAAGGGTGAAAGAATCTGTTACAAAACTTTCGGCAGCCTAACGGCGCCACTTAAACATTCATAAAATGAAATGATGAGAGTAAGAGGGGGTCTCTCATCATATGAACATAATAAGGACAGTATAATTAATATAAAAGAACATCCTCCAACATAAGAACATGGAGCATAAAAGAAATGACATAAAAGAGATCACTTGAATAGAAAGAGAGGGGGGTCAGATCCTTATCTTAAAACGTAACTCTTAAAACTAAAAGGTTTGGACCTTGAGGGCATGGGGCAACCTTGGGACGACTCCTTGGGAGGTAAGGAGACCAGAACTTCGTTGAGAATTATTTTTGAGTCCAAAGTATGAGAGAATGTCTTGGTATTTATAGGGAAAGTGAGGGGACACGACATTAATGGCCAAGTGACACCTCATAAGTGGGTTTCTCAAAACCATGTGCTCCCCCATGATATTTTCCATGAAGATAGGCCACAAGGGTCCCCCCATACAATAATAAATCTCCTTTTTTCGGCCAACCCATAAAATATCTCAATAAATCATCATGACATAGTTATGATGTCATTAAACATATTGAAACCCTGAAACTGTATTTTTACTATTCACTGAAAATTCAACTTTCTCATAAAAATGCCAAAATTTCACCTCAACCAAATATCAATGCATTGAATTCAAAAATAAACTCCATTTTATAAATATAATTTTCTAAATATTTTTAATTTATTTTTTAAATAAATAAACTATTCACCGAAAATTCATTTTTTTTAGAAAAATCCCCAAAAATTACCATAACATAATATCGATGCTCTGAGTTCAAAAATGAATTACATTTTATAAAAATAAATTTTTAAATATTTTTAATTTAATTATTAATTAAAAAACTATTCATCCGTAAAAAATAATACTTGAATAATAATTTAGGAAACCATTTTTTAACAATTTTATTGAATCAAATTACTTAATCAAGGTTCCTAGATTATATTAATACTTTCTTTAAGTTAGATTACAAATCCATTTGGTCACATTACTAATCCTAAGCATAAAATCACTATTCATAATTTATTATTCATAAAAAATTATGTTGATCTTAATAGACTCTAAATTTCGTACTGAACATAATTGTAGAAGGCCATTTTTTGAAAATTATTACACATTATTAATTATTAAATGTTAAAATAAACATTTTTTAAAATATCCTTTCTCTGAAATTCATAAAAAATATGCATAATATATTTATGAGGACATTTGAAAATTCATAAACCTAATCATAAGAAGAATTCAAAATTTTTATTTAAAACAAAGTGTTTCACAAGGCAGTTACGGTTTCCTTACATAGCCCCTTATCACAATAGCATAGGACCTAATTGTAAGGTGTTTTAAGGTGAGAGAATCTGAGGGAGGCTCGGCCAACATCGCACGAGTATTAATTTCAATCAGTTTGAACTTCTCGGAAAGGAGATTCCTTTCTAGCTTCACAGGATGAAGTTCGTCTTGGGTTTGGTCCAGATCAAAGCCCAGTGGTGCTACCTCCTTCCCAAGTTCTGTTACATGGTCTTTGATCAGTCCAAGACTACTGGGTGAGGCCATCTAATCTTCTTTCTATATTAATTAACCAAGATTACTTGTATTTAGAGACAATAATTAAAACGATTAGTTTCCAATGGTCATATTGACTAATGGTCATATAACATTAAAAACCCAATGGTCTCATTTTAATTATACTCATGTTATCAAATGAAACAGTTTTGTTGAGTATCAAAAATAAAATAAAATAACACAAAAAATTAGGAAACAAGATTTATTCAAAATTTCGGGTCGTTACAATCACCCCCTTAAGAAATTGCGTCCTCATAATTTATTAAAATTGGGGTTTTGAAATTTCATTGAAAGTCCCACATCAGAAAAGAAGTCATAAAAACTATTACTTTAAAAGAATGAAAGGGAAGTACTTAGGTCACCCGAGTTAACCCATACTAGGATTGCATGGAGGAAAACATGGATATGGAAGAAAAAAACGAAGGTTCAAGTTCTATGGGAGAGCGATAGAAAACATTATCAGGAGAAAGTTAACCATAAGAAAATCCCAAACATATGATGTGTGTAAACGTTATTTGATTACCTAGTACGAAACGTAAACCCACAACATTTTTGTTCTACATTCCTTTTCATAATTTTGAGGAATTCATTTACAAATAGAACAAAAACATAAGAACATATACTTACCTTCAAGTAGAGTTTCATCCTTTAATAAGTCTGTACTAAAAATAATATTTCCTCAAAATGATGTGAATTCAAAAACACATGGTCTCATCAAAATCACATGAATTTTCTTCTAGAGAATCACATAATCCACAAAATATTAACTATCTATTTCTTCAACCTTTAACCATTATCCCAAAAATAAAAAGGTTAAGGTAACAAACTCTTAAAAAAGAAAGAATCCCATAGGAATCGAAACTAATTTTAAATCTTCAATGATCCATGGTACTAACCAAAGTTTATCACAGACCATTCCGTAAATAATGGTCCTTAAAATTCGTCAAAATAAAACAAACTAATATTGAAACCCAAATACAAGAAGGATTTGATAACATAGTCTTCCAAAATATACATCATTTTTCATCTCCAAACAACATCAACCACTACTAACATCTTATAACAAAAGTAGATAACCTAAACATTTTTTACCCAAGATAGGTTAATAATTCTCAGAAGTAACCTAAATTACTATTATTCCACCTTAAATTCATCGATTCATCAAAATATAAGTCAACCATACTCCTCAATGAAAATACCATAGTAATCTATTTACCTCGATCATATAGGGTCCCCAAAATAGTTAACGTCTTCCAAAATAATAATCGTCTTTTAATCCACTAATCATCTTAGTCATGTTAATACAGAAATTGTCGCATTTCCTATCACATTGGTTGTTGGGACATGTTCTTCCATTTCCCACCATTTACTAAGAAAAGAAAGTATAATTAGGGGCTTAAATACTTATCCAATAATCAGGAAACGGAACTTAAATCATATAAGGATAACTTGTAGAATAAAAGTATACCCTAACTTGTGATCCCATAGGTTCCAAACAAGTTTATCCATGATCATATATTCTTATGTGAATCATTATTTTATTTTATGTTTGTTCCATTAATAATGGTTCATACTAAGCTTATGAATTTTCCAAAGAATATACCAGGGAGTTTCATAACCAAGAGTACATCAAGTCCGATTATCGTGTTCCAGTTCCCGTTTGATTCTAGCTCAAAGCGGTGTTTCGGGGTTTACCCTTATGTACATCTGTTCCAGATCCACCTCTACCTGCTCGTATCCAAACAAGGATGTTTTTCCTCTAGAACCCCTTACTCAATACTCACCAAAATACCAAGATGATTTTCTATATTTAAACTTTTCTATAGGGTTGTTCCTAAAGATTTCATATCATAATTTCAACAAATAAATAAACCATCCTATAATAACAACTATAGCATCCCACCTTTTTATAACATAAAATTTCATTACATTACACAAAACTAAGGATCTTTAAGATCTAGTGTCTTGGAAACCAGGAACATAATACATGAAAACAACATAAAACATTCCTCTTGAACACTTGAAAGACTTCTCCTTAAGTTCATCCAAGGCTCATTACTGCATCTCATAACATGGGGACATACATCAAAAGAAAGGATGAGCAGAATGCCCCGTAAGGGAACAACAGAAACATTTAACATGTGGACCTGAGATACATCATCAATGTCATGAAAAAGAACTTTAAGGCATGAGAAATAAATCTCAAGGCATATCATAATAAAAATAACGTTTTTCATAACTTGAAGATGTGGCTACATATTTTAACATAGAAAATCATGAACATATCACCAAGGTCCATCCCCAAGGAGTCATTTGAAAATTACCAAGGTTATTCACCAAGATATCGTGAAAATTGTAATCTCTAGTGGTTACATCATTACCCAATGCATTGGAGCGCTATCAGGGTGCACCCTTAAATTTTCCTTTATTATCATGTGAGACACATATATCATCATCAAAAATTTCATAAATAACCCATATATCATAAAATAAATGGGTTTCATTTCATAATCATGATGTATTTAAAACTGCTTTAAAGACATGATCTTTTTGTCACTTTAAAACCCACGGAAGGGGAGAGTGGGTATCATGTATGTAAATCCCAGAATTTAAAATAGAACATTTTGATATATATTTGAATAACCCTGTAGAAATAAAAGCTTTTAGTATTCACTTTATATCATAAAATAATTTTGAGAAAAGAGAGGGTCATTTTGAGACGAAAATTCTGCAGCATAACAGCTATGTTTCGGGGTTTTAGAGAACATTGAAAAGAGTGGGGACATAGTTAAACCCCTAATAAATGATCCAAAGAACAGTAGATGGACAAAATATAACAGATATAAGAACATGGTAATGAGATTTGAAATACATACCATATTAACTGAAAAACATGGAGGGAAGAAAAAAATAAGATTTCTCTTATGAAAATTCGGTAGCCTAACAGCTTCAAAAAAAAAATGAATTGATGAGATCAAATATGTTCTCTCATAATTTGAACATAAAATATCTGTATGATAAATATAGAGATCATAACCCCACATAATAAAAAGGAACTTGAAAGACTTGACATTAATGTAGAACTTCAAAACAAGAAGGGTGAAAGAACCACTTAAAAATTCGGCAGCCTAACGACGCCACTTAAAACATCAAAATACTGAATTGAAGATATCAAATGGGGTCTCTCATCATATGATCATAAATTATCTGTATGATAGATATAGATATCATACCCCAACATAATATATAAAACATGAAGGACTTGACAAGAAAATATAACATGAAAATGAGAAGGGTGAAAGAATCTGTTACAAAACTTTTGGCAGCCTAACGACGCCACTTAAACATTCATAAAATGATATGATGAGAGTAAGAGGGGGTCTCCCATCATACAAAAATAAAAAGGAAAAAATAATTAATATAAAAGAACATACTCCAACATAAGAACATGTAGCACAAAATAAATGACATAAAAGAGATCACATGAAAAGAAATAGAGGGGGGGTCAGATCCCTTACCTTAAAAAGTAACTCTTAAAACTCAACGGTTTGGACCTTGAGGGCTTGGGGGCACCTTGGGAGGCCTCCTTGGGAGGTAAGGAGACCAGAACTTCATTGAGAATGATTTTGGAGTCCAATGTATGAGATAATGGCATAGTATTTATAGGGAAAGTGAGGGGACAGGGCATTAATGGCCAAGGGACACCTCATAAGTGGGTTTCTCAAAACCATGTGCCCTCCCATGATATTTCCCATGAAGTTAGGCCAAATGGGGCCCCCATACAATACTTCATCTCCTTTGGTTGGACAACCCATAAAATATCTCATGACATCATCATGACACAGTTATTTTGTCATTAATCATACTGAAACCCTAAAACTTAATTTTTACTATTCACTGAATATTCAACTTTCTCAGAAAAATCCCAAAATTTCACCATAAACAAATATCAATGCACTGATTTCAAAAATGAACTCCATTTTATAAAATTAATTTTCTAAATATTTTTAATTTATTTTTTAAATAAATACACTATTCACCGAAATTCATTTTTTTCAGAAAAATCCCCAAAAATTACCATTACATAATATCGATGCTCTGAGTTCAAAAATGAAATCCATTTTATAAAAATAAATTTTTAAATATTTTTAATTTAATTTTTATATAGAAAACACTATTCATCTGAAAAAACTAATACTTGAATAATAATTTATGAAACCATTTTTTAACCATTTTATTGAATCACATTACTTAATCAAGGTGCCTAGATTATATTAATACTTTCCTTAAGTGAGATTACTAATCCATGTTGTCACATTACTAATCCTAAGCATAAAATCACTATTCATAATTTACTATTCATCAGAAATTAGGTTGATCTTATTAGACTCTAAATTTCGTACTGAACATAATTGTAGAAGACCATTTTTTGAAAATCATTACACATTTTTAATTATTTAAGGTTTACATAAACATTTTTTAAAATAACCTTTCTCTAAAATTAATCAAAAATATGCATACAATATTTATCCGAACATTGGAAAATTCATAAACATCATCATAAGAAGAAATCAAATTTTTTATTTAAAACAAAGGTTTTCACAAGGATGTTATGGTCTCCTTACATAGCCCCTTATCAAACCAGCATAGGACCTAAGTGTAAGGTGTGCTAAGGTGAGGGAATCCGAGGGAGGCTCGACCAACATCGCACGAGTTGTAATTTCTATCAGTTTGAACTTCTCAAAAAGGTGATTCTGTTCTAGCTTCACACGATGAAGTTTGGCTTGGGTTTGATCCAGAGAAAAGCCCACGGGTGGTACCTCCTTCCCAAGTTCTGTTAGATGGGCTTCACTCTGTCCACGACTACTGGGTAAGGCCATCAAATCTTCTTTCTATATTAATTAACCACGATTACTTGTATTTAGATTCAATAATCCAAACGTTTAGTTTCCATTGGTCATATTGACCAATGGCCATATAACAGTAAAAACCCAACGGTCTCATTTTAATTATACTATTGTTATCAAATGAAACAGTTTTGTTGAGTATCAAATATAAAAAAAATAACACACAAAATTAGGAAACTAGATTTATTCAAAATTTCAGGTCGTTACAAAATAACGTCCAAAATTTGATACGAATATGTAAACCAAGGTACTATTAAGGAAATATAATGCTTTATTAATATTTTGGAATTTTATTTTATATAATTATATTCATTATATGTATATTAAATTTTTTTATTAAAAATGGAAGTATTTTTATTCTTATAATTTAATTTTTATTTTATTATAAGGGTTTTTTCGTGATTAATATTTAAATTATTGAATTTGAATTTTAAAAAATAATATTCATTTTTGAAATAAAGATTTATCATATGGTGAAATTTTGGAATTTCTGTGACAGGAATGATTTTTAATGAATATTTAATATACCAATTTTGTTAGAACTAGAATATATTTTCATAAAATAATTTTTTAAAGAATAATTTTATCATAATGTAATATAATATTCCATTAATTTTAAATAATATTACTAATTACATAGAAATGTTTATTATACATGATTTTTTTATAAATTCATTTTCGTGTTTTGAAATGAATATTTCTAAAAACTATTTTTATTGCTTTTCAAGTATATATATTAATATTTATATACAAAACATATCAAAATTTAATGTTAATATATTTATTCCATATTTTTAGTTAGGAGTTACAAATTCATTGTATATTTCCCTCTGAAAAAAAATTCACTCATGGTATCATAATATGTATAATTTTATTTCATATTGATAAAATGATTTTATGTTCAGTGAAAAAATTATTTAAAATTTGAATGATCGTTTTATTATGATTTTTTTAATTTTATGTTATAGAATAATTACCTTTCTTACATAAAAAATACTGACACAATTCTTATTCATGTAATACAAGAATCAAGTTAATGATATTAAAAAAACTAAATGTAATAGAATTTTCATTTATTATTTTTTTCTAGGAATTTTTAGATATATATGCCATTATTTTTATTTTTCAATGTTTTTATTATAGTTATATTGAAATATTGGTGACATTAAAATCAAACTACATGAATTTTCATGAAAATGATATTAAAGGTATATTATGATGACAAATATTTTATTTAATGATATTAAAATTCATTAAAAAATAACTTTAGATAGGAGAATGGGATATGGCTAATAATTTCAACTATTTTCCGTTCATGTTTCAATTTCATTTTCTGGTACCATTTTCGAGTCTTATTGACTAAAAAACATTGATATCATTGTAATCATAAAAGGTATTAACAAGGGGTTAAATCAAAGACACAAGGCCTAAAATATTCCAAAATATATTGTATGAGAAGATTTAAAATAAAAATCAACCATTATTTTAAATATTCAATCTTTATTCAACATGACCATTGAAATTAATTTATATTCATTTGATACTGTAGATAATTCTGAGGGTATATGTCCCCTATTTTATTAAAGGTAACCTCTTATCCACTCTTACTTCTAGCATTTGTGGACTAAAGATAGTCCTATGCCTAAAAACCATCACATGACCATCTCTAATTTTTTATATGATTAAGTTTCACAAAAACACAAATCCTAGAATTATTATGGTGTAATCGGATGAGGATATCTTGGGAGATGGTATAAATACCTATAATCATATTCATGTTTATTTCTTCTTATTCATTCATCAAATATTCATGAACCATGATGAAATTATAAATTTATTTTATTATATATAATTAAATCAAATTATAATTATTCTAACATAATTTTTCGTCTTTTTTTTACATATTTTGAGAAATGAAAACATCACATATGTATATATATATATATATATATTACCATGTCAATTAAGAGATGTGATTTGTTTTTCATCACCAGTACACAAGGATTGTTATTATGATGCATTTAATTAATATAAAATTATTATTAATCTAAATTTAAATTTATAAATATAATATAATATTTATTTTTGTATATTTCAACTATTGGAAAATTATAACATCATTTTTTCTAATTTGTGGACTACCACAACCATATATTTTTGTGGTTCATTTTTCAAATAAATATTTAATATATAGATCTAAAATTATATTCAATGTAAAAAAATTATATTAATTTCAATATTAATATTCTATATAATATAGATCAATGAACAATTTGACCATAGAAAACTGACCATTGTTATTTTTTTATTATGATTTGAAAATCCTCAAAACGACTGATGTAAAATTACCTGATTGTGTGACAAAATAAAACAAGGTAATAATGGACATAAAAGTGATGATGATAATGTATTAAACATTAAAAAAGATTATTAATCAAAAGTTAACTAATATAATTTTATTATCTTAGAATTAATGAACAGACAATGTCAGATGGTATTGAAGGTAAATGATTTTATATTAAAACCTTATTTTAAAATTTTAGTGTTTTTATTCCAATTTTCCTCCATATATTTTCTTATTTAAAATTTTTCTATAATGTTATTATTTACACATAATATAATATTAATGGTAATCTTCTACAACATTGAACTTTATTTGAAAGTTTTATAGTGGAATTTTATTGTTATTTTATAAATGAGGTACCTTTATAAAAGGTTTGAATTGAATCAATGATTTTTATTTTATTCCATGAATGAAATTTCCCATCATCAGTAATTTCAATAAGTTTCAATTACATGTTTATTGGTTATTTTTAAATAAAAAAATTTCCAAAATACTTTTATAAATTATAATTTTTCAATAGAAATTGGTATTTCTCCATGGTTTTAACCAAAAATGGTATGTTCTTTTCTTATGGGTTCAAAAGACATTATCAACGGATTATTTATTAAAAGGTTCAAGCTTAAATTTTTTTTATTAAATGGTATTTTATAATTAAGGATGAATATAACTGAGATTGATAAAACTTATATGATTGATGATAATGATACCACTTATACAATGGGTAATTATAATATAGCTCTCCAACACATTTTGTAATGATTCTTGTATTCAATGTAAATATGTAGTAAGTTATCAAGGATGGTTTGTCTAATGGATTTACTTGCGGTCTAAATATATCTAACATATGTGATCATGGGATATGAATATAGTTCTTTATGTGGGAAACACGGGTTTTTATTTTCCTTCTATGATATTTAATGGTTTTATTTTAGGGAAAAAAGTGTATTTTCATTTGTATTCTCAATATTTAATTTTATAAAAAAGAAATTTAAAAAAGATAAATCATTTATAGGTTTTCAGGATTTTTCATCGACTAATATATTTATTTATTCTATATCCATTACTAATATTTTTTGTTCTTATACCAATTTTCAAATGTTTCTTAGGGATTTTAACTATCGGAAATGACAAGTATCAAGTCATGTAATAATTCAAGAAGATTTTTCTTTAAAAGATAACATGTTTCCTTATTATTGTTTTATATTTTGAGAAAAATTCATACTACATGTAAGTATCCACATTGTAATGAGTAGTATTATTACATAATAATTTTGAACTTATACTATAAAATATTAAAGGAAAATGTTTCTTTTATAATTAAAGGATGTGAATTCATGCCTAAAGAAATAAATTTTTTAAAAATTTAAGGTCATGTACTTATAATAATTTATAAAACAGTACCATGAAAATAATATTTACTTTTAATCTAAATACACTTTAGAAAACAATATTAATTAATTATTTTTATTTAAATATAAAATTTCACTTTTTCTTTGACATTGAAATATTTATTTTAATTTTATATATACACCATATCATATTTAGTACTAATTATAAATATTATAAATTATATGTATATATATATAAATATTATTTTAATTTTATATTTTTATTCCATTATGAGATATATTTTTTTAACAAAAATAATTTATATCTAAATTTTATATACGACAAAAGAACATATTTTTATGACCATATTTAGAATTTCAAAATTTATGTAAAATATTTATACTCACCAAATCATTCTTTCATTACACTCCCACTTCATAAGAATGAGTTATTATTTCAAAGTATAAATTATTCATAATACATTCTAATATCGTAGTGATCTCCCTTATAATATGTTTATTTAGATATTGTTGATGATCAAAGTTGAAGATGATCCAATAGATTTACAATCAATGATTTTTTTAATATTATATATTATCCCCTATATATTTATGCACTTGTAATTGATGAACATTATCAATGGTCTTTGATACATTATATTTTATTATTTTGTAATGTTCCTCTACATAATTAATAAGTTATTTTTTGTTTAAATTAGATTACATTTGAATTATTTCCTAATTAATATCAATTCTTTTAAAAAAATGAGAATTATAAATATGGGGTTTATAAAAGGAATAATCTTTCTAATTACATTGGTGTTACATTATCCCCCTTAAATAAATTATTTATATGAAATTTTAATTACTCAGACCTAATATATAGAGATAAGGGTATTGTAATCATATTCATACTTTTGGGTATTAATTCAAATATGAAATTTAAATTGCTTTCATTGTCCAAACCAAGTTACTCATATTTCTTCCAACAACATTAACCATTAATATAATTATTACCCAAGTATGTAAATACCATAACCATTTTTATCTCTAATACAATAAACCATAGTGAGATAATATATTGCATCTAATATTTAAACTTTCCTTAATCCACTAGTTCATAAAATAAAACACTTATCAATATATATATATATATATCATAATAAAAAAATGAGAAAAAAATCACCAAAAACCTTAGGACATAATTTTCATACTCATGGTTTCAAATATGTTCTAACTTACTTTTTGAAAATGAATACACACTTTTTTACAAAAACATAAATTATGTATTGAACATGATAGTTATATATTCCAAATCATGTGTTCATAAATATTTATCCCTAAAAGTATAAATTTTTCATAAAATTAAATTTCAAGGTTATTGATGCTATTTACTATAAGATTCAAAACCATTATAAAATTGAAATAGAATAGCATTCTAATGATGTTTCACATAACACTCATAATATTTTGAATATACCAGAATACCATTGATATCAATAAATAATAAAAGCAAATATGATTAATTTATATTATGATTCAACCACACTAAAATAGGTATAAATAGGAAACTCACAGTTTATATCCTAACATGAATACAATAAAATTATCAAAAATTTGAGTATTCTATAATAGTATCTTATAAGAAGTAGTGGGATTTAGGTCCATACCTTTATTTGTTTCATCTTCATGATCAAGTCTCATCCAAATACTAAAACCAAAATGGTTATGAAAATATAAAAAATAGATGGACTATATGAATATGAAATCATAATATTAAAAATCATTACTAGTGAAACATTATTTTCTATAAATGAGAATTTCAATTCAATTATTTCACACATGGATAATATTTTAATTATCATGGTTATAACTATGTTAAATTAAATTAGGCTATATCAAACTTCTTAACCTAATCCATTAGAATAAATAATAAAATAATCCTTCTTAATAGTTAAAAAAGATGATATTATTGACTATAGAATATCCCATATGAGTGTCTATCGAATTGTGCAGTTAGGTCTCTCTCTCTATATCTCTCATAAAATGATTCATGGTTTATTTAATACCCAAAAAAAAATTATTGGTTATTAAACCTAGGTAAATGTATGTTAGATCTTACGTCCACTTGAAAGTATCGAAAAAATGTTATTATAAGAAAACCCACCCAAACTCTACATTACCAAAATTTATGGATGTTCTCCTTGACATAGGTTTATCCCTTGGACGTTCTTGTCCATTTTTCACTATTGTTATTTCATCACAATCTCCAGAAATAAGTTTACCATTATCATATACTAATTATAGTGACATAATCCTTAAGCTATAATTATTTTATGATTTAGAATTGTAACGGAAAAAGGTTTTAAAAAAATAAATAAAATGCATGAAACATTGTTTTATGTAGATAATTATAACTAGCCTTTAAAAATTGTTTTTCATCTTCTATGATTTAAATATCGAAAAACAGTTATCTACACATTTGGTAAGTATGTTTTTTGGAATATGGCGGAAGCAGCTTGTTTTTTTGGTGAATTGTAACACACACTAATGGATATTAATATGAATAGAAATATGACCATAATGAATATTAAAGGGTATTATAATTTTATTTTCTTGTTTATTTATGATAATGACATCTTTTTTAATTTTTCAATGTTATGTAAAAGCAGTAATAGAATTAAGACTCTTAATTTTTTAATTAAATATAATTTTATGTACAAATTAAATTTATAATATTTAATAAATTATAATAAAAAAATTGAGTCCATTATTGAATTTTTCACATCAATAAATGTTTAGATTTTGCGGATTTTTCTGAAATTCTTGAAGTTTTTATTAATAGTGAAATACAATAATCTACCGTATATTCAAATTATTAGTTAAAACACTATTTATGAGATCAAAAGTTATTTAAGACCAATTTGATTGAACAAAAATGCCGTTATTACTTTTTATGGTCCCATTAATTATATTTATTCATAATATTGAGAAAAAATATTATAAAAATGATTTAAAAAATGTAAAATCCTCCTCTCCTCAACTATAAATACCACTCATTTCCCCATCATCATCCCGCACCTCTCAAGCCTTGAAAATTGTCTAATTTCTACTGAAGTCCCTCCCCAATATCCTTACCCACGTCCGAGTCCTACTGTTCTCATCCAAAGGATGATATCAACGTCCTTAAGGAGGATATCAATGAGAATAGATCAAGAGGTAAGAAATCCTCTTCCTTATTCATGTGATTTCCTTTCAATTCATTTTCGTTTATTATAGTCTCTTCCCCTCCTTTTATCCAAGAGGCATGAAAGCACCCGAAATATTGTATGTTATGGATTTTTTCATGATTGTGGAAAATTTATCATTATTTTTCTTCTCATATCCCACTTCTTCATTGAATAAAACCATTTCCTGTGATGTGTCGAATTACCGACATCGTGGACAATGTGATTTCAATTTTCATTAATTTATTCAATTCTAGTAATTAAATAAATTTTATTGTTGGACTAGATTATAAATTATGTATTATATCTTATATAAGGTTATAGAGTTTTTTTAGCGCATGTGAACAAATTATAAAACAAAACGAGTTCATTATGATCGAAGAATCCCCAAAATGACCTAAAAATATCAATAATGTATTATCATATGAATCATCCTCATCTTAGAATTAAAAATGATAAATGGTATAATTTATTATTATGGAAATATGTAACTACAATTCCATTCCAATTATGGAGTTTCACTCCCCATCGACAAGAATATCAATCATGAAATGATTATAGAAACCATGTAAAGAATACAACTGACATAATGTAAATAAAAAAATATTACTAAAAAAATATGTCGAATTATGATGTAAAATGATCATATAAGGGTTTATTAACTTGAATATGTTTAATTATGAAATTAGTAACACTCTTTTAACAACTATATAAGAGGATTGAACAATATTGACTTAATAATAACTCAAGGTATGGGAATTCATAAACCAATTTCCATTCTTTAGGTTAACCATCTTCTTTATTGAGTATGTGGTATTATGATTATTGATGTGATGATTTTTTTTATATTATGTTTCACAATGTATATTTACATTGTATACACTATCCATTCAATTCAATTAATTCTCACTCAATTTATATTTTAAGGGGATTTATATTAAAAATCCTTTTAAAACAAGATTTAATAAATCTCAAAAATATTTTTTTTATGTTTATGGTATGAGTGGTTTATTCTGATTTCAAGATACTTTATTACCATGAATTGTTCCTGGGACATTATTTATGTTGGGTTGATCCCATTATAGCTCTCGATATGAGGGGTGATCCCCATTATAGCTATCCAAATCATTGGGTACTCGAGAGATGGAAGTTGACTAAAATGTTATTCCATGTGTAAGGGTTAATGTAATAGTGATATGGTAAATATTTTGTATATTAACTACATGGTGTTTCTATGCATATGAGGTTTTATGATTATGTGTTTTAAGGGTTTTTATGAGATCACGTAACTAACAATATATTTCTTTATATCCCTCACAGAGTTTTGTACTCATCCCAGGGTTTTAAAATGTTTTTCATAGGACATATGAATTGGTAAGAGAAAGGAGGGAGTCGTGATGTTTGATATGGAGTGTTGTTAAAGAATCAGGTTTTATGTTTTAGTGTTTTATATTTTGAAAAAAATGGATAATTGTTTGCAGTATCCTTTTATATGAATGTGGAATGTCATGTATGTAATATATCCTAATTCATTAAAACTCTAAACCTGAAAATATCATCAATTTTTAATAATGTATGGTCTTTTCAAAAATTCAATATGAAGTAACGTTTTATACTGAGGTCCTTGTCATTGGAATTAGAGGATGGGTTAGATAACTATAGGGGCTGGGTTGATATTAAAAGAATACCGCAAATGATTTTTACTCTATGGTAATTTGAAATATTGTAGAATTTAATTACTAAAATGTATCTTAATATAGTTTATGTTTGTATAGAATGATTTTCTGTAGAAGAAACATGGATGTTGAAGTTGGAAGGAACCAAGAGTCTAATATCTGTCTGAATCTGTAGCCTGAAATGGTGTGAATCAGAACTGATTAGTTTGTGACAGAAATGGGTCAGTTGAATCAAGAAATAAATGTATGTGGTATCCATGCTAGAGAGGAACATGATCTACCACGAATAAAACACATCTTATTTTGATCATTTGTTGAGGCAACATCCTCCATCATTCAGTGGAACTGTAGATCGAGTGATAGCCAAAGGATGGAGCAATGCTCTAGAAAAGATATTTGATGTCTTGGGATGTTCAGAACAACAAAAGGTAATAATATAAATTTATCTTTTAGAAGGTGAAGGTGATTAATGGTGGTGTTTGGTTAAAAATTTGAGAAAAGATATGACATTGATAGTCTGGAATGGGATGATTTTAAGAGTCTTTTTCTGGAAATTTTTTTTCAAAAAACATTTCGACTCAAAATAGAGATACAATTCATGGAACTGATGCAGAACGATGATGATTCTATGGTAGAATATGAAGAAAATTTTACAATATTGGAGTGTATGTATGAGATTATACTCTGGATTTGTAATGTAAAAATAATAGATTTTAATCTGATTTGAAACGGTTTTTGCGAATAACTTTATCTTAAAAAGAGTTTAAAAGGAATGAGAATCTTATACATTGTGCTAAAAAAGTTTTGATGGAGCTTGCTGACACATATGTGCCTCGTGATAATAAGAATAAAAAGAGGCTAGGTTGACAGGAAATTGGAATGAACTCATCAAAGAAGTCTGAAGGTAAGAAAATGAATTTTCCTTCTTATGAAAAGTGTGGTAAAAGGCATCCTGGTGAATGTGTTGTAAATTCCTGAAATGCAGCCGATGTGTGATGTTTGCACACATCTCTCATGAGTGAAAATAAAATAAAAATAAAATTAATGAGAAACCAATGGTGAGATGCTTTAACTGTATGGAATTTTGTTATTTTGCTTATATTTTTCCAAAGTTAGTCACTCAAGTACGGAATCAGTATGATTGGAAGCATAACGGGTTGGTAAAATCATTTGCACCCACATCAACAATTGTTGAGCTGTCAAATGAGGTGGTATCAATTACATTTATTATTTTTACAAATTAAAAAAATGTGTGGTATGATTTAGGGTCTACACATTCATACATTTCTGAGAAATTTTCAGAAAAATTGGGAATTCAACCACATGAATATAAACTTGATCTCGTAGTAAAAAACACTGGGATAAATTATTTTGGTAAAACAAAATTATAGCAATCTTCCAATCCTTTTTTATGGAATGATTTTACCTGAAAACCATATTATATTTTCTCTTATAGAGTTTGATATTATTCTAGGTATGGATTGGATTTCTTTTAATCATGGTAAGATAGATTACATAGAAAATGATGTTGTTTTTTAGAAATTATTTCAGTTTGCATACAAGAGTGATCCCACACCATTTATAACATATCAAGATGCTATGAAATTGATAAATGATGAAAAATAAAGTAATATATCTCATATTTTTGAAGATAAGAAAATTATATAGATTAATGACGTACTGGTGGTAAATTAATTCCTGGATGTTTTTTCAGATGATTTTATTACTTTTATTCATAATCAAGAGGTTGTGTTTAATATTGATTTTTCCTCATACTAAGAAAATTTATAAACCTCCATATCGAATGGCCTAAATGTAACATCTAGAATAACAATTTAAGTTGGAAGAATAATTAGATAAAGGCTTCATCTTTCATATCTCCTCACCATGGGGAGATCCTCTCATGTTTAGTAAGAAGAATGATAGTTTAATGATACTTTTCATTGGTTATAGATCCTTAAATAACCTTGTTTTTGAAAAAAATTATACATCTCCTCATATCGATGATTTATTTTATCAGCTCCCGGGAGCATAGTAATTTTCAAAGGTTGACCAGAGGACAGGGTACCATCTGTTGAATGTAAAGGATGAAGAAATCCTGCAGATTGTGTTGCTATTAAATATAGTCTTTATGAATTTTTAGTTATGCCTTTTTGGATAACTAATTCAAATATTTTATTCATGGATCTTATGAATATAATATTTGATGAGTTCTTGGATAAGTTAGTGGTTGTGTTTATTGATGACATTATGGTATATTATAGATGTAAATAGGAGCATCAAAAACATTTTGGGGTTTTTCTGAAAACCATAAAAGAAAAGAAACTATATGGAAAAATCAGTAACTATGTATTCTGGATTCAATAGATTTCTTTTATTGGGAACATTATAAATAAGGATGGAATAACAGTTGATCCATAAAAAAAAAGTGGTTGATGAATGGCCAAGACCTATAAATGTTAAAGAGTTTCATTGTTTTCTTGGATGATCTGGTTATTACGGATGGTTTGTAAAAAATGTTTCATGATTATCTATCCCTTTAACAAAGTTAAAAATGGGTTTAATTTGTTTTGACCGAAGAATGTGATGTTTCATTTGATTAACTGAAAAAGATATTTGGTGAATGCTCTATTTTTTGCCATCCCATTCGGATATGTTGTTTTTTTCATCTAAAGTGATGCTTCATTGAAGGTACCTGGTTCTGTTCTGATGCAGAATGATTGGGTAATTACATATTCTTCAAGTCAACTAAAACCTTATGAGTTAAATTATTCAACACATTATTTGGAATTGGCAGTTTTGTCTTTTTCTATGAAAATTTGGAGGCACCATTAATACAAAGCCAAATGTCAAATATATACTTACCATAAATGTCTGAATTATATATTCACTTTGATGGAATTAAAAATGAGGCATAAAATATGGATTTAACTGGTAAACATTTATGATTGCACGATCAATTACCATCTAGGAAAGACAAAAAAATTTGCGGAGGCCTTGAGTCAAAAACATCATGCATCAATAACCATGTTACATTTGGAACATGATTTATTGATTAATGATATGACAAATTTTGGAATATAATTTACTGGTGAAGGTAATACATCTTTTTTGTTTCTGGTTTCAATGTAGTCATCATTACCCAAAAAAATTAAGAAAGCACATAAGGATGACCATGAGATATAGAAAAATGTAGAATTTGTTAAAACGGGTAAGATGTAAGCATTTACCTTGATAAAGACTGTGTTTTATATTTTGTAAAAAGATTTTGTGTGACTTGTGAATCCCAGTTAATGACTGATTTGTAGTTTGAAGCTCATAGTTATACATTTTTAATTCATCCTGGAAGTACTATGATGTATAGAGATATTTTAGTGTATTACTAGTGAGATGGAATGAAAAGAGATATTGTGAAATTTACTATGAAATTTTTGACATGTCGACAAGTTAATGCAGAGAGGAAGTTACTGATGGGGGGTGCTTCATCCTTTTCCAGTTCTAGAGTGGAAATGGGTGAATATATATCCATTTTCATTTTGGTGGGATTTCTTAAATATTCTCAATGTAACAATGCAATTTGAGTTATTGTTCATCATCTGAAAAAATCTACCCATTTTATTTATATTTGTGATATAATGTCGTTGGCTCAAATTTCTCGACTAATCCTCAAAGATATTGTTAGGCTACATAGAGTTCCTCTTTCCATTGTATCTGATAGGGATCAAAGGTTCACTTATATCTTTTGTAAGGGGATTTATATGTCATTGGTCACAAAATTAAATTTCAGTACAGCTTTTCATCATCTATTATATGTGTATTAAAAATGAATGATACAAACCTTGGAGGATATGATTGAATCTTGTTCAATGGTATACCAATGAATTTGGGATAAGGATCTCTCTTAAGAAGAGTTTTCTTATAATAAAAATTTTCATTCCAGTATACATATGGAACCTTTTGAGGAATTGTATGGGAAGCGGATTAAAACTCTATCTTTTTGGGATGATGTTAGGGAAATAAATTGATGGGACCAAAATTATTAGAGGAAGTGGATAATAAATTGAAGATGATCCAGCTGCACATGAGAAAAACTATGATAATGCATAAAATTTAAAAAGATAACAGAAGAAAATAATTCTCTTTTGAAGTAGGTGACCATGTTTTACTTAAAATCTATCCATGGAAAAGTGTGATGTGTTTTTGTAATAAAGGACCTATAAGTCCGCAATTCATCAGTTGTTTTGAAATACTGTGGAATTTTAGACCTGTTGCATATCGAATAGTTTGTCCTCAGAATTAATATTAGGTACATAATATTTTTCATGTTCCGATGTTGGGAAAGTATGTTCCAGATTCATCCCATTCCTTGAGCCTAGAAGCAGTTCAACTGGAAGAGAACATTTATTATGAAGAAAAACCAGTTTAGATTGTTGATTGAAGGAACATGTATTGGAAAATAAGTTAAAACAATAGGTAATGTTTTTTTGGATAACTCAAATGGCTGAAGAAGAAACATGTGAATATGAAAATTCTATGAGGGAATGGTACCCTTACTTGTTTTATAAGTAAATAAAATCGTAAGGATGAAATATCTAGAAGGCTGTGAAAATTTAACACTATAGGGATTTAAAAAATAGATGAAATGTGTGAATTTTTTTAAGTAGATGTTTATATACATCCTTTAAAAATAATTTTTCTACTTCTATGTTTTGAATTTCGAAAAACAATCATCGACATTTGTGGTCAGTATGTTATTTGGAGTATAATGGTAATAACTAGTTTTTTTGTGGATAGTAAAATATCATTAAGAATATTAATATGACACTAATGTATAGTGAGTTGTATTATTATTTTATTTTTGTAGGGATTTATGATAATGACATCTTGGATAATTTTTCAATGTGATATAAAACTAGTCATGGATTTAAAATTGTTAATTTTAGAATTAAGGTAGATTTTATTTAATAATTAAATTAGAAATATATAAAAAATTATTTTCAAAAAAAAATGGTCATTTTTAATTAGAAACATCGAAAAATGGTTAGGGAGTATTTTTGGATTTTTTCTGAAACTCTTGAATTTTTTATGAATAAAGAAATACGGTAAAATACAGTATATTCAAATTATAAGATAAATACACTATTTAAGACATCATAAGTGTTTTAAGACCCCTATGTAAAAACTCACATGACATTGTCACTATTTTGGGCCCCATGAATTAATATTTTCCATAGCATTGAGAAGAAATATTATAATAATGATTTAAATAATGTAAAATACCTTATCTCCTCCACTATAAATACTACCCATTTCCCCTCTTCCTCCCACACCTCTCGAGCCTTGTTTATTTACCAATTTCATCCAAATCCCGTTACCAATATCCTTCCCCACATTGATGAAATACTAGTCACACCCAATGGAAAAAATCATTGGACTTATGAAGGATATAAGAGAGAAGATATCAACAGGTAAAAAATCCTATTCTTTTTTCACGCGTTTTCTTTTCCATTCAATTTCATTTATTATTGTCAAATCTCATCCCTTATTACAAGAGGAATGAAAGATCCAGAAATATTTCAAATTCTGTATGATATCAAGTTCATGTAAAATTCATCATCATTATTCTTCTCCTCTCCCACTTATTCATGGAATAAAAACATTGTATGTGATGTGTAAAATTACCGACATCGTGGATTTTGTGACTTCAATTTATTTTAATTCCTTAAATTCATGTAATGAATCACATTTTAGGGTTGTTATAGATTATTATTAGTCTATTATATCTTATATATGTTTCAGGATTCATTTTTCACCCATTTGATTAATTTTTAAAACAAAACATGTTCATTACAATTGAAAAATCGCCAAAATGACCTAAACAAATATCCATAATGTTTTAACTTACGAATCATCCAAATTTAAGAAATCCAAATGATAAATTGTATAATTTATGGTTTCAGAAATATGGTACTACCATTCCATTTCAATTATGGAGTTTCTATTCCAAACGATGAGTATATCCATCATGAACCGATCATGGAAACCATGTAAATAAGGGACCCGGTATAATTTAAATAACAAAATACTAATAATAATTTTGTTTAATGATTCTGTAAAATGATTATATATGGTTTTATAAACATGAATATGTTTCAATATGTTATTAATAAGACTATTTTTATTATTATATATGAGGTTTGAACACTTTCAAAGTAAGAAGTACCCAAGGTAAGGGAATTCTTAAACTGATTTCAATTATGTGGGATAACCTTATTCCTTATTCATTATTTGGTATTAGGATTACTGGTGTGATGATTTTCTTTTTATATTATGTTTACCTATTTTTATTTACTATGTATACACATAACCATTTAATTATATTAATTATCACTCCATTTATATTTTATGGGACGTTCATTTAAAAATCCTATTAAAAATTTGTTTAATAAATCTCAAAAGTAATGTTTTTTATTTGTATGTAAAGAGTGGTTTCTCCTAATTTCAAGATACGTTATAACCATGATATGTTCCTTGACCATTATTACTATTTTTTATCCCATTATAGCTCTAGATATATTGGCTTGTGCCCATTATAGATCAAGATATGACAGGTGAGCCCCATTATAGCTCTCCAATGCATTGGGTACTCCGAAGATAGAAGTTTCCCAAAAGGTTATTCAATTTGTAATGGTGAATTTAAGAGTGATGTGGTAAATATTTTCCAAGGAAACTAAATGATGTTTCAATGCATATGTGTTTTTAATGATTATGGGCTTTAATGGTTTTTATGTTATCACTTGACTAATAATTTCTTTCTTTACATCCCTTATTGAGTTTCATACACTACACATGTTTTTAAAATGTTTTTCACAGGATATAAAGATGTGTAAGAGAAATAATTGAGTCATGATTTTTGATATAGATTTTTTTAAAGATATAGTGTTTTATGTTTTAACGTATAATATTTTGACAAAAGATGATACTAGTTTGTAGTATCCTCTTGTATGAATGTGGTATGTCATGTATGTAAGATATGCCAATTCTTTAACAATATAAACTAGAAAAGTACCTAAATGTGTAATAATGTATGGTCTTGTCTATAATTCAATATTAAGTAATGCTTCAAGGTCGGGTCATTATAATAACAAAATTTCAAGAAAATGAAATCAAAGTATCTATAGGTATAGTGTCTTTGGAAGATTAGATACATAAAAAAATCATCTGAAATGTAAAAACAACAACCTTATATAGAAATCCACATAATCCCCCTTACAGTAATAGATATTTCAAATATGTAAAAAAATCCTTCTGAAAACACTTAAGGAAGAGGATAATATAGAAATACTATAAAGGGAATAATCCTTAAAATAATACATAAATACATGTTATGTGGCGTAACACGATATCTTAAAAATAATTATTATAATAATGGTAAAATTGAATATGGAACTGAAATCATATGATAATGGTATCATAATCAGGTAAAAACATCATAAAGAATAATATCCTAAATATATTTTAATCCTAAACATAAGGAAAAAAATTTATAGCCTGAACCAAATCGTAATCACTATATTATCTGGCTAACCACCTTTATAACATAGAATGTTTAGGGTAACCTCCCATGAATAATACATAATGTGTGATTCCTAAACTCATGTACACCATACAAGAAATATCAAGAGACATTAATATTACCCATTGAATTAGAGGGATATTACAGGACCAAAAATCATATAACAATATTCACATTAAAATTTGATATAGTAGAGATAAAAACCTAAACATAAATCAAATGCATGATCAAACTCCTGATAATGAAGTGAGTTTCATAATTTTGATTTAATTCATAACTGAACGAATAATCTGAATCATTACTAAGACAATATGAAATTTATTCATATTAAAATTTTATTATTGTAAATGGAATATTGGCAATGATGATGGATTTCCAATGTTGAAAATTCATGTCAAGGATCTTAGAGAATAGTGATGAAAAATGTGACACTTATTTTGATGGTTTACGAAATTAGTAAAATAACATTTTAAATAAGGAAATAGATAGTTGTTTTCCATTAAAATATAATTGAACCAAAAGGGCTACCAATAAAATAATAATCATTATTCAAATATTTTAATAGTTTAAATTTTTTTGGAGAGACAGTTGACATGAAATGTGGCATAGAAATGTTCCCTTAAATTAGTTTCTTATAAAAAAGAAAGTTTAAAAGGGAACATAAAAATTAACATTACCCTAACAAATAAAGATAAATTAGACTAGGTATATATGTAATGATAACATATATACATAACATATATGGTATATATTAGAATAATATAATGGATAATGGAAGAAAAATAAAGACAATGCGTACCTAAAACAAAATGATGGTGATTTTGATAGTCCCTTACAACCTTTAAAATTTTTTATCGAACACTCATGAGAAAATAAAATTTAATAGAACATATAATATCATTATATATAATATAATCCCGATTCATAAATATTAAAAGGTAGTGAAAAAACCATTACCATGAAAACATGGTTTATAATAAGAAATACATTTTAGTGGGTGAAAATAGATACAGAAAACCGTTATAGATTAAGATGCATTCTTTTAAAAAATTAATGGAGAGAAATATTAAACATGAAGTTAAAATATCATAATTTTTATATTTTATGATATTATATTTTCCATTGTTACTATTCACACAATTTAAATTCAATTAGCATCAAAAAATAAAATGCATCTAAATTTACGAAATTCTGTGATAAAACCTTTTTGTCGTGTTCGAAAATTCTCTCCATTTGGCCTTAATATCCTAAATAAATAAATTATAATAGATATATATGTATATAAATATAAACCATATTTATCTATATTTTATATTATAATGTGGAAATATTATCTTTTTTTTATTTTATATTTATTTATTTCTTATATAGATTACTTTTGATGTTTAGTAAATTCATTATTAAAACATTTGAATGTTAGTGCATGTTTAAAAGTGTTGTAAAATAAATTCATTATTTATATAATTTTATAGGTGTATGTACTTTGGAATTCTTTATAGAAATACTTATACATTTCCAAAGGTTATCCCAAAAAATATTCAATTTAAGAAAGGTGTCTTGATAAGTCCATTTAAGGCGGTTAAAGTTATGAAAAAAATTTATTATTAATCACACGTATAAAATACCCAAAATAGTACACCCATAAAAATAACATGTAAAAAATATCCTATTATTTAATAAAATAATCTTTTTGAACATACCATTTATGAAGTTTATAGATAATTGAACATATAATCCAGGGAGGTGCTAGTCCTCACACACGTATCATTGTTTTTGTTCCTTATAATTTTGATGGAATTTATAAAAGGATATTTCAAAAGTAGAATAATATTTTATAATATGAATAATTCATATTTTATTATACATTCATTAATAGATGGGACATTTATGGTATATAAGAAGAATTTTTTAAAAAAAAAAATGGTGTTGAGAGTATTACCTTTCACTTGGATGTTCTCCCAATGGTAACACATTAAGACTCTTAGCCTGATGATTTGTTAAAGAAAAATGATTAAAGGTTGTGGGGGTGTTTTTGAGATACTTGGGACTATTTTTAGCTTATCCAAGGCTTTGAAATAATGGTAGAAGTTTGATATAGGCGGTCTCTTTTTATAATTGATAAAAGGGAACTTTAAAAGAACTCATTATATCTCAACAATATCATTCTATTATTCAAGTCCAATACTCTATAAATGTCCAATAATTGTATTGTGAATGATATAAGGTCAATAATTTCTCCATAATCCAATATAAACCATGTTTTCCTAATATTTTAATGTTTCTTAGTAATTTAAAATACATGTACCCTAATTTACCTATATTGTGGTAACTTTACATTGACCCTTGGAAACTGATTTTAATGGAAAAAAATAAAATTTATTTTTGAATAATTTTAAGACACTGATTATAAATATATTAATTATTTTGTAAAATAAAATTTCTAGGTTATATTGAAATTAATTTTAGTATTATCATTAAAAATATTTAAAATCCTCCTTTTTGAAAATGTTTATTTTTATGGATAATATTTATTTATTGAAATAAAATTATCAACATTATTAATTATAATAAAAAAAATTATTATTATTTTTTAAATGAGAAGTATGTGAAATTATGATAAATCCAGAAATGATTTTCCTCAAGAATAAATTCAATTAATGGAACACATAGGAATTTATTTTCTCAAAAGATTACTTGATTTTATAAATTGATATTCATTGGTTTTAAATATTTAACATAATATTTTTAATAATTCAATTTACATTATATATATATATATATTCAATTTTAATAATGTTACAAAATATTCAAATTTATTAAAAAGTGATAGTAATAAGAAAATTTTTATTTTTCACTATTCATTGAAAAAGATATATTTTTATAAAAATAAAAAATATAATTCATAAGAAAACTATGATATAAAAAATGAAAAAATTATTACTACTTTATTAAATTAAAATTATAATATATTTATTTTTTTCCTTTATGTAAAAAATATATTTTAGGAATAAATCAATATTATTAAAAAAATGAGTTTTTAAACATTATTTATTCCCAATATTATTGAATTTCCATTTCTAATTAATTTGATGTTAAAATATTAATTCATATATAAAAAAATTAATTTTTATTTTAATCTACATCAATGAAATAATGAATAATTAAAAATTAGTTCATTTAAAATAAATATTACATTTATATGAAATACTCTTTAATAGATAACATCAAATATTTATTTATGTTCTAAAATTTAATTTAACTACTTAAATGATTTTTATAGGATTATTTAAATTTAATTTATACAACATATCATATTTTAATAGTAATCATCATAAATTTTACATGTATGATGTAAATATAAAAAAACATTCAATATTTTATGTCTTATTATATTATATTATGAGAGTGATTTTTTGAAACTTCATAAAATTGTTATGGCCATTTTAAATATAACCAATGACCATAATTCTAAATTACCATATTTTCAAAGACAATATTTATAATGATCAGATTTCATTCTTATATATAGACTTAATAAATCATTCAGTCATTCCACTCTCACTCTGCATGGCATAGTTATTAATTTTTTAAATAAGTTTTGGGTATTTCCCCCTTTACTGAAAATGAAACATTAAATCATCTTTTAAAAATGGGAAATAGGTAACACATTAAGATGACCATTGAAAATTGAAATAAACCCAATACATAAGTAAGACATCATCCCAAGTGAACAGAAGAATGAAAATTCAATGATAAGAAGGGAAACATATGGATCCCCCCCCCTGAATGATGATGTAAAAATGATATTAGTCAAGGAGAATGTGTTGACTCCTTGGAAAAGAAGTTGCATTGTGCTAGCAGAACAACGTTGAAGGAAAAATTCTTATTTCATATTATTTATTTTGAATCAAAATTTCTCATTTTTGTGGCGATCTTCTAAATTATAGGTTTATTGGTTGAATACGATCCAATATATTTCCTATTACATAATATTTTATTCAATTATATTTGTTGTTCCTAATTCATTTATTTTATTTTAATGTATTCACATCATGAATGGTGAGTAATAATCGCTTGTGTGTAATGAATATTTTTATTTTATTCTATAATAATAAACACATGAATGATTAATGTGTTGTTAGTTTAATTTAAATTTTATTTGAATGGTTTATTAATCAATTTTAATTCCACTGTAACAATTTTAGAATTATAAACATATTATTTATAAAATAAATTAGTTTCCTACAAACTAAGATCATTACTTCATACATTCATTTAGAATGGTAATCAACACCTATTAAATTCTAGACCACGATAACTTTTTATAAAATTAGAAATCATATATTGTACCATAATTAAAGATTCGTTCATCTTATAAGGATAATATAAATCATTTCTAGAAAATAACAAAGGGGGTAAAAACCCATTTTTTAAATCATATTGTGGTAGTTGTCCTCTATCACTAAGATCATTTCCATTGAGGAATTTTTTAGATGACCCTTATAACGCGGAGTCACGTCATTTTATTCTATGGTATTAGATAAATTTATTTTGTTATTTACTAGTATAGAGGCTCTAAAATACACACATTATTGTTTTAGAGGAACCATAACTCTAAACTTTTGGATTTGTGGAGGCAAAAATACATTATTGACAACCATATCTTGATCACCACAATCCATCGTGATCTTCTTTGGAAATAACTCATTAACAATTTTTTAAATAGAATATAATATTGATCTTGACTTGGGGCCTCCCCTTGAAAATTTATTTATGTTTTTGCAAACTATAAAAACACCCACATATAGTGTTGCACCAATATAAAAAACCATTTTCATTTTTTAATTCTCGTCATCTTGAAGATTCTGAAAGACATAATAATTTAAATCACTAAATTATTCTTTCCATTAACAAGATTTGGACTTGATGAATAATAATGGTGATAAATCATATATTTTCATCCTCAGATACATTCGTGATAATTTTTCCTTTATTTTGTAAAAATTCTAGGATTCTAATATGGTGGTCTTTTGTAAATGTATATATATTTATATATATATAAGGAATAATTAATATATAGATTTAAATAGTTTGTTCATCACAATATAAACATTTAACAAGGGGGTTAATTATTCTCATTTGAATAGATTTATTAAGAAATAGTAAAGAAATACCCAACATTTAGATATACAATATTACAATCTTGGGATCATGTAACATTGGAAAATTTGAGTCACAGTTGATGATCAAGAGTTATATACATTTAGAAACATTTGATTCCTCCAACCATTCATGTTTAAATTAATCATCCATGAATATAGAAGTATTTGAGGGGATATTATAAAGAAAAACCCAATATCATCAATAAAAAATAATCAATATATGATGTTAAAACAGATTTTAAATAGTTCAGAGAGTTTATCAAAACTATAGTTGGTGATTGGGTTTTTTTGGTAACTAAAAGCATCATAAAACCCATCTATCTATAATTTAAAAACATATTCCCCCTCAAAAACTCATAGAGGATTTATGGGTGATAGAGATGGGTAGTGTATGTGAAATGTCAATCGTTTTGATTAAAATACCAAGAGGGGTGATGGTAATGGGATTATTTATACAAAAATAGTGGATGTGCTAATGGGGGTAAGTGAAGGAATACATTCCACCAACAAGGGATCTCACACAACAATTTTTATTTGACTTTGAAATAGTAATATAGAATATAAGATTGTGATTTTTTTATCACTATTACCAATTCGAAAAATATGAATAAAAAACTAATCCCATCTAATTCAATTATTATATTTAGTATTCTTTTTTGGCTCTGTTAGTCTGGTAGTAGTTAAATTAGTTAATTACACTCATATCATTGGTCCATTACTTGAAAAAATTCGAAAAGAATAAATTATTTTTTCTTTACTCTATAAATTAACTATGGGAGATTAATTTCACATCATAATAAATTATTTGACTTAATTGTATAAGAAAAATTACATGGAGGATATTTGTATTCATAACTGGGATCATTAATCAAATAATTTATTTCTAGAATTACTAAGTAATTATTATTTTTTATTTTAAAGAACTAATTTTGTAATTCACATAATGCTATGTTAAGTTTATTTTATTTATTTAACATATATTTATCTAATTTAATTTCATCACATATTTTATGTTTTTTTATTTTATATAATTTTTGAAATTTTTGTATGATTTGATATATTTTTTCAAATACAGATCAAATTGGTCGAAATTTTGAATATATTAGACTTCAAAAAATGAGAATAAATGGACTTCACAAGTCATCATAATTATTATATTTATTGACTTAGTGGAATTAATATATTGATGATGAAGTGAAGAAAATGAAAATTAATATGTCCATTAGGGAATATCCATGAGAATTGAGAAAACCCAAAACGAAAAATTCATATAATTTTTCCAATATAAAATTTTTATATTGAGAATAAATGAGAAAAATATCTATATTACAAACTAAGAAATAGATATCTGTAAAAAAAATTAGAAATCCTTTGGATAGGGATTCTTTTTAAAAAATCCTAGTAAATCTACCCAATATAGTGTACCCGTCAGAATGGAAGAAGATCCATGATTGCTTATTTTAGTGCGTAAGGAATAATACAATAAATAGTATAACTCAAATCTCTCACTTCAGGATTATCCATAGTAGAATTATTTTGGTTTAAATATTTATATGAGTATTATGAGAAATTATATAGATGATTTTTGGTTTTAGAAATGAACCCAATGAAAGTGAATTTAACCTAATTTTATATATGTTATGAAGATTAAAATTGAATTATTCTAGGTACAGTGCATCTTATATCAATATAGGTTATCTGGTTCACAATACTACCTATAATAAAATCATAGGAAACACATTTATACCATGTTCACTACATTTACAATATTGAAAAAAAAAATTTAATAAAACATCAATTATAGTTACCAATGATAGTCTACGATCAAAACTAATATTTTCATGGTTGATGTATATAGTGAATCCAACCATTAGAATGAAAGAAGAAAATGATATTAAAAAAAATACCAATTGTGGGTGGGGTAAATCATGACACCAATGATTTTACCCCTTAAATCCATTTATTATGATC
Organism: Viscum album; assembly: GCA_963277665.1. Taxonomy (NCBI): domain Eukaryota; kingdom Viridiplantae; phylum Streptophyta; class Magnoliopsida; order Santalales; family Viscaceae; genus Viscum; species Viscum album. The sequence goes on along the minus strand of OY728133.1, from coordinate 1,368,445,715 downwards.
TTTTTCACTTAATGTGAAGAACATTCCTTTTTCTATACCTTACTTTTCCATGAATAACTATTAAATTAGTAAAAGGGGGCATAATGAATTTTACATGGTTTGACCTAACTAATATTATCCAATTATAATGAACTAAAAAATGTGTCAATACACTAAAATAAATATAGTTAACTTCTTTTTTGGTTTACACAAATGGAAATTCACACTAACCCTTCAAACTCACTATTAAAACAATCTGAAAAATGTCACTACTTATTGAAAAATTGTTGAACACATTGGACCCATTATATCCGCATTGAAATTTTTCACAAGATTATTAGTTGGTTAATACACCTAAATTATTTATTACCTTTTTAACATTTGATGATGTTCATGTGAGATAAATATTGTGTAATTTTCCTCTTCTTCCTACTCCCAACCTTTCAAAAAATTATAAAAAACATTTCTTATGTTCAAAGCCACTCCTCTATTGTATTTTCAATCCAATAAGTTAGATTGGATCTCCATTTTCACATATTGTTAAATGTATTCCATTTATTTAGTGTATTATAATGTTTCATAAATCTGAACTAAAATCCTAAAGATCCATGAAATAAAATACTTATTTGGTTTTGGGATAAAACTACCAATTGACTGAAACTATTAGTTTAGGGGAATTATAATGGATTATATGGAACATCCAAAATTACATTTGAAAAAAATATTGAGTGGTCACCACCATTAGGGTGAAACATTCTCTTCTTCATCTCTTGCTACTATGTGATATCAATTTTTGTGGAATGAGTACTTATTGTTTACCAAATCCACCAAAACAATTTTCACATTTAATTATCCAATAATCTCTACACATACTCCATAGATCATTTTACTCAAAAAACATTATATGACATATAACCTTATAATTTATCCTTCCCTCCTATAGAATATGATTTATTAACTCATATCTATTTTCAGAAGAAGCTCCAAAATGACAAAATTATAATTTATTTGAATGGATTACTCATTAATTAAACATCAATATGTCCCTGGATTATGTAAAAAATTGATCCCTCCATGAATTATGGGGTAGTTTCAATGTGTTAATAAAATTTTATAAAATTATTATGGTGTATTCTTCTATACGTGATATGGTATCCACAAATGTTTTAGTGGAACCAAGACTCATTATAACTCTTATAAGATGATAATAAATCATGGTTCACCAGACAATAGTGTAGTAAAAAAACTCAAAGTTACACTTCATAAATTCTTCAATAAATCATACCCTATATAATATATAGGATCCCTCACATGCTCAATCATTTCATAATGGAATTGGTGATCAACTACTTCCTAACATTCTACTCCACACATGAGAGGCTAGAACCAACACACAATGGCTTAGCAGCATCATGGATAATTTTACAAACAATTTTCCCAACATAAATGATTGATCAAATAAAATACCTTTTAATGATCAGTCAGATATGTGGTGCATGAGCTTGGACAACATGTTTTCTATTGGATGCTTGGGTGTAAGAATTTGGTGGGATTAACCATGTTTTTTAGATCCGTCCAAGCTATTAGGGTAGTGTAACCATTAATTCTACTATGTGTAAATTACTTTAGGTTATATAATACTATATTATATAATAGATAAAACTTATAATTTGGTACATAATACCATAATACAATACACTCAATGGCTTGAATAATGGTTTACAGTGTGTCTTTTAGATACGTAACTTCATGAAAAAAATAATTCTGCATGAATTACATGATAACATTTTACAACATGTAAAAAATATTCACAAACCTATAAATGGGTTTTGGAAAAAAAAAATATCCCCCCATTGGGTTTGTTGATAATTAAAAACCAATACCAACATTATCCTCCACATAAATTTTGAAATTTCACATAACTAACCTGAAAATTATAAATATTCTCTTCCATCAATGAGAAGACAATTGATTTATCAACAATAAACACTATGATCATGTAACTGAACAATTGATGTTATGAAAAATAGATAAACGAAGTAATTCTCCTCTGATAACAAATAATTGAATTTATAATTAAATACATCTGTCACATGCCTTCCACCACTAGATCTTCAAACAAAGAACACCCCCCAATACGTGATTCTACTTCTTTTTCAAATATATATTATCTTACTTTTTAAATGATCTCAAATAAACATCCAAGAGGATATATAAAGGGGAGTTGAAAACAAAAAACCTGATAAAGGGGAAGAAAACATAACTTGGTCATCATTAAATTAAAATAGAGGAGTGGGGGTATCATCCCTGAGTCCATCTAAATATCTAGATTTAGTTAGACTATTGGAGCCAAACGATGTTGTTTGAAATCCAGTTTTTCTAAATATTTTTTCAGGATATCTACAACATGAACATGAGAGAGAAAATACACCATCATAGTAACTTATTTCTACATATCCTTCAAAAAATGGTTATTTATTTATATGTTCATCATCCTTGTGTGTTTAATGGAATATTTGATATGATTTATTACACTATATTTTTAACACATAATAGGAATGATAAATAACACATCAATGTCAATGTCTTTATGATTTTGGTTCATTTATATAAAAAATGACCTTGATTGATTTTCTATCGCATATTATTCCTCTACTTTATATATGTATATACTATCCTACATCTATATTTTATAGGAGATATAATTTAAACCAATTTAGAACACACCTCTTAATGTGGGTATTTTTACCATCCATCAAATATTAAAAATTCACAACATATATCACATTTATTTTTAAAGGGAAGTTACATAATTATAAAATCCATAATATATTATTTTGTCTATATAAAAATTATCTATCTTCTAGCTTTCATGTGGCACTCATTTAGAAAAAATTTATATATTATAGTTTAACATGTAAAAAATAAAATTTCTAGATGAGTATATTTAATGTATATTATGTTTTCAATAATTTTCCTAAAGAGTTTTATATCCAATTTCTCACCGTCAAATTTACTACATAATTACAATTAGCTCTCTAAGGGAGTTTCCATTGGTTTATAATATTCTATTTTAAATCATTTCAAGACCACATTAATATATTTAATTTGAGATATCATTGTATTGTGTTTCAATTTAATCACATGCAACCCATGTATAAATAAAAATTCACTAATTAAATACATTTAAAATTTATACCACAAAAAATTTGAATTCAACATATACTGTATGTCATTTGAGTCTAAAAATGTGATTCCTTGAACATATATTTGTATAGACATATACATAAATTTCTCATTTTTGAATTATAGGTTTTGATAAACCCTTTAATGATGATATCCAATATTTTTTAAATACTAATCCAACCTTTATTACCACCCCTAAGGTAATTTTGTTATCTCATATAGTGCATTTCATAAATTGGAAACCTTGAATTCCTGATAATCAAATTAAAAACTCATCTAGTATCTTCATATTTTCATCCCCTATTAGGACTGAATTCAAACACACTGATTTTACATTTTATTGATACAATTTTAAAAGCCTTTTCTAAGACAATTTCTATAAATAATATAAAGGTTTGAATAGGGTCCCGAAGGTAAACTATTTCATCATTTTCTATCCCATATATTTGGGATTATCTTTTTCACATATGACATTTCGTATTACTTGACGTAGTACCATATTTAGACAATATTTTTGGAAAATTAACTTGATTATGATTAGATTCTTATTTTTTAGACTAGATACAAAAACCCATGCCTAGTCCTTTTCAATTTCATTATTCTCAAATTTTATATATTTTACCATGCATGTTTTAATAATATCACCATCAAATTATTATGGCTCCACCGATGATAGAAATAATGTTTTTTGATGCACTATCATCCTTTATTTTTGAACTATGGTTGTTTGTTCACCCCCTGGGATAGTATTTTTGATTTTGGATTAGATAAACCATTAAAATAATCTTTATATTCCTTCAAAAATTTTAACATCATCGGAATCATCATTTGATTTTTTTTATAATCATATAAACTCCACCTTTGATGGAGACTTCATATCCATTGTCCATATATAATTATGTATTGATTCTATGAAAATTATTCTCATCTACGGCTGAATTTTTCTCATTTTCATTCATTATAAAATCATAAAATTCAACCATTTTCTATGCATTGTTTTGTATAATTGTTATTCCATGCACTTGGATTAATATCCAATAAATATCATTTTACATACCCATATATTAATAATTATATTCATTTTTTATGAACAACTAATTTCTTAATTACAGAAAATCATAAGTATTTTTTTGTGGTATTCTTTCCATTCTATATTTCTCACAGTGTCTTGTATTCATTTGTAAAAATAAACACCTGATTACATATGTACACTGTTCCTTACCTTTCTTCTTTCTACTATTTATCTTGTAGTGATTTTTCAATAGTTATAGAAATGATGTTATTGATTTGATTTCTTCTTTTAGAAAATTCATTTTGAAGCATATTTCTCACCACATAAACTTTATGTTGAGTTCTATATGTCTTTATTAAAATCACTACATGGGTATTTTTCAATTACATGTAAATGGTGGTGAAAAATATTTTAATTTTAAACAAAAGAATTTTTTTTTCATCTCTTTCATATAAAGTGATTTATATTTATACATAAGTATCATATTTAATCATCATTAATTAATCCAACCATGAAAAATCATAAAAAAATAATACCTTTTTCTATATGATGATTTGGGAGGAATGGACCCAAAAACATCCACATGAACTACCTTGAAAAATATATATTACTAATGTATCTATGGAAAGTACATCTTCTAAATTTTTTTACCATATTGAAGATACTCTCACACATGTGTTTTATCACATGTGATATTACGAAAGTAATGTAATCCCTCATTGTTCAACATATTTTCCAAGTATCGTTGGCTTATGTGATCGAGTCTATTTTCCCATATATTGTTTTCTTATTCATTGGATAATAAGAAATAAAATTTTTAATGATAAAATTATAATTATTTAGTTCTCATCAACATTGTAGAGAAATTGATACATTATTTTTCTTATATGTCCCAACCCATATTGTGAAATATTTGAGCATTCCAAAGTCACCTAACTGGATAGCATGTAAAATGGTTTGGCTAAATTCTTTTACCAATAAAAATCTATCTTTTGAAGATTGTTTCCACTATATCTATATTTCCCATATACAATAATATTGAGTCACTCAAAATATATATGCCTAACCACTCCATATTTTTCATATTTTATTCTAGATATATGTTTTTTATTTTTGATCATATGTGATGTATATATATTGTCCTAATCCTACACATTTAACCTTTATATTTACCTTTTATCTACATAAAAAACATTATCCTTCTCATACCATTACATATTATTCCATGAATGTTGATTAAATTATTCTAAATAATGATACACATTCAATAACATTGTTTCAAGAGTCCCATTTTGTCTTCTAAAACTAAAAATATGTTTTCATTTTCCATTATATTGGATGTAATTCTAAACAAATGATACCATCCTTTAAGATTATAATGATTCACCACTCATTTTATATTTTAGGAAAAATAGGTATCCTTATGTCTAAAGCCTTCACACCAAAAACAATAACAATTAAAATCACACTAATTATATGTAATTATTCTTGCATATTTTTGGGTTCGTTTCTTTATTATCGAATTACATTAGTGAACATATTTGATATATCAAAATTTTCTACCACAGTTTCACCAAAAATTTGGAATTATTTTCAAATTTTTAGATCTTTGAATAGTTTACTCTTTAGAATCTCTAAAATTTAATTTACAATAGAGCTTTTATGCATGTGGCCTAACTTGAGGGTTGATTGCCTTATGTGTCCCATCATTCACCACAAATTTTTTACCTTATCATTTAAATCACTATAATTTTATCATAGGAATATTCTCATCAGTAGTTATTACAAATACATCATTAGTTTTAATTGGTACTTGTTTCGTCAATCTACTATATAGAATGAAAAGTGTAAGGGTATTTATTATTCCTCACAATTTCAATACAATCCATGACTTTATAAATTTCTATAGTCCTCTTATCCTTTTTTCCCTATATTGGTCATTATTTCAACAATACACCTATATTACTCCACATTTGTCTATTTTACCACTTACATTACATAGATTCTAGAATGTATATATTTCACTTTTTCAATTTCGACATTCAATTCTGTTTTTTCTTTCACTTATTTTTACATATAAAGCATGTATTCATGAAAAACTGCATTTTTCTTCTTGTATATATCCCTCCATTTATAATTTTCTTAAAGGGATAGCTCAAACTTAAAATTCCCACCAATATTTCCAAAAACATCACTATATTACTCATCATGATCATTGATTTCTTATTGGTCTATAACAACCACCAAATCATCATCACCATGGTCCTTAAATTCATTAAATCCATTCACTCCAGTCTCTTCCAAACATAAATATTTTCACAATAATAGATTTTTCTTCTTAACTAATTTTTCAATGGTTTTATCCTTATATTATTATCTATTAAATACATACTCATTTATTCCTCCCCAACATAACATTGAATAATTTTAAAACACTTCATAGTTATTTAACCATTATTACACATTGAATGAAATAAATTAAATGATCTCTATTAAATTTAACTTTTCCCCTTAAAGTTAAAGGAAAGAACGTACATCACCATATTGAACTCATTATTGTTAGGATATTATTTAACATAGAGAGTATTCATTTTATTGAAATAAACATCCTATTATATCAACTTTACTCTAGATTCGTTTTCATATTTTATCATTTCATATAAAGCAAGAGTTATATGAAGGATATATAGTGATACTTCCATTAGATCCATGACATCATGTGTAGACCCAATATAATTAAACTATAGGGGGATAGACCTCAAAATTCATTTCACTATATTGTTATCATAAATATAATCTCCAGGACCACTAATTTCTTCATCATGATCATTCAAAGGATAAAAAAACACATTAACACCTTTAGTTAGACAAAAACATTCGTATTCAAAATTATTCCATTCAACATGTATATTTACATCTCAAACATTAGAATCACCTACAAAAATTTCAAAGAGATTTTCCCAAATTAAAATAAAAAATTCGTGGGCATTACAATTGTGTAGATAAGGTTTCACAAGGCTACCTATAATGCATTGATCATCTTTTCAACCACATCCAGTTAATTATGGACACTTCTTAAAAAGAATCCACATTCAATGTCTCTTGTAAACTCATGAATGACAATTGTTCACACTTCCATTCCCCATTATTTGAAGTAGTGATTCGTGATATTCATCTATAAGAAGAAATGTTTTCCCGTAAGGTTTGGGATGCATTTCTGATTCACCACTCTTATTGTAGCCATGGCCCGAAGATAGAAAATATCACCCTATAAACCTACCTTTCTACCACTTGTTGGTATCATATATAATCAATTAACCTGATATTGGTGGTGAATCAAGGTAGAATTTTTTAATCCTTGAATCACTTGACCATTATCATTTTTTCTTATTTCTATTGTCATTTATTTTCCTCTCCCTTGATTCCTCATGAAAACTAGTGAATGTAATAATGGTGACCACATAGAATTTAACTCATTTCAACCTACCCAAAATATTCCATAGAGGATTAAATTGATGATGCTTCGAATCACTAAAACAACTGGAGTTCATTAAATCATTTTGTTTATATAAAGGATATGTCTTATTTACCATCTAAAGTTTCTAATCAACATGATGATAATGATTATTGTTTGTCAACAAAAAGATGAATTTTTTTTTCCTTTGTATAATCCTTTATCTTAATCAAAATATTAAGATATAGATAGTAAAACATACAAGTTGTGTCACTTATAAATATTATTTTCATATTCTATAATGATAAATATCGTGGAATTTCATTCTACATCATTCAGTCTACATTTCAATATATCCAAAACAAACTTCTTGTCTCAACTAATTGCGTATTCTATATTATATTTTCAATACCATGGTTGGTATTAAATATCATTTTCCTAGGATTGAACTAAGTGTCTCTTTTTATTAATAGTATTATAATGATTTAGAAAATCCATATTAGAAACATGGAGATCCAATAAATAATTATCTTTTTTTGTTTCCAAAAAAATAGCAAGGTGAATAAAACTTTGAGGTTGTTGAATTCTAATCAATTATATGGCATATACAAACACCTTTTTACTAAATATGTAATGTTCATCATCATTATTTTTCATCATTAATTACCTTTTCACATACTACGACATGTATAGTATATTTGGCCCCAATTACCATTAGTTAAAGATATTGAAAAAAATTGTTTATCCTTTAATTATCCCATAATCTATGTATATACTCTTTAAATACTCTTAACATACAATTATATTTATGGAATACATACTTCTATTATGTATTGTTTTCTTATAGAATAAGACAAAATAAATCATCTCTTCTATCGGAAGAAAACCTTATCAATTAAAATTATGATTTTATGGTGTGGTGTCCTCAGATTTTAGAGAAATTCATAACCATTAATTATAATAAATTCAAACCCACAATAATCTGTTGAACAACTCTATTGGTGATGTCAAATTTTACAAAAGGACACTTCCACAGGCATTTATCCAAGGCAAAGACACCACAAATAAATATACTCAAATTTTATCTTTTTTCACAGTTCACCTAATTGAAATGAATTGAAACAAAACATAGTTCCACCTCATTAACTCATCCAGAAATACAACACCATAAAATAAAACACATATTTCATGTCACGACCCGTCCTCGGGGCCCATGCCATAACTACCCCAAGCCCGCCTTCCATAGGCCAGGGGCTGGTGAATAGCACCAAAGGTATAAATCCTGATAAAATGGGAAGGTATTGCCTTTATGAAATGTAAACAAACACACAACCAGAGTAAAAATGGAAGAAAACACTAAGTAAAACTAAAAACAAAAGTAGTTCTGTAAGTAAGGGGCCAGAAATACAAGCCCAACTGTAAAGTACAATGTAAAATACAAAACAGTTGGAAGGTGACAAGTAGCTCCAGGATCATTCACCATGGATCCTACCTGAAGGGTAGGTACCGATAGCCTCCTCAGTTCCCTCGTCTGTCAACCTCCTCTGGGTATCGACTCATCATGAGGTCCACCTCTGGGTACCGACTCATCATGAGTTCCACCTCCATGTGTCGTCCAGTCCTTGTACAATCGGCCTCTGTCAGCGCTGTCCGTCGTTTGCATCCAACACAACGAGGTGTAGGCATAGCCCGTGCATGGGTGAGCATAATGATACTCAGTAGGGACCCTGAGACCATCATGGTCTCACTAAATCCAACAAGGATAAACCACAAAGAAAGATCTCAATAGATAACCTTTACTTAGGTATATAACCATACATATACCTAAGTTATCAGGTAACCCATATCAATCATGAGGAAAAAACAAAGGCTATTGACTCAGCTCAAACCAGGATTTTTATTCACGATGATGAAAACACATCTACTCGAGAACTCCTCCTCAATCAAGCGTAGTAGTCCTATCATGACTTCGTGGTTCTACTCACTAACCTTATACTACTGAGGTACTCCTCCTCTTTTGACAACCATCGGTCTACTTCCCCAACACAGTAGTGCTCCCAACCATTAGTCTACCGTCCCAACACAGTAGCGCTCCCCCTACTAGCCTACAAAGGTACTTCTCCTGTCGAGTACCGCGAGTCTGCCTCCCCAACATAGTAGTGCTCCCCGCCATGGGTCTATCTCCCCTACATAGTAGGGCTCCCCACTGGGCTAGTCTAGTCACTCAAAAACAAATCAGACAAATAGTCATCAGGTGTCAGCTAGCTACAAGGTCACCGTACTCCGTATACTTGTCTCTAGGAGGATCTGATCCACGAGCTAATGGTCGATACATTCAAGTGTCATGAAATTTCACGTGGATGTATCTCAAAGGACCGTCTCGTCACAAGGGTCTGAACTCAATAAACAATGCATCAATCAGATTCCCGATTTGTGAGTCATTAGAATTTTCATTCCAGGGGCCCAACTGGATTTTGGGTACAATCCAACCCAACCATACTACAACTACATCCAAACCACAGGTTAATTATTCCAAAAGAACCGACTCATCAAGAGGAATACAACGTAGTCGACGACACTTCAATCGGACGTCTGGTCCCCATGTTATAAGTGTTTCCCCTCTGAGGCCCCGGTTAGAAGTACGCTCGATCCAAACCCGGACGTTTTCCAAAGTCATCCAAAACTCACTAAGAGTAACGTAAAAGGACCGCCACATTGCAAGGGTATTATTGTCGCAGACCGCATGTCGATCAGACACACGGTCGTTACGAAATTCACGTTTAAGTGAAAAAGGGCTTGGTCGGTTAGGCCTAATGGGGTGACGGGTCAGGTCGCCTCGGTTTTGGTGGTTCCAACCCGTCAAAGGTGTAGGACTAGCCCGGTGAATCACACGGCCTGGACCGAGGGGCGTGGCCCAACCTGAAGTGGTGCGGCCCTACCCGAAGTGGAACGACGAGGCCCATCACGGCCCGTAGTGGCGCGGTCCGGCCTGACCCAACTCGGCGGGGCACAGCCCGGCTGGGCACGCGGCCTGGCTGGCTCGGCTGGAGGTCCTAGAGGTCTGACGGGCATGATCCCTCGGCAGTCCGAATAGGCAGGGCCACCCTTCCCAAACTGTTCAGCTAGGCTGGACGACCTTCTAACGCAAGCTGCCCGCATGGCGTGCAGCGACAACCTCATGGCGCCGCGGATCTTCTCTACCTGGCCGGCCGATGGGCCGACCGTTTTTCCAATGCGTCGCCCTCCTGGCGCGGAATCTCCCCTTCACCTGGATGGCTGAGGGGCCGGCCATTCCTTCCACCGAAGCGGCCCGCAAAGCGGGTCGTGGTTCTCGCTACACAGCCGGCGCAACAGCACCCGCTTCCTCTGCCACGGCCTACACTAGCCGCGGTTCCGCATCCCTATCACGGCGTGACGACACTGTGCATCCTCCACCGTGGCTTTCTTGGCCACATCTTTTCTTAGTGTGTGTAATGGTGGCACTTGCACAGCCGGTCTCTTCCGTGTTCCACCTCCGATCGCCAATTCCATCAATAAACAGGATCAAATGGAGGGTCATCGGGCCGTGTTTGTCTGGCTCGTGCCCTCCGCGTTAAGAGATAGCAAAAGGATGGACCGGCAAGATGTTCAACAACAAATGAAGCACAATTTTAATCCATTAAAATTTAACTTTATTCCCCTACCTCACGAAAGATTCGTGGTAGCCCAGCATCGTGGATGATTGTGTCGATTCCGTCATCGTTGGAGTGTACCCGAAGATGTAGCGTCTCCCCTCTTGATGTTGGGTAAAGAAAATGATGCGCATCATCGATCATTGTGGAGCCATGTTCTTCGTTGAAGAGGTGTCGTTCTTCGTCGAGAGAGGAGTTCTCTTCTTCTTCACACAGGATTCCTCTTAAAAACTCAAGAACTTTACCAATGTTTCTCCACACCCCAAAACCTCCAACACAAAATAATATCTCATGATATTATTTTTATTCACATCATAAAGATTTTAAAATTCAAAAACAAACCACGTAATTAATTAAATAAAGTCACTCATCTCATTAATTAAGGCATGTTGGCAAGAATTAATGGTGAAAGGGAAAGGTGAAGAGTTACACAAATCTGGGAGAGTTGTCAACAATAACATGGGAGTTTAATGGTGGGGGGTTTAAGAGGGTTAAGGAGTTTAGGGGAAGGTGAAAGGTTAGGGCTTGCGCGGGCCCCATCTCTCTTATAACCACACATGGGAAGATGGGTGGTTGTGGGCTCCACCAACAACTTCCCATGGAAGGGTTTGACTTCCATGTTTACAAAATAAAATTGTTCAAAAACTTTATTTATTTAAATCTAATTCTCCAAATAATAATTCTCAACTCTCTTAAAACAAAACTGCGGTATAGGTCCCCTTATGCAATTACCAGTGTTGCGAGTTCATCGCTGCCCTCAGATTTCAATTCCGAGCACTAGTTCAAAAGATAGAAAAACCCATTCATTCGTTCACTGAACGTACCCGAGCTAAACATTGTAAATTGATTCTCGGCACACTGGGCCTAGGAATCAAGTTCCATCAGAAGCTATAGACTCATAAAATTCCAAGGTATTTAAAAAAAATCCTAGAAAATTTGTTGTCTTTACATTACTGCCACCTCAGGGATTTACGTCCCCATAAAGCTTCAACAAAAACTAGGTAAAACTAAAGAGGTACCGAGCAGGCATCTGAGCCGCCCACTCCCATGTGATATTCTAGAGGTTTCTAGTACAGCCAGTGAAAGTGGACAAGATGAATCGACCTACCCCATAGGACCTGATCTTGTAGATTTTCAACCTCTACTGGAACCCCATGAAAGTCACCCTATCATCTTTGTCCAGCTCTCAGTGGTCGATGATGACGGATAGGTTCTGCACACATCTCCACAGTTGAGATACGTGGATGACGTCGTGCACCCGATGAAACTGATGTGGAAAGGCCAGATGGTAAGCCACCTCACCCACCCTACATAGGACATAGAACGGTCAGATGAAACACATAGATAAATTGTCGCCTCGTCCAAAAATTTGAATACCTTATCGAGGTGAGACCCGTATAAAGGTGTGGTCACCATCCTTCAACTATTGTGGTCTCGTCTCCTATTAGCATAGGACTTCTGTTTTTTCTGTGTAGTCTTTATCCGCTCCTGGATTATTTGCACCTTCGCCGTCGTAGCCTGAACCATCACTAACCACAAAGGCTATCTAAAATGCATCTAGCTACTGTCTCGCCACTCTTAACAGATGAATTCCCAAACTCTTACTAAGAGCATCTTCTACAACGTTCCCCTCCCCAGTATTATAAAATATCACGAAGTCATAGTCCTAGAGGAATTCATTCCATCACTGATGTCTCAGGTTTAGGTCTTTCTGAGAGAAGACACACCTGAGACTATTTATTTGGAGAGAACCGTAAACCGTTCGCTCAATGAACAATGGGTGTGACTAGCAAATTGTAAGAACTCATCTCCACCATTCTTCGTCTACGTTCTACCAAATAATTGATGAAATTTCTCCTCTACCGAAAAGAGGAATCTGGTCTCATCCCTTGGATGAACAACATTTTTTTCCTAATATATTCATTCCTGACATGAACGGTACAATTAATGTTTTGAATGAGGTCATAAGGCCTCGATGATACTAATAAGAGATCAAACTGTTTCTCTTACCTCCAAGGGTTGAGTCACACTATCATCATCCGTGTGTGGTTACTGGGTCTCCTCCAGTAGGAATCTCACAAGTGAGGGTCAATTCAACAGTTTTAACCAAATCCTCTTCATATCAACCACACAAAAAGAATGAAAGAAAATGTCATAAGGAAAAGTTTTTTTTATTACTACAGCTCAAGTACAAAGAAAAAAAGTTAATACAACAACTACTACACGGAAACTAGATGCACTGAGAACAATGGCCTCCATGCCTAGAACTAGTCTCTCTTCTGTACACCTGCTTTCGGAGCTCCATAGTCATATGCTTCAGCTGCCCAACGCTATTCTCTCCCATATCCATCTGTTCCCTACAGTCGGGGTGGACCTCTCGGTGGTGGTAGTGGTGATTCCTCGAAGCGTCCTACACCACCAGCTATACGGCCAGCTCCTCTGCTCCGGTCTGGTAGGTTCTTATACTCCCTACTACTCATCTCCTGGATAGGTCGGGCAGTCTCAAGCTGAGTGACCCTGGTTTCCACATGCATATCACTTCTTGCTCCTCGTATGGATGGCTCTGTTTCGTGTGCCTCGCACAACCGAACTTGTATCCCGTGGTCACCCATATGTCGAAGTAGTCTGCTTGGACTTCTGTGTCATCTGTCTACTACCGGCTATATATGACTCTGCTACGGTCAGAAAACTCTATGGCAAGGACAACATCTCCTGAGCACGCTCAGAGTGTAGATTCACTGTTATAAACTCCACCTTGAAAAAGGTCTCAATATTTCCATAGGTGAAGGTCATATCGTGGCAATACTAGATCATATGGCTCCACCACCTCTCAAATGCTCCCTTAAAGAGACTAACAGCTAGGTACACCATCATGACAGCGGGTGTCCCAGCTATGTGGAAAGCTCGTTCTACAAAATCCAGACAGTGCCCACGTATCTAAAAATCTGACTCACCTCAAAACGTCGGAGGCCTCTGTCGGTGGAACTCGTGAAACGTGCTCAAGTGGTGTGCACTCTCCACTTGTGTCTCCACTAGAAGAGGGCCATGTACTGAGGCCTCACTGCTCAGTGAGATATCATCGTGCTCTCCACTCGGTACCCATGCTGACTAACTGGGTGATGACATCCTTAAAGAAATAGATGTGACGCGGTCAAAAGACTATACCCGGTGAGCTGACCTGGTTTGATCTGACTTAAAAAAACTATTGAAAACAAACATGCAATCAGTGTTTTCGTGCACTGAGTCGGAAATCAGAAGTCAGGGTCCTTGTGTATTGATACGTCGACCACCCGCACCAACACTGGACTCCGTAAACTAAAAACCACACATAGTATGCTTAACACTATTTATTCACAAAAAGAAAATATATCAGAGTCCTAAGTTATGCGGTAAAACCGACTATTCTGATACCAAATTGTCATGACCCGTCTTCGGGGCCCGTTCTGTGACTACCCCAAACCTGCCTTCCATAGGCTAGGGGATGGCGACTAGCACCAAAGGCATAAATACCGATAAAAAGGAAAGGAATTTCCTTTATGAAACGTAAACACACACACAACCAGAGTACAAGAAGAAGAAAACACTTAGTAAAACTGAAAACAAAAGTAGTGCTGAAAGTAAGGGTTCGTAAATGCAATCCCAACTGTAAAGTAGAATGTAAATGACAAAACAGCTGGAAGGTGACAAGAAGCTCATGGATCGTGCACCATAGATCATACCTAAAGGGTCGGTACAGATAGTGCAACTCCTAGATCGTCCACCACGGATCCTACCTGAAGGGTAGGTTCAAATAGCCTCCTCAACGCCCTCATCTATCAACCTCCTCCAGGTACCGACTCGTCGTCAGGTCCTCCTCCAGGTACCGACTCATCGTGAGATCCACCTCCAAGTGTCGTCCAGTCCTCGTACACTTGGCCTCTGTCAATGCTGTCTGTCATCAGCATCCAACACAACGAGGTGCGCGCATAGCCCGTGCAGGGGTGAGTATAATGATACTCAGTAGGGACCCTGAGACCATCAAGGTCTCACAAAATCTGACAAGGATAAACCAAAAAGAATGAACTCAACATATAATCATTACTTAGGTATATTCCCATAAATATACCTAAGTTATCAAGTAACCCATATCAATCACGAGGAAAACACAAAGGTCAATGACTCAGCTCAATACAATATTTTTATTCCCGATGACGAAAACACCACAGCTGGAGAACTCCTCCTCTATCGAGCGCAGAATCCTTGTCACGACTTTGACGTGCTACTCACTAATGGTAACATGTAGAAAGTAACAAGAAATTATCAAGCATAGAGAAACTTATTATAATGATTAATGAAAATTTTCATCCACTATTTCACACTCAATAATATCTCTCATAGAGTCACTAAACTCTCAACATCATATGATATCAAAATGTTTTATTTATGGGCACCCCCCCTTAATGTAGAATTTTTAATATCATATAGATCCCTTCATTTCATTAGCTCGTGTTTTTTTTCTGATGTAATGCACACATCACATGAAACCAAGTCACTATAAAAATATAATTTTCTTCCCACTATTTATCTATAATTTGATATTTTATATATTATGAAAACCATGTTTAATCATATTTAGATTCATTTCAAATAACTAGAATAGTAAAATGAATATTGAAAGTCTCTACTAGATTAATTATCTTCATGGGCATAAATCATTGAAGATTCCCTAGTACTCAGTTGAGGGTGAGGTTGATGATGATCTTGGTTGGGTGATCAAATGTATCAAATGATTTCATTAGGTGTATGCAATTGATTCCATGTTTTTTAAACTAATCTAAGGTGAATGAAAAAAATACCACATCAAAAAAAAATCTGTTTGAGTATTTTTTTATTATACAAGGCAAGTGACCACTAAAAAAGAATTGGTTTTTGATCCTCGCCAATATGCATTGGATGTTCCCCAAGAGAGTGATCTCATATGTTGTAGTTCCATCCCCACATAGTGGTGGATCCTCCTATGAGCTTCTATGACATGTTACACAATACATCCCCTTGGCTGAGCCATGAAAGCCAGCGAAATCATGAGGTTGATTCTAGTTCCCACCTATGTAGTGGAGTACCTAAATACCTTAGCTAGCTAGTTGGATCCATAATTCTTGTCTTAAGAACTCCATTTGAAAACATCCTTTCCATAAATCTAACGTAAAAAAATATATTATTACATTATAACAAAACCACCATATTATGAATCACATATCCACAATTCCCATTTTCATTTGGAATCCAGTCATTATTATAAATTATTTTAACTTCTGTTAATGTTGTAGACAATGTTTCACTTTAAATATAAAAAAAACATGTTTTTTAACTACACATCATTTCATAAAACAGAACACTGATAATATTTCTTCATTAATAGAAACGCTTACAACTAAAGAATCCTTGCGAAATTATGAATACTTATAAAGACTGATTCAATGAAAAAACCCCATCCTTCTATAATATTTTTGTTTCATCAAAATAATAGATTTACCACAATTACAACTTAAATAATACCTTAATCAACCTGGGTTCTTCATTTTTCACATTTCAATAAATAGAAAGGGGATTGAAAATTAATACAACATAATAATAAAAACATATATTTTTATTAATTATATTGTATTTATTCTTTTGTGATGGGTAAAACACTTTAAGAAGTTGTTGAATAATAAATAAACAAGAACGATTGGTCACACATACTTTAGATATTATATTTTTAGACATTGGTTTAGTCATTTGGGAAGACCATAACCTATATAACATGGATCATGAAGTTGGTAATGAGAATTGGTCGGTTTTGGTGAATTTTAGATGCTAATGTGGGTATAAATAAAATAGATAAGGGTGTTTATTTATAATTGAGGGTTGGAGAATCCAAGGAATTTCTTAAATTAGTAAATTAATATAAATAATTTTCAAGTAACGTTGATTCAAATTGATATAATTCTATGGTACGATTTGGTTGAGTCCAAATAATCACATCCATATCTTTTCATGTTTTTTTATGTTTTCACCCTTATTTTTTAGTTTTAAGGCTCATTAATCATTTTGAAAATTACGAATATATTAATTATTTCCTCACTTTTATGGTCAATAATGTTACCATAAGAAGAAAAATGACCCCTAAATGGTCCATTGTTGATGTTTTCAACCACACACAATTCTCTTTTCTAAATATAAGATTTCCATGAATTCCAAATCCTTTTATAAATTATTATTTATTATAAAATATCATTAAATTCATTTATGACACCGTTCATTTAATTTGAATTTAAATACATCATGCAAAAGTTGAAATTAAAATGATGTCATTTTAATCATCTCTATCATATACTATGTATCAATAAAATTTTCAAAAATCAAAATTAATTTGATTTATAATACATATAGTATATTTAGATTCAATTATTTTAATTTTATATTGATTGAAAAAATATTGTACCAGAGTTTCTTACACATTTAAGGTATTTATTTTATCACTAAAAATTAAATCTCTATTATCATGATAAAAAAATAATTTATATTTCAAATGAATATTTAAAACAGAACATAAACCTTTATTATAATTTTGGAAAAATATTAGAGACATCAATGTTAAGAGTGTGACATTTTGTTTTTATTCATTTCTATATGTAATATAAGGAAAAAATATCAATGGAAAATCGAACCATGTCCCCATATGGTTTATAATAGGATTGAAATGAAAAAAATAAATTATAAATAATATGAAATTAATGTTTTAGAAAAAATTTCAAGAATTATCACATTAGTTTTTTTCCTTAATTACCAGATTCACCCATTTCAAATGTCATAAATTTTCCACAATTAATATTCATGATGAGAAAATATAAAAGGGAAATATTTTATAACATTGAACAACCAAATTAAAAATGGAATATATGTTAAAAAATTATTTTAACATAATTTTCATAAATTAATTAGAAAATAAACAAGAAAAATGTGGTGAAAACAGTTATTTGAAAATACCTTTTTCATTTAAAAAATTATTTTATAATGAAATTGGGATTAATAATGATTAAAATTTAATTAGTAATATTATTTATATATAAATAAGACTTATTTTATTTTAATATTTAATTGAAATAATTTTTTTCTTTTTATTCAATTAAATGAAATGAAATTTTAAAAAAATCAGTATTTTCCCTTATTCACTAAAAAACAATATTTTTAGGAAAATCCAAAAAATTAATCATAAAATATTATTTTCAGGATAAATTCAAAAACAATTTAATTATTACATAACAATGTTTTAATAATTTTTTGGGTTTCTTTAAACTTAGTGTTTCTTGAAAATAATGTTATCCATGGAAATAATATAAAGAAAAATATATCTTAAAATCTTAAGTAGTTACATTCAAAACACATTATAATAATTTTACCCTGTAAATTATATCAACACAATAAAATAAAATAATTAAAACAATTTCCGCTTCATAACCTTATGTTCCCACATATCTTCCATATTTTTTTTATTTCACCAAAAAACAATTCTCATATGAGTGGTCATGTTTTATAGTAATCTTTGTTTATAATAAGGAATTCTCTTCATTTTTTCCCAAATGAAAGATCTTGCTACATTGGTATGAACTAAGAGTTCATTATTTGTGAACTACTAATTTTTTAAATCATCATGATAACAACATGAAGTCACCATTAACATAAGATCTATTTTTAGTACCGAAGAATAATCTATTTTCCAAATATGATCAATAATTTCAATGGAACCAATATATCTAGGGATTATATTTCACTTATATAAAAATCTCATAACTCAAATATAATAATATATTATTAGTAGAACATTTTTACCAAAAGAAAAAACTAGATCAATCTGATTATTGTAAATGTGTCTTATTTTTCAGCTCAGGGCTCCTATTATGAATTTTTTAAAATAACAATTTTCTCTTCTATTTCCATTGTCAGATCTTGTCCCAATATACTTCATTCTCAAACATAATACCAACACATTGTATTTATTCACCTCCTCACATAGAGGTATTCATAACTATTTATCTAAATCATTTATTTAAAACTAATATTCTACGAAAATTTTACGAAAGGAAGTTGGTGATCCCAACAACCTTCGAAATCCATAGAGAAATAAGTAAATATTTCTTAAAGGGTTTCAATGATCCTCTAAAACTACCCATTTTTTCATGGATGATATTTTTTTTATAACATTGAATTGTATCTAGTGCCTAATAAATAATTCTGGATAACACCAATGTAAACATAGAATCATAATTATATACAATTGATAGTGGTAATCGATGAAATCCAACAAGTTACATAATGTATAACTGAGTAAACATATAATGATATTTATCCTCTATTATAATTGTAAAATGAACTAATTTTATAAGTTAATAAACTAGTACACAAATATCATTATTTCCTTTAGGTCAATGGGGAAGTATGATGAAATAATCAATGGTAATGTTTTTCCATTTCTATTTTGGAACGGGAAATGTTAATAAAATTCCTTAGACATATATTTTATATACGTAACTTGTTGACACATAAGTATTTGAGACACATAATCAACAATATATATTTTATTTTATCCCACCAAGAAATATTCATTGAAATATATATACATTTTCATGCTTCCATGTTTACTGGAGAATGATAAACATTGAGCTTTATCCACATTTCCCTTCTTTATGTATTTTATTTCATGGACAAGTACTTGTTTCCTAAAACATATCCTTATTAAATTATCATAGTTAAACTCTAGAATATTCCTAAATTTCTTCATAAATTTCACATATTCTATATGTGCCTTTATAATCATCAAATTGATTGACACTTGAAAAATCATAAGAGAAAGATAAAATTTATCCCATTTTACCAATATTTCAAGATCAATGTTTTGAAAATCCATAATTATTTGATATATTTCAATCCTCATCATTGAAAAACAAACATAATCTGTAGCGACCCGACTCTAGAAGGCCCAGAGCCAGTTTCTGGTATAAATTACATTTTCATGATTACAAGTAATCAATCCCAGAGGACCAATTAGATATGCTGTATTTGTAAAACAGATTCATACATGATAATAGAATACAGTAATTACAATTTTTTTATTAATAATGAAATCATTTTTAGTACCCTTAAAGGTACCATTATTGTATCTATCATATCCCTGCATATTATTCATAATACAATTCTTGGATTCTTGGAGAAAATATTATTAATAAGGGTTAGAACAAATTCTTAGTAAGGGTAATGTATAACAGAACAAATAATGATTCAATTATAATAATAATGATTTATGGGTAAATAAATGAACAAAAAAACCTTATAATAAACAAAATAATAAGGAAATTCCCAAATTTTTTGGGAAGGTAATATATAAAAATACAACCCATTCAAATAAATAGATACAAAAAATCAATATGGCATGGTATGAAACTAAAATTAATTTCTTTTAATCAATGAACTAAAAAAAATGTAGACATAGATATTTTGATGAAAAATATCATGGATGAATAATAACTAAAACTAAATGAAATAAATTCTAAATTATTGGATGATATTTATCCTAGTACATGCTAGATTTTCTATCAAGACCTTTTAAACGGGATATTTAAACATATCAGGTAAAAAATGCTTCAATGGCACCTATAAAAAAAACCACACCATGTGACTGCAAAATTTTCATGGGGATATCTATAACCCGGCCCACCTGTGCAGAACCAGACCCAACAGTCCTTATATATCGAATAATAAATTAAAAAATTTTCCTTGTCAAATATTTTTTTGGAGTTAGATACAAAGATTTATAAATATTTTTATCCAAATAATAAAACATCATTTAGAGTGAAATAAATATAAATAATTATATATGGTTTAAGAAATGAACATATCAATGATACATGATATGTTAAATTATGGGAAAATCATAGTTCAATGACCATGGGAAATTGAATATTTCATGTGAACTAAACAGAATCAATTAATTGAATGTGAATATTATCCGTGGAAATATAACTCATAAACTATCTAGAGGAATATTTAAGATGATATTAATATAAAAAAACTAACTTGAGTAACATAAATGGTTTTTAATTTTGATTAATAGAAATACTATAAAAATATATTTTTAATTTGTTTTTGAGAAAAATATCCTTTTGTATTGA
The DNA here is from genome assembly GCA_963277665.1 of Viscum album. NCBI lineage: Eukaryota > Viridiplantae > Streptophyta > Magnoliopsida > Santalales > Viscaceae > Viscum > Viscum album. Next base: position 1,368,424,226 of record OY728133.1, on the reverse strand, counting down.
AAATCATTTGTAAATAACTTTTCATTGAAAATAATTTTTTAAAACTTTTTCCAGAAAGATAAACCTTTTAATAATTCATTGGAATCACTAAAGTAATGACGTCACATAAATCTATACAATCAATTAATGGTAAAAATCATATTTTTTTGTGCATGGAAAAACCTTATAAAAATGACATATATGGAATGAGATATGAAAATTCCATTGAAAAAGTTTTTACAAGACAAAAAAAATTTCAAAATTTCCTAACCAATTAATTATAAAATTAATTTTGAAAAAAGACTATTAAAACATGGGTTTTAGAAGGAAAAATATGTTCTCTAACATAAGAGAGGAAGGAAGTTATGTTTTCATAGAAATCATTTTCTAAAACACCATGAGTACCAAAGAGTGGGACAATGGAACAATTACTTGAAAAGGTCACGAATATCCTGAAGAGTGGAAAATTAGTGTTTTGTTAAACAATGGTTGTATAATAGCTTTGAATGGAAATATCATTGAAATATCATTAAAATTATTCTTAAGGAAAATAATTTTAATCATTCCAACGTGTCTCATACAACATTGAATCATTTTAAATCATAATCCTCATGATGGATTTTTTTTAATTAAAGGTATAATATCATGAGAGTTGTAACATCAATGATATGTCATGTAAAATGGAATTATATACAATTTATAAAATAAATTAGTTGAATAAATGAAAATTCTCAATGGAATATAAATTGAGATGATATCCTTTACCTTGTGATTCCTTTTCTACTAAAATTACATTAATATAATGTATAAAAATATTATGTTAATTATTAACTTTATTTAGAAACATTTTCATGTTTTTAATTAATTTTATTTATCTTATTACCATGTTGTATACAACTACTTACATAATTATGTATCTGTCCGTTATTTTGAACAAATTTGGTTTTTGTGTAAAAAACAACTTTCATAGGTCAACTATGGTCAAAGGGGTCAATAAATAACATCTAAATAATAATATTCATGACTTAATTATCATATTAATACATAAAATTTAATTTGAAATACAATATCTAAATATGGTTATGAAAAAATGAATCAACATTACAATCATGGAGTTAGTAGGTCATACGTATGCATGAGTGATGTTCTCATTTTTCAATGAACGTTAAGGATAGAAGGTAAATAGAATAATACAATTACACAATTATCATTATTTAATATATATCATAATTAGTAATCATATATATATATATATATAATTCTTGTGGTGGGAATTGAATCACATCATGTTTAAGAGGCGGTAGTCCACACATTGGCGAACGACATTATCACTTTTAATGTGAATGAAAGGGTAATATACAAAATAATATAGATAATATTTCCAGAAAGGTAATTATGGCCATAATAAAATATACGGGATTTTTATATCACATATTTTTGTTTAAAATTATCCTTTATTTATTCCACGTATAGTCTGAATGAATTACATCACTTTGAATAGGAAGTACTCCACACTTCCACAAATGATGTTATCATATTTATAAAAAATTATATGCATAAGTGTATGCGTTACAAAATAATTAAAGAAGAATAAATTCATAATAAATATAATATATAACATATATATATAAATATTTTCTATCATAATTTATACCATGATAGGTGGTTCATGAAAAATGAACGAGAATCGTTTCGCAAGTCAGTACTTCATCATACAAAAAAATAATATATTTTTTACCATTAGATGGATGTGGGTATAAGTATAGGTCAGACCCATATAATAAAAACCTGAAAGTTTAAATATAATACTATTGTTGTTATATAATCATAGAATAACAATATTTTATGTTTTGGATATTATGAATAAAACAAGATAGTTTAATGAAATATGTTATCTCTTAACCGGTTAACGCCTTTTGGTTTTACCAAAAGGATTTAAGGGATATATTTTTTTTAAAGTATAATCTTCTAGGATAATTTTAATTATTTTTAAAATCCATTTTTATAGATATTTATCGAGACAATGTGTCTTTAGAGGTGCGAGGAAGTGGGAGGGGAGGAGTTGTATTTATTATAGAGGAGGAGTGGCCCTCATGTAATATTTTCACAAAGGAATTACATAAATGTTTTTCATATTACATGTTTCTCCAATAATTTACCATAAATGATAAAATAGAGTATATGGGAAAAATATGACTATAACATGGATCTTGGAAAAGATTCTATGTCATTTGGGCCCTCAAGATAAATGTTTAGTCCCTTAAAAAGCTTAACATTATCTTAATCATTGGAAATAAATTTACTTCCATGGACTAAAATGTTGGGTCAAAAAACTAATATGAACATATTAGACCGTATAAATTATTTTTATTCCAAATATTTTATCCATTTATCCTCATTAAAATCATAGATATTGTAGAAATTATTTTCAATTTAATCTCACTGACGGTATGAAAATGAGGGTTTTTGAAGAAAAAAAACCTGAATGATTGATATGTTTTTATAGTCAATATCAAAGTGAAATTAATTATAATAACCTAAATTTCATTAATTAAGAACATATTTATCTAGTTAAAAACTATACCCAGTGTAATATATTATTTAACTGTATAGATAAAATATATGGAAAAGTAGTTTTGAATTAAAATTTATCATTTTTCACTATTTATTAAAAAACTAATCTTTACAGTAAAATACAACATATTGACCATAAATTAATTTTTATTTTTATATTTCAAAGATAATTATTGTTTTTAAAAATTTAATCTACAATTTTTCAAAATTTTGGATTCAAAATCGCTTTTCCATTAAAATGAGGTTAAAGTTCATTAATAAAAATAAGGTTTTTATGTGAAATATCATGGTTGTTCTTAACTTATTCGTATCAAATAAATTGTATGAATATAAAAAATATTATATTCAATAAAGTATATATATATATATATTAAATTCATATCAATAAAAATTATAATTAATTAAATGTATTATGGTTAAACAACTTTGTGATCAAAAAAATTGTTTTCTTTAAAATAATCAATATATTTTCAAATAGCCCATATATTAATTTGTAAAAATTTATAACCAATGAATTAGTTTTTCAGTCCAAATGTTTTAATAAGTTAGTTAATACTATTCATAATAACTAATTTAATATAAGTGTTATGTCTTATTACATAAAATAATAATATTTTAATAATACACTATTTTTTGGTTAAAAATCAGACTTATGTGTTACATGCGAAATTGAAGAAACTCATTATAGAATTCATTGCATGATTACTAATAATAACATTCATTAAAAGGTATAAAATATATTTAATTATTTTAAAATTGTATAAATATGATAAATTCACAGAATTGTATATTAACTTACAAGCTTGGTGTTTTGTATCATAAATATTATCAAATACAATACTACAACATTAGATTTTGAGGGTGTTATATTCTTAAAAAATTAATTAAATAGAATAACAAAAATTTAAAATCAGTCTTCAATATATATTTTTTGATTTTTAACATTTTGAAATCCCATATCATTAGAAGGGTTCATAAAACATTACTCTAAATAAGAGAGAATGATAAGTACAATGTTCAAATGGACTAACTTATATATATATATATATATCAATGTTTGAGAACATTAGTGGAATATAAAGATACATACATGGTGGTGAAACATTATGATTTTGAGAGAGTGATTAAGTTCATCAAACAAAAACTGTTTAATGATGGATAGATAGTTGAGGGCCTCAAATCCCTAAATCACTATTGATTTTGAAACAAACAGTTCAAATAAAAATGTGGACTACATTTTTTTAGATAATTTTCTTAATGTTTGATAATTCATTTTCATGCCTATGGATAAAATGAAAATTTACTAACTTGATAGATTTATATAAACACAATTTCATCATTATGTTGTTCTTTGACTAGTTTTCTATTCCCCCATAAATGAATATTTATTGCTGAAGCATTAGAATATGTTGTTAAAATATGTTAAGGGCCCAAAAGAGTGAAATGTATAACTATTTGTCTCTAACTATTTTAAGAAACTAATATGGAAAATACATTATTTTCTAAACCTAAAAAAACTACTGGTTCATCATTAATATTTCTTCATCAAATTTTTTAATTAAACTCAATGACATGCTAACTAAGAAATTGTGTATTTTAGTGGTTAGAATGATAACCTTATCGTCCATCAGTCATAGGTTCAAGACTTGTGGACTTACTAAATTTGATTGGTTTTCACCCAGAATATAAGCTTTCCTTTTCTAAAACCAAATTAATATAATATAAAAAATAACTATGATGGAAATCCTTGAAATTATGTTATTCATGAAATAGAGTTTTAACTATGGTGTTCAATACAACCTAAATACAAAAACACTTCATCTGTTTTATTTTAACAAAGGTACATCCTTGACCTAATGATTATCCATAATATCATTTTTATGATTTCTAAACCATGGAATCTTATCTTCAATCTAAAACAATTTAGGTTTATCATAGGTTATTCCTTATGAAAATCATTCAAAGTGTCTTATAAATAAAATGTGAATTATGAGAATAAAATCCCCACCTAGTGTCAAATTTTTTTTAAAAATATGGATCATTTTAATATAATAGGTTAAACGAAGTTAGTCCTGACACACCATGTCATAATTTTTACTCCTAGGTACATGTGTGCCAAAACCACATCCACTTGTATTATCCAGGCAGGTATGTATTTATATAAATAAACACATAGTATCTTCCTTTACATGATTCTAGGATGTTATTATATATTTTTCCTCAAATTATTCCTCAGGGTTATCTTCCATAAAATATATTTTCCTAGATATAGATCCTAAGGATTCTATTAAACTTTCCTTGGTACCAACTGTAGCAACCCAATCCCAGATGTGTTGTCGTTGTTGTCTGATGTCAATTATCTTTTCATGATTAATAAGAATCATATCTTGAAGGACCGATTATTTTTTTATTATAGGTAATCTAGATTAATACATGAGAAAAAAATAAACTAATTACAACATAATTTTTTAAAAATAATAACTTCGAGGATAATAACTTTTTTGGTATCTTTATTAAATTTATAATATCCCTACACATCAATTATATTACACCTCTTGGATTTTTGGGGAAATGAAAAATAATAAAGGATAAAAAAATTCTCATTAATGTTAAAGTATAATGGAAGGAATAATTAATCATTGAGAATACCAATCATGTAATGGTAAATAACTTAAAACACATGTAATGAAATCAATAAACTGAGAAAAAAATTCATAAAAAAATATGCAATTTAACATATGAAAACAAATTACATTCAAATAGAAATATAAGGAAAAAATAAATATGAAAAGGTGTGAAACTAAATCACATTCCAAAAATTAATGAACTAAAAATGAAATGTATCCATAGATATGTCGATATGAATTCTCATGGTTGAATAATAACTAAATCAAAATGAGGGATGTTTTTATTATTTTACATCATATTTCCAATGTACATTTATCCTTTACCATAAGGACATTTTATAATTTGGATTAAAACATATTAGGAAAAACCCATTTAATGTGGTTAGCCAAATTACTATTATCTTAATACTATAGAAGCAACGAAGTGCTGCCTCTAACTGAGCCCCACCCATATCATACCAATCCAAAACATTCCTCATATATAGAATAATATATTTAACAATGTGTCTTATCTAAAATATATATAATGTAAGAGATATAAATTTATCTATATTTTCCCAAATAATAAAGTAACAATTAAAATGAACACCATAAAAAATATGCTTTAGATAATGAACATATCTGTGATAAATGATATGGTCAATTAGTGGAAATTCAATATTCAAGGTTCATAGAAATTTTAATACTTAAAGGGGACTAAAAGAAATCAAAGAAAATAATGAGAAAACTATTCTTGGTCAATTAAATTAGAAACAATCCAATGGAATATTGTGGACGATATCAATAAAACATACCCCAAGTGGTGAAAAATAATGGGTTGTTATTATTTATGAATATAAATACTATGAAAATATATTTTAAAAACATTATTGATGACAATATCCTTCTGTTTCAAAAAAATGTTTATTTAAAATTAAATTTTAAAAACATTTTCATTAAAAATTATCCATTTAAACATTCAAGATACTATTTTAAAGAATAATTATAGGTACATCTATACATGTCATACATGGTAAAAAAAGCAGTCCATTTTCACTGTAAAAGGTCATAAAAATTAATTGTTCGAAATGTGATAAGAATAATCTATTGAAAAAATTGGTAAAAGATAAAAAAGGACTAAATGGTATATAAAAAATAATTTTACAATCTTTTTTTGAGAAAATTCATGAAATCAACAATTTTATAGGAAAACAATTTCTCTAACTATAGAGATTAATTATTTTGGGTTTTCTTAAAAACATTTTCCAAAACACCTGAGTGCCAAATAATGGGGAAATGGTACCAATACCTGAAAAAGGTCATAAATTACTAGAGTTTATGGAAACAATGGTATTATTTGAAAATGGTGATATAATTCTCTCAAATAGAAATACTATTGAATGATAATTAGAACTATTCTTCATTAAAATAATCGTTAAAAATTCAAATGATTCTCATACCACTTTGAAACATTTTAAATCACAAGCCTCATGAATTAATAAAAGTTTTTGAATGTTATAAAGTCATGATAGAATGTAGATTACTGATATATCATGTAAAATGGAATCATATAATCCATTTAAAATAATATAAGTGCATAAAAACAGATATGTCCCAATAGAATATAAATTAAGATAGTATCACTTATCTTGAATTTCTGTTAGGGGTGAAAAACCTTCCAATTTTTATATAATAAAAATCTTTTAATTATTTACTTGATTGAGAACCTCTTTCATGTTTATCATTACTTTTATTTTACATATTTTTGTGTTGTATACAACAACTTAAAATTTATGTTTACGTCGTGTGTCTTGAAAAAATTTGGTTTATGTGTCAAAAATAACTTTGGCAGGTCCATTATGGTCAATGGGGTCAATATATTACATCTATACAATAATAATGATGATATATATATATATATCATATTTTTAAATCAATTACACTTTTAAAAACAATCATTAAATATTTTTATGAAAAAAATGAATCAATGATACAATTATGTAGACGATAGGCTGTACATAGCCATAATTAACATTCTCTTTTTCTGATGATCATTATAGAAAGAAGTTCAGTACAATAATAACAACAGAGAATAATAATTATACAATAAATACCATATTATTTAATAATATATACTTATATATATAATTATTTTTATGAAATTGGAATCTCAACATGTCGAGGAGGTGGTGGTCCACACATCCATGAACGACATTATCCCTTTTTATGTGTGTGAATGGGTAATTAACAAAAAGATTTATATAATATTTTAAAAAAATTAATATTGTAATTAATATCATATATAGGTTTTTAGGTCATGTATTTTTAATTAAAACCATCGATTAGACATTCCATGTATAGTGTGAACGAATCATGTCTCTTTGATGACCTGGTAGTCCACACTTCCACACACAATGTTATCGTATTTATGAAAATGTAATTTATAAGAGTATGTGTTATAAAATAATTATAGATGAATAAATAGTTACTAAATATAAAATATAACATATATAAATAAATTTTCCATCTAAATTTTGACAAATATAATTAGTTAAGGAAAATGAACAACCATGATTTTGTGAGTCAGTAGTTAACCATACCCAAAAATAATATCTTCATAAGAAAATAAATGTAATTTTGTGTATGTTTAGGTCAAAACCTCTGAATAACAAAATCCTAGTATTTTGAGGATACATTTCTTTTATAAAATAATACAATAAGATGATTTGATGGGTTTTATAATGGAAAAGAAACTAAATATTTTAATGAAATATGTTACCTCTTAATCGGGCTAATTATTGTGGTTTGTAGAAAAATGATTATTTGGATGGATTTAATCCCAAGGTGAGGCTAATAAGATTTTGGTTGGTATTTGGAGGTTATATTTTAGATGATATTTTTCTATCCAATTTGGTATTAGATGGGTGATAGAGTGGGAGGAGTGTGGGCCATTTATATTTGAGGAGGAGTAGAAATAATTTTATATTTTCCCAATGGAATTCCATACATATTTTTCATATTGAATGTTTAACTAATAATATAAAAAAATATTTAAAAGGGAGTAAATGGTCATAATATGGCTATAATATGGGTCATGTACATGTTTTTAAGTCATTTGGTGCTTTAATATTATAGTTTAGTTTCTTATTAAGCTTAATTTTACCTTAGTCATTGTAATTAATTTTAATTACATTCACTAATATTTTTTGCCATAAACATTATTGAAATAATTAAAAAATAAAAATTATGATTATTATCAAAATTGAATACATTTTTTTATATTTAATATTAAAAAATTATATGAATTTTTTTAAATTTAATCTCACGAATGATACGATCATACGATTTTTAATGTAAAACAATATGAAATATTTCTATGTTTTTGTTGTAAATGTAAAATTGATATTGATTGCAATTAGTAGAATTGGATTAATAGATCAACCTATAATCTAAATAAACATTAAAAAAAATTAAAATATGATTTATTATTATAAATAAATTATATGAATTAGTCATTTTCAATTAAAATTCAACATTTTTTAACTATTCATTAAAAAACGAAACATCAGAGATAAATACAAAATTTTTACCCAAACCTAATTTTATGTTTCTATTTCAAAGATGACGATTATTTTGACATATATAATCTAAAAAAATTAAATAAATTTTATTTAAAATTATTTCATCATTAAAAGGAGGTAGAAGTTCTCTAATAAAAATATAGGTTTTTATGTGAAATATTTAGTTTGATTCTATCTTATGATTTTCAATTAAATTGGATGACTATAAAAATATTATATTGAATATATAAAATATTTATATATATTAAATTAATTTCACAAAATAATGATAATTAAATTAATTCATTAGGTAAAATAACATTGTGAAGATAAAAATAGTTTTCCATAAAATACCCCCTTTATTTTCAATTGTCCATTATATTAATTTTTAACCAATGAATTATTTGTATAAAACATAGATATTAATAGGTTAGTTAATACTACTAAAAACCACTAATTTTATGGCTATATTATGCCTTCTTATATTATATAAAATTATTTAAATAATATGTTGTAGTTTATAAAAAATTCAGCCTGGCATGTAACACAATCCATTCAAGAAACAAAGTGTAGCATATATCACACACTAAATCTGTATTGTGTGCATTAAAATATATAAAATATTTTTAACTTATAGAAAATATTAAATATATTATAAATTCTACAGATATTATATTCCCTTACATGCATGGTGTTGCATGTCATACATTATATCGAAGACAATGTTCTTACTTTAGATTTTCAAGGCATTCCATGATCTTTTGGAATCAAAGCATCTACCACCATGCTTTCCCTCCAAGGGTAGTAAAGTATTTTGTGATTATAATATTTTATCAAATTCAACTGTATTCAGTATTTTAAATAAAATAATCTGTTTTTATACATACACATCATGATTTTTAATCATTATATATATCACACGATTAACTATAAAATTAATTCCTTCATATCTTCAAAGATTATTTTTTTCTGCAATATCAAAATTATCAATGTTGTAATTATTCTCATCAATTATTAATTATTGTGAGGCATAATATTTCCACATATCATTCTACATGAGGTTGCATCCAGTCCCTTATTTGATGTATTATTATAGACCATGAACCTATATCCACTATAGGTTAGTGTAATCAGAGGCATAATGACCAACCATTTCATCATTTCATTGAAATTATCAAAACATTTATTATCCCACAAAAACATAACCTCATTCAAGGTCAAATTTTTTACTGGATTATATAGTCAAAATAAATCTATTGTAAAGCATCAGTAGTGTCCATCCAACCTAAGATAAATATGAATCTCAAATATCATGGTTGGACTAGGACATTTCTAGATAACTTCCATATTTGAAGGATCCACCAACATACCCACTCATTAAATTATATGACCCAAGAATGAGTATTTGTGGTGACTAATTTAAAACTCGGTAAATTTACAAATAACTACTCGTTCATTATGTACTTTATCAAAATTCCCAAATGTTATTCATTCTCTACCTTTCATATTGAATATTTAATAATATCTTCTATAATGGCTTCCAAAAACTTATCAAGATAATCTATGAAGACTCTATTCATTAAAAAATTGTAACAATAAGATAATTTATATTCCCAAATGGAATTAATATAAATTCATATTTACCATACCTCACACAGAATATTATATTTCTTATATGATCTTTCATGACCCTTTTCTCGGTGATATCTTGATCAAAGAACTATATTTTTAAATATTATACTCCTCAAAACTAGTCAAATATATTTTCTATATATGGAAGAGTATATTTTTTTTACAATATATAAATTATGTTCTTGATGATCAATGGAAATACACAATGTACTATCATTCTTAATTAAAAAATAAAATGATCACCTCAGGTTGATGCACTTGTAATATCCTGGAATTTCTGTGTAATTTTTTTTATAATTATATAGAATTATTTCGAGACCTCAAAATATGACGGCACGCGATTCCAAGTCCCGGAGTGCCTGGAATGACCAGTCAATGTTTTTTATTCTTTAATTAGCACATATTCAGAGATTTTGTGAAAATGTGGAATGACTATTAAACAGTTTCCTAGATCAGAAATTTGAGGGTACCGTTGCATTATAGATGTCGGGTTTACCCTAGGTGATACTTAATTTTAGTTGGCGTGGGCCTCCTGTGAGAAAACCCATAAATGGAATAACCATACATAAAATAATAAAATAAAATAAATTTATTTTCCAAATTATTATAACTCATGAATGGAAACATTGATTAAAAATCTGAGACCACCATTGAACTCGTGAAGCTATGATCTCTTTAGGAAGATAGTAACATTGGCCAGTGCGGGCCACTAGTAAAAGTTAGTTTTTTTGCTGTAAATAAATTAATTAAGTGGAAATTATTTTATTGTAAGATCCAAAACTTCTAAATGCTAACTCGGATTTACAATATAAGGGTTCCATTAAATTCATTCTGTAATTTTCTCTTAATGTTAATCCTAACCTCAACTGGCGTGAGTTGAGGGTGAACATTGTTAATTTGTTGAACCTTTTTTCTGGTACGTTCAGAAATCACATGAGCAGATTTTTTATCATTTGAACTGGTTCTCAAATTAAAAATCTGAGGGCACCATTGAATCTGCTTTGTTTGTATTTGCTTAAGCGAGACATAACTTTTACTATTGTAGGTCTAGATAAAAAGTTTAGGTTTGAACATTTTTAAAAGAAATGAAATAAATAAATTGTATTATTTAATTTTCATCAATATCCTCCAACAGACCAGAGGTATGTTGGAATATTGATGTGTCATGTCAATAAATCTCTTGACCTTCCAACCAAAGTAATGATGTTGTTGGGGAATTACTAAGGTTCCTAATTTATGAGCCCCCATTAATTTTCCACATTGTTACATACCTCCCCCCTCTCATATATATATGGAGCTTAGGGGTAGGTACCATCACAGTTTCTCCAATCAACAACATGTTGATTGAGCAATGTGACATTGGAACCTTAGAGGATAGACCTGATCACAGTAGGAGGTGACAGGTGACACCGAACCACTAACTGAAGTGTGATGAAAGAGTGGCGTCATTGGGATCCTATTGCGGGAATGAAGAACATGATCGACCTTCAAGTAGGGATGTTCCCCAACTAGTGTATAAGGTGGGGGTATATTTTATTTATACATTTCAAATTATTTTTTCTTCCAGATTCTTGAATAATACGAAGAACGCCGACCAACCGGCTAATGGGTTGATCCGTGATTCATTTTTTGTGAGAGGTTGTTGCAGGTATCTTTGTAGGGTTTTGATTGGTGTTAATGAAATTGATTATTAAACCCCTAATCACACTCATGTATATGAGCTATGTCAGAGGGCGCAAGCCAAACAAAATCATCCCTAACCCTCCACTATCATTCTATCCTTGCATCTCCATGGAGGACTGCCCGCACGGTGGCACCGACAGACTACGTAGGGAATAATGCATCGATGCTCACTGTAAGAGGAGTTCACGACACAAAACCGTGGATGTCATTGGATCGACTGACACCGGACGACCATAGAGGAGGGGTGGCATGCCATCACGTGTCGTCAGTGTGCAAGGGGCCACAGCTCGCCATCCGCGAAAGTCAGAGAATATGGCAGGATCATTGGCTGGCTTCGGAATGCAAGGAGGAAACACCATCGTGTGCCCCGAGTAAGGAGGAGGTCACGGTGAAGGGATTAAAACCCCTGCCTTTGGTGGGAACCATGGAGACCGAGCGGTGACCATGTGGAGCCATTGTTTAACTAATATATAATGGCCTTCGTTCATTTAGGAAACCAATGGGTCAATCCCCCCATTGACAGCTGGGGTGGATCCCCTAGCGGGTCGCGCCTCATGTAGTCGGGACACCGCCCTCATGGGCGGCCGCCCTCCCAGGCCATCACCCTACTGAGCCGCTACCTCATGTCCCCCGCCCTTTATGAGATATGTCACACCTTGCATGCCTTCCTTTTTTGGGCCGCCACATCGGGGCCTCCCCTTTGCGGGCCACACCCCTTACTGGATGGGCAGCCCCGTGTGGGCCTCCCATTGCGGGCCACCCCATTTACGGGCCGAGCTTCCCCTTTTACGGACCTGTTCACCCTTGAGGGATTCCCCTTTTGTGGGATGGGCCAATCCCGCTGCGGCCCAACCCTGACTGGATCGTGTCGTGTCTGTCTGACCTGGTCGGACCAGACCTGGGCCAAACTGGGCCCAGAAACACATAAAGGACCGAACCTTGAAATCTGGACATCCATTTGATGAACTGGCTACAATGTTGAGATCCTTAGGAAAAGGAAGTCCTTTTGAGATACTCCTTGAATGTTTTGGTGAATGTTGGAGTTTGGTCGGGTTGGATCGTACTCGAATCCAATCGGGCCCTCGGTACTAAAATGCCTATAACTTACAGATCAGACGTCTGGATGATGCATCATCTATTGTGTTGGAACCCTTATGGAGTAATGGATGATATGGTTACTTATTCTTGGAGATCCATGTGGTTGAAATAAAACCAATGGCTTGAGGAATAGTTCTCCTAAGAGCACTATGCATGGACCCTACGGTTGGTTGAGACCTGAAGACTGCTTGACGACTATTGTTTTTGACTTTGTGTTACTCGATGGCCTAGTAGAAAGTTCCTATGTGTGAAGTGGAAGACCAATGGTGGGGAGAGCCATTATGTAACATGACAGACACACAGTACTCGACAAGAGAAGTACCTCAGCTGGCCACAGTTGGGAGCACCTCTGGGTGACACAGCAGACCCACGATACTCGAAAGGAAAAATACCACAGCATGCCACAGTGGGGAGCACCTTTTTGTGACATGTTACACCCATGGTACTCGACAGGAGGAGTACCTCAGTAGGCCATGGTGAGGAGCGCCTCTGTGTGACATCACAAACTCACTGTACCCGACAGGAGAAGTACCTCAACAGTCCATGGTTAGTGTAAAGCACCTCTACGTGACGTGGTACACCCATTATACTCGAAAAAGAAGGATTCATCTAGTAGTTGAGGTTTTTGATGTTTTTGTCTAATGATTCTATGGATACATCCATAGAATATACCTGGAGTGAGTTGATTCCTTTATCTTTGTGGTCATACCTATGTGGTACTTTTACCTTCTTGGTGATATCTTTGTGGTGATAAACGTGTGGTAGTTTTACGTTTGTGGTGTTACCTTTGTGATATTATTCACTCATTTATGAGATGAGTATATATTGATAACATAGGTATATGTATAGGCATATAACTAAGTAGAGTTGTTAACTTTTTCTTGCTTTGTGATTGAGTTCATTCCTTTCTGGAACAATGGTATACCTTTGATGGGCTTAGGGTCCCTATTGAGTATTATTATACACACCCATTCATGGAATTAACCCAAAACTTGTTGTTTCTTCTTCAAATGACGAGCAATTGGGCTGAGACTTGGGGGAGCCAGGACCGGGCGGTACACGAAGGAGACACAGATTTGTGGAGTGTTGTAGTGACAATTTTTACCTACCCTTTAGGTAGGATCATCAGTGGATGATCCAAGAGTTGTTTTGTACTTTTTATTTGTATTTATACCATTCAATTTTTTTGGTACTTTACATTTGGGCTTGTATTTCCATCCCCTTTACTCTAAGTACTCTTTTCACTATTGCAGTTACTTTGTGGTTACATCCTTGTTGTGTTCTAGTCCATGTGGTTGCCTCTTATTGTTCTCTAGAACTGTGTGTCTATACAGGTTAAAAAGGAAATGCCTTCCCATTTTAAGGATATACCTTTCCGGTGATAGTCACCAGCCCCTAGCCTATGGATGGTGGGCATGCGGTAGACACAGTACAGGCCCCATGGGACGGGTCATAACAAACTGGTATCAGAGGTGTTCAGTTCAACCAAAGTACAATGACTCTGATATATTCAATGAAGTAATAATGTTAAGTGTTAGGAGTGTGGTTTCCATTTCAGGGAGTCCAGTGTTGGTGTGGTGGCTGCCATATCCATACACCCAGACCCTGCATTCTAATTTCCAAATCATTTTAAGGAAACACTGATTGAGAATGTTTTTGAAGAGTTTTTCTTGTGATTTATTTGGAATCATCTCACCAGGTATAACTTAATGACAGTTTCACACATATTCCTTATCAGGATTCCACCACTATGACATGAAGCTGTGATTTTTGAGAGAATACATGATGATGGCCCACCAGGTGATGAGTCCTTGGTACAAGGCCCAATTATTGTGTTAGCACCCTCAGGTGTTGCACCAGTAGCACAACCACCCATTGGGTAGTAGATGCCACCAGCCCCACTAGTAGAGGGTTCATGCCGACTGAGTGTGTTTCACAAGTTTCAATCGGTAGAGAGCTATGTGGTTCTGAGGTGAGATAGATCCCCAAGTAGCCGAGGACTGGCTGGAGGTTGTGGTAAGAGTTTTCCACCTATTTAGGAAACTAGAAAATTATATGATGATCCTAGACTCTAGTATTTATTAGTGCATGGTCATGATGATAGTGCCCATGGTGATGAGGATTCAGTACATAGATCGTTTCCCGATATGGTACCTTTGGGTAGTATGCCGGCTCTAACACTGGATATTAGTAAACTATTAAAACCAGCTATACCAGTAGAGGACACATGTAGGCATAGTACCTTACATGTGTTCTAGCATCAAACACCCCTTAGGTTCTGAGGTGTGCCCGACTCAGAAGCAGCTAAGGAATGGCTTTAGGAGGTGATCGAGTTTCCATCTAGTTAGGGCCCCATTCGAATAGATGGTGGTACCAATAGAGAGCCTTCTATATTTTTCACCAGGATGATGATAGTGTTTAGATTACCCTAATCTTGTGATGAGGTGACCTTTTAGTGGATAATATTGAGAACCTTCCTCAGAGTAGGGGGTCTCTTTCCATAAAAAGCTATGGGATGAGTGTTCCCTAGAGATTCTACAGCATCGGAAGGACAATTTTCCAGTAACTGGGTATTCATCAAGGCATACCGACCATCTCAGGTACTCTGTTAATATAGTATGATCAGTTATTCAGGACTCAGACCTCTGAGCGAGGTGTGTTTAGGGTCATCCGACCCAACATTATTTCTCTATGAATTCATACTAATGATAGGGTGCTATAGAGAATCTTTATGGTTGAATATTCATAGGATAAAAAAGTACAGCTATAGAATGTTAATAGTGGGAAAGTAGAAAACTGATGCCAGTCTTTGTGATAAGGGCATGTAAAATGTTTGGGTGAGAGGAAGTGACGTGGATAGATAAATCTGTAGGGAAGTAGACGTTGAAGTGGAGCTATGAGAGAAGCATGAGGTGGTATAATTTTTTGCATGTTATAACCCCCCCCCCCTCAAATGAGGTCCCAACCAGGATTAGGGAGATAGAGGATGGGGGATGGGAGTAGCTGCTTGTGGTCAATGAGTGTGACCCAATGGCTCGAGGAATGAATAGAGTTACTGCCTGTGTCTACTACTATCTTTATTATTAATAGACATAGGAACTAATCATTCATTATTTCCATGAATCAAGTTCAATACCAAGAGATTATGTTTAAACCTTTGTCCTGAAACTTATATCTAAATATACATTGGGAGGAGACTCGAAAATAACACTTGACCACGGTGTGATCTGACCCTTGAGTCAAGAGTTTCGGTTGGAACCTCTTAGTGGTAGCGTCGAGGCCTTACGACATTAGTTTGGGAATGGACTGGACATCCAAAGTTCATACTAAGATTTTATGCATTATACTAAAAGTTTGTGGTTTATATACAACATCAAAATGGGGTTTTCCTTGTTTGGAGTAAATGGAAACCCTTGCAATATAGGATAAACTCATGCATAAGAGGGTGCAGTTAATCCCTTATGAGTCAGCCAACCTTACCCTCATGGTTGCAGGAGTTTCGAGTTTTTAGTTCTTAATAGATGTTTGGGGAAATATTTTCAAACGATGTTTCCAAGATTACCACCTCGATAGGATAGGGACAATTTCTTCATCTATGTACTATGAGAGATTTGTACCAGACATCTCCAGGGTAGTGGCACCCTTGTCATCTTTGAAGAAGAAGGGGGAAGGATTTCATGTGGATGGAGAAATATCAACAAATATTTTAAGATCTGGGACAATGACGATGGCTAGTGTTGCTCTAGGACTATGAATTTGAGATAGTCTATACTCCTAGGAAGGTGAATGTGGTGGCAGACACACTCAGCAGGATGTATGGTCTACAACTTTTGAGTGAGGCGTCAGAGAAGCTAGTCGCACTTTGGAAATCCTTCATAGATAAAGACAGAGAATCTTCAACTTAGTTACGGAATATAAATCCCCCAATTTTTCTATGAATTCGTGAGGCACAACTTGGGATGTTGACTGCAAAGCCTAACATGCTCAGATATCCTCAGGATTTTCTCTTAAAGGATTTTCAGATGGTGAGGAGCATGTCGATCACTTAAAAAGATGTACCACGGTACCAGTGGTGCTATGGGAGGAGGTGTTGAGGGTGTTCCATATGTACCCTCTGGCAATACGTCCTGGTGTGGAAAAGATTTAACAGGACCTCCAATGTCAGCACTGGTGGCTATATATGATGAAGGTAGTGGGAATGTTTGTATTATTATTCCTCACTCGTCAGCAAGTGAAAATATCACATAACTAGAAAAATTATTATTCAAACAGGAGACAGAGACCTTTGGAGTCTGAGGAGGGAGAGCATGTTTTCTTTTGGGTCCCACCCCAATGAGGAGTATAAAGGGTTGCTCGGGGAGGAAAATATTCTTCGAGGTTCATTAGAACATTCCAGATTCTTAGGAGAGTGGGTGAGGTGGCGTACCATCTATCTCTTTCCCCACATATGCTCCGGGTGCATAATGTTTTCCATGTGTCATAGGTGAGAAGATGTGTGCATAATCAATTTCACGTTATCGACATAGAGGATATACTTTGTCAATGGGGTGACATTTATGGAGGTTCCAGTGGAGATTGGGTATCAATTGGAGCCAGTCCTTTGTGGGTGATAGATACCGCTGGTGTGCGTACGCTGGCAGCACGGGAACCTCTAAAAGAGAACATGGTAGAGGGGGCTCAGATTCTGGCTCAGTACACTCATTTGTTTGATTATCCATTATTTTGGATTTTGAGGTTGTAAATCCCTAAGGTTGGGAGAATGTAATATCCTGGAATTTTTGAATAATTTATTTATTATATAGAATTATTTTGAGATTGTGAAATCTGGCAGTGCGTGATTTTGAGGCCCAGAGTGCCCGAAATGATCCGTACAAAATTTTTTATGTGTTAATTAGCGCACTTAATCATGTTTTTTGAAAAGGTGGAATGAATCATAAACAGTTCCCCATATTAGAAAAATGAGGGCATCATTGCATTCAAGATGGCAGGTTTACCCTAGGAGCGACTTCTGTTTATTCAGTGTCAGCCTCCTGTGAGAAAACCCGAAATGGAATAACTGTAAATAAAAAAATAAATTTATTTTATTATATTTTTCAAGATCTTATAACCCACAAATCGTAACTCGGATTGAAAATCTCAGACAACCTCTAAACTGATGAGTCTTTTTTCTCTTTAGGCAGATACTAACATTGGATGGTGTGAGCCACCAGTGATAGTTATATTTTGGTCATAAATAAAATAATTAAGTGAAAATTATATTATTGTAAAATTCATAACATCTAAACAGTAACTCCGATTGAAAATATGACAGTGCCGTTGAGTTTTTTGGGGCGTGTAATCCTTAAGAAAAGATTAACCTTGACAGGTGAGGGTCGAGGGTGAACACTATTAATTTATTAAACTTTTTTCGGGTACGTTCAGTAAACACGCGAGCCGCATTTTCTAACATTAAAACTGGTGATCATATTAATAATATGAAGGCACAGTTGAATCCGCAACATGGAGATTCACTTAAGGGAGACTTTAATTTGACCACAGTAGGTCTGGAGAAAATGTTAAATGTTGTGACTTATTAAAGGAAAAGAAATGAAATAATATTATTATTTTATTTTCATCAATATCATCCAACGAACAGGAGGTGTGTGGGGCTAGAGATGTGTCATGCCAATAAATGGCTTGACCTACCATTCCTATGTAAAAACTTCATTGGGGAATAAAAAAGATTTCTAATTTATGAGACCCCATTAATTTACCACGTCATTACTTACCGTCACCCTCTATTATATATATATGGAGCTTGGGGGAGGTACCTGCATAACTTCACCAATGAACAAAGTGCTGAAGGAGTCCTACGACGCCGGACCCTTAAAGGATGGTGATGATCCCAATTGGATGTGACGGGTGACACTGAACCATGATCCAAACGGCGATATATGAGTGGTGTCTTTGGGAACATGTTGCGGGAAAAAATAACAGGAAACACCTTCACGGGCGGAAATTATCCACTGGTTTTATGATGTAGGGGGTTTATTTTGTATGCATTTCAAATGATTTCCACTTCTCCATTCTTGAATTATAAAAAGAACGTGGACCAAACAAAAAATGGGTTGATCCGCAATTCATTCGTTTTTTTAGGAGTTTGATGCAGGGTATTTTTGTATGGTTTTGATTGCTGTTAATTCAATTTATTATTAAACCCATAATCCCCCTCATGTTAATGAGTTACTGTGGAGGGAGAAACCCTAATGAAGCTAGCCTGAACCCTATGCTATCTTGCTATCCATGCGCCTCTATGGAAGACTTCCAGCACAGTGACAATGACGGGTTACATTGGGAATAGTGCACCGACGCACGCCACAAGTAGAGGCTGCAACCCTAAACTGCGGTGGTCATCAGACCGGTCGGCATCGGCTAGCCGTGGGGGATAAAAGGAACGATGTTGCATGCCATCGGTGTGCAAGGATCCGCGGCTCATCAGTTGCGGTAGTCAGAGTAGGTGGCCAAATTATTGGTCGGTCGAGGAAGGGATGTGTGGCGCGCCGCCACACGCCGTTGGTGAGCAGGATGCCCCAACCAAAGTCGTGGTGGACAAGGGAAAAATTGTCCCTCCAGTGTAACAACCCAAAGTTTTTCAATGGAATTTCCCTTCTTATACATATGTTATAAAATCACATGAATACAAAACATAACAAAACACTATGTGCTAAGTGACCTTTAAACATAATTTTGTCACTTCTGTGTTGATAATTTTGAAAATTTGACATACACGGTTGTGTTCAAGATGATTTTTGGAGTGTAATGAAACAAAAATAATTTTAGGTGAATAGAAATGTACCCTTTTGAATAGTAACCTTACCTTATGAATAGTACTATGACCCTGATGAATAGTAAATCATCCAACATAAGATTAACTTTACCCAAGAATAATTAAATAAAATTTAGACATCTAAGAAAGTGACATTTTGACCTTCATAAACATTTTGGTATTTTTTATTTCAGAAAAAATTAATTATGATTAATTTATTAATTTAAAAGAAAATTTATTTTCTTATAATGTGTTCTTTAATTATCAAATCAACGTCTTATAGTTTTTAGATAATTTTATAAGACCCTATGTAATTTTTGAAAGCACTATAAAATCAGTTTTAATTTTAAAAAACTGTTTTTTTAGTAAATTTTAATTTTAATTAAAGTTTAAATTAATAAAATTTAGAAAATTATTTTTGAGAAATGGACTTCATTTCTGAATTCTACATGCTGACAAATTGTAGGGGTAATGTTTTGGGATTTTTCTAAAATACTTGAATTTTTGCTGAATAGTAAAATACATTAATTTACCGCTTAAATGAATTATAATTAAAACCCACTATTACTGACATCACAAGTGATGTAAGCACCCAAAACCAGAACTCACATGCCTTATTTACTATTATTGGTTTTTGATGACTTTATATTCATTTTCTTGGAAAGAAATAATAAATTAATGATTATAAAATTATGAAATCCCTCCTCTCCTCCACTATAAAAAACCCCCTACACTCCCTCTTATATCCACTCCTATCAAGCCTCGTTCCTTGACATTTTTCTGTCCACATATCTCCTCAAGTTCCTCCCCAGGTCCAAAAGCTCTCAGCTTCCTCAAAATACCAAAATAGCTCCCCTTAAGAGGTTCTCAAAGGAGGAAGTCTCAAGAGGTAAATTCCTCCTCCCAATTTCTTCTTTTCTTTTAACTTCTTTTCTTTTTTATTTTTTTCCTCACCTCTATTCACCATAATAGTATGTTAATTCCCATTACATACATGTACAATAATTTCATCATGTTAGTGGTATATTTCATTATCTTCTCTCCTTTCCCACCATTTTATTTGAAAGAAATGAAAGCACCGTTTGAGATGGGAAATTTTAGCATATACAAGGACAAAGGTTTATAAATTTATATTATTATATTTAATTATGGTCATGAAACCATTTGTGTTATAGTTGAACCGGATTATTATATATGTTATATATCCTATTTTTGGTACTGAAATCCTTCGATACCGATGGAATTATGTTATAAAGCAAAAAACTTTCTTTGTAATCAAATCCATCGATTAAAAAAAACGGTTATCACTATGGTTATATATATAAAAATTTGTATTCACACTAAGTAAACTAATTAAAATTGAAATCATGTAATATATTTTATATGAACTAAATAATATAACTTCAATTCTGGACAACCACTTTCATCTTGCAAATAATCCAAACATGAATATAAGTGAACCGATCTTTTAATGCCACGTAAACAAACGAGCCCGAATAATTAAATTGAACCTTGTAACTAATCAAAAAGGATTTGAATGAACTAAAAAGGGTTATAATAAATATATTGAATATATAAGAGGTTCTGGAATTATTAACTAATAAGCATAATATGTTTATTCAGGTCGTTAATAACAAGTGGAGAACACCAACAGATTTATGGTAAGGGATCCTCCCCTTTTTACACTTAATCAAGAGTGTTCTCTATGCTATGCCTTTTTGTCCAATACCAAGTGATGGGATATGTTTATAAACCTTCCCCATACTTCCATAATGTTTTATAAGTGATGAAAAACCCCTCATCTCTCTCATAAATCCCTCTTACTTACACCTGATACCATGCCAATAAACCATGATGGATTCTACCCGAACTTCCTTTATTCCTTCGGGTTTCTCTATCTTTCTTTTTACCAAAATGTTTTTGCCTTTTCATTTATTTAGAACAGAAACATTCTTTTTATATACTCCAAACTCATGTTCAATGATCCATCTCTCATTATCATTCGGGGATATATGTTCTTTTATGTGAATCTCTCTTCGATACTTTCCAATAAGCACACTTGTTTTAAAGGAACTTCCCGAACTTTTACCCGATTTAAAGTGCACTCTATATTCTGTTTTAGGACACCATTATCTTTGTAAATTCGGTATTTTTATTATGATAACATTCTTGGTTCAATTCTGGTTTTATATAAATGAATTTCCTCTTTACTATTTTGAAAGCTTTATAGTATTTTCCTTAATACCGCACAAAAATGATTTAATGCTAATGTTTCTAAAATACATTTCTCATATGTTTTCTCTTAAGTTTGAAAGAACATACAATTTTATATGACTATTTTACCCTATTAAATTCCATTTATATTCTAATTCTTTCCCAACATGGACACTTTCGTGATACGCCCATTGGTTATGATTTATGTCATGATTGTTGTACCCAACTCCTTCCATGGGAACCCTTATGTTTGTGAATGGTTGATTATGTATGACAGTATATGTGGTAAAAATATTTATGGGGAAAGAATATTCATGAAAATGTTGAGATTGTTGCACCCATATAGCGCTCCAATGCATTGGTTAAGGTTATGTCTCGTGAGATGTGATGTGAAACGGGATTGGCGGTTAGACTTGACCCGTTCTAAAATGGGAAATGAGATTGGCAGTTAGCCTTGACCAGTACTAAAGATATGATTTATGATTCTGTCACATTTATATTATTCCATGTTTATATGATCCCATGTTTATATGAAATGATTTTATATGTTTCATTCTTTGGATATCATTATCTCATTCCTCCTAAATCATGTGCTTGAGATGTATCATTATGTTCATTCCCTTACTAGGATTTTTAGCTCATCCATTTTTTCATGTGTTCTCCAGGGTACCCTATGCAGATGTAGAGGATCAAATGAAGATAGAAGATATTTATGGAGATTAAATAATGAAGTTTTTTAGCCACATGTTTTATGTTATATGTACGTAGTCTTCCAGCAATATAGACTGAACAATCCATGGCTTGTACTATGATGATTAATTACGCTTAAAATCATGAAATGTTTTATGTAAAAGGCTCGGGTAGCTATAGTTGGTATAAGAGGATGGTCTAGTTATTTTTGGATATTAGGAATAGAGCACCTTAGTAAGATCCTTAAGGATGAGACTACGTATAAGAAAACAATACTAAATTTTGGCGAGTATAGAGTGAATGGTTTATCAAGAAAATACATTCATGTATGGATAAGAGCAGGTAGAGGTGGCTCTGGCATAGGTGTATCTAGGGGTAAAACCTGAAAAAATCAATTTAACATAGAATTGAATGGGAACCGGTGAACGATTACAGGGATTGTTGCACTATTGGTTATGACACTCCCGGTGGATATGATTCGGTAGATTCACGAGCTTAGTACAAACCATTATTATGGGAAAAAAAGAAGCCCATAAGAATATAAGTTAAGAAATAGATTGAGGATAACATAGATATAAACCTAAGTGATCACAAGGGAGGATATACTTCTTCTTTATAAGTTCATAATTTTATGTTCAAATTTTTTATGCTAAATAGCTAAGTATTCATGACCACTAATTATACACTCAATTTCTTAGTTAATGGTGGGAAACAGAAGAACACATTCCAACAACCAATGTGATAGTCAATGTGATGATTTCCTTAATGTCATGCCTGATGTGATGGATGTGGGTGCTCAAAACTTCATTGCATTACCTGCTCAGCTGGTTCGAGTTATGAATAATAACTGGAATTAGGTGGAATGTCCCCCTCCTCCAAGGAAAGAAAATGTTGTCATAGAATCCATCATTCGGCAAAAGCCTCCCAGTTTTAGCGGGCCTTCTGATCCCCTCCTCGCATAACAATGTATTAAATCCATTGAAATGATTTTCTCTGTCCACCAGTTATCAGAAGAAGAGAAAGTTGTACTGACGGTCTATTGTTTTAATGGGTAAGTTGATCTGTGGTGGACACTGATCAAGAATACAAAGTTCCATGATGAAATGATTCCATGGAATGGTAGGAATTCAAGAGGATGTTCTTCAACAAATATTTTCCTTGAACACTTCATATCAATATGGAAGGAGAGTTCCTTGGACTCAAGCAGAATGAAGATGAGTCCATCGGGGCATATGAAGAGAACATTATAATGCATGCAAGCGACACCTCTATATTTTTCATGAACACCGAAATCACAGTGGATCGCTTCTTTAGCGGACTAAAGTCAAGTCTACGAAAAGTGTTGGAGATTAGAGACTTCAATAGCTATGAGAAGATTTTACATTATGATGTCAAGGTTGAAATAGATATTGGAGACTCTCAGTGGTATCACGGGCCTAGTGACAAGAAGAGGAAATGGTGAACAAAATGGGTGGTTCATCAAACAAATCCCATGATAGAAAGAAGCCTCACTATCCCCTTTTCAAAATTTGTGGGAAGAAGAATCTTGGGGACTGTCTCAAGGGAACCAATAATTGCTTCAAATGTTGAACGCTTGGTCATCTGTCCACGAACTGCTGAAGGGATATGAAAAATCTCGTTAATGTTGATGAAGAAAGGAATGTTCAGATTTACACTTAGCCTACAGTGTAGTGTTATAACTTCAAGGAGCTTGGACATTATGCGAACAATTTCCCTAAGATGAGGGTTGTTGGAGGCAATCAGAAACAACCTCCAAGGCAACAAGGAAGGTCTTATGCTATCACTACTGTTGAGGTGGATCCGAAAAATGATGTGGCGACAGGTATGCTTGTTATTCATTCAAGAATAGTGAACATACTATTTGATTCTGGTTCTACGAATTCCTTCATATCTTGCAAGTTTAGTAGAACTATTCAAACACCACCTCAAAATTTAGAGGAAAAGTTATCTGTGAGAACAACGAATGGGAAAATTATTTCATCCATGGTTTGTAACTCCTCCTCAGTTAATATTTGTGGAATGAACCTCCCAAAAAATCTTGTCATACTTCCTTTATTGATTTTTGATGCTATCTTGGGCATTTATTGGATATCTTTGTACAAGGCCAACATCAATTTTCAGGAAAGGGAGATCAATTTTTAAATCCCGAAGAATCCTCCAATTCTTTACAAGTGTAATGATGAAGATGAGTCTCCTTTATAATCTTTGTCTCAAGTTTGGATACTGCATCCTTGTGAGAAAGCAAATATATCTCAAAGGATTTTGACAATGGATACAATACTTCTCGAAGACATGCCGATCATGATGGATTTCACTGATGTATTCTCCAATGAGTTTCCTGGTCTTCTTCCTAACAGAGAGGTTGAGTTCTCAATTGAACTTATCCATGGATCTCTAGAAATATCAAAGACACCATAGAGAATGGCCAGCGTAGAGCTACAAGAGCTGAAGAATAATTTACTAATGAATATGGAGAAGGGTTTTATATGCCTATGTTCTTCACCAAGGGCTGCTCGAGTCCTCTACATCCAGAAGAAGGATGTATCAATGCGCCTCTTCATTGATTATCATGAGTTCAATAAAATCACTATAATTAAAACGTATCTCCTTCAACATATAGATAAATTGTTCGATCAGCTTCATGGGGCCAGTTATTTTTCTAAGGATGAAATTCGGTTGGGATATCGCCAACTAAAGTTGAGAAAGGAAGATATTCCCAAGACTTCCTTTAGAACGGGGTATGGACACTATGAGTTCATTGTGATGCCCTACAAACTCTCTAATTCTCTAGAAATATTCATGCATTTAATGAATAGCGTCTTTAGGGATTACCTCAATAAATATGGGGTGGTCTTTATTGATGATATTCCAATATACTCCATGTGCAAGGAGGAACATGAGGAGTATTTGAAAACTATGTTAAAGACCTTGCAAAGGGAGAAGTTGTATGCAAAGTACAGTAAATGTGAGTTCTGGATGGAGGAAGTATCATTCTTCAAGAATGTTATCACCAGGAAATGGATATCTGTGGACCCTTCTACGACAAAGGAAATTGAAGAGTGGTTGAGGCCAACTTCTATAACGGAGATCCACATCTTTTTAGGTCTAGCTGAGTATTATCAACAATACATGAAAAACATTTCACGATTGTCAAACCCAATGACCAAGATGACATGGAAGGTAGTGAAGTTCATCTAGACACATGAATTTGAAGACTATATCATGGAGTTGAAAAAGAGGCTTATCACTATGTCGGTACTCACACTCCCTTCAAGTGAAGAACTCTTTATGAGGAATAGTGATGATTTTATTAATGGATTAGGCTGTGTGATAATGCAAAATGATAAAGTGATAGCTTATTCCTCAAGGCAGTCGAAAATCCATGGGGTGAACTATCCCATGCATGATCTAGAGTAGGAAACTGTTATTTTTGTCTAGAAAATCTAGTGGCACTACCTTTATGGTAAGAAGTGTGACATATACACCGACCAAAAGAGCATAAAGTATATATTCACATAAAAGGATATCAACATGCGTCAATGGTGATGGTTGGAGCTAATCAAGGGTTACGATTTCTCTATTTACTACCAACCTGGAAAGGAGAACAAGGTAGCTGATGCTCTAAGAAGAAAAGAACCTGCTACTATATCCATTTTATGGATTGAGAAAGACCCTATGTTCATAGATATGAAAATAATGGATTTGGAAATCATAAGGGTAGGGATACATCATACCGTTCCTAAATGATTACACAAAAATCCATACAGGACAAGAATAAGGAAGCACAAAGGGATGATGTGGGGATACAAAAGAGGGTGAATGCAGTAAAGGAAGGGAAGATGAAAGAGTTCCATATCAACGATGATGGTGTGATTGGGTATGGAACATGGCTTTGTGTGACTTAATCACATGGGATAAAGAAGGACCTATTGGATAATACATATAGCCCAACATTCTCTATCAATCTTGGGAGTACCAAAATGTACAGTGATCTCCAAGAACACTTCTGGTGGGATAACATGAAGAAGGGAATTGTGGAATATATATCAAGGTTCTTGGTAATTCCGCATGTTAAAGATGAGAAACAAAACTCCAAAGGTATGATGTAGCCATTGCCTATACCAATGTGAAAATGGGATAATCTTACTATGGACATTGTCATGGGTCTCCCGAAGACATCGAAGGGAAATAATGCGATATGGGTTGTAGTTGACCGAATCACCAAGACTTACCATTTTGTCACTGTTTGGGAAGATCTCTCACTTGAACAACTTCCAAAGATATATCTGAATGAAGTGGTGAGACTACATGGTGATCCACTCTCAATTGTCTCTGACGTTGATCCAAGGTTCACATCTATATTCTGTAGGATCCTTCAACATTATTTGAGTACTAAATTAAATTTCATCATGGCCTATCACCACCAAACTGTTTGCCAGTCTGAAAGAACTATTCATACGTTTGATGATATGCTTAGATCCTGCTCTCTAGAATCAAAAGTTCGATGGGATCAACATCTTCCATCGGTTGATTTCTCATACAATAATATCTTCCATTCGAGTATTCAGATGGCTCCATATGAAGCTCTATATGGAAAGCGATGCAAAACTCTAACCTATTGGGATGAAGTTGGAGAAAGAAAGCTAATTGGACTCGATCTTGTTCAAGAGATAACAGAGAAGGTTCAAGTCATCCAGAAACACATCTATGCTTCTCGAAGTCGGAAAAAGAGCTATGCTAACAACCGTAGAAGGGACTTGGAGTTCGGCGTTGGTGATAAAGTCATCCTTCGAATATCTCCATGGAAAAGAGTCATGCGATATGGGAAGAAAGGGAAGCTAATCCTAAGGTATATTGGCCCAATTGAGATCATTGACCGCATAGGATCTATGGCCTATCGGTATGCACTTCCACTGAATATGGCTCGAGTTCATGATGTTTTTCACATATCACTTTTAAGAAAGTACATACCAAACCCTTCACATGTACTCTCTTAATAGATGGTACAATATCTATATTACAAGGAGAAGCCAGTGAAGATCTTGGATCGTAGAGAAAATGTTCTATGCAACGAGACTACTCATCTGGTCAAGGTACTATGGAGAAACCATAAGTACAAAATGGAAACATGGGAATTGGAAGAAGCATTGAAGGAAAAGTACCCACACCTATTTTTGGATTTGAATATAAAACGAAATTTTGTGGGTGATATTTCATAAGGGGGGAAGAATGTAACGACCCAATGTTTTTCGATGAATTTTCCATTCTTATAAATATGTCATAAAATCACATGAATACACAAAATAATGAACTACTATATTCTATGTTATCTTTAAACATAATTTTGTCACTTCTGTGTTGGGAATTTTGAAAATCTGACATTCATGGTTGTGTTCAAGATGATTTTTGGAGTCTAATGAAACAAAAATAATTTTCAGTGAATAGTAACATACCCTTGTGAATAGTAACCTGCCCTTATGAATTGTAATATGACCCTTATGAATATTAAATCATCTAACATATGTTTAACCTTACCCATGAATAAATAAATAAAATTTAGACATCTTAGAAAGTGACAATTTGACCTTAGTAAATATTTTTGTATTTTTTAAGTCATAAATAATTAATTTTAATTAATTAATTAATTTAAAAAAAAGGTATTTTCATAAAAATTGTTCATTAATTATCAAATCAATCCCTTATAGATTTTATATAATTTTATAATACCCTACGTAAATTTTGAAAGCACTATAAAATCAGTTTTAATTTTTAAAAAATGTTGTTTTAATAAATTATAATTTTAATTAAATATTAAATTAATAATATTTATAAAAATATTTTGAAAAAATTTACATCATTTTTGGATTCTACACATCAAGAAATGGATGGGGTAAATTTTTGGGAATTTTCTAAAATACATGAGTTTTTGGTGAATAGGAAAATACAATAATTTATCGTATAAAACATTATAATTAAAACCCACTATTCTGGACATCACAAGAGATGTAAGCACCCAAATACTGAACACAAATGCGTTATTTACTACTCATGGTCATGGATGACTTACTATTCCTGGTCTTGGGAAGAAATAATAAAGTAATGATTATAATATTATGAAATCCCTCCTCTCCTCCACTATAAAAACCCCCCTTCACTCCCTCTTCTCTCCACTCCTCTCAATCCATGTTCCTTTCCATTATTCAACCCAATTCTTCCCCAAAAGACATCCCCCAATTCCAAAAGCTCTCATCCTCCTAAAAATACCAAATCCTCTCCCCTTAATAGGTTCTCAAAGAGAAAGTCTCAAGAGGTAAATTTCTCTTCCCAATTTCATCTTATATTTTAAGTTCTTTTCTTTTTTATTTCATTCCTCACTTCCCTTCACCATAATAGTATGATAAATCCAGTAACATAAATTTACTAAAATTTCTTCATTATGGTAGTATATTTCATTATCTTCTCTCCTTTACCAACCCTTGTATTTGAAATAAA
The DNA here is from genome assembly GCA_963277665.1 of Viscum album. Classification (NCBI taxonomy): domain Eukaryota; kingdom Viridiplantae; phylum Streptophyta; class Magnoliopsida; order Santalales; family Viscaceae; genus Viscum; species Viscum album. The sequence continues at coordinate 1,368,394,872 of OY728133.1, read as the reverse complement.
TGAAAGCATTGTTTGAGATGTTTTAATTTAGCACATACAAGGACAACGATTTATCAATTTCTATTATTATATTTAGTTATGGTCATGAAACCATTTTGATATGGTTGAACCAGATTATTATATATGTAATATATCCTATTTTTATTTCTAAAATCCTTTGGTACAAATGGAATTAATCTATAAAGAAAAACAATTTCTTTTTAATAAATCCACTAATTAACAGAAACAGTTATCACTATGGTTATATATATAAAAATTCGACTTAACTCTAGGTATCCTAATTAAAATTAAAACCAATAAATCTCATGGATATTTACTAAAGAATATAACTTCAATTCTGGACAACAACTTATATCTTTCATATAATAAAAACATGAATATATGTGAAATGATCCTTCAAAGCCAAGTAAACAAACGAGCCTGCACAATTAAATTAAACATTATAACTAATCAAAAATGATTCAAATGAACTAAAAAAAGTAATAATAAATAAATTGAATATATAATATTTTCTGGAATTATTAATTAATAAGCCTAATTTGTCTATTCAGATCGTTAATAACAAATGGAGAAAACCAACGGATTTATGGAAAGGGATCCTCCCCTTTTTACTCTTAATCATGATTGTTCTCTATGCAATGCCTTTTGTGTAATACCAAGTGATTGAGTACGTCAATAAAACATCCCCAAAATTCCTTAATGTTTCATAACTTATGAAGAACCCCTTATCTCTCTCATCAATCCCTCTTAGTTACACCTGATACCATGCCGATAAAACATTATTAATTCTACCCAAACATTCTTTATTCTTTCAGGTTGCTCTATCTTTCTTTTTTACTGAAATGTTGTTGTCTTACATTTTATGTAGAAAATCCCAATTCTTTTTATAAGCTTCAAAAACATGTTCCAAGATCTCACTTCCATAATCTTTTGGGGATATACATGCTTTTAAGTGAATCTCTCTTCGATACTTCCCAATAAGCACAGTCGTTTTAAAGGAAATTCCCGAAATTTTACCCAATTTCAAGTGCACTCTATATTCTATTTTAAGACACCATTATCTTTGTAAATTCTATATTTCTATAATGAGAACCTTCTTGGTTCAATTCTTGGTTTTACCTAAAATAATTTCTTCTTTACTATTTTAGAAGCTTTATAGTATTTTCCCTAAAACAGAACAAAAATGTTTTAATGATAATGTTTCTAAAACACGTTTCCCAAAAGTTGTCACCTTTTTTTGACACCACTTACCTTGATATATTCCTATTTTACCCTATGAACGTCCATGTATTTTCTAATTATTTCCTTACATGTTCACTTTCATGATACATTGGATAGGATTTATGTCATGATTGTGGTACCCAATTCATTCCATGGGTACCCTTATTTTTGTCTATGGTTGATTATGTATGATTGTATATGTGGTATGAATATTTATGTGGAATGAATATTCATGAAAATTTGGAGATGGGTGCACCCAGATAGTGCTCCAATGCATTGGGTAAGGTTAATTCTCATGAGATGCGACGTTAAACGGGATTTGCGTATAGCCTTGACCCTTACTAAAATGGGAAACAGGATTGGCGGTTAGCCTTAACTAGTAAAAAAGATATTATTTCTGATTCGGCCACATTTATATGATTCAATGTTTATAGGAACTCATTCTTATATGAAATGATTTTATAAGTTTCATGCTTTCGATATCATTGTGTCATGCCTCATAACTCATGTGCTTGAGATGTATTCTTATGTTCATTCCCTTACAGGGCTTTTTAGCTCATCCCTTTGTCCATGTGTTCCCCAGGGTACCCTATGCAGATGTAAGGGCTAAAAGGAAGTTAGAATCTCTTTATAGAGATTAAATAAATAAGTTTTTTCATCCCAATTTTTTATTTTACATGTTCTTATTCTTCTAAGACAATAGACATAATGATCCTTGTCTTTTACTCTGATGATTAATTATGCTTAAAATCATGAAATATTTTATGTAAAAGTCTCGAGTCGCTATAGTTTGTATCAGAGGATGGTCTAGTGATTTTTGGAGATTAGAAATAGATCATCTTAGTGAGAACCTTAAGGATGAGACTAATTATAAGAAAACAATCCTAAATTTTACTGAGTATAGAGTAAGTGGATTATCAAGAAAATAAATCTCTATATGGATACGAACAGGTAGAGGCGGCTCTAGCACAGATGTATCTAGGGGTAAAACCAGAAAACATTGCATTGAGCTAAAATAGAATTGGAACTGCTGCACGATAACGGGCCTTGCTGCACTCTTGGTTATGACACTTCTAGGGGATATGCTTTGGTAAATTCTAGAGCTTAGTACAAACCATTATTAAGTGAAAAAAAGAATCCCATAAGAATATAAGTTATGAAATAGATCGAGGATAACCTAGATAAAGGCATAATGAATCAAGAGTGAATACATAATTCTTATTTATAAGTTCATAATTTTAGGTAAAATTTTTTTTATGCTCAATAGCTAAGTATTCAAGAACTCTAATTATACATTCATTTTCTTACTTAATGGCGAGAAATATAAGAACACATTCCAACAAAAAATGTGATAGGCAATGTGATGATTGCCTGAATGACATGCCTGATGTGATGGATGCGGGTGCTCAAAACGTCATGGTAGTACTTGCTCAGCTAGTTCGATTTATGATTAATAACTTGAATCAGGTGGAATGTCCCCCTCCTCTAAGGAAAGTGAAAGTTTTAATAGAATCCTTCATGTGGAAAAGGCCTCCCATATTCACTGGGTCTTTGGATCTCCTCCTTGTAGAACAAAGGATTAACTCCATTAAAAAAATTTCTATGTCATCCAGTGCTCATAAAAAGATAAATATGTACTGGTGGTCTATCGTTTTGATGGGGAAGCTGATCAGTAGTGGACAATGATCAAGAATAAAATGTCCCAAGAGGAAATTGATTCCATAATATGGGAGGAATTCAAGAGAATGTTTTTCAATAAATATTTTCCTTGAACCCTCCGTCTCAAGATGGAAAGAGATTTACTTGGACTCAAGAAGAACAAAGATGAGTCAATTGTCGCGTATGAAGTGAACTTTACAAGGATTGAAAGGTACACCTCTGGATTTTTCATGAAATCTGAAAGTAAGATGGATCGCTTCTTTAGCGGACTAAAGCCGAGTCTACAAAAAGTGTTGGAAATTCGAGACTTCGACAGCTATGAGGAGATTGTCCATTGTGCCCTCATGGTTGAAATGGAGATTGGAGACTCTCAGTGGTCTAATGGTCCTATTGAAAAGAAGAAAAAAATGGAGAACAACATGGGTGGTTCATTAAAAAAATCCCCTGATGGAAAGAACTGTCACTTTCCCATTTCCAAAAATTGTGGGAAGAACCATCCTGGGGGCTGTCTCAAGGAAACCAATAATTGCTTCAAATGTGGAATGTTTGGTCATCTGTCCAAGAAATACCGAAGGGATATGAAAAATCCATCTAATTTTGAAGAAGAAAGGATGGTTCACATCAACACATAGCCTGTAGTGAAGTGTTATAACTACAAGGAGCTTGGGCATTATGCGGAAAATTTCCCTAAGTTGCGGGTTGTCGAAGGGAATCAACAAAAACCTCCAAGGCAACAAGGAAGGGGTTACGCTATCACTACTGATGAGGTGGAGCCATAAAATGACGCGGTGACAGGTACGCTTGTTATTCATTCATGAATATGGAATGCACTATTTGATTCTGGTTCTACGCCTTCTTTCATATCTTGTAAGTTTTGTGGAATTATTCAAAAACCACCTGAAAATTTGGAGGAAAAGTAATCTGTGAGAACAGCGAATGGGGAAATTATTGCATCCATGTTTTATAAATCCTACCCAGTTAATTTTTTTCGATTGAACCTCCCATCAAATCTTGTCATACATCCTTTAGTTTAGTTCGACACTATCTAGGCCATGGATTGGCTATCTTTGTACAAGGCCAACATAAATTGTTGGGAAAGGGAGATCACTTTTCACATCCTGAAGCATCCTCCGATTATTTACAAGTGTAAGGAGGAAGATGAGTCTCCTTTTGAATATTGATCTCATGTTTGGATAGAACTTCCTTGTGAGAAAGCATATCTAGATCAAAATGATTGGGAAAAAGGATAGAATCATTCATGAGGACATTCCCATAGTGAGGAATTACACTAATGTATTCCCCGAAGAGTTGCCTGGTCTTCCTCTTGAACGAGTGGTTTATATCACATATGAACTTCTCCTTGGATCTCTGCCAATCTCAAAGACACCTTACAAAATGGCCACTATAGATCTAGAAGAGCTGAAGAACCAGTTACATGAGAATATGGAGAAGGGTTTCATATGCCTGAGTGCTTCACCGTGGGGTCCTCCAGTCCTCTTCGTCATGAAGAAAGATGGATCAATGCGCCACTTCATTGATTATATTGAGCTCAATAAAATATCTATAAATAACATGTATCCCCATCCATAGATAGATGAATTGTTCGATCAGCTTTGTGGGGCCAGTTATATCTCTAAGGTGGACCTTCAGTCAGTATATCACCAACTAAAGGTGAAGAAGGAAGATATTCACTAGAATGCCTTTCAAATGAGGTATGGACACTATGAGTTCATAGTGATGCCCTCCGGACTCACTAATGCTCTAGAAATTTTCTTGTATTTATTGAATAGAGTCTTTAGAGATTGCCTCGACAAATTTGTGGTGGTCTTTATTGATGATATTCTAATATACTCCAACATAAAGGAGGAACATGAGGAGCATTTGGAAACTGTGTTAAAGACCACCCGAAGGGAGAAGTTGTATGAAATGTATAGTAAATGTGAGTTCTAGATAGATGATGTATCATTCTTGGGGTATGTTATCACCAGGAAAGGGATATCTGTGGACCCTTCCAAGAAAAAGGTAATTGAAGAGTGGCTGAGGTCAACTTCTGTAATGGTGATCCGCAGCTTTTTAGGAATATCTTAGTATTATCGTTGATACATGAAGAACTTTTCAGGATTTTCAAACCCAATGACCAAGATTACATAAAAGAGAGTAAAGTTCGTATGGACACAAGAATGTGAAGACTATTTCAAGGAGTTGAAAAATAGGCTTATCATAGTGCTAGTACTCACACTCCCTTAAAATGAAGAAAACTTTGTGGTGTATAATGATTCTTCTAAGAAAGGCTTAGGCTGTGTGCTAATGAAAATGATAAATTGATAGGCTATGCCTCAAGAAACTGAAATTCCAAGAGAAAAACAATCCCACGCATGATCTAGAGCTGGAAGACATGATTTTTGCCTTCAAAATCTAGCGGCACTACCTTTATGGTGAAAAGTGTGACATATACACTGACCACAAGATCCTAAAATATATATTCACACAAAAGGAGATCAACATGCGTCAAAGGAGATGGTTAGTGCTAATCAAGGGTTACGATTTTTCTATTCACTACCATCTTGGAAAGGCGAACAAGGTCGTTGATGCTCTAAGTAAAAAAGAACATGCAACTCTATCCTTGTTATGGATTGAGAAAGACCATATCTTCCATTATATGAAAAGAATGGCTTTGGAAATCATAATTGCAGGGGATACATCATATCTTTCCCAATTGATGACACAACCATCCATCCAGGATAGGATTAAGGAAGCATAAAGGGATGATGTGGAGATACAAAAGATGTTGAATGCAGTAAAGGAAGGGAAGTTTCCATATTTCCATATCGACGATGATGGTGTGATTTAGGTTGGAATGAGGCTTAGTGTGCCTTCATCGCCTGGGATAAAGAAGGAGATATTGGATAATGCACATAGATCAACATTATCTATCGATCCTGGGAGTAGCAAAATTTATCGTGATCTCTGAGAACACTTATGGTGGGATAACATGAAGAATGAGATTGCAGAATATATATCAAGGGGCTTGGTATGTCAGCATATTAAATCTATGTGAAAAAAGTCCAAAGGTATGATCTAGCCATTGCCTATACCCATGAGAAAATGGGAAAATGTTACTATGGAAATTGTCACGGGTCTCCCGAAGATGTCGAAGGGAAATAATGCGATATGGGTTGTGGTTGACCGACTATCCACGACTTCCCATTTTATCACTATTCGAGAAGATCTCTCGCTTGAACAACTTGCAATGATATATGTGAAGGAATTGGTAAGACTGCACGGTGTTCCACTCTCAATTGTCTCTGACCGTGATCCAAGGTTCACATCTAAATTCTAAAGTAGACTTCAACATTCTTTGAGTACTGAATTAAATTTCAGCATGGCCTATCACCCCAAAACTGATGGCCATTCTAAAAGAACTATTCCGATTCTTGGAGATATGTATAGATTCATTTCTCTAGAATTAAAAGGTGGATGGGATCAGAATCTTCTATTGGTTGAGTTCTCAGACAACAATCGCTTGCACTCGATTATTCAGATGGATCCATATGAAGATCTTTATGGAAAGCAATGTATAAATCCAACCTGTTGGGGTGAAGTTGGATAAAGAAAGCTACTTGGACCCGTTCTTTTTCAAGAGATGATAGAGATGGTTTATGTCATCTAGAAACACATCAGAGCTACTCAAAGTCAGCAAAATAGCTATACTGACAACTGTCAAAGGGACTTGGAGTTCGACAATGGTGATAATGTCTTCCTTCGAATATCTCCATGGAAAAGAGACATGTGATTAGAGAATAAAGGGAAGCTAATCCCAAGGTATATTTCCCCCTTTGAGATCCTTGACCGCATAGTAGTTTTGGACTATCGGTTTTCACTTCCACCGAATATGGCTGAAGTTCACGATTTGTTTCTCATATCACTCTTATGGAAGTACATACCAGACCCTTCAAATGTACTCTCTTCTGAGGTGGTACAGTTGGAGGATGATCTCTCTTGTGGGGAGCACCCATTGAAGATCTTGGATCGTAGAGAAAATGTTCTATGCCAAAAGACTAATCATCTGGTCATTGTACAATTTATAAACCATAAGTACGAAGTGGAATCATGGTAATTGGGGGAAGAAATTAAGGAAAAGTACCGACACCTGTTTTTGTCTTTGAATGTAAAACGAAATTTCAGGGGAAAAATTTTTTAAGTGGGGAAGATTGTAACGACCCAATGTTTTTCAATGGAATTTCTCTTCATATAAATATATCATAAAATAAAATGAATACACAACATAAGAAACTATTAAGTGCTATGTGACCTTTAAACATATGTTTGTCACTTCTATGTTGGGTATTTTGAAAATCCGACATACACAGTTGTGTTCAAGAAGATTTTTTTATTATAATGAAACAAAAATAATTTTTGGTGAATAGTAATGTACCCTTATGAATAGTAACGTACCCTTATGAATAGTAATATGAACTTTATGAATAGTAAATCATCTAACATAAGAGTAATATTACCCATGAATAATGAAATAAAATTTAGACATCTTAGAGAGTGACAATTTGACCTTTGTAAATGTTTTTGTATTTTGTAAGTCATAAATAATTAATTATAATTAATTATATAATTTAAAAAAAATGTATTTTCTTAAATTGTGTTCATTAATTAACAAATAAATGTCTTATACTTTTTAGAAATTTATAATACCCAACGTAATTTTTGAATGAACTATAAAATCAATTTTAATTTTAAAAAATTGGTTTTTAGTAAATTATGATTTTAATTAAATATTAAATTAATAGTATTTTGGAAATTATTTTTGAAAAATGGACTTCATTTTTCAATTCTACACATCGAAAAATGGTTGGGGAAATTTATTGTGATTTTTTTAAAATACATGAATTTTTGGTGAATAGTAAAATACATTAATTTACCGTATAAATACATTATAATTAAAACCCACTATTCCTGACATCACAAGTGATGTAAGAACCCAAATCCTGAACTCACATGCCATAGTTTCTATTCTTGGTCATGGATGAATTAATATTCCTTGTCTTGGGAGGAAATAATAAATTAATGATTATAATATTATGAAATCCCTTCTCTCATCCACTATAAAACCCCCTCCACTCCATCTTCTCTCCACTCCTCTCAAGCCTTGTGGCTTGACATTATTCTACCCAAATCACTCTCCAAGGTCCTCCCCCACGTCCAAAAGCTCTTAGACTCCTCAAAATACCAAAACCTCTCGTTTTTAGAGGTTCTCAAAGGAGGAAGTCTCAAGACGTAAATTCCTCTTCCCAATTTCATATTTTCTTTTAAGTTATTTTCTTTTTTATTTATTCCCCCAAATCCCATAGCCATAATGGTATGATAAATCTAGTAACATTCATGTACTGGGATTTATTCTTTCTAGTGGTATATTTCATTATCTTATCTCCTTTCCACACCCTTTTATTTGAAAGAAATGAAAGCACCATTTGAGATATGCTAATTTAGCACATACATGGACAACAGTATATCAATTTATATTATTATATTTAATTCTGGCCATGAAACCATTTGTGTTATGGTTGAACCAACTTATTATATATGTAATATATCCTATTTTTTGTTATGACATCCTTTCGAAAAAATGGAATTATGTTATAAATAAGACCACATTCCTTGTAATCAAATCCACCGATTAACAAAAATGGTTATCACTATGGTTATATATATAAAATTTAGACATCGCTCTAAGTAACCTAATTAAAATTAAAACCCTGTAAACTCCTAGATATTAACTGCATAATATAACTTTAATTCTGGACAACGATTTTCATCTAGCATATAATCCCAACGTGAATATAAGTGAACTGATCTTTTAATGCCATGTAAACAAACGAGCCCGAACAATTAAATTGAACCTTGTCACTAATAATAATGGATTTGAATCAACTAAAAAGGTTTATAATAAATAAATTAAATATAGAAGAGGTTCTGTTATTATTAATTAATAATCTTAATTTTTATATTCAGGTCGTTAATAACAAGTGCAGAACACCAACAGATTTAAGGTAAAGGTTCCTCCCCTTTTTACTCTTATTCAAGATTTTTCTCTATGCTATGCCTTTTGTGTAATAAAAAGTGATGGGGTATGTTTATACACCTTCCCCATACTGCTCTAATGTTTTATAAGTGATGACAATCCCCTTATCTCTCTCATCAAGAACTCTTTGTTACACCCGATACCATGCCCATAAACCATGATGGATTCTACCCGAACTTCCTTTATTCCTTTGGGTTGCTCTATCTTTCTTTTTACCAAAATGTTTTTGCCTTTTCATTTATTTAGAACATAAAACATATATTTATATTCTCCAAGAATATGTTCCATGATCCATCTCTCATTATCTTTTTGTGATATTCCCGCTTTTAAGTGAATCTCTCCTCGATACTTCAAAATAATCACACTCATTTTAAAGGAACTTCACGAACTTTTACTCAATTTCAAGTGAATTCTATCAAACATTTTGAGACACCATTATCTTTCTACATTCTGAATTTTTATTATGAGAACCTTCTTGGTTCTATTCTGTTTTATCTAAAAGAATGTCTTCTTTACTATTTTGAATGCTCTATAGTATTTTCCATAAAACCGCACAAAAATGATTTAATGCTAATGTTTTTATAACACATTTCTCATATGTTGTCACTTATGTTTGACACCACTTACCATTTTATATGCCTATTTTACCCTATGAACGTCCATGTATTTTCTAATTATTTCTTTACATGGACACTTTCATGATAAACCCATTGGTTATGATTTATGTATTGATTGTGGTACCGAATTCATTCCATGGGAACCCTTATATTTGTGTACGGTTTATTATGTATGATTGTATATGTGGTGTGAATATATATGTGGAAATAATATTCATGAAATTTTTGAGATGGGTGAACCCAGATAGTGCTCCAATGCATTGGTTAGGGTTAAGTCTCATGAGATGCGATGTGAAACGAGATTGGCTGTTACCCTTGTCCTGTACTAAAACGGGAAACATGATTGGTGGTTAGCCTTGACCCGTACTAAAGATATGATTTATGATTCTGCCACATTTATATGTTTCCATGATTATATGATCCCATGCATATATTAAATGATTTTATAAGTTTCATGCTTTGGATATCATTAATTTATGCCTTCTAACTCATGTTCTGGAGATGTGTCCTTATGTTCATTCCCTTACGGGGCTTTTTAGCTCATCGCTTAGTTCATGTGTTCCCCAGGGTACCCTTTGCAGATGTAAGGGCTTAATTGAAGATAGATTCTCTTTATGGAGATTAAATAATGAAGTTTTTTTATCCCCTTGTTTTATGTTATATATACCAAGTCTTCAAAGACACTTGAATCCTTGGCGTGTACTCTGATGATTAATTATGCTTAAAATCATGAAAAGTTTTTTGTAAAAGTCTCAGGTTTCTATATCCACTGGGTTCCGTGATGACTAGAAGTGCCCACGTGGTGTCATCATTTCAAAAAAAAACCAAACCACCTTCAGCCGTTCAGGAAAGCTGGTGGTCTCTCTCCCTGGTGGCGGCTAAGAAGGACCACCTTGTGGGTCACGCCATAAGCGGTCGGGCCGCCGCCCTCCCATGCTGTCGCCCTAAGGTGACCCCCCCTCTCGGGCCACACCCTATACGGGACGGGCCACCCCTTGTAGGACCCCCTATGTGTAAATACCCTAAAATCCTATGGAATTTTTTTCTTAAATACATTGGAATTTTACGAGTCTACAGTTTCTGACAGCACCTGATTCCAAGGCCCGGTGTGCCCGGAATCAATTTTTGAGGTTTTGTTCAGGTACGTTCAGTGAACATACATGAGGGATTTTATATCATTTGAACCGGTTCTCAGAATTGAAATCAGAGGGCACCGTTGAACTCACATCACCAGTATACTCTTATGGATACCTTTACTGCGACTGTGTTTTATCGAGAATGAATGTTAGTTTAGGGGTTTCTAATTAAAATTAAAAGTTAAGTAAAATGTGTGTGTAACACTTGTTTATTTGAAAGGTCGTTAAAGTCTAGAAGTGGAGGTTAGGGGTGGGTCCCACCACACCCTACCCTTTCATGGGAGGATATTCCTAGTAGTGGGGTCCATTAGTTTGAACTCCCTTAAACCCCCATGTGACTCTCAATTAAATTTAAATAGAGTATCTTAAACTTCCCATAACCCCTTTAAACCTCTTAAACTCTTGGTCTTCCCTTTAATGTGCCAACACAATTAATTGATGATGTTATTAATTAATTTGTGTGTTTGAATAATTTTGAATTCATTATTCCAACATTAAAATGGGAGATGATATTCTTTTACTTTAGTTGGAATTCTTTTGAGGGAACTAAGGAAGATAAGAACTAAGGAGAACTTATTTCCCTCAACGAAGAATTCTTCTTCATCCTTCCAATGAAGAACGACGAGCATCATCCTCTCCCTTTCGACCGATCAAAAAGGGAATATGACGCTAGCAAACAACCTCACCAACGATGACGTCACCTCCCTCTGACATCAATGGTACGACACCACCATCCCGTGACTTTGTCAATGGTCAATGACAATCGAGGTAAGGATTTGAATTCGAGTTTGAATTCCTTTATTTTAAGTTCTTATTTCCCATTGGATAAACATAACAACTGTGGATCGACCCCTGAACATGTCAATCCACCAAACAGATGTTGATTTTGGCTGGGGTTTTTTTCTGGTTCAATTATATGCTGGATTACTGTTTGAGCCTCTAATGCGGAGGGAACGGGCTAACGAACAAGTCTGGACCCTCATCCAATTCGTTCTTGATGCACGTTTTCATTGGAGATGGGTGAACGAAATGTAATCCTGGATTTGAGGCCTTTGTAATGAAGAACATGACTCGAGGAGGCTGTAGGAGCAAACGAGAGGTAAAACAGACCAGTAGAACGACTTCGGTGGCCCGTGGAGGAGCGCGGCAGCGCCCCTTGCGCACCGCCGGCGGAAGGCTGTCGCAGCTCCGACCATGGAAGTTTAGCGGAACCCACATCCAAGGGTTCCAAGTAGTTCAGGCGGTTCCAGCTAGTGATGTCGTTATGGGATTCCGCCCCACTATTCCACGCGCCTGGCGCGTAATGCGCTCAGCCAACTGGCCGAGCCGCGGCCAGGTGGGCGGGTCGGGTCGCCTGTCAAGCGGGCCGGGCCGCCCTCGCATAGGTCGGGCCACACCCACCGAGCTAGGCCATGCCCTACCAGGACGGACCTAGATCCGGGTCGGGTCGACCCGGTTCGGGCCAACTTAGGGTAGGTGGGTCGGGTCGGACCGGACCCAGACCCCCCTCTTCGGACCACTTTTGATTTTTCACCCATAACATGAGTTACAGACCTCCAATAGATTAACCATTAGGTGAGTAGGATTCCTTGGATCGATATGGTAGTTTTGGTATATCACACTCTTGGTTTTGCCGATGATTGGGTACGGCTGGGTAGGTTCGAACCCGAAACCAACCGGGCCCTCGGAGCGGAAACTCTTATAACTTAAGGACCGGACGTCTGACTGGCGTGCCGTCAACTAATTTGGATTCCATTTGATGAGAAAGTCCTTTTCAAATACTCCACATATGATTCAAAAGATTTTGGAGTATTTCTGGGTTGGATTTTACCCGAAATCAAATCGACCCCTTGCAACAGAAATTCCAATAACTCTCAAACCGGGCATCCAATTGATGCACCATCTATCGTGTTGGGTTCCTTATGATGAGATAGAACTATGGGATACATCAAATTGGGACTTCATGATAGTTGATTTGTCGACACTTGGCTCGAGGAGCGGACCCTCCCGAAATCGAGCGTGCTGTGTGCAGGAACCCTTATGCTGGCTGCGACGGAGATGTACCGGAATCCTTCATGGGTTCAAAAGTGATGAATACTATACCAGAATCCTCTGTGGGATCATCAATGATGAATACTATATATGAATCCTATGTGGTTTCAACAGTGATGATTACTGTACCGGGATCCTCCATGGGTCTGACAGTTCTAACTTCTATTCCTGTATCCTGTGTGGGTCCTATAGAATAGCTGGTCATATATCCTGTGTTGGTTCAATAGCTTAGCTTGTCCAATATATTGTGTGGGTCCGATAGCTTAGATAATTCAGTGAATACATCTAATCATCTCTATCACTCTATAATAGCGGGTCTTGTATCCTGTGTGGGTCCGACAACTTAGCTGGTCCTGTATCCTGTGTGGGTCTAACAGCTTAGATAAATCAGTGGATACATCTGATCATCTCTATCACTCCACAAAATATGTACACCTGTGTGAGCTGAGTCTTGAATTTCAATTGATATCATCGTGGTAATTGACTTTACTTCCTTTGTGGAATGGTTTGGGCTTGGGCTCGAGAGTTGGAGCCGAACTGTGATTGATAACTTTGGTATATGTATGGGGATATACCTAAGTAGGGTTGGTTGATACTTCGTGATTTTATCTTTCTACTGTGGATTATCCTTAGTGGATTCTGGGGTTGTTACTTGATACTAACCCTACAATAAAATCATGGTTAGAGATGAGACAATGACTTTTGTGTTTCTTCCTGATTGAGATGGGTTACTAAATAACTTAGGTATATATATGGGCAAATACCTAAGTATGGGATATCTGTTGTGTCTTAGTTTGTGGTTTTTCCTTGTTGGATTTTGTGAGACCTTTAGGGTCTCGGGGACCCTATTGAGTATCGTTACACTCACCCCTGCCTGGGCTATGCCCGTAACTCGTTGTGTTGGAGGCAGACGACGGACAATGCTGACCGAGACGGAGTGTATGAGGAATGGGTGGTACACAGAGGTGGACCTCACGACCAGTCTGTACCCAGAGGTGACTGACAGAAGTGGATCACATAGGCTGCTATCTGTACCTACCCTTTAGGACGGATATGTGGTGGATGACCCAGGAGTTTCTAGGAACCTTCCAGCTGTTTTTCTTTTTAGTTGTACCTGTTTTTCCTTTCCTTGTACATTACTATTGGGCTTCTTTTTTCGGACCTTGTACTTTACAGAACTTTTTCTGTATTCAGTTATTACTTAGAGTTTGCTTCCGCTTGTTCTCTAGTTGTGTTTTTTTCAGTTATAAAGGCAATGCCTTCCCAATTTAGGGATTTATCTCTTTGGTTCTAGTCTCCATCTTGTGGCCTATGGAAGGCGGGTTTGGGGTAGTTACGACACAGGCCCCGACGGACGGGTTGTGACAAATTGGTATCAGAGGAGTCGATTATACAGCAGAACATAGGACTATGATATTTATTTTATGTGAAGAAATAGTTTTAAGAGTATTGAGTGTGGTTTTTAGTCCTGGGAGTCCAGTGTTCGTGCGATGAAGTCATATACATACACTAGGACCCAAAGTACTGATTTTTGAATCAGTGCATGAAAAAATTGATTGCGAGAGTGTTTTCAAAGAGTCTTCTTTGTGAAATATTTGAGTCAGCTCAACAGGTATAACATATTGACTAGGGAACCCTTGTTCTTTATTAGGATGATGTTGCGTAGACACCCAGCTAGGGTTTCTGAGGGAGTACACGATGACGGCCACAGAGAGAGAAGGCTCCGGTTTAGGGCCGTATTTCTATGTTGGATCCATCGGGGGGTGTACCAACAACATCACTAGCCAAAGGACAACAGATACCCCCAACCTCACTAGAGGTTGGAGTACGCCGACTGAGCGCGTTGCACGAGTTATAGTGGCATAGGCCTCCGTGTTTTTTAGGCGAGATGGATTCCCAGGCAGCAGAGGACTAGATGGAGGCGATTGCTAGAGTTTTCCACCTTGTCGAGACACTAGTAGAGTAGATGTTGATCTTAGCTACAAATCTTTTTTAGTGAGTGACCATGAGGATGGTCTGCATAATGATGATGTTTCAGTACATGGTCCATTTTCTGAGATGGTACCTTCGGGCAGTGTGCCAAATATATCATTGCATGTTGGTCTGCATGCACTACCAACGGTACCTATAGAGGACACTTGTAGAATTAGTGCCTTATATGTGTTTCTGCACAAAATATCCCTCATTTTCCAAGGAAATCCCAAACCACATGCGACTGATGACTAGCTTGAGGAGGTGGCTGCGATTTTTCTAGAGCATATACAGCTTCGACAGGATGACGTGTTAGTAGAAGAGTATTCATCGAGGCATACTGATATTTCCTAGTACTCGATGAAAATGATTCGATCAGTGCATTAGATCTAGGACCTCTGAGAGAGGTGTGTTTAAGGATTTCAGAGACAACAATTTTTCCTCTGTGCATTCCTACATATGTTAGGGTTCTAGAGATAACCTTTTTTGTTGAATGTTTATAGGCTGAGCGGATACAGCTAGTGAATGTTAGCAGTTGGAAAGCAGGAGACATAAATCAGTCTCAGAGACTTCGTCATGTGAGATGTTTCAGGAAGAGGAAGTGTTAAGGGCATATGACTCTATAGAGCCGTAGATGTGGAAGCAGAGCTAGGAGAGAATCATGAGGTGGTGAACATTTCAACATGTTATAACCACCCGCCTTTGTATTCCCCACTAGGCTCATGGAGCTGGAGGGTAGGGGAATAGAGTAGCTGCATGCAGTCAAGGAGTGTGACCCAAGGGCTCTGAGAATGATTTGATATAGGGTTTTCATCTACTACTAGATGTCGTATCAATAGACATAGGTACCAATCATTCTTTATTCCACAAATCTTGTCCCAGACAAATAATTTCCAGTTAAGACATTGAATTGACCCTCACGTCATGAGATACCTTATGGGAGGAGACTCGATAATCAAACGTACTCCGACGGTGTGATATGACCCTTGTCGTCACTGTTTCGGTTGGAACCTCTTGGTGGAAGCGTCGAGGCCTTACGATATTAGTTTGGGTATGGACAGGGAAACCATAGTTCGTACATAGATTGACTATTTTAGGCAAAATGGTTTTGGATTATCTACAACATTGGGATGGGGTTTTCCTTGGTCGGTGAAAAAGAAAACCCAGGTAGCATAGGATGGAATCATGCATAAGAGGGTGCATTCGAACACTCATGAGTCATCTAGACTTACCTTTGTGAGGACTTCTCCAGAGTTGCGAAACCACTATCAGCTTTGGAAAAGAAGGGGAAACCCTCAATGTGGTCGGAGATATGCTAGTAGAGCATTCAATAGCAAAGGCAGAGGATGAATAGTGCCCAATAATGAGGTTTCTAGAGGAGAGAATTAAGAACATATTTTACTTCAATGCATCAGGGATCAGACATAGGTGTGTCCTGATTCAGGAGAAATCAGTGATCGCGTATTGTTCTCATAAATTGAGACATCACGAGAAAAAATACGCTACCCATGAACTGGTGTTAGAATTAGTGTTCTTCAGCTTGAAGATGTGGCAAAACTATCTTATGGGAGAATACATCATAGTCTACTCTGACCCCCAGAGTCTCAGGCATATCTTATCACAGAAGGATATGAACCTGAGGCAGTTGCGATGGATTGAGTTCCTCCAGGACTATGACTTAGAGATAGTCTATACTCATGGGAAGGGGAACATTGTAACAGATGCTCTCACCAGGAGATCAGGAATTTAGCTATTAGGAGAGCCGATATAGTAGCTGGCCGCATTACAGATATCCTTTAGGGATTGAAATGGGACAACCTTCCTTTAGTCTCTTACAGTCACTCCCCCACTTCTTCTGCGAGTCAGGGAGATGTAGTGTGGTAAAGTTGACTGTGAGACACGACGTTCTCAGATATCCATAGGATAGGAACCTAACGTATTTTTTGAAGGTGGGGAGCACATCATCCTCTTCATATAACGTTCTATCATATCAGTGTCACTTCAGGAGGATGTGTTGAGAGATTTCCACACTTCTCCTTTAGCGGTACATCCAAGAGACAGATACCTCTAGAATTCGATGATGGTGACCACGTCTTTCTATAGTTTTTACCTCAACGAGGTCTATGGAGATTTAGCCGTGGAGGCAAGTTATCTATGCCATTCTTCGGACCATTTAAGGTCCTCAAAAGGGTAGGCGAGGTGGCTTACCGCTTGACCGTTCCAAATCAGTTGCACCAGCTGCACGTCGTCTTCCACATATCTCAGCTTAGAAGATACGTACACGATCCATCCCACATCATCGACCATAGGGAGCAAGATATCAATGATGGGGAAACATTTACAGAGGTTCTAGTAGAGATTGAGGATTGAAAGAAGTGGGTCCTACGTGGACAGTCTATTCCTCTAGTGTGTGTTCACTGGAAGTACGAGATCCTCCAAATGAGCACATGGTAGTGGGAGGCTCAGATGCATGATTAGGACCACCATTTGTTCCCTTAGTGTGTGTTGTAGCTTACGGGGATGTAAATCCCTGATGTGGGGATAATTTTAAAACCCTAAAATCCTATGGAATGTTTTTTCATAAATACAGGGGAATTTTACGAGTCTGTAGTTTCTAACGGCACCGCATTCCAAGGCACGTTGTGCCCGAAATCAATTTCTGATGTTTTGTCCGGTTATGTGGAGTGAACGTATGTGTGGGATTTAATATCTTTTGAACTGGTGCTCGGAATTGAAATCTGATGGAACTGTTGAACTCACAGTGCCGATATTCGTTTAAGGAGACCTTTACTGCAGTTACGTTTTATCGAGAATGAAAGATAGTTTTGGGGTTTCTAATTAAAATTAGAAGTTAAAAAAAATGTGTGTGTAATAAATTTTTATTTAAAAGGTGGTTAATGTTTTTAATTGGAGGTTAGGGGTGGGGCCCACCACAACCTAACCTCTATTGGGAGGTTATAACAAGGGGTGGGGCCCACTAGTTTAAACTCCCTGGAAACCCCCATGTGACTCTAAATTAAATTTAAAGAGAGTATCTTTAAACTTCCCATAACCCATTTAAACCCCTTGAACTCTTGGTCTTCCGTTTATTGTGCCAACACAATTAATTTATGGATTAATTAATTAATTTGTGGGTTTGAATTCTTTTGAATTCATTATGCCAACATTAAAATGGGGGATGATATTCTTTTACTTTGGTTGGCATTATTTTGGTGGAATTAATAAAGAGAAAAACCAAGGAGAACTTATTTCCCTCAACGAATAATGCTTCTTCATCCTTCCAATGAATAACGACAAGCATCGTCTTATTCCATTCAACCAAGCCAAAAGGAAAGACGTCGCCCGCGAAGAACGTCTCCAACAATGAGGCATTTCCTTCCAAATTCAACGGAACGACGACCCCTTCCCACGACATTTTCAATGGTCATTGATAATCAAGGTAGGGCATTGAATTTGAGTTCGAATTCCTTTCTTTTATGTTCTTCTTTTCCTTGGATAAAAACAACAGCCGTAGATCAACCCCTCGAACATGTCGATCTGCATAATGGATATTGATTGTAGGATGGGATATAAAATATGATGGGGTTTTTTCTGGTTCAATTATATGCTGGATTACTGTTTTAGCCTCTAACGTGGAGGGCATGGGATAACGAACATGTCCGGACCCTCTGCCAATTCGTTCTTGATGTGCTCTTTTATGGGTGATGGGTGAACGGAATGGAAACCCTGATTTGAGGTCGTCGCAGTGATGAACATGACCCGAGGAGGCTATAGGTAGAGACGAGTGGCAAAACAAACCACCAGAATGACTCCGGAAGCCTGCGGAGGAGCGCAGTGGTGTCGGGGACCGGAGGCAGCGCCCGACACTGGCCGGCCTCCTGGGGGCAATGGCGCACCTCGCGCACCGCCGACAGAAGGCCACCGCGGCACTGGCCACAGCAGTTGAGTGGAACCTACATCCACGGGTACCAGTAATATTGGGCGGCACCAGCTGGCACCACCTTTATGGGATACCCGGATCCCCCCCTGCTCCACGCGCCTGATGCGTAATGCACTCGGCCAGCCGGCCGACCCTCGGCCGGCAGGGCGAGTCGGGCCGCCTGCCGCGCGGGCCAGGCCGCCCTCGTGTGGGCCAGGCTAGAGCTCTTGAGCTCATCAGTGTCGGCCAGGCCGGGCCGCACCCTACCGAGCTGGACCTGGATCTAGGTCGGGTCGACCATGTTCGGGCCGACCCAGGGCGGGTTGTGCCGGGTCGGATCAGACCCAGACCCCCCCTCTTCAGACTACCTTTGATTTTCCGCCCATAACATGAGCTATGGACCTCTGATCGATGCACTGCCAGTTGCGTGGGATTTATTGGAACTAGATGTTTGTTTCAGTATATCACACTCAATGTTTTGGAGTTGTTTGGGTATAGCCGGGCTGGTTCGAACCCAAAACCAACCGGGCCATCGGAGCGGAAACACTTATAACTTAAGGACCAGACGTCTGATTGACGTGAAGTCAATTACGTTGGATTCGTTTTGATGATACCGAACATTTTTAATACTTCACACATGATTCAAATGAGGTTGGTGTATGGCCGGGTTGGGTTTTACCAGGAATCTAACCTGCACCTTGGAACAGAAATGCCAATAACTCTCAGACCGGGCGTTTGATTGACGCACCGTCTATCACGTTGGGTTCCTTATGAATAAATGGTACTATGAGATAAATAAACTCAGTACATAGTGATAGTTGATGTATCGAAACTTGGCTTGAGTATCGGACCCTCCTAGAATAGAGCATGTTGAGTGCGGGAACCCTAGGGCTGGCTGTGACTAAGATGTACCAAAATCTTCCGTGGGTTCGACAACGATGACTACTGTACCAGAATCTGCCGTGGGTTTGACAGTAATGACTACTATTCCCAAATCCTCCATGGGATCAATAGTGATGACTACTGTACCTGGATCCTCCATGGGTTCGATAGTTCTAACTTCTGTTCTTGTATCCTGTGTGGGTCCGACATAATAGCTCTTCATGTATCCTGTGTGGGTCCGATAGCTTAGCTGGTCCTCTATCCTATGTGGGTCCGACAGCTTAGATGAATCAGTGACTACATCTGATCATCTCTATCAATTTAGAATGGATTTTCCCGTATCTTGTGTGGGTCTAACAACTTAGCTGGTCCTGTATCATGTGGGGGTCTGACCGCTTAGATGAATCAGTGGCTATATATGATCATCTCTATCACTCTATGAAGGATGTATACCTGTGTGAGCTGAGTCATGACATTCAGTCAATATCAGCATGGTGATTGACTTTACATCCTTTGTGGGATGGGTTGTTCTTGGGCTTGAGAGTTGGATCCAGATTGTGATGGATAACTTAGGTATATGTATGGGCATACACCTATGTAGGGTTGTTTGATACTTTCTGATTGTATATTTCAACTATGGATTATCCTTAGTGGATTCTAGGGTTGTTACTTGATATTACCCCTAGAATAAAATTTTGGTTAGAGCTGAGACAATGACTTTTGTGTTTCCTCGTGATTGATATTGGTTACTAAATAAAGTAGGTATATGTATGGGCATATACATAAGTATGGGTTGTCTTTTTTATCTTACTTTTTGGTTTATCCTTGTTGGATTTTGTGAGAAATTGAGGGTCTTGGGGTCCCTACTGAGTATCGTTATACTCACCCCTGCACGGGCTATGCCCGCACCTCGTTATGTTGGATGCAGACGACAAACAGCACTGACCGAGGAGGAGTGTAGGAGGACTAGACGATACCCAGTGGTTGACCACACGACGAGTCGGTACCCGGAGGAGACGGACGGATGTGGATAACTAAGGAGGCTATCTATACCTACCCTTTAGCTTTGATCTTTAGTGGATGATCTAGGAGCTTCTAGGCACCTTCAAGCTATTTGTGTTTTTAGTTAAACATGTTTGTACTTTCCTTCTACTTTGATGCTGGGCTTGTATTTATGGCCCTTGTACTTTCCAGAACTTCTTCTGTATCCAGTTATTACTTAGAGTTTTCTTCTGCTTGTTCTTTAGTTGAGTTTGTTTGCATTTATATAGGGAATGTCTTCCCAGTTTAGGGATTTATACCTTTGGTGCTAGTCACCAGCCCCTGGACTATGGAATGCGTGCTTGGGGTAGTTACGAAAAGGGCCCCAGGGGATGGGTCGGGACAATATGGGCTAGGAATCCCCTTGCGGGCCACCCCATTGCGGGATGCCCCTCTTACGAGTGGGTTTTCCCTTTGCGAGATGCCCCTTTGCGGTCCGGGACGCCCTTACGTACTGCCCCTTTTGCGGGCATGGTCGGACCTCGACCCAGCTTGCCATGCTCGCCGCTTCCCAACCCATACAGGGTCGGTCCGAGTAGGTCATACCAGACCCGGGCCCAGAAACAGTTAAAGGTCCATATCTTGAGAATCGTACATCTGTTGGGATAATCGTCTATGGTATTGGGATCCATAGGATAAGGCGTTCATTTGGAGATACTCCATGAGTGTTTTGATGAACATTGGGGTTTGTCTATGTTGGAAAATACCCAAATCCAATCGGTCCCTTAGAACGTAAAATCCTATAGCTTACAGAACAAGCGTCAGGTGGACGTGGAATCTATTGAATTGGAACCCTTATGTATTAACGGATCATATAGTTACATAATAGTGCAGCTCCATGCCGATTAAAATACGAATGATGGCTTGAGGAGTATTTCTCCCAAGTGCACTACTTACAGAACCCTGAGTTTGGATAAAATCTAAAGCCTGCTTGACAACTGTTGTTGTTTTCACAATGAATGACTCAACGACCCAATGGGTAGGGCCTCTATATGATTCGGTATACCCACTGTTGGGAGCACCTTTGTGTGATGTCGTAGACCCACGATAATTGATAGGAGGAGTACCTCAGTAGTCCACAGTGGGTAGTGCCTCTAAGTGATGCGTCTGACCCTCGGTACTCGACAGGAGGAGTACCTTAGCATGCCACGGTGGGGAGCACCTCTATGTGGAACAAAAAACCCCCATCACTTGAGATGACAAATAGCTCAGCAGGCCACGGTGGGAAGCACCTTAGCGTGACACGACATACCCATGATACTCGACATGGGAAGTACCTCAGTAGTCCATGGTTAGTGGGTAGTGCCTCTGTATGATGTGGAAGGCCCACTGTACTCGGTAGAGGAGGAGTTCTCCAGTAGCCGAGGTGTTTGAAATTTGTGACAGATGATGCTATGGTTACAACCCTAGAATATACATGGTATGAGTTGAGTTATTTATCATCATGGTGATACCTATGTGGTGATTTTACCTTCGTAGAGATATCTTTGTGGTGATACATGTGAGGTACATTTACCATCTTGGTTTTACCTTTGTGATATTTTCCCCTCATTTATGAGACTAGTAAATCTTGATAACTTAGGTATATGTATGGGCATATACCTAAGTAGTGTTGTTGAGAGCCTCTTGCACTGTGATTAAAGTCGTTACTTTATGGAACTCTAGGAGACCTTCATGGGTCTTGGGGGCCCTACAGATTATTTTTATACTCACAATGCATGGGCTTCACGCATACCTTATTTTTTCTTGTGAAGATGATGAGCTTCTTGGATGAGACTTTGAGGAGCTTAGACCAGGTTGTACATAGAGGAGATGGGATAACATGGAGTATTCCAAAAATTATCCATACCTACACTTCAGGTAGGATCCACGGTGGATGATCCATGAGTTGTTTTGTACTTTTTATTTGTATTTTTATCTTCCAGTTGAACGTTTATTTTACAGTTGGACTTTTATTTCTGGCCGCTTTAATTTCAAAACTATTTTCACTACAATAGTTACATTATGGTTACATCCTTATTGTTTTCAGGTTTGTGTGTTTCCTTCTTGTTGTTCTCTAGTTCTCTGTTTATGTACTGGTTAAAAAGTAAATGACATCCCATTTTATGGATATTCGTTTCTAGTGCTAGTAGCTTGCCTCTGGTGTTTGGAAGGATGTCCTGGGGTAGTCACGACATGGACCCCGAGGGTTGGGTTGTGACGACACTAGACTAAATTAATCCCATATATTGATTCTCCTAGAGAAACTTCTTCAATTCCAATAACCACAATAGGTTGATTCTAATTTTTTTCAATGAAATAGGTTTAGCACTATGTTTTAGTTATAATGAATACTCATCATTATGATTTGGCGGAACAATGTGAAACAATTATGGAAATATATAAAAATACTCATGTATAATAAGAATATAATTAATATTGTGTTTATCCCCAACCATGTGAGATAAATATTTCCCATAAATATGCAGTAAAACCCATGTTATGGTACAAATTTACATTTGAATTGTATATACAACCTTGTACTAAAATACAATAATAGGTTGGTGTATAATATTAAATATGTTAATCACAATATAAATCAACATGTTTATAAAGATGAGAAATGTTAATTTCTATAACCCGTGTCATCTTTATGAATATGGACATGATCTACTCAGTTTTAACATTAGCTTTATTGTCAATAATAGTAGGGAAATATCTATATTTTATGGGTTCATATTCCCTTCTTCCATCAGACGACATCACTAAATAATGGAAGACATAAATTTTTGACAAAATAATCATGAATATTATTCCATAAAATAAAAATTTGAAAAATGGAACATGTTCTCAAACACTATAATGTGTTATCATAATATCCACTGAAGCAAGGTTTATATAAAAATCTAGTTCCCAAGGATTCTCTACAAACTCCTTTGAGTTGAAATCATTAAACCCCAACTCTGATAAACCATCTTGGTTATACTAATGTTGTTCTATAATATATTAGTTTTAATGGATGTTTGGATGTCTCAAAAAATCATTATTTGTATTCAAATGAGATTAACATGTCTGTTTCAGGTTATATTTTTATCAATGGAGTATTTCATAAATTGATTGTATATTTTATTGTCTTACAATTTGTGAAGTGCTCGTTCAAAGATATTTTATTTTCAACTTATGAAAATAGAATTCCTTTAATAATATACTCCATATACTCATAATTTGAAAACTCAGTATTATAATTATATCATACATTTTAAGATATTATCTTTCGATGATAATTTTTGAGTTGTGGAATGTGCAATGTTAGACACATATATTATAATTTTTTTATGTGAATTCATTATATAAAAAAGGGATATTTGTGAAATATTATTGTGTGAAAATTAGAAGATGTTATGAAGGCTATGTACCTTACCTCATTATCATATTTATCTTACACTGTATAATTATCATATAAAATGATAAATTCATATTAACATAAATTCTGAAGAAGATAATGATCTATTTTATATTAAAAAGTATCTCAAATATTTACCCTTCATTAAAAGTACTATCAATTAGAAATATTATAAACAATTATCTATTATAAAAAATTTCATGTTTATTTTCTTAATCACTTGATAATTTATTTCATACATTTACTACACATTTAAAATTATATTTTTCTCTTACTAAGGATTTTTTTTGTAAATAAATATATTATTTCCTTGAGTAGAAGTATTTGAAGAAGAATAAGATTTTTGACAATGGAACAAAAATATATTATTCTACATTTGGAATGAATTGATTCATGTTGTTAATATCCCATCAAATCACCTTTGAAACGAATTATCATATAGACCATTTTGATTATCATTCTACATAAGATCAAATTTAATAGATATGTGAAACGATGATTTAACCATTTCATGAATGATGTATAGAAACGAAGTAGATATATATTGCTTGTACAATTAATACTCCAATAGTGGTAAAAAATAAATCTTATTCAACTCTAATTCTTGTGATGTCAATATAAGTATATTAGTTTCACTGAAGATCAAAATTTGATATATCACGAAGACTATCATCCTCTCTATACATATCATCATCTACTATGAGTTTATTTTTTAGCTATTTGACTCATATATTCTTTAAATTGATTACTAATTTCATTATGTTTAATTTTATTTTGATATTATGTGTAAATTTTATGGATATTAATTTTAAATAAAGTTCCATATTGAATGTTCATCATCATTTTTATTATGTTACAACTTCATGTACTAAGATAGTATCCCTGAAAAAATGGTTTTTAAATTGTAAATCAACAAAATATTGGGGTAGAGTTATGGTGGAGTGTACTAGTGGATTTATATTCAACAAAAAAAATGAATATATTTTATTTTCAGTTTCATAATTTTATGATTTTTTATTTCTAATGCTTATTAATATTAAGAAATAGATTTGAAAAGTCAGATATGAAGGGGAGTTTTCATGGAAATTAAATTGTGAGGAACTTACTTCAGCCACAATTTGGTTTTTAGCAATCTATTATATGAGACAAAAATTGGTATTAGATATCGTGACTCTTGTGTTGAAAACTATCAATTGATGAAGTCTAGCAACCTTTTTTATATGGGTTTTATTAAAGACAATGAAGAAGATATTTCAATATTTATATCTCCTTTAATGAATAAAATTATTATTTCTAAAAGGCTTGAATGACAATCCCTTCGATGAATCTCAGTATAAAAGTCTCTGTTAAAGAAGTAAATCATTATGTAATACCAAATAATTATCCGAAAACGTTTTATGCTAAAAATGATGTAGAATATGATATAAAAACCCAAGCTATTAATGTTATTATATGTGGATTAAGAAAATATTATTTAAACTAAGTTTCTCTATGTAAAACATCGTATGAAATGTGGAAAACTATTGAAATTGATTATGAAGGTACTAAAAATTTGAAGGATCTATAATATGAGATTTCAAAACACATTTTTGATAGATTCAAAATTGATTAATGGTAATATATTAATCAATTGGGAAGGATGTATCACTAAGATTGATAATAATGTTGATGATCTTAGAGATCGAATCACTGAACCCAAACACGAATTAATTTTAATTTTTGTTTTACCACCTTAGTGGAGTTATAGAGACCCAACACTAGTAATTCTAGACAATATTTCATTCTACCCATAAATTATCATAACATAGAAATAAATCAAATACCCAATGATAGAATATTTTTCATGTATTTTTAAACTTGGTATATACATGAGTAGTTTATTACAAATGAGTACACAAGGTACAACATAATAGTTTTTTCATTCCAAGAAATCAATATATTTATTCAATATAGAATATTATTTTTATATAATTCTTAGCACACCTTAGGGAATACAAGGGGAGGCAAAAATAATAAGGATGAGCTCAAATTTTTAGAAAGGGATAAGTATAGTTTAATCAATGATGAATCATTGAAAATAATTTTTATTAAAAGATAATAAATGACCACATATGCCATTCAATAAACAAACTAAAATGACATGTATAAAAAAATGGAAAGGTAAATAACTAAAAACACAATACATTATAATAACTAGATAAGGAAAATCAATATGGGAAGGTAAGAAACTGAAAACACGTTCAACTTAATCAATATACTAAGCGGGAAATCTATCCATAGAACATTTCATAGTGAAATTCTAATGGATAACAAATAATTAATAACAATGAAAGAAAGGATTAATTCTTGGACACAAGGTATCTTAGGGACATGATATATTTAACATCAATATCTTTCACAAAATTTGTTTTGTCATAATACTATAAAAAACATTAACAAGACAACTTAAATCTATGGGTAGAAACCTGTCAATTCTATTAGGAAACAAATTCAATGGGTTTGTTGCTAACTAATTTCATCTCAAGAGAATACTGATTCATCATGGGGCATGAAATAACTAGTCTCAAACCCGTAGTTCATTCATTAAATAGTCCCCATCTCATGTCCTTCCTATAAATATCATTCCTCATATATCGAGTAATTGATTTTTATTCCAAAAAAATGTTCTTTAATGAATATTTGAATTGTGTAAAGTATATAGATTTATCAATATTTCCCCAGCAAGTCATATAAAATTAAAATCAATTACCTTATGTAAAATGTTTTTATAATTTTTGAAATGACCATATGTGTGACAAATGATATTTATAATTACGGTAAATTAAATATTCAATTATCATAGATGTTTAATAGTCAAGGGTAATAGAAAAATTAATTAATAAGTGAATATAAATAATATCATTGGTATACTAAAATAAAAACCATCCATGTGAAGAATAAAAATCGCATCAATACAAAATATTATATGTGGAGTAAAAATAGAGAGTTTTCTACATTTACTAAGGGAAATATTATAAAACATCTTGTAAAAATATTATCGTGGAATATATATTCTTTATTTTGAAAAAAAAAATTACACGTCATTTTCATTGAAAATAACATTAAAAAACATTTTCATTAAAAATAAAAATTTTCAACATGAAAGAGAAGATACCAATAAATTGTGATGGGTTAATCCTTACGGGTCATAAATGGGAAAAAGAACATTTCTTTTTCATGTGAAATGGTTAGAAAAGTTCATTTTTCAGAATGTGACAATATGATTCCTTTCAAATAATTTTTAAAATAATAAATATCTTTAATATATCATTTTTGAAGGGTTGAAATCAATATTTTGAAAACCATTTTATGAATCAACATATTTTAAGGAAGGAATGTTCACTGACTAAAAAGAAAAATGACGTAAAATTTTCTAAAAAACAGTTCTAAAACATTTATAGTAGCGAAGAGATCAAAAATTATTACAATTAAAAGGAAAATTTAATGAATAACAAGAGTCTTATAAAATGAATATTTTTATTAAATAGTTATCAAATAATTTCCTTATATGTAAATTCATGTTTATACTATCTTGGGAAAAATGAATATTGTGAAGTAAACCCGTGAAAATATAATAACATTATTATGGGAATGAATCAATGAATATATTATGAGTTTCAATTGTAAATAAAAATAAAAAAAGTTTAAAAAAAAAATATATAGTAAAAATTTATTAAATATTTTATATAATAATATTAATGATAATGAGGGAGTAATATAACACAATGAAAAGGTATCTGGTCATGATATTATTTACCCTGTGGAAACTTTTATCTCAAATACCATTACAAGAAATTAATATAATTGAAACTAAAAATAACATTAATAGGAAATAATTCATGATATATGATATCAAAATAGATACTATTTACATCACAATAAATAATTAAGTAGTTAATATGAAATTTATTTTATATATTCAATAATTGGGATGAAAATCCCTAACCTCTCATTTCCTTTCAGGTGAGAATCCATTATGCTCATAAATAATTGTTTTAAGAATTTTAATAACCTATTCCTGAACCATATAAATATTTATTATATAAAATATTGTCTTATAAAATCTTTTTACCCATTTCATTGTAATCATTCGTTAATTTCACTCTTTCAGATGTTAATTTCCTTGTTTGTTGAGTATTTTTGGCTTATTATTATTTGTTAATTTTACTAAGATATTTATATAATAATATATAGAATGTAAAAATGGAGTAAATACCATATACATTCTTTATAAATATATTTACAATAATTAAAAATATTTTGAGGTAGGTACTAAAATGCACTGTTCATGGAGATGGTATATTGTACGTATGCATGAACGCTACATTCATTTATTTTTTATATTAAAAGAATGAAAATTAAATTATATATATGTATAGTATAATTATATTATAATATTTTTTCACATATATTTCATTGTTTTAATAAATTAGTCCTTCATTTGTTCCATGTATTGTCTGAACGAGTCACACTACTTTGAGGAGGCAGTAGTCCAACATCCACTAACGATGTTATTGTATTCCCAAAAAATTAAAGGCATGATGTTATGCATTATATGAATATTAAAAAAGAATAAATAGATCATAAATATAATATAAATAATATAAAAATATTGTTTCCATCATAATTCCTAACCCTGATAAGTGGTAAATGAATAATAAATGATATCTTTTCAGGAGGTTATAGTTCGTCATACACTAATAGTAAGATTGTTACCCATTTCATAGAAGTCTTTATATGTAAATATTGAAACATTAACATAAAAATATCTCAATATATTTTTTATACTGTTATTATTATATAATAATGAAAGATAAATAAATGAATGGATTGTGAAACAAAAAATACATAATTGTACATTGAACAATGTTACATTTTATTCAGGTAACTCCTTTTTGTTTATACCTAATTAATGAATTTTATTATATTATTCTATTTTTATGACTATAGGATGAGGGTAGGGATATTGAGGTCATATTTTAGTTGTTTTTTTGTGAGCCAAAGGGCTTGAAATTTTTGAATAAGTGGGAGGGGTGCCTACATTTTTATTGTGGAGGAGGACTGTAATTCTTGTAAATGTTGGAAAAGGGAATTCCACCCATGATTTCTCCATTTTAATTATCTCCAATAATTTTAAACATTATATAAAAGGTATGATATATTATATATATTAATATCCAATGAATTTTTAAAAGTCTCTATGCCATTTTGTCCCTTAATTTTAATGTTTAGTCCCTTATTCATTTGAGTTTTATATTCATCATTCTAATTAATTATAATTTCATCCACTAATATTTTTGGTCAAAACAAATTTGAAAATTATAATATATTAGAGATAATTATAATTAAAAATATTAATTTTATTTTTCAATATTCACAAAACTAATGTGGTTGAAATTAATTTAAATTTAATCATGCAGATGGGATGACAAAGAGGGTTTCTAAAAGTAAAAACGCTCTAAAAATTTCCATGATTTTATACCCAATTTTATTGTGAAATTGATTAAAATGATATAAATTAGATTAATATATGTACAACATATCTATATAAACATTATAACCAATGAGAAATATAAATTAAATTTATAATTAAATTAGGCGAAAAATCATTTTTCAATTAAAAAAAATATTTTCACTATTAACCAATAATGAAACATCCCAGAAAAATACAAAAAATTAATTATAACATAATTTCAAAATTATTATTTAGAAAATAAATATAATTTTGACATAAAAAATATTTTAAACATCCATAAATTAGATTTAATATAGGTTCATTATTAAAAGGTGGTAATAGTGCCATTATAAAAATATATTTTTTATACATAAAATTGGATTTGTTCTCATATTATGACTATAAAATAAATTAGATGAATATCAAAAATATTTTGTTGAATATATTAGATATTATTTTCATTAATATCATCACTAATTGTAATTAATGTAATTTATTAATAAAAACACTTTTTTGGTGCGTCAAAATAAAAATAAATCCTTTATTTTCAATTGGTTTATATTTTTATTTCTAATTAAATGATAACCAATTAATTTACCTTATATATTTATAAACCATGTATTTTCAGAAGTTTATTAAAACTATTCATAACCCATAATTAACATTTATGTTATTTAATTTAAATAATAATGTTTTTATAATATTTTATTTTTTGAAAAAATTCGGTCTTATGTGTAAGACAAGCTATCGATGAAACACTTTGTTATGTGTAACAAAATATAACCCAATATTGAATTCATTACAATAAATTACATATATTGAATTTATTTATAATAGTATTTATATTATAAAGAATAATGATATTCTATTTTCCCGTGATATTGGTTTTTTGTTCCATAAACACTATCGAATACAACATTATTACATATGAATTATGGGTAATTTTATTCTCCCCACCTTAATTGAATAGAATAATCACAATTTAAACGTGATATAAAAAATATTGAGTTTGATATTTGAAAATTTCTTTTTTGAAATTCCATATCGTGATGGGATTTAATTAAATATCCTCTTAATAATAGAGAATGATATATAAAAAAGTCACATGGAATTACATATAGGTTAGTTTCTATGTAGAAGAAAATTAATGAAATGTAGAGTAACATACAAGGAGGAAGTCTATAAATATTTTTGCTGATTGATTGATGTCTTTGATCACAAATACATGAATGAAAAAATGGAATGTCAAGGGCCTCCAATATGTAAATATTTGATGATTTAAAAGACCTTAAGTTCCAAAAATATATTGTTAGGACAACATTTTGTTTTTTTGTGATCATTTTCATAATGATTATTAAAAATTTTAATCCATATTTATATTAGTATATATACATCACTTGAAATATTTCTATAAACATAATTTCATCTTTTGGTTATGCTTCTATCAATTTTTAATTAATCCATTACATGAAGAAATTGATATCTAAAAATTATCTTTGACTCCTAAAGAACTAAAATAAATATCTAACTGATATTATGTCCCATCAAACATGTTATTATATTTTTCGTTATCTATTTTCCAAAAATAGTTTCACTAATATAATTACATATAAAACCAAAAAAATAACCCAACTAGTTTCTTATTAATATTTATTCACTAAATCATTTAACTATAATCTAGGGAAAATTAACTAGGGCATCACATAGGCTAGTTAGAGGAATTAATCCATATTCATTCCTCAGTCATGGGTTCATATCCCACTACATTTATAGAATTGATGGGTTGTCATCCAGTATATAGGGTATCCTTTTCTAAACACATATTAATATAATTTCCAAAATAAATATGATGGACATACTAGAAATTTAATCATTAAATATCCATTTTACCATGTTTCTTAGTATGACCATAATACATAAATACTTCATTTTTTTAATTCAATATAGTATATTCCATGGTCTACAGTTTGACCTAGGTCATTCATTGTTATTATGTATTCAAAACTGTCAAAATAGACTATAAATAAAATGTGGATTACCATAAGAATTTCCCCTAGGAGTGTAAAACAATATTTCTAGTAATCATGTTCATTTGTTCTAGGTTATGATTGAGTCATGACTAATACACATTTTCTATGTTATTACCCCAAGTAAATTACACTCTACAACAACGAATACTTGTACTCTCGAAATAGATATGTATTTCTAGAAAACCCACATAATCTATATATATATAAACATTAATATGTAATTTTATACTAAGCCTAAAATTATACCTTAGGGTTATGTTCTATAATATTTTTTCTATAAATATAGTT
Organism: Viscum album; assembly: GCA_963277665.1. NCBI lineage: Eukaryota > Viridiplantae > Streptophyta > Magnoliopsida > Santalales > Viscaceae > Viscum > Viscum album. The sequence goes on along the minus strand of OY728133.1, from coordinate 1,368,363,086 downwards.
CTCAATGTTTCTACCATACGTGCTTTAATACAATTTCTAGCAACATGATCCATGAATTACCCATCCCTGGGCAGTGCTACCATTATATTAGCATATAAAATAATTAAATTGTATCCCAATAGACCGAATTGTTTAGTAGTATTGGTAAAATAGATACAATTATGATTCATGTATTACAAATGATTACACATATTTATATATATAGTTTTTATTTAAACTATAATATTAAATATATTATAGTTATCATATTCCTGAATATCATTCTTAGAAAACATTAAGGAATCCTATGGAAAGGAATCAAAATTTTCTGATCTAAAATACTCAGTATGAAATAAGTATAAAGGAATGAAAAATAAGCAATGATAATAATAACTGTGGGATGGTAATAACTTAACCCATATTCCATGTAATCAATAAACATAAAAGGATTATATAAATATATGGAAAATAAAATAAATAAAAATATATTCCATTTAAATATATGGATAATGAAAAATAAAATTAAAATGGTATGAAACTGATAACACTGGATATTTAATAAATAAACATACAATTAAATGTATCGACAAATATTGTAATTGTAAAAATTCAATAGATATTAAATGGTTAATATTAATGAATGAAATGATTAATTATTAGACATAATGTTTTCTGATAATATCATACACTTACCATCATGACCTTTTAGGAGACATTTTATCAAACTATTGTCAAGGCCTTTCATAAGAAAATTTAAATCTGTTGGTAAAACCCACCTATTCTTCTTGGAAACAATAATGAAGGGTTTTTTCACCAACAATGTTAATCTCATGAAACTATCTATGCATTGGGGGTATTTCAATATCAATTCCCCAACCAATATTTATTTCATTAAATTATCCATAACCAGTGTCTTGAATGTCTGAATAATTTCTCATATATCAAATAATTGAATTAAATTCATACGAAATGTGCCTTATCAAATATTATTATTGACTAAAGGGTAAGATTTATGATTATTTCGTTAGTATATCATATAACTTTAAATGTAATTACTGTATACAGTTATGGCATGTAGTTTTGGAAATTAACATATCCATGGTAAATGATATTGAGATTTTGTTGAAATTCAATGTTCAATTATAATACAAATTGAATTTTTCAAGAGGACTACAAAAATAAACCGAGTAAGTGAATTTCAATACAATCCATGGTTAAATAAATAAGAAAAATGAAAAAATAATGACGTCATCAATAGAACAATCACAAGTGAAGTAAATATTTAGGGTTATTATCGCAAATTAATGAAAATATTTTGAAAAATCTTTTAAAGAAATTCTACAAGTAAATATCATTTTTATATTGAAGAAAACATTGAATATAGTTTCATATGAAAATCGATATGTAAAATAATTCCTTAAAAAAATCTTTTGAACATACTAATAATGCTTTGATGAAAATATTATGGATAAACACATAAATTTCATACAAGGTAAAAAGAATATTCCTTTTTCATGGTAACAAGGATAGAAATTTACCATTTTTGGAAAAAGAGAAGACTATTACTTTGAAGACATTTTTGAAATAATGAAATGGAAAAAATTACTTTAATAAATCATTTTTTAATTGTTAAAAAAATTTATAACATTTTTAGAAAATAGGGTTTTTTGAATAAAACATGTCCTCTATCTAAAGTATGAAGTGAAGTTGGGTTTTCCTAAATTCATTTTCTAAAACATTTTGTGTACCAGAGAAGAATAAAATAGTACTATTAATAGGAAAAGGTAATGACTATGTTTAAAATTTTAAAATTAAATGGTTGTTAGATAATTATCTAATATTTCCCTTTAATAGAAATTTATGTGTAAACAATCACAAATAAAATGAGATTGCGATGTAATCCATTGAAATGACAATAACATTGATGTGAGAATCAATCAATGAATAAATTATTTCTGTAAAATTTATATAAAAAAGAAAATAAATATATATATATATTATAAATTGATTGCATGCATAATATTATACTATTAATGACAATGAGGGTGTAATATAACCCAATGAATTGGAATCAGGTTATGAAATTCATTACCACTTGATAACCTTTAACTAAAATACACGTAGAAGAAATAATTAACATAAAAACTCAAAATAACCCAAATATAAAATAATTCATGATATAATATAGAATAATTGTATGCGATACACCACAACAATTAACTAAGTGGTGAATATGACATTTATCTCATAGATGTAAAAAGTTATTGAAAATTCCCCTATCTTCGATTTTGTTTCAGGTGAAAATCATTTAAACTCAATTATAATTATATTAATCATGTTAATAAAATATAACATAACAATATTAATACTTATTATATCATATATTTTATTATTATAATATTTTATAACCCTTCTATTAGTAATCATTCATTATTTTCTCAATTTCTTATGTTAATTTCCAAGTTTCTCAAGTAATATTTGACATGTTATTTATTATTCCAACTACTTAGATAATTATCTTATCATATAGAGAATTTAAAAATTTTATTTTAATATCATATATACTCATTATATATTTATTTCTAAGAATACATAAAATATGAATATAGGAAATGAAATGCATCGTTTATGGAGAATGTAGGTCGTACGTATTCATGAATGCTACTTTTATTTATTTTCCATATTTCAAAAATGAGAAATAAATGATATATATATTTATTATAATTGTAGTATTATCTTTATGTCATGTATTTTAAATTGGTTTATTAAAAACACCCCTGATATGTTCCATGTATAATTTGAATGAGTCAAATCTCTTTAAGGAGGCGGTAGTCTACATGTCCACAAACAATTTTATCATATTTCCAAAAAATATAAAGAATGAATGTTTAAATTAAATAAGAATTAATTAATCACAAATAAAAAATAAATATCATATATATATATATTATATAAATATTTGGTTATCCATAATTTCCATCTCTGAGAGGTGGTAAATAAAAAATGAAAGACATCATTTCTCGATGGAGTAGTTTTCCATACATGAATGGTTTGTTCATTACTCGTTTGATGTAAGTGTGTAATGGTATAGGTAAAAAAATTAACATAATAAATTCTTAGTATATTTATATAATATTTTCAATTATATAATCATTGAGTAAAAATAAATTAAGTGTTGTAAAAACAAATAAAACATAAATGATAATTGAATAATGCAACCTGTTATTCAGGTAATTCTTTTTGGTTTAGACCAAAATTCCTTATTGTTTTTCTTTACAAAAATGGTGAGGATTCATGGATGAAGGGAGTGGTGTTGTTATATTTTTTTATCATAGTTTTATAATGAAAATTTTCTTCTAATATGTCAATAGTTGTAGGTCTGAATGCCTTTTTATATAATAGGAGGAGTAAAATTCTTGTAAATTTTGGAGAAGGAAATTCAAACCGCATTTCTCCCAAGTCATATGGCTCCCATAATTGTCTAAATTTCATACATGAGAGTAAATTAAAGAAATAAAAATTTACAATGTATTTTTATTAAGTTTCAAGGTCATTATGGTTCTTATGACTATGTTTTAGTTCCTTGTTATGTTAATTTTTCTTTTAATTCTTGTAATTAATTTTAGTTAATTTCAAGAAATAAAATTGAATAAAAACAAAGTTGAATTTTTTATAATATAAATTTTTTTATTTTTCCAACTTTTGAATCCATTTTTATAAATACCAATAACAAAATTATTAGAAATTAATTTAAATTTAATCCCATAGATTAGAAAATAAATTGGAATTTTGAAGTATAAAAAGTTAAGAAGTTTTCAATGATTTTATATCAAATTTTATAGTGGACATGATTCCAATGAAAAAAATGGATATATATATATATTATCTAACTAAAATTTTAAAAAATCACCAATATAATTTTACCATATAAAGATATTAGAAAAAAATGTTTTCAATTAAAATCTAGTATTTTTCATGATTCATCATACAAAAATACTTCACCAAAAAATACTAAACATTGACTATAAACTAATTTAGAAATAATTAAATAAATAATTATGTTTAATTTTATATATAATTTTTTTTATGGTTTTAAGAAAATTTGATTTAAAATGCGTTCTCCAATAATAGGTGGTAAAAGTGCCTTTCTGAAAATATGGGTTTTTATGCATCGAGTTATGTTTTTCCTCATTTTTTGATTATAAAATTATTGGATAAATATAAAAAATATTTTACTAAATATATAATTTTTTTTCATTAATATCATTCATTAATTTTAATTAATTTAATTTAATAAGAAAAAATTCCTTTGAAAGCATAAAAATAAATAAAAATGTCATTTATATTTGATTGGTTTATATTTTATTTTCTAATTAATTTTAACCAATGAAATTTTCATAGATTTTTATAAACTAGATATTTCCATATGTTTCTTAATAATTTTAAAAACCTATAATTTAATGTTTAATTTATGTTATATAAAATAATAACATTTTAATATTGAATTATTGTTCAGTAAAACTCGGTCTTACATGTAATTAATGCTACCAAAATACTGTTTGTAGAATTATATGAATTACAAAACCTACTTCACACTAGATGTGGTTAGGATGTGTGGCAGAAGAAAATATGATACAAATAGTTTATTAGAAACTAAATTTCCCAGTGTGCTGTTTAAGAAATAGTTCCATGAAAACTGTTGAGAATATCTAAAACAAAGGGATGCCCCTCACTTCATGTTGTCGATGTTTTAGGGATTCCTATTATGAATCAATATGGAAAATCTTCCACATAAGAGAGTGGGAAATTGTTATCTGAAACATTTCCCACAATTTCATCGGTCTGAATAATATTGGAGTGTCAATATCTACCTTCCTTAATTAATTCTTCAATGGAATTGGTATGAATGAAACCATGATCAAAGCGCAAAGTATAATTTTTTTTGGGTGTTAGATTATATTGGAGATTAAAAACAAGCCATGTATATGGAATGATCATTCCCCCCTTTTCAAATAGGTTTTAGATATACTACCAGTGGTTAAAAAAGGGGTTTTCATTCCATAGTGTTTGCCCTTGCCTCCTCTGAGGTGTATCATTCAAATAGTTAGTCTCATTGTAGTGGAACGATACGGTGGTAGACTAGGTGGACGAGTCTCCTAGAAACCACCATACAATGGGATCAATCATAATGTGAATTACTCCGATATGGATTGTTCTATTAGTGGGGGGGTCAGATGTGATACAAGATATGATTATGTTATTTTTTTCATTTAGGACCATCAATTGTCTTGGAAACCCCATTGGTGTTGTGGCTAGAGAAATCACTAGATATCGAACTTAGTGGAATCTTCCCAATATTTAACTCTTGGATTTGGAATCAGATTCCCAAATTCTGGTTAATATTCTCTCTATGAGGGATATTACTCCATGCAACCTGGAAAATCTCATAATAAAATGTCGGATGATCATCAACCAAAATGCATTGGTGGGTAACACATGGACAGATGGAAATCATGTTGCATATATTATAGAAACCAAAGGTAATCCAGTTAAGAAAAATATTTTATTTTTTTCTTCTATATCCATGATAAATGATTGTAACCTCATTGTTAAAGGTGAAACTACAAGTATCCATTATTATCATCCCCATATAATTTCCCCTTTCCTTCCTATTTTGAATATGAACTTAACTTTTAGTCAGTCAAGGGTAGTAATGTATTTGATGATGTTTGATAGATTGAAATTATTAAAAATTATAATTATATTGTAAACTGTTGATATATTACATTACCTTATTCACATGGTGTTTTGTTTCATGCAATCTATTGAATAAAATTTTCTAAAATTTTGAATTTTGAGTTATTTCATGAGTGGAATCTCAGTTACAATCAAATAATCAATAATGTTCAACAATTTCAAGATAGATTATCTCAGTTGAATAATTATTTTATATAGAGTTGAAATGGAATATGAATATGGAGAGTATAAAATGATAATGAAATAAAATTTTTTCTTGAATGTTTTTACATCCAAGTCTTAAAAGAAAAAAATAATAATACATATGTCTAAAACATATAGATAAGAAGACTCCTCAAGATATAATAGATTAAATGTTGAACATAATTCATTTTCTCAAAAAATAAAAAAACATCTATAATAATAGAAGATATTCTAAATAACTCTCAATAAGTACAAGTATCATAGTGACAAATCAAATGAATTATGAAGTGATGATTTGAAAAAAAATTGGGCACAAAAAACAAGAATATCTAAAAATACTATAAATAGATTTTTAAAATGAAATAATTCCACAATTTTGGTTATATGATTAATGTTTTGAAATTTATGAATGCCACATAATGTGATGTGGATGATTCTAGACAGTTCACATCATTATAATTAAAATATGATGCCAATATAAAAATACAACATATGATTTATGGAATATTCAAATAAGGTAAATTCTTACAACTATTATAAGAATGAGATTGACTCTGAAATAATAACATTTATCAGATGAAGAAAAAAATAAATATTTTAGCTTTATAGAAATTGTGTATGAATTCCTAATGAAGAGCTAAAAATCTCAAAAGCACTTATAATAATTTTTTCAGTGAAGATGAATACATAAAAAATATATCAGATTTGAAAAACCAATGGTAATATTTAAGTACCTCATGTACTAAACATGATATGAAAATAGAGAACCGTTATATGGTGGATCAATACATTACTGATTCTATATTTTTTTCCATAAATAATAAAATTGTTTAAATAATTTTTCAGTTTAAATAAACTATGAATGGAAAAATCTTTCAATAATAATACAAGGTAAATGGCCTAAATTTTACAAGTGCTAATTTTTTACTAGTTCTAAAAACCAAAATAATTCTGAAATTACATTTATTCATTATGGATAAATAATAAGTTATTCTAACATCAACAATCTGAAAAATAAACAATTTTTGATATAAAAAATTCTATAATTAGAAAAGTTTCCCCAAATAGTTTGATTAATTTTATTGAAAAATGAAATAAGGATCCCTAAATATATTATATCTAAAACTTCTATACCAAAAAAATTTTCGGTTCCAAATAATTTAACCGATTGATTTTTTATTTTAGGTAAAAATTCACATGAATAGAAGTTCAATATTTATTAAGTATAATGGTTTATCAAGGAATATGAGAATAGATTTCTCAAACATTCACTCACTATACAAGATTGTTGGTGGATATTTCACAATTGGTGAAAATGAAAAATAAAAAATTTTTGGTAATGGATATTGTTGAAATAAACAATCTATTATCATCATAAATGTTATTTATGATGAAGGATTACAGAATTACACGATATTGTTTAATTGGTTTATTTTTCTAAAAATGCATATCATGTTTCAAAACATAAATATCTCAAATTCAATGAATAAGGAACATGTAATTTCTATAAATTTGATCTTAATTATTTGTGTAATAAATATAATTTTTTTGACTCTTAAATTGATGAATAATAGATTTGGAATAAAAGGCTTGGAAATTTAAAAGTTAACTCCATGAAAATATCACCTATGGAAATATAATTTCATAAATCCCTAAAATTATATTAGGTGAAAATAATATCATTGATTCAAGTCAAATGGGTAAGAAACGTAAATCATTTTTTAAACCTATTATAGATTTTTTTACTCCAAGACCACAATAACATATCAATATGGATCTAGTTGGACCTTCATAAATAGAATTTCCAATTCATAAATTTATGGTTAATTCATTGGTTGATTATTTTTCTAATTATCATGGGACTACTTTTTAAAACATTAAAATGAATATTTCTATTCATTTAAAAATTATTGTAGCAAGGGAAAAATGAGAAGAATGATCGAAATGTGACATTGATAAGTGGTGATGGAGCTAAATCTGTGAATCATGAATTTAATTCATATTGCTCAAGATAATCTATGAAACATATTTTTTAAAAAAATTACACTACAGAATGGTGTTATAGAAAGTAATAGGGGAACATTGTAATAAATTTCTCAAAACATGTTATTTAAAAATAAAATTCCTTGTAATTTTTTTTATGAAGTAATTAACACAATATATTATATCATTAAAAGAGTTCAAAAAAGATCTATATTAAATAAAATACCTTATGAGTTTTTGAATAATATAAAAGTAAATTTAGGATACTTCATAGTATTTGGAAGAAAGTATTATGTTGGACTCCTGATATATAAATATAGTTTTAATGATCAAAAATTTTATTTATTTTATAAACCATGTTAACTCTCTGTAATCTATCTTATATAAAATGTACAGTAGCTAATTAAACGCTATCCAGAGCTCTTAATTGATATACACTCAATTTTATTACTATGCACTTTCTCTTGATTCACTTTATAATTATTTCTCTGAGAAATGATTAAGTTTTATTCATTACATAAATACTACTGCATATGTTTGAATATAGATATTTTCCTAAGTAATGAGACTCCATGACATGAAGACACCACAAACTAGACACTATGAATGAGACACTATGAACAAGTAGACACCGTGACCATGAGACACCATGACCATGGGACACCGTGACCATGAGAAACCTGGATCAAGACACCATGAAAAAGACACCATGAACAAGACACCATGAACGAGACACCGTGAACGAGACACCGTGAACAAGAAGAAACCATGACTGTGAGACACCGTGACTGTGAGACACCATGACCAATCAAGACACCGTGTGAAGGAGACACCATTTCCATGAAATATTGTGACACTATTTTTAACATATTTTGTCGTCTTTCAATTTAATCTCTAACAGTCATATTTAAATATTTTAATTCAATGAAATAGTTAATGTTTAGTTGTAGATATATCATCGGACAGTACGAGGTACAAGGTGCAGAATACATGCAACTTGTCATCCCCAACACATGCAATCCAAGATAAAAGAGTAATGTGGCCCAGAAAAATAAAGAATTAGCATGTTACTAAAGAAAATGATGGTGGGGGTGAGTGTGACAACTGAATACATTTAAATAATTGGATCATGTAAATCAATGCTTCTATAGATAACACAAAGCATAATGGAATCCTGAGAACATCATCACACTATAAAACACTACGAAGACCACAAGCTAAATCTATCTAACTTGTGACTCTATGTTTTCTATATGAGGACTTGAATTCTGCATCTACCTCATCATAGAAGTTCCTAGCTGCAAAGACCAACACTCAGAGCACTTATAAACCTATCTCAATATTACTTATCTATTGTGTATCATTTTATTAATTTTATATTAGATTTTGAATCTGTATAGAAACACGCTTTGTCACTTGCATTAAACTAAAGGATACACTATATCCTTACTGAAACATTATTTTAGTCCTATTTATACCCACATATAAGCGTGGAAGAAGTCCTTGTGTGGCTTGGTTGTTTGTACCCACGAAGAACTGTGGAAGAGGTCCTTATGTGGCCTGGACAGTACTATGTACTATTGCTGACCCCGATCCTGGGAGTGGACCAAGTTTATTTATATAAACTTCTTGGTGGAAGGTGACCACTAAGTGGAGTGTATTATGTCTCATCTTGTGACTGAACCACTTGTTTCATATCTGATGTACTACTTAATTTAGTCTTTTCTATTTTACTGCATTACTGTATAATTCAGAAATCTCTAAATTCACTTTGATAGTTACTCTTGGAAAGATGTTATAATTGTATTTCCATAGTATAATATCTTCATAATTAATAATAATAATTGATATTAAGATTACTGAGAACTAATCAATATTTTAAGAAGATTTTCAAAAAGTAAAATTCTTATAATAGTATAACCTTGATTAACTAGGAATTATTTAATCATTTGTGGAAAAATTTTAGAAATACTTTTCAATCAAATTTTTTTATAGATACTCAATTCACCCCTATTGAGTATTCTACTCTGACCAGCATTTGGTATCAAAGGTTTTTTATTAAGATTATTAAGAGTTAGTTAAACCTTATTAAACTATTATTGCAATTGTACATTAAAGATCTATAAATATCTATTAATTCTTAATGTTTGGTCGTTTCAAAATATTTTTTTATCATGGATAATAAATTGGAAGGTGATACAACCAACCAACCACCATTTTTAAATTGAACCAACTATGATCAATGGAAAATTAAAATGAAAATTCATTTAGAGAGTATGGGTTTAGAAATTTCATCTTCCATTATATATGAATAATATATTCTTACTAATAATAGAATCAAATGGGATGAGCCTATCAAAACTGCATACAATAATAAATTCAAAGATATGAATGATTTATATAGTTCTATAGGATATGAAGAATGAAACAGATTTTTTTCTTGTAAAACGGCCCATGAAATTTGGGGTACTCCAATTTCCTCACATGAAAAACATCTAGTATATAAAAATGAGACTTAATACTTATACTATTAAATATGTTAACTCTAAAATGAAACATGATGATCCCATCTCTGACATGTATCATAGAATCTATGAGATTTTCAACACAATGATTTTTCTTGGAAGAGAAGTCACTGCCAAGGAACAAATCATGAAAATTCTCAGATGTTTGCTTGACAAATGGAGAGGAACCTCTGTATCTATTAGAGAATCATGTGACATCAGCAAGATACCTATAAAATAACTCATTGGGAAACTGATGATTTATAAATAGGAACTGAAAGTAAACAAGGATGAGGAGGATGATCCAAATAGAAAATATGTTCAATTCAATACCACCACCTCTATGCCCAAAGATGAAGAGAAACTGGAAGCTTCTGTAGAATGTTATAATAGTGAACAATCGTCACCTGACAGTGATGAGGAGATGGCACAATTAGAAAAATATTTAAAAAAAATTACAAAATGAAGTTATTTTTCTGAAATCCTAAATTCTAGAAAACATATGACCAAAATGGAAATTGGAAGAAGGACTAGAAAAGAAGTGACAAAGAAGATGATATTTTCTTCTATGAATGTAAGAACAAAGGACATATCAAGGAAGACTGTCTAAAGCTCAAGTACAATAAGAGATATGAGGAAAAGGATAGAAAGTATAAAAAGGCCATGAATGAAATCTGGAGTTCTTATGAGGATAGTTCAAGTGACTCAGAAACATCACATGATGAACAGGAAAACAAAGCTAGTATTTTTTATTACAAACACATCAAAGGTAACACTGGACTCTTCTATACATAAAATCATTCAATTATGAAAATAATAGTGACTATAAAAATATGACTAATGAAGAAATGTTTGAATACTGTACGATGGGTGAAGAAACATGAAATGAACTAAAAGAAAAATATAAATCATTGAAGAAACAATATTCTTTTTCTGTGACTGTTAAATCTGAACTCACAACTGAAAAAGAGAAAAATGATCAACACCTCAAAGAGAAAAACGAATTAAAACTGTCTAATGAGAAATTTAATAATGATATAAAAAAGTTTACGAATTGTAAAAATACTCTTACTCAAAATCTAGGAAAAATATTTCCCCTAAATACAACACTGGAATCGGATATCAACTCGGAAAAAGAAATCTTGGTAGAAAACGTTTTGTTTCCAAATCATGGAAATATAGTTTTACTCCTAGTTCTTGACACAAATCAACTAATTCAATTCAAAATAAATAATATACAATATCATGTTCTTCTGGACCAAATAGAGTATATTTTTCAAATACTTTACTTAATTCTTATAAGAAACCTATAATATATATATGGGTTCCTAACTAACTTATTACTAATGTTACTAGACCCAAACAAGTTTTGGTACCAAAATCTGTTTTTTCTATATCATTTTGTAAGAAAGATCCTTGAAGAGTTCCTATAAAAGTTGATGGTACTTGGATAGGGTATGTTCAAGACACACGATAGGATACTACTTATGCGTCAAGAGTCTAATAAAAATAGATGGATGACATGTCATATTTGGTAACAATTCCAAAGGAAAGAAAATTGGCCTCCGCGAAATCGATAACTCTAACTTAGTTTTAATTTCTAAAGTATTTTTTGTTGATGGATTGAAATATAATCTGCTTAGTATCTCAAAATTTTGTGATGATGGATTTCATGTTATATTCGAAAATTATTCTTTCATCGTCTTTAATTCAAAATATGAATTACTGTTTTCATCATTAATAAATTAAAATGTTTACTCTGTTAACATAGATTCTTTAGCTTCCCAAAATGCTTCATATTTAAGTGTATTTTATAAAGAGTCTTGTCTCTAGAATAAGAGAATAGGACATAGTAATATTCACAACCTTAGAAATATAACTAGAAAAAGATTAGTTAAAGACATACCCAAACTTGACTTTCTAAATGAAAAAGTATGAAATACCTATCAAAATGGAAAACAACACAAAATATCCTTCAAACAAAAGAAAGAAGTTTCAACATCTCAACCTGTTAAACTGGTTCACATGTCTTTTTTTGGAAAATATAGAGTTTCCTGTTTAAATGGTAAGCACTATGTTTATGTTCTTTTAAATGACTATTCTAGATAAACATGGACCTTCTTTTTTCTCGCAAAAGTGATGCCTGTGCTTATTTTACTAAATATGAAAAGTCTTTGGAAAATCATAGTGGACATCAAATCAAATCTTTAAGAGGTGATCATGGACGTGAGTTTCAAAGTCAAGAGTTAGAATCATTTTTCACCCAAATTGGTTATAGTCACAATTTCTATGCCCCTAAAACACCTCAGAAAAATGGAGTTGTAGAAAGAAGAAGTAGAACCCTACAAGAAATTTCTAGAACAATGCATAATGAATATGACCTACCAATTTATTTTTGGCCTGAAGTTATCAATATATCATGTTACATAATCAATAGAGTGTTGATCAGACAGATTCATAAGAGGACTCCTTATGAGTTAAGAAATAATAAAAAACCCAAGGTTAATTACTTCAATATTTTTGGCTGCAAAGTATATATTAATAATACTAAGGACAATCATGAAAAATTTGCATCCAGTATTGATGAAGGTATCTTTTTAAGATATTCTATATCCAATGAAGCCTGTAAGGAAATCAATCAAATAACTAAATGTGTGGAAGAGTCATTCCATGTCAAATTGGATGAAACAGATCCACATGAGCCTAAAAACATTCTAGAGAACCTGGAGGTTGATCTTTTGAATTTGAACATTAATCTAAAATATTAAAACCATTCTATGAAAAATTACAGTTCTAGAAATTCCGTAGAATCAAGCCATAATGAACTTGTACCTATTGATGAACCTTAAATCACTAGTCCCTCCTATTCTAGAACTGTTATAACTCTTAAGAACCATCATTTAGATGTTGTTGTAGGATACCTACACAAAGGAACACAATCTAGAGCTTCTCTTAGAAACAAGGTTGAACATCAAGTCTTCTTGTCACAACTTGAACCCAAAAACATTAATGATGTTATCAATGATGAATTTTGGGAGATGGCTATGAAAGAATATCTTAATCAGTTTGAAAGAAATAATTTTTGGAGACTTGTTGAAAGACATTTAGAAACATTAACCATGTGGACTAAATGGGTGATGAGAAATAAGGTAGATGTCGATTGTAACATAGCTAAAAACAAGGATAGATTAGTTGCACAAGGCTATAGACAAGAATAATGAATTTATTATGAGTAGACCTTTGTACCAGTTGCTAGAATTTAATCCATAAGAATCATTCGTGCTTATGTTGCACATCTGAATTTCAAACTATATCAAATGGATGTTTAGAGTTCATTCTTAAATGGGTATTTGATTAGGATTTCATTGTTGAACAACCCCTTGGTTTTACAAATCCTCATTTTCCAAATCATATTTTAAAATTATCAAAAGCTTTAAATTGTTTGAAAAAAGCTCCAAGAGCCTAGTATGATCGATTGAGAACATTTCTTATTTCCAAATTATTTATGAAAGGAATAGATGATCCCAATAATGTTTATTAATGTGAAAATATTATGTTTTTAAGAATTTTTTTACCTATAATTGACCCTTATTTTTAACAATACCTTCCACATGAAGATAACTTTTTTATAGAGATAGCATTACAAGATGCTCTAACATCCAATCCACTCCTGTACAGATATCCTAGAGTTATTGATTAGTACATAGAGCATATTTACTGATGTTACGTGATTTTTTTAGATGAATGGAAGATTCCCTACTAAGTTAATCATGTTAAGCATATTCTAGACTCAATAATTCAAGAAAACAACATGAAATAATCATTTCAAATTATAGAGTTTATGAACCATTCATTATTTTCCGACCACCCCAGTTGGGTGGGCAGTTTATAAATATTTAAATAAAAATTAGATAAATGGAATTTTTAAAAATTATTAATTTATGTTTTCAAACATCTGAATTCTATATTTCCATGCATTTAAGGAAATTATCATTTATTAATGTGTTAATTAATATGTTTTCAATGTGATTTTATCTTATTCATTATTCTTACATCGTTATTCCATTCAGTTATATTATACCATTTTATTGTTTATTTTTATTTATATTGTCAATATGTGTCTATTTACACTTAACTTTATATTATCTGTTCATATCTTATGTTTGAGTTTTATTAATTACATATATTTTCTACATATTATTTTTAAAACAAAATCTAGAAACATTCTATCCAAAAAAATTAATATTAGATATTTGAAATTTATTTTGTGATATATTTATTTTATTCATTTTAAACATTATTGTTGATATCACATAAAGGGGAAGATGTAAAGTAATGTTAATAAAATTATTATTTTTAATTTTTAATTTTTTGATGAAGAAAAAGGTAGTATATAAAAATTTTAAATCCAAATTTATTTTTAAATTAGGAGAAGAAAATATAAAATTAAATAAAATTTAAGACCATTATATTACATGTAGTTTAATTTAATATTTAAAATATCCTTTTTTGTAACAAATTTTTCAATTCAATGGGTTTTGAGATCATCAAAAACAGGGATATTGTTTTGATGTCCCAAAAAATATCAATTTTTATGTATGTTTTCATGATTTAAAAAATATATATTTTTATATTGATTATTTTATCTTATGTTCTTTAGATATTATTTTTATTAAATGAATTTTTCTAGCACTGCTTTTATTATTTTTCATCTTACAAAGTATGAAGTACTCATTCTCTAACAATGTTTTTTCATATTATGAGAATAAAACTCCAAAAAAATATCTTCAATCTACATATACTTATAAAAATTTATATTACATGTTTATCTTATTTCATATGATATTATGTTATGAAGATAGAGTTTTATTTGTTGCATGTTAAATGTTACAAACATCAGTCATAACAAAGTTGTGATATTTTTTTATCTTATGAAATAGAAATTTGTAAAGTATTATCTTATTAATTTCATAAGATGTTAGGAAATCTCGATATATTACCTTTTTAACATATTTATCATACAAATAATGATTATACTATGAAATTTTAAATTCATTTTACCTTAAAAAAATGTTAGATAGAGATCATTTTTATCATTCGAAGTCTCTCTATAGATTACCTTACGAGAATAAAACTACCAGTTTAATAAATTATATTAAATTAGGTGTTATGAAGAATTTAATGATTTTTTAATCTATATACACATCATTTTATTCCATTTAAATGCATCAAAAAATGGATTGTCTTTTTATTAAAAGATTATTTTATACAAATATTTATTTCTCCCATAGTGGAATGATTTGAAGAAGATGATATCAAAAAATGACACCACATATGTGTATTATATATTTTGAAATAATGGAGTCATATCATTAATATTATACCATATAATTTTTTAAGGGATTATCAACTTTACCATTGTTATTATCTCGCTTCTTAAGTTATAATGAAATTTTTGATATAAAAGGAAGAGTTAGTCACTGAATAAAAGATGGATGGACAAAAATAAGAGATATAACACACATACATATGAACACCTTGATAAAAATAATAGAGAATGTAGATACATAGGTAATATCAACCTTAAACACTTAGGTTGTGCCTACAATCCTATCTATTTCACTGATGATTATTATGATATATTTTTTAAAGACTATCATATTCTTTGGACGTATCTTCATTGAATTTGATTTTCATCTTGAAACTGTATACCACAACCATTCTAAAAAAATTTAGTCATTTATTTTTATTTACAGTTTTTATAATAGTTTGTCTTAATTCAATGGAAAAGTTTTTTAATGGGAGATGATGGTTGAATGGTCCTGGACCATTGTATTAAGTTACATCTATTTGTAATCTAATGGGATCCCAAAGAAAATAGAGATGTTATAGTGAAAAAAAAACCAAATCATGGTGTAGAGTGTTGGTGGTGTGGAATAATGGATTTATATTCCCCAAAACCAATATAAATATTATCTCATCAATCTATTTCCATTAATATTTTATAATTCCTATATCAATTAATATTCTGGAATATATTGGATCTACCATACCAAAATTGGTAGTTTTTTTATAAATAATATATGTTTAATCTCAATTCACCATACTTTTGAGTTTATAGATAGACATCATTTGGGACAATAGGCTAGAGTCATTTTCAACATTACAATATAGATATAAGATAAAAATGATATCATCACAAAGGGCTAATATATTAGTTGACTTGAAGAACAAAATACATAAATTACATTGTAAATAATAAATATATAGCATATGAAAAATTCATACATCATTGATATTATTCATAATATACTTTTTCGTATTATGTGGAAAATAAAAAATAACATATGATATTGCTTTCATAGTAAGGGAAATATAATGATGAAGCACCCATGAATAAATATGGCATAATCAATATGGAAAGGAAAATAACTAAAAAAATTACATTTAACCAATAAACTATACATGAAATGAATCCAATGATAATATCAATGAAGTTATGTCATGAATAATAATAACTAAATAAATGAATGTAATTCTTAATACTGGACAACATGTTCTCATACATCATGATACATGTACTTCTGGAGAGACTTATGCTAGGATAGTTTAATCAATAAGACGGTATACAATTGAAACAGATTTAGGTTGGACAATTTATTTGTATCGTTAGACATGTCGATTCATCATGGGGATATCTATAATTTTTTCCTTATCCATCAATTCATTTCAAATTTGATATTCATATATTGATTAAAAAAATCTATATTGATTAAAGAATTATAAATATCATGATTTCTACAGTCAATAGTAAAAGAATATAAGTAAAAAGGGTATACGAGTTAAGAAATAATCATAACAATGATATCATGAATATCAATAGTTATGATAAATGTAATTTATAGAAAAAAAACGAATATAATAAAGTTAGTTTTTACAGAAAATTCCTTGGCCTCAAAATTATTAAGAGATCAATTTATTAGAATTATAATATTTTTATTAAATTCATATATTTATGAGAATAAAATGAAATGGTTAAGATAATTAGAATATGTTTTTAAGGAGTAATATTTTTTAATCAATTTAATACTTATAGTAGAATCTAAATTTCAAAAAACAGTTATGGTTGTTATAAAATCTTTTAACACCGTATATGTTCAAAAATTACTTTTAACTTTTTGTAATGAAATTAAAAAATCAAAACCATTTTTTTAATATCACTTTAACAGATTTTATTAATTAAATTATATATTAAAATATCTTTAATAATTAATTTTAGTAATTTAAATGGTCTTTATAATATAATTTATAAAAATATGTACATAGAAGACAAATATAACTGATCAAAAAAATAAGACCAACTTTTATTTTAAGAATTTATCCTCATGATTTAAGAGAAAATTAGTTTTATAGTGGTAATTAAATTTTGGACCTCATTAAATATTAATAGGATTATAAAATATATGGATTTTATGTATATTTGGTTAATTAAATTCGGTGCAACCACCAAAAATGAGATCATAAAATAAATTATTACCACTTTGGTAACATTAGAAATAAATCCCAATGAAATAATAAATTCAAAATTAGACATTGATAATTATTCATAAATATATATTCATGTTAAATATATATAATGGTAAGTATATTCACCTTATAAAGATAAATAGGTTTGTACTACCAATTATGTATTAATGAAGTAGAAACAGAGATAAAATCTCTTACCTCACTTTCAAATTTAAATATTGGTGATCTATCCTTAGGAATAATAAATTTAAATTTATTGTAAATAAATAAATTAAATATATAAATGTCAATAATGTATTATATGATACATTTATAAAATTTTCTCACCAATTTTTAACAATCTTTTTTTATTACGATTACTTTATATGTTAGATACATTTTTTCATATATGTTTTTATTCAATAGTCTTAGTCCATATGTTTTATCATAGTTCAAACATAATCATAAGGATATTAATTATATAAATATCATATATATTTTTTTTATTCCTTGTTTATTTATAATCATCCATAAAATTGAAATATAGAAAAAGGAATTACACCGTTCATGGAGATGGTAGGTTGTTTGTATGCAGGAACACTATTTTCAATTTTTGTCTTATGGAAATACAAAATGATAAATTATAATTAAAAATTAAAAAATCATTTTTATATCATATATATATATTATATATTTATAAAATCAATCCTTATTACTATAGAACTAGTTCAAAAATGAAAACGAATCACATCACTATATGGAGGTGGTAGTCCACACATGTAGACGAGTGGTGTTGTCAATTTATCATAATTTGAATGGAATGTAGGTAGATATTATAATATAATTTTAGAAAAATAATTAATTTATAACTTTCATATATATTTATTTGTTATTTATTTTTAACCATCTATGTAAATTTGTTATTAACAACAAATTACATCACTTTGTGGAGATGGTAAACCCTAAGTTTTCATAGGCAATATTTTCGATTTTCACATGATGGAAAACCTAAAAAACGAATGTACCAATATAGTAATAAAATATTATAATATTCATGATACTGGATATATTATTTTAGTATTGTTACAAAACATTTATTGTATTTAAAATAATAAATGAAAATGAAAGATTCGGTAAATACAATTACTTCTTCTATGGTAGACATCCATTAGATATTCTATTATTAAAAATCAGGATGGTTTTTTGCAAATAACGAAACCAATAAAACATGGATATAAATTATTTTATGATAAATTTTTAGGTATTTTTAAACAATGATGAACAATGTGATGTACGAAAAATAGTTATGTGGTCTCCTTTTATAAATCAATATAGGAACATTCTTGAAATTTCATTAAGTATGAAATTAATATAAATAACATTTCAACAATTAAGGGAAAAATTTATATATTTGAAATATAATTTGATTATGAGTATCAATAATATAATATAACAAAAATGGGATAATTTTTTGTTATTTTTAACCATGAACATTTACTTTCATTTCCTCGTTGTCCCTTTTAACAATTACAACAATATTAAAATTTTCCTCTCTTTATGGGTCAAGAATGCAACCATGGGTGAGAAAGGGACCAACAATGGACAATGGTTTATTTTATATACCATATACCACTCAATATTCTGAATTTATTATTTTTCTATATTTGAATGAATTAATGAAATATTATTAGTTATAAAATAACTTTAATATCATATTAATCATTATTCATTAAATTTGTATTTAAATTAATCAATAAAATGATGGAATTTTAATATGGCCATTAAAAGAAATATAATATTTCATATTTTTCTTCAAATAAAATTTATCTGCATTATTCATCAATGTTATAGTATTTTTATTATTTTTAAAATAATTTATTTTTATTTTTCTATTAATTATTGAAATTAATTATTGATGTCATGTAAGTATTTACTCTAACTACAAAATCACTAAATATTAAAAATAAATCATTGTAGAAGGAAATAATTTCGATTTAAAAATAATATTTAAAAAATGAACATGCACTTTTTTATCCTGTTGAAATAATATTATAGATATTGTTATCATGAGTGTGACATTTTATTTTTATTATATTTATAATGTAATATAAACGATAATATCAAATAAAAATGGAAATAATTTTCCATAGTTCATATAATAGAAATGGAATAGATGGAATAAATCCATAAAATATAATAAAATAATGTTTTATTGAAATTTTAACGGCATATGACATTAAATTTTATAATTAATCACCTGAATTACCCATTCACTGAGATAAAAAATTTCCCATTGTTTCTACTCATAATGAAAAAAAATATTAGGGAAGTATTTAACAAATTATAACCTATTGACTAAAAATATTGAATTAATTTTATCAAATTCAAATCATAATTTTTTTACAAATTAATTTAAAAACTATCCAGCAAAATGCAACAAAAAATATTTTTCTAAAAATTTCCTTCTTAAGTCCTAAAATGAAATTATAGTAAAATTAAGTAAAATAATGTTAAAAATACAAATAATTAAAATATATGTAAATATATTTAGACTATATTAATTTAATATTTAATGTAAGTCATTATAGGGGTTTTTTTATTATGATAAATGATCATTTAAAAAAATTAAACCTTTTCACTATCACGGAAACACCAATATTTTCAGAAAAATCCAAAAAATTTAAAACTACTATAATATTAATTAGGTGGATTAAAAAATGATGTAATATTCACAAAATAATATTTTAATAGTTCATCATGATCAACATAAACATAGTTTTGTGTTGAAAGAAGGATATCTAAAAAACTATATAAGAAGAAATATATATTAATACCTTGGGATGTTATAGTTTAGACTTAGATAAAAGATGAAAAGATGAAGAAACAATAGTACAGTGGGAAATAAATTTTTCCTTGGTAGGGGTTCCAAATTATTAGATATAAATTCAATAATCTTGAGAATTTATAAGATGGGATATTCACTTCAGAAAAATTCTTCAATGTATTTGTTCTTCTTAAATTATTACAACCACAAGGTAATATATTTTTGGAAAAATTCATGTTAATAGTTAAAAATTTTATGATTTCTTGGAATAGTTCAATAATCAATACTAAAATATTCATCATAATATGTTTTATGAACACCATTTTTAGGATCATTCAATAAATAATAATATTAAAATGAATGAAACTATTGTTATATATCAAATAAAGGGTTTTTTTATTGGGAAATATCTAGTTTATGTTTAGTGTCTCATTAAAAAGATATAAAAAAACTCACAAATTTTTTTCACCCATGCTACTATAATAATATGATTTCATTATTTAAAGATCATATAATACCTAGTATTTTAATCTAATCATAAGGAACATAATAATTTTTTTGAATGATTAATCATATATTATTTACAGACCAATCATAAAGTTTGAAAATATATTGGGTTTGTGCTTCTCAGAAACACTTTACTACCCAATTATTGAAAGATCAAGACACTAAATGACATGTTTCTACAAACCAAAAAAACCCATTTTAATATGTAACGAAATAATAAATCTAGTGGGATATTTTTAAATCCCATTATGAATATGTTGTTAAATAAAATTAATTTAACAATATATTTCTTCAATAATTCCAAAAAACTCCCACCACTATCATAAGTTTGTATATGATGATGGAAATAACTTTTATAAACAAAACATTATTAGTAATGAAACCAAAACATAATTATTAAAATATATTCCAACCATATATTAATACTCAAAAATTACCTAATTTCAAATAATTATTTTTATTCATTCATTTTAATATTAGTTGTGTAATATTGTGAATTATTTAATAGAAATTATGATTAAAAACAATAATAACTGACCAGATAAATCTATCTTTAATCCTATAGAAATTATTATCATTGAGGTAATATTAAGTGGGTTATAAATACCTTTATTCTTTTTTATCCCACGTATGGATGGTTTGAAATTTTTGGAAGTCTTTTGTAAATTCATTTACTATTAGGGTAAAATTTTGGATCAATAATATGGATAAAAATATTAGAGTTGGAATGCCTCAATATAATCTTTTGAGGTGAGGGATATTTATCGGAAGGTATCCTAGGGGTTCAGATGATCTTTGGAGGAATTAGGATAATATTTTAGGTTTTTAGAGATTTTGGGATAGGGTACATGGTTTTGGAGAAATTATGAGACACATTTTACGATAGAGGATTTTTAGTTCACATTGAACTAATAATGGATACAATGAATTGGTTGATAATAGATTTAGTTAAACCATATAAGTGAAACATGAAACCGTAAAGGGTATGGTAGATATTGAGACATGGTGCATGGCCTTCACATTGTTTTGAATAAACCATGTAGATTTTTGTAGATGTTTTCTTGTGGGGTGTGCATAGTTAGTGCACAATTTTTCCAAATTTGAAACCAATCCATCTTAGGGTGTTGTCTAGAAAATTTCTAACTACACAGTTAGTGCTCAATTTAGAATACGATTGTTGTAAAATATACAATTTCACATAATTTCCTTGAAAGGGGGATTTTAGAAAAATTCCTATTCATAATTTATGTCACACCATAACCTTTATTATTTATGCATTCACAAATAAGAGGAGTGTAACTCCTCCTTTATTCCATTATTCAACCACCACCAATAGGTGTTATTATTTTCGTTCTTCGGTAATTAAGGTGATATTTCTGCATACCTCCACCAAAGTTTTTTAACTTGGTTCTTATTAATTTTATATTTGTATGTTTAAGGATTTTATTCTAATTCTAGTTTATCATGGTGGAATTGCCAGGAATTATTGTAATTTTAGTCATCTTAGTAGAGGAGATCCAATAATGACTTCCCAAAATAATTTCATTCCATTTTTTAATGTTTTGTGTTAAAATTTACTTTTATTATATTTTTTCTAATGGATTAGATAAATTAATTGTTGGAATGGTATCACCTCTTAATGATTTTACCATAAATTTCCTTGAAAGCCCATTATTGACCAACAATGGTGGTTTGTGTGGAGTTTCAAAAAGTGGTGAGAACCTAGTATGTTTTATGGTTTTATGAAAAGATTGGTCTTGTTAAATTGATTTATTGTAATTGATAAAGAAAATTACTTACAGATTCATGGTGTGATATTAGAGCTTGAGTGGTTGAGATGAGCTTATTTGGATGTCTTTGAGTATGGATGAGACATGGAATGGCCCTGAAAAGGTAGCTGGTCATTGTAATTTTGGTGGAAATATTATTTAATGAAGTAGGTGTTTAACACCCGAAACTTTTATGTTATATAAATCATGAAAGGAATCTTTTTCTTCACACAACACTTTCTTGGCTTGATTTACACGAAATCACGACCTTCCTCGATAGCTTGTGTCGTACGCAATACCGAGTTTCACGAAACAATGATATTCTATTAAAATATTATTAATACCAGCCATTATGAATAGTAATAACCACTTTTTGAAATTTTATAAATTTTATTTTTCAAAATGGACTTAATTTTTGGATTCAGAATATCGAAATTAGCCTAGGGTGAAATTTTGGAATTTTTCTGAAAACTTTCAATTTTTGATGAATAGTGAAACCACTAAGTGGTAGATAAAAAAACTGAATTTTTCATAAAACTTAATTTTACCGCTTCTGTGAGTGGAATTTCAAAAATACGAGAGACACGGTTGATGTCAGTAAGTATAATGTCGTTCAATGAGATGAAAATAATTTTTTTGTGAATAGTAACTTTTTACTTTTTTTTAACACGGTTAAAAGTAAATAGGATAACTAAGGGTAAAGATGATATTATTATTACCCTAGCACATGTCCTAATTCTATTGGATAAGTATAATTAAGCTAAAAAAAACTTAGGAATAAAATATGACCATTTAGGCCCACTTGGATTAGATTAGGTCATTTATTATTAATTTATTTAAAGAAGGGTTAAAATAGTTAAAATCAATGTTTAATAAGTAAATAATTTTTAATATGGGGTTATACATAAGATACATTCGACTATAAATATTCATTATAAAGATAAAAATATTTCCTAAATAATGGTATTTTATTTTTAATTTTTAGATTTTAAATAATTTAATTTATTTATGACACAACGATGATGCAGTAATTATCTTATTAATGAAATATTGACATAATTGATGTTATAAATACCCAAATAAATGTAATTTGAGACATTTTATGAATTACACTAATTTTATAGATTAATATGACATGTTTGTATTAATTTAATTAATTTTTTTCGAACAAATCACTCTGTTATGATTTTCACAAAAATCAATTACTAAATAGTGTCAAAATTGACATAAAATAGTTTTTTAAACAAATATTATATTAGTAATTGTTATTTTATTCCTAAAAATCTATGGTTCGGCCAAATGACTTAGATAAAGTTATATATATTAATAATAAACAACTTGAGGTTCGTTTGGCTGCTTATTGTATGTTTATTATCCTTATAGTATAAGAACACAAGAAGACACGGTAAAAGTAAAATTATTTAACTTAATGTTAAATCTAAATGATAAGGTTAAAATAGGAACCTAAACTTGTCTAAATTATATTTTATGGGAGGTTTTCAAGAAATCCCCACCTTAGCTTCGAAATATATCGATTTGGAGATATTTAAAACCGAATTTGACTTTATAATAAAATAATATTTTTAGTTTTTTCAAAGGAGCCCCTCTCCTCCCTTATAAAAGGGAACCTCCTCTCCCTCTTCCTCACACCACGTTGAGCATTCAAGCTCGGCCAAACCCTGCCAATTTCTTCTCTCCACTTCCCTAGAAACATCCTAGATATTCTGGTCTTCTTCAAAGACCTATTTTAGTGCCCTAAAAGGAGGTATCAAAGAAGTACTTCAAAGAAGATGTAATGTTCATTACCGACTCTTTCATCTTTATTTCTTCTTCCAATTCTTCATATTTAGTTTTATCATTATAACTTAATAACATCAGTATCACTCATATAATTATATTTTATTATAAGTATGAAAAACCCCTATTTCCCCATCTACCCATCCTACGGAAAAAGAAATCATTGTGCGTGCGTACGTACGGAATACCGTCTCCACGCAGTGGTGTAATCTATTTTCCACCACCACATTACATGGATGGGTATAATGGTGTAAATAATGACTATATATGACTATTATAAAGTGATATTTATTCTGAAATTGTTTACATACACTCCAATACAATTCCATGATCATAGGAACGATATCATCACTCGTGCGTACGTACGGAATACCGTCTCCACGATGTGATGCGACTCGTTCTACATGATATTCATTTCATAATGATTATATAAATTAATTGAAAGAATTAATATGATATATATTACACTAATACCTTTCTGTAAATGAGGTATCTATAACATAAAGCGAAGAATAATAATTTATTCAACAAAACACGCATAAGAACAAAAAGTTATAAACACCCGAATAACAAGTAGCAATTAAATATTACTACTAAGAAGATAAGAATATGACCATATATGATATATTAAAAATAATTATGATTCATTAATAAGTTAATAACATTATTTAAATCATTATACAGGAGGTTTGGACATGTACAAAACATATCGGACCTAAATAAAGGGAAATATCACAATCTTATTTTTATCTGAGATTGTTTATACTTTGAATGTTACTGGGGTGTATTTTATCCTCCACTTCCATGTTTCCTCAATATGTAATATTTAAATCATTCTAAAATAGTTTATATCTAATTTTACCATTCAGTGAGTTTTTAGTAAAAGATATGAAAGGATTCTTTTGTCGTTTTTCATACAAGGTACTTTTTGACTTTTCTGACAAAAGTACGAGAAGAATGTTTTTTTAACTTATACGGCGTGAATGGATTTTTAAAACATTATTTTCAAGAAACTTCCTTTACAATTTTTGAAGTTTATTTATAATCAACTTCTTTTAGTTTAATTTTGTATGACATGTTAAGAAAGGAAAATGTTTTTGAATTTGAAAGGATATTTTCCTCAAGAAAGGAGTTCAAGTGTTTTATCAAAAATATTTTCCATATAAGATAATATAGGGTTATATTTATATCCCTATTATTACATTTATTTGATTATGTTGTGATGGAATTATTTTTATGAATTCCTTTATCTTATATGAATTGTTTGATGATGTCACGATGTTTAAGATTCCCATTTTTATTACATGGGTTATGTAATGATGTATGATTACTGATTTTGTGGCACACATAAAAATGGTATCATTATGAGATGGGTGGGACCTATACTTCCCTACAATGAATTGGGTAAAGATTTTATATCTCATTAGATAGACATGGCTGGAACGGTAGGTTATACCGGTTCAGTGAAACAGAACTGAAACGAGGAGTGAACTCAGTTCATAAAGGGACTTTGTCCACTAAGATAGTCTTTGAAATGAGTCTTGACTAATAATAAATGATTCTCTATTATTATTTGTGTATTCCACAAAGTTTCATGTTTTAATTTATGATTATTGGGATTTCATTTCACTACTATGATTTATCCCATGTAATGAAATTATGCTCTTTTTTGCAGATTATGATTTCCAAAATGTTATGTTCTTATGAATATGATGTGATTGATACTTCTTTTGTTTACCCTTATTGAGCATTTGACCTCACAAATTTATGTTTTCTTTTCCCCAGGATATAAAAAAGGTTTTAGGTAAAAAAGGGGAGATCTTTATGGGAGATGTTGAAGATCTTTCACCTCGATTAGAAAATTATATTCCGAGTTTCCAAAGACACTAAACTATTATGATCCTTGTGTGTGTGTGATTTGTTATGTACTATGTATTCCGCAAAAGTAATGTAATGTCCATGTACGTTAAGCTTTGGGTCTCTACAGTTGGTATCATAGGAAAGGTTTAGTCAACCTTTGGAAACTAGGATGTGAGAACGTTAGTGAGATCCCTAGAGATATTTCTATGGTATGACTAGGGATGTCCCTAAGGATAAGTATACGTATATGATATAGTCCTAGAACAATGTTAATGATCTTAGAATTTAACCTAAGATGTTAGATATTAAGGGTACTCCCCATTTACTATGTTGTTTTCCCTGGCCTTATTTTTTCCTCTCACACTATTCTTTTTGGGTTTTAGACGATGGCTGGAACCCGAGGGATCCATTTTGATCACTGTAATGGACAATGCAATGATTTTCTTCCTGAACAAACAAGTGTTATGGGAGATGGAGTGCAAAATCTTATTGCTATACTTACACAAGCTATGAATCATTCTGGACTTCCAAATGAGCAGAGAAGGGAACAATATTCTATTGAGTCCTTCATTATGCAACATCCACCTTCTTTCAGTGGGTCTTCCGATCCACTAATTGCTGAACAATAGATCAGTACCACTGAAAAGATATTTTTAGTTCTTCAATGTTCTGAACATGATAAAGTCATCTTAGCAGTATATCGTTTGGAAGGTGAAGCTGATCAATGGTGGAATCTTATCAAGAATACGAGGCCAAGATATGAAATTGAGTCCATGGAATGGGACGAGTTCAAGAACTTGTTTTTTAGTAAGTACGTCCCTCGTATTCTTCAAACAAAGATGGAAAAGGAGTTTCTTGAACTGAACCAAAAGGATAATGAATCTGTTGGTACTTATGAAGAAAATTTTACAAGAATTGAAAGGTACGCTTCTGGTATTATTATCCAACCTGAGAGTAAGATCGATCGATTCTTTAGTGGCTTAAAACCAAGTCTTTGAAGGGCGTTATCCATAAGGGACTTCAGTAGCTACAAGGAAATCGTTTGATGTGATCTCAAAGTTGAGATGGAGATTGGAGTAACCCATCAGTAATATGGGTTTGATACGAGAGGAAAATGGAATTCAAAGGAAATTCTAAAGAGCACACTGAAAAGAAGATGAGCTTTCCCTTATGCTCAAAGTGTGGAAAGAAAAATGGATGGAGTTGTCTTAAAGGGACAAGTAAATGTTTCGAATGTGGAAAGGAAGGTCATCGGGCATTTGAATGCCGCGATGATGGGAAGAAGATTTCTAATGATGCAAATAATGGATGTTATACACAAAATGAACCTACTATACTTCAATGTTTCAAGTGCAAGGAGATGGTACATTATGCCAATAAATGCCCTAATCCAAGGGTTGATGATGATGGTCAACGTCAACAAACTCTTAAGGCTAAAGACAAAGGAAAGTCACATGCAATTTCTATCAGCGATGTGGAGTACGATAACGATGTGGTGAAAGGTACACTTACCATCCACTCTAAAGTAGAAAATGATTTATTTGATTCTGGAGCAACCCATTCCTTTATTTCTGAGGAATTTTCTAAGGATATCACTGTATTACCTCAATAGTTAGATGTTGAGTTAGCTGTGAAAACACCTAATGGCACAACATTTACATCAAAAGTTTATAATTCTTCTCCGATTGAAGTTTGTGGGAAAGTTCTTCCTCCAAATCTTGTGATCCTTCCTATAGTGAAATTTGATGTGATTCTTCGCATGTATTGTCTTTCTCTACATGGAGCTCATATCAATTTCCAAAGAAGGGAAGTCACATTTCATATTCCAGATCAATCTATGATCATCTATCGATGCAAGGATGAACATAACCATCTAGTGGAAATTTCTTCCATTTTATGGGTATTGATTCCACTAAATGAAGGTTATTTATCTCAAATGGTTGGTGAGAAACTCACGATTAAGAATATGCCCATTGTACAGGAGTTTGATGATGTCTTTCCAGAGGAATTACCGGGTCTTCCACCGAATCGTGAAGTTGAGTTTTCAATATAACTCGTACCGGGTGCTTTGCCTATTTCAAAGACACCTTATAGAATGGCCCCAATTGAGTTGCAGGAATTGAAGAAGCTACTCCAAGAAAATATTGATAAGGGGTTCATACGCCCTACTGTGTCACCTTGGGGAGAACCTATTCTATTTGTTTAGAAGAAAGATTGATCAATGAGACTCTGCATTGATTATCGAGAACTTAACAAGATCAGTATCAAGAAAAAATATCCTCTCCCGCGGATTGATGACCTATTTGAAAAACTATGTGGAGCTCAATACTTTTCCAAGATTGATCTTCGTTCAGGGTATCATCAATTAAGGGTCAAAAGGGAGGATATACAAAATACGACTTTCCGTACAAGTTATGGACACTATGAATTTATAGTGATTCCATTTGGTCTTACTAATTCACCTTCTATCTTAATGGATCTAATGAATAGAGTCTTTAGAGACTATCTTGATCAGTTTGTGGTAGTCTTTATTTACGATATTCTTGTCTATTCAAAGAGGAAGGAAGAACATAAAGATCACTTGAGAATTATATTGAAGACCCTGAGAAAGGAGAATCTTTATGCCAAATTTACCAAGTGTGAATTTTGGCTTCAAAAAGTTGCATTTTTGGGTCACATAATCTCAAAATAGGGGATATCTGTGGATCCAGCAAAAACAGAGGTAATCGAAAGATGGTCGAGACCAACAACAGTAACCGATATCCAAAGTTTCCTTGGTTTGGCTGGATATTTTCGACGTTTAGCGAAATATTTTTCACAATTATCTAATCCACTCACCAAGTTGACTCAGAAAGGAGTTAAGTTGGTTTGGACGGAGGAATGTGAAGAGAATTTCAAGGATTTGAAAAGAAGGATATCAAGTGCGCCTTTTCTCACACCGCCTTGTAGTGGAGAAATGTTTTTGATCTACAATGATGTATCCAAGAAGGGATTGGGGTGTGTTCTTATGAAAAATGATATGGTGATAGCTTATCCCTCACGACAGTTGAAAATAAATGAGCAAAATTACCCAACTCATGATTTGGAGTTAGTTGCGGTAATCTTTGCATTAAAGATTTGGAGGCATTACCTTTATGGTGAAAGGTGTGATATTTATACTGATCATAAAATTTTACAGTATATTTTCACACAAAAGGAGCTGAATATGCGCCAAAGATGATGGATGGAGCTGATTAAGGATTATGAATTCTCAATTCATTACCACCCTGGGAAAGCAAACAAGGTGGAAGATGCATTAAGTCGACAAGACCATGCTAGTTTATCCATGATGAGGATCACAAAAGATCCAATATTTATGGATTTACAAAGGATGGATCTTGGAATTATAATGAAAGTGGAATAATCTTATCTTTCTCAAATGAATGATCAACCATCTATACATGTGAAGATTAAAGAGGCACATAAAGAAGATGTCGAGTTACAAAAGAAGGTGATAAATGTTCTTGAATTCAACCTTGATTGTGATGGGATAATAAAGTTCAGGAATCGGGTTTGTGTTTCTCCCATCCCCGAATTAAAGAAGGAACTGCTGGATGAGACTCATTGTTCTTCATTCTCTATTCATTCTGGAAGCACGAAGATGTATAGGGACATGAAAAAGTACTTCTGGTGGGATGGCATGAAAAGATATGTTGCTGAATATGTATCTCTATGCTTGGTTTGTCAACAAGTTAAAGCTGAGAGACAGAAGTCTAATGGGATGTTACAACCACTACCCATACCCGAAAGGAAATGGGAAAACATCACTATGGACTTTGTCACAGGACTTCCAGAAACATCCAAAGTCAATAATGCAATCTGGGTCATAGTTGATCGTCTTACAAAGTTTTCACACTTCATTTCTATTAGAGTGGATTTCTCTCTGGATCAGCTTTCCAGGATATATGTAAATGAAGTGGTAATATTGCATGGAGTGCCACTTTCTATTATATCTGATCGGGATTCGAGATTTACCTCGAAGTTCTGTCGAATTCTTCAGCATACTCTGGATACAGAGTTGAGTTTCAGCACTGCTTATCATCCTCAGACAGATGGTCAGTCTGAGAGAACAATTCAAACTCTAGAAGATATGTTGAGAGCTTTCTCAATGGATATCAAAGGTGGCTGTGATCAACACCTACCTTTGGTGGAATTTTCTTATAATAATAGGTTTCACTCTAGTATTCAGATGGATCCTTATGAATCTCTCTATGGAAGGAAATGCAGGTCTCCAACTTGCTGGGATGAAGTTGGGGAATGAAAGCTATTAGGACCCGATCTCGTTGATGAAATGGAAGAAAAGGTCAGATCTATTCAACAACACATAAGAGCAGCTCAGAGTCGACAGAAAAGTTATACCGACAACCGAAGAAAAGACCTAGAGTTTGAAGTGGGAGATAAAGTGTTTTTAAAAATATCTCCCTGGAAGAGGGTTATGAGATTTGGAAAGAAGGGGAAGTTGAGCCCTAGATATATCGGTCCTTTCGAAATACTGGATCGTGTTGGGAAGGTAGCTTACCGATTGGTTCTTCCACTGAATCTCTCTCAGGTTCACGATGTGTTCCATGTATCTCTCCTGAGAAAGTACATACCTGATCCTTCACATGTACTCATCTCTGAAGTTGTACCGCTGGAGGAAGATCTTTCTTATGAAGAACAACTGATAGATATTCTGGATCGTAGCGAAAAAGTCCTACGAAACAAGACCACTCGATTGGTGAAAGTTTTATGGAGGAACCACCAATTAGAAGAAGTACATGGGAGCTTGAGGATATGACGAGGGAGAGGTATCCTCATCTTTTTGTTACAAAGTGATGAATTTCGAGGGCGAAATTCATTTTAAGGGGGTAGAATGTAACACCAGAGACTTTTATGTTATATAAATCATCAAGGGAATCTTTTTATACACACAACACTTTCATGGCTTGCTTTACACGAAATCACGACCTTCCTCGATAACTTGCGTTATACGCAATACCGAGTTTCATTAAACAATGATATGCTATTAAAATATTACTAAAACCAGCCGTTATGAATAGTAATAACCACTGTTTGAAATTTTATAAATTTTATTTTTCAAAATGGACTTCATTTTTGGATTCGGAATATCGAGATTAGCCTTGGGTGAAATTTTTGTATTTTTCTGAAAACATTCAATTTTTGATAAATAGTGAATCCACTAAGTAGTAGTTAAAAAAACTGAATTTTTCATAAAACATAATTTTACTGCTTCTATGAGTGGAATTTCAAAAATCCGAGAGACACGGTTGATGTCAGTAAGTAAAATGTGGTTCAATGAGATGAAAATAATTTTTTGGTGAATAGTATCTTTTTACTTTTTTTACCACGATTAAAAGTAAATAGGGTAATTATGGGTAAAGATGATATTATTATTACCCTAAAACATATCCTAATTTTATTGGATAAGTTTAATTCGACCAAAAAAACTTAGGAATAAAATATTACCATTTAGGCCCACTTGGATTAGATTAGGACATTTATTATTAATTTATTTAAAGAAGGGTTAAAATAGTAAAAATCAAAGTTTAATAAGTAAATAATTTTTAATATGGGGTTATACATAAGATAAATTCAACTATAAATATTCCTTAGAATGATAAAAATATTAACTATATAATGGTATTTTATTTTTAATTTTTACACATTAGATAATATAATTTATTTATGACACAATGATGATGCAGTAGTTATCTTATTAATGGAATATTGACATAATTGATGTTATAAATACCCAAATAAATGTAATTTGAGACTTTTTATGAATTCCACTAATTTTATAGATTAATATGACATGTTAGTATTAATTTAAGTAACCTTTTTAGAACTAATCATCCTGTTATGATTTTCACAAAAATAAATTACTAAATAGTGTCAAAATTGACATAAAATAGTTTTTGAAACAAATATTATATTAGTAATTGTTATTTTATACCTAAAAATCTATGGTTCGGCCAAATGACTTAGATAAAGTTATATATATTAATAATAAACAACTTGGGGTTCTTTTGGCTTCTTATAGTATGTTTATTAACCATATAGTATAAGAACACAAGAAGTCACAGTAAAAGTAAAATTATTTAACTTAATGTTAAATCTAACTGATATGGTTAAAATAGGAACCTAAACTTGTCTAAATTCTATTGGATGAGATTATTTAGATCCATACCCACCTTAGCTTCAAAATATATCAATTTGGAGCTATTTAAAACCGAATTTGACTTTATAATAAAATAATATTTTTAGTTTTTCCAAAGGAGCCCCTCTCCTCCCTTATAAAAGGGAACCTCATCCACCTCTTCCTCACACCACCTTGAGCCTTCATGCTCGGCCAACCCCTGACAATTTCTTCACTACACTTCCCTAGAAACATCCTAGATGTTCTGGTCTTCTTCAAAGACCTATTTTACTGCCTTAAAAGGATGTATCAAAGAAGCACATCAAATAAGAGGTAATGTTCATTAACGATTCTTTCATCCTTATTTCTTCTTCCACTTATTCTTATTTAGTTGTTTCATTATTAAGTAATAACATAAGTATCACTCATATACTGATATGTTATTATAAGTATGAAACAACCCTATTTCACCATTTATCCATCCTACAGAAAAAGAAATCACCACACGTGCGTACGTACGGAATACCGTCTCCACGCCATGGTGTAATCTATTTTCCACCACCACCTTACATGGATCGGTATAATGGTGTAACTAATTACTATATATGACTATTATAAAGTGATATTGATTCTGAAATAGTATACATACACTCCAATACAATTCCACAATCATAGGAACGAGATCATCACTGGTGCGTACGTACGGAATACCGTCTCCACGATGTCATGCGACTCGTTCTACATGATCTTCATTTCATAATGATTATATAAATGAATTGAATGAATGAATATGATATATATTACACTAATACCTTTCTGGAAATGAGGTATATATATCCTAAAGAGAATAATAATACTTTATTCGACAAAACACGCATAAGAACAAAAACTTATAAACACCCGAATAACAAGTAGCAATGAAATATTACTACTAAGAAGATAATAATATGACCATATATGATATAATAAAAATAATTATTATTCATTAACAAGTTAATAACATTATTTAAATCATTATACAGGAGGTTCGGACACGTACAAAAAATATCGGACCTATGTTAAGGGAAATATCACAATCTCATTTTTATCTGAGATTGTTTATACTTTGAAAGTTATTAGGGTGTATTTTATCATCCACGTCCATGTTTCCTCATTATGTAATATTTCCAAATTTCTACAATAGTTTATATCCAACTTTACCATTCAGTGAGTTTTGAGTAAAATATATGAAAGGAATCTTTTGTCGTTTTTCATAGGAGGTAATTTTTGACTTTTCCGAAAAAAGTATGAGAGGAATGTATTTTTTAACTTATACGGCATGAATGGATTTTTAATAAATTATTTCCAAGAAGCTTATTTTACACGTTTTAAAGTTTATTTTTAATCAACTTCTTTTAGTTTATAATTTTATGACATGTTAAGAAAGGAAAATGTTTTTGAATTTGAAGGATATTTTCCTCAAGAATAGAGTTCAAGTGTTTTATCAAAATTATTTTCCATCTAATATAATATAGGGTTCTTTTTATATCCCTATTATTACATTTATTTGATTATGTTGTGATGGAATTATTTTTATGAATTCCTTTATCTTATATGAATTTTTTGATGATGTCACGATGTTTAAGATTCCCATTTTTATTACATGGGTTATGCAATGATGTATGATTTATGATTTTGAGGCACACATAAGAATTGTATCATTATGAGATGGGTGGGACCTATATCTCCCTCCAATGCATTGGGTAATGATTTTATATTTCATGAGATAGACATGGCTGGAACAGTAGGTTATACCGGTTCAGTGAAACAGGACTGAAACGAGGAGTGAACTCGGTTCAGAAAGGGACATTGTCCACTAAGATAGTATTGGCAACGAGTCTTGACTAATAAGAAATGATTATCTATGATTATGTGTGTATGCCACAAAGTTTTATGTTTTAAGTTATGATTATTGAGATTTCATTTCACTACTATTATTTATCTCATGTTATGAAATTATTCTCTCTTTTCCAGGTTATGATTTCCAAAATTTTATGTTCTTATGAATATGATGTGATTGATTATTCTTTTGTTTACCTTTACTGAGCATTTGAGCTCACCCTTTTATTTTTTCTTTTCCCCAGGATATAAAAAAAGGTTTTAGGTAAAAAAAGGGAGATCTTTATGGGAGATGTTGAAGATCTTTCACCACGATTAGAAGATTATATTCCGAGTTTCCAAAGACACTAAACTGTTACGATCCTTGTGTGTGTGTTTTTGTTATGTAATAAGTATTCCGCAAAAGTAATGTAATGTCCATGTACGTTATCCTTTGGGTCTCTACAAGGTGTTCTAAGATCATTACTCATAGTCTTGATAAATGATTTACTAGTGTATGTGGTATGTGCTTTATATCCCTTGCATGTTATGGTTTCCCATTGGTATAATTTTGGGGATGTGAGATTTCATTTGATACCTTTGAACTTCCACATATCCTATTGGATCCATGTTGTTTTGTGAAATAACCTACGGCCACCCATGGGGTCTTCACACATTTGAATAATGAAATGTTTTTGGTTTTCAGTTTTTTAAAAATTAAACAGGGCATTTTGAAATAATTAATTGGTGGTCTTGGGATTTTGTTTCTTCTGTTCTTTTTAAGGTAGGGAAACTATGTTTTTTGATTGATATTGTTCAAAAATGGGATTTTGAACTCAATGTAATTTTCATGGGGCTTTTAATCAATTTAGAAAATTTTCTAAAATGTGTGTGGGGTTCCCTATTTGGTGAATATTCCCTAATTTATTTTATTATGGTTTTAGTAGAAACAGAGTTCATTGGAATTGTTTGGTTATTCAAAGAGAAAGTCAAAAATATTTTACTGGTGGTATCATAATGATTAATAAGGATGTTTTGTTTTAGTATTTTTATTACATTTGTATGGGGTTGATCTTTATAGAGGCATGTTCTATTTTTAGAGGACTATTAGGACCTTGGTAAATGATGAATTGATTAAGTGTTATGATAATTGATAAATGAATAGTGGGGAACAATTTTCATAAATATTTAGAGAAAGTTAAATATGTTGAACTTTGAATAATTAAATTTAATGATAACATACCGGTTTATGATGGATAACATAGAATTAATTATCCATGGTAAAGGCTCCACAGTAACACTCTTGTATTAAATGATGATATATATGGTTATGTGAGATGATGAACTGATATTACACACCCTTTGGAAGGACAAAATTATTCTCTATGTTCTTTAATGTATAATTTTTTTAGAGGATGGAGTGATGCTCATAACCCCAATGTTATGGACAAGGAATTCCATATCAATGGTTTAGGATGTCAGAATAATTCTCTTCCACCATGGTTTATGTGACATAATGATTCTATTGAAACTGATGATTTTATGAAGGATTGGGATGATCATAAATGGTGTTCGGAATACCCAATTTGAATACTTTGACTGATTCTCTTTGTAAAAATGATTTCTGACCCCAATGAGTTATAATTCGGACATCAAACCTGGACGAATTAGGATTAGATAATTGAAGTTCATGGAACCCAAGAGTTCAAATGGATATTATTAAATGTTTAATTAGGAAATATGACTCATTAGTTTCATTTTTTATTTACTCCATTAGTTATCTGATTACACTGTTGTTCAGATAGTTATTTCATTAGACGCTATTGGTAGTGGCCTACTATGTTATACTCAGACCCAACGTAGGATGGCACTATAGATGGGTATTGAATGAACTCTTACAAGTTAATTGTATGTAAATGTTTGTGCTGAGATCCATATTTAGTTTTTCCCGGTGGGGGTAGATCAAAGAGAATTAGGTGACTAGTTGGGTTTTGGATTAGATATGTTCTCGAGAATTTTTAATAGTTTTATTTTTTTTTTATGTTATGTAATTGGTCCAATGGGTGGTTGGTTATAATTATGACATGGTTTGGAATACCATTATTGAATTTCATTTTATTATAGTATTCCCAATTAATTTATTCATTCTATTTAATCTTATGTATATTATAGATTTTTTCTCCATACCATTAATAAATACTTTAATTTGGGGGTAAAATACCATCAAAGTACTACCATATACCCCGACATATAGTTGGAAGGCTCTTGCATATGTGGATTCATGCATGAGGTCATGTGGTGAACCCAATCATAGAACATGTTTATTGTCTCTTTGGATGTGATGTTTCAAATTTGAATCAAAGTAATTACTTTCATGTCTCTCTATATTAGGGTTTGGATGATAGGATATGAAGGAATTTTTTCACAGACTATGATGGATATCGGGATGGTTGGTCGCAAACACCAATTTCATTTGGACATGTAGGTTACCAGAGTAGGGATTTATATTCCCGGTTTATGATGATGTGGTTGTGTATAATTCTTACCTTGGGTGATGCACATGTTGTTTTGATGTTTTGATTTAAAATGATATTCTGTCTCTTGGACCATTGGATAGAGGCCTATAATATATTTTTATCTTTTTCTATGCATGGAAGAAGCATCCTGTACATCATGTTAAGATCATAAGATCAGTATTTTATAATCCATCTAATGTGGTATTTTATATATATAGTTCTAATTTTAGGTATTTTGGAATTATGTTGAGATACACTATAAAAAATATTTTGATGTGGTCCATAGGAAAAGAATGTTCCAAAACACTAATGGTACAAAATTTTGTATTTATAAAACCAGTGGGCCATTGACGGTATATTTTTTATGGTTTGGTTACATGGCACGGTCCTCCAAGGAGTAGTTTAATATGTAGATTCTTAAATAGGATGGGTTCCCTAGTTGTGAGTTGTTATTTAGGATTTTGAGATCTATATTATGTGAGACCCCATAGATTGGTGTTTTTAAATGATGATCTTTGGTTACATTGGTATGTGAGTATGTTTGATACCCCTTGAGATATTGGTTAATTTGAGTTAGTGTGGGTCTAGGTGGGTGGTCCATGTGACTTTTCATTAGTCTTGATTGGTAAGGATAAGTGTGAGATCCTAATAACATTTTAACATGATTCTTGTTTAGAGAATTTGTGCATTTTAGCATTGAGGGTGACCCGTGAGTGGGTTTGGAATATTTGGTCATTTTTTGATTGCATTGGTCCTATATGGATGCTTTGGAATTTGGATATTGATTCATGGATGGTTCATCCTAGGTTGAGGGTTGGGCTTATTAGATTACATTTGTTTGCTAGGAGGAGATCTTGTGTGTTAGTATTTTATCATTATGGTTTTTTTATATGGGGATGATTCACTCATGTTCATAGACTATGTAATGGAAGTGAATCCAGGTTATTCTTGGTGCCTATGACATAAACCAGGATCTTATGAGGTGCGTGAGGGAATGTGTTTTCCGAGGTAGGTACAAATAGGATTCATGAAATAGTGTGATCTATATGGGTCATTAAGATAATAATTAGTGCCTAAATAACCTTAATAGAACCATTGGGTTATATTTAGGATGTAATTAGTTTTCCAATTGGTTTTTAGTTAGACATTAACCTTTATTTTTAGAAGGCACCAAGGGTTCTGTACATTAGGTTTGATAGATATTGAGTGTAAGTAAGTCTAGTGGATTGGTTTTGTGAACCATGTTCTTGATGAGATTTGAATCTTTAGGGAAAATAATAGGTTCCATGGTTGTGTAACATTAGAAAATGTAGTGGCTAAGTGTTCAGGGGGTAATACAATAATGGGAATGTGGTGATGGACTGTGTGTTTTAGTTTTTTGACCTAAAATTACCTAAGTGTACATCATGACTCTTGAGTTAATTAGACATTTGTTATTTGGATGAGAACTAGTTTAGTTATATGGGAGGCCTATGTGTAGGGTGGGCCATGGATATTCGGTTATAATCAGGATGTATCAAGGATGGATGATTTATGGTGGTATTATTTGATGAATTATTATTTTTACATTATTCTAGAGGAGAGAATGGAGAAAATATTAACATCACCATAGGTACACTGAGAGAGGATTTGATATAGGCCTAGCTACATAAATTTACATTCTGGTATGATGACGAACATCCTTAGAGATTGTAATCAGGGAGTGAAAAAAGTGAAGATGTATGATTGTAATTTCACAATTTTCATTCTGTAAGTATGGTCCTTAAAATTCTCCAGATGTCGATGAATGGAATGTGTATGATTCTTGAAATTCTAGAACATGAAATATTTTATTCTTTGTTTTTTATCGCATGTGACAATTATATGGACACCTCCAATTATGTGGTTCGCCAATTCTTAGTTCATGGAATGTGATGGATAGATATGCTTGGGCAAGGAGGGACAATGAAACTCCTATTGTGGGAAGTTATGTGTTATCCATGGAGACACAACCCTTATGCTGGAATGGTTGTAGGGCTGTGGAATTGAAGGTGGATTTTTCCTAGTGTAATTATGAAGATAGTGAGGCAACATCTAAGGTGAATGCATAAAGTTAGTTGGGAATTATAATAGTATAACAATTTTGGTAGATGACCGAGTCAACCACAGTATTTGAGATTGAGTTTTTTGTTAAATAAAATATGAGGT
This sequence comes from Viscum album, assembly GCA_963277665.1. NCBI lineage: Eukaryota > Viridiplantae > Streptophyta > Magnoliopsida > Santalales > Viscaceae > Viscum > Viscum album. The sequence continues at coordinate 1,368,323,682 of OY728133.1, read as the reverse complement.
GATTAAATTGATGATGCAATTGGGAACGATAATGGTTTTGGGTCAGTGGATGATATAATTAGAGGGTTCAAGTTTGTAATTTGGTGTATTTTTTTTATAGAAATTGAGATCCATCAACACTTGAAGGAATTGTTATTTTGTGAGGTGTGAAATTTATGGTTGTCGTATTTTTTTCTTTTAAGATGACTTGATCGGGGAAAACTGACATTGTTTAAAATGTAAAATTGATGCATTTTATAAATTTAAAGAGGAATTCACTTAGAACATAGTTTTTCATTGGTTTTTTCATGGATGTATGGTATAAATACACTCTATTTAAATTTTTTATAATGAGGACATGTTCTAATATAGATTGGAGTTCACATGGGTGTGGGGCACGGTAACTATGGAATTCCACCAAAATCCTTGTAGGAAATATATTTTACTGTACATTTGAGTTTTTTGATGGGGTAGGTTCCAAGAATAAATTTTTTATGGTTATAAGATGATTAATTTTATAGGTAATAACATTTATGGGTGATTAGGTAAAAACATAACTTGGGGTTCAGCTTAGTGGGATCAATTGATCACCATAATTGTGTTCCAATTTTGAAAATGGAAATTGGCTCATGTTTTGTCTTGATGAATACCTTGAGATGGATATTGTACATTGGATCTATTTCAAGCATTTAGAAATAGAATAAGGATTTTTATATACATGGTGACCATAATTTGAATGTTATGTAGATGTTTGGACACTGAGGCTTCATGAGAATGATATGTATAATGGTGGGGTGTTTTTATGATCATATATCTATATAAGTCGAAATTATTAGAATTTTTTAGAAAATTATCTTACTGGATAGGTGAAGCATTTGATAAAGATTTAGGATGATATTCTGAGAGTTGGAATGTCTCAAATTAATATCTCAATTTTTGTAATGATTCTCGAGGTGTATCTTGGGTGTTTGGATTATATTTGGAGGATTTATGTTATGATTTGGGAGTTTGGGAGATTTATAGATAGGTTTTATGGGTTAGTGTGCATGATTTATGATAAACCAAGTGCCATCTTGGTGCGAAAAGGATTTTCAGTTCAATTACAACTAATCATGGTTAAAAAGCATGGTATGGGGATGGTTTTGGGTAATCTATATGATCTGAAGGGGAAACTGTGGATGGGTATGCCGGGTTAGAAACATGGGGCATGACCTATGCATAATTTTAATCACATAATTTTCATGATGGAAAAAAATATCACATGGGGTGTTCATGTTTGGGGAATATTTTTTTTTCCCTGGGCCCAAACTATAAGGTGTGATGGAATGAAATATTCTTACCATATAGTGGGTGGATGGATTGAGAAACCATGTAGTTAAACATTGCAGCTACACTAGATTTAATTTAATTGGGAATTTTAAAAAACCTCCACTTTTTATTTTAGAAAACTACAAAAAATTTCCTTTTACATCAGAAAACAAACATGGGTAGGGTTTCTCCTTCCATTCACCCTTCTTCAAGCATCACCATGGATGTGTTCTCGGTGGATTTATTTGGTTAATGTTACATTTCTTCTTCCCTGAAACCAATTTATCCCATTGAAGGGGTCCTTCTAATTTAAAATGTGTGGGTTTAGTGATTTGGTTATGATTACACTAAATCATTGTAGAATTATCCAAGGATATGAATCATTTTTCAGATTTGGTAGATAATATCCCAAAATAAATTAAGTATATCATTTTTTGGAGTTTCAATAAGGTATGTGTTCGTGGTGAGTTTTATTATGTTTTTTTCCAATGTATTAATTTAATTAAATTCTAAATTGATATCCCCTATTTGGGATTTTCTATTAAATGGTGATGGGTGTTTGTTGTGGACCAATCGTGGTGGTTACATGGAGTTTTGATAAGTGGTGATTGCTCATTGAGATTTCTAGCATTATTTTGAGTTTGGTTTGTTTCAATTAATTTATTGGAATTATTATAATTAACTATATTTTGGTATTTGGTGTGAAGTTTGATTTTAGGTGGTTGAGATGAGATTTTTTGGATGATGATGACTTCAGATGAGATTAGACTGGCATTGGAAGGCCTCTATGATTTAGAAATATTGTGGAAATATTATTTAATGATATAGTTGGTCAATAGGATTTACCCATAGTATTGATTCTTATTATATTTTTCTTTGATGTGTTTTCAATAGACACCATGTGTCATGTGTTTTCCCCCTTAGTTTAATTGGATTTATTTTGATTTCATTTATTAAATTATACCATACACACATCTCTTCAGATCTGTGGTGCTATGAGACTGATCCTACATCCACCCATGGGGTGTACTAGCCTTTCAAAAATATAATTTCATAGGTGTTGAGTTGTGTATAATGACTACGAGTAATTTTTAAATTATTATGTGGAGTGATTTTGTTTTTTATTATTTTGTTTATTCCAATATGGGTAAAATATGATTCAAAATGTATGTTTTTTAAAATGTGTTATTAAGATCAAGGTGATTTTAAAAGGGTTTTAAATGGATTTAAAATGTTGAGTAAAATTAGTGTACATTTTCTTATTGGGTGAAATTTATATAATATCACTTGGGATGGTTTTAGTTGAAATTAAGGTGTTGGTCCTAGTGAGTTATTTAAAAAGAATAATCTATTTTTATTTGTGGTTTCTTAATATTTATAAAAAATGTATCATTTTAGTATTTTTATTGAATGTGAAAGGTTCTGGGATTTAATTAGGAATTTTTTATTTTTAGGCCCATTGGGACTTCTATGTATGATGAATTAATTATTGTTTTTGAATATTGATATATAAATTGTGTTACACCATAGATTTGAATATTATAAAAAGATTATGTTTGTTTAACAATGAATGGAGGAACTGATTGATAAGAAAATTTATTATGATGTAGGAAATCAGATTTTTTATCCATTGTTTATATACCGAACTGACACTATTGGAACCACTAAAATTTTTCATTCTTTGTCAGATGTTGGACTAAAGATTATCTCCATTGGGTGGGACAATCTGAATCTCCAGGCACCCAGATGCATTGTAGTTTTAGATGATAGAATGGGGATCCTGAATCCAAGGGTAAGGATATGTAATTTCATATTTATGGTTTAGGATTCAATACTAATTCTATGAATCCATGGTCTAGATACCAAAATTATTCTCTGAGAACCACGAATGTTATGTATCGTTGGGATTCTTATACACTAAATTCTGAATCCCATGTTTGAAAATGTAGACTGATTCTCTTTTTAGTAATGATTTTTGATACCTATGTATTATAATTCATACCTCTATCATGGTCGAAGTATGTTTCATTATTTGAGTTACAAGAACAAACCCCATGAGTTTAAAAAGTAAAATTAATTAATGTTTCATTTAGAAAAAACATTGTTTAGTTTTCTTGTTTATTTAACCCATTTTTTATCAGAATACACTATTGTTAAAATAGGTATGATGTTTTATGAAATTTTTTGTGGCCTATTATTTTATACTCGTACCCAACTCTGGTTTCCACATCACATGGGTACTCAAGTAGTTCTCACATGATTATTGAAAACACGGGTTTGGGTAGTGGAATTTGTTGAGATTTTTATAGTTGGGTTGTTTACCTTTGAATGTATGAGGTTATTTAATGGGTTTCATATTGGGAATGTTATGAATCCATTTTAGTAGATTATTTTATTCTTGTTTTTCACGCAACTTTTTTAGTGGGTGGTTAGTAATATATATGAATTTGTCTTTCAAGAATGCATTATATTTCATTTTATTACAACATTTCAAGTTGATTAATTCATTCTACATATAATTATTTGTATAATTATGGGTTATTTTTATCATTAAATATCACTATAATATGGATGTATAGTCTCCTCATGTCACCATTTTATACCCCCACTTATAGTTGATATCCTCTAGTGTATGGGGGAGTGTTCTTGGTCTCATGTGGTGAACTTTCTCAAAACACAAATATAGTGGTTCTCGATCTAGGAAATAATTAAGAATCAAGACCAAAATTAATAATCCTTTTGAAACCGTTTCTGTTAAAATATTTTTATTTGAACAGTGTGATGAGCCTCTTAAAATTTGAGGTGCGAGATAAGTATAGTTTCTGTATGGATTGGATAGTTATTATATGTGTTTTTAAATAAATTTAAAAAATTTGGGTATTTTTTTAAATTCAATAAATAGTAGATAATGTTTTTAAATAGTCATTTAAAAGATCTCATAAAGAATTTTGATAAATATCACTTTAGAGTGGAGTGATTAATTTTACATGGTTATGATATTTCTTGAGATTGTGGAGATCTAAATAAATCAATGATAATGTGATTACTTAATTACATTACACAACATGTGTGAAAGATATAAGAAAATTATTAGTAAATATTATTTCTTACAGAATAATCTTCAATTACAATGGTATGATCTCACAACCACTCTATAATTTAATTCAAAATGATTTGGAATTTATTTACAATTACACCTAATTGGAATAATCTGACAATATAAAAAATTTGACTAAACTATTATCATTTACAGACTTTATTGTTACCATTTTTCTAATATTTGATACTTAAAAAAGTGAAATGGGTTTATTACATTTATAAAATATTTATTTAAATTTTATATAATTATATATACTTCAATGATAATGTATTTTCATTAAAATAGCTATGAAAATAATAAATATTTTTCAAAAAAATAATATGTTATAGAAATTTTAACAGTATTTATTTATAAGTAAGAAAAATATTTTCTAAAATCATGTCGATATTTTTAATTTAATGAGGAAATATAATGGTAAAAATAGACTACTGAGATTGATACTATTACTAGAAGAGTTCAATGCTAATTTCTATAAAAACAATTGGTAAACGAATCTGGTGTGAACCATATTATTGTATTAACCCATAATACATCTATTGATACTTCAAATAAGGTAAAAATATAAATGACTATAATCTTGGTGGTTTGTATTTTGATTTTTTGGAATATAGTCAATAATGTTTACGAATATCAAATAAAACTTATTTTGGTAGTGAATGTCTTAATAAAACCCTTAAACATTGACCAATTTTTTATGATACAAAAAAATGTTAAAATAAAAAACTTTTATGTTTTCCATACATCTTTTATATGAAAAAATTGTATCTATAAACACAAAATTTATGATCATACATAAGAATCTACTAAAGAACTCATTACTCAAGGGAGTTGTCCCTTGCCGGTGAATCACCGACTACTAGGATAGGATTTTACATATATCCATGGTTTGGTAGTCACTATTATGTTAATGGGTAAAATGAGAGGTCATATATCATTTGGGGATAATAAAAAGAATTAATGGGTGAAATTTTAAATGAATTTTTCTTCTTTATATAATCCTTAGGAATTCTCCATGATCCTTTCTAGCATTTTATAGTTTATTTTGAAAAATATGAATTCCATGGTTAAAATTTTGAAAAACCAATCCAATTTTTTAATAAATAAATAGTCCTTTAATTCTATGAAATTATTTATCATATAAATAATATATTATTAGTAATATGTAAGGTGTTGAAACCAAAAATTAAAACTTAATATCAATCATACATATTAAAACATAATAAGTCATGATAATCATATATATTTGATTAACATTCATTATTTATTTCCATATCATACTATATGATTGCCCTTATAAGAGGTTCAATGGTATAACCAAATTATAACTGCTAGTATTCTTAAATTCATATGAAATGAGAATTTTATGTGTATGTCATACACTATGATGTTCTCATATCATAAAATATGACTTATACAAAATCATTCCTGATTTATTTTCTAATTCGATGATATCTTCATAAATCTCCCACATAAATTAATGATCCATAGACATTGATATATTTTTCATTTAATATATTATATTTAATTACATGTGAAATAGTATCCTAAAATAACATTTTATATTAAAAAATCCTTCCAAAATAGTATATCATCTACAATATGTATCATATCATAGGAAACACATTGTAATATCCATCTAAAATTCATTTTGTATGAACTGAAGAACACTTTATGTACACCTCTATGAGATTCATATAACTTAATTCAAATTTAGTTAACTATAATATGTTACCACACATTCCTTTTTAAATTTAAAAAATATATTAATTTCTAAATTAATATATATAAGCAAAAAATATCTTCAAGAAAGGTATTAGTTACACTAAAGATAAAGAGTGACCCGGTGTGATTTAAAAAAACACATGAATATCAATCACTATTTCCACTAGATACACCATTTTATAAAATATATAATCATATTATTTCTTTCACTAGAATATCGAGTAACCACATGAAATAGTGTACATCAATCTCATAGGGATTCTCATTTTTTAATTCTCCACGTATTGATAAGCCATATAGATGAACACATCCAATATCATTCACCCAAATGGATAAGGGTAACTAATAAACCTCAAAATATAGGAATGAAATTCATATTTCACTTATCTAGGTATGTTCATTCACACCTTTTGTCTATCTCAAACAGAAGGAAAATTTTAATACTATTCATATGAGAGGAAAACTAACAACCTGATTATACTCCACCAATGACATGATCAACAACATAACAAACCATTCAAATATTATCATAGCTTCAAGGGTGGTGGAAAAAATATTTTATTATATGAATTTACCCATTTAGGGCATCATGTCTAACCTCAATTAATAGGGAAATAAAAATTTCCAATAATATACTCATAGTATACCTAAGTTGTGATGTCTGACATGATATGTGGAATACATCATGGGTTGTCTATGTAATGGATTAATATTATATCATCTTTTAATATTTAATAAATTTGATGTGACTGATATCTTTATTTACAATACACATCGAGTTTTAATAAACCATAATACATTATTGAATTATTAATTTTTCAGGACAATTATAACTTTGCCATGGTATTGTATGGTATAAAATGGAAAAAATAAATTACAAATATTATTTTTGAAAATTTTGAATAATTAAATCATTTTTTACCAATGTTATATAATGGAAAATAAAATATTTAGAATGTAAAAATTAATTTTATTTCTGAAAAAACTATTTTTAAGAATGGATTGAATTTTCATATTAAAAAAGTTAATCAATTACCTATTTATTAATTATTTTTATGAAATTCATAGAAAATATATAAATTTATTAATTTATATAAATATTTTAAAATCCATCTAGTAGTTTTTAGATAAAATGGAATGTAGTTAAACTCAATTAAATGTTGAAAAATTCATTTTTCTAAACAACAGATTTCATTACATTTGGTGAAATAACATAAAAAATAATTTCTTCCACTTATATAAATTGAATCATATAAAATGTATTAAACATTTTTAATCATAATAATTAATATCATTTAATAATTGCCAAAACTTTTTTTTCAAATGAAATTTAAAAGAGTAATATTTGGTTTTCACGGTTAGGGTAAAAAATTGTTTTTTGTGGGGTAGGGGGTACAAATAACAGATAATGCTATCATTTAAAATTAAAACATTTTAAAATTTATTTATTGAATATATTTAGATATTATATTATCTGTAAATTGAGGAATTTTCAATTTGGAGACACGTTAACATGAATATGACTTCGTATTATTTTAATATTTTAAGTAATTCCATATCTGTCCATCTAGTCACATATAAAATGGACCATATATTCCACCCATATTAAAAAATTGTTAAATATATCATTTAAAACCTAATTAGGCCTAATGTAACATCCAAATGTTTTATTATAATAAATAGGTAGTCATCTTACTGAGTAATTTCAATGTTTAACACTTTTTCTACATCCTTTAAATATTTTGTATCAAACCTAACATTATGAATCTATAATTATAAATGTTATTAGATTTTATTATGGTTTTGGTAAAAAAAAATTGTATCCCATTTCCATAAAATGTATTATTTTTTATCACTAATGTGTAATGACCATGATTTTTCCATGTAATTGTTTAATTATATTGAATTATTACAAGTCCGCGAAATTTGACGGTGCATGATTTCGAGGCCCGGTGTGCCCAGAATGAAAATCTGAACATTTTTCAGGTACGTTCAGTAAATACGTGAGTGGCCTTTTGTAACATTTGAACCAGTGCTCGAAATTGAAATTTTAGGACATCATTGAACTCGCTACGCAGATATTCATTTAAAGAGATCTTCACCTCAACCGTAGTAGGTCGAGGGTTAATTTTAGTATTTTATATTTTAATGGGAGAATTGAAAAAACTAAAAAACATTTATTTTATTTTTCTTGAAACCACAAAATTGAATATTTGGTGGTGGGGACCACCTGAACTCCCCTTTAATGTGAGGAAACCCTTGAATTCTCCAAATTAATGAACCAATAATTAATTGATCTAGTAATTATATTAGTTGGCTCCTCCCCTTTCTTGAGGATAGGGGAAACATTAGAAAAGAAGAACATTTTTTGTAGAGGATAACATGGTGGGAGAACCTCCTCCAATGAAGAACATCTCCAAAGACTAACATACCAATGTTCGAGGAATCGCCGACATCACCATCATCATCTTCCTCATCACGACACCTCCAACATACGATCGAGGTAAGGGTGTGTTTATGTTGTTCTTCCTGGTTTTATGTAGAAACATTCTCTTAGAAGCTGCATGCTATTAGTATTACACTGAGGGTGAATACCAAACATACATGGCCTGAACCCTCCACATCTTTAATGATGACGTGTTCTTCACGTGGCACGATAACAGCGACAGCACAACCGTGACACCGAAGTATACCGCGGACCATCAGTCGTGACAAAGAAAGGTGGTGGTTGTCACCATACCAGATACGTAGAACTGGGGAGGCACGTTCGCACCGCCTGTAACAAGGGAGGTTGTGGCCCGTCGGCCACGGTGGTGAGACGTCCACAGCCGGCACGCTGGCTGGTCGTGTGGAGGTAGGGCGGTGCACATCCGCGCTGCCGGTTGAGCAGGAGGTCGCGGCTCGTTGGTCGCAGCGGAGAAGGGTGGCTGCCGACACGCTGTCTGGCCATGTGCTGAAGGGGTGGCACGCTTCCACGCCGCCTGAGCTAGAGATAGCGGCAGCTTGGCTGCGGCGGTGGTCAGCAGGTTCCGGATGCCAGCCAGCATCACCACATAGCATAGCCTGGTTGGACAAAATGGAATGGCCAATGGGCCGTTCGGGTGACCTGGGGGGGAGCACCTCCCCTCCTGGGTGGTGGCAAGGGGGGACCCCACCACAAGGGGTGAACCTGGGTGCAGGCTGGGTCGGTCCGCACCCTGTGGGTTGGTCGAGGCCACCCCCTTCCTGGGTCGAGTGGGAAGATAGCCTAGAGGGTCAGGCCCGCCGTGGCTGAGGCCAACTGGGACGGACCCAAACTTGGTCGGTCCTCCATCTAGACCAATATATGGATTTTTTTCCATATAATGAGAATAGGGCGTCTGTTTGATAAACCGTCTGCAGTGCCAGAATCCATGGAATGAGTGTGTCCTTTTGGTATACTCCACTTGAGTTATGGATAAATTTGGAGTGCGTTTGGGTGGGATCGAACCCGAATCCAACAGGACCCTCAAGACTAACATGCTAATAACTTACAGACCAAGTGTCGGATTGATGAGTCGTCTGTTGCATTGGGTCCCTTATGATGAGGCAAACCTTCATGATACTTCTTCATGGGACGTGATTGATGTTGAAGTATCAACCAGTAGATTGAGGAGATGAACCTACCAAAATCAAGCATGCTTTGTGCGAAAACCCTGTGGATGGCTATACTTATGGTGACTTGATATCCTGTGTGGGTCACCTTTGGATCATGTGTATGTCAGAATCTCTAGATATTGTGTGGGTAATTTTAAAATAATGTGTGGGTCATCTCTAGATCCTCCGTGGATCATCATCAGATCCCATGTGGATTATATTTGATCTATTGTGGATCAACATCCAAGATTCTCGATGAAGTGAGATGATCGAGCAATACAAATAATCATGTACACTACCATACTTAAGTTATACCTTGTGTGAGCTGGGTCATTACTTTTGTGGTAATCTTCTGTGCGGTGATACCTTTGTGGTAATCTTCTATGTGGCGTTACCTTTGTGGTACTTACCTTCATGGTGATACCTATGTGGTATTCTTATATGTGGGATTGCCTTTATGATACATACCTTTGTGGTGTTACCTTTTTGGTATTCATTCCTTCATGGAATAATTGATCTTTTGGTAATCGAAATGAGCCTTTTTTTCTTCTTGAACATGATTTGTATACTTGAAAACTTAGGTATATATATGGTAATATACCTATGTAGGGTTGCCTATTGTTTTTGTGCATTGTGGTTTATCCTTTTTGGATTCCGAGACACCTTTGGGTGTCTCGGGGTCCCTACTGAGTGTCGTTATACTCACCCTTTCACAGGCTATTACCACACCATGTTCTATCTTGTGCAGATGACAGACAAATCTGAACAAGTTTGAGGGTACTAGGACAAGAGGCTGCATGATGGTTGGAATTAGATGAGAATATTCACATATATGACTATTCGAGAGATATACCTACGCTTCAGGTTGGATCCTTTTTGGGTGTTCTCATGTGATGTTTTCAGATTTACTCGCACTTTCCAGTTGGTCTTGTATTATAGCCCCTTTACTTACTTTACACATTATTTTTACTGTACATTGTACATTGTGATCGTAACATTTTGTGTGATTAGTAATGTGAGTTCAAATGTTATAAAGGAAATGCCTTTCTGGTTTTAGGGATATGCCTTTCTGGTGCAAGTCGCCAGCCCTTGTCCTATGGAAGGCAAGCTTGGAGTAGTCACGACATGGGTCCCGGGGGATGGGTCGTGACAAATTGGTATCAGAGGTGTCAATTCTATCGAAGAATATGGACTCTGAAATTTTAATTGGAAATAGTGTTAAGTGTTATGAATGTGTTTAGCAGGTTGGAGAATCCATTGTTGGTGCGGAGACCGACATATCCATACACCATGACCTTGACTTCTGATTTTTGACTCAGTGCACGAAAAAAATAATTGGTTCTGTGTTTTTTAATGTTTTATTTGTGATCAAATTGATTCATCTCACTATGTATAATTTAATGACCATGGAACACCTGTTTATTTTTAGGACTCCTCCACGCAGACAACCATCCAGGTTTCTAGGTAGAGTAGTTGATGACAACCCATCGAGTGATGAGGTTTTAGTACAGGGCCCCCATTCGGCAGTTGTACCATCGGGTTGTGTACTAGAAGAACCACTACCCATTGGTCAACCGATGCTATGAGCCCCAATAGTAGATGGTCCACACCGCTTGACCGCGTTTCATGAGTTTCAGTGATGGAGACCACCATGGTTTCGCGACGAGATAGATCCATAGGCAGCTGAGGATTGTATGGATGTTGTGGTTAGAGTTTTTCGACTGGTAGGGACACCAGCTGATCTCATGGTTATCCTTGCCACCATCCTTTTTCAATAAGCAATGGTAAAATGATGGAGCTTGATGCTCTAGTTTCACAATTAGGTCACTCTCATCTGGGTGGTCTTCAAGAGTCTTTTCAGGGAAGAGTTCATCCCAAAGACCATATGCTCAGAGTATAAACAATAGATTCTTCACTAGAAGCATGGAAACATGATCGTGGTATAGTACTCAGTGAGGTTCCCCAACCACTCACACTTAACCAATAACATGGTGCAATACCCTTTCTTTAGGGAATAGACCTTCGATTCGGGGCTCAAGTGGGATATTAAAGCTTCAATGATTTTCTTAAGCCTCCCAACATAGGCAGGGGTGTTAAAGAGAGCACTCTTAGTGGACAATTTTCTTACTGAGTAGTCACCTACAACGAGACCCACCATCAGACATCACGTAGAAGAGTCATATGCTGCTGGTAGCAGATAGATGATGCAGAGGTCCATGAGGACCAGACCTATAGTTGGATGACTGTAGGATACAGGGTCGGTTCTGTGAGGCTCGCGAGACAGAGTAGAACAGGCGGGGAACAAGTAGTGTTACTCATGCAGTGGGCATGGTCACATGGCTCATGACTGGACGACCATTCAAATGGATGACCATAATTCGGTCAAAGGACCGCTTGTACAGAGGAAAATATTTGATCAAGGTGGTCCACAGGTAGGAGGCGGACATGGTAGAGGAGTTGTCTATGCATCAGGCGGTGGGCGGCGATACGAGGTCATGCCGCCACCACCTCCAGGTGGTCCACCCCAACCATGTGGAAAAGGTGGACAGGGATGAGCTCAGCTCCTAGAATCTAAGACTTATGACCAATGTTCTCTATATATGATACAAGGTACTATTTTTGTGTACTCCACCTTAGCTGTAGTACTAATAGACACAGTTGCCAGTCACACTTTCATTTCCATGAACCTCATTCAGAGCTCGGATATTCTGGTGGAGTTGTTGCCTAGATATTTATGGATAGAAACATCAACATGAGTGAATTTAACAATTACACACTAGTTCCTGTAGTTTGAGAATACTCTAGAAGGATAGAGATTTGGCTGGTATCTTCTCGTAGTGGCGTTGAGCCCTTACGACATCATCTTGGGTATGAAATTTTTATCTAAAATACATGCTCATATCAACTGTATTAGGTGTAATGTGATATGTGTCCACATGGATTGGACAAGGATTTCCTTCACCAGTTAGAAGGAAACATTTATAGCATAGGTTGAACTTAACCAGAGGAGGGTGCTGCCGATCACACATCAGTTGGCTAGAATTACCCTTGGAGTGGTTGATGTTGAGAGCCTAAGTGATCCTTTAGTGGTGGGCCAGTACGCTGATGTTTTTCCAGATGATGTTCCATGTCTACCTCCTCACTGAGAGGTGGAATTTTATATCTACTGGTACCCCAGGACGACATAGATATCTACACCCGCATATCAGATGGCTCTAACGGAGCTTTGAGAGTTATGAGTATAGCTAGAGGACTATCAGAGAAAGGGGTTTATTAAGCCCAGTGTTTCTCCATGGTGTGACGTGATTTTTTTTTCCAAAAAGGTTGAAGGGAGGATGAGTATATCTGTGGGATATCAGCGCCTGAAATAGGTGACCGTGAATAACATGTACCCACTCCCAAGGATTGACGATCTCTCTGATCAGTTGAAGGGAGAACGGTGGTTTTCAAAGACAGATCTCAGATCAGGCTATCACCTGCTCATGGTACAAGATGAGAATGCACAGAAGACAACCTTCAGATGTCAGTATGGCCATTATGAGTTCTTGGTTATTCCATTTGTCCTGACCAACACCCCAGTATGGTTCATGGTCTCATGAAGTAGATCTTCCAACCATACCTCGATCGCTTTGTGTTATTTTTCATCAATGACATTCTGATATAATCTGATAGAGAGGATGGGCACACCTATCATCTTCAAATAGTTCTAGACACACTCCGGGAGAACTATCCTTATGGTAAAATCTTGAAGTGATAGTTCTAGATACGAGAGGTTCACTTCTAGGGACATGTTATCTTAAAGGTTGGAGTTGCGATGGATCTAGAAAAGATTGAGGCTTGTTTGCTATAGATCCACCCAAGAGTGTGATGGATGTGCAGAGTTTCATGGGTTTGGTTGGTTACTACCATAGGTTTGTGACTGTATTTTCAAGAGTTGTGGCACCCTTATCAGGACTGACAAAGATGGGGCAACCCGTCTTGTGGTCGGAGAGATGCCAACTCAGTTTCCAAGAGATGAGGCAGATACTGATGAGTTCCCCAATATTTAGGCTAATGGAGGAGGGCATTGAGTACATAGTTTACTGTGATGCATCAGAGATCGGGCTTGGATGTGTCCTGATATATGAGAGAGTAGTGATCATGTATAGTTCTGGACAGTTGATACAACATGGGTAGAACTACACTACCCATGACCTGGAGTTATCAGTGGTGTTCTTCGCCTTGAACGGGTGGAGAAATTACTTGATGGGAGAATGTTTTACATTCTACTCTGATCACAAGAGTCTCAGATATATCTTCTCTTAGAAAGACTAGAACCTGAGACACCGACGTTGGATTGAGTTCCTCTAGGACTATGATGTCGAGATAGTCTATACTCCCATGAAGGGAAACATAGTAATAGATGCACTCAATAGGAGATCTCGTCTACAGTTTCTAAGTGAGGCGACAAAGGAGCTAGATAATATGCTGATATCCTACATGGATATAGATGGAGAAACTTATCTTCAGTCACTGATAGACCCTCTACCACTCCTTCAAAGAGTCAGGGAGGCGTAGCATGGGGACACTGATAGCGAGGCTTGAAATTCTTAGATATCCACATGATAGGCACATGATGGATTTTCTAAAGGCGGGGAACATGTCATCCTCTTCAGAGGGTGTACTATAGTACCAATGGAACTTAGTGAGGAAGTGTTGATGGAGTTTAATACATCACCTATAGTGGTACATCCAGGAGTGGCGAATATGTATCAAAACTTTCGGCATCAGCACTAGTTTCTGGAAATGAAGAAAGTTGTTGCAGACTTTGTCTCTCGGTGCCTCACTTGTCAGCTAATGAAGGTAGAGCGTCAAGTTCTAGCGGGCATAGTTCTACCACTATAGGTTCCAGAGTGGAATTGGGGTAGAATTTATGTGGACTCCGTGGCATGACTTCCACCAATGTCCAAGGGGCATGATTCCATCTGGGTGATCATTGAACAACCCACCAAGTCAGACCACTTCCCACCTATCATAGAGCAGGGATCATTAGTGTATTTGGGAGGCCTCTACGTGTAGAAGATTGTGTGGCTTCATGAGGTTCCATCTACGATTGTCTCCGATTGTGATTCTAGTTTAACTTCCTAGAAATAGAAGGGGTTTTAGGAGGAATTTAGGACACAACTTCAGTTGAGCACCACCTTCCATTCTCAAAAGGATGGTCAGATAGAACATACCATTCATACCCTTAATGAAATTATACATGCTTGCATCCAAGATTTCAGCCTCACCTAGGATGATAACTTTCCTTTAGTGTAGTTTGCGTAAAACAATAGATATCACTCCACCATCAGTATGGTACCATTTGATGAATTGTACGGTCGACCTTACAGATCACCTATGTGCTGGAATGACCCTGAGGAGTCAGCACTCATGGGACCAGAGATAGTACGGGCTACCATAGAGATGGTACGGATCATCCAAGAGTTAATGAAGACTCCAAAGATTTGGATAAATCCTTAGGCTGATTGGAGATAGAGGGCTCTTGAGTTCAATGATGGTGACCATGTCTTTCTACGAGTCTCACCTTGATGAGATTTTCGGAGATTTTGATGGGGTGGCATGTTATCTCTAAGGTTCATCCAACCCTTTCAGGTCCTTAGAAAAGTTTATGAGGTGGAATACCACTAATCTCTTCCCCCTCATTTTCACCAGGTGCATGACATTATCAATGTATCCCCACTGAGGATATATGTTCATGATCCTTCGTATATCATTGACTGGGGATAGCTAGACATTGACGATTTGGTAACATTTTCGGAGGTTCTAGTGGAGATTGAGGATCGACAAGAGCAGGTCCTTCATTGGCGGTTGATACCTCTGGTGTGCTTTCAATGGTAGTACGGTATCCTCTATAAGATCACATGAGAGAGAGGGGCTCATATTCGTGCACGATACCCCCACTTGATTCCCTAGTTTGTGATATGGATTTTGGGGATGCAAAGCACTAAGGTGTGGAGAATGAAAAGACCCGGATTTTACCGTGTAATTATTTTATTATATGGAATTATTAAGATTTAGTGAAATTTGATGACGCGTGATTCTGATGCCTAGTGTGCCCGTAATGAATTTCGGAACATTATTTCTGGTACGTTTAGAAAACAAGTGAGCGGTTTTTTGTAAATTTTGA
This sequence comes from Viscum album, assembly GCA_963277665.1. Classification (NCBI taxonomy): domain Eukaryota; kingdom Viridiplantae; phylum Streptophyta; class Magnoliopsida; order Santalales; family Viscaceae; genus Viscum; species Viscum album. Next base: position 1,368,307,789 of record OY728133.1, on the reverse strand, counting down.
ACCAGTGCTCGGAATTGAATTCTGAGGGCACTATTGAACTCACAATGCTGATATTTGCTTTAGGAGATATTCACCTCAACCTTAGTAGGTCTAGTGTAGAAGTTAGTTTTTCGGATTTTCATGATAGAATTGAAAAAAAATAACCTCTATCTTATTTTTCATGAAACCCCCTTTTTGAATATTTTGTGGTGGGGACCACCTAAACTCCCCTTTAATGTGATGAATCCCTTAGAATTTGACAATTAATGATCCAACAATTAAATGATCTAGTAATTAAATAAGTTGGCTCCACACCTTTCTTGATGTTGGGGGAATGTTTGGAAAAGGGGAACTTTTGGTGGAGTGGAGAACATGGAGTGTGAGCCTCCTCCAATGAAGAATTATCCAACGATGAATGAACCGACGTTTGGGGAAATTACAATTTCATCATCATAATATTCTATTTCACAACACCTCCAACAGAAGATTGAGTTTGTAGTGTGTTTATGTTTTTCTTCGTGGTTTAATGTTGAAACATTCACCTCATAACCGCCGATAAAGAGGGATTCCACTACCCGTCAGTCGTGGCTGTGGGATGTCAGCGGCCAGCATGCCAGCTGGCCGCATGGAGGTTGAGAAATATGCATCCGCGCCTCCGGTTGAGCAGAAGGTCACCACTCATAAGCCGGGCAGAGTAGGGGGAAGGTGGCCTACCGGCGGACCGTGTGGGAAAGAGGCGGCACACGTTTGCATCGCCGGAGCTAGAGACCATGGACTCTAGGCTGATGTAGAGGTTGAAAGGTGGCTGGCATCCGACCAGTCGTGGTGGAGCAGCGGCGTGCATCCGTGCCACTGGAAGGAGGGCCCTCTGTTTCGGTCGGCTGCATCACGCTGAGCAGGAGCACTTCGGAAGGTCCCACGTGGCAGCTGGGGGTGCCATGTGGCACCGCATGGTTGACCAAAACCGAAGGGCCAATAGGCCATTCAGGTGACTTAGGGGGAGCTCCGCCCCTCCTTGGTGGTGGCTAGGGCATACCCCAACAAAAGGGTCCAAACTGGCCGTGGGCCGCACCCAACTGGATGGGCTGGGCTGCCCCCTTCGTGGGCCAGGCTAGACCATGGTCCAGTGTGCTGAGCACGCCACAACCCAGGCCAACTAAGTCGGACCCAGACCGAGTCTGGTGACACAAACCAAGTTGGGTTGGCCTAGTCCAGGTCGGGCCGGGTCAGTCCGACAAGGTCAGAAGGGACCCAGGCCCATCTAGACCCTTATATGAATTTTGACCTTATCGTGATAACCGGGAATCTGTTTGATGAACCGTCTATGATGATGGAATCCATGGATTGAGAATGTCATTTTGGAATACTCCACTTGAGTTTTGGATAATTTTGGTGTACGGTCGGGTTGGGTCAACCCCAAATCCCACTAGGGCCTCAGGATTAAAAGAATAAAAACATAGAAACCAGGCATCTTATTGACACCTCGTCTGTTGCATTGGGTCCCGTATGACATGACCGACCTTCGTGATACTTATTAATGTGAATTCATGGTAGTTGAAGTATCGACCAATGTATTGAAGAGTAGAACCTCCCAGAATCAAGCTTGCACAGTGAAAAAACCTTGTGGCTCACAGTACTTGATGAGACTTCAGATCCTGTGCGAGTCATATTTGGATCCAATGTGGGTCAAAATCTCCAGATCCTATGTGGGTCATCTTCAGATCATGTGTGGGTCATCTCTAGATTTTTTATGGGTCGTCTTCAGATTTTTTGTGGGTCTTATTCAATCCTAAGTGGGTAAATAGTAGATATTCTCGACAAAGTAAAATGATATAGCAATACGACTAATCATATATACTACCACACATTAGTTATACTTGTTGTGAGATGAGTCTTTACCTTTGCGGTGATCTTCATTGTGGTGATACCTTTGTGGTAATTTTCTATGTGGAATTACCTTTTTGGTACATACCTTCGTGGGGATACCAGTTTAGTATTCTTCTATGTGGTGTTACCTTTTTGGAACATACATTTTTTGTGTTACATGAGTGGTATTCATTCCTTCATGGAACAATTGTGCTTTTGTCCAAATAATTGGTCCTTGTTTTCCTCATGAACGTGATGGGTATACTTGAAATCATTGGTATATGTATGGGAATATACCAAAGTATGGTTCAATGTTGTTTTCGTGCTATGTGGTTTAACCTTCGTGGATTCTAAGAGACCATAGGGGGTTTTGAGGTCCCTACAGTGTATCGTTATACTCACCCCTCCATGGATATGCCCGCACCTTATTGTGTCTTGTATAGATGATGGACAATGCAGATCGAGGTCGATGGTACCCGGACTGGATGCTGCTCAGAGGTTGACATTAGATGAGATGATCCGAAAAGACGATCGTTCGAGAGCTGTACCAACCCTTCAGGTAGGATCTCTAGTAGGTTTTCACGAGAGCTGTTTTTGGTTTTACTTTTACTTTCCAGTTAGGCTTGTATTCTAGCCCCATTACTTACTGTACATGCTCTTTTTTACTATACAATTTACATTGTGCTCGTAATTTTGTTGTGTGCTTGGTTGTGTGAGTTTACAGGTTGTGAAGGCATTGCCTTCCCAGTTTTAGGGAAATTCCTTTCTAGAGCTAGTCGCTAGCCCCTACCCTATAGAAGGCGAGCTTGGGGTAGTCACGGCACATGCCCCGGGAGACGGGTCATGACATGATGCGTATGAGAGGACTTCTGCCTCCACATATTAATATTATTAATTTTCCATTACCATATTTCATGGTCGGATATTATGATGGATTTAATGTTTATATATGATATTTAGGAAATAATTATGAACCTAAAAATATAATATAATATATATATTATTACATTTACATATTCCAGAAAATGATAACATCACTTTTTCGTTTGTTTGGATTAACACTTCCTCGAAGCGATGTGATTCGTATTTCATTTAAAATTGACATGGTTGGTAATATAGATTTATTCAATGACTATTTATGATATTTATTACATAAAAATTATTTTATAATGGTTATTTAACAATTATATTTCATTTATTAAATGAATCGAAACGTGGAAATGTCACATGTTTGTATGGGGGTACAATTGTGTCCAAAAAGTGATGCAATTAATTTTTCACCTCCACTTAATGAAAATGATTATAAAAGATTATATGAATAAAAAATAAAAAAAATTAATTATTATGTATCTTGGGATTATTAAACTATGAGTAAGGTTAATTTACTAGAACCATCGATCAAAAAATAAACATAGAAAAAACAATAGTTTTCACCAGAATGTTCATTTTAATGATTAAATTGTTAATAAAATTATAATTTGAAATCATAATGGAATTAAAAAAATTATTATATGATTGAAGATGGATAAATAATATATTTAAAATAAATAAATAATTATTATATTAGATATTTTAATGTATAAGAATCAATATGGTGATTGAGGTAAGGTTCAATGTTACAATCACTACTTTTTTCAAGATTCGTTATAGTAAATTTCCATTTAGGTAAATTATATGGATACTATCATATAAACCCAAATACATAATTCTCCTTTCAATATCCTTTTAATTATTATGTTTTATAACCACTCTACAATGTTTGGTACTTTAAATGATCAATAAAATGTTTTTAAAGATAAGTAATCCTCACTTCCTATTTGGTCACAAATATTTTTCTTCCATGTAAATGATCAAAAAATTGTTTTATGGAACATTTTTCCTACAATATAAATATTTTAAAAGGTTCAATTAAATAATATATTAAATTATTTACATAATTATACAAAGAATATTTTTAAATGATATTTTCAAAAGAAATAATTTTTTTTGATGAAGTATGAAATGAAAATTATCCTTTAATGTATATTTGTATAAATGGATTTAAATTCCATGATGACTTTTATTTTAATAATATTTTTTATGTTTCATTGAATATTGTAGTAGAAAATTATTTTCTAGAAATTCTGTGATTTTTTTGTTAAAAATTTATAAAAAAAGATAAATGTTATCAATGGGTTGGAGGATCTTTTAATGGGGTTTTAATCAATATAAATAGTTGTTAATGATTATTATGCATAATTGATGATTTTATATTATGATTTCATCAACTTTTCATGATGAAATGTGATTATGATGATCATAGAATGATTAAATGTAACCAATTTCTTTCCCATGGGTAAATTAAAATATGATGAGATATGAATTCACACTTGATACCATCCATTTGATTTATCGTGATTGGTTTTTATTATGTGATTGGGATATGTTTATAAATCCTAATTATTTTCCAACTGTTATGCTATGATGATAGGATGACTATTTTATGATATTATGAGACATATATTTTTGGTTTTTATTATTTGATATGTGGGAAAAAAATTATATATCTCTAAAATACATTATATAATAAATGATATCTCATTAAAAGATATGGATTATAAATTAGAGTGAACACGGTTTAATGAATGACTTTTCCTACCATTATTTTCTTGGGAGTGAATCTAGGATAAGGAAATGATGGAATGAGGAGTGAATCTTGTACATTAAAGTAGTACAGGTTGTAATCCATGACTATGAAAATTATTTTCTAAAATAATATTAATGACAGAAACATAAGTATTATGTTTACAGTATTCCCTCATTCATCATGATTGATTGTCGATGATTTTAAACTTATATATATGATTATTTTTTATTGACAATACATTATTAATTGATTCATTATTTTATATCATTGACTAATTATGTATGATGTTATTACATTATGATAATGTTTTTATACCCTTACGCGTGTTCTCACATATGATCATAGATTGATATCTTCTATGTTCACCCTTAATTATAATCTTATATAACTCTTTATTTTGTTTTCCATTTCCCTAGGTTATAACGAAAGGTATTCAATGAATTTTTTAATATTGGTATAATGAGAGAAAAAAAATTTGGGATATGTTGAATATATTTTATAAAATAAGTTGTTTATGTTTATAGTATCTATATAAACTAAACCATTATGGTCCTCAGGCATGTATTAATGGGGAATCAATTTAATATTCATTTAAATGATGTAATATTTATATATGTTATTCTTAGGTCACCTCAGTTGGTTTCATATTAGGATTTTGTTATTATTTTACATTATAATTAGATAACATTATTTAAAAACATAATGATATGTTAATTTATATCATAAAATCCTAAATCATTTTTAGAGTATATATTTTTGAGTTCTTCTCTGCAAAATACATCCAAGTATAGATAATTGAAAGTATATGCATTTCTGGAACAGATAAACCTAGGGGTAACAACTACATAAAGGATTAATTGGGTATTAAATCAATCATCATAGATTCATGATGTGTAGGCCAAATTTTAAATACCTTGATAAACACCACCAGTAGATGTACATCGGGTAATTCACATTATATTTTTGAACCATAATGACGTATGATGGGGTAGAACCTATGAAAATCATTAATAAGACATAATGATATTAGATGAAAATATAATTAAATTGGATTAAATAAGGTGTCTTAATTTAAGATATCATAATATTAATTTTCTTAATCGATAATTATTAAAACTATTTATTTATGATTTATACTAACACTATGTTTTTATGGTTTTCTGTCAATTGTCAGAACCAAGAAGAATCTTGTGAAACATGAATAATACAGACAATTAAATAAATTTTCTCTTATTAAATTGAATGTTATAGGATATGGAATGTTAAAACATGTGATTATGGGTACCCATAATTATTGATACATGATAAATAACCTCTATATGCATGAGTTTCATATATCACATAATTAAATGAAAATTGACTTTATTGTGATTCCAATTTTTAAATATAATGTAGTATGGAAGTTTTTGTCTTATTATTTATAAATAATGTCTGAATAAGAACCTATGAAAGTATTCCAATGGAACGGGATAGTGTTTTATGTGTGGAAAAGATAGGTAAAAATTAATTAATTACGAAGGAAAAATAAATATATTGATGGATAAAAGTGATTTATATCATAAGGTACCATTTTTTTCAATTTATTATGTGCGGGGAATGTGAAAATTTTCTTAGTGAATTCCCTAATCTATGGTCTTACATCTAGAATACGAAATGTCATACATAAAGTTAATAATTTAAGTCGATCATGATGGTAAAGGAACACTTATCATCAACTCTAGATTTTGGGATATCATTTAATGTTTGTAAGAATGTTCCCTATAAAAGTATTATTATTTTATCTTTACGAGAATTTGATCATATTTTGATCATTTTTTAAATCTATATACATAGATCCCTTATAAATTAATATAATATGGAGTTAAAATTGTTATTTTGAATAAACGTATGCTTTTTTATACATGTGGGGATAAACATGAACATCCAATGAAAATTATATTGATATTTTATCCTATTCATGAGGGGTATTTATTCCCAATGGTTATGAAAAAACACAAAATTTTTATACATTCCTTTTATATAGGAACTTGTTGATTTCATTCTAGAAGACTCCCATATTATTCCCCTAATTCTTTTAGTTTAGATATTAATATAACTCATACATGGTGTTATGACAATTTCAAAGACTACATATAGATTATACCTAGTTCATTAGTATGGATAGAAGAAGAAACTCCATGAGGATCATGATAAGGGATTCATACAATCTTGTCTATCACCATGTGGTACATGTGTTATTTTAAACAAGAAATATGTTTTAATGAATCTTTGTATTAATTATTGTGAACTAAATAAGGTCACAATAAATAACAATTATCATGCATCCAATATTGTTGAATTTTTTCTTCCACTAAATGGATCTCAAAAATTATGATGATTATACACACTTCTAGATATAATCAAATTGGTGGTTAAGAAGGAGGATGTTAGACTATAGAAAAAGTTATAAATTTTACTATGATCAACCATTATTTTGTTGTAATGATACAATTTATGAATAAATTGTGTGTACCTACAATACCAGACATGAAGACGTCCTTTTTTGATGACGCTTATAGTTCATCATTTGTTATTCATCAAAAAAGTATGAAGAAGTTTATAATACTCAAAGAGTATTTTAAGTGGAATAACATGTAAAGATACATTTCATAGTATATACATATATTTTTCATATTTCATCAAGTTGATACTAATATATAGATGTATCAGGGGTTATTATAACCATTACACATAACATAATGTAAATAATAAGGAATTAACATGGATTTCAGTATCAATCACCTGAAAACATCTATAGGTAATAATTTTATTTGTGTTGTAGTTAGTTAAATTACAAAATCAATAAATTTTATTATCATGAGATAAGATTTATCTATTGATTTTATTTTCAATATATACAATATAGAAGTGGGGAGAATTCATGTTATACCATATTATATTTCATCTGATTAGGATCTATGGATTAGCTTATTGTGTTAGAGAAGTCTCCAAGAAGGTATCAATACGAAGTTGAACATTAGCACTGCATATCATCGTCAAATAAATATCCAATTGGAGGGTAATATTAAAACACTAATATATAGGTCTATATTATATTATATGTATTTGAAATGTATTTGGGATCAACACATTTTTTTATCAACTTTTCCTAAAATAATAGATTTCACGCAAGCATTCATATGTCCCATTATATATCCATATATGATAGAAAATCATAAAATCAATGTTCTAAGAATAATTTTGAGAACTAAAATTTCTGGGAACTTATCTAGTTTAGTAGATAGAAGACAATTTCTGATCCATTTAGTAATATGTCAGAGAAGCATTGAGTAAATGAAAATGTATGATATCAATCATCAATGAAATATAGAGGTTGATGTTGGTGAAGAGGTATTCCTATAAATATATCCTTGAATTAAATGTTATGAGGTTTATAAATAATAGATATTTTTTCCCTAAATATATTGATCCCTCCAAAATTCTTTATCATATAAAGATGTATTCTTATCTCTTGGAAATTATATCAAATTTGTCTCATGTTCATGATGTGTTCCATGTATCTCTAAACAATAAGTAAATACATATTCCATCACTAGTTCTAAAATATTAAGAAATATAGTAGGATAATGATTTATCTTATGTGTAATGATCAATAGATATTATCTATCAAATAGATAATGTGGTGTGAAACCATACCACAATTTTGGTCAATGTTTTGTTCAGAAAACATAAATTTCGAGTAGCTATATGGGAACCCAAGGATGTAAAGGAGAATAAATGTCTCGAATTATTTTTATCTGAGGGAAAATATTTCATGTAATACATTCTTATAAGAGGATATAATGCAATAATACAATATTTTATGATATATTTATCATTAATAAATTAATTTAGTTCAAAAACATTCATTGCACCCAAAACAGACTTACCACCTAGCCACATGTTTGGAAAGTATAAATATGACATGAAAATTTATGAAACATTATTATTTCCACATATATAAGAATTAATTAATTAGTTATAAAGATTTTATGAACCAAAAAAAATTTACATCAATGTAAACAATGATTTGTTTTTGTGACAAAAATAATTACGTGCACAATGTGTTTTTATGTTAATAACATTAATAAAAAAAGATTTATTAATGATGTTAATAAAATATATAATATATATATATATATTAAATATTATATTTTAACATTAATATAATTATTTTTATATGGAATGGATTTAAGGTATACTCAGTTTTAGGTTTGAATGATTTTTTTATAAAATGTGTTTTTTTAATTTTGTGAACTTAAATTAACAGGATCTTATTTGACATGTTGAAATTTAATATTTTTAAATGGATACTATATTTCCAATCATAATAACTCATATAATTTAACCAGATAAATTTGTATTTTTCTCATAAGAAATAGTAAAAAAATTAAAATTTTTTAACCATGGTTATGGTTAAAAAGGGTTTCCAACGTGTTAATCATAAATAAAGGGTGAAAATTACCATTATACTTGTCTAAATTTTAATGTTTTATTTAATTAAGAATGTATCTTAATGAAAAATTAATTTCTCCTATTTTAATATACATTCAAAACAAAGTGACATCATGTTATTAAAATCTTTTATATTATTTAATGTTTTTGTGTCCCCTCACTTAAAAAAGTGATCATCCTCTCTAATAATATTAATAACATTGGTCACTCTATATTTTCAAGGAACTAAACAATATTCTTGTAATCCTTATATTCTTTATTGAGATTTTTTTCATACCCTATAACTATCCTAATAGGGCTTAATGCGTAAGCCAAAGGAGGTATCTCAAAGAACAGATATTCATCCTACCCGATTATTTCAAAGTATATATATATTCATATACATACCATAAATATAATTTATCAATTATAATATTATTGAACTAATATAATAAATATAATTATATTTTATTATTTTAATGGTACAACCATTTTCCACATCTTTACCATCAAATGGAAAATTAAAGTATTACTTGTGCGTACGAGTAGACTACCTCCACCATATAACAATATGAATCATTTACCATCACCGTAAATCATGGATTTTTCTTATTATAGTTTTAATTTATATATATGATATTTATTAAATAATTATTCTTCTATAAATATAGTTTATTTTCTACCTTCTTATCATTCAATTCATTGGAAAATGATAATGTCACTCATACATACATGTGGACTACCACCACCACTATAGGATGTCATTCATTTTTCATTTTTGATTTACATGGATTGTAATATGAATATATTTAATAATGTTTTATATTAATATTGAAATAACAATTCCTCTTTAAATTTTAATTGTTATTATTTTATTTATTTCTATGTATCGAAAAGTGGGAACATCACTCTAGTATACATATCGACTACTGTCTCCACAAAAATATACAATTCATTTTTCATCACATATATATATGAATTATTATAAAATTGTATAAAATAAATAAATATGATACATATTTGAAGACTAATACTATTTATATGATCATACCATAGTGAAAATTCACATACCATAACCGTTGACCCAATACTTGTATGCTAAATGAATAATTATTCACCTCAATTCACATTTTAATGAATAAGAGTTTGAAAAAAAACTGATTTTGAAATTTTAATGGAATGATAAATTGATTGTTATAAATTTATACTATTTTTTAATATGTTTATAATTAATAAATAAAAATTATATTCGATATTTTAAGGAGTGAAAAGAATAAAAGGAATTTAGGTAAGGGTTTATGTTACAATCTCATTTATTTTTGAGATTGTCTATGATAAATTTTCATTAAGAGAACATATATTGATATTATCATTAAAACCCCATATACTATATTATAAACTAATTTTTCCTATAATTTTTATGTTTTAGTTCCATATTTCACTCTTTGGAAATTAAAATGTTTGAGAAATGTTTTTACAGAAAATTCGATCCTATTTCCACATTGTTCATTGTTTTTTAAATATAAATGGTCTTCAAAAAAATTTTATACATTTTTACCAAAACATAGTATTTTTCAATGGTTAATTAACATGATATTTTAATTTATTTTTTATAATTTAAAAGAGTGATATTTTTAATGAAATAATTTCGAACAAGTCATTTTTTCATTTTGGTCAAAGTGTGAAAATAATGTTCTCTTTTAACATATATGGTTTAAGAGGATTTTCCTATCATCATCAAAATTATATGAATTTAAAGTTACATTAAAATTTACATTTATTTACAATCAAATAATTTTATCGATTTTAGGGGTACATTTAGTTAAAATTGTATAAAATTAAATAGATATTTTTATCATATTTTCTAAGAATGGTATGAATGTTCTTTATTATTTAATTCTCATCTATGCTAATATACTTTAGTTAATGTTATGTTCCACTATGGATATTCTATTTTGAATACAAATAAATATATGCATGAATTATGAAGATGATTAGGGTGTTAGGATTATTAAATTAAACCCACTTATTTCCCATATGATGATAATGTTTTGATGAGATAATGAATATTATTATGACACCATCCAATTTATTTCTATTGATGAAATTTGATTATGTGATGACGAGTTACATACAAAACCTATTTATTTTCCCCAGGATATTCAATGATGATATTATGAATGTTCAATAATTTTTTAGAACATATATAAATGGTTTTCATTATGCGATTGGTGTGAAAAAAAATTTATATCCCTAAAATTTATTACAAAAAATTATATCCCATGTGGTTGTAGAGATTATAATGGTTAATGAAAAAAGTTTATTATGTTCCTCTGTCTATTTAGATAATCTTGGGATTTAACCAAGAATATGGAAATAATGGATTGGGGATGATGTAAATCCACAATTATAGCCTTTTGTACTTATCCCTGACTAAGGAAATGAATTTTTATTTTATGTGTATACCAAGAACATATGTTTTATACATATAATATTTTCTCATTTCACATGATTGGTTAATAATTAATCCAAACCCATATTTTTTAATAGAGAATGCCTTATTCCATGATTCAAAATTAAAGATATTTTATTACTTGGTTATGAAATTCTTAATTTATGATTTTTCCTCACACCATTATGATTAAGATCACTAGTTATCATTCAATGATATATCATATTTTTATCACTGCTGAGTATATTAATTCAATTTTTTATGTTTCTATATTTTCGAGGTTATACAAAAACTTATAAATAAATATCTAATTAGGTTACTATAAGAGAAGAACCTTATTGTAGATGATGAATATATTTTATGAAATATGTTGATTATGTATCTAGTTTCCAAATACAGTAACCCTTTATGTTCATCAGGTCATTATTAATGTGAAATTTATAGAATATTTTTATAAAAATAATGTTATGTATTTTTATGTTTTTCTCAAGTCACATTAATCTAAAACACAAAACATATATTGTATCCCATGAAAGTATGATCAATCATACAATTAAATCATAATAGTGATACCCCCAAACACTCATCTATATATATATAATACACCATGATGAACACTAGTTTTTTATAACATAATATCCCATATTGAGAGATTATTTGTCATTTCACTTCATGTGTCAGATGTACCCAATATCAAAAGAATGAATATTTCTTTATAACATTTTTATAACATAATATATTTAAATTTGATAACGTCATTCAAGAATAATAAAAAATAATATAAATATTCATTAGAAACATATCAAATATGAAACATTTAAAAATTCATTATTTTTTATTAATTTTTGTGTGTTTACACTCATATAATCTCAATGTGATTTAGTCAATATCTCAGTGTTACAATATAATAAATCACACCCATTAATTTATTTATTAACTAACATATTTGGATTAATATTGTTTGAATGTTTTTTTATTGGGAATCATATTCACAATGTTCAACTCTTAGATGAAATATTCTAACATTTTGATATCAAATAATATATTTTTTACGTTAATAACATATGTTGTTTACATAAAAATCAAAATAATTATTGATCCCATTAGTGCTATGTTCTCCATCATGGTGCTTCAGATCCACCTTCTATATCTCTAACATTTAGCTCGACCATTTTATGATCCTTTCCCCCTTCGATTGGTTCCTCCAATATCCTTGAAAATGAATGAATGAGTATTGGTGGATGGTGTCCAGTGATCACCATTTTAGAAAGATTTATTGGTGATGCCTCCTGCTATCACCAGTGGTCCCTTATTGAGTTGTTTAGAAATTATCTTCCTTCATTGGGGGGTTTCTCAAGGTTTCTCAAATCATGGGATCTCTCTAGTGCTATGGTGGTGTTGTTTCTATCTAGGACGTCCCTTTGCATCCATATGTTCTAGGAATAGGATTTCATTCGATATTGGGAAAGGGAGGGGTTATCATGTAGTCATCATAGGTTTCTATTTCTTTGGTGGTTTCTCGAAGCACATCGAGGTAAGGATTCCACCATGACAGTGCTTTGGATTCACTTTTTTGGAATACATATTCCTTTTTATAATCTTACTGTCCTAAAATCCATTGGAAATATTATTGGTCATTTTCTATGTGATGATGAAGCTACTCAAATGATGGAACAGTCTGTGGCTACTCAAATATGTGTGGAGTTTGATATAGAATCTCTAAACCCGCATTGGTTTATCATGCGTGAATGGAAAAAATTTTCTTATTAGAAGAATACTAATTTTCCAATGTATGCTAGATTCTGATCTCTATGTGGTTTTTATGTTCATTCATATTAGTTATACAAGAACCAAGGTATTCTGTAAAAGTCTCCATACTAGACAGCTTTTCAAGTTAGCGAGTCTTCTTTAGTGTCGATGTTCCATCTGAGGGGATGATTGTGGATATAGTGAGATTTTTCCACTCTAGTCCAGGAATTGTGCCATCTGAGAGAACATTGGTTTTAGGTTCTTATATGGAATTACACTCAATTAGCTATGCTCTAGTGGTGTCTCATGAGGCTTTTGTTATGAATTTTCCAAATCCTCAGGCTCTTCATTCTTCCAGTGACCAACTTCTGCTCGACCTATATTCTCTGAAGGACCAAGTCCCTCATATTTTGGTTCTTAATCTATATCATTATATTCTTTATTCCATTTTTGAGAGTCCATCAATGAATCCTTTGGTCTACTCTACTACCTCCAATCATAAGAGTTTGGTTGATTCACAACATGTCCCTCTTCCTGGATATGATCATCATGCTCCTTATCTAGTACAAATTGGGCTTCCTCTTTTCTCTATGATTTCCCTCCTCAGGTCTTCCCTCCACTATATTTTTACCCCTACTCATAATTAAAATCTTTTACTTGAAATTGTTTGGGAGGATACCATGAATCTATATTCTACAAAATTTTGTTCAAGGGTGTAAAAATTCAAGCTTCCTCCAATCTCTATTGAGACCAGGTAAAAATCCAAAGCTATTACCAATGATAATTTACAAGAATCCACTATTGAATTGGACTTCCAGGGCATTTTCTCCCCCTCTAATGATTTATTAAATCTTATGGATTTCCAATGGTATGGGATCCTTGGAAAAAGAAGATTATCTTGAATTACATTTAGAAGAATAACATTTCATTTTTTGGCTATTATAGAACCTATTCTTAATTATGATTCCATAAAGGACATACATTGAAGTATTAATTTTGGAAATGAAATGCATGGTCAGCTGGCCAACTATAAAATTTAGATCATTTGGAATGAACATATCCAAGTAGACTTTTTAGAATGTACCTATCAACACATTACTAACAATATTACTTCCAATATATGTCATTTTTTATTGTCTGTTGATATGATAATTGTGACCATGCTTAGGGGAATGATCCTTGTTGTTCTCTATCATATTTTAACAAAGGTAAAAAATCTTGGTTTCTTAGAGGATATTTTAATACCTTTCTTCATCCCTCAGAAATGAAAGGGGATGTATATACTATAATAATGGTATTGAAGATTTAAAATCAATTATTGCTTCCAACTAGCTTATGAACATGGGTTTCTCATGAGATTCTTTCACATTGTCCAATAATTAATGGGGTAGTAGCAGAAGTTGGATTCGTCTTAATAGTTTTTTGGGAAATATATATGCTATTTCTTCTTTCTCAGGAACCCCTATGTCTCATTTTTTTAGATCCCTTTCTCAAAATTCTCAACTTCTTCTTCATGTGCGTGATTCAGGGGAATTAAAAAAGGGTTTCTTAAACTGTAGTCACTGGATGCAGTTAGGTGGATTTAAAGATTTGGTATTTACCTCTTGGTCTACTCTAATACAAGGTTTATCTTGGGTTAGCCTTCAAAACAAAATATGAAGGATCAAGAGTGTTATTCTTTTTGAATTTCTTCTATATCCAATCCAACAGTTAATTTGGTTTCTCTTTAGGAAGAGATTTGTAACCATTATCTTTAATTACAATCTCAGTGGGACACTAATACCTATAAGCTTAACGATAGGTTAAATTTCATGTTAGATGAGGCCATAAATAAACATGATCATTTGGCTCGTGAAATATTTATTACAAATTAGAACAAATAAGTGGAAAAGAATACATATTACTTTCATTAATGTATCATGTAGAATAAATTTCACGGTAGACTTAATATTCCTCTTCCTGGGGGGTTCATTACCAATGATGCTATAATTGAGGTTCATATGGTAGTGGAATTTTTTTCTAATTCACTATCTGGTAATAACCATTCTCAAAGGTTTTATTATTCTTCTTGGGTTTCCCATGAATCCTTTTTAATAATATTACTGTTTGTATTTCTGATCTGTACAATCAAAGGATGGGTGATCATCATAGTGAAGATGAAACTTTTGATGTCGTTAGAGCTATTAATACTGAAATCACGCCTCACCTCGATGGTTTTCCAGGTATTTTATATTCTAATTATTTTTCTATTATCAAAGATAATTTGGAGTGGTCTAGTCAATATTATTTCAGGGTGGTCGTCTTCCATGAGATACCATGAATACTATTTTTGGCAATAATTCAGAAATTCAATCATCCCATTTATTTTAGTCAGTTTCAATCTATCTGTATGTGTAATTTTTATTATAATATGTTTCCTAACAATCATAATAATTTATTATCTTCATATCTTCTTCTCCATATTTTTAAAAAACTACATGGATTCTCCAAAGGGAGTAACATTCTAGGAGAAATTGGACTCATGGATGAAATGATTGATGATGTTGATATGAAAATTCTGGGGAAAACATGATGATTATGATTGATATGGAAAAATCCTATGATCAGAGTGATTGTTCCTTCATTATCAAATTTCTCAAGAAGTGTAGATATTGTGAATGATTTTCTGATCTTATTTTTATGTTCTTCTCCACTCCTTGCTTCTCAATTTCTCTTATGGGAAATAAATTTTCTTTTTTTCAAATCATCTTGGGGTGGTGAGAAGGTGACCCTATATCATTGATAATTTTCATTTTTGACAAGGATGTTCTCAGTTGGAACTATAAATAACTATTTTAGGAATGATTGATTCATCAATTTAAAGGGAGGTATGGTTTCTATTTAATATCTTAATCGTTCATTGGTGATGATATGTTATTTTTCAAAAATGGTAGTGAAAATTATATAACAAATTATATACATACTCTCTATGATAATTATGAAAAATATAGCCATTATGTCAATAATTACAAAATTGGAGTTTTCGTCTTCATCAAGTTTCCTCCCAGGAGATCCAAGATCATTCAATAGAGTATTATCATTCATGTTCAATGTTTTTCATTGGATTATTTGGGTGACCCTCTATCCAATGGTAGTTACAATATTAAATAATTTTAAAACATTATTGATAGAATTTTTGGAAGGATCTTGAACTGGAAATGTTGGTTTCTCTCTTTTGGGGGTAGGATTACACCGGTTAATAGTTATTTATTATATATTCCAATGCATGTATTGTCTGTGTGTAGGACCAACATTGTAGTGATCCATAAAATTTAAATTTTTCACAATTTGTTCATTTTGGATTCTAATCAAGACATTTTTCATCATTGGTTTACTTGGAATCATCATAAAAGACCTATTCGATAGGGGGAATTAATATCAAATGTATTAGTGATATTATGAGGTGTTTTTCGGAAAAAATGTTTTGGGATGTTATCTATGGGGTATCTCTATGGTCTTATATTACTGAAAGTAAGTATGGGGTTTTTAATTTTTATTGGTAAAATATTTATGATGATTATCATCTTTGGAAATAGTTGAAGAATCTTATTTCTCTAATTTTGGAGAATTATTGGTGGATTTTTGGGTGTAGTGACATCACATTTTTGAAAAATAATTGGATTTGTGATGTTTTATTCCACCTTGGCTATTTATTTCTGGTCATTAGTCTTCACCAGGGTAGTGCATATCCTTAGTTCACTAATACAGTGCTGAATTAGGACCATAATAAGGATATAAGGATTATTTTTTTCATAAAACTATGATCAGTGCTACAACACATCCTCAACAAATGGAAAACTGTACTTCTTAGTTTTCTTTTATATGACTCATCCATCATACATTCTTGACATTTTGGGTCTAAAACTCTTGTGTAGAGACATTATTCCTAACTACAGTTTTCTTATTCATAGGATCCATAAATTTTTCATCCTATTTTTGATAATCGACAGTGTAAAAGAGTTCTATTAGGTTCCATGTGAATATGATGTATCAGTGCTCACCGTGAAACAATTTATCATTTATTTTTACAATATTAATGGGATGAGTTTTGGTGGTTTTAGGTTGTTGGTTTACTAGTTTCTATATGAAGGCTGGATTCAAGGGTTGATTTCCTTATTAAGAGGAGGGATTCCCTCTATCAAGACTATGCATTGGAGAAGGAGAGTATTCATTCCTATATCATGTCTTGTTGGATTTTATGGGAATCATGGATCATTTTTTTTCATTGGTTATCTCAGCCATCACTCCTCTATACCATGTCAACATTTCTGGATGTTCTAATCTCCTTTTATCATTAATTAAAAGAAGATTATTTTCTTTATGTGCTTCTCATTCTTGTTTCTACTATTAGTTCATCATGGGAGGTTACTTTTGGGATCAGGAACTATGGTGTTTGGGTTCATTGGATGTCACATGTGAATGGTCAAATGTTGAATATATATGGGTCTTGTCTCCAAGGCCTCATGCGAAGAGGATGATCTATTCATAACATACGTGGTTCTATCATCTAGAAATCCCTATTTATTTTGGTGGGTAATCTCTTGTTTCTACAAGATTTTTGGTGTTACATCATAGTCTCCAGTTATTCCATTGGAATTCCATATATATTCATAAATTTAAACATGATTCTGTAATTGTGGTCAATTCTTTGAAAAGTTAAAAGGTGTGTCCTTCGAATATTATTTATCCCATCAGGAAATGTATTTAACTACTTTATATGAGAATGAGGGTTTTCTAATACATGGTGGGAGAGTAATGAACTATAGGATTTTATCTCTTATAAATGAATCTATAATAATATTCTTATGGGTTTTTATAATTGTTGTTCTCTCTGTGGGGATTTTTCTTCATTTGTCTGAGGGGATTCTCTGATACTCCACTAGTTTCATCTCCCATGACATTTTACTTCTATTTTTTTGTGATTTTCATTTATTACTATTAATAGAAGATTTCAATTTTCAGCCATAATAAAACCATTAAGGTTTACATTCGTTAGAATATTGTATTAATAAAAAACTAGTATATAAAAAATCTACATAATCACCCCCAATATTTATCACAAATATTACCATTCTTATACATATCACACATAAAATATTCTTTAATATCCCGGGGAAAAACATAATAAAATTTGAGGTCAGATGCTTTGTAAGGGTAAACAAGGGAGGTACCATTGAATTTATGAATAACATGTTAAAATGAATTTTAGGACATGATATTAATATTTTAGAAAATTCCTAATAAATCATAGATCATAAACATGTGTAGTGGAATTTAATTTCAGTGTTCATAAGAGATTGACAATAAAAGAATCTAATATCATGAGCAATGATATTATAAAATTGGTGTTAGACATAATATTGAAGCATTCACATTAGCAAAGAAAATCATTTATTTTTTATTGAATCACCACCATGACTATGATTGTGTGTTGGGTTTACTTGGAATTACATCATATCTATAGTCAATGTTCACTCCTATGACCATTACAATGGTCAATGTCCCTTACTAAACATGATTCTCTTCAAGTTCCTATTATTATTATCTAATGATATATCAATATTTACTCATTTAATTAGAGGAATATATAATTTTGGTCCCACTCCTCAAATAATAGATACATTATTTTGTAATAAACATGATTATAAAAAATTAATCCTTTAATTATATCATAACCCATGGAATGAAAATGGGTTTCATAAAACCTCATCATAACTGAACACATTGAAAATAAATGGGTTTTGTAATCATGACGTCATCATAATAATAAACCATAAAGAGAAAAATTAATCAAGGAATAATAAAATCACATTCCTATTAAAAAATAATTATTTTTATTAGATGATATTATAGATGAAAAATTACATTAAATGGCCTCTATAATTTTTATTGTGGAAAATAATATTTAATTTTGAAATTACTTATTAAAATTATATATATATATATATAAATTTAATATATTGTCACATAAAAGAACCATAGATATTTTTGAAGGAATACTAAAATCATTGAGTGGTCATGGTGATGTGAAATTCTATTTATACTGAGTATATTAGAACAAATATTTCATTCACATTTTCAGTAACACGTTAAAGAATATTGTTAGAAAAAAACATAAGAATATTTCATTAAATGAAATCATTGAATGTAAAACATTTTTAACATTGAATATAAAAAATATTAGTATAAAATAAAAACATTATTGAAACCATTTTAATGAAATCATTGACATGGAAGAAAATTAATTCCAACCGAAGATTAAATAAAGTCTGTTTTTTTTACATTTTCTTGGTCATTTACAGTACTAATCAGACATAAATGGTAAAATAAAATGACAAGTACAGTAATAAATAGTGTATTAAAATATTAAATGGTTTTATTAGAAAAATAATATCTTATTTCTCTGAATTAAAATTCATGGATAAACAATCCTGATTAAAATTATATTGAATCACAAATCCCAAACCTCATGTTTGAACTATTTTGAAACAATTCAAAAATAATATATAATTAATTTAAACGAGTAAAAATTATATAAAATAAGTATTTAAATACGTATAATATCACATATGATACATATATAGTATTTCAACACATATTTAATTCAAATTCCTTAAAAAATTTCTTCTCTTGGTGCTGACTCAATCATTTTCAAGGAAGTTTTTGTAATGAAGTTTTAATACATGTAAATTTATAATGGTTCAATCATATTAAAATTATTTTCCATGATAAAAATCTCATATAAATTCATTATATACATATTTATAAACATATATAAAATTTAGATATAGTAAGATGATTTACATCATTCTTGGAGACAGTATGTCATACGTACACATGAACAATATTTTCATTTTCTAATGATAAAATAATGAATAATAAAACATATTTCATAAATTATAAAACATAAGTCTATAAAAAATATTATAAATAACAGTGTATATATCATAATAATCAATAATTAATGTTGTTGAAGGAAAAATTAATTATATTGCAACGTGGAGCTAACATTCCACATATACGTTCAAGTGATACTTTCCATTCCCATTCAATGGAATAAATGTTGTAAAATCATAATAAAATTTCATGATACTGAGGGTATACAATTTATCAATTTTTGATTAATACCATATAATTTGACTGGGTAATTGCATATATATGTTTAAATATGTTAGATATTACAAATACATATTCTTCTGTAAGACGCCTTTAGAACCCTTATTAAGGACTCATAGAATGTTATTTTAAGAAAACATTAATCTATAATTCATTTATTTATATGTAGATAAGATAATTTATTTGATATTAGTCAATATTTGTGGCTCATAGTTGTTTAAAAAAGAAAGTGGATGGGTTTCTATTTTAATGTGGCCGAAATGTCCCAACGATAATTTCTAAAAAGATTAAAATTTAAAAATTTCTTATTCAAGTTGAATGCTTCAAAATGGATAGGGATTTGATATTGGGATAATATAGGATCAATATATGTAAACACAATAGAATTTATATTTTATTAATTATAAATATTACACTTATCTACTAATATAACCATTTGGGAAATCTCATTTCATCTTTAACCATGTAGCAAAATAATAATTTTTTACAAATATTTATATATAATATAAAGTTTATCATATTGTAAAATAATAAATTTTCTAATTGAAAATTTGGATTCTATTTTATCAAATTAAAATCACATATTTGTAATAGTTTAATTTAAAAGTAATACTGTAAAATGTTTTGAAAAGTGCTTTTCTAGAAAAAACAATTACGTAAAAAATGTTTTTATACCAAAAAAACATAAAGTTGATTCCAATGACCTTATTTGGAATTACTAAAAAATTAATGAAGAATTTTTTCTTTTAATTTATTCTAAAACAAAATATATATTTTTAACACTTTAAACAAAAAGATAGTTTTTCCTTAAGAATTAGTATTCCTCATTATTTATAAAAAAATTAATATTTTCATAAAATTCTCCAATGTTTAATTTATGATAATATTAAAATGATAATATTGAAAATGAATAATATTTTATAAAATAAAATTTGTAAATGTGAAAAAAATATGTTTCTTTACATTATCAGAAATACGAATAAAAACCATTTGGAGAAAAATATTCATTTTTACACAACATAATGACATTAAAAAAATTAGTGTTTTGTTTTCAATAAATATAAATTATATAAATCATTTATTCATATTTTTTAAAAAAAATTATTCCTATTCAATTTTTAAATTTAAATAATCATTTATAATGGTTTATTATGTTACATTTTATTTATAATCAAGGTTACGAGTATCACAATCTATTAAAGATATCAAATTTATTAAACAAAAATGTAACAAAAATATGTCTAGGTGGTAAATTCTACCCCATTATAAGAATTTTTCAAACAAAAATATATCACTTTGACAAAACAAACTCAAGATACTACTACTACATCCCATCCATGGGTTCTCATTTATCTTCATCTAATATCTTGTTCATCCAAAGAACTTGAACACTATGGTACACTTCTTGAAAAGAACATTATCTCTATGATAAAATATTTTTATTGGTTTTTATTCAGAGTAAATATCACAATCTAATATTTAACCTCTGATTTTAATACATTTGAACTGTCATTTTTGAACTTCATTACGAGATATACATGGAACAATTTTGAATATCCAAGTATTTTGGTAGCAGTGCCAAGTGATAAAAACAAAACCTACTCAATCAAGAATAAAAAAATAGATAAATATATTATGGGATAATATTTAACTTATTTCTGAATCTCATAACCATATTCCATAGTAAAATTCATTATAATTATTTCTTAGTAGTTTTGAATTCCATACATCGTCGATGAGTGTCAAAATAATGCTTGTACCTAATATATGATTCTCTCCAATACCGAGTAATAGATTTGAACATCTATTTTATTTCCCCAATAAATCAGTTCCCTAAAAGATTTCATTCTCCAAAATCTTCACAATATGTTGATGTTATAAACTTCATTCCATAGAGGCCTTTATATGGATCCATAAAAATGATCATTTAAAATCTATTTTTATAATAGAAAACAATCAGAGTTTAGTATTGATCACAACCACCCACAAAATATATAGTAAAAAATATCAAAAAATACTCTTATTTCTGAATAGTTCTATAATATTAACCATATTTCTTGAGGATAATGAGTATTACTAAAACACGACACTAAATCCATATCATAGTGAAGACATTTCTAGAACAATGAGGTAATCCTAGGATCATGATCAGATAAAATAGACTGTGATACCACAAGAAACCCATCCACTTATTGTGAATCTTGGTAGTGTTATCAGGATATAAATCATAAATTATATAAAAAGTGGATACTAGATTTATAACGAGATCAAATATAATCCAAATAGCATTGTGGAATTCATATGTTTTGAAGAGTCAAACCATAAATTCCATGGTGATGTTTTCTCAATTCCATTTTGGTATGTTTAATGGTTGTAACATCCCCTTAAAATTATATATATGATTCTTATGTTACATAGATAATAAGAACCAATATACATACAGTAAAATATATTTCTTCATGTTTTCCCACTATAAATACTCTTTCAGATATATTTTAATCTTTAGACTACCAGATTGATTAGAGAATGATGAAATATGAACTTCATCCAAAATATCATAATTAAAATCTAGTATGTATGGTACATATATATGGTTCTTGAACATTATAATTCCATCACAATCAAAGCTAAATTCAATAACATTTTTCAATATTAATTGTGACCCTATATCTCCATTTAATTCCACATTAATAATTAAATGGATATATAGTTGAACACTCTATTAAAAAATATAATATTTCATCAATTTCATCAATATTTCATAGTCCTTTGAAAATCTATAAATATTGGCAATTTTGTAAACTTTATTATAGATAAGATTTCATGATCCTTTCTACATTTAGCATCTTCCACATTATTCCATTTTCTAGGGTGGTAATGTATTGAGAAATCATAATAATTAATCAAATATTTCAATCTTATATGGTTAATATTCAACTCTTTACGAGTGAATATAAAATTAAAAATTTTAAGATCAGTATATATTTTAAATATTTTTTCATTAACATAATCCCTTTAAATATGAAATTTTAATATTACCCCACCTAACCTAAAATCCCGAGTTGGGTAATTTTTCTTATGAAACATCAATTTTTTTGAGGCATAAACTATAATAATATAATTTTTCATTAGGGTTTATCCTAGTACCTACTTTAATTAATCTATATAGATCAGAAACCCTTATTTACTACATGGAAGTGTAATCATAGGTGTACTAACGGAACTTCTCGTTAGTTCCTCAATATTATCTATATAGTCATATGTCTAAAGAAACATGACTTCCTCTTGAGTGAACATTGTCATTAGATAAGATATCCTAGTGAAATTCCAACAATGAAATTCAATAATATTATGAAAAATAAGTAACACTATATATCTCTATCCCAATTGTTAGTATAAGACAAAATTAAATAACTTTTTTCTTTATGGATCTACCAGAATATCCTCATTTCATATTATATGACATAAAAAGGAAAAAATCGATTTCCAAAATTCACACTTGATAAATTCCACATACAAATTCTCCTTACCTAACTTATTTTGTAGAATTTTCAATTGATATGCATGATAATGTTGTCTCTAAAAATATATAAAAATATTTTCTTTAATGATATCCACAAATTTATCAATGTAATATCAAAATAATCTATTTGTTTAATTTATAAAGATAATTAGTGCATTAGTAATACCAAATGGACTCCCAATTAAATCAAACTGTTCATACCACATATTGAATGTTTTCAAGGAAATTACATTTTTTTCAACACTCAATTGATCATATCTAGAATAAAATTCTTTATTCAAAAGTTATTGAGCTCAAAAAAATTGATAAAACAGATCATCAATAACTGGTATAGGAAATTTTTTATTGAAATATATCATGTTATGTTCTCAGTAATAAAAGAAAAAACTCATTGACACATATTATTTCATCAAAAATGAGCTTATCCACCCTGAAGTGACATATTAGGTAATATAAATCCCTTATTAATATTCACATGGAGTTACTTCATAAATTCATTAAACTCAATCTGGAATATTTTGTATAGATTCTTAGAAATAAATGTAGCAGAAGGTATGCATTCTATTGAAAACACAACATCATGATTTGGAGGAAGAATAGAAAACTCTTTAAGGAAAGAATAAAAAAACCACATATAATACTAATATTTTCTAGGTTGTTGTTCTACCCATCTATCTCAGATAAAAAAAGTTTGAATAGAAATTATGAGCCATATAATTGATCAAATTTCCACTGTAAGTTCATATTTCTCTTCATACTGATATATGAGCATAGGTTGGATTTTAATATCAAATCTAACATACATTACTTGTAAATTTATTTTGAATAAATATAAATTACTCCAATACATGAAAAATTTAACATCAAATTTCACTAGAAGAAGAATCAAAAGAATTTCATGATATAAATTCCTGAAAACATCAATTACAGTTGAATAGTTAACGCGATATGTGATCATTGTACCATTACAATTTTTCACTTATAATTATATTTCAAATCATTGTGTTGTTATAATGATACCCAATGAAAATTATTTAATTAAAAAAGGTGAGTTGATTAAGTATCAAATAAATAACTACTAGTTCTAGAGTAGATTATAAGTGTACGATTCAACACTTCATTATTGTACCCCACATCGGCAATAGATATTTCATGAGATCTCCCTTTTTCTCTAGGACTATGTGGTTTTTTATGTAAATCATCATCATTAAACTTTTTGTTCAAGAACTAGTAAGAAAAATTAACATTCATATTTAATTTAAAGTGTTAGTGTGTGGATGGTTAATCCTATTGATATTTTTTATTAACCATTTAAATCAAAATAGTATTCACATAAATTCTATATTATTTTTCATTCTTTCCATGTTTTCCAAAAGTGAAAAAATTACTAATACACTTAATATAATTAGCTTAATGTTTTGATCGACACATTGATAATAAAGAAAAAAATTCTTTATCTCTCCCTAATTTCTATTATTATAATATTAATTGATACTAATATTCCTTTTTATGTCAAAATCATTAGATTTATAGGTATCTTCAACCATCATTTCTAACATAATGTAATATTTTATGATTTTAACATAGATACTAAAGACACTTATGGATAAGACTCATAAATATGTTAGATTTATGAAAATACAAAATCCATAGATATTAATTTATGGTTCAATTGTAATACTTCAATCAATCTTCAAATGTATTGATAATTTTTCCTTGTAGGTAAAAACAAAATCATTATCCTTATAATTTATCTTAAGCAATTATTTCTGTATTTTTATAAAAATAATATGGGGAAATTACTTATAGAAATAAAACCATATTAATTAAAATTACTATAGAAAGGTTTTTTTTCCTACTACCTTGTGTTATTGATGAGAGTCCATTATTGATCACTTCACCTTCCAAACAGAAATAAAATTAAAATATTCATTCTCCAAACATCAGGCAAGGAAAAATATCAATTAGTTGGTACTGATTAATTATTGACAAACTAGTGGATCATCATACGAACTGAAATAATGTTAATGAAGAATCATGAATGACTTAATAGAGTGATGTTCCCATATTTCTCACATTTTAAATCTTATTATGAATCATTTATTGAAAATGTTGTGTAATAATATAAATATGTTTTTGTTATATATTCCATAATAGGAGTTTTCTCAGGATAAAAATAACTGCATAATCCATCATATTCAGTTTTAACATGGTTACTTCTCTTTTATGAAATTGAATGAAACAAAAAAACATAGTATTCATAATATTATTAATATTTTTAAATCATATCATCATGAAAATAATTCAAAGGAATTAAAAATCATAAAAACTATTAAAATACAATATAATGGTTCATAAATAAAATGTGAATTACCCTTTGAATATCCTCTAAGAGATCTTATCCATGTGTTTAATCTTAGTTCCAATCATCATAAACTGTTGGAAATCAAGTTAATACCCAATATGAACCATTAAGTATTGTTTCCCCTAGGTTAATCATTGTAATAGGCACATCAAAATTCTATTATACAAAGAGGGATACATTTTCTAGAAAAATTATACTTATTTATATACAATAAAATAAGATTCTCTCTTACCCTATGGTTTTTACTAAGGGTTATCAATAATGTTTTCTCATCATAGTTTCAAAAACATTCTAAACCATAATCTCATTCTAACTATTAAAAGCCATAAATTGGATATATATATATATATATATTATCTTATTAGATGATTATTAGTTATATTGAATTAAAATTTATTCTATATTAGTAAAGTTTCAGTTTTTTGAAAAATGTGGATTCATAAAAAAACATGCACATAAATGATCAAAATTATAAATAACATAATTCTTCATAACTCACACCATTATTAAGAATATCATATGTAAAACCATTATTTATTTCTTGGTGAAATGGAAACGTAATAGAGAGAAATATTAGATTCATAATAATGGTAAAAAATTGATATAAAAATGATATTTCAATAATAACATGTGAATAAGGGTATTTGAATATGGTCAAACATTTTAAATCCATGATAGTAAAATCATTGATAATGAACATAAATCTTTAAATAATATTTTTTACCTCATATGATGTAAATCCTAATGAAATAAAACTACCTGACCAATTAGGGAATAACATTTTTTGAATACATGTATCTAAATAATAAAAATAATGATAGAAAACAATTTCCTTAGTAATGAATTACATACAAGACTATCATAAGGATTAGGTTCACTCTCACATTCCATTATATCATCATTCATGTTTCGATCCCAAGACTGTTATAGTGGACATAGTCCATTACTGAATCAGATTCCGTCCTAATTAGTGTTCTTATTATCTCATGAGATATCTAAATTCCCCAAATTCAACGGTGGAATTTATAATTCTCATACATCCTATCACATTATCAAATAACAAATTTTTGTACCACATTATCATAAAATATTCATAATATCATTATATCTCAACCCATGTAAATAAAATGTGATTCGTAAACATTTAATCATTTCATAAAAGAATTACCCATGAGAAATAAATTGGATTCACAAACGTCTCATCATCATAATAACAAAACATCCATAGAATGAATATAGACGGTATCATGGGATCATATATCTAACTATGTATAATTAAAATCAAAACTATGAATCATAGATGATAAATTTCATTAAAATATCTATGGAATATTTCAGGATTAAAATAAAATGTTCACTGTGAAACAACTTATTTAAAATAAATATATTTCTAAAATAATCAAAAAATAATTTACCTCAAAAATAACCATGGAAAATTTTATATTTATCATCAAATCATTGATTTGTCAGGATGGTAAAAAAGGACACAAATTTTGAGTATGTTGAAATAATGATTCCATACACATTTCTATTAAAAAGAAAATAGTACCTTCTTTAGAAAAATGGAAAAAATATTCAGTTAATTTTTTTTATAAAAAGTCAAACGTAGCTAAAAATTAAATTAAAAAATTAAAAGATAATAGTAAAAAATTCATAAATATATTTGAAAGATAACATATACAGGGAAAAAATTCAAACCATATATGAAATATCTCAGTTATTTTAAGTACCAAAGAAATGGATATTTTTATATTACATAAAATTTAAATGTATAAAAATAAGTATATAAATTTGATATGGTTTATCAGATATGGATCATTTGATTTACATTAGTATAATTTTAGGTATATGTAATCAGGATAAAATGATATTTTAATAAAAATATCAAAAATCATGTTCAAATTTCATCAAAATTAATCTAAAATACGGTACAATAAATTTAAATTTATTATAATTATATACCACAAACATTTATACTTATAATATCAATTCTATTCCACTTATAACATTTCAAGGACCATATATTAATAATTCATTTTTAAAATCATTGTTTTTTGGTGACAAATGTTTCTTTTTTCAAAGAATTATTGCTCAGAAATTCCAGTACTTGTACTTTAATAATGGATAAATCATTTAAATATTTTTAGTAATGATTAAAATATAATATATAATGAGTATATACATATTTTTAAACATATATAAAATTAATATATAAAAAAATGGTATACATCATTCATGAAAAATTTAGGTCGTATGTACACATGAACTATGTTTACATTTTATAATGAAAACGAGGAATGAAAGATTAAGAATATTTTCTCATTAAAAATCATAATTATAAAATAAATTTCAAATTTAAAAATTAGGTAAAACATATTAGAAAACAATGGATTGTAGTGATGAAAATTTAATTATATTTCTATGTGGACATGTTAGTCCATGTATATGATTGAACTATACATTCGCATCCCATTTTATGGAATAAAAGGTGGATAATTATGGTTAAATGATAAAAATAAAATTTTAGTATATTAGTTCAAAAAAAATTTATATTTTATGATAAATATAATTGATTTATATGAAATATAAGAAAAAATAAATGAAAGAGTATACATAATATGATTACCTCCTCTTCGGTAGACCTCATTTAGATTCATACTTAAGGACCATGGGAATGATATTATAGGAAACATATAACCAATGATTCATGTATATGGACTTTTATAAGATAATTAGATAGTTTTTTGTTGAAATGTATTGATCAAATTGTTTTAAATTAGATATGGGAGTGGTTTCCTTTTATAAGTGGGGGAGAGGACACACTTAAAATTTCATAAACTATTAAAATATAAATATGTCTTATTCAAGATAAATGATTCTAAATGGAAAGTTAAAATATGGTGGTATAATATAGATTCAATAAATTTCTAGTAAATAGTATTTATTTAAATTTAATTTTCAATATCATCTGTATCTCTTGGTTTATCCACCAATCATGGTAAACCTATACTAACATTAACTATGATAAAAAAAATTTATGTTCTTACTACTCACCATAACCAAAAATTATTTTGACCTTATTAAGTATAATTAATTATTATAATTAAAAATATGTAATCTATTTATGAAATTAAATTCTCATTATTTGTGTGATTTAAACTTAAATTAATCCCTTAAACCCCAATAAAAAGTCATTTTCCAGAAAAAAAAAAATTTCTTAATTATATAAAGATTTTATACCATAATACAACATTATATTAAAAACATTTACCTCTATTGGTTTATAAATAATTTAAATGATATATTTTTTACTTTTAAAAAATTTTAAATAAAAATTGTACTTTTTAAATTCTTCAAATGATAATTGAGTTTTCAATAAAAATTTCTATTTTTCAATATTTATAGAAAAATAAATATTTTCAAAACAATTATAAAAAATTCAACATTAGATAGTGTTAGAATTTTTATTTAAAAAGTTATGTTCATATTTTAAAATAAAATATCAAAATTTATTATTAATTGATTATATTATTTTCTTTCAAAAATAAATAAACACCTTTTTTGATTAAAAATGTATTTTTGTCCAATATAATGAGCTTTCAAAATAATATTGGTACTTATTTAACAATATGTATTCATTATCTATAAAAATATAATATATTTTAATAAAATTAGTCTTATTAGTATTTGAATGTTAAATTCTAGTTCATAACGATATACTATATTATAGTACATTAGGAATTGGGGTTTTTTGCATCACTAGCTATAAAATATTTAATATTTATTTTATGATAAATATGTCAAAGAAAAACATTGGGTGTTATAATTCACATGGGTAAAAATGTTTGATTTTATTTTTTGTTCTTTACCTTTAATTCATATAATCTTCCTATAATTTTAAGGAAACTAATGAGATAATAAATGAATATTTGTATAAAAAATTAATATTTTAGGATTTCAATGCTTTGAATGAATCTAATAGACTGAATAAATTTTTTATTCCGGATGATATGTTTTTAAGAGTTCAAAATAGTGTAATGATTTCAAAATAATATGTGTTTATGAAGTTACATGGAATATGTTTTTTGTGTTCCAAATATGTTTATTAAACTACGAAATGAAAGCTACCTTAAGAGAACCATACATGTGAATATAATTTTTTATGGTAAACATTTATTTAAAACTGACACATAAATTATGATGCTTATTGGAATCGAGTTTGAACTAATATTAGTGCTAGAAAAATTTATGAGTAAAGTTATCATTATGAATAATATAAATAAAGGAAAAATGACTTGATATATTGAAGAAAACGAATATATTTTTCAATACTTCTACATTAATTGAAACAAATATGAAAATATATTTCAATAATTGCTACAAAATATTTAGGTTCATTTAGATATGGGTAAGTATGGATATGTATAAATTAATATTCATATAAATATTATCTACATATATTTTAATTATTTTCAATGAATTAGTCATATTGATGTTTTAATTTCCTCATATATTATTTTGGGGTGTTTTGTGAAAGTATGATAATTTACTAATGTTATTTAATGTATTTATAGATGAATTAATATGGAAAGAGTATATTGAAGAGGTTTTGAGTTTATTTAATAGGATCTGAGAAATATAGAGTTTAAATCTATGAATAATGTCACTATATTCCCATATACATATGGAAAACTTTGAACTATGAAATAATAATTCCACAAAAAATGGATTATTATGGGTAACATGGACATTTTGTAAAAGTAAACCAATGTTTCTTAATGGAGTGATAGAGTAACCTAGACACTATATAAGAATAAATTTATGATTAAAATATACATAATATAACCCTAATGATATGATATGGTATAATGAGTCTTAATGGATATTTGTAAGAATAATATGAGAGCTATGCTGATGAAAAGAATTTCTATGTAAGAATATTTTAAAGTTGAAGAGGCTCACATAAGAACATATTGGATGTTATAAAAGATATTCATGAGGTTTTTTTCGTGATATGTATGATTCAAATGAATGTCGAGTAAGATGACAATACATTTTCATGTTATTTTTTATCAAAAAATATATGAGGTTGTGTTTTCCATTAATGATTAATCATATTGAAAATTCTTGGTGATCAATATACAAGCTAGGGTGTATTTTAGATGTAAATAATGATCATAAAAAGTAAGATTAAATTTGACAATTTATGGATTCAAATGTGATCATGAACACATGGAAAATAGGTTGATGATATCATAGAGGGTATAAATAAGGAATTCCAATGAATATAGAAATAAAAATTGATGGGAAATATGAGTGGGATATTTGGGAGGATCAAATAAATGTTTTTTGTATAATTAATTAAGTATCACTTCATTAAAAAATTTATAAATATTAAAAGGCCAAATAAATTATTATAAAATTAAAATAAGAAGTACCAATGGAAATATTCATATAGATAATTTTTACAATAATTATAGAGGTTCAAAAGGAATCCATCACTACATTTTTAAAGATAAAAAAGAAATAAATACCATGAAATATTATTTTAAATGGATTTAAAATAGCAATATAATGGATATAAAAGATAATATAATTTCCCATTTCTTATATTCAAAAATATTATAATGGTTATATAATGCGTTATAAATGAAAACTACATGATGGTGGAGAGAGGATAATGTTTGAGAACATGAAAAAAAATTATTATCAAATATTTAAAATATGAATTTCATTTAGGAAAAAGATAGTCTGACTTTTGACTACCAAATCACACAATGAATCAAATGGAGATAATAACTACCTATGCATTTTTAATATCATATGATTCTATAAAAATAAAGAATGATTTAGTAGTTGAATCTACTGTTATTCCATGTGTTAACGTATATAAATAATATGATGTGAGACAATTCTGAAGACATTGATGTGGAAATATGTGTGATAGAGACATAGAGGGAGTCATATGACTATTTTTGGAAATGAAAGGAAGGATTATATGAATTAAATAAATGTTTTTATAATATTGATCTTATTTTAATGAAGAATCTACTATATATAGTTATTTAATAATGGCATGCTTGGTTCAATTCTTAATAGAGATGTGACATGGAGTTTAAAAACATTGTTGGAATCATTCATGTAGCATTCTTAGTGTGATATCTAAGGTATCAAATTCTAATAATTTACTTGGGATATTTTTTTTTATAAAATAGTATTCATGCTTTTGTGGGATAAAAATCACCATACACTATGAATTATCTGATAAATTGTGAGTGAGTATCATAAAGAATTAGTGTTACTTGTCTTGTACTATTTATAGAATTATTACATATATACATGTCTGTTTATATAAGAGAGGGTGATTTACATTCACATTAACTAGTTTATATGTTAAGAGGGAAAATGTTTTAAACTATTAAGATTCATCTACATTGATTAACCACACCCTCTTGGTATGGTTTCAGTAATCTTGGTGGGAAAAATATTTCGTATTAGTTGCCTTGGTTCGACCTCTACATTGAAACTCAAATGTTTATGATTTTATGATTTTATATTCTCTTATAAAAATAATAATTATTTAAATGACTTTGTTTAAATGTGTTAATTTTTTATCTAAATAAAATCACATCCATGCCTCTAAACAATAGAAATATGAAACATACGTGAAATGTGATGAAATAAAACACCATAAAAAATGGGTAAAATATTT
This sequence comes from Viscum album, assembly GCA_963277665.1. NCBI lineage: Eukaryota > Viridiplantae > Streptophyta > Magnoliopsida > Santalales > Viscaceae > Viscum > Viscum album. The sequence continues at coordinate 1,368,274,889 of OY728133.1, read as the reverse complement.
TCATACTCATGTTTTTATAACAAATTCATAAAACCAATATAATTTTGAGAATACAAAGGGAAAAACAATATTTTTTAGAATATGGATAATAGTTTTAACCCATATGATTTAATACGTTTATATTTTAATGATGTAACTAAAGATTATGATCCAAAACTTCTAATGCATGAAACATATAAATGTGTGGAATATCAGGATTCACTGTAATTTTATGATGATTAATTATTGGTTTTAAAGTTAAAACTATTAAATTTTTATAAAAAGGTTAAAAAAATTATTTATGGATATTTTAGATGCTTTAGGAGGAGCCCATGAAGCATGAATATGTTTATATAATCGTTGAGAATAAACAAAAAAAACCTATTGTAATGTATAAAAATATTTAAACATATTAATGGTTAAAGTTGTATTAATTTTGACAATGAAGGAAGATTTCCCAAAATTGAGAATAAATTTATAAATGTAATGAAATATAATGAAAATAACATAATGGAATAGAAAATAAGTCTCTTATATCTGAATAAAAAAGGATTTCATTTATTTCATGAATTCTCACATAAAAATGAATGAATATAAAATAAATGAGATCAATATTTTCTTGAAATATAATGGATATATAAATTATGAAAATACTATGATAGTAAAAAGAGATTAGAATATATAGCGATGTTTATTGTATATCAGATGAAATATATAAATATGAAAAGTCATGAGTTGGATGTCAAATTGAAAAATCTCTATGTGAAAGAATATATTTCTAAAAAGGATGTTGAGAAAATATGAGTCTCCATATATAATTATTAAGAGTATATTTTCAATAGTGTACCACTATATTAGTAAAATAAGGGAATGATATTATATAGGGTGAAATATATTAAATTATCCAATAATAATTTAAGATATTTTCTATAAAAATATCAGTTCTTTTAATTCTATTTCTATTCAAAGTACATGTTTCTGAAGATATATTAGGAAAATAATGGTTTTTTTGAGTTATTTTAAAACCAATACGACCTCAAATTATGGTAAATTTATCTATAGAAGAAATAATTCCCCCAATGGTTCTCATGAAAAAATATTTTTCATAAAAAAATCATTATAAGACAAAGTTTGATTGAATTATTCACAATGGGGGAAAAGGATCTACAATCCACATTTATTGTTTTAAATGGTCTTGAAGGAAATATATTGATATTTTTATAACATGTTTATATATTAATGGGAAAATCACATATAAAGTGCGTGGGGGAATCTATGTTTTTGAAAATTAAATAGGATAATGGGAAAAATTATGAGTAATAAATATTAGGAACATAGAAATATCTAAGTATATTTTAATAGGTGAGATCATAGTGATACTCCATTCCCATTTAAATCAATTACTAATGATCAAAAAAATATTTCATAAAAATACCACAAAAGAAAAAGATTAAGAAAAATATCAATTTTAATGAGGATCTAATTGGTTTTTAGTAAAATGAAAATGGTGGAAGAACAACATCTCAAAAATAGGGAAGGATACTATATAAAAGATAATAATAATATGTTAATGTGTATTAAAATTTAACCTCATTAATTATATAAAATTTTCATTGTAAGTCAATATAGGTTGAGGTAAACTACATCATCAAATAATAATATAAATCCTTGAAATAAAAAGTAGTTTTGGTTTTGTGGAAGAAATCATTATAAACATAAATGGATATAAATTTGATGAGGGATTGAGTCAATATAATGATACATGAGTTCATGGGAATTTATGTGGAACTCATAATAAATACTGACACATCAAAATATATTTCAATATTATTCTTCTATAACAATATGATATATTGATGAAAATGAAAATATTCATAAAAATTTCATGTTTTTCAATAGATATTTTTAAAATTGGGACTCTATGTAAACAAATATAAAACAAAGAAACACAATCATGATGTCTAGTAAGAAAATATCTATGAAAATTAATGATATATTATTGAACATTTCTCTCTTTTTTATGAGTTTATTTGAAAGTATACTTGTGTTTTATAAAAAAACACCGCGCCCTTTTCGAATTACTAATGAGTATTAGAGAACCCAATTTATTTTCATGTCTAATGATTTTTTTATTTTTTTTATAGGTAATTTAAGACGTTTCATGTATTTTGATGTTGATATAATGATATTAGTTTGTCGAAAATAATACAATTGTAGGAGAGTTACATCTAGAAATGATCAATCATGAGTTTTAATAATCATTGAAGTATTATAATGAAAATTATTGTTTGATTTTAATTAACAAATAAATTATCATTGATGAACATGTTTTTGACATATACCAATTATGGATGAGACAATTAGAAAAATATTATTTAAATTAGTATTTTATGTAAATATCACATAATTTATAAGTACATAAAAGGAGTCATTAATGAGTTATATTTTTTGTATTCCATTATTCAAAATTTTAAATAATAAATTATGTAGATAAGGGGAAAATTGGATTAATCAATAAAATTAAACATAACGAGTTATTTTTTATTACATGGCTATGGAGGTATTGTTTTCAAGTTGATTAGAATATCTTGTTTTCAATGACTGCAAATTATTTAACGATAAAGAGAGTTTATTAATTAATAACTCGTATTTATTTTTATCCTCTTTTTAATCATCAATTAATTTTGGAGAGGAATAAAGTTTTTGTAGATGTATTGACATTAGTTTTCAATAGAAGTATTAATAAAAAATATAAATGAGAAGATTGATGATCCCATTTTTGATATGTTTTATTTTTCAAAATATAAATAATTTCAACATTTATTTTAAAGAGAATGTAACAAAATAAATAATAAATTCACTAATCAAGGTAGGAGATATAAACAATGTTTTTTTGGAGAACATGATGGAGATCCTCGTATAATAGTTATTTGTGATAAAAGATTAATTCATATTACAGATCCGTACTATATATATTGCTAATGTTTTATTTCCTTTTAATATATTAATGAAGACTCATTCACATGGGGAAAATAATATTGAGTGGATATTATATGATTCATATTTCATCTATAGAACCTTTTTATACATTTGAAGGAATATAATTAGATGAAAAAGTATTTTTTTTTGACCATGTAGAATGGAAATTTCATGTTTTCTATTAACCGAAACAATCTTTGAGATAAATATAGAAGGTTCTTAAATATAAGAAGATCTAAGATATTTCATGGATTGTAGAGAATAATAAATTACATATCAATATGAAAATATATAGATATTGGTTTATGATTTTTTATGTTTTTTATAATTTTCTAATAATCATTGAACAATAATGATTGCTTTAAAGTTCAATCCTAGTGATAATCATCTATTAATACTACTATTTATATAGAATTCCATAAGGGTATTATAACATTTTAAGGAAATTTGTTTTATATAGTATATGTACTATATTCATTTATCAATATATGATACACTATGAATGGTCTAAATAAACACAAAAGGAATTTAATTTTTTAGGACGATGAATATTTTTTGTAATATTGATTATTTATATGAATAAATAACCAATAAATATGTTGTTAATACTGTATTAGTTTCAAAATAATGTTGACAGGACATAATATATTTTAAGGCCAATTAATGTGGTTATAAATGAGTTGTGCTTGGATTTTTTTAGTGGTTATAAAATAGCAATACTACATCAATAATGGGGGGTCCAAACCCCACTGAGAGTAGGAACTATAGTAGAATTATCCTTGTATCGTATTAGAATGATAATAAAAATAGTACTATTTATTCAATGACACTGTATTGATGGTGAATTTGATAGCAATAATTGTCTTGATGTTGGTACTATAGTAGGTGATTCAACAAAAATATGGGAACTATAGTAGTACTATTCTCTAGATAATCATTTGGTCCTAGAATTCAGGCCTTGAAATCCTATGGAATATGGTACACTCTGTATTGTTATTTAATTTTATTTGGCCCTATGGAGAATGTAATGGCTTACATATACCCAAAAAAATGAATCATTTTTTCAATAAAAAAGCAGTTTCATACCAAACTTTTGAAAGAAAGAAGGTAATAAATGAGTTCTGAAGAGATTTTGAGTTATTTGAAAATATAACTGTTATTAAATACTGTATGTAACTTGGGAATTTTGTTTAAGAGTTTTTTAAATGTATAATAATTTATTGGTGTTATTTTAAATATTTTGAGATAAAAATGTGGATAGATATGTTTTGAGGAATCTCTAATTTAATTTTAATATATTCCAGAAGTTTGGAGTTGATATGTATGAAATATTATGATATTTTTCGTCATTTATATGAATATCCATGATCTATCTAAGAATATATATATATATAAATCACAAAACATGATTGAACACAATTCTATGAAATATTAAATCAATGCTTAAAATAGGTACGTAAGATTTACTCCGACTCTAATCTAGAATAACTGAATGTTTTTATGAAATATTAGAGAAACATGAGCTAGTGGAAGCATATAATCATTTGTAATTGAGCTATAAAAGAGTAAAATCAAGGAAATATTAGATTAATATAATGATTTGTAGGAATAAATATATTTTCATAGGTCTTGTGTATTATTAACTCTAATGGTACATAAGATAAACATAATTTTATAAAGGTTACGTAAGATTAATCTGAATTTCACATAGTATAAAAATATTTTCTAGGAAATCATAATCCATAAATCAAAATGATGTCAATTTTATCTTTAGTTACTACATATATTTTCAATATTTTGGTATTTTGATTAATTTTGTTAAGTATTCGAGCTAAAAATCATGTTGTTATTTAATGAGATGAGAATTCACAATATTATTTTCTGTATGAAATTATTCAATATCAGAGAAGAAGTTATTAATATTTTAGAGGATTAAAAAAAATACATTTCATGAATCATTAAATGAAAAAATAATATTGAATATTTGTGGGATATTTTATCAGGGTTTGAGAAATATTTTTATTGAGATTTATTTATAGATCACTACTTTGAAAAAATTATAAAAAAATTTCATATAAAATTAATGTAGAATTAAACCAGACTTGTTAAATGAAAATATTCTTGTGGATTTTTTGTACGATAAATGTATAGATTCAATATGAATTCTCTAACACAGTTCTATTAAATGAAAATTTATTTCCCATGTGATATTATTCTAATGAGTATTTTAAAATTATGGAATGAAATGTTAAAATAAAATGAGTTTCCAATATCAAATATTGTTATATACCATTATTATTATATATTGACTTATACATAAATATTATTTTTTAAATAAAGAGGTATTGTATAGGATATATCGATGAACTGATGTTATTTAATATTTCATGTGTCAATTATGGTCAGAGAAAGATGTCTCAATGTTTTTACTACTGATTATATTGAATATTCAATTAGTGATATTAATATATAATGATTTATGAATATCATATGGGGGAACAAAGTGATAGAAATATTTTGTGGATGACACTTCTTTTATTTGATGTGTTATGTTTTTAAATAACCAGAAGTGATAAAACAAGGAATAGATTGTGATGGAAATGAGAGAAATGGGAAGTTGTATATGGATTGTTTCAATTGAGGAATAGGGACATATCTATTGAAGATAGGTTCATATATTACTAATAATACATAAAGGAGGTGTTAAACCAATATTTTTATTATTGAATGATCTAGTTGATGTTGATGTCTAATGATAATGGAGTTAATTCTTGATAATCTATTTGTTTTTTTTCTTGGAACTTTATTATTTCAATGTTTATTTTTTCAAGGACATCCCCTAGAACATTATTGATTGATGATATAGAAAAGTAGTTCTGTTTTTTGATAAAAACCACCATACTCTAAGAATTTTCTCAATCATTTTAGAAAGCTCCATAAAAATATGTATACCATACATTGTGGTTTTTATATCATAATTTGACACATTCAAGATGAGTGTGCGATGGGTGTGTGAGATCCATTCACTATAACATGATTCGAGGTAAATAAAAAGAATAGTTTCAATTATTGAAATATATTCATACTAATTGTCAACACCCCACTATCAGTTTGGTCTCACTAATTATGGTGGGAATAAAACTATGTTCATCATCATAGTAATTGAAAATTTTCCTTATAATTAAAACTTTTGAAATCATTATATTTTATAAAATTAACTCTTTATGTTACCATTATTTATAAAATTAAACAATAATTTTTTTTGTACATATAGGGACATTAACATTAAATTTCAACTAATATAAACTTAGATTTTTAAATTTTTGACATTTCAATGTATAATGATACTCTTAAGAGTTTCATAGGAACTATATTTTCTTTCAATTAGAAAACTAATAAATAAAAATTGTATTTTTTTATAAATAACATTTACTTACTCTTTATTTAAATATAATATTCATATAAATTTATTGCTACCATATCGAGCACTTTATTCTCTAATGTCAGTGAATATGCATAAAAAATATTTTATTCATTAAAATATTTCATGGATGGTTGTGGGAACTATTTCCCTCATATTTTAAAAAGTAACATGGACGAAAATTTTCCTCCTTGATAAAATATTTTTATCCCTATTTTTTTATAAAATAATTTTTGAACATTATCAGACCTATAAATTTGTATTAAATCAAAAATCATGACTATTAATTAAATAACCATTGTTTACAATTTCTTGTTATCTTATAAAGGAAAATAATAATAGAATACACTATCACTAAACTAATGAAATTCAATATTTGAATAAACCCTTTTATTCAAACTTATTTCTATAGAAACTTTTGAGCGTTAATTTAAATGTAATCATTAACCATCAACCCCAAAAATTTGTTTATCATTGTAATCTTGTGTATTCGTATCAATTTTATAACAAACGTTATTTATCATATAACCTTAAAATCATTCAATTAATTTTATTGATAATATAATTGATGTTGACCATGTACTTGGTTTCTATCACCCCTTTGGGGTTTATGTGTTATTCCACCCATAATTACTATTCCTTATAGAATGTTAAAAATTTATCTAGTTCATAACACATCTGTAATGATTTAATGTATTTTATTGGATACTGGATAAACATTTTTTCTTTATTCTTGTATATGTTTTATTATTTGGGACTAATATGTTACCTTCATTCACTCTAAAAAAATTTACATAGGAACTTTATTTTCTGGATCCCTAATCCTCAAAATATTAACAATATAAGTAATATTTTTTAAAAAAAATTAAAAATATAATCCAAAATAAAAAATTAAATTCATTTAAAATTTTAACACATAATGAATTATATTTCTAGATCAGTCCTCAATAAGGAACCCATCCTTAATAAAACATTAATGTACCCAATCATATTGAGCACATTAGTGTTGGAATAAATATCATTTGAAATATTACATCAAATGAAATATCATTATAACCTTTTATCTCTCATTCATATCCAATTCAAAGTATATTCATTCTCATTTATCTATCATCTTAAAATAATCAATGTTTAAATGTTTCTTCTGAGTCTTAGGATCCATTTAAAATAGTATAAGAGTGGTGTTATCCAATGAATTGTTCATATTTTTATCACTAGAACCCAAATCTATTTTTTTAAATATTTAACATTTTAATACGGATGAAGTGGTATCCTTATAACATATTGTTTTCATTTAATTTAAGAACCATTTTTTTCATACCAAAATATAAAATGTCTTCTAGAATTCATCCCTTTATGAAGGACTGAAGTCATGATTCATGATTTTGGACCATCTTATATATTATATAATTGTTTATAATTTTAGTAATATTTTTTAAAATTTATTTTCTAAATAATTTTATTATGATTAAACTGATTTGAATGATGAAACTTTTTTAAATTACATAAAATCCTTTAGTGGCCCATGATCTATATTCCATAATGGATCATTATATATTAGATCATAAATCTATTAATGACTATATATTTTATAGATCTATGTGAATATTATTTGATATTTCTATACGAATTTTTAGTGGATAACTCATTATTTAAATTTATCATATAAATTCACTTAAAATTATTCCTATAGAATCGTAATTGTTTGGGTTTCAAAGATAAGCAAAACCCAAAATTAAATGTAGATACAAGAACCAAATTTTAAGGCTCACCTATAATTTTTGTTCCTAAAAAAACTAATTTAGAGCCACATAATGGTTAATGTAACCTATTAAAAAAATATCAAGGTCTTTAAATGTTTTTTCATTGAAATGAATTAAATACTTTTTATTTTTCGGTTTTGAAATTCATCACCATCTTATCTCTTGTATTCTTTTTTCATATATAGGTAATTATTGGAATTAATATATATATATATATTTATATAATTGGTTTAAGAGTTTAATATATACCATGAACCCATTCATGTAATAATAAAGTGATAATTTTTAATAAATCCTCGATTGATTTAAATTAATTAAGAATTTATAAATTTAGAAAAGCCGTAAACAATTATGAAAAATTCATAATTATATAAATCATAAACACTTTATTATTTTTTTTGTTTTATGAATATTATAAAATTAAATAAATATAAAAACATTATATTTAATTATAATGAAAAAATAATTATATTTTCCTTTATTTGATATTTATGAAATAATTTCAATTAATTTTTTTATTTGGAAAAAACAGAATAATGAAAATATTAGAATGATCAAAGTACAAAACTGCCATGTTTTTTTAAAGGAGGTGGTGTTTCGGTCAAAACCCGAGACAAAATTTATTATCAAAAGTAGAAATAACTACAAGAGTCGGAAAAAATGATATTATTACAATCATTATCGTAAGATAGAAGATGCTCAACAAGCAAGACGTCCTTTCAAGTAATCTCATGGTTTATTCTTTTATTAGGAAGACCATCAGAAACCATGTTCTCTTCCCGAAAGGCATACATGGAAATGTAAGTGGTCCTTATAAGCGAATCAAGGCAGTTCATCCATCAGGTGGTCAGAGGCCATGCAAGATTCACTACACCCTCCCAAATATCATGTATAATAGTGGTTGAGTCGCTTTCAATCTAAATATTGTTCCAGCCCTTTTGCATGGAAAAGATGACGGCGTGTTTCACACCCATCATTTCTGCCTCAAGAGCGGAAGTAGTACCACAGCTTCTATATCAGTAGCCCAGACACCGACCAAGGTAGTCTCTAAAAATTTCACCACATCCCGCAGGTCCCTAATTCCCTTTAGAAGCACCATCCACATTCACTCTTATCCATCCTGGAATCAGAGCATTCCAAAAAAACATCAAAAGTGTGCTTCAGCTGTTTGTAGATACCATCAATCTTATGCCACTGGAGAATTTCAGAATCACCATCAGTGTTATCATGAGTATCGGTTTGTATTAGAGCAGCATCCCTAATGGAAATGAGAATTCATATCTTACCTGCATTGAGATTAAAATAGGAGTTGTTGTGAATAATAGAATTTCAATCATAACAAATCACATGAAAGAGTTCCACAACTGCAGCGAGGAAGAGGTTCTTGATTTTTTGTAAGCAATCAAGATCCACACATCTTCTTAATTGCAGGCTGAGGGCGTCAGTAAGAATCCATATGCAGCCAAAAATGTCAGAAGTATAATTCCACAGGGAAGAAGTAGTAACACATTATAGGAACAAAAGATTAATATCTTTTCTATGCTTGTGGCAGAAAGGACACCTGGAGTCAAGTAGGATTCCAATAGACTGAATACACACCTCAGTTGGGATACGATTGTAGGAAAATCTCCATATTTGAGTAAGTCTTGAGGGTTTAATCCAGGGTTTATCAAAAGCATTCTGCCAATAAAAATCAATATTAGAATTAGTAACCTTTTTCTAATAGAAGTTTTTAGAATCAAGAATACAATTGTGGTCGGGCTCCCAATAAAAGAAGTCATCGGAAGTCGCAAATACGTTGTTATCCACCACATGCATAATGTTCGCAGGAAAATTGGAGATACAAGAACGAGGGAAATCTTTTATAGTAGTGTTAGTGTTATCTGATAAAGATTTAGGAGAGACTGTGGATATTAGGGGGTTATAGACCAATTATCAAGTGAATAATTCAGGGTAGATTCCATACTAATCATCCATCTAGAATTACCCATAATATAGGAAAACGATTTCCTGATCGAGGGCCAGATAAAGGAATTCATGTAGCTCAAACAACCCTTTTTTAACATTGAGAGAAATCTATTTTTTAGAAAGACAATAGAATTAGAATTAGTATGCATAATCCTATATGTTAGGCTAGCTTGGAGGGCATCATTAAAAAGACTTATATTTTTTATTCCAATACCACCTTTTTCAAGAGGTTTGCAGCAAGTGGTCCAGGGGACGGTAACAAGTTTCCTATCATGAATATTTCCAGTCCAAACAATGTTCTTGATATAAGTTTTGATTTTTTATAACACCAGTAGGACATTTGTAAATCATCCATGAATAAATCATATTGGATACAATGGTGGATTTCACAATGAAGATTCTTCCTGCTATAGAAAGGTACTTTCCTTTCCAAGATGATAGCTTCTTGATGATATAATCCATCACATTGGTAAAGTACATGGATTTAGATCTTCCCTATAAAATTGGAAATCCATGGTAGGTAAAAGGGAAATAACCATCATTGATTCTTAGACTATCTATAATTCTATTTTTTCTAGAAGAAGAAATTTTTTTCCAAAAAATGACACAGGACTTTCCCCAGTCAATAGATTGACCAGAAACATCTTCATAGTGAGAAAAGATATTTTCTAAAATTTTAATATTCATCTTGTCTCCTTTTATGAATAAAATGATGTCATCATCATATAGTAGATGCGTAGGTATAGATAAGTTTCTCGCAGCCTCAATGGGGATTAGCTTGTTTTGATTCACAAGGAGAGTGAGCAGTCTACTATGATAATCCTCAGAAATGGAAAAGAGAATGGTTGAAAAAGGAACACCTTGACTTACATCTTTTGTGCATTTGAAGTCACCTTTAGGGTCACCATTGACTAGGATCAAGATGTAGGTCGAATTAAATAAATAATTTATTCTATTAATGAACGAATCGTTGAAACCAAAGGACTGAAGAACATTAAAAATGAAACCCCAATAAATGGTATCAAATGTTTTCTAATATCAAGTTTAATAGAAATATTTCCTCCTCTTATATATTTTTTGAGGGTTTTGATACATTCAGAGGCCAAGATGATGCCATCTTTTATATTTCTCCCATTTATAAAACCAAATTGATTCCATGAAAAAAATTTATTTCATAATGTTGAATGTCTATTCGCAAGTAGTTTATTAATGATTTTGTAATTGGTATTTAGAATCGAAATAGGCCGAAAAGACGAATTTCAGAAGCATTGTCCAATTTAGGAATTAGAGTGAGGAATTGAGAATTTAGCCCATGTGGGAGGTGACCATTAGCGAAAAAGGTTTAGACAATCTTGAAAACATCAGTGTTAATCACCTACCTGAATTGTTGAAATAAACCATTGTTGAAACTATCAGGGCCTGGGATGCTGTTAGAGTTGAGACTAAAAATATTGTCTTTGATTTCAGGGTTAGAAGGGATGCTAAGAAGAAAGATATTGTCTTCATCAGTAACCATATTTAGAATGACTTCAGGTAAGAGGTCACTGTAGGTATTTGGACCATTGAAGATATTCTCAATGTACGAGACTACATGGTTCGCAATGCCCTCCTTCGAGTCAATGGGAAAATCCTCGCTTATGAGAAGAGAAATGGGCCTACAGGCTTTTCTGATTCTTTGGAGTGAGTTATAGAACTTTGTATTTCTATCCCCATTATTGGGCCATTTATCTTTAAAACATTGTTTATGAAGGTTATCCTTAAGAGTGTGAAGAGTGTTTAATTTCATGGAAATATTAATTTCATTCATGGGGGTCTAATTTTAAATTGGAGTTAGTGGAGGATATTTTATTTTGAATAAGTTCTGGTTCAAGGTTCGAAATATCATGGCCCATTTGTTCATATTTTTCAGTACACCAATTTTTGAGATATAATTTAATGTGCTTTAGCTTGGTAACACAAGAAAAGGCATCATTGAGATTGTTCATAGATATCCAAAACTTTTTTATGATGTTACAACATTCTATAATAGTAGACCAAGAATTGTTGAATCTGAAGGGAAGAAAGTTTTTAGCTCGTTTAACAACAAAATTTATAATAATAGGATGATGGTCTGAATTGAGTCTGGGTAGGGTGGTGCTAGAAATGGTGTCCCAGGTGTCCAGAGAAGACATATTTGTGATGTCCCTATCCAATTTACTAGAAACTACCCTATTATAGTGCCTTCTATACCAGATGTACTTGTCCCCAGTAATGTTAACCTCTATAAGATTACAATTGTCAATTTTAGTTCTATAATCTTTAGAGGAAATGGATGAGTGGGGCAGAAAAAAAATTTCACTAGGTGAAATTATAACATTAAAGTCTCCAACATAAATCATGGGTCTTTAATTATGTTAGATAGCCCATAATGATCATTCTAGAGGAGCCTTCTCTCTTGATATCAATTTTTGGAATAAATCATGGTACAAAAAATATTACTGTCATTTAGCAGAAAACCAAATTTTAGTGACTGCTCAGTGTTGTTAATAATATTAACATTCTGTAAAAAATTCTGATAAAAAACCCATATAAAATCCACATTATTACCTTCCTTGCAAGAACCTAAAAATATATAACCATGAGTAAAAATGTTCCTATTTTTCAAGGAGAAATTTGTTTGTTGTTCACCAATGGAAAAAAATTGGATGATAATTTAAGAGGAATCATTTAAAAACAATAAAAGTATCAGGATTAGAAATTCCCCGAAACTTCCAGAAAGATATATCTATTAAAACCTGTTTTTTTGGACGCAGAACCTCCATTTTTCTTTTTCGCTCTACCCAAGCCCTTCTTCTTCTTGGATCTAGTTACAATGTGTGAAGTAGCCGAAGTGGATTTCATTTCCTTGTTATCTAAATTATAAATTGTATAGTTTTAAGTAGAAAAAGCACCCAATGTGGGATATATAGTTTCCATTTTTTTCATCAATTATTGATGTGTATATGGTTCTATCTCGTAAATTTGTAAAAGGGAGTACCTTATGAAAGGCATTGTCCAAAGCAGGATCCAATGGGTGCTGAAAAATCAATGTCTCCTACATTTTCAATTCCACACATTTCTCTTTGGATGAATATTTACATGATTGGAGGATCTTACCTGAGATTTCACCTTGGGGAGGTATCCTTTCCTCAGAACTACAGAGTAAATCCTTCCTCTGTTCAGTAGAATGTCCAGCTCCCAATACAAGAGCAACATCAACTGGATCACCTCCCTCAGCAGCATGCACCTCTTTCAAGGGAGGGTGCTCCTTGGGCGGGGCATTGTCCATAGAAGCCTTTGTTTATGGGACCTGCACATTAACTACAACACCTTTTTCGTTGATTGAGTGTTTGTAGGAGAGAGTTGTCATACCAGCAGTATCATCATGCAGATTTATATTCTCCTCAGACCCGCAGACAACTTCTTTCTTGTGAGTCGCGTATTGGTGCATGAATTTATCTATATAATGTCCAGTGCCCCTAACAGAAACAACATCAATCGGAATACATCCCTCAACAACATGTCCATTACTTATGGTTTCTTCTGGTTGATCATGTTGCTTACCATTTTGGGAAATACTGGGTAGAACTGGTCGAGCAGTATCACATTTAGTAGCATCATTTTCATGTCCAAAATCATATGGAGTCAGTTGACCACATCCTTGAATAGCCAATACATCATGTACCTGCTCAAATTCATCAATGACTAGATTGTCAAATTCTTCCATGTTGATTACCTGCTCTTCCTCCACCATAATAGCCTAGGATAAATGAATAAAAAGGACATAACACAAAAAATTTTCTTTGAAGGATTTCTTAAAAACAATATTTCCATTAGGGTGTGTTTAAATATATTTACCCTTTTAAGAATTATTTTCATGTTTAGAATCCATCGTGTTGATATAAAATTGTGCTCCACTATCTAAAACAATATATCACATCATGTGACTCTATAAATGAACATGTGTACATATTTAATTGAAAAACATAATCAACCAAAAAACATTAAAATTAGGTAGTTTTATATGGTATTACATTGATAGTGTGGTTAGAATGGGTCACTGTTAAGTTCCAAAGAATTTCAATGATCTACATGTATTCTGTGACACTATAAACATTGCCTTTATCATCCAATGATAGTTTTATTCTGTTATCCATTGGAATCATCAACTCCATGGAATTATTCATTCAAAATATTGTTGGAACCTCATTTAATTATTTATATTGGAAAATATTGTGTAATTACATCCATTCATCGAGTTTATATCATGAAAAAGCATTAATCCTCCAATCATTGTCATTTACAAATCACTCATCCTGAATTATTCAAAAAGATTTTGATGCCCTTCACATTATCTCCTAAATATTACGTTATTCAGATATACTGAAACCTTGATATTCTATTACTATAATTGCTGACATAGAGATTATAATCAACAGTATCACATTGCAAAATGAGCATCATCAAAAACTGATCACAACATGAATATCAAGATCTGAGTGCATTCATTAACCCATAGTGCACATTCCTTAGCTGAGAAACATTGTTCTCATATTCATGGAAAAGAAAACCGTCAAATTTTTTGATAGACTCATTTTATTCTAGAACCCCATTTATAAAAAGTAAAAAGATGTCCTTTTAGAAAACATTGAACATACATTGCAATGAAATGAAAAAATACTAATTTTATTTATCCTTTCAACATGTTAGAATGATTCATCAATATAAATTACATTGAACTGTGAGTAATTTTTTCATAGTAGTCATGTTTTACTTCAAATTACCAATAAATATTCAATATGTTTCTTCTGAATGACCTATTTTTTCCAAATTAAATTCCTATTAGAAAGATTTGATATATTCTTCAATGTTTGATTATTATTTTCATTGATCTATATATTCATTCATTTTTTAAATATGGTTCTCATATCTATATTCTCCTTCAAAAAATAAGGCATCTACTTAATATATCAATGATTATCGCTATAAATACATCATTTTACATTATATAACTTGCACTTCTGGATCCTCAATGATTTTTTTCATATCAATTTTATCAAGAATCATTAACCTGTGTATAGATAATTATTTAAATTCATCCTGATAATCATCATAATTATCATTTTAATAATCACATTCCAATTATACACCCCCTATGTTTCTTACATCTTCATCACTATCACATGGAAACAATTTATGTATTTATAGGATTATACTTATTTTTAATCAAAACAATATCATTACTATATATTATTTCACATTGATTCATATTCTTGTGTTTGTCTTCTTTTATGTTTCACGAGAATCCATGAAATATCCAAATTACTTTTTGATACTCAAAAATTACTATGTTTATATTTATTTGAAAAATGATTCTAAATTCCAAAGATTCAAAATTATCACAATGTTGGCTTATTTCCATACAATATCTATTGAAGATTATTTTCATCATTTGGAAATAATAATTCTCTATTAGATATTTAGATTGATGTTAAGTCCATATTCCATAATTTATCTACAGGGAACATTTCAAACAACATTATTTTAGATATATTCTTTTTTATATAATTTATCCACTCAACAACTCGAATTTAATAAAACGTTATCACTACCTAAATTTGGTGACTTATCCCATGTTCTTTTAAATAACACTTAACATAAGAATTTTTTATCACTGTTTCATTATCATCCTTCAACATTTTTTCTCTTATATAACATGTGTTCATAATATCATATCAGGAGTAAAGATTTTTCTGCCATCTTTTCTTTTTTCTTCATAGGCTAATAACTTTATACTCACATTCTTCCATATATTTAACATGATATTTTTTTGTGGAAGAAAGGCCATCTATAAGCTTGGTCTCTTACAAAAACTATATCATTAAATCAACTACTTACAATATGTTTTATAACTATTCCACTCCAATGTTTTCAATTTAATCCTTTATCTTGGACACCCCTTCTTTATTATAATGCATATAGAGTTTGGAATCAAGATGAACATTATTATGTTTCATTGTTTTAGATCTAAAAATATTTATCCACTCAATACTAGATTCTAACTCAAAAATGATGTCACCCATTCCATTGAATTAAACTTAATAATTTTAACATTATTCCCATGTATAAGAATTTTCCTCAACATCCAACCTAAATTTTTTTCCATGACACTTGTATTATTATATCTCCCCTCTCTCATACTGCAATAAAATTTCATTTTAATATGATCAAAGAGAATTTTTATATATAAATTCTTCTTCGTATATTTCATATCAATTACATTGGTTGAAGGCTTATTCTTTGAGATTTCATTATTATCCACATCCTCATCATGAAACATCTTGGGGAAATTATCTACAGGATTACTAACCATTCCACAATGAAATAAGTCTAGAGAAGGTTTCCTTTTAATCCTTCAATTCCCTATTTATATATTTTATAAAATAAATAAAATGATCTATTCTACATCATCTTCTATCTAACAATCATCAATAGTGAGTTTCTTCATGGCCTTTCGTTAAAATTATTTAGATTTTATTTTTTTCCATATGCATTTTATCATCATTTATCATCTCTTATATGGAAAGATTACTTTTTAAGATATTTGGTGGTGGATCTTTTGGATAATTTTATTCCACTATAGTGATTTTCATATTGAACTATGGTGGATGTAATCTTAATATGTAAATAATGTTCTTTAAATCGTCATTATTTTTTATGAGATCGTAAATTTTTTCCACAAAAACATTAACCCAATCAAATAATGAATCTAAAAACTCATTAGGGGGCATTATCAGGTTCTCATACTTGTGTCACATAAACTATACATCAACTTTTGGGTATTTTGAATCACCTTAATTGATATTTAAAATATTTTACCACATGGAATACACTACTAAACATGAAATCATATTCTTGAAGATACTATTAGAAAATTATACCCCTATGAATTGATTCCTTTACCATTAACATCCAATTCTGTTAGTTCTACTTCTAAAAAACTGTACTATCCATAGAGGAATAACTACAATGCTTCATAGAAATAAATTCATTCATTATTAATGATAAAAAGTATTTATACATTTAATTATTCCATGCTTGAAGCGAATTTCCATCGATGGTTGGAATTCCATTATGATTTAGAATTTCTATTTTGTTTTATAAGGGAGAACCTCTTACAGTTACTATTCTCTCTAATAATATTTGGGTTATATAGTCTAAGAGAGGGGTGACGTTATTATAGATTGAAACAGCTGTTCTTTTGAGATTATTTTTTTTAAAAACACTCTCATTTATTTTCCAATATCGATGTATAAGAAAACATAAAAATATTCACAAGGTAAGGAAAATTCACCTTGATGGATTTATTTCCAAAAATAGTCTTATAAAAGTTCATATATATTACATAATATATATATATAACCAAAAAATTTAGATTATTCTATGTATTTTTATACCATAAAACATTAAATTTGATAATATCCTTGTTTATAATATTATATATCATAGACAATTAAAAATGTTAAATTTCATAATTTTTTTAATGATTTGAAATTTAAAATTAAAAAATACATTGTATTTGTTTTAAATATGATTTATAAAAATATAAAAAACACCAATATTATTCCACAAAAAAGATTCATATTATCTAATTACACTAATTTTAGTATTGAAAGACATTAATAACCACATAAAAAAGATCCCATTACAATATGATTTAATCCGTTCCTAATATTAAATGAAGAAGATGTATACCTTACATCATAGATAGTTGGTAATCCTATATTCAACCAAATGATTGATGAATATCTAGGGGAATTAGAACTTTTACTGCTTCCTTTGATGTTTATCGATGAGAAAATTTATCACCCAATGCATGGGACAAATCATCTTGTTTTCACCACATGCAAGTAGGTATTATTTGAAATAAATTAAGAGAAGGGAGATATCATGTTGTAGGAGTCAATTAGATTCATATCTACAAAATATATGATATGTTATTGTGGGGTTTTGATTAATTTTTTATAATGATTCTAAAAATTACATGTTTATTTAGATATGGTTATTAAAAAGAATCAATTAAATAACTAAAATATAAAAAAAATTATTCCTCCCTGTGTACCCAACTCCCTTCCTGATCCCAAACATCTTCATCATATCATAACCTAGAATACAATCTAGATGGACAATGGGGATGCTATCTAATTGATCACATGATCATCCAACCTGGAGTGGTGGAAATGTCAGGTGACCTAAAATCACTCCACATTCCTAGATATTATAACCATTCCGTCATTCCTTATTACTTTTGGAAACCTATGGGATCCCCTCATCACTATTGATTAAATTTCATCTCTCTTTCCTATTGATGTGTGATTTTACCTCCATCTGATTGAGATCTAAACATCTTATTAATGAGAAAACATCTTAGTGTTGTGTGATCCCTCTAATAGTTGAAGTTATAGTCCTTTTTTAATAATTTCTAATAATTGTTTATATTGATGTTTATATTTATTTTATTTGTTAATAGAGTTCAAAAATTATTATGATTATATATAATAATTAAATATAATAGTGACCTTCTCATAGTATTTTAATATATTAAAAATATTTTTTTCTAAATTCCTTAGTTTCAGTACAGATTGAAGAGGATATATTCAATTTATAAAAATAAATCGTTGACTATAGTAAACATATTTTTATAATTTCATTGACATTATTTATTTTTTTATATTTTATTTTTATTAATTATTTTTTTAAATTTTTTCTTTTTTAATATAATTATCGATAATAAATATTGTATTTAGGTTTTATAGATTTATGAAATTGATTTTTAATGTTAATTACTAAAAAAAATATTCAATGTCATGACCCTTGCTGATCCCATTTTTTCTTTATCAAGTATGATAAAAAAAATTGGGGAATGTATTAAAGAATTAAACTATAATATATAACTATGTAAATAATAGATGTAGTAATATATTTTTTAAGATAAAAAGTTATAAATTTATTTTGATTATTTTTTAATTGACATTTTTATGGGTTTTTTTTGTTTTTTGTTTTATATATTTTTTCCCCAAAATGAAAAATAATATTTATCTCTATAAATGATAACTATTATTTTTATTAAATAAATTACACACGCATATTTTCAATTAGTATCATTTTTTAGGATCATAAAAAATACTTATTATTCAAATATATTTAATGGACTATGTTATTAATCCTAAACAATACATCTAAGGTGGATGGAAATTAACATTTTTGGGAAAAAATTTCACTAATTGAATTAATAACTCATTTCTAGACTATAATGGATTTAATATATCACTATAAAACATTAAAAGTGTTAATAAATTTATTTTATTTGTATGTTATTACATAATATTTTTTAATAATCTAGGTACTTGGTATGATCTGGATAAATATTGGACCAGATTTCCAAATAAGTAACTTCAGTATGCTAAGGGTTTAGAGGGGTTTTTAGATTTTTCAATATTCCATCAACTCGTGGATGGAGTAATAAAATGTCCATTTTATAAATCTAATGTCATGACATGGCTCAAAATATATTTTGTATTTAAAATCATGATATTTAATTAATTATGTACTCAATATGTGCATTGGATTTTTTTTTTGGACAATCAAACATTACAGAATGATTAAACACTCATTTCAATTAGAAAAATTGAACTTGTTACTTCTTCAACGAGTATATGAACCAATTCAAAATATTATAATTTTTGTATACATTTAGCGAAACTTCATCAATATAAGAACATATTTTTATAACCATTCTTGGATGTTATATATATTAACATGAAAAATTTTGATTTGGAACATCATGTCAAAAAGATCTATATTTTAACACTAAAATGGATCCAATGTCAGTGATATTGAGATTAATGAAAGTGAAATCATTATTTATAATTAATGTCAATTAATAACGTTTTAAATGATAGATGAAAATAACTTTATAAATAAATTAAAAAGTATTCATAAAATTATTTCTAAAACAGTTTTTTCATATCAAATGCATATACACAATAAAAATAATCTAATGACAGTGATATTAAATTTTTTCATCATGTATTTCTTGATACTAATATCCCTTATTAATTTTATTACATAAATCACATTATTGATAATATTGGGATCAATTAATAAAAAACTAGATTTATTTTATAAATAACTGAATGATTTTTTGGGAGAGGATTTTAGTAAAGAAGAGAGAATAAGATGGATATTTTTGATATTGAAATCAATACGTAATGCCCAAATTTTGAATCAACATATTACAAGAAAAAAATACTCTTACAATGTTATTTAATTTATTAATTTTAAAACTCAAATTGAAAATATTACTTTTTTCAATTGAAACTTCTGGGAACATGATGTCGAATGTATTGGAAATTAACAATGATGTGATAATGTGAACTCAAAAAAATTCCTAGAAAAAACATTGATTTATTATATTAATATTTCCAATAAAATCATATAAATGAGTGATTGTGATTGGCTAAAAATGGATTCAACCATTTCTGGAAATTTAATTCATGTTATACCTTTGGGTAGTTTGTTGTTATACCTTATAATAGTACATTTTTTAATCATTTGTAGAAATACTCCTTGATGATTTGAAAGATTAGTCTTGGAAAATTGGTTCTTATAAACAACATTGATGTATAGTTTAAGCATTAATTACACAATATTAGGAGTTATGGAACAATGGTATTGAAGCATATGATGTATCTACATTGAAGACATTAAAAATGCATGCTACTCAAAGGGGGACCCTTAGTGACATCCAATGTCATGAAATATTATATAGATGTAATACATAGATAGTTTTTATTTTCATACTAATTGAATTTATTTTTGATCTTGAATGAATATTATAGAGTAAAATAACTGGGTTTCTGGGATTATTATATATTTCAAGATGCATATCATATATATTAGAAGTAATTGTAAAAAAATAACGAATTTATTTTCTATGGACCACCTATAAAGTTAATTAGTGGTTTCGAAATGTTACCATCACATGTTATAATTAAAGGAAAATTCTATGTGGTTAACAATCTGAATGACTATAGGAATCAACTTTGATGTTTATTATCTGTTGAATTTGGAATAGAATTGTGGAAGAAAAAATATATTATTTTTCTTACTTCCACATTTGGAATTTTATTTTAAATTTTATAATATTTATTTCATAAATATTGAAAATATTATTTGTGAAAACATGATTTATACAACACATAATGAAGATAGGAAAATAAAGGACCACATTAATAAAAAAGGCTATAAAAATATTATATTTAAAACATGATCTATGAGTAGATAAATATAAAAAGTATAATACTATAGTTATTAAAATTAAATATAAGAACCAACATATATTCCAATAAAAATCCTAAAATGTGAATGTTCTTGATTGGTATTAGAGTAATATTTCAATATCTGATGACTAGAAGTACCATTGGTTTTTTTGATCAAAAATCACAGACTCATATATATTTATAGATCATTTATAACCTTTCACATTATATAAATATTATTACAAAAAAATTAAATTCATTTATATTAGAATATTTATAGTATTCAAAAAAAATATGAGATATTAAACTATTATCAATTTAACTTATCAATATTTTAGAATGAACTATATTCACATGTTCAATATGATGACTATCTTTCCCCCATATTTTTCAACTATCATGATGCATTTTGCCATGCATTATGTTGAGGAAAATAAATTATGATTCTTCACACATTACTGATGGATGTATCTAATTAAAATTTTCATAAATTACATGTTTTAATTATTTAGGGAACTATTCCTTTTACTTAATTACATTTCTAGTTAATTACATTAAATACATTTTTTAAAAAATACCTTGACCATTTGAAAAAGTTTATAAAAAATTAATCCCAACAAGATGGATCTATTTTTAATGGTATCTTAGAGGACGGGTGTCTTAAATATTTTTATTTCATGATAAATAGATTATATTAAAATATTTTTTAATTCATTTTCATTTGATGATGATATGTTGATTCATAATGTCAATCTAATTAGAAATCAATAATAATTCTTAGTAATTATAGAGTTTTTGGGAGGATATCAAATATTACTGCGTTGGTGATGGAATTATTATAGGAATGTAGATATGTCCCACCCAATATTATAATTTCATATCTATTAATTGAATAAATAATGATATGAATGTTGATATTTTTATAGGTCGAACCTGGAATTAAAAAAAATAAAATAGATATTCATAATGAACAAGTGGAATGGTTTGAACATCCCATAAGTTCATGAACATTGGATCTTTTCATTAAATGGATGAAAAAAAGTCTATATACTTGATAATTTATATTGATTTTTATAGTTCATGAATATTGATCGCCATGATTATGTTCAATAATATTTTCAGTTTTCAGATCGAGATCCAATAAGATTTGCTTCGAGATCTTATGATTATGAAATGAATGGTTTCTAATTTCATATAGTTGATTAGAAATTATTTTTAAATATATATAATATTTGGATATTTACCATTAATGAAGTAGGATATGATATATTGTAGATTGATATTATCGAGTTAATCTACAATGATATTTTTTGTTTTTAATTAAAATAAATGTGGTTGAATATAATCATGTGAATTAAAATATATTATTTAATATATATTTTTGTTCACTTATATCACATGATATATTTTAGTAACCTATAAAACATTATCCATATATTGTTTAATCTAAGGAAAAATTGGAATATTCTTTGAAATATTTATAAGATGAAAAGTGGAGAGTATTTATACAAATTTAAAAAAGTGAATTGAATGATAAAGGTGATGAAGTGGAATAATTAAACTACGAAATTGAATCACATTCACAATAAAAAATTTACTAATTTTTAAATGATAATACTGATAAAATTTATTTTATAATGAAGAATTATTTAGTATAATTATTGACAATTCTAGATAATAATATTTACATAGTAGGGTCAAATTATTATATGTGTTTTCAACCATTAATATTTCAATTAAAAATGTATTATATTATTTATATTCAATAATTTACATCTATTATCATATACAAATTTAATTTTATGCTTTTTTGTTTTATTGTGAATAATTAAATGATAAACATATTTTAAAATATATGTTGTAAAATAGTTTTTCTTATTTTAATGATAATAGTACTCAAGTAAAAATGAATCAATGATAGCAGTTGATCAATGACATATGGTCTAATCGCTATCTACATTTCTTAGAATTTTTCCAATGAGGCCTCATTTACTATATCCATCATGCTCTCTTGATCCTTCTTGACAACATATAAAACACCCTATATCTCCCTCCCAATAGTATCTGTCACACTTCTTAGGAAAACATCTACCTAATAAATGATTAGTAGTATTAAATCAGGTTATTAATGTAACTTCAATGCATCGAAGGAGAAATTGTCCATCTATCAACATATTCAGGATATTGGAGGTTCACGATTATAAGTAAGAATTATTAGAGATTTCCACAGTTTCTAAAATAAAAAAAATCATTTCTAAGTAGATAAATAGAATAATTATATAGAGAAAAAAATTAATAGTTCAAATGTGTTGATTTTTAATGGCATTAAAATAGTGGTACCATTATATTATTTTGGTATTTCGATAGAGTATGGATTTGGATTAGTAAATCATATCTCAGGCTAGTTGGATTATGAGGGAGTGACACTTCCCAATACGTATTATTTTTTAAAAAATATGCCTATATCATGGAATAATGATTTATTTGATTAATATATTGAAAATATTTTATCACATTAAAAATCATTGACCAAATTAAATATTATTATATAGTAAAACATTAAAAAATTGGGATAAATTCATTCTTCCATATGATCAACAGTTTTATATTTCCTAATGCTATTAAATATACAAGATGTTAAAAAAATATTTAATGTGAGGATTTTAAATAAACACTATGGAATGAAATTAATGATACCTAAATTAATATTAAGAAGATGCATGATAAAGTATAAAGAGGTGTATCATGGTTGGAGTGGAAATATTTTATTGATAGTCATCCTCGTGAGAAAAAAATGGATTTTAATAATTCATAATATTATTATAATTGTATGAATAAGTATATAATATTATTTAAATAACCTATTATTAATACATTAATAATTTTAGAAAAAACACATCATGTTAAGAGAAATAAATCCTTCATCGAACCACAGTTTTATTGATTTACCATGAAAAATATTTTCTATTGAATTATTTTCATGAACTCCAATATTTATGCATTAACTATTAGGTTATCAATATATCAATAATATTATATTTCATATTTATCATATCTATATTATAACTGGAGATATAGTTTTCTTGGAATGATGTTTCAGTAGGTTTTTATACCAAATATGATGTTAGTTTTATAAATCAGTGAGGAAAAGATGATTGTGTAAAAAAATTATCATTATTCTCTTTTGTGATTTTTAATTTACATTGAATTTAAATGATATATGATTGGTATATAAAAGTAATAGAATTATTGGACTACAACCCCACTCACACATACTTTGTATCATTTATTCATACTTTTATGAAACTCTATAGGAAAGTGAATCTTATTCATCTGTGTGGGATTGGTTATAAATAATCCCCATTATAGGCCATTAGTAGGTCATCATGGTAATTTTCAATTCTATTATATTTTTATGTTATATTAATCCAATCCATATATTACATCAATGTGAAATCATTTTTATGAAACCAAAATTTAGTATATAGATAAAAAAATCTAGGGACAAGGGATTAATAAAAAATTATGATGTAATGGTTTTCACTAAATAAAATTAATTTGTTGAATTATATCATAAATTGAATTTAAATATCCAAGATTAGATTTCATTTATGGTTGAATATATTAAAAAAGAAAATTAAAAAAAATTATAATCATTTAGAATGTTAAATTTTATTTCTTCTCTACAATATATATACATAATGTTGTTTAAGATATAAATAAATTATAATAAATATGATAAAAATAGGGAGTGGAACTACAGATAATAATTTTTCATAAGGAGGTAGTTATGTCGAGGATTTATTATGAACTCCACCTTAGTGATGTTATTTTATAACTAAAGAGTGTACATGTAAATTATTATAGTTTTCTAAATATAAATTTGTTATTTAAATTTTTATTGGATTTATATAGAACTATTGGTGTATATTGTATATTAGAGGTGTTTGTATGAAAATTATAAATATTTATAAATCTACTGGATTGAATTTTTTGTACTATGGTGGATATATTGATAAAAAATTTATTCAACTATTGAAGCTCATGTTGGTTTAAACCACTACTAAATAATTTTCACTAATCAGAATGTGTTCAAACATCCACAGGATGACTAAAAAAAGAAAAAAATATCCTCAATATATACTAAAACCATTCATTAAATATATTTTCCTTCATTTTTTAGTAAATTTTTAAACAACTCTATGATATATATCATGACTCATTATTCCATGAAACATTATTTTACCCATCAGAAAACAATTTCATAGTGGGTTAAACCAATATTTTAAAAAAACCATCGATAGAGACTCTTTTTACTAAAATTCGTAAATATTATTTATCTATAATTTGGAATCTTTATATAAGACTCAAGTAAACTCTTTTATCCTTTGATACATTCAGTCTAATATAATGACAATATTTTCTAGTTACATGGTTATTACACTTGCAACAATTGTCCAATAGGTTTTATATTTAATCACATGATTAATTATCTCAAATGTTACATCATTGAAATAAATATGATTATTGATATCCTACATAGAGGTGAAACAAAATACTAATACATAATTTTTTAAAACACTAATAAATTATATCCAATCTTCTTCATCATATAGAGAAATTAATTTATATTATTTTTTTATAATATTGGTGTATTATTAACTATGATTATCCAAAAAAATTGTGTTATGATATAATAATGTTATAATCAAGGAAATTCCTAAAATAATATGATATGAAATTTTTTATGGTATTCCATACCCTAGAATATTCATATATCATAGAATATAATATTTCAAAAAAACTCAATATCTTCACTAGGATTAGGGAAAATCATAATCTTATTCTTGGTTAATTATCCAATAATTTTCTATGTACCATTACAATAATAAAAATTACAAAATATATGATTCATGGTTTAATCAAAGTGTTATTTTTTGTAATAATCAATATTTATATAATTTTTTCGAGGATCATGAATTTAAGAGATTCATACCTCAAAATGAAATATACATTGTATTGAATCTATATCACACATCATTTTGTATAGGAAACATTGGTTCACAAAGAACAACCATGAATTTCCTTGAGTCTGGATTATATTGGATAAACATATTCAAAGAGTCCCATTAGTTTTACAATAAATTTATACAACACTAATTCACATGAGAAAAATATAAAATAAAATAATGGCTTATATAACCTTGGAATATTTATGAAATATTAGGAATATATGGAATGGAATTCAAGGGACCCTTTCACATAACCTTTTTATATTATTGGAAAATTATTTTTAATAACTATATATCAAAATGGGTAGATAATAAACCTATGTGAAATGATGAATCAAATTTTTTTTAATTTTCTTGGTATAATAATTTTTATGTATTTGGAATTGAAACAATTATCATAATTGTCTAAAGAACATCCTAATGTTTCTGTTTCATAGTTACATTAATGAGAAAGTTTAGGGTGAGTCAAAAAACACCCAAACCTCATGCCCCATAAAAAATTACATTTAAATGTATCCAACAATGCGGTAATAATTTTTATAGAGAAAACTTTCACTATAAAAAATGGAGAAATTTAAAAATATTTTGATAATACCTTATGGTTCTATAGAATCACAATAAATCATCCCATTAGGTACACCCCATTTAGTATAGTGTATAGAATGAGTTTCTGTGTTACTTAATTATTAAAACATAAAAAAATGAGTTGATAATATGAATATAAATTTGGAAACTTATGGGTACCTTATGGTATAATACATACATTATATTGATTAAATCGATTGATTTTTTTTTCCAACTCCATACTTTTTAAATAAAGGGAAGTAGATTATCAATATAATCTTATTTAAACAATAAAATTTTCATCTAAAAGACAAAGTGTTTCACTAGAAGTATACTATCAAGTTCAATCCTAATGAAAATCAGACTAAATGGGAAGGATCATTCTCTGTTATTGAGGTATTTATTTTTAGTGTCTTGTAATTGACTTGTGGAGGAGAAAATAGTTCCTTCACTAACAATGATCTGTGAAAAAGTAATTACTATAGTCACATTCCAAATGAAACATTTTTGGATATCACGCACCTTAATCACTATTAAAAATAATTCACTATGTCATTTATATATATTAAATTAATGATTTTTATGTAATTATAAAAACTATGTAAGAGATTATTGCCTTATTATTTTATGATTTTATTATTTATGGTATTTGTTTTTCAAAAAAAATCCAAGATCATTGTGTATGATGGTATGTTTGAGGTTATATTCTTTACTGGGGATATTATTTGATTGTCTTATCCTGAATTACATAAATATTTAAAATACATTAAATTCAAATTTAAAATTAAAATTTTTCATCAAAATCACATGATTTTTTGAATTATATTCCATGAGATACTACACAAATATTACATCCTTGTCATGAGAGGAATCTAGAACATTTAATGTTAAATTGAAACTCATCATTGATTGTTTTATCAAATACTTTCTGGAATTAATATAATTTTTAGTAACTCTCAATAAAAACATTTGAGATTAATAATTTTTGTCTATTTGATAATAAATTTTTTTAAAATAGTTTTTCAAATAAAATTATCATTAAGACCACCATTGGAATATGAGATTTTTATATATCCTTTAAAAACATTTAATGACCTTGATACACATGATTTATATAATATGAAATCCTTAATTAGTCCACTCAAAATGTAAACACATGATCACTATGGAAACCATGTGTATTGAATGATTATTTTGTATCCATAAAGGGTATAATAAAATGTTCGGAAATAGTTTTGATAATATATCTATAATGGATAATGGATGTTTGAAAATTTTCATATAAATAAAACAATTCCTCAATATGTAATGTCTTGGAAATTATATATAATTTTTTTTCAATTATATGGAATTATTTCGAGACCAGATGCTCTGACGACATCAGATCTTGTGGCTCGGTGACCCTACAATATAATTTTGAACCATTTTTAGTTAATTTAAATAAACATGCAAGATTGTTTTTCAAAAATTCAAACCAGTACTCTGAACAATGATCTGAGGGAACTGTTGAACTCAGAATAGCATAATTTGACAAGAATTGACCTATCTTGGTCAAACAGAGGATGACAAAATAAGATATATTTTAGAATTTTTGGAAACAATTAAAATAACTTAAAAAGATATTTTATTTGTTTTCCCAATGGTTGTGAAGTATAATGGTGGAATTGTGGTGTGAAAATAAAGTGGCGATGAGTCTCATTAAATTATGCTCATTAATGGAATGTAAATGTGTAGTGTAACAATACATTTAAATAACGTGTAGTAGATATGATCTTTCATAAAGGAAATAACGTAATAACACGAGGACGCTACGTAATAGAAACTACGTGATGTGTTTTTTTAATGGATTAATGCATTGGAGAAATATGGATCAATGGGTGGAATTTTTTTAACAAACATAAAATGCTTATTCTTTTCAACGACGAATGACAAACTCTGGTGAATGGACCGCAACATCGACGCACCGCGAAGAACGGGACCAGAGAGAATCGAACGCCAATAGAACTTTATTCCTCGCAGATGTATATCTTCAATGAAGAAATCCAATGGGTTAGGGGTTATTTAAATTGTTGGATATCATTTCCCATTTTTCACTCTAAAACGAAGAATGCGAATCAACCCACAAATAGGTTGACCGCATATCGCTCATTCATGCAGGTGGGTAAATTTAGTGGGGGGTTTTCAATGGGATTATTTTATTAAATTGTGTTAGAATATCAATTCAATATACCATGTTTTTAAAACTCTAATTCAAAATGAATAGTCCAACAAAAACAAGACCTGATCCCCTATTCCTTGTTCATTCGTCATAGACAAACAATCAAAATGGCGGTAAGAGGATTTGGAGGCCTTAGCATAGAAATCAGAACCCCAAAATGGCCGGATACACAGAATGTGTGAAGAACAGTCCACTATAGTTTACTAGGGGGTCTGTAGGAGAGCCCTCCGGAACACCGCCATGCTGGGGGAGAATTGTTGTAGGTTTGGGCCTTATTAAGGCTGCATGGGCCGCTAGATTAAAGAGAGATACATCCTCTCAGCCATGGGTTGCAGCTTCTCATGTCACAGGGTCCCCTAACCACATGTGGAAGAAAAGGCTGACATGATTGGCAGGCTGCATGGTGGTGCACTCTCGAAATGCTATGCGTCTGAGCAGGAGGAGGAACCGCTCTGCTTGTGGCAGATCGGGAAGGGCAACAGGCCGGACCCACACCTATCGGTATGGACCCTCACCTTGTGGTCAGGACCCTCTGTCTATGGCTCAGACCCTAACCATGGAGGTTGGACCCTCTCCCTTTAGATCCAGACTGGCACCCTGCAGGCTGGGCCAGATGAGACTGAGTCATCGCGCAACCTATTCGGCTGGACCCCTAGCAGAACTTGGTCGGTTCTAGTGTTGCCCAATGGGCATGGCTCACTGGACATTTATGATCGCTCCGAACCAGACTAGAACCAGGTTGGGACAACATGGTTGAACTAAACCAAGGAATGTGGGGCCCTCGTTTGTGTTGGTCAGGTCATTCTGATCGGGTCGGATAGGGCCTAGACATACCTGGCCCCTATTATCTAAAATGACAATAACATACAAACCATGCATCCAATTGACGATCCATTTATAGGGATGAAAGAATCATGACATGAAGGTTATTTTGGAATACACTAAGACATTTTCCTGGATGTTGTAATATGACTAAAGGATTTTGGAACAGTTCTCTCATAATTATGTAAACTACATGTGGAAACCATATAGTTGGCTAAGACATGATGATGGTGGACAAGCGACCATGTGTGGATATGCTATGATGGACCAGTGGGAAGTGGCACTGTGTGACCCGGTAGGCCCATGATGGGGAGAAACTACATGCGACCTGGTAGACCCATAGTACTCGAAGGAGAGAATAACTCAATATGACCAAGGTGGGAAGAAACTACGTGTTACCTATTAGGACCACAGTGGGGAGAGGCTCTGTGTGATCCAGTATACCCATGGTACTCATCAGGGATGAGTTCCATTGTAGCCCAAGGTTTGTGGGAAGTGGAAATGTGTGACTTGGAAGACCTACTTTACTCATAGAAGAGGATGTTTCCAGTTGACCAAGGTGTTTAATGATACGACTGATAGTCATACTTTCATAACTCAAGATTATAACTACTGTAAGTTGAATTTTCTCAAGGTTTTATTTGTGGAATTATTTGTGGTATTTCCTTGTTGGTTTGGGGTCCCTACTTAGTATATTAATACTCACCCCTTCACGGTCTTTTCCCATATGTGGTGTGCCCAGTGCTGATGTCTGATGACTTGTTGGAGGAGATTGTGGCCTAGGACTAGATGCTGCCTAGTGAGATCAGGTAGGTAGGAGGTTCCTCTATGGATTTTGGTAGCTACTCTGAACATACCCATCAGGTGGTGTTTTTAGTAGAATACTTTTCATTGATCTAGAACATACTCTTTTTGTTTTTATCTTTTATTGGGTTTTTATTCTATCCCATTTACTTTTAGTTGTACCTTTATACGCAGTGGATATTTAATGTCATTCATGTACTCTTTCACAGTTTCCTAGGGACGCGGTTGTGTGTGCATCTGTATAGGTACTCAGCCTAATTCCTCCCACATTGATGTTGACACGTTCATAACCAGTCTCCT
Organism: Viscum album; assembly: GCA_963277665.1. Lineage (NCBI taxonomy): Eukaryota > Viridiplantae > Streptophyta > Magnoliopsida > Santalales > Viscaceae > Viscum > Viscum album. The sequence continues at coordinate 1,368,243,720 of OY728133.1, read as the reverse complement.
ACCCTTAGCCTTTAAGAGGTGTTATTGGGGGAGTCATGGCACGAGACCCGGAAGACAGGTTATGAAAATGTGGTATTATAGGTGGTTGGTTCTACCTCAAAGACTGTGTGTTTGTTATATTGAGTTTGGTTAAAAGTGTTATATGCTTCGAGTTCAAATTTAAGATTCTGGAAGTCCAGTGTTGGTGTGATGGCCGACATTTCCATACACCATGACCTTGAATTCTTCTTTTCAATAATATACATAAAAATATCAGTTGCATGAATAATATAGGAATTGAGTGTTTCTTCATGGTCTTCTTTAATTTGAGTCAGCTCACTAGGAATAATCAATAGATAATGGTACATCTTAAACTATTTCTAGATGGATCCATGTAGAAAACCAATAAGGGTTCCAATACATGGTCTTGAGGATAGCCTTCTTGGTGATGAGGCGTATATTCGGGGACCAGTGATAGAGATGGACCCACCAGGTGGTGCGCTAGTGTTAGCACAACCTACTAAATAGCACTTACTACCAGCATTAGTGGTAGCGAACGCATGAAGGCTTAGCGCCTTCACATGAGTTCAAAAGAAAGATACCTCTTATGTATAGTGGGGAGATAGGTCCTCAGGTAACTGAGGACTGGCTTGAGGTAGTGACATGGTTATTTTGCTTTCTGAGGATGCCACATGACACGATGGTGATCATAGCTGTGAGCCATCATCAGGGCATGGCTGGGAGATGGTAGAGCATGATGATTTAGACTCATGACAATATGACACTCTCCTAGGATAACCTCAAATTTCTTTTCTGGAAGGATTTATTCCCCATGACCTTGCGCTCAATGCACAAACATGATATTCTTGAACTACAATAGAGTAGCTTGTCATTGGTTGAGTACTCTACGAGGTTCACAGACCTCGCCCACTGCTATTCGGATATAGTATGAGACCCCTTCATTGGGTCACATACCTTTGAGCATGAACTCAAATAGAAGATCATGGCATCCATGGTGTCTTTCAGCATCCTTAATAATAATGGAGTGCAAGAGGGGGCCCTTCTTGTAGAGTGATTCCTAGAAGAGAAAACACCGACGGGTGGAGCGACCAGTAGACATCAGGGGGAAGAGTCTTCAGTGGTGAGAAGTAGGTCACATACATGGGGACCCAAAAAGGTCAAATATTTAAGGGGATGACCTCAAGAATTCAGGACAGTAGCATGGGTATCTACGAGTACATGAAATCAGTAGGGATCCATACATTTATTCACATGCAGAGGGAAAGGGAGCATTTCATGTGACTGCCCGACCCACCGCATAGTAAATCAAGAGACAGTCGAGGGACCACTGAGGAAGAGACATGGTTTTGAGCGAGGAGGTCTGCAGGGTGGCAGATTTCATAGGGGAGCCTACTGAGTAGTATGTGGTTGAAAATGATTGATTTACTTCCACCACCAACCCTAGGTGGTCCACCATATCCTCATAGAAATGTTGAGTAGGGATGAGCTCAGTTTTAGGATAAAAAGGCCTATGTCCATCGAGCTCCGGTGATGATTAGAGGTATGATCTATGTCTTCTCAACTTTTGATTTAGTTCATATAGACCCCAAATTTGGCCACTCTTTCTTTTCCATGGGCCTTATTCGAGGCTCGAAGATTTTGTAGGAGTCGTTGGCTTGATCCTTAATATTAGTGACTCTAATGGTAGGGTATTTGACGATTACCCAATGGTACCAGAATAGTGAGATTACTCTAGGAGGCATGAACTTTGGCTAGGATATCCTAGTAGAAGCATCGAGGCCTTACAACGTCATTTTGGGTATAGAGTGGTTTTCTAAAGTCTATGATCAGATCGACTATGTTAGGCACAAAGTGTGGTGTTTCTGTGAAAATGGGACATGGATTTACTTCACCGGTGAGAAGGGATATTTTTCAGAAAAATAAGGACATTATCAAAGGAGGGTAAAATGGCTCACTCATTAATTTTCTATCCTCAAGCTCGGTGTTATAGACAAGAGGCGTCCAATATTTCCTCTAGTGGTGGTAGAGTACAAGAAATTATTTTGATAAGATGTTATGATAATACCTCCTCCCAAAGATGTATACTTTTTCGACGATCTTTAACCCTGGACGACACTGATATCCACACCAGCATATCATATGGCCCCCAATGAGATTCATGAATTGAGGGTACAATTGGAGGACTTTCAAGTGAAGTTCATCATGAGGCCTAGTGTTTCAATATGGGTAGCACCAATGTTGTTTTCTAGACGGAAGATGGACGATTGAGGCTATGTATGGACTCTTTGCACCAGTACCAGGTGATCATGAATAAAAAGTATACATTGTCAATGATTGATGAACACTTTGATCAACTGAAGGGAGAGAGGTGGTTCTTGAAGATAGACCTCAGATCATTCTATCATCATCTTTAGGTATGAGATAAGGACATTCCATAGACATCCTTCATATGTCGGTATTGCCACTATGGGTTTTTGTTGATGCCATTCGGCATGACCAATTCCCCAAAAATGTTCATGGAAATTATGAAATATATCTTCAGCCTTACCTTGATCATTTCATGGTGATATTCATTGATAACATCTTGGTTTACTCGGCGTCAGAAGAGTGGCATGCTACACACCTGTGGAGAGACCTGGATACTTCTTGAGTGAATTAGGTATATGGGATGCTATCTATGTTCATGTTTTAGATTTAGGAGGTCCACTTTCTAGGAAAATTCATCTCGGAGGCTAGAGTTGAACTGGATCCAAAAATGATACAGGCACTGCTGGCTTGGGAGCCATCTAGGAGCGTGACTGAGGTGCAGTGATTCTTGGGGTTGACTAGATACTACCTGTGTTTTGTGCCCAAATTTTCCAAAGTAGCAACACCTTTATAATCATTGACGTAGAAGGTATAGCACTTCATTTGGATGAAGAAGTTCCAAAACGTTTCTATGAGATGAGGCAAATACTGAAAAGTGCTTCAATCTTGAGTCTTCCAGAATAAGAAGTGAGGTATGTAGTATTATATGACTCATCGGGGACAGGACTATGTTGTGTCTTGATGTACGATCGAGTATTGATATCCTATGATTCACAATAGTTGAGGCAACCTGAACAGAACTACGAGACGCAAGACCTCATGTTAGCAGCTGTGGTATTTTTTGTTGAGGATTTGGCGACACTACTTGATGGGTGAATAGTTTACCATCTACTCCGACCACAATATTATCATGTATATCTTCTCAGAAAAGGATGTGTACTTGAGACAACAGTGATGGTTGGAGTTCCTCCAGGACTATGACATTGAGATTTTCTATACTCCTCAGAAGGGGAAATTTGTGGTAGACGTGATCACCAGGAGGTCTGGTTTGGAGCTACATAGTGAGGCGACATAGAAACTAGACGTGATGCAGATATCCTTTGTGGATTATGATAGAGTAGTTTACATTAATATGATGAATATTACTCCTCCACTCTTTCAATGAGTTAGGTAGGAACAACTTGTGTATGTTGAATGTGAGGCCTCACATGCTCATTTGTCCCTAGGACAAGCTCTTGATGAATTGTCAATCTGTAGGGAGCACATAATCCTTTTCAGAGGTTGCATCATAGTACCAGTGATTTTTTTGGAGGAGATGTTGCGGGAGTTCCATACATCTACTTTGGGGGTACATCCTATGGCGAGGAAGATGAACCAGGACCAATGATGTCAGTACTGGTGCATAGGGATGAAGAAAGTAGTGGTTATGTTTGTTTCACGATGCTTCACTTGTCAGAAAGTGAAGGCTAAGAATCAGGTTACAGTAGGCATGACCCAACCACATGAGGTATCAGAGAGTAAATGGGATGGTATTTTGATGGAATTTGTGACTTGGTTACAACACACATCTAGGGGCCACAATTCTATCTACTTGATAATTGACCGACTCACCATGTTGTCACAAATCCTACCCTTCATGGAGAAAGGATCATTAGATGGATTAGTATGCCTCTATGTCCAAGAGATAGTGTAGATTCATGGGGTTCCTAGGATGATCATCCTAGAATGTGATGCAAACATTACACCCCAGTTGTTGAAGGGATTGTAAGAGGCATTCGAGAATTAGCTGCACTTGATAAAAGCCTTTCACCCATAGAGAGATTGTCATACGGAGTCGATCATATAGGTTGTGTAGGACATGCTTCTTGATGACGTTCTAGATTTTTTTCATAGTTTGGAGGACCGACTGCCACTGCTGGAGTATTCATACAAGAAATTATATCACTCCACCATTGGCATGACAGTATTTGAGTCCATGTATGGGTGGTCATGCAGATCACCTATATGCTGGAAAGATCCATGAGAGTTAGCACTCATGGGTGCAGAGATGGTATAGGCTACCATTAAGAAGGTGCAGGTCATCCTGGAGTGGAAGAGGTCTACATAGAGTAGAAATAAATCTTGTTCTTATAGGAAACAGAGGCCCTTGGAGTTCATGGAGGGAGACCATGTTTTCCCTTAGGTCTCAACCCTATGGGGGTTGCGGAGATTTTGCCGGGGTGGAAAGTGATATCCATGGTTCATTAGAAAATTCTATATTCAGAGCATATTTGGAGAGGCGGTATACCTCTTAGCTCTCCTCTCCTAGAAGATTCACCGTTTTCCCAAATTTTTCCATGTGTCGTAGCTGAGTAGGTACATGCATGATTCATCTCGCATCATCAACTGGTGCGGGATAGACATTGAACATGGGGAGGTGTTTGTGGAGTTTCAGTGGAGATAGAGAATTGACATGAGTAGTTCTTTCATGGATAGTTGATTCCTCTAGTGTGTGTTCGGTGACATAACTAGTATCTCAAAAAGATAACATGGGAGTGGGAGGCTAAAATTCATCTTCAGTACCGTCATTTGTCTGTTTAGATTTTTTTGGCTTATAGGTACAAAAGGACCTAATGGTTCCATTAATGTAATGTCCCAGAAATTATGTGAATTTTTTTTAAAATTATATGGAATTATTTCAAGACCAGATGCTTTGATGACACCTGATTCTGAGGCACGATTAGCCTTAAATAGAATTTTGAACATTTTTTAGTTCATCTAAATAAACATACGTGTGGGTTTTTCTATCATTTAAACTATTTCTTGTATCAAAAATATAAGGGAACAGTTGAACTCAGAATGACAAGATTCTCCTTGAATAGACCTAACATCGACCAGAAAAGGACAATGGAAAAGATAATTTTATGAATTTTGAAAAAAATAAATATAACATAAAAAGTTATTTTTTTATTATTCCTAATAATTGGGTGGTGGAACAGCAGCACCACGGTGTGGTGAAAAAGTGACAATGAGTCACATTAAATGAAACAAATTAATGGCTTATAAACATACAGCCTAACAACACATTAAATGAATCATAAGAAATACATAGTTTCATAAATGAAACAACGTAACGATGTGACGATGTAACATAACAGCAATGATGAAACGTGTTTTCATTTAATTAGATAACACATTGGTGAAATCAGGATCAAACTTTTGAATTTCTATGACAAACCTACAGTGAGAATTCTCTCCAATGATGAAGGAAAAACATTGGAGAATCACCAGTATCATTGAAGCACCTCGAAGAACGGGATCAAAGAGTATCGAATTCCAACAGAACATGAATCCTCGCAAATGGATCGCTTCAATGATGAACTCAAATGTGGTAGGGTTTATTGTTTTATTGGTAATAGTTCCCCTTTCTTCATTATAAAATGAAATATGCGTTTTGAACCATGAACAGGTTGTTCTACAAATCGCTCGTTCTTGTGAGAGAGTACTTTTCTTGTGGTTTTGTTCTAGGATTATTTGATTAATTGTTTATGGAACATCAATTATATACCACATATTTCTAAAACTCTTACGTGTAGGGTGAGGGACAACACGAACATGGCCTGATCCCCTCATTCTTATGTGTTCCTCATGGATGAACATTCAAAATGGTTGCAAGTGGATTCATATGCCTTAGTAAATAAGGAAGAACCACACATAGGTCGTAGGAGTAGACGACATGAATAACAGACCACTATAGTAGATCTGGTGGTCCACAAAATAGCCCACTGGTGGTTCCACTCAATGATGGCATGCTAGAGGGAGCGCCATGATGGCACGGTGGAGGGACCACCCTGGCTGGCTCGACCTGCGGTGAGCCAGTAGAGGCTACCAACCAGGACAACACCTTGTAGAGGGATTCGGCCCCTAGGCCACGTTGGTCGAGTGTCCAACCACCACAGGCCATGAATTCTCATGGAACATGGTCCCCTAACTACTTGTGGATGACCCAACTATCTAGATTGGCCGACCGTATGGAGTCATACCGCAGACGCGCTACGTGTCTGAGCTGGAAGGGGATCTAGTCTGCATGTGGTAGATTGGGAAAGGAAGCGGGCCGAAGCCACGCCCAGGTTGGTAGACCCTCACCCAGTGGGCTGAAAAAACTCCCAACAAGCCGAAACCTAACTATAAAGGCTGAAACAACATCTTATGGTCCATATGAGATGAGGTTGCTTGGCGACCTAACGGCCTGGATTCCTAGTAGAATCGGGTCGGTTCTAGTGTGGCACAATTTGCATGGCCCACTAGTCAGAGCAGATTGGGCCGACCATGACCCGAACTATTTCTGGCCGGGTCAGCTAAACTAAATCATCGCATGTGGTGTCTTTGGCTGGGATGGTCATGTCGGTCTCACCTGGTCAGACCAGGCCGAGATGCAACCGGACCTGGTTTACTAAAACTCCAATAATATACAAACAAGGCATTTTATTGATGAGCAGTTTGTAGCGTTGGAAACATAAAAATATGAAAGATCTTTTGTAACACTATAAGTATTCTTCTAGAGAAGTTGAAATATGATGAATTACTTGGCTAATGGTTCTTCCGGAATCATGAACAATACGTGTGGGAACCCTACGGGAGGAATATACCCTAAGATGACTGAAAATATACCCTATGTGAATCAGCTACGATGGCCAAGTTGCAAAAAGCTCTATGTTCCCTAGTAGGCCCACAGTGGGGAGTGACTCTGTGTGACCCAGAAGACCCATTGAACATGATGGGGAGGAGTACATTAGTATGGCCAATGTGGGAAGTATATCTATGTGACCCTGTAGGCCCACGGTGTGAATCATCTCTATGTGGCCCCGCATACCCATGGTACTCATCAGGGATGAGTAAAAATACAACCCAAGGGTAGAATGAAGAAGAAATGTGTGACCTGGAAGGCCCACTATACTCATAAAGGAGGAGTTCTCCTGCAACCCAAGGTTATTGATGATACAACTGGTGATCATACAATCCATACTCTAGATTATACCTGTTCTCAGTTGTCATTATTATTCGGATTCTTTGTGGATATATTTATGGACTTTTCCTATTGGTATGGCGTCCTTATATAGTATATTATTACTCACCCTTGTGCGAGATTTTCCTAAACATGTTTTTCCTGGTGAAGATGACAGATGACATGGAGGAGGACTTCGTGGCCCAGGGCCAGGTGGTGCCTAGTGAGATTAGGCAGGTCAGCCATGCTTCTATGGCTTCTAGAAGCTACTATGTACTTACCCATTGGGTGGGGTTTTCATAGAATGGATTTCCATCAATCTTTCGCTTACTCTTGTTGTATATTTCTTTAATTGGGTTTGTATTTAGTCCCATTTACTTTAAGTTCTACCTTTATACTCAGAGGTTGTTTATTGCCATGCATGTTCTCTTTTACAGTTTCCTTGGGATGTGGTGGTGTTTGTGTTAGTATAGGTACATAGGATAATGCCTCCCACATTCATGATGATTCATTCAGCACTAGTTGCAATCCTCTAGTCTTCAGGAGGCAGGCTTGAGGAGTCACAGCATGGGCCTTGTGGCATAGGTCGTGACACTCTATCACTAACAATAATTTTAACTATATATAATATAAAAATAAGATAGTATAAAAATACTTTACTAATAAAAATTATTTATTTGTGGATAAAATGTTACAGATTGAAGTGTTATTAGGGTGAACCATTTTATGGGAAGGTGGTGTAAATTTTATTTAGAGCTAACTGTGAAGTCATGTATTTTACAATATACATATATATCGTTATTATAAAAAATGTTTTCTTAATAAAATACCATATATTAATGATAAAATATCGTTGAATGACATTTTTTTTTATTAATGTTTGTAAAATTGTCCCTAGAGACTCCAGAGACCAATCATTTTTATGGGAGAACATTATTGAGTTTGGTAGATAAACAAATTCATTATATATATATCTTTGAGTTTAGAAAAAACATTCTTGTAATGTATGTAATAATGTTCATGGTATATTATAAAATTTTGGATATGAACTACATTGATTTGAAAAGAATTTTGAAAAAAAATACATGAATGGGGAATTAAATGACTCTAGTAAAAATAATATGAAAATTTTTAGGAACTGTGGATTTTGTTCTGAATCTAGGTTGAGTTCACATGGAGATGTCAACTTTTACATGAGTACACTAAAACTATTGTGGTGGTATAGATATGTAACAATTTTTTATTATATTTTTTTGATGCTCAATTCATTTTTTCATCAAATTTTAGAAAAAATCATTTTCTAAAATTATATAATTTAAACATGTGGTCATTAAATTTATTCAATATTTACAAGATTAGAAAAAAAATTGTGGATTTATTGGATTATTAATTTATTTAATAAAATTAAAGGTTGTGTCTTCATAATTTTTTGACTTTCTAATGCGTGTGAAATAATATTTGGTCAATGTATGAGATAAATATATATTTCAATTGGATGATTATGGATTATTCATGAGATTCATTAAAACGAGAACATTATTTTATATATAACAAATTCTATATATCTTTATAAGATGGAAAGGGCCAGAGAATAATATTTTGAGTTATATTGAAGGAATATAAAATCAGATTACAATTCTAATTAAATGCTTTGTATGTTGACATCATTTTGATGGTCCATACGTAGTAAACCTAACTATAATACTATAGCCTTTACAAGAAGTACTCTAATTCATTTTTGGGGTAGTAAGAAATAGAGACACTGTTAGAATGATTAGTAGTTATCACTGTATGTGTCTGAATCATAAAAGGTGTTAGGTAATAATGATTTATTAAATGATTTTGGAAAAGGAGAAAAATCATTTTCACCCTCTGTGATATATCAAATAGACATATATTAAAATCTAAAATCATTTTCATTGTCCCAATGTATAGTTATTTATTTATTAAAAATTTTTAATACATCATGAGAGGGTAAAATACCAATAATAATTATATACCATAGGTTTTTAGGAAATAATTTTCAAGAAGGATGACTATATGGCCAAAAAAATAATGATTTTTCTCACAATCAAATATATTAATATCATTTATACTGTAACATGGGTAAACATGGATGTGTGGATAATGTTTATAGTAAATCATTCCTTTTAAAATTAGGGCGGTGATTATATCTTTTTTGGACCATTATTCCTCACTCCTCGTGTATCTGAATTATTCCCATTTCATATAATCTAATTCAATTATTGGTAGAGATTACAATTATTTAGATCCTATGATGTAAATATTGGAATATTCACTCATAGATGATCATATGAAACATCAATTAAAATATATCTCTATATAAAATGCTTCATGTATTACCACGTAAACCATTAACTATAAAAAAAGTATATGAAAAACCCACTAAACCTATTGAAGTGCCTTATATTATTAATTGAGTGGAGAGGAATACAATAGAAGTGAGTTTTGAGTTAAATATAATCAATGGGTAGTGTCATTGAAAAATAAATGTGTGGATTACTGTAAATTCTAAGGGAACTAAATGAATTATTGAATAAATTACTTAATTAAATCATGTAATGTTATTAAAAAGTATATAGGTTTTTCAATATCCCAATAGAGAGGAACCTAAATGTTATCATGGGGAGTATATGTGATTATTTCAATGAAAAAGTTATGAATGGGAACCCTAATTAAAATATAAAAATGGTTTGATGAGAATTGGTAAGTATATCAATTTTTATGTTTTGAATGAGAATTCTTGATTAAGTGAATACCCATCCGTTTCACCATTTTTTTCATAGAACATTAAACGACTCAGATGAATTTGGTTTCTCCCAGTGGTTGATTGTGAGTGATTTACATTCTTTCAATGTCACTGATGTCAGGTCACCATTGTTGTTATTAATGGGAAATCGAAATGGTTCCCACAACCATTACTGGGTAAATAAAATCTTTTCAAATGAATGTGGTTTTTGGGATTTCAGAACTAATTATGCTAAGGAACTCACTTTGGTCAAGATGATTGGTGGTCGGGCTCATCACACTCTTTTGAGGAGAATTTTTTCTTACTCTTGGACTCTCATATAGATATATGATATGATCACGAATCTCTTCATAATCCCAATAAGGAACTGGTTACCCAAATAGAATGATAATAGGTTAAACCACATTATTCGAAGGAGAAGAGGATCTCATTAGTGAATCCATCAGTTTGTATACAAGTTTATTCACCAATTTCCCAATATTGGGTAGATTCTTATATACTGAAGTAACATAACTGGAATCTTTATAATTTGGTGCCATACTAGGAGGCAGTTAATATTATGAGGAGGTGATTTAACCATTATGCAGAATCCTACATATCCTATTTAATTTAAGAATCAAAACCCACATAATTCATTAAATATTGCGTAGTTTAATGCCATGAATAATGGAAATTTGTATGGGAACATAGAAATTGGATTTTCAAGATTGATTCTTGAAGATACGACATACATATTCGAATTATGTAAGGAATCATAGTAATCATAGGACGTACACTCTCATTGGACTAACCCTAAGGAAGATTCTTGTATAAGGTGGAAATTTATATCATGAATGTCATCAGGGATTACATACTAAGATTTCCCTAGCTAGTGGATATTCATGATGAAAATGATATTACTATTGTTACTCACTAAGTCCATGTGTTCCTTGGTTGATTTGATATACAAGGGATAATATGTAATTAGTTTCCCTATATATTAATAGCAGACTTATGTTTTGGTACCACCCTAGGTATGTTCAATATTGATCTCAGGCCTTTGCAAAGAGTCATATGTATACTCTTCATATCTAGAATCGGAGTCATCATAGTTCATTTGGATATTTAGTACACTAATTGTAGAGGTATAAGGATCAACCAAAGGGAATTATTGGTTCCCAATGGTTGAAATGTAAAAGATATGTGGGGATCTTGCTTCTAAGTGGATTACCCTTTGAGATCAGGCCTTAAAAGGAATCCTATATATCCTGATTATTTCATGAATCAGGGGTCCCATAGTTTAGTTCCTCGAGAATTATACATTTAGGTTTCCGTTATATTCATAGAAAATCATATTATTCCTATAATTTGGGATTTAAAACTAAAGATTCCCTATATGAATTGTATGATCATTATAACTCCCTAATACCATGTGGGAAATTATTGGTGTAGGATTCAATCGATGTATAATGATCAGTCTCATTATTTTTTTTGATGTGGGACTTTTGTGTCGGGACTGCCCTTTGGATGGTTAATATAGAGATCAGGCCTTAAAGTGGCATTCTATGAATAATTCTTATAGTAGGAATAAGAGTATTCTTAGTTCAATTGGGTCAGAACATACACAGTTATATTTCCCTTTATGGATGCTTAATATGGTTGCCACGTCTTGGGATGCCTGCTTGACCTGGGGTACTTATCTTATTGACATGTGTTGATTGTCTGCTCAATATGCCATGATTGTTTACATGACAGGTTGGAGTATGTCTTCCAAAAATGTCCAAATGAAATAGTATGATCCAGTTTTATTGCTTGAGATACATAACATAATATGCATGTAATGTTAGAAGTTTTTTTCAAGAAAATAGAAGACTATTCTGGAGGACATTTCATGACCTATAAGCCTAATCCTGGAATCCATTACATGATCGTAGATGACATTACTTGAGGTTTTTTTCATGATCTGGCTTACATTACTCGGTTTCATCATAAATTCTAAATTAAATTCTTGTAGTTCATCACAAGAGTCAATGAGACATGTTCGGAGGGTGATTCATGATCTAGGATGAATGTTCTAGAAGGAAACCAGAAAGCCAAATTCATATATGGAGGACATCACAAGGATTCGTTATCCAGTCTATAGAATATTTCAAGATGCAATTGATGTACCTTTGTGTTATCACAAGACTCACTTATCTTGTGTTTATTCCACCATATGATTATTGATACATGTCTAATGGAAAAAATATGCACTATATAGTGAGCTCAAAGGGTTCACATGACAAGGGAGGCATTTCTAGGGGGCTATATGTTACATTCTCTAACATTTATGGAGGACATCTCCTCATCCAAATAGTATAATAAAGTAGTGTCACATGATCTAGGTGATATTTCCCGGTGTTTTAGAATGAGAAGTGTTGTTCACATGAAATGAATGAGGACCATCATATATGTTCTTCGCATAAGTCTATTGTCTTATTAGATTTTATCTCATCCTTCTTTCATATGGATTAGATTTTATATGTGTTAGAATTTTTCTGTCTCACATGATCTCTCAAGTATGAGGGAGGATCATCACATGAACCAAAAAAATTCATTCACATGATCTATAATTTATCACAAGAAGTGATAATGTATGATACATGATTACTCTAATTTTTCCCGATACTTAACCTGATGAGAGGACTTTTTGTTCAAGAGATCACATCCACCATGAAACACTCTCTGATTCTATAGTGCACTAGTGCGAGTTTCCATGGAAAATTTTCTAAATGTTTCATGTTGGGGTGGTAGATTTATAGTACTCTCTATCTCTATTATGTTTCCGTTTGTACGGATTTTGTCACAAAAATACAATATAGACTTGGTTGAGGTCTTTGAGGTCATATATTTCATGAAATTCTGTTGTAGGTCATTTTTTCTGTATTTAATTGTTTTTAGTGACTGTGAGTCAATCCCTTCAATGCATCATTTATTTGATTATATGTTATTAATGGGGTTCTTTAGGAATAATTTGTACATGCCAAGAGTTATTCCCATTTTTTGGATGATATTTCCTTATTCCTCAATTATATATAGGAGCATGTTAAACGGTTTTCATGTGATCATTGGAATCTTATATGGGGTCTTTCACAAGAAATTCATTGTTTTCTAGTTGGATTTCATGAGATCAAGAACTCATATTAAAGGGAATCTATAAATATCCTATGTGCATTTAGTGAGTTTTACAACTGTAATATGCTCTCTCCATTCCCCTCATTTATTTTCATTGATTATTTTAAAAATTATGAATATCAATTGAGGTTGTAAGTGTGTTTCTAAAGACAATCAATCAAATTATCGGTGATGCGTTGCATGACCTTTATGTTGATGTGACATAATTTCTTGGACAATTTATTCTATTTTTCCTTTGATATGGAGATATAGAACAAGTCCACCTCAACACCTCCAAATCCCTTTGTGTGATGATGGAAACAGGTCCACATGATCAAGTGGGATAAGGTTTAGATTTCACCAGTGGCTTGATGTGTCAAGAAATCTTCTTGGGGTGCATCACATGATTTTTATGACCATAAGAGAATTCTATAATATAATTTTTAATTTCCATTTTTTATATTACAAATGGTGAGGATCTCACAATTTTTAATGTGTTTTTTTAATGGATGGGGCCGAAGCCTCATTTATTATTAAGGAAAAGAAAATACCTCTTTTAACTGGGTAGAGGGAGACTCATTACATAGCCCAAAGGCCCAGTGGGAATTTAGCCCATTACATAGCCCGTACGCCCATTTTTTTGGCCCAAAGCCCATTCTATGAATAATACTGCTATTGTACCCAAACTGCTACAGTTATGCACAGTACCCACCACAACTATAGTACTCTGCCACCGCTATAGTGCCCTGCCGCCGCTATATTGCTCGTCGTTGCTACAGTGCGCCATTTCTACAATACGCTACAGTACTACTACAGTACGTGCGCCCATTCTGTGTGTTGTAGAAAATCACTACGTCAATCTGTTATGTGTCAGGTGATATTCCTGACCACAAAAGGATCCATATATTTTGATATTTTCACCATATTTCTAAGTCTTTTTGTACAAGTTTTCAAGTGTTTTCTTGTTTAATGTTCAAAAGGCCTTATAGACCTTATAAAGCTTCCATCATGTTATCACCGATTTTATGGGGACCCATCAAAAAGAAGAAGGATTTGTTAATGTGGATTCACATGATCTTCTAAAATAAATCAGAAACACATCACAATCTCCATTTCCATGCATAGTTCATTCAATCGCATGCCTCTTGGAGGTCCATGTGATCCATCAGATTATGGACACCTTATTCTTCTTTTTCATTATATGTAAAATGATACCCATATTTAGGTATTTATTCTATTTTTAATATTCAAAATCACTTTTGGAATGGGTCAAAATCCCCCACCCCCTATCAGGATCGATGTATAAAAGGACAAGGGATTTTTTGTAAGAAAATTAAATTTGTTTCTGGGAATTTGTAACTATATGGAATCAGTGTCTTATGTGACATTAAGTATTATTTGAAATTACCTATAAATAGGAGAGCAGAGAAAAAATCATTCATCAGCTACTCAAATAACTATTTCTCTTTCATTGTAGTTGCATCATGTGACATTGTCACAAGTCCTACCCACAGCATCTAACCATGATATCTCAATGTGATCCCAATTCATTATAATTATTTCACAGGAATTTATTTTTTTAGGCGTCTATTCGAATCATCCATGAACTAAACTTTGGTAATTGTATGAACTACATACAAGGGGAAACCAGATCATGTTGAGGGTTTCTGGGGATCTTCTAGAACAATCGTGTGATCCTTTTAAACTATTTTTTCAGCTCGTGTCACAATTCCATGGTCTGGTGATCATGAGCGTTGTGATGGGTGATACAGTTGGATGATACCATTTAGGGTTTATGCAATCCATGAGATCTTCATGAACCAGGTGATTGACATGTACTTTATGCAATATAGAAATCCATATGATGATTCATATTATGTGAATGATGTTGCTAGTTTATGCCTTTATTATGGAAATATTAAATTTTACCTATTAGACATATGATACAAACTTTTGTATAGCTAGATTTAGGTTATCTTATTAGTTCAAATACTACAAATAATCAAAGGTCTCTAACTTCCAAAAAACCACAATGTTGACCCTTGATACTACATGGTTCTTTATAACTATATTACGAAAAAGATATTTCCATTTGAGATCAATAATTAACCTTTATCGCACAGTATTCCTCTATACATGTTTCTATTGATGGATAATAATTTCATTTCCCCTTCAGACATCAATCTACTCTATTATTGGGATTTATCCGCGCCAGATTATATCCAAATGAAAATTGCTGAATATGGTTGAATGGTCACAGATCGATTCCAAGGGTTGTCTTGTAAGTTGAAAAATACTCCCTTGGGCCTGTATGGCTATTATTTCTCTCATCGTCACATCAGTTAGAGCTACTCTAGTATATTTTTCTATTCAACAAACACCCAAGGTGGTGGATGGACTTGAAATGGAGTTTTCACCCGGATTAATACTCTTTTGATGAATGTGTATTTCTATTCTAGTTCAAGTAAGGATTCATAGAGTTTACTAACATGTTATATGTTGACTATAATTACCGAGTAATATGGATTTTTTATTTTTCAATTTCTAACTAGTCTGGTATTCCCAGAATATATATCAACAGTTGGTGTCCTAGCACCAACTCATTCCATTTGATGAATAGTGAGGTATGAATCAGCATATGGTTTATTGAAAAACTAGGTAAGATAACCCCTCTTAGAGAGATATTTGGTGAGGTCCATCCACCTATGATTTCTAGGATTACCCTTTGGAATCTCTAGTCTTGGCGAGTGATCTTCTCATCATTGTGAATAAAAGGTTGTGAAAGGATATTTTGTAGAAACCCAAAGCTTGACATACATGGACATTAAATTACTTTTTTGGAATACGTAATACATAAAAAAATAGACACACAAGGACCGTAATAGTTTAGTGTCTTTGTAAACTCAGAATATAAACATCTAATCATGTTGAAATATATTCAACAACTCCCATAACGATCTTCCCCTTTTTGTTTCCTTACCAAAAAACTTTCATTATTTCCTAGGGAAAATAAAATATAAAAAGGATGAGCTCAAATACTCAGTAAGGGCAAACATATATAACATAAAACAATCCATAAACATTTGGAAGCAAAAACATGAACATGAAATTTAAACATCAAAATCATGAGCAAAGACATAAATCGTGGAAGTACGTATGTCATATATCATAATGGAACATCAACAATGATAAAATATAATGGGAATAAAACATGTAATTTTGGAAACCATTCATCACATGTTATTATTTCCACAGTAGCCAAGGCATTACTACCAAGACCATCTTAGTGGAAAAAGTCCCTTTCTAAATTGAGTTCACTCCTCGTTTCAGTCCTGTAACACTGAACCGGATTAACATTCCATTCCAGCCATGTCTATCTCATGAGATATAAATAATTACCCAATGCATTGGAGGGAGATATAGGTCCCACTCATCTCATAATGAAACCATTCTTATGCGTGCCACAGAAATCATAAATCATACATCATTGCATAACCCATGTAATAAAAATGGGATTCTTAAACATCGGGACATAATAAAACAATTCATATAAGATAAAGGAATTCATAAAAATAATTCAATCACAACGTAATCAAATCAATGCAATAATAGGTATAGAAACAGAACCCTATATTATGTTATATGGAAAATTATATTGATAAAACACTTGAATTCAATTCATGAGGAAAATATCCTTTCTACTTCAAAAACATTTTCCTTTCTTAACATGTAATATAATTTTGAACTAAAAGAAGTTGATTAAAAATAAACTTGAAAACTTGTAAAGGAATCTTCATGTAAATAATGTTCTAAAAATCCATTCATGTCTTATAATTAAAAAAAACATTCTTCTCGTACTTTTGTCGAAAAGTCAAAAAGTACCTCGTATGAAAAATGACAAAAGATTTCTTTCATATCTTTTACTAAAAACGCACTGAAGGGTAAAATTTTATATAAAAAATTGTATAAGGATATAAATATTACATATTGAGGAAACATGGATGTGGATGATAAATATTCCCCAGTAAATTCTGAATTATAAACAATCTCGGATAAAAATGAGATTGTGAGATTTTCCCTTACATTAGGTTCGATATGCTTCGTACATATCCGAAACTCATGTATAATGATGTAAATAATGTAATTGACTTATTAAAGAATCATATTCACTGTTATGATATCACATATTGTTCACTTATGACTTTATATTACCCGTTCTTTTGTAAATTCCATGTTAAAGAGTGTTTTGGGAAAAATCGTATCATTTGTCAGCCGTGTTTTGACATGTAATTATTCATATGATTACTTAGATCATGATTACTTAATTACAGAATATAAAACATGATTTATTTATAATATATATTCCGAATATACAAATATATATTAGATCGATAACTGGAATTAAATACACCATTCATGGAGATAGTAGGTCGTACGTACGCATTAACGTTGTTTTCGTTTCCTCATTGTATTGAACGGAATTAATTTGATGACATACATATATATATATATACATACATATAGTAGAATTATTAATTCACATATTTCATTATTATTCATTATATAAACTTTATTAAAATTCATGTATGGATAACATGGAGAATGAATCTCATTGCGCCGTGGAGATGATATTTCGTACGTACGCACGAGCGATGATATCGTTCCCATAATTATTGAATAGAATTGGAGTGAATGGTATAATATATTAAAATAAATATAATGTTATAATAAGCATATATAGTTATTCTTTACACCATTATACCCATCCATGTAAGGTGTTGGTGGAAAAACAGATTTCACCACAGCGTGGAGACTGTATTCCGTACGTACGAACCTGTGGTGATTTCATTTTCCGTAGGATACATAGAGGGTGAAATAGGGTTGTTTAATTCTTATAATAACATATCAGTATATCAGTTATACTTATGTTTTTACTTCATAATTAAACAACTAAAGAAGAAGTGGAAGAAGAAATAAAGTTGAAAGAATCTGTAACGGACATTACCTCTTCTTTGAAGTGCCTCATTGAGACCTCCTCGTAGGGAACTAAAATTGGTCATTGAAGAAGACCAGGACCTCAAGGATGTTAATATGGAAGTGTAGAAGATAATTTGGCAAGGTTTGGCCGATATTGAAGGCTCAATGTGGTGTGAGGAATAGAGAGAGGAGGTGCCCTTTTATAAGGGAGGAGAGGGGCACCTTTGGAAAAACTAAAAATATTATTTTATTATAAAGTCATATTCGGTTTTTAATAGATCCAAATTGATTTATTTCTAAGATAATGTGGGGATGGGTGGAAATAATCTCATCCAATAGAATTTAGTCATGTTTAGGTTTCTATATTAACCTTATCATTTAGATTTAACCTTAAGTTAAATAATTTTACTTTTACCATGTCTTCTTGTTTTCTTATATTATAAGGTTAATAAACTTATTATAACATTCCAAATGAACCCCAAGATGTTTATTCATAATATATATAACTGTATCTATGTCATTTGGTCGATCCTTAGATTTTTGGGAATAAAATAACAATTAATAATATAATATGTTTTTAAAAAACTATTTTATGTCAATTTTGACACTATTTGTTAATTGATTTTTGTGAAACTCATAACAGAATGATTAATTCGCAAAAAGTTATTTAAATCAATACTAAAATGTCATATTAACCTAGAAAATTATTGTAATTATTAAAAATCCTCAAATTACATTTATTTGGGTATTTATAACATCAATTAAGTCAATATTTCATTAATAAGATAATTACTGCATTATCATTGTGTCATAAATATATTTAATTATTTAATGTCTAAAAATAATAAATAAAATACAATTATGTAGGAAATACTTTAATCTTTGTAATAAATATGTATAGTTGAATTTATCTTATGTATAACCCTATATTAAAAATGATTTACTTATTAAACATTGATTTTAACTATTTTAACCCTTCTTTAAATAAATTAATATTAAATGTCCTAATCTAATCCAAGTGGGCCTAAATGGTCATATTGTTTTTCCTAAGGTTGTTTTTGGTCGAATTAAATTTGTCCAATAGAATTAGTACACGTGTTATGGAAATAATTATATCATTTTTACCCTTAATTACCCTATTTACATTTAACCGTGGTAAATAAAAGTAAAAAGTTACTATTCACCAAAAAATATTTTCATATCATTGAACCACATTTTAGTCCTTTATATTAACCGTGTCTCTCGAATTTTTGAAATTTAATTTACAGAAGTGGTAAAATTTCATTTAAATGAAAAAGTCAGTTTTTTATCTACCACTATGTGGTTTCACTATTCATTGAAAATAGAAGTTTTTCAGAAAAATACCAAAAATTCATCCTACGAATTATTTGATATTCCAAATTCAAAATTGATGTCTATTTTTTCAAATTCAAAAAATATAAGTGTCATTAATTAATTTTAAAATTAATTCCCGTTATCAAAACAAATAGCGTGTTTTTAAGAAACAATAACTATCAAAAGATTGATACTTGTTTATATCCAATTTCAAAGTGAAATTAATTCCAATGACCAACATTGGATTAAATGGTAAAAATATGTTCTAATTACACTTTAAAAACAATTAAAAATATAATATATCCATATAAATTATTGCAATGAAAAAGTTGTTTTTAATTAAAATATTGCGTGTTTTTACTATTCATTAAAATATGAAAGTTATCAGAATAATATGAAAAATTTATCCAAACTAAATTTTTATATCTTGATTCCATAGAAGAATTTTATTTTGTCAAATTGAACTTATATACATGTCAAAAACAAGATTTAAGGTGGGTGCGCCATCAAAAGGTGGCAAAAATACATTTTTCGAAAAATACTTATTTTACTCGAAAAATTGATTTTGTTATCATACCATGTTTTAGAAAATGTGTAAGATGAATAATAATGTCATAAAATTCAAAATGTAGTTGATACTATTAATAACGTCTAGTTCATAATAATATTATAACCATATATCGTTGTTTACTGAAACCTGGTATTGTGTACAACACACGCTATCGAGGAAAGTCGCGATTGTGTGTAATGGAAGCCAAGTCAGGGTTGCGTGTTGTGCAAGACTCCTCCGCTGTTTCATATAACAGAATCCAACCATATTTCATATATACATTGAATATAAATATATTTATATATATACACTCAATGTTTCGTAGAATAACTACTATCAAAATTGTGTGTAACATGATCTAAAAATACTGTTGTGGATACTGCAAGCTCATACGGTGTTGCATATATCGCAAGATAATCTTGTTGTAGCATACAACAGAATACATTAATGATATTAAAAGAATATTTTTCATAAAATCTCGGGGTATTACATTCTACCCCCCTTAAAACAAATTTCACCCTCGAAATTCGTCGGGGTTATAAATCGTTTACTATTTATAGAAACCCATATCGTAAAAAGGAATACTAAAAACTAATTTTAAAAAGTAAAGTATTAAATGTAACGCTTACCCAAAGAATATCATCACTGGATTTCCATATAGGACAAAATATGTGAAAATATGGATATGGAAGAAAAATATAACCATCAAGTTCTGATGGAGAGTGGTAGAGAACATGGCTATGAAAAAAACATCAATCATAAAGCCATAGATTTTTGATGATCTAAGGTACCATCTGATTCATCGGATATAAGGGCACTAGGAAAACATTTTTGGTTTTCAAGATCATTTCCCTAAAGTTGATGAAATTGGAATTAGAAGAAATACTTTCGTGATTTTGGTACAGTCTCACCGTTGGTCGTTCTTTGGACAATTTCCACATCATCTCTTAAAGAAATGAAGTTGAATTTTCCATTCGTGAAGTGTTATTAGATCATGTGATTGAATGATGGGTCATTCCATCTATCTCAAACAAAATGTTATAAAAGTTATTAAAAATACAAAAGTATATATATAGTGACATTAATCATATATGGTTCCTAAAATGGACTTATAATTCATATATCACACTGTTTAATATAATAAAACTAGTTTCTACTAAACAGGGACTTCTTGTAGGCCAGTGGTAGGCGATAAAGGCCAGTTGCACTTCAGTTGTGGGTTCAATTCCCGCATCCTTGTCCAACGCGATGGGTTGACGCCCATCCTACAGGTTGTCCTTATTGTAAATCTAAATTACTATAACATAACATAAATAATATCGAAAAAACTTCTATCCTTAAACAATACTAACTTATGTCAACATAATACACTCCAATCATTAGGCTTATCCATAATATTGCAGTCCATTATCATATTATAATGAAAACGATTACCAGAGATTTCATATTACAAGCATGTTAATACCATCGTTGATCCCCATATATCATAAGATATGTCTTGTTGGTCACATTCCAAATAGTCAAAGGCCTCAATCATGTATTCTCTTGAAAAATGAATACCCATTGAATCTTAGTGAAAACATGACTGCTGTAAAATGTTAACTCTTTCCACATACCAAAACCCCAAAATTAAATATACTCAAACTATGATATAACTATTTCCTTATATCAGTTATGAGCTCATGAATAATATCAAACAATTAATTTTCTCTTTATCACTTCATTATGCGCATATCATATTTTTCCCAAAAATATCTCAATCACTTTCCATGGTTACTGGTACCATAAAATTATTGAAAACCAAAATATACCAATACATAAATATTCCAATACTCCACGATGTTATATACAACATTATTTTGAAATCCCATTACATAAACCGTTAATCATTCCACCATATTGTTGTCATATTCAACATCGCCAATAGTGATTGCATTTGACTTCCCTTTGTCCTTTGTCTTAAGTGGTTGCTCATTTCGATCATCACTAATCCTTGGATTAAGGCATTTATTATCATAATGCCCCATTTCCTTGCACTCAAAGAATTGAAGTGTTTGTGGTGGATTCTCTACAGTCTTTTCTTTATTCACATCATTAGAAACCCTTTTTCCATAACTTCAACACTCAGCTACTCGGTGACCTTCTTTTCCACACTTAAAACATTTTCTAGTCCCTTTAAGACAATCTCCACAATGCTTCTTTCAACACTTCGAGCATAAAGATACATTCATATTTTTTTCACCATTATTCTGAGATTTCTCCTTGAACTCTGTCTTTAGTTTCTTGTCAGAACCCTAATATGGATAAGTAACACCGACTTCCATTTCTACCTTGATAGCACAACGCACAATTTATTCATAGGTACTGAAGTCTCTTCTAGCTAATTCCCTTCGAAGATTTGGTTTTCAGCCACCGAAAAATCGATCAACTTTACTTTCAGGTTGGATGATAATGTCAGATGCATACCTTGCAAGCCTTGTAAAATTCGCTTTCTATACACCAACAGATTCATCATCCCTTTGCTTCAGTTCAAGAAACTCCTTCTCCATATTTGTTCGAAGAATGCGAGGGAAGTACTTATTGAAAAATAAGTTCTTGAAATCACCATATTCCATGGACACAATTTCATCTCTTGGCCTCATATTCTTGATAAGATTCCACCATTGATCAGCTTCACCTTCCAAACGATATACTGCTAAGATGACTTTATCATGTTCAGAACATTGAAGAACTGAAAATATCTTATCAGTGGTATTGATCCATTGTTCAACAACAAGTGGATCAAAAGACCCACTAAAAGAAGGTGGACGTTTCCTCATGAAGGACTCAATAGAATATTGTTCCCTTCTCTGCTCATTTGGAAGTCAAGAATGATTCATTTCTTGTGTATGTATAACAATAATATTTTTCAATCCATCTCCTATAATATTTGTTTGTTCAGGATGACAATCATTGCATTGTCCATTGCATTGATCAACATGGTTCCATCGGGTTCCAGCCATCGTCTGAAACCCAAAAAGAATAGTGTGAGAGTAAAAAATCATGCTAGGGGAAAGAACATAATAAAAGGGGAGTACCTTCAATATCTAAAATCTTAGGTTTAATACTATGACCATTACCGCAATTCTAGGACTATAACCTATACTTATACTTAACCTTAGGGACATCCCTAGACATATCTTAGAAATATCTCTAGGGATCTCACTAAAGTTATCGCATCCTCGTTTCCAAAGGTTGACTAAACCTTTCCTCTGATACCAAATGTAGAGACCCGAAGCTTGACATAAATGGACATTACATTACTTTTGCGGAATACTTAATACATAAAAAAAATAGACACACAAGGACCGTAATAGTTTAGTGTCTTTGGAAACTCAAAATATAAACATCTAATCATGTTGAAATATCTTCAAACACTCCCATAATGATCATCCACTTTTTGTTTCCTTACCTAAAACCATTCTTTATTTCTTGGGGAAAATAAAACATAAAAAGGGTGATCTCAAATGCTCAGTAAGGGAAAAATAGATAACTTAAAACAGTCCATAAACATTTGGAAGCAAAAACATGAACATGAAATTTAAACATCAAAATCTTGAGAAAAGACATATTTCGTGGAAGTACATAAGGAATATATCATAATGGAACACCAACCATTATAAAATATAATGGGAATAAAACATGTAATTTTGGAAACCAATCAGCAGATGTTATGATTTCCATAGTAGCCAAGGCATTACATCCAAGACCATCTTAGTGGACAAAGTCCCGTTCTGAATCGAGTTCACTCCTCGTTTCAGTCTTGTAACACTGAACCGGAATAACTTACTATTCCAGCCATGTCTATCTCATGAGATATCAATCTTTACCCAATTCATTGGAGGGAGATATAGGTCCCACCCATCTCATAAAGAAATCATTCTTATGTGTTCCACAAAAAATCATAAATCATACTTCATTGCATAACCCATGTAATAAAATTGGGATTCTTAAACATCGGGACATCATAAAACAATTCATATAAGATAAATTAATTCATAAAAATAATTCCATAACAACATAATCAATTAAATTTAATAATAGGGATAGAAACAGATCCCAATATTATCTTAGATGGAAAATTATTTTGATAAAACCCTTGAATTCCATTCTTGAGGAAAATATCCTTTATACTTCAAATTTTCTTTCCTTTCTTAACATGTCATATAATTTTGACCTAAAATTATTTGATTAAAAATAAACTTGAAAACATGTAAAGGAAGCTTCTTTGAAATAATGTTATAAAAATTTATTCATGCTGTATAAGTTAAAAAACATTCTTCTCGTACTTTTGTCGGAAAAGTCAAAAAGTACCTCGTACGAAAAACGACAACAGATTCCATTCATATCATTTACTAAAAACTCACCGAAGGGTAAAATTGTATATAAAAAATTGTAGAAGGATATAAATATTACATATTTAGGAAACATGTATGTGGATGATAAATATTCCCCAGTAAATTCTGAAGTATAAACAATCTCGGATAAAAATGAAATTGTGAGATTTTCCCTTACCTTATGTATGATATGATTCGTACGTATCTGAACCTCATGTATAATGATTTAAATAATGTCATTTACTTATTATAGAATCATATTCATTGTTATGATATCATATATGGTTCACTTATGACTTTATATTACCCATTCTTTTGTAAATTCCATGTTATAGAGTGTTTTGGGTAAAATCGTTTCATTTGTCGTCAGTGTTTTGACTTGTAAATATTCGTATGATTACTTAGATCATGATTACTTAATTCCAGAATATAAAACATTCTTTATATATAATATATATTCAAAATATACATATATATAATATATAGATAAATGGAAAGAAACACACCGTTCATGGAGACGGTAGGCCATACGTATGCATGAACGTTGTTTTCATTTACTCATTGAATTGAATGGAATTAATTGGATGACATACATATATATATACCTAAATATAGTAGAATTATTATTTCATATATTTCATTATTATTCATTATATAAACTTTATGATCATTCATGTATGGTTAACATGGAGAATGAATCTCATCGCGTCGTGGAGACGGTATTCCGTACGTACGCACGAGTGATGATATCGTTCCCATAATTGTTGAATAGAATTGGAGTGGATGGTATAATATATCAGAATCATTATTATGTTATAATAACCATATATGGTTATTCTTTACACCATTATACCCATCCATGTAAGGTGTTGGTGGAAAAACAGTTTTCACCACGGCGTGGAGACGGTATTCCGTACGTACGAACGCGTGGTGATTTCGTTTTCCGTAGGATGGATAGATGGTGAAATAGGATTTTTTAATACTTATAATAAAATATAATTATATGAGTTATACTGATGTTATTACTTCATAATGAAACAACTAAAGAAGAAGAAGTGGAAGAAGAAATAAAGTTGAAAGAATCGGTAATAGACATTACCTCTTCTTTGATGCGCCTCTATGAGACCTCCTCTTAGGGGACTAAAATTGGCCTTTGAAGAAGACCAGAACCTCTAGGATGTTTCTATGGAAGTGTAGAATAGAATTTGTCATGGGTTTGCCGAGAATGAAGGCTCAAAGTGGTGTAAGGAAGAGAGGGAGGATGTGCCCTTTTATAAGGGAGGAGAGGGGAACCTTTGGAAAAACTAAAAATAATATTTTATTATATTGTCATATTCGGTTTTTAATTGCTCCAAATTGATTTATTTCGAAGCTAATTTGGGGATGGGTCGAAATAATCTATCCAATATAATTTAGACAAGTTTAGGTTCCTATTTTAACCTTATCATTTAGATTTAACCTTAAGTTAAATAAACGTACTTTTAACGTGTCTTCTTGTTTTGTTACACTATAAGTTTAATAAACATACTATAGCAAGACAAAAGAACCCCAAGTTGTTTATTATTAATATATATAACCCTATATAAGTCATTTGGCCGATCATTAGATTTTAAAGAATAAAAGAACAATTAATAATATAATATTATTTTTAAAAACTATTTTATGTCAATTTTGACACTATTTGGTAATTTATTTTTGTGAAAATCATAACAAAATGATTAATTCTAAAGAAGTTTATTAAATCCATAATAACATGTCATATTAACCTATAAAATTAGTGGAATTCATAAAAATCATCATATTAATTTTATTTGGGTATTTATAACATCAATTATGTCAATATTTCATTATTAGATAATTATTGCATCATCTTTGTGTCATAAATTAATTAAATTATTTAATGTCTAAAAATTAAAAATAAAATAAAATTATGTAGTAAATTTTGTTAGCTTTATAATTAATATTTATAGTCTAATTTTTATTATGTATAACTCTATATTAAAAATTATTTACTTATTAAACTTTGATTTTAACTATTTTAACCCTTCTTTAAATAAATTTATATTAAATGTCCTAATCTAATCCAAGTGGGCCTAGATGGTCATATTTTATTCCTAAGGTTGTTTATGGTCTAATTACACTTTTCCAATAGAATTAGGACATGTTTTAGTGTAATAATAATATCATTTATACCCTTAATTACCATATTTACTTTTAACCGTGGCAAATAAAAGTAAAAAGTTACTATTCACCAAAAAATATTTTTATCTCATTGAACCCCATTTTAGTCCTTGATATTAACTGTGTCTCCCGGATTTTCGAAATTCAATTCACAAAAGTGGTAAAATTTAATTTAAATGAAAAATTCAGTTTTCTATCTACCACTAAGTGGTTTCACTATTCATAAAAAATTGTAGTTTTTCAGAAAAACACCAAAAAATAAGCCTAATCATTATTTGATATTATGAATTAAAAATTGATGTCTATTTTCCCAAATTCAAAACATATAAGTGGAATTAATTAATTTAAAAATTAAATCCCGTTATCAAAACAAATACTGTGCTTTTAAGAATCAATAACTATCAAAAGATTGATACTTGTTTATATCCAATTTCAAAGTGAAATTAATTCCAATGACCAACATTGGATTAAATGGTAAAAATATATTTTAATTACACTTTAAAACCAATTAAAAAAATAATCTAACCATATAAATTATTTCAGTGAAAAAAGTTTTTTTAAATTAAAATATAGCGTGTTTTTACTATCCATTAAAATATGAAAGCTATCAGAATAATATGAAACATTTATCCAAAGTAAATTTATATATCCTGATTCTAAATAAGAATTTAATTTTGTCAAATTGAACATATAGACATGTCAAAAACTATATTTATGGTGGGTGCGCCATCAAAAGGCGGCAAAACTACATTTTTTGAAAAATACCTATTTTACTCGAAAAAATGATTTTGTTCTCAAACCATGTTCTAGAAAATGTGTAAGATAAATAATAATGTTATAAAATTTAAAATGAAGTTGATACTATTCATAACGGCGAGTTCATAATAATATTATAACCATATATCATCGTTTAGTGAAACCTAGTATTGCGTACAACACACGCTATCGAGGAAAGTCGTGATTGTGTGTAATGCCAGCCAGGTCAGGGTTGCATGTTGTGCAAGAGTCCTCTGTTGTTTCTTATAACAGAATCCAACCATATTTCATTTTTACATTGAATATATATATATTTATAGATATACACTCAATGTTTCTTTGAATAACTACTATCAAAATTGTGTGTAACATGATCCAAGAATAGTGTTGTGTATACTGCAAGCTCAAACGGTGTTGCGTATAGCACAAGGTAATATTGTTGTAGCATACAACACAATAAATCAATGATAATAAAATAATATTTTAAATAAAATCTCGGGGTGTTACATATTTCTAGGAACTCACTTACTTATTAAAATAATGGATCACTAGTTTCCATTATTGAAACAGGACTAGGAAAACTACAATACAACCAAATCACTTCCCTTCTTGACATGTTCATGACAGTTTTGGTTCATATTGGGAAATTTTATAAGTCATGGATCATTCCTCTGAGGATGCTGATTAAATATGGAGACATCAGAATGGCTTTTCTTGGTGGGCTTCATGTACATGTTCTTCAATGGAAGGCTTTTCTGAGATGGTGATGCACATGTTGGAATCCTGATCTATAGTCTTGTGATAGAAGAGTGTCTAGTAGTGGGATGACATCGTAATCTATAAGTGTCGACCCTTTCACACCTGCAGACACATATAGTGGCATATTCCACAATTCAATATCCCCTATAGGATCATTGGGCCTTTCCATTTTTTATTCAGCTGGATAGGAGAGCATTTCCATTTCTATGAATTCAATAACATGACCATGATATCCGGTGGCTTATTTCATCCCATGTTTCTAAACATATATGAGGAAGGGATCATGTAAATTGGATCTAACAACGTTTCCAATACATTGTGTCTATTCAATATCATTAATTTCTCCCCTACTCTTGTACTGACTAGGCCAATCATTGATAATGGATGAATCTCTCCTAATTAATGGTCTTATAAGATCACCCTTCAGTATAGGGTTCAAATGGGGTTCTTACATCTAGGATGGACCAAATAATTGTTTGTGATCAATATACACCTTACCATATTGCTCTTCAATTCGAATTCACCGAATGTGTCTCCCCTTCCTTCGGTTAGTGTGAAAATATAGTGACATAATGAGATCATACTCTAGTTTTGGATTATGTTGTTACATGAAGACACTGGAAGTTATACCATTCGTTCATCTACCTATAGTCCTACCTTTATTTCTCCTAATTATTCATAGGCTTGGGTAGTATCCTACTAAAGAAACATGCTAATCCAACTAATCCACCATGTGTAGAAGACATTTTCCACATTAACCCCTCTATCTCGAGAAATGAAGGAGTTGATCTAAGACATTCAGAGGGATCTCAAGGATGTTACCCTATCCTAGTTATGATAATCATGATTTTAGGATAGAAAATGTTGATGAATTTTTTTCTCCAACCCAAGAACTAGGAGATTCATTTCATGATGGAATAACTTCTGAGGAATACACTCTTTCTCCCTCGTTATCTTTGCTGGATATTCCTCTTATTTCCATCCACACTTCATGAGTCACAGATTCGTAGAAACTTCATAGGATGATATGGTTGTAGATTCAGGCCACAATTACTAAGATTCATATATAAATGTTTCATGTCCTAGAGGAATTACATCATCAACAATTAGATTACTTGGGGGGGATGTCTTTGATTACCAACCACTCTATGAAATCATGAGAATGTTTATCTTGATTTAACAAGATTTGGTATCCAATGAGAGTAGATAGTGTGATCATGAATAGGAGTCTCCCATTTACAAGAGGATGAAAGATCCATATGAGGAACTAGAATAGAGTCACCAATTCATATCTGTTTTTCAAGCCTAGATGGATACCTAGTTCACACATATATGGTGATATGAGGAAAGCACATACCACCTAATGTCTGGCCTCAAAAAATATTCATCCTCATTGGAAAATAGTCAAAAAATACATGAGGGTTTATCAAAATTGTATGACACACTTCATCCTTGGGTAGAAGGAGAAGAGGGGGGCTGAGTGACACATCGATGTTCAATTGAAACTTCTCTCCTCACACTTTCCTACTTGTCCTATTTAGTGGATCAAATATTATTCTTGTTCAATTGTTGAAATGTATTTTTTTTATAATTTTTAACGACTCCATGAAGTTGAGCTTACTCATATTTAATGATATCAATGAATGTTTTCTCTGAACTATTAAATCTATAGTATAGTTTTTTCATTTATTCATGATATGCATGATATTTTCCAGATCTGATGTTATATGCATCTCTTAGGATACAATACTTTTAATAATACAATGAAACCCAAGATATTTGGATTTGAATTTTATAATTATAATAGATTATTCTCTTTAAGTAATCATGAATTCTAAATTACATGATATTCATTATGGATATATTTTCTCAAGCTATCTTGAGATCACCTGGTTTGTATAAGGATAATTTGGGCAGAATATATATCCTAGAGAGAGAGTTCCCAATTTTTTTCCAAAGTACATAGTCTTGGAAAACAAGGAAAAATAGTGTGTATTTAACAATTTTCCATTATTCTTGACTAAGTCAATTAGTATATATAGTTTTTGTTCTTTTATCTCATACATTCCTTCACTGTAGTTCATGGCCTTTTTTCTATGACCTTCTATTAGTTTTGTTAATATTCATTAACATGGAATTCCAATCACTATAGTTTCAGGTTTTTTATCTCAGACCTTATATAATTTTAGTTTATGATATTTTATCTTAGACTTTATATCATGGTAGTTTATGGTCTTTTAGATATGGCCTTCTATCATTATAGTTTAGGATCTTTTAGATGATAACTTTTATTGCTATAGTTCTGGGTCTCTTATCATGGACCCTAGTATTCCATATTGTTTATTTTCTTACTTCCATGAAATGATCGATGATCATGGAATATGGTGAAGGAATTCTTGTAATGACCAAAAATAACCTTGGGTAATGAGTTCTACAGTGGTGTTTTTGAGGCTCAGGATGATTTGAGCTCCTTTCACGCAACGATGATATGCCTCCTGTTGGTAGATCAATGCCCTTATGTGTCAGTATAATTATAAAAGTGTGTTTAATCCACTATTTAAATGGGTAATTGAATATTTATGGGGTATTATTGTCCATGGTATAAATAATAGTGATTCTTGTTCAACTTGTATTTTTGGAATACGTGAGAGATAATTCATATCACAAATTATTGAGTCATTTAACATGGAATGGGAAGACATTCCCCGAGAGACCCATAACACCCTGAGATGCCAGTTTATACCATGTTGGTTCTAGGTAACATAATGATTGAATCTTCATTCATGCAAGGAGGCGATTCCTCTAGTTGGTAGGTCATATCCCTTATGCTTAGATAAGATACTCATGAAAAGATGATCTAAACTCCATTGTGAGGGACATGAAAGATCCCTAATGTTTCAAATTTCCAGTTGATGAGGTTGGTTAAGAGAGAAAATATATCAAAGGAGGGTTCTAGAAAACTGTGGTTGTCAACTTTTAATTTTGAAGCTCAAGCCCTACACCATGGGGATTTGAATCAGGAGGTTTCTGCTATTAATGGTTCATGAATGGAGTATCACATTCCTGGTATGTGAAAGGGTAGAAAACAATATGATATAATATCATGGATGTAGAATTCACTTGAATATTTCATTTATGATGATTGTAATTCAGGATTTAGTGTGCTCAGGTCATGAGGATGGTCTGGGTTGATCATATTGGGAATGTACTTGAGTACCCAGAGTTGATGATCTCTAACACGGTGACATTAGGGCTCACAATGATACGAAAACCCTTCTTTTCGTAGTGACACATTTGGTTTATGACAATATTAACACACACAAGATCCATAGGAATGCATTGATATTCAAAAAGGTGTCTCTTGAGGAATGGAATCCCTTTCTAGGGTCAATGACATGTTTTGGTGATTTGAGTCACTCAAATGATGATGTTTGATTTGGGGGAATTGTAATATTCACCAATGGTTCTAGAACCCAGATGTTTGGGTCACATCCTAGAAAACATATTATCATGGTGAGGAGATATGACATTTCATTAATCATGATTTTTCTAGAAATAGGGGGTCCATTTAGAATATCATGTCTTTAATTAGGGCTACATCATAAAACACATGTACTTTATGGTTTATTTATTTTATCCCTAGAATTTTCTTAAAATCATGAGATAAGTGTTTAGTGATTTAATACTTGAATTTTTCCTAGGGAACAAATTGCGAGGCTTCAAAATAAGAAGCTTTCAACTCTTTTTATTTTAGTTTGTGGCCTTACAATTAAGACTACTATAGGTCAAAATTTAAGGTCGTACATCATTGAGATAAGTGAAGGATATTTATGGTCATGATGCACAAGGACCCAATATGAGTGGAATATTACCCAAGATCCTATTTAGGATACCCAGTTTCAATAGAACCCAACATCCTTTTGAGAGGGAGATGAAAATGTTATAAATAATGGATCATGGTTCTAAGGTTGTTAGTAACGATACATGAAAATCATTCCTGGAATAGATGATAACACACTGAGAAGTTGTGTTCTACCATAATGATGTTCTATATTATAGGTATTGGATGGCCTTCCTTATAGATTAACTCATTTGTATGAAGATCAAAGGCACATATGTAGGGGACATTGGAATATATGCACATTCAAACAAAGGGTCCCATAAATCGAGTCACCATTTTTCTAAATGGAAATGAAGGCTCTAGGAATCCTTAGGAACTCAAGATATGATGTGTTATTTATGGATTTAGGTTATTTAAATATGATAAGATCACTCCATACTCTGGTTGATCAGGTTCAGGATCTTTTGGTCTGTTTATAAGGGATGATGATGGGTAGTGTTCTCCAATGTTTAATGTCATATAGTAGAGGAATATTTTTCTCTATTTAGTTTAATATCACGTGTTAATAAGTTTTTACCTGAGGTTTATCCTCATATGGTAATGGCATGTTTTTCCCTTGTAGTTTAACATCATGACGTAGATGCATTTTCTATGCTATTTAGCATAATGTGGTAAGAAGTTATTTGTTTCCTTGTAGTTTAACGTCATCTTGCAATGTCTTGAGAATAGATGTAAAAAATTGTAAAATATATATCGCACGTTAAAGAAGGCACTAACAAATAAATATATTTTATCAATAGGGGTATATTTATTCTTAAAAGTTCATTTTTTTGCTGGAAAATTATTTTACCAACAAAAATTATCATGTCACTACATTGTTGGTAAGTAATCAATATCTAAATGAAATTAAAACATATAAAATGATTCTATTGCAAATATAATAATACCAAAATATAATATTTATATTAGTTAAAAAAATTTGTGATATATTCATCTGAAATAATATTATTATGATAATATTATTTCCAGCATTTATCTTTCTACCAATAATATTATAAAAAATAATATAAATAATAATAAAAATTAATATATATTGGTAAATTAGTTCAAAAAAATATATTATCTTAGGGTATTCCAATATTTTTTACTACATTTTTATATAACATTAATTATTCAAAAAATATATGATATATTTATTGTCTTAATATAATTATTATAAAATTATCTTACATAATAGTCTATCAAACAAAGTAATTATTTGAACAAACATGTTTAAACTTCATTCAGAAAAATTTATCTTCATTTTGTTTCTCGCATACCTCATATGTCTCTATCCTTGTTTGCACTAGAGATGAGATCCACACATGTAATCATGTATCTAATCTTTTATTTCCTTTTTCTTTTACTTGTGCATGGGTGGAAGTATATGTTTTTGAGATGAATATCACTATTATTGTCCAAAAATATGGGCCTTTTCATTACTTTTTTTGTAGGTATTATTTAATTCAATTGTACTTCTGTATAAAAGAAGTTGTTTGGGAGATAGCTCTTAATCTCATGGTTTACCAATCATGTATGTAACTATCATTTCATACACTTCTGATGAGATTAATTTTTCCCCTATCTAATATCATCCATATCAGAATGGGGATGTGTGTATATCATAAAATTTTAAAATTGAGTTCATATCAAAGAATTAATATTGAAATTTTAAATAGGTTCTATAAAATTAGGATAGGATTATTTATGAAAGACTGAAATATTTATTATATTGAAATAATAATTTCTATTAGTCTAATCTAGTTTACTAGTTTTTGTAAATTTCAAATTTATTCCTATACATTTTGGTGACAAATTATGCATGGTATGAAGAAAAATCATGCCAAATTTTTTTACATTAGATGTCATGGGAGCATTAATTTTTTCTTTTATGTGACCAGAATCATCTCACATACATGTGATTCATTTTCGTTTTCATGTGGGTTAGTGTTCCACCATACTACAGAAGTGATGTAGAAAACTCTAATAATGTCATATGGAGAGTCACGAAAACCCACAACCCCCTCTGTATTAGTATTTGGTCCATCTCCAACTTCATTTAAAGGATTCAACTATAAAAATAGTCACCATCTATTTACCTATCCAAAACAGTTGAAAGAATTTTTTGTATGGTTTTGGAAAATGTTTAACAGAGAATCACTTTGAAGAATCCATGAAATGAGTAATGTACATATATGATCTTACCAAAAATATGATCATTAATAATTGAATCAATGTTGGAATCTTTGATGAACTCATAAGTCACTATACATGTTCATAATGAATCAAATCAAAAAAAAAATGTGAACCTTCTATCCTGTGTGTTGCAATGTTTTTCATACACATGTGAACATGCATATATCAAGTTAAAATCATGTATCTTATAATCCTGAAAATATAAAAACCGTGATTTGAAAACCCATAAAACCATAAACATTTTGAAATGAAAATAAAAAACCTATTAAACTATAAAAAACTAATAATGAATATTATTACCTATAGACATGTAATAAAAGTATCAGGGAATCTACAAACATCGAATTTACAATCCTACCAAACTGCAACCTATAAACATTTAAATTCTTAATATATAACATACAAACTAGAAAGCCCAAAATTTATAAATAATAAAATGGAAAAACATAAAAAAAAATAAGTAAGCATGCAAAATATTTTCAAAATCCAACAACTATTGAACATGATAACATAATATCCTATAGGCCCATAACCTAAAATTTTCAAACCTATTACCTGAATCTGGGAAACATGTTTACTAAAATTAGTACATAAATCATTCTAGAATCATAATATATTATAACATGAAAACAATGAAATATATAAACCTGAAAACATTTTAGTCTCCATTATGATTACCTAAGAAGTCAATTCCCATTTGATCATCCACATAATTCTTCCACAACATAGTTGAGTTGTTTTCTTCCACATAAACCCATATACCCTAATAAATGGTAAGATATGAAATCAGAGAAGAGTAAGTAAGTAAGAGTTCAATACCAAAATCATTTTTTGTATAATAATAACTGAGGAATGAACTAATAAATTATTACAATAAAAATAATATTATGACATAAATTTTAAAGATTCATGACCAAATTCCAATCATTTTTATTATTGTTCATGTAATGTAAAACAACAATTTATTTAAATATAGATAGGCTTCCTGTATGAATATGAAAGATCTATGTGTGATATTTTTTTAGTTGTTTCCCTTTAGAATGGGTTTTCATATTCTATCTACTTAATCTACGTTTTACCATATAAAAGGAAAAAACACTAACAGGGAAAAACTAATAATCCATATTATCTAGTTTGGACTATAATGGATTGAAATTAGTAGATAATTTTTTTTACTAATGGTGGAAGCCATTTTCTTGGATTACCTTGGCATGTACATGGTCGTGTTTTTAGATTCTTCAGGGAAAAAGATTTGATTTTTATAATCATTAAATTATATTATTTGGTTTATAAAAGAGTATTCTCTGGGAAGTCAATTACATTTGATTGTTATGTTACTATAGGAACAATTTTGTATATTTGAAATAATAATGGTCAATGTAATGCTTGTGTAGAAGCTACAAAAACAATGTTGTAGGTGAGAAGGAAGAGTTTTTGTCTACATCATTTTGAATTTAAAATTTTTTATGAAGAAAGAATATATCAAAATAAGAAATATATAAAGCTAAATTAAAAACATAAATTTATGTTTATCTCCTATAAATGATTATTTTTAATAATGTTATATTCTAGAACAATGAAATTAATTTTTTTTTCAATTTCATTATTTTCATAACAAGTAACATTGAAAATTAGATTAAAAACCTTATTTTCTCTATATCTAGGCACTAAAAAAATTATTAGACAACAATTGAAAGGAAATAAGAATATAATTTGGAACCTTTAGTCGATAGGATCATGTCCATATTAAAGAGTGATGGTCTTCAGCACTCAATGACATCAATAGGATCGTAAAAGATATTCCTTATATTTATATTTCTTAACTGAGGTCTGGAAGGTGTCCAAACCATGGTGTGGATCTCCTTGGGTCGGTCATGGATATGTTTTCTATGAGGGACATTAATATTGGATCTGGAAATCTTCACCATGAACTGGGTCTTTTTACTTTTCATGGACTAGAGGTTGGTTCCTCTAAAAAGATTCCACAATTTGGAAACATGAACACTGAATGCATAGTGAAAAAATATTCATTAAGTATCTAAAATTGAAATTCAAAAAACATTTTTGAAATAAATTTCTTTAAATACAAATGAATAAATGAAAAACCATAATTTTTAAACTTTTACAATCCATTAAAATTCACTTCCATGATAAAATAAAAGTTTTAATATCAGTGATTCACTTCTAAAATTATATTTCCAATTTTTGAAAAAAATAATTAATAAACAACTGATTTTTTTTCCAAAACGTACTTCTAAAAATATGTTTCAAATAAAATTTATAATTGAAAAGGTTTAATTATATATTTTCTCAATATATAGGAATTTATTAACAATTTTTTTTTGAAATATTTGAATTGAATTGATGTTTATCATGAGGGTAAATAATTTTTTTGTATGAGTCCTCTCAATGAATCTTTTACTTGTAAAAGCAATTGCAATGTAGTAATATCATAGTTTTATTTTCACCCATGTTGAACATAGCCATGATTTCTGTGACCAAGTATTCCTAAGGCATTGAATATATATATATAACAATATGATAAATTAAAATGTCAAACTAACAATGATTTAAAAATAATAATGCATCCTATAAAAATAGAAATAATTTTACCTTATTAGTGTCCATGAAAACCTCCATAGTATATGGTTTAAATTTATAATTAAATTGACATGTGTCTATAGAGTAATTCAATGTTAAATTCTGAGGCTATAATTTTTAAGGAAATTCACTCAACACAAATAATATCTCTCACCTTACTATAATTATAATTTAATGAACATGTTAAACAAAAAAGGAACCACTAACATGGATATATGAATTGAACCAAATGATGTATACTATAAATAATGTTTACATTACTAATAAACAATTCATTTTACCTTACCATTTAATGGTATATTAATTTATTATGTGATTTATGGAAATTTAATGTACATGTTAAACAAACAAGGAACTACTAAGTAAATTTTTTTCCTATGTTGGTTATATGATGGTTGGACCAAAAATTATTCATTCGTATTCCAATTGAAGGTATTATTAATTTTTGTTGTAGATTTTAACGATATGAATCATCCCCAATCATTTAATCATTGAAACATTGAAAAATAATGGTTAAATATCCTAATTAAAACACCAAAATTTGATCTTGGTAGAATTGAAGTGTGAAATTAACATAAATAATGAATAATATAAAAAACCTATCAAAACCTATCAAAACCCCATAAAGGACGGAAAAATTTAAATCCACAACCAAATTGAACTTCTATAAAAAAATAGAGAGGTTCACAGAAGGTCCTATGAAAAATAATACATAAATATATTTATATTAATACGAATAGTTTAGATTTAATACAAACAATGAATTAACATGAAAATGGAAAATTGTGGATTGACCAAACATTTTTCTATAACAATGTTATAAATTTATTTTCACTTCATCTATGATAAAAAAAGAAAAAAATATGTATGGTCTTTCCAATCAAAATCACGTAGTGAGGACTGTTTAATAAACTCTTTAGCTTCTATCAATGATTCCACAGATTACATGATTTTAATCGTTATAAAAACTACTTTTATGAAATTAATCGGCAATAATAATATCATTCAACATGAACAATTTTAATGATAGGAATTTTATAATAATATCTATCACCATATTGTAATAATTTTATATGGACTTAAATAGATCTTATTTATTAGTTTAAAATGATTGAAATGTATCTAATGTCTGAAAGTTAAAAAATAGTGTGGTAAAATGTCAAAATCAAAGAAACAAATCACATCAGAAGATGAATCCTTGATCTTAGAAGTCTAAATACAACTATAAAAATTCAAAACAATAAATGATGAATGAAAATTAAAATTTATCAATTAATCTCATTTGAATTGGAAAATTACATAATATCTCAATTAAAAATTATTGCATAGAATAATTTCCACCACTAAATTGCTAGTTAATGTCGCAATCTTAGGGTCATCTAGGTAGCTTTTTTGAAAAATATGTACACCACATACCATTTGTGATAAGTTTTCTTAGAAATAACTGATGTCTGTTTTTTTCTAAACAAACACTTCAATATGAATTTTAGAAGAATATCACATAAACATGTTGTAAAAAAGAACTTTCATATAACCAATTTTAGATGTAAAATTTCTCTAATGAAATTTAATATTATTTTGAACCATGATTCCAACTTAATTTAATTTGTTTTAATGTTTGTGTGTTTTTTTATTGTATAATATAATTTCATGAGACCTGATACACCTTTTATGACTCAACCAATAAACCTAATTACCAGGAACCCCAACAACTTACCAACCCAAGACATTCACCTGGATCATAATTTTTTTTTGAAAAATACTTTTCCTTAAAAACAACAAACATTAAAAAAATTTCCATTAAAGATAAAATTTTCCCTAACATTAAAAGGGTAAAATGTAGGGAAATGAATTGAATTCTCCTTTGAAAACAATATCCACTACCTATAAGAAAATAGAACATATCCCATAGGCATTTAAAACCCATGAAAAAAACAATAAACAATGTTTAATTCACGTAGTGAGAATCACGACCTCATAACTTCACATGTGTTCAACAATAACTGGGAACTGATAAAACTCACAAATAAATACCTCCAAGCCTATTGAAATTTCATGATATCTAGTCATAAAAACCAAATCTAGAGTTGAAAAATAATAAAGGTGGAGAATTATATTAAAAGTTGTTTCATGAGAAAACCATCTCGAATGAATATTCTTCAATAAAACCATAAATCATTACTTGACTCACTGAATCATAAATATTCAGCAAGATGACCACCAACTATCATCACCTTGATGGAATAACAAGATGGTAAATCACAGAATGAGTACCCTCCACATAATTAAAAATGAAAAAAATTCCAACTGACCATCTTGAGTCACATCTCTAAATGTAGGCTTACTGATGCCTGATAT
This sequence comes from Viscum album, assembly GCA_963277665.1. NCBI lineage: Eukaryota > Viridiplantae > Streptophyta > Magnoliopsida > Santalales > Viscaceae > Viscum > Viscum album. The sequence goes on along the minus strand of OY728133.1, from coordinate 1,368,204,558 downwards.
GTAAAAACCCAACTTGACTAATGGACTCCCTTCTGAAAATGGGATTGACCATGCAACTACTGATTATCTTCAACAACATCAATCCACATATTTTTTACATGCCAAATGAAGGAAACAACATATCAAAAAATTTATAAATCATTGTTTTTGGAAGAAATACTATGAAATAGATCCAAAAGAATGTAGTTGGTAGGGTTTTCAAATGATAATGAATGATAGATTTAGGTGGATGGATTGCTCTGAGGCTAATGTTTATTAGGGATTTCAATTTATCTGTAGATAAGATCCATCAAAAATTATAATTATAAGAAATTTTATATTTTTAAATTATATTTATATATATTATTTATTTATTTATATAAATACATATAAATACTATTAAATTATCCATATTTAAATTCAATATATAAAAATATTTTTCTAAAAAATTCATATGATGATATTAAATTATTATTAAAATATTCAATTATGTAAAATAATTATTATTATTGAATATTTTTTGTAAAATGTTTTTTCAAATGGATTTTTTTAATAATTATAATTTATAATAATATATCCCTTTTTTGTGAAATTGTTGTTACTATTATTATGATAATACATTATGTTTTATTGTAAGTGAAATATTTTTTGGTATAAATCAATCAATGCCATCTTACATATATATATATATATTTGTAAAAAATGTTCTTACATGAATGTAATACCAACCAAACATAATATCTATTGGAATTATTGATTTATACCAACAAATATATTATCCATCGCTAAATTTCTATTGGTATATGTCATTTTTTATACTGAGGCCATATTTAGAACAAACTCATTTGTATGTAAAATTGACATGTATGGATCAAAACCTATTTAGTTGGGGTGTATTTTTTCAGTTGTTGTAGTTGGTCCCATTATTGGAGATTTAGGCTTCAGTAAATATTCAATTCGGATAGGAATGATGCCACCCTTAGTTCAGGAATATTATACTATATGCACCAGTCTGACCCATTCACAGCAGTTGTCATTGTTTCCCTTGAATGTTGTATACGGGGCTATGATTGGAGATCCATACCTCACTATGTATCATATCTTGTTAATAATAAATCCACACACAGTTCTTGAGGAATTGTGAAGTTCAATATCATTCAAAAAGAACGTTGGTTTCTTGTCATGAAAAGGGATATTTTGGTTGGACCCATATGTAGAAACATTTGTGTCATGATAAATGCTATGTTAATAATAATCAATCCACATATAGTTCATGAATAATGAGCTTCCCATAGAAATCAGTCCTATATGCAAGGATGGGGATTTTTTTGTTTGTTGTTATTAGGACTAGGGATGGGGATCCAGTCGTTACTACTTATCCTGTGATGTTAGAAATTAATTCACATGTAGTTATTGAATGGAGGTGTGGTAGGAGTCCAATAGAAAAAAATAGTGGTCCTCTCAGGAGAGTTCCACAAGAATCTGAAACATTATATATTGCATGGGACATCAAATCTATAGTTTAATATCATGAGACAAGGACTCATGGTATGCCATTTAAGGAATTGAATTCTGGTCCATGAAAAGCATTCCATAAGCTATACTTCCTTTTACATCTTGGGAATCCTATACTGAAATTCATAATCTCACGAGAGGTATACTCGGTATGAAAAAATGAATTAAATGGGTTACTCTCACTGTGTAGAGGCAATTAAGTATTGGATATGGAAATTTCATACAATGTGTTGGATAGTCCAGGATATAGGATTAAGGTATCCCTATATATCTCATTGAAAATTATTATCATGACATGCATAGTTTTGGATATCCACATAGTTTAGTGTCATGTGGTAAGGACACCATCAATGAATTTTAATATTATGAGTAATGGATGAGGGTCACAAGATATGAACGGGATGAAACTCTATGGACGGTACCATAAATATAGGTTCATGAATCATTATGTATCCTTTAATAGTTGGTACCAAGGGACACATAGTTCATAGAAATAAATTCTCTCAATGTGGATCTGACTATTAAGAGGGGATCAGAGAATTCCATCCATCTTTCACATATATCTAGATTATGTGCACTGAATTGTCAATGAGACAACAATTTCTATGCAGTATAATGTCATGTGTTGAGGAAATATTTCATGTGGTTAAAGGTCAGGTGGTAAGTATAAGGTCTATATAGTTTAATAACATGTGGTCATGAAGAGTGATATTGAGTAGTTTAATGTATTGTAACAAATATTACTCCATTCAGTTTATTTTCATATGGACAAGACATGATACATCATTTATTTTAATGACTTTCTTCAAGGACTAGATATGTTGTGAAGTTTAAAGTCTTGATTCTAGGACATGAGATGTTTAACAATAGTATATTTTTATAGACAAGATGATACTATTTGGTTTAACATTTTGTAATTTGGATGATAGGCTCTAGATTAAATCATGGAAAATTCTTTCTTGAGAAACCTCACATTGGAGGGGGTGTGACATATTCCCCATCCATTGTGTCATGTTAGTATGCTCTGTTGTTATAGACCTTGTGTCTGATTTAAGGCCATTCTCATTTGTCACCCGACATCATAGGCTTCTTGAATGGTATAATTGGGGTCTTGAGATCCTACACAAGTTCTCCATGGTGGAATAACTGGAGGAAATCCATCTTATTAAATTATTGTTCAATATGACCCTAATGTAAATCAAGGTTGTGCAATGTATGTGACCTATTCTCATCAAGGTGCTATAATTCATCTTGTCACAGTTGTGATTCTTATTCCTTAATGAGTTTTACCCAAATGGATATTCAGAATGAAGAAATCTATAATTATATTGGTAAAATATCCTTGATCCCTTTCACCATTGAATATGTAGAGTATTTTGTATAAGAACATGTGGTGGTAAGGTAGGCCCATAAAGCATGGATGAGATATTACATCTTGAAATTCATATCCGTTATTACTATTTTCAGATGAATATTTTATAGATTCTTATTGGAGGCTTCTATATATCCATTTATTTCCATTTGATAGTGAGATGAGTGGTTGGATATGATATGTACTCCTAGTATAGTTTAATAAAACTCTTTAGAAGAGATGTTTGTGGAATTTCCATTCAATATTCTATGAGGGGATCCAAACCTTATGATAATATAGAACATTATGAAGATGATGATATTATTTGTCCCTAAAAATTTTTGGGGTATTCATTCTACCCATTTGGAATATATGTTTCTAGTAGTAAATATGTACTTCTACTACATAATTGTGGCTAAGGAATATGGCACCACAATATCCATTCACCGAATAAAAAATGACCCGAATTATATATATATAAGTTGAAATTGTTGATGTTGATGGATGAAGTTTTCATGGATCTATCATGCATTAAATTTCATAGGGAATTTGATATTTTCATTTTTTTATAGTTTTTTAGTAGTATCAGAGGTAGATCCAAGTCATATATTGATGAGAGCTATAGGAGCCTTTATGGGATTCTTTTATGATGGAATGAATATAAATTTATTCTAGGTATCTAAGGATTATTCCATAAATGAATGTATTTTATAGTTCTTTATCTCATATGGTCCACAATTTAGGGTAATGTGAATTGCACGATTCTGAACATATTCTCTTTCAGCTTGCTCTGTTGGGAGAGCGCAATTTTTGAGATATCAAGTTTTGGGATCGATCTATCAAGGGGATGATATTAGTTCATCATGATCTAGGGTAGTGATTACCATCTTTTTTCCTCCATATAATCGTAAATAATGAATGTGAAAATTAATTGGTGAGTGATACATAAGATTTATTCCTCCTGATCATGGTCACCCAAGAATATGGATTCATTATCCAATAAGTCTGTGAGATAATTCTATGATCGCAGAACATAACACAACAAGATATTAAAAGGGAATTATTTCATTAGTCCCCTGAAATGTCATGTGTGAGTGTCCACTTTTTACTTTTAGATTTATCATTATCAATTGATATTCATTATCACTAGTTCTGAATCCCCTTTGATATTCTGGTAGGCTATTTTTATATGTAGGGAATTTTTCAACCCAGTGATGAGGGCTTTATATTCTACCTTATCATTCCTACAACCCTTGAGTAGTGAGAAAGTGTAGATAAAAAATATAGTTTATGTAGATACAAACATAATCTATAATACAATATGAATTTGCTTCAGATTTTACATCAATTTTCCTATATGACAATGGAAGGTACCATCAAAATACATCTCCCATAGTCGGGGACTTTCATAGGTATATAAGACCTCCTCATATGGGATATTAGTGTTTATCGATGTCCTCTCTAAGGTGGTATGTGTACTGAGGAAATCATATCGGGCATGCGCTTTCACCGTCTTCTTTGAGAAGAAAATGATTTCATATTACTATAGAATGACCACACATCATTCTATGCACCAAGTTGACATAGTAAGAGCAAGGATTTACTTCAGTATATCAATGCAAGATACAAGATGGAAATTGTTGTTCTAAATGTCAATCCTCATCTTCTGCTCTCCCAAGATGAGTGTGAGGTTGTTCTTCTCTAAATCTGACTATCATATCTTAGTATCCATCATTTTTTAGCATAGGTAATAGAGTCTATTCTCTCCCCCCACAGTTCTTTCTATGTGAGGAGTGTGAAACCCTATGATATTGTCAATTATTATTTATGAATTAATTTCATATCTTTATATTTAATATTTCACAAAACACTGAATATAACTTTTTTGTACGAAATCAGTAAGTATGGATTTCATTATACACAACCCCATGTCAATATTTTACTAAAAAACATATATTAACTTCGTTGACACACACAAAAATGTGGCTTCTACAAAAATTACCAAGTCCCTTAGATAGCTTTTGTTACATCCGTGTCCGACTTTTAACAGACTATATGTTACTAAAAGTATTATTGTTAAAATATTACTTTAGTTACCACATAACCAATGGAATGGATGTTATGAATATGATTAATTAAATTTTGAAAATATTTTTTAAAATTATATATAAAATTATTCCTTTGGTAATCAATTTATATAAGTGAATGTATGAACTATTTGAAAATAACGAAATTACATTTCTAGGGAAAATATTTTTCTTCATACAAACTCCATCTTTACTCAATAAATTAAAAAACCCTATTGATTAATTTTTTCAATAAAATATATATATTATATAATCCATCAGTATTTTTTATACTCATCCAATATATTTTCTAGGTTTAAGAGAATAATAAATCCAATTTTAGGAATATATTTATACATTCTTCTGCATAGAAAATTTACACCTTTTAATGGAGAACAAATTTAAAATGTGATTTTGGAAACTATTATAGTTATTATAAAAAATAAAATACATTTTTAATGAGTAATTTCAAAATTAGATTAGGATTTTTTTTCTAAAAAGTTTCATTTTTTGAAGATTAGTGAAAAAATACTGAATTTTAATACAAAGCTACACTTTCTCTGAATTTATTTAAAAGGATAAAATATAGATTTTATTATTTTTAATGTTTAATTGGGTCCAACATAAATTAGTTCATCAAATTTGTTCCAATGTAATTAATTTTACATTGAAACTGGATTATATCACGTAATAATCTTTTGAACATTTTTACTTTAAAACACAACATTGACGTCCTATATGTGGGAATAAATTAGTACTAATTTCTAGAAATTTTGTGATCATAATTATGAAAAATATATTTTTTATCTTAAATAATAATAATATATAAATTCTAATAAATACAACTTTGATTTTGAAAATAAATATTAGTGATTGTAATTAGAATTATTTATAACATTTAAGATGAGAATTAGCTTAATAATATACTAAAACATACACTTAATGGAAAAAATGACATTTAAATTTGACTAAAATCCATTATATAGACATATATAGACCCTATCCTACCATTTCTTCAAATGGGTTCATTATTTCATCCACTTTTTTTGTGAAACATGTGGGTGGAATTCCCTTTAATAAAATTTACACGAATTTGACTCATACTCTACTATAAAAAGGTACTCATCCCTCCCAGTTACTTGCACATGTCAAGCCCTTTTGTCAACCAAACTAGGCATAAGTAATATTCCCATATCTATCCATTCCTTCTATAATCCTTTATTTGAATTTAAATCCAACCATGGAATCCATTTGGGGAAAACCAAAAGGAGTCACCCAAATAAGAGGTAACCTCCTTTCTAAATCTCATTTATATTGTGTTCATTCTCCACACATAAACTCTTCTTATTCTTTGTTTACATAAGAGAATATTTATACTCAATATTCAAATATTTTTTTTATTTTAATGTTTCAACCTAAAATTACACACACTTACATAAAATGTGTAAAAAACATACTGTTATTGTGTACGGTGAACTACCGTCTCACAAAATTATGTTGTTCATTTTTACTTTACCAGATCTCATAGTTGGGAATTTTAATATACACTCTGTTTTTAGATGATGTATAGAAAATTTACTATTTATTTTACCTTATGTAATTATTTATATAGAATATAAATTCATTCTTCCCACTTTATGTAAATGTGATAACTTCTTTTGTTTATGTGTTGACTATGACCTCCTCAAAGTGACATGATTCTTTCACAAACTACATGAAAATTATTAAATAGGGGTTTAATAAAATTATGTGATATATATGAAATAATATTTAAAAATTAATGATATTAAATTTATAGATATATTTTATTTACTTTCATTCTTTTAATACAATAATAAAATGGAAACAACATTCATGTTTACGTACGACCTACCGTCTCAATGAACAGTTTATTCCATTTCATACATATATATTCAATAGATTATTATAATAAACATATAAATATTATATATGATATTTATATCATGTTTTACATTATATAAATAAATACATCATGATCTATGTAATAGTTTCGAGAATTTCAAGTCAAAACATGTATGAAAGACATGGTGGTTATCAACTGAAACGTAACTTTAGCATGGAGATATTAATGAATAGGTATTATAATGTCATAAATAAATCATATATGGTATTATATATTGTAATGTGGTCATTTTTTAGATGTATAATAAACTTATAATAATTATACACAATTTTTTACTGATTGGAAACTATTCAAGACATAAGGTAATGGTTTTATCATCTAAATTTTATTTTTTGTTAGACACAAGCCATGTTCAACTCATTTTTCTTATATGTGGTGTTTATAATAAAATTGGATTTATTTAGTGATTTTTATAAACGAATTTATCATTATTAACATATATATTGTATTACATTTCCATTATGGGGACTATGTTTCAAAAGATTAAAAATTTGTAAGGTAATTTTGTCTCAATTTGCCTTTTTTGTGACACATGCCATGTTATGCACTTGTATTTTCCTATGAGGTGTATATACTGACATAGACATGTTATATAACAAATTATATTTATTTTAATAATATTTTTAGCTTCATTATATGTTATTATTTTTATTATGTTATTATTCATTGTTACCAATGTGGTAACAGGTTATTTCTACTATCTCATTGTTTATCATGATTGATAATGATTATGCTTCCATTGATAAAATCTTATGATCCATCTCTCAATAACTCTCAATACATTTTAAACTCTATTTATAAATGTTAAATACATGTAATGGTACAATTTTTCAACTCTTTTTTACATAAGATAATAAAGAAAATGTTATTATGAAAATAAGAACTTATCTATCCATTCAGTTTGAAATCTATCTTCCTTCAAAACTGTTTTATATATAAATGATTTCAAAAAGTTTTTATTATTATCCGTTTATTATTAATGTAAAATTTTAAACTCTTTTTTATTTTAAGAAACTATTTTAAAATTAATATTCTTCTCCTTATCCCATCAAAGAACTTTTCTAAACTATTATGGTGCCAATGTAATGTTCGACATGTACCAGTTTGCCCACCATCATGATCAAAATTTACATGATGATTTGTTTTTATGTTTTCAAGGTTATTTTTTAAAGATTTTTTTTATAATATTCTGGAATTTATTGATTTTAAAATTGGTTTCAATATGATTTTCTAAGAAAAATATCTAAAAAATGTTTATTGTTTAAATATTAGTTTAAAATATTTATAAAGCTTTCATTATAAATTTTAAAAAGTATATTCTAAAATAAAATGATTTTAATGATTTCATGTTTTATTTATATGTTTCAAAAATTATTTTCATGAATATGGTTTCTAAAATTAATTGAAGACTTGTTTTTTTCTAGGTCTTTTCTAAGAGATATTTTTTCAAAATGATTTAGGCATTAAAAATAAATTTTCATAGAGGAAAAATAATTTCCTAATGAAATATTTTAAAATAAATTGTTAATCCTTGTTTATAAGAAATGGTTTTTTGAAATGGTTTTTTGAAAAGTAATATCAAAGAATAGATTTTTTCCTTATGAAATGATCAATGTTATCTTTTAAGATCTTTCCCCATCTATGATTACATACATTATTATTGTTCATGAATAACATTAATATTAGTTCATGAATAGATTATGTTATGATGGAATGATGTTTATGATACCCATTTCACACCATTGTGTTATATTCTGTTTATTCTCACTGCTTTTCAGAAGTTATTCTTTGATGAAATAATTATGAATTGTATCCATTTTTTAATGTTTATGAAGTGATGAAAGGTTAATGATACCCATTTCATTTCATGGGTCATATATTATAAATTTTTATAATATTTTTTTATATTCAAGTATGATTTCATTATTTAGTAGTGGGGATCAATATCTCCCTCCAATTAACATTTTAAGGATAAATATTTTATGAGATAAATAGTGTATATTGGAGGGAATCCCATTACTAAAAAAATATGAAATATTAAACATAAATCTCGAGGTCATCTTAAAACTAAACCAATATAGTATATGGGAATGAATATCAATACCAAAATAAGTGGGAATCTTAATCCTCAAACACTATGGTACTTGGGAGGGAATCTAGATCCTAAAACCCGAGGTTTCATGGTTGGTAATACCAAGACCAAAATAGGTACATAGGTTATTAGACAATTATTAACATGTTATGAAGGTCATGGTAGGTAGCCCTAAAATATGATTTTTTAAGCATATATGTCTTCCAAAAATTCAATGTTATAATTTCATGTATTATACTCATAATTATATTATGATTTGTGTCTTAGGAACTACCAATATTTATGAAATGTCCCATGAATATGATCTTTTTTACAGGGAATGATCATCGAAAGATAATCTGATGTTCTCACACACATATGTTAATGGTATTTTAATGTATTAATTTTATTTACACTTACTGATAATTAGATCCCCCATTGTCCTTATTATTCCCTTACCCATGTTTTGATGATTGGATTTTTATAGGAGTACTAAATGGGATGATCTTTTAGGTATATGTTGAATATATTTCACCAAACTAGAAGAATATGTTCTATATTTACAAAGAAACTAAATTGTTATGGTCCCTAGGAATTTATTTTGGTAATTCTCTGAATATTTATAAAAAATGATGTAATAGCCATATATTTTACGCCTCGTTCACTATCAGGAGGGATCCTAGGGGAAAGACTATGGGGGGTGTAAGAACCCAGTACTTATTTTTGAGGTACGAGTTTCTTCTTTTCACTTTTCCTTAAGTGTTTTTGATAAAATAATGAAAATGTGGAAAAATCCTAAATTTTGAGACTACAAGCTGTGTACTATTCCACACGCTATGTACTTTGGCCATGTGGGATCAGTATACAGTGTGTGTAGCCATGTTGTCGACGAAGGGTGTAAAATATGACTACACACCTTGTATTAGATAGTGACACGCCATGTAGTCAGTCGGCAACAAAATTGTAAGGCAGTGGAAGAATCTGCCAGTTGAGTGGCAGTACATGCCGTCTAATCAGAAATACAAGTTGTGTACCCATGTCCATGGGTGAACAGTGCGGTGGTTCCACCAAAAGAACAATTAAATGAGAAAAGTACACGCTGTGTACTTGAGAAGTACAGGACGTGTAGTTTGTTTTTTATCTTAAAATGGGCAGTATCCAAACATGTTCATAGGATTGGCTTAGAACCGGATGAAGGATTTAGGAGAGAGGGATGAACCTTCAAGGAGCTCCAGATTGAGTACCGGGAATCCATTTTCTGCAACGTCGATCTCCATGGAACCGTACGGGTGAGTTTTTCCTCCTCCTGGGGTATTTATTACCAATTATTGCTTGAGGAAATGATATTTGATTTTGAACAAGGTTTTATTTCATCTCATATCTACATCCTTCTTGGATGATTCAAGGATCTTCATTCGCATATACTGTTCAGTGGTGTTAAAGGTAGGTGGCTTGGTGTTTAAATTCAAACTGTTGTGCGTTTTTGTGTACCATCATGATACATTCCCATGAATGGGGTGTCTCATGGATGAGGCCTTGTTGAATTAAATACCTATAATTTTATAGGTAATTAAATGTGATAATAAACTGTTGTTTGTGATCGTTTCTTGGATCCATGACCACCCCGGGTGTGCATTCCTCTATTTATCCATTAGGCCAGGATACCCGAGTGTATGCCTTTATAATAATGATTATAGAATTTCATTGAGTGGAATTGCATGTGTATTGATTGTCTACATGTTGTGAATGGCTCAGTTACTTGTTTATCCTGAGGGTAGTGTTTTACTTATCCTGAGGGAAGTGCATCTTTTAGCTTGAGGGAAACTTCTTCCGTGCCTCTGGGCAATAGACTCTATGCATGAGGGAGACACTTTGTACGTCTAGGGGCAATATCTCTTATGCCTGTGGGAAATTACCTGTGGGTTAAGATTCTGATTACCTGAGGGTAAGGTTTTTCATGTCTGAGGACACAGAATGTTCAAATAGTAATTCACTGTTGTGGTTTTCTCATAAAGAACGATTAAATAAATAATAAAATGGAAATATAATTTGTAAAGTTAGTTACTTTTGAGTACTACTTTGTTTATAGCTATATTGACCCATACTTTACATACATTTATAATACTTCAAAATTGATGTACATTTATTATAACATATAACAAAACCATGAAAGGACCATATAGGTATAGTGTTTTTAGAAACTGGGAAACATAAACAACTAATTCATAAATCATCTATGTTGTCTCCCATTTATTTCATCATATCTAGAGTCCATTTTTGGAATATCCTACTTAATAACCTTCTTCCTGACTTGGGGAAAGAAAACATACAAAAGGGTGAGGTCACATGCTCAGTAAGGGTAAACAAAAGAAATATCAATCACATCATATTCATAAGAACATAACATTTTCTAAATATTAACCTGAAAAAGAGATCATAATTTCATAACATGGGATAAATCATAGTAGTGAAATGTAATCCAAATAATCATAACATAAAACATGAAACTTTGTGAAATATAAACATAATCATATAGAATCATTTCTTAGTAGTGAAGACTCATTGCAAAGACTATCTTAGCGGACAAAGTCCATTTCTGAACCGAGTTCACTCCTCGTTTCAGTCCTGTTTCACTGAACCGGTTTAACCTGCCATTCCATCCATGTATATCTCATGAGATATAAATCATTACCCAATGCATTGATGGGAGATATAGGTCCCACCCATCTCATAATGATACCATTCTTATGTGTGCCACAAAATAAAAAAAAATCATACATCATTGCATAACCCATGTAATAAAAATGGGATTCTTAAACATCGTGACATCATAAAACAATTCATATAAGATAAAGGAATTCATAAAAATATTTCCATCACAACATAATCAAATAAATGTAATAATAGGGATAGAAACAGAACACTATATTATCTTAGATGGAAAATAATTTTTATAATACACTTGACCTCCATTCTTGAGGAAAATATCCTTTCTAATTCAAAAACATTTTTCTTTTCTTAACATGTCATAAAATTTTAAACTAAAAGAACTTGATTAAAATAAAATGGAAAACTTGTAAACGAAGATTCTTGGAAATAATGTTGTAAAAATCCATTCATGTCGCATTAGTTAAAAAAACATTCTTCTCGTACTTTTGTCAGAAAAGTCAAAAAGTACCTCGTATGAAAAATGAAAAAAGATTCCTTTCATATCTTTTACTAAAAACTCACCGAAGGTTAAAATTGGATATAAAAAATTGTATACGGATATGAATATTACATATTGAGGAAATATGGATGTGGATGATAAATATTCCCTAGTAAATTCTGATGTATAAACAATATAAGATAAAAATGAGATTGCGAGATTTTCCCTTACCTTAGGTATGATTTGCTTCGTAAGTGTCCGAACCACCTGTATAATGATTTAAATATTATCATTGACTTATTCAAGAATAATAATCATTTTTATGATATCATATATGGTCATATTCATAGATTTTTATTAGTAATATTTCATTGCTACTTGTTATTCGGGTGTTTATTAATTTTTATTCTTATGCATGTTTTGTCGAATAAATTCTTATTCTTCTTTTTAGTTTATAGATACCTCATTTAAAGAATATTATTAGTTTAATATATGTCATATTTATTCACTCAATTCATTTATGTAATCATTATGCAATGAAAATCATGTAGAACGAGTCACATCACATCGTGGAGACGGTATTCCGTACGTACGCACGAGCGATGATATCGTTCCCATGATCATGGAATTGTATTGGAGTGTATATATACTATTTCAGAATAACTTTACAATAATCATATATAGTTATGTTTTACACCATTATACACATCCAAGTAAGGTGGTGGTGGAAAATAGATTACACCACAGCATGGAGACGGTATTCTGTACGTACGCATGCGTGGTGATTTCATTTTCCATAGGATGGATAGATGATGAAATTAGGTTTTTTTTCATAATTATAATAACATATCATTATATGAGTGATACTGATGTTATTACTTCATAATTAAACAACTAAAGAAGAAGAAGTAGAAGAATAAATAAAGTTGAAAGAATCAGTAACGGACATTACCTCTTCTTTGAAGCGCCTCTTTAATACCTCCTCTTAGGGCACTAAAATTGGTCTTTGAAGAAGACCAGGACCTCTAGGATGTTTATAGAGAAGTGGAGAATATAATTTTTCAGGGGTTGGCCGAGCTTGAAGGCTCAAAGTGGTGTGAGGAAGAGAGGGAGGAGGTGCCCTTTTATAAGGGAGGAGAGGGGCACCTTAGGAAAAATTAAAAATATTATTTTATTATAAAGTCATATTCGGTTTTTAATAGCTCCAAATTGATTTATTTCGAAGATAAGGTAGGGATGGGTCTAGGTAATCTCCTAAAATAGAATTTAGACAAGTTTAGGTTTCTATTTTAACCATATATTTTAGATTTAACTTTATGTTAGATAATTTGTCTTTTACCGTGTCTTCTTGTTTTCATACAATATAAGGTTAATAAACTTACTATAACAAGACAAACGAACCCCATGTTTATTATTATTAATATATCTAACCATATCTAAGTCATTTTCCTGAACCTTAGATTTTTAGGAATAAAATAACAATTAATAGTATAATTTTTTAAAAATAATACTATTTTATGTCAATTTTGACACTATTTGGTAATTGATTTTTGTGAAAATCATAACAGAAATATTAGTTCGAACAAGGTTCATTAAATAAATAATAACATGTCATATTAACCTAGAAAATTATTTTAATTCATAAAATGTCTCAACATCCATTTATTTGTGTATTTATAACATCAATTATGTCCATATTTCATTAATAAGATAATTACTGTATCATCATTGTGCCATAAATAAATTAAATTTTTTATTGTCTAAAAATTACAAATAAAATACCATTATGTAGGAAATATTTTTAGATTTCTCATTAATATTTATAGTCGAATTTATCTTATTTATAACTGTATATTATGAATTATTTAGTTATTAAACATTGATTTTAACTAATTTAACCCTTCATTAAATAAATTAATAATAAATGTCCTAATCTAATCCATGTGGGCCTAAATGGTCATATTTTATTCCTAATGTTGTTTTTGTTCTAATTACACTTATCCAATAGAATTAAGAAATGTGTTAGGGTAATAATAATAACATTTTTACCCTTAATTACACTATTTACTTTTAACCGTGGTAAAAAAAAGTAAAAAGTTACTATTCACCAAAAAATATTTTCATCTCATTGAACCACATTTTAGTCCATGATATTAACCGTGTCTCTCGGATTTTCAAAATTCCACTCACAGAAGCGGTAAAATTATGTTGTATGTAAATTTGCAAATTCAACTAGGAGGTGGATAAAAGACGGTGAAAATTCAATAAAATTTTTATATATCTAAAATTATTATAAAATGACTACAATGAATTGAATTGAACTTATATAGGTATTATGTATTAATTTTGACCTAAAATAAATTTAAATAAAATAAATAATTATTTAAATAAAAAAGTCGGTTTTTAAATAGTAACCCAGTGTTTTCACTATTCATTAAAAATTGAATGTCTTCATAAAAATACAAAATTTTCACCCTAGGCTAATTTCAATATTCCGAATCAAAAAATGAAGTCCATTTTTAAAAATACAATTTACAAAATTTCAAAAAGTGGGTATTACTATTCATAACAGCTGGTTTTAGTAATATATTAATAGCATATCGTTGTTTAGTGAAACTCGGTATTGCGTACAACGCAAGCTATCGAGGAAGGTCACGGTTGCATGTAAAGCAAGACAAGATAGTGTTGTATGTAGTGAAAGATTCCTTCGCTGATTTATATAACATAAAAATAAAATATTTCTCATAAAACTATTGGGTGTTACATTTTACCCCCCTTAAAATTAATTTCTCCCTCGAAATTCGTCACATTGTCACAAACAGATGAGGATACCTCTCCCTCATCATATCCTCAAGCTCCCATGTGGATTATTCAAATTGGTGGTTCCTCCATAAAATGTTCACCAAGCGAGTGGTCTTGTTCTGTAGGACATTTTCGTTACGATCCAGAATCTCTATTGGTTGTTCTTCATAAGAAATGTCTTGCTCCAGCAGTAAAACTTCTGAGCTGAGTACATGTGAATGATCAGGTATTTACATTCTCAGGAGACATACATGGAACACATCATGAACTTGGGAGAGATTCGGTGGAAGCACCAATTGGTAAGCTACCTTCCCAACATGATCTAGAATTTCAAAATGACCGATATATCTAGGGGTCAACTTTCCCTTCTTTGCAAATCTCATGACCCTCTGCCAGGGAGATATTCATAAGAACACGTTATCACCCACTTCAAACTCTAGGAATTTTCTTCGGTTGTCGGCATAAATTTTTTGTCGACCCTGAGATGCTCTAATGTGTTGTTGAATAGATCTAACCTTTTCTGCCATCTCATCAACAAGATCAGGTCCTAATAGCTTTCTTTCCCCATCTTCATCTCAGCATGTTGGAGTCCTGCATTTCATTCCATAGAGGGCTCCATTAGGAGAGATCGTAATACTTTTGTGAAAGATATTATTATAAGGAAATTCTACCAAAGGTAGGTGTTGATCCTAACCACCTTTTAAATCCATAGAGCAAGCTCTAAACATATCTTCTATATTTTTAATTGTCCTCTCAGACTGACCGTCTATATAAGGATGATAAGTAGTGCTGAAACTCAACTCTGTATCTAGAGTATGCTGAAGGCTTTTCCAGAACATCGAGGTAAATCTCAGATCCCGATCAGATATAATGGAAAGTGGTACTCCACGGAATCTTACAACTTCCTTTACATATATCCTGGAAAACTAATATAGAGAGAAATCCTCTCTAATAGCAATGAAGTGTGCAGACTTTGTAATACGATCAACTATGACCCAGATAGCATTATTTCATTTGGATTTTTTAGGAAGTCCGGTGACAAAGCCCATAGTGATGTTTTCCCATTTCCATTCGGGTATGGGTAATGATTGTAACATCCCCTTAGACTTATGTCTCTCAGCTTTAACTTGCTGACAAACCAAGCATCGAGAGACATATTCAGAAACATATCTTTTCATGCCATCCCACCAGAAGTACTCTTTCAGGTCCCTATACATCTTCGTGCTTCCAGGATGAAGAGAGAATGAAGAACTATGAGCCTCATCTAGCAGCTCCTTCATTAATTATGGGATGGGAGGAACACAAACCCTATTCCTGAACATTATTATCCCATCACAATCAAGGTTGAATTTAGGAACATTTCTCACCTTCTTTTTTAACTCTACATCTTCTTTCTGTGCCTCTTTAATCTTCACATGTATAGATGGTTAAACATTCATTTGTGAAAGATACGATTTTTCCCCTTTCATTATAATTCCAAGATCCATCCTTTGTAAATCCCTAAATATTGGATCTTTTTTGATCCTCATCATGGATAAGCTAGCATGGTCTTGTCGACTTAATGCATCTGCCACCTTGTTTGCTTTCCCAGGGTGGTAATGAATTGAGCAGTCGTAATCCTTAATCAGCTCCAGCCATCTTCTTTGGTGCATATTCAGCTCCATTTGTGTGAAAATATACATTAAAAATTTATGATCAATATAAATATCACACCTTTCTCCATAAAGATAATTCCTCCAAATCTTTAATGCAAGGATTACCGCAGCTAACTCTAAATCCTGAGTTGGGTAATTTTTCTCATGGGGTTTCAAATATCATGAGGCATAAGCTATCACCATATCAGTTTGCATAAGAACACACCCTCGCCCCTTCTTAGATGCATCACTGTAGATCACAAACCGTTCTCCACTACAAGGAATTGTGAGTACAGGTACACTGGATGGCCTTCTTTTTAACTCCTTGAAATTCTCTTCACATTCCTCCGTCCAAACAAACATAACTCATTTCCAAATCAACTTGGTTAGTGGATTACATAATCATGAAAGTCTTTCACAAAACGTCGATAATAACTAGCCAAACCAAGAAAACTTCAGATCTCGGTTACTGTTGTTGGTCTCGACCAACTTTCGATAACCTCTGTTTTTGATGGATCCACATATATTCCCTCTTTTGAGATTATGTGACCCAAAAAATGCAACTTTTTGAAGCCAAAAGTCACACTTGTTAAATTTTTCATAAAGCTTCTCCTTTATCAGGGTCTTCAATATAATTCTCAAGTGATCTTCATGTTATTCCTTTCTCTTTGAATATACAAGAATATCGTCTATAAAGTCTACCACAAACTGATCAAGATAGTCTCTAAATACTCTATTCATCAGATCAATGAAGATAGCATGGGAATTAGTAAGACCAAATGGCAACACTGTAAATTCATTGTGTTCATACCTTGTACGGAAAGCCGTATTTGGTATATCCTCTTTTTTTACCCTTAATTGATGATACCCTGAACGAATATCAATCATGGAAAAATATTGAGCTCTGTGTAGTTTTTCAAATAAGTCATCAATGTGTGGGAGAGGATATTTGTTCTCGATAGTGATCTTGTTAATTTCTCGATAGTCAATGCAGAGTCTCATTGATCCATCTTTCTTCTTAACAAACAGAATAGGTGATCCCCAAGGTGATGCACTAGGGCGTTTGTATCCCTTATCAATAATCTCTTGGAGTTGGTTCTTCAATTCCTGCAACTCAATTGGGGCCATTCTATAAGGTGTCTTTGAAATAGGCAAATCACCCAGTACGAGTTCTATTGAAAACTCAACCTCAATATTTGGTTGAAGACCCGGAAATTCCTCCAAAAAGACATCATCAAACTCCCGTACAATATGAATATTCTTAATTGTGAGTTTCTCACCAACCATTTGACACAAATAACCTTCATTTAGTGGAATCAAGACCCATAAGATGGATGAAATTCCCACTGGAAGGTTATGTTCATCCTTGCATCGATAGAAGATCATAGATTGATCTGGAATATGAAATGTGACTTCCCTTCTTTGGAAATTGATATGAGCTCTATATAGGGAAATCCAATCCATGCCAAGAATCACAGAAAATTACACTATAGGATGGATCATAAGATTTTCAGGAAGCACTTTCCCACAAAAATCAATCGGAGAAGAATTATAAATTTTTGATGCAACTGTTGTGCCATTAGGGGTTGTCACAGCTAACTCGATATCTAATTGTTTAGGTAATATGGTGATACCCTTAGAAAATTATTTAGAAATAAAAGATTTGGTGGATCCAGAATCAAATAAAACATTTTGCTACTTTAGAGTGGATGGTAAGTGTACCTTTCACCACTTCGTTGTCGTACTCTACATCGCCGATAGTAATTGCATGTGACATTCCTTTGTCTTTGGCCTGAAGAGTTTTTTTGACGTCGATCATCATCATCAACCCTTGGATTAGGGCATTGATTGGCATAATTCCCCATTTCCTTGCACATGAAACATTGAAGTGAAGTAGGTTCATTCTGTGTATCCCTTCCTTTGTTTTCATCAATAGTCATCTTATTCCCATTATTTCGACATTCAATTGCCCGATGACCTTATTTTCCAAACTTATAACATTTTCTTATCCCCTTAAGACAATTTCCTCCATGTTTCCTTCTACACTTTGAGCATAAGCGAAAACTCATCGTCTTTTCAGTGTGCTCTTTAGATTTTCCTTTGAATTCCATTTTCCTCTTCTTATCAAACCCATATGACTGATGGGTTACTCTAATCTCCATATCTACCTTGAGATCACATCAAAAGAAATTATCGTAGCTATTGTAGTCCATTATGGCTAATGAACATCAAAAACTTGGTTTTATGCCACTAAAGAATCGATCGATCTTACTCCCAGGTTGGATAATAATACCAGAATTGTACCTTGCATGTCTTGTAAAATTTGCTTCATAGGTACCAACAGATTAATCATCCTTTTTCTTTAGTTCAAGAAAAACCTTCTCCATCTTTGTTCGGAGAATATGATGGATGAACTTATTGAAAAATATGTTCTTGAACTGGTCCCATTCCATGGACTCAATTTCATCCATTTTCCTCGTATTATTAATAATATTACACCATTGATCAGCATCTCTTTCCAAACGATACACTGCTAAGATGAATTTATCATGTTCAGAACATTGAAGAACTGAAAATATATTTTCAGTGGTACTGATCCATTGCTCAGCCACTAATGGATCAGAAGACCCGCTGAATGAAGGTGGGCACTGCCTCATGAAGGACTCAACAGAATGTTTCTCCTTCCTTTGCTCGTTTGGATGTCCTTCATGATTCATAGGTTGAGAAAGTTTTGTGAGCATGTATATGAGGTTTTTCATTCTAGCTCCAATAACTTTTGGTTTCTCAGGGGGACAATCAATTCATTTCCCATCGCATTCCGCATTAACACAGTTCCTTCGGGTTCCAACCATTGACTAAAACCAAGAAGAATAGTGTGAGAAACACTAATTATAATAGGAAAAACACATAATAAAGAATAAAATTTCACACTTAAGTTCTTATCATAGGTTTTTCATGGCCATTTCTAAAACACTAAGATTGTGTTCTATTCTTAGACATATCCATCGGTTTCTTAGTAAGGCTTTCACATCCTAGTTTCGAAAGGTTGACTATACCTTTCCTATATTACCAAATAAAACGACCCATACATTACATACATTGATAATACTTAAAAATTGAAGTAATATTATTACAACATATAACAAAACCATGAAAGGACCAAATATGTATAGTGTCTTTAGAAACTGGGATACATAAACAACTGGTTCATAAATCTTCTACGTTGTCTCCCATTTATTTCATCATATCTAATGTCCCTTTTTAGAATATTCTACTTAATAACCTTCTTCCTGGCCTAGGGAAATAAAATATAAAAAAGGGTGAGCTGAAATGCTCAGTAAGGGTAAAGAAAAGAAATATCAATCACATCATATTCATAAGAACATAACATTTTGGAAATCATAACCTGCAAAACAGATCATAATTTCATAACATGGGATAAATCATAGTAGTAAAATGTAATCTCAATAATCATAACATAAGACATAAATCTTTGTGGCATACACATATAATCATGGAGAACCATTCCTTAGTAGTCAAGACTCATTTCCAAGACTATCTTAGCGGGCAAAGTCCATTTCTGAACCGAGTTCACTCCTCATTTCAGTCTTGTTTCACTGAATCAGTTTAACCTTCCGTTTCATCCATGTCTATCTCATCAGATATAAATCATTACCCAATGCATTGGATGTAGATATAGGTCCCACCCATCTCATAATGATACCATTCTTATGTGTGCCACAAAATAAAAAAAATCATACATCGTTGCATAACCCAAGTAATAAAAATGGGATTCTTAAACATCATGACATCATAAAACAATTCATATAAGATAATGTAATTCATAAAAATAATTTCATCACAACATAATCAAATCAATGTAATAAAAGGGATAGAAATATAACACTATATTATCTTAGATGGAAAATAATTTTGATAAAACAGTTGAACTCCATTCTTGAGGAAAATATCCTTTCTAATTCAAAAATAATTTTACTTTCTTAACATGTCATACAACATTAAACTAAAAGAATTTTATTAAAATTAAATTGAAAATTTTTAAATTAAGATTCATGGAAATAATGTTTTAAAAATCCATTCATGTCGCATTAGTTAAAAAAACATTCTTCTCGTAATTTTGTCGGAAAAGTCAAAAAGTACCTCGTACGAAAAACGACAAAAGATTCCTTTCATATATTTTACTAAAAACTCACCGAAAGGTAAAATTGGATATAAAGAATTGTAGAAGGATATAAATATTACATATTGAGGAAACATGGATTTGGATGATAAATATTCCCTCGTAAATTCTGAAGTATAAACAATATCGGATAAAAATGAGATTGCGAGATTTTCCCTTACCTTAGGTCCGATTTTCTTCGTAAGTGTCTGAAACTCCTATATAATGATTTAAATAATGTCATTGACTTATTCCTGATTAATAATCATTGTTATGAGATCATATATGGTCATATCCTTAGCTTCTTATTAGTAATATTTCAACGCTACTTGTTATTTGGGTGTTTATTACTTTTTTTTCTTATGCGTGTTTTGTCAAATAAATTCTTATTATTCATTTTAGGTTTTAGATACCTCATTTCCATAATGGTATTAGTGTAATATATATCATATTTATTCACTCAATTCATTTATGTAAACATTATGCAATGAAATTCATGTAGAGCGAGTCGCATCACATTGTGGAGACGGTATTCCGTACGTACGCATGAGTGATTATATCGTTCCCATGATCATGGAATTGTATTGGAGTGTTTGTATACTATTTTATAATAAATTTAAAATAATCATATATAGTTGTGTTTTACACCATTATACCCATCCAAGTATGTTGGTGGTGGAAAATAGATTACACCACGGCGTGGAGACGATATTCCGTACGTACACACGCCCGATGATTTGGTTTTCCATAGGATGGATAAATGGTGAAATAGGGTTGTTTCATACTTATAATAACATATAATTATATGAGTGATACTGATGTTATTACTTCATAATGAAAAAACTAAAGAATAATAAGTAGAATAATAAATAAATTTGAAAGAATCGGTAATAGACATTACCTCTTCTTTGAAGCGTCTCTTTGAGACCTCCTCTTAGGGAACTAAAATTGGTCTTCGAAGAATGCAAGACCTCTAGGATGTTTCTAGGGAAGTGGAGAAGATAATTTGGCAGGTTTTCGCTGAGATATAAGGCTCAAAGTGGTGTGGGGAAGAGAGGGAGGAGGTTCCCTTTTATAAGGGAGGAGAGGGGCACCTTTGGAAAAACTAAAAATATTATTTTATTATAAAGTCATATTCGGTTTTTAATAGCCCCAAATTAATTTATTTTGAATTTAAGGTGGTTATGTGTCAATATACTCTCATCCAATATAATTTAGACAAGTTTAGGTGTCTATTTTAACCATATCATTTAGATTTAACTTTAAGATAGATAATTTAACTTTTACCGTGTCTTCTTGTTTTCTTACACTATAAGGTTAATAACCTTACTATAAAAAGGCAAACGAACCCCTAGTTGTTTATTATTAATATATATAACCTTATCTGAGTCATTTGGCCGAACCTTATATTTTTAGGGATAAAATAACCATTATTAATATAATATTTGTTTAAAAAACTATTTTATGTCAATTTTGACACTATTTGGTAATTGATTTTTCTGAAAATCATAACAGAGAGATTAGCTCGAAAAAAGTTAATTAAATAAATAATAACATGTTATATTAACATATAAAATTATTTTAATTCATAAAAAGTCTCCAATTACATTTTTTTGGGTATTTATGACATCAATTATGTCAATATTTCATTAATAAGATAATTACTGCATCATCATTGTGCCATAAATAAATTAAATTATTTATTGTCTAAAAATTACAAATAAAATAAAATTATGTATAAAATATTTTTCTATTTCTAATTCATATTTATAGTAGAATTTATCTTATGTATAACCGTTTATTAAAAATGATTTAGTTATTAATCATTGATTTTAACTATTTTAACCCTTCTTTAAATAAATTAATAATAAATGTCCTAATCTAATCCAAGTGGGACTAAATGGTCATATTTTATTAATAATGTTGTTTTTGGTCGAATTACAATTATCCAATTGAATTAGGACATGTTTTAGGATAATAATAATAACAATTTTCCCTTAATTACCCTATTTACTTTTAACCGTGGTAAAAAAAGTAAAAATTTACTATTCACAAAAAATTATTTTCATCTCATTGAACCAAATTTTAGTCCTTGTTATTTACCTTGTCTCTCGGATTTTCTAAATTCCACTCACAGAAGCAGTAAAATTAAGTTTTATGTAAATTCGCAAATTCTCCTAGGAGGTGGGTAAAAGACGGTGAAAGTTCAATAAACTTTATATATATTTAAAATTATTAAAAAATGACTCCAATGAATTGAATTGAACTTATATAGGTATTATGTATCAATTTTGACTGAAAATAAATTTATATAAAATAAATAATTATTTAAATAAAAAGTAGGTTTTTAAATAGTTACCCAGAGTTTTCACTATTCATCAAAAATTGAATGTTTTCAGAAAAATACCAAAATTTCACCCTAGGATAATTTCGATATTCCGAATACAAAAATGAAGTCCATATTGAAAAATAAAATTTTCAAAATTTCAAAAATTGGGTATTACTATTCATATCAGCTAGTTTTAGTAATATTTTAATAAAAAACCGTTGTTTAGTGAAACTCAGTATTGCGTACGACGCAAGCTAACGAGTAAGGTCACAATTTCATGTAAAGAAATCCAAGCTAGTGTTGTTTGTAGTGAAATATTCCTTTGATTTTTTATATAACATAAAAACAAAATATTTACCATAAATGTATCGAGTGTTACAATAGCATTTTACTACTTCACACTGTTGTTTCATGTTTTCACACAGTTGGGCACGGGCCTTTGGTGGGTGACTACTGGGATTTATTTCACACTCCTTGTTTGTGTCATGTCTTCGACCTAAAAAGATTACATTTCTACAGGTGTGGATAAGGGCAAGGGCCCCTATTCAGGTACTTGATTTCTGCTGAGGAGGAGGGGAGCATGGGACCGGGATTAGGCTTGCGATGCTACCAGCTATTTTGTTTTTTTTGTTGTACTCTATACTGTATTGTACTGTATTGTTGTGTAACATATTCTGGCTATTTTATTATAACTTGAGACATGTTGCATCATTATCTATATAACTGTTGGTAATATTCTAATGTAGTTGTTTATGTTAAATGTGTATGGTTTATTACTTCCGCTGTTGTTGTATACTTTTAATTTATTCTGCTACGCTACACATTGATAAATGAGGGAATAGTATCTCCACTATCAGACATGGGACCTCGCTATTAGTCGGTAGCTTCTGGCCTTTGGGGAAATGCGCTTGAGGTCACGTGGTGAATCGGGTTCGGGGCACCCGTTGGGTGGCAACCGGGCCCGGGACGTTACAAAGTGGTATCAAAGGAGTTCTCTTCTTTGACATACTATTTGGAGCCTTTTCCAGGGATATGACAGTAACAGTTGTTTGTAATAAGTCGTGCACGGTCGTAGCTAACCCATGTACAAGGAAAAGCTAGTCTACCACATATGTTGGCAATGTTATTTATTTTGCAATTTACAGTTGATTTGATTTCACTGTTGGGTGATGCACTTGTGATTGTGGTTTTTATATTTTATCCATGGCTTCTATTTAGTTGCAACCTGATGTGATGAGGGTAACCCATATCATGCATCATTTTGGCACATGTAAGAAATCACATGCCATGCGTAGATCCATTCCATGTAGGTGCATTATAAATTGCAATATGTTGTGATAGTTATTGTGATAGAGAAGCATGCTATTGTGATAGCTTCTTGATAAATATCTGCTATGTGATAGGGTATTTACGTGTGAGAATGTTGATAGAATGGACTCCAAACATTGGTTTCTGGGGAGTATGGGTCCTCATTGACCGGAATTTGGTAGACCATTGACTGTGTATTTTGTTACAACAAATATAAGATGAAAAACTTTGATTCTCAGGGAGTATGGGCCCTCACAGATCAGAATTTGGCACTTAGGTGTTTTATTCCAGTATTTTCTATGTTCCGGAGTAGTATCTAAGCCTTACTGTATGGAAAACCAATGATACATGTTGTGTAGTTCTTTGGAAACATGTCGGGTGATCTTCTATTCATGAAGAAAAGAAAACTTTTTAGGTACACGCCGTGTACCCTCAGTACATGCTATGCAGTCTCCTTCCGTGTCATAGACCATATGGGTGGGGACACATGGAAGGGAAATGTTTGGGGAAAACACACCGTGTACCGGATGTACACGGTGTGTAGTGTTGACCCAGAGTCTGGCTGTGTAACTAACAACACGGACAAAGGTGACCTTAAGACATACACGCCGTGTCCACTATGGAACACACCGTGTAGTCTGACCTGGGATCCGGCCATGTAACTAACAAAACTGGTCGATGTAATCCTTTCGTGTACACGACGTGTGTGTATGGAACACGTCGTGTAGTGTGAGCAGTGTATCCGTCCATGTAACTAACAACACGGGTCACTGAAGCTCGCCTAGTACACACTGTGTACATGTGGGACACGCTGTGTAGTCTTTTCCGAGGACAGACCATGTGGACATAGCCATGTGGCTGGGAAATGGGGTGGTGTACACTCCATGTGTGGGTGTAACATGCCATGTAGTATCAAGCCGAGTAGTCGGCCATGTCACAAACGACATGGGCAGTTGGAAAAATTACACCATACACGGCGTGTAGTTTATATACATGCCGTGGAGTTTTGTTCAACAATAGCCATGTGGCTTAGTCGTGTATAAGGACCCAGGCATGGGAAGAAAAGTCACCTACATGCCATGTAGTCAATATACACGCCGTGTAATCTTGTTTTCAAATCTATAATTCCATCTTCCTCCTGTTCCTATTTTGTTCCCTTTGTTTCCAGTCTATGATAATGTTGATCTAAAGTGTGTGTTTGACGTTGTAGAGTCATGTCACCAGGACGACCATGCGTTGTTCACCAGGAGAGCGGCAATGATTATACTCCAGAGATAGTGGGCCATGGGCTACCAGAGTATCCTCCAGCAGAGCCAAATGTTGTGCCAGCTGTTATACCAGACACAAGCGTGGAGGCGCAATTCCGTGAAGGCTTTATGTGGTTTATGGAAACCTTTCAGGGAGCACCGTAGACTACCACATCTATGGCCGAGCCGACTCATATCTTTCAACTGCAGCATCCGCCTATGTTTTCAGGGAATGGAGGACCATAGGCTGCAGAGTCTTAGTTGGTGTCTATACAGACTATTTTCAAGCATCTCGAGATGCCTCCAGGGAGGAGGGTCAAGCTTGTGACTAATATGCTATGTGATTCCTCCAAGAGGTGGTGTGATGTTACCACCTAAACGGACCATCACAGAGACATGGAGTGGGAATATTTTCAGACATCCTTCTATGAATTCTTCTTCCCAGAGACGCTGAGGGAAAATAGAGCTTGAGAGTTCATGAATCTGTAGTAGGGCGCTATGTCGGTGATGGATTACACGGCTCGTTTTACGATTCATCAGCGTTTTGCACCCATTCTGGTGGGTGAAGAGACGTTGAGGTCCTGACTCTTTGAGGATGGTCTTTGATATGACATCCGATCACTGGTGAATGTTTTCAGGTTTCATTTAGTACATTTTATTTTGAACGAGGCGCTGATTATAGAGAGGATCCTGTTGGAAGAAAATGGTGTGGACCATGGCGGTTCAGCACCAGTTTCTGGTACTATTTCTACTGGCAAGAGGAAGAGACATATTGACTTCTCTCAGGGTGGCAGTACCAGGAAGAAGAATGTTTCAGGTTGCCAGGTCATGTGATTCCAATGTGGTAAGGAGGGGAAAAAGAGACCACAGTGTCCACAAGACCTAGTGGAGTGCCGAGAACGCGGCAAGATGGGTCATCTTCATCCCTTTTGCAGGGTGTTTCCAATAGTGGCTAGTGAGCGGGGTTCTGTGCAGACTCTGAATGAAGGAGAAGGACCAACAGATTCTTACCAGTTGGGAAACTAGAATACGTCAGGGCTTGAAAGTAGATATGGTGGTCGTTGTCATGGTAGCCAGACAGTTGGATCTCAGAGGTATCAGGGTGGGACAGCTCAGGGTAGACATGCTGTGACGCAGGGCCGTGGCACTGGGCAGGCATATGCAGTGCAACAGACCCAACAGGAGAAGGATCCAGAACCTTCTACTGTCAAATGTACTATTCTAGTAGCTTCTATTTTATCTTTAGTGGTTTTTTATACGGGTTCTACACATTGCTTTGTATACGTGCCTGTTGTAGACAGCCTTAGGCTCTGTGTTTCTTCTTCTTATTCTGCTTTTATGATTCTAGACACTCTGTTGGGGACTAGACCGACTGGCATGCGTCAGTGCAAGGAGTTCCACCTTGAGGTTGGTTGGTGTCACTTTCTTTGGGACCTCTATGTCTCGGAGATGACGAGTTATGATGTCAATCTTGGGATGGACTGGTTGGTTCCTTTTTCGGCCTTTATGGATTTCTATCATCGCAGGTTGTGTTCCACGTCACCAGATGGTGGAGAGTTTCTATACAAGGGTGAGTGGGATGTTCAGGCGAGTCGATATGGGCCAGAGCATCATGGGCAAGGTGGTTTCACTTCACAGATTGCAAGATATATCTGGATGATCAGGGGACTTGTCAGCATTATTTCCCTCCATTGGTTGATCGTTTCAGGGATGTCTTCCCAGATGACTTCTCGGGTCTACCTCCGGAGCGGGAGGTGGATTTCTCTATTGATCATATGCCAGGAGCAGCACTGGTGTCCATTCCTCCTTATAGTATGGCTACACCAGAGTTGCAGGAGCTGAAGAGGCAGTTATAGGAGTTACAGGCAAGGAGTTTCATCTGAACTAGTACTTCTCCTTGGGGTTCTCCGGTCCTTTTTGCGAAGAAGGAGGATGGTACCGTCAGACTCTCTGTGGATTATCAGAAGCTGAACCAGTTGACGGTCAAGAAATGATATCCCTTCCCTAGGATTGATGATCTTTTTGATCAACTTCGTGGAGCACGAGTGTTCTTGAAGATTGACCTAAGATCAGTATATCTTCAGTTGCGCGTGAGACCATCAGATATACCATTACAGCTTTTCGGAGTAGATATGGTCTGTACGAGCACATAGTTATGCTGTTCGAACTCACGAACGTGCCATCAGTTGTTATGGTTATGATGAATCTTGTGTTCCATCCATATCTAGATTCTATTGTGGTAGTATTTGTGGATAACATCTTGGTGTACTCTCACACTCTACATGACCATGCCACCAATCTTGAGATTGAATTGAGTACACTAAGAGAGCATCAGTTGTATGCTATGCTCTCAAAGTGCCACTTTCAGATGGACCAGATTCACTTCCTGGGTCATATCATCTCAGAGGTAGGATTTTTAGTGGACCCAGAGAAGGTGAGAGTAGTAGTTTCCTGTGAATATCCTAATAATGTGTTTGAGTTACGGAGTTTCTTAGGGTTGGATGGTTACTAATGGCATTTTATATAGGACTTATCCCTCTTAGCAGCGCCGTTGATGGGTTTGACTAAGAAGGGTGTGATGTTCTTTCGGTCAGAATCTTGCGAGACAGCCTTTGAGGACCTGAAGGTAAGGTTTACATCAGCACCAATACTGATACTCTCAGAGCTAGGAAAGAGCTATAAAGTTTACTGTGATGCATCTGGAATTGGGTTGGGAGCAGTGTTGATGCAGGATGATCGAGTTGTTGCCTACGGGTCTCAGCAGTTGAGGCCCCGTGATAGGAATTACCCGATGCATGATCTGGAGTTTGCTACAGTTTATCATGTGTTATGCTGTTGGAGACATTATCTCATTAGAGAGCATTTTTTGGTTTTCACCGACCACAAAATTCTCAAGTATATCATTACCCAGCATGACATGAATCTGAGACTGCGAAGGTGGGTCGAATACCATCATTCCTTCGATTTTGAGCTTGCTTATACACCTGGTAAGGGTAATGCAGTTGCTGATGCACTAAGCAGGAAGACATAAACACAGGCGTTTCATGAGGCCAGTGGTAAATGGAAGCTAATGTATTTCTTCTTTGAGATGCATTTTTAGGTGCACGACAGTTAGGGTAAAACCTATCTTTCATCTTTAGCTGTGACTTCTACCCTCCTGGATAGAGTGAGGATGAGACAACTGTCTGATTCAGAAGGCCTTGTTTTACGGCAGTCGGTGGCTAGTGAGGACCCTCCCCTGGTTGGAAGATAGGCGATGATGATGTACTGTGTTTACATGGATGAGTATGGGTTCCAGCGGATATACACGAGGAGATGATGCAGAAGTTTCATGCTTCAGCTTGGGAAGTTCATCCCAGAGTTACCAAGATGTACCGTGACTTGAGACATAAGTACTGGTGGATGGGTATGAAGAGCGATGTAGCTGGTTTTGTTACGAGATGTTCCACCTATTAGTAGGTAAAGGTAGATCATCAGAGGCTAGCCAGACTCTTACAGTACTTACCCATCCCGGAGTGGAAATGGGATGATGTCACAATGGACATCATGACTGGGTAACTGAGGTCACCTCAAGGAAATGATGTCATATGGGTTGTTGTGGACAGACTCACAAAGGTAGCTCAATTTTTTCTGATCAAGAGGACCTTCGTTGTTGACGATCATGGGAATTTGTATATCTGAAAGATCGTACTTCTTCATGGGGTTCCTCGTTCTATCGATTCAGATAGGGACGCTCGCTTTTTGTCTCGTTTCTGGCAGAGTTTTTACAGGGCACTGGGTATACAGGTGCTTCTGAGCACAGCTTACCACCCTCGGACCGATGGTCAGTTAGAACGTACGATACAGGTGCTTGAAGACATGTTGCGTGCATGAATCATAATCTTTGGGGGCTCATGGGAGAAGCACATACCCCTTGTCGAGTTGCCTATAATAATAGTTTTCAAGAAACTATTGAGATGGTACCTTACGAGGATTTATATTGTAGGCTATGCTGATCACCCTTGTGTGGGTTAGAGGCAGGTGAGGCAGCTTTACTGGGACCACGTCTCATGCAGGAGACTTCTAAGCAGGTCTAGTTCATTCAGAAGCGAATGGCTACCGCACAGTCTCGTCAGAAATCTTATGTTGATCGCTGCAGATGACCTTTAGAGTTTTTGGTTAGGGATCAGGTTTTCTTGTGTGTTTCAACGAGGTTGGGACATCGGCGAATCAGGAGACTGGGTAAACTTTCACCGAGGTATGTGGGTCCATTTGAGATTCTAGAGAGTGTTGGGATGGTTTCCTATGGGTTGTAGTTACCACAGAGGTACCGAGCCATGCACGACGTCTTCCATGTTTCTCAGTTGATCCACTATCAGTCAGACCCATCTCACATCTTTTAGCCCGAGGAGGTTGAGATGGAGGTAGATGCATCATTTGAGGAGCATATGATTCATATCATTGATAGCAGCACTAAGGTTCTCCGAAGCTAGTCAGTTCCTCTCGCACGAGTGTTATGGCAGCATGGCTTAGTGCCGGACGAAACCTATGTGCGAGAGACCGACGTACGTGCTCAGTAGACAGAGTTGTTCTGAGAATTATCTTCACTACCCTTAGAAGGGAAATTCAGGGACAAATTTCTTTAAGGTGGGATGTTTGTAAGAACCCAGTTCTTATTTTTGGGGTACAAGATTCTTCTTTTCTCATTTCCTTAAGTGTTTTTGATAAAATAAGGAAAATGGAGGAAAATATTTAATTTCAAGATTACACGCCGTGTACTATTCTACACGCCATGTACTTTGTCCGTGTGGGATGAGTACACAGGGTTTGTAGCCATGTCAGCGACGAAGGGTATAAAAACCGACTACACGCCGTGTAGTGGATATTTACATGTCGTGTAGTGAGTCAGCAGGAAAATAGTAAGGCAGTGGAAGCAGCCACCAGCTGAGTGGAAGTACATGCCGTGTAATCCGAAATACAAGTTGTGTACCCATGTTGATGGGTGAACAGTGCGGTGGTGCCGCCAAAGGAACAGTTAAATGAGAAAAGTACATGTCGTGTACTTGAGAAGTACACACCCTGTAGTTTTTTTTTCACTTAAAATGGGATGTAGCCAACCCTGTTCATAGGATTAGCTTAGAACCGGAGGAAGGAGTCAGGAGAGAGGGTCAGACCATCGAGGAGCTCCAGATCGAGTACCGGGAATCCGTTTTCTGCACCGTCGATCTCCCTAGAACCGCACGAGTGAGTTATTCCTTCTTCCTGGCGTAGTTCTGACCAATTATTTCACAAGGAAATGTTTTTTGAGTTTGAATGAGATTTTCATTTATCTCAGATCTATGTCATTCTTGGACGATTCAAGGATTATCGTTCGTGTATATCGTTCAAAGGCATTAAAGGTAGGTGGCTTGGTGTTTTAATTCCAACTGTTGTGAATTTTTGTGTACCATTGTGATATGAACCCATGAACAGGGTGTCTTATGGCTGAGGCCTTGTTGAATTAAATACCTAGAATTGTATAGGTAATTAAATGTGATAATAAACTATTGTTAGGGATCGCTGCTTGGATACAGGACCACCCCGGGGTTTCATTCCTCTATTTAGCCATTTTCCCATGATACTCGAGGGTATGCCTTTATAATAATGATTATAGAATTAACTTTGAAAGGAATTGCATGTGTAATGCTTTTTTACATGTTGGTCATGGCCAGATTAATTTTTTAGCCCGAGGGTAGTGTTTTACTTAGCCTGAGGGCAGTGCATGTTTTAGCCTAAGGAAAACATCTTGCTTAACTTTCAGCAATAGACTATTAGCCTGAGGGCGACACTTTTTATGCCTGAGGGAAATATCTATTATGCCTCTGGGAAATTACCTGCGGGTTATGATTCTGATTACCTGAGGGTAAGGGTTTGGGTGTTTGAGGACACTGACTGTTCACAAAGATATTCACTATGGTGGTATCCTTATAATGAATGATTAAATAAATAATAACATGGCAATATAATTTGTAAAGTTAGTTACTATTGAGTACTGCTTGGTTTATTTCATTTTAATACTGCACACTATTGTTGCATGTTTTCACACAATTGGGCACGAGCCTTTGGTGGGTGCCTACTGGGATTTATTTCTCACACAATTTTTGGGTCATGTCTTCATCCCAAACAGATTACATTTCTACATGTGTGGATAAGGGAAAGGGCCCCTATACAGGTACTTGATTGCTGCTGAGGAGTATGGGAGCATGGGACCGGGCTTAGGATCACAATGCTACCAGCTATTTGGTTTTTTTTTTGCAGTAATCAGTACTGTACTGTACTGTATTGTTGTGTAACATGTTCTGGCTGTTTTCTTAGAACATGAGACATGTTGCATCATTATTTATATAATGGTTGGTTATCTTTTATTGTAGTTGTTTATGCAAAATGTGTATGGCTTATTTCTTCTGCTGGTTTTGTATACTTTTATTTTATTCCTCTGTGATACACATTTATAAATGAGGGAATAGTTTCCCACTATCAGACCTAGGCCCTCACTGCTAGTCGGCAGCCTCTGTCATTTGGGGAAATGAGCTTGAGTTCATGTGGAAAACCAGGTTTGGGGCACCTGTTGTGTGGAAACTGGGTCCGGGACATTACAGGGGCCACCTATAAGATGAATGTTCTACCTGTATATCATCATCAACCATTAGTTCTTATCATTCCCTTTAGTAAAAACCTTCTTTAAAATATGTGGCTCGCAACTCTCGAAACGGCAACTGTCAACTTGTAGTATAATGGATATTCCATCAATGGGATATTATAGAGAATGAGAAAATGTTGTGGGTATCACCACATGGTTGTTGAGCTAGGGCATTCCTTGATGAAAATTATATGTAGTTCCCTTTGCGATGACAAAAAACTCAGTGTCATATGTGAGATCCCATAACTGATTATTGAGCATGATCATACAGAGAGTTCTATGATCACGCATACCATACCATTTAATGGTCATATTTTTTGTAGATAGGTCCCCTTAACTATATCCCAAATTCCATAAGGGTCAAACTGGGATGGGGTTGAACCTTGGACCATTCCTAATTAGAGCCCTTTAGACATTGAAATTATTTTGTATTCATGAAACATATTGGGGTATGATGTTCCCTTGTATGACCTCTTCTAATAATGGCCATTAAATAGGATGGAGACATGGAATTCATAGAGAATAGTATCTACATTATAAAACTCAAGTGAAAAAACATTACATCTAGCATTAATGGGATTTGGAGGGTTTCAGCGAGTGACACTATTAGCTATTTGGAAATAAGGATTGAATCAAGGATTTAGAGATCAGATTGGACAATAACAAGCTTTTCTATAATTTTATAATTTTATTCTAGAGGTCCATGCTTTCTAGGGTGGTTTTTATGCTTATCATGTGGTTCAGTAATTATGTAATTCTAGGTAGGCATGTCTTTTTTGCATAGAGGTTGAAGGGATTTCTCATTCCAGTGTCGTATGTTGTTCTGGACTTCCCCATTTTCTAGCATGATCAAATAATCAAAACCCTTTAAAAGTCATGAAGCAAAATTTGGTTCGAAATATCAATATAGGGTTCTAAGATAGATCCATGCATCTATAAGTTTTTTCTGGAGTTCTTTTCCATGGTTCTCAAATTAATATTTTTCCGATGTGGGATAGGGATCAAAATATTAGGTCGGACCATGCCCATGATTTTCCCTTTATCCTTAGTTCTTGTGCATGCAGCCTCCTATTCCCCAGTTATGTGTGAGAATCTCATATTCTGAGGCATTATCATCATAAAAGAATTGGTATTCCAATTGTATGATGTTTGGAAAAAATATGAGATCTTATTTTGATGATGGTTTCATTTTGTGGGGCGGCGCCCATGGTTTATATTATTCATGGCTGAAATATACTAGATTCGTAGCTATTGATAGAGTAGAAAATGACTCCCCCTGTTATGTTTCCTCTTACTTATGATGGTCATGTCCCCCTTTGGGGTGCATATCTAATGTTACATCCTTTGGTGAAAGTGTTTTGGTAGGTCTTTACAGCTATTCTCTTTGGGTTCCATTAGTTATATAGCATCCCGTCTTTTTATAACATAACTTTCATTCCATTACACGGAACTGGGGATCTTTAAGGTTTAGTGTCTTGGAAACAAGGAACATAAAACATGAAACAAAAAAACATTCTTCTAAAACACTTGAAAGGATTCTCCTCATGTTCACCCTAGGCTCATTACTGCATCTCATAACCTGGGGACATACATCAAAAGGAAGGGTGGGCAGAAGGCCCATCAAGGGAAACAAGTGAAACATTTTACATATTAACTTGAGATACATCAATAAAGTCATGAAAAGAACTTTAAGGCATGGAAATGAAATCATGAGGCATATCATAATAAAAATAAAACTTTTTCATAACTTGAAGATGTGGCTACATCATTTAACATAGACAATCATGAACATATCACCAAGGTCCATCCCCAAGGATTCATTTGAAAATTACCAAGGTTATTCACCAAGGTATCGTGAAAATTGTAATCTCTAGTGGTTACAGCATTACCCAATGCATTGGAGCGCTATCGGGGCGC
The DNA here is from genome assembly GCA_963277665.1 of Viscum album. NCBI lineage: Eukaryota > Viridiplantae > Streptophyta > Magnoliopsida > Santalales > Viscaceae > Viscum > Viscum album. Next base: position 1,368,170,429 of record OY728133.1, on the reverse strand, counting down.
ACCCTTAAATTTTACTTTATTATCATGTGAGACACATATATCATCATCAATAGTTTCATAAATAACCCATATAACATAAAATATATGGGTTTCATTTCATAATCAAAACGTTTTAAACACTGCTTTAAAGACATGATCTTTAAGTCACTTTAAAACCCACAGAAAAGGAAGGTGGGTCTCATGTATGTAAATCCCAGAATTTAAAATAGAACATTTTGGAATATATGTGAATACCCCTTTAGAAGAAATATCTTTGAGTATTCACTTAATAATATAAAAGAACTTTAGAAAAAGAGAGAGACATTTTGAGATGGAAATTCTGCAGTATAATGGCTATGTTTCGAGGTTTTAGAAGACATTAAAAAGAGAGGGAAAATGGGTCAAAAATTCATAAATGACCCATAAAATAGTAGATGGACAGAATAAGAAGGATACATGATCATGGTAATGAAATTTCAAGGATATACCATTTGAAATGAAAAACATGGAAGGAAGACAAAAATTAGATTTCTCTTAAGAAAGTTCGGCAGCCTAACGGCGTTACTTAAACTTCAAACAAAATGATTTGAAAAGATCAAATAGGGTCTCTCATCATGTGAAAATAAGAGTTCAGTATGATAGATATAGAGATAATGCCCCAACATAATTAAAAAGGATCTTGAAATACTTGACATGAAAGTGAAACTTTGAAAAGAATGAGAAGGGTGAAAGAATCCCCAAAAAATTTGACAGCCTAACCGCGCCACTTAAAACTTCGAAATACTGAATTGAAGATATCAAATGGGGTCTCTCATAATATGAACATAAGAGTACAGTATGATAGATATAGAGATCATACCCCAACATAACAAAAAGGATCTTGATATAATTGACATGAAAGTAGAACTTCAAAACGAGAAGGGTGAAGAACCACATAAAAATTCGGTAGCCTAACGGCGCCACTTAAAACATCAAAATACTGAATTGAAGAGATCAAATGGGGTCTCTCATCATATGAACATAAATGATCAGTATGAAAAATTTAGATATCATACCCCAACATAATTCAAAAGGAACATGAAATACTTTACATGAAAGTAGATCATTGACAAATGACAAAGGCGATCTAATCCCTTAAAAATTCGGCAGCCTAACGGCTCCACCTAAAACTTCAAAATACTGAATTGAAGAGATCAAATGGGGTCTCTCATAATATGAAAATAAGAGTCCAGTATGATAGATATATAGATCATAACCCAACATAACAAAAAGGAACTTGAATGAATTGACATGAAAGTAGAACTTCAAAACGAGAAGGGTGAAGAACCACTTAAAAATTCGACAGCCTAACAGCGCCACTTAAAACTTCAAAATACTGAATTGAAGAGATCAAATAGGGTCTCTCATCATATGAAAATAAATGATCAGTATTATAAATTTAGAGATCATACCCCAACATAATACAAAAGGAACTTGAAATACTTTACATGAAAGTAGATCTTTGAAAAATGAGAAAGGCGAACGAATCCCTTAAAAATTCGGCAGCCTAACGGCGCCACATAAAACATCAAAATACTGAATTGAAGGGATCTAATGGGGTATCTCATCATATGAAAATAAAATATCAGTATGATAAATTTAGAGATAATACCCCAACATAATAAAAAGTAACTTGAAATATTTTACATGAAAATAGATCTTGAAAAATGAGAAGGGAGAAAGAATCTGTTACAAAAATTTCGGCAGCCTAACGGCGCCACTTAAAACTTCATAAAACGAAATAATGAGAGTAAGAGGGGATCTCTCATTATATGAACATGAAAAGGGACGTAAGAGGAGTATAAAAGAACATACTCCAACATAAGAACATGGAGCATAAAATGAATGACATAAAAGAGATTACTTGAAATTAAAGAGAGAGGTCGGATCCCTTACCTTAAAACGTAACTCTTAAAACTCAATGGTTTGGACCTCGAAGGCTTGGGGGCACCTTGGGAGAACTCCTTGGGAGGTAAGGAGACCAGAACTTCGTTGGGTGAGAGTTGGGAGTGAAAACTAAAGGAGGAAAGGGTGGGTATTTATAGGGAAAGTGAGGAGACAAGGCATTAATGGCCAAGGGACACCTCATTAGTGGTTTTGGCAAAACCATGGGCTTGCCCATGGTTTTTGCCCATGGTATTGGCCACTTTGGACACCTCATATCTTATCTTACAATTCATTATTCTAGCATATTGAATATATACTTAATACATCATTTAATGATGTCATTAAACACCCGTAACTTAAAAACTATATTTTCACTATTCATCGAAAATTCAACTTTCTCAGAATAATCCCAAAATTTCACCTTAACCAAATATCAATGCTCTGATTGCAAAAATAAAATCAATTTTATAAAAATAATTTTCTAAATATTTTTAATCTAATTTTTAAATAAAAACACTATTCATCAAAAATTTATTATTTTCAGAAAAATCCCCAAAAATTACCTTAAAATAATATCGATGCTCTGAGTTCAAAAATGATGTCCATTTTATAAAAAAAATTTCTAAAAATTTTTAATTAAAATTTAAATTAAAGAACACTATTCATCTGAAAAAACTAATACTTGAATAATAATTTATGAAACCGTTATTTATCCATTTTATTGAATCATATTACTTAATCAAAGTGCCTAGCTTATTTTAATACTTTCTTTAAGTGAGATTACTAATCCTTTTGGACACATTATTAATCCTAATCATAAAATCACTATTCATAATTTACTATTCATCAAAAATCATGTTGATCTAATTAGACTCTAAATTTCTAACTGAACATAATTGTAGAAGACAATTTTATGAAAATCATTACACATTTTTAATTATTTAGGGTTTACAGAAACATATTTAAAATATCCTTTTTCTAAAATTCATAAAAAATATGCATACTATATTTATCCGGTCATTTTGAAAATTCATAAAAGAAATCGAAATTTTTTTAAAACAAAAGATTACACAAGATAGTTACGGTCTCCTTACATAGCCCCTTATCACACCAGCATAGGACCTAAGTGTAAGGTGTTCTATGGTGAGAGAATTCGAGGGAGGCTCGGCCAACATCGCACGAGTAGTAATTTCTATCAGTTTGAACTTCTCGCGAATGTGATCCCGTTCAAGATTTATACGATGAAGTTCAGCTTGGGTTTGGTCCAGAGCAAAGCCCAGTGGTGCTACCTCCTTCCCAAGTTCTGTTAGATGGGCTTCGATCGGTCCAAGACTACTGGATGAGGCCATCGAATCTTGTTTCTATATTAATTAACCAAGATTGCTTGTATTTAGAGAAAATAGTCAAAACATTTAGTTTCCAGCGGTCATATTGACCAATGGTCAAATAACAGTCAAAACCCAACAGTCTCATTTTAATTATACTCATGTTACCAAATGAAACATTTTTTCTGAGTATAAAAATAACACATAAAATTATGAAACAATATTTATTTAAAATTTCGGGTCATTACAATCTTCCCCCATTAAGAAATTGAGTCCTCACAATTTTTAAAATTGGGTTTTGAAATTTCATTGAAAGTCCCACATCGGAAAAGGATTCAGTAAAACTATTACTTTAAAAGAAAGAAAGGGAAGTACAAAGGTCACCCGAGTTAACCCACACTAGGATTCCATGTAGGAAAACATGGACATGGAGGAGAAAACAAAGGGTCATGTTCTGAGGGAGAGTGATAGAGAACATGATTAGGCGAAAGTTAACCATGAGAAAATCCCAAACATATGATGTGTGTAAACGGTCTTTGATTATCTAGTAGGAAACGTGAACCAACAAAATTTTTGTTTTACGTTTCTTTTCATAATTTTGAGGAATTCATTTACTACATAGAAAAAAACATAAGAAAATATACCTACCTTCAAGTAGAGTTTCATCCTTTAATAAGTCCCTACCAACACTAATCTTTTCTCCAAATGATGCGAATTCAAAAACACTTGGTCTCATAAAATCACAAGAATCATCTTCTATAGAATCACATAATCTACAAAAGATTAACTATCTATTTCTTCTATCTTTAAACATTATCCCAAAAACAGAATGGTTAAGGTAAAACAACTCTTCAAAAAGAACGAATCCCATAGGAATGGAAACTACTTTTAAATTTTCAATGTTCCATGGTACTACCAAAAGTTCACCACAGACCATTCCATAAATAACGGTCCTTAAAATTCCTCAAAATAAACCAAACTATGATTGAAACCCAAATACAAGAAGGATTTGATAACATAGTCTTCCAAAACAACTTCATTGTTGATCTCCAGACAACATCAACCACTCATAACATCATATAACAAAAGTAGCTAGCCTAAACATATTTTACCCAAGATAGGTTAATCATTCCCATAAGTAACCTAAATTACTATAAGTCCACCTTAAATTCATCAATTCTTCAAAATATAAGTCAACCTTGCTCCTCAATGAAAATACTATAGTAATCTATTTACCTCGATCATATAGGGTCCCCAAAATAGTGAATGTCTTCCAAAATAATAATCATCTTTTAATCTCCTAATCATCTCTGTCATATTAATACGGAAATTGTCGCATTTCCTATCACATTGGTTGTTGGGACACGTTATTCCATTTGCCACCATTAACTAAGACGAGAAAGTATAATTAGAGGCTTAAATACTTAACCAATAATCATGAAAAGGAACTTAAAGCATATAAGGATAACATGTAGAAGAAAAGTATACCCTAACTTGTGATCCCATAGGTTCCCATCTAGGTCATCCATGATCATATATTCTTATGTGAATATTTATTTTATTTTAACTTTTATCCTTTAACAATGGTTCATACCAAGATTATTAATTTATCAAAGCATATCCCCGGGGAGTGTCGTAACCAAGAGTGCAGCAAGGCCCGTTGTCGTGTACCAGTTCCCGTTCCAGTCTAGCTCAAAGCGGTGTTTTCAGGTTTTACCCCTATGTACATCTGTGCTAGAGCCCCCTCTACCTGCTCGTATCCAGACAGGGATGTATTTTCTTGGAAACCCCTTACTCAATACTCACCAAAATACCAGGAAGATTTCCTATATTTAAACTTTTCTATAGGGTTCTTCCTAGAGTTTTCATATCCTAATTTCCACAAATAACTAAACCATACTTTGATACCAACTATAGAATCCCATCTTTTTATAACATAACTTTAATTCCATTACATGAAACTGAGGATCGTTAAGGTTTAGTGTCTTGGAAACGAGGAACATAAAACATGAAACAAATAAAACATTCTTCTTAAACACTTGAAAGTCTTCTCCTCATGTTCACCCTAGGCTCATTACTACATCTCATAACCTGGGGACATACATCAAAAGAAAGGGTGAGCAGAAGGCCCAGCAAGGGAAACAAGTGAAACATTTTACATATGAACTTGAGATACATCAATAAAGTCATGAAATGAACTTTAAGGCATGAAAATGAAATCATGAGGCATATCATAATAAAAATAAAACTTGTACATAACATGAAGATGTGGCTACATCATTTAACATAGACAATCATGAACATATCACCAAGGTCCATCCCCAAGGTGTCATTTTAAAATCACCAAGGTTATTCACCAAGGTATCGTGAACATTGTAATCTCTAGTGGTTACATCATTACCCAATGCATTGGAGCGCTATCAGGGTGCACCCTTAAAATTTGCCTTTATTATCATGTGACCCACATATATCATCATCAAAAATTTCATAAATAACCCATATAGCATAAAATAAATGGGTTCCATTTCATAATCACAACGTTTTAAAGACTGCTTTAAAGACATGATCTTTACGTCACTTTAAAACCCACAGAAAAGGAAGGTGGGTCTCATGTATGTAAATCCCAGAATTTAAAATAGAACTTTTTGGTATATATGTGAATACCCCTTTAGAAGAAAGAGCTTTGAGTATACACTTAATAATAGAAAAGAACTTTAGAAAAAGAGAGAGACATTTTGAGATGGAAATTCGGCAGCATAACGGCTATGTTACGAGGTTTTAGAAGACATTAAAAAGAGAGGGAAAATGGATCAAACATTCATAAATGACCCATAAAACAGTAGATGGATAGAATATGAAGGATACATGATCTTGGTAATGAAATTTCAATGAAATTCCATTTGAAATGAAAAACATGGAAGGAAGACAAAAATTAGATTTCTCTTAAGAAAGTTCGGCAGCCTAACAGCGTTACTTAAACTTCAAACAAAATGATTTGAAATGATCAAATAGGGTCTCTCATCATGTGAACATAAGAGTTAAGTATGATAGATATAGAGATAATGCCCCAACATAATTAAAAAGTAACTTGAAAGACTTGACATGAAAGTGAAACTTTGAAAAGAATGACAAGGGTGAAAGAATCCCCTAAAAATTCGGCAGCCTAACAGCGCCACTTAAAACTTCAAAATACTGAATTGAAGAGACCAAAGGGGGTCTCTCATCATATGAACTTAAGATTCCAGTATTATAGATATAGATATCATTCCCCAACATAACAAAAAGTAACTAGAAATAATTGACATGAAAGTAGAACTTCAAAATGAGAAGGGTGAAGAACCACTTAAAAATTCGGCAGCCTAACGATGCCACTTAAAACATCAAAATACTGAATTGAAGAGATCAAATGGGTCCTCTCATCATATGAACATAAAATATCATTATTATAAATTTAAATATCATACCCCAACATAATACAAAAGTAACTTTAAATACTTTACATGAAAGTAGATCTTTGAAATATGAGAAAGGCGAACGAATCCCTTAAAAATTCGGCAGCCTAACGGCGCCACTTAAAACTTGAAAATAATAAATTGATGAGATCAAATGGGTTCTCTCATCATATGAACATAAGATTCCAGTGTGATTGATATAGAGATCATACCCCAACATAAGAAAAAGTAACTTGAAAGAATTTACATGAAAGTAGAACTTCAAAACGAGAAGGGTGAAGAACCACTTAAAAATTCGGCAGCCTAACGGCGCCACTTAAAAATTCAAAATAATGAATTGAAGAGATCAAATGGGGTAACTCATCATATGAACATAAAAGATCAGTATGATATATTTAGAGATCATACCACAACATAATACAAAAGGAACATGAAATACTTTAATTTAAAGTAGATCATTGAAAAATGAGAAAGGCGAACGAATCCCTTAAAAATTCGGCAGCCTAACGACGCCACTTAAAACATCAAAATACTGAATTGAAGAGATCAAATGGGGTCTCTCATCATATGAACATAAAAGATCAGTATGATAAATTTATAGATCATATCCCAACATAATAAAAAGGAACTTGAAATACTTTACATGAAAATAGATCTTGAAAAATGAGAAAGGAGAAAGAATTCGTTACAAAAATATCGGCAGCTTAACGGCGCCACTTAAATCTTCATAAAACGAAATAATGAGAGTAAGAGGGGATCTCTCATTATATTAACATGAAAAGGTCAGTAAGAGTAGTATAAAATAACATCCTCCAACATAAGAACATGGAGCATAAAAGGAATGGCATAAAAGAGATTACTTGAAATTAAAGAGAGAGGTCAGATCCCTTACCTTAAAATGTAACTCTTAAAACTCAAAGGTGTGGACATTGAGGGCTTGGGGGCACCTTGGGAGGACTCCTTAGGAGGTAAGGAGACCAGAACTTCATTGGGGGAGAGTTGGGAGTGAAAACTAAAGGAGGAAAGGGTGGCTATTTATAGGGAAAGTGAGGGGACAAGGCATTAATGGCCAAGGGACACCTCATTAGTGGTTTTCGCAAAACCATGGGCTTGCCTATGGTATTTGCCCATGGTATTGTCCACTTCGGACAACTCATACCTTATCTTACTATTCATAATTCGACCATATTGAATATATACTTAATACATCATTTAATGATGTCATTAAACACCCGTAACTTAAAAACTATATTTTCACTATTCATCGAAAATTCAACTTTCTCAGAATAATCCCAAAATTTTACCTTAACCAAATATCAATGCTCTGATTTCAAAAATAAAATCCATTTTATAAAAATAATTTTCTAAATATTTTTAATTTAATTTTTAAATAGAAACACTATTCATCGAAAATTTATTTTTTCCCGAAAAATCCCAAAAAATTACATTAACATAATATCGATGCTCTGAGTTCAAAAATGAAGTCCATTTTATAAAAATAAGTTTCTAAATATATTTAATTAAAATTTTAATTAAAGATCACTATTCATCCGAAAAAACTAATACTTGAATAATAATTTATGAAACTGTTATTTAACCATTTTATTGAATCACATTACTTAATCAAAGTGCCTAACTTATTTTAATACTTTTTTAATTGAGATTACTAATCCATTTGGACACATTATTAATCCTAATCATAAAATCACTATTCATAATTTACTATTCATCAAAAATCAAGTTGATCTTATTAGACTCTAAATTTTGTACCGAACATTATTGTAGAATACCATTTTTTGAAAATTATTACACATTTTTAATTATTTAGGGTTTACAAAAACATATTTAAAATATCCTTTTTCTGAAATTCATCAAAAATATGCATACTATATTTATCCAGTCATTTTAAAAATTCATAAAAGAAATCGAAATTTTTATTTAAAACAAAGGATTACACAAGACAGTTATGGTCTCCTTACATATCCCCTTATCACACTAGCATAGGACCTAAGTGTAAGGTGTGCTAAGGTGAGAGAATCTGAGGGAGGCTCGGCCAACATCGCATGAGTAGTAATTTCTATCAGTTTGAACTTCTCACGAATGCGATCCCGTTCTAGCTTTATACAATGAAGTTCAGCTTGGGTTTGGTCCAGAGCAAAGCCCAGTGGTGCTACATCCTTCCCAAGTTCTGTTAGATGGGCTTCGATCGGTCCAAGACTACTGGGTGAGGCCATCGAATCTTCTTTCTATATTAATTAACCAAGATTTCTTGTATTTAGAGACAATAGTCAAAACGTTTCGTTTCCAGTGGTCATATTGACCAATGGTCAAATAACAGTGAAAACCCAACAGTCTCATTTTAATTATACTCATGTTACCAAATGAAACATTTTTGTTGAGTATAAAAATAACACATAAAATTAGGAAACAATATTTATTTAAAATTTCTGGTCGTTACAAGTTAATTCAACTACTTTTTTACTCATCATTTTTTTAAACATCCACATGCTCCTAACTGAATCATTCATCAAATCACCCCTTCATCTGATTGGTAAATAGTTTTTAATTTCCCCGGCACTGCGGGTTTGTCTACAACCACCTGTCCAGAATCAACCATTCCTTGTAGGATTACTTTTAAGACAATGAGATGTTATATATTTTGAAACATCCTTTAATTAAAGGAGGGTTATCCATGATGGTTGGTGAGGTTGACCTAATTTTTTGTTCCTGTTTATAACTTCTTCAGAAGGTTATTTTCCATGACTTGGAGGAATCAATTAGGGAATTATTCATTTCAGAATAGGTATGAATTATTCATCTCTTACACAAATCCTATGGAACATTGATTTCCCTATTTTATTCAAGGGATATTTTTTGGCCGTTGTCACTCGATTTTAGTTATTGGGTGGCTTATTACCATCCTTTGTTTTATTATGGTCACTACCATTGGCTTGATAGTAATAGATAAATCCTTTTGTTTTCATACCCTTTTCCCATATTTTGAGTGCATGAGTAGATATTTGAATTAGGATCATTAAATGGTGTCCTCCATTCATTGTAATGTTTTCAAAAAGTCATGGAACCCATCACGATACATAATTGGGATCAGAGGTGTCTGAAACTCATCCTGATGATTTTCAGCAAAGCGTTCTTGAAATGTATCCTATGAGAGAGGGATTTTGAGTAAATGGATTAAAACATTATAACTATATGTGATGTCAAAAACCCTCTCATTTTAATGTTTCATTCATTTCATTATGTCAAAAAATGTTATTTTCCTTATCGTGTAGATCAACTGATAAAAGAATTGACGGTGAAGGCCTTATCATTCGAAAATGGATCCTATTGGAATATTATTGTACCAAACCAGGGTTCTCCCTATAAATTTATATAAAAAATTCCTCATCATAGTCAAATACTATTGAACTTGAGGGACCATAAATGTCCCACATTGTAATTTAATGTGTGTGATATTATATTTATGGTCTTCTATGCGGTGCAAGGTAAAAAAAACTATTATTTCTATAATTGGGTGGTGGAAATTATTCATCTACCCATTAAGGATATGGATTCCTATTATGATTCATAGGTGATTATCTCACAAACATGGACTCTATTCCAGTATCTAGGGACTCAATGATGTTCAGATGATCTAGAGATAGAGTTATTTCAGCTGATTCCAATTTATAGGGATTGGGTGGGGTTAATGAGGTGGACCAACCTTTTCCTCCCAATAATTCATAATCATTTTTTTGACAGAATGATATCCCTATAAAGGGAGATGCTATCACCTTAACAAAGGGAAGTCCTGATGATTTTCAAATTCTTCATTTGTATAGATTCTATTCCTAGATGCATAGGAAGTCTGACGTTTAAATTCAACATTTTCTGGTGGATCTTCTCTTTCTAGATGTATGGTAAGAGGAATATTGGACACAACCTAAAAATTATACCCAATGGGAATATTTCTCAAGAGTGGCTCCCCATTATGTTTTCATTTATCATTTTCTCATTCTCTTATTATTACAATTGTTCCCTTGTCGAAGGAACATTGATTATGTAGGGTGGTGATTATGATATAACCACATATTTTCCTACATGAATGGATTGTTCTCACCATATAGGTGGAAACTTTATTTTCAAAGGTTCTAGGTTTCAGAGCCTCCACTAGTTCTAGGTGTGTGCATCCTTATTTAGTGAATCTAGATCACCCTCCGCTCGGGGTATGTTTTCGGTGTTGTGGTCATCTACATTTTAATCTTGATCCATAATATCTATCATGTTGAATTTGAAGACATTTAAAATGGTGTGTAAATAAATTTTGGTGGTCCCATTACATTTAATGCAATATGTTGATTCTACACTACCTCCATCAGGGTCATTCCAAGAAACAATTTCCATATAGGTTTGTAATGGTCTTCAATAAGGGAAAGGTCTGATCACCTTCACCATACATACCTCATGTCATAGCCTAAGAGTAATGACCTTGAAGGATTTTTTGGTTGTGACTGTTGAATGAGTCTTGAATAGAAGAGTTTTGTCTTACCATAGGGGGAATAGATGGGATGTTGACCATCAGTTTTTACCTCATACCTAGAGAAGAATTATTCAACATGTTATGATGATGATGATGAACATTAAAATATCCTTTCATGATGGGGTTATTTGGGTCCACAATTGGCACTGGATGATCCTATTGTTGAGGATACATTGATTCCAATCGTCGATTTGATTAATCTTGATAATGATATTGAGATATAAATTCTCCCATTCAAGAGGTTTGGGGTTTATATAGAATCATTATTAATTTCCTTAGTACCCACTTATGGGATTTTTTCTGAAGCATTCGCTGGTGCGCATTATTCCATCTGTTTAAGGAGGATGAGGAAGTATTGACTGTTGCCCCACATTCCCAATTTCCAATGGAAGGTGTCATATGTCTCTTATTTAGGAACCTTTTCTCCTTGATCAAAATGGTATGATGGGATGCTGGTTCTTCCTTTTTTGGATTCCTCCACACAGATTGTCACATAGTCCGATTCTCCCTTGTAGATTAAGACATTGTTCATGAAACTCTTCCAAGTGTCATATCTTCATGGATGTCGTTAATTACACTACTTATGTTGGGAAATTTCCTGGGGTATACTAGGGATGCAACCTTCAGTCGGGGTAGTATTCATGTTTGACATCATTGGTCTGTATGAATGATGGAACACTAGCTCTTATAGGTTTCTTCCCCTTATTATAGGGATTCTCAAGGGCACAGAATCTTGGTGCATCTCACGTAGAATGATGGGAATTATATACCATAGGCATGTATCTGAGGTTTTCCTCAGCTTCCCATGTTTAACATAGGGTATGTTGTTGGTTTAACGTCTAGTGGAGATGGATCAGACTGATTAGAATGCTAACTATAGTGGATTAGATGGGTTCAATCGCTAGTGGGAACACTAATGTTGGGGCTAACACGCGGTTAGTTACCCGAGTGAGGCTAAGAGTAGTGAAGAGGTGAATTAACCTGATCTCACCATGATGTGGCGTCCTAGGTAAGAATCAATATGGATAATGGATGGTTATTTATTGTGGATGGATTATGAGATGGAGTCGACTTGAGAGTGACAATGATGTTGAACTTGTGCCTTGAAGATATTTCATGTGTATCCCCGTGGTAGGGAATCAAAGTCTGCATAGTTCATGAGGCGATGTGACACCTAATGAGGAGACCCATATAGAAGGGACCTAGAGGACGTGGAACCTTTGGGATGGAGAATTACCTTCTTGAAACACATAGGATCGATAGAAATAACAAGATGAGACAAGGGTGATGGTCTTCGAAACTAGGGAGGCTTCCTACATACCTTGCATTGGCAAGGATCAAAGTCCACGTTGTTCAGAATGGGGCATATAATCGGAGTGAACTCAAAGGAAAATGTATAGATGATATACTAGGGTTTATGCATGGTTAGTAGCCCGAGGATGGTCTGACACTACTTGGACGGATCATGGAGGTGGGTCCCAACAAAGCGATGACAACAGATTACCATCAATTATAGAGAACAAATTCTTACTAGGGGATGGGTATTACAACGTCTTACCCCTAGATGGGGTTTACAACAGCATACCACTAGATGGGGTTTACAATATCTTACCACCGAATAGGGGATAGATTAGTGTAATATGATACAAATGGGGTGCATAGTTTAATATTGTGTAGGATGGGAGTGGACTGACATGGAGTTGTCATGACTAGTGGGTGATGACATTGAACCTTAGGGATTCCTTTTATATACCATGCCTTAGAAAGGATCGAAGTCCATGTAGTCCAAGATGGTTTGGTAAACCAATTTGAAATGGTTGGGACCAATAGTTGTTGGGATTCAACCATGAGAAGGCATCATATGCACCTTTCATAGGAACGGATGAATGTCCTTTCTATTCGTGAGGGTTTAGTGAACAGACATGAGATGGTTGGGACCAATGGATGTTTTCCGTGAACCATGGGGAGGCTTCCAACATAACTTATCTTTTCAAGTATCAAAGTCCATGTAGTTCCAGATGGTTTGGCGAACTGATGTGAAATGGTCGGGACTAATGGTTGTTGGGATTCAACATCGGGGAGGCTTCCCACCAACCTTTCATGGGCAAGGATCAAAGTCCACATAGTTCAGGATGGGGTTGGTGAACCGATGTTAAGGGAGTTGGGACCAATGGTTTTTGGTCTTGAACCTCATGGAGGCTTACTATGTACCTTTCCTTGGAACAGATCAAATTCCACGAAGTTCAGATGGTGTTAGTAAACCGATGTGATGAGAGTCATGACCAATGGTTGTTGGGCTTGAACCTCAGGGAGGCTTCCTATATACCATACCATTGAAAGGATCAAAGTCCACATTGTTCAGAAGTGTTTGGGGGATTGCACTCTAGAGCGAACCATTGAGAATTCCATGGTCAGTGCCTACTCTAACCCATGTGAGTCATGCTCGATGTGAGAAACAAAAGGTAGTAAATACCTAACAATCACGTCGTGAAAGGTGTGTCTGTGGAAGTGGAATGGGGCTTAAACATGGTTAGCGGACCGAAAAGGAAACCGGGGCGTACGCATGGTTCATATCCCAAAGATGAAACATGGTCTTACACATAGTTTTCATCATAAATAGGAAACACGGGCATACGTGTGGTTTCCAGCATAGGGGGGTGGAGATTGGGACTTACTCCAAGATGGAGGCCTAGTGGAGAAAAGCCCCAATGGATAGGGATTTGGAATGGAAGAGACGAGGGCTCTGGTGACCATCCCCCATCTCTGGTCTTTGGTTAGGAAAAAGACAGTAGTAGTAGGGATGCTACCTCCTCCAGGAAAGGCTACGGGATTACACCAATGTGGTTTCCCTTTCCCCACAAACAAATTCCGATCCCGTAAAGAGGATCTCATTCCAAGTGAATATGATCTCACTCCCAGGGGAGACCAGTGGGTGTAGTGAATGTTTGATATAGGGAACCCCATGTATGGTGCATGGAGAGGGGACACAGTTTAACGTCATGTGCTGAGGACTATGGTGCTAGGCAGTTTAACGTCATGCATCTCAAATGAGGTGGGTTCACTCTTCCCCACTAGGACATACATAACTGATACCCACCCACCCTTGGGGAAGGGAATTTCTTAGAAATGTCGTGGTGTGGGGGTGTCATGGAGTGATCCAATGAGAGGACCATGTTAGCGTGGTAATGCGAAGAAGCAAAAGGTGTTAGTGTGCTTATTCAAAGAATCATAAGGCTATGCTATGAAACAATAAGATCTTCCCAAGGGACATTTAAATCACTTCATGCATTCCTATAGGATGGCATAAGAAAAAGAGCTGTGGATCAAAGAGGTTCATAGTTATAAGTTTCATGAAGCTCTGGTGCTCCATGTAGTCGATGGGCTTCACGAAGTGGTATTCTTCATGATGTGAAGTGTCCTGGCCTAGGCATAGGGAATACGTTCAAATAGAAGGTGCACTGCAAAGAGGATAGGCAAGCATGGTGCAGTGCTTCGTGATGCAAAGGTTCCCTATGAAGCATCGCATTTCCAGGTATTGTGCTTCGCAAAGCACGGTGACCCTGCCTTTGTATGTGGGTCACATGTTCATGGAGGGTATTGAGTGAAGCCATAGTGCTCCACGAATACCAGAGTCCCTTTGGGAATCCCCTTCCTTCGGAGAGGCCTGTGGGATCCATGAAGGGCATCCCTCTTTGAATAGGGGTTGAATTCAAGAAAAGGGAGAGGCACTTCGCAATGATAAAGTACCTTGAAGAGGTCATGATTCACAGAGTAGAAATTACTTCTCTATTTGAGAGGTAAGAAAGCGAAAGGTTGGAGGATCGGTCTTTTGGGCTCGGGGGAAGCCTGATATTTATAGGCAAGAGGCTCCATGAAGTAGAGATTTCTAGGCATGAATACCCATGGAATTTTTTATAGACCATGGATCTTCCCAACTCCTTGCTCTGTGGTGGCTTTGAAAACGTACAACTAGTTCACAGAGCCTCCCTCCTCCTTGCTCTATGACAACTTCACAATCATCAAACTGGTTCCCAGAGCCTCCACATCCTTTCTCCGCAACTTATTTGAAAACTTCAAACTGGATCATTGAGCCTCCGGTCTCCATGCTCTGTGATGGCTTCACAAAAAAATTTGTGAGATCCGTGCCGACCATGGTGTTGTGGGGCTCCGCAAACAAGCATTGCAAGTCCTTCCCAAAGACCATCCATTTGTTCTTCTTCTTTCCAATTTTTTCCTCCAACAAATACCCTCCCTCAGACATGGAGCCGAGGTGAGAGAGAGGGTTAATGTCAGAGGTTTAATTGCCAATAATCCTTGGCCAATCGTGAAGAGGGCTCACGATGGAGACATGTTAGGTAGATGGGAGGCACATAGCATGAGAGCGATGCAATGCTCGCTGAGGTCAGACACTCCATGAAGAACAACTATAATTTGGGCATCTAACCTCTTTTTTTCCTTTATCTCCTTAGTGTTTTGGAACTTAGAGCTCTGGATTTGGGATGCTCTATGAACTCCATGATTTCACTATACAAATTGGGCCTTCTACATCATGGCGCACATCATGTCTGTGACTTCACGATGGTTCACTCTGTAGCTTACATCTAAAGGCCATGCACAACTCTATGATTTCTTTGTTGGGATCAAGCTCCGCGAACAGTTTTTGTGAATGAGATCATTGAACATCCTCCGTGAATGAGCTTTGGGAAACAAAACCAAAAACATCCAAACCTCAAAAACTGAATGTCTCACCAAGAGGCTTCTAGGGGGCCCTTACGAATGATATTTGGAGGGAGGAGATGGTGGATAACTCGGGTATTTGGAGTTTGTGTGAAGCCATTCTAACCATAACACGATGGTGGCACTGTTGTCAGAATTCCAGAAAGACTATCCAATCTGTAGGAAGATTCCTCTGTATGGATTTGGCCTGAGGGATGATGTCTCCATCCATGAAGATATTAGAGGTGAACCAGCTTACTAGTTCAGGAGTATGCCGTGTCAGTTCCAGTGGTTCACGGTGCATGATGGCCATGACCTGGAGGACTTTAGGCCTGTCAACGCTGACTATCTATACAATGATTTGAACAACATTGATGGGAAGGAAATGCAGCTAGAGACATCACCCCCAATGTACCATAATATCTTGAAGGTAGCCTTGAGGAACCAAAAAAAGGGTTGGTCCGATGGGTGGAACCTACTCCAGGGCGGCAACATCATAGACAGTTGGGCCTGGGCCTACTGGGTAGGTGCCTCGTGCAAGGAATTCAGGGAAAAGATGAGATTTGTGGTCCTATACGAGGCGGCTTGGGCCACTAATTCCATATCTATCAGCCGAAACATCTCATTCTGGAGTTTCTGAGCTGATCGTTATCGAGGGCCAAGACCATCCATTTGCACCATGGGGAGGTCAAAATTAGTGTATGGTAAATGTATCAAATCATAGGGGTCCTAATACTGGGGGAGATGCATGATGAGTTCCTCCATTTTTTGGGTCTATGGGAGGATCCAGAGCTGATTCCACTGCAGGTGATGGAATTGATGAACTCAACACCGGATGAGTACTTGTAGTCGGTGTGGGACGTCTACTTCAAATAGTGGATTAATCAGTTCTTGAACTTCCTAGAAAATAGGCAGTTCCCTGTGAGGCCTCATACATTCCCCAAGGGGGATCAAAGAGGCAAGGATCACTCATACAGGTGGCTCTTGGAGGATAGATAGTGGAAGATGTAGAGATTCTGTATCAGTACGGAGCAACAACTGGTATTCAGGTTGGATGCATTCATTGTGGTCCTCATCTGCAGGTGCATACATCTAGTGAGAGACATAAAAATGGGTCTATAACCAAGAATATTTATCATGGCATCCATGATGGATATAGAAGGATGGGTCAACCTCAGTATCTCGTTGGTCGCCATGGTGTACAAGATGTTGCGGCATATTAGAGAGTGGAAGAAGCCACACCGAATATGCGAGCCATTCCACCTCTTGTATGGGTGGATAATGGAACACGTCCAAGGGATCTATGAATATCCGAACCCCATATCCCTTTTAGGATCGAACATCTTCCCATCCATTCTGAATGATGTGGGGAGTTTTTTGGCCAAGATGACCATGTAGATAGTACTGAACTCATTATCGAAGGTAGACATGTTCAATACCCACTCGTTCCCATTTCCTGCAGGCATGTTCACTAATGAAAGTAGAGGAACATAAGAGCGTTGTTCCTAACTCTAATCCTTTTGGGGTGGAGTCCTGGTGGTGCGGGTCGACCATGATTCCCTATGTGATTTGTACACCTTGCACAGATTTTCAAGGTAATTTCAGTGCATGAAGCGACTAACCCCATGGGTCTATTTGGGGGTATGCTATGAAGACCACCCATTCATGATGAGTCATATGTGGATCATGATCACATGGGAAGACATGAAGATTCGGAACAAGCTGCCTCCGCCGACGGTCATCTTCATACTGCTGAAGCAGTACGAAAAAAGCTAGAAGGTGACCTACCATGGGAAGATGCTGAAGTAGCCCACAGTTCGGTCTAGTGATGTGGTGCCTCCCCAACCTTGAGGTTGGGCCTGGATGTCGGTGAGGAAATAACATGGTGGCGGGGTTGTAGTAGTGGCGAGGCCCACACCGATTGAAGGGGAGGTAGTAGAGGATCAAGTGCTGGCCCAGAACCGGTAGTCTGAGAGGAGCAGAGTCATCCGAAGGGGAGGCCACCAAGGGGATTCTGTGGGATATCCACCAGGGATCTAGGGAAGTGGATGCACTATAAAGACATTCTAGAGAACGTCGTCTTCTTGGATTCTTGTGATATCTATGATGTCAGTCAGAAATTCCTTAACCTGTCTGAGAGGTGGAATCATTTGAATCATCTCGGGATGAATTTTCTAGGAATTTTCCCCATCATGGAAAGCTTTGTAGTATCCCAGGTGGAGGTGGGAAATACTTGGCCATGTTGGAGGACATCGTGCACTCCCGGGGTGCCCCGCATCTAATGATTGATCGGGTAAAAGTGTTGCTAGATCATACGACACCTCCATAGTTGTTGGCTACTGACCTGAATGAGTTCATCTCATTGCTGGAAGAATCACATGAGACTTATTGGGTGGAGGAGGCTGGTCGAGGGAACCCTTTAGAAGAAGGTGAAGTTGGTGATTCAGTCTGAGAACATGAAGTGTGTACAGAGGCTCTCAAGGAAAAACATGGATTCCCTTCCTCGGGATCCACTTCAAGGTTACATTGGACCCCTCACAAATATTTGAACTGTGCAGGATGGCTGCATATGTGGAACATGTTCTCACCCCTTAGTAGATGTAGATGTGGGACCTTTAGGATCATTTCTTGTGGCTATTGAGATTACCACATCCAACGGGACCAAGACACCTGAGGTGGTTCCTCCAGAGTTTTCAGACTTCCCAAAAATATATGGAGGGCCACGCCATCGGGTCCCGATGGTAACAACCTAGGAGAGAGACAATCAATTGTATCTCTATAATTTCCTTTTATAAAATTCATGTCTATCACCCATTGATCAGGTTAACTAACATCTGTGAAATTCTTGGTATGCATAGTTTTTCAAATGGTGTAGGCTGCCTTGGAGAGGTTGGTTGGTACACCCGACGATGCCTTTCCTAGAAGAATATTGGTGGTCATGGAAGAAGACACCCAAAATGACCATGCTACGGAACTCCCGATCACTTATGGGACTATTAGTATGGTAGAGCCTGCTATTACTGATGTAGGATTTGACGACAAAGATCGATCAGATAGAACAGTTACTTCAATACCTGATCAGAGAATAGATTCAGACCCTGCTAACCTGTTCTTGGGGGTGTTCCCAGTGTATGAGCTTCCCAACCCTACATACTAGGATGAGATAGAATCTAATGAAGAGGATTGAAAGATAGTCTATTGCAGGTCATGGAAGCTGTTCAAGAGCTTTATCGATGACACCCCTCAAGAAAAATGGATAGACAAGATGGAGAGACATCATTCATGACTGCGTGAACTGTGCACTAGGGGAGTGGATGCCCATCGTCCCCACATTATTGTTCAAGATATCATGTTGGAGATGATATGGGAATATAACTATGTTATTGGTGTGGTTTGGAAGTGGGGAAAAGTGGTGAACATCAAGAGGCTCCAGGAGGCTAAAAATGAGATTTTGTGGCAACACATCTAGGAAGATAATCATTCTTCTTTCCTAAGTGTGAAATTAGAGATTATATCATAACTGATGGCCGAGTTGGCGGAGGTCGAAGAGCCCATGACGTAACCCTCTGAGGAGATGACCGCCATCTGAACCAATGAGGAGTGAACCCAGATCACAGCTGAAAAACTACACCCCATTGTTGTGGAGCATGAGCAGGAACTAAACCTGAGATAATAAACCACGAACTCCATAAGCCAAAGTGTTGAAGAACTGTAATGCTCTTTTGATGGGGTCATCCTCTCCATGGGAGGGGTCGATCCCTAGGTACTATGACACATGTATCTTTGGAACTAACTTTCATGTTTTTATTATTTATGCTAGAAGCATGCATGAGTTCTGTTATTCATATTTGTTCTATTTCATTTCCTTTACATTCATTTAACATCCTGCGATCAGTCCCTAAGATCACATGGGTCGGGCCCGATGTGAGAAACAGGGGATGAAAACCTTTATATTCCATTCAAATATAAGAGTGCCAACCAAGCTTCCGGCATCCGGGGTTTGAAAAACCTATCCAAATTTCTGGGATGAAAGGGAGAAGTCTGACTAGAGAATGAAGATATTATAACAATCGACATGTCATCTTCCCAATGTGCTCTATTTCACGAGTGGGGTAACTATAGGGGAGTTTGGAATTAATCTGAACATAGGGGAGTGGAAAGTGTGAATGGGGATACCCATGATTCGGAACACTGTGGGGGTGTCATGACAATGAAAGATTACCATTGTCCACATTTGAAAAATAGTAACTTTATTGCATTAGCCTGAAATAAAGATAACAAGCGAGGTACGACCATTGACCATGTTCAAAACATGGAGACTGACTCAAAATGCTACCCATTAGTCTTCTAAAAAGTTTGCTCAGGACTGTAGATGAGCCATAGGTTGAGCATCAGCACTATGTTGGGGTTCTTTAAGACATGAAATAAGAAGAGGGTCCGAATAAAGGGCACACAATGTGTTGATTTTGGAGTGATGGGCTGTTCGAATGTAGTCAAACACTCTTGAAATGATGCTACCGTGGTTGAAAAACATTAGGTGGGTGTATCTGTATGATTAGGGATCAAACATACATCTGAACCTGACCTCTCTGGTAATGACTTGGAATGCCCTGTAGTTTTATACCATTCAAATAATGACAATAGACGTGTAGTTTAATCATAGTACGGTGAGGATGAGGAACATATTTTAATGGTCATATAGCTTGGACCAGGATCATGACCAAGGGGGGAGAATGTTAAATGAACCTAGGGATAGGACCAAGGAAAAACGGCTAGGGATCTCTACATATACTATAAGGATTATAATCAAGACCAACATAATTATTAAGAACGGCGTGTCCAGAGGCCAAAACTGTTATGGGAAATCCTCTTTTGTAGGGGATCTAGTGCATCCCATGACTATCATTAGGCATCCTGTACATGTCCAGGGTAGAACTGCAGTTTAGTGTCATGCGTTGAGGACATATGGACTTTTTTAGTTTAACGTCATATGATAGGACAGGGATTGAAAGGAAAGACCCCATAAAGGGAGAACATTATGTGGTAGCTATAAACCCATCATGAATGAGAATGTAATATGTCTACAATACACCACATATCCCTAGAGGATGTTTTTTTTTCAGGTCGAGGGACCCAAATTGAAAGTTAGGCTTGGCCGGAGGCAAGGTGCTTGGATATTTTTATGTACCCAATTAGGATGAGAATCAAGATTCACATAGTTTTGAGAGGAAAATTTAACATCATGTTGGACGAAGAAAAGAATGTGTGTCATGGTTGTGGCAGTATAGGTCCTACCAAAAGTACAAATCCCACGTGAGTCGTGCTCGATGTGGGAAACAAGGAGTAGTGATGGGACATTCCTAGCACAAAAAGGAACATGTTTGGGGTGATGGGATGATAGGTGAATGATGTCCCAATGATGCTGACCTGCCTACCTAACACACCAAGATGCACAAAGAAGTAAATCTGAGTATGTTGGAATTCCACTTAAACTTAAGGAAGTGAAAAAATGTGAATCCTAATGCTCATGATCTGTACCACTATGATGGTGGCGTGACGATTGGGGATAGCTGTTGACCAAGTTCAAAACACAGTATCTATATCGCGTTAGCCTGGAATAGGGAAAAAGAAATGATGGTCAACCTCTAAACATGTTCAAAACACATGATATGTCGTAAATGTCACCTGAGGTCCACATGTACGTTGGAATAGGATGGTAGGTAATCCAATGTGTCATGCGACTAGGCCATAAAGGGGGGTCCCTTTAGAGGTGGAAAAGGAAGAGGATCCAAATGACTGACTCATGATGATTGGACATAAAACGAGGGGAATGTCCTTGTGAAAATTCCACACTTTGGGATATTTGTCACAACACATCTGAGTATGAAAATAAGACATATCAGATAGAGTTATTTGAGTCCCCCTCCAAGGAAAAGGGTCCTGAGGTTGCACGTATCCTTATTAATGGTCGTAGGATGTGCCATTAAGGGGGGCATGATTTAATGGATTGTATGTAGTGCGGCAAAGTAGCCAAACCTGATACTCAGTTCCTAAAGGATGATGTTATTTTATAGACATAGAGATAAGAATAGGTTGGGAAAAGACATGGGAGGAATATGGTGTGGATATTGAAAAACCAAACATGATTGAGAAGCCAAGAGGTACTCACCACACCACATGAACCCAAAAGTGTTTGGGCCAAGGGCCTAAAAATATGGGGTAGAATTTTATATTCCCAGAGAAGGACCAGGAGACAAGATTCATGGGCGTTCTTACGTATCCCATGAGGATGTGAATCATTCCGTACATAGTTCTGGAAGATGTCGTGCAGTTTAACACCTTTTGGCTAGGATTTGGAGTGGTCTTAGTTTATGGTCATAGTTCTCAGACCAAAATAATAACTAAAAGATGGAGGCACGTGGAAAAGTAATTATTAAACCCAACGTGAATGAGTATAGTATGATTTCATATCACCACAATGTGCCCCTGGTAAACTTCTAGGTATGGGGACCAAAACTGAAAGTTTGGCTGGGCATGAAGCATAGTGCTTGGGAGTTTCTACATACTCCATGAAGATGGGAATCAAGCCATATGATTTTGTGAAGGTGGAATGGTAATATACTAGTGTTAGGGATAATAAGGTCGTGCGGGTAAGGCCCTCTCACCAAAAGAAGTATAATTTGATAGATCTTGTTTGCCCTTTAAGATGGATGTGTTTTTTTTGTGAAGGGATTGACCATAGATAGAAATTTCAGGCATCACCACATGAATAAAGCCATATGAATGCATTTAAATAATGTATGGTGTGTGACTGATACCAAAAAAGATGTCCTATTAAATGAGGACACCACAATGCAGTTTTGTTTATTCGTTGTGTGTCTTGGATGATAAGGACATAGCTTAGGGTCGAGTGATGGGACCAACCATGAATTTTAACATCATGCAGTATAGACGCAATAGTTTAAAGTCATGTGGGACTTGGTAGTATAGTTTAAAGTCATGTGGATCAGACACTTACATGAGAGATGAGGTTCAAGAGGGGATGTTAACGGCGTGATAATGCATACCCGACGTGAGTGAGGACGAGGTCCACATCTCACAAGGAATGATTCCAGGAAAGAAACCTCAGGACGAGGGGAATGAAAAGGTTAGTGAATATATGGTAGGAGAAAATAGCTCTCAGAAGTGATGTACGTCATTCAACTCTTGAAAACCTGATGTCAATGAAGACATAATTCCACACATTCCACACCAAACAATCCTATACGGTTCCGGGCCTAAAAAGCTGAACAAAAGTGATAATTAGTGAAATTTAACAAGGACCCAATGGCCATATGTCTGGGCATTCCTACCTATCCCATGAGAATGGGAATCAAGCTAGACATAGTTCTATAGGATGACGTATAAGGATATCTTAGTTTAAGGTTTTAAGCACCGGGCCATGAAGAAGTGAAACTCTTCCAAGCAAGTACGAACCTCGATCCGGTAACTAAGCCCACATGAGTCAAAATCAATGTGGGAAACAAGGGGGGGATAGGTACTTACATCACATGGGTTACACGTAAAAGGAAAGTCAGTGCGGATCCCCAAATGATTCCATACCACGACTTTGTCCTCCTAACGTGAAAATTCGCACTAAGGGATAGTACCATGAGTGTCAAAATTTCACTTGGACATGACGGGGTGGAAAATGATGTGAATCATGTAGTTGACATTTATATCATGATGGGTTTGGAATGAAGATGGATGATTGATGTTTATTGTGTTCGAAAAACAACATCCATATCGTGTGTCCTGAAATGGGAACAACAAATGATCTTCAATCGCTGACCATATTCGAAACACGGGACTTGTATAAATTGGTTGTGTGAAACCCTTGATGACCATGGACCATAATGGTAGGAGATCTGTTAGTCTGAGAATCCATGACATTTGGGGGTCCCTTCAGATATGAAAGATAATGAAGTCCCAAAATAATGGGAACATGATGCCTTAAAAGTGGGCGAAAGCATGTTTAGGTTGAATCTAACACTCTAGGATCTGAACCATTGTACTCCAAGGCACATTGGCGAATCATCGAACAGGTTCAAGGGACCCTAATTAAGAGATTTCGACTCGAAAAGATGATTTTAGGGAAAGGGAGAAAAGGGTTCTTAGGAGAGAGGGTTGGTTGGCGTGGTTGTTACAAAACCAATTTGAATGGGGACATAATCCCATACTACACCGCATACCCCTCCCCTTGAAGGACTCATGCCAAGGGAAAATAATGATAAGTTTGTTTCTAAGTGACGGGGTCGGACCCAAAGACATCGATGTTTGGGAGGTCCTATGTATCCCATAAGGGTGGGAATCAAGTGACACACAGTCCTAGAGAAGGATGCTGTGAAGTTTATCATCATACAACTTGAAAAATGGTGCCCTTAGTTTATGGCCATAAGGATCAGACTATAGATTCCTTGTTTAATGTCATATGAATTGGACATCTAAGTTGGGGGGGTGAATCAATGTGCCTATGTAATACCACAAAACGACAAAAATGATAGAGGATAACTATTGAACATATTCGCAACATAGTATCCGTATTTGTGTGAACTGGATTTGGGTAGAAATTTTAGCATTGATCATTGAAAATATTTTCTATATGGGACATGTATATTTTTTTTAATAACCTCAAGGGCATTGGCCCATAATGGTAGAAGATCCCTTGGTCCGAGCATCAATGCCAGTCAGGGGTCCTTTTGGATATATAAGATGATGGAAACACAAATGATGGGGCTCATAAAGCATCGCAGGGCTTGTGCTCCTGGAAAGAACGATAAGCATTAGAGGTATGTCCCAAGGTGATATGTGAGGTAGGGAAAAATAGTCAGGGATGAATGAGAATTTGATCCCACACCAATCCACACAATCCTAAATGAGAACTTGGGCCAAGGGGAAAAATGTTTTGAGGGACCTGAGGTTGGGCATACTGGCCCACTATTTCCCTATGACCTCTAATATAGGAATTTCCTTTTCATAGATCCCAAGCCCATGTCAGCAATGCTCAATGTGGGATACATAAAGTACAACAAGCCCCTCCCCATCATATAAGTGTCTGAATGCTAGAATTACTCTCCTACCTGAGGCAAACCGGAACAAGAAGATACAGTGGGGCATGAATGAACCACTACACTCAATATCTGGGATTGATGGGGGTGGTGAAAATAAAAATTACAGTTTTTGAAATATTTCAAAACAAAACATCAATATTGTGACCATAAAAGGAAAAAAATGACCGTTGACTGCTGGACATATTTGCAATGTGGGACTTAAATCACGTTGTTGTTAGAGGTCCATGAGGGTGTTGGCCCAAAATGATAGAAGATCCCTTAGGCTAAGTATCTGTACCATTCGGGGGGGGGGCTTTATGATGTAAAGATGATAGAAACCCAAATGATGGAGTCTTTGGAGCATAAGTGTGCCTGTGAAATTTAACGCCAAACTGAATGGTGAAATAAATGGAAATCTCTAGGGAATGGTGTATATGGTGTGCTCATGATGGATCTTCCACAAAATAGAGAATATGCTAGCACCACAACATGTTTTCCAACCCGAGGGGAGATCCCTAAGTTTGGGAATGGGCCTACTGATGAAATTTTTGTGCGTTCAAAAGTATCCCATAAGGATGGTAGTCAAGACATATGTAGTTCTGAAGGCCATGCAGTTTATCATCCAGCGGTGAGGATGTGGGAGGAAAGAATAATGAGGGAGGGAACATGGTGAAATAATCATAATCCTAATATTAGAGGGGAAAAATAATCATACATGACACCATGTAGGATCCTCCAAGATAAATATACTCAGGGGGATAGTCAAAGAGGAACATGGTGGCTTGACTCCAGATGAAGCATCTGAGTGTCCCTATGTATCTCATTAGGATAGGAATCAAGCCGTACGTAGTTAACAGGGTTTAAGATCTTTCAAGACGACACACATTTTAACGTCTTGCAGGACAACATACATTTTAACGTCATGCAGGATGACATACAGTTTAATGTCACATGGGGAAATATATAGTTTAACATCATATGGGACAACATACAGTTTAATGTCATGTGGGAAAATATATAGTTTAACATCATGTGGGATGAAAAATAGTTTAATGTCATGTTGTTAATTTTATAGATTAAGGTCATGTAGCACCAAAATACATTTTAATTTCTGGTGGGACATTATATACTTTAACATCACGCGGGAAAAAATATAGTTTAATGTCACGTGGGACATTTTATTATTTATGTTAATATAGGAACATAATGATTAAGGCCATGTAAGACCCTTATTACTTAGGCAAAGAGTTTCTAGACGAACTTGGAATTAGTGGGAGGAGTTATACACTCACCATCCATGGTAACCAGGGAGTATGTGCCATTGGAGTAAACCTTGTGAATGATATAAGGTCCTTCCCATTTGGTCTCGAACATGGGTGGTTTCCTTCATGGAGTAATTGGTGTCCTCGGGGAAAATACCAAGTCTCTTTGCAAGAAGAACCAGAGATGAACATTATTGTTTAATGCTCTAGCTATCTTGTTCTGATGCCTTTCCAGATTGTGTAGGGCATGAATCTTGTTCTCGTTGAACACTTCAAACACAGTAAGATGGATTTTAGCTACATTATCTGGAGCATGCGGATCATAGACAGTTATATGCAGTGAGGGCAGTTAAATCTCGATGGGTAGGGTGGCCTCCGTTCCGTACACTTGGGATTATGGGATCACTTAGGGGGAATTAAGAGTCATTGTTCAATAAGTCTAGTGGGTGTTGAGGAGCTGGTCCACCCAACACTTCTTTTTATAACCAACCATTTTCTACAGAATGTTAGATAGGGTTTTTTTGAATTCCTTAATCTAACCATCTTCTTGCACACGATAACGAGAGGTATGGTTAGAATGAATTTTGTACTTAGCGTACAATTCCATCAGCTCTGCTAGCTGGAATTTTGTGCCATTATCGGTGAGGATGGCATGAGGGACTCCAAATAGGTAGATGATGTTGGAGCTCACAATGTCAAAAATGGAACGAGCCTTGACCTCCTTGAATTGAACTACATATTACCACTTGGAATATAAGTCCATAGCGGTCAGGATGAACATACACTGGAAAGCTGTCACCGGTGGATATGGTCCCATGACATTGAGTCCACATAACACAAATGGACAAGAGTACGTGGTAGTTTGGAGACACTTTAGTGGTTGTTGCATAAAGTTGGCATGAATTTGGTAGGAATGGCACCTTATGGAGAACCCTATGTAGTCATCAGTCATGGAGGGCCAATGATACGCTTGTCTCTGGATCTGTTGAGGTAGTTTCAGCCCGGTCTGTTGAGCCCCATAGGAACCAACATGATCCTCCTGCATGAATTTTTGAAATCTCAACTCCTTCAATTAAAGAGAGGAGAACCCCATCAATCTCGTGATTTTAGAGGATCTTCTCATGACCAGTATCATCCTAAAGGCTAAACTATAATGCAACATGTCTGATTCCCTCATGCTCGGTCCGATCCACTAGGAGATTAGTATTTTTGAGATACTCGACAACGTTGGTTCTCCAGTCAGGATTCCCCTCAATCACTGTATACGGTGGACCTGGAGGTCCTAACATGGAGGCACCATTAGTAAGTTGGCATACCTGCAGGATATCGTCATCATTTTGGAGTGACAAGAGAAATTAATGCCTTGTGTCCCACGTGGATAATCAGATCATTCTATTCGGGCTCTTCCAGTGATGCAACAATGTTGGAAAAGGCATTAGCTCGGCCTTACTGAGATTGAGCGACATGAGTAACTTCTGTATGAGATGGTAACTAGGATATTAGCTTGAGAGTGTGTTAAAAAATGATATGAGCTCTGGCTATCTGACTAAATAGTCACCATTGATCTTCTTGAGGACAAGTTTTGAGTCCCCATTCACATGAAAATGGGAAATGTCAATCTCGAGGGCTAGCTCGAGGCCAGTAATGAGATCTTGATACTATGCCTCACGGTGGGTGAAGCCTTATGAAAGCTCGAATGAATATGTTTGAATGGATTTTGATGGGGTAATGAAGACGACACTCGGGCCTACTCTATTGAGCATGGGGTCTTTGAGACTTCAACCAGTGGGGCTCCGAGAAGCACCACCGAAGTGCATTTTCTAGCACGAAATAGCTTGGTCTACTGAGAGAATCACCTAATTGGGAAAATCAAGGTCCGGACACTGGTTCCTAGGAGAAGGATGGGAAAAATTAAGTCTTCCAATGATTTCCTCTTAATATCCTTATGAGGAACAATCATAGGGTTGAACTGCTAAAGGATTACCACCCACCGAGCTAGACAAACTGTCAACATGGGGTGGTTCAGGATGTATTTTAGTGAATCAACTTAGGACACCAACTATACCTCATGGTGATGTTAGTAATGTCACAATTTCTATACTATGAATTATAGTGCAATCCTACTCTTCTTGATAGGGGAGTATCTGGTCTCTTCATCAAGGATCATGTAGCTGAGATAGTAAAGCCTTTTCATTGTCCCCTAATTCTTCTTCTGGGCCAGAAAGATGCTGAGAGACCATTCCAGTGCAGTCCTGTAAAGGACCAGCAAATTTCTGGAGACTGGTGGAATTAAGACGGGAGGATAAAGTAGGTGAAACTTGATTTCCTTGAAGGCAGTCTGACATTCTTCATCCCTCTAGTAGACAATTCCCTTCTTCATGATCTGGGAAAAGTTCTTACACTTTCCATATAAATTCATGATGAATCGACATATATATTCCAAGAGGCCTTGGAAAACTCGAAGCTCTCAGATTTTTCTTAAGGGAGACATCTGACAGATGGAATCGATCTTCTTTGGGTCAATCATAATTCCCCTTTACCTAAAAACAAAACCATAGAACTTTTCAAAAGTGACCCTGAAGGCACACTTCAATGGATTCATCTTCAGGTGATAGGGATGAAGGAAGTCGAACACTTTCTCAAGGTCTTTGAGATGGTCCTGACACTGGAGTGATTTTACCACTAGGTCGTCCACATAATATTCAACCAATGAGTTGAGGATTGACTTAAATAGGCTATGCGTAGCCCATTGATAGGTGGCACCTACAGTATTTAAACTGAAGGGCATGACTTTGTAATGGAAATTACCTTGTGGTTACCTAAAGTTTGTTGACTTCTCATCCTTGCAAGTCATTCCGATCTTATTATATCCGGAATACCCATACATGAAAGACAGGGTCTGGAACCCTAATGTAGTATCACTCAAAAATTCCATCATAGGAAGGGGAAATTCATCCGTTAGAAAGTAACAAATGAGATCCCAGAAGTCGATGCAGACTCTGATATGTCTGTTCTTTTTCTTGAATTGCGAAATGTTAGCCATCCATTTTGGGTACTAGACCACATTAATGTAATTATCTATGACGATATTATCCACTTTTACCTCGAACATGGAACCGTGAGAAGGGTGAATCATTATGGGAGGCTACTTAAACTGACAGTGATTTGCTGGGAGACTGAGGTGGTGGATGGGTACCTGAGGATCTAGTCTTGGAATCTCATCCTAGCTCTAGGTGAATACATCATTATGATGTTTGAGGATGTCCATGTACTAATTTTTCTCCTCGACGGGCATAATGGCACTGATCGATGTGTGTTTTGGGTCTGCCTTTCTAAAGAGGTTCTCCTATACCAATTCATCAACCGTGGTAGAGATTCCATCTTCTAATGTGGGAGGAGAGTCCTCTAAATCATCTTCATATAATATTGAAGAGGAATCCATAGTGGGAAGAGTTTCCTTTGAGTTGGAAGATCCCAATGGGAGGCTGGTACCATCCATAGTGGTAGTGGACACAGCATCGGGGGATTCATGTTCTTCAGAAACCATAGGGATGAAGGCTGTTGATCTGATCCCATCTGATCATCTCCCTAAGGGTCCACAGATGATGATTTTGAAGAAATAGTGGTGCGTCAACTTGAGCCAATTAATTCTAGCCCAGAAAAACAAGGAAGTAGGACGTATTTCTATTACCATGGGGAGAACAACCCAATACCTTATGGGAGTAGGAAGATCCAGAATTACATGAGGCTAATTTTTGTAGGAGTATGAGGTGATCTTCCAGCATCTCTTAGACTTGGGGATGTATTTCCCCCTCATTATAGAAACAATGAATTATTGTCCCATGTATGATGTTGCAGCCTCTAATCGGTGGATTTGAAAGATGTAGGCACCATCTAGATCTTTCTAGGGGTCGGATGCAGTCGTGGCATGCTCAACCTGGTTTTCCTAAATCTGCTTGTCTTTGCCCTTGTAATAGTCAAAAACCAGATAGCGGGAATCAAAACAGGAAAATGGATACATGTCACCTTAAAGAACTCCCACATAACCATTAAGGGAGTACTTGAGGAACTGATGATATGTTGATGTAACCACCACATGAAGGTTGATCCATGGACTACCTATCAACTCATTGTAGGCGGTGTCCTGGGAGACAACCATAAACTCGATGTTGGAAACTAGGCCACCGAATATGGTCTTCAAGCAGATTGTTCCGGCTGGTGTCTATTCCATCCAGTCATAACCTTTGATTAATAGGTCATAAGGACATAGATCATCCTCGAACCACCACAGTTTTTACAGTGTCCGAGTCAGGATTAGGTTGATCATGGGGCCTAAATTGATAAGAAAGTGGAAAACCTCCACAAAATTTTACTATTCCATGATGTACATTGAGTGAATGTTCCCATGTGTGGGGATAATTCATCTTCCCTATAGAGCGAGACGATGTCATGGAATTTGGAATGCTTGACCACCTCAGTATGGAAGGCTTCTGCACCTATTACTTCTATCTCGAACAGAAGGGGGCTTCTTAAAGCCTTGGAAAGGGCTTCACACACATCTGATGACATGCAAAGAGACTCAATGATGGAGAGCCTTGCTAGAATGCGGGAACAATTTTTAAGGAATTCAGAATCTTGTTCCAGGAGATAATTTTAGCTTACATGTGGTCTCTCTATAAGAAGAGGTATGGTGGGACCTGCAGGCTGGACCGGTGGCTGACTGGTGTGGAAAATATCCCGTTGTTCTCTAGTCGAAGCCTATGGAGTGACTATTGGATGAGGTACATATGACTAAGACCAGTTATCCACAAATCGTGGCTGGTCACGGTGTGGTCGAGGTTGTTCTTCCTGATCCGACAACACAAACGATAGTGAAGGCTGACTTGATGACACCAAATGAGAAGGTTGTGCATGCTGAGCTATACGCAGGGCATGCTACATAGTTTTAGTAGAATAAAAAGGATGACTAGAAGTACTAACCAAGGAACTCTGACGACCCATATATACATGACAACGCCGACACTAGAAATTGATAGGGACATTGGGAGGATCTTCCCGGTGATCCACATCAACAGGAATCATGGAGGTGTTTACCATCACTACAGTATTAATCAAGGAATTCCCTTGATCATCACTCGAAGATTCGTCCACTACTAGATGGATTTGAGAGGGATCACCATCTCTTGGGGAATTAATCTTCCGAGAGTAAGGGGTGATGAGGGAATCGAAGAGGGACTTCATTTTTCATTAGGTAATTAATTCATGCTATTATGGGAAGAGGACGACTGATCTATTGACATAGAAGTACTAAAGGTGGATAGTTCAGTGTTTTCTGAAGGTTCAGATCGATTCAGGCGTGCACGTATAATACCATGGGCACAGGCAACTGTCTTATCAGCCATCCAATCCTCATACTTCTGGGACCCTTGGTGAGAAACCCAAGGCCACTCACCTTTGATGTCGTTACTTCTGTGTGGCTTCACGAAGACACATTTCAACTATGCCAGTGCTGGGCCTAACCAAACTATGTTGTTATCCACCTGCTCTTGAAGCCTTTCTTTAATCACATATCACTATTTGAGGGTGTTCCATAGAATCCAGTGATAGAGGATGTAATTAGGGTGATTAGTGATGTTCTCCCATTCTGGCATCCTCCATTCAAGAAAACATACAATCCCATGTTCCAAGGAACTTCAAATATAACTCGGGACTTGTGCCTTGTTGAATTAGTAGGTCCGGTTCCTCTTTTCTGGGAAGGGGTCCCTGGGAGCCTCACTCTGATGAGGGGATGGAGGAGCCTTTTGAGGAGGTGAAGCTTGGTTATCTCACCTAGGAGGTGGATGCACATTATGCGGGTGCACCTATTGATACTGAGGTGGGCATTTCTGGTTCGGAGGTTGTGCCTAAGTTGGAGGGCCTCTACAAGGCTGTGGAGGTGTATCTACTGGTAACAACTCTAGTTTCATGGGGTCTTTATTTGATCCACTGCGGTGGGCTCAGCCCTCGCGGCCCATCACACAGTTATTGAAGGTGGAAATAGACATTCTTGGATAGCATGTTGCAAGCCTTCGTCTAGGAGTTGTGCCTTATCAGAGAAGTCTCGTTATCCCCTAAGGTAGGCCTAGGTGATCAGAGATAGGGGAATCTCTGTCTTGACATTCCATACACACACTATCAGTAATTTCTTTTGAGTCAGTGGCATGTCAATATAATATGTGATCCCATCCACCGGGTGAGTGTTCTGCAATGCACTCATCAAGAATCTTTTTTAACTTGAAGAGGTCCATGATAATCATCTTCCTAGTGGTGAAACTGTATTTTTTGATAGATTGCATATGGAGGTCTTCCCAGTTATATACTAATCTGATGGTGATATAGTTATATCAGACTAACACCGGCCCCTCCAATGTCTATACGAAGCATGTATGTTTTTTAGCCTCCTGCTGCGCTAGAGTTCCCAACATGGGAAAACACCTTGTGATGAAGTGGTCCCGATACTGCAGTAGGGCCCCTGTCCTGTTGAATTTGGGAAAGTGGGATTTCTGAATCTCGGGGGTGCAGGTATATCATCCACCCATTCCAAATATGGATTTCTATCAGGAGGGATGGACAGAAGTCGTGTTCCTAATGCCTTGAGGTGGTCAATGAGAACCACCATAGGATCATCTGGCTGGGGATTTATGCCTTAACGGGGATCCCTGACCAGCAGTGTGTTGGCATGTTATTCGACATGATAAACAGGCCCAATGAATCATGGAGCGGCTGGTGGGATGACCTGCGGAGGAGCCGGGGGAACCTGAGATGGGTCCTGAGGATAGTCACGCCGCTCAGGAGGATTGGGAAACACATACGACACCCTATTTCTAAAAGTTCCATCCTCAACCTTTTCTATGTGGAAAGGATGATCAGGGTCACCTAGAGGCAATTCGGTGAGGGTACGTTGTGCCTACCCCTACTTCCTTGGACGAGGATCACCATAGTCCGACCGCCGCTCTGTGGAATGCTCGGCAAATATTTTGTCAACCATATTTATATGTTAGGAAAGTTGCAGATGAAACACGACCATTTCAGGATAATATTCCACCTTCTCCACTGAGCCATATGGATTGGAGGGTTTGACGGATCTGATGTGTTCCTTACCCTTGTTGGGATTTCGGCTGAGGACCAATGCCTCGGTGAGCTTGAGAAGACCCAATAGATTCCTCTATTGACAATTAATCCTTCCCAACAGATCCAATAGGTGTGAAAATCCCTTGGGGGGGGGGGGGTCTCCTCCAAAATATTTAGCTCGTTCTCATGCCAGTAAGGTTGGTCATATTAACCGCGACCCTGCCCGGAGTCGTATCCTCTATGCCGCCCGACAAATAGGGATGGAACCAGATAGACCTGAAATATAGGGCTGCATACTACCCATAACCATGATTTGTAACATGGGTAGATGCCTCCTTGATTATCCTTCAGATAACATTAAAGCTATAGACAAACTGTTGTTGTAGGGTCCTATGGCGACCCAGTCACTCAGGTCACTAAGCCACGATGAGTGCATCCAAATCAAACAAATGACATTTTTGGCCAATGTCTTCAAAATGTACATGGCTTTAGGGATAATACAATACCTAATAATGAAGGTGTATGTGTTTTTCCTAGAAGTATTGCTGAAAACACTCCACCTCTTCCTGGGTGAGTGATTCCAAATCACTGAAATTCAGTGCTGCAACTAGCCAAAACATCTCATAGAAATGGTCTGCTACAATAATGGATCACAAGCTCTTCAGCTCAGA
Organism: Viscum album; assembly: GCA_963277665.1. Classification (NCBI taxonomy): domain Eukaryota; kingdom Viridiplantae; phylum Streptophyta; class Magnoliopsida; order Santalales; family Viscaceae; genus Viscum; species Viscum album. Next base: position 1,368,136,362 of record OY728133.1, on the reverse strand, counting down.
CTCGAGGTTTTTCTCTGGGCTGCCCCACTCATCAACTGGGGGTGTCTGAGGGACTGGTAGTGGTAATAAGGTCGACCGCTGGGCTGGTGGGCAGGCCGGTAGATAATACAGCAAGTGAGCTGACAGACCACCACATTTCAGGCTATCCTCTGAATTTTGTAGTAATTTAGCCACCACATCTCTGTAAGATAGGCTGGAAACCTTAGTTTCTGGATCATGGCCTATGGCTTCTAGACATGGACCATACAGTTTCCCATCTTCCATTGGTCCCTAGAATAGCTCTCAGTGATCTTTGGTCGAGGTAGAGAGTGCTTCTCGTGACGATGGTGGCAATTGCAAGGTTAAAACCTGTGGAGTTTCAAAATTTTCATCCTCTTGAAAATTCCTACAAAGGGAGGTAGGAATCCAGTGGATCTCACATTCTGAATGTATGAGGATGACACACCTTGTTCTTGCCCCAAACCTTGACACAGAGGTTCTAGGCTAGGGTTCCATCGCTGAGTCATATTCCTCGTTAGAATCTAAGAAGAAGACTAGTTTAATCTCAGTTTGAATCTTATCGGTATTATTTTTATGGAACCCGTGAACTACCTTCCTACTCTAAGATGGTTCTTTGGGAAAAGGTATATTTTAGGTGTGAGGAGGAACTTCGACCGTACTAGTGCTGGGGCATGAAGGATTTCTTCATGATTGAGATGGGGTGCGACGAAAATCTGGAAAGATATCAAAGGGAACATGGGGATGACCTCCATGCACACTGACTAATCTGTGGAGGGGATCTCAGTGGAAAGTGATAGGGTGGGTTGGACCTCGGCTGGGGATGATAATAGCATGATTAGGACCTCCATGCTTGTTTCCTTGGGAAACATCAGCCCGAAGAGTGTCCTCGTACTGGTCAAACCAAGAACAGGTAGGACCTTCGTGCTGGATTCCAATAAAGTGAGGCTGACCCTCACACCTCTGATTTTTAAGCCTAGGAGGACCTTTTTTTGATGCTATAACGTCATGGGGGAGGCCTCCATGTTGAAGGTTGACTGAATGTGTAACATCTCCATGTCGTCAGCCTGCGTAGTAGGAATGACCCCATACGTAATGTCATGAGTGCAGAAGAGGCTTCCTTATCGAGTGTCCCTACGACGGGTAGGGCTCTCATTCAGAACGAATGTGGCTCGGGGTGGACCTCAATGCCGATCTAGGATGTGAGGAGGTAACACACTCTTTATGATAGTGGTATGGGGAGGACCTCCATAATGGTTTTTTTGTCATGGGTCGGTCTGTATTGGGTGCTCGCTGCACTAGTGACCAATAGAGTCAACCGGCCTTTTCATGGGGCTGTTGGGGCCTCATTCCGGGCATGGAGTATGAGGGACCATACTTAGAATACACAGGGGCTGATGATATATGATGGCAGTGGCCTGAGCCACAATAATTGCTGACGTTGACACCCCTTGGCGGGCATCATCCTCGGCCTGCACCTGACACTGGTGTTGGGTCAGCCGGACATGGACCGGCGGTGTAGGTGCATGGCTTACCTGATCCTCGAATCGTGGGACTGGGCGGTGGTGCTGGGGCGACATAGTGGGTACCCTCCTTGGGGGCTCTTGGAATGAGATCTCGGTCGGGCTGGCCTCGGACATCCCACACCGCATCAGCGCTGGGGATGGATTCATCTAAGCGTTCCAGTGAGAGGCTCCTGAAATGGTTTTATGTCAGAGTGGGGAGAATTGGATCCTTTAATGACCCTTAGGGGAGGTGGTGGAAACGTGGTGCATATACCTCTAAATCCTGGCATGCCATATCCTAAGTCCAGATAATCCCCTCTTCCTCATATCAGTGAATAAGGTTTTTTTATCACCCATCCTTGAAGGAACTAAAAAGGGGATATGGGGCATCAGTTCCTAGAAGTTGTAGACGTGGATATTATTTTAAATGTAGTGGATCCATGTGGGGTTTCTACTTTAACCATGCCCATGCCCCTACGTAAGTGGATGGGCTGTGACCAGTTACCCGTTGCAGCAGCTTAGGTCCTGTAAGGCAGGGAGATTAAACCATTAGTGTTGAAAAAAATTTAATCGATTTCCAGTGCCTCAGAGTTATTCCCTCTCTAATGGATGGTAAGAAGGATCCACACTGACAACGTCGTAGATCAAGATATCCAACATTTTAGCTTCACCGACTTCTGGAGTGTTTCATTCCAGGCCCACTATTTTCATGGTGGGACCTGGTGCTGAATAACTGGATCCAATTAAATGCAATTAAACTAATGTATTGAATGCTAATAATCTCGATATTGAGGAGAAAAAATTCAAGTCTGGTCACCATTCCTCTTTGTGATGATTACTCCAGGTCGCGTGCATCCATCTGTTTGAGGAGGACAAGGATGTGCTGATAGTTTCCTCACATTCCCTCTTTCCAAAGGGGAGCGAAATCCATCTCATATTCATTGAAGTTTTCTCCTTGATTGAAAGGGAATGATAGGATGTCATTTCTTCATTCTATGGATTACTTCTTGGAAATCGTCACCTAGTCCGGGTATCCCTTATAGATTAAGACGTTGTTCGTGAAACTCTTCCCAGTGACATATCATAATGGATGACGGTTAGTTACTCGGCTTTTTTCAAGACATTGCATGGAGTCCAACCAGGGAAGCAACCTTAAATCGGGGGAGTAGTCATGTTGGGAATCATAGGAGTGTTTGGACACTGGAACACTAGAACTTTTGGTTTTATTCTCCTTATTATAGTGCTTCTCAAGGGCACAGAAGCCCGAGGCATCCTATGTCGAATGATGGAAATTATATGCCATATGCATGTCTCTGAGGTTTTCTTCATCTTTCCTTGTTTAACACATGGTATGTCGCAGGTGTAACGTCTAGTGGAGACAGATCAGACTGATCAGAACACTAACTAGAGTCGATCATATGGGTTCAACCACTGGAGGAAACACTGATATTGGTGCTAATGCACGGTTAGTTACCCGGGTGTTGCAAAGTGTAGTGAAGAGGTGAATTGACATGATCTCACTAGGATGTGGTGGCCCGAGTAAGAATCAAGATGGATAATGGGTGGTTATGTAAAGTGGATGGAGAATGAGATGGATTCGACTTGAGGGTGATAGTGATGTTGGGACTGATCCTTGAAGAGACTACCTACATATCCCCAGGGCAAGGAATCAATGTTCACATAGTTCAGTGAGGTGATGAGACACATAATGTGGTGACCCATATGGAAGGTACCTAGAGGAAGTGGAACCTACATGTTGGGGATTGTCCTTCCTGAAACACACGGGCTTGAGAGAAATATATGGATGGGAAATGGGTGATGGGTTGAACCTCAGGTAGGCTTCCTACATACCATTCCTTGATACGAATTAAAGTCCACGTAGTTCAGAATGGGGAATAGAATCAGTGTGTGCTAAGAGGAAAATGAATCCATGATATACCGAGGCTTACACATGCTTAGCAGCACGAGGTTGGGTTGACAACGTTGTGATGGAACAAGGATGTGGGTACCAACTAAGTGACAACCACGACTTACTGTTAATTGTAATGTAAAACGGCTCACCAATGGATTGGGTTTACAACGTCGTACTACTGTATGAGGTTTAAAACAAATTACAGCAGAATAGGGGACAGTTTTGAGCCATGCTGGAAAAAAGAGGTGCACAGTTTAACTTCATACCAGATGGGGGTTGATTGGCATGGATTTTTCCAAACCAGGGGGTGTTGGGCTTGATCCTAAGTGAGGCCTTCTATGTACGTTGCCTTGGAAAGGCTCAAAGTCCTTGTAATTAATGATGGTTTGGTGAACATGCATAAAATGGTGGGGAACAATGGGTGTTGTGCTTTAAACTTATGGAGGCTTCCTATGTACCTTGAATGGGAAATGATCAATGTTATTTAGTTTGGGAGGGTTTGGTGAACCGATGTGAAATGGTCAGGACCAATGGGTGTTGGTATTTAACCTCGGGAAGAATCCTACACACCTTGCCTAGGAAAGGATCAAATTCCACGTAGTTCAGGATGGTTTGGATAATTGAAGTGAAATGGTTATGACCAATTGATGTTGGGCTTAATCCTTGGGGAGGCTTCCTATGAACTTTTCCTAGGCAAGGATCAAACTCCATGTCATTCAGGATGGTGTTGATTAACCTATGTGAAGGGAGTCGGGACTAATGGTTATTTGGCATGATCCTCAATGAGGCTTTCTACGTATCGTTCCATGGAAAGGACAAAATTCTATGTAGTTTAGATTTTATTGGTGAAACGACGTGAAGAGATTCGAGACCAATGGTAGTTGGGGTTGAACCATAAGAAGGCTTCTTATGTACCTCGCCTTGGCAAGGATCAAAGTCCACACGGTTCAGAATGGTTTGGGGCTTATACTCTAGGATGGCCTATAGAGGATGCCATGGTCAGTGATTTCTCTAAGCCCACATGATTCATTCTTGGTGTGATAAACAAGAGGAAGGAAATACCTGATTATCACATCACAAAAGGTGCATCTGTGGAAGTGGAATGGGTCTAACACATGGTTAGCGGCACAAAAAGGAAACAGGGGATTACGCATGGTTCGCAACCCAAATTGGAAATTGGGGCTTCTGCGTGGTTGGCATCCCAATGAAAAAACATTGGCTTAGGCGGGGTTCACAGCCTTGGGAGATAGAGATTGGGACATACTCCATGATGGAGGCCTGATGGCGACAATGCCCAAAGGGATAAGTATTTGGCATGGAAGAAAAGAGGGCACTGGTTCCCATCCCATCATCTTTGGTATTTTCCCAGGAGAAAGATAGGAGGAGAAGGGATGCATCCTCACACAAGAATGGCAAGGTGATTACACCAAGGTGGTTTCCCATTTCCCATAGATAGATGCCACTCCAGCAAAGAGGATCTCATTTCATGTGAGGAAGATCTCACTCTTGGGGAGACCAATGGGCATAGAGAATGTCCTAGATGGGGCACCCTGCATATGGTGCAAGAGGTGTGGTCATAGATTAATGTCATGTGAGGATGAAAATGGTTCGTGGAAGTTTATCATCCGGATTCTTGGATGTGGTGGGTTCACTCCGCACCAATATGACTTATATAACTGATTCCCACCCGCCCATGGGGAAGGGAAGGCATCGGAAACACCGTAGTGTGGGGGTGTCATGGAGATATCCAATGATAGGTCCACGTTAGCGTGGGTATGCGAAGAAGAAATAGCCATTAGTGATTCAATGAAAAGAAGCATAATGCTATGTAACGCAATGGGAAGCACCACCAAAGGGACTTTGAAATGACATCGTGCAAACCAGGAGGGTCACAAAGGGGTTCATAGCTAGAAACCTCATTAAGCTATTGTGCTACATGATTTTTAGTGGCTTCAGGAAGCGGTATGCTTCACGAAGTGAAGTGTCCTATCCTAGTTGTAGGGTATAGGTGCATATGAAAGGTTCTTCGTGAAGTGTAAATGAATTCTTGGAGCAGTGCTTTGTGAAGAAAGGGTTCCCTACAAAGCATAGCATTGCGAAGAAATGTGTTTCACAAAGCACAGTGACCCTACCTTAGCATGTGGGTCACATGTGCGAGGAGGGTATTTTATAAAGCATAAGTGCACCACAAAGACCTGAGTCCCCTTGGAAATCCCTTTCCTTCGTGGAGGCATGTGATTTCCATGAAGGGAATCCCTCTTTAAAGAGGGGTTGAATTCAGGCAAAGGGAGAGGCACTTCGTGATGTTAATGTACCATGAATAGCTCATGGTTTGCAAACTAGAAATTTCTTTGTGATTTGAGAGCTAAGAAAGAGAAAACTTGGATGATCCGTCCTTTGGGATCGGTGGAACCCGATATTTGTAGGAAATAAGTGACGCAAAGCAGAGCATGATGGGCATGAAGACACATAACATTTTATCGTAACCGCAGAGCATCCCGCCTTCTTGCTCTGTGGTGGCTTCGCAAACATCCAACCGGTTCGCAGCGCCTCCTGCCTCCTTCCATCGCGACAGATTTGCAAACTTCAAACTGGTTCGCATAGCCTCCCTCCTCCTTGCTATGCGGTGGCTTTATAAAGGTCAAACTGGTTCGCAGAACCTCCCGTATCCTTACTCCATAGTGGCTTCACAAAAAAGGGGGACCTTCGCATCGATTATGGTGATGCGGGGCACCGCGAATAGGCTTCATGAGCCCATCCCAAAGGGTGTCCATTTATTCTTCTTCTTCCCAAATTTTTTCACCAATAGGGAAGATAAACCTGGTGATACTGGTTGAGATATAAATTCAACCAGCATAGTGGGATTCATTTTTTGTTGCTACAACCAATGTATCATGAATCCTCCTGGAAATGGGCAATCCAATGCGTGGATGTGTTGTTAGGTATTATCCTAACCTGGAACGTTGGGTTCACTCCTAGATAGATGATATGTCCCTACTACTGTGTCCCATTTAATGTGGCCCAACTATTCTCATGTTGGTGTTGGGTGAAATGGCAACCCATAGTGATAGTGAGTTTATACTCCATAGTGATGAGTTGATCACAAATTCAGTTTCCATTTTTGAAATGAATTCATGTTCCATTTATGGGACCATTTCCATGGTCCTCCATCCATCCTATCCCTCCATTCACGATCTCTCGACATCATTCAATATTCATAATTCTATTGTAGTGACCAACTTATTTGCGTGTTATTGATCATTTTATTTCATCAGATGCTATGAAATTATAAGACACTATATATAAAAGGATATTTGGTTCTATGTACATGGTGGGGTTCAATGCTTCACCTTTCCCCCATCCACAAATATGCATGTTTGTAAGTTCTTTGAAAATTATTCAGTAGAGAGTTGCCTCTATATAGAGACAAAAACTATGTAGGTGTTTGTCATGGACTTCCACACTTATGGTTCATGCCATGTAAATTCAAACATATCCATCTGACAATAGAGTGTATTGATGAGGTGATGGTGATAATAGTATCCTAGATAGGGTATATTTCTAGCCTTTAGTCAATGATGATTAGCCCACTTATTTTTTCAAAGATATGACATGCACTCCTTTTCTAGATCATCCAGGACCTCATATGCATAATAGGAAGGGAAAATAACAGTAGTGATGATGTTTTTTGGGATAAATCTCTCTATATATCAATGTTGGCCACCTCTTCCTTTTAATTACATGACTCTACCAGGAAAGATCACAAAATAGGTCTCTTGTGGTCTATTACTGACAAGAGAGAAGTCCTATTAGAAGTTTATGGGGAAATATATGTGGCTGACCCTGATTTGTCAAGAACATCTCTATAATAATTTTTTTTAGTTTTGGACACCACTATATATAAAAATTTATAAGAAATTGGTGATTTCATTTTCTGTGCGGGATATTACCATGGGGAGGTCGACCAATACAGATGTCTGGAGAAGTGTCCCTATGATCTACATCCTCACACCCTTGAGGAATAATATCATGGTAATGATCATATTATAAATTGTATGAATAGTTTAATGTCCCTTGTGGTGTTGATAATGTTTCTTGAACAATATCAAGGAAACTAGTATTATGATGATTAAGGATGTGATCCTCATTTTGTGTCATGGCTATAATATGCCAACAAGCCTTCTTGAACTGTGCTAGGGTGTGACCTGTTTTATAATGGTTGTTACTACAGGTTTATACCAATCATGTGCTATGAGAGTATGATTGTACTATATAGAAAGTGTTAAAATATTTCAATGTGCATCCTCATTATTGATAGGAATATGAGCATGTCCCGATATATGATAAATTTTAACATGGTGAGTATCAATCATGATAAGAATATTAGTTCAATCCTAACCCTTTAGAATGTTCCACTGGTCTTTCCATGAAGGAATATCGTACTACACATAAGAATGTGATTCTATCACTTTGTGATCCTTGGTTGTAATTGGAATATGATATCAGTCTGAATATGAATTCCACCAGAGAAAATATTGATGGACCTTTGGAATAGAAGGGGGGACATAAAACTCTTTCATTTACTCAGAATGATGTTGGTGAATTAATTAATTTTTAGAAGTAGAAATATGAACCTAGAATCTGTAATTTAAATGAATATTCTAGGAAAATTCATTTATACGAATATAATCCTATACGATGTATTTTTCCATTCAAACTAGTTGATCCCTAACCATAACAAGGATATAACATAATTATTAACAATTAGAGTATACCACTAGACTTATTTGATAGGAATATGATTTAGTTCCGAGCCATGTGCCCCTCCCACTTAGTCATCCTCAGACATAATGGGGATATGAGCATGAGCATGTTCCTTTGGAATATGCTTATAGATTTTATAAAATGCATGATCCCCCGTAACGATGCATGTGTCACTCACACCTAGAGATCCTCAATCAGAATAGCAATATGATCATGGTTTGATGCATTATCCTTTAAAAACGATGGTCCAACAATCCTCTGGTATGGGTGTACAAATGTGGACTTACCCTATAGAAACCACATATTTATCATAGACAAAATTATTAGATTCCCTTTCTATAAGGATAAAAATATCCACCTCTCCCAGTATGTGTGCCTATTTTGAAATAAGGAAATGGAGTTTATCTATTATTCCTAATATGAAATGGAATTTTAGGAACATGTGTGCATGGATATAACCTTGTACTTTTTTCACCAATGTTATATATTAGTAGATTGAATCTAGGATATGAGACAACCTCTATACTACTTGTTACAGTAGAATATTATTATGGGATTCATCCATGGGGGCATAGATATGCACATCCCCCACACCTAAATACATGAATATTCCACCAAAATTGTTACAATTGAGTGGGGATATAATAACGCTCTCTGGTTACTGCCAGAATATGCCTTTAAAAGTTATTATTGGGAGTGAGTATGTGATCCTTCTCATGATTATCTAAAACCATACTCATCTTTTGTTTCTTCCTTTTTCATGTGTATGAGCATCATTAGTGGAAGTTTGTTAGGTTGTACCCTCAACAGAAAACTGATGGTTAACTATTGGGGGGTGGTGGATACAGAGGCTGACAGGAACCAAACTCAGTATCCAATAAACTAGAAGGGATCTCTATTTGACTATCTAGTCCATCATCATTAGATACTAAATGTGGTGATTGTCATGCATTGGGAATATGCTCTGAAATCAGTTGGTTTCAGCAACGTGAACCACTGGTTTAGCTGATTCTTTCATTGGGTGATGTGGAATCATTAGATTTAGTACTTTAGGAACCTCGTGGGTATTATTAAGGGTCTAATTTAAAACACATCGATGGTATTCTCGAACCATTGTGTCTTCCACCAAATATTGAAGTTTTCGAGAACGAGAGACCATTGTATGACCTAAATGGGTTACATCTATAACTAATTTGAATGAACATTCAATGGATGGAGATATTATCTCAGATAGGGGTTCTATTGTTGATAAATTTATGTGATGGAATTTAGATAATAAGGAACACAATCACCGATTAGTGTAATACCACAAGAATGATGTGTTCACCATCAGATGTAAATGGATAACATGAATTTCCATTTTTTCATAATCCGACCATTCCTCTTCTGTGAAATATTCAATGTAATGATGGAAATATTAAATGGGAACCCTAGTTATATAGGATCAACTAAAATATTTTTGGTCTTGATTATCATCAATATTTTTTTTGTAGATTCCTCCATCAAAGTGGAATGAAATTTGTAAATAAACGACCTTATAATTTGATGGTTTCATATCGATATCATTGTATTTTTTTCATAGAATATGAAATGAAAAATGGACTTACAGATGATTAAAAAATAATTCTATTATTAATGACATTCATGTAGGGTTTACCATTTTTTCAATGGAAAAGAGACGAATGAGAATCCTCTATTGGAAAAATAATGGTATGATGAGAACTGTGTGGTCGATCAGTTTTTATGTTATGAACGAGATTACATGAATAAATGAGTTCCCATATTTTTAATAATTTTATTCTATAGAAAATGAGATGACTATGTTGAATATGGTTTTCCCTTATGGAAGATTTTGAGGCGTTCAATTTCATGTTAAATTATTGATGTCGGGTCACCATATTAATACTTAATAGAAACTGCCAATGATTCCCACATATATAACTGGTTACATATATAATTTTCAAAGGCACGTGGTTTGAAAGGTTTTTAGACCCAATGAAGCTTAGAAACTAACATTGGTCAAGAGGATGGAGGATAGTTTCATCATGCCCTTTTGGGGGGAATTATTTCCTACTCTAGGACTCTATTTTTAGTAAAAGATATGTTCATGAATATTTTCCTAATCCTAATATGAGACCAGTTACCCTAATAAAATAACCACAGGTTATCCCTGCAGAAGAATAAGATCTCATTATTGAATCAATCTTTATATATCTGAGGTTCTCCATCCATTTTCTAGTAATCAGTAGTTTCTTATATGCTGAAGCTGCATAATAAGGTGCATTGGAATTTTCTACCATAATAGGAGGTAATTAATATTATGAGTGGAGGATTAAAAAATTGTCAAGCATTTAACATATCCTAATTATTACTAGAATAAAAACACATGTAGTTCCTTATAGACTATGATATTTAACGTTATACAAAAAGGACCTATGTATGGGCACTTAGGAACTGGGTATTCAATCTCATGTATCGAGAATATATTGTACATATCCCAATTATAGTCAGTATTACAATTTTCATATTTTATTCATCACCTTGGTACTAGACCCTATGAATATTCCCTTTTACGAGTGAAATTTATACCATTCCACTCATTAGGTCTTACATAGTGATATCTCCCAATATGGTGGAGACTTATGATGTTAATGATATGGCCACCATAACTCCCTAATCCCATATGAGCCATGATCAATGGGAAAAGTAAAGTACAAAAAGTTATCACTCTCACTATAAATATAAGTGTTAATTATTTACTATGGTGGCCCTTGGTACGTTTAACATGAAGCTCGGTCCATAGGATGGTATCCTATGTTTCCAGGTTATTGCAGGAATCAAAGTCATCAAAGTTAAGTTGGATTCTTAGTCCACTAATGGATGAGGTAGATTGTAATTCCATGAAAATGATTGTGTCGCAGTGGTTGAAATGTGATAGAAATGAGGAGATAAAACAATGAAGTGGATTCCCCTTTTACCTTGGTCCTTGTAATGGTTTCCTACATATCTTTGTTATTGAAAGAATTAGTGTTCTTGTAGTTCAGTTCATCAGGGCTAACACGCTGAGGATTCCCTTATATTTAGGACACAAAATATTATTCTTCTTGTTGAGGCTTACACACTGAGGGTTCCCTGTATGAATGGTACGATCATTTCTTCTTCCTAATCCCATGTAAGCTATGTTTAGTATAGGAATTAAGGGATGAAAAATATTTTTCATCATTACTTGTGGATGTGAGACATATGTTTTAGGACATCTTATTGGATTGTTATTATAGAGATTTGGCCTTAGAGTGGCATCCTATATATCCTGATTAATGCAAGAATCATTTTCATGGTAATTCAATTGGGTCTGGGATCACACAATCAGATTTTCCTTTTTGGAGGTTAGAAAAGGTTATCAAGTCCTCGGATTCTCGATTGACCTAGCCTGGTTTTCTACCTAACATACGTTGATAGTCTTCTAGATATGACTTAATTTTCCACTTCACATGTCATAGGATGTATACCTGATATGTTCAATGATAACAACATGATCTAGTTGGAGTTTCTAAATTATATACCAAAATTTGGAATGCATGATTGAAGGTCATCTCATAACCCTGAATGATTTTTCATAAGGACATCAAAATACATGTCTAACATATCTTGGAATCTATAACTTGGTCTCGAATAACATAATTAGAGGTCTTTGCAGGATCATGCTAACTTTAACTTCTGTCATCATGAAATCTAGATGACACTCTTAAAAAGAGTCATGCGAGTCTATGTAATATATATATATATATATATATATGAAGGGTGTTGTGTGAAAAGTCTAACATGTTTGTAAGGTTACAAGAATTCTAGCTTACATGTCATTAGGCTATCAAGATACCTATATGGATTGTCTGAAGAACATCATGATATCCTGTTTACATAACCCTGTGCTATAATGAGACTCAGCTGAAATATACTAATGCCTCCATATGAGTTTATTGATAGGTCTAAAGGACTCCACATGTTCTATATGGTTATCCCATAGGGTTCTTCGGACATGGGAGACATGCATGAGGGGTTCCATGTGACTGTATATGACTTGTTCGAAGTACTTCCAATGATCCAAATAATAAATAAATGGATAGTCGCGAGATCTAAGAGACATTTAAGGTAATTTTTGTGGGAACTGGGTGGTTAATATGAAGATACTGAGGATAAATATATATATTCTTTACATATTTTTCTCGTATGTGTAACCTTCATCCCCTAATTTTATTAGAAATTATATAGAATTTATTAGTGTTTTCTATATTTAATTCCTATTTGATCTATTAGGTATGTGGTATAATCTTCTTGTTACAAAAAAAATCCTTCATGTGATCTATAAGTGATCATAAAAAGTTCCTATGCATGATTCATGATTGTGTCGATTGTTCCTTGGGCATTACCAAAAGTGAATTGTTCTTTTCATGAGATTAGATGCTCCAAGAAATCTCCATTGATGTCTCGTTGTTACTATATAATTTTCTAAGGAAAATTAAATTCTTTTTCATGCAGGGGTGGGTGATTTATAAGCCTCACCACCCCAATTATATGCTTATTTTCACTAATCATATAACACAAATCCATATTGAAATCAATGGAGGTATTTGATATCATGTGTTTCATGAGATCTTATAGTAGGGAATTCTAGGGTCATCACTTGATTTTCAGAGACCATGACTCTATCCAATAAATTCATCATTTATTATATTATTGAAAATTAATGGGATCTTTAAAAATCAAGCAAAAATTCTTGGGGCCATTCAAATTATCAGGATAATATGTACAAGTAACTTTGTGAGATCAGGGTGCCTATCGAAAGGCCTTATCAGGATCTTAGGCCCCTTTTTCCCATAACATTCATGATACAGGGATGCTATTTTCCAGGGGATTTCATGAGATCATTACATCATTCATAAGGTCTTTTTCCAATTGACTTGGGTAATCATGTGATTTTTATTACCATAATGGGATTCTGTCATCTCACTTCATTATTTCCTTTATTTATTTTACAAAGGGTGGGAATCTTGCGAGGTTGTATTCCCATTGTCAAAGATAATCATTCTACATATTAGTGATCTATCCAATTAACATTATGGTGATTTATGAGAATATCATGGAAAATTATATATATATTTTATCATATAAATAGATGTAGAACATGTCTTCTCGTACACATCTGATGTCCTTCATGTAAAGGCGATGGAATGTTTGTAGGCTCTTGCAAAATAATGTTGATATCTCACATGGGGATTACAGGGTATCCTGGAACACCCATGGTGTATCACATGATTCTTAAGACTATTAGAAGAATTCATCATCTCCCATTATATTTCCTTTATTTATTTTAAAATGTTTGAGGATATTTTGAGGTTATGTAACTATTGTCGAAGACAATTAATCTACCTATCAGTGATACGTCCCATGAAATTTCACACCATAATAGGCTATAGAATTTTGGATATTTTACTCCTATTTCCAAGGATTCATGGATGTGTCTTTAGGATTCCTATGGTTGAGATGTCTCATGACTTATGAGAGGTTATTTGGTTTCTTCCAAGTGATCCTTGATTGTTTGGGGAACCTTCACAGGAGTATAAGAACTTACCGAAAGGGATTCATGGAATAATTCAATGGTTATGCGCTATGCGTGATTATCCATTAGATATTTTATAGTTATTGTGAATCTGTGTTTACTAAAGGTTCACGTGATACATAATATTATTGTCACCTTCATAATTTTCATTTTGGGTAAAATAATACCCATTTGTAGGTATTTATTCCTTGGGGAATTTATTGATTCTCATTTGGATAGTGTCATCAATGAATTTTTTTTAATATTAATTAAATTTCACCCTTTATTAATATTTATTGTTTTTAAATTATATTGTTATATTAAATTAAATAACATTATGTAATATTTCTATCGAAGAAGAAATTTTGACTGTATTATTAAATTTTTTTCTTGTATTATTAGGTTTTTTAAAAAAAATTAATTACCAAAATTTAGAATTTAATTTGGAAAAAATTCAATAAATTTATTAAATACTCATATAAAATTTTTCATAGGGAAATTTATTTGGATTTCAATAAAATTAATAATTTCTCAGTGAATTGTGAGAAATTTCATTTTTTTGGTAAAAAATTCATTACTTTTAATTAAATAATCTAATTTAAATTTTATATTTAATATTAAATTTTCATAAAAATCAATTAATTATAAACAATAATATTAATAACATATTAATCATTTTTGTTACTAATTATAATTGATGTTCATTTTTTGGTTTAAAAAAACATTTTTCAAAATAATTTTTTTTCATTTGGTATTATAAATTTGTATTAAAATTGATCTCTTCTACTTATATAAATTTTGTCATGTAAAATATATTTAATATTTGTAATCAGAAGGTTCAAATGTGGATATAGTTCACATTTTTTTTAGGTTATTATAAATAGAAACCTTAATAAATATTTGTTAACTTGGAAATGGTAAATTGGGTCGTTAAGGATAAAAAATGTGATAAGTCCTTAAAATATCCCTTAAACTGGTATTCAATTAATTAGATCAATTTTTTCTAAACATAGAAATACATGTTCAAAGAAATACCATATTTATTTCCACTTTCCTTTGATAATGACATTCGTATGATTTAGAAAAATAGTAAAAACCAAATGTCACTCTCTTTGTTTTAATATTTATAATATATTTTCAATGGGATATAAAGTTATTATTTTCATTTTAAAATTCTTATTTTATAGATTTTTTTTCATGTTAATTTAATTTTAAATTTTAGGGATGTAATAATTACATTTTTTACATTATATAGGTATGATGATTTTTCGATTAGTTGAAAAATGAATTTAATAATATTTCAAATTTTAAAATTAACATAATTGGGATGAATTTTTGTGTTATAATACATCTTATATAAATATATAATATTCATTATTATTTATTTAATTTTGTAATTTTTATTTAATTTTCGCCTTGAAGTTATTAATGGCATTCTATGTGAATCGTCTTAAAAGTAACATAATTGGTATATTATATCAAATAATATAATATTTAATGATTTAAAATAAATGAAAATTTTATATTTTTCTAAGACAATGGTATATATTCAAAAATGTCTTCCATTTTCCATTTATGGGTTACTTTTATTTTTATAGTAATTTTCTTAAATCCTATAAAGTAAAAAACATTGATATCACATCAATCATCAATAGGGTTGACCGGAGTTAAAACTAAAACACAATGGTGAAAATGTCACTTAAAATTGTGTTGATTTTATAGAATTAAATAATTTTGACACATATTTATCATATATTCTAAATATATTAATTTGGTTCCACTTGAAAATGAATATTAATTTATATTAATTTAATACTTCATATAATTCCAATGGTGACCCTCACCACACTTATAAAAGGGAACCTTCTATACAATCTTTATATCCCCCTTTGATAACACTATATCATCCAATATCATCCAAAATAACTTATCAACATCTACAACCATTTAATTGAGGTTATTATTTCACTAAAATGACAATCCAAAAAATCATACGGTGTAATCTAAATGGTATATCTGAGGAGATGGTATAAGGTATAACAAAAATATTTCAACTTAATTTATTATTTTACCTCCTATAGATATCGTATAACCATGATTATCTTATAAATTTAGTACCTTAAATATAATATAATTTTACTAATATTATGTTAAAACAATTTCTAGGTCATTTCTGATCCTATGGTAAATGATAACATCACTTGTTCATATGTGTGGAATACCACCTCCAACAAGTAATGTGTTTCATTTTTCATCAAAAACCCACATGGATGGTTATTATGAAGTGATTAATTATTATACATTATATTAATTAAATAATTATAAATCTATAATGATAATATTTTATCTGTTCTCCCACCTTCCCTTAATGGGAAATTGATAACGTTGTTTATTTATACGGGTGGACAATCACCTCTATAATGAAATGTTATTCTATTTTCATATAATCCATTCATAGATTGTTATAAAATTGTTTTTAATGTATCAAAAAGATAATAATTTCATGGTTAATTGTCTGGAGATGATGGAAAGATGGACCCTTCAACTATTGTTAACCTTTTGAATGTGTTTGGGGATAATGAATTTCACATCTTCAAAAATTCCAATTTAAACTTAATATATAAGTATCTAAATACCACAAGATAATAATTGACATAAAAGTGATAATAAAAATGATTTAAAAATAAAAAGGTTTCTTATAAAATAAAATAATTAATTAAACTTTATTATCCTCTAATTATGTAACATATGATGTTATATAGTATTAAAGGAAAGGGATTTTACTCTGAAACCTTATTTCAAATTTTATGCTTTTATTTTGTTTTTCATCCACATCCATGTTCAATTAAAATTTTCCAGAATATTCTTATATACATATAAAATACTGTTAATTGAAAATTTTAACTATCATTATATTTAATTAAAATGTTCAAAAAGGAATGATCTTATCAATTTTCAAATGAATATTTTTTATAGAATATAAGAATTGAATATTTTTTTTCACATTTATGACACGAACAATATTTTTAACTTTCAGGAAATTTATTTCTATTAATGTATTTTTTAAAATACTCCACGGTTAATTTAAAAAGACACAATTTCTTATTTTGTTTTCTAATTTTTCATTTTAAATAGCTTTAAAATGAAATCAGTATTTTTCACATTATTTTACAAAAATAGAAACTGATTTGATTTTGGATTCAAATGTTCTCTTAAGAACTTATGATAAAATTTTGAAGATTAATTTTTTTTGTTTATGATATCATACATGATCATTATATATAAGGATGAGTGAATATTATGTAGCTTATTTAATTATTGGGCTCAATACAGCTTGTACGATGACTGAGTGTGATACAAATTATACGATGGGTGATCCCAATATTGTTCTCCAATGCATTGGGTAATGTTACCTATCATCAAAGACAACAAGGAGGGAGTTATTTAGGTTAGTGTCTCCAAGGGAATTAATTATAATCTAATTATTTATCACATGAGTGAAAAAAAGTTATTGATATAATGTGGGTATTTTACTATAGGTCATTCTATTTTCTTTTTATAGGTTTTAAAGGGTTTTCTTAGAAAAAGTTGTGTTTTATTATGGATATTATTTATTATATGTTCTCAATCATAAATATATAATAGGTAAAAAATTTATGGGTGTTCATGTTTTCCAATAGAATACGATATATAATTAATTAATATTCCTTAATGAGAATTTTATGCTCATTCCAAATATTAAAATACTTTTCCCATGATCTAAGGATGTGTAATAAAATAGAATAAGTAAAGTTAAATGTCATAAATATTTATCAAGAAAAGAAAATCTATTTTATTTTAACGGTATTATATCATGGAAAAAATGTATTCTAAATGTATGATTCTTTTTTGTGTCGAATTATTCTAAATAATTATGAATTAATTCCATAATACACTAAACGTAATAGGTCTTTGGGATTACAATGATGTGAATTCTAGTCTAAAGACCTAATATTATTTATTTTCAAATTTACTGACCCTTATAGTTAGAATCATAGTAATGGTTTAAATACATATAGAGGTAAGGATAATATTAAATGAATACCCAAGAGAGACAATAATTTATGGTTATGTTGAAATAATATAGAACTTATGTATTAACATATTTCTTTCTCTAATCTAGGCCTATTAATAATTGTTTTACACATAAAAAATTGATAACCTAATGTGGGAAGGTAACAAGAGGACAATGTCCTCTGAAATCAATAGCATGAATTTTTTTAAATTTGAACTTCAATGTTTTTATATAATGATGAATTAGTTGATACTGTCTATAAATTCTAGTGACGTCTATGTTAAATTGAAATCAAATATTACCTAGAGGAACCTTCCAAGTGTTGAAACTTTTATGAATCAATTCCCAAAAACATTTTGTGGAACATTAGATTCTATGGTTTCCAATGGATAGATTAGTTCTCATTAAAGGTAATTTAATGTCATGGGATGTTCAGAACATCAAAAGACAACTCTTTTGATTTATCATTTTGAAGGTGAAAATGGTTGATAGTGGAAATTATTTGAGAATTATATTGATATAAAAGGTTTTGATGCAAGGGAAATGTATACATTTAAAAAAAATCCTAGATAGATATTTTCCTAAGGATGATTTACTTCACAAAGTGAGAATATTCATAAAATTTATATATGTGAAGGAGGATTCAGTAGTTTTGTATAAAAAATATATTACAATATTATCTTGGTTTGAACCAAATTTTATTTTGGGAATTGGTAGTAAATTTAATAGATTGTAATCAAAATTAAAACAATGTATATGAAGAGATTTGGAGGTTGAAATAATTTATTTTTTATGATACATTTTTTCATTATGTTATAAATGTTGAAATGAATATTATTGACCCTTACATTCCACATATTGGAAAACATAGAATTGGTCAAGGTGAAATTGAATAGAGAAGTAGTCTACTAAAATATATGGTGGTACACCACCATCATGTTTTATGTGTGTAAAAAAACAATTCAAGTATTGTCTGATAAGGTTTCAAAGTGTTACTGGTGTGGTATTTTTGGTTATATGGCTCATGATTATAAAAAATGGTCTGGAACCATCATAAAATGGGGAAATTGATAGTCATCTTATAGTGAGATGATTTGATTACAATGAGTCGGGTAATTATGATAACATATTTCCTATGTTTGTTATATATGGTTGAAATCATAAATATTGAATAAAAAAAGGTGTGGTAGTGTCATTTTATAATATTATGGTTGATGTTTGGTTTTAAAATGAAGTGTTGGAAGATATGTTATATGTTTATTAAAATTATATCAACACACTGTTTGATTCCATTTCTTCGCATGCTTTCTTTTTTTTTTTGAGAAAATTGAATGTAAAATGGGAGTATAACCTCATGAATAGAAGACATATCTTCTCTTAAAAACTCATGGTGGATGTTTTAAAGGTACAATGATTTATAGAAATATTTCTATTATTATCAATAGGGTGTTTTCAAATAAAAATATTATTGAACTACCTATAACAGTGTTTGATATTATTCTTTGTAATTATTTTCTTTCTGTTTATCATTTTATGATAAATTCTAGAGATGTGATTTTCATATTCAATGATTTCACAACATTAATAACAGATGAAGAGGTTCTGAAATTTACCAATTATTGTATTGAAATTTACATATCTAATTTTGTTCAAAACAAATGAAGTATTCAAATTAGTTATGTGCATGTTTTTAATGAGTATATGGATAAAAATCATTATTTTTTTGTGTTATACATAATCCATAGGTAGATATTACTATTTACATAGTTATTGATTCTAAGAGAATTTAAAAATCCCATAATAGAATAGATCAGGTATATATTTTACAATCCGAAAATAAATTATTGAGGTTTCTAGATAAAGGTTTCATTCATCTTATCTCTTAACTATGGGGTGGTTCTATCTAATTTTTAAAAACAAATATAGTTGAATGAGTATTTTAATTTACTATAGAGCCTTGAACTACATCACTGTTATAAAAAAGTACCATTCTCCTCATATCAATAAATTGTTTGATCTTTTACAATGAGCATAATATTCTTCATAGATTGATCGCAACTCATGGTACAATCAATTGAATGTGAATGTATAATATATTTTAAAAATTGTATTTAAATTTTGAAATGGGTATTATTAGTTCGGGGTTATTCCCATTGAATTTTCTAATACCCCAGATATCTTCCTTAATATTATAAATACAGTTTTCTATGACTCTTTGATTATGATTCTAATTTTTTATTGATTATATTTATTTTATATTATAAATGAAACGAGGATCATGAAAGAAAAAGAAGTAAGGTTTTTAAAACCATAGAAAAAATTATAAATAAATTTTAGTAAATATGAATTTTTGGTGCACCATATTTCATACCACATGAATGTTTTTAATGATAGAATATTTTATGGAAGTTATAAAAATAATATAGTTGAATATTTTTAAATTCCTACAAGTGTTTTAGAGATTAATGGTTTTCTTATATTAGTCGGTTACATCATGTGGTTTGCTGATAAATTTTATTGGTTATCTATCCCATTGAAATTTTTAGATTAAAAAAGAGTAAAATTAATTTGTATGAAAGAGTTAGATCATTGATTATAGATACAAAAATAATTAATGGTCAATTCTTTATTTTTGGACCTTCCCTTTGGAAATAGAGTATTTTTCATTTACATTGATTCTCTATTGAAAGGAATTGTTTTTTTTTGTGCAGAATGATCATGAAATTTCTTGTGCATCACATAAATTGAATCCTTATGGGTTAAATAATCTTATACCTGACCTTTGACTTGTTGTTATAGTTTTTTGTTTAAAAATATAGGCACATATTTTACATGGAGTAATGTGTGAAATATATACTGATCATAAATGATTGATGTGTACATTCACACAGAAAGAGTTGAACATGTGGCTAAGAAGGTGGTTGAAACTAAAAAAGGATTATGATTACATCATTAATTACCATACAAGAATAGAAAATAATGTAGATGATTATTTGTGTTTAAAGTATAACGTATCGTTAACAATGAAACATTTTTTGTAACGACCCAAAAATTCATAAATGGAAATTCTTCTTTATCTAATTAAATGCTTATTATGGTTATATATGATGGGAACCTCTTTGGTTTTATGCTTCTGGATTTTAAAATACTGTTATGAATTGTGAGTATTTCCTAATATAGACGCTGAACAGTGATCACATGATTAGTATAAATATAGGGCTCTAACAAATCCATTTTACATAGAAAAAGGAAGCGATGGCATCATCCAGTAGAATTTCCCCATATGAAGACCATTTTTTGGAGCTCGTAAAGGATGTGGTGTCATTTGGATTCACTATTAACTAAGCCCAGGCCGACCTGGAACACGTTAAGCTTGAGCGGAACTGAATACGGGAAAAGTGGAAGTAAATATAGATTACCACCTCAGCGATGTTATCCGAGCCACCCCAAGAGTCTTTCACCATTTTACACCTTACCCATCAGTCTTATGGGGGTGTTATAAGGGTTTATGTAACAAGAACCTATCACTATGACTATGTACATTATTTTGGTATAAAGAATATGCATTCATTTTTTTATTGTAACTTTGTAAATAGTTTTTAAAGTATAAATAGTATTTTTTGGAAGAATTATTGGAATTTTGAATTAAATAATATTGTAATAAAATATTATTATTAAATTATTTTTTATTAAATATATATGAACATATAATTTTATGAATGAAATTGTAATTTTTATTAACGTTTTGAAACTATTTTTGTCAAAACCCATGAATTTTCGGTAAATGTCAGTTTTTATTTTAAGAGAAAAAATTTATATACTTATAAAATTATTTAGATAAAATGAATATTATTTTTGGAGTCATGATGTATAAATTATCCAATGGTTAATTTTTCGTAATTTTCTGATAATGTCGAATTTTTGGGGAAAAATTAAATACCATTTAAATATATAATGTGTTTTATGACATCATAATGACCCAATAGTGAGGTAATAAAATACTATAAACATTATTTTCTACCAGTATATGTTTTATAATTAATGTAATGTAATATTATATTTGTTTTATTTATTTTTCAAAGCATTTATGGACTCTCCAAGACTTATAAATCATTTTGTCTTTCTAAATTGATTTCCTTGAGAGTGTGACTCACGTCTACATAAGCAAACCTGTTATTTAAAGAATTTTGGCCCTTGGAATTATAAAATATTTTTTTCCACTCACCTTTGGATAAAAACACGGGAAAATAACATGGTTCGGTTTTTGTTATTGATTAGTTTAATGTGTGGTGACCCAAACCTAAATAATAATGAATTCCCTCTCCTTTCCTATATAAACCCACCCAAGATCCACCTTCCTCTTCCCTCAAAGCCATTGGAGTTCAACCAACCCCTATCCTAATCTATCTAAAATCCCCCCAAGGTTCCTCAAGCTTCTATGAATCCTCTCTCAAGCCTCTCTCATGCATTTGGGATCAAACTTCCAAGTAAGGGATTTCTTCCTTTCTCATTTTTGACCAATTTTCCTTAAGATGTAATCCCCTTTTGTTTTCAATTACAAATGGTGGGGTATGATTTAACACCTACCCATACTTATTTATTTATTTTTGATTGATGATATACCCCTTTCTCTCTCATTAATTCCATCCATGTATACTCGGTACCAGGCCAAAATTCTGGGATGGATTTCTCTCTCATATAGTTTACATTCAAGAAATTCATTTGTATCATGAATCTAAATTCCATTACAATGGTTAGGACAAGTATCTATATGAGTCCCCATACTGTCCATTTCATGTAAATATTATGATACACTCATTTCTATATAATCAATCTTTTTTTTGAATCCTTATACCATGTCGTTATGATGTCAAAATTGCACCGCCTTTTTCCAAGCCAAGATCATTATTTTTGTGAATACCATACCCATGTCCCTATCAATGGTTATTAACTTTATGAACATTTACCTATTTATTATAGTGTTTAATGTATGAATTACACATTCCTTTATCATGGAATAAATAATGATGTTTAATGAATCCATGTTTTATGATCCATGTGGCACACTTATGCATGAAATGAAATGTTTATGAAGGGGGCACCCTAATAGCAGTCCAATGTCTTGGAAAAAGTATAGTATCATGATAAATCATGTGAAATTGGTTTTTAATCATGATAATTCAAGTAGAACAAGGTTTTACTCGTGATTTATGTGCAATGAGGGTTTGTACATGCTCTATGTGCAATGAGCCTTGGCTCATGCTAATTCCATGTTAAGTGTTGTTGTCGCATTTCCATGTTATGATTATCATGATTTATCATGACTTTATGTTCTTTTTTATCTTGTGCTCCATTGATATGCCTATTGTCTAATGTGTATTGTATTCCTTATGTTATTCCATGTTTATTCCCTTACTGGGCTTTGTAGCTCACCCTTTTCTTATGCATGTCCTCATATTATCCCATGCAATGCAATGTACGTGGGAATGTAGTGGTCATAGAAAAGAAGTTTTAGATAAAGATATTGTGTTTTTTATTTTTTAAGATGTTATTTAATATTCTTAAGCACCAAAGACACTATACATCTTGATATTCTATGTTATTTCTAGTGAGGATTTTATGTAATAAAATATGTTTCAGTGTGTAATAAAGAGTAGGGTTGTTATATTTGTCACATGATCCAAAGGTAAAATATTTAATAAAAGATGGTCACGAAATTGTGCATATGGGATATTCTTCATTTTTTTGGTTTTTGTGTATTCATCACTATAAGATAAAATTAAGAAAACTAAAAAGTATAATAATAATTTTTGTGGAATGATTGAACTTGTAATGAATGGTAAGATGCCAAAATTTTAATTTTATAAGGAATGTTTTTTGAGATTTGGATAAAGGTTGAGTCTTATAGTTATCTCTAATTTTAAAAAGGAATTTATTAGTAATGCTTTTATATATCTCTTTTATTTTCATCCTAAAAGTACTATGATATACTATAATTGTTCGGTGTATTATATATGTGGTTGATAGAAGAAAGATAATGATGATTTTACCATGAAATTATAGACTGGTCAACATGTTAAAGCTAATGATAGTTACTGAAGGGATTATATATCCATTCTAGGCGATGGAGTATATTTGGTAAAACATAACCATTGTTTTCAGGGTGTGGTTCGCAGAAACACATAATGGTAATAATGTGAATTGTCTTAATATTGGTTGATTGACTGAATCTATATATTTTCATCCTATTAGAGATATAATTTCGTTTGATAAGATTTATCAAAATTACATTATAAAGAGAATTAGGTTAAATTGTTATCTTTTAAATATTGTATCTGAACATGATTATTTCTTCACTTCTTTTTTTTTGAAAATCCTTGAAAATGTATTGGGTACTGAATGACATTTTAGTACAAATTTTCATCCTCAAATTTATGGACAGTCAATGAAATTGAATCTAACATTATAATGCATGCTTTAACCTTATTAAATTGATTAACTTGTTTGGTTTTATTAAAATATCTCATATGTTTTAATTTCTTATAATAAAATTTCACATCCTAGTATCAATTTATAAACTTTTGAGAAGTTATATGAAAAACAGTGTTGGAATCCATATTATTAGGATGAATTTGATGGAAGGAGTTTCTTATGACCAGAGGTGTAATAGGAAATGATTTGGAATTTATTGTTAAATCAATTATACATTATAGTATCTCATAGTATACAAAATATTTATGAAGATAACCATCAGAAAAATGTTTAAATCGAGGTATACAATATTTTTTTCTCAAAGTGGCTCCATGGAAACTTGTAACGTGTTTTGGTAAAAAGGGATTGTTATGTTTGTAGTTAATTTGACCATATTATATTCTAGATAAATTTGGATAAGTTAGAAACATATTTTCCATGACATGGGTTTTTTCACATGTACCTTATGTATTTTATGATTCACTATTATAGAAATATTTTTTGGATGCATATTTTATTTTGAATCTTGAATTAGTGAGGTTGGAGGTGAACCTTTCTTTTAAGGAATATCATATTTAAATTTTTGATAGTATAGAAAAGATATTTCATAATATATTTATTATATTATATAATTTATTATTTAAAAACCATATGATTGAATACGAAATATGGGAATCATAAAAAACTATGATTGGAAAATATCCCCACTTGTTTATGTAGTGACAAAATTACAAGGATGCAATTTAAAAAAGGGGAAAGAATGTAACAACTAAGGTATAACTAAAAAAATCATTTCAGATTAATATTCATGAAATATATTTTTTAATGTTATATTCATTATTAAAATATTAAATAATTTTTCAATCAATAAGTAAATTGATTTATTCTGATTCAATGTATTTTCTCATTTTATGTTGTGGTTGTTGACACATTTTATTATTAAGAAAAGGGACCTATTTCATAAGAGGTAGAGGTAAACCCATTACAGGTCCCATATTCCCATGAAGTTTAGGTCCAATTAAATTTTCCAAAAGACCCATGAAAATGTTATTTAACTGTAGCACTTTCTTCCACCAGATCCTGCCATGAGAGGTCGCCCGCCCAGCCTTCCATGATGGCCCAAAGGCCCTATAGCCTGAAGGCCTATTAATGTAGCCTAAAATCCAGTTTGATATGAATATTACATATTCTATAATACCTATATATAGTAGCTTCTATAATAACCAAATTTTCACCATAGTCTGATAAAATATTATGCTGAGTCTTTACCACTTAGGTAAGCTAAATTTTTTTATATTATAAGGACTAATTTAAAATATTAATTTATAATTTGATGAATTTTAAATTTAAAAAATAATCTAAATTATTTTTTAAAATTTATATATAAATATTATCATAAAGCTAATTTTTAGGATTTTTTGGAAGATATATATTTTTATGGGATGGTGAAAAATATTGAATTTTATAAAACTATAATTTTATTAATTATAAAATGTAATATAAAATTATTAAATGATCATAAAGTAATATAATGTTCCATTAATTAAAAATAATTTAATTTATTACATTTTATTCATCATTGTACTTTATTTTTTTATAAATTCATTCATATGCATAACAAATTTTAGTAAAATTGTTTTTACTTCATTTTAGGCATTTAAATTAAAATTAATTTCTTCCATGTAAAAATTGAATGTTAAAAAATGATTCCATATTTTAAATCAAGATTTAAAAATTATGTAGATATTATTCTTTTATTTTATCTCACTCTGAATAGTGACAATAATAATGATTATTCACCTTGGTAAGGGTAAATCTAATAATTAATTCAAAAAATAATTTGGTATGGTCTACAAATATCCCAATTTTTTTTATTTTACTTGATAAAATTTTACACCATAACATTAAATGTTTTTAATATTTGTAAATTTATTTCGACTTTTACTTGATAATAACCATAATAATATTTTAAATAACGAAAAAATCAAAATAAAACCTCTTTCTTTTAATATCTCTAAATTTTTTTTATAGAGATAAATACATGTTATTGTTTGTTATAAATTTATAATTTAAATATTAAAAAATTATCATGGTAATTTATTTTTAATTTTTAGTTAGGTAATAATTACCATATTTGTTAACACAATGCATCCACACTGCTTTTTCGTGTAATAGAAAAATCATATAAATGATATAAACAATATAAAGAAATAAAATATAGATGAAAATTGTGTATTTTTTTAAAATAAATATAAAATATTATTGATATTTTAAACATTTATATATTACATCCATTGTTATCTTGAAGGGATTAAATTCATACTATGTTCATTTACCTGAAATGACTTTAATGATATGTAAATTAAGAAATATATTATTTAATGACTATAATTAAAATAAAATATTATATTTGGCCAAGTGAATGGGATATGGTAAATAATATCAACCATTATTAATTTATGGTATACTTTTCTATTTATATAAACTTTTTTGACTTCAATAGTGTAAAAAACATTGATATTATGGTAATCGTCAAAAGGGATAACATAGGTTAAAACAAATATATATGGGGGAAACCACCACCTAAACATGACCAAATTTTATTATATGAGATAATTTTAACTCATAAATTTTGTATATTTTATATCAATATTTTTTTCACATGTCCATGAAAATTTATATATTTTAATTTTATACATTAATAAATTCCAAAGGTTCCCCTCCCCTCATTTATAAAAGAGAACCTCCTCCCCTCTCTTCCATACACATTTTGAAAAATATTGTTAAGATAATAAATTCCAAATATATCCTGAACATACCACCCCACATCCTAGAGGTCCTAGTATCCCAAAAATAACAATCCTAAAATGATTCATGTGTAACCCAAAGATGATATATGGGGAGAAGGTATCGATTCTAACCAACCTGTTTTAAGTTTATTTCTCCGTGTACAATTTTATAATCTTATTTAACCATGATGAAATAATAAAATAAATATATTACATATAATTAAATTCCATTTTGTTTTTTTACATCCATTTTTCATATCTCGTTCCATCTTATAGAAAATAGAAACATTGTGTATGAGAATGAATAGATTATCACTTCCATATAGTGATATGTTTCATTTTTCATCATAAAAAAAGAATGACTGTTATTGAGATAGAGTTAATTAAAATCAATGATATTAATGAAATAATTATAATTCAAAAAAATATATATTATTGAAATTATTACAGTTATATCCATTGGAAAATGATAACGATTTACATGCGTTTCTGTAGACTACAACCTCCATAGTGAGATGTGATTTATTTTTTGTTTGACTCTAATGGATTTTTCTAAATTGTGTTTAATTTATCGAAATTATAATCATTTAGAGATTAATTTTGTATATATTATAAAACAATGAACCCTTTGACCACGATCAACCAACTCAATGTATTTTGGTATTATATACCAAACATTCACAAAATTCCTGACGTAAACATAATTATTAATGTAAATAATAAAGAATGAAAATAAAAGAAATAGAAGGGATAATTGTAATATAGTGAGAAAGAAATATGTTCTTATGAAATTATTTAATTATATAATTTTTTATTCTATTTCAAAATAACATGCGATTTTATATGGAATTTAAGTTCTTGGATTTTACATTAAAAATATATTTCAAATTTTTAACACATTATTATCTTTTACCCCTATAGTCATGATCATTTAAATTACAATGAATGTTCATATAATATAAAGATGCATTTTAAACTACAATTTAATTTCATTATAGGTTTTATAAATTAATTTTTTTATTGATTTACAAACATGGTACCTTTAAAGGAGGACTGAGAGGACTGATTATTTTCGATTTTTGGACATGAATAGAATTTCCCACCATAACAACTCTTCATTTAATTTTCTATTTACAAGTATTCGTATTTATTTTGAAGTAGAATAATTTCCCCAATATTTTTTGAATTTTTCATCTTAAATAGTGTAAAACATATTATTATATTTAACCTCTTTCTATATGAAAATGGATAGTTCTATTATTGTGGGTTAAAAAGAGTCTCAAAATGTATTTATGATGAAAAGTTGAAATATTGAAATTGGATTTTTATTAAATGGTTAATTATAATTATTGATAATGAGGTTTTACCCAAATTATTCTTCTATTATTACAGATAAAGATGCATATTATATGATAGATGAGCCTAAAATAGATCCTTGATGCATTAGATAATGATCCTGGTTTTCAATGCCAATAAAAGGTAGTATGTTGGGGTGGTTTCTACTATATATTTAACTATGATCCTTTTATTTCAGGTACAATTTTATATTTATTATTATTATTATTATAATTTTCTATGTTTTCTATAGGGAAGTTTAATTTCATTCTATGGGGTTTATATGTTTTAATTGAGAAAATAGTGTATTTTCTTGCATACAAGAATGATTTTATAAACTCAGCTAATAATATAGAAAAGGAAAACATTTTATTTTCATGTTATCGCTATACTAACCGATTTATTTTTTTATATGACTTACTTATATTTTTGTATTAGTGTCATGTTTTATTTTTTTTCATAAGTTTTAAGGACGAGTAAGAACAATTACTGAGTTAAGTTGAATGCCATAATTATTTGTATTAAAAAATTACTTCTATTTAAATGTTTTAAATTATCTGAAAATGGACCTAGAGTGTATGAGTCCAATTTGTAATGTATGGGTATGTTATATAATATATATGTCCTAATTCTTTAAAAATATAATCCTTAATGGTATTTGGGAATATAAGGAAGTGAATTCTACTCTAATTATATAAGATTATATAATTTTTTATGTACAATTTCTTATAGTATCATAGAATTTGGTAATGATTAATGGTTACAATTTATGAATATATTATTATAATAATCCATGTATAAAAATTTTATAGATATAATCATTACTAGAGTTTTTATGAATATTGTTTATGAAATAAGAAGATATTTAAAGAGATCGACATCAACCATTTAGTTGAATTTTTTTTACAATTTATTGTACTCTTTTCTATGTAGAGCTCATATCAATTAATGGATATCACTTTTTAAATATAACAAAAATGAAAATTTCATTTATTAATCTAGAGGGATATGTTATTTTTCATGATCGAGTCTCTATATATTTTAAAAATTATTTTACAGCCTATTGATCACATTTGACAAAGTGTGTAATAATTGATTAATCTAAATTTTTTCTGATTGTCACACTTATATAATATTTTTATACATTAGTTGCTTATCTATATATACCTACAATTTATAAATTTCATATAGAATGGGAAGATATCGATTTAGTAGTTATTTACTTGGTGGTTGATGGTACATGTTTGGTACACTACATTCACACTCCTTATTTCAAATGGGCACCCTTTTATGGGGTTACTAAATAGTTAAATATGTTCTCACCATTCAAGTGTTTGGTGTTTTAAATATTTTTCAAAATGTAAATAGAATTAAATTTATCTTACAATGATCATTATAAGGATGGGATTTAGAATTATCAATAACAGAATTAGAGATGTACATGATTGTAAGAAATATCATTGACTAATAGCTAGATTGATATATCTAATTTCTGAGACTATGATAACATAATAATTGGTTATGCACCCCACATATATATCACAGATCATTATCATAATCATTTTACAAGTTTATTTTCATTTTGGATTCATAAATTTCAATAAAATGAAATACCAAAACCCATGCATTATTTTCAACTTACATAATAACAACACAATAACAATGTGGACTTAATGAACTTGTTATCCACTTTAGAGACAACTTAAACATTCAACTCAAATATAAAATATCTTTTTAACTTTATCTATGGTTATCAATGCCCATGAAATTACCTTCTGGACAAATTACATAACCTAAGACTAGTTTATATTCCTTATTAAATTTAACCAGATTTCATTATAATACAACATTTAATGATAAAAATGTATAGTTTTTTATGAATGATACATGTAACATCATTAACACCCCCCATACCCCAATTTTTTACATTGTTTTCATGGAATGTGATCATTCTTATAGCCAAAAATTATTAACTTAAAAATTGAACTACAGATTTGGTTGTTCGACAAAAAATGTAGAATCTAATAATATTTTGTTTATAGAGATTATGTGTTAAATCATTATTGTTTTAATATACTATATGGTTATCATACTCATTTATTTTTATGTTTCATTTTAAACTATTTATATTAACTAGATAACATGTATTTCAAAAAATATCACTATTTATATCATTGTATTATACTTCATAGTTATCAAATGATAAAAAGTCAACTTCTATCTCTTTATTGTTTTTATAAAATATTATAATTTTATCACTATTGGAGTCCGAATTAAATTTTTTATATTTTAATAATTTTTCTGAATGTATACCATATTTTTTCGATTTAATCAACTTAATGAAATAAATTTTCTAGTGAATCATACTTATGTATATAAAATTTATAAAATTCGGTTTTATATTAATAACAAGGTTCCAAATTTTTTTTCAAAATATGTAATCTATTAACAATATAATAAATTCTCAAATGCATCTATTTTTAATGGATCATGGAAAAACATTTAATAGACATACAATTAATCATTAGATGTACTTTTTAATAAACATTATAGCACTTTTTAGGGGTACAATAAATATAAAACTCAAATCATCCATTTAATTTTCAATAAAATAATTTTTTTGTTTGAATTATAAAAATACATTCATATATAAAAATTATTCTAAAATAAAAATGAAAAATAAAATAAATAATTATCTTCATTCATTTTCATTAAAAAAAGATATCATAATGAAATTTTTAATCTATTATACTATAATAAACTGAATATTTTCCTCAATGTGTCTCGAATATTAAAAATACACATAAAATTATTTTAATTCAATGATTATTCCTTTTAAAACCTAAAATTTCATCATTCATAAATATTTTAAATTTTTTTAAATTTTGTTAAACTGTAGTTGGAAAATTTTATGAGTCAGTTGAAATTTAAAAGAGAGAACAATTTCAGTGAGGTTTCATTTTTTATGAATAATTAATAATTTTTTTATGGAAAAAATAGGGAATCCATTGAATTTATATCTAATATAATTCATATTAAATACATTTTGAATGAAAAAAAAACCAATTTGATTATATTTCAACAATTTAACATATGTTTATTGAAAAATAAACTTATTGTATTTGAAAATTAATGATAAAACATAATGAAATTTTTCCATATGAACACTCAAATCAAAATAATGATATAACTATTAAAATAAAATTTTCCACATATTTAAATTAGAAAATAAATTTTTTTGTTATGAAAAAACCTTCCATGAATCATTTTAATGATTTTTTTGATTATGTTTTTTTATAGGAGACTATCTTTTTGTGTTTGATATTTTTGATGAATTAAAATATTTAATTATAAATTTTAATTTTAATTAAAAAAATATTTTTAATATTTTATTCATTTTTTATACTAAAATATATTATTTCTGAGTGAAGATAAATTGGTGGTTTCATTATTTGATTATGTTTTTAAAAATACATGTGGTGTGTATAAAACAATTACTAAAATAACATCAATTACTAATTTATAACATGATACTCAAGAAATTTCACATGATTCATATTGGAAATAAGA
The DNA here is from genome assembly GCA_963277665.1 of Viscum album. Taxonomy (NCBI): domain Eukaryota; kingdom Viridiplantae; phylum Streptophyta; class Magnoliopsida; order Santalales; family Viscaceae; genus Viscum; species Viscum album. The sequence goes on along the minus strand of OY728133.1, from coordinate 1,368,104,369 downwards.
AAGATGTGTTAAAATAAATTAAAATGTACAAGGAATTATTTTAATTACATATTTAATTTAAAATAATAAATTAATTTTGTTCCTATCACTTCATATCGCATATAGAGCTACGCTCTTCCTCTCATCTCTCTAAGTGAGAAATGGGTTTCCTACCATCACCATCACATGAAGAAGATCCTTATAATCATATTTCTTATTTCAATGTATCTCATCATCACAAAAAAATAGCAACTTTGAACTTATTTATTTAGATTCCTCATGTCATTGGACATATTTTTTATTCTTCCTTAACGTCTATTTTCTTTTCACCCTATGATGGGTTCTTCCATTCAAATAGTGAATTCCTCAATTCCTCGTCATCTTTATCATAGGATATCTTACATTCCCCCTCTTTACTACATAATTTTTTTCCTTTAAATTTTTATACTTCCAGAATTCAGTTGCCTTTCATTGTTGATAATTATTGGAGTTCAGTCCCGAACTAGGTATTTTCATTTTTTTGTCGAATCAATTACTATCCTCTTTGGTCCTATTTGATCGTGGAGGAAGCAATTCCATAACAAAGAATATTTTTATTGAAAAATTTTAATCAATGAAAATATTCTATTTTGAAATGTTAGTGAAAATTATAATACAAGATCATTGGTTGAAATTTGATTGGGTTTCATTTCAAAATTGAAAAATACAAATGTTTTGTGTTTTTATTTTTCCAGTGGATTTGGGTAGGTAAATTGTTATTGTGAATTTTTTTCATGATGGGTGTGTTCTATTATGTAGATTTTGGGATAGAAGAAGGATTTTTCTATCAATTACTATTGATTATACAATTGTATCATTTATATATTGATGATTTTATTTGAGGAAACTGCTACTGGGGATGAACTTGTGGGGTGGTTTTTCTAGGATGGACATGTCAAAAAATTTATTCATAAAAATAAATAATTTTATTTAAGACCATCATGTATTTTTTGGATAAATTATATGGATATAGATGTGCAATTACACATTGGATTTGGGGTATATTTCTCATATCTTATCCGGTATAAAAGCATCCTCGATTTTTTTTTATAAAAAATATATATATTCCGAAATTATTTTAAAATGTTATATATATATATATATCAACTTTTGATAAATTTATTTTCATATATATATATATTTTATTTATATAAACATAAAAACTATTAATAATGTATTTAGTCATAGTGGTTGGATTTTGATTTTTCTATATATGAATTTGTGTCCCCCTCCAAGAGTTCTCCCATTTTTGTTGAACTGAATTGTTCTTTGTCCAGAAAAGTGAGATCAGATAAGTAATAATCACACACATTTTTAACTATAAATATGTTATGATGAGATATCTTCTTTATATTAGTCCCTTGAAGTCGAAATTCTTCATATATTTTTATTCCCAACATCAATGTAGTTGGGCGGTCATTTTATAGGGACCATCATCCCAAAAAATCATGGATTAATTATTACAGGACAAATCCACCAAGAACCCTACACCATAAAGTTATAGTGCATCCAACCATTTTGGGTAGTGATTTAAATTCACACATCGAGATTCAATATGCAGTATCCATCTTCCAATGTATTTTCCTAGAGTCAAAAGTTTTTAAATAATTTTAGAACATTGAATATGGATTTCTAATCCCATAAAGTGATGATCCAATACATGGTGAAACTTTACCATTTTTATGGAAATAACTTCTCCTGGGTGTAGGATAAGAGGAATTTTATTCTTATAGTGTTGAATAATTATTGTATCCTGGAACTAAACCTTACTCCAATTCCCAATGACCTTGCTCCAAATCCCAAAGGCACATCTGTCTACATGGAATACGTTGTGCACATTCATGAAAGGGGAAATTAACATTAATACTATGATATTTTGTGTCAATGAAAAATTTTCACATCATTATGAAATCTAATTTAAGATTATTTTCTCCAAAAAAATTATTCTCGAGAAATATGATATAAACTCATGTTAAAGTAAAAATACAAGGAATAAGGTACTAATAAATTCCTTATTCTAACGTATATAGAATTCAAGACGGTCATTAACAAGAAAATGTCAGTGCAAGTTTTAGTGCTCTAATTAATTGACTAAAAATATAGTTCGTAGTTATTAATATATCCGAAGCATTATATGTTGGTGAAATTATTTCTAAAATATAACCAACATGATATGTCTACGGTAAATCATTAATTAAAAAGAGTGTGGTTATTTCCTTCGAACTATTTAAAATGATTCTTTGTATTGAGTAATAATCTATGTCTGGAGTCACGAGTATGACATATCTATTTCATAGAAAAATTAATATCTTTGATGTAAATGAATATTCAAACCCTTCCATATATGTCGTAAATAATATTAAATAATTCAAATAGGATGAAAATACTCTCAAGAAGAAAAAATCATTCATTGTCTATGGAAAACTAGTGCATTTTTTCTTTGGAATTATTCTCTAAAAAGAATGTTACCAAATAGATTGCAAATATTCTAACTTAAGAGAATCTAGTTTGAATGTTATCTGAATTAAATATGATTTTTTAGATGAAATGGTGGATTAATTATTGAGAAATGATTTTTTTATTCAAGGAGATTTCTATTATCAAAACATATGATGATTGTACAATTGTGATGGAAGTATGCCATGGAAACAATTCTTACATAATGTTAGCAGAAATGAACCATCAAAATATACATTATTTTTGGGAAGAAATCGATTATTCTTAATATGTTATATGCTCCTGAAATTTGAATGTATTTAGTATTTTTCAATATTCTCTCCAAGAATGTATTTGAGGGTTCATTAGATCTAGAATGGTCACCTTTCCATATAAATACATGTTTATGGGGACGTGGAACTCAAATGATGACATGTATCAAATATTCATTTATAATATGATTCAATCAAATATTTACATTAATATGTTCCCTAACCTATTTAATGATCACTTATCATCTATTAATTATAATTCATTAATATTAATAATGAAGTTAAACATAATGAACTTTTGAAATGACCTTAATAAATGTAAAACATTTGTAGAATCTATAATAGTATTTTTGAATGAAGTTATAATATATTAAAACATATAAATTTTGATATTGATGAGTTAAATGGTTGATTAAATCATGGAGAAAAATGGAATGTTAATACTTTTTTTGTTGAATGCATTATATATTTATAAATATATATCCTTAAAACAATAGATAAATCCTTTAATATGTTTTAAATAAACAAAACGGAATTTAAAACCCATTTAAACGAAAATATTAAAAAAACTGAGCAGATATATGTGGAGAATAATTTTTAAACAAGTTTAATGAGATTTTAAAATAATATGGTATAATTTATCAATGTAATTATCATTAAAAATCATAGAAAAATGGGATAGTTTAAATGAATAATTATGCTTTAGTAGAAATGGTAAACTCTATAAGTAATCAATATAATGTAAAAAAAGTTATGGGGTGAATCTATGAGGTTTTTTGCCGTAATATAGACATAATAATCCGAAAATGAACTAGAATTGATCTAAGATAAACTAAATGTGGTTTATTTAGATAATCATAATATTTTAATGCATATAGAATTATGGATTTAGTATATACTACAATTTTTGTGTCAAATGATATAGATTTTTTCTAGAAATATAATAAATATAATGTGGAATTTGTTATTACACATTCAACTATCTATTTTACTCCATCTATTTCAAATATAATAGTTATGAATAATTATGATTATCCAGTCTAAACCAATCATAACACAAGAGTTTTGAAGGATAAACATACACATTAAAATTTTTATTTCTCCCGATTCCATAATTATCCTTCTCAAGGGAGTTAAAAATTATGTTCTTCTGAATATGTATTATACGATATTATTTTTATAAGATATCTCAATGACATATAAAGATGCTATTTAACCTAGATATTTTTCTTTATTGAAATAATAAATTAATGATAAAATGGATTCTGTTTGGGGGAATCATACTTATATCATTAATGATTTACCAAGTGGTTCAAACCCTATTAGTTTTAAATGGGTTTTTAGAATGTATTTTTATTCTGTTGTAATCATTAAAAATTGTAAAGCATGGTTTTTAACCAATGGTTTTAGATTAATAGAATGGATTTATTATTCCGATACTTCTACTTCAGTAGTTCAAATTAATGCCAATGTATTTTATTTTCCGTAGTTTAAATTAAGAATTTTTATGTAATCCAAGTGGATATTGAAACTAGTTTTTTAGTTGAAGACATAAATTATAATAATTTCATGGAACAACAATAGGGGATTGTAAAAAGAGAGAGAAATGAATGTATGTAATATTTTTAAATCTCATTACATCCATTAACAAGATCTGACAAAATGGAATAGTAAATTTGATTCTATTATTTTATCTAATGTCCTTACACATAATAATGAGTAAAAAATGTGTTCATTCAATGTTCAGAAAATAATATTATGTTATTTTGGTGTTACATGTAGATGATATGTTTATTTTGGGAACCAATTTGATTTGTATAAGTGGGAAAAATAATTTATCCACTATATTTAAAATGGTAGATCGTTGAATAATTGAAACAATTATCTGTATGAATGTTAGAAAACACAGTGGTTATTATTATTTATGTTAGTATCATTACCTAGAAAAACTATTAAACAAATTTGATCATCATTGTTTTTTAGATGATAAATATAAATCTGAATATAGTGTTAAATTTTTTATTAATGTGGGCCCATCCATATCACAACATGAGATTACTAGTGAAATTAGTTCATTAATGTATGATATAAATTTCAATAGAATTGAATTTTCTTTTGGGTGATATAAAATGAAAACATATAACAGTAATTCTAATCTTGATCATTGGATATGTAAAATGAGAATCTTTAGATACTTATGAAAGTATAATGATTCTATATTGTACTAAAATTATTTCCCAACTGTATTAGTCGGATACTCTAATGTGAGTTGGATTAATATTATTAGTGATCACCAATACAAATATAATTTTTTTACCCTAGGAGGTTCTCTTGATTCTTTGGAGAGAAATAAACAATCATTTATTTCACATTCAACCATAGATTCATAATTTATCACCCTAGAAGAAACTAGAAAGGAAGCTCATAGATTAAGAATCTATTATTGGATATAATGTTGTGTCCAAATCTGATGCCTCCATTCTATAGTAGTTTTGATATCAAGAAACTGTATCAAGGGAATATAGTAGAGTCCATTATAGAAAGTGTCGACATATATGTTTAAGATATAATTATATGAGATGATTGTTACAATATGATACAATAAATGTTTTCTATGTGAAATCATGTAAAAACCATGGACAACCGTCAAAAAAATCTCTACAGAGAGTGATCATCCATGAATATTATAAAGATATGTTGTTAATATCCATAGAACAAATAATTTCGGTAATGAAAACCCAATAATTTCATTACCTAGTTCTTGATCTGTGTGTTTAATGCATAAAAATAAGTTATGAAGATGAATGTTGCTATTAAGAATTATAACTCAAACAACTTGGGGTTAATATTGTCTATTATTTCTACAGGTTGGTGTAACATCCAACCTTGGGTTCCATACCCCAATTCCCCAATCTGGTTCTTCATATAACCTATGGCACATCTCCTCATACGCCTGAGGATACCAACTAGTAGTGAGGGTCTAATATAAATCATGGTTAGACTATACCCTTTGTATTTCTTTATTATATCATTACACTAGTGGAAAATAATGAAACAATAAATTAATAACATAAACCCAGCAATATAACTAAACCAAGATCAAAAGATGCCCATGCCTTGTGATAAAATATCAAAACTGAACTTTAAATATGTCATGAAAATATATGTTCAAATTTTCAAACACAACTCAAAATTAAAGAAACTGATAACTCCCAAGTGGGTGTCTAACCACTTCCATTTCCTTCATCGATTCTATTTTAGAATCATCCATATAATTTAAGATCTTTGTCATTAACTTTTCCTATAATAATGTATTCTATTTTGGTACCGACCAGCCAGCCTGTGTAGGGTGTGAGGATAACTCAAAAATCCACCACCAATAGTGTCTATAATAATATCTTATCAATAAAAGTGTATGAAATTGTATAAATAAAATATGTACAATGAAAAGGTAAATAGTAATCACATTATCAAGTATTAATCTATATTTTAATACATAAACTCCTTTGTTTTTTAGGACACCTAAACCTCAATACCTTTTTCATCCTCTTCTGGAGTATAAACCATTTCACATTATAAATTCACGATTCATTAAACGAATGGGATTTCATTATCAATTCTGTCTCAATTTTTAAAATGGATAATTGTAACCATAGCCCAATAAAAATATTTTGGGTCATGGTCATTATTACATGGACTGCATGGGATTGGGAAACAACAGACTGTGTCCCAAAAATATTTATCACTATGGGTTTAATAAGCAGTAGACTATATTCCGCAGATATTTATTATTATATTCATCAGAATAAGAAGACCATTTCCCTCACACATGGGATTTGGAAGTCACATACCATGACTCAAACTTATTTGTAAAGAAATTTATCACTTTGGTCCTTGGAAGTATCCAACAATTCCCCACACATGTTTATCATATCAATAAATGATTATCCACATTAACCATATTATCAAATTTCTTAATCAATCACGCAATTAATTAACTCATCAATTAATTAATTAATTTTTTTCCATTAAAAATAAAAAAACCTTCCATTAATTAATCCAAAAATTTATTAATCAATCCACACTCTAAATTTCCATAATTAATTAAACAGTTAATTATTCTATTCTAAATATCAATATCCCATAATTAATTAATCAATTAATTATTCAATCAATTATTGTATAAATAAAAAATTCTACATTAATTAATTGAACAATTCATTAATCAATCATTAATACCAATATCCAGTAATTAATTAAACAATTAATTTTTCAATCAATGATTTTATAAACACAATAATCCATATTAATTAATTCAATAATTAACTCATAAATCCAAAAACAAATATTCTTTAATTATTTCAACAACAAATTAATCCTATCAATTTTACTATTTAATGCAATAAATAAATAATCACATTACTCCCATTAATTAAATAATCTTTTAATTAATTACATTGTTCAATTCAATAATTAAATTATCACATTACTAACATTAATTAATTCATCAATTAATTAATCTTATTAATTAATTAGAAAATTAAATAAAAAATAACACAAATTTGTTAATTCATCAATTAATTAATTTCATTATTAAATTCAATAATTAAATATTGACATAACTCACATCAATTAATTCGATAATTAATTACTCAAATTATTCTTTTAAACAATTAAATAATCACATTAGTCAAATTATTTAACTCACCAATTAATTAATCCCTTTATTTAATTCAATAATTAAATAATCATATTACTCACATCAATTAATTTTTCAATAGATTTATACAATTATTTAATTATATAATTAAATAATCATATTACACAAATTATTTAATTCTTCAATTAAATAATCCTATTATTTAATTCAACAATTGAATAATCACATTACTCACATTAATTAAGTCACTATTTAATAAATCAGATTCATTTATTCAAAAATTAAATAATCACAATACCAACATTAATTAATTCGTCAATTACATTTTCCTATTATTTAATTAAATAATTAAATAATCACATTATTGAAATTAATTAATTCTTCAATTAATTTATCCTATTATTTAATTCAAGAATTATATAATCACATAAATCCCATTAACTAATTTTATCAATTATTTAATCAAATCCACAATCACATAAATTCCTATTATTATTTTATCAATTAATTATTACAAATTACTATTCAATAACCCTAATTAATTCATCTATTAATTAATCCATCGTAAATAAATTCTGCATCCCCTAATTAAATCCTCAACTAACAATTATATCATAATAAAATCACTATCCCCATGTTAATTCCTTAATTTATTATTCTATTTCAATCAATTTAATATCTCTGAATTAATTCCTCAAATAATTATTCTATCTCAATAAATTTAAAAAATAACAATCTTCAGTATTATTTCTAAAATTAATTTTCACTATTCACAACCTTAATATGATAATTATAATTTTGTCAACATATTATTTAATTTCAACGTTCTCTACCCTGTAATAATTAATTAAAAAATTAATTATCCCCAAAAAAAATTCATAATCCGAACCATTCCAATTAATTAATAAAATTTTACAATCTCAATAAGTCCTTAAATAATTCAACAAAGAATCATCCCAAAAATGATAATTCTAATATTTTCAATTTCCCAATAACATAAGTTAATTGATTCACCGAATTAACAAATTTCATCAACAACTCAACTTCCATATATCTAATATCAATTAATTACATACATATACATAATCTAAATCAAGACAATTGGAATTGAATTATTGACCACCTTACTCAAATCATTGACGAATGATCTCCCAAGGTAATCCCAAAAATTTGAGCAACAAAGCGACATAGAAGGAGATCTTGATTAAATACCTAGATCCAATATTTAAATGAGTGAAGACCTAAAAATCAAAATCTAAATATAGATCCATCAGTTTATAAATATCCCTCTTTTATCCCAGAAGAGGAGAGGAAAATAGATAATTCAAAATAAAAAGAACACAAATTCACGGGAGGTATATATCTTCAATCCTCCCTTTGATTTTCCATGAATAGAGGTTAGAAGGTCTTGTAATCCATATGAGATGCTCCAAAATTGATATGATTTGGTTCGGGCCAATTTGGGGTCAAACATGGGTAAAAATAGTGTGTTCAGAAGATTAAAATATATTTTATAGGTTAAATAAATCCTCATGCATAGTGTGTGTTGAGTTGGTATGGGGTATGATAATCTCCTATGATACTAACTGATGGATTGAAATGATACTGTAGATACCAAATATACAAGAGGGTGGGGGTGAATTGTATACATAAAAAACCCTTAAGGATTTTTTTTATAAACAAAATTCATAACACCTCTAAGACTACATAGTTGCCTGATTCTGGAAATATGATTCCGAGAATGAAATTCTAGAAAAGTAAATCTGGAAATGAAACTTAACAAAAGTTTAAAAAGATAAAGATTCTACCTTAATGCGAAGAGAATATTACTAAATCAGAGTGTACAAGTATGAGGAAGTATAAGAAATTTATACATTCCTCAACAAACAAAATGTAGTAGAAAAATTGAAACAAAACAAGTAATATGTAGAAAATATTTTAACCCAATGAGAATGGTATCCAGCAACCATTGATAAATGTACCTTGATTTATACATTCAAGAAATTATGTCTTACCCACACTAGGGTAAGCCCTCGATGTGATGATAAGAGTCTGTCTTGCTATCCCCGTAAGCCCTCAACTTCAATGTAGTTGGAACCTCTATCTTCCGATCCCTGGATTCCCTCGAATATACTCAGCAACATTCAGAGTCACCCAAAGAAATTTTGCATGATGAAAATATGAACTAGGTGTTCAGTACACCCAAAACATGTAAAGTCTCTCTCTATAGAAATCACTTCAGCAGCATGTAATCTCTAGATTGATCATCTTTTTTTGAGCTCGTTCAAATGAGATCTTATTTATCGACATATTCTCAACGGTTGGCTCCCTCATCCAATGATCATATTATTCCTTGAATTTCATAGGGACATATACATGTGTCACTCAAACAATGGATAGTTAGTAACTGAATGCACGACATCATTTTATAATACAAACAAGTTTAAGAAGAAATTTTGTTACATAACCAAAACCAAATATTCAGAATGTAAGAAAATAAAAGTTCAGAGTCTAACCAAAAACACATTTGGTGTCTATAATACAAGGATATTCAATTTTTTCCCATGGGATTCAGAGCATGTACTCTATAGAATTCCAGAATATAAATTTCAAGGAAATTCAGAATCATGATTCACAAGAATTCGAAACCTGAACTTATGATGTTTAGAGTCAGAGTTCATGAGAATTCAGAGTCAGAACTTACAGAGTTCAGAGTTTGAATTCCGTAGAATTCAGAGTCATAACTCATAAGTGTTCGGAGTCCGAATTCAATGAACTCAGAGTCAGAACACATAAGAGTTCAGAGAATGAATTTAGAGAACTCAGAATCAAAACTCATAAGAGTTCAGAGTCTGAATTCCGAGAACTCGAAGTCTGAATTCGGGTCCTAAAAACAGAATTCTATTTATCTAAGTATTTTATTATTACAATGTTTTAGATATGCAACCGAATTTTACACTTAGACAAAGATAATGAAAAATGGAAAACAAGGTAAGGATAAATTACCTTAGTGAAGGGAAATTTTCCTTATGAAAGTAAAACACAGGGTAAAATTATATTTTCCTTGAGATAAGGTGTTTGTTATTTTCAAAACATAAGGATCGTTAAAGGGATAAGGAAACCATATTGACTCAACAGTCTCCCCAAACATGAAGGAATGAAAATTTCATAAGGAAACATTATTGACTCAACAATATCCCCCTTTTTGGGAATCAGTAACATCCTTACGAAAAGGAAAATAAGGAATTAGAAAATATTTTTCTATACATTGAAAATAAATATTATCTCCCTTATCATAGGGATAATGATGAATACAACTAACTCCCCCTGAGGATTTGTAATAATAAGGATCATATTCTAGATTTTAAAAATGAGGTTTTTCATTATCATGACTACGGAAATCTCTATAATGAAAAATAACACTAAGATAAACTCCCCCTTACTTCGGGATATTTCTTCTTTACATGTTATTCTTTTTTCCTTTCTCCTGCATTGTTATTTTAAAAAATAATTTGAGGGAAATAGAGAAAAAATTATGCTACCTGAATGATTTGTACTGCACATCCAAAGGAAAAGAAATAAAATAATTTATTATGATTAGGGAGAATTGGTACATGGAAGAAGAGTAAAACAAAAGATCGTATTGTGAAAAATTTATCCTTCCTTTTCCTTCATCATCAACTTCTTTACTATATTCTTCAAGTTTTTGAGATCCTTATGATCTTCCTCTGCTCGCTTAAGAATTTGATCCTGATCCTCAGATTTTTTCTCTAAATCCTTGATTTTTTCTTCTAGAGACTTAAGAGCCTTTTCCTGATCTGTGAGGACTTCCTCTTGCTTGACAAGATTTTATTCTATCTCAATCCGAAGATCTATATCCCTCTTCCATCTTTGGGAAACAGAATACAATTTCCCATTCAGATCCTTCACTTATTGAATACGAGAAATTTGTTCTAAATTAAACCTTTCTTCAAAACTGGTTATAAGATCTTTGATCCTACCACCATCAATTTCAAAAATCTCATTGACACTATCTTGAAATTCATCACGTTCACTAAAATCCTTAACTGTTTTCTTTGAGCAACTAACCATTTTATTAGAAGACATTTTTTGGTCATCGTAGTTAATGATGAAATTCTTGAAAGCAGCCTCAAGCTCGATACACTTGTCCATCACCATTGAAATAGAATCTGATTTCTGATTTAGTGTGTATTGAATCATCTGGATTCTAGAGTCTATGCTTTGTAAAATCTGAATGGTTCCAACGAGCTTCTTCAATGACTAGACAAAAAAATCATGTCCTAGAGATGATGATTCTAAATCTGATACTTTTCTAGGTGAAGGCTATTTCCTTATCTTAGCAACATTCCTCAATGATGATCCACCAAATTCCTTTTGCTTTAAAATGGATTTAGTAGGTGTATCAACAACCACCTATTTCCCCTTATCAGTTTTTGGAATTGCTTCCACATCCAGAGATTCGTGTTCACTGTCAGATTGTTGAACAATTATATCTTCATCAATCTTCCCCTTCTCAGCTCCTTCCTGAGCATCTTCAGGATGAATAAAATGATGATTAAAAAATTCTTCCTCAAAACGATTGTTCACTTTATCATCATCTTTCTCATCCTATTCTTTCTGATCCTTCCCAGGTGTAACAAGATTAGATGATTGTTCTTCAGAAGTTCAGATTGAATTTTTTTTGGATAGACTATCTTTCTCATGGAATTCATCAACTTTCTTTATGAGATCTTTGGTGTCACCACGTCTTTCTTCTTCCTCCACTTCTTCTATAACTTTTTTTACTTCAAAAAATTTTTCTTGGGCTTTTTCCAGAGTCACGAATTTCGTTCTCGAAGTCTCATCTAAATCATCTACAATGAAAGATTTTGGTACTGTGATATTCTATGAATGTTTTTTAGAATCCCTGTGAAGTGAATGAAAAATTTTGGTCTCAGACATCTTTTTCTTTTTCTTCTTTTCTATTGTATGACTCTCAATATAATCAGTAGTCTTCTCTTTCAAAGTCGTTGCTTCAGTAGGATCCAAGAAAAACTGTGGCTCTCCTTCCTTCCAATTTTTCTTATCGTCGCTCCATTTTTCTACAACCTCATATAGATAGGATTTTTTCTACTTACGGTTTGGAGGAGCGGATTGGATTCCATTGCTTTAGGGGTTTTCTCATCATATTATACTTCCTTCAGCTTCCTCTTTTTTCTATCTTTTTTGATGGTTCATCAACTTTTGATTTTTTGGAACAGCTTCATCTTTCTTCTGTTGTATGTCATAAAATAATCCAGAGTCTTTAGAAAATCCAATGTTCATTATCTTCATTGTATCATCAATGACAAGCATGACATTGAAATCTATATGTTTTGAACTAAAAGGAATTTGAACAGATTTTAAGCACCGCACAATCAACATAGAAAGAACGTACAGGTACATGATAATCTAAGACTTCAGATTTAAATTCTTGATATTCTGAATCGTAATGAGAATATTATTAACCAAATTAACCTTCCTCAGGTTCACCAAAAAATCAAAGAAGTACATATCTCTCTTTTTCAAGGTGTCCTTGTCACCTTTTCTCGGAAGGATAAATCATTGAACCCATAATTCAAGGATCCAATTATTTGTAGAGAGGTGAGAAATTTTCGGAGTCTTGACATCAGTAAGACCGAGACAGTCCATATATATTACCATTACAAAGCTTCCACTGACATCCGACAACTTGTGGGAACAGAATTTAGCTTTCCCTTTGTATATAATACCAACTAAGCTGGCCGCCTTATTATATGAAAGAGAATAGGTCTTTCCATAGCTTTTGACGAAAAACATCTCTATGCCTTCTTCTGTTAAGAAACTGACTAATTCATAAAAAGTAATAAGTAAATTTGGATACACCAAATTTTGAGCCCCTGTCTCCAATATAGAAACACTTTCCCATCCATTCAGCTTAATTTTTTTTGAGATTAAAGAATCATACTTGTTGAAGAAGATCAGATGCACCAACCTTTTTCTATACACCTTCCACTCTGGAATAGGCTTGATAGTAGAAATATTCTTCTAAGAGGATTATTATACAGAAATTCGGATTTGAGAAAACTCTGAGATGTTCGAAAAGGTCTTAAGTAGAGGGTCAGAACATTAGCATGAGAGATCTTAAGATAGATGTGGGACTAGCATCGTGGGTCCTTTATATAGGTGTTTGATTTGACTGTTCATCTTCCAAACTCAATTCAATGACTGAAAATCCTTTTGATCAGATCTGATGGTTGATATGTTATCTGCAAGGAAAACTTGACAAAATATGATATTTTTAGGTTTTTATGAAATCATTTGGATTTAGGAAAAAGAGAATCCGAAAATGTTAAAAAAAATGAAAATACCTAAAATTAAATGAAGATTACGATAACTCATGAAAGGAAACATAGCTTTCGGATTTCTAGGAAGATTATTTTTATTGATGAAAAATCTTCTTGAATAAATTTAGATTTAGAAAAATGTCCATTACAAAAAAAATGAAAAACCATTACGAAATTTTTTGAAAAAAAAACTTACTACCAATATTTTCAATATGAAAATTTTGAGTACGAAAATGATCATTTCTAAACCTTTGAGTATGAAAATCTTCATTACAAAAATCTTGAGAAACTGACTGTGAAAATTTTAATTATGAATGATTTGAAAATTATAACTACATAAATATTAATTACAAAAAATTTGATAAAAAAACATCATTAAAAAAACGTAGAAAATATTCATTATGAAAATTTAGAAAAAATTACAAACAAATTTACCCCCTTTGGAGAAGATTTTATTAATGTAAGCAGATTGATTTCAATAGAAAGTTAATGAGAAATATTACCTTACGGTTATCATTCCTAACTTTTGTTTAATGTATTCAAATCTATTGGAGGGTAATGATTTTGTGAAAATATCATCATGTTGATCTTGTGTTCCGATAAATTGAAAAAATGATATCTTTTTCTTGTGTGTGATCCCTAAGAAATGGATGCCTATTATCTATGTGTTTTTCATGAGAGTGATGTGCATGGATTTTTCTTAATGCAATGGAACTAGTATTATCACATAAAATTTGTGTCTTGGTAAATCTCATTCTATAGTCTGTGAGTGTGTGTTGCCTCCACAACACTTGAGCACAACAACTTCCAGCTGCTACATATTCAGCTTCAGTAGTGGAAAGTGCTACTGAGTGATGATTCTTGTATGACAAAGAAACTAATTAATCTCCTAAGAAGTGACATGTTCTAGATGTACTTTTTCTATCCATTCTACACCCACAAGAGTCAGCTTCTGAAAAACGTTTTTTAACAAAATCATTTCTAGAAGTATAAAAGAGTCCTAAATCCATGGTTCCCTTTAAGTAGTGAAAAATTCCTTTTACAACCCTTAAAATAGATTCCATATAATTGTATTGATATCTTTCACATAAGAATAATAGAAACATTAAGTTTGGATGACTAGCTCTCATGTAAATTAAACTTTCTATCTTACCTCTAAAATATGTTTGATCTACTGGTTTCCCAGCTTCATCAAGATCAAGTGAAATTGTGGTAAAAATGTGAGTACTTATACTCTTAGTGTTGTGAAATCCATACTTTTTAAGAATATCTTTAATATACTTATGTTGGGATATATATATTCCTTCTGGTTTTTGAGAAATTTAAAAACCAAGGAAAAATGATAACTCACCCATCATACTCATTTCAAACTCATATTTCATTATATTCCCAAAGGAATCAATTAATGATTGATGAGTTGAACCAAGTATAATTTCATCTACATATATTTGAACAATTAAAACATTTTTTATTTTTCTTTATAAAAAAGTTTAGATCTACATATCCCTTTACAGAATTATTTTGAAGCAAAAATCATGTAAGTCTATCATATCAAGCTTGAGGAGATTTCTTAAGTCCATAAAAAGCTTTGGTATGTTTTTAAACATGTTCATGAAGTTTTGTTTCTTCAAAACCAGGAGGTTGTTCAACAAAAACATCTTCTTGAACATAAAAATTAAGGAAATCACATTTCACATCCATTTAAAAATGTTTAATGTTGAAGAATGCAACAAAGGCATGTAGAATACGAATAGATTCAAGTATACCTACTGGAACAAAGGTTTCTTCATAGTCTATTACTTCTAGTTAATTATAGCCTTCATCAACCAATATAGCTTTATTTCATATTATTATTCCATTTTCATCACACTAATTTTTGAAGACCCATTTTACACCAATAACATAAGTTTTCTTAGGTCTTTCAAACAAGGTCCATAATTTATTCTTTTTGAATTCATTTAGTTTATCTTTCATAGATTTTATCCAATCATCATAACCTAAAGCTTTTTCGGTGATTTTTGGTTCTAATTGGGAAAGGAATGATAGATTTTCTATTTCATTTTTAAATTAACTTCAAGTACTTATAGGTTGATTTACATCACCAATGATACTATCACTAGTATGATTCTTATGAAACAACTGATTTGGGTTTTGTAAAACATATTCATCAACATATGGTAGGATATCTTCTGGGGTAAATGCTTTAGAAACATTTTCTTGGGATATTCCTTATCAGAAAGATCTTCTAACAAAGAATGGAAATAAATTTTTGAAAACACATCTGAAGATGTAGGTTGGGGTTGTTTATAAATGAAGGTATTAGTTTCATCAAATTTAACATGTACTATTTCTTCAACAGTACTAGTGTTTTTATTGAAAACTCTATAAGCAATAGAAGTTGTGGAGTAACCAATGCAATTTCCTTCATCATATTTTAGTGCAAATTTGTGTAAATTATATTTAGTATTCAAAATAAATACCATGCCACCAAAAACCCTGAAGTAAGAAAGTCTTGGTTTTCTAAAATTCCATAACTCATTAAGAGTTTCATTTAGAATAGGTCTATTCAAAAAATGATTTATAGTATAAAAAGTAGTACTTATAGCTTCAGACCACAAATGTTTGGAAACAAGAAAACTCATTCAACATGGTTCTAGTTATCTCTTAAATAATCCTATTTCTTCTTTCTGCAAAACCAATTTTTTTAGTTGTTCTGGGTGCTAAAAAGTGATGAGTAATGCCTTTTCTACTAAAAAAATTCAAAATCATAATTTAGAAATTCCCCTCCTTGATCTCTATGAATAGTTATCAAAGAATGTTTTTACCATTTTTAACATGGGCTCTAAAACATTTTCAATAAGAAAAAGATTCATATTTTTTTGATAAAAAATAGACCCATGTAAATATAGTGTAATCATCCACTAAAACAAATGCATAATACTTGAATCCAATACTTCCATTTTGTGTTGGTCCAAAAAGGTCTATATGAACCAACTGTAATGTATCAGTAGTTGATACTTCACTATCTAAATAAAAACATGATTTTCGTTTCTTGACATATTGACAAGGATCACAATCTTTTGAGGAATCAAATCTATACTCCACTAGATCTTTAAAAAGTATTTTCTTAGAATTATTTCACAGGTTTTTATGGTTATAGTGACCTAAACATCTATGCCATAACCAAGAATTATCATCCATTACACTATAGAAAAGTAGTTCTTGGATCCTAAGGTCTTCTATGTTTAGTGTGTACACATTCTCTTTCATATGGTCATAAAGAATAAGTTTCGCTTGGAATTGTGTACTAATAACTTTTCATACCTAAAATTCATGATTTAACCTTCATCACATAATTTAATAATGCAAATGAGGTTGTTTCTAAGACCATTAAAAAATAAAACATTTGAAATCAATGTTTTTCAAAGAAGAATGATGTTACCTAAATCAATAATTTCTCCTTGAGAATTATCTCCAAAAGTTACTTTTACTCCTATCAACTTTATAATCTTTTAAAAATAGTTTTTGTTACCAGTCATATGTCAGGAACATCCACTATCCATGTACCATGTATTGCTATCAGTATATTCTCTATTTTCCTAAAAACAAAAATGATAGAATTTTTTGTCATAAACATTCTTCGATCCGTAAGTTTTAAAAATAAAAATTCAGGCAGCCAAATATTCTTATAAAAATAGGATTTATGAAATCCTAAAGACTTATTTTTGTTTAAGGAACAATTTCATGCGCAATTCCCACCACACTGACACTTACTGCAGAATTGGGAACTCTGAGGAACAAAATAAATGTTACTAAAAATTAGTTTAGAACTAGTATAACCAAATCTAGAATTATTCCATAGATTTTGGATTTGAGAATACATCTTATCAATATTTTTTTACCTAAGTTAAACTTTGAAAAAAATTTCCTCAATGAAAAAAATTTCGGATATTAGTTAGATAACTAATTTCATGTCTTCAAAAACATTAGCATTAGAACTATAGTAATACTCTAAAATATTTTTTGTAGAAATTAAAATTTTTAAATCATTATAATGTTTATCCTTATTAATGTATGATTCCTCAAGGTTTTTTGAAATACTTTCAAAATAAAGGGTTTTCTTATCAAGATCTATAGAAAGATATGATATTTCCATAGTAAGTATAGAAATCCTATAATTTTTTTTATCAAACTTTTTGTTGAGTTTCGAATTTTCATTATCAAGAAGCATAGTATACCTTGAAACTTCTTCATAGGTAGGTGAAGTATTATCTTCATCAGAAGAAGATTCTTCATCAGAAGAGTTATAGTATTTTTTGTCACTATTACTAGCATTCAACGATACATTGGTCATGGATTCAGCATTCTGTACCTTAGCCATTATGAAATTATTTTCATTATGAAATCTGGCTATTAGACTATGATTATTCTATCCATAAGATTCATAATATGACGATTCATATGAAGAGTCTCTGCTACTGAAAAGCCATGTATCATTAGCTTTCAAGACATTCTTAGCATTAGCTTTTTAATACTTCATTCTTTTTCTGTCAGAATGTTTTTCCTTTCTTTCCTTTCTCTTAAACATAGGACAATCAGGTCGTATATGTCCAGATTTCTTGCATTCATAACATGTAAATTATGAATCATTATTATTTTTCCTTTCTTTCTTCTTATATCTGGAATTAAAATTATTCTAACCAAAAATCTTGTTCATTCTTCAAGCAAGATTGGCTAGTTCATTTTCTGAAGATTCACTTCCACCAGATTCGCATTGGATAACAAACTTCTTATATTTGATCTAGTAACTCTATCATGAGTTTTGGGATTCATATGATTTTATGTAGTTGTAAAAGAAACACCTCCGTTCCCATTATCCTTCTTTACATTATCATCATCTCTCTTCATTATAGTCTATTGTTTAAGAAGAGTTCCAAAAAGTTCATCAAGAGTAATCCGAGTAACCTTTCTATTCTCATCAACAGAAGTCCTCTTGAATTCCCACTAATTGGGAATGATGTCTATCTACATGATCATCATCATATAATCCTTTCTCACCCATAGATTGTAAACTATTAACAATAGACTTGAATCTTTGCTTCACCATACATATGGGTTCTCCATAAGGAAAGAAAAAACCAGGATATTCATCTCTAAGCATGGCTCTTCTAGTTTCAATGACTTTGAAGTTCCAAATTGTACAACTTCAAGTTTATACAAAATACAATTTGATGCTTCACAAGATGAAATTTGGATATATATATTTCTTGTCATGGAACAATGCAAAGTATTTCTTACCTTATAATTCATTTGATATTCATGCATTTATTGATTTTTGAAAGTACTAACATACTTGTCATGAATTTTATATTCTCTGGTAAGCATAACAAAATTATCCACTCAATAATTGATAATAAATTTCTTCATACAATCTCTCCAATATTCATAATCATTCCTTTAAAAAATAAGAACTTTGGTTCAATTTAGGTTGTCGACGGATCCAACATTGATTCCTGCCATCTTAAACAAAATATCCTTCCACACAAACTTATCTGTAATAAAAGTTTGTAAACATGAAAAAAAATATTCTAAGGAAGGAAAATATAACTAGATTATCTCTAAGAAAAATATGAATCTGAACTTTATGAATCCGGAAATTTGATTCGGAAAATAAATAGAAGAATAATTCTCTTCTATATCTAATTGTGAGTTTAAATCTGTTTGAACCAATCCTCTAATACCAATTGATGAGTGGGTATTGAGTATGATAATCTCCTATGATAAAAACTGATGGATCGAAATGATACTGTAGATACTCAATATACAAGAGGGGGTGAATTGTACACTTAAAAAATCCTTATGGAAATTGTTTATAAACAAAATTCACAACACCTCTAAGTCTACACACATTCTTGATTCTGGAAATATGATTCCAAGAATGAAATTATAGAAATGTAAATCCAGAAATGAAACTTAACCAATGTTTAAAAAGATAAATATTCTACCTTAAAGCGTATAGAATCTTACTAAATTAGACTGTACAAGAATAAAAAAGTATAAGAAATTTATACTTTCTTCAATAAACAAAATGCAACCGAAAACATGAAACAAAACAAGTAACAAGTATTAAATCCTTTAACCCAAAGAGAAGGGTATCCAACGACCTTGGATAACAGTCCCTTGATTTATACTATCAAGAAATTATGTCTTACCCACAGTAGGGTAATCCCTAGATATGAATATCAGAGTCTGTCTTTCTATCCCTGCAAGCCATAAACTTCAAGGTAGTCGACACCTCTTTCTTCCTTTCCCTGGAAGCCCTCAAATGTACTCAGCAACAATTGGAGTAGCACAAATCAATTCTGCAAAGAGAAAATATGAACAAGGTTTATCATATGCAAAAATCATGGAATGTCACTCTCTCTATAAATCACTTCAGTAGCATGTAACTATAGATTGATCAACTTTTTCTGAGCTCGTTCAAATGAGATCCTATTTATAGGAACATTCTCAAAAGTCAGCTCCCTCCTCCAACGGTCATATTTTTCCTTGAACATCGTAAGGACCTGTTCACGTGTCACTCAAAATACGGTTAGTTAGAAACTAAATTAATGACATCATTTTATAATTCAACAATGTATAAGAAAATATATGGTTACATAACCAAAATAAAATATTCAGAATGTAATAAAATAAAAGTTTGAAGTCTAACCAAATACACATTCGATGTCTATAATACAAGGATATTCATATTCTATTTTTTAAGGAATTTAGAGCATGTACTATATATAATTCCAGAGTCTGGATTTCAATGATGTTCAGAATCTGGATTCACAAGAATTCGGAACCATAACTTACAATGTTCGGAGTCAGAGTTTATGAGAATTCAGAGTCAGAACATACAAAGTTTAGAGTCTGAATTCAATAGAATTTGGAGTCAGAACTCATAATAGTTTGGAGATTGAATTCAGAGAACTCATAGTTATAACTCATAAGAGTTTAGAGTCTGAATTTAGAGAACTTTGAGTCTGTACTCAGAAGATTTCGAAATCTGAATTCAGAGAACTAGGAGTCTGAATTCGAATCTTGAAAATATAATTCTATATATCTAAGTATTATATGATTCTGAGGATTTAGATATGAAACCTACTTTTACACTTAGACAAGATAATGAACAAATAAAATCACGGTAATGATAAATTTCTTTGGGGATGTAAAATATTCCTTCTAAATGTAAATCACAGGGTAAAATGAAATTTTCCTTGAGATAAGTTGTTTGTGATTTTCAAAAAATGAAAATTTGTAAAGTCATAATAAAACATTATTGACTCAAAAGTCTCCCCAAACATGATGGAATGGAAAATTCATAAGGAAACCTTATTGACTCAACAGTGTGATGCTCAGGGCACACAATTTTCCCTAACAATGCATCTTAGCCATCTTCTTCTACTAGTTGGGGGGCATGGTTTCTCATTTATGGTTCACTATTTTCCAACCAGTTTTCTAGCTTTGTGAATCACCACTTCTAGGGTTCATATAGTTTGTTGGGTTGTTGAAAACCATTTGGTCAAGTTGTGTGCCAACCGTACACTACCCTTCATTCATCTGAAATTCCCAAAACTCACCAAAAAACACTACAAGGGGTTTACATATAAAATTTAATAAAAACAAGACAAATGAGTGCATGTAGTTAAGCTTATCTCATTTTTATAGTGGGTCAGTTATTACAATCTCTACAACATATAACAACTTATCCTCGAGTTATACTCAAATGCATCTCTAATATGATGAGTCCAAAAAATGGAGGAGACTTTGTCCTCTTATCAGTTTCTCATTCCCATGATTCCACCTAAACATGTCCATGATTCATCAAGAAATTAACTATCAGAAATGTATTTCCCCAACACACTTTCTTACTATGGTCTTACACACGTATTAGATTCTCTTCAAAGGATGCATAAATATTAAAGCCAACTTCCACTATATACCAAATTCCACTTCCAACTCACCATTCACAACAAAAGTAATAAAAACAACCAACATTGGAACTTATCCATACAATAAAAAACTGCATGGACATGACAGACATCCACTACCTTCATGGCCCACCGAGCCTTTTCCTATGGAAATTAAACATCCTCCATATATTTTTCTAATTTATAAATTATCGATAGTGTACCTCACACCATCTAACTCCACATATACTTCTTCATAAGCACAACCTCTAAGGGCCCCATACATCCATCCAAAAAAACATTTAGGTAGCTAGGTGTAAATCCATATCCTTCTTCCTGAACCTTTGATGATTTCAACGTAGGGGACATTGTATTCACTAATTCAAAGTATGCTAATTCGTTGATGACCACAACATGAAATACTTTATCCCCAATTATACCTACCACTAAGGGAAAACCTTTATCTATCAATTGTATCCACCTTACATGCCCTCCAAAATCTCAACATACTGGTCCAAAACTAGATGGTACATCTAACAACCTAGAACTGAGATCTCAAACAATGGAATTCGCACTACCCAAACCACCCACATCAAGGTCCAAATAAATATCACTGCATATTTTCATTTCATCACATTACTATTGTTATCAATATGTATTTACACAAAACCAAAAAAAGGAATTTCCCCTTTTTCCTACAATGTAGTCAAACTGAGAAACTATCACCACCCTTACCAATCATTCTTCTAGGTCGTGGTAAAAAAAGGGTAAAATCATTATCATTGTTCATTTTTAACATTAGAAACCAATTTTTTATTATCTTGAATTGTTTTATAATCTTTCTAAATTACACATTTGGCACATTTTTATTTCAAATTTCACATACAATTAGTGAAATTCATGTTCAACAACATACCCATATATTTCATTCTAGTGTGTGCCTATAAATGATGCATTCCATATAATAATCATGATTTCCCATAATGATATATGAAAACAAACTCTTTTTCTATACTAGGACACACGTCAAATATTATAAAACCTCAAAAAAATCACATCACACCACAATTGTGTAAACCATGGGGAGATAACATTAAAATATAAAAGAAAACCACAATAACAATAACCCCAGAATATGTAGTAGGTTTCTCCCTGATACATGGTTTTGTTACTCCCATAAATGGGCTCATAATCACTGACCAAATTGTTATAGTCTCAAATATACCATTCCAAAACAGTAATAAAAAAGAAAAATAAAATAAAACTGGGCTCTAATATAACATTATAACATCCCGGCCTAGGAATCACTCCCCGATTCCCCAAGCTGTTTCACCGATATAACTCAGGTGCACCACTCAATACAATAGAGGCCACAAACTAGTAGTGAGGGTGTAATATCAATAATAGAGAGACTATACCATCTTTCTTTCTTTATCATTGCAATATTTTGTTAGAAAATAATTAAATATTAATTGCATAAAATATAACTAGAAACAGAACAATACCTACATCACAAGATGACCAAAACTGGAGACAAAATATCAAAACTGCTCTTTAAATATTCTATGGTAATATACTTTCCAATTATCTGCTGAAAATAAAAATTAAAGACACTGAAACCTACAAAGTAGTTCCCGAACCATGTACAGTTCCCATATTCATACTCTATCCCAATCATCCATATACCACATGGAATTCTCCCTTAATATTATAGAAAGTCATGTTATTTATTTGGTTATTGGTTAGGCTTCCCTAGGAGGGTGTGAGTACAACTTAGTAATCCATAAGAAACTATTTCTATAAAAATATTCAGTGAATAATAGTATATGAATTTTTATAAAGAAATAATTAATAGTCATAAGTAAATAGACATCATGATATCAATTATTATAATTTAATTACCATTATAAACCCTAGAGATCCCAAGGACACATGAACCTTAATACATGAATCGTCTCGTATTGAAGAATAAACCATTTCACATTATTATTTAAAAATTCATTAATCTATTAGATTTGATTATGGATTCCATCTCAATTTATAAAATGGATAATTGGAACCATAGTACAATTCCAACAATTTGGGTTTAGGTTGTCATGCTTTGGAACCCAAGGGCTTGGAAATAGAAAACCATGTCCACACATATTTATCAATATGGGATTTAGAAGCAGAAAAACATTTCCCTCACATATTTATTATTACAAGCATCAAAAGTAAAATACTATGTCTCGCCCATGTGTGTTTTAGAAGAGGCATACCATTTCCGCACATATTTATCAAAAAAACATCACTATGGTTTTTGGGAGTAGTATACCATGTCCCAAATATGTTTATCAAATCAATAAAGGTCGGTCAATATTAACCATATCATGTCATTTCACAATCAGACATCCAATTAATAAATTCCACAATTAATTAAGTTATTTTTATTTATTGAAAAATAATAAAACATGCCATTAATTAATTCAACAATTAATTAATCAATCAACATGCTCAATTTTTGATAAATAAATGGAAAATTTTTTATTTAATTAGAAATATTAATATCCCATAATTAATTCATCAATTTATTTTTCCATACATTATTGTATAAATAGAAAAATCTATATTAATTAATTAAACCACAATCCCCATATCCCAAAATTAATTCAATATTTAATTATTCATTCAATTATTGTTTAAACACAACCATCTAAAATAGTTATTTAATAATCAATTAATAAATACACATTACCAAAATCCATTAATTAATTCTATATTAATTGTTCAATCAATGATGTATCAATACAACAATCTACATTAAAAAATTAAATAATTAATTAATCATGTCAATATCATTAATTATTTAAAAAATTAATTAATGTCATAAATATCATAAAGAAAAATGAAAAAAAATCCATTGAATTCAATTATTTCATTCAATAAGTAAATAATAAAATTACACCCATTAATTAATTCATAAATTAATTAATTTTTAATTTGATTCAATAATTAAAAAATCACATTACTCTTATAGATAAATTTATCAAATAATTAATCTTCTAATTTTTCCCAACAATTAAATAATCATATTACTCACATTAATTAATTTATCAATTATTTAATCTCATTATTTAATTCAATAATTAAATAATAAAATTACATAGATTCATCAATTCATCCATTAAGTAATACTATTATGTAATTCAACGATTAAATAATCATATTAATCATAGTAATTATTTATTTAATTAAATAATCACATTATTTATTTCAACTATTAATTAATTAAATTACTCAAATTAAATAATTCACCGATTAATCAATCACATTACCAAATTTAGAAATTAAATAATCACATTACTCACATTAATAAATTCTTCAATTAATTAATGATATTATTTTATTCAATAATTAAATAATCACAATAATCATAATAATTAATTCATAAATTAATTAATCCAAATATCTAATTAAATAATTAAATAATCACATTACTCACATTAATTAATTTTTGAAAAGATTAATCCTGGTATATAAAGAAATAATTAAATAATAACATAACTCACATTCATTAATTTTCTATTAATTAATTCTACAAGCTTATTATTTAATTAGATAATCACATCACTCTAATTAATTAATTATTCAATTAATTAATCAGTTAAAAAATCATTGAAATTCCCATAATTAATTCATAAATTAATTATTCAAATTTAAAAAAATCAATAACCCTAATAAATTCATCAATTAATTTTTCCATCTTTAATCAATTCAATATCCCCCAATTAATTCCCAAAATAATTGTTGTATCCTGGTCAATTCAATATCCCCATATTAATTCCTAAATTAATTTTTATATATCAATCAATACAATATCTCCAAATTAATTCCTCAAATAATTGTCCTATCTCAATCAATTAAAAGATTATAACAATCAACAATAATTAATTCTATAATTATGTATCTCTATTAAACAACTTCAACATGATAATAAATAATTCATCAATTAATTATTTAATTTCTACAATCTCTATCTCTTTATACTAGGAAGGTTGGGGAAATCCCAATTATTAACAATAATAGATAAACACAAACCAATTTTTAATTGGGTTAAGTTTGAACTCACCCAAAACCAAAAGTCCCAGAGGCATATAGAACATAAAATGCAGTTCCTAGAAAGCCCAATGGCATAAAACTCATTACAAATCACTTGTCACAAAGGCCCTCAGTCCTATAAAACAAATTAAAAATGTGTATCAAAGGACAAATCCCATTTTGAGGATATTTAGGCCTAGCCTCTACACACAACCACAATATTCATAAAACCATATGTGCCGCATTGTCATATCGCCCATCATGGTCATATCTTGGAGGGAGACTAGATCTGTTAATGAAGTGAAACTATGAAAACAATTTCAACTCCCTATGAACCATCCTCCACCTCTTTCCCCCTGAAACATCCACCACAAACGCCACTAAGGAAAACCACTGAGACAAACATCTACATCATTATTCTAGATGGCCAATGATGACCTCCATAGCGAGACCCAATAGATAAATGTACAAATCACCATCACACACACATAACACCACTACCACACCTATTTCTGACCACTACATCCAGTTATCCATCCCCATCACCATCGGAATGCTAAGGAAGACCACCAGAGTCCCATCTGACTGGAAAAGAACACCTGGATGCCACCACACACGTTGCCCGAAGTGAAGAATGCTGCACTCCATAAGATAAAAACCCCATATCTCATGAATGAACATCTCTATAGAGAATATTCCACCAGAAGTCGAATAAACCAAGGAGTCACGGGGAAACCCTAAGAGACAAGGAGAGATCCTGGATGAAGCCAAGAGAACACCCTATATCTCTTCATAGTTAATCTAAAAATTAATTATCCCAAATTAAAACATCATAATACCATAAATTTCAATTAAATTATTCTATAATTAAATAATAAAATTTCAACAATCTAAATAATCCCATATTTAATTCATTAATTAATTATGCCAAAAATTGAAAATTATAATATTTCTAATTTCACAATTCCCAAAATAAATTAATTCATCATATTAATTAATTTAATAAAAAAACTCAATTACTAAACATATAATAGAAACTATACAATTGTTTAATCAAAATAAAAATCAAGACTTTTATAATATAATTGTTAACCACCTACCTCAATTCATTGATTATGAATCACCTAACAAGAATCACCTAAATTTTAGTGGCATAAAAACAATGAAGAATTTCTTGATTAAATTAATATATATAATATTTAAATGAATCATGATCTAATAAAACTATATCTAAATCTATATCCAACAGTAGACTAACATAACTCTTTTATCTAGGAAGAAGAGTAAAAGAGATAAATGAATCTAAATGAGAAGAACAAACATACCTTGGAGGTGAAGATCTTAAATATATAATTCCATTCACTAAGAACAAAGGTTAGGAGGGCCCAGGATCCACCTGGGAGACTAAAATATTTATAGAATTAGGTTTTTGATGAGTTGTGGTCTAATAGAGGTTAAATAAGGACTTTAGTAAATTAAAATCTAATTTCATGGATAAATAAAACTATGTGAACAATTTACCACTCAAGGAGAACTGTTTCCCCTTACCATGAACCTTAACCATGCAACTATTATAGAGGGGGGGGGGTTGGTTTTCTTCTTTTAGGGAACACGTTTTTTCAAACTATGTGCTATCCATGAAAATCCTATAAGTGAAACGACCCAAATTTTTTTTAATAAATGTTCTTTAGGATCTAATTAAATGTATTATTATGTAAAATGGTTATATAAGACATATGAACTTCCTTGGTTTTATGTGTTTGGACTTTGAAATATCATTTATAATTGGAACCATTAAAAATATAGTCATTGAACAGTGATTACGTGATCTGTATAAATATAGGGCTTCAACCTATCCAGTTTATTCAGAAAAAGGATGAGATGAACTCATCCTGTAAAATTTCACCATATAAATCCCATTTTTCAGAGCTTGTAAAGGAGGTAGCATCAGTGGTAATCTCTCTTGAAAAATATCAAGCTGAGCTTGAACACATTCATCTTGAATGAAATCACATACGGGGGAAGTGGATGTTAATAATGATTACCACCCAAACGATGTTATCTGAGATGTCCCAAGATTATGTCACCATCACACCCCTTACCCATAGGCCTTATGTGGGTTTTATAAGGGATTATGTAGCAAGACCCTATAACTATGATTATTTTCATTATTTTTTTTAAAAAATATACATTCATTCTATTATTGTTATATTGTAATTGATTTTTTGAAGAACAAATATTACTTTTAGTAAATATTACATTAAATTTTTATTTTGATGAATTAATGGATTTTTGTATTAAATAATATTTTAATGAAATATTTCTATTAAATTACATTTCATTAAATAAAAATTATTGTATAATGTTTAAGAATACAATTTTAATTTTTATTTATGTTTGAATGTTTATTTTGTCAATACCAATGAATTTTTTATAAATGACTGTTTTTATTTTAAATGTAATAATTAACAAATATATAAAATTATTTAGATAAAATGAATATTATTATTGAATTTCGGATGTCAAAATTAGCTAAGAGTGAATTTTTCAAAATTTTCTGAGATATTCGATGTTTTGGGTAAAAAGTAAATACCATTTAAATATATAATTTGATTTATTACATCATAATGACCAAATGGTGATTTAATAAAATACTAAAAAAGGAATGTTGGGAAATTAAATTTCATTCCATTAAATTAATGTTATTTTAGAACTATTTTATAAATTTTATGGTGCCTTAGTGGACCCTCCATGACATATAAAATATTTTAACTTTTTAAAATGATTTGTTTGAGATTGTGACTGACCTCTACATAATCAGGCCAAATATTTTATAGGTTCATCTATTGTCCATATAAAATAATATTTTATACTCCAATTTGGTAAATAAAAGTTTAAAAACAATTGGATGGTTTGTGGTTTTGATTAGTTTAATGTGTTGTGTCCAAAAACAATCTAATAAAGAATTCCTTCTCCGTTCATATATAAACCCACCCAACCTCCAATTAATCTTCAATAAAAAGCTTTGAAGATAGACAAACCTCTTTCATCCCCTATTTATAATCCTCCCAAGGCAACCTAATATCTCTATATGCCTCACTCATTCCTCTCCCAACCCTTTGGGATCACATTTCCAAGTAAGGATTTTCTTCTATTCTCATTATTGTCATAGTTTCTTTATGTTGTTATATCCTTTTATTTTAAATTAAAAATGTTGGGGTATGTTCTTTAACCTACCCAATACATCCCTACTTATGTTTTAATTATTATAGACCCATTTTCTTTCTTATTAATTCCTCATAGGTACACCTGTTACCATGCCAAAATTCCATAAGGGATTTCTCTCTATTCATTAACATTCTAGAAAATCTTTTATATAATGTATTTAAATTACATTAAATATTTTGGGAAATGATTATATATGACCCCCATAACTTATATTTAATGTAATTGTTATTAGATATGCCTAATTATCTCATTAACATTTTTATGAATTCTTATGTCATGTCATCTTGCTGCTGAAATCGCACCGTGATTTTCAAAGTCAAAGTCCTTGTGTAGTGAATACCATGCCCATTTCTCTATCAAGGGTAATCACCATAATGGTAATTACTTATTCACTATATATTTTCCTGTACATATTCCACATTCATTTATCTTGGAATAAATTATTTTGTTGAATTATTACATGTGGCACACTTATTCCTAAAATGAAATGTTTATAAAGGGTGCGCTCTGATATCCCTCCAATGCATTGGGTAAATTATAGTATCTTGATACGACATGTTCAATGATGTTTTACTCCTGATAATTCTAGGGAAATGATATTTTAATCATTCTAATTCACGTACAATGAGGTTTTACTCATGCTCCATGGTTAATAAGACTTGGATCATGCTAATATCATGTTATATGTTGATGCCACATTTTAATGTTATGATAATCATGCTAAGTCATGCCATTATGTTCATATTCCTCTTGTGATGCATTAATATTGCTATTTCCTAAAATGTACTATATTCTTTATTTTATTCCCTTTTTACTACCTTACTAGGATTTAAAGCTCACCCTTTCCATGTGCATGTCCTCAGGTTATCCAATGCAATTCAAACTACGAAATAATATTGTGGTCATATAAAATAAATTTTCAATTAAGATGTAATGTTTTTTGTTCTAAGTTGTTATGTAATGTTCCTAATTACCCAAGACACAAGACCTATAAATCCTCAATTTTGTCTAATGTTCCTCTCTATGTAATAAATCACGTTTAAGTGTGTAATAAGGAGCATGGTTTTTATAGTTCATATCAGAGGATATGTATGGTTATTTTTTGGGATTTGGATTAGAAAACCCTAGTGAATTATTTAGGTATAATACCTAGTATTGTAAAAACATCCCTAAATTTTAGTGACTATATAGTATGTGGTTTATCAAGAAAATTAATACCGGTCCAGATACGAACAATTAGAGGTGGATCTGGAATAGAATTATCTAGGGGTAAAACCTGAAAACACTGCTTTGAGAAAAATCTAAAAAACTGGAACTAGTGCACAACAATGGGCCATGCGTTACTTTTGGTTATGAAAATCTCGAGGGATATGATTTGTTAAATTATTAATATTTTTAAGAACCATTATTCAGGGAGAAAAAAGCCTATATGAATATACGTTAGGAGATAGATCATGGATAACATAGAGTGAAGCCAATAAATTCATAAGTTGAGGAAACAAATATAATTTATAAGTTATCATTTTTTCATTGGAATAACCTTTATGTGTTACCCCTAACATTCCTTTTATTCTATATAAAGTCTAGTAATAGGAGGACATAGTCTAACAACCCATGAAAATATCAACGAGATTATTATTCTAATGAGATTCCCAATCTGATGGGAAAGTGATTTGTAAACAGTTTCATCATACTCTCTCATTTAACTAATGTTTTTAATATAACCATTGGTCAAGAGAAACGTTCAACCCCCACCCCCACCCCCCAATATTGAAGAAGATGAAATTGAGAGCATCATGAGACAATGGCCTCCTATATTCAATGGATCATCTGATGGCTCAATCCAAATAAAAATGGATCCACACCATTGAGAATTTCTTCTCCATTCTATAATGTTCTGAATAAGAAAAAGTTTTTCTAGAAGATTATCGTATAGAGGTTGAAGCTGATGAATAGTGGACATTGATAAAAAATATGGGGCATATGGAAGATATCAAGTATTGTAATTGAAGGATTTCAAGAAAAAAATTCAATAAATATTTGACCCAGACCCTCTGACATAAGATTGTAATGGAATTCATATCCATCAATAAAAATGTTGACGAACCATATGGGAATACAAGTCAAACTTCACAAGGATTTCATGATATTCCAACAACTTTTTTGTTACCCCCAATTGAATAGTTTACTACTTCATTGGTGGGATAAAAACTAGTATATGGAAAGCCTTACAGATCTGTGACATAGATAATTATGAGGAAATTATTCAATGTTCCCTCAATGATGATTTGGGGATTGGAGAATCATAGGGGTATTATTTGGTTAAAAAGTGGAAAGTGGTCTTTAATTCATGCGATCCAATGAATAAATCCAACAGTGTGAGTAAATTATAGCACCCCACTTTGCAAAGGTGTGGAAAAAATATTCCTGTAAATTGCCAAAAGGGGATGAGAACATGCTTATATGTGGAAGTGAATGGAACCTGGCCATTAATTACCAACAAGAGAAACCAACTACCGCGACATAAGAATGGTGCGCTCCATTTGACCATAAATGCATTTTTCCATGCATCAATATCAATGAACCACAGAACATTTCAAATCAGTTCCCTAAGACAAGGGTTTTCGTAGGAAACCAACAACATCCAAGGTAGCAAGGGAAGGATTTTCCCATAACTACTACCAATGTGAACCCTGGCAAGAAGTGTTAGCAGGTACGCTAGTTATTCCTTCAGGAATAGAA
The DNA here is from genome assembly GCA_963277665.1 of Viscum album. Classification (NCBI taxonomy): domain Eukaryota; kingdom Viridiplantae; phylum Streptophyta; class Magnoliopsida; order Santalales; family Viscaceae; genus Viscum; species Viscum album. Next base: position 1,368,072,616 of record OY728133.1, on the reverse strand, counting down.
AATATTCATTTTGAATTTGGATCTATGTATTCTTTTATAACCCAAATGTTTTGTATATAATTCCCAACACCACCAAAAAACATGTAGTAGAGATGTTGGTTAGAACAGTAAATGGGGAAATAATTACATCCCATGAATATAACTCCTCCCATGTCACGGTTTTTAATTTTAACTTCTCAGTGAACCTCTTCATACTCCATCTGGTGTAATTTTATGTTATTCATGGTATGTATTGGCTTTCCATATATACATCCAACATAAATTTCCATGAGAGGGAAATAACACTACATATGGAGAATCGAACCCTGATTTTGTACAAGTGTTAGGAGGAGGATGAATAATCATTATCTCCATCATCTCAAGCATGGATATTACTAACCTATGAGCATTCATATATTTCATAGATGATTGACTCTATGGAAGAATCAATCATTGATGGCGTGCCTATTGTGGGGGAATTCGCTAGAGTTATTCCCAAGGAATTTCATAGACTTTCACCTATAATAGATGTTAAATTCATGAATGATCTTATTCCTAGGGCATTTCCAATATCTAATACTCCATATAGAGTGGACGTTCTGGAGCTTGAGGAGCTAAAGAAACAGCTATAGGATAATCTGGATACATGGATTATATTCCCAAGTGCTTAAACATAGGTTTGACCAGTCCTCTTCATTAAGAAGAAGAATAGGTCATTGCACCTTTGAATTGATTTTCATGAGCTCAAAGAAAATCACAATAAAGAACAAGTACCCTCTACCATGAATTGATGACTTGTTCAATCAGATACATTGACCACAATACTACTCTATGGTGGATTTTCGGTTGGGATGTTAGAATGTAAGGGTGAAGAGGGAGGATATCCCCAATACTGCTCTTCGTGCAAGGTATGGGCTCTATGAATTCATTGTAATTCCTTTCAGACTCACTAATGATCCAACAATACTCATGGACATGATGGATTGAGTCTTTGGAGAAAACCATGAATTTTTTTTGGTAGTATTTATTGATTATTTTATGATATACTCAGAAAACAAGGAGGAGCATGAGGATAATCTATGCATTATACTAGAGTCCTAGCAAAACTAGGGGCTCTATCCATCATTGGTGATGGATATCCATAGATTTATTGGGTTAGTTGGATATTCTGTCCGGTTTGTAATATATTTCTCATGCTTTTCCAACCCTCTCACAAGGATAACTCGAATGATACTCAAGATTTCTTGGAGTGTTGAATGTGATGATATATTCCAGGAGTTGAAAAGGAGGCATAACACTATTCCCATTCTCACACTAACCACAAGTGGAGATCCTTTTTGGTATTCAGTGATGGGTCAGAGAAGGGCATGGGATGTGTGTTGATGCTAAATGACAATGTAGTTTCTTATGCTTCAAGGAAATTAATTTTTCATGTGAAATATTATCCAACACATGATCTTGAGTTAGCTACAGTAATCATCGATTTAAAAATTTTGGGGAATTAACTCTTTGGGGGGATGTGTGAAATATATACGGATCAAAAAATCCTCAAGTATATATTTACACAGAAAGAGTTGAATATGTTCCAACGAACATGGATAGAGATAATCAAAGACTATGAATGAAAAATACATTACCACCATGGGAAAGTTAACACGTTGAAGTATTCTCTATATAGAAAGGATCCATCAATTCCCTCAATAATGAGAATTGAAATGGATCCAATCTTTTTAGATTTTGTAAAGATGGACATGGGAATTGTAAATAAGGAAACATCATCTTTCCTTTCATAAATGATTCCTCAAAAATATATTTTAGAAGGATTAAATTATGCTCAAAAGGATGATGTGGGAATTTAAAGGAAGGTGGACACAATCCGAAAAAGGAAATATTCAGAGTTCAATGATAATGAAGAATGAATTATGAGATTTGGGTTATGACTATGCGTTACATTCAGAGTTAAAGAATGAACTTTTGGATGATGAACATAGTTCGAATTCTTCCATTCTCCCAAGAAACACAATGATATACCAAGATCTAATAGATAATTATTGATCATATAACATGAAGAAGGATATCGCAGAGTATACATAAATGTGCCTACTATTTTAGTACATGAATAATGAGAGGTAGAAGTATAAGGGGGTGATTCAACCACTACCTATATCAACATGAAAATGGGAGAACACCACCATAGATATTGTCACCGTACATCTGAAGATATCCAATGATAACAGTGATATATGGGTGGTTGTTGAACATCTAAAAAAGATTTCATATTTCATTAAAATATTATAGGATTTCTCATTTTATCAAATATCACAGATATACATCGGAGAAGTGGAAAATTTTCCTGTAGTTCCATTATCAATTGTTTTTGATCATGATCCAAGATTCACCTCTATGTTCTAAAAGAGTCTGTAACATGCTCTAAATACTAATCTAAAATTTAGTATGGCATATTATCCTCAAACTAATATCCAACATTAACATACTATACAAACACTTGAGGAAATGTTGAGAGCAATCTCAATGGACTTCAAAGGAGGATGGGTTCAACATCTACCTCTGGTTGTGTTCTCTTACAATTACTGTTTCAAATCATGAATTCAAATGGCTTATTATGATGAATTTTATGGGAAGACGTGATGACCACTGACATGTTGGGATGTTGTTGGGGAGCGAATAATCCTAGGGTTTGAAATGGTCAATGAACAGGTGTAGAAGGTTAAGACCATCCATCAGCACATTAAAGATGCTCAGAGTAGAAAAAATAGCTATGAAGATAATCGTTGATGAGACCATGAGTTTGATGGTAGAGACATGGTATTCTTCTTACATATCACTAGGGAAGTGAGTAATGAGATTTGGGAAGAAGGGAAAGCTTACTCCATGGTAAATCAGCCATTTTGAGATCCCTGGCCGCATTGGAGTAGTGTCCTATAGACTAGAAAACCCACTAAACCTGTCTCAAGTACACAACGAATTTCATGTATCCCTTTTGAGGAAGAACATACCTGATCCATCATGTGTAATCAATCCATAGGTTGTACCATTGGATACTGATATCTCTTATGAAGTGAAGTCGGTGATGGGCTTAGATCATAGGGAAAAAATTCTCCAAAATGAGATAATGACCCTCTTTAAGGTGTTGTGAAAAAACAACTTGTTTGAAGAAGGAATGTGGGAATCAGAGGAAATGATGAAGTTTGGTTTTCCTGATGTGTTTATTGTTGGAATAGGAAATTTTGAGGGTGGAATTTTTTAAGGGTGGAAGATTGTAATTAGACAAACTTTTAGTAATGAAATTCCATATAGATCTAATTAAATTACTTATTATATAAAATTTTTATATAAGACATATGAAATTACATGGTTTTTGTTTTGGGAAATTAAAATACCATTTATAATTGTACAATTGAAAATATTGTCATTGAATAGTGATCACATGGTTAGTATAAATATAGGTAATTAAAAAATACCATTTACTCGGAAAAAGGAAGTGATGGCCTCATACAGTATAAATTCACAACAAGACTCCAATTTTTCAGGTCTCGAAAAGAAGGTAGCATCACTTGGATTCACTCCTGACCAATCTCAAGCTGATCTTCAACAAATTAAGCTTGAATCGAATAGCCTACGGGACAAGTAGAAGTTAATAAAAATTACCACCATAGCAATGTTATTTTTGTTTCCCCAAGAGTCATTCTTCATCACACACCTTACCCTTAGGTCTTATGTGGGTGCTATAAGGGGTTATTTAACAAGACCCTAGCATTATGATTATACTCTTTTTTTTGTATAATGAATATACAATCATTTTATTATAGTTACATTATAAATGTTTTTTTGATGAATAAATACTTTTTTTAGTTAATATTCAACTAAGAAATATATTTTGATGAATTAATGGATGTTATAATAAAATAATATTTTAATAAAAATTTATTACTAAATTACTTTATTTTAATTATAAATTTTTGTATAATTTTTATGAATAAAATTGTAATTTTTATTAAGGGTTGAAAGTGTTTTTTTCAAAACCCATGACATTTCAATAAATATCAATTTTTTTTTAAAAGAAAAAATGCACATATTTAGAATATTACTTAGAAATAAGGAAAATTATTTTCGTATTCAAAATTTCAAAATTATCTAACTATGAATTTTTAATTATTTTCTAAGGTTGTTTTATTTTTGGGTTAAAATTAAATACCTTTTAAACATATAATGTGTTTTATGACATCACAATAAGCCAATAGTGAAGTAATAAAATAATATAAAAGGTGTTTTCAGCCAATATATTTGTAAACATTAAAATACAGTGGTTTTAGATTTGCTTGAATAATTTTATGGTGTCATAGTGGACCCTCCAAGACATATAAAATATTTTAACTTTTTTAAATGATTTCCTAGAGAGTTGACTCACCTCCACATAAGGAAGCCAAATATTTTAATAAGATCAGAGATTATTATTATAAAATAGTGTTTTCCAATCCACTTTGGAAAAAACTGTGCAGAAAAACAATGGGATGGTTTGTGGTCTGGATTTGTTTATTAGGTAGTTTCCAAATCCAAAATAATAAATAATTCCTTCTTTTTCCTATATAAACCAACCCAACCTCCAATTCCACTTCAATAAAAAAGGTTGTATCTTGACCAAAATTTTACCTCCCCTCTCTATAATTCACCCATGGAACCCCAAGATCCCTAGAAGCCTCTCTCAATCCTTTCCCAAGCCTTTGGGATCACACTTCTAAGTAAGGGATTTCTTCATTTCCCATTTTTTTCCAGGTTTCATTCTTTTGTTATAACCTTTTATTTTCAATTAGAAATGATGGTATATGTTTTCAATTCTACCCTATACACACCTCCTTATGTTTTAACATTTAGATATCCCTTTTATATCTCATTAATGCATCCAATGTACACCCCTTACCACACCGAAATTCCATAATGGATTTCTCTCTCCTCATTTACATTTAAGAAAGTCGTTTATATTAGGAATCTAAATTCTATTACATATATTGGGAAAAGTATCGATATGAACTCCTTACTATCAATTTATTGTAAATATTAGTAGATACCCATTTATCTCTCTTAAACCATTTTTATGAATTGTTATGTCAGGTCCCCATGCTGCTGAAATTGCACCATGATTTTCCAAGACAATGTCAATGTGTAGTGAATACCACGCCCATTTCTCTATCATGGTTATTCACCATTATGAACATTTAATTTTTGATTATCGAATTTCAATTATGTATTACACATTCCATTATCAGGGAATAATAGATTATGTTGAATGATTGCATGTTGTGTGATCCATTTGGCACACTTATGCATGAAATAAATGTTCATAGAGGGTGTCCCATGATCACGCTACAATGCATTGAGTAAACAATAATATGATGATATGCCCTGTGAAATGAGGGTTTACTCATGCCAATTAATGTGAAAGGAGGTTTTAATCATGATAATTCAAGGGGAGTGAGTGTGTAATCATACTCCATTTTCATAGAGCCTTGTATCATGCTAATATAATGTTCAATGTTGTTTCCACAATTCCATGTTATGATAATAATCATATATCATTACATTGTGTTCATTTTTATCATGTTCTCCATTGATATTTTGATTGCCTAACATGTACTATATTATTCATGTGTATGAATTGTTTACTCCCTTACTAGGCTTTATATCTCAAATGTTGCTTGTGCATGTCCTCTGGTTATTCTATGCAATTCTATGTACGAAAGAATGTTGTGGTCATGTAAAAAAAGTTTTCAATAAATATGTTGTGTTCTATGTTCTATGTTATTATGTAATGATTTTATTTTCCCAATACATCAGACATCTCATTCCTCAAAGTTGTATTATGTGTGTGATTATGTAATGAATCATGTTTAAGTGTGTAATAAAAAGAAGGGTTGGTATAATATGCATAGTTCTTCACTGTTAGTTGGGATGTGGCACACAGTTTAGGAAAACCATTCACAAACCTTTCATTACCCATTATTCTTCATAAATTCCTAAAATTCATCAAAAAACGTCCCATAGACATTACCAATGAAAAGTTCTCAAAACAATAAAAAAAGTAAATATATTCAAGCTCGATTCCATTCTATAATGGACTAAGTTATAAAAATTGAGTAATAAACTCGTAATAAAATATTATGACTAGATGAGCTATGTCTTCTAATAATAGAATCACATTGAATTATTTTTCCAATGTGAAAATAGAAGTGGTGCCACTTATTAAGGTTATAATTGGGTTTACTACTTGTAAAGTTCATGAAGAGGATATAAGAACATGGCCTTAAGAGTATATAAAAAGATTTAAGGGATGGAAAGACCAACATGTTTGTTTTATCTACATTTTATAAAAAATAATATCAATTTTAATTTTTCAAAATAATATAATCCTGATAATACATTTACATAATTGAACTAAATAAAGGTCTAAAATTAAAGATAACATTATAATGTATAATTATACAGTGGTGATATGGAGTGTTTATATTCTGACTACAAGTTGGGTATTGTTATGAATTTTATTCATAAAAATAAATAATTAAATTTTGGTCCCATATTTTTGTCTTGGATTGATCAGGTAGACCGTGATGTCAAATCCCACACTGTTTATTGGGGTAGAATTCTTAGAGCATCATCATTTGAAATGGAACCTTGTGAATTTTTTAATTTCATAATATATATACATATATATCCCAAAGTTAATTAATGTGTTTTTAATATTTATATTATATTAAAATGTTTCGTAATATATTTAAAATATGTAAAATAGAGAAATAAATTATTTTTTATAAATTATTTACAAAATGATTTCCAATAATAGTAGGATATCTATGTTTCAAAATCCAAATGGTTGACCCTTACTAAGATTAGTATAATTTTGGTCGAACCGAGGTTTTCTTTGGCCAAAACGATGCGATCAAATCGGTACTATTAACACTGAATTTAATTGATAAATAAGTGATGATGAGATCATGTTTTATATTAATCCAATCAATTAAAATTTCACAAGATTAAAAAATATAAACATCATTGATGTTGGGAAGCCAATATTTGGTTACTATCTTCTAGAAAATCCAGTACAAATCCTTGAGGAAAACATCCACTAAGAACCCTACATAAAAACGTGTGGTGGTTCAAACCCTTAGTTACAATGAATTAAATGATAGAATTGAGATTTGATTATTCTTATATGTATTCCTAGTTATTTTTAATATGAAATTGTTGTATATTGATACATATGACACATTGAAAACTGATTTGGATTTATATTTCATTACACCAATCTCTGTTTTCCATGCAGTGGTGGATTTCAATGAGGCTATGGAATGTGTTTTTCATTTGTTTAATAGTGTTCTAGGAGGCATGTACATGTATGATTTATTCCTTCCTCTGGTTTCCCAATGGATATTATTTATGGTTTTGTGTCTCATTATTTTTTATACTTATTTATAGTGTTTTCAGGCAGATTTGGTTTCATCTATTTATTGGTTGAATTTGTGGATATTTTTTTCTAGATTCTATTTTTTTGGAATAAATTTGATCAAAAATGGTTGTAGCAGTTCTGAGGAAGAAGATAAACTAGTTTCTAGTTGTTTTTTTATAACATTCTTATATGGTGCATTAGGTCACATGGATCAGAATGTATATCATTTTACAATCTATAGTGATGAATTGTTTCTTTGTTTAAGATTTTATTTTTCCATTTGATATTTTTATATTTGGTCATGATCTGTTTCGTTAGTGAAACATGGTAATTGAAATGGATCTTGTGAGGTTACCTCTTGAGAAAAAAGTGGATTTATGAAAATATATAACAAATTTTGAGGAGATATTTTCCTCGAACAAGATCATGAAATTTCAAATTCTTTTAAAATTGATAGTGGATTAATATATTTATGGCTGGAATGTTAATTTTGTAAATGATTTATTTCAAATTTTATTTTTCAATAAAGCATGCGTTTTAAATACCATTTATTATGTAAAATAAAAAAAATATGATGTAATAATTTTTTTACATGATAGTAAAATAAACAAGGAAATTTTCCATTTCCTTTAATCTATAATTCTAATGTTCCATTAATTGATTTTTCACACAATAATTTCACACTAAATAATTAGGATTGTTTTCCATATATTATTGGAAGTATAATAATTTATAACATGGTTTCATGAACATTTCTATCTTACCCTATAGGATATCCCAATTCAAAGACCAAATATACAATGATTATCTATATTATCATAGGAGGATGGCTATACATAAGTAAAATATTTAATGCATTATTTTTTCAATGGACAATTTAATTTTTGTTTTCCTTTTTTATCATTAATAAATTTAAAATTCTACGGAAATTATTGAATAATTTTTTTTTAAAAAAATATTGATCATAACTCAAATTCATTCAAGTTTATTCAAAAATAAAAATTTAAAAAAACATTTAAAATTAAATTCTGATAATAATTTATAGTTTATTTTAATATAAAATATGTAATTTGACTATTTTTAATTATCTATAAGTGTGTTCGAAAGATCTATTACATGAAGATGTTTTTCATAAAAAATTAATTTATACATAAATATTTTATGTTATATTTTGATGAATAATTATGTTCTTTGTTTGTTTTTATTTTTACATAGATTACATAATGTTTTTGGAATACATTTTGAGTCTTTTTTGTGTTATATGAATGATTTTTCAATTTAATATTAATTTCCCATTAATTGTTCTATGAAATTCTATTCAACATATAAATAATTTGTATCTTTTTAATTTTTTTGATAAGCCCCTAAAATATATATGTTATTCATGTCCTAGAATAAAAATATGTGAGCCTCATATGGGACATACATAATGAAAAATGAAACCTCCCTCCCAAACCTATCTACTTCCTCCTGATGGGGAACAAGATTGTCCCCAATCATAAAACACTTCATGATACTTATTGATAAAATATGTGGAGAACTAAATATAATCATGAAAAAGGCCAATTAGTGTTAAACTAGAAGAGAAAGAATATTTCAATAAATCTAAAGAAGATAATCAGATTCAAGAATGATATCACACCAAAACTTCTAATTAGCAAGACATATTAAAATAAATTGACTACATTTACTACCCATCGATAGCTACTCATTACAAAAATCACATGCATTGAATCTATAATAGTGTAATTAGAATTTATCTTGAAAATGAAAAATGAAACTTGACGTTATAAAAATATAGTATGATCCAAATTCACCTTAACCACGCTTTTAATTATATGACTCAAACACATAGTAAGATAATTTGGTCATCTACAAACACTCTGATGCGATTTATACCTCAAACACATCATTATATTATGAGAAATCAAGAACTAAAATTAATTAAGAAATTAACTCAAATTAAAATGTAAATCATTTTAATGAGTAAATATGCGTCATTCCACACTACTAAGATAGTGATTAAACTATATATATTAAGAGTGAAAATAACGAAAATACATTAAAAACGAAAAAAAACGCTTACAAATTAGGAAACAAAACCTTAAACCACTATCCTAGATTGGTTTAATGTTACATAACTAGAAAAAGGAATGGAAAAGTGTCCCTAATAATTCATTAAAAAATTTGCACCTCTCAAGACTGAAAATATGTTATAAAAAAGTGAACTCATATTCAATAGATTATGGGAGGCATCCTTCTAGTAAAACTATTGCACCACTGGTGGAAAATCATTTGTAAAATATTCATTCAATTTTCTTCACAAATAAAAAAATTTCTTCACAAACAACATCATTGGAAAAAATTTATCAAAATAAATTCCATATCGAGTTAGATTCAAAACTAATCTAACAACAAAATCTTATTTTTAGATTAGAATACTCAAAAAACACTTTCATCCATCTTGTTAAAAATATTATTCCCATTAAAAAAATAAAAAAATAAAAAATAATCATTAATAATATCCAAAAAATTATAATTCATCAAACCTGAGGAAACAACAAATGAGATTAATCTACATTCTTTTCCCTAACAAAAAATCTCATTATAAATATTAACATATCATTCACCATATATTCATAACCAAATTCCCTCCGTTACAAGGACTATATACCATGAACAATTTCACCATATAATGCTAATACATGGACCAATTTTGTAGTAGTACATATTATATTAGGGAAAATATTTAGCCATAATATCCCACAACAATAGGGAATAATTTTTGAAGAATATCATCTTTCACTACACAGTGATATATAAATTATTAAAATGTGCCATTTTTTGGAACCCCATAGCATCGTGTCCTATAGGGATTATTAGTTATCTCTTTAAAAAAAAGTGCATAATAATTATAACCTTATCCATTACAACAAAAAATGATTATAAACATGACATGAACATGGTTAAAAATACATTATGTTCAATTGAAGAGTTGCATCACATATGTAGGAATAATAATCAACACTTGTTTTAGTAAAACCATATTCCCTACTATCAAAATCGTCTTCCACATCCATAAAATAATTTTATTCAAAAATATATCCATAATAATGAAAAAAAGTTTTCATTGGTCACCTATGGAAATTCTAGATCCCAATGTATTTATTATACTTATCTACTAGGGAAATAACCAATAAAAAAAACAAATTATAAATTATTTCTACCAAAAACCCTTTACTAGTAGATGCCTCATTTTTTTTTGGAAATTACTTCTCCCTATTTAGAAAATAAGATAAAAAAGAATCAAAATAATATATTATAAATATTTATATTATTACTTTTAAAATTGAAAAATGTCATCTATAATGAAAATATTGGTAACAATTTATCCCTTCTCTACATTCCATTACCCCATGGATGCTCCATGCATTTCTTAATTTGATAATAATAATGTGAGATCACTAAAACAATAGGGAAATGATACAACGAGAAGGGATCTCATTATATGAGACCTATTGATTTTAAAATACAATCTATGTAATATCACTTTAATTTTATTTTAAAGGTGACTATAAAAATACACATAAGATATTTTGGCTGAAGGGATTCAAGAAACAACATTTCTAAAATATGTATTTAAGAAACACCCACATGACCATGTCATATTCTTTCACTATGTAAATATTTAAATACACGGATTCCATCTATGCCTTTTACAAAACATTAATAAATATGTAAAAATAATAAAAAATAATCTCAATATCTTTAATTTACTATTTTGAAAATAATGATTTTTTTATGAATTTATAGATGGAAATATACCCATTAAATTATTGGACAATAATTTTTAAAATAAATTATAAATCACATTACATTGATTAGTTGTGTTTAAATCCATCATAAAACATATCATCTATCCTTTGGTATAAAAATATTAAATAATTTATTACAACGTGATAAAAAGGTACCCAAATATTTTTTTAATAGTTTTATTATTATATGTTCTATTGAATTTAAATAAGAATAAATATTTTTAATTTTTTTTAAAATTTTAAATTTATATAAAAACAGTTTTATTATAATATGATAAAAAATAATGGGTTTTGGAGTTTTTTTGTATTATATTTGTATATGGAATAATATTCATTGTTATTATTTGTTAGTAAAATGATATATAGCTCTTTGAAGAACGTTATACATGGTTTCTTATCCACTTATAAAGTTACGGATATCTTCCATGAGGCTTGTTTTATTTATGGTTCCATAAATTTTATTTTTTTATTTGTTTTAAAATGTTTTGGGATCATATAATGTTTTGTTTAATTTTTTAAAAATATTTATTTATTGTTATTTATTGTTTATTAAACATTTACGTTGTTTTTATTGAATCATAAATATCATTCATAATATTGATTTGTATTCAATTTTTAGTATTCTGTAATATCTGAAAACATGAATACATTGTTTTACTTATATTTTATGTTATGTTTCTATTAATGTATAATCATTTTAATTATGTTAAACTGTATATTCATGTTATATATCATGAGTCTTACTTTTTTGTGAAATGAATCAAATTCCACTTGAATTTATGATGAATTTAAAAATCTGTATGATACATAAAATGAAGGTGAAATATTGGTTAGTGAAAAACATGTCGTTAAAAAATGTATAAGATATGAAATGGAAATTAAAAGGAAGAGAGAAAATAATATTATGGGATAATAAATCCCCACTTTAATTATCTTGTCTCTCTATATATAGTACACATGTTATTTGTTCCAACTATTGAGATTAATATATACCATATCCAATATAACATTACCATTTCCAAAGGCTATAGAATATGTTTGGTTTTCCATGTGAAGGGTGGTGTATGGAAATATAGAATCACCATAATTATTATTATTAGGAAATATACTAAATAAATTTAAATTCATAATAATATTACTCATATGTTATAATTTCAATGATTTTTATACAATATTCACATTAAAAAACATCATGGAAAAATATAATTATACAAACTGAAATGAATTCCATGATATATAGCCTCATTAAAAACCTTATCCAAAAAACCAAGTGAGAAAACATGATGTATGTTAAAAGGGAATAGAATTACCAACCAACCTACTAATTTAGATATAAATGCATGAGTATTTTAATATAAATTTTATAAATCAATTTCTTAAATGTTATGTTTCAAAAATCCATATTGATTAAAATTTGAAGATTATCATAAGACCTTATTTAGTGAATATTTATCCCACCCTTCTTTAGTAGGTCCTGAGTGATTTTTTTGGGTGAAATATGTTTTTCCTATCTCCATTAATAAACGCTCCATTTAATTTTTATATTCATGAAAATTCATCTTCATATAATCTAATGGTAAAATAAATATTCATTTCTAATCCACAATTACATCTAATATTTTGAATAGTGATTCTCATCCAAACACAATCTTCACATTCATTGTGATTTTTAATCAATTAATCATGATTAGAAGAAGTCGCACAAATGGTATATTATATAGAAAACATTGAGATAGAAGTTCCACAGTATGTAAAAAATATCTAGTCTATGATTTCTTTGTATCATATAAGTATTCAGCATCAACACAGTCAACTCATTTTGAATTAGATATTTTAGAAAAAAATAAACCATGATCAATAGATATGTGGATGTATCTTAATATATGTTTGATGCCATTACAATTATACAGAGTAGGATAATTATTGTTACTATAATACACCAAGATATTATATTTATTTAATTTGAAATATATTTATTTATTAGATTGTTTTTTTACAAGAAACACTAATTTTAAATGAACCACATTATAATAATTAATTGAAAAATATTTAATGTAATAGTTATCATTTATCTGTTTGATTGGGGAGTGTGAATAGGATTATATAAATTATAAAAAATATTTTTTACACGTTTATATAAGGAATTCATTTTAAATAATCGATAAAATCATTTTAAAGTAAAAAAATTGATTTTTTTATGAAAATATGTATTTACATGTTTGATGTGTTTGTATCTTAATAAACTAAATTATCGATTATTTAGGAATGATTTAAAAAAATGAATATATTATATATTAAATCAAATAAAATTAATCTAATAGTTTTTAAAATACATGAGATAAGAATAAATTCATTTTTATACATAAAACACATTTATGTAAATATAGTTTTGGTCATGTTTTTTCTTGACCTTTTTAAAAGAAATTTTGAAAAATTATTGAAATTTAACCATAAAAATAGGATTCAATATTTTCAATCAGATTTTCCATAATTAGTGAATATTTATACATTTTTTTCATTTGGAATAATAACCTTGGTAAATAATTTTCACCTTAGTATGGGTAAATCACGTAATTATGTTTAAAAATAATATGGCATGGCTTTAAAATAAATATATAACCATCCCTATTTCTATGTGATGAGTTTTTCTTGACCATACTCATCAAATATTCTAATATATATCAATACATTTTCATTTTCCTTGATAATAAAATTAATATTATTTTATGTAAATTATATATCCTAAATTATACATTATTTTAATCAATTTAATATATTGTGATATGGAAAAAGGCGATTTTGTTTGGTTCTAAATTTTAACATCAAATATGACATATTTTTTATAATGGTATTTTTTAAAATAATTCTATACAAAAATTACCTTAAATTTTTACGTAATGTCAACATTGTACTTGTTCATGTAATATAATAATAAAATAAATAAATTTATAAATATCATAACTATTATAATTTGGTTGAATGTTTGTGTTCCATGAATTTTGAGGTCAAATATAAGAGATTAGGGAGGAATGAAAATATTTTATTCTAATTCCATTTTCATCCTATTGTCTTTAAAGTCAAAATATTTTAATATTTGTGAACTATACAATAACGGGTATATTATGTTAATTTTTTTGATTAAATTCAAAACAATTATTTATATTAACAGATTGAACATTAGATATTCACAACCACACTACCACCATTACATGATCCATATTCCTCCAAAATGTACCCCATAGAATTCTTTTTCATGCCCAAATATTGTAGAGGAATATATTAAATTTTGGAAAATATATTTCCTCGTGAAATATCATCATGAGGGAATTATTATATAATAATATCCTCAAGAATTATTTAGTGATATGGGAAATATTAATGTTTCACATGATTCTAGTATCAATTCTGTTATATTTTTTCATATCTTATAATTTATCCCATGGAAAAAAATTCATCATATTTTTACCGTATTCTTTCATCCCAACAGATGATGGAAAAAATACCATGCCAGTGGTTAAAAATATTTTATGGTATATTATATAATTACATAACATATTTGGGAATATGTATGGAAACATATTTCAATAAAACCATCTTCCTAGATTTGAATAGACCAATATTCATCCATAAGTTAACAATATTCAAAATAATATCCATAATTGTCATAAAATATTATTTCATTGATCATCTGATGACAGTCAGGTGGCCAAAGTTTTTACTATACATATCAACAAGAGAAATACACATCCATGAACACAAATCACCCCTTATTGTTAAAAAACATTTATTAAAATATTCCTCTCATTTTTTAAAATTTACTCTTCTTCCTGATAAAAGATGATAAACCTAAAGAATCTAAAGATATATTGGAACACCTCCGACATTACCCACAAAAATAGTGATCAATCATCTATATGAAAAATATAGTTAATTAATGGGCCCTTTTAACATTCATTTACCCCTTGGATATTCCCATGTACTGCAACATCTGATAAATTTTTTTTATTAACATCCAAAATAAAAGTGCAAAGATACTACTATTATGGAATATCTTTATTTAATCCCTCTTTTTGTTAAAATAATATCAATGTATTCACTATTTAATTTTATTTTTAGGTGACTATAGAAATACTCCCCATGATATATTTTATGAATATCTCATAATAACCACATTTTTAAAAATTATATGTAATAATGTCCCACTCAACAATGTTATATTATTTCATTATGTCATGATTGAATTCCATGGAACATGTAAATTCAACATAAATATAATTTATAATGTTTATAACTTAATGAGAAATAATTCTTGTAACTGCAATTATCTGTTGAGGATCAAATCAAATTTTGTTATGAAATTATTAATAGAAAGATAAACATTAATCTATTTTCCCATACTTTTTTGAATAACAGCTAAATAACATTATAGGGATTAATATAGTAGAAACACATCATAAAAGAATTACTTTCCTCCTTTTGTATTAGTATATAAATTGTTTCATTATAAGATAACATATGGTTTCCAATAGTATTTTTTAAATTATTTTATAATTATTTGTTCCACAATATCATTAAAAGAATAAATCTTTTGTATAAGGTGGTACGAGGAGTCATATCTAATGTTGTAGTTAAGGAAATATTTAATGTGCCTTATTTTAATTGGTATTTATTTTAATTTTATGTTTTATTGCCTTGTAATTATTTTTAACATCATGGTAATTTTGTGTTAAAAATTTAAAAAAACATATTTATTCCATGTCCATTATGGATATTATAATATTTCAGTTTATTTTCTTCAATATTATATATCATCATTTCATATAAATTAAAATCTAGTCATTTATAATATTTAATGTGGTTAAATGTGAATATGTTGTTTTAAATCTAAATTATGTTATTTTTTCCAAGTTATAATCAAATTCATTATGTTATAATATATATTCATGTTATTTTTTTGAATTTACTTTTTTTCATGAAAAAAAATTCAAACAAAAAGTTGGATGAATTTTGAAATCAGGATGAAATGTTGAATAAAGGAGAAAAAATGTAGTGTGAGATGTTTGTAGATTACAATAAAGTCTTATAAATAAAATGTAACCAAAATGAAGGCATAACCGAATCATATGGGACATAAAATCACCAAAATCACTAACTAATCTATATATATAGTTCATTTTATTTGAAAAAACTATTGATATCAATCACAACCATATCTAATCAAACATTTGTATTTAAAAGGTTGGAGAATATGAATAGGTGTCCATGAGAGGGGTTCTGTTGGGAAATGAATAATAATAATTATTTTTATTTTTATGTAATATTTAAAATAAATGATAATTCCTAATAATATTACATGGATTTCATAATTTCAATGATTATTATTTATTCATACCATGAAGAACCATGATGGAAAAAAGTGTATCCAATATAATTTAATTTCATATAATGATTCTACATTCATTCGGAATAAAAAATATAGTGTTACAACCTAATTAAACAAAAAATAGTATATAATTAAACACCCCTCATAATGTTATGATATAATTTTTTGTCTTTACATACAAATTTTAAAAATCAATATCATGAATTATATTTTTGGAAAAGCCTATGGGAATACATTTTGAATATTATCACAACACCTTATTTTATGGATATTGGTCTCATCATTCTTCATATGATCATGGGTGATTTTCTTTGGTGTTGTATGCTATTTTCTATCTACTTTGATATACAAACAAATGAATTTTGTTATAAAATAAAGAATATATTTACATAATATAATTGTAATATAATAATTTATATTCAATAAATCATTACATATATTATAATGAATTATCTTTCACAACCAAACATATTATTGACTTTTAGGATTAATGGGAATCAATTAATGATTGATGAATAAAAATTACATCTTCAAGATATTAAACATTTAATATAAGCACATAAATTTTCTATATAAGGATTTTTAATTTAAATTACACGTGGGAAAATTAGAAATATTCTATAAAACTATTTCTCTAAATATTCATTTATAAAATTATTACACATACCCATTGGCTACAATAATCCATATTATATTTAATTCAAATTAAATATATAATAATCTCAAAATTTGAAATATTTTTATACGATTTTTAATAATTCAGGTTCATACATGTAAACAACATTATTACTATTACTATAATGTTATGCATTCATTACATCAATCGTGGATAATTCGAGTTTCTTATGTATAAAAAACATCATCAGATATTGAAAGGTTATTGATTCCCATAAAGGAGAGTACGTTTCATCAAAACTATTATTGAGCCTATAGGAAAATCCTTGAGAGTATTAGAGTCATTTAAATCTTAGAAGGTCATTATTTTCATTCCTTTTAATATAAAATACCAATTTATAACCATTTTCTAATATCCTTAGGGGTTTCAAAAAAGAACAAAAAACCTTACATTTGGAAAGTGATTCTAATTCTGATTAAATCATACTATTAAATTGAATCCAAATCATACTACCATGATAATCATTAATGTTTTTTCTTCATAATCCCCATCAATAATTTCATGTTTCACATTAGATGAAATTTTTCATCAACAATGGCCTTCAGTTCGATTCAACATCTTCTAACATTGAATAAATATGTAGAAATTTTTCTTGTTCTTGATCATTTACCTATAGAGTATTGTTTTCATCAGGAATGTCCTAATTGAGTGAATTTATATAATTATAAGGTTAATTTATTTCATTATCAAATACAGTTTGTTTCCCTTTCCATTGTCATGGGTTTTGACCTTTTAAACAAATTCTTCTCCTATGTTTCAGGTGTAGATTTGAATCATTGTTTATAACAATATTATATTTTACATTATAGAATTATTATCTAAATTTTTTCTTTCATAGAGGTTATATATAATTTTGTAACTCATTTTGAATCCTATAATGAAACAAGAAAATGATTTTTTGAATTTAATCAATTAATGATATTTTGAGAACCAGGTTTACTAATATTGTTACAATCACCAAGATATATAAAAGATTTTATTTCATGGTATTTATTATGATGTAAGTTTATTTTCACATTTTATTTTTGGAAAAAAATAACCACAAAATGGTATATCTAGATGTGGGGTTGACTATATGTGTTGTGTGTGTGGGAGATACAGGTCCATAAATAACACAAAAAATATATATAAATGTGAAATATTTTTTATTGGACATAAGATAATTTTAGTGGGGGACACTCATGAATGATTTATGGGATATTTTTAATTAGCATTGATGTTCGGAAAATTACATGTCCCCATTTCATACTAGGAAAATAATTTTTAGGAGAAGTTGTTCAATAATAAGTTAGATTAACTTTATATATGATTCACCTTAAATATAATGATTTTCAACATGAGCTCTTGATTTTTAAAAATTTTATCCAATTGAAATATTATTCAATACATATGCAAAATATTCCCAATAATTATAATAATAATATAAAAAGTTGAATAATCTATTAATAATTACATTTATATTATTATTTACATAATTAATTTTTCAAATTTCTTGTTGCAAGTAGATAAAAACCCATATAAGAAAATCTAATTAAATCATCAATGATGACCATAAAATATCTAAATAGTCTACTTGGTGGATGAATTGGCCTAAATATTTCACCATGAACCCTTTCAAAAAACACTGGGGATTTAATCTTTATTGTATATATTGATGGACTTATAATTAGTTTTCCATAATAATGACATGTAAATGATAAATCATTAGTTGTATGACCCTTTTTATGAACCAATGGTTGAACATGTGTACATTTACTTATTTTAAACATCCTTATCGATGCCATATAGACTAAACATTAATGCCATATAATAAATGTATCATGACCAGTAAATGTATGGTGTACTATATTTGATTCAGTTTTACACATATTAACACAATATAATCCAATGGAAAGTCATAAAAGATTCTCACAAATAACATTATTTCCATTATTATTGTGTGTCAGATAGAGTTATTTAATACCTCTTTCATCCATACTCATGATATGATATCTATATTCATATATATTTTAAAAATATAATATATTTTATTAAGACCTATATTTTAAAAAAATTATTATTTATAAAAACCATTACCACCATATTATTATTTTACCATTCCAAATCCTTTAATAAATTTTAAATTCTTTGTTAATATACTTATATGACCAAATTAAACATTAATATTGATAAACTATTTCCAGTATTTAATAATTTTGTGTATATAGGGCTGTCAATGATACAAATTGTTTCATCATGGGGGTTAATCATGATAGCTAATTTTATAAAATAAATTTCTGTTAAAAAGGAAATAAAACAGGCTTATAAGAAATAAAATATAAGGAAACAAAAAAATTGAAATATTCATCAATCCACATTTTTAAATTAAATTTTTAGGACCAAGATGATAATTTAAATACTAAAAATATTCATGATTCCTTCAAGGTTTATAAAATAAGTCAAGATGACACATTTTTTAATTATATTTCCCATCCGGGCCCACAAAGTTCACGTCATTGTTCTTTCATTCACCTTGATATATAGTTGAAAAACATGATTTTATGATTGTTACATGACAAGTTACCCTTCATAACTCACTTTAAATATTATATGTTCTTATTCTTTATTATCCGTACTTCTTGTCCATTAATATGGATACTTCTGGTGATTTCATTTCCTCTTCTCAATTTAAGAATTACCACCTTGACCTAATGATTTTAGAAGACCATATATTCAATGATTTTTTCAATGAAATATTTTATAAAAAAATTCATTCCCTTCCGGGAATGAAGTTGTTCTAGTTATCTTGGACTCATGATTTATCATATAGAGTCGAGGTTTTTTTAAATTAGAAGTTGAGGAAGTAATTAAGTGGATTTTTTAAATCACTTCACATTATGTTGATTTTATGAAATAATGTTAGATAATGGAATATATAATTTTTTTATATCATATCAATGTTATTGAAATTATATATTAATAAATTTAATTGTTTTATTATTTCATAAAAGGTGGAGTTGTATTCACAAAAGAATTTAAAATCATTGAATTATAGATAAATCCAGTAATATCTTCCCCATGAATGTATTATTAGTTCAAGGAGATCATACCACTACATAAGTTATTTACATAACACTATATTTTCATTCATTGTTATTTTATTATTCTTGAAATATATAAGGAGGTGGTAGTGAATAAATATCAAGGCTAAGACATGGTCCTGACCAAAATCATAATTGATAGATTTATTCATTTAACAAAATATTTTAATATACATAAATATATTATCATCCAAATGACCATGAAATGTTTGTATTTTTTGACTTTTATAGAGGAATAAATTAAATCTTCACAATTTTCACCAAGAAAAATGTTAATTAACACCTTTTACTTAGGCATTGAATGAATGAAGAATTAACATATAATTTGTTGAAAACATATCAAATTCTACATAGATGCATTATGATTTTCATATCCAAATGAAACATTCAAATGAAGGATAAATGATGGGGAGTGAGAATTAATTAAATAAAAAGTGTGTATAATAGAAGAATAAGTTACAAGAAACAAGAAATAACAAAATAAAGTGGTCCCTAAATCATCCAAAAAATGAGAATATCACTATATATATAGATTAAATGTGATTTAATACTATTTTTCATAGTAATCACAACCATATATAATCTGATAGATTCAATTCTGGTATTTTGTTAATATAAAAGGTTGGATCTATAAAGTGTTGTGTTGATAAATTAATATTCACAGTTATTATTATTATTATTATTAGTACAACAACAAAATAAATGATAATTCAGAACACTTTTTATATTCATATTTAATGTAATTTGATATACATATTTGATTTAATTTATAATTTTAAATTTATTATAATTAATAATAATTATATTTAAATTTGAATCAATAATTTTTTATTGAATTCTATTTAATTAAACAAGGAGTTTAATTTTATCTATGAATTGATTTATTTAATAACTTGATATTTAAAACTAATATTTAAATATTTTTATTCTCTTATGTAACTTGATTTTATAAATAATGATTATTTTATAATTTGTTATAA
This sequence comes from Viscum album, assembly GCA_963277665.1. NCBI lineage: Eukaryota > Viridiplantae > Streptophyta > Magnoliopsida > Santalales > Viscaceae > Viscum > Viscum album. The sequence goes on along the minus strand of OY728133.1, from coordinate 1,368,051,244 downwards.
TTTTTATTTAATGTTCCATTTATTTTATTTAATGTTCCATTTGTATTGATTTTTTACAAAATATGATATAAAATATTTAAAATCTGCTAACTAATTTAATAATTTTTATTCACTTTATTTTTTACATAAAAATATCATAAATATGTTTTGATTCATATTTTATTTATTTAGTAAATATATATCATTTTTTAATATATTAATTTTACATATATTTTCATGAACTGATTATGTGATGTTATTTAATTCCATTCACTAGATTGTTTTTCAAATCAAATATGACATTGACTTACCATATTTCAATCTAATTTGGATTTATTATTTTCATAATTTGTAATGAATTTGTTATGATGTATTTTAATATTGTATAATGTTATATAATTATTTTTTGGGTACATTATTTAACTGATATTCTATGTAAAATATACATATACTTATTTATACTAGGTATAGATGAATACAAACAATATATTACAAAAACATTAATACTGGATCAATTATACAATTTTATTTATCCAAGTGTTACCTAGATTCTATGAAGGTAATTTGTACATGATTTAGTCCATTTTTTTGAATTATAAGTAGTATATTGAAGTCCATTAATGATAGAATAATTCACCATGATTGAAATAAATTCTAAATTTTTATAGATTTATAAATGAAGCTAATGTTCAAATTCACCATTTGGTTGTTATATTATTGAAAAAGAGAACATTAAAATAACATTTTTAGTCAAATAATGTTGTTTTCCAGATCTATTTAGGTTCATTTAACATTAATGTGGCAATCTTGTTTGAGTAAAAGCAGTGTGGTGGTATAAATTTATAAACGATGGAGAGGAAATACCTATAATTTTTCAAAAGATTAAAATTTATTATTGTTTTTCTCATGTAAAATAGCATCAAATTGGATAAAATTAGATGATTGGATAAAATAAGATAGAAATATAATATGTAATGTAATTTATATACGTTTCATATCATTTTAACCCTTAAATATTTTGGTTAATCCCTCATCATCCCCTTTTATCCTTTATAACAATAATAAAATTTTACATCATTTATTATTCATATTGAAAAAATATTATTTTGAATAAATTAGATAAAATTAATTATATTGATTCCAAATATGGAATCAATTTAAAAAATTTTAATACCTATTACCTATAGAAATCGATTTTTAATATAAACCCACAAAATATGATAAAAAATTATTTTCCAAAAAATGAATTTTTAACTATAAAAATTGATTTTATACAAAAATATCACTTAATTCCGATTCCATTGAAATTAATTTGATTATTTTAATTGGGAAAGATCTTATTAAACCTTAAAATTAATTCTAAATATTGGATATTGTAACAACATTAATGTAAAATATTGTCTTTTATAAAATCAAAATGTTTCCTCATTCACTAGAAAATAATTTTTTGATAAATTTAAAAAAAATCATCATATGATAATTTTGATATAAATATTTAAAAAACACAAACCTATAATAATATAAAATATATAAAATATTAATAAATTAATTATAATATTTACAAATAAAACTAAAAACCATTTTTGAAGAATAAAATAACTTCACTAAAAACATAGTGCTCAATTCATAAGAATTAATGATAAATTTTATTAAGTATGATCATTATAAATATATTTCTTAATATGTTAACCCCTATCAATATCCTCAAATTAATTGGGATGTTAATAACTGTCATATATAAAAATTAATTATTTAATAGTATATAACTATCCCTTTAAAAAAATTTATGTGTGTAGAGAATGAAATCAAATAAGTAAAATTTATATGAAGAAAAATATTTCATAAAATCTCAGGGTGTTACATTATTCCCCCTTTATATGTTTTTATCCCTTTAAATGCTATATGATTGATATAAACAACCAAGGATACTTAATTATACATATTATTTTAGAACATTTTAGTCTATACCAGAATGGATTTTTCATATCCATATTTTTTGTCTATAGGTTTTGGGTTCTCATTCATACAAATGAGACATGCCTAATTTTCAGTAATGTTCATCATAATACCTAGTCAAAAAAATAGAGTGAATAGTTTCCCCATAAATATCTTAGGCCCTCTCTAATATTTGGAAGACTTTAGTGTATGGTGAGATAAGATTAGGGTTTTAAGAGACCCACTATCGATTTTTTTTTGGATATTTGTTCAAAAGCTTTAAAAATTGTTATTAGAGAATATAATGGAACGAGGGAGTGTATTTTGAGGTAGATTTGTTTTATTGGTACTTGGTTGGTAGAAAAAAACATGTTTGGTATGTATGAAATCAGTTGAAACCCATATTCCTATGGGATGAATAGTATTTGGGACAATCGATTTTTTTCACAACCCAACCCATATTGGGGATTGAGCTGCAACTACCCTAATCCCATCTCCACATGCTAGTGGGTGGAAATAAGTTCTGAAGGAACAAAAAATGTGGGGTTTCCTTTTTCTAAGTACCTGTACACACACACAACCAACTCGATGAAAATGTTCATTGGGAGAAATGTCAATGATTCTACCTATAGTAAAAATAATCCATACATACATGCACCGCTAAACACTATGGATATAAGAAGGAATAATTAAAGGAGGAAGGGTAAAAATAGGCACTCAACGGAAAAGGGCCATAACCTAACATAAAAATGAATATAATGCTACAGATGAATCCCTATTCCAAAAACCCAGCTGTTACCACCAAACGCGGTCCAAGCTCTCATACTCCTGATCTCTTCTGGAGTCGCGATCAAACCTATGTGTCATGTTCATAAGGCTTGATACGTACTACCAAATCCCATGTAGGGATGAGTATTAACATACTCAGTAGGAAGACCTTAAATTTAGACTGATTAGTAAGAGATGCAATAGGAAAATTAATATTGTATATGGATCATAGTATAGTAAATTAGTACAGCATGGCCCAACAAGAGAATAAAGTAAACTCATCAAAACACAAGGAGTTAGAAACATTGTTATGGTGTACTTATTGTTACGACTTCACTACCTATAACAGTAGAGTTTACTCATCTAACCGTAAGAATCTATACATGTATAGCATGTGGCATACCCCACAAGTATTCACCTATCCTGGAAGGACAGTAACTATAACACAAGGAGTGGGTAATACAATATGGTTTAATAATATAAATATTCAATGTCAAAGAAACCCAATCAATCGGGTAAGGGGATGTCAATATCATAGGTTTTTTCAAGAAAAGAGTCTCCAACGGTACCAAAAGTAACCACCATCGATAGACATAATCCTTGTTACTACCATGAACCACAAGTCAAAAGAGATCAAACACTACACCGTGATAATATCTGCTTTTGGAGGGTCTATCACTCCTGCATGGTTTTACGTCATGCCTCAATGATGCATCTAAGTGGGGAATCATTCCCTCTTACTCTTAATCTCATAGGAAAATCATACAATGTATAACCACTGATCATAATAGATAGAATATGAAAACTCAAAGTAGAGGACCCATTCTCTATCATGATAGGGGGATTCCACTCTATTAGACATTGAGGACTAACTCCCTAGTGCATCAGGGGGATTCCATTCTGAAGTAGTTGGTAGAGGAACCATTCCCATGATGATCTAGTATTCCACTCTGGTAATCATCATTGACGGCCCATTCACTAATGTGTTAGGAGTATTCTAATCTTCTTCAATGTGGACCCATACCCTAGTGCATTTGGGGGATTTGACTCGGGAGTAGTTGATAGAGGACGCAAAACCAAGCCGATGGGTGATTCACTATTAAAAAATGTCAAAGTTATCTTCCATAAATATACCTTTAATGTTTCTATATTTTATAGGGTCATTAATAAGTCTCCTCTCATCCAAACGGATCATGTTGTTGTGATCCTTGCGGAAAAAAATGTCAGGGTTACTAATCACTAACCCCAAATGTACATACGATGGAAAATTTTAGAAATGTTTCACTACAATCAAAAGGTGTTTTTTGGGGCCCATACCTCAGTCCCAAAATTAATTATACAATTCGTTCCACTTTGATCTTCTTGCGAAAACACATAGGATCGACTACCTGATCATCCAAAATGGATACCCGGTGAGAAAGATACATTCCACCGCAATGCATGTGAAGTGGGGTCCATCAACACTACTTGTAAAAATTGGTATAAACACATCAAATTAATCTTGGAATTTTAACACATGAACTAGGGTTGATACACTATTTAAGACACATTAATCGGGCATCCTGTTTAGAAGATTGGCACGAAACAAGTTTTCAGAATAATAGTAATTAAATTATAATGTCTAAATCAATGAATTTTGTGTATCCAAATAGTGAAACCACTATATAATATCCCCAAATAAGTTTAAAAATCGTTCTCAAAGAGAGGGGCCTGTGGACATAGACGACATGTCCAACGGATGTGTCATTCAGTTGATACTTAATTTTAAAGAAATAAGAGTCCCGAACGAACCAGTCGAGGCTATTCTGGTTGGACCTATCTGCCTGGGTGGTCCTGGTCCTCTGTCGTTGGACTATAGGCCACCTTCCATATGCCTATCTTTCCCCTAGACCTCCCCTTACAAGTGCTTCTCCCTGCTGGTAGCTGATAGCCTTGGGACCCCGTTGTACCCACATCAACATGTGACCCACACCGCCTGGGTCACTACCACCTGTTTGTCGGTTACCTCTCACCATTACCCTACTCCAGCATCACCTCAAGGACACCGTGTCATTTTCTCACACTAGAGATCCATCCTTCCATCAAAGAACCACCCCACCAACCACTTTCTTTTCCGCTCACCAACTGCCTCTTTTTGCTAGCCACATCTCACCCCGGCCAACGCGTGACACCACATGCTGCCACCCAATCTAGAATCGCATGATTGTCTCCCTATGTAGACCCCAAGGACCACTCTAATGTTTTGAAAATTTAAAACAAGTATGTTTCGAGATCCTTGGGATGAGGTATTCACAACACCATTATCTGTTTCGTGATTTTTCAGCATTTTACGCTTGCGAGGAATAAAGGCGAAGAACATGAAAAAACGTGGGAGGGGGGTCAAATAGGGAAAAAGCGATGTATGTGTTCATTTTTTAATCGCCTTGATTCTCAAACAATGGGATGTGGTATAAAACAATAATAATCCAAGATTGGAAATATGGGGTGTGAAAAACAACAAGAAATCCTACCTTGAATCTATATGCTCATCGTTGTCGTTACGTGTGCCTTCCGTTTACTACGAACTGCTAATGATTTGATGAATAACACACAAATTGGAAAAAATATATAATGAGAGAGAGGTTTTGGGGAGAGACATAGTGGATAGGGGAGAACCTTATCCGTAACCCTACCCAAAACCCCTTAAATTTCAATTTATAGAAATTTTCCAAAATCCTCCAACGGTCACGAAAACCTAAACATCAATACCCTCTCCTATTATGCTTCTCCTTTGGAAAGCACCAAATTCCAACCTCAATTAAATTCATAGATTTTTAATATATGTACCCATTCTAATATTATTTTATATGACATCAGGGTAAAATAATTAAGATAAATTATTTTAATGATGATTTTTCCCATGGGTGGTGTCTTTCATAGAAGTCTCATTCCAATGAATGTTAAGTTCAACCTGGGGTAAAGGACACATTCCAGACTCAACATTGGCCTCATATTTCTGATCTGAGCTATAGTTTTATAGGTATTCACTTTTCTATTTTGTGAATAGTATAAAATATACCTGATATTTGTATAAAATTAATCATGGGCACACCAGGACTCATAATTTTTTATGGTCTCAGTTCCCAACTCTGGAAACATATATAGAAATATTTTAAATATTACAAGGTGAAAATGGGTCTCTACATAATTCCCACAATCATGTTTTTCCCTTAAAAGAAAAAACATGGAAAATGGCTTGGGATATTAATCCCACATCAATCTCTCATGTTCCCTTGAACTCTACTGCATATTTCTATGATACCCTAGTACGCGATCCATGGGGATTGACCATACACATATGGTTAGGTTTTGACGATCCTGAATCGAAACTGAGAGCTCTATAAACGTGTCTCCATCATTAATCTCCACCTCACCCCAGTCGATGACATGTGTAGGATCATCAACTTATCACATCAACTGTCACATGTGGAAGAGCTTGTGCACCCACTATAGTTGTGGGGTAGGGAAATGTTGTAGGAAACACTGGAAACACCTCTCAAAATCTCAAATGACCATATGAACCTCCGGGATAATATTCCATCCCAACCAAACCACTCGATTACACATCATGGGGAGACTCTCAATAAGATGTGGTCTTTCTTCTCAAACTACACGGTCATATTATAGTATTATGCATATGATTTATGTCTTCTCTATGACATCCTAATCCATTCATGTATGACCTTCACCTTCTTAGTTATGGCTCACACCTAATCTATGACCATGAGGGATAATTCTCAAACCTTCATCTAGAATTGAGGTGACCTATAGTGTCTCCCATAAAGGACCTCAAAATTTTCCATGACAATCATATAGTGGTTTCTATTTTTGTACTCAAACTCCATCAAATTTAGGTGATCCTACCATCTCCGACTAAAATCTAACACGCAGGCCCTCAATATATCCTCTAGAACCAAGATAGTGAACTTGGTATGCTCATCGGTCAAGGGGTGAAAGGATGTACTCATCTACAACCAGGTCTCAAAAGCCACCTGCTGCCCTCTCTATAATTTTGAAGTAAAATATGTGTCGGGAATGTATAAAATCGCTGAGGGTACCCTTTGGGGGAAGATGATCAACTATATGTACAACTACCTCAAACTCTCATCCAAACACTACTCCCTGATAGAGAAAAAGTGTGTCAACTGGGTATGTTAGTCCACTATCACCCAGATGCAGTCATGGCCCATCATTGTGCATCGAATCCCTCTAACAATGTCCAAGGATATTCCATTCAACATCCAATCTGGGATGTCGAGAGGCTGCAACAAACCAACACAAACCTGATGTTTAGTCTTTACCTTCTAATAGGCAAGGCATCGTGAGAATAACTCATCAACACTTCATCTCATGTTGGACCAAAACAACTATCACTGAATATCTATACACATCTTCCCCACACCAGGATGTACAAGTAAGGGATATGTATAGAACACCTACATCATTTCCTCCTGAATCACGAATGGAATCACTATCCACCAATAGAACAAGATCTCATGATTCCCTTATTCAGAATAACCATCAGGTTCATCACTTGTGGATATCTGGTCATGCAGAACCATGCAGACGATGTATCTTAGTTGGGACTCTCTCACCCACTAAAGGAGTGAATGCATTAAGACCATCTACTATAGGGAAGTTGTACCCTCCTACTCCATCAAGGTCAACTGTATTGAATATTATTGTTTACATGAATTAACCACTAAGAAATTTTGGGAATTACTAGTGAGGGAATCTATTACCACATTAATGTTCCATAGAATATAAATGATCATTACATTGTAGACCTTTATGAACTCCAACTATCATTGCTCTCTAAGATTTAGATTTCTCTGGGTAAAAATATGCCTGAGTCTGTAGTGGTCTAAGTAAAAAACCAAGAACTCTCCCATATAATAGTGTATCCACTTCCTCAGGTTCAAGACAACATCTATGATCACTATATCCTGATTCGCATAGTTTATATCTTGGGGTCTCAACTGCCTCGAACTATACAATATGTCTTCTTATTGTTTCATTGAAACACAACTGAGCCCAACTCCAGAGGAATCATGATACACTATAAACTCAACGCCCTCCTCTAGGAGTCTCAAAACTGGAGAGCTAGTTCTCCTCTTCCTAAACTCATCGAAGGTCTCCTAGAACTGTTCATACCATGTAAATATATGTCTTCTACTTGTAAGAGTGATTAAAAGGGTTGTAATCCTATAGAAGTCTTCCAAAAATATCCAGTAGTACCCACACAAAACAAGGAAGCTCCACTCCTCTATCACACAATTGGGGGTATCCCAATCAAGCACGGACATGATCTATGTGGGATCCATGGATAAAACCTCCTTAGAGATGAAATACTCTAGAAATTGAACCTCGTGAATCCTGAACTGAAACATAGAGAGCATTCCATAAAGCGGGTGATCTCGAAGTATATTAAGGATCGTACTCTAGTGCTCTATGTTCTAATCCTCTGATTTTATGAATATGAGTATATATTCTATGAAGACAACAAAAACTTTTTCCATGTATGGATGAAATAATTAGTTCATCAAGAATATGAAAATGGTTGAGGAGTTATTCAGACTGACGGGCATTCGTTGTAGATACCTAGCCTCAAATCAATGAAAAACCCTTACTCTCACCTCAGAGGTAGTCCTATGACATCTTCAGGGAAGACATCCACGTAATCCTCCACAAATAAAGAATCCCAGGATCCTAATGATTATTTTTCACCATGGTTTATGCTTTATAACTCATGCGAAAAAGGTTTTAGTCTCTTGTTCATAGAACTCGCATGCCCTGCTATGAGGCATCACTAAAGAAGAAAGGTGAACCTCGTCCAATCATGGTGTAGGAAACTGACTAGCCTGTGGTGACAATCAATATGGGTTCAATCCATGGAAATACATATCATTCCAAGGATAACGTCATAAGGTTCCATTGTGATGACTAGTAGGTCCCATGGGAACGTTTCCCCTGAAAAAATATCCCTCACTTCTTGTAGATAAATGATACTGAAGAACCACTTCATGTAGTAACCTTGAGGCAAATCATCTATGATAGTGCCTCTACTGGGAGCTCAAACTCCCTTACCAGGAGAAAAGAGATAAAACATTGAATGGATTCTATGTTTACCAATACAGATGCACGAGTATAATAAACATATAATGTAACTTACATCATCTCATGAAATGGAGGATCACTGACATCCAATGATGGTAGCTGTCCGCAACCCTCACTGTCAGCTCAATGAGCCTGAAGTATGATTCTTGGTCATGGTGGAAACTATTATCATCATCCCCCACCACCTGGTCCTCTTACTCCTCCATCTCCAATGACAGCATCACCTCCCTAGGGACCACCCTAATCATAGTGCAATCACTACCATGGTGGTCCACCTGATTCCTTCACGTGATTCCCGGCTCATTGTGTCGGTCAGTCTCACACCATGTGACCTCATCTATAAAATGTAAAACACTTCCCCTCTCTAGGATGTCCCTGATACCTACGTGGACAATGATCCAACTGATTATGTGCCCGAGCCCAGTCATGGGGAGGCCTTCTGGGAGGCGGCCCTACATCCTGTCTTCTGCCAACATCCATGAATGTCTCCTCTCTGATATGACCACTACCAGGACTAGTAACTAGAGACCCTATGATAGGAATATTTTCATCACGAGCACCCACTCCAACACCCAATCATATTTAGGGACTCACATGGGCACTATAATGGAATGGATATCTCAGTGAATACCCTGCTCAGAATATCCTGCTCGGAAGTAAATATCATTGATTATAACCAGGGAGTAGTGTGTAAGGTCAGTAAAACTTGTTGGGTACGTATCCACTATCATGTATCCCTACTTCATCTCCAAAAGATCCTTAATTTGGACATAGTGAACATATGAGTGGAATTAATCCTCATGAACTGGCTTCTGATTCTCATCCTAAGAGAGATTCATGAAATTGTGCATATGGGTAACTAAACCTCGCAAGGGCCTATAAGGCCTGAGAAAAAGGTTGGCTGCCAAAGACAACATTTGGTATGATGGTGTCTTCACCAGCATAAAAAGTCAGACTATTGACTCCAACCAGTCCTCTACCACCTGAAGGTCTAACTCACCCTGAATCCTCAATAACATTTGGATTTGGAACTCATGAAGATTGTTCGTCCTTCCCTCATCCTCAACCAGTGTTGCAGGTACAAACTATTTTTCCCCAGTGAAAGGTTCCCCCACTAGCCCATCTGGAGGAATGGGATCATGTGATGTTCCCTTTATTGAGGCATCAGTGTAGGATCGAAATAGTGATGTAGATGCTCAATATACAAGATGGGGGTGAATTGTAAACTTTAAAAATTCCTTTGGAACATTTAATGTTAGTTACAAATAACTATGTTTTCCTTCATTAAAGGAAAGGGCTAAGTTTAACAATTTTAATATTAAGCAAATTCACAACACCTCTAATACCAAATGAAAAATTGGAAAGAGATTCCGAAAGTGGGTTCCAGAAATATGGTTCCAGAAATTGAATCTTAAAAAAAGATTACAATATGAGATTCTACCTTAAAGCGTATAGAATCAAAATGAAACAGAGTACAAGTAAGGAAGTATAAGAAAGTTATAATTTCCTTATAATACGAAATGCAGCGGAAATAAACAAGTAGTAGAACTACAAGTAACAAGATAAAAGTCTTTTAACCCAATGAGAAGGGTATCCAACAACCTTGGATAAAGGTCCCTTGATTTATACTTTCAAGCAAGTCTGTCTTACCCACACCCAGGTAAGCCCTCGATACGAAGATCTGAGTGTCTCTGTCTTGCTATCCCTGCAAGCCCTCAACTTCAAGGTAGTTGGAAACCCTTGTCTTCCTTAGCAAGGAAGCCCTCAACTTCAAGGTGTTGGAAACCTCTGTCTTCCAATCCCCGGAAGTCCTCTAATGTAATCACCGACATTCAGAGTCACACGAAGCTTTGAGAGTTAATAAGAGCCTCTCTCTCTCTAGAAATCACTTCAAGTATGTAATCACATGAGTCGATGATCAGTCATCCTTTCAGCACCTAACTCTTTCAAATGAGCTCCTATTTATAGGTAAGGTCGACTCCTTCTCCAACGGTCATATTTTTCTTAATGATCGGAGGGACCTATACACGTTTCACTTAGACAACGGTTAGTTTATAAAAAAATAGATGACATCGTTTTTTAACAAAAGAAGGGTAACAGAATGTACGACATCGTTTTAATTCAAACTCAAAATTTCGGAATGAATGCTTCGGAGTAAAGATTCGGAGTGAAATGTAAATAATAAAGAGTAGAAAATTATAGAAATGTAAGCAGAATAAAAGTTCAGAGTCTAACCAAAATATTTTTCAGAGTCTGAATTAATTCAGAGTGTATAAAACAAAGATGATCAGATTCTGTTTAATAGGAGAATTCGGAATTATAATTCGGAATGATAATTCTTCCTCAGAATTCGTAATGAGATTTCATCATCCTAGTTCATAATGAAAATTCATTATCAGAATTCATAAGGAGAATTCGTCATTAGAATTCGTAATGAGAATTCAATGTCGAACTTCATAATAATTCGTATCTTGAATCTGGAATAGAACATAGTCAGAGTTCATATCCGGAATTCGGAATGATACTTTATTACAGTTCCCATTTGGAATCTAGAGTGAAACTTCCTTACAATTCTTATCCAGAATTCAGATCCTCAAACAGAATACTTTATATCAATGTTTTAAACCAATCCGAGAAAACAGAAATGAATCCGAATTTTATACTTAGGAAAAATATGGATGAAAATATGATAAAGATAAATTTCCTTATAAAATTATTTTTCCTTATAAATGCAATTTTCCTTAAGAAAGCATTTTTCCTTAAGAAATCATTTTTCCTTATGAAATCATTTTTCCTTAAGAAAGCATTATTCCTTAAGAATGGTGTTTGTGATTTTCAAAAAAAGAAGGAATGAAAAATTCATAAGGAAAACCTTATTGACTCAACAAACTCCCCCTGTTTGGAAAGCACAAACATCCTTACAAAAAAGAAATTCTAAGAAGAAAGAAAAACATTAAGGCTTATCTCCCTTTTATTTGAGGATATTGATGAATACAACTAACTCCCCCTTAGGCTTTGAAACTCTAAGGATCGTATTCTAGATTTTTGGAGTGGAATTTCATTATGAATAAGAAAGTATTTGTAAATGAAAAACTCCCCCTTAAACAAACTCTTATTAGAGTTCTTTTTCCTAAGGGATATTTTCCTTCTCCCCCTTTGATAAACTCTCATTGGACTTCCTCTATTTCATAAGGATATTTTCCTTCTCCCCCTTTGTGATTTTCAAAAAGAAATTGAGGGAATGGAAAAAAATACCTGAAACATTAGTAGCAACAACAAAAGGAACAACAAGCACAAATTTCATTAAGTTTGAGATCTCGGTAATAAAAAAAATATTACAACAAAAAGATCGGATTTAGCTATTTCGGATATTTTTCCTACGAAATTAGCCCCATAAGAATAGTCTTGATCATCTTCAGGTCTTTATGATCTTCTTCAGCTTGCTTCTCTAGGACCACTATTCTTGCAGATTGAGCTTCAATCTTTTCTTCCTGGGCTTTCAGCTTTTTTTCGTGAGCTTTGATCTTTTCTTCCTGAGCCTCCATCTTCTGTTCAAACTCAATCTGATGATCCCTTTCAAACTTCCAGTTTTGAGAAACGGAATTCAGCTTCCCATTAAGATCTCTGACTTCTTGAATCCGGAAGTTCTTTTCATTTGTCAGCATCTCTTCAAAGGAGGAAGTCAGCTCATTTATCTTCCTGTCCTCAGTCTCAAAGGAATCTTTAACATTGTCTTGAAACTCATCGAATAACTTCATCTCTTAAACAGTCTTCTTCGACTAGTTTGTCATACTCTTGCTAGATTTTCTTTGAGCTTCGTAGCCAACAAAGAAAGTTTTGAACTGAGCCTCAATCTCAATGCACTTGTCCATAACCATAGATACAGAGTCAGTTTTCTGATTCAAATCATGTTGGAGCATCTGACATCTTGAATCAATATTTGAGAAGGTCGGAATGGATCTCAACAACTTCTTTAACAACTGGACAACAAAGTCATGCCCCACCGAGGATGACTCCGAATCTGAAACATTGCTTGGAGAATTTTCTTCCTCAATAAGCTCTAACTTCCTTTTAGACGAATCACCATATTCTCTTTTCTTGCTAGCCACTGATTTCGGAGTCTCAACAAGGAGTTGCTTTCCCTTGTCTTTTTTCGGAATCAATTCTTGATCAGGGGTTTTCTGCTCGCCAGTAGACACTTGAATAATATCATCAACAACTTTTTGAACAACATCTTCCTCATTCTTATCCTTCTCTAGAGTTACTAACATAGAGGATTCAGCCTTTGATGTTCAGAGTGACAGGTGTTCCGAAGGCGACCCCTTATACACATCTACTTCTTTCAATAAGTCTCTTGTTTCGCCACTTCCTTCAACAACTACTTCTTCCTCTCCCACTTTCTGAATCTGCTCGAGTTGCTCAACATGCTCATCTCTAGTCTCTTCCGGAAAATCAAGGTTTCTTCCTGGAGTCTCAGGTAGATATTCCAATGAGAAAGATCTCAGAACTGGAATTCTTCCGGATACCATCTCATTAAACTTTAACAACGCTTGGACTGCCTCGGCTTCTGACATCTTATTCTTGAGCTTATTTTCCTTTACTTGTTTTTCAAGCTCATCAGTAGTTCTCTCTTTTAAGGCCTTTTCCTCCACAGGGTCCAATCCGAACTACGGATCCCCTTCTTTCCTTTTCTCTTTATCTGCTCTCCACTTCGCAACAACCTCATCAGGAAAATCCTTTTTCATCTTTGGTTTTGGAGGTGCGGTTTGAGCTTCCTTAGATTTGGGATCCTCAACATCAGCTACAGCTTCCTTCAACTTTCTTTTCTTTGCTGGATTAGATGATTCCGGTTCAGAAGCCTTTGGAGCCTCTTCTTCTTGATTAGGTAGATCGAAGAACTCACCAGTCTCTTTGTTGAAAGCCACATCCATCCTCTTAAGGGTATCATCACTGACCAACAAAATTTTGCAAACCCTTGGCTTAGATCTGCAAGCTTCCTTGAATGACTCAAGGAACCAAACTATCAACTTTGATAAAATTGCTGGGTACATTACGATCTGGGCTCTAAGATTTCCTTTCTTAAGATTCTAAATGGTTATAAGTATGTTCCTCATGAAGTTAAACTTCCTTATATTTACCAAGAAAACTAAGATACAGATCTCACTCTTCTTCAAACTTTCTTTATCCCCTTTCCTCGGTACGATAAGCCCTTATACCCACAACTCTAGAATCCGGAAATTTGTAGGCAAACTAGAAATCTTAGGAGCTTTGTCATCTGAGAGTCTGAGAGTTTTCAAGGCTTTTTCTTTGTCAAAGCTACCCTTAGAATCCGGAAAAACGTGAGATATAAACTCGACTTCTCCTTCATAGGACAGCCCTACCAAGCTTGCTACTTTGGTATAAGAAAGCTTATAAGTCTTACCATAAGACTTAAAAGAAAATTTCTCCCTATTATCTTCCTGAAAGAAGGAAACTATTTCATAAAACTCAACAAGTAACTCTAAAAATACATCGTCTTGATTCCCCAGTTTGGATACAGCAATATCTTCCCACCCATTCAACTTAATGTTCTTCGAAATAAGAGAATCATAGTTGTTGAAGAAATCCGGATGGACTAACCTTTCTCTGTAAACTAACCATTGTGAAATAGGCTTAGTGGATGACATTTCTTGAGACGCTAACTCTGCAGACATTCGGATCTGAAGTCCTCTGAGAAGTTCGGAACGGAGAAATCTGAAGTTCGGAACGGCCTTAAATTAGAGAAGCATAGATTCGGGACGCGAGAGCTTGAAATCGATGTGGGACGAGTATTTGGGTCCCCTTTATATAGGCAATGAGATGAAGGTTCAACTTCTACGGTTGATCTAACAGTTGTGATAAGCTGAGATCAGATCTGACGGTTGAAAACGAATTCTTAAAAAAACTAGATCCGATCTTTTTGCGGTTTTTATTAAAAAAACGAATTAAGAAAACTATAATCAGAAAAAAAAAATATAAGAAAATTCCAACTAGTAAAATATGACTACGAAAACTTGAGTAAGGTAATCATACCTTTCGGATTGGCTTAAGAGGATTATTCGTAATGGGTAATATAAAAATGACTACGAAAAAAAATCTTTATTATGAGAAGACAGAGTTCGCAAAAAAACATTACTACGGAAAATAAGCTTAGTATGAAAAACTTATTACGGAACACTCATTACGGAAAACTCAGTACGAAAAACAAACTTAGTAAGGAAAAACTTAGTAAGAATAATTCATTAAAAAATTTTGAAAACAAAAAAACTTATTATGAAAGATTTACTACGAAAGTTCCGTTATGAAAATACCAGTACGAGATTTTCCATTCCAGAAATTTTCAATACGAACACTTCCATTCCAGAAGTATTCTGTACGAAAATGTCCATTCTGGAAAATTGTAGTTCCGGAAATTCCATTCCGGAAATCTTCTTTCCAAAAATATTGAAAACAAACTTTGAAAAACTTTGTTAAACTAATCAAACAAATGTAATCCCCTATGAAAAGGAGTTTATTACTGTAAGGAGACTTTTTGAACAGATAGTTAATTAAGAAAGATTACCTTATGGTTATCATTCCTAACGTCTGTTTAATATATACAAATCTATCAGAAGGCAAAGATTTTGTGAAAATATCATCAAGTTGATCTTGTGTTCTGATAAACTGAAGAATAATATCTCCTTTAAGTGTGTGATTCCTAAGAAAGTGATTCCTAATATCTATGTGTTTTACACGGTTGTGATGTGCATGGTTCTTACTAAGGCTAATGTAACTTGTGTTATCACACAAAATTTGAGTTTTGGTAAAATTCAAGCCATAGTCTGTGAGTGTGTGTTGCATCCACAACACTTGAGCACAACAACTTCAAGCTGCTACATATTCAGCTTCAGCAGTGGATAGTGCTACAGAATGATGCTTCTTGTAGGACCAAGAAACTAATGAATCTCCTAATAAATGACAAGTTCCGGATGTACTTTTTCTACCCATTCTACATCCACCATAGTCATCATCAGAAAAGATTTTAAGGATAAAATCATTTCCAGAAGTATAAAATAATCCTAGATCAATGGTTCCCTTAAGGTATCGAAAAATTATTTTTAATTCCTTTAAGTGAAATTCCTTAGGATTGGACTGATATCTTGCATATAAGCATACTGAAAATATTAAGTCTGGTCGACTAGCTGTTAAGTTAAGTAAACTTCCTATCATACATCTAAAAGATGTTTGATCTACTGGTTTCCCAACTTCATCATGATCTAAAGAATTTGAGGTACCAATGGGAGTACTAATACTCTTAGTATTGTTATAACCATACTTTTTAAGAAGATCTTTAATATACTTATGTTGAGATATGTAGGTTCCTTCTGGTTTTTGAGAAATTTGAAAACCAAGGGAAAAAGTTAACTCACCCATCATACTCATTTAAAACTCAGATTTCATTAGATTTGTGAAAGAGTCAGTCAAAGATTGCTGAGTTGAACCAAATATGATTTCATCAACATAAATTTATACAGTCTAAACATTTTTCTTTTCTTTCTTTATAAAAAGAGTTGGATATGCATTTTCCTTAACATAGTTATTTTGAAGCAAAAATCCATTAAGTCTATCATACCATGCTCGTGGGTCTTGTTTAAGACCATATAAAGCTTTGATATGTCTAAAAACACGATCAGGATGTTTTGTATCTTCATAACTAGGAGGTTGTTCAACAAAGACTTCCTCTTGAACATAATCGTTAAGAAAAGAACATTTCACATCCATTTGGAAAAGTTTTAAATTAATGAATGTTGCAAAGGCAAGTAGAATACGGATAGATTCAAGTCTAGCTACTAGAGCATAGGTCTCTTCATAGTCTATTCCTTCTTGCTAATTATAGCCTTTAGCAACAATTCTAGCTTTTTTTCATACTATGACTCCATTTTCATCACATTTATTTTTGAAAACCCATTTTACTCCAATAGAAGAAGTTTCCTTAGGTCTTTCAACCAAGGTCCAGACTTTATTCCTTTCGAATTCATTTAGTTCATCTTGCATGGCTTTAATCCAATCTTCATCACCTAAAGCTTCATTAGTGCTTTTAGATTCTAATTGGGAATGAAATGCTAGATATTCTACTTCATTTCTTAAGGAACTTCTAGTCCTTACAGGTTGATTTACATCTCCAATGATATTATCACTGGGATTATTCTTAAGAAACACCTGATTTTGGTTTTGTAAAACTTGTTCATCAACATAGGATAGAAATTCATCTGGGGTAAATGTTTCAGAAGTATCTTCTAGACCATTATCCTTATCAGAAGGTTCTTCTATCAAAGTTTGAAAATCAGTTTTGGAAAACACATCTGAGGATGTAGGTAGGGATGGTTTAAAAACAAAAGGATCTGACTCATCAAATTTTACATGTACTGTTTCTTCAACAGTACAAGTGTTTTTATTAAAAACTCTATAAGCCATAGATGTTGTGGAATAACCTAAGAATATTCCTTCATCAGATTTCGGTGTGAATTTATGTAAGTTTTCTTTAGTATTAAAAATGAATACTTTGCAACCAAAAACCCTGAAGTATGATAATCTTGGTTTTCTACCATTCCATAACTCATAAGGAGTTTTATTAAGAAAATGTCTAATCAAAACTCGATTTATAGTATAACAAGCAGTACTTATAGCTTCAGCCCAGAAATGTCTAGCAATAGAATATTCACTCAACATAGTTTTAGTTATCTCTTGAAGAATTCTATTTCTTCTATCAACTACACCATTCTGTTGAGGAGTTCTAGGTGCTGAAAAATTGTGAGTAATGCATTTCTTACTACAAAAAGTTTCAAAATCAGAATTTTGAAATTCTCCTCCATGATCACTATGAATAGTTTTCAATGGAAGGTTTTTCTCATTTTTAACTTAAGCTCTAAAACTTTTGAAATAATAAAAGGCTTCATATTTCTTTTATAGAAAATAAACCCATGTAAATCTAGTGTAATCATCACATAGTACAAACACATAGTATTTTCCTCCAATACTTCCAGTTTGTGTTGGACCAAAAAGATCCATGTGCACTAACTGTAATGCATTGGTTGTTGAGACTTCACCGATTGATTTAAAACTAGATTTATGTTGCTTGTCATATTGACAAGGATTAAAAACTTTAGAAGAATCAAATCTATGCTCTGGTAGATCCTTAACTAGTTTCTTCTTAGAGAGTTTACATAGGTTTCTAAGATTACAGTGACCTGGTCTTCTATGCCATAACCAAGAGTGATCTTCCATTTCACTTAGGAAATGTAAATCTTGGCTTCTGAGGTCTTCTATGTTTAAGGTGTAAACATTCTCTTTCCTGTTGGCTGAGAGAATAAACCCTTCCTTGGAATTGTGAACTAAGCACTTATCATTCCTAAAATTCACATGGTAACCTTCATCACATAACTAGATTATGCTAATGAGGTTTTGCTTAAGACCTTTAACAAAAAGAACATTTGAAATCAAGGTTTTACCAAGAAGAACAATATTACCAATACCAAAAATCTCTCCCTTATAATTATCTCCGATAGTTACCTTTCCTCATGTCGTTTTGATAATCTTTTCAAAATAGCTTTTGTTACCAGTCATGTGCCGGGAACATCCACTATCCATTTACCATGTATTGCTGCTGGTCCTCTCTTTATTTTCCTGAAATCAAGAAGAAAATTAGACTTTCGAAATCCAAATTTTTTTGGATCTAAGATTTCAAAATAATAAAATTTTAGGAACCCACATCTTCTTAGAGAAGTAAGCTTTCTGAAATCCTAAAGATTGGGTTTTGTTTAAGGAATAATTCTTTGCCCAGTGACCACCACATTGACACTTGGTACAAAATGGGGAACTTTTAGGAACAAAATAATTGTTACTAAAAATTGGTTTTGCATGGGTATAACCAAATCCGGATTTATTTCTTAAAGGTCGTATTTGAGAATACATTTTATCAAAATTTTCCTTACCGTGGGTAAAATTTGATAAACACTTCTTCAAGGAAAAAATTTCGGACATGAGTTTTACAACAAAGATTTTATCCTCAAAATCATTAGTTTTAGAACTAGAGTAAGGCTCGAAAACATTTTTCTTTAAAATTACTTTTTCTAATTCTTTAGAAAGTTTGTTCTTCTCAGAACATACTTCCTCAAGATTCTTTGAAATTCTTTCAAAATCAGTATTTTTCTTATCAAGATCTTTAGAAAGATCTAATATCTCTTTTGTAAGAATAGAATTCCTAGAGTTTGCCTTATCATGTTTCTTATTGAGTTTATAATTCTCAATTTCGAGAAGTTAAGCAAACCTAGAGACTTCTTCATAAGTAGGTAAATTACTTTCCTCATCAGAAGATGATTCTTCATCAGAAGAGTTATAATACTTGCTATCATTGGAATTTAAAGAAACATTGGTCAATGATTCAGCATTTCGTACCTTATCCATAAAACAATGATTATCAATAGGTAATATGGCTATAAGACCAAGATTCTTTTGTCTTGAAGATTCATAATCTGAAGATTCATCTGAAGAGACACCACCACTTGCACTCCAGGTGTCATTGGCTTTCAATACATTCTTAGCTTTAGCTTTATAATATTTCTTTATGTTCCTGTCTGAATACCTTTCTTTCCTTTCTTTCTTTTTGAGCATAGGGAAATCTGGTCTAATATGTCCAGCTCTTTTGCATTCATAACAAGTATCTTCTCCATCTTTCTTATCTTTCCTTTCCTTTTTCTTATACTTTGATTGAAAATTTCTCTGGCCAGCTATCTTGTTCATCCTTCGAGCAAGATTTTCTAGTTCATTTTCTGAGACTTCACTCTCACTAGATTCTAACTGGAAAATAACTATCTTAGACTTGGATCTGGTTAACTCTTAGGAGTCTTAGCTTTCATTTGATTTGATGTTGTAGTAAAATAAATAGTACCATTTCCAGTTTTCTTTTTTATGTTGTCTGCATCTCTCTTCATTCTGATTTCATGTTGTATAAGAGTTACAAAAATCTCATCAAGAGAGATCTGAATGACCTTCTTGTTTTCATCTATAACTGTTCTTTTTTATTCCCACTCATTGGGCATAATATCAATTATTTTATCCACAAGAGCTTCATCATCTAAACTTTTCTCTCCCATAGACTGTATACTGTTGACTATAGTCAGGAATCTTTGTTTCACTTTACAGACTGGTTCACCATAAGGAAAATTGAAGCCATGATATTCAGATCTAAGCATAGCTCTTCTAGTCTCAATCACTTTAGAAGTTTCAAATTGTGTAACCTCTAACTTCTTCCAGATACAGTTAGCTTCTTCACAAGAAGAAATTTGGCTATATATATTTCTAGTCATTGAACATAGTTGAGTGTTGCATACCTTATAGTTGAGTTGATATTCTTGATTTTCCTGGTTAGTGAAAGTTTTAACTTCCTTGTCAGGAATTTTATAATCACCAGTAAGAATTACAAAATTATCCACTCCAGTGTTGATAACAAAAGTCTTCATTCGATCTCTCCATTACTCATAGTCATTACCATCAAATATATGTGGTCTTGTAGGATTTAGATTATCAATTGAGCCAACATTAATTCCTGCCATAGTAGAACAACTTTTGGCACACAAACTTGTTAGTATCAAAGATTCGTAACAACAATGTTCGGAATGGAAAAGTTCGGAATGAAAAAGTTTGCAAGAAAAACTTATTCGTAAGTATAAGTATTTCAGAGACCTCCTCTGATACCAATTGTAGGATCGAAATAGTGATGTAGATGCTCAATATACAGGAGGGGCGTGAATTGTAAACTTTAAAAATTCCTTAGGAATCTTTAAAGTTAGTTACAAATAACTATGTTTTCCTTAAGTAAAGGAAAGGGCTAAGTTTAAAAAAGTTAAACATAAGCAAATTCACAACACCTCTAATACCAAATGAAAACCTGGAAAGAGATTCCGAACGTGGGTTCCGGAAATATGGTTCCAGAAATTGAAACTTAACAAATGATTACAATATGAGATTCTACCTTAAAGCGTATAGAATCTAAATGAAACAGAGTACAAGTAAGGAAGTATAATAAAGTTATACTTTCCTTATAATAAAAAATACATCGGAAATAAACAAGTAGTATAACTACAAGTAACACGATAAAAGACTTTTAACCCCAATGAGAAGGGTATCCAACAACCTTGGATAAAGGTCCCTTGATTTATACTTTCAAGAAAGTCTGTCTTACCCACACTAGGGTAAGCCCTCGATACGAAGATCAAAGTGTCTCTGTCTTGCTATCCCCGCAAGCCCTCAACTTCAAGGTAGTTGGAAACCTCTGTCTTCCTCAGCAAGGAAGCCCTCAACTTCAAGGTGTTGGAGACCTCTGTCTTCCTATCCCCAGAAGTCCTCGAATGTAATCACAAACATTCGGAGTCGCATGAAGCTTTGAGAGTTAATAAGAGCTTCTCTCTCTAGAAATCACTTCAAGCACGTAATCACATGAGTCGAAGATCAGTCAGCCTTTCAGCACCGAGCTCTTTCAAATGAGCTCCTATTTATAGGTAAGGTCGGCTCCTTCCCCAACGGTCATATTTTTCTTAAAGATCGGATGGACCTGTACACGTGTCACTTAGGCAACAGTTAATTATAACAAAATAGACGACATCATTTTATATCAAAACATGTGTAACAGAATGTATGACATCGTTTTAATTCTAACTCAAAAGTTCGGAATGAAATCTTCGGAGTAATGATTTGGAGTGAAATGGAAATAATAAAGAGTAGAAAAATTATAGAAATGTAAGAAGAATAAAAGTTCGGAGTCTAACCAAAATATTTTTCGGAGTCTGAATTAATTCAAAGTGAATAAAACAAAGATGATCAAATTCTGTTTAATAGGTGAATTCGGAATGAGATTTCGGAATGATAATTCGTCATCAGAATTCGTAATGAGATTTCATCATCATACTTCATAATGAAAATTCATTATCAGAATTCGTAATGAGAATTCGTCAATAGAATTCGTAATGAGAATTCAATGTCGAACTTCATAATAATTTGTATCCTGAACCTGGAATAGAACATAGTCAGAGTTCATATCCAGAATTCAGAATGATAATTTATTACAGTTCTCATCTGGAATCTGGAGTGAAACATCCTTACAGTTCTTATCCAGAATTCAGATCCTCAAACAGAATACTTTATATCAAAGTTTTAAACAAATCCGAGAAAACAGAAATGAATACGAATTTTATACTTAGGAAAAATATGGATGAAAATATGATAAATATAAATTTCCTTATAAAATCATTTTTCCTTATAAACGCATTTTTCCTTAAGAAAGCATTTTTCCTTAAAAAAACATTTTTCCTTCAGAAAGCATTTTTCCTTAAGAAAGCATTTTTCCTTAAGAAAGCATTTTTCCTTAAGAATGAATTTTTCCTTAAGAAATCATTTTTCCTTAAGAAAGGTGTTTGTGATTTTCAAAACAAGAAGGAATGAAAAAGTCATAAGGAAAACCTTATTTAATCAACAATCATCAATCGTAAGATCATCATTATGAACTAGATTGGGTATCCTAGATGGCTATCATTGTTGAGGTATCTTTAATGTTATTAATAAGTACCATGGCCAGATAGTTATATATAAATTTATATTATAAGAAAAAAATGGGTATATGACTCAATAAGAACCATTAATGACTCAATCCTATATGATGAATGTAACAAAGTTCCCATAAAATTAATCTCTCTTCATGTTTAGTTGACAAGCGGGTAATCCGGGTCCCGATAAATGGCTACGTCGGCTACCAAACCCTCACTAGACTCCCTGGCGTTAGAGCTGCTCTCGAGACATGTTGAGTTTTTTCCCCTCACCCAGAAAATACATTTTTAGCCAAATAGCTAAAAAATTTCCCAATGGTCAAACCGAATTTTATAGCACTTTGTAGTGACCTGACCAATGTCATGGCTCAAGACACAACTACCACAATCCTTCTTACATAGACCATGGGTGGTGGATAGTTCTGAAGGTACAAAAAACTCAGGGATACCATTTTTTTTGTATCTAAACACAGACACACAACCAACCTGATGAATAATTGATGTGGGATAAAAGTAAAATATGCAATCTATTATGAAAATAAACCATACATGCATATACCACTACAAAATACTGATATGATGGAGAATGATGAATGGTAAAAGGGGAAAAATACAATCCAAACTAAAAAAATGTCCCAACCTGATAGAAAAATCAAATTAAATCAATTAGAGAAGCCCTTCTCTTGAAACCCAGTTGTGACCACTGCATGCAGTCCATGCATTTGTACTCATATGCTTCTCTGGAGTCGCAATCAAACATGTGTGTCATCTGCATCAGCCATGATACAAGTGGGTAAATCCCATGAAGAGGTGATTGTTAAAATACTCAATACTATTCCCTGAATATAAGGGGGAGTTGTAATAGATTCAAGAGGAAATGTAATAGAACATATGAAAAATAGTATAGTAAATGAGTTCAGCTCAACCCAACAAGTGAGTGATGTAAACTCATTCAAAAACAAGAAGCTAAAAATGGTTGGAAGGTGAACTTTACATCGAGTCATTCCTACCTATAGTAAGAGAGTAGACTCATCCAACTATGAGAATATAGAAACTTAAATCATGTGTAATACCCTAGTTGTATTTGAATATCCTGGAAGGATAGTAAAAATAACCCATGGATTGGGTGCTGCAATATGGTGCAAATATATATATACATATATCCTCAGTCCTTGAAACCTAAATGAGGGAGTAAGGGGATCTCCATCTCACAGCTCAACCAAGGAAAATAGTTTCCAATAGTCCTAGTAGGAACCACCATTGATACCTAGAATCCTCACAAATTTCCTAAACCATAAGTAATTGGAGCCCAAACAATATACCCTGATACAATCAGTATTGGGTGGTTTTTTATTGCCTGCATGGTTTTAGGTTGCATCATAAAGAAATGTATTGGTGGGGAAAGTGCCCCTCTTACTTGTAAGATAAAGGTAACATCAACAAACATTTGGGAACAGATCTGAAAAGATGGATGAAGAAAACTCAATGTAGAGGACAAATTCCCTAGTACGTCAGGGGGATTCCACTATAATAGACATCAAGGTCCCACTCTCTAGTGCATCAGGTGGATTCTGGTCAAAAGTAGATGGTAGAGTACCCATGCCACTTTTTTTGGGGGATTACACTATGATAATCATAGTAGAGGACCCAATCCTTAATGCTAAAAGTGGATTTCACTCATGTTCATCGAGGACCCACACCCTAGTGCGTTAGAGGGATTCCATCAGGAGTAGCTGGTATGGGACCCACACCCCTACCAACATGGGATTCACTCTTCCATCACCACAAAATTATCTTCCATAGATATACCTTCCATGATTCCACATTTAATAAGGTCATGTTTAAGGCTATAGACATCCAAATTGATCACACCATCGTCATTCTTCTGAAAAAACACGTGAGGTAGGCAATTCACTCACCCCAAATGGACATCTGATTGATGAATTGTGTAATGTCACACTATTCTAGAAAAGAATTTTGGGGGGCCCACACCATGGTCCCAAAATTAATTATATGGCCTACACCATTTAAATCCTATCAGAAAAACACACAAGACCAACTACTTGATCAATCAAAATGAATACCCATTGAAAAAGGTGTATTTCAACATAAGGGTACAAATCGTGCCCTGTGGGGACCTCAGATCGATATTAATTTAAAACCCATAATTTGTTTTGAATATTTCACCCAAGGACCAGGGTTACACCCCCACTAATGATGCATTAATCAATCATCCTTTTAGAATAAAGTAATAAATAATATTTCCTTTCAAAATTATTTAAATTATTCATAGTAAATCAAGGTTTTTTTTATAATACAACAAAAAACCAAGTCATATTATCACAAAAATAATCCAAAATGATCAATCATAAATAGAGGGACCTTTTTCTATAGACGGTATGTAAAAAGGATGCTTTGTTAAAAAGATGAATATTTTTACACCATAAGGGCCCAAAATGCACTGATCCATCCCCTTCTGGTCAGACCTGTTTTCCTGGGATGCCCCCTCTGGTCAGCCTGGTTTTGTTCAACTAGCCCATGGCCCATCTACCATCAGCTAGGCCCTACCTTCCACCATCTTGTGCCTCGCTGGAAATCCACCCCATTGGAACCCGAACGCATCGGTACCCCACGATCCCCTCATCAACATGAGACCCACAATGTATGGGTCGTTGCCTCCGGGTTGCCCGCTTCCTTTCACTACGACCCCACTCTTGCCTCATTGTGACTCCCCATGCCATACAGATCACACTAGATCTCCTCCCTACAACCAAAAAACACCCCTCTATCTACCACCTACTCTGCTCATCGGTCACCTCTCGTTGCTTATTCCGCTTGCCAGCTTCCGCTCACCTCCAGGTGGCTCTGTTCCACTACCCACCTTTCACCATGGCTTCCACACACCATTTCAATCAACTTCCCTAGCCAGAGATGCACCACCCAAGCCAAAGATTCACCAATTTCTCTCTCTTTAGACCACCGTGTTACTCTAGTGGTTGGAGCATTGAAACAAAGGCCATTTTGGGGTCCTTAATTCAAGGAATATACATCACCATCCTCTTTTTGGTGATATTTCGGCGTTTTAACATAGTAATAAATTAAGGCGAAGAGAACATTAAAATATGGGGTGGTCTAAATGGGTTTTGGGTGATTTCTGTGTTTTTTTCCATCGCCTCAATGATCCAACAAAGATATATTGACAAAAAAAATAACAATCTAAGTATTAAAATTGAGGTAGAGAGAAAAATTAAATACTACCTAAAAACAATCTAATCATATTGGTCTTTGCAGATGCCTTTCTTCTGTCTTGATCTTCCAGAAACTAGAGAGAGAACACCTCAATTGGCAATGTTTTGGGGAGATAGAGGTTCGGTAGAGAGAGGGAGAGGATATGGGATAACCATAACCCTAATCCATTAAATTAGTATTTATATGCATTTTTCTAAATCTACCAACGGTCATGAAAACTGAATCCTTCGAGTCTTCTACATTTTTATTGAGCCTAGGAAAAAAACACCTTTCTAAAGTCAACTGAGGTCTATGATTTTTTAACTGAGTCCCCATTCAATTGTTAATTTCCTTGGTAAAATTTATAATTTTATTTATTTCAATAAAAATTTTAACCCTAGGTGACTTCTTCCCCTGAAGTCTGACACTAACGAATGTTAAGATCCACCTTGGGTAAATGTCACAACCCAGACTCAATAGTGGCATCATATTTTTTATCTGATCTACCGTTTAATAGTTATCTGATTTCATTTGTGTTAACAGTATCTAATATACCTTATATTTTTACCAAATTATTTCTAGGAACACACGTCATCATAATTTTCTGTTTTCTTAGTACAAAACTCTACAACAATATATAGAAATATTTTAATGTATTAAAAGGAAAAAAATGGGTCTCCACAATTGTAGGGTTAGTGAGGTTTTGGGTTAGACTGAGAATCCCAAAGTGGGATGGATGTGACTCAACATGAGTCATAACACAGCTTTGGAACCAGGGATTCATTTATATATCATTGTAGTTTTATTCTTATGAAATGATACATGTTCTTAGAGGATTTTTTGTTTAACTTCACAGATTTTCAGAATCCAATATTAATTGTAGAATAAATAATATAAATGATTTTTCCTCAAATATATTATATGAAATTATTAGAATAATATCTATATGAGGAGATTTTTTCATTGGATGATGATTATGATTGCTTTGTTTTTATTTTTTTACCATACAGAAATGATTTATTTGAATTTGTTAATTCTGAGAAAAATATGGTTTGGAATAGAATAATATTTTAGTAGAACATCGTGTGGGTGGAATGGTTTTATTAATAAGTTTTACATGAATGGTCTTGTATAGATTGCATTTATGAAATGGGATAGACTTTAATATTTTTTAAAATATAAATGGTAAATGTTTTTTGAAAATTTATTTCAAATGGGGTTGGAATCCAAGATCGATTTTTGATAAAATAATTATCTAGGGTGGTAATTTTAAATTTTTGTTTTATTGAAATTTTTAGATACCATTGGTTGTTGTTGACTGTCAGCTAAGTTGTGTTGTGAGTTTAATGATGTGTGCGGGGGTCTAAAAAATTAAAAAGCACCTACTGAAATATACATTAAAAAAACATCGCTAGGAGTGACCTAAATACTAGAATTTTGTGATTTTTTAGTTTCTTGTTTTTAGATAATACCATGTGAGTTTTTAAATTATCAACCAAATTTTCATAGGTGATGGGAAAATAAAATGGGGGCAAATTTTGTACTTCATACATAATTTTGGTGGTAGAAAAACCATGACTCAAGTGTTTATCATGTTTTTTCAATGGCTATTACATGGTTGTTTTTTGGATATAGTTATGTAGAGGTCGTGATATAGAATTTTGATTTCATTGGGATTAATAATTCTTAATAAATTATTGTGTGTTCAAGAATTTGACGCCATGTTGTGTGTTTTAATGGTTTTTTGTCTTAGACCACATTATGAAATTTTTCTGTAGGTGATTCCTATTGTGGTGAGAACTATTTTTTATAACTGGTCATTGTATGGAGTGTAATATGTCAGCTACAACCATAATTATAGTGGTGAATCTATTTTTGAAACATTAGAGTTTTTGAATTAGTGGGAGTTGTTCAGCATCACCAGTGTGTTTAATGATAAACTGTGCTTATTTTTCATTTATGGGTGATTGATTTGGTCTCATTATGTCATGGTTTTTTTAATGGATATTATATAGAAAATGTAGATAATGTTTTCTTCAATAGGGTGATGAAATGATAACTATTATTTTTGGGAGAGTCAGATCATTTGTGGGTGTATGGACCTCGAGTATGAAGGGTCATTGGAATAGTGAAATTCATCAGTGGATAGTTGATGTTGTAGTGGGATGATAGTATTTATTCAAACCAAATGCCGTGATTAATGTGTGATTTTTAGGAATTCCATGTGTTAGCATGAAACTATGGTTGAATGTGGTGTGATTAGAGACTATGTCCGGTTGGTGGTGGTTCAGTTCTCAAGGGTACAATATGTTATTTGATGTGATTAATTATTAAAATAACCATGATTTTAAAAGTAGATTTGATCCTGCACTTTTGTGAGGTTCTTTGTAAGACTCAACAATTCCTTCGGGTGTTAAGTTACTGTGATTAGAGCAGGTGAGGCAATGGTTTGTTGATGGTTGAGGCCCGTCATTTTCAAGATAAGTTTTCAAGGGGAGTATTTAAGGGTGAAATTGTGTGTAAATATAGGTTATTATGTTTAAAATACATGGGAATCATTTTATGGTATGTTTTTGACATGGTTAAAGTATTTAGTTACGATTTCATAGGAAAATTAAATGTATACAGGTTTGATGTCTGGAGGTTCATAGTGTAATCTTGGCGGGCATTCAGATATGGAATGTGGTGAGTATTATTCAAATTGATGAATGATGTAGGTTAGGGATCATGTTTATATGACTATTACAACTTATCATTCATGAGATGTTTTATGGTGGGGAGTTTCTAATGAACATCATAATTACAAATTGTTAAATTATTATGATCTTTAAATTTTTTGTCTCAAGGTGGGGGATAATCATTGAATTGTGGATTTAAGTAAAATTAAATGGATTTAAACGTATCATTATGTTTTTAGATGAATTTTGAATTTTTGGTGGTACAATTGGTTTTTATAAGTGGGTCTTTGTAGATCTAAAGTCACTAGGGTATTAATAAACTGGAGTAACAGACAGTCTCATCACAAACTCAATAGTTCACACTATGCCTGAGTATGGATTTGGGTAATCCATTTCACATTGGGAGATTTATACTAAAACCCCTAGTATATTCCATAAATAATTTTATATAGATGGTAGTTCCCTCTGCCTAATGTAATTCATGAAATTAACTCTCGGGGTTATTCTGCAAGCCAACTATAGTTAGGTTTTTTGGAGTTCAATATGTTAATTTTAATATGGATACTATTTAGAACCCCCTTATTAACTTTCAATCATATCTTTTGATATGAGGGGGAGTGACCCACATAAATCTTATTTTTCTCCCCTTTTGATTCTATTTGATCTAAATAATTTGGTTGGGTTTCATTATATTGTTTGAATGTAGAAATCCACTCGTATTTCCCTTTTTCTCCATTGTTGCCTTCTTTTGATTTAGGGTTTATTTGGTTACTAATTTCGGGGGACTATTTCAAAAAATCATGGATAAATTTCCAATACTTATGGGGTTATCATGTGTGAAATCTAGAGGACATATCAAGAGGACATATTGATTCCATCATATTTAATTTGACCTGAGGTATGTTGTGTTATTGATTTATTTTTTTATATTAATGATTTTGGTTAAATTGTACATCAAATTTGTGATTTAATTTATATATTTATTTTTTATTTAGTATCATAGTTTTTATGGTGTGAAAGACACCCATTTTGTTGGGTATTCAGCATCGTGAGACCATCTGGTTAGTTTAGTGTTAGTTATGAAAATTTGGGATTTTTGGTTTTAAAAGGATAATTTAGTAATTTTATGAACTTAAATGATGTGATATATTCGAATAGACTAGAAATAAGTTGGTACAAGATAAGAATAAATGATTTCATAATCATATATGAGATTGTATCTTTCCTTCCCTTGAGTGTATTTCTCTATTGGTAAGTATAATTTATTGTACCATCATCATTATTATTTTCTTATTGCGTCATGACATATGTTATTATATTATAATGTGAGGACATGATCGAAAAAATATAATATTCAATATAGATCATATTTTATTTAAAATGGTTCAATAGTGGTGATAAGGATAAACTATAATGAGTGGAACACTTTATAAGTGTTTTGGAGACGTGTTGGATTCTGACAGTAAAAGGGTTTCCTTTATAAACATTAAATTTCAAAAGGGGTTTGGTTCAAGTAAATTTTATTAAAAAAACTGGAATGTTGTGAATGGGGTTTGAAATAGAATTTCACAATGGGAATGAGGATTTTATATAATTATTTTATTGGATTATAGGTAAATGTAATTTTTTATATATGATGCTACATAATTCATTTTTAAATTTTTTAGAAGGGATTTGAATTATTTGAAAATGTAACAGTTGAAGATATTATTTGAAATGCTTTGGTATTTTTTCCCTCATGAGGGAGATGACAAGTTTTTCAAAAGAAGTATTTCTAAGGTATATATCCATTAATTTAATTTCATTGTGTGATCCCTGTTTGATGGTGATGCATAACTTAACACAATGATAAATTATGATGGGTTTTAGAAAAATGACCAGATGATCCTGATGGATGTGATAGACACATTAGATGGTAAATGTAAGAATTATGGACCGTAATAGAAATTGAGATATGTTATTTTCAGAATTAATGTCTGGGAAAAAGATGTTGAATGTGATTAATGAACCAATGTAGGGTGTATGTAATGGTATATGAATTATGGGACCCAAGTGGGTTCCCGAGTGACATGTTATCAATAGAGAGGACAAGTGTAATAAATTAGTAATGATATATTTAAGTTTTAACTTATAAATAAACCTATCTTATATGTGAAAGTCTAATGTGGTTATAGTAGAATGGATAAATCTTGTTCTTGAGAAGATTACCACAATTATGTGAGAATGTTTTGGTAGATGTCCAACATTAGAGGAATGTGATGAAAGGTTTTGTTATTAATGTTTTCCTCAAGTTTCATTATTAGTATACATATAATATAACTAAGGATCCACATTGGAATATCCTGGGTGAATGAGATAGCTATATCTGGGGTGAGTGGTGGCCTCCAGGTATATGTGATCGATTTATATGTATGTGGGAATAATGAATGAGGGTTCATGCACAAGGGTAAAGATTTGATACGATGGTAATAGAGGCCTGGTATCTCGTTCTATATTGGGGATGCAACCCGAAGTGGAATATTTCAGGGTTCTGGGTTGAAAAAAGGGATTCCCTCGAGTAGAATATACATTATTGGGATAGATATATATCTCTTATGTGGAACATATATTCTTATGATAGTTATATTTCCCTCGACTGATTCTTATGTTCAAGGTAGTGTTATATTTTCCATTGGTAATGTATATGTTTCACAAGTGGGAATATATCCCCAGTGTGGTTATATGTTCATAGATACACCCTCACACTGGATGATGTAGTTTTGATGTTTGACTATCTTTCTTGAGGTAGGAGTTATTCCCCATTGGTGGGTTATGTGACATGTTTAGAGACAATTCATGATCTTCCAATGTGGGTATATTTGGGATTATAATTGGTATGGTTCACACCCAATATCCCAAAATGTATGTTTAATGTGTTTGTGTGTGTTTTTCTAGGTGGGTATGTTCCACTAGAGTGTTTGTAGCTCATTTATACTTATTTCTAGAACATCCACTAGATCTAGGAACACTCAATATTGTTTTGTCATTGGGGATTCCCTCTCTTCCTTTAAAATTACCCCAACCTATGTACACGGTATGGTTTTTAATGTAAATTAGTATAAATTTTTTTTCTATCAGAACACTGATATCACATGGAGATGGCCATTTGTTACATATATGGTAGTTCATCAATGTAATGTTTTTGGTTAGATGAATTATGTGACATGGGAAAGATGAAAATATTTTTTATCTTAAATTTTTTTAGAAACAATTAGATAATGAGTTTTTTATTATATATGATTCATTTCATGCCATGTTTATCTTCTATATCTCTATTTTGAATTGATGAATAAAATAATTTTTTTTACTTCATTCCGTTCTAGAATGTGGGGGATCTATTGGGGCCCTATTTTTTCTCTATAAGATTTTGGATTTTTGTTTTATGGATTGTTCATGCATGATATTCATTATATTTGGGAATTAAATTTATAGATACCCACACGTTTCAAACAAATATATACCTTGATATATGTTGAATATCCATTATATAAAATAAATATCCACTCCAAAACCATACAGTTTTAATATATTTTTAAAATTGGTTACATGTACAACTTGTTAATATGTGAAATAAATTGCCTCCCACAATGTTCTAAATAAATATCACCCTTTTAAAAAAACATACTTAATACATTTGATAACAAGTTGAGGAAAGGAAACATAAGAAAAAGTGACCTCAAATTCTAGTAAGGGTAAATAAATTATATATAAATGATCACATAAGAATAACATGAACATAAGTTTATGTAATCAAGAGTATAACATTTAAAAATCATACCCTAAATAAAAAAATATCATAATCCTGATTCATAGAATAAATCTTGGATATTCTAACGAAATTGAGCATAATGTAATTAATGAATATGATCCATGAGAGCATTCCATTGGCCTAAAACATTGTTTTATAATATATATATATATATGTGTGTGTGTGTGTGTGTGTTTAGAAAATAAATTCTTTAGTAGTAAAGGAACATTTACAAGACTATCATAGTTGATTTGTATCTCTCCCAAAAACATCGTAGTAGAAAAGGATCACACCCAAAACAATTATAGTGGACAGAGTGCCTTGTTAAACTGGCTTCTCTCTCCATTCCAATCTCATTTATCTCCTGAGAAATCCATATTTTCCCAATATATTGGAGGGATATATAATTATGATCACACATATAATGTAATAAAAATCATAAAAATTTGTGCAACAAGATCATAAAAAAAATTAATCATATCATATCCTGTGGAAAGTAATGGGTTTAATAAACATTTCCAGATGAAAAAAAACCATTAAATAGAAATGGGGTTCATAACAATTTCATCAATTCATTATAACATCACCCATGGAAATGGAATGAGTTTCTTTTAAGTAATATTATTATAATTATAAACCTTCTAGATATAGAATAAATATGATATCATCAGATCGTATCCCCAATAATTATTAGGTAATATTAAAGGATTCCATCATAGATGAAAAATTTAAATTCGATGATCAATAGAAACATTATATAAGGAAAATATCCTTTTCAACTTGAAATAACTTATTTAAAATATAAATAATTCTCAAGTATTATTTTTAAAAATTAACTTAAATGAAAATTTTGAACATTTACTTTAATATTAAAATAATTGAGTGTTCATGAAGGGGATTTAGTCATGTTCTGTTTGTAAATAAAATATTATAGTCGAATTTTTGGTAAAAAATCAAAAGTAAATCATTTAGAAGATGAAAATAATATTTTCTTTCTAATATATTTTTAAAAATTAAAACATTGGTAAATATTACTTTAATAAATAACAAATTACTATTAAAAAAATTTTAGAATTTTTTTTTTGGAAAACATTGATACATAATAGAAATTTATTTTGAACAAAGAGATAAATAAAATCAATTTTCCTAAAACAATTTATTTAATATATTGAATACATTTAGGGGGGGAGGAAATTTTGAAATGTAATATGTAGTTATAGCTATTGGATAACAAAATTCTTGATTTTCATGAGATATAACTGTTAATATTTAATTATCATGAACTTAATCATGAACAATCTCAATAAACAATGAGATTGTATCATAAAACCCTTATTTCTTAGGTAAATTTTGATTCATAAGACCCATTAAATAATAAAATATTATGAGACAATAAATATCATGAAAATAAGTGGATTCAGGATATATAAATTTTAAAGGGGATGTAGATAAACCTCATAAACAAATATAGGCATATAACATGGAATATGACCCAAAGAATAGAATTTTTAACTAAGAACCCTTACCTCGAGTCCGAATCATAACATAAGTTCATTATTTTCTGAAATGTGAAATTATTTTAATTTTTTACGTTTTATAAACATTTTCCTTTTTTATAATTCCAATTATATTATTTATTACTATTATATATTCAATTACTTAAACAATTATTGTCACATTATATGTTTTGATAATATTCACCTCTAATGTGAAAAACGGATTTGAGGGGTTAACTATAGTGAATGAGGTCATTGAATCATCATATAACAAATAAAAATATTGATATGAAAATAAAATATGTTTATTATATACATATTTATAGTGATCCATAAATTTTAGAGATAGAAAAATGAATTACACCATTCATGGATATGGTATGTCATATGTACACATTAATATCACTTGAATATATTGATGGATGGATTGAAATAAAGATAAAAATGTAATTCAAATTTGTTTATTTTTTATTATATCATAATAAATCATACATATTAAAAAAAATCTATCATTACTCACATCTATGTAAAATGGAAACGAAAATAATAATTACATCACTATATTGAGGTGGTATTACACACATACGCCTAAGTGGTGATATGATATTAAAATGGATTAGAATGTTTGCGGGATGTTTTTAAATTATAATATCATAATTATTCATAAATATCATATATATATATATATATATTAAATCCATCATTATTTCAAATAGTGAGAGGCAGGGACGGAAAAATGAATTACATCGGTTCATGAGTCAGTAGTCCATCGTACACATTATCATGAGTTTTGATTCCCATGCGATGGAATATGAGAAGAATATCAGTTATAAAATTAGCATAATAAAATATAAGTAAATGGAAGGTAAATAATTATTATATAATCATATTTTTATTACATTTTATGGATGTTTATGAAGAAATAAAATTAAAATACTCAGCAAAAAATGATACATCTTCTTTGGACAACCTCTTTTGGTTTTCACTAATGTCCTTTCTAGGTGGGTTTTCTAATCCATCCAAAAAATATAAGACCTTATAATGTTATTTATTATTGATTTTTGTTGGTATTTGTTGAAAAAAATTAATTTTATGTGTAGATAAATAATATGATGAGGTTCCCTATTATAAATTAGGGGAGCAACACTTTTGGAATTTCTTAAAACATTGAAATAATAAAAATGTAATTATCTAAAAAAATGCTTCAAAATTTGTGTATATTGTAATATAATGTACTGTTTTGTTGAAATCCCCTAAAACAATAAAATTTGGAATGTTTATTATGGTATTTTAATACTCAACATTTGGTTTTATCACCAGATTTATCCTATTTTTACCTTAAGAATTGTTATATCTATATCAACATTAAATTTTTACGATTGTTACCATAAATGGAAAAATGACTCGTAATGGACTGTGGTTGATTTTATTTGCCAATATTAGATTAAAATTTCTAAACAAAATATCATTTATTTATCTTTAATCATTTGATAAAATATTTTATATTATGAAACATAATTTATGTTATATCTCGAAAAATTGATTTTATTAGATATTAGATATAAAAATAAAAATAAGGAAATATAATATATTATCTTAATGGTTACCTATTATGTCATAAGAATCCAAAAATTTCTTTGAACCCAATAAATCCTTGAAATATAATTCCTTGTGATATTATTAAAATCACTTATTATATTTTTATATTAATTGAAGAAATATTATGTCAGAATTGTGTAAGAATTTATAATAATTTTATAATTATTAAAAATTATTAATAAATTAAAATCATCTAAATATTTAAATTATTAATAAAATAATAATTTATAATCAATATAAACTTTTTCCCCTATGTGAACAAATATTATATATATAAAAGTAAGAGAGTGACGTTATTATCTTTTTCATTTCTTAAAATATTATATAACTTATTTTTCATGGAAAATTGTCCCATAAAAAATAAATATCAATCCTATTATGATAATGGTATATGTAACATAATACAATAATATTGAATATGATTAATAGTAGCCATATTAAATAGTATTAACCTAAGTTAACCTGATTAACCCTTTTACCGTGGTGATGAATTTTTATAGATTAAACTATTCATAATGAAAAAATTAAGTTAACCATATTAAATAATATAAATTTTTATTATTAAGTATATGAAATCCATTTTACCAAATTCAATATAAATTAATAGTTTTTATACATTTTTTACGTATCCTTAAAAGCACGATGAAAAACAATTTTCCAATGAAACATTCACCTTATGTATAAAATATATTTATATAAAAATTAAATATAAATCCAATTGTAATGAACAATGTTGGATTGATAATAATCTAATTGTACTAATTTTATATTTAAAAACATTTTTAAAAAATGTAACCACTTAATTTCTTTGATTTAAAGAATGACTGTAATAAAAATCAATAATCTCCATTATCCATCAAAAATTTAATCATTTAAATAAAAATATCAAAAATTTAGTTAAACTAAATATAACATCTTTCTTTCAAAAACGATGTTCTTTTTTTTAAAATAAAATCTTAATAGTAAAAAAAATTAACTATATTCTTTTTCCCAAAAAAATAATTTTCATTTTAAGGAAAAATTTTCTTTAAAAAACATATAAAGACATTACTAATTATATATTTTCTTTATCTAAAAAAATTATAAATATTTAATAAAATGAGGTTATTCCTATTCATAAATCCCTTTTAGAGTCTAGTTTATGACAGTATACTATATTATAGTACATTTAGGATCAACATTGTGTGAATCATATTCAATCAAAAAGATTTAAAATAATGAATTATACCTTAAAATATTAACATGATACATTATATAACCCTTAAAATGATTTTATACCTCTAAATTATATCACCGTGATACTAAAAATAAGGATACGTATGTTTGATTACATCATTGGGATCTCCTGTGGCTTATTTGATTTTAAAATTTCTCTAGATAACTTAACCATGCAAGTATTCTTGGTCTGCAGAAAATTATCTCAATGATAAATGATTTATACTTGGCATTATTAATAGTATAAATCATTCTAAAGTTGTATAATATATGATGTCGTTACCTGTGATGGAACATGTATATACTAACATAGGAGAGATAAATTGAACACACCACTATTTTTTAAGAAGCATTGCTAGAATCTATAATCCATTATCCAAACTCAATTTGGGATCATAAAGGGGAAAATATAGATTGGGATCATTCGTCTATAATTCCTTAATCTCATCGTCATTGTCATGACCCGTCCTCGGGGCCCGTGCCGTGACTACCCCATGCCCGCCTTCGATAGGCCAGGGGCTGGAGACTAGCACCAAGGCGTAAATACCGGTAAAAAGGGAAGGCATTGCCTTTGTAAAGTAAACAATCACACAGAGCACAAGCGGAAGAAGTAAACACTAAGTAAAAACTGAGTACAACAGTAAGTGCGGAAAGTAAAAATGGGCCATAAATACAAGCCCAACTGTAAGGTACAACTCGAAGGAAAAATAGCAACTGAAAAGTAATGCTGCTACGCCGAGCTGTCCACTGGAAATCCCACCTGAAGGGTGGGTACAGATAGCTCCTCTGCTCCTCGGGTCCCGCCGTACGCTCCGAGTATGTCCGCCCAGTGGTCCACCTTCGGGTACCGCCTCGTCGTGCGGTCCTCCTCCAGGTACCATCTCGTCGTATAGTCCACCTCCAGGTACCGTCCAGTCCTCGAACACTCGGCCTCTGTCAGCACTGCTCGTCGTTTGCAACCAACACAATGAGGTGCGGGCATAACCCATTCAGGGGTGAGTATAACGATACTTAGTAGCGACCCCGAGACCTTCAAGGTCTTACTAAACCAACAAGGATAACCACAAAGAAGATCTCAACAGATAACCTCAACTTAGGTATATGCCCATACATATACCTAAGTTATCAAGTAACCCATCTCAATCATGAGGAAACCCAAGGATTGTGAAATAAATGGATAACCACTACCCGGGTATATGCCCATAAATATACCTAAGTTAGCAAGTGACCCATCTCAATCATGAGGTAAACACAAGGTCAAAAATCTCAGCTCCAACCAGGATTTTCATTATCGAAACCGTAACTGCTGAAGAGATCCGTCTCAGGAGTATACAGTGGTCCTGTCACGACTCCGAGGTACTGATCACTAACCTAAGACTGCTGAAGTACTCCTCCTGTCAAGTACTGCGGGCCAGCCACCCAAACACAGTAGTGCTTCCCGCCGAGGTATGCCACCCAAACACAGTACTGCACACCCCCTAGTAGCTTGCTGAGGTACTCTCCGGACAAGCACCGCGGGTCTGCACTGTCACACAGGTAGTGCTCCATCCTCCATGGGTCTGCACCTCAGAAAGTAGTGCTCCGTCCACTGGGCTAGTCGACTCACTCCAAGTCGAGTCGGTCAAGCAGTCGTCAGGTCTCAGCCAGCTACACGGTCTCCGTACTCCGCATGCTCGTCACTGGGAGGGTCCGCTCCATGAGTTACAGGTCGATACTCCAAGTATCTCAAAGTCCCACGTAGAAGTATCTCAAAGGACTGCCTCGTCATAGGGGTCTCAACGCAACAGACGACGCGTCAATCGGACGCCCGGTCTGTGAGATACTAGCCTTTTCGTCCCAGGGGCCCGGTTGGTTTCGTGAGCGAACCATATCCGGCCGTATCACAACTTTACCCCGATCTCTCATAGGGAATACTCATAGGGACTGTTTCTCAACGAGATCACCAACGCCGCTGATGGTTCGTCAAACGGACGTTCTGTCAGAAAGATATCAGCTTTTCCGTTCCAGGGGCCCGGTTGGATTTCGGGTGCAATCTAATCCCGGACACTATCCAAAGGCATCCAAAACCCGGGCGAAGGATGCCAAAAGTTTTTTATCGTCAATAGGAACGCAACACAACAGACGGAGTGTCAATCGGACGCCTGGTTTGGACGTTATTGGCTTTTCCGTCTCACACCCACCCTGGGAAACTTCCCAGGAGGTCACCCATCCTGATCACTACTCTAGGCCAAGCACACTTAACAATGGAGTGTTAACCACGTAGCCTCCCGAAAAAAAAGTTGTACCTTGAGTATAGTATACCGAAACGACCGTCTCGATCCAAGGATCGCGTTGCCGCTGACAGCGAGTCGTTTAGAGGCATGTAGCCCAAGATATGGGCGAAAAACCGAAACTCGTCCGAAACTGGGGGGGTCTGGGCCCGAACCGACCCGGCCCAACCCCCCGGGGCCGACCCGACCCGGGTCGGCCCAAACGGGGTTGACCCGACCCGGTCCGGCTGGACCCGGCCCGGCCGGCGGTGCGGCCAGCGCGGCGGCGCGGCCCGGCACGGGGGCGCGGCCTGGGCGCCACACGTGCGACGCACGCGGGGGGTAAACTCCCCCCGGGTTTTTTGGATCTCGGCCGGCCTTAGGCCGGCCGTTTTCCTTTCACACGCGGGACCCACGGGTCCCGTCTCCTAAGAAAACAGGCGGCCTGCCGGAACGGCCGGCGGCCTTCCACCCTTCCGCCGCGGCCCGATGGCCGCGGCTCTTTTGATCTCCGGCGGCCGGCAACGCCGGCCGCCTCTGGCTGCTCCGCCGTGGCCGAGCCAGCCGAGGCTCTTCATTAACCGCCAGCAGCCGGTTTTCTGGCCGCCCCTTCCAGCTCTTCCGTGGCTCAAGCCGCGGCCCTTGTTCGATTGGCACGGCGCGACGGCGCCGCGCCCCTCCGCCGTGGCCCGACTCCAGCCGCGCGTATCTTCCGCATTAAACCGCATGAACCCGCGTGGTGCGACGGCACCACGCCCTTCCGAACCATTCCACACAAAAATCAACACGATGTAAAAGAGGAGGATGGGCCGGGTTTGTATGGTCTGAACTCCTCACGTTATAAGGATAGCAATCGGCCTTTAACGAATAATAAACTTTCACAATCTTTTTAGATTAAATAAAAAGATTTGAAAATCAAGGCCCGATAAATATAAACAATCAAGTTCGAAGAAAGTTCCACATAACTTTAAAAAAAAATTACCACGAATAATTTTCAAGTCAAAATTCTCGAACAAATATAAAAAATTGAAACAAACCCCTACCTCGGTTCAAGTGCGGAGGACGTCAACAAACCGCGGAAGAAAAGCGTCGCGGAGGTCGGGCATTGCGGTAATCGTTTGTCGATTCCGTTGACGTAGAGGTACGTCCGAAGAGGTACGTCGTTGGTGAATCTTCGTAAGCCGACGAAGAAAGTCTGAGGAGGAAGCGGCGTTCCCTTTCATTGACACGGAAGTCGTCGTCGATCTTCGGAAACAATCCGGCTAGGAAGAAGAGAGAAGTGGCGTTCTTGAGTGTTCTTCATGTTCTTCGTCAAAGTTGAGGATGGTTGAGAGAGCCTCTCAAATCCTCTCAAGTGGAAAAAGAAACCAACCCCAAAATGATGAAATAAGCTTAAGCTTATTTTATTACACAACCTCGCTCTTAGAATTTCAAAGGTTTGAAATTTAAAACATCTCACCTCAATTAATTATTCCAAGTGCCAAACATTAATTAAAGTGAGTTAATGGGGAGTTTTAAAAAGAGGAGGTGAAGAGTTAGGGTTCGTGTGGGCCGCACCACACTTAATCCTCTCAAGGGAGGTTAAGTGGTTGTGGGTCCCACCCCTAACTCCCTTTGGGAGGAGTTAACCATCAAGTTAAAAATAAAATGTGTTTCCACATTTTATTTAACTGTATTTTAAAAACCCCAAAACTAACTCTCAACCTTCAATAAACGCAACCTCGGAAAAGGCCTCCTTAAGCGAATATCGGCGCTGCGAGTTCATCGGTGCCTTCGGAATTCGATTCCGGGCAACAGTTCAAAAGATACAAATTCCCGCTCGCTCGTTCACTGAACGTACCCGATCCAAACTTCGGAAATTAATTCCGGGCACACTGGGCCTCGGAATCAGGCACCGTCAGAAACTGCATTCTTGTAAAATTACAAAGAAAATTTAGAAAAAAATTTCCTTGAAATTTCCGGGTCTTTACATTACTCCCACCTCAGGGCTTTACGTCCCCGTAAAGCTTCAACACAAACTAGTGTCACAAAAGCGGTACAGAGCACGCATCTGTGCCTTCCGCTCCCATGTGCTTACCTAGAGGTTCCGTACTGCCAAAGAAAGTGCACCCGAGGAATCGATCGTCCTCGTAGGATATGCTCCTGTCGATCCTCGATCCCCACTAGAATCTCCGTGAAAGACACCTAATCGCCATCGTCCAACTCCTCATGGTCGATGGTATGCGAAGGGTCAAGCACGTATCTCCTCCGTTGAGATATGTGGAAGTTGTCGTGCACCTGGTGCAACTGCGGTGAATGGGTCTAGTGGTAAACCACCCCGCCTACCCAGTTGGGGACCTAAGAAGGTCCGCTGAACCCTGGAGATAACTTGTCGCCTTGGCTATATCTCCGTAAACCTCGTCAAGATGAGACCCGTATAAGGACGTGATCATCATCCTCGAACTCCAGAGGTCTCCATTTTCTGTTAGAACTGGAACTCGAAAGGCTGCTTCCATGAGGGTAAGGTTGACCGACTCAAGAGTGATCGGTCGCACTCTCCTGTGCAAGAGTTACCCTGCGCTGCCTGGGGTTTCCTTTTCCGCCGACCAAGGAAAACCCATCCCGACGTTTGCCTAAAACCGTCAATTTGAGTATGAACAGTTATTTCCCATTCCATAATCAAACTAACGTTGTAAGGCCTTGACGCTGCCACCAAGAGATTCCAACCGAAACTCTCGCCTCGAGGGTCTGACCACATAGTCGGCATAAGTGTGAGTATCGAGTCTCCTCCCAAGGTATCTCCAAACGTGAGGGTCAAGTCCACGGCTTTCCGGAAACTCTAGGTCTGGAACAAGATTTGTGAAAGCAAGAAATGATTCACATCGACGTCCCTTACTACAACAGCTAGTAGTGGACACAGACTGTCCCTTTAATCATTTCTAGAGCCATTGGGTCGCACTCCTTGACCGCATGCAGCCGCACTCTTCCTCCGCCCTCCATCTCCCTGAGCCTGGCAGGAATAACTAAGGCGGGGTGGTTGTATAATGTTAGGATGTACACCACCTCATGCTGCTCTCCTAGCTCTGCCTCCACGTCTCCTGCTTCATAGACTCATCTCTCCTTTAAGCTTCCTCTTCTTTAACACGCCCGAGTCTCTAAGACTGGCACCAGTTTCCTGTTTCTTACTGCACTGCACAGTCTTCATCCTCTCTAGGATGTCTTGGACCTCCTTTAGTCTCACAATAGCTGCTATGATTTCTTCTTTGCCGATAAGAGAAACCCGGTCTCATCCCCTGGATGAACCACATTCGTTGCCTAATACAGTCAATCCTAACATGAATGATGCATTCATGCCATGGATGACGTCGTAAGACGTCAACGTAACTACTAAGAGATCCAACTCTCACTCTCGCCTCCAAGGGTCGAGTCACACTGTCGGCATCAGTGTGAGGTCACTGGGTCCCCTCCAGTAGAAATCTTGAAAGTGAGGGTCAAGTCAACAGTTTAACCGGGACCACTCATTATCAACCAAACAAAAGGACAGGAAGGAAAACATCTCAAAGATAAGTGTCTTTTTATTATTGCAGCTCATAGTACAAGACACGAATACAACAGCAAAATGGAACTAGAAGTACAAGGGACGTATCCACTAGTTCCTCTCCTGTCCACCTGTTCCCGGAGCTCTACTGCCTTGTCCACAGCTCGGCTGTTGCTCAAGCACCAGTAGCTTCTTCTGTCTTGGTGGCTCCTCCAACACCCGCTGATCAACCGTACGAGGAGTCGTATAGTCACGTTCCAGGTGACCCTTCCCACCGCAGGAGTAACATTGTCCGTTTCTGGCACGCCTAGCTCTGTCCCCACCTTGGGTGCCCCGCACCACCGGTCCTAAAACCCAAGATCGTCCAACTGCTATTCGGGTCTTCCTGGACCTCAGCATCATCTGTCTACTGCCCACAGATGACTCGGCTACTGATCGAAAAACACGCGGCAAAGGCAGAAGCTCTGGTACATGCTCAGGGTGTAGATCTACTGGCCCAAACTCCACCATGAAGAAGGTCTCAAAGTCATACCATGTGAAGGCCATCCCGTCGCAAAACTGAAACAAGTGGCTCCACCACCTGCCTGCTGCTTCCTGAAGGAGGCTGGCAGCAAAGATCACCATGAAGTCTGTCGGCTTCCCCACTAGCCTGAAGACTCTCACCACAGCCTCAAGCCAAACCTCAACCGCCTTCGGGTCCGTCTCTCCCTGGAACCTGGGTGGCCTCTGGCGCTGGAACTCGTGCAACAAGCTCAAGCATCGTGCATCGCCTACTACTGGGGCTGGTGGCATCGGTGGCCCAACGTATGGTAGTACTACTGGTGCCTCCGCTGGTGCCTCAACTGAAAGTGGGCCCTGCACCGAAGCATCGTCGCTCGACAGGCTGTCAGCACGCACATCCCTCTGTGCTCTAGCTGGTCGTCCGTGAAAAGGCAATCTGAAAGAAACATCGTGACATGGTCAAATGTTTATACCTGGTGAGCTGACCTGGTTTGAGCTGTTTTAAGGGAAAACCTTTGAAAACACACACGCAATTAGTGTTTTCGTGCACAAAGTCAGAAATTAGTTGTCAGGGTCCTGGTGTATGGATACGTCGGCCACCCGCACCAACACTGGACTCCCTGAACTGAAAACCACACTCGGTACTCTCAACACTATTGCTTCACAGAAAGAAACATCAGAGTTACAAGTTCTGCAGTAGAACTGAACTCCTCTGATACCAATTTGTCACGACCCGTCCTCGGGGCCCGTGCCGTGACAACCCCATGCCCGCCTTCCATAGGCCAGGGGCTGGCGACTAGCACCAAGGCGTAAATCCCGGTAAAAAGGGAAGGCATTGCCTTTGTAAAGTAAACAATCACACAGAGTACAAGCGGAAGAAGTAAACACTAAGTAAAAACTGAGTACAACAGTAAGTGCGGAAAGTAAAAATGGGCCAGAAATACAAGCCCAACTGTAAGGTACAACTCGAAGGGAAAACAGAAACTGAAAAGTAAAGCTGCTACGCCAAGCTGTCCACTGGAAATCCCACCTGAAGGGTGGGTACAGATAGCTCCTATGCTCCTCGGGTCCCGCCGTCCGCTCCGAGTATGTCCGCCCAGTGGTCCACCTTCGGGTACCGCCTCGTCATGAGGTCCTCCTCCAGGTACTATCTCGTCGTATAGTCCACCTCCAGGTACCGTCCTGTCCTCGAACACTCGGCCTCTGTCAGCACTGCCTGTCGTCTGCAACCAACACAACGAGGTGCGGGCATAGCCCGTGCAGGGGTGAGTATAACGATACTCAGTAGGGACCCCGAGACCATCATGGTCTCACTAAACCAACAAGGATAACCACAAAGAAGATCTCAATAGATAACCTCTACTTAGGTATATGCCCATACATATAACTAAGTTATCAAGTAACCCATCTCAATCATGAGGAAACACAAGGATTGTGAAATCAGTGGATAACCACTACCCGGGTATATGCCCATACATATACCTAAGTTAGAAAGTGACCCATCTCAATCATGAGGTAAACACAAGGTCAAAAGTCTCAGCTCAAACCATGATTTTCATTATCGAAACTGTAACTGCTGAAGAGCTCCGTCTCAGGAGTGTACAGTGGTCCTGTCACGACTCCGAGGTACTGCTCACTAACATAAGACTGCTGAAGTACTCCTCCTGTCGAGTACTGCGGGCCAGCCACCCAAACACAGTAGTGCTTCCCGCCGAGGTATGACACCCAAACACAGTAGTGCACACCCCCTAGTAGCTTGCTGAGGTACTCTCCGGACGAGCACCGCGGGTCTGCACATTCACATAGGTAGTTCTCCATCCTCCATGGGTCTGCACTCAGAAAGTAGTGCTCCGTCCACTAGGCTAGTCGACTCACTCCAAGTCGAGTCGGTCAAGCAGTCGTCAGGTCTCAGCCAGCTACACGGTCTCCGTACTCCGCACGCTCGTCCCTGGGAGGGTCCGCTCCACGAGCTGCAGGTCGATACTCCACGTATCTCAATGTCCCATGTAGATGTATCTCAAAGGACTGCCTCGTCATAGGGGTCTCAACGCAACAGACGACGCGTCAATCG
The DNA here is from genome assembly GCA_963277665.1 of Viscum album. Taxonomy (NCBI): domain Eukaryota; kingdom Viridiplantae; phylum Streptophyta; class Magnoliopsida; order Santalales; family Viscaceae; genus Viscum; species Viscum album. Next base: position 1,368,006,470 of record OY728133.1, on the reverse strand, counting down.
GACGCCCGGTCTGTGAGTTACTAGCCTTTTCGTCCCAGGGGCCCGGTTGGTTTCGTGAGCGAACCATATCCGGACGTATCTCAACTGTACCCCGATCTCTCATAGGGTATACTCATAGGGACCGTTTCTCAACGATATCACCAACGCCGCTGACGGTTCATCAAACGGACATTCTGTCAGAAAGATATCAGCTTTTCCGTTCCAGGGGCCCGGTTGGATTTCGGGTGCAATCCAATCCCGGCTACTATCCAACTGCATCCAAAACTCGGGCGAAGGATGCCAAAAGTTCTGTATCGTCAATAGGAACGCAACTCAACAGACGGCGCGTCAATCGGACGCCTGGTCTGGATGTTATTGGCTTTTCCGTCTCACACCCACCCTGGGAAACATCCCAGGAGGTCACCCATCCTGATCACTACTCTATGCCAAACACGCTTAACTATGGAGTTTTAACCACGTAGCCTCCCGAAAAGGAAGATGTACCTTGAGTATAGTATACCGAAACGACCGTCTCGATCCAAGGATCGTGTTTCCGCTGATGGCGAGTCGTTTGGAGGCCTGTAGCCCATGATATGGGCGAAAAACCGAAACCCGCCCGAAATCGGGGGTCGGGGCCCGAACCGACCCGGCCCGACCCCCCTGGTCCGACCCGAACCGGGTCGGGTCGAACCGGGTCGGCCCGAACCGGGTCGACCAGACCCGGTCCGGCCGGACCCGGCCCGGCCGGCGGCGCGGCCCGGCCGGCAGTGCGGCCAGCGCGGCCCGGCGCGGGGGCGCGGCCTGGGCGCCGCACGCGCGCCGCACGTGGGGGGTAAACTCCCCCCGGGTATTGTGGATCTCGGCCGGCCTTAGGCCGGCCGTTTTCCTTTCACACGCGGGACCCGCGGGTCCCGTCTCCTAAGCAAACAGGCGGCCGGCCGGCACGACCGGCCGCCTTCCACCCTTCCGCCGTGGCCCGATAGCCGCGGCTCTTCTGATCTCTGGCGGCCGGCGAGGCCGGCCGCCTATGGCTGCTCCGCCACGGCCGAGCCGGCCGCGGCTCTTCATTAACCGCCGGCCGCCGGTTTTCCGGCCGCCCCTTCCAGCTCTGCCCAGGCTCAAGTCGCGACCCTTGTTCGATTGGCACGGCGCGACAGCACCGCGCCCCTCCGCCGTGGCCCGACTCCGGCCGCGCGTATCTTCCGCATTAAACCGCATGAACCCGCGAGGTGCGACGGCACCACGACCTTCCGAACCATTCCACAAAAAATCAACACGAAGTAAAAGAGGAGGATCGGCCGGGTTTGTACGGTCCGAACTCCTCACGTTATAAGGATAGCGATCGGCCTTTAACGAATAATAAACTTTCACAATGTTTTTAGATTAAATAAAAAGATTTGAAAATCAAGGCCCGACAAATATAAACAATCACGTTCGACAAAAGTTCCACATAACGTTAAAAAAAATTACCACGAAGAATTTTCAAGTCGAAATTCTCGAACAAATACAAACAATTGAAACAAACCCCTACCTCGGTTCAAGTGCAGAGCACGTCAACAAACCACGGAAGACAAGCGTCGCGGAGGTCGGGCATTGCGGTAATCGTTCGTCAATTCCGTTGACGTAGAGGGACATCCGAAGAGGTACGTCGTTGGTGAATCTTCGTAAGCCGACGAAGAAAGTCTGAGGAGGAAGCGGCGTTCCCTTTCGTTGACACGGAAGGCGTTGTCGATCTTCTGAAACAATCCGGCTAGGAAGAAGAGAGAAGCGGCGTTCTTGAGTGTTCTTCATGTTCTTCGTCAAAGTTGAGGATGGTAGAGAGAGCTTCTCAAATCCTCTCAAGTGGAAAAAGAAACCAACCCCAAAATGATAAAATAAGCTTAAGATTATTTTATTACACAACCTCCCTCTTAGAATTTCAAAGGTTTGAAATTTAAAACATCTCACCTCAATTAGTTATTCCAAGTGTGAAACATTAATTAAAGTGAGTTAAAGGGGAGTTTTAAAAAGAAGAGGTGAAGAGTTAGGGTTCGTGTGGCCCCCACCACACTTCATCCTCTCAAGGGAGGTTAAGTGGATGTGGGTCCCACCCCTAACCCCCTTTGGGAGGAGTTAACCAACAAGTTAAAAATAAAATGTCTTTCCACATTTTATTTAACTTTATTTTAAAAACCCAAAAACTAACTCTCAACCCGCAATAAACGCAACCTCGGAAAAGGCCTCCTTAAGCGAATACCGGCGCTGCGAGTTCATCGGTGCCTTCGGAATTCGATTTCAGGCAACGGTTCAAAAGATAGAAATTCCCGCTTGCTCATTCACTGAACCTACCCGAGCCAAACTTCAGAAATTAATTCTGGGCACACCGGGCCTCGGAATCAGGCGCCGTCAGAAACTGCGTTCTTGTAAAATTACAAAGAAAATTAAGAAAAAAATTTCCTTGAAATTTCCGGGTCTTTACAATTATATTTTTGTTATAAACATTCATAAAGTCCAACACACCAACATGAAAATCCAAATCACACTAGTGATTACTAGCATAACTCTTTTGTTGTATATGAGATTCCATGATGTGTTGTTGATTGGTTCTATCATTATTTTCCATTTTCCCAGCTAGCATCCATCTCGATAGATTTTTTTTCTAACATTATCCCATAATGTAGGGATATATTCATATTTACGTAGATATATTCATGAGAAGCCATAATAATTATTATGTTAAATATATTATTGTCATAATAATTGCCTAGAGGAAGGAATTGACACCATCACCTTTTAAATACATATTAAATGATATAAGATCTCCCGATAAGGGTTTAATGGTTCTTTTAGACTAATCATATATTTGATGACAAAACATTGTGTTAAAACTCAACATTGTATAAATTTCATTGTAAAGACTTTTCTAGAACATCATGGTAACCCTCAGATCCTGATCTCATATAATATAATGTCATACTCCATACAACCATAAAACATCCATAATGTATATTTTTAAAATACTATAAAGAGATAAATCCTATATACTAGAATTAAAACATCCTCACTTTTTATTAGAAATAAACTACAACACATATATCATTATTTACATTAGATGTTTTTGGGAGATCGTTGAAAAATACCTTGAAGATGTTTTCCCATTTTCAATTTGGTGAGGTTATGATTGTAACACCCCATTATACCTCAATAGAATAGCCTTAACTTTTGGGAAAACTAGGCATGAATAAATATGCAAAACAATATCTCTCTTCATGTAGTCTCACAAAAATACTATTTTAGATCACTATATATCTTAATACTTCTACGATGATTTATGAATGAAGAACTGCAAGATTCATCCCAATAAACCTTCTTCAATTTTGGTATCTAGGTAATACATGCATGGTTCTTAACAAATATTATTCCATCACAATCTAGGATGAATTTTTGAATTTTTTAAACATTAATCTTCATTAACACATCTTCCTTATATGCCTCTATAATCAACACTTGTATTGATGGTTTATCACTCATTTTTGAAAGTTATTATTTTCCATTTCATTCAATATTTAATGATCTATTATTTAAAAATAAATAAATAATAGATCTTTTATGAACCTATTAATTGATTAAATAGAATTGTCTTTTTGACTCAAATACTTAACCTACCTGTTCACATTCCCATAGTGTTAAAGTATTATGATGTCATATTATTTAATCATATCCGAATATCTTCTTTAGAGAATATTCATCTTTTTTTATGTTAATTTATATTCTCTAATGTTAGTATCAGTATATTTCTCTTAGATTTCAGCATAAATATAATGCCTTCATATCATTAATTCAAAAACTATCGCATCTGACTCTAAATCATGTGTTTGGTAATTTTTATCATGGAAATTCAATTTTCATGAGTTATAGGATATCACCATATAATTATACATGAGAACACATCCCAATAAATTCTTCAATGAATCACTATATACTACAAACCCTTATCCATGATATGGTAATATGGGCACAAGTGTGATGAAAAATTTTCTCTTTAGATCCATGATACATTATTCATATTATGTTTCCAAAATGAACATTGATCCTTTTCAAATTAACATGTTGTCTATATTGTAATGTAGTGATAAATTTTCCATAAATTATAAATAATATCACTATAAAATGAGAAAAATATTAATCCCGTTAATCATTGTAGGTCTTGGAAAAAATTCAGAAAACATATTTCATTGATGGTTCCACCGATATACACATTCATGATATTATATGACATAAAAATGAATCCTATTTTAGAAAAAATTAACAATATTAAAATTTTTCTTATATATTCACTTTCCATTGGGTCATTAGTATAATCCTCAAGTTATCATCATGATCATCCTTACTGATTTAATAAAATTTAATATTCCCTATACATACTACCACAAAAAAATCGTGGTATTTTAAAAATACTATATTCTTTAAATCCATGGAAATGGTGGTGAAATTAGTCAAACCAAATGGAATCACTATAAATTCAAATTTTCCTTTAATTATACAGAATTATTCCATTAGTATATCTTCTTTCATGAACCTTAATTGATGATATCTACAATTTATATTAGTTTTGTAAATGTTTTGATATCCACGAAGTTAATCAAACAATACATCAATATGGGGTAGAATATACTTGTTCTTGATATCGATCATATTATGTTTTTAATAACCAGTATTGTGTCTCATTTATCCATATTTCATTTTAAACAAAAGAAATGATGCACCCTAATGTGAGACAATTGGTAAAATAGATAAATTTTAAATATTATGCTATAGTTTCTTCATCAATTCATATAAATAAATCATTTAAATTCTATAGGGGTTATATTAAATATGTTTAGTATATGGTACGAATTCTGTTGTTAAATCAACATCATGATTCAGAGGAATACTAGGAATCACTTTTATAAAGACATAAAACTCTTTTGTAATACTTATATCATCAATATTGAGTTTATCTTTAATCAAAATAGATAAACACCCTTTTTCAATAGAAATAATGAACCAAAAAAATTGATTCGATATCCATTGTATTTTTATATTTATCATATCACTAAAATATGTGTTTTAATTACAGGTTCCCTATACCCAACTCCTTTAAATACATTTATTACCATTACTTGAATATTGTTTGATACATAATTGTTTTTATTATTACAAAAATAGTGTTGATACTTTTGAATCCACTGTATACATAGTACTATTCTTATATTGTGTGTCGCATAAAAAGTATACCTAAATACCTAGCAATTATTTGACCATTGATATACTATGAATATAATATTAAAAATATGGAAATTGTTCTAGATATATCTTACTGATGGAAAATGGATTATATCGAACTATCAGGTGATGGGGGAACATAAGCATTGATATTTATTGCCATGATGTTTTCACATGGTCATCCGGGGTAGATGATATCAAGAAGAAAAACAATACAATAGGATCACCAATTTATTTTTGTGTAATTGGTTATTACTATCTTTGAAAATTTTTGTTGGTCTCTGGACATGATATTATTACCAATTAATACCATTTTATTTTATACATTTATACATGTAAAAACCACGATATAGAATTCGTATCAAGTTAGCTTGTGTTGGGTGCGTCAATGGCGGCATGGTATTGGTTGAATAATAATAGAGTTTTTCAATTTTGATTTAATAAAGATATGTATCAGATACCTAGGATTACCATGATTTAATTACCTTTAATTAATCAATTAATTTTAAAAAAATTATAATGTATCAAAAGGATCATGACACAAGTGTGCTTCCTACATTGTGATATATCATGATACAATAAGATTTTATTACACAAAATGTGTTTGTAAGAGGTATTCATACCTATTTAATTCCCTATCTCCTTAGGGGCCATGATGGGTTGCTAGAATTCACTATTAGTGTGTGGTTTTGACTCACTGCTTTTGAGATAAGGACCCAGATGTTATGTAACGTCCTGATTCCAGAAGCCACCCAGAGGCACCCCATAACCGGTTGGTCACATGGCCTCAAGCGCATTTCCCCGAATGCTAGAGGCTGCTGACTAACAGCGAGGGACTTGAGTGTTATAGTGGTGAAAATATGCCCTCATTGGTAGAGTACACATCGGATGTGAAAAAAAATCCCAACAATAGCAGAAACAATATACATCCATACAAGAGTAAAAAACGAAAGACTAATGAATAAACAACTGGAGAAGAAATATATGTAAATGATGCATGATACATATATGTCTAAGAAAATATCTAAACAGGTCACAATACTGACTACAGTACTAAACCAAAGTACAAAAGAAAAATAAATGAGAAACTCCTCAGCATCGCAAGCCCCGGCTAGGTCCCATGCTCTCCATCTCCAATTGAATCAAGAAACTGAAGTCTATGGGAGCTTTCACTTATCTATACCTCCAATAATATAATCTGTTTGGGCCCAAAAGCATGAACCATAAAGGGTGTGAGACAAAGTCCCAATAGGAAACCACCCAATGATCTATCCCTAATAGTCAGTGAATATATGGCAGGTAACATACAGTAAGCAGTAAAAAATAAGCTGTAAACAGGATAATACACAGTAGTAACAATCCACAGTTTCTAGCATATAATATACAAACAAGAAACAACCACTCAAGAAAGTAGATCCAAAAGGTAACCTCTAGGTAGTTCTCAGAGTTTAACCCCTATGGTTCAACATACAATTACTAGAAACCCTCTGAGAAGCACACACAGTCTCTCCCCTCTGGATCAGCTAATGAATAGACTCTTTGAAGAAGCACTCACCGTCAATTCCCCCTATAGTCTCATATCGTACTAAAGGCTCTCTTGGGAGGCACTCAATGTCTAATTCCCCCTATGGCCTGCTTCGAGGGTCTATAGACTCTCTGAGGAATCACTCAATTTCAATTCCCCCTCTGGTCTCGCTTCATAAATTAAAGACACTCTGGAGAATCCCTTATGTCCATTCTCCCTATGGTCCACTACACTAGGTTCTCACAGCCTTGTGTAAAACAAACATGCATAACACGTCTATCGGCCCAAGTAAACCTCAAGAACTACTTGGATATCATTCTAAGGCATAACAGCATAACAGCACAACAGTTCCACTATTCTACAACTAGGAATGGAAACTAGAAAAATGACAAACAAGCAAACAATCTTGGAAAACCATACAGAGTACAGTACAATTTACCCTATTCACAATCAATTACTGCTACTCAAGTAATCAAGCAAAGCAAGAAAACGAGAAGGGAAAAACAAGAATCATGCAATACCCCGTTCATGGGTATTGGTGGAATTTTCACAAATATTCAAAGACTTCTACAGAAAGTCACAAACCACCTACCTTAATGCTAGGAGATCTATATACTTGATCCACGATGACTTATTCTCCTTAGAACGTCGATGATCTGAGAAAACATCCAAAACGCTCAACCTATGATATCTTGAGAAAGATGTGGAATTGGAAAACAATGATCTAGGAGAAAGAAGAACTCGTTGCTATGGTTCCAATGCAATCGATGGCAGTCTATTTGGAGAGAGGATGGAGGCACGGGGGCTCGAAGTCAATTCACCGTCATACGGGTCGCTCTTGGTCAAGGAACCTAGAGAAGAAGACCTTTTCCTCGTTTAGGCGCAACCCCGGTCCGTTTAATGAATTAAATGAAAATACACCACATGTACTTCTTTAGTACACGATGTGTACTCGGCTTTTTCGTACTCCTCTTTATGTGGCCTCCACATTGCCCCTACACACTGTCTGTGCGGCCTGGACACAGCCAGCACACGTCCTGGCACTGCATCAAAGTACACAGATTGTACACATAAAGTACACAATGAGTACTTATATTTTTTTGATATTTTCTTATTTTTTCTAAAAATGGACCAGAAAAGAAACAAAATACCTAAAACAAATATCCGGGTTCTTACAAACTCCCCCCTTAATGAAATTTATCCCGGAATTTCCCTAGAAAGGAGTAGAAGAAGAAACCTCGAACAACACCGGCCACTGCGATCGTACATCGACGTCCCTCTCCTAGGGCTCGTCTTGTACTCGCCCGTGCTGCCATAGCACCTGCACTAGTGGAATAGACCGCCGATGGAGAACCTTGGTATTGTGATTGATAATATGGATAAGATTCTCCTCAAACGATGAATCCACATAGAGCTCAACATCCTCAGGCTGAAAGACATGAGACGGGTCTGAAAAGTTACGTCGGAGCTGGGAGATGTGGAAGACGTCGTGCATGGCCTGATACCTCTGACGTAACTGTAACAGATAGGCAACCAGCCCAACTCTCTCCCACACCTCAAATGGCCCGACGCATCATGGTGAAATTTTACCCTATCTATGAATCCTCTTGTGTCCCAAACTCAGTGGGACACACAGGAAAACCTGATCCCCGACCTCGAACTCTAGAGGTAATTTCTATTGATCAGCATAAGACTTCTGTCGAGACTGTGCTATAGACATCCTCTTCCTAATCAACTCTATCTATTCTGAGGTCTCCTAAACAAGACGAGGTCCCCGCAAAGCTGCCTCTCCAGCCTCCAGCTAGCATAAATGAGATCTGCATGGCCTACCGTATAAAGCCTCATAGGGTTCCATCTGAATAGTTTCCTGAAAACTGTTGTTGTCGGTGAACTCCACAAGAGATAAATGATTCTACCAGGAGCCTCCAAAGTCTATAATGCCAGCTCAGAGAATATCCTCAATTACTTGGATCATACTCTCGGAATGGCCATATTTTTGGGGATGGTATGCTATACTCAATAGTACTTGTGTACCCAAAGCCCTCTGAAGCCCATGCCAGAATTGATAAGTAAAGTTCGCATCCATGTTTGAAACAATGGAGTGTGTAACTACATGCAGACGTACAATCTCTCAGATGTATAATCATCCCAGATCATCAACAAAGAATGTCTCCTTGATCAGTAATAAGTGATCAAACTTTGTGAGTCTATCGATGACAACCAAAACATCATCGTTCCCTCAAGGAGACCTCAGCAATCCGGTCAAGAAGTCCATCGCGACATCATTCCACTTTCGCACCAGGATGGGTAATTGCGGTAAAAGTCCTGATGGTGTCTGATGCTCTGCCTTCACCTGCTGACAAGTAGAACACATCAAGACGAAACCAGAAACATCTCTCTTCATACCTGGCCACCAGTACTGGCGATGAAGATCTTGATACATCTTGGTGACGCCAGGATGAACAGACCAAACTGAGGAATGAAAATCGCTCACCATCTCCTCGCGTATGTCTGTTGGCACCCATACACGTCCCTGGAAATGAATGATCTCATCCTTGCCCACTATACATCATGAAATAGGGTCCTCTCCTGACACACATTCCCGCAGGACTAAGCCTTCAGAGTCTGATAGATGCCTCATTCGTACCCAATCAAAAAGTGTAGAGGTAACAACTACAGAAGATATGTAAGTCTGTCCCTATCTTTCATGAACCTGCAGATTCCTCTCATAGAATAGAGCCATAAGCTTCCACTCACTGATGGCCTCCTGAACTTCCTGAATCTGAGTTCTCATGTTCAACCCATCTTCCACTGCTTTTCCCTTTACTGGCATATAGGAAAGCTTGAAATCAAAATAATAAAGATGCTTGACCCACCTATGTTGTCTCAGATTCAGATCATGCTGATTGAAGATAATCTTGAGACTCTTGTGGTTGGTGAAAACCACCAAGTGCTCTCCTAGAAGGTAATGTCTCGAACAACGCAAGTCATGAACAACAACAACAAACTCCATATTGTGCATCGTGTAGTTCCTCTAATGTGGGCTCAACTATGGAGACCCATACGCAGTGACTCCATCTCCCTGCATAATCATAGCTCCCAACCAATACCTGAAGCATCACACTAAATAGTATAGCTCTTTCCTGGCTCTGGCAAGACTAGTATCGGTGCTGACGTCAACCTTTCCTTCCACTCCTAAAAGGATGACTCACAAGAATATGACCATAAGAACGTCGCATCCTTCTTAGTCAGACCAGTAAAAGGTGCTTCTAGGCGTGAAATGTCCTGAATGAAGCGTCTGTAATATCCATCCATCCCTAAGAAACTCTATACGTCAAAAACGTTCTTCGGGTGTACCCAAGAAACCACAACTCTCACTTTCTCTAGGTCCACATATACTCCTACCTCTGAGATGATGTGACCCAAGAAGTGAATTTGATACCACTTTGTAATGTCTCGGTTCTGGAAGATACCCAGAGGCGCCATGTAACCGATTGGTCACATGGCCTCAAGTGCATTTTCCCCGAACACCAGAGGCTACCGACTAGCAGCGAGCGCATTGGGTGTGATAGTGGGGAAACTATGCCCTCATCGATAGAGTACACAATAGAGGTTAAAACAAATAACAACAATATAAACACATAGCATGTGAATCACTCTAGGTGATATCTAGTCAACTGTAACATAGAAAAACCAGAAAAATGTAATAAGCTAGGTAGATTGGATTTTCCCTGTACACAAGTTAGCTACTTCCAAGCACAACTTAATACCAAGTACCATATTCGTCCTATCCCTGGATAAAGGCTCCAAATAGTAATTCATGAAAAATGAAACCCTATGATACCACATTGTAATGTCCCAGTTCCAGAAGCCACCCAGAGGTGCCCCGTAACCGGTTGGTCACATGGCCTCAAGCGCATTTCCCCGAACGCTAGAGGCTGCCGACTAGCAGCGAGGGCCTTGGGTGTGATAGTGGGGAAACTATGCACTCATTGGCTTAGTACGCAGCAGAAGAAAAAAAAAATAACCACAATAGTAGAAACAATAGACATCCATACAAGAGTAAACAATGAATGACTAATGAATAAACAATTAGAGCAGAAATATATGTAAATGATGCATGATACATATATGTCTAGTAAAACTTCCAAACAGGTCACAATACTGAATACATTACTAAACCAAAGTACAACAGAAAAATAGATGATAAACTCCTCAGCATCGCAAGCCCCGGCTTGGTCCCATGATCTCCATCTCCAGTGCAATCAAGAACCTGAAGTCGAAGGGTGCTTCCCCTAATCTATAACTGCAAAAAAATAATCTGTTTGGGCCCAAAAGCATGACCCAAAAAGGGTGTGAGACAAAGTCACAATAGGCATCCACCTAAAGATCTGTGCCTAACAGTCAGTGAATATATGGAAGGTAACCTACAGTAAGCCGAAAACAGTAAGCAGTAAAGAGGATAATACACAGTAGTAACAACCCACAGTTTCTAGCATATATTCTAAAAACAAGAAACAACCACTCAAGGAAGAAGAAAAAAAGGTAACCTCTGGGTAGTTCTCACATTCTAACCCCTATGGTTTAACCTACAAGTACTAGAAACCCTTTGGGAAGCACACAAAGTCTCGCCCCTCTGGTTCAGCTAAAGAATAGAATCTCTGAGGAAGCTCTCACCATCAATTCCCCTTATAGTATCGTATCATACTAAAGGCTCTCTGGGGAAGCAATCAATGTATAGTTTCCCTTGTGGACCACGTCAAGGAACTACAGACTCTCTTAGTACGCACTCAACGTCAATTCCCTCATGTGGTCTCACATCGTAAATTAAAGACACTCTGGAGAATCCCTTACATCCAATCTCCCTATGGTCCACTACACTAGGTTCTCACAACCCTGTGTAAAACAAACATGCATATCGCATGTATCGGCCCAAGTAAACCTTGAGAACTACTTGTCTATCATTCTAAGGTATAAAAACATAACATTACAATAGTTCGACTACCCTAAAACTAGGCATACCAATTGGAAAAATGCTGAACAAGCAATCAAGCATGGAAAACCATCCAAAGTACCATACAATTTACCCTATTCACATGAAATTACCTCTAATCAAGCAATAAAGCAAAGATGGAAAACAACAAGGGTAAAACAGGAAACACACATTACACCGTTCAAGGGTATTGGTGGAATTTGCACAAATATTCAAAGACTTCCTACAGAAAGGCACAAACCACCTACCTCTTTGCCAGGAGATCAATATACTTGAACCATGATTATTGAATCTCCTTATAATGTCAATAATCTGAAAAAATGTACAAAATTATCAACCTATGATATTTTGATAAATATGAGGAATTGTAAAACAAGGCTCTAATAGATGGAAGAACTTTCCGATGCGGTTCCAACACAATCGACGATGGTAGATTTAGAGAACGAATAGAGGCACTGGGGTTTGGAGAAGATTTTCGGTTATACAGGTTTCTCTTGGTCAAAGAACATGGAGAAGAAGACGTTTTCCTTGTTTAGGCATGACCCCAGACCATTTAATGAAAAAAAATACACGGCGTGTACTTCTTGAGTACATGGCGTGTACTCAGTTTTTCCTTACTCCTCTTTAAGAGGCCTCCACATCACCCATACACACCATGTGTGTGACCTGGACACGGCCAACACACGGCCTGGCGCTGCATCAATGTACACGGCGTGTACTTAGAAAATTTCCGGATTTTTCTATTTTTCTAAAAAACGACCAGAAAAGGAAAAACATACCTGAAACAAAGATCTGGGTTTTTACATGTTAACACATTAAGTGTATCTACAACTTCAACCTATACTAATGAATTACAGTTTACGATGATGTGGGCCCCATATGTGGGGATCAGTGAACATCAGAGTGTGATCGATCACAAGTAATACTAAATCAATTATATTATTTATTTTTAGAATAAGGATTATTGAATTTATTTCTCAACACAATCACATGTTTTTTTATCATAAATGTTAATTCGAGAAAATATAATTATTCTAAAAATAGATGATATCCAGGGTTTGTTAAATTATTTGGGGATATTTTAGTCTTATATAGTTGTTCTTAATTTATAATGTAAATTTTTATAGTGATAAATGTATGTGTTAAAATATTTCAGAAATATATGTTATTTTTATTAGGTTATACATGTACACAAAGGTCTAAAATAACAGTTATTACTTTCTAGGGACTGATGTGAAATTTTTTAAAGTGAAAACATTATATAAAATATCAGTTTGTCCACTTTAATTTTGAGATACACCATTTGGGAAATTTTTTTGATGTAATACCTCATCAACTATCCACTCATTTTATTGGAAATATAAATAAATAAAGAACAGGTTCAGATAGATCTTGACTTCTCGATGGAGTTTATATTCATTATGCAGTCAAAGTGATTTCCTAAAGCTCTTGAATTACCCATTCTAGTACTAGGGAAATATATATTGATGATCTAGGAATTGTGGGGGACATCTAGATGATCTATATGAGGACTAGATTAGGTCATTTATGTCGTAACACATCGATGGTGAGCGAATCAAACAGATGAATTCAACGAAAAATGCACCCTTTATTCATTCATTTGATTTAATTTTTCATGCTTCAATTATATATTACATGATACTTTTAGAAATAAATGTTTTATTTTTTTTTGATTAACTATTTTGGACATGAATCCAATCTCAAAATTATAATGTACACATTTTTACACTTCTGGTGTGACCTGGGTTCGATTAATTATTATTAGAGAAAACATATAATAATTTAAATCGAAAATCATTAAATTTATATTAATTTTTCAATAATTTAGATAGAGGTTTCTATGGGGTCCCAATATAACGAACATCACAAAGATCTATCTTCAAATCACAGTGATATGGTAGATCGAATATCGATGGGTTTTGAGATAATAATATAATTTAAATCATTATTTTATTTATTACTTCACGTTAATGGATTCTAGTGGGATTGATTTTTAGCCATAACATGATTGAGTAATGTGCATGTTATCCAGGTATATTGGAACCTAGTTGGGGTAGTCTAGAGTAAATACAAGCTTACCATTTCATCTTATTTAATTAAATGGATAAATCCTATTTTGGAATATTATTCATAGAATCCCTTGGAAGAATGTTTAATTAAAAGGAAAATTTGGTCCATAGAACCATGTTCAATTCTTCCCTTGCATTCTTTTGCAAGGCATCCCAAGGAAGCATGATTAAAATATTAAAAAAGAGAATAATTATCATTTTTATGATTTTTATCATTTTATATTATAATATATATATATATATATTATGTCATTTACAAGTATTCCTCATCTCGAACCAGACCAATTCGGTCTATGTTTGACCAGCCAAACCCATTTAACATATCATAATCCCTAAATAAGATCATAGAAAACTGATTTATGCCCTAGAAAACCCATAAATTTATGAAAATAATTTAGAAAATTAAATTTCATTATCTGGGATTTAAAATAACTATATAAAGTGTTTTGAGAAATTTTGGTAACTAATTAATTTCATTTAATCCGTGTTATCCAATTAAAAATACCCTCACGTTGAGTATGAACTAGTTTATTTTTACTTGTGGAGTATAATTTCATGTAGAATAATCAAGGGTTAAGAACAACCTATGCATATTTGGTTAATAATGTATTTATGTTAATTATTTCTTTTTAGATTTTTAAAATGTTATAATAATTTTATTTTGAATATCTGTGAATCATCCCTACATATTTAATTTTTATACGTTTATATGTTTCCATATTTAAGTGATAAAATTTTCATTTTTCACCCTATCTACCCATCACATTCATGTTTGTATACAATGTAATGATCATCAAAGTTCATGGAAAAGTCATCCTAGCCAAGAGATTATATATAACAAACCTATGAAATTCATTAGAGTTATGGGTATTGCAATTCATGCCATGTATTGATTTATTTAATTCTAATAAGGTATTATTTATTCGAATATTCTCTAAATGGATTAAAAAATAGTTGAAAGCTCATGATCATGTGATTATTTATTTATTATAACTTGTGAATTATTTATTATTTTTTGAATGTGTATTTATTACACGTGACTAAATAGTATAATAATAAACATAAATGCAAAGATAATGTGAATATGTCTGTTGAATGTTTTTTTATTTAAAACAATAAATATGTATTCAGTGTGATATCATTGAGTAGACATGTTAAGATTAAAATAATTTCATTCACAAAGATTAACATACAAAATCCCTAATAAATTATTAAGTAATTAAATGAATTCCATCATAAGAAATTGGAAAAATGATGGTGTTTAAGGTTCTTGTCATCTCTCATTAAGGGCGCCTCTTACTACAAGGGAGTTCTTTTGAGTGTGGTGGGATGACTTAACTAATGTTGTTTGAAAATGAGAATCCATATATACATTGTTAAAACATTATAATAATTGAATTGAGAAATGGAAATAAATTGTTTGTAATTGATTGGTCTCTACTCTATAGATAAAGAGGTCACAGGTTAATATGGTTTTTTTGGTCAGTCTCCTACCATAGATTCGAGTGGTGGAATAGCCATGGATTGTAGACTATGAGAATGAGTTACAAGGATACATTCCACTCGAATAATATAGAGACTAGTTATTCTAAGACTCGAAGTTGAGGAACACTATGATTTGATAAAGTAGTTGTGACATTTAAAAATTTGATTTTGAAAATTTATACTGGTAAACAAGAAAAAATGCTCTAATTTTATCTATTATATATCAAATGGAAATCACCACATATTTAATTAAATTTATGATAATATCAGAGAAGTAAAATTGTTAAATTGGAATTAATTTCCAAATACTAGTATTAGTTATTGCACAGAGTACTAAGGCACAAAACATTCTAGGTTTTGATGTCCACAGTACATGATATACCACCTTAGGAAGCCAAGTTGTAAAATATCATAGAAAGGGATCGTGAATAATGAATTTTATGGTTATTTCATAATGATATAATCAACATTAAATTTGTCTTATTAATACAACACATGGAAATGGATGATTCCACATGTGGTCTTGTCTCTTAGAGGCTTGTGATGGGAATGTAAAAATGAAATTAAGGGGATGATTACACTAGACGAGAGTATATTGAGATATGGATCATAATCATTCAATAAATATAATTATTATATCATTATCACTATTATACTATATAATTATTTAGTATCGAAATATTGATATAAAATGGTGAAAATTTATTATTTACCTTTGGGGTAACTTTCATCATGGAAATGATAACTAAATTAAAGTATAATAATTTATCTCTATGGAAAAAATGTTGAATAAAAAGGTGATAATACCAATGTCAAGTGTGGCTATATACCAACATTAAAATTTTCCTTAGAATAAAAGTAATATTAAATAGGAGGTTATATTATCTTCTTGTTGTGAAAAAATTCTATATAAGATAAAGGCAATTCACCAAATTGAATAAGTAAGATGTTTCTTCTTATATAGGTATATTCATCATTATTTTAGATATTTCTAACATTCTTGTTGGGTCTTAAATTTAATATTCCAATAACATATTAGTATTAAAATACAATA
Source organism: Viscum album (assembly GCA_963277665.1). NCBI lineage: Eukaryota > Viridiplantae > Streptophyta > Magnoliopsida > Santalales > Viscaceae > Viscum > Viscum album. The sequence goes on along the minus strand of OY728133.1, from coordinate 1,367,990,100 downwards.
AAAAATTATGTAAGTACATTATACTAGAAGTTAGGTTTGTTCTCTAAGCAGATAATAAATGGGAGTTCTAAAGATGTTAGTGAGAAGAAAACGACTTCTAATTTCCAGGTAAATGGATCCTGATATGATTTTGTTATGTATTAAAAAAAGAATTATCTTACGTGTCCTTTGTATGGAGGGATACATTATTATAATTAGAGAATGAATATTGATTATGGTGTTACATAATCAATCTATTGTTCACTAATGATAAAGTCATTGGTAATACATTATGAATATAAAATGAATGACTTATATACCCAATTATTATGAGATAATACTTTTAAATGAAATAATTAACAGTTTTCCTTTATGTTACAATTATGGGTTTTGAATCAATGGAATCAATGTACTTTAGTATTATTTTAATACAAGTGTTGTTTTTTAGAGGAACAGACCTTTAGAAATAATGTTAATCCAAAAATCATTTTTAATTAGTTGTTCCAGTGGGTTTATACTATTCCAGGGTTAATCTAATGGTATGTATAAATCATAAAATTCAATTATTTATTTAATTAATATCAATGTGAATTATGGTATATGAATTTTGAGAAAATTTGAGATGCTTCAAGTTAGGGTGATGAAACATAAATTGACTAAGCATTCAATGATATATAATTTAGTGTTGAAAATTACTAAATACACATTACCTTATCCAAATTGATCATCTGATTTTAATTAATTGAATTGATGATGACCCTTAAATGTTAACATGTAGTGTGAAGAAATTCTGAAATATAAATTTCCTTATAAATATCAGGTTCATGATTTTAGTGAAAGGAACATCAATGATAATACCCATTCATTGCAGAAACATTAATTTTTTTGAGAAATTATTTGAAAATAGAGACATTATCCTGAAACCATAATCCATGTCTAATGAAAAATAAATATAATATGGGTTTTAGTATAATATGAATATTTTTTCAGAAGAACATGTGTTCAGATGGAATATTTTCCAATGATATAAACATGCATCCATCAAGAAGAAAAGAAAATGTGAATCAATTATAATCATATTAATGTTTTCTAAGGGAATTATATTAATTCATATAATAAATAAGATATAGTAATCTTATAGAGTATATTTATATATTTCGGTGCACATATCTATTTGATATGTTTGGAGAAATATTGACCTAGATTTAGACAATGTTAGAGATTGCCAAATATTTGACATAAGAACAATTTCTACAAGACATTATAGAAATGTAATTTTCTAGAGACACATACTATATTAGAAGGATAAAACCATGGTTATTGTTTTATATTCACCATGGTTAGTGAAAAATTATTCATTCATAATAAAAATTCCTACAAGTATTCATTATATTGATAGTATATAAATTTAAAAATATCAATTAAAATTAAATAGTAGTTTTATGTATCAAACTGTATGAGGATAAATAATTTGAATACTATGGGGGTATTCAAGTGAGGCTATAAATGGATAGTACAAGCCCGACACCATTAAGTATTAATTAGTAGTACGAACTCCTTATTCTTAAATTCATTATAGTTTTAATTATCATATAGAATTTATATGATCATTATATTAAGAATTGGAGGTCAATACAACCAATAATAAAATATGTCAATATGATTACCACATTGCAATCATATAATTACAATATGGGTAATAGTTAATTAAATTAATTTTATGATTAATGTAAGAAACTGGGTCATAAAATATTCAATTTGAGTTAATATTTATTATGGTCTACCAGATTTTAGTGGGATATCCACTGTTTTAAATGTAATGTAAGTTTTATAATAGATATAAAAACTATTAGTATTATAGTTAGTTAAAAATAGGCTGATGGTAACTGTATATATATTGACATAAAGTGGAGACAAATGTTTTAGAAAGTGATATATAATGAGGTTGATCTAGTGGTTTCTTAAACATATTCAAAAGTGAATATACTAAAAATGTATATAAAAAATAGAAGATAGAACTATTTAGCAGTGATTTGTTTTCTAGTGTATCATGGAATAAATCTCTCCAAGAAGACATTCGTAGGTGTATAACGAGATTAAAGTGGAGTGTATAATTCTAGAAGTTCCACCAATGTATCTGTCACATATTCCATGATACGTAGAAGATGTAATATTTGCAATATGTACTCTACGATAGGATAATAATACAAAAATATATGAGAACTCTAATCGATGTAGTCAGAAAACACTGAATGTACTTGGAAAAGTAAAAAAATATCTGTGTAATATGTGAAATGGAAGGGATGCTATTTTTAAGAAGACAAAAACTAGACTTCCTATAAGGTTAACATGAAATAATATCATAGTTATGCTATGGTAATGAGAAATAAAAGATCATTCATACAATAGGTAGAAATTTATAAAAATACCAAGTTCAGCGGAACATAAAAGCAATATAAATAATTAGTATTCTCTATGTAACCATTTGTTTCATTTCATGTAATCAAAACTAGTATGTAATATTTTATGATTATAATAACTATATTATATGTGGTACCCATGTTTTAATATTTATATAGTGTACAATAAAGATATAATTATGGGTATAATCTCTTGATAATTATTACTCAAAGGGGTATATTTGTATATATATTTATAGCCACATAGTGTAAATGTTGAATGTACCTGACAAAATCCATATCTTAGTTGAAGAATGATACACATGTGAGATTTAGTACAGTAGAACTTCTTTTTCATATATTGTTATTGCATCAATTTAAATAAAAAAATTTAATGTCATTACACATAGAGGATCCAAATATTTAGTTACTTGTGGAAACCTGGATCATACATTACTTTTAAAAAATAAAATAGAAACATTTATTTAATTCAATCTTCTCTAGATTCTTATTGGCCCTTGTAATCTCCTTTGTAAAAGTTTTCAAATGAGGAAATACATAAAAAAGGGGTAAGATGAAATCCCAGTTGGAGGAATGAAAAAAACATGAAACAATATAACATAGGGTGAGTGTAATCATTATCATCATAACATAGGCATATGATTATAATAATGTGTGAAAGCAACAATAGAAGACCTGGAATGTGGAAATATATAAAAATGAAACATCATGTCTATGGGGTAAGCTACCACATATAGTTGTGGAAAAATCTATCATCATGTTCATACATATTCCACATTAATAATTATATTCATAACATTTTCCTATGCATTTAAGATCTATATAATTCTCTGAAAAAACATCATATTATAACATTTAAATTTCTCAATATAATTTAGGAGACACTCGAAAAATCATAACATTTACATTATCTTTCATTCCACACATAAAATATAATAATCATGAATAAAAATAACCCATGTAAATGATTGGGTTTCTTCTCATAAGAATACATTCATAAAATTATTCTTCTCAAATTATTGTGGGATAACATACCTGATATAAGAATCACGAACCTTGAGTTATAAGATAAAGGTGTGTTGTGAAAGAAGTGTTCTTTTGGAAACAATTATGTTTATCATAAACTCCACTAAAAAACCTTCATATCCCAGAAATTCTAGATAATGATGTAGAAATTATTTTTAAGGAATTACCATACTAAAATTTGGGTGATTTAGGGAAAACCCTAATAAATATATTTGGGTTTGAGAAATCCACATAACATTAATATAAATGATTTTTTATGTTAATATACTATATAATAAAATTACACTCATTAATTTAAAAATCCTGAAACTTTTAAACATGAATATGATTCATTATGGGTTTATTATGTTTTTTCTATGACTCCGGATGAGTTATAGAATTTAAATTTATTGTTAGGTAGTGTGAATTTTCACAGTTTTCATGATCAATTCACTTGTATACTTGAATGGATGTTCGTGTAATATTTTGATAAATATCCATAATTTTTATTATTTTTTCATAATGATATTATATTTTTATAAATTATCTTATTAAGTATTTTCTTTATATATCATGACGAATGTTCATTATATGATTATCCTTTTAGGATTATTTTGGATGTTTTTTATCACAATGAACTTTTTTTATTTTGTCATTTATTATTATGTGTATAAATTACTTCCAGAACATAAAATGGGTTAAAAATACACTTAAAATATTTTTTCAACCATTTAATGGTTTTATTCACAGACTTTAATCCATTAATGTGAATTTATATTTCATCTCCCATGATGTCGGTAAATTGACACTTCATGGGCTATGATTGCATTTTTCAAATAGGAGATAGATATAGGGAGGAATTTAATGATGGATCATATATTACGATGATATAATTCCAGTATATTTAATTTAGTGGATTTATTATTCCATTTTGAGGATGTGATGTGATGGGAGAATAATAAAATAAATTGAAATTAAATAGAAATTAAAAAAAAAGAGGAAGGATTTACCTCTTGAATTCTCCTATTGAGATCCCCCTAAAGGAACCTAAGTGTGGAATTTTGATGAGAAATAAATCTCTTGAACATGGGTTAGGGTATAGGGAAGATTATTGGTTTGAATTATAGGAAACACAAAAATCATGGTATCTGTGAGAAGGAGAGGGTGTGAGTGGTGGTGTTTATAGTTGAGTAGATGGGTGTTTTCTTATTATTTAAATTAGTAGATTATTATTTTTATCATGATAAGAAATATTGGAGATTATTATGGCTAAATACAATACCTAAATCACGTGTGTTCAAATGAATGGTCATTGAAATCATCCATGACTCAAGCATGACTCAAAAATTAAATTTTTTAGATTTTTTGGTAAATTATCGTATTTTACTATTCAACAAAAAATCAAGTATTATAGAAAAATCCAAAAAAAAATAACCAAAACTATATTTCAACATGTTGAAAAAATACTGATCTCCATTTTTTGAAATATGATTTTAAATATGAGTAATTTAATTTTTAATTAAAATAATCATATACTTGGAAAATTCAAATTTTAAAATTATAACTCTTTTATAACACTTTAAAAATTTACATAAGGTCTCATATAATTATCTTACAATAACAAGACATAATAATCTAAATTTATTAATATATTTTGTGAAAATCAATTTTATTTTAAATTAATCATAAAATATTTATGACTTATAAAAATACAAAGACTTAATTTATAATTTTTCAAATATTTATTAACCTATAATATGAAATAATTATATCGTATTGTCCCTTATTAGATGAATAAATGTTATTAAAACTATCATTGGTATGAGTAAAACTCTATTTGTAGTTTTATGATTCATAAGGGTCATATTTCTATTCATAAGGGTAACATAACTATTCATAAGGGTATGTTACTATTCACCAAAAAATAATGTTTTTCATATCAGAATCCAAATATGAAACTGACTGTAACAGTGTATATAAGATTTTTGAAATTCAATACATAGAAGCTGAAAAATTATGTTTCATTGTTATTATATAATGGTCATATAGTATTTAGTAGTTCACATAAGCATGATACAACATTGCCTTTCCTAATGTGATAAATGGGATATAATTATAAGAAGGGAATTTATAATGATTAATGTTCGGGTTGTCACATTCTTCCCCCCTTTGGAAATTTCTCCCTCAAAATTTCTTTTTACAAAAATAGGTAAGGGTACCTCTCTTTCATCACCTCCTCTGGTTCCCATGTTACTTCTTCATACTTATGGTTCCTCTGTAATATTTTGAAAAGATGTGTGGTTTTGTTGCAGAGAACCTTATCTATTAGGTCAATAATCATTACTGGATACTCCTTATAAGAGAGATAATCTTCCAGATGTACCACCTATGAATTCTGTTAATTTTAGGGATCTAGAATGTACTTCCTCAGTAGTGATACGTATTACATACGATGAAAATAATCCATATTCGTTTGATGTTCAAGACGATAGGACACAACTCTTACCTGATCAATGATCTCATAGGGGCCAATGTACATTGGTATTTTCTTCCCTTTATTTCCAAACCACAAGAATGTATTCTGTATTAATATTCGAAGGAAGACATTATCACCAACATTGAAATCAAATTCATTTTGATAGTTTTCATCATAGTTCTATTTCTGCGTGTGAGCAGCTTTGATATGTTACTGGATTTCATGAACCTTTTCAGTTCTCTCTTGTATCAGATACAGATCATGTTTTTTTTTCAAACATAATCCAATAGGTTGGAGTTCTATATAGCTTTACATATAAAGCTTCTTATGGAGGCATCTGAATAGTTGACCAGAATTTATTGTTGTATGATAACTCATCCAATGTTATATATTGATCCCATCCACATTTAAATTTTAGTGAGGTGGCTCTTGTACAATCTTCAAAAACATAAATATTCCTTTTAGATTCACCATCAATTTGGGGGTGATACTTCTTGATAGAATATAATTCATTACTCAAGTCATGTTGAAGACTCCTCTAAAATTTTGATGTGAACTTAGGATCACGATTAGAGGAAATCAAGAGTGGAACCCTATGTAGTCTCACCACTACCATCACATATTTCTTATCATCTTCTTAATGTGAGAGATCTTCTTGAATAGTGATAAAGTGAGCAGTCATGTGGAGTCATTTCACCACAACCCATATCACATTATTTCCATTGAATTTATTTGGAAGACCCATTACAATGTCCAATGTACCATCATGTTATATCACCAATTGTGTTCTCAGATATCATTGAACATATTTGTGGTATAAGGATGGTTAGAGAATGTCGAGCTAACTGAATTGTCCAATATATCCTTATTTATCTCGGGAGATGACGAAACAAAAAGCATTGATTCAAACTGAATTAACCCACCATCATCGATATATAACTCTTGCAGCTTCCCTTTATTTACTGCATTCATCCTCTTTACAACTCTAGATTATCCATTATTCCTCTTTAATCATATTTGGGATACATGATTATGAAATAATTTGGAAAAATTAGGATTTATTTCCAACCATTATTATTTACAAATCCATCCATTTCATATCAATGAAGATATGGTCTTAATAAATCCGTGACATGGATTGAGTAAAAGTTTCTTTTATGCTTAGAGCATCAACCACGTTTTTCGCCTTGGAGGGATGATAGTGAAAAGGGAAGTCATAGTATTTTATTATCTTGAACCATATCCTATGACACATGTTGAGATAATTTTTAGTAAATATTTAATTAGGCTCTTATTATTGGTATATATGTAACACTTTACACCATAGAGGTAATGCTACTAGATTTTCATGGAAAAAAACAAAACTGGTTGTTCTAGTTCATGTGTTGGGTTGTTCTGCTCACAGTCTTCAACTATCGTGGGGCATAGTCTATCACTCTATGATTTTTAAAGATTAAACAACACATGCCTTTTCTAGAAGAATCACTTTATATCACAAAAAAATTCTCCAATTTTTAGTAATGTGTGAACATGTATAGTGATCATCCATATTTTTAGCTCCATGAATCTTTCCTCACATTCATCAATCCATACATATTTTACACCTTTCCTTATTTTCTTCTTTTGAGGGCTTTACAATCTTGAGAAAATTCTCAAAAAATATTGATACTACCCTGGTAAGCAATGAAAATGATGGTTTTATGTGAAATTAGAGGGTCTATCCCATTCCACATATTCCTTTCCTTTTGAAGGGTCCACATAAATTCCCTCCCCTATTATCACATGTAAAAAGAGTGTCACTTGAAGCATCCCACAGTCACACTTTCAAATCATTTCGTATAACTTTTACATCTTTAATGTTTCCAGCATAAGTCTTATATATTCTTCATGTTCCTACATCCTCTTGAAGTTGATGATAATTTCATCAATAAACAATAACAAAAAATTTTCAAGGTAACGTCTAAAGAACCTATTCATCAAATCCATGAAGATTATAGGTGAATTAGTATTACCGTAGGTCATCACCAAAAATTCACCATTCCAATACCTTGTACATAACATAAAATTATGAATATATTCTTCCATCACCTTTATCTGATGATATCCACAATTTATATCCACCTTTGAGAATAACCATAATCCTCTCAACTGATCTAACATGTAGTCAATCATTGGAAGTGGATACTTTTTCTTTATGGTGATCTCATTGAGATCCCAATAATCTATATACATAAGCATTGGTCCATCCTTCTTCTTGACAAAGTGATATTGTACACCCGAAGGAGATAGACTTTGGTGTATGAACCCATTGTCCAAATTCTCTTATAGTTACTTCTTTAACTCCTAATTTTTGATAGGAACCATCCAATTGGGACAAATATATATAAAATTTGAACTTGGTTTGAGTTCTATTTATTACAATATCTCATGATCTGAGGGTAGTCTGGGTAACTCCTTAAGAAATACATTAATGTATTCCCACATGATGGGAAATTACCCGAGCGGGATAAATTCCTTTGACTCAACCATTTGAGTGAGGTATACCTCTTCACATGAAATAACTACCCACACCATTGAAGGATTTTTCAAAGGATATACATGATCTTCATATTATTTGGTAAGGGTTTGGGTGGGGTGAGGGGAAGGTCGCGGTGTCAAGTCCCCAGGCCTGCGAATTACTGCAATTTTCTTCCTTGCATTGTGTTCCACGGTGGCAGATGTAATCGACCTATTATAGCATTGAATTTGACCAAGTGATGTATCATGAGATTTGATAAAATTATCCCCCAAAATAAACCAATTGTTAAATATTCCAAAACATAGGCTGAAGTGATTACACCACTAGGTTTATTTATTGATATCTCTACGTCATGGCTTTGGGGATTTGATTCAATAGTTCAAAAAAAACATGTGATATATTAATGAATACGTAGAACTAGAATCAAATATTACTATTTCAATTATTGGGTGAATGTGAATTGTACCTTTTATGAATTCATTTTCTTACTATAAATATTTATTTTTAATGGCATAAGCCTTCACTTTCTACTTTGGCATTGGCGGCCAATGATGATGATTACCCTCGAGGACTTGAGGCTTAGAACACTGGCTTTCATAGGGCCATTACTCCATACAGTTGATTCATTTGACCATGGGCGGTGCTCTCTTTCCCTCCACCACATTTCCCTAACTTTTCATTTCTTTTCGACATTCATGAGCTTGGTGGCCTTCTCTTCCACATTTTTAGAACTTCCATATCCCTTTGAGGAAGTTCCCATGATGCTTCTTCACACATTTTTAAAATTTTTCTGGTTAAATTCTCTTTCAACATTTGTCAATATATCCTCTATCTTGAAACTCCATTTTTAATTTCTTATAACTATAGACATGGGTCCATTATGAAAACTCCATCTCTACATTGAGATCACAATGAACAAATTCTTCATAAATTTAAAATAATCTAATTACTATTTCCATTCAAAGGTGTGGTTTTATACTGCCAAATAATCAATCAATTTTTCTACCATTTTTTATAACAAAAACGATAGAGTTATTTTCATTACTTGTGAATGATTATTTGTAGGTACTGGTAGAATCTCTTTACCTTTGTTTTTATCTGTATGAGTTCTCTATCAATATTAGTTTGAAGTGTTCGAGGGAATTTATTATTATGATACATTATCATAATGTATTCCCACTCCATCTATTCAATTTCATCCCTCGACTTGGTGTTCTTAATCAAATCCCACCATTTATCCGCTTCCCCATTTAAATGATAAAAGAAATGATTCACCTTATACATCTCAGAATAGTGATGCACAAAAAATTATCTTCTCCATCATGTTGACCCACTGTTCTATAACTAGTGGTTCAAAATATCCACTAAAAATATGTGGTCATTACAACATAAAACAATTGATATCCAGTTTCTCCAACATTGTTGAAGGTGGATGTTTCACATTATTTACATTTTAATTCATAACATGATACAAGTGGTAATGAAATGCCAGGAAATTTTTAATTCCACCACCTAAAGCATTGGGGTAGTCATTCAAGAAATCGATACACTATCCCTCACACTGTTTGTTGTTTGGTTTCCCTTGGTTCCCATCATTTTCAAAAAATGGAATAGGATATAAAAAAATAATGCAAAAATTCATGAATATATAATTTACTCATTTGATTAATTAATTATAAATCCATGAATTATGAGATCCCTTTGTTTAGAAATACGTCATGGATGCTTAATTAAGCATAGTATTATGCTAAGTGTTTTCACTAATGATCTCTAATCCAAATTCCCAAATTAACTAAACATACCTCTGATGCCAATTATAGAGACCTAGATTTTCCTTAAATTACTATTACATCATTTCAAATACATTCAACATAATGTCATTACACATATAGGATCAAAAGGATTGGTGTATTAGGAAAATTAGGACCATACATAACTTTTATAATATAAAACATATACATTTATTTAATTCGTTATTCTCTATATTCTTATTGGCCCATGAATTCTCCTTTGTACATGTAGTCTCCTGAGGATATACATCAAAAAGGGGTGAGCTAAAGGCCCTGTAAGAGGATAAATAATAACACTAAATAATATAACATAGGTTGGGAATAATCATTATCATCATAACCTAGTAATTTAATCATAATCAAAATAGGAAACATTATATGAAGACTCTGAATGTTGTTGTGTATAAAAATGAATCATCAGTTCTTCTTGGTCAACTACCACTCATAGATGGGAAAAATTATAGCATCATGTTCATGAATATTTCAATTAAATAATGAGGTTCTTCACATTTACTACTCAATTTGATATCTATATAATTCCAGGCACACTTGTCACATCATAACATTAAAAATATGGTATATAATTCTTAGCGCACCCATCTCATCATAAAATTTACATTACCATTCATGACACATAGATCATATATAATTTAAGAAAATAAATAACCCATGGAAAAGAGTGGGTATCTTCTCAAAATAATACATTCATAATATTTGGGTTCCCAAATGAATGGAAGAATAACATACTTGATATAAGAATCATCATCCATGAGTTGGAAGTAAAAGGTGTGTTTTGAATGAAGAGTTCTTTTGGAAATCATTGTGTTTTTCATAAAATCCAGTAGAAAAAATTTATATCTCAAATAATATAATATACTAATTAAGTAACAATTTTTATTGAATAAACCTAAATAAAAGGTGGTGAAATATGGAAAACCCAAAGAAAGAGAGTTTGGTTCGAGAAATCCCCTTACATTTTGTTTGAAAGATTCCTACACATTAATATCATGTATAATCACATTAGATTCATTAATTAACATCTCCAGAATCTTTTATAGATGAATTTTATTCATTATTGTTTTATTAGGTTCTTTCATATGACTTTGGATAAGATATAGAGTTGAAATTCATTGTTGGGGATTGTAGATTTTTTAGTTATCAGGATCGATTCACTTGTATACAAGAATGGAAGTTCATGTAAGATACAGATAAAAATAAATATTTTTAATGATATTATATAATTTTAAATAATCATTTGATGTATTTTTTACCTATCATTAGGATTATTTGTTCAATGATGATCATTTTATGTTAATTTTTGCCGGTTTTATCATGACAAACCTGTTTTGTTTTATCATGTAGTATTATGTGAATATGACGGTTCCAAAAAATTGGTTGACAACATATAAATTAAAATATATTTTAATAAAATTAATTTTTTTATTAAATATCTTGAAATATTCTATGTAAAATTAATTTTCATCACAGATATTATCGGTAAATTTACACTTCTCGTGTGACGATTTCAATTTTAAAATAAGAGAGATAGAGAGAGTGGGGGGGGGGGGATTTTAATATTTGTTCTGAAATTACCATGTCATAATCCCAATATATGTATGTTACTGGAGTTATCATTCTATTTGGATGAATAGAGGTGAAGATAAAAGAAGAAATTAAATAGGAATTAAAAGGAAATTTAAAGAAAATAGAGAGGATTTAACTTTTGTATTATCCTCTTGAGATCCTCCTAAAGGAACCTAAGATTGGTCTTTTGATGAGACAAAACTGCTATAAATGTGTGGGAGGGTCTTGGGAAGAGTATTGAGAAGAATATAAGAAATTATCAAAGATTGATAGATATGAGGAGAAGTGGGTGTGAGGGATGGTATTTAAAGGGAAATAGAGGGGTGCTTTCTTATTATTTTAATCATTAGATTATAATTTTGATCAAGGAAATAAATAGTGGGTATTATCATGAATATATAAAGTAAATGGTTCATGTGATTTCAAACAAAATGACACTTACATCATCCATGACTCCAGAATGACTCATAAATTTATGTTTTTTATTTATCGTAAATTATTGTTTTTTACAATTCACAAAAAATTAATGAATTCTAGAGAAATACCAAAATGTATCCTTAAAAAAATTCCAATGATTAGAATTCAAAATTTAACTCTACTATATGAAAATAATTTTCTAAATATGTGTAATTTAACTTTTAATTTAAAGTATCATTTACTTTGAAAAATCAAATTTTAAAATTATAACTAATTTTATAACACTTTGAAAAAATACAAAACATATCATAAAATTATATTAAAATATTAAAATATCCAAATATTAATTTATGAATAAATTTTTAGAAAATAAATTTCCTTTTCAATTTATCGTAATATATTTATTACTTTTAAAATTACCGACACTTAATTAATAATTTTTAAGATATTTATATACATATACTATGATATAAATATATCTTATTTTCCCTTATTAGATAGGAAAATATTATTTATACTATCATTGTTATGATTACTATTAAATTTAGTTATTTAATATTCATAAGGTTGATATTAGAACTCGTAAGGGTAACATAACTATTCATAAGGCTAAGTAACTATTCTCCAAAAAATAAATTTTTCATATTAGGATCAAAATATTTTATTGTTCTCAACCGTGTATGTAAGATTTTAGAAATTCATAACACTGAAGTGGATCAATTATTTTTAATAGATAGGATAAAAAGGTCACATATTATTTAGTTTATCATTTAAGAATAATTTTTTGTTGTGTTTCCTAAGGTGATTTTATGTGACATAATTTTAATAAATGAATTTCCATTTATTAAACTCTGGTTTGTCACATATAGAGGGATGAGAATTGTTATCATTTGTCTCAAGTGGATGTGGGGGTGTTTTAATAGAGGGTTGCAAATATCCAACTCCTTTATGAACTTTGATCAACATTGCATCTATACAGTTTGATGTATATATATATGTGTGTGTGTGTGTGTGTGTTCATTCATACCATAATTGTGTATATAACACTTCCTACACTTTTTATATAGAATGGTCAATGGATTTTGTTTCATTTATAAATTTTATAGTAGTTTTTTTATATATTAAGAAACTATAGACACAATTATAATAAACTTAAACATGTGTCTTATGGTCGAGATAGATCATAATGATAGGACACAGATAATGTCAGACTATGAGGTGATGTGGGCTAATAAGCATTGTGACTTCATCTCATGTTGTTCTCAATTGGTGATCTTGAGTAGATGATAAATAAGACCCAATTATGTTAGGTTATTTATCTATTAAAAAAATCAATTTAATCAATAACTAATGTTTCATGGAACCCCAAGCTTAAACGAACTATTATATACTATTAAATATAAAAAAGACAAATGAAATAATTGTATGATGGTTGTGACTAGTAATTTGGCCATTAGAATAATAACTTAACCTATGAAAGTATTAAAAAAATTTATGAATCTTGTAAAGAATAATGTTATATATTTATATCAATGAATAAGTAAATAAATAATTAAAAAAAGTGAAATTAAAAATTCCTAATTTTTTAAAATAGAATTTTTTTTAAATTTTACGAATAATATAATATTTTTAAAGGAAAATTTATTTTCATAAAATATATATATAAATTAATATTTTTTTTCTTATAATTAGAATATATTTTTTTGAGACTATATTTAATTTTTATACTTTTCATAAAATTTGTTATAATTTTAAAATTTGTATTTCAGAATACCATGAAAATACAATGTCTGATTTTTAATATTTAGAAAAAAAGTAAAAAATGGATCTATTTTTTAAATATACCATAAAAAAGATTAGGGTAATTTTTTAAAATATTTATATGTTTTGAATAGTGAATTTTGGTAAATTATGGTTTTAGTTGAAAACATGAATTATTGATTCATGTATTATGTATGGAAGATGTAAGAATCATTTTTCCATACACACATTCACTATATATTGTACTTAATCACAATAATCATCACAACTTATTTTATTGTGGAAAAATAATAAACAAATGAATAAAATAACAAAAAACCCCAATATAATATCACAATAATTACCACCCACACCACCTCTTCCCCTCACACATTATAATCATTGATTATTGTATAAATTATTCCCAATTCTCCTCCCAATCAAATTCCGTATTTCCATACTCTTATGGTCCCAATATAAGACAAAACCCAAGCACCTTAAGGAGTATCTCAAGGAGAAGATATTAAAAAGGTAAAACCCTCAATCATTCCCTTCCAATTTTTTTCTCATCTTATCATCTCCCCATCTTCCCATCCCAATGTTATAGGATAAATATAGTATATTATATAGAAAAAATTATTATGTTAATGTAATATTAATCAAAAACCCCCTTCTCCTATCCTTTTTATTTTAAAAATGAAAACATCATCCTTAATTTGTCGATTTATCGCCCTCATGGATAATGTATTTTCATTTTCTGTTACCTCCTTCAAGGCTAGACATAAAAATCTTATTATGGATATATCATTTTTATTATACATATGACAAGATTTATCATGTTTTCTATCAATTATATAAGAATTATATAAAATAAAATGATACAAGTTCGTGATGGTCGTAAAACCCGCCAAAATAAATTAAAATGATTTCATCACCATTTTACCTAATGAATATTCTACATATCATATAAAAATTGTTTATAAGAAAATAAAAATTTTTGGATATCCATTAATAAAAAATAATTTCACTTCTGCAGTTTCTCTTCTATTTTTCGAGAATTTCCTCAATTATAAACAAGGGAATCGACTTCAATACTATGAAATGACCCCTCCAAGAATAATGGAATTAAACATATTAGATCATCAGAATGACTATAACTGAAGATAAATAAATTATAATAACACTAATATAAATTTAATATGTCCTTAATTGTGTAATTAATGAATCTAATTTGATTTTAAAGGAAAATATGTAAAAGGGAAGAACGCTTTTAGACATATGGTAGTGTATTTCATAACTAAATTTCCATACATTGGGATAAACATCAATGTTATTTTCTATGTTATTCGAAGAATATGTGTGAAGAGACTGATTATTTTATTACACTATATTTATACTTTTATTTGGTGGATATATATTTTTTACACAAAATCATTTCATTGATTTATTCTAAAACCAATGATACAATCTATGTTAGGGGATTCTCATCTCACTATTATTTCAATGAGATAAGTCATATTCTCCACTTATGTTTTGTGTGTGTTGTATTTATGTTACCCTTTGATATATAAAATTTTCAATATATTTATTTTCATGATATTAAATATTTCATTTGATTATTATTAGTTTTTTAGGATATAAGATCAAATTGATTACAATGTGGTAATTGTTTTCCATCACAGATTAATTTCTATCGGGAAAATTCTATATTCATCACTAATTTCCATTATGTTCTTCCCTAATTTTTTGATCATAAATCATTAAATATTTCATTTAATATCCAAATTTCATGTATCTAGGATATGATTATTTTATATGTTGTATACTGTAGAGACCCGAAGCTTGACGTACATGGAGATTACATTAATTTTTCAGAATACTTAATACATAAGAAAAACAGACACACAAGGACCGTAATAGTTTAATGTCTTTGGAAACTCGGAATAAAATCTTCTAATCGTGGTGAAAGATCTTCAACATCCCCCAATAAAGATCTTCCCTTTTTTTCTATTACCTAAAACCTTTCTTTATATCCTAGGGAAAAGAAAATATAAAAGGGGTGAGCTCAAATGCCCAGTAAGGGTAAACATTGAGAACATAAAACAATCCATAAACATTTGAATGAAAAAACATGAACATAAAATCTAAACATCAATGTCTTGACCAAAGACATGAATCATGGAAGTACGTAAGGAATATATCATAAGTGAACATCAATCATGATAAAATATCATGGGAATAAAACATGTAATTGTTGCAACCATAAGCACATGATATGATTTCCATAGTAGCCAAGGCATTGCTGCCAAGACCATCTTAGTGGACAAAGTTCCTTTCTGAATCGAGTTCACTCCTCGTTCCAGTCCTGTATTATTGAACCAGTTTAACTTTCCATTCTATCCATGTCTATCTCATGAGATATAAATCTTTAACCAATTCATTGGAGGGAGAAATATGTCCCACCAATCTCATAGTGAAATCATTCTTACTTGTGCCACAAAATAAACATACATCATTCATAATAACCCAATAAATAAAATGGGTTTCATAAACATCATCCCATCATCATATAAAAGAAATGGATATCATTTCATAATAAGAAAAGTGAAACCATGTAAATCATATAGACATGATAATTGAAACATACACATATGAAATAATTTCATCTTAGATGGAAAATGGTTTTGATAAAACACATGAAATGAATTCTTGAGGAAAATAACATTTCTTCTTCAAAATCATTTTCTTTTCAAAAAATTACATGTACTTTTAGAAGAGAAGGATTTTTTTGAAAATAATCATGAAACATTGTAGAAGAAGCTTTATGAAAATTAGGTGTTATGAAACCTTAAAAATTTATTCACCCCGTATAAGTTAAAAATAACATTTTTCTCATACTTTTGTCGGAAAAGTCAAAAAGTACCTCGTATGTTAAAATAAAGAAATATTCCTTCCTAAACTTGTGGTAAAAGTCATAAAAGGTTAAAAATGACTTTAAACATATATGTAAGAATAATAAATATTTTATGAAAGCAATTTTAGAAAACATGTACACAGATGATAAACATAACCACAGTAAATACTGACATATAAGCAATCTCGGATAAAATAAGATTTTCAAAATTATACCTTACCTTAGGTCCGATATGCTTCGTACGTATCAAAACCTCCTGTATAATTATTTAAATAATTACATTGACTTATTACAGAATCATATTCATATATATGGTTCACTTATGACTTTATATTACCCGTACTTTTTTAAATTCATGTTAAAGTAGCGTTTTGGGTATAATCATCTCATTTGGTGTTCGTGTTTTAACTTGTAATTATTCATATGATTACTTAGATCATGATTAATTAAATACAAAATGTAAAACATTATTTATATATAATGTATATTCATAATATACATATATATAATGGATCGATAAATGGAAAGAAATACACCATTCATGGAGACGGTAGGCCGTACGTTCGCATGAACGTTGTTTTTGTTTATTTATTGAATTGAATGGAATTAAGTAGATGAAATAAATAAATATATATACATAAATCTAGTAGCATTATTATGTCATATATTTCATGATTAATTATTATATATACTTTATAATAATTCTTGAATGGTTATCATGGAGAGTGAATCTAATCGCATCGTGGAGACGATATTCCGTACGTACGCACGAGCGATGATATCATTCACATGATCATGGAATTGTATTAAAGTGTATAATATTACATAATAAATATCACTTTAAAATAATAATATTTATTCATTACTTTCACCATTATACCCCTACATGTAAGGTGGTGGTGGAAAATAGATTACACCACGACGTGGAGACGGTATTTCGTACGTACGCACGTGCGGTGATTTCTTTTTCCGTAGGATGGATAGATGGTGAAATAGGGTTGTTTCATACTTATAATTAAATATCAGTATATTATTGATACTGATGTTATTACTTCATAATGAAACATCCTAATAAGAATAAGTGTAATAAGAAATAAAGTTGAAATAATCGGTAACAAACATTACCTCTTCTTTGAAGTGCCTCTTTGAGAACTATTCTTAGGGCACTAAAATTGGTCTTTGAAGAAGACCAGGAATTCTAGGATGTTTATAGGGAAGTGTAGAAGATAATTTTTCAGGGTTTGGCCGAGCTTGATGGCTCAAATTGGTGTGAGGAGGAGAGGGAGGAGGTGTCCTTTTATAAGGGAGGAGAGGGGCACCTTTGGAAATCGTAAAAATATTAATTTATAATAAATCTAACACCACTTAAAAACCTCAAAAAATTACTCATATTCGAATATTAGATAAGATAAGTTTGTAATCTCATCATACAATATAATTTAGACATGTTAGTAATTTATTTTAAACATTATCAACTTGATTTATCCACATTTAATAAATTTAATTTTATTTGTGGTAATAACATTTTAAATTTTAAATTACAACAAATAATTACTTATTTGTTGTTAATTGTCAATAAATGGATACTAAATATCATTTTAGACCATATAAATGTAAATTTATAATTGGAAATATTTTTGTGATTATTGAAAAATTTTATAATATGTTATTTTTATAAAATAACAATAGTGTCAATTTTGACACTATTCAATTATTTGAATTTAAATAAAATAAATACAGAAGATATGTTCGAACTAAAAGCATTAATAGATTCATAAAATGGCATATGTATCTAGAAAATTAGTTTATCACATTAAATAGTTCATATAATATTTATTTTATTATTTTTAAAACCATTTATTTGGTTTATCTCTTAATAAAATAAATACTACAACATTTGTGTATAGTTATTTAATATACTTATTTGTTGCAAAAAAATTAAAAATAAATTCCTATTATGATCATAAATCTATTAACTTTCACAATAATACATTTACTAGAATTTATAATCTTAAAATCACAATATTTAAATTGTAATATTTATTAAATAATGATGGTGACAACTTTGGCATCATTTAAAAAAAATTATATAAGTGTCATAATCGCTTTTATAAGGCTCCAAATGGTCGAATATTAGACCATTGGATGAATATGGTTTACATTTACATGAAAAATAAGTTTTGGTCAGGTTTTTGTGAATTTTAGGGTCACTATTAGTTTAATAAAAACTATATTCTTGATTTTTCACTAGATAAACAATTTGTGCATCACTATTTTGTCATAATTAATGATAATTATTTAATCGCTAAAAATTATAAATAAATTCATATGATGTATATAAGTTTATTAGATTTCTGAAGGCTACTCATGTTCAATGTTTCATGAAGTTTATCAGTAAATTAAAATTATTATACATATAATATTTAAGAGAGTTACATGTTGTCACTTTCTTTGGTTTTAATAATAATTAAATTCTTTTCATAGTCAGAAGTCCATAAAATGAATCTAATACGACTCTTAGGTGATATAAATCTAATTTTAACCATCCAATAGAATTTATTCATGTGTTAGGGTAATTTTATAATTTTATATTTACCCTTAATTACCCGATTTACCATTAACTATGGTAAATAAAATAACTCGTAGTTACTATTCATAATTCCAAAAATAAAAAGTAGCTTATTAATATAATTTGGACCAATTTATTCCAAATTTTTAATCCATTTTTCTAAATTCAATACACAAAAGTTTTCGAAATTAAATTAAAATTAATCTCGTTGTCGAATAAAAATGGGTTTTTGTTTAAAACATTGCAGAAGATTGAATTTATTTAACCTACGAATTCATTGTAGAATAAATGCTAATGACATACATTATATTAAATGGTAAAAATATATTCTATTTATACTTTAATACCATTCAATATTATAATTTAACCATATAAATTATTTAGATGAAAAAAGTTGTTTTTAATTGAAATATGGCGTGTTTTTACTATTCATTAAAATATGAAAGTTATTGGAAAAATATCAAAACCTTTTATAATGTAAAGTTTTATATCCTGATTCAATAGAGGAATTTTATTTTGTCAAATTTAACTTATAAAAATGTCAAAAACTAGATTTAATGTGGTTGCGCCATCAAAAGGTGGCAAAACTGCAATTTTTTAAAATACTTATTTTACCTGAAAATTTTATTTTCTTCTTATACTATGTTCTAGAAAATGTGTAAGATGAATAATAATGTTATAAAATTAAAAATATAGTAAATACTATTCATAACGGCTAGTTCATAGTAGTATTATAATAATATATTATTGTTTAGTAAAACCCGGTATTGCGTACAACACACGCTATCGAGGAAGGTCGAGATTGTGTGTAATGCAAGCCAAGTTAGGGTTGTGTGTTGTGAAAGAATCCTTCTTTGTTTCATATAATAGAATAAAACCATATTTCATTTATACATTGAATATATATATATATATATACTCAATGTTTCATAAAATAACTATTATCAAAATTGTGTGTAACACAATCCAAGAATAGTGTTGCGTATACTGCAAGCTAATACGGTGTTGCTTATAGCGGAAGGTAATCTTGGTGTAGCTTTAATGAAATTAAAATAATATTTTTCATAAAATCTCGGGGTGTTACATTCTACCCCCTTTAAAATGAATTTCGCCCTCGAAATTCGCCGGGGTTATAAATGGTTCACTACTCGAAAGTTTGTTTAATAGAAATCCACATCGTAAAATGGAATACCAAAACATGGTTTTAAAAATTAAAGTATGAATTGTAAAGATTACCCAAATTAACTCATCAATGGGTTTCCACGTAGGAGAACATAGGTGAAAATATGGATCAAGTTCTGATGGAGAGTGGTAGAGAACATGGCTATGAAAAATCCGTCAATCACAAATCCATAGATTTGTGATCATCTAAGGTGCTATCAGATTCATCAGATATAAGAGCATTAGGAAAACATTTTTTTTTTCAATATCATTTTCTTAAAGTTGAAAATTTTGAATTAAAAGAAATACCAACTTTATTTCGATATATTCTCACCGTTTTTCGTGCCTTGAACAATTTCCACTTCATCACTTAAAGGAATGAAGTTGAATTTTTCATTCGTGAAGTGTTACCAGATCATGTGACAGAATGATGGGTCATTCCATCTGTCTTAATCAAAAGGATAACAATAGTTATTTACATAATTCAATATAACGTATATCGTTCCAAAATGGACATATACTTCATCTATCATACCAATTAATAAAATAAAACTACTTTATACTAACCAGGGACTAACTGTAGGCCAGTGGTAGGTGACAATGGCCAGTCGCACTTCGGTTGTGGGTTTGATTCCCACAGCCTTGTCTAACGCGATGGGCTATCGCCCGTCCTGCAGGTTTTCCTTTTTATAAAACTACATTACTATAACATCACATCAATAATATCAAAAAAAATTATATCCTTAAACAATACTAACTTTTGTCCAACATAATCCATTCCAATTTTTAGGTTTATCTATGATACTTTGGTCCAAGCTCATCGTAAAAAGAAAACGATTACTTGAAATGTCATCAACCAATCATGTGAATACCATCACTTATCCCCCATATATCTTGTTGGTCACATTCCATTCATGTGAATACCTTAATCATGTATTCTCTTGAAAAATGAATACCCATTAAACCTTAGTGAAAACATGAATGTTGTCAAAAGTTAACTCTTTCCTCATACCATAATCCAAAAATTCTATATACTCAAACCATGAAATAACCTTCTCCTTATATCAGTCATGAGCTCATGAATACTATCAAACTTTTAATTTTCTCCTTATCCCATCATTATGCGCATATCATCTACTTTCCAAAAGTATCTGAATAACCTTTCATGGTTATTGGTACCATTCATCATACACTTTAAAAACATAAGGAAAGACAACAGTGTAACAATCCTTAGATGTCTCTTTATTACATAGTACCATGAGATTACTTATATAACATTACTCTTGATAAACATGTAATCATTACACTAAATTCTTAACCATTTGACCAAGCTTCAATAATTATTTCATCTCATATATCATTTGTAGTCTCTTCATCATCATCAACATAAATACTACCCATACGACCATACTAATTCTCTTCATGAGACTTTCCCATAGGGAATTAGTTTTCATAATATCCGTACATTCCACATTTAAAACATTTAACCATTGTTGATGTCGTAGCAATACCATTATCCTCACCCCGAGTGTTAACTGAACCTTTTCCTTTGCACTTACGGGATTTGTGTCCTTCTTTGCCACACCCAAAGCATCTTCCAATTACTTTGAAACAATCTCCCCGATGCCTCTTCCCACATGATTTACATGAGGGAAATTGAACATTCATTCCCCTATGATCATCATGAAACTCCATCTTTCTCTTATTATCTGTGTCGGGAATCTTACCAAAGTTAAGATTATTGATCATATTATGAGATTTTTGATTAGGCACTATAATGATGTTTGGACTTCCAAATCCCATTTCATTTGGTTTCTCATGAAGAATATCATTCCATTGTCCGTCATATCCTATATTATCATGAATCTTCTGGTTTCCAGCCATTTTCTAAAACCCAAAAAGAATAGTGTGAGATGAAAAAATCATGCTAGGGAAAACAACATAGTAAAGGGGGAGTACCCTCAATATCTAACATCTTAGGTTAAATTCTATGATAGTTACCTTAGTTCTAGGACTATATCCTATACGTATACTTATCTTTAGGGACATCCCTAGACATACCTTAGAAATATCTCTAGGGATCTCACTAACGTTTTCGCATCCTAGTTCCCAAAGGTTGACTAAAACTTTCTTCTAATACAAACTATAGAGACCCGAATCTTGAATTACATAGACATTACATTACTTTTTCGGAATACTTAATACATATGAAAAATAGACACACATGGACCATAATAGTTTATTGTCTTTGGAAACTCAGAATAAAATCTTCTAATTGTGGTGAAAAATCTTCAACATCTCCCAATAAAGATCTTCAATTTTTTTCTCTTACCTAAAACCTTTCTTTATATCTTGGGGAAAAGAAAAATAAAAGGGGTGAGCTCAAATGCCCAGTAAGGGTAAACATAGAGAACATAAAACAATCCATAAACATTTGAATGAAAAAACTTCAACATAAAATCTAATCATCAAAATATTGACCAAAGACATGAATCTTGGAAGTACGTAAGGCATATATCATAAGGGAACATCAATCATGATAATATAACATGGGAATAAAACATGTAATTGTGGAAACCATTAAGCACATGATATGATTTCAATAGTAGCTAATGCATTTCTACCAAGAACATCTTTGTGGACAAACTCCCTTTCTGAATCGAGTTCACTTCTTGTTCCAGTCCTGTATTACTGAACCGGTTTAACTTTCCGTTCTAGCCATGTCTATCTCATGAGATATAAATCTTTACCCAATGCATTGGAGGGAGATATTGGTCCCACCCATCTCATAGTGAAATCATTCTTACTTGTTCCACAAAATAAACATACATCATTCATAATAACCCAATAAATAAAATGGGTTTCATAAACATCATCCCATCATTATTTAAAAGAAATGGATTTAATTTCATAATAAAAAAAGTGAAACCATGTAAATAATATAGACATGATACTTGAAAGATACACATATGAAATAATTTCATCTTATATGAAAAATGGTTTGGATAAAACACTTGAAATGAATTCTTGAGGAAAATAACCTTTCCTCTTCAAAATCATTTTCTTTTCAAAAAATGGCATGTAGTTTTAAAAGAAAAGGATTTGTTGAAAATTATCATGAAAACTTGTAGAGTAATCATTATTAAAATGAGGCATTATGAAATAGTAAAAATCTATTCACGCCGTATAAGTTAAAAATAACATTTTTCTCATACTTTTGTCGGAAAAGTCGAAAAGTACCTCGTATGGTAAACAAAAGAAAGATTCCTTCCTAACCTTGTGGTAAACGACATAAAAGGGTAAAAATGACTTTAAAAATACATGTAATAATACTAAACATTTTATGAAAAATTTTATAAAACATGGACATTGACGATAAACATAACCCCAGTAAATACTTACGTATAAGCAATCTCGGATAAAATAAGATTTGCAAAATTATCCCTTACCATAGGTCTGATATTCTTCTTACGTATCCAAACCTCATGTATAATGATTTAAATAATTTCATTGACTTATTATAGATTCATATTCATATATATGGTTCACTTATGACTTTATATTACCCGTTCTTGTGTAAATTCGTGTTAAAGTAGCGTTTTGGGTAAAATCGTCTCATTTGTCGTTCGTGTTTTAACTTTTAATTATTAATATGTTTACATAGATCATGATTACTTAAATCCAGATTTTAAAACATTACTTATATATAATATATATTCAGAATATACATATATATAATGGATCGACAAATGGAAAGAAATACATCGTTCATGGAGACGGTAGGCCGGACGTACGCATGAACGTTGTTTTCGTTCCATTATTGAATTGAATGGAATTAAGTAGATGACATAAATATATATATTCATAAATCCAGTAGCATTATTATGTAATATATTTCATTATTACTTTTTATATATACTTTATAATCATTCTTGAATGGTTATCTTGGAGAGTGAATCTCATCACGTCGTGGAGACGGTATTCCGTACGTACACACGAGCGATGATATCATTCCCATGATCGTGGAATTGTAGTAAAGTGTATAATATTACAGAATAAATATCACTTTACAATAATCATATATATTCATTACATTCACCATTATACCCATACATGTAAGGTGGTGGTGGAAAATAGATTACACCACGACGTGGAGACGGTATTCCGTACGTACGCACACACAGTGATTTCATTTTCCGTAGGATGGATAGATGGTGAAATAGGGTTGTTTCATACATATAATAACATATCAGTACATTATTGATACTGATTTTATTACTTCATAATGAAACATCCTAAGAAGAAGAAGTGGAAGAAGAAATAAAGATGAAAGAACCGGTAACAGACATTACCTCTTCTTTGAAGCGTCTCTTTGAGACCTGCACTTAGGGCACTAAAATTGGTCTTTAAAGAATACCAGGACCTCTATTATGTTTCTAGGGAAGTGTAGAAGATAATTTGGCAGGGTTTGTCCGTGCATGAAGGCTAAAATTGGTGTGAGGAGGAGCGGGAGGAGGTGCCCTTTTATAAGGGAGGAGAGGGGCTCCTTTGGAAATTTTAAAAATATTAATTTATAATAAATCTAACACCACTTAAAAACCTCAAAAAATGACTCATATTCGAATATAAGATAAGATAAGGTTGTAATATCACCAAACAATAGATTTTAGACATGTTAGGAATTTATTTTGAACATTATCAACTTGATTTATCCTTATTTAATAAATTTTATTTTATTTGTGGTAATAACATTTGAAATTTTAAATTATAACAAATAATTACTTATTTGTTGTTAATTTTCCATAATTGGATACTTAATAACATTTTAGACCATATAAATATAAATTTATAATTTGTAAATATTTTTATGAATTTTAAACAATTTTATAAGATGTTATTTTTATAAAATAACAATAGTGTCAATTTTGACACTATTCATTTATTTGAATTTAAATAAAATAAATACCGAAGATATGTTCAACTAAAAGATTCCAAAAATTAATAAAATTTCATATGTATCTATTAAATTTTTTGATCACATTAAATAGTTCATATAATATTTATTTTATTATTTTTAAAACCATTTATTTGGTTTACCTATTAAAAAAATAAATACAACAAAATTTTTGTATAATTATTTAATATACTTATTTGTTGCATAAAATTGAAAATAAAATCCTATGATGAAGATAAATCTATTAAATTTCACAAAAATACTTTTACTAGAATTTATCATCTTAAAATCACAATATTTTAATTTTTATATTTATTAAATTATGAAGGTGACAACTTTGGCATCATTTCAAATAAAATAATATAAGTGTCATAATCGCTTTTATAAGGCTCCAAATGGTAAAATATTATAAAATTGGATGATTATGGTTTACATTTACATGACCAATAAGTTTTGGTCAGGGTTTTGTGCATTGTTGAGTCACTATTAGTTTAATAAAAACAATATTCTTGATTTTTCACTAGATAAACAATTTCTGCATCACTATTGTGTCATAATTAATGATAATTATTTAATATCTAAAAATTATAAATAAATTTATATGATTTAGATAATTTTATTATATTTATAGAGACTACTCATGTTCGATGTTTCAAGAATTTTATCACTAAATAAAATTTATTATACTTCTATGATTTAAGAGTGTGACATGTTGTCACTTTCTTTGGTTTTAATAATAATTAAATTATTTTCATAGTCAAAAGTCCATAAAATGAATCTAATCCGACCCTTAGATGATATAGATCTACTTTTAGCTATCCAATAGAATTTTTTCATGTGTTAGGGTAATTTTATAATATTATATTTACCCTTAATTACACGATTTACCTTTAACAATGGTAAATAAAATTTACCGTAGTTACTATTCATAATTCCCAAAAATAAAAAGTAGCTTATTAACATAATTTGGACCCACTGATTCCAAATATGTAATTAATTTTTCCAAATTCAATATACAAAAGTTTCAGAAATTAAATTAAAATTAATCTATTTATCGAATGAAAACGGGTTTTTGTTTAAAACATTGCAAAAGATTGAATTGATTTAACATACGAATTCAATGTAAAATCAATGCTAGTGACATAAATTATATTAAATGGTAAAAATATATTCTATTTATACTTTAAATCCATTAAATATTATAATTTAACCATATAAATTATACGATGAAAAAAGTTGTTTTTAATTAAAATATAGCGTGTTTTTACTATTCATTAAAATATGAAAGTTAACAGAGAAATATCAAAACTTTTTCTACTGTAAATTTTTATATCCTGATTCAAAATAAGAATTTTATTTTCTAAAATTTAACTTATAAACATGTCAAAAACTATATTTAATGTTGGTGCTCCATCAAAAGGCGTCAAAACTGCATTTTTTGAAAAATACATATTTTACCCGAAACATTTATTTCGTTCTTATACCATGTTCTAGAAAATGTGTAAGATGAATAATAATGTTATAAACTTCAAAATTTAGTCAATACTATTCATAATGGATAGTTCATAATAACATTATAATAATATATCATTGTTTAGTAAAACCCGGTATTGCGTACAACACACGCTATCGAGGAAGGTCGCGATTGCGTGTAATGCAAGACAAGTCAGTGTTGTGTGTTGTGCAAGAATCCTTCGTTGTTTCTTATTATAGAATCCAACCATATTTCATTTATACATGGAATATATATATATATACATACTCAATGTTGCGTAGAATAACTATTATCAAAATTGTGTGTAACACAATCCAAGAATAGTATTGCGTATACTACAAGCTAATACAGTGTTTCATATGGCGAAAGGTAATCTTGTTGCATCATTAATGAAATTAAAAGAATATTTTTCATAAAATCTTGGGGTGTTACATATACCATTTATATATATAGTGTTTTCATTCAAAGTCATTTTAACTAGTGAAATATTTATAAATACTTATTTTCTACTAAATACAGATATTTTGTTAAATTATATTATTCAAGAATTAAAACATTCGATAAAGAATTATTTGTACTTAAAGTGACATGTGGGGACCAGTATTATATAACCCATCGATTCATTGATAGGTCTCGTGAGACCAAATAGTTTAAAATAAATCCTTTTCATTTGATTCTAACACAAATATGATGGGTTTCTACACATAGACTAAAAATGTATTTTTAATGGTATTGATGATATTGGTTCATTTCCTAGATACATGACATCAAAAAATTAATCATTTCCTTTATTCAATATTTGATTACTATTATCGATTATTTTCTGACTATGAAACAATCTGTGGATTCATTTTCATTATCCATTAATTTATTAAATTGAATTTTTTAGTTATTTACTTTGACATATTGATTATGATTCACTTTTTATTAACTTAATATTCTATTTTATATAACCCTTTTCTATGTATTTGATCTCACCATTTTTTCCCTTCCCTAGGTTACGATGATGAAATCATTGATTAAGTGTTAATGAGTCTTCATATTTTCATTTTTATGTTCAATATTTAATTACCAATGTAATAAGGGAACCAAGTATGTATCAAGTTCCTCAAGACTACTAAACTGATCAATAAATGGTGGTGTTATATCTTTTATCTATGCCATTGTAATAAAATAACTACTGACTCAATACAACTGTGGTTAGGTTTTCTAATGGTGGAATAAAAGTATGTTTTTTAGAAACATTGGGATGTAGATGTTACATAAACATGGAATTCTAATTATTTATTATAGTGATTTTATTTTATCAAAAATTATGATGATTATGAGAGAAATTAGTGTGCTCTGTTATTTAGTTATGGTTTCCAATCAAATAATAGTAATTTATACTCACAAACAATGTAGTGAATTCCCTACTGATAAATTCAACATAGTTGGTGTTGGGGATGAGAAGATCATGACCATATTAGGAAAAATAAATTAGGTTATGATGAATAACTATAATAAACATCTGTTGGGTCATTGCATGTGTACGATTCCCCTATCATTTAGTAGAACTACTAATACAGTGTTAGATAAGCAGTCAACCAGGTCCATTAAAAAGATAGTTATGGAACTATAATTCAATGAAAATTAAATGGGTGTATATGTAGTATATTTAATCAGTGACATGAGGATCACTGGTGGTTGGTGAACCAAAATACTAAGGAGTAATATAAAATATATAAAATGGAGTGAAAATCATTTAAATAAATATTATTTTCTAGATATTTTGCTCATGAGAAATGAGCTAAAATGAAGATAAAATTCATTAGCATAATAAACAAGGAAGAGTATAGTTTTTTAGAGTATTAAGCTTCCTTTAAAATAAAATCCACGTTTTCTATATATAACAGAAGTGATTAATAAAATATATTGATTATTTATATGACGATCTTAATACATGGGTCTAAAGGGCACTATATTCTTAAACAGTTTCATGAAATGATGAAATGATATTATGTTATATAAAAACAGAGATGTAATTTTTTAGATCCCCTGTGTTCAAGGGAAATCAAGAGAAGAAGAGATCTTTAATTAACAATGAAAATGTTATGGAATCAATGAATAATATGATAATATGCAATTCCAATTATGACAAAATTCTTGAATTAATCATCATGGGAAATCTATGAAATGAATGATATTATTTTATAAGTGTGTAAAAAATGTAAATTGTGCTAATGAATGAAAAGGGAATAAAATTTTTTATTATGTTGATTTATTGAATTTAATATAAATGGTCCATTATTAAAACCATTTTCCCATACACCAAGGGAATCTTACATAAAAGATGCCAAGGAATGATGACCAATCTAATACAATTACCACAGCTGAAGTATAAATACTCAATGATATGGTGGAATGTAAATTATTCATATATTAAAATTTATACATTTAATTATTTAATTTTCGATCATCTCACGCATTTATATTATCCTTGTTTTCTGAAAAAATAAGATATTTTTTATTTTGATTTAATATGGTATTTTTCAGTCAAAACTCAAAAGGGAAGTCTCATTTGAAGAAAAAGGTCTCATTTTGTCCCCTTTATTTCACATAATAGTTATTTAGTTACTTGACATATCATCATACATATCTTTGAATTTTATATACTCCTTAGTATGATCTGGTTTACAAAATATAATGTGAAAATTTATTGTAAGAATAAAATCACGATTTGTGTGGAAAATGTAAAATCCACGATCATTAAAGTTAAAAATTCATCATCTAATTTTTACTTAGATCTACCCTAATAGATATACTAATTAAAATTATTAAAAAATTAATAACAAACAAAATATAGTGTTGAGGAATGTCTTCATCAAATTTAGGATGTACCAATTGTATGGGAATAAATTGATTTATTTCCTAAGGAGTTACATAGAAACCCTAGAGTGTGAATTTGAGTTTACAATTAATTTAATCGCTGATTAAAGACCCATATCAAATAATATTTATATAATTGAAAATCTGTATATATTGGAGATGAAGAAAATACTAGAGGAGTTGAGTAATAATGGATTTATTTCATTTAGTGTTTCCTTATGGGGATCTACAATTCACCATTCTAAGAATAAAGATAGTTTCTTGAGGATTTGAATTGACTATAGATTAATAAATGATATTATATTAAAGAATAAGTATCATCTACATTTCATTGATGATTTATTTTACCACCTTCATATAGATAAATATTTTTTGAGGATTGAACTTTGTTATGGGTATCATCACTTTTGAGTAATGAATGAATATATTCTGATGACGAATTTTCTTTTGAGGTAATGAAATTATGTGTTTATAGTAATTCCTTTTTTATTGACTAATGAACCTTTTTTTGGATGGATATAGTGAAGATAATATTCAAAAAAATATCATGAAAATTTTTAGGTTTTATTCATTGATGATATTCTAGTGTATTCTAAAATATATAGAGTCTATAATTGTATCATGTGGATCCTTCTTTTGACTCTCAACAAAAAGGGTAGTATTTTAAATATTAGAACTGTGAATTATGGATTTAGGAAATTTATTTTCTTGTTCATATTTCTCTAATGGGAGAATCATAATTGATACTTCCAGGTTAAATGAAATCTGGCAATGGCCATTTCCAATAAACATAATAGAGGTATATAGATTAATTGATTCAGTAGATTACTATCGATGTTTCGTTGGTAAATTTTCTTGATTGGCTAGCCCATTATCCAAGTAGGCACGTAGAGAAGATATGTTCTAATGAACAAAAGAATGTGTAGAATTTATTATATAATTCAAGATTATATTATTAAATGCTATAATTTTGACATTACAATCTGGAAATGATGGGTTTTTAATATACATTGATATATCAATGAAACGAATGGGTTTTTACCTTTTTAAAAATTATAATGTTATTTCATATGAAGTAATCCATTTGATGGTTCATGAAACAATTTTTTCAACTCATGATATTGATTAAGAAGTAGTAATATTTATATAGAATACATGGAGATTTTATCTCTTTGATGAAACATTACTAATATATATAAGGATCACATGACATTGAAATACATGTTTATAGAAAACCAACTCAACATGAGGCAATCTGGTGGCTCAATATTCTCAATGATTATTATTCTTCAATACTCTACCACCAGAGAAAAAAATAAGGTAGTGGATGCATTAAAAAATTGGGATCATCGACTTCTGTCCCAAATGAGGATTTATAAAGATCCTATATTAATAGATTTAGTAAATATGGTTTTATTTATTATTAATGAAAGGGGAACATCAATCCTTTTTCATATTATTTCCAACCATTATTTACTAGAGAAGATAAATATTTCTCAATCTAATTATGAGTGTTTTCAAAAGAAAATTAACACTGTTAAGGATAGACGATTATTAGTATTTATATAGGCAAAACCTGAAATATGGTTTTCTATTCCATCAATACCTGAGCTAAAAAGATAACTAATAAATGAATCACATATATCAAATTTTTATATACACCTAGTAGTACAAAGATGTATAGAGATCTGAAGAAATTTTTTTTGGGATAATACGAAGTTGGAAATTGCTAAATATTTTTCATGATTTAGTGTTTTTAACCAGTTAATGGTGAGATATAGAATCCCAAATGACTCATGCAATCATTTCCTATTTCTATGTAGAAGTGGGATGACATTATTATGGACTTCTTCATTATATTCCTAAATTCCCCACAAATGTATTATACGATATGGTTTATTTTTTATCACATTACAAAATTAGAACCTTCATTACTATTTGATAAGATTTACCTCTTGACCACATAACAATACATTATATTAATGAATTTTTTGGACTTCATGGTTCACCTATTATGAACACGTATAATTGAGATCCCCATTTTATATTAAAATTATGGAATTCTCTTCATAAGTCTTTAGATAATGAGAATTATTTGTTTAATTTTTATCACCCTCAAACAATCATACATTCTAAAAGGATTATTCAATCATTAGAATACATGATGATATAACTCTCACATGGCTTTTAGGGTATGTGGGATCTGTTTTTACCTTTTCTATAATTTTCCTAAATTAATAGTTTCCATTATAGTATTAAAAAGTTACTATAAGAATGATTTAATGTAAAGAGATGTTATACTCTATATTGTTGGGATGAAGTTGGTGGGAGGAAACTAATAAGACTATAACATATTGATACTTCAAGGATAAATGAAATGAATATTCATGATCATATTAAAAAAGTTGAGTAGAAAAAAATTATGCAGTAAATTAGAGAAAGGAAATGTAATTTCAAGTAGGAGATCATGTCATTTTGAATGTATATTAATGGAAGGGTTTCATAAGTTTAGACACGAAAAAATGATATCCACGATCATCATACTAATTGAAATTATAAAATTAATTGGAACTGTAGTGTAAAAATTGGTAATGCCACATTATATCTCCAAATTTAATGATGTGTTCATTATTAAAGAATTACATGCCTGACCCAATACTTGAACTCAACTAAAATAATATAGAATTGGAACACGATTTTTATTACTATAAATAGCCTATAGATGTTCTTGAAATATGGGTTCAAGTATTGATAAATCATACAACTTGACTAGTAATAGTTTGTTGAAGAAACGATAAAATTGAATAAGCAATGTGTGAACCATAGGATGTTATGAAGAAGAAGCGCCCTTATATGTTTAAAAGGAATTATTCATTGAAAATTTCATGGAATAATTTTCAGAAGGATGGAAGAATAATACACCATATGAAATTATGGTACATAAATTTTAAAATAAATTTAATTTAATTGATAGCTTACATTTCATGCAATACTGAGCTTAAGCGAACTGTGATATACTTTTAAATATAAACATGAATATTAGAATTGTTATTTGACCATTACAAATACTAATGTGACCATTATAATAACCAAATCACCTATGACCGTATAAATAATATTTAGGCCTCATATTACTGGAACTATGATATATTTATATCACTTAATATGTAAGTAAATTTTTTCATGAAAAGAAAAATTATGTGTTGGAATTCTTATGAAACATAAATATTTATTTATAATCATATAAATAATATAATAATTTAAAAAATAGTTTATTTTCAAAAAATTTATTTAGAAAGTAATATATTTCTTACTTATGGTTATAATATAAATTTATTATATCATAATTAAATTTTCAATGTGTCATAAAATCTCTTATAAATTAAAAATCGGTATTTTTCAAATAAAATTTGATTTCAATTAAACATTAAAATTATTATTATATATAGATTTATTTAAAAAAATATTCTATTTTTTAAATCTATACATCAAATAATCATTTGGGTGAATTTTTGTAATTTTTCAAAAATAGTTCATTCATTTGTGGAAAGTGAAAAACACTAATTTACGGTATCAGCTAAATAAATGAATAACTGAGAAAAAGATGATGTGTGGATGTTGTAAAAACCATTATTTATAACTCTCATTCACCATTTACTATTATTATCTTCATGTATCATCACTATTTATAGTATTCATCCAAAAAAACATGACTCTCCTATCACTATAAATAGAACCCCGCCAATATCTTCTTTTCAAACCTTATATTCCTTGAATCATTTCTTAATTATTCCCAATTATATTCCCAAGACAAATCTTCATGACTATAAGATTCTGGTCACAATAAAAGACGAAGCCCATGTACATTAATGAGGCTATCAAGGAGAACAAATTAAAGGGGTAAAGCCCTCAATCCTTCTCTTCCAATTTCTTTTATTTTTTTATCCTATACTCACATACCTATCTGAAAGTGTCTTGAAAAATATAGTATTCTAAATATACTATAATTTTATATCGTTAATGTAATATAAAAGATCAAACCCATTTACCACTCCCTTTTATTACCAAAATGAAAACATTATCTATGATGTGTCAATTTACTACAATCACTGACGATGCATTTCATTTTCCATTACCACCTTTAAGGCTGGTCATAAAACAATTATTATTGTTAATTAATATTCATACATAAATATTATAAGCTATATCATTTTCTAGAAAAAAACATATAAATAATATATTAAATAAAATGATACATGTTTGTTATGGTTATAAAAACCTCCATTAAAGATTAAAACATTTTCATTAGTATTTAAATAATAGATCATCCTCATATCAAATAAGAAAATTATAAATGTGAAAATTTAAATTTTATAAATTTCATTAATACTAAATAATATAACTTATTGTGTTTTTATTAATTTTTACCAGATCATCCAAAATTATATGTAACAGATCCAAACATAAAACTATAAAATGACTGCTCTTAGAATAACAAAACTAATCATTATTACTCACCAGAATGACCATAAATGAACATCATAAAATATTAATTAATGAAATATTTTTTTAATAGGTCAGTATTTTAGAAATTATTGAATATATTTTGATTATCCTGTATATTATGTATAAGTGAAAAATGATTTCATACATAAGGTAAAGGATTTATAAACTCAATTTGCATTCACTTAGAAAAACCTATATGTAATTGGTTATGTTATGCAATGAATACGAGAGAAATACCTTTTTTTGTCTTAAAAGACATTTCCACTATTATTTTGTGAATTTAAATTTGTCACACCTAATTATGTCATTGATTAATCATAACACCATTGATACGATTTTTGTAATGGGTTTCTCATCTTACTTTTATTTTATGAGATATTCCTAATTAACCACTTATTCACTGTTTGTGGTGTAAATGTTCCTCCCTTTGATATATAATATCTTAAATCCACTTATATTAATTGTATTAAATGTTTCATTTAATGTTTATAATTTAATGGGGCATATCATTCAATTGATTACAAAGTGGTCAGAGTTTTTCATCTCACATTGATTTTTGTGGTACATATTCCATATTTATCACATATTTCCATTATGTAGTTACCTTTTATTTATAAACATAAATCATTTAATATTTATTTATATATATTTGTTTTTTGTTTCAGGTGCTTGAGTATTTTCTAATTCATAGACCCGTTTTACATATGATGATTTGTTTAAATGTTTTTTAGATGGGGAAATATTGATAAATCCATATTTTTTACTCTATATGGGTATTTTGATATGTGAAATTAATCTAGAATTAAATATTAATATTATTAATGCATTGGATATTTATGGAAGGTAGGGGCCCAGAATCAAATATCCCCAGGATGTATTGACATGTTTCATGAGAAAAAATAGTTGGCGAAAAAACCATCACATTTGTTTCCAAAAAGAATCAGATGGGTTTCTACCCAAAGATGTAGATAATATTTTTAAAGGCCTTGATGATAGTATATAATGTAAATGATATATGAAGTACCGAAATAAATAATTTCCTTCATTCATAATTGGTGACAATTTTTTATGATATATTCACTATGATATAATCTATATATACATTTCCATTCACAGTTTATTGATTAAATGAAATCATTTTTTTCAATTTTTTTACCTTGCCAAAATGATCACTCATTATTGATTATTCTTCACTTCATACAGATTCGTGTTTTTTTCTTTAACCCTTACAAAGAATTTGAGATCAACCTTTTATTTTATTTCGGTTAGTGTCTTTTGAAGATGAAATCATTGAATATGTGTCTAGAAAAAAACTTATTTTTAGTTTTTATGTTTTATTATAATTAAAAATGCAATATGGGAAATGTATATGAATCTAGTTTCTAAAGAATACTAAACTGATCAATCATTGTGAATGTGATCTCATGTATCTTTTCTATTTTAATATATTAATTACTGACTCTCAGCTAATGGGGTCAGGGTTGTTGCATTAGATAACGACGAAAAACCTTCTAAAAAAAACATGAAATTTTTAGGTGTCATTGGATGTTCATATCTATGAAAATATTTATTGGTCTCTAGACATGAGATTTTTATCAATGTGTACCATTAAATAATGTACATTTATGCATGAAAAAAACCAGGGAATTGATTATATGCTGAGGTTGATTTAACTTGTTGTGTTATTGGTGGAATGGAATTGGTTGAATTATATATATAGACTTCTTTACATCTTAGTAGAGGAAGAGATATCTAATGGTCCCGACATTACCCGGATGGTAGTACATTTTTTAATTCATATACATGGTATAATAGGTTATGTATGTCTTATATTTTCTTGAAATATATAATTCAATAGAAGTATTATGATACATGCCTTCATCCATCATTCAGAGATATTATGAGACAAATAGATTATATTACATAGAACATGTTGGTAGGTCCTAGTCCTATCTATGTCATTCTTTATCTGTTTAGGGGCCATGATGGGTTACTATAATCCTCTCTTTTTCTAGGATTTTGATTCAATTATGTCAATATAATAAACTATTTTGTCACACACTATGGAATGCCCCGACCCTAGTTACCCAGAGTCAGTGCATTATTACATAACATTGGAATAATCAGAAGGGATCAAATCCCAAAAGATCGATCAGTTTAGTAGCCTTGGATGAACTAGATACATTCATAAGTTTTTCATTAAATTAAAAATGAAAAACAACAACAACATTGTCTATATTGATCACATTCATATCCCTTATACAATCCCTATAGGTTATTCATAATATAGTTCTTCGCATCCTGGAAAAAATGAAACATAGAATGGGGTGAGATCAGATGCTCAGTAAGAATAACAATATATCAGAATCATTCATATATAAGCATAAACATTTAAGGAAATTTATAGGACTAAAAAATATACCATTTAAACATAATCATTTAAAAATATAGCCAATATAAACCCAATAATTCCTTTTACTTATTCACATTGATATTCTAGTAGTCGAATAATCACATGCAATAATAATATCCAATTTCATAAGGGTGGAATGCATAATTCTAGACTTCACAACCACATAGTCAAGGCCTTTTTTGAAGACTAAAAATAAAATTTTTTCAAGGCCTTATTCCAAGACACTATTTTGTCTCATGAGACCTACTGATGCACCGAAGAGCTATAGCGGGCTCCACCCGTCACTTACTAAGTATAATGCTTTCCTCATAGGAAATTGTTTAAACATAACATAAACATTCATATTAAAAATTGCATATGAAATGTCAATAATTTATCCATAAACCATTAATGGTGTAAAAATAAAACAACCACAGTCAGAAATATCACAAAACCTTTAATACAATATGGTGGTTTTGTATCATAATAAATCAACTTCAAATAAGCTTAAAATACATCAACAAAATGTTGACATTGATGAAATCATAACTTTTTTTAGAGAAATATCTCATTCTATTATGAAATAATTTAAAATTTATATAATTATGAAAGAAAACATTTATTTTGAAAATATTCTTATAATCTTGCATGGGAAGATTCGATGATGTTATAACGGCAGAAAATAGCCGCACTCGCCGTATAAGTTAAAAGAAATCCATTCTTACATTAATTTTTTTAAAAGGTCATAAAGTAACTTGTTTTAAAAACGATGGAAAGATCCATTTCAAAAAATATATTGTCAAATAAGGGTATAAATGACTTTAACACATAGTCTAGTAAATAGTAAGAATGTTGTGAATTAATTTTTTATGAAAAAACTTGTGTGGATGATAAAGAGGTCCAATTAGATACTTACTTATTAACAAACTCGGATAAGTAAAGAGATTTTAGAATTAGCTCTTGACATGTACTTTTCCTTAGTTGATGCTATTTTATCCTCTTATATAATAGGTATATTTTTATTAAATTATAAATGAACTGTGTAAGTAAATATGACATCATATATGATCCTCTAATATTGATTTGTTAATAAAATTTCAGTACTATCATCATTTCA
The DNA here is from genome assembly GCA_963277665.1 of Viscum album. NCBI lineage: Eukaryota > Viridiplantae > Streptophyta > Magnoliopsida > Santalales > Viscaceae > Viscum > Viscum album. Next base: position 1,367,952,195 of record OY728133.1, on the reverse strand, counting down.
GGTGTTAACTAATTCGTTTTCCTTTATATGCTTTGTTATATAAGACATGTTTGTTATGCATAAAATGTATTTGATTTTTATACATAATTATATTACATTCATAAACATTATTATTAATCATAAAATGATAATTATTCGTGAATGATTATGATGGGGAATGATTCTCATCACATCCTTGGAGACAGTAAGCCATACGTACACACGATCGACAATATCATTATATTGATGGTGAAATAATTTGTAGTTGGATGGTATATCATATATTCTGAATCATAAACATTTTATATTTATTATTTAAATCAATTATACTTATAATTATACCCATCCAAATAATTATGTGTCTGAATAACAAACTACACCGCGACGTGGAGACGGTAAGTCGTACGTACACACATATGGTGACATTGTCTTTCATAGGTTTGATAGAATAATGAATATGGTTGTGCCATATTTATAGTAAAACAACAATATGTATGAGGTAATATATTTCTTATTTTTGTATGGTAACAACAAATAAAGAGGAAGTTCATGAATAATAGAACTTGAAAGAGGGTGGTGAACTTATTACCTCTTCTTTGGGTGTTTCCTTTTGAGTTGATAAAAAGGGCTCTTTAGGATGGATTTTGATCAATGTAATGACTCTAGGATGATTTTATGGATGTTTTGATGATATTTGGGAAGGTTTTGGCCAATCCAAAAGGCTTTGGAGGTGTGATATTATGAGAAGGGGTAGTGCCCTTTAATAAGAGGGGTGAGGGTCACTTTAAGAAATGCTTGAAATATTATTTTATAATAAAAACATTTTCGGTTTCTAATGGCTCAAAAATTATTTATTTCTAGGATAAGGTAGTGATGGGTCGAAAAGTTATCAAAAAATTTGTTTTGTACTACTTTATGACACCATATTAACCTTATCTTTTAGATATAACTCTTAGTTAAATAGTTTGACATTTACCCTATCTCTTTTTATTTGTATATTATATTGTTAATAAACATACTATAAACTTTCATACAAACCCCAAGTGGTTCATTAGTAATATATATAACCTTATATATGTCCTTTGGAGTAACCTTAGATATTTAATAATGTTATATCAATTAATGATATAGTATTTTTTTAACACTCAATTATTTTAATTTTGAAACTATTTAATATTTGATTTTTTAAAGACATTAAAACATTATCAAATCGAATTAAATTCAATTAATTAACCCTAAAATGTCTAATTAATCTTTAAAATAAGGTTATTTCATCAAAAGTCTCTATTTACATTTATTCGGATATTTATAATATCAATTATTTAAATATTTCATTAATAAGGGAATTACTATATTTTCATTGTGTCATAAATAAATTAAATAATTTAATGTCTAAAAATTATAAATAAATAAAATTTATTTCTGAAAACGTTTTATCATCCTAATAAATTTTTATAGTTGAATATATATTGTGTGTAACCCTATATTAAAAATGTTTTTGTTGTTACACTATGAATTTATCACTTTTAACTCTTGTTTAAATTAAAAAATAATAAATTTCCAAATATAATCCAACTGGACCAAAAGGATCATATTTCTTCCTAAGGTTGTTTTTTTTCATATTAAACTTATCCTATAGAATTAGTACATGTGTTAAGGTAATTATAATATCATTTTTACTTTTAATTACTCTATTTAATTTTAATCGTGGTAAATAAAAGTCAAAATTTACTATTCACCAACAATTCTTTTCATCTTATTGAACCATATTTTACTTACTGATATTAACTGTGTCTATTGGATTTTTTAAATTCAACTAACAGAAGCTGTAAAATTATTTTTTATGCATATTTTCAAATGCTCTTAGAAGGATGGTAAAAGATGGTAAAATGTTCAATAAAATTTCATATATCTAAATATATTATAAAATGACTTCAACAAAATACATTGAACATATATAAGTATTATGTGTCTATTATGAGATAAAATAAATTTATATAAAATAAATAATTATTTAAATAAAATGTTGGATATAAACAATAATGCATTGTTTTCACTATACATCAAAAATTGAATGTTTTCAGAAAAATACCAAAAATATACCTAATGCTAATTTTGATATTCCAAATCTAAAAATAAAGTCCATTTTGAAAAATAAAATTTATAAAATTTCTGAAATTGGGTATTATTATCCATAATGGCTATTTTGATTGGTCGTGGTGTGTTAAAACTCCATTTTTTGTACAATGCAAGCTACTGCATTATTCATAGGGAAATTTATTGTGGAAGCACGGGGTGTTATATTCTGTACTCTTTAAAATAATTTTGTTTTCAAAATTTCTATAATATTTCTACAGAAAAATATTTTGGTGGGTCATCATCATAAGTTCTTCGGGTTCCAACATTTCCTCTATCATCTTATTGTTTCTTTATAGAACTTTTACCAGATTAGTCCTTCAGTTTCTCATCGCATGTTCTACGTTATCAAGAATTTTGACAGTATCTTCATAATAAGGCAGATCAGGTTCCGGTTCAATTTCCTCATAGGTGAGTACATACATTGGGTGGGGAATGTATTTTCTCAATAGTGAAACATGGAACAAATCATGAACAATGGAGACACTTGGAGGCACTTCAAATGATAAGCTACAACTCCAATTCGATTTAGAATTTAGAAAGTCAGATATACCTGGGACTTAATTTACCCTTCTTACCAAAATGTATAACACCCTTCGATGGAGATACCATCCAGAAAACATGGTCTCCTACTTGAAATTTCAAAACCTACCTTTGGTTATCAGCATAACTCTTTTTCTAACATTGGGCTGCTTTGATGTGGGTTTGTATAATCTTCACTTATTCCATTGTTTCCTCAACAAGTTCTAGGCCTATGAGTTTTCTTTCACCAACATCATCCCAACTGGTTTGCGGGAAAAATCTTGTGCATATAACCCATCATATGGTGCCATCTGAATACTTTAATGGAAGATATTGTTATAGTAAAATTATACCAGAGGTAGATATTGATTCCACATATGTTGAAAGTCAATTGAGAAAGATCTCAACATGTCTTCTAAGGTTTGAATATTCCATTCTGATTGTCCATAAGTTTGAGGGTGGTAGGTAGTGCTCGAATGAAGTACAGTATCCAAGGCCTTCTAATGACTTTTCCATAATCTTGATTCAAAATTGGGATCACGATTAGAAACAATCGATAGAGGTACACCATGGAGTCTTACAACATCATTAATATATAGTATTTCCAAACGTTCATGTGGTAAATCGTCTCTAATAAAAAGAAAATATACTAACATGGTAAGATGAACAACAATGATCCATATTGCATCATTTCTTCTAGGAGTCTTTGTTAGCCCCATAACAAAGTCCATTGTAATATTATCCCAATTCCACTCAGGTATGGGAAGAGGTTTCATGACTCATCCTAGTTGTCACCTTTGAGCTTTCACATATTGACAAATCATACATCTTGTAAAAAATCAGCAATCTCCCCCTTCATGTTGTCCTATAAAAAATGTTCCTTCAAATATCTATACATCTTGGTGGTCCCTGGGTGTATAGAAAAATTGGATCTATGAGAATCATCCAATAATTCCCTTTTTAGATCAGGTATGTTAGGAACACAAAGTCTCTTCCCAAATTCCAAAATTCACATTTCATATATGAAGTCACTCAATCCCACATCATTCACAGCTTTAATATTCTCTTTAAACTATTCATCATCAATCTAAGAACTCTTTATCCTTTCTAGTATTGATGGTTTGGAAGCCATTTGAAAAAGTATTGATGTTTCATCTTTGATGTTTATTCCCATATCCATCATTACTATATCCATAAAATATGGATCTCATTCAACTATCATCTTGTTCGGAACTCCATGATCCATTCTACTGAAAGCATCACGTTATTTTACTTCCCCAGGTGGTAGTGTATAGTGAAATCATAATCCATAAGTAGTTTAAGCCATTTTTCCTCATGTTGAGTTCCTTCTATGATAAAATATACTTCAAACCATTGTGATCAGTATAAATCTGACATTTTTTTCCATAGAGATAGTGTCTCCATATTTTTTGAGCAAATATTACTGCTTCTAAATCAAGATAATGAGTAGGATAGTTTTTCTCATGAATTTTTAGCTATCGTGATTCATAGCCCATATCTCTAGAATTTTTCATAAGAACACAACCAATTCCTTTCTCTGAAACATTACTATAAATAGAAAACCCATCGATCCATGATGGTCGAGTCAAGATAAAGGCATTGAATAATTTTTTTTCAGTTAATCAAAACATTCTTCACACTCTATTGTCCCAATAAATTTAACCCCATTACGTGTGAGTTTGGTAAATGGGTTAGCCAATAGGGAAAAATTATAGACGAAATGCCAATAATAACCTGCTAAACCAATAAAGCAACGTACCTCAATTATACTCATCGGAGTTGTACATTAATGGATTGCCTTGGTCTTTGAATGATCAACAGAGATTCTATCCTTAGAGATAATATGGCCATGAAATGAAATCTCTTGAATCCAGAATTCGCACTTTCTAAACCTCCCATATAATTCATTTCTTCTATGGGTTTTAAGAATAGTGCACAAGTTATTTTCATGATCTTCATATATTTTTCAGTATACAAAGATATCACCAATAAAAATCCACTACAAAGTCATAAAGATATTCCTTGAAAACTCTATTATTTAGATCCATGAAGAAAGAGGTTTCATTAGTCAATACAAAATGCATTATTGTAAAATTGTAATTATCGTACATTGTTCAAAATTCTATTTTTAGAATGTCTTCCATCTTGACACACAACTGATGATATCTAAATCAAAGGTAAATCGTTGAAAAATATTGAGCTCCATGAAGTTGGTCGAATAAATCATCAATGCGAGGTAAGGGATACTTTATCTTTGCTGTTATAACATTAATCTTCCTGTAGTCAATGAACAACCTCTTAGCTCCATATTTTATCTTAACAAAAAGGACAGAGGCTCGCCATGGAGAAACATTAGGGTGAATAATTCCCTTGTTACTTAATTCCTTTAGTTGTTTATTTAGTTCCACTTATTCCATAGTGGCGATTCTATAAGGGGTCTTCGATACGTGCCTTGAACCAAGAATTAAATCAATGTAAAACTCAATTTATCTTTCTGGAGGATGTCTAGGTTAATCCTCTGGAAACACGTCAACAAATTCCTACACAATAGGTATGTCCTTTATTTGAAAATTATTTTCCTCACCCACAGTTACTTCACTCTCTTCATCCACAATAATTGAATTTAGTAGAGCTACTGGGGAGGTGGATCTAGATAAGAATCAGGTGGTTATGTTTTCACTCTAATGATAAAGTACTCCTTGTCATCATCGAAATTTATCACTTCCATCTTCATATAGTAAATTTTTTCATCATGTCCTAAAATCCAATCCATTCAGAGATTTTCATCAAATTTAATCATGGGTTTGACGATGAGATTAGTAGATAAAGAACATTTATATTCCCTAATGGGAAATTATTCACAAATCTTGATTACTATGATACTTCCATTTGGTGTCTTGATTGAAAACTCCCTTGTTAATTTAAATTGAAAATATCTAATTTTCTTTAAAAATTGGGAAGATATGAAACAATGTGATGATCCTGAATCAGATAAAGTATTGGATAAACTTTAGGAAACCAATTAAATTACCCGCCACAACATCTTTATGAGCATCAACCTCAGCAGTAGTGATCGCATAAGATTGGCCTTTCTCTCTTTACCTATTTTGAGGTATGTTCTATCGGCGCTTAGAACATTCATTTGCATAATTCCCATTTTCTCTACAATTATAGAATTCAACATTGACAGCCTCTTTTTCCCCTTGCAAACATGATCTTGGTAGCCTTTTTCACCACACTTTTTACTAACTCCCATTCCCTTCAGAAAAGTACCGGGGTGTTTCATCCCACATTTACCACATGATGTATATTCATCTTTTTCCTTCTTCCACTTATTTTCATTTCCAGAGTTTTCAGCAAATCAGTTTTTTCTCTTGATTTCCTTTAATATCGCAAGACATAGAGAATTCATTTTCTGTCATGATAGTGTATGAGTTAATATATTCGTACGATTAGTAGGATTGTGAGACAAATGCTCGACAATGAAATGTTTTAAACATATCAAATTATCGATCAATCTTAATCTATTGTTTACATATATAATCAGCTTCATGACGTTCTGACCTTGTAAAGTCATCCTCATACTTTGAGACATTCTCATCCTCCTTTTGTCTCAGACTCAGAAATTATCTTCCCATATCTTCTCGATGGCCATGAGGAAATTATATTTTTATAAAAATCTCTTTTAACTCCCACCATTCCATGTTCGATAATTCTTTATCATCCGTTGTGTTTTTTAATAATGACCTCCTTTGATCTATATATCCTCTGAGGCGATGAGCTGCCCTGACAACTATTTTCCCTTTTTCTACTCCCTAAATCATGAAATATTTTCTCTAAGGAATTTATCCATTGCTCTGCTACTAATGGATTTTCACTCCCATTGAATGTTGGTGGATGTTTCCTCATGAAGTTTCCAAAAATTTATCCTCTACATTGTGGATCGGGGTGCTCCATATGGGTAAGGTTATTATTTATAACCTGAGTGAGTTTTCCCAGTATGGTGATAATATTATCACCACTAGTTGCATCACTTTCTCCACTATAATTATAATGAGTAAGAGGGAAATATCTACATAGATTATGTGTGTTGATATGGTTTCCATTACATCCACATGGATTCTTTTCTAAACAATGGAATACATTAGATTAGTTTATGAATCGCAATACATAATTCCAAACATGTATACCACTTAACATAAATTGAACAGTTTATGGATATAATCCATAATCATAAAAAGTTTTTCTTTGAGAAGGAACATACTCATAAATAATTCATAATGAGTTGTAAATAAAATGTCAATTTTCCTATGCATATCCCTTGGGAGTGTCATAACCAAGAGTACAACAATGCCTGTTTTCGTGCAGCAGTTCCCATTACAGTCTAACTCAATGTAGTGTTTTTGGGTTTTAGCCCTAGGTATATCTGTACCAGAGCTACCTCTACCTGATTGTCTCCAAACAGGGATGTGTTTCTTGGAATACTCAAAAAATCTATAAATTACCAAAATTTTAGGATGTTCTTCTATAATAATCCTCAATTTCTGTCTTAGGGTAATGTTTTCTTTTCCTAGATTTTCTAACTCCAGCTTCCAAGGATTGTATTAAACTTTCTATATTACCAACTGTAATGCCCCAACCCTAGTTACCTAAAGTCAGTTCATTATTACATAACATTGGCATGATCACAAGGGATAAAATGCCAAAAGACTGATTAGTTAAGTATCCTTGGATGTACTTGATACATTCATAAGTTTTACATTTCATTAAAAATGAAAAAAAAACTTTGTCTCCATTGGCCACATTAATATCCCCTAGACTGTCCCTGTAGGACAGTTAAAATATACTTCTTTGCATCCTAGGAAAAATAAAACATAGAATGAGGTGAGCTCAAATACTCACTATGGATAACAATATGGAGGAAACTTTCATAAATAAGCATAAACATTTACAATAATGTATAAGACTAAATCATAAGCCTTTTAAACATAAACATCTACATAATATGGAAAATAAAAATCAAATAATTACATTTACTTATTCACATGGATATTCTACTAGTTGAATAAACAAATGCAATATCAATATCCAATTTCATAATGATGGAATTCATAATTCCAGACTTCATAACCACATATTCAAGACCTTGTTCAAAGACTAAAAATAAGATTTTGTCAAGGCCTTGTTCCAAGAAACTAGTTTGTGTCATGTGACATATCGATGCATCGAGGAGCTAGAGAGGGATCCACCCATCACTTACTAAGTCCAATTAATTCCTCATATGAAAAGTTTTAAACACAACATAAACATTTGTATTAAAACTAGCATACAAAATGTCAATAATTTATCCATAATCCATGAATGGGGTAAAAATAACACATCCACAGTCAAACATATCACAAAACCATCAATAAAATATTATAGTTTTGTATCATAATAAATCTACTCCAAACAAGCTTAAAATCCATCAATGTTTGTTGACATAAATGAAATAATGATACTTTTTAGAGAAATATATCTTTATATTTTGAAATAATTTAAAAGTGATATAATTATAAAAGAAAACATTTATTTGGAAAATATTCTTATAAGCTTGTATGGGATGGTTCAACGATTTTATAATGACAGAAAATATATGTACCCACCGTCTATGTTAAAAAAAACACATTCATACATTAATTTTGTCGAAAAGTTCAGAAATTAATTTGTTTGGAAAATGAAGGAAAGATTATTTTAAAAAACATATTTTGAAAAATAAGGGTATAAATGAAATTAAAACATAGTCTAGTAAATTGTAAAAATGGATTGAATAACATTTTCAAAAAAACATGGATGTGGATGATAAAGAGTTCCCAGTATATATTTATGTATTATCAACCTCGGATAAGTAAAGAGATTATAGAATTAACTCTCACCTTGTAATTTTCCTTAGTTGATGGTATTTTAACCACTTATATAATATTTAAAACATTTTTATTAAATTATAGAAGAAAAATATACATAAATATGATATCAGATATGATCCTCTAATATTTCTTTGTTAATAATATTTTAGTAGTATCATCGATTCGGGTGTTAACTGATTTTTTTTCCATTATATGATTGGTTACATAAGCCATGTTTGTGATGGATAGGATGTATTTGATCCACATACATAATGATATTATGTTCATAAAAATTATTTTTAATTATAAAATGAAAATTATTCTTGAATGATTACGATGGGGAATGAATCTCATCGCATTCGTGGAGACGGTAATCTGTACGTACGCACGAGAAAAAATATCATTATATTGATGGTGAAATCTCATTTAATTGGACTGTATATCATATATAAAGAATAATTAACATGTTATATTTATTATTTACATCAATTACACTCATTATTATAACCATCCAATTAATGATGTGTTTGAATAACAAACTACACCACGACGTGGAGACGGTCAGCCGTACGTACACATGTATGGTGAATTTGACATTCATAAGATGAATATAATAAATAATATGGTTGTACCATATTTATAATAACATAAAATTGTGTAGGAGGTAATAGTGTTATTATTTTAGTATGGAAACAACAAAGAAATAGGATGTGGAAGAGAAAAGAACATGAAAAAGGGTGGTGAAATTATCATCTCTTATTCGGGTGTTTCTTTTTGAGTTGATCAAAATGGCTGCTTAAGTTGGATTTTTGATCAATATAATGAATCTAGGTTGATGTGAGGAATGTTGGATGGATAATTAGTCTGGGGTTTTCCGAGCCAAATGGTTTTTTAGATGTGATTTTTGGTAATGGTGAGGTGACCTTTTATAATAAGGGTGGGGGTCACTTTAGGAAAAGTTTGAAATATTATTTTATAATAAAATAATTATCGATGTATAATGGATCTAAAATGATTTATTTACAAGATAATGTGGGGATGGGTCCAAAAAATATCATCCAATAGGTTTTATATAGGTTTAGTTCACCATATTAACCTTATCTTTTAGATTTAACTCTTAGTTAAATAGTTTGACATTTACCTTGTCTCTTTGTATTTTTATATTATATGTTTAATAAACTTATTATAAACTACCAATAAAACCCCACGTGGTTCATTATTAATATATATAACCTTATATAATTTCTTTAAAAGATCCTTTGATTTTTTGTAATATTATATCAATTAATAATATAGCATTTCTTTTAAAAACTCAATTATGTCAATTTTGACACTATTTAGTATTTGATTTTTTGGAAGCCATACAAACTTTATCAATTCAAATAAAATTTATTTAATCAACCATAAATTGTCAAATTAACTTATCAAATTAGTGTAATTCATCATATGATTCAATTAACATTTATTTGGATATTTATAATATCAATTATTTTAATATTTCATTAATAAGGTAATTACTGCATCTTCATTGGGTCATAAATAAATTAAATTATTTACAGTCTAAAAATTATTAATAAAATACCATTATTTAGGTAGATTGTTTATATTTCGAATGAATATTTATAGTCAAATTTAAATTATTTGATACCCTATATTAAAAATGGTTTAGTTATTAAACATTGAATTTAACTGTTTTAACTCTTCTTTAAATAAAATAATAATAAATGTTCTCATCTAATCCAAGTCGACCCACATGATAATATTTTATTAATAAGGTTGTTTTTGGTCGAATTACACTTATCCAATAGAATTATGACATGTGTTAGTGTAATTATAATATGATTTTTACTTTTAATTATCCAATTTACTTTTAATCGTGGTAAATCAAAGTCATAAGATACTATTCACCAAAAATTATTTTCATCATATTGAACAACATTTTACATACTGATGTTAACTCTGTGTCTCAGATTTTTGAAATTCAACAGACAATAGCGGTAAAAGTATGTTTTATTCAAATTTTCAAATGCTCCTCGAAGGTGGGTAAAATACGGTAATAAGTTCAACAAAATTTTATATATCTAAATTTATTATAAAATGAATCCAACGAATTACATTGAACATATATTGGAATTATGTATCTATTTTTAAATAAAATAAATTAAATTAAAATAACTAATTATTTAAAAAAATGTCGGTTTTAAATAATAACAAAGTGTTTTTCACTATTTATCACAATTGAAAGTATTATTAAAAATAACAAAAATTCTCCCTTAGCTAATTTTGATATTCCGAATCCAAAAATGAAGTCCATTTTGGAAAATTAAATTTATAAAATTTCAAAATGTGTGTATTACTAATCATAATGGCTAGTTTGATTGGTCACGATTTGTTAAAACTCATTGTTGCATACAACGCAAGCTACTGCATTATTCAAAGGGTAACGTACTGTGGAAGCTTAGGGTATTACACACTATGTGTATCCACATGTCCCACCTCTTTTAATGAATTTATTTTTATTAAATATTGGGACCCACATGTGGGGGTTTGTAACACCCCAAATTTTATAAAAAATATTCTTTTTAATGTCTTATGTTGTAAGATACACCAAAATTAGCTTGTGATATACGCAACACCGTATTTTCTTGCAGTATACACAACACTATTCTTGTCTCGCATTACACACAATAAAGACTTTCCTCTATAGCATGTGTAGTACGCAATACCGAGTTTCACTAAACGAGATATTATTATAATATTATTATGAACTAGCCGTTATGAAGTGTAATACCCACTTTTTGAAGTTTTATAAATTTTATCTTTCAAAATGGACTTCATTTTTGAATTCGTAATATCGAAATTAGCTTAGGGTGAAATTTTGGTACTTTTCAGATAACTTTCATATTCTAATGAATAATGAAATTTACTAAATTTTAATTGAAAACAACTTTTTTAATCGAAATAATTAATAGTGATAAATAATTAATTTGAGTGGTTTTAAAGTATATTTAGAATATATTTTTACCATTTAATACAATTTTTGTCATTGGATGTAATTTCAAATTTAAACCAGACATAAACAAGTGACAATCTATTGATAGTTATTATCTCTTAAAAACACACTATTTGTTTTGACGATGGGAATAAATTTTTAAATTAATTATTGAAACTGATATTTTTTTAATTTGGTAAAATAGAAAACATTTTTTAATTCATAATGTCAAATATATCTTAGGCCTAATTTTTTGTATTTTTCTGGAAACATTCATTTTTTTGATGAATAGTGAAACCACTAAGTAGTAGTTAAAAAACTGAATTTTTCATAAAACTTAATTTTACCGCTTCTGTGAGTGGAATTTTGAAAATCAGAGATACACGGTTAATATCAAGGAATAAATGTGGTTCAATGAGATGGAAATATTTTTTGGTGAATATTTACTTTTTACTTTTATTTACCACGGTTAAAAGTAAATTGGATAATTAAGGGTAAAAATGATATTATTATAAACGTAAAACATGTCCTAATTCTATTGGATAAAAGTAATTCGACCAAAAACAACCTTAGGAATAAAATATGACCATTTGGGCCCACGTGGATTAGATTAGGACATTTAATATTAATTTATTTAAAGAAGGGTTAAAATAGTTAAAATCAAAGTTTAAAAAGTAAATCATTTTTAATATAATGTTATACATAAGATAAATTAGACCATAAATATTAATTAGAAAGATAAAAACAATTTCCTACATAATGGTATTTTATTAATAATTTTAAGACATTAAATAATCTAATTTATTTATGACACAAAGATGATGCAGTAATTAACTTATTAATGAAATATTGAAATAATTGATGTTATAAATACCCAAATAAATGTAATTTGAGACTTTATAAGAATTACAATAAATTAATAGGTCAATATTACATGTTAGTATTGATTTAGTTAACATTTTTTGAAATAATAATTCTGTTATGATTTTCAAAAAAATCAATTACCAAATAGTGTGAAAATGGACTTAAAATAGTTTTTCAAAAAAATATTATATTATTAATTGTTATTTTATTCCTAAAAATCTATGTTTCGGCCAAATGACTTATATAAGTTTATATATAATAATAATAAACAACTTGGGGTTAGTTTGGCTTGTTTTATTATGTTTATTAACCATATAGTTTAAAAAACACGAAGACACGGTAAAAGTTAAATTATCTAACTTAAAGTTAAATATAAATGATAATGTTAAAATAGAAACATAAACTTGTCTGTATTCTTCTGGATTAGATTATTTTTACCCATCCCCACCTTAGTTTCAAAATAAATCAATTTGGAGCTATTAATAATTGAATATGACTTTATAATAAAACAATATATTTAGTTATTCCAAAGGTGCCTCTCTCCACCCTTATAAAAGGGCACCTCCTCCCTCTCTTCCTCACACCTCTTTGAGCCTTCAAGCTCGGAAAAAGCATGAAAAATTATCTTCTACACTTCCCTAGAAACATACTAGAGGTCCTGGTATTCTTCAATGACCAATTTTAGTTCCCTAAGAGGAGGTCTCAAAAAGGATTTTCGAAGAAGAGGTAATGTCTGTTACTGATTCTTTCAAATTAATTTCTTCTTCCACTTCTTCTTCTTTCATTTTTTCATTATGAAGTAATAACATCATTATAAATCATATACTGATATGTTATTATAAGTATGAAACAACAATAATTCACCATCAATCCATCATATGGAAAACGAAATCACCATGCGTGCGTACGTATGGAATACTGTCTCCACGTCGTGGTGTAATCTATTTTTCACCACCACCTTACATGGATGGGTATAATGGTGAAAGTTATAAATATATATGATTATTGTAAAGTGATATTGATTATGTAATATTATACATAAACATTAATTCAATTCGACGATCATGGGAATGATATCATCGCTCATGCGTACGTACGGAATACCGTCTCCACGACGCGATGAGATTCACTCTCCATGATAACCATTCAAGAATGATTATAAAGTATATATAATAAGTAATCATGAAATATATGAGATAATAATGCTACTGGATTTATGTATATATATATTTATGTCATCTACTTAATTCCATTCAATTTAATAAGGAAATGAAAACAGATTTCATGCGTACGTACGGCCTACCGTCTCCCTGAACGGTGTATTTCATTCATTTTATCGATCTATAATATATATATATGTATATGATGAATATATATTATAAATAAATCATTCTTTACATTATGTAATTATGTAAATCAGGATATAAGTAATAATATCAATAATGACAAGTCGAAACACATACGATAAATGAAATGATTTTACCCAAAACGCTGCTTTAACATGGAATTTACAAAAGAACGGGTAATATAAAGTCATAAGTGAAACATATATTATATCATAACAATGAATATGATTCTGTAATAAGTCAATGACATTATTTAAATCATTATAAAGGTGTTTTATATATTTACGAATCATATCGGACCTGTGGTAAGGGATGACTTTTCCAATCTCATTCTTATCCGAGATTGTTTATTCGAAAGTATTTACTGGGGTTATTGTTCTCATCCATGTCCGTGATTCCTAAAAATGGTTTCATGTATTTTTAATTTCCTTTTTACTCATTTTTAATTCTACCTAATGGTATGGAAGGAATCTTTCTTTTATTTACCATACAAGGTACTTTTTGACTTATCCGACAAAAGTACGAGAAGAATGTTTTTTTAACGTGTACGGCATGAAAGGATTTTTACGGTTTTATAAAGCCTTATATTCATGAATCTTCCTCCAAAATATTTCATGACTATTTTCAAAAAAAAATCCTATTCTTTTAAAATTTCACAACATTTTTTGAAAAGAAAATTATTTTGAAGAAAAAAAGGATATTTTCCTCAAGAATTCATTTCAAGTGTTTTATCAAAACCATTTTTCATCTAAGATGAAATTATTTCATATGTGTATGTTTGAAGTATAATGTCTCTATGATTTACATGGTTTCACTTTTCTTATTATGAAATGGTATCCATTTCTTTTATATGGATTATGTGATGATGGGATGATGTTTATGAAACCCATTTTATTTATTGGGTTTTTATAAATGATGTATGTTTCTTTTGTGGCACAAGTAAGAATAATTTCATTATGAGATGGGTGGGACCTATATCTACCTCCAATGTATTGGGTAAATATTTATATCTCATGAGATAAAAATGGCTGGAACAGTAAGTTAATTCGGTTTAGTATTACAGGACTGGAACGAGGAGTGAACTCGATTCAGAAAGGGACTTTGTCCACTAAGATGGTCGTCGCAGCAATGCCATGGCTACTATCAAAATCATAACAAGTGTTGAATGGTTTCCACAATTACATGTTTTATTCCCTTTATTTTTTTATCATGATTGGTGATCCTTTATGATAAATTCCTTACGTACTTCCAAGATTTATGTCTTTTCTTGAGGTTTTAAGGTTCAGATTTCATGTTCATGTTTTTGCTTTCAAATGTTTATGGATTGGTTTCTGTTATCTATGTTTGCCCTTACTGAGCATTTGAGCTCACCCTTTTTATGTTTTACTTTCCCCAGGAAATAAACAATGGTTTTAGGTAAGGAAACTAAAAGGGGAAGATTTTTATGGGAGATGTTGAAGATATTTCAACATGATTAGATGTTTATATTATGAGATTCCAAAGACACTAAACTATTACGGTCCTCGTGTGTCTATTTTTGTTATGTATTAAGTATTACACAAAAGTAATGTAATGTCCATGTACGTCAATCTTCGGGTCTCTACAGTTGGTATCAGAGGAAAGGTTTAGTCAACCTCTATAAACTAGGATGTGAGAACTTTAGTGAGATCCATAGAGATATTTCTAAGGTATGTCTAGGGATGTCCATAAGGTTAAGTGTAAGTATAGGTTATAGTCCTATAATTAAGGTTACGATCTTATAATTAAACCTAAGATGGTAGATATTAAAGTCACTCCCCCTTTATTATGTTGTTTTCCCTAGCATGATTTTTTCCTCTCACACTATTATTTTTGGGATTTAGACGATGGCTGGAACCCAAAGGAACTGTGCTGATCAATGCAATGGAAAATGCAATGATTGACCTCCTGAACAAACAAATGTTATGGGAGATGGAGTGGAAAATCTTATTGCTATACTTACACAAGCTATGAATCATTCTGGACTTCCAAATGAGCATAGAAGGGAACAATATTCTATTGAGTCCTTCATGAAAAAACATCCACCTTCTTTCAGTGGGTCTTCTGATCCACTTGTTGCTGAACAATGGATCAGTACTGCTGAAAAGATATTTTTAGTTCTTCAATGTTCTGAACATGATAAATTCATCTTAGCGGTATATCGAGTGGAAGGTGAAGCTGATCAATGGTGGAATCTTATCAAGAATAAGAGGCCAAGAGATGGAATTGAGTCCATGGAATTGGACGATTTAAAAAAAATATTTTTCAATAAGTAATTCCGTCGTATTCTTCGAACAAAGATGGAGAAAGATTTTCTTGAACTAAAGAAAAAGGATGATGAATCTGTTGGTATACACGAAGCGAATTTTACAAGGCTTGCAAGGTATGCATCTGGCTTTATCATCCAACCTGAAAGTAAAGTTGATCGATTAATCAGTGGCTTAAAACCAAATCTTCGAAGGGCATTAGCTATAAGAGACTTCAGTTGCTGTGAACAAATTGTGATTTGTGCTATCAAGGTAGAAATGGAAGTCATTGTTACTTATCCACTTATGGTTTTTACAAGAAACAAAACATGGAGTTCATGGAGAAATCTCAGAATAATGGTGAAAAGAAGATGAATTTTTCCTTATGCTCAAAGTGTGGAAAGAAGAATGGTGGAGATTGTCTTAAAGGGGATAGAAAATGTTTTCTGTTTGGAAAAGAAGGTCATCGAGCAGCTACGTGTCGAAGTAATGGAAAAAGGGTTGCTAATGATTTTAATAAAGAAAATACTGCAGAGAACACACCACCGACACTTCAATTCTTCATGTTCAAGGAAATGGGGCATTATGCTAATAAATTCCCCAATCCAAGGGTTAGTGATGATCGATATGAGAAACCACTTAAGTCAATGGACAAAGTGAAGTCACATACGATCACTATTGGAGATGTTGAATATGAAAAAGATGTGGTGGAATGATTAAGTGTTTATATAATAGGATTCCAAAATAAATTTGTATATAGTATCGTGGAATATTAGAATATTTATGTATTGGTCTATTGTGGTTTTCAATAATTTTATGGTACCAGTAACCATAGAAAGTGATTGAGATATTTTTGGAAAAAAGATGATATGTGCATAATGAAGGGATAAGGAGAAAATGAAATGTTTGACAGTATTCATGAGCTCATGACTGATATAAGGAAATAGTTATATCAGGGTTTGAGTATATATAATTTTTGGGTTTTGGTATGTGGAAAGGCTTAACTTTTTACAGCATTCATGTTTTCCCTAGGATTAAATGGGTATTCATTTTTCAAGAGAATAAATGATTAAAGCCTTCGAATGATTGAAATGTGACCAAAAAGACATATCTTATGATATATGGGGATCAACGATTGTATTAACATTCTTGTTATATGAAATCTCTGGTAATTGTTTTCACTATAATATTAGAGTGGACTGTAGTATTATGGATACGCCTAAAGATTGGAATAGATTATGTTGGACATAAGTTAGTATTGTTTAAGGATAGAAGTTTATTCGATATTATTGATCGGATGTTATAGTAATGTAGTTTTAGAAAAAGGACAACCTGCAGGATGAGCGACAACCCATCGCGTCAGACAAGGCTGTGGGAATCGAACCCACAACTGAAGTGCGACAGGACTTTATCGCATACCACTGGTCTACAGGAAGACCTTGTTTAGTCGAAATTAGTTTTATTATATTAAGTGTTATGATATATGAAGTATAAGTCCCTTTTATGAACCATATATGATTAATCTCACTATAGATGGACTTGTGTTTTTTGATAACTTTTCTAACCTTTTGTTTGAGACACATGGAATAACCCATCATTCTATCACATGATCTTCTAACACTTCATGAATGACAAATTCAATTTCATTTCATTAAGAGATAAAGTAGAAATTTTCCAAAGAACGAACAATTGTGAGACTGTACCAAAATCACGAATGTATTTCTTCTAATTCCAATTTCATCAACTTTAGGGAAATGATCTTGAAAACCAAAAATGTTGTCCTAGTGCTCTTATATCTGATGAATCAGATGCTACCTTAGATCATCACAAATATATGGCTATGTGATTTATGGATTTTTCATAGCCATGTTCTCTACCACTCTCCCCCAAAACATGATGGTTAGATTTATCCTCCTTATCCATATTTCCACCTATGTTCTCCTATGTGGAAACCCAAGGATGAAGAATTTGGGTATCTTATATGTTTCTAACGTTCCTTTTTTAAATTAAGTTTTAGTATTCCATTTTACAATGTGGGTTTCTATGAATGAAACTCTCGTGTAATAAACCATATATAACCCTGATGAATTTCGAGGGCGAAATTCATTTTAAGGGGTGTAGAATGTAACACCCCAATATTTTAGGAAAAATATTCTTTTTAATGTCTTGTGTTGTACGCTACACCAAAATTAGCTTGTGATATACGCAACACCATATTTTCTTGAAGTATACGCAACACTATTCATGGCTTGCATTACACACACTAAATACCTTCCTCGATTGCGTGTGTAGTACATAATAACGAGTTTCATTAAACGAGATATTATTATAATATTATTATGAACTAGCCGTTATGAATAGTAATACCCACTTTTTGAAATTTTATAAATTTCATCTTTCAAAATGGACAACAATTTTGGATTCGGAAAATCGAAATTATCTTAGGGTGAAATTTTGGTACTTTTCGGATAACTTTCATATTCTGATGAATAGTAAAAATTACTAAATTTTAATTAAAAACAACTTTTTTAATCGAAATAATTAATTGTGATAAATAATTAATTTGAGTGGTTTTAAAGTTTATTTAGAATTTATTTTTACCATTTAATACAATTTTGTTCATTGGATGTAATTTCACATTTAAACCAGACATAAACAAGTGTCAATCTTTTGATAGTTATTATCTCTTAAAAAACACGCTATTTGTTTTGACGACATGAATTAATTTTTAAATTAATTAATGCAACTGATATGCTTATAATTTGGTAAAATAGACATAATTTATGAATTCATAATATCAAATATATCTTAGGCCTAATTTTTGGTATTTTTCTGGAAACATTAATTTTTTTAATGAATAGTGAAACCACTAGGATGTAGTTAAAAAATTGAATTTTTCATAAAATGTAATTTTACCACTTCTGTGAGTGGAATTTCGAAAATTCGAGAGACGCGGTTAATATCAAGGACTAAAATTTGGTTCAATGAGATGGAAATATTTTTTGGTGAATAGTAACTTTTTACTTTTATTTACCACGGTTAAAAGTAAATAGGATAATTAAGGGTAAAAATGAAATTATTTTTACCCTAAAAAATGTCCTAATTATATTGGATAAGAGTAATTCGACAAAAAACAACCTTAGGAATAAAATATGAAAATTTATGGGCACTTGGATTAGATTAGGACATTTAATATTAATTTATTTAAAGAAAGGTTAAAATAGTTAAAATCAATGTTTAATAAGTCAATCATTTTTAATATAGGGTTATACATAAGATAAATTCGACTATAAATATTCATTAGAATGATAAAAACATTTCATACATAATTGTATTTTATTTATAATTTTAGACATTGAATAATCTAATTTATTTATGACACAAAAATGATGCAGTAATTATCTTATTAATAAAATATTAACATAATTGATGTTATAAATACCCAAATAAATGTAATTTGAGACTTTTTATGAATTCCATTTATTTTCTAGGTTAATATTACATGGTAGTATTGATTTAGTTAACTTTTCTCGAACTAAGAATTATGTTATGATTTTCAAAAAAATCAATTACCAAATAGTGTCAAAATTGACATAAAATAGTTTTTAAAACAAATATTATATTATTAATTGTTATTTTGATCCTAAAAATCTAAGGCTCAGCCAAATGAATTATATAAGGTTATATATATTAATAATAAACAACTTGGGGTTCTTTTTTCTTGTTATAGTATGGTTATTAACCTTATAGTGTAAAAAAACAAGAAGACATGGTCAAAGTTAAATTATCTAACTTAAAGTTAAATCTAAATGATAAGGATAAAATAGAAACCTAAACATGTATAAATTCTATTGGATTAAATTATTTCTACCCATCCCCACCTTATCTTCAAAATAACTCAATTTGGAGTTATTAAAGACCAAATATGACTTTATAATAAAATAATATTATTATTTATTCCAAAGATGCCCCTCTCCTCCCTTATAAAAGGGCACCTCCTCCCTCTCTTCCTCACACCACTTTGAGCCTTAAAGCTCGCCAAACCCTGCCAAATTCTCTTATCCACTTCCCTAGAAACATCCTAGAGGTCCTGGTCTTCTTCGAAGACCAATTTTAGTGCCCAAAGAGGAGGTCTCAAAGAGGCGTTTCAAAGAAGAGGTAATGTTCATTACCGATTCTTTCATCTTTATTTCTTTTTACACTTCATCTTCTTTAGTTTTTTCATTATTAAGTAATAACATAAGTATCACTCATATATGGATATGTTATTATAAGTATGAAACAACCATATTCCACCATCTATCCATCCTATGGAAAACGAAATCACCGCGTGTGCGTACGTACAGAATATCGTTTCCACGCCGTGGGGTAATCTATTTTCAACCACCACCTTACTTGGATGGGTAATATGGTGAAACTAATGAATATAAATGATTATTGTAAAGTGATATTGATTATGTAATATTATACATACACATTAAAACAATTCGACGATCATGGGAATGATATCATCGCTCGTGCGTACGTACGGAATACCGTCTCCACGACGCGATGAGATTCATTCTCCATGATAACCATTCAAGAATGATTATAATGTATATATAATAAGTAATCATGAAATATATGACATAATAATTATACTGTATTTATTTATATATATATTTATGTCATCTACTTAATTTCATTCAATTCAATAAGGAAACGAAAACAGTGTTCATGCGTACGTATGGCCTACCGTCTCCATGAACGGTGTATTTCATTCATTTTATCGATATATGATATATATATATGTATATGATGAATATTATTATATATAAATCATGATTTTAAATTCTGGAATTATTTAAATCAGTATATAAGTAATAATATCAATAAAGAAAAGTCGAAACACATACGATAAATGAAATGATTTTACCCAAAACACTGCTTTAACATGGAATTTACAAAAGAATGGGTAATATAAAGTCATAAGTGAAACATATATGATATCATAACAATGAATATGATTCTATAATAAGTCAATGACATTATTTAAATTATTATACAGGAGGTTCAGATACGTATAAAGCATATCAGACCTATTGTAAGGGATAACTTTTCCAATCTCATTCTTTCCGAGATTGTTTATTCGTAAGTATTTACTGGGGATATTGTTCTCATCCATGTTCATGTTTCCTAAAAATGGTTTTCTGTATGTTTAATATCCTTTTACCCATTTTGACTTTTACCCAATGGTATGGATGAAATCCTTCTTTTATTTACCCTACAAGGTACTTTTTGACGTTTCCAACAAAAGTATGAGAATAATGTTTTTTTAACGTGTACAGCATGAAAGGATTTTTACGGTTTTATAAAGCCTTATTTTCATGAAGCTTCCTCCAAAATATTTCATTAATATTTTCAATAAAATCCTTTTCTTTTAAAATTCCACGACATCTTGTGAAAAGAAAAGGTTATTGAAGAAAAAAGGATATTTTCCTCTAGAATTCATTTCATGTGTTTCATCAAAACCATTTTTCATCTAAGATGACATTATTTCATATGAGTATGTTTCAATTATAATGTCTCTATGTTTTACATGGTTTCACTTTTCTTATTATGAAATGATATCCATTTCTTTTATATGTATTATGTGATGATGGGATGTTGTTTATGGAACCCATTTTATTTATTGGGTTTTTATGAATGATGTATGTTTATTTTGTGGCACAAGTAGGAATGATTTCATTATGAGATTGGTGGGAACTATATCTCCCTCCAATGCAGTGGGTAAATATTTATATCTCATGATATAGAAATGGCTGGAATGGTAAGTTAATCTAGTTCAGTATTACAGGACTGGAACAAAGAGTGAACTCGATTCCGAAAGGGACTTTGTCCACTACGATGGTCTTGGAACCAATTCCTTGGCTACTATGGAAATCAGAACAAGTGCTGAATGGTTTCCACAATTACATGTTTTATTCCCATGCTATTTTATCATGACTGATTTTCCTTTATGATAAATTCCTAACTTACTTCCAAGATTTATGTCTTTTCTTGTGGTTTTATGGTTTAGATTTCATGTTTGAGTTTTTGCTTTCAAATGTTTATGGATTGTTTTACGTTCTATATGTTTTCCCTTACTGAGAATTTGAGCTCACCCTTTTTATGATTTATTTTCCCCAGGAAATAAAGAAAGGTTTTAGGTAAGGAAACGACAAGGGGAAGATCGTTACGGGAGATGTTGAAGATCTTTCAACATGATTAGATGTTTATATTATGAGTTTCCAAAGACACTAAACTATTACGGTCATTATGTGTCTGTTTTTGTTATGTATTAATTATTCCTAAAAATTAATGTAATGTCCATGTACGTCAAGCTTCGGGTCTCTATAGGGTTGATGAATGTATGGGTGTTATTTATCATAAATAAAATTAATTTAATTATATTTTTCATATACAAAATATAAATGACTGAATTTATTTTTCAAATTATTAAGAAGATATTTAATAATAAAATTATGTTTGATCAAATATAATTTTTTAATGAAATAGGATGTTCATTGTTCATTAAATTATTTATAGAGATTATTGGATGAGTTCATGGTTCAAATATTATCTCATAATATTTTATAGTGGAAAAACTAATTTATGAAATTTTTTTAACATATATGAATATTTTATTAATTCATACTTGTGTGAAAATGTCTAAAATGAAGGTTAATACATTCTAGTGGCCAATCTTTAATTTTTTAAAATACAACATCATAATAAAAATATCATTTTATCCTATTGAAAAGCTATATAAACCATCTGTATTAATTTATTGAAATAATATCTTATATCCTATACTCTCATGTACTTAGAGAAATAATCTGAAATGAGGAACACGGTTGGATCGATTATATCTTCATGATCAAGTCCATATTATTTATATATTTAAAGGGCCATCGTAGCATTTTTTTCATTTCCCAAGATATATCCCAGGATAAATATGATATCCATGATTTGTTTAATTATTCTTTTAGCTATATGTCACCAAACGTTTCCCCTTTGAGCCGCAACAACCCAATAATAAGTGAATCAAACAAAAAACATGAAAAAACAAGGTACTGTTTTTTCGTTCATTCGATTTTATTTTTCAGGATTGAATTGAATTACGTGATTTCATTTAAGAAATATTGGAAATTTCTCATGAGAAATTAGTGTTTTTAACATTATTTTGAATTAAAAAAAACATGTTTTTCATTCTTCTACTACGACCCATGCTCTTTCAAGATGATCATAGGTTTATTTTGAGTATACAATGTGACTTCCCTTCCATAGAAATTGATATTATATTTAAAGAAATAAATCCAATCCATTACCAAAATAACATCAAATTCAATATTAATATATTTTCCATAAGTAAATTTATAAAAAACATTAACATGATATAGTCCCTTCCGTAGTCTAGGATTTAGAATTTATAAGTGGTATTTGCTCTAATGATTCATAGATTTGACACATTAAGGACATTGAACTATAAATGGTTAACTAGGGTTAGAAATATTTCCATCTATTATAATCTTTTTTTTTTCCTCATAAATTCATTTCTTTGTTCCATTTTTTTCTTTTTAGAAAATATTTTTCCATTTAATTGATATATTCTTGCTGGGTATCACTTTCCAAATTTAAAAAATGAAGTAAATTGATCAATTTTTCTTCTACGGTCTCCACCATGAATGATCTTAGGGTAAATAATTATTCTCTTCTTTTTAGAGTCTGATAGTTTGTTATTGTTTATGTTATTAATCATATATCATGATAACTAATTAGGCAAAATCAAATCATCTGTTGTTTCAGTCATCATCCCAATTTTGTTTTATAATAACCATAATATTTATCATATTCAATGTTAAAATGATTCCTTTTCATTATATCCCTTGAATAAAACCAGAAAGAATATTTTGAAGAATAAAAATTATAATGGTAGCTAAAATAATCATGAAATATAAATTATAGGATATATAAATCAAGACATCAACTTTTCAATTTATGTCACCTGAGTTTTAATTTTGGACATTCATGGTAATCATCTGTTTAAAGCATTCATAATGGTTTTTAATGAAAATTTCATTTATCCACTCATATTGACCCAGAGTATAAAACCATGTATGAAGTATAAGAACAGAAATCATGAACTACAGTTATGGATGATATATAATCAACAAACTTGGAGCTTGGCTATTACCCCTATTTGATCCTATTAAAAAACAATGTCCATTTGTAGTATCCAGATATATTTTTTTTTCTAGGGGAAATATATGTTTTTTAAAATAAATTAGGATGCTCTCCTATACATAGGATTATCCTATGGGTTATCACTAAAGTTTTCCCATGCTAGTTTTCAAAGATAAATAATCATTTCTTAAATACTAAATATAATGTCACATACTTTTCATTTAGAGACATAACATCTTATTCTCAAAATATTCATTACCTATTGTAATTACTCATATAAGAAACAAATTTGTCTATTATATTTGGAAACCTGGATATATAAATAACTAGTTCATATATTAACTATATAATGTACATATTATTTAATCATAATTAGAACCATATATAGAAATATCATACTCAATACCATATTTCATTACATGGGAGAAGTAATCATTAGAAAGGGTTATCTCAAATGCTTATTAAGGGTAAATAAAGAAGATATTAATTATAATATAATAAAAACATAATCATAAGTTTATGATAACATGAGATTAACATTGAAAACCATTCACTTCATATAAAATATTATAATCTTCAGTCATGGCATGATTTATGGTAGTTTATAATACATAAATCATAGTAGAGTAACATAGTATGATTGATGATAATCTTTAACCTTTTTCAGGTTCTACTGTACTTATTCTTTTGTTTAATAAATTTTTAGTGGTTTTTTGCCTCCGACTTCAGGTACTGGTGTAAAAGAATATGGTCCATGACAAAAAAATTATTTCATAAGAAATAAATTTTTATAATACGCCTAAGAATAGAAAATAATTTCATTAGTAGTCTAGGATCATTTACAAGACTATCATAGTATATTGGGTTCACACCCCTTCCATCTTAGTAGTCAAATATAACACCTAATACTGTCATAGTGGATATAGTCCCTTGTTGAACTAGGTTCACTCGCAATTGTTATCATTTATATCTCATGAGATATCAATCTTTACCAAATTAATTGGAGGGATATATAGTTCTAGAACCAATAATTACATAATTAAAATTATATATAACTGTTCTAAAATATTATAAAACAATCATCATATAATAAATCATGAATAGAAATGATTTTCAATAAAAATTTATTTGGATATAACACATATAAAGAACATGTTTCATAATAATTTTGTTAATTCATCATGGGATAACCCAAGGAAATGGAACGAGTTTCATAAAAATACTATCATAATAATAATAAAAAACCTAGGGAAAAATGGATTT
Organism: Viscum album; assembly: GCA_963277665.1. Taxonomy (NCBI): domain Eukaryota; kingdom Viridiplantae; phylum Streptophyta; class Magnoliopsida; order Santalales; family Viscaceae; genus Viscum; species Viscum album. The sequence goes on along the minus strand of OY728133.1, from coordinate 1,367,926,718 downwards.
TTTCATTGTACCATATCCCCAGTTAATATTAGGAAACATAAAAGGATGTTATCATTGATGGAAAAACTCATTTAAAAGATCACATTGAATATTTCATGGGTAAAATAACCTTTTCACATTGAAATAATTTTTTTCAAATCAAAAAATATCCCAAATATAAAAGGATTTTTTTATAAAACATTAATTGTATTTTTTAATGTTATCTTAAAATATTTGAGTGTTTATTATAGTTGAAGAATATTTTCATGAAGGGTCAACTAAAATGATGATTCATTTAAAATTTTCTATTAAAATTCAAAATAACACTGTTTAGAGAATGAGAAGATGACTTATTTTAAAGCATTTTCTATAATGAAAACATGGGTAAATAATAATTTAAATAATCATCATGGAATTTAAATAAAATTCATGAAAATGTTTTTGGAAAACATTCATATGGAAGGAAAAAACATAATTGACTGAAGAGAGAAATAATGTTTGTTTCCCTAAAAATTTATTATTTGGGTATTTTGAGAACCAATAGAGAGGAAAATAAATTTATAAAATGAAGATGATATATGTTAATAAATAATAAGAAACATTACCTGTTTATTGAAATATCATTTATAATATTTCATCCATTGAAACATAATCTTATACAATCGCAATAAATAATGTGATTGTAACATAAACCCCTTAACACATTGATTAATTTTTAATCATAATCCCCATGAAAGAATAATGTAAAATTAAATAATAAATATCATAAGAAAATGGGATAATGATATAGTATTTCATATGGTATGTAAATACCCCAAATAAAATAGGATATAGGTATAACGTAACTTATCTATCAAAGAAGGACATTTTTTTAGGAATAACCCTTACCCTGAGTATGACTTGTCACATACATTTTTTATCATCAAAAATAATAGAAAAAATAGATTTTTTAATTTATTAAGAAAAAATTTTGTGGTTATAATTCAATTTATTTTATGTAATACCATGTTTTATCAAACTAATTTATCAATTGATGGAACTTCTGTAATTTTTATTGTATTTGGGTCATAAGTGATAAATGAATTTGGAATGATGACTATTGTCAATGAGGTAATTATATAATGAATTAAAAAATAATAAACATTATATAAATAAAATATATAATCATTATATAAATATTTAGAGTCATAATTAAATGTTATAGATGGAAAAATAAAGTATACCATTCATGGAGGTGGTAGTATATACGTTTGTATGAACACTGATTTTAATTTTTGATGGATTGAGATAAATATAGATATATAATATTTCTAATTTACTGATGTATTTTATTTTCAAATTCATCATATAAATTCGTAAAATACATCCTTATTAACATCCTTGTAAAATTAAAATTAAAAATGAATCAAATCACTATGTGGATGTGGTAGTCCACAAGTATACATAACAGACGTTTCCATTTTACAATGTAATTTAATGTAAGAGGGTAGATGTGATATTATAATGCAATAGGTATATTTATTTTTTAAATATCATATATATATACATTAAATCCCTTATTATGTCCATCCAGGAGATATGGTGATAGAAAAATGAATTTCATCATTTCATGAGGTAGTTGCCCACCATAAACATGATCGATGTTTCATTTCTCATTTGATAGAAGATTATAATGACATATGTTATAAAAAAAATAAATCAAAAATTATATGATATATACTAATATTATTATATCCTCAATGTTTAATAATATTTGAAGGATGTTTATGTATAAATAAAACAGACACACTCAAATATGAGTGATACTTCTTCGAACAACCTCTTATGGTTGATCAAGAGATTTACTAAGATGGTTTCATAATAAAAAAAGGACAATAGGTTTTGTTATGGGAATATATAAGATTATTTTTTAAGGATTTAATTAAATAAATTTCCCTTGATTTATGAATAAAAGATGAGACGATATTCCCTTTTATAAGACAGGCAAGCGGTACTTTAGGAATTTCATAAAAGTTTAAAATATATGAAAGCCTTTATCTAGAAAAATGAATCAAAATGAAAATATAATTGAATAAAATATATAATGTGGTGAAAATAATATTAATAAATAAATTTTTAAAATCTTATGTTTTTTTTAAAACATTTCTTTTGGTTTAACCCCTCAGTTATATTTTTTAACCATAAACGCAGTAACAACTCTTTCAATCGTGATGTGTTATGATTGATTCCACAAATGTAAAATTAGAGAAAAATGTAACAATTCAATGTATTTCAATACTATTCCAATTTCATTAAAAATTATTGTATTTTATATGAATTGGAAATCAAATTGAAAATATATTATTTCATACAAAATAAAATTAATGTTAATTTGGGAACTAGTAATTTAATTTTATATTAGAGATACAATGAAAAATTCGGAATTTTAATATATTATTTCAAAAAATTCAATATATTTCACAATTATTTCAAAAAAACTTGACCACAATAAAAAAAATAAAATTATAATAATTTGATTTTATTAAAATTACTTCTTTATTATTTCTTTTTATAGAAAAAATAAAATATGAGTGTTAAATAAATATTTTACTGTTATATAATTAAAAAAATCTAATTAAATTACCATTATTAAAATAATTTCATTATTTTAAAAAAAACATTAGTATTCATTCACAACATTATTTTGTCCCTATGTGATAACAAATGATATTTTTAAAAGTAAGAGAGTGATATTCAGTATTTTTCATTACATAAAATATTATATAGGTCACCGTAATGGAAAAGTGTCCCATAAAAAATTAATATTGAGTATAAGGTGTTAATATTTTAAATGAGTTCATCCAACTATACTAAAGTTGAAAAATGGTGGTTGTATCGCTTAGTTTTATCCAAAGTTAACTAGATTTACCCTTTTACCATTGAGACATATAATTTCAATTTTTATAATTCATTCTGAAGAAAAAAATAATTTGACCATATTAAATAATATTAATTATGATTATTGAAAAAATATAATCCATTTTACCAATATAATTATATATAAGTGGAAATTTTGCGTTTTACAATTACCTAGAAATGTATGATAAAAAAAAAAATTTGAATGAATTTTTTTTTTGAAGTATAAAAAAATTTATATAAAACATGTACATAATTACAATTACAAGAAACTATATAGGATTAATAATAACATAATTAAAGTGATTTTACGTCAAAAATCCATTCTAAAAAGTAATATAACATTTTATATTCTTTAAACGGAAAGAGAAATTTAAATAAAAATCTATATTTTTATTTTTCATTAAAAATTTATTCTTTTGTGAAATTTAAAAAAAATCACAATAAGATAATTATGAAATGTTAATTCCAAAAAATAAATTATTTTCTTCAAATAAATTTTCTAAAATTTTCCAAAAATTAATTATAATACTTTTGTATAAAAATACATAAAACAATTTTAAGTAAAACCAATCTTATAGAATCATATAAATACATTACTACAAATATAAATGTCTTATCTAGAAAAGTATAAATATATGAGGTTATACCTATTCATACTACCAATATAATAGCTTCATTACAATGGTATAATGTATTTTAGTTCATTTATTTTTGGTTTTGCATGTATTTCACCATTTTAATGAAATTTAAAATTAAGAAATCTATCAAAAAATATCGGTGTTTTACAGCCCTCATATCTTTTATTTTGAGGAAATATTATCTGCATGTCTATATTAGGCCCTTGACATTAGTCATATTCCTCTATAACATGGGGTGGAATGCATAGTGTCATGTAGTCGCTCCTTATCTAGAGTTTTTCTGGCGATTTGGGTTGGTGAATTATCGGTCCCCATGGGATGTGTGCAAAATCATTATTTCAGAACCTTAGTAAATGTAACGAACCCCGAGAATGTGATCTTTACACATATATAACATGGATTTCTTAGGTTATAATTTTTTTTATAGATAGACAAGTTGATGGAACTAGAGTTTTCTATCATGTCCCTCTTGGAATTTATCTCACTTGGTATCATCATTTTTTGTTATTTTGTACAATTATAGTTTTCTTATTAAAATTATATATATATATTTTATAATTTTAAATAATTTATTATTGTTTCGTTTTTTAGACCATTGTGATATATGATATTTCATGCTCATATAACATCTTTCATTTTTTAAATTCCACTTCACTTACCTACTTTAACGACTTAATTTCATACACATTTGGTATCACTAATGTAGTTACAAATCATGTAAATCATGGTTGTGCAACATTTCAAATATATTACATTTATTTAAGGAGAAAACAATATCCTATTGATATAACATTAAACCATTATGTTTACAATATCCTACTTTGATCAAGATATGTTCTTGATTTTTGTTGATGGTGTGAATTGGTTATGATTCTAGTATTCAAGTCATGGATGTTATAAAATGGAATAAAATTTTATATAAAGAGATTAGGGAAATGGGACACATGAGTATCTAGGATATACGATTTTTGAGACTCTATAAGTGAACCATAAAAATATATAGCTAGCATAATTATAGTATTATATTATGTTATGAAGGGATGTTTTGGTATCCTTAATTTTTTTGTTTTAGTCTTTGACCCTTTAGTCCCATTCATCATGATAGGTATCGATCCGTGGGAATGTGAAGTGTATCATGAAATGTCATATTATTTCTTAACTTGGTTTATTTATTTTACAACCAGAAAAAATTTAAGAACATTATTAACTAAATTCATATAAATATATAATTTTTTCCTGTATATTAATTTTTAATGAATAGGTTAATATGACCAACCAATATATTAAATTCATTGATACCCTCAAATATTACTGGTTGTTAGTTTCTTTTATGTTATAATGGAATAATTCTTGAAAATTATTTACATGATGTCCTTATTCAATTGAGGTTGTTTTCAAATGGTTCATAAACAATATTTTAAAATGACAATTATTCTGGTAAATCTAATGATGAGATAGAGGAATGGAGGTTACACCTCACCTTATAGAGAAGATCTAAATCATAAAAAAATTATCTATATGAAAATGGTTTTGATGTCTTCTTCTATAATAAATTATATAATATCACCAAGACAACCACTTATTTATTTTCAGGATATAGATGATGAGTATTAACATATATATTAACCATTTTTTGATCCTTGAGTTATAAGGGTGGGGGAATTAAGGAACTCTTATTATATTTTGGTCTGGGAGCCCATTGAAAGGAACCCATTGTCATGGAAATCATAAAATATTTTAATTTTCATCCCCCTTTAACCAATATAATTGATTTAACTTCTCTATAGGCTAATGAGTTGACTAAATATCTCTAATGGATCCATGAAATACTTAATATTGAGGCAAACCAATCATTTCATACATTTATATGACATCATTTTATGTAAATATTCAATACATCTCATAAGAATACATGAAGAAGGTCTGTAATGGGTTGACATCATTATAGATTATATACAGAATAATACTATTTCATAAATAATATTCAACATCTCTTAAAATTTTTTTCTCACATAATCCACTTCTTAGACATACCCATCTTAAAACCATTCATGATGACATAGGGAAAGTTAACATAATAAAGGGTGAGCTCAGATTCTATGTAAGTATAAATATAAAATATATTAATCAATTATCATAATTGCAAAAAATATAAGCATAAGCCTACGACAAGATGATCATGAAATAGAATAATAGTACCCAATTAGTGAAATATTATTATGTATAAATAATGGTATAATTATTTTACCTAAAATATACTTAAGTTATATGTTTTTGGAATCATCAATAATGAATAATAATACATGAGAACATATCATAAGAACAAGACATAATTTCTTGGAAAATGCATAACCCTATATAACTATTTCCATACTCAATTATCACAACCAAGCCTATCATATTTTATTGTATTCAATCCCTATTCCATCATTTCCTTATGAAATGTTCGCTCCCAGTGTTATCTTATTGGATAAAGTACCTTATTGAACTAGGTTAACTCCCTATTCATGTCTATATTATATAATGAGATATAATTAAAACCCTAAATATGTGTTATACATGATCATAAAACAATCACCATGTCATCATATCATAATTCATTAAAAGGAAATTGGTTTCATACAAATTTATTTATTTCATCATATAATAAATTGTAGAAAATAAAACAAAATTAATAATGGTTTAGTCATAAATTAATTAACCCATGGTAATGAATCAAAGTTTATAGAATCATCCTTAAATCATCTTAATCATAATACATCCTGAGAAATAAAGTGAATTATATCATAATATCATACCCCTAGAGAATTATAATAGTCTTTAGTGGATTCTGACATATATTTAAAAGGCCTTCAAAATAATATTCAAATATTTATTTTAAAACATGTGAATAATATCCTTTTTCCTTTTATAAAATTATAGAAAAAAATTCCTATAATATTGAGAAAATTGTTTTTCTTAAAAATAACCATGTCAAGTTATACTAGAAGCTTCAATGAAAATAATAGACATAATGGTGGTTAAATTCATTCATACCATACATGTAAAATAAAACATTATTTTTAAAAAACTTCAAAATGACAACAATGACATGTTTAGAAACAATTTATTTAAAAATATTCATTTCAAACCTTCGTAAAGAAACTAAATGTTAATGAAGATAAACAATTTAAAACATTTCATGTATATGAAATATCATATTTATTTTTCTATATCATGTATTTGGAAGAAAAACATCAACCACCAAATAGAATATATGGCATACTTTTCTCTAAAAACATTATCTTGAACATTTTGTTACCAAATGGAGGAAAATGGTTTCAAGACAAATAAATTATAGTATAAACAAAGGAAAATAAAATATAATGATTTAAGGTATAATATCTATATAATTTCCCACAACCAAATGTTTTCATAGAGCATCCAAAAAGAAATTATATTGTAACATAAACCCTTACCGCAAGTCTAATATTACTTCACACATGATCAACTATCATGTATAATAAATATTGGTTTATTATAAAAATTTTCATTAACCATAATCATAAAAAACATACAATTTATTATTCATTTATAATTTCATATATTATTATATTAAAAATTTCAGTGATTTGAAAAAAAATATTTTAAAATAAGTGCTTAAAACTCAACAAACCCATTTTTAGAAAAATGAAATTTTAACCAAAAAACATAGTTTACCTTAATTAAATTCATTTTAATGACTATTATATGAATTTGGAAAAAATTTATTAAATATATTATATGGATAATTTTTTAAAACTACTCATAAATAGATAATACATTAATTTAATAAGATAAAAACACATTGTGCGCATAACATATTTTTTTCAGAAAAACGTATAATTTTCCGTTTAATGATTGTATTTTAATTTAGAACCAATTAAACAATTTCATTCATATTATTCATTTTATTCATTTATAATATATAATTTTCTATAATCATATTATCCCTATTAATACATACCAATCCAATAGCTAGGTGATAAAGATCATATTAAATAATAATAAGTCAGTTTTATATCTCGGTTAGTATAAACATAATGTTTTGTTTAAAGTACGATTTCAATTAAATGAAATTTATTTAATGATAAATATATCATAAAATATCGGGGTTTTATATTAAACCCCATTATCAGAATGTCTCCATTAAAAATTTCATCAACCAATTAAAACAACTAAGGATACTACTGCATCATCCAATCCCCAGGTTCCAATGTAGATTCCTAAAATATATTGTTTAAATAAAATACATTGACCATGTGAGTGGTCTTATTTCAACTAGATTTTTCTCTTTGATCTATAATACCCATTCGTTGTTCCTTATAACAGAGATCATGTTACAGTGTTAGGACCTACGAGTTTAATATATGTGAATGATTAGGTGTTTACTTCTGATGAATAAATACATAAAATAGATTGTGAAAATGAATGATATTTTATAGAATATATAAAAGATAGTAAACCACCCTAATATGATAATGAATTTTTAGGTGACTTGTATAAAAATGGAATAGCATTCCCTTCTTTCTATGTCACATTATCTTATTCCAAATAGATATTCAAATTAATACCATATAACCAACTTCACACAATATATTTCAATGAATATTATCATCCTATATTTTATAACAATATATAGAGGGCCTGATGTGCTACAGAATTGATATGACATTCAATGTTATTTTTAGACCTTTCTTAAGTCCCAATAGCTTTCATTCTCTAGCACCACCCTAATACATTATAGTTAGTAACATCCTATATTAGAGGGATTCATAAAAATCCATAAGAATGGATGAGTTATATATATTATTGTAATAAAATTATAAAAAATGAATGTGATGATCCCAACCACCAATTAAACCATTGTAATGATATCTTTTTATATCCTATATGTTTTGAATTGTCATCTCAGACAGACCATTTATATGAGGATGATATTTAGTGATAATGTTTTACTTTGTATTCCATGATTATTTAAGACAAATCTATAAATTCATGGTAAACCTTATATCATACTCATATACAATATAAAGTGATACAATATATTTTCTTACCACATACATAATGTATACCCTAGATAGATGATCCAGAGAAACATATTTTCTATCTATAGTGATGATTTTGTATAGTGATCAATGACATCCCAAATTACAATATTTCTTTTATATGTTTTGGTGAGTATGAATATGAAATATCTGGAATTTTTTTTCAATGCCATTATGGTATGGGTTATAGTTATACAATCTCCTCATAATTTTATCTCTGGGATATAACTTATTACCTCACCAAGCATCAATATGCATACTCATTAATATCATTTTTCTTGTTCTTACACTAAAAACAATCTTTCATATCCATATAAATATTTATAATTCTATGATGAATAAATATTGATGAACTATGTGATTCATACAATAAATCCTAATTAAACTATGACATTTATGGGAATCATAGTCAATTACTAATCCTTATCATTCCACCAAAAACATGGTAGAACTCCAGAACAATTCTCACTTTCTTCTACAGTTCTACATCATCCATATGCACCTTCTTAATCATCATATAGAAGTACTGTTTGACTTTAATTTGAGAAATTTATCACTTATTTCCTCTTATTAGGATTTAAAGGTTTATCTTTTTAATATCTATAAATATTGGATCTATTAAAACCGTTGTCATGGAAAAACTATAATTTCCCATCTAACATGGACCATTAGCCACCTTGTTTAAATTAATAGGGTTGTAGAGTATTTATCAATCATTATCATTCATAAATTACTAATATATAATTTGTCATACATTTATCTCATTCATGGTTAATATATACTTAAATATAATATTATCAATATATATATAACATATTTAACTATAAATATAATGACTATATATTTTCAATGAATAAATATTATTTCCATCTCCAAATCACGATTCACGTTTTATTCATATGAATTTTCAATTGGGGTGAGAGAAAATCTATCTCCATATCATTATGGGTGCGGAAAAATATAAGTACCTTCTTCAATTCATCACTATATATCACAAAATATTCTCTATTATAGGGTATTGTTTATACCTGGGCACTAAGAAACTTATTTTCATATCCACGAATTTTTATTCACATTAATATCTCCAAATAATCAGTTCTCCCTTAAAATTAGACATGGTTATTGACATATATAGCCATCAAAAATCACTCTCGAGGAACCAGTAGTATTTATCCACCGCACAAAAACTAAGGATCTCAGTTACCATGGTCAGTATGGTCTATTTATCCATAACTATAATATTTAAATAAAACCATCGATATACTCTCTCTTAAAGATATTTAAGCCATGAAGGAAACTATCAATAGACGTAATTCACAATTTATGAATATTTATACAACTTTTACATACTCATGGTCTTCAATGGATTATACAAATGACCTTCATGTCAATATTTTTGAATGGAATATATAATAATATCATATATAAATACTAAAAATAAATTATTTATGTAATATCAAGATACCATATAAATTAAATACATGATGATAAAAGGGGAATTAGTTAGTCAAAATAAAGATATTATAATTTTATATTGACTATAACTCATATGGAATGCTATCTTGGGTATATATAACTTCTTAAAAATCAATTAATAACATCCAGAATGAAGCTCACTCATTAAGAGAAATTGATCTTCACATGGTCAAAAATGAAAGAGCATTTCCCATTTTATTAAATTAAGGAAAATGGGTAGAAAAAAGGAATATGGACGGGGTAATAAAATAAGTCATGCCCTCATTCCAATTATATGAAAAGAAAAATACATTCAAATATCAATGTCTCATTGATAGGAAGCATCATAATCATTATACGAGTAAGAATCATAATCCAAAGGGCCATATGACCACATAACCATAGTTGACATCAGATATGAGTATTATTTCCAATGTCTTTCATACATATGAGGAATAGGGTGAAATCCTTCATCATCCACAAGAACACCTTTCGCTTTAGCTGAGCTTGACTATAGGTTAGTTTTTTTAAGAGTCATACTTTACATCATTGCACCTTCCCTGGATTCCCAATGTTTCCGATAACATAATAATTTTCTATTGATTCCATGAAATATTCTCACCATCACTCGGTGTTTGTTTCCTTTCAAGTGAAGGATAATGAATTCCTAGTCCATTTACAAAATCAATCATGATTTCATGTCACCCTCAATTTAGGCATTCGCACCACGCTAAAACCCAATTGTGTGGGACAACCCTAGTCTGAATGTCAAGGTAGGCAGACATTCCATTTTTTGATGTATAGACAAACATTTCTCAGTATCCTTAGTCACTAGAGGATCCTGCGATGTTCCATGAGGAGCAAATTCTAATTCTTCTGAGGTATACTCATTATCTGTCTCTGTAAGGGATTACATGATGCAATTAAAAAATTCACCATTTTGCATTATTTTCTTCTTCATCTTCTTTGTACATGAATTCTAATGATTCCCCTTAGATTAAAAAATAATGTATTTACAATTTTTATAGAACTTATCATTGGAATGACCAATAACTTGAAAGTCAAGAAAAAATTCACAAAATCTCACATATTTTACTATTAGAGAGATATCATCATCCAAGGTAAATAAATAAATATTATGAATCATGAAATAACATAGATCGACCTCCTACATAACTTTGGCATAATGGACAAATGTCGCATCTCCAACGGTTATCTACATGTTTATTGGAATTCCCACAATTGAGGAAATGCCAAAAATAATTTTAGGATTCCATAAGAGCCAATGAAGGCCACCAATTTTTATCCATACATGAGATATGGTATTATTTATATAAAAATGATTGAAGGGGAAATCCCATTCCTAAAAAAACCATTCCTTGTTTTAGAATAATTGATCTGACCCCCAAGCTACTCATTTGAGATCCTATAATGAAAAAATGATGTGGAAGATTCCTCATCCCATCGGTAAGTGTCTCCAGTCCGAGAACCCCCCATGTAGATGATAACATCAAAACCAATTCTTCAATCATCCAAATTTTACCTGCCCAATAATAAAATGTCTAGAAATAATTAACTTCTCACATTGCTTAAAACATTTGATACTATCCCCTATATTAGAGATTGTACCATCAATTTCACCCTTTCTATCAATTTTTTTAGTAACATTATCACACAGAAATGTGAAATGTACTATATTTAGAATCTGATTCACCTCCTGTAATTCCACTAATATAGTTCCTTGTATAAGACAATTTACCAGATTATATTCTCATATTTTCTTTAACAAATGGGTGATTTTATTTTTCCCTCGTTACTTTTGGTTGAGGAATCTCATACCATGTCATATTTCCCATAAATCTACCCGAATTATTCAAATCAGTCATCACCGCCACAAAATTATCCATCTCAACCACTATTGGCTTTCTCCAAGTGAGACTAGTAGGAACCATTGAGTTTCAGCAGTCTTCTTCAATTGGCCTCATCATAGACAATCGAAACCTCACATTAATCGTGTCATACAACTCTTCAATATGCCACTAATCATTTATCTCTCCACCCATTGCATCATGGTGATCATCCATAGCACCCACAACTGCCTGAGTCAATTCATGTTCAGATCTGTGAGGTAAATTCTTTATGGTGACTATCTCCACCATAGTTGCATGAACCTGCATGGCATGTCTTTAATCAATCAGTGCGGCATCCAACATGTTTTTTCATTAGTCCACTATGTCTGGAACCACCAGAGTTAGATCATGTTTGGATCTACAAGGATAACTCATGGTGGATGCAGCCACCTTAAATCTGGAGCACCATGTGCCATTATTTCATATAGAAGGAGTCGCTCAAGGAACCCTTCTAGGGATCTGACCTCCAACAACAACGGTGGAGAAAATGAAATGATAGAAAGACATATTCAATAACTCTAGGTCTATAGAACACTGAATATTCCATGAGAGGGAATGTTTTAAGCCCCCACCATCTTTATATCTAGATCTATACATTTTTATCAAACAATTAATCAATACATAGTGAATAATACGTGTTCTTGATAGTGATAATTTTATTTTATTGATAATAAATGAAAAGATTTAGGAACCCAATTTTTTTAAGAAAATTTATTTTACCCCCATTGTGACACACTATGGTGTATTTATCACTTATCTATATTATTTTCACGTTTCTAATTTATTTATTATAACTCATTTATATCCATTAATTACAGAGTCTTTTAAATAGGTGTAGCACTAGGAATGAGTTATATTGAAAAAATAGCTTCATGATATATGGTAATACTAGGAAATTTTTTAGGAAATACATTAGCTTAATCCAGAAAAATATTAATAAATTTTATATTGAGTTTATTCTAAAGCATTTCAGATAAAACATACCTCATGAATGGTATTTAAGACCCTTAAAACATATGTAACATCAAATTTATTTTCTTATTAATCCTCACAAAAAATTTCATCATATATTGATTCAGAATATCAAATGTGAAATCAATTTCAAAATTGAATTTGGATCTATATATATAGATCCATTCTATTACCAAAATACATTAAAATTAAAATTGTGTGAGAATAAAAATATTTATAGGAATTAAAATCCCACAAAAACTCTATCGGAGAAGATTTATAGACATGAGACATGATCATCATACCATTATAAGTTTTTAATGTTAAATTAACATCCAACCATTAATTTTATGATGTGATTCTATTAAAAAATCTTGATATTATAGGTCATAGATCCTGAAACAAATAATGGATTTTTTAGTTCTATATTAGATGTTATGTTTACTTTTTACCACATTTTCTAATGAACCACATCAATATTTCTGATCACATGATCATTCCCATTGTCTATTACATTAAGTGGTTGTTGATACTTATTATCATTATTAACCCTCGATTACATACTCTTATAGAATAAATGATCATAATCCTTGCAATTATATAATTAGAGCGTGGGTGGCCTATTTGGTTGATCCATTTCAAATTTACCTTAATTTATTATACAATTTATATTACCTTGTTATTAATTTACTTGATGGCATTATTTTCTATAATTGACACATTTGCGAGACCCCATAAGTTAATTTTCACAATTCTTACTTCCATTTTTTTGACCTAACTAATGGTATGGTATCATTCTTATATGTGTTTATTATTATTATTTCATTGAGATTAAAACATTAAATTATTCTCCAAAACCATGACAACACATAGATAACCATTTTTCTTTTATTTCATTAAATCACATAAAAAAATTCCTTCATATCTACTAGAGTCTTTTATATCCAATTCCATTCATATAATAGGTCTCAAATCACTGAATAATTGGTTAAATTTCCTTTTAAGATCAATAAAACAATTGAAGCTTTACTTGAATCTACGGTGAAATTATATTCATTGGCGTTAGTGGATTCATCATCCTTCTTATTTAGTTTAATTAATCACCATTCCCTTTTTATGCGATGATTTTAGAGATAATAATTATTAAAAAATATCTTCATAAATACTTCCAATGTCATGGAGTTAATTTCTACCCAACACCGCATATTATTTGTAAGATTACACCATTGATCAACTTCACCATCCCAATGATAGATGGCCATAATAACCTTATCATGGTCTAAGATCTTGATAACAGAGAACATATTTTTAATGGCCTCAACCTATTTCTTAAATATAAGTAGATGCTAAGACCCACAAAAGAAATGTGGATGTTTTTGCATAAAATAATAAATAGTTTTTTTTCTTTATATGGTCATTTAGAAGTCTAGTATCACTCATGTTACCATTTATATGTTATGATGGGTGGACGATCATAAAGGAAATGATTTGGCATCATAGTTCCCATTGCATTTAGATTGTCATGAAGATGGCCATTCCAATTCCCATCACATTTAATGTTAACATTATTCCTCTCAGATCTAAATATTTTCAAAAACCCAAATTAAAAGTGTGAGAAACAATAATCATAATGAGTAATCATGTAATCCTAAAAAATAATTCCTAAAATTGGGAAATCATGACACATTATTTTCAGTCTATTTAACATTGGGTTTAACCATGGTAATTATTAGTCAAAATCTTTTTAAATCCTCCATTATTATTTATAAATAATATATGAACTATCATAACAATATCCTCTAGGAGATTCAAGCTATGTGTTTCATCAGAGTACCACTCATCGTGAACCAGTGAGGATTTATTTACTACCCAATATTCCCTTTTCAGGGGGTTTTACCCTTAGTTGTATCAATGCCTTTGATGCATCTATTTACCAATATATATTCATGGATGTATATTCTAAGAAACCAACCTTATTTCTACTTAAATAAATCTTTTGTATGTTATCATATACATATATATATATCCTATGTTTTAATAAATTTTATCTAATTATACTCTTAAAAAAGTACTAAATCCTTGTCTAAAAACAACTGTGTCTGTCTAATCAATTCATACAAATATAACACTTAATTTTGATAAATATTAAATATATCTAATAAAAAATCATTCTACATGACTATAATGGTTAGAGTATTATGAGATTGGATACATAGTCAACATTTTTTAGAATATATCTTAAACATCTCCAAAACTATTCCCACATAGTAAAATTAATTGTGATACAATACTTTAAACATTTATTTATAACCTACGGGAAGGAAACCTAATAATGAATGATCTAATATGTCCAATAAGGGTTAAAATAATTGATATTAATAAATTATTTTAGTTTATCATACGATAAGCATAATTGTATGATAACATTATCATACAATACAATAATCATACCCCAATCAGTCCATGATCATTAATCATAAATCAAATCCGAAGGAATTGACATAAAAAGATATATTTCATTAGTGTGCGGAGTAATCAATAATCAAAATGAATGATTTTAACATATCATAATCATAATAAATAATTTTTTTCATAAAAATAAGTAAATAAAATCATTTCCCTAGTCAAGGATCACTACCAAGACAATCATAATGGATTAAGTTAACTCCCCATTCCATTATTTCCTTATTCATGTTTCACTCGCAAGACATTTATATCAGACATTATCAATTACTAACTTGGGATCTCCCCACATTTCAGTACATATTATCTTATTGGTCTGCATTATTACCCAATTCATAATAGTGATATATATATATATAACTCACTATAATGATAAAGGGTTAAATGACTACATTAAATTACTTATATCAAAAATTTAATACTTTCTTTTTGGGAGCCTTCCTGATTAGATCTCCATAGTGAAGTGTTTTTGGATGGGAGTATTGATCATGATGGGTGAACTTATAGTATGTTTTCCCAGGGTATGTTCGAGTGAGGAAAAAGCATGCTAGAAAGAACATGTGTTGGCATACATGGACAATTATTAAATAGATGACTCGTTCTGGCATGTGGGGTTCCCTAGGGTGGGGACCATGTGTATGTGGGGAAAATTGTGATACCCAGTAGTCCAGGACTAAAACACCATGCTAGGGTAGGGTTTTTAGACTGTCAGTGCATAACAGTTGTTACATTTGGTATCATAGGTGGTACCCAACCTTAACTGTGGTGCACTCACTAGGTTGAGATGAATGTTCGACAACAAGGATGTTGTGCTATAAAGGTGGTGAATTTAATGGCCCAAAATGATAAAGGGTTAAATTATTTACTGATATGTGTAACACCTGTATGTTTTAATGAAATATTTAATTAATTTTTATTTTTAAGTAGCGTGATTTGCATGTAATCATGAGTTTAATAAAACTATGAGATACCCTTTTATAAAATTACTATTATAGCCTAGTCATTAGGTTAGAAGGTATAATTATAATTAACATATGAAAATGCATTATTGAAAATATAAAATAGTTTTATATTTTTATTTTAGAATGAATTTTTTTTTAATGAAATTTATATGATTTATATGTTTTATATACTTAATAAAATATTTTTGATATTCATTCAATGGATATTTGTGTAGTAGGTTATGAATAAAACCCTATTTAACTTAATTATTTAAAAAACAGCTTCATTTTACCCCATTTATTGGAAAATCCATTTTAAATATAGAGTTTGAAACCTTAACGATTTTTTTATAACAACATAAACTTTTTATTTTGAATGAGGGTATAAAAATTTACTTTGGAAATTTTTTTATATTTTTCTGATAACTTATATATTTTGATGAATAATAAATTACACTAAATTTTAATTAAACACAACTTATATAATTGAGATAATTTATATGGTTAAATTATAATATTTAAAGGTTTTAATGTATAAATAGAATATGTTCTCACAATTTAATATAATTTATGTCATTGTCATTAATTTCACATTGGATTCAATGGTAAATTGTTTTTAACCTTCTGCAATTTTTTAACATTTAAAACATGTTTTCTCAACAACTGAATTAGTTTTAAAATAATTACTTAAACTTTTGTGTTTTGAATTTAGAAAAATTAATTCCATATTCGGAATCATTAGGTACAAATTATGTTAATATGATACTTTTTTTTTGTCATTATGAATCTTATCTTTACTAATAATGTTTATTATCATCGTTAATAGTGAATCAGGTAATTATGGGTAAAATTAATATTCTAAAGCTAACATAACACCTGTAAAAATACAATCAGATGATTAAATTCTTCCCTTATAAACTATTATTCGAAATGGAAGCACTTTATTGCTACTTACAAATTAAAATGACCAGAATGTAATAAAAAATAATTAAATGGACAAATTGTCAAATCTCTTTTAATATATGTGTATTAGTTATAACATATGGATAATTAAGATATGAAATTGAAAATAAATAGTATTTGTAAATCTAAAAAAAATTACCCATGTCTGAAAAAAAAATCTAATTTTTATAGATTAAATAATTTTTAGTAATGAAGACACAATTGTGATGAAGAAATTATTTTATTAATAGAAATATCCATCAAATGGTTTTAAAAATTATAGAGTAAATAACATATGAATTAAGTAATGTTCTTATATGATTTTTATTGGTGAATGTGACATTTTAAAAGTATATTTAATATTTTTGTTCTAATTTATCTTCTGTTTTAATTCTATTTATATTCAAATAAATGAATAGTATCAAAATTGACACTATTGTTATATTATAGACATAACATTTTATTAAATTCTTTAAAAATAATAAATTAAAATTAAAAATCAGAAGTGATAATTATAAGTTCTAAAATATCATAAATTATACATTTGTGGTTAATTAAAATAACATAAGTAAATATTCATTACCATTAAATATTTAGAAGATTATTACCATAATTAAACGTTAATAAAATAATTAAGGATCATTAAAAAATAAAATGACCAAATTGACCAAATAAGTTGTAAAAAATTTATAGGTTTATGATATTAAAAACTAATATCATATTATGTTTTAATTATGGAAACATTTTATGTTTTTGGGTAGGGTTTGAGTTTATTATAAGGTAATATTTTTTGGTTTTTCCTAAAGTACCCCTTCCTCCCTTATAAAAAGGCACCTCCTCCATCTCCTATTCAATCCATTTTTAGCCAACAATCTAGGCCATACCCTAACCATTAATCATGTAAAATTCCATAATAATATTCTAGAGTTTCTGGTCTTCTCAAAAAACCAACTCTAGTACCCTAAGTGGAAATTCAAAGGAGGCACGTTGAGGAAGTGGTAATCTCTTCTATCGGTTCTTTCAAGTTTTTGACATCTTCTACAAATTCTTATTTGTTATTTAATTATAAAATAATAACTTCAGTATCACTCATATACTATTATGTTATTATAAATATGAAAGAACCCTATTTCACCGTCTATCCATCGTACCAAAAAACGAAATCATCGTCCGTGCGTACTTACGACTTACCATCTCCACGTCGTGGTTTAATATGTTTTTCACCAACCCCATACTTGGATGGATATAATGGTATAAATAATACGTATATATGAATAATATAACATTATACTAATTCTATGATACTATACACCATCCACTTCAATACAATTCAGTAATAATGGGAACGATATCGTCGCTCGTGCATACGTACAGCTTACCGTCTCCACATTGCGATATGATTCGTTCTACATGATCTTCATTAAACCATGATTATATAAATGAATTGAATGAATAAATATGATATATATTATACTAATACCATGGTGTAAATTATATAACTAAAACCTAAAATGAAAAATAAGAACATATCTAACAAATCTTATATAAGAACATAACGCATTTATTACCCAAATAATGAGTAACAATGAAATGTTACAGACAAACCGTTGAAAATATGATAAAAATGTTATCACAGAAATTATTATGATTCTGTAATAAATCTTTAAAATTATTTAAATCATTATACAATAGTTTTAGATATATACGAATCGTATCACACCTAAGGTATGTGATAATGTTTCCAATCTCGTTTTTATCTGATATTATTTATTCGTAATTATTTACTGAGGTTATATTTATAGTCCATGAAATTTTTTTCTAAAATTGTTTTTAAAAAATGTTTACTATACTTCCATGTATTTTTAAATTAATTTTTACCTTTTTTTACTTTTAAAAAAATTAACGGAAATAATATTTCTTTTGATTACAATATAAGACATTTTTTACCTTTTAGGTAAAAGTATACGAAGAATGTATTTTTAACTTATACATCATGAATAGATTTTTACGATTTCATAGAGAATTAATTCCATTAGTCATACATTACAAGTTTTCATGTTCATATTCAACAAACTTTTTTTCTTTTAAAATATCATGACATATATAGAAAATAAAATGTTTTTGAAGATGAAAGGATATTTTCCTCAAGATCCCAGTTCAAGTGTTTTATCATAATTATTTTCCATATATAACGATATAGGGTTATGTTTCTATCCTAATTATTTTATTGATGTGATTACATAATTACTTTTATGAAGTCCATTTATCTTATATGGATTATTTTGTGATGTATTGATTTTTAAGAATCCCATTGTATTACATGGGTAATGCTATGATGTATGATTTATGTTTTTGTGGCACACATAAGAATATTTTCATTATGAGGTGGGTGGGTCCTATATCTCCCTAAAATTCCTTGGGTAAAGATTTATATCTAATGAGATAAACATGGATAGAACAAAAAATTAATTTGGTTCAGTGATACAGGACTGAAACGAGGAGTGAAGTCAGATCAGTAATGGAATTTGTCTGCTATGATGGTCTTGGAAATGAGCCTTAACTAATATGAAAGGATTGTCTATGCTTATGTGTGTATGAAAAATTGTTTCATGTCTTATGTTATTATTATTGGGATTATAT
Source organism: Viscum album (assembly GCA_963277665.1). Taxonomy (NCBI): domain Eukaryota; kingdom Viridiplantae; phylum Streptophyta; class Magnoliopsida; order Santalales; family Viscaceae; genus Viscum; species Viscum album. The sequence goes on along the minus strand of OY728133.1, from coordinate 1,367,906,835 downwards.
TCCACTACTATTATTAATCCCATGACATGATATTATAATCTCTTATGCAGGATAATATTTTCAAATTTTATGTTCTTATGATTGTGATATGATTTATATTTCCCTTGTTTCCCCGTACCGAGAATTTGTGCCCACCCTTTTGTATGTTTTTCCCCAGTTCAATAAAATGGGTATTAAATATGATATTCCAAAAATGAGTCTGGTTATAATGAAATTAATGTGAGAAAATATTGTTTTTTATGTACCAGTTGTTTATGTTTCCCAGTTTCTAAAGCCAATAAACCTATATGGTCATGTTATGGTTTTTTATATATTGTAATAAATATAATTCAATTCTGATGTAATAACATTTTACGTAATGAATGGGTTGTTATAGTTCCTATTAGAGGAAAGGTGTAGTTAACATTGGGAAACTAGGATGTGAAAGCCTTAGTAAGAACGCAATGGTTATGTCTATGTATAGTATACAATTCTGGTTTTTTAGAAATGACAATGAATAATCTAGGATAAAACCTAAAGTGTCCTAATTTGAAATTTAATTTTTCATTATCTGGTTTTCCTATTATAATTAGTTTTTCTCACAACAAGATTCTTGGTTTTAGTCAATGGATAGAACCCAAAGGAACGACATTAATGCTGAATGTGTTGGGAACTGCAATGATTATTCCCCTGAGAAACCAAATGTTATGGTAGCTAAAATAAAAAATATTGTATCTATGCTCACATAGATTTCTGAATATATGAATCTTTTCGGACTACCAAACGATCAAAGAAGGGAGAAACACTCTGTTGAATCCATCGTGAGATAGTGTCAACCATCATTCAGTGGGTCTTTTGTTCCATTAGTGGATGAACAGTGGATCCGTACCATTGAAAAGATTTTTTTAGTCATACTATTTTTTGATCATGATAATGACATCATAAGAGTATATCGTTTGGACGGTGAAGTTGATCAATTGTGTAATATTTTCAAGAATAAAAGGAAATGATATGAAATTGAGTCTATGGAATGAGATTAGTTCAAGAACGTATTTTTCAATAAGTTCATCCCTCGTATTCTTTGAACAATGATGGAGAAGGAGTTTCTTGAAAAGAATAAAAAGTATGATGAATCAGTTGGTACCTACGAAGCTAATTTTACAAGACATGCATGGTACGATTCCAGAATTATTATCCAACCTACTAGTAAGATCGATCGATTCATTAGTGGATTATAACAATGTCTCCAAAGGGAATTATCCATAAGGAACTTTAATAGATACACGAAAATTGTTCGATGTGCTCTCATGGTTGAGATAGAGATTGGAGTAACCCATTAGTCATAAGTGTTTTATAAGAAGAGGGAAATGGAATTCAAAGGTAAATCTAAAGACCATGGTAAAAAGAATATGAGGTTTCCCTAATTCTCAAAGTGTGGAATTAAACATTGATGAAATTTCCTTAAATGGAAAAGTAAATGTTTTATGTGTGGAAAATAAGGTCATTGGGCAATTGAATGCCGAAGTGATAGGAGAAAGTTTTCTACTAATGCGAACACAGAAAAGGCTACATAGAATTGACCATATACACATAAATGTTATAAGTGGAAGTAAATGGGGCAATATTCCAATCAATTTTCTAATCCAAGGGTTATTGATGATGATCAACATCAAATAAATCTTACGGACAAAGGAAAAGGAATGTCACATGCTATTACTATTGGCGATGTGGAGTACGATAATGAAGTGGTCAAAGGTAAACATACCATCCACTCTAAAGTATAAAATGTTTTATTTTATTATGAATACACCCAATCATTTATATCTAAAGAATTTTTTAATTGAATCTTCGTGTTTCCTCAAAAATTAGATGTTGAGTTAGTTGGGGAAACTCTTAATGGAAAAATTGTCGCCTCAAAAGTTTACAATTATTCTCCGATAGAAGTTTGTGGGAGTGTGCTTCCAAAAAATCTTGTGATCTCTCATATAGTGGAATTTGATGTGATTCTTGGCATGGATTGTATTTCTTTATATGGAGCTCATATCAATTCCCAATGAATGGATGTCACATTTCATTTTATAGATCAATCTATGATCATATATCGATGCAATGATGAATATAACCTTCTAGTAGAAATGTATTCAATCTTATGGGCCTGAATTTTAATAAATGAGGGTTATTTATCTCAAATAGTTGGTGAGAAACTCACAATTATGAATACACCATTTTTACGGGAGTTTGATGAGGTCTTTCTGGGGGAATTTCCATGTCTTCCACAAGAATATGAATTTATGTTTTCAATAGAACTAATTTGGGTTCTATGCATATTTCAATGAAACATTATATAATGTACTCAGTTGAGTTTTAGTAATTGAATAAGAAACTCAAAAAGAATCTTGATAAGGGATTCATACGCCCTATTGCGTCACCGTAGAAAGCACCCATTGTTCTTGTTAAGATGAAATATGGATCAGTGATAATTTTTATTGATTATCAAGAACATAACAAGATCATTATCAAAAATAAATATCTTCTCCCATGCATTGATGACTTATTTGAACCACTATACGGAGCTCAATACTTTTCCAACATTGATCATCATTCCAGATATCATTAATTTGGGGTCAAAATGATTATCTACCAAAGATAGAACTCCGTACAAGGTATGGACAATATAAATTTATTGTTATGCCTTTTTGTCTTACTAGTTCCCCGACTATCTTCATGGGTTTAATGAATAGTCTTTAGAGAGTTTCTTGATTATTTTTTGTTAATATATATAGATTATATTCCTGTCTATTCAGAGAGAAATAAAGAACATGATGATTACTTGATAATTATATTAATGACCCAGTGAAAGGATAAGATTTATGCCGAATTTACAAAGTGTGAATTTTGGCTTTAAAAAGATTCATTTTAGGGCCACATAATTTCAAGTGAGCATATATTAGTGGATCTAGCAAAAACAGAGGTTTTTGAAAGATAGTCGAGGCCAACAATAGTAATTGAGATCTCAATTTCACTTGGTTTGGCTTGATATTATCAATGTTTTGTGAAAGAGTTTTCATGATTATCTAATCCACTCACCAAGTTGACTTGGAAAGGAGTTAATTTCATTTGAATGGAGGAATGCGAATATAATGTCAATGAGCTAAAAAATGTTTATCTAGTGCACCTATAATGACTATTCCTTGTAGTGGAAAAAGGTTTCTGATCTTCAGTGATGAATCCAAGAAGGGTTTGGGGTGTGTTCTTATGCAAAATTATTTGGTGATAGCTTATGCCTCTTGAGAGTTGAAAATCCATGAGAAAAATTTTCCAACTCATTATTTTGAGTTAGCTGTTGTAATATTTGCATTAACAATATGGATGCATTATAATTACAGTGAAAGGTGTGATATTTATATTGATAATAAATGTTTAAATTATATTTTTACACAAAAGTATCAGAATATTCCCCAATCAAGATCGTTGGAATTGAGTAATGATTACAACTACTAAACACATTATCATCCTGGGAAAGAGAAGAAGGTGGTGGATGCTTTTAGTCAAGAAGACTGTACAAACTTATTTATGATGAGGATCACAAGAGATTCAATTTTTATGGATTTTCAAAGAATGTATTATTAATTTTTAAGGGAAGGGGAGAAATATTATCATTATCAAATGAATGTTCAACTATCTATACTTGTTCATATTAAAGTGCCATAGAAGGAATATGTAGAGTTACAAAAAAATGTGATAAATGTTAATGAATCCATCCTTGATTGTGATGAAATAATAAGGTTTAAGAACCATATTAATAATCCTCCAATAACATAAGTAAGAAGGAATTATTGGATGAGGCTCATAGTTCTTCATTCTCTATTCAACCAGGAAGCACAAAGATGCATAGGGACCAAAAAGAGTAATTCTAGTAGGATGGACTACAAAGAGAAGTCATTGAATATGTCTCTTGATGCTTGGATTGTTAAATAGTTATGGCTGGAAGACAGAAATCTAAGGGGATTTTACAACCATTATCTTAACAAAAATGTAAATGGGAAAACATCACTACAGACTTTGTTATCGAACATCCCAAAACATCCAAAGGAAATAATGTTATTTAGGTTATTGATGATCATATTACGATGTCAGCACACATCAGTTTTATTAGAGAGTATATCTCTATGGATCAGCTTTCCATGATATATGTAAAATAAGTGGTATGATTTTATAGAGTACCACATTCCATTATATATAATCGGGATCCAAGGATTATCTCGATGTTCTAGTGAAGTCTTTAGCATGCTTTGGATACAGTGTTATGTTTTAGCACTTCTTATCATCCTCGAGCATACGATCAGTCTGAGAGGAAGATTCAATCTATGAAAGTCAAGTTTATAGCTTGATCTATGTATTTCAAAGGTATTTGGGATCAACACATACCGTAGGTGGAATTTTCATATAACAATAGATTTCACTCCAATATTCATATTCTTCCTTATAAATCCCTCTGTGGAATTATGTAAAGTCCTCTTACTTTCTAGGGTGATGTTGGGGGAATAAATATATTATAACGAGATCTTGTTGACTAAATTCTAGAAAATGTCAGATCTATTCAACAATATATAAGATCAGATCAAAGTGGAAAAAAAAGTTATGATGATAACTGAAGAAACAGCCTATAGTTTGAAGGGTGTGATAATGTGTTAGTACGAATATCTCCCTATAATAGAGTAATTTGATTTGGAAAGAAGGGCATGTTGATCCCTCAGTATATTAATCCTTTTGAAAATTTGGATCTTGTTGGGAAGGTAACTTACCTATTTTCGCTTTAACCGAATTACTCTAAATTTCATGATGTGTTCCATGTATCTCTCATGAGAAAGTACATACCTACTTCTTCTCATGTACTAAGCTCAGAAGTCGTACAGAAAGAGAAAGATCGTTCTTAGAAATAACAATAGATAATAATTTGGGATCTCAGAAAACAATTCTATGAAAGAAGACCACTCGCTTGGTTAATTTTTTATGGAGGAAGCACCATTTTGAAGAAGCTACATGGGAACCTCATGATCTGATTAAGGAGATGTATCCTCATCTGTGTGTTTCCATGTGACAAATTTTGAGGACGAATTTTAATATAAGGGGGTAGAATGTAACACCTATAATTTTTTATGAAATATTTTAATAATTTATATTCTTTAATATATTTCTTTTAACGCAATAATGTGTTTAAAAAAACTATGATATTCCCTTAATATGAAATTATTGTTATAGCCTAGCCGTTAGGTTAGTGGAAATAATTATAACTAACTTATGAAAATGCATTATGAAAAATATAAATAAATTAAGTATTTTTATTTTTGAATGAATTATTTTTGGTAATGAAATTTATAATATATATGTGTGTTATATACTTAATAAAATATTTTTGATATTCATTCAATGGATATTTTAGTCATAGGTTATGAATAAAACCCTATTTGATGTATTTTTTTAAATGTTAATTTTACACCTTTGAATGGTGCAAACATTTTAAATTATGGGTTTGACACATTAATGGTTTTTTATGACATCATAAACATGTTTTTTAAGTGGGCTATAGAAATTTAATTTTTAAAAATATTGGATATTTTTCTGATAACTTTCATATTTGGAGGAATAGTAAAAATATGATACATTTTTATTAAAAACAACTTGTTACATTGAGATAATTTATACAGTAAAATTATATTATTGAATGGTTTTAAATTATACATAGAATACATTTTTACAATTACATATAATTTATGTCATTACCATTAATTTGACATTAAATTAATATGTAAAATCATTTCAATCTTTTGCAATGTTTTATCTTTTAAAACCTATTTTCTCAACAAATAGATTAATTTTGAATTAATTACTGCAACTTCTGTGGTGTGAATTTTCAAAATAAATTTTTTTATTTGAATTATTATTTCTAAATTATGTTAATAGGGCACTTTTATCTTTTGGAATTAACAATAGTAATTGTGGTAATTATTTTTATTACCATGGTAAAAGGTGAATTTGTTAATTAAGGGTAAAAATAATTTTATAAAATTACTTTAACACCTGTAAAAATCATATTAGGTTATTAAATTCGACCCTTGTCATCTATTGTTCAAAATGGAATCACATTATAGCCACTTACCTATGAAAATGACATGAATGTAACAAAAACTAATGAAATGGACAAAGAGTCGCACTCTCTTTTAATATAAGAATATTAATTTTAATATATGGATAAATATGTGATAAAATAGACTATAGATTGTCTCTATCAATATAAAAGAATTACCCAAAATATAAATTTTTATTTATAATTTTTCGAGATAAAATATTTACCATTAATGATGACACCATAGCAATGTAGAAATTATTTTGTTAATAGAAATATCAAATAAATGGTTTTAAAAATGTTAAAAGAAATATCATATGAACTAATTAATGTTTTACATGAATTTTCTAGGTGACTATGACATATTATGAGTGTATTTAATATTTTTATTAATATTTATCTTTTTTATAATTCAATTTAATGTCTAATAAATGAATAGTGTCAATATCTAAACCATTGATATTTTCTAAACATAACATTTTATTAAATTATATAAAAATAATAAAAATATTTAAAAAAAACAGTGTGATAATTATACGATCTAAAATATCATATAGTATCCGTTTATGGTCAACTAACAGCAAATAAGTAAATATTAATTACCATTAAATATTTATAATATTCTTACCAAAATTAAACATTAATAGAATAACTAAGGATCAATTAAAATAATAAGGTTTAAATTGATGAAATAAGTTGTCTAAAATTTATTGGATGATGATATTACAACCCAATATCTTCTCATATTATATTTAGGGACACTTTGGTGGTTTTTGGGTGGGGTTTGATTTTATTATAAAGTAATATTATTGAGTGTTTCCTAAAGTACCTCATCCTCTCTTATAAAAGGGAACCTCCTCCCTCTCCTCCTCACTCCATTTCAATCCCCAATGCTCAGCCAAAACCTCCCCATTACTCTTCTATACATCACTAATAACATACTGGTGGTTCTGGTATTCTCAATTGACCAACTCTAGTGCCCTATGTAGAAATTCAAAGTAGGGATGTTGAGAAGAGGTAATCTCTTCTACCGATTCTTTCATGTTTCTTTCTTCTTATACTTCATCTTCTTTAGTTGTTTCATTATAAAACAATAATTTAAGTATCACTCATATACATATATGTTATTATAAATAGAAAACAACCCTATTTCACCTTCTATCCATCATACGAAAAATTAAATCACCGCACGTGCGTACGTACGACATACCGTCTCCACATCATAGTGTAATATGTTTTTGACCACCACCATACGTGGATGAGAATAATGGTACTAATAATACCTATATACAAATAATATAACATTATACTAATTTTGAGATATTATACACAATTCACTTCAATACCATTCAATAATTATGGGAATGATATCGTTGCTTCTGCCTACGTTTGGCTTACCGTCTCCACCGTGCGATGTGATTCATTCTACATGATCTACATTAAATCATGACTATATAAATAAATTTAATGAAAAAATATTATATATGTTATACTAATAACATGATTTACATGATATAACTATATCCTAGAAATAGAAACAAGAACTTATCTTACAAAAGAAACATAAGAACATAAAGCAGTTAATACAAGAATAACGAGTAACAATGAAATGTTACTAACAAACAGATTAAAATATAATCATAAATATTGTCATAAAAATGATTATGATTCTGGAATAAATCTGAAACATTATTTAAATAATAGTACTGTACGTTCAAATACAAACGAATCATATCGTACCTAAGGTAAGGGATAACATTTCAAATCTTGATTTTATCTAAGATTGTTTATTCATATGTAATTACAGGTGTTATATTTTTCAACCATGTCCACATTTTCTAAAAAAAATCATAATTTTTTTTATTCCTCAATGTTTTTTTAAATTCATTTATAACATAGTATGGTTGTTATAATTCTTTTGTTTACCATACGAGGTACTTTTGGACATTTCCAACAAATGTACGAGAGGAGTGTTTTTTAACTTATAAGGCATGAATGAATTTTTGCGCTTTCATATAGAATTATTTCAATGAATATCACTTTACATTTTTTCAGTTTTATTTTCACTTAAATTATTATTTTTTTTAAAATTACATGAAATATTGAGAAAATAAAATTTTTTTGAATAAGAAATGATATTTTCCTCAATAACATAGTTCAAGTGTATTATGAAAATTATTTTCCATCTAAGATGATCTAGGGTTATTTTTATATCCCTATTATTATATTTATTTGATTATGGAGTTATATTTATAAATTCATTTTATATTATATGGATTATGTTTTTATGGAATGATGTTTAAGAATCCAATATTATTACATGGGTTATGCTATGATGTATGATTTATGTATTTTTGGAAAACATACGAATGGTTTAATTATAAGATGAGTTGAACAATATCTCCCTACAATGCTTTGGGTAATTATTTATATACCATGAGATAGACATGGATGGAATGAAAAGTTCAGAAGGTTCAGTTATTCAGGAATAGAATGAAGAGTGATCTCCATTCAGTAATAGAAATTGTCTGTTATGATGGTTTTGTCAAAGAGACACGACTAATATGAAATGATTTTCTATTCTTATCTATCTATACCAAAAATATTCATGTATTAGGTTATGATTATGGAGATTAAATTTCACATCTATGATTTATACCATAACATGATATTATGATCTCTTATGCAGGATAATATTTTCAAGTGTTATGTTCTTGTGAATATGATATGATTGATATTTTCTTTTTTTACCCATACTGGCCATTTGAGATCACCCTTTTGTATGTATATTTTCCCTAGGTCAGGAGGAAGGGTATTAAATATTATATCCCAAAAATTAGTCTAGTTATGATGAAATAAGCAAGAGACAATGTAAATGTTTTTTGAACCAGTTGTTTATGTTTCCCAATTACTAAATACACTATACCTATATGGTACTTTCAAAGATTTGTTTTATGTTGAAAAAAATGTACATCATTTTTTGAAGCAATAACAATGTATATAAATTATGGGTCATTATAACATGAGTAATTTGAAAAATGTGAAATATTATTTTCAAGAGCCTACCTGATTAGAAATCCAATGTTAAGCATTCTTGGACTTGAGTAGAGATCAAGATGGATGAACTTCTAGGATGATTCCCTAGGTGTGTGTGAGTGAGGAAAAGAACATAAGAAGTAACATGGGATAAAATTTGAATAGTTATCCCTTACCTTAGGTATGATATGCTTCATACATATCCAAAACTCCTATATAATGATTTAAATATTTTAATTGATTTATTACAGAATAATATTCATTTTTATGATATCATATATGGTTCACTTATGACTTTATATTACCCGTTTTTTTGTACGATCTATGTTAAAGCAGCGTTTTGGGTTAAGTTGTTTTATTTATCATTCGTGTTTGGACATTTTGTTCTGCTATTATTACTTATATCCTGATTTAATTAATTAAAGAATGTATAAAATTATTTATATATAATATATATTCATTATATACATATATATATATGATAGATCTATTAAATGGAATGAAATACACCGTTTTTGGAGACGGTAGGTCATACGTATGTATGAACGTTGTTTTCGTTTCCTTATTGAATTGAATGAAATTAAGTAGATGAAATAAATAAATATACACATAAATCCAGTATCATTATTTTTTCTTATATCTCATGATTACTTATTATATACAATTTATAATCATTCATGAATGATTAACATGGAGAATGAATCTCATCGCGTCGTGGAGACGGTAGTCCGTACGTACGCACGAGCGATGATATCATTCCCATGATCATGGAATTCCATTGATGTGTATGTATAATATTTCATAATAAATATCAATTTTCAATAATCATATATAGTCATTTATTTACACCATTATACCCATCCAAGTAAGGTGGTGGTCGAAAATAGATTACACCACAGTGTGGAGACGGTATTCCGTACGTACGCAAGCGCGGTGATATCATTTTCCGTAGGATGGATAGATGGTGAAATAGGGTTGTTTCATACATATAATAACATATCAGTATATTTTTTATACTGATGTTATTACTTCATAATGAAACAAATAAAGAAGAAGAAGTAGAATAAGAAATAAAGTTGAAATAATCGGTAACAGATATTACCTCTTCTTTCGAAACTTCTTTTTGAAACCTCCTATTAGGTCACAATGATTTGTCTTTGAAGAAGACCGGAACCTCTAGGATTTTTCTAGGGAAGTGGATAAGAGAAATGGGTAGGGTTTGGCCGAGCATGAAGGCTCAATGTGGTGTGAGGAAGAGAGGGAGGAGGTGCCCTTTTATAAGGTCGGAGAGGGGAACCTTTAAAATAACAAAAAATATTATTTTATTGTAAATTAATATTCAGTTTTTAATAGCTCCAAAGTGAGATATGTCAAAGATAAGGTGGGGATGGGTCTAAATACTCTCATCAAATAGATTTTATACAAGTTTAGGTTTCTATTTTAAACATAACCTTTAGATTTAACTTTAAGTTAAATAATTTTTCTTTTCCCGTGTCTTCTTGTTTTCTTACACTATGAGGTTAATAAACGTACTATAACAAGACAAAATAACCCCAAGTTGTTTAATATTAATATATATATCTTTATCTAAGTCATTTTTCTAAACCATAGATTTTTAAGAATAAAATAATAATTAATAAAATAATATTTGTTTTAAAAACTATTTTATGTCAATTTTGAAACCATTTTGTAATTGATTTTTTTGAAACTCATATCAGAATGATTAGTTCGCAAACAGTAATCTAAATCAATACTAACATGTCATATTAACGTAGAAAATTAGTTTAATTCATATAAAGTTTCAAATTACATTTATTTGGGTATTTATAACATCAATTATGTCAATATTTCATTAATATGATAATTACAGCATCATAATTCTGTCATAAATAAATTAAATTATTTAATGTCTGAAAATTATAAATAAAATACGATTATGTTGGAAATATTTTTATCTTTATAATGAATATTTATAGTCGAATTTATCTTATGTATAAATCCTTATGAAAAATGATTTAGTTATTAAACATTGATTTTAACTATTTTAACCCTTCATTAAATAAATTAATAATAAATGTCCTAATCTAATCCAAGTGGGCCTAAATGGTCATATTTTATTCCTAATGTTGTTTTTGGTCTAATTAAACATATCCAATAGAATTATTACATGTTTTAGGGAAATAATATTATCATTTTGACCCTTAATTACCATATTTACATTTAATTGTGGTAAAAAAAGTAAAAAGTTACTATTCACCAAAAATTATTTTTATCTAATTGAACCACATTTTAGTCCTTAATATTATCCATGTCTCTCGAATTTTCTAAATTCCCCTCACATAAGTGGTAAAATTATGTTTTATGTGAATTTGTAAATTCTCCTAGGAAGTGGGTAAAAGACGGTGAAAAGTTCAATAAAATTTATATATGTCTAAAATTATTATAAAATGACTCCAATGACTTAAATTGAACTTATATAGGTATTATGTATCAATTTTGACCTAAAATAAATTTTAATAAAATAAATAAATATTTAAATAAAAATTCGGTTCTTGAATAGTAACCCAGTATTTTCACTATTCATAAAAAATTGAATGTTTTCAGAAAAATACCAAAAATTCAACCTACGTTATTTTCAATATTCTGAATCCAAAAATGAAGTCCATTTTAAAAGATAAAAGTTCAAAAAGTGGATATTACTATTCATAATGGCTAGTTTATATAACATATCATTGTTTAGAGAAACTCGGTATTGCGTACAACACACGCTATCATGAAATGTCGTGATTTCGTGTAATGCACGCCAAGTTAGGGATGCGTGTTGTGTAAGATCCTTTTGGTGTAGCATACAACACAATACATTAATGAAATTAAAATGAATATTTTTCATAAAATCTTGTGGTGTTACATTCTACCCCCCATAAAATGAATTTCCCCCTCAAAATTCATTGGGGATATAAATGGATTACTACTTGAAAGTTTCTTTAATAGAAACCCACATCGTAAAAAGTAATAACAAAATGGGCATTAAAAAATAATGTATGAAATGTAACGGTTACCCAAATTAACTAATCACTAGGTTTCCACATATGAGAACATAGCTGAAAATATTGATATGGAAGAGAAATATAACCATCATGTTCTGATGGAGAGTGGTAGAGAACATGGATATGAAAAATCCATCAATCACAAAGCCATAAATTTGTGATGATCTATGGTACCATCTGATTCATCAGATATAAAAGCACTAGGACAACATTTTTGTTTTTCAATATCATTTCCCTAAAGTTGAAAATTTTGAAATAGAAGAAATACTTTCTTGATTTTGGTACAATCTCACTGTTGTTCATGCTTTGAATAATTTCCACTTCATCTCTTCAAGAAATGAAGTTGAATTTGTTATTCATGAAGTGTTAACAGATCATGTGATAGAATAACGAGTCATTCCATCTGTTTCAAACAAAATGTTAGCAAAAGTTATCAAATATACATAAGTCCATCTATGGTGAGGTTAATCATATACGATTCCAAAAATGAACTTATACTCCATATATCATACTGCGTAATAAAATAAAACTAGTTTCTACTAACCAGGGACCTCTTGTAGGCCAGTGGTATGTGATAAAGGCCAGTCGCACTTCAGTTGTGGGTTCGATTCCCACAGTCGTGTCTGACATGATGGGTTGTCGACCATTCTACAAGTTGTCCTTTTTTTCTAAAAATACAATACTAACTTATGTCCAACATAATCCATTCCAATCATTAGGCTTATCCATAATATTGCAGTCCATTCTCATATTATAGTGAAAACCATTACCATAGATTTTATATAACAAGCATGTTAATACCATCGTTGATCCCCATATATCATAAGATATGTCTTGTTGGTCACATTCCAAACATTCTAATGCCTTAATCATGTATTCTCTTGAAAAATGAATACCCATTAAATCTTAGTGAAAACATGAGTGCTGTCAAAAGTTAACCCATTCCACATAACAAAATCCCAAAATTTCTAAATATTCAAACCATAATATCACATTGTCCTTATTTTAGTCATGATCTCATGGTTACTTTCATATTATTTTCTCCTTATCCCATCAATATGTGCATTTCATTTGCTTTCCAAAAATATTACAATCACTTTTTCAGGGTTACCAGTACCATATAAAAATTGAAAACCAATACATAGATATTCCAAAATTCCACAATACCATAAATGAGATTCCATGATACTATTTTGAAATCCCATTACACAAACACTTAATCATTACAAAACATCATTTTAATACTCAACATCACAAATAATGATCGCATGAGACTTCCCTTTATCCATTTCTTTAAGTGGTTGCTCATTTTGATCATCATTAACCTATTGATTAGGTCATTTATTAGCGTAATTCCCCATTTCATTGAACTTAAAGCATTAAAGTGTTGGTGGAGATTTCTTTGTAGGATTTTCTATATTTACATCATTAGAAATCTTTTTCCCATTACTTCGACAATCAACAGATCGATGACCTTATTTTCCACACTTAAAACATTTTCTAGTACCTTTTAGGCAATCTCCACCATGCTTCTTAAAACAATTTGAGCATAAAGAAACATTCATCTTCTTTTCACCATTGTTCTGATATTTCTCCTTGAACTCCATATTTTGTTTCTTGTCAAACCCATTAGATGGATATATAACACCAACTTCCATTTCTACCTTGATAGCACAATGCACAATTTTTTCATAGCTACCGAAGTCTCTTATATCAAATTCCCTTCGAAGATTTGGATTTATGCCACTGAATAATTGATTAACTATACTTTCATGTTGGATGATAAAGCCAGATGCATATCTTGCAAGCCTTGTAAAATTTGCTTCGTATATACCAACAGATTCAACATCCTTTTGATTTAGTTCAAGAAATTCCTTCTCCATCTTTGTTCAAAGAATACAAGGGAATTACTTATTGAAATACAAGTTCTTGAACTTGTTCCATTCCATGGACTCAATTTCATCTCTTTTCCTCGTATTCGTGATAAGATCCCACCATTGATCAGCATCTCCTTTCAAACGATACACTACTAAGATGACTTTATCATGTTCAGAACATTGAACAACTGAAAAAATCTTTTTAGTAGTACTAATCCATTGTTCATCAACTAATGGATCAGTAGACCCGCTGAATGAAGGTGGACGCTGCCTCATTAAGGATTCAATAGAATGTTGCTCCTTCCTTTGCTCGTTTGGAAGTCCAGAATGATTCATAGCTTATATAAGTATAGAAATAATATTTTTCACTCCATGTCCCATAACATTTTTTTGTTCATTAGGAAAATCATTGCATTGTCCATTACATTGATCAACATAGTTCCTTCGGGTTCTAGCCATCGTCTAAAACCCAAAAAGAATAGTGTGAGAGGCACAAATCATGCTAGGGAAAACAACATAATAAAGAGGGAGTACTTTAAATATCTAACATCTTAGGTTTATTTATAAGATCGTTACAGTAATTCTATGACTATAACATATACTTATACTTAACGTTAGGGACATCCCTAGACATACCTTAGAAAAATCTCAAGGGATATCACTAAATTTCTCGCATCCTAGTTTCCAATGGATGACTAAACCTTTCCTAGGATACCAACTATAGAGACACAAAGCATGACGTACATGTACATTACATTACTTTTGCAGAGTACATAGTACATAACAAAAATAGACACACAAGGACTGTAATAGTTTAGTGTCTTTGGAAACTCAGAGTATAATCTTCTAATCGTGGTGAAAGATCTTCAACATCTCCCATAAAGATCTTTCACTTTTTTTTCTTACCTAAAACTTTTATTTATATCTTGGGGAAAAGAAAACACAAAAGGGGTGAGATCAAATGCCCAGTAAGGGTAAACATAGAGAGAATAAAACAATCCATAAACATTTGAATGAAAAAACTTGAACATAAAATCTAAACATCAAAATAATGAGCAAAGACATGATTCTTGGAAGTAAATAAGGCATATACCATAAGAGAACATCAGTCATGATAAAATAGAATTGGAATAAAACATGTAATTGTGGAAAAACATTATGAACATGATATTTTTTCCATAGTAGCCAAGTCATTGCTGCCAAGACCATCTTACTGGACAATGTCCCATTCTGAATCGAGTTCACTCCTCGTTTCAGTCCTGTAACACTGAACTAGATTAACTTACCGTTCCAGCCATGTCTATATCATGAGATATAAATCTTTACCCAATGCATTGGATGGATATATATGTCCCACCCATATCATAATAAAATCATTATTACTTGTTCCACAAAATAAACATAAAACATTAATCAGAACCCAAAGAATAAAATGGGTTTCATAAACATCATCCCATCATTTCATAATCCATATAAAACAAATGGAAATTTCATAATAAGAAAAGTGAACCGTGTAAATCATAGAGACATTAAACTTGAAACATACACCTATGAAATAATGTAATCTTAGATGGAAAATGGTTTTGATAAAACATTTGAAATGAATTCTTGAGGAAAATATCCTTCGTCAAAATAATTTTATTTTCCAAATATTCCATGCACTTTTAAAATAACAGTATTTTGTTGAAAATAGTCATAAAATCATGTAGATTAATCTTCATGAAAATGAGGCGTTATGAAACCGTAAAAATCTGTTCATGCCGTATATGTTAAAAATAACATTCTCCACGTACTTTTGTCCGAAAAAACAAAAAGTACATTGTATGGTAAAAAACGATTCCTTACATTCCATGTAGTAAACATCAAAAATGGTTAAAATGGAATTTAAACATACATGAAAGAACTTTTATAAAACATGGACATGGATGATAGAAATAACCCTAGTAAATACTTACGAATAACAATCTCGGATAAGAACAAGATTGGAATAGTTATCCCTTACCTTAGGTCTGATATGCTTCATACGTATCTGAACCTCCTTTATAATGATTTAAATAATGTCATTGACTTATTACAGAATAATATTCATTATTATGATATCATATATGGTTTACTTATTATTTTATATTACCCGTTCTTTTGTAAGTTCCATGTTAAAGCAGCGTTTTGGGTTAAATCGTTTTATTTATCGTACGTGTTTGGACTTGTTGTTCTTGTTATTAATACTTATATCATGATTTACTTAAATCCAGAATGTAAAACATGATTTATATATAATATATATTCAGTATATACATATATATATATGATATTTCGATTAAATGGAATAAAATACACCGTTCATGGAGACGGTAGGTCGTACGTACGCATGAACGCTGTTTTCGTTTCATTATTGAATTGAATGAAATTAAGTAGATGAAATACATATATATACACATAAATACAGTATCTTTATTATGTCATATATTTCATTATTACTTATTATATATACTTTATAATCATTCATGAATCATTAACATGGAGAATGAATATCATCGCGTCGTGGAGACGATAGTCCGTACATACGCACGAGCGATGATATCATTCCCATGATCATGGAATTTCATTGAAGTTTATGTATAATATTTCAGAATCAATACCACTTTCCAATAATCATTTATTGTTATTTATTTACACCATTATACCCATACATGTAATGTGGTGGTCGAAAACAGATAACACCACGACGTGGAGACGATATTTCGTACGTACGCACGCGCTGTGATTTCATTTTCCATAGGATGGATAGATTGTAAAATAGGGTTGTTTCATACTTATAATAACATATAATTATATGAGTGATACTGATGTTATTACTTCATAATGAAAAAACTAAAAAATAAGAAGTATAAGAATAAATAAATTTGAACGAATCGGTAACATATATTACCTCTTCTTTCGATACACCTTTTTGGAACCTCCTCTTAGGGCACTAAGATTTGTTATTGAAATATAACAGAACCTCTAGGATGTTTCTAGGGAAGTGTAGAAGAGAAATTATCAGGGGTTGGCCGAGATTTAAGGCTCAAAGTGGTGTGAGAAAGAGAGGGAGGAGGTGCCCTTTTATAAGGGAGGAGAGGGGCACCTTTGGAATAACTTAAAATATTATTTTATTATAAAGTCATATTCGGATTTTAATATTCAAAATTGAGTTATTTAGAATATAAGGTGGGTATGGGTCTAAATCATCTCATAAAATATAATTTATAGAAGTTTAGGTTTCTATTTTAACCTTATCATTTAGATTTAACTTTAAGTTAAATAATATTTCTTTTACCCTGTATTCTTGTTTTCTTACACTATAAGGTTAATAAACATACTATAACAATCCAAAAGAACCCCAAGTTGTTTATTATTAATATCGATAACCTTATATAAGTCATTTGTCCGATACATTGATTTTTAGGAATAAAATAACAATTAATAATATAATATTTGTTTTAAAAACTATTTTATATCAATTTTGACACTATTTAGTAATTGGTTTTTGTGAAAATCATAACGAAATAATTAGTTCTAAAAAATCTACCTAAATCAATACTATAATGTCATATTAACATATAAAATTAGTGTAATTCATAAAAAGTCTAAAATTACATTTATTTGGGTATTTATAACATCAATTATGTCAATATTTCATTAATAAGGTAATTACTACATCATCATTGTGTCATAAATAAACTAAATTATATAATGTATAAAAATAATATATAAAATAAAATTATGTAGGAAATAGTTTTATATTTCTAATGAATATTTATAGTCGAATTTATCTTATGTATAACCGTATATTAAAAATTATTTAGTTATTAAACGTTGATTTTAACTATTTTAACCATTCTTTAAATAAATTAATAATAAATGTCCTAATCTAATCCATGTGGGCCTAAATGGTCATATTTTATTCCTAAGGTTGCTTTTGGTCGAATTACTATTATCAAATATAATTAGGACAAGTGTTAGGGTAATAATAATATAATTTTACCCTTAATTACCCTATTTACTTTTAACTGTGGTAAAATAAAGTAAAAAGTTACTATTCACCAAAAAAATATTTTCATCTCATTGAACCACATTTTAGTCATTGATAAACCATGTTTCTTGTATTTTCTAAATTCCACTCACAGAAGCGGTAAAATTAAGTTTTCTGTGAATTTTCAAATTCTCCTAAGAGGTTGGTAAAAGACTGTGAAAAGTTCAATAAAATTTTTTTATATCAAATATTATTATAAAATGACACCAAATAATTAAATTGAAATTATACAGTTATTATGTATCAATTTTGACCTAAAATAAATTTAAATAAAATAAATAATTATTTAAATAAAAAGTCGGTTTTTGAATAGTAACCCAGTGTTTTCACTATTCATAAAAAATTGAAAGTTTTCAGAAAAATACCAAAAAATTCACCCTAGGCTAATTTCGATATTCTGAATCCAAAAAATAAGTCCATTTTGAAAGATAAAATTTCAAAAAGTGTGTATTACTATTCATAATGGCTAGTTTATATAACATATCATTGTTTAGCGAAACTCGGTATTGCGTACAACACACGCTATCGTGGAAGGTCATGATTGCGTGTTATGCAAGCCAAGTCAGGGATGCGTGTTGTTCAAGCTCCTTTTGGTGTAGCACACAACAGAAGACATTAGTGAAATTAAAAAGAATATTTTTCATAAAATCTCGCGGTGTTACATCATAATTATAATATAATCTTATATGAAACACTAACTACCCGATGCATTATTAAAGAAACACAATGAAATATAACTTACTTACAAGGTCACGTTTTATGAAAATCAAAAAATCATCAAGAATAATCATGAAACATTATTTAATCATTCTCAAACAATAAGAGACATTACATTGAAATCAATGAAACATTTTATCTAATATATTTCTCTCAAATATTGGATATCGCTGTCATGGAACCCCCATTAAATCACAGAGCTGTTATCGACAATAGTGGATCTGAACATGAAACATTTTAACATTATCTCTTTTATTTCAGTGGACAACCCTTATATGTTTGAACAAACTGCCGACCTATCTCCCTCCAATTTAGACATGCATCATCATGACTAGAGTTCTCATCACACTAACACAACAATTATAAACAAATCAATTAAAAACAATATCTAAAAATAATAAAGCATCATATATCATGTAGAAAATATAACACATTATATATTCTAATAAGGGACCTTTTAAATTATAATGACACTACTTTATGATTTTAATTTGTAATGGAACTACTTTTCAATTGGATATTCATAGGCTATAGTGACCATATTAAATATAAATAACCTTTAAATTAAAAATTTTATTATCTAGATTGACCACATTTAGGGGTTTAGTGGTAACCCTCACAAATAAACCTTGACAATTTCAATATTAAGCTACAAGCATTATGAAATATAGATCATGAAGAAAAAAAACATCAAAATCATATTAGAATAAGATTAGTGGCTTAATCTATGTAACTCCTGGAACTAGAACTTCTCTATTCAGTAATAAAACATATTGTGTATTTATTTTGAATAATAAATAACAGAAAAAAAATTATTTCATTTGAAAATCAAGGACCTTTTCTAGTAAAGGATCTGAACGATTATAAAAACCATACATTTAAACAATGTTTACAAAAAATAATAAAAATATAACTAATTAGATTCATATGCATTGACACTATAACTGCCCTTCGAACTTCCAAGGAGTCCTCTGAAAAACATATTAAAAACATCGGATGAGAAAAAAAAATTATGAAGGGAATAATTATAAGAATAAGTCTTATAACATGGGTTTAAATGCTTGAATGAATGATAAAAATGTCACGGATCATAATTGAACATATGAAATATAAAAATTATAATAAATTGGACCATATAAACATGAAATCATAGTAATGTGGAAGAAATATAAAACCTGAAATTAGAATGAGTCAATGATATTTTCACAGTGAGGAGCATGATCCTAGGCTAACCTCCAAGACTATTTCACTTGGATCATGAGTCAAGGATAACTTCCAAGACCATTTCACATGGAGCACGAGTCAAGAATTACCACCAAGACCATTGCAGACAAAGCACATGTTAAGGCTAACTGAAAATACCATTGCTCATAATGTCTCACGATACTAATTTTTACCTAATGCAATGGAGAAAAATCTAGAAAAACCCATCACAATATATCCATGAATATGGTTTCCACATAAATGATCATAAATAATCAATAATACAGAAACATAAGTATACCCATGGAATAAATGAGTATTTTAATCACATCATAAATTCTTACCAACACTCGTATCATAAAAGTGTCCATGAAGAAAATGAATTATATCATTAATGGAAAATCATAATGTATAATAGTTTTTTATCATTATAATTGATGTCATGATTATTTCATAACAAGTAAAAATAATATTTAAGAAGATTTATAATTAAAACATTTTTCTGTTGTTTAAGGAAATTATCAAAGAATATTTGAAATAGAAAAGGGAATAATATTCAATATACAAATAGAAGTGAACTAATAATGTTTATAATGTAAATGTAATCCCACGACCCAAGTAACCTAGAGTCGGTGCATTATTACATAACATTTTCATGATCACAAGTATGATCATGTCTCAAAAGACCAATTAGTTTAGTAGCCTTGGAATAACTAGATAAATTCATAAAGATTACATTACATCATTAAATGAAAACTATAACATTATAGTCTCCATATTCCACACTCTTATCCCATCATACTATCCCTACAGGTCATTCATAAAATACTTCTTCACATCCTGGATAAAATAAAACATAGAAAGGGGTGAGCTCAAATGCCCAGTAAGGATAACAATATAGAGGAAACATTCATAAATAGTAATAAACATTTAAGGCAATGTATAACTAAAACAAAAGCTTTTTAAACTTGAACTTCAACATAATATGGAAGAAATAAAATTAAATAATTACATTAACTTATTCATATGGATATTCGACAAATCGAATAATAACATGCAATATCATTAACCAATTTCTTAATGATGGAATGCATAATTCCAGACTGTCATAACCACGTAGCCAAGACCACGTGCCAAGACTAAAAATAAGATTTTTAAAGGCATCGTGACAAGACACTAGATTGTCTTATGAGACCTACCGATGCATCGAGGAGCTATAGAAGGCTCCACCCATCACACACTAAGACCAATTCATTCCTCATATGAACAGTTTTAAACGTAACTAAACATTGGTATTAAAACTAGAATACGAAATGTCAATACTTTATCCACAAACCATGAATGGTATAAAAATAACACATCCACAATCAAACATAACTCATTCGACATAATATGGAAGATTTTATTGTATCATATTAACCTCAATTTAGAATGATGAAGTATATTGACATAGATGAAAATAATCACCAAAACTATTTGAGAGAAATAGCCCCCTTTTTCTTGAAATCATTTTAAAGTCACACTATTTGTCATGAAGCCATTTAAAAAATGATTTTTAATCAAAGTGTCCCATACCACTTTGAAACTTTTAAAATGAGTTTTAATTTTAAAACATTATTGTCCTTATAAATAAATCCTTAAACCCATTTTTAAAACATGGACATTAATGATCAAGATTTAGAAGAATAAGTCTTTAAAATATTTAAAAATGGTATTTTAGTTAGAGTTTCTAACCAAAATAGAGACACTTGAAAAAAATAATTGAGGTAATAAAAACATTATAATATCATGAGAATAAAGGGATATATGATATACTTTGTCAATGTAAATTATATACACCATATAAAAGTGATTTGGTGTATAACAATAAAGAAGTCTCAATGGAATGTAAATTGAGATGAAATCTCTCATAAAGGTTGTATCCTTCGGTTAATGATAAATCAACGACATAATTATGTGTGAAAAATATAAATACACTAAATATTATTGGGTATTCAGTGTAAAACAATCAAAAGACATTCACACATATTCTTGTAAAAACAACACCAATTAATTGGATGTTTATCTCAAAAAATCGAGATTGAGTAAAAATTACTCTTATCAAGTTCATAACGATGACTTGAGAATTTATCAATGGAGTGATTATGTGTATAAAAATTATATCCATATAAAGGGGAGTGGAAATTATTACATAATCAAATGAATAGTTATTCCCACACATAATCTTGGAGAAAAATAACCAATGAAGTATGCGTAAAGTCGAATGAGTGGAAATTGAATTTTCAATTCCCTTATCGATTTGGTAACATACAAAAAATACACACATGAAAGAAGGATCATACAATGATGATGTAAATATACATTAATTAAAGTATATTACACAATGAATAAAAACATGGGTAGTTCACACACCACATGTAATAAATAAGTGGTGAACAATGGAATTCTCACGGAATTAAAAATGTGATAAGAAACACCCTACTTTGTAATTTTTCCTAGGTCGATGGTAGGTTAAACTCCTGTTTAATGGTTAAATAATTGTTATTTAATTATAAAAGAATCATTTACAGTAATATGATATCATATATGATCTTTTAATATTGATTTGTTAATAATATCTTAGTATTATCGTCATTTCAGGTGTTAACTTACTCGTTTTCCTTTATATTCTTTGTTACGTAAGCCATGTTTGTTATGGATAGGGTGCATCTTATTCACATCAAGATTTATATAAATTCCTTAAACATTATTTTTAATCATAAAATGAGAATTATACTTGAATGGATACAATGGAGAATGAATCTCATCGCGTTCGTGGAGACGGTAGTCTGTACGTACGCACGAGCGACAATATCATTCTTTTGATGTTAAAATAATATATAACTGGATGTTATATCATATAGAAAGAATAATTATCATGTTATATTTATTATTTACATGAATTAAACATCATTATTATACCCATCCAAATAATAATTTATTGAATGTCAATTACACCACGACGTGGAGACGGTATGTCGTACGTACGCACGTATGGTGACAGACAATTTAAAGGATGGATATAATATTGAATATGGATGTAACATATTTATAATAACATAACAGTATATAGAAGATACTGGAGTTGTTATAATATAATATAAATAACAAAGAGAGAAAAGTTGAAGAAGAAAGGAACTTGAAAGAGGGTGGTGAAAACATTATCTCTTCTTCTGGTTTTTCCTTTTGATTTTATCCAAAGGGATCCTTAGGTTGGATTTCTGATCAAACTAAGGCATCTAGGTTGTATTGAGGGAAGTTTAGAGAGTATTTGTGTAGGGTTTCTCTGATCCAAAAGGCTTTTAATTTTTTAATTAGTAAGAAGGTGGGGGTGCCCTTTTATAAGAGTGGTGAGAGGCACCTTTGGAAATGCTAAAATTATTATTTTCTAATAAATTCATATTCGGTTTATAATTGCTCCAAAGTGGATTTTTTAAAGGTTAAGGTGGGTATGGGTCAAAAACCACTCAATCAATAGATTTTAGACAGGTTTGGATCATTATATTAACCTTATCATTAAGTATTAACTCTTAGTTAATTAGATTCACTTTTACAATGTCTCTTTGTATTTTTATATTATATGGTTAATAAACATACTATATACATCCAAGAGACCCCCCAAGTGGACCATTAATGATACACCTATCATGATATAAGTCTCTTGGCCGAAACTTATATTTTTATGAATTGAATATAAATTAATAATATAATATTTGTTTTAAAAACTCCTTTTTTTCAATTTTGACACTATTGGGTATTTTGTTTTTGATAAATTCATAGCAGCATTATTACTTAGAAAACAATTTATATAATCAATCCTAATATTTCATATTAAGCTATAAAATTATTTTAATTCATAAAAAGTCTCACGTTACATTTATTTTGTTATTTATAATATCATTTATTTTAATATTTCATTAATTAGGTAATTACTGCATCACTATTCTGTCATAAATAAATTATATTATTTAATGTCTAAAAATTATAAATAAAATACCATTATTTATGAAATCTATTTATCTTTCTAATGAATAATTACAATCGAATTTATATTATGTATAACCCTATATTAAAAATGGTTTATTAAATAAACTTCGATTTTAACTCTTTTAACTCTTCTTTGAATTAAATAATAATAAATGTTCTAATCTAATAAAAGTGGACCTAAATGATAATATTTTACTCATAAGGTTTTTTTTGGTCGAGATACACTTTTCCAATAGAATTAGGACATGTGTTAGAGTAATATTAATATCATTTTTACCCTTAATTATCCAATTAACTTTTAGTCGTGGTAAATAGAAGTAAAAAGTTAGTATTCAAAAAAAATTATATTCTTCTCATTGACCCACATTTTTCTCAATGATATTAACTTTGTCTCTCGGATTTTCGAAATTACACTCACAGAAGCAGTAAAATTACGTTTTATGAAAAATTCAGTTTTTAACTACCACTTAGTGGTTTCACTTTATCAAAAAATGAATGTTTCCAGAAAAATAACAAAACTTAATACTAAGATATATTTGATATTATGAATTCAAAAATGATGTCTATTTTACCAAATTCAAAACATATCAGTTTCATTAATTAATTTAAAAATTAATTCCCATCGTCAAAACAAATAACATGTTTTTAAGAAATAATAACTATCAAAAGATTGACACTTGTTTATGTCTGGTTTAAATGTGAAATTAAATCCAATGAACAACATTGTATTAAATCGTAAAAATATATTCTAAATATACTTTAAAACCACTCAAATTAATAATTTACCACTATTAATTATTTTAATTAGAAAAGTTGTTTTTAATTAAAATTTAGTAATTTTCACTATTCATCAAAATATGAAAGTTTTCCGAAAAGTACCAAAATTTCACCCTAGGATAATTTCGATATTCCGAATCCAAAAATGAAGTCCATTTTGAATGATCAAATGTAATATTTCAAAAATTAGGTATTACTATTCAAAAAAGCTAGTTTGATTGATTGTGGTGTGTTAGAACTTGAAGTTGCGTACAACACACGCTATTGTATTATTCAGAGAGAAGCGTACCATTGAAGCATGGGGTGTTACAGTAAAAATAGTGGGATTATAAAAATAACGGTTTCTTAAATCCTATTTTGGATCACACTTGAAAATGGGAAAAAATTTGGTATGTTTCCTTAAAATGGACTTTCTTTTTGGGAAGAAATGATCGGGAAACCTTTTATATACATTTATATCCCCCATAAAATAATGAGTGGTTATTGAAAAATTATTTTTAAATTATAAACAAATTATGAATATTTACATTAAATGAAAATAAAATTTAAATTGGGTACGTAGAGAGTATGAATACCCTCAAAGAATAATGGAAGTTTAGGAAATATTTGTTACTTTATGTTTGAAGGTGTCCATCACATGATCATAATTTCATGGATAACAAAATTAGCTTAATTAATTAATAATTAAATAAAATATTAAACCTGAATTTTATTTATTATCATTTGATTTAGTTCTTTTATTCCGTTTATTAAGAGTTATAGTGTTAGATTATATTGTTTGGGAGTGCTTGTTTTCTTAGTTTTCATGATTGGCTTGCTTATATAGAAGTATGGAAGTTCAACTAAAATGGAATTTGATGTCCTTAAGTGTAATTACATTTTATTAATGAACATAAATAAGATAAAATGGGTCTATAATTAATTTTATTAAATGGTATGAAAATGAATGATTAGATAAAAGTATAATGGTAATCAATTGGAATATTTTGTGCAGTTTTACTCAAAAAAATATTTTTTTCATTTATTATTTTACAAAGTGTTTTTATGATGAATAATGAAAATTAAATAAGATTAAATAAATTTATTATGATCTAGTTCAACCATATAAATTTTTTCATGAACATCCATGAATACGGTAAATGAAATTGGAAACATTTTTCCCTTGAATGCGATAAATTAAAATATCTCGGACGGTTTTTTTTTTCATTTTCGCTAAAAAAGGAGGGGGAAGGATGTAAGATGTTGGATTATTACATTAGAATAACAAAATTATATTATATGTAATTTAACAGTTTTATCATATCATTTGAATGTGGGGATATGAAAATTGAAAATAAAGGATATTGAAAAGAAACAAAAAGATAAATTTACCTCTAGAATTTATCTTCATTGAGAGCCTCTTTAGGGAAGAGTTTTGTTTTCTTTTAATGAAGCTATGTGCTCTTGGATATGGGGAATTGTATTAGGGGGAACTTTGAGAAGAATTTGGATAAAGAACTAGGCTTGAGATGTGTGTGGAGTATAGGTGGTGGGGGGTGGTTTTTATAGTGGAGGAGAATAGGGTTTCGCCATTATTTTAATCATTATATTATTATTTTTAGAGGATAAGAAATAATGTTGATCATTTTTACCAAAAAAATAAAAAATTCATGTGAGTTCGATGAAATGTCAATTTTAACCATCCATGACTCAACCATTATTCTAAAATTAATTTATCTATCATATTTTGTAAATTATCAAATTTCACTATTCACCAAAAACTCATGTATTTTAGAAAAATCCAAAAACATCACCCTAAAAACTTTTCAACATGTGTAATTAAATAATGAACTCTATATTATCCAAAAAATTCTAAATATGAGAAATTTAATTATTAAATAAAATAATAATTTATTTGAAAAATAAAAAAAATAAACGATAACTGATTTTATAACACCTTGAATAATTAATCAAGGTATTATAAAATTATCATATAACCATAAGATAATAAAATAATAATTTATCCTTATATTTTTTGAAAATAAATGTTCGTTAAATTATTATAATATTCATAAAATTGTAATTAAATATGTATGACTTAAAAACCACACATACACTCTGATCATATTTTCACTATAAAATTGCTTAAATTTTATTTTGGATCCATGGGTGAGGTTACTATTCATATGAACGACATAATATTCATTGGAATATCTATAATATTCATAAGGGTAACAATAATATTCATAAGGGTATGTTTCTATTCACAATAATTATATTGGTTCTGTCAGGAAATAAATAACTTACTGATTACAACCATGTATGTCCATTTGTTGATATTCAATTCATAGATTTGGTAAAATTATGTCTAAACGCAAGGATATAAAGTTCAAATGGTGTTTAATTGTCAATTTAAACACATATTGTTTCCTTTTAAAATCTCAGGATGTTACAATCCAGACATGCAACACACTCATAGATTAATAATTTTATAATATTTTATAACATCTAGAAGCAATACATACCCTCATAAATTCATCCATCAAGTATCAGACTGGTCTTGGGCACTCATTATGATTCATATGGGACACCCCCATCAATAACTAGCTACAGAAACCCCACAAAAAAATTGAAAATCCTACATGAAAAAACTAAAAACAATAGATATAAACCCTACTCTTGTATTGAAACTACACATTAAATTATCCTCCACATATAAAATTTGTAAAATCATTCAAAAACCATAAGGAATCAATAACCAATAATAAATTAATTTTGAAAAAACTATGACATATGTAGAAAATATCAATAACACTAAATATAATACTTACTAATACTAAAAATTCCAAATCATTTGTATACTGATAATATTATACAACCCAATAAAAAAATATTATGCACTAAAAACCCATCCAACTAGGGTTGGCATTTTACAATGAATAAACTATAGACTCATAATTATATTTTAGAAGATAACCAAACAAACTGAAAATAAAAACCCATGATATTAATATGACAAGTAGATTATCTAACCCCTGACCACAACCCAGATGATAACCAATGAGAACATTAACATAAAAAAAGAAGTGACGAAATTATCACCTATGAACACAAAAAAAAATAACAAATGAACATAGAAACTCCCCTAGAGAATGATATGAAAATTAACTATGATAATAAGAAAATAAAATGAATATAAGAACTAGTGAATGAATAAAATTTATAGGTTAACATATTTACACAATATAACCAATGGAAACAACAATAATGAAACAACACGCGATATAATAATAACAGGAATATTATTACAAATTTCACAACTAATCAATGAGAATAACCCTAATTTTAATTAAGAGTGACAAATAACATATAATTCTACAATATAGTAGCAATACATTAAATTAAATATTCTAGAAAAGACACTTATAATATATAATAACATTATTATTCAACTATGAATGACATATTATCATTATGGATCTTTTTGTCTTTTTTTCACAGCCTTATAGAGACAATGGTTATTGGAAAATATGTTTTTATCCCTCTAATATAGATTTATTTTTCATTCTCTTGTCACTAGTGAATACCTCCCTTACAGTAGAATTATATCATGTTTAATCAATATAGAATATAAAATTTACATGACTGTTGTTGCTTGGATTGATCATTGAACCCCATCATACACTGACATCATCTAGGATAGAAACAATCACTAGTGTTAAATTCCATAATCAGTGTCACTAAAAGCAAGATCATAGAACATTGTTTCTTGTAGATTTTTTATGTCTCAAAATATACCATAGTATGAAGCCCATAACATCACTAGTAAACTTTATAGTGGACTATATAAGTCACCCATGACCAGATAAAAATCCCATAGACATCAATGACTCAAGATGGCCTCATACTTTATTGAAACATCCTAACTGGAGATGAAGAACTCCACACCATCATGAACCATCCCCAACACCCTCTGGGAAGAATATGGATCTGTAACTGATTTCCTCCAAGGCCTAGAGCCTCTTTAGAGACCATAACTACAATAGAAAAATCCTCCAATCAAGACTCTCATCAATGATTCGAATGATGCCTACAAATGTAAGGTTATATGGTGTAGGTGGAATATTTTATTGAGATCTCTCGGTGGAGGGAGATACCCAATTGATATCCAAGACATCAGAAGTGAAACCCTATGTAGAGACCTAAAGCTTGACAAACATGGACATTACATTACTTTTTCGGAATACTTAATACATAACAAAAATAGACACAGAAGGACCGTAATAAGTTAGTGTCTTTGGAAACTCATAATATAAACATCTAATCATGTTGAAAGATCTTCAAAATCTCCCATAACGATCATCCCATTTTCGTTTCCTTACATAAATCCATTATTTATTTTCTGGGGAAAATAAAACATAAAAAGGGTGAGCTCAAATTCTATGTAAGGGAAAACATAGAGAACATAAAACAATCCATAAATATTTGAAAGAAAAAACTTGAACATGAAATATAAAACTTAAAACCAAAAGAAAAGACAAAAATAATGGAAGTAAGTAAGACATTTATCATAAATTAATGTCAATCAAGATAAAATAGCATGGGAATAAAACATGTAATTATGGAAACCATTCAGCACTTGTTATGATATCTATAGTAGCCAAGGCATTGCTACCAAGACCATCTTAGTGGACAAAGTCCCTTTCTGAATCGAGTTCACTTCTCGTTCCAGTCATGTAATACTGAACCGGATTAAATTATCTTTCCAGCCATGTCTATCTCATTAGATATAAATCTTTACCCAATTCATTGGAGGGAGATATAGGTCCCACCCATCTCATAATGAAATCATTCATACTTGTTCCACAAAATAAACATACATCATTCATAAAAACCCAATAAATAAAATTGGTTCCATAAACTTCATCCCATCATCAAATAATACATATAAAAGAAATGGATATAATTTCGTAATAAGAAAAGTGAAACCATGTAAATCATAGAGACATTATACTTGAAATATACACATATGAAATAATTTCATCTTAGATGAAAAATGGTTTTGATAAAACATTTGAAATGAATTCTTGAGGAAAATATCATTTTTTCATCAAAATCATTTTCTTTTCACAAAATGTCATGAAATTTTAAAAGAAAATTATTTTGTTGAAAATAGTCATGAAATACTTTGGAGGAAGATTCATGAAAATAATGCTTTATAAAACCGTAAAAATCCTTTCATGTCGTATACGTTAAAAAAACATTCTTCTCGTACTTTTGTCGGAAAATTCAAAAAGTAACATCTAGGGTAAATAAAAGAATGATTCCTTCCACACAATTAGGTAAAAGTCAAAATGGGTAAAAAGGAGATTAAACATAAATGAAACCATTTTTATGAAACATATACATGGATTAGAACAATAATCCTAGTAAATACTTACGAATAAACAATCTCGGATAAGAATGAGATTGGAAAAGTTATCCCTTACCATAGGTCTGATATGCTTCGTAAGTATCTGAACCTCCTGTATAATGATTTAAATAATGTCATTGACTTATTACAGAATCATATTCATTTTTATGATATCATATATGTTTCACTAATGAATTTATATTACCAGTTATTTTGTAAATTCCATTTTAAAGCAGCGTTTTGGGTAAAATCATTTCATTTATCGTATGTGTTTCGACTTGCATTATTGATATTATTACTTATATCCTGACTTACATAATTCCAGAATGTAATACATGATTTATAGATAATATATATTCATCATATACATATATATATATATATATATATTATAGATCGATAAAATGAATGAAATACACCGTTCATAGAGACGGTAGGCTATACGTACACATGATCGCTGTTTTTGTTTCCTTATTGAATTGAATGAAACTAAATAGATGAAATACATATATATATACATAAATCCAGTAGCATTATTATTTCATATATTTCATTATTATTCATTATATAAACTTTTTTATCATTCATGTATGGTTAACATGGAGAATAAATCTCATCGCGTCGTGGAGACGGTAGTCCGTACGTACGCACGACCGATGATATTGAAACCATAATTAATAATAGAATTTGAGTGGATGGTATAATATATCTGAATCATTATTATGTTATAATAACAATATATAGTTATTCTTTTCACCATTATACCCATCCCTGTATGGTGTTGGAAGAAAAACATATTTCACCACGGCGTGGAGAGGGTATTCCGTATGTACGCACGCGTGGTGATTTCGTTTTTCATTGGATGGATAGATGGTGAAATAGGGCTGTTTTAAACTTATAATAACATATCGGTATATTTTTTATACTGATGTTATTACTTCATAATGAAACAACTAATGAAGAAGAAGTGTATGAAGAAATAAAGTTGAAAGAATCGGTAACAGACATTACCTCTTCTTTGAAGTGCCTCTTTGAGACCTCCACTTAGGGCACTAAAATTTGTCTTTGAAGAAAAAAATAACCTCTAGGATGTTTCTATGTAAGTGTAGAAGATAATTTTTCCGGGGTTGGCCGATCTTGAAGGCTCAAAGTGGTTTGAGGAAGAGAGGGAGGAGGTGCCCTTTTATAAGGGAGGAGTGGGGCACCTTTGGAATATCTAAAAATATTATTTTATTATAAAGTCATATTCGGTTTTTAGTAGCTCCAAATTGATTTATTTAAATTCTAAGGTGGGGATGGGTCTAAATCCTCTAATCCAATAGAATTTATACAAGTTTTGGTTTCTATTTTAACCTTATCATTTAGATTTAACTTTAAGTTAGATAATTTAACTTTTACCGTGTCTTCTTGTTTTTTTACACTATAAGGTTAATAAACTTACTATAAAAAGACAAAAGAACCCAAATATGTTTATTATTAATAAATAAAACCTTATATAAGTCATTTGGCCGAACCATATATTTTTAGTAATAAAATAACAATTAATAATATAATATTTGTTTTAAAAACTTTTTTATGTCAATTTTGACACTATTTGGTAATTGATTTTCGTGAAAATCATAACAGAATTATTAGTTCTAAAAAAGTTAACTAAATCAATAAACACATGTCATATTAACCTAGAAATTAGAGGAATTCATAAAAAGTCTCAAATTACATTTATTTGTGTATTTCTAACATCAATTATGTCAATATTTCATTAATAAGATAATTACTGCATCATCTTTGGGTCATAAATAAATTAGATTATTTAATGTCTAAAAATTATAAATAAAATACCATTATGTAGGAAATCGTTTTATCTTTCTAATGAATATTTATAGTCGAATTTATCTTATGTATAACCTAATATTAAAAATTATTTACTTATTAAACGTTCATTTTAACTATATTAACCCTTCTTTAAATAAATTAATATTAAATGTCCTAATCAAATCCAAGTGGGCCTAAATGGTCATATTTTATTCCTAAGGTTGTTTTTGGTCGAATTACTCATATAAAATAGAATTAAGACTGTTTTAGGGTAATAATAATATCATGTTTACCTTTAATTATCCTATTTACTTTTAACCGTGGTAAATAAAAGTAAAAAGTTACTATTCACCAAAAAATATTTCCATCTCATTTAACAAAATTTTAGTCTTTGATATTAACCGTGTATCTCGGATTTTAGAAATTCCACTCACAGAATCGGTAAAATTATGTTTTATGGAAAAATCAGTTTTTTAACTACAACTTATTGGTTTCACTATTCATCAAAAAAATGAAAGTTTCCAGAAAAATACCTAAAATTTGGCCTATGATATATTTGATATTATTAATTCAAAAATGATGTCTATTTTACCAAATTCAGAACATATCAGTTGCAATAATTTATTTGAAAATTAATTCCCATCGTTAAATCAAATAGCATGTTTTTAAGAGATAATAACTATCAAAAGATTGACACTTGTTTATTTCTTGTTTAAATGTGAAATTACATCCAATGACCAACATTTTATTAAATGGTAAAAATATATTCTAAATATAATTTAAAACCACTCAAATTAATTATTTATCACTATTAATTATTTCGAATAAAAAATTTGTTTTTAATTAAAATTTATTAATTTTCACTATTCATCAGAATATGAAAGGTATCCGAAAAGTACCAAAATTTCACCCTAATCTAATTTAGATATTAAAAATCCAAAAATGAATTCCATTGTGAATGTTAAAATTTATAAAATTTTAAAAAGTGGGTATTACTATTCATAACAGCTAGTTCATAATAATATTATAATAATATCTCGTTTAGTGAAACTCGGTATTGCGTTCTACACACGCTATCGAGGAAGGTCTTTATTGTGTGTAACCTAAGCCATGAATAGTGTTGCGTATAATGCAAGAAAATAAGTTGTTGTGTATATCATAAACTAATTTTGGTGTAGCATACAACAGAAGACATTAAAAAGAATATTTTTCATAAAATCTTGGGGTGTTAAACCCTATAGTAGTAGAAAGTGGGAAAAAGCATATTGTTTTGATTTTTATTAAATAACTGTAAATAATTTATTTTTTAATGAATTTTTTATTAGATTTAGTTATGTTTATTTAATTTAAATATAATAATTAAATTATCTTTAATATAATATGTATAATCTATATATATAAATATATTGAATATGGTAATTATTTAAATTTTTTCTAAAAGAATATTTATATGGTCATTAAGATAAACACTATTTATATTATGAAAAAACTGAAAATTAAAATAAATTGATGAAGTTTTTATAAGACATTAAAAAATGGATATCAATTTTCGTTATAAAAATAAAAATATATGAAAAACTTGTGTTACTATTTATTAGATATTGGTAAAACCATTATTATTATTGAATAATTTATTGTAATAATTTTTTATTAATGATAATATATTTTTTATAATAATTGTTATTACTAACATATTTATGTGTCGGAAAACAAATGTTGGTATTAATATGATAATGAAATAGATTTAATCGTTGGAAAAAGATATGTTGGTATTGAATGATCAATGCCAACACATATATATGTTTCCAAAAACAAGTGTAGTTACATAAATTTATAACCAATAAAACATAACAACTGTTGGAATTTACCATTTTTACCAACAGATATGGTTTATTTCAATAAATTTATATTAGTATAAGTCATTTTTTGTAGTGACAGAGTAGTAATTATAACTCATGAAACCAGGAATTCAAACCAAACATGGGTTTTCTACATGCCTACATGGAGCATAAAAAAAGTTTCAAGAATTATTAATATGAAATCTATTTTCTCCCAATTGTAAAATAATAATGGAATTTTATTTTTTTCCAAACTGTGAAATCTTAGACACGAATTCCATATAACAGGTGCCCTATGCCCAGTGAGCTAGATGGCTTCAGTAGCATCTCGCTGAATGCTAGAGGATTCTACTTAGAAGGGGGAGCCTATGTTGTGTCAATGGGGATACTATTCACTCATTACCTGAGTGTATCATAATTAATAAATATAATAATATGTAAATAATAAAATAAATATCAATAAACAAATGGTACAACATCACACTTCATAATAATAAAGAAGAACAACTTATTAATGTATTCAATAGCTGATGATGATATATGTCATCTACTATAAAGATATAAAACAATGATTGAAGTATTAGAAAATAAATTATTCACAATGGAAGAAAAAAGGAGTCTATAAATTATACCTACCATCCCGATCTCCAAATCATCCATCTACTACCATCTCTATCCTATGAATATAAATAAATAAATTTTCTGATACAATACGCTTCCCTTTTTCAAAACCTAAATATAATTATTGTTCTTTGGTACAATTGGATCCAGAATAGGGTGTGAGAAAAATCATAGTATTCCACCACTATAATCATCTATAACATCTTGTACATGTAATATAAATTAAAATAATTTTCAATCATGCATATATAAAATTAAATCATTTCGGTAATGTAAATACCCAAGTACCATCTTTATCCCTCGGCTGGTGTTTGGCTATGTAACTAGTTTATTTATTTATTAAGTTCAAGATTATATATTTTAGTCATGTGAGGTATAAAGAACATTGAAATAACCTTGTGATAGTAATAGTGAATTTTCCATGAAGTAACAAGGAAACCTGAATTTATATTAAATAAGAATTGGTTTCATGGTAATAAACAAGGAAACCTTGACCTTAGGGGTTACCAACTGAGTAGTAACTATAGCCTGGATAAGGGGTAAGAGTGTAATCCAAAGATCATCTTCAAAAAAATTCCACAATGATGTAAATATAATTAAGTCTAAGAAATATATCCAGGGTAAAATGGGATAAGAAATGGCTAGGTCTATGGATGTAACCAAGGATACATGTTTCCGTAGAAGACTCACTAGTTCAAATGAGTCTATCAACGAAATCATGAAATTGTGAAAGAAGGAAACTATGACATCATACTGAATATCCAATAATAGATGAGGGCCAATTTCTAAGGAGGTTGTTACCATTGGCAACTGGTATACATGAATTGGAATGGATTCCATGAGTTTTCAATTCATTCCCTCATGAATCCAATAACTAACTCATGTATGGACACTCCTATTACTGTTTCAGGATCTGTATAAATGGAAAATTACATTTTATTCATTTATTTAGTTATTCCCTATGATATTCATGCCATTTATATGTCATATGGGTTATTACATTCCATTCATTTATGTGAAAGGAATATCAAAACATTCACCCATATAAAATTCATTTCATATATGCCAATCTCAACTCTTTAGGATC
Organism: Viscum album; assembly: GCA_963277665.1. Taxonomy (NCBI): domain Eukaryota; kingdom Viridiplantae; phylum Streptophyta; class Magnoliopsida; order Santalales; family Viscaceae; genus Viscum; species Viscum album. Next base: position 1,367,871,224 of record OY728133.1, on the reverse strand, counting down.
ACTCTACAACCTTCCATATTAAATATAAATGTGTGATAACGACATGAAAAAACTAACATTTACATATATTAAGGCCATGTAAAATACATACAATATACATTCCAATTCAAATATGATTTATTCATTATAAATTAATTATCTAACATATATAGTTCATGTGACAGTAATAACTGTAAGGGAAAACTATTAAAATTTAAATAATAATTTATCATAGGAAGGCTTACCATTTTCAAGGTCAAGATAATGTTAACCCTAATTGTAAAACAAACACACATGTCAATTTACTAAATGAAAATCTGTAGAAACACCTTGTAAAATGATGTTGGAATTGTGGATGTTACAATAACTGAGGAAAAAATATACGGAATATGTATTAAAAAATGTTTCAAATGACCACATGAATGGAATTTTAGTTAAATAGATGACACCCATTATTAATGTCAGGCCCCACATTAATTTATATAGCTAAAAAACATGGGGAATGAGTTCTAGACAAAAAACCTCGTACTTGAATGACTCTCCTCATCCAGCATTAGACGCTACATTGGGAGGGAATAAAAGAGATCTATAGAACACTTCAATGTCCTTAAAATGGGGAATATGAGCCAATATGTTAATAGAATCTTCGACATAATGAATAATAAAGAACAACTAAAAATTAATTGAGTGCTTAGCAGCACAGATCCAATGACAAGAATAATGACTGATTTAGACTCTAGAGGGATTCTTGATATCATTTCATCTATTATATGGATTTTATGCTTCAAAAGTGAAATTTGTGATGGGTGTTGTCTACATGAGAATGAAATGATAGAAAATTATATTTTAAAACACAATTTATGTGAAAAATGGTAAAATCACTCAATAATTGAATTTTCAGGGTTTTTCTATATAGTTTTACAAACTGTATGCCAACATTGCACAGTCTTCTTCAAGAAGGGGTACCTTCTTGGTTTGGGAACCTAGTTAGGGAAACCATGTTCCAACCATGCATAACACCTCTACAATTTTTACACATTAATGTGACTCCAGGAATGTGGTTATGGAAAAACATGTGCTCTATATCACCCATGTCCATCTTTCTATAGTTAGAAATAACCATGATGCATACCCATGAGATTTATTATGATTGTGTAAATGGCCATTTCCACCCAAAAAGCAGGGTTATGGGCTCCAATCAATCTATGGACACCCCTTATACCTATGTGAACTCATTAGAAATCAATATTAGGTTCATAAAAGGTAGTTAGACCAAAACTAAAAGGATCCATACATGAGTGAAGAATCAAATTCTTAAATTAGTCTACCATAACTATCATTATATGTATCATGTGGTTGTGAGAAATTACATGCATTAATATATAAATGTGATAAATCATACATCACCTCCCACACCCTCACAATAAACAACCCCATAACATATCTTTCAATCCACATGAAATAAAAAACATTCCCATTAGGCTAAAAACAGACCAATAAATATGTGATATACACCTTTGGGTCATAATATTAAAATTGGCTCTAGAATGTCCATCACTCACCCACATCATTTGGAAATCACACCATGTTCCAAACAGAACATTATCAAAAGACTCAGATTTCCATGTTTCTTCTCAATTGTTTAATATCTCACTCTACATTTCCCATTAAAATAAAAATAATTAAATACAGATATAAATTATCTTCCATAATTACTCAATCAAAAATATTTCGAAGAAACATTTCATGCTTTCATATATTATATATTAAAAAGGACCCATACCTTAATATTCCCCTTTATATACAAATCCCTACCACAATTGGATCATGGAATATTAAATTGGAACACTCTATTTTAACAATATTTTCAAACATTATCAAAAACCAAGTGAATTTAAATTACCAATTTGATAACGAAGAAAAAACCTCCAGAATTCAAAACCACACATTGAACCATAGTTCAATGGAAACCAAGCCATAGGTCATTTCTAATGAAAACTAATTCTCCAAAAATAATCAAGGGCCCTTAAGAAATAACTAAGAAGAAAAACCCTTGGAATTAATCACACCAAACCATAATATCAAATCCAATATCTTATATGGTATTCAGGATATTTTATATCATGAGGAGGTTCTTGAACATTAACACATGGTGGCGATGAGCCCGTAAGGGGCATTAATCACTAGAGTTTTCCCCATCGCCGCCTTTCTCTTCCCCGCGGTGGATTTGAGATGGTCTCTTATGGCACTCTCAGTATCGGTTCGCAAATATCCACACTGCTTTGCATTCAAGATATGGGCTCCATTGTGCTTCAGTTACTGATTTTCGAGGGTATGTACGGTTTGGGACGAAGTCAATCTGTTCTCTGGTTAACTCTTTGGAGCGTTCATTGGATCGCAGTTTCTGGAGGTGCAGAGTCATCCTGGTTTCTCCGAGCCTGAGGGTTGTGGTAATGATCTTATGCGGATTGAATGCCTCAATGGATCGTGGTGGTATCCTCCTGCCGGACTATTGGTAGAGACATGAATTGTTTGGTTTCTCTATGGAGTCTTGGCATGGTGGTGGGTTCTCTGAATCATCCTCTTTTATTCGTTTCAATTTCGGTTTTTCCTGCTTCTACTCTTTTCCCTTTCTGCATTTTGGTGTTGGACTGCTATGGTTGAATCTACTCTGGGGTTCTCGGACTTGTGTTTTGCACTAGTTGGAAATGTTACTCCGACAATCTAGATTTGATGTTTTTCTTTCTAGATTGTTGGATCTTGGATTTGGTGACCTTATTGTTTTGATTTTGATCTTTTGGGTTTTTCTTTTAGGAAGAACTAATGGTGATGGTAGCAGAAACTATGAGGTTGCAGGTGGATTTTTTGAAGAAGCAAAATTATTTTTTGATGGTGCAGAATCTCCTATGATTTAGGGGTAATCCTTTTGTGGGTATGACGGATGGTTTCATTGGTTTTGGTTTTTTATTCTTCTTTTTCTAGTTGTGGATTCTCTGCTGACAATTGTTTTTTGGTGTGGTTGAATTGATTTTGGTCTGCAGAGTGTCGATTTCTCGTGGTTGTGTTGTGGTGTCTACGGAGAAGGGTGCGGCGTATGGATGGCCTGGTCGTCCTCATTCTGGTTTCTTCGCCGCCTTTTATGGATGTACTTAGGTTCATCTCACGTTGTTGGATGGTTTGGGTGAACTCCGAAGAGAGTCCGCTGACGGTTTTTTGGATTTGGGACGGTGTCGACAGTCACACCGGTGGGAACTCAAGATGATCAGTTATGTGGTTTGTTATGATTTTCTGATGTTCGTGATTCTGAGTCTGTGGTGCCTCAGCCTTCTCTTGATGATTTCAACTCCCACTTGATGGTTTGTCAGTTTTATGCTTGAATTGTTAATGCATTCAATGTGATTGAATGTTGTTAATTGTGAAGGCTTTTCTTGTTTTAAGTGGGAATGTGGGGAAGTGGTGAAGTCGTGATGTGGTGACATGGTGAAGTGAGGTATGGTTTCTCAATTTTTCTTTAAAAGTGTTTGAATAATAATAAAAATTCAATTTTCAGTCATAGGGTATTCAGGATAGACGATAACCATCAGAGGAGTGAGTATGAAGATAAACAAGAGAAAAAATGGCTTATGTTAAAGTAATACATATGAAATTTGTATTTAGAAAATATAAAATCCAATATGGAATAGATGAACCTCCTATGGTGTACATATGGATTGACTGAATAAGAGGGAGACAGGAAGAATCCCATTATGCTTTTGAAATTTGTGGGGAAATTTTTTAATTTCATATTTAAATGAATTTTTGAAAATCACTTAGTTAGACTATACATTTTAGTAAAACTTTCACCAACTGTTTAGTTAGAACTCCCTAAGAAATAGGTATTCATAATGTTTATCCTATTAAAATAATAGTATTTTTTACCCATGATTTAACTATTCAAAATGGAATAGTCTGAATATAGGCATATATTGTACACATCATGTGGATTTACTAACGATATTAAATCTATGAAATGGGGAAACCCAAGTTAAGGTAATTTCATACATTTACCAATAAGATTCATCCAATCCTTACGATTCCAATAAAAATGATACCTTTCATGTTCTAAAACATTTGGTATCTTTCCCATGTAAGGGTACCCACATAGTTACGCCTAAACCATGTTCCAAAAACTATTCACATAAGAAATAATTATGGATAACAGAAATATCAAATCCAAAATAAAAAAAATTAACTTCCATAAAAAATAATTAATACAATAAGGATACATAAACATGGGGTGTTACAATCTCCCCACCATAACACTTTTTCCGATTTCAAGAAGGATGTATCTAGAACGAGTCACAACACTCACATCATATAATATGGCGACATGGATGTAAATAAACTAGAGATGATGTATGAAATAAAACTCTAAAACACTATAGATTTATCAATATTGAACCATCAATTCCACACAACCACACAGTTTCTCCAAGAAAAATAAATTCATGATTTCCAATTCTAGATCCAAAATCGGGTGGATACAAATAATATATATCCCCAAAAATTATAAATTATTTGAATTTTATAACAAAATATAAACAAACCTCAAATAAAAACATATTCATTGAGAATCCATCTCCATAATTCCACGAGGCACATAGGAAGGGTACAAGGAAACAATTTTAACATCCTCAATGGAAAACTATCCTGATGGAACTCAATATAAATAAGATAAAACCAGTCAATAATATTTATATTAATCATATCCAAAAGTCATGAATCAAAAGAATTCCACTAAATGAAATGAAATGGTAATTCAACTAGGGTCACCGTACTCCTTGGGAAAATTAGGATCTCCATCTTAGAACACCATCCCAGGAAGAACCCTAGAAAGAAAGCATTATAAGTACTCAACATATTAAACACAATATCAATACTAATTTCCCAATAACCTAATTAATGGTCACTCAATCCCATATCAATAATTAAATGAACTAAAATTTTTCACAAAATAAGAAAACATTGTAAAACCCAACAAAATGAAATTAAAACTTCATGTAATTTACTAATAATCAACAAACCAAAGGCATTAAAAATAACATGAAGGATTTTACATTGTTCCAAGATCTATATACATCCATAATATAACAAATCAAGAATAATCAAACACAACAAAATATCCTCTTTAATGAAAACGCAAATGATAATAAAAAAATGATACCCTGAAATTAGCCAAAAGTCTCCACTACCAAGCTATATTTAAAAAATGATCTCACTATGAGGAATATCTAATAATTTTTAACTGACTCATATCCAATATGGGAATGAAATGGACCTAAAAATCCAAAAAATTAAACAATACTCTAAAGTACCCAAATACACTTTGTGCCTGAAAGTATTCATGAATTAAAAAGGCCAATTCTACGTAATGGAATAACCCAACTTAGGAGGAATTCATGGAATAACAATCCGACTTTGATTAATTCTTTTTTTGGAGGTATATAAAAACCAAAATGATACATGATCCTAACATATTATTATATTCAAGAAAAATGTTTTCTTATAACTTCAGGGATAATCCAAAGTCACCCATTAAAAATCCATGTTGTAATTCTCACATCAAATCATCATTTTAACATAAAAGTTTTAATATATTTTAGAAGCTAGTTTGGATGACTGGCCAATTTCATAAAATTACCTCATAACAAATTTTAGACCATTAGCGAGGCCCACTATTCTCAAAACCATTGACTCCATGGTCCACCTCCTTTTATCAATGAAATAATTTAATAAAATTTCATTAAATAGACTAATCAATATCTATTTTAAAAATAATTTCTGATCTATTTGAAAATATAAATCATTAAATCACTTCTATTTTCATTAAAAATGGTAACAATGTTCTTTTTTCTTAAATTTTTTTATTCCACTCAAAAATAATTTCAAAATCGTATTTCGAAATCAATCATCCTTATAAAAATTTTAAGCTCTGTAATTCCTAAAACATACGCAATTATGAATTTAATCTTTCATGATTTGGAATATTTATTCTTATACTCATTTTTACAAAAATAATTTTCTTTATATATACTCTTTAAAATAAAACAATTCTTTTTTAACAACAAATATGAACATATTTTATAAACTATTACAAAATTGTTTTCAAATCCAAAAACATGATGGAACTCCAATATTCCATTCCAAAAAGAAAGATTATACCACTAATGACATAGTCCCTAATGGAATGAATCCAATATTTAAACATAATTCTAAAATCAAAAAATACTCAAGAAAATTAAATTACACAAAACACCACAACAACTCACTTAATTTAATAAAAACAAATTTTACACCCAATAAGAATCAATCCATGGTAAAGTGAGTACAAAAAATTATTTTTAATTAGAAAAGGAAATGTGAATGAATTGGACACAATGGTTGGAAAACTTTGTAACACCCCAAGATATTTGTAGTGTGTTATTTCTTCAAAATTATTCAATAACTTGCACTACACACAACACCGAGTTGAAGCGCACCATGACATACCAAACTGGCCGTTCAAAAGAGATTATGAGTAATATTAACTGAATTTTGAACTTTATATAATCCTTATAATTTTAGAATCTTTATTATGAGTTTCTTAGACATAATTTAAGAACAAATTCATTTTTTTCAGATAAAAGAAGTATTTTTCAAAAATGCACTTTTACTGAATTTTAATGGTGAACCCTTTTTAAATCCAATATTTAAAACTTTTATATTTTAAATTTGACTAAATAAATTTATTCTTTAGAATGGGGACATAAAAAATTTACAATGTAACATCCCATGCTTCCTCGATACGCTTCTCTTTGAATAATTCAGTAGTGTGTGTTGTACGCAACTTCGAGTTCTAACGCACGCCTCAACCAATCAAACTAGCCGTTATGAATAGAAATACCCACTTTTTAAAATTTTATAAATATTATCTCCCAAAATGGACTTCATTTTTGGATTTTTAATATCGAAATTATTCTAGGGTGAAATTTTGGAACTTTTCGGATAACTATTATATTTTGATGAATACTGAAATTACTAAATTTTTATTTAAAACAACTTTTTTAATCAAAATAATTAATAGTGGTAAATTATGAATTTGAAAGGTTTTACAGTATATTTAGAATATAGTTTTACAATTAAATACAAATTTTTTCATTGGACATAATTTCACAATTAAACCGGACATAAATAAGAATCAATATTTTGATAATTATTATTTCTTACAAACACGCTTTTTATTTTGACAGAGGGAATTCATTTTAAATTAATATCTTCCACTTATGTGTTTTGAATTTTAAAAAATTGATTCAATATTTGAAATCAGGATTTCAAAATTGTGTAAATAGGTAACTTTTATTTTGAGACATTTTGAACAATTACTTCGGTAAATATTTTATTTACCCTGGTTAAAGGGTAAATCCAGTAAATAAGGGTAACAAAATAATATTATAATAATAATAAATTAACCTAAAACGTGTCCTAACCTTATTGGTTGATACATTTACGACCATGGGCACCTTTGGGTCGATTTTGGGACCACATGGAGCCACCTTTAAGTGATAATGACACTTTATATTAATTAAGTTAAAATAAATACAAAAATGACATACGCATATATCTTTTAGAAAAACAATTTCTAAATAGGGTTATTTATGTCATATTTTAGACTATAAATATTCCTTATAAATATAAAAATATTTCTTACATAATGGTATTTTATTTATAATATTTAGGCATTAAATAATTTAATTTATTTATGACACAATAATGATGTAATATTTTCCTTATTAATGAAAGAATCAAATAATTGGTATTATAAATGTTAAAATTAATATAATTTGAAAGTTTTGATGACATAAATGAATTTTATTGCTTAATATTACATTAGAATATTTCTTAAATTAATTTTTTTCGAATTAATAAAGTTGTTAATACTTTAACAAAAATCATTTATTGAATAGTATCCAAATTCACATAAAAGAGTGTTTAAAACAAATATACTATTATTAATTGATATTCAATTCCTAAAAATCTACGGTTTGTCCAAAAGACATATATAATTATAGGTGTATCATTAATGGACCAACTGTAGGTCTTTTGGATGTATATAGTATTATTATTAACTATATAATATAAAAATACAATGTGACATTGTGAATGTCAAAATAATTAACTGAGAGTTAAAACTAAAAGATAATGTCAATATAGTGACACAAACCTATATAAAACCTATTGATTGAGTGGATTTCGACCTAGACACACCTTAGCCTTTAAATAATACACTTTTGTGCCATTATAAACCAACTAATAATTTATTATAAAATAATATTTCTAGCTTTTCCAAAGGTTCCTCTCACCCCTCTTATAAAAGGGCACTTCCCCTTCTCACTAATTAACACATTAAAAGCCTTTTGGCTGGGCCAAACCCCAACCAAATAATCTCTCAACTTCCATAACTTCAACCTAGTGGCCTTAGTTTGATCATAAAGCCAACCTATGGATCCCTTTTAATCAAATCATAAGGAAGAACCCGAAGAATATGTAATATTTTCACCACCCTCTTTCAAGTTCCTTTCTTCTTCCACTTATTATTTCTTTTTTATTCCCATTTAAAAATAATAACTCCATTATATTATATATACTGTGATGTTATTTTAAATATTGTACAACCATATTCAGTATTCTATTTATCCTTTGAATGACATGTCACCATACTTGCGTACGTACGGCTTACCGTCTCCACGTCGTGGTGTAATTGTTATTCAATAAATTATTTGTTGGATGGGTATAATAATGATGTGTAATTAATTTATATAATAAATATAACATGATAATGATTCTGTATATATGATATAACATCCAATTATATATAATTTTAATATCAAAAGAATGATATTATCGCTCGTGCGTACGTACGGACTACCATCTCCACGAACGCGATGCGATTCATTCTCCATCATATCCATTCATATATAATTATCATTTGGTGATTAAAAATAATTTTTAAGGACTTGATATCATTATGTATATTAATAAGATAGAACCTATACATAACAAACATGACTTATGTAACAAAACATATACGAGTATGTTAACACCCAAAATGACGATAATACTAAGATATTATTAACAAAGAAATGTTAAAAGATCATATATGATATCATATTAATGTATATGAATATTATATAATTAAAAAAAATTATTTCACCATTATACAGGAGGTTAACCTACCCCAACCAAGGAACAGTACAAGGAAGGTTTTTATTTCACAATCTCTTCATTATCTGAGGTTGTTTATACGTAATTATCTTCCGGGATGTCTTTATCGTCCACATCCATGTTTCTTAAAAATGTTTTTCAAAAAATTATTACTATTTTAAAGAATATGGTTTAAAGTCATTTATACCCTTGATTGAAATTTTATAATATGTTTATAAAGTAATCTTTCTTTTGTTTTCCAAACAAGTTCCCTTTTAACGTTTTCGACGGAATTAAGGTAAGAATGTCTTTTTTAACTTATACAGAGGATGAGATTATTCTTTGCCGTTTTACACCTTTGAATCTTCCCCCTACAAGATTTTGAGAATATTTTCAAAGTGAATGTTTTATTTTATAATTATGTGACTTTTAAATTATTTCAAAAAAAAATAGTTATTTCTCTCAAATAGTTTTGATTTCATCTATGTCAACATCATTTGATGGATTTTAAGATTATTTGATGTTTATTTATTATGATACAAAACTTCCATATTTTATTGAAGGTTTTGTGATATGTTTGACCATTGATGTGTTATTTTTATACCATTCATGGTTTATGGAGAAATTATGGACATTTCATATGATAGTTTTAATACGAATGTTTTTGTTATGTTTAAACCTGTTTATATGAGGAATACATTGGAATTAATATGAGACAGGTGGAGCCCGCTATAGCTCATCAATGCATCGTTAGGTTTCACGAGAAAAACTAGTGTCTTGGCAAGAGGCCTTGACAAATTCTTATTTATAGTCTTGGCACAAGGCCATGCTACGTGGTTTTGATAGTCTGGATTATGCATTCCATCATTTTGAATGTGGTTAGTGATATTTCATGCGATTATTGAATATCCATGTGAATAAGTAAATGGAATTATTTTATTTTTTCCATATAATGATGAAGTTCAAGTTTAAAAGGATTTTTTAGTTATACATTTTCTTAAATGTTTATGATTATTTATTAATGTTTCCTTTATATTGTTATCCTTACTGAGCATCTGAGCTCACCCCTTTCTATGTTTTATTTTTTTCCCTAGGATTCCAAGAAGTGTATTGTGATTAATATGCAAGGTTAATCAAAGTGAATAATGGAATTACTAAAAGATTATTTAAGTTGTTTTTATGTTATAAAGATTAATTTAACATTCATGTATGTAATATATTTTCCAAGACTTCTAAACTGATTGGTCCTTCGGGACTTGATTCCTTTTGATCATGCAAATGTTATGTAATAATGCACCGACTCTGGGTAACTGGGGTCGGGGCGTTACAATCGGTATCAGAGGAAGTTTAGCAGTAACCTTGGAAACTATATTTAGATAAACTATTATTAGAGCACATAGACCTAAGATAGTCTTTGAGGATTATTAGAGAGTAACTTCCTAGAATTTTGATATTGTAGAGATTTTGTGAGTTTTTCGATCAATACATCCCTATCAGGACATGAGAAGGTATAGACGGCTCTGCCACAGATGTACCTAGGGGTAAAACCTGAAAACACCACTTTGAGCTAGACTCAAATGGGAAATGGTGCACGACAACGGGCCTTGCTGCACTCTTGGTTACGACACTCCCGGGGGATATGCTTAGGATAAATCTCATTTTCTTTACAAACCATTATTATTGGTTTATGAGTATATACATCCTCAATGAAGAAATTTTTAGGAATATGGATTATATCCATAAACTGTTTAATTTATGTTAAGTGTTTTACAGGATTGGGATCAGGTATTTCTATTCACAAACTAATCTAGTTTATGTCATTGTTTAGAAATGTTGCCTAGTAGAAGGAATGATAAATCCAACAATATGCATGATCCAAGGAGTAAGAAAGATCATATCTTTCATGGTATTAAGCTATCATTTAGAAGAGAAATATTATCCCACGTATTATCATCATATGAAGAAATAGTATCAAGTTTTTATAAGATAAGTAAAGAGTTCTCTGAGTCCTATGGATTTGAAGGAAGCAAGAGAAGAAAAGGATGGAAGAGAGAAAGATGGATAAACGGAAGAGGGAAAAGAATAATTTTACCATATGTTATAACTGTGGGAAAAACACCATGGAACTTGGCTGAAGGGAATGTGAGTTTGTTATAAGTGTGGAGAAAAAGGACACCTTGTACGTGACTATAAGTGTAAGAAAAAGGATACAAATGTGCTATGCTTCATCTGCAAGGAGTTGGGACACTACGCAAACCAATTTCCAAATCATCAGAGTAAGTCCCAAATGATGCTATAAGATAATAATCAAGTTATGATACTACCACATATGAGGAGTAATGATTAGTGTTTTTATGTTTTTATTAAAGAATTATGTCATTCGAGTATTGTATCAATGATGTACTAATTATAATAATTATAGAGTATATAAGGATTGTACTGCAGTACTATTTCATTAAGGACTTGAAATTGTGTGGAACCATGAAAGGTGACTCAATAGTAGGTTAAATTTTTGGAAAATATATGGTTGAGAGAAAGATAAACCATAATATGGTTCTGTTACTGAGGTTGTGATTTTGGAATAATACATGATTGATATGGATTAATTATATTGGATATTATTGACTACCTTGAAACTGAATAATGATTTGTATATTCCATCATTGTTGGAGTTTACAACATTTTTGGATTGAAAGAGTATATCCATTATTCTTTAAGGAATATGGGATCATGAATGTAATCAATAAGGTTGTATGGTGATTCAAGATGTTGTAGTGTTTCAAAAGAATACATGATGAAGGTGTTAACATGTTATTAAGCGGAAAAAATGGATCTTCATTTTGTTTACCTTCCTTATAAATTTTCAACGGAACTATTTTGGATAGTTCTAGTTTTGATTATTTTTGGATTTCCATAAAAGGACAAGCAGGATGTCGGGCAACAACCCGTCGTGTCCGGAAAGGCCGCGAGACCTGAACCAGCAACTGAAAGGTGACAAGGGTGTATCACTTACCACTGGCCCACGTGATGTCTTGGATTAAATAATGTAGTTTTTAAAAGATCTGGTAGATGAATTATAAATTAATTTTTTGGAACCCTATACGAATATGATAAATAGAATATTTTTTATGTTCTATTATCTATTAGAGTGAAAGATGAGTTTGTGGGAGAAATTAGTTAAAGGATGGAGCTCTACTTGTCAAGAATATATATTTTCTTCTTTTTTATTCTATTAATAAATTAATTATTATAATTTATTTAAGGGATCCTAAAACCAAAACGGTGTTATCCTAATACAATATGTTTTTTTTGAACCGATGGTATTTCAAATCATCATAGAATGATGAATTTAAGGACCTCAATTTTACACTTGTTTGTGATTGATGACCTCAATCAATACCTATAAATATTTATGTTTTCCACCTATTATATGTCTCCAATTTCCACCAATGTTCTCCTAATAGAGATAATAATTTGGGGGTGACCCTTTCATTTCTTTTTTCCTCCAATTAAGAATAAATTTTATTAACCCAATTTCCGATGTGGGTTTTCCCACAATGATATTTTCTATTTTCAACCTTTTATTATTGAAGAAAAATTTCAAATTGCGAGGATGCAATTTATTGAAGGAGGGGATAATGTAACACCCCAAGATATTCATAATGAGTTATTTCGTTAAAATTATTCAATAACTTGCACTACATGCAACACCGAGTTCAAGCGCACCATGACTTACCAAACTAGTCGTTCAAAAGAGGTTATGAATAGTATTAACTGAATTTTGAAATTTATATAATACTTATAATTTTATAATCCATACGATGAGTTTCTTAGACACAATTTAAGAACAAATTCATTTTTTTCAGATTAAATAAGTACTTTTATAAAATGTACATTTACCGACATTTAATGGTGAACCCTTTTGAAATCAAATATTTTAAAACTTATATATATATAATTTGACTAAATAAATTTATTCATTAGAATGGGGACATAAAAAATTTACAATGTAACACCCCAAGATTCCTTGTTACGCTTCTCTTTGAATAATACAACAGCGTGTGTTGTACCCAACTTTGGGTTCTGACACACGCCGCAACCAATCAAACTAGCCGTTATGTATAGTAATACCCAATATTTGAAAATTTATAAACATTAACTCTCAAAATGAACTTCATTTTTGGATTCTGAATATCGAAATTCGCCTAGGATAAAATTTTGGATCTTTTCGGATAACTTTTATATTTTGATAAATAGTGAAAATTACTAAATTGTTTGTAAAAACAACATTTTTAATAAAAATAATTAATAGTGATAAATTATGAATTTGAGTTGTTTTAAAGTGTATTTAGAATATATTTTTACCATTTAATACAATTTTGGTCATTGGAAATAATTTCACAATTAAACCGGGCATAAACAAGTATCAATCTTTTGATAGTTATTATTTCTTAAAAACACGTTTTTGTTTTCACAGCGGGAATTAATTTTTAATTAATTTATGACACTTATATGTTTTGAATTTGTAAAAATGTATCCCATATTTGTAATCAGGATGTTAAAATTGTTTAAATATGTAACTTTTATTTTTAGACATTTTGAATAATTACTTGGGTAAATATTTTATTTATCATGGTTAAAGGGTAAATCCAGTAAATATGGTTAAAAAAATAATATTATAATAATAATAAATTACCCTAAAACGTGTTCTAACCTTATTGATTGATACATATCCGACCATGTGCATCATTGGGTCGATTTGGGGACCCCATGGAGCCACGTGTACGTGATAATTAGACTTTATATTAATTATGTTAAAATAAATACAAATATGACATAAGCATATATCTTTTAGAAAAACAATTTTTAATAGGGTTATATATGTTATATTTTAGACTATAAATATTAATTAGAAATATAAATAAATTTAATACATAATGGTATTTTATTTATAATTTTTAGACATTAAATGATTTTATTTATTTATGACACAATAATGATGCAGTATTTTCCTTATTAATGAAAGAATCAAATAATTGGTATTATAAATGTTAAAATTAATATAATTTGAATGTTTTGATGACAAAAATGAATTTTATTGATTAATATGACATTATAGGATTTCTTAAATGTATTTGGTTTGAATTAATAATGTTTTTATGATTTTAAAAAAAATTAATTATTGAATAGTGTCAAAATTCACATAAAAGAGTTTTTAAAACAAATATTATATTATTAATTGATATTCACTTCCTAAAAATATAAGGTTCGTCCAAGAGACTTATATCATTATAGTTTTATCATTAATGGACTAATTTGGGGTCTCTTGGATGTATATAGTATGTTTATTTACTATATAATATAAAAATACAAAGTGACATGGTAAATGTCGAACTAATTAACTAAGAGTTAAAACTAAAAGTCGAGGTTAATATAGTGATCCAAACCTATATAAAACCTATTTTTTGAGTTTTTTTTCACCTATACCCACCTTAAACTTTAAAAAATATACTTTGGAGCCATTAGAAACCGAATATGAATTTATTATAAAATAATATTTCTAGTTTTTCCAAAGGTGCCCCTCACCCCTCTTATAAAAGGGCACTCCCACTTCTCACTAATTCACACATTAAAATCCTTTTGGCTTGGCCAAACCCTGCCAAATATATTCTCTCAACATAACTCACTTCAACCTAGAGACCTTAGTTCTATAAGAAAGCCAACCTAAAGAGCCCTTTTGATCAAATCAAAAGGAAGAACCCGAAGAAGAGAAATGTTTTCACCACCCGCTTTCAATTTCCATTCTTCTTCAACTTCTTATTTCTTTTTTATTACTATTAAAAAATAATAAATACAGTATCTTATATATAATTTGATGTTATTATAAATATGGTATAACCATATTCTGTATTCTATCCATCCTTTGAATGATATGTCACCATACGTGCGTACGTACGGCTTACCGTCTCGAAGTCGTGGTGTAATTGTTATTCAATAAATTATTATTTGGATGGGTATATTAAAAATGTGTAATTCGTGTAAATAATAAATTTAACATGATAATGATTCTGTATATATGATATAACATCCGATTATATATTATTTTAATATGAAAAAATGATATTGTCGCTCGTGCGTACGTACGGACTACCGTCTCCACGAACGCGATGAGAATCATTATCCATCGTATCCATTGAAGTATAATTATCATTTGATTGATAAAAACAATTTTAAGGACTTGATATCATTCTTGATATTAATAATATACAACCTATCCATAACAAACAAAACTTATTTAACAAAACATATACGAGTAAGTTAACACTATAAACGACGATAATACTATGATATTATTGACAAAGTAATGTTAAAAGATCATATATGATATAATATTATTGTATATGATTCATGTATAATTTAATAAAAATTATTTCACCAATATACCGGAGGTTAACCTACCCCAAACATGGAAAAGTACAAGGAAAGGTTTTATTGCACAATATCTTCATTATCCGAGGTTGTTTATACATAATTATCTTCTGGGAACTCTTTATCATCCACAACCATGTTTCTTAAAAATGTATTTCAAAACATTCTTATTATTATAAAGAACATGGTTTAAAGTCATTTATACTATTGATTGACTTTTTATAAGATGTTTATATAGGAATCTTTTTGTCGATTTCCAAACAAGGTCCTTTTTAACCTTTTCGACAGAATCATGGTTAGAATGTATTTTATTACTTATATAGCGGATGCGGTTATTCTCCTCCGTTTTACACCTTTGAAGCTTTCCTTACAATATTTTAAAAATATTTTCAAATTAAATGTTTTATTTTATAATTATGTGACTTTTAAATGATTTCAAGAAAATATATATTTCTCTCAAATATTTTTGATTTCATCTATGTTAACATCCTTTGATGGATTTTACGCTTATTTGACGTTTATTTATTATGATACAAAACTTCCATATTGTATTGATGGTTTTGTGATATGTTTGACTGTGGATGTGTTATTTTATACCATTCATGGTTTATGGAGAAACTATTGACATTTCGTATGGTAGTTTTAAAACGAATGTTTATGTTATGTTTATACCTGTTCATATGAGGAATACATTGGACTTAATACGTGACGGGTGGAGCCCGCTATTGCTCCTCGATGCATCAGTAGGTCTCATGAAAAAAACTAGTGTCTTAGCACGAGGCCTTGACAAAATATAATTTATAGCCTTGTCACCAGGCCTTGGCTACGTGGTTATGATAGTCTGGCATTATGCATTTCATCATTATGAAAGTGGTTAGTGATATTTCATGCTATTATTAGTCTAAAAGAATATCCATTTGAATAAGTAAATGGAATTATTTAATTTTTTCCATATTATGTTGAAGTTCATGTTTAAAAGGTTTTGTTTTAGTTATACATTGCCTTAAATGTTTATGATTATTAATTAAAGTTTCCTATATATTGTTATCCTTACTGAGCATCTGAGCTCACCCTTTTCTATGTTTTATTATTTCCCAAGATTCCAAGAAGTGTATTGTGATTGATATTCAGGGTTATGCCAAGGGAATAATGGAACTCATAAAGGATTATTTGAGTTGTTTTTTATGTTATAAAGTTTAATTTATCATTTATGTATGTAATCTATTTTTCAAGACTGCTAAAACGATTGGTCCATCAGGAAATTATTCTTTGTGATCATGCCAATGTTATGTAATAATGCACCAACTCTGGGTAACTGGGGTCGGGGTGTTACAACTGTGTGCTAACCATGATACAAGAAATTTCATTGTTGTTGAGACATTCTAAATAAGAAACATATTTTCTACCAAACAATTTTTGAAAACCAATTAGAATTTTTTCACAACATTCGTCTATAAAATTCGATCATGTCTTTCAAATCAGAAGTACTCTCAATAAGGATAAATGAAATATCAAAAAATAAAAAATATCCAACAAAGATAATAAAATTCAAACTAAAAATCACAACTTATGCCTTATTCAACCATGTAAACAAAAGGATTAGTGTAAAGAAGAAATGACAAGGAACATTCCTCCACAATCCACTCATTATAAGATGATGGTCCCATTCTCTATACAACCATGTCACACTAAAATAATAAATGGTTGTGCTTTGATACAATTTTTTAATGAGCCATGTTGAGTCCCCTATTAAAATGGCACCCAAGACTGTCTATGACACAACTGATCAGTGTTCCTTATAACAATATGTATAAAACTAGTTTCAATGTCACCAAATTTAATCACTAAGAATGATTAAAACCTTCATAAAATACAAAACCAATAATAAAACATCAACATCAGTTTAAGAGACATAAAAATGAATAAAAATTAACACTGAAAAAAACAAAGGTAGTATCACATACATAAAAATATGGTATGTAAATGTATAAAATAAACACATCATGAGAATAAAAGATAAATAAAAGTACGATATATATAAAAATCAATGGTAAAAAAAGAAAATTGTTACTTTAAATCCTTATGTGAGCCTGGGTCACTCAAAACATATTATACTAAATAAACTGAACAACCAGTACACCAACACTAGGGAGACTAAGGAAATACAAACTGAATATAAAATATAAGATATGCATACATTGAATGTTGAAATATATGTGTGAGATAAGATGAGTAAATTTGGAGAAATCCACATTGTTTATACAGTTCCATATAAATGGAAATATATTTTTTCTAGTTAGAAAAACAATGGAGAAAAAAATTTCAATTCACATGTTTCAAAAATTTGAATCACGCCCAAAAAAATTAAAAAAATAATTTATTTGGATTAAATGAAAAAAATTACATGCATAACACTTATATGAATCAACCAATTTTTAAAAAAAAAATCACCATTATTATTAATGAATGAAGGATAGAATATTTTTTTCTCAAACCCTTTTATGCAAAGAAACAGAACTCTTTATTAAAACCCACAGAAAAACCAAAACTCATTATTATCCTCTTTAAACAATTTCACAAATACTTATACTAAAATAACATCAAATTTCCATTAAAATATAATTTATAAATCATTTTTGCAAACAAATTTTAAATTTAAAAAACTAACTACCTAAACTATTGTAAACAAGAATGATACCCAAAATAAAAATACTCCAAACAATGAAAAATCAATAAATGTATAATAGACGAATCGATGTCATGGAATATGAATAAGGAATAAAAACTAATTTATCGTAATTCCTCCTTTAATGGATTTCATAATTATTGAAAACCTCTCAGGACATAAGTACATTGGTCTAACCTGTTGGCACAATCCCTAGGCCATAAATGTTAAATGGATATCATCCAATGTAGTCCTATTGAACCAACTGGTGATAAACCTACAAGTCGACAATAATACCACATTTATCTCTATATATATACTTCCATGATAAATTTCTTTAGATCACTTATTCTAGAGATCCTTAATCCCTAGTGGATTCACAATCCATACTAGGGTTTTAACATATCTAACCCTCTATTTAGTAAAAAGGACTCTCATGACATATATAAAATAGATTTTATAATTCACATGGATAAATATATAAAATAAAAAATTCAAAACTCATATACCCCATCCTCAAAATAAATATCCCCATAACATTTCATTTATATGAAATGAAATATATAACATGAACCTCAGGATAAAAATCACACTACGTAATAAGAAATGTCACTCTCAGTTTCATAATAAAACAAAGGGTTCATGAGGGTATCACACTCACCCACACCATTTAGAAATATCCCAATGTTCCAAAAAGTAATTTAACAAAAGAATCAAAATTCTAAGTCACTTCACAATGGTTTCAAATCCCACTATAAATTGTTATTTAATAAAATGTACTATAAATATAACTAATATTTTTATTTCAAAATAACAGTCACAAAATTTTTTTCAAGTATAATTTAAAGAATAAAATCTTTATCTATTAAAAAATACCAATGGTCTTGAAATTATGATTTATAATTCAAATAATGACCCAATTTGGGTAAATGTATTTTAAAATACCACAGTTTTTAAATTACTTATTTCAGAATTCTATGAAAACTATGCATTTTAAATTTCCACTTATATAAATAAGAAAATTTCACCAGAATTCAAAACTGCACTCCATTCATGAATTCATGACGCAATATGGGTCAAAGAACATTTTTAGAATGTCATATTTAACTTAAAACCATATTTCAACAATTATCACTACTTGTAATTTCTATAACCACAAGAAATTCCTTGTATAACCCATTTAACCTAGAATAATCCAACATTTTTAACTTCATAAATCTAACCAATCCATCACAGATGGATTTAATTTACAAAATTTAAAATTTTAAAATATCAAGAACATAATTTTAAATCCAATAACATGAACAAAAATACTTTCCTCGATTAAATAAGAACCAATTGGAAAAGCCTCACTTGTTAAGGTGAACACTCTAACAAGTTTTATGGGACCTCATAAAATCCCTAAAACCACCATGAATCATTCACCGAAATACATAAAATTTAACCCAAAATAACATATGGTTCTTAATATTGATTAAATCTTAAATAAAATATATTGATGGATGGAAATGATAATAACATTGTTCTTAACGTGAAGGAATAACTAAGAAATGATGTTAAAGAGTCTTAATAACAGAAAATAAAGAATTAAGGAACCCCCTAGGGTAAAAATTATACAAGGATAAATGATTAATAGGGAGAATGAATACCTTATTGATCTTAAAATCTAATGGTCTATTTATTAATTTCACTATTGTGTAAATTTAGGCAACTAACACACTTTGGCCACCCATTTTGGTAAACATTTCTCTAAATATTCAATTAGAACTACATATGAAATAAGATTACACATGTTTTCTCCCAAAAAAACATAGTTCAGTTAACCATGATCCAACTGTATAAAATTACAATTTCTAAACAAAGATAAATACCACAAAAAATTTACCCAAATTTCGTAATATTGAGAAATCCCCTTACCCAGAAAACTCAAGGAATGGAAATATTGTACGAGTATAACTATGATCCACCTATGACATGACCTAATGATGCATGTAAAACCATTCACGATAAAGAATCCAAACAAAACATCCTCTTATAAGGTTACCCATATGGTTTCTTCTAATCCATTAACTCAAATTAATTAATATAATATGGCTATTGTTACAGGGGGTTACACTATATTAGTATAATAAATGTTCCAATGTCTAAGTTTAATACACAATGAGGTTATTTTTATTTTCTAATTATTCCTTTTTGGTTGACCATTTATCTATGATTTTTAGTCCATTAATTAATATGATTTTTGATTTATTCCAAGAATCATTCTTTATGGTATTTACTAATGATATTATTGTTTATTAAATGTATCATAGTGAGAATGATCAATATCTCTACTTTTTATATGATCCTCAAATATATATTGGAATTTATTTATTGACAGGTGGGTTTCTTGAAAATATGAGATTCACTTGTTATGCTGGAGAAAACCATCTATGTGAATAAATCAAGTACCTTTCTAAAATATATATATAAATTGTGTACATCGCTAGAATGGCCGCATGAGAATGTCAGGTATTTCTCTATAATGGTTATGTGATTTGAGTATATGGAATGAAGATTTAAAATAATAAGCTTTATAAAAACGCCATTTATCTACCATCCACTATAAGTGGATACATCAAAAAAAATTATTTCAGGTCTTTAGATTAACTTATGTATAACATTCATCATTGTAGGATGAATTAATGAGATACCTTATAACCAAATTATGTATAAACATGCACAGTTATACATAAATAGAGGGGAAACCACATTAAAAGTTTATTTTCATGATAACGGGTCCTAAAATCTTCAAAACTACTAAAAACAAATTGGTTTATGTGAAAATAATTTTTAATTTATTTTATTGGTGTTCCTACTGGTAAATGGAGATATTCTCAAGGAGTTTTTTCATCAAGAAATATTAATGAAGTTAATAGTTGATATATGGGGAGAAATTTAGGATTATTTTTATTCTATTAAAATGGTTGTTTCATCAAATGTGATAATGATGGAATAATATTATAAGATCTTCATCACATGAGATTCCTCTCACCATAAGAAACAAGGAGATGAAAACCATAGAAATTATACTAAGATGTATTTTATATGAGGGTTTTATATATCTAATCTAGAACGTTTACGGTCGAAGGAGGTTTCTTTTGAAAAATTCAACTTTTATTGTTAATTAAGTATTATTTATAATCAATAAAACGCTATCCTTGATGTATATATGAATCATGTTCATGTGAATAAGGATAGAATCAATAGACTGAGTAATGAGTTCCTTATTGAAGGAGATCAGTGAGTTCTCAAATTTTTTCTCACTGTGAACTAGGATGGACAGTGAGTCCACTCCAAAATTATACACATAAAAAGTTGAATTCATTAGGGAATTTGGTGTGCATGAAAAATTCCATGTATTATCCTTGGACTAGGTCTGTGTGGATGACCTGGTAAAATCGCTAATAAAATTTGAATCTTTCATAACATGTTGTGACAATTATTAATGAGAAATTGAAATGTCATTCATGGTGAGAGAATAAGGTCCTCTTCAAAAGAATAATTGTTTTAACCACATTACATTTATCCCCCCCTTAGTGTTTAATACTATTTAATGTTTTTGTATTGGGTATCAAATGGGTATATGTTTGTTCCCCTATTAGAAACATGAGAATGATTAAAAACCATAAAAGAGTCCCAATATTTGAAGTTAGTAATTTCTAGTTATGGAAAATCCAAATGCATCATTAATTTAGATCCTTTATAATGTAAATTTATAAATCGTCAATAAGGGGAATAATCAGTAATATTAAATTCAGATATTTTTTGGGGAGATAACGTTGATAATTGGATGTAGATATCAATTCTATAAATTCAAAATGAAGTACCATTTCCAATCACAATTTCACAAAGGTTATGTCATGTAAAACCTGTAATGTTATATGGGAAAATTCTATGAATATTTATTAAGTACATGTAATGTTTTGGGAATAAAATTATCAGTTTTTTTGTAATAAATATGAATACCTGATAATGGAATCAATTCATATTATTTATGAATTATTTTGCTGTCTAAATATTCTGGTTTAAGATATGTGAGGCCTTAGTGAAGATCTCAAATATGAGGACATCATGGAGAGGATATCCAAAATATACAAACCCATTTTCATTGAAATGGTGTAAGTTCTTAAAGGAAATGATCCAAAAGATATTTTCTCCATTTTTTAATTTAATATTATAAATAGTGAGATGATATATGAAGATAATGAGACGTGAATTCAAAAAAAATTGTCATGAGGTTGCCATTAATTCCATGATGAAACTCTCAAACATATATAATTTAGATGTTAATGTTGGTATTTTATGTATATAATATATTATTTATAGAGTTAGAGGAATATATATTGATAATATATCACTTTGTTTCATGAAATTTATTAAATTGGGACATATTGTGGCTTAATGTCCTAAAAACCATCAATAAAGTGATGATAAAGAAATATTGTCTAGGAATATGATAGGGATATTTATAAATAATTATTACTAAAAGAAATTAAAAAAAACTAATTTATTTCTAAAGAATATAGCTGTAAAGAAAGTGAAATAAAAGCTGTTTATAATTCTATGGATTAATGTTTGTTGTTGTCTTTTGAAAAAAATTCATGGATATGGGGATAATGAAGATTATAATGACGAAATTATTGGAAGGGTTAATTTATAGGTATAACAAGAAAAATAATTAAATAAATTTATATGTGGTGATAAAATAATTAGAATGGTAATGAATTGGGGCCTAACATAAATTTCTACATGAAACAACCATGAAAGGAAAAACCAGAATTGATGTCTCAGATTTAAAATAAAAAAATAGGAATTGAATGATTGATGGGAAAATAAGATTAAATGAAAATTAAGTTCATCAAAAAATACAACATTATTAATCGCATGGATAAAACTATAAATGATATAGTTAAGAAAATTTATGAGCTACCAGAGTATGTTATGAACTGTCTTCATAGGAGTGAAGATCAAGAATGATTAATAAAAAATTGTATGATTATATAAAATCCAAATCCATAATTATCATATCAAACCAATTGATTTTTTTAAGGAATAAAACATTAAAATTCCTAAGATTCTCTAGTTCAATGATAATGGAAATAATATGTATTTTTAATGTCTCAAAATTAGAATCCTTTGAATAAGGTAGATATTAAAAACACAAAGAAATAAACTAAAAATGTGGATGAGGTAAATTATAATACCACAAGAGTAAAAACAATTAGAATATTGGTACACAAATTTTATATGTTCTTTGTTTCTAGGATTTCCTTTTAGTAGAAAAAAAATCTAAAAAGGAAGGTATATTTTCTAGTCATTATTTTTATTTTAATAGATGATATTTTTTAAGGATCCATGAATAATTAAAACAACTATGTATCAATAATATAAGATATATCATCCAATATTCCATGATTTCATAAAAAATTAGGGATCCTCGTCTGAAAGGATAGAGACTCAATAAATATTTTCCATTCTATGAGAAGCAAAAGAGTTTATGGAGACAACTGTTTAAGGGTCGCATTCATCACCATCTTTGGTAATTAAATTTTGTTCATAGAATTATAATGTTGATGATATTTCATTAATAACTTTGGAAAATTAAACTTATTGGATAAAATATACAAGATACAAATCATATATGACCAAAAATAAAGGCCCCACTATGAATTTAAAGAATAATTAATATGGAATCATTTGATTCAGGAATAATGAGGTCTTTATATTTTATGATCTAGGAAAGATATGATTATAGGAATAGATCACAAATGAAACAATGTTTTCTTGGATTCTGGTCTAAATCATAATCTCCACAGTGTAATCCAAATATGCGACCGTAGACGTGTGGTGAATTTCAACAAATATGTATATACTATTTATTCCAAAGAAGGATCACTTATTCTCTAGGGAAAAATAACCAAGGGAAATTTATATCCTACTTGAGGGGAAATTTTTTTCATGATATCCAAAGGGGAAGAGAACAGAACATTTCATAGGAATATTATCTATTTGAGAAAAACATATCTAGATTAGTTGGTGAATAATAATAGGGAAATTATATTTCCAAACTCATGTTTGAAAACCCACACATATGTGGTTCATACCAAAGGGGGAAGATAATACGGAAATATTATAAGCCAATGAAGACAATGGAATCAAGGGTTCTCGAGCCTGTGCATGTTGATTTTTGTTGGAAAATATCACCAAAACTGATGGACGGAGTACGATAATATGGATTGTTTATTGATAATTTCAAAAATATGGAATGGATTATTTATATTATATACAATACCAATTTGAATATATATATCACTCAATATTACAGAAGATATTAAAAAATATTTCTAAAGATTATGATGTTCTATACTGATAACGTGATTGAATTTAATAATTTTTTTGATTAAAATTTGGATTATTTTGGAATTAAATATTAGGATTAATCTTTTATAACACCCCACAAAATGGGTTGTAGAATGTATAAATCAAATAATCAATAATGGGAGCTGAGAAATTCTGATTTAAAAATCTCTTCTAGAAAATATATTGGAATGAAAATGTACTAGAAATTGCATATATATCCAATAGAAGTTTTCTATGTTCAACGGAAGAGACAACCCCAAATTGAATTTTGTATAGAAATAAACCTACACCCATGTATATATAGTTTATGTAATGTAAATGGTTTATTTTCAATATCATGAAGTTAATAAAATTTTAATATTCGGGAGATGAAGGCATATTTCATTGATACTCATCAAATAGTAAATATTACATCTATTACTAAACATGACTTGAAAATATGATTAATAGAAAATAGGTTGTGTTTGTTGAGAATGGTAAAATTATAAGAGTAAATGAATAAAATTTTCATAACTACTAGACAATTTGTGAATAGAATATGATGAATAAACACAAAATTCAGGGTTATTTACAAGGAAAAGAGAAAATTTTTATAAAGAACAATTTCATGGGGAATGTATTGAAATTTTAGCAGGCATAAAAAGATAAATTATCATATACAAAATCAATGATATAACCATTGTTGGAGACCCTACATCAAAAAACCAAACTCAAAAAATGAACGCCCAACAAGATAATAACATTATTATAATTGGTGGAAAAAAATGTTTTATAGAATATATATAAATGATGAGACATAGGTCAGGCCTCTTAATGAAGAGCTTGAAAAAATATGAGAAATGTTATTTTTTTCTAAGAGCATGTGATCATAATGTCATCAAAACTATGTGAGTATTCCCAAATAATTTTAATGAAGATTCTATGGTAATTTAGAACAAGGGTAAACTTATATGTAAGGGGTATTTAAAAAATTTAATCAATTTATGTTGATGATACATATGTTCACATTACATTATAAGAATCTATCGAAATATTCTGGGCCATAGTGATTAAAATTGGTTTAATATTATAAGAAATGGATGTAAAATATACATTATTGATTGGTTTTCCATGAATATTATGTTTCCATTGGGAATCCGGATGGGTTTCTCAACAATAATGATGAGAAAAAAGAATACATATTGTTGAAGGATTTGTATGGCCTGAAAATTCACTGATATCTTGGTATTCTAGGATAGATAATTATGTAAAGAAGATAAATTTCAACTGAGGTGGAGTTGATCAAAATTTCTATATAAGGAATTATAATTAGTATCAATTCATGGTAATTTTGGATTCTTATGGAAAAATTTTGGGATGCTTCGATGGAAAAATGAAAGTAGTTTTCAGAACACATATTTTGTGAATTTGATATGTCTCAAAATAATTAAATGTCATTTTTCCCATGGATTAATGTTTTTTCAAATAGAGGAAGGAATATTTATCTCACAAAATAATTAATCCAGGTATTTTTTATGAATATTTTACATGTAGGATTCCGATCCCATGGGAACTGTTGTCGAAATAAGACTAAAATTATCAAGAGATGATTGTGGAAACAAAGTATATATGAACACATAATGAAAAATCATTGGTGTTTACTCTACTTGAATTCCACTTAGGTAGATATAATTTCTTACATATTCATGATAGTCATATTTATATATATCCTAATGAAATACAAATTAATGTTATGAAAATAATACTTTGATATATCCATCACAAGTTGGACTGTGGGTTATTATATCATAATGATTACAGAAATTGTTTTGATTTGCTGAGGAAGAATGGGATGGTATAGTAGACAAAAAAATCTTTAGGTGATTCATTTTATCATGATAGTTTTTTTATATCATGGAAAATTAAACAAATAATGATTAAATATCACTGCTCTCCATAGGGCAAAATACATTACTTCATCTCAAACATATAGCCAATTTCTTTGTATGATATATCAACATAATGATGTGGGAGTTAAGGCGGTGTCTCGTATTCCCATAATTTTAGATAACACAAGTTTTATCTATATTATTAACAACCCTATCCAACATTCTCAATCTAGGAACATTGAGATCGAATATCAGTGTATAATCTAAAATGTGTAGTAATTAATTAGTGTTTTGGAGTATGTGTCAAATTAGGATCATGTTGATGATATCATGAAAAAGGCTCTACCCAAAGTGGTGTCTGAGAATTATTAGTTTCTTTTTTGAGTCTAATAATTTCCTCAACATATTTTTTTCAATGTTTGTCCCCACTCCATAGAGTTTATTTTTAGGAACAAATGATTTCTCACCATATATTATTAACATTCAAACACTATCTTATAAACACATCAGATATGTAATCGCTTTTGGTACATTACCAAAGGGGGATAAGTTTCCTAGTATTGCAGACATTGGGAGAATTTCATAAAATTGTAATAGTATTTCAAATAAAAATTAAGGGACATGTGATTTATAAGGATAATATTGATAGTTCTATATAAGAAATTGGTTTCCTACTCTGATCATATGATTTGTATTCTTAGAGAATTACTTAAAATCTCAGGTACTGAGTGGTCTTATTTATCCCATGATAACCCCTTATATTTTATTGGACATTATGGTGAGAGGTGAATTTTGAGGAAATGAATATTAGATTTTATCAATGGTGGTTTCAATGTGATATTTTCAGGTTGATAGATTTTTTATATGGTCAACTAAATCCATGGGGAATATTTTTATACAATATATGAAGTTTGTAATGGATTGTTCGATTAGTGGATTTGTTGACAATATTAATTTCGTGTTTTATTCTATAAAAAACACTATGTGAGTAAATAGAGTACATAAAGAGAACAACTATGTGAATTTGATATGTGGCTAGAATGTATATGTGATAAAATCATGTACATGTCTAGAAAAATGATATGAATTGGGAACATGGATAGAACAATAATTTAAATTAGCTATAGAGAAAAATCGGGTACATGAGAGAAGTGACTATGTGACCATCATCTTTAATTTTTATGTTTACAATTGGGAATATTGATTTCAACTCCATCGATTTGGTTATGTGGAAACATCGCTACATGAATCTGTATACATATATCATCCTAGAATTTTATAGTTAATTTTATTTAGGTTAGGTCCAGTAGATGCTTGAATTTTTGTTGTTATTTATAAATAGTGTGCCAACCACATTTAAATATTGGTTTTCTGATCTTGGGTTCTAAATGAATTAAAATAAATAACTATTATCATGGTTCTATTCAAGAAATATTTTAACTCTTTTATACAAGATCCTATAGGAATATAGAGACATTCTCATGGTTTATTTCTATCCAAAAATATCCACATAGTTATAACAAAAAATTCAGGGATAAATTTTTGATTTCTTTTATGTCCCTTAATGTGGTGATTTATTCAGATTTCATAATAATGAATTAATATCGAAAGATCTGAATCTGGTGAGCCACCTATCAAAAGAAGAAATAATGCGAGATAAATGAGGAAGAGTAATCTAAGAGGCATTCCAAGAGGTTTTTTCTGATTAGACATGGGAATGTTAAGGTCGAATAAGTTGTTTATCCATGAATTCAATTTTCTCTTCTTATTGAAATTATTTATGTTGATAACAAACACCATTTTTTTGTATGTCTAAAACACATTCGTGTGAATAAGAACTGATTCAATAGATAAAGTTGTGATTTCATTAACTATTGAGAGTAATGATTTCTCTAATTTTCCATTATAGTGAACTAAGTGGGTTAATGAGACAACTTCAAAATTGTACACAAAAATTCTTAGAGATTTAATGAATTTTTTGAATGCCTGATTTATGATTCATTATCCTCGGACTATCTCAATGTGTGTGAAAAATAAAAAATCCATGAAGTTATTCACTAGTTTTAGTTCTTATTTAAAGGAAATATATAAGGAAATTGATGAGTTTCAGAATGTGAGAGAAAAATTCCCTCATAAAAGGATGATTTTTTTCTCTAAATTACCATTTTCCACCTCTCTCTCTGAGCATAATCCTCCTTAAGGGTATAAAAACTATCTTAGGGAATTTTAAAAAATACTGGTTATATTCTACAAAACATAAATGTTTTTTTTGATCCATAAATTCAAATTTTATCAGAAAGTTATTTTATAATATGTAATTTTAATAGATGTAGAGAAGATAGACTAATTATTATAATGGAATGTTCCTTTAATTCTTTTCTCGTTATGAAGTTTCCTTATGGATGTAGGGTATTATCATCATTTTATTTTGTATTTCACTATGATATTTTCTCCTATGAATTAACTAATGAATAATAGATATAGTTTTATAAGTTATAAAAAGTCAATTATCTTTTTCGGAGAATTATAATGAGTTTACCACTACACCAATAATAATTCTACCTAATCATAGAGAATGGTTTGAGGTGCATTTTGATACATCCCCAACCAGTCATTGATTTATACTCATGTTGAATATTTGATTACTGTAACATGGATCCATAAATTTTCATTCATATGAACAAAACTATCTTACCCATGATATCGATATGGTTATTATTGTCAATGCATTTAAGTGATGAAGGGAGTAACTATTCCAAAAAAATTATTTATAGGGATCATGAACTACATGATACTATGTTCATAATTTATCAAATGGATTATAATATATGGAAGTGTCACTAGGTGTAATATCACAAATAATTTGTTTTATATTTTCAATATTATCTTATCAATGAAAACAAGGATATCAATTATATTAGTAAGAATGTTCACCATAATAAATGTCAAGAGGAATGAATGGAATATAGGTCTATATATCTTCTATATGATATTTCCTAGAATATAATTAATGTTCATAGTGGTATGAATATCCTCTACATAATATTATATTAACTATAATGGAATATTTTAAGTAATTTATGTTATTTGATTCTGATTATATCATTATTTTAGAAAAAAATTATATTCGGGGAGATATTTAACATCTTATCCAATTTTATTTCATCATTATTATATTTTCTATTATGTATTTTCATCCAAACAAGTATAAGAGAAATTATAATGAAAAAATATCATTTTTATATTTTATTATGTATCTTAGAATAATAAATATTTTCCGTGAAAATCATTAACCATTTTGGTTGTTGTATATGACGAAATATTTTCCATATTTATCAATATATGTATTGAATTTTATTAGATGAAATTAGATCCCCAATGAATAAGGTTATTCATTATTCACCAATTCAACTACTCTAAAAATGGAATATAATTAAGATTGGATATTTAACTAATTTTCAGGATCTTATAAAGAATAGGATGTAATTTTGATGACTGTGGATCATAAGTCTATGATGGATCACATTTTTTCTATTAAGGAATCCTCTTATGTTCATGATCTATGGTGTTGTATATTCTAGATTTTGTGAAGAATAATAGTATACCATAAAATATCATCTCAAATAGGTATCTGAGGTTTATGAATCATTTTTGAAAATGGGGACATTAATTTTTTTCATCTCGAGTCAATATGAGAACAAAGCTTCACTAAATATTGATTGTTGGTGTTAGTAGTCATTTATATTTTAAATTATATTATTGAATTTGATTTTCATTACTTATATGGATTATTTGAGGATGATGATATTTTAATGTAATTTTTATGGAAAAATATATATCATTTATTCATTAAAATATAATCATTCAAGGATCATTTTATAAGGACATGTTTTTCTCGTCATAGTTTGAGTGAAAGATAATAATTACCAATGATCAATCCTATCATCATGCAGCAGATGACCTAGAAAATTAAATTTATTAAAAAGTGGATAATAACTTTTATCATATGAAAAAATTCATATTTTGATCATTGATGGTGATACTTTTATGTCAATATGGATAACCATGTTTTTAATTAATATTTACCACTATTTACATCAATTTATATATAAATAAAATAAGTTGGCCCAAAGATTCATTAATCTTGTCAAAATCGTTTTTTGTGTTTGAGGGGGTTCTTAAAAAATATATTTACCCCAATAAATTAGTTTCAAGAATAACACCTTCCATGTTTCTAAATATAAGATGTATTTATCTAACCATGCACATGTAATCTAGTATAATGATTCCAAGCATGAAACTAATGTGTACTCGGTTAGCCTCCAATATATATTTTTTATTATAGTTAATAAGGTATTAGGTGTAATTGTGATTCCTATTTTTTGGATGGTGTTAAATCATGGTAAGATCTAACAAAAGATTTGGGAGAAGAAATAAGAAATCAAGTGTCTATTTTTGAGCTTATTTGCTCATGATAATATTTGAACATTACCATGGATGAGAATCCTGATGGACGAGAGGTTTAAAAAAATATAAATGATTAGTTATTTACTTCCTATAATTAATTACATTTCATTTAATATTTGTGCTATTAAATATGTTATGGAATTTATGTTATTGATAGAATAGTAATAAAACATGTGGGTAACAAAAATGTGGAAAACGGAAATTGTATTGTCATACCATAACTATGGTTCATCCAATCATTGGTTTGGTGGTAGTTTAAAAACTATCACAATTTTTGTAGAAGTCTAATAATACTCTTGTAAATCTTTTAGTTTATTTGTGGTGTATTTGAAATTATATTATTTAAATCATTAAAACAGTAATTTATACCCATAGCTTGAGATTTTCCCAAATTTTGGCCATCGATCATCCATATCAAATATTTATCCTCCCATCTACATAATTAGACAAACCACTATGAAACATTTATATATTATCTTTGGTTCGTTGTAAGAGATCACTTATCTTGGGGTATGGATGTGGTATCCACTAGTCTCCTCTCAATTATATATTTTATTATGGAAATGACCAATAATATAATTTTCCTTGATCTCAGATTGGTGTGACTTATTTAATATTTTAGTTTTCATGGTTATAGATGTTATGGAATATATTGATAATTTAAACTAATGTATTTATTTTTTATTGGTTATCAGAATTATTTTCTCCATATATAAGTGATTAAAACCCTGAAATCATTTTATATCATGTTAGTCAATTTTCATACCATTGGATTTCAACATTCTCCTTAGACAATGTAGAGTTTTTATTTTATGATTTAGGGGGGTTGAAACCCTTATTCCTCTCATACTCTTAATGGGTTGTGCTAGATATTATTTTATGTTTATCGAACTAAAATTAAGATGATATTATTATATAAAAAACCTCACTTAATTTTTTTATAATTTTTTAGAGTATCTTCGATCTGTTTAATATGATTTTTTTATTTTAATGAATTAAGATTTTAAAAGTGACATATCTATTAATTTATACCCTAATAGAATTTATACATTATTTTATATATTACTTGATATGTTACATGATTTTTTATCCAAGTATTGTTACTACTATCTATATTTAAAGTGATCATTTGAACATGTTGAATATAACTCATTGGAATGAGTTTATGTTTGATGAATAGTTTGTTTATTCTTTAAAAACAACGACTTCAAAGCAAGATAGAGGGGGGTACATATTTACAATTTTAGTATAGTTTAGGAACCCATCCTATTGATAAAAAGGTTGGTGGTTGTGATAGGATTATAATGCCCTAGCAGATTATACTACTTTCCCCTATTCTCCCTGAGATAAGTTGAAATATCTCATAGACTCTTTATAAATGTTTCCCATTCAACCCGAATATTTTTTAAGTCATAAATCATAATAACTGGTTTAACTCATATCCCATGATTATGTTGTAAGTAGTCTTGTCAATTGTGGACCCTTCTGGTATAATATATTTGATAAGTTAATTAAAAATACATGTAAAATAAATTTACAATCATATTGACTATTTCACGGGCTATTATTCTACTATCGAATTATTATTTCTAAAACATTAGTTTTTTAAATTATGCTAAGGATAGGGAGTGATGACCTACTATATATGATATAATCACACCATATTTATTCCCCTACTGGACACATATAGATTATTTTTTATGTAACTCAAATAAAGGTAATGTAATAGATCATGGGAGCTAAATTCACATTGACTATAAGGACCATTTGGTTTTCTTATGTGGTTTTAATAATTGACCATGTTGAGGAATTATGGTTATATATTGTGTTATCCTTTGGATAGCCATTTTAGTTTTTTGTCAATATATGGTTTTCATGATATATATTTATATATAGTTATTTATTAAAATAACATAATTTTTTACTATTTTATGTTTTATACTTTCGTGTGGTCTGGTATTTCATGATTATATGATACATTTAAGTTGAATTATAAATTTTCCCTGAAATAACTAATTCCACTGGTTAATTGAGGACACGCTTTTTATCACTGTTTCAATTAATAATCCTTATATCTTGTGTAGGAAGATTTTCTACATTATTACATTTCAATAAGGGGAAACCATCCATTTTGAAAATTCCATTCAACCCCTGAAATTTATGATAACCTCTATAATTTAGGATTCACGATGGATGTTTTGTGACGATGTGATACATGTGTTGTTTTGGTATCTGGGACATGAATGTCATACCCTCTGTACCAATTATTAATTGGTCCTGTATAAGATTTACGGAGTTCAGAACATCCACACTAACATATTGTGGTTCCTATATCTATATATTTGGTATAATATTGGTCAAATTACTATACTAGATATGGATTGGGTCATCCATCATGGAAATTTCTCCGACTATTTATACGCTTACTTTAGTGAGGCCTGAGTCCCCAACTACAACTTCTAGGATGTGAGATGTGTTTTCATGAATCATTATAATATAATATTACTTTAATTTCATCTAGTAAATGATATTCATTGAGATGGTATACCAAAATTGGTACTCTCTTGTGATCCTAGATCAATATCTTCAAAAATATCTATGTTTTCTTTATCTTAGTCTTTCGACATGGGTTATAGACTTGTTAATTATTTAATTTCAACATCATTTTTTTGGGGGTATCCTAGTGGGTATGTTTAAAATCACCATTGAATAATAATTCCATTAGTACTTAATGTGTCTCATACTGATTAAAAATAGTATGGTGGTGTTCCTAATATATGTATGGTTAGGGGACATAGAGTTTAATAGTCTATAAAAGTAGTGATACAAAATTATTTCTTTGGGTGATTTTAATCCAAAAATTTCCTTTTTCCATTAGTTTGAATTTACATTGTATATTTTGATCAAGTTTTAAATCATATTTCTCTAACTATTAAATTTTTTATACTATGTATAGATTTAGCATGTCTGGAAATATTTATGTACCACAACTGGTTATTTTGGTTATTTTCTCATTATTATATTATATTATAGAGATGTGAAGTTATAGGTTATTTATTTTAAGCCCACCTATAAGTGAGATATTTTATCATGGTGATAGTACCATGCCCTTAACCTAATGGATGTAGGCTTAGGGATCCACTCTCATCCTACTACTGGCCTAGGGGAGGTCCCAATGGGTCAGTTCATTTTAGTTTGTGTGTTTTTCTGAGCATGCATTCATGAAAATACACATAGAACATATATATATATATATATATATATAAACACATACCATATATGTCTAAAAAAACATGATATGTATATGTATTATGATAAAACATAATTTAGATTTAAAACACATATATTTTATACGTTTCCATACATATTATACTGTATAAATGAATAAACACAGACCCACAAATTATCATATATAAATGTTTAAGGATATTATATTTGTGTGTGTGTGTGGTGTGTCAATGTGAGAATGGCCTTGATAATGTGAATGTAATAACACAATACGCACACACACACATACATACATATATATATATAAGCACATAATATATATAATAATACAAAAAATATAGCATATACGAATATCTAGAAAAAAATAATTTAAACCAGAAAATACCTTTATTTTTTAGTTTTCACTACATATTTAATATTATAAATGTTTATGAAACACATGAACTCATAATTTTATATATAATTGTTCATGTAAATTTTCGTAATATATATGTTGACATAACAAATATATATGTGTTTTCAAAATAATTATATATGTATATTATCGTATATAAGTGTCCATGAAATGTGTGTGAGTGTGTTAAAATTTAAAAGCATAAGACATTTTATATACAATAAATAATCATAATTTTAAAATGAAACATATCATTTATGTTTTATAAATTTGGTATGAAATTTTTAAAAATATATTCAAATTTTTCGAATATAAAAATTTAAAATTTCAAATGTTTGTTTGTTTTTTAAAAATAACAATTTTTTTAGTGTGTGTTTGATAAATAAATGTTTAAATATTAAATATTTAAACATAATATGAAATTAATATACTTTAATTCCTTTCTACTGAAAATATATCATCAAAAAATTCATACACATTCACCTAAATCATCTTTGTCTATATATATGAGGAGAGAGTATATACTATCATTGGGGTAATTATTTCCCTGAAAATAGAATCATCTATATATTTATCATTATTTAATAAATAAAATAAAATAAATTCTAAAGAAACTCAATAAAAACATTCATGAGTAACTACACATGTTACATCCAAAAATAAATACAAAAACTATTCCAATCACATTTTATTGACATATATTCTTCTCTTTTATTATAGATCACCTTTACAAAGTGGGTATCCATTAAGTATATGCGAAAAATGATTCAAATATAATTTATTAAAACTATTAGGATGGGTTTTAAACACATCTAATATATGTTATTAACATCTAGTAAAAAAATAATCTTGATTTAAGAATATTTTTTAAATTCAATATCGATAGCAAATCTTGTTAGGTTTACATTTTGTACACCACAATATGTACAATACTCATTAATAAGAGTTTTATTGACCAAAAAATTCACTATATTATGAGATTAATGTAAATAAATCCATTACAATATAAAAAGTAAAACAACCATGATAATAATAAAATAAATAATTTTCATATATATGAATATGAATTAGATTATTATAATATTTTTAAAAATTATATTAATTTTTTAGAAAAAAATACATAATTTAAATTAATATTTTTCCTATGTGGGTTTTAATTAAAAAAATACTTCTTAATTTATAGAAATTAAATTTGAAATATTTATTTTCTATTTTTAAATTAGAGAATCAAGATTAATGTGTTATGAAATATTGATATTTTTCATAAAATTTTTATTTTTTACTTAATAGTGAAAAATATAGAGTATTGTAAGAGTTTCATTTCCATTCATAAAAATAAATAATATAAAAATTACCATTATATTTTCAATATGGTGGAAGTAAAAAATTATTATAATTTATTTATATTCAATACACTTAATTTTCAAATATCTTTATATTGGATTTTTGTATAAGGTTATTTTTTTGGTTTAAAAACAGTTTTCTATGAAAATGTATTAGCGTGTGTAATGATTCTATACATTAATTAGTTAAAAACACTTGATTTGGAATAA
The DNA here is from genome assembly GCA_963277665.1 of Viscum album. Classification (NCBI taxonomy): domain Eukaryota; kingdom Viridiplantae; phylum Streptophyta; class Magnoliopsida; order Santalales; family Viscaceae; genus Viscum; species Viscum album. Next base: position 1,367,835,020 of record OY728133.1, on the reverse strand, counting down.
ATTAAATCAATTTTATAGATTATAAATCAATAAATTTAAATTTAAATTTATACAATGATGATTAATAATAATATAGTTAATATAAGATCATCATTTCTATAAAAATATACACTTATTAAAAAACCACTCATTCGTTGTGTCTGTGGGTATAATTTTTAATTAAAATATTCAACATATGTAAATTAATTTTTTAAAAATAAATTTCATAAATGTAATCATAAAAATCTATAATATCTAATATGGTAAAAATTGTTTTTTTAACATAATGAATAGTGAAAATAATGAAAATTCATTTCCATGGTTAAGGTAAAGATATTATTTATCATAGGTTAAAATAAAATGAGATGATTTTAAATGACTTATTAACATTTATAAAATCTATATTTTGGATATATTTAGGTTTTTTAATGTATAATTCTTGATAATTTTTCATTTTTCTATCTTGTTGTATGTGAGAGACATGGGTACATCTTTTTTTAAAAAATACATGTGGGTCACTCACCTCACTTATATAGGTCCACCTCCTTTCTTCTACTCAACACACAATATAATTTATTTGGGAAAGAAAATACCATTCCACATATCTTCCCTAATTATATCCCCATTACATTGATTTGTGAGTTTGGTCATAAATCCATCTTAATTAGGTGTTTGGTGCTTACCTAAAGAGGTTGTCTGAAGATGAGTTATAGTTCTTCACTGATAGTTTTTATTTTATTTTTTTATCAACATACTTTAAAAATAATTAAATAATGATAATATAGAAAAAGTATATAAAAAATTATTATATGTTATTATGTTAATTGCATGACCTAAATACACCTCCTCTTTAATTATATGGGATATGAAATCAGAATTCGTGTGTACGACAGACTACAGACTCGTGAACCAAGGTCATTTGTTTTCCATCAATTCCAATCACATCTTGTTATAATGATATATTTAATGTATATATACGGTGTTTTAAAATATTAATACTAATGGAGTTATTGTATCACATATTCCTTCTAGATTTCCATTATATGGGGTATATAATTATGTTACTCATGTGTAAAAATGAAGAACAACCTTGAAAAGGGATGTGATTCATTTTTAAAATAAAAAATATATGGAAATGTAATAAATATTATTTTAATGAATATAATTGATATAAATTAAATCACTATTATATTCACTAAATATTTATCATTCATAAATTTTATTATTTAATTTTTGTTCTTACACTGAAAAAGATAATGTTGTTCATGTGTATGTGTGGACTATTGCCGACATGACGTTATGTGACACCTTTTTCATTACTAGATCACATAGATGATATATATAAGAAACTTTAAATAAATATTGTGAAATTAGTTTTGTTATTATAAATATTTAAATATAAAATTTTACATATATTGTTTTTATAATGATCTATGAAAAATTGAAACATTACTCACGCATACATATGACTTACTAAATCCATGATGGAAACGTTGTACCATTTTGATAGCTATAGTTCATGATTGTTTTTAGAAGAATAAATTATTGATAAAAATGATAACTATGTAATGATTATTATTCTAGATATATTGACTAATAACCACTTTGACCCTAGTGAACCTAATTAAGACATTTTCTATACATAAATCGGAATATCATTATAACATCTGATGTAAATTATGTTGATTACGAAATCATATATAACATAACAATATGTGAAATAAATGAAATAATAAAAAAAGGGTTTTAAAAAAATTAAAACATTAATATAAGTTTATTATTCAAGAATTCTAATAACATACATGATGATTTAGACAGAAGTTAAGGGATTTGGTCTCAATTTCCTATCATTGAGGCATATTTTGATGATATACACATATATTATTTTATGAGGTTTATATACAGCCCTTTTGACATGTTATATCATTAATTCCTACATTACAATGATATTAATTTCTTTTAATATTATTTTTTCTTGTGACTTACAATTTCAATGTTTCTATAGTGGTAAGGAAAATTCTATTTAAAAATATACTATCAAAGTTCCCTTTAAACCCTTCCACTGACATGTCCATGTTATTTTTAAATTATTTTAAAATCGTATTTATATGTAAATAATATTTCTATAAAGGAATGTTTTTTATTTCTTTAAAAAAAATTTAAAAATGAATCTTTGTACAGAATGTTTGACTTTCTTTACAAAAGAAAAATGGAATGTTTTATTTTAATATATATGGAGAAAACAAAACATCTCACCACCATAAAAATTTTATGAAATTTATAATCCTTTACAACCATTCATTTTTTCTTCAAATGAAAACAATTTTTTTAGATATGTAATTTCTACATTGAAAATTATTTTCCAAAATAAATGGGTGTTTTGTTATCTGAAAGTATATTCAAAACTTGTATAAAAGTTGTTTTTAAGGGTTCTATGATGAAAAATTGAAAGCATAAAATGTTTTATTCTTAATATGGTCCTTGGAAATTATTTATTATGTGTGAATGTATAGAGGACTAGATGATCTAATTATACCATATATGGTGGCTTCACCTTGACAGGACTATAATGCATCTAGTAATTATTAATTTATTTGGGGAAATATATTTGATGTTGGTCGTATATTTTTTACAATTTCTAAGGGTTGTGTAAGGGTTTTATGAAATGATTTCCCATGGAGCCCACCTGAATTTTATATGATTTCTATTTAGTTCCAATAGAATTTTATTGACATAAAAATGTATGATAATTTTAATTTTAAAGAAAAAATGATATCAATTCTATGTTAAAAGGTATATTTTTATGGGATGTATTTTCAAGAGTTTTCATATTTTTCACTAGATGAATGTTTTTCATCTTTCTACATCCATTAATGATATTTTTGTTCTCGTACCATTATATGAAATTTATTTCTCTAGTTTAATGTTTAGTTAATGGAAAAGAATATGTCTTTTTGAAATTCATGAAAAGAAAACATTTTTATTTTTTAAATGTTCTATATGGTGTAAAAAATTGATTACGATATGAAGTGTACACATTATATTATATAGTTTTTTTATATTTAAGTTATGAAAAAATTATATAAAACATTAATCTTGAAAATATCCTCAAATTTTAAGGAATGATTTCCTGAATTAAAACACATAATTATTTAATTTTTTAGGGGTGGATCCTTATTACTGGTATCAATTGATGGTTTAGATAAAATTAGAGGTTAATATAATGCTAATTTCATTCCTTAGAAATATTTACTTTTATTTTTAATATAGAATGATATATAAATTTTATATTACCATGTTTCATTGAGTAAACTATATTTTCTCAAAATGGTTTTCCATATGGGAAACAGAGAAGCTTTATCAAGATGCAACAAAAAGGAATATACCCTACCAAATTAGCATCTCATAATGGTTTTAATTGGAATGATGAAATTATTTTATAGTGACTGGCTTGTTGAATTGAGCTCTAAATGTTGATGGAATCCATGTTAGAGAGAAACTGAAATTTTTTCAGAGAAACATGTTGATAGTTGTGGATTTCATGACATAGTACCCATAGGATATTGGTTGAACCATAGATATTGTGTTATATGAAGATAGACCAATTTCATGTAAATGATATTTGATTTAATGCCATATTTATAATATCTGTAGAAAAATCATTCTATTAATTATTTCAAATGTAATGATGATCACTATTGGTCTCTGGTTAAAAATAAAATAGAGAAATATGATCTTGATAACCCATAAGGGGATAAATTCTTAGATATTTTTCATGAGTTATATTTTACTTTTTTGACATTAGATGAATAAACTATTTCACTAATTAAGTTAAAGGATAATGATAATGTATCCGTGTATGAGGAACATTTTTTATGAATATCCCGGAACATACTGATTTTTATTGAGGACAGTGATAGTAAAATTATTTTCTTTTACTTATTATGAAAACCATGTTTACAGATACCATTAACCACATGAGAATTTAAAATAAATCATATTTTATTTTTTTTAAATTATGAAGGAGTTATCTAACACTTATGTGCCTAATGAAAATTAAACAATAATGATTTATAGATGGTAGTTTTAGGGAAAAAAAACCTGAAAAAAATATGGGGTTAATAAAATAATGTTCAAAGCATGTGTTATGTGTGTTAAAATTCACACTATAAAATATAATATGAAATTAGTTAAGTGTTGTGGATGTCTAAATTTCAGTCATATGGACTATGATGGTAATAAAATGGATCGTGAAGAATCCAAAAATGGGTTAATAGATCGCCATCCAACTGTGATATTTTTTATTTGTAATGAGTTGGGTCGTTATGCTAATGTGTTCCCAAAGTTAGTAATTAAAGTTATAAATCATCAAAATTAGATTAAAAATGGTTGGTAAAAAACATAAATGACTATGATGATTGATTTTGGTCCATTAAATGATGTTGTGAAAGGTATGATACTTATGTATTCAGATTATTCAAATACTCTATTTGATTATGGATCTTCAAATTATTTCATTATTAGAGAAATTAACAATTATTTTTTCAATATCACCTCAAGAAATTAATATATATCTTTGGTAAAAATATTGTGGTCGAATAATTATGGAAACATTGATTTATAAGAATTTCCTATTATTATCTGGGTATAGTATTTCTTGTAAATCTTTTTTATTTTCCCATGGTGGAGTTTGAAATATTTTTTTGGGATTGGATTTTAGTTTATCATGTTATGATATATTTTAGAAGAAAAATTATTTTATTCAATGATTTCATACCTTTTGTGAAATTATATGATTCAAAGAATTTTATTAGATTTGGATGTCAAAGTGAGCTATATTATATTGTTGAAAAGAAAGAAATTTCATAGATTAGTGATTCTATAGTAGTAAATGAATTTATCGATGTACATACTAATGATTTTCGTAGTGTTAATCCTGACATGGAAATTAAATTTTCTGTTGACTTAGTACCTATTTCAAATCATATTTCAAATCCCACTTATCGAATAGATTTTTTATAAAATTTATAATTGAAAAAAAAGATGTTAGTTTCTAGATTATGGTTTATTTAACATAATACATAAATATGGGTTTCTTTAGCTGTGTTTATTAAATTTAAATATGGTCTAATGTTGCATTTAATTAATAATATAACCTTAAATAACATATATATTTAGAACATGATTCATTTTCCTTGTATTTGAAGTTTATTTGGCCAAATTTTAGGTGTTATGTATTCTTCGATGGATTATATGAGGTCAAGGTACTCTCAAATGAAGGGGAAGGATGTTGAAATTATAAGGATTTCATTTCTAACTAGATATGGGCATTATGAGTTTGTTGTAATTCCCTTTGGGCTGTTTAATACATATTTTATATTTATGCACCTTATGGATACAGTTTTAACTGTGTTATTGGATATTTTTTTGATTTTTTAATTTTTTAATATTATACAAGTTCTGGGGAACATGAAAGACCCCTATTGAATATTTTAAAAACACTAATAAAATGAATCTATATAGAAAATTTAGTAAGTTAAAATTTTCGGTACAAAAAATTTATTTCATTGTTCATATTGTTTCTAATGATAGTATAACTATTAAACCTACTAAAACTAATGTTATTCATGAATATAAAAAGATGGATCACGTTATATGAAATATACAACGAAATATACACAAGAGGGGGTGAATTGTGTCTTTAAAAACATGTCATGAAATCATGATGATAATCAATTCTATCATTTTATCTTTATAATATTATTTATGCAGTAGAAATAAAACGATAACAAGACGCAATGATTTATAGTGGTTTGGGGCACAAAAATACCATAATCTACTCCCCAATGATTTTCTCCCTGAGCTTGGTAATTTTCCCAAGTTTTCCCTCTTTTCATTAGACCATCCACAATTAAGTGCAGGTAGTTGACACCTTTACAGATTAAGTATTAAATAGATCTTTTTGGTTATAAACATAGAACCGATCAAATAGCTTAGTATGAGAGTATTGTACTCAAAATAAAAGATTTTTTTGAAATATACATTATGATTACTGTTCACAGTTGTACCAGTACACAAATAATAGAAAATGGATTGTCTTCTTCATAAAGGTTGTTCATCAGATAAGTGATGTTATGAATTGATCTAGTTGAAATTGATCTTGAATTATATTCATAAAAATTCACCAATAAATTCACAATAGATCTTCAATGTAGATAAAGTAAATCTTTAACGTTTCTCTTTCTGATATAAAATATAATCTTTTCGTTCTTGGTAGCAGCTGATCTAATTTTTTTTGAAAGAATCAGTAAATATTTGTTTTTGTGAAACTCGAATATCTCCATATTTCAATATTGTAATGATTGTGAATTAAAGAGATATCATTTCACCCATATAATCTATAGTATTCAGATGCAGGGAATATTTAGAATAAATATGAGAACCTTATTCATAAATACAGATCCACAAAATTCACCTCACAAATCGCAATATTCAAAAAAAAAAATTAGTGACAAAGTGTTCTTAACTTCCCATAATAATTGGCATGAAATCCACCTCTTAAATAAATCCTCATAATTATGTATAAACGACTATAAATTAGTTAAATATGAACATTTAAAACATTCTTTGAATCATGCATGAAATCAGCCTGTTATTTTACAAAAGACTATTGTATAACAAAGTCACGAATTCAAATATTTGACGTTTGAAGAAGTCAAACATAGTGTTCCAAACGTAAGTTTGATTACAAATGTAAGGTTGATTATCCATAATTTTTTAATTTATTTTCAAACATATGGTATATGATCCATAAATTTCTTTGCTTCAAAATGTAAGGTATATGATCCATAATTTTTGATAAAACATATACTTTATTAATAAAGTTGGGTTAATGATCCATACTTCTGTGAAGTATAGTTAATGTTCCATACTTACGTAAGGTTCTTCATACATACTTTTCTCATATAAAAAATGCAATGCTCTTTCCAAACGTAATTTTCTTTTTCCATACTTTTTTAAACTCCCATGAAATAAATGTAGGAAATAATCCTTACGTTATGCTCTCCATCGTACTGTATGAAAAGTGTTTCCAAAACAAGAATAATAGCTTTCGAAACAATTTTTAAATATTTCATGTGAATTAAATGCTTTAATATTATTCAAAAATTGGGAATATAACGAATATTAATTTCCAGAAATACATTTAAAGAAAATCATTAGAATAACATATAAGGGTATTTTTGAGCATCAAAATCATAATAAAAATATAGAGTATTGTTGAAAGGGTACATGCTCATCAATCTAGCCCATTTTGATGATCACAAAACCCATAAAAGTATTTCCATATAAGTTTGGAAAGATAAAAAAATATTTAATTTTTTTCTTTCAAATAGCACCTTGAAAATAAACAATACTTGTTTATCCAAATTTCCCTTAAATGGTTCTCAAAAACAATTTCCAAAAATTATATTTATAAACAAAGTAAAATGTTGTGTTTATTTAAATTTCCCCACCTTTTTGATGTCAAAACGAATCATAAAAAAGGTATATAACACATGTAATGTAGTACTGAACTTGTAAGAAATGTTATGATAAATTGTTTATTAATAAAGTAATCTGGATTTTTAAGGTAGTCTAGCATGGACAACAAAAAAGTAAAAAACCAAAAAAATATGATAAAAAAATTAATTGATAAAACAATATACATATACATGAAAGATAAAGAATCAAGGTTTTTGGGATAAAGGATGGAAAAAGGGTGTATTGATGATTTGGAATAACAACCTCCAAATCTTCCATGTGTAAAGTTAATCTCTTCATTACATCATCTCCTAAATTAATTATAAAATCTCTTCCTTATTGATTCTAGATAATATCTTCAACGAGGATGACTCTAATAAACTCATGAATTCGCATTCCATATCCATAAACATATTGATGATCTCATTGAATATGATTAGTAATTCTCTAATATCTGGTTCATTTGATGTAATCTGGTCAACAAGATGTTTCTGATTTTCCAACTGACAATCAAAGGAGCTCTATTACATTGTAAATCCTACAACTTTTCATTCATGTTGATCATTACATAAGTAATGGCACCGAATCACTATATCAGATGAAGAAATTTACCTGATGTACTTCCTTGACCTCCTATGATTGTTGCAAACTATTTCTCCATAAATCCATTTACCTATAAAAAATATTATTTCAATACAACTTCAGATATTAATTTTGAAACCACTTCTAGCAATTGTTTTTTAAAAGCATCAACCTTTTTCTTTGAAATAGAACTATATTTCAGATGTTAAAATTTCTGTTTAACTTTATATAACTATATTTTTAAAGAAACATGATCTTTTTTGACCCTATCAATTTTTCTGACATGTTCTTCAACAAGATCAGTCATAGAATCAGTGGCACCCTATGCTTGATTCATAGCAGGATTTACCAAGATTAGTGGTAATGATTTAGCATCTGATTTCTCTTCTTCATCATGCTCCATTGGTTGGTCAACTGATTTTATTCTAGAAATATCATCTATGAACGATTCATTCAGAATATCTGTATGAATTTCATATAAATTTTCATGAATAGGTTGATCTTCAATCTGAAAGTCCAAAGGCAGGTTCTCTTCTAGATAAATTTCTTCTGGAATATTTTAATTAATATGATTTACATACTAAATCTGATCCACAAATTTATCTATAATTTCTATTTCTTGAGATTTTTCAATCTGAGGTACCTCTCTAGTTCTTGTATTTTCACCAGCCTGAGGCAAAACATCCACTTCTTCGTAAAAATTAGCTTCCTCTTGTCTGTATTTATTAATATATTCTATCACAAACGTTAAAAATAAAAGGTATCTTGTTTCAATAATTTTCTCTATAGAAGGTTCCTGAAAAACTGTACACTTCCTTGAACTATGTGTAGGACCCCGGGACACCCTGAGAGGTGAGGGGTGAATCAGGATTTCAACGTTTTCTTCTTAATGTTTTGGATCTTGTTCCCACGTTGGTAGGAACTATTTAAATATGTATGATGGATATGATCAGTAATGAAACATTCACATGCAAAGAGATAACACATCAATTTTACTTGGTTCACCACTAAAGGCTATGTCCAAGGAGAATACGCCGACAAGTTGCTGGTCGTACCAAATTCCACTAATCTTCAATAGTTGTGGGTTACAATGTTTCATGAACAGTCACTCTGTCCCAGGCTCACTGCCTTTACAAAGGTTCAAGGATAGCTCACTGCGTCCCTCATGTCACTCCCATTGACTCCCCCTGGCTCAGCACTGTTTGGAAGTCTTGCTTAGTTTATAGACGTGAAGGTCACTTCAATAGATTTGCATTGAAGTCTTTGTCTCCTGTTCAACATGAGACTTTGCTTGAATTAGGGTTAAGAGTTTATGCTCTTTTTAGTTCAAACCTTCTTCTTTAGTGCAATGACTAATACACTAGATCATCTTGTCTTCGTTTGCCTGAATCACAACCACTAATGTGATTTGGCATTTTCAAAATCGGTTCTCCATGTATGCATGAGATCATGCATTTATCATTTATATTTCTTCTTTAATCTCACTTTTCACCGAATATATCAGGAAATCTTTCAGATCTCGTGCAACTCCAGAAAGGCGGGCGCTCTCTAACAACACCTGGCACTCCTTTTCAAGCCTGACACGCAAGTCCCAATACAGTGAGCAAGTCTTCAACGCACAAGTCCAAACTGGCGTGCAAGTGTCACCAAAGAACCTATGTGACACTACATTCTTGATCTTCAAACCTGTGCGACTCACTTCCTTTCTCTCCCAAATCACCTCGGGCGCACAGCCATCAACCGGCGCACAACTTCTAAGAGCTGGCGCACAAGTCTCTCTAAACTAATTGTGCGACCACTCACCACTTGTGCGACTCCTACACCTACGCAACAAGAGCTCTGATTTTCTCTAAGGGTTGATCTCATCAAAAATGAGGAGGGGTGGCCCACTAGTTATAGGCAAACTGGTCAACCTGTGCGGTGGCGTGCAAGTCACCCCTCAGCGCACAAGTCTCGGCACGCAGCTCATCACCCATAGCCTATATTGTGCAACTAACTTGTTTGACCCAACCTATACTTGCATAAACTTCTTTAATTTCCATATTTTGATGTTGAGTTCTTGAAAAACAATAGGCGCGGATGTTTCCAATCCTTCTAGGCACTAGCGTGCATGTCTCTTTACAACGTGTAGGTCACTTGCGCGACCAGCCTAATACTTGTGTGACCCTTATCCCTTTTCCATAAATTTATTTTCTGATCTTGAAAAACATATGGTGCGCAAGTTTCCTATCATTCATGTACACGGAGTGCAAGTCTCTTTTCCAAAACCACTTTTCTCCATTTGTCGATTTTCAAACCCAAAAATTTGGCAAACACTGGGAAACTGCGTGACCTTGTATCTGCTATTTTTGTAACTCTGCCATATCATTCATTCCTTTATCGAAGTTCTTGAATAAAACATGGATCATTAACCATAGCCCTTGAACTCGACATGGCACCATGGAATCTCCTTTGTCAACAAATGGGTATGTTTTTTGTTTTCTTTTTCAAAAAGAACAATCAACTCAAAAACACTTCTTCTCGGTGATTTGTATCATTCACCAACTCTCTTAATTTAATCACAAACTCCACTATCGTGATATGTATTCATTGAAGGATCATCTTTAGCATCATCATCTTCTATGACAATGTGATGTTCATGGCCATCTCAGAGTTACAATCCCCACGTGGTCATCTTAGAATTCCTTTCACTTGAACATTGTCTTCTTCTCTAACCATCATGATCTACTTCATGCCGAGTATTTTATTAAATTTTTCAAGAAGTCTCTTGAATGGCTCTCATGCAATCATGAGTAATTGCACATTCTTCATCAAAAACCCGATTCTTCATTAATCATCCTCAGATGGATTACACCTCACATTCATCCTTGTTGTAAAAAATGTGTCACCTTTGACACATGTTCTTTTAACTTATGATCAGTACAACAATCGTCTGAATTTCCATTCCTCCACTTTATTGGAGTACTTCTTGATCTCCTTCATTTTGATCTTCGTTGGAAGATATTGACAAAAAATACAACCTTATACACAATGTGGTTCTAACAATATCCCCCTATGTATTTTGTTGTCAATACCTTATACATCTTCTGAAAAGAATTCATTAATGTCAAAATGAGAATATTCTGTTCAATCAAATTTTCTTTTCAAATGTTCATTTCACTTTCTCTCCCCCTTATTTACAAGAAATACAATGTGCATGGCAGGGAGGGTATCAATCCATATTTAAGCAATGTTTCATTAATCATTTCACTCTAAGTCTACTTGAAAAATGATCTATGTAGAAAACAAGGGGATTTGATTAAGTCAACAAGGATATCCATTATTCACAGATCATGATACCAACATGAGATGAGAACTCATGTATTTTGTCTTCAAGGGTTTACCAATTTTATTTCAGGTAGAAGGAAATCAAATGTGATAGGGAATAATCAACCTGGAACTCCTGCACTCACATTAGCAAACAGATCAAAAACATTCAAGTTTTATCGGCAGGATAACTGACCTTGGGGCACATCCATTCATCGTATGTCACTAATCAATTCAGTTACTCCCCCTTTGTAGAATGATCTTTGATCTGATTAACCAAGGGATGGAGATTGAGAAATGGAATACCTTCTCCATTGACATGTTCTTCACGAAATTCACAGAGTAACATTATTTGAATCCATCTGGAGATGATATTGATTGAACACGTGATTATGAAAGCTTCTTCATTTTTCACACCCTCAAGGGAAACACTCCTCATCATCTTCATCAAGAGTGATCCTTAATCATTATAATCTTTGAATATCAATTGAAGAATCTACAAAGGATGGAAACTTCTTTATCTTGGATATCATGATTTGACATCATTCACTACTTCTCAGGTTCTCCCCTTGAGAGCATGCATCACCTTCAATTCCCTACATTATTTGCACAAATACAATACACAAATGAGTAATGGAATAAGGTGGTTCCTCCTTGTTTCGTCAACATGAGCTGCATGGTTGAGGTTCTTTTCTCAACCATGTTCCTCTTTACACTCCAGTCTTCATGCCTGCACATTTGACCATATGTTCTGACATCTGTTGACAAGGCATGGTTTTCTTCAAATTCTCTTCTACTTTGTGTGGGGAATTGTTCTGCTTAATAGCCATCAAGAATGATATATTCTTACTCCTCTTAAGGACTTCTTCTTGCTCTGGTATTGAGGTTAAGAAACCTTTTGTAGTGTGACCAGATTTCTTGTATCTCTCACATATATCTTCTTTGACACGTGTGATTCTCTTGGTTTGAAATCTATCCTACACTCTGTCTTCATCACGTGAAACTTTTCCTTTTCCTTTAGCACTAGACTTGGCCTTTTCATATTCAGGTTTCCTCATTCTTTTCAAATATTCTGGCTAGATGACCAATATGTCATTTGGAACTGTTGCAGCTGGTTTGGGTCTTCCACATGGGTTCATCTGAGTTTCATCCCACTTAGGGTTTCTTTTGGATGAATGACCCTTGAAATTCATGGATCTAAAATCCTGGTTCATCTCAGCTTCCCTACTTGTGATCTTCTAGGGGAATTGTGTGTTCACAATATTCTTCTAATTTCATCCCATGGAATATTCTTCCTTCTTAGCTGTCTTGTGTGGTATTCTATTCTTATGAGCTCTGGATATCTATTGACATAGGCATGCACCATTCTTGTGACCACTGCCGCTATATACATCACAGATGTTATCAAGCATTCCAAATCTGTTTGCTGTAAACAGATGCTTCTGGACCTGCAGATGTTTCGTCTTCTTATCTAGATTTGTTCCCTTTGATATAGTCTTTATTTGTTCTTTTCCGTTAAGGGGATTGTACCAAAATCTAGTGCACAATGCCCAAATCTATTACAACACCAACATTGACCCACAAATATTTTATTGTTTATATATTCTGTATACGGTTGTTGGTTCTTTTTCTTAATCTTTTGTGCTCTATTGGAGGAACCATCTTCCTCCTTTTTCTTCTCATCTACCCTATCCATGGTGGTAGGTTTCTTCTTCTCACCATTACTCATCCATACTTGTTTATACATTTTCTTCCAGACTACACTGATTCTGGGAACGTATTTAGAAACATGAGTACAAGATGGTTTTGATGGTACCTTCACTTTCTCAGTTTCTTGAGATAGATCAATGAGTGAAGTCATGATCTTCTTATCACATGTTGTAGGTCTTTTTAAAATAGAATCTTCCAGTGAGCATTGAGTACTAGAAACAACTGATTCTTGGTGTCGACAATCAAGAGTTTTCATAATCTTCTTGTCACATGTTGGAGGTACTTCAACTTTATATTCCTCCAATGAACATTGACTACAAGCATCACTCATTTAATTCTTTTATGAGGTCTCAATATGTTTATTCTCAATCTTGGTGAACTGGGCTTCTAATTTTTGACCCCCAATAATGAGGATGATCTTCTGATCTTCAATCATGATCATCTTCTCTTCACAAGTCTTATTCAATCTTTCATCCTCATCTTCATGCATCATCACTTTTTTTTTGTAACAAAGAGTCAAGTTCCATGAATTTCATAGATGTTTCTTCTAAACAATAACTGTTGACTTCATTGCTCATCTTAAGCTCAGCTTCAAGTGCATGGATCTTTTCTTTTATATTCTTATTGACTTCCTCATTTTCTTAAAAGACTTTAATCTATTGGTGAGCTTCATACTTTCCAGAACATTTCGTTCCAATCCCTTTTCTATATTGTTAGCATCCCTTTCTAATCGAGTGATATCAACCTCCATAGATTAGAATAGGCTACAAATAATAGCAACCCTTTCTTTAGGAATATCATGTAGATATGTCTTGAGTTTTTTCTGAAAGCATGAATTAGGGATGAAATCCTTTCCTCTGGAAGTATTCGGAGCCACCTGCTCGATACTTTCCAATCCTGATATTTCTTCATTATTGAAAAGGCATGGAGAACAAGACATTGCATCTTCTTTGAATATGATGGAATTATTTAGCTTCTTCTTCTCTTTATTTTTCCTTTTTGTCTTGGTCTTTCTAGATGTAGACTTCTAATCAGTGATGACTGAATCTTCATTAAGATTGCTCTTCATTGTTGACTTTAGGAAAGAATCTCAAATCCTCTTCTCAATTGAATTACTAGAGAATTTCCAACATACGTCAACCTCGCTCTGATACCACCTATAGGACCCCGGAACACCCTGAGAGGGGAGGGGTGAATTAGGGTGACAACTGTTTCTTCTTAAAGTTTTGGAACTTGTTCCCACGTTGGTAGGAAAAACTTAAACCTATTTGATGGATCCGATCAGCAATGAAACATTCACATGCAAAGAGATAACACATCAATTTTACGTGGTTCACCACTAAGGGCTACGTCCAAGGAGCATACTCCAACAAGTTTCTTGTCGTACCAAATTCCACTAATCTTCACTAGTTGTGGGTTACAATGTTTTGGGCACAGTCACTCTGTCCCGGGCTCACTTCCATTACAATGGTTTAGGGTTAGATCCTTGCATCTCTCGGGTCACTCCCATTGACTCCCCCTGGCTCACTGTCGTTGTTGATGTTTTGCTCAGTTTATAGACGTGAAGGTCACTTCAATAGATTTTCATTGAAGTCTTTGTATCCTGTTCATCATGAGTCATTTCATGTATCAGGGTTCAGAGTTGATGCCCTTTTCAGATCAAACCTTCTTCTTTAGTGCAATGACTAATACACTAGATCCTCGTGTCTTCGTTTGCCTAAATCACAACCACTAATGTGATTCGGGATTTTCAGAATCAATTCTCCATGTATTCATGAGATCATGAATTTATCATTTTGATTTCTTCTTTAATCTCACATTTCAACGAATGTATCATGCAATCTTTCAGCTCTCGTGCAACTACAGAAAGGAGGGCACGCTCCAACAACACCCAGCGCTCCTTTTCAATCCCGGCGTGCAATTCCCAATACAGAGCACAATTCTTCGGCATGCAAGTCCAAATTGGCACACAAGTGTCACCAAATAACCTACGCGACATTGCCTTATTGAGCTTCAAACCTGTGTGACTCACTTCCTTTCTCGCCCAAATCACCTTGGGAACACAACCATCAACCGGCGCACAACTTCTATGAACTGGCGCGCAAGTCTCTCCAAACCACTTGCGCAAACACTCACCACTTGCAAGACTCCTACACCTATTCAATGAGAGCTCTGATTTTATCTAAGGGTTGAGATCATTAGAAATGAGGAGGGTTGGTCCTCTATTTATAGGCAAACTGGCCAACCTGCACGGCGGCGTGCAATTCACCCCTCGGCGCACAAGTCTCGGCGCGCAACTCATCACACTTAGCCACTGTAGCGCAACTCACTTGCGCGACCCAAACAATACTTGCGTGACCCTATTTCCTTTTCCATATTTTTATGTTGAGTACATGAAAAATAATAGGTGCGCAAGTTTCCAATCCTTCTAGGCACTGGCGAGAATGTCTCTTTACGGCGCGCATGTCACATGCGCGACCAGTCCAATACTTGCGTGACCCATATCCCTTTTCCATAAATTGATATTCTGATCTTGAAAAACATATGGAGCACAAGTTTCCTCTCCTTCAAGTACAAGGCTTGAAAGTCTCTTTTCCAAAACAACGTTTCTCCATTTTTCAATTTTTAGGCCTAAAAATTTGGAAAACACTGGGAAACGGAGCAACCTTCTATCTGATAATTTTGTACCACCTCCAGATCATTCATTCCATTGTCAGCGTTCTTTAATAAAACATGGATCATTAAACACAACCCTTGAACTCGACATGCCACCATGTAATCTCCTTTTTCAACAAATTTTTATGTCGTTTGTTTGCGTTTTCAACAGGAACAATCACCTCAAAAATAGTTCTTCTTGGTGATTTGTATCCTTCAACAACTCTTCTGCCTTCATCACAAACTCCACTATCATGATATGTATTCTTTGAAGGAACAACTTTATCATCATCATCTTCTTTGACAATGTGATGTTCATGGCCATCTCTGAGTTCCAATCCCTGCATGACCATCTTAGAATTCCATTCACTTGCACATTGTCTTCTTCTTCAACCGTCATGATCTACATCATGCCGCGCATATTATTCAATTTTTCAAGAAGTCTCTTGCATGGTTCTCATGAAGTCATGAGTAATTTCACGGTCTTCATCAAAAACCCCATTCTTCATTTATCTTACTCAGATATATTACACCTCACATTCTTTATTTTTGTAATCAATGTGTCACCTTTGAAACATATTCTTTGAACTTATGATATGTACAACAATCGTCTGAATTTCTATTCCTCCACTTCATTGGAGTACTTCTTGATCTCCTTCATTTTGTTCTTCATTGGAAGATATTGAAAAAAAATAAAACCTTATACACAAAGTGGTTCCATCACTATGATGTCCTCCAAGACTGTCTTCATTAGTGGGTGAAACTTCTATTTCAAATCTGATTTTTATTGATGTCTTTAAAACATCCCATGTTCTGGATTCATCCATACATTCTTTATATTTTGAAGGTTAGCTCCTCCTGAGTATATTTTAATTCCTATTCAACTCCCAAAGGCATGATTTTACCTTTTATAGTGATCCAGAAAAATATGATATTTCTCAATGTTCAAGCATTAGAATCATTACCTTGATGGCATCAGAATCTCATATCAATCAGTCTTATCATATCTTTCATTAACAACAACTTTGAAATAAATATTTCATAAGGATATAAATTCATTAGACCCTTAGGAAGATAGTAGTAATTCAAATATCTAATCATGTATCATGAAAAATTCAGCTTTATGTCACTTAAAAACAAAAAATTATATACAAATCTGGAAAAAAATTATCCCAATCTCAGACATTATTGGGGTTATCCCAGTATGAATAAACCTAACGAAATTTTTCTTATTTGGTTCTAAATGTTTTACAATAATTTTCATTATGTAAAAATAACCAAACATAAAAGACATAATTTCCTCAGATTTATGATGGTTATCCCCAATTGACTTCAAATAAAAAAGAAAAACTCCCTCGTCAGAGAAGTTCATGATATTTTCTAATTCAATATAAGAGATCCATAACTTCCTGTCTCCAATCATCGCAACAATCAAAACTTCTGTATCACCAAATCTAAATTAAATAATTTTAAAGAACATAATCAACTCAAATTCATACATAAATTCAGTTTATTCCTCAATGAATGCCATCTCAATACCTTAAATGGATAATGCTTTCTTCAACATCATATTAGTCTGATACAACCAATCCCAATCAATGACATTTCCCGTCCAGTTGAATAGTGACGCTTTATAAGGACCCGACCATAAAACATTACATAATCATGAATTAAATGAATAATTCACATTGATAATGTTTTCACGTTTATAGTTTTATAGAGTTAGGACATAACTATTACATTGAAAAATATTACAAAGTAGACACTTCTACTCAGTTTCCATTTTTCCATAAAATAGGAACTCTTTGAAAAAAAGATTCATGTCTACTTCCATGTTTTATACGGTATGACTTTTCTTTGATCCCATCCTTGACCCTATTCTACATTATTTCCTTTGAAAAACATTACAAATAAACATGGGATGAGCATAAAATGCTCAGTATGGGATACACAAATAAGGAAAACTTTTAGTTTTTCAAAACAATAAGTAAACCATGAATACTTTAACAAAAGTAATTATTTTAACCTTCATGAAGTATTAAATACTCTTTACTGAATAAAATATCACTACTTACCCTTTTGTAACCAAAATATTACCATAAAACCTATATGAAGAACATATAACATATAAAGGTAAGTTCGGAAATAAACATACTTAAATCGAATAACCATACGGTGGACTTTCACGCATATCACTAAATGGAATAGCCATACGTCCGACTTCAAAACCCAATGAATTGGTGGTTATAATGTAACCACCTACCCTGGTATTCACGGCACCACCCATCATTTTGATTATCACCTAACCAGTTGTCAAATTTCCAAGTACCATTATAAAACAATATGACATAAAGAAAATATAAAGGAATGAAAACATTTCCACATTTCAATCACAATGTATAACTTAAATTTATTGAAATAAAAAATCCATTATCAAAACAATATGAATACCGAAATACATAAAAGAGTATATGGTATAAATTTTCTTTTAAAAACATTACGTCTTGTTGAGGATGCCAAAGATCAAATAATACTCGTAGTGGCGGAAAAAGGTCGTTGTCGCCGCTTACATTAAAAGGAATATTCTTTTTTTCATTTAGTAAAACGTGTCATATAAGAAGATTCATTTTGAATAAAATTAAATGTAAAAGGGGTTTATACACCGTATAATATAAAGTTATTTATTAATGAAAATATGCATCAATGAAAGGATATTGAGAAGAAGTCCCTTACCTCCTGTCCGACATGACTCGATGGTTCTTTAATCTCTTGAATAATATACTAAAGTTATTTTTTAAGTTATTAAGAACATTTTTCAAGTTTATTAATCCTTTTAGGTCAATTTTTACCATGTTATAAACATTATGTAATCATTTTATTTAATAATGTTCGTTTTTTCGATATTTGGTACTTGTGTAAAAAATGGACTTCTTATAATTCCATGTTGTTCATGTGGTCAATGGTTTATTATATCCAAAATTATATTCATGATTTGTATATCATATATATCATATATATATATATATATATCAAGTATATACATGTATTTATAACAGGACAAAACATTTAGAGGTAAGAAATGAAATGCATCGTTCATGGAGACATTAAGTCGTTCGTACGCATGAACGCTACTTCCATTTCTATTTCATATTTAATATAATTAAAACATAATGATACATAGTATTATTACAATTCGATTATTGTATCATATATAATATCATTAAATTTATCCATTATATGTACGACATATGGTATGAAAGAGTCAAATCACTTTGAGGGGGATGTAGTCCGCACTTCCTCAAATGAAATTATCGCATATCCTTTATGTGTACGACATATGGTATGAACGAGTCAAATCACTTTGAGGGGGAAGTAGTCAGCACTTCCTCAAATGAAATTATCGCATTTACCCATAATGAAAACCATAAAGGTGTGATATAAATGGAAATTATAGAAGCATAAATAAAACAAAAAAATAATATATAACATATATAAATAAAGTTATATTGTAATGGCCACCATGAGAGGTGGTAAGAGGTAATAAAACAATCATTGTTTCGTGAGGCGTTAGTTTGTCATCCACACTAACATTATGTTCTTCATCCATTAGATGGATATGTGAGTAAGTGTAGTTAGAATCATTCTCATAACAACATCCTAGTATATTGAGGATACTGGAGTTGTTACAAAATAATGTAACAAAAATAGTTTAGTGGTGGGAGGTGTAAAATAAAAGAAAATATGTTAATAGAAACTGATACCTTTAATTTGGGTAACTCCCTTTGGATTGAACTAAAGGACTTCCTAAAGTGCCTTATACCTAAATTAAGGGTTCTAGGTGGAGGAGAGGGATTTAGGGAGTATAATTGGGTAGAGTTTGGATGAGCCAAATGGATTGAGAGGTGTGAGTAATTGGTTAGAAGTGGTCTCAGTTTGTAACGGAGAGGAGTGGCTCTATAGGAAAGTGTGATATTAATATTTTATTATAGAATTATATTCGGTTTATAAATGTCCAAAAATCATTAAATTATATGATAATATGACTAATATTCGAAATAAAATCAACCAAGAGTAATTTTACTAGTTTTAGATGTTATTTTAATATTTATAATATTTTTTATTTAAATCTTTTATTAATGAGGTAAACACTACATCATTATTATGTCATAAATAATTTAATTTATTTATTGTTTAAAAATTATGAAAAAATACCATGATGTAGGAAATATTTTTTTATTTACAATGAATATTTATAGTCGAAAATATAATTTATATAACACCATATTAAAATTAATTTACTAAATATTTTTGTTTATGTCATATTTGCCATTACGTTAAATTAAATAATCTAAAGTGTCATTATCGTTCATAAGTGGCTCCATGGTGTCCCAAAATAGACCCAGAGATGACCATGGTTTTCCATTACTCATCCAATAAAGTTTGGACTAGTGTTAAGGAAAATTTTGAATTATTATAATATTCTTTTAACCTCGAATTACCCTATTTACTTTTAACTACGATAAATAAAAGTTAAAAGTTACTATTCATCAATAATTATTTTCAACTTATTGAACCAAATTTTACTTCTTGATAACAAACATGTATGTTGGATTTTTAAAATTCGATTTCCAGAAGCGGTAAAATTTAATTTAAATGAAAAATTCAGCTTTTTAATTACTACTAAGTTGTTTCACTATTCATCAAAAATTGATGTTTTTCAGAAAAATACCAAAAATTCATCATAAGATAAACATGATATTCTGAATTCAAAAATAATGTATATTTAACTGAATTCTAAACATATAATTGGAATTAATTAATTTTAAAATTAATTTTCGTTATCAAAACAAATGGCGTGTTTTTAAGAAACAATAACTATCCAAATATTGACACTTGTTTATGTCCAATTTCAAAGTGAAATCAATTCCAATGACCAAAATTGGATTAAATGGTACAAATATCTTCTTATTACACTTTAAAACCAATTAAAAAGATTGTATAACCATACAAATAAATTAGATTAAAACGTACTTTTGAATTAAAATACAATATTTTCTACTATTCATTACAAAATGAACCTTATATGAAAAATAGCAAAAATTTACACAAAGTAAATTTTGATGTCCTAAATCTAAATAATAATTTTATTTGGTCAAATAGAACATATATAAATGACCAAAACTATATTTAAATAGGGTTCTCCATTAAAAGTTGGTAAATCGACCTTTTAATTTAATTATGCTTAAAATTAGATTCATTCACATTTTATGCCTCTAAATTTTATTGGAGAAATGTAAATAAATTTTAAAAAAATGTATAATCATATTGTAGTTAGTTTTTTTCATTCCTGAAAATAGAACGGCTCAAAGTTAACTACTATTTAATATAATAAAATTATATTATTAGTGTGCAACGTAAGATTTCAAAGAAACTCGTTGTTGTGTATCAAGTACGCTATCGAAAATAGCAACCCTTTTAAAGTGAAATTAATATTTAATTCACAAGTATTTATAAATATGAAAATATATTATTCTTCCTTTACCTGGTATGTTTCATCCTTCCCCCCTTTTGGAAATTGCGTCCTTGAATTTTTATTCAGTAATATAAATATGTGGGGTTCTTTATCCCTCATAGCATTTTCAAATTCCAAAATTGCCTCTTCAACCATATGATTTTTCCACAAAACCATTACTAGTGAATTTCGTTATTCCATAACACTTTCTCTATATGGTCAAGAAAAAAAATAGGTTATTCCTCATAAAATTGATTCTATTCCAACTGAAATACCTCGGGGCTCAAAACATGAGATGTGTATGGCATATATTTTCTCAACATCAAAACACAACAAACATTGTGTACCTGGGATAAACATGGAGGTAAATCCACTCTGTACGCAGCTGATCCATCTTTCTCTCGGATTTTATAAGGTCCAGTGAACTTCAGACTCAACATTCCCTTCTTACCAAATCACATAACACTTTTCCATGGAGAAACATTGAGAAATACATGATCACCTACATAAAAAAATGTCCATCATCCAGTTATCTACATAACTTTTTTATCTGCTCTATGCGGTTCTTAAGTGATTCTGAAACAATTGAACTTTTTCTGCCATCTCTTCTACCAATTATGGTCCCATCATTTTCCTTTCACCTACTTCATCCCAATAAGCTGGAGTTCGAAAACACTTTCAATATAATGCCTCATATGGAGCCAACATTATACTGGAATGAAAACTATTATAATATGAAACGTCTACCAAAGAAATATGTTGGTCCCAGCTTCCCAGATAATCTAGTGAACAAACACGTAGCCTATCCTCCATGGTTTGAATTGTTCGTTCTGACTGCCCATCTGATTGCAGATAAAAAGCTGTACTAAAATTTAATTTACTACCCAATAACTTCTAAAGGCCTTTCCATAAGTTAGAAGTAAACCAAGGATCATGATCAGATACAATAGAGAGGGGAACACCATGAAAACTGACTATCTCTTTAATATACAACCGAGAATGTTGATTTAAAGACAAAGTATCTCGAATAGGATGGAAATGAACAGATTTAGTCAATCAATCAACTATAACCCAGATTGCATTATTTCCTCGAGATTTATTTGGTAATCTCACAACAAATCCATAATTATATTTTCTCATTTCCACTTTGGAATCGGTAGAGGTTGATGCATCCCTTTTAGTAACTGCCACTCTGCTTTAACAAACTGACAATTCAAACACTTTATAGTAAAATCAGTAATATCTCTTTTCATTCCATCCCACCAGTAATAATCCCGAAGATCTCTGTACATCATAGTACTAACAGTTGAACTGAAAATGGAGAACTGTGAGCTTCACATAACAACTCATTCTTCAACTGTGAATCACAAGGTACACATAATCTCTTTCCAAATCTCAGAACAATATCATTATCAATGTTAAATTCTTGAAACATACCATTCTGAATCAACTCTACATTTTTCTGTAATTCATTGTCTTCCTTCTGTGCTTTCTTAATTATATCTAATAGAGATGATCACACTGACATCTGATACAAAACAGAAGAATTTTCTACACCAATAACTTCTATGCCAATGTTTATCAAATCAAAAACCAAAGGATCTCGTTCCAAATATAGCATGGTTAATGAGGAATTACTTTTTCTACTCAAAGCATCATCCACTTTATTTAGTTTTCCCAGATGGCAATGGATCGTGCAATCATAATCCTTGACTAATTCCATCCATCTCCTCTGTCTCATGTTTAATTATTTCTGAGTGAATATGTACTTTAAAATTTTGTGGTCAGTATATATTTCACATTTTTCTCCATACAAATGATGCCTCCAAATTTTTAAAGAAAAACTATAGCAGATAATTCCAAATTTTGTGTAGGGTAATTTGACCCATGGGGTTTCAACTGACGTGAAGCATAAGAAATTACCTGATCATTCTGCATAAGGACACATCCAAGTCCATTCAACGAAGCATAATTGTAGATAACAAACTCATCATTTCTGGATGGTAGTGCCAAAACTGAAGCATTCACCAATCATCATTTAAATTCATGAAAACAATCATCACATTCATTTTTCTAAATTAACTTAACACCTTTTCGAGTTTACTTAGTTATTGGACTAGATAACCGTGAAAACATTTCAATAAACCACCGATAATAACCTTCTAGACTGAGAAAATTATGAATCTCTGTTATATTTGTGGGTCTTGGTCATTCATCAACAACTTTTGTTTTAGCAGGATCAACAGTTATGCAATTTTTTGAAACAATGGGACCAAGGAAAGAAATTTGTTGCAACCAAAACTCACACTTGATGATTTTCCTAAATAGTTTCATTTTTAAGGTTTACAAGACAAACCTTAAATGAATTTCATGTTCCTCCTTACTTTTTGAATAATCCAAAATTTCATCAATGAAAAAAATGACCATTTATCACCTGAGTCAACTGAGCCATCACTGCAACAAACTATTGAATTCTGATTATGACCTTCCTAGGATGCTTATTTGGAAGGTCATTTCCCTCTGTATGCCTTCCCAAAAAAGATGATCTGTTTCCTATATGAAAAAAAATTCTTAGTACAGAAATTTTTTAGGAGAACCAACAATGTAATTTGTAAATTCTATATCATATCAATATTTCAATAAATTATTTTATGGAAAATAATTTAACAATATTATAACTCCTAAAGTTTCTTAACCTGAACTATGATGCGAATTATAAGGACCCGGCCTTAAAACATTACATAATATTTAATTAAATGAATAATTAACATTGGGGATCATTTTAGGTTTAGAGTTTTAGAGATTTAGGCCATAACTATTACAATGAAAAATATTATAATGAAGACACTTATACTTATTTTTCATTTTTTCATAAAACAAAAAATCATTTAAAAAAAGAGTCATATCTAGTTTTATATTTTAGACAGCATGAATTTTCCTTGATCCCATCCTTGAAACTATTCCACTTTATTTCCTATGAAAACAATTTCAAAAAAAACTTAGGATGAGCATAAAAAGCTCAGTAATGGATACAGAAATAATGAAAAATGTTAGTTTTTCAAAACAACAAGTAAACCACGAACACTTTAAAATATTTAATTCAATTCTCCTTTATGAAGTAGTAAATACACTTTACTAAATAAAAGATCAATAATTACCCTTTTCTATCCAAAATATTAATATAAAATCCACATAAAGAACACATAACATATAAAGGTAACTTGGGACATAAACATACATAAATGAAATAACCATACGGTCGACTTCCACTCATATCACTAAATAGAATAGACATACGGCCGAAATCCATACCCAATGCATTTTGAGTTTATAACGTAACCACCCATCATGGTATTCACGGAATCACCCATCATTCGGTTTATCACGTAACCACCCGTCAAATGTCCATGTACCATTATAAAATCATAATTCATAAAGAATATATAAAGGAACGAAAACATTTCCACATTTCAACCAAAATATATCACATAAATATATTGACATAACAAATACATTATGAAAACATTTTCAATACCGAAATACATAAAATTGAATATGGTATTTATTTTCTTTTAAAAACATTATGGCTTGTTGATCAAGCCAAAGAACAAATAAGATTCACCGCAGCGGAAAAATTTCGTTGTCACCACTTACGTTAAAAGGATCAATATTTTTTTTGTTTAGTAAAACGCTTCATAGAAAAAGATTCCTTTTGAATAAAAGTCAAAGTCAAACGGGTTTATACACCATATAAAATAAAGTTGTGTATTAATGAAAATATGCCTCAATGAAAAGAGATTGAGAAGAAGTCCCATACCTCGTGTCCGACATGACTCGATCATTCTTTAGTCTCCTGGGTAATAAACTAAAGTTAATTATTACTTGATTAAGAACATTTTAAAAGTTTATTATTCCTTTTATATCACTTATTACCAAGTTATAAACATTATGTAATCATTTAAGTTAATAATGTTTGTTTTGTCGATATTTGGTACTTGAGTAAAAAATGGACTTCTTATAATTACTTGGTGTACATGTTGTCAGAGTTTCATTATATAAAGAATCAAATTCATGATTTGGTTATCATATATATCATATATATCCAGCATAAACATGTATTTATTATAGTACATAACATTTAGAGGTAGGAAATGAAATGCACCGTTCGTGGAGATGGAAAGCTGTACGTACGAATGAACGCTACTTCAATTTATATTTTATATTTAATGGAATTAAAACATAATGATACATAGTAGTATTATAATTCTAGTATTTTATAATATATAATATGATTAAATCTATCTTTTATACTTACCAAACATGGTATGAATGAGTCATATCACATTGAGGGGGCGGTAGTCCGCAGTTCCTTAAATGAAATTATCGCGTTTACCAATAATGGAAACCATAAAGGTGTGCTATAAATGGAAATTATTGAAGAATAAAAAAAACTAAAAACTATATATATCATACATAAATATAATTCCATCATAATGTCCACCATGAGAGGCGGTAAGTGGTAATTGAACAATCATCGTTTCGGGAGGCGTTAGATTTCCATCCACGGAAACATTATGTTCTCCATTCATTAGATAGAGGTGAGTGTAAGTGTAGTTATATTACTTATCATAAAAAAATCCTATTATATTGAGGATACTGGTTTTTTTTCCAAAGAAAGGAATAAAAATAATTTAGTTGTTGGAGGATTAAAATAAAAGAAATAAGTTAAGATAAACTGTTTCCTTTAATTTTGGTAACTCCCTTTCGTTTGAACCAAAGGACTTCTTAAAGTGCCTTATGCCTAAGGTAAGGCTTCTAGGAGGAGGAGAGGGATGTAGGGAGCTTATTTGGGAAGTGTTTCTGAAGCACCAAAATGGTTCAGAGGTGTGAGGAATTGGTTATAAGTGGTCTCTTTTTATAAGGGAGAGGAGGGGCTCTATAGGAAAGTGTGATAATGTTATTTTATTATATAATGATATTCGGTTTTTAAAGGTCCTAAAATCATTAAATTTGAACATAAGATGACTCATATTAGAAAGAAAATAATTAAATAGTAATTGGATAGGTTTTGGATGTTATTTTAATTTTTATATTTTTATTTATTTAAATATTTTATTAATGAGGTAAACACTACATCATTATTATATCATAAATTTTTTAATTTATTTGTTCTCTAAAAATAATAAAAAAATACCATGATGTAGGAAATATTTATATCTTTCCAATTAATACTTATAGTCTAAAATATATATTATATAACAACATATAAAAATTAATTTACTAAAATATTTTTGTTTATGTCATTTTTGTCTTTACATTAAATTAATTAATATTAAGTGTCATTATCTTTCATAAGTGATACCATGGGGTCCCAAAATAGACCCAAAGATGCCAATGGTCGGCCATTACTCATCCAATATGGTTAGGACAAGTGTTAAGGTAACTTTTGACTTATTATATTATTCTTTTAACCTCAAATTACCCTATTTACCTTTAACCGCAGTAAATAAAAGTCAAAAGTTACTATTCACCAAAAATTATTTTCATCTTATTGAACCACATTTTACTTCATGATAACAACCATGTATGTCATATTTTAAAAATTCAATTCAAAAAACCGGTAAAATTTCATTTAAACGAAAAGGTCAGTTTTTTAACTACTACTAATTCGTTTCACTGTTCATCGAAAATTGAGGTTTTTGTAAAAAAATACTAAAAATTCAGTCTAAGATATATTTTATATTTTGAATTAAAAAATGATGAATATTTTACCAAATTATAAACATAGACGTGGAATTAATTAAATTTCAAATTAATTCCTATTATCAAATACAAATATTGTGTTTTTAAGAAACAGTAACTTCCAAAAGATTGACACTTGTTTATGTCCAATTTCACAGTGAAATTAATTCCAATGACCAACATTGGATTAAATGGTAACAATATATTCTAATTAAACTTTAAGACCAATTAAAATGGTAATCTAACTATATAAATAAATTTGATTAAAATTCACTTTTGAATTAAAATACCATATTTTCCACTATTCATTAAAAATGAACTTTATGTGAAAAATACCAAAAAATTAGCCAAAGTAAATTTTGACATCCTAAATCTCAAGAAGAATTTTATTTGGACAAATTGATCATATAAAAATTACCAAAACTATATTTAAATATGGTTCACCATTAAATGGTGTTAAATCGACCTTTTAATATAAATTATGCGTAAAATTAGATTCATTCACATTTTAAGCCTCTAAATTTTATTGGATAAATGTAAATAAATTTAAAAAACATTTATAATCATATTGTAGTTAGTTTTGTTCATTCCCACCAATACAATGGCTAGGAGTTAACTACTATTTAAAATAATAATATTATATTATTAGTGTACAACGTAAGATTTCGAAGAAACCCTTTGTTGTGTATATAGTACGCTATCGAACATAGAAACCATGTTAAAGTAAAATTAATATTTAATTCACAAATATTATTAAATATGAAAATCTCGTATTCTTCATTTACCTGGGATGTTACACACTTCACACCACTGGGTTTTCCTTCATCGTTAATCATTGTTTTTTCTATTTCTGTCAAAAAGATCTAATGATATGAGGCTCTAGGGTTTCGAATGTTCTAGAAAAAGAAGATGAATGTGGTGAAGGGTTTCTGTAGTTCGAAATATTTTGATAAATGAAGTAGTTTTGGAACTAGATATGGGCTCTAATATAGCCTTGATTCCCATTTTATTACTTACAAAATAATCATTACCAAATTTAAAATAAATTAAAACATATATGGAATATTTATAATTTATTACAGATTAAAAATAAAAGCGTTAATTTTAAGTAAATAAATTATTTTAAATAGTGAAAAAATTAGAATAAAAATAACATGATAAAATAAAATTGAGATTAAAATTAAATAAATTTTATTTAAAAATAAATAAAAAATAAAATTAATAATAAAATTTATTTAAAATTAAATAAACCTAACTCCCATTAATAAAATAAAAACTTGTAGTGGGAAGTTGTTTAATAAAAATATCATTTAATTTAATTTCAGTACTTATAAATTCTAAAAATATATACTTTTTATGAAATGATCTCTTAGAAAATGATGTCTAATATCAATATTCTTAGTTCTAGAATGAATTATATGATTTTTTGAAATATTTATAGCACTAGTATTATCACATAAAATAGTTTTAATATCAAAATTTAATTCAAATTCCATTTCATCCATAACACTTGTTCCAAACAACTGCCCTTAGATACATATTTTTCCTCGGTTGTTGACAAAGAAACTAAGTATTATCTCATACTAGACCATGACACTAATGATTTTCCTAAAATGTGACATGTTCTTGAGGCTCATTTTCTATATAATCTATAACATCCATGACCACCATCTAATAATGAAATTAAATTAAAATCAGACATTTTTGAATAAAGAAGAGATTGAAAAACAGTTCCATTAAAATATCTAGAAATTCTTTTGACAGCTGTAAAATGTGATTCCATAGGATTTGATTGAAATATTTCATAATGACATACTGAGTACATAATATCTTTCTTACCAGAAATAAGATATAATAAACTACCAATTCTTCCTCTATATAACTTTTTGTCTACTAGTTTTCTAGTTTCATCCAAATCATGTTTTTTATTAGTACAAATAGTACTTGTATATGTCTTGTTATTTTCAAATTCAAATTAATTTAGTAAATAATTTATGTATTTGCATTGTTTCAAAACATTTCCAAAACATTTTGATATATTTTATGTCCTAAAAAGAAATTTAGTTCCCCCATCATATTCATTTCAAATTCTTTTTGCATTATGTTTGAAAACTCATAGTGAATTTTTTTATTTGTTGATCCAAAAATTTCATCATGGACATAAATTTGAAACAGTACAATATTATAATTTATAGTACTCATAAAAAGTGTTGGATATTCCATACCCACCGTAAAATCATTTTTCAAAATAAAAGAACTTAATCTTTCATAACAAGATCTAGATGCTTGTTTAAGGCTATAAAGAGCTTTAGAATGTTTAAAAATAAAATCTTGTTTTTGAGAATTTTCAAAACCAGGAAGTTTGTCTACATAGGAATCCTCCATTAAATAACCATTTAAAAATGGAGACTTAACATCCATTGGAAATAATTTAAAATTCATATGTGATGCATAGGCTAAAAGGATTCTAGTGTCTTCTAATCAAGAAATAGGGGAAAAGGTCTCATCATTAACTATAGATTCTTCCAAATTATATCCTTTAGTAACTAGTCTTTCTTTATTCCTAGATAAATTCTATGAACATCTTTTTTTAAAAAGACTCATTTGGTTACAATATAAAGATAGTTCATAGTCTTTTCAACTAATTTCCAAAGATAATTTATTTTGAATTGGTTTAGTTCTTCTTTTATTTTTATTATCCAACTTTCATCATGTAAGGATTCTTTTATAGACTTAGGTTATAATTGGGATAGAAAGGCATAAAATTCAACTAGATTTTATATATTTATTCTAATTTTTATTCCTATGTCTAAGTCCCCTATAACAGTTTATAAAGGGTTATTCTTTAGAGTTCTTAACTATCTATGTAAAAAACTATTTGGTTTGTTAGTGTCATGTTCTTCTAAACTGGAATGAATTTTTTTTATATCATTTTCAAAATATTCTTTTAGTTTTTCAAGTCATGTGTTGTCATTAAGGTTATATTAATCAATTTGATCTTTCCTTTTGTCAAATGGGTCAGATTCATCAAATTTCATATGAACAGATTCTTCAACAATCCTAGATTTTTTATTAAAAACACTATAAGCTTTGGAGGTAGTAGAATATCCTAAGAAAATGCCTTCATCATATTTTGGATCAAACTTAACAAGATTTTCCATGGTATTAAAGATATAAACCATGCATCCAAAAACACTAAATTATATTACATTAGGTTTTATATTATTCCGAAGATAAAAGGGTGTATTTTTTAAAAATGGTTTTATTAAAACTCTATTCATTATATTCATGGTTTTACTTACATCATCTACCCAGAAATAGGTAGAAAGATTGTATTCATTCTGCATAGTCCTAGCCATTTCTTGAATTGTTCGATTTCATCATTCAACAATTCAATTCTATTGAGGTGTTCTTGGTGCAGAGAAGGTGTGTTTAATATCTAGATTTGAGAACAAAGAATTGAATTCCTGATTCTAAAATTCTCACCCATGATCATTTCTTAATGAAATTATTTTAAAAACTTTTTCAATTTTAAGAGATTTTCAAAAACATTCAAATATTTTAAAAGATTCATTTTTATATTTTTGAAAATTTATCCAAGTAAATCTATAATAGTTATCAACTAAAACATATATATATAATTTACCAGCCAACCATTCCACTCTTGAATATCCAAACAGATCCATATGAATAAGTTCTAAAGTTATAGATGTATCAATGTTTAAATTGATTTCAAGGGGGATTTATATTGATTTTCAATTTGACATGCATCACAGAATAATTCACTATCAAATTTATGACTAGCTAAATCAAAAACTAATTGTTTCATAGACATCTTATGTAAAGAATAAACAGTGCAATGTCCAGTTACTATATTCCAGATCTAGGATTCATTTATTTTAGCAGTTAGATAATTTAATTTTTTTACAAAAATAATTTAAATCGAGTGTATAAACATTTTCAGTTTTGAGAGCTCTATATTTAAACAATTTATCTTTAAAAATAGAACAACAGTTGTCAAAAAAATTTACAAAAATAACCATCATCACAAAGTTGAGAATTACTTCTCAAGTTATGTTTCAATCCTTGCACATAAAGTATATTATTGATTGAGAGATCTTGTAGATCTCTAAAAGTTCCAATACTAATTATTTTTTCTTTTTTCATTATCACCAAAGGTGAATAATCCACCATCTTTTTGTGTTATGGATTTAATGTTTGATGAGTTTCCATTCATATGCCCGGAGTAGCCACTATCCATCTACCATATTTCATTTTTGGTTATATGACCTGCTTCATGGAAATGTATTTAATTTATGGTTTTATTTGGTACCTATAATCTCTGGGGTCTAGTAGTGTAAGCTACTAGTGATCTGGGAATCCATATTTTTTTTCTATAATAATTTGACTGAAATACACTATTTGAAATTAAGGCATTTTAATTCCACTTATTTTGGGAATTATTAAATAACAGTTTTTAGTTATATGGACTTTGTTCCACATTAATTGAAAAATAGACTTTTTGAATTTGGAACAAAATAGTTTCTATACAGTTTTGGTTTCTCACCTTTACATCCTAATCATTATTAATCATTCTTAATCACATTCATACCAATAATTTAAATTATTGTATTTTATCCTTTTGTAAAAAAGGGATCTATATTTTTTTCTATTTCTACATCATCTTGTAATGTTTTGTTCTTAGTTTCATGATCTTCACTATTCCTATTAGATGAGTTTTATTTTTCTGTTAATTAATAGTGTTGTTTTAGAAAAAAGAATCTTTCTCTTAAAATTTCATTATGAATATTTTTTAGTGATTTATGCTTCTTTAATGAAGAATCATATTTTACTTCCAACATATTACAGTAGGCTACTAGTTTTTCATTTGAGTATCTAGGGTCAGAACCAGAATTGGAAGAGTAGTAAGATTTTAGCTCATCATCATCATCCATGAAGCATGTATTTGGTTTTAGATTTTATTCTTCTTTTTCTGAGTCAGACATTGAGGTGCTGCTGGAGTCTTTAGAAACAATCCATGTGGCTTTCATTGATAATTTATCTTTATTCTCATTATCAATATTTTTTTAAAGAATATTTTTCTTTTCTCTTTCTAGCATAAGGTGGTTATATCTTATGTGTCACATTTTTTCCTTCATAGCATCCGAAGTCCTTTGTAACTTTATTATTTTTTGTGAAGGATAATCTAAATCATTTCTCCTTCATATAAAATTTTATAGATTTCTGGCCATTTGTGCCAGTTCCATTTTTGAATCAGATGAGTTGAAAAATTCTTAATTTTTTATCACTTTTTTCATCCTTCTGCTCTTCTTTTGATATGTATATTTTAGTTTATTATTTTCTATTTTTATCATGATCTTATGATCATGAGCTTCATATTACATCTCATCTTCATACATTATCAGGGTTCCAATCAATTCTCTCATAGTTTAATTTTTAATAGGTGATGATTGCCTAATGGCTACTGATATCTTTTTCCATTGGGTTGGTAGTATTCTTAGTAGATTCAAGGCTTGATTTACTTGGGAGATAAGTTCTCCCAAGGATGTAATGTTATTAAATATCTCTGTAATAATTCCATTCATCAGTGTGATGCTTTCACCATCAAGCATTCTAAATGTATCAAATTCTATCTTTTCAAAAGAATACATCATTTGTATGACATTGTCTGTTTCATAATAAGCAATTGCAATGGTCTTACACATTTCTTAAGTAGTCTGGTATTGAGATGCTCCATTCAATTAATCTGGTCTTTGACCACGGATTATATCATTCATAGATTTTAAATTTTAATCAAACTCTACTTCAGTAGCTACACTCCATGTTTCAGGTTTCTCAAGAATTTCATTAGGAGTAATAATTTTTTTAATAGAATTTGTATCCAATATTTTTCATGTAGATGATCATCCTTGGTTTCCTACATCCATAGTTTTGACAATTGAATTATGGACCATGAAAAATTTACATTTCATCTCATGTATCAGCCATTGTGATCACTATATAATCCTTTACTTTTTGCTTTCTATAGCATTAAAAAAGAACCAATCCTTTAAAACTAATTATTGGATATTGTTATATGAAATTTACAATTAAATAAACAAGAGGGGGTGAATTGTTTCTTTTAAAAAATATCAAGAAATCTTGATGAAAATAAATTTTGTTATTTTATCTTTATCTGTTTGTTTATATATAAGAAATAAACTGATATCAAGATGCAATGACTTATAGTGGTTCAGAGAAAAAAATCCCATATTCTACTCCACCAATTCTATTTCTACGATCATGGTGATTTTCACTAGTCGGTCCCCATTTCATTAGACCATCCACAAATGAGTGCATGGATTTGACACCTTTACAATTTAAATATAAAACAGAGCTTTATGGTTTTAAACACAAAACCAATAAAACATCTTAATATGAGAATTCGATACTCAAAATAAAAGAGTATTGTTTTGAAGAATACGTTCTGATTAATCTTCACAGTTGTAGTAGTACATAACTGATTGTAAATATATCGTCATCTTCAGAAAGGTTGTTCTTCATATAAAAGCAGTATTGAATTGATCCAGTTTCAATTGATCTTGAAATATATTCAACAACAAATCATCACAATAGATCTCCAATGTATAAAAAGTATTTCATTAACATTTCTCTATCTGATATAAAAAAAATCTGTTCATTCTTTGTAGTAGTGGATCTGTAAAAGTTCTTCTTAAAGAATAAACACATCTTTGTTTTTGTTAAATTCGAATATCTCCATATTTTTATTTTTTAATAATTGTGAATTCTAGAGTTATCTTGTCACCTATGTCATCTACCTAATTAATATACCACGAAATTTGATAATAAAGACAAGAACCTTATTCATAAATTCATATCCACAATTATTTCTAGACAGATCGCAATATTAATAAAATTTGAATAACAGAGTGGTCGTAACTTCCCTTAATAATCATCAGGAAATCCCCCTCTTAAATTGATCTTTTGAATTACATATAAACAGATTTAAATCAGTCAATGATTCTATTTAAAATATGATTTGATTCGAGCTCTAAATCAGCCTGATGTTTTACAGAAGACTATTGGACGATAAAGTTGAAAATTTAAATCTTCATGGTTTGATGAAGTAAAACGTAGGGTTCCAAACATATGGTTGATTAAAAATGTTAGGTTGATGATCCATACTTTTGTCACTAACTTTCAAACATATGGTATAAGATTCATACATTTATTTTCTTCAGAACATAAGATATATGATCCACACATATTGACAAAACTCAAGGTACAATACAAAAGTGGGCTTCATGATCCATACTTTTGTAAAGAAAATATAAGATTCCATACT
Organism: Viscum album; assembly: GCA_963277665.1. NCBI lineage: Eukaryota > Viridiplantae > Streptophyta > Magnoliopsida > Santalales > Viscaceae > Viscum > Viscum album. The sequence goes on along the minus strand of OY728133.1, from coordinate 1,367,800,647 downwards.
TACGTAAGGTTATTCATCCATAAATTTCTCTTATAACAACCTTAAGGTTCCTTCCAAATGTAAATTTATTTTACTATACTTTTCTAAAATCCCATAAAATAATTGTAGTATATAATCCTTACGCAACACTCTCCATTGTACGTTATGAATAGTGTTTCCATAACACGCTGAATAGCTTTCCGAAAACATTGACAAGTATTTCCCGTGAATCATATGCTTTAATATTATTCCAAAATTGGGAAAATAATGAATATTAATTTTATGAAATATAATTAAATTAAAATCAATTTAATAAAATGTACATGTATTTATGAACATTGAAATCATCATAAAAATATATAGTATTATTGAAAAAATACATGCCCAATAGAAAATACCCTAAATATCATATTTATTTATAGTTTTTTTATTATCAGGTTACTTTTAACAGTATTTTGAAAAAAGTGATCAATTTTAAACCACATAGATTATGATAAAATTTAAAATGGGATAAACACCATGGGACCAAATATTATGATGATTGTTTTTATGTACTAAAAATAAAAAATTTTAATGCTCCAATTCTATCCTTAAATTCTACAAATTTCGAATTTATCATCTATAGTGATTTTTTATTGAAGGTTCTTGTTTTTTTCCTTATTTAGAATAATTATTTAATTTCATAAACTTTAGGTCTGTTGATATATCATGATTAAAATTACCTTATGCATGAACTAGAATTAGTTGTTTCTGTTTTTGATTAAAAAATTAAAAGACATCATTTTTATGGAGTAAACTGGGAAATATATACTGATCACAAAGGTTTAGTGTATATATTCACTATGAAGGAATTAAAAATGAGAAATTGATGAAGGATTAAACTAATCAGGTATTATGTTTTATAATCCAAAATTGGCTAACTATTTATAATATTCATTAAGAAAAAAAATAATTCTGCATTAAAAATGTTATATTAAGAACATAGACCTATGTTAAATATGGTAATAAATTATTACCTATATGTTGTGGATACATGGAAATCCTCTATTTTGTATCAAGATTCCCCATATTAATCATTCCCAAAATTAACTAAGCATGAACATAAAGGGGATCAAGTTTTTTTTAAAAAATATAGAATATTTTAAGAAGGTTATTTTGCATGAGGTTAATGATGATGAAGGTAGTGTTATAAGATTTAACGTATAATAATGTGTGCCTTGTGATTTATAGTTGAATAGAGATTTGTTGAGTGAAGCTCAGTATTCCACGGTTTTCATTCATCATGGAAGCCCTAATATGTATCGGGACCATTGGATGTTTTATTGGAGATCTAGTATAAATAGTGATTTTGTTGACATTACTATTAAATGTTTGAATGATATGATAGTTAAAGAAGAATGAAAATTATTAAAAGGAATTCTTTAGCTTTATCCAATACCAGTGTGGAAATGGGATAATATATTTATGGATTTCATGGTGTGATTAAAAAATACATCTCGATGTAATAATATGATTTGGGTTATTATTGATATATTAATTAAATATTCATATACTTTATCATTGGATCTTATTTCTTGACTATATATAATAGATATAGTTAGGTTACTTGGATTTATTCTCTCCATTGTATTTTATTGGGATCCCAAATGTACTTCTAATTTTAGTAATGGACTTCAAATATTTTTTTGGGTACTGAATTAAATTTTAGTAAAGCATTTAATCCACAAAAAATTGTTAGTCATAGAAACAAAAATTATTAAGGAAGTAATTCTTTGATCTTATCCAATAGATTACATGTAATTTTGGAATCAATATCTTTATTTGGTTGGTTTTACTATAAAAAATATTTTCATTCCAGTATAAAGATGTCACCTTTTGATGAATTATATGGAAATCTATGTCCAAAACCATATTAATATTTTATATTAGGAGAATGGAAGTTGATGGACCTATATATGGTTGAAGAAATATCTAATAACTTAAAATATATTATGTAACACTTGAGGGAGACTCATAGTAGACATAAAAAAGTTTTTTTTGGATAAGTTTAGAAAATTTATTTCTTTGGATGTTGGTGATAATGTTCTTTTAAAGTATCTCCAACTTAAATTATTATGAAATTTTGTAAAAATGATATTTTATGTACATAGTTCATTGGACCATATGAAATCATATATTTTTTTGGATCATTTGTATACATGTTTTCTTTTCCTCCAATTTTATACTAGGTACACGATGTTTTTCATTATTTGACATTAAGAAAATATGTTCTAGATTCATATCATGTTTTGATACCATATGTAGTTAAGTTAGAGGAGAATACTAATTATAAGGAATGTCCTGTTAAGATATTTCAACATATATATTAATTGTTCCATAATAAGTCTATTAATCAAATATCAGTTTTCTGAAAAAAACCATGTTGTTGATGAAGTAGAATGGGAACTTAAAAATGCAATGAGGGGAAGATATCTCGACTTATTAATAAGTGAATAAAATAAAGAGGATAAAATTTAAAATTAGTGGATGAATTTAGAAACATATTCAATGATATAATAAATCATTTTCATTTCTATTTATATTAATTAGATACTAATATTCAGTATAAATAATTGAAGAATATTTAAATTAAAAAAGAAATGGTTTTAAATAATCCATTTTATAATATGGTTTTTTTAAAAATATTAATTTATAAATTATATAAATTTAAATATAAAAAAATGAATTTCATTTTCGAAATAATCATATCAAAATTATTTTAGGGTAAAATATGTGGACTTTTTTGGATAATATTGATTTTTTGGTGAATAGTGAAACATACTGATTTTTATAAAAATATCATTAATTTTCAAAAAATTGAGTAATCTAGAAGGTACTCTTATGTTTTGAATATTTTTGGTCCATCCATAAAATAATCATATCTAGATAATTATCTATTTAATTCTTTCACTTTTTTATTACTGTATAATATTATATAATGCAATACAGTAAAACATGGATACATGTTAAAAATACTCACCACTATGGATGAGTCACCACCAGAAAATACTCACCATTGAGGATGCATCACCATCAGAAAATGTATCATCATTATACTTGACTCACTAAACTAAAATTCTCACCACTGAGGTTGACCGACCATCATAAAAATGATTCACCATGATGCATAACTCACCACCATTCATTAGTCACTGATAGAGGAGAGTCACCGCGAAAAATCACATACAACTGAAGATGACCAAAAATTCGAAAGTTTTACATTGAGATTATTCAACATTGATATGTGTCACCATTGATATGATTCACCATTGAGGTGATTCACAGTTGATATTATCCACTACTTGGAAAATTAATCATTTATCATATCCTACTTCCTGATCTCCTACCTTGATCCTAACTCGTGTTTGGATTCTCTCACTATCAAACATGATTCACTGCCATCTTGTATCTCCATCTTTATTATGGGACATTTGAAATAAATTTTTCTATTTTTTTATTATTGAATTTAATTCAGAATTATAGTTTTTTGATTATTCTTAAACAATTTCAGTAACATGAAACAATGAAAACCCTCATTATGTGGTGTCTGTAGATCCAAATGATTATTCTTAAAAACAATTTATTCATTCATGCTAGATTTGGGATAAAACATTATGTTTTATACTAATATTGAGGGTACATTTATGTTGAATTCGAGAAGGTTGATTACATGAGCTCTTACAAGAACCATACTTACGGACATCCAATTGTGAAAGAGGGTATCTTATAGAACATACATACCATTTCTATAGTTAGAACAAAAATAAATTATAATTCCCTAATTTTCTATGTTTTTTAAATAAGTTACACAAGATTATTTCCAACCTATATCCAAGGAATCTCAAGAATAAATAACCATATGATCGAGAAAAACTACATTTTCTACAACATTATTCATTCTCTTTCTATTTTTCTATTTATTTTAGATTTACATTTGGTTTACCCAATTTATCAAGCACACACAATCTAATGAGATTTAACCAGAATATACAAGATATCATATTCACTATCTTTATATTTTTTACCCATGGATTTATGGAAGAGTTCACTATGTTGATTGTGTTGGTTTTGATGCAAATATTAATATGGAAAAGGTCCCTATGTTTAATGGACGAATTGTATCTATTGTTTGTATACCCAATCGAGTTTGTGGTTCAATTTAATATTTATATAATATTCCTGGTAGTGGGTGATTTCCATGTGGAGGTGATTGAGTCTCAGTGTTTGACTGAACCCCTTGTTTTAATTTTCCAATGTGTGTTGTTTAATTTATTTTATAATAATTAAAATGAATCTGTTTTAAACTATAAAAACCACTAATTTTTTAAATAATCATAACTAGTGTTTATATATGTATTTATTGAGTACATTTATTTCACGAGAAAAAAAATCATATATTATTAACTATGAATTATTCAAATTTTGAGAAATCATTTAAATTATTTGAATTTATATTGATCTGTTGTTTTGAAATCCTAGAAATTTATTATTTTTCTAGGGGTCATTAATTAATATATTTATAAAATGAAATTTTTTTTGGTTCTTATTTCCCTGACCCCCCTTATATACTCACACAAACCTAAAATTGATATTAATGATTTTCAAATATTTTCAACTATTATTTTAGTTGTGTTCTAAACATACTAAATTTCTATAAATTCTATATTTAGTTCATTACATGAATAAAAAAATGACATACTACAAACAAACCAAAATTCTTTAATAGAAATAATTATTCTCAATTGATAATAAGGATTGAAATACACTTTTATTGTGTGGGTTTTATAAATGTGGAATAAAATTGAAGAAAATATGAATTACCTACAATTTATAGAGTTACACAATGTGATGATACAAAAAATTATTATAACTTAAATTATAAACTCATGAATGATATTTAATTTGATTTAGGAGATGAATAATTTAATAATATATCTTCTTGTAAAATAGATTTTTGAAATTTAGGATACATTAGTTATTTGTAATAAAGGAACAAATAATGTCAAATAAATGATATTGAATAATTTAAAAATTAATCATGATATATTCATGATGAAACCTCATGACAAATGGTGTGATATCTATGTCATTTTTATTGAGAAACTGAATACAATTACTTCACTGTGAAGTCCCATTTAAAGGAAAATATCATATCCTATAATTGATGAGATGTTTTATATAGATATGTAGAGGTACATCAGTTTCAATAATGGAGTCATGTGACATTACAAAAATATATTTGAAGGAATTTATTGGGAATATGATGATTTATGTGGAATAAATTAAGGTTAATATATAAGAGTATGATGACCTAAGATGGTTGTTTACAGATTTCTAGACAACTATATCCAAACTAAAAAAAATTGCTAGCTGAATGCTCCAGTGATGAAGAATCACTAGATGATTATGATGAGGAAATGGCTCATCTATATTAAAGGTTAATGAAAATATATATTTAAATGAAATTTATCTGAGAGTCGAGCTATAATATAATTTTTTGTAATAGTGGGAACTGGAAGCAAAAAATTGAAATGGGATGACGATTCAAATGAGATTACCTGTTATTAGTGTAAAATAAAATTAATGTTGAGGATGAATTTCCTATGTTAAAGTACATAAAGTGTCATGATGATAACGATATAAATTATAATAATGCCAATTAATCCACAAGTTATTCTTGTGAGGATATCTCTAGTAAACTAGACTCAACTCATAAGGAAAAGTTAGACCGACTAAATACGTTCTTCAAGAAAAACATATATGAGGTACATACTGTCTCTCTTGTACAAAATTATAATCATTATGGAGATTAAGATAATGATGATTATATGTCAAAAGAGTAAATGTTTGAATATTTCAATATTCATGAAGATTCCTTTAATGATCTTAATCAAAAATACAAAATTCTAAAGAAACAACAGGTTTTATATTCTAGTGTTAAAACATGATTTAATATAGAGAAACATGAGAATTCTTAATTATTGAAAGGGAATACTGAACAAAAATTTTCCATTGAGAAATCAAAGAATGCAAAAATAGATTCACTAATAAATTATAAAATGTATCTCAAATACTTTGAAAAATAGTACATAAGTTAATTACTAGTCTATATTACCATCCTGGAAAGAGAACATATATTAAGAAAAAAATTATTCTGAAAAAAATTTCAGAAAGTTCATATATATGTTTCTATTCAACTATATAAAATCATGTTTTTATTGAAAATATTTTACTCTATATTTATAGGAACCCCATTCAGAAAATATGGGTTCCTAAATCTGGAATCACTAAAACATCTGGACCCAAGAAAATCTATCTATCAAATTCATTCATGGAATAAATATTTTTTTAGGAAACTACATGAAAGGATCTTGTAGATGTCTATGTTACCTAAGTAGTGGTAATTCTATACATATCGTTGGGGATTACATGATCATCAAGAATTCAATAAAGGTTGATGGTGGATATTTCACATTTGTTGTAAACTGTAAAGGAAAAAAATTGCCATGGCTGAATCAGTAACTCTTACTAAGTCATAGTTTATATTTTCAAATTTCTTAATGGTTTAAAATACATTTTGTTTATCATCACAGATGTTTTCGATGACATTTTTTACATTATGCGTGAAAAAATTTCTTGAAAGTTCATTATTATAAAAATTAAATAGTTTTTAATACTTCTTGAAATAAAATTGTTTATACTATATGCTCATATTATTTATACTATCAAAATGATTCTTTATTAATTTTCATTCATAATGAATCATGGCTTTGGGATAAGATTATATGCTACTATAATATTCACTTACATAGAAATATTACAAAGAAATGTTTATTCAAGGATCCACCCAAAAATAAATTCTAAAATTATAGTGTATATAACACACTTAAAAAGGGATGCAACAAGAAATATATTATAAATTAATTATATAACACTAAACATTTTTCCCTCTTTAATAGTTTCACATATATTTTTTAATACAATCTAGAGTATATATTTTAAATTGTTTGCAATATGTCTATATACATGTCGATGTATTTTTATAGTATACATGGGTATCCATTTTAGATAAAAAAATGTGAGTATATCTCTTATTTTAAAATATATGATAAAAAATTAGAAAACCTATGTGAAATTATAATTAAGACCATAATATGTTAATATTGACATGAGTTTAAAAACTAAGAAATTGAATATTTTTCTTCAAAATGGAGAAAACCATTACTTCTCTACTCATAGGATACCTCATCAGAATAGAGTTATAGAATAATGAAATATTACATTTAAAGAGATATTATAGACAATGCTAAAGGAATATTACATACCAATCAAATTTTGGGTAGAGTTTTTTAAAACACCCTACTATATAATTAATTGAGTATTTACTAGTCCTATTTTCATAAAAACCACTTATGAACATAAGAATATTAGGAAACCTAATGTTAATTACTTTATATTTTTTGGTTTGAAATTTATTATTATTAACAGAAATTATAATATTGACAATTTATTCACCAACAGTGATGATGTAACTTTCCTTTTTTATTCACCATTTATTAAATTCCAAATTGGTTTTAACAATTGATCCAATACTATGGATGAGTATTTACATGTTGGGTATGATGAAATAGATCCACATAAACCTAATAATAATTTAAAAACCATCAGTATGATTTACCCAATTTTAACATAAATGAAAAACCATCATATACTACTATAAAACATGTAGGAAAATCATCTAGTTCTAAAGAACATCCAAAACTGGAACCAGAACCTATTGAAAACACTGAGGTGACTATCCCTTATTTTTGTATATTTGTTTGGAAACGTAAATACCAACCATTATATTCTATAGTTGTCAAATTATATAAAGGTACACAAACTTGATCTTATCTGAGAAAATAGGTTGAACACCAAGCTTTCGTGTAACAACATGAACTTAAAAACATCACTGAGGCAATAAATGAGGAATTTTGGGTAATGGAGATTCCAAAAGAACATAATAAAGTTGAAATACTTAATATATGGGAACATGTTTATAGAATCATACAAACCATGACTATAGGCACTAAATGGGTTTTTAGAAACATGGTTGATGAACATAACACAATTGAATGAAATAATGATCGAATATTTGTATAAGGGTATAGTAAGTAAGGGGTAGAGACTATAAAAAACTTTTTCACCTAATCCACAGATGAATCTATCAGAATACTTATTTCATAGAAAGAACATCAAGATTTAAAACTATATCAAAGGTATTTCAAATGTTAATTATTTCATGGGTATATAATTGAGGATAATTTTTCTTGAAAACCCCCTCGATTTTAGAACCCACATTTTCAAAATCATATTTTCAAATTAACAAAATATTTATAGTGATTGAAACAGGATCCTAGATCATTGTATGATAGGCTCAACTCTGTTCTTATTTTTGAAATATTTTTAATATGTATATATTATTGTACCATATTTATAAAAACAAATTAAAAATATGTTCTAGTTATTCAAATCTATGTAGATGATATTATCTTTGGATTCTCTCAAAATTCAATATGAAGAAACTTTTCGAAAATGATGAAAAATGAATTTGAAATGACTTTTATGGGTGAACATAAATTCTTTCTTGGTTTTTAAATTTCTCAAAATAAATATGGAACTATTTTAAAACCCAAGTATATATATTAATAAAGTTTTAAAATTCTTTGGTTTGGTTAGAACTAAAATTAGTTACACTCAAAAGACTACAAGATGTATATTGGATATTGATAAAGCTGAGAAATCATTAGATCAACCCAATTACAAAGATAGATTGGAAGACTTACCTACTTAACAACCAACCGACTTGACATTATGTTTGTTGTATATATGGTTTATCATTTTCAATAAAACCCAAAATACTCACACATAAATTATGTAAAAAGGGTTTCTAAATACCTCATGTATGAAACAAAATTAGGATTGTTCTATCATAGAGGATAATAATTTGACTCAGTTAGTAACTCAGGTGTGGATTTTGGTGGTGTAAATTAGATATAAAAATCACCTCTGGAACGTATCATATTTTCGTAAAGTCTATAGTTTCATGGTGTTGTTAGAAAACAAAATTCTAGCAATTTCTTTAGACGAAGGTGAGTATATATTTGTAGGTGGTTGTTATGAAAAAAAATTTTGGTTGAACCACACTTTTCTATACTATGGATATCAATTATATCATGTACATATAAATTGTTAAATTACATGTTTTACAAATATCTTGTCAAATTTTATATGTCACTCTAGAACAAAATATATATATTTAAGGTGCCACATTTTGAGATTTCATTTTATAAATGGCAATATAATTCATGAATACATTGGAACTGAACATCACCTTACTAATATTTTCACTTATAAATAATTTAATTGATAATGAACTACATCAAACATTAATTAGGAACGATTAATTTAAATTAAACATAATTTTATATGAACTATAGATGACATTTACAGACATTGGATTTTAACCACCATTAGAGTTTACGCAACATTGGATTTTTTAAACTATTATAGTTCACTCATTACTGGTGTTTAATAACCGTTGTTGTTTACCCACCATTGGAATGACCCACTGTTGAAATAATGTCATCATAGAAAAAAATATAGCTTCATTATATCATTTATTTAAAAATTTAAACCATCTTTTATTTCTCTGATCATTGAATCCATAAATAATATAAATTATACAAATAGTCTAATTTCAAATCTCTCCCTCTCACCATAACATTGAACTTCATCACCACCATTCTTTCCTGACCTTTCACCTTCCCATGAGATCATCCAAACCTTCCACCTTGTTCACAATTTTCAGAGTGAGGCATGTTGCAATGAAGTCTCAAGAATAGTCATGAACTTCAATGAAGTGGAAATGATATTCGAGCTGACCTACAGTCAATCCATGAAACTCATGACTCATATATCGTACATTAGTTCCTGAGATTTAAGTGAATTCCCCATGTGGTTTATGTTGATCATATAATTGTTTATTGTAGTAATATAATATGAAATATCTGTAGATTTGTTCTGGAATAAGGAGACTTTATTCTATCCTAGGTTAGTGAATTGGTTATATTAGAATCTTGAGTAAACATTACAAAATATAAAGACTGGGTTCAAATCAGGATAAATAAGAACAAGTTTGTTTTCTATTTTTGTTTATGGGATATATTTCTATAGGTTCATCATGATGGAGCTTAAAAAGTATCTCTAGGATTGATTACAAGTGATAGTGATATTTTTAAATATGAATATTCCATATCTATGCTAACTAGATACGGGACACTGGAAAGACTAGATGCAACTGAGCTTCATGGTTACTGTTGTTTTCTATTCATGTTTATTTAATATATGTTTTTGCTGAGGAAACGATATTAGAGTACAATGAGGTAGAATGATTTATATATTCTATACACTTGGAAAATGGGAGATAATATAAACATCTGTAAATATTTTAGAGATGAAGTGATTGAGATGTGAAAAACAATTATAGGTCAATATCCCTAATTTACACTAAATTCATTCAAGCCATTTTGGAGGCCAATGGATTGGTTGAAGGGAAGAATAAATTGGGGTGAGCTGTGGAGGTTTTTTCTCTACCAAATTTATATGTCAAAGAATGTATAATAATTGGTAGCCTTATAAGAGGAAATGGGTGGGAGATGTTGACATGATTTATGAGGATATTATTTCCGCTGATCGACCTATAGTGCAAAAAAATATTGTGGATCATGGATTTCTTCCATATAAGGTGGTTATATATTATGATGAGAAAAACGAAGAAGTAGAGGAGTATGCTAATTTTGGTGATGAGGAGAATGATTTCCCAATGGATGAAGGTAGTGATCATGAATTTTTTAAAATTGCATCAATCCCCATTGTTTTACCTAGTTCTCCTATATCTCACCCTATTTGAGAGACACTATTGAGTGATGGAAGGGACGTTAAAGAAACATAGGATTCCAAATATGAACAGTACAAGATTTATAATAGATATAATTAAAATGAAAATGGATATAATGTAATTGATAAATAAAATTGTGAGAATGGTGATGGAGAAGAAGAAGAATATGAATATGAAAAATAAAATACATAAGAATAAGGAAATTTTGAGGAAAGTGGAATAAATTGTATAGATAACAGAAATGATGATGTAAATGTTTGTGTTGGTGTTTCATATCATGATGGTGCTAATGGACATAACGGCGATGAGGATGTTGAGAGACCTCAAGAACTTTTTTCTTCTCCTGGTTTATATTTTCCTTATAGGTCTGAGGAGAGATTGATCTTTGTTCAATATATTGATATAATTCCTAGAGATGATTTTGGAGAATATTTTGAGGGGGAGGAATCCCCAAGACCCTTTTTCAACCAAGTGATCCAATTATTGGATACCATGATGAGATTGTAGTAGATTACCATATAACTATTAACCCTACATCAATTGAGCTCACTCTTGTGGCTTCAGCTAGGTTAGATGTCATAGCCTTTTTGGAATGGGAGAAATAACCTGATTATGATAAAATTTTTTTAATATATTTACTCCAATGATGATATAATTGTAGTTTCAGTTTAAATGGATTTGGATCCTAAGGGATCAATGGTGGGTAAGATAAATTCTATTGGTGAGATAGAATGATTTTTTCCATGTTCCTAGTAGATCTGAGCCTATATAGTCTTCTTTATAGATGGATTCTACACCCTTATCTACTAGTGATGTTCCACCATGTATTGATTTTGTTCCCATTAACAGTGTATCCAAAAAGGGATTTGTGTCTTTTAGGGATGAAATTATTTTTGAATTTGATGGGATTATCAAGAATCTACCTAATTTGGTTAGTAAGCTCAGTGTGAAAGATGTAAGATACTTTTTTGAGATTTTGATACACCGCATTTAGGAAAATATGATGCATCACATTACAGATGTGGAAATAGAGAACATATGATTTTTCAATGAGCTAGAATCTTTGAGATCAATAATAAAGGTGATACAGAATTATTTACTATTTGTATGTATACCTAATTGGTGAGGTTGGAGTCATTTCTTAATATTCCACCTACATCTAATGCTCCATCTCATCCATTAGATGTCGTGTTGATTAGATTTGTGGTTAGAGAGAATCATTAGGTTATTTCATGTGATATCCCTGATATCACTTTGGATATTTTGACGAAAATTAAGGATAATTGTGAGAATTTATTTAAGATTGTTAAGGAATGACTTAATAAATTTAGAGCTAATAGAAAGACTATTACAGAAGAAATCATGTATTTCATTTTAAGGATCTACATAATGAGGGATCTCAACTCTCACTTCATGTTCCATTACGAGATCCTGTGGATGCCTAATGTTTCTCAAGACATTAATGAATAGGTCAATCAACTAAAATTGATTACCCCAATGCTCATGTTATTTATGGAGTATAACATTGACTTTTTTAGTTCCACGGAGATAGGAGGCAATATCATCATGGAATTCGTCAATATAATGAATTATTTCCTTTATGTTTCTAGTTCATAAGTGGTAGATCAGGATATTATTCGAAGGACTCATTATATTAGTCCTCTAGACACTATTCTAGAGATTTTTAGAGTAGATATTACCTAGGATCATCACACTCTATTACCTTCTTAGTTTTATAATTTCATAAGGACTCATGGAGAATCATTTCATTATATCTGGATCATTTTCATCTAAGATCATCCTTCCTGAACTTTTATCCATACAGCTACAACCACAGTTTCCCCAGCTGTCACTGCAATTTCCAATTCTTTTGAAAATGGAAAATGGCATCATGTTCCTAAATTCCATGGAGAAAAGAGTTGAGATTCAGATTTTATTTTACATGGACTTCTTTGGGACTTTTATTGCAGTTCAGAACCTGATGCACTACTTACAACAACACAAGTTTCACTTGGTATCTCATATTAACATGCTCAAATTTATCCATAGTCATCCTATGCTTATTGTTCATTTGGAACATTGGGAAGTTATTTTCCAATAGTTTGAAATCTAGTTTGTTCCTCAAAAAGAAATAATTAGACAAGCCTTGTTAGACATCCTTACCGAACATCCATCTATAGAGGATACATCCTTGAATAATGAACTTCTTGATTAATATATCTTCTATATACAAGATATTACCAAAACATGGGAAATATACATTTATGGTGCTTCCATAAGGCCAAAGGGGAAAATAATGGAATACCCTAAACATAACAAATCTGGGATTGGAATTGTACTTATTTCCCCCAAAAAAAATTAGTGTTTCTATATTCCTTTATGTTATCAAAATGCGTTCCAACAATGAGGAGAAATATAAATCTCCAATTTAAGGCCTTGAATAGGAACTCTAGGTACAATATAACCATCTGAATGTGAATGGCGATTCATACATGGTAATAAAATTCATTAATAAGTATTATGCTATCAGAAAAGAAGTGTTAATCTCTTTGGGATATTATGTACGAGGTTTAATGGAATAATTTCCATCAAAGACAAAATTCTCTAATGTCTCGTGATCAAAAAAATCAAAAGCTGATGCACTAAATAGTATATTCATAGCCTTTAAAGATCCAAATAAGGATGATACAATTGTAAGTGTTTACATCGTCATATGGTTTCACCTTTCGTTCAAACTAGAATGGAGGAAATTAATGAAATCAGACATATATCTGATCCATATCGAGATACTATGGGATGGAAGAAACCTATCATAGAATACCTACAAAATGGAGTTTTGTCACCAGATATAGTTGGAAAAGATAAAATCTGGTGATGAGTGGCCAATTTAACTCTTTAGGATAGTCAAGATCACCATAACATCCTCCACAAGTGTGGCTTTAATGGAGTCCTCTTCAGGTGTATTGATGGAGAATAAACTAAAACTATCATGAAAGAAGTACATTCCGGAGTTTGTATTGCTCACGTGTCTGGGCATAGGATTTCTAATCAAATCCCAAGTCTTTGATACTTATGGCCTTCAATGTTTCCCGATTTCACCAGGAAGTGTCACCCCTACCAAGTGCATGCCAAATTCATTCATCAACCCTCATAGTTTCTATATACAACTAAATAATTCTGGCCATTCTTCACAAGGGGAATGAAGTATTACGACCTTATCCTCTATCTACGGCTAAGATGGTTAAGTATATTTTTACTACTACTGATTTCTTCTCTAAAGGGGTTGAGGAAATACCTCTCAATTAAGAATGAGACGTAAGAATTTTTAGCTTTGTCAAAGAAAATATCATTACATGATTTGGGGTCCCTCATACTATATTTATGGATAATCGAATCATTTTTTGTTCTGTTGAGGTAATGAGGTTATATAAGAATCACAATATCAAATCAAACCATTCATCTCGCTATCATGGGGAAGCCAATGGATACACATAGGCTTTCAATAAGACCCTATCAAATATACTATTGAATATTGATGATAATGATAAGAAATATTATATTAATAAACTTTTACATGCCTTATGGGCTTATCAGACAACTAGTCGTACTACTACTTATGAAACTCCATATTCATTAGTGTATGGAATAGAAGCATTTTTTCAAAATTAAATTCAATTTCTATTACACCATGTTTCAATATGTGATCTGTTATCTAAAAGTGAATAGTATAAAAAGTGATTTGGTGGGATGTAATGATTATATGAATATATAGTGAATAATTTTCAACATTTGGATGTCCATCGGAACCGAATAGTAAGAGCTATTAATAATAAAATTCACCTCCAGTGATTTATTTAAGGAGAATTGTTATTAAACCTCAAGAATCCAATGATACCAAGAATGAAGCCTCCAAAAAATAATCCAATGTGGGAAGGACATTATTATTTACATAAGGATATCTCTAATGGAGCTTGTTCCCTAATATCAATGGATAGATAACTTATTACAACTCCAACCAATGCAAGATTCTTAAATAAGTACTTTGTGTAATATCACATTACCAATGTATTCATTGCATGACTCTAAACTGTGTAACAAAAAGTCCTATTTTCAAGACATTAAACTACATAACATCCATATGTTTCCATGAACCATGACATTAAAATGTGTAGAATCATTGTCCTTGTCACATGGCATTAAACTTCATGACATAATTTTCCTTACTTCACAAAATTAAACTGTACGATTAACATATTATATATTTGATGTTAATTGATTCCATGCACAATAATCACATACATCATTTCTACTACTTAGTGTCACAAGAGTTCCATTTATCCATGTCTATGAATCAGATCAACCTAGAGACCTTATTTCAAGAACTACGTGTGTCTTGATTCTCATTCTGATGGGATTAGTAGATACGCCTAGATGTCCAATGTTGGGCCATGCCATAACCAAAAAAATGTTATTTCCACTTTCTCCTCCTGTATATGAATATGATCTATATAGAGTACTCTATTAGGACACATGGTTTGATCTTCATATCATTTTTTGTCTTATGTTTAACCATTCTTCTGGAATTTGTTAAAATCTATCATCTCTCCCATCAATGTAAATTGGTGTTGGAAATGATTATTTCTATAACAACATTTTTATTGATTTTTATTTCAATGGGATATGTAGTGACCCCAAGATCTCCATTAATGAGCCTGACCATGATAAAAACCGCTTTATTCCCTATGTTTATAAATCAAACATGTATAGAGAATGTTTTAAGAACTACATTTTTCTTGATTCTCATCCATATGAGATTTATAGTAACACCTGGGTTTAATTCCATGATCCACTCACAATATTCCTTTTTCACATGGGGTTCACCATTTTTGTTTCTCTTTCACCCTCGAAACGTGTGTTCTAGTGCGTTATCACTACTTCCGGGCAGTTTCCATTGGATTTTGTTAATGAACCCAAAACATCCAATGATTCTTTAAACAAAGGTACATGCTTTCTAAATTCAATTTTATGTTATGTTTGGACCCACAATACTTATGAATATACATTGGTCGAATGGATGGGAGGTCGGACTCATCAAACCCTTTTAAGGGGAATTATCTCCTACTTCAGTTCTCTCTTATATATTTACGATATTTCTCGTGATTCCTTATTAATTTAGCTAGAATAACATATATTTTCATTCATATTTCCAATCAATTATTTTCATGTGTGAAATTCATAATCGTCTATATGTATTCGTGGTTCTTCATTAATGTAGATATCTTTATGTATTCGAGGTTATCGAACAATGGTATCCTATCATATACTATTGAGAGATTATTTTAACCATTGTTATTGTAATACTGGTTTGTAATACACACAGTGGGGAACACTGTAATTTATTATCATCATGGGAGATAAATGTTTGTTTTAATATTGGGATCATACCAATGAATGGCCTACCTACGTATCCTTGTGAAAGGAATCAGATCCTTTGTATTTTAGTACCACTTAATAGGGCACATCATACATATTAAGGTTGTCTGCTGGGGACCTAACCATACCGTTTAATGTCATGTGGAAAGGACACATAAGCGGAAGGTGATTATTAAGATATGGGTATGGGACTTATACATATGGATCCCAAGGAACCTGGAAAATATTTGAGTTTCCAATTTGGATTAGAACCTATTGGGAATATTGTTCTGAAAGGGAAGGGTTGATTTGATGTGTTGGGTTTGAACCTCAGGGAAGCTTTCTATGTATACAATTTGGAAGGGAATCAATTCCCATGTAGTTTTATGTGTCTCAAATGACAGTGTCTTCCATTGAGAGAAATTAGTTTGGGTTTACATCCATAAAATGATACCTTTTATGGATGAAATGTGATGGATATTGGGCCTTATGAAGGATTATTACGTATCCATGTTTTATGGGAATAAGAGTTATTTTTGGTCATACAGTCTCACATGAGAGTTTTTGTAGAAATTTTATGATAATCACAAATCAATATTCCATTGTGAGTTATGATCGATATGAGAAACAAGAGGATGTTAAAGAATCAACAAAGGCACACACACATTTACTCCTCCACTGGTGGAACAGGATGGGCTTATAGCAGTTATCATGGAATATGTTGAGGTGAAAAACCTTCCCTCTCTTCAGCTTACATTAGAAAAGGTCTAACGTAAGGAAGGATTGAAGGTGAAGGATGGCTCGTCCTCTTCCACCGTCACCACTATAGGCCCCTTATCCTCCCATAACAGAGGAAGAAAAGTGTGTGCCTTTGTTTAATCTTTTAAATCCTCTTATTTATCACACCAATCATGGTTCATGAAGGTGTATAGATTTTTGATGATCAAAACATTTTCACAAACACTCTCCTATGAGACTCGATGAACTACGCGAAATCTAATTCCCATCAAACTGGGATATGTAAGAAGCCTTCTTAATTCCTTAACTTCATCTCATTTCATCCATAAAAGGATTTACTTTTAGGAATTATGCACAAAAACATTTATCTCAATGATCTACACTCTCGTATGAGACTCATTTAGAATTTTGGGGTTTGATTCCAATCAAAATATAATTTGTAGGAAGTCTCCCTGAGGTTCAAACCCAACACTTCGAATCAACACTGTTCTTTTTTATCCATGTTAACAACATGGTATAATCCAACGTGAAAACACATATCTTTTCCATGTTCCTTGGGCTACATAGATATATGTATCGTAAAAATATTTGACTAAGAACCTTCTGTGTATGTGTCCTTACCACATAATAATAAATTGTACACCTAGGTCCATATCGCATGACCTTAAATGGCATGATGTTCCTCATTAAGCAGTACCAAACTATAAACGTTCTTATTCCTTTAACGAGGATATCTAGGTAGCCCATTCCTGTGTAAAATACTAATATAAAAACAAACTACTATCTCCATGTATGACAATAAATTTCAGAGTTCCCCAATGAGCCTCTTAAAAATGTATTGTCATATCAACAGTTAAAATAATCTCTCAATTGTTTATGAGAGTATACCATTAATGGAGAACCTCAAATACATATGGATATCTCCATTAATGAAAAACATTATAACAAACTCCCAGAGGCTGCGAAAAAGAAAATATTATTCAAATCTACCTTGTCCCGCAATTACAAGATCCTCATGTAAAGGTAGGCCACCTACAAAGGGTTCTAAAATTGTGGAAAACAACACTACTAACAAGCATAAAGGCTCCACCAGACATACGAAGGTTGATACCCCTATAGATCTTGAACCATGAATAGGTGAATCTCCAGGAATGGGTCTGGTGAATGCTGAAACTGCTATTATAGAACCTGTTATCCCCCTGGGTGGTAAGGAAATGGAGTTTGATGTTTGGTGTTCCATCATCCAAAAAATGAATAATTCTTATAGGAATGACTTTTGGTCGATGATACTCAATATGAGATTGACATATTGGTGGGGAGACGCATCATGTCATATCTAAATGAGGAGTAGGGAAGTTGGGTTCGAAAACAACTCGTCATATTGGCACGCGGATTCAATGGAAAGAAGATTTATGTGGAAGTACTCATCCAACCATGGGACAAGATGGAAAACATCATTGAAGACCTCCTCAAAGATGATCCATATGGAAAGCCAACACTCTTCAATAGAATCTCCACAGAAGTAAGTTTTCTAAAAGGGTTAAACTACAATTAGAAGATATTATTATTTCCTATGGTGTTAGTTGATTTTCTAGTTGTGTCTGGATCAGTATCCCACTTTTTCGTTAAATGTTATTTCTTAATAAAATAAAAATAAAATCAAAACCTTAAAAACATACAGACAATCCTAAATTTCACACTTGATAATAATTGATATCAAATTTCAAGTGAAACCTATGTTATATGTGGTTAATTATTAAGGATTCAAAAAAATATCTTAAATCTCTAAGGGAGTCCCAGTGAAAGAAATAATTCCACCAAAAATGGTGTGAGGAGTCTGACCTCCCATCCTCTCGACCAATGTATGTTCCTAGGTATCATACTTCCAAACCTAATGTATGCCTACCTTTGGAATGAATGTCCCTTTGGATAAAAAGATTTGATGATTCCGGTTCCATAAATAATTCCAGTGGAAACCACCTGAAAGTAGTGATTCTTAACCATAACATATGTTCTATGGGAGACATGAAAAAAATTGTGAACTCAACATGAAAAAGGAATATTGTGGATGGAACAAGGACTTAAACCTAGGTGTCACTATGTAACTCATATGGATGAGAGTCATGAAACATGTAGTTCTTAAAACATTCCCTATACTTGTTTGATTCATACACATGGGGAATAAAGGGTTTTTTCATGGGTAGTATCAAGATCAGAGATCTAGGAATCTCTACCTATCCCATTGAAATGAGAATCTTGACAAAATAGTTCTTGAAATAATCATTTCCCAGACCAATTGAGTGTGATGTGAGATATGGGGTCTTTTAACACATTCAGAAAGAACGATTAATCTTATGTCAAAAAATGGTATGAAGATCAAACCATGTATCATGAAAGAGTACTATGTGAAGATAGGGTTCATTTATAGAAGGAGAAAAGAGAAATAAATTTTGTTGGGGTTGCGGTTGTGCTGAAGATTGGAGATCTAGGCGTCTCTATGTATCACCATGGAATGAGAATCAAGCCACACGTAGTTCTCAAAATATTTTTTCTATGAAGATCTAATTCAAACAGAGGGAGAAAAAGAACTCATGCACCGCTAAGGAGTAGAAATGATGTAAGTGATGCTTGTGAATGTAATCGCTTAATGACTAATAACTAAGACATTAACCACACAGTTTATAGTCATGTTGTATAGATGATTGAGGTCATGAAGTTTAACGTTGTGTGATATAGAAAAGGATGCTACACATTCTAATGTCATGAAACATGTACACTAATGGTGATTATTGAGTTTAATGACTTGGAACTAGGACATTGTGCTATGTAGTTTAGATTCATGCAGTGAGGAAATTTGTAATGTGCAATTACAAAAAGTTCTTATTTAAAAATCTGCCTTGTTTGAGAAGTAATAAGTTCTCTATCCATTGAGATTATGGAATAAATCCCACTAAAGTATACATTATGTACCCAGTATTGTCCTTACTACATTGGCTCATTTTTTGGAGGCTTTACTCCTGGTATCATTGGAGTCTTGAGGAATAATACAAATTTTCCTCGATGAAATCAGTGGAGGAGACCTTTCATGTTAAAAGCATATATAATTCTATTCTGGTAGAATTTTAAATGATTCAAATTATGCAATCTCTTTTCGGCTAATCATTCTAGATCATCAAACTACTTTTGAAACTATTCATTCGTAGACCACTGATAACAGATTCCAACTCGGTGTGATGGGAATTAAACTTCAACTAGAAAAACAACTTTTGTTCTATACACCAACAAATATAGAGTTTCTTGAGTGGATGTATGGGAATTAGTCTGATAATCACATAAAGCATGAAAAATTTTATCAGGTCAAGATTTCTTATCTTTATCCACCATCTTCTAGATTATATTTGATCGGATCTTATCTAAATCCTATATCTATCCATATCCCAACACATGATATCATGATGAATGGTTGGATTTGATATTGTGATCCTAATGTAAATTATTTATATCAACAGAATGGAAATTGGTTCCACTATTTGTCAATATAGTATGAGGGACACCAAATATGGTAATGATATTAGCATTGAAAATCTATCTATTTTTTGGCACCAACTTAATTGAGAGTTATTACCTCAACACAATTGGAGAAGAAATATATAGCAGTAAGAATATACATGAACTACTTAGCCGTAGCGGGAGGATAAGGTCCCACTACATCCATTCCCCATGTCAAAATGGCTAGGAGTATTTATCCGTATGTAGAAACTATGGGGGTTGATGAATGAAGTTATCATGCACTTGGTAGGTATGAAATTTCATGGTGAAATCTATGAAATCCTACATAATTCAAGACTAGAAGTATCCAGGACATCAGATTTGATCAGAAATAATGTTCCTAGACCATTGAAGACTACAGGATCCTACAAGTTCTTCTTTCATGATAGTTGTATTTTATTCACAATCAATACATATGAAGATGAATCCACTGAATCCTCATTTGTGGAGGATCTTCTAGGGATATGAACTATCATAATGAGTTAAAATGTACAATCATCAGCAGATCTAATCATTTTTCAACTCTATTTGGTGGAATTACTCCATTTTGAAGGTATACCATGATAGGTGTCATCCATCCCATAATGTGACAATATGGTTCATAAATAGGTCTAATTCATTAAATTCACTAGTCTAGTTTGAGGAAAATAAGATACCACATGACGATGGGAAATACTTAGGGTTGTCTCATATTGATTTGGATCTTCCAAGGATATGGCTCCATTATCCAATGCTTTAGCTTGGGAATCTTGTGATCATGGGACATTATACAATGTTGAATTTGAGGGGAATTCAACCATTAATCTTCTGACATAATCACACAAGGGGAGTAACTCTTCTTGTTAGATAGTATAATCCCCATTGAATTGTTTGATTACCAAATCTTAATCAACTTTCTCTTTCAAGTGGTTCCCCTATATTTGGAGTTCCAATTCTAGTCTTATAATAAGAGCATGATATTGTTCCTTATTGTGGGTACTGTCTTCTAGAAATATGATAGAATATTGCAACATGGCCTTTTATGGGGAGATAAGTACAATTATTAACCCATCATTTTTTGAGTTTAGGTATTTCCATTCTCTTCCCCATTGGACTTCTAGAATCACCATAAAGGTACATTTCCCTTGTTTGAGGATTATATTTAATAGGGAAAATTTCTTTATCATGATTTTTAGTATTCAATGATGTACCATCTATATGTGGATGTTCATAAGAAAATATGCCAAGGCTTGGACTTTTATTACTTTCTAAGGAACAAACTTGATATCGACCTCTTCCAATATAACTTCCCACTGTGCGAAATTTCATGTAAGCATAGTATGACTAAGGATAAATTTGATTAAGTTATTGAGAGATTCCAAATGAACCTCGTGTTGTAGCAGTTAGTTCCTCAACTTATGAACTACAAAGATAAATTCTAGGAAGTACTTCTTGATGCATGAATATAGAGTCTATGTGTCATGAATAGTTAAACTAAGATAATATTGGCCATTTTCATTCATAGAATCATTCATTTGTGCAGGGAAGGAACTCATTGATCTCTCTAAAGCTGTTATATAGAGAATAAGCGGCTTTCCTTCAATAGGTGCCATTAATACTGGTGGACTGAAGAGATATTTTTGGGGGTATCAAATGCATCTTGGATGTCTTTATTCCATTGATATGAGACTCCCTTATTAATTAATAAGGTTAAGGTTAGACACATACCTACCAAATTGGAGATAAATCACAGAATATAGGACAAGTGTCCCTGATGTCCTCTTAATTCATCCAAATTTTAAAGAGGTGACATGACAAGGATTGATTTTTTATTTTCTAGATTAACTTTGATGCCATGATGGCATACAATGAAGATGGGGAATTGTCCTTTGGTTACCTTGAATGTACATTTCATGGGATTCATCATCAAATTATGTTTCTTAATTTTACGAAATATGGTTTTCAGATCAGTCAAGTGATTGGAACATTGTCTGGATTTAACTACTAGATCATCCACATAACATTCTACAAATTTTCCTATGAAGGGTTTAATGATATGGTGCACTGAACATTGATACGTTGAACCAACATTTATTAAGGAAAAGGGAATTACGAGATATAAAAACACAACTTGAGGTGCTCTGAAGGATCTAGACTCCACATACACTAAGGCCATTTGGATTTGATTGTACTTAGAGTATCCATCCATAAAGGATAGAGGTTCACAGTTGGTTGTTTCATCAATCAAAATATCTCTGATAGAAACATGAAAATTGACTTTAGTAAAATTCCTACTAAGATCTATAAAATCAATGAAAACTATAATATTCACATTCTTCCTTTTCATTGGGATAATTTAATCCAGCCATTTGGAATGATGTACCTCTATGACAAAATTATCTTTGATAATCTTTTCAACATCAGCTATAATTTTAGAGGTGTGATATTTGTGTTTTCAACATACAACCTTTTTAAAAACTCGATGCACTTTTAGAAAACCCAAATTATGAGTGGCTACATTGGGATTAAGGCCTGAATCATCTATATAGTTTCTTGAAAATATATCTCTATGTTTCCTTAGAAATGAAGTATACGTCTCTTTCTCTTTAGAATAGATGGCCAAACTAATTAAGGTGGGGTGTGGGTCCTCTAATGTATCCATATTTATTTCTCTGAGCTCAACCACAATGGTGGATATTCCTTCCTCATATGTTGGATGAGCATCCTTGAGATATTCTTCTTTGTCTTCCTTACATGTCATTTCTTCTATTTTCTCTTGTAGAGTAGGTGATGAAGAAAAACTTTTAAAGGTGTGGGAGGATTCATTATTTGGACATCCTAAAGAAGAGGCAATAATTTATGACCCAAAGGATAATGATGGGTCTTCATTAGCATTGGAGAGAAGAAGATGGGTTGGGAATCAACATCCTTGTCTTCCTTTATTAGTACAACAACTTCTTCTAGACGGATTAATGATTCAACGACATGGCGAAAATTTGTGGATGAAATGAAAACATCTCCAGTTAAACTTTCACTATCAACAAATTCTCCCTTGTTGTAATGCATGATTTATGAAATTGACATTATGGAATTCATTGGATGAGTACTGGGATTTGTTTCTATCATTCTGTTTGATTTATAGGAAACACATAATATATACTCAGATGTTTGAATATGAGATATGGGATAATTTCTAGGCCATTCATAGCATTGATTCTTTTTACATCTTTTTCCATGGACCTCATTCCCTTTGGGTGATAGAATTATGCCTCAATATATTGATAATCACACATTTTTAATATAGAATTATCACCACAATATTTCCCAATATGGCCACTGAATAAATACCTAAGACATTGGTGATATGATGAAGGAATGAATTCTTATTGTTGTTGCCAAGGCCTTCCAAGAAGAACGTTGAAGGTTGTGTCAAGACGGGAAACCATGAAATCTGAATTAGATACAAGGTCCCCAAACTATGTTATGAGTGTAATCTCACCTTAGGTTTAAATTATTTTTTTCATAATCTTCCAACATCAATTTGGAAAGAGATAAGTCATATTCAGTGAGACCCAATCAACAAAGTGTGAATACGGGAATAAGGATGACTCATGTGTTGTTATCAATGAAGGATCATTAGATGTTTGTATTATTAACCATTATAGATAGATACAAGGTCCTAATGTATCAATGTACAACATCATCTTCATCTTCATCCATGAAATTTATAAATAAATGACATTCTTTAAGATTATTCTCTATATGGTAAATCTCAACAACAACAACTTCGATTTCAAACTCATGAGGACAAGAAAAAGCCTCAAAAAATTTCCTCTCAAATATATTTTGACCAATTCATGGAATCCAGTATTGATAACATGGTCTGTAATTTGGATATTTGTTTCAAAACATAATAATTTTAGTCCAAGGGACTGCATTTTTCGGCATTGAGATACAGGTTTTCAGGTGCCTTGGAAGTTGATGCTCCTGCTATAAATATACCATGTGTCGGGGTAAAAGATGAAAGAACTTATTATTTTGGTTCATTGAACTATGTAGGTCTATCGCCATTCAAAGAGAATGATGGTGTATCCACTAATTTTTTTCTCTAAGATAATCATGTTAGGTCTGGTCCTGTCATGTGTGGGAGAATTTCATTGTTCTTGTTGAGCCCGCTGAAGAGGTCTCCCATATTTTTCTATTACATAAACTGTTTAAGCTGGGGTATAGCTAAAATAATGGTACCTAAAATATCCATGTTCTCCCACGTATCCTTAACCTTGAACTCTTCCCCTAATTCTCCAATTAGGTATAAAAACTTCACGTTTATCATAACTAGAATCATTATTTGAACAGGGTTTCGTTATGTGGATAATGTCAACAAAAATGAAAATCAACTCTTCATATAATAATGATTCTTATTTATAGTTTGGTTTTGGTCATGTCGTTTTTCCTGGTGGTGTCGGTTCTTTTGAGACTGATGGAATGTATTCCACCAACATCAAGGACAACATTGGCCTTGACGAAATATTTTATTCTTCTAAGTACTCTTTATCATTCAAATCATGTTGCATCTTTGAGGATTTACTTTTGGAGTACTGGTCATTTGAATAAGATGAATTTTCTTTAGCAAAATTCTAAGGATACACATTTTGTTGTTTTAACTATATTTGTAGAACAACCTTTATTTTGGTGATCATTTTCCTGATCATCTAATAATCGCACTTCTTTGCATTTCTACTATTTACATATTTCCATTCACCATCTTTCTCTAGTTCACTAGTAGTTTCACATGCTACTTGGGCTACTAAACATTGTAGTTTCACTTTTCTAGAGTCTACCTTTTATTAAAGGAGATATTTGAAGATGAAAAACTCAATAATGGGATACCCCAACATTTTATGAAAGGAGAAATAATTTGGGAGATATTCATCTGCTTCATTATTTGGTTTCTTCGACTTTGGAAACTGAACAAAATTGTTTTCCAAATGTGAAATGAAGTTACATGGAACCTGTTCACTCTAAGAAGAATAAAAATTTATTCATTAACTTCTTTAAATTATCTTCTCCTTTGATCTTTTTTATCATCCAAACTCGGTGGTCGTTGATACTGACGCTCGGGAGGTGGATACCTTTGGTATGATGAAGAGTTTGAAGTAGAAGTAGGTACATGTGCTTGTTTGAGTGTGACTATAGCAGCTTATGCTTTCCCTTTTATCCTTCACTGAGCTAAAGGGATTATACAAGATTTAGTTTTTGTTTCCACATTGGAATCCTCCACCTGTTGGGCGATTGAAGCTAGGTCTCGAAATTCACAATTTTTATTTCACAGGGATTTGTAGCGTGCGTAACTCATCATACAAGTTTTCCACACAAATTGGAAGAAACACTTCTTGAGGGAATGATAGATCTAAGTAATATTTAAATCTTATCCATCAAGTAATGAAATTATAAACCCTTAAATTATCTATTTTTTTGAATATTTGAAGATCAAAAACTGTTTTCTTTGGTAGTGTTGAGCTGAATTGGAGAAGGAATTTTTGACTGAGGTCTTCCCATTATTTAATTGATGAAGACTTCCAACTTGTATAAAAGACAAAGGCCTTATCCTATAATGATAGAACAAATCATATGAGCATTACTCTTTCTTATTGTTGAGGGGTCCCCATCAGGGGATTACAATGAGAAACAAAACATGTTATGTGTTTCTCCAGGTCTCTTGAACTATAGTGTTTGGAAATACAATATTCACAATGTTCAGTGGGAGAGGGATTAGATCTACCCATTCAGTGTAAGAATTCTTTTCTAGCTGTATTGGTTCATGTTGTTCTTCCATATCTTCCAATCGAGTTGTTAATGCCTCAATTGTATTTCTAATCATTTAGGGACAATCTGGATGAGTTGGGACCTGTACAGTTACAACAGCTAGAGTATGAATTGGCTGGAAAATTGGAAAACCCACTGGTGGTTGTGCTAATTGTATTTTCCTAGGATAACCCATAGGGAAATACCTATAAGGATGTGTTTGATCATGTCCTAGTTTTGTACCCAATAGAGTTAATTCATTACTTACATTTGTAGTTACTACAAACACTCTTTTCTGAGTTGTTTTTTATAGGATGTGCATGTTTAGGTTCTTCTTGGGGAGCATGTCTAGAATAAATTTTTCTTCAAAGTAACTCTACATTGAGTCTTTTTAACTCCTTCGTTTTTTATTCATGTTGGGAAATTATTTCTTAATGAGAAATATATTGACCTTATCTAGTGGTAAATGGGATACATGATATGTCTTTTAACATTCCCCTTGATAGATTCATTTCAATGGGGTGGGAGTTGATTACTTGAAAAAATACCCAGATTATGGGTAAGCCTATGATTTTGGGTACAAACAACTCCTACATTTGCTTCAGTGTGTACCATGTTATGAATGAGAACTTCATCTTCCAACTTCCATAAACTGGAATCATATTCTATAGGATCATCTGTATTGGTATTAATGACATTTAATGACGCATAATGTTTTGGTGGCATTGCGTTAGTATCATTATAATATTGTATCCTTCTTCATCCTCCATTATAATTTGTTCAAATATATGGTGAATTCCTAGGAATTTTTTGATAGGTAGAATCATAAAGGGAATCCTTGGATAGATCAGTTATACATTCACTTTGGGGTATCTTCTATAATCATGAGAAAACTGTCTTCCATAGTGGAGGGGATTATAGATGTGAAAATTTTGCAGTCCTTTGACATGGGGATGTTCCTATTCTTCATCATCAATCCATCAAACACTATTTATTGAATGTTATGGTTGAGTTAATCAATCCCCCATCCCTCCAGGATGGGTGGCACTTGAAATTTTATGGATGAGATTAGTACAAAAACTCTTTTGATTTTGAAAATTTTGGTCCGAAAATTTGTTTTGTGCATAATCCGACAACCACTTAAATATCCTATTTCAAAAGAGTACTGTGATATTTCAACCATTTTTATAATCTTATGCCTATCATTCTCTATGAGGGAGGCATGTATGAGGTTATCAGATTCATGATGCAATTGTATCTCAATATCTTTCTCTCATTGGTCCTGACATTGATGAGAGCTAGTCGAGTCCTTTTCTCGATCTTATCTTTGATTATACACTAAATTTTATGTTTGAATTAGTCAATGGGAAATTACATTGAATTATACCACTTTTGGAAGTCTTGGTTGATTTTAGAGTGCATTTAAATGCAATGCCCTCTGTGCACCACATAATCTGATACAAACAGCAGATTGGGTATATGTAATTAACTGGTGCAGCCTCATTAGTGAATTGATTCATTCATGTTGAAGGGTTCCCTTCATCTTCTCAAACGTTGGATGTCGGGAAACTAAACGGGATTCCAAGTTAATTTGGTGGTGCATCCCTTCTATTACAATTACATTAGTTTTATATTCATCAAATCTTAATACTTTAAATTTCAGATGATGAAGTGTATTCTATATATTGAGGTGAATATCATGAATGAATTCTTCTTCCATGAATTCTAAAATGTTTTATTGAGAGTGTTGGCCAAAACATGGCTATTATTTTACCTTTAGCCAATTGTTTTCTCATATTGAACATATATTCATCAACTTTTTTATAAGTTTATTCACTTGGTCTGACTAGAGTGGACGCTACTTGATTATTTTATTACAAACAATGGAATCATTTTCTTTTTCATATACTATATTTGATGGAAAATAACCTACAGGGGGTTTGGAGAATGACCGTTGACTTAAGATATCATCATGATGAGAATTTATATCACTAGTTAGGATCAAGGTATCAGACATGACTAGCTGTATATTTTTAAGTGCCTTGAGATAAGAGGTATTTCCCATTACTAAATTTTAAATTAAATAATTATCCTGAAAATGAAAAACACCAATTCAGATAGAACTGTCATTGATAATTCCATTATGGGTAGGAACAACATGGTAAATTACATCAACAGATAAATCCTCATGCTCCTTGGTCTTATGGTCACACAGAGGATTGACGTGGCTCTCATCCGGATATAGATTCTCTAGATTGTCCCAAATTTCATGATGAAAGACTTCATAATGACGTTTATGATGAGGAACATCATAATTACTAATACTAATCCCGTAATTCTGTTATGGGGGGTAGTATCATGAATTTCAATTGACAAATGTATATGGTATTGAAGAACTCCATCATTAAGGGGATCCATATCGCAAATTAGCTCTTGATTTTCTATCTGTTTTTGGTGAAACTTCTTTTTAGATGTAATTTTCCACATAGTATGGGATACATGATGGGAGAAGTGGTTATCATGGGTAGAATTATGTTATTGTCTTGGAGTGGCCTTCAAAATAGGTTGATTATCTTCAATTTTAATGGGTGTATGTTCTTGATTAAGGTGTCTTTATGATGTGGGGGAGTATTCCTCATAACACTCCAGGTCTAGAGTAGAGGAGTGTATCTACTCTGGGATGGCATGTTGATGAGTTATCCCTAGTTTGGGGAAATAATTATGAGTATGATCCTCTGGTAATTCTGAAGTTGTTGTAATGATATTTCTGCATGCATCCAGAATATGGGCTAGAATTTTTGTTTTCCCTTTCGCTATTACTAATTTTTTTTTCTGACTTTAGTAGCTGGAATGCAAATATATTCACATTCTATATCTGGAGTAGGTGTATTTGAATACCTTTATCATACCTTTTCATTCAGTGGATATTGAAAATACTCATGTATGGTGGTATAGAGTTTAATCTTTTCAAGATTTGTCGTTGGAGAATTCCAACTAACTTCTCTAGGTGCTTCTAAATGAGATTGTTGGAAGGCTTGATAGATTTTGGTATGTTTATGTTCTTTCTGGATTTTTTCTACCAAGAATGGTCACCGAACTTTTTCCAATGCTGATGGACAGGACTGCTAATGATAATATTGAGTGTAGGTAGGTGTATGTTTCTGTTTACCAATTGTTCCCATATTTGATTGGAGGACTTCCTGGAATGTAGTCAGACACGCCTACTCACTGAATGATAGCTTGAAAATAAGTGTATGTTCCTAGTCATGGTACTCCACCATATTTAGGTAGAAGTATTGGTTGGTTGCTGCCTAATGAGTTTTCTCGCCAGCTGAATTAGAACTGATGGGTGTATATGCTCGTTCGTTGTTTTCCACCAAGTTTGGTTGATGGACTTCTCTATAGGCGGAATAAGTAAGAACATGTTCTTTATTGGTTGGATGTTATCTCGGAAAGTTCATCTTGAATGCCCATGTCTAAGGTATATGGGCAACACAACATGAAGCAACACCCCCATCATGTTGAGGGTTCACTGCCACACAATTCTGTTAGCTGTGATTTGTTGATGGGAGCCCTTAAGAAGGACCCCTACATCTTTTATTTGAGCCTATAAGTGACCTCTCGATCCACCTCCCTATGGTATGGGATTGACTTGTTATTACATTCCAGGGATAATGATATGAAACAGTTGAAGACAGTGGTTGTAAACTTCTTCTTCTTGACCACCAGTTTTCGCTGACTGGACGATCAAGGGATGTTGTTAACATGGATAGCCTATCGAGAAGCCCCTTGGGGTGGGATAGTATCGCGTTGATAGTATTATTATACCAATAAATTTGAGACCAAACAATGATGACACTGAGTTGGTGTTGACTTCATTCTAGTGGATGAGGATTTAGTTTGAGCAGTGGTCGGGGCATTCACCGGGGAAAACCTGAAGGAAGCCATTTGCGGTGAATGGAGTTATAAGATAACGTGAAGAAACAATAAACTCCATTAAAAAAATATTTTAAATGGAAACATGAATGATTGATTCCATTTTCTAGTATTCCATTATCAATTTAAAGAGGCCTGAAAATGGGTAAAACTATTTACACGGTTAGGAATTCAAGTTGGGTTCACCATATTTTGTTCTACGTCTCCCTTGGAACATGTGTCCTAGTTCGGAATAAATACATCTGGACAGTTTCCATTAGATTTATTTATGGAATCAGATACATGAAAAGGTTGTTTATTCAAATTAACTTGCTTTCCAATTGAAGGTGATTGTTAGGTTAGGACATACGATGCTTAATAACATACATTGGTCGAGAGGATAGGAGCTCAGACTCACCAAACCCTTTTAGGGGGAATTATTTCCTACTCTAGAACTCTTTTATGGATTTAAGATATTTCTTGTGAATCCTTATTAATTTTCCAAGTATAACCAAGGTTTCCCTTGAATTTTCAATCAATTATTAACATTTGTGAAATTTAGAATCATCTGTCAGTATTTTTGGTTGCTCATTGGTGAAGATATCCATATGTATTGAAGGTTATCCATCAATGGTATCCTCTTATATACTATTGATATATTCTTTTAACCAATGTTATGATAATAATAGTTTTTAATTCACTTAGTGGGTCACAATGGAATTTATTTTCATCCATGGATATGAAAGTTTGTTTTGATATTGGGATTTTACCCATTAATGGGTTACCTATTTATCCTCGTGAATGGAATTAGAAACATCGTAGTTTTTTACCACTTAAAAGGGCACATAATACCTTTTATGGTCTTGTAATAAGGACCTAACCCTACAGATTAATTTCATGTGGTAAGAACACCTAATAGGAAGGTTCTTAGTCAGAGGTTGGTATAAGACTTATACCTAATTAGACCAAAGAACATGGAAATTATATGAGACTCCAATTTGTATTAGAACATGTAACAACCCAAAATATCATAGAATGTTATCTCTTCAATGTAATTCAAAAACATGCGCTACACCCAACAATGAGTTCGAGCACACCACGACTTACCAAACATGCCATTAAAAAAGAGGTTATGAATAGTATTAACTGAATTTTTTATTTTATATACTCCATATAATTTTAGTATCTATATTATGAGTTTCATAGACACAATATAAGAACAAATTCATTTTTTCATATAAAGGAAGTATTTTTCAGAAAATGTAATTTTACCACCATTTTATGGGGAACCCTTTTTAAATCCTATGTTTGACACTTTTTTATATTTAATTAGAGAAAATAGACATCTTATTTAGAATCAGGACAAAAAAAATTAGTTTGGATAAATTTTTGTACTTTTTCAATAACATTCATATTTTGACGAATAGTGAAAAATACTATGTTTTAATTAAAAAGAACTTTTTAATCAAAATAATTTATATTGATCATTTATACATTTGAATGGTTTGAAAGTATAATTAGATTTTATTTTTATCATTTAATAATATTTCGGTCATTATAAGTAAGTTCACATTTAAATTTGATATAAACACGTGTCAATCTTTTGATAACTTTTACTTTTTTAAAACACGCTTTTTGGTTTTCAAATCAGTAATTAATATTAAATTAATAAATGAAACTTTTAGGTTTTTATTTTGGTAAATTAAAATAAATTTTTTAATTTATAATATCAAAATTATTTTAGAGTAATGTTTTGGTATTTTTTTGAAAATTTCCAATTTTTGATGAATAGTGAAAAACATTACGTTATTGTGTAAAACTAACTTTTTATTTAAATAATTAATTTTTTTATTTTAATCTATTTTATGTAAAAAAAATTATATTATACCTATATATGTTATATTTAATTTATTGAAGTCATTTTATAATAATCATAGATATATAAAAATTTTATTGAACTTTTTACCGCCTTTTTCCCACCTATTAGGATAATTTGTAAATAGGCATAAAACATAATTTTACCGCTTTTGTGAGTTGAATTTCAAAAATCCGAGAAATAAAGTTAATATCAGTAAAAAAAATGTGGTTCAATAAGATGAAAATACTTTTTGGTGAATAGTAACTGTTGATTTTTTTTACAACGGTTAAAAGTAAATATGGTAATTAAGGGTAAAAATGATACCATAATTACCCTAACACATGTCCTAATTCTATTGGATAAATATAATTCAACAAAAAACATCCTTATTAATAAAATATTTTTCCCTTTGGTCCACTTGGATTAGATTAGGACATTTAATATTATTGTATTTAAAGAAGAGTTAAAAGAGTTAAATTCAATGTTTAATAACTAAATAATTTTTAATATAGGGTTATACATAAGATAAATTCGAATATATATATTCATTATAAAGATAAAATTATTTCCATAATAATGGTATTTTATTTATAATTTTTAGAAATTAAATAATTTAATTTATTTATTACACAATGATGATGCAATAATTACCTTATTAAGGAAAGATTATAATAATTAATATTATAAATATCCAAATATGAGTAATTTGAGACTATGGATGAAATAAACTAATTATATAGGTTAATATGACTTGTTATGGTTGGTTAAATAAATTTTATTCTAAGTGATAATGTTTCTATGCCTTTCTTAAAAAAATCGAATACTAAATTGTGTCAAAATTGACATAATTGAGTTTTTAAAACAAATAATATATTATTAATTGATAGAATATTATTAAAAATTTAAATATCAGAAAAAATTCATTGATAAGTTTATATATATTAATAATTAACCACGTGGGGTTCACTTGGCTTGTTACAGGATGTTTATCAACCATGTAATATAAAAATACAAATAAACATGGTAAATGTCATTCTATTTAACTAACAATTAAATATAAAATATAAGGATAATATGGTGACATAAACCTACCTAAAACCTATTGGTGGAGAGGGTTTCAACCTATCCCCACCTCAGCCGCTAAATAAATCATTTTGGAGCCATTATAAATCGAAGATGATTTTAATGTTAAATAACATTTCATGCTTTTCCAAAACTGAATCTCACCTCTCTTATAAAAGGGTATTTCCCCTTCTATTTAATTCACACCCTCAAATCTATTTGCCTCGGAAAAACCTACCCAAATTTCCTCCAAACATCAATCAATTTATCATATAGGCCTTAATTTGATTAGAAATACAACCAATGGATCCCTTTTGATCAATAAAAAGGAAACACCCGAAGTTGAGGTAATAATTTCACCAACTTCTTTCAAGTTATTTTCTTCTTCCACTTCCTCTTTCTTTGATGTTTCAAAACCAAAATAACAGGTCCAGCACCTTCTACGTACTTTTTTGTTAATTTAAATATGGTATATAAATATTAGATATTTTTTTCATCCAACAAATGACAAAATCATCATACGTGCGTACGTACGACTTACCATCTCTATGTCGTGGTGTAGTCTGTTATTCAAACAGTTCATTATTTGGATGGGTATGATAATGAGTATAATTGATGTAAATAGTAGATATAACATTTTAATGATTCTTTATATATGATATACCCTCATACTACAGATGATTTTACCATTAATATAATGATATTGTTTCTCGTGTGTACGTACAGATTACCATCTCCACAACGTGATGGGATTCATTCCCACGTTCACCATTCAATGATGATTATAAAAATAAATATTATTGATAGGTATGTAATATATGACATAATAATGATACTGGATATATATATATATATATGTATGTATGTATGTTCTTACATATATCTCATCCAGTAAATTCTGTTCAATACGATATGAAAACAGAAACAAAATTTTTGCATACGTACGGCCTACCGTCTCCATAAAAGTTGATTTCCATTTCATATATCTATCTACTATACATATTTATATTATAAATATATATGATATATAAATCTTGTGTAATATTCTGGATGTATATAATTCATGATCTATATGATACGATAAAAAATAACAAATTAAAATACATATGATAAAGAAAGTGATTATTACCCAAAATATTAATTTAACATGAAAATCATTATTAAATGGGTTTTATAAATTCATAAATGAATCATATATGATATAATAAATATGAATATGGTTCTCGTATAATATCATAACATACTATGGTCATTATAATGGATGGTAAACATACCCTCAACCAAAGGAAAGTGCAAGGTAATGGTTAATTTCACAATCTCATTATTATAAGAGGTTGTTTTTACGTAAGTATCTACTGGGACATATTTATTATCCATGTCCATGTTTCAGAAAAGTGCTTCCAAATGGATATTTTTAGGGACTCTTTTAATAAAAACAATATTTTATTTTTTAAATATTTATTTTTCTAAACCCTTATCATTAATACCCATGTTTTTTAAATGGTTTTATGGATTTATTTAAATGAACATGAATGTTTTAAAATGTTAATTCCTTTCAAAAGTATCACAGTGGTATGGGACACTTTGATTCAAAACTATCTTTTAAATGAATTCATAAATAAAAAATGTGAATTTTAAATGATTTCATGAAAAATGGATATTTCATTTACAGAATATTTACTGATCATTTTCAACTATGTCAACATCCTTTACGTGATATTATTCTTGATCAGGGTTGAATTATTATACTAATCTTACATATGTTATTTAATGTTTTGGGATATCTTTTACTATGAATGTGTTATTTTTATACCATTCATGATTTATAGATAATGTATTGACATTTTGTAAGCAAGTTTTAATACGAATGTTTTTGTTATGTTTAAACCTTTTCATATGAGGAATTCATTAGATTTAGTAAGTGATCGGTGGAGCCCACTATAGCTCCTCTATGCATCGGTATGTCTCATTAGAAAAACTAGTGTCTTGGATGAAGGCCTTAAAAAAAATCTTATTTTTAGTCTTGGCACATGGCTTTGACTATGTGGTTATGAAGTCTGGAATTATTCATTCCATTATTATGATAGTGGCTATTGATATTGCATGAGATCATTTGACTAGTATAATATCCATGTGAAAAAGTAAATAGAATTATTTGATTTTATCTTTTCCATATTATGCTGATGTTTAAGATTAAAAGGCTTTTGTTTTCGTCTTATACATTACGTTAAATGTTTATGCATATTTATGAATTATTCTAATATATTGTTATCATTAATGAGCATCTAAGCTCACACTTTCCGTGTTTTATTTTCCTCGGATTCCATGAATTGTATTACAATTGATAAACAGGTTTAAGCCAGGGGATTAATTTAATTCTCAAATGATCATTCATGTTGTTTTTTATTTTCTAATGGGTAATGTAACGTTCATGTATGTAATATATTTTCCAAGACTACTAAACTGGTCGGTTTTTCGGGACTTGATTCCTTGTAATCACGCCAGTGTATTAAAATAATGCACTGAATTTGGGTTTCTAGGGTCAGGGCATTACAGTTGGTATCATAGGAAGCTTAGTGACATCTTTGGAAATAGATTCAGAAAAAAACTCTAATTATAGAACACTACCCTATGATATACATTAAGGATTAGTATAGAAAAACATTCTTGAATTTTGGATATGTAGAGATTTTGTGTATTTTCTGAGCAATACATTCCCGTCTGGATACTAGTAAGTAGAGGCAGCTCCGGCACAGATGTTCCTAGGAGTGAAAACTCAGAAAAGGAGTTTTTGGATTGACCCATGGTATCCTAGTACACAAAAATGGGCCTTTCAGCACTCTGGGTTACGAACCTCCAAGGAGATATTCTTAGAATAATTCACATTTTCATTACAAGCCATTATGAATAATTTAGAAGTATATACATCTTCAAAGAAAACATTTTTTTATTAAAGATTATATGTATAATATTTTAATTTACGTTAGGTATTTTTGATGTTTGGAATTATGCATTGTGATTCATAAACTATCATAGTGTTTTCCGTTGTTTAGAAATGGTTCCTAGTGGATGGAATTCAGAATTCCCGCAATACGCATGATTGAAAGATTAAGAAGGATCATATCATTCATGGTATTAATCCAACATTTAAAAGGGAAATAGTCTCCCACATATTCTCATCATATTAGGATATTGTATCATGTGTTAATAAGATAAGTAAATAGTTCTTTGAGTCTTACGTCTTTGAAGGGAAGTAATGGAAGAAAAGGATGGAAGAGAAAAAGGTTGATAAAGGGAAGAGGGTAAAGAAGTATTTTTTCATATGTGATAATGTGGAAAAGAGTCACCTTGGTAAAATCGTGAAGGGAATGAGTGTTTTTTATAAGTGTGGAGAAAAAGGACATAGATTAATTGATTTCAATGGTATGAAAAAGGTATCAAATGTACAATGCTTCATCTGCAAGGAGTTGGGACACTACTAGAATCAATTTCCAAATCATTAGAGTATACCCCAAATGATACTACTTGATAATAACCAAGTTATGATACTACTAAAGATAAAGAGTAATGATTAGAATTCTTATGTAGTTAATGTATTCTGTCACCGGAGTATTGTATTAATTATGTACGAGTTATAAGAATTATAAATTATATAAGGATTGTATTGTAGTAATACTTCATTAAGGACATGAGATTGTGTGGATCCAAAAAAAGTGACTCAATAACAGGTTAAATTTTTTGAAAAATATATTATTGAAAGGAGGATAAAACATAATATGGTTCGGATACTAAGGTTGTCATTTTGTAATAATATATGATTGATTTGGATAAATCATATTGGATATTCTTAACTACCTTGAAACAGATTAATGATTTGTATATTCCATCATTGTTTTAGTTTACCTCATGTTTCGATAGAAGGAGTATATACGGTATTCTATAAGGAATAAGGGATTATAAATGTAATCAATAAGGTTTTATGGTAATTCAGGGTGTTGCGGTGTTTTAAAACAATGCATGATGATGGTATTCACATGTTATTACATGGAAAAAAGGATCTTCATTATTTTTACCTTCCTTATATGTTTTGGAT
Organism: Viscum album; assembly: GCA_963277665.1. NCBI lineage: Eukaryota > Viridiplantae > Streptophyta > Magnoliopsida > Santalales > Viscaceae > Viscum > Viscum album. Next base: position 1,367,763,279 of record OY728133.1, on the reverse strand, counting down.
TGTATGTTTGGACAGAATTATTTAGGATAATTCTAATGTTTGGAATCAATTATGTTTTGACATTGGATGTTATTTTTAAGGTTAAATCAATTCTTGAGATTATTTTTTGGATTGTCATAAAAAGGACAACCCGGAGGTCGGGCGACAACCCATCGCGTCCGGCAAGGCCGTGAGGCTTGAACCTGCAACAAAAGGGCGACATCGGTGCATCACCTACCATTGGCCTACATGGTGTCCGGGTTTGTATAATGTAGTTTTTTTTAATATTCTTTCAAATTAATTATAGATTCATTATTATTGGAACCCCATATGATTAGGATAAATAGAATATTTTGAATTCTATTATCTTATAAATTGAAAGATGAATTTGTGGTAGGAATCAGTTGAAGTATAAAACTCTACATGTCAAGTATATATATTTTTTCTCTTATTATATGAAAAAATTAATTCTTTAACAATAGGGAAAGGTTCTTAAAACCAAAAATGTTTTATCCTAATAACTTATATATTTTTTTGAACCGACGATATTTTAAATCATCATAGATTGATGGCTTGGGGGCCCTCAATTTTACACTTGTTTTTGATTGATGACCTCAATTACTACCTATAAAGATTTACATTTTCCTCCATTTATATGTCTCTAATTTCCACCAATGTTCACCTAATCGAGATCATAATTTTGTGGTGACCTTTTTATTTCCTTTCTCTCTTATTATGACTAGATATTATTAACCCAATTTTCAATGTGGGTTTTCCACATAGGTATTTTTCTATTTCTGACCTTTTATTTTCGAAGAACAATTTCAAATTTAATGGACACAATTTATTTAATGAGAGATGAATATAACACCCCGATATTTCATAGTATGTTATCTCTTCATTGTAATTCAATAACATGCGCTACACGCAACAACGAGTTAGAGCGCCCCATGACTTACCAAACTAGCAATTCAAAAAGAGGTTATGGATAGTATTTACTGAATTTTGAATTTAATATAATCCATATAATTTTAGTATTGATATTATGTGTTTCGTAGACATAATCTAAGAATAAATTCATTTTTCAGATAAAGGAAGTATTTTTTAGAAAATGCAATTTTAAAGCCTTTTAATGGCGAACCCTTTTTAAATACAATATTTGACCCTTCTAAATTTTCAATTTGACAAAATAAACTTCTTTTTTAGAATAAGGGCAAAAAAATTATGTTGGATAAATTTTTGGCACATTTATGATAACATTCATATTTTGACGAATGGTGAAAAATATTATGTTTTAATTGAAAACTTTTTTAATCAAAATAATTTATAGTATGAAATTATATTTTTTATTGTTTTGGATGTATAATTAGATTATATAATTATCATTTAATACAATTTAGGTCATTATAATTAATTTCACATTTAAATTTGACATAAGCAAATGTTAATCTTTTGGTAATTTTTACATTTTAAAAACCCACTTTTTGGTTTTGGCAGTGAGGATTAATTTTAAATTAAAAAATTTAAATATATTTATTGAATTTGGTAAAATATATTTAAATTTTTAATTCATAATATCAACAATAGCTTAGGGTAATTTTTTGGTATTTTTTTGTAAACATTTAATTTTTTATTAATAGTGAAAAACACTAAGTTATTGTTTAAAACAAACTTTTTATTTAAATAATTAGTTATTTTATTTTAATCTATTTTATGTAAAAATAGATACATAACACCTATATATGTTCAATTTAATTCATTTGAGTCATTTTATAATAATCTTAGATATATAAAAGATTTATTGAACATTTTACCGTCATTTACCCACCTCTTTAGAGCATTTGAAAATTTTCATAAAACAAAATTTCACCATTTATGGGAGTTTAATTTCCATAATCAGATAGAGATGGTTAATATAATTATGTAAAATGTGGTTCAATTAGATGAAAACAATTTTTGTGAATAGTAATTTTTGACTTTTATTTACCATAGTTAAAAGTAAATATGGTAATTCAGGGTAAAAATGATACCATAATTATCCTAACACAAGTCATAATTCTATTAGATAAGTATTATTAGACCAAAAAAACCTTAGGAATAAAATTTTACCCCCTTTGGTCCACTTGGATTAGATTATGACATTTATTATTATTTTATTTAAAGAAGAGTAAAAAGAGTTAAATTCAACGTTTACTAAATAACCCATTCTTAATATAAGGTTATTCATAAGATAAATTATACTATAAATATTCAATAGAAAGATAAAAGTAATTCCTACTTATTGGTATTTTATTTATAATTTTAGACATTAAATAATTTAATTTATTTATGACACAATGATGATGTAGTAATTACCATTTTAATGAAAGATTATAATAATTGATATTATAAATATCCAAATAAATGTAATTTAAGACTTTTTTTGATTTAAACTAATTTTATAGGTTAATATCACTTGTTATTGTTGTTTAAATAAATTTTATTTTATGTGATAACATTATTATGGCTTTCAAAAAAAATCAAATACTAAATAGTGTCAAAATTGACATAATTGAGTTTTTAAAACAAATACTATATTATTAATTGATATAATATTCCTAAAAATATGAGGTTCGTCCAAAATACTTTTATAACGTTATATATATTAATAATTAACCACATGGGGTTTTCTTGTATTGTTATAGTATGTTTATTAACCATATATTATAAAATTACAAAGAGACGTGGTAAATGTCAAACTATTTGACTAAGAGTTAAATCAAAAAAATAAGTTTAATATGGTGACCTAAACCTATCTAAAACCTAATGGTTTAGAGTTTTTCAACCCTTCCCCACATTATACTCTAAATAAATCATTTTTTATCCATTATAAACCAAAAATAATTTTATTATAAAATAATATTTCATGCATTACCTAAAGTGACCCTCACCTCTCTTATAAAAGGGTACTTTCCCTTCTATTAAATTCACACCTAGAAAGCCATTTTTATTGGCCAAACCCTACCCAAATATCATTCCAAATTCCTTCAAATCATCCTAGAGTCCTTACATGGACAATAAGGCCATCCTAAAGAGCCCTTTTTATCAACTCAAAAGGAAAAATAGGAAATAGAGGTAATAATTTCACTACCCTCATTAAAGTTCTTTTCTTCTTCCACTTCCTCTTTCATTGATGTTTCCATACCAAAATAATAATTCCAGTAAATTTTATATACATAAATATTAATATAAATATGTTACAACCATATTCATTATTTTATCCATCATACAAATGACAAAGTCACCATACATGCGTATGTACGACTTACAGTCTCCACATCGTGGTGTAGTTTGTTTTTCAAAGAGTTCATTATTTGGATGGGTATAATAACAAGTATTACTGATGTAAATAATAATTATAAGATGTTAATTATTATTTATATATGATATAACATCCAATTACATATGATTTCACCATCAATATAATGATATTGTCACTCGTGTGTACGTACAGATTACAATCTCCATGACGCGATCAGATTCATTCCCACATTCACCATTCAACGACGATTATAAAAATATATATTATTAATAAGTAATTAATATATAACATAATAATTATACTGGAGGAATATATAATCATATGTTTATGTATATACATATATCTTATTCATTTACTTCCGTTCAATACAATATGAAAAAGGAAATAATGTTTAAGCGTACGTACGACCTACCATCTCCATAAACAATGATTTCCATTTAATATATCTATATATTATACATATTTATATTCTAAATATATATGATATATAAATAATTTGTTATATTCTATATGTATGTAAATAATTTTCTATGTGATACGATCAAGAATAACAAGTTAAAACACATACAATAAAGAAAGCAATTATTACCAAAAATGTAAATTTAATATGAAAATCATTATTAAATGGATATTATAATGTCATTAATGAATCGTATATGATATAATAAATTTTAATATGGTTATGTTATATTTTAATAACATAATATGGTTATAAAACATGTGGTTAAACATGCCCTCAACCAAAGGAAAATGAAAGGTAAGGGTCAATTTCACAATATCATTATTATCCGAGGTTGTTTTTGAGTATGTATAAACTGGGAAATATTTATTATCCATGTCCATATTTCATAAAAGAGTTTTCAAATGGATTTTTAAGGGATACTTTTAATAAAGAATAATTTTAAATGTTTTAAAGATTTATTCTTCTAAACCTTTCTCAATAATGTCCATTTTTTTAAAATGGTTTTAAGGATTTATTTATATGGACATGAATGTTTTAAAATGTTAATTCCATTCAAATGTTTTAAAGTGTTATGATACAATTAGATTCAAAAAATTCTTTTAAATGACTTCCTTTATAAATTATGTGACTTCAAAATGATTTCATGAAGAATGGATATTTCATTCAATGATTTTTTCTGATCATTTTCAACTATGTCAACATCCTTTACGGGATGTTATTCTTGATCAAGGATGATTTTTTATACTAATATTTCTTATATTATTGATTGTTTTTTGATATTTTTGACTTTGGATGTGTTATTTTTATTCCAGTCATGGTTTTTGGATAAAGTATTGAAATTTGGTATGCTAGTTTTTACACGAATGTTTATGTTATTTTTAATCCTTTTCATATGAGGAATGAATTGGACTTAGTAACTGACGGGTGGAGCTTGCTATAACTCTATAGTGCATCGATAGGTATCGTGAGACAAACTAATGCCTTGGTAAAAAGGCATTGAAAAAATCATATTTGTAGTCTTGGAACATGGCCTTAAATATATGGTTATGATGTCTGGCATTATGCATTCCATCATTATGAAAGTGGATATTGATATTGCATATGTTTATTTAACTAGTAGAATATCCATATGAATAAGTAAATGGAATTATTTGATTTTAACATTTCCGTATTATGCTAATGTTTATGTTTATATGGCTTTTGTTTTAGTCTTACAAATTCCATTAAATTTTTATGCTTATTTATTAATGTTTCTTCTATATTGTTATCTTTACTATGAATTTGAGCTCACCCCATTCTATGTTTTATTTTCCTAGGATTCCATGAAGAGTATTAGGATTGATATGGGGGGTAAAGCTAGGGGATTAATGTAATTTTCAATGGATCATTTATGTTGTGTTTTGTTTTATATTATGTAATGTAATATTCATTTTTGTAATCTATTTTCCAAGACTGCTAAATTGATCGGTATTTCAGGACATGATTACTTGTAATGATTCCAATGTATTTAAATAATACACCGAATCTGGGATTTTGGGGTCAGAGCAGTTACAGAACATGTTGGTAATATGGCTTAGAAAGAACATGTTTTATTTGAAGTGTTGGGATTGAACCTCGTGGATACTTCCAACATATCCCATTTGTATGGTAATCAAGTCCCACCTAGTTCGATGAGACTCATATGAGGGTGTAGTCTTTTGAGAGAAATGATTTTGGGTTTAATTCCCAAAAATGATCCCTTATATGGATGAATTGAGATGGATATAGAGCCTTACGAAAGATTCCTACATATCCTAGTTTGATGGGAATCAGAGTTCTCATAGATCATTCAATCTCATATGAGTGTGTTTGTGAAAATGTTGTGATCATCACAAGTCTTTATGTCTATGTAAGTTATGCTCGGTGTGAGAAAAAAGAGGATTTCAGAGATTAAAAAAATGCAAACACAGTTTTCCTCTTCCACTGGTGTAAGAGGATGGGCCTATGTCAGTGATCGTGGAAGAGGTCAAGGTGGAAATGTGTCCCTCTCTTAACTTTACATTAGACAGGGGTCCAATGTAAGGAAGGAGTGAAGGTTAATGAAGTAGAGTGAAGCAAGACTGGAACCTTATGCACGAATGGCTCGGGGCTTACAATAGGATGGTTTCAATAAAATTGGTCTAGGTAGTGGAGGGAGACATCTTCATTGTTCAAAAAGAATAGTAGGTTTGATCCATACCCTTCCTACCAGATACATAATATTCCCTTTTTTAGAGATGAAAAGGGGATGTTATGACACAACCCCTAATCCTCCAAACTATGAACTCCCAAAAAATGTTCTTGGAAGAAGGTTCCATGTGAAAATGGATATACAAACCCACAGACACCCCATGAATCTTAACATTATTTCAATCAAATGTCAAAAACCCTATGAATGCGGATATAAAAACCCATGTAAAAGATAGACTAATGTGAATTTCACAGAGGTTTGATAAGCTAGGAGGTTTTGGTGGAGGTTCCAACATAATCCCTTTCAGGAAATGGAGAAAATGAAGAACAATACATTCCATGAAATTATTTGATGAATTCCTGATGAAGTTATAGTATAGACATAGTGGATAAGGTGAATCAAAGAAGGGTGACCATGTAATTATTAGGCATGTGGGAATGGGTGTTCAATTAGGCATGGGTGAGTTGATTTTGACTTAAGTGATGAAAAACATGGATGATAATACATGGTCGAGACATGACTCATGTATTCAAGAGTATTCACATGTATTCCCATTAGTGGGGTGCTCAAGTTCCTTTTAGTTGAATGGGTGTCCCGCAAGTGTCTCTGATTTAGAGAGGTTGAATGAATTAGTTGTGCAAGTATTATGGAAATAAAACACTTAAAGGACTTAAGTCCTATGATCCTTCTTAAATTCCTCTACTCTCGGTGTTAAAGAACTACCATGAAGGTTTCATAATACTTGGACGAAGCACTAGGGTGACCAGATAAGCAATTAACCTTTACGGGTTTTCAATACGGGGAGTACTATGTCTCTTTATTATTGATAGTTTAAAGTCATTCATGTGGGAAAAAATGTTAGTGTTTTTGTTTGAATAGATTTGATAAATAATTGTAAATTTAGATCCCAAACATGGATCAGTGTCTATGAATTTCTCTAATATTCTTTAAATAAATCCAAGGGGAATCTTCGGTCATTATTTTTTATGGTCACTAGATATAAAACATGTGTAAATAGAAAGGATGTCTTTTTCAAGAACGTGGTTACCATTATTTTGACGAACATGTTATGGGGGATTTATTATGTAGGGATAACTATGGCATATGTTGTATAGCCAAACAATGGAATATTTTGAACAACATGATTGTTATGTAGTAATCTTATGCAAGGCCACCTAGGGGCATGTACATCATAGTCATGCAAATGAGCTCTAAAGAATTTAACATTTTATTATTGATAGAAAAGGGAAAATAATATTTGGGTCACTCTAGACCATGGTGGGTGGGTTTTCCATGGAAATATATTTTAATAATAGAACAGTGGCATATATTCCCATATAGTTCATGAATGGGGAAACCACTTATACATAAATTTGGTGTGTGAGGAATGTATAAAATTTTTCAAATAGGGGATTTCTGATATCAATATATTCATTTTTAATGTCATGTTTTGAGGACATTATACTGTGCAGTTTTAATCCTTACAGTGAATAAATTGTGTAGAAATAATTTATGGTATTTATCTTTGACCAAAGGATCACGAGTCTCCAATTTCTTGATAATTTCTTGGAAACAGACAACCTTGTTCATGTATAGAAAGACTGAATTGTAAACAGTGATTTGGGATTTTTAGGATATGAATAATGATATGGGAAAAGTGGTAATGGTATTTGAGGAAGTCTTTTTTAAGAAAAATGTTTCCATTATTTGAAAAACCCACTATGGGGGGACATATTATGTAGGGCCAACTATAGAATATGTTGTATAGAGAAAGAGTGGAATATTTTTACTGAAAGTCCTATTATGTAGGAAAATATTATATAAGGACACTAGATTCAGGTACTACATAGTCATACAAAATTGGTGTAAAAAATTTGACATTCTACTTCTAAAAGATGAAGAATATTTTTAGAGATTTCGATCTTCTACAACACAATTTTATGTTAATAAAGAGAAGAAACATTAATATATAAAGATTGATTCCAATTATGATTTCAATATAATCATAGTAATATTATTTCTTTTATTTTTTGACCCAAACATAGGAATTATGGTATATCAAGTTTATGTCATACATCTAGGAACATAATATAATTGAAATTGTAGATGATATGTTGATAAAAGATCCAAGGATATTTCAATATGATTTGAAAACATGGAGATTTAAATGTGTAAGTTATGGTCATGAAGACTTCCATATCGAGGGAAGGGTAATGAGACAAATACACATGGATGACTGCCATAAGATATAGATTCTTGTATATTGTCATCAAACATTGAAGGAGACAAAAGACACTATAACCAAGAACATATTTACCATTATTTAACCAACTTGTTATGGGTGATGTGTTATATAGTTCCAACTAAGGAATATGTTGCATAGACAAATAGTGGAATCTTATGACTGGTAGCCTTTTTATATGGGTGAATTTTATGCAAGGCCACCAAGGGGAACGAGATGCATAGTCATGAAAACAGTTCTCATATATTAGAAACTATACCACCACATTGTCAGAATGAATATGAATATTTGAAAATATTCATGATTAAGAGTGTGAAATATGAAAGTTGTAATTATCCATGAACATGAGAAATATTTGAATCAATATTGTCCATGATTTTGGAGTCCCTTACATTGATCTAACTCATATGTTAAATGGGGACATTTCTTGTTTTGTTGGCGGTCTCTCTAAAGAGAGGACCCAAAATATAAAATCTGACACAGATGGTAGATTAAGTGTGAATGAGATATAAAAATTTATCCCATATATTGGACTCGGAACTAAGGCCTAGTTTTCACTATGTATCTTAATGAGATGTGAATCAATCATTACATAGTACTTTGGGTACATTTTAGATTAATTTCATGAATCATGGACATTATGTTGTGTTGTTTAGAGACATGGAATAGGTAAATGAAGTGATTTCAATGTAAAAAAAAAGAATATTGTGGTTGTACCAATGAATTAAAATTTGGTATCACTGCATATCTCATATTGATGAGAATCATGCCACATGTAGTTCTTTAAACACTCTCTGTATTGGATTGATTCATACACACATTTACTAAAATATATTTTTTATTTTGGATGGGATCAACATTGGAGATATAGGTGTCTTGATGTATCCCATTTAAATGAGAATCAGGAAAAAAGTAGTTCTTGAAATAATAATTTCCTACACCAATACAGTTTTATGAGAGAGTCAAGGGATTTTAACACATTCCAGAAGAATGGTAATACTCCATATGCAATATGGATTGAAGATAAAACCATGAATCCTGAAAGATTACTCTATATAAATCTGGTACATATATAGGAGGAGAAAAGGGAAACAAATATTTTTGTCATTGTGGATGGGCACATGATCGGAGATCTAGGCATCTCTACGTATCCCATTGAAATGAGAATCAAGACACATGTAGTTCTTGAAATATGGTCTCTATGGAGATCCGATCCAAACATAGGGAGAAATAGAAGTCTTGTGACACTAAGGAGTTGCAATGATGTAAGTGAGTCTTGTGCATAGAAGCTCTTAACATCAAATAAATAAGACATTAACCATACAGTTTAATGCAATGTACCAAGGAAAATGATGTCATGCATTTTTATGTCGTATACCAAGGAAAAATATTCTATACATTTTATCTTCGTGTATCATGGATGCTTATGGTTGTTATCAAGATAAAGTTTTTGAAACTATGACTTTGTACATTAATTTTTGGAGTCATGAAGTGAAGACATAAGGAATTTACAATTACACAAAGCTTGTCTTCAACAATCCTGCATTGGTTGGAGTTTTAATAATTTCTCCATCCATTGAGATTATGGATTAAGATATGTTAATGTAGACCTTATTCATATATTAAGGCCCTTCCCACATTGGCTCACATTTTTGAGGCGTCATTCCGGGTATCACTAATGTCAGGAGGACTAATATCAATTCTATTTGAAGAAATGAGAAGAGGATAACTTTATTTTTAAAATCCCCAGTTATTCTATTCTAATATACTTCAAAATGATTCCATTTATGAAATATATTTTTGACTACGCATTTTAGCAAATCAAATTTCTTCTTAAACTATTCATACATAGATAATTGTTCACAGATTGCAACATGGAATGAATGCAATTGAATTTAAATTGGAAAAATTCTTCTATTCCATACACCAGTAAATATGGTGTTTCCCGAGCAGTAGTATGGGTAGTATTATTATATGCCCATAAAGCATGAAGGTTTTTATCAGGAAAAGATTTCATATCTTTATCCACCATATTCTACAATATATTTGATAAGTTCTTATTGAATTCTTCTATCTGTCCATTGGCCACCACATAATAGCAAGATGAATGTTTTGGTTTGTTATTGTGCTCCTGATGTATCTTCTTTACCTCCATAGAATATAAATTATTACCATTATTCGTCAATATAGTATATGGGACACCAAATCGTGAAATGATATTTTCATAGAAAAAGCTAAAAATCATTTTGGATATGACATCTTGGAGAGGTATTGCCTTAACCCATTTGGAGAAGAAATCAGTAGTATTAAGAATATACTTGAACTTCTTATCCTTAGTTGGAGGATAATGTCATACTACATAAATTCCCTAAGTGAAAAATGGCCAAAGGTATTTATCTATATGTAGAAACACTGGGGGTTGATGAATGAAGTTGGCATGAACATTGTATGGATGACATTTCTTTGTGAAATTAGTGAAATCCTACATCATTGAAGGTCAGAAGTATCCCAGAATTAGTATTTGATCAGAAATCCTATGCCCATAACGATGGGCACCACAAGATCATTCTAGTGCTTATTTAATGATAGCTACAGTTTATTCTCCATCAATACATATGAAGAGGATATCATCAAAGACACATTTTTAGAGGAACTTCTATTGATATGGACTATCCAACAGTTTGAAATTTTCCACTCAGCATCAAATTGTTTATTTAAACTATATCTGGTGGATGTACTCTATTTGGAAGGAATTCCACAATGGGTGTCATCCAACCCATTGTATGACCATACGGCTCGAATATAGGCCTAATTTAATTAATTTACTCCATTCATGTTTGAATTAAATTTGAAACCATAGAACAATGGGCAATAATGATGATTGTATCATACTAGTTTAGATTTTACAGGGCTATGGATGAATTAAATAGTGCATTAGCTTCGGTATTTTGTGATAACTAGATATAAGACAATGTTTTCTCAGAGGGGAATTCATTAATTAATACTCTGAAATAATCACACAATGGGATTAACTCTTCTTTTCTAATAGAATAATTCCCATTGATTTGTTTGATTACAAACTCTAAATCATCATTCACTTTCAGGTGGGTCACCTATACCTGGAGTTCCAATTATAGGCCTAAAATGAGAGCTTGACATTATTTCTCATTGTTGGTACCACCATAAAATAATAGGAAGGAATATAGAAAGACTACTTTTTTTGGGGATATATGAACTTTTCCTATCCCAATTTTGTTAAGTGTAGGGTTTTCCATTATCTTCCCCATTGGACTGCTGGAAGCACTATAAAAGTACATTTTCCATATTTAGGGATTATATTGAATAGAGAAAATTTATTCATCAGGTAGTTCGGTATTCAATGATGTATCTTCTGCAGATAAATTTTCAACAAGGAAATCATCAAAGGCTTGGCCTTTAATTCCATTATAAGGCAAAAACTGGATACTTAACTATTGAAAAATAACATCCCACTATTCTGAATTACTTGTAAGAATAGGACGACTGTGGATAAATTTGAGCATGTTATTTGAGATACCAATTGAACATTGTGATTTTTCACGTATTCTCTTAACTTCTAAACTACAAATATTAATTCCAGGTAGCACTTCTCGATACTTGAATATCGTGTTTCTATGTCATGGATGGTTCAACTAAGATAATAAAGACTATGTTCATTCCAAACATCATTCTTTTGTGTATGGAAGGAACCTAGTGATCACTACTTCTGAGTGGAGCACCTGAATAGAGCACGTACATGGAGCACCTACATAGGGCACCTGTGAAACTTACCCTAGCGGAGTACCTATGCGTTGCACTGGGTGGCACACCTCTACGACCCTACAGGTCCATACCACAAGGGATACGTCCTTGAACCCCACTTGGGATCCCTTCAGGGCTGTAGTCCGGGTGCTTCACTTCTTTCACTGACCCCCATGAAAAATAGTTAGTAGTACCACGAAGTTTTGTGGTGCGGTAAATGATATTTTCCAATGCTCCGTATATATGTCTCACCATCCTGACTTCGAATACCATTATTTGAGACACTCCATTACACTCAATTACGTTCCTTATGTCAACTTACTCATCCTGGTTCCTTTTACATTTTACGAGTTTCGAATCTTTTTACGGATTCCTTGAGTACCTTGAGTCAATACAGACCCCAAGAAATTCATGAAACCTAATCACCTGACTCAAATACCTGGTTAAATATCATATTGTCAAACTCCTTAGTAGTTATCCCCAACCAATCTCAAATGGGAATCCTACATGGGAGTATGCCCCATCCAATATCAACTTGGCATCCTCCTTAGGAGTAAGCCTCAACCAATCTCAAATGGGTATCCTCTTTTGGAGTAATCCCCAACCAATATCAAATCAGAATCCCCCTTAAGAGTAAGCCCCAACCAATTTGAAATGGGAATCCTCCATAGGTGTAATCCGCAAAAAAAACCTCAAATGGGAATCCTCCTTAGGATTAATCCCCATCCAATCTAAAAAATATCACTCCCGCTGAGGTGAGTCCCTTATCTTTTGCGATTCTGGCTGCATGACCTTCAATGCCATCCCACATTGAAATATTCATCACTCGGTTCCCTCGAGAATCATCACCTTAGATTCATTCCCCATAGACCCCGCTCTCTCATCAGTAGAAGAAAGAACATGTGGTTAGATGAATTTTTTACATCCTTCTATTTCTCAAACCGAGCATAACTCAAGTGGGCTTAGAAAACTATGATCATCAAAACATCTACATGATCCACCCAAAATGAACTATGATAACTCTAATTCCCATCAAACTGGGATACGTTGGAATCCATCCTTAGGCCTGAGCTCAATATTATTTCATCTATAAAAGGCATCATTTTCAAGAAGTAAGCCCAAATCATATCAATCAAATGACTACACTCTCCTAAGAGACTCATCGAATAATGTGGGCTTTGATTTCCATCCAAATCGAATACTGTAACACCACAAGATTTCATAGTATATTATCTCTTCAATGTAATTCAATAACATGATCTACATGAAAAAAATGAGTTCAAGTGCACAAAGACTTACTAAAATAGCCATTCAAAAATTGTTTATTAATCGTATTAACTTATTTTTGAATTATATATATAACCTATATAATTCTAACATTCATACTATGTGTTTCTTAGAAATAATATATGGACAAATTCAATTTTCAGATAAAAGAATTATTTTTAAAAAAATGAAAATTTCCCCCCTATTTAATAGAGAATCCTTTTTAAAACAAATATTAGAAACTTTTATATATTCAATTTACTGAAATTAAATTCTTATTTATAATCAGAACATAAAAATTTCATTTGGTTTAATTTTTGGTAATTTTCTAATAACTTTCAAATTTTTATGATTACTGAAAAATACTGAATTTTAATCGAAAACAACTTTTTTAATCGAAATAATTTATATTGATAAATTATACATTTTAATTTTCTGGATGTATAATTCGATTATATTTTTATCATTTAATACAATGTAGGTTATTATAAGTAATTTTACATTTATATTTGACATAAAAACATGTCAATCTTTTGATAGTTTTTACTTTTTAAAAACCCAGTTTTTGGTTTTGACAACGGGAATTAATTTTAAATTATTAAATTAATCTTATATTTTTTGAATTTTGTAAAATAGAATTAATTTTTGAATTCATAATCCCATTATTATCTTAGGTTGAATTTTTTGTATTTTTCTAAAAACTTTCAATTTTTGATGAATAGTGAAAAACACTACGTTATTATTTAAAACCGACATATTATTTAAATAATTATTAATTTTATTTAAATTTATTTTAATTCAAAATAGATAGATAATACCTATAAAAGTTAAATTTAATTCATTGTAATCGTTTTATAATAAAAAAATAAATATAAAATTTTTGTTGAACTTTTTAATGTTTTTACCAACCTTCTAGAAGCATTTGAAAATTTTCCTAAAACATAATTGTATCACTTTTTTGAGTTTAATTTCAAAACGTTGAGACACATGGATAATATAAGTAAGTAAAATGTGGTTTAATAAGATGTAAATATTTTTTGGTTAATAGTAACTGTTGACTTTTATTTACCATGGTTAAAAGTAAATAGGGTAATTAAAGGTAACAATGATATTATAATTAACCTAACAGATGTACTAATTCTATTGGATAAGTTTAATTCGACCTAAAAACCTCAAAAATAAACTATGATCCTTTAGGTCCACTTGGATTAGATTAGGACATTTATTATTATTTTATTTAAAGAAGAGTTAAATGGGTAAAATTCTATGTTTAATAACTATAACATTTTTAATATAGGGTTATACATAATATAAATTCAACTATAAATATTAATTATAAATAGGAAAATATTTAATAAATAATTTTATTTTATTTATATTTTTTAGACATTAAATAATTAAATTTATTTACTACACAATGATGATGCGATAATTACCTTATTAATGAAAGAATCAAATGAATGGTATTATAAATATTAAAATAAATACAATATCATTTTTATGACATACACGAATTTTACAGGTTAATATGTCTTTTTAGGGTTTATTAAATGTTTCTTTTTTTAAGTAATCAAGTTGTGATGACTTTTAGAAAACCAAATACCAAATAGTGTCAAAATGACATAAATTAATTTTTAAAACAAATACTATATTATTGGTTGATATAATATTCATAAAAATATAAGGATCGGCCAAAGAGATTAAATAATATTATATATTTCATTAATGAATCACTTTTGGTTTTCTTGGAATTTTAGAGTAAGTTTATTAACCATATAGTGTATGAATACGTGAAGACATGGTAAATGTTAAACTATTTAACAAAGAGTTAAATATAAATAATACAATTAAAATGGTAACCTAACCATGTCTAAAACCTTTTGGTTGAGCTTATTAAGACCTATAACTACTTTATACCTTAAATAATTCATTTTGGAGCAATTAGAAGTAGAAAATGATTTTATTATAAAATAATATTTTAAGCTTTTCCTAAAGTGACCATCACCTCTCTAATAAAAGGGAACTTCCCCTTCTCTCCAAATCACGCCTCCAGTGCCATTTTTCATGGCCAAACCTTACCCAAAATTCTTCCCAACTTTCCTCACATAATCCTAGATTACTTAGTTTGATCAGAAATCCAACCTATGGAACTCTTTTGATCAAATAAAAAGAAAACACTCGAAAGAGAGGAAATAACTTCACTACCCTCTTTCATGTTCTTTTAATCTTCCACTTCCTCTTTATTTATTGTTTCTATACCAAAATAATCACTCCAGTACCTCCTACATACTGTAATGTTATTATAAATATGGTAAAACTATATTCATTATTCTATCCATCCTCCAAATGAAAAATTCACCATACTGCCTACGTACGTCTTACCGTCTCCATGACGTGGTGTGGTTTGTTATTGAAACACGTCATTATTTGGATGAGTAAAATAATGAGTATAACTGATGTAAATAATAAATATAATCTGGTAATTATTATTTATATATGATATACCATTCAATTATATACGATTTCACCATCAATATAGTGATATAAATATATATTATATATAAATAATGGCTTATATTCATGAAGTATTTATAACATGATATAAATGATATGACCAAGAATAATAAGTTAATACACATTCAGTAAAGAAATCGATTATTACACAAAATGTTAATTTAACATGAAAATAATTTTTAAATGGGTTGTATAAAGTCATAAATTTATCATGAATGATATAATAAATATGAATATGTTTTTGGTATAATTTAATAAAAAAACAATAGTCATTATACAAGAGGTTAAATGTACCCTCAGCCAGTGGAAAGTGCAAGGTACGAGTTAATTCCACAATCACCTTATTATCCGAGGTTGTTTTTACGTAAGTATATAATGAGACATACTAATTTTCCATTTACACATTTCATAAAAGATTTTTCAAAGGGATTCTTTTAAGGGATATGTTTACCATAACATTATTTTAAATGTTTTAAAGATTTATTCTTCTAACCCTTTCTCATTAATGTCCATATTTTCAAAATGGTTTTGAGGATTTATTTATTTGAAAATGAATTTTTTAAAATGATCTTTCATTTCAATAGTTTCAAAGTGGTATATGAAACTTTTATAAAAAACTATATTTAAAATGAATTCTTTTAAAAACTGTGATACTTTTAAATGATTTCATTGCAAAGGGATATTTTTCTCGATGATTTTTACTGATCATTGTCAACTACGTCAACATCCTTTACTGGATATTATTCTTGATCGAGGTTGATTTATTATGATACCATTCTTCAATATTGTGTTCAAGGTTTTGTGATATATTTGACTGTGGATGTGTTATTTTCAAACCACTCATGGTTTTTGGTTAATGTATTGACATTTCGTATGCTAGTTTTAATACGAGTGATTATGTTATGCTTCCACCTTCTCATATGAGGAATGTATTGGAATTAGTAAGTGACGGGGTGAGCCCACTATAGCTACTAGGTGCATTGGTAGGTCTCATGATACAATTAGCCATGGAATTGGTTGAGGCCTTTCCCAATTTGATATATGGTTTTGGTCAATGCCTAAATCATTTTTATATGTATTGGATGAGGCCTTGACAAGATGTTTCAGAATATCTAGCATTATACATTCCCTCATTATGAAAATATTACTGATGGTTCATGTTGATAGTAAACTAATAGAATACCAATAACTATGTTTTGTTATGGCATTATTTATTCATCCCATATTCCTTCCATAATGTGTTAATGTTTATAATTTTTAAAGGCATGTGTTTTAAATTATTCACCATGACTAATGTGTATGTTTCCTTCCGTTTTATTTGTTACCCTTACTGAGCATATAAGATCACCCCTTTGTTATGTTTTATTTTCCTAGGAATCTGTGATGTGTATTATTATTGATAAGCAGGGTTAAGATAGGGGATTAATGGAATTATCAAAGGATCATTTCTATTGTGTTTTATTTTTAAAGGTGTAATATAATGTTCATGTATTTAATCTATTTTACAGGATTACTAAACTGATCTGTCCTTAGGGACATGATTCCTTGTAATCATTACAATGTTATATAATAATGTACCGACTCTGGGTAACAGGGTTCAAGGAATTACAGTTGGATAGAGAGGAAGTTTACCAACAACCTTGTAAATAGATTTAAATAATCTCTTATTAGAGAACATTACCCTAAGAGAGAATTTGATTATTAGTATAGAAGAACTTCCTATAATTTTGGTAATATATAGATTTTGTGTATTTTCCAAGAAATACATCCCTGTCTGGATACGAGCTAGTAGTGGTGGATCTGGAACAGATGTACCTTTGAGTGAACACTCCGACAAGGAGTTTCAGGCTTGACCCGTGGTATCCTAGTACACGACAATGGGCCTTGTTGCACTCTTGGTTACGACACTTCTGAGGGGTATGCTTATGTAAATTGACATTATCATTAGAATCCATTATAAAGTATTTAGTAGAAAATACTCCCTCAAAGAAAACATTTTATGATTATAGATTATATGCACAATATTTTCAATTTACATTAGGTATTTTAAATGTTTGGAATTATAAATCGGGATTCATAAAATAACCGAGTGTATAAAATTGTTTAGAAATGGTTCCTAGTAGAAGGAATGAGAACTCCAACAATACGCATTATCCCAATATTAAAAAGGATCATATCATTAATGGTATTAAGACACCATTTAGGAGGGAAATAGTCTCCCATATATTCCCATCATATAAAGATATTGTATCATGTGTTAATAAGATAACTAAATAATTCTCTAAGTCAAGTGGATTTGAAGGGAAGTAAGAGAAGAAATCCATGGAAGAGAGAAATATGGATAAAGGTAAGAGGGAAAAGAAGGATTTTCCAATATGTGATAACTGTGGAAAGAATCACCTTGGTAAATGCTTGATGGGGGTGAGAGTTTCTTATAATTGTGGAGAAAAAGGACACACAGTATGTGAGTTCAAGGGTATGAAGAAAGGTTTCAATTGTACAATGTTTCATCTTCAAGGAGTTGGGACACAACATGAATCAATTTTCAAATCATCAGAGTATACCCCAAATGCTGTTATTGAATAATAATCAAGTTATGATACTACTGAAGATGAAGAGGAATTATTAGTGTTCTTTTGTTGTTATAAAATTATTGTGTCATTTGAGTATTGTATTAATGATGTACATGTTATAAGAATTATAGATTATATAAAGATTATACTATAGTACTATTTCATTATGGACTTGAGATTGTGTGGAACCATGAAAAGTGACCCAATAGCCGGTTAATTTTTTCGAAAAATAAATGGTTGAGTAAAATATAAACCATAATATAGTTCTAATAGTGAGGTAGTAATTTTGGAATAATATGTGATTGATTTGAATAAATTATATTGGATATTATTTACTACCATGAACCTGATTGATGATTTATATTTTCCATCATTTTTGGAGTTTACATCATTTTTGGATAGATAGACTATATCCAGTATCTTATAAGGAATAAGGAAGCATGAATGTTATCTATAATGGTTTATGGTAATTCAGGGATTTACAATGTTTTAAAAGAATACATGATGAAGGTATTCACAAGTTATTAAGTGGAAAAATGGATCTTCATTGTTTTTAACAAACTTATAAATTTTTTAATGTGAATTTTGATAGAAGTATTTTAGATTAGTCTAATGGTTGGAATCAATTATGTTTGACAGTGGATACTATTGTTAAGGATAAATCATTTCTTGAGATTATTTTTGGATTGTCATGAAAAGGACATAATGGAGGTCGGGCGACAATTCGTTGCATTAGGTAAGGTCACGAGACTTGAACCTGCAACAGAAGGGTGATAAGGGTGGATCACCTACCACTGTCCTGCGTGATTTCCTAGTTTGTATAATGTAGTTTTTTTTAAAATATTATGACAAATAAATTATAAATTTATTATTTTTTGAACCCTATATGATTATGATAAATATAATATTTTTTAATTCTATTTTCTTTTGGAGTGAAGGATGAGTTTCTGGTAGGAATTAGTTGAAGGATGAAACTCTACTTGTCCAGTATATTTTCCACTTATTCTATGAAAAAATTAATTTTTAAACATTAGGTAATAGATCTTAAAATCAAAAATGTGTTGTCCTAATACCTTATGTTTTGTGGAACTAATGATTTTTTAAATCATCAGAGAGTGATGGATTTGAGTCCCTATAAATATTTTCATTTTTAACCAATTATTTGTCTCAAATTTCAAGCAATGTTCTCCTAATAGATATCATAATTTGGTGGTTCCTTTTTCATTTCCATTTCCCTCTTATTAAGTCTAAATTTTATTGAACCAAATTCCGATGAGGGTTTTCCACAAAGGTATTTTTATATTTTTAACATTTTATTTTCAAAGAACAATTTCAAATTGCGAGGATGCAATTTATTGATGGAGGGGAGAATGTAACACCCCATGATTCCATAGTATATTATCTCTTCAATGTAATTTAATAACTGGTGCAACACGCAACAACATGTTCAACCGCAACCTGACTTACCAAACTAGTCATTAAAAAAGTGGTTATGAATTGTATTAACTAGATTTTGAATTATATATATATCCTATATAATTTTAAAAATTATTCTTTGTTTCTTAGACATAATATAATGACAATTTCAATTTTTCAGATAAAAGAACTATTTTGAAAAAATACAATTTTACCACCTATTTAATTGAGAATCCTTTTTAAAACATATATTTTACACTTTTATATATTCAATTTACAGAAATTAAATTATTATTTAGAACCGGGACATAAAAATATAGTTTGGTTGAATTTTTGGTACTTTTCTGATAACTTTCATATTTTGATGAATATTGAAAAATACTAAATTTTTATTGAAAACAAATTTTTTAATCGAAATAATTTATTGTGTTAAATTATACATTTGAATGGTTTGGATGTATAATTAGATTATATTTGTATCATTTAATAAAATTTAGGTCATTATATGTAATTTCACATTTAGATTTGATATAAACACATTTCAATCTTTTGATAGTTTTTACCTTTTAGAAACCCACTTTTTTGGTTTTGACAATGAGAATTAATTCTAAATTATTAAATAAAATTTATATATTTTTAATTTGGAAAATATACTTAATTTTTGAATTCATAATATCAAAATTAACTTAGGGTGATATTTTGGTATTTTTCTGAAAACATTCAATTTTTGATGAATAGTGAAATATACTACTTTATAATTTAAAACCGACTTTTTAGTTAAATAATTATTTATTTTATTTAAATTTATTTTAAATTAAAATAAATATATAATACTTATAATTGTTCAATGTAATTCATTGGAGTCATTTTATAATAAAATTATATTTATAAAATTTTGTTGAACTTTTTAACGTTTCTACCCACCTTCTAGGAGCATTTACAAATTTCCATAGAACACAATTTTACCACTTCTGTGAGTTGAATTTAAAAAATACAAGAGAAATGGATAATTTCAGTAATTAAAATGTGGTTCAATAAGATGAAAACAACTATTGGTGAATAGTAACTTTTGAATTTTATTTACCACTGTTAATAGTAAATAGGGAAATTAAATGTAAAAAGTGTATTATAATTACCCAAACACATGTCCTAATTATATTTGATAAGTGTAATTCGATCAAAAAAAACCATAAATATAAAATATTATCCTTTAGGCCCACATGGATTAGATTATGACAATTATTATTATTTTATTTCAAGAAGAGTGAAAAGTGTTATATTCAAAGTTTAATAACTAAACCATTATTAATATATAATTATACATAAGATAAATTATACTATAAATATTCATTAAGAAATTAAAATATATTTCCTACATCATGATATTTTATTTATCATTTTTATATATTAAATAATTAAATTTATTGATGACATAATATTGATGCAGTAATTAACTTATTAATGAATGAATCAATGAAATGGTATTATAAATATTAAAATAAATATATTTTCGAAGTTTTTATGACATACACGAATTTTTTAGATTAATATGACATGTTTGGGTTGATTCAATGTATCTTTTACGAAGTAATCAAGTTGTGATTACTTTCACAGAAACCAAATGCCAAAATGTGTCAATATTGTCATAAATTAATATTTAAAACAAATACTATATTATTGGTTGATATAATATTCCTAAAAATCCAGGGTTCAGAAAAAGGGATTAAACTATATTATATATGTTATTAATGAACCTCTTTTGGTTCTTTTGGATGCATATAGTAAACTTTTTAACCATATTGTGTAAGAATACTTGAAGACATGGTAAAAGTTAAACTATTCAACGAAGAGTTAAATCCATACGACAAGGTTAAAATAGTATATTGAACATGTATAAAACCAATTGGTTGAGATTATTTAGACCCATTACCACCTTATCTTCGATATAAATCATTTTATAGCAATTATAAAACTAATATGATTTTATTATAAAATAACATTTCATGATTTTCCTAAAGTGACCATCACCTTTCTTATAAAAGGGAACATACCCTTCTCTCAAAATCACCCCTCCAAATCCATTTGGCCCAGACAAACCCAGCCCAAATATACTCTCAACTTCTCTCACATCAATTTAGAGTCCTTACATTGATCATAAATCCAACCTATGGAGCCCTTTTGATCAACTAAAAAGGAAACACCCGAAGAAGAGGTAATAATTTACCACCCTCTTTCAGGTTTTTTTTATCTCTCAATTCCCCTTTATTTGTTGTTTTCATACCAAATTAATAAATCAAGTACCTCATACATACTATGATGTTATTATAAATATGTTAAAACTATATTCTTTATTCTATCCATCCTCTAAATAACAAAGTCACCATACGTGCATACGTAATACTTGCTGTCTCCATGTAGTGGTGTAGTTTTTTATTCAAACACTTCATTATTTGGATGGGTATAATAATGAGTATAACTAATATAAAAAATAAATATAAAATGATAATGATTTTTTCTATAAGATATAACATCCAATTACATATGATTTCCCCCATCAATATGTTGATATTATCGCTCGTGCGTACTTATGGATTATCGTCCCCAAGACGCGATGCGATTCATTCCCACGTTCACCATTCAACGATGA
Source organism: Viscum album (assembly GCA_963277665.1). Classification (NCBI taxonomy): domain Eukaryota; kingdom Viridiplantae; phylum Streptophyta; class Magnoliopsida; order Santalales; family Viscaceae; genus Viscum; species Viscum album. The sequence continues at coordinate 1,367,740,889 of OY728133.1, read as the reverse complement.
TTATAAAAATATATATTATTAATAAGTATGTAATATATGACATAATTATACTACTGGATATATATTTTTATATACGTATTTATGTACATACATATATCTTATTCACTTAATTTTGTTCAATACTATATGAAAACGGAAACAACGTTTATGCGTACGTACGACCTTCCGTCTCCATAAACGGTGCCTTCCATTTCATATATCTATCTATTATTAATATTTAAAATCTAAATATATATGATATATAAATCAAGGTTTATATTCTAGAAGTATTTAAATCATGATCTAAATGATACGATCAAGAATAACAAGTAAAAACACGTACGATAAAGAAACTGATTATTACCCAAAATGTTAATTTAACATGAAAATAATTATTAAATGTGTAGTATAAAGCCATAAATGAATCGTGTATGATATAATTAATATGAATATGGTTCTTGTATAATTTAATAACATACTATGGTCATTATACAGGAGGATAAATGTACCCTCGACCAAAGTAAAGTGCAAGGTAAAGGTTAATTCCACAAATTTTTTATTATCCAAGGTTGTTTTTACGCAAGTATCTACTGGGACATATTTATTATCCATGTCCATTTATCATAAAGGAGTTTTTAAAGGGATTATTTTAAGGTAATTTTTTATTAAAACATAATTATAAATTTTTTAAATATTTATTCTTCTAAACCATTCTCATTAATGTCCGTGTTTTCAAAATGGTTTTAAAGATTTATTTATATGGTCCTGAATGTTTTAAAATTACAATTACATTCCAAATTTTCAATGTGGTATGGTAATATTTAATTCAAAAATATCTTTTAAATTAATTACTTTATAAATTATGAAACTTTTAAATGATTTCCTGAAAAGGGATATTTCTTTCAATGATTTTTACGGATCATTTTCAACAATGTCAACATCCATTACGGTATAATGTTCTTGATCGAGGTTGATTTATTATGACACAAATCATTCATGTTGTGTTTATGGTTTTGTGATATATTTGACTTTGTATGTGTTATTTTTATACCATTAATGTTTTATGGTTAATGTATTCACATTTCGTTTGCTAGTTTTAATAAGAATTTGAATGTTATGTTTCAACCTTTTAATATAAGGAATGTATTGGACTTAGTATGTGATGGGTGGAGCCCATTATAGCTCCAAAGTGCATCAGTAGGTATCATGAGACAATTAGAGGTTGAGTTGGATGAGGTTTTTCCCAATTTGATATATTGTTTCGACTGAGGCCTAAATCAATTTTTGACGTCTAGGCTGAGGCCTTGACAAGAAGTTTCAGAATGTCCGACATTATAAATTCTGTCATTATGAAAATATTATTGTTGGTTCATGTGGTTATTTGACTAGTACAATACATATGACTCTGTTTTATTATGGCATTATTTACTCATCTCATATTCATCCCATAAAGTGTTCATGTTTATTATTTTTAAAGGAATGTGTTTTAAATAAATCACCATTCTTAATGTGTATGTTACCTTCCACTGTATTTATTACCCTTAAAAAGAATTTGAGCTCACCACATTCAAATTTTTTATTTTCCCAAGATTCTGTGAAGTGTATTATTATTGATAGGTATGGTTATGCAAGGGTATTAATGTCTTTCTCGAAAGATCGTTTTTGTTGGGTTTTATTTTCTAAGGTGAAATGTAATGTTCATGTATGTAATCTATTTTCCAAGACTGCTAAATTGATCTGTCCTTCAAGACTTGATTCCTTATAATAATTACAATGTTATATAATAATGCATCGACTCTGGGTAACTGGGGTTAGGGAATTACAAATACGTAGGAGGCCTCTCTAAGGTTCAATCCCAACAATTCAAATCAACCCTGTTATTTATGATCCATATTCAGAATAGGGTCTTATCTAACATGGAAACTCGTATATTTTCTGTGTTCCATGGGATACATAGGTTTAAGACTAATACCAATATTTGACTAATCAACATCTACTTAGGTGTCCTTAACACATGAAATTAAACTCTATGGTGAGTTTTTTATCACACAACCTTAAAAGGTATGATGTTCCCCATTATTTGGTACCAAACTACGAGGGTTATGATTCTTTTCATGAAGATACGAAGGTAAGAAATTAATGTATATGATCCCAATATCAAATAATAATTTTCCCTCTAGATGATAATATATTCCAAAGTTCCCCATTATTTAGTTTTAAAACCATTATTAACATAATAACGGTTAATGGAGTCTCTCAATATTATATGAGATGATACCATTGACGAAGAAACTCGAATATATATGTATATCTTCATTAATTAAGAACCTATATAACATAAAGTTGATTCTAAATTTCAAACATGTTAATAATTGATTACAAATTTTAATAGAAATCTATGTTATACTTGGTAAATTTATAAGGGTTCACAATAAATATCTAAAATCTATATGAGAAACCTAGAGGAGGAAATAATTCCCCCCAAAAGGGTGTGATGAGTCTAACCTACCGTCCCCTCAACCAATGAATGTTATTATGTATTGTAGGTCTAAACCTATCGAATAACCCCCATTTGAAATCATGTACCACTATATAAAGATCCATTGGATGTTTCCAATGCCATAAATAAATCCAATGGAAATGGCCCGGATGTATTTACTCATAACCAGAACACATGTTCTGAGGGGGACGTGAAACAAAAATGGTGAACTTTCCCTGAATCCTTAACTGAGTTAATAGTGTTACCCATTTTTCAGGACCATAGAAATTGATAAAGGATGATCCGAAAAAGGAATCAATAATTCATGTGTCCATCTAAAAGATGATTCTATAAGTGAGTTCATTGTTTCTTCATTATTTCTAAGAACTCCCATCACTCCAAATAGATTTCATTATGTTTTCCCCTGTGAATTTTACAACCACAACTCAAGATGGATCTTCATCACCTGGAAGGATGTCATCACCAACTCATCATCTTCAATGACTTCTATCAAATGTATTGGTATGGGAATATTATCAACATGGTATTATCCCAACCCAAGAGGCTACTCGATAGGCTCTATAATTAAACAATAAATGTAGATTGTCTACTTAGTGATGGCTGGTGGTAATGATGAAGACGATTCCAACCACTATCTTCAACCATTTCAGGTCCTCATCCTTGGAATGTAATAAACATTCCATCTAATACTATAGGTATGCAGATCAAGAGGTCACTTATGGCCGCAACTCAATGATACATGGTTTCTTTCTGAGGGATTACCCCAACATTCTATGCCAGTAGAATCATGCGGTGGTGACCCCCACCAACATGATGTGGGTGTTGCCTTCATTTGTCTTTCCTGGGTTATTCAGATTCAGGTGCATAGGATGAACCATCATGAAACATTTTGAGCTTACAATAATCTGGTTCTTAATTAGGCCCCCTTTGGAGAATTCAATCAACCTAACTTGGTGGAAAAAATGAACGGGAACATATAGGTTTCTATCCCAATTCTGCTGGCATGCATACTCTTCTCTTAGAGACAAACCCATCCTACCATTTTAATTCAGAAGAGTACTGTCAGCTGGCATATACTCCTATTTAAGAACTATCATACAGTTTGAAGGCTCTTCTTACTACATCCAAGAATGCATTACAATTAAATATGTCGATAAATGGTAAGCACAAAAATACATATGTCTACACTCACCAATTCAGCCAGCAGTCTCATCTGTCAGCATTAAAAGAATTCAGATGAACATGCATGGTAGAAAATATCCATCATGCACATACACCTACCAACATCCATCATGTCGGTCAACAGTGTCGTTTGGAATCACCTGGAGAAGTCAGTGAGAAATATCCAATGACAATCCTAGGGAAGACTCAACTCTCTTCCCCAATACATGGGTACTATCAGTATCCACTAATAGGAAAGGGAGAATATGATCATGCAAATACACCTACTCCCAATATAGAGTGGATTTATATTCTCGTTCCATCTACTAAAGTCACCAAACACATTTTAGAAATGGGGAAACGACGGAAAAAAATTCCTGCCTATATTCTGGATGCCTTCTGAAATATCATAACAACAACTTCAGTAGTACTAGATGAATAGACACATATTTATGTCCCTATACCTGGGATGACTCATTAGCATGCCATCCTGGAGCGGATGCACTCTTCTGTTATTGTCTAAGATACTTATGGGTCATAATCCTCCATACAATTTAGACAACCGGATTGAGAACATACACCCCTTCCAATTGAAGATAACGTGTTTATTCTCATGACCACCCCAAGGAAATTTCATACACCATTCCATTCTTACCACTTCCCCAAACAGGTGGCCCCGACTATGTGTAAAAGGGCATATAAGAAGACTTCTTGCCAAAATTAGCTAGAAAATAAAGAACAAATCTATGATTTGGAACCTCTTAATGCTAGAGTTCATGGAAAACACATAAATATTTCTGTTGCAACTGACGATCCTACCATCCCATTACTAAATTGTGGGTGTATTAGTAGTAATTATCAATTTTCCTATCCAAAAATTCACCACGGAGGCAGGTTTCATTGAAATTCGGTAAACCCAGAGAATCTATCTTTGGATGAGATCCATGGAAACACTCTGTGGGGAAAAAAAGACCAAGGATTAAGAGGAGTTATCCCTTGATGTAATCCACCATGTTGGTCCTCCCCTTGATAGAATTCTTTGAAAGAGTTATCTCCAAAGTAGTGCTTCGCATTGCCATGATAATTCATTAGTTGAAAATATAGTAATGAGAAAGCCCTATTTTCCCGAGGAACTTTCCAACATAAGGCCAGTCATGTCTATTTCTTTATCACTAACAGCTAAAATACATTCTAAAATAGATGACATCCTAAGGAGACAATAATTCTTTGAACCACTCTTAGGTTATTTTCCTTCTATTATTGTAGAGGAAAAAACAATTGATTCTATAATATGTAATAAAAAAATGGAGAAGTGTCAACTCTGGTCATAACATGTTGAGAAACCTCTATCAAAAAATGATGAAGATATATTGAATATGCGATAAAAATTTTCAAAATATGAAATAAAAATCATGGTCTGGTCTTTGGAATCCTTTTAACATAACATTCCAGAATTCTTGGTAGAAGATTTCATTCATGATATTCACCTCAACAAATAGAAAACTCATCATTATCTAAAATCCAAAGTATTACTGTATGATAAATATCAATGTCATGTAAAGGTAATAGAAGGGTTTAAACACAATATTTACTTAACATCACTCTCTGATTCCCAACATCTAATGGTTGAGAAGAAGAGGAGAACCCTTTAGCGTGCTTGCCTCAATCCAATAAAGAGGCATCACTAATAAATTACTAATACTTCATATGGTGTTCGTATAAGAGGATGTGTTGAACATGGAGTATTTCATTTTACTACACTCCAAAAGTATAAAAGCTTGTAAAAAGTGGTCTCATGGAATGTTATTGCCCTTGGTCAGCTACAATTAACATGTTTTGTGTGTAATCAATAAAACTCACAAGAACATGCATCAACTAGTTCTAATCAAAGTTATGCACAAAGATGGAATGATATTGAGATACTTTTTCATCTAGAATTTAAGAACATTGAGAAACCCTATCTTTTAGATGATTTTATCCATAGATTGCGCAAATCTCTAAAACAGCACAACCGTTAACCGAAATGGGTGATTTAAGTTGGTGTCGAATAATGCACCATGCGAATGATCGGACCAAAATTTTCCAAATCAGAAGAGCAACTATGCTAATTTCATCTATAACAGTTCAAGAGCCTCCCCCGATTATAGTTTTGAGGGAATGTTTAACTCAACCTCCAAATTTAATAAAAACATTTGATGGATTGAAGAATAAGAACAAGAATAGTCCCAACCTGCAGGACTGGGGGCTTTTTCACAACTATATTCCCCTTCTAAATGGAAGTTATTTTGCTCCCGATTAGGGGAGAAGCCACAAAGTGAACATATAATTGAACTATCCATGGTTCCCTCTATGGTTAATATTCATTGAATAGTTCAATGGAATTCAGAATATAAGAGAACAAAGTCTCACAGATGAAAAATAATGAGACAATCTTATAAATATACTGATGGAATTCTACCAATTCCTTATGCACTATTAAATGTCATTAATACCATTACATAACATCCTCTAGAAAATTAGTTCCATTCAGGGGAGTCATAAGATGATGTTCTTCTTCATAATATGGTACACACTGAAGAAAATAAAGGAGGTCTGCATACCCAAAAACATATGCTTATCCAGAATCATGGAATTCCTTCAGGCAACCTACTCCCCCCCTTCGAAAGGAATATAACAAGGGTAATGGTAAATGTTAGATCATGTCTAATGTTTCCTCTCGTGAAGGTCAATCTATTTTTCTTGAATAATTATTTTCCTATAATGAAGTGGATATAAGGAGTTTAAATGAATCAATGAATATTGACTTTGACGTATTACTTATTCCAAACATCCCCCAAATCAGATCTTCCACTTTAAAATCTTATAGAAACTCCTCATCACAGTGGGTTTGTAGAAACTACAGATGTGGATAAATAATTCCATCCATTTGGTACATATTTAGTACATGGTCAAAAACATCATTATTGGTCTTTTCCCAAGTTTAATCAATGAAAAATTCTAGTAGCACTACCTCCAGTGGTTTTTTAGTTGTTGTGCTAATTTAAGATCCAACTGTTCTACCTGTATAGGTCTCAACACATCCAGACATTCCCCAAATGATTATAAATACAATCAAGGAATTAACAACTCAATTGGAAGATATGGAAGAAAAGTATTCTCATGTACAACAAGAAAATAAATCTTACCCAGAATGGGTAGATCTGATCCATCCCCCACCAAACATTGTGAATACTACACTTCCCGTTGATAATGGTTCATGAGATCCAAAACTGCACATACACATTTTGTTTCTCATTGTTATCCCATGATGGGGAGCCCTCAAAAACAAGAATCAGTAAATCATAGATTCTGTATAAAATCATTACATAGTCCAACCTTTGTTTACAATACAATTTTATATTCTTGATCAATTACTAGATGGGAAGACCTCCGTCAGAATTTATATCTCCAATTCATCTCAATACATCCAAATAAAACAGTTTATTAATCATAAAAATTTCAAAAAATGAGAGAATTAAAGAGTTTCATATGTAATTTCTGGAGGGAAATGAGTAACAAAATCCTTAAATATAGCACTCCATTATGGTGAGTTGCATTAAATTTGTGTGACAAATCTTCGTGATGAGTTACACATACCACTAATCCTTGTGAAATACAAAATAGGGTTTCGAGGCCTTAGGTTGGGGAGCATATATGATGTTGGTTAAAGGTTGTTAACCTAATCATAACAAACTAATAATACTCCTCGGTCCATAGGTGAAGAATTAGGGAAAAGATGAATCATCACTTTGGTAATGGGGAATACACACATGTGTAGTGGTTTGTTTATTCTGAGTAGAAGGTTGGATTTTTTCTCAAATTTTGACCTATATTTTCAAGATTTCTCCACACAAAAATAATTTATTATGAACATGTTGTACATAATTAAAAGTTCATATCCTTCCTTTGGGCTTTGACATGACGATCAAATATATTCTCAGGCATATCCAATCTTAGGGTGTTTTATATGGATTTGTTAAGTGGAATTTCCCTCAAGGTTATTCTTTTATAAGTTATTCAATGAATCATAAAATATTAATTGAGAATAATTCCCATGTGGGAACTTTATCTATGTTCTTAATTCATAATTCAATCTTCCATTTTAACCATTTTTTATCAATTTATCACCAATGTGAGATTCCTAGATGTTTAGTAGTATGCACCTGCCTGTATTTGGAATACCATGTGCAGAAGTAATGAGTTCCACCTAGTAGGAGTGTTTTAAATTATCTAGGTGGATCTTGAAAATCAATATTTTCAACACATTATTAAATAAATAAATAATGATATATTTATAGGTACAGTAATGATAGTGAAGAAGTACTTTCAAACTCACAAAATTATTTTAGAGGCATACAAGTGGCATATTTTTGGATGTTTGTCAATGAGGAAGTATTCAAAAACATTTTCCCAAATACAATCACAACACATATCTTCCACATTTTTACGATATAATTGATATATATGGAGATAAATGGAAAAATGTTACATGTTAGGTAGTTTATGAAACTACTAAAGATACATTAATGCCTAAGAACATTCAAAAAAACAATATTTATGAAATTTTTAAGAAGATATGTGAGCATCACCCTCCATGTAATGGATTATGTTTTGAATAATTTTATGGTAGAAAAAAAGATACATTTTCACATAAATTATTGGGTACCTCTTTATCATCATGGGTATTTGGTTGAAGTTGGAATGTGACTATCATTATAAGAGAACCCATTAAAATACAGAAAACTATATTTTCATGAAATACAAAACACCTATATATTTTATTTTTGATCAATCAGATATTGTTTTCTAATTAATTTTTTCTTCCCACAAATTCCCATAATCAATTTGGGTTTTTTCGTCAAAAAATGTATCCAATTTCATGGAAAAGTTTTATCATTTCTGCTTTTGAATGTCATGAGAATCCCAATGGTCTTCTTTTACCGTATATATAAAGTATTCCATCCCTATAATTAGAATCAATAACTTTCACATTTTCAATATCTCAAAAATTACCTCCATACAAAAGTACATCCATGGATGGTTTCCCCCCAGGATTATCACTCCTAGATTCATGCATAAATTTTTGTAATGTAATTACTTCTGTGATTGGAGAAATATATATCAATAAAGTGTCTTCTATGTAGTTCACTTTCATGAACACACATGAAATATATATGGCTTCACTAACTTTAATCTACCACTATCCTTTGAGATATTCTTCCCTTAATTCCAAATTTTTTCAAAATATTCATATATTTTCTATTTCCATAAAATAGGGAATGTGTATAGGCACATCTCAGGATAATACTATTTATTCAACATAATTAAATAATAGAGTTTGAATGGTTTAAAAAATTAATATTGATTATAAATAATAACAATTACTAGAACACCAAATGAAATTTTATATTATTGGAAAGTAAAATATGATTCATCCACATTAAGGGTTCCTTCCACTATATGAAATCAATTTATTGAATGATACACATATTTAAACAAAATAGTTTCCTAAAATGGTATGGTTTATGCATTCTTATAGAAAAACCTACAAACCATTCATTAAATAGGTCACAACACCTTTAAAGGACACATTATATCAAGTAATATAATTTGGTATTATCTAATGAATTTTTTTTATGAATAATATATGCCAAAAACCAATACCCATGACCACAATTCTATTTTTGGGTTATACAACCTCTTATGAGATTTGATTCTATGATTCTTAATGGGATTCTCAATCAAGAAAGAACATCATAACATTGTAGGAATTGAAAATATGGTTCTAGTAAAACATACAACAGTATCAGATACAAATTATTTAGATTTGGAAATTTGATTCATTATAGGATTTTCCATTCGTTTTTATCCATCATTCTGATTTGTGAAATAACTCAATACTTTCATAAGAGTTTTTGAATATTATTTAACAAAATATTTTTCTAGATATGTGTTATAACATCAAATTCAATATATCAATTATTTTTTTTCACCCATTGATCAATATATAAATTATTTATGCATTGAGTAAATGTTATGGAAACATAAATGATACCTTAGTAGACTATATGGTATCATCACCCTCTCCTCGATGTTGGATCATTTTACATAAATTATTCAATCTACAATCCCTAATGTTTGTCCACCCATCTAACTCAGTGCCTATGTTTATATCTTCAACGAACATTAAGTATTATAAAAGTAAAAAATAGTGATTTTTATTGCAACATTGATGAACTAAAAAAAGATAGTCAATCCAGAAATATTAGATCATTATAATATATACCTTTGATAAATTTTGTCTCTTAAAAACATGAGTGGAATGTGGGAAGAGATATAATTATATTTTAAAAATATCCCTTAAAATTTAGTTAATAAAATGGATTTAAATTCTTGGATAAAACTATAACATGTGGCTTTTTGATCCATATGTATTTTAACCTTTCAATCAGAAATAATTGCATAAAAACCACACAATGAACTTTTTTAAAATATCATGAATATTTTATCACTAAAATGTATGAATCCAACATGTTTTGTGATAGTATTAAATCTACTAAATAGATTTGTTCCTCCCATATTAGATTAATGGACCTTGAATATATATATATATATATATATATATATATATCCTTAAAAAGTATCATATTAAATAATTTTATAATAAATAATTCATGAATCACATGAAAAATAAAATCAATAATAATAATTATTGTTGTATTTTTTTTTGGAACAATGTATGTGGTGGGATGTTGTTTTATTTTTTTCCTTTTTTTACTATATAATATTTAATAAACATTATAAAAACCATTAAAATATTCTAGGGGCATCTTTAACATTTAATTTATAATTAATTTAAATGAATATTTACCTACAATTAGATAATTCTCTTGATATTTTTTTTTCAATGTTGGTTAATTGTCATTATGATAGAGAATATGAATGAGTATTTCTCTAGGTGTATCCACGTGTGTTCTATGAGTCTTAAGATGGGATTTTTGTGTCATTAGTGCTGGTGTAGAGGAACCAAGTGATATACATCATTTTACCTTTTTCAAAATCTGGTAATCTTTTTCGTTATATGTTCATGAGAGGGAGAATGGTATGATTTTCTATATAGGGAGGGGAAAAGTTTAAATATCTTTTAGGCGTTCCATATAAATTTCAATTTGTAAAATTATTATACTTTTTTATTATCTACACTTAGTTAACCATATATAATTAAAGACTGACTGTTATCAATATATTTGGCCCATGTACAAAAACACATTATCATATGAGATGATAATAATTAAATAATTTGTCTTTAATTAATAAATTTATATTTATTTAAATGATATTAAAAAAAATATACCATTTTCATCATGACATTAATTCAAACCATTAATACTCATATGAAATTTACCAAACTACGAATAATAAATGTTATTTATTCAAAAAAATATTAACCATTTTGTTAAATATATAAATATTATATTCACAAAACGCATATATAAATATTTATTTTAATATTCATGTTACTAAATAAATATATAAATATTTATATATCATCAAAATTTGTGAATGAATAAATATTTCTTATTACCTTTTGAATAATAAATAAGTTATAAACATTAACACAAGTAAACTAAATTTTAATATATAATTAGTTAATATTTTTGAACAAGATTAATTGAATAATTAATATGCATCATATTGTGAATAATATTTATTTTTAATTTTTAATTTAATATAATTTATGACATTACAATTAATGTGTAATCCTTTTGGCCTTTTTCATAGTATTATTAGGTGAATATAGCTATAGTAAATGATTATTTATGTCACACCCCAAAAACCTCACTCTTATGTGTGGGGATCTAAACACATACATTGCATACATGTTATGATTACTACCATAAATTAAAAAATATAAATATCTCATAATTACATGACATAATGAAAATATTTAATTATAAACATTCCCAAAGCCTTTTAGGTTTAGAGCGTTAGAGAAGTTGGAATAATCATACACTAGTAATGCCCATTTCTTTCCCAAATAATGGATTCATTTCATTATATAATAAAATACTCAATACATAATAAGTCATACACATCTCACACAAATAAACCACACATACTATTCATATAGTCATTTCAAGTGTCATATTTATTTTTAAAACTAGGGGAAATGGAAACATAAACATTAGCTAGATTAAATGCCAAATTATTGAAATCATACAATTAATGAAATAAAGGAATAAACATGGCATAAATTTATTTGATGGAATAAGTAATCATCATAATTCCATATTTAAATGAAATATAGAGCTTAATATAACCATGTATAGAAATGAATTTATATAGATCACATAGATAAGAAATATAGAATGCAAGATTATAAAAAGAATAATGACGGACATCTCTATCTTACCATCAAGGACACTACCAGAACATTATTTCTTCCATCAAAACTATATATTTGAATTCCTTCTTATCTTCAAGGAGACTGTTAAAACATCTTGATAGATTTTAGAGGCATACACAGAATAATCAGACATTTTTTTCTTGTGAGACCAATTCATGTATCTTGCGGATATATAATATTGATCCCCACCAATAACTTTTTTATGTACAATGCATTCATTTTATGAGATTATGTGTAAGAAATACATAATCATCTTTTCCAATAAAATTTTTTATTGGAATTATAACATAAATAACAGCAATACTTTTACCCATGTCAATAATAAGGATAACATGATCTTAACCCATCAAAAGAAATATGGTAGATTGTTAAATAATACATAGTTAACTTTCTTATTTAATCAACAGGCCATTTTAATAGGATAAAAAATATATGGATTTTCAATAGTTTCCTATTCAATAAATATAATATATTTCTATGTAGTAATACCTAAAAAAACATATGTTTATAAAGTTTATACAGTAAAGTCAATATTTTACCCAATTAATTTATATATTGAATCTGGGTGAACTACCACTAATTAATGATATAGAAAATAATGTATTCAAAATGAAAAATAATTATAAGAAAATTTATTCCCATTTATGGGGGATTCTAAAACAAGGAAAAGGTAATGATGGATAATATATTGAGAGTAAATAACATTACATAATTCATATAGAGAAAGTAGGTGGATGTTTTAAAAGAAAAATATCCCTAGAATAATCAATGAAACTCAAATGGACAATCATATATATGAAAAAAAATCCATGAAAAAAGGCTTTGAAAAATATCACATAAGAAGTGATAGAGAATTGATTTTTTTATACCATGAGTTCAATCTTTCTATTTATAAATATATATTTATTAGTGGATAAAACATGTAACATAAATCCATTTAGATCAAATAATTTTAAATATGAAAAGGAAAATATAGGTGAAAACATAAATGATATTTTAGAAATTATTTATTACATTAACGTTAAATATAAACATACATGTCACATTTAGTAGTAAAATATGAGAAGGTTATATAAATAGTTTTGTAATATTTTTAATTAAAAAATCATAATCTCTAATAATAGATCATTGAAATGTAAAAAAATTCATTATATTAGACATTTGGAGCCAATGGTAGAACTTTCAATTTTTAATGGTACATTCTTAATCAATAAAAAATAACTTTATTGAAAACCAACACTGTAAATTGACGAAAATTTATTTATAGTAAAACATCATTCTAAAAAAGAGTTTTATAAAATACCATATAATAAAATATTATGTTCAGATAACTAAATCATGTAAGAGAAATTTTTATGATAAACCATTATAACTCAACGAATGGATATTTGAGCTACCAATATCCCTTTTGTGAAAAATACTCCATGTGGTGTGAAATATTTGAAAATGATATTATGTGGTTGAAATAGGAATCCATATAAAATAATTATATAATACCACATAATATAATAATAGTTATAATATACCCAAAATATATGAAATAAGTTCAAATGAGTGATCATAACTCAATAAATGAAAATAATGTTAGCAGAAGCCTTACTATTATGGTAATAATTGAATCAATAACCTTTTGAATAAGGGAACATGTTTTGAAAGGGTATATAAAATAAAATAAGAGATATAGGATACAAATACATCAATTATAATTAAATAAACCATAAAAGGATAACATTGTGCACAAAATGTATTATATCACAAAGAAATATATTTGAGACCAAGAAAAACCAATACGATATTAGATTTATCAAATCAAAACCCCATAAAGGATATAATATTAAATAAAAAATTAAATAAAATTAATAATAATATGGTCAAGATAAAAAATATTTTATGAATAATTGGATACACAATATTAAAGAAAACAAGGTGCATAATAAAAATCAATTCGTCAAAAATAATATTTGGGACAAGAAACCATTACCATATACATAATTTATTTTTTTTATGAACTTAAAATCCATAATAAATAAATTAAATTTATTAGAAATAATTTTATGATCCTTATTAATATATTTTTTATTTTATGTGTTGGCCGGAGTGGATACTCAAGAGGGGGGTGAATTGAGTTCCAATTAAAATTTCTGTTAAAATATTGTCTATTTAAAATCCCCGAATTTATAAAACATGTTACACTATAGTGAATTTATATAGATTGTAAATGTTCACATAGCTTCTCAAAGATTGATTAGGTCTCATTTAATTTAACCACAAGATCAAACTATGTTTTTATACTAACATACTGATTTACAATATGTATAAACACTTGCTAATTTAACAATCTAAGTAGCTTTAAAATAGTTTCATTTTTCAAAGTAATAACAGCAGAATAAATGAGATATATGTAGTATACTATAAACTTAAACTAACGATGCACAGAAGATATAATAAGAGGTTCAGTCTCAAGCCGAGACTTAGTCCTATAAATTATATATAAAATTTGATCCACACCCTGGATCAGGGTTAACAATAGTTTACAAAACTGTCCAGGCCACGTAGGGACCTCTACCACTATTCTTCGTGGGAAAGAAATAGACCAGGACACACAAGGACCTCTTCCACATTTGACGTGGGTAAACAAGAGTAAACAATTGTGGTTCGAGGATTTTGATATCCTCCAATTCAGTGCAAGAGATAGTGTGTGTATAATAAATACAGAGTACACCACACTGCTCAAATGTTAATAAATAAATCACTTAGAGAGAACATATAAGAGTTTAGAAAGCTCTAGTGATTATCAATGCAGCTCTAGACTCATTGGATTCAGCAGGAATGCTTCTGAGTCCTTCTCTGGTTTTCTATTGAAAAACAGAGTTTCGTAGTCATCTTGTCTTCTAAAGGAATGAGAATGATCTCTTGATTCGTCGTGTGTTCTTCAGTGGTGTTGTATTGAATTCATGAGAGTTCTTCAAAGGTTTGGAAATCTATTTCTTCCTCAGGATTGATCTTCTTGTTCATCACCATGCTCTAGAGTGTATGTAAGTTCTTCTCATTGTATATTCACACCATTCATTTATTTACCGCTTTTTCTGTATGCTTCATCTCACTGTTTACTGCATCTTAATCTTCCTTATATTCCACACGTTCTGGCAGTAGGAATTATTCCCTTTTCATAGATATGAGATACGGTTTCCTGACATTCCAACAACAATCATTAAATAACATTAATTGCTTTAAAAACACAAAATATGACCGTTAGTATTAATTAAATAATATTGACAAAAAGTTATGAAATAGTGTCACATTGATTAAGTAAACTATGTCTTCTTCATGGTATGAGCTTCACGGTATGAGGTTCACGGCATGAGGATCACGGTGTCTAGGTCATGGTGAGTCCTTCACGGTGTCTTGGCCACGGTGAGTCCTTCACGGTGTCTGGGTCACGGTGAGTCCTTCACGGTGTCTGGGTCACGGTGAGTCCTTCACGGTGAGTCCATACTTAGAAAAATATTTGTATTTGGACTTAGACAGAATATGCAGAATATGGATTAAGTTTAATCATTAGAGAGTAAGACAGCTTGAATCATAAACATAAAGCCTTGATAATATATGTGAGATTTGTGATCATGAATTATACTTGTAAATAGTAAAGAGAGTAATTAACATCCATAATATTTGTTATTATTAAAACATGTTGAGTTGTTATTATAGAGATTGATGAGCATTAGAAGTTGTTCAATGAATATCTAGATTAATTAACAGTAATATGATTTGTGATCATTAAATCATTATTAACACATGAGGAGTCCATCAATCTCCCCCTTATTGATGATCACAAATCAGATATAGGCAGAAGATAAATGGAATGTATCATTAATGATACTATCATAGAAAAAACATTATATAATTGACACTTGTAGTTTTTCTCCCCCATTTATACTTGTAGAGTTTTTTATACTTGTAGATTTTTCTCCTCCTTTTGGGATTATCAAAAAGTAGATAAAATGAAATGAAACTTGGCAGTTGTCATTTAATAAAGGGTTCAAATACAATGTACAAGAGAAGTAAAAACTGTAAACAATAAATGACATCCCATCAAAAAGAAAACATGCTCTAGACTCTTAGGGATCCATCTTTTCTTTGCCTTTATCAGCAGCAGGAGCTAGTGCTGAAGTAGAAGAAGGCATAGATGCAGTAGAAAAATAGGGTAAGGGTAGTCTGTCAAAAACAGATGGATCCTAAGTGGGTGTAGTATAAGATCAAGGTGTAGGTTGGTTAGGAATGACTGGTCAGATCTGAGAAAGAGCTTGGCTGATTGTCATGGCATTTGAGGATAAGGCAGGTAGTCCAGGTCTAAGCGCTGCAGTAGCTGGAGCAACTATAGCAGTACTCTGCACATGAAGATACGGCTTCAAAAGATTGATGAAATCAGTAATGATTTCACCACCATATTTCATAGCCTTTTCAAAATCATACTTATTCTCCATAAACTTGTCCAAAAATATTGTGAACTCTGTAAGTTTCTGAACATTGGCTTTAAATTCTTGAGTCACCAGAGGGATTCTCAAATTTTCAACAAGATATCTAATGTGATCTGTCATATCACTTTTAGATAAAATCTGGGAGTGATAAAGATATTTTTTCTTGGTGATCTCTTCTTGAGCATCATTGACTATATTAGAATGAATTCTAACCAAGTCAAATTCTTTATCAATGTTCCTAACCTCTTCTAACAAAGAATATATATCCAAGCCACTTAAGGAACTCTGAATTTCTTCCTTCATTATGGATCTCAGCATAGAATCATCCAAAGAAGATGTGGAGGTCTGACCAGAAGCAGTTGAAACCTTGACAACTTCGGTTAGAACATTGAGATGTTTCACAATTTTTTGCAGGCATCCTGTATATTCATATGTAAGCTTATTATGATTTTCCACAAGCTCTGTCATGCGTTCCAGCATCTTGGTGTGCATTTTTTCCAATCTTTTCATCAAAATAATGGAGGTATGGATGAACTTCAGACATAATTTCCCTAGCAAGGAGGGAATTAGATGGCTTAGGAGAAGCAGGAACAGGTGCAGGAGCAGAAACAGGAGCTGGCTCAAATATCAAAGATAACTCATTCTGCAAACTTGGTATCCCATTTTTCAGATTTTCCACATCAACACTCAGAAGCTTATTGTCAACTCTGACTTCTTGAATTTCTCGAATCATCCATGGATGAATATGTAAGATAATATTTTCAAAAAGAATTGATACATCTTCTTGACATAAATGAGTCACTGGACGAGGTTGAGTAGAGACAATTTTCTCAACTCCAGCTATCAAAGTTTCTCCAAAAACATTCAGATCATCTTTGGTCACAAAGGAGTGATGCTAGGGTAAGGGTGTAGGTAAAGGTAGTGGTTCAGATTCTGGTTGAGGTTCAGAGTCATATTCAGACTCAGATTCTGATTCAGATTGGGGTTGGGGATCTGGTTCTGGTTCTGGATGAGCGATAGACTTCAGTTGAAATAGAGAAGAAAGATCCATTCAAGTTGTAGAAACTTGATCTGACTCAATGACATCATAAAAGCTTGGGAAAACAAAACAGGTGTGCACGGAGTATGAGACAACATGTTGAGAAGCTTCAGCATATCTAGCTTCTGTAATCTCAAGGTTTTGAGGTTCCTCCCCCTCAAATTGTGCTTCCCTTACAGATTCATGAGGCTCAGGAACATGAACAAGATCCATAGGATCATCCCTGATCTCTTTAGAAAACCTGTTCCTTTCCAGATTGAAGATAATTGCCATCCTCTCTTCTGCAGAGGGAATTATCTCAGGAACGGATTGTTCCACTTGTTGAACTTCCAGACTTGATTCTTTTTCAATAGAAAGATCCTCTTCAACAGGATCTGCCTCTAAGGTTACTTGATGTTCTGAATCAGTAAAAACCAACTTCTATGTAGCATTAGGATGAGATTCTGGAATTACATCCACACTAGGAACAAGAACTTCCTCTTCTCTCAAACTAACACCAACTTCCCCTTCTTGAGGAGTTTCAGTAGGGATAACAGAAGGGACATCAATCATTTATTTTTCAACAAGATCTATTTCCATTGGTGGTATTTCAACCTATTCTCTTGGAGATACTACAACTGTTACTTCCTATTCCTCTTCTTCTTCTTCTTCTTCTTCTGAATACCCAGCCACTTCATATGGTTCCAAACTAGATCATATAGATTTTTAGGCCTTCTTGGATAGTCAACAGGATTAAAATTTTTATATAGTTGATCATTATCCTCAACCCATTGGTTCTTCCAGGGGTTCCCGCTAATATTCATCTTTCTGATGATAGGCATGGATAGGCAGAAATCAAGGTCCTCCAACTTTTCTTCATTCGGTCCAACCATCCCTTTGGCGACTAACATAGTTGAAATTATCCTTGAGTAAAACAAGGAGGTGGATTTGGAAGTGACTTTGATCAGCTCACAGATATGTTTGATAAAATACTTCCATCGTTTGATATTATGGCCATTTTTTAACATATGAATTAGGAACACATCCTGATACATCCTCAAAGAAAAATCTCATTTTCTCGGGCTAATCAAATTTTGAACAAATTTGAATAGAAGTCTAGTCTCCCCATCTAATTTAGCAGCCATGGCCCTTCACTTGGTGCCATTTCCAGTCAGGTTTTCCAAAGAAGTTTCCAGGTCAATGATGTTGGTTGTTGGAGGAGGGTCTCTCTTGTAATCCTCAAAAACACCTTCATGGGGAATCCCTAGGCATACGGCCCACATCCTCGAAGAGAAAGAGAACTTTTGACCATTTATCTAGCTTGTCACCATAAATCTTTCTCCAAACTCAAATGAAAACTTCACATACTGATAAAATTGAGATACCAATCTCAGGTAGATCAGTCTATTATGTCCAGTGAACCATCCAAGCCATACTTGTTCACTTAAAACATTCAAAACTAAAGATCTTCTAGACAGCAACCACTCTGCACAAACCTATTTTTCAGGTACAACTGTACGGCTTATTAGGTTTGGGTTTATAAGTCCTTCAAGAGTTATCCTCGGTATCCACTTCTGTTTCTTAGTGCGACGCTTCTTAGACGAGGGTAAAGATGGATGCTTCATCCTTGGAATGCACTGAAGTTTCAGGCGAGAGGGAAGAGAAGGTTCAATAGAGAGTTCAGGTAAGTAATTGAAAGAAACCCTTATGTTTTATCATTTGGGACTGTCAAACGTCATAACAACAAAAACACGGGAAATCAAATAGTGGTAAAATAAAAATTATGCGATACGGGTTAAAATAAAAATATAAATAATCTTCATGGTGAGACCATGAGTAGGAATTAAGGTGTGATGAAAACTAGTCATCACGGTGAGACAGTTGGTAGTCGTCATGATGAGACAGTGATCATTCTGTGCAGTCACGGTGAGACAGTGAGTAGACAGACCATGAGTATAAGGTCTTGACGGTGAGACTGTGAACATAAAACAATAACTTAGACATAGTGACTATGAATCCATAATGTAAAATATAGTAAATTATTAACCATTAAGATAAGATATTTAATTATGATTAATCATACCAAGATCATGTATGATGTAGTCTAATCTTCCAGAATTTAATGGTTTAGTGAATATATCTGCAAGTTGATCTTCAGTACCAATAAATTCCAAAGTGATATCACCTTTTTGATAATGATCCCTCAAAAAGTGTTTTCATACATCAATATGTTTTGTCTTAGAATGAGAAACATGATTCTTAGAAATGTTAATAGAACTTGTGTTGTCACAATTTATTGGGACATGTCTGAATTGATATCCATAGTCTAGTAATGTGTGTTTCATCCACAAAATTTGAGCAAAACAACTGCCAGCAGCTATGTATTCAGCTTCTGCAGTAGATAATGCAACATAATTTTGTTTCTTACTACACCATGATACTAGTGACTTGCCTAAAAGGTGACATGTTCCAGAGGTTCTTTTTCTATCTAGCTTACATCTAGGAAAATCAGCATCAGAATAACTATCTAATTCAAATTATTATTCTTTTGGATAGAACAGTCCTAAATTGGGAGTATGATTTAGTTTTTTGAAAATTCCCTTTACAACATTTAAATATGACCCTTTAGGGTTTTCTTGAAAACTAGCACACATACACACACTAAACATAAAGTAAGGATGACTAGCAGTTAGGTAGAGTAGAATTCCAATCATTCCTCTATAAGTGGTTTGATCAACAGATTTACCATATTCATCAAGATCCATCTTACAGGTGGTACTCCTGGGAGTGTCACTAATTTTTTTGCTATCCAATCCAAAACGTTTTAAAAGATCTCTAGAATATTTACATTGAGTTAAAATAATTCTAACATCATTTTGAAATATTTGAAATCCAAGAATGAATTTATGTTCACCCATTAAACTCATTTCAAATTCATTTTGCATCATTTTAGAAAAATCATTACATAATGTAGTTTTTGAAGATCCAACAATAATATCATCTACATAAATTTGTACAACTAAAACATATTTAGAAATTCGTTTTATAAACATTGTATGATCAGATATTCCATTTGTAAAACCTTTAGAAATTATAAAAGTACTTAATCTATCATACCAAGCTCTTGAAGCATGCTTTAAACAATATAAAGATTTGGATAATTTGAAAATATGATTTTGAAAATGAGGGTTTGAAAATCCAGGTGGTTGTTCAAAAAAAAATCCTCAACAATATATCCATTCAAGTATTAACTCTTGACATCCATTTGATATAGTTTGAAATTTAGATGAGCAGCATAAGCAAAGAAAATCCTAAAAGCTTCTAATATGGATACTGGACCAAAAGTCTTCTCATAGTCAATACCTTCTTCTTGACTATAGCCTTGTGCAACTATCCTAGCATTATTTCTAACTATGTTTCTAGATTCATCTACTTTGTTTCTAAACACCCATTTAGTTCCTATTGTGAAAGTGTCCTTAGGACTTTCAACAAGATTCCAAACGTTATTTCTTTCAAATTTATTGAGTTCTTCATGCATAAAAATTACCCAAAATTCATCATTAATAGAATCATCAATGTTTTTAGGTTCAAGCTATGACAAGAATTCTTGATGTACAACCTGATTTTTAAGAGAATCTTTAGTCTGTGTCCCTCTATCAAGATTTCCTACAACGTCATCTATAGGATGATTCTTTAGAATTCTAGTTGATCTTGTAAAGGTAGGACTAGAAATTTCAGGATCTTCTCTAGGTTCAGGTTCATTAGGAACAGATTCTGGAATAAGTCCAGAACCGGTTGTCTTTATACGAGGATCATTAGATTTTTCATTAAGGTCCAGAATAGATAAATCTTCTTCATGATTTTCAAGAGAGGTTTTAGGCTCATGTGGATCACTTTCTTCAAATTTTATGTGAACATATTCTTCCACACACTTGGATGTCTTATTAAAAACTCTATAGTATTTTCTGGTTAAATAATATCGTAAAAAGATTCCTTCATCACTTTTAGAAGCAAACTTATCAACATTATCTTTTGTATTGAGAACAAAAACTTTGTATCCAATGACTCTAAAGTAACTAACTTTAAGTTTTCTATTGTTCCACAACTCATATGTGGTATTCTTAAGAATATGTCTTATTAAGACTGTATTAATAATATAACAATTAGTATTGATAGCTTCAGCCCAAAAGTAAATAGGCAGGTCATATTCATTAAGCATAGTTCTAGAAATTTCTTGCAGGGTTCTATTTCTCCCTTCTACTACACCATTTTGCTGAGGTGTCCTAGGGGTAGAGAAATTGTGACTATAAGCATTCTTTGAGAAGTAGGATTCAGACTCATGATTCTCATACTCACGACCATGATCACTTCTTAGGGTTTTAATCTTATGTCCACTAAGATTTTCTACAGTTTTGGAGTATTTAACAAAGTAAGAACAAGCTTCACTTTTGTGAGCTAAGAAGTATACCCAAGTATATCTAGAAAAGTCATCTACTAGGACATAGACATAATGCTTCCAATTTAATCTAGAAACTCTAGATAGTTAAAACAAATCTATGTGAACCAACTCGAGAGGCTGAGAAGTTGAAACATCATTCTTTTATTTAAACGAAACATTATTTTGATTTCCCTTTTGACAGGGATTACAAACTTTGTCATTTGGAAACTCATGTTTAGGTAGGTATCTAACCAAGTTCTTCCTATTTATTATTATATGTGAGTGTAAATTACAGTGCCCTAGTCTCTTATTCCATAACCAATAATCTTTATGAAATGCATTTAAATAGGTAACATTTTTCTCAGCTAAGGAATTTAAATCAACAGCATAAACATTTTCATTTCTTAGAGCAGAAAAGACTAAAACGTTTTTTAGAATTTAAAACATTACAAGAATCATTTTCAAATTTTACATTAAAACCATCATCACATAATTGAGAAATACTTAACAGATTATATTTCAGTCCATCAACAAATAAAACTTTTGAAATTAAAACTGAATCAGTGTTACCAATTTGACCTAGGCCGATGATCATTCCTTTAGAATTATCACCAACGGTGACATGACCTCCATCAACCTTTATTAAAATTTTGATGCATGACTAATCCCCAAACATATGTCTTGAACATCCACTGTCCATATTCCATGTCTTCTTGTGGGAACTCTTCATGTAGTCCTCCTACAAATAGATTGAATAGGAAATGATTTTGGTACCCAAATATTTTTGGGTCCAGACAGGTTAGCCAATAAAACATTAGGTCCCCAAATATGTCTTCTGGGTATCATATTATTTACAAAATCAATAGATTTAGAAAGATAAACTCTATTATATTTATAACTAAGTGAATAACTAGTTGAAGCATATAAATGTCCAGAACTAGAACTTCCAGTATTCTGTCCAGATTTAGGAATAAATCTATTCTCGGTAATCTGTCTCTATCCAGGTTTGTAGCCTATTCCAGTAGTATATTTTGGTGAAACTATCTTTCCTAGCATATGAGTTAATTTATCCTTTCCATTCGTGAATTTTTCTAAGTCCTTCCAATGTTGCTCATTATACATTTTTAGTTCAGTGTTTTCTTTAAGCAACCGAGCATTCTTTTTCATTTCTATGTCAAGATCAGATTTATGTTTAACAGTTAAAGCATACTGTTTATTTAAACCTTTGTATTTGTCTTTTAGCTCATTACAGGTTTCATCCAACATATCACCGTATTCATACAGTTCAGATGTTGACATATTTTTAGAATCAGAATCATCTCCAGAATAATATGAATTTAAAGCAGGAGTTTCAGATGTTACCTCAGAAGTGTTTGTCATAAAACACATGTTTGCCTTATTCCTGTTTTCAGTCTCAGAAGCATCAGATTCACTAGAGCTATCCTCAGAAGCACTCCACATAGCCTTCATGGATTTCTTATACGTATTATCCTTATACTCATATTTCTTCTTGTATTTCATCTTTGGATAGTCTTCTTTGATATGTCCTTTCCTTTTTCACTCATAGAAAACAACTTCATAAAATTTGTCATATTTCTTCCAGTCGTTTTTCCAGTGTCCCTTGTTTTAATCCTTACCTATGTAATTTGATTTTCTGGAAAAACTTCTTCTTCCTATAAAATTTCATAAACTTTCTGGCTATCTGAGCCATTTCATCATCACTATCAGAGTCTGAATTTTCAGTGGTTTAACTGTTAGTTTGTATTTTAGCATTATCTTTTTCCTTACTCTTTGAAGTAGTAGTCTTGAAAGCCACATATTTTCTCTTAGATTCATCATCTTCCTATTTATTCACCTTGAGTTCTTCCTCATAAATCATGAGCATACCAATGAGTTCTTTGACAGGTAGAGATGCAATGTCACATGACTCTCTGATTGAAACAGATGTGCCTCTCCATCGGTCTGGTAAACATCTGAAGATTCTCAAAAAAATTTCCTTTGCTGGAATAGCCTTTCTGAGTAAATTCATTGTATTGACTATCTCATTGAATCTGAGATACATGTCAGAAATAGGTTCATCAGTCTTCATTTTAAAATTATCATATTTAATAGTATAAGTATTCAATCGCATTTCTTTAACATTGGTTGTTCCCTAATGAGAAACACCAAAAGTATCCCAAATTTCAAAAGTAGTTTTGCAAGCACAAATTATATTAAAATCCTCATCTCCTAGAGAACAGTACATGGAATTCATAGATTTACAATTATTATTATAGGCAGTCATTGTAGGTTCATCTGATGTTATTATTTTAGTTTTTGGAAGTTTATATTGAGATTTTATAGCAGTCCAGATATCAATACCCATGCATTATAAATGAATTTTCATTTTAAGTTTCCACTGAGCATAGTTTGTACCATTGAATAAAGGTGGCATGTATGTAGCAGCACCCTCTAGTCTATTGTCCATAGCTAGATTTTAGAACGATAATTTAAAGAGTGAAAAATTTAGAACTAATAGAAAATTAATATCTTTAAAGATGAAACTAAAATCACTCTTGAAAAACATAGTATTTCAAAAATCCTTAAACAAAAAGAAAATCTTTGATACAAAATGTTGGTCAGAGTGGATACTCAAGAGGGGGGTGAATTGAGTTCCAATTAAAATTTATGTTAAAATATTTTCAATTTAAAATCCTCTAATTTATAAAACAAGTTAAACTGTAGTGAATTTATATAGATTGGAAATGTTCATGTAGCTTCTCAAACATTGATTAGGTCTTAATTAATTTAACCACAATATCAAACTAACTTTTGAAACTAACCTACTGATTTACAATATGTCTAAACACTTGCTAATTTAACTTTCAAAGTAGCTTTAAAATAGTTTTGTATTTCAAAGTAATAGCAGTGGAATAAATGAGATATATGTAGTACACTATAAACATAAACTAATGATGCACAAAAGATATAAAAAGAGGTTCAGTCTCATGCCGAGACTTAGCCCTCTCAAATTTATATAAAATTTGATCCACACCCTGGATCGGGGTTAACAACAGATTACAAAACTGTCCAGGCCACGTAGGGACCTCTACCACTGTTCATCGTGGGAAAAAAATAGACCAGGCCACACAAGGACCTCTTCCATAGTTGACATGGGTAAACAAGAGTAAACAATTGTGGTTTGAGGATTTTGATATCCTCTAGTTCAGTGCAGGAGACAGTGTGTGTATAATAAATAAAGAGTACCCCACACTGATCGAATGTTAATAAATAAATCACTTAGAGAGAAAAAATAAGAGTTTAGAAAGCTCTAGTGATTATCAATGCAGCTCTGGACTCATTGGATTCAATAGGAATGCTTCTGAGTCCTTCTCTGGTATTTCTGTTAAAAAACAGAGTGTCGTAGTCAGCTTGTCTTCTACAGGAATGAGAATGATCTCTTGATTCGTCATGTGTTCTTCAGTGGAGTTGGATTGCATTCATGAGAGTTCTATGAAGGTCTAGAAATCTCTTTCTTGATCAGGATTGATCTTCTTGTTCAGAACCATGCTTTCAGGTGTATGTAAATTCTTCTCGTTGTATATTCACACTTTTCTTTTCGTTACTTCTTTTTCTGTATGCTTCATCTCACCGTGTACTGCATCTTAATCTTCCTTATATTCCACACATTCTGGATGTAGGAATGATTCCCTTTTCATAGGTATGGGATACATTTTCCTGACAATCCAACAACTATAATTAAATAACATTAATTGCATTAAAAACATCAAATATGACCGTTAGTATTATTTAAATAATATTGACAAAAAGTAAAGAAATGGTGTCAGAGTGATTAAGTAAACAGAGTCTTCTTCACAGTATGAGATTCACAGTATGAGGTTCACGGCATGAGGTTCAGGGTGTCTGGGTCACGGTGAGTCCATCACGGTGTCTAGGTCACGGTGAGTCCTTCACAGTGTCTGTGTCATGGTGAGTCCTTCATGGTCACTCCATACATAGACAAATATCTGTATTTGTCCTTAGATAGAATATGCAGAATATAGATTAAGTTTAATCATTAGAGAGTAAGAGAACTTGATTCATAAACATAAAGGCTTGATAATATATGTGAGATTTGTGATCATGTATGTGACTTGTAAATAGTAAAGAGATTAATTAACATCAATAAGATTTGTTATTATTAAAACATGATGAGTAGTTATTATAGAGATTAAAGAGAAATAGAAATATGTGCAATGAAGATCGATATTAATTAACGGCAATATGATTTGTGATAATTAAAACATGATTAACACATGAGGAGTACAACATTATGTATTCAATTTATTATAGTATTATATTTATTATACAATTTCTATTTATGTTTGCGTTAAATTTGAGTCTTTGTCGAATAATTATACCTATTTTTGAGGATAATTATTATATTTTAATAATAAGTTAAATAATAAATATAACCATTCCTTAACAAAAAAAATAATTATTTTCTTTTTTTAATATAATATAATTTTTATTTATATTATAATTGTCATCCATACAATAGTTTTATATAATTGTTAAAGTATATAGTAAACCAACCCAATAAATGAACATGTTATATCTTGATGGCTGGGTATGGTTTATAAGGAGTATAATATGTTAAAAAAAGTAAAATAATGATATTTTTTATGTTTTCAAATCATATTTTATGTTTTTCTGATAAGTAAATAATTCAATATGAAAAATGAAATACATTACTTCATATAGAAAGTAGTTCAAATAATTAATGATATATGATATATTTTTTAATAAGTGGATAGAATGGAATTTAAAATGCTTCTTCAGTTAATATAGTGGTACATAATTATGATAAATAGGCTATGGTAATTATATAACTATGGTTATGGTGTCTTTTTGAGATTATGTTTAAGAAGAATTGGTAAGATGTAAATGATACTCACTTTGGTACCTTGAAATTTTTCATAGAATTATCATTAGAAATGAGGGGGTTAAAATAATTTAAGCTGAACAATGTCTTATAAACAATAGATAATATTATAAAATGATAAAAATGATATTTTTTCAGAAATAAATTAGAAGGGATTGATATGGTATAATGTGGGGGAAGTGTGCCATTTTATAAGTGAAGAGAAGGGTACTTTTGTAATCACCCTTTACATATCGATGATATTACTACACTAATCCATGGTTAATGAAACAAAATATTCTAAATAATATAATATGGGGTGTCCTTGGGTAAATAAACTATTAACTATGTAATTATATACATTTTTTTAGACATGTTGGAATTCATTTTTTCTTATGTGTTCACTTTTATATTTTTTTTATTGGGGTAACATGTTTTTAGCCAAGTAAATTTTATTTTATCAAAAATATAGAATAATGTATATGAAAAACATTTTAAATGATGAATATAAGTTTTATATCCTTTTAAATTATTTTTTTTTAATTAATATTAATCTATCATTATAATTAAAACATTTAATATTTTTAAAAACTATTTTGTAGATAAATGCATTTTTCAAAATTAAGTATTCTTAAACATATTTAGTATTGATTACCAATTTAATGAGTGGTATTTTAATTAATTGTATGATTGATAATTATATTAATCTCACATTTTAAAATATGTTAATATATATTTTTCATACAAATTACATCAATGTTAATAAACCAATTCTTTGGAAATAACAATTTTACTGATATCATTGTTATTAACTTTAATATTTGTAATCAAACAATTATGAAAAATAGTGAAATTATAATAATTTAATAATAATATAATGTTGAAATATAATATGAAATCCATGTTTTCGAATTATTTTATATATTTTATGAAAAATAAATGTTTATATATTATATAAATCCATTTTTAGTGTAAAATATTACCAATATTCCCAAAACGATATATTTGGTTATTATAAATATAAAGTAGTCATCTCAAATTATTTATTTTACTTAAAAATATAAATAATATAAGAAATAGTTTCAAAAAAATTTATAAATTCTTCTAATATGATAATTATATAAAAGTGACTTTTTTTTAAAAAAACTGTATTTTCAATATTCCCCTAAAAATCCAATATTTTAGATAAATTATAAAAATTAGTCTTAAGATAATACTAACATTCTTAATATAAAACCGAGGCTTATATTTTCAATTTAAAATTCTTAAATTTTGGAATTTATCTTTTAAATAAAGATATAAAAATATAATGAAATCTATTTTCAAAAGGAAATTACTTTTTTAAGATATTAAATATTAGTTCTTATTTCTTATCAATTGATAATTAAATTTTCATTACTATATTTTTAATTCCAATAATATATTTTAAACAGTATATATTTATTTTTAAAAAAATCACATAAAATCTAATTTCATAATAACTAGTAAATTATTAATAACAAAACAATCCTATTAACTTTTTTAACAACACTAATTGAATTTTTAAAAATTTATTAGT
This sequence comes from Viscum album, assembly GCA_963277665.1. Classification (NCBI taxonomy): domain Eukaryota; kingdom Viridiplantae; phylum Streptophyta; class Magnoliopsida; order Santalales; family Viscaceae; genus Viscum; species Viscum album. The sequence goes on along the minus strand of OY728133.1, from coordinate 1,367,712,408 downwards.
ATTAATAATGAAATATAATTTAATTTCAATATATATTTCATAATTAGTTTACAAATATTTATATATTCCATTTATATTGATTTATTTTATCTTTAATATAATGCTTCATGGAGCAATTTGGTTTGGAATTTCATGTTCAAAAAGATACTAAACTCAATATTTTTATAATATAAAAATACAATTTATGATTTCAGGGTGTTACACCCCCCCTCGCAAATAAATTACATCCTAAAAATTTTAAAACATTTCCCCATAAGGAAAAAAGTTTATTGAATCCAAATGAATGAAATGAAACAAGTTTTATTTTTTATGAGATATCAGACTAACTATTTTACATATAATGAAACCCATGATTTGGTTTCAAGGACATTATGAGGAAATTAATTTTTGTACTATGTTCATAGTGATACATAGATAGATGATTGAGGGTTGATAGAGAACATTTAGTGATATTTTCTATTAGGAAAATTAATATAGTACCTTTAAATGATATCTAATTTATTCATAAAACAACATCAAATTAAGGTAAACAAACCACATCCATAAGAAGTAACTTTCAAAATACCTCCAATGATATTTATGAATAATCATACCTTGAGGTATTTTATTTGTAACTCAATATCCAATAGTTTTTAAAAAAATACATCTGCTAATACATTCGAAAATATATATTTAATATTCACTATCCTCTCCAATATTTGTCTCTACATTCTCTTTTTCTTATTCCCCTGGTCTTTGTGGATCATGGTGACTATTTCCCCCTTTTTTGTTGGTTTCATGCAATGATCTGTATAGTCCCTAATTTACATTCCTTAAAAAATTGTAGCTATTTTATATCCCCTAAATCCATCAGCTATATGAATTTAATATTCATACTTATAGTGAATTATAATTCAAATCGTGAAATCCATGAGGTGTTTCTTCCCACATTCATGACATTTTGAAAATTGAATCATTTTTCCGTAACAATCATTCTCACCTAAAAATATATAAGATTCCACTATTCCATTATATAGTGTATTTAGGGATTCAATTATATTTAGATTATTAATCATAATTTCTGTTATTTGGTTTATCAAAAAAACATGTTATCTAAATCAATATCCCATCACGTATGGTTTCTTTTTGAGATAATGTATACATTTTCTATGGGAGCCATGGTTAACATTGTTCCTTCAAGAATTATATATTACGAAACCCAAATGTGTTAATCATTAATGATGAATAATTAAACATGTAAGAAATCCCTTTTGAGGAAATTACATAAAAAATTCAACCACATAATGTGTTACTCTAGGAAATTATTTATTTAACATCAATTTCATCCTAAATCAAATTTGGTTCAACGAAGGATTCATTAAGACGGGTTCTCTCTTAACTCTTATACATATTCCTTAAAATAAATTTTTAATCAATCCATCATGGTGCTTCATAAATATAATATGATTTAATAAATCACATTCCATGGGATTTTGAAACAAAAAATGTAGTTAGGTCTCTTTGTCGTACACCATGTGATGATCAAGTTAATACCCAATCATCCGTTTTAGGTATTATTTATTCTAGGTATATATTGTCCAAATAATTCATCCACATGTATTTTCCAAATAAAGATTTCATTTTAAATAAAACCATGTACTAAAAACATTCAAAAATTTGATGATGTTATCCAATAATTGTATTTATCCATCTGTTTTTAACATTTTTTTCCCATTCTAATTCCAAAAATATTAAATATTACACTGACTAATATATTGGGATATCTATTCCTTATAAATTATTATAAGATTTATCTTCTAACTCCAAAGTGACATAAAAATATAAAACTCATAACATCTAAATCTCCAATGTTATCAAAACCTTATTATGATACCCACTATTGACCCCAGACCCACACTCATGAGTGTGGTTCCATAAAAAATAACATTACATAATTTTTAGGATAACAAGAGTCAATTCCTAGACATAATCATCCCATAATTATGAAAATATTTCATTACACACTTTCCCAAGAACTTTTACATTTATATCTTTATAGAATTTAGATAAATAATAAAATAATAAATTTGATTACATTATAAACAAATGTAAAAATTTTCTACTATATAAGAAAGTAATAAATATATATTATGTCTTAATAATCTCCTGTAAATCCCCTACACATGATATTCCTCAAGAAATATATGGTTTATTAGAGTTCTTCATTACCATGGGAAATGGAAACATAAGAATGTGTGATCTCAAATCCTCAGTAAGTGAAAACATACAACTAATGTAATTATGGCATGTATATTGAATACATATTATGCAATCCATAATTAATCATCCTAATGATATAATCAACTAAAAATAATAGCATAAAATATACATGGAAAATTATAAAAATAACTAGATCAAAGGGATAATAATAACTGACTTCTTGGGGATGGAATTCAAAAATATAGACATCTTGATCATATTTTCAAGGACATAACCAACACACCATTTTATTAATAAATTTAATATAAAATTTACAATTCCTATCTTCATGACCACAGTAATGAAATATTTTTGAAATGGGAATACATACACCAAATACCAAAACATGTTTTCTCATGGGGTATATTGATTCATTTAGGGGTTATATAATGTCTGGACCCACATGTAACTTGTTTACATCCAATGAATTCATAAAATGAGATAATAAAAAAAACAATACGTAATATTTTTTTTAATAACAATCTATATTTGAATAAAAACATATGAAACCTCTATAATATTCTCCATGTAAATAAAATGGGTAACATGAACATAACCCATATAGGGAAACAATGTGTTATTTTAAACAATACATATTCGTCTTTACATAGTAATCAATAAACAACCATATTAGGATAAAAAATATATGGATTTTCAATATTTACCCAATCCATAATTCTAAAGTATTTCTATATAAATATCCAATATTATAAAACCTTTTTTAGTAAGGGGTATATATTTCAGTTAATAAATTATGTAATCAATCAATATATGTAATCTACGTAAAAAACCTTTAATAAAATAAATAGACAATAATGAATTCATTATGTAAAGTAATTGGAATTAAGGTTATTCATATTCATGGTTCACGGTTATGATTTACAAAGGAAATGATGAATCATATCTATAAAAAATAATTATTAATAATCTATCTAGAGAAATAAGGTTTGTGGTTGAAATGGAACATATCCCTAATGTATGAAATAAAACTCATAAGGATGTTGAAATTAGTTGAAAACATCATTGAAAAATAATTTGTCGAATGTTATCACACAATAACGAATCAAGAATCAAATTTTTTGATATCACGTGTTCAATCTCCCAGTTTTTAAATATATATATATTAGTATATAAATCATGAAACAACGGTCCGATGACTGTGAATATTTTTTAATATTAAAAAAAAATGGATGTGAAAACATAAAACCGATTTTTGGAAACATTTTAAACATTCATGTAATATACAAACATACATGTCACTTTCAAAATTTACTTTTAAAAAGTTAATGTGACATATTTTTAAAAAATTTAATTTAAAAATATAATCTATATTAATGGATCCTTGAAATTGAAATAAAAATATCTACATAAAATTTGAATCCAAAGATAAATCATTTGATTAGAAAATGAAGCTATTTAATACTTTCAAATTACCATTATTTAAATCCCACATAGTAAAAAAGTAAAATATAATCTTCACTATATTAAATACTACTTTTCCAAAAGAGTATTGTAAAATTAAATATAATAAAATTTTATGGTTTAATTACATATGTGTGGAAAAAAAATAAAGATAAAACTCAATACCAAAAAATGCTCTTTGAGTTATCAATATGCATTTCAACAGACATACTCTATAAAGTAAGAAATATATAATAAGTATTTTTTTGATGTATAAATTTATATCTATATAAATATAATGAAATAATGAAATATAATGAAATAAATTATTTAATGTTACAAAATTATTTGACATATTTTCATGATAACGATTATAAGACAATGAACAAAATTAATTACCTAAAATTGTTACTATTAGTTTTACAATTGAATAAATAGTCATTTGAAGCAGATGGTATGATTTGTCTTGGTATGTCCTCAGAAATAGAGAATATGTGACAAAAATACATTAATGGGTAGTAAATTCTCTATACACAGAAAACATGGTTAACAAAATTTATTATTTATTAATGTATCAAAATCAGGACAATGAAACCCCTTACGACATTAGAGGATTCAAATCAATACCCCTTTGAAGGATATAATTTTAAAATAAAAATGAATAGCATAAATAGTGACACTATAATAGTAAAAAATATTTATTGGGAATTAGATACACTATTAAAAAAATACCATTATGTATAATAAGAAATATATTTAAAGAAATTAAATTTATGACATGAAACCCTTACCTAATTCATGATTCGTTCTGCGAATGCTCTTAAATTAATAAATAATTACTTTAAGATTAATAGATAATTTGTTAGAAAAATTAACCATATATATTTCATTTAGTATATAACATTTAGAATCATATTTATTTTTTTTATTTTATAGTATTTACTTATGTTTTTTTGAACCTTGAACCACAGTTAGGTTAATTCAAAGATTTTATCGATTAAGGATAATATTTTAAAAACAAGGGAAATACTTAATATAACCATTTAATAATAAAAAATCATTATTTTATTAATTAATTATAATTAAATTAGTATTTAATTTTATATAGCAATGCAAGATCGAGTTTTATGACATGTTTCTAGTAGGTTATTAAACAAACCCAAACATGAACATTTAACATCTAGATGGCTGAGTATGGATAAGAATGTATATAATATAATTATAAATGAAGAATAATGATATTATTTAGTTTTATTATGGGTATGAATTATATTATTAGTGGGATTGATAAATTAATAAAATCAATATGAAAAAAGAATAATGTTACATCGTGGAGGTGGTAATCTAGAGAATGCTTGATTAATATTTTTTCTAGAAGTGGATTTAATGGAATAAATAATGGGGTTTTAATTAATATAACAAATATTATGTATATTCAGGATAATTTAGTTATTATATACTTTTTTCCATTGGGTTCGGAACAGAATAAATACATGTAAATGGTATGGAGTTAGTAATACTTCCTTGTGTACCTTGATCATTTTCATGAAATCTCCATTGAAATGAAAGGATTATGATAACACAGGGTAAAAGGGGGATTACGAAAATTATATAGGATTTAAGGAGTAGAAATGATTTTATTTTTTATAAATAAATTAAATTTTTTTAGTTTTGTATGATGTGTATGAATTGTTCCCATTTTACGAGTGAAAGAACATGAATTTTATGATGAATGATAACCTTTCAATGATATCATTACACTATTCAAGGGAAACGATTATCAATGATTGTAATAAACTATTTTCGGGTGTTCATGAGTTATTAAATACTCAATAAATTATTTACCAACACGTTTTAAACTTTTTTAAAGTCAGTTGTTCTTATACATTCATTTTTATATTTTTTTTTAGGGAAACAAATTTTAACCCAATTAATATGTGTTCGACTAAGAATATAAAATAACCTCTCTTACCAAATTTATATATTCATAAAATAAATCTATTATCTATCTAATCATATTCATTTTATAGTTACGATAATATTTACTTTTAAATTGAAATATTTTATACATACAAAAACAAGTTTTATACAAAATGTTTGTTTCACTTATAAGTGTTCTAACTCTTATTTAGTATTCATTACCATTTGAAGGACTGGTAATTTATTTATATATAGGATTAATTTTTTTATTAATATAACTTTATAGATGTTCTTATTTTACTAAATTTGTTAAATATTATAATTAATCAATAAATAAATTCATTAAGAATTATAGATTTATTAATATCATGGTCATTAAATTAATTCATAGTATTATAGTTTTATATCAAGAAGTAAAATTAAACTATTATGACCCGAACTAATAATTCCCAAACCATAGCTACCCAAAAATCACCTTTAATAGGCCAAGGGATAGCGACTAGCATTGAGTAGGCATATCACACATATGGGAGGCCTTTTCCTAAAGCAACCATATACACACACCCAAATATACCTTCATTTAACAGTGGGGGGTTATAAAAACATTAAATTAAAATGAATGCATACAACTATTCAAAAGGGTAGTACAAAATAAGTAATATGGTAATAAAAGGAAAAAACACATAGCATCCAAAATAATTAAAAGTGTCCTACCAGCTCAGACGGAGGGGATCACTGTCGAAAGTAACATCCAGAAATATTATTTGACCATCTCTGGTAAACAACCCGCCCAGTCAAGATCACTAAGCTCTACCTACCTTAGCTCCTCATGGTACATCATTAAGGGGCCTATGATCCGGATAAGACACATCATATGTAATAAAATACCAGGTACAGGATATTATAAAAATATTCAGCAGGCACCCCAAAACCCCAAAAAATCAATGCGAGTAACGAAAGGAAACAAGCCGCTCGACCAAGCCAGAGAGAACCCAAATTAGAGATAAAATCCATATCGATATATCCTTTACTACATAATAATAGAGAAATCATTTCACAAGGGGTTTCAACCAATACATGAAAAAAACCACATGGAATCCCACAATAACCTAGATATATTCATGTTAGACTCCATGTATCTTGAGGTCCAGGCCTCATATCCATGTACATGATTTTACTCAAGAATATAAAGCTAACACCCAACCATTATTCCACACACTAAGTTCTCCACCATCCCAGTTGGCCCCTATTTAGGATAAAAACTACATCATGAAAAACACTACCATTTTAGATGGTATGTTCAAGACAACATGATCCATCATGAATAACGTACTAGGTATAACTCTAGTGGCAAGCACCAGAGGTCATGTCATTACTTACCATCACCCTATGCATGATTGTTAGAACCCATGTGTGGTGGCCCGACCTTCACCTCTTCACATAGATGATGGAGAACTAATCTAGACTATGCACCACATGAATCCTCTCTAAAGAGAGACTGTAGGAAACTACACCTCACCACTACATTATAGTATACATATTACTATCTTCTAACAAACCTATGAAGACTCTATTAATACTTTTTGGTGTGGACCAAAAAAATACATTGAGGGACCACTAACACCAAATTACTTATCACACATTACTAGTAGAGATGACTACTCCTGTTAACTGCACTCCACATCAAAGGGATCTTCCACTCCAGTGGATGTCTCACTGCCCATTGTTACCTGAAGATAGGTGATTAAAACAATATTGATGAGGACCAACCCCCGGATATGAAAGTGGAGTACCACTCATTAGATATAGGATTCACTCCTTAATATAATAGATGCGTGAGACTCTGTAGATAGAGTGCCCACACCCAATCGTGATATAAGAGTACCACTATGTGGATAAATGACCTACACCCTGGAATGATACTGGAGTTCCACGTTACTAGCACAATAACTCTTGGGGACCCTCACCCAGACATGATAAGGGGGGATTCCAACCCTAGGCTAGTGTACCCACAACCTGACTTGAAATGGGATTACCAACTCTGCGTGAATGATAATTGTAGTGGACCCACATTGTGGAACGACATTTGAGTTCTAAATCTATGGATATAGGACATAAACCCTGACATGATAGGTTATTACCCACTCTATCTATATTTCACATATTGAGGACATGTTCACTAACACTGTAGGATAGTACCGACTAAATAGATAAAGGATCCACACCCTATACCTTTAGTGGAGTACCAACTCTATTAGGAAAATGAGTATAATGGGAATGCACCTTGTAACAGTGGGGGAGTGTTGTCTCAGACTACACAAATGATAAAGGGAACTTGTGCCCTGATCTATCAGGGGTGTACTATAGTTTAAAGAACTACATTACAGCTAGATAAACCACAAAAATGATTTTGGGAGTTCCATATTTATAAAATAAGAATGTTAATGGTAACTCTTTCCATGATGGCACAAAGGAGTACAAGTCTAGCGACTCTATATAAGAAACACATTGATCTACTACATCCGTGAAGCGCCACTGAAAGCATTGAAAAACATTTCATTCCTCACATCCCAAAACAACCATGTGTAGAGGACCTATTCTTTAATACAATAGTATAGCACCACTCTTCTGACCAGTGTCTTGGGGACCCACATATTAAATTGATTGGGAAGGGTACAAACACTATTGTCAAACCAGTGATCCACCCAGATCACTACATGGGGTTATACACCGCTACTAAATATTCCTTCATTAAATACACCACATCATATAAGATAGGAATAAATGGAGGACATCATCTCATTCTACATGGAAACCTACATAGGATAGTGTACACTTAATCCTGAAATTGAGTTTCATAGAGTGATATATGAAAGGTGAAAAATCTCGAGAAGATCCTAAAGAGAGTACCTGACAATCAATGAGGCCCACAAAGACTATGAATTCACTCATGAACCAGGAATGTTTCACCTCATTTCATGATGTTTCTATCCATGTAGGCATACATGGATTGTATAGGATATACACAACATTCCCTTCCTCCCCATTTCCCCGATCGTGTTCTTCCTCCACATGAATTAGCTAGAAATGTATCCCACATTATATGTAACCATGGTACAATGCATGTCTCAGCTAAACATCCACTGGTATGTGTAATTTCCTTGTGCATGTGTCCAGAACACCATGACCGTGTACTTTGGGCATGTAATTTTACACCACCATGTACTATCGCATGGCTACCCTGGCCATGTCCTATGGCCACACGACTTGGCGTCACTACACAGTGTGTAACACTAATACACAATGTGTGTTACCCAAATCAATCATCCACTGTTGGGAATTATGTACTAATTTCCTCAATGGTTTCAATTTTGTGTGGACATGAATTTTTATAGGAGTTTCCCTACGAGTCTCCTTATTTACCCTTATTTCCCTCAAAAACTATAGATCATCCTAGAAGGGATATCAAGATATCGTTATAGGTCTCCACAACATAAAAACAATACATAATATAGGATTTCATGAATAAATCATAAATCCACCTACCATCGGAAGAAACAATGATGCTTCAATTGAAAATGGATTCTTGGATCATGCTTCTCCTCGATGTAATGACTATTTACATCAAAAAATGGGGATCAAGGGCACCATGTTTCCGCGATTCAATATCCTATTTCAGTATTGTAAAAAGGGGGATGGAGAGGGTATAATTTCTACTTGGGTTATACATAGTAAGTTTAAAGGGGGAGGGATAGTTTCTTTTATTAAATTAAATCATTTGAATCCCCTAAAACACCCCATCACCAACTCACCTTCGACTGAGAACCTAGAACTAACAAATCGTATTTCATTATTAGGGTGAGCATGATATAATTAACTAACCTACAATATCATAATTATGATTTGTATCTTTGGTCGGGATTTATTACATGTTTCATTGGAAACTTTGTTCACGTGACAAAATATATTTAATATTTTTAATTTCAGTATTCTAGACAATAGAAAACGGATACCAGCTTCCATTCAATGATTCTTTTATCTTGGGAGAAACCCATGCAGGATAGACATTGGATGGGATTTCATAAAAATCAATGATATCTAGGGGAAGATTTATAGTAATGTTTTTCCAACAGGAAAATCAGTTCGGCTAATTTGAAGGTTTCAAAAGATAAAATTGAACATCATGAGTGATGGATGGAAGATGGCTGTGATGAGGAATGTTTTGGTACCTCGGTAGGCAAGAAGAACCACCTTGCTGAGTTTCTCTTGGATAAAGAGTGGTTTGTTCATGAGGGATCCTGGAAAAAATGTCTCATGGATGGTGATATAAATACGGGATATTTTCAATCCTACCTCAAGGAAAGGAGGCAGTCAATTGTACCCAATATTTGAATAGAATATTGGTCTTTTACTCAAGTGATTAGGTTTTTGGGAGGTATGGATCTTGAATACATAAAAATGTTTTTGTATGATCCTAGTCCATATATGTTGGAGGGATATCCCTTGGTTAAAACTAATCTGTTTGAATTTATACCAAGGGTAGTGTCCAATGAGTTTAGTCTTTCTCTTGAAAAAATACCAGATAAAGATGAGGTTTGAGAGACGGTCAAGGCTCTCTATTATGAGATTTCTCCAGGGCTAGATGATTTTCCCAGGACTTTTTACATCATCTTCTGGGAGTTGGTTAATGGGTATATGGTTGAGACCATTCAAGACTTATTCAGTGTGGGTCATTGGTTTTGATTTTCTTTTACATCATCATTGATTCTCATTCTGAACGTGAAAGTCCCCTATACACTCAATCAATACCACCCAATTTATATGTGTAATTTTCCATTCATTTATCTGGAAAATATAATCAATAGAAGGCTTTCGGCTCATATTCCTCAATGGGTCCTAGAAAACCATCAGGGATTTATCAAAAGAAGGTCCACTCGATTGGACATTTCAATGGTTCGAGAGTTGGTAGGGGATATTAATCTTAAGACTCATGGGTCCAATGTTTGATAAAAGTGTACATGAAAAAATCTTATGCTAAAATGGAATGGAATTTTATCAAAAAAAATTTTTCTCACATGGGTTTTTCCATAGGGGGTGTTGATCTACTATTTAGAATTTTCAACATTCCTTGGCTTGATGTCTCCTTTTTGTGGAAGTGACACAATTTCTTCAAATCCAACCGAGGCTTGAGGTAGGGAGTCCCTCTATATCCTAGTATCATTTTCATGATTCAAGATTTTCTTAGTGGATATTTTGTGAGGAAAATTCATAATGGGAGGATTCAGGTATATTGTGGTAGAGTGAATTCCGGTGATGATTCACATATCTTCTTTTCAGATGAAATGTTATTCTTCTTGAATGGTAATAGGCCTAACATTGGGGAATTTAATAGGGTAATGGAAACATATTGAAAGTTGAGTGGTCAATCCATCAATCGAAAGAAAAGTAGTGTGATTATCTCGAAATGTTGTTCCGAAAGAAGGGGAAAAGGATTGAGGGGGAATTGGGAATACATAAAAAATCATTCCTAATGGAATATCTCATTACTACTATTGAATTAGGAAAGGTCTAGATTCACCACCTAGACAAGCTCAATAATAAAATTACAAATCACATAACAAATTGGAAGAACTGGTTTCTCAGTCTTGGGGGCGTATTATGCTGGTCAATTGTGTCATTTTCTCAATTCCCATGAACGTGCTCTCGATGATCAAGGTTCCAAAGGTGGTGCTGATTAATATTGAAAAATTGTTGAACAACATTATATGTGATTCATATAATGAGGGAATAATTCACTAGACATCATTGGAATGGATGACTAGAGAGGTTTCTGAAGGTGGTATTAGTGTCTCATGTTGTAAGAGGTTAATTGCAAGGTATGGAAGATAAGCTTGGTTAGGAATTTGTAAAGAAAAAATCTATATTGGAATGGTTTATTAGTAAAAGATATTAAAATCACATAACCAGTGGAATACGAATTTTTTCTCATAAATGGCTCATGATCTCTAGTTACTTACATGTTCTTCACAGTGAATCAAAATGGTTGTCTAGTTGTGGGAAAATAAATTTTTGGAATGAAAATTGGGTAGTTTCAACAATTGTCTTCCCAGGTTTCCCGACTCAGGAGAATTACATTGCTCAAGATAGAAATTTTAGACCCTTTATCCAAGCCATTATCACACACAGTCAATTGAAGATCATTGATGTCATCACCTTAAATAATGAGCCTGATAAAATAATTTTCATAGGGTCGGCCTCAGGGATGTTCTCAGCCAGGGGGAATCATTCTCCGATTCAGGTTCATGGAATATCAGATATATGGAATGAAACGGTATGGTGTAATGATCTGACTGTGAAGTATAATTTCCTTATTTAGGTTGTTCAAAATCAGGTTGTTCGTACATATGATCAGGTGAAACATAGGAGGATTCCTCTTATATCTAAATGATTGTGTTTCTCGATTCCCACCAAAGAGTCGACTGGTCACCTTTTCTTCACCAGTTATTGGGTGACCATTGATTTTGGTTTCCATGGTGAGATTTCAGACAGGGAGGTTAGGAGGCGTTCTTTTCATCTTTTCTACATTCTTGGTTCATGAGAACCGATGACAAAACCTCTGAGAAATAAGCGAGGGTGATGCAACTTATTAGGGGATGTGGGAGTATTTGGAGAGCTTGCAACCAGAGGTGACATGGGGGTATGATCTGTTCGAATCTGGCGCTGGTGTTACCTGCCAGGTGTACCGGGATCGATTTTATCCCACCTATTAAGGGTGGGGAGACCATCCCCTATTGTGAATTTTCATTAAAGGTAATTCTTATAACCCATTTTTACATGTTGTGAATAAGAAGATATGTTGGGTGTAGTGGAAACCTACGAGAAATGGTCTGAAGATCAATGTTTATGGGTCTTCCATGTCTTGTTTTATGAGAGGGGTGGTGTGGTTCGTGGCTCCCAAGGGTCTGTGAAACTGGCTTTTAGTGATGATTTTGGAATGGGCGACTATCATGTTGAAGAGGCATATGCAAAGATAAAAGGCATTGTTCTTTGTCTTTCACATAATCTTGTGCTTGTGTTAGTGGAAACTGACTTGGGTATTCTTCATGTGTCACTTTGAGGGATGCTCCTCATTCCATGGACATTGCCTAAATTGTTCCTAGATGAAAGTGTATTATAGTCTCTCAGGTTATCCCTAGTCACACATGGAATGAGGGGAATAAGGTTGCATATTTTCTATCCTCCAGGATTACCGTTGGTGATCAAAGTATTTTGTTTTTTTACCTTTGGATCTCTTCCATAGAAAGGTGGTAACTTTGATAAGGTAGATGCTCTGGGAGTTTATTATTTTAGTCCTCCTTAAACTTTTTTTGTATGGGAAACTTCCATGTTTGAATAATTAATAAAATGTTAATTTTGGATGGATGGAGAACTCACCAAGGGTTCCCATGTTTCTTACAAAAATACACTGAGGAGAACTAGAAATGCTAAGCCTAACTCATTTCTAACTATAAGTAGTTATTTATCGTGTAATAAGAGTGACATTTCACCTCAGATATAATATATGGAAAAAACCTAGAACCAAAAAAAATCAATCATAAGGTCTAGGGGTACACCACCTCACTAACATAACATATCTATTGATGTAACCCAAATCTTCACATCCACCCTTGGATGAACTGCACCATGACCTCCTCATGAATCTTGCATACAATTTTGATGACAAGCATGCGAGGGTACCAATGAATAAAATAGGGATTCCCATGTGTAAACACTAGGTCTTACCAAAAACTTCAACTTAAAACCTCCAACTGTAACACATCTCACCAAAACATAAATAAAACCACACCCATTAGTGGATTCTTAACCAAGTATGGATGGTTGGAAACAAACCAACACTATAAAAACATCTTATGGTCTAATTGTGCCTCTATAGAAGAATTCTATGAATTTCTCTCCCCCCACCTAGGATTACATGCATATGGTTTAAATAGAAAATCACCACTTCTAACACCATGATAATTTTGAAACTCCATCGGAAACCCCTTCACCAAACACACAAGTCTACGGTACTCAAACACCACACCCCAACATTGTCCACTTTGGGAAGAATTGAGTTACCTATATTATTTTAATCGTGTAAAAAATGAATCTCAGTGGGGAAATTTTTCCACTTCCTCATGAGTACAATGCTACAAAATCTACACCCACACAGGGTTCTATTGATGCCCTGTTTAACCCTATATAAAACTCTAGAATAATGTGTAAATATAATAGTATCAAACAATGGTGTCTAACAATTAATACTATGGAAATGAGAAAGTAAAAAATAGTGTACCTCTATTCATATTTAATCCTCTCAGGAAAAGGACTATATGGACTTCATTTATCCTCTCCCACATCCTTCAGCTCTTATATCCCCACGTGGAGCACTTAGGGGTGATGGTGGGAACAACTCAAACTACATGAACCACTTGTTTGTCTCCCCGCTCTTCTGCAACATCCACGATAACGCAGAACTCCATGCTCTAAATACTACCTTTTTCAATGTGATTTGTTGACCAAATCCCTCTCGCCAATATTGGGGGTTGGAAAATTTCATTTAAGATGTCCCTAACCATCGTAAGAATAACACCCCTTCTCCTACAGATGACTAGATCCCCAACACGGTTCATGCGCTACAATCCCACACATTTGAGTCATGAAATTTTCATTCCTCCCACATCAATATCCTATCATCTTTTTTATGCTAACTACTATTGATATCTGAGCCTTGTGAACACCACTTTGGTCCATATCTGTCCATCCCTCCACCAGGAATATATCTACTTTCACATCTCACTCTATTACCCCATATAAGTGGGAAGGCTCATGGAGACCACACCTTCCTGGATGTATCTGTGAATGCCATGGAAAAAGATCAGAGCTCTATAGAATAGGTATAACACCATATCTAGGTAGTATCATGATTGATCAATGAACCTTTCTTAATTCTCTTCCACAAACATGTTATCCTTCAGAATCTATATAAGCTTCTCGATACACACTAATGTCAATGTTTCTAGGTAAACCTATTCCTTAAATAGTCATACAAACTCTACCAATGAGAACATTTTTTTATTGTGGATACGTGTCACAAAAATTCACCATCTCCTAGATGACCCCTTCATAAGGCTCACCACTAGGACTAATATATGATCAGGAGGCATCCTCAGAAGGGGTAAAACCCAAATGACTACCTTAATTCAGTCTTCAGATTCTTGGGGGGTCTGGATCACCCCAATACAATATATGAAACTTCCTATAGAATTTTTCAAGCACAATCAATCGACATAAATACTCATCTGGAACTACTGATCAACTAGTTTCTCAATGGGTGGTGGCTCCACTAGCAAACCACCCAGAGGTACCACATATGAACTAGTTACCTGCCCTAAACTCTCATCATTGGGAAGATATTCAATAAAATCAAGTCATACAACCATGTGTAGCTATCTTCATTAGGGATTATTTAAATATAATCAATATGTGTTATGGTCAAAATATTACGTCTGGGGAGATAACTCAAGAAGGACACTAAAAACCACATCCCAATCTTAAATTCAAAAGTTGATCCATCTCTGATACAACCTTGTCACACTATGTCCCATGGGGGCATATCACACTGACACGATGCCTTTTCTTAAGGAACCTATATGAATTCAACCAAAAATAACCTCATGAAACAATGTTGAGATATAAAATGTTTTAAAATAAGAATAATATATAAATATGTCTCAACCCTGAGTGAAAATGACATAATGAAGGCATAAAATTGGAAAGGAACATACCCACAAAAAACATTAAATGCATCCAACATACATAAATGGATGTGATTGATGTAAAATGAAATTTCTAGAATGTTCCTTGGACGAGCTTATGTAAAACATCAGTTGATCTATATCAATAATATCTTCTTGATTTTTTTCCTCTAGGGACTCTTTCTAATGGATTATGGTTTGAAAAAGACACAAAATGTGTGTTAAACCCCCTATAGGGGTGAGTATTTTATATACTTAGTTGGTATCCCAATGACCAAAAAAAAAGAAACTAAAACGAAATAGTCTACTCAACCTATCCAGATTGATCCCAAATGAAAGAGAACATCCACCTTGAACCATCATCATCTATAGATGACTAGTTAGATTTTTTTCATAAGGGTTGTTAACCAGTGCATGTGAAAATAGAAAAGGACTCCTAGAATCACCCAGAAATACTCATTTCATACAATTAGTCTCATGCGGTCTCAACCTCATAACCAATTAAAATGTTCTACTATTGTCTCTAAAGGTAACATACAACCAAGAGAATTTTCTCTATGATCTCATCCATCCCATATAGGACCTTTCCAAGAGTTTCACTCAATTGGGAACAACTCTACCATTCTTGATGGTGCATCAAATATAATGTTCTCCATTGTGAATTAATTACTTGTTCAAACTCTATTTCACAGAATGAGAGGCCTCATAATTTCTATCCAATAAATTGTGCATGATTATAAAAAACCAAGTGTAGAGGTTTCACCCTCACTACTGCACATAGTTGAGGGAGAAATGATCTAGATAATTAACCACATCCATCCTCTTTGAAGACAAATTGGAGGAAAAAACACCTCACTACTAACCCACAGCTGAGGGAGTATTTTATCATAACTAGATTGAATTACCAATGTCACTCTTATATAAACATTCATGAACCTCAATCTGTTGAGTTAACACTAACTCCTAACTAGGTAATTCATGTAACTATTAAAGGGTACTTATCCCGGTAACTATACTCCACAATCAAGGGTGTTATTAATCCAATGGAGGACCCAGTCCTCACCACTACCTGATTAAGAGGGAGTATTAATCCCTAGATGAGGATCGACACTCTGGTACTACATTAGAGTACCTCTTAATATAATAACACCATGATATTATTGGATAGTACAACTAAATATAAATAGGTCCCACACCCTAGAATGATAGGGGACTACCACTCTATGACAAGAAGACCATATCCCTTGTATGATAGGGGAGTACCACTCTATCAGCACTATCACTATGGGGGGCCTACACCCCATTTCAATATGGGGGTACCAACCCCATGTTAAAGGACACATTCCCTAACATGGAAGGGGAGTACCAACACTTCCAATATAATACGTATGGATGAAAAACACCCTAGAATGATAAGGGGGTTCTAACTAAAAGGATATAGTACCTACACCATGGAATGACATGGTAGTACCCACACTCTCTATATGTCACAAATAGAGGACCCACGCCCTTACACAATAGGTGAGTACTAGCTCCAAAGATAGATGAACCATACCCTATTCATACATGGGAGTACCTAATCTGACTAGCCAATTAGTATGGAGGGCCCACGCCCTGTCATGATAGGGTAGCATTGTATCCAACTACATGAACGATATAGGCTACCCACACCCTAATTTATTTGGGGAGTACCAACACCATAAGAACTACTCTATGGGTAGAGAAGCCTCAAACACGATGTGGGGAGTCCAATCTCTACCAATGCATAGAGGTAGGGGAAACCCATGCTCTGATGGAATAGGAGAGTACCATCTCGATCATCTCTCTCCAAGAACCACACTAATATTCATCCTTCATTAAGCACCATTGGAAGTATCATCACACTCTTGATACCTCTCATCCCAATAGTAACATTGGTAGGGGACCCACACCTTGACACAATAGTGTTTAACCACTCTACCATCCTAAAGATTTATGGGGACCTACATCCCATGGAGATAGGGAAGGGTATCAATCCCAACATCAACCCAGTGATCCACTTTAATCACTACCTGAGGTTAAACACCACTAATATTATGTCATTCTTAAAGCACATCACATCATATTTTTTGGACTAAATGAGAGGCATAAATCCCTTTATATGCATAAAACTAATCTAGATAGGTTACTAAAAAGACTGATTTCTAGATCTTGAGAAGGAGATATACAAGGAAAAATATCTCAAGAAGATCCCAAGGGAATATATAGCATGAACTAGGTCACACATAGCGTCTCAACACACCCGTGCACCTCGTCGTGCCCACTGATTCACGACTTTTCTGTATACGTTGTCATGTGTAGTGTGTATATGATATACATAACATTCCCTTGTTCATAAATCCATCACCCATGTTCTTCCTCCACATAGCTTGACCAACAGTGCCTCGCAGAAGATGTGTACCCCATGGTACACAGTGTGTCCAGGCTAAAAAACCACTTGTCTGTGTCATTTTCCAATGCCTATATCTATCACCCCAACCCCATGTACGTATTCCATGTACATTTACATGGCTTCTTCTATCTTACAATTTTGGAGGGGATGGGTTTACCTATACTTGTGTTGTTCATGGTCATCACTATCTCGCCTTTGACTGAAAACCCAATGCTAACAAATTTTATTTCCCTCCTAGAGTAAAAAAAACAGCCTGGAATCAAATATGGTATCAAAATTTAGATGTGAGACATTTCTCAATGTTTATTCCTCATTTCATGGGAATCATTGTGGGACTGAAAAAATATATTTAATATATTTGATATCACAGAATTGATGATTTTCATGCCCAATAATCTTACAGCGACTCAGTGCTTAGATTTGGAAATATTCTTATAGATATTCCAAATTCATACAAGTCAAAAGAAGATCATTACATAAACATTATAAATATTCTAATGATGTTGTTATAAAATATTATATAATTTTTTTGGATTTAATTTCTCTAGTTGATAGGTATATTTTTTAAATATATGTTAAAAAATTAGTATTAACAGTAAAATATTAAAGATTATTTCTCTACCCATTCAATCAGTTCTATATCATTTATGGTTTAGGATACCCAATATTAATAATCTAAAGTATTTGGAGCAATATATAGATTGAAATATTATAATATCCAATGAAAACTAATCATGATGAATTCATATTGGTGTGTATGTCCTAATCAAAGCCATTGTTATATATCACTAAGTGGAATCATCTTGTGAATATTAATTATTGTATTTTGATATTCCAAAACCTAATAGTCCAAAATAATTCATGTCATATATGATTGTAACATCAATGAATTTTTTGAAAAAAAATCTATTAAATTTAATTTCGTCGATATCTTTTTTTATATGTAAAACTGAGAATAAACATACCATGAAACATTATTATTAACTATTCATTGATTTAGTGGGTATTAATTGGATTAAAATAATTATGAAATACACATAAAGGTAATAATCAAAAAAATATTTATTAATTAATGCTTTGGAAATAAGGACACAATTTTTAGTAAAGTCATTTTATTCATAAAAAATATGTTTCCTTCAAAATTATTTTTATTTATATTTCCAAAATAAGATTATAAATAATTTATAGAATTTTTTTTAAAAAATTTATTTTATGAAAAATATATATCTTTTTAAATAATTATATGTAAATTATCTTTATTTTAAATCTTTGGATTTGTTTTGAAACGATTTATTTTCTAGTGAATAGTGAAAATTCAATTTTTTTGGAAAACAATATTTTTTTGTTTCAAGCATGTGAAAAAGAAAAATTTTGTAATAAAATAGTTTAAAAGTAAAATTAGTTATCTTATACTTTTAATAATCATATTATGTTCATTGGAATCAAATTTATATTTCAATTAGGAATAAAAAAAATTTACATAAAAAATAAATTTTATGAATAACTAGTTTTATGCTTACAATTTGTTTTTCTATTGATAAATTAAATTTATCATTATTTTTGAATGATTTTAATTAGTTTTATTAATTAATATTATTTGAAATTTTTTAATATTTATCTAATATTTTTTCTTTGCAAGGGATATGAATAAATCTTATTTATTCTTAAACTATATTTCTCTACAAATTAGTTTTTGTCTTGTTTTTTGAAATTATTTTAATTTTAATTTATGACTCATATATTTATTAAATTTTATTAAATGTATAAAATATTTTGAATTAGGAGGATCAAATTTGGAAAATAGTTCCACTTTATATTTATGCATTACGAATAGTGACTGTGAAAATATTTAGCACCACAGTAAGGGGTAAATCGGATTAATGTAGGTTAAGAATAAGAGATAATGAAATAATTTTTCAACTTAATTATTATTTTATGAATATAATTAAACCCTTATAGATTTAATCTAAAAATTTATTTATTTAATGGAATCTTTTCACTGAAAGTGACCTTTTATAATACTTAGAAAATGTAGGGTTACACAATGACACATTATTATTTTTAAATATGTCTTATATGTTCAAATGGGAAAAAATAAAGTTAAAAGGGAATATAAGTTTCAATTTTTGGATTAATAAAATTTTTTCTGGATAATTATTTATTCCTATTTTTTGAAATTTTATCATTAATTTTAATTCTAATGAAATAATGATTCAACATTTCATCAATTAATAAAAAACAATTAAAATGATCTTAAATTTTGTTAATGTAATTTAATTTGAAGGGGTTAATATGTTACAAAAAAAATTAGTTATATATAAAATATTATTGACATAAAAAATTATTATTTTATAATTACAACATTTTCTTTAAATTAAAGGATTAGCATCAAAATTAACCTTATGGATATTTTATCAAAATTAAATTTTATTAATTTATTAAAATATTATAAATAAAATTGAAATTGGACAAGTTGGATAGTATAATGACTAAAATTTAATCTCCTCGAAATTTATGAGTCAATTATGAACATATAAGTAAACATTTTATCCCTTTTTGAGTAAAAAATCAGATGCCATTGGTATGGATAAAATTGGATAACCATGGGGTATTGCAAAAATATGAGGTTCAAAATACCACATAAACAAGTAAATATGTTATTTTTTATGATATTTATATCATATATTACCATATAATAAAATATATTTCCAATTGTATTTATATTTCATGATGATGACATTTTTATATTTTAATATTTTAATACATTATAGGGGTTCATGTCCCCTCTTTTATAATGGGGAACCTCTCCTCTATTTTTTTCACACCACTTAGAGCATTCTATAGCGACCAAAATCTAAAAAAAATACTATTTATATTGACATATTGTAAATGTTACAGTCTTAAAAATAGTCCAACCACATGAACTATAAGAGAATATCTAATAGAGTTTTTTTAAATAGAATGAAATTTTATTATTTGATTACTTTATTTTTCAGTCTAATCTTACCTCCTCTTGTTTAATAGTATTTATAATAGTATAAAAAATTATGTGCCCAAAATATACTAAATGTTTATTATGATTACTAAAAAAATTATAAACCCTCTTTCCCATAAAATAGAATGTGAAAGTATTAGTCGTGCGTATGTATGACTTCCCATCTCCACAAAACAATAAAATTAATTTACCATCACCATCATTTATGGATGTGTATAATAATGGTTATTAGGTTTACATTTTATATTAATAACATTATTTTTTTTAATGATAATAAAATATCTATTTTATTATATTTAACTTAGTTGGAAAATGATAACGTCACTTGTGCATACATATCGACCATCACCTCCATGGAGTTATGTGATTCATTTTATAAATACACATTACAAGGATAATAATAAAAATAGATTTGATCAATATATATTATTTATATGTTATAATAATTAATATTTAAAGTTGATTTCGTATTTTCCTTTATTTAGTTATGTACATCAAAAATGTTAACGGATTTTTATGCATATGTACGACCTAAGGTGTCTGTGAGCTGTGTAATTAAATCATCTACAATTACTGATGTGGATGAATCAAAATATTTATATATAATTAATATTTATGATATAATATTAACTTTCCTTATTTTTGTATATAATTATAATAAATATAAATTTATTATACTGGAGGTTAAAGAACTGTTCAATTAACTCAATCTCAAGGTATGTGATTTTCATCTCACTTTTATTTATGTGAGACAGATTCTATATTCTCCACATTTTTATTTTATTTTGTGTATATAATTCCCTTGAATGTTGTTATTATTAATATTATTATGAATTCCATTAGTATTTATATATCTATCTATGTTTCTTTCATTCATAGACCTTACAATTTATTTCTTACCTAAGTAGTACTAGATTTATGTTTCAATCATACTTTAAAAGGGATTATTTATGCTTTAATTTCCACTAAATAAAATATATAATCCTTACCTGTTAAATCCATTTCATTTTTCTTCTCCTATTTTTATTTTATAAAAAATACAGGTTTTCCTACCATTTTCATCACTTTATTTACTACTAATCCCCAAAATATATTATTAATTAAATTCAATTTTCCTGAACTCTTATTTAAAAAAATTAATTTGTTATATATCCGAGTTCTCTTAAAAAGGGTTTATATAATTCATTCACTATTCTCCTATGATTGATTAATTTCAATTTTATAAATTTTTTTCTTTCGAAAAATTGTTTAAAGGAATATTATTTTTTCTACTGAGATATTGTATACTTTTTCTATAAAAGTATGAATAGAATATTATATTTTATTGTATATTGCATGAAAACAATTTCCCACCATCATGACTGAAAAAGGATTTGAATATTACATTACATGTTTCAAAGATTAATTTCAAAAAACCTTATTTCATAAAATTTTGGAAATTTTTATGTTTTAAAATGGTTATTTCATTGTGAAAAAGATACATTCCTCAAAAAACATTCTAGTTATCATGTAAAGAAGATCATCGTCTATAGTAAGATCCTTAGATGTTATGTACAATATAATGGGAACATGATCCAATGATTCCATCATTATTCTTTCACTATATAGTTAATTATTATGATGGTGGGATATCTATGAAACCAATTTATTTTCATGTGTTATTATAGGATAAATTGGTGAAATGTTCATGAAACCCATTTTATTTGCGCAGGTTTTTATTTGATGATATGTTGAATTTTATTATGATCTTAGGCTATTCAGATTTATGGTTTTCATTATATGATGACTGGGCCATGAATTTTATATTCAACAAATGCATTAGGTCATGTTTTATATCTCATGAATAATTAAGGGAAGAAAGTCAATGTGATTGATATATTACAGTAAAATAGTACACGTTATTAATCCATTATGAGAAAAAAGTCGACCTTCTTGATCTATTATAGTTAAAAGCCAATTTTCTTTATAAAATATTGGAAAATAGTTGATGTGTTTGATCCATTATGGGAAAAAAGTTGATTTTCTTGATCCATTTCAGGAATAAGGTATTGTGTCCTGACCTGATAATATTTGATGGTTTTTATATTTAACCATGAAATATATAATTGTTTCTATAATTATGTTGGTTCCAACTTTACATGACATTATGGTTCATCATTGATTTAGGATGTTTTTCACTCTTATGAATCATTCATTTTTATGTGATAAATATTTATTCCAAGACTCATTCTTATGATCATTAATATATTATGTATGAACATTTTAATTTATGGACATGATCATATACACATATTCATATCGTATGATTTTATAATATCGTTGATTTATATATCCCATGTGCACCCTTACTGAGCATATAGGCTCTCCCTTTATTATGTCTCATTTCCCAAGCTAATGATTTATAGTTTTAAGAGGCGATTTCATATAAGGAGTACTAAATAAGAATGTATTTGAGAGAGATATTAAAGATATTCCATGAGATAATAATATATTGTATCTATTCTATAATGAAACTAAACCTTTATTATCACTAGGCTAGTTTTTATGAAATTTATTAAATATTAACCAATTAAAGTGTAATTTTTGTTTATGAAAATATTGGTTAACTATATAGATAGTTGTTATCCAAATCATAGGTGTCTATTTAAGAACATTTTAATAGTATATTTAGGTTATCATTATAGTGGGGAACTATTATAGCCTTTAGATATGATAAAGACACTATTTAAATTACCAAATTAATGTTACATAGATGAAGAATTATTATGTGATTTTTTTTTAATTTTATACTAGTAAAAATCATAATGTCAACCTGTTCTAGGTAACCCAATTAAATAGAAGAAAATTTAATTACATTCAATTGATAACATGTTTTAAATGAATATCTCAAAAATGATTCTCATCCTTATTATGATATATGTATTTTTTCAAAAAGTATACTAAATTATTTGTTGTGGCTAATATACTTACAAAAAAATAAACTTATTGAGAAAAATCCCCCAAGGGATGATATTTCCGATGTATATGACTTTTTAATTTATATGACTTGAGCTACATAGATAGAACCAATTATAATCTATAGTCAAAATACTGAGTTATATCATTGTTCCTTCTATATAAAACACCATGATCTTGGATCATGTTACTTATACACACCACTTTTTTATACACATGAAGCCACAATATACATAAATTATAATTTGCAAAATGAGACCACTAATTGGTTAGGAAACATCAATTTCATAAAATCTCTAATAGGAAATCGACACATTTAGAATATAATTTTATATAATTATGATCTGTTTGAAAACATTCTTATGTGCATCCCATAAAAACTAGTTCCACATCTCCTCTATAAATTGGGAATATATCCTTTTCACACCTCATGTATTACAGTATAATATTTATATCCAGGCAATGTAGTTGTCCTTGGATTTCTTAATATCTTCCTACCATAATCATGTAATATGAAACATTAGGAATGGGAAAAATAATGTAATCTATGATAGATCAAATAACATAATCATAAGGGATTATAATCATAACCTCTTTAACCCCTATTGTGTCTAAGGATGTATTTTTTGGATAGATTTATACCATGTGACATTGGAATATATAATAACACATATTATTTCATATTAAATCAGAGGTAACCGAAGAATATAATACATACATATTAAATAATTTTATCCCATTATCCATTACATTTCACAAAAAAACACACTATAAATGTGGTGAAATGAAACATAAGAAATAATGAGCTTCTATTCTCTGTAGCGGATGAAGATAAGGGAGGTCTATAGAAGAATATAAGTGATAATAAAATGATCATATCAGTATAAGAACATATTTATGGTATTGGTAGACAATAAAAGATAATCATACACAAAAAATATATATCATTTAATACAATTTATGACATATGTATTTTTTTATATCATAATAAATGAGTATGTTTACTTGAGTCTATAATCATGATACATGAGAAAAAAATACAAGAACAATGAATAAAATAATAATGTTTCTCAAATAATAAGCATAAAAATAATAACATATTCAGGGATAATTGCCACGAAAGTTTTATCACAATGGGATGAAGTGACTACATTCTAATAACATAGTCTACATGGGATAGAACCCTCATATCATAACATAGTATACATAAGATAATCATCCATATCTCATCCAGGACTTATGACATAAAAAATATAACCCAATGAATTTGAGTGTTATAATGGACCCAGAAATCACATAATGATAAACCATATATTTTTTTTATATAAGAACCAAAAAAATTAAATTAAATTATAGCATAATTAATACATGTAAAAGAAACTACTTTCCAAAGAAAATCTATAAAACTATTTTGTGAACCATCCACGTGTATAATGTGTATGGAATAATTATTGAATATCCCCAATTATATATATGAATAATTGAATTATATTAACTGATATTAAATACAATTAACAATATCATTATGATATTACTATGAAAAATAAGAAAAAATGCATTTTTATATTTTTAATAACATATATTTCAGAGAGAAAATTAACAGAATGATAACTAAATTTAACTTGGAAAAACATGAAAACATTTGAACGGATATTTGTAAATTAATATGATTTATAATTAAAGAAATTTTATTCATGCAAAAAATGGGAAAAATTGTATTTTTTTACAATTTTTTTATGAAACTCAATGCCATAGAAAATGACCCATTTCAAAACGTTCAAGAACACGACCATAAATATTTTGTAAAAATACTAAATTATAATATAAAATATTCTTATGAAATCATTAAATTATAGATTATGACATTTATAAAACTAAAAAAATGAATTTGGACACGGAATAGAAAGATTCTCTATAGAAAAAAGAGAGATGGTTTACACCACTTGCATGGAAATTTTTGATTGAATTGTGAAAAAAATAATGGTAAAATGGTAATAATTCAGGTAATACTGGGGAATATATAAATAAGAATAAAATTTAGGGGATTTTATATAATATATAACTTCCACAGATGGAAGATCAAATAGAAAAAATCTTGATTTCAAAGAAAATTTGTAAATAAACCCTTACCTCAACTCTAATTTTTCACAATATCCCATTAACCTCATGTATAATAAACATAATCATTTTAATAACATTTTTTATAACATTATTAATATTTATTACCTATTATAAACTTTAATTATAATAGTTCCTTACTCAAATATTAGTTTGATATTCCTTATTTTCATCATCAAACATCAATAAAATTAATTATTTCCTACAAGTTTAGTAATGGTGTTGTCAATCCTTATTTTATGAAACCAAGTCCAGAATTTATATAATATTAATGGTAGTAAAATATGTTTTTCTTATTCTTTATTCATTTCCATGTTCATTTGTTGGATGTTATAGTTATGTTTTTTTCATAATGGGTTACATGAAAAGCATATTTTGGGTAATTTATAGAAAACCCTATGTCAGTTTATAATGTTTGTTTATTTTTGTAAATACTTATAGAAAACTATTCATGAAATATATTAATAATTAAAAATTAAATTAACAATGTTAATATATGGATACATATTCCTGATGAAATTTATAATTCTAGTATAAGAAAATTAATGGAGGAGGATAAACTATCCTAAAAAAGAACAAGTTATAATAGATAATGTGACGGATTTTAGTGTTTTTTATAGTTCTGTGATTTTATAAAAGACATAATGAATTCAGTATAACATTTATTTAGTGGATATTAATATTTATTAACATTTAACATGAAAATATAATTGAAAATTTTTTAGAGTAACTTTGATATTTGATGAATTTTCTTTTTCTCGACAAAGGATCATTTGGATTGGAAAATCTAGTCTTTATTCATTGAACTAGAAGATTCCAAATGTAAAAATAAGGATTCGGGTGTGTGAAATTGTGAATATATAAAATTTAAAATGAATTTAGATATTAGACTAGGAGGGTTAGAGAATATGTCCTTTTATAAGTGAGTTTGAGTGTGTTTTTTTGCAATTTATCCTTAGTAAATTGTGAATGATGATCATTTTCAAATGGAATATCGACCCATTATTAAAAAGCAAAGTATTCTCTTTTTCACTCAATTATTCAATTTGTTTGATTTTTTAGTAATTATACATCATTTTAAGCATATACTATATTTTATAGTTTTTATGGTATAATGTCGTTATCAACTATTCATCTCAGTAATTGCTTTTTACCCCTAATGATGAAATTGAGCATATTTCTATTTTGATAATTATAATTAAAAATTTAGATTATATTTAATGTAATTAAATTTAGATTTATAATAAATTTAATATTTTAATTATTTTAATCAAATATATAGAAAATACTAGTTTTATAGAAAAACGATTTTTCAAACAATATGTGTTATTATTCTATATTATAATCAATTATTAATAAAAAATTTCAAATACATTTTTAATACTTTGAGTAATTAAATGAGAATATTTATTTAAAATTTAACAATTTAATTTTTTAAGATCAAAATACATAGTACCTAAAAATAGTTCATTGAAAAATATTATTTCTTCATTAAAAAATTTTAATCGCATCCGAATAGAATTAATTATTAATCTTATATCCATTTTATTTTATCAATCAATCAGTATAAAAATATTTCATAAAAAATTAAACAAAATATAATTATTTACTAATAGTAATAATAATAATTTACCTATAAAATAATATTTTATAGTAAAATATTTTAACTAAAAATTATCCATGTATTTTAATTTTTTATTTTTTTGAATTAAATTATTATTGATTTCATAAATCTTCCATCACCCATAGGAATAACTAATGACCATATATCCAATGATCATATTTTTATTGGCCACTTTTGTAATGACTATATATATATTCGTTAGATTTATTTCCTATATAATTACTTACATACATTGTTAGTGTCATTCATCCAATTTATTTACATTTATCTTAAAATTATATTATATTTTTAATTTTTATTATTATTTACATAGAGATAATTATATTAATGAAAATCCACACAAACCATAAGGAAATGGGTTACATGTTTTTTCTTTTTATTTACCTGTGATTTTATCCCTATTTTAGTTTTCCTAATGATTTTTCATAATACAATATTGTTGTGTATTGAATTTTTTCCTTTAATTCTACTATTTTGAATCAAATAAATTTATCAATTTTTTTTATTTTATTATTCAAATAGAAACAATCTATTTCATATTTTATTTAGTTAAATGAAGTTATATTAAAAAAACATAGGGGTGATATATTTCACCCTCTATAAGATAATTTTTTTACTTAAAAAATACATTACTTCAATGAAAACAAATGAGGATACTTCTTCATCATTACATCATCCAATTACCATTTAGCATACTTTAAAATATGAATCCTCCAATGAAAATTTACTATATTAGTGTTCTTATTTCATATTACATTATCTATATGATGTAATATTAATATTTATTTTTCGTCATAAGATAGAACATGTTCCAATTATGACAACCCTTATTTTTTTACAAAATTAAACATGATTTATTACATAAACTATTCACTTGATACATCATGGAAGATCAAGAGGTGTAGTGTCTTTGGGGCTTAGTATCATTAAATAACAACGTAAAACATTAAATAAAACATCTTTATAGGAAACTTCCTTTATATGACCACTACATTCCCTCGTACATAGCATTGCATGGGATAACTTGAGGACATGCATACGAAAAGGGGTGAGCTATAAAGCCCAGTAAGGGAATAAACATGGAATACATGAGGAGTAAAATACATGTTAGACAATAGGCATATCAATATAGAAAAAGAGAAACATGATCATAATGTCATGATAAACCATGATAATCATAACATAGAAATGTGGCAACAACACTTAACATGGAATTAGCACGAGTCGAGGCTCATTGCACATGGAGCATGAGTAAATCCACATTGCACATGAATCACGAGTGAACCCTCATTTCAATTGAATTATCATGATTCAATAATTAGTGCACATGATGTATCATGATACTATACTTTAACCAATGAATTGGAGGGCTATATGGGCACACCCTTCTTAAACATTTCATTTCATGCATAAGTGTGCCACATGGATCATAAAACATGGATTCATAAAAAATAATCATTTATTCCACGATGAAGGAATGTGGAATTCATACTTGAAACTTAATAATCAATAAGTAAATGTGAATAAAGGTGAATAACCTTGATGGATAAATGGGCATGGTATTAACTACACAAATGCATTGGCTTAGAAAATCGGTGCGATTTCGGCAGCGTAACGACACGACATAAGAATTCATAAAAAATGATTTATGAGAGAGAAAGGGCTTCCTCATCATATTTATATGTAATTTACAGTAAGGAGGCCATATTGATAAATGTCTTAACAATTTTAATGGAATTTAGATTCATGATAAAAAAGTATTGCTTGAATGTAAATGAGGAGAGAGAAGTTCCTTTATGAATTTCGGCATAGTAACCTGTGTACATGGGAGGAATTTAATGAGAGAGAAATGGTCTACCATAATTACAACATAAATAGATAGGTATTATGGAGGTTATAAACCATACCTGAACATTAATAATTGAAATTAAAAGGGAAAAACAACTTAAAAAAATTAGACAAATTGGGAAAGGAAGAAAAAACCCTTACATGGAAGTGTGCTTCCAAAGGCTAGAGAGAGTCTAATGAGAGGATTATTGGGAGCATGGGGCACCTTGGGAGGATTATAGAGAGATTAGGAATGATTTTGTACTATATCCAAAGGCTTTGAGTGAGGAGGAAGTGGGAGCTTGGGTGGGTTTATAGAGGAAAGGTGAAGGTATTCTTTATTATTTAGGTTTGGGACCCCTTATATTAAATTAATAAAAACCACAAACCATCCCATGGTTTGTGCCCATTGTATTTGGAAAAGGGAATAAGAAGAAAATATTTTATATGTCCAAAGTCCTAAATTCTTAAAATAATAGGGTTGCTTATGTGGAGGTGAGTTACGCTCCCATGTAAAACAATTTAAAAAGACAAGGTGTTTAATAAGTCATGAAGGGTCCATTACTGCTTTGAAAAGTAATTCAAAAAAACCCAAAATCACATTATTTTAATGTTAAAACATATATTGGCCGAACATAAGGTTTATAGTATTTTATTACATCACTATTGGGTCATTATTATGTCATAAAACACATTATATATTTAAAGAGTATTTAATTAATACCCAAAAATTTGACTCTCAGAAAATTATAAAAAATTAACCGTTTGAAAATTTCGAAATCCTCATTCCAGAAATAACATTTATTTTATCTAAATAATTTTCTAAATATTTTAATCTTCACTTTTAAAACAAAAACCGACAATTATCGAAAATTCACGTGTTTTGACAAAACTGGCTTTCGAACCTTAATAAAAATTACAATTGAATTCATAAAATTATATGATAATATATATATAATAATTTTTTTTAATAATAATAATAATAAAAATTTACAAATATATTATTTAATTCAAAAATCCCTTAATTTATTAAAATAGAATTCTCAATTAAATAAGAACTAAAAACACTATTTTCACATTAAAAACTATTTACAATGTATCAATAATGACAAGAAAGTATATTCATTATTATATACAAAAAATAATGTACATGAACATAGTACTATAGATTTTTTACATAACCCCTTAAAACATCCGCATAAGACCTAAGGGTAAGCTGTGCGATGGTGACAGACTCTTGGGATGGCTCAGATAACATTTCTCGAGTGGTAATCTCTATCAACTTCCACTTTTCCCATATACAGTCGTGTTCGAGCTTGACATGATGAAGCTCATCTTGGTATTGGTCAATAAAGAAGCCCAAGGACACCACCTCTTTTCTGAGCTTCAAAAAATGGGCTTCATATGGAGAAATTCTACTGGATGAGGCAATCACTTCTTTTTTCTGTGTAAATTGGATTTGTTAAAACACTATATTTATACTAATCATGTGATCACTGTTCAACGGCTATATTAGCAACTATAAAAATTCATAACATAAAACCAAAGAAGTTGTAATTTTATATAAACATAAAGAGACATTTAATTAGATCAAGAGGGATTTCCATTAATGAAACTTTGGGTCGTTACAATATTCCCCCTAATGAAATTTATCCCTTGAAATTTTACATTCCCACACTAAAAAAGATGTGGCTAACTCAGCTTCATCATTTCCTCTGATTCCCAAGTCACTTCTTCAAACTTGTGGTTTCTCCACAACACCTTGACGAGGGGCATTGTCTTATTTCTTAGACCATTTTCTCTATGATCTAAGATCTTCAATAGTTGATCCTCATAATAAATATCATCTTATAATTGTACAACCTTAGAAGAGAGTACATGTGAAGGGTCTAGTATGTACTTCTTTATGAGGGATACATGAAAGACATCATGCACTTTGGCCATGGTAGGTGGAAGTGCTAGTCGATAGGCCCCAACCCTGACACGATCAAGATTCTCGAAGGGGCCAGTGTGCCTTGGACTTAACTTCCCTTTCTTTCCAAACATCATGACCTTCTTCCATGGAGATATGCATAGAAACACCATGTCTCCAACTTTAAACTCACGGTCTCATCGACGATTATCAGCATAACTCTTCTATCGACTCTGGGCAGCCTTGATATGCTACTGAATGGTTTTCACCTTCTCCACCATTTCTTTGACCATTTCTGGTCCAAGCAGCTTACGTTCACCAACCCCATCCCAACATACTGGTGTTCT
Organism: Viscum album; assembly: GCA_963277665.1. Classification (NCBI taxonomy): domain Eukaryota; kingdom Viridiplantae; phylum Streptophyta; class Magnoliopsida; order Santalales; family Viscaceae; genus Viscum; species Viscum album. Next base: position 1,367,680,843 of record OY728133.1, on the reverse strand, counting down.
ACACCTTTTCCCATACAGGGATTTATATGGTGCCATTTGGATGCTTGAGTGGAAACTTTTATTATAAGAGAACTCAACCAGAGGAAGTTGTTGATCCCATCCTCCTTTAAAGTCCATTAAGGATGCTCTCAACATGTCCTCAAGTGTTTGGATTGTCCGCTCGGATTGGCCATCAGTTTGAGGATGATAGGCCGTACTGAAGTTCAGTTCAGTATTCAGAGAATGTTGAAGAATCTTCCCAAACGTTGAGGTGAATCATGGATCTCGGTCAGACACAATAGATAGTGGTACTCCATGCATCCTTACCACTTCCCTGATATATATCTGTACCAGTTGATCCAATGATAAATCCTCCATAATAGCAATGAAGTGTGAATTCTTTGTAAAATTATCCACAATAACCCAGATTGCATTGTTGCCTTTTGATGTCCTCAGAATTCCGGTGACAAAGTCCATGGTGATGTTCTCCCATTTCCATTCTGGAATGGGAAATGGTTGCATCATCCCCTTAGACTTATGCCTCTCTACATTCACTTGCTGGAACACCAGGCACGTTGATGTATATTTAGATATCTCCATTTTCATATTATCCCACCGAAATATTTCTCAATGATCTCGATACATCTTTGTGCTTCCTGGGTTAATAGAGAAATTTGAACTGTGTACTTCATCCAAAAGATCCTCCATCAGCTCCGGACATGATGGAACAAATAGTCTTTTCCCAAATCACACAATTCCTTCTTCATTAACATTAACCTCTGAGGATTCCCCCTTTTTGATAGCTTTCAATTTTTCCTGAATTCCCACATCATCCTTTTGAGCATCCATTAACCTTTCCAAAAGAGATGGTTAAGCAATAATTTTTGAAAGGATTTATGATGTTCCCTTCTTAATGATTCCCATGTACATCTTCATCAAGTCTAAGAAGATTGGTTCCTTCTCAATTATCATCATTGATAGAATCGATGGGTCCTTTCTACTTAGTGCATCTGCCACCTTGTTCGCTTTCCTAGGGTGGTAATGTATTGAATAGTCATAATCATTGATGAGCTCTATCCATCTTCTCTGGCACATATTAAGCTCTTTCTGTGTGAATATATATTTAAGACTCTTGTTGAATGTATATATCTCACATTTCTCCCCATAGAAATAATTCTGCCAGATATTTGAGGCAAAGATCACCGCTACCAACTCCAGGTCATGCGTTGGATAGTTTCGCTCATTGATTTTCAACTCCCTTGAGGCATAGGATATCACTTTATCATTCTGAATTAGCGCACAACCTAAGCCCTTCTTTGAAGCTTCCCTGAATACCACAAAAAGTTCCCCACTTGTATATAAAGTGAGCACGAGCGCAGTGATAAGCCTCCTTTTCAACTCCTTGAGGCTTTCTTCGTATTCATCACTCCAAGAAAACTTTACTCCCTTCCGAGTATGCTTGGTAAGAGGTTTGGAAAATCATTAGAAATTCCTCAAAAATCGTCGATAATATCCAGCTTTCCCCAAGAAGCTATGGATATTGGTTACCGATGTTGGCCTCAACCATCCCTCAATTGTATATGTTTTTGACAGATCCAAAGATATCACATTGCTTGTGATGATATGGCCCAAGAATAAGACCTCCTTCAACCAAAACTCACACTTGCTGTACATTGAATAGAGCTCTCCTTGTGAAAAGTCTCTAGTATAGTTCTTAAATAATCCTCATGATCCTCCTTGGTTTTGGAGTATATTATAATATCATCTATAAAGACTACAAAACATTTGTCGAGGTAATCTCTAAAGACTCTATTCATCAAGTCTATGAATATTTATGGAGCATTAGTGAGTCCGAAATGCATTACTATGAATTCGTAGTGCCCGTATCTTGTGCGAAAATCCGTCTTCGGGATATCTTCCTTCTTCACCCTTACTTGATAATATCCCCACCACAAGTCCACCTTGGATAAGTATTGTGCTCCACACATCTGATCGAACAAGTCATCAATTCGTGGGAGAGGATACTTTTTCTCTATCGTGATTTTGTTAAGTTCGCGATAATCGATGCAAAGCCGCATTGACCCATCCTTCTTGTTGACAAAGAGGATTGGTGCACCCCATGGTGAAGCACTTGGGCGTATAAACCCTTTATCCAGATTCTCCTATAGTTTTTTCTTCAGCTCTTCAAGATCTACAACATCCATTCTATAGGGAGTCTTGGATATTGGTAATTCCACAGGTATAAGTTCAATTGAATATTCAACATCTCTTCTAGGAGGAAGACCAGACAGTTCCACGGGAAACACTTCAGCAAATTCCCTCACAATAGGCATTTCTTCAAGGATGGTTTTTTCCTTGGGCTCAATCATCTGACCTAGATACACATTCTCATTGGGCAATAATATCCATGCTTGAGATGATGGAGTTCAAGGAGATTCATCTTCCTCGTTACACTTATAAAGAATCAGGGGTCGATTCTCCATATGGAGTGTGATTTCCCTTTCCCGAAAATTTATGTTGGCTCTATATATGGAAATCCAATCTATGCCAATAATTTCATCAAATTCCACTAGAGGGAGTATGACAAGGTTCTTCATGAAATTCAATCCACAGATTATAACATGGGAGGAATTCTATTCATGGGACGCAATGATTGCCCCATTTTCTGTACATAAAAGAATTCTTAGTACCTGAATCAAAAATTACGTTCGCTATTCTTGAATGAATAACTAGAGTACCTGTCACCACTTGGTTTTCGGGGTTCACTTCAGGAGAAGTGATGGAAAAATATCTTCCTTGTTTCCTTGGAGGTTGTCGGTTGCCTCAGAAAACCCTTGGATTAGGGCACTGATTTGCAAGATGCCCTGGTTCTTTGTATTTTTAGCAATGAATAATGCGTTGAGGTTCGAACAAAGTATTCCTATCCTCTGTCATAGCCGCGGGTCTTTCTTGACGATAGTTAACAGCTCAGTTCCCTTCTCTTCCACACCTGAAGCATTTCCTCTTCCCCTTACGACAATTTCTATGGTGCTTTTTCCACACTTTTGGCAAGTGGGGTGCTGGATATTATTACCACCATTGGATTTATCCATCAGACCACCAGAATTGAAGTCCACCTTATGCATATTATCCCCATGATACCCCTGTGATTATCCAATCTCCATTTTGACCTTGAGGGCACATCAGACAGTTTCTTCATAGCTGTCGAAGTCACGGATTGAAAATGCTTTCGTAGGCTAGGCTTCAACCCACCAAAGAAGAGGTCAACTTTTCATTCCGGGGTAACGGAATAGCCGGAAGCATATCATGCAAGCCTTGTGATGTTTTCCTCGTACGCTCTAATAGATTCATCATCTTTTTTCATGAGGGAATGGAAGTCCTTTTCCATATCAAGCCGGAGGGTGCGCGGAAAATATTTATCAAAAACATCTTCCGGAAATCCTTCCATTCCAACTCCTCGATCTCCTCCCTAGGCTTCGTATTTTTGATCAAAATCCATCATTGATCAGATTCACACTCCATACGATAATCCGCTAGGAGAACCTTCTCTTGTTCATAAGATTGAAGGATGGAGAATATCTTTTCAATGGAGTTGATCCATTGTTCGTCAATAGTTGGATCGGATGATCCACTAAAAGTAGGAGGCCTTGGTCTCATGATGTTCTCGATAGCGACTTGTTCTTTCTTGGGGGGGGGGGGGGGGGGTTAACGTTCCTCTTGACCCGTGTATCTATTCAAAACATGAGTTAGATGATAGAGAAGCATGAAAAAGTTCATGATTCCCGCTCCCATTGGATTGGGCATCTCATTAGTACAGTCATCACACTGATCTTCACATCGATTGTTAGCCCGAGTCCTCCTATTACCGGCCATTGGCTGGTATAAAAGAAAAGTTAGGGGTAACACATAAAGGGTAATCCAAAGACAAAAGTTTATGACAAATAAATAGACTTTTATTTCTTTAACTCATGAGTCTATAAGCTTCAATCTAGGCTTTTCATTAACTACCTTCTAACATATATTCTCAGGGGCATTTTTTTAATTCCCTTAATAAGGGTTCATACTAAGCTTGTGAATTTATCAAAACATATCCCATGGGAGTGTCGTAACCAATAGTACAGCAAGGCCCGTTTTCATGCACCAGTTCCCGTTTGAGTCTAGCTCAAAGCGGTGTTTTCGGGTTTTACACCTAGGATACATTTGTGCCAGAGCCGCCTCTACCTGCTCGTATCTAGACAGGGATGTATTTTCTTGATAACCCACATAATAAATACTCACCAAAACTTAGGGATGTTTTTATTATACATAGTCTTGTCTCTAAGGCTTTACTAGGGTTTTCTAATCCTAATCCAAAAAATAACTAAACCTATCCTTTGATACCAACTATGAAAACCCTTCTTTTATTACAATCTTAAACATGGTTTATTACATTATCGTTTCACTTGATACAACAACAAATACCAATAGGTATAGTGTCTCTGGGGCTTTGGATCATTACATAACAACATAAAACATGAAATACAATATCTTTATTGGAAACTTCCTTTACATTACCACTACATTCCCTCATACATAGCATCGCATGGGTTAACCTGAAGACATACATAAGAAAAGGGGTGAGCTATAAAGCCTAGTAAGGGAATAAACATGGAATACATGAGGTGTAGAAATCATGTTAGAAAATAGGCATATCAATAGAGCACAAGAGAAAAATGAACATAAAGGAATGATAAATCATGATAATCATAACATGGAAATGTGGCAACAACACTTAACATGGAATTAGCATAGCCAAGGCTCATTGCACATGGAGCATCAGTAAATCCTCATTGCACATGAAGCATGATTAAAACCTAGTTTCATTTGAATTGTCATGATTAAATACTCATTGGACATGATGTATCATGATACTTTACTTTACCCAATGCATTGGAGCTCTATAAGGGCGCACCCTTCTTAAACATTTTATTTCATGCATAAGTGTGCCACATGGATCATAAAACATGGATTCATAAAACCTAATCATTTATTCCCTGATGAAGGAATGAGGAATTAATACATAAAACTTTATAATCACTATGTAAATGTGTATAAATGTGAATACCCTTGATGGAGAAATGGGAATGGTATTCACTACACAAAGCCATTGGCTTAGAAAATCTGTGTGATTTCGGCAGCGTAACCGCGTGACATAAGAATTCATAAAAAAATGGTTTATGAGAAAGAAAATGGTTCCTCATCATATTTACATGTAATGGATAGTAAGGAAGTCATATAGATATATTTCTCAACAATTCTAATGGAATTTAGATTCATGATACAAAATACTTGCTTGAATGTAAATGAGGAGAGAGAAGTTCCTTTCAGAATTTCGACATAGTAATGGGTGTAAATGGGAGGCCTTTAATGAGAGAGAAATGGGTATCCCATCATTAAAAAATAAAGAGATAAGTATGGTGGAGGTGTGAAACCATACCCCGAAATTCATAATTTAAATTAAAAGGGAAAAACAACTTAACAAAAATTGGACAAATATTAGAATGGAAGAAAAAACCTTTACTTGGAAGTGTGCTTCCAAAGGCTTGTGAGATTCTTCATGGGAGCTTGGTGAACCTCTAGAGGATTCTAGAAAGAGTAGGGCCGAGGTTGGACAAACTCAAAAGGCTTTGAGTGAGGAGTAAGTGGGATCTTGGGTGGGTTTATATAGGAAAGGTGAAGGAATTTTTTATTATTTATGTTTGGGAGCCCTTATATTAATTTAATTCAAACCTCAAACCATCCCATGGTTTTTGCCCATTGTTTTTGGAAAAGGAAGAGGAAAACAATATTTTATAAGGCCAAAGTACTAACTTCTTAAAATAATAGGGTTTCTTATATAGAGGTGAGTTACACTCCCATGGAAAATAATTTAAAAAGGCATGGTGTTTAATAAGTCTTGAATGGTCCATTAATGCTTTGAAAAGTAAGTCAAACAAACCCAAAATCACATTATTTTAATGTTAAAACCTATATTGGCCGAAAATAAAGCATATAGTATTTTATTAAATCACTATTGGGTCATTATGATGTCATAAAACACATTATATATTTAACAAGTATTTAATTTTTATCCAAACATTTGACTGTCTCAGAAAATTATGAAAAATTCACTATTGGATAATTTCGACATCCTGATTCCAGAAATAATATTTATTTCACCTAAATAATTTTCTAAATATGTTAATTTTCAATTTTAAAATAAAAACCGACTTTTTCGAAAATTCACGTGTTTTGACAAAAATGGCTTTCAAACCCTAATAAAAATTACAATTGCATTCAGAAAATTATATGATCATTTATATATGATAAAATTAATTTAATAATAATTATTATAATATTTTATTAAAATATTATTTAATTCAAAAATCCCTTAATTTAATAAAATAGAATTCTTAATTAAATAATAACTAAAAACACTATTTGCAGTTTAAGAACTATTTACAATGTATCAATAATGACAAGAAAGTATATTCATTATTATATACACTAAATAATGTACATGAACATAGTACTAGCGATTTTCAACATAACCCCTTAAAACAGCCGCATACGGACTAAGGGTAAGGTGTGCGATGGTGAAAGACTCTTGGGCTTGGTCAAGAGCGAATCCCAAGGATGCCACATCTTTTCTGAGCTCCAACAAATGGGCTTCGTATAGAGCAATTCTACTGGATGAGGCCATCACTTCTTTTTTCTGAGTAAATTGGATTTGTTAAGCCCTATATTTATACAAATCATGTGATCACTGTTCAATGTCTATATTATCAATGGTCAAAATTCTTAACATAAAACCAAAAAATTTTACATTTTATATAAACATAAAGAGAAATTTAATTAGATCAAGGGGGTTTTCCATTAATGAATGTTTGGGTCGTTACAACAATTATTCAACATTTGAGTTAATTTCAAGTGAAGGGGTGAGTATGTACATTCAAAAAAGTTGTGAATGTAACAAATGATGATATTAGTAGAGGTATTATTGAATTTCAAGAAGATAAACTAACATATCGACAACATTAGGGATTTTGGAGGGGACAATGTCTCTATGTATCAACTTTACCTTCAACCAAAATATCATAAACCTATTGCGAGTAGATATTCAAAGGAATACCCTATCTCAAATATCATAATCAAAATATAACATAAGATTACTAGAATATATATATATATTTTGAATTTTTGGATATTATAATAGGTCACTTAATGGTTTTTATATTCTCTGTAATTTATTCAGAATTATCCAGTCCCATTAGTTTTCTACTCCAACATTGTCCTAACTTTTTTTTATTTTTTCACATATTACTATACAAATATTCATATGTTTCCATTTGAATATTATAATGATAAAAATTATCATATATGAACTCTTACAAGGGGAGGTGTTGATACCAACCTCATTTTAAACTATTTAACATGATGTCACTATATTTTATAGAGTTTAACTGGAATTTTCCAATTTACACTATGTTTTAGGATGATAAGAAATGATAAAACATATATTTATATCCAATTATTTATAAAATATCCTTTAGATAGTCTAGGTAAACCATGTATATCAATAAAATTTAATTGCGAGTGATAATCCATGTAGACATACCGCTACCTTTATGTATATCTTGTAAATTTGATCGGGTGAAAAATCTTGTCAAAATAGAAATAATTTTGTAGACTTCATAAGGTGATCAACTCAAACATAAATGGATTAATAGAATATATAATTCTTGGGAAGTCCTACAATGAAATATTTGATGATGGTCTCCCATTTCAATATTTGTTTTCTTAATGGTTTCATCATCACATTAGGATTCCATCATTATTTCTTAACATGTTGGAATACCAATAATTAATATACATACTATTGATTACCCTTATATATTTTATCCCACCAGAATGTATTCCTAATATATATATAAATTTTATATTTAGGGAAAGATATATAATGGTTAGATATGTCCATATTCATATAACTACTTCTTCATTTATGACATTGATGGAACACATATTCATTACCCAAATTTCATAATTCAAAAATTTTCAATTTTAAAATGTAGAATATCCCTTACTATATTTTGTATCCATGTATCTTCATTATATATCTCATTTATCGTCATATTTATTAATGGTTTAGTATTCGTCTGGGAAATATAGTATTTCTCATCTTGTTTTATACATTCAATATCGATCCTTTTAAAATCCATGATTATATGGTTTCATTCAATCATTATTATTGTTAAGTTAGTAATATCCTCCATTCTGAAATTAGTATCTACCAAGTTCACCATATCAAGGTGGTAATTTATTGATCAATCATAATCCTTTATTAACTCAATCCACCTCTTTTGGTGCATGTTAAACTCATTATGTACAAATATATATAATTATATATTATGCCCAGTACTTATTTCACATTTTTAACTATTGAAATAATTCCTCTATATATCTAATGAAAATATTACACATTCCATCTCCAAATCACATGTTGGGTAATTTTTATCATTATCATTAATGGTTATGAGCTATAGGCCACTATCTGGTAGTTTTTCACGAAGAATCATACAAATACGTTATTTTATAAATTAATGTATATAAAAAAAACATTATCCATTATCGTATAGTGTTAGTATAGGTGGAGTGAAAATAACATATCTTGAGTGCTAGTAAAATTTCATCACATTTATCTATCTAGAGTAACTTTTGATACTTTACAAGTTATCATACATTGTAAATTTAATAGTCATAAGAAATTTACCCCAAATCAATGATAGTATAATGATAATTCATGAAAACTATAGATCTATAATAATATCCATAATTTGGTATAGTATTTAATCTTCTTTATATTTTATAGTTCAATATATATACCGTATCTTGAAATTATAGTACCTAATAATTACACTTTTTGTATATAGATTTTAGATGTACTAAATTTGGTATACATTTTCCCTTTTCCCAGAATCTTCAACACAACACTAAAATGACCCTCATGATCTTTCAAACACCAAAAATAAATCAGAATATGATATATAAAGGTGACTACAAGTTGATTTATTTTATCTCTATATACTCTATTTAACATGTCCAAGAAGGCAAAAGGGGTATATGTGAGCCCTAATGGAATAAAAATGAAAACAAAATGCCCATATATTATATGAATGGTTATCTTGGGTACAACCTATCTATTCGTCATCAACTAATGATATCCAGATTCATTTTTAGTCATTAAGAATTATTTAACCCCTCACATCTTCTTTAACAAGTCATCAATATAGGGTAGATAATTCTTGTTCTTATTAATATTTTTAAAGATCAGAAAAAGAAATTAATCTATAAATTTAACTATCTTCATTCTTATCTAATTTTACTAGTGAACCATGGGATGAAACAGTAGTTCATAATACCCTTTTTCAAATTATTTTAAATGTAGTTATTTAATTTCTCCAATTCAGTCATCTCTATTCAATATAGATTCTTTATAATATGAATATTACTATGTACGATTTCAATGTAAAACTCAACCACATAATTTGGGAAAATACTATGAAAATTTTTGTAAAAAAATCAACATATTCATTAAATATTTCATAAACTCAATGTTTAGTTTCTCCTTAACCAATTGATATAAATAACCCTCCTTATTTGGTATTAATACCCATATAATGGAATTAATTTTTGTAGGGGATTCATGACCATCCATGTTATGATAAATGATCATAAGATGATATAGAACAAGAAATTTTATTTCCATACAAGGATAATTAATATAGTATTTTTATATAGATAGTCAAGCCATTCCCAAAAATCTCATAACATTTGACTTAATACGGAGTAATATGATTTACAGGAAGAACATTCCCATAAACATTTATCAGATAGGATTCAAATATATTGGATGAAATCATAAAACCACTAATAGTTTTCACCCTTAATTAAATATAAAATAATTTAGTATATCAATTAATAGTCATTTAAGGTTTTCAAGGCATAAAGTATGTTATAATACTAGGATAAAATATGATGTTTGTAAAATTGATATTACATTTCATCACCACGATTTCGTGATTCATTTTTAAATCCCCTTAATGAACAAGGATATTTAGCATAAGTATCAATGAATTACAATTATATCATGAAATAATATGAAAAATAAAATAAAATATAATATTTATTAATTTATGACACCTTTATTTCCACAATAGACATTTTAGGTCCATCCTACATCATGTATCGTTCATTATAATATTTTTATGTTCCATACCTTAATTAGTCATAATATAATGTCCAAAATTGAAAACCCTTCTCCAATACCAATTCTAGTGACCTAAGAAAAACACATATACATGTTACATAATTTTATACGATTATCTATTACATCTGAAAACAAATTAAGCATTAGAACCTATGATTCTTTTTATTTTGGGATTAGATTCAAAACAAATGATTTTTTACCACCATTCCAAAATATCACTCACAAATTCTTCTAACATTTTTTACACTTATTAAAATATAATAAATAATATTTTACTTCATATCCTAGGGAAGGAAAAAATAATAATGGGTGCGGTCAGATTCTCATAAATGGGTGAGAATTATATTTTTCATTAAAGAAAAAAAGTGAACATTAGTGCAGACTATATATAGCCACAAAAACATTTAATAGATAATTATTACATCATTATAAATATATAAATAATAATTAAAAAATACAATATCATAATATTAAATATCTTTTAAGAAATTAGGTTATTTCAATACAATTATACATAAAAAATAAACATTATTTAATTCCATTAGAATATTCCTCTTATTATCTGTCAAATTATCCTTATTACATGTAATAACCTATGGTTTTAAATGTATGAAATAGTGAGATAAAGTGCTTCTAATGGAAGGAATCATAGAAAAATAAGATGATCCATTAATTAAAATAAAAAAATGTTAGGAATAATAATAATCATAATCTAATGAGTAGAGTATCACAATTATAAAAAAGAGTGAATCCCTTGAAATATAAACGGAATTGAAAATATGCCTTTTATTGAAACATTATGAAATTGTGGTCGAACATCCTATATAATTTGTGACTTATCTAGTATCATATTCACGAAAAACATGTGTAAAAACCATCATATAATAAATCATTAAATAAACAGCATCATAATCACATATAAAACAAAAAATCTCATGAGATATAATATATTAAACTATTCATTGGAGGGATATATGACTTTAATCCCACCAATGATATTATAAAATTTCGATAAATATCCATTTTATATTGAAAATAATCATTTAAAAATATAATTCATAAGGTAAACCCATTTAAAATAAATGATGCTTATAAATACATTTGAATTCATTTTTCATTTTATAATCTTATTGGATCCCAAACCAAGACATAATTTTTTTTGATAATACATGATGGAAAAAAATATAATAGATCATGGATAAAAGAGGAATCCAATCAATAAATCATAAAAATCCTCTTTTTGAGAACCATTATAGGGGTATTATAGTTCTTATCAATATAGTAAAGTCAAATATATCACAAGAAAAGGATGGTGGAATAGAAATTTATTTTCATTTATAAGAAATTTAAAGGACTTCAAAATTGAAAAGAAAAATGTGGAGAAGTTGAACCCAAAATAATTGTTGACTCTGTGGTTCCCCTTCGATTTTCTTCTATTTTAATTCATCATATTTATTCAAATCATATGGTTTACATATTTTTTTAAAATATTTAACCAAAAAAATTCATATTAATTTATTCACACTTGATAAAATAAAATAATTTTTTATTTTAAAATATTCCTTGTTAAATGTGATGTGTTTTGATATCATGTTTACATTAAATTACCCCCACCATGTATTAATTTAATATTTTTTTGATTACTTATAATTTTTAATATTGCAATTTTTGTTTGAAAATCTTAATGTAGATTAATTTAACTTTATAAAAAATTATCTACACTATCATTCCTTCTAGGTATTGATATATAGAGTATTGATAATATCCTAATATGTGGATGAAACTGACTATTGACAAGTTGTGTAAAAAAGATGGTAAAATAGAGTACGTACACCATGACTATATTAAAATAAATATACAAGTACCCTATTATCATTAACAAGTTAAATAAATATATATTATACAATTTATGATGTTGTAAAAAGATATTTATTTGGAACGTATTCATAATAATGGAAACAATAAAAATATAATAGATCATGGGATACCTATTCTTTGAAGATTCACTTCTTTCCCATGGAGATAAATCCATGATGGATTTGGGTAGGACAAAACCAAAGTGTTTCTATGGTTTTAAGAAAATATAGGACGATGACTTCGGATAGAGATTGGGATTTAAAATTTTAATGTTGAGGGCTTATCCATGGAATGAATATGAGGTATTAATATTTTAGTGGATGAGTATTTTTTGGATAAAATATTGAATGCATTATATTTATTTAAGATAGACCTTATAATTGTACTAATTTTTAAATTATGAATTATATTGATTAATAATAATTTATTTATTTATTTATTTAAAACATTAATGATCTTTTTAAAATAAATAAAATAATTTTTTAAAAAGGAATCAATAAAAAATTAATGAAATACTTTACATTTTTATGATTTATTAAATAATGTTTAGGTTTTTAGTTTGAATATATTTCATTCTCTATTTTAATAAAAATTTTAGTGCATGTAAAATTTTGAGATCTTATTATTTAACTATTTAATTATGAATGTTGTAATTAAATTTTACAATTTATAAAAAAATCTTATTGTTACTATTCACCAAAAAAATAATGCTTTCTATGAATTATAAAAACTCACCTATATAAATATTAATAATGATTATAATTGAAATGGATGTCATTTAAAAAAAATTTCTATTATATTTAATTTTTATTATTAACATTAAAAATTGGCTTTTTATGAAATTTAATAAAATATGTTTTATCAAAAAAACATGTACCCAATCTTTTAGATTGAAATTTAAATACATATTTTATATCATTAACATATTTATATTCACATAATTTATTTATTATAAATAATATTTACATGTAATAATACATTTTCTGGTTTGGTTACAATTATAATGGTATGATTACTTATCTAATGGCTATGATATTCTTCCAGAAAAATTGGATACTATTTCTAATAATCAAATTATAATTTTGGTGATCTTGTTCATATTATTATATTTAGACTTGTTCTATACATCCTATAAATACATATTATTTCCTTCATTTTTCATTGTCATTAATTCTTCTCGAATTTCTAATTTCATCATTTTCGAAATGATTATTTAATTAATAATATATTCATTCTTACATTTTTCTTCATTAGTGTGATAATTATAGGGGATCAAACTGATCACTTTCCCATTGTAGTTATTTTAATTTTTTATGTGTTTATTAACTTATTATAGTTCTTTCAGTTTTATCTGGTATATTTATCCGCCAAATTTCATGATTGAAAATGATAACATTTCATTGGTTTTATTATGTGATCCATCTCTTAAATTAAATAATATAATCCTAAATGTTACATAAGTTTTATTATAAAGGATAATTCCATATATATAACTTTTGGTTCGTTACATTCTTACCCCTATAGAAAAAATATCTGAAAAATTTCACCTCATATTATTGATTGTGAATAGATTTTGGTACTTATATTTCATTAGATCTTGTGGTTCTTATGTTACATCTCTATTCTTATAGTTCTTCCAAAGTACTTTTACAAGTTGAGTTGTATTGTTACATGAAAATGTGTCTCTTTGATCCAATATTTTCCCTAGTTTCTACTCATAAGAAAGTCCTTGAGTTAGATGCACCACATACGAATTTAGTACATGAAAGCGATCATATATGAACTTACTTAGGGGGACACATGGAACACATCATGAAATTAACACATGTTTGGTGGATTTTCTCATCAATAGGATAGAAAAACTATGCGATCAAGGATTTAAAAGGGCCCAACATACCAACGGATAACATTTCAATTATTTATACACCTCATGAATCTATTATAATGTGATATTAAATATAAAACATACACTCAATATTCAAAATAGTATTTCATTTAGAGAATGTTGGCATAGATATCCTACTAACTATATGATTCTCTCATGTAATATTTAATGGAATAAACCATCTATTTCATATCATACATATGTTAAAGTCTAATAATATATCATTCATCCACATAAACCAAACATATATGAGTTATATATCTCTTTTCACATAGGGATTAATATCGTTCTATTGGAAAAATAAGTGGAAGCTATTATAATAAGAGAAATAAAAAAATGGAGATATGGATCCTACCCTCCATTTTAGTCCATTGAAAATGATATTAAAATGTATTTAAGTGTTTAAATATTTGATTCAAATTATCCAATAGTCTAGGGGTGATAGGTGATACTGAAGACCATCTTTGTGTGAAGTTAATGTTGAAATATCCTCAAGATCGTAGTAGTGAACCATGGTTCTTGATCAAATGTGGTCAAAATTTGAACCCCATATAACTTCACTACATACTTTATGTATATCATTGAAATATGATCGAAATAAAAATATTCTCAATTAGTAATAAATTTTCTTGTCTCTGTTAGTCAATCCACCACAAACCATAGAAAATTAATTCATTTAGAAGTATTAAGAATGCCCATGAAAACACCGAGGGTGATATTCACCCATTTCCACATTAATATGGGTAATGTTTATATAATCCCTTTCAATTACTAGTTCTTTAATTTAACCTGTTGACATTCCATGTACTTCTTATTATTCTCAATAACTTCTATCATCATGTTGTACCACCACATGTTCTCTCATCAAACGATATACATCATGGTACATTTAGAATGTATAGAGATAGATGAGTTATGTTTATCGTACAATAGTTCTATCTTTATTTATGGTGATATGATCACATAGAGCCTAGTTAAAAACCATATAATTACACCTCTATCAATACTAAATTCTTGAATCTTACTTTATTTTATTTTTCTCACATTATTTCCAATATCCAAATCATCTCATTATGCCACTTGATCGTTTCTTAAATTGATGTGGTAGAAATAATTTGGACAAGGTAGGATTTATTCCCTACCTTAATTATTTCCAAATAATTTCGTTTCATATACATTAGGTTAGGGTATTTCTCAATCAGAATCATAGATATAGTATATGGATATATAATAATAATTGAATAAACTACCATATTCAATACTATGGTATGTAAGTGAATTGAGATATCATAGTATTTGATCAGATCTATCTATCTTCATTTCAATGTGTTCATCACTTTTAATGTCAATATGTAATTTAAATTCTTTTGATCAGTATATATGTCATATTTATTTCCATCAAGATTTTGTCTCTTAATATTTATTGAAAAAATAAAATATGATAACTCCAGATCTCATGGAAGGTAGTTATACAAATGGATCATAAATCTTTTTTGTGGCCTAGGATATTACTTTATTATTTTTCACCACTTGTTTATTTATTAGATATCACTACTTCAAGGAATTTGGTAGTTTCTATAATAGTTCTAGATAACATAAATGATATAAATGAATGTTTATAATTTCAATCAAGTAAAAAATATATCACTATTGATTTAATAGAATCTTTACATTATATGGATTCATTCTCTTTATCCAATTAAATATTTGTTATGTAATAACCATTTCATTGATCCCTCATCTTAAGTGGTTCCTAAATGTTTTTCAACTTGAATACCTTTGGTTTGGTTCACTGTATTAAATAGTTCCCGTTCACCTTAAAATTTATTAATTGAATCATGGGTGGTGCATTAGGTGGTTCTTAACAATCATTTAACACATTAGCTAGATTATTTATGTCTCCACAACATTCACGTGATTGATTTCCTTCTCCCCCAAACATGAGGAAATTCCTATTTCCATTGAGATAATTTCCATGGTGATTATTTTAACATCAATAACATATGGGAGTTTTTATATTCATTCATCCATTTACGTTTGAATATCTATCTTGAAAATCCATACTTCACTTATCATTTATATTTTAATCGAACCATTCTCAAAACTATATCCTACATTGAGATTAAATCAAACTACCTCTTCATTTCATTTAAATTCAATGATTTCATAATACTTTTAGTGTAAAAACTCAATTTTTCACTATGGTAGAGGTAAATTAAATTTTAGTGTAATTCATTATTTTTTGATCTAAAATGGATTCTTGATGAGTTTATGAAGTTCCTGAGGGTTTTCAAGCCATGTTTGGAGCCTCGGACATAGCATTTAGTGAAAATACGGATGACCCATAGTTTATGGTAAACTGTGCTGGAAGGCCGCACAATTAGAGAAAAATGTGTGGGTGGTGCCTTTTTGGACAGAGCCATACTACATGGTTGGCACAAGATTTCCCTAACCATGCTGTATAACCATACGAGTGACCATTTTTTTTAAAGTACCCATGTAGGGTTGACACATGGTTTTGAAATCACACAGACAAACCGTTCACATGATATTTAATGGGTAATTTTACCATTTTCCCCTTAATGATATGATTTAACCTCCTCTATCTTCTTTAATCTGAATTCCTATGTGATTAAACTTTATTTAATTTATTTTGTAGATCTTTGAAGGCCTAATGTAGAGATTATGGATATATTTTTTACAAGATACAATTGGGCTTCAGTTCTTCTCATTGGATAGGAAATAATAAGTACTCAAGTCCTTTTTAGTTGTTCTTCTCCACTCATTATATCGACCTAGTTTTTGAGGTGTGATTGTTTTTCCCATTTTCTCAAATCTAATCCATTATAAGACAAATAAAATGCTAATATTGGAGGAGGAGATTCGTACAACCCTAAGGTGGATGGTATATAACTCCTCCCTCAATATTGTTTTTTTTTTGAATTGTTATGAGATGCCCGAATATTTCATCTGCTACAATTTATAGAATTTATATTCTATGCTTATAATATATAGAACCATATGGTTATTAACATTCCAACTATATGATTACATGCTAGTGGTAACTCAAAAAATTCTAAACATCCCATGTGGGATGATATTGTATAGTAGTTTATTTTTGACACTTTTGAGAAATTTTATGGATGTGATGGAGCTTAACCACACCCACAATAGGCCTCCCTATAATAAATACACGTGGTACCATGAAATGGTGAATGGAATTTACCATGTCACTTTCACTTAACTAGCCTTAGGTATGTGCTTTAACTGATAATATAATATTAAATAGAAATTGGAATGTATACTATGTATTTTACATGAATGAATTAAATGTGGATGAATAATAGTTTGCATATCCACAACACCCCCTACCATGTTGATGGAAGGTAGTGATGTGAAACATAATTATTGAATATACCTTGAATAGTTTTAATGAAGGGTTTCATTATACTAGGTATTTTCACACTAATGAAATGCATGTCTTGAACCATGTGGACTTAATAATGAATTGGGAATTGATTAAAGGGTTGCATGATACTTGTCCTTATCACAATAATTAAAGAAAAGGATTGAACTAATTAAAATTTTATATGACATAATTATCAAAATAAGAGTGGCATGACTCAATCCTACCTTGTATTCCGAGGTAATTCCATGAGCACTTGAGGAACCCATTCTAAATTCAAGGATACATATTTCTTCGGTTTAGAGCCACCTTGAACACGATTATTTTCTAACATTGGATGTCTATTATGGAATCATAGGATCCCTCATGTTGTAATAAATGATTTTGTGGATTCACTCCTTGGATCCATAATTGAAAATTTGGTACCATGGTTAATGTATATTGGATTCATTCATTCTTATCCATATTTTACATTGGATGAACTTCTTGGACTCAGTAGGAATCTAATTGTGTAATGCTTTGGACTATTCTCCTTATATTATCCTATTAACCCCAAGACAGTATATAGATATTACTAGGTTAGAAACCCTTGATTTCTACATTTCCTTGTTTGTTTGTTACACCCTGACCCTAGTTACCCAGAGTCGGCACATTATTTTTATACATTGACATGATTACAAAGAATTAAGTCCGAAAGGACCGATCAGTTTACTATTATTGTGAAATATATTACATACATGAACACTACAGTACACATTAGAACATTAAACACAACATATATAGTTATTTGTGAATTCCATTATTCCCTTAGATTAACCCTACATTTCAAACAGAATACCCTTCATAGAATCCTGGGAAAAAGAAAACATAGAAATTGGTGAGATCATATGCTCAGTAATAATAACAATTTTCAGAAACTATCATAAATAAGCATAAACATTTATGGAAATGTTTAAAACTAAAAAAAATAATTTTTAAACATAATCTTTAGCATAATATGGAAAAGATAAAACAAATAATTCCATTTACTTATTCACATGTCTATTATAATTGTCGAATAATCACATCTAATATCATCACCTAATTTCATAATTTTGGAATGTATAATGTTGCACATCACAACCATATATTCAAGGCCTCATGCCAAGACTAAAAATAAGATTTTTTCAAGGCCTTATGCCAAGAAAATATTTTTTCTCATGAGACCTACCGATGCATCGAGGAGCTATAGCTGATTCTACCCGTCACTTAATTAGTCCAATACATTCCTCATATGAAAATGTTAAAATAAAACATAAACATTTGTATTAAAACTAGCATATGAAGTGTCAATAATTTAACTATAAAACATGATTGGTATAAAAATATAACATCAACATTCAAAAATATAATAACCCATTCAATAAAATATAGAACATTTTATTATAATAAATCAAAATCAATCAAGAATAATATCCTGTAAAGGATGTTTACATAGTTGAAAATGATCATTAAAACTCGTTGAGAGAAATTTCCCTTTTGTGAATTCATTTAAAAGTCACACATGTATAAAGAAATTTATTTAAAAGATATTTTTGAGTCAATGTTTCCCATACCACATTGAAACCTTTCAAAGGAAATAACAATTTAAAACAATAATTTCTATATAAATAAATCGTTAATATAATTTTTAAAACATGGACATTAATTAAAAAGATTTATAAAAATAAATAATTAAAACATTTAAAATTTATCTTGATAATGATTCCCTTCCACAAAACCGTATAATATTCATTTTGAAAAAAATTTAACAAAATATGGACATGGATGATTAAAATGTCCCAGTAAATACTTACACATAAACCATCTCGGATAATAATGAGATTAAAGAATTAACCCTTACCATTCACTTTCCTTTGGATGAGGGTACGTCAACTTCCTGTATAATAGTTAATTCATTGTTATTAAATTATAAAATATACACATACATAAATATGATATCATAAATAATATTCTCATGTTTCTTGGTTCATATGATTTTAGTAGTATCATTTTTTCTATTGTTAACTTATTCATTTTCCTTTATATGTTTTTTTATGTAAGTCATATTTGTTATAGATAGATTTATTTAATTCAAATAGAAAATGATATAATGTTCATAAATATTATTTTTAATAATCAAATGAAAATTATTCTTTAATTGATCGATGGTGAATGTATCTCATCTCATTCGTGGAGATGGTAACCCGTACATACGCACGAATGCTACTTCTATTTTATTTTTTTTATTTTAAAAGGAATGAAGATAAAATGATACCTATGCATATTATTATTCCAGTATAATATAATATTTTATATACATTATGTATGTTTATTAGCACCGTCCATTATATGTCCATGTATGGTAAGAACAATTCATATCACTTTGAGGGGGCAGTAGTCCGCACTTCCTAAAATAAAATTATTGTATATCTACAACATAAAAAGAATAAAGGTATGCTATAAAGGAGAATTAAAGAAGATTATAGATAAAATAAATATCATAAATATCATATATAATTATATTTCTGTCACAATGGCCACCATAATAGGTCGTAGTAGAAGATTTAACAATCATTGTTTCATGAGGCAGTACTTCACTTTCCACTGAATCAATATGTTCTATACCCATTAGATTGAGGTGTGTGTATGTGTAGTTCAAATACATATCATAACCACAACCTAGTATATTTAGGATACTGGCTTTGTTATAAAATAAAGGAATAAATAAAGTTTATGGGGTTGGAGAAGTAAAATAAAAGATGAATCATGTTTAAAATAAAATCATCAAATAAAAATTGTACATGTTCTGGTTATTATTGTAATTTTTTTAATCTCATTTATTTAAATCATTTTTAATGAGGTAAACACTACATCATTATTGTGTCATAAATAAATTTTTTATTTGATCTCTAAAAATTATAAAAAATTGATGTAGGAAATATTTTTAGGATTTAAATTAATATTTATAGTATAAACGATATCTTATATAACCCCTTGTAAAAATTATTTTACTAAAAGATATATGTTTATTTCATTTTTTACTTTACTTTAAATTAATTAATATAATGTGTCTTTATCAATCTAAAGTGGCTCCATAGGGTCCCAAAATCGACTCAAATATGCCCATGCTAAGACAAGTATCTAGATACAGGAATATGACACATGTTAAGGAAATTAAAAATTATTATAATAATATTTTTTTACCCTTATTTACCAGATTTACCCTTAAACCATGGTAAATAAAATATTTTCTGAAATAATTATTCAAAATGTCTAAAAATTAAAGTAACCTTTTTACACAATTTGGAACTCCTGATTACAAATATGGAATCCACTTTTCCAAATTCAAAACACAAAAGTGGAATATATTAATTTAAAATTAATTCTCATTGTGAAAACAAACACTATGTTTTTAACAAATAATAACTATCAAAAGATTGAAATTTGATTATGTCCAGTTTAAATGTGAAATTACACACAAGGGACTACTTTATATTAAAGTATAAAAAAATATAATTATACATTAAAACCACTGAAATGTATAATTTAAAAATATAAATTATTTCAATTTAAAATGTTGTTTTTATGAAAAATTTAGTATTATAACTATTCATAAGAATATTAAAGTTATTAGAAAGGTACCACAAATTTCTCCAAACTAAATATTTATGTCCCTATTCTATGGAATAATTTAATTAAATTAAATTTAATATATAAAAGTTTCAAACATTTTTTTTAAAAAATGTTCACCATTAAAAGGATGTAAAATTACATTTATTTAAAAATATTTCTTTTTTCAGAAAAATTGAATTTTATATATATTATGTCTAAGAAATGTATAACATATATTCTAAAATTATATTTAGTATATAAAATATAAAATTCAGTTAATATTATTCATAAATTATTTTTGGACGACTTGTTTGGTCAGTCGTGGTGTGCGCTAATGTAGTGTTGCGTGTGTCGCAAGTTATTCAATTTGATTGATGAGATAAAGTACTATGAAATCATGGGGTGTTTCATTCTCCCCTACTTCAATAAATTTTTTCCTCGCAATTTGAAAATTAACATTGAAAATAAAAGGTTAAAAATATAAAAATACATTTGTGGAAAACCCACAACGGAAATTAGAGTAATGAAATTTAGTCTTACAAAGAGGGAAAGAGAATTGAAAAATTCACCTCCAAATTATGATCTCGATTAGGAGAACATTGGTTGAAATTAGAGAGTCATAATTGGAGAAAAAATGTAAATATTTATAAGGAGTGATATTTGTCATCAATCACACACAGTGTAAAATTGCTGGCCTCAAATCCATCAATATATGACGATTTAAAATATCCCCGGTTCAACAAAACATAAGGTATTAGGATAAAATATTTTTGGTTTTAAGATACCTTTCATAATCTTTAAGAATTAATTTATTCATAGAATAAGAGTAAAAAAAATATTCTTGACATGTAGAGTTTCATCCTTTAACTAATTCGTACTACAAAATCATATTTCACTTCAAATGATGATAGAATTCAAAAATATTATATTTATCCTAATAGTAAAGGGTTCCAAAAATAATGAATTTATAAATCATTTATCAGACTATTTAAAATAAACTGCATTATACAAACTAGGATATCACACAAACCAGTGGTAGGTGATTACCCTTGTCACCCTTCAGTTGCGGGTTGAAGTCTTGTGGCCTTACAGAACGCAATGGGTGGTCACCTGACCTCTGGGTTTTCCTTTTTATGGAAATCGAAAAATATTCTCATGAACTGATTTAACCTTAACAATAGTATCCAACATCAAACCTAATCTATTCCAACTTTTAGACATATCCAGAATACTTCTATCTGAACTCAGAGTCCAAATTTTTAAGGAAGGTCACATAATATACATTTGAATACCTTCATCGTGTATTCTCATAAAATGTTGTAATAAAATGAATTTCCAGAATACAATGTTTTAATTGAAATGTACTTTTTCATTGCTTCGGTAAATCATATAATACAGGATATACCTCTCAAATCCAAAAATGTTGTAATCACCCACAATGATAGAATAAATAATCAATTATTAGTTCCAATGTAGTAAATCATATCCAATATAATTTATCCAAATCAAACATCTCTTATTCCAAAATCAATACCATAAAATCAGGACCATATTAAACTTTATCATTCTTCCAACCATGTATTTTCCATTAAGTTTAACTTGCTATTGATTCTCATTTCTTGGTACCAAAAAATCTCAAATCCTTAATTGAATATAACTAGAGTACAATCCTTATATACTCAATAATTATTATTACTAGTACATCGTTGACACAACACTGAAATGACATAATTCTATAATATCATTATAAGAAAACTAGGTATTACTCTTAATCTATGGTAATATCATTACATGATTATTAACCAAAAATAGTGTTTGTGGTATACTCGAATGATTGGGTCATTGATTTTTGTAGTGTCCATACTCCTTGAAGATGAAGCATTTTAAATTTGAATCCATTTCTTGCCATTGCAATCACATACTCGAGGTCCTTTTTCTTTACACTTATAACAAATTCCAATTCCCTACAAGCATTCACCGAGGTGATTCTTTCCACAGTTATCAGATATGGGAAAATCCTTCTTTCCCTCATTCCCTTTATCCATATTTTTCTCTACCATAATTTTATTATATGGCTTTCCATCAAATACATAAGACTCAGAGAATCAATTACTCTATCCTATTAACACAATATACGTTGTCTTCATATGATGATAATACATTGGATACTATTTCCTTTA
The DNA here is from genome assembly GCA_963277665.1 of Viscum album. Classification (NCBI taxonomy): domain Eukaryota; kingdom Viridiplantae; phylum Streptophyta; class Magnoliopsida; order Santalales; family Viscaceae; genus Viscum; species Viscum album. Next base: position 1,367,657,618 of record OY728133.1, on the reverse strand, counting down.
TAAATTTTGGCTTAATATCATGAAATATATGATCCTTCTTACTCTTTGAATCATGCATATTGCTAGAGTTCTCATTCCATCTACTGGGCTCCATTTCTATACAATGACATACACTAGGTTACATTTATGAGTCACAATGCATAATTAAAAACATGTAACATACCTAACATATCATTAAAATATTATGTATATAATCTATTATCATAAAATAAATTTTTTCATTGATGAAATATTTAATCATAAATCTTTTATAATGGATTGTAAAGAATATGAGGATTATCCTAAGCATATCCCCCCAGGACTATCATAACCAAGAGTGAAACAAGTGTCATTGTAGTGTACCCGGAAACCCTGGTTCAAGCCCGAAACTCCTTGTCTGAGTATTCAATCCTATATACATCTATGCCAAAGCCGCCTCTACCTGCACGTATCCTGAGATGAATGTATTTCTTTGTAAATTCCCAAAACATCTACATTACCAAAATTCAAGCATGTTCTTTAATACTAATCCTCAAAGTCAATCTTAGGGTAATTTTCTCTAATCATAGTTTATCTAAATCTAGTTTCCACGGTTATTTCTAAACTTTCTCTCATATCAACTCTAACACCCCGACCCCAGTTACCGAGGGTCAGTCCATTATTTTAATACATTTTCATGATTAAAAGGAATCAAGTCCCAAAGTTCTGATCAGTTTAGCAGTCCTGGAAAATATATTACATAAATTAATGTTACATTACATATTTCAAAATAAATAATAGTTTAGATAGTACTTTCAGAATGCCATTATTCCCCAAGATTAACCATAAATTTCAAACATAATACACTTTTGGAATACTAGGAAAAAGAAAACATAGAATGGGGTGAGCTCAGATTATCTGTAAGGATAACAATTAGAGAAAACTATCATAAATAAGCATAAACATATAAGGCAATGCATAAAACTAAACAAAACCCTTTTAAACATAAAATTCAGCATAATATGGAAAAGATAAATCAAATAATTCCATTTACATATCAGCAAGGATATTATACTAGTCAAATAATCACATGTAATATCAATAGATAATTTCCTAATGATGGAATGTGTAATGTTGGACCGCATAACCAAATAGTCAAGGCCTCGTTTGATGAATAGAAATAATATTTTGTTAAGTCCATGTGCCAAAATACTAGTTTGTCTCATTAGAACAACCGATGCATCGAGGAGCTATAGCGGGCTCCACCCATCACTTACTATGTCCAATGCATTCCTCATATGAAAAGTGTGAAACATAACATAAACATTTGTATTAAAAATAGAATATGAAATGTCAATAGATTAACTATAAACCATGATTAGTATAAAAATAACACATCTGCTGTCAAACATATCATAACCCATTCAATAAAATAGGGAAAATTTTATTCTAATAAAGCAACCTCAATCAAGAATAACTTCCACTAAAGGATGTTGACATAGTTGAAAATTATCATTAAAAATCTTTGATATAAATGCCCCTTTTTCTGAAATCTTTTAAAAGTAAATCATTTATAAAGGAAGATATTAAAAAGGTATTTTTGAATGAAAGTGTTCCATACCACTTCGAGTCTTTTAAATGGAATTTAAATTTTAAAACACTCATGTCCATATTAATATATACTTAAAATCATTTTTAAAACATGGACAATAATTAAAAATATTTAGAAAAATAAATCATTAAAACATTTAAAATGATGATCTTTATAAATACTCCCTTCCAAAAAACATTTAAATATTCTTTTTGAAATCATTTTCATGAAACATGTTCATGGAAGATAAAAAATGACCCAGTGAATACTTACTCATAAACAATCTCAGATAATAATGAGATTGAAGAATTAACCCTTACATTGAACTTTCCTGTGGTCGAGGGTACGCTAATTTCCTGTATAATAGATAAATAATTTTTATTAAATTATACAATAACCACAAACATAATAATGATATCATATATGATCTTATAATATTTCATTGTTAATAATATTTTAGTAGTATCATATGCTTTATGTGTTAACTTATTTGTTTTCCTGTATATGTTTTGATACGTAAGTCATGTTTGGTATGTATAGGATGTATTTTATTCATAACCAAAATGATATAATTTTCATAAATATTATTTTTAATAATCAAATTAAAATTATTCTTGAATGTTTACGATGGGGTATGAATCTTATCGCATTCATGGAGACGATAATTCGTACATACGCACGAACGCTACTTCCATTTCATTTTTTAATTTTAAAAGGAATGAAGATCAAATGATACATAGGTAGATTATTATTCCAGTATAATAAAATACTTTATATATGTTATTTATGTCCATTAGAACCATCCATTATATGTCCATGTATGGTATGAACGATTCATTTCACTTTGAGGGGGAAGTAGTCTGCAATTCCTCATATGAAATTTTCATATATATACAACATAAAAAGAATAATGGTATGCTATGAAAGATAATTAAAGAAGATTATTGATAAAATAAATATCATAAATATAATATATTCTAACAATGTCATCATGACGTCCACAATAATAGGTTGTGGTAGAAGATTGAACAATTATCGTTTCGTGAGGTAATACATTGCTGTCCATAGACACATTATATTCTATACCCATTAGATAGAGGTGTTTGTATGTGTAGTTCAACTAAATATCATAAAAATCACCTGGTATATTTATGATATGGGTGTTTCTATAAAATAAATTAAAAAATAGAGTTTAGGGGGTTGGAGAAGTAAAATAAAAGAAAATAACTTAAGATGAGTTGTTGCCTTTAAATTGGGTAACTCTCATTGGTTAGAATCCAAAAAATTCCTTGAAGTGCCTTCTACCATTGGTAAGGCTTATGATAGGAATATAGGGATGAATGGAGCTTAATTGGGAAGATGTTGGATGAGCCAAGGGGCTTGAGAGGTGTATGAAATGGGTTAGAGGTGAGGGCTTTTTATAAGGGGGAGGGAGGGATCTTTAGGAATGATTGAAATTATTATATTATTATGTAATGATTTTTGGTTTATAATGGTCTAAAACTCTTTAAATGCTTTGTTAATATTACTAATGTTCCAAATAAAATCATCCAATAGGAATTTGAGAGGTTTTGGATATTGTTGCAGTTTTTATAATCTCATTTATTTAAATCATTCTTTATTGAGGTAAACACTACATCAATATTTTGTCATAAATAATTATATTTATATGATTTCTAACAATTACAAAAGTAATACCATGATGTAGTAAATCGTTTAATATTTAAAATTAACATTTATGGTTGAAATTATGAATTATATATTCCCTTGTAAAAATTATTTTACTTAAAGGTATATGTTTGTGTCATTTTTGTCTTTAAATTAAATTAATAAAGATAAAGTGTCATTATCACACACAAGTGGCTCCATGGGGTCTTAAAATCGACCCAAGGATTCCCATGGTTAGAAATGTATCATCTAATTGGAATAGTACACATTTTAGGGTAATCAAATATTATTATTATAATATTTTTTTACCCTTATTTACTAGATTTACCCTTTAACCGTGTTAAATAAAATATTTACTAGAGTAATTATTCATAATGTCTAAAAAAAATGTTACCTATTTAAAAAATTTGTACCTATTGATTCCAAATATGGAATTATTTCTTATAAACTAAAAACAAATAATTTTTTGAAATTAATTTAAAATTAATTCCCGTTATCAAAACAAAAAAGAATGTTTTTCAGAAATAATAACTATCCAAAGATTGACACATTTTTATGTCCATATTTAATGTGAAATTACATCCAATGACCTAAATTATATTAAATAATGATAATTTAATATAATTATACTTTAAAACCACTCAAATATATTATTTAACACTATAAATTATTTCTATTAAAATAGTTGTTTTTAATTAAAATTTAGTATTTTTAACCATTCATTAAAATATGAAAGTTATCAGAAAAGTACCAAAAATTTATCCTAACTAATTTTAATGTCCCTATTCTAAATAATAATTTAATTTTATTAAATTGATTATATAATAGTGTCAAATATTGTTTTTAAAAAGGGTTTTCCATTAAAACGATGTGAAATTGCATTTTTTTTTTGAAAAATACTTCTTTTATCTGAAAAAATTAATTTTTAATTATATTATGTATAAGAAACACATAATATGGATTATAAAACTATATAGAGTATATAAAATTCAAATTTTAGTTAATACTATTCATAACATCATTTTGAACGGCTGGTTTGGTAAGTCGTGGTTCGCTCGAACTCGGTGTTTCATGTAACGCAAGTTATTGAATTTATTTGCAGAGATAATGTACTATGAAATCTTGGGGTGTTAAATTATAAACTTGGAAACATAATTTTTAAATATAATTATCATTTTTATTATTTCATCTTGGAACCTTGGGTATTATTTACATATGATTTGTTTATAAACAAGTAACAATAATATAAAGAATTGGTCATAGGTTCAGACACCAGCTGATGACTGAAATAGGTACTTGAGTGTTTAGTTACATTATACTACATTACTTTATATATATACATGCATCCACACTATTATATTTCATTAAACGATCCTATTGTTATACAAATAATTGGTGGTAGCCCTCTGAGATTTATTTCACACGCTCTCTGAGCATCGTTTGGTACCCATAGTAGATTACATGAATGAAGGTGTCGATACATGGAAGTGTATGGGTTCAAAAACATCTTTTCATATTGTTTATGATAGATCTTGAAACAAAATTTCAAATCCAAAGCATTAGATTATTTAAATAATATTTCATTTGATTTTTACTTTTCTCGAGCGTGTTATGACTGCTGGCATCATTCCATGTTTTCCAGTTTTCTAGATACATGACATATCATAATCAGATATTTATGTTATTCTAGTTATATTAGTTAGTGTTACTATTTTCCCTATTTCTACTAATCAATCTATTTACTTGTATTCCATTGGTTATTTACCTTTATTTATATTTATTTGATGCTATACACTTTGGTAATGAGGTAATTGTCTCCCCACAAACACAACCAAGGCCCTCACAACTAGTTCATACCCTATGGTATTTGATGATATGTGCATGATGCAATGTGGCCCACTAGGCTCGGGGCACCAATTAAGTGGAATCTAGGTTTGAGATGTCAAAAGGATGTATCATTGGATGTTCCTTTCTTACATTCATATTTGGATACAATATATTTATGATTAACAACACGTGGAACTTGATCATAAGCCATCCTTGGGAATGACGAAGTAATGTTCTGGGTAAAAAAATAGGTTCTTAAATTATATATTTTTTTTCTGCTTTTCCCTATTACCGTTGACGTTATTTCACCATTGGGTGACACACATTTTGTGTTGTGTTTTTGATTATTAATCTATTTTAGGACATTCATTCATCATTGTCCCAATGATATGATGAAAATGGTTATTGTTACATGAATCATTATAGGCACCTATGATTCACATGTCATGTTTATTTCCATGCCATATATGTGAATTTCATTACATTTAATTTATTGATCTTCTAGTGATTGTTGAGTGATGATGTGATATTTAGCATGAACATGTATTACTTTTGGTTATGATTGAGTTATTTTTTGTCCCAATTCATGAGGTGTATGGACCCTCATGTGTTGGGATGAGTAATTTACCAAGACATTCCATTACGTTATAAATTAATGGGGGTCGTTACCAATGATATGGTGTATAGAAATTGATCCACTGGGTACATATATCCAATATAACGGGGATCATAACATGTCAAATTAATTTTTTGTACATCATTATCCCACCATTTTCTATTTATGAAAGTTATAGGAGTAAACCTAGTAATTAAATTAATAATGAAATGAAACATATACTTGAACACATAACGATACATTCCCATATAAGCATGTATTTTGTGTAGTATGCCTTGCGTATTTATTTTTTCTTATGTTCATCTTCGGCTACTGATGTTATCGTTCAACTTAATCTTTTTTAGAGGCGTGTACTTGGAATTTGTCGAACAATTCCGCCACAACGTCCTTATATCATACGCTAGGACGATTTGGATGACTATTCTCCAGACACAGTGAGATATGAGCTTCTATTCTTACTATCATGGGTACTATTAGAGGATGAACCTATTTTACCTCATCTGGGAACTAATTCACATGCTCGTGATAGCTTCTAACACCTGATACAAACAATTTATTTTGTTCCATGGCTTTCTACTATGATGGATGATCTACCTTCTGAGATCCAGCAGTATCATCCTTCTATATTTTCTAGGGACGGTAGTCCATAAGTTATAGAACCTTCGATAGAGACCATCATGTCCATCATTGAACATCTAGAGATGCCTCTAGGGTGCAGGTTCAATCTTTCTATATACAAGCTTTTTTTATTTATCCAAGCAATGGTGGGATGTGGTTACGCAGGTTGATCTCCATCAAGTCATGGTATGAGATATCTTCTAGACTATTTTCTGTGATTATTTCTTTCTTAAGGCTCTATGAGAAGCTATATCTAGATAGTTATTGCATCTGAAATAAGGTTCTATGTCAATTTTGGAATATTTAGTTTGTTTCACAGAGTTGCAGTGCATTTCATCACTTTTAATCGGTGATGAAAATTCACGTGCTTATCTCATCAAGGACGGGCTTGTGTATTCCATCCATAGTTAGGTCATTATATTTCATGATTATTCTTTTTCCTATTATAGTCATTCAAGCTCTTATCACTGATCATAACCTTGGGGACCATAATTGGACTGTCCATAGTGGACCAGTGCCGTGTCAGGCTACTATTTATTCAAGTGACAGGAAGTATTCTCTCGAGGTTTTTCATCAGGGTAGATACAACCACTGTATCCTATTTGATATATCCATGGTGGGTCATTTTGTGGACGATGGGGGAATTAGAATCCTCACTATAATAGAGACCCACTCAAGTTCATGGTTTATAGATGTATGGGGAGTATTCAATGATTCTACAGGTCCTTTCCACCAGCTTTAGGTGGAATGGGATCTGTGACAGCTCAACCTTATGAATTAGGTTATTTTCACCAGGTCTAGCATGGAGGGAGATTATCACCAACATGAATTTCTAAGGAGGAGTTCATAGCAATGGTAAAAAGACCCTTGAACACCAACAACACCAGTAGAGAAACATTGATTGTGGTAGTTTTTCAACATCACAGGTTCATGGATCATGCCAGATGCATGCACTATAGTCGATACATGAGGACCAGGTTTCAAGACCATCTATAACATGAGGTATTATCCAAGTTTAATCTATTATAGTTTCTTCATTATTTGATACTACTGCTTCATAATATTTTTTTTTTGTATCTATCATGGAATTTAATGGAATGGATATATTGCATTACTGTGGTGTAGGGACCCTAGATACATTGTTTGGGATATAAAAAGATGGAATACGCTATTGTAGGGAATATCCCCTTGATGTATATAGTTACCATTTCTTTTGTAAGCTCATTTTTTATGAGATGACTACATTTGATGGAATTCTTGGAATGGTTTGGTTGGTTCAACATCATGATTTTTTAGACTTCAATTGCCACAGTGTATTGTTTAAATCACTAGTGGGTATCAGCAGACTATATAAGGTTTAGAAGGACGTATAGGATGGCAGAGAATGAACAAATCATCACGGGATAGGTGGAGTGCCAACTATATTTTGAATATCTTCCTAGAGGATTAGGGTTTATGAAAAAATGATTTCCCTCTTGTAGTGGATCATTTTAGGGTTGTCTTTCCCTGTGATTATTCTATGTTACGTCTTCAAAGAAAGGTTAATTTTACAGTTGATCTTGTATTAGGAGTAGCTTTGGTGCCAATTACTCATTACATGATGGAACATACCAAGCGTCAAGAGCTCAAGAAGAATTTATTATATTTTGACGCCAACAGCTTTATACAACCATGTACATCCAATTGGGATTCGTCTATTCAGTTCTCTAAGATGTTGGATGGATCGTTACATATATGAATGGATTACAGTAGGGTAAATAAAGTTTACGATCATAAAATAGTATCCATTATATCTAATAGATGATCTCCTTGACTATCCATAATGAGACAAGTTCTTTTCTAAGATCAACCTAATATATGGTTATCATCAAGGTCAAGTTAGGCCATTAGACCTACATCGTACATCTTTCCACGGTAGGTATAGTATGTATGAGTACCGTTTTATGTCATTCAATCTTACAAAAATTATTAATATTTTTATGTCTCTTGTGAATAAGGTCTTGCACCCCTATTTTGACTATTTTTTCATGGTCTTGGTGGATGACATCTTAGTGTATTTTCATAATCATTGAATCCATGCCAAACATCTTGATATCATTTTGGGTACACTAAAATAGAATCATCTTTATGAAAGTATTATTATGTTCCACTTCTTGATCAGAAATGTTCACTTCATGGGTCATATTATCTTATAATCAAATGTATATGTTGACCCAAAAAAGGATAGTGCTATATATTCCTAGGAAAAGACAAATATTGTGTTTTAAATTCAGAGTTTCATGGGGATGGATGTATATTAGAGGCCTTTAATATAGGAATTTTCCAACCATTATTTATATATTATTAGTATTATTATGAATGGTGTTATGTTCCTGTGGTACGGAGCATGCCAGAAATACTTTCAGGTCCTGAAAGGGTGGCTTGTCTTGATACCTATTTTAATTCTTGAAAAATACAGCAACAGGTTAGACCATATTTTTCAATGCATCATGCATCGACATGGGAGTGGTGTTGATGTAGGAGTATAGAGTCATCGTGTAAGGTAATAAATAGTTAAATCCTCAAGAGAGAAATTACACAATTCACAACCTTGAGATATAATTAGTTTTCCCTACCATACATTGATGGATACAATGTCTATTGGTTGAGCTCTTTGTGTTGTACATAGACCAAAATATCCAAAAATATATCTTTAATCATCATGAATTGAACATTAGACAGTGGAGATGGGTTGAATATCTACAATACTTTGATTTTGATCTTACCTGTAGGTATGGGAAGGGAAATGTGGATGTTGATCCATTAAGTTAGAAAAATCAACACTTGCTATACGAGAATCCAGTGATGAATAAGAAGTTAATGGCTCTATTTTCTGAACTACATCTGGTTTATCACAATATCCATGTGTATCCTTACCTCATATAATAGAAAGTTACATATTCTCTCCTTAAGAGGTTGAAGGGTAGAAAATTTTCTGATCATGAGGGTTTAGTTATCCATGAGAGTATATGAGGATATAAACTTCTTCCCATATTGTTTTGTTTATAGATAAGACATCCTAAAAATTCATAAATGTGTCTGGGTCCCTAAAAATATGAGAAAAAAGTTTATGAAAGAATCCCATTCTTATCAGTGGTATGTTCATCTAGGAATCTCAATGATGTACATTGATATGTGACACTGGTATTGGTGGCATGGGATGAAATATCAGATTATAGGCTTTATCACTATGTGTTCCACCTGTTAGCAGGTGAAGGCGGAACACCAAAGACATGAAATATTGTTATAGATGCTTCAAGTCTCGAAATGGAAATGGGAAGATGTTTATATGGGTTTTTAGTCCGCTTACAGAGTTCACTGATGGGTAGTGTTTCTCTATGGGAAGTTATTTTCCAACTAAAAATCATCACACGTCATTCCTATCCTGGAGACATTCTCAATTGATGATTTGGGAGGATTTTATGTCCTTCAAGTTATATGACTCATTGGGTTATTCATACCATAATTTTAGATAGGGATACTCATTTCAGGTGATATATCTAGTAGGTATTGTAAAAGGCAGTTGGAAAACAAGTGATTCAAAGAACAACTTTTCACCCTCGGACAAAGGGAAAATCGGAACGGACAATAATGGCCCTAGAGGGGATGCTCTGAGCACGTGTCCTTGATTTTCGTTGATTCATGTGAAAAGAATACCCATCCTGTTGAGTTATCGTATAATAATATATTTTAGGTGAAAATTAATGTTGATCCTTTTGAGGCCATTTATGGTAGGCTGTGTGGCTCAACCCTTTGCTGGCTAGAGGCAGGTGAGTAAGCACTACAAGGTGCTCATATCATTTAGGAGACATTAAAGTAGGTTCATCTGATCACGAAGAACATAACTACAACTCATTATAGAAAGAAGTCATATGCCAATTCCCATCAACGACTTCATGATTTCAGGGTTGGAGATTGTTTTTTCCTTTAGATATCACCTATGCAAAGGAATAGATGGTTAAATAAACATGCAAAGTTATCACCTCGTTATGTATGGCTATTTGAGATCCTAATGAGTGTCAGGAGAGTATACTATCAACTTCTATTACCTCATAGGTACCATTCCATGAATGACATATTCTTTGTTTCACAGATTCTTCAGTATCATTCCAACCCATCTTATACCATTGATCCCAAGGAATTTGATTTAGATACTCATGAAACATTTTAGGAGTATCTAGTACGCATCATTGAAAGGAGCACAACGGTTCTCTGTGGTCAAGCTTTCCATCTATTACGGGTTCTATTGTAGTGTCGCCACATGCACAGTAAGACCTAGGAGTGGTAAAATAATGTATGCACCTAGTGTCTATAGTTTCTCTCAAAAAGAGTTTCTCCAACCTTGTAAGGTGATCTCTGTGAGGAGTTATTTTAAGGGGGAAGATTACAAGAACATGAATTTTCACTCATGCATGGATCCTTTGAATTTTTGTCTAATTGTGTATATTTGTCCTAATATGGATGTCTGGTGTGTTAGTGAAGGATGCAATGGTGTTTGGGGCCTATTAAAAGTCTGGATTAGTGATTTTTGGGAAAACAGGCATGGCTCACAATTTATAGAGAACCATACATGTAGGATGTGTAGCTAGGGAAAGCCATGCGGGTGGTGCCTTTTTTGACTGAGCTTTTTTTCATGGTTGGTGCACAGTTTCCCTAATCAAGAACCCTAAACATGGGAGAGCCCCTTTTTTTAGGAACTCATGCATTGTTCTCACACATTTTGTTCAACCGTGCAGAAAACTCATGCATAATAACTGGGTACAATCTGTTTTATGGATTATTTTACCCTTTTCCCATAATGATAAAATTTAGCCACCTCCTTATTCCCTAATTTGAATTCCTATGGGGTTAATATTTTTTCTCACATTTTTTTTTCTATTTAATGACCTATGGTTGGTATTGATTGATATCCTTCATCTAGAATATGATTGAGCTTTTATTCATCATGTTGGATGAGAAACAGTAAGTACTCAAGTCCTTTTTATTTGTTCTCCTCTCTTGATCTCGACCTAGTTATTGAGGTGTGAGAATTTTATCCTTTTTTATCAGATCTACTACATTCTAAACTGATTCAATGTCTGATATTGATGGAGGAGATTGGTAAAACCCTAAGGTAGATGGTCTATAACTCACCCCTCATGTTCGTTGAATTTAGAATTTCAAAGTGTGGCCCACCAATTTCATCTGCTGTCATTTATATAATTTATATCCCATACTTAAAATCATTATAATGGTATAGTTATACTATTTCTAAATATGTAATTAATTATTAGGTGATATGCCCACAATTCTCAACTTCACTTGTGGGATGATATTTTATAGTTTAGTTTTTACGGTATTGAAATGTTGGAGACATTGTCCGGATGTGTTTGAGGTTGAAAGTAGTAATGGTATGCCTTCTTATAATTAATTCTTGTTGTATTTGGAAATGGTGAATGGAAAGTACCGTGTATCTTTCACTAAACCAACCTAAGGTATGTTCTTCAATTTAAAATCAAATGTTAAATGGAAATTGGACATTATAATATGTATATGACTTAACTGAATTAAATGTGGATGATTAATAGGTTAAATGTATATAGAATCCCTTAAAATGTCGGTGGAAGGTAGAATAGTGAACTATCATTAATAAATATGTCTTAAATGGTGTTAATAAATGGGTTCATGATACAGGTACATCCCACACTAATGAAATGAATGTCATGAACCAAATGGGATTATTGATGAATTATTAATTGATTAAAGGGTTTCATACTACATAAACTTACCAGACTAATGAAAGACAAGGAATTAACAAAATGAAATATTATATTAATTCATTATCAAAATAGTAGTGGCCTGGCTCGACCTCCCATTAGATTTCTGATGGAATTCCATTAGCACACAAGGAACCCATTCCTAATTCAAGGAAATTTATTTCTTTGGTTGAGACCCATATAGATACTGATTCTTGTCTAACATTGGATGCCCAGAATGACATTATAGGATACCTCATGCAGTTCTATTGGATTCCAAGGATACAATCCTTGAATCCAACACTGAAAAGTAGGTTCCATGGTTAAATCTCATCGGGACCAATCATTTTCACCCCCATTTTACATTGGATTAACTCCTTGGACTTTGTAGGCATCTCATTGTCGAATACATTAGACTATGATCATTTAATGTCACTCATACCCACATGATAGGCTAAAATTATTTATGAGTTTGTGATCCTTGAGGTCTATACTGCCTTGGTTATTACGTTGGAAACATAGTTTATAAATATCACCACATGTTTTCATGTTACATATTGGAACCATCACTATTATTAAAAAATGACTTAATTATAAACTTGTAAAAATAAAATAATTAATTGGTTATAGGTTGAGACATAAGTCGAGGGCTGAAACAGGTACCAGGGTATTTGGTTACATTGTACTGCTTTAAATTATATATATATTAACGATTAAAAGCTATTATATCCCATTTTATGGGTTAGATGTTATAGAAACCAATGGTGGTGGCCCAGAGAAATTTATCTCACACCCTCTACGGTATAGATTTGTTCCTGGAGTAGATTATATGAATACATGTGTTGATAAAGGGAATATTTTGACTTTAAACACTTGATTTCTTGCTGTTGAGGATGAATCTTGATAGAAGATTACTGATCCAGTGATGTGGATGATTTTTATAGTCTTTGACTTCATTTATACTTTTTTGGAACATTTTATTCTTGATTATTTGATTCCATGTTTTCTTTTTTTCTAGATACATGACATATCATCATTAGTTATTGTATATTATTCTAGTTATTACAGTTATAGTTACTATTGTCCCTATTTATGATGCGCCTTATGTTAACTTATACTGGTTCCTCTATTTACCTATTTTTATATTTATATATTGCACTAAACATTGGTAATGGCAGAATAGTCTCCCAACAGACACACCCAAGGCCATCGATGTTAGTCTGCAGTATCTGGATTTTGGGGAGATGCACATGAGGCCATGTGGCCCACTGGGATCAAGGCACCTGTTATGTGGCATACAGGTATGGGACATCACATTTATAGATGTTTTTTTGAAACACTAATTATATATATTATTTATCATTATAGTTAATAAAAATTGAGGAATACATTTCATGACTTTTCATATTCCCAATCTATTTTATAACAAATTGAATCAATATTTTCTTAAGAATTGGAAATTTTGTCCCCATAATGGTGAAATGAGTTAAAGGGAAATACATTTTTAGAAATATCTTCTTAAATTATCCACACATTATTTCCTCTACCTCATCCTTGAGCTTTATATTCATGGTAAATTTCCATCATTATTTATCTTACCCATTAACATGGTAGATATATAGAGTAATTATCTCTATTGCAGAACTATGAAGTATGTAAAATATCATTTTCAGAGAGTTGATTCATTATTTTGATGCAATGGGATCCTTGGATCCATTAAATATTGTTAGTTATTGGTTCACAAAGTACTTAATGGTCAATTATAATATATTTGTTGAAGGTTAATGTTCTATATATTTTATGTTTTTTTATAACCCAAGACAAGTGTTTGACTACCACAGAGAGATTATAAAATCATCCACTCATTAAATTAGAAAATTCATTTAGATAGTCATTAAAATTTCCATCACATGGGTTTTTGGACTTTTTTCTCCTATATCCCACTATTTTAAAAAAAAATTGTATAAAAATCATAATTAAATAAATCATAATTACATAACTTATTAATGTTTAAATAAATTCTAAATTATTTTACTATGGGATCTATATATTTAGCCTACATTATATTATACTTACCTAATTCCCAAAATTATCTTATAGGACTATATACTTTAAAATTTTCTAACATAAAAAATTAATAATTAATTTAGCTATATATCATCTATAATTGATTGTAAAGACCATGTAATCAACCAAAGCATATACCTTGAGAGTTTAAACCTAGTTGTGATGTTAATACCACTTTTATGAACCATGTAGTGATTATGGTATTACCAAAAGAAGATTTTTTAGGTTTGTTACACCTAGGTGCATCATACGTAGATCCCAATACCACATATATTATTCATACATGGATATCATTTTCATAAAACCACACATAGAATAATTTACTAAAAAAATTAGGATATTTCTCGACATATAAACTGATCAATTTGGAGTCCACTAATATTTTCTAGAATCAATTTGAAAAAATAACTAAACCATTATAGAATACCAACTCTAGACAACCACCTTTTCTATAGAAGATTCTTAAATCATTTTTATGATAAATAACAAATTAATAATTCAATCCATGGTCGGATGGTTTAGTATCATGGAAAAATTATGTCTATACAACATAATTATATTTAAAATAGAAAATGTTATTTATTCCTTCTCTATACTCCTATGATTATCTTTAAAATTATATATAGTACATGCATCCACTTGAGGATTAATCAAATGAAAGGTGATACAAAAGGACTAGTAAGGAGAGAAATCATAGGTAAACAAGATGTGGAATTATTCAAAATACTTCATGGTTGAGAAAAATAATCACCATTATATACTATGGAAAAAATTGTCATCATAATAATGACGGAATACTTTGGAAGAGGCATAGAATTTTTTATATTCATAATATTTAAACATCATAATACTATGGTCAAATACTAGACATTAGTTGGGAACAATGATTGCATCACATGCATGCATGGGGTATGTGTAGAGATCATTGTTCCATTAATTATGAAAAAATAAAACACCATTTTCACTCTTAAAACATATAATCTCATGATATATATCATGATTACTAATGAATTAAAGGGATATATAATTATCTTCCCACCAATAAAATCATAAAGTCAACATAATAATTCTTGCCACAAAAAAAATGATTCATATTAAAATCAAGATCATAAGGTAAAATCATGGAAAAGAAATAGGTTGCATAAAAAGCTATATATAATATTTCACTAAATAATCTTGGAGGATCATAATTGTAAATTCCTAGTTCTGGGTGCCTCCAAAGGGGCATCGTACCCAGGTGGTCACATGATCTCTAGTTAATTTTCCCAAATGCTAGAGGCTGCTGACTAGCAGCTAGGGCCAAGGTTTGATAATATGGAAACTATACCATCATTGGAAGAGTATTCACAGTGGATGAAGAATAAATGGGTAAGCAGTAATGCCATAAAATAAAAGTAAAAAAGAAAAAGAATGTTAGTAATACAACTACTTGAATATATATTAAAGATATATGTCACATGTGTCTAGGAAAGGATCCAAACTAGTTACAATGATTTATATACAATACTAAAACCAAAGTAAAAATATATATAATAAGTAACTCCAGCAGAATCGCAAGCCTTAGCATGGTCACATGCTCTCTAGATCCAATAGAAATCATGTACCTGATGAAGAAGGGTGATTTCCCTTATCTAAACATTTAATCATATGATCTATTTGGGTCTGAAATCATAACCCAAATTGGGTGTGGGAATATTCTCAATAGGCAACCACCGGAAGATCTTGGCTTAACTATCAGTGAATATATATAGCAGAAAATATGTCGATATGAAGAAATAAACTAGAATGTATTCAAAATTAAACAAACCTAAAGATTTCAATTACATTACTTTCATTTATTAATTATTAAAACCATTGAATAATGAATCCCGAGATCTATCCTGAGCAATGTATCCCGCCATGTAATAGTAACAACAAACATCTCAGAAGAATGTCTAAAGAATAATTTAAGATAGAGTACAAGATAGTGTTATTTATTGAAAGACTCTTCACCATCATTCAATCATTAATAAAAAACACTTTGTTAAATATCTCACGGCCTAATCCCTATAGTTTAACATAGAACTAATCATTTACAAACAACTAACTAGACACCTCTCATGGTCAATACCACTGGGTCAACATAACATAAATAACATATAAATGGAATTCGATGTAGCTCTAATGATCAATAAAAATAGCTCAGTACAATATAAAAAATTCATAAATGACCTCCTAGGCATCTATCATGGTCAACAACACTGGGTCAATGTCTATACAAACAATCTCGCAGTCATT
The DNA here is from genome assembly GCA_963277665.1 of Viscum album. Lineage (NCBI taxonomy): Eukaryota > Viridiplantae > Streptophyta > Magnoliopsida > Santalales > Viscaceae > Viscum > Viscum album. The sequence goes on along the minus strand of OY728133.1, from coordinate 1,367,641,222 downwards.
TATAAATAAACATGGGAACCCCCACAATTTTCTGGGTCTGAGGCTCTCACTGTCCATTAGAAAAACAGTGTCCTTATCAATCAATACATGGTATCTCATGTAATCTATGATTATTATATGGGTAAAATTATCACGCATAAAATATTCAATTCATATAACCAATCAAACACCATCCTAAACAATTCCAGGCATGGAAATAACGTACTCCGAATAGGCAACCCAGGCCAAAAGACCATAAACAGTCAAACTAGGGAAAATGCGCCCATGGGGTGTCCCATAAACAAGGAATATAACCTTATGCATATGCAAAAAACCATCTCATAATAATTAATCCATACAAGGTAAATAATAGGGTTATATTCGGAAACCCGCACTACCCCAAACATGGATATTTAGCATATTAAGCATATATAATTCAAACACAATCAAATAAAGGTAAAATACTCCCACAATGAGGTCGTAAAATCAACACTCTTGAAATTATACTATTGAATCTGTATAAAATGACATAGATCATCAAAAAGTAGAAGAATATTCATCCTTGAAATGCTCACAAGAGAGGATGAATCTGGAAGAGAGGATTTTGGGAAAGAGATAACTCACCGGTGGGAATCCAATACTCCCGACAGTGTCTCAATTAGAGGTATAATGAAGAATTGATATAATATTAATGTTCTATAACTTTTCATATATCACTTTTATGAAAAATAGAGAGAAGAAGGGTTTTTTGGATCTGAGATGCAACCCCAATCTAAATTATCAAATAATTATAAAAGTAAATAGTGTGTTAATTTAATGTACACATTGGGTACTAGCTTCAACCAGCCCCTACATTAGGTGGTCTGTTATGTCTCCCACATGGCCATATACACAGCTATTATACAGTCATTACACGGCTACATACGCCAACTTTGTACATGAAATGTACTCAAAAGTACACGGTGTGTATGTAGAAAACCTTCATTTCTTCAGTTTTCCTAAAAAAATAGAAATAAAGATCCATACATGAAATGAAGATACATATTCTTACAAACAAACCTATTAAGGAAATTCAACCCTGAATTTTTCTTCCATGGGTGGTGAGTAAGAAAAATCAAACAAATCTGGCCACTATGATCATACATCGGCCTCCCTCTACAAATTCTTGTCCTATACTCGCATGTGATACCAATGCAACCATACTAAGGGAATAGACTGGACAAGTCGAACCATCATTTGAATGTCCAAAATCTAAATATGGTTCTCCTCGAAGGATGAATCCACCTCAAACTCATCCTCATTTGGTTGAAAAACCTGAGATGGGTCTAAAAAGTATCATCATAGATGAGAATCATGGAAGATTCTATCAATATACTAATACCTTTTAGGTAACTATAACTGATAGGAAATCAGCATGAATCCCTCCAAAATCTCAAACGGCCTGACGTTTCTCGATGAAAGAATCCCATGTCTCCTAGTCCTCTTATGTCCCAACCTCGGTTTGACACGTATGAAAACCTGATCTCCGACCTCAAACTCTGGAGGCTATCTCCATCGACTAGCATAATATTTTTGTCATAAGAGTGTACTATCCATCCTATTCTGAGTCAACTCCACCTACTCAGTGGTCTCCTAGACAAGATGAGGTCCCCGAATAGCTTCTCTTACCTCCATGAAACATAGGGGTGACTCAGATGGCCTAAAGTACAAAGCCTCATAATGTTTCATCTGAATTTTTTCTTGAACACTGTTGTTATATGAAAAATTCACTAGGGGTATGTTTCTCTCCAAAAATCCCCCAAAATCAATGATGCATGGTTGAATCCTTTCCTACAAAACCTAAATCGCGCGCTCAGACTGACCATCTATCTGGGGATGGTATGTTTTCCATAAAAGTACTTCTGTACCCAAAGCCCTCCATAATCCCTTCTAAATAGGACAAGTAAAATAGAAATCCCTATTATAAATTATATAGTGTGTAACCCCTTGAAAAAGTACAATATCTCATATGTATAACCTTCCAAGATCATCAAAACTGAAGGTTTCCTTAGTCGGTAGGAAATGACCATCCTTCGTAAGTCTGTCTACAACAACTGAAACTACATCATTCCCTCGATGTGACCTTAGTAAACCCATCACAAATTCCATCGCGACATCTTTCAACATCAACATGGGAATGGGTAACTACTTTTAAAGCCCTACCATTCACGGATTCCCCACATTAACCTGTTTATAGGTGGAACATCTCATAATAAATCAGCAATGTCCCTCATCATGTCTGGCCACCAATACTTATAATGTAGATCTATATACGTATAGGTGACATAGGGATGATCTTCAAATATTAATGTATTTAAATCTCAAAAAATATCCTTGCTACTGACACCCATACGCATCCATGGAATCACAAAACCTCATCATCTTTTACAGTCCATCCAGGAGTAGGGCCCTGTCCTAACACACTATCCCGTAGGATGGGGCCATCAGAATAAGATAGATACCTTATTCACACACGATCTTGAAGAAAATAAGTAATATCTATATGATAAAGTAACATCATACCATTTCTATCATGGACCTCTAAATGCATCTTAGAGAAAAAAAACAATGAGCTTCCACTCATTGTTGGCTTCCTGAACTACCTTTATCTGAGTCATGCTCAATGCATCAGCTACTCCATTTCCTTTCCCTAGAATCCAGGAAAGCTCAATGTCAAAGGATTGGAGGTAATCAACCCACCTTTTCATTCTCAAATTAATATCACACTATGTAAAGATATTCTTCAGAAATTTTGGTTAGTGTCTAAAAAACTACATCCCAAATGATAATGTCTCCAATAGCGTAAATCATGCACAACTATCGCTAACTCGAGATCATGTGTTGTGTAATTCCTCTAATGTGGCCTCAACTATCGAGACCCCCTATGTAACAACTTCTTCCCACTGCATACGAACTGCTCCAAGATTTATACATGATGTATCACATTAAATAGTGTAACCCTTTCTTGGCTCTATAAAAATCAGTATCAGTGATGAAGTAAATCTCTCTTTTAGTTCCTAAAAATATGAATCGTAATAATCTGTCACAATTACTTTAAAATCATCCTATTTACTCCAGTTAGTGGTGCTGATATGTGTGAAAAGTCTGGAATAATGTGTTTTAGTAACCATCGAGTCCCTGAAAACTTCATACCTCCAAGACATTCTTCGGTTGCTCCATGGAAAATACTGCTCTCACTTTCTCTGGGTCTATTGAAACTCATATCTCAATGATGAAATGAACTTGAAAGTGAATCTGGTCCATCCAAAAGTGGAATTTTGGGATCATAGAATATAATTTATTCTCTCTCAGTGTACTCAATATGATCTCAAGATGGGTAGAATTTCATGTCGAGTGTGGGAGTACTTCAGTATATTTTCAATGAGAATTACCAGAAATGAATCCAAGTATGGATGGAACTGTCAGATCATTAGTGCCATAGAAACTGATGGAGTGTTAACGAGACTGAATGGCATAAACAAATACTTATATAAACCTTTCTTTCTATGAATGGATCAATGACGTATATCAGATGGTATAACGTGCAATGGATGATAACTGTATCTCAAGTCAATCATCAAGAACACCAAGGATCCTTGAAGCCGATCCAAGAGATCATCAATCCATGAAAATGGATATCAGTTGTTAACTATTATCTGGTTAAGCTTCCAATAATCCATGCAATGTTTGAGGGTTCTTTCAGACATATTCTCAAAAAGCAGAGGTGAATCCCAATGAGAAGTACTGGGTGGGATGAATCCTTTTTTTGATAACTCCACTAACTGCTTCTTGATCTCATTTTACTCTGGTTTATTGATCCTATAAGGAGGAAAAAGAATCAATGCTTCTCCTGGGACAAGCTCAATAGACAAATATACCTCTCTCTCTCTCTTTGAGGTAAACATAAAAATTTGTCTGGTAAGACATCTCGGAAATGATCCACCACTGAAGGAAATTCCATATGAGAAGTCCCCTAGACATTCAGATATAAACTAGAAATATAGGGTGAAATTCCTCACAACCCATGATGTTCGGGTCCCGCTCTACTAGCCTAGACATCCCATTCACCATTGTGTAGAAAAGAGTCTCCCTCTAGGGACTTGAAACTCACCCTATGGCGATAATTGTCATAAAAGTCTTGAAATAAGACCAACTAGTCTATTCTGAGAATGAAATAGAATCATGTCATCTCTATGACATATAGTTCCAACAAGATCTAACACCCACCAACCTCAAGAGGGAACACCTTTCACTGAATTGTTTTAGGCGTCCTAATCACTAACGATGTGTCTAGAATCATAATATACTCATATGGAAAGATACATAACCCATGTCTCTCCACAACAAAAACAAATATAAAATAATGGGAATCCCTTGTATTGAAAAGAGAAGAAGATAGAACTAAGGAAAATAGAATAGTACATCTAACTGTAGTGGGTCTAAGATCCTACTCTTGCGGGGTCTGCTCCACTACAAAATTATTACGTATATCATGGCCATGTGACACTACCTGAATACCCTGAGCTGATCGAAACTGTTTTCTCCAAAAAAAAAACAGTATCCTGAATACCATGTCCATAACCACCTCTTTGGCCCGAATGGACTAACGAAATCTATTTCCCTAATAGATGAAAAATGGGTGGTCCTACTACTAAACGTGGAGTCATAATAGAACCCATATCACCCACTACAAGGGACAAAAACTGGAAAAACGCTCAATTTGACCCATTTTTCTACACAATTGGCACTCAACTGGGTCTCTTGGGAACTGAGGTCTCATGTGCCCAGTCTTCCCACAAAGGTAGCACCTCCGCTGGCTGCTAGAATATATATACCTTCTACTAGAACCACCATGTAAAGGCTCCATATGACACTTACTTCTATCAAATGATGGATAAGTAGCCCAAGATGTTGAATCACCTTGGCTCGCAGCTCCCAACTCCATCATATTACATAATGTGATCAGTTCCTAGTTCACTATTTCTATCAACAATGATAGCCTAATGAAATTCACATGAAATCATATGTCAAACTAGAGACCATCCATAAAATTCATAGCCAAAGATCACTTTTCACCTCCCAAAACATGTTTCTGAAGCACTGAATCTATGTAAAATGTGACGAGTACTTCGTCACTGATAGAGAGGCCTGCTCCAAATTCTTGATCTCTCAGACTCAATCATCCCTCAACGTCTCAGGGTAGAAGTATTCATAGAAGTTCATCTGATGCACTTCCCAAACCATTTCTAAATGACTTCCTACCTATGAGATAACATTCCACCATATCTTTGTAGAATCACATAGATTCTGGTTCACGAGCATCACCGTCCTCTCCGGAGGCATCACTAGGTGCTCGATAGCGGAATGAATGGCCACCAACCATGAAACTGTATCCTGTGGTCCTCTACCCCTTTAAAATTTTGGTGGACTCTTCTACTGAAACACCCACATCAACTCTTACATAGTTAGGGTAGGATGCAGTGCTCATTGGATAGTCTTCATCATATTCTTAAATTCATCAAGGTACTATGCATTAGAACATGTTTCTGATTTAATAGCCGGTTCCTAGATGGGAACAAAGAAAAGATCTGTTGGTAGTCCCTGATCTACCATTTCCAGTTTTAGGTCATCTCCATGTACCTGGCGTACAACTCGAGGACGTCTTGGTGGCATGTCTCTGAAAGGTCAAGCACACACCTCGGTTCAAGTTTATCAATGAAAATAACATAGATGTTCAATAATGTAACATGAGGAGAATGAATTCATGTTTTGCAAAATAGGGTTACATGACATGTATATCCTCTACACGTCGTGTACCCTTAGGCCTTAACATGGTGTGTACCTCTACCAAACATGGTTATGTAACACCCCTACACACGGCATGTTACTCCTATATCCTAGTGTGTACTTGAATTTTCCCTCCTTCCCAAGTATGTTAATAGATATGTGAATACATGGTTCTCTCACGGTGTAACACGACACTATGTGTACCACCTATCTCCCATCAACCCATGTCGGTTGACACATGATCAGATACACGGTAGATAACAACACAACATATATATTCTATAAATTTTTTGTTCTACAAAAAGTTTCCCAACCCAGTATCTCTACTCAAACAGTCAGTCACCCGGTCATGCACTACATGGCATGTACTTCTAGTACACTGCATATACTTTAGAAAAGTTGTTTCTTCTTGTACAGAAGAACACATGGCTAGTTTTCATAAAATCACAGGTTGTGTTGTTTGAGTTTCCAGATAATAGGCACGATAATCATCTCCTAATCCACTAAAAATATCATATTTTGTACAAGCCATGACAAATTTTGACCCGTGGGATACCATACTCCCCACAAATAAAGGTTTGGAATCCTTTTTCAAATCATAACTTGAAATAATTCAATTAATGTTCAAACATGATCTAGAAAATCCTGATCCGATAAGGACCACATAGCCTCAGGGACTAAATATTGGCATCCATCGAAATGAAACTTTACATATTTCAATACCATATCCAAATATCATGTTTTTTATCAATGAATCTATTAAAACAACATGAATATTTATCACAACATCTAACAAAAGAGCATGCAATCTGTAATGCTCCATAAATGGAATGACCAGAATGCATGACATGTGATCTCAATCAAGTGCCTATATGCTGAATGAGGTGGCATACCCTTATCTCATCAGGTTTAAATAGAAATATAACCTCCATAATATTGATGATAACAACACAATACATGTGTATCACTAAACGGTGAAATCAAATCAACTATAACAATTGAAAAACCAGAAAAATTTTAATATTCGAGGTCAATTCGATTATCCATTTACACGGTTTAGCTACTCCCGGGCATAGCTCAATCCCATATTTCTATTTCTTAATATCACTATAAATAGACACCAAATAGTAGGACAAAGAATAAAAAAACTCCTGTAACACCACATTGTAATGTCTCAGTTATGGGTGCCGCAAAAGGTGACCCATACATGGTTGGTCACATGACCTCAAGTGAATTTTCCCAAATTCAAGAAGATGAAAACTAGAAGCGAGGGATATGTTTTGAAAAAAGGGAAATTGTTCCCTCATTGGAAAAGTTTTTATATTATAATAACAAATAGTAAAGGAAAGAGAAAGATGTAATCCCATACAATAAAAGTAAACAGTGTATGAATGATAGTAATATTAAAACTGGAGAATATATAAATGATGCATGTCACATGTGTCTAAAAAAGCATCTAAACAAGTCTCAATACTATAAATGTAATAATGAAACCAAAGTTAAAAGGAAAACAAGTAACTCTAGTTGCATCACAATCCTCATCTTGGTCTCATGCTCTCATGCTTGAACAACATTCAAGTACCTAACGATGAAGGGTGCTTGCCCTTATCAATACCTACAACCTTATAATCTATATTGGTCCAAAATAATGACCCAAATAGGGTGTGAGAAAAATCTCCTTAAGAAACCATCATTAAATCTATACCTACCTTTGAGTGAATATATATAGTAGGCAATACGTATATATGAAGCAAAAAAACTAGTACGTACTCTAAAGTATACAATCCTACAGTTTTCAATTACATTCATTTTCCTTTATTAATTATTCAAAGAGTTGAATAATGAATCTTGGAATCTATACTGAAATTCATATCCATCCCTGTAATAGTAAAAATAGGCATCTCATACGACCATATAAAAAATCATGAAAAACTGAGTCCATGCTTATGCTTTGGCTTGGCAGATTCTTCACCATCATTCAATCATTAATAAACTACCCTCTCAGGAATATCTCATGGTCTACCCCCTCTGGTTTATCATAGAACTAATAATTTAAAAATGACCACCTAGGAAGCTCTGAATGTCGATGCCCCTAGGTTAGAATATCATAAATAACATATAAAAGACCTCCTAGGTTGCTCTCATAGTCAATACCCTTAGGTCATCACAACATAAATAATTCCTAAACGATCTACTGGGTATATTTCATGATCAATACCCTTTGATAAAATTCTACACCAAGGCTCCCATGGTCCTCTATAAAATAGAAATGGAAACCCCCATTGTTTTCATTCTCCAAGGATCTCACGGTCCATTGGAAAAATAGCACGGATATGATAACAAGGCATCACATGTAATCTATAACTACTGCATGGATAACATTCAAAACAATAACACATGAAATTCATATAATCAATATAACTCCATCCTTACCAATTATAGGCTTGGAAACAAGGTATGCCTCATAGGAAACAATGGCCAAATGGCCACAAATATTCAAAATAGGGAAAACACATCCCTAGGGTTTCCCATAAACAAGGAATCTGTCCATAAACATATGAAAAAATACCTACTAAAAAAATTAAACCATATAAGGTAAATAATAGTGTTAAATTCCAAAAACCCTCAATACCCCAAACACAGGTATTCAACACTTTGGGCATATATAATTCAAAGACAATCATTGAACGACACTAACCACCTACCTTGATGTCGTATAATCAACACTCTTGTATATCGGCCCGTAAATTGGCCTAGAATAATGTAGATCTATAAAAAAGTGAAGAAAATTCATCCTTCAAATACACAAAAGAGAGCATTAATCGGGAATAGAGGATCTAGATAAAGTGAAGAACATATGGGTGGGAATCTAATGCAACCAACGACATCTCAGTCGAAGGTTAGACGATGAATTGGGAGAAGCATGAAGTTCTTTGTCCATTATTCACTCTCTTATAAAAAACATGTGGTGAAGAAGGGTGTTCTGGACGTGAGAAGTGACCCCTCTCCATATTATCAAATAAAAATTAAAAGCACATTGTGTGTTCATTTAATATACATTTCATATACTTGCCTCAACCAGCCCCCACATTAGGCAGTCTGCCAGGTCACCCACATGGTCATTTACAAGGTTGTTACAAGGACATTACAAAAATACACACCACAACCGGGTACATGGTGTTTAGTCAAAAGTACCCAACAATTACATAGAAAAACCTCATTTTTCCTTTTTCAAAAAAATAACCCAAAATAATGATACATACCTGAAATTAAGTACCAGGTTCTTACAATAAATGATGATGTAAAACAAATTTTTTTGATATTACATATTGGTATAAAAATAACATAGGTAATTGAAAATGGAGGAACCCTTTTGAGATATATTGGAAAATATTATTTTTAGAAAACCATTATAGGTGGATTAAAATTCAGCTAAACAATGTAAAATAATTAATATCCCCATAAAAAGAAAATATAAATGATGTTTCATTTCATTTATAATATTTTTTTTATTTGAATCATAGGGAAAGGATATAATATATGAAGATGATCGAAGAAGATTAGTTCTGTTCAAAATTACCCTTATCTTAGCTCCTGATTTAATTAATCAACTTTTTTCCTCATGAATGATAACCTCGTTTTTGTTAAAAATGCAACAATAATTAATTTTTATTTACATTTCACACTATTTATCAATTTTATTTAATTTATTTTATTAATTAGTCATATTTTTCAAATGTGAATTTTTTTGATGTCATGTTTTAATTATATTATCGTGACTTTCTTCAATTATATTGTTTTAATTATTTTTAATTTATTGTATTATAAACATATTTCTAAAAGAATCGAATATATTGAAATACATTTACAACACATAATATGAAATAACTAGATATGTAGGTGTATATAAGTAAAGAATTATCAATGTTCCTATAGACATATGAAACCAACTGCTGCAGAGACATTTCAAAAGAGGGGGGGAGAGAGTATATTCAATGTTAGTAGATTAAATTATTTATCACCATATCATATTCACATTAATATATTATATAATTATATATTTAACTTTCTTAGAAGGATAAATTTTATAATGATTTGGAGAGTTAAAAGCAGAAGAAAAATAGTAATAAAAAGAAATGACCATCGGTAACCTCTTCATTAAATATTAACTCCTTTACAAAAGAACTAAATTCTTATTGGAATGTGGATTATAGAAACAATATTTTTAGATGGTCAAAAATAAACATAGGCTGATTCATTTGGACAGTCAATGTCCTCTAAAAATTTTATGGGAATCAAGTTTACAATGAATTAATAGAGATAGGTATTCATTCTTTTGAGGAGTATTTTCGACCAAAATATTTAATAAATATTTATTTAAATGGAGGACATTATAATAGGGATATCCTTTAGAATTAAAATTATTTTTTATTAAAAATAATTGTTTTTGTGAATTTAAACCCTTTAGAAACATAATTTATTTTTTATTCCGAATGAAATAAGAACAAATTTATAAAATGTTTTTTAATAAAACACCTTAAATATTTAGTTATTGAAAATTACACATCATGTTTGGAATTGGAATTTATTTTTTATTTATCTTATTAATATTTTTTATTTGAGAAATATATATATAACTAATTATTTTATTATTACATCATGAATGATTCAATTCAAAAATTATTTTTATGTAAAAAAATATACAATTACTATTCACCTAAAAAGAATTGTATTTCGGAAAATAATCAAAAAATAATCCTCAAATTAATTTCTGTGATGGTTATTAAAATAAAATACAATTTATAAAAACAGTTTTCTAAATTTTTTTTAATTACTAAGATAGAATGTAATGTTTCGTTGAAATTCATTAAAATACGATTTTTCAATAAAAATAAAATTACATTATCTTTTATTTTATAATTTAAATACTTATTTTGTTGAGTTATAATTTTTATATTGACATAAATTATTTATGGTAAATAAATTTACTTGTAACTATAGTATTTTATTGGTTTATTTTCTATTGTTATGGTTCAGATTGTTATTCTAATGGTCATGATACACTTTTTAATGGTCATGTTACAATTCTTAATAGTCATATTAATGTTAGAATAGTCATATTACTACTCTAACTATCAATGTGGATTTATAGATCATATAAATAACCAAACATTTTATCATTTATCATTCATTTTTAATTCATTTGAATGTTTAATTTTCAATATTTTCAAAATATGGATTAAAAAAATTAATTATTTTTTTTCAATATTTCATGATTGTAAAAAATATTGAAAACCAAAATGATTCAAAATTTATGATTAAATTTATTTTATTGTTTTTTTTCTATTATATTTCACTAATTCTAGTTTTATTATGTATATTAATCCTCAATATTTCATGTTCCAAATTATTAATGGGTTATCAGTTTTATTATATCGTTCATCTGTTTTTATCATACTATATTCTGAATTTCAACTCACTGTTTATTCAAAAGTGTAATTCCATACATAATTTCTAGGTCCTTACAATATGTGAATTATAATGTAATCAAGGTTCATTTACATAACATATGATAATAATACCTAAAATAATGTGTATCATAATAGAAAATTCATGGCATAAGGTTTTTGTTAAAACAGAAGTCATGATTCAAATATCAATTGAAACATGAATCAATATCAAGAACCATGAACAACTATCATTGGAATGTTTCATGAAAAAATAATGTTCAAAAACATTGGCATCTAAATCATAAAATATTTCAATTCTAACCACCATGAAATTCATATAATAATGGACCTACATGACAAAATTCCCATAATATAGTGTACTTGTGGTAACCAATGAATCCCTTATCATAGTGGACTTGGAAAAAGCACCCTCATAATTTCCTAATCTCATGAGATAAAAAACATTACTCAATTTTTTGGAGGGACAAAAATGAACAACTATTCAAATAATGCTAAACCAAACTTATCTACGCTAAATGGTCAAAAAATAATCATAATTCAATAATATCATAATTAACCCATGTAAAAAACCATGAATCCATAAACAATCTATAAAACATAGTCATAATCCATCATAATAAATAAAGTGGATGATATCTTTATAGAATAAACCTAATGGAGCATAATAAATATTAAAGTATATTTTTAGTGATAAAAAAATTATAATATTATTACGATATTACATTGAAAACAAAGAACAAGTACACATTTATGTATTTTTAATATTTTATTTCAAAATAAAGAATAAAATAAATGTGAATTTAAATTAATTTGGAAATTCCTGAAAATTTAAAAATTAAATATTGTAAATAAATTTGATGAAAATGTATATAAATGGAATTTATGCCAAAAATTATAATAAGATGTTTCTATTCTTACTTTTCTAACTAAATTTTATACAATAGAGAATGAAAGTTCAGAAAAAAATTAAAAATATTCCTTTAAATCATTTTTGAATATAGCCAAGGACAATAGAAAAGACCATACTGAAATATATATATAGAGGTAATGATATCAGTAAAACATAATAATATAATATAAACATGGTGGAGATAGATTACTAAATCAAGAGAAAAGATAAGGTTGGATTCACTTACAAGTATATTTATGATTGAATTACAAACCTAATAAATTAAAAATTGTAAAAATACATTTGAGAATCATGAATAACAAGATGGTAAGAAAGTTTATGGGTTTTATAGAGAGGTTATAAACAATTTCCCTAGATGGTATCTAAATTATAAATAATACCAAATTTAAAATGAGATTGGTAAAGAAACCCAAAACATAACTCCTAGAATCTATGAAATAACTTTCACCATGTTAGAAAATAACTTAATAACATATTAGATAAACTTATACATATCTATTAAATTTTAGTCCCATTCTGATCCTCTCACACCTACTGTTGTATAGTACTCCCGTGCATGTGAATGAACTCCTATTGTCTCTTGTTTCCCACACCGAGCATGGATTACATGGGCTTAGGGATTTGTTTGGATATTTCTTCTATGCGATTGATATACAATGGATCCCATGATAGGTTTTTTCCTGAGATGTATCCTCAGAATGTGGTCTGCCTCACCCTTCTCATCGTCATTGGAACCCATTCATAGGGGGGGGATTTTTTGTTAATGAGAAACACCTCCCCAAAATATTCCAAATGCTTCGATACATGATCAAAAAGAATATCCTGTTTTGTAAACTTGAATTTGATAGGTCGTAGAGCCCTAATAGAGTTACAGTTAATGAGTTTTGGACATTCGAAGTTGGACTGAAAAACTTGTTCTCATAGCCCATTTGTGAAGCTCCCTCCGCGATCGTAGAGCAGGGGGATCTTGACCGGAGCCTCCACGAGCCATGTGATGGCTGTGACAGTCGCCTCTACTACTAAGATAAAATTTAGGGAACATTACTGGAGTCTCTAGGAGCACAAAGAAGGATGTGATGGTCAAATCCAGGGTTATGAAGAACTTATGGGATGTTCCTCTAGTTGCGGAGCATGGGTTCCTTTGCGGCATCATTCTTCTTCGCGGCATGCATTTCTTCTACGTGGCGTGCTCCACCGACCTCCATCACCTATAGATAGATGTATCACTTCCATTTATTAGAACGGTTACATATCACTTTAGGTGGTCGATCTCCCATTTTGTAGAGCTCCCATGCACCACAAAGTGATTACCTTCGCAAAGAGATCCACACTTTTCAAAGGAGGGAGATCCTTTCGGTTGATTGAGGCTCTGAATAGCCCCATGCTCTACGAAACCCATTTCTTTGTGTATCCCCTTTACTTCATGATAACCTACACTCCACAAGACTCATTCCTTGGAAGCATCTTTCCATCAAAATGGTTATTCTGAGACCCCATTCTTCCAAGCACCATTCCTTTGCGATGCTCCATCACAAGACCCCATGATATGTGAGCACCTTTCCTCCGTGTAGATACTTCGTGAAGCCCTATCCTTCATGAATCACATACCTTCATTCCCACTGGTAAACTACCATGGGGGATGCTCCCCCAGACCCCCCACTAAGGTTTACTGCCGGGCTGTGGTACTAGCCCTCTGGGGTGGTCCCTTCTCAACCATCACTAACCCTCATGACAAATGTAGACTCGCACTGGAAACCTTTCTGGTCTGGACGTCAGCATTTTACATTACACCCTTATGGTCGTCACGTTCCACATACGGAATACCGTTATTTTAGATACACCTCTGTACTCCATGAAACACTGTGAGTCGATAAATTACTCTTTGTTTAATTCCCATCTCTTGAGTCATGTTTCTCTTCATCAATTCCCCGGAGAACCATGAGTAGATCTTTTCCTCAAGAAACCCATCCAAACCCCATCAGCTGACTCATTTCCATGGTAGAACCAGAAAGGGCCACTCTTCCATGTGTTCTAACATGAAAAATTTCATGGAGCCTTATGCCTAATAGTTACATATATGTTACTTTAAACGATAATTCACTCTATGTTACAAACATATGATGCCTCATTCTCTAAACAAGAGATTCCTTAGGCGCCAAGCATAAGATGCCAATAGTCATCATTGCATAACTATAATCTTTAGAATGCCCTATCATTTAATAATAGGATGCCTCTTTCTCCAAACAAGATATTATTTATACACTGAGAATAAGATGTCAATAGTCCTCTCTACATGACTATAAATTGTAGTACACCATATGTGAAAAACATAGGATTCCTCTTACTCCAAACAAGATATGCCTTATTTTCGAAACATAAGATTCCAATGCTGTCACGACCTGTCCCCCAGGGCCCGTGCCGTGACTACCCCAAGCTTTCCTTCCATTGGCTAGGGGTGGGCGACTAGCACCGAAAGGGGTATTCCCTAAAACCGGAAAGGCATTGGCTTTATATCCTGTAAACACACACATCCAAGAACACAACATGATAGGAACACAACATGATACGAACACAAGTAAAATTTATAAGAGAAACAGTGCATACAAAATGAAAAAGGGTCCAGAATATAGGCCCAACTGGAAAGTACAGGAAGAATGAAAAGTAAAAGTAAATTGAAACAGCTCCTCTGAACTCCCACCAAGGATCCTACCAGAAGGGTTGGAATAGCTCTCAAACTACCATATTTATGGTACGCCTCATCTAATTTCTACCTCTGAGATACCTCCAATCCTGGTACTATCGTCCTCAGTCAGAGATGTCCGTCATCTGCACCAAACACAACAAGGTGTGGGCATAGCCCGTGTAGGGGTGAGTATAATGATACTCCGTAGAGACCCTGAGACCCCTAAAGGTCGCTCAAAATCCACAAAGGATAAACTACAAGCATTGAAACAAAGATATACCCTACGTAGGTATATTCCCATACATATACCTAGCTTATCACGTATACCCATCTCATTCATGAGGAAACACAAGGCCCATCTTATTAGCTCAAAGCTCAACTATTCCATGAAGGAAAGAATAACACGAAGGGGAAACCTCAAAGGTAACTCCAGATAAAAGAATACCACAATGGTATCCCTGTTAAGGAAAGTACCAAACAGGTTCACCACATAGAAGAATACCACCAAGGTATAAACACAAAGGAATGTACCACACAGGTACGCCACACAAAAGAATACCAAAAAGGTATCACCATGAAGGTAAGTACCACATAGATATGCCACACAGAAGAATACCACAAAGGTATCACCATGAAGGAATGTACCACACCGTTACGCCACGTAGAAGAATACCACAAATGTATCACCACGAATGTGAGCACCACACGGGTATGCCACCCAGAAGAATACCAGAAAGGAATCACCATGAAAAAATATACCAAACAATTATGCCACAAAGAAGAAAACTAGAAAGGTATCAGTATTAAGGTAAGTACCAAAAAGGTATTCCACATAGAAAAATACCACAAAGTTATCACCACGATGGAAGGTACCACACAAGCATGTCAGATAGAAGAATTCCACAGAGGTTTCGCCACAAAGGGATGTACCACAAAGGTACGCCACACAAAAGAATACCACATGGTCTCCCCACGAAGGTATGGACCCATCTCACACCATGTATAACATAGGTACGGTAGTGACGAGGATTAGATGCAACTACTGAATCATCATACTATGTTAAGAGGCTGACCCTCGTAGGATCCTAAATCATCAGACCCACATAGGATCCTAAATCATCAGACCCACAGAGGATCCTAGAACATCATCAGACCCACAGATAATCCTAGTACAACATCAGACCCACATAGTATCCTAGTACATCATCAGACCCACACAGGATCCTAGTAGATCAACAGACGGACAATGGATCCTAGTACATCACCATACCCACACAGGATCCTAGTTCCCCCGAACCACAAAGGACCTAGAGTAGTCCCACATGGATTCCTAGAATAGATCCATGTGGGAATCTCAATCAAAGACCCATGAAGGATCCCTTATCAAAAACCCATATAATATCCCTTTCCCATGTTATAGCCAGCTACTTGGTTACCGCACTAAGCTCGCATGATTTAGTGAGGGTCCTCCCCTCATGCCACAGGCCGATACTACAACATCCATGAAGAGGTATCCCAAAGGTCCTTCATGAACATGGGGCCTCAACACAACCAATAGTGTGTCAATAAGATGCCTAGTTTTCCTTTTATTGGACTTTCTGTCCCGAGGGCCTGTTTAGATTCATGTTAGATCCATCCCGGTAATAACCCAACATTATCCAAATGTCAGGTGGGGTATACCAAAAGGACCGTCTCTATCCGAGGTTTCTGGTGCCGATGAAGCTTCGTCAAACGGACTCCCAAAGCTCAAAATATGGTAGTAAGAGTGAAAATGGGTCGAATTTGATCTTGGTCCGGCCCGACCCGACCCAGTTTCTTGTCAACCCGGCCCGCTGGGTCTGGCCCGACCTACCGACACTGCCCAGCCCATGGTGCAGCGGACCTCATGGCTGGCCAGACAGCCAGCCTCTCCTCTGCGTGGTGCGGTCGTGCACCATGCCATCTCTGGAGGCCGGTGTCGAGCCGACCGCACCACACCTCGCCACCATGGCATAATGTCATGGCTCTTCTCCACCTGGCGGCGCAGACGCGCACTTCCACCCCTTCATGTGGCCAAGAAGAGTTCCGACCACCACCCTAGATCAACCGCGGCTGACGAGCCTCTACCTTCTCAGGTGGTGTAGTGGTGCAACCACCTTCATTGTGGCCGATCGTGGTGTTAGCCGTTTTTCCTGAGCCCCACTGCTGTCAGTCACTGTCCTCCTCCATCACTAAGAACACATCAAGAACAAAAAAGATTTGCAGATAGGTCAAGCCATGTTCATTTTTCCCGCACCCTCCATGTTAGGGTGGTAGCTTGTAGCTCAAAAATTATTGAATCACGAAGAACTTCATGAACTGGTAAGGGGGTTTCCAAAAAAACAATCCCTACAAGATACCCCACAATATCCTCCTGCAATGAGGAAATAATCGCGGGTCAACCCGTTAGCTGGTTGACCTGTGTTCTTCGTATAAATTCATGAACAAGGTGAGGAAATCAAAAACTCACAAATGAAATGACCCCATACCACATGTTCCTTGGAGAGCATATGCGTTGGAGGAATTGTCCGCGTTCATCGTCCCCCGTAACTAGCCTCCAATGACGTCACTCATTCGTCGATCTTCAGTTTGGGTTTTCGGTGTTGCTCATCACCATTCACTGGTACTGGCTCCGTCCTCCAAGGGTTTGGCGTCACTGCACTTTGTCTATACTTCAATGCCTGGAAAAACAGTGTTGACCCCTCTCCCCAAGCACCATATAAATAAGAGAGGGGAAGGGTGTTCAATGTTTGAGGGATTAATAAAGGCTCATTAATTAAGAACCTTCCTAATTCCCCAATGGTCTGGTTACTTAGAATTGAATGGTCAAGCCATTTATTGGCTTGACATGCTGTCGGTCCCAACTTTCCGCTCATCCATTGGAGGAATAGAATGAAAATAAAAAAAATAAAGTTATTTAATTTATTCTATTAAAAGTTACAATAACAATATTTTTCTCCGGACCTACTATGGTCGAAGTGACAGTCTTCTTAAGAGAATATCAGCTCTAAAAGTTCAACAGTGTCCTCAGATTTCAATTCTGAGCACCAGATCAAGTGTAACAAAATCCCGCTTGTGTATTTACTAAACGTACCGGAAAAAAAGTTTTGAAAACTAAAAATAGTCACCCATGACCCATGCCGGATGAAGTTAGGCTTGGAATAAGTGAAACATTCCCCAACAAACCCAATGGAACTCTTAGATTTTTAATCTGAGTTACCATTTAAAATTTATGGATTTTATAATAAAATAATTTTCAAATCATTATTTTATTTATGAGAAAAAAATAACAATCACTGGTGGCCCATGCCAACCAAAGTTAGTATCTTCTTAAAGAGAGTATACCCTCACATGTTCAGCAATGGTCTCATATTTTCAATCTGGGTTACCATTTGTGAGTTATATGCTTTTGAAAAATAAAATAATTTATTTACCTATTTTATTTACAATTATGCCATTTTTGGGTTTTATCACAAGAGGCATAAGCCGACTAAAATTAATTCACGCCTTGGGTAAACCCGGCATTATGAACGCAACAGTGCCCTCAGATTTTTGATCTGACTTACCGTTTAATAGTTATTCGACTTTTTTAATAGAAGTACTTGCGTGATCTAATTAAAACATAACCAAACTTCGACAGTTTATTACCGGCACTCCGTGCCTCAGAATCGCGCGCAATCTGATTTTGCGATCTAGAAAAAATTACATATAATAAAAAAACTATAAGTAATTTCTGGAACATTATCTTCACTCCACCATAGGGATTTACATCCCCAAAAGCCACAACAAAGGCAAAACAACCAAAAGGGGGTACTGAGCATGAATCTGAGCCTCCCGCTCCCATCTGCTCTCGTAGAGTTCTCCTACTGCCAGGGTGAGCGCTCTAAAGGAATCGACCACCCATGAAGGAACCGCTCTTGTGGATCCCCAATCTACACTAAAACCTTCGAAAACGTTGCCTCGCCATCGATGTCTAGCTCTTCATGGTCGATGATGTGAGATAGGTCCGACACATATCTTTTCCACTAGGATACATGGAAAACACCGTGCACCTGGTGAAACTGAGGTTGAAGAGCTAAGCGGTAAGCCACCTCCCCAACTCTGCTAAGGACTTGAAAGGGTCTGATAAACCTCGATGATAACTTGCCGCCCCAGCCAAATCTCCGCAAACATCATCAGGGTGAGACCCGTAGGAATACGTTGTCACCCTCCTTGAACTCCAATGGTTTCCATATCTTTTTTGGCATAATTATTCTGCAAACTGTGTGCAGTCTTCACTTGCTGACAAGTGATACATCTTGATACAAACTCTACCACTTCTTTCTTAATATCTAGCCACATGTACTGACTCCGGAGGTCTAGATACATCTCCATCACACCAGTATGTACTGCTAGAGGGGACGTATGGAACTCCTTCAACACGTCCTCCCGAAACTCCACCGGTACCATTGTACGTCCTCTGAAGAGAAAGACGTGCTCCCCTCCTTAAAAAATTTAATCAGGTGCCTTCCCTGAGGATATCTGAGCACGTCGAGCCACACAGTAAATGCCCCCATGTTGCACCTCCCTGACCTGCTGAAGGAGTGGGGCTGACTGTCATAGACTGAAGATAAGCTGCTCCATCTCAATCCATGTTGGATATCCACAAAGCGGCTAGCTGCTCTATCTCCTCACTCAGTATTTTCATGCCAGAACTAATGCTGAGTGCATCTGCTACAACATTCCCCTTCCCAGGACTATAGATTATCTTAAAGTCATAGTCATGGAGGAACTATAGCCACTACATTGGGAACTGAAAACTCTAATCCCCAACTACCACGAGGGTAAGGCTAAGAAGTGAAATAGTTATCGGTTGCACCCTTCTATGCATGAGTTTATCTTGTGCTGACTCGGTTTCCTTTTTCATGGACTATGTAAAACCTCATCCCAATGTTGTAGATAAACCAAAACTTTTTTTCCTAATACAGTCAATCTGAGTATGAACTGTGGATGTCCATTCCATACCCAAACTATGTTCGTAAGGCCTCGACGCTTCCACCCATAGGTTCCAACTAAAACTCTCACCACATGGGTCAGATCACACTGAGAGCATAATTGTGATTATTGAGTCTCCTCCCAAAGGAATCTCCAGATGTGAGGGTGAAGTCAACGAATTAACTGGAATCTCTTGTTCTTGAACATGATTCATGGAAATAAGGATTGATTCGTACCTATGTCTCCTTATAAGGATGCTTGTAGTAGACATAGATCATACCTCGAAACATTCTTAGAGCCCTTGGGTCACAGTCCATGACTACATGGAGCCACGCTCTTCCATTGTCCTCCAGCTCCCAAAGACTGGTGGGGTCCACAAAAGGGGGGTGGTTGTAACATGTCAAAAATTACACCACCTCATGCTACTCTCCTAGCTCTACTTCTATGTCTGCTGCCCTGAAAATTCATCTGTCCCTAACACTTCTTCTTCCCGAAACATTTTACACACCCAAGTCTCTATGACTAGTGCCAATATACTACTTTCCCACTACTAACATTCACTGGACGTATCCGCTCATTCAATGAAAATTCAGCCACAAAGGTACTCTTTAGCACCCCAACATATGTAGGAATGCATAAATGAATATTGCTGGGTCAGGCATCTTTAAACACACTATGCTAGAAAGTATGATCCTCGAAGCACTGATTGTATCATATTCATCGAGTACTAGGAATGATCGGTACACCTTGATGAATACTCAGCTACTGATATGTCATCCTATCAAAGCTGTAAAAGCTCTAGGGAACACTCATCCATCTCTTCAAGACAGTACTCATCCGCTTGTGATTTGGGATCGCAACGGAACCTGAGGGGTATCTGAAGCTAAATCACGCACAAGGCCCTAAGCCTATAGGTGTCCTCTATCGGTACTGATGGTTGTAACTGCTGACCAACTGGTAGTGATATAGTTGGCACACTACCCGAAGGTGCTATCTCTTGTAATGGACCATGTTCCAAGACTCATCACTATGCGGACCATCATCATGGTCATTCACTAAAAAAGTCTAGAAGCTAAGATAACCATCTACTCTGCTGGTGTCTCCACTAGGAAGAAAAATCTAGAAACCGCCTCCAGCCAGTCCTCAGCTGCGTGGGAATCAATCTCGTCTTGAAACCTCGGAGGCCTCTCTCGCTAGAACTCATGAAACATGCTAATTCGGCGTGCACCATCCACCAGTGCATCTGGTGGTAGCTGATTCCCAATGATTGGTGGTGTTGCTGGTACACCACCAGAAGGTGCCAACATAGTATGTGGGCCCTGCACTGGAGCCTCATCACTCGGTGGTCGTCATCATGTACTCTTTCGGGAATCCTAGAACTCTATCTACACATTGGCATCCTGATAAGGAACATGTGCTTTACGGTCTTTACGTTATTCCTAGTGAGCTGAATCAAAGAAATAGAAAAGAAAACTCTTCAAAAACACACATAATCAGTGTTTTCGTGTTCTATGTTGAAAATCAGAATTCAGGGTCTTGGTGTATGGATATGTTGGTCACTGCACCAACATTGGATTCCCCAAAATAAAAACCACACTCATAACACATAACACTATTTCCACATAGAAATGATCAGAGTCCTTGTTCTACGGTATAACTGACTCCTCAGATACCAATATGTGATGACCCGTCCCCCAGGGCCCGTGTAGTGACTACCCTAAGCCTGCCTTCCATAGACTAGGGAGTGGTGATTGGCACCGAAAGTCTTATTCCCTAAAACCGGGAAGGCATTGACTTTATATCATATAAACACACATATCTAAGCAAAAAACAATATATGAATTCAAGTAAACTGTAAAGTAAAAAGAGTGTGTACAAAAAGAAAAAGGTGCCAAAATACAAGCCCAACTGGAATGTATATGAAAACTGAAATGTACAAGTAAACTGAAATAGCTCATGTGATCTCCCGCCATGGATCCTACCATAAGGGTAGGTACAGATCTCGAATGGATGTCTTTGCGGTACGCCTCATCTAATTTCCAACTCAGAGCTACTTGTAGTCTAGGTACTCTCATCCTCAGTCATCGTTGTCCATCGTCTGCACCTAACACAACATGGTGTGGGTGTAGCCCATGCAGGGGTGAGTATAACGATACTCAGTAGAGACTTTGAGACCCCCAAAGGTCTCTGAAATTTCACAAAGTAAAAACTACAATCATGGAAACAACAGTCACCCCTACTTAGGTATATTCCCATACATATACCTAGGTTATCATGTATACACATGTCATTCATGAAGAAACAAAATGAGTAATTTTTTAGCTCAAAGCTCAACTATTCCATGAACGAAAGAATACCATGAAGCTAACACCACTATGGTAAGTACATAAAAGGTAATTCCACACAGAAGAACACCTCAATGGAATCACCACAAAGGAATGCACCACACAGGTTCACCACACAAAATAATTCCAATAAGGCATCACCACGAAGGATTGTACCACAGAGGTACACCACATAGAAGAATACCACAAAGGTATCACCACAAAGTTAAGTACCACACAGGTATGCCACACAGAAGAATACCAAAATGGTATCACCAGGAAAACATGTACCACACATGTAGGCCGCATAGAAGAATACCAAAAAGTTATCACCGCGAAGTTATGTACCTCACAAGTACGCCACACAGAAGAATACCTCTAAGGATGTTAGGACCCATAAAATTCAATGAAGTTTTTTTCTTAATTTTCTTTGGAATTTTACAAGAATGTAGTTTATGAGGGAACCTGATTCTGAGGCCCGGTGTGCCCGGAATCATTTTCCGAAGATTGGCTCGGGTACGTTCAGTGAATGAACGAGCGGGTTCTTCTAACTTCTGAACTAGTGCTCGGAATTGAATTCCAAGGGCACCGATGGAATCACAGCACCAATATTTTCCTAGAAACACATTTTCCGGAGTTTCGTTTTCTCAGGTGTGGTTTTTAATTTTTGGGGTAATGTTAAGAAATAAAATAATGTGGTGTGACAACATTATTTTTATTTCACTTTAATCCACTTAAAACCACTAAAAGCCACTCAAGCTGAGTTGAAGCAAATAGGGTGGAACCCGAAATATCCTACCCACTTGGTCGGATATTTGTGAGGTGGGGCCCGCACGATACCCACCGTTTATTTTCCTCTAAGTAAAGAACCCTCCAAAACTCATCTTTACTGAAATTCAACTAGTGTATTTTCTAAACTATTAACGCCCCTATTAATTGGACAGTTAAGACGTTACCATTAATTCACCGAATTAATGGTTAGTTTCTTAACTTGTTTTTCAAAATGATGGCATGGAATGAAATTAGACCAATGCATATCTTTCTTTGGGATTTCTCGTTGATAGGATTTAGAGAAGTCTCTAAGGCTTGGGATCTTCAACCTCCTTCACGAAGAATGCATAGAACGCGAAGAACGTGAAGAACGCGAAGAACGTGAAGAACGCGAAGAACGTGAAGAACGCGAAGAACGATGAACCCTCAGAGATCGACGACGTGATGCCGTGTCCCGCGACGCCGACGATTCTACTTCCACGATGCTTCATCCGCGACGTTTCTTCCCTGCAACAATATCCGATCATTAACTGCTTGAGATCATCGACGTGACACCATGTACCGCGACAATGCGACGCCCCCTTCCGCGATGCGACAATCCTCTTTTTCTGCGATGGTCTTTTCCGCAATGAACTCTCGTCCGACGACAATGACGAGGTTGGGGTTTGTTTTATTTAAATCTTTGTGATTTTATACAGGCGGCATTTGATTAAACTTTTTTCGTTTTGAGACATTTAAAACCGCTAACGCGGTGGGTGCGGACTAATGAACAAATCTGAACCCACCACCCCTTTCGTTCTTGGTGTGTGAAACGACGGACGTCGACAAAGCAGGCCGCACGGGCGACGCGGGGTCCTCGCAGTGAAGGAAGGACCCCGGGAGAACCTTTGGGGAAGACGGCGTGAATGTATGACCACCAGAGCTCATCCGGGGGTCCGCGGAGCGAACCTTCGGTGTGCCACGCCGGCACGGCGGCGGAAGTCGGCGGGGCCCGGCACGCTGTCGGGGAGAACCACCGCGGATGAAGCCGCCACCGCGCGGGACCAGAGGAGCACGGGACGCGGCAGCCAAACCGCGTCCACTGGCAAGGGTGGCCCCACGCGGGGCCGCGGTTCTCTCACGCGGGGGAAGCACGCCCCCCGCTCCGCTCGGCCGTAATCGGCCGAGCCGACCCGCCGGTCGGGCCGGGTCGCACCCAGGCCGGGCCGGGTCGTTCCAAGGCCGGGATGAGCCACCCCGGCTGGGCCGGGCCACGCCGGCCGGTTCGGACCCGGACCTGAGTCGGGTCGACCCGTTTCGGGCCGACCTAGGGGGGTTGGGCCGGGTAGGTCCGGGCCCAGACCCCCCATTTTCGGACCTTTTCGGTCCATTGATCATAACTTGAGCTTCAGGCCTCCGATCGACGCACTTTTAGCGGCGATGCGATCCTTGGATCGAGATGGTCGTTTTGGTATATTGCACTCAAGGTTTCAGAGTAATTTGGGTTCGGCTGGGTTGGTTCGTACATGAAACCAACTGGGCCCTCAGAGCGGAAACGCTCATAACATGAGCTCTGGACGTCCGATTGACGTACCGTCGACTTTTAAGGATTCCTCTTAGTGAGACAGATATTTTCGATTACTCCCCAGAGGTTTGGACATAGGTGGAGTATGGACAGGGTGGTTTTGACTTAAAAACCAACTGGGCCCATAGGACGAAAAATCCAACAACTCTCAGACCGGGCGTCTGATTGACGCGCTGTTTGTGGCGTTGAGCTCCTGTTGATGATACAGAACATTTGGATACATCAACTCTGTACTATGTGTCAGTTTATGTATCAATATCTCAGCTCGTGGTGCGGACCCTCCCGAACGAGCTTGCTGTATGCGTGAACCCTAGAGCTGGCTGCGACTGCGACGACGACAACGACTGTGCAGAGATCCTCAGTGGATTCGACGACGATGACTACATCACTCAGCGATCCTATGTGGATAAGTGCTACAGATCCTGTGAGGGTCCGATCATGTGTGGGTCAGCGCTCAGCGGTCCTGTGTGGGCCAATGCCTACAGATCCTGTGTGGGTCCGATCCTGTGTGGGTCATTGTGGGGGTTAGTTATCTATCGATCTTGTGTGGGTCAGATCCATTGTGGGTCATTGAGGGGGTTAGTACCTATCGATCCTTTTTGGGTCCTATGGCTTAGATGACTCAGTGGATATATCTGATCATCTCTATCATCATACAAATAAGTATACCTGTGTGAGCTGAATCATGATTTGGTTTCCTTTAAGGATTGTGTTGAGCTATCCTGTGTGGATTTACGTTTTGCTTTCCTGTGTGGACTGGGTTGTACTTGGGCTCGGATGTTGGAGCCGAACGGTAATAGATAACTTAGGTATATGTATGGGAATATACCTAAGAAGTGTCGGATGTTACATCGTGATTGTATCTTTCCATTTTGGATTATCCTTTGTGGATTCTAGGAGACCTTCGGGGGTCTCGGGGTCCCTACTGAGTAGCTTATACTCACCCCTGCACGGGCTATGCCCGCACTACTTTGTGTTGGTTGTAGATGACGGACATCGCTGATCGTGGTTGAGGCTTGCGGAGTAGGACGATACCTGAAGGTGGACCACTGGGCGGGACGTACTCGGAGCGGTCGACTGGACCTAAGGAGCAGTGGAGGCTATCTATACCCACTCTTTAAGTGGGATTTCCAGTGGACAGCTTGACGATGCGGCTTTACTTTTTAGGTGTTGTTTTCCCTTCCAGTTGTACATTACTTTCAGTTTGGTTTTGTATACTATCCCACTTGCTATTCTGCACTTACTGTTGTACTTAGTTTTTACATAGTGTTTACTTCTGTCTGCATTCTCTATGGTGTTTGTGGTTTACTTTACAAAGGCAATGCCTTCCCTTTTACCAGGATATACGCCGTGGGGATAGTCGCCAGCCCCTGGCCTATGGAAGGCAGGCTTGGGGTAGTCACGGCACGGGCCCCGAGGACGGGTCGTGACAAATTGGTATCAGAGGAGTTCGGTTCTACCGCAGAACTTGGGACTCTGATCTTTTTCTATGTGAAGCAACAGTGTTAGGAGAATTTGTCGTGGTTATCAGTCCAGGGAGTCCAGTGCTAGTGTGGCGGCAGGTGTATCTGTACACCAGGACCCTGACTTCTGATTTCTGAGTTAATGCGTGAAAACATTGATTGCATGTGTGTTTCAAGTTTTCATTGTGATCACTTTGTGTCAGCTCACCAGGTATACTGTTCTGACCGTGGTGAACCTGTTTCCTTTTCAGGATGGCCCCACGATGGCAGCCATCTAGGGTTCTGAGAGTTGAGCGTGATGACAGCCCGCCGAGCGATGAGGCCTCGGTATAGGTCCCTTTGACAGCTGAGGCACCGGTGGTACCTCTACCCACCAAGCCACTGATGCTTCTAGCCCCAGCCGCTAAAGATGCAAGTCGCCTTAGTGCACTGCATGAGTTCCAATGCCAGCGAAGGACCAGGTTCTGTGGGGAGATGGACCCCCAGGCAGCCGAGGACTGGCTGGAGGCAGTGGTACGAGTTTTCCGGTTAGTTAGGACACAAGCATACCTCATGGTGATCCTCACAGCGAGCCTACTGCATGCGGCAGCGGGCCGATGGTGGAGCTTGATGCTCCAGGTTCACGATGAGGCATCTCTTCTCTCGACAGACTATCAGAGCCTCTTCTACTCAGAGTTTGTCCCAGCCACCCTCCGTGCGGTGCACATCCAGTAGCATCTTCAGCTGCGGCAGGGCAGCTTGACGGTCGCCCAGTGCTCTGCGAGATTTACCGATCTCTCGCCCTACTCGACAGACATGGTACGGGACCCATTGTTCCGGGCCCGGACCTTTGAACAGGGATTGAGACATGAGATCAGGGCATCACTGATCTCCCTCAGCATTCCGACTCAGAAATGAGTACTGTAGAGATACCTTTTGACCAAGAGCTTCCTTGCTGAGCCTTCATCAGCAGCGAGACCTACCGCGGGGCAGCACGTAGCAGAGTCTTCTGTAGCAGGAAGCCGACGGATGACTCATGGGTCTAGGCCGACGAGTCTCTCAGACAGACGACCTCAGGACACTAGCTCAGCAGTGCGGGGCACACAGCGCGGAGCCAGTTTTTCGAGAGGCAGGCAGTGCTACACATGCGGCAGGCGGGGTCACATGGCTCGTGATTTCCCGACCCATCGTTCCGAGTAGCAGCATACGGTTGAGGGGCCACCCAGGCAGAGGAAGAGGGTCAACCGTGGTGGTCTGCAGGGAGCAGGCGGACGAGGCCGGGGAGCTGGCCGATCGACAGGTGGTGGGTGACGCTTTGAGGCTCTACCACCATAACCAACAGGAGGTCCACCCCGGCCACAGGGAGCTGGTGGGCAGAGACAGGAATATCTCCAGGAAGCGGAGGCCTATGACCACAGTGCACCCGAGATGATTTGAGGTACTATCTGTGTCTATTCCACCCTTGTTGCAGTTCTTATAGACACAAGAGCGAGTCACTTTTTCATAGCTGATGCCCTCGTTCGGAGATCGGAGATTCCGACAGAGCCGTTGGCTCAATCCTTATGGCTAGAGACTCCAATGGGATAAGACTTGACGATTACGCACTGGTTCTGACAGTGTGAGATTACTCTAGGAGGCGAGATCTTCGACTGGGATCTTTTTGTAGCGGCGTCGAGGCCTTAAAACGTCATCTTGGGCATGGATGAACATCCGTAAAGGAGAGGAAAACCCATCACTCATCAGTTGGCTAGCATCATCCTAGGAGATATTGATACGCAGAGTCCTTGTTTTCCTGCAGTGGTGGATCAGTATGTGGACGTCTTTCCTGACGATGTTCCAGGACTACCTCCTCGCATAGAGGTAGACATTTATATTGATCTGTACCCCGGGACAGCCCCAATATCCACTCCAGCATATCGGATGGCTCCCGCCGAGCTTCGAGAGATACAGGTATAGTTGGAGGACTTGCAGGGCAAGGGATTCATCCGACCCAGTGTCTCACCCTGGGCTTCCCTGATATTGTTCGCCAAGAAGGTAGACAGGAGCTTGCGACATTGCGTCGACTATCGTCGTCTGAACTAGGTGATAGTGAGGAACAAATATCCGCTACCGAGGATTGATGACCTCTTCGATCAGCTAAAGGGAGCACGTTGGTTCTCAAAGATAGACCTGAGGTCAGGCTATCATCAGCTCAGAGTTCGAGACGAGGATGTGCAGAAGGCGGCCTTCAGATGTCAGTATGGCCACTATGAGTTCTTGGTTATGCCTTTCAGCATAACCAATGCTCCAGTGGTGTTCACGGGCCTCATGAGCAGAATATTTCAGCCATACCTCGATTGATTTGTCATGGTCTTCATCGATGACATTTTGATATACTCGACGACTGAGGAGGAGCACGCCTACCACTTGCGAGTTGTACCGGACACACTCTGAGAGCACCAGCTTTATGGAAATCTCTCGAAGTGTTAGTTCTGGATACATGAGGTCCACTTCTTGAGACACGTCATCTCTGAGGTGGGATTTGCAGTGGATCCTGCATTGATCGAGGCAGTGCTAGCTTGGGAGCCACCCAAGAGCGTGACAGAGGTGCGGAGTTTCTTGGGACTAGCTGGATACTATCAGCGATTTTTTCCAGACTTATCATTAGTTTCTGCACCACTCTAAGCTCTTACGACGAAGGGGAAACCCATTCTATGGTCAGACAGATGTCATTAGAGCTTCCAGGAGCTGAGATAGAGATTGACCAGTGCACCTATCTTGAGGTTGCCTTAGGAGGGAGTAGGGTACGTAGTCTACTACGATGCATCAGGGACTGGAATCGGATGTTTCCTGATGCAGGAGTGGGCAGTGATCGCCTATGGATCACATCATTTGAGGTCGCATGAGCAGAACTATGCTACCCATGACCTGGAGTTAGTAGTAGTGGTCTTCGCTCTGAAGACATGGAGGCACTATCTGATGGGTAAGCGCTTTTCAGTCTTTTCTGACCATCAGAGTCTCAGATACATCTTTTCTCAAAAGGACCTGAACCTGAGATAGTGGAGATGGCTCGAGTTCCTCCAGTACTATCACTTTGAGATGGTCTATACTCCTTGGAACGGTAATGTGGTAGATGATGCTCTCAGCAGGAGGACGAGCATTCAACTGCTTGGGGAGGCAACGGAGAAGCTAGCTGCTTTGAAGATATCATTTGTGGATAGTGATGGAGCAACCTTCCTTCAGTCACTCACAGTCACTCCTCCACTACTGCATCGGGTCAGAGAGTCACAACATAGGGACACTGACTGTGATATGCGGCGTGCACAGATATCCTCAGGACAGGCACTTGATGGTTTCTCCTTTGGAGTAGAGCACGACATTTTTTTCAGAGGACGTACCTTGGTACCAGTTGCTTTACGAGAGGAGGTGCTGAGAGAGTTTCACTCCTCTCCTTTGGATGTACATCATTGAGTGGTGAAGATATACCAAGATCTCAGACAACAGCACGAGTGGCCGGTCAAGAAGAAGGATGTGGCAGAGTTTGTTTCTCGATGACTCACCTGCCAGCAGGTGAAGGCGTAGCACCAGGTACCGGCAGGCTTGGTACAACCCTTGGAGGTCCCGGAGTGGATGTGGGACGGGATATCTATGGACTTCGTGACTGGACATCCACACACTTCCAGAGGTCACAGTTCCATTTGGGTGATTGTTGACCGAATCACCAAGTCGGCTCACTTCTTACGCATCAGAGAGCATGGCTCAGTGGAGAGCTTGGGACATCTCTACGTTCAGGAGATTGTATGGCTTCACGATGTGCCATCATCCATCGTCTCTGGTCGAGATGCTCGATTTACATCTCGGCTTTGGAAGGGGTTGCAGGAGGCATTCGGGACGCAACTATATCTGAGCACCGCCTTTCACCCTCAGACGGATGGTCAGACGGAGAGGACCATTCAGAATCTCGAGGACATGCTCTGCACATGTGTTATCGACTTTGGTCGTAGCTGGGAGGACAACCTACCCTTGGTGGAGTTTGCGTACATCAATAGATACAACTCCACCATTAGGATGGCACCATACGAGGCGTTGTACGACCGACCCTACAGATCTCCATTGTGCTGTAAAGACCCTGGGGAGTCAGCACTTGTGGGACCGGAGATAGTCCGGGCCACGATAGAGAAGGTCCAGGTCATCCAGGAGCGGATGAGGACAGATCAGAGCCGGTAAAAGTCTTATGCTGACAAGAGGCGGAGGCCACTAGAGTTCGAGGATGGTGACCATGTCTTCTTTCATGTCTCACCTCGACGTGGTTTATGGAGATTTGGCCATGGCAGAATGTTGTCTCCATGCTTCATCGGACCATTCCAGGTCCTCGGTAGGATTGCTGAGGTGTCTTATCGCCTGGCTCTACCACCTTAGTTGCACCGGGTGAATGACGTCTTCCACGTATCTCTACTGAAAAGATACGTGCACGACCCGACGCGTATCATTGACCATGGGGATCTAGACGTTGATGATGGGGTGACTTTTGGGGAGGTCCCGGTGGAGATCGAGGATCGACAGGAGTGAGTCCTACGTGGAAGTTTGATTCCTCTAGTGCGCATCAGATGTCAGAACAGGAACCTCCCAGAGAGCATTTGGGAGTGGGAGTCTCAGATGCGTGCTCAGTACACGCATTTGTTTCCCTAGTTTATGATGTCTCTTAACGGGGACATAATTCCCGGAGGTGGGAGTGATGTAAAGACCCATAAAATTCATGTTATTTATTTTCCTAATTTTCTGTGGAATTTTACAAGAATGTAGTTTCTGACGGAACCTGATTCCGTGGCCCGGTGTGCCCAGAATCATTTTCCGAAGTTTTGCTCGGGTACGTTCAGTGAACGAACGAGCGGGTTTTTCTAACTTTTGAACTGGTCCACAGAATCAAATTCCGAGGGCACCGATGGAATTGAAGAACCAGTATTTTACAAGAAACTCCTTTTACGGAGTTGCATTTTCTCGGGTGTGGTTTTTAATTTTTGGGGTTAACATAAGAAATAAAATAAAGTGGTGTGACAACTTTATTTTTATTTCACTTAAATCCACTAAAAATAACTTGAAGCCACTCAAGATGAGTTGAAACGGATAGGGTGCAACCCGAAATATCATACCCACTTGTTAGGATATTTGTGAGGTGGGTCCCGCACGAGCCCCGCCATTTCTTTTCCTCTAAGTAACGCACCCGCGAATACTCCTCTATAATGAAAGTAAACTGGTGCATTTTCTAAACTCTTAATGCCCCTATTAATCGGGCAGTTAAGATGTTACCAATAATTCACCGAATTAATGGATCGTTTCTTAACTTGTTTTTCAAATTGTTGGCATGGAATGAAATAAGACTACCGCATGTCTTTCTTGGGGATTGCTCATTGAGAGGATTTGAAGAAGACTCTAAGGCTTGGGATATTCATCCTCCTTCGTGAAGAACGCGAAGAACGCGAAGAATGCGAAGAACACCAAACCCTCAGAGATCAATGACGTGACGCCGTGTTCCGTGACGCTGAAGATTCTCTTTCCACGACGCTTCTTCAGTAATGTTTCTTCCCCGAAACAATCTCCGATCATAAAATTCGTGAGATCGTTGACACAACGTCGTGTACCGCGAGGACGCGACGCCCCCTTCCGCAATGCGACGATCCTCTTCTTCCGCGACGGTCTTTTCCATGAAGAACTCTCGTCCGACGACAACGACAGGGTATGAATTTTTTTATTTAAATATTTGTGATTTTATACCTGCGGCATTTGATTTAAATTTTTTTGTTGTCATACTTTTAAAACCGCTAACGCGATGGGTGCGGACTAACGAACAAGTCCGAACCCACTGCCCCTTTCGTTCTTGGTGTGTGAAACGGCCGACGTCGACAAAGCAGGTCTCACGGCGCGACGTGGGGTCCTCATAGTGAAGGATGGACCCTGGAAGGACCTTTGGGAAAGACCGCGTGAATTTCCGACCACCGGAGTTGGTCCGGCGGTCTGTGGAGCGATCCGCCGGCGTGCCCTGCTAGCACCGCGGCGCCGGCGCGCCCTGCCTGCACCGCGGCGCAGGCGGTGGAAGGCGGCGGCACCCGGCGCGCCGCCGTGGAGGACCACTGCGGCTTCAGCCGCAGCGGCAGAAGCGTGGTCCCACGACCGCGTGGGACCGGAGGAGTATGGGATGCGGCTGCCCGGCCGCGTCCACTGGTAAGGGCGGCCCCACTCGTGGCCGCGGTTCTCTCACGTAGGGGCAGCATGCCCCCCGCTCCGCTAGGCAGTAACCGGCCGAGCCGACCCACCGTCCGGGCCGGGTCGCACCCAGGCTGGGCCGAGACGCGCCGGCCGCGTCGGACCCAGACCCGGGTCGGGTCGACCTGATTCGGGCTGACCCAGGGGGCGTTGGGCAGGGTCGGTCCGGGCCCAGACCCCCCGTTTTCGGACCTTTGCAGTCTTTTGCTCATAACATGAGCTGCGGGCCTCTGATCGATGAACCGTCAGCGGTGATGCAATCCTTGGATCGAGACGGTAATTTCTTTATATAGCACTCAAGATTTCGGAATACTTTGGTTTTGGTCGGGTTGGTTCGTACACGAAACAAACCGGGCCCTCGGAGCGGAAACACTCATAACGTGAGCTCCGGACGTCCGATTGACGTACTGTCGACTATGCTGGATTCCTCTTAGTGAGACGGATCTTTTGGCTTACTCTACCTGAGGTTTGGATGTAGGTGGAGTATGGTTGGGTTGGGTTTGACTTAAAAACCAACCGGGCCCCTGGGACGAAAAAGCCAATAACCTTCAGACCGAGCATCCGATTGACGTGCCGTCTGTGGTGTTGAGTTCCTATTGATGATACAAAAATGTTGGATACATCAACTCTGGACTATGTGTCAGTTGATATATCAGCTTCTCAGCTCATGGAGAGGACCCTCCTGAACGAGCTTGCTATGTGCGAGAATCCTAGAGCTGGCTGCGACTGCGACGGCGACAACAATTGCGCAGAGATCCTCAGTAGATTCGACGGCGACGACTACAGCACTCAGCGATCCTACGTGGATCAGTGCTACAGATCCTGTGAGGGTCCGATCCTATGTGGGTCAGCGCTAAGCGGTCCTGTGTGGGCCAGCACCTACAGATCCTATGTGGGTCTGATCCTGTGTGGGTCATTCCGGGGGTTAGTTACCTATCGATCCTGTGTGGGTCAGATCCTTTGTGGGTCATTACGGGGGTTAGTACCTATCGATGTTTTGTGGGCTCGACGGCTTAGATGAATCAGTGGATAAATCTAATCATCTCTATCATCATACAAAGAAGTATACCTGTGTGAGATGAATCCTGATGTTCTTTCCTTTGTGGATTGTGTTGAGCTATCCTGTGTGTATTTACGTTTTGCATTCTTGTGTGGACTGGGTTGTACTTGGGCTCAGATGTTGGAGCCGAACGAGAATAGATGACTTAGGTATATGTATGGGCATATACCTAAGCAGTGTCAGATGTTAATTCATGATTGTATCTTTCCTTTGTGGATTATCCTTTGTGGATTCTTGGAGACCTTCGGGGGTCTCGGGGTCCCTACTGAGTAGCTTATACTCACCCCTTCACGGGCTATGCCCGCACTACGTTGTGTTGGTTGTAGATGACGGACAATGATGATCGTGGTTGAGGCTTGCAGAGCAGGACAGTACCTGGAGGTGGACCACTGGGCGGGACATACTCGGAGTGGTCGGCTTGACCCGAGGAGCAGTGGATGCTATCTGTACCCACCCTTCAGGTGGGATTTCTAGTGGACAGCTCCACATTGTGGCTTTACTTTTCAGTTGATGTTTTCCCTTCCAGTTGTACTTTACTTTCAGTTTGGGTTTTTATACTGGCCCACTTTCTTTTCCGCACTTACTATTGTACTTAGTTTTTTCTTAGTGTTTACTTCTTCATGCTTTCTCTATGGTGTTTGTGGTTTACTTTACAAAGGAAATGACTTCCCTTTTTACCGGTATTTACGCCTTGGTGCTAGACGCCAGCCCCTGGCCTATGGAAGGCGGGCTCAGGGTAGTCACGGAACGGGCCCCGAGGATGGGTCGTGACAAAGGAATCACCACAATGGAAAGTAATATACAGGTCTGCCAAACAGAAGAATACCTCAATGGTATCACCATGAAGGTAAGTACCACACAGGTACGCCACACAGAAGAATACCACAAGGGTATCACCATGAAGGAAGGTACCACA
Source organism: Viscum album (assembly GCA_963277665.1). Lineage (NCBI taxonomy): Eukaryota > Viridiplantae > Streptophyta > Magnoliopsida > Santalales > Viscaceae > Viscum > Viscum album. Next base: position 1,367,607,044 of record OY728133.1, on the reverse strand, counting down.
CAGGTACGCCACATAGAATAATACCAAAAAGGTTTCGCAATGAAGGAAAGTACCACAATGGTACGCCACACAGAATAATACCACAAGGTATCACCACGAAGGTAAGGACTCATCTCACATCAGGTATAACGTAGGTATGGTAGTAAAGATGATTTGACGTAACTAATAAATCATATTACTTTGTTAAGAGGCGGACCCACGTAGGATCCTAAATCATCAGACCCATGTATATCCTAAATCATAATACCCACAAAAGATCCTTGTACATCATCAGACCCGCACAGGATCCTAGTACATCATCAGACCGAAACATGATCCTAGTACATCAGAAAATCCACACAGGATCCTACTACATTGTCAAACCCACACAGGATCTTAGTACATCATCAGACCCACACAGGATCTTAGTACATCACCCAACCCGCACAGGATCCCAGTATAGTAGACCCATGAAGGATCCTAGAGTAGTCCCACATTGATTCATAGAGTGGATCCATGTGGGACCCTCAATAATAGACCCACAAAGGATCCCAATGCATTGACCCACATAGGATCCCTTTCTTATGTTACAGCCATATACAGGGTTCCCGCACTATGCTCGCTTCATTCCAAGAGGGTTAGATCCTCAAGCCACTGGTCAATACTCCAACTACCACGAAGTTCCATGAAGATTTATCCCAATGTTCCTCCATGAAAAAGGGGTATCAACGAAACTAACGGTGCGTTAATCGGATGCCCGGTCTGCATATTATTGGCCTTTTAGTCCTAAGGGTCCGTTTGGATTTGTGTTCAATCCAACTTGGTCGTACCCCAACATTATCCAAATCTTATGTGGTATATAACAAAAGGACCATCTCAATCCATGATTTCTGGTACCATAGAATGTTCGTCAAACGGACTCTCGAAGCTCATGATATGGCCGATAGAGTTAAAATGGGTCGAAGTTAGTCTGACGGTCTGACCCGGTCGGACCGACCCGTCCCGACTTGGGTTGACCCGACCCGGTTCGGGTCGACATGGCCCTATTTTTCCAGATCGGACCACCCCATTTGGATGGATGACCAGCCTCTCCTCTGCGCGGCGTGGTCGTGCGCCGCGCCATCTCTCCAGTCGGCATCGAGCCGGCCATGCCTCCCCTACTGCCACGACATAAGGCCACGACTCTTCACTATTAGGCGGTGCATATGCACTTCACCAACCCTTGGTGAGGCCGGCTGGAATTCCGGACACCACCCTTGCTTTGCCACAGCCGAATGTGGTGTCAACCTCCGTTCCTGAGCCCCACTCATGTTGGTCGCCGTCCTCCTTAATCGCGAAGAACACATCAAGAACCACAATGATTTGTGGAGATGTCGGGCTATGTTCATTTGGCCTTCACCCTCTGCGTTTGGGCGGTAACAAGTGGCTCAATAATTCTTGCATAATGATGAACATCAAGAACGGGTAAGGGGGTATTCAAAACAATAAACAGTAAACGATACCCCCAAAAATCCTCCGGCAATGATGGAAGAATCGTGGGTCAACCTGTTAGTCAGTTGACCCAAGTTCTTAGTATACATTCAAGAATGGGGAAGAGGAAATCAAAATCACACAAACAAAATAACCCCTACCTCATGTTCATTGTAGGGCGTCCACATTTGAGGATGTGTCGGCGTTCTTTGTCTCCCGCAACTAGACTCCAATGGCGTCAGTCATTCTTCGATCTTCAGTTTGGGGTTTCGGTGTCGTTCGTCACCTCCCACTGGTACCAGATCCATCCTCCAATGGTTTTGCATCACTTCACTTTGTTCGTAATTTGTTTCTTGGAGATGCAGTGATGAAACCTCTCCCCAATATTCATATAAATATGAGAGGGGAATGGTGTTCAACATTTGTGGGATTAATGGAGGCCCATTAATTAGGAATATTTCTAATTCCCCAATGGTGTGGTTACATAGAATTGAAACGAAATTCCATTTATTGTCTTGACACATCATCGATCTGACCATAGCATTCGTCCGTTGGAGGAATAGAATAAAAATATAATAATAAAGTTATTTTATTTATTCGATTAAAAGTTCCAAAAAACTATCTTTTTCTCTGGATCTTCTGTGGTCGAAGTGAAGGTCTCTTTAAGCAAATATTGGCACAGTGAGTTCAACGGTGTCTTTATATTTCAATTCCAAGAAACATTTCAAAAGTTACAAAATTCCAATTGCACATTTACTGAACGTACCTAAAAATGTTTGGAAAATTAATAATAGTCACCCTTTACCTACGCCAGTCAAGGTTAGGCCCCGCATAAGGGAAACATGCACCAATGAACCCAATGGTACTATCAAATTTCCAATCCGAGTTACCATTTAAAATTTAAATATATTAAAATAAAATAATTGTCACATAATTATTCTATTTATGACCAAAAAAACATTCACTAGTGGCCCACACTGACCAATGTTATTATCTTCCTAAAAGGCGGAGTGCCCTCATGAGTTCAACTATGATCTCAGATTTTCAATCTGATTTACCATTTTTGAGTTATAAGCATTTGAAAAATAAAATAAAATATATAATTATTTTATTCATGATTATGTCAATTTTTTTGTTTTCTCACAGGAGGCTCGTGCTGACTAAAATTATGTCACTCCTAGGTTAAACCCCCATTTTTTGAAGGCAACGATTCCCTCATATTTCTGATCTGAGTTACCATTTGAGAGTTATTATACTATTTCAGGAAAAGTATGTAGGCATGATAATTAAAACATAACAAAACTTCGACAGATCATTCTGGGCACTCCGGCCCTTGGAATCGCACGCCGCCATATTTCATTGTCTCAAAATAATTTCCAATAAAATAAATTATACGGAATTTCCAAGACATTACAAATAGTCATCAATAGATGAATTTAAACTATAGATTTTCTTATCATCCATTAATTGTATGCCTCTTGTTCTAGATATGAAATTCCTTATGTGACAAGCATAAGACGCCTCGTGCCATGACTACAGTGGCATAATTTAAAGAGTGTTAGAATCTGTTCAAACATTCCATCGCTCCACCTCATGCTTAGTGTGTCCTTCATTCAGATCTTCATCCTATTTCATTTCTTTTGGGTCCCCCTAACAGTTGGGTCCAATTTCGCATTGTCTCACCTACCATTCCAGGCCAGCACCCCGTTTGACATTATATGCCACTTCTAGTCAGGTCCCGTGATTCCAACATGGCTAACAGTCAACCCTTGTTTGTTTTCCCTATTTTAGGCTAAAACAATATGGATGCTATGTTTTAATCATGGTAAACAATTATCCACTATCACCACACCTCCCTCACTGTGTTCCGAATGTTGGGCATGTGATTCACAGTTTTCATCTCCCTTTTTCAGACAGATTCCAATGCCCTTGGTGTTATACATCTTTTTCTCTAGTGCATTGGAGTAGACCGTAATTATATGCCTCAATCCACTTGTGAGTTGAGATTCCCTCATGACTAGACATGAGGAAAACATTACAAGAAACTTCCAGGCATAAGCCCCATTAATTGTTACCCCTTCTAAGCGGCACATGGGCAACATACATGCGTAAGCCCCATTCACAGTTTCTCCTCCTAAGGGTCACCTAGGAAGCTTCCGTGAATAATATCCATATACCATTGTTTCTATTTAGCAGCACCCATGTTGCATCGAAGTGTAATCCCAATTCCCCATTGTCTCTCTATTGCAGCACCCAGGAAGGTTCCATGTGTAAGCCCCATTCACGACTACCGCTCCATAATGGCAACAAGGAAGCTTCCATGTGTAATCCCATCTACCATTACCAATCCTTAGTGGCACCCGAACTCCTTCCATGTGTAATCCCCATCCATCATTGCCACTTAATAGTGGCACCTCGACAGCTTCCATGGATAAGTCCCGTTCACTATTTCCGCTCCATAGTGGCACATATCCCTCCTTAGCATGTAATCCCCAAACCACACCGAACAACGTGGACTTTGATCCTTTCCTTGTAGGCATGGAATGGAGGAATCCTTCCTGAGATACAATCCCAACACATGCTTGTACCGACCCCTTTATGTCGGTCCACCTTCATTCCACAGGACATTAAACTGTATCACTCATATCTGAAACTACATGGAATTTGATCCTTGCCTCGTAGGAAATGTACGTAGGATGCCTCCATGAGGTTCAAGCCCGACACCTGCTTGTCCTGACCCCTTCACATTGGTTCACCTTCATCCTACAGGAAATTAAACTGTATCTGTCACCTCCCAATCTTCGTTTACATTGACCCTTGTCTACTAGGCAAGGTACATAGGAATATTCCCTAAAGTTCTAGCCCGATACCTACTTGTTTTGACCACTTCATGTTGGTTCACCTTCATACCACATGACATTAAACTATATCCATCATTCTGAACTAAGTGGACATTGATTCTTGTCACCTAGGAAAGGTACATAGGAAGTCTCACTACGGTTCAAGCCAAACACCAACTTGTTCTGACCCCTTCATGTTAGTTCACATTCATCTCTCATGACATTAAACTATATCCACTATTTCAAACTATGTGTAATTTTATCTTTGTCTCAAGGGCATGATATGTAGGAAGCCTCCCGAGGGTTCAAGCCAGACACCTACTTGTTCCGACCCCTTCAGGTCAGTTCACCATCATCCCACATGATGTTAAACTGCATCCACCACACCGAACTGTATGGAATTTAATCCTTGTATCCTAGGAAAGGTACATAGGAAGCCTCCCTGAGACTCAATCCAAACACCCATTGGTCCCTGAACACTTCACATTGGTCCACCCTCATCCCACATTACATTAAACTATACTCTCATTTAGGCCCACAAGATGTTAAACTATACCCATTCAAAATACGTGGGATTTGATCCTTGTCTCCCAAACAAGGTATGTAGGTGGCATCCCTGGGTTCCAACCCTAATCGAAATTAAGCCATTGTGATCCCCAATCGACGGTAATCCATTGTGATCCCCAATATATGGTAATAAATTGTGATACCCAATCAACGGTAAGCCATTGTGATCCCCAATTGACAATAATCCTTTTTGATCCACAATCAATAGTAAGATGTTTTGATCCCCAATTGATGATAATACATTGTGATCCCCAAACGATGATAAGCCATTGTGATCCATAACCGATGGTAAGACGTTGTGATCACCAACCAGGGGTATGCTGTTGGGAATCCAAACCAGCAGTAAGCCATTCAAACCCTTCCTACCGTTTAGCCATTTTAGTCCTCAATCGACGGTAAGTCATTGTAGTCACCTTTGTTGAGACCCACATCTCTGGTCTGCCCCCGGGCATCAGACCAACTCCGGATGCTAACCATGCATAAGACCTAGTATATCATCGGGTCATTTTCCAATGTATACACCCCAATTCTATACCCCAATCATAAAATACATGGGCTTTGATTCCCTTCCACAGGGATGAGTATGAAGCATCCCTGAGGTTCAATCCCATCACTCATGTCCCATCGCGGTCTCTCCCTCAAGCCTATGTGTTTTAGGAATGTCATGCTCCATCCCAGAGGTTTTACTTCCTACTGATTCCATCCATGCATCCATTTTCAAGGGCCGCCTCCTCAGGTGTCCCATTGACCGACCAAACTATGAATACTTTGATTCCCTACCATAGGGATACGTAGAAATCCTATCAGGGGTTCAGGGCCAACACTACCATCACATTCACGATGGTTCCATCTCATTCTCAATCTACTTCACTCAACCATTAATACCCATCCTGATTCTTACCTAGGTCATCACATCCTGGTGAGATCATGTCACCCACTTCCTTGATTCTCTAGAATCAATTGGGAAGCAAACTATGTGTAAGCCTCACACTATCCATAACGATCCACCAAAGAGTGTCCCTCTTATGATGTGCCACTATCCATGCAGAAGACCCATCATGTATTTGGATTGTTGTCCTTAGTGTACACTTATATTCATCACCCCTTCGAACTACGTGGTTTTTTATCTCTCTCAGCTACATAGGGTATGTAGGAAACCTCCTCGAGGTTTAATCCCTGCCAACGGTAAACCTTTGTGTCCCTCATTCTAGGGTGAACCCTTTCTGATCTGCCCTTAGTGGTGTCCATATCATCCTTCATGGTGTGATACCTTCCCTTTATGGAATACACCACCTCGAATCCATCCTCATTGGGTGCTCTGATCCATGCATATGGTAAACCTTCCAGTTTTTCCCTCTTAGAGATGTACCAATCTGATCCGTCGTCATTTGGCATCTTATCCTTGGGTTGTACCAATCTTCTCCATATCTATGGGATGTTCTGATCTCTCTCTTTTCATCTCCCCAATATGATCAACTCGCATCCTACATCGTGTTAAACATGAGATTCATGAGGAAAACCTCGAAAGACATGACTTCGGTGTAACCGTCTCTTCAAGACGTTAAACTCCCAAAATACCCCATGTTAAGAATGGGAATATGAGGAAAACCTCGGTGACATGCCTCTAACATAAGATACCACACAAAAGATGTGGGATACACCATGTTCTTCACCCTTTCCCTCTTATGATAAAGAATACAGGTTCCCTATTGTCCACACATATAGAGATGGACTGACATGCCTGATGTTGTCATCTACACTGACCAAAGGTTTCCACCATTCCAATACCCAATGGATTGTCCTGAAAAAATGTTGTGTAATTAATCGACTTCCACAAAGATGAGGAACCAGGATCAAGATTCATGAACCATAACCCAAATCTATGAGGGATACCCAGATTAAGTAATGAGTTCTGAGGAGGAATCCACAGAAAGAGAGACTGAAATCCCATCATCCTATTTGGATCAAGGAGAAAACTTACCGGAATTAGCGACAGATGCTACCAACATTTGGAAAGTAGGAATGAGGGGAAATAAACAACGCATCCTCCAAAGACAGATATGTTCCCCAATTAAAGAATCAGAAACAGTAATCGTTTTTTAAATCTCTAAATAATTCTCAAGAGTTTCATTATAATATGATTATTCATGATATCTTCATGTAATGGTATCATATTTCCACTATTTAGGAAATAATAAATTTAGGAAAATCATACATTATTTCTTTCTTCAGTCTTATATCTTTTTTCATTCAAAATCATGTTTTCTAAAAAAAATAAAAATGTTATCATACAATCCTATTATTTTTAAAATAAATTTTTCCAATGTTATACATTTTTTAATTTTTTTTAAATTGAATCATCATGACATTTTCTGATCAAATCACTTTTATAAATAATTTATGGGCGAAAACTAATTTTTTTCATGTACCGATTTACCCTCCATCACGGAGGTCATTTCTTCAAAGAATTCTTTTCAAATTTACAAATTAATTTTTAATAAAAAAATACTAGTGTTATAGAAATTGGTTGTTTCTAATTTTTTTCCATAGAGAATTATTTTCAAAATGTTTTCAAGAATTCCTTATAAGTTATCAATGATATTTTCAAAGGAAAAAGATAATAATTTTTTTCAAGAAGTGTTTTAATTTATCTTCCATGATTCAATTATATGTTTTCAATGATTTTTTAAAAGTAATGTTTTTAAAAAAATTCAATATTAATTTATATATTTTTGATGTTATTTTCAATGAAAATGGATTTTAAAGGGTTTTATGTTCTAAAAACATTTTTCAAATAATAAATTATATTTTGATCAATAAAGGTTTTTGAGGGTTTTAATTGATTCCATTATAAGTTTTTAAAAGTAGTTCTCAATGGAATCGATTTTGAAAATGTTTATTGTCTTAAAAAAGTGATTTTCAAATAATGATTATTATACTTAAAAAAAGTTCCAATTTATCCTTCAAAATCCTTCTCCATATAAGGAATTATCCCTTGATATAGTTTATGATATACTAGGGATATGATCCTAAAGTACCATTCATATTATTTCCCTAAAGGGTTTATAATTTGATTGAAATATATTTATGAATCCTATTTCTCATCCATGGTTTCTTATGCTTATGAAACCTACTTATTTTAACAGGTTATGATTTAGGGAAATGATTATGAAACTTGTAACTTTTCCACTGGTTATGATGTGATTACATGATTATTATACCCATTCCATTTCATGGGTTATCTTATGATGTTTATGAAACCCATAAATTTTTATGGGTTATTATATGATGAATGTTTTATCTAGTGTAACACCTATGAATAATATCACTATGTAATTTGTGGGGCCTATATTTCTCTCTAATGAATTGGATAATGATTTATGTCTCATGTGATAGACATGGTTTTAATGAAGAGTGAAATTAGTTTAGTAAAGTAATTTGTCTGCTAAGATGGTCTTTAGAGTGAATCTTGTCTACTAAGATGGTATTGGATGTGGTCCATGACTACTAATATGTTCTTGGGAGTGAAACATTATTGCAAAAATGTTTTGGAGAGTGAACCTATTACACTATAGTGAAAGGGATGTGACATGGGATGGTGGTGTGCTCTGCCTAGTAGGTATGGCCCTTATAAGGTACCGTAACATGTTTTGGAAAAATAATCCTTTAATTATAGGGAATGATTTTATATGTTTACTTGTATACCCACAATTCTATATATAATTCCTAAATTATTACCTCATGGCTTATAACCTAGATTCCCATATGATTTATGTAATTTTAACTGCCAATATTTTGGCCAGGACTCTTGTACATTATATTTGATATGTAGGGTATGATATTCAAATTATATCCTCATGTTATTATACTCTTATTATCATGTTATGATTACATATATATTTTATTTTCACTTAAAAAGAATATATGAATAGATTTTATAATATTTCCTTTCCCAAGATTACGAAGAAAGGATTTATTTATATTTCTTAAACGAGAAGGCATTTGCTGGAATTATTGATTTTCATTCACCATGTTAGAATATTTTGTTATAATTTTCCAATGACACTAAATTATTATAGTCCTCAAACATGTAATTTTGTAATGTCTTTAATATTAATCGAAATTGATGTAATATCCATGTATATTAATCCAGGGCCTCTATAGATTTTATAAAAGGAATGGCTTAGTCAACCTATGGAAAATATAATGAGAAATCACTATTAAGATCCATAGGTATATTTATAATTATATTTCTACGGATATATTTGAGGATAATATTAAAGTGTCATAGATTTAAGAGAAGGTGTAATGATTTAAAGTTTCCTATAATTATTTTTTCCTAATTATGTGGTTTTCTTCTATGATTTGATTTTATAACACTATGATTTGTAGTATTAATCAATAGAGAAAAATAGAAAAGGATGTGTTAAAATTGAATTATTCAGTATTGGAATGTATGGGAATTATGAACATAGATTTCTGAATTTGAAATATCATGAAGATAATAAAGAAGGTGGAACCAGTATTGGATATATTGATGAAGATAAAGATACCATGAAGTGTATGGGAATGTTACAAGATTTTCTAACTATACTGTACACATGAATAAATTGAAGTTGTCGAACCTTAATAAATTATTCAGATTTCATATTCTAGAAATGGGGTGTTAAGGAATAATCGGATTAAAACTATATAATAGTTTAAGAAGAATGATGTATCATTGTAGTTTATTTTTATATGATTTTCGAAATTATGAATCAGGGAGAATATGTTTTCCATTAAGGATTTTCAATAATATAATTAATGTTGACGACGAAATAGAAAACTTATTTAATAGAAGGATTATTTTAGGATTAAGTAAAGGCATCCCTTAATGTGTTACTGATGTTGAGAAATTGTTTTTGGTTCGTTATAGAGATGATGATGGATAAAATAAATTGCATGGAAATGATGACCTTGGAATTGATAAAGGATTTTTCAATAATGTATTTGGTGTTATTACAGATGGAAATAACTACATTTTTTGAATTAAGTAATATATCAAATAAACACTGGAATAAGGATATATGAATTCTTTTAATAAGAATATATGGTAATTATAATATTTAAATATGGTATATGAAAAATTTATTCCCATGTTTCATATGTTAAAAATAAGAGATGCATTGTGATATATAAAGGATGGAAGCTAAGTTGTTTTTAAGAAATTTAGTGACCTTATTTCTAATGTTTTAGACATTCAACCTTTTTATGTTTTATGAGGTAAACTATTTATGAAATGGTTTATGATAAACATCACATGAGGTTTTAGAGAATAAAATATTATATCACCATATATGTATTTATGAATATTGGTTAAAATTTTCTATATTTCTCAATAAAAGAAGATGGAAAGACATATTAGTGACTATGGTGATATCACGATCTTTTTATGCTTCGGGAATGAAAAATTAACCTTCATTTTATGGAATAAGAGACGAAGTGGAAATTGATCAAGGAACAACAATGGGTGAGGTTGTCCCAAAATCATATAAGTTTATCATCTAATGAAAATTCATCAATTTATGGAAAATGGGTCTTGAAATCAAATTTGGCCATGTTATCGAAATTTTTGTTATGTTATCAATAACCATTTTCAAGATTCATTGGGTTATGGATTTATTATTGTTATCTTTCTAGAAAAAATAACATTTTTCACTCTCCATTTGAATTTGATAAATATAATTGTCTTCAATGTCTATGTTTTTACTTGCAACCAATGGTCTCTAATAAAAAAACCCAGTTATGAGTTAATTTGGGTGACAAATATATTTACAAATTTACCTTTTTATGGGAAGTTTTAGTATTAATTTTCTAAATAATGGATTCTATTAATGTAAATTTCATGTATAAATCCCTTCATAACGTAGAAAATTTCAATAGATAAATAAATTTTGAAGGGGATAGAAAGTAAAACGTTGAGATTTTTGTAATTTTTTTCAAATTAATTATGTTTTTCAAGTATTATATGTTTTATGAAACACTAAATATAGCTTATGTTATATGAAAGCCATATGTTTGGACTGTGTTCCACATGTTATCATATTAATCTTTCACTACACAAAACCATTCTATTCGATTGAGGTACATGATACACTATGTTTGGTTTGTGTTAAACACAATGTAGAATTCCTCCTATAGCATGTGACACAAGAAAGGCTGAGTTTTACCAAACTATAATAAATTATTAACAATATTATTAAAATCATATTATATTTACTACCTAGACACTGGAATATAAGTTACAAAAAGAAATACAAAATTGTGAAAATTTTAATTACACACATATATAAAATTAATAATTTGGTTATCTCATAGTTAGAAATTAATGAAATAATTATTTTAAAAAATGAAATTCGTTATGTAAGAAATCTATTTTTTCTATGTAAAAATAACATTTTATATAAGAAAAATAAATAATCCAATTTTTGATGAATGCTTATAATTAAATTTTAACAGTATAAATTCAATCAATATTTGAGATACACATACATTTTATTTAATATATATAAGATATGAAATCATATTTAAGGAATAAAATATGTATTTCTACAAGAGTTAACTTTTTTTCCTTTAAATGTTACAACTAATTTAAATATACATTTTGAAAATTTATCAATTTTTAATTTAATGAATAAAAATAATTTTTTGAATGATGAATATAAAAATAAACCATTTTTTAAATTTTGGTATTTAATTTATATCATTTTTACCTAAATTAATACAATTTAGCTACTTAAAATAAATTTCCCACCGAAAATGGCTATAAAAATATTCAAGCATTTGAATATTTTCACTCTAAAAAACTTATTGTTTCATTATATCTACAAGATAATTTATTAATTAATTTCATCCACTAATTCATTATAATTTTAAAAATTTATTCCATATTTTAATAAATATTAATTTATATTTTCTAATAATCGAATATTTTTTAAAAAAAAAATTACTGACAATAATATTAATTAATCATAACGATTACGGTAAAAACAAGATCACTTAGTGGTAAAAAATTAATATAAGGGTAAAAATACCCTAAAAACCTATCCAAAATTAATTAGGTAGAATTATTAAAACTATACCCTCATATTTATAAATAATAGACAATTATTGGGGATACATTATGTATGTGAAATCTCTAAATAGTGTTTAACTTTTTATATTTACATGAATTTGACTCCTCATCCAATATAAAATCATACACCCCCAATCTTCACACCTCTCAAGATATTTGTATCAGGAAACACATGTCCAAATATCATCCAAAATTACCTATTTTATTCTTATATTCATTCCTTTCTTTAGAGACACTACCAAGGTTTCCCTTTAGTGAAAAAAAAGAGTAGTTACCCAAAGAATAGAAAAAAACCTTTAACAAGGACTTTTCTATGATTTTCTTATCCACACATCAATTATTATTATTATATGGAAATATAATAATATAATTATTGTAATTATACTGATACTTTTCTATTATAATTTTGTGATCTATGACTACACACACATCTATCAATTGGGCAACGAATATTCCATTCGTGTGTACGACGAACTACCGCCTCGTTGAACCATATCATTCGTTTTCCATTTACCACCTATCATGGTTTATAATTATGATGAAAATAATATTATTATACTATATTTATGATATTTATGATATATATATACTTCTTAAATAATTATATAATATATACCTTCTTGATTTTCATTTTTTGTAAATACGATAACTTTGATTGTGCATTTGTGGACTACCGCCTCCTCAAAGCGATGTGATTCGTTAACACATTAAATGGAATAATTTATGGATGGATTTAGTAAATTTATACGATATATATGATTTAATAATTATAAATTAATTGTAATATATATATATATATTCCTATATATCATTTTCTTACTTTCATTCAATACGAAAATTAAATTGAAAAAACATTCATGCGTACGTATGACCTACCATTACCCTGAACAATGTATTCCATTTCATATTTATATATTTTATAGATTAATATTCATATTCATATAATAAATATATATAATATTTATATCATTTTTTAATTATTAAAATAAGTAAATAAGGATCTATGTTAGAGGATCAAAAATGACAAGTCAAAATATATATGAAATACAAAGAGGATATCACCAGAAACATAACATTAAAAATAATCTATTAACAAATGTTCAATATGAAATCAAAAAAAATTATATTAGATAAAAAATATGGTTTGGTGGAATATTTATAATAAAATTATATTTATTATACACGATTTGGGACCATAAACGAAGAAAGCAAGACTTAAGGTAATGGTTTTCTCGGATCACATTTATTTTTCATGAGACGCAATGCATGTTCACCACCTTTTTCCAATATAATATGTGTATACTATGTATTTATGTCTTTAATTATTATTATAATTATAATTATTTGGATTTTAAAATCAATTTTTGTTTGTATATTACATGGGGTTTAGGGTTTAAAAGATACCAAATTCGTAACATGATTTTTCTCTCAATCAGCCTTTTTTGAGACACATGGAAATTATGCACATATTTTGTTCTATGAGGTGAATATAATTGCATTTGAAATTTTATATAATGAATCTTTTATTTTATTTATATTTTATGATAATATTAATTTTATTCATTCATGGGGTTTATGATTCAGTTTTACTAAAGTGAAAACAGTTTATTACTACATTCTCATCACATATCATGGTTATTTAGGATTATTCTTAGACTTGGGAAATAATATGATCCATACCTCTATAAATTACATACATTTATCTATACTCTATGTATTCACGATATATTCAATTAATTTTAGAATTTTCCCACTTTTACTTACTTAATATAACAAAGAGAATGTTTTTATAAAAAGTTGACTTCATTTCTCTCTTTGGTCAGAAATCTATTTTTCTTCAGACTCATGTTTTCTAATTATGTTTTTCATAAATTTTATAATATTCTCTTATGATTTTGAAAATAAAATATTACACATGTTGTTCTTTTTCTACAAATATAATTAAATGAAATCTTCTTGTCATTTTCCAATCAAGGAACTTTTCTAAGCATTTTATGGTTCAAATGGAGTGTTCATTATGTATGAATTTACCTCCCATCATGATCATTATTTTCATAAAGTTCCATTTCCAGTATATATGGTTATTTTTCAGGAAATTTTTTTTCTTAATATTTATGAAATTTATCTTTTTTTATGTGGTTTTTAATGAAAAAAGTATTCAAATTTTTTTAGGATTTCATTATATGTTTTGTAAGTAATTTCCCAATTAAAAGGATTTCAAAATTGTTTTATTTTCAATAAGTGTTTTAAATTATATTAAAATTTAATTTTATATTTTTTCAAATATACATTAAAATATATTTTTTTAAAAACATATATTATCTTCCTTTATAAGTTTTCAATGATATTATCCAAGAAAATGGTTTTCAAAGGGTTTTATGTTTTTAAAAATAATTATTTTAAAAATAAATTATATTTTCCAGCAAAATGATTTAGATGTATCTAGAAGATTTCATTATATTTTTTTCAATTTGGTTTTCAAAAAATGTATTTTAAAAATGATTCATGTTTTAGACAAGTGATTTTCAAAGAGTTATTATTTTTCTTATTAAATGGTCTATGTGACATTTCAAATAATTCTCTATATGAGGAGGTATCTTTTGATATAGTAAATGATACGTTGGGGAAATGATCTGATGGTACTATTCATGTTATTTTTCCTAATGGTTCAGTTTTTATGGAATTATGTATATGACCCATATTTCTCTTCCACAGCTCTTATGCTTACAAAACCCGCTTATTTTAATGGGTTATGATTTGATGAAATGATTATGAAACCTATATATTATTTATAGGTTATGATACGATGGGATGTTTGTGATACCCATTTCATTTCAAGGGTTATGTTATGATATTTATGAAACCCATTTCTTATTATGGCCCTTGATACGAAAAATATTTTATCTTATAGAACACATATGTATGATCCCCATTATCATATGGATGGTACATATATCTCCCTCTAATGTAATAGTTAAATATATATAAATATATCATGTTATAGAAATGGATGGAACAAGTACTGAAATCGGTTCAGTAGAGGAATTTGTTTGCTATGAGGGTCTTATGAGTGAACTTTGACAACTAATATGGTCCTAAGAGTGATCGTTGATTACAAATATGGATCAAGGAGTGATCCCATCCCTCAAAAAGGTATGGTTTGTGACTGGGGATTGTTGTGTGTCCCTTCTTGTTGAAGTATCCCCCATGAAGTACCTTGATATATTTTGGATATAAGCCCTCACTTATATGGAATGATTTTATATTCTCAAATGTATTCCATAAATTTTGTTTCTAATTCCATTATTATTCATTCATGGATTATGATCTAGTTTCCCTTGTCATTCATGTAGTATGAACTTCTTATATTCATTCCATGACTCATTTATATGATCTTTGATATGAAGGGTGGGATCTTCAAATGTTTTTATCATGTTCTCAAACCCTTATTCTCATGTTATGATTTTGAATAACATTAATTTACTCTTACTTATAATATAATCTCATCCTTTCTTATATTTCTTTTCCCTGGTTTATGAATAATTTTTTTAAGTAGAATTAATAAACGGGACGATCTTTGTGTAAAATATTAAACTTACATAACAATGTTATGGTATTTTGTTCCACGTTTCAAAATACACTAATATATTATAGTACTTATGAATGTACATTTATAAGGTGATTAATATTAATCTAAATTGATGTAATATCCATGTATTTTAAGAATGGGTTAGTATAGATCAACCAGATTGTGTTCTAAAATGTAGTCAGCTATTTTCTTCCGGTTTATTATTTTCATTTTCATTGGGTCAAGGGAAAAATAAAAAATGTGTCCTTTGTTATCCAAGTGGCTTATCAATCAATATAATGACATTAATACCAATTAATTGGAAATTTCATCACACCAATCCATTAGATTGAGATAAAAAATAATACATTTGATGCAGGATGACATAGATAAAGTCATCAGACACTGGACTTCATCAAACAAATGATCATTGGTCTGTGGTAAAGATGTAAAGGATTTTTTATAGAGTTTCATGGATGTTTTTGTGAAACCGGGGTTCAAAGATGTTTTTGAAGTGTTTGAAAATAAGTAAGGTAATATTTATATGTATATATGATGTTTATAGAATAATAAATACAATTTATTTTCAACGAATTTGAAATAAGGTTTTTCTGTAAAATGTTGGCAATGTTTTAAATAGGTCAATTTCAGGTTGTATGGAGCCTCAATGTGAGAAGGGGTAATTATTTTTGAAAATGATCATCGTAATGAGAAGTATTCAGTTCTAACATGATTACATCATAACAACTAAATATTGGAATGAACATGAAATTATACTGATGAATTATTAGAATGTATAAAGGTAGATAAATTTGTGAGAGGATTCATGATGGTTAGAAAAGAAATAAGAACCATTGACAGTGTAAAATATGTAGTCAAAATGAATAGGAATATGAGTTTTGTGAAATTTTCTTAAGTGGAAAATCATTTTCAGATTCATTTTGAAACCAATTTCGGCTCTCCTATAAATATATGAAAGAACATTTTATTTTATGACATTGTTACTGTTCATGTGGATATAGAGAGAGTGCTGAATGTTTTGAGAAGAGAGAAGATGTTTCTAGAAAATGTCTTCCTGAAGATGATTCTAGATTAAAGAAGTGTATGAATAAAATGTGTCTAGAGTTACAAGATCAGATTGTGAAATCATAAATAGGTTTCCTAGTAAATATTATAGAGGTTTAGAATTATTTCCAAGGTATTATTTAATTATCTATTTTATAGAATGGTTAATTGGATAGAGGAATCAAACTAAAAAATTAGGATTAGTTTTCATAATAGATTCTACAAAAAAAGTATACCTACTACAGGGTAGGATTTTGAATAATTTTGTTTTAAAAGTTTTCTAATATATGTTGATAAGACATCAGAGTAATATTTTTTTACCAACTTTTGATTGTTTGATTACTTGTTAGAAAAACATGTATGAAATCATTTTTTCTAGAAGAAGAACATGAACTATTATATTGAATATAGTTCTATTCAAGTGTAAGGGTATATACTTCTTGTTATATCTAATCAATGGTATTTTTTTATAGAGGATCATTGGGGTATTGTATTGTTTTCAAGCAATGCCAAGGATGTAGCCACTCTTATTGAGTAGTGAACCTTCTTAAATTCTTGTGTTCCAATGTATGTGTATTTTTTTTCAAAAAAGTGACGAATATATAACAATAGGTTAAGGTTGTTTCAAAATAAAGTAAACATAAAATAAAATTATATAACTGATTATACCCCTCCATCACATAGTTATACATTGATTCTTGTTGGGCACTAACAGTTGTTCAGAATGAGAAGATGGGATGGAAGGTCTTCAAGGTCATATTTCTTGATGAGTTCTGACCTGAGATATTTTCACTCAACATGTACTAGTTTTTCCAAGACCTTAATAAAGAGGAAATATTAGTGTTAGAATAATCATTCTACATTATGGAGCTGGTTCACTTTTATTTTGTGTTGATGACCAATAATAAGGTGAAGAAAAAATGGTTTAGAATGTGGATTAGGTAAAAAATCTAATCCCAGTTACTTATGGTTAATCTAAAGACTTTTAAAATTTTGGATTATTGTTCATTGATTATAGATATCAAATAGGGAGGTATTTCATGTCTGTATGGGATGATTCTATCCTCGGGATGTAGTGTTATCTTCTTATCAGGATATAATAGGAAACACTTTGGGGAAGGGAATAAGGGTAGTGGAATCTCTAGATACCCACCCTGTCTACCTACATGATCAGTTTCAAGTGCAGATACAATAATGTGTAATCAGTACAGAAGTTCTATGAACAAGTTGTTTATATGCTTAGTTCCACCCTGGGCTTTCCATATCTTGGGACACCTGTAACATCAATAGAGTTTTTACCAGAGTGATCCTCCTTCCTAGAGTGGGACATTTTCATTATTTCCTAGAGGGGGAATGAGTCAATATCATATGTCTAGGGATATGGTGTATCATTTGGTTGGATTTGATGACAAGGATAGAAAATATTATTGGATGAGTATGCTTGATGCAGTTCCTTGGTTTTCAATTTTCCACTAGATTAGACAGAGTTAAAGCATTTACATGATATTCATTATGAACCAGTGGATGATAATATAGGATCTATAATAGTTAGAGGTATTGTTCTTACTGTATCATCTATAAAAATTTCCTTGTTTGAGAATGGTTATTCACATTCTATTATCTATTCAAACCTTTTGGATTTTCTGAAACCCCCCATCATTGATTATTTGATATTTCCTGGAGTTGTTTAGACTACATGGAAAGAATTAGTAGTAGGTTTTCTGGTTCTAGTCTTGTTCCATCTCATTGTCAAATATTGAGCTATGTTGGGACTTCCTTGTCCTATAAATGGACTCTATCAATGTGATATTAGTGATGGACTGGGTGATGTTCTTCAAAGATCACATAAATTGTTACCATGGGAAGGCGACATTCGAGGCCCCAGATTTGAGAAATCAAATTTTTTAGGGTGAATGAGAATGACGCCCTAGATGGGTAGGCCCACCACTTATAAAATTATGCTGGAATTATTTTCATGTATCATTCCTCATATTAGAATAATATGATTAAGGCTTATTAATATAATTTCTATTCATGTTTGGTTATTTACATAAAATTTTCATGATGTATTTCATTAGTTTTCATCATGATTGGGATGTAGAGTACACCAATGATTTATTTCAAGAGATAAAACCCATTTAAATTCCCTAATATCATATATAAACCATGAATTAAAGGAGATAATGATCAATTTTGATGATTTGGAGTCAAAAGATTTCACTATTTTGAGTGTTTCTCCATGGGATGTCCCAGTGATTTTTGCTATTAAATCCAATTACTCTCTTAAGTTATGAAGTGACTTTAAAAAATAAATATGGTCACCACCAAGAATAAATACCATTTGTGTTATATTAAATATCTATTTGACCAACTCAAATGATAACAATGATTTACAATGACTGAACACAATGTTGGGTATCACTATGATAGTGTAAGAGACGTTTATGTCCCCAAGACTACTTTATGAAGTAGGTATGACCATTTTTATTAATTGTTAGTGTTTTTAGCATTAACAAATTCTCCCACATTTTTTATGGATCTTATGAAATGAGTGTTCCATAGATCCATAAACTACTTTTTCATGGGTTTTATGGAAGAAATATCAGTCTACATGAAGTCAGTAGAGGATAATGAACAACATTTGAGGATTATTCATGGGAAATAATTGGATTATCAATTATATTCCCTGACCAACCCTCTAATAAGGGGAAAAATCACCCTAAACTATAATTTATATTAATTGTCGTATCTTTTATATACACTTTTAAGATGACCAACTAAGAAATTATATTGACATTATTGAGTCGTACTAATAAATCAAGAGATGTATTATGAAAAACATTATGTCCACTAAAGATATTATGAAAAGTTTCAGCTACGACAACCTCATACAATAATTTATTGTGTAATAAAATATATTTCTCTTATATCATGTTTAAATCTACCTTGGTCAACAGTAGGGGTGGGGGACATCTTGTTAGAAGTGATGACCAATAACCCATATTCATCTTTTTTTTATTTTTTTAAACTTGTAACCTTTTTGAATAACCTTTCTCCCTAGATCAACATTCTCTCAACCCCATCCATGTGATATAGTACCTGTATATATTTTTTGGTATTTTAATTTTAATTATAAATAACTAAAACCAAATCTACTAAAATGAATATCAATATTTTAATGAATTTTTCATTCTCAAAAGATTTATATATGATGAATGGTCTGTGTTATTTGAATACATTGTCCCAATTTATCAAAATTTTTCAACATTTATTTCACATTTCTACATAAAATTTATTGGAAAAATATGATAACAATTGAAGGTACCTAGGAATTATTTAATAAAGTGGGACTATTATTTAAAAAAGTTCATATATTCTATGGAATCCAAACCAGTTTATCGGTTTTTGGGTTCACACATGAATTTTTGTAAATATTATTTTAGCATATGAAAAAATAAAAAATCATATAGAGTATCTCATTGAATAGAATGTTCTTGGAATGATAAAATTAATTTAATATCCTTATTGATTGAATAATCTAAACTATAATCCCCTTAAATGATCCACATGTCTACAAAAAAGATTATAGTTCTTCATTTTATGATATTAATGTGCTATACTGAGTGACCCTAGTCCGTTAAGACACACATTCATTATCCTAAATAACATGAAGTTGATTAAAGTAGACGAGATTGATCTAATTATTTTTATTTTTAGGGGTTATCTCTCCAAAACAGTATTGATATTAGCAAATGGATAGAATCCTATATAAATATCCCCCTATACATTTTTGGCATAAAACTACTTTTTAAACTAGTTTAAAACATCTTTATTTTTTTGTTCTATTAGGATGTAAAATTTACAAAAGGAATGAAAAAACATATCAAATAGTTCATTAATCATTATAAAACTATAAAAACAATATTTCATCAAACATATGTAACACATTATAATGTCTTTTCAAAATATAATATCCATTATCATAGCACATTTCGGTGGTATGTTTTAAAAACCCACGAATAAATAAAAAATCACTAGACTTATTTCCCAATTATTAAATTTCATTAACTTAAATAATTTATTAAAAATTTGAGACATATGTTCAATTATTATTTTAATAAAATATTATAACAATATTGAATTGAAATACTCATGATCATTCACACTCATATGTTCTATGGTCCACATTCATGGGCCCCACATTATCCTGAACATTATTTCATCTGAATCGGTGGACCATTGGGATACACATTATATTTGTCCCTCTAGGATATTATCTCAATAATGGTGATCCTTTAACATAAACTAGGGTTAGTACCAAGAGTCAAATTACAACCCCTAAATATATAATGACAATTAATTGCTATAAAAATCACCTATGAACCCTTACACAGTAATATAATTTCATCATCCCATGATATCTCATAATTTAATATGCATACAATGAGTCAAAATCCATATATTTTTTATTTTTATTTGTTTATTGAATTGTTTGGAATTAAATTTATCTAAAATTGACAAGGATTTATTCAATGAATATTCATCATACTCAGTTAACCAATGATATCATCTTCATCAACTGGAAGTGACACATCCTCTCTTGACCATTCAATGAATTACATTTCTCCAAAGGGGAGAAAAACATAAGATACCACTTTTTTAACAAAAAATTTTGTTATTTTTTATTACATAATAGTGTAGGATAAATTGATACACGTTGTTAATGATCTCATTTTTGGAGAAAAATACACACTCACTTAGATAGGAAAATTCATTGACACCTATGATATATAGTGTTTTTCTTTAGGGATAGACCTCATGATGTCCATTACATGAAATCATAAATTGAACACATTTTGATAGGAAGAATTAATTCATGGGACCCCCAAGAATATGATAGTCAAATTTGGGTCATATGACATGTGCATACATAATTTGTATTATGTATCATGAACATAACATATATGTTTATAATTACTTTCATCATAACCTATGGTTCTCATTATATTTTGGAACTATTATAATATTTTTATACAAAAAACAATCTAATGAATTTAAAACATGAATAGTTTAGGTAGAAATACAAAATCTATTAATGTAACAATGCATCATGAATAAAATTCCAAATACATGATATAGAAATAAAATATTTATACTTTTGTTAGTTCTATAGAGCCAAATTTCCAAAATATTTGGTCTCATGGATTCTCAGTCATTAGTGCACATTAATTAATATCTTCTACTTTACACATATAAAAGTATTAATTATAATATGGGACATCCTCCATGTCCAAAAATACACACATTATACTTTTAGACACTATATTTTCAATTGATATTAAATTTATGAAATAAAAAAAATTGTTCGAAAATTAAAATTACTTTATATTAATGATGATTATAAATAAATAATTTGTCAACTAGCATATAATATTTGTTTTTTCTATGTTAGGATAATTATTCTAGATCAAATTACGCCTTAAAATATTCCACTGATGGGCAGTTAGATCACATATCGTGTATTTTTACAATCATTTGGATAGACTGTTCCATTTCATATAAAAATAGTTAACTTTATATTCTTTTAAAAATATTATAGATTCTAATGAATCATAAATCATGTGTAACATCTCATATTATTCATAATATCACCTTGTTTATAAACATATTCTATTATCACATAATATAAATATGATAACAACACACATTGTTTATTTAGATAGATCTTAGATTTAAGCATTCTATTGTATTTATGTTCTTGTTTCAATGACAATTGTTTCATCACATGAATTTTATCAATAATATTCAAAAATGTTTTCCATGATTTATAACTACTATATATTTATATCATATTAATTTATATATTAAGTATAATTTACCCTTCCAAATAAAATTATTTATCTCTATATAACTAATATATGACATATACATTCCATGGGGTTCCTCAACCCTATTTCTCTGACCGGGATAATTCCTTTATATTAAATTGTTTTCATACATTTGGAATTCCAATATAGTTCTAATAACGTTAAATATTTTAGTTTATATTTTTTTACTTTCAAAATAACATTTCTTCTAGCATTTTTATCTTTTATCCATGCATACTGTCAATATATTATTGTGTCTTGGACATCTCATGAACATCTTATTTTTCCTCAATACTCATAGAAAATAAGTTAATCATTCATGAAAATCATTTACAATGTTAAAAATTTTCAAATATTATTCTAGTATTATTTCTTAAATTATACGAAGCCATATAGGATATATTCATTCTCATATTGTCATTTCCTCACATAATCAAATATATTTTGTGAGTAGAGAGAAAAATTCCACCATCCAGATTCCAAATAAATTTTTAAAACAAAATCTAAATCATTATATTCATATCTTACACATCTATAGTTATTTTAAATATTTGGTTACATCAAGAGGTATTTCACTAACACATGTAATTTTCTCTCTTACTAAGGTATTATTCTTACATATTATACCAATATACAATGTTTTATACATCAATAATTTCATTTCTATAAGAGTAATAAGAATGTAATTTTTCATTATAATTATGATGTTTATAAATAATTAAACCATAATAAAATGATTATGATGTGTTGAATTCATTAAATAATAGTTTATATTAAATTATTTATAATTAAAACGACAAACCCTTTTTGTAACGTCCTAGATCTAGGTGCTACCAAAATGTGCCCAGTACCTGGTTGGTCACATGACCTTCAGTGCATTTCCCTAAATGCCAGAAGATATGAACTAGAAGTAGGGGCCAATGTCTGATAATGGGACAAATATTCCTTCATTGGAAGAGTATGCACAGCAGAAAAAAAAATTAGAGGAAGTAGTAATAACGTACAAAATAGGTAAACAATAGAAGACTAATAGTAATATAAAGATTAGGGAATATATATATATATATATATATATTCAAACTATGCATGTCACAAGTGTCTTGGAATGAATCCAAAAAACTCACAATGATATAAACAAAATACGTAAAACAAAGTATAGAAAATAAGTAAACACTAATATCATCAAATGCCTCAGTTTGGTCCTGAGCTCTCCATCTCCAACCTCAATCATGTACCTGATGAAGAAGGAAGATTTACCTTATCTATAAATGCAATCATGTAATATTTTTGGGTCCCAAATCATGACCCAGACAAGGGGTGAAACAAATACTAATAGTCAACCACCAAAAGATATGTTCCAAATTGTCAGTGAATACATTTTGCAGGAAAAATGCAGAAATGATGCTCTAAACTTGGAAGTACTAAAAAATAAACAGTCATACAGTTTTCAATTACATTTATTTAACAATAATTATTCAACCATTGAATCTGGTAAACAGTGGGATATAGATTAAGCTCTATATCCCATGAGTGATATTAATAATAGATATCTCATAATAACCTCTAACAATCAAGTAAAACAGAGTCCAATATTGTGTTTTGGATTGCCAGACTTGTCACAGTCATTTAGTCGTTGATAAAAAACCCTCTGGGAAAGCTCTCACATTCTGACCCCATTGGTTTAACATAGAACAAATCATTTATAAACTACCAACCGGGTTGCTCTCAAGGTAAATACCCATAGGTCAACATGGTTTCAATAAATTATGAATGACCTCCTGGGTAGCTATCACGGTCAATACCCTTGGGTCAACAAAATGTCATGAAATTATAAGGAACCTCTTGGGGAGCTCTCACGGTCAATACCCCTGGGTCAAAAAATCATAATTTAATTGTAAATGACATCCTGGGTAGCTCTCATAGTTAATATGCTAGGGTCAACCTCTACACCAAGGGTCTCAAGGTCTTATGTAAATAATATTAAAACCCCTATATTTTTCCATGTCCAAGGCTCTCATGGTCCATTGAAAAAATAGGGTGTATATTGTATCCATGTAGCACATGAAATATATAACTACTACATGGATAAACAATCAAAAATCATTCCATGTTAATTTCATATAAACAATCAACTCCATCCAAATTATCCCAGGTATGGGAAACATGGTACAACTAACATGAATTCTAGACAAAACGACAATAAACAACCAATCAAGGGAAAACATGCCTATGGGTTGTCTCGTAAGAAGGTATCTATATTTACACCTAAAAAACAACCATTTATCTATCAATTGAACCATAACAGGTAAAAAAACGGTTAAATTTCAAATAAATAAATACCCAAACAATGGATGTGAGGCACATTTAGCATATATAATTCAAATACAAATAATTAATCAAACAAACCACCTATCATGATGTATTATGAAAAATATTATTGAACTTTAGCCCTTGAATCGGCTTAAATCTATGTAGATCTATAAAAAGGTATAAAAATATCAACCTAGAATAACTCATGAGTCTGGAGGAATCATGAGGAAATGATCTAAGAGAATTGAGAATTCAGCAGTGAGAATTCAATGCACCTAACAGTGTCTCGATCAGATCTCAGATGGATAATTGGGAGGGATTCAAAGTTCTTCAGCCATTCCTTGACACTCCTGTATGAACCAATGTTATAAAAATGTTTTCCTAAAAATAATACATGAACCATCTTTGAATTATCAAATAAAAAAGAAATCTACACAATCATTTCATTAAACGTATAGGCCATGTTGTATCCTTAAGCAGGCCCCACCTTAAGCGGTCTACCATGTAACATACACGGCCAGTACACTACTATATGCAGAAACTGGGAACACAACATGCACTCATATGTACATGGAGTGTACTTATTAAAATTCACATTTCTTCCGTTTCCCTAAAAAAAACTAAAATCCATATACATAACTGAAATGAAGATCTAGGTTCTTACCAAATTCTATCCATAAGCAATTTTCTCTGAATTTACCATTCCAAGGGTGTCGAAAAATTATATGAGAAAAACTCCGGCCACTGTGATTGTATATCAGCCTCCCTCTATCAAGTCTCATATTGTACTATCCCATTATTCCATAGAACATGTACCAAAGGAACTTATCAGCCATGGAGAACATTTGTGGTGTGATCCATAATCCAAAAAGGGTGCTCCTCAAAATATGTATCCCCCTCCAACTCAACCTCTTCGGGTTCAAAAACATGAGACGAGTCTGAAAAAGTAACTTTGTAGCTTAGAAACATGGACGACGTCATTCATAGGCTAATCCCTTGGAGGTAACTTCAACGGATAGGCAACCAGACCGACACTCTCCAAAACCTCAAACAACCCAATGTATCTTGGTGAAATCTTCCCCTATCTCCTAATCCCCTTATGTCCCAACCTCGGTGTGACACATAAGAAAACTAGATCTCCAACCTCAAACTACAGAGATCATCTCTGTTGATTAGTATAAGATTTCTATTGAGATTGTACAGAAGACATATTATTTTAAATCAACTCCACTTGTTCAGTGGTCTCCTGGACCAAATGAGGTCCAAACAAAGCTGGGTCTCCTGCCTCCATCCAATATAGGGGTGATCAACATGGAATATCGTACAAAGCCTCATAAGGATCCAACTGAATCATTTAATGAAAAGTATTATTGTATAAAAAATCCACTAAGTGTATGTGTCTCTCCTAAGACTCCCTGAAATAAAAAACACATTCTCAAAGCATGTCTTCTAAAACCTAAATTGTGCACACGGACTTTCCATCTGTTTGGGGATGGTACATTGTAATAAGAAGTACCATTGCACCCAAAGTGGAAAAGGTAGGGTTTCCCTCTGCCATCTCCTTCATCTCCTCTGTCTCAATTCAGCGGTGCCCTCTCCTCGGCCTTCCAATTCAGCGGTTTGTGGCTTGCAACTCGCATCTTTGAGGGATCTTCATGACGACGCGGTGAGTTCAGTGGTCGAGTCCCTGCTCGGTGGGTTGAAACCTCGGATCAGTGTTAGATGTGGGTTCAGTGGGAGGTTTACTGTGGGATTTGAGTGCGACCTTGGAGGCGGCAGCGGGACTGTGGATCTAGCATCTTCTGGAATTTCTTTCATATTTCTGGTGTTCGGGTGGCTGGGTAAGGCGCTTCGGTGATTTTTGTTTTCATTTTTTTTTGTAATTGTTTTGGTTTTGGATTCTTTTTTTCGTGATGTGCGACAGTTCGTATTGAAGTCCCTCTGGAAATATGTGAAGCTTGTTTGTTTGATGTTTTCTTGATTTCATTTTGGAGTCTCGTTTCGGGTTGTTTAGCGACAGTTTGATTTTCTCCTCTAGGAGTCGGCGATTCGAAGCTTGTAAGCTTCGCATTTCACCTCTGGTGTCCTCTGTTTGATTCTGGTTTTCTGGGTTTTGCAATCATGAATATCTCATGTAGTTATTTGAGAAGAATGTGCGATGGTGTTGCAGTGGTGATTTTTTAAGATGCAGTTGTGATTTTTATGATTCCTTGAAGAAGAGTTGGTGTTGCTATGATGTGGTGTTTGATCGGCGACGCCGATGGTGGTGGTGGATTGGAGTTTGGTGTAGGAGGTGGACTTTGGATGAGGCCGAAAGTGAAGACGAATAAGTGGATTACTATGGTGACGTGAAGACGTGATGGTGATGACAGTGATATGATGTTTGGTCAGCGAGTGATGACGCGGTTTGGTCTTCCTCGATGGTGGATTTCTCGGGCGATACACTTTGCCAAGGATTCCATTTTTTGAATTTGAACTTTTGTTTTGAATGTGGGTTTCGGAATCAGGTTTGTGGGAAGGTTGTTTTATGTGTGTTATGTTTGAAATTGTATTTCAATTTTTGTAATGTTCTCACTCTACCAAAAAGTGACTTTTTTAGAAAATGAAGAAAAAAAATTCAGTTCCTAGGTACACAAATCCCTCTAATGTGCCTTACATATAGGAGAAGTCCATCAAGAATCCCTATCAGAAATTATAGAGGGACGGACTGCATAAAAACATACAATCTCTTTGATGTACAACATCCCAACCTCATCAACACTAAAGGTTTCCTTGATCAGTATGAAATATGAAACCTTTGTGAGCCTGTGAACAACAACCCATACAATATCATTTACTCATAGTGACCATGGTAAACCCATCACGAAATCCATTGAACAACATTCCACTTCCACTAAGGAATATGTTACTACTATAATAGCCCACATAGTCACTAATTCACTGCCTTCACCTACTCACAAGTGGAACATCTCTTAAAAAAACCAGTAACATCCATCTTCATGCCTATCCACCAATACTGACGGTGTAGATATTGATATATCTTGGTGACACTTGGATGAACTACCGATGTTGGGGAATAAAAATCTTGCAACAGCTCCTCGTGTATATCTGATGACACCCAAACACACCCATGAGAAGGAAAAACCTCATCCCCACCTATGGTCCACCCATGAGTAGGGTGCCCTCCTGACACACTATCCTATAGGACTAAGCCTTTAGAATCACATAGCTTCCTCATTCACACTTGGTCCAGAAGAGTATAGGTAAAAACTACATAAGAAAGAAATGTATTCCCATGTATGTCATTCACCTACAAATTCATCTCAAAGAATAAATCCATATGATTTCATTCACTGCTGGCCTCCTGAACTTCTTGTATCTGAGTCCTCTTACTCAATGAATCAACCATTTCATTGTCTTTCTTAGGCAAGTAGGAAAGATCAATTTCAAAAGACAAAAGGTAATCAACTAACAGTTGTTGTCTCAAATTCAGGTCACGCTGAGTAAATATATACATGAGACTTTTGTGGTATGTCTATACAACAATGTTATCCCCCAAAAGATAATGTCTCAAATAGCACAAGTCATGCACAAATACATGAAACTTTAGAATGCGCATCAATTAATTCATCTTATGTGGCTTCAAGAGATGATTCTTGTACACAACAAATCCTACCCCTACAAATGAACTACTCCTAGACCTATACATGATGAATCGTAGTAAATGGAGTATGGTTTTCCCAGCTCTGGAAAAATCAATATTGGTGTTTAAGTCATTCTCCCTTTCTCCTCCATAATGGTTGAATCACAAGAGTCTGTCCACAAGTACTTCTCACCCTTTTTATTTCTGTCTTTTAGTGGAACTGATATGTGATAAATGTAGTATATAAAGCACATGTATTAACTATATAGCTCCAAAATAATCCATACTTCAAGGAAGATCTTCAACTACTCTTATGAAACTACTACTCTAGATTTCTCTGGGTCTACTGATACTCCTATCTCTGAGATAACATGACCCAAGAAGTGAATCTGGATCATCCAAAAGTAGAATATTGAGATCTTAACATATAACTGATTATATCTCAATTTACTGAATATGATATCATGATGGATACCATGATTGTGTGGAGTGTGGTAGTACACAATGATATTTTACACAAAGACTACCAAAAAATAATCCATGTAAGGATGGAACACTCATTATCAAATTCATGAAAATTGACACCGCATTTGTGAGACTGAACTGCCTAACCAAATACTCATATAGACTATACCTTCTTTGAAAGGCTGTAAGAGGTAAATCTTATGGCCTAACATGGATCTAATGAACATAGGTTCTCAAGTCAGTCTTCGAGATCACCTTGGATCCTTGAATCTGATCAAATAGGTCCTCAATCCCTATCAAAGGGTATTGGTTCTTAACCGTCAACTTCTTCAGCTTTCGGTAATCCACACAAATTCTGAGGGTATCATCTTCCATCTTTGAAAAAAGGATAGGTAGACCCCAAGGAGAAGTACTGAGTTTGATGAAACCCTTCACCAATAACACCTCAAATTGCTTCATGATATCCTGTAACATTGGTGTATCCTTCCTATAAAGAGAATAATACACCAGTGCCTCTCCTATAACAAGCTCAATAGATAAATCCACCTCTCACTACAGAGGAAATCCTGAAAAGTTATCTGGAAAGACTCTATGAAATGATCCACTACTGGAGGAAAGACCTTCAGTGAAGTCCCATAGTCATCTAGATATAAACTAGAAATATGGGTTTTAATTCATCCCAAACAATGATACTCAGGTCCCGCTCTACTCACCTAGACATCCCATTACCCATTGTGTAGAAAAGACCCACCCTCTAGTGACGTGAAACTCATCATGTGGTGATAGAAGTCCACAAAGGCCTGGAAGGAGACCAACTTGTCCATTCTGAGAATGAAATCAAAACCTGTCGTCTCTAAGACATAGTGGTACCACATGATGTGGCACTCACCAAAATCAAGAGGGAACTCCTACCATTAATTTACACTAGATTTAATAATACCCAATGGAGTTTCTATCATCATAACATAATTATAAGTAAATATTCAAAGGCTAAGACTCTGTGCAATGGCATCATATATAATACTATTGGAATCCCATGTATCGAAAAGGGAAGAATCCAAAACTGAGGCATCCAGAATCGCACATATACCAATAGAGGGTTCATGGTCTTTCTCATTATGTGTCTTCTCTATTGCAAAATTTTGAACTATACCATGGCCCTGTGACCCTACAAGACTACCATGAGTTGATCCACCCTGTTGTTGCTGAAAACCTGATGCTTGGATAGGGCGACCAAAACCACTTACTTAGACTAAATGGAATGAAGAACTATAGTTCTCTATCTTGGGAGAAACTAGTGGTCCTACTCATGAATGTGGAGTCAGAACCCATACCCTCCCACTAACTACTGGTGAGAAAAATTGGAAAAAATGATAAAGATGATCCATTTTTCCGCAAGATCGACACTCAAGTATATATTTAGGGCATTGAGGTCTCATGTTAACAATCATCCCGCATGGGTTGAACCTCACCTAGCTACCTGAACATACATCCTTCCTAATATAATCACCACATTAAGGGTGCCTAGGGTAATTTCTTTTATCAAATGATGGAGTACTAGGCGTAGATGCTGAACCTCCCGGGATCGCAGCTCCAAACTCCCTCAGATTGGATTTAGTAATTAGCACCTAATTTAATATAGAATTCACTAATGTCATCCTGAATACATTCACCTATGATCAGATTAAATACTAGAGACCATCCTCAAATTGCATAACCAAAGATAACTAGTTACCTCCCAAAATTTTTATGATATCCTGATGGCCAGTAAAGAGAGTAGAATAATCCATCACTTTTAGAGTTCCCTAATCCAAGTGCATAAACTCCTAGGATCGTTCGACCCTCAATGTCTCATGGTATAATAAACCATAAAATGTCCTCTAAAACACTTCCCAAGAAATATCTCGAAGATGTACCACATGTGAGATAAAATCCTACCATATCATGGAGGAATCACATAGTATGTACGTCGCGAGCTTCACCCTGCTCTTAGGAGGCATCTCCAAATGCTCGATGATAGAAAGAATATAATCTAACCATGAATCTAATGACTTTTGTCATTCATCCTTAAAATGTGGGAGGATTCCATTACCGGAACACCCTCTCAAACTCTGCTCTAGTTGGGGCAGGATGCGATGTTCCCTGAAAAATCTACATCATCCAAAAACATCCTTCACGGAACTGTGCATCTGAACTTGTGTCTGGTATAACAGCTAGATCCAAAACTAGCATGGCGGGAGGATGTACTTGTAGCTCCAAATCTACTCAGGGTCTTGTCATTATCCTATACATGGCAGAAAGCATGAGTACATGTCAGTGGCATGACTCTTCATGTTCAAGCACACACCTCAGATTGAGATTTATCATTGATAACAAAATAGAAGTGAAATAAGGTAATTAGGGAAGGAAAGAATTCAAATATTAAAAAACAATGTTACACGGCCTATATAACTACCACACGACATGTTCCCTTTAATCCATAACATGGAAATTTACCTCTTCTATCCTGGTCGTGTAACACCCCATACACATGGCATGTTCCTCATAAGACACGGTGACTACATGAACATTCCCTCTTTCCCATGTTATTTTACATGGATATAACTAATTGGTTATCTCATAGTGTAACACTAAACAATGTGAACAATCTACACACAGTCTGTACCACTTATTTCCAATACACACATCTCAGTGGTCACACATATGGATACATGGTCGATATTTACACGGCATGTACAATCCAGACACGACGTGTAATACCTATGTTTCATCCACCCGTTTCATTAGTCACACAACCAGATACATGTTCCTTCACTACACGGAATGTACAATCTACACACGGCGTATTCTACATAAACATTTACAAACCCCATGTCTATGATCACATAGTCAATCACATGGTCAACAACAACATAGTGTGTACATACTGTACCTATCATGTACTTATGAAAATTCAGTTCATCATGAACAAAAGAATGAATAGCGTGTGTTCATTACAGCACAAACCATTTTGGCTGGCTTCCCAGACATTAAGCCTCTGACACTTCTCTAGAACCCTTTTAACATTAAAATATGGCCATGGAATGCCAATTTCAGATCCACGAGAGCCCATAATCCCCTTGAATCAGTGATTGGAATCCTATTTCACAGTATGCCTTTATATAATTGAGTTAAAGTTAAAACATGATCCAATAAATTCTAATCCAAGAGGGCCCAATAACCCATCAGTGACCAAATTTTTGAATCCATCCTAATGAAACTTTACATATACCAATATCATTCCAAATAATAAGTATTTATATCATGACATCTATTCCAACTGCATGCATTTCTAGAACGTCATCTATCACAACATCATGGAAGAATGAAAAGAATGCATGTTATGTGATATCTTGTAAGTGACAACATAATGCATGAGATGGAATAACCTCAACTAATCGAGTTGAAAAAAAATTATAACCATAATGATAACAATAATAACAACACAAAACAAATTTGTAACGCAATTGTGGAATCAAATCAATTGTAACAATTGAAAAACCAGAATAATTGAAATATTCTAGGCAACTTGGCTTTTCCATGTACATTGGTAAGATACTCTCAGGAATAGTTTATTACCAACTACCAATTCCTTTATATCAGAACTTATAGGGTCCAAATAATAAGACAAAGAAGAAAAGAACCTCTTCTGCTACCACTTGGTAACGTCCCAGATCCATGTGCTGCCCAAAGGTTACCCGTAATCGGTTGGTCACATGACCTCAAGCGAATTTCCCCAAACACCAGAGGTTTCTAACTAGAAGCAATGGCCAAGGTCAGATAATGGGGAAACAATGCCCTCATTGCCAGAGTATACATAATAGAAACAAATAGTTTACAACAGAGGAAATATTAGTACCATACAATAAACATAAATTGAAGAAGGTCAGTAGTAATATTACAACTAGAGCATATATATATATAAATGATTCATAGAACATGTGTCTTAGAATTAATCCCAACTAGTCAAAATGCTGGAAACACAATACTAAAACCAATGTTCTGAAAATTATTAAACTCCAATAGTATTTCAAGCCTCATCTTTGTACCATGATCTCCAGCTCCAACAACAATCAAGTATAAGATGAATAAGGGTGCTTTCCCTTATCTATACCTCTAACCATATAATCTGTTTGGGTCCAAAATCATGACCCAAATAGGTTGTGAGATGAGTCCAAATATGAAACCACCAAAATTTCAGTTCCAAACTATTAGTGAATATATATAAGAGAAAAAAACCATAAATGAAATAATAAAGTAGGAAGTACTCAAAAGTAAATAGTACTACAGTTTTCAGTTACATTCATTTCACATTTATTACTCAACTGTTGAATCATGTAACCCATGGGATCTAGCATAAGGTATGTATCCCCTATGTGATAGTACCAACATACGTTTGAGAATACCATCTAACAATAAAGTAATACTAATTCCAAGATTGTACTTTTTCATGAAAGACTCTCCACAATCATTCATAAATAACCCTCTTGGAAAGCTCTCATGGTATTACCCCTTTGGTTTAACAGGGAAATAATCATTTAATAACAACCACATGGGAATATCTCATGGTCAATACCCCTAGGTCAACATGGAATCCTTTAATTTTAAACTACCTCCTTGGTAGCTCTCACTGTCAATAACCCCATGTCAACACTACGTCGATCAATTATAAACAACCTCCTAGGTAGTTGTCAACGTCAATACCGCAAGGTCAAAATAGCACAATGTAATTGTAAATGACCTCTTGGTAATGCTCCCATGGTCAATACCCATGGGGAATCATCTACACTATGGTTCACCCGGTCCTATGTAAATAATATGGAAACCCCCAATATTTTCTTGTCCAAGGATCTCATGCTCTATTGGAAAAACAGTGCGCAAATCATATCAATGTAGCACATGTAATCTATAACTGCTACATGGATAAAAAATAACAAACCATACCAAATGAATTTCATATAAACAATACAATCCATTCTAGTCATCCAAGGCATGGAAAAGAATGAATTATTGATAGGAATTCTAGACCAAATGTCCATAAATAGTCAATCAAGTGAAAAAATTCCCATGGGTTGTTCCGTAATAATGTATCTAACCTTACACCTAAGAAACAACCCTTTATCATTAAACCAAACCATATCAGGTAAAAAAAGTTTTAAATTCAATATCAACCAATACCCCAATCATGGGTATGAGGAGCTTTGAGAATATATAATCCAATGGTGAACACCAAAAGGCACAAACCCTCTACCTTGATGTCGTAAGATTAGTACCGTTGAACGTCATCCCTTGAATCAACCTAAAATGATGTAGATATACAAACATGTAGAAAACCCCAACCCTGAATAATTCATGAGAGAGGAGGAATTAGGAATAAAAGATCTGGGAGAATTGAGACCTCGCTGGTGGGATTCCAACGTACTCAATGATGTCTTGATTAGAGCCCATATGGAGATGTAGGAGGGCTTCGATGTTCTTCAATCATTCCACGAGGCTCCTATATGATGTAAAGTTAAAGAAAGTCTTTCATAAGATGATAAGTGACCCCACTACAATTTATCATATAAAATGAAAACAGCATGGCATGTACCTTAAAGTTACACTTTGGGTACTATCCTTAATCAGCCTCACCTTAAGCGGACTGCCATGTCACCTACACAGCTATGTACTCAATCATTACATAGCCACTACAAGGCATGAACTCATAAGTACAAAACGTGTAGTTAGTAAAATTACCATTTCTTTTTTCCATTAAAAAAACTCAAAAACATGATCAATACCTGAAAATAAAGATCTAGTTTCTTACACTTTTAAATTCCATCATCTTCATTAATGAACCAATATATGTATTTCTCTATAAAATGGGTCTAATTTATTATTCATCAATCAAATTAGATATTTAGTTATAAAATTATACTAATCATTTCATAGATGACTTTTGGATGGATTAATGAATAACTATATTCCAATACCATCATATATTAAAACTCAACATAATTCCTATGGTATTCCTCTAAATGGTTTACTAATAATTTTGTCACAAAAAAAGGTCATCCTCAATATTCCATACACATAGATTCCCAACATTAAATTATTTCATTACATAAGATAATCTAGAGTCACCAATATTTTGCATGATACTGCACGATTGTGTTACCGAGGCATTGATATATGCTAACATTGTAATAAAACTCACACACAATATTAATAAAGGGATTTAATCTCACCGTATTATTTCATTTTATTTAATTTATATGAACGAATTATTTTCTTTATTTATTTTTGAATCCTATTTATTTCACCAAATAAATATTTTTTCGTAACTCGTTAAACATCCCACAGTTTGGGTAACATAACCATTTTCAAATTCTATTATATTTATATGTATCCAAATACATCCCATGAAAATGGTATATGAAATGATTTCATATAAATGATTAGAATCAAATGAAATCAACAATCCACATAAGATTACACTTGAAGTGATGGATAATCAACCCACAACATTCTAAATAAGGAAAAATACTCCAAGCCAGTGAGAAATCCGAAATGATATCCTAGTATTCAATGATACTTTTCTCAAGAGAGAACTCAATCCACTAATAATTCTAACCCAAAATATGTATAAAATTTAATTGTCTTCATAATTCAATCCCTTAACCTATTACCAAACAAATACAAGGTATAAAAAAACTAAATCAGTTATCATACCTTTTATATATCTCCTCGAATACATGTATGAAAATTTATTGAAGATGGTTTACATTTACACTTGAACATGAATAAATTCATTAAATAAAAAAT
The DNA here is from genome assembly GCA_963277665.1 of Viscum album. Taxonomy (NCBI): domain Eukaryota; kingdom Viridiplantae; phylum Streptophyta; class Magnoliopsida; order Santalales; family Viscaceae; genus Viscum; species Viscum album. Next base: position 1,367,571,313 of record OY728133.1, on the reverse strand, counting down.
ACAAATATGAATAAAAAACGTAATAAACTAAATAAATTAAAAATTCATATATAAAAACATTTGAAAAAATATTTATACTAAATCCCTATAAATTATAAACACATAATAATTTTTCATGCGATATAGACATTACATAATTAATTAAATATAAAAAGTTTATGATTATATCCAAATAAAATTTATTTATATTATTCTTTTATAATTAATTTACTTCAAATAAATTATATAAATTTTAATTAAAAAATTATATTTTAATTCTATAATTTAAATAATTTATTAAATTTAACTATCATAAATTTAATATAATTCGAACCATGATAATATCATTTACAAAAATTCATTTTGATTTGATTTTTTAATTTCCTAAATAAGACCTTTTTTATTATATGCAATTAAAGTCAAATATTATGAATAATTCATAATTATTAATATAAATTATTATTACTTTTACCTTATTTTGTAGTCTATAAAATCCTAACAAAATTTCTATTTTAAATTTCATATGAACACTTTATATATAAATTATATAACATTCCATATAATTATAAAATTAATAAAATTAACAATGGATATTATATAATATTTAAATAATCAATATATTAAAAAAATAATTAATTAATTAGATACAATTTATAATTTATCAATTTATATATATATTTTAAATTAAATAAATAAAAAAAATACACTTTTAAAAATGTTTTAAAAAATCAGAAATTATTTAAATAAATTAATAATTAAATTTTTTAAAAATAGATTTTTTATTTATATCAGACCATGTGATATAAGTTATATCATAATAATTTATTGATAGGTTGCATCATGTAAACCCATAAAAAATTATGAATTAAATTTTACAATTGATAATTGTGCCTTGTGATATGCTATGATGGTCTGTGTGAGACAAAAATATAAACTTCTGGAGATTTTAGCCTATAAAAATCCTATTAATAATATTTACTCTAACACATGAGGACTTGTGTATGGTTATCCCTTAGTGTGGGGAAATCATGATGCCTGGGATATCACCACTTAATATATCATCCATATCATACTGATGATTTAAGGAAATCTTTTCATCAAATTAGATTTTATTATAATCTTATACAATATCTTATATCGTGTGCAATGATATATATAAAATCATTCAATAACAATGAATTAAATTTTATGATATCATATATTGAATGGGGTCATCCTATCATAGATTATGATATCAAATATTGTAACACAATCCAAAATGAAATTTCTATATCATCTCATATAATATCCAATAAAATAAAAATTAAATTATATATGGTTCATTAATTTAAAAACATTATTTCATAATCATGATGATTTCTACAATTCAAATACCAATAATGGGTTTCTACTGATCTAAAAACATTTTTTCGATGAAAAAACATAATAAAAAAATCGACGATCAAACATTCTCTAAAACTAAAGTAGTGCATATATGTAAAATAAATAACTTTCATGTATCTTTATACATAGATAGACTCATCAACAATATTCAATAATGTTCTTGAAAAATATCACTTACTTGTATCCATACTACTCCCTCCATTGTGGTGTATTTTATGAATTATGGTTCAATTACATTATGTAAATATTTTATCCTTGATAAAATACAGTATAATACACACTTTATTATTTCATAGAACAATATTTATAAAATATAGAATTATAATTTTATTAAATTAGCATGTTTATTATTATATAATTTCCTAATTAGCGTAGGTTTTTTTTGATATTTTTTCTTAAAAATGTTTTATTATCAGTAATTACAGTGCATTTTTAGCTACAGTTCTTGTATTTGGAAGAAATTTTTATTTATACCAATGATATAATAAATAATCATTAATACATTGATTGTAAATTTTTATAAATTTATATAAAATCATTTAATGGAAATAGATCCATTTTTTCAAAAAACATATTGTTTGTATTTCATATTAATGAATTAAATTATTCACTTATTAAAAATGGTTTTGATGAAATATATTGATAATATATTCAATAAAAATAAATTAAATTTTGGTTTCAGTAAAATTTTACATGTTTTGTCTATATTTTATTGAAAAATAACCCCACAATTCATTTGATACCTGAGTAATTTTTCCATTGTGTCCTTTTTTTATTTGTAATTAAATTTTTAAATGCCACTTTACTCTTATTTTTGATGTTTTTATTATAATATTTATTTTATTAATGTAGATCCTACAGTGATATTTTCATTTTCATGGTTTCTACAAAAAAATGGAGATAAAAATCTATGGCATTTTCGGGATGATTGTAATGCTCTACAACTAATCCTAAAGCATTTTCTAGTATAATAAGACCCTACAAATTTGAAATTTTTGGAGGAGCCTCCCATCATAAATAGTCATCCCCAAGGATAAAACTTTTAATGGAGGATGATCATTATACATTCATTTTTAGTAACACTTTGTGGCCCAATGTAAGGCACTGTCCTAAAAAAGAGAGTACGGTTTTGAAACTTTTCCAAATTTTCAATGGAATGAGAATAACTCTTTTCCAAGGAATGTAGATCTTATTGAAATATTAAAATTTGAAGATATTATCACTACATTATTTAAAAAACATATGATATTAAAATAGGACATACATTTAAGAATAAGTGCAACATTAATTCTGGGCTAAACCAAACTAGTCTATTTTACCTCCAATTAGCTCATGAACAAACCATAGAATAACTTCCATTTTAGATGTTAAGAATTGAAACCATTACCCTATTTTTATTCAGAATGGAATATGGATCTCCATTATGGGATGTGAATACATTGATAAAAATATTTTAATGATGCTCACATGAATAAATTAAAACAATCAAATAGTGAATTTGGAGGCAATCTAAAAAAAACAAATTGGGTTCAGAATTTGAAGAACAATTCGGTGTTTCAAGGTTTACTGTAGTTGAATCTCTTGATAATAATGTGGTTTGGATTGGTGGAATGAAAACCCCATATCTTTTTTATAATATAAACCACTGTGAAAAAGGGTGAATCTTTGGAGATTATATTTATTGGGAGTTGCTTCATCTAATTTCTTTTTTTTCATTTTTATATGTTGTATTTCTCTATTAATGAAATACTAGGCCATTAGTGGTAGAGACAATGAGATTGATCCCACCCCTTTAAATAATCTCTAGTATTTTATGACAATTATTCTATCTTCAATTACTTGGTTGTGATTAGATTATTAGATGATATGATATTTCCATTTTTCTTATCATTTAGATTATTATTTCTGTTATCACAAGTTGCACACACATTCCTTATAAGAATTCATTCACTAATTTTGATAGTTAGTAGTGGGGTGATTTAATACATATAGGTGATATCCAATTAGTAGTCTAGTTAGTGTAAGGGTATATAGTGTTTGTTATATTTCCCCCCTTAAAACTTAAATTTCAAGTATAAGTTGATGAGAGATATTTATTTTTATTAGAGAAAAAAAGTGGAGTAAAATTTTATAATGATTTTTGGTTATGTATGTAAAGATATAAATGGTAAGACCACTATTTTTAATTATTAATTGAAAACCAAATAACATGAACATTATTTTCACTCACATACTAACCCCAAAAAACATGAGATAAAAACAACTAGAACACTCTACTTTATAGAGATAACCTGATTCCAAAATAACTGGATATAAAATGTCAGTTAAAAATTCATTTTTCAGTGGACCCATGATAGGAAACCTGTCTGACTATCTCTATTTATGTAGATTAAAATTTTATGACTTACTTTTCTTTTAAAATTATTTCAAAAAATGACTTTGACCAGTTCATCTCTTCTTGTTGGTTTTGAACATGTGGTTGAAAAACAATACTAGAAATACTGAAAACTATATAATTCACTAAAAAAGTAAAACTACAGTATTTTTATTATTCCATTAAAAAACTCCACATTCTTAGAAAATTTTTCCATAAGAGTCTTATAGATATATTAATCATGGAAGGAAATCATGCCCAAATAAATTTGAACCTGGGAGAAATATATCCACCAAATTTCAATATTCTTAATCAGATTCCACAATAGAATAGGAAAAAATTTGACATTAAAACATGAAAGATCTAATTAATATCGTAGTTTTATGAGTTGGTAGGAGATGACCCCATCAAACATTTAATACAATTTGGTAATATTTACCGAAAATTCTAACTAATAGGGATTTCATAAGAACAAGTTAGTTGGACGTTGTTACACTTCTCCGTTAATGGTTATGCACTAGAGTGTATCTAAAACCTCTATTCGAGAGATATCAACACATGAGATCATATCCACAAGTCCTTCCTCTACAAATATGTCCTATTATAGAGGATTTACCATCTTTGAAAAAAGATATATGAAATTTATCTATCTATCCTATAAAATGTCTATGATTATTGGGAATGATTCAAGAGGTTAACAACACCCTTAGCACACCATATTTTTTGAGAGCGTCCCTCCCTCATATTATTTTAACATGGATTGATATAATGTGACCAAAACCTACTAGATGTATCCTCTGGTGGACCAAAAATTGACAAATCCCATATTGAATCTAGATGTATGATCAAGAGGATATCCCAAAATTCAAAGAAATTTAGTAAAAGAACTACAACAATAAGACTATATGAGGTTCCCTTTATGTGAAAATAAAATTTAATAACTAAATTATCTAGTGAGATATTTAGATTTGAATAAGGTACAAAAGGAAACACCTACTATACCCCCTTGGGTCATCTATCTTGGTCAGTCTCAAATCCACTACAACGATGGTTTCTTGCAAGTGAAAGATAGTTTTGATTCCATATTCAATATTTTACCTAGAAAAAAATAAATAATAAAACAAGGATACATAGAGTATTTCAAAAATCTATTTAGAGATAGGAACCAACATTAGTAAATTCCATTATTCTAATAGTTATACTGATAACATTTATAACCTCTTCTCTTTCAATGTACAATTTTCCAACCCTATATAATCTATCGATAAGGGAAAGATAAATAAACCAATATAAAGAACATGTTGGGACAAATTTTCATGTATGTTTCTGATGTATTCTTTAGGGACCCACCTATGTGTCATGACTCTACATTATTACTTCTGTAGCCCCACATTATAACATTCCCATGGTGGGTAGATTTCATCACTTTCATCAGTGATGTATACTCCATGATTGAAATGGCTTGATGGGATATAGGTTCCTCCATTGATGGATTCTTCATTGGAGCTCATCACCTAGTCTAGGTCTCCCTCATAGATTTGAGTCTTGTTCATTGAACTCATTCCTAGTTCCATCTCATTGTGTTTACTCATTAATTACACTAATTGTATCATGTAAGGGATGGAAACATTGGTCAAGAGAGTATTCATGTTGTGAAACACATGGCATATTTGGACATTGGGTGCATTGGCCATATATGAATATTACTCTTGGAAGTGAATATCATATGAGGCATATTTGGGGAATAACCCAAGGTATCCCATGAAAATCATGAGGTTATGAAAGCTAGTGGAGTAAGTCCTTCACGAAATTTTACCTATGGAATCCCATGTTTATAACTTAGTGTATGTATTATGGATCAGGTCATAAGTTTAAAGACATATATTGACAAATCAGAAAGTTGTGTTGAGATGGATCAGTACATGAGTTTAACATCATTTTGAGATGGATTAGATTTCTTGTTTGGACAGAGGAAAGAGTTTTATACCTCATGGGATAACACCTAGATTTTCCATTTCTTATGATTGAAATATATGTATGGTATATCCAAAATATAGATATATTTATAGAACACCCAATGGGAGGATTTGGCGGTGCCTCTCGAAGAGAGAGGCAATCACACATGAGTTTACCAAAGTAGATCAAAAAACTTATGAGAAGGATCGAAATTCTTCCAATGCAGATCGAATGCATTATGAAGTTGTTAATGGATTTACCAGCATAGAACAAATACCTTTTGAGGTGGATCTAGAGGTGTGACCCTAAAAGTGGAAATCATGTTTGGTTACCAATTTCGATCCAATGTCGTGTGAGGTATATCCAAAGGTTACCATTTAAATGATTTATCCTCAGGGAGAAATCCTATGTACCATATTTAGATGACATTGATCAAAACCTAGATAGTTTGTTTTCATAGTTGATGTTTGTGTGACAGGACGGATCCATGCAATTTAAATTCATTAAGTAAGGATTATATTTTCCTTAAATGAGGATCAATGGAGGATGGGGTGGGGATTTCAATTAAAAGATACTATAGAGTTTCAACATAGTGCTGAAACTCAATTGAAATGGGTTAGTTTTATCCCATGATGATTAGGCATGGTGAATCATGTGTTTTTCACACAAGGAAAGGCTACTGTTTTACATATCGAAATGAGTAATTTTTCCTTCATTTTAACATAAAATGACTAGGGTTTAATTCTAGGAAATCTTAGATCATGCATATTGGATTGGGGGGACTCAATACTCATCCCTTTGGTTTATGTGACCATCAATCATATGCCTTTGGGGGGGCATGGCATCGTAACTCCTATTGATATTGTTCAATGATGAGGTTCGTATTATGAATTCCATGTTAGAATCAACAAAGGTTTTGAGACCTTTTCTTAAATGAAATATGTAGGTATACACTAGAGGGAAATACTATGCCATGTAGGGAACTAGGAAGTTATTACATGGAATTGGTATGGGTTTCATGCAAATGTTGTGCGATTAAGGGGCTCTATCCAAAAGTAAATAGATGGAATCATGATGCATAGTTTCATGGATGTTGTGGAGTTTTGTGTAGAAAAGTGTTTGTTAAATGGATGGTTATTTTATGAACACCCAAAAATCCATTGGGTTAGTTGCGTGATGATCAATATTAAATAGGGCATGTCTATTTTTGGGCCACAAGAGGTCTATCATGAAAATTACTTTCCTTTAAAGGACCATGGTGGGTTGTTTTGTGAACTATCAAAGAATATTGGGAGATACATGTAGAATATATTTTCATCATCTTCTAAAGATACCCCTTTTAGGGAGTTGTGATCATATATTTATATAGTAAATCCTTAGATGATGGAACAAATTCCATCGAGAAAGGAATTTGACTTCCACTCTGAATTCTCCTTTGTCGATGTCATTCAGCCGTGAGATACCTCCAGAAGGATGTCATATTTGGTGTGTAAATTTAATTATTTAATGACATTTGTGTGAATAATTACTCTTCCTTGGAAGAAGATTTATTTTATTGCACGTGTCGACATTACTCGTGCCCTCAGTTTGTAGAGATTTTACAGAATTATTTGTCCCATTTTTAACATATGTCCATTACAAGAAGAATTTTATCTTTGTGTTCACTCATAGAATGTTGCAGTACTAAATTTATAGGCCGTGGAATTTTCCTTCTAGGTGGTTTGCATGATTGGTATATATTAAACAATAACATTTAGGACTCAATTATTTTTCATGATCCAAAAAATTCCCTCCCTCAAAATCTAAACAGATATGGGACAAGAAGATCCTTTTATGAGGGAAACACTGAAGAAATTAAATGATTTACATTAGACTGTACACGGTTGTTTGAATCAAAAATGGGGATTCATTTTTCTTGTATATAATGGTAGTTTCCTTTAAATATGTCAAGTGTTTTCCCTGAATGGTACATATACTTCTCGCATGATAATATTTTTCTCTCATGCATCTAATTCCCCCTTTTTATGTACATCTATGTCTTCTTATGCATTTCCATAGAAGCCAACCATTCATACATTAGTTATATGATAGAGGATTCTATTAGTATGAGAAACTAAAATGTTCCCTGTGTGATCTACTTTTACAGGCATCAAAATTCATTTTCTTATCAAATGAATTTTGTCCTCAAGATTATTTTAAAATAGAAAACGGACTAGATCAGGATGAGATTGAATCTGTTTTGTCTTCTACTACACTAAAAGACAAAATCATAGAAAATTGAGATATTCCTATGGCATAAAATTTCATTCCATAAAAATTAGAACACTTGGGTAATATTACTAAATTTCAATGAAACTATCTATTGAGAGTCTACCTCTCAATGTGGAATTCCTTTTTGTTGGAAGAATATAACATCTAGGTTCTTATGGTTAACACATCAGGGTCCTGGTTCATGTTAATGGATGAGATCACCTACTAGTTCATTATTTTTTAGGGGAAGTCTCCCTAGGACAATGGGTAAATCATTACCTATACATTGAGTGGAATGAAAATGAAATATATGAGAGATAAATCAAAGGCCAGGGAATCCTTGGACAAAAATAAAAGATTCTACTAGAGTATCATGAATGAAATCAATCAGGACTGGTATAGAGAGTGGGACTTGTTGGCTGGAGGGAAATTCACATATGAATGGGCCTAGGTGTACTCAGTACACAACAACTGTTTTGATTATGGGACTGGTCTAAAACATATCATCTTATATGAGGCAATGTGGATTTTCCAATTCCACGCATTACACCAACCAAATATTCTTCTAGATGTTCTAATCCATTGATGTACAAACACCAACACATTCCACATTCACCATCATCAGTGCATATTATCTTTTAATATGTGAACTTTATTGGTGGAATCCTATTAGATGTATTTTAGTATGATGAATTCCTCCCAAAACCAAATGTCTTGGTTGATTGGTAGTATACCCCTCTTCTAGCATAGTACCTATTGGATGAAGTAACCATAGTACTAAAACATAATCCCCCAATCACAAGGATGTCACATTCATGAATTTTATTGGAAAGATATTGAACAATGATCTTGGTGTGATCTTTCTTGGACAGCTAATGTGTTGCTCGATAGGGCTACAGAAGATGAGGTCCTGATAATTCTAGATGATTTTATAGATTTGAGAACATTAGTAGTGGGGATTTAGTATTGTTGAGTAATGTAAAACACATTTCCTTTACACCTCATTTGTTGGGAAATTACTTCGTGGATAGATTCTTCCAGTTAGAGTTACCCATACTGGCCTTCACTCAGGAAACGGGTGATGGCCAAAATCATTGAATCCAACAATATGGTGAACATAGGAATACCAGTGTGGGCTCTCCACTATATCCCTCAAGGGCATGTGATGATTTGAGACAAGAACACATGGCTCTATGGAATATTCTAGTTACTTTATGAATTTATTTCATGAAAATTTAAATGATACATGTTTCCAAATTTCATCAATCCTCCAAACGCAGGTAATAAAACATCTATACTCATCATTGATGAGATAAGTCCAGTGATGCTGAGTGAGACAGGGGTCATAGTCCGCATTAAAAATCATAGGATCATCAACATAAACAACTTCTCTACCGCAGTTGGTGTAGTGGTGAATAACCATTAGGGAGAACTGCATCCAAGGGAGTACCTTAAATCTGTTTGGGGTAATGTTCTTATGGCTAAGATTGGTGTCCATACCTACTACGATCTATAAACTCCTCCTGGTTCTCTATGAAATTATGGTTTCTCTAGCTTCAAATGAAGATAGTATACAAGTGGGTATGTTAAGAGAGAAATCTGTATATCCTTCATCGGTTTTGGTGGATGTTGATGGGTGGGAGAATATAAGAGATGATCATGCTACCACAAAAAATGTGAATGTTATATGGTCCCAAGATGATGGCAATAGCTGGTTATCTATATATCCAGTGTGATCCTATGGAAAAACATCATAGTTTTCATTACAGTGGGTGAGGAGTCATTTACTAAAGGGTATAAGTGGTCAATTCTCAATGAAAAATTAATTTCATGAGGGGCTCAAGATGGAGATACAATGGGGGTGGCATTAGGCATTATTGCACTAACACCTTTTAAAGGGGGTGGGGGATAATTGAAACAATCCTTGGATAATTTATGGGCCCCATGGATTGGATCATAAGTGCTAGGTATCCTCTCAAGAAAAAACTAATGTTCCCATTATAGGAGACACACATATTTCATTTCCTACACTCTGGAGGGATTGGAGGAAACTATGAGTGTCCATGAGGACAGAATACATATAGAGAAAGCTATTCTAGGAGGAAGTTGAGTAGTTGGTGTTTATTTTTTAGATCATAGATTTGGTGATCTTCTATAATAGTTTTCCATACTAAAAATCCAAGGATTCCATTACACATCAATGAGGGGTTCCTAATATTAATTATACCTCGTTGCGTGAATGATTTGGTAGCGTGCTAGGATAGGAGGGGACACCACCCACCAATGACTCAACAAAAGAGGAATCTAAAGCCTATGTTGTGCAGGGTTCTAGTGATTAATAATCCTAAGGGGGTCTAGGTCATATGAAAAATGTGGGAGAAACTAATGGGCCTTCTGAGGAGGTTATAGTGGTGATATCAGAGCCTTATTCCCCCTATCATTTATGGGTGGTCACTACTATTCATTCCAACGATGGTGTTTGCTACTGCTGAAGCATCACACCTAGGAAAACTTTTCAATGAAATATCTCAACATCAAGGTAAAACTGAATATAAATCTTCCTATATTATCAAAAAAATCACATATCTTCTTAATTAACGTTTTTCCCATATAGATCATGATCAATCAATGCTAGAGGAGACACTAGTCATTGAAGCAACGACTAGCATTGAGAGATCCACTATGGTGGAGCTTCCTAAGAATGTACAAGGATAAAATATTCATTTCCACAACCTATATAATTATATTTCCCTCAAACAAGACCAATTGATATTATTAGATCAAATTAACTAATGTGATCGTACATCAATAAGTTCTTAAAAGGATACATTCATAGAAAGAAACTCTAACTAGATCATCTAGATCTTCTTTCCAAATAGTTGTGATGACTCTTGAGGGGATGGTCATTAAATATGGACAAACCATGGTCCTGGGTGTATAATTTTCCATATTCATGGGTAATGAAACTACTAGGATTAATATCGTGTCAAGAAGGGGTCATGTGGATGAGGAAGGGTTAGGTGAAGATGATAATATTCTTGATATAGATCCCGAACTGACTGAGAATATTCCAGAATAGGTCCCGTCTACTTCCATTCTTACGGATTTCCCCTAGTTCGATTATGTTCCCATCAAAGAGTTTGGGTAGTTTTGTTCTAATGTTTTTATGAAGAATCTTGTCTTCCATCGCATGGCATGGAGGAGCATATAATGCTTCATCGCATTGATTTGTAAACCATGCCTGGTTAGCCAAATGGGGTCCCTCTGCCACTGGCTATACAAACTGATCACCAGGGTTGGATTATTAATCTAATAATGATCTATTCCATGATATACTTATAGAGTGGGTGGATGAGTAAATTTAACATTTGATGATTAGTAGTATACACAGATGTCTAAAATCACCCAGAAGCTCTAAGAGGCCAGCTAAGAAATTCCAAATCTTTAGGAGAAATAGAAAAAGTGTTCTACATTCCTTAATTTTTAGGTCAAGAATATCATCCAACTTAGGGATTAGATAGATGATATGGAGAATCAAGAAAAGCATGTGATTTCAATGTTATCCAATATCTAAGATAACTGGAATTGGGGGAATATATGGAATAATGATCTTTGTATTCTGGAAGATAGAGCGGACGATGTTCAGGGAAGGTAGTATCAAGTCCTTGAATCCACACACTAGAGGCTAGAGGAATTGGAGCACCAAATCACTGGGGTAGAGCCATAAGGTACTTGTCGAGGATATGAGATAGGATACAGTATATAGATAACCCTCCCCAATCACCGGTGTTTTTTAATTAGACATTCCATCATTAATAGAAATGTTTTTATCATCACTTAAAACTATTGTACTCCAATCGTATTTGTGAAAAAAAATGACCAATCCAAAAGATCATTTGAGTAATTATTTGTGTGAGAAATAGGTGATGGAAAAATAATTTTTCACTTATACGAGAGTGACATATAATCATCATACACTCTATGGTTTGAAATTATTGATGAACCAGTAGGAGAGTTCAGGCAGAGAGGAGGCATGAATGAAGAATGAGGAATCTAAACTGCAAACATTCCTTTCAAACATTCTCTACTATAAAAATGGTATAATTTCCAGGGCATTTAACTCTATCTAAATAAAGTGTAATGGGAAGTGTGAATCATGATACACAAATTCAAGAACACAATCAGAGTTCTGTATTGATACAGAATAACTAATAACCATATTCAATTCACATCAACCAAAACATTTAACCAATGAGAATGAAAAATCTGATTCAATCACTGAAAATGTACATAAACTTTGGTTCTATCTCATAATTTCATCCAAAATTAGTAAGTATTTTTTTCCATGATATTTGGTGAGCTTCTGTGGATAGAAAACATTATATTACGGGGTCCCTTTAGATATGGGGTAGAATGAGGATCCAAATAAGGGGAACATGAAGCATTGGAATTATGTGATGTGATTTTTGAAGGAATTTCCACACTCATGTAACTATTCTACCATGACATAGAGAACATTGGGGTGGGAATATTAATTTGAGATAAGGACAAGCCTCTCTTCTAGGGGGAGCATTGTCTCAGATTCCAGGTGATGGTCGAAGAACATGAACAATGTTGAAGATGACTGAAACTAGAGGAAATTGATTCTTGGGAAGGGTTGTAGGACACCATTCAGTTTTAAATCATTAAATTGATTTGAGAGACATATCTTGATTTTGTATTGGGAGGATGATGTACCCCATAGTTTAATGTCACCATGTGATAATGATGCATCCCACAATTTAACATTATGTGATTGGGACATGGGAGTGTGTGGGGATTATGTACTAAGGGAAGAAAATTATTTTCCATTTAATGTCAATTGGAAATCCAATGTCAATTTCATGGGGTAGTTTTATAGTTTAACATCATGAAAAAAGGATATAGTGGACTGACATGAACGATACTCACCTAACTATAGGATCTAAGGGTGTAGATGGTTATCAAGATGAAATACCCTTTAATAAGAAATAGAATCTATGGAATGGGAAACATAGTTTATGTTCGTGATTATTAGACCAAGAGGGGTGCATGTCAAAAATAAATGTGGATGGAAACGAAGGAATGTTACTAGATGTGATACAATAGGCCTTAAAGGACAACTGATATTATGAAAATACACATGATTTTAGTAGAAGATAGTTTATGGTAATTATATTTGGATGATGATCCATAGTTTAGGGTCATAGTGTTTTTACCATGGAGAAAATATAGTTTATGGTCATAATTCTTGGATCAACAAGTTGCTTAAATGGATATTCAAAGTGCGGAATGTTGACACACTCAATATGAATGCTTGGAATGGGGGGGGGGGGCTGATGACACACAACACATTTTAGGGGCTAATTGCATAGTGTTTAAAGTCATGATTCTTGGACTTGGGATCCATGTTTATATGCATAAATTTTTTGACCATGATCACCCTAAAGTGTTTGAATGGCACGAAGGTGTAGTAACCCAGTGTAAATGGGTTCTAAGAGGGAAATGTGTTCCACACATAACACAACATATAGATTGCTGATAGTATAATAAAACGATTCAATGACCCTGACTTCTAGATTAGGTTCTTACCTATTGTACCTCTTGTGGGTACTCTCTGGGGACATATTTGGCATGGAATAGTGAAAACATGACATTCATTGACGTTTAAGGAGGCCCAACACCACATAAAAATTCTTCTGAGGAATCTCGCATATAATTTAATGTCATGATTCTTGGACTTGGTTTATCAACTTATGTTTATAGATTTTGGACCATATATTTTGTATGCCGATCATATATGTGTAGTATTAAGGAGTGAAAATCCAAATATGAATGATTTAGAAGGATGCACAATGTCAAAAAACACATTCCTAGGATGAAACCCATGGAGAGTTTAATGTCATGTTACATGATGAAGGGCGTTGTGAGGCTTGAACACATTGGTAAAATTTCTACCAAGACACCTAATCCCACCCGAGTCACACTCAGTAAGGGAAACAAAAAGTGGGGGGGGGGGGATTTACCTAACATATTGGAGCACACAACAAAAAAATGAAAATTTTATGTCAAGAATATCTTAATGATACAAACTTTCCAACTTGAAATGTAAGAATACATGGAAGGGTAACACCAAGGATGTTGGAATTTCACCAATATATAAGGAAGTGGAAAATTGGTAAACCCAGACATTCAAGTCATGGATAAGGGGGTGAATGATATGTAGGGATTTACAATTTACCGTGTTCAAAATTCAATTTCCATCACTTCACTTGTCATGAATGGATTGGAAAAATTTTTGGTTGACTATTGACCATGTTTTAATCCCAATATCTAGTATTTTTCACAATAAATCCATCAAGGAATTGGTCTTGGATGGGTTATGGGCCATTTTTTCCAATCACCATCATATTTTGGGGGTGTTTTGTATTTATAGGATGAAGGAAATGAAAACCAAGAATGAATAAAAGTGTGGATTTGGATTGAGGTAATATCCATGTGGGATTAAACCCTTTAGTTTTCACACCATAGTGTGCTCAATATTATTAATGTGGTTTATCAAAATGAGAGATTTAGAACTGTTATCAAGGATCTAGATCATGAGGTTGGTTAAGGACCGGGTTGAGCCAATGGTAAGGAATCATATGACTTTATATATCCTATGAGACTGTGAATCAATCCATACATAGTTCTATGGAATGACATGTAAAGAGACTAATGTGAGTAATGTGACTCTCTATAATGAGGGCATCATATCATCTTTCGTCAAAATTCATACATGTTTTTTATGAGGAAATGTATTCATCACATACATGCAATATGAATTAACTCAATCTTGTATGGGAAAAATGAATCTCTCATTAAGAGGAATAAAAAATTTATATAGTGTAAAATTGTATTTTATCATCACACATAGAGGAAGTTAGTCTTGGATATATAGATTTGTAAAACTGGAATAAGGTTTGATACTAGTTTACAATCATAGAGCATGGACCATAGGAACAATTACTTGTTTATGGTCATATAGATTTTATTACTGGTAAGGATGGTTTTTGTGAAATGGAAGATTGGTAACCCGAACTAAAAGGATATCCAAACAGACCCTATGCCACCAAAAAACCCTTAAAACTCCAAAACCTAAGCTGAATTCATACAAATGGGGAGGAATATGACTTATGGGTAGTATATGAATGTGGATAGGACAATTATAAAATATTCAATCATCACTGCATATCCTATGAATAATCGAATAAAGCCACATATAGTTCTAGAACATGATGGGGAAGAATACCAACACAGTAATGGGGATATCATATCGACCGAAGATGTTGAATTGTTTATAAGAGGATATAATTCGTTCTATATTTGTATAGGGTATTTTTACAAAAATAATACAGTGTGATGAGGATGTTGGAAGGATTTCACATTAAGATTCCCATTATTTTTGTTCCTCGTATCAGGCTATGTGGTCATCCCAGCCAGTTGATGGGCCAAAGTAAATTGATTGGGATTATTCCAAGATAGGAGACCCATAAGGGAATTTTGGTGTTGTTGTTCCATATATAATGAATGGATTGGGATTAAAGTTTCATCTTTTCCAAGAGACAATAATTATTTGAATCACTCCATATCCCATAAATATGGGAATCAATCCATGGATAGTTCTGGAAGGTGGATGCATGGGTTTACTAGAGCACTAGGGGTGAATTAGACCATGTATAGTGGAAGTGAATCAACAATGTTTTAGGTAACAGTGTCTGAAATATTTGAAAATTATTTAAGGTTCTAACTCTTGGTCTTAGGCTCAATGTTTGAGGTCATAGAGCATGGACCGATAGAAAATAGTTTATGTTCATATTTCTTGCACAAATATAGGAATTTTTTCTTTCGAATGTATATGTGTGGCATGAAAAATATAAAGTCAGATGTGAATGGAGAAAAGGAATCTCATGTACCACATAATTAATAGGAACAAATGGGACATAGTTTAGGGATGTAATACATGGACTGAGTGAGAAGTTAGTCAGGTAAATAGTTTAAAGTCATGATTCTCAGACTGGAATGATTTTAATCTCAATTGTATTTTTTTGAAACAGAAGTGGTAAAATCCAACATAAATGTGCCATGGAGGATCATGTTCCACATTCAGGCCATAAGATGAAAAAAAACAATTTTTATGATTGTGGGACTATAGTTGGGGACAATGGGAAGATGTGTGGAAAAATCTATAGCTGGAATTGACGACATAATTTTCAGTACTCACTACATATCCCATGAGGATAGGAATTATGCCACACATAGTTCTAGAGCATGGAATGGTTGGTGACTAATTTGGGTGGGGTAAATCCGCTATATAGGGGGACTTGAGGAATCTCAAAAATGTTGTGGTTCATCCCATGTTGAGGGAATGTGGAAACATTTGTTTATCATCCCATACATATCATATGATGCATCAAGGGTTCATATTGTGTAAGTATAAACTATTATTTTAGAGGAATTATGGTTATGTATATTTTAACACTCATCTCTTATTAAGAGGAATCTGTATTTTTTATGGCATAACAATCATATTTTAACATAAAAAATTTTGTATTTCCATATTTTTAATTTGAAGTCATAAAACATCAACTATAGGTGTTTAAAATAGTTTAATGTCATAATGCTTGGTCCTAATAAAATTATTTTAGAGTAATGATGCTTAGACATTAGGGTGGCTATTAGCTAACGATATTAATGCTCATATCATGGGGATGATTATCTCAAATGGATATGTGTGCTGTGGATGAGTGAAAAAATAGATATGAATGTGGGTTATAGAGGAACAAATTCTTGCAAGTCATTATTGGGAGGGCTCATATGTGGTTTAGAATCATAATTCATAGCCTATAGCTCCCTTATGTGATGTAATACTTGAAAAAATTATATTTTGTTGGAGTTGTGGTATTATCTCTATCCATGTGAAAAAAGAGTATCACCCACTGAAATACACCTTATGAATGATATAAGGCCCTTCCCACATCAGATCTAACTTTTGTGATTCTATCTAGATTTCATCCAAATCCTAAGAGAAAATACCCTATAAACCAAGATAATGTATATGTGGTGAATATTATTTTTGAAAACTATCTCTACCCTATCATGGGGTCTATATGGATTCTTTAAGCCATGGATCATGTTCTCTTTGTGGGATTCTAGCATAACTAGATAGACTTCTACTATTCTATCTAGTATCATCTAGTCATATAAAACCATTCAGAGTAATGAAAACTAATCCTCTATGGGAAAATTAATCTTGTTATGTTAAATAGAGAATATGGGGTCACCTTGGTAGAATTTTGAGATCTTTTATGAATTAACTAGAGGGAATTGGGGAGGATTTCATGAAAAAAATTTCTGTTATGACCCACCATCATCTTTATAATATTATATATGGTCTTATTGAACACCTAGATCGATCCATTTAAATGTGCATGATAGAAGGATGTATGGTTTGACCAAATGTTGCACTTGGAATACAACATAATCATCTCAATAGTGTGGAATTCAGTATCATATTCTTAAGAATAGCCTGAAAAATACCGAACCATTGGATGATGATGGATCTCATGAACTCAATCATATATTAGTCCTTGACATCCTTAAGGGTGATCTCATATTCAAACAAAGATAATAATTCCATCATGGTTATAATGAACCTACACTAGAGAGATGTCTATGGAAGATATGTCCTTACAAAATTGAGTCCCCATAATACAAAAGGCCGGGAATAATTGGTGGTGTGGAGGAGATTTGGTGGTCTATGCACAAAAATTTATTGAATTTGACCTGAATGACAAATACTATAATACTCAATGTAATAATAGATCATGGTAGACCAAAAGTAACACTGCCTCTAAATCCAGTGAGAGAGATTCAATGCTACTTAATGGGTTCGGTATGACCTGACATGGACTTACTTCATTACATGGGAAATTAAGTATCCATGGATGTGAGATATGACCATTAAATCAAACCCATGTATTTAGATTTCATGACAAGGTTGGGTCCACTCTTTAATGTGAATTGTGCTGCACACCTATAGATTTGATCATGATTGATCCAATACAATGGGGGAATTACACACTGGCAGTACCTAACAAAGGGAGTTCACTAATAATTAATTCTCTCTACTATGGGTGGTTATGAGGTTCTTTACATAGAAGCACTAGAATCTAGCTTGTTGAAATAATGGTTTTCATCTTATTGGTTTACCTTTCAGTGGTCATTATTATCTAAAATTGGGGGAATGATGACCCCATGATAAGCCACATGAATGAAAAAATTCATATTGGAAAGGATATATATGGGATGTGGTTAAACTTCACAATGCATCACCTCAACCATTCTTCGGCCGAAGGACATGAGTCACTTATGACTATGAAAGGAACTAGACTATCACATGACGAGTGTTCACCATCAGGGGAACGAGCTCTAGATTTATGATGTTATAGTCACCATTGATCTCTTTGATGACCAGGTCAGAATATTCTCTCACATGAATGTGGGGGATATCAATATCGAGATCCACCATGATATATGTTATGATAACCTGCTACTCCTCCTCATTGTTTTTGCAACCTTCTATTAATAGAAATGTGTACAGTATGATAGCCTATGCTAGAGTGATAAAGATGATCTCCATGCCTACTCAATTGAGCATAGGTTCATTGAGCCACCAAATGATTTTGATCCAGGAGGAACCATAAAAAATCATCAACCATTATGTCATAGTTTGATCCACTATAATAATATCCTCTTATAAGAGATCTATGTCCAATATAAATTCTTCCGGGGATGGATGGATGGCTAATACATCTTTTAATGCCTGACCCATGAAGACCATATAGAGAAAAGACCTAATTTCAAACTGTTGAATGACTACGAAACAATATCCCGACCATCCAAGTAGAATGGGGTCATTTAGTATACTCATTAACAGGTCCACACAATATACCTGCTATATATCATGATGCTAAATATGACTTCACAACTATTTAAATGCAAAATCTACTGTTTGGAAACTCTTATCTTTGGGGGAATATATGGTCTCCATGTAGATAAGAATGTGACTGAGATATTATAAAGTATTTTCTATTCTCTCATTGTTTATTTGGGTTATATGGGTCACACGGTAGTATTCCAGGGAGGTCACATAGAGGTCCAAATGATCCACTAAGATAGGTGGGATCAAAACAAAATGTTGTAATAGATACTGCATGATTTCCTCAATCACGGTCTCAAAATCCTCACCACACTGGTATTTGGTTCCTTTATTTATGATCTTAAAAGTGATTACACTTCCCATTCAGATTGTTGATAAATCAACATATATAAAAAATGCAGGCTTATAGGCCTTACAACTCTCAATGGTTTCTCATGTGGATGCATCTAGCTAATGGCCCTAATCTTCTCTATTTTAATCTCAAGACCTTTGTATCATACAATGAGTAAAAGGAACTTCCTAGAGGTAACCCTGAATTGACACTTCATCGTCATATATTGGGAGTGGCGGAAGGTGAACACATTATCATGTCAATGATATGGTCCTAACCTTGGCATAAGTTAACTACTAGGTCAACAAAATAGGATTCCACCGTCCCGATACTTTGTTTGCATATCTGATGCATAGTATGTTGATAAATTGTTCCTATTTTATTCATCACAAAGGGAATCACATAATAGAATATGGTTCCTTGGTGTCACCTAAAGTCAGTGGAATCGTCATCTTCAAGGGCCATACAAATCTTGTTGTACCTAATTTTTCAATCCATAAAGTTGATCAATTGTAAACTGGATATAAAATCGATCAACAATTATTTCATAGGATGGGGAAATAGTCCTTTAGTAAATGATAGCTAAGGTCTGGGAAGTGGATATAGGCTCTGATCTACACATTATTCTTTCTAATTTGGAAGATTGTTCCTAACAATAATGTAAAATGGACTTCCTTAACAATGTTGGATTTCATAATCATATCAGCCTCAACCTCGACCATAGAGCCATGCTAGGGGTGTATCTTTTTGGGAGGCTTCTAAAACCTACGATGACTCACCCAAAGACCTAGAAGGTGGATGGATACATAATGGATCCGACCATAGAATCTCATCATATCTATATGAAAATTCATCATGATTATACTTTGGATCGCTATATACTACTGCTTCTCCTCTAGAGTCATGGATTCCAATGTCATTTTTGACTGTGGATCTTCCATGGATCCAATGTTCACTTGAATCATCTCAAAGATGGTGATGGAGAAACCCTCTTAAAATATTAATGTGTATTCATAAAATATTATTTATCATCTACGGTAGAAGAATCATTAGGTGGACACATATATTCAAATCCAACATACTCCAGGGGAGAACTAGAACCTACATGGGAAGACAAATAATCCTTGTTGAGGGGTTCCTACTGCACAAAAACTAATGTGATAGAGACTTTTGAGCCAATTTCATCCATCATTTGTCCACGATTTCCATTCATGACATCAACGCAATATTGGTGAGTTTGTATCCATCAAATTAACCTTATTCTGTTGAACATGTATGAATTCCATGAAATAGTGTCCACAGGAAGAACCTCTAGATACTTCACTCTATTAGGGGCTTTTTTAATCACCTGATATTTTTTTGTGTAAGATAATGTGGTATCCGATGACCATTATTTTTTCATTGGGTTGACAAAAGATTTTTTTTAAATAAGAACAATACCTCCGAAACCATTCATTGAGGGTTCCAAACAATGAAACAGAAGAATGAATGCATCATCCATGTCTTTATAGGTATTGGATATGGTGGTTATCAGCTCATTGGTGTAATAAACCCCATTATCTTGAACCTATTTCTCCTCTCTCATGTAGTTTTTGAAATCGATAAAGAGGGATTCACTAGATTTGATGAGAGACCAAACCCCATAGATTACACATAATCTACCATTGAGGGAGTACATGAGGCATTGGTGATATAAGGATAAGAATTCCACAAGGAAAGTATCCCATAGCCTAAATTGAAAAACATTATTTGGGGTATACTATGTGACTGAAATGAATTTAGTTCTTGAGATCAAGCCTTCAAACTAGGTCTTGAACAGAATCATGCCACATGGATTCTTATTACTTCAGTCATAACCAAAAACCATTAGGTTAAAGGGAGTTAGATCCACTTTAGTCAGTCCCAACTGATGGATCACCTTGGTTGGTTTTATGTTTACCACAAAACCCATGTCTACTAGGTAGTGGCAGATCTCTATGCGATTGATATATCCTATAATGAATAGTGTGGTTATGTTCCCCTACACGATGGGACCATTGTCTTCTCTAGATAATGAGATGATGGTAGGGAATTCCACTTGGTCAACCTCCCATTCATTATAGACATCTATGGTAGCTATATATAATTAGAATTGGATGTGGAAGTTCAAAACTTTCATGACGTATTTCCCCATTTCATTAGACAAGAACATGGCATTAGTGATATAAATCCTCGATGGTGTGTTGTTGATGTGATTAATAAAATCCAAATTTGGTGCTAGAGTATTGATTTGTTCTTCTAGATTGTATATCCTTATAAAGGGGAAAAATATATTTTGCAGGATGTACTAAAGGGATCCTGAAAGTACTGTGAATATGCTAATACTGACTCGATGATTCAATATTAACCAATTTTGGATGAACATTAGTCAATTGAGGCCTACCTCTAACTAGATACGACAGATCAAAATATGTTCAAACTTGGTCTTCTCGACCAAATAACATATTTATCTATGGCTGTGTACCAAATATAGAACACTGGGGGGATTTTTTCTTCTAAGCTTTGTGAAAAACCTACTACCTATTCTCAGTGGCATGAATATCTGGTCTAAGGAAAGATTATGAGAATTCTATTGTTTCACATTCCCTCGTCCCTTCCTTAAAAAGTTTCATCTAGATACACATAGGGTGTTTACATGGAATTCTTCAACATTTATAAGTATGAAGTTGTCTACTAACATGGTTCAATTTATGTTAGTGTACTTCCTCTCAACATGAGTGTGGAAATCAAGAAATGGGAATATCCTAGGCAAGACTCATAACTCAAGAGGCATTAAATCATCAAGGGTATGGGATAAATTAAACTCTTGTGAGGGAATCTGTTTCCCATTATTCATTAGGTTCTAAAACTTTCATGATTTGGTGGATTATGTTGTAGATTTAGAAGTAGTGGCGGGTGGAGGCATGTTGACCATAAGAGGTTCTACTATTCTGAGGAAAGTGTGGATAAAACTATGAGCATGAGAAACTAACATGTAAGAGAACAAGTCAACTTAATTTTCTATCTCATAGATGGATTATTCTGTCCACTCACTTGAGCATGTGTTTTCATACATGTTTTGGTGGAGATAAGTATTACATGTGCTAGGACATCACAAAATTTTACAAATTTGTGATCCTCTATTTCCTTGTGAAAATATTTGAACACATTGAATTTCCTCATGGTATTTCCAAAGATTATATGGTATAAGAAATGTTTTGAGAGGTCAGTGAATGTAACCTCTTGAAGCCTTCTCCATTTTGTAATCATCATAATTATCTTCTTTAGGGAATATTCTAAATTAGTTGAGACTTAAGAATCATTAGAGAAAATTTTTTGGATCCTTATTTCTAGGGATGGTACTCTGTGTACCTACCCCTGACCAGGGAACTGATCCTGGAAAAGGGTAAGTTCTACATTATCATTAATGGGAGGTCGGTCCAAATATAGAAATTCCAGATAGTTCTGCACTGGGTGGGCCTTCACTTAATAGGGTTGTTTCATTCAATGTGGTTCTTCATGAAAAATAGAGCTAAAAACACTACTGGGTTGGGGGCCTCTGCGTTCACGGTGATGGATGTCTCTATATTTTCTGTCCTTCTCACTAAACCAATAAGAGGTAATAGGTGTGAATTTTAATCATACTTTAAGCTTTATCCAAATGATAGGCCTTAACAAAAAACTCCAATAATACATCTGTAAAATTATGATTGATGAGGGTGGGTGCCACAATTGGCTTTACATCCCCTCCCCCTCCAACATCATTATCAAATGTTCCTAAATTAGTTCCATGTTTAGTGGATATGTGATAACACTCCACCATGTAAAAAAAATATGAATCTTTCACACCATGAAACTTCTTTCACTTGAAAAGGTTAGAAATACTTCTTTTGCACATGGTGAAGCTGAAATAGTAATAGAACATGAAGAGATATTCTTCCCAACCAATGTTGAACCCTCTTGGTAGTTTTATGAACCCAATGAACATTGTTCCTTCTAGATTATATCGAAAACATAAAAATTTTGTGTCATCCTATTTCTTTAGTGTTCCAAACATTGGCATGAACCTTAAGATGATGTGGTCCAGGTTCTTCCACAAGTCACCTACCACATTGAATATGATGAATATTATATTTCAAAAATTGTAGAGGGGGCCATGGATTTTGTGCACCCGCATTCGGTACTGAATCCAGTCTAGTGATATCACCACCTATCGTGTCTCTAGGGCCTCGACATAAGTATTAATGGAAGCTATCATGTCTTGATGGTGAAGGTCCTTATCTTAATGGGAATTCCTAAACAAAAAAGATATTAATAGATCATTAACATAGAGAGTAGGATCATTAACTCAAGTAAATACATTATCTAAATAGCAAAGAGGATAATTACACAACTCAGGTGGGTTTGGTGACTCGTAACATGGTCGCTTGACATAACCTCCTACCAGTTATATGCCACAATGTGTAGGGTTACCAAGATTGATTGGGGGAATCTAGAGAAGGGTAACTTTTATATTTTTTCCCACAAAAGGATAGATGTTATCTCATAGGGAATCCCCATTGTATGTGAATTGACTAATAATGAGATCAATTATGAGAATTTTACACTCTACGAGCACCTGGAGAAAGGTAGCCACTATGGTCTCTATTGCAGCTTTTGGAGAAACCTAAGAAGATTAAGGGGTCTCAAAATGCTCATTACCATTGTTAAGATAAAAAATTGGAATAAATACATCATTTTTGGGACCCCTGAGACCACATAAAAACATATGATGATGGGTAAGGACAACTATGTAGGGGTCTTATTAGTACTTTACAGCATCCAAAGGTGAATATTACCTGTCAAGACCCACACTGATGGCCCTTTAACCTTTTTACTGTAGAGGGTTATGGATGACCGTATTTAAAGTAATGGTACATAGAGGGGATGACTCATTATTGGTGGATGGGATAGGTTATCGTAAGATAGAGCTGAAGTGGAGAGAATCATACTATTCCCATCCCCTGATGTAAACATTCATTGATTTATCATTCAAAACAAAGTAGAGCACCATGAGATTCCTAACTCGAGATTCAAGAATATTATATTGGTAACCTAGTGAAGTGAGGCACTAAACAACTGGGATCCCCATGACCTCACACCTTTTACACTACTATTTGATGGCCTTGAGGGGATACTAGCACCTTGGGTAGACCAACTGAAAATCACAGAGGTCACGAAGCCTCTCCTAGATGATTTTAAAGAAACATCTTTGCGGTACCTCAATAAGGGAGTCAAAGATATCAATTGTTGGTGATGAAGTTTTCCAAAACACCACTATTATTTTATTGGTGTCCATAGTCCCCCATGGTACCTGTTACGTAGTGAAGGGTCCCTGTTCTTGATTCACCCAAGCTCTGACTAGATCTAGAAAAGAGATAAGTGGTTGAACTATTGTGGATCAGTTCTATAGATGGTTGGCCATAATCTGATTCATTGCTGAATTCACTTGTTTGTTTCATGTCGGGACATCCCAATGGGGTAATGCCATCCTCATCAACACATCCCTATTGAATGGGGTATTTTCCACAAACTCCTGTGCGAGGGAAGGATGTACATTTGTGGATTAATAGAGTGACCACCATTTAAATGAGTTGTCTCGTCCCTAATAGCCCTATAATATCATAGGTATATGTACATAGGATTAATACTGGTGGTGATGGGATAGATCAAGGTGATATTATCCTCATGGGATAAAAACATTTTTTATCATTAGTTTGGATTTAATGATCATCAAGGTGGATCCTAATTTTATGTATTTGGATTGAATTATAAATGGGGTGGATCAAATGGTGAATCAGTAAGAGGGAAGGTTCCACACTTGAGTTTACCAATGTAGATGAAATTTCTTGGATGGACGATCTGGATTTATCCACACTGTTTAACATCATGTGGTAAAGAAAATTTGTGTTACAAAATGATTATCGATTAGGGCTGGTGTGGGGATTACTCATTGATGCTTCCCTAGTGTAAATAAATAAGGGAGAAATCCCACGAAATGGGAGTAGTTTCACCCCTTTATGATCAAACAATGGGAATCCATTTTTATCACATAAGTTACGACTATAGTTTTACATAATGCGCTAAATGATTTTTCAGGTAGTTTATCTTCATACACCTTGGACATGGAGCATGTAACACCCCGATATTTTATGAAAAATATTATTTTTAATTTCATTAATGTCTTGTGTGGTACGCTAAACCAAAAGGAGATTGCAGAACACACATCCTTTACTTTCCTTGCATTACACACAATCACTACCTTCCTCGATAGCGTGTGTAGTACGCAATGTCGAGTTTCACTAAACAATGATATTCTATTAAAATATTATTAAAACTAGCCGTTATGAATAGTAATAACCACTTTTTTAAAAATTTTATATTTTATTTTTCAAAATGGACTTCATTTTTGGATTCAGAATATCGAAATTAGCTTAGGGTGATATTTTGGTACTTTTCGGATAACTTTCATATTCTGATGAATATTGAAAATTACTAAATTTTCATTAAAAAAAATTTATTAATTGAAATAATTAATAGTGATAAATTATTAATTTGAGTGGTTTTAAAGTATATTTAGAATGTATTTTTACATTTTAATACAATGTTGTTGATTGGATGTAATTTCACATTTAAACAAAACATAAACACGTGTCAATCTTTTGATAGTTATTATCTTTTAAAAACACGCTATTTGTTTTGACGACGAGAATTAATTTTTAAATTAGTTAATTTAACTGGTATGTTTTCAATTTGGTAAAATAAACATCATTTTTGAGTTTATAATATCAAATATAGATTAGGCCTAATTTTTGGTATTTTTCTGGAAACTTTCATTTTTTGATGAATAGTGAAACCACTAAGTGGTAGAACTGAATTTTTTCATAAAACTTAATTTTACCTCTTCTGTGAGTAGAATTACAAAAATCCGAGAGACACAGTTGATTTCAGTAAGTAAAATGTTGTTCAACGAGATGAAAATAATTTTTGTTGAATAGTAACTTTTTACTTTTATTTACCACAGTTAAAAGTAAATAGGGTAGTGAAGGGTAAGAATGATATTATTATTACCATAAAACATGTCCTAATTCTATTTTATAAGTTTAATTCGACCAAAAACAACCTTAGGAATAAAATATGACCATTTAGGACCACTTGGATTAGATTAGGACATTTATTATCAATTTATTTAAAGAAGGGTTAAAATAGTTAAAATCAAAGTTTAATAACTAATGCATTTTTAATAAAGGGTAATACATAAGATAAATTCGACTATAAATATTAATTAGAAAGATAAAAATATTTCCTACATAATGGTATTTTATTTTTAATTTTTAGACTTAAAATAATTTAATTTATTTATGATACAATGATGATGCATTAATTATCTTATTAATGAAATATTGACATAATTGATGTTATAAATACCCAAATAAATGAAATTTGATACTTTTTAGGAATTAAAATATTTTTATATGTTAATATGACATGTTATTATTGATTTAATTTAATTTTGTCGAACTAATCATTCTGTTATAAGTTTCACAATAATCAATTACCAAATAGTGTCAAAATTGACATAAAATAGTTTGTAAAAAAAATACTATATTATTAATTGTTATTTTATTCCTAAAAATCCATGGTTCTACCAAATGACTTAGATAAGGTTATATATATTAATAATAAACAACTTGGGGTTCTTTCGGCTTGATATAGTAAGTCTATTAACCTTATAGTGTAAGAAAACAAGAAGACATGGTAATAGTTAAATTATCTAACTAAAAGTTAAATCTAAATGATAGGGTTAAAATTGATACCTAAACTTGTCTAAATTATATTGGATGAGAGGATTTCGACCCATCCCCACCTTATTTTCGAAATATATCAATTTGGAGCTATTTATAACCGAATTTGTCTTTATAATAAAATAATATTTTTGGTTATTCCAAAGGTTCCCCTCTCATCCCTTATAAAAGGGCACTTCCTCCCTCTCTTACTCACACCACTTTGATCCTTCATGCTCGGCCAACCCCTGCCAAATTCTCTTCTATACTTCCATAGAAACATCCTATAGGTTCTGGTTTTCTTCAAAGACCAGTTTTAGTTCCCTATGAGGAGGTCTCAAAGAGGCGCTTCAAAGAAGAGGTAATGTCCGTTACCGATTCTTTCAACTTTATTTCTTCTTCCACTTCTTCTTCTTAGGTTGTTTCATTATTAAGTAATAACATCATTATCACTCATATACTTATAGGTTATTATATGTATGAAACAACCCTATTTCAGCATTTATCCATCCTACGGAAAACGAAATCCCCGCGCGTGCGTACGTACGGAATACCGTCTCGACGTCGTTGTGTAATCTATTTTCCACCACCACATTACATGGATGGGTATAATGGTGTAACTAATAACTATATATGATAATTGTAAAGTTATATTTATTCTGTAATAGTATATATACACTCCAATAAAATTCCACGATCATGGGAACGATATCCTCGCTCGTGCGTACGTACGGAATACCGTCTCCACGACGCGATGAGATTCATTCTCAAGGATTAACCATTCATAAATGATTATAATGTATATATAATAAGTAATCAGGAAATATTTGACATAATAATGATACATGATTTATGTATATATATATGTATGTCATCCAAATAATCCCATTCAATTCAATGAGGAAATGAAAACAACGTTCATGCGTACGTACCGCCAACCGTCTCCATGAACGGTGTATTTCTTTCCATTTATAGATCTATTATATATATGAATATTCTGTATATATATTATATATAAATCATGATTTATATTCTTGAATTAAGTAATCGTGATCTAAGTAATCATATGAATAATTACAAGTCAAAACACGGACGACAAATGAAATGATTTGACCCAAAATGCTCTTTAACATGGAATTTACAAAAGAACGGGTAATATAATCTCATAAGTGAACCATATATGATATCATAACAATGAATATGATTCTCTAATAAGTCAATGAGATTATGTAAATCATTATATAGGAGGTTCGGATATGTACGAAGCATATTGGACCTAAGGTAAGGGATAATTGTGCAAATCTCATTTTTATCCGAGATTATTTATTCATAAGTACTTACTAGGGTAATTTATATCATCCATGTCCATGATTTATAAAAGATTTTTCATGTATGTTTAAATTACTTTTTACCCATTTTTTACTTTTACTACATGGTATGTAAGGAATCTTTCTTTTGTTTACGTTACGAGGTACTTTTTTGACTTTTCCAGAAAAAGTACGAGAAGAATGTTTTTTTAACTTATACGACATGAAAGGGTTTTTTCAGTTTTATAAAGACTTATTTTCACGAAGCTTCCGCCAAAAGTTTTCATGACTATTTTCAATAAAATATTTTTCTTTGAAAATTGCATGATGTTTTGTGAAAAAAAATTTATTTTGAAGAAGAAAGTATATTTTCCCCAAGAATTCATTTCAAGTGTTTTATCAAAATCATTTTCCATATAAGATGACATTATTTCATATGTGTATGTTTCAAGTATAATGTCTCTATGATTTACCTGGATTCACTATTCTTATAATGAAATGATATCCATTTTTTTATATGGATTATTTTATGATGGGATGATGTTTATGATACCCATTTTGTTATTTGGGTTATGATGAATGATTTATGTTTATGTTGTGGAACAAGTAAAAATGATCTCATTATGAAATGGGTGGGACCTATATCTCCCTCCAATGCATTGGGTAAAAATTTATATCTCATGAGATAGACATGGCTGGAACGGTAAGTTAATCTGGGTCAGTGTTACAGGACTGAAACGAGGAGTGAACTCGATTCATAAAGGGACTTTGTCCACTAAAATGGTCTTGGCAGCAATGCCTTGGCTAATATGGAAATCATTACGTGTGCTTAATGGATACCACAATTACATGTTTTATTCCAATGCTATGTTATCATTATTTATGTTCTATTATGATCTATGCCTTATGTACTTCCATGTTTTAAGTTGTTTCTCAAGATTTTGATGTTTAAACATTTTTTTCATGTTTTTATGTTCAAATGTATATGGTATGTTTTATTTTATCCATGATTACCCTTACTGAGAATTTGAGCTCACCCTTTTTATAATTTAATTTCCCCTATGATTAAAATAAAGGTTTTAGGTAAGGAAACAAAAATTGGAAGATCTTTATGGGAGATGATGAAGATCTTTCACCACGATTAGAAGATTACGTTCCAAGTTTCCAAAGACACTAAACTATCACGGTCCTTGTGTGTCTATTTTTTTAATGTATTATGTATTCCGAAAAAGTAATGTAATATCCATATACGTCAAGCTTCAGGTCTCTACAGTTTGTATCAGAGGAAAGGTTTAGTCAACCTTCGGAAACTAGGATGTGAGAACTTTAATGAGATCCCTAGAGATATTTATAAGGTATGTCTAGGGATGTCCCAAAGGTTAAGTATAAGTATAGGTTATATTACTAGAATTATGGTAACCCAAGATGTTAGATATTGAAGGTACTCCCCCTTTATTATATTGTTTTCCCTAGCGTGATTTTTGCCTCTCACACTATTCTTTTTTGGTTTTAGAAAATGGATGGAAACAAGATGATTCACGATAATAGAGGATATGATGGACAATGGAATGATATTCTTCATGAGAAACCAAATGAAATGGGATTTGGAAGTCCAAACATCATTATTATGCCGAATCAGAAATCTCATAATATTATCAATAAACTCAAATTTGGTAAGTTTACTGACTCGGCTAATAAGATAAAGATGGAGTTTCAGGATGATCATAGAGGAAATAAAGTTCAATTTCCCCTATGTAAATCATGTGGGAAGAGGCATCAAGGAGAGAATGTTTCAATGGAATTGGAAGATACTTTGGGTGAGGAAAAGAAGGACACAAAACCAGTAATTGCAAAGGGAAAAGTTCAGTTAACACCAGGGATGAGGATAATGGTATTGCTATGACATCAACAATGGTAAAATGTTATAAATGTGGAATGTACGGGAATTATAGAAACCAATGCCCTAAGGGAAAGTCTGATGAAGAGAATCCGTATGGTCGTATGGGTAGTATTTATGTTCATGATGATGAAGAGACTGCAAATTATATGTGAGTTGAAATAATTGTTGAAGATCGATCAATGGTATAAGAAGGTAGTGCAATGATTACATGTTTATCAAGTGAAATGTTGTATAAGTAATCTTATGGTACTATGGAATAAAGAGACATCTAAGGATTGTTACACTGTTGTCTTTCCTTATGTTTTGAAAGTGTATGATGAATGGTACCAGTAACCATGAAAGGTTACTCAGATATTTTTGGAAAGTAGATGATATGTGCATAATGATGGGATAATGAGAAAATTAAATGTTTGATAGTATTCATGAGCTCATGACTGGTATAAGGAAATTGTTATATCATGGTTTGAGTATATTGAATTTTGGGGTTTTGGTATGTGGAAAGAGTTATCTTTTGACAGCACTCAGGTTCTTACTAAGGTTCAATGGGTATTCATTTTTCAATAGAATACATGATTAAGGCCTTCAACCGTTTGGAATATGACCAACAAGAAATATCTTATGATATATGGGGATCAACGATGGTTATAACATGCTTGTTATATGAAATCTCTGGTAATTTTTTTCACTATAATATGACTATGGACTGCAAAATAATGGATATGCCTAAATATTAGAATGGAATATGTTGGACATAAGTTAGTATTGTTTAAGGATAAAATCATTTTCGATATTATTGATGGGATGATATAGTAATTTAGTTTTAGAAAAAGGACAACCTGCAGGAAGGACGACGGCCCATCGCGTCGGACAAGGCTGTTGGAATCGAACCCACAACCGAAGTGCGACTGGCCTTTATCGCCTACCACTGGCCTACAGGAAGTCCCTATTTAGTAGAAACTATTTTTATTATATTAAGAAGTATGATATATGAAGTATAAGTCCATTTTAGGAACCATATATTATTAATCTCACTATAGATGGACTTATGTATTTTTTTGAAAACTTTTCTAACCTTTTGTTTGAGATAGATAGAATGACCTATCATTCTATCACATGATCTTCTAGCACATCACGAATGACAAATTAAACATCATTTCTTTAAGAGATGAAGTGTAAATTGTCCAAAGAACGAAAAATGGTGAGACTATACCAAAATCACGAAAGTATTTCTTCTAATTCCAATTTCATCAACTTTAGTGAAATGATCTTGAAAACCAAAAATGTTGTCCTAGTGCTCTTATATCTGATAAATCAGATGGTACCTTAGATCGTCACAAATGTATGGCTTTGTGATTGCTGGATTTTCCATAGCCATGTTATCTACCACTCTCCATCAGAACATGATGGTTAGATTTCTCTTCCATATCCATATTTTCACCTATGTTCTCCTATGTGGAAACCCAGTGATTAGTTAATTTGGGTAACTGTAATTTTTCATAATTTAGTTTTTAAAGATTTTTTTTGGTATTCCTTTTTAAGATGTGTGTTTCTATTAATGAAACTTTCGAGTAGTAAACCATTTATAACCCCGACGAATTTCGAGGGCGAAATTCATTTTAAGGGGGGTAGAATGTAACACCCTGATATTTTATGAAAAATATTCTTTTTAATTTCATTAATGTTTTGTGTTGTACGCTACACCAAAATGAGCTTGCACAACACGCATCCTTGACTTGCCATACATTACACGCAATCATGACCTTACTCGATAGCGTGTGTAGTACGCAATACCGAGTTTAACTAAATAATGATATGCTATTAAATTACTATTAAAACTAATCGTTATGAATAGTAAAAACCACTTTTTGAAATTTAGTAAATTTTATTTTTCAAAATGGACTTCATTTTTGGATTCGGAATATCGAAATTAGATTAGGGTGAAATTTTGGTACTTTTCGGATAACTTTCATATTCTGATGAATAGTGAAAATTACTAAATTTTAATTAAAAACAAATTTTTTAATATAAATAATTAATTGTGATAAATTATTAATTTGAGTGGTTTTAAGGTATATTTAGAATACATTTTTACAATTTAATAAAATGTTGTTCATTATATGTAATTTCACATTTAAACGAGACATAAACAAGTGTCAATCTTTTGATAGTTATTATCTTTTAAAAACACGGTATTTTTTTTGACAACGGGAATTAATTTTTAAATTAGTTAATGTAACTGATATGTTTTGAATTCTGTAAAATAAACATCATTTTTGATTTGATAATATCAAATATATATTAGGCCTAATTTTTGGTATTTTTCTGGAAACTTTAATTTTTGATGAATAGTGAAACCACTAAGTGGTAGAACTGAATTTTTTCATAAAACATAATTTTACCGCTTCTGTGAGTAGAATTTCAAAAATCCAAGAGACGCAGTTTATGTTAGTAAGTAAAATGTTGTTCAATGAGATGAAAATAATTTTTGGTGAATAGTAACTTTTTACATTTATTTACCACGGTTAAAAGTAAATATGGTAGTTAAGGGTAAAAATGATATTATTAAAACCCTAACACATGTCTTAATTCTATTGGATAAGTTTAATTTGACCAAAAACAACCTTAGGAATAAAATATGACCATTTAGGCCCACTTGGATTAGATTAGGACATTTATTATCAATTTATTTAAAGAAGGGTTAAAATAGTTAAAATCAATGTTTAATAACTAATGCATTTTTAATATAGTGTTATACATAAGATAAATTAGACTATAAATATTAATTAAAAAGATAAAAATATTTCCTACATAATTGTATTTTATTTTTAATTTTTATACTTAAAATAATTTAATTTATTTATGATACAGTGATGATGCAGTAATTATCTTATTAATGAAATATTGACATAATTGATGTTATAAATACCCAAATAAATGTAATTTGAGACTTTTTATGAATTACAATAATTTTATATGTTAATATGAAATGTTATTATTGATTAAATTAAATATTTTCGAACTAATAATTCTGTTATGATTTTCACAAAAATCAATTACCAAATAGTGTCAAAATTGACATAAAATAGTTTTTAAAACAAATACTATAATATTAATTGTTATTTTATTCCTAAAAAACTATGGTTCGGCCAAATGACTTAAATAAGGATATATATATTAACAGTAAACAACTTGGGGTTATTTTGTCTTGATATAGTATGTTTATTAACCTTATAGTGTAAGAAAAAAAGAAGACACAGTAACAGTTAAATTATCTAACTTAAAGTTAAATCTAAATGATAAGGTTAAAATTGATAGCTAAACTTGTATAAATTCTATTTGATGAGAGGATTTTGACCCATACCCACCTTATCTTATAAATATATCAATTTTGAGATATTAATACCCGAATATGACTTTATAATAAAATAATATTTTTTGTTATTACAAAGGTGCCCCTCTCATCCCTTATAAAAGGTCACTTCCTCCCTCTATTACTCACACCACTTTGAGCCTTCAATATAGGCCAACCCCTGCCAAATTCTCTTATCCACCTCCATAGAAACATCCTAGAGGTTCTGGTTTTCTTCAATGACCAATTTTAGTTCCCTAAGAGGAGGTCTCAAAGAGGCGCTTCAAAGAAGAGGTAATGTCTGTTAATGATTCTTTCAACTTTATTTCTTCTTCCACTTCTTCTTATTAGGTTGTTTCATTATGAAGTAATAACATCAGTATCACTAATATAATGATATTTTATTATAATTATCAAACAACCCTATTTCACCATCTATCCATCCTATGGAAAAAGAAATCACCGCGCGTGCGTACGTACGAAATACTGTCTCCACGCCGTGGTGTAATCTATTTTCCACCACCAACCTACTTGGATGGGTATAATGTTGTAAATAATAACTATATAGAATTATTATAAAGTGATATTGATTCTGTAACATTATATATACAATTCAATAAAATTTCATGATCATGGGAACGATATCATCGCTCGTGCGTACGTACGGAATACCGTCCCCACGACGCGATGAGATTCATTCTCAATGATTAACCATTCATAAATGATTATAAAGTATATATAATAAGTAATCAAGAAATATATGTCCTAATAATGATACTTGATATATATATATATATATATATGTCATTCAAATAATTCCATTCAATTCAATGAGGAAACGAAAACAACGTTCAAGCATACGTACGGCCTACCGTCTCCATGAACGGTGTATTTATTTCCATTTATCGATCTATTATATATATGTATATTCTGAATATATATTATATATAAATCATGATTTGTATTCTGGAATTAAGTAATCATGATCTAAGTAATTATATGAATAATTACAAGTCAAAACACGGATGACAAATGAAACGATTTTACCCAAAATGCTCTTTAACATGGAATTTACAATAGAATGGGTAATATAAAGTCATAAGTGAACCATATATGACATCATAACAATGAAAATGATTCTGTAATAAGTCAATGACATTATTTAAGTCATTATACAGGAGGTTCGGATACGTACGAAGCATATCGGACCTAAGGTAAGGGATAATTGTGCAAATCCCATTTTTATCCGAGATTGTTTATTCATAAGTACTTACTAGGGTTGTTTATATCATCCATGTCCATGTTTTATAAAAGATTATTCATGAATGTTTAAATTCCTTTTTACCCATTTTTTACTTTTACTACATGGAATGTAAGGAATCATTCTTTTGTTTACGTTACGAGGTACTTTTTTGACTTTTCTGGCAAAAGTACAGAAGACTGTTTTTTTAACTTATACGGCATGGAAGGGTTTTTATGGTTTTATAAAGCCTTATTTTCATGAAGCTTCTTCCAAAAGATTTCATTACCATTTTCAACAAAATCCTTTTCTTTTAAAATTGCATGATGTTTTGGGAAAATAAATTGATTTTGAAGAAGAAAAGATATTTTCCTCAAGAATTCATTTCAAGTGTTTTATCAAAATCATTTTCCATCTAAGATGACATTATTTCATATGTTTATGTTTCAAGTATAATGTATCTATTATTTACATGGTTTCACTGTTCTTGTGATGAAATGATATCCATTTTTTTATATGGATTATGTTATGATGGGATGATGTTTATGATACCCTTTTTTTTCTTTGGGTTATGATGAATGATTTATGTTTATGTTGTGGAAAAAGTAATAATGATTTCATTATGAAATGGGTGGGACCTTTATCTACCTCTAATGAATTGGGTAAAGATTTATATCTCATGAGATAGACATGGCTGGAACAGTAAGATAATCCGGTTCAGTGTTACAGGACTGAAACGAGGAGTGAACTCGATTCCGAAAGGGACATTGTCCACTAAGATGGTCTTGGCAGCAATGTGTTGGATAATATGGAAATCATTACATTTCATAATGGATGCCACAATTTAATGTTTTATTCTCATTCTATGTTATCATTATTTATGTTCCATTATGATCTATGCCTTATGTACTTCCATGTTTTAAGTCGTTGCACGTGATTTTGATGTTTAAACATTATGTTCATGTTTCTAAGTTCAAATGTATATGGTACGTTTTATTTTATCCATGCTTACTCTTACTGAGAATTTGATCTCACCCTTGTTATGTTTTATATTCCCCCAGGATTAAAAGAACGGTTTTAGGTAAGGAAACAAAAAGTGGAAGATCTTTATGGGAGATGTTGAAGATCTTTCACCACGATTAGAAGATTACGTTCTATGTTTACAAAGACACTAAACTAATATGGTCCTTGTGTGTCAGTTTTTGTTTTGTGTTAAGTATTCCGCAAAAGTAATGTAATATCCATGTACGCCATGCTTCAGGTCTCTACAGATCAGGGTCATTTTACATAAAGAATATCAGTTGTAGGAGACTCACTTATCAAACATTGTACTTATAAGACTACTATTCAAGACCCTTAGGGTAGGTAATTGAATTTGAATGTCTATGGACGATCAATTCGCCATGAGGATCATGTTATATTCCGATGCAGTGAAGAAAAAAGTATCATACCTATTTCTAGAAGCAACAGATAGGGATGCACTAGATTAAAAGGGGACATTAATTACAAGACTATAGAGTTACTTCGTAAAAATAAGATGGGTTGTGCACAAAGGTTCCATGATCATAGGGTCTTGAGAATGGAAACTGAGGGAATCAATAGTCATTGTTCATTCATGTTATGAAGTTTCATAGAACATAGGTGTTGTTCATAGGAGTTTTATTTCTCATGCACCCGACTATAATTTGGGTTAGTTTCCCAAGGAAAACTCTCGAGAAGACCAAGTCGATTTTGGTCCCATATGTGGTCTATCACGAAAATTATCTACCACTAATGGTCCTTCGTGTGTTGTTTTGTGCATTTTCATGGTAGATTGGGAGTTAGGAACAACAGATAATTTAATCACATTCTGTAGAGCCACCTTAGAGGGAGGGGTGACCCTATATTTGTATACAAAACCCTTATCCAATGGTGTGTAATCACATGGGTGTGGAATAAAAATTTCTCAATGATTTCACCTTTTCCACTAGAGTTCAGATATGCGATACCTTTTGACTAACATTGTATTTGGCATGGAAATACAATGATTTTTTGATAGTGGTGCACATAATTCTTATTGATTTCCCACAGAATTATTTTCTTGTTACTATCGACCTTTGAATAGTACAAGGATTTTAAATCATCTAGGGAATTATATGTAACATTTTGTGTTCAAGCATAGTCGATAATAAATTGCATCTTTTCACACATGCACTGATGGATGAATAAAAAGCCTTCATCGTCCCTAGAAAGGTCTTTAAGGGTG
This sequence comes from Viscum album, assembly GCA_963277665.1. Taxonomy (NCBI): domain Eukaryota; kingdom Viridiplantae; phylum Streptophyta; class Magnoliopsida; order Santalales; family Viscaceae; genus Viscum; species Viscum album. Next base: position 1,367,534,159 of record OY728133.1, on the reverse strand, counting down.
GTTTGTAGTCTTGGATAACTGAAAATTTTATTTTTGGGGCCCTAAATTGGATTTTGGAAACAATAGAGTAACATACCATTCAAAAAATAACCCTATATGTTCACGAATCAAAACATAAGTTTCTAAAAGGATAATTTTTCAAACTTATTCCTACTCTCAATAAAAAGGTAAATAGAAGCTCATGTAATCTTCCAACCCTACCAATTTCACCCCCACAAAGAATTTAGATTTTATTTTTTCATGAAGTGGTAAGGAGGTAAACAGGGAAGATCCCTACCTAGAAGAAGATTCTATAAGTGAAAAACACAACAAGAAAGATGAAAAAACCATTGTAAAATAACATTGAGATACATTGAAGGAGATTGACTTATTGAATAAGGAAAATGGATATTCAAAATAAAAATCCTCAAACAATATGCAATATTCCTTTAATCTACAGTAAAACCGTCCAAGAGAACAAATAAATACACACTACAATAAGAAATTTTATTGATATTCAAAAATATTGAGATTAACATCACTTCTCAAGAAACCATCCACCAAATCCAAAACTATACAGAATTTATAAAGTATATATTCCACATGATGATAATATTCCATGGTTATGAAAATTTATGTTTAGTTTGAAAAAATTACACACAAATAACCCCACAAATACTATATAAAGTCTATGATCCATGGAACTTCACTATCCCTTTCACTATTGGGGAGCATAATTTTTCTGATGCATTATCAGATTAATGAGAATCAATATATATAATACCTTATTTATTTTATTATTTCCTATAGTTTTGAGATCTCAAACCAACATGATTACTTGGGGAACTCTCCAGTCTATCCACATCTTACCCATTTGGTGTTCTAAAATATGTTCTAGTAATAATACAATGATTTATTTTCTATTATATATACCACATTCTAATAATATAGGAAGAAAATGGAAATTATCACTCTTCTATAATTATATATAGGTAATTATTCAAGACTAAGGATGAAATAGTAACATTTGGTGATGGAATATTATTTTTAGTATATTTAAAAATACCTTATATTATTGATGAATGTGTTCTTAAAAATGATTTTAATCGGGAAACAATGTTTTATGCTGAAAAAATTGGTGTAATTGATGAATATTACATTGGAGATTTACTCAAAAATACCAATGATACTTCTACATTAAAATTTAATGATTCCAATAGGTAGAATACTATGCTAAAATCATCTTTGGAAAATCCCCTATATTGGAACCAAGACATCTCCCTTCAGACATTAAATAAAATTTTCTTAATGAAAATGAGAAAATTATAGTCCTAATTTAAATCCTAGAAAATATTATAAAATACTACAAATTCTAAAGAATAAAATCTAAAACCATAGGCTAGACAGTAGGTAATATACTTGCTAATATACGTCCCAAATGTATGAACCAAATCTTACATGAAAATGATTCTAAACTAGTAATATAACCACAAAAAATGATCATCCCGACCCTTATAGACGTTATAAGAAAGAATGTATAATAACTCTCAGGAACATGAATAAATTACCCCAAACATAACTCCTAATGGGTGAGTCCCATTCAAATCAACCACATGTGAACTACATACACCATCATAAAATAAGAGAATAAATAATTATTTCCCAATAAAATTCAAAATAGCTTGAGAGTATTCATTTATTGAATTAAAATAAAACACATGACCTGAAAAAATCACTTCCCTATTACCTTTGTAAATTATTTTTTGAGATAATTTCTATAAAATGTAATTATTTTTTCCATGATGGGTTTTCTATGTACGTTTTTTTTAATTTCTCTATAGGACCACTAATAGACACCATTCTCATGTCCCTTTTGTATTTTTTCATATATAATGATGGAATTAAATCGTAAAAATTCCCTAGGGTATTTTCAATTTAACATAGTATGTATCTTGTATTAACTATATGATAGATTATTTCAGGCATTTCATGGTGATTTTACTATTTATAAAAAAAAATTCATAGCTTCCTTGAAAATATAGGATTTTTTTAAATAGTTTCACTGAGAATAACATGGTTTTCAATTTCTTCAAGTTATATTTCATGGTAGGGAATTGAAATTATTAGGAAATATAAATTAAAAAGAATGGATTCATGTTTGTAAGGACAATATTATAATTGTCTCTATATTGAATTACCCCAACAATTCCAGAAAAAATAGATCATTATTATGACATTGGTTATTTATTGGAAGGTTTATTATAGACCTTATAAATATTTATTTACCCATGATTAACCTACTCAATATGAAACTTTTATTATTTATTGACGAATAATGCTTGAAATATTTTGATAAGCTTAAATAATGACTAACCACAACCCCCATAATCATCCCTCTAAACACAAAACACCCATTTGAGATTATATTTTATTCTTTGAACAAATACGTTTGAGTTGCAATTTCCAAAAATATTTATGGGTACATATGAGTGACATATTACACTTCTCATACAATGTATATAGCCAAAATAAATTATAAACAAAAAAATAATGGTTTTTCTTATTATAATTAATTTAGGGAAATTTTGATCTAATATATTTGGAATTAAGCTAACTATTTATTTTTATTATGAAACCGACATGTATTTGACCAAGAAAGAGGATATAAAATTAGACATCTGGGACGAATGTTACTACTACAAGAATTTGATGTTGATAACAAATATAAGAAGGTTGTTGAAAATTTGGTTATAGACCACATTGCTATATTTCATCAAATTGTTAAGGTAGATGCACCTATTAAAGAAATTTTAAATTATTAATTCTCCAGTGATAGGTTTTATAAACCCATAGAAGTACCCAAGAAGGATGATTTGTTGAATTTTCTAGTCAAATTAATGATACCTCCCATATTTTCCACGAATGAAAATCTTATGATGAAATTTTATTGAATGTATTATGTTTTGGAAGATCAATATTTATAGAATTTCTTTAGTGATTGCTTAATATGGAGGTGTATTATCAAGGAAGAGGTTAACTATGTACTTAAATTTTTCCATACACCCACATGCAGAGGCCATTTTAGGACTCAAAGGATAGCTATGAAATTATAATATTTTGGTTTATTTTCTCCTTTATTTTTCACTTATTCCCATGAATTTTACGAAATGTGTCAAAACTATCAGTTTACTAGTGCAATTTACCAAAGGAATGAAATTACCCAAAGAAAATTGATATTCATTGAGAAGTATTTGATGTATGGGGATTTTTTTTCAAGATCTAATTTTTTATTTCATTTGTATTTTCCTATGTCTTAGTAGTAGTTGATTATGTTTCTAAGTGGATATAATAAAAGGAGACTCAAACTAAGGATTACAATGTTCTAATTGAATTTATATAATAAAATATATTTTGTATGATTGGAATTTCATGATAAATAATATTTGACCAGGGCATAAACTTTTTAAGTAACAACATAGAATCACTAATAAGTAAATATTTAGTGCACCACAAGTCATCTAGTACCCCCACCCACAAGAAAATGGGATGTTTTAGGTTTTTATTATCAAGACAATAAGGATTTTGAACAATATAATAACACCCAAATATATAAATTGGAGTAAAAAGATTGAGGATGCATTGTGGACACACAAAAAATCTTACAACCCACCCTCTTATAGGTATGTATCTTAATTGATTTGTTGTGCAATGCAATGTAACTTTCTTGTTGACTTTGAGAAATAGGATTTTTCAGCTGGGAATAAGGTAAAAATTAAATTTGGAAAATATTGAGAATAATGGAAGCTATATATGATGGATCTTGATGTACTGGGAAGATAAACATATGAAAATTCTCTATTGTTTGAGTAGAAAGTTAGATCTAACCATTATAAAAATGATTTAATTATGAAACATGACAATTTAGATATTTTTTTACTAGAATTCGGATAGTTTAATAGGAACCCTATTGCATCTCTTGAAATATACTTAAATCATTAATTTTTAAATAACTAATAATTTACATAGTATTATATTGTGTTTTAATGATTGGGGGTATATGGATCACATTTTAAAGCATCTGTGACTATGTATTTATAAATTCAAAATGTATCATTTCAAATAATATATGAAATTTTGTTCACATTGGGTAATCCCCTTCTCCCTCATCCATCATTACATCAAGGTAAAGCGCTAAATATATTTATCCTTAATTTTTTACTTCTAATAAAATATTTTAAATAATTTATTACATGTTCAACACCTAGGATTTGATTAGTCACATAGTATTGATCATTGGAGGCCACTCAATATAAAAAAACCATGTCTATGTAAGACTCAAAATCATCAAGGAATCAAATCTATGATGTGGTGTGATGACTTCATTGAGATACATTTTCAACATTTTTCCATAAATAAGACATTCATATTCCTGGGTTAATTTTTTTATTTTATATATCTACTCAATCAGGAATATTACTCAATAAATAGAATGGGTGAAAAAGACTTGTATTGTAAACACACTTCAAAAAAAATGTTGAAACCCTTTTAATGAACACATAATAATTAATTGTATCTTATAATTCCCATTTAAACGCCCTCTCCCCAAAACATGCTAAAAATTAATCAAGAATAGACACAAGAGATGGGTATGTATGGATAAATTATCTTGTAATTTTTCATGCCTTATAGTAATTTCATGTGATGTATGGATTAATAAAGTAAAAATGTCAAGGTGACCCAAGATATAGGTTAATTTTATAATTTTTTTTTCAATAATTGATTATTTTTTCATGAATGTTTAAAAAATCAAATATTACGGCTTTAATTAGAATCACGTAATGTTCTAATTTCCCAATATAGACAGTGACTCTCAAGAATGTTATTGAACAGATGAATATTAAATAAAGGTAATTTAATGTCTCTCATGTAAGGAATTTACAATATTTTTCAATGATAATGAGGCATGTGTTTAGAAAATATATCAAACACATAATATGGATTTGATAAAACAAATTCAAAAAAAGTATTCAATATCAACATTAATTTGAAATTATTCTTCCAAAAATAAATTAATTTTTCACACAATCTACACAAGAATGAAACATGATTTTGAATATTATTTTAACAATAAATGTATATATATAATCATGAAATAAAAAAATCAACAAAAAAAATTAAAACTTCGGTATTTTTCTTTTTTTATAAATATACAGATATGCGACATGTAAAAATATATATATGATGTGTGTGTTTTTTAATTTAAATCACAGTTATCCTATTTAAACCTACACTACACACAAGAAAATTAAATTCTCATCAATTATAGAATATTAAATAATGATAAATTTAAATAAATGTTTGAAGAATGTATATCATGATAAGTCGTTTTTATATGGAATCCATCAGTTTGATTTTCTCCACAAAATGCTTTCGAAAATACTATTATAAATTTTTATATCTCTTCTAATTTATGGTAAACCTCTGGAATATCTACTCATGAAAATATTGAATTGTACTAAAAGGAAAAACATTAATAATATAATAAGGTCCACACCATTAGGATAAAACCTCACCTAGATAGAATTTTTGCTTGGAACTATACATAAGGAACTTATCATAGATATGAAACTTTCACATATGGATCATCTCATCATGGATAACCTTATTCATGTCTTAATAGAACCTAGTGTTATCATATTCATCATGATCGTATTTCTCAAACTCTATATTGACACTTGTATATGATAGATTCATATTACATTGGTTAATATACCAATATTCATGGTTTTCTACCTCCAAAGGGAGGTGAAAACCATTCAAAACACAATAATATATATTGACATTCTGTTTATAATTTTAAATGTTTATGGTATTCCCAAAGTCCGTCATCTAATAATAAACACCATTCTTTCTTATTGGGTTGTACCATTGTTTCCATGATTCACATTACTTCCCAATTTGAAATTTCATCTTATCTGACGGTTTGGGGAAGTTATAATGTTAAGAATTTATAAACAACCGCATACATACATATCAATTTATTAATGTTTGGATTAGAAAAATGGTAACCCTAACCATAATTAATGATCCTTAGTAAACAAATCCTGCTAAAAATCTATGATATCAAAAATTTGAAAACCACACTAGAGAAAAAAACCTTATAGACGTTGATTCCATCCATTTAGAGACATAGTAAAAAAATCATTATGAGGTATAAAAATAAATGTGAATTTGAAAAAGGAACCTATAATTAAATTCTACAAACATCAATGATCTCAAAAAAATAACATGGGATATTTGGGCATTTCATTCCACTTAGAGATATTAAATTTCAATTGAAATCATGTTTATAACATACAAAATATATGGGCATCTCTATATAATTTTGACAAAAAATTCACTAGTAAATTATCTTTCAACATGTACACTTAGAGGAAATGTGTCCCTAAATGCTAGAGTTCAGTATAAGCTAAAAATATAGGTGAACCTGTGGCCATGGACACACAGAAGAATAATATGGTCACTAAAATTTCTACCCAAATAGGGGTCAAAACTGTTGCACCATTATGACTATTTATTAAGATTTTGCACTGTGTTGTTCTAAAATATATATCAAACCTATATGGAGAATTTGTGTTTAAAAATGTCCATATTCCATGGGGTGTGGTCCAATACATCCAAAAGGTTATCAACAGGGGATTATTCTCTAAGGGGTAGTGATGAGGCAACATGGTAGTCCACTGGTGGGGAAATAAAACTATTGTAGTCATATACAACATTTACACTCCTCTATTATCTTGAATCTCCAAGTCAAACTCCATGAGGATGATTATCCATTATACGACATTGGTATTTTAATTGAGTTCCTTAAGGAGAAACCAAAGCTTAGAATGATGGGGAAACACAATTAATATTGACCCAATAAGATATGAATGAAATTTTTCAATGGAAAACACACCAGAAAACATCCCCAACTATAATTTTAATGTGGGGGAATGTAAGGCATACCCAATGATACGAGGATACCTCTCAACCCTTTATTACGAAACATCCCCAAATACAATGATAAAGCACCCTCTCATATGTTTGTAGGGAAAATATGACCGTATTGTTTGTATTATGGGACATTAAATGAGGCTACATTTTAGTGAATTTAATGTATCATAACAATTTTTATCAAAAAAACATGGAAATGTTTATAATAATTGAGATAAGTTATGTATGATCTTACTAAGTTTTTTAATTTATAAATGGTAAAAAACTATCATGGAGTAAGAAAAATCACACCTCATGAATAGATATTTGAAATGGTGGGGTATATATTATTTAATTTCTTTTTTATTTTAAACGTTAAATCCATGACTCAAAATAAAAAACAAAAGAACTACGACCCACTCTTCCAAAAAGTGTAATTTATAATAATTCTAAATTTGATATTTTAAAATGAAATTATATAAGAAGAGCCCTATATTTTCTAAGAAAACATCAAAGGAATAGCTATAAATTATGAAATCATCCATAAAAAAATCCATTAAATTTTACAGATACACTATAAATAAAATCAAAATACAATGATGAAAATTACAAGTAGTAATAAATAGACCAAATAGAATCCTCATGTATGAAAATTTGATAAATAGATAGGTAAATTTTTTCTATTCATGATCCCCACAAGTATATAAAATTTAAAATAAGCTAAATACCCTTCAAGGAAACAATATTGGATATTACTAAATAACCATCAAAACATTTTATAAATCAAATGTATAGAATTGTGATCCTATTATGTGGATTAATTTAGTAATTTGTAGTTAATATAGTCTTGGAAACTGTTTTTCCCATGTGTTGGAAGCAATTCAGTCCTTTCATTTAACAATATTATTATTCATGTTTTTAAAGAAAATTTTCATAGGTATTGATAATTTACAATCATATTAGGATATATGAACCTGGTAAAATTAGTTTAATTACTTACAATTTTACAAAAATAATGTGGGTGGGATGTAAATAGTGTTAGGAAATCCATACCAGTTATCTTAGTCATCTAATAGTATATGGTGCATGAAGATAAATGTGACATCACATTGAATATCATACAATGACCATCCTATCACATTTTTATTGTATCTCAAAAGTTATATTAGGTATGGTTCATTCATTATATATATTTTTTGGTGAAAATGCTAAGATAATTTCCAATACCCTGAAGATATTTGAATTTTGAATTATATTAATGTTCATTAAATTCTAATTCCAATGGGGATTAGATTGAGGAAAATTGTTTAGGGATAGTGAGGTCTATTAAACTATATATATGATCATGTTTATTAGTTATTGAAATAGAATCCATGGATATTTTATTTATATAAAAATTAATTGTTGTGGGTACCCAATAATGAAAACAATCATCAATTCAAACACAAAAATAACACTTTTACAAACCGAAACTACCCAAAAAACATGAATTACAAACCAATTCATTAGAAATTGAATAATGTAAAAATGAATATGTATATGGGTCAATGATTGAAAAATGTGTTTGATATTTTCTAATAGAGATCATACATCAAATATAAAGGAAGTGTGGAGTGTTTTAAAAAAAATTATTTCATAGAATCATGATATTGAAAATTATATTTTCTCACAAAAAAACATGTGTTGTGTTCTGATGTGAATTTTAATGATCTCCATTGTTTTATAAGGAATCCCATTTCATGTAAGATAGAAACTTTTCCTTTGGTTTGGGTGTGTTCCTTTTAAAGAATATTGATGTGTATTGGGATGATGATACTCTTCACTCTCATGAGGACATCCTCAATCACTAGAATTGGGAATGTTATTCTCTTGTTGCAAATATCCATGATTATTCCTATTGGTTCAAACTCTCCAACTATTACACCACTGTGTAATGAGTAAGACATTACATTAATTGAATTTCCAAAATCAAGCATTGCATATGAAAATAAAGTCACCCCATTTATTTAGGGTTTCGTAAAAGTGTTTGTATCCTTTATTTTCATTGCAATTGTGTGTTGTATCAAGTTTAAGAGATTCATACCATGGTAGAATCTCTTGTTCCCCTTTATACACCATATATTGGTGGAATTATCCATAATATATATTTCATAGTGAATAATTTATTAAAATTTACCCATGAAAATAATTTTTACTTATACCAATTTAAATATATCACTGATCACTTTATCATTATAATTATTAAAATATTTTATGGATTTACTGAGTCATTGCAGAAAGAGAAGGGAATTTTTTTAGTGGAATCCTTAGTGATAATAATTTAATCTTTTTTGTTTTTTTAAATACTATCATTTGAGGGAATATAAAATGGTATTTAAAGAGGAAGAAATACCAGTAATTTTAAATCATTAGAAGGATAATGTTATTTACCACATTAAAATGTGATATCACATACATTACCTTTTTCAATTGGGTTGGAAATAGGTTGTGATGGTATTTACCTCCAACATTGTGTCTATTTATCACTAGTACTGATATCCAATTTTCCAATCTATGTTTCTAGGTCTTCAATTCATGAATTTTTGGCATATTGGAACTAATGGTTCTAGTATCCTATTTACATTACTATGTACTCAATAATTAGTTCATATATATGTAGGGAATTTTTATTCTAAGAAGCTAAAGGATAATAATGATGTGAACCTTAACCTTATTGATTCTAATTTTTTTGGTTATCTTGAGTTTCCTCTTTATATGTACAATGGTTGTTTTTTCTATTTGTGGTTAAAATTAGGAATAATGTTATATTTTTTAAGTAGATGTTCTTACTAAAAAGGATTCCTAGAAAATACAACTTAACATTAATCAGATAAATCATGATGTTGGAGAAAATTAATAAATTAAATGAGTGTCACCAAAAAAACAATGTAATAGAGTGTGGGGAGTGTGTGAATTAATAATACCATGAGATTTTTGTCTTAAAAGGGTATTCATTTCATAATGTTTATTATCAAAATTTTGTTCTTGGGATGAATGGATGACCTCAAGAACTTCATGAGTATGTGTAATTTGTCATGTACTATTTTTTTAATTTTAATCCTTGTTGGATATTATATCATGAGTGTTGAAAAGAGTTTTATCCAATGGTAATCCACCTACAACAACATAAATCATGACACAATTCATTAGGACAAGTCCCCCATAGAGGTATTGAATTAGAATTTTTTTCATAATTTGGTTATATGGGAAACTACATCATTGTCTTATCAATCATTCTCATTATTTAAGAAAGGTACCTATTTATGATTTCCTAGTGAAACAAATTTAATTTCTAATAGATACAGTTTGGGATAAGGGGTTGAACATATCTAGAAGGAGTGATTTAAGGTAATTCTAGTCACTAATTTTAATAATAAAATTGTATATCATGATTTTGGTTACACAATTAATGGGAAAATAGAAAAAAAACTATTATGACGTCCTCATGCACATTTTGGTGTTTCATAATGGATCAACATATATAAATATACTTGAAATTTTTTGGGATGGTCTCTACTAAGAAGGTGATGGAAATTGGGAATGTTTTTTTGAATCATGATCTCAACTCAAATTTGGCTTAATCCTTGGGGTAATGGATGTATATAAGTTATAACTACATATAATTGTTGTTCAATTCATTTATGGTCATATTATTTATATCCATGCTTTTTTGTATTTTATTCCATTCACTTATGGATTGGTTTCAGACATTTTGAGATTCGAAAATGGTATCCTTTTTGTTTCTTGATTCCCCTTCTCTATATATCCTAATGTGTCAGTAGAGAAAATTTTCAATTTCAAGTCTATTTCAAACCATATTTACTTTCAAGATCGGGACAATAAAATATGGTGGAATATTTTTTAAAGAATATATAAATCTATTAAAATAACCTACAAAATATTAATGGATAAATGAAATGAAAAGACTGTATTATAGAACTAGAAAGTGAAAAGAAGAGAGAGATGGAGAGAAGAAGAAAAAAATAAAAAAATCAAAATATAATGGGGGAATATTTAAAGGGATATGAAATAAAAATGAAAAAATAAATAAAAGGAAAAATAATCTTGGATCATATAAAAATGTACCAAATATTGATCCACTTGGTGAGCGCATCAAATTAGATATTCTTTTTACTAGAATTTCATTACTAATGCAGGAATCCTATGTCATTTATCAAGGGAGACATAGTTCATTATTTTTATAAGAATATAAAATTTAGAGATATGTTGATAGGTTTTGGAGGAGTGGGGGTCTGGGGATAACATTATAAATAATATATGAGTAAACATTTATGAAGTTGAAATGTTTTATTTCAAATAATTTATGAAATTGGGAACCCCTTGGAATTCACCATGATTTTAATATATCCATACATCATAGGAATGGAATAAATGTGTTAATACATGATTATTATCTTCATAAAAAGGATATTTTAGTAATTTAATACTATTATAACACCTAGTGTTTGATCAATCACAATATATTGATAATGGGCGACCACTAAAATTATATGAAAGTGTGTTCATGTGAGATATGAACTCGTCAATGAATTATATCAATGATGTTATGTGATGGCCATATTAGTAACTCTCTTTCAATTATTCCATGACTAATGAATTCATATTCATGAGTTATAATTATAGATTTTATCTAATAATATAGACTATAATATTACTCAAGAAAGATAAATAAAGAGAAAATATAGAGTCAGGATAAAATCGTCACACAAACTGAGTAATACATGGATGCATGAGGATATATCCTGTTTTTTTGTTATCATACCTAAATAAATTAAATAATAAAATAATTAACAGGATAAAAATGGAACAAAAAATGAAATTAAAAAAATCCTTGAAAGCATTACAAAAAATATCTGGATTACATCATGCTTCCCCCTCTTGTGATCATAATGATTATTGAACTTAATAAAATGTGGAGGAAGATAATGATAAGTATATATAAATCCCAAATCAAAAAGTCCAGCTATATAGCTTAAAATCCATTAAGAAAGTGGGAAAATAGTTGTCTTATGAACAATTTCATGAAATTTTCGTAAAAATAAGTCATTTATCTATAAGAATAGGTGGGAAGTTCATGATATAATTTTTACATTTATATTATATTGGTTGAAGAAATATTTCCCCCATATTTTAATATAAATTTATTGTAGTTATTGGTATTTATTTGGATTTCACATGTATCTGGAATCACCCCAATCAGAGTTAGGGGGCCCCATATATGGCACATACACTACAGGTTTATCAAATATGTACTTCCCATATTTTATTCACATTATGGGACATCGTTGGGACATTAGTGCTTGGATATAGCCTTTGATATAGTTGTATGAATTTAATATTAAAGAGTATTAGATCCTATAAAATGAATTTTCACATTAAGATGAGTGTAGTGAACATTATGATAGAAATATTGAACTTCTATAAAATTTTCCCATTGTTTAATTACAAATTTTTAACCATATTTTCAAAAGTGGAATTAAAAATTTATTTTTATTGAAAAAGGATTTGATAATGGGTCTAAAACCCATTAACAGTGTATTTTACATATATTATGTTGATAATATATGATATGACATTGTGTGATCTAGTCAAATCGATATAAGATATTTTTAAATTGGATATAATGTGTTATGGTTCTATTAAATGATGTAACTCATAAAAGTTATATATTAATAAAAATGGATGAGACAATACATTATAACAGAAACAATTTAGTTTGGTGAAGTTGAGTTCAAGGGAGATAAATCATATACACCATTCATGGTGCATGGAAAAGTATGAAGCATTACCATGATGGATTTTGGACGGAAATAATGGAAGAGTTAAATGTCCTATTAGTTTTCATTAAATACATTAGTATATAATTGTCTCTTTACACTACATTATATAAGATAAATATAATTTTATTTAAAAATAAAAATCTCCTAGATAAATTTTTAATAATAATAATTTAAAAGGAATTTTAATTAATGTGTGGGTTAGAGTGGTTAATAGTTTATGATGTAAATACTTTTTTAGGTTTTTTTTGTATTTATATAATTTATTGTATCCTTTTTATAAATTAAATTAAATAATGTAACAATATTTTTTAGTATTTGTCCATTGATTCAACATTTTTTTAATATTATGAGATTTTAAAATAAAATAAAAAACCAATAACCTCTAGTTTATTTTTTCATATCGTATTTAAATACCATGCAAGAGTGGAAGTAATTTGATGGTAATAAATTGTAAGATTTTAATGATTTATAAGTGAATTTTACACTCCTTTTATGGATGTATTGTTTTTCAACATGGAAAAGGAGTGTAAGTGAGAATATATTTTTTGAATCAAAATTATAGCATTGGGTCAGTAGTTTTTTGAACATAATCATACAAAACGTTTCCATTAAGAAAAATAAATCCTATTGTATAAGGCTAAATTGATATTTGATATAATATCTTTTTAATTGATGTAAAATTGGTAGTTTTTATCCCTTAATTAACCTCTTATACATTACACTATGTGTTTGTTTGTGTGAATTCCATTTTTTATATTCAATATGTTATTTTCATATTTGTTCGTGTGGCACTTTTCTTTTTAATTAATAAATAGTCAGGGGCCTACCTCTGATTGACTTTCCTGGTATGTTCTTTTCACATTCATGGCTTATAAAAAATAAATATATTCCCAATTTTTAAATTTAAATCATTTGTGTAAGGGGAATATTGATCCAATATAATGAAGTGGTAAAATAAATTATAAAAATTTCACTTTACTTTTATCATGAACGTGGAAATTTAAACTATTTTTAAGAATGTTTTGTGATATTGATAAATTAAAGTTCAACAAGTTAATATATAAATTCAGGTTAAATTTAATTTTTTCACTCCTTCAACCAATATTTATATTGAATTTAACAGACTCATGAAATTGAAATCATATAAGGGGCATGAAAATTTATGCAAATTATGTATTCATGACTTTTCCATTAATAGATTCTATAATCAAGTATAAGAAGGACTATCTCTTAAAAAATTTAAATTCATTATATTGTAAAAGAGTGTAATAAAAAAACTATTAAGGGTGATGTGGGATATATTTTCCATGTCTCTTCATATTTTTATTAGATATTAACACCAAAATATAATATAAACCTAGATAATTTTTCAATTGATTTAATTTTTCCAGAATTTGGAATTAAATTATTAAATGCATATTTGTTTTAATATTCTAAATTTATATTAAATTATTATTTTAATCTAATTAATAAAAAATGGATAGATTCCATTTTCATGGTTTCATCAAAAAAAAATGAAAAATTTATCAATATTAGGCTTTGTTTGGTAGATCATAAGACTCTACAGCTGATGATAATACTTTTTCCAGCAGCGTATAGCTTTAAGAAGTTTCTTTTTTAAAGTACATTCTTATCATAATGATTCAAACATGAACGTAATACTTTATCAGATTGAGATCATAAATATTTTAAGGATTTTAATACTTTGTGTACTATTGTAAGGATTTCCAATGAAAAATGAGTTTAAGGCTCTACGACTTTTATAAATTTTCATAAGAATGTACATATGGCTTTTCCAATGAATGTACAACTTCAAGAAATTATAAAATTTAAGGATATTACCATAAAAGGCTTCAAATCCTTATGATATTAAAATAATACACTCATCCAGTCCCATGTAATCCAACAATTTATTCCCAAACCTAACCATTCTATCTTTACTCTAGTCTCCTTTTGAATACACATGAGAAGCACACAACTTCTACTTAAACTATAAAGAACAAAAAACCTAATTTTTCATTTTTCTCAATGTTTTTTAGATCTGAATCATGTAATGGGAAAAAATGTATGATAAATATTCTAATAACACTTACACTAAAATGTCTAGAGCATCAAATTGTGTATGTGGTTATATTCTGATTAAAGTGAACGTAGATCAAATGTTGATGAATAATTTGGATTTTTTAGGATTTTTGGAGTGGAATATCATGCTAATAATAACATCAGGAATTCAATTTCCAAAAAATAAAAAATAATATCTATAAGTGGAACCAATATTCAATTTATGGATCCTCTTTAGATATTGGATTGATCGATACCTTTTCATCTTATTCATTTTATTGGTTTTTTAGTCATATTTATTTAGTGAGGGTAAAAAAGGCCATTAGCGACCAATTATAGAATAACAAAACCACCCAAATGATGTATTCTTGTTTTTAATTATAATTATTATTTTCTAATTTCTCAATATGGGTTTGGATTGTTAGATGATATGAGATTTTATTTTGTCATCACATTAAAATTATTCCTTCTTTTATCACTAGTTTCATACACATAGTACATGAAAATTCTATCACTAGTTAGGATTTTTAGTTTTGGGATTATTATAGATATATTATTGATATCCAATCACTTAGGTTGGAATTAAAAATAAACAGAGTTGGGGGTTTTCTCTATATTGAAATTGTAATTAACAGGATATGCTGAGAAAAGAAATTTCATTTTGTTAAATAAAAATTGACGATAAAAATTAATTAATGATTCGTGGGTATGTTGGGATGGAAATAAAAAGTTAGAAAAATATTTTTAATATATAATTTCATATTAAAATAATTAAATCACTATTCTCACCCACACCCCAAACCCCAAAAAAAATATACACCAACAATAATCTCTCTTCTGAATGAACCCAATTCAACTATAATTGTATTTAAAATTTGGGATAATGTTTTTTAGGAGGCCATGTGGTTGTCCAAAAATATAATAAATATAATAGTTTTTACTTATTATGTAATGTGATTAAATTCATTTTTATACATAAAGATGAATTTTTTAAAAAATTGGTTTTTAACGTGTTTTGTGCTCTAATATTAAAATTATTTTTTGAAAATTTAGAAGTTGAATCTATTTAAATAGTTTTCAGATATTGAATCAGATTATTAAAATATTTTGATAACATTATTATCATTTTTGTCATATATGTGAGTTTCGATTGAAAATTTTTGCTACTATGATAAAGGTTAAGATGTTAAAAATGGGTTAAACAAGGAGATAAAGATGAAAATATAACAAACAGTTCTCCCAAATTGATTGGGTTGAGTGAATTATCAACCTAACATATCCTATGTTTTATTTTGGTCTTAATTGGTACCAATTTATGTTTATAATTTTATTTATTTATTTTAAGGTTATAAGTATTTTCCAAAGTCCCACACCTCCCACTAATAAAAGGATCCTTTCACCACCTCACTTATCCACAATCTTTAAGCACCCTATCACAACCATGGACTACAAAATACCTACCAATCATTAATTTCCTTTTCTTAAATTGTATGTTCTTACCTACAAGATCAATATAAGGAGTCCAATAGAGATATCTAAAGAATGATATTTAAGATAGATATATTTTTTATCTATGTTATTTTATCTTTATTTATTAATAAACCTATTTCAAATATTATATTATCATCATAATATGATGATATTATTATAATTTGTATAATATAATGTTATTACATTGACAGAAAAACTTTTATATACATTCCTCCTATTTTAATATAAAAATAATATTGTTGCTCGTGTTTTATGCCGACTAACGCCTCCAAGACCGAAAAAATTAAATTTTCATCAACACCATACATGTATTATTTTAAAAATATATTTACAGAATTAATATAATTTTTTCTAAATATTCAATATTCTTGTAACAGAAATATGTATATATCGTATGTTCATTCAATTTATTCAAAAAAATGCCACCATGTTACCTGTATACTAACACTTCCATGAAAAATGTATTTAATTTTTAATCACCGCCTCACTTGGGTTGTTGTAATTGTATATTAAATTACTAAAATTAATAATTTTAACTTGATTAAGGTTCTATAATGATAATTTCACCATTATATTATTTTTATTAAAAATAAATGATCAATGTAAATTTTTTCATCCTAAAATGATCATACTGAAACATTTCTCTAAATTTCAATATTTTGTTTGAAAACCTATTGAACTATAATTTTGTACTAATATATTGAAACAAAATAATTTTATAATTATATTTATGAAAACCCTATTTTATAATACCTTTGAAAAAAGTCAACATAGCGAAGAAGTATTGGAAAAATTGACTGAACATCCTCATATTGTAAACAATGGAAAAACAATACAAAAGATGAATGAAATATAATAATAAATAGACCATAAAAAATAAAATATATATTAATTATAATCTGAATAATGTATTTAATAGTTTTAATTTCATTATTTATGTGGAGAAAATGTGTTTGATCAAATAAGAATCAATGGAAAGGTTTTATTTTGTAATCTCACTTTTTATCAAAATTGTTTATGTTTCAATTCGAAATAGGTTATTTATATATTATTTATTTTTTACAAAGAATCAATTTTGTTAAAATATAATTTATATTGGGTTTCTTAGGTAATATTTCCATTTTATCTATCTTTGATACTTTAATCAATTGAAATAATGTTTACAAGAAAATACATAATTTTTTTCGAGAAACATGTTCTTCAATATCTAAATTATTTATTTTACACTGATAATGTATTTTTTTAGTGATTCAATTATATATTATGTTTACGTTATATAAAATTTGATGTTCTGTTGAAATGTTTAAAATGATCCTTTTTTTTAATTCCCATTCAAGCAATTTTTAATGTAACCATATGAATAACATTCCTCATTTTTATGACCATTATTAATTATTTAGGTCCCTTTCCATGTTTTATTTGTTTTATAAAGTTATATATATTAGCATTATTTTGCTGATTTTACATATTTGTATTAAATTAAAATGATATTATTTATTTAATCTATTGGAATTGGATTTTCATTATATGTTTTATGTTTTTATTTTATACACCTTATTTTATAACATATATATATATATATTATTTTCAAGATTAAATTATTTAATATTATTTAAAAACAATGTTTTATGTTTACATTACACCTAATTAATAGTTTTTTCGATGTAACTTTTAATTTTTTAGGAATATTTACATATGTTATTTATGATGTTATTTTAAATATTTGATTCAATTTGTCTCACTATTTTTAAAAAAATAATTTTAATAAACTCCATTCATTTTTTGAAATTTTTTTTATCAATTATATAACCTTAAAATGGTATGGTTTATATATTATTATTTTCATAAGGATTATTCTCAATTCATTAACTTTCTTGAAGTTATATTCTCTTCCTTTTTATTTATTTCTTTTGAATTTATTTTTATCTTTCCTATCCATTTTCTCTAATACCAGGGATATATTTAATATAATTTATATAATGTATTAACCATATAACCATTAAAATATATGTTTCGAGTTAAATTATTCATACTAAGAAGGTTATTATACTGACCAGGAAATATATACATTCAATGTACCATATTCGGTACAAATATTTATTTATTATAAAGGAATATTAATTAAGAATTATATTGTTTATTAAATATATGAGTAATATTTTGGAAATGTTTAATGAAGGGTGGGGGTTATAATTATATATCCCATAGATGCATTGGGTAGGTTGCATGAGTTAAATAAGTTTACTTACCTTAAATATTATATGGGTATTTGTTTTTTGTAGGCCAATTTATTAAATGTGTTTAAACAGAGGCCTCAATGATATAACTACGACGTAATGAATTTTCAATTAAATTAATGGAAAATTAGTTATTATTTATCATGTGTTGCTATTTTGTTAATATATGTAGATATATATTTCATTCTAATTTTACTAATTATCCAAAATAATAATTTAATGTTTACTCTTCCATATTTTTATACCTTATATATATATATATGATAGGTTTCGTTACTCACAACTCCTTTATGAGTATTTAGTCGCACCATTTATTTTTATTCATTTACCTTGTGTACCAAAAATAAAACATTTAATGATTGAGAAGAAGAATATAATAGTCTTCATTAATTTTATAATAAGTATATTAATGTTTCCAATGTAATATAGAATTAATGTATGAATCTAGTCTCCTGTGACTACTTAACTAATTGATCCAATGTAATACAGTCTCTTGTATCTTGTATCAATTTAATATATTAAACATCGACTTGGGGTTACTTGATTTGGTTCTATTACATTTTGTATAACATAATGTTTATTATAAACCATTATAACTATATTTTATAAGAATATGGTCACCATGAGCACTATGATAAACCCTTAGATTGATAATGTACGTTTCCCTTCATAATAATTCTTATTTCATCACTTTATATTCATAATTTTTTTACCAGAATAAATATATGAAATTATTTATCTATGATTCCTAATAGAATGGATGGAAATTATATCAACACCAGTAATCAATACATAAGTTTTTCCTCAGTATAATGTCATCATTGGTGTTGGTGGAGAACATTATATATTTATTTTGGTAGTAGACTCAAGTGATGATGAATTAAAATTCATGTATAGAACAAATATTTTGTTTATATAATAATAAAATGATGTTTAACCACTTCATATGGTATAAACCACCACCCTTTGATGGATATACTAATCCATCATAAGATGAACAATGGATTACGTCCCTTTAATCATTATTTATATGTTTTTTAATGTTTGTGTTCTGGTCAAAGGCTTATTTTGATCAATGGTTTCCCATGATTCAAAATACAATGGATAATTAAGAGATATATTACATGTAATATAGAACATTTAAAGTAATATTTTTATGGAAATATATCTCTCAACAACAACATGTTGATATGGAAATGAAATTTCCTTAAATAATGTATGGTCATTGTAATGTGTTGTTGATTATGTGGATAATTTTATAAGATTAGAAGGTTATTATATAGACAATATAAAAAAAATATAAAATTGGCCGTTTCTACGATGGACATAATTCAATATTATAAAGGGAAACTGTCTGTCAACCATTTTCAACTTATAATGATATATTATCAAGTAAAATAATGATAGAGAATGAAATATATGATTATTATATTTTCAATTTAAATCAACAGAATAATATATTAATTATACACTAAAGAAAAAAGAAATATGTATATGAATAAGTATGTAATAATGAAACAATAAATATATGATAATTGTGGAAATAACCACCCATGTAATTTCTTAAAGGGAATGAAAGTTTGTTACATGTGTGGAGATAATTTCCATAATTAAAATGAATCAAAATTTATGAAAGAATAATCCAATATATAGATCCGAAATTTATATATATGTAGCATGATTTGAATTATTTCACCATGAATAAAGGGAGTATTCCTCAAAAGTGTACAAGGGTGGAATTTTAACTTTATATGATTATAATAACTTAAGATAAAGTCCCTAATGATATGAAAGTAGGTAATATGATGGTAAACTCAAATATCAATACTAATTTAATTTTTGGGGTCTCAAAACACTCTTTATATCTTGATTATTTCCCTTGAAGATTAAATCATCACCTAGAACCCTTTAAAAGGAGTTGTTAGTTAAGGAACTCCATGGAAATATTATTGTAATGGGGATATTTTAGTAGACCCCATCTTTATTCTTAGATATTACTTCTATGAAAACATAATTTTTATACATATGGTTTACTTTAAAATAATCCTTGGAATTAATTTTCATTAAAAGTATAATGAAAACATATATTTAAGAGGGAATGATATTATGATTCATGAAATAGGGAAATGATTCATTTACATTAGATGTAAGTATATATTATTTACGTCATGTATTTATCCTCATCTAGTAACCCACATCAATGAATTTTTATTAAATAATATAAGACACAACATATGGGTGTAAATTTATACCATATAATGGAGGATTCAACTTTTTTGAAGAAATTAATTGATATGTTTCATAAATAATTTCTAGGTCAGCAAAAGATGATAAATCTATGTTTTAAATGTAACTCATCCATGATGAAAAATTTATATATTATGATCCATAAATAATTTCCCAAGTATAAGGAGTAGATTTGAAGATATAATTATAAGAGTTTTGTGATAATGATTTTATTTATACTACTGTATATGATGGGAAACCACATTTCTTTTTTTAATTAATACAATTCGGTATATGAGGTTGTTCATTGAGTATTGGGAGATAATTTCCATCACTATACAGAATTTGTATCATCTACCAGACATTGATAAATTGTTTGATAATATTTTTTCAAATTTCAATCCTCATTTTGAGTAGCATCAGTTTTTATTGATTAAGGATGATATAATAAATAAAAAATTCTGTATAAGGAATATAAATTTTGAGTTTTTAATTATTTGTTTTGATTGAATATTACACCCTCTATATTTATTGATCTGATAAATAGTGAATTCAATGACTATCTGGATATTTTTTTGTGTAATTTTATAAAGATATATTGGTATACTATAAAATATATGAATATAATAAGAGTAATTTGTGGATTATCCTTGAGGATCTCAGTGGAAATAAGTTAAATGGAATATTTAGTAATAGAGATTTTTTTTCTATTGGAAGTTTCATTTGTTGGATATATTTTCTCTAAGGATAGGATATATATATATTGATCCTTCTAAGAAGAATGTAGTCAACGATTGTATTATTCCAATGAACATAGCTAAGATGCATAATTTCTATGGATTATTATGTAATTGTTGATTATTTATTTAAATACAATGATAATAACATTATAATTAGGAAAGATGTATTTTTTATCTAATGATTCATAAAAATATCAATTTATGTTTCCTTATATGGAAAAATAGGGCTCTTACTTAGTTATCTTGTATGTTTGAAATACATTAATGAAATTATATAAAACATGATCTGAATTTTGAATCTATAATCAATTTTTTAAATATATATATGTGTCACCTATACTATGAGAGATGTGATACATATTCATATTAAAATATTCTGAAAAAAATAATCTTACTTAAAGTTCACATAGTGTGTAGAATGAGATAGTTGGGGTAACATAAGTACTGTGATTTCTCAATACACATCCACCCAAGGGAAAGGTATAAAGGCTGATGAATTGAGTAGGATAAATCATGGGTTCTTTCTGGGAATATGGTAGAAAAGGATCCTATATTCATGGATTTAGTATAATTGAATATTGGAATAAATATGGAAGTGGAAACATCCTTACATTCCCAAATTATTTATAAAACGTCTTTACTGTAGAAGATAAAAAAGTATTAGCTATTTGAAAAGAGCTTACAAAATGAAATCATATCTATGATGGATGTGAAATTGGAATACTTATCTTATAAAGTTGTTATATTTAAATTTCTAACAAGACTGTGTGTTCTATCCAAACATGATCTAGAGAAGGAATTACTGGTTTAATCTTATATATAACATTTCCCTACATACCCAATTAGTAAAAACAAATATGTATTTAATGGAACAATATTTTTATGGAAAATATGAAGTGGTAAATTTCTGACTATGTATCACTATTCTTGTATTTTCAATAGGTATAGGATGAGAGACAACATTCTAAATTTTTATGGATCCTATCCCTATATAAATATTTAAATGAGATGATAATATTATTGTTTTTTTTCATTGGACTACCAAAGACTCATAAGAGTAATTATACTATAAGCGTTATTTTTCATCACTTTCCATGTCTACAAATTTTATCTCTATAAGGGAGTATATATACTTTAATAAATCTGAAAAAATCAATATAGATGATGTTGAGAGACTTCAAGCTGAACCTCAATTAATCATATCTTATGTTAAACTACAGTTCAGAATAAATATTCTAGAAGTGTCTTCAAAAGGTTCTTGACAACATGATATGATTGAGAACCACCTATCAACCTTCCACTAATGGATAGTCTCCACCAAATATACAAATATTAGATTTAATGATAAGTTCATGCTCATTTGACATTCAATGTATGTGGTATTAGTATCTAACTTTGTGTGATTTTTCATATAATAATACATTTTATGTATTTATTTAAATAGAAGAATATGAGGCACAGATTGGGAAGATATACGGTGTTTTATCCTATTGAGATGATGTTCGAGAAAGGGATCCAGTACACACAAAAACACTTTGACTAGATAGTGGAGAAAGATATAACTATTCAAAATTATATTAAAATAGGACAAAGTATATAGAAGATTTATGTAGATAATTAGAGAAATGATTTATCATTTCATTCGTGGTATCATGTTTTAATAAAGAAATATCTATTTAAGGGAGTTAAATTTTTTGGAAAAAAGGGATGTTAGTCCCAAGGTACATCTTTCATTTTTATATATTTGAAAGAATTAATGTCGCATGTCTTTTTTATTAATGAAGAAAAATATCTTGAAATTTAATGATTTATTGCATATCTAATTATTAAATAATTACATGTCAAACCTAAAATAGGTACTCATCCCTAAGGTAATAGAGTTGGATATTGATTTATCATATTTTTAAGAGTGTATCCATATTCTTGACACTAGTGATATAATATTGATGAATCAAATTAATCGTCTAGTAAAGGTACGTAAGATAAATTTTATGATATATGATGTAGTGTCGGGACCTGATCAACTAATAATAAATAACCACCAATTTTTATTATATAATGAAATTCTAAAAAATCCATGAAGGAATTATTTACTTCCGAGAATGTAATACCAATGATTCAATTATAGTAAGTAAGAATATTATCATAAAGAAACTAATGTTTAATAAATATTTTATTATTTCATAGCATGATATTTATAAATACTATAATTAGAATTTCATAATGTGAACATCATTTTTTATCATGTAAAAATTTACATAGGATGATTATTAGGGGAATTTCCATAAAAATGATTTTTGATGAATAATTATAAGGAATTTTTTAGATATATTTATTTTTTTTGAGGTAGTTTAATATTTATAAATATAAATCAAGGATTAATTATTCCTAAATTTATTATCATTTTTTTATTCATGAAGATAGAATCATTTAATGGAAACAGATACATTTTTTTGAAAACCATATTTATATTTATATTGTAAGATAATAAATAAAATTAATCTTTTATAATAAATGAAATTGATGAAATTTATTTATGAAATGTTAGACTATATATATTAAAATTCATTTAATGGTTTTTCGAAAGGAAGGATATTAAATTCATATTTATGCTTAAAGGTATAATTGTTTCTAAAAATGAACTATAGCGAAATATGTGAACTAAAAATAAAATTAATGATTACAAATTTTAAATATTGAATCTAAAAAATGTTTTTATTATATGTAATAATGATTTTCATATTTTTCAATACATATATTTTATAATTTTTGGTCATAACATTGAATTACCATGTTTTTTTCACCATAATAATTGTCAAGAGGGTTAAAGTGGGACATAATGTAAGGGATAAGGCTGCAGACATAACAAAAAAAGAATCCAGGATTTATTGGTTGTGTGGATAATCAAACTAGAATAACTTATCTAAAATATTATTCTTATATGGTAAAACATGCCCTTGAAAATTATGATTATTTACATTAATGTAATAAGTATTTAAAAATGTTCAACCCCTCACACTTACAAAACGAGTCATTGTCCACCTCAATTCATCACACTCCATGAGTATCCTATATTAACCAAGACCTAAAAAATAACTCCCAATAATTTTTTTCTTGTTCTATAGGTTAATTTCATCCGAAAATATCAATCTAGGATGGATGGATGAGAGATACAAAAGTTGATACCCAAGAAAGAGGTAATCATTTTAACCTAATTTTTTCCAATTTTATTCTTCATAAAACACCAAAAAATAGTATACAACCACAAAAAAATATAGAAATAAATATATTTAGTTCAATTAAATTCAACTATATTGAATTAATAATCATTATCTACCTTCCCCCAATTCCTTATAAAAATGAGAATGTTTCTCATGTTACATTTGGACAACCGCCTCCATGAATGAAATATTTCATTTTTTATCAATGCCTTACATGAATGGTCATAATATTTTTTAATAATACATGTTATATTTATAGAATAAATATTATTTTGGTAATATAAACCATTATCTACCTTAATTACCTTCCATTGGAAAATGAATACAGCTCATATGTATTGTGTGGACAACGGCCTCCATGAATGATATCTTTCATTTTTAATCACATAATTTCATAGATGGTAGTAAAATGGATTTAAAAAATTAATATGATGTTTTAAACATTATTAACATATTGGAAGTAAAATTTTCTCTATTATATTAGAAATATTAACAACAAATGGTCAATGTAAATGAAATCACCTAATACAAGATAATCGATTTTCTTTAAATAGAATATATTTTAGAAAAAATATTGAACTATGAAAATATTATAATAATGGATAGTTATATTTAAAATATAACTATAATTACTTATATGAATTAATTATTTTTTAAAACCATTTACCATGGTCAGTATACCAAAGCTTTTTCAATGAAATTAACGAAACTACATAATTTTGTTGATGTATGACAAAACAATTCAATAAATGAATGAAATATGAAAATGAATAGAATGAAAAAAATAATTTAGATGAAATTGTTTAATAATCAATTATTTAAAATATTATCTTAATTATTTATAAGGACAAAGTTCATTCTATCAAGTGAGAATCCAAGGTCAGGGTTGATTTTACAATCTCAATTTTTTTCTACACTTTTTTTGTTCCAATTTTCATTGGGGAAATTTCATTTTTTTATACTTACCCATTCTTAACATATATCGTTTGTAAATTATTTTAGATGAATATTCAGCACAAAAAAAATTACATGCAGAAAGACTATAATAATTTAGTGTATTTGGGAAATGGGAACACATTCTTTAAATTTGGTGAATCATCTACAACATCTACTATATAGATCTTCCACTTTTATATTCCAAAATAAAATCATTCTTCATGCCCCAGGGAATGAGAAAAAAACAATTTGTGAGATCATATGATTAGTAAGGCTAAACGTAATGGAGATACATAAGCAAGACATGGGAATAAAAGTTTGAGAAAATGATCAAATAATTTCTTGATCATACAAAACATATAAAAGATCATAATCAAGAGTATTGAAATAAATATTAGTTTTTGAAAAGAGATTAATCATAAGGAAATAATATAGCATGATTCATGAGAGTATATCATTAGCATTAGACATATAATTATTGGCATAATAAATGAATACAGAATTTTATATCAAGGCTACCTACCAGGACTGTCATAACATGTTATGCATGGGACAATCACCCATATACCTGCTTCGGTATTTGAGTAAAAATTAATGTACCCTGTTTATTTTAGGCATGGTATACAACCTATATACACTTCTATTTTTATTGTTAGTATAAGACTACTATATACTCTTGTATTCATGTTTGGTCCACAACTAGTCTACCCCCTTATTTTTTGGATTCAGCTACAACATATTAAACATCTTTTTTTCAGGCATGGTCTACAACCTATATACCCTATTGTATTAAGGATTAACATAAAACCCATATACCCTCTTGTTTTTTGTTTTGGACTAAAAATTCTATATTCTCTTTCTTTTGGGCTTGGGCTAAAACACATGTACCCTTTGTTTTAAATATTGTCCTATAACTCGTATACCCTATTATTTTTTGGATTGATCGGAAACATGTATACCATTTGATCTCAAATACCATTTTCCTTAAAAAATTAATTTTATTTAGTTATATTTTTTACTTTTCTTAATATTTAATCATACATATATGTTCCAAAATAAAATGTAACATTCATCAAATCATGATCCATAAAATGTTACGATTTTCATAACCATCTTATCATAACACATGATTTAAAATGGGTATTATGAAAATTTCATCATATCATAACCTATGAAAAATAGATAGGTTTCGTAACAATTTCATCATGGAATACCTTGTGATAAGAATTGGATTTCAGATGCCTTTTATCATTGTAAGACATGTTTATGTGAAATGAGTTTCGTAAAGAACTAGTCATCTTAAACATAAGCCTTTAAAAGAATGAGTAATAATGGTTTCCATGTATATTTTAGAGATGCCAAACTTGATGTACATGGAAATTACATTACATTTTCGGAATAATTAATACATAACAAGAAGCCACACTCAATGTCTGTAATAGTTTAGTGTCTTTGGAAACTCGGAACATAATCTTCTAATCTTGGTGAAATATCTTCAATATCTCCCATAAAGATCTTCCCCTTTTGTTTTCTTAACTGAAACATTTTTTCATATCCTGGGGAAAAGAAAACATATAAAGGGTGAGATAAAATTCTCAATATAGTTAAAAATGGAAAACATACTATCCATAAAAATTTGACATAAAAATATGATCATAAAATCTAAACATCAAAATCTTGAGAAATGACATAAAACATGGAAGTACATAAGGATTAAATCATAAAGGAAAATTAATCATGATAAACTATAATGTGAGTAAAACATGTAATTTTTTAAAAACATTAATCATAAGATATGATTTCCAAAGTAGCCAAGGCATTACTGCCAAAACCATCATAGTGGACAAAGTCCCTTTCTGAATTGAGTTCACTCCTCGTTCCAGTCCTGTACCACTGAACCAGATTAACTTTCCATTCCAACCATGTATATCTCATGAGATATAAATCATTACCCAATGAATTGGAGGGAGATATATCTAGGTCCCACCCATCATATAATGAAATGATTCTTACTTATAACACAATATAAACATAAAACATTCATAATAACCCAATGAATAAAATGGGTTTCATAAATATCTTCCCCTCATCACATAATCCTTATAAAACAAACGGAGATCATTTAATCATAAGAAAAATCGCACCATGTAAATAATAGAGACATTATACATTAAACATAAACATGATAAATAATGTCATCTTAGTTGGAAGATAGTTTTGATAAAACAATTGAAATGAATTATTGAAGAAAATATCCTTTCTTCTTCAAAATCATTTTTTTTCACAATACTCCCCACTATTTTAAAAGAAAATAATTTTTTGAAAATAACCATGAAAACATGTAGATGAAGCTTCATAAAAATTAGGTATTATAAAACTGTAAAAATCCTTTCATTCCTTATAAGTTAAAAACATTCCCCTCATACATTTGCTAGAAAAGTCAAAAAGTTACTCGTATGGTAAAGAAAAGAAAGATTATTTCCATAACACAATGTAAAAGTCATAGTAACAAAAAATGAGTTTAAACATACATGGAAGAATATTAAAAACTATATGAAAAACATTTTTATGGGCATGGATGAAATATATAACCCCAGTAAATATTTACATATAAGCGATCTCAGATAAAAATGAGATTGTAAAATTATGCCTTTCCGTAGGTCCGATAAGCTTTGAACGTATCTGAATCTCCTATATAACTATACAGATAATGTCATAGAATTATTCTAGAAACATAGTAATTATTATGATATCATATATGGTCATAATACTATCGTCTTATTAATATATTTCATTGCTACTTGATATTCAGGTGTTCATTGCTTTATGTCTTTATGCATGTTTTGTCGAATAAATTCTTATTACACTTTTTAGTTTATAGATACCTCATTTACAGAATGGTATTAGTGTAATATATATCATATATATTTATTTAATTCATTTATATAATCATTATTTAATTAATATCATGTAGAACATGTCGCATCACATCGTGGAGTAGGGAGGTCGTACGTACGCACGAGTGATGATATCGTTCCCATAATTATATGAATGAAATTGGAGTCAATGATATAATATCTCAGAATAATTATAATGTTATAATAATCATATATCATTATTCTTTACACCATTATACACATCCATGTAAGGTGGTGGTGGAAAAATATATTACACCACGGTATGGAGACGATATTCCAAACGTATGCATGCGTGTTGATTTCGTTTTCCGTAAGATGGATAGAAGGTGAAATGGGTTTGGGTCATATTTATAATATCATATCAGTATATTAGTGATACTTATTGTATTACTTTATAATGAAACAACTAAATAATTAGAAGTTGAATAAGACAGAAACTTGAAAGAATCAGTATAAGAGATTACCTCTTCTTCAACGCACGTATTTTAAGCTTCCTCTTAAAAACTAGAGTTGGTCGTCTGAGAAGACCAGAACATCAATAATATAACTATATAGGTTTAGAGGATAAATTATTATGTTTTTTCTGAGATTGAAGGCTCAAAATTTAGTAAAGAGGAGAAGGAAGGAGGTTCCGTTATATAGGAGAGGAGAGGGGCCCTTTTGGAAACCATAAAAATATTAATTAATAATAAAATGAAACCCCACTTGAAAACCTCCAAAACATGAATAAATTCGAATATGAGATGAGATAGGGTTGTAATCGCATCAACCAATAAAATTTAGACATGTTTATAGTTTATTTTAAACCTAATCAACTTGATTTATCATTATTTAATATATTTAATTTTATTTGTGGTAATAAAATTCATAAATTTAAATTGTTATAAATAATTACTTATGTGTTGGGAATTTTCTATAATTGGATAATTTATAACATTTTATACCATAAAAATTTTAATTTATAATTTTAAAATATTTTTGGGATTTTTAAACAATTTTATATTATGTTAATTTTATAAAATAACAATAGTGTCAATTTTGACACAATTCATTTATTTGAATTTAAATAAAATCCACACAGAATATATGTTCAAAATAAAATCTTTAATAGATTCATAACATGACATATATATCTAGAAAATTCGTGGAGAACATTAAATATTTCATATAATATTTATTTTAATATTTTAATCCATTTATTTGATATTTCAGTCAATAAAATAATTTCAACATCACTATTGTGTCACCTTTAATGATAATTATTTAGTCCCTAAAAATTCTATATAAATTCCAATGATGCAGATAATTTTATTATATTTCTGTATACTATTTATGTTTGATGTTTCATGATGTTTATCACTAAATTAATATTACTATAATTTTAAGATTTAATAGAGTGACATGTTGTAACTTTCTTTGGTTTTAATAATAATTAAATTATTTCCATGGTCAAAAGTCCATAAAATGAGTCTATTCCAACCCTTAGGTGATATGGGTATACTTTTAGTGATCCAATATAATTTTTCTAGATTTTAGGGTAATTTTATAATCTTATTTTTACCCTTAATTACCTGATTTATCTTTAACATCAGTAAATAAATATTACCGTAGTTACTATTCATAATATCAAAAAAATAAAAGTAACCTATTAACCTAATTTGGAACCACTAAATTAAAATATGGAATCAATTATTCAAAATTAAAAACACAGAAGTTGCAGTAATAAATTTAAAATTAATCTCATTGTAAAGAACCCAGGTTTTAAAAGTTAAAACATTACCAAAGATTGCAATGTTTTTATCTATTAATTCAATTTAAAATTTATAGTAATGAAATATATTATATTAAATGGTAAAAATATATTCTATATAAACTTTAAAACAATTCAATAATATAATTTATCCATATAAATTATTGGGATGAAAAAAATTTGTTTTTAATTAAAATATAGTGTCTTTTTACTATTCATTAAAATATGAAATTATCAGAATAATATGAAAAATTAATCCAAATAAAATTTTTATATCCTTATTCCAATGAAGTATTGTATTTTTTCAAATTTATCTTATAAACATGTCAAAAAATAAATTTAATGTCGGTTCGCCATCAAAAGGCTGCAAAACTGCATTTTTTGAAAAATACTTATTTTACCGAAAAAAATTATTTTATTCTCATACCAAGTTCAATAAAATGTTTAAGATGAATTATAATGTCATAATATTAAAATTTTAGTTACTAATATTCATAAAGTCTAGTTTATAATAATATTATAGAAATATATTTTCGTTTATTGAAACTCAGTATTGCGTAAAACACACGCTATTGAGGAAGGTTTCTCTTGCATGTAAGACAAAACAAAAATAGTTTTTTCCAATAATATAAGTTAATAGTGTGTTGCATATAGCACAATCTAATTTTTGTGTAGCGTACAACCCAAGAGATCAATTAAATTAAAATATTATTTTTTATAAAATCTCGGGGTGTTACATTCTACCCCCTTAAAATGAATTTCTCCCTCGAAATTCATTGAGGTCATAAATTTATTAATACATGAATGTTTATTTCATAGAAATCCACATCCTAAAAAGTAATACCAGAAATTAACTTTAAAAAATAATGTATGAAGGTTACAGTTACCCAAAATAACTAATCACTCGGTTTCCACATAGGAGAACATAGGTGAAAATATGGATATAGTAGAGAAATGTAACCATCATGTTCAGATGGAGAGTGGTAGAGAACATGGTTATGAAAAAGCCAACAATCACAAAGCCCTAAATATGTTATGATCTAAGGTATCATCTGATTCATCAGATATGAGGGCAATAGGACAACATATTTGGTTTTCATAATCATTTCCCTAAAGTTGAAAAAATTGGAATTAGAAGAAATACTTTCTTGATTTTGGTACAATCTCACTGTTGGACATTCCATGAATAATTTACACTTCATCCCATAATGAAATGTAGTTGAATTTTCCATTCATGATGTGTTGGTATATCATGTGATATAATGATGGGTCATTCCATCTGTCTCAAACAAATGGTTAGCAAAAGATATCAAATATACATAAGTCCATCTATGGTGAGGTTAATCATATATTATTCCAAAAATAGAATTATAATTTATCTATCATACCGCTTAAAATAAAACTAGTTTCTACTAACCAGGGATTTCTTGTAGGCCAGTGGGAGGCGATAAAGGCCTATCACACTTTGGTTGTGGGTTAGATTCCCGCAACCTTATCCGACACAACGTGGTGTCATCCATCCTGCAGGTTTTCCTTTTTCTAAAACTACATTATTATAACATCCCATCAATAATATAAAAAATGTTCTAGCCTTAAACAATACTAAATTATGTAAAACATAATCCATTCAAATCTTTATGATTATCCAAAATACTTCTGTCCAAGATCATAGTATAAAGAAAACAATTACTAGAAATTTCATCTACATATCATGTCAATATCATCATTTATCCCCCATATATCATACGATATATCTTGTTGGTCACATTCCAAACATTTGAATACCTTAATCATGTATTCTCTTGAAAAATGAATACCCATTGAACCTTAATGAAAAAATGAATGCTGTCAAATGTAAACTCTTTCTACATACATAAATCCCAAAATTTCTATATACTCAAACAATGAAATTACTTTGTCTTTATATAAGTTATAAGCTCATTTAATTTTATCTTTATCCCTTCATTATGTGCATATCATCTTCTTTTTAAAAAATATTTCAATCAATTTTCATGGTTACCGGTACCATAAAATTATTTAAAACCAATATATAGATATTCCAAAATTCGATGATACCTTAAATGAGATTCCATGATACTATTTTAAAATCGCATTACATAAACACATAAGAATTCCATAACATCATTTTCATACTCAACATCACAAATAGTGATCCCATGTGACTTCCCATTATCCTTTACTTATGAGGTTGCTCGCTTTGATCATCATTAACCCTTGGATTAGGGCATTGATTATCTTAATGCCCCATTTCCTTGCACTTGAAGCATTGAAGTGTTGGTGGAGTGTTCTCTGTAGTCTTTTCACTATTCACATCATTAGCTACCTTTTTCCCATTACTTCGACACTCAACTGCTCGATGACCTTATTTTCCACACTTAAAACATTTTCTAGTACCTTTTAAACAATATCCACTATGCTTCTTTCCACAAATTGAGCATAAAGAAATATTAATATTCTTTCCACCATTTTTCTGAGATTTTTCCTTGAACTCCATCTTTTGTTTGTTGTCCAAACCATGAGATCGATATGTAACACCAACTTAAATTTCCATCTTGATAGCACAACACATAATTTTTTCATAGCTACTGAAGTCTATTATAGTTAATTCCATTCGAAGACTTGGTTTTCAGCCACTAAAGAATCGATCAACATTACTTTCAGGTTAGATGATAATGCCAGATCCATAACATGCAAGCCTTCTAAAATTAGCTTTGTATATAACAACAGATTCATCATCCATTTACTTAATCTCAAGGAACTCATTTTTTATCTTTTTTCAAATATTATAGGAGAAGTACTTATTGAAAACCATGTTCTTGAACTCATCTCATTCCATTGATTCAATTTCATCTTGGGTCCTTGTATTCTTAATTAGAGTCTACCACTGTTCTGCTTCACCATATAAATGATAAACATCTAGAATGACGTTTTCATGTTCTGAATAGAAAAGTATGGAAAATATCTTTACAATGGCACTGATCCATTGTTCAGTAACAAGTGTATTAGAAGACCCACTAAAACAAGGTGGATGTTTCCTCATGAAGGACTCAATAGAATATTGTTCCCTTCTCTGCTCATTTGGAAGTACAGAAAGATTCATAGCTTGTGTAAGTATAGTAATATGATTTTTCACTCCATCTCCCATAACATTGATTTTTTCAGAAGGTCAATCAATGAATTTTCCATTATATTGATCAACACAGTTCCTTCGGGTTCCAGTCATCGTCTGAACCCCAAAAAGAATAGTGTGAGAGGGAAAAATCCTGCTAGGGAAAACAACATAATAAAGGGGGAGTACCTTCAATATCTAACATCTTAGGTTTAATTCGATTATCGTTACCGTAATCCTATGAATGTAACCAATACATATACTTAACCTTAGGGACATCCCAAGACATACCATAGAAATATCTCTAGGGATTTTACTAATGTTTTGGAATCCTAGTTTCCAAAGGTTAACTAAACCTTTCCTCTGATACCAACTGTAGATACCCCAAACATGATATACATGGAAATTACATTACATTTTTACAATAATTAATACATAAAAACAACCAACACCTAAGGACCATAATAGTTTATTGTCTTTGGAAACTTGGAACATAATATTCTAATCATGGTGAAAGATCTTCAACATCTTCCATAAAGATCTTCCCCTTTTTTTCTTACCTAAAACCTTTCTTTATGTCCTAGGGAAAAGAAAAAATATAAAGGGTGAGCTCAAATGCTTAGTAAGGGTAAACATGGAGAACATAAAAACAATCCATAAAATTTTGAACGTAAAAACATGATCATAAAATATAAGAATCAAAATCTTGAGCAATGACATAAAATAGGACAGTACAGAAGGCATAGATCATAAAGGAACATTAATCATGATAAACTATAATGGGTGTAAAACATGTAATTGTGGAAAAACATTAAGCACATGATATGATTTCCATAGTAGCCAAGGCATTGCTTCCAAGACCATCATAGTGGACAAAGTCACTTTCTGAATCGAGTTCACTCCTTATTCCAGTACTGTATCATAGAACCGGATTAACATTTCATTCTAGCCATGTCAATATAATGATATATAAAAATGTATCCATTGCATTGGATGGAGATATAGGTCCCACCCATCTTATGATGAAATCATTCTTACTTGTGCCACAAAATAAACATATAACATTCATCATAACCCAAATAATAAAATGGGATTCATAAACATCATCCCATCATCACATAATCCTTATAAAACAAATGGATATCCTTTAATCATAAGAAAAATTACACCAAGAAGATAATATAGAAATTATACTTGAAACATAATCATTCTAAATAATTTCATCATAGATGGAAGATAGTTTTGATAGAACACTTGAAATGAATTCATGAGGAAAATATCCTTTCTTCTTCAAAATCATTTTCTTTTCACAATATTCCACACAGTTTTTAAAGAAAATGATATTTTGAAAATAACCATGAAAACTTGTTGAGGAAGCTTCATGAAAATTAGGTGTTAGGAAACCGTAAAAATCTGTTCGTACCGTATAAGTTAAAAACAACATTATCCTCATACTTCTTCCGGAAAAGTCAAAAAGTTACTCATATGGTAAACAAAAGAAAGATTATTTCCATAACACAATGTAAAAGTCAAAGAGGGGTAAAAATGTCTTTAAAAATAAATTGAAGAATATTAAACATTATATGAAAAACATTTTTATGGATTTGGATGAAAAATATAACCTCAGTAAATACTAATGTATAAGCAATCTCTGATAAAAATGAGATTGAAAAATTTTTCCTTACCTTATATCTGATAAGCTTTGTACATATCTAAATCTTCTGTATAATGATTTAAATAATGTCATAGACTTATTACAGAATCATATTAGTTATTATGATATCGTATATGGTCATATTCTTATTGGAATATTAATAATAATTCATTGATACTTATTATTCGTGTGTTTATTGCATAATGTTCTTATCCGTGTTTTGTTGAATAAATTCTTATTCCTATTTTTAGGTTATCCATACCACCATTATAGAATGGTATTAGTGTAATTTATATCATATATATTCATTAAATTCATTTATATAATCATTATTCAATGAAGATCATGTAGAACGAGTCGCATCACATCGTGGAGATGGTAGGCCGTACGTATGCACGAGCGATGATATCGTTCCCATAATTATATGAATGGAATTGGAGTTGATGATATAATATATCAGAATCAGTGTCATGTTACAATAATCATATATAGTTATTCTTTACACCATTATACCCATCCATGTAAGGTGGAGGTTGAAAAACAGATTACACCACGTCGCGGAGACAATATTCTGTACATACGCACACGCGGTGATTTCGTTTTCCGTAGGATGGATAGAAGGTGAAATGGGTTTGTGTCATATTGATAATATCATATTAGTTTATTATTTATACTTATTGTATTAATTTATAATGAAAACACTAAATAATGGGATGTTGAAGATGAAAGAAACTCAAAATAATCGGTAGAAGAGATTACCACTTCTTCGACACACCTCTTTTACGCATCCTATTAAGGCACTAGAGTTGGTCTTTTAAAAATACCAGAACCTATATAATATAACTAGATAAGTTGATAAGAGAAATTGGTAGGGTTTTTCTGAGCTTTATGGTTAGAAATTGAGTGAAGAGAAGAGGGAAGTAGGTTCCCTAATATAGGAGAGGAGAGGGGCACTTTTGGAAACCTCAAAAATATTAATTAATAATAAAATGAAACCCCACGTAAAAACCTAAAAAATGACACAATTCAATGATAATATGATATACGGTTGTAATATCATAAACCAATAAAATTTAGACATGTTTAATATTTTTTTAAACCTTATCATCTTCATATATCATTATATAATCTATTTAATTTTAGTTATGTTAACAAAATTCTAAATTTTAAATTGTTATATATAATTACATAGGTGTTTTGAATTATCCATAATTGGATATTTTATAACATTTTAGACCATATAACTTTTAGTTTATAATGTTTATATATTTTTGTGATTTTTAATCAATTTTATATTATGTTATTTTTGTAAAATAACAATAGTGTCAATTTTGACACTATTCATTTATTTGAACTTAAATAAAATCCAAACAGAAGATATGTTCGAAATAAAATATATAATAGATTCATAACATGTCATATATATCTATAAAATTAGTGTAGCACATTAAGTAGTTCATATAATATTTATTTTAATATTTTTAGAACAATTTATTTGATACTTCAATCAATAAAATAATTTCAAAATCACTATTGTGTCACCTTTAATAAAAATTATTTAATCCCTAAAAATTATAAATAAATTCACATGATTCAGATAATTTTATTATATTCTTGTATACTACTCATGTTTTATGTTTCATGAAGTTTATCACTAAATTAAAATTTTTATACTTATAAGAATTAAGAGAGTGACATGTTGTCACTTTCTTTGGTTTTAATAATAATTAAATTATTTCCATGGTAAAAAGTACATAAAATGAATTTATTATAACCCTTAGGTGATATGGGTTGACTTTTAGTCATCCAATAGAATTTTGGAAGATGTTAGGGTAATTTTATAATCTTATGTTTAACCATAATTACTCGATTTACCTTTAACTGCAGTAAATAAAAATTACCGTAGTTGCTATTCATAAAATGAAAAAAATATAAGTAACCTATTAAAATAATTTGGACACAATTAATTTAAATATGAAATCCATTTTTCAAAATTGAAAACCACAATGTTTCAGTAATTAATTTTAAATTAATCTTTTTGTTAAGAAACCGGGTTTTAAAAGTTAAAACATTTCCAACAGTTGAAATGTTTTACCTATAAATTCAATTTAAAATTAATGTTAATGACATACATTATATTGAATGGTAAAAAATATATTCTATTTATACATTAAAACCATTAAATATTATAATTCAACCATATAAATTATTGCGATGAAGAAAGTGTTTTTTAATTAAAATATACCGTGTTTCTACTATTCATTAAAATATGAAGGTTATCAGAATAATATGATACAAATTTCCAAAGTAAATTATTATATCCTGATTCCAAAGAAGAATTTTATTTTTTCAAATTGAACTAATAAACATGTCAAAAACTAAATTTAATGTGGGTGTGCCATCAAAAGGGAACAAAACTGCATTTTTTTAAATGTACTTATTTTACCCAAATTTTTTTGTTCTCATACCATGTTCTATAAATTGTGTAAGATGAATTATAATTTCATAAAATTATAAATGTAGTTACTACTATTTATAAAGGCTAGTTCAGAATAATATTATAACAATATATCATTATTTAGTGAAACTTAGTATTGCGTACAACACATGCTATTAAGGAAGGTTACTCTTGCGTGTAACACAAACCAAGAATAGTGATTGTGTATAATATAAGCTAATATGGTGTTGCGTATAGCACAAGCTATTTTTGGTGTAACATTCAACATATGCAATCAATGAAATTAAAAGAATATTTTTCATAAAATATTGTGGTGTTACAGATATATAAAATTATTTCATATTAAATGGAAAGTATTTTTAAAGGATCATTTATTACATTTCATGATGAAAATATTCATTATACTTTAAAAAATTCATTTTAAATCATTATACATTTTGAAAACCCTTTATCTTTGAAATTTTCATTGAAAACTTATAAACGAAGAATTAAAACCATTTGAAAAAATTTTTAATACATAATTAATTTATAAAATCCTTATCCTTGAAAATGAGTTTAAAATATCATTTAAAAACATTTTTTGAATTTTTTTTTAGAAAATATAGTTTTGAAAGAACACTTTTTTCCGATCAAAAAGAAAAATAATGTCGTATTTTCATAAAAATGATTTATTAATTATATAAATTAATAAAGAGTGTAAAATTGTAAAATTTCAAGAATATATCGTTAATAAACAAATTATAACAAAAATAATTAATGTTCTTGTGATATAGATCATAATATTTCACCAAAACACGCATAATCATAAACAATCTTGATAAAAGATGAGGTTGTAACATTAAACATTTACCACTTTGGTAACATTGAATCATAATCCCTATGAAATAATAAAATTACGTAAGTCATAAAATATCATTAAAATAAGTATATCATGATATAACATATCAAATGAAATTTTAAACACCTCGTAAAAAAATATTGGTGCATAACATATGTCTAATAGACAGAAAATTAAGACAAAACAACCATACATATTTGGTAAATTAAAAACAATAAACACAATTAAATATAGATCATTAAATGGATATTTAAAAATACATAAAAATAGATATAATATTCATATTATACATTAACATAAATTATATACACTAAAAAAAGAAATGAGTGGTAAATATGGTATAAGTCCCACAGAAATAAAAGTGAGACTAGAAATCTTCTTACTACATGAGTAACATCAAAATCATGATCTCCATAAAAGAATAACATAAATTAAAAAAAATTATATCATTAAATACATTTATATTGTGATCTTCATGTGTCATATATTAGTATATACACCACACAACAAGAATAATTTGTCGATATAGAATATATCTCAAATAAATGAAAGTTAGACGAGAAAACTGTTACCATAAATCATCACATTACCTATACACATTCAAACCTGTTGTAAAATAAAAATAATATTATTATAAATATAAAAATGGACCATATTATTTTATCGCATACCTTAAATTATTTTAATATGAAATCATAGTACTCATTTATTCACAATTCCATGTTAATGTTATGTTTCCTGTAATATGTGTTTTGTTTTTCATATATGCTTTGGTTTGTTATTCTTGATCATCTTTACGATATCATGATTTTAATATTTAAATAATTTAAAACCTAATATAAATTTCATAAATATTAATAAATTATTTATTTATAATGTTATATAAAAGTTATAAATATGATGTGAAATGCATCGTTCATGGAGACGGTTGGTTGTATGTATCCACGAACGTGGTTTCTATATTTTATCATATTGAAAGAAAGAATGTACACAATATATATATATATAATCATTCACGTAGAATAATTATGTCCAATATATAATTTATGATTACGAAATCCATCCTTACTACATTCCATTTAAAGCGAGAATGAATCATATCACTATGAGGTGGCGATAGTCCACCCGTCCATAAACAAAGTTTTCATGTTCCAAAACATAGAAATATTGAATGAAAGTGTTATATAATAATCCCAAATTCATTAAAAATAATATATTTCATATATATAAAATAAAATATTAACTCCATCATTATTCGCACCATTTAAATGTTGTAATGGAAGAACAAAAAACATTTGTTCATGAGGTGGTAGTATGTTGTAGACGTGAATAATGATTGTGTATCTCATTTGATGGTAGTTCATGAAGGTGTAGATATTAACATTATCATATTAAAAAATTAGAATATTTATTATACTGATGTTATTATATAATATTTATATAATAGTTATTTAATGGAAGGATAAATAAATAAAACAAAATTGCTCATTGTAAAACATTGCAACTTTTTTGGGTAACTCATTTTGGATTTCACCAAAGGGCTTACTTGGTTGACTTTATGGAATCATTCATGCAATTATGTTTATAGTAGTTTTCTTGGGACATTAATTTTTCATGTTGATTATGTTACAAATGGATTTAGAGGTGTGATTATGTGAGCAGGTTGAGTTCCCTTTTATAGTGGAGGGGGAGTGGCATTCTTGAAAATATAAAAATATACACACAATTGAGAGGACTCCCTTGCATCATGTGCCACCAATAATGGTCCATTTTCTAGAAAATGGGTAATATGGTAGAAATATTCCCATAAAACAGAATTTGTACATCTGTCTAGGTTATCTGGACTATAAGGTATTTTTTCACTCATAGTAAAATAGTTTTTACAATAATCATTGTAATTAATTTTCATTCAATTCTATTATATATTTGGGAGAACATTGTTAACCATATAATAACATATAGATAATTTTTAATATAAATATTTAATATATTTTCCAAATTCTGAACACATAATTATAATAAATTAATTTAAATTTAATCTCATAGATGTGACGATAGTGTGGGTTTGTAAATTAAAAAAGTTCAATTGTTTGAAATGTTTTTATATTGATTTTAAATTTTAAATTGTTTCAAATGAACAAAATTGGATTAATTTATGTATTATTTTTCTATTTTATCTTTAGGAGTAATTTAAAATAAAAATTTACTATATAAATAAATTATATGAAAATGCAGGATTCAATTAAAATTCAGTGTTTTTCACTATTCATCAAAAAATGAAACATCCTAGAAAATACCCAAAATTCACCCAGAGTAATTTTTGATATTCCTGTTTCAAAAAATGAAGTTTTTAATTTAAAATATATATTATAAATTTCTCAAATATTATTTTTAAAATAAGTCTTCCATTAAAAGTCGATATTATTTATTTTAGAAAAATATAACTTTTTATGCCTGAAATAGGATTTGTACTAATTTAATGAATATAATTCATATTTGATGGATGTAAAAAAAAACGAGTTTATAATATTTCATGATGATCTCTCACAGATAGTGATTAATTTAATTTATTAATATTAAATTCTTTCATGGGTAGAAAGGTTTGTTAAAAAAACACATCATTTATAGTAAATTGAATTTTTTTATTTATAATTTATTTATAACAAAAAAAATATTTTCCTTAACTTGTTTAAAAAGTAGATTCATAATTTAGTTCAAATTATTCGCTTCATCCATTCTAATGGCTAGGTGATCACTAAAAAAATATATTAATATTAATAGTATATTATAGTTCAGTAAAACTCGGTCTTTCTTGTAATTAATGATATCAAACGAACTCAGCATTGTGTGTAATAGAATTAAAAATTTGTGTTTCATGTACTGAAATCTAATCTACCTTTTTCTTGTAGCGTAAGATTAAAAATATTGTGGTATGTAATGAAAACCAAACCTATTTCCCTCGAAAAAAACAGGTTATATTCACCACTGCATGAAATGAAAAATATTAATGAGATGAAATTAATTCGAAAAAAATATTAAAAAAATATTGGTGGGTTAAATTCAACCCCCCTAAAATGATTCTCTCCCAAAAATTTCGTCTTTTCCATAAAATGTTTAGTACATCGAGTCTCCCTTCATATAAACCCACATCATAAAATTAATACTATAAAATCTTTTAGTAATGCAATATTAGAAACATGATGGTTACCCAAAGTAACTCATAACTATGTTACCAAGTAGGATAACATAGGTGGTATGTAAATATGGTGTGTAGAATAAAATAATAAATAATCATATATCATGATTGGGGTGATTTGACAAAATCTAATGAATGATCAATGGAATATTATGGGAATGAGAACCATAAACCATTAATTATTTATAAGACCATCAGTTAAATAGAAATAATGGTTTTAGGATAAATCATTATCATTATCATTTTCATATATTTGTTGACTTATTTTGATATCCAATAACACAAGTAAATTTAACTACTCTATTTCATACCTTTTCATAAAAAAATCACACTATATGGTTGTGTGTTTCATGATTTACATGTCATATCATACTCAAATAAATGAAGGTGAATTATTAGTTCCTCAATTATTAACAAATCATGATATCCCTACATAGAATGATAATTCATTGCATCTGTCTTTAGTTATCATCAAAATAAAAAGGGTTATCATAGGTTATATAATTTTCATAAATCATTATGTGGTGAGATAATACTTTACTCTCTAAAACCATACCTAATGATTATCTTAAACCTTTCAGTAACTGTTTATCCATGTAACCATTATAATGGATGGAAATCCAAAACCTTTGAATGAAGGTCACTAAATTTCTCAAAATAAGTTCAATATTGATCCCCCATATAATATAAATTGTCTATTGGTTTTCACATTCCATACATGTGAATAATGTCATATTATGTTATCATTAAACATGGTAATAACTTGAATTAACATAAATATTTTTATAATAAATGAATTCTTCCTTATTTTAAAGATTATTGGATATATTCCATAAATCCAAGAGTTTTTAAACATCATCCATGATAATATATTTTTTTTCAACAAATCAATAAATAGTTGAATGATAATCAGTAAAATCAAATTTACTTCATCCAAATCAATCATCTCTTTATCAAAGAAAAATAAAATTTTCTCATCCTAAAGAACACTGTATGTTTTACCTTCCCATAATAAAATTGTCAATTTTCCATTAAATCACTTTTCTATGTCATTATCACAATTAAACATGTTTTCTTAAATCCATAATGAAACACTTATACTGAAAATACTTATATATAAATTTCATGATTTTTATAACATAATCATTGAATTTCAAAAAAAAATTACTTCAATCATCCAACATTATTCTTATTCCATTACATGGGCTTTGTCATCTTATTCCACAATACCAATTTCCTAGAATATGAAATATGTATCATGTCTGAAGGTTCTTTAACCTAAAT
The DNA here is from genome assembly GCA_963277665.1 of Viscum album. Lineage (NCBI taxonomy): Eukaryota > Viridiplantae > Streptophyta > Magnoliopsida > Santalales > Viscaceae > Viscum > Viscum album. Next base: position 1,367,491,225 of record OY728133.1, on the reverse strand, counting down.
TTAATTTGTCTTCTTATGTAAAATGTAGACAATTCTGTTTGAACATCTCACACATTTCACATGTCATTCACAATAACTTAATATTGAGAAGTATAATCAATGGGAAACCACTTTCTTGATTCTCATCATGTGATATAAATATTTTTCATTTATTATTATAATTCCCATAAATTACACATCTATAATAATTAGGGTGAACCCATCACATTCTAGTTCCCACCACTAACTAAAACTATAAAACATATGGTTAACAACCACTACCACAAAACTCACTTTTCAAAACGCCACCATTTATCTATGCTTTATTTTAGTATTGTTAAAGGGGGAAACTTTATCAATGATTTTTTTAGTTGAAGTGATAAGGAGGGGGGAATTATCAGTGCTTTTTCCTAGAAATGATAAAGTGATTATTTCAAAAATAATAATTTTTCATGAAAAACAATATATTGATATATATATATATATTTATATGAATATATATATATATATAATATATTTTTTAAATGTGTTTTAGATATGTTTTAATAGAATATTACATTTAATATATATGAAATTTAGTTAAAATGGATTAAAATTATTTCAAAAAAATTATTAATTAATAATTTTCTAATTATCATCAACTAATAATCATTTAATAAAAAATTAATGAAAAAAAATTAAAAACTAATAACAGGTATAGAATAAAAATAAAATGTAAATCAAAATTCTAACATCCATAACATTTTATCTGGGTGTCTATTTGATATCAAGAGAATATAAAATTGTTTCCTATGATTATATCTACCCTCTAGTGACTCAAGGGAACCTTTTACCACATTTTTCGAGGCTAAAAAAAGACCCAGAATGACTCCAAAATTGTGTTTTTTTGGGATACCCTGATTTTTTAACATTTAAAGAGCTATATCTTCTGAACTAAATTCCCTATAGGCTCTTACCACATATCATATCAAATATTTTTTCATTTTCTTTTATTTGAATGGTTTTGGAGTTGAAATAGACTTATGGATGTTATGGTTGTTTTATCATTCTATGGATTTTCAGATAGACATATATATGTATTTATTCATATATATTTGTGTGTCTGTCTGTCTGTATTTGTTCTTGTGTGTGTGTGTTGTATATATGTTTGTATTTATTTATCTATAAACATACATAAAAACATATTTTATAAATGAATTTAAAACTAATCTTATAAATATATATACTAATATACAAATAAATATATGGATAAAAATTAAAACTATATATATATATAGTTATAAATATATATTCATATATTAATATATATATATATGAATATATTAATATATGAATAAATAAATATTTATTAATATAAATAAATATATTAATATTAATATGAATCAATATTAATATAAGAATAAATATAACTACATATGTAAATAGATATGTCATTAAATGGAGTAAAAAACTAAATGGATTAGTGTTAAAGATGATGGTGCACAAGGGGAGAGGTCTTGTGTTCGAGTTCTGGTGGAAGAAGGGGAATGAAAACAATTAGGAGGTGGTTGCGCGAGCAAGTGCAGTGTGCGGGGAGAGCGAGGGCCTATGCCTAGCGTTGATATGGGGGCCTGAGGGTCAAGCATTGTTAAAAGCTTCCCACATTTTATAATTTTGTTTTAGCTTTTTTTATTAATTTTTTGGACTTTTATAAGAGCTTAAATAATTAATTGATTAAAGGTGTATTTTATCAGTTCTAAAAAATCTCTTTTAATGACGTTTTTATCATAAATGTTTTTAGTGCTAATAAAAGAGGCCTTTATCAGCGATTTTCTATGAGATGATAAAAGGGACCCCCATATTCGGCTCGATTAGTAGTGATTTTCTAGCATTGTTAATGCCCTTTTTGAGTGTTGATAAAGGCTATATTTGCAGTAGTGTAGACTTATCATAGTAAAAAAACATAATCAGGAAAAATTACTTATAGAATGACTAAATCATGAGCCATTCTAATAAATCCATGACACCATATACTTTTCCATAGAGATATTCATAGAAATATCCTAATAAATATTCCTACACGTCCCACTAATGATCTATCATCCTAGTTTCCAATGGTTGACTAAACCATTCATTTGATAAAAAATATTGTGACCTCAGGCTTAACATATGTAGGTTTAACATAATTTTATACTAATATTCATCACATTACAAAATTAAATTCCCAAGGACTATAATAGTATATTTTCATTGGAATCTAGGAAAAAATTAATTTAATTGGATGAAAGATATCCAGCATCCCCCATAAAGATATTCTCCTTTAGTACTCCTGTACAATACTTTTCTTCATAAACTAGGAAAATGAAACAAAGGAAAGGGTGAGCTCAAATTCACCGTAAGGGTAAAAATAGAGGAAATTAATAATCCCAACATTGGAATAAGGGTATGGGAACATGAGAATAAATATTAAAGACCATACCGTATATATAAAAGATCTTAATCATGATCCATGGCATAAATATTAGCAGTTCATAAGACATGAATCATAAGAAAATAAAATAGAATTATTCATTAGTTGTTATCATTGCAATCATTCAATTAATTTTTTTAATACTTATAGTATATAAAATCTTTTGTCAAGTCTACCTACTAATACATTTACAACACATTAGGCTCGGACTAATCACCCATGTACCTTATTCGATCATGATCTATCAACTCACGTACCCTATAAATTTGGTCTAGGGATATAACCTATATAACCTATTATTTTTGGGATTCAGTTTCATACCATATACCCTTTTGTTTTTTGGGCTTTGGATAAAACCCATAAACCTTATAATTTTCAGAGTTGGACTACAACTCATGTACCCTCTTATTTTCAGACAAGAAATATCACCCGAAAACCCTCTTGTTTTAAATAATGTACTAATACACATATACCCTTTTGTATTAGTGAATTGGATAAAACTCTTATACCCTATTGTTTTTTGGCATGGGATACAAATTGTATACCCTCTTGTTTTTGGGAATAAGCTACAACGTGTATACCCTCTCGTATTCAGAATTGGGATACAACCCATATACCCATTAATATCATATACCATTTGTCATTACCCAATTCATTAGTGGGATATATAGGCCCAACCTGACACATAATGAACTTATTCATACATGTACCACATGATAATAAACCATTCATCATATCATGACCCATTAAAAGAGATGGGTTTCATAAAATGAATATCCTTAATTTCATGACCCAATGTGAGGCTCTTAATTTGATAAGATGGTAGTTAGGTGTTTTTTTGGGTAGTATTTGGAAAATAAAAATGGCTTGAGAGGCATGAAGAACTGAGGGGAGTGATTTCCCTTCTATATTGGAGGAGGAGTGGAATTCTTGTAAATATAAAAATATAAACACAACTAAGATGTGTCACTTACATCATGTTCATCAAATAATAGTTAATTGTTCATAAAAAGGATTATATAATCTAAATATGGATATAATATGTCCTCCAGACAAGTTTTTATGTTATTTTTCCCTTTTGTTAGTGTTTAACCACTACGTAAACATGTTTTTACCTTAATCATTGTAATTCATTTTAATTACTTTCACTAGTAATTATGGAAAAAAACTAAATTTATTTTAATATAAATTATAAATTATTCTTATTCCATATATGGAATAAATTTCTCCAAAATATGAACACATAAGTGGCATACATAAATTTAAAATTAATCCCATAGACGTTGTGGGATAGCCGATTTTCAAAGTAAAAATGAACCAAAGATTGAAATGTTTTTATTCCTAATTTCAATGTGAAATTGATTACAATAACATAAAATGGACTTATTAATGTCCAATTGAACTAATTATACCTAAATCCAATTTAAAATTTAAATCAACTATTAAAATAAATTATATTTAAATACAGATTAAACTAAAATTCCATATTTTACACTATTATTCATAAATGAAACTTCTCGAACATTTATAAAACGATCAACCATAATACTTTTTGATATAAATATTTCAAAAATTAATTTTTTTTCTCATAAAAAAATAAATAATAATTTTTTTTAAAAAAAATATCTTCCATTAAAATGTGTCAAAGATGAATTTTAGGAAAATATTTATTTGTATACCTAAAATTCGATTTGTTCTTATTTTATTCTTATCAAACAAATTGGATGAATTAAAAAAATGGTTCAATTTTTAATATTTCCTTATGATATCTCATTAATATTCATTACTTTAATTTGATTACATAAAACACTTTTGTGGGCATAAAAATTGTTTCATCATAAAAACCCATCCTTTATATTCAATATGTTTTTATTTTCATTTCTATTAATATGAAGAAAAAAATATTTTCTAAATTTTTGTAAGAAATAGTTTATTAATATAGTTAATATTATATATATTTTATATTTTATTTTCTAGGTGATAACTATAAAAATATTCTAATTACAATAGTATATTATAGTTTTGTAAAACTCAGACATCTGTTTGATGAAATCTATTGAACGAACTCGACATTATGTATAACACAATAAAAAAGTAGTTTTAGATCCAATGAATGATTATCTAAGTGTTACATGTACTACAATATTTAATTGGTTTTTCTTTCGATGCAATCCAAACATAGTTCTTTCATATAAAACAATCTATATTCATTGTTTTGTGAAATACGAATTAACAAAGAGTATGAATTAATTTGAAAACAATAATTCACAAAATCATAGGGTGTTACATTATTTCTCTAATAAAACACATATATTTTATTATATTATTTTATTCTCTCTTAATTTTATTTATTATTTCCATTTTCACCTTTTTGGTACTCAATTAATCTAAAATAATTTTTATAAGAAATGTGTACCTTATTTCTTCATTTTATTTGGGAAATCTTTTCCTCAATATTCGTATAATTTAACTTGAATAAGGGATTTAATTTTCTATAATTAAATATATTTTAATATTTAATTAATATTATTTTTTAATTTTTATTCAAAATTATAGAGTGATTTTTTTATGGTTTACCATAAAATTTATTCTTGGCATTATTTAAATAGTTTAAAATAAATTAATTTTTTAATGTTTACCACATGGAAGATTTCCCCACTATCATGACCATTATTTTTTATTCGGATTTATTTCCAAGTATTAATGTTTTTTCCAAAGTAACATATATTCTATTATTTATGTAATTTTTCATATTTATATCTTATGAAATTGATATTATTTTTATAATGGTTTTGAAAAGGTATTTCATTTTTCTTATTTATATTATTTTCTTATAGGAAGAATTTTATTTAATTAATATAGTTTATCACCAAGATTTAATTTTTATAAATTATTTTAAAAATTTTGTATCTTCTCCCACACGTATTATTAATTTTTTTTAGTAATTATAGCTTCATTTTTTTGCAACTATGTAAAAAAATAATTATGAATTTTTTTCAATGTTTCAGTTAAATTATAAAAGTTGACTAAAAAATACATCAATTCAATTAAAAATCATCATTATCAATGAATTTATTTTCTCTTTATATCCCGTAATAATTCATGGAATATACCATATTTTGTGTCCAACGTTTATTCTCAATTCATTCACTTTTTGTAAGTTATGATCACTATCACTCTCCATTTTTTTGAATTATTTTCTCTCTTTTTTGTAAATTTTATATAGAACCATTAAGATATTAAACATCATAATTTTCTATTATTAATTATATATCCATTTAAATATTGTCATTTAGATGAAATAAATTCTCTAATAAAATCATTCAATACAATGGGGAATAACAAAATTATATATTCATGATTTACTACAAATATTTATTGATTAATAATTGTTATTGATTGTGTATTTTATTTTTCATTAAATTTATAATGAATTAATGGGAGTTTTTTATTAGATAGTGGTGATATAATTATATTTCACCTCGATGAATCATGTAGTTCTAAAGATAAAAACATTCTTTCATGCCTTATAGTTTGTTTGGGTAATTGGGGTTTAACTTCCCATTAATTAAAAGTGTTTTATACATGGCCTCCATGGTTAGAGTAATTTGTATATCATTATGCATTCAATCATTGAGAGAGTAGTTAATTTTTTCCATGATAATACTATGATTTTATTATTGATGTATATATTCTATGTCACATTTGATTATTATATGGAACATCTATTTATTGTTTACACATTCATATGGTTTATTAATTTTCTGTTTATGATAGATTCTATTATACACTGCCGATTACATAGAATCTGATATCACCCTTTATTTTATTTCCTTTAAAATGATAAAAAGAAAAAAACTATTAATTATTTTAATGATGAATAAGAATTTTTTCAAGAGTTTTATAAGTCATGTTTTAATGTTTCCAATTAACTATTGAAATCTTTTATGTATCATGGCACATAAAAATTGAAAATTATTCATCCTATATGACTTAATATCTTATATAATTTACTATTGTAATATAATAAACCCTAGGACTTTTTTCTATAGTTGGGGATATTATATATATCCATATGGGAAATATAATCACCCATAAAATGGGTAGAACCCTCCTGCATCAAAAAATATGCTAGTATCTCATCCTTTAATTCGTGGAGAAGAAGTGAAAATAGATAGTGAAGTGATGTTATGTGAAGAAAAAAATGATCACTATTTTTATTCCTTTTATTCCATTTTTATTGGCCTAAGAGTACTACCAATCCATCCATTGACATTACTCAATTGTTATAACCCATTTGAGTAATTTAATTCAATTGAAAAAATTTCATTAATTTTTGGATATATGTGCATTAATTTATATCATATATAAATTTGATTCTATATAAATATCAACATATTAAATTTTTATGGTAGTGATAGCTGTTTGTGAAAGATTTTAAAATATTAAGAACAAACATTAGGTTTCTATAACAATCGTAAAATATTATTGATAGGTGTTGTTCTGACACATCAAGATTTACACACATCCATTTTCAAGGGATACGATATACTTTAGTTTCATGTATGTTTTACACTATGACAGTACCATATTTTCACAAATGATAGTGTATTATGAGAATAATTATAATAATGGTTTATTTATGAGTCTGGATCATGAAAAAAATAAAGGGAAATTATATGAACAAGTCACGATAATGATATTGAATAGATTAATTATGATGTGAATTAGTAAGGGATTACCCACTATGGAAGAATATGAAAGAGACGGACATTTTTTAAAAATAAAATCATGGAAGTTAAAACTATATAAATAAAGGGGTCATACTAGAAACACCCACATAGCCCATGATCACATGTAACTGAGGTTATATAGAACTAGTTACTCTAAGATGTTTAAAGGTCATGTAGGATGGACTATATGTCTTGTATTTTATGGTTATACGGTAATGATATTATATCATGTATCATGACAACTAGAAACAATGATTTTTTGTCTCATGTTTTCTATTATCATGCAATGTGGAATATATGTCACATAATTTTTATTATGAGTACAATAATCCTTTTAGTTTATAGTCTTGTCAAATGGAATTTCTTTTCACACTAATAAAAATGATTCCTTTAATTGTGCTAGAATATGACTTTATCAGCGTAAGAAAGAATTGACAACCTCGAAATGGTTAAAAGGAAAAAACAATTATTAATGATAGAAAATTGTTCATAAAGGTGAGATTTATCAGTGAAAAAAGAAATGATAAAGTACACTTTTATTAGTTCTTTTTTAAGAATTGATAACGGGATCCTTTATCAGTGGTTTTAAAAGTGTTGATAAATTAATTATTTATCAAAACATTAAGTATCACCAATAATGGAGTACCTTATTAGTGCATTTAATAGTGCTAATAAAGGTGAATATTATAGTTTGATGCTACAACAGACTACAATACCATATGATAGGGCATGGATTGTGATGTAAAAAACACTACATCACAAGAAATAGTAGAAGAAATTATAATAATCAGATAAAAATACACATTTTAAATGAAATAAAATTTCTAACACAAATAAAAGAAAAAAAGAGTTATAGAGTATGTTAGTTGGTTTTTTACTAAAATTAATTCCATTTTTGAATAGGAATTCATAATTAGAGTCATATCGGTCAAACAGTGAGTTGGATTGAGAAATTACTGATTCCTACACATCATAAATGACATTTGGATCATTTTCTTAATGTAAAAAAACAATCAAAATGTGTTTTATTATTTTGGAGTGTGTCGATTAATTTTTGACTAAAATTAATGTTTATTTTGAATACAAAGTAGCACTTGGAGTCATACTAGTCACACAATAAGTCGGATTGAGGTGTGGTTGATTCATACAAATCCAATTAGACCTATGGATCATATTTAGGATTTGTAGAACAATATGAATTTTTTTACTCTTTATTGATTATGTCACATTTTATTGTACTAAATTGTAATTTTAAACTATAAATTGTAACTTTGAGTCATGCATGTGGCATCGTCTGTGGATTAGATAAGAGTAAAATCAATACATCTATCAAATTAATTATGAATAATTTTTAGAATTGGTTAATATAATATGAACACATTTTATCAGTTTTCAATGACTGACACTTTTTGAATTAAAATGAAAATTTTAAACTGATAACAGACACTTTGAGTCATACTGGTCACACTATGAGTCATATTGAGGTAAGGTTAATTCTTATAAGTCACAATAGAGTTATTAATCATTTCCCTAGAGTACCAAAATAATATAATATGTTTTCTCAGTTTTTAGTTTGTTAATTGTTTTATATTAAAATTAATGTTAGTTTGGAATAAAAAGGGTTACTTGGAGTCCTAAAGGTTACATCATGCATCAGATTGAGGTGAGTATAATTCTTACATGTCCCAAATGAAATATCAGTCATATTCATAAAGTGTTAAAACAATAATAACGTGTTTCCCTAATTTTGATTATGTCATTTTTTTATTAAAATTTCATTTTAAACTGGAAACAGTATCTTTGACTTATATAGGATGAATCGTGTGGGGGATTTATATATGAATTATTCAATCACCTCAAAAAAGTAATTATGAATATGTATCCTAAATTTTCAAGGCAATACAAGACTATTTTTTTGTGTTTTAGCAAGTGACACTTTTTGTATTGAAATGAAAATTCTAAAATGATAACATATTCATTGATTCATACTAGGCACATCATGTATCAGATTGAGGTACGGATGATTTATGCATTTCAAAAATGACTGGTGGATAATTTTTATAAAGTAAAAATTAATCAGACTGGTTTTTATTGTTTTTTAGTATGTTAGTTGTTTTTTCATTACAATGAATTCTAATTATTAAAAAACACACTTGGAATAATACCAGTCACAAGGTGTGTTGGATTGAGGTGAAGATTATTTTGAATCATTCAAAATGTTTTATAGATCATTTTCATAGAGTATCAGAACAATAAAAATGTGTTTCCTCATTTGGGTATACACTAATTTTTTTAATAAAATGGAAACATGAACATTGAGTCCTTTAGGTCTCATTGTGAGTATGTAGGATATTAGATTGATTAATACACATAGAAAATGAATTATTAATAGTTTTAATAAATTATCAAGGAAATCGATGTGTTTTTTCTTTGTTTTTAGTGAGTGATAATTTTTTGTAATAAAATTTCAATTTTTAACTGATAATGGAAAAATTGACTCATACTAGACACATCATTTATCAAATTGGTTGGAGGATGATTCCAATAGATGAAAACAAATATGGATCATTTTAATAATGTACAAAAACAATAAAAATGTGTTTTCTCAATTTGGAGTCTTTCAGTTATTGTTTCACTAAAATGAATGAGAATTAAAAAAATTATTCACTTGGAGTCATACAAGTCACACATTGTGTTAGATTTATTTTTGGATTATTCTAACACATATCAAATGACTATTGGATCATTTTTCTAAAGTATCAATATAATCTAAATCTATTTCCTAGTTTTAGATAATTCCCCTTATGTGTTCTACTTAAATTCAATTTCAAAAAGGAAACACACAATTTGATTCATACAGGCCATATGGTGTGTGTGTCTAAAATGAGACAAATTCATTCCAAAGAAAAATGAATTATGAATAATTTTCTTAAATTATTAAAACAATTCTTTTTTGTTTTCTCAGTTTTCATTAAGTGATATTTTTGTGTATTAAAATGTCAATTTTAAACTAATAATGAACACTTTGAAACAAAACCTCCACAATGATTATGATATGTCAACACTGGTTTTCCACCAATAGTTCTCTCATACAGCTATTTACTTCCATGGATGATTAAAAATTTATATATTAAAAAACATATGTTGGATTATATAAATTTTTTATTATTGATATTTATACATGTGTTTCTTCAATTAAACAAATTTATAAATTTAGGATTCCATTGTAGAAATATATCACATGTGGATTACAACCCACAATAAAATCACTTAGAAGTGTAGAAAATGTTATTTCAATAATCCACCTATAATAATTGAACATATGATCTTATCTAAAGTGATAGGTATTTTGTGAACTTTTCAAAAATTTTACTCAAACATAATCTTGGCATTATCCTCATTCAAATTCATTTCCAAACAACATTATTTTTTTTCATGCTAGTGCTTTGTCTCCTCCTCCCCTTTGGTATCCACCTCGATCTTTACCTCCTCCTCCTCCTCCACACAGGTCTCCAACTCAGACTCATCCTTCGCCTTCTCCAATTACTCTACCTTCACCTCTTTCTCTACCTCCGCCTCCACTTCCACATCAGCCTACAAAATTTCAGCACAATTTTATTGTTTGTAGTTTAGTGTTTCTAAAAAAATAGATTTCCTCCCTATAATTTTATTTGATATTGATACAAAAAATAATATATAATCATTATGAAACTAATTTTTCACACCCATATTGTATTTCTAATTTCATAACTCATAATAGATCACAAACATAGTAGGTAATAACCAAAATATGTTGTCAACATACATTCTAAAAAACAATTACGCTGCTTAATCATCTCTATGAAAATTTATTTATTATATAAAGCATCTTGGTTTTCCAAAATTGTGACAGTTCTTAGAAAAATTAAACAAAAAATGAATATAAAATATATTTAATAAAATTTAAATTTTCATAAAAAAATTTCCAATTTGGGGATGATCTTATTTTCAGGATTTGTGATCTATCACATAAATATGTAAACATAATATCCAAAATAAGTGTAATTTTTTTCTTTCAGAAACTGTTTTAACATAAAACAAAATAATTAAATTGTATTGATATGTTTTGAATGTTAAATATTTTTACATATACCTTAATTATTCCATTTTTATTAATTTACAAGCTATATCTCTTCATAAATTTACATCATTCAAAAAATTACCCTATATTTAGCAGCAATCCTATCATAACAACATTTTCGCTAAAAACTCTATTGAACATATAAATTTAATTTTAACTATAAAATGTTCAATATAGTGTATTTTATATTCACATTACACATCATGTGTGATAATTTGGTGGGATATCTATGAATTGGATCCAATAAATAAAAATAATCATGGTGTCTGGATTGATTACGATCTACATCCAGTGCACCCTAAAAAATAAATAACACATATGTAATACAAAAAATAAATATATATTTTATCTGATTAGATTGTGGAGTTTTACCTTTGAATTTTAATCATAAAAAAGAGACTATCTTATGATACTTTTTTTTTGTAAATGCATTGAGTAATTCATCTTTATTATTCTTAATGGTTTCCTAATCCAATGTAAGTTCAACTGTTGAAAAGATATAGATATTAAAGAATCCAAATCCTGTATTAAAAAAATCATCCTTTCATAAATATATAATATAAACTTTTTTAGAAAATATTTATATTTAATAACTTTAAAAAACATATTATCTCACTATTTAGACAAACTTATTATTAAAATTCACATTATTTATGTATTCTCATCTAAGATGTCCATCTATTCATTCTTGAGAATCTCATTTATAGTAACAATACCAATTCCATCTATCAAGGATGATCTATATATTTCTTCTTAATATAAAATTAAAAGCATAATTTTAACTTTAAAATGGTCACTTCATGAAGTAGTAATAATGAAAAATGATTCTCTGAAATTGGCAGGGAGAAGGTACTCTCGAAAGGCCATTTTGTTGTTTTGGATGATTTACTATATTTTCTTGATATGATCTTTCATTTCCCTATCGCTATATCCATATACAAAAACATACCAAAATTCATACCTTTTATCATCAAATGTTACTAGTTTTTCATGTGAATTTATTTAAAAAAGCATCTCATGCATCTTTATAAGATTAGATAGCCATCCTATGAAAGATACAATAGAGCTAATAAACATTTAAATATATAAACCATTAATTGGAACAAAAAGCATCATAGTTGTATCATGAGATACCAAATCCTACATTAATATAATCCTTTGGGACTTATTTATGGTGTAGGTTGTCTCCGGAGATATTATACACTCTACACATCGCAACACGATGTTGCGTTGGTGTTGAAAGACAAAATCACATAACACTTTACCCTATAGAATTTTGTTAATCTGATGTTATTGGAATTTTTTTATTCAAATCATGGAGGAATATTAATGGAAAAAAATTATTGTCCTTGTAGGGTATACTGTTGGGGGGAATGACTATACTCAAATGTAGTGGGATAAATTTGTTCTTGTGCAGATCGTTGCTCAACCGCTGGTTACATTTTTTCATTTCTCAAACATTAGTCTCCCAATCTAGATACAAAAATAATACCTTATAGTGAATCTATTTTTGTTTTCAATAATCTATCCATGTTATATATTTATTCATGTGGTTTTATCTTCTCAAAATATGTTCATGGAATGAATCAAAACCATAACCCTCTATTCTGTCCATATAGTTTAGGCCACAACAAAGCTATTAAAAGTGGATTTTCCTCCAGTACATCCATTGATTATTCTTATTTCTAAACAATATAACAAATACATGAACATATATAGATATTTTTGTCTAATATAATTTTATTGAATAAATAATTACAATTATAGCATACTCACACATGCTTCCCACATTATTTTTGTGTTTCCATTAACTAATTTAACCTATTTATTTATACAAGTCTCCTTTAATATAACATTGGATGGGATGTAAAGGTATTTAGATTCTGATTCATCAATCTTCATATAAATAATGGAACATATTTTTTTTCATATCACATAATTAAACATTTATTTTATATTTAAAATAGAAAACAATCTATTTTATAATGAAGTGTACCCCATCATTGCTTTGTGATATGGATATATTTGTTTTATGCATGTTATTTACTTTTTGATCACTTTTTTGTTTCATAAATTAATTTTTTTGAATCAATATAGATAAAATAAATAATTATAAATAATATATTATCAACTGAAATGCACTTGAAATGATTTCTCATTATGATGATTGATGAATGTAGACAATTTTACCTACTTTATAATGTGTTTATAATTAACTGGGGGGTGGGGCTTTGTTTTCCCCTCATCATTTTGAAGATTTAACTTTGTAAGAAGATTCTGAAAGCCATATTGATATTTCACAACATCCCTGAAGACAACTTTTTATGGAAATATTCTAAAATAAATGAACTCTTTAAGGAATAAAAAAATTAAATCAACATTTCATTATATAATATATAGTAAAATAGATAATTTATATGGTAACATTCCCATTATATATTTTCATAAGATTTCATTCATTATAGGTTGGACATTGTGACATGAATGAAAATCAATCGAAACATTCATCCTCTTCATGACCCAAAGATATTTAATGAAAATTGAGTTATTGGAGTCAATAGGTGGGCCACAATTATTCCAAGCAACCTCCAATTTTATACACTTTTTTCTTACCATGGTGATTCTATTCACCACATTGAAGTTCTGTCATTGTTGTTTTTTCATCAAAATTATTATTATCCCCTAATAATTCTATAGTTTTATCATTAAAAGTATAATCTTCCATGGGATTCATATAATCATCACTTATAGAAGATATTTTCAGCATGATTAGTCAAACATATAATTTATTATGAATAACAACAACACAATACACTTTATAAATAAAATTACTCAACTTTTTGCATCTTTCTTGATATATGAAACTATTTTAAATAAAGATATAATACTTCAATCCTCTAGTACAACTAACCTTCACTACATTTATTTAATCAGTCATCTAATGCATGATTTTATTTTATATCTTGATGGTGTATTTGGACCACATCTTTCAAAACATCCTTCCTCTCAAATTTTTGGTTCCAAAGATCCCTAATGACTTGCCTCCCAAAAAATTATTATTTGGTTTTTTTGATTGATATTTATCACCCATCTTTTTTAGACATCCTCATATATTGATTCAACTACTACTACCCAAATTCATCCAATAGTGGGTAATAATGATAATATTTAATGAATAATACATAGAATACCTCAAAAAACATAGAATATATGGGGGTTGAGTCTCAAGAAACAAATTAAATAATAACTATTTGGGAGATGGATGATCCCAACCACTACCATGATAACATCAAGTCATCCTTACAGAGAAGCACCAACTCTAACATATTTTATGAGTCATTTTCCATCACTTGTATCTCAAATATTAGTTCACTATAACCAATGAGGATCAAAACTATCATAAATTAAATTTTAGTTATGGATTCTAACATATTACATTTGTAAAATTAATAAATGTACTTTCAAATCCACAATAATTCCACTAAAATTCATTTATATCCTATCACAAACATTTAATGCTTGGAAAATTGTCCTAAATGTTTTTTGGCATGTATTATAAGAGATAAAAAAATTTGCTGGTATTGGTATGAGGTTGATGGAATATCATGGCAACCATCCATTTCTCCAAGATTCCTAGAGAAATTATCATCAAGATGAACTGAATTTAGGTCTGAAGAGATCTTCTCATTGTGTGTGGAATAACATTGAGAATTATATTGGAACCCTTTCAAATTTATCATGTTTTATGTTTAAGAAAATAAAACGGTGTGTCAGGAATTTGTTTCACACTAAAATTTTCAAAACGATTATTTTCACAAGGTCACCCTTCATAGTAGTATTCTCATCCATGTATGATTAATTGTAGAGTTTTAATATGATCTAATGTGACCAATCTAAAATTTGAATTAATGGGTTTTGAAGGCTTTTAAAAATAAATTGAGTGATTCATATAACAAAATTCATATAAAAAACCAAAAAAAATCATTAATTAAGTTTTCATTGATTTATTGGTGACATTTTTTGTGTTCTCGAGATGTAGTAAATGTAAAGTATTAATGTATGAAAGAGTTCAAGAACTATTTGGTAGATGTAGTATTCAAATACTTGGAAGCAGATTAAATAGATATTAATGAATACAATCTGAGTGGGAGGTATGTCATCAAGGATTATTGGAATCAAAATGATGGAAGGAAGGCTAGAATGAAAGGGAGTCTAATCCATCATCAAGAGATGAATAGAGATCAAGCATTTGAGAAAGAATTAAATTAATGTAGTGAAGTTTAGTTATATTGGAGTGTTGAATTATTATATATATGTTCCCAATCGTGTCAATTTTAATGCTAGATGTATGCAATTTTGGACTTTTATGCATGGAGTATATTGTATTGTATATATATATTACCAAAATGAATCATACTATACAAAACCTTATTTGTGAAACCCTTGGACATTTTTTATGAAATGTTATTTATATTACATATGACTATTATTTTTTTTACCCTTATTTATGTACTATAAATTTGGAATATTGTCCAAAAATAAAAATGAGATATAGGGTTTTCATGTCGATCAGGGGAATGGGAAATCATCAGAGAAAACCTACCTTGCTACCTTACATAACCAGTTTATTTGAATCTTGGTTGACATGAAGCTGATGTTTTATTGGGTTGAAGTTTTCAATGATTTATTATTTATTAGAAGGTGTATAGTATCAAATGATACCTATTTTCGACCTATGGAGTTTTTTCATCAATGGAAGGTTGGTTATTCATATCGGGTTTTATTTTTAGCTTGGATTTACCAAATTGTTATTGTTTTTAGGAATAAGGAATTTATATTCATCGGATTCTATTTTGGTATATTTTACATATATGACTTATTCATGAGAGTTAGTTTTTTTAAAAATCCCATGAATTATGTTAAACACAACATATTTATTTTCAATTCGTTTGATGTTAGTTTATGGTTCCGATTGTTGAGTAACATTTTGATTCTACTCAGGTCAACTTAAGAATAGTTGTACTATATTATGATTATGCGGTTTTCTAAAATATAAATTTATGGTTAAGATAACACACATACACACACAATTAAAGAAAATAAATTTTCATAAATCAGGGCACTATATCAAAAAAAACATCACTATTGGAGAGGAATTTATTTATAAAATAATTTGATATAAAAGTAAACACATATAAAACATCTTCTCTAGATGATGTCACACATGGAACATCTTCTCCTGGAATCTGATTTGGTGTTTTTTTCTATGAGATTTTTTCATTTATAAATGTTAAATAAATTAAATTCATAAAATATTTTTACTATTAGTTTATTAACTATAAAATTTATTTAATTTAATTATAAATTTAAAGGACATGGGAAATTATAGGAATCCAGAAATTGATGAAGGAAATAAATTTTATCACCTTTAATGATCTCCCTAACCCATTGAATATCATCTTCTCACATAATTTTAATGTTTTATTGAATGCATTTTTCAATTAATTCTCTAATAATCGAAAGCTATATATCTATTATAAACAAACCTCTATTTTTAAATACATCAAAAATTTTGATTTTTTGATCAAATAAAAAATTGAAAAAGTCATCTTATTTTGATTTCAATGAAAATTTATATAGTTATATCGTTTTAAATTATATATATATAACATATTGATAATATTAACCAATATCAACTAGAAAATTAAAACATTACTTTCTGGAATTATATTAACCCATTCACAATAAAACAATATGTATATTCACTAACTTTAAATTATTCATATCAAATAACATTCCCTCTAAAATTAGATCAATGTAATTTTAAGCTTTTTCATCTTCAAGTTCAAGTCATACTATGGAAAAAATATTCAAATAATGACAAACCAAACTATAAAGGGTAAATATAAATAATATAACAGAAATATCAAAATAATCACCTTTAGTTGCAACAACGAATGGATATGCAGTTCATATTTCTCATGTATTAAGCTGGAATGAGTTTACGGAGTAGTGGTGGCATTGTGTAGAAATATGTATGTGATATATATATATGGGAGGTAGGGTTCTTCATGGTTAAGAACATCATAAAAATGAAAACCATGGGACCCAGAAAATCAAACAATGATAGGGAAAACAGAGAAAGTGACATACATTAGATTCTAGATGTAATTTTTCCAAGGGAAAATAGAGGTGTTGTGACGGTTGCATGGAAATTCCGAGAGATATTCAGAATCATGACCTACTGAGCCCGGATTAAGGTTCTTTTAAATACATCTGGGACACTTTTTCACAGCTATCAAAAAATGATGAAAATGGTCACTTTTATCGACGTTAAATTGAGAAGCACTGATAAATATTGAGCATTATATGTTCTAAAAAATCACTTATAAAAGAAATATTTATTAGTGCTACCATTTTAGCATTGATAAAGATATCTTTTAATACTGCTAAAAAAGGGCTGATAAAATTAACCTTTATCAGTGCTAAAACATTAGCGATAGTAAATGATTTATAATTATAATTAGTTAAATATATTTGTATAATTTTATAATTATTTAAATATATAATTAATTATATATAAATATATGTTAAATAATTTTAAAAAATAATATTTATATATTTATATATTTGTATATTTGTATATTTATATATTTATATATTTATATATGTATATATATAGCCATGAGGGTGTTGTTCAGGGGTAGCAACCACTATGGGTCTTGGTGGGGTCTCGAGTTCATGTCTCACTGAGTATAGAATTTAAATTAATTTTGTTATAATATTAAAATTATTTTAATATATATAATTATAATTATTTACGTATAATTGTATAAATACTTATTTATTAAATAATATTTATTTATTTATTTATAATAATTATAAATTTATAATTATTGTACATATACATTTATATATATTTATTTACACATATATTTTCAACATTATTAATGGATATAGAATCTTAAATACATGTATTTTAAAAATGAGTGAAACTGAATAATTCAAATTGAGTACACATTACAAAAATTGAAAAATGGATAAGTTTTATTAATTAATTTTAAATAATATAAATATATATATTGAATTAATGTTGAATATATATTAAAAATACCCAAACATAGTAAATAAAAATAAATAAATAAATAATATCAAATGATCAAATTTAAAATTAAAATAAAAAATAAAAAATCTATAAAGTAATAAATAATACCCTAAATATAAAAATATTAAAAATAAATTAATAAAATTGGATGATTAGAATCCTAATTTATTAAATTATCATGTTATAATGAAATTCTAAAATATACTAAATTTTTAATAAATTACATAAATATTAGGTGTATGTGTTTCTATATTAGATATCATTAATTGTGAAAATATATTTATGTGTGTGTTGTATATAAAAATTCATTAATTTCATATATATATATATATATACATATGTGTATTTATATGTATGTATGTATAATTAATATAACACGAGACATTGGATATATGTTAAATTGAAAAATAAAAAATATTAAAAATGAATAAGATGTTAAAATGTAATTAGTTATTTCATTTTATTAATTTTCTATAAATATTACGTAAAATCTATTATTTATTACTATTTATAATTAATATATATATATATATATATATATATTATACTTATTTATTTTTATTAACAATTGTTTCATTAATAAAATGCTTAATAATTTTTTAAATTATTCATTTTTAA
Organism: Viscum album; assembly: GCA_963277665.1. Lineage (NCBI taxonomy): Eukaryota > Viridiplantae > Streptophyta > Magnoliopsida > Santalales > Viscaceae > Viscum > Viscum album. The sequence goes on along the minus strand of OY728133.1, from coordinate 1,367,472,221 downwards.
TTTTCTAATTAATTATTAAAATTTATTCATTATATATATATTTAATATATACTATTTATTAATAATTATAATATGTATATATGTTTATTAAATCTTTTCATTTTTATGGTTAAATATTTAATTAATGTAATGTTTAATCTTTAAAAAATTTACTAATGATTAATTTCTATTTGTTATGTTTTTTTCATTATATATATATAATTAATATAAATTATTTAATAGTTTTTATAATTTATATATATTTACATTCAACTTATTCATTTAAAAAAATATTAATAAAATTGTTAATATTTTTTGATTTGTTTAATGATTTCATTTTATTCTGGATCATTATAATCTCAAAAAGAGTGTTGATAAAGGGTACCAATTATCATCTCTAAAAATAATGTGATGACAAAGGATACTCATTATCAACTCTAAAAACAAATCACAAATAAAGGGAACCCTTTATCAGTTCTAAAATAAAGTGCTGCTAAAGATGGACATTATTAGTCCATTTTTCTAGCACTAATAAATGCCAGTGCTATTAAATGACTCTATTGTAATACTGTCGATATAGGATCAGGTGAATTTTATATTTAAGAACATATCATTTATTTTCCTCATGATACGCTTCCTAACATAAATTATTAAAAATATAATACATTAAGATGATAACTATTGTATGATACAAGGTCCCTTCCATTTTTGTTCCATTTTTAGATTCCTTCTCCCAAAGAAAAATATCTATATTAGAGCTAACAACAATTCTATTTAATTAAATTACTCTTTTGAAGCCCACTATTTTAAAACTCAAGAAGTTTTTTTCAAATGAACTACAAAGATGTATTGGGATTATAGAATCCTTTTAGAAATATCATCCAACTCATTTAGTTATATCAATGATTTCATATCATTAGTTAATTATTGTAAGATGGTATCTCTCATTGAGGTTACTTGAACTGTAAATAGAATTATAGATTTTATTCCTTACACTCATGAATTCTGATTTTCATATGCAGGTTTTCATATAGTGGCATTGTATTTTCATAATTCATTATTGAGATTTTATAGACCTGATTTGATTTATATTTTTCTACCATTTCTTGTAGGATATTTGATAGGGTTTTGTTGACCAAATTTATCTATCCATTCTAAACAACATAATACATTGAGTAGATTATGGGATTGACTTTTTTACATTGAATATAATTTTTCTTAACTCTTGCACACAAGATTTCATTCCACCAACCATGAGTATTGAATGAGAGATACTAAATCAAGTTATAATGTTCAATCTATGAAACATGATCATGGTCATGTTTCCAATTCATATAAGGGTACTAAATGAGACCTTTAAGAAATCAAGAAAATTTCAATGAGGATAAATTTATACTATTATGAATTTATTGACTGATATGGGTCCATAACATTCAACCCCCATAAGGAAAATCATCAGGAGTGTCTGGTAACATGAAACAACCCTAAGGGTAATGTAAAAAGATGGATTGAATCTGGCATGCATGAAATATTTTGAAACTCAATATATTATTACATTATTGAAACCCAGAATTTTCAAAATCTCATAACGTTTTGATTGAATTTATCCCTATCATATGATCCCAAAATGTTCTCACATGGACTTCATCCATTAATTTATCGATATCACGTACTTTTATTCATGTAAGGATCATTCCATGGAATGATTTTTTATACAATAGTAATGTCCCTGATTTTCCATGTTATTCATTATTATATTGAACGATTTTGAGGTTGAAAAGTCTAACGGCATTTGATTCCAATGCCCGGTGTGCCCAGAACTGAATTTTAAACATTTTTACGGTTTGTTCAGTAAACATGTGAGCAAGAAATCCTAACATTTGACCCAGTGATCAGAATTGAAATCTGAGGGCACCGTTGACCTCGTAGCACCGGTATTCTCTTAAGAGAGCCTTAAATACGACCACACTGGGTTGAAAAAAAAGTTGGTTTTTGTAGTCTTATTCGAGGATAAATCAAATAAATATAATTTATTTTAAATATTCTCCATGTCTTCTTAGGTTTTAGTGGCGGGGACCACACATGGTGGTGGGTCATTTAATGTCGGACATGAATGGTAACATAAAATTTTTTAACCACCCTAAATGCAATTAATGGGGATCATTAATTACACAAATTAATGAACCTCTCTTAATTAATGTGTTGTAAAGTTAAATCCCATGATCTCTCTCTCTCTCTGAATTCATTGGCATAAGAAGATGTGTTTTTGGTAGAGGAGGATTTTGGAGGAGCCTTTTGAAGAAGAACATGTCAATCAAGAAGGAACCGAAGATCATCATTTGAGAGGCATCATTAGAGGCTTGATTCTAGACCGACGAACACTGAAAAATCTTCAACCATGGGATGCTCTCCAACGACCCATGAGGTAGGGTTTTTTCTTGTTTCAATTTCATGAGTTGTTGAATCATTTATCTTCTCCCATGATAAGATACTAAAACGGATGGTGTGGGCCAAAAAAACAAATCCTAATCCCTCCACCACTTATTATATCGTTCCATTCTATGCGGGTGAATTTTCGGGTTGGAAGGAAGACAAATATGAGGGTTAAGAAGAAATGGAGACGACCCAGGAAGCCCATAGGTGTGATCGGATGAAAAAAGGACCACCAGAGCTCACCCAGTGGCCAAAAAAAGACCACCAGCACGACATTGGGGACCTATGCCGACAGGCGATGGAGACAGCTGGCAGATGCCATCTGTGGTGGAGGCGGTGTGTTATCGCACACCGTAGGAGGAGGAGGCACCACCTTTTCGGTCACAGTGGTTGAACAAGGTGGCTAGAATCGGCTGACTGCATAGGTAGAGTGACATGCCATTATGGACCATTGTCGGTTACCGCATCTCGTAGTTGTGGTGGAAGAGGGACTCTCTCCCTATGGGTCCCATAGAAACCAGGCGGCGCCACATTGCACCGCTTCTTTAATTCCCAAATGGCTATGTCGTTCGGGAGAAAGGGGAAAAACGCCTCCCCCCATGCCAGCTACGGCCGGCCCCATGCCCTCCTGCAGGATGAGATGCCCCCCGGTAAGCTGGGTTGTGCCATCATAAGGGCTGGTCGGCACCTCCCTATAGGCCAAGCCAAACCCCTTGCGGGTCGGGCCAAGACGTGCCCCCTGCAGGCCATGTCGCGCACCCTGTGGGTCGGGCTGTGCCCACCTGCTGGTCATGCCGCGCCCCCCAGCGTGCAGAGCTGAACCGCAGTCTAGTGGGCTGAGTCCGCTATAGCCCAGCCCAACTGGGGTTGCCCAGGCTGGTTCAAGCCAGGTCGGATCAGACCTAGGCGGGTCCAGTCCACCTGGACCGGACCCCGACCCATCCATGCCCAATTTCCCTTTACATTTCATAACTTGAAATCCAGAATTCTGTTTGATGTACCGTCTATGGAACTGGGATCCTTGGAGTGAGATGGTTCTTTTGGTATACTTCACTCAAATATTTGAAAAATTTGGAGTACAAATGGGTTGGATCAAACCCAAATCTAACCAGGCCCTCAGTACTAAAACACTAATAACTCACAGACAGGTCGTCCGATTGACCCGCCGTCTATCACATTGGAACCTTTACGACATGGAGGTGCTTTGGGATACTCTTTTTTGGAGCTTAATGGTGGTTGAGGTATGACTGATATCTCAAGGGGATGATTCTGTAGCACTCGATGACACCAGATGTGGGGAACCCTATGGCATACTATCTTGGAAGTAGGGACCATGTGTGGATCAACATCATAGAGACCCAGTGTAGATAGCATCGTAGCTACCTAATGAGGACCCATTTTAGAGTGTCCCGTAGATGATCAGAAACTAGCGATCATATGTGGAATATCCTTGAGTGGCCTTGTGTGGATCAACATTCCAACGACCCAGTGTGGATCAGTATTCCAGCGACCCTATGTGGATCAACATTCTAGCGACCCTATGTGAATCAGTAGTACCATGACCCGATGTGGACTAGCCTTATAGTTTCCCATCAGGGAACCGCAACATACGTCCAAAAGTGTATTGATAATGGAAAAACATCTTTTTGGATCAGTTGTGGACTTCTAAATGGAATTACATGATATAGATTAAGGCTAGTCATATATATTTTTTATCTATAAGTTGTATACCTGGTGTGAGCTAAATATGGATTCATGACTTGTGATTGAGATCTTACATTGTTATTTTTTCATTGTGGAATGTTGGGAGACCATAGGGGGTCTTGGGGTCCCTATTGAGTACTTTTATACTCACCCCTTCATGGGCTTCACTCGTACATTGTTGTGTATTGTGGAGACAACAAACAGCTTTGACCAAGGTTTTGGAGCCAGGACTGGACGGTGCTCGGAGGTGTACCTTTATACGTGACATTCCATAGTGACAAATGACCGTGATCTGTACCTACCCTACAGGTATGAACCATGGAGGATGATTCCAAGAGCAGTTTTTCTATATCTATTGTACTTCTCCGTTGGACTTGCATTCTGGCCCCCTTTACTTACAGTACTCACCCTTTTTTACTTTCAGTTCACATCTTTTTAATACTTCAGTTTTACTACATGGGTTTTTCTCATTGTATTCTTGGACTGTGTGTTTGCAGGTTTAAAGTAAATATCTTCCCATTTTTCTAGGATATGTCATACAGTGCTAGTCTACAACTCCTAGCCTATGAAAGGCAGGCTTGGGGTAATCACGGAACGGGCCCCAGGGGGCTGGTCATGACAACCACATTTTTTAGAACATGGGATATCACAAAGGATGATGTTCACATATCATCTATAGAATTGATCCTTTTTTTCATGAACCTATGGGATATACCTAGGTTAAATATATTTTACTATGATCAACATCTAATAGGAAACATAACTATCCTAATATAAATGTTTTTTTAGATAAGGGTGGAATATGTTTGATTTCATCCTGCCCCTAAACATATTGAATGATGAATGATGCCACTAGCCATTGATGTTCCACATAGATTACTATTTAATAGTGATTTAGATTAGAACGTTTATTGGCTAGGTTGGATAATAATTCCATACTTGAATCATATGATCATTGAATATATGATACTATTGGATCAATTGGAAATTTCACCATCAATTTATAGGTATGAATGAGAAATGGATTTAACTCTACCTTCTAGATTGCACAGTCTCCATTAACTTTTTTAATAACCAACCTTAATTAGTTTTTTACATTTAGGTGTGTGATTGATTTATCCCTGGAAATATCTTGACCTATGATCAAATCCAAGTATTCAAACTAATATTTTATGTATCTCTTAAATATTATAAATTACTAATAAAAGGATTTTATTTATATGTAATGTAAATTTGACCACCAAATCAAACAGTGTATAATTTTGCGCCTCAATTCTTCTTCCATTTAAGTTCCTTGATGATCTATCAATGTATATCTCCCAGGTATGAGAAAATTTACCTCCAAATATAATCATGTTATAGTTCAATTCAATATCCAGAGGCAGTTCCCCTAATGGATTGTGGGTGGAATTAAAATCAATAAGCACCTAGATTTTGATTTCATTCTAAGTGAAAAAACTAGTTATAAACTTAATACCAATATACTACTATATTTTTATAAAAAATCATCATGTTCTAAAGAATATACATAAGTATATTAATGAAAGATATTATATGGACCTCATGATTCATATTTTAGTGTCTTAAATTATTCTCCAAAAATTTCAAGGAGAGGTAAATCTATTTGACTATGGTCTATATACAATTAATAGGAAGTATCCTATAATTGTGGTCATAAAAACTAATCAATTTTTCTTCTTAATTTATTTATGCTACGATTGAACTGAGAAACCACTACAAAACTATCACATTTATGATGAAATGATTACCATCTTTGGGTATTATTAAAACTGCAGTGAATGAGAGATGCTACATTAATCTTTTGAAAATGAGTTATAGGACTTCATCCATTGATAGGTCATGAATTTCTCCATATGTATTGAAAATTAAAAATATTTTTCATTGGGTTTATCAATGAACCAGTTAATATAAGAGGGTTCCCCTTAAAGACCTCTTTACTCCCCATGGTTCCACTGTGGAGGCATGTTAAAAATATATCTAGTCTTTTTAGAATCTATCAAGATACCTTAATGAAAAATGATTAACTAAGGGAATTTTATAGATTTTATCCTAGATGCACACATTAGTGGATTTATTTTTAGGTTCATGCACCAGTCTAGTGAATACCACTTTTAGATTGAAAAAGTAGGAACAATAAAAATGGGACATCACAAATAGATCATCCATTTAACATTACACCATTTTCATGTGAAAGGGTTTTAATATTATATATATTTATCTCTATTAAGTTGATCTATTATTTTTTATGTCAATTGGAATAACATGATTCTAGTTCACCCCTTTGGATTCCCTATAGAATATGGATTTTTATCTATTAGATTCATATAGATTTAGTTGTATCTGATATATATATATATATAAAGTAGAGGTACTTGAATGAAATTGTTTAATCAATCAACAACACAATGTTCTGGATTGGGAATTCATACTTTGTAAATTTTGGTTGAGGTCTCAGAGGTCAATATAGACTGTGATTTTTCTATACTTCTTTATGGGAACAATGATGACGAACCATTTAGGGTATTGAAATTTATAATGAAAATGGGACGTTGTTAATTTATCCACCACTTCCACGACCATTGAAATATTAAAGTGGATGAATTCTTCCTAAAACATATTTGTACCCATTGTGTTTATATTGGATACCAAAGTAGTATAGTCATACCAGGTGATCTTAGACTGGATTCTCCATCTAATTTCAACCTATGATATTTAAATATTTTTTGATAAATTTCATTTTCTTATCATATTATTCTAGAGTCATGTATTAACTAATAAATGTGGCATGTGATTGTTTATTATTACCTATATTCACATATATTTTATCATTGATAGTTTCTATGATGCCTTCTTCAAAATGTGGGGGGGGGGTCATTGAGTTCCTCCTCAGTAATGATTATAAGAGTAAAGGGTGGATCATTCCCATTATCATTTGGTATTGGTATTACATCATTGTTTTATTGATTAAGGGAATTATTATTGAGATATTTATTATAAAATACCAATAAAGGTTCATATTTTTTATATTGCCTATATAGATTTTGGATGAGGATCCTAAAAATTTCATTCATCTTATCATTATCAATAATGGTAAATACCTGAATACGGTGGGGTGAATCAGAATATGCCATTTTTTAATTAAAAACCCATGAAACATTAATCCAACCCAATATGCATAGGTGTTTCCCAAGAACTGCTGTTGCAATTTTGTATGGTAAAATATACAAAATACACTATTTAATTTATGAAATGATCAGTTATTTTAATTAATATAATGTTTTTTTACTTTGGAAAATATTGATACCATATAGTTTGAAATGTATATAAAATGTTGGGTGATATTTCTTTTAGGCACAATTGGTTCCTATTGATTTTCTTATACTCTATTACATAAAATACATTTCAACCACCTTCTTTGAAATATATTATTTAGACAACTATTAGTGTTTTAATTATATTAGAGATATTCATTAAAAATTTAATAATAACTTATTTTTAATATTTTAATTGAGATATATATGTATTTACCCTTCTTTATTCTACATATATTACAAGGAAGAATGTCAATTTCTGAATTATATACATTTAATATTAATAGCTCATGTATTCCTCAAAAAACATGTATTATGTTTTTTATAGTCCATGAAAAAATATCTTCATCAATAGAGATGAGATCTTACATCATTTGATATTTATATTTATCAAAAAAGAAATTGTATTCTACTCTACCTCACTCTAATCCAAACATCAACAAGTATTTCTCAACCTCTAAATACGAAGATCATGATTCTTAATTCATCCAAAAAACCCTTCTTAAACTAGAAACAATTTATAATATCATTATCAATAAGAAACATATCATGTTGATTGATAAAATAATATTACTTAATACTTCCATTAAGTAATGTTTATTTGAAATATATTTGATACCATTTGTATCCCTTATGCATTGACATGTCGAAGAAAATTTAAATAATTTCCAACCATGATACATTTCCAAAAGACTTAATAGTATCAATTAGATAAATTTTGGAATACCCTTTTCACACCATCAATATTTTATTTTTCTCAACATTTTTATCTACGTTTAGTTTATTCTAGAGCACAAACATGGTTCCTATGATTTTATTGTCCTTTAATCTTAAATATTTTTTTTCATATTTCTTATTATTGTAAATTTTTTCAATAACATCCCACATCATGTTGACCTAAAATAAATATTTGGAGGACTCATAAAAATAATTATTCTAAAATTGAGATAACTAATAGTTTTGTGTAAATTATTCACTCTAGTGTTAGAATTGAAACTAACCAATCACTTATAATATCGTATGCACTTATTTAATCCCTTATCTATTAATTATGTGTTTCTACTTATTCTAATTTGATTTCATAATTATATACTTTTAATGTCTTATATATCCCCTTGTCCTCGACATATTATTCCCACGTTATCATAACTCTCTTCTAAGAGTTGACCAGTTCTTTTTTGTGAAAACAATTCACCAACTTTCAAAACATTCTCATTTTCAATAATTTTTTCATCGTAAAATTATAAAAGAAATTCTACATTTTTTATAGGACTTTTACACCATAATTCCATATGATTATACAAAAAATCCATTATCCACTTGCACCTAACAATTTTGGGTCTTCTCTTTATTAAGAATATAGAATTGACTCATAAATATTTGAATGTACTTCAATGATGGAATCTTCCCAAACGATATCACATAGGGTGTATTATAATCATTCAGATATTTGAAGACCCTATTTGATATGTAAAATGATTATATTGAAACTTCTTTCTAATATTTTTATTAAATATATTTCTCAATGATCATTTTCGTGGCCATATTATTAATAATTTGGTATCTTATCTCAATGAAACTATATTGATGATGAGTCCTTACATCTAAAACATAGTGTCATATCCCATTCTTTTTGAGATATTCTTTAACCATATTATTGATGTATTCTATACCATTATCTACCTAGAAATTCTAGATTTTCTACATTAGCATCTTCTCTTCCCACAAATGATAAGTTTAAATACATTATTAAAACCTTAGACTTGTGAGATATAACCATAAATTAGTCCATCTAAATATAGAAATCAATACATATCACATAATTCCTTTATTGTTCATGGATTTTTGTTCTATAGGTCAATGCACATAAATGTGTACAAATTTAGGAAATAAGGTCACTATCTCATACTTATACATATATATATTTGGAATGATTTTCATTTTAAGAAATTATCACGCCTATGGTTGTGGTCACATGAATTATTATAGACATCATGTGATCCTTTATTCATTAACAAGTCTTACATGAAATTTTTGCTCATGTGGCCAAGCCTCTTATTTTATATATTATTTTATTCTTCCTTGACTAGGAAACACCTATCATTTTCCTCACTAATGAAAAATTTATTCCCATTAAGATGATCTATATTTAAATACGAGTCCTTATTTAATACCATAAAAAAGTAATAGAGATACGTTCACCCAAATTTTAGTTAGTGATGGAAGGCTAGACTCATCATGATGGAAGTGGAAGTTTGTTTCTTCAATGGTATAGGCATCATTAGAATTGTTTATATTTTGAATAAAAAAAGGTGGTCCAAAATGATTATAAAACTCTCTATATGTATTTTTCATAAATGAATACTATAGAAGGTTTTATGGAATTTATAGTCAAGTTTAATAGTGTTACTGAAAATCAATCCTGATAATTCCATAGGGAGGCTCCACCCATAATGAGGGATATAAGTTTGACTAGAACAACCCGCTGGGATTTATATGAAATAAAGTGGGGATGGAAACTGAAAAATGTATCATGTGATGACATAGTGAATCCCAATTCAAAATATTTCATCTTAATAGTTATTGTTGAAATATAGTTTTATAGAGTTCTAATCATTTGATAATGATGTATAACATTTTTTTGTAAATTGAATTTATTTATTTGCACTTCCAATAATACAATAATGTAATAGCGGTTCTTTCTTTGTACATAGGAAAAAATACCTAATAATTTGAATTTACTATATTTTTTTACTTATTATTTAACTTTAATTGCTTTAATCTCTATGGATTTATATTTTCTGTGTTTCTATTATGGTTTTTCACGGTGATCATTGTATATTGGGAAAAGTGAAATATCTTCCTAATTCCAATACACTTAGTCAACAGGGAAGGTGAAATTTTTGTAATCTAAAATCTGAAAATCTAATGTTTTTATCAAACATAAATATTTGAATTTTTTTGGCTCATACCCAATAAGTTATATCAAAGGATAAATTCAGTAAAATTATATCAGCTCAAACATGGAATTATGTGATGGTGTGTCAGTGATCAATAAATTAGATGGATCATATTTTGGATTCTATAGAATTTATATTTAAGATCACTTAATTCAAAAGGCTATGGTAGTTACTTTTTCCAGATTGAATCCAATTTTGATGTAGAAAGATTAATGGGAATGGTTGGAAAAAAATGTATAATACATAGTAAGAATATCATTTCCATAGAGTGTTTCCATCAATATTTAGGATAATAAAACTATAATGGATGTTTAGAAGGCCATCCATGATATATATGAAAATAAAAAGTCACTTAATACTGTTTTTCTATTTAGGTGGTTTTTTGCATTAAGGTTATCAGAAGGAGGTCTGATGGAATAGCATGAGAAAAAATTTAAAATGATAATTGGGAAACTCCAATATGTAAAGTTAACTATTGGTGATTATGAATGGGTTTTACAATTAGTATCATCACCTTTGGAGGGTTATGATGTTATTGTCACAACCATTATAAACTCTAATAGAAAACATTATTTTTTTAATATCAAAAATAAAGTAATTAATTAATAAATTATGATATGGTAAATATAGGTACAAACTAGAAGTTCCTTTAATATAGATGGAAGGGGAAGGCCACCCCACCAGAAATAAAAATACCGATCAATATAACAAAATTACTATAAATGTATCATGAATATATAAATTAATACATTTCATTAATGATGGATGATTTGTAAGAAAAGGATACATCAAGATGGATTGCAAGACTCGTAAGGAGAAAATTGGAAATGAATTAATGTGTGGTTGTTAGAATACCATTAACACAACAAAAAAACCATGTATTTTTTTAGATTGTGAATACTCTTGTAGAATATTAGGTAATTAATTTTGGATCTTCATATCATTGAAATTTTGATCTAAGATGTGTTGTCAATTTTTTAACTTAAATGTTTTGTAAACTCCATCTAGAGGATCGTGGAACCCAATACGTTTTTTGAAAAGGTGTGTCCAATATATGTAAAAATAATGAAGGGCTTTTTAAGATAATTAAATTTCATCACATGAATGGTTTATTATAAAATATTATATTCAATGGGTAATTATATGATACAATTTATAAATATATTTTTGAAAATAGAGTATAGAGGGTTACCCAGGGATGCATGGTAATTGAAAAAGGGGTAAAAGATGGACCTATTTACATGACCAAAAACATAAATATATGTCCAGTTACTGGGAGTGTAACATCATATACTCAATAAGAATGAAACTATAGGTTTTTTCACTAAAATGAAAAGAATATTAACGTTCTTAGAGATAATAATATATTAAATAATGATCATGTGAAAATTGAAATGTATGAGATTTGTATGAATGGAAAGTAAAAAATAGTGTCTATCAACATAGATAGTCAGAATCCCGTGAATTAGAAGTTAGATTTGGTGAACATAGATGTTTGAGGATGTTCCCCAATTACATCAAATGGTGGTTTCCTTTACACTATTACATTAATTTATGATGCTATTTGGAAATTATGTATTTAATTCCTAGGTAATAAATTTAATAATTTTCACGTGTTTACTCGGTGGAACGAATGAATAGAAAGAGTGTGTTAATGAAATTTCATGTGCATAAAAATTAAAAGAATTACTTTGTACACCAAATGTGATTTTCAAAACATATACCAAAAGGAGGGAATAATTGATGAGATTTAAGTGCCATGAAACGCCCAAAAAATGAGAATCTAAAAGGATAAATTATAAATTTTCAGGGAGAGATAGAAGTATGTGGTTTCACTATGGAATAACTAATTCTATTTTGTTAAAATAACTAAACACAATGACATATATTATCAATAATATAGTATCATAGATAATTCAATATGACTTTTGGATGATGTATGGGATTTAAAAATACTAGTAGTTCAATATCGTAATTTTTTTGGTAGTTTTGAATATGTACATATAAATGTTAAGGACATAGTAAAAGATAAATCGTGGTCTAATTTTTTTTCCCCTTGGTTATAGACTATAGAATTTCATATATTGTTTGTTGGATTCCAAAAGTAAAAAAATTACCAGGATTAGAGATAATGTCATCAATTATATGGTTATGAGGATGTATTGGAACATGGTTGACTAGGAATTTAAAGAAAAATAATAAATATATTTCTATGTCAATCTGAATGAAATTGATTCATGGATAACATAGAAATCATAAGTGAGGGTAGAATGAAAAACAAAATCTAAGAGAAATACAATTAGAAATATTAGAATGTCTGAGAGTAGTTTTATCCTTTGTGGGAGCACTGGATGCATGTGCACTAGAGGTTTTGGAACTAGTTGTTCATGTACCATAAGAATGAACCAAAGTACTGTAATTCATCGTATTTTGTTGATGATATCAACCATTATCAAAATACTTTCTCCACGGTATTGTTCCAATTGGATTTTTCTACTCCTAAAGGATATAAGAGAATATGAACACCTAGTGCAAGTAGCTTTGTTTAGTTTCTCTAAACACTAAGAGTTATACCTGAATGAGGAGATGAGTTCATTATAGTTCTATAAATCATGGTATAATATTGAGAATATAGGGGTGAAAAATATCATGAAAATAAGTGGGTTTATCATATAATTAATTTGGATAATGGAGAAAAGATATAAAAAAAATAAATTCTCATGAAATGGTTCCAATATAATTTTTGAGTTTATTTCTCAAAAGTATTTTCATTGATTATTAAACATTCTTCCATCAACATATTTATATTTATCGTGACATCATAAAATCATTATCTATAAATGATAGATGATAATTTAGTTTTCCTTGATGATAATTTATAGGAGAGAATTTTCATGATGTGACCAATTTAATGCACAAGATGTTGGGAACCAGAATTTGGTATATGTATTGAATAGAATATTATGCGTCTTGGTGTACGATTAAAAATAGTGGAATTAAAAATTTAAACGATTCAATTCATATGGAGGATTAAATTTATGTAATGATGATCATTGTTATTATCATAATTAATGAGATAATGATAATTTCAACATTTTACAATGTTAGGTTGATGACATGATTCTTGTGGGATAAAAAAATATTTAAAAGGATAAGAGGAAATTTTATTGAACCTGAGAGAAAAAATATATTTGGAAATTCAAGATGATTCTAGGGTTGATTATATGCATATATAGGAATATCAAAACTCATGTTTCATCATAGAAAGCATATATTCTAAAAATAATTGAATGTATCAATATTTTTTTTAATGGAAACTAGTTACTTCTCCTCTTTTTGGGAACATAAAACTACCAAAGGATCTATTACTACAAAAAAAAGAGAAATAATCAGGATTAAAAATGGTCCATATTCATAAAATGTTATAATTTTAGTGTATTCAATAATATGTTATCTTTTTGAAATTTCATTCTTTGTGGCAGTGATAAGAATATTTATTCTTAACCTGTGAAAGGAATATCAGGATGTTGTTTAGTATATCCTTCAGTATTTGAACAGTTTATAATATAGGGCATTTTATTTTAGAGAGGAAGATCTTTTATAATATTATTTTGATTATGAAATTACTAGAGACTCATTTAGTCATAAGATCACAAATTTGTTCATAATTAATTATATATAAACAATGATTAGTTGGTTTTGTGGATGGAAAACATTTTTTCATTAAGTGAAACACATGAAACGTTTGAAAGAGTAACTGAATATAGGAAGGAGATGGTTTTGTTGTAGTATTTGATGAAGGAATTATAAAGAATTATTGGATGATGGATAAATTTTTTTGATATATAATGTTCAATTCACTTTTCTATGAATCTATTATTCTATGAAAGGTTAAATGACACTGACCTAAAGTACCAATAAATGTTGAATGTGTTTGGGGAGAAAATGTTAGATATTCAAGAGATCATTGGTTACTAAAATATAGTGTATATTCTAAGGAATATTCCATGACCAATCCCTTGATGTCCATGTCGTGATTACCCCATGCCCTCCATTCATAAGCGAGTGGTTTGTGACTAGCACCGAAAAGGTATTTCCTGAAAATTGGAAGGCATTGCCTCCAAACCTGTACTCACACAAGTAGGGCACACTACACAAAATTAAAACACCATGGAACAGTTAGGTGAATCAACAACTAGAAACCAAAACTAAGTGTAATAGTAAGAACATAAAGTAATGGGGATGGAATACAAGCCCATCTAAAAAGATACAACTATAATAGAAAAAAGAAAACAACTCCTGAGAATGTCCGCCAAGGATCCTACCTGAAGGGTTGCTTTAGATAGTCTCCATAGCTCTCCACAACAACTATCACCTCTGTGTACCACATGGTATGATATCTTATTGTCTCAGTCGAGATACTCGTCACCTTCACATGACACACCAAGGTGCGGGTGAAGCCTGTGTAGGGGTGAGTATAAATTACCTAGTAGGGACCCCCAAACCCCCGAAGGTCTCTCATAATTACACAAAGGAAAACCCACAAAGCATGATATCAATCACAATGAAAAAAAAACAAAAGACTCAACTAAAACTAGGTATAAGTAAAGTATAAAATTACGAATGATTAGTCATAAGGCTAGATCAACTTACTCTGCCATGAATAACTATTGTTGACCCACATAATATCAATAGGTACTAACCCCTACAAGACCAACACAAGATTGATAGGTGTTGATTCACACAGAATCGATGGGTGCTGATTCACACAACATCATGCGGTGTATATTCACATAGAATCACTAGGTGCTGATTCACACAGAATTGATGTGTGGTAATTCACATAGAATCTATGGGTGTAGATTCATAGAGAATTTTAGGTTTTTTATTCCCACTGTATCGTGGAATGCTGATTCACACAGATTCAATGCGTGCTGATTCACACAATTTTCTTAGTAATGATTCACACAGAATCACTGGGTGGTGATTCACACCGAATCACTGGGTGAAGATTCCCACAGAATATTTGGGTGCTGTTTCACACAAAATCTATTGGTGCTGATTCACATAGAATTCCTCTATGGTGATTCACATAGAATCTCTCTTTATTCATCACATCTCAGCCAACCACAGGATTCCCATTCAAAGTAAACTCGTTTTTATGAGAAACCGCTGCTCAAGACATCGATCAAATTTCATCTAGCTCAATGTCCCATGAAGAAGTTACAAAATGATCTTTCATATCATAAATGTACCAACACAATAGACGGTGCGTCAACCCGATGATCAGTCTGTAATTTATTGGCATTTTAGTGCCGAGGGCCCGATTGGATTCGGAGTCGATCCAACCCGGTCATAATCCAAATTTTTCCAAAACTCTTGTGGATTATCTCAAAATTACCATCTCGCTACAAGGATCTGAATTCCACAAACGGTTCGTCAAAAAAATGTATGGTTTACAAGATAGGGCCATTCAAACGTATAAGGGTCTGAGAGGGGTCTGGGTCCGGTCTAACCCAATCGAACCGACTTGGATTGAAAGGGTTTGGGATAACCCATTCAGCTTCGGGTCAACTCAACCTAGCCTGGGGCCAACCCAGGACATCCCAATCTAGCCTGGGCTGGCCTGGCATGCCCCTATTGGGTGGGGCCATGGCAGCTCGGCCTACCAGTTGGTGCGACCCAAGCATGAGTCACGTGGTCCGCCCCCTAAATGGCCCCATGAGCCATTCAACTAATTAATTGGAAACACCACATGGTGTTGACTGGATGTCCATGAGACTCATTGTACTGGGTACCTCCCGTCATCATGGCTTCAAAACCACAGATTGCTTCACTCATGCATGCGAAGAAGCGCCACCTCCCACCACCGCGGCCGGCTGAGAGCGAGTCGCCTATTCGTCCACCGAGGAACCACCCTCATCTGCGGTTGGTGAATACCGACTGACAATGGTCTATGGTGCCTCCACGCTAGTACCACATCAGCGGATCATCCGTGGTCCCCCGGGTGAGCTTTGGTGGTCTGTTCTACCTTCCAAACGCACCTATGACCTTCCTGGGATGTCGTCGTCATTGCGTGCCATTCGGTTTACACTTTCCGTCAAGTTGAAAAATCATCCCACGAAGAACGAATCATGAAATTAAGTGGCAGAGTGTCAATTCCTTATTTGTTTGGCCCGCACCCTCGGCATTAACATCATAACAGGCAGAAGAAATTTAATCAACAATGATAAAAATTAATATTAAACCCCCTACCTCAAGATTTTTTTGTGATGTCATCGTTGAGGATGAAGAATCCTAATCCGTGGAAGCCGCTGACATTCATCATCGATCCCTCCAATGACATCCATGCTTCCTTTATTCATCAGTGGAAGATGTCACATCACTTCATCAGAGGTTTCTCGCTAGATTAATATGTGTCAAAACTCCAACCCGAGCCTCACTTAAATCGGCGTTAGAAACCATCCATGTTTCACAGCATTAATGTAGTTCATTTATGAACCACATTTAATGTTCCAACATCAAGGTTATGCCACCCAAGGGTCATTCCCTTGAATGTTTCATTTAATCCTGTAGTCCCACCTCGTCTCTCAATGGTTATAGAAATAAAATAACTTGTTATTTTTTTTGTTAAGTCCTAAAATATATCTTTTTCACCCAACATACTAATATTGAATTGAAGCTTCCCTTAAATGAATCACAACACTATAGATTCAAGAGTTTCCTAGGATTTCAATTCCGAGCACCTATTCCAAAATTAGAAAACACCGCCCACATGTTTATTGAACATACCTTAAAAATAGTTCAAAAATTTATTACAGTCACACTTGACAGATGTCAGTCGAGTTTGGGCTCTGCCTAAGGGAAACACTCCCTCAAGAGTTCAACGGTAATCTTAGATTTCCAATCCGAGTAACATTTAAAGAGTTATATATTTTAAAAATAAAATAATTTTTACTTAATTATTTTATTTACGGCCAAAAACTATCTTTTATTTTTGCCCTGTGCTGGCCAAGGTTAGGATCTTCCAAAGGAAAGCATACCCTCACGAGCTTAGAAGTGGTCTCAGATTTTTAATCTGGGTCACCATTAGTGAGTTATAAGCATTTGAAAAATAAAATAATTTTATTTAATTATTTTATTTATGGTTATGGCATTTTTGGGTTTTCTCACCAGAGGCTTTTGCCAACTAAACATATGTCGAGCCTTGGGTAAACTCGCCTTATTGAACGTAATGATGCCCTCAGATTTCTGATCAAGGAAATAGTTTATTAGTTATTACACATTTTTAGGCAAACCACTCACACACACTTTTTAAAGATTAACAATTTTCGAATGATCATTCTGGGCACTCCGGGCCTCAGAATCACATGGCGTCAACTTTAAAAGAATCATAATAATTCCATATAATTAACAAAATTATACAAAATTTACAGGACAATAAATTCTTCCCAACTTATATAATTATGTCCCCTAAATCCAAAAAAAATGCAAATAAAATAAATGAGGGTTCTGAGCATGAATATGAGCCGCTCAGTCCCATGTTCACTCTTTGATGTTCATGTGCTATCGTCGAACTCGCACCAGAGGGACCAACCATCCATGAAGGGCATGATCCTATAAATCCTCAATATCTACCAGGAACTCCATAATGTCACCCCATTATCAATGTACAACTCTCTCTATTTGATAATGTGTGATTGATAATATACGCATATCCTCAGCTGTGACACATGGAAAATGTTATGCACATGGTGCATCTTTGGGGTAAGATCTAGGTGGTAATCCACCTCGCCAACTCTGTTGAGAATCTAGAAAGGTATAATAAACCTCAGAGATCTATTGTTTCCCCGACCAAACCTCTATAATCCTCATCAGGGTGATATATATAGGAATACATGGTCTCTCTCCTAGAAATCCAAGGGTCTCCGCCTCTTGTTAGCATAAGACATATGCTGGATCTGTGCAGTCTTCATCATCTGCTGGATGAACTAAACCTTCTCTATGGTATCCCGTACCAACTATGGACCCATATGTTCTAACTCTCCTCAGTCCTTCATGAAATGTGGTGACATTCAAGGTCACCCATACAGGTCCCCAAATGGAGCCATGGAAGTGGTTGAATGATAACTGTTGTTGTATAAAAACTCCACTAGGGGAAAGTGGTCCATCCAACTATTTCTAAAAACCCATACACAAGCATGAATCATGACATCCATGGTATGTATGGTCTGATCCATCTAACTATCAGTATGGGGCTAAAAATATGTGCTCAAGCGTGATGGAACCTGGTGCTCAGCTTTCACTAGCTGACAAGCGAGGTATCGTGACATGAGCAATTCCTCCGCTTTCTTCATCCATGGCCACCCATTCTGATTCTAGAGATCATATTACAACTTCACCACACCATCATGTACTACCAAAGGGGGATGTGTGGAACTCCCTCAACACCTCCTCTCGTAGCGTCACGGGTACCATAGTGTGTCCTATAAAGTGGAAGACATGCTCCCCACCTTTAGAAAATCCTACAGAAGTCTGCCCTGAGGATATATGAGCACGTCGGGCCTCGTAGTCAATGTCCACAATCTATGTCTCCTGAACTCGCTAAAGGATTGGGGGAGTAATAGTCATATAATGGATGTAAGATTCTCCATCACTATCCATGTAGGATAACTGTAACGCGGCTAGATGCTCAATCACCTCACTCAACAACTATAACCTAGACCTCATGAAAAGTGCATATTCCACCACGTTCCCCTTCCCTAGAGTGTATATTGTCTCAAAGTGATAGTCCTAGAGAATCTCCAGCCATCGACGCCATCTCAGGTTCAGTTCCTTTTGTGAAAAGATATACCAGAGACACATGTGGTTAGATTAAACAGTAAATCGTTCTCCCAAAAATTCTCCCAACTCTCGGAGCTCCACAGAAGCCATTCGATATGTAGTTGTAGATATTGGTGACGTCCTTGGGTAAAATGCAATGAAGAATTCCCTCTTTTTGGGGGAAGGTAATCTTAGAAACACATTTTTAATGGATTTCCTACTCTCTGCCACTATTTTTGGGAACTAAAAACTCAAAACACATGTTGGGATGAGGGTAAGGATGGATGACTCAAGAGTGATCGGTTGCACCCTCCAATGAATGATTTTATCCCATGCTGCATGGGATTCCTTTTTCACTAACCAGAGAAAACATCATTCTAACACTGTAGATATACCACATCATTTTTTCCTAAATAATTCAACCATAGTATGAACTGTGGACGACCATTCCATTCCCAGACTAACGTCGTAAGGCCATGATACTACCACTAAGAGGTTTCAACCAAAACTCTCACCTCAATGGTCATATCACACCATCATCATAAGTGTGATTATTGAGTATCCTCTCATATGTATCTCCAAATTTAAGGTTCAAGTCAATTGTTTAACCCGAAACTCTAGGTCTTGAACAAGATTTGTGTCAAGAAGTAACGATTAGTACCACTGTCTATTAAGAAAAAAATCTAATAGTAGACAAAAACCATACATTGAATCATATATGGAGTCATTCAGTCACACTCCTTGACCTCATACAGCTACTCCCATCCCCTGTCCTCTTTCTCTCTGTGTAACGACCCAAAGTTTCATTAATGAAAAATCCCTCTTGATCTAGTTAAATGTCTCTTTATATAATTTTTTTTTATAAAATGTCAACTTCATTGGTTTTATGTTATGAATTTTGACCGTTGCTAATATAGACGTTGAACAGTAATCACATGATTAGTATAAATATAGAACTTTAACAAATAAAACTAACTCAGAAGGAAGCGATGGCCTCATCTAGTAGAATTTCAGCATTCGAAGCCCATTTTTCAGAGCTCAGAAAAGAGGTCTCATCTTTGGGCTTTGCCCCCGACCAAACCCAAGCTGAGCTTCATTTTTTGAAGCTCGAATGTGACCATCTAAGGGAAAAGTGGAAGTTGATTGAAATTACCACTTGAGCGATGTTATCCGAGCCACCCCAAGAGTCTGTCACCATCGCACACCTTACCCTTAGGTCTTATGCGGATGTTTTAAGGGGTTATGTAACAAATAAGTAGTACTATGTTCATGTGCATTATATTTTTTATATAATAATGAATATAATTTCTAGTCATTTTGATACATTGTAAATAGTTTTTAAAGTACAATTGGTGTTTTTAGTTATTATTTAACTAAGAATTATATTTTATTAAATTAAGGTATTTTTGAATAAAATAATATTTTAATAAAATAATAATATTATTATTAAATTAATTTTCATTAAATATAAATGATCTTATAATTTTATGAGTGCAATTAAAATTTTTATTAAGGTTTGAAATCCATTTCTGTCAAAACCCGTGAATTTTTGATAAATGTCGATTTTTATTTTAAAAGTGAAAATTACAATATTTAGAAAATTACATAGACAAAATAAATTTTATTTCTGGAATAAGGAATTCAAAATTATCCAATGGTGAATTTTTCATAATTTTCTGAGATAGTCAATTGTTTGGGTAAAAATTAAATACCGTTTAAAAATATAATGTGTTTATGACATCATAATGACCCGATAGTGATATAAAAAAATACTATAAGCTATATGTTCGGCCAATATATGTTTAACCATTAAAATAATGTGATTTGGGGTTTGTTTGAATTATTTTTTAAAGCATTAATGGACCCCTCAAAACTTATTCAACACTTTGCCTTTTTAAATTAATTACCATGGGAGTGTGACTCACCTCCACATAAACATCCTTATTATTTTAAGAGGCTAAGAAATTGGCCTTATAAAATAATTTTTTCCTCTTCCATTTTCCAAAAACCATGGGAAAAAACCATGGGATGGTTTGTGGTTTGGATTAATATAATATAAGGGGTCCTAAACCTAAATAATAAACAATTCCCTAACCTTTCCAATATAAACCCACCCAAGCTCCCACTTCCTCATCAATCAATTCCCTTCAAGTTTGTCCAACATCTGCCCTACTCTCTATATTATCCACCCAAGGTTCCCCAAGTTCCCAAGAAGCCTCTCACAAGCCTCTCTCTAGCCTTTGAAAGCACACTTCCAAGTAAGGGTTTTTTCTTCCGTTCTCATTTTTGTCCAATTTTCTTTAAGTTGTTTTCCCTTTTAATTTCAATTATAAATGTTGGTTTATGGTTTTTCACCTCCCTCATACTTCCCTATTTATGTTTGAATGATGGGAGATCCTTTCTCTCATTAAATTCCTCTCATGTACACCTGTTACTATGTCGAAATTCCGAATGGAACTTCTCTCTCCTCTTTTACATTCAAGAAATACTTTTGTATCATGAATCTAAATTCATTTAAAATTGTTGGGACATGTATCTATATGACCTCCTTACTATAAATTACATGTAAATATGATGAAGAACCCCTTTCTCTATCATCAACCTTTTTTATGAATTCTTATGTCATGTCGTTATGCTGCCGAAATCACACCGATCTTGTAAGCCAATGTCATTGTGTAGTGAATACAATGCCCATTTCTCCATCAAGGGTATTTACCTTTATGCACATTTTCATATTTATTGTAATGTTTCATGTATTAATTCCACATTCCTTTATCGTGGAATAAATTATTATGTTTTATGAATCCATGTTTTATGATCCATGTGGCACACTTATGCATGAAATGAAATGTTTAAGAATGGTGCTCGCTTATAGACCTCCAATGCATTGGATAAAGTATAGTATCATGATACATCATGTTCAATGAGTGTTGAATCATGCTAATTCAAGTGCAATGATGGTTTACTCGTGCTTTATGTGAAATGAGGATTTAATCATGCTCCATGTGCAATGGGCTTTGGCTCATGCTAATTCCATGTTAAGTGTTGTTGCCACATTTCCATGTTATGATTATCATGATTTATCATGACTTTATGTTAATATTTCTTTTATGCTCTATTGATATGCCTATTTTCTAACATGTATTTTACTCCTCATGTTATTCCACATGTACTCCCTTACTGGGATTTATAGCTCACCCTTTTCTTATGCTTTTCCTCAGGTTATCCCATGCAATGCTAAGTACGAGGGAATGTAGTGGTCATGTAAAGGTCATTTTCAATAAAGATGTTATATTTCATGTTTTACATTTTTATGTAATGATCCTAATCCCCAAAGACACTAAACCTCTTGATCTTCCTATTGTTTCAAGTGAATTTTTATGTAATAAATCATGTTTATGTTTATAATAAAAGCAGGGTTATCATAGTTGGTATCAGAGGGAGGTTTAGTTATTTTTGAGATTAGGAAACCCTAGTAAAGACTTAGATACACGAATAGGTATAATAAAAACATCCCTAAGTTTTGGTAAGTACTGAGTTAGTGGTTTATCAAACAAATACATCTCTGTCTGAATACAAGCAGGTAGAGGCGGCTCTGGCACAGATGTATCCTAGGGGTAAAACCCGAAAACACCGCTTTAAGCTAGACTCGAACGGGAACTGGTGCACAACAAAGGTCCTTGTTGCACTCTTGGTTATGACACTCCCGTGGGATATGATTTGATAAATTCACAAGATTAATATGAACCCTTATTAAGGGAATTAAAAAAAATGCCCCTACGAATATATGTTATAAAGTAGATCATGAATATCATTGATTGAAGCCTATAGACTCGTGAGTTAAGGAAATGAACGTTTATTTATAAGTCATAAACTTTTGTCTTCGGATTACCCTTTATGTGTTACCCCATAGATTCCTTTTATTCTAGGCAATGGCCAGTAATATGAGGACTCGGGCTAACAACCGTTGTGATGATCAGTGTGATGACTGTACTAATGAGATGCACAATCCAATGTGAGCGGGAATCGCGAACATTGTCACACTTGTCTCTCATCTAACTCAAGTTTTGAATAGAAACACGGGTCAAGAGGAACTTTCAACCCCCCTAAGAAAGAACAAGTCAATATCGAGAGCTTTATGAGACAAAAGCCTCTTACTTTTAGTGGATCATCCAATCCCAAGATCACTGAACAATGGATCAACTCCATTGAAAATATATTCTACATCCTCCAATTTTCTGAACAAGAGAAGGTTCTCCTAGAGGCTTATCATATGGAGGGTAAAGCTGATCAATGGTGGATGTTTATCAAAAATACGAAGCCTGAGGAGGAGATCGAGTCATTGGAATGGAAGGATTTCTGGAAGATGTTTTTCAATAAATATTTTCCGCACAGCCTCCGGCGTAAGATGGAAAGGGACTTCCTTTCCCGCAATCAAAAAGATGAAGAATCTATTGGAGCGTACGAGGAAAAAATCACAAGGCATGCACGATACTCTTCCGGCATTGTCATTACCCCCAAATTCAAGGTTGATTGCTTCTTTGGTGGGCTGAAGCCTAGCTTGTAGAAAGCATTAGCGATCCGTGACTTCGACATCTATGAGGAAATTTTCCGATGTGCCCTCAAGGTCGAAATGGAGATCGGGGAATCACAAGGGTATCATGGGGAAAAGAAGCATAAGGTGGACTTCAATGCTGGTGGTCCGATGGATAAATCCAACGGTGCTAAGAAGATCCAGCACCCTACTTTCCAAAAGTGTAGAAAGAAGCACCCTGGAAATTGCCTTAAGGGGACGAGAAAATGCTTCAGCTGTGGAAGAGAAGGGCACCTAGCTGTTAACTGTCGGAAAGAAGGACCCGTGGCTGCGAAAGTGGATAGGAACGCTCCATTCGAACCTCAATGCATTGTTCAATGCTACAAATGCAAAGAACTGGGCCATTTTGAAAATCAGTGCCCTAATCCAAGGGTTATCAGAGGTAACCAACAACCTCCAAGACCGCAAGGAAGCAATTTTTCCATCACTTATGTCGAAGTGAACCCCGACAATGAAGTGGTGATACGTACTCTAGTTATTCATTCAAGAATAGAAAATGTACTTTTTGATTTAGTTTCTACGCGTTCTTTTATATCCCGATGGTTTAGTAGAACAATCACAACACCACCACTAATCATGGAAGTAAAGATGTCGGTGAGTACAGAAAATGGGGCAATCATTGAATACCATGAATATAAGTCCTCCCCTGTTATAATATGTGGATTTAATTTCCCGGAGTACCTCTTCATACTCCCTCTGGTGGAATGTGATGCAATTCTTGGCATGGATTGACTTTCTTTATATAGAGCCAACAAATATTTTTGGGAGAGGGAAATCAAACTCCATATGGAGAATCGACCCCCAATTATTTACAAGTGTCAGGAGAAAGATGAATCTCCTTTATCTCTATCATCTCAAGCAAGGATATTACTTCATTATGAGCACTAATATCTGGCTCAGATGGTTGAGTCCAAGGAAGAAAACATCTTTGAAGAAATGCCTATTGTGATGTAATTCGCTGAAGTGTTTCTCAAGGAACTGTCTGGTCTTCCTCCAAGAATAGATGTTGGCTTATCAATAAAACTTATACCTGGGGCACTACCAATATCCAACATTCCATATAAAAGGCTATTGTTGAGCATGAAGAGCTGAAGAAACAAGTACAAGAGAATCTGGATAAAGTATTTATACGCCCAAGTGCCTCCCCATGGGGTGCACCAGTCCTCTTCGCTAAGAAGAAGGATTTGTCAATGCGACATTGAATTGATTATCGTGAACTTTACAAAGTCACGATAAAAAACAAGTATCCTCTCCCTAGAATTTCTGACCTGTTTGATCATCTGCGTGGAGCACAATACTTCTCCAAGGTGGATTTGAGGTCAAGATATTATCAAGTAAGGGTGAAGAAGGAAGATGTCCCCAAGGCTACTTTCCGTACAAGATATGGGCACTATGAATTCATAGTAATGCCTTTCGGACTCACGAATTCTCCAGAAATATTCATGTACTTGATGAATAGAGTCTTTAGATATTACCTTGAAAAATTTGGGGTAGTCTTTATAGATGATATTCTAATATTCTCCAAAACCAAGGAGGATCATGAGGAGCATTTAAAAACTGTACTAGAGACTTTGCACAAGAAGATGCTCTATGAACAGTACAGAAAGTTTGAGTTCTGGTTGAAGGAGGTCTCATTATTGGGCCATATCATCACAAGCAATGGGATATCTGTGGACCCCTCTAAAACAGATGCAATTGAGGGATGGAAAAGGCCAACATCGGTAACGGATATCCGTAGCTTCATGGGGTTAGCTGGATATTGTCAACGATTTGTGAGGAATTTCACACGATTGTCCAACCCTCTTAACAAGATAACTCGAAAGGGAGTGAAGTTTTCTTGGAGTGATGAATGCAAAGAAAGCTTCAAGGAGTTGAAAAGTAGGCTTATCACTGCACCTATTCTCAATTTACCCACAAGTGGGGACCTTTTTGTGGTATTCAGTGATGCTTCAAAGAAGGGATTAGGCTGTGTGCTGATACAGAATGATAAAGTGATATCCTATGCTTCAAGGCAGTTGAAAATCCATGAGTGAAATGAGCCAACGCATGATCTGGAGTTGGCGGCGGTGATCTTTGCCTTGAAAATCTGGCGGCATTATCTTTATGGAGAGAAATGTGAGATATATACTAACCACAAGAGTCTTAAATATATATTCACATAGAAAGTGCATAATATGCGCTAGAGAAGATTGATAGAGCTCATCAAGGATTATGACTGTTCAATAAATTACCACCCTGGGAAAGTGAACAAGGTGGCATATGCCCTAAGTAGAAAGGACCCAACAATTCTATCAATGATGAGAATTTAGAATGATCCAGTCTTCTTAGACTTGATGAAGATGGAAGTGGGAATCATAAAGAAGGTAACATCATCAATCCTTTCACAAATTATTGCTCAACCATATCTTTTGGAATGGTTAATGGATGCTCAAAAGGATGATGTAGGAATTCAAGAAACAGTGGAAGCTATCAAAAAGGGGAAATGCTCAGAGTATAATGTTAATGATGAAGTAATTGTGCGGTTTGGGAAAAGACTATGTGTTCCATCAAGTCCGGAGTTGAAAAGGAATTTTTGGATGACGTACATAGTTCAAATTTCTCTATTCACCACGGGAGCACAAAGATGTATCAAGATCTCTGAGAAAACATTTGGAGGGATAATATGAAGAAGGTGATCGATGAATATACATCAAAGTGCCTGGTGTGTCAGAAAGTGAAGGCAGAGAGGCAGAATTCTAAGGGGATGTTGCATCCATTACCCATACCAAAATGGAAATGGGAGAACATCACCATGGGCTTTGTCACCGGACTTCTGAGGACATCCAAAGGCAACAATGCAATCTTGGTTGTTGTGGATCATCTTACAAAGACTGCACACTTCATTGCTATTCGGGAGGATTTATCATTGGATCAAATGGCACGGATATATATCAGGGATGTGGTAAGGTTGCATGGAGTACCATTATCTATTATGTCTGACCGAGATCCAAGATTCACCTCTATGTTTTGGAAGAGTCTTCAAAATGCTCTGAATACTGATATGATCTTCAGTACGGCCAATCATTCCCAAACTGATGGCCAATCCGAGCGGACTATCCAAACACTTGAGGACATGTTGAGAGAATTATCAATAGACTTTAAGGGAGGATGAGATCAACATCTTCCCCTGGTTGGGGTCTCTTATAATAACAGTTTCCACTCGAGCATCCAAATGGCACCATATGAAGCCCTATATGGGAAAAGGTGCAGAACACCGACATGATTGGATGAGGTCAGTGAACGTAGGTAGCTTGGACCAGAAATGGTCGAGGAAATGGTGGAGAAGGTGAAAACCATTCAGTAGTATATCAAGGCAGCCCAGAGTTGACAAAATAGTTATGCAGATAATTGTCGATAATACCATGAGATTAAAGTTGGAGACATGGTGTTTCTACACATATCTCCGTGGAAGAAGGTCATGAGGTTGGGAATGAAAGGGAAGTTAAGTCCAAGGTACATTGGCCCCTTCGAGATTCTTGATCGTGTCGGGGCTGTGGCCTATCGACTAGCACTTCCACCTGCCATGGACAAAGTATATGATGTCTTTCATGTATCCCTCTTAAGGAAGTACATACCAGACTCTTCATGTGTAATCTCTTCTGAGGTGGTACAATTGGAAGATGATATTTTTTATAAGGATCAACCAGTGAAGATCTTAGATCATAGAGAAAAAGTTCTACGAAATAATACAATGCCCCTCTTCAAGGTGTTGTGGAGAAACCACACGTTTGAAGAACCAACATGGGAATTAGAGGATATGATGAAGCTGAGTTACCCACATTTGTTTTCGTGTGGGAAAAAGAAAATTTCGAGGGAAAAGTTTCTTAAGGTGGGAATATTGAAATGACCCAAAGTTACATTAATGAAAAATCCTTCTTGATCTAGTTAAATGTCTCTTTATATAATATGTTTTTATAAAATGTCAACTTCTTTGGTTTTATGGTAAGAATTTTGATCGTTGCTAATATATCCATTGAACAGTAATCACATGATTAGTATAAATATTAGACTTTAACAAATCCAATTTACTCAGAATGAAGCGATGGCCTCATCCAGTAGAATTGCACCATACGAAGCCCATTTGTCGGAGATAGGAAAAGAGGTGGCATCTCTGGGCTTTTCCCTTGACCAAACCCAATCTGAGCTTCATCTTGTGAAGCTCAAACGTGACCATCTATGGGAAAAGTTGAAGTTGATTGAAATTACCACTCGGGCGATGTTATCCGAGCCACCCCAAGAGTCTGTCACCATCACACACCTTCCCTTAGGTCTTATGCGGCTGTTTTAAGGGGTTATGTAACAAATAATTAGTACTATGTTCATGTACATTATTTTTTTGTATATAATAATTAATATAATTTCTATTCATTTTTATACATTGTAAATAGTTTTTAAAGTACAAATTGTGTTTTTAGTTATTATTTAATTAAGAAATATATTTTATTAAATTAATGGATTTTTTAATTAAATAACATTTTAATAAATTAATAATATTATTATTAAATTAATTTTTATTAAATATAAATGATCTTATAATTTTATGAAAGCAATTTAAATTTTTATTAAGTTTTGAATGCCATTTCTGTCAAAACCCGTGAATTTTCGATAAATGTCGATTTTTATTATAAAAGTGAAAATAAAATATTTAGAAAATTATTTAGATAATATAAATGTTATTTATGGAATCAAGATGTCGAAATTATCGAACATTGAATTTTTCATAATTTTCTGAGACAGTCATATTTTTGGGTAAAAATTAAAAACTGTTTAAATATAAAATGTTTTTTATGACATCATAATGACCCAACAGTGATGTAATAAAATACTATAAGCTTTATGTTCTGACAATATATGTTTTCCCATTAAAATAAATTGATTCTGGCTTTATTTGACTTATTTTTCAAAGCATTAATGGACCCCTCAAGACTTATTCAACACTTTGCCTTTTTAAATTATTTTCCATGGGAGTGTGACTCACCTCCACATAAGAAACCTTATTATTTTAAGAAGTTAGGACTTTTTCCTTATAAAATAATGTTTTCCTCTTCCATTTTCCAAAAACCATGGGCAAAAACCATGGGATGGTTTGTCGTTTGGATTAATTTAATATAAGGGTTCCAAAACCTAAATAATGAATAATTCCCTCACCTTTCCTATATAAACCCACCCAATCTCCCACTTCCTCCTCACTAAACGCCCTTGAAGTTCGTCCAACCACTTCCATACTCTCTCTGGAATCCTCCCAAGGTGCCCCAAGCTCCCAAGAAGCCTCTCACAAGCCCCTCTCTAGCCTTTGAAAGCACACTTCCAAGTAAGGATTTTTTCTTCCTTTCTCATTTTTGACCAATTTCCTTTAAGTTGTTTTGCCCTTATAATTTCAATTATAAATGATGGGGTATGATTTCGCACCTCCCTCATACTTCCCACTTTATGTTTGAATGATGGGATATCGTTCCTCTCTCATTAAATGCCTCTCATGTACACCCATTGCTATGCTGAAATTCGGAAAGGAACTTCTCTCTCCTCTTTTACATTCAAGAAATACTTTTGTATCATGAATCTAAATTCCATTACAATTGTTGGGACATGTATCTATATGACCTCCTTATTTTACATTACATGTAAATATGGTGAGGAACCCCATTCTCTCTCATCAACCTTTTTTATGAATTCTAATGTCACGCTGTTACACTGCCGAAATCGCACCGATTTTCTAAGCCAATGTCATTGTGTAATGAATACCATGCCCATTTCTCCATCAAGGGTATTCACCTTTATGAACATTTACATATTGATTGTAATGTTTCCTTTATTAATTCCACATTCCTTTATCTTGGAATAAATGATTATGTTTTATGAATCCATGTTTTACGATCCATGTGGCACACTTATGCATTAAATGAAATGTTTAAGAAGGGTTCACCCTTATAGCGCTCCAATGCATTGGGTAAAGTATAGTATCATGATACGTCATGTGCAATGTTTGTTTACTCATGATAATTCAAATGCAACGAGGGTTTACTCGTTCTTTATGTGCAATGAGGATTTACTCATTGTAACACCCCGAGATTTTATGAAAAATATTTTTTTTAATATCATTAATGTCTTGTGTTGTACGCTACACCAAAAGGAGCTTGCACAACATGCATCCTTGAATTTTCGTGCATTACACCCAATCATGACCTTCCTCAATAGCGTGTGTAATACACAATACTGAGTTTCACTAAACAATGATATGCTATTAAAATATTATTAAAACTAGCCGTTATGAATAGTATTAACCACTTTTTGAAATTTTGAAAATTCTATTTTTCAAAATGGACTTCATTTTTGGATTCGGAATATAGAAATTAGCTTAGGGTGAAATTTTGGTACTTTTCGGATAACTTTAATATTCTGATGAATAGTGAAAATTATTAAATTTTAATTAAAAACAACTTTTTAATCGAAATAATTAATAGTGATAAATTATTAATTTGAGTGGTTTTAAAGTATATTTAGAATATATTTTTACATTTTAATACAATTTTGTTCATTGGATGTAATTTCACATTTAAACCAGACATAAACAAGTGTCAATCTTTTGATAGATATTATCTTTTAAAAACACACTATTTGTTTGGATGACGGGAATTAATTTTTAAATTAGTTAATGTAACAGATATGTATTGAATTTGGTAAAGTAAACATAATTTTAGAATTCATAAAATCAAATATAGCTTAGGCCTAATTTTTGGTATTTTTCTGGAAACATTCATTTTTTGATGAATAGTGAAACCACTAAGTGTTAGTTGAAAAAAACTGAATTTTTCATAAAACATAATTTTACCGCTTCTGTGAGTAGAATTTCAAACTCCGAGAGACACGGTTAATATCGAGGACTAAAATTTGGTTCAATGAGATGGAAATAATTTTTGGTGAATAGTATCTTTTTACTTTTTTTACCACTGTTAAAAGTAAATAGGTTAATTAAGTGTAAAATGATATTATTATTACCCAAACACATATCCTCTATTGGATAAGTGTAATTCGACCAAAAATAACCTTAGGAATAAAATATGACCATTTAGGCCCACTTGCATTAGATTAGGTCATTTATTATTAATTTATTTAAAGAAGGGTTAAAATAGTTAAAATCAAAATTTAATAAGTAATTCATTTTTAATATGAGGTAATACATAATATAAATTAGTCTATAAATAATAATTATAAATATAAAGAAATGTTATACACAATTATATTTTATTTGTAATTTTTAGACATTAAATAATTTAATTTATTTATGACACAACGATGATGCAGTAATTATCGTATTAATGAAATATTGACATAATTGATGCTATAAATACACAAATAAATGTAATTTTAGACTTTTTATGAATTCCACTAATTTTAAAGGTTATTATTAAATGTTAGTATTGATTTAATTAACTTTTTTTGAAATAATAATTATGTTATGATTTTGACAAAAATCAATTACTAAATAGTGTCAAATTTGACATAATATGGTTTTTAAAAAAAATATTATATTATTAATTGTTATTTTATTCCTAAAAATCTATGGTTCGGCCAAATGACTTAGATAAGGTTATATATATTAATAATAAACAACTTGGGGTTTTTTTGTCTTGTTATAGTATGTTTATTAACCTTATAGTGTAAGAACACAAAAAGACACGGTAAAAGTAAAACTATCTAACTTAATGTTAAATCTAATTGATAAGGTTCAAATAGGAACCTAAACTTGTCTAAATTATATTTTATGAGTGGATTTAGACCCATCCCCACCTTAGATTCGAAATAAATCAAATTGGAGCTATTTAAAACCGAATTTGTCTTTATTATAAAATCATATTTTTAGTTTTTCCAAAGGAGCCCCTCTCCTACCTTATAAAAGGGCACCTCCTCCCCCTCTTCCCCACACCACTTTGAGCCTTCATGCTCGGAAAAACCCTACCAATTTCTTCTCTCCACTTACCTAGAAACATTCTAGAGGTCCTGGTCTTCTTCAAAGACCAATTTTAGTGCCCTAAAAGTAGGTCTCAAAGAGGTGCTTCAAAGAAGAGGTAATGTCTGTTACTGATTCTTTCAACATTATTTCTTCTGCCACTTCTTCTTGTTAGGTTGTTTCATTATGAAGTAATAACATCAGTATCAATCATATAATGATATGTTATTATAAGTATGAAACAACCCTATTTCACCATCTATCCATCCTATGGAAAATGAAATCACTGCGTGTGTGTACATACGGAATACCGTCTCCACGCCGTGGTGTAATATATTTTCCACCAGCACCTTACTTGGATAGGTATAATGGTGTAAATAATAACTATATATGATTATTTTAAAGTGATATTGATTCTGAAATAGTATATATACACTCCAATACAATTCCACGATCATGAGAACGATATCATCGCTCGTGCGTACGTACGGACTACCGTCTCCACGACGCGATGAGATTCATTCTTCGCGTTAACCATTCATGAATGATTATAAAGTATATATAATAAGTAATCATGAAATATATGACATAATAATGATACTGGATTTATGTGTATATATATGTATGTCATCTACTTAATTCCATTCAACTCAATAAGGAAATGAAAACACCGTTCATGCGTACGTACGGCCTACCATCTCCGTGAACGGTGTATTTCTTTCCATTTACTGATCGATTATATATATGTATATTATGAATATATATTATATATAAATCATGTTTTATATTCTGGAATTATGTAATCATGATCTAAGTAATCATATGAATAATTACAAGTCAATACAAGGACAACAAATGAAACAATTTTAACCAAAACGCTCTTTAACATGGAATTTACAAATGAATGGGTAATATAAAGTCATAAGTTAACCATATATAATATCATAACAATGAGTATGATTCTGGAGTAATTCAATGACATTATTTAAATCAATATACAGGAGGTCCGGACACTTATGAGGAAAATCAGACCTAAGGTAAGGGACAATATCGCAATCTCAATTTTTATCCGAGATTGTTTATACTTCAGAAATTACTAGGGGGTATTTTATCATCCTCATATATGTTTCCTCAATATGTAATATTTATTCCATCCACCTAAAATTGTTTAAATCCAATTTTACCCTTCGGTGAGTTTTTAGTAAAATATATGAAAGGAATCTTTTGTCATTTTTCGTACGAGGTACTTTTTGACTTTTCTGAAAAAAGTATGAGAATAATGTTTTTTAACTTTTACGGCATGAATGGATTTTTAAAACATTATTTCCAAGAATCTTCCTTTACATGGTTTGAAGTTTTTTTTCATTCAACTTTTTTTTGTTTAAAATTATAGGACATGTTAAGAAAGGAAATTTTTTTGAAGTAGAAAGGATATTTTCCTCAAGAATGGAGTTCAAGTGTTTTATCAAAAATATTTTCCATCTAAGATAATATAGGGTTCAGTTTCTATACCTATTATTAAATTGAATTGATTATGTTGTGATGAAATTATTTTTATGAATTCCTTTATCTTATATGAATTTTTTTATGATGTCATGTTGTTTAAGAATCCCATTTTTATTACATGGGTTATGCAGTGATGTATGATTTATGATTTTGTGGAAAACATATGAATGGTAATATTATGAGATTGGTGGGACCTATATCTCCCTCCAATTCATTGGGTAAAGATTTAATATCTCCTGAGATAGACATGGCTGGAACGGCAGGTTAAACCGGTTCAGTGAAACAGGACTGAAACGAGGAATGAACTCGGTTCGGAAGTGGAATTTGTCCACTAAGATTGTCTTGGAAATGAGTCTTGACTAATAAGAAATGATTCTCTATGATTATGTGTGTATTCCAAAGAGCTTCATGGTTTTTGTTGTGATTATTTTGATTACATTTCACTACTATGGTTTATCCCATGTTATGAAATTATGATCTCTTTTGCAGGTTAAGATTTCAAAAGTTCTGTTCTTATGAATATGATGTGATTTATATTTCTTTTGTTTACCCTTACTGAGCATTTGAGATCACCATTTTATGTTTTCTTTTCCCCAAGTTATAAAGAAAGGTTTTAGGTAAGAAAAAAAGGAAGAACTTTGTATGAGATGTTGAAGATATTTCACCACGATTAGAAGATTATATTTTGATTTTCCAAAGACACTAAACTATTACGATCCTTGTGTGTTTGTTTTTGTAATGTACTAAGTATTACGCAAAAGTAATGTAATATCCATGTACTTAAAGCTTAGGGTCTCTACAGTTGGTATCAGAGGAATGGTTTAGTCAACCTTTGGAAACTAGGATACGAGAACATTAGTGAGATCCCTAGAGATATTTCTACAGTATGTCTAGGGATGTCCCTAAGGTTAAGTATAAGTATAGGTTATAGTCCTAGAATTATGCTAACGATCTTAGAATTAAACCTAAGATGTTAGATATTGAAGGTACCACCCATTTATTATGTTGTTTTCCCTAGCATGATTTTTACCTCTCACAATATTCTTTTTGGGTTTTAGAAAATGGCTGGAAACAGGAAGATTCATCATAATGGAGGATATGATGGACAATGGAATGATATTATTCATGAGAAACCAAATGAAGCGGGATTTAGAATTCCAAACATCGTTATTATTCCTAATCAGTAATCTCATAATATGATCAATAATCTAAACTTTGGTAAGTTTCCCGACTCAGATAATAAGGGAAAGATGAAGTTTCATGATGATCATAGAGGAAATAAAGTTCAATTTCCCTCATGTAAATCACATGGGAAGAGGCATCGGGGATATTGTTTCAAGGGAACTGGAAGATGATTTGGGTGTGGAAAAGAAGGACACAAAGCCAGTAAGTGCAAAGGAAAAGGTTCAGTTAACACCATGGATGAGGATAATGGTATTGGTATGACATCAACAATGGTTAAATGTTTTAAATGAGGAATGTACGGGCATTATGAAAACCAATTTCCTAAGGGAATGTCTCATGAAGAGAATCAGTATGGTCATATGGGTAGTATTTATGTTGATGATGATGAAGAGACTAAAAATGATATGTGAGTTGAAATAATTGTTGAAGCTCTATCAATGGTTTAAGAAGATAGTGTAATGATTACATGTTTATCAAGTGTAATGTTGTATAAGTAATCTCATGGTACAATGGAATAAAGAGACATCTAAGGATTGTTACATTGTTGTCTTTCCTTGAGTTTTGAAAGTGTATGATTAATGGTACCAGTGTACATGAAAGGTTATTTAGATATTTTTGGAATGTAGATGATATGGGAATAATGAAGGGATAAGGAGAAAATTAAATGTTTCATAGTATTCATGAGCTCATGACTGATATAAGGAGAAGGTTATATCATGGTTTGAGTATATAGAATTTTTGTATTTTGGTATGAGAAAAGAGATAACTTTTGACAACATTCATGTTTTCACTAAGGATTAATGGGTATTAATTTTTCAAGAGAATACATGATTAAGGTATTCACAGGATTGGAATGTGACCAACAATATATATGGGGGATAAATGATGGTATTCACATGCTTGGTTGATGACATTTCCAGTAATCGTTTTCTTTATACAATGAGCTTGGACAGAAGTATTTTAGATAAGACTAAAGATTTTAATGGATTATGTTGGACATAAGTTATTATTGTTTAAGGATATTATTGATGGGATGTTATAGTAATATAGCTTTAGAAAAAGGACAACCTACAGGACGGCCGACAGCCCATCGTGTCAGTCAAGGCTGTGGGAATCGAACCCACAACTGAAGTGCGACTGGCCTTTATCGCCTACCACTAGACTACAGGAAGTCCGTGTTTAGTAGAAACTAGTTTTATTATATTAAGCAGTATGATATATGAAGTATAAGTCCATTTTAGGAACTATATATGATTAATCTCACTATAGATGGACTTATGTATTTTTTGATAACGTTTCTAACCTTTTGTTTGAAACAGATGGAATAACACATCATTCAATCACATGATCTGCAAACACTTCACGAATGACAAATTCAACTTCATTTCATTAAGAGATGAAGTGGAAATTTTCCAAAAAACGACCAACGGTGAGACTGTACCAAAATCATGAAAGTATTTCTTCTAATTCCAATTTCATCAACTTTAGGGAAATGATCTTGAAAGCCAAAAATGTTGTCCTGGTGCTCTTATATATGATGAATCAGATGGTACCTTAGATTGTCACAAATTTATGGCTTTCGGATTGTTGGCTTTTTCATAGCCATGTTCTCTACCACTCTCCATCAGAACATGGTGGTTAGATTTCTCTTCCATATCCATATATTCACCTATGTGGAAACCCAGTGATTAGTATATTTGGGTAACTGTTACGTTCCATAATTTTGTTTTCAAAGATTGGTTTTGGTATTCCTTTTTATTATGTGGGTTTCTATTAAATAAACTTTCGAGTAGTAAACCATTTATAACCCCGACGAATTTCGAGTGCGAAATTCATTTTAAGGGGGGTAGAATATAACACCCCGAGATTTTATGAAAAATATTCTTTTTAATTTCATTAATGTCTTGTGTTGTACGCTACACCAAAAGGATATTTCACAACACGTATCGTTGACATTCATAGCTTTACACGCAATCACGACCTTCCTCGATTGCGTGTGTAGTACGCAATACCGAGTTTCACTAAACAATGTTATGCTATTAAAATATTATTAAAACTAGCCATTATGAATAGTAATATAAACTTTTTGAAATTTTTTTAATTTTATTTTTTAAAATGGACTTTATTTTTGGATTCGGAATATCGAAATTAGCTTAGGGTGAAATTTTGGTACTTTTCGGATAAATTTCATATTCTGATGAATAGTGAAAATTATTAAATTTTAATTAAAAGCAAATTTTTAATCGAAATAATTAATAGTGATAAATTATTAATTTGAGTGGTTTTAAAGTATATTTAGAATATATTTTTACAATTTAATACAATGTTGTTCATTGGATGTAATTTCACATTTAAACTAGACATAAACAAGTGCCAATCTTTTGATAGTTATTATCTTTTAAAAACGCGATATTTGTTTGGACGACGTGAATTAATTTTTAAATAAGTTAATGTAACTGATATGTTTTGAATTTGGTAAAATAAACATCATTTTTGAATTCATAATATCAAATATAGCATAGTCCTAATTTTTGGTATTTTTCTAGAAACTTTCATTTTTTGATGAATAGTGAAACCACTATGTGGTAGTTAAAAAAACTGTATTTTTCATAAAACATAATTTTACCGCATTTGTGAGTAGAATTTAGAAAATCTGAGAGACACGGTTAATATCAAGGACTAAAATGTGGTTCAATGAAATGAAAATAATTTTTTTGTGAATAGTACATTTTTTCTTTTATTTACCACGGTTAAAAGTAAATAGGGTAATTAAGGGTAAAAATGATATTATTATTACCCTAACATATGTCCTAATTCTATTGGATAAGTGTAATTCGACCAGAAAAAACCTTAGGAATAACATATGACCATTTAGGGCCACTTGGATTAGATTAAGACATTTATTATTAATTTATTTGAAGAAGGGTTAAAAATATATAAAATAAAATTTTAATAAGTATATAATTTTTAATATGGGGTTATATATAAAATAAATTCGACTATAAATATTCATTAGAAATATAAAAAAATTTCCTACATAATGGAATTTTATTTGTAATTTTTAGACATTAAATAATTTAATTTATTTATGACACAACGATGATGCAGTAATTATCTTATTAATGAAATATGGTATAATTGATGTTATAAATACCCAAATAAATGTAATTTGAGACTTTTATGAATTCCACTAATTTTACAGGTTAATATGACATATTAATATTGATTTAATTAACGTGTTTTGAACTAATCATTCTGTAATGATTTTCACAAAAATCAATTACTAAATAGTGTCAAAATTGACATAAAATAGTTTTTAAAACAAATATTATATTATTAATTGTTATATTATTCCTAAAAATATAAGGTTCGGCCTAATGAATTAGATAAGGTTATATATATTAATAATAAACAACTTGGGGTTCCTTTTACTTGTTATAGTAAGATTATTAACCTTATAGTGTAAGAACACAAAAAGACACGGTAAAATTAAAATTATCTAACTTAATGTTAAATCTAAATGATAAGGATCAAATAGGAACCTAAACTTGTCTAAATTTTATTGGATGAGAGGATGTCGACCCATCCCCACCTTAGCTTCTAAATAAATCAATTTGGAGCTATTTTAAATTTAATTTGGATTTATTATAAAATAATATTTTTAGTTTTTCCAAAGGAGCCCCTCTCCTCCCTTATAAAAGGGAACCTCCTCCCCCTCTTCCTCACACCACTTTGAGACTTCATTATCAGCCAAACCCTGTCAATTTCTTCTCTTCACTTCCCTAGATACATCCTAGAGGTCCTGGTATTCTTCAAATACCAATTTTATTGCCCTAAAAGGAGGTCTCAAAGAGGTGCTTCAAAAAAGAGGTAATGTCTGTTACCGATTCTTTCAACTTTATTTCTTCTGCAACTTCTTCATCATAGGTTGTTTCATTATGAAGTAATAACATCAATATCACTAATATACTGATATGTTATTATAAGTATGAAACAACCCTATTTCACCATCTATCCATCCTACGAAAAACGAAATCACCAAGCGTGCGTACGTACGGAATACTGTCTCCACGCCGTGGTGTAATCTACTTTCCACCACCACCTTACTTGGATGGGTATAATGGTGTACATAATAACTATATATGATTATTGTAAAGGGATATTGATTCTTAAATAGTATAAATACACTCCAATACAATTCCAAGATCTTGAGAATGATATCATCGCTCGTGCGTACGTACGGACTACCGACTCCACGACGTGATGAGATTCATTCTCCACGTAAACCATTAATGAATGATTATAAAGTATATATAATAAGTAATAATGAAATATTTGACATAATAATGATACTAGATTTATGTGTATATATATATATTTCATCTACTTGATTTCATTCAACTCAATAAGGAAACGAAAACAACGTTCATGTGTACGTACGACCTACCGTCTCCCCAAACTGTGTATTTCTTTCCATTTACTTATCTATTATATATATGTATATTCTGAATATATATTATATATAAATCATGTTTTATATTCTGGAATTAAGTAATCATGATCTAAGTAATCTTATTAATAATTAAAAGTCAAAACACGGAGGACAAATGAAACGATTTTACCCAAAACGCTCTTTAACATGGAATTTACAAAAGAACGGGTAATATAAAGTCATAAGTGAACAATATATAATATCATAACAATGAGTATGATTCAGGAGTAAGTCAATGAAATTATTTAAATCATTATACAGGAGGTTCGGACACTATGAAGAAAAATCAGACCTAAGGTAAGGGACAATCTCACAATATCAATTTTTATCCGAGATTGTTTATACTTCAGAATTTACTGGGGAGTATTTTATCATCCACATCCATGTTTCCTCAATATGTAATATTGTTTCCATCCACCTAATATTGTTTGAATCCAATTTTACCCTTCAGTGATTTTTTTGGTAAAATATATGAAAGGAATATTTTGTCATTTTTCGTATGAGGTACTTTTTGACTTTTCCGAAAAAAGTACGATAAGAGTTTTTTTTTAACTTATACGGCATGAATGGATTTTTAAAACTTTATTTCCAAGAATAATCCTTTACATGTTTTCAAGTTTATTTTTAATCAGATTCTTTTAGTTTAAATTTATACGACATGTTAAAAAAGGAAAATGTTTTTGAACTAGAAAGGATATTTTCCACAGGAATGGAGTTCAAGTGTTTTATCAAAATTATTTTACATATAAGATAATATAGGGTTCTGTTTACATCCATATTATTACATTGATTTGATTATGTTGTGATGGAATTATTTTTATGAATTCCTTTATCTTATATGAATTGTTTTATGTTGTCATGTTGTTTATGAATCCCATTTTTATTACATGGGTTATGCAATGATGTATGATTTATGATTTTGTGGGACACATATGAATGGTATCATTATTAGAAGGGTGGGACCTATATATCCCTCCAATGCATTGGGTAATGATTTTATATCTCATGAGATAGACATGGCTGGAGCGGCAGGTTAAACCGGTTCAGTGAAACATGACTGAAATGAGGAATGAACTCGGTTCAGAAATGGACTTTGTCCACTAAGATAGTCTTGTCAATGAGTCTTGACTGATAAGAAATTATTCTATATGATTATGTGTGTATGAAACAAAGCTTGATTTTTAAGTAATGATTATTGTGATTACATTTCACTACTATGATTTATCCCATGTTATGAAATTATGATCTCTTTTGCAGGTTAAGATTTCCAAAAGTTATGTTCTTATGAATATGATGTGATTGATATTTCTTTTGTTTACCCTTACTGAGCATTTGATCTCACCGTTTTATGTTTTCTTTTCCCTAAGATTTAAAGAAAGGTTTTAGGTTAGAAAAAAAAGGAAGATCTTTATGGGAGATGTTGAACATATTTCACCACGATTAGAAGATTATATTCTGAGTTTCCTAAGACACTAAACTATTACGGTCCTTGTGTGTGTGTTTTTTTAATGTACTATGTCTTCTGAAAAAGTAATGTAATTTCCATGTACGTCAAGATTAGGGTCTCTACACTCATGCTCCATGTGCAATGTGTTTTGGCCCATGCTAATTCCATGTTATGTGTTGTGGCCACATTTCCATGTTATGATTATCATCCTTTATCATGCCTTTATGTTCATGTTTCTTTTATGCTCTATTGATTTGCCTATTGTCTAACATGTATTGTACTCCTCATGTTATTCCACGTGTACTCCCTTACTGGGCATTATAGCTCACCCTTTTCTTATGAATGTCCTCAGGTTATCCCATGCAATGTTAAGTACGTGGGAATGTAGTGGTCATGTAAAGGAAGTTTTCAATAAAGATGTTGTATTTCACGTTTTATGTTTTTATGTAACGATCCTAAGACCCTAATACACTAAAAATATCAATCTTCGTGTTCTATCAAGTGATGTTTTATGTAATAAATCATGTTTAAATTTATAATAAAAGCAGGGATGTCAAACCCTGAGCCTGATGGGGACCACATTAGGCTGGTGGTTGTAAGAAATTGAAAAGTATACAACCTAATGCTGCTCTCAAAGATCCTCCTCCATGTCTATTTCTTGGATGATTCATCTATACATATCACTTCTTATTTCCAAAATATTTTACATGCCCAAGTCTCTGAGATTGGTACCAGATTCTTAATTTCCAAAAACTATCATTCACCGGTTGTATCTTCTTACTCGATGAACATTCAACCAGAAAGGTTATCTCTAGTATCCTAGAATGATTATGAATGAACCAAGGAAATACTGCGGGCTCATATGTCCCTATACACATCTCTCTCAGAAGTATGTTCCCTATAGTAGTTTTCATATTGTATTCATCGAGTACATGCAATGGTTGGCTTGACTCAATGAATACTTAGTTACTAACATGTCATTCTTCCAAAGCTATAGAAGCTCTAGGAAACACATGCCTTGAATCTTTTTATGGAATGAGATACCCTTCTCTTGGGATGGTTCTCAAGCTTTGTACATAGAAAAGTCACATCATCGTAAGATTAGGGTAATATAAACCCTACCATCGCCCTGATGTGCCTCATTGAATTCTCACTGCTTGGACTACTATCTAATGTAATGGTTCCTTGGCTAGATGGAAACACAGTCACCACATCAATCCAATCCTTATCCACCCATGGTTCGGGCTCGCCTTAGAACATGAGGGGTATCTAACACTGAAACTTTTGAAAGACAGTGAGACTATATATGTCCTCTACCAGTAGTTCTTGTAATAAATGATGACCAACAGGAAATGGTATCGATGGGACACTGCCTGATGGTACCATATTGGGAAACAATCCTTATACTGAAGCCTCATCACACTATGGACCATCCTCATGCTCACACATTGGAATCCTGGATGGCTGTCTGTGTGGTGGAATATTGAAAGAGTATCAAGACAAACCACGGATAATAAGTTATACATGGTGAGCCGACACAAAGAGATCAAGAAATAAAAAAAATTCAAAACACACGCAACTAGTGTTTTCATGTACCGAGTCAGAAATCAGAAATTATGGTATTGGTGTATGGATAAATTGGACACCACACAAACATTGTACTCCCCAAACATAAATCCGAACACATACACTTAACAATATTGATCACGTGAAAACATAGACTCTTAGTTCATCTGGTAGAACCAACCACCTCTAATGCCACTTTGTCACGATGCGTCCCCTACGGCTAGAGTCGGGTCTACCCCAAACCCACCTTTCATAGGCCATGGGTTGGAAACTAAAACTGGAAAGGCATTTCCTGAAATTAGGAAGGCATTGACTCAAAAGTTGTACACACACATGCAGGGTACACTACCCAAAAGTAAAACAGAATGGAATAGTAAGGTGCATCTACAACTAGTAACCACAACTAATGTAATAGTAAGTATTGAAAGTAAATGGTTTGGAATACAAGCCCAACTAAAAAGATAAAACTATACAAAATAGAAAAAAAACTCCTGAGATCGTTCACCAAAGACCCTACAAGATGGGTAGGTACATATCGTCTCCAATGCTCTCTATGTCAAACATCACCTCTATGTACTTCTTGGTGTTGGCACCTATAGTCTCATCAATTATACTTGTCGACTAGGGGTGAGTATAAAAATACCCAGTAGGGACCCTGACACCCCAAATGTTCACTTAGATTTTTAAAAAGGAAAACCCAAAAAGCATGATCTAAATCAATAAGCACGCAAAGAAAAAGGCTCGACTCAAACCAGGTATAACTAATGTATAGTTGTACAAATGATTAGTTGTAAGGATATATCATCTTACTCTATCAGGATGGACTAATGATGAGCCACCCAGGATCGATAGGCACCAACCCCTCCAAGAACAACACATGATTGATATGTGCTGATTCACATGGAATCATTGGGTAATGATTCATGCGTAATCACTCGGTTGAAATTCACACAGAATAGATGGGTGCTGATTCACACTGAATAATTGGGTGATGATTCACATAAAATCATTTGGTGATAATTCATAGATAATCACTGGGTACTGATTCACACAGAACCCCTAGGGGTTGATTCACACCGAATCAGTGGATGCTGATTCACAAAGAATCATTGGGTACTGATTCACACAGAATCAATGGGTGATGATTCAAACAGAATCCCTAGCAGTTGATTCACAATAATTGCTTACTGTTAATTCCCACAGAATCCCTGGGTGCTTATTCACACAGAATCGCTCGATGTTGATTCACAGAGAATCACTTGGTTCTAATTCACATAGAATTGCTCAGTTCTGATTCATATAGAATCGCTTAGTGCTCATTTATATATAATCGCTCGGTACTGATTCTCACAGAATCCCTCGATGCATATTGACATAGAATTGCTCTTTATTATTCATGTCTCAGCTAGCCACAAGATTCCTGCTCAAAATACACTTGTTTCTGGGAGAAACTGCTCCTTAATCCATCATTCATATTTCATCCCATATGAAGTCTCACGATGAAGTAACCCAACGATCATTCATGTCAAAATTGTTCCAACACAATAGACGATGCATCAACCAGACTCTCGGTCTGTTTGTTAATGTAAATTTAGTGCTGAGGGCTCGGTTGGATTCAGAGTCGATCCAACCCAGCCAGACTCTATCATTTTCCAAAACACTCATTGATTTTCTCAAAAATACTATCTCAATTTAAGGATCCCAGTTCTACAAATGGTTCATCAAACAAATGTATGGTTTTTAGGATACATACTTTTAATTATATATGGGCCCGAGAAGGGGTTTGGGTTTGGTCCAACCCGGTCGGAAGGACCCTCCCAGACCGAGTCTAGGTCGACCGGACCTGGTTCAGGTTGACCCAACCCGAACCAGGGCAGACCCGGACTTTCCCAAACCGGCCTGGGCTGGGCCGGTTGGTCTAGGATGTGAACCAGCCCGGCCAGCCCTTGCTGTGCTGGGCTGCGGCGGCTTGGGCCGATGTTTGGCATGACCCGCACCTAGGTCTCTAGTTCTTTCTACAAAACTTCTCAATGATCCATTCATTTCATAAATTGGCGGCGCCTGGTGGTGCCTCCTGGGTGTCTGTGGGACCTGCTGGGAGCGGGTCCCCCCTTCACCGCGACATAGAATTCGCGACTTACTTCACCACGGCGTGTGTCGGTATGCTGCCTCCGGCCTCCACAGACCGCCGAGTTTCGGCCACCTATTCATCCACCATGGTGTCGCCCTCATCTGTGGCTAGTGAACACCGTCTCCCACCTTTGCTACTAGAAGTGGTCTCCAGTTCCGTTGTTCCAGTGTCACACTGACAGATCTTCCGCGGGCCACCAGGTGTGCTTCGATGGTC
The DNA here is from genome assembly GCA_963277665.1 of Viscum album. Taxonomy (NCBI): domain Eukaryota; kingdom Viridiplantae; phylum Streptophyta; class Magnoliopsida; order Santalales; family Viscaceae; genus Viscum; species Viscum album. The sequence continues at coordinate 1,367,427,866 of OY728133.1, read as the reverse complement.
TGTTCTTCCTTCCGGACGCACCTATGGTCCTCCCAGGATGATGCCGTCATTGCGTGCCATATGTTTTCTACTTTCCATTACGTTTGAAATTTTTTACATGAAGAACACATCAAGAAATGATTCGGTGGAGGCTCTAGGCCTTGATCGTTTGGCCCGCTCCCTTTGTTTTAACATCATAACTGGTGGCAATAATTTAATCACCAAAGATAAACATTATTATTAATCCCCATACCTTGAGATTCGCTGGGGACGCCGTGGATGTGGATGAAGAATACTTGTCATTGGAAGATGTCATTGTTCGACGTCCATCCCTTCAATGATTCCCAAGCTTCTAGTCCTCATCAGGGGAAGATGTTGTGCACATGGTAAGATGAACCTTGGTTGATAATGTCGTGCCAAAAATCCCACCCGAGCATTAATTAAATAGGTGGAGGAAACAAACTGTGTCACCGAAAATTATTGCGGTTCATAAATGAACTGAAATTAATGTTCCATCGTCGACGTTATGAAACCCAAGGGTCATTCCCTTGAATGGCTCATTTAAGCATGAATTTCTTTCTCATTGACCAATGACTACATAATAAAATAGAAATAAAATTACTTTTCATGATATTTTTTTGTAACGTCAAAAAATATATCTTTTTTCCCAACCTTCTATTGTCAAATTTAATCTTCCCATAATTAAATCTTGATGCTGCATATTCAATGGTGTACTTGGAATTCAATTCCGAGAACCAGTTCAAAAGTAAAAAAATTTCGCCGCACGTTTACTGAACATGCCATAAAAAACTTTCAAAAATTAATAACAGTCACCCTCAACGTGCGTTGGTCGAGGTTTTTATCTACCTAAGGGAAACATTCCCTCGAGAGTTTAATGGTACTCTCGCATTTCCATTCATATTTAGAGTTTATGAGTTATTGAATCTAATAATAAAGTAATAGTTACTTAATTATTTTATTTATGACCGAAAACAAATTTTCACTGTTGGCCCACGCTGGCCATGGTTAGGATCAACCTAAGGAAATCATACCCTCACGAGCTCATCAGTGGTCTCAGAATATTATTCTGAGTCTCCATTAATGAGTTATAAGTATTTGAAAAATAAAATAATTCTTTAATTATTTTATTTACGGTTATGTCATTTTTGGGCTTTCTCACCGTAGGCCTGCACCGACTAAACTTATGTCGCACCTATGGAAAACCCACCATCTTGAACTCAACAGTTCCCTTAGATTTATGATCCGTGAAAGATTTTGATGGATCTTTCCAGGCACTCCAAGCCTCTAGATCAGATGATGTCAGTTTTCACAGTCTCGTAATAATTCCATATAATTAATGAAAATTATGTGGAATTTCTGAGAGATTACATAACACTTATGCTTAAGAAATTATGAGGTAGTATCATTCGTTAGGGGGGATTTGAAAAATAAAAAAAATGAAAGTGTGGGGGAAAATGACTACAACACTATATGGAAGGAAATATACTAAATAGGGTTTTAGATTTTTTAGGAAAATTTCTTTATGTGGGATATTATTGGGATGTGGAGACTTGCCTCAAGCCATCAATGTTTATAGCACTAGAAATTAATTCATCCAAATTTCAGTCAATGTCATGAAGATGTGATAAACATGAAGGAAGATATAGTTCATCTCTTCTATTTTAGGAACTTCATTGGATGATTATATCTTTTAAAGACATCAATGTGGGTTTAAAATAAACAACATGCACTCTAAAAGGAATTTTCTTAAAGAAAATCTCTATGTGACTTACCCGAACTGGTGGTTAAGGTCAGAAATGTTTCTGGAAGTCAAAAATGATAATTCAATAAGAAGTCTCCTCTAGTAATATGTAATTGTGGTTGGATAAAACAATTTCATTGGATTCATGTTAAATAATTTGTCTACTGATCTTAAAAAATTCATCTTGATATAACATAATGAGTCATAATTATGAATAATGCACCTAAAAAGTATGTGATGAATGATAGTTTTAATGTGTGTTATTAATTATATAATAAAAAATAATAGAGATGATGTTTCTTATTTGAATTAAATTATTTCTACATTTTTAAATATAAGAAATTCATAGTGTTTCTTCCTATTAATGTATAAAAAAATTTATAAACATGTTAATCGCTTTTGTTCAATTAATTATTTAAGTATTAATAAAACATGAATTTCAATTGATTTATATTTTTTATTTTATACATAAAATATGTGATATGTATAATATGTATGATGTGTAGAGTATAGTTTATTCCTAGTTATAATACACTTAGTTAAGGGAGAAGGTGAACTTCAGGTGAACTGGCCTGTGAGAATCTAGTGCTTTTATCATAATCATGGATCAAACATTCACAGACTTATCCCCAACAAATTCCACACGACATAATTATACCATATCCTACCATGTTTATTAAAACATTGTTGATTTAGGTCAATTCATGACCCAATTCCCAAAAAGGACTTACAGATTGTAAATTTTGACCAAGCCCTTCACCCACTAATACATTTGTTCACCTCTGGTCTTTACCTCCCATTTTAGATTTTTTATAGCAAATGATATTTAATAGTTCATCACTTACAAAATGAAAAACAAATACATTTTCCTATTTTATTATAGTGATAATATTTTTTCCCATCAATTTTTAATTTTAACTAGTATATATGATCAATACTATATCTTGATTAATCACTTTTAATTCAATCTATGAAAAATTCCCCTTCTAGTTTTTTTCCTTTCATGGTGCTTGTTTGTGGTTGTCTTTAATTAGGTGGTAAATTATATTATTTTACAACTAGATCCATTATATCATCCTTATCATGTAAATTTATACTAAATCAATGAGTTTTATACAACTTGATGAAGCTTTTTTCTGTTGAGATCTCCTTTTTGTTTTGTATCAGTATACATAATTATAACCATGATAAGTATTTCATGACTTTGTGTTCATGACCTTCACACCCAAAAAGTATGAATTAAAAACATACTGATCAGCCACTAGAATAATAAAATATTAATTGTTATAATTATAATATTCATGTTCTTGATTTTTCATAAATACTGGTATTAGTTCATTTTATAATTTAAATGGAAACTCTAATCACATTTGAATTTATTCATAAAATGTGCTGATACTCAAAACATTTTTCATTTCTCTATAAAAAAATGGAAATTTTTAATTTCTATTTATTATGATTAGGTTACTAATGTTTTAAGGAATATATTACCCTGCTAGTGAAATAGATGATCTATTTGGTAAAGAACACATATTGGTCAACAAATCTAGAAAATTATAGGTGAGTTGAGTTGGACTTCATTCCACAGAAACGAATATAGAGACCTTGATACAAGCCTAATGAACATGAAATTTCAGATGTGCGTAGATTAAATAATGTAATACATTTAAATTACTTATGGATTTCTATTATTATGAGGTTTTAGATGTGATCTAGGAGGTCTAAGTTGGAGATAAAATTTTGGGATAGATTTTCTGGCCCATAATGGTATCCCATAATTATTATCATAAATTAATTATGGATACACCAATGGCTCTGAAAATTTTATAGTTATTATAATAGAAATTGGGATATTATTTATTATAATACTAACTATCCAAATTAACCATCTAGAAGTTGTTTTTAGCATGTCATGAAAATGGAGACCACTTGCACTGATTTTTGGTTCAATTATGCAAATTTCCAAATTAAAAAAACATTATACCCACCAATACATAACTTAATCAGGTGAGATGATGTATAAAGATAGAAGTTAGACACAATTCTCCATATAGTTATTTTAAATGAAGTTTCATAGAATAAAATGGGATATTGTTGTCTGTGTTTTCATCGTAACACTTTGCTACTCATTTGTGATTTTAATTTTCTGCCTTCCATGGATTGTTATTCCATTTCACCCTATATTCTCAAATAGAAGTTTCTATTATTCACCCCAAAGTGTGAAATTATTCACTAAATGGTAGAGTATACATTATTTTTTAGCTACATAACATTCTCCCACATGAGTAAATTCCTATGTTCTATTGAGATAATTACATCAATATAGGGATAAACCTCTTATGGATGATTCCTAGGTCATTGAAAGAGGAAAAATTAATAGTATTTCTTATTCAATTGATGTTTAATAATATATTTTATCTAATATTTTCATTTGTATATTTTATTTCTTCCTCTTCCAAATTAAATTTTAAGGCAACACATTTCATTGGCTAATACAATCATATACCTTGTGTTGTCCATTAAACTATACATCTATGTGTATAAGTGATTATAATTCAAGTATTGTATGAATTATACAACTATGTGGGGAGAAAGTATGATCTCATTGGAAGAGTCACTCTTGAATTTAGGAAAATTAATTCATCTAACATAAACTCATCAATGCACCATTAGAAATATCTTTTGATCAAATCAGTCGTATAAATTTAATTCACTTCAGTATTTTTATATTCTTGGATGGGTAATCATGTAAAACCTGATTTTAGCACTTTATAACCAATTAAATATATAAAATTATAATATTTATTTAGATATCTTCTCAGGTATCTATGGATTTAATAAAATTAATTTTTTTACAATAATAGACCACTTTATCTCTAATTAGGGTAAATTTCGATGAATCCAAATTTTGAAGCAGCTTTTAGGGACCCAGGTAAGTGATATTAGACATCCACATTATTATAACTCATTTCCTTATTATAAACCTATTTATATTTTCCTATCCCATTTCATTTCTTCTGTTTATGACCACCTATACCTATGACCATTTATACTAACTCGTTAGGGTGGTTAATATCATTGGCTAGGATTTAAGTGTAGCCATGGATATTCTTCCTTTAGATCTCACTGTTCCAAATAATTTTCATTCTAAAAGTGAGTCCTAAATTTATATAGGATTTTACATGAAACCTAATCATATTTATAGTTGGAAATGAAAGTTGAAATCTAAATGATGCATCCCCAAACATGGGGATTCTTGTAGATCAAACTGTGAATAAAATCCTCTCACCTACCTAGAATAATAAACCCTATTGAATTATACCTTATCCCCTTTTATATTCACAATATTTCCTCAAACACCATCTCCTAATCCACCTTTTATCGTTTCATGTAATGGATTTAGAGATTCCTTACATTAATATTTATGAGTTCAATGAAATTGTTAAAACCAAGTTCCCTCCACATTAACATGGTTCATCTATTATGTTGATCTTTAATTTTTCCAAAAATATGAATCTAATTATTAGTTAAATAATTTTAGACATTCATCCATCCAATACTAGTAGCGATTAAAAAGTGAGTTCTATAAAAAATAATTTTATGAGGGAATAACTATTTCAATTTAAAAGATATTTCAATATTGTGTTGAAAAAAATGAGATAAAATTTAAAAATCATCGGAGGCATTTAATTCTATAATAAACATGGTACCTCTCTATAGGTTATCCATCCCATAATAAGTGATAATCTTGTATGATGTCTTAGGTCCCAAAAAACAAAAAATTTATTTATATAATGTATAACGGGACTTGTAATACCAGGCCAATAATGATGGATATAAGTATATTGAATTTCATTATAATAAAAACCAAACATTAGATAACAGCAAATATTTTGAGAATATTCCCAAATATAGTGAGAAATAAACTCTTAGGGAGGAAGAATGTCTTGGGAGATAGACAGTCATCCATCCCTATGATGGTCTTGGAGATCAAAATGATGATATTATAAGAAATTTATTATAATCCAAAAGGGTTTGTGTTTTATTTATTCATTGTATATGATAATTTTTGGAATCCTACAAGGGATATCATAATTTAAGTAAGTCAATGTCTTGATATAAGTAGTGATTTTTGGAATATTCTTTACAAATGGAGCTTTCTTATTATAATTGTTGGATTTTTTATAAAGGAAAGTGATGACATTCATAGAAATCAGGGAAAATTAGAGATGAATATGAAATAAACTATATAGAAGTATGTATAAATTAAAATTGGTGAGGGAAAACTTCACCATATCTATTACTAGTATTTAGTGGTTCTTACCAGGCCATTTTTTATTTGTAAATGTTTTGAATGACATTACAGTGGGAATTTAATTATAATTTTAACCTAGAAATTAACCTATGAGACATATTGAATAGGTCCAAACATAATAATTGGACATAGTATATATATATAGAGATCTATAGGTTTTTATTTTTACATAATGATAAATTTATTATCTTAAGATCATTTAATGTTATCCTCAAATTCCAAGTGGTTATGGAATTTTGATATTTTCTATAGGGAGAACCATCCATTTTACATGGCATAGTAGTTATGGAGATTCCCTACTAAAAAAATAATCCAATTACGGGTGTGGACTTGTACATGGTAAAATCATGTAGATGAAGTAATTACTTATGATAAATTATCTCCAAAATTCCTATATATATTTGAAGATATGTTGTAATTCATTGTATGGGTCATAGATAGCAAAAATATTCTGTACTTTATCAGCGCAACATAGAAAATCGTTTTTTTCAATAAGGAATGAATCAAAGTAATGGTCCTTCAAATCAAGGTTAATCATAGATCATAAAAACTCATGTTATATTATGGTAGATTCCATCTCACATCTAGGTTATAAAATGGGGAGGAAATAAGTCTATGCTATGGTGTTCATTATTTTAACTTGATCTATTACCTATCATAATTGAGGAGTTAAAAACTAATTTGATAAAGACCATGGTGGAATTTTTCAAGGAAATTCATTAGAGTATTGTTTACACCCTATAATACCATGGTGATAAGATTTAAATCATTTTTGTGGGAATTTTTAACATCATAATTATGAGGAGAAAGTTGAAGAAACTAGTTGTCATGGTGTTGACCAAGATAATTGGCGATTTTATTAGAGATTCTCTAAAACTTATATTTGTTTCAACAATAAAACTATTTTGAATATAAATTCATAGTGAAAATTTAAATTCTTAAAGTTAACAAGAGTTTTTGTATATTTGGTACCCTTATAACTAATTTGAATTCTTTGTTTTAGAATTGATAATCAGAATTTTGTTCTTGGGTAACAATTTAATGGCATAAAATTTAATTAAAGGATCTGAACACAAACCAAATTGATGTTATATTGATATTTTAATTTAAAATTTAAAATTCAAAAGAACTCATGATATAAATGAATAACTTTTGTATGATAGATATATATAAAAGATCATATACTTCAAAAAATATTATCTAAATTAGTGGGATCCCAATCACGGTGATAGAAAGATAAAAAAAATGTATTCCATCCAATGAAAAATTTCAAATGTTGATGGAGGAATAATCACTATAGTTTATTAATGAAGAATATAATATCATTATCATGAATATAAGTAGAAGAAAATTCCACCACGCATCAAAAAAATAAGAAAAAATGATATGCATTGTTTAGTTCATGAGATTATTGTAAAGAATAATATGTGCATCTCAATGAAAATCATCATATATCTTGTGCATCTACAACTGAAATATTATATTATTTTTATATGTGTTCCATGTATGTCATCCTTTTCTAAGTGAAGTTGTCCAATTGAGGAATTTTATGGGGAGTGACGCATTAGAGGAATTTGCTAATCCATATACTTATATGGTATGTAACCCTTGGAAAGAGTGACCAATCCTAAACCTTTAGTCATTTTGGTTCATATGCACATTTCCATGCATGCTCCTTTGATTTTTCTAGAGTGGTGATTAATGTAAAAATCATTATTTTCTTTCATGATATTTTATATTTATGAATGTTATAAAGGGGAATAAAAACCATAATTAAATTTTTGTTAAGGAAAATTTAAGTGATGTGATAAATCATTCAATACTAAAAATAAGGGAAAAACAATATTACCCATCTTAAAAAGTGGTCAATATCAGAATTGTGTAATGATATGTAAAAAAAACTTGTTAAATTAGAATAATTTCCTTACCCTGATTCACCGCCATCAGCTCCCATGTTAGGGTATTTCCCACTCAATCTCATTGATGGACATATAATTTGTATCAAAATAAAGGATTCCATCATATTATATTTTTTTTCATGAACATGACTGAATTATTTAGGGGAATATTTAAGAGTGTCATATAATATGGCTTTTATAGGGAAGATTCCATTATTCTATGTTAATCAGTTCTATAATTGGATGACGAGATTCATTTCATACATGGTAGAATAAGTGGGTATTACTCAGGATGTGCTGATCGAGAAATTATTCAAGTATGTTAGTTTAGAATGATCTTTGAGATTGATTATAAAAATTTTCAGATTCATTCTTATGCAATGAAAACATGAATTGATGGTCTATATGAATATATGTTCAAAAAGTTTCGTCACTCACATTTTTAAAAGGTTACGTGGAAGAAATGAAAATATTTTTATGGTAGATATTTTATGTTTCAATGAGTAATAAAGAATATATATTATTGGAAATTTATTTATGTCTATGTGAAAAAATAGGAATAATTGTTTGGAGGAATCCTATATTATAATTCAGTTTATAGAAAGAAATTTATTAAGATGAATTATTATAGTATCCAATAAAATGAAGCTATAAAAAATTAAAATTTTGGATATGTTTATCTATTTATTAATGTATTAAGAATGAATGATGAGGATGGTCATGAATGTGACGATGGGAATACTAATAATGAAAATGTTTTAGGGAGGAAAATGTGGATGATTTCTACTTATTGAAGGAAATGGGTTAGAATTTAAAAAGATCAAAATTTAAATAATAAATAATAGAATAAGCCTAAATATATCCATGTTAAAATTTTGAAAATTTATGCTAATAAATTGTAACATCTAAGTCATGAATTCCACTAAAAATTGCCTCATGATTTATTTTCTACTAAGCCTCAAGCACATCTTCCAAACACTAGTGGATTCTGAATAGCAAGTAGGGCCTAGGGTGTGCCTAAGAGAAAACTATTCCTTCATTACCTGAGTGAACATAGAGGATATGCAATAAAATATAAATGATAGATGTAGTAAAAAAATTAGACAAAAAATATAAATATTCAAGTGACTGAATATATAAACCATTTCCACTGTTATATCATATAACGATGATTATAATACATGACATGTTTCTAAAAAATATCCAAATTAGGTTTACATCAGTATAATACAATACATTTATCGAAATAAAAAAATTACCAAATAGTTATATCTACAAATATCATCATGATCTTCATCTAGGTTTCATTCTCCCCTACTCTTATGTATGTCACAAATTCATGCACAAAACTATGGGTACATGCCCTGATCCCAACATGCATCCATATAGTCTATCTAAGTACCTAACTGTGGCTCAGATAGGGAGTGAGATACAATCCCAATAGGTAACTACATCGTGGTTTATAAAAAAATTGGTTGTGTAATATATAAATCTATATAAGAGTTCAATATATATATATATCACAGGTATGTAGTATGAAATGTACAGTACCCATGGGAAAATTAAACAAATCATGTTATCATGTAAAACCTGACATGGAACCCTCAAAATCATGTTTCAAGGTGTAATAACAAGGTAGATAATAAGTTTAAGAATTTAAATACCATGTCCATCCCATATAAATAGAACATCAAATTACCCATGGCCTTATCGTAGAACTTTAAATACTATATAAACCATGGTAAAGCTGTATAATTAGAAAAGTCACATCAACCACGGTCATGCCATACAACCCATAATATCAAAATTTCCATGGTCAAGCCATATAATCATAGTTTCCGGCCCCACGGGGCTAGATCCACGATATAGTGGGAAAAGGCATCCTCATTGAGTCCCACAATTATCTCGATGGAAAATTAGTTAGGCTGGAATTGGGGTCCAAGAAGCATGTCAATATACCATGTCCACTGGAAGCCCAATCAAATCAGATCCAATGGGTTGCAAGGCTCAATACATCCCACATAATCTAGACCCATAGAGAAATCATATCCAGGGCATACACTAACATTCAAGATCAATGGAGTAACATCTAAGGAATATAATGGAATCTTTAATCATATCACCCATTTTTCAATTCACATCATTTAATTGCATGAGTTTACCCACTCCTATAACAATTCACATTTAGGAGTCAAATGAAGGGTTTACCTGCTCATATAAAAAATCCACATTAAATAAATAAATAGTTTAATATCATTGATCTCTTGGAAAAATATTTATAACATTTCTTAATCAATAAATTTAATTCAATAATATTTTTAATAGGCATCCTATAATTATGAAAGCATAGAAACACAACCCATGGGAGGGTTAAAAAGGAAATCTAAAACAAAATTTGCATGGTGCTCCCCATAGGTGTCCTTTATTGGGTAAATTAGCTACAAAGTATCTCAAATGAACTAAAGGGAATACGTAATGGGATACATTTAATTTCATTCAGTTAATAAATTCAATTTTAGAGTCTCTTCAGAAATTTTGATGAGTAGAATAATGATAACTATCCTAATAAAGTATCAAACCATTTTGGAAAATTATAGGCCACCTACTATAGGTCAATACTATATTTCTCTGATGGTATCACCTTTTGATTTGTTTATGTTCAGAAGAAAAATGAATAATTGGTGAAGAATCCAAATGTAGGGGTAATTATATTTCACAAAAATAATTCTATCAATCTGAAGAATAAAAAATTACCTCACAAAAGGAATTTAATACACTCTAGTGTGTAACCTTGTTAAAACCTTTTTTTCCCATGGTTCTCTGCCTCATGGTATTAATTCTCAATTTTTAGTTTTAATACCTAAGGTTGAAAATGCTTCGGAGATTCATCAATTTCGACCCATTGCCCTCATTAATACTCTTTATAAGATCATTACTAAAATAATTGCGAATAGGATGGCGCCCATTTGTGATAAAATAGTCTCATGGAATCAATTTGGTTTCATTAAAGGCAGGGCCATTCAGGAATGCATCTGTCTGGCCTCCGAAGGTACTAATAGTCTTAATAGGAACACCAGAGGGGGGTGTGTGGCCATTAAACTTGATATTAGAAAGGCCTTTGATACTATTGACTGGAATTTCATCTTCAGGGTTTTAAAAAAATTTGGATTTCAGGATCCCTTCATTGGAAGACTGAAAACCCTATTCAGATCTACCTATATTTCTATTCTAATCAATGGCTCTCCTAGGGGCTTCTTCAATTGTTCTAAAGGTGTCAGGCAAGGTGATCCCCTATCGGCCATCCTCTTTGTCATTGCTGAGGACTACCTAAGAAGACTCCTAAGTAGCCTGGTAGCTCAAGGATCTTTGAAGCCCATTCAAGCTTCCAGGAACTTAAATATCCCTACCCACCTCCTATATGCTGATGACATCATTCTTTTTCTTAAGGGGGATCAAAGGAATATTCATGTCCTAAAACATGCTCTTAATCATTATGAGGAAGTCTCTGGTCAATCGATATCTTGGAATAAATCACATATCTATTTTGGAAAGAATTTTCCCGTCCGAAGGAAAAATGCCACTACTTCCTACCTTGGTATTAAAGAGGGTCTCCTTCCTTTCGTTTATTTAGGTGTCCCAATTTTTTGGGGTCGACCTAAGGCAAGCTATTTCACTAATATTACTGAACAAATTGTAAACCAACTCTCTACCTGGAAAGGAAGATCCCTCTCTATGGCTGGCAGGATCTGCCTGGTCAAATCGACCATTGTTTCCAAGATGGTTTACACTATGATGATTTACAAATGGCCCGCCAGTACCATCAAAAGGATCAATACCTACATCAAAAACTTCATATGGACAGGTAGTATTCTTGACAGAAAACTTGTCACTATTCCCTGGAAAACCTGTTGCAAACCCCTAGACAAAGGTGGCATTGGTATAAAAAATTTAAGGATGTTCAATAATGCTCTCCAAGCCCGTCTCACTTGGCGCATTATCAATGGTAATTCCAAAGCTTCTGATTTCTTGAACCATAGATTCCGCACCAAGCTCTTAAGTGGGAAGCTCAAATATGTTAATTCTTCAATCTGGCCCTCGATTAGAGACTCGTTTCAGAAGATCATGGAGAATTCTAGATGGATGGTTAGTGCTGATTCATCCATTAATTTTTGGTGTGATAAATGGTGTGGTAACCCTCTGATATCACTGCTACCACCTAATATCACCCCCAATGACTATAACCTTTCCATAAGGGATGTCTTACAATATCACAGACATGCTCTCCCTGACAATATTGTGCAGATCATTGATGAGCATCACTTTTCTCCTATTGGTGATTTCCTTGTTTGGGAACCTGCCCCGAATGGCATTCTTGACTCCAAAAACTTCTATCAAAATTACTTTTCTGAAAGTGATTCTATTCTACACTGGGTGAGCCATTTTGATAAGCCGTGGATCAAACCCTCTAGACTTAATCTCATTTGGCGAATTGCCCATAATAGATTACCCACTGAAGCTTGTCTACAATCCTTTAGCATTCAACTTTGCTCCATTTGTCGCTTGTGTAATCAACACAGGGAAGATGCGAATCACCTTTTTTTGTCGTGTGCGACGGCTTCTGCTTTATGGAATTATGTTTTTGACCTTTTTAATTGCAGATGGTCCTTTTCTGATACTATTTCTTTATTCCTTAACAAGTGCACTAGTTATGTTTTCTCTCCTCAGGTTAAAAATCTGCTGCTTACGGCGGTGGCAGAACTGCTTCATGTGATCTGGTATGCTAGAAATGACATTATGCATAATAAGCGCTAATTTAGTTTAATTGCAGGTAAATCTCGAATTCTTATTGCGATACATGAAGCGGCGTCAATTCAAAAAGAATGTTGCACCAATTCAGTGGGCGATTTTGAGATCCTTCGTCACCTTCGTGTGCCCGGCGTCTATCCTCGAACCAAACGATCTTTCGAAGTTTTCTGGCAATCACCGATGTCAGGTTGGATCAAAGTGAATGTTGACGGTGCCTCCAAGGGTAATCCAGGCCCGGCTGGTTGTGGTGCTATATTTCGCGACTCGGCTGGTCTTTGTCAGGGATGCTTCTACGCTGGCTGTGCCCATTCCTCTTCCCTGGAAGCTGAAATGCTGGGTGTCATTCACGCCGTTGATTTTGCCCTTCAAAGAGGCTGGAAAAAACTCTGGATTGAAAGTGACTCTACTACTATCATTCGGGCCATCTGGAACGGTACCCTTCATCTGGCTTGGTCTCTCACCTCTCTTTGGACGAATTGTCTCAACGCTCTCCAAGGGATAGACTACATAGCCACTCACACCTATCGGGAAGCGAACTATGTTGCAGATGCTCTTGCCAACAAAGGCATTCATCAGTCCTTGACTTGGCTGACCTCTTTACCTGCGGAGTTCTCATCTTTGCATGATAGAGATTGTAAAAGAATTCCATCCTTCCGCCTCTTGTAACTTTTTTTCTTATCAATAAAATGCCTTTTACCCTTAAAAAAAACAAATGGATTAATAGGGTCAAAGCAAAAAATTTGGCTCAAAATGGAGCTCTCCCATAGGTGTTATCCTATAAAAAAGAAGAGAGAAAAATAAATTAGGTTTCCAAATTACATAAGGATAAAATGGTAATCTCCCTGAAATATCTTTGGCTGCACGATTTGTCCACATAGTTGGCTAAACTGTGCTCCCACCACTATAGGTAGTTCAATATCACATGTTTTCTACCAATAATTTGACTAACTACGCACAAACAGTTTCTTATCCCGCTTTCAAAAAATATAGTGGCACTAGTATGAACATGCACCTCTATCAACATGGTTTAAAAAACTGTGTGTGATCCTCCGTACAACATTATATACCTAAATAGATTTATCTAACAATGTGGATTGGGTCATAAGGTTTCTCAAAAACATGTGACCCAGCTATTATTCACATAGAGTTTGGTTATGTTCTTTGAACAATCTCAGGTCACCCCTAGAGATCCAATGACATCAAAATGAATTCACATTAACCCATAAATAATAATTTAAACTGAATATAAAAATATATATACCTCATAGGAAAACATGAGATCATAGATTCATCCCTATAAATCAATTCATCCATGAATTTCAACCTTAATGGTGGTCAATATTCGTCAGTGAATAGGTCTAACCACTAAGCATGTATGTTGGAATCCCACTCCCTAGTCTTATCTTGTAAATGGTTGTGATTCCATAGAACCCATAATAGTGGAATTGAATAGCCTTGGAGAACCTTCATGATAATTTCAATGATACAAATTAGATGATCCTCAAAGGATGAATATACCTGTAAATAGACATCCTCATGGTAAAAATCATGAGTTGATTTTGAATGATAATGGAATAGGTTAGATACATAGAAGACATCGTGCATGTCTTGGTACATCTGAGGTAACTACAACTGAATTGCTACCATTCCAACCCTCTTTAAATTCTAAAATGGCCTAACATATCATGGTAAAATATTAACATGTCTCTAAATCTATCTATGTTCCAAACTCAGTGAACCATTTAAAATTTGAAGATCCCTAGCCCTGAACTCTATAGTTCATTTAAGGCAGTCGATGTATTAATTTCTGTCGAGACTGTGCAGTATCCATCCTCTTCCTGATCAACTAGATTTTCTCAAATGTCTCTTACATGAGATGTGGTCCCAATAATGTTGCCTCACAAGGTTCCATCAAAAATAATGGAGATCATCATGTAATTCCAAATAAAACATCATAACGTTCCATCTGTATAGTCACCTGATAGATTTTATTGCATGGAAACTCAACTAGGTGATTATACCTCCCTCAGGAGCCCCAAAAATCATGGTCGCATTATATAATTTCTTTTATGTAATGTATGGTAAACTCTTAATGGTAATTATTATGAGGGTGGTATTCAATGCATAAAACCACATGTGTAACTAGTGATTTATGAGAAATCTTCCAGAAAGGATATCTAAACTTGGAATACCAATATTAATCAATAGAAAAAGGGACCTTATGAAGTTAGACTAACTCATGGATATAAAACCTCCCAATCTCATCAACCCTAAAGGTATCCCTAATCATAATGAATTGAGAAACAAGAATCATCCATTTATCTCAAACACATCAACATCACTACCTCGAGGTGACCTTGGAGAATCTGTTATGAAATCCTTCACAACATCATTCCATTTGCACTCAGAAATGGGTAACTATTGTAAAAGTATTATTGGTTATTGATGTTATTACTTTACCTACTAATAGCTGGAACACCTCATAAAAAATTTCTACCACTCACATCATATCTGGACTCCAGTATTTCTGGCTATTGTGATGATACATATTATGGATGCCATGACATTCTACCCAAACTGTGGAATTAAAATCCTACTTCAGCAACTCATATAGGTGAACTAGAAACCAAATGTGACCATGGATTCACAGGATCTCATCATCGCCTATGTTCCATCTTGGAGTAGGTCCTCACTTACCACACTCTCCCATACGACAAAGCCCTTTGAATCGAACAGCTACCTCATCATCTCTCTATCATGAATGGTAATGGTCAAAGATAAAGATGAAAGATATTTCTTCCCTTGACTATATTTCAACTACAAGTCCATCTCAGAGAATAAATAAATAATATTCCACTCATTATTGTCGTGATGTAAAACTAGTATCTGTTTTATCCTTCCTAAGGCTTCAGAGACTACATTCCATTTCCTAGAGTATAAGAATGATCGATGTAAAGATATTGTAGTTACAAAACCCACATTATCTATGACATATTCATTTTCTATTGTGTAAATATATACATGATAGTTGTTTGGTGTGTGTAAACCAAATAGTTCCCTCCAAGTAAGTGATATCTCCAACAACGCAAAGAATGAACAACTGTAGCCAAATTGTGATGATGAATCAGGTAATTCCCCCCTTGTGGACTTAGCTGCCAAGACCCTCACACCACAAATCAGTCTCACGACATTAGTACTACACCAATACTAATACTTGATGCATCTCAATACACATTATAGCTTCTACCCATATCATTATAGGTTGTAATGGTGCTGAATTCAATCTCCCTTTCAACTCATGAATGGCTATCTTCCAAGAATCTGACCAAACAATTTCACACCCTTCATAGTAAAGCCCATTAATTGTTCTACTAAGAACAAGAATTACTATATGATATACATGTAATATCTATATATACCTATGAAACATTGTATTTCAAGAAAAATATTTGTATTCTCTTTGGTAACAATAGCTCTCACCTACTATAGGTCAACTAGTTATCATGTATCTGAGATAATATGATGCATGAAGTTAATATGTTCCATACATAAGTCTAACAATGTGATATTAGTATATAATTGATGCTCCCTCAGTGTATCAAAAATTATATCATGTTGTTTGGATTATTAATGTTAGTTTTAAGGATACACCAATATTGTTTCCATGAAAATAACAAAACATGAATCCAGATAATGTCAAAATACTAGGCCCCTTACTACCTTGAGAACTAATGGAACATTCATGAGACCAAATATAAAAACCAAATATTCATATAGATTACATTTTAAATGAAAAATATATATGAGGAATATATGCAGGTCTATCATGCACCTAATGATATGAAGACATCAAATAAATTTTTAAGAACACCTGATCTCCTCGAAGATTGCTAAAAAGGTCATTAATCATTGGAAAGGTGTATTATTTCTTAAAAATAAATTGTTTAAATATGTTATAATCCAAAAAAACCTTGGGTTACCATCTACCATTTTAAAAAATGTATCAGTTAACCCTCTCGAGAAGTACTGAGTCAAATAAACACATCTATCTCTAAATCCTCTACCTTCCTACTGATCTCCAATAACTCCTTTATAGCCATCCTATAAGGGAAAATAAGAACTGACACAACATCAAGTTTTAACTTGATGGAGGACACAACGTCTCTCTCATGAGGTAAACCTAAAAATTCATCCAAAAAATACCATGGAACAATCAAAAACATGAGAAAAGTTCCCTCGCATGCACCCTGATTGTCCATATACAAACTAGCAATTCGTTTTTTCATCCCACCGAGCCCATAATGTTTTTGTCCAGCTAGACTCACCTAGATATCACATTCACTATTGTTAGAATACCGACATCCCCTGTTGATGTGAATGTCACCCTACAATGATAAAAATCAATGAATTATCAATAAAAAATTAACCATCCCATTGTGAGTATAACATCAAACTCGATAATCATGATGAAAAAAAGATTCCAAACGAAGTGACATGCACCAATATCAAAGGGGGTATTCCCCAAATTGTCATGCAACCTCTTTTTTGATCCCCAAAGGAGTTTCAAGCATCGTAACGACCTTAGAAAACTAAATCCTTAGCCTAATTATTTGAAACAAATGAGAAGATAAAAAACATTATGATGCACCTCTATTAAAAAGAGAAGACAAAAGAGTACAAGATACTAAGATCTTACCTATCAATATAGAGGTTATAACTCCTTTCCCCTTGAGTGTAGGTTGTTCAAAAACACTTCATCCACTATGGCCCAATGAAAAAACAACACGACCTAGAGTTGGAACTTCTTAATATCTTGATAAAACTATTATAAAGAGGCCTATGGAACAACCACCACCACCTCAGAATGATTAACCTATAGTTATCCAAATCCCACCCTAACACAGAACTATAAAACAAACTCCTGAATGTTGGTGTTGGAGATGGACCCTACCACTCAATACTGGAGGTATGGTCTTATAAAAAACATTACATTTTTCTCATATTACAGCAAGATCATAAGTATTCTTGGCATAGTTTCATTGATTTCTCATTTTCCCCATCGACCACATTGATGACTAAAATTTTCATTGACCACACTAGAGAAAAAGATAGTATTCACCTCATAGTAATCCACAAAACCCCACTTCTCACATCTAGATGTAGATCTACTAGTTCTAGGAACTATAATGATCTGTTTTTCACACTCAACTTCTCTCAGGTTCTACTCTATAATTAGAACCTGATTTATTGTGTCAAAATCATCATCTAACTGAACATGCTAAACAAATATTGAATATTATGTCGAGTACCTTACTTAAATCATATCCCTCTTGATATATCATCAGTAAGGTACATTGGTGGAAAATGATATAGCTTTTTAATGAGTGTTGAGTACTCCATAACTATCATGAATCCATTCTTCAGACGCATGGACTCACTATACTTCTCATGTCATAGTGTCATGAGCTAAAATATTTTGTAGAAACTTGTATGTAAATCAACCCAAACCATAACTCATAGCATGTAATCCTTATTTAGAACATCCCATAAATAAATTTCTTCTCCTCAAAGAATATGAGATAAAAGATTCACTCTCCACCCATGAGGTGTCTCTAGATGCTATAATATTGATAGAGTGGTCTCAAGCCCTAAATCAGCATCATTTGTCCCACCATCAATTGAAAATGTGGGAGGATTCTTCTGCTGGGACACATGTGTTACCTCATCCATAGAAAAGGCAAGTTGTGGTGCTCTCTAAAATGTTGGCATAAAGCGATAAGACCCCTCACCAAATTATCCCTAAAAACATCTGTCCAGTGAAATTGATGGTGGATCAGCTGGTACTATCAGAGGTTATATTGGTAACCCATGGTCCATTTCATCCATAATGTGGTACTCTCCACCATCTTGGAATATGACTAGTGGTTGTCATGGTGTATTGTCTCTAGAATACCAAATACATGCCTTAGAAAATAATGATATCATTGTTCATATCTCACAATCACTGGACATGTGAAATCCTTCAACTAACTTGGACATACCATAGATCCTCCTCTTAAATCTAGGACTGGTAAAAAGGAACACTCAGAACGTCACTATTAGCACTGCCTCTTTCCCACTCAAATGTTTTGTCTTGGAAAAATTCACTACTAATCAGTTCAACTTTCCATTGGAATTTCATATTCATTGAAATGTTCTCATTTAAGTGGTCGAATCAAATAGTGAATCACTTTAATATCCATGAGGTCCCATGATCCTTTTGAACTGAAATATGGTTTCCACTAAATCCACACCTTATCACTTTTCAGTTCATACAACTCATAGACCTTAACCCAACATGCCACAGTTTGTTTCTTGGGGTGTCTTTTCTAGCCTAATCAAGAAAAAACTTTTTACGATACAAATGGAACACTAAGTAAAAGCCATTTTTTCAATTATTGAATATAATTTCTATCACAGCAGAAGTTATATTTCTCATGCAACCTATCAATGCATCATGAAAACAAGAAATTCAACCACAATTGCCTGAAACATTTTATGGTATGTGATTTATAAAATCATCCCAAAATTATGCATGTGATTGGATAACATCATATATTCAGGTTGAAAAAAAATATAACCCACAATCATATCAATTATAAAAAAAATTCATGTTCAGCACCCAATGATAGAGTCAAATCAACTGAAATAGTCATAATACAAAAAACATCAATTCCCACTCAAGGAAATTTATATTTTTCTTCTACATGGGTTATATAAAAACATGAAAAAATCATTCAAATTATAATTCCTTCACATCCATATCTATTGTCACAAAATAATAAAGTAAAAAAATAAATCCTTGGATACCAATTTGTAACTTCTCTTACCTGGATTCCAGTCAACAATGACATGATCCCAATTTTCTACATGGCCTTAAGAATATATTTCTGAATTCTAGAGGTTTCTTACTAAAAGATAGGAAATAGTGTGTGTCTCTGGGGAGAATATTACATCATTAATAGAGTGAACATAGTAGATACATAATAAAAGATAAGTAGTAGATATATTAATAAACCATACAACATATTTAAATATCCAAGAGACTGAATATATAAACAATACCTAAAGTAATCTCACATACATATGATGATAATACATGTCGTGATTCAAAAAAACCATATTAGGTATTCATCAATGTAACAAAATTCATGTATTAAAATATCAAAAATTCCATAAATTTCTATCTTCAAATAGAATTAGAGGGCTTAGATCAGTCATGTGATCTCCTACTTCTAAGAATGAAAAAATTCAATCATCAAACATTTGGTTCTTGACCTGGTCCATATATTCACTTATATAGTTTATCTCGGTACCCAATGGTGGCCCCAAATGTGTGTGATATACAATCTCAACATGTAACCTCATAGTGTTCAACATAAAATCATGGATGTAAAATATAATAATCTAAGGCATAATGAAATATATATATATCACAAGAAGGTATTAGGAATTGTAACGTTCCCATGGAAAATGTAAAATATCATTTGATCATGTACAACCATTAATGGATCCCTAAAAACAAGGTTCAAGCTCCAATAATAGGGAAAATAATAACCAAAAGTATGTAAATGCCACATCCATGCCATATACCCAGTATATCAAATCACCCATGGTCTTTTTGTATGATGAGTAATACAACAAAAACCATGACCAGGAAGTATAATTAAGAAATTCACATCAGAAATGAACACATCGTACAACCCAAAATATCACATTTAACACGTCCAAGACAAATAATCATAGTGTCATACCTGGCATGGTCAGATACACAGTATAGTGGAAAAAGGAATCCTCTTAGTGTCCCAAGAACATCATGATTGAAACTTGGTCAGGGTTGAATTGGGTTTCAAGGATTATGTCAATAGCCACCAAATATTATTAGGATTTTATTAATAAGTAAAGGGATGAAAATACTACAAGAGAAAATTTATGGATGTACGAGGAAAAGTAGTCCAAGAGAATCAGCCCTAAAAAAGTGAATTACCCCAGTGGGAAAGGATCCAGGATGAGAAAAACAATAAACTGATCGTTCTGAGATTCAATAATAGCAAGGAATCAGCCACAACATTCCCTTATATCCATGTATGAAAAAAAATGATCATCCAGTAAATTCTTGCAGCGTGTAATTGAGTAGATAATGGAGCATGGGACTGGACCCTTACTTGTAAGTTTATTAAATAGGGTCATTCAATCAACCTCTATCTCCATGAGAGAAAATCTCCTATGATTACAAAGAAGGAAGACATAAAGCATGTTGAGATCCATTGCTTAGAGAGAGTCACCCAAACACAAAATGGCTGAAAAGGCAGAAAATACGGATCCAGTATTGTCTCTTATAACTCCACCCCCTCACATCTTGCCCATGAAACACGAACCATTGGTATTCAGCTTGATCCTCAAGTTGGGTGCATTTCATCGATACCAATCAACCCATATGAGTGGATCCAAATTGGTCAAGGAGTTCGGGAGAAGGAGGGGAGAGATTTATGGGGAAACCTCAAGACTTTTGTATAACCTGAAAAAACCAAGAATGAGGATTCATAATTTAAAGATGACACCCAAGTGAGATGCCCCCATATTAGAGTGACACATATAATTTTGAGAGGTCTACAACAACTAACATCCTGCAATGAATATAACCACCCATGCCCGTCATTTCGTACATGGTCTATCAAGTGCCGAGAAATACTACTAAAGGATGATATCAATAGAATGTATCCAATCTGACCAGCCTGTAAGCTATCCGAAGAAACACTAAACCAGTTTGGCCCAATCCTTGTTAACGAAGAGGTTGGAAGCATATTATGTTTTTGGATCTTTGTACAAGAAGCACATCAAAGCCAAACAAACACTCATTCATTGAATGTTTTCATCTGAGAGAAACGCACAATGTTGGACATTCCAAGAAAAGAAATGGTTTGTGGAAGGCATCCTTTTTCACCATAGAAGATCACCCCAGTAGTCCTTTTGGGAAGTAGTATATTAATGTCTGAGAGAGTCTCTGATAGAAAACATAACTGAATTCGATCTTGTGAAAAAACATATCTACGTCATTAAAAAGTATGATATTTTCCTAGACATTTTTTTGAGGTGCATTCAGAGTTGTTCAAATAAGGATAGGGAAACCACTTGACTCACTGAAAGAAATGGATAGAGAGGGATTGCTAGGGAAACATAGAACTGACTTTGACCAGTTTTGATGCTAGAAGCTGAGATCCCCTTTGCCAATAATCCACCATGTGTGTTGCTGAAGAAGATGGAATAAGGGATGAATTATCTTGCAGATTCTGGAATGTTTAAATCCAGTTGAAATCCCTTCCAGAATATAAGTGCTTTTCTTGTGCTTTCCCCATAAAGATCTCCCATCAAGAACCTCCCAGTCCTGCTTGGAATGAAGTCCTCTCATATAGCTAGAAACACTTCTCATGTTATGATCCCCCTCTTCAACCTGCTTAGCTAGCTTATTCCAAGAATTACAGTTGAATTTATTCTAGAGGTGGACAACCCATATGAAATACGACATGGTAAATTCAATATTGGAAATCACTTTCTTAGGCACCTTAAGGGTAGATATAATGTGCATGGGTATAGATGATATGATTGAGTTGACAAACATAATTATACCTCCAAAATATAGAAACCTATTCTTTTAATTGACAATGTGCCATGTGATAATATCCGTTTCCATATCAAAATGTCTTATAAGAAGGTCATCAAGAGACACTAGAGCGCCCATGTAAATCATAGATAAAAAACAATTTTTCATACCGAGTATGGACTCTAGAATTCTAGAGAGACTCTATAAGCATTTGGTGGGAACAAAGAAGATAATATTATCACAATTAATTATTTGACAACTCCATCCAAAAAAGATCTCTAGATCCTCTTTACCCCCCTAAATAGATCGTCTACTACCATTAACAAATAGGATGTTATCATTTTCAAACATCAAGTGATATATACTCCCAAAAAAAAATTTGTTTCATAAGGATATAACCTTCACCACAGTAATACAATGACTGAGATAATAACTGAAATCATCTTGGGTATTGATGAACACATATTGGGACAGAGCATCCCCCTATCTCAAGCCTCAGACAACCTTGAAGAACCCAAACTGCTTACCCAAAAAGGAGGTGGCCATCTATAGAGAACTAATGATTTAAAAAAAAGATCAACGACCCAAGAAGAGAACCCCATCTTTAAAAGGACCATGATTAGAAAAATCCATTCCATTCCATTGTATTCTTTTCTCATGTCAAGTTGAATAGACACATTACTACTTGGAGTTTTCTGGTCGATGTCGCTAAAAATTTCCTGGGGCAGGCTAATAGCCCCTTGAATAGATCTACCTTTCACAAAACCACGCTGCTCTGGGGAGACCCATCATGGGCGAAAGGGGGACAATCTTAAATTCAAAATGATATCCAAGACATTGTACGGAACATTGCAAAGTCATATTGGTCTATACAGATTCAAATAAGAGGGGGGTCTTGACCTTTGGAACTAACACCTGTTTAGTTGAACATGCCACGTGGGGAGGATTACCTCCATAGAAGAAATCATGCACAACACTAAATACACTTTTTTCCCCATATCTCAAGCCACACGGTAGAAGGATACTATTAAGATCGAAGGATTAAAATTGAATAAATCTAATGTAATCATTCACCATTTAATCAATATATCAGTTTAAAACATTAAATTCCACGATCCTTCTTACTCATATGATAATTCACATTTAACAGTCAAGCAATGAGTTTTCCCACTCAAATAGAAAATAAAATCTCAAAATTGCATATCACACGGTAAATGAGGAATAATATCAAATAAACAATCTATTCAGTTCAATTCATTTTTAAAAATATTCCTCTAATTAGGTATGCCTAAATTCTCACCGCTAGTTTGTTTTAAAAGGTAATATCAATGAAAATTTACAAGGTGCACCCCATGGATAGAATTTTTGGGAAAAAGACCTCTAGATTATATCAAATAAACTAATTGGAATCCTTAATACATTCTATTTCATTTAATTAAATTATTAAATTAAATTTCATGGTCTTGATGGGATGTCTGGTGGGAGGCACAATGGAAACTACTATAATAAAGAAAAATATCATTCGTGAAAATTATATTCCACCAACCCTAGGTTCATAATACTGTTCTCATCCATTTTCAGGATCTGATTTTACTCATATCAGTATGAAAACAATTAATGTATTAATAACATAAAAACAATGAATGATAGTATTTACCTAAATAACTCCATCGATCCAATTTTAAATTATTAATGAATCAAAACAAATTGTGTACTATCCTATGAAAATCCAATGAAAAGATCATCACTAGATTTTGAGTCCAGATGGAAGAAGAGGATTAAATAAATTAATTTAGATCAAAATAGAGTTTCCTTTTATGGGATATTTATTAGAGAACAAGAGAGGGAAATAAATTTTCTATTAACAAAACTTATGGGAAATGGTAATTTCCCCAAATTTTCATAGGCCCTAGGGTTTGAGTAAACTATTGGCCAAACTATGCGCCAACAATGCACCCACTACTATAGGGATGCTCACATCACATGGTTATCATGTACTATTTGACTAGCTATGTGAAAATGATGTCTCATCCGACGTTAAAAATACTGGAGAAACACACACATAGGCATGCGCCTCCATCCTCACAGTTTTAAAAATATTGTGGAATCCCTAATCTCATTTCTTATTCCCATAAATTTTATCACATTGTGAATCATGAATCACATATACTATTTTAACCATGTGGTCCAACTTTTTTTCTCCATGAGTTTGGTTTTGGGCTCTAAACAAACTACATAAACCACCAGAACAATCAGGACCTCAAAGGGAATTCACATTAAGACGTAATTAAACATTTAATCTGAAAACAAAAAGATATGTAACTCATATGATCAAATGGGATTATACCTAAAATGACAATACTCAATATTATAGTTGTTCAAATATAGGGTATTATAATTCTACCCAACAACAGGAGTTGAAAGAGATGCACTCCCTCATGTAGAATCTATATATTGATTCAAAGAAAAAAAATCTGAACTCATAAGATGATCATAATTTATTACAAAATTAAATATGAACTTTTTACAAATTTATTATTATTGGTGGAGTAAATGAAAATATAAAAACATTAGAAGGCTTTTATAATGATTCAAATAATTACATTATTTCTAAATTTAAATAGAAAATTTATATCTTTGACAAACACTCTTAAGTGTTTTAGAATGATATAACAACAAAGAAGGAATTTAATGAAGAACATAATAAAAATATTTTATCAAATATCAATAAGATCCATAGATAATATACGGAATTGGTTTCAACTAAGAAAAAATAGATAATTTTAATTCCTTGGTTAATTTTAACCTAAGGATGCTTCACAATTATTATTTGAATGTCCTTCAAAAAGTGATAATGAAAATAAACAGAAGTGTGGCATGTCATAGTTGAATCATGAACGAATCATCATGTCATATAGACCCTTTTCAATTAAGAAATTAGTCTTTGCATCAGGTGGAACCTCTATTTGTCTTGATAAGAATATAGAAATTGAAATTGCCTAAAGAAGGTATAATATTAAAGGCGAATAAAATAGGTTTAAGAAATTATTTTTAATAAGCGATGTCAACTAGATGCGTTTCACATGATAGTATAGAGGCATTTTCTCCAATTATGGAATATATAGATATATTTCTATATTTTTCATTGAATAATTACAGTATATTACTTTCTATAAATATTATGGAATATTTGAGAGAGTAAGTTATCGAACGTAACAAAAAATGTATAGGTCTTATTTGAGATATTCATAACATCCTAACCATGACACATGAAGTGACACAAGAATAACATACAGATATATTACCTCATTTTAGATGAATATTTGATACATAACACAATTACTCATGCCTGATGACCATAAAGGTTTAGTGTCTTTCGATATAAGAGATATAAAAATATTATATCATAAAATATCTTCAATATATTCTAGAATGTTCTCTTATCATAATACTCATATTATATATATCATACATTACCTTTTTCTTCATAACCCAAGTAAAATACATATATATGAATAGGTGATCTTAGATTCTCAATAACAGTAAAAATTTATAGAAATCAGTCACTGATCATAAGTGAGAATACTAGTTTGAGAAAATAATCGTAACATAAGAAATACATACCCAAACAATTATTAGATAATAAATCATGATTACTGAAATATTTATTTTCCCTCAAAAATATAAATATCACAAGTGTGTAGAATCTTCAATAATAAATCATAATTTGTGATATTATATCATAAAAATGGGATGTTTCAAAACATAAACTTTTAACATTGTGAAAACTCCTAAATT
The DNA here is from genome assembly GCA_963277665.1 of Viscum album. Taxonomy (NCBI): domain Eukaryota; kingdom Viridiplantae; phylum Streptophyta; class Magnoliopsida; order Santalales; family Viscaceae; genus Viscum; species Viscum album. The sequence goes on along the minus strand of OY728133.1, from coordinate 1,367,401,668 downwards.
GATACATTTCCACTTCTTATGTTAAGGACATTAAATAAGGTCCTCACAAAAACTTATGGACATGAATCAAGGTCCAAAAATTATGTTTTTGGAATAAAAATATATCTACACAATATCTTATAGACATGAAACCAAGTCCATACATAATATTGTGAACATTAAATCAACTTCACATGTAACACAACTATCTCAATGATTATTTATATTACCTAATGCATTGGAGGGATATATAATTTCAAGACCAACCATAACATAATGTAAACCATACATATGTGTTCCATATGACCATAAAACATTCACCACATCATTATATCATAACTCATGTAAAGGAATAAGGTTTCAAGAAGGTTTCATCATAACTTAATTAACCTACGGTATATAAATGGGTTTTATATATTCATCCTTAGGTATTCATCATCATAAGACATCAAATGAAATGAAGTGGATGGTATCATAATATCTTATCCCTAGTGAATAATATATAACATAAATTGTTGTTTTAATTGATATAAATACCTTTAAAAGATCACTAAAACATTACTTGTGGAGATTACCATTTACATTTAAAATAAATTATTTGAATTCCACAAATTTTATATGTATATATATATTATTTAATTTTTTTTTAAAATTTGAATATATCTTCAAAATAAAATAATATCCATTATTGTGGAAATATTTGGTCATGTAAAATATTTTAAAAGAGATCATTTTTTACACTTTCGTAAAAAGTTCAAAAAAAACATGGGAGGAAATATTTAAGAAATAATCGTTTTTTAAAAATTTTAAAAAAATTGAAAGGTATTGAATGTTTCCTTTTTAAAATATTTATAGTATAGGTAATAATTTTTTTAATATATTTTTAATGAGAATGGGCATGGATGAAAACCCTTATTATCCAATGAGGAAATAATGTTATCTTTTATTTTAAAAATGTATCGATCATTTTAAGTACCAAAGAAATGATAAATCATAATAATACATAATATTTTAAAAAATTAACAAGATGGGAATAAAATAAATTTTTTTAAATGATAATATATTTATAATTTCCCTTGACATAATTTTAGAATAAATAATATAGAAAAGAAATGATATTGTTTCATAATTCCATTACTACTTTGGAAACATCAGAATCATATCCCCCATGAAAGAAAAAATGTAAAATGAAACATAAAATAAAACTAATATAAATGGATTCGTTATATATTATATGAAATGGGAATTATACACTACATTCAAGAAACAAGTGGTGAATATGAAATATGTCTCATGGGAACAAAAGTGAGATGAGTAACCCTTACATGACCTCTAACATTATTCGTACACATTATAATATACTATATAATAAATAAATATTTACTATATATATATATATACTAAATAACCATATTCCAAATTAAAATACTATATATGATTACATTTTAATTTCATGTTATAATTTTATTAACAATTTCTGTATTAAAATGAACATTCGGGTCAAATGGGTCATTTTCCATAGATGATTCAGTTTAATGATTCTGACTCTTATACCATAGTCATAGATTCATCATAAAATTAATATTAATAAAAATATAAGTATCAAAAATATTAATAATAGTTATGTTTAAATCATTCATATAAATCAGTTATTAAAGATGAATTACATCACTTCATGGAGATGAGTTTCGTTATCTATGCATGAGTGATATTTACACATTTTAATAGACATAAAGAAATAAATATAAATATTAATTTACAATTAAATAATCATTATATTTCAATAAATATCATATTTATTCAGTAAATATGTTATTCTTACTATCTATGTGACACGTAAATGAAAAAATAATCTCATCACTTCTTAGATTTTGTAGTTCACATTCACACACGATCGACACTATTATATTCAAAAACATATAAATGTAAGAAGGTAGATAAAATATTATTATTATAGAATAATAATTATGCAATAAATATAAATTATAAATATTAAATTCACTATAATAACCATCCATAATATATGTTAATATAAAATAAATCATAAATATTGTTGCAGGTTATAGTCTTCACATACTAATGAGTGATACATTCATTTTCCACATGAAAAAAATGAAATAGATAATGGTTATTAAATAAACATAATAAATAAAAATATATTTTAGGTACTGATATTGATATATTATAATGGATAGTACATAAATTAATATGGTAGAAGGTGATGTAAAATGAAGGAGGTCAGTTAAGTTGATTACCCCACATTGAGAATCCTCCTTTGTATCCATTCTAAAAGACCCTACAATTGGTCTTCTGAGAAGAAAATAAACTCAATTTCATGGAAAAATATTATTATAATAGGTTTAATTTATGTTTTGTTTTATATAAGTTTTTCTATTTGGTGTCAAGAAGAAAGGATTGGTGGCCTCCATTTATAGTGGAGGAATGGACACACATATAATTATTTAAAATAATTCCAAATAAGAAATTATTTTTCATATTAATGTTGTGAAAATTTGGAATATTAAAATATATGATATTTTTGGAATGAAATATATTCAACCAATAAAAATTGACTTATTTTATTTGCAATTTTAAATTATATCATTTGGTTTAACCCCCTTTTAACTTATTTTTACCTTAACTGTGGTAACAACTTTTTCAATACTAATGTTATTTAAAATTATCTATAATAAAAATATTCGTTTAAAAAATATCATGTTAGGAAATTTTTAACCACATCCCATCCAAATTCCCTTATTTCATGATTTTTATTATTTTTCAATAATTTAATAATATATTATTTAAAATAAAATACCATTAAGGTCGTTTTCAAAGCTATAAATTTAATTTTACCTCAAGGAAATAAATATATCATTGCAATTTGAATATAAATAACTTTTAAGTCATTGATACTTTATAATAACTAACATAATTCGTGTATTTCCCCAATTCATCCAATAAATATTAATTTTATTATTTTTTTAAATCATTTTTTCTTGTTTTTTCTATAGCTCTGAGAAGAAATATACCAATATTTTGTAAGACTTTAATAAAATTTTATCATCACTAAATTTATAGATTAATTAATATAATTAATTAAATTTAATGATATTATAAATAATTATTTTCAACTAACAAAAACTTTTTTTATCATAATGAATATTTATTATAACTTTTAAATGAAAGGGATAGACATTTCATAATATTCATAACATAAAATAATGAAAATATAATTATTAATGGAAAATGGAACCAAAATTCAATATACTATAATTTATTAGGTATATGGTTGAATTAATATAAAAAAATTAAATAAAAGAAGGTTTTGGTTTGATTTTTGTACCTTATTTCAATGTTTTAACCTTGTTTTAACTATTTCACCCACATCTAGGTGATAAACATTGCCATCATTACTATCCGTAATGAAAAAAAAAATTGAACTAATTAAAAATATTGATGCTAAATATTAAATATATGGATCCCATTTTTTAGTATTAAATTTATATAAGTGGTAAAAATATTATATAATACGAATGTTTAAAATGATAAAATTGTTTTTTATTAAATTGTGTTCTAAACAAAAACAATGGTGTTATAAATAAATATAATGTAATATTAATTTATATGTAATTGTACATTTTTTTGGATAAAATATAACATATCAAAATTTAAAACAAAATCTAAAATAGAATTATACTTTTAAATTACTTGATCTAAAAAATATGAGTTTTAAAAAAATCGGTATTTTTAATTATTCACTAGATAATTATTTTTTTATAAAATTTTAAAAATTGACCCTAATATAATATAGAAATTAATATAAAAAATGATAATAAATTAAAGCAATGAAATTTATACAAAATTTATAATTTAAATCTAATGTTTGAGAAAAAGTTGTAATAATCCCATATTTTATAAGAATTTTTTTTTGAAAAATAATATGACTTTACAACAAATTATGAACTTATATATTATTAATTAATAAATAAATTTCATTTTATTAAAAAATATATATATATTTCATAATCTGGTTGTTCCTATTCAAAACATTCAACATAAAAATTAGGTTATATTGTATCACGGTTCACTTTAATCTCGGTGTTGCGTGTCAAACAAGATATAAAACCCTTATAAATTATTTAATGATAAATATATTCTAAAATATTGGGGTTTTAATTTATACCCAACTTAAATAAAATTTTACAATACAATTTTATTTTTCAATTACAAGAATTACAGTTTCAGGATATAGTAATAAAATCTGATGTGGATTATATCATGATATCTAATTCATATATCACTACATAGTATATCCAAATAAATTATTTCTAAAAAAATGTTTGTATCACACTAAGACATATGAGTTTATAAAAATGTAAATTGATTTTTGTGTGATACTTTCCACATAAATATCAATAGATTTATCTTCCTCTTACCTGAGTTAAGGATATTATTTACCATTATTATAGAAAATATGAGATTATATCCATATTTGATTTATTTTCATTTTATAAGATTTTTTAATAAAATGGTTGTGATTTGATCCATTTCATATTCTATCACATCACTTAATCTATGAAATAAATATCTAATTTGATTTTTTTCATTCATAAAGTTGTAATATTATCTTTTAATAGATCATAATATCCACAAATTGATAATAATTCATTCTTCATCATTATATATATTTACCAAACCAAACTACTTATCATTTTCATCCAATACTGAAAATAATTTATATGATTAAATAATACATTGGTCTTCTATACCTCAAAAATAATACCCACTGTCAAACTGAAACCTTTACATAAATAATAAACATTAATACTCTACCAAAATATGTCTGATCTAATTCAAAACAAAAACTCAAAATGTTTTGATGTCATATTTTTCCAAAATAAACATTAACATTTATCCTAAAAAATTAGAATTTATCTCAAAATGTCAAATACCAAACACAAGATTACTATGACCATATATTTTTTTTAAATTATGCTAATCCTTTACCAAGGTAGCTATAATTTCCATAAAATAACAAAAAATATTTTATTATTACATTAATTAACTCAATATATATTCATAAAATTATGTTTACCTCAATCATATAATGTTTCCACTCTAATTTAGTTATTAAAAAAATAATATGAATGACTTATTCACAAAATATCTTTTCAATCCCATGGTTATCTTTCTATCAAAACTACATTCCAAAAATTTAATAACTTTTTGTCTAAACTGAACATAATTACCTCAACATAAATGATCATATTAATCCAAAAGGTTATCAATAACATTAAACTTATGTCGACAAAATATAAATTTCTTACTCCCAAAATTAGCTATTCACTAAAGCATGTACTAAACCAATGGGTGGTATTCCCAAAAATTTATCCCATAATATATTTATTCATTTTAAAGTCCCATCACATAAGTCCTTAAAAGGGGTTTATATTGTTTTAAACATATGTTCAACCTTATACTTATAAACTAATAAAAATTTAGTTTTATCCCATTTTACTATTTATTATCATCAATTTCCATAGTTTTGGTCCTCTCATTCATCATAATGTTTCATAAGGAAAATGTGAAGAAACCCAAGAATATCCCCCAGGAGTGTCTAGCTATATTTTTATCCTTTGTTCTAGTAATTGTATGCCAATTTTGATAGAGTAAATACCCCTTCCACACGATTAAAATTTGTTACTCCCTGGTGATTTTTTTCCATAGTCATTCCTAATTTCCAAAATCCAAATATGTATGAATTTTGTTAGAAAACCATGCCCCTTTCTTTACTAAAATATATGATGTTATCTTCTAAATGGGATTATTCTAATGGTTCTCACTAATTTTAAAATAATAATCTTGAAAGGTAACTAAAACATTCTTTGATATCAACTTCAGAACCCCAATAATAACATACATATATATTACATAAATTTAGATGAATATTAAATACATAACACAAATATACAGAAAAAGGAATATAAAGGATTAGTATCTTTCGAAGTTATACATATAAACATATTTTTTTAGAAAGTATACTTAACATATCATGGACATTTATTCTATAACTATACTCTTCTTAGATATACCCAATCTAAAACTATTCTTCATAACATGGGTAAAATAGAAATATAACAAATTTTTGTCTTATATTCCTAATAAGGATAAACATAGGAGATATTAATTGACGATCATAAAATGATAATAATGGTATGATAACCAGATTAAAACATAAGAATTTCATTCCCATTCATTTCGTATTAAATCAGGATTCAGGTAATAATGCTTTGTCATAAAAAATACCATATGGGTGTAGAATCATCAATATTAAAACATGGTCCATGAGCGCATATTATAAATAATAGAATGTAGATAAACATAAGTTTTTAAAATTGTGAAAGTTTAAAAATAGTAATAGGTTCAATTGTTATGTTTGGGATATGAAATCCAATCCTTGAATAAACAATATGCATGAATCCAGGTCCACACCTTAACTTATTGACATGAAACTATTCCAATGCATTACACAATGGACATAAAACTATATCTATTAGTGATTTTATAAACATGAAATCTGGTTCAAGCATAACATTCTTATCTCATGAATAATCTATATTTACCAAATGCGTTGGAGTGATATATAATTATTGGAATACCAATAATATAATGAATTACATAAACAATTTATTCCACAATTTCATAAAAATATTTTATTCCATCATATCATAAAATAATAACCCATATAAAGGAATCATTTTCATATATAATTTATTATAATGTAACGAATACATGGGAAATAAACATGTTTCAAAGAGTCATCCTATATTTATCATCACTATAAGACATCTAGAGAAAGGAAGAGGATGGTATTATAAGATCATATTCCTAATTTATAATAAGAAAAATCAATTTTTATTGTTATGGGTTGGAATATTTTATAAATATTACAATCAACATTATGAGGGAAATAAAATTTTCATTTCAAAATAACGAATTTAAATTATAAAAATTTCTACAATATTAGAAAAAAATCAATTTTTAAATAACCATGGAAACATGAAAAGGATGATTCAAATAAATGAATGTTCATGATGGTGGGACTATTATTTAATTTCATATACATTAAAAAAGAACATTCTTTTCCAACATTTTTTATTAAAATATATAAAAATACATGTTGCCAATTTTTTTAAAAGATATTTTTTAAAATACTTAAAATAAATTCAATAGAACTTAAAATTAACTTTTTTTATCATTTTATATATATTCAATAAAATTAACCAAGTAATTATTGGGATAATATACATCGATAAAAAATATTATCGACCAAATAGGAAATAATGTTGGTTTTTCATTAGAAACATTTTCTCATCCATTTTATGTATCATAAAATGAAAATGTTATTAATACATAAAAGTAACATGCATTACCAAATGATATGAAATCATATGCGGAATAAAAAATAATATCCATATCATTTCCCTAAATATAAATTTATCATATGGAATCCTGAAATGAAATGGGATTATATTGCGATTCCATTACCTCTTTGGTATATTGTGAATCATAACCCACATGAAAGAATAAATTCATATGAAAAATTATTTACCATTAATGTAAATGGATTGATGTCTTTTTATATGATAGGGTTAGAATATCAATTTCATAAAAGAAACAACTAGTGAACATGTTTGTCTCATAGAAACAAAAGTGAGATGACAAACCCCTATATTGTAACACCAATATATTTCATGAAATATTTTTATCATATAAATTCATTTTTTTGATAGATTTAGCTACCCACAGAACTGAGTTTTGAATGAATTTCATGGATCCTAGATTTTAAACGATGCAACAAATGATATTAAAATATTATAATTTAATATTATAATTATCGTCTAGTCATTAAATTGTATGTATAAAAATGATTATCTAAAATATAAAAAATATATGGAATACAACTATATATGAAATTAATTATTTGGTTGAAATTAATTATAAATTAAAATAAAACCCATTTGAAAACATAGGTAACTATTTTTTAAAAAATAATTTTTTTGTGCGAAGACACAATTTATCAAAACAAATTAAAAAAATCACTTTTGGTGAAATATTTTATTGAAATTTATATATTATATATTCAAAAAAACATTGTACCATTAATGTTTTCTATTATATATCCATGATATACGAATGAGTTCTTTTTTATTCTTTAAAATGTTTTCTTTCTAAATAAATTATATAACATTTTGCATACTTATTTTAGAAAACTTTTTCCCCAATTTTATAGAATTTATTTTTAAAAAAAATAAATTTATTTTCAGAATAATCAGGTTAATATTATTATAGGTGGTTTTTTATTTTTTAAAAAAACATAAATTTTTGGTGAATAGTAAAAAATATTTGTATCTATTAAAAACTACATTTTTATTTAAATAATTCATATGGTTCCTTTTTATATTAAAATGTTTAAAAATCATAATTATAAAAATTTTATGATAATTATATAATTAAATTTCATTTTAATAAATTATAGAAAAAATTATTATATAGAATCTTTTTATACTTTTGGAAATTTTCTCTTTGGAAACAACTTTTAGTCACGTCTACTGGATTATTATGAAATTAAATTCATCCACTATTTTTATTTGAATTTATTGAAAATGGATTTAATATTTGGAATAAAAAAATTAAAATAATATAATTAGTTAAACTTAATTTTTGTTAATAAATATTAATAAAGTCATTAAAAATTAATTACTATGTTTAATCTGAAAATAGGGTTTTGTGTGTCACATGCGCTTCTATTAAAATTAATTGTCCCCACACATTAAATTATTATTTAAAAAATTTAATTTTATATTTTGAATAATTAAGAGCAAATTATATAATAATTCTAATATTAACTGTATTATTAATGAATAAATTACCTTGGTAAATAAAAACATACATGTTTCCTTGGTGAAAACTTATATGGTAAAATTATGTTAACATAAAGGATAAGGAATAACATGTTTAAAAAATTTTGTTTTTGTGTTTTTTTATGTTTTTATGAACCATATAATTCTTAAAATTCATTTTTATAAATTTTTTATCGACATGGGGTGATATTTACTTCCAATGATTTTATAGGTTTGGATAGTTACAAAAATGTGACTCCTCTACCATTATAAAAGGCCACATCCTCCCTTTAATTATTCACACCTATTAAACCATTTTATAGAACCTAGCATAATCAATCTAAAAAATACTTATAAATGTTATATAAATTATTTTCATACTAAAATATAAACTCTATAGTCCTTAATAAGAGTCCCAAATGGGATTGTTCCAAGTAAAGGTAATTGTCTACACTACACGCTTTCTTTTTAGTTCTTATCTTACTGTCATAATTAATTTTATAATGAATAAAATTTAATTAAATAATTGTCTAAATTATAATAATACTTAATTATGTTTATGAAATAACCAACATCCATATTCTCAACCATAAAATTGAAAATGAAATTGTCGATCGTGTTTGTGGTGGACTACTACCTCTTGAACCAATGTAATTTATTTCCATATCAACCAATAATGACATAATATAATTGTGGATGTAAAATATGTCTACTATATTAATGAAATAATTAAACATATTTATCAATGATATCACATAAACCTTCTTAAATTCCATTCCATGAGAATACAATAATGTTGTTTGGGTGTACGAAAGACTGCTGAATCATGAAGCGATGTGATTCAATCTTCACCTATGATTTAAATGGAAAGTAATAATTATATTTTTAATTAAAATTTGTGATATATAATACATAAAAATGATTCTATATAGATAATATATTCTTTACCTTTCATTTTTTCATTCTTCGATAAATTGGAAACACCGTTCATGTGTATGTAAAACATGCCATCTTTATGATCATTTTTATTATTTTATATATCTTACTTTAATAGATTACCATAATAAAATTTGATATTAATATATATTATATTTATATAATTTATAAAATTATCAAGATGATGGAAACATGATCAACGTAAAATTATTGACAACATTAAACCAAATCATACTTGGAAAATGAAATAATTATTACCAAAAATGTGATATTAACAAGGAATTGTTAATAAATGGGTAATATAAGGACATAGGTAAATAATATATGGAATGATAAATATTATTATTGTTATATAGTTGGTTTATAATTAACCAATATTTATTATAATGGATTTCTTCATGTGTATAAAGGCAGATAATACCATGTTAAGAGATTTCTTGCCTGTCTTTTATTTATGGGAGACAAATAACATATTCATGACTTGTTTTTTTGATCAATATTCAACCCCTTATAAGTATTATAGCATTTATATGCTTAATTTAATAATATTTAAAGTATATTTTTATGTTATTCTTTATTGGGACTTACAATTAAAAATATTACCAAACGGATCATGTATTTTTGTCTCATTTTGTCTTCTTACAAACATATGTCACATACAACTATGTGACATGTAATGTTATGAATTTTAATATTCTCAAGATATTTTATGTTTTAATTAATTTTTTTATCATGGTTTTTAAGATTTAATTTTATCATAGTTTTTTGTGTTTTCTGAGGCAGGCTCATCAATTTTCGGTATTGTTTATGTCTATCCTTTCAAAGATGATATCATATAATTTATCTCTCAAATAAAACTCCATAAATTTATTTTTGTCTAGTTATTTAATTAAAATATATTTGTTCTTTAATTTTACTCTTTTTATGTATTCTATAGTTAAAACAAATTATGAAAAAATGATTTTATTTCACTATTCGGTCCAAAATCGGTTTTCATTCAAATCGATGATATTAAAAAACATGAACAAAGAGTATACTATAATACAATATTTCATATACAATTCGAAACTTCTCAAAATATTGAAAAAAAATTAAAATAAATCTTTATATCATTTCTAGATATTTCCCGCTTTTCTTTTACCTAAAATCTAAAATGAATCTTTATTTTAACCTGTACAACATGAACAAAATTTCCCACCATCAGAACCACTCAATATTTTATCGAGTAATTTAAAATTTTCATTTTTTTTAATAAATTGATATCCAAAATATTATAGGATTTTTTGAATAGTGATTTTTAAATGAAGCTTATTTTCCTTAAAAAATGTTTCATGTGACCTTTCAAAATCAATTTCCACCTATGATGAAATAGTTTGATGTTACAGAAGATTTAGTAGTGGTATTATACATTGATACCATATTTATTCCACTATAAGATGAATTATGTTAATGATGGAAACATTTTTATAATACTCATTCTTTTTCCAAATGTTATAATAAGATGAAATATTTATGAAGAACATTTAATTTTCATGGGTTCTGATATGAAAAATAGTTTAGATATGGTGACTCATATATATTTGATTTTCATTATATGATGGTTCTTGATTTATAACATTGTAAGATGGTTATGTTATTACCCTGAAAGGTGGTTTCTATATAACTATGGAAAATGATCCCATTATGACCAGGGATGATTGTTATGTTATGACCACGATGATGATGATGTTATAACCAAATATGGGTGGGGCCTATATCTCCCTCCAACGCATTGTGTAATTAATTTTTATCTATGTACATGACATTATGAAGTGCCCAGATCAGTGTGAATCACTGAGAGGGGGAGGGGGTGAATCAGTGATCCCTTAAAACTTTTTACTAATTGATTCTTTATCAATTAAACCTCTATGGCTGGTTAAAGCCTCGATCCACTCTTCTTGTATCTCTCAACCTTTCCCGGATAATGCAGTAATGAAAAGGCACAGGACACAAGGATTTACAAGGTTCGGCACCAAAGGCCTACATCCTTGCCATGCTCTCTCAGCATGGATTCTCCCATTATAATCGGTTAATATTACAATGGTCGATACAGAGTCCCACTGTATCTCTCCTGAGTCCCACAGGAGGGTCTTTATACTGCGTCCCACAGTGTTACCAGAGTCCCACTGGCCTGCTCCAGAATCCCACTGAAGACTTCTTCTCCCTGAGTCCCACAGGGTCTTCTCCTGGCTCCTCGAGTCGCACGAGTAGCTCTTCTTCACTTGATGTTTCTTCAAGTATCCTCAGCATCCTGGGATAAAGGCTGCTGGCCTTGCTCTTCTTCTGATCACTTGTGGTGAACAGGTCTTCTCGTCTTGCTCGGGCTTTATCACCTTCTTCTAAGGATGCCCCGGCTTCTCTCCAATTACTGAATGCTCAGACAAATAATATCTTTATCTTCGGTCTGGTCCAATCTCAGTTGCACACCACTGATTTAGCACTGTTCACGTGTGCATGTGCATGCATGCAAGCATGCACTTCCCTTCTTCTCCTCTTGGTGCAATAAACCCACAAAGGGTGTAGTCAACTATAGCACACACCTTCTTCACAATCTTCACACACTTAATTCAATTTGCTTACACACTTAGAGTGTGTTCTACTTTAGTGTGGATGTCTTCTCTTCTTCTTAGTGTGTACACACTTTCTTTTGCACACGCACTAACGTTCGGCCTTGTTGTCTTTTTGCACACACTTGTTTCACTTTGCACACACTTTAGACTTGGCCTTCACTTGTTTAGCACACTCACTTCCTTGTTCTTTTAATCTTCTTCAAAGTATGCACTTCACTTATGCACACACTTGGTTCTTCATTTTTCACACACAAGGGCTACGACCTTCTTCTTCAAATGCACACCCAAAGTATGGCCTTGTCTTGCTCACACCCACTGCCCTTAGGGTACTTAGCACACACAAGATGTGTACCTCAATTTGGCACACACTCAAGGGCTACGGCCACTTGTTGTTCTTTTTGCACACAAAGGCACAAAGGCCTTTCCTTCCCTTCTTGCACACACACAAGGCTACTGCCTTTTCTTGTTTTGTTAAGCACACACGGCCGTAGGGCCTTCTTCTCCACTTGGCACACACTTGGCCCGTAGGTGATCTTGTCCACTTTGCACACACACAAATAGTGTGGTCTTCTTGTTTCACACACACCCAAGGCACAATGTCCTCGGGTCTTCCTCTTTGCACACACAAAACCGTAGGATCCTCTTACTCCATTTGCACACACACTGCCCACGGTGGTTCTTCAAATTTTGCACACACACACTGTGTGTAAAACACAACCCGAACTCCCTGTCTCAAATGAAGGCGCGCAAGGGGTGCGGCCAATCTTCCTCAACACTGGCGCAAGTCCTTGCAAGGGGCAGTCGCGCAAGGTGCATGAGCATAGGGGCGCGCAAGCTCCTCCCGCCGCGGGGCGCGCAAGTGCAACACCCGCGGGGCTTCAACCGTCGGCGCGCAAGATGTTGCGGCCATGGGTTCTTCCAGCCGCGCAAAGGGAAAGCGCGCAGGGATCTCTCCCTTTCTTCTTTTGTGCAAGTATGCACAAAAGGAACACTACGGAGCTAATGGGAGCTCCGGGCTTCTGCCGCGCAAGTGATGCGCGCAGTAATTCTTCGCGAGGCACAGGGTGCTTCTCACGGGACTCCTCAAATATTCAGAATATCAGCAAGCTTCTCCAGCGCCTCGGGTCTTCTTTTTATAGGCGAGGAGAGCCTCGGTTCATCCGCGTGAGAAAAACTTCAAACACCCGAGATCTTCGGATCTTCAAGATTTCTCCAAATCTTGATATTTATTCTCGGTTTGACGCGGGCTCATTTATTATTTTCTTCCTCCTCGTGCATGCGATTTATAACGCATGCACGGCCTCTGTTTCTTCTATCCCATGCAAGACACGAACCACGTGGCCTCGGCAGCTTTGCTTACCTCGGCCGAACTCGAAATCCTCCATACATTGCATGCACACCATTTTTTATGCATGGCCGTGTTCGGTGTGGAGAGACGAACTCAATGGAGGTCTTAGATCCTTCAGAGGTGGTCGGGAGCTCGAAATAGTCGTTCAGGAGGCTCTGGTTCATGCGGCGGCTCGCGGGTGGCTTCGGCTCGAGCTCGACGAAGGAGATGAAGCCACGACCGTTGGATGCGGCGATGGAGATACATCGGGCGGCCTGGATCTGATCGCCTCGCCGCGGATCAGTTGTGCGGCCGAGATCTGGCGCGCGATTGATCGTGCGGCCAGGATTACTCCCGCGGAAAAAATCCGCGTCCCACATCGAAACGGCGAGAGGTTTTCTCGCGGCTTATCAACATGCCGCTCCCCCAGCACACTCAATTGAATCTCCTCCCTCCACGGTGCCGCCCCGCACCGTGTTCTCCCTGCGGGCGCGCTCTGCGCCCACTCTTGCCACTCGGGCGCGCCACTGGCACCCACTATGCGTGCCTTCGGGCGCGCGCGCTGCGCAGACTTCACCACCGCGTAGCTCGGGGCTTATACACGACCCCCTCTGCCTCTCGGGCTGGCCACATGGGATCCCCCCTTGGGCGTGGCGCCTTAGGCCCACATGTGCCTTGGGGGTTGAACCCTTAAGGCTGGCCCTTGGTGGCCTATTTTTTGGCAAAGGACAGAATAATGCTTTGTATAAAAACAAAGTACTCCCAAGTGTAAAATGCCAAATCTTCCAAGCCATCTTCCTCATTTCTCCTTCTTCCTCTCTTCTTCTTCATTTGAAATTCCTCCATTATTTTCAACATGTATTCATCACTTAGGAATGGAATTCCAAACAGTTTCTTCTTCATCTCCTCTTCCATATGTGTTCAATACTTAGGAGGGACATTCTCGAAGGGTCTTCTTCATCAACCGAGCTCCTGAATCAAATAATTCTTCAATGTTCTTCAATGATCCAATTAGTGGTCAAGTTGGATCACATTCACATTGTCATGCACTAAGGATTAGTACATGTTCTTCTTCAGCTCACTTCATCCACTTAGAAGTTGTGGATGGCTCTTCTTTCATCTCCTCATGCATTGTGAAGACAATGCATGGTCTTCAATCAATGTTGTGACTTTGTATCATCAGGATACAAGTTCTATGAACTTAATGATCAGCTCAACAATCGTCATATTTTCATGGAGAATGTTTCAACCATATTCTCCAATGCCACTTAGTGAATCTCCTAAGTGACATTCATCTTTATGTTCCATGGCCATCCTCCACTCATCACCTATCACTATCACATCCTTTGACATTCAAATCTTGACTCCTTGACTTCCATTCATTCCAAGACAACTTCATGCCTCATTGACAACAAATGCAACACATTGCACTTCAATCTCCCCCTTTGTATTTGTTGTCAATACACTCCTTCAGCACATATGAATGGGTCAATATGTGTGCCAATATTTCTCCCCCTTATTGGCAATCAAATGCAAAGGTGTGGTGTGGTTCTCTTTCAAAAATCTCTTCCTCCCTTTGAAAAGTATTTTCTTGAAAAACACTGAGAGAGAGGGATGATGTCACATGTTCTTCTTTAGAAAAGAACCTTTAGTAAATCAACTCTAAGTCTACTTGGGCTAACCCGATGTAGAAAACAAGAGTGATATAACCAAGGAATTCAAAGCTATCCATAATTCTCTACACATGTGAGATCATGCTTAGGGGTTTGAAATTTTCCAGATGTAACAATGAATTTGCTAAATTCTGCACAACTTCACAAAACTCATTAGAAAGTTCAGGTGCAAAGATAAAGCTCCCCCTTTCATTCATTTGTCTTCAATCAATACTCCTCCTTAATTGACAAGATAGACTCAATTAAGAAACGAGGGATGAAAGTATGATTGGAATACCTTCACTTTCTCAAGATGATATTAATTTTAGAACATCATCTTCTTCAGATTTGCTCCCCCTCAAGGGGTGAACTCCGTTCTGTCCAAACCATCCTCCAGATGAGAATGACCATCATCTTCAATTCCCTGCAATGTTAGCACATGTATATACAAGTGATTAGGGAATAAGATGGAACCTCCTTGGTTCATCAATGTGAACAACAAGGCTGAGAAGATTCTCTCAACCGAGATGTCCCATTTTCACCGGTCTTCACACTTGCACATTTGATCTTCAGTGATGATTGTGCTGGTGTGGATCTCAACCCATCTTCATGTGAAATCTTTTTCTTCCCTTTTGCTTTAGCAAATGCCATAGCTTCATCTTCAGCTCTTTGTAGTTCTCTGGCAAGTTTCAACTGATGTGGCCATATGACAAGTATATCATTTGGAAGAGTGGCCCCAGTTCTGGAAGATTCACATGGTTCCTTAGATGCTGTCAAGCTACCTTTCTTAGGCAACTTGTTTTCAATCAATCCCTTCTGCTTCTTCTGGATTGATTGTCTGTTTGAGTTCAGTCTGCTTCTATTTAGTTTCATGGCTTCTTTACAAAGGTCCATGATGTGTCCTTTCTTTCCACAGTAGAAGCATTTCTTGGTGGTCCTTCTGGATGCATCACCCTTCCTGGATTTGAATTCCAAGGACTTCTCTTCATTCTTCAAACTCTTCTTGAGAGCATCTTCCACTTTCTTCTGCTTGCTTCCCAAGGAATCTCTCTTAGCCAGGTTCAGTGATCTTTTCTTCTTTTGAGCTCTGGATACAGTTGGAGATTGACATGTATCTATTTGACCACTTTTGCAATCATCCCAGATGTTGTCAAGTAATCCAAATCTATTTGCAGTAAACATATGTCTCTGGACCTGTGGATGTTGCTTCCTTCCTTCTGGCTTGCTCCCCCTTGGCATGGGCTTCCTTTGTGCTTTGACATTCAGTGGATTGTGCCAACAACCATTTGCACAGTGCCCATACTTATTACAACACCAACATTGACCCACAAATCTTGACCTCTTGTGTACTTCTGATTGCTGGGTACTCTTCTTGATTTTTTGTGCTGCTTCAGGAGAGCTCTGCTTCTTTAATGTCTTCATCCATACTTGTTTGGATTCATTCTTCCATCCTGCACTTTTTGTGGAAACACAATTAGAAGCATCAGTACAAGATGGTATGGATGGTTCCTTCTTTCTAGAGGATGTTGCACTTTTATTGGAGGATGTCTTTCTCTTAGAATCATCATGCTCAAGGTTCACTTGAGTAGCAACATTTCTTCTTTCAGCTGACTGGGAGGATTTGGCTTTAGGTGATTGCTGATTTGTCAATATCACCTCTAGTTCTAAGCATTTCATGTTAAGGGGGTTCTTCTCATCCTCAACCAATCTTAGCTTTCCTTCCCAATTCTCCACCAGTTGTTTCATCTGGTCTTCATGCACCTTCTTCAATTCTTGCAATGAATTGTCCAGCTCCTTCACCCTTTTGACTTTGTCTTCTAGTTGAGCATCTCTGACAACCATTGACACTTTGTGCAGCTTTTTGAGTGCATGGAAAACTTCTTTCACCACTATTTTAAAACATTCATTCTCAGAAAGGCTTCTTTGCAATTCTTCAGCAGTGTCTTCATATCTTTCATTGCAAAGAGATACTGTTTCATCTTTGGAATTTACCAGCTTTCTGAGAGTGTTGGTTATGCCAACCCTTTTTGCCAATTGGACTTCCAGAGAATTGGCTTCATCTTCTAGCTGTAATTTTTCTTCGTGAAGATCAAGGAGGCCTGTAGCTATACACATTGCAATTTCCTTGGGGACTCTCTTCTGAAGATATTTGATTGCATTTAGATGATCATTGCTCCTTCCATCTTCATTACAGCTAGAGCAGGCTTCATCAGAAGAATGATAAAAGGAATTTTCATCTGATGTGACATTCACATTTCTTTCCATAGAAGGAGTTTCTCTGATTGCTACAACCTTCTTCCTCATCTTCTTTGCCTGTTTCTTCTTTCTATTTTTCTGAGTCTTGGCAGATATCTCCATTTGAGGTTGGTCACTCATTTCCTCAAATCTGCACTCCATATAGACTCTCTTGGATCTTTTAGAGGCAACCTCCCTTTGATACCAATTGAAGTGCCCAGATCAGTGTGAATCACTGAGAGGGGGAGGGGGTGAATCAGTGATCCCTTAAAACATTTTACTAATTGATTCTTTATCAATTAAACCTCTATGGCTGGTTAAAGCCTCGATCCACTCTTCTTGTATCTCTCAACCTTTCCCGGATAATGCAGTAATGAAAAGGCACAGGACACAAGGATTTACAAGGTTTGGCACCAAAGGCCTACATCCTTTCCATGCTCTCTCAGCATGGATTCTCCCATTATAATCGGTTAGTATTACAATGGTCGATACAGAGTCCCACTGTATCTCTCCTGAGTCCCACAGGAGGGTCTTTATACTGCGTCCCACAGTGTTACCAGAGTCCCACTGGCCTGCTCCAGAATCCCACTGAAGACTTCTTCTCCCTGAGTCCCACAGGGTCTTCTCCTGGCTCCTCGAGTCGCACGAGTAGCTCTTCTTCACTTGAAGTTTCTTCAAGTATCCTCAGCAGCCTGGGATAAAGGCTGCTGGCCTTGCTCTTCTTCTGATCACTTGTGGTGAACAGGTCTTCTCATCTTGCTCGGGCTTTATCACCTTCTTCTAAGGATGCCCCGGCTTCTCTCCAATTACTGAATGCTCAGACAAATAATATCTTTATCTTCGGTCTGGTCCAGTCTCAGTTGCACACCACTGATTTAGCACTGTTCACGTGTGCATGTGCATGCATGCAAGCATGCACTTCCCTTCTTCTCCTCTTGGTGCAATAAACCCACAAAGGGTGTAGTCAACTATAGCACACACCTTCTTCACAATCTTCACACACTTAATTCAATTTGCTTACACACTTAGAGTGTGTTCTACTTTAGTGTGGATGTCTTCTCTTCTTCTTAGTGTGTACACACTTTCTTTTGCACACACACTAAGGTTCGGCCTTGTTGTCTTTTTGCACACACTTGTTTCACTTTGCACACACTTTAGACTTGGCCTTCACTTGTTTAGCACACTCACTTCCTTGTTCTTTTAATCTTCTTCAAAGTATGCACTTCACTTATGCACACACTTGGTTCTTCATTTTTCACACACAAGGGCTACGGCCTTCTTCTTCAAATGCACACACAAAGTATGGCCTTGTCTTGCTCACACCCACTGCCCTTAGGGTACTTAGCACACACAAGATGTGTTCCTCAATTTGGCACACACTCAAGGGCTACGACCACTTGTTGTTCTTTTTGCACACAAAGGCACAAAGGCCTTTACTTCCCTTCTTGCACACACACAAGGCTACTGCCTTTTCTTGTTTTGTTAAGAACACACGGCCGTAGGGCCTTCTTCTCCACTTGGCACACACTTGGCCCGTAGGTGATCTTGTCCACTTTGCACACACACACATAGTGTGGTCTTCTTGTTTCACACACACCCAAGGCACAATGTCCTCAGGTCTTCCTCTTTGCACACACAAAACCGTAGGATCCTCTTACTCCATTTGCACACACACTGCCCACGGTGGTTCTTCAAATTTTGCACACACTCACTGTGTGTAAAACACAACCCGAACTCCCTGTCTCAAATGAAGGCGCGCAAGGGGTGCGGCCAATCTTCCTCAACACTGGCGCAAGTCCTTGAAAGGGTCAGTCGCGCAAGGTGCATGAGCACAGGGGCGCGCAAGCTCCTCCCGCCGCGGGGCGCGCAAGTGAAACACCCGCGGGGCTTCAACCGTGGGCGTGCAAGATGTTGCGGCCACGGGTTCTTCCAGCCGCGCAAAGGGAAAGCGCGCAGGGATCTCTCCCTTTCTTCTTTTGTGCAAGTATGCACAAAAGTAACACTACGGAGCTAATGGGAGCTCCGGGCTTCTGCCGCGCAAGTGATGCGCGCAGTAATTCTTCGCGAGGCACAGGGTGCTTCTCACGGGACTCCTCAAATATTCAGAATATCAGCAAGCTTCTCCAGCGCCTCGGGTCTTCTTTTTATAGGCGAGGAGAGCCTCGGTTCTTCCGCGTGAGAAAAACTTCAAACACCCGAGATCTTCGGATCTTCATGATTTCTCCAAATCTTGATATTTATTCTCGGTTTGACGCGGGCTCATTTATTATTTTCTTCCTCCTCGTGCATGCGATTTATAACGCATGCACGGCCTCTGTTTCTTCTATCCCATGCAAGACACGAACCACGTGGCCTCGGCAGCTTTGCTTGCCTCGGCCGAACTCGAAATCCTCCATACATTGCATGCACACCATTTTTTATGCATGGCCGTGTTCGGTGTGGAGAGACGAACTCAATGGAGGTCTGAGATCCTTCAGAGGTGGTCGAGAGCTCGAAATAGTCGTTCGGGAGGCTCTGGTTCATTCGGCGGCTCGCGGGTGGCTTCGGCTCGAGCTCGACGAAGGAGATGAAGCCACGGCTGTTGGATGCGGCGATGGAGATACATCGGGCGGCCTGGATCTGATCGCCTCGCCGCGGATCAGTTGTGCGGCCGAGATCTGGCGCGCGATTGATCGTGCGGCCAGGATTACTCCCGCGGAAAAAATCCGCGTCCCACATCGAAACGGCGAGAGGTTTTCTCGCGGATTATCAACATGCCGCTCCCCCAGCACACTCAATTGAATCTCCTCCCTACACGGTGCCGCCCCGCACCGTGTTCTCCCTGCGGGCGCGCTCTGCGCCCACTCTTGCCACTCGGGCGCGCCACTGGCGCCCACTATGCGTGCCTTCGGGCGCGCGCGCTGCGCGGACTTCACCACCACGTAGCTCGGGGCTTATACACGGCCCCCTCTGCCTCTCGGGCTGGCCACATGGGATCCCCCCTTGGGCATGGCGCCTTAGGCCCACATGTGCCTTGGGGGTTGAACCCTTAAGGCTGGCCCTTGGTGGCCTATTTTTTGGCAAAGGACAGAATAATGCTTTGTATAAAAACAAAGTACTCCCAAGTGTAAAATGCCAAATCTTCCAAGCCATCTTCCTCATTTCTCCTTCTTCCTCTCTTCTTCTTCATTTGAAATTCCTCCATTATTTTCAACATGTATTCATCACTTAGGAATGGAATTCCAAACGGTTTCTTCGTCATCTCCTCTTCCATATGTGTTCAATACTTAGGAGGGACATTCTCGAAGGGTCTTCTTCATCAACCGAGCTCCTAAATCAAATAATTCTTCAATGTTCTTCAATGATCCAATTAGAGGTCAAGTTGGATCACATTCACATTGTCATGAACTAAGGATTAGTACATGTTCTTCTTCAGCTCACTTCATCCACTTAGAAGTTGTGGATGGCTCTTCTTTCATCTCCTCATGCATTGTGAAGACAATGCATGGTCTTCAATCAATGTTGTGACTTTGTATCATCAGGATACAAGTTCTATGAACTTAATGATCAGCTCAACAATCGTCAGATTTTCATGGAGAATGTTTCAACCATATTCTCCAATGCCACTTAGTGAATCTCCTAAGTGACATTCATCTTTATGTTCCATGGCCATCCTCCACTCATCACCTATCACTATCACATCCTTTGACATTCACATCTTGACTCCTTGACTTCCATTCATTCCAAGACAACTTCATGCCTCATTGACAACAAATGAAACACATTGCACTTCACATTAGGTTCACAAGTTTATGGGTGGACCTTCTTTCATGTCCAAGGATTATAAAAGTAAAATATTTCATATCCTTAATTAAACGAGTGAACCATTTTAAATTTATACATATAGACAGTGTATAATGTTTTTTATGCCTAAAATATATGTCCTATGACAATTTTATTCTATAATTGATATTGTAATTTTATTCTTATCTGATTCATGTATTGTGAAATACTAATATTTAACCCACGGATCACATTTATCATCTATGACATGCATGGTTTTATTTCCAAATGTTATTATCATTTTTTTAGAACAAAAAATAACATAAAAATTATGTACATAATTAATCAAAAAATGATCTACAATTTATCATGTTTTTTAGGATTCAATTTTACCTTTCATAGATACCATTCATTATTATGTATTAGAAGTTATGGGTGTTTGAAGGTAGGCTACCAAAAAAATTTCTGGACACCGTTCAAGGAGCCCATTCACATAGCCCTTTCACAGAGGTCTAGATCAAGAGGTATTGATTTGGGGATATCCCCATCCTTAAAATGTGAATACATTCTCGTATTACTCCATGAGTCTATGAATTACCCTTGATGAATGTGTGATTCTTTTATGGTGTCCTAAAAATGTTTGAAGGAGCTCATGACCGTTTGAAGGATTGATGGTGTCCTTAATGAGTTTGATGAAGCCAAAACCCATTGTGATTCTCACATATCCTTCAAGACACACATCCCATTTCCTTAAAAATTCTTTCATATGTGTACATACCTCATTCCTTCATTCAGGAAGGATATACACAACCCGATTACGTCCTCGAACTCTCAATTCACGATGTTCATAGGATCCAAGTTACCATATTTGGTGAATCCCCTATGTATTAAAAAACATCCTCCTTGTGTTCTTTATGGAATCTACCTCAAGATGATATTCCTATCATGAATCCCTATGCCATTCATGAAAGAATAGTGGTCCCCAAGGTTGGTGTTTTCCTCCGTACATTCCCTGGAATGTGATTCACTTTGCACTCATCCTTATTTGACCAATTCTGATAAGAGGAATTTTTTGGCACAGGAAAAATATTCACCTGATGAATAAGACTACTTTTTGGTAAATTTATCCATGAGGCTATCCCATTCGGAAAGCATCCATTTTATTGGTCTTAGAACCTGAATGGAGTTACAAATTATAAGTTATGTTCGTTCAAAGTTATAATGCCAAAATGGTAGCCGAAGACTGTCCACATAGCGCATTTATAGAGCCCATTAATATAGGTCCAGTATATAGTGGATTGATTTAGATATATCTCCTTAATAAACATGTGAAGTCTTTATGGTGTTTATCCACAAGTCTAAGACATCCCCATTATGAATGCGTGAAGTATTAATAGTGTCTTAAACAAGTCTCATTGCACTTCACAAATGCATAAAGGATTGACAATGTCCTACTCGAGTCGGATGGACCCACACCCCTTTGAAAATACATCATTTACTTCACAAAACACTAACCATATTTTTTAAACCCCTTTGATATAAATAACCCCCTCATTCAATCATTTCGGGGGGAACACAGCCAGGTTGCGACCCCACAAACCTATTTCTTGATGCTCATGGGCTTCAAGATAACATCTTCTAAAAAGAACCCAACATCACAAAACAACCTCCATTGTGTTTTTGAGGGCATCCATCATAGTTGAATATTCCTTTAGAGATGGCCTATTCCCATAAAAAATGAATATGTCTTCTGTGCAAATTTAGTTTTCACAATGCATTCAGCCTTCATGAAGCATTCCCCATCAGGAATCATGAATTCTTCACCAGATCATAATCCCAGTAAAGCCACATCCTTCACAAGACCCTAGGTACCATGAATACCCATATTGTGACCCCTATCTATACGAATCCTCTTCATGAGACCATAATATTTATGAAGACTGATCCTTTGTGAAGCCATGTCCTTTGAAAATCTAAAAACTATATTCCTACTAGTCCATAACGTAGGAGGCTATTCCCCCACACCCCGGCTCAAGATCACTATCAGGATTCAGTCCCAGGCCTCCAACACTACCCCTTATTTACCATAACTAACCCCAATTGGATAATGGAAAGTACTGCCACGAAATTTTCAGGATGGTTTGAGGACATTTTTTCTTGTGCTCGTATGTGGACCCAATCATCCACCACTAGAATACCTTGATTCAAGATACTTCTCTACACCACATGGAAGAACATGACTTTACCTACTCTTATTGGTACCTTTCCCATGTTTGGAGTTGAGACTACTATACAAAAATTCCCATGTAGCCTACTTCTATGTATTCTTCATGTATCTCCTCAAAACTCATCACCTAGATCTTATACTGGGTTGAACCAAAATGGGTAACTCATATATAAGTTTTACACCGACCATATCATGGAATATTTTTCTAATAGTCCTCACTACATGAGTTTATACTTTATTTTTCCTTATCACTCAAGAATATAATACCTTATATATCAAGAATAATATTCATCATTCCATGAGCATGAGTAGACATTAAATAGTACTCACTAAATTACATTAAACTATTGAAAATACTATATTAAAAGAATAAGATGCCTCATGTGACACACATCAGATGCCATATTCATCATGTATAAGATGAATCATGTTATGATCGTGAGAATAACACCAAATAGAAACCATGGTCCTCCTCATCATGTGTAATCCTAAATTATATAACATGACCCACCAATGAGTTGTGATTCCCTCATGTCCTGATATGAGGTGGATGGGATGAGAAGCTTCCACATGTAATCCCCATTTACAACATTGGTGATTCATATATGACCTCATGTATATGTTATGCGTAATCCCCATTCACATCATTTCCACTCCATAATGGAACATGGGTATCCTCCTGAGTGTATGCCCAAAAAAACATACCCATCTTATGGGATCCTTTCACATGTAATCCCCAAACACATGATCCACGTTCATGGGCCTCCTCATTAAGTGTAAGAACCAACCAATTTGAACTATGTGGGATTTTATTCCCAACTAATTGGGATATGTTGGAAGCCTTCCAATGGTCCAATCCCAATAACCACATCCCTCATGATCTCTTATGATCCACATCCCTCTAAGATCATTCTACTCCCCCGGTAGACCTCATCTCATCCAGGTTCATCAAGAATCTTCCATGTGTAAGACCGTCACTAACTTCAACCGAGAGTGGTCCTATTTTTAAGGGAAACATACATGCATTAAATATAAAACATCCCTAGATAACGCTCCCTTCGCAATGTGAACATCCTTATTGCATGACGTTAATTATCATGCACCAATATTGGGACATGACCTTAAACCATGGCATCGAACTATATAGATTTTGATCACTATCTTCTAAACTTTGTATGTTTAATTCCTATCTAAGGATTAATCCCAACCAATTTTCAACCTATGTGCTCCCTCTAAGGGAATCCTCTCAGGTATGCCTTTATAGGAAACACATCTTCCTCCACAAAGTGGCATATTCCCTTTATGGGACACACCTCATGGTTCCACTCCAACATGGCATTATGATTCATCCAATGAAAAACATCTTAGGTACTTCATTATATGGATTTACATCTCTTATCTGCATCCATGAGGCTTATGGATCAACCAACTACATCTCCTCAAAACAAATTAACTGTTCTTGATCCATCTCAACCATATGATTTGATAAGTCAAAACAAGACATTGAAACTGTGAACCCCAATACATACCTCATGAAAAACATGGGATGAATGAGGTGAAGACCTTGGATGTGATGAACCCAAGGAATAATCTACCTCATAAAAACATCAGATTCCTGAGGTAAATGCCTTAGATGATATATACCTTTTTTTATAAGATACCTTGTGATCGACATAAGATGCCTTGGGTTTCGGGCCTAAGTTGACTATATGAGATGACCTCTTATGAGTAAGAATACAGGTGATAAATGTTCCCAATATCCAGATATCATTGGAATTACTATCTACTTCAACCAATTTTTTCTTCCCATCTTGATAGAAGCTGATTAATTAACCACCATTCAAAAAGAGATGGCACTATGTACAAGTTTCATGAACACAACTCAAGTCTATGAGGGAGATGAAAACTAGCTGAAAATATATAAGGAGGAAGACATAAAAATATGATCTGAAATCCCATATTCCTATTTCAATAACAAATACAACATCACAATCCATGGTGGCAGTGGTCACATGCCTTTGGAATGTGGTATTGTAGGGAAAGAAATGCACATCGCTATAAGGATGAATTCCCTTGAAAGGGAAAGAATCTGAAATAATTCCCATACCAATCTTCCACATTATATTGATATCATATTTTCTTAGACTTATGATCTTCTCCATTGATGAAATAGGGTAAAAATCCCTAGGAATATTAGTCCCTTCGAAATCCATTATATTATATTGAATGTAGCACATCATCTTTTTCTTCCAACTAACCACTCTGGGATTTTGTATGTGTTCAATGTATATCTCCTGACATAATACATACTTAATCCATCACATGTACTAATCTTATAGGTCATACCATCATAGCATGATCTTTTATTTTAGGAACAACCTATAGAGATCCGGAATCATACAAAAAATGTTCTACGAAACAATTACACTCACATAGACAATGTTTATTGGTGAAAAGACCAACATGATGAAGCATTATAAGAACCTGAGGATGTAATATGGAAGAAGTATCCTCAAATTTTATATCATAGTGAAAAATTTTTGAAGGAAAAAATTAATTTCACTGGGGTAGAATGTAACACACCATTATTTGGTGAAATATTTATTTTCAAATAAATAATTTTTTTGATATATTGGGTTACTGAAAACACCTATATTATCATGTGTTATATGGAACAATTATTTTATATAAAATGTGATATACAATAAAAACATTATCATTTAATATGATAGTTATTGTCTAACTGTATGAATGTAGATTATTAATATGATTAACTAAATTATGAAATTATATGGTCAACAATTCTATATTAACTGAATTATTTTTATACTACATAACTATAAATGAAAATTTAAAAGACATTTCAAAATAAAGGAAATCATTTTCTGAAAAAAAAAATTATGAACTAAAACTTGTTTCTTCTCAAAAAATTATATAAATCACATTTAGTGAATAATTTTAATAAATTTTATATATTTTATAATAATCGATTTTATTAATATTAATTTTATATTTTTGATAGAATAAATATAAAAAAAATCCTATTTTATGTTTTAAGCTATATTTCTGTTAAAATTAGTTTTATTTCATTTTGAAATTTATATTTCAAAATAAAATTTTTAAAAATTTCAACATTTTATTTTAAAAAATATATTTATTTTGAGTATAAATTTAAAATTTAATTGAGGCTGATTGTTCTTAATTTATCTTAAAATATTATTTTTTAAATGTATAGCGAAAAATATAAGTTTTTACTGAGAACATCCTTTATTGAAAAGGATTGTATGTTTCTATTTTTTTAAAAGGTATGAATAATAAAACAAGATAAATTAGATTATAATTTGTCTAATATATTTTATTTTAAAATATTTCATATCAAATTCTTATAAAGAACTATTTAAAAATATAAACAAAATTTCCCTTTTGAAAACTAATTTTTTACACGTTTTTGGGATTTATCTTAAATTAAAATTTTCCACTCATATGATTGGAATTTGTTAAATTTTATTATAAATTGTGAATTAAAAAATTCATATTAATTAATAAGTTAAAATTAATTTTTTATATATATACATATAAAGATAAATAAAATTTATTTACCATCATTAATCTTAAAAATATGTTTTCTGTGTTAAGTGTGCTTTTGATAAAATTTATTCCCCACACGCATTATAGTTTTTTAATAAATTGGATTTAATATTTTGAATTGTTGGGTAAAAATTTTGTAATAATTTTCATTCTAATTGTATTGTTTAGTGATTAATTACAAATGTTAATAAAAAGATACAAGTTACCATGGTGAAAACTATAATGTTAAAAATAAGTAAACTTAAAGGATAAAGAGTTGCATCCTTAAAATATTTGTTTTTTGTGATGGAGGTTATTATTAACCTTGTAATCCCAAAAATACTTTTTATCACTTTTTTATTGACTTGGGGTGACAATGACATCCCAATCTTGAGTTGTCTGGGGTATTTTTCTAAATGACACCCCATTATAAAATGGCACCTCATTCCTTAATTTATATACACCTATTAAGACCTTTTTCTTTAAAAAGCATAAACAATATCAACCCAACATCATTATCCATTTTCTAGAAAATATTTTATTCTGAAAATTCTATCCCTAGGGTCCTTAATAATTGATCGAAATGGGAATGTTCTATGAAAAGTTATTTATATTTATGAAACTATTTTTTTTAATTCCTATATTAAATCCATCATTCATGTTCTATTAATTAAAATATAATAATAAAAGTATCTACCACATTTTTTTGGTTACTATGTTAAAATCATAACATACATCAATACCCTATTCCATAAAATGCTTTACAAAACCCTCGATCATGTGTACGTCAGACTATCATATTGTGAATCGATTTAATTCATTTTCCATCACCGCCTCTCATACCAATATACAATGATATATTTGACATAATTATATTAATTTTATGAAATTATTATACGTATTTAATTATAATATCACAAATTATGTCTTTCATACCATTTCATGTGAATATGTTAATGTCCCACATGTGTGTGGTGGACTACACCAGATGAAGCGATGCGTATAAATTTTCACTTACTCATTATATGGAAAATAATATGAATAGGTAAAACAAATATGTGATATATATAAAAAAAATTATCCATTAAATATAATATTTTATTCATGTTTTTTTGTCTTAATCCTTTTAAAAATGGAATCAATTTTCATGCGTTCTTATAACCAACCATCTCCATAAATAGTGTAATTCATCATTTATATCTAATTTTAAGGTATTACCATAAATATAAATATAATGAATATATATAATTTTTATATCATTTGTAACATTATGTAGATTATAGAACCATGGTCAGTGCAAAAAATAATGAGAATACAATTAAAAAACATACATGAAAAATTCAACAGTTATTACTCGAAATTTGAATTTAACAAATAATTGTTAATGATTTGGTAATAAATTTTCATAATTAAAAAATATATTGTATGTGAAATATTATTATGATTATTTAATATATTTAAAATAAAAATATTTTTATTTTATGTTAGGTTTCAGTGTGTATAAAAGCATTTGAGACTTATGGTACGATATTTCAAGTCAGTCTGTTATGTATGGGAGACATATGTCCTATTCAAAATGTGTTTCTTTTTTGTGTCATATATAACACAATATTGACATGATATATCAGGAATATCATTATTTTAATGATATTTAATTTTTCATTTCATTTTATTATTTATTATGAATTATTATTTTAAATATTTCTCAACTTGTAAATGATTTTTCTCAATTTATATTCTTTGCAACATATGTTATATAATTCACCTATCCTATTTTATGAGAGTGAAATTTCATAATTCTCCTAACATAAAATAATATAAATAAAATTATAAATAAAAAATGGAATAAAAATTTCAAATATTAGATTTTAGGATGTATATTATTATATTAAACTTATATAATGAAAATAATACATTTTATGATAATTTTCAGACTATAAATCAAAGTTGTGACCTTGTTTTACCTGGTATACCATTACCTTGGAGACAAATATTACCACATTTATTATTCATATTGTCTAAAAATAAAAGGTACATATAAAAAAAATTTAACACCATGATTAATAATATGGATTAAATTTTTTAGTATTCAATTTAAATAATTAGAAGAAACTAATATTCATAAAAAATTGTACAACTCATCAAAAATCAATTATTAGATAATTGTGTTCTTAAACATAACAATGAACATACACTAAAATAAAATATAATGTTGATTCACATAGAATTATTTGAATTATGTTTACAAATATATATTTTTTATTAATTCAAAACCAAATCTATAATAGAATAATAATTTTTAATTACTTTATTTTAAAAAATTGATGTATAAAAAAAATTTATTTCTCACTATTCAGTGTAAAATAATTTTTATTAAAATCCCAAATATTCACACTATGATAAAATTGAAATGATTTTTTTAAAACTGATAATAATTTAGTAAAATAAAATTTTAAAAAAGATATATATTAATTATAATGTCCACATAAGAAATGAAATAAAACCATTTTTTAGAAAAAAAATATTTTTTAAGAATCGAGTGACTGAACTAAAAATTAGACACCTATTATTTTTAGATAATAAAAAACTCAATTATATAATCCAATTAAATATATATTTTTTAATTTGGTTAGTATGTTTCATTCTTATAAATTTATATTATGTCACATTTTATTGAATGCTCGATGTTACATGTCAAGAAACCTATTGAACACTTATAATTTATTTAAAGATTTATACATTCTAAAATATCACAATTTCACACATCATGTAGAAAATATTGAATATATTCAGATGGTATTGAATGAAAAAATCAATTATTTATAGAATGAAAAATATATTGCATTGAAAATAATATTTTAGACTCTATATAAATATCATATCTATACTGAAGGTGATATGACAAGAATAACCAAAATTAAAAATATAACTCAAATATCATGGAAATGAAATAAAAGGGTTTATAAGTAAGAGAAGTGATCACATGTCCCAAAGAAGAAATAGATGATGTGAAAGATGTCTTCTAAATAAATTTATGTAATGAGAAATAAAATAATTCTTTTATGGAGATAAATTAGTTTTAGAGAAGGAATAACTATTATGAAATGTTTCAAGGAGACTTTGATTATAAAAAATCCCAATGGAAGAAAAAAATTAATTTTGGTTGTGAAGAAAAAAACCCATAAAAACTATTATGAGATTATAATCCTTCAAATATACATCATCACATAAAAGGGGATGAAAGGTTTGGAATAATGGGGGAATGGTGGTAAAAAATGACTCACTATCCCTCTAAATAACAGATAAATAGAAGTACACATCTACCCTTATAGTTCAAATGTTTCTACTATATTTAATGTGGTGTTGAATTCATCAAGAGACACAATCCATGGGAAAAATGTTATTACAAAATCAAATTAATTTGAGATGACTGAAAATATTATATAAATCAAGAAAATTATTGCAGTAAGAGGTTTTTGATGTGTTATAGGTAATGATTGGTATCAAGAATGTAGGTTCATGTTATCGATAATTTTTTTGTGGAAAATATTATGAAAAAATGGAAGGAATGATGGAAGGAAATGTGTCAAATCCTACATAAATCATTAAATTGTATCTTTATAGATATAAAATTTTATAATTTTTATCAGGTGATATTTATATCAGATTTAAGATATCAAATTATCAATATTTGTTGAATGATTTAGTGGAATTAGAACATTAAATAAGTGGAAATAATGGAAGTAAATACATAGATATATTTACCATGTTTATCTATTTGTTTTTTTATCATTTAGTGTGAGATGTGGGTATTAAAATATTCAAAAATAGTTTTTGGAAAGGTTTTAATTTTAACAAAGTGGTTTTCAAATATGAGAGAGTATTATTAGAGTTAAGAGTTGAAGACTTTGGGGTATTTGATGATGAATTTTCAAATGATGATAAGCCATATCTTTAAATGATGAGTCATGTGAACTTTTAGTGTATAACTTGTATCAATTGATACTAAAATTGGTATGTCTCACAATATTTCATTTTAATATTTACACAATAATAGTTTATGAAAATATTATTGAGATCATAAGTATTTTTTTAGAAAATGTAATATAAAATATAAATTTGTTTTATTGGTATTCATGAGTGAAATGGGTAGGTTTTGAGGTTAACATAGTCTCTTTCATCTTATACTGAGAATATAATCAATAGGCTTAGAAGATTTATTGATGGTTCTAATGTTATGTGGTAAATTAAAATGAAGTATGTATTGGAGTTTATACATATTTTATCAATATTAGTTTAGAGGATTATTTTTGAATTTTATAGCCAACCATAATTTTTTTTATCTTCGTATCAGTTGTAAAATAAGGAATTTGATTTATTAATAGTTTTTGGAAGCAAAATGATAAAATTAATTTTATAAAAGGAGGATCGAAAAGATTTATTTTTTCCCTATCATCAAATGTGTAAGTAGAAGATCATGAGGAGACCCAAAAAAATCAATGAAGGAAACAAAGGAAACCATTTTCAAATAGGGAGAAAAATGGGTCTATATAATTATTTTAATATAGAGATTTTATCTTAAATAACAAAAAATTTAAGTGGGGGAAATTAGCTTTTAGATGAAGTACTCCATTTAGATTTAATTCTCAAAGTTGGAAGAATAAGGTATTATATTTATACTATAAAAAAATACAAGAGTGTAGATTAAATGAACCTCGTATGCTTTTTATTGGATTTATTCATAATATATGACATTTTTGCAATCCACCAACAAAAAACTATTATTATATATAAAAATATATTAAAAATTGTAGTGTTTCCTAGAGTATTATTGACCTATGGAGTTTTATTTTTTTGTTGGATTTGTTGAAAAATGATAGTGATGGTGCACATTCAAGTTATATAAAATAAGAGATTAATATTAATGAACTTATATAGTAGTATGTATAAAAAACATGGGTAAGGAAACCAACACCATGTTTTTTTTATTTCTTAAATGTTTGGAATGTCATTTAATATGGTCATTTACATTGGAATTATAACTTGGAAATTCACTTTTTAGAAATATTGAAGAGGGTTATGCCAAAATAGTGGTATATAGATGAATAAATATATGAGTTTTGTGTAGAGGTAATTATTATATCCTTAATATCAAGTAATACTATTCAAAAAATATAATAGGATATGAAGTTGTATGATTGGGTTTGGAAAGAAGAACATTTTTTCAAATGGTATGGTGGTTATGGAGATACTAAATTCAAAATAAGAATCTAATTATAGGTTTGGAGTTGGTCATGGTGGACTCATATAGTATAAGGAATAAAAAATTTAATGTAACTCTTAAATTCTTCAGACCTATGTAAAGTTATGGGGTTAGGTTTTGTATGGTTCCTTTGAATCTAAAATGACTAATTGTTTATCCCCACATATTAGATAATTGAATTATGGATACAAAGTGAATGTGTATAATGGTAGATAAATTGATTCATAAAATTTATCATAAATACTCAGGATACATAAAATTTGATCTCACATCGTAGAAAGGTTATAAAATGGGGAGTATGATTTTATTACATCATTGAGACCATTTTTTCATCATGAATTTTCATGTACGGGAAATAGGGATCTAAAAAGAAGTGTAATAAATGTTTTAGGATACATATTTAATGAAATTACTTATATGATATTCTATTACATATCATTTAATGGGGTCAAGGTTTTAATCTTTCTACAAGGTGTATTGATCATCCAGTTTTAGAGGTGGAAATCAAGAAGGATAATGGTTATGGTATTAAGTGGGTCAAAGGGATGTTTAACAAGAGACTCACTACACCCCCATGGTGTGTTAATGTGAAGATTTTTTTGAATGGATTTTCATTACTAAAGGTTCTAATTTCTAGTGTTCACTATATTTTTTTCTCATTTTGAACCTCTAAATATAACTGGTAGTTATGTATTGAGATTTAATGAAATAGATGAAGTTATAGGGTTATTTGTTTTTGGATGAAAATATAATGGATAGATCTCATGAAAAATCATGTAGAAGATACATTGATATTTCAATTTGGAATTTAAAATTTTGTCACGGTTAAATAAATATTTGTTTTATGAGATATATATATTAATAAGACAATACAGTATGTATTCAATTCAACAAAATAATTGAAATTCTAGTCTAGATTTATATAAAAGAATAAGGTTGTTTTCCATAAACTGAATAATTTTTCAATTTTTAATATGGTTGATGAATCAATTTAATATGTTGAAGATATATATCCCATCACTATCATGGAAATAATTAGAAGGCGATTTGATGACATATCATGGAAAGAATATTATTTGTAGATATAGGAGTAATCAATATTATTATAATGATAGGTTTGGGGATTCCAATAGAACCCATCCTATATCTTTTGAATATAAAATATCAAGGTGATATTTCTTTTGGTTTATTATATATATATATTGACCATTTTTTTAGAAATAATCCAATAGGAAAAATATAGATGGAGTAACCATTGGGAGTCCTTGAGTTATCTCTAAAATTGTAATAGGAGTTCCCCTTGTCATGATTAACTAGGAATAATCTTCTAGTGATTGTAGTTCGTATTCACATTTCAATGCATTATCCCTGGATTATCTTATTATGTTCAAAGAAGTTAAAATTATTATATATTTGATCATACTTATTTTTATTTCTATAAGATGAAGTGATGAAAACCATAATGAAAATTTTGTGAAGGGTCAGTGACATAGAGTGATAAAAAATTTAGTAATGAGAAAAAGAGAAAAATGATGTGATCCTAGAAAGTAATAGGTCAATATTGGAGTTGAAAAATCAGAGGTAAAATGAAAATTGTTAAAATTTGAATAAGTTTTATACTAGGATACACCATCCCTCCATAGGGTATATCTCACCTAAGCCCCAATAGAGACATAAATTTAATCTATTCACCATTTTTATAAAATTTGTGATAGACATGACCATATGATTTATAATTTACCAAGTATACACTCTATAAAGGGTGTGAATATTATAGGACTACAAGTGGTGTTCAATTATCATAACATTAAAAATACACAATACACAACCAATAGAATGTCCCAAACTTATTCCATCTATATATTTTTCCAACACATAACCATTTCATATCCTAACTGGTCTAATTTAAATGTCCTCCATTAAAATTCCAATAACTTAAATATCCTCCAGGAATAATCCAACCAGTTTAATCCTCTTTCAAATATGTTCCACTCCCATTACATTAAAACTTTTAAATAAAATGAATGAAATTAAATATGATGTAAATATCTTAAATGTGAATTGAAATCCATTAAATCTTATAATACACCTCTACCCACTCTAGTAGTCCCCTAATTAATTTTAAAGAGATAATATAGTTCCAAAAAATCATCTCTTGAAGAGACCAAAGTAGTGAATATTTTGAGAAGTGGGGTAACCATTTAAGACATGAAACAAGAATTAAAAAACATTAAGCCTCAAAATCTCATGATAATAATGAATAACATTCTTTATAACTTTTGAAATATGATGATAATTTATAGGAACCTCCATCACCCCACAACATCTAGAAAATTTCTCCACTCCCTCAAATAATTAGGGGAATGGAAAAACCTAAGATGAATGATACATTGATGAAAATATTTACTCATGTTAGTATTAACATCCCCCTTATATATTAAATCAAAATCATACTTTCATACTCTATGTAAGATAATGGATTCCGTAAATTGAAAATAAATGTATTTCATAAAAACATAATCAATTTAGATATCAACATGAGAACTAAAATATAGATCCCATGATTTATAATTTTAAATAACCTAGTTCTTCATAAATATAGGATTAAATGGTATATAAAAAGTATTTCAAGTAATTTTGTGATCTAAGAGTTATTTTTAAACTCATTTTATATGTCGTGTATTTTTATTTCATCTTGAGGTGCTCTAACTAACTTCTTTCACTCTTCAACTTATAGATCATATTGTTAATATTTGTAAGGAAATCATAAGTTATTATATCGTAATATTTAAACAATTTATCTACATTTTTTACATCATTTTGAACGTAAATTTTCCAAAATTAAGAACTATGTAACAAACATCATTCATCAATGGTCCTCTCATCATAGAAACAAACAACTGGTCATCAGAGTGAGGAATGAGAACATGACCATAAAATTAGGGAATATTATGAGTTAAATTAGGTTAATTGTATTGTAAGTGATAAAAGTGAAACCAAGAAACATTTTGGATTGTTTTCAGGAGTTTTAATTTAAGATGTGATCATATTCCTTAGTTTATATGATCAAATATTATCTCTATGTCATGAATCTCTTTTAAGATATCATATGTTGGCTTTTTTAGGATCACCATTCTACTTAACCTTCATTGAAATTATAAAATTTTAGTTAATTTTAAATTCTAACATGGATATGACCAATTTAGTGAGAGAAACATATTCTCGAAAGAAAGTAATCAAGTATAGAAACCTTGAAAAAGATATTTAGTTTGCATAAAATTAAAAAAATTATTTTTAATATATTAACCAACCCATGCTACAGTTTAATTTCCTACCTACCCCACTTATTACTAATTTTTAGTGGAAAACCAAACCCTTTGTGTAGTAATTTCTAATTCTATGCAATACAACCAAGAGATAATTCTTCTTGATGTCTTATCAAGGAAAAAATTTATTATTTTATGGACCCTTTATGATATTCTAAAGATATTGCCTATCATTGGTATCTATAGTATTATTCTAGAAACCAATTATAAAATATTCTACCCACCCTCATGGGATATCAATCTTAATCTCATGGATTAAATATGGAAGAACCATTCATGTTATTGTAATCTAGAATCATTTATCAAATTTATGAGAGTGAGTGGGTAAAACTAATTCATTTGGTTATAGTGAAGTCCTTAATTATAGTGATTTATAATGGTTATGGTGTTCTCTCCCCAAAAGGATTATTATTTCAGTGAGAGTGAACATAAACTATAGAATTCGTAACTCGTGTACCAAGAAAGGCAATTTTCCATTACGCTGCAATGATCATGTCCTCTATAAAGTGGATATATAATAATTATACCTCTATATAGATGGGTATTTTGGGTATAATCATTTTGATTTTTCGTTATAAGATCAAGACAAAATAAATATCACCATTATAATTGGTAGTATTTTAATCATATACATGCTCTTTAGATAGAGTTATTCCCTTGGTACCTTAAGGTGGTGTACAATTGGAATATCCCCTAACATGGTGGGTGATTATGTTGATGTCTTTATGGATGATGTGATTATTTTTGGGGATATAGTTTAGGGATGATTATGAAATATTGAGAGGGTTGTTTCAAATTGTGAGGATAACAATCTTATCCTAAATTGGGAAAAATTACATTTCATGGTAATGGAAGGACTATCCTTTTAGAATGTTATCTTGGATATACGGAAGAGGTTTGATAACTCCATGGTAGATATCATTCATCACCTTCCTTATCTAAAAACCATAATTTAAGTGATGTCCTTCTTTAGATATAAGAATTCTAGATATGGTTCATTAGGAACTTTTTCTCCATTGAATGACCCATTTTTTCTGCATTTTTGAAATAGTATTCATTCAAAAGGAAATATATTTTTTAAAGAATCTTTATTAACCCTAACGACATGTCTAATCTGTCCACAAGTCATGAAATATTCTAATTGGAAAATTCCTTTAAAACTCATGTGTTTTGTGAGTGACTTTTTTATTAGAGTTTTATTACGATAACTATGTGATAAAGAACATTTTCTATGACCCATGGTTCAGTAAAATCATTGAATTATGAATAAATAATTTGTACCACCACTAAGAAAAAATTTTTTGTTTTTATATTTTCCTTATAAAATTTTATATTACATCTAATATGATAACCCTCAACTGTTTTTAAATTATTTTTTTTAAATATATTTTCCAAAAAATATCAAGGGTAGACTGATTTTTTTGGTCCTTCTATTGAAATAAATTAACATAGAAATTATGGAATCAATGGTATTAAATTATCATAGTTTTTCACCTTCCTAGGTAAAAATTCTAGGATAAATCATGTAATCATTATGTTTATGGTGAATACCTTGATAATAAATTTTAATCTATGATTGATTTACTATGTTATGTTGATATAGAAAATAACATGGTTTCATTTTTAATTAAAACATTCATAGGGACTCAAACTTGTATGAAATTTTGTTATGATGTGAATCACAATTTTTTATATGATCGATACCTATACATATTGTTTCCCAATCATGTCATTTAAAGAAGTGTTCTGGTGGTTGAAAAATATTAAATTATCAAATATTTACATCAAGAGTCTTATAGGGGTGACTTTTAAAACAATACCACTGAAAAAGTAATTCATTAGAGTTTATTCACTTCAATCCTATCTATGGATTCTTAAAAATTATAACAAATTATTCCTAAGTGACATTAATTAGGACCCATCACTAAAATGTTTAAAATTCACCTTACATTCATTTTGATTATAGAAATATATGATTGTAAAATGAAATGATTTTATGGGACCCTTCGAAAACACTTTTGGATATTATTATATCCTTATAGATATTGAATATGTAGTGTTTGAGTCTATTTCCACCAAGCCCAATTGAGATTCAATTTGTGATTCAATTCCTCAAAGAAAACTTCTTTTATAGATTTAAAATTCATTTGGTTATTATCAAATATAATGGAACCCAAATCTATAATCATAAATTTATTAAATTACTGTATAATTATAATATATCTCAAAAATTGTATACAACCTACCTCCCAAATACCAATGATAAATATAATTTATATAATGGGTAAATAAATAATTTTTTTAAAAATATATTCAACCAATCTAGATATTAATGTTCATGAATCTATAGAATGCCCTTTAGGAATATCACACAACATTATAAACTATTCAATGATTTTCACCATATATCTTTTCTACAAGAAATACATACCATTTAACAGTTCAAAATTTATAACAAGTCATTTAATGAAAAAAATTTAATTTTATCATTTTCATAGAATGAAAAAATTCAAAACAAGGCGTTAATAAACATAGTGAGATTAGGATATATGCTTATATAATTTCAAGGATCAAAAAAGAAAGTGTTAAATCATACATATCTTAAAATATTAAAATAAAACTCTTTTCAACAAGAAAATCACTGGTACTATATAGTTAAAAACATGATTTACTGTATATAAATCTATGTTTGCGATGGTCAGTGACCTATATTGTAATTCATAAGTACCATCATGGGGAATTCGAGATTCAAGATTCTCAAAGTGGTAATATCCCTAAATTCTATTTTAATAGAATAAATAATATCATATAATCAATTAATAAACATTAAATTAAAGATTTAGGTGAGCCTAACAATGAATAAGAGAACCCTTGATATGTTAAGGGTCCAAGATGAACTAACGAAATTAAACGAATCTATTTCTAGAAGGAAACACATATTTTACATGGATTTTATATGTTTTTATTTAATTTTTTTAGTTTATATGTTAATACAACATAAAAAGGGGAAGAAGTGTGTTTCAAAACAATTAAATTATAATAATTCTTTTCCTTCCATTCATTTCCTTATTTATTTATTTATTAATTAATTCTATCTAAGAAAAAGGGAATGCCTTTGGTTCATGGGGAAGATTCCATCATATTCTTCCTTATTAGGGAATTTGAACCCATGATCGATGGGATATAGTGAAATGAGGCAACCACAGACCTAAAGACACTTGTACATAAATTTTATATTATTTATATATATATATCCTTACAATTTTATTTTATTTTTTGTGTGCATATATTTTTGTTTCAATTAACTTGTACCATGATTCAGGGTCTTAAAAAAATTTATATTTTTTTCTTCTTTTGTATCCATTTAAGGGACACAATTTGGATTTATATGAATTACAATTAATTTTGTGTGAGAGACACAAGAACTCCTTTAGTCAACTGATTTATTATAAAATAAAATACTTCTAGTTGTTGAACCCCATTATGTTTTCTTTAATGAGAATTCTATGTTTGAAAATGATATCAAATTATCAATTGGTAACAGTATAATATTATATTTCAAAATATCATAGGACATGGTTGAATGTTTTTATTTCAATTTCATGTTGTAAGAACCCCCATACATTTTCCCCCATTTTTAAATTCTATTTTCATTTAAACACTTCACAGAGTTTCAATCTAACTTGGTGGGGAAAAAGAATGAAATAAAAAAATTTGAATTAATAAATAAATTATTTTTATGTCAATATAAAATAATATTTCTATATACATTAATTTTGTAATATAATAAAAATATATTAAAAATTAATATCAATGAATTTTTCTTTCCTTAATTGTAATTTTAAGGAATGTTTAAGTCCATGAGAATAAATTTTGGTAAGTATGGTTTCCCGATGTGATTTTCACTATCTATATTTTCATATATTTTATCAAAATAGAATAATTCACGTCATTTGGATTGGGGAGGTGTGAGATGGTTTCCTTGGTTTCCCTTCATTATATCATAGTTTTCCTGGTAATTTTCCATTTAATATGAGTATTTATAAAAACATGTAAATTAAAAAACAATAATTTCCCTTGCAGAGTATTGAATTGACATAATATATATATTGACCCACACAATCAGAGAATAAAAAAATTATCCTATAGTTAGTAATTATATATCTACTTTTATTAGTTTTAATTTTTTATTAATTGACTTAACTAAAGGTTGTCAACAAGAATGTGAGCTTCAATTGGCATTCAACGGTGTGTATGTTTGGGAGTTGTCAGAAAAGCCTCACTTTCAGGGTTGGATTGATTGAGAAAAATTTAAATTAGCAAAGAAAATTTATAAAAACAGATAATTAATTGAATAATCATCTTATAATATAAATTTTATTTCTATATAGATCTTCTATTTCCCTCCTTTATTAAAAATGAACCCCCATGTATTTTGTGATACAGAACACATCATCTTGCCTGATTGGAATTAGTTAAAATGTGGTGATGATTGGAAAAATAATGAACATAATATTAGGATATTATATTAAAATTTGCATATTTTAATTTATTTTTATAGTTATCATGATTTATTAATGTGAGGATCTAATAGTATGTTGTGTATGTTATAATATTTTCAGAAAAATGAATTTAATTTTCTAATATTTTAGGTACTATTTTCATGGGACTTGAAAAAAATAATATAGTGGGTGAGATTATAAATTAAGAGGGAAAATAATAATATTTTATATTATAATATTCATTATTCCGAAATACCATTATTGGATAATTTAATAATTTAAACACCAATTATTATCCTATTTTTACTCTTCCTTAAAATGTCCTAGTACTCTATGCCTTTTTCATCACCTTATAAAACATCAACTAGTATTTATTTAAATTCTATATTTAATGATTCGGTTTCCCATGTTTTAAGAAATAAACATACATTCTAGATAAAAATGAGATTCATTTAAGAATACATTCATTTTGGTCAACAAATCTAGATAATTTATTTTTATTTGAACAACACACTAATCCACTAAAATATTATCCAGGAACAATGAAGATGAAATTTCATATTTTTATAGAGAAAACAATGTTAAATGTTTCAGTAGACTATATATA
Organism: Viscum album; assembly: GCA_963277665.1. NCBI lineage: Eukaryota > Viridiplantae > Streptophyta > Magnoliopsida > Santalales > Viscaceae > Viscum > Viscum album. The sequence continues at coordinate 1,367,360,773 of OY728133.1, read as the reverse complement.
ATTTTTATTATATGGTTTTAATTTTAATCTAGGAATCCCATTTTGAATATAAAATTTTGTGTCAAATTCTATCAGATATAATGATAGCTTAATATTCTAGACATTACATCATGATGAAGTCTATAATTGGGATGCAAATTTTCATGATGTTATAAGATATCATGTTCCATATTTTTATATTATTTCCCCTAGAAATAAATATATTTATAATCATTTTTGTTTGTCATGAAGGTAAATACATCTTACACTAATTTTGGTTCAAGGGTGGAAAGTCAAAAATATAAATGTGTTCATCCACCTAATCCAAATCTGATATAGAGGTAAGACATTTAGAAAATGGGAAGTCTAACTAAGGATTACAAAATTTATTTTTAGGGATTTTAATTTAATTAATTTTGAGGATATTGGGTTTCTTTTCATTATCTTTTTATGCTTCTAGTTTTTTCTTATAATCATATTTCATGAAATGTAATTTGTTAAAATTTACTTTAGTTTCATAAATTAAATTTTCTATTCTTCTCATATTTTATTCCTTTAAATGGGATGAAAATATTTTCTGATGTTATAAATTTATTCACACCACAATTTTTGAATGTCTTCAAAAGTTAGTGGATTATTCTTCATTTTTTTTTCTTTTCATTAATTCCTCCATTATGATTCAGATTTGATATTTAATTGGGAGAATTGATGAATTGATGGTTAACCTGCTTATAGGATGATATAGGGATATTTCAAGGGTCTAGGTTGGATATTATTTCTTGTTCTATGAATTTGTAATCATTTATTTTATTTTATATTTCAATTTTATGATTTTATTCTTTCCTTATCCTTAAAAAAATTTAAGCCCACACATTTCATGTTCTTTTATAATCCTTTAATTTTGAGTTCTCAGTAAAATGATCCTCCGAATGTATATGAGATTATTATTCCATTTTTATAGGTATTAAAAATTTACCAAGTGAAGGTAGTTTTATCTCAATAAATGAATAACTATTGAATTTAAAAAAATTGAAATTATCTAAATTAAATATAACTAATAAACACATAGTAACAACTATAATCAAATCATCCACATAAATTCAATTCACTCATGATTTTTATTATACTATGAAATCTAATCATATAAAACCTATATTTTCCACAACAAATTAAAATCACTCTATAGAATGATTGTGCATCTTTATGTCTCTTATTTGGTCAGAAAGTATTTGAAAATACAATTTTTGAAAAGAGTGACTTCTTCAACCCTAAATTAAGTAAATTTGAGTGAAAAAAATATCAATGATTATGGAAAGAAATTATTTTTTAATGGTATTAGTTTAAATTATTATTATGTTTCTGATTAAATGAATCAAATAGTATTTATTATTTAAATGGGTTTAAAGTAGATTTAAAAGATTTTTTGTAATAAATTTTAAGCCTCAATGATTATGGGAATATATAAATTATGATATTAGAATATATAATGCTTTATGTTTTTTTCAATGTGTATTGTATTAATGTCGTTATGTGAGTGGGTGTATCAAAAAATTAAAAACATCATCTTATGCATAACACCCTTGTACTTTAAAAATAACATAGGGTTCAATATTTAACAAATCATGCAACAATGAGTACATATAAAACAAAAAATATTATTATTTAAATACAATCATTTTAACCAATCCATTGAATTGGAGGTGTTAGTATGGAATGATTTAGTATATATTTGTGTTGTTTTTATTTAAAAATTATCACATAGTCTTTATAGATTAGATGAACATGATCTTTATTTATTTTTGAATACTTTGGGATTTTATTCATTGATAATATGTTTTTTGTACCCTATTATTGAGGAGGACCATATAGACCATATGAAGCCTGTTTTGGGGACCTTGAAGGGTAATCACATGTATTCTAGTATTTATAAACGTATTTTTTGTATCTAGGATGTAATGCTTCTTTACATCAAGTGATTTTCGAGAAAGGTATTTCAATGGACCCTGAGAAGTTCCATGTATTCTTGTCTTGGGAGTGGCCTAGGAATTTATTTTAGATCATGATAGTTTTGGTATTTTCCTAGTATTACATGTTATTTTTTTAGTAATTATATATGATAAATAAAAACATAATTCCATTGACTCGAAATATTGTGAAGTTTGAGTAGAGTTGTAAGTGTAATAGGCCTTTTGATGAGATTCATTTTTTTTTTGGACAACCTCTAAGTTTTATTATAACTGTACCTGATAAGGGTTATATAATGCTTTTTTATTCTTCAGGTAAAGGTTGGGTATGTCTAAAATTATAGGATGATCATTTGGTGGCATATGACACTCATTATTGGCACCAACATGAGTGGAATTACCTCCTTCATGGCCTTGTGTTAATGGTTGTGAGGAATGAGAATGGTTGTGAGGAATGAGTTAAAGACATGGTGCAATTATACCTGGAGGAAAAGGTTTATATATTTTTAAGACTATAATAGAATCAATTACATATTCACCAAGGGTGACATAAACATATGATAAAGGCTTTGGGTTGAGTATCTTAAAATCGTTGATTTTAGAATTACTAATGCCCCCAAGAAAGGGAATGAAGTTTTTGATGAAAAAATAAAAAATACTAATCCATGAAGTGAAATATTCATTGGATGAGTATAGTTTGAGGAGTTATCTTTCTAATTTATGTTTGTACAAAAAATATGATTGAGATATGGTGATCATGACTAGTGATTAAGTCATAACCTCTCTTTTTTATCCAATTCACTGTGATATAGAATTTGAAATTGATGTCCACTAGATCAGTAGATATGTATATAACAATGGGTAAGAGATAATTTTATTAGTCTCTTGATGGTTCCCTTTTCTTTAGAGTATAGCATATGGATCCTTTAACCTTCATTCATGAGTTTTTGCGTGAGGGGATTTATTCCAGTTGGCCCATTCAGCCCAATTCTACCAAAATATTTTGTACTCTACAATATTTGTATTAGTGGCCTAAATTTAGATGGTTTGTTTTTATTGTATATATCTATGGTTTACCTTTCATAGGACCAATGTTTTACGTTAAAGATGAACCAAGTCCCTTCAGACTCTTTCCACTCTTGAATATACGTGGGAAGGGGCCTCTATAGACATTATGATTGATCAACCTCAAAAATCTTGTGGGAGATAATCTATTTGTCTACTCATATTTTGATAATATATTCAACCCATTTTCATCCCATTAATGATTTGATAATGGTTAATGATTTCAAGATCCATTATTTCTGAAACATTTTTAGGCTTCATGAGGTGCACTCAGCTAAATTTTTTGACCATGATACCCATATTACTACATAGTTTTTTATGGTGAAGAATGAATCCATGGGAAATGAGAAAAAGTTTAGCATTGTTTCTAATGCCCCATATAGGCTGTGAGACTTAGTTGGACATACAAATTATTAAGGTTATTATTGAATATTGTGTGCATGATTTCATGGGTTTATGTATGATCCATCTGTCATTGGTTGAGTTTTTATAAAATAATATTTTCTACATATTAATAAAGATGGATTTTTATAAATTTTATGGAAAACCATCTTATTCTCCATCATGTAGGGATGATATGGGTGAGTTTTCTTTAATGATACTGAGTCTCATCCAATGAATAGTAGATAAATTTTAGTTGATTTAGAAGATGGTTGAGATGAATAAAATTCAATATAAATCATATTCTAATAATCATAATAAATTCATAGATTTTGATGTCAGTGATTTTTATTTCATTGTTTATATATTCAACAGGGAAATCATCAATTGGGAATGGAAGGGAAGTTTGTGTAATATTATGGTGGGTCATTTCTAGTGGATGACCATCATGAAAATGTTTACAATCATTTGGACATGACACTATAATTGAAATGGATTCACAATATTGGCCCAGTAACCTAGTTAATGAAGTACTACCCAAGCCCATATCAACTAATCGAGTGGGAGGATTTATAGGAAAAGACGGATGTCTTAAATGTGTGTCAACCTATTCATATCATGGATTATCATAACTAGGTGAACAATTTTAATCAATCTACTGTATCTATACACCATTGAATCCATCTGGTGATATCCCTGAGACATGGGATAGGGAATCATGGTTTAAGGAGTAGTGGCCTCACCTATTTTATAATGTATATCACTGAACACATTATGAGGGTAGAATGTAAGGAGGAAGGTTTTGTTCTATAAGGATTCAGAATATTTTGGATAATAATTCCGAATATGTATGCCAAGTCAGCGTTGGAATTTGGACTCTAAGGAGCCTCAGTGCAAAGATATTTAAAATATTAAATATATTTTTTCATGCACGTTCATTTTCTCTTGAAACAAAAATAACTCTCATTCAGGGTCTCGGATAGGATTTCTAAGACTACGGTTCAGTTTTTAATGTTGTGTTTAACTTAGGTGTGGGCTACAATTTTCTATTCTGGGAGTTTTGATTTGGAGGCAAGTTGGAGGGGCTTTATGAGGTGGATTTATTAATTAATTAAATGTATTTGTTAAAAATATTATCCAAACACATCCCCTTCCCTATGTCTTGGGAACACAACACAAATGAGGAGTTTTAGTCCTCTACTCCTCCCACCATCCCTTCGGCAATGATGGAATCGAGCCAAATCGAAGCGATGAAGTGATGTTGATCTCCCTTTATGACACAGGTCATCATCAAATCGAAGTGATGCATGATTCAGGAATCATTCTTTATCCAAAGCATCGGCCTTTCACTAATTAGGTAGGTAGATTATTGTTTTGATAGTGATCATGTTCGTTATGCATTTAATGGTTCTATTACCAATATGAAATTGTTGTTGATCCCTACTAGATAGATCTGTGATTTTTGGTTAACAACTAGAATATTTTGGGTTTTTTTCATGTAATTCCAACAATGAATTAACTTCTACATGTAATTTTTTTAACTGACACATGTATTGTTGCTCTTTCTATTCAGGGAAGAGGAAAGTTTGGGACTTGATGGCGTGTAAAGGGGTTACATGTCATGTACTGACCTTAATTGAGTGACCATGGAAAATTAATTTGGGTATTTTTATGAAAATACATTTATTTGTACTAACACATGTACAAGATACTTAGGGTCAAAGATATGAGGGAAATTACATGTACCTCTTGTACACATTGTATACCCCTATATGATTTGAAAATCCATGTAGATGGGATACACAACCAGGTGCTCCAGCGGGGTCACAAGTTGTGTGTTCCCCAGTGCAAATCATGAACTCCAAGGAGATACTCTTTGGATCTTCCACCTTCTATATATTCTTCCCTAAGAATCGGATTCAGGCTTTTACATAGCCTATCTTGAGTTTTTTTCATGTAAAATGTGGTGGTGGCATCCATTTCAAATTTCAGGAATTGAGGTGGCATAAATTGAGCGAGATGATTGTGAAATGGTACTAAGTAGATGTTGGATATTGGTGGGGTTCATGAAGATATAAAGACGTTGGTATTGGTAATATCCTATATCTTTAGGGTGCGGGTTACCCTTACCTCTTTCCATAGGTAGAGACGTGACTCCCTAGGTTTTGGTCATGGGTCCTCCAGTGGTGTTACTCCCCTGATGAACTAAGGTGTGAGTTTCCCTGGGATGTTTATAAAATTGGTAAATACTCACCTTTTGGGATAAGAAATGAGTTCTCTATATTTGATGTATAGATAGAGTGTGTGCTCTCATAATAAGTTAGTTCATGGTTCCTCAATTCTAGGCATCGGTACTCCCCCATTTTTCTAGGCCACGAGTCCTCCATACGTGTTGTTCCAATAGAGTCGGTACACCCCACCCATGTTAGGAAGAGAGTCATTTTTCCTAGGGTCAACACTCCATTTTCATAACAGGGTATGGGTCCCCCATACTGAACATGTTTGTAGATTCAGTACTCTCCTATGCTATAAGTGTTTTCTTCCTCTAACCACGGAGTGGTACTCCCCTACTGGGTTAGGGTGTGGGTCCTTGATCCATGGACTGGTACTCTTTTACTGTATCAGTGTATGAGGCTTCCATTTATTGAGTAGTACTCCCCTATTAGATTATGGTGGGGTCCTCACGTATGGAGTAGTACTCCCCCCATCTCTGAGTAGTAGTAGGGAGCGCGGCCTCCATTGGAGTGAGAGATTCCAGACTATGGGGTACAATTATGAGGTGTGGGCCTCTCCACTTGATGTGAATGATACCTAGATAAGATCCCTTACTCCCTCGATAGAATAAGGTATCGTCCAGTCCATACAGGTGGGATAATGTTTTCTTAGGCTAGTTAGGAGCATTACTCCCTCGACTGTGAGGTAGTGTCAAGGCATGGGCCCCACTGTTCATTCCTACTAGAGAGGATTCACATGTTTCATACTTTGGAGAATATCTACCTCAACTAGGTGCAGTGGTGAGGGGGAGGCCACCTTACTTAGGTTACTTTAGATTTCACTAGGCACAATGTAATGACAACAGGACCCCTGGTGATGACTGATAGAGATGAACCTAGTAATATTTTCCGAATTGAGCGTGTTCTATCGGAGTTATCATTAAAAATGGTTGATTTATATTCGATGGTTCACATCTATCAAACATGTTCCATCTGAGTTGGATGAGATCATGGAATTTGTTCTCCTAGATTTGTGTTATGGTTAGAGCCTATGAAGAGAATCCTTTTACTAGATATGAGGTTGTATTTTCATGAGATGGGGAGTCGGAGACATGTATATCTGGGTGACTTATTGGTGTCCTTATGATGTTGTCAAATGTCGGGTTCGACACCCTTGTTGACTAAGTTGACTTGACATGTACAAACGAATATGGTTCGAGATAGAGTTTCTATCTCGATTGCGGTTCCCTCTAGCTAAGTTGAGTGGAATGTTTAGTTTAATTTTCTCCCTTTACCTTCATGGGGTTTGGGATGATGATTGAGTATTTTTATACTCACCCTTACATGGGCTTTCCATGAACAATTTTTGTGTCATGTGAAGACCACAATGCTTTCGATGAAGTCCACACGGGACCCATGGAAGGTAGATCTTTGTGAACTAAACAGACCGAGTTGTTTACGGGAACTAGGTGAAGGAGATTTTTTTTGTTTTAGTTGACAATGATCCACTCCTTCTATGCTGGTCTTATGATTTTTAATTCTTCTTCGGTGGGTGTTTTTTTCCTTCTTTCACATTCAGTACTTCTGTTGTGATTCGGTTTAGGGATATATATTTATTCGTCCATAGGTTTCTTTTGGTTTGTACAATTCAAAATTTTTTAACCATGTAGATGTGTGTGTGTGTGAGTATATGGGTAAAAAGTCAATTCCTACCATGATAGAGATATTCCTAATAACAGACAGTCACCAACCCCAAGCCTATTGGAAGCAGGGTTGAGAATTTGTGGTCCAGGCCCCGTCGGTCCGGGTTGTGATAGAGTGGTATCAAATATGGTTGGTTCCACATTGGGACTGAAATTTCATGATCAACAATGTTAGAATTTTTTTAATTTTAGATCTCATTATGTGGTTCTAGTGTCGGTGCGACAACCAACATATCCATTCACTTGGACTATGATAACCTTCTTTTCAACTCAGTACATTAGGGCACTGGTCGCCGAGAAATAAATGGTACATGCATCATACAGGAATGGGTTTTGTGTTATCATGTCCTTCTTTAGATAGCTCAATTGATATACAATATGATAATGGAATGTAATTATTTTATTTTTGTATTCCTCCATGGTGAAAACTAGATATAATACTTTGGTGAGATTGTGATGAAAATCATCCCTCATGATGAGGCTTCATTGATGGGAACATATTTTGAGGTGTTACATCCAAGTGTTCTGCTGGTTGTGCCACCACCTATAGAGAAGAAGTTTTTATCGGAAGTTTATGATGAAGATGTGTATTGGATGAAAGTGCCACACAAGTTCCATAGATAGTGACCTCTGAGATAATGGGTGATCAATCCCCCAAGTAGTAGATGACTGGCTCGAGGTAGTCATGTGATTTTTCTGCCTAATAAAGATGCCTCCCACTCAGATGTTGGTCCTAGTAGTGATCCGTCCACAAGGTTTAGCTATGAGATGGTGGATTTTGTTGATATATTCTCATGATGTGGCTAATATTACATGGGAGGAGTATGAGAAAATCATACTGGAAAAGTTTTACCCTACCACGTTGATATCAGTGCATATCTAATAGATTATACAGCTTTTACACGGTAGCATGACAGTGGTAGAGTTTTTGTGTAGTTTGAAGACTTGTCACAATACTCCATGGACATGGATTAGGGTATATTATTTAGATAATATACCTTCAACTAGTATTTTCATCGAAATATCCTGGATTATATGATTCTATTGTGCATTCCCTCCTACAATGGAGTGACGGAGTGAGCTCTGGTGGTAGAGAGTTTCTTGGATGAGGAACACGGGGATGTGACCCAAAATATTTGTCATGAGGCTACGACATCTGCAGGAGCTGGAGAAAGATAGCTAACTAGATCAAGGAATAGGAGCATACACATTCCCAAACTCAGGCACATTGGCATGTGGCATAGGAGCAACTCTCAAGATCAGATCAACCACATGATATGTGTTGTTGCACTTGTGATGACTATGGGAATCTAACTAGAGATTGTCCAAAACACCGTGTTGTTGAGTGGGATCCAGCAGGAGATCCTCCTTGGCATACACAACACTTGGATCAAGGATTTCGTCCAGGTGGTGGAGAAGGCGGAGGAGCTGTAATAGTAGCAAGAGGTGTTGTGTAGTTTGAGGTGATTCCACAACCACCCCCAGGTGGTTCATGCCTATCTCGGGGAGCTGAAGAATGGGGGAAATAATACTACCAGGCCATGGAGGCATTTGACCTAGAAAATTTGAGGTTGAATAGAGACATTATTTATACGCTTTTAAGATTCTATTGTAGCAATTTTTAGACACTGTAGTGAGGTAGTCATTTAATTTCTACCTCTTGCTCGATGTTTAACTAGGGTGAAACGAGGTGTCGATAGAACCCTGTATTGGTAGTTGTGAGAGAGGGCTTAGTACGACCCAGTGTGTGTCTAGGTGACCCTTAGTTTTCCATTAGTACACTCATGTTTTTGGTGTCATATTTTTATTTCATATGCTCGAGGAGAATGTCATTCATTTTGACATAGATTTGAACTCACAGGGAAGTGGGATGCTCCACCCACTGAGATGTGTTTTTTTGATACAACCAAAAACGTGCATGTGAGTCAGTTCCGCCCAATGTAAATTGTATCATGGTGTAGTGGATAAGTTCCTTACAATTTCATGTTTTGGGAAAGGTTGTATGATAGAGTGTAGGAGCAGGTCATGGACTTTCTAGTGGAGTTTCCCTGCTCAACCCCATTATTGTGGAAGACTTAGGAGAGGGGGATCATTGCATAGAACATTATAAAGATTCATATTCAGACCCTATGATTTTTTGACTCTATGGATTGGTTTCCTACAATCCATACTCTGGTGGGATTCCACTAGTGGGTGTGGCAATGTTTCTATTTGGGTGAGTTGTGTTTTATTTAGATGTTTATAGATGAAGCGATTGGTAAGCACTATTTTTTACTCTTGGGAAGCCCTATTGTTTTTTTAATACTCTCACGTATTCAGCATCAAACTTGAATAAAAAATTCATGAGGAGGCTTTTGTATAGTCCATCCAGGGGTGGATGTAAACAAGGGAGTTTCATTAGTAACTACAGCAGGTTAGTGAGGTGGTGTATCGCAAGAACATACAAAATTATATGGATCATGGTGCGTGGAGCTTTCCCATCAATCAAAGATAAGGATATATGTTCCCATTATTTCACAATTTTGACCTTGTATAATCTATAAATAAGAGTGGTTTGTTCTTAGTGGATCCATTGATTGCATGCTTTTAAGTGGAATGGGAACCCTTGGTGAGATCACTGACATGGGATTCAAGTGGGAAGATCAGTTTATTCCCTTGTTCTTAGGCTTTCATATTTTGGGGATGAAAACCCTACAGTGTGGAGAATTTAATGACTCCGGTAATGACTTGTAATACATTGGAATATTCTAGATAATATTTCCGAATTTAGGAACTACGTCAGTGTAGGAATCCACATTCCACGAATCCTTAGTGTGGTGATATTAAAAACATTATATATACCTTTTCTTGTGTTTCTAATATCACTTGAAACATAAATAACTCTCATTTAGGGTATTAGATCATATTTCAAAGAAATTGGTTGATTCTGGAATGTCATTTTTACCCTAGGATTGACCTAAAGCTGTTGTGTTAGGTGTATTGATTTGTAGGTGAGTTGGTGGGGTGTTATGAGGTGGATTAATTAATTAAAATAATAAATTAATTAAATATAATAACCTAATGCCTCCCCTTCTCCACATCATGGGAGCATGACAGAAAGTAAGAGCACCACTCTTCTCCTCCTCCCCTCCTCCCTTTGGAGACAATAGAATAAAACCCCAAATAAATTGAAAAATTGATTCTGATCTCTGTTTTTGATACAATCATTATCATATAGAAGAGTAGCATGATCTGGGTGATGTTATTCATCCAAATATTTGATATTTCACCAAAGAGGTAGGTGGATTTGAGTTTTGTTTCTAGTCCCATTATTTATGCATTGTTTTAATGTTCTAGTGTAGAAATATAATTTATGTTGACCCATGTAGGTATATCTGTTAGTTTTGAGAAATAATAGGATGAATTGGGGTATTTATAGGTAATTCCCAACTAGAATTACCATATACATATAATGTAGTTCTTTGACACACATCTTGTAGCTCTTCACATATGGGGGATATGATATTTTGGGACTACAAGCTGTGTGTAGGGGTCACATGTCATTGATTACTTAAACCGTGTGACCGTGGCATATGGATTGGGTTATCCATATGAAAAAATCTGGTTGTGAATGAACACACATCCATGATAAATAGACATTGGTATCCGTACACATACACGGGAAAACTACAAGTGTAGGAGGCCATTTTTTATGAACATGACATGTAAATCTGGGATGCACGGTCTGTAATGGATGTAGTTGTCCAGCCCGTGTAGAAGGGGAACATAGCTAGGGGCCGAGTGTTGAGTAACATGGATTTTACCTCTTATACACTCCATATACCCCCCTAAAAGTGTTTCAAATCCTCATAAAAAAGATACATGAACAGGTTCTCGGGTGGTCCCACATTTCGTATGTGCCCCAGTGCACGTCATGTACTCCAATTGATCATCCTTCAATCTTCCACCTTCCTTATATTTTCTCCATGAATACGATTTAGGATTGTGAGTTTCATCTCAAGAGCTTTTTCTATGTAGAACATGATGGTTACCACTTTTTTGGCTTAAGAAATATGAGGTGTTCTAATTCGGGAGAGATGGTCATGAAGTGGTACAAGGTCAATGTTTTAGATCAGTGTGGTTCATAAAGAAAGAAATATATTCTACCAATGGTACTCCCATGTTCCATTAGGGAGTTAGATTCCCTTACCACTCTCGTTAGGTAGATATGGGACTCCCCAGATTGTGGGAATGAGTTTGGTACCTTTGGGTAGTTTATTATAGGGGGTATTAATCCCTAGATGAACTAGAGTGAGGGTTTCTCCTTGATGTTTCTGAATACGGACAATACACAACTCATGGACCAGAGTGTGGGTCCTCTATATATAATGTATATATATAGTGGGTGCTCCCCTACCATGTTAGGTTGTGGGTCCTCTATTCTCCGACTCAATACTTCCCTATCATTCTAGTGTGCGGTTCCTCTATATGTGTTGTTCCGGCAGAGTTAGTACTTAACTATCATGTCAAGGAGTATGTCCTTTATCCTATATTATTCACTCACTCATCTTATTACGGTGTGGGTCCCCCATTGTGAACAAGGTGGATAAGGTGAGACAACCCAGTTCTAAAAGGGTCCAGGTACTCTTTCCATTGAGTGGTTCTCCCCTACCAGGCTAGGGTGTGGGTCCTTGATCCACAAAGAGGTAATCCTCTTTCCGATCAGGGTGGATTCCTCCATTCTATGAGTATTACTCACTAGTGGGATCTGAGAGTCGGTCCACACTTATAGAGTAGTAATACCCAATCTTTGAGTAGCAGTAGGGCGTATTTCCTCGATTCTTATTGGATTTAACTCATTTGGGGGTACATTTATGAGAAGTCCCCCCCCCCATGATGAGAATGAAAACTATATAGAGGATATTGTACCCTCGACTGAATGAGGTGTGGGAAATCCATACAGGTGAAACTGAGGTTTCATTGGTTAGTTAGGAGTAGTTTAACCTCAACTGTGGGATAGTGGTAAGGGGTGGTCCCCTTTATTTGGTCTTATTAGAGATTATTCACACTATGTATAGTTTGGAGTAGTGCTCCCATTCCTATGCACACTAGTGAGGGGCGGGAAACATCACTTGGGTTCTCATATCATGTACTAGGTGCAAGGCAGCGATGACAATACCTATTGTCTTTATCACTAGAGATGGACCTAGTTAAATATTCCCGATAGAGGAATTTATCTTGGATGCACTATTTGCATTCTTATATTTTTTTCCTGATGGAGTGTATATCTTTGAAAGGTTCAATCTTGGATGGGTGAGCTAGTGGAATGTGTCATCATGGTTTCTTGTTATAGTTAGAGCCTACGAATAGAATACTATTTATGGATATGATGTTATAAGATCAAGAGAAGTGGGTTCTGAGATGATAATATTAGGGTGACATCTAGGAATCCTTGTGGTGTTGTCACTTATCATAGTTGACATCTCTTATAGACATAGATGACAAGTCATATAATGCTAAAGATGGTTCGAGATGGTGTTTCTCTCTTGATTGGGGATCCCTATATCTAGATCAATAATACTATTTCCATTGTATTTCTCTATTTTTATTTTGAGTTTCTTGGGGTTCCTACAAATTATTTTTATACTCACCTCTGTATCGGCTTTTTCCCACATGTTTTGTGTCTTATGTAGTCCACATGATTTTCAGAATAGTCCACAATGGAGCTGAGGAAAAAAGATATTAATTATCTTGTTAGACTGTGCTATTTACTAGAGATCAGTTGAGGAGCATTCAATATGTTGCAGTGTGAATTTATCCCCTCACTCTGAGGTGGTTTGATGTTGTTGCAGTTTTTGATGGTTGGTGTTTTTTTCTATCATTCACTTTCAGTACAACTATTGTTCACAGATTTTGGAATTTATATGTATGCATGCATTTGTTTCTTTTTTTCATTTCATCATTTTGAAATCTTGGAGATGTGTGGGTTTGTAAAGGTATGTAGGAAATTCCTCTCATGTTAGTGATATGCCTACTCGGTGCAAGTTACCTTCCCCTGGGCTATTTGGGGTGGGCATGGGGAGTTTTAGCTCGGGCCCTATCATGCTAGGTCATGACATATAATGTGACATGGTTTAGCGAATTTTAAGACATAGTTTTATATATGGGTGTCGAAATTACTGAGGTAATTTGAAACATTGATATTATTAGATGAGTGAACATTTGTTTCATCTTTTGAAAGAAGGTTTTGAGGTATATAACACCTCAAAATAGGTATTTTTGACTTGGTTTGAAAATTGTGAGTCATCCTAGGGGATTGAAGAATCCTTAAGAGAGGATAGGTGTTTGTTGCAACCAATGATACTATAGAGCCACCGAATAGAAAGTGGGAACCACCATCTTTCCATTAATGGGGAATAATGGGGGAAACCAAAATTTTTCCCCTAAATATTAAATTGATTCTAACCATTAAAACTCATAATTTTCTTCTCATATAAACTTGGGGTCGAACCCAATTTATCCCAGTCATCTCTCTAGATTAAGGTAGATTTTATTAGGCCATTCATTTATGATTTAATGTTTCTGATGGACTCTAGAAACAACTTTCGATCTCCTCATCCTATTTCACTAATATTATTTTTCTGGATTCCCTATTTGATAAAAAGTTCACTAGAGGATAGTGGAATTTGATATTCTTCTAGGCGGTTTCGTGTGGATACGTATAGGAGATCTAGTGATGTAATCATTCCATCATCAAAATTTTTTATTAAGGTAGTTTTTTATTAATATATTTTAACTTTTTTATTCAATTTAATTTAATTTGATAACTGAATCATCAAATCTAAATTTTTTCTGTCTTGGTTTTCCTAGGGGACTTCTCTAGGTGATGCCCCCATGACATTTCATGGTATTTTGATGATGGTATATTGCACTGCCAATTTTATAAAGGGGTTTCCTTAAAAATAAAATTAATTGGGATTTGTTTTGTTGATGTTGGTCATAATTTGTTTTATGATGTATGTCTAGGGGTACACCAAGGACTATTGGAAAACATTTGTTTGTGGTTTCAGTGTGATGACATAAATAGTTGAGATTATCGAATTCTATTAATTTTTTAATTAAAATATATATAAAAATAATTGATAATAATACATTAACTAATTATAAATTGAATATAATTATTTAAAATTTTTCTTCATTATGATATAGGTCATCATGAATTTTGGACAATGGCAGGTTGGTCTTGGAGAGCCCAAATGGGAGTGGTTGAGTTACTCTGAAAAAGATAATATCACTTTGGTTTAATTTAAGCATTTCTCATGCATCAACCCTTATATTTTATGAATTTTTCAAAATTCATTACATATGCAATGCGTCTACACATTAGGTAGTGAATCTACTTAAAATTATTTTAGTAATTTATTAATAATTGATGCTTGTGGTTGAAATTGAATTTGGTGAAGAAGTAACCAAGGGACCCTATTTTTCCAGTTGGACATCTCATTCACTAATGTCCAATAATATAAATTGGATTATGTTTCATGGAATATAGGATCCCAGTTTGTGGTGTGAATTAATTTACATAAATTTAATAGGATGGGGTGTCCCTAGTGATAGGTGACCCAGTAACCACTCGATAAAAAGTGTTTACAAATTATGATTCATAAAAAAGGGGTTGGCCATAAAAGATAACTTATATATATTAGAATAATTAAGACAAACATGGGTAAAGTGATCCTCAATCAATTGGATGTGAGTAATATGGTGCTTATACCCTATGTATATTGGTGGATGGGTGAGTTTTTTGGACCGATCTAGGATGCCTAGGAAAGGAAATGGGATTAGGTCAATCTCTCTAGAGTGACTTTCCAATGAGGCTGGAGAGAAATCAATGATTCCTAGGGGTCCCTTATTAGTTCCCATATGACTTGTGACCTCAATAGAATGGTATACATGAAAAAAATTAGTGATTTCAACAGGATACACCTTAGAATATGTTCTGAGGATTTGTACTCATGACAGTTCGTTGAAAATGGTGACTGGTTTATCCATTCGGTCAACCGCATCCAGGTTTATACATTCACTTTTTCTTTATGGGTGAAGTTATAAGATTCTAAATGTGCTTCCTGGGACCCATCCTATGGTCATATTGAGGTGTAATTTTTATATTGGGGATACCCTTAGGTAACTTATGGAATATGAATTTTGATCCTTGTGTCTTACTTCAATGATATGAATTAGGCATCATGACTTCATCATGGATGCCCATATGTTCCTTTGAGGATGCAACTATTGATCCATGTAAGAATGATTGGGATGGTGGGATTTGATCTTTGGTCTACATGGAACATTCTAGATGTTACAGGTCCCTAAGAATCCTTGTGTATCTATGAACCAACCATTTAGGTTAGATGATTTTATTATGATCAATATCATTATGATTAAATTCCTAGTTCATTCTAAATATCTTGAAAGTAGAAGATGAAGATGTTATGTGTTACTGATCAGAATTACCATGATACCTAGTATATATTCATTCAACATGGTGACATGGAGATGGTCCCTGTTTAGTGATTTCTTATGATTCATGAGAATCAACATCATGAAATTTATTATATTTGTAATTTTTAATGATTTTAAGGACATATGGAATATGACGTTTTGGAAATTTATGAAGAGGTGATTGGAAGTTTTATCCTACGCTACATTAATGACTGGGTTACAACCATGAATTTTATTTTTATATGATTGGTATGATATCATGATGTTCTTAGAGACACCTCGACACTAGATAAACCAAGTAAGGTCAATGAAGGGCACATTCCTAATAATCCACACTGATTACATGTACCAAGGTTGGATAATTCATACCTTTTTGGTGTTGTTTGGCATGGTCATTATGACATAGTCAAAGTAACCCTGAGACTAGATGAGTCATTTATTATGGTTGTTATTTATTTTCAAAGATTTAATAATTTATTATATCTGATCATGTGACATGAACACACACTGCATATATTTGATATTTATATTACCATGTTGATTTTTACCTAATATGTTATGAACTCACACCCTAGAGGGTAGACATTAAATAGATGTACTTGATAAAATCTATCAATTTTCACATCAACACATTAGTCAGTGCCCAGTATAGTGTTGTTGGAGGAGTTGATAAACTCATGTTGGACAGAAGAATAGGTTTAAGGAGAGGCTCAATGATGTAGTTGAGCCTTTTGTACCTTTACATATTAATTTATTCTATTTTTTTATATTTTATTGGTTCAATGTGAGATCTCCCTTATATAGTGGTTTCCACATTTAATGTTATTAATCACTAGTTTTTTTCTATACCATGTACTATGATCATAGTTATGGATAAATGATACTTGGTTATTTTATATGTCACCACACACTGTGATATAGGGTGTATATACTCTACATGGTAACACCATAGACCCCCACTGCTAGTTGGTAGCGTCTCAAATTCTGGGAGGCTCATATGAGGTCTTGTGGAGAATTACATGGGCACACCGGTCTAGTAGAAATGTTTCTTGACTATCCATATCATGGCCTATGTTGTGACCCGCCAATACCACCTATAATAGGATAGGGATGGTGTCCAACATCGAGTAGCAGTGTCACAAAAATGGTAGGACATAGCCTATGGTACCTGTATGAACTCACCTAGATGCATCTCCATGAAATAGTTAATAGATAATAAAACTAAAACAAAAAATGCATTGGTAACAATATCCCACAACCAAAGTATGGTAGAACAATAAATGCTAAAAATATGTCTTTCCCAACCAAAAATTGTAAAACCATCCAAATTTCACAGATGGAGGGGATCATAGTCAAATGAAACTACTGGAAAGCTCCTCATCCATGTAACAACAAATACCATGGTCGATCTAGCTCACTCTGTTTCACCTACTCTTGGTCCACCTATGTCACTGTTACAAGGAATATCATCAACACAAGATGAAATATTTGTGGGAAAATCCCATTAAGTGGTGAGATTAACAATACCCAATAGGTACTTGAAATATCCAAAATAAAGGGTAGAAACTGAAAGGAAATAGTCTCTTCGACTGAACTGGAGGGAACCCAAATGAGAGAGGAACTCAATCTTGACCACATATTTTATATACACAAATATTATGCTCTTTCAGCATGGTGTGTAAACTAGGAGTTGTGACAACATTAAAAGGGATCCCAGAATCACCTAGATATACTCGTCTTAGACCCTAAGTCTTATGAGGTTCCGACCTCATACCCAGCAACATGATTTTACTCAGGGGTCGAAAGTAACACTTGGATTGAAGAACTCACCCCTTGTACCTTTCCATCCCAAATAGAACTCATCCGATAGGTAACAATCCATTGAGGTAAAATCTAGGTCCACCACTAATTCCAGCATTATAGGTCCCATCACCACTATTTTATACCCTTTGTAGTATTAGAAAATCCAAATTGTAGAAGTCAACCCCTTTCTAGTACACATAGTTGATGGAGCACTACTCCAAATCCCACATCCCGTGAATTGTCTCTATTGATAGTAAAGAGGGACTCTCACCATGTTGATACCCAATGTTCAAGGATGTACTAAGTCCTATACATTATTGGAATCATATGATGCACTCATATGGAGGGGCATACACCTACCTACATTAAGTGATCTCTTTATCCTAAAAATGGATCACACTAAACAAGTGGAGGGGTATTCCCCACATAACTTAACTCCACATCCATGGGAGATAAAATTAACATGGACCCTATCTGTACCCCAACTCAATGTCAGTGAAGTAACACTCCATAGATAGCGCACCTGCACCCTGGAATGGTAGGGGAATACCACTACATAATATCTCTACAGGGGACCCTCTCCCTAAGTCAACTTGGGAGTATTAACCACAAAAAATAGGACCCACACCCTGGAAGGAAAATGGAGTACTAACTTTTCCTAAACAACATGTATAGTAGGCATGTACCCTGATACGACAAGGGAGCACTGAATCCACAGATAGAGGACCTGCAGCCTGTATGGTAGTGGAGTACCTACTCTTTTTGGATAATGAGTATAGAGGACCCACAACCTTTTATAATAGGGGAGATCCTTCAATAACTACTAAAATGATATATATAACATGGGCCCTACTTATAATGGGGAATACCATCACTGGGAGAACAAATCCATCAGTAGATGACTCACACTCATATTGGGGGATTTATGTATTTATCGATTAAAGATAAATGGAAGACTCGTTATCTAGTATGATATGGGAGTTCCATTCCCAAATATTCCTTAAGAACCATACTAATATATTACATCCATCATGCATCATTCGGTAACACTACCACATGTAGGGGAACCACACAATGAAATGATAGGGGATAACCACTTTACTGGCCTAATGATTCTAGGGTAACTACATCCTAACATGAAAGAGGAGGGTACCAACCCTGAAATCTCTCTAGTGATCCACCCTTATCACCACCCATTAAATAGCCCTATACTATAGTGTCATGCTTGAATCATGTCACATCATATCCTATAAGCCACCATGTTGTCTTCCATCACTCTTAATTATAGAATAAAATGTATAATAGTCTACTAATATCACTAATTCTATTCCCAAAAGATCATATGATAGGAAGAAGATCCTTAGAACAGTATATAGTGTGTATTGGGGTCCACATGGCATGATACCCCACCTTCACACCTGGATGTGTCCAATACTTCATGGATTGGATAACCATGTGAGATTACATTATCGGTCTTCCATGACTCGGGCCCCTCAGCATGTCCTTAGACTATGTATTTTTTCTTCACCCCATGTTTTTCTACTCTGGTCAAGCACTTCCACAGGACCAGGTCCATTGACATGACATCCCTAGCCATGTTCCTAGGAAACATGACCAAGGATAACTAAATAGAGTTTAACTCTATTACATTTCATTTATCCCACAAAATTAAACTACCATGAATGGTAATAACACACGACATGTTACCCTATCGTACAGATTGTGTGATGGGGAATTCTAAATGTGGATATTTTTTAAGTTTCCTAAGACATCCCAATTTTCACTCAAACCCACATATCGATGCCCACAGGGTCCCTAGAAGTTGTATAAAGGATACAAAGCCTTTAAAAAAAACATAAAATTTGTATCTTGACATTAAACAAAAATACACCAACCCCGTGGTGAAATTTTGATTCTTCAAGGGATGATCCATGCTCTGAAGTCATTGCACCATGATCCAGGAGAGATTATCATCATGATCGATGAACGATGACAAATCCTCTACTTTTTATCTCCTGATATCATCCGTTGGTTCAATGGGGGGGGGATTAATCATCTGTCATGTGCGCAAAAGGAGTGAATATATTTTATAATTAAATTTAATTAAATGAAAAAAACTCCACTCAACACCTCATTGGCACATTCACAAGACCAAAAACCCTATTCCATTATATTTTTTATCAGACGTAGGATAAACACAATTTTATGAACATAGATTTGGTATAATATTTTCTATATGGGACTCCACTTGGGAACTATTCAACACATTTGATGAAAACCTACACACGTCATAAAAAAAATTATTTTTTATATTTATTATCAACACACCATGGATCACAAAGACTTGGAATCTCACACCGACTTTGAATCCAACTCCAGAAATATTCCTAGGAATATTATGATGTTTGAACTGGAAAACCTTAAGTAATTACATCATCCACACCTTAAGACTTTTGGTCCCCTAAAAGTAAAATCCTGGGATAAAGAAGAAGAAATAATCTCTCCATTGGGACTCCTATTCCTGTGTGCTCACTAAGTGGTTCTTGTGCTCCCACATGCATGAACTCAAGAGAACCACAAAGGACATACAATGCCTTATGTACATATCAAATGTGGTTGATATCATTCAACAATGATGGAACATTTATCTTTTGTTTTTATAGGGGGTAAACACCACATGATTTTTCTATCTAAAGTCATTGGTTATAGAAGTAAACCACCTCATTAACTAGATGTAGATACCAACATAACATTGTAGTTCTCATCAAAACCAGGATGAGTTGTAGTACAAAATAATCAGTAGAAACATGTAAAAATATTGAATTGATCCCATGAGGGAACGAACAAACAACACAAAGTGTCCAACATGAACTCTTTAGGTCTTATTATTACATCTACATAAACCTGTAACACACAACCCTGACCTAAACAAACGAGTAAAAGGAACTCCTCTCCCAAATCTCTAGACTATCCACATTGGGAAAGGCACTGAATAAAATGAAAAATTTTAATCGTTTAAAAACATGTGTCTTGTTGGTTGATTCATCCCACTCCTTTATTAGTCTGATGGAATTTAAAACAACACCATAATTTATCCCTAGTAATTCCCCAAAACAACCTAGAAAACCTAGTACAAGAAGTGGCAAGGAAAGAGTACTTCAGAACATTGTCTAACAATACTACTATAGAATGTATAAAGGACACAGAGTATGCCTCTGAACATTCAACAAGCCTATAGGTTACAGTCCTTTATTTCCAAATGTTATCCTCAAAACTATATTTTATCTCATGAAGAAGGGATTGGACAACCTAGTGGTTACAGGGGAAACATCTCGAATAGTCTTCAACCACATACTATTATCCACACTCGACCTCTATGTCCTCCATTATGAATAACTCCATAATCCAAATGGTTCCTTTTATAGGGTGGTATATTGACCTGCTATGTCTCAGTTGTATGATTGTTGGACAATCTCAAGAAAGATGTACCTATATGCTATAATCATAACACCACCTTTCATATGAATTACCATATCCCTAGCACAAATCAGGCATTATAGGACAACATTCATAACTTATGTATTGGTATCCCTCATTCGCCATGATTATTTTGACTTCCTTCTTCATCTTCTTCAGATATCTCAACCTCATGGTAGCTACTGTAAGCCACATACACCCAACCATATACCATAAATAAATATATCTCTTGAGATCTCTTAAGCACCCCATATATTTGGGAAGGCACCAGGGGACCAAAACTACTTAGATTATTTTATAGAGGCCCTTCTCAAAGGTCTATTCTCAGAAAAAATAATCTTGATTTGTATTGGGAGAGTATCATGAATGGTGTATAAACCAGACCGAGTACTATGCCACTATCGTTCTACCCTACCGAAGCTGAAAAATCACTTGGATACACACCAATATCATTATGGCTAGGTAAAATTGTTGCCTAAAGATATTCTCAATATCAATCCAAGTGAGAATAATCTCATTCTAGGTCTACATTACCATACTCAATCATCACCCGACCAAACCCTGTAGTAGACTCACTATTATGACCGCCATCTGGTTGAAAGGTTTCCTCACAAGGTAGAAAAAACGTGTGACTTCCTTAAGTCGGTCATCATCATTATGTGGGTCTGGCTCACCATATTTTCTTCAGAGGACTCTACATATAGAACTTTTGTAGTGCACCCATCATGCAGGCATTCTTACCCTGAACGTCTAGAACAACATGGTAGTTAATGGGTGGTATTTAAACTGGTAGACCACATGGAGGTCTGAAATCTAGACTAGTGCCCAACAAAAAAGCCTCGTCACTAGGTGGATCATCATCATAATCCCACCATGGGACCCTATCTAGTTATCATCATGGTGGCATGATGAAATAAAATCATGTTGTTCCATAGTTAAGGAGTATATATGGGGGCTGACTCAGGAGGGAAATGGAACCTACAACCTAGTCAAATATGAATCATGTACCAAAATTTACCTAATAATAGTTCCTACATGTACCGAGTCAAAAAAAATGTTAACAATATCTAAGTGAATAGATATTTTGGCCGATACACAAATATTGGAGTTTTATGTCCTGGAATATGAACTTATAACACAATACCACTCTCTCTATTCAACCAAATCCATGATTACAATTATAAAACCTATAAATTTTGGACCCATTGTGGAACCCACTATGATACCACTCTATCATGACTCATCCCACATGGTCCAAAGCCATGACACCCCATGACCAAGTTTAATAGTCTAGGGGATGGTGTCCATTGCTGATTAAGAATGTCAACCAAATGGGAGGCCCTAGACTTTTCTAACTATAAGAACACACCCAAATACATCTCCATAACAGAGTGAAGGGATAATAAATCTAAAAAAATACATACATACATCTATCCCACAAATGGAATATATAAGAGGTATAAAAGGAGAAATAAAATCCATATAAAATAGTGTAAAATAATCCAACATACTCAGATTAAGGGGATCACTGTCAAATGAAACTATCATAAATATCCTCAAACAATCACTGGAGCACAAAATTGTTAGTCTATATCTCTACGATTACCCTACTATGGGTCCTCCTAGGCCTCCATCGAATAGAATGTCTTCTTAACAAGACACAACATGTGTTGGAAAATACAAAGTTGGAATGATTATAACAATACCCATTAGGCACCAAAAATAAAAGGGATAAACTTAAAGGAAACAGTTTGCTCAACCAATATGAAGGTTTCACAAATGTGGGAGAAACTCTTTCTCAGCCACTCCTCATCTATACACGACTAGTCAACTCTATCCACATTGTGTGTCAGCATAGATATGTGAAAACACCACATGAAAACCTATAATCACCATGATATACTCATCTCAGACTCCAAATCTAATGATGTTTCAACCTCATAGAATGCTACATGATTCTACTCGAGGCTCCAAAGTAACACTATTCTAAAATAACTCACACTATGAGATCTAAAACGCTAGATGGAACTCATCCTAGAGGTAACACTCTATTAAGAATAACTCTATGTTCATATCACAGTCATTGCATCAGAGGTATCATCGCTGCTATCTTTCACCCCACACACACTCAAAAGATCCCAATTATGGATTTCCACTCCTCGCCACTGCACATAGTTGAGAGACCTCTTCTCCAGACCATGCACCATATGAATCCTATCTATAAAGAGTTTTTTTGAGACACAAAAATTTCCTCTCCCTAGAATTTTTTGAAGTAATGTCTTTATCCATTTCGTGAGACCTATACTTTACCCATATGGAGAGACCCACAGCTCACTGCATCGAGGGAACAATATCTCCTAAGTAAGAATCATGCATACCAATATGGATAGGCATGCTCCTCATAATTGAACTCCATAGTTGGGGGAGATCCAACCAACGTTGACATGTTCCTATCCTTTACTAGAAGATGGGGGAGTAGCACCCAATAGATTAAGGACCCACACACTTGTAGATATTGTGTATACAACTCTGTAAGATCACTATGGGGGCAACATACATGACAATATAGGGGAGTACTGACCTCAGTATAGAGGACCCACACTGAGGTATGATAGGTGAGTACTAAATCTTCTTAAACAACCCATATGGAGGAACTACACGCTGATATGATTGGTGAGTATCGACTCCACAAGTAGAATGCTTGTGCCTAGATATTATAGGTAATTTCATTCTCTATTTATAAAATGAGTACATAGGACTCACACCCTAGTATGAAATGGGAGATTTGTCTCTAACTACATGAATGATATGAGGAACCCAATTCATTGTCCAAAACGGGAGAACTATCCTTGAGATAAGTTCTGTATGTGTAGAGGACATGCACCCACTGTGAGTTAGTTCAATATTTACCAATTTGAGTGTAAAGAAAACCCATTCCCTAGTAGGACTGGGGAATACCAATCCCATCGGCTCTCTGGGAACCACACAGATCTCCTAAATCAGTCATGTGCCACATAAAAAAACTCCCATGGGTAGAGGACCCACACCCTACTGTGATTAGGGATCACCGCTCTGCAGTCCTAAAGAGTATAGGGGGCACACATTCTAATGTGACCAGGAAGGATGCCCACCCCAAAATCCCTCTAGTGATCCAACCATAACACCAATAATGAACAAGAACCATTAATAAAATGTCACGATTGAATAATGAAACATTTTAATTCATAATCAGCCACAAATTCTATAATCACACTCTATAGGAAAAAATGACCATAATATGCTACTTGAAGACCTAAATATGGCCACCAATGGATATTTTCAAGGAGGAAGGTCATAATTACAGTACATGGTAAGTATATGGTTCAACGTGGAATGTGGCCCCACCGGAACAACTGGACATGCATTATTTATAATGTATTAGATGACCATTTTAGCATAAACATCATGTACAAGGGGTTCATGTCATGTCGCACCTGACCTGTGTCATTGGATGTGTTCTCATCCCATGTCTATGTACTTTACCCCATGTCTGTTTACTCTTGTTGTGTACTTACACAAATCCTTGTTCCTTCACACTACATCCTTCACCATGTACCTTGGCCACATGAATAAGGTTAACTACACAAAATGTAACATTAGTACACATTGTATAGATACCAAAACTCATCTTCACTAATTTGAAAGAACACAGAGGATGTGACCCTACACTACAGGTTGTGTGATCATGAATTATGAATTGGAATTCCCTAGAAGCTATCGAGGATTTCAGAATTTCAACCGAAACATACATATCAACACCAAAAGGTCTCTATAATTTATCTAATGGAAATAAAATATTAAAACAATGTAAAAAATGGGATCTATATGTAAAAGAAAATTCTTACCACCTTGCTCAAAAATGTTAATGCTTCATGTGATAATCCATTCTCCAAAGCCACTACACCGTGATTTGGGAGTGATCACCATCAAGATCGAAGAACGATGATGCCTAATATGGTTTTTTTCTTCTTTGTTCATCTATCTCTGCCAAGGGGGTTTTCTCCTCTTTCGTGTGAAAACATGGGGGAAGGTTTTATTCATCTAATTTTTATGAAATGAATAAACATCCACTAAACACCCCTCCAACACATTCCCATAACCAAACACCTAGAACCCAAATAATTCATCTATTTCCTAGGGTAAAAATTGAGTTAAAAACTCTACCATAGTCTCAAATTTATGATATGAGACTCCACTCGGGATATATTCCACATTTATATGGAAATTAAGTTCATGTCATAACATATTATTAAAATTTTTATTATCACTACACAAAGGATCTATGTGCCCTAGAATCTCATTCGGACTCGATGAATGACACAATAAATATTCCTATAAATATTAAAAAGTGTTATAGGGAAAATCATGGGTCTCTCACACTAGGGACTGAGTCATTTTAAAGTGATATTATAGAATAATATTATTTTTGACATACTATTTCATGATTTGGTAGACATAGACATGGGAATGTACTGGATCCTCTAATGGGTACTAGGATAATGCATCAATAATGCATATTTTGGTGAAAATTATATGTTACTTGGTATATGAGAATACTATTTTAGATTTTTAAGTTGTATTTTTATATGATTTTTACATTGAGTTAATCAAATGGTTGTTTTAGATTCTTGGAATATTATGTTTTTCGATCTCGGCCCATTGCAAAAAAGACTATTGTTCATGAATCTTATTTTGAATGTTGATTTCAAATGAAATATAGGTCTACTAGTATGATTATTGTTATCAATGATTGAGTCATAGTTGTTTAAAACATTCTAAAATTTTCATATGATATTGTTTTTGTATATGTACATGTTGAAATTTTACTATCCTTGGTTGACATATACAAGTATTTTATTTTAAAGTAAGGTTATTTGGAACTATTTAATAACAAATCGTAAAGATCAAAATGAATTCTTCTAGAACAAGTGGTCTATGACGACCCTTTTAGGTCATTATAGTCATGTGATGCCATAGAGATAAACCCTAAGTGTAACAACCCGAGATTTTATGAAAAATATTATTTTAATTTCATTAATGTATTGTGTTGTTTCTTACACAAATATTACCTTGCGCTATACGCAACACCGTATTAGCTTGCAGTATACGCAACACTATTCTTGGACCGTGTTACACACAATTTTGATAATAGTTATTCTACGCAACATTGAGTATATATATATATATATATTAAATGTATAAATGAAATATGGTTGGATTCTATTCTATGAAACAACTAAAGATTCTTTCACAACACGCAACCCTGACATGGCTTTCATTACACGCAATCACGACCTTTCTCGATAGCGTGTGTTGTACGCAATACCGGGTCTTAATAAACAATGATATATTATTATAATATTGTCATGAACTAGCCGTTATGAATAGTATTAACTAAAATTTGAATTTCATAACATTATTATTCATCATACACATTTTCTAGAACATGGTATAAGAACAAAATAAATTTTTCGGGTAAAATAATTATTTTTCAAAAAATGCAGTTTTGCCGCCCTTTGATGGCGCACCCACTTTAAATCTAGTTTTTAAAATGTTTACATGATCAATTTGACAAAATAAAATTCTTATTTTGAATCAGGATGTAAAAATTTACATTAGATAATGTTTTGATATTTTTCCGATAACTTTCATATTTTAATAAATAGTAAAAACACGCTATAGTTTAATTAAAAACAACTTTTTTCATCATAATATCTTATGTGGTTAAATTATAATATTGAATGGTTTTAAAGTATAAATATAATATATTTTTACCATTTAATATAATGTATGTCATTAGCATTGATTTTACCTTGAATTCGTAGGTTAAATCAATTCAATCTTTTGCAATGTTTAAAGAAAAACCCATTTTTATTCGACAACGGGATTAATTTTAATTTAATTTCTGCAACTTATGTGTATTTAATTTTAAAAAATGGATTCCATATTTGGAATCAGTGGGTCCAAATTATGTTAATAGACTACTTTTTATTTTTGGGAATTATGAATAGTAACTACGGTAAATTTTATTTACCATAGTTAAAGGTAAATCGTGTAATTAAGGGTAAATATAATATTATAAAATTACCCTAACACATTCAAAAATTCTATTTGATGGATAAAAGTAAATCCATATCAACTAAGGGTCGGATTAGATTCATTTTATGGACTTTTGGCCATGTAAATAATTTAATTATTATTAAAACCAATGAAAGTGACAACATGTCACTTTCTTAAATCTTATAACTATAATAATTTTAACTTAGTGATAAACATCATAAAACATAGAAAATAAATAGTATAAAGAAATATAACAAAATTATCTACATCATTAGAATTTATTTAGAATTTTTTGGGATTATATAGTTATCATTAATTATGACACAATAGTGATGCAGAAATTATTTATCTAGTGAAAAATCAAGAATATAGTTTTTATTAAACTAACAATGACCATAAAAGGCACAAAACCCTGACCACAACTTATTGGTCATGTAAATTGAAACTATAATCATCCAATGGTCTAATATTTGACCATTTGGAGTCTTATACAAGAAATTATGACACTTATATTATTTTATTTTAAATGACGCCAATGTTTTTTTTTTTGAAGGTGACATGGATTGGTTTCCCAATCCATGTCAGAAGGAATTTATTAAATGAAAAGTTTACAAAGAGATCTAGAGGTGCAATGAGTTTACACCATCTGGAAACAAGCAAACCACCAAAAAGAAATACATCTTAAAGAACCTGGTATACAACATCGGAGGGCTATAGAAAAATAAAACTGAAGATTCAGCCAGCAGCTTCTAGGAGCGTGCGAACACAGAGGTTCCAGATCAGCAAAATCAGAGAGTGAGTAGAGATAATGGTAGCATGTTGCGACAGAGAAGTAGATCAATCCAAGAAGCCACAAAGCTCGGGCCGAACTCAAACAGGTTGCAACACTCCTCAATGTCGAAATAGTTCCATTTTAACCCTTCTCAACGATGTAAAACAGAGTTGTCTCCTTAGCAGAGAAGAATAAGCATCAAAACCTCAAAATTCCAGGCGCGTGCATATCAAAAATCCAGCATATACAGTAGACCCTGCAATCCTGGAACAAAACCAAGCATTCTGCACTATGCACCATTCCAAAGCAGATCAAGGGTGATAAGGTCTATCAAAAACAGCTCTTAAAGAGAATAGAAAACTAGTTCCAGCAACAAAAAATCCCATTGGTGTCACTCTATTTTAAAATGATAAATTCGAGTAAAAGTATTATTGTGAAAGGCAATATATTTATCTTCATCATAGGATTTTATTTTAAATTTTTATGCAACAAATAAGTATAATAAATAATTATAAAAAATTGATGTAGTAATTATTTTATTAAGAGATAAACCAAATAAATGGTTTAAAAAAATAACAAAATAAATATTATATGAACTATTTAATGTGATAAACTAATTTTATAGATACATATGACCTTTTGTAAATATATTAAAGCTTTTAGTTTGAACATATCTTCTGTATATATTTTATTTAAATTCTAATAAATGAATAGTGTCAAAATTGACACTATTGTTATTTTATAAAAATAACATATTATAAAATTGTTTAAAAATCACAAATATATTTAAAAATTATAAATTTAAATTTATATGGTCTATAATGTTATAAAGTAAACAATTATGGAAAATTAACAACAAATAAGTAATTATTTGTTATAATTTAAAATTTATAATTTTGTTACCACAAATAAACATAAATAGATTAAATAAGGATAAATCAAAATGATAAGGTTTAAAATAAGATCCAAACATGTCTAAATTTAATTGGTTGATGCGATTACAACCCTATCTCATCTAATCTTATAATATGAGTCATTTTTGGAGGTTTTTAAGTGGGGGTAGATTTATTATAAATTAATATTTTTAAGAATTCCAAAGGTGCCCCTCTCCTCCCTTATAAAATGACACCTCCTCCCTCTCTTCCTCACACAACTTTTAGCCTTCATGCTCGCCCAACCCCTACCAAATTCTATTCTCCACTTCCCTAGAAACATCCTAGAGGTTCTGGTCTTCCTCAAAGACCAATTTTAGTACCCTAAGAGGAGGTCTCAAAAAGGCGCTTCAAAGAAGAGGTAATTTCTGTTACCGATTCTTTCACCTTTATTTCTTCTTCCACTTCTTATTCTTAGGTTTTTTCATTATGAATTAATAACATCAGTATCACTCATATAATGATATGTTATTATAAGTATGAAACAATCCTAATTCACCATCTATCCAACCTATGGAAAACGAAATCACCGCGCGTGTGTACGTATGGAATACCGTCTCCACGCCGTGGTGTAATCTGTTTTTCCACCAACACCTTACATGGATGGGAATTATGGTGTAAATAATAACTATACATAGTTATTATAACATCATAATGATCATGATATATTGTATCATCCACTCCAATTCAATTCAAAAATTATGGAAATGATATCATCGCTCGTGCGTACGTACAGACTACCGTCTCCACGACGCGATGAGATTCATTCTCCATGTTAACCATTTAAGAATGATTATAAAGTATATATAAGAAATAATAATGAAATATATGACATTATAAAGCTACTATATTTATGTGTATATATATGTATGTCATATACTTAATTCCTCTCAATTCAATAAAGAAACAAAAACAGCGTTCATGCGTACATACGACCTACCGTCTCCATGAACGGTGTATTTCTTTCCATTTATCGATCCATTATATATATGTATATTATGAATATATATTATATATAAATAATGTTTTATATTCTATAATTATGTAATAATGATCTAAGTAATCATATGAATAATTACAAGTTAAAACACGAATGACAAATGAGACGATTTTACCCAAAACGCTACTTTAACATGAATTTTCAAAAGAATGGGTAATATGAAGTCATAAGTGAACCATATATGATATAATAACAATGAATATGATTCTGTAATAAGTAAATTACATTATTTATATCATTGTACAGGAGGTTCGGACACTTACGAAGCAAATCGGACCTAAGGTAAGTGAAATATCACAATCTCATTTTTATCCGAGATAGTTTATACTTTAGTATTTACTGGGGTGTATTTTATCATCCACATCCATGTTTCCTCAATATGTAATATTATTTCCATCCACCTACAATTGTTTAAATCCAATTTTACCCTTTAGTAAGTTTTAGTAAAAGATATGAAAGGAATGTTTTGTCGTTTTTCGTACGAGGTACTTTTTGACTTTTCCAACAAAAGTACGAGAAGAATGTTTTTTTAACGTATACGGCATGAATGGATTTTTAAAACATTATTTCCAAGAAGATTACTTTTAAAGTTTTCATGTTTATTTTTAATCAACTTGTTTTAGTTTTTAATTGTACGACATGTTAAGAAAGGAAAAGTTTTTTTGAAGTAGAAATGATATTTTTCTCAAGAATGAAGTTCAAGTGTTTTATCAAAATTATTTTCCATCTAAGAAAATAAAGGGTTCTGTTTTTATCCCTATTATTACATTGATTTTATTATGTTGTGATGGAATTATTTTTATGAATTCCTTTATCGTATATGAATTTTTTTATGATGTCATGATGTTTAAGATTCCCAATTTTATTAAATGGGTTATGAAATGATGTATGATTTATGATTTTGTGGCACACATCAGAATAGTATCATTATGAGATGGGTGGGACCTATATCTCCCTCCAATGCATTGGGTAAATATTTTATATCTCATGAGATAGACATGGCTGGAATGGTAGGTTATACCGGTTCAGTGAAACAGGACTGAAACGAGGGTGACTCGGTTCAGAAAGGGACTTTGTCCACTAAGATTGTCTTGGAAATGAGTCTTGACTAATAAGATATGATTATTTAGGATTATGTGTGTATGCCACAAAGTTTCATGTTTTATGTTATGATTATTATGATTACATTTCACTGCCATGAGTTATCCCAGGTTATGAAATTATGATCTCTTTCACAAGTTAATATTTCCAAAAGATATGTGCTTATGTATATGATGTGATTGATATTTCTTTTGTTTACCCTAACTGAGAATTTGATCTCACCCTTTTATGTTTTCTTTTCCCCGGGATATAAAGAAATATTTTTGGTATAAAAAGAAGAAGATCTTTATGGGAGATGTTGACGATCTTTCACTAGGATTAGAAGATTATATTCCGAGTTTCCAAAGACACTAAACTATTACGATCCTTGTGTGTGTGTTTTTGTTATGTACTAAGTATTCTGCAAATGTAATGTAATGTCAATTTACGTCAAGCTTGGGGTCTCTACAGTAGGTATCACAGGAAAGGTTTAGTCAACCTTTGGAAACTAGGATGCGAAAATGTTAGTGAGATCCCTAGAGATATTTCTATGTTATGTCTAGGGATGCCCCTAAGGATAAGTATACGTATAGGATATAGTCCTAGAACTATGGTAACAATATTAGATTAAACAAAAGATGTTAGATATTGAAGTTACTCCCCCTTTATTATGATTTTTTCCTCTCACACTATTCATTTTGGGTTTTAGAAAATGGCTGGAAACAAGGTGATTCACGATAATGGAGGATATGCTGGACAATGGAATGATATTTTTCATGAGAAACCAAATGAAATGGGATTTGGAAGTCCAAAAATCATTATTATGCCGAATCAGCAATCTCATAATATTATCAATAAACTCAAATTTGGTAAGTTTCCTAACTCGGCTAATAAGAGAAAGATGGAGTTTCATGATGATCATAGAGGAAAGAATGTTCAATTTCCCCTATCTAAATCATGTGGGAAGAGGCATCAAGGAGAATGTTTCAAAGGAACTGGAAGATTCTTTGGTGTGGAAAAGAAGGAAACAAAGCCAGTAAGTGCAATGGAAAAGTTTCAGTTAACACCATGAATGAGGTTAATGGTATTGCTACGACATAAACAATGGTTAAATGTTTTAAATGTGGAATGTAAGGGCATTATGAAAACCAATTCCATAAGGGAATGTCTCATGAAGAGAATCGGTATGGTCGTATGGGTAGTATTTTTGTTGATGATGATGAAGAGACTACAAATGATATGTGAGATGAAAGAATTGTTGAAGATCGGTCAATGGTTTAAGAAGGCAGTGGAATGATTACATGTTTATCAAGTGTAATGTTGTACTATAGAATAAAAAGACATCTAAGGATTGTTACACTGTTGTATTTCCTTACGTTTTGAATGTTTATGATGAATGGTATGAGTAACAATGAAAGGTTATTCAGATATTTTTTTGGAAAGTGGATGATATGCGCATAATGAAGTGATAAAGAGAAAATGAAATGTTTGACAGTATTCATGAGCTCATGATTGATATAAGGACTAAGTGATATCATGGTTTGATTATAAAGAATTTTGTGGATTTTGGTTTGTGGAAAGTGTTAACTTTTAACTTCATTCATGTTTTCACTAAGGTTCAATGGAATACATTATTAAGGCCTTCAAATGATTGGAATGTGACCAGCAATATAAAAATGCAGTATTACGATATATGGGGATCAACGATGGTATTAAATCTCTAGTAATCATTTTCACTATGTTACGAGAGTGGACCAAATTATTTTAGATAAGCCTAAAGATTGGAATGGATTATGTTGGACATAAGTTAGTATTGTTTTAGGATAGAACTTTTTTTTTATATTATTGATGGGATTTTATAGTAATGTAGTTTTAGAAAAAGGACAACCTGCAGGACGGGCGACAGCCCATCACGTCGGACAAGGCTGTGGGAATCGAACCCACAACCGAAGTGAGACTGGCCTTTATCGCCTACCACTGGAATACAGGAAGTCCCTGGTTAGTAGAAACTAGTTTTATTTTATTAAGAGGTATGATATATTTAGTATAAGTTCAACCTCACAAAAGACGGACTTATGAATATTTGATAACTATTGCTAACCTTTTGTTTGAAACAGATGGAATGACCCATCATTCTATCACATGATCTTTTAACACCTCATTTCATTAAGAGATGAAGTGGAAACTGGTCAAAGCAGGAACAACAGTGAGATTGTACCAAAATCAAGTAAGTATTTCTTCTAATTCAAAATTTTCAACTTTGTGGAAATGATATTGAAAACCAAAAATGTTGTCCTAATGATCTTATATTCGATGAATCAGATGGTACCCTAGATCATCACAAATTTATGGATTTGTTATTGTTGGCTTTTTCATAGCCATGTCCTCTACCACTCTCCATCAGAACATGATGGTTAGATTTCTCTTCCATGTCCATATTTTCACCTATGTTCGCCTATGTGGATACCCAGTGATTAGTTAACTTGGGTAACCATTACGTTTTATACTTTAGTTTTTAAATATATGTTTTGTTATTCCTTTTTACGATGTGGTTTTCTATCAAAGAAACTTTCAAATAGTAAACCATTTATAACCCTGACGAATTTCGAGGGCGAAATTCATTTTAAGGGGGGTAGAATGTAACACCCCGAGATTTTATGAAAAATATTATTTTAATTTCATTAATGTCTTGTGTTGTATTATACATCATCATTACCTTGCGTGATACGCAAAACCGTATTAGCTTGCAGTATACGCAACACTATTCTTGGACCGTGTTACACACAATTTTGATAATAGTTATTCTATGCAACATTGAGTGTATATATATATATATTAAATGTATAAATGAAATATGGTTGGATTATGTTATATGAAACAACGAAGGATTCTTTCACAACACAAAACCCTGACTTGGCTTGCATTACACGCAATCACGACCTTCCTCGATAGCGTGTGTTGTACGCAATACCGGGTTTTAATAAACAATGATATATTATTATAATATTGTCATGAACTAGCTGTTATGAATATTATTAACTAAATTTGTAATTTTATAAAATTATTATTCATCTTTCACATTTTCTAGAACATGGTATAAGTACAAAATAAATTTTTCGGGTAAAATAAGTATTTTAAAAAAAATGCAGTTTTGCCGCCTTTTGATGGCGCACCCACTTTAAATCTAGTTTTTGACATTTTTATATGTTTAATTTGACAAAATAAAATTCTTCATTTGAATCAGGATGTAATAATTTACATTAGATAATGTTTTGATATTTTTTCGATAACTTTCATATTTTAATGAATAGTAAAAACATGCTATATTTTAATTAAAAAAACTTTTTTCATCATAATATCTTATGTTGTAAAATTAAAATATTTAATGGTTTTAAAGTATAAATAGAATATATTTTTACCATTTAATATAATGTATGTCATTAGCATTTATTTTACCTTGAATTCGTAGGTTAAATCAATTTAATCTTTTGCAATGTTTTAAAGAAAACTTGTTTTTATTCGACAACGGGATTAATTTTAATTTAATTTCTGCAACTTATGTGTATTGAATTTTAAAAAATGGATTCCATATTTGGAATCATTGGGTCCAAATTATGTTAATAGACTACTTTTTATTTTTGGGAATTATGAATAGTAACTACGGTAAATTTTATTTACGATAGTTAAAGGTAAATCGGGTAATTAAGGGTAAATATAATATTATAAAATTACCCTAAAACATGCCAAAATTCAATTTGATGGATAAAAGTAAACCCATATCAACTAAGGGTCGGATTAGATTAATTTTATGGACTTTTGAACATGAAAATAATTTAATTATTATTAAAACCAAAGAAAGTGACAACATGTCACTTTCTTAAATCTTATAAGTATAATAATTTTAACTTAGTGATAAACATCATAAAACTTGGAACATGAATAGTATCTAGAAATATAACAAAATTATCTACATCATGAGAATTTATTTAAAATTTTTTGGGAGTAAATAGTTATCATTAATTGTAACACAATAGTGATGCAGAAATTATTTATCTAGTGTAAAATCAAGAATATAGTTTTTATTAAACTAATAGTGACCATAAAAGGAACAAAACCCTGACCAAAACTTATTGGTCATGTAAATTGAAACTATAATCATCCAATGGTCGAATATTTGACCAGTTGGAGTCTTATACAATAAATTATGACACTTATATTATTTTATTTTAAATGATGCCAAAGTTGTCACCTTCATAATTTAATATATATAACAATTTAAATGTTGTGATTTTAAGATGATAAATCCGAGTAAAAGTATTATTGTGAAAGGTGATATATTTATCTTCATCATAGGATTTTTAGTTTAAATTTTTATGCGACAAATAAGTATATTAAATAATTATACAAAAATGATGTAGTAATTATTTTATTAAGAGATAAACCAAATAAATGGTTTTAAAAAATAATAAAATAAATATTATATGAAATATTTAATGTGATCCACTAATTTTATAGATACATATGACCTTTTATTAATATATTAATGCTTTTAGTTTGAACATATCTTCTGTATATATTTTATTTAAATTCAAATAAATGAATAGTGTCAAAATTGACACTATTGTTATTTTATAAAAATAACATATTATAAAATTGTTTAAAAATCACAAAAATATTTAAAAATAATAAATTAAAATTTATATGTTCTATAATGTTATAATGTAAAACATTATGGAAAATTCACAAAAAATAAGTAATTATTTGTTATAATTTAAAATTTAGAATTTTATTACCACAAATAAACTTAAATAGATTAAATAAGGATAAATCAAAATGATAAGGTTCAAAATAAGATCCAAACATGTCTAAATTTGATTGGTTGATGCGATTAAAACCCTATCTCATCTAATATTAGACATGAGTCATTTTAGGAGGTTTTTAAGTGGGGTTAGATTTATTATAAATTAATATTTTTAAGAATTCCAAAGGTGCACCTCTCCTCCATTATAAAAGGGCACCTCCTCCCTCTCTTCCTCACACAACTTTGAGCCTTCAAGATCGGCCAACCCCTACCAAATTCAATTCTACACTTCACTAGAAACATCCTAGAGGTTCTGGTCTTCCTCAAAGACCAATTTTAGTTCCCTAAGAGGAGGTCTCAAAAAGGTGCTTCAATGAAGAGGTAATTTCCGTTACCAATTCTTGCACCTTTATTTCTTCTTCCACTTCTTCTTCTTAGGTTGTTTCATTATAAAGTAATAATATCAGTATCACAAATATACTGATATGTTATTATAATTATGAAACAATCCTAATTAACCATCTATCCATCCTACGGAAAACGAAATCACCGCGCGTGCGTAGGTACGGAATAGCGTCTCCACGCCGTGGTGTAATATGTTTTTCCACCAACACCATACATGGATGGGTATTATGGTGTAAAGAATAACTATAAATAGTTATTATAACATAATAATTATTCTGATATATTGTATCATCCACTCCAATTCAATTCAATAATTATGGAAATGATATCATCGCTCGTACGTACGTACAGACTACCGTCTCCACGACACGATGAGATTCATTCTCCATGTTAACCATTTAAGAATGATTATAAAGTATATATAAGGAATAATAATGAAATATATTACATTATAAAGATACTGGATTTATGTGTATATATATTTATGTCATCTACTTAATTCCACTCAATTCAATAAAGAAACGAAAACAGCATTCATGCGTACGTACGGCCTACCGTCTCCATGAACGGTGTATTTCATTCCATTTATCGATCCATTATATATATGTATATTCTGAATATATATTACATATAAATCATGTTTTATATTCTATAATTAAAATAATGATCTAATTAATCATATGAATAATTACAAGTTAAAACATGAACGACAAATGAGACGATTTTACCCAAAACGCTACTTTAACATGAATTTACAAAAGAATGGGTAATATAAAGTCATAAGTGAACCATATATGATATAATAACAATGAATATGATTCTTTAATAATTAAATGACATTATTTATATCATTATACAGGAGGTTCGGACACTTAAGAAGCAAATCAGACCTAAGGTAAGGGAATTATCACAATCTCATTTTTATCCGAGATTGTTTATACTTTAGTATTTACTGGGGAGTATTTTATCATCCACATCCATGTTTCCTCAATATTTAATATTATTTACATCCACCTACAATTGTTTAAATCCAATTTTACCCTTCATTAAGTTTTTAGTAAAAGATATGAAAGGAATCTTTTGTCGTTTTTCGTACGAGGTGATTTTTGACTTTTCCGACAAAAGTACGAGAAGAATGTTTTTTTAACTTATACGGCATGAATGGATTTTTAAAAAATTCTTTCCAAGAAGATTAATTTTAAATATTTCAAGTTCATTTTTAATCAACTACTTTTAGTTTATAATTGTACGACATGTTAAGAAAGGAAAAGTGTTTTTGAACTAGAAAGGATATTTTCCTCAAGAATGAAGTTCAAGTGTTTTATCAAAATTATTTTACATCTAAGAGAATAAAGGGTTCTATTTTTATCCCTATTATTACATTGATTTTATTATGTTGTGATGGAATTATTTTTAGGAATTACTTTATTGTATATGAATTTTTTTATGATGTCATGATGTTTAAGATTCCCATTTTTATTACATGGGTTATGAAATTATGTATGATTTATGATTTTGTGGCACACGTAAGAATGGTATCATTATGAGATGGGTGGGACCTATATCTCCCTCCAATGCATTGGGTAAATATTTTATATCTCATGAGATAGACATGGCTGGAATGGTAGGTTATACTGGTTCAGTGAAACAGGACTGAAACGAGGGTGACTCGGTTCAGAAAGGGACTTTGTCCACTAAGATAGTTTTTGCAATGAGTCTTGACAAATAAGATATGATTTTTTATGATTATGTGTGTATGCCACAAAGTTTCATGTTTTATGTTATGAATATTGTGATTACATTTCACTTCCATGAGTTATCCCAGGTTATGAAATTATGATCTCTTTTACAGGTTAAGATTTCCAAAAGTTATGTGATTATTTATATGATGTGATTGATATTTCTTTTGTTTACCCTTACTGAGCATTTGAGCTCACCCTTTTATGTTTTCTTTTCCCCAGGATATATAGAAAGGTTTTAGGTATTAGAAAAAAGAAGATATTTATGGGAGATGTCGAAGATCTTTCACCAGGATTAGAATATTATATTCTGAGTTTCCAAAGACACTAAACTATTACGATCCTTGTGTGTGTGTTTTTGTTATGTACTAAGTATTCCGAAAATGTAATGTAATGTCAATTTACGCCAAGCTTCGGGTCTCTACACTATGTGTATTTATAATTCTACTATTGTAAAGATAAATAGGTTTGGTTGTTTAATGTGCCTGTAAAAATTTAAATGGAGTATTACTACAAAGCAGGGAATGGAATTCTACATAACATAACCATGCGACATGTTTTTTTAGGCACATAACTTCTAGGATTTTTCCATTATTTATTTTAATTTTTACTTATGAGATAATAATTTTCAAGGGGGTCCTTTTTAAGGATGCTTGGTGAGAATTAGTTCCCTAGTAGGCTGATGACTTGGAACAAGATTTCTGACCTACATATATGTGAGTACCTTGACTAGGAATCCGAATTCATGTTGCCTTTGGTTTTGATAATGTAAAATGGGGTTTCTTAGGAGTTATTCCATATGGTTTATGTCTAACCATTGAATCCATAGATATAACATAGGGTTTAGTTATTAGTTTTTTGTTTCACATTATGGAATCTCACAAGAGGGGTTATCTTGATCATTCATGTTCCTCAAAAATGGGGATTCATGGATAAAATCCATAGTTTTGGGACCAATACATAAGAGGTAATATCGGGTTATAAAAAAGGCAGGGTAATTCCTTGGGAATTCATGTGATGGAGCACCTTGAGTGTTGATTATTTTTTTTTGAGGTTGGATTTAAGGCCATGACCATTTTGAGGCATGTCCCCATTGAATTTTGGTGCTCTTAGGAAGCATGGTGAAATTATGGATGAATTTTCATGACTATAATGATGTTGAGTGGGTTCTAAACAAGTGGTTTACTTAATAAACTGACATGTCATGCAGTATGTTTGATGTTTATGAAACATAGCCTACTTCCATAGTGTGTGACTCATGGGATTCTGAGTAATGTGATGTGAATAGGTGGTATCTGATTGTACAAGTGCTGTATTATATGTTAATTAAATGGTATGTACTAGGTTTCCATGGTAAATAGTAAAATATGAATCAGTGAGTAGATAAGTGTCAGCTAAGGATTGTTGGATCCTGATAAAACACAAGAGGGAATGTCTGATCATTGTTTTAATTAAATCATAGATGTCCCACCATGGTAAAACGTATTTTGGAGAGGGATAGGGTTTATAAGACTATGATTCAGGTGAATCATGGTAATATATTTATTGGATGAGGTAACCATGGCTCATCAGAAGCAACATGTGTGTTGACATAGAACCTATTGAGGTAATTATCTATGAGTAGTATAAAGTAAATCATATGGTAGGGAGTAGACCATAAAACATTGAATGTGTGACCCTTGTTTCATATTAGTTTCACAGTGTGTTATGGAAAACAGTGTGTGATTAGGTAATGGGTAACGATTGAGGTTTTGTAACTGGTACTTGGGTATGAGTGAACTTGCTACATTAATTTACTACGTATGGGGAAGGAAAAAGTGTACTATATAGAAGTACAAAGCACTTTTTTGATGTCCAATTAGCATGGTGAGATTTTTTTTTGGAAGTTAATTTTGTATTTTGCATCGTTTTTGTTAAATGGGTATTGTTTTTGATGGATCATTTAATGAATGAAAAATATGAGTTCACATAGAATAGGGTTTATGAATTATCATAGGACTCAAGATGGTTTTAATGGGATATAAACATGTGTCAGCTGTGTCATGATCCTGGACGTAGAGAGGGATCACGATGAAGGTTTTGGAATAATAATATCCCAACCTGGGAATTGTGTTGGGAGTCAATTATAAATCTACTGAGGGAATTCAATGATAATAGAATGCCTTCAATGTTTAAGGCATCATGATCTGTTGTCTTAATAGTTTGTCGGTGGGTGTAGAAATTGTTTTTTTGATAGGTCATTCATATGAGGAATATGTGATTTTATGTGTAAATTTGGTTGTTGCACTTTGGAAACCCAGCCAATCACATCATATAAGATACATCATGAGTATTTTGATAATTGATTGGGGACTGTCATGAAAAATATGGAACGTTTATGCCTTGTTCATGGGATATGCACACTTACCTGATTTAGTTTAAAATCTACATGGGGTATGATATAAAGTTCTGACTTGCCTTTTTGTTGGTGATTGGATGTGGTAATTGGAATCAACAACATGCACATCCATAGTCCTTATGATAGGTGTTTCTATAGGGTTTATGATGGTGGGAAGTGTGGTGGCTCCAAATTGGATGTTGTAAGCCAAGTCCTATGGTGGGGAGAACTAGAGGCTGGTTAATTAATAATTTTATGACACACTAGTGTATATAGTTTGATGACAACCATATAGTTCCTTCATGGTGCTTCAATATGATAAAAGTGTGGAATTGGTATTTTGAGAACCTAATACATTATATTTGGAGTAGCACTATGGAAGCACGTTGAGATTTTGATGAAAAAACATGTCCATTTGAAAAATAATTAGCAATCAATTTTGGGTGAGTTTTATAAATGTATTTCTACATTGACTTATTGGGTATGATAAGTATTATTTTAGGGATATTGTATGGCCCCACGTATCGCATAAGTATGAAAATTATCTTTGGAATCAAAATTTTTAGTTTAGATGATGGGTAAATATATTTTTTGAGATTCATAAGACTGTTTTGAGTAGTGTAGTAGCTCAAAATAAGATTTTAAATATGCTCTGAGTCTTGAGAGGTATATTTGGGGCTCATAGGATCCCCATGAGTGGCAGGGTGGCTACTAAATTAGAGCCACTTGCTAGCAATAAGGACCCAATGGAAAACTGTTGGCCACTAACACCTTTCTATTGGCTTTAATTAGAAAAATATATCATTACCCCTTAAACATAAGGATTAGTAAACAATCAACATTATCTTTATTTTATCACCTAAATCAAGGACCAAACACCCTTTCTTCCCCTCTTCTCATTTGATAATGAGTGGATTTTTTAGGTCATTCATTTGTTATTTAAGGTGTTTCACTGACTCCAGTAACCTCCATAGATGTTTATCTCCCTTATCATCTATTTTTGAATTCATGGTTTTCTTAATTTGATAACAATTCCACCATGCCATGTTAGAATTGTTTATTTTTTCAGGGTATTTTAGGTGGATTATGTAGAGAAGATCCTGTAAAAACGTTTTCCCATAGTCTCATGTCGTAGTGAGGTAGGTAATCCCCCATAATCATTTTTTAGGATTTTGAGAAGAATTAAATGAATATGATAATAGAGTATATATTTTATATTCCATATTTTTCATGGATTTCATATGGGATATACTTGGATAATGCTGACACATTGTTTCTCATAGTTTTAGTAAAGGTATGTTTTACTACAAATTTTGTATATGAATCTCCATAAAATTTAAATTTATTACATCCTTTTTTGTTCAATTGGTTATGGATTTGTTCAACAGTATGGTTAAGTGTCTATAGTGATCTATTCATGATCATTTAATCACTATTATAACACGATAAGGTGAACCAAAGGGCTTCTATCCTTTGAAGCCTTCATGAATTAAAATTTGAATTTATTTAGAAATTTACTGCTTTAATTAATTCATTAAAAATTCATTATAATTAATTAAATTGGTTGTTTTCTTAGGAGACCAGGCCTTGATTATTTTTTACAATGGCTAGTTTGGCTTGGTGAACCTTAGTGGGAGTCGATAGGTTCTTAAAAAAATGGGAAACCACATTAATTTACGGTTTGTGGTTCTTATGCATCTTCTAGTTGGTATTATTCGTTTTTTATATGAATGTGGAGTTAGCGGTCTACCCAAATTAGTTGGTGTTCAATTTTATATTTTTTGAGTTTTTTATTAATAAATGAATCATATGGTTGAAATTACATATGGGATTGAGGGCCCTGATGGACCCTCGTGCACCAGTTGGACATCTTAGTTTCTGATGGACAAGAATATAAATGGAACCATATTTCTCGAAATAATGTAACCCATGGAGGGTGTGAATAAATTGACATGAAATGAATATGATATGGTTCCATTGTGGAAGGGGACCAAATCACCTTTATATTGAGTGGGGTGATGAATTTTGATTCATGGACAAGGTCTTGGGAATGAGAGATTCCCTAGTAGCATCCAGATCTATGAGATTACCATTTTGTGAGTTTTACTCCCCCACTAGGATGTGACAACATAGGCAGTTAGACTATGTAGAGACTGGAAAATGAACTAAGTGTCTATGCCAACCTAGGAAGTCTAATAAAGAGATTGGAATTATGAACATCCCCCTATAATGACATTCCTATGAGGTCAGAAAGACCACAATGAGACATAGGGGACCTTTATAGGTTCCCATGTTACTTATGACCACAATAGGATGGTAGAAATGGGAATTGGTAGATATTGTATCAGGTGTTAACATAGAACATTTATGGACGATGTGTTCCGAGAGGGATATTGATGTTGTTGATGGGTTTAAGAATCTGACAAACCCAAACATTCTATTTATATATTCAATTATTTTCTTTTTTTATAGCTATACATTCCCAATAATTCTTCCTAGAACTTGACATATGGGTCTGGTAAGATGTGATGGAATTAATGGGGATTCCTGGTGGAACCTTGTGGGAATATATTTTTGAGAATTATGCGATACTGCTATAATATAAACTATATGTGATAAAATCATAATGGACTCCTATGTGTGATTCCTAGGTTCTAACCGATGAGATATGAAGGAATTCCTATGATACCTAGATTCAATCATAGTACTACAAGGGATGCCTCGGATTCCACAAGTCCCCATAAAACAAAAACTAATATGATCTATCCCCTTAAAATTGGTAATTTAATATGATTACAATTATTATTTTGATATTCCTAGTTCATCCCTAAGATCCAACCTCTTTATCCAATGGATATTACATGATCTGGATTAGGAATCCCATGATAACTTGTATCTGTCCATTTGGTAAGGTGACATTTAGATGGATCAATTTATGTGATTTATTAGGATACATTGGAATCAAATTTAAATGATTTTTTATACTTGTAGTTTGGACGGAATCCTCATAATCCAAGGATCTTATTTTTGACCAATTTATAATGTGATATTTGACCATTTTAGTCCATGATTCAGGTGTTCCTTTGTTAACTGTAGGATCTACTTTTAATATGGTTGGAATAATGGTGTGATGTGCTTAGAGACACCATGGAACTAACCAAAATATGTATTTATTGTCAGGCTCACAAGCCTTAGGATAAAATATGGTTACTAGTATATGCGTATAAATTGGTCTTATTGAGAAGTTATGGTTTGAATGATCATCATGATGTGTGTGGAGACACTTTGACACCTGGTCAGAACTAGTAGTATAGTTGTAATTTATTTCTTTGGATTGTTTATTTATTTTATATTAGAATGTTACATGAACATACACTATATATATTGGTTAT
Organism: Viscum album; assembly: GCA_963277665.1. Lineage (NCBI taxonomy): Eukaryota > Viridiplantae > Streptophyta > Magnoliopsida > Santalales > Viscaceae > Viscum > Viscum album. The sequence goes on along the minus strand of OY728133.1, from coordinate 1,367,317,110 downwards.
GGATGGGAACACATTGGTAGTGAACAACTGAGTTATGTACCCACACCCTACTCGGCTGACCATGACACTTGGGTCCCCATGAATATCTCTATCATGTCATGGGGATTTGTTGGGATGTGGCCTAGTATGATGTTGATAATCAAGATGGGTAACTCAATTGGTGTTAGAGACAAGATTTGAGTGGAGGATCAAGGTATATAGTAAAACCTTAGATACTGTTACTTATTCTTTCATTCTATCATTATTTGTCTATGTGATCAGTTTGGTAGGAAATCATCCTTGTATGATAGTATTGTTTTCAAATTTCATGTTATTAAAAATTTGTTTATTTTATTTATCCTATATATTCTAATTATAATTATTGATAAGGATAATTATTTATTTTATTCATTACTAAAATCTATGACGTAAGGGGTATAACTTTTCAATGATACCTATTTTGACCCCTTCTACTAGTCAAAAGCCTTTACAATTTGAGGTGGCACTCTTAATGCCTTGTGGTAAACCTATCCATGGGAACTAGTTGAGAGGAATGCGAACTGTGGATTTATAAGAAATGAAAAAAAACATTTTGTCACTGGTATATTTTTTATTGATTTTTATAGGTTTAATTATTTATTCATGGATTCTCTAGATGTTGGAGAATAAAAACCTTAGTTTTTGAATAAATAAACCCTAACACACAGTTAGTGAATGCTAAATATTAAATATATGACCCTCTATATGAGGGGATTTTTTATAAGATAGTTCATTTATAATGGTTATGTATTGTTTTTCTTTCCATGTTATAGTCACTAGGATATTTATGTCCTTGTTTTCGGGATATAGTTACCACCATACTATTTCTAAAGGGTTCACTAGCGTTGCGGTTAGACCATACATCACTATCTATCTCATTGATTTTTTTTATTTCAATAAATCCCATTATGAAATTTAACCAAAAATCATCTGTCATCCTCCCCATTCATGTGTCGAATCTCCACTTGGGTGGGATCGTACATTAAATTGTTCTCGTAGTGATTTCTCCATGGATATTGGTTATTTGGATTGATTTATGCTTCATTCTTCTTGATTTCTTCATACTCTACGCTTGTTCCTCCATTTTTTCTTCCATTTTCAAGGAATTCTGAAACACAAGAATAAATTTTACCCAAATATATGTGTTTTTAGGGGAATCATGTATTTATTTTTGGGTTAGTTTTATGTTGACTCCACCCACTTGATTCTTGCTACATTTTATTAATGAAATGCATTCATATTTGGTTTCGAGGTAGGAGTCTCTATATAATGGTTTTTTTCCATTGTCAAACTTTTTTACTAGATTTAATTTTTATTTATATATAACAAATTTATTTTTAATTATGATTTTATTATTGGAATAACCATGATTTGTTTGATTCTTGATTTGTGTTCTCTATTCTGGGGTTTAACATTTCTTCTCCAAAAGATGCTGTTTATTTTATTATGATGTGACAGATAAAATGTTTTGATGATGATTTAGGTTTTAAAAGGGGTTCAATGAATATGATTTTAAATAATTTTTAAAATATTTATAATTCAATATTGACTATGGGAATATACAATTTATGAAATTGGAATTTATACTACATTATGCGTTTGGAAATTTGACACACATTGGAGCACTTGATTTTGTGAGTAATATAGTCAATCATGGAATTATAATATATCATGTATTATCTAAAGAGTGTTACCCAATGTTCCATGGAATACCATGGATGAATTTTTCTCATGGGGACCAAGAGTTATAATGAAAAAGAGTTTTGTTATGTTGATTGAGAGTGACCATATACATATTTTAAGGCCCAAGGAAGACATAGATAGATTAAAAACATATTTTACTCACATAGTGTTTCCTCAAGAATTGGGGATGACCTCGTTGATTTAAGGTTCAAACATTCCAATCGGTTTCTAATGGGTTTTTTCATAGAACCGGAAACATCCAATGATTCCATATCCATTTGGACCTACTTTCCAAAGGTAGGAGCTCATTAGTTGTGGACTGATGAGGCTATGGAATTTTCATTGGTTGAGAGGATGGGAGGTCGGAATCATCACACATTTTTGAGGGGAATTATTTTCTACTCTGGGACTCTCTTTATAGATTTAAGATATGTTTGTGAATCCTTATTACATTACCAAGTATAAAATAAGCTTTACATTAAATCTGAAATTCAATGATTGATATGTAGGAAATTTAGAAAATCATTTATATGTATTTGACATTATTCATCAGAAGAGAATCATTTGTATTTGTTATAGATTCTTGGTCAATGGTATCCTTCAATACATAAAAGTCTCTTGGTCATTATGATGACCATACTAGTTTTAATGCCACTCAGTGGGGTACTTCAAGTTTATTGTCATTCAGAAGGACATGGATTATTTCAGTGTTGGGATCGTACTCGCAGATGGGCTACCTACGTATCCTTTTTTTAAAAGGAATCATAACCCACGTAGTTCAAGTATGGTAGTATGATGATTATAATTGACGACTCAAAGAAAGATGTCATAATTACTTTTACACTCTAAGCTTATGTGAGTCATGCTCAGTGTGAGAAGCAAGAGGTATTGTTAAAACCAGACAATTTGTGCCATGAAAGATGGAATCATATGAAATGATGTGGGGCTTATGTAAGTATGACTGTCCAAATAGATGAAGATTACGATTTACATCAGGGATGAAATCGAGGAACAGGGTCAATAATGGTGTAACACCCCGAGATTTTATGAGAAATATTCTTTTTAATTTCATTAATGTCTTGTGTTGTACGCTACACCAAAAGGAGCTTGCACAACACGAATCCCTGACTTGGATTGCATTACACACAATCGCGACCTACCACGATAGCGTGTGTGGTACTCAATACCGAGTTTCTCTAAACAACGATATGTTATATAAACTAGCCGTTATGAATAATAATACCCACTTTTTGAAATTTTATAAATTTTATCATTCAAAATGGACTTTATTTTTGGATTTAGAATATCAAAATTAGCCTAGGGTGAATTTTTGGTATTTATCTGAAAACATTCAATTTTTTGATAAATAGTGAAAACACAGGGTTACTATTCAAAAACCTACTTTTTATTAAAATAATTAATTATTTTATTTAAATTTATTTAAGGTCAAAATTGATACATAATACCTATATAAGTTCAATTTAAGTCATTGGAGTCATTTTATTTTATTGAACTTTTCCCCGTCTTTTACCCACCTCATAGGAGAATTTGCAAATTCACATGAAACTTAATTTTACCGCTTCTATGAGTGGAATTTTGAAAATCCAAGAGACACGGTTAATATCAAGGACTAACATGTTGTTCAATGAGATGAAAATAATTTTTGGTGAATATTAACTTATTACTCTTTTACCACAGTTAAAAGTAAATAGGGTAATTAAGGGTAAAAATGATATTATTATTACCCTAACACATATCCTAATTCTATTGGATAAGTTTAATTCGTCCAAAACAACCTTAGGAATAAAATATGACCAGTTAGGCCCACTTGGATTATATTAGGACATTTATTATTAATTTATTTAAAGAATGGTTAAAATATTTAAAATCATTGTTTAATAACTAAATCATTTTTAATATAGGGTTATACATAAGATAAATTCGACTATACATATTAATTAGAAATATAAAAATATTGCCTACATAATTGTGTTTTATTTATAATTTTTAGACATTAAATAAATTAATTTATTTATGACACAATGATGATGAAGTATTTATCTTATTAATGAAATATTGACAAAATTGTTGTTATAATACCCAAATAAATTTAATTTCAGACTTTTAATGAATTAAAATATTTTTCTAGGTTAATATGACATGTTAATATTGATTTAATGAACATATTTAGAACTAATAATTCTGTTATGAGTTTCACAAAAATCAATTACAAAATAGTGTCAAAATTGACATAAAATAGTTTTTAAAGAAAATATTTTATTATTAATTGTTATTTTATTTCTAAAAATCTATGGTTCAGCCACATGAATTAGATAAGGTTATATATATTAATAATAAACAACTTGGGGTTCTTTTGTCTTGTTATATTAAATTTATTAACCATATAGTGTAAGAAAAAAAGAAGACATGGTAAAAGAAAAATTATTTAACTTAAAGTTAAATCTAAATGATAAGATTAAAATTGAAACCTAAATTTGTCTAAATTCTATTGGATGAGTGGATTTTGACCCATCTCCACCTTATCTTAGAAATAAATCAATTTTGACCTATTAAAAACTGAATATGACTTTATAATAAAATAATATTTTTTGTTATTCCAAAGGTGCCCCTATCCTCCCTTATAAAAGGGAACCTCCTCCCTCTCTTCCTCAAACCACATTGAGCCTTCAAGCTCGGCCAAACCCTACCAATTTCTCTTATCCACTTTCCTAGAAACATCCTAGAGGTTCTGGTCTTCTTCAAATACCAATCTTTGTGCCTTAAAAGGAGGTTTTAAAAAGTCATGTCGAAAGAAGAGGTAATATCCGTTACCGATTCTTTCAACTTTATTTCTTATTCTACTTATTCTTATTTAGTTTTTTTTATTATGAAGTAATAAAATAAGTATCACTCATATACTGGTATGTTATTATAATTATGAAACAACCCTATTTCACCATCTATCCATCCTACGGAAAACGAAATCACCGCTCGTGCGTACGTACGGAATACCGTATCCACGCCGTGGTGTAATCTATTTTCCACCACCACCTTACTTGGATGGGTATAATGGTGAAAATAATAACTATATATGATTATTGTATAGTTATATTGAATCTGAAATAGTATACATACACTCCAATACAATTCCATGATCATGGGAACGATATCATCGCTCGTGCGAACGTATGGAATATCGTCTCCACGATGTGATGTAACTCATTCTACATGATCTTCATTGCATAATGATTATATAAATGAATTTAATGAATTAATATTATATATATTACACTAATACCATTCTGTAAATGAGGTATCTATAACCTAAAAAAGAATAAGAATTTATTCGACAAAACACGCATAAGAACAAAAATTAATAAACACGTGAATAACAAGTAGCAATGAAATATTACTAATAAGAAGCTTAGAATATGACCATATATGATATCATAAAAATAAGTATGATTCTGGAATAAGTCAATGACATTATTTAAATCAATATACATGAGGTTCAAACACTTATTAGCAAATCAGACCTAAGGTAATGGAAAATATCACAATCTCATTTTTATCCGAGATTGTTTATACTTTGGAATTTACTGGGGTATATTTTATCATCCACATCCATGTTTCCTCAATATGTAATATTATTTCTATCCTACTATAATTGTTTAAATCCAATTTTACCCTTCAGTGAGTTTTAGTAAAATATATGAAACGAATCTTTTGTCTTTTTTCGTACAAGATAATTTTTGACTTTTCTTGCCAAAGTACGAGAAGAATGTTCTTTTTTAACTTATACGGCATGAATGGATTCAGAGAACATTATTTCCATGAAGCATACTTTACAAGTTTTCATGTTTATTTTTCATCAACTTCTTTTGGTTTAAAATTGTATGACATGTTCAGAAAGGAAAAAAATGTTTTTGAAGTAGAAAGGATATTTTCCTCAAGAATGGAGTTCAAGTGTTTTATGAAAATTATTTTCCACCTAAAATAATATAGGGTTCTATTTCTATCCCTATTTTTACATTTTTATTATTATGTTATGATGGAATTATTTTTAGGATGTCCTTTTATTTTATATGGATTATCTTATGATGGCATGATGTTTAAGAATCCCATTTTTATTACATGGGTTATGCTATGATTTATGATTTTGTGGGACACATAATAATGGTATCATTATGAGAAGGGTGGGACCTATATCTCCCTCCAATTCATTGGGTAAAGATTTATACCTCATGAGACAGACATGGCTGAAATGTTAAGTTAATCCGGTTCAGTCTTACAGGACTGGATCGAGGAGTGAACTCGATTCAGAAAGGGACTTTGTCCACTAAGATGGTCTTGGCAGCAATGCCTTGGCTACTATGGAAATCATATCATGTGATTAATGGTTTCCACAATTACATGTTTAATTCCCAAGCTATTTTATCATGATTGATGTTCCCTTATGATATATGCCTTACGAACTTTCATGATTCATGTCTTTCCTCAAGATTTTTTTGTTTAGATTTTATGTTCATGTTTCTGCATTCAAATGTTTATGGATTGTTTTATGTTCTCTATGTTTACCCTTACTGGGCATTTGAGCTCACCCCTTTTAGGTTTTCTTTCCCCCAGGATATAAAGAATGGTTTTAGGTAAGAAAAAAGGGGAATATCATTATGGGAGATGTTGAAGATCTTTCACCATGATTAGAAGATTATATTCCATGTTTCCAAAGACACTAAACTATTATGGTCCTTGTGTGTCTGTTTTTGTTATGTACTAAGTATTCTGCAAAAGTAATGTAATGTCCATGTATGTCAAGCTTTCGTTCTCTACAGTTGGTATCGGAGGAATGGTTTAGATAACCTTTGGAAACTAGGATTCGAAAACTTTAGTTAGATCCCTAGAGATATTTCTAAGGTATGTCTTGGGATGTCCATAAGGTTAAGTATATGTATAGGTTATAGTCCTAGAATTACACTAAAAATCTTAGAATTAATACTAAGATGTTATATATTGAAGGTACTCTCCCTTTATTATGTTGTTTTCCCTAGCATGATTTTTTCCTCTCACACAACACTTTTTGTGTTTTAGACGAAGGCTGGAACCGTGTTGATCAATGTAATGGACAATGCAATGATTGTCCTCCTGACCAAACCAATGTCATGGGAGATGGAGTGCACAATATTATTTCTATACTTATACAAGATACGAATCATCCTTGACTTCCAAATGAACAGAGAAGGGAACAATATTCTATTGAGTCCTTCATGAGGCAATGTCCACCTTCTTTAAGTGGTCCTATGATCCACTTGTTGCTGAACAATGGATCAGTACCACAGAAAATATATTTTCAGTTATTTAATGTTCTGAACATGATAAAGTCATCTTAGTAGTGTATCGTTTGGAAGGTGAAGCTGATAAATGGTGGAATCTTATCAAGAATACGAGGCCAAGAGATGAAATTGAGTCCATGGAATGGGACGAGTTCATGAACTTATTTTTCAATAAGTACTTCCCTCGTATTCTTCTTACAAAGATGGAGAAGGAGTTTCTTGAACTAAAGAAAAAGGATGATGAATCTGTTGGTATATACGAAGAGAATTTTACAAAACTTGCAAGGTATGCATCTGGAATTATCATCCAACCTGAATGTAAAGTTGATCGATTTTTCAGTGGCCTAAAACCAAGACATCAAAGGGAATTATCTATAAGAGACTTTAGTAGCTATGAAGAAATTGTGCGTTGTGCTATCATGGTATAAATGGAAGTTGGAGTCACATATCCATCTCATGGTTTTGACAAGAAACGAAAGATGGAGATCAAGGAGAAATATCAGAATAATGGTGAAAGGAAGATGAATGTTTCCTTATGCTCGATGTTTGGAAAGAAGCCTGGTGGTAATTGTCTTAAAGGGACTAGAATGTGTTTTAAATTTGGAAAACAGGCTCATCGAGTAGCTGAGTGTCGATGTAATGGAAAAAGGGTTGCTAATGATGTGAATAATGAATAGAATGCAGAGAACGCACCACCAACACTTCAATGCTACAAGTGCAATGAAATGGGGCATTATGATAATCAATTCCCTAATCCAAGGGTTAATGATGATCGACATGAGCAACCACTTAAGGAAACGGAAAAAAGGGAAGTCACATGCGATCACTATTGGCGATGTTGAATATGACAACGATGTGGTGGAATGATTAAGTGTTTATGTAATGGGGTTCCAAAATAATGTTGTATATATTATCGTGGAATATTGGAATATTTATTGGTATATTGTGGTTATCAATAATTTTATGGTACCGGTAACCATGGAAAGTGATTGAGATATTTTTGGAAAAAAGATGATATGAACATAATGAAGGGATAAGGAGAAAATGAAATGTTTGTCTGTATTCATGAGCTTATGACGGATATAAGGAAATAGTTATATCATGGTTTGAGTATATAGAATTTTGGGGTTTTGGTATGTGGAAAGAGTTAACTTTTGACAGCACTCATATTTTCACTAAGAATCAATGGGTGTTCATTTTTCAGGATAATACATGATTAAGGTCATCGAATGTTTGGAATGTGACCAACAAGACACATCTTATGATATATGGGGATCAAAGATGGTATTAACATGATTTTTATATGAAATCATTGGTAATCATTTTCACTATAATATGAGAGTGGACTGCAGTATTATGGATAAGCCTAAAGATTGGAATGGATTATGTTGGACATAAGTTTGTATTGTTTAAGGATAGAAGTTTTTCCGATATTATTAATGAGATGTTATAGTAATGTAGTTTTAGAAAAAGGACAACCTGCAGGATGGGTGACAACCCATCGCGTCGGACAAGGCTGTGGGAATCGAACCCATAACTACAGTGCGACAGGACTTTATCGCCTACCACTGGCCTATAGGAATTCCATGTTTAGTAGAAACCAGTTTATTATATTAAGCAGTATGATATATGAAGTATAACTCCATTTTAGGAACCATATATGATTAATCTCACCATATATAGACTAATGTATTTTTGATAACTTTTTCTAACATTTTTTTTGAAACAGATGGAATGACCAATCATTCCATCACATGATCTGTTAACACTTCATGAATAACAAATTCAACTACATTTCTTTAAGAGATGAAGTGGAAATTGTTCAAAGAACGAAAAACAGTGAGATTGTACCAAAATAAAGTAAGTATTTATTCTAATTCAAATTCTTCAACTTTAGGTAAACGATCTTGAAAACCAAAAATGTTGTCCTAGTGCCATTATATTTGATGAATCATATGGTACCCTAGAACATCACAAATTTATGGCTTTGTGATTGTTGGCTTTTTCATAGCCATGTTCTCTACCACTCTCCATCAGATCATGACGGTTAGATTTCTCTTCCATATCCATATTTTCACCTATGTTCTCTAATGTAGAAATCTAGTGATTAGTTAATTTGGGTAACCATTAAATTTCATAAATTAATTTTTAAAGCCATGTTTTGGTATTCCTTTTTACTATGTGGGTTTCTATTAAAGAAACTTTTGAGTTGTAAACCATTTATAACCCCGACAAATTTCGAGGGCGAAATTCATTTTAAGGGGGATAGAATGTAAGACCCAGATATTTTATGAAAAATATTCTTTTTAATTTCATTAATTTCTTGTGTTGTATGATACACAAAAAGAAGCTTTCACAACACGTATCCCTGAATTGGCTTTCATTATACACAATCATGACCTTCCACGATAGCGTGTGTTGTACGCAATAACGAGTTTCTCTAAACAATGATATGTAATATAAACTAGCCATTATTGATAGTAATACCCACTTATTTAAATTTTATAAATTCTATCTTTCAAAATGGACTTTATTTTTGGATTCAGAAAATCAAAATTATCCTAGGGTGAATTTTTTGTATTTTTCTGAAAACTTTCAATTTCTGATGAATAGTGAAAACACTAGGTTACTATTCAAAAACCGACTTTTTATTTAAATAATTATTTAGTTCATTTAAGTTTATTTTAGGTAAAAATTGATACATAATACCTATATAAGTTCAATTTAAGTCATTGGAGTCATTTTATTTTATTGAACTTTTAACAGTCTTTTACCCACCTCCTATGAAAATTTGCAATTAAACATAAAACTTAATATTACCGCTTCTGTGACTGTAATTTCGAAAATCCGAGAGACAAGGTTAATATAAATGACTAAAATGTGGTTCAATGAGATGAAAATAATTTTTGGTGAATAGTAACTTTTTACTTTTTTTACCATGTTTAAAAGTAAATAGGGTAATTAAGGGTAAAAATGATATTATTATTTCCCTAACACATGTCCTATTTCAATTAGATAAATGTAATTCGACCAAAAACAACCTTAGGAACAAATTATGACCACTTGGGACCACTTGCATTAGATTAGGACATTTATTATTAATTTATTTAAAGAAGGATTAAAATAGTTAGAATAAAAGTTTAATAAATAAATCATTTTTAATATAGGGTTATACATAAGATAAATTCGACTACAAATATTCATTAAAAATTTAAAAAGATTTCCTACATAATGGTGTTTTATTTATAATTTTTAGACATACAATAATTTAATTTATTTGTGACACAATGATGATGCAGTAATTATCTTATTAATAAATTATTAACATAATTTATGTTATAAATACCCAAATAAAAGTAATTTGATACTTTTTATGAATTACAGTAATTTTATATGTTAATATGACATGTTAGTATTGATTTAATTAACTTTTTAGAACAAATCATTCTGTTATGATTTTCACAATATTCAGTTTCCAAATAGTGTGAAAATTGACATAAAATAGTTTTTAAAACAAATATTATATTATTAATTGTTATTTTATTTTTAAAAATCTAAGGATCGGCCAAATTACATAGATAAGGTTATATATATTAATAATAAACATCTTGGGGTTCGTTTGTCTTGTTATAGTACGTTTATTAACTTTATAGTGTGAGAAAACAAGAAGACACAGTAAAAGATTAATTATTTAACTTAAGGTTAAATCTAAATGATAAGGTTAAAATAGAAACCTAAACTTTTCTGAATTCTATTGGATGAGAGGATTTAAACCCATCCTCACCTTATCTTCTAAATAAATCAATTTTGAGCTATTAAAAACCTAATATGTCTTTATAATAAAATAATATGTTTAGTTCTTCCAAAGGTGCCCATCTCCTCCTTTATAAAAGGGCACCTCCTCCCTCTCTTCCTCACACCACATTGAGACTTCAATATCGGCCAAACCCTACCAATTTCTCTTCTCCACTTCCCTAGATACATCCAAGAGGTTCTGGTATTCTTAAAAGACCAATATTAGTGCCCTATGAGGAGGTTTTAAAAAGGTATGTCGAAAGAAGAGGTAATATCTTTTACAGATTTTTCAACTTTATTTCTTCTTCTACTTATTCTTATTTAGTTGTTTAATTATGAATTAATAACATCATTATAACTAATATACTGATATGTTATTATAAGTATGAAAAACCCTATTTCACCATCTATCCATCCTACGGAAAATGAAATCATCACGCGTGCGTACGTACGGAATACCGTCTCCACTTCGTGGTGTAATCTATTTTCCACCACCACATTACTTGGATGGGTATAATGGTGTAAATAATAACTATATATGATTATTGTAAAGTGATATTGATTATGAAATAGTATACATACACTCCAATACAATTCCACGATCATGGGAACGATATCATCCCTCGTACGAACGTACGGAATACCGGCTCCACGGTGTGATGTGACTCGTTCTACATGATATTAATTTCATAATTATTATATAAATGAATTGAATTAATTAATATGATATTTAATACACTAATACCATTCCGGAAATGAGGTATCTATTATCTAAAATAATGAATAAGAATTTATTCTCCAAAACACACATAAGAACAAAAAGTAATAAACACCCGAATAACAAGTAGCAATGAAATATTACTAATAAGAAGCTATGAATATGACCATATATGATATAATAAAAATAATTATGATTCTGGAATAATTCAATGACATTATTTAAATCATTATACAGGAGGTTCGGACACTTACGAAGCAAATCGGACCTAAGGTAAGGGAAAATATCACAATCTCATTTTTATCCGAGATTGTTTATACTTTGGTATTTACTGGGGTGTATTTTATCATCCACATCAATGTTTCCTCAATATGTAATATTATTTCTATCCTACTACAATGTTTTAAATCCAATTTTACCTTTCGGTGAGTTTCTATTAAAATATATGAAAGGAATCTTTTGTCGTTTTCGTATGAGGTACTTTTTGGATTTTCCGGCCAAAGTACGAGAAGAATGTTCTTTTTTAACTTATACGACATGAATGGATTTATAGAACATTATTTCCATGAATATTCCTTTACATTTTTTTCATGTTTATTTTTGATCAACTTCTTTTTGTTTAAAATTGTATGTCATGTTAAGAAAGGAAAAAAATGTTTTTGAGGTAGAAATGATATTTTCCTCAAGAATGGAGTTCAAGTGTTTTATCAAAATTATTTTCCATCTAAAATAATATAGGGGTATTTTTCTATCCCTATTTTTACATTGTTTTGATTATGTTAAGATGGGATTATTTTTATGATGACCTTTTATCTTATATGGATTATGTTATGATGGCATGACGTTTAAGAATCCCATTTTTAATACATGGGTTATGCTATGATTTATGATTTTGTGGCACACATAAGAATGGTTTCATTATGAGATTAGTGGGACCTATATCTCCCTCCAATGAATTGGGTAAATATTTATATCTAATGAGATAGACATGGCTGGAACGGTAAGTTAATCTGGTTCAGTTTTACAGGACTATATCGAGGAGTGAACTTGATTCAGAAAGGAACAATGCCACTAAGATGGTCTTGGAAGCAATGCCTTGGATAATATGGAAATCATATCATGTGCTTAATGGTTGCCACAATTACATGTTTTATTCAAATTCTATTTTATCATGATTGATGTTCCCTTATGATATATGCCTTACATACTTCCATGATTCATGTCTTTGCTCAAGATTTTGATTTTTTTATTTTATGTTCATGGTTTGCATTCAAATGTTTATGGATTGTTTTATGTTCACTATGTTTACCCTTACTGGGCATTTGAGCTCACCCCTTTTATTTTTTCTTTCCCCCAGGATATAAAAAAGGTTTTAGGTAAGAAAAAAAAGAGGAAGATCTTTATAGGAGATGTTGAAGATCTTTCACCATGATTAGAAGATTATATTCCGTGTTTCCAATGACACTAAACTATTACGGTCCATGTGTGTCTGTTTTTGTTATGTACTAATTATTCTTCAGAAATAATGTAATGTCCATGTACTTCAAGCTTTGGGTCTCTACAAAAGGTATATGTGCTTCATGGATATTTAGATACTCTAATCTTGGGGCTTACTCCTAAGGAAGATGCCCAAGTTAGGAGGGGACTTATGATTAGGTTTTACTCCTGAGAAGGAAAACCATGTCAAAAGTAATTTAGGATTGGTTTATAGAAATTATGACTGGGGCTTACTCCTGAGAAGGAGGCCCAGGTTAAGGGAATTTATGAAATTAAGGAACTTGGGGCTTACTCCTAATGTGGATGCTTAGATTAATTATGACTGTGGATTACGCTGGAAAAGGAGGCCTAGGTTAAATAACATGGGGCTTACTCCTAACAGGGATGCTTAATTTAATGAGGACTCGGACATACTCTTGAAAAGGAGGCCCATAAATAGGGTTATCTAATCTTAAAGGATGAGGTTGAATGAATCAAATCTCTAATTTTAGTGACATAAAGATGTGTAAATCACTAGGTTTTGAAAGATATTCCACGTAATTCCTTTCAGATAACTAATTCAATCAAGAAAACATGCCATAAATGGCATTGAAGAGTGTCTTGAAGAATGAATATTTAATAGGAAAGGTGGGATGGCATAAGAGAGGTGAAATGGGTAGTAAGGGCACCCAAAAAATATTGGGACGTGCAAGTACTGGCAAGCGCGCATGTACTGTGTGGGAATGCAAGTCCTGGTCACGCAGGTATACCTGCGTGATACATAGGTACATGCGCGATTGTAAACTAGTATGGTAATACTTGGGCGATCCTTGACCAAATACTTTATAATTATCCTGAGGTACTTCCAGAAGAGTGGCGCACAAGTTTCAATGAGTAGGTAAGGAGGTGTGCATGTGTTTCCATTTCCCATAAGGGTAGAAAACTTAGGCGTGAAAGTGTTAGTGAACACTAAAACTTAGACCTTATTCCTCTTGTTTAGACCTTCCATTCTAGTTAAAGAATTACCATATAAGTGTTCTGAAGACTTAAATAAGATACTTGGGCATTCAATGATCTATATCTAAATTCTTGAAAAAATCATCCTAAAATATGGGGCCCACCGAGGGTATTTATAGGCTGGAGAAGACCCTGGGCGATTTTCAAAGAGGTCGTGCAAGCCACCTACGCGACCATTTGGGCAGCGCACAAGTATAATTATGCGACCATGATGGAACTTGCGCGACCTATGGGAAATTTTCTCCTTGTTCATCCCTTTCTCTTTTTTGATGTTTATTCAAAGGATGAATCTTCGTTGTTTGAGGTATTTCCCTTTTCATTTCGTTTTGACTATGTGACGAAAGGACCATCAACAGGAGTCCCCCCTAAGAGTTGGATCCAAAAAGGAATGAGTATTTGACACTGTGGAAGACGTGAAACAAATGGAAATTAGGGCGCATAGGGTATGGCGTGAAAATGGGATTCGGGCGTGCAAGGTACGACGCGCGGGGTCTGGTGTGCATGGATATGGAATTGTCTATAAATATATGGCCTCACTTTGCACAAAGCACCTGGATCTCACTTATTTTTTTTCTCTCAGCACGCAAGTGTACTCCCAACTTTCGTTCGTCTGTGATTCCTGTTTCTTGCATCGCACATCTATTAAGGTATATGGACTTGCGTGGTGATACCTTCACGCCCAATACTTGCGCGACCGAAGGAGACTTGCGCTCCAACTATGGGACTTGAGCGCCTATATCCCTTAGACAATTTTTCAAATTCCTTCAAAAATTTTATGAATATTTAACTTACTTTAAGAGTTAATTATTCAAATTTTGTGCAAATCCAATTACTCCAAATAGAATCAGAACGGCTGATGAACTGGCAAGAAAAATAATTGATGAAATGATGAAAATCGTTGGCCATGATTACTATTCCACCTGTGAAAGTACTCTCCTAGAATTAGCCAAGTACTTGAAGAATCATCATATTAATTTCCCGCATAGTATCTATCTGCCTCTGTATAGCCATGGTCATATGTAAGATGTCAATATTCCAGAGGCAAAGAACTATCTCCCACATTCCTGGTCTCAGTAATACACCAACATTTCTTCAGCAAATGTCTCAATCGCAGGAATATTTTCTAATGCTGGAGAAGTAAATGAAGCTTATATAATGCATCATAGCTCGTGTGCACCAGATCTAAAACCTCAAAAACCTGATATGCAACCACATTGTTATCCCTCGATCTTTCGAAGTTCTCAGATGGATCAATCCAAAGGCTGGATGGAGAAATTGGAATTCTGTTCTAGAGGAGGGGTGAAGCCAACATGGATGTGGGCTTATTGGGTGCGAGAAACTTGTAAAGAGTTTGTCGAGGATCTAAAGGCTGCTACAATTTATGATTTCGTTTGGGCTGGGCAGAAGTATGTTAATAGGAATGATAATTTTGCACCGGAGTTGCTTAGCCACTGGATCCCAGAAACTGATTTTTTCCATCTGACACATGGAGAAGTAGACATTAGTTTTTGGGATGTCTACAAGATCTCATGGGTTCCAATTTTGGGTGATATGTATGACGAATTCATCCCTCCAAAGGGAACCTTGAATGATCTGGAGAAGAATCCGAATTTGGTTCGAGAGTTATTGATGATTTAACATAAGCTCAAAAACTCAATGACTTCAAAGACTCATTCTAGAAGGGATATTCATCCAGAGGAATGGATGGCTGTGTTTCTCAAAAAAAAAGTTGAAAATGGGACCACCTATACTCGTCCTACTAGCTGCCCTATAACCGATAAGAGAGGTGCTCCTGGCACATTCTGGCCGACTCTGAAGTAGTAGAGTTTGAGAAATGGGGGTATGAAGTGAATCATAAAATCCTGGAGAAGACCCCTTTGGCAGTCTTTTTAGCCTTATGGCTCACTGTCTATCTTTTTCCAGTCAGAGATTCGAAGGGAGGCGTTAGGCTAGGTACTTTCGATATTGTAGTCAAATTGGATGAGAGGAAGATGGTGGGGTTGGCTACCCCATTTTTTTCAAAGATTCATAGGAGCTTACTCCATGTATATATGGGTAAGTCACCTTTGAGATTAATGGGACCATTCCATGTTTTATGGGGATGGGTCGCCACTCACTTCCAGACATTTGCTGTACAGAATGGAATACAGATTCCTGGAAGTTCTTTCAGGCCATCTGTTCGTGCATTGTCTAGGGTTTTCCCTTTTTCCCTCAATGAATGCGATATTTGGACAAGGATGGGTATCCATAAGGAATTTTACTTCCTTCGCTATGGAAATCCGCCGACAGGGTGATTTGTTGACGATGGATCAACCATCATGGAACATAGGTCTTACATGTTGGCCTGTAGAGATGGTGTACTGGCCACCAGTATTGATGGGGAAATTATATCTGAGGCCTATGCACCATATCTCTTTGCACGCTAATTCAAGTGTCTGCAGACAACTATTGTATATCCTCCAGTGCACGTCAGGTCAGAAAAACATCCAATGGTTGCCCGAAAACAATTGTTACTAATGGATATGGAAAGGACTGGGGTAGTTTTTTACTTACCAGATGCTGAAGCGGTAAGAAATTTGGCCATATGGTATGCTGAAAACTAGATAGCATCATATCCTGAGGCAATATTGAATAAACATATTTATCGGGTGGGGAAGAAGAAAAGAACCATTGAGAAAGAAACAATTCAAGTGGGAGGTGATTCTTCCACTCTTGAAGCTGGTTCACCAAGTACTTCAACCGAGGCTAATTCATCACATTCTCAGGAGATACAACATGTGTCAAAGTGGCCATGTACCATATATAATCCTTCTATCAGAATCAAGAGAGCCACTCCAAAAACTCTTGGTGAGTTACATTATTGAGGAAATTTAATTGCTAATGACTTTACAGTGTAACAAGTTTTCATTCTCTTTTTATAGTTGTAGGAGCTAGAAAGAAATTAAAATACAAATTTGTAGGACCCTCTTCACAGCCTTCTTGTACACCTGTATATCTACGACTAGAGGCCATCCAGACATGGCAGGATGTGTATTGTGATACTGAAACTATCTGGCTGGAGCTATGTGAAGGGATACATCTTCCTGGAATAAGGACTCTTCAGGATCCTCCAAATATTCATTTCAAGGATAACCCTGATGAAGTAAGATCCTATTTCAAAGAGTTGAGGACCTATATATATTCCACCAATGATTCTATCCCTATCACCAATTGGGTGAAGGAAATGATGGATTATGACGCCACTGATGATGAGTGGCATGAGTACGTGGCTCCTGAAGATGCATGATTTCATTCATTATTTTCCATGCAACATGATTTTTGTCAAAGATTTGTTACTTAAGGAAATTATTTTCTTCATCCTTTAGCTTGCAAAGAAAGGAACTACTGAGGTTCCTTCGCCACAATATAGCCATGTTGGTACTTCCATTGGGGCTGCTGCTGAATCTCCTCACGAATCGGGAGAGATATCTCTAGGCCAGCAGGCCAGGGCTGAGGAGCTGGAAATGGATTTTCATTCTCCAATCTAGGTACCTGTAATGGAGACTACTGAAACTCCCAAAAAGCCATGGAAGAAAAATAAACGAAGGAGGAATTCCATGGCTAAATGATTCATTAGTATTGGTAAGTCCTTTGGATAAACATGAGTCTTAAACCATGAAAAGATTGCTCAATTTCCATGGGATTGCATGGGCTTCTTCAATTTCCCCTCTGAGGGAGAGGACAGAACCTCCTTTGAGAACCATGGAGGGTGCTGTGGAACAAACACAAATTCAGGCTGACTTGGCTGCTTTTGAAAAAGAGCTGACATCTTTTCTTAGTACTACGCCTACTTCTGCTACAAGTAGAGAAGAACTTGCTTCTGGTAATTTAACAATGCTTCATACAATGCTTTATTAAATGTTGAATGAAAACATCGACTAACTTCTATTCTGTGATATTTTAGGTATAACACCTGCACAAGAATCATTGGCGGCCTCGACAACTGAATATGTCATCCTTCCTAAAGAAGCTATCCAGGGTCAGGGGCCGCAGAATGAGGGTCGCCAAGATGACACATCAAATGCTCCCACTGGTGAGACTAACCAGGATTCTGATATATCATTGGATGAAATGATGAATCTTGGCATGTATTTCGAAGAATTTTTTGATCATGCTAAGTTATCATGTGATTTAGAAGATCATGGGCGTGATTATTATCCTTCGTTTGGTAAATTTTTCTCATAATCTACACATCTAATCATGACTGAAATTAATATGCAGTTCCATCCAAAGAAGCTACTGAACTGCCAATGCCTAAAGTGGGTTTGGACATTGATGTCCACCCTACCATTGCAGAATCATTATCTCAAGTGGATCTAAACCCAGTAAACCCTCCTGAGACCAATCTTGAAGATCCTATTGAAACTTGGAATGACAGGGAGGAGTCTTCTCAAGCTGTTGATCGACTATTAGGCAATGATTGTACTGAGTTTTCAAGATAGACAACCAACATTCATTGTTCTATGAAACTATACATACTTTTAATTGATCAAACATCACTATCAACTTCAATGGCTAGATTTGGAGGTGAAATCTCAACTTCCACCCAAATAGAAGTAAAAGGTGAAGAAACCAGGGTCAGGGGGGAAGGAGCAGAACATGGAACTTCATTAAGTGCATTAATCCCAGATTACATGCCCCCCTCTGATAATGATGTCGAATCAGACCGAGAGGATCTTAAGGGACTTAGATTTTCACGATTCAAGGCATGGAACAACATATGGAAAATCATATCTAAAGTTCCTCTTAAAGAGTTTCCATCAAAGATTTCCCGATTGTTGTCCCTGTTTGTCATGTTAGGACTTGGTGGTTTTGGATATGAAAGGATCCATGCCGTGGTGAAACAGGTCATTTTAAGGAGGGGGCAGGAGAAAAATTGTCGCAAAGATTTGACCAGGGTGAAACTGCCAGCCAACATTACTGAATTTGATGTTGCGGTATCTCGAGCTGAGGCTGACTATGCTGCCAAGATGAAAGAGATGAAGAATAAGATCAAAGATAAAGTCATCCAGAAAATGCACCATCAGTAACAGTTAGACATTGTTACTAGGGAACTTTACCAACTCAATACTTCATTGGAGCTAGCTCAAATGAATGTTATGAAGGAGATCTCGGATTCCAAGAAAGATCTCCATCAGGCTGAAAAGAGTGAAGTTGGTCGAGTGCATGAGTTTCAAGTAGCTGCTGATGAAGCTCGGGATGTTGTTCATCAAGTGAAGACTTATGTTGATAGCTTTTTTAATTTATTTGAAAAGATAAAAGACTCCAATCTGTGGATGTCCTTCTAATTCTTGTGCATCCAATAAAAAGAATTATTTCATCTTCAATCACTTGTCCATGTATTTTCATGCTACCTGCTTTAAATTTTTTACCTAAGCCAATGGGCCTAGAATGTATAGTTTTATTTTTACTAGGAATAATATAAATAACCCTACAAACATTGAATATTTTAATTTCTCAATTTTAACTAAATCATACAAAATGTATGTTTTGTGATCTGGAACTTGACTTTTATTCAGAGTTCCCTTGTCTTTTGTGGGATGTTTAAAGTCATGCACAACGGACATAAAGAGGATAATGTTTAAGGTCGAAATAGCTTTGACCGAATGAATTAGAACTGACTCAATTCATTAACAATTTATCTGAAAACATATTACCACACTCAAGTATGAAGGAAAAATGTAAACCATGACTTAAGAAATTTTGAATCTGAGGAATGATATGAAAAAGGGATAAAAGGCATTAGAAGAAGTAGTTCCCAAGAATGAAGTTACTATTATTTAACAAACCCGTTAGGGGGTTTAATTATGTAGGTCCACCTCATAGAATTGGCTTCATAGTCAAATAATAGTATTATTTGGCTGACAAGCCTATATGTGGACTATTTATGCAAGGCCTTCTAAAGGCACGTGATGCATAGTCAGGCAAAAGAACTCTCATAAAATTACCTTTCTACAGCTAAAAGCCAGTGAATGTTTATGGGGATTCAACTTCTCCAAATTATAGAGTATGATGTATGGAAAGAGGTACTTGAATATGGAGACGATATTTTCAAATAAGAATATTCAAGAACTTGATGAATGTCACTCCTATGAAGGTCTGACCCAAACATAAGGAAGAGAAATATAAACCATATACTTGAATATTTTCAGATCATGAAAGAGTATGAGACAATTATATAATGAATGGCTATTTTTTCGGATCCCTACATATCGTTGTTAAGACAAATAAGGACAAAAAGAGGATTTCATCCTAAGAATGAAGTTACAAATGTTTAGAAAACTCGTTAGGGGGTTGAATTATGCAGGGCCGCCTAAGGGAATTGGTTTCATAGTCAAATAAAAGCATTTTTTGGCTGACAGAACTGTTATGTAGACTGTTTATGCAAGGCTGCCTAAGGGCACATGCTGCATGGTCGGGCAAAATAATTCTCAAAATTTCGACATTTTGTGATTAGAAGTCAGGAAAAAGGGTTATGAAGGTATGAAAATATTTAAGGTTAGTATTATTAAACCTAAAAAATTTTATTGTTTAATGTATGTAAAGATACATAGATAAATGCTAACAATAGTCACATTGTGGCTGGGTCTTGAATTGAAATATTAGAGTTTACTACATATCCCATAAGGATGGGAATCAAGCCATAAGTATTTCTTGAAATACAGTTTAAGGTTGTGTCGGACTAGAGTAAGGGGGATCTTAGTTTATGGTCATAGATATCGGACCATTATAAGAAATACACAGTGTGTGTTTTCAAGGGGATTTTTCAGCCAAGGGACTAAAAGTGGAATTTGGGGTTAGGTCCAAAGACTTGGGGCTGGATTTGAGGGATACTCGAACGTTCCTACATATCCCATAAATATGGGAATCAAGCCCACGTAGTTCTAGAAATATCCTTTGTACATATTTGGTTCGTACAAGTGAAGGGTGAAATGGGACTTTAGTGTAATGATGGTTTGGCCAAAAATAAAAGGTTTGGGCATTGCCAGGTATGCATGTATTCTTTGGAATATATCATGATTGAAAATCAATGTAAATGATGATTCCCACTCAGGTGAGGGTATCAAAGAATATTGTAGTTTATTGTCATACAGGATAAAAATTTTGTACAGATTAACGTTGTATAGAAATGACGAAGGTGATCCAATGTAAAGATATTGATTCTGGGGGCAGTTTTACGAATCAAAATCGTATGAGATGGAGGTGAACTGATGTGAAGAGCTTGTTTTTGGGCTTGAACCCTGATAGATTTCCTACGTACCCAGCCTAGAAGGCAAGGATCAAAATTTTTGTAGTTCATTTAAATAATGAATTAGAAATCAAGTTGTTGTCGGGGACAATGACCTAAAAAATGGTGTCGGGACTTACACATGGTTAGCGGCTCAGAGAGGGTGTTATGGTTGAATTTTACTCTAAGATCACGTGAGTCATACTTGGTGTGAGAAATAAGAGGTAACAACAACCTTAACGACGCACAATTTAACGTCATGTAGGACATATGAAGGGACTATGCAATTTAATGTCTTGAAGTTAGGACTATTGTTGTTGCACAGTTTAGTGTCATGTAGTTGGGACAAAATACAGTTTAATGTCATGTAGGACATATTACGGGATTTTTGTATAGTTTAGCGTCATGTATTTAGGAAGATGTGGAAAATATAGTTTAATGTCATGCTGGAGAAAAAGGACTGTTCAGTTTAATGTCAAGCACTGTGGACAAAAGAGGACACATTTAAACGTCATGTTGGACGTATTAGGGACTTTTTCACAATTTAACATCATGTTGGATGAAAAAAAGATGATACAGTTTAGCATCATGTTGCACGAAAGTGCGAATAGTTTAAGGTCATATGCATGGACCGTTGCTTATGTAGTTTAACATCTCGTTGGATGTATGGAACTTCTATACAGTTTAGCGTCATGTAGTTTGGACGTCACAGTTCAACATCATATTGGACATAAGTAATACAAATTGTTTAAGGTCATATGTATGGACAATGGATGGTGCAGTTTAACGTCGTTCTAGACATAAGGGACATGCAAATAGTTTAAGGTCATATGCATGGACCATGGATTGTGTATTTTGTGTTATACAAAATACATCTTCAGAAATATGGCTTTGGTTGGAGTAATGATAAGTTCTCCATCCATTGAGATTAAAGAATACACTCCATTGGAGTAGACCTTATGTATTGAATAAGGTCCTTGCCACTTTGGTTCATGCTTGGGAGGTTTCTTTCCTGGTATCATTGGTGTTCTGAGAACTAATACCAATTCTCCCTGAACGAATGAATAAAGATGACCTTTTTTGTTGAAATCTCATGCTATTCGATTCTAATAAACTTCAAAGTGGTGCAATGTACACAATCTTTTCTCTTATAACCATTCTAATTCATCCAATCGCTTTTGAGATTGTTCATCTATAGATGAATTATCACAAATGGCTACTCTGAGTGAAGGCAGTTGGATTTCAATGGGCAAGACTTCTTCTGTTCCATATATCAGTGAATATGGAGTTGATCGCGTTGTAGTGTGGGTGGTGGTCCGATAAGCCCATAAAGCAAGAAGGATTTTATCAGGCCATGACTTCTTATCTTCATCCACCATCATTTTGCAGTATATTTGATAGAGTCTTGTTGAAGGCTTCTATCTGGCCATTGGCCGCTGCATGATACAGAGATGAATGATTGGATTTGATGTTGTATTCATGATACAACTTCTTCACCTCAGATGAACAGAAGTTGGTTCCATTGTCCATCGATATGGTATGAGGGACACCAAATCTGGTAATGATGATAGACTTGATGAATCTAACAATGCATTTAGAACAAACTTCTTTGAGAGGTATTTCCTCTGCCCATTTGGAAAAGAAGTCAGTAGCAGTAATAATATACTTAAATTGCTTGGCCATAGCTAAAGGGTAAGGTCCCACCACATCCATTCCCCATGTAGGAAATGGCCACGAGTATTTAGCTTTATGAAGATACTCTAGAGGTTTATGAATGAAGTTGGCATGTACTTGGCGTGAATGACACTTCTTTGTGAAATCAACACAATCTTGTATCATTGAAGGCCAAAAGTATCCAAGCCTTCGAATCTGATCAGACAGTCTATGTCCAGACTGGTGGGCACCACAAACTCCTGCATGCACTTCTTTCATGACATCCATTGTCTCTTCACCATCAATGTATCTGAAGAGAACTCCTTTAAAACCCCTTTTGTAGATATCTTTCTCTAAGTGATCTGTACTATCATAAAGGGTGAAATTTACCACATGTCTCCGGACTTGTTCTTTCTCGGCTCTATCAGGTGTAAGTGTTCCATTTTGATGGTATTACCTGATAGGTGTCATCCATCCTATAGTATGACTATACGGTTCGGGAATTGGAGTAATTTCATTGATATCCTCTTTTCTAGTTCGAACATAAGGTGAAATTGTACGACGGTGGGCAATACTGATGGTTGGCTCATCCCGATTTGGATCTTCCAGAGCTGTGGCTATATTAGCCTGTGAATCATCTTGAGCATTTTGTGATCATGGGACATAAGAAAATGTCGGTTCCATAGGAAATTACTCCATTAATTCTTTGATGTTATCATACAAAGGGATTGATTATTCTTTTCTGATGGAATAATCATCATTGACTTGTTTGATTACCAGGTCTGAATCACCTTTCACCTTTAGGTGACTCACTTGTGCTTGGAGCTCTAATTCCAATCCTGCGATGAGAGCTTGGTATTCTACTTCATTGTTTGTCCCGACTCCCAATAATGAGAAGGAATAAAGTAACAATACCTTTTTCGAGGAAATAAGAATAACTCATAATCCAACCTTGTTGAAATTAGGATATTCCATTTTCTTCCCTGTAGGACTTCTGGAAGAACCATCAAAATACATTTCCCATACTTGAGGACTATTCTGAATAAAGAAGACTTCCTCATCAGGGAGTTCAATATCTGATGATGTATCATCTACTGAAGGATGTTCAGCAAGGAAATCAGCTAGATCTTAGCCCATTATTTCCATTTTAGACACATACTGAATGTCGAACTGCTGAAAAATAACTTCCTAGCATTCCAGACGTCCTATAAGAATTGGACGACTAAGGATGAATTTGAGTGGGTTATTGCGAGATACCAATTTGACCTCGTGATGTTTTAGGTAGTGTCTCAACTTCTAAACTACAAATATTAACACCAGGCAACAGTTCTCAATATCTGAATACCGTGTTTTTGGTTTACACATAGTCCGACTGAGATAGTATAGGTTGTTTTCATTCCCAGCATCATTCTTCAGAGCAAGAAAGGCCCCTAGTGATCACTCTATGGCTATCATGTAAGGGATAAGTGGACTTCCTTCAACAGGTGGTATAAGTACTGATGGACTC
Source organism: Viscum album (assembly GCA_963277665.1). NCBI lineage: Eukaryota > Viridiplantae > Streptophyta > Magnoliopsida > Santalales > Viscaceae > Viscum > Viscum album. Next base: position 1,367,292,646 of record OY728133.1, on the reverse strand, counting down.
AATAGATACATCTGGCGAATATCGAATGCTTCTTGACATTCTTCTGTCCACTTGTACGTGACACCCTTCTTCTTCAATTTGGTGAAGGGTAAACTTTTTCCAGAAAAATTGGCGATAAACACCGAATATAGGCTAAGTGTCCTTGAAGTACTCTTAATTCATTCAAATTTTTATGAGGTGACATATCAAGGATTGACTTGGTCTTCTCAGGATCAACTTTAATACCACTATGGCATATGATGAAGCCGAGAAATTTTCTTGAGTTTACACCAAAAGAACATTTTAAGGGGTTCATCATCAAATTATGTTGTCGATGTTTGATGAATATGACTTCCAAATCATCCAAGTGATTAGAATGTTGTTTGGATTTGACCACCAAATCGTCCACATAACATTCAACGAACATCCCTAAAAAGGGTTTGATATGTTGCGCCTGCATTCTTTAGGAAAACGGGCATTACCCGATAGAAAAACACACCCTGAGGGGCTCTGAAGGTTGTATATTCTTCATCTTCTGGAGCCATTCTGATTTGATTATATCCAGAATATCCATCCAAGAAGGAAAGTTCTTCATATCCATCTTTTGTATCGATTAATAGTTCTGTAATCGGAACTGGAAAATCATCCTTAGGAAAATGCCGATTAAGATCATTGAAATCAATGAAAAATCTAATTTTCCCATTATTTTTTTTCACTGGGACAATATTAGACTACCATTTGTGATATTTAACATCTCTAACATAGTTTTATTTGATAAGCTTATCCACTTCAGCTTCAATTTTGGAAGCATAAGTTGGGTGTGTTCTTCTAGTAGCTTGTTTGAATCCTTAATGTTCTTCTGGAAAACCTAAATGATGAGTGGAAACATCAGGATCAATATATGGCATCTTTGTATAGTTCCATGAAAATATATCTTGATTTTTCTTTATAAAGTAAATATACATCTCTTTCTCTTCAAGAGTCATGGTCGCACTAATTAAAGTGGGGCATGGATCTTCTTTTGTACCCATATTAATTTCTATGATTTCATCCATAGTGGTAGAGATACCCTCTTCAAATGCTATAGGAGCATCCCTAAGATCTTCCTCTTCTTCTTCAACATGTGTTATTTCTTCTGTTTCTACTTGCATAGTGGATGATGAAGCAGAATTTCCAAAATCAGAAGAGATGTTAAAATTTGAACATTTGAAGAAGAAGCTTCCATTTCCAACCATATTTTTGATGAAGGTTCATCCATGGGTAATAAAGGGGAGATTATGGATTGAGAATTGACATCATTATTCACCTCTAACATTGCTATAACTTCTTCTGGCCTGATTGGCGAAGTATAGACTTGCTGGATTTCAGCGGATGAAATAAATACATCTCCATTTGGGAATTCATCACTGCTTGGTGGCTCACCAATTTCTCCCATGTTGTCTGGATCAATTTTCATAATTGATATTATGGATCTTTCCATAAGAGTATTTTGATTTGGGTCTATCTTGTAAATTTGACTGATAGACAACACATAATCTGTACTCAAATGTGCAAATGGATTTACTCGAATCTTATCCAAACCATATGGAGCATTAACTTTGGTATGATCCCTTGTTGTGGATTTCTCCTTTCCATTCATGTGATAGAATTCCGCCTCAATGTATTGAGATTCACATGTCTTGAACGGGGCCTTATCACCATACAATGTTCCAACTGGACCATCGAAACAATATTTGAGACATTGATGGTATAATGAAGGGGTATCTGCATGCTATTGTCGCTAGGGTCTTCCAAGAAAGATGTTAAAGGGTGAGTCTTGATCAACAACCATGAAATCTGAATTGGATACAAGATCTCCAAACTGATTTCTGAGTGTAATCTCACCCAGTGGTTCTTGTTCATTTTTATCATATCCTTGTAACATCATTGTAGAAGGAGATATATTAGATTCCTTGAGGCCCAATCGATGAAGTGTGCGAATAGGGATGAGGTTAACTCCTGAAACATTATCAATGAAAGCCCTTCGGATGTCTACACCATTGACCGTGCCTGATAAATACAATGGTCTACTGTGTCCATGCACGAAATCATCTACATCTTCATCTTTGAATGATATCACTGCATGGCATTCTGCGGGATTATTCTCCACTTGGTAGACTTAATCTGTAGAAATTTCAGTTTCAAACTCTTGAGGATTTGAAAAAGCCTCAATGAGTGCCTCCTGAAGATCCTTTGATAAATTCAAGGAATCCAATATTTATAACTTGGATGGTACTTGGGCCAGGTGTTTCAATATATCATACTGTTGAACCAAAGGTCTGTGTTTCCCAAAAGGAACATGTGGTTTAGCAGGTTCCGTGGAAGTTGATGTTTTGGAAGTTGATGCATCTTGTATTACGATAGGAGTTGGTAATACTCCTGGCTTTAGAAGATTAGACCGATTAGGTCTATTTACTTGCTGAGAAGAAGAAGCTGGAACCTTCAACTGATCTTCTAGAATAACTGTGTCAGGACAAAATTTGTTATTAGTTGAAGAAATTTCTTGTTATTGTTGAGCTTGTTGAAGGGCTCTACCATGAGTTTCTACCGCATCCACAATTCTAGCAGGAGTAGAATTGGAATAGTGGCCTCCGAAAGATCCACGTCTTCCTCTGTACCCTGAGCCTCTGGAACATCCTTTGATTCCTCTGTTTGATTCAGGGAACTCAAACTCATCAAAATCGAAACTGCGACTGGAATATGGATCTGTTAATTGAATCATATTAACATAACCGAAGATCAACTCTTCATCCGATGAAGACTCTGCCTGATTAGGATATTCAGGTTGTGTTGTTTGGTGGGGCGGTGCCCGTTGCTTCGAAGTAGATGGAATGAAATCCTCCATAGTCAAAGAAAACAAGGGCTTTGACACAATTTCATCTTCCTCTGATTTCTATTCTTTCATCGAACTATGATTCCCTTTTGGAATTTTCCCTCTGAAGATGATTTTTTTATGGCATCTATAGTACAAAACAGAATTGGTTTCTTCAAGTGTGTTCGCAAAATGTCATGAGTTCGGTTGATCAATTTCCTGACCATCCAATCATCATATTGTTGTGAATTTTTTATTCTGAATTCTTGCCATTCGACTTCGTCCTCTGGAACTGTAGCAGTAACACATGATACTTGGGCTGAAGAGCCTTTTAGTTTGACCTGTCCTGAGTCGACCATCTTTTGCAGGAGGTCTTTGAAGACAAAACACTCTTGGATGGGATGCCCCAACATTTTATGAAAGGGGAAATAATTGGGATGGTCTTCATCTCCTTCCTTGTTTGGCCTTTTGGGCCTTGGAAATTGAACCAAATTATTTTCTAGAGCCGAAATAATGTACCCAGGAACTTGTTCATTTCGGAAAGAGTAAAATTTTCTTTTCAAATCCTCAAATTGTTTTCATCTTTGATCTCTTTGATCATCTTGACAAAACGGCCTCTTTTGTTGGCGCTCAAGAGGTGGAGCCCTTCAGGAAGATGAAGGTTTTTAAGTAGAAGCAGGTACAGGTGCTTGCTTAAGCATAACTATAGCAATCTCTGTTTTACCCATTCTTCTTCCTAAAGCTAATGGAAGTACACAAGCATTATCCTTAGCCTGTGTAAGGTAATCTTCAATATTCTGAGTGATTGAATTCAGGTCTCAAAACCCTCCTGTGTATTTTATAGCGATCAACGGTGTGCATAATTCATCACGTAGATTTGCCACACAGATTGGCAACAGTTCATCTTGATGTAGTTCTATGCTTAGGGAATATGTTAATCCCTTCCAACGAGAAATGAAATCTGAGACCCTTTCATTCTCCCTTTGCTTACATTCTTTTTGATCAAAAACTGTTGTCTTTGGCAAAGTTGAGATGAACTAAATAAGGAATTTTTGGCGAAGATCCTCACACCCGGTAACTGACTGAGATTGCAAGCTTGTATACCAAACAAAATCTGGTCCTTGCAAGGTTCTCACGAAGAATATGAGTTTCACTACTTCTTGTTGTTCAGGAGTTCCCATCATAGGATCACAACAAGACACATAATGCGTAAAATGTGGTTCAGGATCGCCTGATCCATTGAAAATTGGGAATATTGGGTTCCCAAAATATGATGGGGGAGGGATTGAGTCTACCCATTCTGGGTAAACTCACTTTTCTGGTTGAACCTATGCACGCTTTCCTTCAATAGTCTCTAACCGAGATGTTACTGACTCAATGGTAGTTATTAATTTTGAGAAACATCTGGTTGAACTTGGACTTGGGTAGGTGCAATTACTAGAGCTTGGACAGATGTGGTGGATGGTGCACCAACTGATGGGAGCACTGCCAATTGTTGTTTCACTTGACCCGTAGGATTAGACTTGTAAGGTTGTATTGATAGAGGAGGATATTCTTGATCCATCTTAGTAGCTGCAAGAAATTCCCTTCGATGAATGACTCTAGCACGCTTAGGAAGAAGACTACCCTGAAGTAGTTCTGCATTCATCATCCTTAATTCCTTCATTTCTTCCTCTTGTTGCGCAAATCATTACTATAGTGAGAGCAATTTGACTTCTATAGAAGAATGATATGTGACCAGATTCTTCCTCCTCCCTTTTTTGGATACTTTTCGGAGAGAGGGAAGTGGGTTACTTGAAGTAACACCCAGGTTCTGAGTAATCCTTTGATTTTGTGTACGCACACCTTCTTCATTTGTGTTTGTCTGTACATCTTCTTTAGCAGGAACCTCTTCATCTGAGTCCCCTGAGCGAGCCTCATGTTCTGGAAGATCAGCAATAATGGTATTGATGACATTGATTGATGCATAACACATCGCATCCCTTTTATCAGAATTTTTGTGATATTGTCTTCTTCCATGTCATTAATGAGACATTGCCTTTTGTTGATTCGATCCCTCAGGAACTTCTTGACGAATCGTAATTTGGAGAGAATCTCTTGATAATTTATCCCTTCGTTACTCCTATGGATTCTTCCCCAATCGAGAGAAGACTGACTTTCACTGAGGAGGGGATTGATGAATTTAAAAAATCCCCAGTTCGGTGGACTGGGGCTGTACCTACTATTCCCGCTCAACTCCTCGAATCCTATTTGTTGATTCTAAGGGTTGGTTTAAAAGAGTCCCCAATCTGGAAAGCTGGGGTGGCTCTTCATATGCTTTATCTGATACCTTCTTGAAAGCTCTTCTGATCTTGGGGACCATAGTCCTGAAATTAGATGGATGCATCAATCGACATCCACTTTTATCAACCAGTTTAAAAGACCGTTGGATGATTTCTGACACTTGTATCACTTGTTGATGTTCTTGCTCCAAATGAGAGGCCTGTTCGGTATTCTCATTCGCTTGATACCGGAGTAATTTAACAACTTGTTCTCTGAATGCTTGATTTTGAGAGGAACTAGTTGAAGCCTGTTCTTGGGAATTATTTTTATTACAAAAAAATCCCATTGACTTTGGCCGGCCATGGGCAATAACATTGCATGAGACCATTTTCGATAGGCTTTGCTGACTGGAGAGTACAGTAAAATGTAGTTCTCCATGAACACCGCATCCCCTAATATGAATACCAGTTGGGGAATTGGCAATTAACTAGCGCAATATTCTTAGTGAGCCAAGGTATGAACGTTGAAGGGCTCTCTACTGCTTTTTAGCCTTCGGATATCGAGAGACGGATAGAGATGCCAAATCAATCTGACATTGTAACCCTTCTATTATATTAACATGATTTTCATATTCATCAAAAGATATTAATTTCTTTTCCAACTGACAAAGAGTTTTCCATATGTTGAGACGAATATCATGAATTCCATCTTCTGTCAACATCTCTGGAATGTCATACTGAGAGTCAGCCAGTGGCCAAAATATGACTGGAACATCACCTTTCACTATTTGTTTTCTCATGTTCATCATTTCCTCTTTATCATTCAATAAAGATTCTTCTACTTGACTTGACCATAGCTGGTGCTTCTTTGTTGCTTCATCAGATTCAACAAGATTGGTAGAGAAATCAATGATTAAACTAGAAGATGCATGACTTTGGGGTGGTTCGGATAATGACCTACACCCTAGGATATCTTCTGGTCGAGAAAGTATTTCACCTACTAGCGAAGAAACATCATACATGACTGGTTTCACATTTGCAAATGCCTCAAGAAATGAGGGCTTTCTCGCCACTACATTGTCCACTAGAGAATTTTCTTGTCAATGTGCATCACTATTATAGAGAGGAATTTCGCAGCGAAATTCATCATCATGGGGAGGTCCACCATGGTGGGTTACGGCAAAAGATTAGATCTCTTTCTCCTAGGTCTTCTGACCACACAGAGGGTTCCTGTGGCTCTCATCTAAAGATGAAACTTCGAGATCGACTGAATTGTCATGAAGCAAGCCTTCAGGAGGAAGTAACTGATGCAGACATTCGGAATTAATGTTCCCACTATTGGGAACTGAAGGAGTAGAATCATGAGTTGCAACAGATAGTTTTCTAAGTGCATCAAGAACTCCAGCATAGATAAAGGCCTTGTTACATATTGTCCCTTTATTTCATGACTGTGTTGGGCGGTCTTATTCTTATATGACTTCTTACTCAATTTGGCATGTGTGTGTTCCTGCTAAGGAGAAATGATCAGGTTAGGCTGATTATCTCTTCTCAAATCAGTTGTATATGCCTGAATTGGTTGTCTGTATGATATGGGGGAGTACGCCCCACAACCCTCCTGGACTGGAACATATGTGTGTGTCTGTTCTGGAGTGAATTGTTGATGTGTCACTCCACTGATAGGGATATATTTATGTGTCTTTCCCTGAGATGCTACTGAAGCTGTTATAATATCCTGACAGGCATCCAGGATATGAGCAGAGATTTACATCTGCTCTTTAACCATTTATAGAATATGCTTGGTGACTTCAGCTACCAAAACAGGGATATACGTCCATTCCGTGTCGGAGTAGTTATATGTTCCTGCTCCTATCCTCCTTTTCCCATCAGCGAATCCTGAAATTACTCTAGTGTGGGGGAAGAGAGTTGAGTTTGCCTCTTGTTTGTTATTTGAGCTTTCCGACTGAACTCTCATGGTGCTACCAAATGAGATTGTTGGTAAGCTTGATCAGTACTACATGGTGTGTGTGCCTGCTGATTTCACTACTCCTAATGTGGTTGATGAACTTCCTTCAACACTGACAGAAGAGGCTGCTGGCATGATTTATGAGTGTAAGAAGGTTTATGTGCCTGTTTACCAGTCGTCAACACATTAGGTTGGCGGTATCCATCGTATATTGTCAGAAGATCCTACTGACTAGATGATGATTTATAAACAGGTGAATGATCTTGTCTATAATACTCCACCGGAATAGCCTGGAAGGATTGGCGTGCTGCTGCCAGACGAGTCTGCTGGACAGCGGGATAAAAACGGACGAGTGTATGTGGCCGCTCATTGATTGCCACCAAGTTAGGTTGGTTGACTTTTCCAGAGATGGAAGAGATGAGAATCTGCTCACTGTTGACCGGATATCTCCTTTGGCGGTTCGTCTTGCCTGCTCGGGTTTAAGGAACCTGAGACCAATGCCTAGAAACCATACCTTTATCATGTTGAGGGCACACTGCCGCACGAGTCTGGCGGTGATTATTTATGGGAGCCCTCGGGAAGGAATCTTGTCTCTTTGAATTAAGTCCCTGAGGGACTTGCTCATTCATCTCCTCAGAATATGGGAGTGAATGGTGATTGCGTTTCGGGGATGACATCCCAAAACCGTTGGAGATGGTGGTTATCATCGCCTGCTTCTTGATCACTGGTCGTCGCTGTCCGGATGACCGGTGTGAGTTGTTCACTAGGAGGGCTCGCCCGGCATCCTACAGATATGGAATTGTACCGTGTTTACGGTACTCCTTAAACAGTGTATTTGATACCCAGTGTTGAAGATGCTGAGTAGGTGATTTCTTCCTCAGAGCGGACGACGATCCAAGAGGAGTAGCAGTATATGCATTCACAACAGAGGTTTTTATAGCAGAAGTTTTCACAATCATGAAATTAAGAAAATCCATTCTCATAATGTATAAGATCTTGGAAAAGAGTGCATGTTTGATATAACAGACATAGTCAAGATAAGTCTGGCCACTATATCATTTGGATGATCACATATGTTATGGATTTCTTTGTTGTCCCTCTCATTGAGTTTAAATAGGGGCCTAAAAAATAATCAAATAATCATTTTAACATGGTTAAGGATTCACGTCGGGTTCACCATTTTTTGTTTCCTCTTGAATTGGAGATGACCTCGTTGATTGAGGGTTCAAACATTCCAATCGGTTTTTAACGGGTTTGTTCTTAGAACCAGAAACATCCAATGATTCCATATCCATTTGGACCTACTTTCCAAAGTTAGGTGCTCATTAGTTGTGGACTGATGAGGCTGGGTAATTTGTATTGGTCGAAAGGATGGGAAGTCGGACTCATCACACCTTTTTGAGGGGAATTATTGTCTACTCTGGGACTCTCTTTATAGATTTAAGTTATGCTCGTGAATCCTTATTACATTACCAAGTATAAAATGAGGATTACTTTAAATCTGACAATCAATGACTGGTATGTAGTAAATTTAAAGAATATTTTATATATATTCGAGATTCTTCATTAATAGAGAATTATTTGTATTTTTTAGAGATTCTTGGTCAATGGTATCCTTCAATACACAAAAGTATCTTGGTCATTATGATGACCATACTGGTTTTAAATCCACACAGTGGGGCACGTGATGTTTATTGTCATTCAGAAGGACATGGATTATTTCAGAGTTGGGATCGTACCCATAGATGGGCTACCTACATATCCTTTTTTTGGAAAAGGAATCAAAACCCATGTAGTTCGGGTAAGGGAGTATGTTGTTTATAATTTAAGGCTCAAATAAGGATGTCATAATTACTTTTACACTCTATGCTCACGTGAGTCATGATCGTTGTGAGAAACAAGAGGTATTGGTAAAAATAGATAATTTGTGCCATGAAAGATGCAATCATAAGAAATGATGTGGGGATTATGTATGTATGACTACCCAAATAGATGAAGATTAAGATTTACTTCAGGGGAGAAATCCAGGAACAAGGTCAATAAAGGTATATGTGCTTCATGGAGATTTCTATACTCTAATCTTGGGGATTACTCCTAAGGAAGATGACCAAGATATGAAGGGACTTATGATTAGGTTTTACTCCTGATAAGGAAACCCGGATCAAAAGTAAATTAGGACTGGTTAAGAGAAATTATGATTGGGGATTACTCCTAAGAAGGAGTCCCAGGTTAAGGGACTTTAAGAAATTAAGGAACTTGGGGCTTAATCCTAAAGATGATGTCCAGATTAATTATGTCTAGGTCTTACTCCTGAAATGGAGGCCCAGTCTAAGGAACATGGGGCTTACTCCTAAGGAGGATGCCCAAATTAATGAGGACTGGGGATTACTCTTGAAATGGAGGCCCATAAATAGGGTTCTCTCATCTTAAATGATGAGGTTTAATGAATGAAATCTCTAATTTTAGTGACATAAATATGTGTAAATCACTAGGTTTTGAGAGATGTTCCACGGAATTCATTTCAGATAAGAATGTAAATCAAGAAAACATGCCAAAAATGTCTTTGAAGAGTTTCTTGAAGACTGAATCTTGAATAGGAAAGGTGGGATGGCATAAGAGAGTGGAAATGGGCAGGAAGGGCACCCAAAAACTATAGGGGCATGCAAGAACAGGAAGGCGCATAGGTACTGTATGGGCGCAGAAGTCCTAGTCGCGCACGTATACATGTGCGACACATAGGTACTTGCACGATTGTAAACCAATATGGTAATACTTGGGCGATCCTTGACCAAAGTCTTTAGAATTATCCCGAGGTACTTCCAGAAGAGTGGCGCACACGTTTCAATGAGTAGGTAAGGAGTCACGCAAGTGTGTCCATTTCCCTTAAGGGTTGAACACTTAGGCGCGCAAGTGTTAGTGAATTCTAACACTTAGACCTTATTCCTCATGTTTAGACCTTCCGTTATAGGTAAAGAATTACCTTAAAAGTGTTCGGAAGACATAAATAAGAGACATGGGTGTTCAGATCTCTATAAATGAATTCTGGAAAAAATCCTCCTGAAATGGGGGGCCCACCGGGGGTATTTATAGGCTGGAGAAGACCTTGGGAGATTTTCAAAGAGGGCGTGCAAGCCACCTGTGCAACCATTTGGGCGGCGTGCAAGTATACTTGCGCGAACATACTACAACTTGTGCGACCTATGGGCAATGTTCTCCTGGTTCATCCCTTTCTCTTTTTTTGATGTTTATTCAAAGGATGAATCTTCTTTGTTTGAGGTATTTCCCTTTTCATTTCGTTTAGACTATGTGAAAAAAGGAGCGTCAACACATAGTGATCTAGAAAGATATTTCCTATTATGTGTAATACTTGATCCCATTGGTTAGAGATCATGATGCATATTTCTTATTTCATGTTTGATTTGGACACACACATGTTTATGCATAAAACCCGTGGATGGATATTTGATATTTTTTATGCATTTGATTATGGAATATATAGATGAATTGAGTATGTTTATATCATATTACATCACTTACTTGTCATATCCATTTTTCATGAAGGTTATTGAAATGTATTTTATTTGAAAGAATCCAAAATAATTTTTGAATAAAACTTTTCAAATTGATTATTTGATGATGTTTTCAAACTATAGTTATTAGATATCATAGAACAAGACATTATATATATTCAAAATGGTATTATAATGGTGATTTTAATAACACCCTTCATAAAACAATGTGAATATATAGACATCTTTATAGAAAATGGGTAAAGGTAAGGGAAGCAAGTCATTTGGTATCAATTTTTTATTACCATTATCATTGGTTGGTTCTAGATGGTGGAGACAATGGTGTAGTATATTCTCTATCATGGGATGAATTTTGCAGCTTTGGATCATTTTTGATTCTATGTGTCATCCAATTTTGGGTTATAACCATTTTGAGATTTTGTTTATGTTGATTGATAGATATAATGTATATATTTTGTTTCTGAATTTTCAATTGATGTTTGGTAGTGATATTTTTTATGGACACTATTTAGTATACTGTGTTTATATATATATATACATATTGATGTTTCTTTTTAATGGTGTGTACATCCAATTAATGGATGGTTAATTTTATTTTTTCAATGATGAAACCATTACCAAATAGTTATGTGTGATGGCATATTGCATGTTTCTAGAACATGGGGATTGATAATATACTTCCAGCCTTATTGTGGACTAGTCTATGTGATGGTTCATATAGATCCTAGATGGTTCATTTTAAAGGACACTAGACCAATAATATATCAATTAATGAAACATGATATTGTGTCCTCTAATAATCAGGATATTATATAATGATTTCAAAGACCATAACTTCATTAATACACAAAATTAGTGTCGGTTTAGGTTAGAATAGAGACCTAACTCAATAGAAAAAAATACAGACTCCGAAGAAAGAAATGAATTTACACCTAGTCATCCCATAAAGGGATTGATCTATTCCAATCTTCACACCATATTAAAAATAATAATAGAATCCTGACGGATGAAGCTCAAGAAAACCCCAAAAACCTCTAAGGAAGACCAATGTATCTAAGAAAAGAGGAATGATATCTAAAACTAGTAAAACTCATCAGAAAACATCAAAATAACTATAATCAATTCCACCATATAGAATTTCCCCAAAATCAACAACCATTATCACTCAAAACATTACACTACAAGGAAAAAGTAGGTCATAAACCAAGGTGGGGAAGGTCTATCTAGAAAATATAGGTTGAAAAATAGAAGGCCATAAATGGATTCCACATCAACATTAGGTCTAGCATGATGTAGCGGGTGATTTTTCGACAAAGTATATGTGTGTCCAACTCTATTGCAAAAATGCCTCTATATAATATCTTTAGGTGTCTGAGATTATAACAGACAATAAATGTGACTATAAAATTACATGAATTAAATAAAAAAGTACATTAAAATAAATTATCATAACCACATAAGTTTAGTGTTTTAGATAATTAGGGGAAAATATTAACTTAAAAAATTCATGAATTTTTCAACTAATAGACTTTTTCCACTATAAAAAAACTACTTAATAAAAAAACATTATTCACCACATCCCACAAATTATTCTAATAAAATACCATTCTAATCATATTTTACATATAACTTTTCTCCATAACCTAGGGAAATAGAAATATAATAAAGGGGTGATCTCAGATTCTCATTTCGAGTAAACATGAGGGAAAAGAAGAAAAGATCATAAGAAATAATAAGAGGATTATATAGGTATAATAGAAAAACATAAGATTGTTATACAAAAAAAAGCATATGTTTTAAATTATTCACTAAAATATTACATAGTTATGGAATGAGCATAAATAATGATTTGGTAAACATAATCCATGAGAGTAAATGGTAGTAATGAAAATAACCATAAAAACAAGAACCATATTTCAAAATATTGAACATAAATTTTTATAAGTTACCAAACTTTCATGAGCCATAAAATCAGTGAAAATGCATACAAGAAACTAATATGACCTTTTGGATACCTATATCATGAGATATAAATACTTAAAAAATTCATTGTAGTGTGACATCTGACTCCACCCATAATCCATCCAAACTTATGTGTTTCACTTGACATTAATTTACTAATCACAATATAAAAAACCAAGTAAACAAAGTGTGTCTCAGAAAACATTCTAATGAAAATTATTTACTATTTATAGCATTAAGAACCCATGGAATGAATATGTGGTTCATTAAACAAAATATTTAAGAACTCATGGAATGAAAAATTGTTTAATATCTTTTGAAAATGAAATTTTATATGAAATTCATCAATAATTCCATCAATAATCATAACATGATAAACCCCTAAAAATAAAATGGGTATTCAATGATGGAAAGTTACAAACTAGGTAAATAACATTAAATCCCCACAAAAAAGTATATGATATTTACATTATATAGAAAAAGGGTGTATATTAATGAAATTAAATTCCTCAATAGATAAATGTATAGAACCTAGGTAAAACCCCATCAATAAAAGGAATAAAAATAAGGTATCCACCAAGAGATATAATTTGATGAAAAACTAGATTTCAAAACCATCAATTATTGTGAATAGAAAAGGATGTGATGTATCACTTAAATGATTGAAAATAACATTTCATAAGCCATCAATATAATGAATAAGAAATTTATCTCTTCATAAATATAATTAATCAAGAATAATATGTATCAAAGGAAAATGACAAAGAATAAACACACTTTTTATGCATTTTAGAAAAAAACTTCTTTTGAAATAAGAAAAATTTAGGATCTATTGGATGAATTTAAAGTAAAATATTTAATAAAACCATGATAGAAATAATTTATTAGGAATTAATTAAAATTATGTGAGAAATATTCGCATAAAATAATAATGGCTGTTGAATGAAATATTCAAAAAATTGATTAAAAATATAATATTTTATACTTTTAGTTAAAATGATTCATTCAGAAAAGATTAAACATTATTTAAAAAAATGTAAATAAGGCCAAGTTATAGAAAATGATCTTACTAAATTATTTAATTATAGATAAGTACAACTAAAACCTAATCTAATGAAAACAAATATAGAAAATGGAAGGTTCCCACTAGAGAATAAGATACCTGGTCGGTTTCACTTACAAGAAACACTTTGGGTAAAAGATAAAGAGAAATGAAATTGTGAGTGGACATATAAAACCCCATGAATGTACAATGATGAAATTATATTTTTTTATAAATAATAAATATTCCCAAAGATATTATCTTTATTTAATAATATTTATTTGAAAATAATATTGTAAATCAAAACTCGTATAATTTGAGTAACATTTTGATCAAAACCCATTTTCAACTTGGTATCTTTTTAATTGATTAAAATTTAAATAAAGTCTTTGATATGGATTTTAAAACCCATATAATAAAATAAAATTCACTCATCATTTATTAATCACACCATATTAGTGTTTTAATTGTGAATATTAAAAAATATAACTAAAAATTTTAATTTTGAGACAAAGAACCCCTTAACTTTATAATTTATTAGTTGAAATCACTATAACCTCCAGAAAAAAACATAAATATCTTAATATAAAATTTCAAAACCATATTAATTCCTATAAATATTTATAATTTTAATTTATAATCATAATATAAATGTATATTATTTGGTTTTTATTAATTTTCATTCATCATCTGTTTATTGTTTTGACTGTTCATACTAGTTTTGTAGAAGTCGTGTTAGTAATCATTATTAATCACAATTTCATGATTAAAATAACTTTAAAATTAATATAATGGATGATTTATTATTGTTTAATAAGTTTAAATTTCCTTTTATATATTTTTAATTATTTATCCTTGATGATGAAATTTACAATAACCACACTACAATGTTTTTATTTACCAACAAAATGTGTTTTCATAACTAGTTAGTTAAATATTTATGTATTATTTCTAGAGCTAATAAAAATAATTTTTAAAATATTTATATCATATAATACCATTAATTTTTTTCATATTCATCAATGAAATATTTTTTTGGCATTGTTCAAGTTTGTGGTAAAACAAACCAAAACATGAACATACCAATACTAATGGATTATAATGACATGATTTAGTTGAAATATAATTACATTGGTAGATTAATTATTAAATATAGTTTTTATTATAGTGATATATAATAGTTATAAGTAATTATAAAAATAGAAAATGGATATGAAAATATTGCATAATATGAATAAATTTTCTCTCTCTCTTTATTGGTTTCTAAAAGACGATTAATTTTATAATTATTATTTATCATTCATATCATTTATATGTTATTATATTTTTATTTAAATAAAATTATTAATAGCATTAAAAAATATTTAATCTTAAATCCCGTTCTCAATACAATCCATGTATGGTTATGATGAAAAGAAAAATGGAAATTGATCATTATATAGAGGTCGAAGTCCACACATATGAATGGATAACAATTTCAGTTTCCACTAAACAGAACAAAAATATTAATATGTGTTATCATTTAAGAATAAAAAATATATCATAATATCATAATTATATATTTAATTCCCTATTATTACTATTATTTTAATATGGTGAAGGAAAATGAAACATGTTGTGTTGTGGAGCCCATAATCCGCACAACACACAATTCAAAATTTCTTTTTTACATAATGTGAAAAGGAGAGGGTTGTTAATGATTGTATTATAATTATAATAACAAATAAATTTTATATTTATACTAATTAAAAAAATTTAATATTGTTTAATTTATTTTTATTAAGAATTATTTAAATAAATGAAATATAATTAAGAGAGATAGGTTAAGAACATGTGCCCAACTTCTTAGATTGTCTCATTGTAAAGGGGGTTTATACCTTGAGGGAATGTATTTAGAGAATAAAATAACATATTTAATGTGGATAGGAATTTTTAGGAGAGTTTTGGATATATTTTGTGACAAACTATGTTGGTTCATGTCTGAGGGGAAGTGATGTCATGGGTCGCCATTTATAAGTGAAAAGGGATGACATTTTTATGAAAACAAATAACATTGAAATAATTTGAAGTAACCCTCAATGAATGTAGAACATAAATTTATAAATAATGGGGTTTAGAATATATAAGGTCAATAATCACCTAAAACACAAAATTAAATTCATTTTTTTTAAAAATTTGTCCATTTACCTCTAAGGTTAGTCATTTTTAATTTTTTTATTTATTTTCAAGAAACTAGTTGTTTCCTAGGTAATTTTTCCACCTTGATAAATACTAGACCTATTGTTATTATAAAATATTTACCTAAATATTACATGTATTAAATTAATTTTTATAAAAATTATCAAAATTTATGAAAATTACTATTATAATACTAAATGAATAATTGTGTAAAAATAATTTTTCTGAATAATATAACTGATGTTTTAAAATATAAAATATGGGTTTGTATATTAAAGCCTATTTTTTTAAATTATTAATCATCTTATAAAATACATATTTTGTAATATAAATTGATTTATTAAATTTTAAATTCATACGTATATAATAATAGTGTCATTTATAAAAGTCATGTTTTTTTATAAATGGTATTGTGAACTATTCAGATAAAATTAAATCTTTTTAGAGGAATCACAAAATAAATTAATAGTAAGTTAATTTTGAAAATATAAATAAATAAATGAATTTCTTTTTTCAAGTAAAATTAACATATTAAAATATTCAGTTAATTTAAAAAAATATAAAAATATAAAAATACTTATTTTAATTAAAAATGACTTCTTAAACATCCAGTGACTTCAATATTATTTAATATAAGTATCTAAAAAAATTAATATTATTATTTTATTTTTTGAAAATATAAATGTTACTAGTTATAAAAAACTTTTCAATGAGGTCAATCTAATTTATTAAGGTAATATGCTATACCCTATTAAATGGTTCTTCTAAATGCATCATTTTTATAATAGTAATCAAAGATATTAATAAAATAATATTATTTTAATTTATTACAACCCTTTCATGTACTAACGGTTTTATTTTTCCATATATATTTCATATGTCATACATTTTTAGTCAGGAAGAATGGATGATCTGTTTGGCATGTGCAAAAATTTATTGAAGATAATATTAATTTAAAGGATATAAAATCCTAGGATTTTACAATAAATCCACATAATTAAATTATTTCCTATAACTTTTAAATATTACACACCCATAAAAGTAGAAGAGGGTATTCTTAACATACTTATCATTGAGGATATATTTTTAAATATTTTTTTATACATAACTCTCTTAGTCTATATCAATCCACTTATCCTACATAAAAAATAGTAATCATTCATATAATTATATACCCAAGTATATATGTACCCCAATTATATATTATCCATAACATAACTTCCCAAAACAATTTGATTCTCCATGATAATAAACGATGGTGAATTTGTATATTCTTCCAAAAAGAAACTTTTATCTTCAATAATGACTTTACAAAATCAAACACTTGTCAATATATAATATAATCCAAAATATGCTGTAAAAATTGAAAAGGTGGTCTGTTGTCGATGCCTTAGATGTTTCATCCTTTCTCTAAATTTTCATTCCACCGTGCCTCTCCATCTAGGATCTGAATTGATGGCAACTCATTTTTTTGGGTTATTTTTTGGAGAAAATGGAAATTCTCTAGGTGCTCCTAAGTCATCTTTATCTTGGAATTGAATTTGGATCCCTTATCCATTCCGCCCATTCCTTAGCCTCAGCTACCCTGCTCTTCTCCTAGTAAGATATATAACATTGGTAACTCAACGGTTTTGGGTGGTGGTTTTTGGCACCTGGTGGTGCTCCTCGCACATCCTATTTTTTTTTCTTCTTTTATTGTGTTTTGGTTATCTTTGTTTTTTCTTATACTGTCTTCTGGAGGTGGTTTTGGTAACAAATATGGTAATATTTCTGTTTCTATGATATATTCTTCAAGTAATTAGTGAAGGTTGGTTAGATTATTAAAGGGTGGTGTATCTATTTTATTGTTATGTTTACCTCTGGATCACCGAGTGATGAATTTGGTGGTGCTATATTTTTCCTATGGATTCGATAGTCCTTGCGATGGTTCATTCTGGTCTGAATAGTTGATAGAATAAATTCTTAGTTTCAATTTTCGGGAGTGGTTGGTTGCGGCTTCCATCATGCTGAGTATAGAAATGCGATGATGTTAACAGTGACTTGATGATGGGGATTATTTCATAGTGTATGACATGGAACCAGAATTTTTATTGGAAGTATCATGTGGCTTAGAACTCATAGCATGAGAAGGATAGAATGGGGTTTGAGTATCATTTTCATTTTCGACTTCAAATTTTTAATTTTTGATTTTGGTGTTGTCAGGATTAATTTTGAATTTGGTTTCACACTTAATTTTTTTATATTAAAGAATACATTGTTTTATTTTGATTTATAGAATTTATGATTCACACTAAACCCCAATGTATCTTTAAAAAATTAAAAAAATGGATTTCAATCATGAAAAAATGCAATTCCAAGGTAATCAATAGTATTTACCTCACTTTTATAAATGTAAATTTACCCTTTATTACATCAAAATCAAACATATATTAAACCTAAGATTTCTTATTCCAAAATATTGTGTTCTAAAATATTTTTCCCCAAAAATATAACTTTTTTATAAAATCCATATTCATGGTTTTTGGTACCATTAAATATATGTTTTCTTACAATTAAACATAAACTATTGATGAAAAAACCTTAATTTCTTCAAATAATCCACATAACTTTTTTAATACAACAATATATATTCAATAAATATTTTTCATCAATGGAAATTTCTAAGAGTATCAAGAAGTAATTTATAATAATATATCAGTCTTGCTACAATAGGTAAGACATAGATACTCATTTTTTCCACAATAATATACATTTATCACATCTCTAGACCATTTAATTATATCCCCTTATTAATTTATAAAACATAGTGTTTCCTAGATAAATCCCTTTATCAAATTCCTTTTCGGGATCCCATTTCTACTAAATACTAAATCCAAAATTCTTTTAAATATAATCAATGTAAATGATCAAATGAATTTAAAATCTGAAGGAAAGTGTTCTATCCCTAATTACACCTTCATTTCATCCTTCAATATATTCAGTTAAACATACATTTATTTTAGTTAGTTTTTCTATTGCGTGTTAACCAAATACTATAATGTAATTAGGAAATAAATCATTGATAATATTTCATTAAGTGAATACAATTGACTAAATAATATACCCCAAAAGTGTAAAACTAAGTCTGCAGTTGTCCCTCATTGTTGTGCACTGGGTGATGATTGAGATAATACCCAATTTTTTCTTTTTAGTTTTATTTCCCATATGTGTATATGTTCTATATTCGGTATCCACTTGTAGTATCCAGATAGAGAAGTTATTACTTGGATAACTGTAGAATATCTATTTTACCCAAATTTCAAGATGTTATCATATACATAGTCATATCCCATATAATAATCCTTTGATATTTTTATATTTTTATTTTATTCTAATTGACAAAATATTCAATACTACCTATACTAAACTAGAGGGTAATCTATTCCTTTTAAATTATGATCAATCTTAAATTTTCAATCATTATTACATTTATTACTACAAAATTATCCTAAATTTATAACATCCTTATCTATAAATTCATATAAAACCTTCTCTAATAATAAATATTTCATCCCATATATGTCACCATATAATTACATTACATAAAGATAATAATTAATTACTATAAATTATGAATATCTTTTATGTTTATATATTTTTTATAATTAAAAACATTTAATTAACTAAAAATGCTACTTTTTTAAACTAATGAACATTTTTTCACCATATAAAAATCTAATTAATACATATAATGTTTTAAATATCTCCCAAAAATGTTTCTACTATGATACCCTTCTAGAAATATATTAAAAATTACTTTTCTCAGAAACGGGGGAAATTGAAACATAAGAAAGGGGTGAGATAGAATTCTTAGTAATGGAAACCATAAGCCATAATAAACATGTATCATAATTTATCATAACTGTTAACGCTCCTTTCGTCACAGAATCTAAAGATTGGAAAAGGGAATATCTGAGCTCAAAGTGATTCAACCTTTGAAGAAAACATCAAAAATCGACAAAGGCATGAACAAAGGATCCACAGTAACTGCACCGCGCAAGTTTTATCACTGTCGCGCAAGTACACTTGCGCGACACCATTGGTCGCGCAGGTGACTTGCGCAACCTGAGTGGTAACCGCCAGGTAACCTCCCGGGGTCTTCTTTTGCCTATAAATAGACCCTGTGGGCCCCCCATTCGGGAGGATCTTTTTCCAGAAACTCGGATTGAAGCTCCCGATGCCCATGTCTCTTCTCAAATCTTCCGGAACACTTCTAAGGTAATTTCTTACCTAGAACGGAAGATCTAAAGAGAAGAAGGAAGGCCTAAGTGTTGAAATTTATCAAACACTTGCGCGCCGACTTATTTCTTTCAATATAACTTGCGCATCCCTTTTCTGGAAAAACCTCGAGAACATTCTAAAGGGTTTAAAAAAGAGTCGCTCAAGTATTTCATTTCTGGTTGAAAGTCGCGCAAGTACACTATGTGTCGTGCAGGTATACCTGTGCGACCAACACTTGCGTGCCCACGGAAGACTTGCGTGCCTTGCAAGACTTGCGCGCCCCTATCTTTTTGGGTTCCCATCTTCCCATTTTTACACCTCTTAAGCCATTTCACCTTTCCTTTTCAAGATTCAGTCTTCAAGACACTCTTCAAAGCCATTTATGGCATGATTTCTTGATTTGACTTTCTTATCTGAAAGGAATTCTGTGGAATCTCTCTCAAAGTCTAGTGATTTAAATATCCTTATGTCACTAAAATACGGAGAGTTCATTCATTCAACCTCATCCTTTAAGATGAGAGAATCTTAACCTGGGTCTCCTTTTCAGGAATAATCCCCAGTTATAAAACCTTTAATCTGGGCATCCTCCTCAGGAGTAAGCCCCAATCAAGTCCTTTAATCATGGGCATCTTTCTTAAGAATAAGCCCCATCCTCAAATATGGGCATCCTCCTCAGGAGTATGCCCCAAACCTTAATCCCTAACCTGGGTCTACTATTTAGGAATAAGACTCAGTCATATCCTTGGGTCTCCTTTTCAGGAATAAGCCCCAAGTTCCCTTAAATTTCTCTTAACCAGTCATAATTTACCTTTGATTTGGGTTTCCTTTTCAGGAGTAAAACCCAATCATAAGTCCCCTCCTAACTTGGGCATCCTCCTTAGGAGTAAGCCCCAAGATTAGAGTATTCAAATCTCCATGAAGCACATATAACATTATGGACCCTGTTCATGGATTTTCTCCCTAAAAGTAAATCCTAAACCTTCATCTATCTGGGCAGTCATCCATACATAAGCCCCAAACAAATTCTTATGATTGCATCTTTCATGGCACAATTGTCCTAATTTTTACCAATACCTCTTGTTTCTCACACCGAACATGACTCACGTGAGCTTAGAGTGTAAAAGTAATTATGACATTCATCTTTGAGCCATCAATCATAAACATCATACTCCATAACTTGAACTACGTGGGTTCTGGTTCCTTTTCCAAAACAAAGGATACGTAGGTAGCCCATTTATGGGTTCGATCCCAACTGTGAAATAATCTCTGTCCTTCTGAATGACGATAAACTTCAAGTGCCCCACTGAGTGGATTTAAAACCAGCCTGGTCATCATAATGACCAAGAGACTTTTATATAAATGTTTTGAAGGATACCATTGACCAGGAATCTCTAAACAGATATAGATGATTCTCTATTGATGAAGAACCTCGAATACATATAAAAGATTCTCTAAATTTCTTGCATATTTAATCATTGATTGTTAAAACTAAAGGAAAGAACATTTTTATACTTGGTAATGTAATAAGGATTCATGAACATAACTTAAATCTATAAAGAGAGTCCCAGAGTAAACAATAATTCCCCTCAAAAAGGTGTGATGAGTCCGACCTCCCATCCTCTCGACCAATGCAAATTCCTAAGCCTCATTAGTCCACAAGTTAATGAGCTCCTGCCTTTGGAAAGTAGGTCCAAATGGATGTGGAATCATTGGATGTTTCCGGTTCTACGAACAAACCCGTTAGAAACTGATCGGAACATTTGAATCTCCCGTCCAGGAGGTCATCCCCGGATTCCGTGCGAAACAAAAATGGTGAACCCGACGTGAATCCTTAACCAAGTTAAAGTGATGTTCTTCTTATTTGTTAGGACCCTTGGGCCAACAACGCAATCATTGACATGTGCTCATCCAAAATATGCAGTGACCAGATTCATCTTGATTATGTCTGTTACATGGAAAAGTCACTCTTTTCTCAAGATCTTCTGCAAAATGGCTTTCCTTAAATTCACCTCTGTGAATACTGCTGCTGTGAACACCTCTACTGTGAGGTCTGCTGCTGTGAAAACCAATGCTGCTACTCCTGCTGGAACGTCATCCGCTCTGAAGATGACATCACCAACTCAGTGTCTTCAACGCTGGGTTTCTAATGCACTGGTTAAGGAGTACCGTCGCAACGGTACTATCCCAACTCTGGAGGCCGCTCGTCAAGCCCTCCAAGTTAACAACTCTACCTGGTCGTCCGGACAACAGCGGCCAGCAATCAAGAAGAAGGCGGTGCTGACTACCGTCTCCAACCGTTTCAGGTCATTATCCCCGGAACGCAATTTCCATTCACTCCCTTACCCTGAGGAAGTGAATGAGCAGGTCCCGCAGGACCTTAATTCAAAAAGACAGGAGTCTTTTTCAAGGGCTCCCATCAACAATCGCCGCCAGACTCGTGCGGTAGTGCTCCCTCAACATGATGAGGGTACCGACTCCAGGCATTCAGCTCAGGTTCCTCGAACCCAAGCAGGCAAGATGAACCGCCAGAGACGGAATCCGGTTAACAATAGGTAGGTTGTCATCCCTGCCATCTCCGGAGAAGTCCACCAACCTAACTTGGTGGCAAACAACGAGCAGGCATACACACCTGTTCGTTTTAATTCCGTTGTCTAGCAGACTCGTCTGACAGCATCAAGCCTATCCCGCCAGGAAATTCCGGCGGAGTACCATAGGCAGGAACATACACCTGCCTATAAATCACCAGTTAGTCAGCAGACTCGTCTGACTACATATGATGGATCTCGTCAACTGCGTTTGGCGAAGTGTAATCAGTAGGCACATACACCTGCTAATACTAATCAGGCCTACCAACAGTCTCGCTTGGTAGCGCCCGGAGAAGTCAGTTGGAAAGTCCCGACGACAAAAAGGAGGCAGACTCAACTCTCTGCCTCCACACTTGAGTACTGTCAGGATTCACTGACAGGAAAAGGAGGACAGGAGCAGGCACATTCACCTACTCCAAACCCGGAATGGACGTATATCCCCGTTCCGGCAGCTGATGTCACCAAACATATTTTGTCAATGGTGAAAGAGCAGAAGCAAATTCCTGCTCATATTCTGGATGCTTGCCGGGATATCATAACAGCTTCATCATCATCTCAGGGACATACACATAAATCTATCCCTAGCAATGGAGTGACACATCAATGATTCACTCCGGAACAGACACACACATCTGTTCCAGTCCAAGAGGGTTATGGGGCATACTCCCCCATATCATACGGACAACCAAGTCAGGCACATACACCTGATTTGAGTGGAGATCGTCAGCCTAACCTGACTATCTTTCCTGATCAGGAACATACACCTGCTCAGAGCAATCACTTTCATCATCAAGTGGTTTCTAAAGAGAGTAAGAAGGCATCTAAGAAAAAGATCTGCCCAACACAGTCAGGAGATCAAAGGCCAATCTGCAACAAGGCCTTGCTCGATGCTGGAGTTCTTGAAGCCCTCAGACATTTATCTGTCGGAATTCAAGATTCTACTCCCTTAGTTCCCAATAAAGGGAACATTAATTCTGAAGGTCTTCAACAAAAACATCCTCATGAAGACTTGCTTCATGAAAATTCGGTCAATCTTGATGTTTCTTCTTCAGATGAGAGCCACAGGAACCCTCTGTGTGGTCAGAAGGCCAAGGAGCAAGAGATCTCATCTTTTGCTGTAACCCATCATGACGGTCCTCCTCATGGTGATGAACTTCGCTGCGAAAGTCCTCTCTGCAGTAGTGATTCACGTTGTCTCGAAAATTTTTCAGAAGGCAATGTAGTGATGAGAAAGCCCTCCTATCTCGAGGCACTTGCAAATGTAAAACCAGTCATGTCTGATGCTTTACTATCGGCAGGTGAAACTCTTTCTCCATCAGAAGATAGCCTGGGGTTCAGGTTATTCTCCGAACCATCCCTGGGTCATTTATCTTCCAGTATGAATAGTGATTTCTCTACCAATCTTGTTGAATCCGATGAAGCAACAAGGAAACACCAACTCTGGTGAAAACAGGTAGAAGAATCTTCATTTAATGATAAAGAGGAAATGCTGAACATGAGGAAAAACCTGGCAAAAGGTGAAGTACCAGTCATGTTTTGGCCTTTGGCTGACTCCCAGTACGACATTCCAAAGATGTTGACGGATGATGGAATCCATGATATTCGTCTCAACATATGGAAAACTCTTTGTCAATTAAAGAAGAAGGTATTATCTAATGATGAATATGAAAATCATGTTAAGATAATAGAAGGGTTACAACGCCAGATTGATTTGGCATCTCTATCAGTCTCTCGGTATCCGGAGGCTGAAAAGAAACAGAGAACCCTTCAACGTTCATGCCTTGGCGCACTAAGAAGATTGCATCAGTTAATTGCCAATGCTCCAACTGATGTTCATATCAGAGGATGGGGTGTTCATGGAGCACTACATTTCACAGTGCTTTCCAATCAGCAAAGCCCGCCGAAAATGGTCTCATGAAATGTTATTGCCCATGGCCGGCCACAGTCAATGGGCTTTGTTCATAATCAAAAGATTGCTCAAGAACAGGCTTCAACTAGTTCCTCTCAAAATCAAGTATATAGAGAACAAGTTGTTGAATTTCTCCTACATCAAGTAGGCGAGAATATTGCACAAGCCTCTCGTCTGGAGAAAACACGTCATCAAATGACAGAAGTTTCGGAAATCATCCAACGGTCTGTTGAACCAGGTGATAAAAGTGGATATAGGTTAATGCATCCAGCTAATTTCCGAACTAAGATTCGCAAGATTAGGAGAGATTTTAAGAAGATCTCAGACATAGCATGTCAAGAGACACCCCAGCTTGTCAGACTGGGGACTTCTCTAAACCAACCCTCAGAGTCAACAAATGGGATTCGAGGAGTTGAGCGGAAGCAGCAGGAACATCCCCAGTCCACCAGACTGGGGACTTTTTCAAATCCTCAATCCCTCCCTCAGAGAAAGTCAGTATTCTCTCGATTAGGGAATAAGCCTCAAGAGGAACGAAGAGCCAAGCTGTCAGGAGATTCTCTCCAAGTGACGGTTCTCCAAGAAATTCCTGAGGGATCAAGTCAACGGAATGCCATGTCTCATCATGGACATAGAAGGAGACAATATCATAGAAATGCTGATATAAAGGATTCCATACAATATGCATCCATTAATGTCATCAATGCCTTTGCTGCTGATTCACCAGATGAGGCTCAATTAGAGGGATCAGACGAAGGGGTTCCTGCTCAAGAAGTTGCGCACACAGACCTAAATGAAGAAGGTGTGTGCACACGTAATCAAAGGCTTACCCAAAATCTGGGTATTCTTTCAAATAACCCACTTCCCCCTCTCTGAAAAGGATACAATAAGGGGAAAAGATAGAATCAGGTTACTTCTCACCCTTCCTCTGAAGGAGGTCAATCGCTCTCATTAGAGCAAAGGTTTGCACAACAGGAGGAAGAAATGAAAGAGTTAAGAAGGTTGAATGCAGAACTACTTCAGAGTAGTCTTCTTCTTAAGAATGCTGAAGTCCGACAGCCGAAGGAATTTGTTGTAACTACTGAGATGGATCAAGAATATCCTCCTTTATCAGTACACCTACAGAGGTCTAATCCTACGGGTCAAACGCAACAACGGTTGGCAGCACTACCATCAGTTGCAGCACCAACCACCACGTCTGTCCAGGCTCCATTCATTGCACCAACCCAAAACCAAGTTCAACTTGACGTTTCTCAAAAGTTAATAACTACTATTGAGTCATTAACAGCTCGGTTAGAAACTATGGAAGGGAAACGGGCGCAAGTTCAACCTGAAAAGATAGTTTACCCTGAATGGGTAGATTTAATTTCTCCTCCATCCAGTTTTGGAAACCCTATTTTCCCTACTTTCAATGGATCAGGCAACCCTGAACAACATTTGACGCATTACGTGTCTTGTTGTGATCCTATGATGGGAACTCCAGAGCAGAAAGAAGCAGTGAAACTCAGATGCTTCGTGCGAACCTTGCAAGGACTTGCAATCCCGGTCAGTCATCGGATGGGAGGATCTTCGTCAAAAATTCCTTCTTCAGTTTAGCTCAACTTTTCCAAAAAACGACAGTTTTTTATCGTACAAACTGCAAGCAAAGGGAAAATGAAAGAGTCTCTGATTTCATTGCTCGTTGGAAGGGATTAACGTATTCCTTGAGTTTAGCACTACCTCAGGAGGAATTATTGCCAATCTGTGTGGAAAATTTGTCTGACGAATTACGCACGCCATTGATCCATGTGAAATACACAGGAGGGTTTCGAGACCTTACTTCAATCACTCAACAGATTGAAGATTCCCTTATACAGGCTAAGGTTAAATCTCATGTAATTCCATCAGCTCCAGGAAGAAGAATGGGTAAAGCAGAAACTGCTACAGTTATGCTTAAACAGGCACCTGTACCTATTTCTACTTCAAAACCTTCATCTTATCGAAGGGCTCCACCTCCTGAACGCCAACAACAAAAGCTGTTTCGTCCAAATGATCAAAAAGATCAACGACGAAAACAATTTGAGGATATGAAGAGTAAAACATACTCTTTCCAAAGTGATCAAGTTCCTAGTTACTTCATTTCAGCTCTGGAAAATAATTTGGTTCAATTACCAGTGCCGAAGAGGCCAAACAAGGAAGGAGATGAAGACCGTCCCAATTATTTTCCCTTTCATCAAATGTTGGGGCATCCCATCCAGGAGTGTTTTGTCTTTAAAGACCTCCTGCAAAAGATGGTCGACTTGGGACAAGTCAAATTGAAGGGTTCTTCAGCTCATGTAGCGTGTATTACCGCTACAGATCCAGAAGAAGGAGGCGAGTGGCAGGAAGTCAAAAGCAAAACTACGAAAAAATATGATGATTGGATGGTCAGAAAGACAATCTATCGGACCCATTCCATTTTGCGAACACAATTGAAGAAGCCAATTGTGTCTCCTACAAAAGCTACAGTAAAGCCTCCATCAAAAGACAAATCCTCAAAAGGGCAGCGAAATTCAAAGAAGAAAGAGGAATCAGGAGAATATGATTATGTAGCAAAGCCTAAATTGTTTTTGACTCTGGAAGATTTCATGCCATCTACTTCAAAGCCACGGACACCGTCCCACCAAACGGCACAGCCTAAATAGGCTAACCCGACAGAGTCTTTATCAGACGAAGAGTTAATCTTTGGTTCTGTTAATATGATTCAATTAACAGATTCATATTCCAGTCTTGATGAGCCTGAATTCCCTGTATCAAATAAGGTAACCCGAGGAAGTTCTAGAGGTTCAGGATATAGGGGAAGACGTGGATCTTTCCGAAGCCACTACTCTAATTCTACCTCTGCTAGCACTGTATATGCAGTAGAAACTCGTGGTAGAGCCCTTCAGCGAGCTCAAAAATAACAAGCAAGTTCTTCTGCCAATGGCCAACTCAGTTTCGGCACAGTTATTTTGGAAGACCGATTAAAAGTTCCATCTTCTTTCTCTCAGCAAGTAAATGGATCTAATCAGTCTAATTTTCCAAAACCAAGGATTTTGCCAACTTCAATACAAGATGCATCAGCTTCCAAAGCATCTTCTTCCAAGGTACCTGCTAAACCGTATATTCCTATTGGGAAACGCAGACCTCTAGATCAAAAGTATGATATATTGAAACACATGGCCCAAGTACCAGCCAAGTTATCAATTTTGGATGCTTTGAATCTGTCAAGAGATCTCCGGGAAGCACTCATCGAAGCTTTGTCAAGTCCTCGGGAGTTTGAAGCTGAAATTGCTGCAGCTGGAATCTATCACATAGAGAATAATCCTGTAGAATGCCATGCAGTGATATATTTTACTGATAAAGATGAAGATGATATTGTGCATGGTCACATAAAACCTTTGTACTTATCTGGCAAAGTCAATGGTATAGATGTTCGAAGAGCTTTCATTGACAATGGTTCAGGAGTCAACCTCATGCCCATTCGCACACTTCGTCAATTGGGCCTCACGGAATCTGATTTATCTCCTTCTACCATGATGTTGCAAGGATATGATAAAAATGAACAAGAACCACTGGGAGAAGTTACGCTCAGAACTCAGTTTGGAGATCTTGTTTCCAATTCGTATTTCATGATTGTTGATCAAGACTCAGCTTTCAATATCTTGCTTGGAAGACCCTGGCTACATCAGCATGCAGCTATTCCATCATCATACCATCAATGTCTCAAATACTGTTTCGATGGTCAAGTTGGAACATTGTATGGTGATAAGGCCCCGTTCAAGACATGTGAGTCTCAATACATTGAGGCGGAATTTTATCACATGAAGGGAAGAGAAAAATCTACAATGAAGGAAATTACCAAAGTTAATGCTCCATATGGTTTGGAAAAAATTCCAATAAATCCATTTTCACATGTGAGTACAGATTATGTGTTACCTATCAGTCAAATTGACAAAATAGGCCCAAATAAAAATACTCTTATGGAAAGATCCATAATTTCAATTACGGCAATCAAGTCAGACAACATGGGAGAAATTGGTAACTTACCAAGCAGTGATGAAAGCATAAGTGGTGACGTTTTCATTTCGTCTGTTGAAATCCAACAAGTCTATACTTCGTTAATCAGGCCAAAAGAAGTTATAGCAACACTAGAGGTGAATATTGATGTCGATTCTCAATCCATCATCTCCTCTTTATTTCCCAAAGAAGACCCTTTATCATCAATAGGGTCGGAAATGGAAGCTTCTTCTTCAAAATGTGAAAATTTTGACATCTCTTATGATCATGATAATTTCGTTTTTTCATCAACTTTGCAAGTAGAAATGGAATAAATAACACATGATGAAGAGGAAGAGGAAGATCTTAGAGATGCTCCTCCAGCATTTGAAGAGGGTATCTCTACCACTGTGGATGAACTCAGAGAAGTAAATCTGGGTACAGAGAAAGATCCACGCCCCACTTTAATTAGTGCGGCCATGACCCATGAAGGGAAAGAGATGTATATTTCTTTTCTAAAGAAAAATAAAGATATTTTTTCTTGGAATTATACAGAGATGCCTGGCCTTGATCCTGATGTTGCCACCCATCATTTGGGTTTGCCAAAAGAACATCGAGGATTCAAGCAAGCCGCGAGAAGAACACACCCAACCTATGCTGCCAAAATCGAGGCTGAAGTGGATAAGCTTATCAAAGATAACTTCATCAGAGAAGTTCAATATCCCAAGTGGTTGGATAATATTGTCCCTGTAAATAAGAAGAACGGACAAATTGGTGTTCGCATCGATTTCAGAGATCTTATTCGGTATTGTCCTAAAGATGATTTCCCAGTTCCAATTACATAACTCTTAATTGATGCGACGGCTAGCTATGAAGAACTTTCTTTCATGGATGGATATTCTGGATATAATCAGATCCAAATGGCCCCAGATGATGAGGAATATACAGCCTTCAGAGCTCCTCAAGGTGTGTTTTGTTATCGGGTGATTCCCTTTGGTTTAAAGAATGCAGGTGCAACATATCAACGCGCCATGCATCGTATCTTCAAACCTTTTCTAGGGAAGTTTGTTGAATGCTATGTAGATGATTTGGTGGTTAAATCCAAACAATGTTTTGATCACTTGGCTGATTTGGAAGTCGTATTACACAAGCTTCGACAACATAATTTGAAGATGAACCCCTTAAAATGTGCTTTTGGGGTAACCTTAGGAAAATTCCTCGGCTTTGTTGTACGCCATCGTGGTATTGAAGTCGATCCTGAGAAGACCAAATCAATCCTTGGTATGTCACCTCCTCAGAATTTGAAATAATTAAGAGTACTTCAAGGACACTTAGCCTATATTCGGCGTTTCATCGCCAATTTAGCAGGAAAAAGTTTACCCTTTACCAAATTATTGAAGAAAGGAGTCACTTACCAGTGGACTGAAGAATGTCAAGAAGCATATGATGTTTTCAAGAAATACCTCTTGAGTCCACCAGTACTTATGCCACCTGTTGAGGGTAGACCTCTTATCCTCTACGTGACATCTTTAGAGCGATCATTGGGTGCCTTTCTCGCTCAAAAGAATGCTCCTGGGAATGAAAATAGTCTCTACTATCTCAGTAGAACTATGCTTGAAGCAGAAACCCGGTATTCAAGTATTGAAAAGTGCTGCCTAGCATTAATCTTTGCAGTTCAGAAACTGAGACACTACCTGCAACATCATGAGGTCCAATTGGTATCTCGTAATAATCCGCTCAAATTCATCCTTAGTCGTCCAATTCTTACAGGACGTCTGGCAAGATGGGCGGTTATTCTACAGCAGTTCGACATTAAGTATGTGTCTCAAAAGTCAATTAAGGGCCAAGCTCTGGCTGATTTCCTGGCCGAACATCCTTCAGTGGAAGACACGTATTCAGATATCGAACTCCCTGATGAGGAAGTTTTCTCTATTCAAGAGAGTCCTCAAACATGGGAAATATATTTTGATGGTGCTTCTAGAAGTCCAACAGGGAAGAAAATGGAAAATCCTAAATTCAACAATGTTGGTTTAGGAATTGTGCTCATTTCTCCAGATAAGGCAGTGTTACCTTATTCCTTTTTGTTGTGGGAAGGTGGTACCAATAATGAAGCTGAATACCAAGCTCTCATTACAGGCTTGGAGTTAGCTCATCAAGCACAAGTGAATCACTTAAAGGTGAAAGGTGATTCAAACCTGGTAATCAAACAAGTCAATGGGGATTATGCCATCAGAAAAGAAGAATTAATCCCTTTGTATGATTACGTCAGAGAGTTAATGTCGGAATTCCCTTCAGAACCGACATTTTCTTATGTCCCGAGATCACAAAATGCTCAAGCTGATGCACTAGCTAATATAGCCACAGCTTTAGCAGATCCAAATCGGGATGAGACAACCATCTGTATTACCCACCGTCGTGCAATTTCACCTTATGTTCAAGTCAGAACAGAGGAAATTAATGAAATTAGTCCCATTCCTGAACCGTATGGTCATACTACAGGATGGATGTCACCTATCAAAGAATACCTTCAAAATGGAACACTTCCACCTGATAGAGCTGAGAAAGAACAAATTCGGCGACGTGTGGTCAATTTTACTCTTTATGATGGTCCAAACCACCTCGAGAAAATTCTCTACAAACGTGGTTTTGATGGAGTTCTCTTCAGATGTATTGATGGTGAAGAGACAATGGCTGTCATAAAAGAAGTGCATGCAGTAGTCTGTGGTGCCCACCAGTCTGGACATAGATTGTCTGATCAAATTCGAAGGCTTGGATACTTCTGGCCTTCAATGATACAAGATTGTGTTAATTTCACAAAGAAGTGTCATTCATGCCAAGTATATGCCAATTTCATTCATCAACCTCCATAGTTGCTTCATACAGCTAAATACTCATGGCCATTTTCCACATGGGGAATGGATGTGGTGGGACCTTACCCTTCAGCTACGGCCAAGCAGTTCAAGTACATTCTTACTGCTACTGATTTCTTTTCCAAATGGGCAGAGGCAGTACCTCTCAAAGAAGTCAGTTCTAAATGCATTGTTAGCTTCATCAAGTCTAACATCATTACTAGATTTGGTGTCCCTCATACCATATTGACGGAAAACGGCAAGAATTTCTGTTCTTATGAGGTAACGAAATTGTATCAAGAATACAACATTAAGTCCAACCATTCATCTCGATATCATGCAGTGGCTAATGGCCAGATAGAGGCCTTCAACAAGACTCTTTCAAATAAACTGCAAAAGATGATGGATAAAGATAAGAGGTCATGGCCTGATAAACTCTTTCATGCTTTATGGGCTTATCGGACTACCACTCGCAATGCAACGCGGTCTACTCCATATTCATTGGTATATGGAATAGAAGCAGTCTTGCCAATTGAAGTTCAATTTCCCTCACTCAGAATAGCCATTTGTGATCAGTTATCAACAGATGAGCAATCCCAAAAGCGGTTGAATGAATTGGAACAGTTAGATGAGAAAAGATTGTGCACTTTGCACCACTTGGAAATCTATCAGAATCGGATAGCATGAGCTTTTAACAAAAAATTTCGTCTTCGTTCATTCATTCAGGGAGAATTGGTATTGGTTCTCAGAACACCAATGATACCAGGAAAGAAGCCTCCCAAGCTTGAACCAAAATGGGAAGGACCTTATTCAATACATAAGGTCTACTCCAATGGAGCATATTCTCTAATCTCAATGGATGGAGAACACATCACGACTCCAACTAATGCCAGATTTCTGAAGAAGTATTTTGTATAAACACAAAATATTGTTCCCTTATCCAAAACAATCACATTGGTTCATATTATGTCCGAGATGACTTTAAACTATATTTTGTCCTGGCAACATTACATTAAACTGTGTGGCACTTTCATCGTCCAGCATGACGTTAAACTGTGTTAGTTTCCTTATCGTCCAACATGACGTTAAACTGTCACATTGGTTACTATTAATTCCGAGATGACATTAAACTATATATTTTCCAACATGACATTAAACTATTATAATGTCCAGCAAGACGTTAAACTGTGATGTCCTATCTACATGACATTAAACTGTACAGAAGATCCTATATTTTGTCTGAGATGACATTAAACTATATTTTGTCATGGCAACATGACATTAAACTGTGTGGCACTTTCATCGTCCAACATGACGTTAAACTGTGTTAGTTTCCTTATCATCCAACAGGATGTTAAACTGTCACATTGGTTACTATTATGTCCGAGATGACATTAAACTATATATTGTCCAAACATGACATTAAACTTTTATAATGTCCAGCAAGACGTTAAAATGTGATGTCCTATCTACATGACATTAAACTGTACAGAAGTTCCATATTTTGTCCGAGATGACATTAAACTATATTGTGTCCTAGCGACATGACATTAAACTGTGTGGCACTTTCAACGTCCAGCATGAAGATAAACTGTAAAAAGTACCCAGAACTGATATCCTCATATTGGTTCACCTTAGTCCTTGCTATATGACGTTAAACTATACAGCAATGGTCCAGTATGACTTTAAACTGCAACTTCTCCCACACGACATTAAACTGTGAAAAAGTTCCCTAAACCGTCCAACATGACCTTAAACTGCATCATCCCTGGTCCATGTACATGACCATAAACTATTTGCAAATCCATTATGTCCAGCAAGACGTTAAACTGTGACGTCCAAAATTACATGACGCTAAACTGTATAAAAGTCCCTCACGTCCGAAAAGACGTTAAATTATATAATCATCAAAAGTCCAGCATGACATTAAACTGCACCATCCACGGTCCATGCATATGACCTTAAACTATTCACACTTTCGTCCAACATGACATAAATGGTGTGTTATTTTGTCCTTACGGCATGACATTAAACTGCACAGTCCCCCTTTCGTCCAATATGACGTTAAACTATTTTATCCCCATCGTCCTAACTATATGACGCTAAACTGTACAGAAAATCCTTGATAGGTCCTACATGACATTAAACTGTATTTTGTCCTTGCTACATGACACTAAACTGTGCAGCACCAATAGTCCTAACTGCAAGACTTTAAACTACATAGTCCCTTTTTTATGTCCTACATGACATTAAACTGTGCATCGTTAAGGTTGTTATTACCTCTTGTTTCTCACACCAAGTATGACTCACGTGAGCTTAGAGCAAACATCAACCATAACATTCCCTTTGGGCCACTAACCATGTGTAAGTCCCAACAATATTTTTTTTATTAGATCATTCTCCACTAGAACAACTTGATCATTAATTCATTCTTTAATTGAACTACACGGACTTTGATCCTTGCCCTCCAGGCTGGGTATGTAGGAAACCTCCCAGGGTTCAAGCCCAAAAACAATCTCTTCACATCGGTTCACCACAACCTCATATGATGTTGATTTGTGAAACCTCCCCTGGAATCAATATCTTTACATTGATTCACTTTCGTCCTTGTTATATGACGTTAAACTATACAATACTTTTGTCCGGTATGACAATAAACTACAATATTATTTGATTTCCTCATTTGAGAGAGAACTATTATTGACATTGATTTTTCAATCATGGTTTTCATTTTCAAAAGACTACGTGCATACATGGTAATACCTAAACTTTTTATCTCAGGTTAAACCATCATTGCACTAAAGTCCCCTTTCACCCTTCACATGTACGAACCAAATTTGTACAAAGGGTAGTTCTAGAACTACATGGACTTGATTCCCATCCTTATGGGATAGGTAAGAACATTCGAGTATCCCTCGAATCCAGTCCCAAGTCTTTTGGGCCTAACCCCAAATTTCACTTTCAGTCCCTTGGCTGAAAAGTCCTCATGAAAACACACACTGTGTATTCATTATTATGGTCCGAATTCTATGACCCTAAACTAAGATCACTCATACTTTCGTCCTGCACGACGTTAAACTGCATTTCAAGAACTACGTATGGCTTGATTCTCATTCTTATGAGATACGTAGTGAAGTCCAAGTTTCAATTCAGGACCCATCCACAACATGATTATGGTTTTCATTGACCTATGTATCTCTATATACATTGGACAATACCCATATTTATGTGTTATAATCCTAACCTTAAATATTTTCAGATCTTCATAACCCTTTTCATGACTTCAAGTCACAAAAATGTCAAACTTCTGAGAATTCTTTTGCCTGACTATGCAGCACGTGCCCATAGGTGGCCTTGCATAAACAGTCCACATAACAGACTTGTCAGCCAAAAGATGCTATTCATTTGACCATGCAGCCAATGCCCATAGGTGGTCCTTCATATTTCAACCCCCTAACGGGTTTTGTTAAATAATAGTAACTTCATTATTGGGAAGAATGCCTCTTTTGTCCTTATTTGTCTTAAACAACAATATGTAGGGATCCTTAAATAATAGCCATCCTTAACATATTTGTCCCATATCCTTTTTCATGATCTGAAAGTATTCAAGTCTATGGTTTATTTTTCTTCCCTACGTTTGGGTCAGACCTTCGTAGGAGTGATATTCATCCAGTTCTTTGATATTCTTGTTTGTAAATATCTTCTCTATATTCAAGTACCTATTTTCATACAACAAACTCTATACTTTAGAAAATTTGAATCTCCATAAACTTTCACTGGCTTTTAGCACTAGGAAAGTAAATTTCTGGGAGTTCTTTTGC
The DNA here is from genome assembly GCA_963277665.1 of Viscum album. Taxonomy (NCBI): domain Eukaryota; kingdom Viridiplantae; phylum Streptophyta; class Magnoliopsida; order Santalales; family Viscaceae; genus Viscum; species Viscum album. The sequence goes on along the minus strand of OY728133.1, from coordinate 1,367,257,463 downwards.
CTGACTATGCAGCACGTGCCCATAGGTGGCCTTGCATAAACAGTCCACATAACAGACTTGTCATCCAAAAGATGCTATTTATTTGACCATGCAGCCAATGCCCATAGGTGGCCCTGCATATTTCAACCCCCTAACGGGTTTTGTTAAATAATAGTAACTTCATTCTTGGAAAATACTTCTTTTAATGCCTTTTAGCTATTTTTCATATCATTCCTCAGATTCAAATATTCTTAAGCCATAGTTTACATTTTTTCTCTCATACTTTAGTATGGTAATATGTTTTCAGATAAATTGTCAAGGAATTGAATCAATTTTAATCTATTTTGGTCAATGCTATTTCGACCTTAAACATTAGCCCCTTTATGTCCGGCATGCATGACTTTAAACTGCCCAAAAAAGACAAAGGAACTCTGAATAAAAGTCAAGTTCCAGCTCACTAAATATACATTTATGTGTAATTTAGGTAATATTGAGCAATTAAAAAGTTCAAAGTTTGTAGGATTATTTGTAATAATCCTAGTAAAAATCAAACTATGATTACTGGGCCCATTGGCTTAAGTAAATTTGAAGCAGGTAGGGAGAAGAATGCAGGTACAAATGATTGAAGACGAAAGTGTTTTTCATTGATACACAAGAGTTTGAAGGACATCCATAGACTAGAGTCTCTTCTCTTTTTCGAGAATTACAAGAGGCTTTCAACATAACACTTCATTTGATTTACAACATCCCGAGCTTCATCAGCAACCACCTGGAATTCATTCGTTCAACTGGATACAATAAGAGATGCAGTGATACCAGCTCATTTTGAAACAATTGTAAAAGGATGTTCTTGAGTGCGGTTTGAGAAAATTTTCTTCTGATCAAACAGTGACTTTGTTTCTGTCCAAGAGACTTGGATGATGGATACATGGATTTGAGAATAGAGCATTGGAAGTAAAGAGCCATTTGGAGAGAGTACTCTTTTCAGATATTGCTATAATATCATGTTCGTCTTCTCTCCACCAACCATTAGTAGAAAACATTTCAGCCCATGGGTTTTCCATTTTCATATCTGCAAGGGAATGACATGGAGGAAGAATTTGAAAGTTCACACCATTGTTGTTACTCTTAATACACAGCATAACTGAAATAGAGAAGTAGCAGTGCAGCTGCATCTCAGGTGTATAATTGTCTGCATTTGGAACATTGACTCCTTGCAGATGACCATGAACACACAGAGACAGGTAGATGCTCTGTGGGAAATTAAGATGATATTTCTTCAAGTACTTATCCAAATCTGGGAAAGTGTTGTCGCAGATATCATAGTAATCATGGACAATAATGTTCATCATGTCATCAATCCGCTTTCTAGCCAGTTCATCATCCATTCCAATTCGCTTAGGAGCCATTGAATCTGCACAAAAGTTGAACAAATTTTAACTCTTAAATGGGTTTATTTTTGAAAATTTGTGAAAGAATTCAGAAAAAATGGCCAAGGCATTAAGTCGCGCAAATCTAAAAAATGGCGCGCAAGTATTTCAGATGTCGCACTAGTTTTTGACGCGCAAGTCTAAACCGCGCAAATACGAATACCTTTACAGGAGTGCGACAGCAAGGGAATAGTGGAAAAGAGACTTGCGCGGCGAGGAAGGCTTGCGCGGTGAGAGCTCTAGAAATCCGAAAATCCAGATGCATGTAACGGAGGTGAGGCCATGTATTTATAGGCCAGGAAGCCTACCTGCGCGCCACACCCAGAGCGCTTAAGGCCTGCGCGACGCAGACTTGCGCGCCGCCCTCTGCGCACTGAAGACTTACGCGCCCACTTTTCCTTTGAGTGGATTAGATTTCCTCAGAGTCAAATCGTCATTTCTCTCCGGATCCAACTCTGAGGGGGGACTTTTGTTGACACTCCTTTCGTCACAGAATCTAAAGATTGAAAAAGGGAATATCTGAGCTCAAAGTGATTCAACCTTTGAAGAAAACATCAAAAATCGACAAAGGAATGAACAAAGGATCGACATCAACTGCACCGCACAAGTTTTATCACTGTCGCGCAAGTACACTTGCGCGACACCCTTGGTCGCGTAGGTGACATGCGCGACCTAAGTGGTAACCGCCCGGTAACCGCCCGGGGTCTTCTTTTGCCCATAAATAGACCATGTGGGCCCCCCATTCGGGAGGATCTTTTTCCAGAAACTCGGATTGAAGATACCGATGCCCAAGTCTCTTCTCAAAGCTTCCGGAACACTTATAAGGTAATTTCTTACCTATAACGGAATATCTAAGGAGAAGAAGGAAGGCCTAAGTGTTGAAATTTATCAAACACTTGCGCACCGACTTATTTCCTTCAATATAACTTGCGCGTCCCTTTTCTGGAAAAACCTCGAGAACATTCTAAAGGGTTTAAAAAAGAGTCTCTCAAGTATTTCATTTCTGGTTGAAAGTCGCGCAAGTACACTATGTGTCGCGCAGGTATACCTGCGCGACCAACACTTGCGCGCCCACGGAAGACTTGCGCGCCTTGCAAGGCTTGCGCGCCCCTATCTTTTTGGGTGCCCATCTTGCCCATTTTTACCCCTCTTAATCCATTTCACCTTTCCTTTTCAAGATTCAGTCTTCAAGACACTCTTCAAATCCATTTATGGCATGATTTCTTGATTTTACTTTCTTATCTGAAAGGAATTCTGTGGAATCTCTCTCAAAGTCTAGTGATTTAAATATCCTTATGTCACTAAAGTATGGAGAGTTCATTCATTCAACCTCATCCTTTAAGATGAGAGAATCTTAACCTGGGTCTCCTTTTCAGGAATAATCCCCAGTTATAAAACCTTTTATCTGGGCATCCTCCTCAGGAGTATGCCCCAAATTCTAAAAGTTCCAAATCTTGGGCATCCTCCTCAGGAGTAAGCCCCAATCAAGTCCTTTAATCTTGGGCATCTTTCTTAAGAATAAGCCCCAACCTCAAATATGGGCATCCTCCTCAGGAATAAGCCCCAAACCTTAATCCCTAACCTGGGTCTACTTTTTAGGAATAAGACTCAGTCATAACCTTGGGTCTCCTTTTCAGGAATAAGCCCCAAGTTCCCTTAAATTTCTCTTAACCAGTCATAATTTACCTTTGATTTGGGTTTCTTTTTCAGGAGTAAAACCCAATCATAAGTCCCCTCCTAACTTGGGCATCCTCCTTAGGAGTAAGCCCCAAGATTAGAGTATTCAAATATCCATGAAGCACATATAACTTTATGGACCCTGTTCATGGATTTTCTCCCTAAAAGTAAATCCTATACCTTCATCTATCTGGGCAGTCATCCATACATAAGCCCCAAACAAATTCTTATGATTGCATCTTTCATGGCACAATTGTCTAAATTTTTACCAATACCTCTTGTTTCTCACACCGAGCATGACTCACGTGAGCTTAGAGTGTAAAAGTAATTATGAGATTCATCTTTGAGCCATCAATCATAAACATCATACTCCATAACTCGAACTACGTGGGTTCTGATTCCTTTTCCAAAACAAAGGATACGTAGGTAGCCCATTTATGGGTTCGATCCCAACTTTGAAATAATCTCTGTCCTTCTGAATGATGATAAACTTCAAGTGCCCCACTAAGTGGCTTTAAAACCAGCCTGGTCATCATAATGACCAAGAGACTTTTATATAAATGTTTTGAAGGATACCATTGACCAAGAATCTGTAAACAGATATAGATGATTCTCTATTGATGAAGAACCTCGAATACATATAAAAGATTCTCTAAATTTCATGCATATTTAATCATTGATTGTTAAAACTAAAGGAAAGCACATTTTTATACTTGGTAATGTAATAAGGATTCACGAACATAACTTAAATCTATAAAGAGAGTCCCGGAGTAGACAATAATTCCCCTCAAAAAGGTGTGATGAGTCCGACCTCCCATCCTCTCGACCAATGCAAAATCCTAAGCCTCATTAGTCCACAAGTTAATGAGTGCCTGCCTTTGGAAAGTAGGTCCAAATGGATGTGAATTCATTGGATGTTTTCGGTTCTACGAACAAACCCGTTAGAAACCGATCGGAACGTTTGAATCTCCCGTCCAGGAGGTCATCCGCGGATTCCATGCGAAACAATAACACATGAATATGGTTATAATCAACATATAAAAAATTTACACCCAAGAAAGCTTAGTTAAACAATCATTGAATAAAACATTACATAAATATAAAACTAATCAAATGAAATTGTTGATAAAAATGATGATCGTGTTAATAATATAGTAATGAGAAAATATATAACAATGAAACACTTTTAAATCATTGTATAAACATTCCTAAATTGAACTTATCATACGAGAGACACCCCATCAGAGTCTATCCTTATAGAAAAATAAATCATACATATAAATACTTATCCACAGATTCATAATCTCTTTACCAACAAATTAGAGGGTGGAATATGACTACAACCATAATTCATGAAAACTTTTGTGTCCCACATGAAAATAATTTACTTCATATATCATAAAACCTAATGTATGTAATGTAAGTTTAAATTAAAATCCCAATAAAATCCTTCACTTTTTATAGCATAAAAACCCATTGAATGAAAATAGGTTTCATTTAATATATTATAAAGATCCCATGGAACAAAATGGGTTTAATATCATTTCCATTAGATTTACATATGTAGATAATTTGTAATTCCTTAAATAATAATAACATGATAACCCCATAAAAACACATGGGTATCTTATGAAAACAAGTAACTTTCTTGGTAAATACTATTGAATCAATATAGTAAAGCAACTGGTATTTAGACCATACAGATAAAGGGTATATATTTTATACAATAATTTTTCAAATCAGTTTATGTATGGAACATATGTGAAAAAACCATCAATGAAAGGAATCAAAAATAACATATTTATAGTGGGATGGTATCAGATTAAAATTATCTTTATAAACCATCAATAACTATGAAAGACAAAGGTAGTGATGTATCTTTTCCATGATGAGAAAGAAAATTTTTTAATCTATCTACAAAAAAAATCTAGGTGGTATCATTTGAATAATATCCATGATAAATGATAATATTTATTAAAGTATAACAACATATATGGAAATAAATATCAATAATTCATATAAAAACACATTGGAAATAAGAAATATTCTTGATAAGTAAAAAAAATTTTAAATGAAATATTTTATAAAAATAAAATAAAAAACTTATATGGAAACTATGAAAACATATTGACAATTAATTATTTAAAACGACAAATGCAAAGGAAGGACATGTTGAGGAATAAACATTAAAAATATAATCTTTTCATATTATGATGAAAAAAAACGTTACAGAAGACATTAAAATTTATTAAAAACAATTAAAATAAGGTCAATTAGTTGAAATTACCTTCATAAATTATTGAATCATTTATAAGGTCACTTTAAATGTTTTCCAACGAATACATATATGTAAAAAGGAGGTTCATAATCAAGAAGAAAAAGATAAAGCCAATTTCACATATAAGAAATTCCTTGTGTGAAATATGACTCAATGAGAAATTTTATTTTTGAGGGAAAATTTCAAACCCCATGAATATTCATTGAAAAGGTTAATTTTTTTAGAAATAAAAAAAATTCCTAAATTTATTTTCATTTTAAAATAATAATAATTTGAAAATAATATATTTAATTGAAACCCTTATAATTTTAATGACATATTGATCAAAACCTCTTTCAAATTTAGAGTATTTTAAATCAAAATAAATTTACAAAAAGTGTATATTATGGCTTCTAAAAATCCATGACTATGTTAAAATAAATTCATTAAGTATTAGTCACACTGTATTTAATGTATTGTGGTGCATGTTAAAAAATATTGTGTAAGAAGATAAATTTTTGACAACAAACCCATTACTGTTGTTAGAAATTAGTTAAATATTCTCTATCTACATTTATAAAAAAAATATAATATTTTAGAACTATATTCATTCCAAACACTTTTTATAAATCTCATTTATAATTATCATTTATGTGTATATTAGTTTGTTTTTACTTATATTCTAATATCATGTGTATATAATTTTATCTTTGCGAACAAGTTTCATAATAGCTGTCCAAGAATTTGTTATTCATAAAAATTGTCTCCTTAAAAGATAAATAAATTTACTCTAATGAATTATTTATAATTAATTATGAATTTTCAAATTTGATTGATAGTTGTTTTATTATTTATCATTGATGATGAAATTGACAATATGCACACTTCAGTGGTTTTCATAACCACAGAAGTTTTTTAAAAATTATTAATCCAAAATCGATTTATCATTTCAATAAAAAATGCATTACCTAAATAATAATATCATATTATAAAATTAATTATGTTTTTAGGGCCATATTTGATATAATTTTACGGGATTGTTCAAGTGGTGGTAAAATTGAACCATACAAGAAAAAACAATGATTAATGGATAATTATGAGGTGATTATTTAAAATTTCAATATACTATAAGCACAATGATGTCATATAATAATTATTATAGTGATATATAATAATTATAATCTACTATAATAATTATAAATGAATAAGAAAATATTAAATAAAACGAATTATTTTTTATCTTAGTTTGAACTTTTATGATAGTCAATTTTAAAAGGATTATTTATCATTCATATCATTAATATGGATTAAATTTTATTAAAAAATCATTCATATCCAAAATTTAATATCATGAATTTTTAATGATAATGAAAATAGTCTTGATTAATAATTTAAATTTATTTTTATGTAAGAATTTAATTTTTAAATAATAATCAGTTAATAAATGATTTAATGGATCTATGAAATGTCAATGTCTCATTTAGCATCATTGAATATTCTATTGAATAACTTTAGAGTTAGGTGATGAGTTAGTGTGATATTTTGAGACCCCTAGAGCCTCGTCAAAAACAATATGAAAATATTTAAAATATTATATTACACATCCATGATTTATAGAAAATAATTTAATATCTCCCAAATTGGGTGTTATATGAGAAATCTAAAACCATTGTTAGGTATAGGATGTGGGGTTTACCCTATAAAAGGTGGAACATTATTGTACATCAGATGTATTGTTATATTTCACAAGATTATAATTTATTTCATATTTTTATTTTATTAATTTTTAAAATAATTTTATAACTACTAAATGGTGTGTAATATGTGAAATTTGAGACCACTACTTTTTCTGGTATATGGGTTTTACTGTATTCCGAGAATAAATTATTTTTGTGTCAAATGTTTAGATATATTGAACATGAGGATAATTTATTTATTTTGTTATTATATTATTTTTGAAATTAATTTAATTTTTATCAAAGGGTGAATTGTTTTAGAAATCTGATACCACCATTAGGTTCAAGACATGGGGTTTACCTTCGTCAGTGAATAAATTTTATGTTTTTTTGAGATATTGTTCAAGATGCTTGTTAATTTGAGTAATTTTAAATTTATATTAAATAATTAATTTTATCCATTTAATTTTTACATAATTTTACAATTCATCTCCCCATAATATAGGTTGGACCACCATTTTAACACCCCAATGGTTTCTATACCAAAATTGTTTCACTATATTTTCTAGTATATAATTAATAATGCCTCAAAAAGTTTGAATTAACTACTGCACATTCATTTTTTGGTTGAATCACGTGATAAATTAGGTATATTAAAATAGGATTTCATGTGCTTCAAATTTTTGGGTTTAATATATCCAAACCATTGATATTTTAAAGCTGGGTGATCTTGTTGAGTCTAAATGATCCCCAATCCTCTAAAATAATGATCACTGATGGTGCAATGATCCTATTTTTATTCAAGCACGATGATGTACCACCATTTCTTCCCCAAGCATGGTGTGCTTCATGACATATGGTATTTTATTTTATTAATCAATTATTTTGTTTCATTGTTATAAAATTATAAAACAAATTGTTAAAAAAATAATATAACCTAGTTTTTATCAAAGATAATTTCAGTAGAATTATCATATGATAATAATAAATTTATTTTCTAGTGAATTTATACAAAAATTATCAATTGAAAATTTTTCATTAATATCGATGATAATTATAAATTATTAAAATGATAATTACACATGATTATCACATGAAAATTTAATGAATATAAGTTATCAATGGATAGTCTAACTAATTATCAATTAATAATGATACAACATTATTCAAAGAATAATAAATTAAAATTATCAAAAGATAATTTCAAGGAAGAATCAATGTATAATTCAATTAAAATAATAAAAAATTAACTGAAAGATTATAAGATGGAAATTTATAAAATAAATTATCAAAACATTATTAGGAAATTATCAATGTATGGCTATTAAAATTTAAAATGTTAATTTATAGATTATCATAGGATAATTTATGTATTAAAAATTGTTAAAGGACTATTGTAGGGGATTATCTATGGATAATTGTGCTAGATTTTCAGAGATAATTATAAAAGAAAAAATTAGGAGATATTCTCAATTTAAAATTATAAAATTAATATTTATTATAAATTATCAGTATATAATTATAAAAGAATATTTTAAAATAAATTATCAATAGATAATCACAAGAGGATGATTTTAATAACTATAAAACTATAATTATAAAAGGATAATTTTGAAGAGATTATAAAAAGATCATCATAAAAGGTTAATTTCTAATAAATTATCAAGAGAAAATTTTAATTATATAATTTAAGGGAAATTATAAAAATAAATAATTATTCTTATGAAAAATATTGTGAGAGCCTATTCTAGTCTATAATAATAATTTTTCAATTTTATAGAGAAAAAAAGTATCGTTACATGTTCTATTTTACTTCATTCTAAAATAATATAACTAGTATTGGTTCTATGATCCCTTGATGAACCTCTAGAATTAAAATGTTGATTTTTACAGCAACAAGGATGTGAGGTGGACTTCTTGACTCTTAAGGTATCCCATCAATCTAACAAAACAAACAAGGTGGTTTATCCATGACTCGGGTATTAAAGTCTTTTGATGTGGGATTTTTATTACCACCTTGGTCTATCATTAACGCGCGTTCCTATGATGATTATTTATGTTGGAATTTCATTACACTGTGTTTGATTGTGATCGCATGTGGGTTTCTGTATTGTCATGATATCTGTAATGAAATATTCTTTCAATGATTGATATTAGTGTAACCTTTGTAGGTTTGATTTCTATCACATGAAGTAGTATTTTATACTCTATTTTTCATGATGATATATTATTATATGCCTACATTCATACTCACACTCTATGTATTTTACCATTCCTTGGTGGTTGTTATTGGTATTTGAGATTGGGGGACCATTGTGATATATTTAACACTTAGATGGAAAGTCAACTATTTTATGATGATGGTGAAAGTTGAATTGGGTACTGCGTGGGGGTACAAGGTATCTATGGTGTCGTGTTATGGATTTACTTAAGGTTGTAATGTTTTTTAAGTTCCGTGCATTATGTGGTAGGAAATTTGACTATAGTTCATGCAATTCTTATCCAGGGGACACGACTGAAACCGTCCTCTTGAGGGATTGATGATTCTAGGTCTCATGCCCAAATGAAATCATGAATATTCTGTATAGGGCAATAATTTGTTAATAATGATTTTTTCATGATGGATTCTGAGTTCCATGAGCTGGTCCATTCCGAGATGGATTCTGAAACCACACAGTGGTCCATTCTGGGATAGATTCTGAGCACCATCCACTAGTCTATTTTGATATATAATCTGGGCACCATGCTTTAGTCAATTAAAAGACAGATTCTGAGCATTATGTGTTTGTCTACGCTCCTTGAGACATTCTATTTCTATCTTTATGGCATGAATTAGATGTAGCTATAGTCCGGGGTTTGATAGATGCTTGGTTAGTGTATTATGGATGAGTTTTAGGTTGTGTGTTTTTGCATTACATAATTATTATTGTTATGGAATAGACTTGTATGCATGAGAACATAATGTTATGAAATAATTTGTAGTGTCCTATTATGTCTTGTACTCACACCCTACTTGGGACAATTGGTGTGCTTGTGGATTTATTGAGGGAATCTGTAAAAGTAAAGGGTCATGTAGGAGACTACTGAGCTGAGGACTTTTGAGCAGATGGTGGGATAGTATATACACTTGAAGGACCTACAATTCATCAACTGGTTTGTTGTCTTCTTTAATTCATTTTTTATTCTTTCCACTTTTGATGATGCGTTATTAGTAATACATGTATTCCATATTTACCTTTATTGATATTTCCTCTTCTTATTTATTATATTAGCTATTATTGATTATCAATCCTATGATGTGATATTGAGGGTATAGTCTCCCCACTAATTGTCTCAAACTATTGATGTAAGTTTTAATCCTATAGCATATGTGGAGGAATTCTTGAGGTTATTTGACCTTCTATATTGGAGTTAGTGGTTCTAGTTGGGATGTTATAAAATGGTATAAAAGCATCATGATTCACAAACTTTATCTTCTCATTATCCTGGGATGGGACAGGATAGATAATAGATATTATGGTTGGGACTTTGTTTGGTTAACTACGCTAGTTCCAGGCCAACACTGTATAATTGAACTCCATGTTTACATAATGTGGGTAGTTTATGTCTTACATTAACTACTGATTAAACTCATAACAATTGATACACATGAGGTTGATATTTTATTTATGTAATTTTATTCATGTTCAGGCATCATGACTATGCATTTGGGTTCACATTCTATATGTATACTCATTGTTTTGATACATATTAGTTCATTAATTAAATTCCATGACTGGTGTTATCTATTTTGGATCGTTTCTCCTTAATTGATATATTTTTTTTCATGATGTTTTGTTATATATTTATTTTCATTGATTATATGAACATATTGTAATGTTTTGTTAGTATATTATTGATTACTATGACTATAAAGAATATATGTATACAAGGGATTGTGCTATGAAGGGTATACCTTAGGTTAAGGGTTGGGGTCTTGGAAAACCTTATTTGATCTCATTGACATGTTAAGAGAAACATTGTGTCTTCCAGTAGAATAACTAATTTTTATCCTAATAAATCTATTTCTTATGAAGTGTATTGTTTTTAATAGAAACAATATACCATTGACTTAGATTAATTGTACTACGTGGGAAATTGGCCAAAGTACAACTTTAATGGAGTATGAATCTTCTTTACAAATACATGGGTTGGAGAATGTAGTTGATCATTCTCAAACACCTGTTATGTGGTATTGGTAGAAGGACCAATTCAATAATAATTCTCTTTCATATATCTTGTAATATTAATTGAAGTTCATAACTATGGTTGAATAAGAAAATATGTTCAAATCCATTATTATTTATCATTATAGAGGACCAGAGGCCATCAGGATACTAAAGAATGGGTTGATATTATTTTTCGGACTCATTGAAAAAGTAGTGACTCTGATGGATGGGAAATTTAAGTTATGATTGAGCTCATTCCATGTGTTCATCACTTCTTAATACACATTTATCATATGGAATAAAATGAGTTGAAGTGGATAAATGTTCGGCTTGATGAATAGAGTGGAAAGGATTCATAAAGCTGGTTACTTTAGCATGGGGTTCACCAATGTTGTTTTTTTCAGAAGATGGATGATAATCTTCGACTGTACTTTGATTACCAGAAGCTGGACTAGCTGATATTGAATAAATGATATGCATTAACTAGGATCAATGACCTTTTTAATCTGTTATACGAATTATAGTGGTTCTACAAGATATGTCTCTGATCATACTATCACCAATTATGATTTAAAGATGGTGAAATTGCAATGATGATTCTTCAGAGTAGGTATGGTCTATACGAGTAATGTGTGATGTCATTAGGGATGAATAACATGATATTTGTGTCAATGGACCTCAGAAAAAATATCATTCATACATAATTGGACGCTTTTATTATATCATTCATCAATGATATCCTCATGAACTTTCCCACACTAGATAACCATGAAAGGTACCAGGAGTTAGTCGCGAGTATGTTTTGGGAATATAGGATTTATGTAAATCTTTCAATGTGTGACTTCTGGATTCAATGGGTTAATTTACTATGCTATGTGGTTCCAATGATCTGTATATATGTAGACCCAGATAAATTTGAATTATTCATGTCGTTGACATTTCATCGGAAAGTGTTTTACATTAGCATCATTCTTGTTTCAGCAGTACCTTATCTATGGTTTAACCAGGACATGTCTTGAATATCATCACCCATGTTAGTACTAGAAAAGAAGAGATTGAAGTTATAATGGTTAGAACGATGTGAATAGGCTTTACTAGAGCTAAATTAAAGGTTTATGATAGCTCTAGTTCTAATAATCCATACATGTGGGATGGGTTTTTATGTGTACATTGTTGTATAGTGTGCTTGTTTGGGAGAGATGTTTTTGAAGGTAGATCATGAAGTATCCCATGGTTCTTATCAACAAAAAACAAATGAGTTGATCTACCCTACCCAAAACATGGAGCCGAAATCCATGGTTCATGATCTGAAATGTTGGAGGCAGCATCTCTATAATGAGATATTTATTATTTATAGGAACTAAAAGGTCATTTGATATATGTTTACATAGTGATAACATAACCTCAGTCCCAATCACATGGATGAGTATTAGTAAAAGTTAATTTTTTAGATGATGTATGTACCTATGAAATGATAACGTCATTCTGGATTCTTTAATCTATAAGACATATGATACGAAGGACCTTGGTAAGAGTCGTTCATAGGATTAGTCGCACTTGGTGATCTTATTATCTTATTGGAGAATGAATCCTTATATGACTAGTGTTCTCTAACTTGAAGACCCATTTTAGTCATATCATCACATATGGACCAGGTAAAGGTTTAAAAATAGTTAGAATGGGAGTGTACTATAATTAGGGAACAACAAACTGGCGGTGACTCAGTACTAGGATGGATTATGAACAATGATCAGGTGATCTTGTAACATTGGAGAGTAATAGTCCTTACTTCTATCGGAGTGGATATGTTGAAAGAATAGAAAACCTCAAGATGGGATCTACATCCTAGTTAGACCAAGATGTATCAGGAAATTTGGAGGCAACTCTGGTGGCCATGGTTGAGTAGATACATTTATAATTTTTTTCACATGATACCATACCTATCATTTGGTGAATGTCATAACCAGAACCTAATGGGGGCTTGAGCCGTAACTACCACAATCACGCCTCTAAAGTCCAAGGGGTGTGAATAAGCATCGAAAGGCACATCCAAAATGAGATTCCTATTCCCAATATACCTATATCAACACACTCGACCATCTCATTTCATATGTATAGAGGAATAATAATAAAAAGATGAAATAGTTAGAAATTAAACTAAGAAAGAAAAAACTCTAGGGTGTACAAGAGTATGATAGTGTAAAATAATAATTAAAGGGAAAAAATCCAGACCCAACAAGAAATATGTCCCAATCTGAAAAAACTAGATGGTATAACTGATGAGATATCTCATATCCTAATATTCCTACTACGACTAATGTATGTTTTCCATACCACTCGGCATACATGAGATCCTCTGATGGAACTTCCGACCTATCCAAAATTTGAATAAGACCTGACATGTGTGGGAAAAATCCTTGTAGGTGTGATTATAAACATACCTAGTAGGAAACCCCAAAATTTGAAATATTATAAACATGAAATACAACATGACTGGACATACTATTGATTGTAAATAGGATATATTGAAAGGGAATTGCTCAACCAAAACAAAGAGGAGGTGAAACGTTATCAAAACATGCATGGATAAACATGGTGTGTAGATGGAATACACGTCAAGTATTTTCCAGCGGATGTAGAAGATTAATCTCATCAATCCCTGAGAATATATACAAATAAACATCAACGAGTACCCCACACGTCTTCATATCACATGGAAATAGATTAACTAAAACCCAAGGTTTGGATAAAGATGTATATATATATATTCATAGTCAAAATAAGGCCAAATGAAAGATTAAGGGATTCTCCATATCATAGGTCATCCCAGGAATAATAGTTATCAATAGTTCAAAAATTTCAATAATGATGCTCAGTATCTCATGTGTCTGCCCAAAAGTAATTGTCCATGATAGGACACACCTTGTCACTATTCCACATTGTCGATGAGATACAATATCTAGGTATGGTACTCATCACAAGTAAACACAAGAGGGTTCCACTCTGATAATCTATGGAGGATCCATTACCTTCCTAGAATAAGTGTTATACTCTAGTGTTATAGGACCCATTACTAGTACAGTTGGTTGGTTCCACTCTAGAATTCATTGAGGACCCATGCCCATCTCGACTAGAGGGTTCAACTAAAAAAAGCCATCAGGGACCATACCTCGTTCAACTAGAGAGATATACTGGGGAAATCATCGACAACCCATTCTCAACATGAGAGGAGGGTTTCACATGAGATTCAATGGAGGTCTCATGCCTTGCTTGATAGGAGGGTTCCACTCTAGATGTCGTCAAGGACCCATGTATTCCACTATAGAAGTCAGTGAGGACCCATGTCCAAATCGACTACAGGGTTTCACTAGGAAATTAATTGGAATAACTATGCCCAATTCGAATGAGGGGTTTTATTCTAGATGTCTTTAGGGTACCCATGCCTTGTTCTAATAGTAGGGTTCCACTCTACACATTGAGGACCCCATATGAACCCATTTGGAGGGTTCCTCTCATGAAGTCTCTAATGATTCATCATGATCGCAGCTGTCATTGAGCATCCCCTAAACAAGCCTCATTCCTGGAACAATCCACATCATATCTCTAATTCAAAAACTAATGAGACCATGATGCTCTACATGGAAATGTTCATAGTATATGCTACTCAAGGGACAACATTTGAGTTCAAATGTATGATATATAGAACACAAATGATTCTTTACAAAGGAATCATTGGATACATGACTTGTGAGAGGACTGACATGTTGTTTCATCCCACTCAACTAGCTTGAAATTTCCTTTTATAGCACATGAATTTAAATCTATGTACATGTACATGCCATGCAAGTGGACTACACAAAATGTCAAAAATATTTGGGACTAGGATGTGTCCATCGAGTCGTGTCTATGTACATAGTTATATAGTTGTGATCATGGCGGTGTGCTACCATAGAGAGTCATTCCCGTGTGATCCACCATATAGAGTGTCTATTAGAGTATTAGGTTTATAGGTGGGAAACACAATGTGCCATATTTATAAACTTATGAATCCTTGTCCACTACAGCTAGGGGACTACATTCTATATTTTCATGATAGTACACAACATGTTGTTGGGTCTTCCACAGTTTTCCATGTCCCATATTTTCACATGAAACCTGATCATTTCCATTTATTTCAGCCATGTTTCTTCCTGAAATTATTATATCTAACCATTTTTTTATCATTTTCTACCTTTCGGTGGCTGAAAATATGATCTCGTTGACCCTCATGAGTTCCACCATAAGTTATGTGCATCTAATCCTTTACCCTCCCACCCAAGTATTTGTTATTTTATATTCTATAAAACATCCACTACCTGCAACCATCCCATTTAATTTCTTGATTCATGTATTTGACCGTCACTCATGATTCCATCATGATTCGAGGGTCTGTTCAAGTTTGGTTCTGCATGGAAATGTCAAACTAGGACCATGAGGTCCAACTAGTGAGGAATGCAAGTAAATTGATGGGGGAAAGGCACAAGAACAATTGTTTAAAAGTATATTCGATGATTTTAGGGATAATTATTGGGAAAGATGATATATAGGGTTAGAAAAAAATTGAAAATCCAATTTAATCAGTACACATTTGATTACAAAGGCTATAATTTTCACATATCCAATAAAGGGATGATATGCTTAATCAATTTAATAAATAATGGTGTAAACCACATATTTTTTGAGTCTGGATAAAATATTGAATCATTATTCATAATATAACACACTCACCAATGATCTACTTATTTTGTTTCATTCACTTCATCCTGATCTACTCGGATCTAAAGAATCATCGTTGTCAGGGGTGATTTGCCAATAAGAGTAAGAATGAAAAGACTTGGAATCCTACATGGGTTTATGTTGATAAACATGGAGAATTCACCATTCCAGTAATTAGATAAAATTTTATTTAGCCCAAGATAAATTAAATAAATTAATTTAGTTAGTTAATTTATCCATTAAACGTACCGTCTACCAGAGATATGTTTGAAAACCCTGAAACGACCAATTTTAGGTCTCATCTTGGGTAAAAAACACATTCCAAACTCAACCATGGTCTCAGAATTTAGATATGAGATTCCTTTTAGTGTTATACCATTACATTAAAACTAACAGTGTTCATGGAATATAAATTATATTTCATATTTTTAGAGAATTAATTTTGGGAAAATTGGGCCTCAGAATCACATTTCATAACAGCATGCTGCTCTAGAAATATATATAGGAATATTTAAAATTACTGGCTAAAAAATTGTGCCCCTACATCATTCCCTCCTTCATGTTTTTTATCACTAAAAAATAGAAAACAAAATAAACAAATCCAAATAATGAGACCGTATCTGGTTCTACCACTCCCAATATCACCCATGTACATTCATGTGGGTCCACAAAATGTGAACCAAGGGAATGGTCTTTCCACATAGGGTCATCCCTTATCTATACTCAATCACCATTTTTTGAAAAAAAGGTGGATCTAACCTCAATGCCTATCCCACCCCATTGGATGAAGTGTGTCCAAACATTCACATATCTCATCAGTTTTGACATGTGGAATACGCCATGCACCCATTATATCTATGGGTTATGGAAAGTTTGTAAGAAACCCCTCCATCAATTTAAAAAATTTGGATCTTCATGATGAACCTTATAGATAGATTTCCTCCCCAGAAGAACCTCCACAATCCTAATCACATGGAGAGTGTTCAGAAAATTTTATATCTCTACTCGAACTCAAGTGACTTATGATGGCAATCTACATATGATTTTTTCGGTACCAAGACTTACTGATCCACTCATTGTTGACATAAACCTGTTTTGTCATCATATACACCATGTATGGGACCACAGAATATTTCTCACTGATCTATGTTTATCACAATGGTGACCTACATGGTCCCTTGTATAGGGCCTCCAATGTTTTCATTCCAATGATATAGTGGTATCTATTTTTTTAATAAAACTCTACCAATAGAATATGATACTTTTATCTCCGTCCAAAGTCTGACACAGAAGACATCAACAAATCCTCCCACACCTAAATAGTGAAATCGATTCTCCCATCTAACTAGGGGATAATGGTTAAACTCATCATCATATGGTACCTAAATTCCTTTTACATGACTTTATAAAATCATGACGCAAACAACAAGTCACAATCGGATACAATCTTCAAGGGCACACCATGAAAGGAAATAATATTCCATACATACAACTACCAAAAACAATCCATCATACTCTACTCCCTGATAAGAAGGAAGTGTGCAGACTTCATGATTCATTCAATTTTCACGCATATGTAATCTTTTCCCTTCACTATCTATGGAATCCCGGAAAAACATTCCATGGATATGTCATCCCACATCCTCTCCGGGATCTCAAGGGGCTACATAAAACTAGTCAAAACATGGTGATCTGACTTATCCAAATGATAGGAGATCCACAAAGTGACGCAATTAGCTACACTATATCTCATGCAAGACCATCAAAACGATATCTGAAGGTATCTATATATTTTTCCCACACTAAAACATAAAGCTAGGGGAGATCTTCTGAACTCTACAATCCACTCCTCCCACATCATGACTAGAACCACCATAAATCCCCAGAAAAGGATTACATGATTACCTCCTTTGGAAGATCAATATAGAAAATCCATAATGGATATCTAGTCATGTAGGACTTAATAGTCAATGTCTACAAACTAGGACCCTGACACTTACACGAAATATGGAGGATTCAATACCATCTACTATAAAAAATCTATACCATTCTTCTCCACCATGGTCAGCTTTAAAGAGGCTGACTTCATTGAATCCCCTTATACCTAGAGATCTCGAGAATTACTTCTTAAGGAATCTACTTCCATGTTTCCATTCCCTGTAGTATAGAATCTATCAATGTCATATTCATATAGGAACACCAATCAACATTTCTGTCTCAGGTTCATGTCTCTAATCGTGAAGATGTACCTGCGACTCTAATGGTATGAGGAAACCATAAAGCGCTCTAACGAAAGGTAATTCCTCAACATACCATAAGAAAAAAAATACTTAGTACACATCTTGGTCATCAGTTTAGTAGTTCTACTATTTGGGTCTCAATTTCTTTGACCCATATAGAGTAACTAGATACTTCTTTATCAACATGAAATCGAGCCCAGCTCCCAAATAATCTTATCACACTACATACTATATACCATAATCTAGTATTCTCAACATAGTTGAAATCATCAAGCATAGCCTCAACTCCTTGAAGGCCCTTCAGTACTATTCACTCTAGGTAAATGGCTTCCCTTACCGCATCATGAGGGCCAAAGTGGTTGTGATCCCGAAGAAGATTTCCAAAAACAACATGTAGTACCCTTCCAAACCAAGATAACTTCACACCATTGACATGATCTCTAGTGGATCCCAAGAAATAATTATCTCGATATCCACTAGTTCCTTCCATAAACTATTATTAGTGATTAAATTCCCTACAAATTGAACCTCATGGATCAATGACTAGGACTTTGAGGGATGGAGATAAATATATTTCTCTTGAAGAAAATCCTAAATCAACCTCACGGGCTCTGCATGTTCCTTCAATGATGCATAGTATATGAGTATGTTGTTGATGAATACAACCTCAAACTACTCCATGTATAGTTTTATGTCCTTTTTATCATATCCATAAACATGTAAGGCTAATTCCTCAAATAAAAATTCATCTCTGGGAATTTATAGTGTCAATAGCGACAGCATAACACTAGTGTTGTAATATCATCCACAAAAAACCTCAACTGCCGGTAGATAGACTAGATTACAATATTCAAGAACTATCTCACACCTCTAAATAGGTCAAATATTTGATCAATACTTGTTAAGGGATACATTTTTATTTATCATGGCCTAGTTTAGTTGATGATAATCCATGAAAATCCACATTCTCATGTCTGCCATTTTCACAAAAAAAACATTAGGGCTACCCAGGAGGACATGATGGGTGTAATAAAACCCTTCTCTCAAAGTTCCTCCAAATACAAATTAGATCTAGAATCATGTTAGGTTCTATATGATATGTCTCATGATTTATTAGAGATGTCCAAAAATGAAAGTCGATTAAAAACTCCATCTCCTTCCACATAGGTAGTCCCAGAACCACAATAGGGAAGACATACATATAATCCTTCACAACTAAATGAATCAAGATGGCTAAAAAGTATACTCCACAATGGTTTATATTTACTACTTATCGGTTAAGGGTTTTAGCCTTCTTCATGAAAAACACACTCATCATTCCCTGATATATCTATCTCCGATAATGGTCAATCTCATCCCATTGGTGTGAATACATCTGATTCATCTTTGTAGATAGTCAATATGGTCTTATCCCATGGACAATGAATCCATACTAAAGATAATTTCAGAGTGTTCTATAATTATTAAAAATGGCCCCATGTGGACCTCTCCCCTCCAAGAGATTTCTCATACTTCTAGCTGATAAGAGATATTCAAGAAGTGTTCCATATAGAAGCCTCAAGACGAAGCTAATGGGGTAGCACATCAACATGGAGATCCTACTCAAAAACTAAATGTATATAGATGAAAACATGAATAAAAACTATTTATAATACTACTAATAAATTATAATAATAAAAAATGGTCATACCATTGATAATCTCATGTGTTGTGGGGCCATGAGACTCTAAAGAATACAACTATCTAAGGCCATGACCGCCATATCCTTAAGCATAATATGGGCAGATTGATGGTGGTTGTAATGGAAGTGTCTCATAATGTCCTCCAACTCCAATATATCCTCATGATCTACCATATCTGCCTCCCAGGGGACCAACCTATCCCCTCTTTGGAGATACCAGATCATAGTTCTTCCTCTATCGTTGTGTTCCATTAGCTATATATCAGCAATCCTCAACACATATGGTTTTTAGATATTAGGCTATGGGACCTCTCCCATCACAATCATAGAAACGACCCTATCATAGATTAAATGGGGCTTTGCACTGTCCTGGTACCACAAAATCTCATTACATAGTTTGATAATGAAACATTACAATTTTTCAAGATCCCATCAATTGGAACCTTCTAGCTGCAGTAGACAACTCAGGTCTATGAATCCCAATAACAGCTCCCGATTTCTATAATCCTATTGATATGAATGTCTCAATCACCATTTCCCACTCCAAAACCCTAAAATAGGTGGTAATTCACAATGAAACCACACTTGCAATGATATCTCTGCGAAGTCCCTGCTCAAACTTCCATTCTTAGAAGTAGTAATCACAGATCTTGTTACGAGAGTATAGTGTAAGGAATGTAAACCTTTTGGCATACGTAGCCACTTTTATCCCTCCCTAATTCAACACTAGAATCTCTTGAATCTGAATTGTGTTTAGTCATTAGGGGTATTACTCCTCATGGAATAGCTACTTGAAGTAGGGACACTAGATTTTTGACTCATCATACATTTGTGTAACAACATTCTACCAGCACCCATTTTTTTGTGGAAAAGGATATATGATAGTGAAGCCACATGATCCATCTGTGTCTAAAAAATCCTAAAGATATGGACAATCAAATATTTCCAATCCTCTTATAGCTTATGATCTTTCTCATTTTGGATCCTTAACAACCTCTTGAGCTGGAACTCATAGAGTGCACTAGACCTGCACGAATCCTCAGACTACTCTTCTGGGAGGATCTACTTCTTGATAGGGGGATGTGAGCTACCTTCCCTACAATAGGAAGAGGCTCATAGGATGGACCTTTAATAGAGGCCTTATCACTCATTAGATCATCTTCATGAATTAGAACGAGTATCCAAGATGGCTCTCCTCATGGAGGCATCTAGAGATTAATCAAGACTTACCATGGTCAAATGAACATATATATATTTATATAGAACCATAATGGTATCTCACTAAAAAAGTGTCATCAATGAATCTATCCTATATTATGAAAGTAAATTTGATCCAAATATCCAATGTATTGACATGTAGAGTCACCAAGTACTTACTCAAGATCCTGGTGATGGATATGTTGGCTCCCAAAACCATTAACGGATTCCCTAGTGTGAGATCCTTAATCAATACACATTGGAAATGTTTCACTAAAACAAAAACATAATCCACATAAGTTGACTAATTATGAAAATTATCCAAGGAATGAACTTCTCTGATACCAATCATTCTTGACTTTATGATAACTAGGGCTCAATACGCAACTACCGCATGCCCACCACCATATACACGGGGTGACTATAAGTATCGAAAGGCATATCATGAATTGGATGAATTTTCCTAATGTACATGTACACAAAAACCCAACAATATCAACAAATAATTGAATATGAATAATAATAAAAATATGAAACACCTAGAAAGTAAACCAAGAAGGAAAAACCTCTAGGGTGTATAAGAGTATGATAGTGTAAACCTAAATGTATAGTGGAAAAATAAAAACCCACCTAGAAATATATACCAACATTAGAAAACTGGAATGTAAAAATTTTGAGAGAGCCCATCTCATGATCTCCAATATATGACAATCGTACGTGGTCTATAAAACTAGATATCCCTAAGCTCTTATGAAGCCACCATCGACCTTTTTGTTGTCTGTATAAGACACAACATGTTTGGGATAAGCACATCTAATGGTGAGTATATAAATATAAAGTTAGAGACCCCAAAATATGAAGGGGTAACTATGATATACAATAGAAATGAATGTTTTATAGATAGTAAAAAGTTTTTTTTGAAAGAGAAAATTTCAACCAAAACCAAGAGAGGGAGTAACCTCACCCAATCAAAAGGGTCTCAAAACTATCTATAGATGTACTATAGGTCGTTTCTTTTCCATAAATAGTATTAAAGTAAACACATCCAGCCATAAGATTCTAAAAATAAAAAGAACATGGTATACTCTTTTCATCTTCACATATCATGGATGGAGAGTATCCAAATCCAAATGTATGGATACAAATGTGTATACATACACACACACACACATATATATATATATATTCTAAGTAAAAATGATTCCCAAAAAAGATAGTAAGGGGATCTCCTTCTCAAAACATATCCCAAAAAAGTGTTTCCAACCATTCTAAAAGATTAGAAACCATGAAAAACATCCCACTTGTCTTCCACGAAATAACCATTCATGTAATACCATGTCTCATCACATTCCAAAATAGTCAAGGGGACATATTATCTTGGTAGAGGACCCATTCTCTGGTAAAATAGAAGGCATCCACATAGATAATTGAGGGATGAAACATGACATTCCCCAAATGAGGGTTCCACATTCGTGGATGAGGACCCATGCCTAGCCCAAGAGGAGGGTCCTGCTTTAAAACATTTTGAGGACCCATGGATTTCATAGAAGGACGTTTACACTAAAAAACCATCGAGTACCCATGCCTAGCATGATAGAAAAGTACCACTCTAGAATTCATCAAGAACAAATGTGTATCTTGATTAGAGTGTTCCACATAGGAATAAGTAGAGGACCCATGCCCAGCTCAACTAGATAGTTACACTATAGCAGTGGTTAAGGACCCATGAATTTCTTGACTAGAGGGTTCAACACATAAATATTTGTAGAGGATCCATGTTCAACTTGACTATAGGGTTCCACTTTGGATGCCATTGAGGACACATTCCCAACTCGACTGGATTGTCCCACTCGTAAAATCTGTAGAGGAACCATGGATATCTCTAATAGAGAGTTCAACTATAGAAGAGTGTAGGGGAAATATTCCCTATTTTTATAATAGTGTTCCACTCTAGTCATCGAGGACCCATTCCTAGCCCAACACGATGGTTCCAGTCAAGAATTCTCTGACGAGCCTATATGATTAGTTTTGTCACAGAGCATCACATAACCAAGTTTCATGCCCATAACATTCCACATAATATATCAAAATTTTCAAATGAGGTCATGATGATGATAGACATGGAGAAAAATCTTGATATTATACTCACTATCCAACATAGTAGTTGAAATGTATGACATAATGAACCATGATGTTTATTAAAAAGAATCAATAGATACATAATGTGTGAGTGGACCCACCAGAAATGTGGTACTACTCCACAAATTGGTCATATCCCAAGCCATCAGATGGATCCAAATTCATGTAGTAGTAAATGTCGTGAAGGTGGACTACAAGGAATTGAAAAACTATTGGGGATTGGGTAATGTCTTTCTAGCCGTGTTTGTGTTCTTAGGTACATGGTCATGCGCCAG
Source organism: Viscum album (assembly GCA_963277665.1). NCBI lineage: Eukaryota > Viridiplantae > Streptophyta > Magnoliopsida > Santalales > Viscaceae > Viscum > Viscum album. The sequence goes on along the minus strand of OY728133.1, from coordinate 1,367,233,949 downwards.
GTCCAGTACTCCCACACAAATTCCTACTAGTGTGATCCACAACACATCTCTTCAATATACAGATGAGGTACATAGAATGTAGGGGGTATAAATGACATTATATCGTAATTATATTATAAAACCCTAGTCTCCACAACTAGGGGTTACACAATGTGTGTTCATCACGGTACATGATATGTAGTTAGTATATTCACAATTTTATAAATCCATAATATGTGCTTCAAACCAGGACTTTCCATTGATTCTTTCCACTATTATTCCTGAAATTATCATATTTATCCACCCTTTATTTTTTCTAGCCATCCTATGGTTGGAAATTTGATCTCGTCGACCCATAAGAGTTACGTCAAGAGATCTGTGCATCTCCACACCTTTCATCACCACAGATTTGATATCCAATCATACAAAAAAACATCAATACACCATATTAATCCCATATCATTGTCTAATTCATTTATATATTTCTCTGTCATGAATATGATGTTATTATAGTCGTCCTAAAAGGATTGGTACAACCCAACTACATCGAACTGGGACCTTGGGTTCCAACTGGGGAATAACATGAAGAAATTGAGGTGGTAAGGCACGAGAAAAGGGTTTAAATAATTTTTTTCAAGATTTATTGGAAAATTATCAATAATGGGGGAATCTGAGTTAGAAAATAATACAAATAATCCAATGCAATTGCTATGCAGGTGCACGCAAAGGCTGTAATTGGCGTAGATCCCATAAAGGGATAGATATGATCAATCAATTTAATCAAAAATACCACTAATTGAATACTTTTACATAGATATTGAATCATTATTCATTGAATAATATTCCCTCCAATTAATTATGTAATTAATTGTGTTCTATATTTCCCATTTTTCTCTAATATGTAGTTTAGTCTTTATCCGAGGTGATTTGAAAATAGAAGAAGGAATGAGAATATATGGAATACTCCCAAGGTTTTTGTAGACGACCCTAGTGAATTCCCCATGTAATTACTCTTATAGAATTAAATTTATGTTAAAATAAAGTAAATAAATAAATTTGAATAATTAATTTATCTACTAATCATTCCCCCATTATGAGAGATGTATGAACGTCCCATGCCGACTTATTTTAGGTTTCTCCTAGGGTAAAAAATGTGTTTTGAACTCCATCATGGTATAAGAATTTTGATGCATGATTCCATTAAAGATTTATCCTAATTACATTAAGAAACCATTTATGGTAAACATATAATATGTTTAATATATTTATAAAATCAATTCTGATAACACCACGCCTCATAATCTCATTCCATCTTAGCGCTTGGCTCTAGAAATTATATAGAAATATTTCAAATTCATAAAGTACAAAAAATATGGTCTCTATAGTGATGTTTGAGGACCAATGTCTTCGTGGGTTATTACAACCAATCCTGATACTAATGTATTATTAGGATGATTTCCTGATGAAATTTTTTATAGGGTTACCCAGAACCCCAAGGACTCACAGTAATTTTTTTTGATTGAAGAAGTCTTCTTACTACTTACCGATCAGAGAGTCTCACTCAGTAGTGGATATGTGAAAACTCTATGTTTGAGATAACATAATCCCACATATATTTCCCTTAAGAAATTATTTAGATATATACATGAATTTTAGATGAATCTTTTGGAAGGGATTACATAAATTCACAGGGACTTAGTTGAGATTAAACATGGTGTACCAGGATCCAAGTGATGGAAAATCCAAGTGGAGTATATGAATGTCAAAGAAAATAATTAAATATTTTGTTCTAGATATATATTGATCATTTAATGATCAAATATCCTAGAATTACTTCTCATTCAATAATAGTTACAAGTCTTTGATTTAGATGTCTCTATATGAGGCTATTTATAGGAGAATTTTTTTATTAATGATTACTGACATGTGGTAGGTATAGAAATGTTTGGGATCCTAGTTTGGTTCAGTAGGACTTAGAGAGATTACATATGATTATAATGTGGATGATCATATCCAATAAAATACAAAGATATTATTCTGACCATAAGATGGTACTTATGGAACTCTCTTTGGGAGATCATGTTTTATTGTGAGTGACTCCTCGGTTGGGGAGGAGACACTTGAAGAAGTAGGTCAAGTTGTCACATTGTTTTTTGGGACCCTATGATATCATATAGTGAATAGAGGATGTGGTGTACCTTATTGTCCTCCCTTATCGCTATCAGGATATGCACGATGTATTCTGTGTTTCGTAGATTCAAAGGTACATATCAAACCCTACACATGTTATTGATTGAGAGGATGTTGAGCTAGAGGCTGAGGCATATTATGAGTCGTTCTAAGTGCAGATAATAGAACTTTGTGAGAATGTGTTTCATGTAAATTCAATACAAATAGTCCAAATTCAATGATAGCATAGACAAATCCATGACGATATATGTCAGTGTGATTTTGATGTTTAATCTCAGTGGAATGAGTTGTTTGAGCAAGAATACTGGAGATACGTCTTGGGGATGATAATTAAATAAAGGGGTAAAAATGTAATATCCTATATTTTTTAGATAATAAAAAACCTTTTAGTAAATAATTTATATTTAGTTTTATGTGAAAATGTAATTTTTCAATATATATAACTTAATGAATGGTTTAAAGGCTTTGTGTAAGGGTAAATTCCTTGTTATCATCTTCAAATATTCTATGGTATAATTTTAAAGATAGGCATTGAGTTAGTGCGATATTGTGAGGCCGGAAGAGACTCAGAATAGATTGAATAAAAATATTATATATATTATTTTACAAATAAATGATTTATCCAAAAAAAAATGAACATCTCACGAACGGCGTATCATGTGAGAAATATGAGACCACCGTTAGGTCCAAATTTAGTGGTTTACCGCAGGACATGTATATCTTTTACGCATGTTAGATGTTTGGTAAGATTATATAAGATGATAACTTAGTTAATATATTTTTATATTTTTTTAGATGATTTAATATCTCACAAATGATTCATAGTATGAGAAATCCAAGACCACCATTTGGTCCAAGACATACGGTTTACCATAATTGGGCATAACTTCTCCTTGTGTTGGATGTTTCTTTAGATCAAATATGAAAATAATTTAATTGGTATTTATATTAAATAATTAATTTTATATATTTATTTTTTACAAGATTTGTAAATATCCCCTAAAAACACACATGAACATAATTTTAGTTCCCCTAAGGTTTCTAAACATTAATTGTATTCACACTTTTTGACAACATAAAACAAATAATTTTGTAAATATTTGAAATCAATGACTCTACAATCAATTTTTAGTTTTTTTTCAGGATAAATCTGGTGTTTTAAATTTGGTTTTTTGTACTACATTATTTTGGGTTCGATAAAGAAAAACCATTGATAATTTTTACACTAGTAATCTTATTAAGTTTAGATGACCATATATCTTTTATTAGCATGATAGGTGAAGGATTGATGATTTGATTTGGATTTAGGTGTGGTATTAAACCACCATTTATTTTTTTGCATGGTGTGCCTCTTAAAGTGTGAATTTTTATATTATATTATTTTATTTTATACGACCCCTATTTTGTTTCTTTATTCTCAAATTATAAAAAATAGTTTATTAATAAAATAATAAAACAATATTTTTATCCAAGATAATTTTACAAGAATTATCAATTTATAATATTAAATTAATTATCATGGAAACTTCTACAAAAAATTATCATTTCATAATTGTACAATGTTATCAAGGATAATTAAAAAATATTAAATTTAAAATTTCTAATTACTATCACATGATAATTTAAAGATTAAAAATATTCAATGGATAGTCTAATTAATTTTCAAACAAAAATGAGACCATTTTATTCAAATAATTTTCTATTAAAACTATGAAAATAAAATTTTGATAAATGGTCAAATATAATTTCGGGGATTAATCAATGGAAATTTTTATTAAAATTATCAAAAAATAATTTAAATATTACTAATGTATTATTGATAAAAAATTGTCAAATAAAAATTTTAATATTATCAAAATATAATTATTAATATTATAAAATGATAATTGTTATTATATAAAAGCATGATTTTTAGAATAAAAATTATCTAAGGATAATCACATTGTTTAATCGGGGGAATTTTTTGATAGATTATCAAATATAGTTATAAAAGGAAAATTAATGAGAAGTTATCCAAAGATAATTATAGATTTCTAATTTATGCGAAATTATCAAAAGATAATTATGAAAGGGTTATATATATGAAACTATCAAAAGTTAATAAAAAATGATAATTTATAATAAATTAAAAACATATAATCATTAAAGTATAATTTATGATAAATTATAAAATGATTATTATAAAGGGGTAATTTATCATAATATATCAAGAGATAATTCTAAAAGGGATAAAGTAATAGAAATTATATAAAAAAATAATTATTCTATTTGGAAAATATTTTAAGAGGATGTTCTGACCTTAAATGATAATTTTTAATATATCCAAGAGAGGCAATGTATCATCACATGAGATATTTTATTTATTTTTGAAATGTAATAAATGGTTTTGATTATAGGAACCCCTGAAAAACCTCACTCATCGATGTGTTGACGTTAATAGTAATAAGGATGTGCTGAGGTGATCTTGACTATTGAGGTTTTCACTCCATCTTTCAAACCACACATGGTGTTTTTTCTTTACCACTGACATTTAAGACTTTTGAGGTAAGAACTTCCATACCTACATGGGATCTCATTTGCGAACATTTCCATGATTATTATTTAGGTTGGTATTTCATTATACAATGATTTATTGTGGTCTTGTGTGGGTGTGTGCGTGTTTGTGATATATGTAGTGATATATGTTTTCCCTGAGTGATATTAGTGTAGATTTGTTTTCAAGTTTGATTTGTTTTCTCATGATGTTATTCATGATGCATTATTTCTCAGGATGGTATATTACTTTATATCTACTTATTTCCTCACCCTTTATATATGTATTCATGATTTGGTAGTTATTATTGGTTTTTAGATAGGTGATGTATTGTGACATACTTATCCCTTGTAGGGGGGTTTGTTTTGGGATGATGGAGACAATGGACATAGGTATAGGGTGGCTTTATAAGGTATCCATGGTGAAATATTATGGATTCATTCAAGTATGTCCTTATTTTCCAAGTTCCATGCATTACATTGTTGCCTATTCTATTATCGTATGTGATATTATCATCTAGAGGACACTGAGAGACACGGTCCTCTTAAGGGATAAATGAAGTTGAACTGTATGTAAACAAGAAACCATTAGAAAACCATTCATGGGTATAATTGGATACTACTGACTTTTCTGAGATGGATTCCGAGACACATGCACTATTCTACTCAAAGAAGTATTCTGAGAACCATGAGTTGGTCGATACTAAGATAGATTCCATCAACTATACACTAATCTCTAATGATATGGGCTATGAGCACCTTGTGCCTGTTTATTCAGATATGGATTAGGAGAACCATGCACTTTTCCATACTCCTTGAGGCATTCCATTACTACCTTTCTTAAATTGATCTGATGTAGGTACAATAGGGGGTTTGGTGGGTGCTTTGTTATCTCACTACTTCTAGGTATTGCATATTTTCTTTACACATACCATATTTATTATTATTATTTCATTCACTTTTATAGATGATCACATAATGTTGAAGATGCATTGGTGGTGTCCTAATATATCTTCCAATCATACTATACATGGGCCTCTCGGTTCACTTATAGATTTCATCCAGGATCTGGTGAAGGGAAGGGGCCCAATAGAGAACTACTGAGCTATGGAGTTTGGATCTAAGAGTGGGATATAAAAAACACTAGCGAGTCCTTTATTTTATCATTTTTTATATATATACTTATTTACACTGGTTAGTCTATCCACTTTGATAGCTAGAATATTTGAATGAAATGTACTCGATCTTTACATTTCACATCTTTATTATGACTATTTATTGTATTTTTATTGTCTATAATCGATCACATGACATGATAATGAGGGTGTATTCTCCCAACTAACGGAGTCATACCCTTACTACTATTTGAATACCTCTTGCATACAAGGAGGTGTGCATGAGGTCATGTGACCATCCGGTTCAGACCTAGTGGTTCAGTTTGGTATGTTACAATAAACAACATATTTATCCTTTTATCTCATTCTCATTTCCATCTATTTAAGGTGGTGATGATATGAAAATTTTAAATTGATCATTTTGTTGATCTCGTAGTCCAAATGTATGTGTGTAAGATTATTCCATTATATATAGAATATAGAAAATGAGTAATATGGTTTATAATTAAATAATTTAAATAATTTAATAATAATAAGAATATAATAATAATAAATTCTCTGTTTAGTACCATCTTATCACTACAGTGAAGGAAAATAAAATATAATATGTTGTGGTGGTGGTAATCCACACAACACATTACTCACATCTTCAATTTTTATATTATAAAAAGGAAAGGGTTGTTATTACTTATACAACCATTTTTAAAAAATGTAAGTATACTAGTGACACTAATGTTTTCATTTAAGATGATTTAATGTAATATGAATAATAAGAAGTTCATAACACGAAATGGAAATTAGAAAATGAGGTTAAGTACTGACACCTCACTTATTGTAATATCACCATTTTAAATGGTGTTAATCATCTATGGGATGAAATTTTGAGAAAAAATACATTAAAGGGGTATAAAAATATTTGAAAGAGGACAGGGTAGTTTTTGGAATAATATATCTGGGTTTTATTGTTTGGTGATGTGAGGGGTGGGGGTTTCTCTTTTATAAGTGAAAAAGGATGGAAATTTTGTAAATACCCTAAATATTTCAATAATGGTAAGTCACTATCTAGGAAAGTGGATCAAAAATAGTAAAAAATATAGTGGGTATCACAAAATGTTGATAAACACCTCATAAACTAAATTTAAAATATTTTTTAATATTTTATTCCATTTACGTCTTAGGTTACTCAGTTTTACCATTTTGGTTTTCCTCACAATAACTAGTTTTTACCAAGGAAAATTATGTATTATGCTAAAAAATAAAATGTTCCTAATTAAATAATTTGTATCTAAAAATTTTGATTTTTAAATCCATTTTTTACTCAGATTTTGAAGGATATAATATTAATTTTATAATACTAAACATATAATATTTGAAATAAAATTTTTCTTCAAATAATATATCATTAGTTATAATATTTAAAATATAGATTTGATTTTTTTTTTTGAAATAATAGTTCTAAATTCACATATTAAATAAATATTTTTTTAATAAAAATTATCAATTAATTCCAAATCATACTTATATAATAATACTGTCCTAAAAATCATGTTATTTGTAAAAAATGACATTTTGTACTATTCACCTAAAAATAATTTTTTAAAAAATATCAAATATTAATTCTCATAAAATTGTGAAATTCTAAATTCAAAAAAAAATTATTTTGTTGAATTAATATTATAAAATTTATATATTTATATAATAAATTAAAAAAATGATGATTTGTTTTTTGAATAATGACTTATTAAATATCAAGTATCTTTAATATTTTTAATATAAAAGTATAATTATTTTAGTATTAAATTAAATAGTATTGAAAAAATATTATCTATTATTAAAATATTTAAAAATAGATCAAAATTTTTATTAAGGTAACATAATACATTCTTGTTTTTTAAATGGATCCTCAAAATAAATCCGTTTTGAAATACTAATCCAATAGAATGTTAAAATATAATTATTAAAAGTAATTATTTTAATTTTATGAATTAATGATTATATCATTCATGTATTTTTAATATGATGTGTTTTCTAGAACGATGTTTCTAAAGATATATATTACAAGTGACATAAAATATATTGAAAATAAAATTAATTTAAATGAACCAAAATCATAGGACATTACACAGACTAGAATATGTGTGATAGGTTTTTTTAGTCTCTAGATGTGATGTGTGATATCCCGAACCAGAAGCCAGTAAAATGTTCCCAAAAATGACGGTTCAGTTTTCCTAAAAAATTCCTCCCCATTTTCCAGAGTATACCAACTAGAAGTGAGGTTCCATAGTTGAACAGTGCAAAGACTATTCCCTCAAGATTGTAGTGTAGCATAATAATATAATCATATCAATAAATTGTGGAGGAATATGAGATAACCAAATAACTAAAAAATAAATATCCATAATATAAATACCTTGATAAATTCAACAAACATCTTTATATACGAATAATCTTCAGGTAATTATATACAAAATATTGGCCATACGTGGAAACAAGAATCCAAAAATTGTATAAGTATGAATGATACAAAAAAACTATCCACATATTGAATCATGACACATATCCATGTCTTATTCACCCATGATCCAATACAATAATTAATCAAGAACCACAAATTTGGTGAAATCCCCTATCTGAACCTACATCCCTGAAGACTATCGGGTAACCAAATAGAGTCTTGAATAGGGTGTGAGATAAAACTCTGTATTCATACACTATCATTGTCTATAACAATTTTTTTCTATGAGTAGAATCTAAAATAGTGTGTTGATATAAAAGGAGTAAGCATAGAAATGACATTATCCCATATATCAATGAAAAATGTGATCAAGCTACCATATCATAAGAGAGAGTTATAAATCATGATAAAGCATTAAAAATATAAAATGTTGAGTAATCAGGTATTAGGAAAACATGGTCAGGACCTAAAGAGAGGAAATTTCCAAGGAATCCACATTATATATTCAAATCAAGTAAAACATATCAAAGGTGTTAAAACACACAAAGCATCATAATATTTCATATTGAAGGAGTATTAATTTCCACAGCAATATAGTGGGTCAAAGTTACTGAATCCAATGAGTAGAAATGTCTATGTTATCCTAAGAAGTAAGGTAATAAAAATCCAAGTAGTATAAATGGTCAATGCTTCCAAGTAAGTCATGTAAAATGGATCCAAGGAGCATAATTGGATAAGGCATAATAATATTTCGTTTTGATGGAGTAGAAATGTCCAACGAATCCCAGTGGATCATCAGTTCCATACCATGAACTCCATTATTATCATAATGAAATCATAAACCATTTAATTAGTAATTTCACTAATAAATTATTTAATCCCTTTCTAATCATATACAGTCAAAGTATTATCTGTATAATTCATTCCATATACAAATGAGAAGGTTTTATAAGGTGCTTAAAAACATTAACAGTCCACTTTATTATCGTATTCAATTTCTAATAATGTGAAGATAGTTAAACACACTATAAGGGTAGAATATTCATGGTCTTGGGGAAGACCCCACCCCATGGGCAGATCAAGTTGAGGTAAACATCCTAAAACCTTATATAATGTTGTCACAACATGTCGGAATCATAAATATAACATTTATGTTAAGGGTTTATTAATTTTGGATGCATTACCCAGATTGTCTCGTGTGAAACATAATTGAAACAATGTATAAACAACCATAATATGGGGGAAACAGTATATACCACCTACTTTATGCTCGTAGAAGAACAATCATCTAGTATCAACCTATTATTTGTTTTATATCAAATGAAAATTAAATAATAAGCAATAACCATAAAATAGGGAATATTATCATGCACCAAAATAAATTCATTGATATAAAGACAAATGATGAAAGGAGACAATTTATTAATGAACTCACCAGTAGATATCCAATGAGAATAAAAACACCTAATTTATAAAGATGAATAAACAGTGTCAAAACATATGGAGGATAGTGGATGAGCTCTCCATGCATAAGTTGGGAGATTGGAAAAATGAAATGAGAAATTGGGGTGAGCCTCTTTAGAATACAAAGGTGAAATAATAATTCACCCATTTCTTAAAATGTACATAGTTTGGCCACATGGTTTTAAAACATTTGTCCCATCTGTGCTCCCACTACTATCCAAGAGTAGGGACCCACATAGTTTTACGATCATTGTTTTTGAATCTGTGATCTACCCATGAACCCCCCTTTTCTAAGGGAACACACCTAGCATAACCTACAACATAAAGTTAGAAAAACTTTTTGTAACTCATGTAATCCCCTCTCTCAAGCCCTATAGTAACCCACATGGTTTTCTCAAACATTCTAGCCTCCTTTTCATTGTTTGGTCAAACTGTGTGCCAACACCTTTCCTCCACAATTTTGAGATCATGTCTTGAAATTATCCATGGACACTCCTGATTGATTCTTTATGTTATTAAATACAATTTTAGGGAATAAATAGAGGGGTTTAACTGAAATTAAAAACATAAATAAATTATATAAAAGTTGAGTACATCAAATCTTCCCCCTTAATGAAATTAATCATGTAATTTCCTATATATTGTTAGTAATGAATCTTTTGAGAATAACTCTATCCACTAGACATGTATGTCATCCTCCTACTCTAAAGTCTTATCTTTTAGACGACCATACAACAATAACTCTCATACTAGAGGAAATGAAGGTCCATGGGGAATCTTTATTCCTTGATAAAAATTATGGATAGGGTTTTGTACAATGGATTCATCTATGTCTAACAAAATATCCTCAAGCTGATGAATTTGGGACAAATCAGAATGATATCATTGAATTTATGATATATGGAAGTCTTCATACTTTGGTTGGTACCTCTATGTTTAATAAAACTTATATCCTACCATAATAACTCAATAAAGAATCTAATAGTTCTCAAAATAATGAGGTGATATATTCCATTAATTTTGAATCCATATATACCGCATTATATTAATAACTCCCATGAAAAAATGAATCCCCACCATAAACTCTAGTGGTCGACAGTGACAATCAGTGTAAAAAAACTTTCTACAATAATCTGTCAAATTTTGATTCATAATAAGTTGAACATGCTGTAAATTTTCTAGATCAAAATGAGTTCCTAGTAGCACTACCTCTCCTACCACTAACCAACACAATGGTTCAAGACATGGACTACTATATATGGTCTTATATGGATCCAACTATATGAACACATAGTAGATGTTATTATAAGAGAAATAGGATAGAATTATGTGTTCCCACACGTGTATGATCTAATGTGGTACCCTTGTATATATATTGAATACCCTCAAAAGGTCTACTTTACTATTGATATATGTCTAGATTTTGGTTGATTCATCCACAACCACAACCTTAGCGTGATTGGTCAGTTTCAGTCCAACTCCCTATTTGAAATGAAGCTTCTAACCCCACTCCTAAATGTGAAGTTAGTTTTTACCGTATCTCCTTGGATGCAAGAGTAATATTCCTACAAAACTGATGTAGATGACCCATCCTGCTATAGGTTAATCACTCAACTGGGTTTCTATCGCATTGGCTCATTATGTGTCCCTTCCTCCCACATTGACCAAAAAAAATTCGACCGGTAGTCATGATCTCTCGAGTATTCCTCTTATGGGAGGTCTAAAAAACTCACTTCCTACCACCAAACACTGCACCCTTGGTTCAATAAGATTAACTATCCTTCTCTACACTCCCATATTACATTAGGTTATGTTTAGAAATAAGTTCATGTTGTACTATTATAGATACTATAAGAAGTTGAAACGCATTCACATACTATACAATTTCATAACCGTGATCATCCTCAAATCTCCTATTATTATATAAATTTTCACATAAAAATATGATCAAAATAACAGATCTTTGTAAAATTAGTTGAATTGTCCATGACTGATATGATTCCCTTCTCAAAATGCATAAAATCTCAGTATCTGTTAGCCCTCAACATCTCAAGACGTAAATAATCAAAAAAGGATGTATGGAAATCCATTGATGAAATTTTTTGATGATGATCTATCTAGGTTGTAACATTCCACCATCTCTTGGAATAATTATGAATCGTGTTAGTAGTGATAATCACTATCCTCTTAGAAGTTGTATCGATATGCTTAATAATAGATATCATAGAATCTATAAATGAATCTACAGCATGTGGTCCCCCACGCTTGAAAATGTGGGAGGATGCTTCTATTTAAAATCTCTTGTCAATGTGACTTCCCGGACCTAAATTCCACTTAATAGGTGCTCCGAGCATGGTTGGAAACATGGCCTCAAGTCCATCACCCCATATTTTAGTGGATACAGACTATTAGCAAGGGAATATAGTGTGTAAATTGAGAAACTATTTCCTCATTACCATAGTATAGTGCATTAGATAAATATGAACAGAGGTAAATAGTGGAAGCAATATATGTAAATAGAAGGCACAATGGAAATAGAAAAGGACAACTATAACATAAAAAACTGGAATGACATACAATTATTGATGATGATATTTCAGGTATTTAGTAAGGTGAAAAACAAGGATACAATTTACCTAGAATACACACAAAAACCCAATGTAAAAAAAGAATTACATAAACCATCTGAAGAATCCTCAGCTACATATCAGTCATCTGCTACCAGCTCTATCCTAGAATATGTTAAAATGAAGTGTCTGATGAATTGTTCATACATTTTTACAATCTTTTATACATGTAATCTTCCCTAGGTACCAAACAGTTCCTAGAGAGGGTGTCAAATAAATCTCAGTGGGCCACCATCAATGTTGTCAATAACATCTTGCACATGTAAAGAATATGTAACAGCGTGTAGGAATAAATATGAAATGTAAATCGGTATAATAAAACTAAATACCGATGTACCTTCTTAATCCCTCAGATTGTCTATGAACATGTAAGAAGTTCTTTTTTATTGTTACCAGTTTATAATTAATTCACATATTAACAATGATGAAGGTTCCACGATGTAATAAAAAAACCTAAAATGATATTTAATAACCAAAGCATCATAGACCTCATGGGTGGTCAAATCAGTTATCATTGTATCATGGCTAAGGGTGAAAGTGTAAATAAAGTATCATAGTCCAAGTGTTTCTAAAATAAAATTCCTACTGCGTCTAATGAGTTCATCCATATTAAAATGGTTCTAAATAATGATTGGACTCGATGAGCTTTAACGATCGAACCAACTTGTCAATGTTGGATCCAAGGAGTGTATCAATGGAATTCAATAGTTCAACATGAGGGATCATAATGTTTCATAACAGTAATCCAAATTATGATAAGGACCGAGATCTAGGTGGGTGTCATCCAAAGTGATTTGTATTCTTGAATTCAAAATGTGGTCCTCATGTTATCAAGGCATTCCCTCAGGAATCCAAGGTGATCTCGAGTCAGTCCACACCAATTTTGATAATGAATTTATATATAATTCCTAAAGTTCAATAAATGGCCTTTAATTATTATTATAAAGCTAATTGAGAATTCATCCATTTAATCAATTCATAATTAATAAATATGTTTATTTGGTTCAAGCATTTCCTTTCAATAGTATGACTAGGACAAGTAGCTTGTAACCATTCATTTAATTCATTTGAGGAATTTCAAATAATAAAGGTTCACTCATCTATCTTTTATTAACACGGTAGTCGATTCTATAGAAATGAAACCGGTTATTAAATTACGTTTAATAATGACAAGTCAAATACATATCATACTTCCAAATCTCCATTCCACATTTAATTATCAAATCGAAGTACTTACCATAGGAATTATATGTGGTGATCATACATGGTACTTTCCATTTTGAAATTCACAATTTCAATAAAGACATTTATTATAGAAAATCATCCCTATATAAATTTCAAGCAATGTCACACCCGAACGGTGAATCGAACGTGTCAAAACACTAGAACAAAAATTATGAAAAAAACTAACTACTTGGGATGGATGGAGTTTGGGAGTAACCAATAACAAACAATCACAGATTTTGAAATATAATAGGCATAAAATTATAATGATTACAAGCATGGTGTATAAATTCAACAAAAAACACCCAATGAAATTGGCGAGCACCACAAGAAAATTCTGAAATCAACAAACATGAGGGATGAGTTACAGACCACCAACAATAGGATTATAGAAATCTCCTCATCCATTAGTATCATATAATTCATATTGTAATAGAGTTGATCTGATAAAAAAGTAAAAACACTCACACCATGGTAACTTGGTCGAGTGAAAGGGAGACAAACAGTGGCTCAAACTGCCTTAAGTATATACTGTTGTGCATGAAATGTGATGAATAGAATCTTGAACGAATCACAGATGTAGGATATAACTTGATCCCTATATTATGCCTTTGAAACGTCAAAATGAGATAAATGAAGGTTAATCTGACTTAAAATCGTATTAGGGAAGAAGGAGGGGATTAATTAGACCATTAAGGGTAAAATTGTAAAATTACCCAAAAATAAACATGTTGATGGATTGTCCGTATGGTTTTCAAACCCTATACAAACCATGCATGGGTGATTTTAGAAGAGGGTCACTCACACGGTTAGATAGTAGTGTTAGGGAAACTATGTTCCAACCCTGTGATAAGCCTCTTTCTAGAAAATCATACCACATGAATGGTTTTTATAATCATGCGGTATCCCAACATGGTTTACTACAACCCATTCTCTAGGACAATTTCTCCAAAAAATATGTGTTTTGGGATCCAAAAAAATCATGATACACCCTTGATACATTTCTTAACTCATTAGAAATCCATATTATGTAAAATTATTGAATTAAACTAAATTTAAATGATCCATTCTTGAGTGAAAAATCAAGTTCTTATAGTATTCCCCCTTAAAATAACTCATCTACGAGTTCACCTTCCAAGAGTGGTGAAACACTGTCTAAGAACAACCCTGGTCTCTAGGCATGTACGTTTGCCTCTTGCTCCCATGTCCTATCCAACACATGGTCATGCAAAAATAAAACCTATAATATAAGGACATACAGACCTTTTAGAGCCTTTATTCTCCATTTAATGATGCAAACTGGATGCTACTCAAAGGTAGAATTGACATCTAACTCAACTTAATTTGGATCAATGTAATGTGATGGGTGAAGATGATATTGGTAAATCATTGAAACATAAAATATTTCATGCATGGCATGGTAACTCTGAGGTAGTAGCAACCAATTGGCTACTGTCCTGACTCTGTCTAGATTCTCAAGTATACCTATTTAAACTAGAGAAACCTTCACTTTCATCTGTATCCATCAATGCCCTAGCCAAGGTGATACCCAAAAGAAAACACGAGCCCCGACCTTAAACTCCATAGGATATCTGTGGTGATCAACATAAGATTTATTTCGTGACTAATAAATTTTGATATGCATCATGATTTGTTGAACCTGCTATGAAGTCTCATGTATGATATGAGGACCTAGAAAAGCTATCTCTCCAGTCTCTAGCTAGTATAGGGGAGAACGACATGGACTATTATATAATCTCTCAAAAGGATCCATCTGAATTGTATCCTAAAATATATTTTTATAGGAAAACATTATGGGAGAGATATTCTTCACCCAAGAACATCTGAATTCAAGGAAACATGCTCGAAGCATGTCCTCTAGAACCTATATCACCCATTTTGACTATCCATAGGTTTGAGGGTGAAATGGTGTTCTTAGAAGAACCAATTTACTCATATCTTTCTAGATGTTTTTCCAAAACTGTGATGGGAGACCATCATATCTATCTAAAAAGATAGTATGTGGGTCCCGATCTAGTCATATGATCTTAGGGAAATGCATTCTTACTAGCTGGTCAATTGAGAAATGTTGGACTCCTCGTATATTACTCATGTTTTAATGATCACAAATCATATTACTGTAAATTAATCTCGTTATTATTTACAAATCGTATGCATTATCTCAAATCTTACTTATCTTATCATCCCTCTATATTTATATTTCAAGTTCTCTTACCTTATAATGGTTAAGATTAATTCATATTATGCATATTACTGTTTAAGTTTGAATATAGTTATTTGTCTAAGTATCAAGACACCGTGATGTTTTTCACAGTAAGAAAGACTGTGTGTAAGACACAAAAACCATGAAGTTTGACACAGTAAGACAGAATGTGTGGAAGACACAGACACCGTGATGTTTGACACATTAAGACAGGCTGTGTGCAAGACACAGACACCGTGAAGATTGACACAGTAAGCCTAACACCGTGAATTCTACAACTCGGACACCATGACTCAAACACTGTGACATGGAGACACCATGAAGAAAATACTGTGAAGCACACACCATGAGCAAGACACCGTGAAGGACACACTGTGAGAAAGACATCGCGAGCGACACACCATGAAGGTCATACCGTGAAGGTTATACCGTGAAGGTCATACCGTGAAGGTCATACCGTGAAGGACATACCGTGATGGAGACACCGTTTTCATAACTACTGTGACACTATTTCTTAACCTTTTTTCAATATTATTTAAATATTGATAACGGTCATATTTGATGTTTTTAATGCATTTAATGTTATTTAATTATAGTTTTTGGCATTTCAGGAAATTGCACCTCATACCTATGGAAAGGAAATCATTCATTCTACAGGAGCTTTTGTAATATAAAGAAGATTGAGATGTAGTAGAATATATACACACAAGAGTGTGCCCAAGTAATAGAGAGTGAAAAAGAGCAATACGCGAAGACAATACATGCAAGAACTGTACTGAACCGAAGTGGAACACATTGAAAGATCCTCAATGAAATATCATACAAACAATCCGACACTATTAAAGATCACTCGAAGTACTCTAAATTCAAGAGAACATCTTCACTCTTGAAGAACAAAAGATAAACCCCGACACTCTTTTTTTCAACAGAAAAACATGATAAGGACTCAGAAGCATTTCTGTTAAATCCAACGAGTCTAAAGATGCACTGCTAATCACTAGAGCTTTCTAAACATTCATATACTCTCTCTATGTGATTTACTTATTTAACTCTTCAAGTAGTGTGTTTACTCTGTATATCATACACCCACACTGACTCCTACGCTAAACTGGAGGATATCAAAATACTCACACCAAAATGTTTATTATTTTTTACCCATGACAACTATGGAAGAGGTCCTTGTGTGGCATTGTCTTTATTTTCTGTTTCCCACAAAGAACTGTGACAGAGTTCCATGTGTGGCCTGGAGAGTCTTGTACTACTATTAACCCTGATCCAGGGTGTGGATCACTTTTATATAAATTTTAGAGGACTATGTCTTGGCTTGAGACTGAATCTCTTGGTTATATCGTCTGTACATTTTTAGATTATGTTTATAGTGTACAATATCTAATTTATATTTTGCTGCTAATTACAATGAAATACAAAACTATTTTTAAGTTACTCTGATAGTTAATCTAGAAAATGTTTGTTACTATTGTAAATCAGTAAATTAGTTTCAAAAACTAATTTAATCATCAGATTAAATTTACAGAGAATTAATCAATCTTTGAGAACCTAATTGAACATTTACAGTTTTAAAAATTCACTATAGTTTAACTTGTGTTATAAATTGGGGGATTTCAATAGAAATATTTTAAACAGAAATTTTAATTGGAACTCAATTCACCCCCCCCCCTCTTGAGTGTCCACTCCAACCATCATTTGGTATCCGAGGAGGTTTTTTGTTAAAGGTTTTTTTGAAATACAGCGTTTTTCAACTATGATTGTAGTTGTATCTTTAAAGGTCTTAAATTTATGTCAGTTCTAAATTGTATCTCTTTAAATATTTATCTTCTAAAATATAGCTATGGACAATATACTGGATGGTGATTCTACCAACAAGCCACCTTTCTTCAATGGTACCAACTATGCTCAGTGGAAAATGAAAATGAAAATTCATTTAGAACGTATGGGTTTTGATATCTGGACTACTATAGAATCTCAATATAAAATTCCAGAAACTGAAATAACTACTTGGGATGAACCTACTAAAGAAGCTTACAATAATAATTATAAAGCTATGAATGCTTTGTATTTTGAATTACGAGATGAGTAATTTTACAGAATATCTGCTTGCAAAACTGCTTATGAAATTTGGGATACCTTGGGTGTTTCTCATGAACGAACATCTAATGTCAAAGAAATGAGAATAAATACATATACGATTAAAAATGAAAATTTTAAAATGAAGACCGATGAACCTATTTATGATATGTATCTCAGGTTCAATGAGATAGTCAATACAATGAGTTCACTTGGTAAAGTTCTTCCAACAATGGAACAAATCATGATAATACTGAGGTGTCTACTAGAACGATGGAGAGGCACTTCTGTTTCAATCAAGGAATCATGTGACATTGGAGCTCTACCTATCAAATAATTGATCGGTAAGCTTATGAGGTATGAGGAAGAACTCAAGGTTAATAAGGAAGAAGATGATGAACCTAAAAATAAATATTTGGCATTCAAGTCTACTTCTTCAAAGAGGAAAGACAAGGAAAAAATACATGTACCTACTGAAATCTCAACAAGTGAATGTTCAGAATCTGACAGTGATGCAGAAATGGATCAAATAGCCAATAGATTTATGAAGTTCTATAGGAATAATAAGTTTTTCAGAAAACCAAACTACAAGGGTAAGTATGATCAACAAGGTATGTGGAAGAATGATTGGAAGAAATCTGATAAAGAAGATGTTATAGTCTTCTATGAGTGAAAGAGGAAAGGAAACATCAAGGCTAACTGTCCTAAGTTAAAATTAAAAAAGAAATATGATTATAAGGACAATAAGTACAAGAACGATATGAAATCTATTTAGAGTGCTTCAGAAGACAGCACAAGTGAGTCTGAAGCTTATGACTCTGAAAAGAATCGTGCCAACATGTGTTTCATGACCAATAAATCTAAAGTACATGTTTCCCCTATGCTAAATGATTATTATTCTGGAACTGATTCCGATTCTAAATCTGAAAATATGACTAGTGAGGAACTGTTTGAATACTGCAATATGCTTGAGTAAACATGCAATGAACTTAAGGACAAATATAAGTCATTAACGAAATAGCATTCTCTCACTATAAATGATAAATCGTCTCTTGATATAGAAAAGGAAAAGAATACTCAACTGTTGAAGGAAAATATTAAACTAAAAATGTATAATGAGAAAAATAAAAAAGGATTAGAAAATTTCAAAAATGGAAAAGAAACTCTAACTAAATTGCTGGGAAAGAATGTATCCCTAAAGTACACTACTAGAATATGATACCAACTTGGAAAAAGACAGTTCACTAAAACTAGATTTATTCCTAAATCTGGACAGAATACTGCTAGTTCATGTTCTGGAAATTCATATGCTTCAACCAGCTATTCACATTGTTATAGATCAAATAGAGTTTATCTTTCAAAATATTTTGATTATATAAAATATATGAGACCCATAAGACAAATTTGGGTACCAAAATCATTGTTTTCTAACCTCTCTGGACCTAAGAGAATTTGGGTACCAAAATTATTCTCTGTTTAAAACTATTTTGTAGGAAACCTATTTGAAGAGTTCCGATAATAAGATATGGTACTTGGATAGTGGATGTTCACAGCATATGTCTGGGGATTATTCATGCTTCAAGAGATTAATAAAGGTTGATAGAGGCCATGTCACCTTTAGTAATAATAAGAAAGGAAAGATCATCGGCCTAGTCCAAATTTGTAACAATAACATAGTTTTAATTTCTAAAGTATTATTTGTTGATGGACATTAATTTAATCTGTTGTGTATATCTCAATTATGTGATGATGGATTTAATGTTATGTTTGAAAATGATTTTTGTAATGTTTTTAATTCTAATAATTTTTTAGTATTTTCTTCTTTGAGAAATGAAAAATTTATATATTTGATTTAAATTCCATAGCTAAACAAAACATTACTTGTTTAAATGCTGTTCATAAAGAATCCTGGCTTTGGCATAGAACATTAGGACATTGAAATTTACATTCACTTAGAAAACTGACTAGGAAGAACCTGGTTAGAGACTTACCCAAACTAGAGTTTCCAAATGAAAAAATTTGTAATCCCTGTCAAAAGGGAAAACAACACAAAATCTCTTTCAAACCAAAGAAATAAGTTTTATCTTCTGAACCTCTCGAGTTGGTTCACATGGACTTGTTTGGACCTTATAGAGTTTCTAGAATAAATGGGATGCACTATTTCTATGTCTTAGTAGATGAATTTTCTAGATATACTTGGGTATACTTCTTAGCTCACTAAAGTGAATCTTGTTCTTACTTTATTATATACTCCAAGTCTGTAGAAAAACGTGGTGGGCTTAAGATTAAGACCCTAAGATGTGATTATGGCTGTGAGTTTGAAAATCAAGAGTTTGAATCTTATTGCTCACACAATGGCTATTGTCATAACTTTTCTGCCCCTAGGACACCTCAGCAAAATGGTGTAGTATAATGAAGAAATTGAGCCCTTCAAGAAATTGCTAGAACTATTCTCAATGAGTATGACTTACCTATTTACATTTGGGGTGAAGTTGTAAATACATCATTTTATATCATCAATATAGTCTTAGTCAGACCCGTTCTCAAAAACACCCCTTATGAACTATGTAATAATAGGAAACCTAATGATAGTTACTTTAGAGTTTTGGATGCTAAGTCATTATTCTAAATACCAAGGATAATCTGGACAAGTTTGCTTCTAAGAGTGATGAATGAATTTTTTTAGGATATTCTATAACTAGAAAATCCTATAGAGTTTTCAATAAGAGAATCAAATATGTGGAAGAATCAGTTCACATCAAATTTGATGAAACTGATCCACATGAACCTATGTCATCTCTTGAAAATATGGAAGAAGATTTATATGTTCTGAACCTTAATGATAGAATCAGTGAATCTACTGTAAAGAAAACCAGTTCTAGAAATATTTCAGAATCTTATCTTAATGAAATCGAACCTATAAAAGAACCTAAAATTTCTAGTCCTAACTTTACTAGATCAACTAGGATGATAAAGATTCATCCTTTAGATGCTATTGTAGGAAATCTTGATAGAGGAACACATACTTGTTCTTCTCTTAGAAATCATGTTGATCATCAATCCTTCTTGTCACAGCTTGAACCTAAAACCATTAATGATGCTATTAATGATGAATGTTGGGTAATTTCTCTGAAAGAAGAACATAATCAATTTAAAATAAATAAAGTTTGGAACCATTTAGAAAGACCTAGGAAACATTCACCATAGGCCCAAAATGGGTGTTTAGTAATAATGTAGATGAATCTAGAAACATAGTAAGAAACAAATCTAGGTTAGTTTCACAAGGGAATAGTCAAGAAGAACGAATTGACTATGAGGCGACTTTTTCTCCAGTAGCCAAACTAGAATCCATTAGGATCTTACTTGCTTATGCTGCACATCTAAATTTCAAACTATATCAAATGGATGTCAAGAGTGCATTCTTAAATGGGTATATAGCTGAGAATGTTTTTTCTGAACAACCACATGGATTTACAAACCCTCATTTTCCAAATCATATTTTCAAATTATCAAAAGCTTTATATGGTTTAAGGAAAGCTCCAAGAGCTTGGTATGATAGATTAAGTACTTTTATAATTTCCAAAGGTTTTACAAAAGGAATATCTGATCCTTCTATCTTCATAAAAATAATTTCTAAAGATTTTTTAGTTGTGCTAATTTATGTATATGATTTTATTTTTGGATATTCAAAAACTTCATTGTGTGCTAATTTTTCTAAAAAAATGCAAAACGAATTTGAAATGAGTTTATGGGTGAACTTGAATTTTTTCACAGATTTCAAATCTTTCAAAATAATGATGTAATTATTTTAACACAAAGTAAATATACTAGAAAACTTTTAAAACATTTTGTATTGGATAGAATCAAAATTAGTGACACTCCCATGTGTACCACCTATAAGTTAGATTCGGATGAAGATGGAAAATCTGTTATTCAAACCAATTATAGAGTAATGATTGGAAGTCTACTCTACTTGACTGATAGTCGTCCTGATATTATGTTTAGTTTGTGTATGTGTGCTCGTTTTCATGAAAAATACTATAGAATCACCTTTAAATGCTGTAAAAATAATTTTGAAATATCTCAATCATACTCCCAATTTAGGACTATTCTACCCTAAACGACAATCATTTGAATTATTTAGTTATTCTGATGCTGATTTTTGTAGATGTATGCTAGATAGAAAAAGAACCTCTGGAACATGTCACCTTTTAGTAAAGTCACTAGTATCAAGGTGTAGTAAGAAATAAAATTCTATTGCATTATCTACGGCAGAAGCTGAATACATAGCTGCTGGAAGTTGTAGTGCATAAATTTTGTGGATGAAACGCACTTTACTAGACTATGGATATCAATTCAGACATGTCCCAATAAACTGTGACAACACAAGTGCTATTAACATTTCAAATAATCGTGTTTCACATTCTAGGACAAAGCATATTGATGTAAGACATCACTTTTTGAGGGATCATTATCAAAATGGTGATATCACTTTAGAATTCATTGGTAATGAATATCAACTTGTTGATATATTCACTAAACCATTAAATTATGAGAGATTAGAGTACATCATACATGATCTTGGTATGATTAATCAGAAATAGAGATCTTACAGGTCTTACAGTTCAATATTTTTCTATATTTTACTTTACGGTTTCATGCTCACTGTTTCTTAGTTACTATTTCATGCTTATGGTCTCACCATGACGGAACAGTTCACTCACTGTCTCACCATGACTGCACAGAATTGTCACTGTCTCACCGTGATGACCACCAACTACCTCAATGTGATGACTGCTTTTCATCACACCATAATGCCTACACACCGTCTCACTATGAAGATTATTTATACTTTTACATTAACCTGAATCGCAGTAATTTTTATTTCACTGGTATTTGCTTTCCCACATTTTTGTTTTTATGACGTTTGATATTCCCAAATGATAAAAAAGGGTTTTTCATTCGATTCCTCATTTGATCTCTCTCCTGCTCACTCTCTCGAACCCTCTTTACCTTGAAAACCTTCTCTCCTTCTCTCTTTCATGAAACATTAGTGAATGCCAAGGATGAAGCAACCATATTCATCCTCATCTGAGAAGAGCTTCCCTAAGAAACAGAAGAGGACACCAAATATTGCACGCGAAGGACCCATGAATCCTAACCTAGTAAGCCATACTGTAGTTCCTGAGAAAGATATTTTCCTTGAGTGGCTACTGTCTAGCATGTCTTTGGTTCTAAAAATATTAAGAGGAAAAGGATGGCTCGAATGGTTCTCTCGAAGAGATAGACCTATTTACCCGAGGTTGGAATCTCAGTTTTACCACAATGTAGTGTTTTCCTTTATTGCTAGAGAATGTTTTATGGTAACAAGTTGGATCAATGGTCAAAAATGCACTTTCTCTTCAAGATTATGGGATGCATGCCTGAGGATCCCTCATGAAGGGATTTTTGATGATTACCAAAGAGACCCTCCTCCTTCAACTGACATCTCTGATCTGGAAAATGGATTGGAAATCTTAACTAGAAATTGTACCAAGACAAGGGACATAACAGCTGAATTGGATGGGGAGACAAGGCTCCTATTTAAGTTTGTTTAGAATTTGATTAGTCCAAGGAAAGGAGACTTTTCTATGTTGAAGTATCAGGATGTGTTCCTGATACATCTGATGAAGAATTTACATAAGATCAATCATTTCAAATATATCATTAACCACATGTGTGAACTGATTAAGGTCACTTCCAAATCCACCTCCTTGTTTTATTCAAGGATGATCTCAACTATTCTAGTTTCCAAATGAGTGGTTGGACCAAATGAGGAGTTAATCATTTATTTTTATTTTTGTTTGTCCAATCCTACCATTAGAAGGTTGAAAATTAATTGGAACCCTTGGGAGAAGCAGTGGGTTGAAGATAATGATAAACATTATAAGAAGTATAATCCTGTTGATTATCCAAGAAGGCCAAAGAATATTACTGATCCTGGTTTGGAACCAGATGAGACGAATGGGTATCCATAAGAGTTAGAAGAAGAGGAATTGTAAGCTGATGTACCACATAGAGAAGAGGCTGAAATACCTTATGTGGAAGTAGTTCTTATTGAGAAGGAAGGAACTGGTGTCCCTGCTAATGTTCCTACTGAAATACCTCTTAGAGAGGACGTTGTTGTTATTTTTAGAGAAGAAGAATCTTCTTCTGTTATTGGGGAGGAAGAAGCTCATGCTTTTAGAGTGGCTGTTGATTCAAACACCCCACATGAGGCTGCAAGAGATTTGATTATCCATGTTTTAGAGGAGTAAGCCATGGAAGAGTCTGGTGGTGCAGAAAACCTCCCGGAAATGCTAGAAGCTGGTCTAAAAGAACTCCATGATGAAAAAGAAGCAAGTCTGGAAGCACAGCCTATGGAATAGTTAGTTCTTGAGTACATACCCTCTGCTGATGAGAGGATGGAAATTGCCTTTCAATTGGCTAGGAAAGAAATGTCTTAGGAGAATAGAATTGATCATGTGGATCTTAACCAAGCTGTTGATCCTCTAGTTCCTGAAATGGAAGCACCTATTGAGGGGGAGGAACCTCAAAACCTTGAACATAGTACAACTATGTCTGATGAATCTGAACATGAACCTGGTGATGTACCTCCTTCCACTAAGTCATACTCTGTGTACACTTGGTATGAATTCACCAGTTTTGATGATTTGATTTAATCAAAGAATGTGACTTCAACTAGAATGGATATATTCTATTTGTTTCAATTGAAATCAGTCACTCACCCTAAGCCAGAACCTCAACCACAACCTCAACCAGAATCTGCACCAGAACCTGTACCACTACCTTCGCCTTCTCTCTTACCCGAGCAACAGCCTTTTGTAAGTAAATAAGATATGAATGTCTTTGGAGAGACTATATTAGCTGGAGTTGAGAAGATTATACCCTATCAACCCCGTTCTATGACTCAAATATGTTAGGAAGATTCCTCGATTCTTTTGGAAAATATTATTCTACATAGTCAACCAATAATGATCCGTGAAATTCAAGAAGTCGGGGTTGAAAACAAACTGCTCAGTGTTGATGTTGCAACGTTGAAATGTATGGTAGTCGACATGAAAAAAGAACTGTCTTCAAGATCAGAGCCTACTCATGTTGTTACTGCTCTTGCACCTGTTTCTACTTCTCCTGAACCAAATATTTCCAACATTTCTAGAGAGATTGTTTCTCAGATGCATCCCTACCTATTTCCGTTTGATGAGATGATTGGATAAAGGCACACAAAGATGCTGCAATCCATGAGAGAGCTTGTAGAAAATCTGAATAAGCTCACAAATGAGTACACTGGATGCCTTCAAAAGTTTTTGAAACATCTCAAAGATCTAACTATAGCTTTAAAGGCTTCTCCTCTATCTAGTCAGCCTTCTATTCCTTCTTTGGATGATTCTCTGCTGAGATCCATAATCAAGGAAGAAATTCAGAATGCCCTTAGTGGTTTTGATTTTTCTTCTTTATATGAGGTTGTGAAGTACAGTGATAGAGAACATGATTGTGTTCAAATTCATTCTATGATTTCCAATGATGCTCAATAGAATATCACCTAGAAGATAGACTTTTATCTCACCCGGATTTTTCTCTAAATGTGACATGACCAATCACTTTATGTATCTTGTGGAAAATCTGAAAATCACTCTAGTGACTCATGATTTTAAAGCTCATGTTCAGAAGCTTATAGAGTTTACCATATTTTTGGACAAATTCATGGAGAATACGGATGATTTTGAAAAGGCTATGAAATATGATGGAGGAATCATTACTGATTTCATAAATCTTTAGAAGTCGTGTCTTCAAGTGCAGAGTACAGCTATAGTTGCACCTACTGCTACCCCTCTTCGACCAGGACTACCTTCCCTTGCCTCAACTGTTATGTCTGTTATCCAAGACCGTTCTTAGATCAGACCAATAATTCTTAACCAACCACATACTAGATCTTCTACTGCTCCTTCTTTGTCTCCATCTAATTTTGAAGGTCTAACTTTACCATGATTTTTTACTACCTCCATGCCTTCTTCTACATCAACTCCAGCTCCTGATACAGATAAAGGCAAAGAGAAAGATAGTCCATGATTCCAACCAATGATTCATAATTTTTGATGGGATGTATTTGTTTTTGTATTTCTACTATATGATGTATTCTGAACGTTTTTAATGACAAATTCATTGTTTCACTCCATTATCTATACTTTTTGATAATACTAAAAGGGGGAGAAAATGTGATAAGAGTTATCTATTAGTATTTTATATGTTATTATTCTATATGTTATTTTATCTAACATCTCATTTCATTTATAATTTAACTATACATGATTTGTGATCATCAAAAAGGGGGAGATTGTTGGACTCCTCATGTATTACTCATGTTTTAATGATCACATATCTTATTACTATTAATTAATCTCATTATTATTTACAAATATTATGCATGATCTCGAATCTTACTTATCTTATCAACCCTCTATATTTATGTTTCGTGTTCTCTTACCTTATAATGGTTAAGCTTAATTTATATTATTCATATTACAGTTTAAGATTCAATAATTTTATTTTTCTATGTATCAAGACACCGGGATGTTTGACATAGTACGACAGACTGTGTGCAAGACACAAACACCATGAAGTTTGATATAGTAAGACAGACTGTGTGCAAGACACAGACACCGTGAAGTTTGACACAGTAAGATAGACTGTGTGAATGACACAGACATCGTGAAGTTTGACACAGTAAGCCTGACACCGTGAATTCTAAGACTGAGACACCGTGACTCAGACACCATGAAATGGAGACACCATGAAGGACATATCGTGAAGCACACACCGTGAGCAAGACACCGTGAAGGACACACTGGGAGAAAGACACCGTGAGTGACACACCATGAAGCTCATACCATGACGGTCATACCATGAAGGTCATACCATGAAGGTCATACCATGAAAGACATAACGTGAATGAGACACCGTTTGCAAACCTAATGTGACCCCATTTCTTAACCTGCTGTCAATATTATTTAAATATTGATAAAGGTCATATTTGATGTTTTTAATGCATTTAATGTTATTTAATGATAGTTGTTGGCATGTCAAGAAACTGTACGTCGTACCTATGGAAAGGAAATCATTCCTACTACCGGAGCTTATGGAATGTTAAGAATATTGAGATGTAGTAGAATATATAGACACAAGAGTGAGTGCAAGTGCTAGAGAGTGAAAAAGAGCAATACGTGAAGCCAATACATGCATGCACTGTACTGAATAGAATTGGAACACATTGCACGATCCTCAAGGAAATCTCATACATACAATCTGACACTACTAAATCCAACGAGTCCACAGTTTCACTTCTAATCACTAGAGCTTTCTAAACTTTCATATAATCTATCTAAGCAATTTCTTTGTTTACTTCTTCGAGTAGTGTGTGTACTCTGTATATCATACACACACACTGACTCCAACTCTAAACTGGAGGATATCAAAATCCTCACACCAAACTGTTTATTCTTGTTTACCCACGACAACTATGGAAGATGTCCTTGTGTGGCCTGGTATTTATTTTTTGTTTCCCATGAAGAACTGTGGCAGAGGTCCCTGCATGGCCTGGACAGTCTTGGACTATTGTTAACCCCGATCTAGAGTGTGGATCACTTTTATATAAATTTGAGAGGACTAAGTCTCATACTGGGACTGAACCTCTTGGTTATATCTTTTGTGAATTTTTAGTTTATGTTTAAATTATACAATATCTAATTTATATTCTACTTCTTATTACTTTGAAATACAAAACTATTTACATGTTACTATGATAGTTAATCTAGAAAGTGATTTTAACTATTGTAAATCAGCAGATTAGTTTCAAAATCGTATTTAATATTCATATTAAATTAACAGAGAAGTAATCAATATTTGATAACCTAATTGATCCTTTATAGTTTTACAAATTCACTATAGTTTAATTTATGTTATAAATTGGGGGATTTCGATAGAAATATTTTAAAAAGAAATTTTAATTGGAACTCAATTCACCTCCCTCTTGAGTGTCCACTCCGACCAACAAGAAAGAATCCTTAATAGTAATAATGTGGTTTTCTTTCATTATTCGACTAATAACCACCCATGTAGCGTCACTACCCCTCAATGACCATGGTAAGCTAACAACAAAATCTATAACAGTATCTTCCCATTTCCATTCAAGGAATAGAAGTTATTATAATAATATTACTAGAATCTAGTGATCCTCCTTCACCTGTTGAAAGGTGGAACACATAGTGATAAAGTAGGTTATCTTATGTTTCATCTTATGCCACCAATACTGTTGTCACATATCTTAGTACATTATGGAGATTCTCGGATAAAGTACCCATTGAGAATATTGGGACACTTTCATCAACTCATCACTCATAACTGTATGAACCAAAACATTCCTATGTATACATATCATGTCTTCTTTTTCCATAAATCAATTTGGAGTCATGTCAAATCATGGCATACTCCCATAGATAAACAAGGACTCGGGATCTGAAATTTTTCTACCCTTCACCTTCCTAGTGTGGGAAGAGGTAACTCTCATGGATGAGAGGTATAAATACTTTTAACTATAAGAAAACTCTAGATGAATCTCAATAAAGAGGTCCATTAATATCCAACCATCCCTAAATTCTTGTATGACCTATGCTAGAGTTTTCTGAATCACTACATCATCGACTACACTGCCTTCCAAGGTGTATAATGAAGCTCGAAGTCTATGTACTATAGATATCTGACCCATATCTATTGTCTAAGGTTGATGTCACACTATAAAAAGATTTATTTGAGGTTGTTGTGTTCTGTGTACAACACAAATCACTCACCTAATAAATTATGTCTCCAGGAATGTATGTCATGGAAAACTGTTTCTAGCTCAAAGATGTGTATAGGGTAATGTCTCTCGTGAGGCCTCAAATAGGGAGTTCTGTATGCAATGAATTTTTCCTCCTACCTGAGTAATGCTCCTAGTATAATACCTAATTCATCATAAAAGATGATATAACCTCTTCCAAGAACTATCAATATATAAATAGGTGTCGTAACAATCCTCACTTTCCGCTCCTAAAAGGAATTATCATACACTTCTGGCCATAGGAACTTAACACCATTCATTATATGGATAGTGAATGGTGAATCAAGGAATGATAAGTATTGTACAAATTTATTTTAATATAATTCTAGCCCAATTAAAATTTGTATATCAAGCACCTTTTTGCGATACCCACAAGAAACTATCCCACTAATCTTTTTTTTTCGTCAAATGATACTCTAAATTAAGATATGATATGACCCATGAAGTGAGCATTGTTGATCCAAAATTTTATATTAGCAAGATTGAAATAATGTGGATTCTCTCATAGTGTTCTCAGAATGACCTCAGGGAATTTATCATGGTCTTTACAAGTATGAGAATACACAAAGATGTCATCCATAAAGACTACGAAAAGAGGAACAAAAATAGTGATAGAAAACATGTTCATTCGATCTATGAAAACGGATATTGCATTCAATAGACCAAACAACATAAAAAGGTAATCATATAGATCATACCTCTTATTAATGGATGTATGAGATATTTTAGATATCCTTGCTCACACTTGGTTATATCCAGACCTTAGGTTGATCTTAGACAATAACCTATATCCTTGTAGTTGGTCAAAGCGAACAACTATTTAAGGAATTGGATACCAGTTCTTCACTATAATACGGTTCAAACATATTTAATACTCACATATACATATGGGTAAATCCACTTTATTGATGAAAATCATGGGAGAATCTTAAGAGGATATAGTATGTCATATAAAACCTTTGGCCACTAAATTCACTAACTACTGTTTGAGATCTTGAAGATTCCTAGGTTCCATCCTTTTTGTAGGAATGAGAATTGGATCCACTCCTATAACAATAATGATTGTAAACATTACCATTCTCTATGGAGGTAAGCCAAAAAAATAATCAGGAAAAACATCCCTAAAATGGTCTACTACTATAAGGAATTTATTTTGGAATAATACTTGATCCTCTATAAAGACATTGGAAATATGGGAAATTAACCAACCTATCCCAAGATTCATTATTCTAGATCATATAGTATAGGCATCCCATTAACCCTTTTGTAGTTAAATACTTTCCAATGGTAATGTAACTGATACCCTACAATGATAAAAGTCTAAAAATCATGATATTGAACCAACTAATCCATACAAAGATTGACATTTAATCCTATAACCTTTTGATTGTAGAAGTTCCATATGAATGGGTAACAACCTGACTCAATGGTGTAGCCCCTATATTTTCATTTGTCTTCTGAATTTCCTATTAAAGGTTTATCTAGGGCTATTACACTCTAGTAATATTGTATCTTCAGTCCGATACATTCTATGATAGATAAATTTATAAAAGAGTTTGAATCACCTGTATCAAATAAAGAAGATACTATAGTGGATTCCACTAGTATAGTACCTTGTACTATAGACATCCCCACTGCTGGATCCTCTGGTATCAACTATAAAGCATGAATTTATCCTGATCTATAGAAATGTGCAATAGAAAGACTACAACAATCAAAAATTCATTGTGGATGATTAGAGGTTTGGATACCAAGGCCATGACCTCCTACAAATTTTGTCCAACCAGTGTTATTCCAACTCCCAAATGGACATGTCACAAAAGAACTCTCTCTATAAGGTGGAACTAATAATGATCCTTTTCTACTTGAATATAGTGGAAATTTCAGGCAGAATCTCTAAAGATTCCCCACACAAATGGAATCTCATCACACCATTAGGATTCTATCACAACAAAAATTCATGTTACCCCATCATCCACACATATGAAACACCATGTAGTTATCAAAATAGGCACTTTGGTTGTCATTTCCCTAATGAAAAACATCAAGGAAACATTTCCTATCTTGAGGAGAAATAATTGCATGTTGCGGTAGAAATCATCTATACTTGATGCTATTAACATCCATCAGGTCGCAGTCAGGGATAAGAGCCTATGTGTCTATTTCAAAAAATGTTACGAAGGAGAAATAAATTCACCTGTGTAGGGATGGGATACAAAATCCCATCCCTGAAGCGTCTAGAACTCAAATACTCATCACTGACAAGAAACAGTTTGAAGAACTAAAACTCCATTAAACACATGAAATACTCCATAACTGACATCGAACCCTTATCATAATGCATGAAATCACTAGATCTATCAGTTATAAAAATCTATGGAAAGAAATAATAATATAAGGATGTCTAGAAATCATCCAAAAACATATCATGATAATGGCCATCATGGGTAATCTCATCCCCCCAATGATTGGATGAATCCTAATGAATGTAAGTATCAAGTTTGAACCTCCACTCTGGAGGTGTCTCCAGATGCTCAAAGATAGATAGGGTGTCCCCTTAGCAAACCATAGTAACATGAAGACCTCCATCCCTCAAAAAGGTTGGAGGATTCTGTAGCTGGAAATCACATGTCAAATCAGCCAACTTAGGTGCAACTCGCGGAGCACCATGCATGGACTACAATAGACATAGGAATGTATCATAGACTTTTAAATTAGTGCCTATATAAGTTACAGTATGAGGTGACTCATGTTTCACTCTATGTGGTATGATTTCTGGCTTAGGCCACAACACTTCTGGAGCACAGTCGTCTCCACCTTCCGGGCATTCAACACGAGGATGTTGTGTCGTTATTTGTCCATAAATTCCATGAAAATGCAACAGAAAAACATATAAGAATAATAATTCATTCACTATTGGAAGATGAATGAAATAAAATTCAGTAACCAAGTAATAGTATCCAAACTAACCACTTATATAAATATTTATTGGTCAGTGATTTGTATTAAGATTCAAGGGATCCAATAGATAATGATTCAATAGTAATTGTCCTCATCATTTACTAGAAACTATTTCATTTCATTTAATATTAAATTACCAGGTTCACTCCACTACAATTCATAAACATGACAAGGTGGGATATAGATGTTTAACCATTCCAATTTTATGTTTTCATTTGATTATAACTTGTATCAAGGTCTTTTTTTAAATTATTTTTCTATCCAAGTGAATCAGGGCACATACTCCTTATCATTAAGATTAACACACAAAAGAATTTCCGATAAAAGCATTGACTTATTAAACTACTCATTCCATCTTAGGAGGGCCCATAACACCTCATTAATTGAAAAACTTATTTACTCAATCACATCCCAAAATTATCACATAAATATATACAGGAAAGGATCATTCAATAATCACAGGCATATCACACAATGAATGTAGTGAAATGAACCTATATGGCATGACAATATGCATGCATATAAATTCTAGGTGCCTGTAATGATGCATGGAACAATTAAACATTCCATAATATCATTATTCCATAGATATAATAGAATATAAATCATAAGAATAATCAGTAACACTAAACATCATGTGTGTCACACAATGATGAAATGATATCTACATTAATATAGAAGAAAAGAACAATAATTGTATTTCAAGAAACTTGGATTTTACCCTGAACATGGGATCAAGACACTCCAGAACTTCTTATGACCAATTCCCAATACTTTCTAATCTCCAATCAATTTTCTCCTAATAGTACATCAATCAAAGAACCACTTCTAATACCACTTTGAGACTTCCTGGTCCTGGATACCTCATAATTGGTTCCCAAAGTCTGTTGGGCCACATGGCCTCATGTGCATCTCCCCAAATCCTAGTGGTTTCAAACTAGTAGTGAGGGACTACAGTGTGTATATAGAGAGACTATTACCTCATTACAAGAGTGTATCACAGTGAATAAATATAAATAGAGGTATGTAACAAAAGCAATATAAGTAAACAAAATGAACATCAAAAGCAGACAAGGATATCAATAACTTCAATAATTGGAACAACATAAAATAACTGATGATGATATTTCATTTACCTAGTAATATAGAAAACATGGAAACAAAGTTGAAAGCATACATGTAAAACTTAATTTAGAAAATAGATAAACACAAAATATCCCAAGAATCCTGAATTGTAATACGATGATCTGCTACCAGCTCGATCCTAGTACTGCATGAAAATAAGTGTCTGAATCATTACACATCCTTTACCAACACCTTCATACATTTAATCTACCTTAGGTACCAAACGGTTCCCATAGAGGGTGTGAAATAATTCTCGGGGGGGGGGGGGGGCACTACCAATGGTGTCTATGACATTTGACCCGTGTAATGGAAATGTAATAGTGTGAAAGTATGTAAATGTAATGTTGTACAATGTAACTAAATACCCAAGTACCTGATTCATCCCTCGGTTGGCGTTTTAACATGTAACCAGTTAATTATTTGAATGTTACTAGTTTACAATTACGTCACATGATAACAATATCAACATTTTCATGATGTAATAAGGAAACCTGAAATAATATTTAATAATGACGTTCCATGGTAATAACAAAGGAAATTTAGTCCTCAAGGGTCCCCAATTCAATATTGATTGTTTCCTTACTAAGGGTAAGAGTTTAATAAAATGATCATAGTCCATGTTTTTCCACAATAAGATGCCTACTGAATCTAAGGAGTTCATTTATGGTAAAATGGGGCTAGGTAATGACTGGACTAGATGGGATTTAGCCTTGGAACCTACCTGAAAAGGTTGGATCTAAGGAGTGTATCCATGTAATCCTACAATAATACACGAGGGATCCTATGGTTTCATATAGGGAATCCAAATCTAGAAACACATCATGTTCTGGGTGCGTCGCAACCTATGAATGGAGTATCATTGAATTCTGAATGGGGTCCTCGAGTGCTCAAGGCATTCCCTCTGGATTCCAAGGTCAGCTCGAGTCAGGAGACTCCTATATTGATAATGAATTAATATTTAATTAATATGGTTCAATAGATTACCTTTCATTCATGTTGCAGATCTAATTAAGAATGAAACCATTTAATATAGTCGCAATTAATCAATAAGACCATTTCGTTCAAGCCTTTCATTTCGATAGTGTGATAAGGCCAAGTATCTTGCAACCATTATATTAACCCATTTAAGTAATTTTCAATAATAGAGGTTCACTCTGATACCTTATATTATCATCATATGGGGCTGTATGTACATGAATCCTATTATTCAATTAAATTACTAAGGCCACGTTATATACATAGTAAACTTTCATATTTCAATTTCACATATAATTATTATCTAGAAGTACATATCATTAGCATTCAAAGAGGTAAGAATACATTCTAATAGAAATTATGAAATTCACATTTATAATAAATTAATTTAATATAGAAATGATTAACCTTAGAATGGTCAAGCCATGGGACACTCGAACAATAACTCATATGTGCCAAAAAACTAAAATGATTACTATGGAAAAACATTATACATGGTATGGATGGAGTTGTGAGCATAACCACTAACATAAAATCGCATATTTGGAAATATAATAACTATATGGATATAATTATTATAACCATGTCATATAAATTCAACAAATAGAACCCAACGAAATTGGAAGGCCCCACACAAAAATTCAAAAATCAATGAACATGAGGGTTGAGTTAAAGACCACCCATATTAGGCTTGTAGGACTCTCCTCACCTATCCATTAATTAATCATGGAGTGGAGTATATATGAGAAAATGGTAAAAATTATCACACCATGACAACAGGATTGAGAGAAATAGCGTTGAAGAGTATC
Organism: Viscum album; assembly: GCA_963277665.1. NCBI lineage: Eukaryota > Viridiplantae > Streptophyta > Magnoliopsida > Santalales > Viscaceae > Viscum > Viscum album. The sequence continues at coordinate 1,367,199,272 of OY728133.1, read as the reverse complement.
TTAAATGAACTTGATTACATACTGTTGCACATCCAACATGATGAACGAATGCACAAACGGATATCGGATGAAGTAGATCACTTGATACCAATATTAGGCCTTCTAATTCTCCAAAATGAGAGAAATCGCGGTTAATACGACTAGAAATAATTTTTGGGAAGAAGGAGGGCCTTAATTTGATCATTATGTTTAATAATGTAAAATTAACCAAATAATAGCAAGTGCATGATTTAGCTGAATAGGTTACCAAACCATGTAAAAAACATGCATGTGTTCCTAGAGAATAACAGAAAATTAATTTTTAGGGAAACTGTGAGCCAACTGTGTGTTAAGTCTATGTTTGATAAAGTATTCCACATGCACGGTTTTCTCAAATTGTGCAGCCTCCGCAGACAGTTTACTACAAACTGTGTGAAAAGCCTAGTTGTCCAAAAAAAGATGGGATCTGGGCTTCGAACAAGCCCCAGACACCCTTGAGACCATTCATAAATCATAAATCATTTATATTTGGTCCAAAACAAATAATGATACTGAAATTTAAAGGATCCACACCTATATGAAAAACCTAGTTCTTATAGTCAACTCTCCCACAATCAAGGTAGGTCGTGGGGATCCTTAAATAGTCTGTATAAAGTGTAAGATACCATCATAAAACAGGGAATCATTTCCTCTATCAAGTAAAACTGGATGTTCCTAATGTGAAAAAATTGGTGGTCTTATTGATTACTTGGGGCCCGCCACCTCAATATCATGGTTGTCACCACCCTCCTGGCTCATAACTATCGGCCATTATGGTGGAATATATCTACACATTCCAATCTCACACCATACACAAGATTTGACAAAAATGATCATAGATATATAAATATGATTGGTACAAGTGCTCCTATAACCAAGTCACACCCCTCTACCTGCTCCTAAATCCTAGTCTATGCGTTGTATATGTCAGGTGAAAAATAGGCGACAGTGTCTACTTCCCACTACTAATGTTGGGTAAAGGCCAATTTCTCAACTATAGACTAAAGGACCAAATATACATAGCGTCAATTAAATTTTGTAGAAGATAACATCCTTTAAATTGAAATTGGAATCCACATTTAATGGAGATTATTCATTTCATAATTTAGTATCAATTAAGTTTACACTAAATTTTATTGTAATTATCTTAAAAATATTAAACTATATGGATCACCACCAACAATTTATAAGGGGTTGTAAAATTTAGTAATTTATGTTTGGAATTCATGTACTTACAACCAGTAATGTTCATGCCCCTGCATGAAATAGTAGCACAATTTCATGTTTATAATTGTTAAGGTACCAAACATACGGAAAGGGATGAAAATTGTAATGTAATCATGGAATGGAATAAAGTATTACATATAAATCCTTAATTTACTATAATGATGCATGATCAAATACATCCTTACCATATCAATAGAAGGGTAAAAATATTTAATCATATGGAAAATCAATTATCTAGGACCTCACCCTATAGTGAAATCAAGGAAACATTAATAAGAACAATCTAGAATATCATATCCCATCCTATGTAATTTTTATCTTCACTATATCTGGTTCAACTAGTACTATGAATAGACTCATAACAAAATACTAACAATTCCTATTTCTCCTTCTACCATCCCAAAAATATTATGAAAAATAAATAAAACATATGATACCACATTGTGACGTCCAGACCTGGAAGACAATAAACAATTCCCTATGCCAGCGAGTCCCATGGCGTTATGCATGCCTCCTTGTACGTCGAGGGCTTCTGAATAGCAGTTAGGGTCCATGGTGCATCATTGGGGAGACTATACCCTCATGATTAGAGTATATCATAGTGATATAATCATATCAATCAATAGCATAAGAATATTTGATAATTGAACCGCTTGTGAATAAACATTATCCATATTAATTACCAGGAAAAATCATCCTCTAGGGTCATATAAAAATGAAGATAAGGGAAATATATATAAATGATAGTTCATATATGAAACTAGGAATTTGGTACAATAAATGTATCCAAATTACAAAACCCCACAAAATAAAATATCCTCAGATAACATCATGGTCCATTTCCTTGTCATGTAATCCCTACTATTATGCAATAATGAATCAAGCATTATTAAGTAGGATATTTTTCCTATTCCTACCTGCATTACTAATGCCTATTCGAGAACAAAATTTCTCCCTGATCAGGGTGTGACATAACACTTAGTAGGGCACCACAAATAGTGACTATAACAAGTCATGTATGTATATATAAGCATAAATAGTGTGAATATAAATCAAGATTAAAATTATAAATTATATTATCTAGTCTATAAATGCTCACATCGATCAAGAGACCATATCCGTAGGTATAACTATAAATCATGATGTTGTATCAACAACGACCTACACAGAGTTAAAACATATCATTCCATGATGGCCATGACCTAAGGATTATAAATCTCCAACACATCCAAGTAAGCTAATTAAATCAATTAAACCAGATTTAATGAGTATAAATGCCCAATGATTCCTATTAGGATAGATATATGGAGTATAAATTTCCGTTGAAACCTATTTGGTCAAGTTAACTGGATCCAAGGAGTAGGAATGTCCATGAAATCTTAACAATACAAATAAGTTGGATCCAAGGAGTAGATTTGTACAAGTGATATTAATAAGTTTATTAAAAAAGATACAAGGATTATAAATTTATATGGAATTCTAATAAGAAGGATAGTTGGAGTTGAATCATCCACGAAATCTTAATAAGTTGGATCCAAGGAGTAGAAATGTTCAAGGAATCCTAATGGGTTTGTAGTTCCATACCTCAAACACCATTATCATCATAACAAAAACATAAACCATTTCATTAATCACATAAAAAATGAATTCATTAATCCTTTCATAATCATATATAATACATGTGATTATACATACCATTCCTTTCATATACAAAAGAAAATGATCTATAAGGTTCTTATGTCATTTAACTATTCACCTTATTTTCATATTTGACTTCCAAAAATGTGAAGCAATCTCAACACACCCAAAGTGTGGCATTTTTGTTTTCATAGTGAAGAAACCACCCCATGCACAATAAAGGTTGAGTTTAATAGCCTCCATACTTATATAAAGGTGTTATTTCATGTATTAAACATTAAATTAAAATTAATCACATGGGTTTATTAATTTGGGATGCATTGCCCGAAGAGTTTAACTTGTGGAACAACAAAAATAGGGTACACACAACTATACATTTATGGAAGAGGTATATACCACCATCATTATTCATGTATAATAACACACATCTAGTATCAACCTCTGATTTAGTCTGGGATAGAAGAAAATTTCAGAATTTATGAAAACCATGTAATATATAGCAAATTAGCTTGCACCAAAATATCAATATCGATAAAAATAAAAATGATGAAATAATCTAAAGGATTGAATATCTCAGTAGTTTATTTAAAACATGATGAACATATAATGATTCAGAAACTGGATATATATTTTAGAGGATGGTGAACAAACACTCAATATGTGAGAAGGGTTTCATGAGAAATAAAATCAGATAAAAGGGGCCAGAATCATTAAAATACCCACTAAAAAGGGTAATTCACCCATGATTTTTAAGAGAACCTAGTTTGGCCATAGTGTAGTAAAAAAATTCACCTACCACTATCCAAGAGAAGACTCTTTCATAGTTTTAGGAGTACGTTTTTCTAAACCATTCTCTACCAGTGTACCACCCACTGTCATGGTTTCACACCCCACATGGGATGAAGAACATGGATATATAAACCATGCATTGCCTGTGTCATCCCCTTTGTGGAGCCATCCATGACCCCTCATAGTTTTTCAAACCATTTAATAGTCAAGTGAATGGTTTGTTCAAACCATGTGCCTTCCCCATTCCTCAATAATTCAGAGCTTTATTATCAAAAAAACCCAAACACTCTTCATTCCATTGTTATTTCATTAGAATCAATTTTATGGAAAATATATATGGATAAAAATAAATTTTGAAATAATTTTACCTTATATAAAACCCAATATCTTACATGATGGATTCTTATTTCTCGATATCTTTTAGTAATGCAACACCAATAGCTTACTTATAGATAATTATAGCAGGGTTATACTGGATGTCCACATGATTCCACAACCTGTATAATGAGACATGAATTACTTATCCCTATATTGACTAGAGATAACTATTTCACTCTTATGTTTTAGTGAAACAATTATTTCCTATGGAATTACTAACAAGACATAATTAATCCTAATTTCTTGTTTTACTACATCATCATAATTGATACAGACAAGGGAAGACACTACTAATAGAATATCTGATCGATGACCGTTTTTATATACATATCCTTCAATGGTTCTCCATGGATAGGCCAAAACAGTATAGAATCTACTTGTAAAATTTAATGGAATACTCGAGTTCCAATCCATCACCATTATAGATGTAAAAGAATTAAATTGTCTTCTATATTTTGATAGAATCAAGGTAGAAATGATGGATATATGACATTTTGAATCCTTCTTAGGGATGTTACATAATAGGTTTAGTCTAAATAGTATAATTACACCACATCCAACTCATTCCCTCAAGAAACAATTTATCAAACTTGAGCTTAAAGGACATGGGGAGGTCAAGTTGGACAAAACACCATGTGGTTTTTTTCATCAATAACTCTATTTTTGTGAATTTATCTATCAAAAAAATGAGACGGATTAATTTTTTGGATATCATTAATGAAATCGTGAGGATGTGATACAATAGGAAGACCACAATGCTCAATAGTTTGGGAAAATATAGAAAATGTCTTAGATAGATCTTGGCTAATCAGATGGTATTCCCTTGGTGAACAACAAACAACTCCCTCTTTAGAACATTTTATGTCTTTATGGGGAAATACTCTAGAAGTTAATGTCCCAATACAAAATAAAAATACATATTAGATTCAAACTCTACAATATTGAATATAAATAAATAATTCAGTCTGAAAACTACATGTAAAAACAAACATGAATCCAACAATTCTTCAAAACCATACACAGTAGAATAGAAAATCTTGAAATATAATAAATAAAAAATTTAAAAAAATAATTACCCTTCATTAGAAAAAACCTTAAATTTCCTTTTGAAGAAATTATACACTTAATTCTCCCAAATGCATTTTAATACTTTATTTATATTTTTCTCGAGGGAATCTCAAATAATTATCTATTCAAAACAATTATTAATGGAATTAAAATAAATTTCATATAGATTTTCCCAGAAACATCCATAAAACCTTGTTAAAAATTTCAGATAACATTAATTAAACTTATAAAAATATTTATAAACTCCCATTTTAATTTCTTTATTGAAAAATTTAACAAACCCATTTAATATTTTCTATAATCAAACAACTTTTTAATATAACCAAATGTTATTATTTTGGAAATAAAATATAAATGAATAAAAATTTCATTTAAATAACATATTAAAAATTAAAAATAATACCAAAACAATATAAATAATAAATGAATGAAATGAAATCTATAAATAATCAAAAATAAAAATATAGGGAATAAGTAATGATTGTGCATAGTTCGACAACATGGTTTGGAAGATTTTACCCCAACCATATAAAGATCACTAGAAATCATTCAAATGGGTTTCAGGGTCTATGAATAATTCTCATAACCATTCTAAATAACCATGTACCCTTGAATTACATTCAAATCTTACTACAATTCAATTTGATTACCAAAATATCCCATTGAATCATTAAATACATTCCTAAACACTCAAACACATGCCATACATCTTAATTTTTTTTTGAAATGATCCTGAATTCAAGAACTATTCATCCCAAACTAGTATGGTATGTAATCCATCATGCTAAGTAGTGGTTATTTTGAATCCTACTCATTACCAAAAACATTAATTTTATTGATCATAAATCCAATACACAAATTATTAAAAATAACATGGTAAACACATTATCCTTGTACCTCCTGAGAAACTATGATCTGATTCCTTTTTTTCATGAACCATCCTAGGTTACACAATAACCCTGGATCTTGAGCATGCCCATGAAATTCCCAATGGATATTCCTGATACCTCTATGCTAACAGAACGAATCAATAAATCAATTATAAAAGAGTGAAAATGATTCTATGAAAAGAATAAATAATAGGTCAAGGTCTTCCACCTAAAGATATGGCATAACCATCACATACAATGTACTACCATATAATAAAATATATATGTAAAATATAAATACATATAAATATGAAGAATAATAAGTAAATTTAAGGCATAATGATAACTAATAATGACAATAAAAAATTACCAAAATATAACCTCTAAAATGATATAATATATAGAGTGAAAAGATGAACGCGTATAGGGAAATAAATCAAATGTTGATAACTTATAAATAAAACCATGCCTCTAAACTATGTACGTGTTCCAAGTGAAGAAACCTTCATCTAACTCCATATATACTCACAATAGAGCCAAAAGATCATCTAATGAAACCTAATGGAACCTGGTAATCTATTAATAATGATTGGTGTGAGATATAAAACATTATATTCAACCATCCTCCAATACATGTATATCAAATAAAATTAAAACTACATCATACTTGTTTAAATATATATATATATTTGTGTATAAAATAGCTTTTAATTTTATAAAAAAACATTAACTAATTATTTAAAACCATGTTTTTTAGAATATAAAAGACATAAAAACATTCTTTTTCAATGTAAATAGGTAAGGAATTTAATGTATTTATTTTAAAAATAAAAAATTTCATTTTCTATATTGAAGGAAATAAAAAAGATAATTTTGGAACACCACATAATGGTAAATTATGATCTATGTGGTAAATAATGGATTAATCTATAATAAATACCAAATAAGACTTTAGCAGAATAACTACATCCTTACCTACCACTCAGTATTTCCCTCATTTCCCAACATTGGGGAAAATACCATATGTATAATAAAATTTATCTGATGTATAGTATTCAAAATTTTATTCGAAAATAATATAGCATGGGTACCTATAAAATCCACCTAGAAACCTGTGCTTATACATAAATAAAAAATTGGGTGATCAGAAAAAATATTAAATAATAATAAATAATTAAAAACTGAAACAATTCAAACCCTCACCTCTAACACCCTCATAAGAAAAAACCCTAATTACATTAAAAATAAATTAAAAAATTACATAAACACCCTCATTAGGATAATTCAAAATCCTTTTATTAATAAAACCATTTTGGAAACAATAAATGGAATTTTGATGTTAATTTCATTCAATAAATCCTGTTCAAAAGTTATAATAAATCCTTATGATGTTGTATTATAAAACTGACTCATAGGATATATTCCTAAAACAAAACAATGACCCTTCAAAATCTAATTATAAATTTCAAATATCCAATAAGGAATTAATAAAAACACATAGTGGGCATGAATTTCTAATATGGCCTTTATACGTTGAAAACAAGGGAATTCCCTAGGGAATTGGATGAAAATTAATGGGAACAATATTTTTTCCACATATTTGAAAATGTATACTTGATAAATGTAATTAAACACCTAAAACATGCATTTAAACTGACAATAAATAATATTTTAACAATAAAATTGATTTATAAGGGACATCCAACCTTGAATCTCATACATTTTTTAACATTGGTGCTATTTCACCAAATTTAAAATCCATATATCCTTAAGAGAGCCAGAAGAAACCAAAAAAACAAAAAAAATAAGTTTCCCCAAATAATAATCAATATACAAGGGACCCTAGGACTCTATTACCACGGTTGGGTAAGAAAATGAGGTGGAAAATAACGAATATAATAAAGGTGTTTTGGGGAGTTCACCATGAAGAATTACGATTACACATTGAAGAACCACCTTGATATCATCAGTGGTGGAGATAGATCCAAAGAGAGAGGGGGAGATATCTTTAGGGATACAAATGGGGGAAAAATAATCCCCAAAGGCCTTTATTTCAAGAATTTAAAAAAATGTTGATTTTTAATTATTCTAGGAACTATTCACAAACAGTGTACAAACCAAGATCCTTCTAATGGGAACCCGGAGCACCCTACATGGGTAGGCAATATATTTATAGAAAATATTCACCAACCAAGAAATTTTTAACTATCCAAAGTACACACCTAAAACATTTTTTACAGACATAAATTATTAAATATATGCCTCAATTGTGAGATATTTGTGAAAAATTCATCACCAAATCTCTTTCCCCATAATTAGGACCTTCTTCTAATGAATTTTTATACATATAATTGAATAATACATCCTGATAATTATCCTTAACAATGGATTGTTTATCCTTATTCCTAATATAATATGCAATAAGAAAATTAGCACTGTCTAGACCATTGAATTAAAATGAGGTGGTAATATTTTTTAAATCCTCTTGATGATTTTCATATCATCAATATTATCTCTGAGTCTACATATATTCTTCATAATAATGTTCCTTGAATAAAATAATGTGTTAATAAACTCATTCATGAGTATACAAATTCCTTATTCTTATTATAATGTAAATTCAATTAAACTATAGGTGAATTGTAATCACCTTTGTTGATGCAAAGATGTTTTCCACATAGCATGTAAATATTTATAAGACATTACCTTTGTGAATATATAATTTGATAGTGATCCTAATATTGTATTGAATTTTTTAATATCGACCCCAAGTTATATTCTGTCATTTACTAATAATGTTTGGCTTTATTTTATAATGATAATTTAGTGTATAATAGTAGTGTATGCATACATTCCCAAAGATCATAAATAGTGTTTCATCTAATTATTAGGTAAAATGAAGTTATTAATATGGAATTTTACAATCACCTTGTGTTTGAGGACCATTTCCATCACTTTAGATTGAGAATGAACCACCGATAATTAGCTCTGATACAACATTCATGTCCCATATATTGTAAATACCCTAACATTGGAGGGGGTGAGTCATCATATACCTACCATTCAAAAAACTCCCCTCACCAATGATATTTTACCATTTTTGACATGGAAACTCTACCAACTCAGAAATAATATAAATTTATAATTAAAAAATTAAAGGGTAAATATTAATTTACTTGGTTAATAAAAATAAGGATAGTCAATAGAGAATGTAGAAATGTCATGTCATTCACCTGAATCACTCTGCACACAACTTATTGATTATAATTTATGTTGGTCATACTGAACCTTTTGGTTAATAAAATCCATAGAAAAAAATAAATCAACTATCTCATAAAATTAAACATATCACTTCTTATATTATTGTTTCTGTCGTGATATTCATGAACAAATAGTGAGCACACACCATTGTGGTGTATCAATACTTCTCCACATTCATCCACTAATTAATTCAATGAAACTCCATTTAGAATAACTCCTATATCAACTTCCTCAAACCTTACCAAATAATTACAGAACATCCCCCTCTTTATATTTCTATATTATTTCTATTATTCGTTACATTTAATGAGGAATTCATCTCTTTTATCTTTATATAATCACCAGTCTTCCCTGCAAATTGACAATTAATTAACTGTCATTATGGTTGGAAAATTAATCCATATAACTCCATAGAAAATTAGTCAAGATCCCCAATTTAATTACCTAAAATCCCTCATGAAATTTTGGAAATATAAATCAATATTTTTGCGGACTCTACACTATCACGATGTAGGAATCACCACCAAAACATGACCTTCATATTTCTATAAGACCATAAACCCATGTTCCATCATCTCTATAATATGAAACACTATATTATAGTTTGGAATATTTATCTCTATTTTCTTTTTTCTCACTTCCCAAAAACATGTCATGACTATAAATATGGGATTCTTCATGCACTGACACACCACATCACGATTTACCGCTTTAGGGGGTGGTCACGTATGCTCTATAAATATAATCATTTTTTTGAGATTCTATGGTGTAGTGAATCCACCATGGAATATAAATTTGTAAAATTTTGTTGCCATAAAATGTTTTCTCATGGTTTTTCTGTTATAGGATAACACATAATGATGAATATAAATCTTATGATATGCCATGATTCATAAAAATTTCTCTTATAATTAGCTTGTTTCCCTAAAATGTGTCTTAAGAATTTAAAATCCATTACACAATATAGACAATAACCATTTGACCACTAATCAATTTTGAATCCATAATCTGATAGGCTTCTATCACATCGTGATCCTCTCCACAAAACTATCCTTCATGTTTGATTCCACAACCTTAGCTAGGTCATGGTGTAATTATTGTTTCGTAGAATTTCTACAAATTATTCATTAATTAAAAAATTATGAAACCTAATAAACTCATGAATACTATTATATGATATATGGAATAATATTACCTAAATAGGGATAATATTTCTCTTTTCATTTCCTAAGAACCTTTATCACGCGGATACCAAGAGTGACATATTGTGACCATAGTCTTAAATCATTAAGTTGGGTTTAAAAAGTGTTAAAAGTAGAATTATCATTATCATTTCGTTTTTTTAGGAAGGAAGATTCCACTTGAAACATTGATGATATGATGATGTCATTGTCTCATGCATGCAAAAATATGGACTACCAAGACATGTGTTGATCTAGGTATCTTGACTATTGTCAATAAATTTAGTGTCAAATTCCACATCCCCAAATAGATTTCCTAAGATAATACTTTATTGTGGATTCTTCTCCCTATTATCATATCCATAGAACATTATCTCCAACAGAGTTTTGATAGTCTACTTTAATACAAAGAACGTAAGTGTATGATATGGGATGTTGTTGATTTATATACCATTTTCAACTAAGTACCAGTGGGTATCAACCTCGATGAGTTGTTCAAAAATATAAAGAGGTATGATGTAACCCTATATCATTGTCCCATCATCATTTTCTATGAGGGAAATCATGGAACGAAAGTCATAAAATTCATTTTATTTGTTTTATTCCTTAACTTCACCCAAATCAGACTCACACACTTATGGCTTCGTTAATGTTGTAACAAAGGCTAATGTTGTTGGACTTTTTATCAATGGGAATCTTTTCAATTGGAATTTGTTATTAATTTATATTCCCTGAAGTTATTTTTGGTTTTTAATTATAAATAATTTTTCAAATTTTTCTTCAATATTTATAATTAAACCATTTCCTAAGTATCACTTAAATAATTTGTCTAAGTCTTTGTCCATAGGGATCAGATCTGTGATGGTGAAAGTTCACAACGGTGTGACTTTTTAAGGATATGTTGGGACTTTTATGGATATTGTGGGATTTTTAAGTTTGATCCTTAAGTTCATTAATATTTATATGGATCCAAATAGATTATATTAAATTTTGTATCGATATTTTGGGTCCTTATATGGGTGGATGAAATGATTTTAAGGATTTTATCGTAATTCTTAATTATACTAAACTGATATGGGAATACTTAACATGTTACCCAACCCAACTCACCACACATCCAAGAAAACATATTTGATCACCATAGTATGGATACATGTGTTGATGGTATTAATCCATGATCTTTGTGAATTATTTCAACCTCTAAATTCAATAATACTAAAACCATATACTATCCCTAAACCCGACATGTGGTCTTAATTAATTAGATAATCATGATAAATAAATAATCAATTTTAAAATATGATCCCATCGAATATGAAATTTCAATAATGAATGATTATAATTAGTATATGGGGATTAACAAAAAATTAAAACCACTTAATAAAAGATTTAACATCCATAATATGAAGCTAAAAATGTGTAATGTCTACAGAGTTAATTTATAATGTGATCTCACTAGTCTAATGATCCTAAGAACAACCTGGATACAACCATGTGACTCCAAGTCACCAATATGATTATAAACCACCAATGTTCAGAAGAGAGCAGTTCAAACTAAACCACGAAGATCAAAACTAATTCATCTACATATTCCTTGAAGACTATATAACTACTAATGTCAGTATTTATCATGTAATCCAAATTCCAATAGGATAAGACAAATAATTTATTTCATTCTACTTATATGCGAAACAAAAATAATAGTTACAAAATAAATAAAAATGTTTCTATTTAATTTTCATGGTTTAAAAAACCAATACATTAAGATTTCCTTCCCATGTTTTTCCCATTTTAAAATCCAAACCCATATACCCATTAAGAGTTAATAATCATATTTTTCAATACAAACTGCTTAGATATGTCTTAAATAAGTTTTAATGGTGATTTTATCAAAAAATTATTATTTGGAAACAAACCATACCTCTTTTTCTAGAAAATACATTACAATATTACACTTCCAAGATATAGATGAAACTAAGGAGAAACATAATAAGGATAAATTCCATGGTAATTCATAAAAAGGAATCAATAATGATACTAAATAAAACTATAAACATCATATATGAACCAGAAAGAAACAATACATCAATAGAAGAGTCAAACTAAGAAATAAAAAATTCACATACTGAATAAGAAATAAATAATGAGTAATATATGATACATATAATTATTAAATTCAATAAGGTCTAATTTTAAAATAATAAATATTCCTTGATGTAATCAAATGAAAAAGGTTTTAATGTCCTATAACATTTCACTCTAATCACTCTCAACTGGCCTCCACAAGGGTACAACCCCTTGCTAGTTTCATAATAATACAACTAATGGATATTATCCTATTCATAATCTCATGAATTTCGATGACAACCAATTAGTTTTTTAATTCACATTCTTGTATTCCTCATGGAATAAATGAGTTTGTAAATTCACTATCTAATCATATGTCAATCACATCACAACCACATGACCCTAGGAAAAATATCACAATAATATTAGTCATCCCACCTCAAAAACCCCCATTAACAATGATCACCTTTCCAATAATAATAAACATGAACCAAAAATCATTTACTGATAGACACATATACAAAAACTTCAATAGTAGATGAAAATGAGGCTCAACAAGTTTGTAGACAATAAAAAATCTAATATTTTTCACATTAAGATCCAAAAAAGCTTTACTTTAAACATATTAATATCATATTTTAGAAATCAAATTTTAAATTAATATTTACAAAAAACAATTTTACATGAAACAAATAAACAATATCAAGTCACCTTCATGCTCAAATAACCAAACGATTCATCGAATAATCCGATATATAAAACATAGAACCCTTTAATTTCTAAACATGAATTTCCTTTAAACCATAAAATTCCCAAAATTATAAATAAAACGTAAACCAATCACCTTGAAAAAATCATTTCTATTAATGGAAACTATCATTTGTATTTAATCATAAATAATGAATTCATCAAACGACATAATGATTAAAATTTACCTTGAACTATAAAATTCATCTATTATACCATTGGAAAACAAAAATCCATGTAAAACATTTAAAAACCACAAGATAACATATAGTTCATTATTTTAGATCAAAATCATGATTATTATACCAATAATTCCAATAAATCTCAGAAACAAATATAATGAGATGGAAAAACCTACCTCAAATGGTGGATCCATGATGCCTATGAAAAAATCTATAAGAATATGTTCCATGAGGGTCTCTAAAACCACTATAAAAAACCCCAATAAAAACCACCTTAGTCATGAAAAATGGCCACCATTTTCACAAATATTTTATAGGGAGAGGGAAAAATTGAGAAAACCAAGAAAAAGATAATGGAAAATAAGAATAAGTCCCTTACATTGATATTTGATGATGCAATCACTAACAAGTCATCCCAAATCTACTATAGAAGGTGAGGAGAGGGAGAAGAATTCATGGGAGAGGAGATTGGGATATTGGCTTTGAAATGGGGAAGCTGAAGGATGAGCCAACAAATAAAGTGAACGTGAAATATCCAAATTACACAAACCTAATAAGTTCACTACTTTTACTGTCAATGTTTATTGAAAATTGTTATAACAATGCGATCACCACTATGGGGAAAAAGTAGTGGTCTAATGTTGTATCAAATGATGCGGTTAGACTATGAGGCCTTGGAAAATATTGAAATTTTAAAATTTAACCCTGAGACACTCCAATATCAAGGAAGATGTTAGGATTAAAATATATGTAGGAATGGTACATCCGGGATTTCATGATAAGGACTGGTGGAATATTTATAAGGAAGTTGTGTTGTATCTTGAGGATAATATTATGTATGAACTAAAATTAGGTAAGGATTATCCTTGTACATAGAAGAAATCTATATAAAAAGAAAACGTTGACAAGGTATGATATGTGATAAAGGCTGATATCGTAAGGATTCTTTGGTACATCTAAAATTAAATCTAGACATTATAATGATGAAATGTGACTTCATAAGATTCATTTCCTTTACTATATTTGGATTTCATGTGGAAGCATGCGGGATGTTTTGTAAAGATGAATCACTTTGTAATTTTTATTGAAAAAGAAACAAAACAATTTAAATTTTTTTCATTATTTATGAAATAACATTAATTTCACAGTCAAATGAACATGGAGGTAGTCATGTTTATTTTGAAAATAAATTTCAATATGATATTTTTAAATGTTCTAAAATGAAGGGATTATACGGAGTAAGTTCTTAGTTAAAATCACAACACAACCTAATTTATTTGGGAACATGTTATATTCTAGAAAATATTATTAATAAAAATAAATGTTTTGTAATTTTTCATAAATATAATTAGTAATATCATTGATTTTATAGAAAATATAGTACCTCAATTTGTGAGGATGATCTTATTGACTTTGAAACTTCAATTGAAATGGGATTAATGGTTTCAACTTCATAGAGTTTCGATATTAAAAATATGAAAATTTTAATGCCAGGAATATGATGAAGAATATTTATAGAGATTTATAGATATTAAAATATTTTAAATACAATGAATGTCTCAATCATAAAAATAGGGTAAAAGAAGATAAATATGGATTAATATTGTATCAATACAACAGCAACAGTGGAATCAAAAATCTATGTTTGAAGATGAAAAAGAGAATACATGAAGATATGGATCTAGAGAAGTAAAATAAATAAATTTATGGACATCACCAATATAGGTATGAATTTAAAATTCTAGTCATAAAATAATTATTAGAAGCAAACATGTTCTATCTTTTATATGTAATCCTTATCCCGAAAATGTTCATAAGTTGTTAAGAAGTGGAAATGATCCTTGGATAAATAGTTATCCTTTCCAAATAACTAGTAGCAACTAAAGAAATTAGTGTTACCTACCATTTCATTAACGCACTATTGATGCATTCTCTTTAGTATATCCCTTAGAAACGATCCAAGTAAAATATTGTGTCCACAAATTTACATTCGTTCATTCGAATAGTTTTTCATATGTTGATAAAAAAACTCTTAACTCGTAGTAACATGAGAGAAATATCAGTGTGAAAAATTAAATTTAAACCTAAATTCAAACCTTTCATCGCATGATGTTTAAATTCATTATTGTATTAAGTATTGTCAATTACATGGGTTTCAAATAGTAAATATGTTTATCAAGAGTTTTATCTCAATTAAAATATTGTGAATTATAAAAGAGTCTCATTATTAAATGTTTGAAACTAAAAAAATTGAAATAATAGAATGAGGTATCATTTAATATCTCTCAAAACATAAATTATTTTCTGTAGCTACTAATAGGGAAAAAGGAATTGATTTTTCTAGATTATATATGATTGAAGAAGACATGAATTTTACTAATCTAAATTCCAAGGACCAAAATGATTTTTATGGTGTACAATAAGATATTATTTATATGAACATGTTGAGTTTCTCTATTTTAAATGCTATGTGATACAAGCAATCCTATATCTATGAATATGATAAAAATAAAATTTCGGATCGTTTAAAAATATATCATGATGAAATATTGATAGGTTATTCTGATGTATATTTTGGCAGTTTGATCTATCAATACTCTTGTAGAATTTACTCAAGATGTGGATATTTTAAATAAAATGAAGAGGAGACAGTCACCACTCTACAACACAGATATGCCAACTCGTGAAGAATGATATCGTGTAGATTAATCACTAGATGAATTGAACGCTAGTATCATGGATAATAAAATATTTGTTAAACATAAGGGAATAAATAAAAAAATCACTAAGAAGATGGAATTCAAATCCATGGAGAATAATATCATTAATAAATAAAGAGGTTATGAGGATGTTTTTATGATGAGATTCTTTTGTTGGTGGCAATGAAATTCAAATGGTGTAAAGAAAAATTTGACGGAAAACTATTTATGGATTGTTTTTACTATGTAATGGTTGGACACATAAAATCTAGATGTCCTAAAAGGTTTTGTAGTGATAAGGAAGAAGTGTAGAAATTATTGAATCCCAGAAGGTTGTTTTCCCCTAAAAGATTCATAAACAAGGAATCTCTTTTATAAATAAATTTCAAATAATTTTACTTGTTTATAAGGATAAATATGATAATTAATATTGCAAGGAAAAATAAGAAACTGATATTAAATAAAATAAATTTAATGTTATAATGTCCATAAGAGGACAATTAAAATTTAATGAAGTTTATAATGAGGATTTTGTGGGTATGATTGACCTATAAGTTTAATTGTATAGATAAATTTAAGATATTAATATTAAAACAAATAATAATATAAAAATTGTTGAATAGTTAAAGTAACCATAAAATTGTGTTGATTAGATTGAATATAAAATTGAATGAATACCAGTGGTGTTGAAAGATCTATAATTAAGTAACATAATTATATAAGAAGTTATTGGTTATAAAATAAAAAATTTAAAACATGTTAATGATATTTATAATCATAATTGTTATTTAGAGGAGAAAATAAAAGAAAATTTAAAATCTAGAAGAATAAGTTGTTACCTTGACAGGTAATATTATAGTTGATATAATACCGTGTGAATCAAATAAGAAGATTTAATTCAGAAATTTATCTAATATAGATCAATTGGAAAGGTCCAAATGAGGCTCAGATAATATCAAAAAAATCCATATGAAAAAATGGATTTGTTAATTGGAAAAATTGGCATCAGTTTTGAGATGGATACTTCAAAAGAAAATTCGTCTACTACCTCAAACAAGGTAAAGAATCTTGTTAAGGGAAATTATATGGACACAAATAAATGGTTAATAATAAAAAAATATTTTAGTATGAGAGACATGAGGAGGAGTGGGGATGGTAAAATATTTAAACTCATAATGTTCTAGTTTTATGAAATCCTTGGACATAAGATGACCTATTGTGTAGAGGATAAGATCTCTCTATTAAGTGAAACACCAAAAAATAGAAAAATAATAGTGACTCTGTATGATTCATCGAAAGAAAGAAACCTTTTTGTGGATATTTCTTTTATTATATTATATATGGACACACTTCTATTAATTTTAGAAAAGGAAGGCAAGAAATATGAGGAAACTTCTCCCATAAGAATCAATGGTATGTGGATTGAAAAAAATCAACCCCAATTCCGCTAAGAGATAATCTATCTACATTAGAAAATGTTGCTTCAAAATAACCCTGCTGTCATAAATAAAGAATAAAAGGAGTTATTATTCAAAATTCAAACTGGATATGATCTGTCTTAGAAAGAAAATATGATGGTATAAAAATTTAATATAGAAGAAGATTCACTCATAAAAATATAGAATGATAGAAATTGGAAACTAAGTATATGGTGATCGTTACACAAGACTAGAAATGAAAATCATATAAATAATATAAAGGAAATAGATAATGGCACTATTCAGTTTTTGAAATAATGAGGCATTGAAGATATAAGTAAATGATAAGACACAATCTATAGAAGATGATATTAAGAAAACAAAATCACTCCTAGTTAATAGCTTGATGCAATCCTCTTATTTGTAAGTACTCCCCCCACACTATATGTCCAGTCCCTCCCATTCCACCAACTTCGAGAACAACCAACTCCCCCCCAGCAGTCAACCCTTGTGTCCCACTCCTCAAGTAGTTCCCCATGTGTCCTTTGAAACTCCTTTAAAAAGTGCATGAGCATCACCCCTAGTTTAAAAATATTCTTTTATGGGTATTGAAGCATTTATCTGCTATACGGCTTACCCAAAACTATACCACAATTCAAGCTCCATTTCGAAAATACTATTTTACATTATAGTATAACTATATATTATCTTTCATATTAAAATTAATATTCAAATACATATAATTTTATAATCAATATATATTTATATATAAATTATTTGATACGTAATTATATTTGGTTTTTAAATTATATTACATTTTGTTGTATTTTGTTTATACGTTTGTATAAACTATATGTTTTATATGTGTATTTACATACGTTTGTGTAAATATAATTTATAATTCTATTTATGTTATGTATATACACGTATATTTTTAATCATATAAATATACTTATGTAAATTTTTAGTTTACAAAAATACATATTTTTATATTATAATCATGCTTATTTATATAATATTTATATAAGCATTTATTTAATATATTTATATAATTTATTATTAAAAATATTTATACAATGTATTTCAGGACATATATTTATTATCATTTACATTAATATATATTTATTTATATAAATTGTATGTTATTATATAGAATTTATATTATATAAAATAAATATATATGAAATGAAATTTATAAAAAAATACAATATATTAACTAAAATTTATAAAAATATTTATATTATATATAATAAATATTATATGAAATAAAACTTATAAAAAATTTAATATAATTTTATATTATATATATTTAATATGTATATTATATATGATTAATATTATATGAAATAATGTATAACAAATATTTATTTAATTCATATCTATTCATATATTTATTGTTATATACCTTAATATACAGGTACTTCAATAAATATAATTTTATAATATTATGTACTTGAAGATATATTTATATCTATAAATTGAATGTTATATAATAGTAACTATACATAATATAAAAGTATTAATATCATATTTAAACGTATATATATATTATGTAAATTATAAAAACTAAAAGCTTGAGATTTATATGATATATTATTTAATTATATTATATTTACATATATATTTATGTAATATGTTTATTATTTTATATTATATATAATTAATATTATATGAAATAAAATTTATACAAATAAATATATATTAATGTTCATAATATTATACATTTAAATTTTCGTATGAATTTAAATAAAATAAAATACAATCATATAAATATTTTATACAATATTTGTATATACTATATTTTAAAAAAATTATATAGTGTTATAATTATATATTTATTATAGAATTTTTAATTCTTAATATTGGGGGTTCATAACCCCCTTTAGTCTCATAAACTATATGAATTTTGAACACCCTCTAATTTAATGAGATTAGAGGGGATCGTGAACCCCCGCGAATAATAGATATTATAGGGGGTTTTCAACAACCTCTCATTTAATAAATTAGAGGGGGCTTTGAACCACCACTAATTTAAGATATTTTGCGGGTCTTGAACTGTCCTTAATCACATTGATTGGTAATTATTGTTAACCCCTTTTATTTTCGTAAATTATAGTTGGTTCAAAACACCCTCTAATATCCAATCAGATATTAAAAAAATAATGTTCAAAACTTTAGAGGGGGTTTATAACCCCCTATAATTTTGATGACTAGCATGGTTTGCGCATAAACCTCTCTATTTTTTACAAAAAATTGAATTTATTAGGGGTTTGAGAACCCCTTCTAAATTACATTATTATATGGGGTTGTTCATAAGACCCTCTATGTATATAAAAAATTAATTTAGTGGGGATTCTACCTAACCACTTATAAAAAAAAGCCTCTATTCTAATATTTTTTTGTATGGAAGAATGTAATCTACATATTAAGTGTATGATACATATTCACCAAAAATCATGAATAATCTATCCATGAAGAATGTGGTCATATACATTCCCATTATGAAGTTTTATATAGTGATAATATGTGATACATGCATTCAAGGTAAGATTCCACATAACCCATAATAGTGTAATAATAAGATACTATCCAACCGACTAGATGTGTTCTACACATATGTAGGTGGCCAAAAAAATATATCATGAACATGTGGAAAAAAATATTTCATTTTTAGATTAATATAGTAAAATTGATTTTTATGTTCTAATGAAAAGGAGGTGAGAGTTGATGGGTTGCATATACAGATACAAGATAAGATTAAAGAATGAAACATTCCACAACATTTAAAACTATTGGAAAAATAATGAGACTTAATACATTTCTATTTAATAAAAAAAATATTAAAAAATTTCCATCAAGGATTGACATTCCTCGATCATAAAAACCCAAAAAAATGATGTTATTAAAATAAAAAATCAGGCAGTGAGTAACATAGAAAAAACACTTCATATTTAATGAGACACATACCTATTGTAATAGAAAGAGGTAGTTCAACATTATTTATATATTAAAGCCTAGTCCTTACTAAGACCTAGAGAATATAAAACTCCCTATGTGATATGTAATTTAAAAAATTCATTAACGAATAATTGAGTTTTGGAAGTATATATTACGTTATAAACAAATATGATAATCGATGAAAATACAATTATGCAATTAATGAAGGGGGTTTTACGGATACATCGAAAATATAACTGATTTTTAATTGATTAAAAAAAGGTTTTGAAATATTATCAAATACATTAATGTTAATTTTATAGATAATACATATGGAAATAAAAGATGAATCTCGTTTATGGATGAATTATGTGAACAAAATGATAAACCTAATATAAACATGGAAATTTTAGAAAGAACATTGAAATATGAAGACTTATATGATGAATTTTTGGAGTAACCACCTATTGAATATTGTGATGTAACTTCTTAAAGAATAATCAAGAGGATGGAGGTCATCTCATCGAATAAAATTGGATACAACACTGCACTAAAAAAATGAAGGTTGATATTTTTAGAGCTTGCTGCTCTATTATGTACTATGAATCCTTTGAAATAAAACATGAAATGCGTAGAATGAATCACGGGGGAGATCTATTAATGAGTATATGTAAAATATTGATAAAAATCAGATTTAATAACTGGTATATAGACCCAAATATCATAAAATTATTTGAAATAAATTGGTCTTCCAAACAAAATTTTATAAACGTATTACTATGGTTTTTACTAAAGCTAAGATGGTATGAAAAGGTTTTACACTAGTTCAAGAGATGTGTATTAGACGTTTACACAAATAACATTTCTTGATTCAATCACATTATTCATGGATGTGGTAATTCAAAGAGTTTACATAATGTATCTAATTGATTTCAAAATAGATTTCCAAAATTGGTTTATTAATAAATATTAATACATAGAGATTACCATGGATAATATGATTTGATGTGATGAAAATAAAGTATGTATATTTAAGAGGGTACAATAAGGGTTGAAACTGGTATCTCGTGCATGTTATGCTCAACCTAATTCATACCTGTAGATATTGGAGTATAAAATATATGTTTAAATCATTATTTATATATTAATATTTCTTAATAATGAAACCTATGAATGGAAAACATTATTCTTAGATGGTGAAAATCAATATCAATGGATGTGTTTGATAATTTTATGAGCCCAGAGTTTGATATGTGAAAGATTGGTGATGTTACCTACTATCTAGTATTGTAGGTGATTATAAAAGATAGATACACATTTATCTCATAGGATAAGTATGTAAATAATATTCTTAGTAAATAAGACATCTATGATTCAAAGGCAATACAACCCCCATTATTGTTAGAGCTGGGATTAGAAAGTTGGATATTGAGGTAAAATGAATCATAATCTTTATATAAGCATTATTAGAAGTCTATTTTGCATCAACACAACTACCTAGATATAACTAATATTTTTATTTTGGAAAAAAAATTTCAAATAAATTCCCTAGAAGAAAATTTTTTAATACTAATAAGGATCAGGAGACATATTTTTGGTACTCATACTTATGTCTTAATATTTGAGGTAGAGAAGGAGTATAAGTTATAAACCTTATCTGAAACCAGATTGACTAGTGACATGGTAGGGGTAAATACACAATTGGAGGTGTGTTTTTTTAAACTAATTTTATATTATTATTGAGAAAAAAAATCATGAAATACATGAATCAGAAAAATTGATGTACAATACACTGTTGTTATAAACCTATTCACACAACTTTAGTGGGTGTGGAAGCTATTAAAATATCTATATGACTAGTTTAAATAACCCGTGTCTATTTTCATTGAAAATAATATTGCTAATAATCTCACTGAAAAGACAATGTATAACTCCCAAACAAAGAGAAATTGAACTCAAATATAATTTTATTAAATAAAAACAATGGAATGGAGTTATAAAAAACATTTTTGGGGATTGATCAATAAGTATATAATATTATGGAAATCTTCTGTCTATAATGGTATTAAAAAAACATAGGTTGATATTTAATGTTCAACCACCTCCTTTAATTAGATGTGGTTCGGTAAACTCCCACTCTCCATTTTATATTTTAATGCTTCATTTGGTTGGTTTTCTATTTTTAGTTTCAATGTTAATATTCTATTTGTTTAAAGAGGAAGGGAGAGATATTAACCATGGGTAGTTCCAAAATATTATTGATTTATTATTCTGATTTATATTGAAAAAAATGTATTAATTAACTATTGTTTATTATTTCATATAAATAACATTGAATCCCATAGGACTATAATCATGGTTGATAAATCAATTATTATTTTTTTGGATCTATGGAATCATTAATAATTGATTGAGATCATTTCTAAAGGTTGATATCCACATTAATGTTTATTTTCAAAGAGGGGAATGGAAATAGGGAGAGTTCACATGGTTATAGGTGGATAAAATATGTTGGTATGCCCCATAAATAAATACTATGAAATATTTTTTAATTCCTAGTGAATTTTCTTCCATTGGAATACATATATTAAAGTGAAATTAATCAAGAAAATCTGATCATCTCAATGAAGTAATAGTAATAAGAACCCATATTTCTTCACATACGAGTAGTAGTTACATGAATCCAGTGATGAATCCTTGTCAAAAAAAAAGTTATTTCCTTTTCATTAAGGTCAATAACCCTCTTTCACTAAGGTGAATAATCCTCTTATGAAATAGATATACTAACCCTCTCATTCCATTACGTTGAGTCTATATGAACATATCATCAAATGTGTTTTTTATAATGTACCAATTTTGTCCTCAGGTGATGTTTATGTTTAACAACCTAAGTACTAATAAAATAATTAGTTTATATTCTGAAATTGAACTATTAAATTCATTATAAATTTATAATGAAATAAGTTATATTTATAGACATTAAGAAATTTATACTCATGGAATAGTAACATTACCTAAGGAATAGTAATATGAACATTAGGAATAATAATTTTCCAAAAGAATAAAAACCACACCTATATGTGTATAAATAATTGTTTTTGATCTTATAAGTGTAATCATGATATATTTATATCATGGAAGAAGTATGTAAATGTTTTGAAAATGATAAGTTAAGTGTTTGTATTTTTGTAAGTCATAAATAATTAATAAAAATATTATAATTAGTTTAATGATTTAATGAAAATTTACATTCATAAAATAAAATCATAAAATATTATTATATTTTCTTGTGATTATAAAATAAGTTTAAGAGACTTTAATTAATTTCTCAAAGTGTAATAAAATTAGATATAATTTTAAAATTTATAGTTTTCCACTAAATTTTGATTTTATTTAGAAATTAGAATTCCCATATTTATAAAATTATTGTCAAATAATTGAATTCATTTTTTCAATTCTAAACATTGAAATAATATATGGGTGAATTTTAGGGATTTTTCTGAAATACGAGAATTTTTAATGGATAGTAAAATAATAAAATTTATTTTATATATTCATTATCAGATAAATATATTATTCCTTGAGTAATGAATTATTTAAGAAACATAATTCCAAATATACCTTCATTATATAAATATATTTTATAATATTTACCATACTATTTCTAGTCTAGATCGAAATTAATAAACTAAGGAACATAATAATAAGAAGACACTTCTCTCCTCCATTATAAATACCAGCCCTCATAACCTCTTCTCATGGCTCCAAAAATCCTTATAGTTTGCATAATGTCTACACAATTCCCTTCCCAATAAACTTTTAAACTTACAAGACATTCTTGTCTCACCAAATGCCCGACACCAAGGGCCTTATGGTGGTGCTCTGGGAGAAGTATTAAAGAGGTAAAAATCCTCTTTCATTTTCTTGTCAATTATTTTTATTTTCTTTTTATATCTTCAAAAACCATAAAAAATGTTATTCAGAACTTCATTATATTATATATACTATAATTTCAACATGTTAATGGAAATAATAATCATCATACATCTTCTCCTCTCCCTTTTATTCTTAAAAATAAAACATCGTCTCGGATTTGTCGATTTACCAAAATCATGGATGATGTGTTTTTAATTTCTATTACCTCCTTTAAGGCTGTTAATAAAACCATTAATATGGTTAAATAACATTTTATTATACATATTTTATTTTTTATTATCTTTTGTAAATTATAAGAACTCGACCTTAAAACATTACATAATCTTGAATTAAATGAATAATTCACATTGAGAATATTTTCAGGTTTAGAGTTTTTGAGAATTAAGACATAACTATTACATATCAAAGGATTACAAAGTATACACTTCTACACAGTTTCCATTTTTTCATAAAATAAAAACTCTAGAAAATAAGAGTCATGTCTAGTTCCATCTTTTTAGACAGCATGACTTTTCCTTGATCTCATCCTTCACCCTATTCCACATTATGTCATATGAAAAACATTTCAAAAACTTTGGATGAGCATAAAAAGAGCAGTAAGGGTTACACAAAGAAGGTAAATTGTTTGTTTTTCAAAACAACAGGTGAACCATGAATAATTTTTCCTAAGTAATTTCTTTCACCTTTATGAAATAGTAAATACTATTCACTGAATAAAAGATCACTAATTACCCTTTTGTAACCAAAATATTACTATAAAACCCATATAAAGATCACATAACATATAAAGGTAACTTGGGACATAAACATACGTAAATGGAATAACCATACGGTCAACTTCCACACATATCACTAAATGGAATAGACATATGTCCGACTTCCATACCCAATTCATTGTAGGTTATAATGTAACCACCTATCCTGGTATTCACGGCACCACCCTTCATTTGGTTTATCACATAACCACCCGTCAGATGTCCAAGTACAATTATAAAATCATATGACATAAAACAGATATAAAGGAAAGAAAACATTTCCACATTTCAATCACAATATAACACTTAAATATATTGACATAAAAAATCCATTTTCAAAACCATTTTCAATACCAAAATACAAAAAATCGTATATGGTATTTATTTTATTTTAAAAACATTACATATTTTTGTGGAAACTAAGGATCAAATAATACTCACAGTGGAAAAAAAGGTCATTTTCACCACTTACGTTAAAAGGAACATTATTTTTGTCATTTAGTAAAATTCATTGTATAAAAATATTCCCTTTGAAATGTAAAGGGTGTTTATACATCGTATAAAATAATGTCGTGTATTTAAACAATATATGGCTCAGTGAAAGGAGATTGAGACGAAGTCCCTTACAAAGATCATTTTGTTGATAAAATTGATTGCTTATGTGTATTCACTATAAGCTCGAACAAAGAATGTATAAATGCATAATGAGATTTAAAAATTCATTTCTCACATAATCAAAGAATGACATAAGTAAGAAAGATAAGTTCAACCCAAGGAATGGGAATTTGGTTAAGAAGTTCCCATACCTCATGTCTGACTTGACTCGATCGTTCTTTAAACTCCTGAATAATAAAATAAAGTTAATTTATCTTTCTTAAAAACTTTTTTCAAGTTTATTATTCCTTTTATATCACTTATTAACATGTTATAAACATTATGTAATAATTAATGTTGATAATGTTCATTTTGTCGATATTTGGTACTTAAGTCAAAAATGGAGTTATTATAATTACATGTTGTTCATGTGGTTAAAGGTTCATTATATCCAGAATGATATTCATGATTTGGATATCATATATATAATATATATCTTGCATATACATGTATTTATAATCGTACATAACATTTTTTGGTAAGAAATGAAATGCACCGTTCATGGAGACGGTATGTCGTACGTACGCCTGAAGGATACTTCCATTTATATTTCATGTTTAATGGAATTAAAACATAATGATACATAATATTATTATAATTCCAATATTTTATCAAATAAAATATCATTAAATCTATCCTTTATACGTATCTCATATGGTATGAACGATTCATACCACTTTGAGGGGGTGGTAGTCTGCACTTCCTCAAAAAAATTATCGCGTTTACCCATAATGGAAACCATAAAGGTGTGCTATAAATGAAGGTTACAGAATCATAAAGAATAAATAAACATAATATATATCATATATAAATATTGTTCCATCTTAATGGTAACCATTAGAGGTGGTATGAGGTAATTGAACAATCGTCGTTTTGTGAGGTGTTAGTTTTCCATCCACAAAAACATTATGTTCTTCATCCATTATATGGAGGTGTGTGAAGGTGTAGTTAGAATCCATCTCATAACTACAACCAAGTATATTGGGGATACTAGTGTTCTTACAAAATAAAGTTATAAAAAGAGTTTTGTGGTTTTAGGAGTAAAACAATAGGAAAGAAGTTAAGATGAATCCTTGCCTTTAATTTGGGTAATTTCCTTTAGATTGAATGAAAATGACTTTTTGAAGTTCCTTATGCGTAAGGTAAGTCTTCTAGGAGGATGATAGAGATGTACGGAACATAATTTGGTAGAGTATGGATGAGCCAAAAGGATTGAGAGGTGTGAGGAATTGGTTAGAAGTAGTCTCTTTTTATAAGGAGGAGGAGGGGCTCTTTAAGAAAGTGTGATAATATTATTTTATTATATAATGATATTTGGTTTCAAAAGTTCCAAAAATCATTAAATTCGAAGATACGATGACTAATGGACGAAATAAAATCATTTAATAAGAATTTTACATGTTTTGGATAATATTTTAATCGTTATAATCTTTTTTATTTAAATCATTTATTAATGAGGTAAACTCTGCATCCTTATTGTGTCATAAATAATTTAATTTATATGAAGTGTAAAAATTATAAAAAACTTTCATGATGTAGGAAATAATTTTATCTTCCTAATAAATATTTATATTCAAAATTATAACTAATATAACATCATATAAAAATTAATTTACTAAAAGATATTTGTTTTTGTCATTTTTTCATTTACATTAATTTAATTAATCTAATGTGTCGTTTTCTTTCATAAGTGGCTCCATGGGGTCCCAAAAGAGACCCAAACATCCCTATGGTCGGCCATTACTAATCCAATAAGGTGGGGACAATTGTTAAGGTAAATTCTGAATTATTATAATATTTTTTTAACCTCGAATTACCCTATTTACATTTAACTGCGGTAAATAAAAGTCAAAAGTTACTATTCACAAAAAATTATTTTTGTAACGTCCCGGACCCGGGTGCCACGCAACGGGTGCCCCAAGCCCGGTTTGGCACGTGACCTCAAGCGCATTTCCCCAAATGCCAGAGGCTTCCGACTAGCAGCGAGGGGCCAGGTCTGATAATGGGGAAACTATGCCCTCATTTGTCAAAGTGTAGCGCAGCGGAATACAAAAAAAAAACATACAACAAACAGTGGAAGAAACAAAAATACACGCTTGAAATAACTATATTAGTGGATATAAATAACAATATATAAGTGATGATGCTACATCTTACAAGTTCTCAGAAAATAGCCAGAACATGTTATACATCAATATAGTACAGCAGAAAACAGAGTACAACAAAAAAAGAAAAACAGCTAGCAGCGGCATCGCGAGCCTAGGAAATATCCCATGCCCTCCTACTCCACAAAAACAGTCAAGTACCTGTATAGGGACTCTTGCCCCTATCTACACCTGCAGCAATGTAATCTGTTTAGGCCGAAAACCGTGACCCAAACAGGGTATGAGAAATATATCTCAGTAGGCACCCACCAAAGTCTCGTGCCCAACTGTGTGTAAGCGTGCAACAATAGTGTGTAGTAGTATAATGCAATAAAGTAAGCAGTACTCAAAAGTCACTAATTACCAGTTATATTGCCATTTCATTATCCATTTAATCCATTTAAATATTAGAAACCACCACAGTGCATTTATAGGTAAACAGTCCACTTCCTCAGACAAAGAAAACATTACCCATAGGTAAACAGAATCCAACCCAAAGGTATAGCCCTCAGGCGTAACACAAATTGACCTTAGGCGTAGGATGTGTCTCCCTCAGGCACAGAAGTCAAGCCCTTAGGAACGAATGGTTTCCCTCAGGCAAAATAAAATAGCCTCGGGCTAAATAGTGCAGTGCCATCATGCTAATCACAACAACGCCCTCGGGCTAAATACAAAAACACCCTCAGGATAAACAGGTAACCGGGCCATTCCCAACAGGTAAACAAGCAGTAATAAGCAATTCCTCTCAAGGAAAATGTAACGTCCCAGACCTGGGTGCCACGCAACGGGTTCCCCAAGCCTAGTTCGCCAAATGACCTCAAGCGCATTTCCCCAAACTCCAGAGGCTTACGACTAGCAGCGAGGGCCCAGGTCTGATAGTGGGGAAACTATAACCCCATTTGTCAAAGTGTAGTGCAGCGGAATACCAAAATAAACATACAACAAAAAGCGAAAGTAGTAAACATACACAAATGAAATAACTACAACATTGTATATAACCAACAATATATAAGTGATGATGCTACATGTTACAAGTTCTCAGAAAATAGCCAGAACATGTTATACATCAATACAATACAACAGAAAACAGAGTACAACAAAACAAGAAAAACAGCTAGTAGCGGCATCACGAGCCTAGGCTCGGTCCCATGCCCTCCTACTCCTCAGCAACAGTCATGTACCTGTATAGGGACTCTTTCCCCTATCTACACCTGCATCAACTTAATCTGTTTGGGCCGAAAAGCGTGACCCAAATAGGGTGTGAGATATATATATCAGTAGCACCCACCAAAGGCTCGTGCCCAACTGCGTGTAAGCGTTCAACAACAGTGTGCAGTAGTAAAATGCAATAAAGTAATCAATACTCAAAATTCACTAATTACCTGTTATATTTCAATTAAATTATCCATTTAATCCATTTAAATATTAGAAACCACCACAGTGCATTTCTAGGTAAACAGTCCACGTCCTCAGACAAAAAAACCTTACCCTTTGGTAAGCAGAATCCAACCCGCAGGTATAGCCCTCAGGCATAAAATAAATTTCCCTCAGGTGTAGGAAGTGTCGACCTTAGGCACAGAATTCAAGCCCTCAGGCATGAAAGGTTTCCCTCAGGTGAAATACTACAGCCCTCGGGCTAAATAGTGCAGTGCCCTCAGGCTAGTCACAACAATGCCCTCAGGCTAAATACAAAAATTCCCTCAGGATAAACAGGTAACCGGGCCATGCCCAATAGGTAAACAAGCAGTAAAAAAGCAATTCCTCTCAAGGAAATTCTACAATTACTACTTTAAAGGCATACCCTCGGCTATCTTGGCCAAACGGCTAAACAGAGGAACACACCCCGGGGGTGGTTCCGGATCTAAGCAATGATCCCAACCAGCATTTTAAAATCATGGTTTAATCACCTATGCAATTCTAGGCATTAAACATAGCAATGGCCTCAGCCACACGACACCCCAACATGGGTTCATGGCACAAAACGCACAAAACACACAGCAGTTGGAAAACTAAACACAAAGCCACCTACCTTATACGCCAATGAATTCTATACCCGAACACCGACTCCAGAAATGCCCAAGAACGGCGTAGATATGATGAAGAACAAAACCCATTCAGACGTAAATAACATACGTTGGAAGAATAATTGGCATGAACGGTACTAGGAGGGGAGAGGTATCACCCGTGTGGTTCCAACGAGATTGTCTGAAGCCGAAACGGATTCCAGACGAACGCCCGGTGGATCTTCAAAGATCTGGCCTCCTCCTTTGGCTTCAAAATGTCTCAAACGCCTCCTCTGCCAAATGAGGAGGCTACTTCCTATTTTAAGCCAAAAAAAGAATGTACACGACGTGTACATCTGAGTACACAACATGTACTCCTTTCATTTAACTGTTCTTTTGGTGGCACTTCCACACTGTTCATCCGTCGACCTACGTACACGGCATGTACTCCCAAGTACACGGCTTGTACAATCGCCCAGCTGGCGGTGACTCCACCACCTTACTATTCAAGCCTGCCGACTGACTACACGGTGTGTAAGGTAACAATATACGGCGTGTAGTCGGTTCCTACACCCTTCGTCGCCGGTATGGCTACACGCCCCATGTACTCTTCCCAACATGGCCAAAAGTACAAGGCCTGTGAACAAAGTACATGGCGTGTAGTTCCAAAATTTAGGATTTTTCCCCATTTTCCATATTTTCTCAAAAACACTTAAGGAAAAAGGAAAAGAAGAAGACCATACCTCTAAAATAAGAACTGAGTTCTTAAAAACTCCCCCCCCCCCTTATAGCAATTCGTCCCCAAATTTCCATTCCAAGGGTGGTGAAGAAAAAGATCAGAATAGTTCTAGCCACTGAGCACGTACGTCGGCCTCCGGCTCCCAAGTCTTGTCCTGCACTCGGCCATGTTGCCATAGCACCCGTACGAGAGGAACTGACCGGCCTTGGAGAACCTTTGTGCTCCTGTCAACGATATGGATCAGATGCTCCTCAAAGAGCGCATCATGCTAAAGCTCAACCTGCTCTGGATGAAAGGTGTGAGATGGGTCTGAATGGTAGCGACGCAAATGAGACACGTGGAAGATGTCGTGCAAGGCTCGCTACCACTGTGGTAACTGCAACCGATAGGCAACCAGCCCGAATCTCTACAGAATAAAAAATGGCCCCACATACCTCGATGAATCCTTACCCTGTATCTTGATCTGTTTGTGTCCCAGCCTCGGCGAAACACGCAAGAAAACCTGATCCCCGACCACGAACTTCAATGTTCGTCTACGGTGATCATCATAAGACTTCTGATGAGACTGCGCGGTAGCCATCTGCTTCTGAATCAACTCGACCTGCTCAGATGTCTCCTGCACGAGCTGTGGCCCCAGAAAAGCTGCCTTACCTGCCTCTCACCTGCCTCACCCTCATCTGTATGAGGGTGGTAAGTTATGCTCAGAAGCACCTATGTACCCTGCACCCTCTGAAAACTCTGCCAGAAACGAGACGTAAAGCGGTCATCCCTATCTGAAATGATAGAATGTGGGACCCCATGCAGACATACGATCTCTCGGATATACAGCCTTCTGAGCTCGTCCACACAAATGGTCTCTTTGATCGTCAAAAAGTGAGCTACCTTCGTGAGTCTGTCCACAACAAGCCACACGTTGTCATTACCATGAGGTGACCTCGACAAACCCGTCACGAAATCCATCGCGACATCATCACATTTCCACTCTGGAATGGGTAACTGCTGTAACAGTCCAGCTGGTCTCTGATGCTCTTCCTTCACCTACTGACAGGTGGAACATCTCGTAACAAACCTAGCTATCTCTCTCTTCATACCCGGCCACCAGTACTGACTTCTCAAGTCTCTGTACATCTTGGTAACCCCTGGATGGACTGCCCATGCTGAATCATGAAACTCCCGCATCATCTCCTCGTGTTTATCCCCTGGAACCCATACACGTCCATGGAAACACAAAACCTCGTCATCACCTATCGTCCAACCGGGAGGAGTGTCCTAACTTTCCTCTGACTCCCATAGAACTAGGCTTTCTGAAACCGATAGCTGCCTCATCCTCACTCTGTCCAGGAGAGTGGAAGTCACAGCTAATGAGGAATGTTATGTCTGCCCCTATCTGTCATGCACATCCAGATGCATCTCAGAGAACAAAGCCATGAGCTCCCACTCACCACTGGCCTCCTACACTGCTTGAACCTGAGTCTTCCTGCTCAGTGCATCAGCTACTCCATAACCTTTACCAGGTGTATAGGTAAGCTCAAAATTGAAGGACTGCAGGTACTCAAACCACCTTCTCTGCCTCAGATTTAGGTCACGCTGAGTAAAGATATACTTGAGGCTTTTGTGGTCGGTTGAAACCACAAAATTCTCTCCCAATAGATAGTGTCTCCAATAGCGCAACACATGAACAACTGCATCCAACTTGAGATCATGTGTCGGGTAATTCTTCTCATGTGGCCTCAACTGCCGAGACCCGTACGCCACAACTCGGTCGCTCTGCATCAAAACGGATCCCAGCCCAATCCTTGATGCATCACATTAAACTGTATAGCTCTTCCCCTTATCTGGGAGTATCAGGATTAGTGTTGATGTCAGCCTTCCCTTCAGGTCCTGAAGAGCTGCCTGGCAAGCATCCGACCGAACTAACTTCACACCCTTCTTAGTCAGACTTGACAACGGTGCTTCTAAGAGGGATAAGTCCTATATAAAGCGTATGTAGTAACCATCCAGCCCTAAGAAACTCCGTATCTCAAACACATTCTTAGGATTCTCCCAAGAAACTACTGCTCTCACCATCTCTGGGTCTACTGCAA
The DNA here is from genome assembly GCA_963277665.1 of Viscum album. Taxonomy (NCBI): domain Eukaryota; kingdom Viridiplantae; phylum Streptophyta; class Magnoliopsida; order Santalales; family Viscaceae; genus Viscum; species Viscum album. The sequence goes on along the minus strand of OY728133.1, from coordinate 1,367,166,478 downwards.
CTTCTGTCTCTAAGATAATATAACCCAGGAAGTGAATCTGGTCCATCCAAAACTGGCACTTTGAGAGCTTTACATATAGGTAATGATCTCTCAATTTACTCAATACGATCTCATGATGGGTGGCATGGTCGGGTCGTGTGTGATAGTACATCAAGATGTCGTCCACGAATACTACCACAAATGAATCAAGATACGTATGGAACAAACGATTCATCAGAGCCATGAAAACTGCCGGCGCGTTCGTGAGTCCGAATGGAATAACCGTATACTCATATAGACCATACCTACTCCTGAAAGTTGTGAGAGGTATATCAGATGGTCTAATGTTCAGCTGATGATATCCGGATCTCAAGTCAATCTTTGAGAACACTCGTGCTCCACGAAGCTGATCAAACAGATCATCTATCCTCGGCAAGGGATATCGGTTTTTAACCGTCAACTGGTTCAGCTTCCGATAATCCATGCAAAGTCTAAGGGTACCATACACCTTCTTCTCAAAAAGTACCGGAGAACCCCATGGAGAAGTACTAGGTCAGATAAAACCATTCACCTGTAGCTCCTCTAACTGCCTCTTGAGTTCCTGCAACTCAGGCATGTCCATTCTATAAGGATAAATGGACACCGGTGCTGCTCCTGGCACAAGCTCGATAGAGAAATCCACCTCACGCACCAGGGGTAGACCTAAAAAGTCGTCCGGGATGATATCCCTGAAACGATCGACAACAGGAGGGAAATCCGTCTGACAAGTCCCCTGGTCATCCAGGTATAAGCTACAAATCTGGGCTGTGACTCCACCTCGCCCATGATTCTCTGGTCCAGCTCGACTCGCCTGAACATCCCAATCTCCCTTGTATAGAAACTCCCCGCCCTCTGGTGACATGAAATGCAACCTGCGACGATAGCAGTCTACAAAGGCTCGAAAGGGAACCAACTAGTCCATCCCGATAATGACGTCATAGCTCGCCATCTCCAGGACATAGAGGTCCCAAAGGAAGTGACACCCACCAACCTCAAGGGGGAACCCCTTGCACTGACGCACACCAACCGTCCTAGTCCCCAACGGAGTGTCTAGCGTCAATATATCAGAAGAAGTAGAAACAACGAGCCCAAGGCTCTCCACAATGGGTACAGATAAAAAACTATGTGTAACACTCATATCAAAAAGTACTGAAGACAAGACAGAAGCTACTAGAATAGTACCTCTGACTGTAGAAGGTCCGGGATCCTGCTCCTGCTGGGTCTGTTGAACTGTATATGCCTGCCCAGTGCCATGGCCCTGCGACACAGCCTGGCTACCCTGAGTTGTCCCGCCCTGCTGCCTCTGCGATCCTAGTGTATGGCTACCACGGCCACGACCACCATCTCTGTCTACACGCCCTGTCATATTCTAGTTCCCTGACTAGTAAGAAGCCACTGGACCTGCTCCTACATGTGGAGTCTACACAAAACCCCTCTCACTAGCCACTGGAAGAAACGCCCTACAAAAGTGTTGCAGGTGACCCATCTTCCCGCAAGATCTGCACTCCACTGGGTCTCATGGACACTACGACCTCTTGTACCCCTCTCTGCCACACTAGGAGCACCAGACAGGTCCACCTGACGAAGTTTCCTGGCTGGTACTTCCGCCCTGAGAGAAGTCCATCTGTCTCTTCCTCTTGCTAGCAGAAATACTACCAATAACTAGTGCCGAATCGCCCTGGACCACACCAATCGATTCCCACAGGTTCCTCTCTATAATCAATGCATGGTTCACAATAGCATGTATAGTAGGAAACCTAAAAACATTCACCAGCGCTTGGATGTCATACCGAAGACCATCCTCCAAACGTCTGGCTCTAAGCATCTCATCACCCACCAGCACGGCTGCAAATAGCTAAAGCTCCATAAAACGAGCGAAATAGTCCATCACTGACATAACGCCCAACTGCAGATTCATGAACTCTCGAGCTCTATCTGCCCTCAGTGTCTCGGGAAAAAATAATTTATAGAAGACTTCCTAAAAATATTCCCACGCCATGTCCCTGTGATGCTCTGACTGGGTGGTTACATCCCACCACCTCTTGGCTGAATCACGCAGCATAAAAGCCCTGAGCATGATCCTTCACCCTGGAGGCGTCTCAAGATGCTCGAAAATAGTCTGCATCGACCCCAGCCAAGTCTCTGCAGCCTGCAGTCCACCATCCCCTGAAAACATAGGCAGATGTTGCTGCTGAAAGATACGCGTCAGCTCGGTCATAGATGTGGCAGCCTGCGGTGCTCCCTGAAAGGTCTGCATGAACCGCAATAAGCCTTCACGGAATTGCACCTCTGCCCCTGTGTCTGGTATAAAAGCTGGTGCCGCATCTGGCTCTGCTGGTGGATCAATTATAGCCCACGACCCACTATATCTGGAGTGTAATCATCGCCCCTATCCTGGCAAACAACTCGCGGTCGTCTAGGCGGCCTGACTCTACAAGGTCAAAAGCACGCCTCAGATTCAATATTATCAAGACTGAAACAAAGGAACCACAAAGGTACAAGAGTAAGAAGGCGTTTCAAAATTTTCAAAACAAGATTACACGATATGTATACTTACTACACGACATGTACGTGACTTCCTCTCCCCTTCCTGGGTCCATCTACATGGCTAAGCCACACGGCTTCCGTTCACAAAACTACACTGCGTGTATAATATCTACACGGCCTTTATGGTGTTATTTTCCAACTGCTCGTGTCATCTTTGACACGGCCGACTACTCGTCATGACTCTACATGGTGTGTTACACCCGTACATGGCGTGTACAACACCCCGTTTCTCAGCCACACGGCTAACTCCACACGGTCTGTCCCCGGACAAGCCTACACGGAATGTCCCAACGGTACACAGCGTGCTCAGGGAGAGGTGAAACCGGCCCATATTGTTTGTTACACGGCCGAGTCCCCAGGTCACACTACCCGGCGTGTCTATAACTGGCACAATGTGTTCTGTCAAGGAGTTCACCGACCCGTGTTGTCAGTTACACGACCGGACTCCTGGTCAACACCACACGGCGTGTACAAAACTACATTGCGTGTTTTACCCAAGCCCTTCCCTACCCCGTGTTGTCGCCCACACGGTTTGTGACACGGGAAGAGACTACACGACATGTACTCAAGGTACACGGCGTGTACTCAAAAGGTTCGTTTTTCTTCCCGAACAGAAGAACACACACGGCGTGTATGAGGTCCTACACGGTGTGTATTCTAGGTTTTTTAGACAGTATGCCTCAAAAGCTTTTCTGGAACCCAGAAAAAATGGAAAACAACACCTAAGTGTCAAATTCCGACCCGTGGGGGCCCATACACCCCACGAATCAATGTTTGAAATCTTATTTGTGTTATCACCAACAATCAGTCAATGATCCACCAAATTCCGGTCAATGGGGGCCCATACTCCCCAAAAACCAATGTTTGGCGTCAATCTTCCATTTAGCTCCTGAAAGGCTGCTTCACACGCAACTGTCCATACAAATTTCATGCCCTTCTTATTCAGACCTGTCAACGGCGCTGCTAAGCATGAGAAATCTTGTATGAAATGACGATAATAACCATCAATCCCCCAAGAAACTCCGTATGTCAAGGACATTCTTGGGTTGTTCCCAAGAATCCATAGCTCTAACCTTTTCTGGGTCTACAGACACTCCTATCTTAGAGATAATGTGGCCCTAGAAGTGAATCTGATCCATCCAAAAGTGGCACTTAGTAAGCCTTGCATATAGTTGATGTTCTCTTAGTGTCTTCCGAACGATCTCAAGATTGTTTGCATGGTCATTTAGATTTTGAGAATACAATAAAATATCATCCACAAAAACCATGATGAATGAGTCCATGTAAGGATGGAACACGTGTTTCATCAAATCCCTGAACATCGTTGGCACGTTCATGAGACCGAACGGGAAAACCAGATACTCATATAAACCATACCTACTATGAAAAGCTGTATGAGGTATGTCTGTAGGTCGAACACGCACCTGGGGATACCCTGACCTCTAATTAATTTTTGAGAAAACACTAGCTACTCAAAGTAGATCAAACAAGTCATCTATCCAAGACAAGGGATATTTGTTTTTAATCGTCGGTTGGTTGAGCTTCTGATAGTCCACGCACAACCTAAGAGTCACATCCGCCTTTTTTGCAAAAAGGACTATCGACCCCCACAGACAAGTAATGGGTTGAATAAACCCCTTTGCCTCCAAATCATCGAGCTGTTTTTTGAACTCTTGCAACTCCGTCGTAGCCATCCTGTAAGGAGGAATGGATACTAGTGTAGCTCCTAACACTAGCTCGATGGAGAATTCTACCTCTCTCTAAGGAGGTAAACCTGAAAAGTATTTAGGAAAAACATCCCTGAAGCGCTCAAATACCGGAGGAAGGTCCATCTGACTCACTCCCTAATCATCTAGAAACAAAGTAGAGATCTATGCTGTCATCCCGTCCAGCCCACGATGCTCTGGTCCAGCTCAGCTTCCCTGGAGACCCCACTTTCCCTAAAGAGTAAACATTGCACACTCTAGTGGTGTGAAAATCACCCTCCGGTGGTAACAATCAATGTAGTGGTGTGTCTAGAATCTAGATGCCATCAGAAGACAACACAACTAGCCCAAGGATTTTCACTATAGGTGCTGATATATATCGATGTGATACACCTGTATCAAAGAGGGCATATGAAATAACAGATGCTACTAAGATCATACCTCTCACCGTAGACGGTCCCGCTCCATGATCCTCGGAAGTAGGCTGCACTGAATACATCTGGCATGAACCACGACCCTGTGATAAAACCTCACTACCCCGAACTGTACCACTCTAACGTCTCGGTGTACCCTTTTCCTGGCTACATCTTCCACGACCACTACCCCAGCTTGATCAGCCAGTCGCACCGCAACTCCCTGTCTGATGAGAAGCTGCCGACCCTCCTCCTACGTATGGAGTCGGTGTGGACCCTCTATCACTGGCTGCTAGTGAAAATGTTTTGCAGAAACGCTAAATATGTCCCATCATTACACATGATCGACACTAGACTGGGTCCCTTGGACATTGCGGCTTCGTGTGTCCCAGCCAACCGCACTGGTAGCACCTAAAATTGCTAATCGAAGATAGGTTCTAACTAATAGAATCACCGTTTTGAAGCTCCGGATGACGCTTCCTACTAACAGTCGTAGCAGTAACTGATCTCGATGTCGAATCGCTCTGGCTCCCACCCCCAGCCTCTCTCATGTTACGTTCTGTGATTAGGGAATGGTTCAAAATTCCAGAAACAGTAGTCATCCTGAAGATATTTACCTGAGATTATATTTCATATATCATACCCTCCTCAAAACGCCTAGCCCTCGACAGCTCATCGCCCATCAGAATAGGTGTGAAGCACTGAAGCTCAGTAAAACAGGACGAGTATTCCATCACTGTTAACACGCCCTATTCCTGATGCAAGAACTCTCGGGCTCGATTAGCCGTCAATGTCTTGGGATAAAAGAAATCATATAAGGTCGTATAAAACTTTATCCAAGTCATATCTTGATGATGATATGACTGGGTGATTATGTCCCACCACTTCTTGGCGGAATAACACAACATGTACATAGAGAGCTTGAACCTCCTCTCTGGAGGCATCTCCAAATGATCAACGATAGATAGTATCACATATAACAAAGACACTACAGCCTGTGTTCCCCCATCCCCTAAAAATGTAGGCGGATGTTGTTTATGAAACTCACACACATCAACTCTGCCATAGTCGGGGCAGGTCGCGGTGCTCCCTGAACGGTCTGTATAAAATGCAACAAGCTCTCACGAAACTGTGCCTCAGCATCGGGGTCCAGTATAACTGATGGTTCCACTGCTGGCGCAACTAGAGTTTCATCTAGTATCCCATATCCTACCATCTCCGTAATGTGGTCGTCACCACTCTCTCAAAGTATGACTGGAGGTCGCCGTGGTGGCACGACTCTGTAATTCAAAACATGCACGTTAGTTAAATATTTTTAATGATATTTCAATCTCACGAGCATAAGAACCAGGACAGGACAGGTCAAGACCTTCAAAAAAAAACAACGCCAACCCACTACATGCTTCTAAATCCAGGACTACATAAGGAACAATCACCAAAAACCACTAGAGTCACTACCTCTTTCCCACTTAGAAGTCGGGTCTAGTTCAGGCTCTATTTTCAACATTCATTCATTTAACATACCTTTGTTCAAAATCTTTAACCAATGTTCCACCAACTTCTGATCCCTGAGGGCCCATAAGGCCTCATGAATCAAAATTTGATGCCCACATAACAATGAAATTCAATTTCATTTAGCATATACATCACATTGGTGTATAATTTCCCAATACATAATGGCCCATACACCTTATGAATTGAAAGATGACGTCACTCTTCATTCATTGCACACAATCTAACACAAATGTAGGGAGACCTATCAATCAACTATCAAAACAGCATGCAATAGCTATCACAAAACCTATCACAATAGCATGCAATATCTAATGCATCATAGATAGCATGGAAGAATTCCTGAAATGTGATTCCTATCAAGGTGCATATATGATTCATGATATGGAAATCCCTCATCTCATCAGGTTGAAATGAAATAGAACCCACAATAATATCAATAATATCAGCAAAAACCATGTGCATCACCCAATGGTGAAATCAGAATAGCAGTAATATTCAAAACTAGAAACACAATTCAATACGAGGAAACATGGATTTTCCTTATACGTGGGTTTTCCACTCCCAGGCATAGTTTATTTCCAAATTACCTTTCATTTACACTCCCGTCAATAGTCTCCAAAATCGAAAGTCAAATTAGAAAAGGAAATGCCTTTGATAGAACTTTGTAAAGTCCCGACCCAACTTACCATTCAACCCGGTAGCTAGACCGGTCACCACATGGCCTCAAGCGCATCTCCCCAAATGCTAGAGGCTTCCGACTAGCAGCGAGGCCCTATGTGATTCCATGGGGGAGACTATTCCCTCATTACCAAATTATTACAGTGGAATTACAAACATACAATAGCAGAAGAAGGTAGCCAGTAGACAACACATAGGCATCAAAAATAGATAACAAATAGAAGGATCTGATATATATAGGATGTTTCAAGTCAACAAAACAAAGTACAAGTACACAAAATACCAAAAGAAACCAAAAATGTTTCCCCTGTTGCATCGCAAGCCACAACTTGGCCCTGTGCACTCCTACTCCGAGCAACAAGTCATGTACCTGTACTAGGGCGTTTTCCCTTCTCATTATCTGAAATCATATAATCTTCTTGGGTCCAAAAACATTACCCAAACTGGGTGTGAGATGAAATCCCAGGAGGCAACCACCAAATATCCGTGTTAATCTATTAGTGAATATATAAAACAGGCAGTGTAATATGCAAAGCAGTTAACAAGGAAACTAGCAGGACCAACCCAATCTTGTACTTTGGCTTGGAGTTGCTTCAAGTATCCATTACGTTAATTAATCACTTAATTAATGTGTCAAACCATTCCATGAGCCCATTCCTGGAATACTAAATTCAGAAACCAGGAATCGCTCAGGGTGACAATCCACCAACACCATACAAGCCCATTCTGGCGAACCTCCTAGGTACCTAGCCTCGCTCTAGGTGTGGTATATTCTTTCATATATGCCCTTCCCCGGGATCCTATAAATAATATTCAAGTACCGCCCATGACATATCATGCCATGTTGAGTCCATCCATGGCATCTCACACTGGACCCATGATTCACCCAACATTTCATTAACAAGTCTCGTATGAGTCTGTCCATGGAAACTCACATTGGTTCCATGGTTCACCCATGACTTTGATTCACATTTTAAGCAATTCGAAAACATTTAACTCATGTGGGATAGAAATTAAAGAATTATCATACCAGGGTCAAGGGGAAAAACTCCATCCCAAACCTAAAACATTTCAATTGAAATTTTATCTTATTGCAATTCCATTGATATTAAATTTCCATTTTTAACAAACCACAAGGGAAAGAAAAGGAATGGCTCATAGGCATCCCGAGTCAAAATCATTAAAAGATCCATTCAAGGCAACACACCCAAGGGGTGGTTCCTATCCAAGGTGTACAACCTAACTCAAGCACATACCATCATATTCAGATTACCAACAACATGCTAAGTAATAACAGGTTTAAATTATAGGTTCAAGAGACACCCCAAAAGTGGGCGCACGACACGCTGGCATATATAAACAGCTTGAAAATCAGTGAAAAGCACAATACCACCTACCTTAGGCTCATACTACATAGCTCGTCCAATATCAGGCTCTGATTCGTCTTGAGTTGGAAGAAACTTGTAGAACAGAAGAAGAACAAGAAATTAGGGCATATGAGCCTTAATCCAGTATTTGTTTATTATAACCAAAAGAATTGAGAAATATTACAAAGGAATTGAGGAATTATCATTGCGGATCTAACAAGAAAAATGACGTTTGAAACAGAGATCAGACGAAGAAGCATGGTCAAAATCCTCAGTAGCCTCTTGAGAGCTCTCCTCCTTGCTGTTTGGTTGAAATGGGGGACAGGTTTAGGTTTTTATAAAATTTAATTAATTTAATTAAAAATTAATTAAATATCAAAACACAGCAGGTCGCAAGGTTTACCCGCACGGCCTGGAAAAACCGTGCGAGGACTGTGCAGACCTTACTGGAAGGCAAGGGAAACCGCATGGCCACCCCACTTGGTTTCCCCAAACCATGCATAGGCTGTGCTCCTGCCTCTACCAAGCCTGTAAGAAGGCTTACTGTTTTGCTAGGCCATACAGAGGCCATGTACAAACTATGTGCTAGGCCATTTCCAGCCTAAAACTAGGTTTCATGCACCAAACAAGCCCGAGACACCTCTATAACTCCCTCTAACAAGTTAGGCATCCACATTAGGCCACAACAAGATAGTTAAACCAAAAAGAAAAAGGATCTGTACCTCGTACAAAAACCCGAGTTCTTACAATAAAATTTTTTAAATTCATGAAAATAGTGTTCAAAATGTTGATGATTGGTGAGATGACATTTTTTCCATGGCTTACAGGTGATGCAAGGGAAGAATGGAAATTTTATTTTTCAATATAAATATGAAAAATAAGTCTTGAGAATGTTTATAATGGATAATTCCAATGATATCAATTCTATAGTTGCTACCCGGTTGAAATTGTCACAAGATGATGAAGGAAAGCCAGTTAATATCATAGAATATAGGAAAATAATTGGAAATATGTTTTTTCATATAGCGACAAGGACATATATTTTATTTTCCAGATACGAAGCAGTGGGGTATCAAAGATATCTCAAAAAGAGCCACATTATTGGATTAAAATAACTCTTCTGTATATCAAGGGCACATCAGATTTAATCCTAATGTAAAATAACAAATATCATCAAGAGTTATTGGGATATATAGATACTGATTCGGCTTGTTCAGCAGATGATAGGAAACCATCATAAGGAGGTTCCTTTTATCTTATAGGATTGTGTATTTCTTGGTTGTGCATGAAACAAAATTTCATTTCATTGAGCACCGAAGAAGCTGAATTTATTGCAGCTACTCAAGGCTGCACACATCTATTGTTGATGAAGCAGTAATCTAAAGATATGGGAATTGAAGTGAAATATCTGAACGGAATCCATTGTGATAATTCATGTGCTATAAATCTGTGAAAAAATCCAGTCCATCAATCAAGGAAAAAGAACATTGAAATCAAAAATCATTTAATCAAGGAGAAAGTGGAGAAATGGATTTTGATGTTGGGGTATGTGCCAATAGAACAACATATTGCAAATATTCTTATAAAGTCCTTACACAAAAAATCATTTGAATCGTATGAACTGGATCTATGATTCTAGTCAATATCCCGCACATGACAATGATTGGGTGTGGGTCCCCCTCTCCCCGAGGTATGAAGGGTTTTTCCCTAATGTACTTATAAGTGTACTTTACCCTACTGCGGACAACCTTGAAGTTCCCATCAGGTTTTTTGATAATGGGGGAGAAAGTCAGGCTATTCCTGGGGAGAAAAGGCACAAGGAGAAGCTATTAAGTTGTTTAGAGAGATAGGTGGAGTTGATGCAGAGCTGAAGCTATTTGGAAGATCTATGAGATAGGGGGAGCATTAAATTTTATGATTCTTGAAGTGATCGATCAATGATTTGATATCATGACCGCTGAGATTTGTGATGAAATAATTTCATTGGTATCAGTATGGTATCAATAGTTGGTGACTTACAATGAAGTGATTAATTGATGAAATTTTCATTAAACTCTTCTTTCTCACTCTAAACATCGATCATGTCAGATTAAAATATGTTTTTGGTAAATCCCTAACCACTATCTTTGTTGCATGAAGAAAATGATGTTTGAAATTTGAAGGAGTATTAATTAGGTAAGAAAGTGTGTAGCATTGTTATGAGAAGATTTGTCAACAACCCCTTAAAGAGAGATTGTTGGTTAAAAATACCTCAAAACATTCTCTCGGATTGTTTTGGGTGTGATTGTGTTTGTTGACAAAGCTGGATAAGTGAAAATGAGTATCGTTCAAGTTTGTTGAAGATATGTTTTTTAGGTGGAGTAGTTTACTAATGTTTCCCAAATTTTGGGGCCTCAAAATAGGGATTTTTATGTTATAACAGAAATAGTTTATTCATAAGAGTGTTCATTATGAAGAAAATTGAAGAAAATAGGAAATGGGTGAGAACCGTATACCAGAATTCATGGGATGCTTACCATGTTCCGGGAATGGTATGTAGAGAGGAAAAAACAGTACACGAGTGCAGTTTACGAAACCAAACACAGTTTGTGGTGGAAGGAAGTGTGGTTTGCGAATGGATTGTTATTTTCAGAGAATATCAACCATGTAGGAATAGAGAAATAACATGGACTGGTTGGGAGAAATGGGTTGCATGTGACTTGCGGTTCATGACAGTAGAAGGATCAATACATGGTGAAGGCTGGATTTATGATTGGGTAAATCATGGATTAGTGGTTTTTTCAGATATCATGGCATATACAAGAATTGATAATCCCACCAATTAATATGGAGATCGAATATCATTATAATATCTTTTTTATCTGTGATTTTCAAAATGTACAAAGGTGGTTCACGATGGATAATCCTGTGAAGGCTAATGTGGTTTGCAGGGAAGAAATTCCATTGAAGGATTTAAGTGGAATGTTGTGTCTTCTTATGACTCAGTATGTGGAGGATGAATCTCTAGTATGCGAGAGAGTTAATTCCACAAGTGGTATACGGAGGAGGAGCTCTGGTATGCGGAAGAAAATTCAGTCTATGAATATAAAACCGTTCGCGGACAGAGAGTGATTTGCAATGGAGGTTCGCAGAATCTGTACATGGTGGTTGTATGCGATCACGAAGGCAGAGGAAGTCCACAGATGAAGGGTGGTTCATAGCACAGGAAACAGTATGTGGAGGATGTGACCATGTACCAAACCTGGTACATAGTACGTGGGAGAGGAAAGAGGTTCGTGATTTGCACATGGAAGCTTGAAAAAGCATCATATCAGTTTGTGAAAGAAATTTCCAGTACCTAGCAGTATTCGAGAAGGTGAAATTCATTTGCAGGTGAAAATGGAACATCAACAGAGCATCTACCAATTGTTGAGGATGAATGAATTCATGAAAATGAAGGGACATACAAGTCTATAAATTGTTTTTGACCAACAAGTCCATAAACTGTGAGTTGATTCCATTCCACGAGCAGTGAGAAAAGGAAAAGGAAGACGGTGACCCTTTCCACTGACAGTAATCTAGAGAAAGAGGAATAGGAAGTGTCCCTTGGTAATGTAGTGAGAATAAACTAAAAATTTTAAAGGCATTGATCTGGGGCATAAAAGATCTATCCCAAACATTGTACTCATTATTGGATTCGACCGTTAGTGAATTTGGTACATCGACACATCGTTGTTTTATTCTCCTTTAATGTATCCCAGTGAGGGTGAACCCAAAAAATCATTGTTTATTGTGTGTTATTTCATTATTTATTTTGTATTTATTATGGATTAAGTGATAATTGAGTTTTTTAGAAACAAAACAAGATCCTAATGGTAGAATGTTTTAATATGTCATACCATGATTCACCCCCCCAGGGTATTCAACCTAGTGGACCTAACAATATAAGTAATTATATATATCATTGTGGTTATTTAATATATTAATAATACTCTTTAAAATGTTAAACAGGATGTTTGAACATGTTTTAAGTAATAGGAACCTGAGGTAAGAGAATTCTTAACCCAATTTTTATTCATTGGGTTAACCTTCTACTTCATTAATCATGTGGTACTAAGATTATTTTTTTAATGAATTTTGATTATATTATGTTTTACTATATTTATTTATATTGTATACACACATTACTTTAATTCTATTAATTTTCACATCAATTATATGAAATTTTACGGGACTTTTCTCTTAAAATCCTCATTTAAACTTCTCTTTTTATAAAATTCAAAAGGGATGTTTTTATGTAATAATTATTCTTTTATAATTATTTTATTGTTCATAAATTTTTTTTATAATTATGTGTGGGACCTATATATCCCTCTAATTTAATGCGTATATTTATATTGGAGGGAAACAGTACGGTTACTCCATGTTTAATTATGATGGTTACACCATAATGTAGTTGAGAGGGTTGCATCATAAGGAAGTCATGAGGGTTACATTGTAAGGTATACATGAGGATTACAAATCAAACATTATCCATTAGGGTTACAATATTATGTATTTAATTATTCCTGTTAAATTTATTATATTACTTTTTTTCTATGTTTTATGGAAATCTCATTATTTCACAAAGCAACAATATGATAAATATTGGGTGAAAAGTATGTATTTGTTAGAATAATTTCATATTTTTATAAGTATTCATGTACTAATGGTTTATATCCTTATTTTTATATCCCTTGTATATCTTTTTGTGTTCATACCAAGTTTTAAAATATTTTTAAAAGGGTTTTGTGATGGGTAAGAGAGAAGTGGAATCCAAGATAATTGTTGTGATGACATTTCATGGAAATATTTATGTTTTCATTAAAATAATTATATTATCAAAAAATTGAAATTGTTTTTATTTTAACCTCTTTTTATTATTTTGGGTTGATATATATATATTATTTCCTAATTTTATAAAACTATAAACTGAAAATATGTTTGAGAATATAATGATGTGAATTCTAATGGAATATACTAGAGTTTGTAATGTTTAAGGCTCAGACTGTATACGAGGTATCATTTCATAATATTACATTCACAATTATTGAATTTGTTTTCATTGTATAATCTATAATAGGATATCCTATATAAATTGAATATGTAAGGAATATTTAATATTGATTTTTTATACAATGATTTTTCATGAAATGGATATCTCCTATTCCAATTAAATAAACCAAATTGGTATTCCCCATGTTTACAGCACCAAAATCACCTAATTGACATGTTAAAATAAACTCATTATGTAGATAGAAATGGTAGAATACTAATAAATTAACCACTCATTTTTTTTCTTTTCTTTATGTGTGAAATCATGCCATTTTATTATCAACCAAAAATCAAACTTCTCCATTGAATATCACATGTGAATCTTTATTCCTTCTTTATCAGTTACTACTTTTCCCTTATCTTGTATTTAGTTTTAATTTTTCATCTTCATATGTCCCTCCATTCAATAATATTATAATTTTATGGTTAAACACATTCCATATATAGACCTTTCTTTTCTCTTCATTCTTTCTCTATTTCCTTCCCCTCGACCACCTCCTGGTTGTCTCTCTTGATTCTCTAGAATGAGATAATATATCTGGTTAATGATCATGTACTTATGTCTTTCATCATCATTGATAAGTACCTCCTTTAAAATTGTTATGACACATTTTCCTATAGGATCTATTTTATTAGGGAGACCAAAAGTGTTTCCTAACTATCAAGAAATGTTCAGTGTAGGTTTTTTTCCTGATCATCATCTGTTAGAGTATTATTTGTCCTTACTAATTTATTTTCCATGATCTATAACTCATTGGTGTTTTTGGATATAGAGTTTTATCTCTGTATTATAATATTGACGAACCTACTTTTAAAAGAATCATGCTTCGAGTGGTCTTTGACTAGTATGTATTCTCTAATTTTTTCAAATATTTGTATGTGTCATTATCTTAAGAAACATGGTGGTTGACAGTATGATTAATCCATTGGTATATTTGACCCATTGTCTTATTATTTATTTTCTTCAAATTGGCTTCCTTAGTGGAATTAGGGTTGATTTCCATGTTCTGAACGAGGTTAAAGAGATCCTTAGCATTATATAGATTTTAAATTTTGGACTTCCAAATGAATTATTTTTATGAAATCAATATGATCATCCCTCCTATGGATTTTACAATATTCAATGTCAATTTATTGAAAATTGGTGTTGAATCAAGAAAAATGGAGTGTACTATTATGTTCATAACAGTCAAAAGTAGTTTAATCAAAACCAGTATCAAGAAAAAAATCACACTTATTGAACCCAACATGATCAAAATGGTATCAAAAACTATGATTTATTAATGATGTGAAAATTAAAATTAAATAATTTGAAACAGAAGAGAAAAAACTGAGACTCTTCCTATAAAGTCATTAGAACTTGAAAAAACCCTTCTTCCATAGTAATGAGGAATTTTAGCACCCAAAAATCGATCAGACTAGGCTCATGACTAGGGAGATCATTTAATCTATGTTTTTATGTCATTTGTTACATTAGAATCATCTCAAAATGAATATTAATAATATTAATTCAAAATAGAAATACATGAATTGTGAATTTTCAATTCATCTTGAAATATCCTACTCTCGTAGTAATTTTACCATTAATGCCACTAATACCAGTTTTTATGATCCACTGACCACTAAGAGAGAGGAATTGAGGGAGAAAGTTGACTTTATTTCTCAAGAACAATGCTTATATAGGACATTATCCCACTTATACTTTTTTTTATCACATATGGATCTCCAATAGATATCTCCTGTATATAATGAACTCTCTATGTTGGAACTAGATGATAATGGGAAGCTCTTATGGACCTCATTTCTATCCATACAGAGAGGTGTACCAGATTGAACAAACTCCAACCAATCCACACCTACAACCAACCAACCATTGAAATATTCCCATGGAAGAAAATTAAAATTTATCTACACAAATAGAATGTATAGAAACAAAGATAAAAGTTCATTAATTATGTGGTAGGCACAACAAACCCCATAAAAATAGCTGAAAATATCATTCAGGGTGACTATTTAAGAGTATGTGCACTCCCATGGAAATGATACTTGAAACATGAAAGTGGATTATTCATGAATATTATTACATCATGAATGTTTTCATGACACAATTTTTTATTTTTTCATAATTGATAACTTCTGTAGGGTATTTATCCCATGATTTTATAAGGATATGAACGATCACTAAAATTATTGTTTGATGGGTGATTTCAGAAATATTAAGAAAACATTCCTGCTAGAGAAAATTCTCAACACATTAAATCAAGAACTTTTTTGAAATTATGTGAGACTAGATTGTATGGGAATGTATTTCAAAATAGTAAAAGATACATTTAGTCCCTAAAAGTTATGAAACATATTTTTATCATGGAATTATAATATAAGTGAAAGCATACAATTCAATGAGTGAGTGCCCATTTTCATATAAATAATTCCATTTTCATGAACTAGAAAAAATATAAAATGATTAATTATGATCCTTAATATTTCATTTTCAAACTCATTTTTTTGGACTCTCACACATTCAATAACATATATAAAATAAGTTTGTATTATATATCAACATAATATGACGAATAAACTGCAATAAATGATCTTTTTTAATGATAGGACACATAGATGATAATTGCCTATTATTATATATAAAATATATGTGATAGTAGCATCCAACTGATGATACATAATATATGATGCATTCTTCACAAAAACTAAAAATCATATGCAAGGCCTTCATGTTCACCAAATTTAACATGTAGTTTAGAGTAAAATTCTTAGTAGGATTTCCCCTAAAGACTCCCCAATATTTTTATTCACATACAAAGCATGAAATTTATCATATAAAAAAAATAATATTAGTATTTTAAAATAATAAATAATAGTGTTATTAGATCATGATCATAATACATTAACTCACCAACCCATTCCATTTAGAATGAAACTAATTATCACTCTGAAACATATTTTCAAATAACTTATGTTTAATCTTCTCTAGATAATAAACACCCAAATGAGGTGAGATTTGATGTAACAAAGTCATAGAAATACAATACTATAATAATGTAAATTTATAAGTTTAAAACACTAATTTAGAATCCATATAAGGGAATGTTTCACCTACCACAACATTAGTGAATGCTTGGAAGTACTTGGGTCAGCCTGCTAGAGTGAAATACCAAACCAACACCAAGAGCTACACCAATATTCATTTTAGTTAACTTATTCGTTTTACTCTATCTCACCAATACCCCTCCTTGGATCGATGGTCGGATTTAGTGTTACCCATAATGCCCACCTTCAGTAGGTTATAAGTTGGAGGTGAACTGTGAAGGTATAAATGTAATGGCCGTTATCTGATTGCCAAAATGGAAACAATCTTGGTCACCATAACACCTCAATCACACAAAATAATTACTAGGGGAAATTTTAAAAATTATGGGTTGAATGAAGAATCATTAAAAATGGTCTTACCCATGTAAACTAAATTAATATAAGGTTATATGACTCACCTATCATGTGGTGGTGTAATTTTTTTTTCTAAAAAAGAGGTTAAATGTATTGTGATTGGAGACCTTAGATTATATTGAGAGAGTGATGTTAATTTTTTTGTCACTGCATGTTATAAAATTGTTGATTTAAATTATTTTTTTGAAATATAAGAAAATACGTAAGATACAAATAGATTTAAATGAAATAAGAGTTAATGTGAAAGGAAATGAAGTCACAGAGTAGTTATTGGATTACTATTGTATATCTACTTTTATTTTAATTCCATAATTTAAAGGATGAATATTATACTTATTAAATGATTATTTTTAGGTTCCATAATAACTTCATCATTCAACCTTGGATGAATGGTTTTTTTAGGATCAATGTATCAAAAATTTCTACATAGTTTTACTGCTTTTTTATATGTATAATTGATACGTAATTCCCTTCATAGTTTACACATGAATTTTCAATTCATGTCTTGTGATTCCTAATAAATCCAAGAGTGACCATTAATCCTTTTACACATGACTAGTATTATCAATCACATAAACACTCTTCCACATCTATTCCATCATATATAGGATAAATTAAGTGGATCGATATGATTGATCCAATGACAATGTGGTAAATATTATTTTAAAATAAATCAAGGGTAATTGTATTCAAAATTATAAACTACTATAGATGATTAATATTATTAAATAGAATTAAAATAGAATTTTATTCATTCAAGTGTGTGACTCACTAATTAATGTTGGTTTAACTTTCCTTCCCTATTTACCAATGGTTTAACCCCCCCCCCCCCCCCATTCGAATATTAATAGAGGAGATAGAGTAATAAGAAGTTATTATGAGAAAGATGAATGTAGAAAATAAAATAATAAAAAATGAAAATAGAAGAAGTAGTTGTAATGGGTTAAAATCTCTCCTCCATTTCAATACATACTCTTTTTAAAATCTCATACATTTCCATCATATTTGATCATTAAAATCATACAACATTCATGATCTTTTGAATCATGAATATTATCCCATTTCCTCAAAGTCTTTAAATGTTGATTAAATCTGCAAAAAAAATTTTTAGATGATTCATATTTAATTATTTTATCAAAATAATATCCATCATGTAATTTAATTGATATTATATAATTTATTCCACATGGTATTCAGTGATTTTATTTTATGAATGCTAATCCAGAACCATATTTTTTGTTTTGGACGATAGATAATTTCATTAGTACTTCCCTAAAAGTACAATTTTTTACAATGGAAATGAACTATACAAAATCAATGTAGAGTTAATGGAAACACTTTGTGGGCATCCAATAACACTATGTGGAACTTGGTAACCAAATTTTATTAAAGATTGAAGTTTTCATGGGAAACTAGAAGACATTAGGTGGATTGATGTAGATTTTATGTCAAATTTGTATAAATTAACAAAGAGTTCACATCAAATCTACATTGATTCCTTTTCCAAAAATAACCTACACCATAAAATCTATGCAGGTGGATTGTACCCTACATCAAAAACATAGATTTCTTTCCCTGTTCCATTTTTTCTTTTTATATAGAATATCTTTTATTCTTTAAATTAATTCAAACCCGTTAAAAACATCAAAATTACCCTTAATAACATAAAAACACAAGAAATAAGTTTATAACCAATCATTTTATTCTAAAAAATAAACTAAAAAAATCAATTCCATAATTTTGGATATTGGAGAAATATATTATAGAAAAATTTGAATGGAACATTAATTCAAAAACATTCCAAAATAAAATGAAATGATTAATATGAGGGAATAGGAAGAAGTTAATATTAATAAAATATAATGAGTTTATAACCAATTTTAATTCCCCACACACTTATTACTTGGACTCCTGGACAGGTTAACTTCAATAATATTAATAAAAAAAAAATATATTCTTAATCAATGTGAGATACATTTTTTAACAGCGTGTTTTCCAATTTTACCATTTTTCTTTAATGATATCAGTTCCACTTAATTCATAAGGTTATTGTACTAAATATTCACTTATTTTATCCTCTCATACTTACCTATATGAATCTTTATGAAATTATTTATCACAACACACAACTATAAATTTAAAGGACCTTTATTCCCATATCATGATAAAGCAAGGGTTACTATTGGATTTATGAATTTATAAATCTCACACAAATGAACCATGTATTTGTGCATATTTTGATGTATTTCTACGGTTGAATTATGTATTGAAGGTTGATAGTTTTTATTTTTTGAAATATCTAATGAACATTTTTAGGTTCTCATTTATTTGACTCATATTGAATGATTTTCAGTTTCCTTTAACAGTGGATTCCTCTCTAATATCCATATTCCTTTTATATAGATCCTCTAATTTGAATTTTGATAGAATATAAAACACAATTAAAATTTATATTATAGAATTATCTCACCTCTATATTTCCTTTATCATATTTTAATCAATTTTATTATTTTACTCATGAAGGAAAACATAGAGTATGTATATTTTTTTAGGCGCTGTTAGAATTTATATTACAAAGATTTTGAGATATTTTTATCAATTGTGGTGTTTTACTAGGGAATTAATTCATGAATATTAATTTATTCTTTTAAATATAACTTTATATAAATCCTTATAGACATCATTATTTTAATAGCATATTGAAGCTCCAATTAAATTTTAGATATCCTCCAATCTCCACTTCAGTTTCATGGGTATTATTTCATAGAGAACATTAGAAACAACAACAAAAATTTGACACACTTCTCTCTTTCTCAATAGTCCTGTCTTGTTTTTATGATTTGGAATTCGGTTTTAGAGAAAGAGAGGCACAGGTCTTTTCAAAATCATTGTATAATTTATTCCCCAAATATTAATGATATCTAGGTCATATTCTCACCCTTCCCATCATTCATTCCATATACACCAGCATCACAGATGATGATACACTTCATCAACTTTAGAAAAATTAGAATCTTTAAAAAATCTTATATAACATAACATCTCACTCCCCCACACTTTTATTAAACAATGATCATGTAGTAACTTCTACATAAAGGTAGATATAAAATTGAGATTATAATTTAGTTGTATATAATATACATTCGTAGTTTCTAATGTCTACAAATGTAAAATTTCAATGTATGATAAAAATTAACGTTAATTATAAAAGGATTCTTTTATTCAAAAGAATTACTCAATAATGTATACCACATTTCCTTTAACTATTTAGGGTTTTGACCAGATTAATTAGTGAATTTTGGTTATTCAAGCATGACCCAGTTCTATAATCAAATGAGGTAATATTAAGAAGATGTCAAAGATGGATTAGAAGCTTACTGGGTATGTGATTTAAAATTTAGGGAAGTATTTCACAGAATGAGATTCAAAATTCCACAGAATTTAAATAAACTTCCATCACTATGATTTTCAAAACATATTCATTAAAGCATTAACATATGTTTAGATGATAGGTTAAATCTGTCTCAGAATATTATCAGGGATTAAAATGATTCATGGGAATTTTAATTAAACACAATAGGTTTCAAAAAAAAATTAAATTGAAGAAAATAATCACAAAAAATTGAAACCGGCAGAATGTATTGAAGAACAATAAAATTGAAAGTGTTAAACGTACAACATAAACTACATATGTTCCCTCTCCCACACATAAATGATACAATGTACTTATATTATTCTAACATATTTATAATATAAATTATATTTAAAATGGATTAATGTTAGTAAATTAAATGTCAATGATATGTTACACCAAATGGTTCATAGTTATAGGAAAGTCATAGGAGTATGTTCTCCTAAACTATTTTTCAAGGAATATTTCCATAAAACATATTCAGTCTATTTCCATTAATATAAAATAGATTTTAATCTCATTAATTCATAATAAGTGTACCACAAAAATTATGCAATGATTTATTATAAAATCACCTTCAAATATGGAATAATGTTTACCATAAATTAGAATGTGATTGAGATTTATAAAAACACATATTCCTCTATGTGGAATCATTTTTTCTGAAAGATCGTATCAAGACTCTGTCCCATTAATTGTAAATTTTTTAGTTCTAAGATTCATATATTTTGATTTTTTTTTTCAAATTAATTCACCACTAATATTTTATTTTATTATATTTTTCTAGGTCTACATTAACCTCTCTCACCACCCAATATTCCATGTGCTCCAACACCCTAGGTAGGTTACAAATCATTCCATAAATCATCACATATGAAATCATTCCAAACGGTGTTTTTTAAGAGATCCAATAATCTTATAATGTGTCAACCTACCTTTGGATCTATTATTTATATAGATTAAAAAAATTCAAGAATTTATTTAATGTATTTTTCCAAAAAATTATTATTTTTTATTTTCTTTGGGATGGTAAGGTGTTGATATATTGTGGTTCACTCCAATCATCCTCATAAAATCTTAAAATATCTTGTTGGAATAATGGGTTTGTTGATAATTGACAATGGATCTTATGACTCTAAACCTATACAAAATGTTATTCCAGACAAAATCTAACTCAAAATACTTATTATAAGTTTTGGAAGCCTTGATTTATATCAATTTTGTAACATAATCAACTGCTAACAAAATAAATTCCTTACGAAATGACATGGGAAAGGGTATCATAAATTCAATTTCCGATACATATGAAATTTCCCAAATTCACGTGTTTTATTGGGATATTTATTTTACTTTTTAGATGTTTCAAGTGAATTATATTTTTCTAAAAATATTGTAAAGTTCATGACCATCCTATAAAAATTTGGTCCAATAATGTCTTGATTCTAAAACATTTATTACATTTTTCTAAGGATAAAATTAGGCTCCACCATATGGGATGTGGAAAAATTAATAATAAAATTCATTATCACTTTAAAAATATAATCTCCAAGTTAATTGATCATTACATATACTCCAAATATATGAATCTTCCCAAATGAAAAAATTTTAGTCACATTTGATCCTTAAATTTTGTTAGTTGTTTAAGTGGGATGGTACTTAATAGGTTACCTTAAAATTAACCATGTCTATAAACTAAAGAAACTTCCCTTCGATCATGTATTTCCAAAATCCATGGATAAGATCATAAATTGGATTGTAATATAGATTTTATACATCTAATATGTTGCAATTCCTATTAAAGTGATCATCCACCTTATTCTCATCTCCCTTTGTATATTTTATATTAAATTTAAATATTTGATGTTTTATTATCTATCTAAATTTTCTTTCCTTATACTAAAAATTCTTCATCCGATACCAATGGTCTACATGATTTAAATAAGTGAATTTATTTCTCAATATAAATTTTTCCATAACAATAAGGAGTACAAAATACTCCTTCTAGGCGGTTATATAATTTTTTTCGTAACCATATTGTGTATTTTAGAAATATGAAATGATATGAAGTCTATAAATAATTATTTGATATTTAAATTCCTCAACTACATATTTATAGGAATCACAAAGTAACATAAAGTTTTTCTCCTTAATGCACCATGTATATTTTAGAGTTGAATGGTATATATCCTTTTAGGTAATTTCATAAAGATATTATTTCTAGTTATGTTTAGTGGTATTGGGTTATTGATGTTCATAGAGGAGGCTTGAGGGAAAACTAGAAGATTTGGGATGAGTTTAGTGATAGAAGAGGAGTTTGTGGCATAGATTTGTGGGGTGAAACATAGTGGAGTCTATTGTGATGTACTCAGTGTATTACAGTATAGAAATCAATTGATTCATGATTTTAGTGAATATAAAATTATAGAAAGGATATGTAATGGAAGTGAATTATAGCCTAGAGATCAATAGAGGATTATTCAGGTGTTTATATTGATGTGAAAGGAGTTCTTGCAGTCCTGATATTATGTTGTTGTAGTTTTTGGGAATGAAATATTTTTATGTAGTCCCTTGGATTGTAGTGTGGATGAAATGGTTATGGGTAATTGGTTTCTCAATATTTTTTGGTTTGGTTGTGATGTGGTACATTGGTTATGACATAACCTTATCCTGAGAAGATAAAAACTAATTGGTACATACAATGTATATTCTAAAGCAGATGGGACTGAGGGGTAATTGTAGTGAGGATCTATATGTTGAAACATTGTATTAGGATAAAATATAATGGTTATAGAGTATAAATGGGTATTATGTCATGGTATTTTAATTTATCAATTGATTACAAATTTGAAATTTCCATCACATTTAATCACTAATCTATATTTTCTCTCAACTCTTGGGTGTAATTGGTACATTATTGGGAGGTATTCCGCCCAATTTTGAGTGTCTTTGATATCATAATTCAATGGATTACTTCATATCAAAATATGTTGAGCTATATTTCATTATCTTATATATTATTCCTTCTTTTTCTTGTTTTGTAGAAGGATGTGGTCATGGGAATGGGTGGTTCTTATAAAAGTGAAGGATCTCAGATCCTTTACATTTATATTATCATTGATATATTATATGACACACAACACCAAGATATTACAACAACCAAATAAAATGAACATATAAATATCAAAGTCACATTATGAATATAATCATCAGTAAATAAAAATATAGAAATAAATTAAAATAATTATATATTATTATATCACATAGATTAAAATTTTTAAATATATAATTCTTTTTGAGAAGACATTTTAATAATGGTTATTGTATTTTACCTTAATAAATAAATTTTAATGATGTTAAAATTTTATCATAATATGTAATATTTTGATTTATAAAATAATAATGAATTGTTCGGAAACATATTTGAAATATGAATAAAAATAGTTGATGTTCAAAACAATCGTCGTTTTTAATAAAATAAAACATTCTTTATATATTTTATTTTGAATTGAAATATAATTTATAAATATTAAAATTTTAATTTGAAAAAATAACAACAATTTTTAAACATTTCAATGTTACCTTAAGATTGATTTTTTTATTTTTCTAAAATAATTTATTTTTAGGTGAAGAGTGAAAATACCTTTTCTAAAAATATAAGAAATTTTATAATATATCAGGGATATAATACTAATATATAACACTTGAATCCTTTTTCGTGGAAAAATATTTTTTTTATAGGTAATTTTATATATTTTCTAAAATTATATTTTTGTTACAAAAAAATATTTCATATGTAGTTGGGGTTTGGCTTAGTGGTAAGCACCCTGTAATCCTACATGAAAAAGGGGGGTTCAAAACCCATGGGGTACGGGTACTGTAGCAGTACTGTAGTGGAACTGTAGTAGCGATGGTACTGTTGATCGACGGGTACTATAGCAGCAGTAGGGAACTGTAGTAGCGGTGGGAACTATAGCAGCCAGGTTACTATTCACAAAATGATCCTTAAGCGAAATATTTGGGCCTACGGGCTATGTAATGGGATAAATTTTCACTGGGCCTTTGGGCTATGTAATGGGTCTCCCTCTACCAGTTAAAAGAGGTCTTTGCTTTGCTTTAATAATAAAATGAGGCTTAGGACCCAACCTTTTAAAATATTTCATATTTTAAAATATAATTTATATTTTGAAAAACATTATTTTCAATAAATTATTTATTTTCATTTTAGAATTAATTTTTATCTCTTTTATAAATTTTATTAAATGGAATAGATATAAAATTTTTATTTTTCAGTTCCTGATTTTCTTAAACTGAACTCTCTGTTTTTAATTATAAATATTATGTTACCTTAGGTAAAAACTAGCTACCGTCATAAAAGGTAAAATTGTAAAAGTGATATTCCAAGGGGTAAATGGATTGAAACATGATACAAAACTTGTCAATAATTGAGGAAATAAGGCATTCCAAAAAATTATATATTTCTACTAAAATATTTAACAATTTTTTGTGTCACATGACATGATTAAAATTTTATCCTATTTATATTAAGTTGAAATATTTAAAAAATTTAAATTCTCACCTCTTACAAAAGAGAATATCACCTCCACTTCAAGGAACTCATAAAAATTTGGTTTTTCACTTAAAACATGACTAATTTATTTAAACTAGATAAATATTTCATTATCTTGAGATTATACTCCAAAAATACTATCTTATGTCATCCATTAATAATATAACTTCCAGGGAAATATCAAATTCCTCAACATGAGTAATTATATTTTCTTAACATGTTTCTATACTATTTTTCATTTTCAATTATATTTTTTAAATACCTAGGTAATTACATAAATATTGGAAAAAAATTTAATTTTGTTTTTCTATCATGATCAAGATTAATCACCTTTTTCATTTTCTCTGAAGAAAAATGAAAGTGTAATTAATTTTTTATTTCAACTACCACCTCCACGATGCAACATGTTTTTACATTCAACACTATACAAGGATTGAAAAAAAAAAAGATAATTATGATATTTATATTATTTCAATAATTCTTAAACATTAAACCAAATCAATTATTTCTCTTGTTTAATGTAAAATGAAATAGTCAACCATGCATACATTTAGATTACCACCTCTATGGAAGAATTGATATCTATTTTTTGTTTCATCGCTTCCTTACATAGATGGTCATGCGGAGGAGAATGAAATAAAAATATTATACTTATAATATCATTATAGTTATGGTATGGTATATCTTCTAACCTATTAATGATATGATCAACCAATGATGGTAATAAATTCAGTAGTTTAAAATGAGAGAAATAAGAGAAAAATGACCTATACTTTCTATATAATGGATTTATATAATATATATTATCTATATAATTATTTAAAATTCATATATATCACACTAATAAGAACCATATATGATAATTATAATTGTTTTCAAGTTATGTTACTATAAAACCATATCATAATCATCCATTAATCATGGTTGGTTCATGATTGGTTCGATTTAACCAAATACATGAACAATATAATTAACATATTTCATATATGACTATGTAAAATTATATATAGATGTTATATGATATAAATATGTAAATATTATTTCTAGTTTTGGTTATGGTAACTTTACCTCATTTTTTACACATTATTTAATAACACACCTTTTGTTGGTTAATAAAAACTGAAACATGATAATATCAGTTTTCATCTTCATGGTTTTTAACCAAAATTCCTGTGGAATGAGATTATAACTTAATGACTAGCATGCATAATCTATTCTCATAAATTATATGGTCTAATAATTAATTAATTTTAAAATATAATATATACCATCATAACTTTTATGAAACTAGTTCAAATATATAAAGATTACATTCACTCGGTGTTGAAATTAGTAAAAGATAAATAATATTTATATGTACAGAATGAATATAAATAAGGAGAATTAAGGGTTACTATTATGAATAAGTCTTTTTTTCATTTATTTAATTAAATTTAATTAATTTTTCAAGATTTTTTCTGCATGTTTAGAATAAATTATGACCAAGGTAAAAGTTTTCATAACAAATTTCTATCTTTAAGACAAGTCTAGTACCATTAACCTACTTTAATTTATGTAATTTTTTTATTGATATTTTAGATCTAATATCCTGAATTATTTTCCAATCATATTATTTTTATTTTAATTACAATCCAACTCTTTTGAGGTTTCATGATTAAAGTGTTTCTCAAGTCATAAGGTTTTTTGTCTCAATTCCAATTCATTGAGACATGGTACATATTATGCATCATGTTTCCTTTGTATGGAATTATATTGATTTGACAGGAAATTCCTTTTATATACCTTATTCAATTTTAACTAATTCTATAATGCGAACCAAATTAGTAAGTTTTCATAAAATATCTTTTTACTCTAGTGTGACAACTATTGAATGAGTTTTTGGTGACATAATTATCATTCATTAGGTTAAAATCATTCAATGGAACTTATTTCATAAAGTTCAATTAAAATATTGTATTTTATTTTATTATTTTTTATTCTCTTGTAGTATAAAATTTTACCACATAATATAATTTTCAAATGTATCATTCTTTATGAAGAATGTTCCTCATAAGGGAGATTGAAAACTCGATTTTTCTTCTCTTTGAGTTATAATGTTTCATATTGAAATTTTATTTTTCATGCATGGGTTAACCAAACCTATAAGTTTTTTATATATTATTTTATAATAATATTTAATAGAATTAATTTTATTTAAAATGAATGTTTTTTACTCTTCTTATGTTGTGATTTTTAAAATTGATTTTTTGAAAATAATAAAAAATGTTTTCCCATTCACTTATAGATGGTTTGTCTTTCAATACTCATTTCACCAACATAATATTTATGATTTTCAAATGATTTTTTAATGGATATTATTTTTAAGAGTAAATTATTCTATAGGATTTTAGGTCACCATTCAAAATTTATCCTTTGAAGGAAACATAATTTTTTTTATTTTATGTCGATAATAAAAATGTTCTTTTAATAATCTTTCAAGACTTATCTTTTATTTCCTTTTTAATTTTTAGAATAATTTTCTATAATGGTGTTAATGTTTCCGGATTTATTATCTAATATATATATATATATAATTATTTTTTGGATTTCACTCATAGTATCAACCAATTTGATTATTGATCCCGTATTTGGTGATAATTTTAGAAATATTCTTTTTACGATGGTGTTTTTGATTCATGTCCACACCCACTTGTGTTTTATTTATTTTTAGTGTAGATATGTTCTTTTGAAACCATCCAACATATTTCTCTATATTTCATAAGTAATTTTTACCATTTACATATGTGTTTCATCATTTCCTTTTTCTTTATAAATCATTTTTGGTGAATAGCCTTAATTTTTCGTCCAATTATATTCCTCTATGAGTACCCTATTATTGATCCATATTATTGAATGGTGTTCACCAATATTCCATAAATCAATTTATTGGGGTGTCTAGTTACCATAATTATATATCCTTTATCTATATGGTTTAAATACCATATGATTTATTATCATCATAGAATGGTATTTACCTATAATTTTACTAAATGTCATTGAAACATTTTTAATTTCCATGGGAACTTTTAGATATGTTAAATGAAACACATTTTTATTATAGGGGTTATTTATGATATAAAATAAAAAAAAATCATTTTTAATTATTTATGGAACCCACTTTCTTTCCATGTGTTCTTTATGTTGTGATAAGTGAAGGATTTTCAGGTGGAACTCTTAAGTATTAGTGATTATGGTTGGGGTCCTATATCTCAATCAAATACATTAGTTTAATGTAATTTATTCTTTAAATAATGTATTTACAAGTACCCTATTTTCTTATATTCATTGGAATTGATTGTGTGTCATGTGAAATTGATGTTCCCTATACTATTTTTTCTACCAAATTTGAAACACGTTTCAAATATTTATGTTTATTACCTTGAATAAGTTACTTTCTTTATGGACTATGTTTATAGACTCACTATATTTATTTATGTATTATGATATGTAATTATTTATGACATGATTTAAGAAATAATATTTATATGGTATGGTTTTCATATGTATATAAATTATACCCATATTATCATCTTATTGTAACTTATTATCATGGATTGTTATCCCTTATTTTTACTTTTAATAGGCATATGAGATCACCCATTTTTTTTGGAATCCATTTCCCTAGGTTATGTAGGAAGGTAAAAAATAATATGTTCCTATAAGTGTATCTTATGAGAATAATTTATGGGATATTTTGAATACATTTCAAGGATTACGTTGTTTCTCTAATAGTGGAAAGGAAAATTGTCAATTGATTGAAAGATAAATGAGTTTCTATTGTTTATTTTTTTCCTAATTTTCTAAAATAATAAACCTAAAAGGTCTTGTGAGTGTTTTGTAATGAAATATTTTCATTAAGTCATTTAATTACTAAAAAATATGTCTTGGATGTTATAGATTTGGGAATGGAGAGATCATGATGGGTGGTGTTTTTATTTAAATTTCTGAGGGATCGTGGGTGTGATTTTACTAATGTGGGGGTATCTTTTTTCCTTATCATGTCATTGTGATATATAAATCTTCATTTATAATATAAGATATATGTTATCTCAATATATATTTGTATAATTAAATTATCATAATATTTCTTTATTTTTATGGATAGTATGAACTATCATAAACAAAATAAATAACAAAATTAGTTTATATTAAATAGGAAGGGGATGTGTTCACACATATTTTTCTATTTTCTTCAGTTTATTGGTTGACCATCCAATGAAATTTTATGTTTCTATAATTGTTATATTTTTTGTTATGGAATTGTAATTGTTGTTTTAGAATATGAACCCTTTAAATTATTGATTATTTAAACCCTCCATTTATAAAAGGATAATCACTTATATGTTGTTATAAAATTGTTGTAGGAGAATATAGAAATTATGTCAAAATACCTATGAAATATATGATGAGTTATTTTTAAATATATCCTTAGAATTAATTTTTAAAATGGTGTAATCTATAAATAAACTTATTTACCCACTAGTTTTTTATTCTTTTAATTTTTTGGATGTTATGTGGTCTATGTGGTGATGGTGTTGACCATTACGATGTGTGATATTTGAAGGTTGGGTGAGGCTATTTGTTAGTGGATTTCAATATGAGATGGTTGGGTTGTTATATTGTAGAACATGTCATAGTTTCCAGATATATATTTTATGTGTTTAGTAGTGGTAAATTGATAATGTTAAGGGATGTAAATAAATATATAGGTCTGAATTTAATGTATTTTAATTAGATGATGAAGTGAATATTTTAAAAATGTTGAAAATTAAAGTGTATGTAGATGAAACTAAAAATGGTAGTTCATTAATGTGTTATGTCATAATGTATAGAATTGAATGGATTATGAAATTTTTCTTTGTAGTAATGGTAAAATATATAAAAAGTGAAAATTTGAAATAAAAGTGGAATTATAGATTTTCTGTGGCTATATGGTGTATTGATTTGTATTTTTTGGTGGTAGTTGTTGTTGAATAATTTCACAAGACAATGTATTAGTGATATGGGCCACACTAGTATTATTTGATGTATATCCTTAGGGTTGTTATTATATATGACTACTATAGTTATATTTTAATATGATTTTATATAAAACCCACACTAGTAGGGTAATATTTCTAATCACTAAATAATTTGGGTTCTATGTATTTTCCCAAACATCCAATTTGGAATGGATGAATGGTTTGATTCACCCTATTTTCTAATTTAACTTCAATAGTAGTATGATTTAATTTTTATGGGTACATGAATGTGGTTTTACATGATGAGGGAATTTGATGGTAGTATGAGGTCATTTGGTTGATTTTATTCATGTTCATCATACCCTATTGCACTATATATGTGTTACAGTGTTGAGTGATGATATCTATTCTCATGATATGGGGAGATTTATTTTTAATGATATAAATGGCCGCTTATTATATGGGTGGCTTGATTGATGATATAAATGATTGGAACATGAGGAAGTGATATGAGCACCAGACATATAACATTAGGCTGTAAGGTAAAACAAATATTGGTTAAGTTGTTTTGTGAAAACATGAGTCACATTCTATTTATATGATTTTTATTACATTGGAAAACTTATTTAGTGAGTGATCTTTATTAAGGTTCTCATTATCATATAACCTATTTCATTGCATGTCAAATATAATATTTAATCCCTAGTGTTCTGGTACACTTTTTTCACATATTTATTAGAGAAAATTATGTAATTATTTGGGGTATTCTTATATAAAATAATTTTATCATTTTATATTTTCTTAAATCTAACACTTTTGAAGGATAAATTGGTATTTTATACTTATCTGGAACCTCAAAAAAATATTTTTGATAGATATATTGATTCAAGAATGTGGTATTTCCCTTGGAATAGAATTTTTTTAGTTGAAATATAAGAATTTTATTGGATGTTTTAAATATTTAAGAATATTTATATCATTAATTCTTATGGGTTCAGACACTGATACCTCCATACAAATACTCCAGAAGTATGTTCTGACTCCATGATTCAATCAATATTTAGGGGTTTTACTATAATTTACATTCATGTTTCAGTCCTAGATCAGATCCACATAGTGGGAATTTTATTTAATTAATTAGGGAATTAAAATACCCAAATATTTCTGCCTCTATGATATATAATCATGTGTCTCCTTTCACTCTTTTATCTGATGATGATGGAAAGTTAAAAGTTAGTGATCATGGAGAGATACAGTGTTTGCAGATGATTTCAGTGTGGGTATGGACACATTGTTCCTTGATCGGGGTTCAAAGGTGTGTGATCCTAAATCTCTGGGGATTCTCCACAATGTTGGAATATGTATTTCAATTCCACCTTCATTCAATTAAAAAAACATTACACCTGTTATTTCATTATTTTTATTACATTTTATTTGTCCCTTGAATTGTTTTGGATCAATATAAATCTATTTTTAGGTGATTCGAGTATATTAAAAATATTCTGCATCTAGAAAGATTGAAGACACACCATGTGTTCTCCAGAAGACACGTCATCTAGTTGTTCATTAAATATCATGTTGAATAGGTGATCCACATGAATTTTATAATAGAATTAAACACAACATTTTATCTATGGGAACACACCATAGGGTCTAGACATTTACACAGTCAGACACCCATGTGTGGCATATGGCGTGTACATGTAGATGTTATTTCTGGGGACGTATCATGGCATGAGATATATTACGTTTCTTATCACCCATTTATCCTACACTGTGTGTAGTATCCAAACATTCATTATATAGTGTACGTTCATTCCAGTTGGACTGGTGTATACACCCATAGAATGGAATTTGAGTGTTCATGATATATATCCCTAGTGAATGTCTTTCACTTCCCCCTTCTTTTATTGTGATTTTTCTTACCAAATAAATGGATTCAAACATAAATGGAATTTTCATCGAGTATCTTATTCCTTAATACATGTATGTGGAAACCAACATGATATTAGTATCGATTTGTGAGATATTTAGGGGTTTTATTGTAGATCATAATCTTATAGAAATGATGAAGGGATCTGTACTATGGATTATTGTATGTACGAGGTCTAAAGAATCGTCCAGTGGTGAAATTATACGTTGTGTATGAGATAATATATTTTTTCAAATATTAGTTCCATTTGAGAGTTATTGGAAAATTTGTCTATATTATAGGAAGTAGGATCATGTGTTCATTTTTTTGTCTAGGAATTAGTAGTATAATCATTATAATAAAGTAGTTCAGTGGGATTTAGTCATGTGGGAGACATGTAGAGGAATACCTCCTTCTCCCCATACACCCTGGCGTTTAGGTTTGTGCATGTGGTTTGGTCTCGAAGGATTTAGGAGTTTGTAATGTCCCCAACAGGGGGACACTAAACCAGTGCACTAAGCTGGATCATCACATGACCTCAAGTGCACCTCCCTGTATGATAGATATTACCGACTAGTAGCAAGGATCTAGTAGGTCACGTGGAGAGACTATACCCACATTACCAGAGTAGACCATAAAAGAACAAAATATAAATAGAAAAAACAATAGGAACAACAAATACCATGCATAGTCAAACATCTCCCAAACATGGTAAAACCCCTATGAAAGAGTAAATATGTCATGTCATGCAACAAAGATAAGTGCAAAAAAACAATATAAATACAAAAAAAGATATCCCCATAATTGTCCTGACTCTGAGTATGGAACCTCATCCATCCATGTCCCATTCCCAACTCATCTCCCTAGTTTAGGGACCCTACCCTTGTCCTGACCTGCAAGTATGAAATCGGCTTGGGTACACAATGGCTTCCTGAGAAGGGTTGGATTAACACTCAGTAGGCCACAAAAAATAGTGTCTACAAATATCTAGTCTTATAGATAGTTCATGCAAGTATTAATAAGTAACATGCAAAGGGAGGACAATTTGAGGCCAATAGTTTACAACTTCTACTTAGCTATGCTAACCAATATTCCAATTCATTATGTCTCAATCATTACTATTTAATCATCAACAACAAAAGGTTCGTGGAATATATCATTTTAAAAATAGGTATAAGTAACTCCCTAACTCACTAAGGATAACATATCAAAACATCACAATATCCTCACATCGAAGCCTCAGTCTTGGTGGAATAAAACCTTTAGGGAAATAGAGATTCATCCCCTTCCCTAGCCTGCACATTGTTTATAGAGTTAGAGCATCAGTCCAACACAACCAATGGGAGGAGACTTTGTCCATTATCCCATACCCTAGTCCAGGTTCACATTATTATCCATCCATTCACCAAACACAACCACATATCAGAAAAACACAACCAATTTTTACAACAATCATAATCCTTAACAATCAACATTGTAAATCATATTGTGACATAACCCATTAACACATTTTCCTTTTACATCACTTAGACCATTATGAAAAATTGCAACTTACAATCTAGATCACTAAGAATATTCAATAATTACCTTATTTAAACCCATTATACACATTCATATATCCCCTTATGAAATCCTCTTCTACATATTTTTCATTCCACATACCGTTATCAATTTTGTATAAAAACCGTTTCACATGCACTATCTTTCTTAGGCATATCTACAATATTTCATAATCCTTTTATCACAACCTTAATTATCTTATACCCCATTTGAAATTCCATTATGAATATCAAAATACCCAACAAGGGATCTAAATGATTTCACAACAATGTTGAACATACATAGCTAATACTTGACCTGGAAAGAATCGGTAAACCCCAGGGATGTTGTCAAATAGTTAAAATCATCCTTGATTCAACCCTTTAGGACTCTAAGGGTTTCCATTCATCATTTAGTCATCCAAAATACCAAATCTATTTATGGGTTTCAAAATCATATAAGGAAGTGACAAATAATAATGTCGGGAATGCACAAATATTCAATAAAACTATGGGATATAACTTATAGACTACCTACAATGAATTTGTTGATGAACTGTCCATAAATAGAAGCCTTAGATCTCAATTCAACCACCCCATTAATCCTAAACAAATATCTCACTAAATTTTTTTTAGAGATTCAGGAAGAGAGAGAAGAATTGTGCAAACCCTAATCGAAAAGAGGAAGCAAAGAGGATATATGACTTACCTGAAGCTTCAATCTAAAACAGATGGAACTCCAAACATCCTAGGAATGAAGGAGAAACACACTTGAGAGATCATGGGAGGTTTTATCTATCACTAAGGTTTATGGGAGAAGAAAAGAGGAAAATCCTGAGTTGGGGTTTAAAAATCCCAAAGTGGAAATTTTGTAAACATCTCAACTTTACAGGGATGCATGGTTTACCTACATAGTTTTCCAAACTGTGCAAAAAATGAATGAGAGATACTATCACAAAATCACCCCTTCACATGATTTTTATGAATTTTGTAGGTTTTTCTTAACCGTGATGTAATCTGGTGTAAGCCTCTATCCAAGGATGCACAGTTACCTGGGATGCTATGCACTGTTTGCACTAACTGTGAGCAAACCGTGTAACCTATCCAAAAATTACTTGTCCTCCACTTTCATGCCCCATACTCCTAGAACACCACCAATCATTCACATGAACTCCAGTGAAATGCTAATTTGGCCAAAATAATTGACATAAATTGAACATAATCAAAACATTACCTTTGAAAATTCAGGGAACTTATAACCTCCTCACATTATGACAACTCTTCCTCGAGCCACTCTCCTCAAGCATCATTGGGATTCCAAAGAAAATAGATCGAGCCACTGGCCCCACATATTTGCTTCTATCTCCCACGATTCTTCCTAAAAATTTCCATTATTCCACAAAACTCAAACCAAAGGCACATCCATGCACCTTTAGACGTTCTTACTATGGTTCACAATTTGAATCAGATGTTCCTCAAAGGACTTGTCAGGCTTGAGATCAACATGATCATCATTTATCATGTTATATAGATCAAGATGTTACTGATAATGTTGTGAAACATGAAAAATATCATTGATTACACTATACCATTTTAGAAAAGGCAATCAGTAAGCCATCAGTCTGATCCTCTCCGTGATGACAAATAGCCCTCACATACTTAGGCACAACCTTTCCATGATTCCAAAATGGATTGTGTTCCGACCTTGGTGACACCCAAAGAAACACACTATCACTCCCCCCCAGAACATGAGAGTTCTATTACATCAATCAGCATACAAACTCTACCTACTTTGAAATTTTTCCATCTACTTAGAAATCAAATGAACTTTCTCCAATATCTCCAGCATGAGACTCTGTCTAAAAAATTAAGATTACTTTCCTTCTAACCTACAAAAAATAGATCTACACTGTCTCCAATAGAGTGACTCCAGAGGTTCTATCTGAATTTTATCCTAAAAAATATTATTATAAGCAAACACAACATGTGCTAAATTATTTTCCCATGAACCAAAAAAACAAGGACACATGCTCTCAACATGTCCTCCAATACCTAGATCGTACGCTCAGAATTCACATCTATATGTAGGTATTAAGACATACTAAATAACACCTAGGTACCAAGCACCTTATGTATCCCCTCTAGATGAACTATGTGAAACATGGATGAAAATATTATTCTATAGTTCTCAGTACACCATTAAGCCTCATTATCTCATGAACATACAACTCACCCGACTGATCAACTGTATAAGTCTCCTACATCGACATGAATTTAGCCACTTTAGTCAACCATTATACAAAGACCCAAATTGAATAATTTTTTCAAGGAATCCAAGGAAGGAAAACTACAAAATCCATCATTACATCATTCCACTTCCATTATGGAATGGGAAATGAGTTTAAAAACCCACATAGATGTTGTTGTGTGGCCTTCACCAACTAATAGGTGAGTGATCGTGCCGCAAAACCTGAAAATTCATTCTTAAAACTCGGAAACCAATATTTTTTATTAATATCATGATATATTTTATTCAATATAGGATGTACTACCCAATTGGATTCATGAAAAGCATGCATCAACTCTTTGCATGCACTCACTGGTACCATAACACAGCCTCGAACATAGAAGAATTCATTAGCACCAACAACCCAACTAGATGGTGACCCCCCACATTTAATACTTTACTTCATATCCAAACACCCTATATTATCTATCATGATATCCTTGACCTGGATCAAAATCATAGACTCAATCACTATAGATGCAAGGGTCATTTTTATGTGCCCACTTGCACCTCAAGGTGCATCTTAGAAATAAATACATAATCCACCTCTCAAATATTAATTCATTATCCACCTGAATTTGAGTCTTCTAGATAACAGATTCTGTAACAAAAATCCCTTTTCCAGTTGTGTAAAAAAATCAAATATGAAGGATTTTTGGTACTTGACCCTCCTTCACCTTCGAAGATTAATATCCCGCTAAGTGAATATGAACATAATAATTCTATGATCTCTAAACATCATGAAACACTCTACAAATATGTAATGCCTCAAACACATTATGACATAAACCAAATTAGCTACCTCGAGATCATTGGTAGGTTAATTTTATTCATGATGCCTCAACTATCTTGAGAATTAATCTACAACCTAATCACACAGCGTCAACACTGCCCCAAGTCAAACAACTGACACATCACATAAAAAGTGTACTTATTACCAATTTCAGGTAAGATTAGAATCAGTGTGGTAGTCAACAACTTATTCAATTCCTGAAACGTAGTTTCTCATGCATCTGACCACTCAATCATTACACCATTCATTGCTAAGATTAAGAGTTGTGATACCAAAGGAGAGAAATCCCTAATGAACCTCCGATAATAACTAGCCTTACCCAAAAAACTCCGAACATCATAATCATTCTGGGGATACTCCCAAGACACCATAACCTACACATTCTATGGATATACCAAATCACCTGACACATGAATTATTTGTCCCTAAAAAATCACTTTAACAATCTAGAACTGAAATATTGATAGCTTTGCATAATGCTTATTATATCTTCATGTACTCAAGATGATGTCAACATGTTTGACATGATCGTAAAGAGTTCTTGAGTAAACCAATATGTAACTAACAAATACATCCATGATCTAATCCATATAAGTGTGAGATATCAGATTCATTATCTCTAAGAACACAACTGGTGCATTGGTCAACCCGAACATCATCACCGAAAAATCATACAACCCGTACCTACTCCTGAAAAGTTTTGTACAATATTTCATAAGGACTCACCCAAAACTAAAGGTATCATGATCTCAAAATAATCTTGGAGAACACTAAGGCACCCCTCATTTGGTCAAATAGTTCATCAATTCTAGGAAGTGAGTATCGGTTCTTAATCGTCATTTGATTCATCTTTCTGTAATCAACATATACCCTCAACAACCCATAATCATTCTTAAATAATAGTATGGGTGATCCCCAGGGTGATGCACCTATTCTATTGAAACCATTTAACTCCAATTCTTCTATCTGAGCCTTAATCTACTGTAGTTCTCCTTGATCCATTTGATATGGTGGAATAGAAACTGGTTCTACCTCTGGCAGCCACTCAATTGTGAACTCCACATCGCTTTCAGGTGGAAATACTTAGAAATCCATAGGAAACACATCCGGAAACCAATCCACCACATGAGGATAGATATGTTTCTCCACCTCTCCATAGGACTAGAGCACATCCAGTGGTTGGGTAAAATGACCTTGCATGTACTTTGAACATTACATGGGACCTAATCTCATGGCTAATAATTTCATAGATGCTTTTTCCATCGTCACCTCATCTCCAACCATCATTGGGAGAATCAACATAAGTAAGTGAAATGACTAGTATAATCTATCATTGATGTAACCCCTAGTTTCAAACTCATAAACTCTTCATCCTTCAATTGTCTCAAGGATTCTACATAGTTATGTTCTAGAAACATTTGATTGAAATCCTTCCACGCCATTCCTTCATCCTACTCTGCCTAAACCCTAATATCCCACCAATGCCTTGCCTTCCCTCTTAACACATAGGCTACCAACTTGAATCTCTTCTCAAGAGGAGTCTCCAGAGGATCAAGAGTAGTCTGGATAGACTCTATCAAAAACTCTACTTTTTCTGGCACACCCTCTCTGGTAATGGTTAGGGGGTGATGTAGTTGAAACTCCCTGGTCAGCTCGAACGCACTCCACACAACCCGCCATAGGTCTCCACCCAAAATTATTATAAAATAAGAAATATTATCATGGAACTACTCTTCATTATAATCTTGAACTACATGTTCTGATTTCTACACTATTCGGGGAGCATTCTCAGTAACATCCTCATGTCCCCCAACCGACACACATCCTTATGAAGGAATTTCTCTACAATGAAAAACACTATCTTTATAACACAATACATAAATATTCAATAAATATAAAGGGAGGATCTTCATTAGTTAACAATACACTATATCATATACACATCACAAACGTGTCTGATCATACCTGACACACTACCCTCAACCATCCATTCAAAGGTCATGGATAACATGAGCTAACTAATTCAAATGATCATCATCCTTCCCTTATACACCATTTTGAAACTATTTTCACATAATGACTTACTCCAATAACATTTAATTTCAAATACCACATTTTATCGAGAATAATTCTTTAATTATTGTTTAACATTTTCCTCCCCTTATAAACCACATATATTGTTTATTTGGATACAAAAATCATCACTCTTAATAATGTCAAAAGCATTCTGCACTCTATGTCCCACAAACCCATCCCATATGTGTTTGCCTACTATGATTCATGACACATCTATATAGAGGTTCCTAAAATGAGGATGAATTCAGAAAATTATTCCATTCTTTCCATGAGAAAAATATTATAAAATTGTCACATCACACCACATGTGCATCATCAGATGGTGAAATATCATAAAATGTAATAACACATAACAAGAAAAAGGATTCCTTCCTTGGGTGACATGGTTTTCCCATGTACATTGGTTAGATAATCAAAGGCATGAGTGCATTACATGTCTCGACAATGTTATAGTCTCCCATATACCATCCCAAAATAGTAATAAAGTGAAATGATCCTCCCTTGATACCACTTTTTAGTGTCCCCGGCCGAGGTGCCACTGAACCAGTCCCCCAAGTCGGGTCATCACATGACCTCAACCACGCCTCACCATACGCTAGAGGTTTCTGACTATCATCGATGATTTAATAGGTCCCGTGGGGAGACAATACCCACTTTAATAGAGTAATCCTTTGTAGAAGAAAAATTTAATAGAAAAATAATAATAAGAACAACCAATAACATGCATAATCAAACATCTCCCAAACTGGGTACAAACCATAAAAAAGATTAAATATGTCATTTCAGGTTATAAATATAAGAGAAAAAACTCGAAAATAATGAAAAATAGAAAAATCCACAAAACATACTTGACACCAAGTTTGTATCCACTTCCATGAAATTCTCAGGCCCAACTCAACTCCCTAAAATATGGCATTTTCCCTTGTCCTGGCCTGCATGCATGATATTTTCTCATGTACCCAGTGGGATCCCTAGTAGAAAGTGAGTATAACTCAGTAGGCCACCACCAATGGTGACTATGAATATCCAATATAACATGTAGTGTATGAAACTATAAATATGTAACAAGAAATAAGAAGAAAATACATGTCCACTTGTTAACAATCTCTACATAGCTACACGACCATGATGCCAACTCATTGTGTCTATATCCTTACTAGTTCATCATCAATCACATATAGTTTGTGGAATACATATTTTGAAAAAGGGGAATTAATAATTCCCAAACTCACTAGGTATAACATTAAAAACAACACAATATCCTCACCCCAATGCCTCAGTCTAGGTAGAATGCAACAATTAGGGAAATAGGGCATTGTCCCCTTCCCGAACATATGCATTGTGGGTGGAGTTAGAGCATCTGTCCAACTCGGCCTAGGGGAGGAGCCTCGGTCCTTTATCTCTTACCTATTTCCATGTTAACATGATTATCCAAAGATTCACCACACAAAACCATATATTAATCTAACAAAACAAATACGTATAATAATAATAATCCATAACAATAAACATGGTAAATCATATTTTTTCATAACCCATTAACACATTTTTCCTTTACATGACATATCCCATTTAGCCAAATTACCACTTTCCAACTTATCTCATGAAGCATATTCAATCATTCATTTTTTTCAATGTGTTATAAAATTAATAAATCCCGTTATGAAATCCACTTCAACATATTTCCCATTCCACATACCATTATCAATTTAGCAAAAAATATTTTCTGCATGCACTAACTCACTTAAGCATATCTATCATAT
The DNA here is from genome assembly GCA_963277665.1 of Viscum album. Lineage (NCBI taxonomy): Eukaryota > Viridiplantae > Streptophyta > Magnoliopsida > Santalales > Viscaceae > Viscum > Viscum album. The sequence goes on along the minus strand of OY728133.1, from coordinate 1,367,126,354 downwards.
TTGATATGACTCTCACCAAAACCCCAATTATCCTATAACTCATTTGAAAATACATTATAAATATTGACACACATAAGAAGGACTCCACATGATTTCAAAACTATATAGAACTCACTTGGCTAATTCTAGGTTCAAAAAGTCTTGACACCCCCCATAGATGGCCTTAAAAGAGTCAAGTAAAGCTTGATTCATCCCTTGGAGACCATGAGGGTTTTCATTCATTATTTAGACACCCAAAATAAAAAATAAATTAAAGGGTTTCAAAATAACATCACTATATGATAAATAACAACTTTGGGCACGCATAAATCTTCAACGAATCTATAGGCTATAACTTGTAGACCACCTACCATGAATCCATTGACAAACACTCCCTAAATCAAAGACTTAGATACCGATTCAACCATCCTATGAATCCTTAACCTATATCTCAATGGAAAAAGTGGTTTTTAGAGATTCATAAAGAGATGTAAGAAGAATGCAGACCCTAATCAAGAAGGTTAATCAAGGAAGAGATTAGACTTACCCTAAGCTTCGATCAGCAACCGACGACACTCCAAATGACCACAAAACTAAAGTAAAAACACCCTTGGGATATCTTTGTATCATTGGTTCATCACCAGGGTTTAGGGGAGAAGAAAAGAGGAAAATCCCATGTTGTTGTTAATAAAAATCCTAAAGTGGAAATTTTTTAAATTTCATAACTTTTATGGGCAGCACAGTTTACATAAAGAGTTTTACAAACTATGTGCAGACCGTTCGAGTGGTATTGTCCCAAAATCACCCCTTCACAAAGATTCTTGTGAATTATACATGGTTTACTCAACCTTACAATAACCTTTAACAATACATTATCAAAGGATACATGGTTACAAGGGATTCTCTACATGGTTTGCACTAACCATGTTCAAATTGTACAACCTACCTCGAAATTCATTTTTACTCTACTTTCTTTCCTTAGACCCCAGAAACACCATCAATCCTTCACATGGACTCTAGGGAAACACTTATTTGACCAAAATAATTGACTTAAGCTAAAATTAAACAACCATACCTTCATAAAATTACTATATCTTACTATGTTAGACCTTCACTCCTTGGTAGATATTTCCCCTATAGACAGAATTTGTCCAGATAGTAGATATCATCTATATTTGTTTTCCAAATTTTTTTATGACCATGTTAGATTATACATTATATATGGAGTGATATTGATGAACCTTTGATATTGGACCATCAGAGTCGATGCTTATATAGAGGTGGAAGTGTGAGACCAAGATTAATCTAGTTTCGCCACCCATGTACTAGGTTGATGTATGAGTTGTTTATTCCATTGGTGGATTTCTTATACCCCAAAGGACCTAAGGTCATAATCCTCGATTCATTTTCTATAAAACCCCAATATAAAAATATATATATTATACCAAATATACATTACTTAAACATTACATCTTACAATAATATCACACATCTTAGAGAATCTTTTGGTTTACTGACATTGAGTACCAATTATAGAGGGAAATTCTTTTAAAAAGATTGTGAATATTTATATATATTTTTTTCACATTAAACTCAATTCTAGACTTCAAATAAGTTATTATAATGACCTGTGTCATTACCTATGTAAATTATGGGGGGAATATTGATTTTTTCTTATTTTTCATGGAGTTTTTCCTATTTAGAAGAGTTTTGGGTCAATTCATGTGTTTTCTAGAATTTAAATAATAATTTTAAAGATCAAAAAAATCGAGCATGGTTAAGACAAACTGTGTGGTATTCTATTCTAAACTGTGTGACATATGGTAATAGCCTATGGGGTGGTGCACAGTAATGGAACAAAGTCTGAAAACTATGAAAACTTGTCCAACATGTCATGTGATACCCTACAATGGCCACCCGTATTGTCCTCACCTAGTTAAAGAAACTATATTCCTAGACAGTGTGTGTTCCCAATAGAGACATAAAACCTTGAAAAGTTGGAACATTATATTCCCAACCATTTGACATAAATTATGTTCCTATAAATTGGATTAATCAAAAATAACCTTTTATTATCATAAATCCCTTGTATTAAATCATAATTATTAATATTCAAATCCCTCTAGAACACAGAGACGTGATAGTCTTTCCTTAATGAATTCATATCCTTATATGATCAATTCCAATGGATCCAATCTCATTAAGGGTCAGGAATTATGGTATGTGATGAAAGAGATTTTTTTGTTTGGGTTTAACCTAGATAGAAATATTTTCCATTGAAAAAAATCATAGATACGGTATTTCATTTCCTGATTTATTTATTTTGATCCCATCAAAATATGAATTATTATCTCATTTTTACAATAGTTGTGGATTCAATATGTCGATGAAATATCTTTTCCTAGAGCTATATATCTAATGAATGGTTGAAATTTATGGGTAAGGTGTCCAATATAGATCATATTGAGGCCTTTTTCTTCTAAAATTTCATCTTGGATCCATAATATAATGATGGTTTAATGGTGGATTTCTGTACATTGAATATACTAGTGGTTTTCTTCTATATTTAATGACTAATTCATGTTCTGTTCATTAATCCACAATATATCCAATGAATTTGAATCCTATTATTATACATATCTTGGAGTTAGTTTCATTTGAAGACTCCATGAAGTATTTATTTTCAGAAATTTCCATCTTAGCCTTTAATTGCCTCTTTTTCCTTAAATAAAACCATTATTTATTGTACAAGACCCTGTTATAGGATTCTTAGACATCTGAATAAGTTTTTTAGAGGTGTGAAACATGTTTTGAACTTCCGTTTCCTCAAATGTATTGGTGTAATTATTTAATTATAATGAGTTGGTATATTCTTTTTAATATTGGAATTTTCTTGTCATAGAATTAAGAGTTTACTAGGATTGGATTAACTCTATTTGACAATGTTGCCGCTAAGATAAGTCAATTAGTTTTTTTCCTATAATGGTTCTAATTAAATTAAATTAAATTTCTCATTGGTTGATTATCATGTGATAGTTTTTTTAGGGAATAATCCTAGAAATGGGAGATATACCCTCTATGGGTTTTCAGTCATCATTCCTTCTAGGTGCAGATATACAATGATTGATTAAGAAAATAAGACTTTCCACTTTTAATATGAGTTCCATATATCTGTTTAATTAAATACAATTTTGTTATTATTAATTATTTTTAATTACTGGTAATAATTAGTTCCTCATTGTTATCGATGGAGGCTAAATAGAATTGGATACCTCAAAGAAATAATTGGGTATTTTATTGGATGTGAGTTAACATTGTTTGAGGTAGTTTATCACATGTACACTAACCTGTGGTGTTATGCTTTGTTTATTGACATGTGATGTGAGGTTCTCCACCTTTGGATAATGAACCTTATATTCATAATTTTTACGAATAAAAAGTAATTATTAATTAATTAATTACCCTTAATTATTAATTAATTAAATAAACATTGCCTAATGAAATTGGAAAAAGTTACAAAGGCCACGATTGACCCTTTATCACTACCTTAATGCCAGTCACTGATGGATGATGCTTTCTTACTAATATGTTACTTAGATTACATGGACCTTCTTAGATGTGTGTTAATGGAACATAATACCTAGACCCATCAGAACATGTTTGATTCATTGATCACATGTGTGTGTGTGTGTGTAACCCATGAGACCTTGATTTATTCCTTCCTAACATTTGTGTGTGTGTACAACCCATGAGACCATGGTTGGTTTTTGATCACATGTTTGTGAATGTGTAGAAAGTGAGATCATGATTGGTGTTTTATCACATATGGGTTCATGTGTAGCTCGTGAGACCCATATATGATTCTTGATTCCATGAGTATAATTATGTCCTTGTTATGCGATGTTTTATGATGATCATGACTTTTTTTATGTTTCTAATATTTTTTTATGATGACATCCCACATAATTATGCTATATTGTATTCCATGTTTTTTTATTTTACCTTTCCATTAGAATTGGTTTTTGGTACTCGAGACTGGGGGAAATCATGATATAGTTATCACTTAGAGGGAGATTGTACATGAATTTCCATGATAATGATAAAGGACATGAGGAAATTGTAGGGTCATAATAGATTTTGAGGCCTAAACCATGGTAGTGAAATTTGGGACGATTACCATTTTTGTAACGCCTAGAGATTTTGTGAAATATTTGTTTGTAATAAATTTAATTTCATTGATATGTTTCATTACACACATCATCAAGTTTTAATGATCTCAACCAACTATTAATATTATTTTTTAATCTTAAAATTTATTACATATCTATTAAACTTGAAGGAATTAATATAAAGAAAATAATTTAAATATTACATGTAATGGTTTTATATAATGGAAACATATTGATAAAAAAACTCAATTTTTTGAAAAGTCTTTATATATTTTGAGAAATCCATTTTCTCCAAAATTGTTTCTTAGTGCCTTGTGTGAAAAAATAATAAAATCATTTTCTTCAATGTTATATAAATTTATTTTTGAAAAAAACGTCATTTTTTACAACAAAATGTCAAAATTATCATAGGGTTAATTTTTAGGATTTTTAGACAATTCATTTCATGGTGAATAGTGAAAAATAATGGGTTTTTTTTAAACTAGATTTTTCATTTAATGAATTTATAATTATCATAATATATTAATATGGTTCTAAAAGTAAAATAAATTCAACTATATATCTATTTATTCTATTTGGGGTATTTCAATCAATTTCATACTGGTTTTTTATATAATCTTTTTTAAACATGTGAAGGTTTTCAAATTTGAAAAACTATTCTTCATCAAGTATGTGAGTTTAAGTTTAAATTAAATAATTTCACACATGTTAATGAAATTTTTATAAATTGATCAATATTTAGTAACATCAAAATTAATATTACCTAATGTATTTAGTATAATTTTTTTCCAAAATAAATAGTACAAAAGTTAAAATTTATTACCATTATTATGGTTAGAACAGGTTTATCAGGGTGTGAACTCAGTAGATAGTATGTACACAGACCTTACATATTTTCTAATACCTATTATTTGTACATATTTTAATTTTAATTTTCATATACTATATTTTTATGTGTTTTTGGGACACTTTTCATGTAATGTGATCATTATAATAATTTAAGTAAGGAAAAAGTAATAATTCCACCCACATGCTTTTAAATTTCAATTATGTTTTCAAATATGGATAAAAGAAATATATGAATGTGTGTTGATAGAAATTTTGAAAATAATGTGACTAATTTCATTGGGGTAATTTATTTTTTATTTATAGTAATTTTATAATAATGTTACATGATTAATAAAGGTCAGTTATGCAAATATATAAATAATTGAATATTAAAATAAAAGACACAAAAAATAAAAAAAATATAAATAGAATTAATTATTATATTATAAGAATACTTTAGATAATTATTATATTTTAGGAAAATTATAAAAAAAATATATCCTTATAAAATCATTCTAATGATAATTTTATGGTCAAATTAAATGAATTGTGACTAAATTGACATTAATATGATATTATAATAAAAAATAATTTATTAAATGATTTAAAATCAATAAAACATATACACTATGAAAATTCATTTGTTTATGCTTAAATATATTAATCATGGTCCATTCATGGACCAATGGTCCTTCTATAATTGTTATATTCACCCCTAAATAGTAAAAAATTGGTTCCTATAGTAATGAGGAAAATGGGGGGTTTTCATGTTTCATACAATTGTGTTAAACATTATTTTTACACACTCATAGTACATTAATTTTATAAATAGTATTCTATATTTATAATAATTGGGTAATAATTATCTAATAAGACTCATTTTTTTATTCTTAATGTATGAATCAGCTAGGTAAATATATAAAGAATCTACTTTCTGTGGTGATAACTAAAATGGTAAAATTAAGTAATATTAAATGATAAGTATTTAAATATTAAAAACATGTGTTTTTTATATGGTTTTGGTGTTTATTGACCATGTATATACACCTTTCCTTTAATTATAAATATTATAAGTAGATTGGGTAAGAGTGACTCCCAGTTATTCAATTGTAATAGGTATTTTCAAAAATTCCACTCTTCATCCATTATAAAAAGCCACCCCCTACTTCATCACACGTATATGGATCATTTAACAAGACAAACCCTACAAATATTCATACAAAAAATCATTATTAATTTTATATAACTTCTTTTCATCCCAATATAACAACCTTTGGGTCATTGATAAGAGATACAAAGGGTGTTTTATAAGAAAATGCAATTATCTCCACAAAACACTTTATTTTTAATTATTGAATTACAAAATTAATTAATTATAAATTAAATAAAATATAATAACAACAAGATAAAAAAATTTCTGATATGTTATTATCTTTATATAATAACCTATATCCATCTCATCTTCTATCAAATGGTTAATTAAACTATAAATCATGTGTGTGGTAGACTACCCCTTCCTGAACTAATCTAATTTTTTAAATAACCACCTCTCATAGATGGATATAATGATAGATATAGTTTCTATATATTTTATTTAAGATCTTATTATACATATAAAATTATAATATCTTGTATACCTTCTTAAATCCCAAGTATTGGAAAACAAAATTTTTGTTTGTGTGAGTGGTGGACTACCGCCTCGTGAACAGATGTGATGTGTTTTTTCATTTATAATTCACAGTGATAGTAATAAGACAATATTAAATAAATTAATATGATATTTGTAACATAATTATAATTCTTAAATTATGATATCTCATATAACATCATACTTTCTATTCTATGGGGGATATGATAACGTCATTTGAATGTACATTGGACCTCCGCCTCACAAAGAGATGTGATTCTTGTATCACTATCACTGTGAATGAAAGGTAATTAGAGTAATTTTAATGAATATATGTGATATATATGAAATAAAATTTATTATGTAAAAATAATATATTATTCACCTTCCTTCTATTTCATCCATTGAGAAAATGGAAACTACATTCATGGGTATGTACAGCCTACCGTCTCGATGAACACTTTATTTCACATTATGTCTCTAACATTAATGAATTACTATAAATACCTATATAATAAATTTTTAATTATATCATTTTAACAGACTTTATGTGTCTTAACCATGATCAGAGTAAGAGGATTAAAAATAAAAAATCAAAACATACATGATAAGCAAATCAATTATTTCTAGAAACGTGATTTTAATATGGAATTGTTAATAAAATTGTAAAAAAATTCATAAGAACAAAAATATGGTATGATATATATAATTATGGTCATATAATTTATGTATAATAAACATAAATTTATTACACCAGAGTTTCAAACATTTGTAGTGAATTTTGAGAAATAATGTAAAGGATTTGTATTCTCTCTTCTATTTTAAATAGTCATATACCATATTCTCACCTTGTTTTTTCTAGTGGTGTATATAATACCACCTTTAAATTTTATATAATTAATTTAATTATTCTCATGATATTTAATGTTTCATTTAATTTTAATCTTTCATTGGCTTATTATTCATAAGTTAACAATGTAGAAATGTATTTTATTCCTAAATTTGTTTTTATTGGGACATATGTTTTATTATGCATCTATATTATTTTATGTGATTTATATACAACACCTTTGAAAAATTTTATAACTCATATAAATATATTAATGATATTTAATGTTTCATTTTATGTTATAATTTAATTGTTCTTCTGATTTAAAAGATACCAAAGTGGTAAAGGTTTTATGTTATGATATTTTGTTCATCGGGGTTGTTTATGATTATGATTTCGATGATGAAAATATAGATATTTTTCTCTTCTTTTTATGTTATGATAATAAATTTTTTCCATTAATTTTCTTATGTTTATGTACTCATGATTCCGAAATAATATTTATAAGAAATCAAATTTTATTTCCGTCTTTGTTCAAAACCATTCTTTCTTCCATATCTATGTTTTCTAAAAATGTTCTCAAAAAAATTTTCATAATACTATAAGATTTTTCAATTTTACTTTTTCACTTCATTGAATTTTTATGAAAACATTTAAATTAATCTTATTTTTTTTCTCAAAACAAGTTTCCATTAGATTTTATTGAAAATATTAAAGGAAAATTTATTTTCACATGTACAACATTTCCTTCCATCATGGGAACTCAATGTTATAATGAATACCATATATGTATGAAAATATATATTTAGTCAAAAGGATTTTCAAAACGTTTCATGTTAAAAAAAATTAATTGGAAAAGATATTTTCATCAATAAATGTATTGAATGATTTTTAAATAATCCATTTAAATTTTAAATGGTTATTCTCAATGAAAATGATTTTGAAAATGTTTTAAATTTTTTATTATTATTTATTCTATATTAGAAAGGATATTTGGATTAAAAAGTGTTTAAAATAATTTTTAAATATTAATTTATAATTTTAAAGTGATATTTTCCAATAATATGATTTTGAAAATGTTTTAGGTTTAAAAAAACATTTGTCAAATAGAAAGGATATTCTTCTCCGAAATTTTTTTAAATGATATTCAAATATTAATTTATAATTTATCGAATTTATTTAGAATGAAAATGATTTCTAAAATATATTAGGAATATCTAGATTTGAAAAGATTATTTACAAAGATATTTTTTTCACTATGAAATATTCAATGTTATTTTTAAAAAAATTTATTTTCTATCAAAGATGAAATTCTATGATGATAAATAATATTTTCTAGGAGTATGATCTAATCTTGTCATCATTATTCATTATTTTGAAGTTTTATGTTTATGATGTCAAAATATTTAGGAAGCCTGATTCTTTTTTTCATGGCATATTTTATGGTGAATTGTTTTTTGGAACCAATTTATTTTCATGGTTTCTGATATGATGAATGATTTATGATATTATGTTACATTTATTTATGATTTTCATTATGTGATGGGATGGAGATATATCCACCTCTAATAAATTGGGTAGTTTTTAATGTTCTGTGCAATTAAAAAGTACAATAGAGGTTAACCCAAGCCTAAAAAAAGGAATATTGGAGGTTATCCCAAGTTTGAAGATGGTACATGAGTGGTTAGCTCAAGCGTACGATGATATGAAACTCTTGGTGTATATCACTGACTTATTTATTTCTATTATTATGTGTTTTCCTCAATTCTATGTATTATTCTAATGTTACTCCATCATGTCATATATTCCATGATTCCTTTTTAATTCATTCATGATGAACTTGCATGATTTATTCTGTGACTCGCGTTTATGATCTATGATATACAGGGTAATGTTTTCATATGTTATTCTCATGTTATCATTCCATTGTGCTCATGAAATATTGAAATATCACATGTTTTCCTTACCTAGAATCTGAGATCACCCTTTATTATTTTTACATTCCGTAAGTTCTAAAGAGATATATTATGTGGGATATGTCTAATAAGGGTTATATTTATAATAAAATTAATGGGAGATGATGTAGTTCACTTATGAAATAATTTTTAATGTTTCAATGTTTCTAAAGGCACTAGAACTAAATAATTCTATTATGGATCTTTATTTTATGTATTGAAAATTGATCTAATATGATGTAAAATTTATAAATGAGATTTTTGGGTGTTTACAATTGGTATTATAGTATATATTTTGTTAATAATTTGGAATCTAGGATGAGAATTATTTAGTTAGGAACCCATAGTATGAGTCTACAAATATGATAACATTAAAAAAATTTGTCAATGAAGATTTTTTGTGGTTCAATGAGAAATAAATCCTTGTATGGATCCCTAATGTGGGGGTGGTTCAAAAACAGATGTACCTCGAGGTAAAAACTCTAATAATGGAATAATGTTCCTGACTTGAGTGTTACCTAGTACATGACAATGGTATTTTCTATACATCTATTTTGAAACTCATAGGGAATGTTCATAGGCAAATCAACATTTTATTTTCAAATCAATATAATGAAATTAAATATATGATAATCATGGATGATGTAGGCTAAACCTACGGTGTCTTATGTCAAAAATGTGGTCTCATGATTTAGAAATCAGATAAATTATTTTTTACAATTATATGGTTTCTAATATAAGTAATGTTTCTCACACTATTTTTTTTCTTTTTAGTCAATAGTGGGAACCAAATAAACAGGGTTAAAATGTAATGTGATATATAAAGTGTTGATGAAAAATAATAATGGGATTTTAATTGTAGTAAAATATATTGTAATTATGACTAATAATTTATCCTAATATATGATTAATAACATACAATGTAACCACCTCTCGAACTCACCAAATAATTTAATGATAATGATAAATTAGAGATTGGGTTATGGAGAATGTGGACGAAATAATACTCAGTTTTAAATATGTCAAGAATTTTGGAAGAAGCTCTCAATGGAATACATCAAGGGAATGAAATGATTTTATGTTTGTAGAATAAGGTGATAGAGTAAAGAATTACTGAGGAAAAATGAAAACATTTGTTAACACAGTGGATGAAAATAATTACCTCCCTAAGGTTTTATTGATAGATGATTCTTTTAAATAAGGTAAGTATGGGAATTATGAAAATTGATTTCCTAGGGGTAAAATTTCATGATGAGAATCAATACATTAGTATAAGTAATGTTTATATTAATAATTATGAAGATACCATGAATGAAAAATGAATCTTTCTAGAAATTATAACTTTTTTATAGTAAACGTATTAAGAATTATTAAATTGAGGTTCATGAATATTATGATTGGATTCATATTTCTTATTTTAGGATGGAGGTATTAAGAAAGAAGGTGATGATGCATATTTTTTCATTTAATAATGATGTGGAAGTTATTGAAGTTTTTAGTTTTGTAATTCATGAATTATGTTATATAAATCATGAAATATATAATGATTATTTTTATATGATTTTTCATTAATGATTTAGAATATTATATTGAATGGTACTCATGAACTACAAAAATGATTTAATGGAAAGGTGGAATTTTATTTTAAAAACAATATTAATGAAATATAACCCTTAATGTGTTCCTGATATTGATAACATGATGTTAAGAAAAAGAGATGATAAATATTAATAAAGTAAATCAGATAGTGATGATTACAACGAAATTAATTAATGATTTAATGAAAAATAGTTTGATATTATCATTGATGTAGCTTACAACATTTTTTGATTAATGGAATATTTTCAATATTCATTTATTTTATTTAAGGAATGATAAAGTAGATTATTTTTTAAATAATTTATTTTTAATTATTATTTTATAGTAATTAAATATATTACCATGTTTCAGAAGAAATTATAATCAATTTATTCAAGTATTTAGTACGGTACATTAAGAGCTACATCACAATGTTTGTATGATTAATGACTAATTGATTTTTGGAATTTATTATTCTTATTTATAAATTTTGGATTTCAATTTTGACCAAACATGGTGGATCATTAAGGTTAACTATCCAGGGAATGGATTATGTTGACCATTGATTGTAATAGGATAACTTGTGCTAAGAATTTTGGGCTTGGTAAATATTTAGAGGCTGATGGAATGATGTAATAAATCTGGATTTCCCATGTATTAATTAATTATATTATATAGATTATTTTCAGAGCTATGTTCTAAGAGAGAGTGAGATTCCAATGCTTAGTTTTCAAAGTATTAATTTTTGAAATATACTAATTATATTTATATCATGTGTATGAATTTATCATGAAAAGGTTGAATAAATCCTGAATGGAGGCTCAGATAAGATATCTAATGACACCTTCTAATTTGGAATACATGTATTATAATTGGAGTGACATAACCTTTTTCATCATTGGGTTTTTGTGAATAAGTTTTCACATTCACAGAATTCAAAAAATAAATAATTTTGTTCATATTTTTTATTTTTCATTGATGTAGTGACCTATTTCATCTATATAAACATTGTTATTAGTCATCCATTTAATTATCCAGATAACATAGGTATTGAAAGGAACCATTTGATATAATCTATTGGATGATCTTTGGAAGATGATTTCAAATTAGATCGAATCCAGGATCGTGCACCAATGAATTTTGTGGATCAATCCAATGATAGAAAAATAGAACTTTTAATCAATAGTGATCAGTCAAAACTCCATGTATGGTGTTTGATTTTTGATTTAAAACTTGTAATTTGTCCCATTTAAAATTTGGGTCAATTCCAAGAACAAGAATTGAACAATTCATGAATATTTTATTTCATTATGGTGGATTGATTATTCATTGTTCAAATCCCTCTTTATTCATCAAAATCTTGGAAAATTTATCAAGTCTAAATAAAAAAGGCCCAATATTTTTCCCCACATATTTTTCTTTATGGATTTCTCTCCCGTTTCTTCAAAAATTCATCATTTATAGTTTCTTTGGACAATGTTTCAATGAAAACCTGATATTTTATAATTATGTTCCCATTATTTATCTTAACCGATCAATACCACAGGTTTGGTTCATAGGTGTAATCGAGCTGAAATAATGATGAATGATTATTGGAGGTGGATTATAATATAATAGTTGTTCACATTCATCTTGTATTCAATGTTGTGTCAATAGATGATGATTGTGGGAATTTATCAAGATAATTTGAAGCCTAGAATACCAATCTCAAATGACGGGAAGTTCGGATGACCCTAGATCAAGGGTTCTAAGTGAGATAGGCAGTGGAAATTTAACCAATGAAATGGAATAAAAACCATCGTGATTTAGAAAAATCTGGTTATACAGCGTGAAATATGGGATTACATACTGTCTGAGACCCCTGGAAGTGGTACTAGGGTTTCTACTAGAGTTAAATATCACATTCCATGTGAATTTTTCTAGGAATATTGATAGGAAACCTTGAGGATAAATATAAATTTTTATCCCAAATTAAATAACCATAGACATGGATAGGTGTACATGGGATGACTATGTGTACACAAATTAGTACATGAGCATGGACAGCGGTACACAGGCATGGGAAGATGACTCATGAAACGTGATGGGAGATCTCAAAATTTAGTTTACTATTACAACCCACTATGTATATGGATACTTACATGTTTTTTGAAGAAGTATAAAAAATGAAAATGAGTGGTTGGGAGGACATGTCATGCACCACTGTTGAGGGTGTTTGGAGACTTCCATTTCATTCGTTTGGACTAGTATAAGTTATCGTTGCACTATTGGTCCATCCACTCAATGGTTTAATGTGGAATTATGTCCACATATAGGGAATGTGATCTCCTCAAGAGGATGAGTCTTATATATACTTTGTGGTGTCCCTATATGGCACCAAAGTTTGATCTTTTATCATTTTATATCATATGTTGGGTTTTTGCAATCTGCATGACCTCCAGGTGTAGGGTGTTGATCGTCAATCTAGTATATCATATTAGTAGGGTTTGTGGTATCACAGGGATATAATCCCATACATTGTAGGTTGATCCAGATTGTGTTTTTGGTGTCCCCCAGAAGTCTTTTTTTAGGCCCTATAGAAAGTCATGTTTAATATACTTGGATATTACATCATTTTAGATGAATATTCAACATGTCAAAAACGTACATGTATGAGGACTATAATAGCTTAGTGTATCTGGAAACATGGAAACATAATATTCTAACATGCTCAAGGATCATAAACGTCTCCCTTTAACATCACTCTCATTACTACTCCAACTTAATACCTTTTTTCATAACCTAGGGAAAGGAAACATATTAAAGGGGTCATCTCATATTATCGGTAATGGTAAACCAGAGAGATATGTCAGTGTAACATGCATATAAGGGTATGAGAACATGATAATAACATTATAATATCTAACCCTACATATAAAATATCATAATCAAGAGTCATGGAAAAAATATTGGTAGTTCATAAGGCATAAATCTTAAGGTAAATAAGAGAATAATCTATGAAAGGATAACATAGGAGTAAGACATGGAATTTGTGGCAGAAACATAAACATATAAAAACATTCTATAAGTAATGATTTATCATAAAAAGTTATCTAGGAACTTCATGTGGAGTACAACTACTAGGAGGGACACACCAGCATCCCCAATTTTATCACTTTCCTTATAGGGGGTCATGTCACACCTTCTTCCCATAGTGGATCAAGACTGTTGACATGTTCTAATACTTAAATTATGAGCTTTAAGTCTTTAAAAAATGCATTTGAGGAAGATATATGTCCCACCAATTACAAAATGAAATCAAACTTATGTGTACTATAAGGTATTATATCATTCATCATATCATGACCCATAAAAAGATTTGGGTTTCATTAAAATCATATCATAATAACTGAAATGAAATGGGTATCATAAACAATTTATCATATCATAACCCATGTAAAAGAGTGACAATGTGTAATCATAGAATAACCCATGAAATGAAGTGGGTTTCATAAGAAATATAGCATTGTATAACTCATGGAATAGAAATAAGTCTCGTAAAAGTCATGTGATCTTAATAATAAAGCACTCAATGAAAAAATAATAATAGTGTCCTTGGATCATATTCCTCATAAAAAATAAATTATATCAAATGGAATTATAATAGATGGAGAATTATTTTCAATTATCCCATGGATAATTTCTTAATGGAATTAATATTTATTTGGAAAACATTTTTTAGAACATTAAACATTTTCAATATACATTTCCTTGAAAACTACATTGAAAAATTTTTAATTAAGAATAAAATAATTTAATAGAATTCATTAGAAAAATATCATTTCCACTTTTAAATATGGTTCAAAAAAACATTATGAAGATACATTTTCTAGAAAATAACCTTGAAAAAATATAAAGGAATATTGATATTATTTTGAATATTGTTTCATTGAAAATAATATTGAAATCATATAAAGGAATTCCATAAAAATTTTAAAAAAAAATCCTCCAAAAACCATCAAAACTAGATATATTAAGGTTTCAAAATTTTTTTAAAAATATTCTTTTAAAATGTATTTAAAAACATATAAATGAAATATTTAAAAAATCATTTTTTTTAAAATAACAAAGAAAACATATAAAGGATGTTTGAAATTTATTTGAATTTTTTTTTGAAAATATCTTTGAAAATAAATTTTAAAACATAGTAAATATATAATTCATTCAAGAGACCATTTCCTTTTAATTCTAATTAAAAAATATATGAATGTCAAGAATAATAGGAAGAACTTTTTTTTAAAGAAAATTAACATTCATTCAATAAAAATAAAGCTTTTAAGAGAGGAAAGTCATGATGGTGGGTAAATCCCTACATGCTGAATATTTTTTTTCACTATAGAATGTTTAAAAGGGCTCCATGATGAGAAAATGGAAAGAAGTTTCCTTTTAAAACAAATTTTTAATAAAAATTATAAAAATGATAAAAATGTCTTTTTAAATTCATATTAAAATATTTTTGAAAATATTTTTTGAAATCAAGGTTTTATAAGAACACATATTTCCAACCTAAATGGGAGATAAAGTAAGATTATCATAATAAATCATAATTTCCATAAGTGAAAAATAGTGGAAAAATGGTACCATTACATGGATATAAAAATAATAACCATAGTATAAGAAAATTAATGATATTTTTTTAGAGATGGATAACAATATTTTATAAATGGATGTATAATTCAAAAAAAATATCAACAAATGAAGATATTTTTGCAATAAAATCTCACCATTATGGTATCAATGAATCTTAATCCCCATGAAATAATAACATTACATAATGCATAAAATTACATGATAATAAGTATAATGATGATATACCATATCATATAGAATTATATACACCTTGTAAAAGAATATAGCCACATAACATAACATGTTCCTCAAAGAAGGTAGATTGAGGAAAAATTACCTTACTCATTTGGTTACATTTGAAATGTAAACCACATGAAAGATAGATCATAAAATCGATATGTAAATACCAATAAATTTAATGACGATAATTACAGAATAAAATTATGTGAATTATATACACCACATAAAATTAATGGTTGGTGAATATGAAATATATCTCATAGATATAATAAAGTGAGATGATATTTTTTTATTACATGAGTAACTTTTGAATCATGTGATTTGAGGAAGAATAAAATCCATCAAAACATTTAATATCATGAATTAATGGTTATTAAGGATATAACAACTCATAGGGTATTATATACACCAAAAACAAAAAAAAGTGGGGAATATAGCATATATCTCATATAAATTAAAGTGAAATGAGAGAACCCTTACTGTAAATCTTAACTTTCATTATACATGTTCAAACATCTTGTATAACAAATATAAGTTTATTATAAATTTTTCACATATATGAAGTCCTAAATATCATATCGTATATTGTTTTATTGTGAAATCATATTAAATATTCATTAGTAATTTTGTGTTTATGGGGCTTTTCAGGTAATAACCACATTTTTTTTCATAAATGTTTTGACTTGTTATTTGGGATCCTCCTAATTAGATCATGATTTACTTCTTTCAAAAATATATAACATGCTATAAATAACATATATATTCGTTATATAATTGTTTATAACAATATAAAAAAGATATAAATATTAAATGGAATACACTTTTCTTGGAACCAGTAGATTATATGTATGCATGATTGACGTCTCTATTTTCTTATCATATTGAAAGAATTAATGTAAAAGAAATATATCTGTATATATATAGTATCATTAATGTATAATTATTATATATGTCATATACTTATACTAAACCAATTCTTAATACATTCAATTTATATTGTGAACGAATAACATCAATTTGAGGAGGTGGTAGTCCACACATCTACAACTGAAGTTTTATTATTCCCACAAAATGAAAAGCATGAAGTTATTGTCTTATAATAATTATATTATCATAAACAAATAATAAATATAAAATATTCCACATAAAAAATATATTTAAATCATTACATTCATTCAAGAGATGTGGTAAAGGAAAAAAAGGACATCATTTTCCAGGTGGTGTTCTTACGTACACACGAACGATACGTTCATTACACATTTGATAAAATATTGTATAGGTGTAGGTCGAAATCCTAGAATAAAATAATATCATTATATTGAGGATAATTATGTTATTATATACTAATTGAATAATAATAACTAAATTATAGTATAATGAAATTAAACATAAATTCATATTGAATAATGCAATCTCATTTTCAGGTAACACCTTTGGTTTGCATCAAAGGGCTTTCTTGTCTAGTTTTATGACCAAAGTGAGGCTTCTAGAACGAGAGGTGGGATTTTTGGAGATTATTTAGGAAGCTTTTGGATGTGAAAAATGTATTATGTTGTGTGATAAAGGGGGTGGGGGGTAAGTTCCCTTCTATAGTGGATGAGGTGTGGAATTCTTATAAATATAAAAAGTTAAACACAATTGGGAGGTCACCCTTACATCACGTGGCTCAAATTATTTTTTTAATATTTCATATAATGGATGATATAGTCAAACTATGTCCATAAAAGTTATCTGGGACTTGTTTCTATGGTGTATGGGACCTCAAATTAATGTTTAACCACTATATAAACACATTTTTACCATAATAAATGTAATTAATTTTAATTACATTCAATAATATTTCTGGTATAAAACTATGTTAACCTTCATAGAAATTATAAATTATTGTAATTAAAAATATGGAATTAATTTAATAAAATTATAATGGGATAAGTGGATGAAATTAATTAAAAATAAATCCCTCGGAGAGGGTGAAATGATAGGCTTCTAAACTGAAACACTTCAAATGCTTGAAATGTTTTATATCAAATTTAAATTTGAAATTTGTTAAAATGACCTAAATTAGATTAATTTATGCATTATTGATGTAAAATTACTTTAAACCCAAATTAAAATATATTTTATCTATATTAATATATTATATGAAAAGGATGTTTTCAATTAAAATTCTTTGTATTTTTAGTATTCATCCAAAAATGAAATATTTTAGTAAAATACCAAAATGTCTCCCAATTTTACATTTTGTATTTATCTTTCAAAAATTATGTTTATCTTATAAAATATAAAATTATTCATTTCTCAAAATTTATATTTAAAATAGGTGCACTATTAAAAGGCGTTGAATTTAACTTTTATAAAAATACATCTTTTTGTTTATAAAATTGTATTTATTCTTATATTATACCCATGTAATATATTATATGAGTATTATTAATATTGGGTAAATGTATTATATATAAATTTTATTGAAAAAATCATCAAAAATATTTTGAGTAATTTTTATTTATAAAATGTCGTTTGTTCATAGAGAAATCATTTTCCTAGAAATGGAATTTATTTAATTTAAAATTGTTCTTAAATTCATTTCTAACTAATTGTTAAACAAAGTACTAACTCTTTATAATTTTTAAATAATACTTTCACAATTTAATTAATCTTATTCATAATATCCATTAAATTGGATAGGTGGTAACTATAATAATATTTTAATAATAATATTAATTGTATATTTGAGGTCAGTAAAACTCAACATTGCATGTAATATACCCAAATGAGGAAACTCATCATTATGTGTAACACAATACAAACATAGTGTTGTGTATACTGAAAGCTGGTCAAATAATAGTGTGTATCACAACATTAACTTGGTGTTACATGCAATGAAAACTATTCTTTGTGCCTTTATATAAAAATGATATATTTAGTGTTGTGTTAAATGAAAAATATTGAAACGTTTAAAATAATTTGAAAAAAATATTTCAAAAAATATTGGGTTGTTACGTCCCCTATCTAATTATCGAGTTCTTAAGAGAAAATTTAGCATTAATTTGTGGGTATAAATTATCATCACCTCTTTTATGAGTGTATTCAATGATGACAAGGCTCGAGGAGTTGATTCTCTTGAGACATGAAAGTCTTCAATGAGAATATTTTGAATGGTAGTTTGGTTGTGATCACCTAGAGGCATGGTTTCCATCCTGATAGTATCTGGTATTTTTTATACATTGATTTCTATATCCATATTATTAATTATTTTGAATAGTTTTCTCAAGGTGTCCTAATGGGTATTGGGATACTCACACCTACATGGGATCTACCCCCATGTCTTCTATATAACAAAGACTATGGACCGTTTAACGATGTCCATTGAAGTATAGATGATTGTGGAGTGTAGATTGAGTTATATAGAGTGATTAGTTTTCTAGGTGGATATATTTGATTATATTCCTCACCCTCTGAGTGTGTTGAACTCTTTGTTGTTTTTTGCTGGCTTCGTATTTGGACCCTTTTTCAATTTCATTACTCTACTATCATACTCATATTGTGGTATTATAGATGTATGCAAGCATTGTTTTCATCTGTTTTACATTTTGTAATTGTATAGGCCTAGATATATATATATATATATATATATATCTGTGTGTGAATGTGTGTGTTCAATTATATTAGGATAATCCCTCTAAGGTGTGTGATATGGCTATTTGGAACTTGTCACCAGCCCCTGTCCTATTAGAGTTGCGCTTAGGGTAGTCATTATTTGGGACTTGTTGGGTCATTTCATGATAGAGTGGTATGAGATCACTTGGTTCTACATTATTTTAAGAGCATGTGATATTGGTTTTGGTTTTGTGGAAACAATGTTAAGTATTTTGAGTTCAGGTTTTTAGCTAATGACCCCAGTATTAGTGAGACGTCTGATATATCCATTCACCTAAAATTTGATCACCTTCATTTTGACTCAATACTTATAGATATATTTTGTAGGGAATTAATTGTTACCAGCACCATATAGTAATGGATTTGGATTTCCATTTCCTTATTGATTCATCTCCCCAGATACACTCTTTGACCATTATACATCTTGTATATTTCAGGATGCCTCTATGACGATTTCCAACCAAGATTCGACTATGTGATTATGATGATGATTCTATGAGTGATGAGGATTAATTACATATTTCATATACCAATAATAGAACATTCAGGTGGTTTACTATCTATACAATCCCATATTAAGAAGTATATAGTTCTAGAAGTTCCAAATGAAGATATTTGCAGGCTGAGTGCAATTCATGATTTCTAGATAAAGATACCTCTACTGTTTCAATGTGAGAAAGTCCCCTAGGTTGTTAAGGACTGGAAAAAGGATGTCACTATATTTATGCTCCTTGTTAAGAGAATTCCTCATATGTATTCATCTTTAGAGATATGTTGGAAAAATTTGATGTTTAATGACTCAGTCACATGATGAGATAGCTTTTTCCTAGTCATAATTTATGAAATTATTTACATAGGAGTTTTATCATTCCATGTTGAAATCAGTGCACATATAAGATGTTATACATCTATAGTGGGGTAGTATGAATATGGTAGAGTATTCAGAAAGGATAAATAATATGTCATGATTTTCCATGGATATGATGTCGGATCTATGATTTATATCTTGGACCTTTATGTGGTTATTATACTGACTTATCATGTTTGTATTGATATCTCCTGAAATTAAAACCATTTATAGGAGTTCTTAAGAATTCCTTATTGGTGGAGAGCTTCCTATTAGACCAGGTGCCAATAGTTGGTGCTGGTATTGGGAACCTAAGAGATGAGACCTCAAAAGAATGTATCTGATGATATATATAGAGGTCTAGGAATGTTAAATGCTTCATGAGATAATATAAAGATAGAGGATTACTGGTGAAGGGCTCCCAAGATTGCTCGAGTCAACCAAGAAAGATGTGATTTTTATCTAGAGATGTTTGAGGAAGTTTTTCACATAATTTTCTAACCAGTCATAAAGTTGATTAAAAGATGGTCAGGGGACAATTGAGGTGAGGATAGAGGCAGGAGATGGGTGGTTCAGAATGAAGACTATGTGGAAGAGTGCTTGGAACAGTTTCAGGAGGTGGTCAAAGGTTTGACATATTAACACTACCACTACCAGGTTGTGCACGACAGGCTCAGGGAGATGGTGGTTATTATCACATACCATCTTGAGTCGACCATGAACCGGACACCATTGTCGGCCCGCGACAAGTCCTGAAAGGAATTCATGATCCTCCCGAGATAGTGACAAGCACCAAGGTCATAAGTAGAGTAAAAAGGGAATGATTTCACCCATATTTAAACAATTATACAACTGGGAGAAGGAAATGGACATCCCAAGACACATATATATATAAGTTGTACTAAACATTATTCACACATGGAAGTGAATGTACAACTGAACCAAAAAACTCAACTGACCAAACCTAACAAATTACTATCTCCATGTGATCCTGATGGTAACTCTCCCACACAATGATCATGTGTTTCCCAAGGCGATTGAACTCAAGCTAAAACCATCACAAGGGATAAAGAAAGAAGAAGAATTTGGGCATGAGTGTTAAAACTCAGTATGTTATCCTAATATTATATCTACAATTCTCTTCCTTTAAAATAAAAGAAATATCAATTCAAATTTTTAAATAAATTATCTAAAAGGATTTTTCCAAACATGGTTCTATGATATTATCATTATAATATAAAATGGTTACAAGTTTTCTTAACTAGGAAATTCATGTAACCATGTTCAAAGAGATGCAACTTAAAAATAATTTTTTTTGAAGATGACTACTTTATAGAATGTAAGACATTCAGTAAAACACACAAGCTTCTAAATTTATGATCCAAACACACTATATGTTGGATGTGAGTAAAAACTAGTTTTTGAGCACCGGTCACTAGAACACCCCGGTCACTAGTTCGTGTTGGGCCCCAAGTACCTCATTTCTTGGTGTAAAAGTAATCAAAAAAATATCATTTCTCATTCACGAGCCACTAATAGGGAACAAATACCCATAATCTGTGGTCCCAAATATCATCATCAGTGTTTATTTAGTGTTTTCATCATCATAATTTTAACATGAAACAGGGATGAAACCACTTCAGATCACTAGAATACTAGTACATGTCCACCCACATAGATTTCAGGGTTTACCTTTAGTTCTCAATCAAGTTCCATATATAATGAAATGCCCTTTTCACATGAAAATTTCATTCCAAAATAAAACACACACAACCATTCCATAAACAAGATTCACTTTTCTTTCATGGATCAACAAACTAGTTAAATATTCATAAAACATTTTCATGAAGTATAATAAGGATTTGCACATAAAATCCATTAAAATGCTCTTTTAAGGCCAAACACCAAAAATTACGATGTAAAACCTTATTTGGAGGCCCCAACAACATTTAATAAATTAATTTCATAGACAATAAAATGTCTGAAATGATACAACATGAAGTACTCCTGAAAACCATTTTTACAAGAAAAATTCCAAACGAGCCTTTAAGCGTTTATCACAAAATCAAAATTTATCAGAAACAAAATTCCAAAATGTATAAAGAAGTGTAAAAACGTCATTAGAATAAATATAACTCTTAATTAAAACCCTCAAAAACTCAGGTTACACATTAAAAACCCATCCATTTCTATTAAGGTGTCAAATGGGCAATTTACCGAGAAAACATGCCAGAACAAACTAAAAACAGATACTCACATCAT
The DNA here is from genome assembly GCA_963277665.1 of Viscum album. Lineage (NCBI taxonomy): Eukaryota > Viridiplantae > Streptophyta > Magnoliopsida > Santalales > Viscaceae > Viscum > Viscum album. The sequence continues at coordinate 1,367,103,775 of OY728133.1, read as the reverse complement.
TATGAAACCAACATCGATATTTAAACCCACATAAACAGCCAAAAAATATTTACTCACATGCTTCCAATATTTTCCATTCCCCAAAACAATCATTTAATATCCCCTTGGGCACACAAAATCCAACCAGGCACCTTCCTGAAAACGAGGCGTCAAATAATTAATAAAATAACTATATTTAACACTAAAAATGTTATAAAACCATGTTTTCAAGAAAAATATTTATTCAAATATATAAATAAGATTATAAAAATATATTCCAGGTGTTGATGCAAATGGATCATTTAACCAAAAACTTAGAGTCCACACTTTAACCAAAACAACACAATTTTTAAAAAACATGGCATAAACTACCCTTATTTCACACTAAATAATTAAATAAAAGGTGAAAATGAATACCTAGAATAAATATATGTTTCAGGGAAAAAATTAATCATGAATTATAAGTTTAGTTCTTGGGAGAACCTACCTCAAACCCATGGCGGTATGTAAACACACACCCGATAAGACCTTACGAGGGTTTATAAACCCTATGACGATGAATACAGACCCAAACGAGATAAAACCCCATTAAATATTTTTTTTATAACAAAACCATAGGTCTAGAATGACCAGGGGAGAAGATAGAGCCATGAAAAATTTGATGGAGGAGGATGAAGGAGGAGAAGGGAGAAGGAAACTCACCTTGATAACTAGTGAACTCTTCATATTTTCTTAGATACACACCCTTAGAGGAGAAGTATTGGTTTGGAACACAATGGAGAGTCTCCTTATGTATGAAATATTTTGGTAAAGAATATTTTGGGTAAAAATAGTAAAAAATGAATGATTTATGAAAAAACAAATTACTTTTTCAAAACTAGATGATTTGAGAAACCTTGACGAATTTCACCTAATACCCAATTTTGATGAGGTCCAAAGAGGTAAAATGAAACTTGGGGGGTGTGCCAAGGAATTTTGGTCTCAATATAGAGGTGGAATGACCTAAATATATAAAAAATTAATAATATATAAAAGAAACAATATATTTTTTAAAACTAGAAATTCGATCATGGGATGGACCAATACCTGAATAAATAACCCAAATCTACCATGGATATGAATTAATAAGGGGTAAAAATGGATATGGATGTGTAATAGTTGAAAAATTTTAAAACATGAATAATTTTAAAAGAAACAAGTTTAGTTTTTAAAACTGGAAATGGGCTCACGGTTTGGCCCAAATCTGATGTAACCCGCCTTTTCTCCAAAAACCCCTCCGAAACAAGATACGGTGAACCCATGGTAGGATGATTAGAAGTATATTGATCCTAGAAAATCCAAATTCATCTCACCCAAAAGACAATAAAATGATCAGAATTTCCATAAATTTAAATCAGAACCATGACATGAAAAAACAGGTGTGACAATTCTCCCCACAATTAATGATTTCCGCCCCCAAAAAGCCATAACACCATCCAGATGATTGATCATTGCCTAAGGAATCCTCATAAAAACAATCCAAACTCTTAATCCAAATAAATTTCAACCACAAAAATGGAAATCAATTATCTTTCCTGAAGTGAAACAACAACTCACAACCACTTCCCAATAATCCATTGAAGTATCCAGCCACTCATCCACAACCAATCCAATACTTTATTTTTGTGACTTGTCCCAAATATCCCAATGGCCACCCAAACCAAAGAACATAATGAAGGAAAAATATTTCAAGGGAGGTGAGAATAGACTCCCCACCATTAATAACTAACCAATAATGACCAAACAATAATTCCCCTAGGTATAGAATTTGGTCTCTCCCACCGAGGCCAACCAAAACTCTCTTACAACGGCCTACCAACCCAGGCCAAGAAAAACACAACATTATCATTTAAACTAATCACTCTTGAATGGAGGGTAGAAGAACATAGCCAAAACATTACACATGGACAAAAACCACTACCAAACAGGGAGGGGAGGGAATGTATTCAATGATAGGACTGCTGAAACCAAAGAAAAAAACCACCCACCACTCTTCACCTATGGACGGATAAAATCAAAGACTGCGCCGAATTCACAAGGGTTGTCCACATAAGAACCCTAACCAGAAGCTCGTATCGAAGATGGTATAACCATAGACACTACATGAAGGGTAATCCCACCTTTCCCTTTACAAAAAAAAGTAAATTCACAGTGATGAGTATCCACAATAGAAATTCCAAAACCACCTCACAGTAATGGTGTAAGAAAAAACATAACCAGTCTCCCCCCACCACTAGGATTTATTACTACATGACATCTTCCCTCCAAGACATATGTTTAGAGCACAATGGTGGGAGCATCCACTTCCTTGAAGTCAGGAGTTAAGGATCACAACACCGCATAAAACTCACTAATTCAAACAAAACACCTTTACCCAATCAAATATTTGGAAGTTACACATCACCATTCTCTATCACTCTAAACGAGGACACGTCGAAGCCCGTAAATAACACCAAGAATAACTACCAAAACTGAGAGAACCACCTTATTAGTAAGGTTCATTAATCTGGGCCCATACATCTTTATATTCTAATAAATGGGATGAGGCATCACTCAAAGAGGTGGATTGAACCCTTGAAAGGAATCAGTAGGCTTATCCATGAGATATCCTTCCAACAGAGAACCACATTTGGCCACATCACACGATTCAACACATCTTCATAAACCCATAGAATATTACTAAAAAATAGAGCCAATAATAAGATCCCATCTCAATATACAATAAGAGTATGACTTCCAGATCACAAGGAATCATAATGAATAAAAAAACTACTACGACATCGGGAAAATAAGCCACATAACCATTGGTTTATAAAAAAATGCCACAATTTTTCAGATCAAAACAATTTTGAAAAACAAACTAACTTTGTGGATTTTCACATTCACCAATGTTGTTTCATCAAGTATCACTCAAATGAACATTCCCATGCCACCCCGGGCACCCAAAGACTATGCCATACTGAGCATCCATCAACATATCTATACAAAACCATTCATGTGAGCACCCATGAAAACACCAAAGGAAAATACAGACATCGCCATTTTACAAGAAAAAAAATCAACCCATTTCTATGAAAACAATAACCACCCAAAAGCAATTTCTAAAATTGATTCATCAGATTCAAACACTTTTCAACTACCCAAAACATCCCATTTAAGACAATGTTTCAAAATCACCTAAAATTAATCAATGCTTTAAAAACATTTTATATCAACAAACCAAAAGTTTATATTAGGGAAAATCCCATACTGTTAAATCGTTTTAAATTTATTCGAAAAATTTATTTCAAAAAACCCAAATTTACAAAACATTTATTATATTAATTTTGAAAAACAATATCCACAATTCTCAAATGAGGATATTCAAAATAATTTCTGAATTCAAGAAAGGTCCAAAAGATTTTCAAAAGGGAATTTGTGTTGGTGGGTGCCATAACCATATGGTTGGCATCCACATTCTAAACACACCACCAACACGGAGAGCCTTCTCAGAACCATCCCCAAATCCACATGGAATTTTAGGCCCTATGAGATCATGGAAACCATTATCCCAACTCCCCTTGTTATATTCCAACACCTAAAAATTAAAAGGAAGTAGGGACACTAATAAAACTGGACTTCCCATGTAAATATGAGGATCAGAATGAGAAAGAGTTCCCTAACGCTCTTCCCCCTCTTACCCATCATGTCCCAAAAATCCTACTCCACCTACCTTGAAATCACCCAAATAACCAGGGTTCTCTAAAATGAAAGGTCATTTAAGAGCTAACCTCCTATAATACTATTTTTTTTGTGAACCATCCTGAGTCAACCCTAAACCGGTCACCAAGGTCATCCCATGACATGTCCCGAGAGGCGTTACGGATCCAACTTGGATGGAAACAAGCACTAAGGGCATCAGTATAGTGATAAGGGAATGATTTCTCCTAGATATAAAAAATTACACAACAATTTGAATGAAGAAAAGATCCCAATACACATTTATTTAAAATATTAATTGAACATTATACGCACATGAAAGTGAAAGTATAACTGAACCAAGCAACTCAACCAACAAAACATGACAAAAACCTATCATCATATGACCTCATTAACCACTCTCAAACAGAATGATCACATGTCTTCCAAGGTGATCTAACATGAGCTCAAACCTACACAAGGGCTAAAAACAGAAGAGTACTATCATTGTGTGTATTAAAACTCAGTAGGTTAGAACGATATTCAATCACCAATGCAGTAAATTTTAAAAAACAATAAACATCAATTCCATGTTTTAAATAAAATATATAAAAGTATGCTTTCTAAACATGGTTCCAAGCTATAATCAGTATAAAATATAATGGTTTCAAGTTTTCATACTCAGGAAATGCTAGAAAGCAATTTCAAAGAGTTGAAACTTCAAAATAATAACAATTTTCAAGAGGGTTTCTTTAAAAATTTACACATACAAATAAAAACCACCCACTATTAAATTTAGGAACAAAACACACCATGTGTCGATGGTCATTACAAAATAGCCGATGAGCACAAGTCACAGAAACACCCCTAGGCACTAATCTGTTGTAAGCCCTAGGTACCTCGTATCTCCGTGTAAAAGTAACCAAAAAAATACATGTTCTCATGCACATGATACTTGTTGGTAAAAGAAACCCATAAACTAGTGTTACCCAATATCATCATTATAGTTTATTTTGTGTTGTCATCATCATACTTTATACATGAAAAAGGAAGAAACCACTTGGGATCACTATCATACTAGTAGACGTCCACCCACCTAGATACGCAGGTTTCACTTTAGTAATCAATCAAGTTCAACATATTATCAAATACAAATTTCACATGATAATTTCATTCCCACATCATAGAAAAACAAATATCCTACAAACATGCTTCACATTTCTTTTACAAATCAATAAACCACATAAAAATAACCAGTTCCATTATTTATAAAGAGTTGTAAACACGCCATTGGAAGCAATATAACATTTACATAAACCCCTCAAAAACACAGGTTACACATTTAAAACCCATCCATTTCTATAAAGGTTGCAAAAGGTCCATTTACCGAGAACACATGCCAAAACACCCTAAAAATTGATACTCATTTCATTATAAATCCGAAACCATATTGGATCCCACATAAGGAACCCAAGTAGATTTATTCACATTCTACCAATATTTTTCATAATCCAAAACAATCATTTTATATCACCTAGAGCACACAAAATCCAAGAATGTGCTTACTCGAAAACAAGGCACACAAAAATTAATAAAAAAAACTCTATTAAACACAAAAAAATGATATAAAATAAAATTTTATTTCAAAAAAATTATTTAAATAGCTAAAGCTGGTTCTAAATGTTATTTTTCTAGTTTGAAGAAAATAGTTCATTTAAACCAACACTTAGTGTGCACACTTTAACCAAAACACCACAATTTTCATTAAACAAGGCTTCAACTACCATTCTTGCACACTAAATAATTAATCCAAAGGGTGAAAAATAATACCCAGTATACATATAAGGTGGAAACATCAAGAAATTGATGAATATAAAATTATAAATGCAGTTCTTGGGAGAACCAACCTCAAAACCATGATGGAATGGAAACACACACCCAATAACACATTATGAGGGTTTATAAGCCCAAAACCTCTGAATAACATCCCCAAACGATCCAAAACCCCAAAAATATTAGGGTAGATCATAACCCTAGGTTTTTAATGATAAAGGGATAAGATAGATCCATGAAACATTGTATGGAGGAGGAGGAAGGAGGATAAAGGATAAGCAAACTCACGATGATAACAAGAAAACTCTACATACTCCTTGAGATCCACACCCTTAGAGAAGAGGTAATGTCTAGGGACTCAACAGAGAGGCTCGTAATGTCTATAATATTCAGGGAAGGAATATTTGGGGTAAAAGAGTAAAAACTAATGATTTATGAAAGAATAAAATTACATTATCAAATTTGGATTATTTGAAAACCAATGAGAAAGATCTCCCTAATACCTTTTTTAGATGAGGTCCATCGAGGTAAAATGGAACATGGGGGTTATGATATTGATTGTTTTCTTGATTTAGAGGTGTAATTACATCAAAATTTTAAAAAATGAATTAGATATAAAAGAAAGAAACTATTTTTTTAAAACTAGAAATGGGCTCACTGACTGGACCAATATCGAAATAGATAACCAAAATCCACCATGATTATAAATTAAAATGGGCTTAAATGGATATAGTGGTTTTAATAGGTCACGGTATGCCAAGTGTGAAGTGGGATAGTTGAAAAATGTAAAAAAATTAAGATTTTATAATAGAAAACAATTGTTTTCAAAACTATAATTGGGCTCACTATAGGATGATTAGAAACAGATGTAACATCAAAACTCAACATTCATCTCACACAAAACACAATAAAAGGATTTGGATTTCTAATGGACCGGAACAATACCAAGACATGAAAAACCTAGTGTGATAGTTATAGATGAGAAAAGATACATTCTATAGAGGCCTATGACCCCGATACTCCAAGGATAATGTGTGGTATATATGTGACTTTTATATCATATTTTGTTATTTATAGAAATAAGTTAAATTATTTCCTTTCATGGAACTTGTCTCATTCAAGGAATAATGTTCTCGTTTGAGAAGTTGGCTCAAACCATTATTTTAGATACTCTAATAAAAGGTGCCATAGAATTTGGAAACATTTCCTGGTAGGGTGATATAGCACTTTCTTGAGAGATATTTGTATGGGATCTATTTATATCAGTGATTAGAACTTATGAAGACATATTACGTATGGATAGCCTTTCAATAGTTTATTAACAGATTTATTGTTTTAGTAAGAGGATGTAGTGAATCTGCAAGAATGGGGTGAGGTATGTTTTATTTGGTGAAATGTAATCCTTGAATGATCAGGATGTGCTCAGGAATAAGATAGTGTAGATGATTACTAACCAATTGTCTAGAATAAATCATGGAGCAATGGATGTTATGGGCTACCAATTCCTTATATTATTGATGATGTATGAGGACATATTAACTAAGGATGTTCTAGGATTAGCTTCCCATTGTGATATATACTTTTTCATTTACTTATACCTTGGCATGGACTCAATATCAACTCCAACATATCAAATCACTCCCTTATAGCTTCTTGAGATGAGGATGTAGTTAGTTTACTTATAGGGGACAATCATTTTGATACATAATGTTTCCCCCTCATTATCCCTAGTGTTTTTCACAAAGAAGTAGGATGAGTTCTTTAACATATGTATGGATTACCATAGCTTGAACTGGGTGACCATGAAGAATAAGTATCCACTCTCATGAATTGATTCCCTCATATATGATTTGAGAAGGTCGTGATGGTTCTCTAAGATTATCCTTAGATCAGGCTAACACCAACGATAATTATGGGATGAGAATAGAATTACTATGTCACTAGGGTCACAATGAGTAATTTGTGATTCCATTTGATGTGATGAATTCCCATGTAGTTTTTGTAGGACTCATGAACCAGATCTTTCGATCTCTCTTAGACCAATTTTTTGGGATCTTTTTCAATGATATCCAATTGTACTAGGAATCCAAGTAGAAGCATGTGATACACATGAGGATGGTATTGGACAAAATCTAAGTCACTATATTGATGGGAAGTTCTCAAATAGTCAGTTTTGGATCCATTCTGTCCACTTACTAGGATACATCGTCTTAGAGGTGGGAGTGGATGTGGTCCCAAAAACATTTGATGTGTTTCTAACATGAGAGACACATAAGATTTTTACCAAGGCATTGATTTTACATTGGTTGGTAGTGTGTTATCAGCTATTTGTCTTCAATTTCATCATATTGGAAGAACCTTTAATATATTTGATCGAAAAGGGATATCCATTTTTGTGGATAAAAGGGGACTATAGTTTTCCCATGATTAATGTAGAGATACATGATAACTACCATATTAATATATCTAGATTATTGATTCTATTAAATAGTTTTCTAAAATGAATTAGGGACTAAGAATGGTTGGGTTCTTATGAAGAGGTAAGTGTTAATTGTCTATGGCCCTTTGTTAGTTAAGGCCACATGAGCAGAACAACATGATTGAAGATCGTAATCTAGAAGTGGAAGTATTCGCACTCAATATGTTGAGAAAACACGTCATGGGAGAGTTATATATTATCTATTATATTCACAACAGTCTCAAGTATATATTCTCTCAGAAGGATCTTAACTCAATATATAGGTGATGGATAGATTTCGTGCAGGAATATGACGCTGATATTGCCTATACTCCCAGGAAGGGGAATTTGGTTGATAAAACTCATAGTAGGAGATCTTTTTCTCAATGATGGATAAGGTACCAAAGAAGTTATCCTTGTTACAATTTTCCTCAGCAGACAAGTATGGTTCTTCATATCTTCATTTGATAGTTGTTGCCGAAAATATTTTACAACATGTTAGGGATGATCGTCATGGATATACCGAATGCGAGACCTTATGTAATCATATATCCATTAGATATTATCCTGATGGATATTCTAATGGTGTGGAGCATGTTTTCTTTTTCAAAGGAAAGAAAATGGTTCTCGTTCTGTTGAGGTAGGAGGTGATGAGGGAGTTTCATACATCCATATTTTTGGTATATCTATCATTTTAAAAGAATTATAAGGACCTATATATTCATTTCAAGTGGAAGAAAATGATGGTTTGTGTTGTAGAGATTTTCTCTCTATCCCTCACTTGTTTATAAGTGATCTGTGAGAACAAGGTTCCAATATGTTTATACACCTAACTAAGTGTTCCAGAGAGGAAGTTGGATGGGATATATATGAAATTCCTTAGGGGTTTACCATTTACATCTTGGGAACATCATGTCATATAGGTGATCTAAGATCGAATCACCAATTCATACCATTTTTATCTATTTGATAGTAGAGTTCAGTAGATATATTAGGCCACTTATATGTGCATGAGATAGATTGGCTCCATGGTGATCCTTAAATGATCATTTCAGACCATGATTATCACTTCACATCAGGATTATTAAGAAAATTGTAGTAGTAATTTTGGAATCAGTTATGTTTAAGAATGAAATTTTCCCCCTAAATGATGGATAAACTGAACAAACTATTCAGGTCGTTGAGGAAATCATATGGGAATTCATATTTTATTTTGGATATAGTTGGTAGGATCAAAAACCAATGGTGGAATTTGAGGGAAAATACCTACCAATCCACCATTGTTATGTAACCATTAGAGGCATGTATGGTTGACCCTATAGGTCGCCATATTATTGGATTGATCCATGAAAGTAGTCACCCATGGAACCAAATTTTGAGTGATCTATAAAAAAACATCAATATCATCCATGTGTGGATTAGGAATACATAGAGCCTTCATAAGTATTATGCTAACAGATTATGGAGGCCTATAGAGTTCGAGGAGGGGGAATATTTTTTCTTCAAGGTCTCACCTTAATGTGGATTATGGAGATTTAGAAGAGGTATAAATAGAAATCTATGATTGATTAGACCATTCATGATATTGTCTCGAGTTGGTGAGGTGGCATACTTATTACCTCTACCACCATAGTGGAACTATTTACATGATACTTTCCACATGTCAAAGTAGAGGTTGTACGTTCATGACCCATCCAATGTATTTGACTTAGTTGATCTAGACCTCAAGGATAGAGCTACATTTTCTGAGTACCTAGTATAGATTGAGGATCGATAGGAGAGGATCCTTCAAAGGATATTTATTCCCCTATTATGTTTCCGGTGTTATTATAGTAATATTCAGAAGAGAACTGGGGAGTGTGAGACCTATATGTGAGCCCAACACCCTTATCTTTTTGATTTGGTTTTCTACCTTTTAAAATAGAAATCCCTAATGTGGGGATAATGTAATGAATCTTATTTTTTCATTTATTACATTATAATATTATATGGGTTAATTCTGAAGCGAGACTCTGATACGATGTGAGATTATGATGTCTGGTGTTCCTGAAATTAATTTTGAAAATATATTAAATATATTTATATCATGCATGAGAATTTATCTTGATGAAGAAAAATAGATCTCATGGGGGTGAATTAGAAATATGAGGTCACTATTCAGTTTAGAATATGTTTTTAAACCTTGTTATGACATAAACATGGTTGGTGTCATTTATTTTTGAAAATGTTTTCTGGGGCATGAAATTGAAAAATTAAACAAATAAACTATTTTATTTTATTTTTATATAATATTGTTTCTTGTTTATTTATTTAAAATTTGTCATGCCTTAACACTAGTGTAATATGGATAACCTAGATATTTAGAAGATATAAAGGAGAGTATAAGTTCATAGAACATTTGAAGATGAAGTTTGATCAGATCAAATTGATGACCGATTGCCAAAGGATTTTGTAGATCTCACCAATAAGGACAATAAAGAACCGTTATTCATTTGTGATCAATTCAAACATTACGTAGGATTTTAAATTTTCTAATTCCACCCCGTTATATATTCCATATTGAACAAATATGAATTACATAAATAAAAATTTATTCATGCATCGATGGTTGATTTCATCATGGTGGATTTTTTTATTTGTTTAAATACCTTTTAGTTCTATAAATATATGACAATGGATCATGGTTGAATTAACCAAGGACAAGTTCCATTCCTCACATATTTTGATTTTTATATTTATCCCATGTCTCTTTACGTGTTCTTCATTGGTATTTTCTTTATCCAATGGTTTGAATAATACCTGGTATTTTATCATAGTGTAACCCTTCATTGGAGAAACTAACTAATAATATAGGTAACATTTGTGATAAAATGTCTTATCGATGTTCTAAAGTAATGTAGGATGATCGGAGTTGGACCAAAATTGATTGGTGGTTCCCATTCATCCTAGATTCAAGGTTGTAGCTACGGATGACTCATGGGAATTTCTTGAGAATATTCAAACCCAGAATCTTGATCTCAGGTGACATAAAGGATAGACAATCCTAAATCTATATCTATCATTGTTTCTGGAGGCATGGGATACATGGAGGATAACATGGAAGAGGAACCCGCATGATATAGAAATATAGGGTAACACAACACTTAATCATGAAATAAACATAGTGTGGGACACCCTAATTACCCAATAGGGGATTCAGTTAGATAGAAATGTCCCATATAGTGTTACACATTCTAGTTGGATTGATGTGTAACATAGAGGTTACATGTGCACGGTAAGGCATATGTACATCAGAATAGACATTTCTAGGTGTACATGGGCATGAATAGGTGTACACGGTCCCAACAAGGTGTACATAGTTTGCTACATGTTCATGACCAGTGGTACACATGAATGGGTAGATGCCATGGAAAATGCATTGAGTTATCTCAACATGATGTATACTATTAAATGTGATTTTTATATGTGTATTTACATGTCATGTGATGTATAACCACACATCACGACTATGGATTTTCTCGACACACCATCTACACCTAGTACATGTCATGTACCCCCTTAGAGGGGTTTTGGATCCCTTTACTTTTTTAGTTTTCACCTGTATCATTTGAGTATGTTCCCTTGTTCCACCCCCTTTAGGTTATAGGGGAAAAAATCATCATATTTAGATTGTGATTCCCTTTGGTGGATTAGTTTCAAATGTAGTTTGTGATGTCCCACATTGAAATTGAAGTTTGTTCCTCTATCATTTTATAACCTAGGCGTGCTTTTTGAAATCAAAATGACCTCCATGTGTGGGGTTTTTATACTTCATATAGCATGCTATATCAACAGGGTTCTTAATGTCATTGACATGAAATCCACTACACAGTAGGTTGATCTAGATTGGATTTTTGGTGTCTCCTAGTAATCCTGGGTGTGATTCCCTATCTGAGTATCATGGTCTTTATTGAATAGTGATATTTAATTGCATGGTCCCCAATATCATTCTCTCTTATATGAGTTTCATTGATTAAGAAATCCCTCATATAGGGAGTTTTCTTGAAATGATCCTTTCTTTGAGAAGAATCTCATGGCTCGTTGTTTGGTTGTGACCGCCTAAATATGTAATGACCTAGCTAAGTATGTTTGGGTATTCTAATATAGTGATATATATATATATATATATATCCTAGTTATTATTTGATTGTTCTGTATTATTCATGATTAATTTTTTCTAGGTAACCTATTAGATACTTTTATTCTCACCCTTCATCGTATTTTCATGCACCTATCCTGTCTTATCCATATGATGACACAATTGATGGTGACTTTGGAAGACAAGGAGCCAGTGGATCATAGATTGATTTAGATAGACGAAGGCATTTTAATGGAGGTTTAATTTGATATTATTCATCACCTTCTTATTAGGGTGGTCTCTCTAATTTTTATGGTTGGGCATGTATTTGGACCCTTATTATCTTTTAGTACATTACTTTCATACTTTGATTATGGGATCATAGATGTATGTATGAATTTATTTTATATGTTTTGAAGATAATAATTGTAGGGTGTTGGATATTTTTTTTGTTTGTGTATAGGTTCTTTATGATAATTGATCGCATGGATCATGTGTACGAAGGACTACTACATCAAAAACCGATGTTATTTGTTTTCCTTCACCACAAATTATCACTAAATATAAAGATTTATTTAATGTTTATATAGGATATTATTGATATTATTATGCATATGGTATTATAATACCACATTTACATTCATATTTTCTATGCTGATGGAAAAAATAAATCCAATCATGTGTTTGGGGGACTACAACTTTATGAACTGATGTGACGTGTATTTTCTTTTCTGTTTCATTTGGATGGTAATAAGGATAGATTAAATGAATTAATATTATATATTTATAATTATTATGATTTTTAAATTATTATATAAGATATACGTTATTAATTCCCATTCTTTCAGTGATGTTATTACAACATTCATGTGTAAGACACACTACCACCACATGATACGATGTGATTCCTTTTTTAATAAGTATTTTAATGGAATGAGTTTTGGGGAAATATAAGAAATATATGTGATATATATAAAATAAAAATGATTATGTAAATGTAATAAATTTTTTACCCTTCTATCACTCCATCTGTAGAGAAAATGTAAACATCATTCATGAGTACATATGACCTACCATATACATGAATTATATATTTCATTTTATATCCCTAAATTTGAAGGATTAACCAAAATAAATATAAAATAAATATATATGAAATTTATATCATGGTAAAAAATATAAATATTATAGAACCATGATAAAATAAATATGACCAAAAACAAAAAATCAAAACATACATGAAAACAAATCTATTATTGCCCGTAATATGATTTTATCCTGGAATTGTAAATAAGTAGGTAATAGAAGGTCATAAGAAATCATAAATGGTATGAAATAAATAATTATTTCTCTACAAGTAAATTATAATAGTCTTATATTTATTATATAATAGTTTAGGATATTTTAAAGGAATTTGAGACTTATGGAATGGGATTTCTATCATCTCTTTTATTTCTAGAAGACATATGTCGTTTTCACAACACATTTCCATAATGTTGTGTATATACTCTCCAAATTATATGTGATATCATCAATATATTTATTCTCAAGATATTAATTGTTCCATTTAATTTTATTATTCCGTGGGGATTATGATTCCACAATCTCCGAAGTAGTATGAAATTTTTTCCTCAATTTTTCTTCTTTGGGAGATACATTATGATATCCCTTATCTCCTTTTATAAGTTGTATATACAACACATTAGATATGTAATTTTGTGATTATTCTTTTATTCCTGGTATTTTGATTTTATTTTGATGTTATGATATTATGGGGCCTATGATTCAAAAGTTACCAATGTTGTATGGGTTTGACGTTATGATCACATTGTTAATCGGGATTTTTATGGTTATTCTTTCAATAATAATATTGTAACAACATTATATTTTAAGAATTATTCTCAAATTAATTTATCTTTTAATTTTTTATTTCATGTGACATTGGAAAAAGTTATTTATATATATATATATACATATATTAAGATTCCAATTAAAACATTCCTCTCACACAGCACCGATTTGGATTGTGCTACACTCAATACCAACATGCCTTGGGATACATATAATACCGACTTGTCTTGCTTTACCCAAAACACCAGCTTGACATACATTACATGGAACATGGATGTTTCTAAAAAATGTTGTTTTATTTTTATAATTATCTAAACAATATAATTATAACCAATCCATTAAACATAGTTATATTAATAGTAATAATTAATTTTCAAATATTATAGATAGTTTATTTATATAGATAATACATATTGATAATGAATGTTATGATTTTTGGTAAAGTCCAAATTTGTTTAGAAATATAATTTTCTCAATTGAAGACATTTTAATAATAAATTTAATTTCAAGAACATTTAGAAATTTTATTTGATAAAATTAACATTATTTATTAATTTATATTTTCATATTTATATGAGGGTAAATTTTTCGATTTTTTGAAGAAACATTGTTTTTTGCAGAATAGTGAAAAATACATCTTTTAGTAAAAAATGGCCTTTTATTTTTAATAATTATTTACCTTAAAATATATTATAATTTTTTTTAAGTTCATATTAGGACAATTATAGCTATATTAATACAATAAAGGTCATTAAAATCAATTTAACTATGAAATTTGAAATAAAAACATATTAAACATTTGAACTTCCTTCTACTTTAAAAATCTATAATTTCATCATGCCATCGGGATTAAAATTAATCTTAATTTTTTGACTTATTTGAAATAAAAAACAAAAATACACAATTTTAATCCTTATAATATTTAGATTAAAACTATATCATGATGATTATTGACCATAGTAATTAGTAAAAATGATTAAAATTAATCACGATGATTATGGTCAAAGTAAACTTAATTAGGTACAAAACATTAATCTTAGAGGCCCAGATGACCAAGTCACATTTCCCAAACTAAATTTCTATCCATATTTAATACATAAAAATTCAATTATTGATTTATTTTTTTATGAATTTCTTTATGTAAGATCATGTGTACACCTAACTTATTTTCAAATATTCCAAGTGAGTACTTTTCATTCTCTATAAGAGGCCACCACCTCTCACAATTATTCAAACCTATAAAACCACCTATGTTATGAAAATACCTTCCCAATATACATCCTATAAATCTTACCCTACTCTTATTATACTTCCATTGGGTTTAAAGAAATCCATGGAAGGCTTTTGGGACAAACCAAAAGACATTACCCAACTAAGATGTAACATCTTATCTCGAGTCCTTTCTTTTATTTTATTTATCAACCCCATATATTTTATTTTTTTACATTATTTTATAAAAAACAAGTATAATAAATATTCTAGGATATTGTTTTGAAATATTTTCAACCAAAAATTACACACACCTACATTTAATCAATAGCATACATACTGTTTATGTGTATAATGAACTACCTCCCTCACTAAATGATGATTGATCAATTTTTATTACCGCCTCTCATGGTGGAAATTTGATTGGAAACTATGTTTATATATATGTTATATATAATATTTATTATTTATTTTATCTAATTTATTTCTTTTACATCACATATTTTTTTACTCTTTATTTGGTTTTTATATGATAATTTCATTTGAGACAATTTCGATTATCGCTCCCTCAAAGCGATATGATTCATTCATACACTACATAGATTGTATTGAGGATATTATTATTGAATATAAATGAAATTTATTATCTAATAAATATAACTTAATAATGATATATCTATATATGATGATATATATATATATAGTTATTTAGTTTACTTTATTTCATTCAACATGATAAGTAAACGGAATTAGCATTCATCAGTATGTATGACCTACCATATCCATGAATGGTGCATTCCATTTCATACATATATATTCTAAAAATTATTATAATACAAAAATAATTTATACACATGATATTTATATCATGGTTTAATGTTTTGAAATCATGATATAAATTATAAAAACCAACAATATAACAAATTGAGACACATGTGAAGAATAAAGAGAATATTATCTGACGTGAAACATAAACATAGGATTGTTAACGGGTGGGTAATATAAAGTCAAATAAACAAGTATGTGGTACTAGATATAATAATATGGTTCTGAAAATATTTATAATAAATTTATATTTATCATAACGGTGTATTTAAGGAGTACGACGAGCGTCAATGCACAAGGAAAGAAAAATTCATCTCACTTTTTATATTCATGAGATATATGAGATGTCTGTCACTCTTTCCTTTTCTGTGTTGTATATACTAACAATTATTTCCTTCAATTTGTATTATAATTAAATTTATGGCCATTCAAATATACATTTCATTATCTTTATTTTTAGGGTTTTAATTTTCAAAAGATACAAATCGATAAAATAGTTTGGTCTTAATTTTCCTTCATTGAGACTTGTGTATTTTATGCACCTCAATTATTTTTCGATTTGTATATAATTACATGTTAAATGTAATATCATGAAATTATTTATTTTAATAAAATTTTATGCTTCATGCGATTTCTTTTTCTTTCTTGGAGTTTATCATCCCAAGTTACCATTTTAGAAGAGTTTATTAAGGAAATTTCATTTATTTTTGAGATTATTTATATTTATGCTTCATTTAATGGAATCCTATAATCCATATCTCGAGAACACTAATGAGTTTCTTTTTTTCTTTGTTAATTCAAAATATATTCTTGTATTGATGCTTTTATTCAACACTTTATTATATAATATAGTTAATAATGTGTTTTAAGAAATCCCTACATTATCCTCTCTATGGTAAGAAATATATGTTCAATAAAAACAATGTTCTTGTTAAAAGGGTTTCCAAGAATATTCTAATATTCTCCTATAACAGTTAAACGAAATTCCATCCCTTTTTTCTTTTACCCATGTTTTGAAAATAATATTCTAATCAAATTTTTGAACAAGAAATTTTTCAATCCTTTTTACAATATAAAAGTATTGTTCTTTTTACCTCATATAGCATGTAAAGATTTATCCATCATCATTAATTTGATACTTTATTTTCATGTTTAAAGATTAATTTTTGAGATATGGTTTTTAAAAGATATTTCAATGAACTGGTTTTCAATAGTTTTCCACGCTTATTCTATAGGTTTTCAAGGAAAATTATTATCAAAATGTTTTTAAGCCTTGTTTCTATGTTTTAAAACAATTTTAAATTAAATTTGTTTCATAACATTTTCATGATCCTATAACATGTTTTCTAGAAAAAATATTATAAAAACATTATAAATATTTATTTATATGTGTTTAATGTTTTTCTAAATAAAAAGGTTTTCTAAAATATTTTAAAACTTATTATATATGTTTTCATGGAAAATAGTTTTTAAAAAATTTTCATGCCATCTTTCTATGTTTTCAATGTGTTTCTAGAGAAAATTTTTTCTAAACATTTTCATGCTCTTTTCACAAGTTTTCATGTAAAAAATGCTTTTCAAAACATTTTTGAGCATTCATTATATTTTTTCAAAATGTTTTCAATAAAAAAAAATTAAAAAATGTTTGATGGTTATTGTACAGGTTTCCAAGGGAAAAAGTATTCCAAATTATTTCATGATTTATTTATAAGTTTTCAAGTTATTTTATATTAAAATTATATTTCATTGGTTTTATGAATTTAAAATAATTTTAAAAATAAGAAATGATTTTTTCAATATGATTTTTTTTCAAATACATTTCAAAATTATATTCCATCTAAAATGATATTTGTTGATGTTACTCATACCATTCTATGGAATGATCTAATAGTTCCTTTAATATTCCAAAAATGAATGGGTTGTGTTTAATGTCATGGTATTTAGGAAAATTGTGTCTTTTTCATGGGTTATATATTTATGAAATTTATTTCTCTTTCACAGAATATGGTTTTATGTGAAATTATTATTAAACCTATATTTTTCTACAGGTTATGATATGATTACATGTTTATAATACATGTTACATTTCATGGGTTCTGAAATGATTCTTTATGATCATGTTGAACATGTATGTATTATTTAATTATGAGTTAGTTGGGACCTATATCTCCCTCCAATTCATTAGATAAATATTTATATCTCGTGAGATAGACCAAGATGATCTTGGGAATAATCCTTGACTACTAAGATATGGTTTTTGGATTTAACCATGACTACCAAGATGGTATGAGGAGTGAACTCATACACTAAGATAGACATGGGAGTGAACCATGCCTATAATGGTGGTATGAAGAGTGAACCTATACTACCTAGATGGTCTTATTAGTGATGCCTTTTCTAATCTGGAAATCATATTATATGATTTTGTGTCTACTAAAACTCAATGTTTTATTTCCAATGTTATGATTTCATTGATTATGTTCTTTATTTCCTTAAGATTCATGCCTTATGAACAGCCAATAATTATAGCATGATTCATTTATATGATCTTTGATATTAAGGGCGTGATCATTTATTTTCATGATCATGTCCTCATATACATATGCATGTGATTATGATTATATATCTCACTTGTTTACCCTTATTGAGAATTTGAGATCACCCCTTTCTTATAATTACCCTCCCCAGGTTATGAGATGATTTTTTTAGGTAGAAGTACTATAGTTTGTGAACTTTATGGGTGATTTTGAATATCATTCAATAGGATAGAATATTGTTTTCCATGTTTCTAATGGCCCTAAACTATTATGGTCCCCAGCCATGTATTTTTGTAATCGATGGAATATTCATCTAAAATGATTTAATATCCATGTATGTCAATCCAGATTCACTATATTTGGTATTAATATAATGGTTTAATCAAACATTTTACTCTAAGATGAGAAAAATTTAGTTCAATCCCTAGGTATATTTATATGTATATGTATATGGATGTCTCTAAGTATAAGTATAAAGATGAGTCAACAATAAAGAATATTCCCTTGATTTTTGGAAAACGATTGAGTGAGGGGTTTCCTGGAAATAATTCCCTACCTAGATTATACAAGTTTATATGGCCCTGGAATAGATATACCGAGGTGTAACAACTCTGAAAAGATGTTTCGGTCCTCACATGGGGTAATCTGGTACACAAAAACAGGCCTTGATTCACACCAAGTTTGAAAATCCTCGGGGATATGCTTTGGAAATTCATGAACTCTTTATAAACCAATGTGACTGATTTAAATATAATTTATCTATGAAAAACCTAGGATGAACATATGGAATCAATATTAAGTAAGGTGTCATTATTTAGACATCCTACAAGTAAATATTTTCATGACTATGTGGTTTTCTACTATGGTAATTAATGCTCACACTACACATGTGGTTTTAGTAAATGTATGGAAGAAGTAGGATATAAATTAATGTTGAATGTGATGTATGATTTTATAGGGATCGTTCAAGTGGGATAATAGTTAGAGTTAATTATGTATTGATCATGTCATGTCAGTTTTCACAGAATGTGATTAACAATGTATACCTTAACCGAATCTCAAACTCACAATGGAAGAGAAAGAAGGCGTTTGCTGAGAGTTTGGGTAATGCACACCATGAAGGAAAGAATATTTGGTTTATTTTATGTCAATAATGGGAAAAGAATAACCTAATTTAATGTCTTAGGGTAACAATAAGATATCTAGGTTGATGAAAAGAAAGAAAAAAAGTAAGTAACTGTAAGGAAAAAATGAAGAGTTTGGATTACTAAATGGATGAAAATAGTGGCCTCCCTAAGTCATCATTGAAGGTGATGTGTTTTAAGTGTTAAATAAATTATCATTATGAAACATAGTTTCTGAAGAAGAAATCATAAGAAGATGATCAGCATGGTTGTGTGATTTATGGTAACATTTCAAATTATTGAGAAACTACATATGGAATGTGAAAAGAAATAGATATTGTGTAATAGGATGAGTTAGCCTTGTTAATGTTATTAGTATGAAGAGGAATAAAAAAATTTGATGTGTTTCCAATAAAAAAATTATATATTATGAATGATGAAATATATAATAATTGGTCTACTAATCTTTTTTTCTTTATATTTACAATCTTATGTTGAATGTTCCCAATGGACTGGAGAATTGATTCAATGACAAGGTGATATTTTGACATTGGTATGGTAACCATTAATATGTTCTTTATTTTAATATTATTCTATTATGAATAGGTAAATTGGATGGTGATAATTTCCTTGAAACTAATTAAGGACATGTTGACAAGTATAGCATTCTATCATGGATGAAGTTTACAACTACTTGGATTTGTTGAATATACCATGTTATATAGGTAATAAGGAAGCATGAATGTTTTTGAAAAGTATTTTTGGTAATTTATGATGTTACAATGTTCCAATAGAATATACCACACGGTATTAAAATATTTTGAATGTGACAACCAAGATCTACTTTCTGATATATGGGAGATCAATGTTAAGCATATTTCTTAAATCTCTTTCTAAAGTTTTGATTTTCATCCTTAAGAGGTGTTATAAGGTTAAATAATTATGGAAATTTTAAAACAAAATTTGGATGATAATTTTGAGATTAATGAATTATCTTACCACTTGAGGATTTAATAATATTGGTTAAACTGTTACAAAAATTTTGTATTGATGGGGGCCTGGATGATGAAACCCAAGTGGATCCTTCTCCCTGGTCTACTCATGTGGTGGATAGGGTGGATGTTGTCCCTCATAATGATACCAATGCAGAAAAGAGTATAGGATTGGGGGATGATCATACTACCAGCTCGCCTGTGACAGTCTTTTAGGGAATTGGTGGTGATGAGTGCATTGACTGACATGCAGATTCTGATCTAGGAGGAGATTTTACTCAGATCTCCCCCTCCAAGGCTGAACAAAGGAGGATGACTATGGAAAGTGATCCTTCCCTCAAGTCCAGAAACACATTTATCCCATTGTGTGGAATACTTCGGTCGGATGAGGTGGTTGAGGCTCATCATTCCATTGCTTCGAATGAAGGGGGTGAATGGATGCCTGATGCCAGTGGCGCAGTTGGGTTGCTGGCTGAAGCATGTCCGATATTGCAGGTGGATGAAGCTTACCAAAACAATCCATGTGATGATGTTGTTGCAGGTGGATCGTTTGGGCTGCTGGGCGAGGATGGAAAGACAAAGAGAGTGGAGGGGAAGCTACCTACAGAATTAAGCCCAGTCAATATAGGTGAGGCTTCTGTAGATCACAGCGGTGGTGTGGATGAGCTGCACACTAACAATGATGCCCAAGACCAGTGTACTGGTAATGGTAAGGAAGTCAGTAGAGCAAAAAAGGTACTCAAGGATCCTTATAGAAACACTGGCCACGGGAATGGCATGATGAGGGGACAGGGAGGTCAAAAGAAAAAAAGGCACATTCAAGCATTAGTGGAGAAGAAATGGAGACCTTTGACAAGAGGTATGGTTTGTATGAAATTAGGATTCTATATTGGAATTGTCAAGGGTTGGGGAACTCCCATATTGTGAGGGCCCTTCCACATTATATCATGACCTACAAGCCAATGTTTGTCAGTATTATTGAACCTAAAGTTTTATCTGATAACAGGAAGGGTTTTAGGTGGGACTCACTAGGATATAGTTTTGTGTCCAGCTATCAATCTGTATCCTCTATGAATCACTTGTGGGTGCTAGTCCATAAAACCATGCAGATTACTTCAAGTGACAGCGGTCCTCAAAGTGTTCTAGTTAACTGTGCCATTGCTAGACATAATTTTTCTTTATCATTTATTTATGCTTCCAACTACTATATCAGGAGGAGGTATTTATGGGAGGATCTCAAAGTATTCTCTATGAGGATGGATCAAAAATGGCTACTTATTAGTGATTTCAATACTATTTTGAAGCCCGAGGAAAAAACTGGAACAACTTTTAATAGGATTGCTACCTCTGAATTTTCGGAGTGTATTGATTTCTGCAACATGGATCAAGTTGAAATTTCTGGTGATGATTTCACATGGTGTAGATACATATTGTAAGGGAGACATTCTAGCAATCTTGATAGATGATTTTTCCAGATTGATGATCAGGTTGCAGCACATGTTGTTTTCGGATTCACATTTCCTAAGCACCACTCTGATCACAACCCAATTGTTGTTGATGCTGAGACTCAGGTGACAAGGTCAGGCCCTATTCCTTTTCTTTTAAACAATGGATGGCTTGTGATTCTAGGTTGTAGGTAACTTATTTTAGAATCATGTAAACTTGACACAATTGGAATTCAGCTGCAATGAATTGATATGAAACTTAAGCATCTGAAGGGGCTTCTAAGAGCATGGAGTAGGGATTCCTTTTCTAAACTGGATGAGAATATCATGAAATCAGAGGATGAGTTGGCTAGAATTCAGACTGGTCAGGGGCAGCACCTGAGGGTGTCCCAAAGGAATATTTCTGCCCACAACAAGATTGATGATCTTTTAATAGTGAGGGAATGATTGGTTAGAAACCAACTGAATGTGTGGTTGCTAGATTATGGGGATAGAAATTAAAAGTTCTTCAATATATTGCACAAATAAAAGAGGGAGCGGGGATGGACCAAGGTGATTAGCATTGGTGGGATGTTCTACACGGAAGAGAATGATATTTCTTTGGTAGTGGTTGAGTACTTTAAGGTCATATACTCTGATAATGGGCAGTCCAGGATTCACTGTAGGTGGACAACATCAACTCCAACCTTGATGATCAGTCAAATCCGCTCTTAACTAATCCCCCATGTAAAGAGGATATCATATATTCCCTCCTTTATCTCAATCTAGAGAGTGCGTTGGGCCCTGATAAATTTACAAATAATTTTTTCATGTTTTACTGGGAAATTTTGCAAAATTATATTGAGCAGGCCGTGAAGGACTTATTCCCTCATTATTACATGCCACATGGTATGAACTCATGTTTCATTTCACTCATCCCTAAGAAATTGAATGCCCTTAAAATCAAGGACTTCAGGTCGGTGGCTCTTTGGAATACAATACCCAAACTTATCAGAAAGATCTTGATGAGAAGGCTTGGTGGGATGGTTGATGGTATGATCACCACGAACCAATTTGGTTTTTTCTAGGGGAGGAACATCCAAAAGTGCTTATTCATGGCCTCTGAGAGTGTCAATATTCTAAGAAGGAAGTCAAAGGAAGGGAACATTTCTATCAAAATTGACATTTCCAAAGCTTTTGACAAGTTGAAATTGGATTTTATATTGCATGTCCTCAGGAGCTATGGCTTATCTTCTAGATTTGTGAGCATGATCCGCATTTTTCTTAGTTCTACAAGGTTGTTAATCCTAGTTAATGGGGTCCCAAGGGGATTTTTTCTATGCTCCAGGGGGTGAGGCAAGGTGATCCACTTTCTGTAATTCTTTTATTACTTGCATAGGATTATCTCAGTAGGAGTATCAACGACCATGGTCAAATGGGATGGAATAAACAGATCACGGCTGGTGTGAGTGGGAAGGCCCCATCTCATCTCTTGTATGCAGATGATATCTTATTACTTGGAAAAGATTCAAGGATTTCTATATACTCAATTAAGGACCTATTCAGTCATTATGAGGAGGTGGCTGGCCAGGCCATTAGCGGGGAAAATACTTCGATTGTCTATGGGAATGGGGTTCTATTCGGAAAAATGAACATGATTGTAAGGTATCTTGGTGTGAGGAGAGGAGCACTCCCTTTCCAATATCACGGGGACCCGCTACTTTTTGGGAAAGGTGAAAAGGTAGTATTTGGAGGGCATTTCTGCAAGTATTATACACCAGCTAGCCAGTTGTAAAGGGAAGGCTATGTCACTGTCTAGTAGGGTCTTCCTGGTGAATTTAGTGATCACATCGAAGATTGTTTATTCCTTCTTCCTTTATAGATGGCCGAGAGGACTTATTAAGGAGATTCAGAGCATGGTGCGAAACATTATATGGACGGGGTCACCAAATGAGAGGTAGCTGATTACAGTTGCGTGGAAGAAATGAATAAAGCCTGTAGAGATGGGGGGCCTTAAGGAAAATGAACTTCATACCTTCAATGATTGTTTGATTGGGGAATTCAAATGGAACATGATCACTCATGAAGCTGATTATGATTTCCTTTTGAATCGAATTACATAGAGGATTCTAAATGGTTATAAATATTATCTTTCATCATCGGTTTGGGCATCTCTCAATCATGTATATGGGAGGATAGTTCATGATATTAAATGGTTGGTTTGCAAGGATTCCACCCTGATTTGTTGGGAAAAAAGTGGATCACATATGCCCTTTGGGATCTTAATGTTCCAACGGATGTAGACCCTATGCCTATCTCGGCCTTTTTTCACAAATTAATTCTTATGTTTTTTATATCTCTGTGTAGGAGGAAAATGAAATCAATGGCTATGCTTTCATGGATGTTGATACTCAGATTTGGGCCCATGCCAAAACTGGGCAGTTTAACTGTAGGGATTTTTATAGGATAGATTGTGGTGGTCTAAATCCTACACTGGCATGGCTGGTGCATTTCATGGCTGACTTCGTCCAACCTGTAAGGTTCTTCTTGATATGGAGAATGTGGAAAAATTGAATTCCAACAACTGATGTTCTAAAATGGGTTGTCCTGCAAGTGGCCTCTATGTTCTCCATTTGTAGGGCTGAGGAGGACTCGATGCAGCATGACATCATGGGCTATAGGAGGGCCAAATAGCTATGGGAGTACATTGGCTATCTATTTGGAATTGTGGTTGACATATGCAGGCCGGTTCTGGACCTACTGTCTGGCATAACGTAGGCTAAATGCTGTGTGCAAATTCAAAACCTGCAGTTGGTGGATGTTGCTTCTGTTATTACAGATATCTAGGAAGCTCAGAACTGCATGTTGTTTGGTGATGCACAAACCACGGTACAACAAGGTATGATGGATGTCCATAGGGATGGTTATGATGCCTAAATGGTCCATGATGGTGCTATGTCTAACACTATTGAAGATCTCTGAATTATGAGAAAGATTGGTGTTTCAGGTCGACCGCGCGAGCCACATATGCTTAAACATATTCGGTGGATTCCACCCATTGTGCCTTGTCTCAAGGTGGCTGTTGATGGGGCTGCGTCGGGCGCACCAGGTACGTCAGGGTGTGGGGGAGTGTTCCGGACCTACCGTGGGTTTGTAAAGGGATGCTTCCACTTTCAATTGGAATTGGAAACACATTCGAAGCTGAAATATGGTCCATGATATATGCTATCAGGTATGCTATCCTGTTTAATTGAATTTGTATATGGCTTAAATCTGATTCTTAGTCTGCGGCTCAAGCATTGAGGACCAAGACACGTAATGTGTTGTGGAGTGTGCTACCTAAATGGGTTGATTGTCTCATCAAGGTTGCGAAAATGCGCCTAGTGGTTTCACATGTCTATGTGAGGCCAACCAGGTGGTGAATGCTCTGGAAAAGCGGGCACTTATTGATCTTGGTGGAATGTGGTCTTTCATGATGACTGATTATTGTGCCCCGCTTGTGGAGGCTGACAGATGAGGGGTTTTTTACACTCAATTATGTAATAACCCTATGTATGTCTAACTCTCTTACTTTTTATTTTATTTACATAGGGATGACTTCCACCAGTTCCTGGTCTTTTGGATATATATGTATATATTTTCATGCTAATTCATTAAATTTAGGAAAAATGATCTTGAAACCAAAAACTTTATCCTAGTACCTCTGTTTTTAATTAATCATATGGTCCCTAAGTTCATCACAGATTTATGGCATTTTGATTGTTTACTTTCTTATAACATTTTTCTCTTTCACTCCCCATCAGAAATTGATAGTTATATTTTTCTTACATTTTCATTTTTTCACTTCCCACATATGTTATCCAATTCGGAAACCTAGATATATGTTATATTCTGTAACCATTTTGTTTCTTACTTTCTTTTTTTAAATGATGTTTTAGTATCCATTTTTGCAATGTGGGATTATGTGAATCAAATATCAAGTATTAAATCTTTAATAACCCGCAAAACATTTTAAGGATAAATTCATTTTGTAGGGGGTAGAATGTAACATGAGGAGATTTTTTTATTTTTTTAATTATTTTATCTTTTTATTTTTTATTTCACGTGACTTTGGAAATATGTCATTATATATATACATATATATATATATATTAAAACACTTATTCAAACATTCCTTTCACATGGAACCTATATGGATTGCACTATACTAAATACTGAAATGGTATATTCTAAATGCAGTACTGACCTGTCTCATGTTATCCATAACACCAACTTGGCGTATGTTACAAACAACACAGATGTTTCTATGAAAAATCATTTTATTGTTAACATTATTTAAATATGATAATTATAACCTAGCCATTTAAAATAGTTATATGAATAGTAATAACGAATATTAAAATATTTTTTTTAATTGTTTTATATAGATAAAACATATTTATAATGAATGATATGATTTTCGCTAAAGTACTTTTAAATTTAAAAATATCGGTTTCTAGAATGATCTGATCATAAACATAAAATTAATTTTAGACACATTTAGAAATTTAATTTTATAAAATAAACATAATTTTGGAATTTAAAATGTTCAAATTATCCAATAGTTAATTTTTGGGATTTTTCTCAGAACCTTGATTTTTGGATGAATAGTAAAAAATAATACTTTTTAGTTAAGAATTGACATTTCCTTTAAATATTTTTTAGTCTGAAATTATAATTTAACAAATTTTTAAGGTCACATTAGATCATTTATAATAGTAAAGTAATACAATTTTTTTTGAATCAATTAAACTATGAAATTGAATATAAAACCATAATAAACTTTTGAACTTATTTTTAGTCTAAAAAACCATAATTTTGTCCCACCTATGGGATTAGAATTAATCTCAATTTTGATGATTATATAAATTGAATTCAAAAAAATGACATACACCATTTTAATCAGAATCATATTTAGATTCTAATTAGATCATATTGATTTTTGACAAAAATGATTAATAAAAGTGATTAAAATTAATCATGGTGATTAATGTTAAAATCAGTTTAATTGAAGACTAACCCATAATATTAGGGGGTTAAATGACCTATACACTTTTCTAAACACTATTTAACGAACATATTAATTCCATAAAGCTTCAATTATTTATTTATGTTGTTTTGGTATGACTTTTTTGGTAAGAACATTTGTACACCTAAGTTGTTTTCAAAAATTCCATGTGAGTCATTTTCCTTCCTTATAAAAGAACATCACCTCTCACACTTCGTCGCACCTCTCAACCCTCTTATGTTCAGCCAATACATAAAAATACACTTACTATAAATACTCCTTCTTTATATAAGTATTCCCTTGGTCAGAAGGAAATCCAAGGTAGCATTTTGGCACCAGCCAAAAGGACATACCCGATTAAGAGGTAGCGTCTTCTCTCAAGTAATTTATTTTATTTTCTTTCTACACTCCCTTATTTTTTTACATGATTTTATAACAACACCATTATCAAATGAATTATAGGATTTTTTTTATATGATGGTTTCAACCTACACACACACACACCTCTATCTAATGGATAAAAAACATATTTTTTATGTTCACAATGAACTACAACCTCACTAAACGATGATTATTCAATTTTCCTTACTGCATCACATGGTACACATTTTGATAAAAACTATTTATATAAATATGTTATATATTATATGAATTATTTATTTAAGCTTCTATATTCCTTTTATAACACAAATATTTTTACATTCTATTTTTTGTTAATACGATAATTTCATTTGAGGAAGTGTGGACTATAACCCCTCAAAGTTATACGATTCATTCATACAGTACATGGATTGTTTTAAGTATAGTTCTATTGAATATATATGAAATATATGATATATTAAATAAAATTTAAAAATTATATATACATATATATACATACATGTATGTATTTTACTTTCTTTCTTTCAACACGACAATTAAACAGAAATAGCATGCATGCGTACGTACGACCTATCGTCTCCCTGAACGGTGTATTATATTTCATAATTTATCTTAAATAGATTATTATTATAAACATATATTGTATATAAATGATATTTATATAATTTTTTATATTCTTTAAATCATGATATAATGTTTAAATATAAAATATATAACAAATAAATACAAATGTGAACCATAAATCATATATTACCTGTAGTGAAACCATAACAAAGGATTATTAAAAAGAAGGTAATAAGAGGTCATAATCAAAACATACATGGTATTACGTATAATAATAAGGTTTTGTAAAATATTTATAATAAATTAACATTTTTAATAAAGGTGGTTTGAAAGATTACGAAGACATTTAAGACACAAGGTAAGGGAATTTCATGTCACTTTTTATTTCTGTGAGATACATGTGATGTCTGCTAGTATGTACTTTTTTGTGGTGTGTGTACTTCCCATGACTGAATTATTTTTGTATTATAATTAAATTTTTGGATATTCATATATCAATTTAATTATATTTCTATCATGGTTTTTATGTTTCAAAATTTACTAAATAAGTAAAATAAGTTTTGTCTCTATTTTCTTTCTTTGACATTCATGATTTGTTGTGCACCAAAATTCTTTTTCAATATGTATATGAATAAATTTTACATGTTATATCAGGAAAATATTTATTTTCATGATATTTTAAGATTCATGTAATTTCATTTTCTTACATGGATATTATGATCCCAAGATACCAAGTTATAAGTTTTTATTGAGGCAATCTCATTACTTTTCATGATTGTTTATGTTTGTGATTTCTTTGAAGAAATAATATGATCCATATCTCAAGAACACACTTTATTTTCAATATTGTCTATTAATTAAAAATATATTCATTTATTCATAAAATTATTCCACTCTTTCATACAAAATATATTTAAGAATGTTTTTTTATGAAATCCCGAGACTACACTCTCTTTGGTTGGAAATCTGTGTTCCATCAAATCCATGGTTTTTCTAAAAATTATTTCTAGAAATATTATACTATTATACTATAATAATTAAAAGATGTTTTTTTCATTTTTATTATTCCAATTTTATCAATGGAATATTTTTATCACATTCTAAACATGTCATTTCTATACCCTTTTTACCAATCCAAATGAATGTTTTTTTATTCCGTATGACATGTATGGATTTATCTATCATTATTCCTTTAAATATATTTTTTGTAAAGGTTTTGTTTTTAGAAAAAAAAATTAAAATAGAATTCAAAGAAATTATTTAAAAGAACCATGATTCTTTTATATGTTTCCAAGGAAAAATATTTTCAAAAAAATCATGCCTTCATTCTATTATTAAAATTATTTTTAATGAAATGGTTTTAAAAAGATTTTAATGATCATTTAAAATAATTTCAATTAATAATGTTTAGAAAAAATTATTCATTCTTTATATTTATTCAAATTATTTTAAAATTAAAAGTCTTCTAAATGGTTTTTAAACTTATTTTATAGATTTTCATGTAAAATGGTTTCCAACATGTTTTCAAGCCTTAGTTATATGTTTTTAAACTATTCACAAAGAAAAAGTTTTCAAAACATTTTAAATATCCTTTCACATGTTTTCATGTAGAAAGGGTTTTAGAACACTTTCCTTCTTTCATTATAGGTTTTTAAAGTGTTTTAAAAAAATTTGATAATAATTTCATATGTTATCAAAGAAACAAGTTTTCAAAATGATTTAAGGTTTTCTTTATATGTTTTCATGGTCTTTTCTCAGAAAATTATTTTAAATGGTTTTATGTATTTAAAATCATTTTTAAATGAAGTAATGATATTTTCCTCAAGAAATTATTTTGAATCATATTTTAAAATTATTTTCTATATAAGACGAAATCTTTTGTTGGTACTCATTCTCATATAAGAAATTATCTAATGGTTACATTAATATTCTCTCTATAAATGGGTTATGATTAATGTCATGATTTTTAAGAAACATATTTATCTTTCCTTGGTTATATATTTATGAAATGTGTTTCTCTTTAATAGGTTATTCTTTTGATTAAATGATTATGAAACCTATTTTTTCTATAGGTTATGATATTATTACATGTTTATAATATCCATTTCATTTCATGGATTATGATATGATTATTTAGGATCTTGTGGAACATGTGTGTATGATTTCATTATGATATGGGTGAGACCTTTATCTCTATCTAATGCATTGGGTAAATATTTATATTTCATGAGGTTGACTAATATGGTCTTGGGAATAAAAAATGACTACTAAGATGGAAATAGGAGCGAACCATGACTACCAAGATGGTATGAGGAGTGAAATCGTGCTATTGAGATAACCATGGGAGTAAAACATGAAAACCAATATGGTATGTGGAGTGAAACCATAATACCAATATAGTATTGGTAGTGATGCCTTGGATACTATAGAAATCATATTATATGCTTATGTGTATGCAGAAATTATACGGTTTATTCCAATTTTAGGCTCTAATGGATTATGTTCTTTATTTAATTGAGATTCATGCCTTATTAACAGCCAAACCGTATTCTATGATTCATGTATATGATCATTGATATCTAGGTTGTGATATTATATTTTCATGATCATGTTCTCATTCCCTTATGCCCATGATTATTCTTACATATCTCCCATGTTTACCCTTACTGAGTATTTGAGCTCACCGCTTTCTTATTTTTCCTTTCCCCATGATATGAAGAATGGTTTTAGGTAAAAGTACTAATGTAGGAGATTTTTTGAATGAGGATGAATATATTTCACAAGGATAGAAGATTTTGTTTACATGTTTCCAATGAAACAAAACTATTATAGAACTCGGGAATGTAATTTTGTAATGTACAAAATATGCATATAAAATAATGTAATATTCATGTGTGTCAAGCTTGGTATGATATATAAATATTATCACAAATATCTCAATAAACTCATTGATTTTATTCTCCAATTTTATTTTCATGAGAATACATGTTTTATCTTTATTTTCCTCTCATTATTATCTCATGATTCGAAAAGAATATTTATAATGAAAACGTACTTTATTCTAATCATCTTTCAAAACCTTTTCTTATTTCATATCGATGTTTTCTAGGAATATTTTTAAAAATTAAGTAATATTCTTTTTATATTTTTTAATTTTCTTTTTACCCCTATTTTAATTTTTCAATTTTTTTTAAAATAATCTAAATTGGATTTTTCAAATATGGAATTTTTTGATTTTATTAATAATTTAAAAGGAATATTTATTTTAATTCATAAAATAGTTACCACTATTATAATCAATCAATTTTTTAAATAACAATTAATATTATTCAATGGTTATATTCAAAAAAATATTGTGAAAATTTTTTATGTTTTAAAATGTATTCATTAAAGTGGAAATTATATTTTCTCATGAAATAATTTAACTAATTTTTAAAGCCTCCTTTATATGTTTTAAAAGTAATTTTCATTGAACATATGTTTTAAATAATAATTCAATATACCTTAATAAATTTTAATGGTCATTTTCAAAGAACAATATTGTTAAAATGTATTATGTTTTGAAAAAGTGTTTTTGAAAGGGAAATATTTATTTTACTCATGAAATGTTTTAATTGATTTAAATGGTTTATATTTATGTTTTCAAGGTTAATTATAAAAAAATGATTGTCACAATGTTTTTTGATTTTATCATTTTAAAAACGTTATTGTGAAATAGATTTTATTTTCATCAAGAAATCATCAAAGTGGTTTTTATTTAAATATTATATTTATATAAGAAGACATCCATTGATGTTACTTAATATTTAATATGGATTTGAGAAAATGATACCATCTTTATTCATTTTTTAGATGGTTTATGGTTATGATGGACAAATTATTATAAAACTTGTTTCTTTTTCATGGGTTGTTCTATGATAAAATGATTTATGAAAATCATTTCCATTCATTGGATTTGATATGGTAAATATTTGTTGATATTATGGGACACGTATGTATGTATTTAATTATGTCAATGGTGGGACATATATCTCACTATAATTCATTGGGTAATGCTTAATGTTAAATGGTATCAAAGTGTATAAGAGATTTTTTCCCAAACTTGAGAAGAGTGTATATTGGATGTTATACAATGCTCTAAGTAGGTATATGTGTTTGTATCCCAATACTAATATATTATGGATTTCTTTGTGGGTATACATGACATAAGGTTTTCTATTCTGATGTGTTTTCCACAAATCTATATATTATAACAATTTTATTCTATAATTGTCTATGTTACATAATTCATACATTATTAATGTCTTATAAACAATCAATATTTATACCATGAATCAATTTTATGATCTAGTATAGGTAGGGTATGGTTTCTATAATGTTATTCATATGTTCTAAAACCAATATTCTCAGGTTATGTTGATTTCTCCCTTCTTTTCCCTTACTGGGCATATGACCATGCATTTCATTATAATTTATTTTCCAAGGTTATATATAACGTTATTGTATAGGATATGACTAATAAGAGTTCTAGTTATAAAAAACATATTGGGAGATTATGTAGTTTACTTATGAAGGAGTTGTTTATGTATATTTGTTTCAAAATGTACCTCAATGATTCTGGAACGGATCGTTATGTTTTGTAATGAATATTTTTCTACTGAGATGTAACATATATGTGTGAGAAGTTTGGGTCATTAAATTTTGTATTTTGACTGACATTTTTCTTCAATGACATGTGGATAAACAATGATATATTGCCTCAATGCCTTGCTGATTCTGAGTGACATTCCATCTTGATTCCTTTTTGATGTTGAGTGGAAGGTTTTCTTAATTATATATGGATCAACCTTGTTGATAGATCTTCATCTATTATTAGTTTTTATCCTTAATGTGTAGATTCAAAAAAGTTAGGTTTCAGTTTCATGGAATCTTGTTATGTTCTTGAATTGTTGGCATATCATTGTTTATTTCATACTTGTATTCCAGGGATTATAAAATATGTTTGTAGATTTATGTAGTTCTTATTTATTTTCTACTAAACTTATAAAATTCATTCATAGTGCATTTTACCAATTGGGTTATGAACCATGTTGGTTGTGTCCTACTAATTTATACTCCTACCCTACTCGAGTAGTAATGGTAATAAGGATACCATGTTTTCCTCACTTGTTGCAGGTGAAGGATAGGAGAAGCCACATATTTGACAAACTAGTGGGATATTGTTGTATGATTGTAGAGATTTATATGGGTTGTTGATTTTATTTGGCTATATATCCACTTTTTCTATGTTATTTTCTATATTTGTATACATTGTCATTCTAATGGGTGATCAGTTTCTTTATATTTTTGTATGACTATTTAGGTGTGTTGTTTTTGTATTCATCCATTACAAATAACAATTTATTAGTTCCATGAACTATTATTCTATATTGTATTTTTTTATTGGTTATTATTTACTCTCATTTATGGTTGAGTATTTTTTATGATTCAACCTCATACACTTTATTGTAGTCAATTTTCATTGGTGTATAGGAAGGTATGCTTGAGGTCATCATGCACTCTTTCATGGACCTATTGATTCATTTAAAAATGATATAAAAATGGTATGATATCATCTTGTTTACCAATTTTGGGGAGTTGGAAGATAATAAACATAGGATTGTTTTGGAACATGTGATGAAACATAGAATAGTGCATCATAGAGACCTTAATAGAGGGAGTTCCCTGTTACTAGGGAATGGGATTGATGTTATTGATATGTGTTATTATGATTAGATGATTTCACCTCATGTAAGGAAAAAAAATTAGGCATGTGATTTCATATGGATTTGACACATGGTCGTATCAGGAACAGGAGTACCATGAAACGTATATGGCATGTATGTTACAAATGATATATAAGAATCATGTATTTGATAATAATAATAATGGAGGATTCGGTTGTTTTTGTGTCAACAATATGTAATATGTTTTCACTTATGATTTCATATAGAAATTATTTTCATTGGAACCCCTATGCATTCTTACTTATAATAGTAGATCATTTGAGACTATAGTTTGGTGCCCCTGTGTGATGACGATGTTGGTTGTGATGATGATAACGACATTGATGAAGTACATAAAGTCACTGGTGGTGTGGGGCACCTTGTTCAACCATTTTCAGGAATTAATTACCTTTTTAATAACCTCGTGTGAGTAACCATTATATAGGTCTAGTTAATTAATGTTCTAAATGTAGACTATAAAATTTTATCCATCTTGTACCCAGTTTCATTTTTTTAATCTAAACAAGAATATTTTACCTTTATGTGGTTGGTCTAAGTGAAACACCATCATATCAAGTTGGTATAGATGTTCCTAGAGGATGTTTGATATGTTTTGAACCTTTTAGAATCCTTTTTTTGGTGTTTTGTATGACCTTGTAGCCTTACAAATGTGACTCTGGTTACTAGTGATCCAATGTCTCATGATGCATGAGGGTAACCCGAGTGAGGATATTTCATTTGATGGAATATTTATAGTGAATTAAATAGGGTAGTTTTTATATATGGAATTTCCCTATTCATGTGAGAAACCTTAATAATTCTTAAAGGATTGTGTATTTCACATTTCCTTGTAACCCATAAGTATGGATAACCTCATGTGCATGTACACATGTTATAAGGTAGGGTTTCGGATTTCTTGGACCTTAGGGGAATCAAGAGTTGGAACAATGGTTTCCTAACACATTAGAATGGAATTAAACTCTCATTCAACAATTATTTGAAATTTTAGTTGGTCAAACCCTATATAGTTATAGAATGGGTGAAAACAAGGAAGATATAATTGACACCCATGTGTGGGGTGGTACATGATAAATTTGGGTAATAATGGTATTCCAATTCTAAATAGAATTAAAGAGAGTGATCGGGTATGTTGGAGTCAGTGCCTTAGTTTCTGGATAGATTAGAATGTATTTTAGTCAAAGATAAGATTGTTCTAACATGATTTAATGTCACTATGTTTACATTGCGACTATTGTAATAAG
The DNA here is from genome assembly GCA_963277665.1 of Viscum album. Lineage (NCBI taxonomy): Eukaryota > Viridiplantae > Streptophyta > Magnoliopsida > Santalales > Viscaceae > Viscum > Viscum album. The sequence continues at coordinate 1,367,068,690 of OY728133.1, read as the reverse complement.
GAATCCGTAGGAAAATCCTTGATACATAAGTTTTCATGTAATTATTATGTGGGGTTAGTAAAACTGATTATTTAGAGTGGTGATCTGATAAATGATATTTTCTTTAGTTATTTTGGTTGAACCTAGAGTAGGTGGTGATGGTATACCACTAAGAAATTCATTTCATGATCAACCTAGAAAATATTATTTAGTGTGATTGGTTTGATGCTCATAGGTATTGGAAGACCAAATGTTGTTGTGATATGAGATGTATCTGTAGCAATAGATGACATCCAAAATGGATTAGGGTACAATTTTGTTTTTAATATGAGGTTTTCATTTTAAAGAGGTTTCATAGTTCAGTGTAGTGAATTTAATGAGGTCAAAAGACCCATTTGAGGGAGGATTTGTAACCTATACATAGTCTAGTGGAGGAAATCATGAACATTGATAATGGATTAATAGATGGAGTTAATTATATACTAGGTAATTTGGGTTTGTTAATTTCATGGTGCCTTACATCAAAATTTGGTATAATTGGATTTTCAGGTTTAGTCATTTTGTTTAGATAGGGGCTAATCATCGGTTGTGTACATGCATGTAATCACTATGAAGTGACAGTAAGGATAGTGTTATGGTGAGAAGCACTAACTAGGTCTTGTGTGAAATGAAATATATTCTGTCAAGGGATGTGGTGTTTCATAAGGATGAACATTAGATAACTGCGGAGAATCGATAAGAAAAATGTGTGACAAAAATAAGATTATCATTTTCATGAGGAATTCATGGTGTTTGATTTAGATGTAGCGGCTAACAGAGACCAGATATGGGATTCAAACTTGTGGAATGATCTTGGTAAACCGAAGGGAGTCACATCATTGGTGTGTTGGAACAATTTTTAGGGCCTTGTAGTATGTATATATAATTTATGAATCAAATGGGGATATATCATCAAAGTTGGATCAATCATCGATAAGGACGTTTGGTCAATTTAACGACACCTTTAAGGATTAAGGCATCATGATCAGTGCTTCATGGTGTGTCATTTTTTCAGTTGTGTACCTTTATAGAAATATGGATCATAAATGATCAGGTGGTGTTTCTATATAAATTTTTTTGAGGTTTTTAGGAATTAGATTATGTTCATCATTTTGGGTACTTGAGGTGATTAGGAGTTGGTAATGGGATTTTGAAAAGTTTTCCATCCACACTTATTGTTTAGTAAGTAGATAATCGTTGGTTCATCTCAAAAATAGAAATGAGGTGTCTTATGTTCAATCAACCATGATGGAATTGAACCACACAATGAATGTTTTTGGGATGATGGGATATTCATCCATATAGATATTTATATGGTGGGGGTCACCTTTATGATTTATAATTAACTGGTTGATGACACGACTGCATGTTGAGTTAGATGGATGTGATGATTGTAGTGTCGATGGTGGACAAAATCACGAATTATAGAATGTCTTATGGTGTTTTTCCTTGGAATCACATAGCATGAGAATTATTAGAATAATGTAATGAGAAAGTCATTGAGGTAGTGAGTTATTATTTGGGGATTGAATTAAAATAACTCATTATAGACAATGATCGATGTAAATCAGGATGCATTATTCATATTCTACCACAACTTCTTATGGATAATAAATGTTATTGTGAGGGGATTGTAAGGAACCATTTCATTATGTGTCGAAATTACTCTTGAGAATTATAAAATTTTCATCATTATATATAGTCGTAGATTTCTAAAAAAATGAGTGGGTTAATTCATGGTGATTTGGATACTTTTAGAGAATTTATTAATGAGTCCACATCTTGATAATGGTTAGGATAAATAATATAGTTTTATCCCAGAAACTATGTTCATTGTGGATGTTGCCTAAGGGGTGGACCATATTTAATGAAAATGGTTAGAAAAACATTGATGTCTTTTTCAAATAAGTGGTGTGATATCCTCCAACACCAACAATGTGGTTGAACTATAGTTTTAGAAACCTTTTTCCCAAACCGTGAAGGTGACTAGGAGAGGAAAAATACCTTCAGAGTTTGGGGAATGATATGCTAAACCATGTGACTAAACCATGTGTCTGTATATTGAATTACCTAAAAATTATATTTTATAGTCATAAATCATATGAATTAACTCATTCTTAATACTTTTAAAATACTTATCAAACCTAGAGAATCTATTTCCTTTGTATGAAAAATTACTCTCATTCAAAGGATGATTCTAACTGATCCAAATATGTTGATGATAAAAAATTAAGGAATGTGATAAAAGAAGAACTTTTTTTTTAGGTTTTTCCATGATAAATATATTTTACATTAAATAAAATCATATATAGAACATTCTATTTCATGATTTATTGATTTATATACCAACTACTGAAGACTTTTTATATCATTCCTATAAATGTGTTGGGTTTGATGTGTCAGCAACCTCCCTCTGACTGGAGATAGATATCTTGTGAACGGTTGATGTTTCTGAGTAATTTGTAATAGATAAGTCAATTTAAGACATTATTTTTATTTAATATCATCTTGGATATCTATTGTAAATATGGTTTGATGATGGATACATTTTCCCTTATATTAAATGGGGTTCTCATCTATATATAATGAAAAATTAGGTATTTTTGTCTATAGTAGACAGTTGATCCAGTGAATTGGAATCATCTTATTTAAAATATCTCATAGTTAGTTCTATTGATAGAATTCATGAGGAATGTGTTTTTAGAATTTCCCTTCTTGGAATGGAATAATTAGGGTTCTATTACCTAAACACCAACATTGTTGAACTAGAACCAATTATAGGGATATTTGATGTTCGAATGAGTTTTTCATCGGTTTGTTACATATTTTGGGATTTAATTTATAGATGAACATTATAGTAATTCATAAATTTTATTAATGTGGGATGTTCCATAACATTTGGTTATTTTTCATGTATAAGAATCAGGAGTGTTTCTTATGGTTCTGAAATCTATTTGTTGATATTATAGATAAGGAAAATCACTTTCTAGTTTTTCATGTAAATGCTCTAATTTAATTATATTAAATTTTACATTCATTCGTTTTTTTATTGGTGTTTTTTTAAATTCCCCAACCCCAGTTACCCAGAGTCGGTGCTTTATTACATAACATTGGAATGATAAAAAATGATCAAGTCTCAAAAGACCGATTTGTTTAGTAGACTTGGAAACACTAGATGCATTCATAGGTCTTACATTACATGATAACATGGAAAACTACAACAACATAGTATCCATAATCCACATTCATATCCCCTTAGACTATCCCTCCAAGTTATTAAAAAAATACTTCTTCATATCCATGGGAAAATAAACAATAGAAAGTGGTGATCTCATATGCTCAGTAGGGATAAAAATATAGAAGAAACATTCATAAATAAGCATAAACATTTAAGGCAATGTATAACTAAAAAAAATACTTTTAAACATGAACATCAGCATAACATGGAAAAAATAAAATGAATTAATTCCATTTACTTATTCACATGGATATTCTAGTAGTCGAATAATCACATGAAATATCAATAACCGCATTCATAATGATGGAAATCATAATACCAAACTATCATAACCACATAGTCACGGCCATGTGCCAAGACTATAGATAATATTTTTTCAAGGCCTCGTTCCAAGTCACTATTTTCTCTCATGACACCTACTGATGCATCGAGGAGCTATAGAAGGCTCCACCTGTCACTTCCTAAGTCCAATTCATTCTTTATATGAACAGTTTTAAACATAACATAAACATTCGTATTACAACTAGTATACGAAATGTAAATACTTTTCCATAAACCATGAATGGTATATAAATAAAACATCCAAAGTCAAACATATCACAAAACCTTCAGTAAAATATGTAAGATTTGTATCATAATAAATCAACTTCAAATAAGCTTAAAATCCATCAAATGATGTTGACATAGATAAAATCAAAACTATTTGTGAGAAATATAACTTCATTTAAAATAATTTAAAAGTAAGATAATTATATAAGAAAAAATATACTTTTAATATATTCTTATAAGACTACAAGGGATGATTTGGCAATTTTACAATGGCAGAATATAGCTTCACCCACTGTATAAGTTAAAAAGACATTCTTACCTTAATTTTGGTGAAAAGTCAAAAAGGGCCTTGTTTGGAAAACGACGGAAATGTTCCTTTCAAAACATTTTATAAAAAGTCTAAAAAGGGTATAAATTCCTTTAACCCATAGTCTAGTAAATACTAAAAATGTTTTGGAATACATTTTTAAGAAACATGGATGTGGATGATAAAGAGGTCCCAGTAGATAATTACGTATAAACAACCTTAGATAATGAAGAGATTGGGAAATAAACCCTTAACTTGTTCTTTCACTTCGATGCGGTTAGGTTAACCTCCTTTATAATTGTTAAATCATAGATATTAAATTATACAATAACAATATACATAAATATGATATCATATGTGGTCTTTTAATATTTCCTTTTAGTATTATCATCGTTTCGGTGTTAACTGATTCCTTTCCCTTTATATGTTTTGTTACATAAGCCGTGTCTGATATGGATAGGATGTATTTTATTAATATCCATAATGATAATAAGTTCGTAATAATTATTTTTAATAATCAAATGAAAAATATTCTTGAATGGTTACGATGGGGAATGAATCTCATCGCTTTCATGGAGATGGTAATTCGTACGTACGCACGCACGCCACTTCCATTTCATTTTTAATTTTAAAAGGAATCACAAAAAAATGATACATAGATATATTATTATTCCAATATAATATAATATCTTATATATGTTACTTAAGTTCATTAACACCATCCTTTATATGTTCCATGAATATTATGAATGAATCATATCACATTGATGGGGCGGTAGTCCAAATTTCCTCAAATGAAATTATCGTATATATATATACAACATGAAACCAAGAATGGTATGCTATAAAATGGAATTAAATAAGCTTATATATAATATAAATATCATTAATATCATATTTAATTACAGTTCCATCATAATTTCCACCATGAGAGGCGGTAGGGGATAATTGAACAATCATCGTTTCGTGATGCGTTTGGTTGCCATCCGCAGAAACATTATGTTCTTCACTAATTAGATGGAGGTGTGTGTATGTGTAGTTCAAATACATATCATAAAAACAAACTAGTATATTGGGGATACTGGTGTTGTTAAAAAATAGACTAATAAAAATATTTTAGTGGTTGGAGAAATAAAATAAAAGAAAAGAAGTTAAGACAAATCGTTACCTTTGATTAGGGTTACTTCCTTTGGTTTGAACCAAAAGGACTCTTAAAGTGCCTTATTCCTAAGCTAAGGCTTCTAGGAGGAGGAGATGGATGTAGGGATATTAATTGGGTTGAGGTTGGACGAGCCAAGTGGCTTGATAGGTGTGTGGAATTAGTTAGAGGTGAGGGATTTTTATAAGGGGAGGAGGGGCTCTTTATGAATGATTAAAAATATTATTTTATTATATAATGATATTACTATTCTAAAGGTCCAAAACTATTTAAAGTTTAAGATTATATTACTCATGGTCGAAATTAAATCATCCATTAATAATTGGAATGGTTTTTGGTATTATTTTAGTCTTTATAATCTTATTTATTTAAATCATTTATTAATGAGGTAAACGCTACATCATTATTGTGTCATAAATAATTTAGTTTATTAGATGTCTAGAAATTATTAAAAAAATAACATGATGTAAGAAATATTTTTAGATTTCTAATTAATATTTATAGTCTAAAGGATAAATTATATAACCTAATGTAAAAATTGTTTTTTACTAAAAGATATATGCTTATGTCATTTTTGTCTTTACTTTAACATAATTAATATAATGTGTCATTATCACTTACAAGTGGCTCCATGGGGTCCCAAAATCGACCCAAAGATTACCATGGCCGGACATGTATCATCATATAGGGTTTGTACATGTGTTAGGGTAATTTAATATTATTATAATATTATGTTTTACCCTTATTTACCGGATATACCCTTTGACCAAGATAAATAAAATATTTACCAATGTAATTATTCAAAATGTCTAAAAATTAAATTTCCCTATTTACACACTTTTGACCTCCTGCTTCTAAATATGTAATCCATTTTTCTAAATTCAAAACAAATAAGTGGCAGAAATTAATTTAAAATTAATTTCCATTGTTTAAACAAAAAGCGGTTTTTTAAAAGATAATAACTATCAAAAGATTTACACTTGTTTATGTCTAGTTTAAAAGTGAAATTACGTCTAATGACCAACATTGGATTAAATGGTATAAATATAATATAATTATAATTTAAAAACACTAAATATTATAATTTATCACTATAAATTATTTCTATTAAAAAGGTTATTTTTAATTAAAATTTAGTATTTTTCATTATTCATCAAAAATAGAAACTTTTCAGAAATATACAAAAAATTAACCCAAGGCTAATTTCGATAATCCAAATCCAAAAATGAAGTCCAATTTAAATAAAACCAATTTATTAAATTTCAAAAAGTGAGTATTACAATTCATAACAGTTAAATTTATTGGTCACAGTGTGTTAGAATCTCGAAGTTGTGTACAATGCAAGCTATTGCATTATTCAAAGAGAAGCATATCGTGGAAGATTGGGGTGTTACATTCTCCCCTCCTTCAAATAATTTCATCCTTGAAATTTCTAGAATATTACTACATAAAAAGACTTGGGTGGTTCTTCATCATATGTTCCTCGGGTTCCCACATTTCCTCCTCCATCTTATGGTTTCTCCATAGAAGTTTTACCAGATGAGTCGTCCAGTTTCTCAGCACTTGTTCTCTGGTATCAAGAATCCTGATGGGATCTTCGCAATAATATAGATCAGGCTCCAGTTCTTCTTCCTCGTATGTGAGTACATGTGTTGGGTTAGGCATGTATTTTCTCAACAGTGATACGTGGAACACATTGTGAACTTTGGAGATACATGGAAGCAATGCCAACTAGTAAGCTACAGCCCCAATTAATTCTAGAATTTCGAAAGGTCCATTGTACCAGAGACTAAATTTTCCCTTCTTACTTAAATGTATAACACCCTTCCATAGAGATACCATCAAGAAAACATGATCTCCTAACTGAAATTCAAAATCATTATTTCGGTTATCGGCATAGATATTCTGCCTACTTTGAGCTTCTTTGATGTGGTTTTGGATTACCTTCACCTTTTCCATCATTTCCTCCACATGTTATGGGCCTAGGAGTTTTATTTCACCAACATCATCCCAACAGGTTGGTGTACGACATTTCTTTCTGTTTAACTCTTCATATGGTTCCATCTAAATACTTGAATAGAAGCTATTGTTATAGGAAAATTACACAATAGGATAATATTGATCCAACATACACTGAATGTCATGTGATTAGGATCTCAAAATGTCTTATAATGTTTGAATAGTCCATTTTGATTATCCATCAGGTTGGGGGTGGTAGGCAGTGCCCAAATGAAGTTCAGTATCCAAGGCCTTCTGAAGGCTTTTCCATAATATTTATGTAAAATGGGGATCACGATCAGAAACAATCGATAGTGGTACTCCATGAAGTCTTACAAGTTCATTAATATATAGTCTTGCTAATTGTTCAAGTGGTAAATCTTCTCTTATATCAAGAAAATGTGCTGACTTGGTAAGACGATCAACAATGACCCATATTGCATCGTTCCTTCTAGGATTCTTTGGTAGTCCCATGACAAAGTCCATCTTGATATTATCCCATTTCTACTCAGGTGTGGGAAGAGGTTGCATGACTCCTCCAGGTTGTTTCCTTCTAGCTTTCACTTATTGAAAAACCATACATCTTGACACAAAATCTAAAATCTTCCTCTTCATGTTGTCCCACCAAATATGTTCCTTCAAATCTCTATACATTTTGCTGCTCCCAGGGTTTATAGAGAAATTAGATCTATGAGCATCGTCCAACAATTCCCCTTTTTAGATTAGGTATATCGGGAACACAGAGTCTCATCCCAAATATCAAAATTCCATCTTCATACAAAAATTCACTCAATCTCCTATAATTCACAACTTTAATCTTCTTTTGAAACTCTTCATCACCATTTTTATATTTCTTTATCTTTTCTAGTAATGATGGTTTGGAAAGTATTTGAAAAAGTATTGATGTTTCACCTTCCATGGTGATTCCCTTATCCATCTTTACTAGATCCATATATATAGGATCCTTTTCAACTCTCATATTGTTCATATCATTATGATCCTTTCTACACAAAGAATATTCCACCTTAGTTGCCTTCCCCTTGTGGTTGTGTATCATGAAATCATAATCCTTGAGTAGTTCAAGCCATCTCCTTTGTGTCATGTTGAGTTATCTCTTTGAGAAAATATACTTCAAACTCTTGTGATCAGTATAAATCTCAAAATTTTCACCATAGAGATAATGCCTCCATATCTTCAATGAAAAAATTGCAGATACTAACTCAAGATCACATGTAGGATAGTTTTTCTCATGAATTTTTAGCTATCGTGATGCATAGGAGATAACCCTATCATTCTGAATAAGGACACAACCAAGTCCATTCTTTGAAGCATCACTATAAATAAATAACCCATAATTCTCTGATTGTAGGGTCAATATAGGATCATTGAATAATCTTTTATTTAGTTCTTCAAAACATTCTTCACACTCTTTTTTCCAAACAAATTTATCCCCTTTTCGTGTGAGCTTTGTTAATGGGTTAGACAACCGGGAAAAATTCTAGATGAAACGTTGATAATAACCTTCTAAACCAATAAAACTATGTACCTCAGTTATACTCATCAGTGCAGGCCATTTTTTGGATTTCTCTTGTCTTAGAAGGATCAACAGAGAATCCATCCTTAGAGACAATATGGCCAAGAAAAAAAATCTTTTGAAGCCAGAATTCACATTTTCTAAACTTCCCATATAACTCATGTCTTCTCAGAGTCTTTAGGATAATGCGCAAGTGATTTTCATGATCTTCATAGATTTTGGAGTATACCAAGATATCATCAATAAATACCACTAAAAATTCATCAAGATATTCCTTGAAAACTCTTTTCATTAGATCCATGAAGACATACGGTGCATTAGTCAGCCCAAAAGGCATTACTGTAAACTCGTAATGCCCATACCTGGTTCAAAATGCTGTTTTCAGAATTTCCACCTTCTTTACACACAACTGGTGATATCCAGATCGAAGGTCAATCTTTGAAAAATATTGATCTCCATAAATTTGGTCGAATAAATCATCAATGCGAGGTATGTGTCTTTGGTCTTTATTGTTATAGCATTGATCTCCATGTAGTCAATGCACAACCTCATAGATCCATCTTTCTTCTTAACAAAAAAATAGGGGCTCCCCATGGAGAAACACTAGGGAGAATAAATACCTTATTACTCAATTCCTCTAGTTGTTTTTTAGATCCACTAATTCCACAGTGGCCATTCTATAAGGGGTCTTCGATATGGGCCTTGAACTAGGAATTAAATCAATAGAAAACTCAATTTCACAATCTGGAGGATCTCCAGGTAAATCTTTTGGAAACACAACAACATATTCCCTCAAAATAGGTACATCCTCTATTTGAACATTCCTTTCCTCACCCACAGTCATTTAATTATATTACTCCCCAATAATTGAATTTAGTTGAGCTACTGGGGATGGATCTAGATAAGAATTTAGTGGTGACGATTCTTCTCTAAAGATAAGGTGTTATTTATAATCCTCATCAAAAATCATAACCTCCTACTTCTTACAATAAGTATTCGCATCGTGGCCTGAAATCCAATCCATACCGAGGATTATAACAAACTCAATCATGGGTTTGACGATGAGATCATCAGATAAAGAACATTTATATTCTCTAATGGGGATGATTCACAAAACATTGTTACGATGATACTTCCCTTAGGAGTTCTAACTGACAACTCCCTTGTTAAATCAAATTGGAAATATTTAATTTTCTTAGAAAACTAGGAAGATATGAAACAATTAGATGATCCAGAATCAAATAAAGCATTTTCTAAAATTGAGGAAACCATTAAATTACCTTCCACTACGTCTTTCGGAGCTTCTACATCAGTAGTAGTGATAGCATATGCTTGGCCTTGATCCCATGGAATTTTCTGAGTTAACTTCTCCTGATGCTTAGGACATTCTTTCGGATAATGTCCCATATCCCTGCAATTGTATCATTGAACATCAGTAGCTTCTTTCTTCCCATTTCAATCACGAGCTTGGTGGCCTTTATCACTACACTTATAATATACTCCAATTCCCTTCAAGCATGTACCAGGGTATTTCTTCTATCATTTACCGTAGGATGGATATTAAACTTTTCCCTTCTTCCCCTTATTTCCTTTTCCAGATTGATCAGCAGATCTCTTCTTCTCTTGCATTGCTTTAAAGTCTTAAGACTTAGAGAATTCCTTTTCTGTCTTGGTAGTAGATGAGACAATATCTTCGTATGAAGAGAATGATTGTGATACTAATTCTCAATAGAGAAATGGTTTTAACCCATCAATGAAACTATCAATCTTACATCATGGGTTATGTATATAATCTGCAGCATGCCTTTCTATCCTTGTAAAGTTAGACTCATACTTTGCAACATTCTCATCCTCCTTTTTCCATAGACATAGAATTTGTATTTCCATATCTGTTCGATGGTCATGAGGAAAGTTTTTTTTATATGAAAGTATCTTTAAACACCCTCCATTTCATATTTTATACTTCATCATCTTCCTTCGTGTTTTAAAACAATGACCACCATTTCTCAGAATCTCCAGTGAGTCGATAAACTGCCTTCACAACTTTTTCTTTTTCACTACTCCCCAAGGCATGGAATATTTTCTCTAAGGAATTAATCCATTGCTCATCCACTAATGTTTTTTTAATCCCATTTAATTTGAAGGACCCCAGGACACCCTAAGAGGGGAGGGGTCAATCAGGGTGACCACTTTTTCTTTTAATGTGATGGATCTTGTTCCCACCTTGGTAGGAACTTGTTGAACCTGTATGATGGTTATTTTCAGAATGCAAACATTCACATGCACAGAGAAGACACATCCCTTTTTACTTGGTTCACCACTAAGGGCTACATCCACGGAGCATACGCCGACAGGTTGTCGGTCGTACCAAAATCCACTATGCTTCACTAGTGGTAGATTACAAAAGTTCGGGTACAGTTAATCTGTCCCAGGAACACTGCCTTTACAATGGTCCAGGGATAGCCCACTACGTCCCTTGGGTCACTCCTGTTGACTCCCCCTAGCTCACTGTGGTTGGTGACGTCTCACCCAGTTTATAGACGTGAAGGTCTCTTCATCATTTTCATAAGAATGCATCCTTTGTTTCATGATGATGCTCTATTGAAGTCTGATTCTCACCAGAAGCATAATATCACTTTTCCTTGAATGTATCGGGTAGTCTCCTGGCTTTCGTGCGGCTCTAAACAGGCCGGCGGGCTTCAACAAAAACTGGCGCGCTTCTCTAAGCCGGACGCGCAAGTCCCAATACAGCGCGCAAGTCCAGACTGGCGCGCAAGTGTCACTAACGCACCTGCGCGACGCTTCCTTCCCTGACAACAAACTTGCGCTGTCCACTTCCTTTCTCTCCCAAAGCGCCTTGGGCGCTCAGCAGACAACTGGCGCTCAAGCTCTACTTGCGCGACCAAACTACCACCTGCGCGTCTCCACCGCCTGCGCGACGAGAGCTCGAACAATATATCAGTCTTGAACTCCGTTCCAAATGAGGAGGGGTGGTCCAGTATTTATAGGCAAACTGGACCCCCTGCGCAGAGGCACGCAAGTCCCTCAACGGCGCGCAAGTCTTGTCTCCAGTAACCTCTATCGCGCAACTCACTTGCGCGACCCAACCAACACTTGCACGACCTTCTATCCTTAGCCAAATTTTGATGTTCTGATCCTCAAAAACAGATGGTGCGCAAGTCTTTCATCCTCCAAGAGCTCAGCACGCAAGTACCTTTTCCAAAAACACTTTACTTTATTGACCGATTTTCAGGCCCAAAAATTTGGCAAACACTGGGAAATGGCGCCACCTTCACTATTGTTTTCCGCTTGAACGGTATGATTTCTTTGTTGGTACACATCCTGAACTTCCATTGAGGATTGACAACAAACACAAACCATACGCTAAATCATGCTTTGAAGACCATGGTTCCAACAATCTCCCCCTTTGGGTTTGTTGGGAATCATAATAAATTCAATAGATCTCCAACCATGAGCAAACCGAAAACGCAAGAATCAACTCAGCCAACACTCTAACTCTACGTGAGAAATGCTCGGTGTAGAAAAAAAGAGAGGAAGCTTGAATTGGGTTCTGCTATTTTGAAATTCGCCATGACGCCCGATGTTATCCTTCTTATACTTCTCATCGCAATCTTATACTTCTCATCGCAATCTTATACTTCTCATCACAGAATAATTTCGTGCCTTGAATTTATTCCATTCTCCCCCATTAACAATAAAACCAAAGACCGATAAGTTGTTCAACATTCAGCTCAATCCATACTCCCCCTGAATAGTATCTCCCCCATAATCCAGCATCACAGCCATAAGCAGATAAAAACAGTTAAAACAAATGGGTAGTGGGGATTTCCAGAGCCTCCTTATGCAGTAGGAGGTGGTTAAACACTGAGGTTCAACCGATGCTTCTCAAACACTGCCGCGGACAATGTCTTGGTCAGGATATCAGCCACTTGCTCATCAGTTCCAACATGATCCATTCTAATCACGCCTTGTTCAACCTTTTCTTTGAAAAAATGATACTGTATTTCAATATGTTTTGTACGAGAATGCTGAACCAGATTCTTTGTAAGATCAATTGCACTTTTGTTATCACAATAAATCACCATTGAATGCTGCACCTTATCACCAATATATGTTAGCTGCTGCTTCATCCAAAGAAGTTGATTGCATGATTTTTTGGCAGAGATATACTCAGCTTCAGCCGTACTAAGAGAAGTAATTTCTTGTTTCTTTCTCAACCAGCTGACACATTTCTTCCCAATATAGAAAGTACCACCACTAGTGGACTTTCTGTCTACCACATCACCAGCCCAGTCAGCATCTGAAAATGCGGATAATTCACTATCCCTGCCTGCAGCAAAAAATAACTCGAAGTTATTTGTACCGTGAATGTATATCATGATTCTTTTTACTACTGCCATATATTCCCCTTTTGGATTACTCTGAAAGCGGGCTGCAAGGCATGTGGCCAAGACAATATCTGGCCTTGTCGCGGTCAGGTTCAGTAGGCTTCCAATGATCCTCCTGTCTATTGTGGGATCAACAGAGTCCCCATCCTCATGCTTTCCGAGTTTAATTCCAAATGCAACCGGAGTTGACATTGGTTTGGAGTCTTGCATATTGAACTTCTTCAGTAGCTCTCTTGCATATTTTTCCTGAGAAATGAAAGTGTATTCCTTTTTTTGAATCACCTTCAGCCCCAAGAAATATGTGAGCTCCCCAATCATAGACATTTCAAAATTCTGATTTCATGTGGTTGGAAAATTCATCCACTGATTTCTTCCTACTGCCACCAAAAATGACATCATCAACGTAGACAAGAACCATGAATTAATCTTTTGGAGAATTCTTCACATAGAGATTGTGGTCAACTCCTCCTCTTTTGAATTCCAACTTCTTGAGATATGCATCCAGTCGTGAGTATCATGCCCTTGGTTCCTACTTCAAACCATACAGAGCATTCTTCAGTTTACAGCCCTTTGTTTCATCAGTACCCAAAACAAATCCCATTGGTTGTTCAATGTAGACTTCTTCTTCGAGTACACCATTCAAGAATGTTGCCTTAACATCCATTTGATATACTTTATATCCTCTATGGAGTTCCATGGCACGGAAAAGCCTGATTGACTCCAGTCTAGCCACTGAAGCAAAGGTTTCTTCAACATCAATGCCTTCAATCTGAGAGTATCCCTTACATACCAGACGTGCCATGTTTCTGATGACACTTCCATGTTCATCAAACATATTTATGAAGATCTATTTGGTACCAATAACATTTTGACCTTCGGGTCTCTGGACAAGATCCCATGACTGATTCTTGTCAATCTAATCTAATTCATCATTCATGGCTTTCACCCAAGATTCACCATTAGCAGCTTCTTCGAATGAGGATGGCTCTACAACTGATAGAAATGTAGATTGCGTGTTATTTATCATTCTCCATGTTTGAGTGGGTGCACTCATGTCCCCAATTATGTTGGATGGATCAATCTCAGCTCTTCGATTTCTCCTGCGAGGTTCAGAAGCATTTTCTTTAGCCATTTTTTCTTCTTCAGATTCTTCTTCAGAGTCAATATCATGATGTGACTGCTGACTATTTTGAACAACTTCATCTATTTCTGCATTAGTATTTTCTTCACTTTCACATTCTTCCTGACTTTCTATCACATCAGTATATGACGTCCTTGAATCATTTGTGGTTTTCTATTCAATTATCTTAACATCACTGCTTTCCACAATTCTTCCCAAATGCTTGTTGAAGCATTTGTAGGGTTTGCTGTTCATTGAGTAACCAAGGAAAATTCCGTCATCTGCATTGTTTCCATATTTCCCTTTATTTCCTTCATTGTTCCTGATGAATCATTTACTTCCAAAGACACGGAAGTATTTTAGAGAAGGCTTCCGTCCATGCCACAATTCATATGGTGTCTTCGTCTCACACATATAGAGTCCTGTTCGATTCTGAATGTACACTGCAGCTTGAACAGCCTCTTTCCAGTAATGTCGTGGAATACGACTCTCAATCAGCATAGTTCGCGCCATGTTGTTCACCTGTCTATTCCTACGTTCAACAACTTCATTTTGTTGTGGAGTTCTCACAACATCTACCTCATGCTTTATCACATGCTTCTCTAGATAATTCTCAAATTCAATGGACGTGTATTCTCCTCCATTGTCAGATCGCAACACTTTGATTGTTCGTCTAGTATCATTCTCGGCGATTCACCGATATGTTTTCATGCAGTCAAGGACTTGTCGTTTCCTGTGAATGACTATCACACATGCCATTCTACTATAATCATCTATGAAAAGGACAAAGTACCTTTCTCCACGTGTTCCGGCAACATTTATTGGACCACAAACATCTGTATGAATCAAATCAAGAAGGTGATATGCCTTTTTCTTCTTTGGATGATATGAACTATAGACCAGCTTCCCACGAATACAAGCATCACAAGATTTTTCACGCTCACGCTTCAGGTTGGGGATGTCCATGAAAATTCTCAATTTTGATATTTTCTCCATGTCTTGTTGATTGATGTGTCCCAATCTCCGATGCCACAAATTGTTTTCTTCTTCAACAGTCATGTAACATAAATTTTCTTCACTATGAACCTGATACAAGTTGCCTTCTGTTCTGCATCCTTTCATAAGTGAATTGCATGTTTTTCCCTTGATAGTGCAGCCTTTCTGATTAGAAGTAACTATAAGTCCTGAGTCACAGAGTTGACTCACGCTGAGGAGATTATGATGTAGGCCATCTACGTAAAGGACTTCAGTCTTCTTTAGTTCTCCATTAGCTAATTGGGTACTTCCACTCCCTTTGATTTTCAGAGCCCCATCATTACCAAATCTTACTGTACCATCAACATTCTTTATGATATTCGTTAGTAGGCCGGCATTACCCGTCATATGAGATGAACAACCGCTATCCAGAATCTAGGTACTGTTGTTCTTTGTAGCTTTGAGGGATACCTATGCAAGATTATATTTCTCAATCTTCTTCCTTTCCTTCCATGAGACATTAGATTGAGTATATAGAACTGGTGGCCTTTCAACTATCTCTTCTGCAAACCCAGGTTCTTCATAGTCAAAGTCTTCTTTGAGAGGTCAGAACCTGTTTGAATGAGCAACACTGTCTTGCTGACGAGACTTGACTTGTCTTGAACTTCGGTATGAGGTGTCTATGTCCCTTCTCTTCCTACAATTAACGGCCTTATGACCAAAGTTAGAACAACGAAAACAATATCCATAGAAATTATTTCTTCTATGAGAATTAGGATATGAGATTGTTCTCCTTTGTTGAGCATCTATATCTTATCCATTCAGATATCTTCTTGCCTCTTCACAACAAGACATGGTATGGCCCAGATAGCCACAGAACTGACACTTCATGAGAGGAAATGTATTCTCGCTTGAATTTCTCCTGATATCTTCTTCCTTGGGAGAATAGTAAGATTGTCTGTCATTTTTGAAAGTTTGAGGGTAATTTTTGGGTCTCCTTTTAGTTTGGATTGAGGGTTCCTTTTTCATCACTCTAGGTAACATTTCATCATGTTCAACTTTCATCTTCTCTTTATTTTGGATCTTTTCACTTCCAGCAGTTGATGACTCAGCCTCACAGCCAATTCCACTCTTTCCCATGCAAGCGGGTCTTTGATCACTCAAGATTTTTTCAACCCCATCTGAACCACACATGGCTCTTGCTAGTAATTCTGCATCTGAGAATCTTCCAAACTGTATTTTCTTCCTCGATTCTTTTGGAATTGATTCAGTATCCAGTTTACTCCTTAGAGTAACTACTTCCTCCTCAAGACCCTCAGTAGTCTTGGATTTTTCATCCAGTCAGGATGTGAGGTCATTGATTACCTTTTCCTGCTCTTCAATTCTTAGCTTCAGATCAACTACATCATCATTTCATTCAATTATTTTAGACTGTACCTTCACAAATTCTTCCAGTCGTTCAATTTCAGCTTCAAGTCGATCAACATATTCAGTTGATTCTTCTATAATTGATTTCCACTTATTGCAGCTCTTACATTTAATATTAAGCTTACTAACTGCATCCTTAAGTTGTACCTCAGGATCTACACAAGTTCTCAGTTGTTTTTCTCCATTAGTATCTTCTGAATTTTCAACAGTGGCCATCATAGATGCATGGTTCCCAGTTTTGAATTCTGGTTCTTCTTCATCACAGAATTCATTGTCATCTTCTTCCTCTTCACAGACAAAACTCTTCCTTTGAATTTTCTTACCAGATATGAAGTCTCCCTTTTTGAATAACCTTCTCTGAGGATTTTTAAATTTTTCATCTTCACTGTCATCATCATTGATATTCTTCAAGCACTGAGAGGCAATGTGAGAAACTTTTCCACAACGGAAACATGCGAGAGGTAACTTCCCTTTGAATTTCCCTTTCCCCTTCTGGAACTTCATTGCAATGAGAGAAACAATTTCTTTATCTTCATCATCATCACCACTACTATCCTTTGATATTTTCAATTTATCCATGGCTTTGAATGCCATTTCCTTGCCACCCTAGTCGTATCATCTTCTGGTTTGACTCTCATTTCATATGCTACCAAGCTGCTCAGTAGATCATCTAGAGAAAGTTTGGAAAGATCTCTTTCCTCAAGGGCTGACACCTTTTCATTATAAAGAGGTGGAAGTTTTCATAATATTTTCTTTACAATATAAATGTCTTTGATTTCCTCACCTAAACCCTGAATTGCTCCAACCACTTCAGTAATTCGATTGAAGAAAGAGTCTGCATTCTCGTCTGGATGCATCTTCAGATCATCAAACCGATTGTGTAGAACTTGTAGTTTCGCCTCCTTCACTTTGATATCTCCTTCATAAATATTCTCAAGTTTTTCCCACATGGATTTTGCTGAGGTTAAATTCATCACCTTCAGGTAGGTCTGATCAGAAAGGGCTGCAGTGAGAGCATTTTGTGCTTTAACATCTGCATCAAGAAGTTTCCTGTCTATTTCAGTCATAGCCAGACCTGTTGGATCAGTGACATGTATTCCTTTCACAGTATAAAAAATAACTTCCATTCCATGAGATCATAGATGAGATCTCATTCTGTTCTTCCAGATCTAGAAATTGCTTCCATCGAAGTGAGGGACTCCCCTGACATTGACCGCGTTTTCCATGACGTAGAAGGTCAGATTCAACACCATCAACCTCGCTCTGATACCACTTGAAGGAGCCCAGGACACCCTGAGAGGGGAGGGGTGAATCAGGGTGACCACTTTTTCTTTTAATGTGATGGATCGTGTTCCCACGTTGGTAGGAACTTGTTGAACTTGTACGATGATTATGCACAGAATGGAAACATTCACATGCACAGAGAAGACACATCCCTTTTTTACTTGGTTCACCACTAAGGGCTACGTCCAAGGAGCATACGCCGACAGGTTGTCGGTCGTACAAAAATCCACTATGCTTCACTAGCGGTAGATTAAAAAAGTTCGGGTACAGATACTCCGTCCCAGGCACACTGCCTTTACATAGGTTCAGGGATATCCCACTGCGTCCCTCGGGTCACTCCTGTTGACTCCCCCTAGCTCACTGCCGTTGGTGACGTCTCACTCAGTTTATAGACGTGAAGGTCTCTTCATCATTTGCATAAGAATGCATCCTTTGTTGCATGTAGATGCTCTATTGAAGTCTGATTCTCATCAGAAGAAGAATATCACTTTTCCTCGAATGCATCGAGTAGTCTCCTGGCTTTCGTGCAGCTCCAAATTGGTCGGTGGGCTTCAGCAAAAACTGGCGCACTTCTCCATGCCGGACGCACAAGTCCCAATACAGCGTGCATGTCCAGACTGGCGAACAAGTGTCACTAACACACCTGCGCGACGCTTCCTTCACCAACAACAAACTTGCGCGGTCCACTTCCTTTCTCTCCCAAAGCGCCTTGGGCACTCAGCAGACAACTGGAGTGCAAGCTCTACTTGCACGACCAAACTACCACCTGCGTGGCTCCACCACCTGCGTGACAAGAGCTCGAACATTCTCTCAGTCTTGAACTCCGTTCCAAATGAGGAGGGGTGGTCCAGTATTTATAGGCAAACTGGACCCCCTGTGCGGAGGCGCGCAAGTCCCTCAGCGGCGCACAAGTCTTGTCTCCAGTAACCTCTATCGCGCAACTCACTTGCACGACCCAACCAACACTTGCGTGACCTTCTTTCCGTAGCCAAATTTTGATGTTCTGATCCTCAGAAACATATGGCGCGCAAGTATTTCATCCTCCAAGAGCTCGGCACGCAAGTACCTTTGCCAAAAACACTTTACTTTATTGACCGATTTTCAGGCCCAAAAATTGGCAAACACTAGGAAACGGCGCCACCTTCACTACTGTTTTCTGCTTGAACGGTATGATCTCTTTGTTGGTACACATCCTGAACGTCCATTGAGGATTGACAACAAACACAAACCATACGCCAAATCATGCTTTTAAGACCATGGTTCCAACAATCTCCCCCTTTGGGTTTGTTGGCAATCAGAATAAATTCAATAGATCTCCAACCATGAGCAAACCGAAAATGCAAGAATCAACTCAGCCAACACTCTAAGTCTACATGAGCAATGCTCGGTGTAGAAAACAAGAGAGGAAGCTTGAATTTGGTTCTGCTGTTTTGAAATTCTCCATGACGCCCGATGTTATCCTTATTATACTTCTCATCGCAATCTTATACTTCTCATCGCAATCTTATACTTCTCATCACAAAATAATTTCATGCCTTGAATTTATTACTTTATCTCTCATTGACAATAAAACCAAAGACCGATAAGTTGTTCAACATTCAGCTCAATCCATACTCCCCCTGAATAGTATCTCCCCCATAATCCTACATCACAACCATAAGTAGATAAAAATAGTTAAAATAAACGGGGAGAGGGGATTTCCAGATCCTCCTTATGCAGTAGGAGGTTGTTAAACACCGAGGTTCAACCGATGCTTCTCAAACACAGCCGCAGACAATGGCTTGGTCAGGATATCATCCACTTGCTCATCAGTAACAACATGATCCATTCTAATCACGCCTCGTTCAACCATTTCTTTGATAAAATGATACCGTATTTCAATATGTTTTGTACGAGAATGCTGGACCGGATTCTTCGTAAGATCAATTACACTTTTCTTATCACAATAAATCACCATTGGTTGCTGCACATTATCACCAATATATGTTAGTTGCTGCTTCATCCAAAGAAGTTGGGTGCATGCTTTTGTGGTAGATATATACTCAGCTTCAGCCTTACTAAGAGAAGTACTTTCTAGTTTCTTGCTCAACCAGCTGACACATTTCTTCCCAATATAGAATGCTCCACCACTAGTGGCCTTTCTGTCTACCACATCACCAGCCCAGTCAGCATCTGAAAATGCGGATAATTCATTGTCCATGCCTGCAGCAAAAAATAACCAGAAGTTATGTGTACCGTGAATCTATCTCATGATTCTTTTTACTGCTACCATATGTTCCCCTTTTGTATTACTCTGAAAGTGGGCTACAAGGCATGTGGAAAAGACAATATCTGGCCTTTTCACTATCAGGTACAGTAGGATTCCAATGATCCTCCTGTACATGGTGGGATCAACAGAGTCCCCATCCTCATGCTTTCCGAGTTTAGTTCCAACTGCAACCGGAGTTGACATTGGTTTGGAGTCTTGCATATTGAACTTCTTCAGTAGATCTCTTGCATATTTTTTCTAAGAAATGAAAGTGTATTCCTTCTTTTGAATCACTTGCAGCCGCAAGAAATATGTGAGCTCCCCAATCATAGACATTTCAAATTCTGATTTCATGTGGTTGGCAAATTCATCCACTGATTTCTGCCTACTGCCACCATATATGATATCATCAATGTAGACAAGAACAATGAATTGATCTTTTGGAGAATTATTCACATAGAGATTGTGATCAACTCCTCCTATTTTGAATTCCAACTTCTTGAGATATGCATCCAGCCATGAGTACCATGCACGTGGTGCCTGCTTCAAACCATACAGAGCTTTCTTCAGTTTACAGACCTTTGTTTCATCAGTACCAAATACAAAGCCCACTGGTTGTTCAATGTAGACTTCTTCTTCGAGTACACCATTCAAGAATGCTGTCTTAACATCCATTTGATATACTTTATATCCTCTTTGGAGTTCCATGGAACGGAAAAGCCTGATTGACTCCAGTCTAGCCACTAGAGCAAAGGTTTCTTCAACATCAATGCCTTCAATCTGAGAGTATCCCTTACATACCAGACGTGCCTTGTTTCTGATGACACTTCCATGTTCATCAAACTTATTTTTGAAGATCCATTTGGTACCAATCACATTATGACCTTCGAGTCTCTGGACAATATCCCATGTCTGATTCTTGTCAATCTGATCTAATTCATCATTCATGGCTTTCACCCAAGATTCATCATTAGCAGCTTCTTCGAATGAGGATGGCTCTACAACTGATAAAAATGCAGACTGCGTGTTATTTCCCATTCTCCTTGTTTGAGTGGGTGCAATCCTGTCTCCAATTATGTTGGATGGATGAATCTCAGCTCTTCGATTTCTCCTGCGAGGTTCAGAAGCATTTTCTTCAACCATAGTTTCTTCTTCAGATTCTTCTTCTGAGTCAATATCATGATGTGACTGCTGACTATTTTGAACAACTTCATCTATTTCTGCATTTTTATTTTCTTCATGTTCACATTCTTTCTGACATTCTATCACATCAGTATATGACTTCCTTGAAGCATTCATGGTTTTCTCTTCAATTATCTTAACATAACTTCTTTCTACAATTCTTCCCAAACTCTTGTTGAAGCATTTGTAGGATTTGTTGTTCATTGAGTAACCAAGGAAAATTCCTTCATCTACATTGTATAAATATTTCCCTTGATTTCCTTCTTTGTTCTTGATGAAGCATTTACTTCCAAAGACACGGAAGTATTTTAGAGAAGGCTTCCGTCCATGCCACAATTCATATGGTGTCTTCGTCTCACCCATATAGAGTCCTGTTCGATTCTGAATGTACAATGCAGCTTGAACAGCCTCTTTCCAGTAATGTCGTGGAATACGACTCTCAATCAGCATAGTTCGCGCCATGTGGTTCACCTGTCGATTCCTACGTTCAACATCTCTATTTTGTTGTGGAGTTCTCACAGGAGTTACCTCATGCTGTATCCCATGCTTATCTAGATAATTCTCAAATTAAATGGACGTGTATTCTCCTCCATTGTCAGATCACAACACTTTGATTGTTCGTCCAGTATCATTCTCGGCGATTTGCCGATATGTTTTCATGGAGTCAAGGACTTGTCATTTCCTGTGAATGACCATCACACATGCCATTTTACTGTAATCATCTATGAAAAAGACAATGTACCTTTCTCCATGTGTTCCGACAACATTTATTGGACCACTAACATCTGTATGAATCAAATCAATAAGGTGAGATGCCTTTTTCTTCTTTGGCCGGTATGAACTGCAGACCAGCTTCCCACGAATACAAGAATCACAAGATTTTTCACGCTCACGCTTCAGGTTGGGGATGTCCATGACAATTCTCAATTTTGATATTTTCTCCATGTCTTGTTGATTGATGTGTCCTAATCTCTGATGCAACAAATTTTTTTCTTCTTCAACAGTCATGTATCATACATTTTCTTCACTATCAACCTGATACAAGTTGGCTTCTGTTATGCATCCTTTCATAAGTGAATTTCCAGTTTTTCCCTTGTTAGTGTAGCCTTTCTGATTAAAAGTAACTATATGTCCCGAGTCACAGAGTTGACTCACGCTGAGGAGATTATGACGTAGGCCATCTACGTAAAGGACTTCAGTCTTCATTAGTTCTCCATTAGCTAATTGGGTACTTCCACTCCCTTTGATTTTCAGAGCCCCATCATTACCAAATCTTACTGTACCATCAACATTCTTTATGATATTCGTTAGTAGGCCAGCATTACCCATCATATGAGATGAAAAACCGCTATCCAGAATCCAGGTACTGGTGTTCTTTGTAGCTTTGAGGGCTACTCTGCAAGGTTCGATTTCTCAATCTTCTTCCTTTCCTTCTATGAGACATTAGAGTGAGTATATATAACTGATAGCCTTCCAACTATCTCTTCTGCATACCCAGGTTCTTCATAGTCAAAGTCTTCTTTGAGAGGTGAGAACCTGTTTGAATGAGCAACACTGTCTTGCTGACGAGACTTGACTTGTCTTGAACTTCGGTATGAGGTGTCTATGTCCCTTCTCTGCCTGCAATTAACGGTCTTATGACCAAAGTTAGAACAACGAAAACAATATCCATAGAAATTATTTCTTCTATGAGAATTAGGATATGAGATTTTTCTCCTTTGTTGAGCATCTATATCTTCTCCATTCAGATAGCTTCTTGCCTCTTCACAATAAGACATGGTATGGCCCAGATAGCCACAGAACTGACACTTCATGAGAGGAAATGTCTTCTCTCTTGAATTTCTCCTGATATCTTCTTCCTTGGGAGAATAGTAAGACTGCCTGTCATTTTTGAAAGTTTGAGGATAATTTTCGGATCTCCTTTTAGTTAGGATTGAGGGTTCCTTTTTCAGCACTCTAGGTAACATTTCATCATGTTCAACTTTCATGTTATCTTTCTTTTGGATCTTTTCACATCCAGCAGTTGATGACTCACCCTCACAGCCAATTCCACTCTTTCCCATGCAAGCGGGACTTTGATCACTCAAGATTTTTTCAACCCCATCTGAACCACATATGGCTCTTGCTAGTAATTCTGCATTTGAGAATCTTCCGAACTGTATTTTCTTCCTCGATTCTTTTGGAATTGATTCAGTCTCCAGTTTACTCCTTAGAGTAACTACTTCCTCCTCAAGACCCTCAGCAGTCTTGGATTTTTCATCCAGTCTGGATGTGAGGTCATTGATGACCTTTTCCTGCTCTTCAATTCTCAGCTTCAGATCTACTACATCATCATTTCTTTCAATTATTTTAGACTGTACCTTCACAAATTCTTCCAGTCGTTCAATTTCAGCTTCAAGTTGATCAACATATTCAGTTGATTCTTCTACAATTGATTTCCACTTATTGTAGCTCTTACATTTAATATTAATCTTACTACCCACATCCTTAAGTTGCACCTCAGGATCTACACAAGTACTCAGTTTTTTTTCTCCATTAGTATCTTCTGACTTTTAAACAGTGGCCATCATAGAAGCATGGTTCCCAGTTTTGAATTCTGGTTCTTCTTCATCACAGAATTCATTGTCATCTTCTTCCTCTTCACAGACAAAACTATTCCTTTGAATTTTCTTACCAGATATGAAGTCTCCCTTTTTGAAGAACCTTCTCTGAGGCTTTTTGAAGTTTTCATCTTCATTGTCATCATCATTGTTATTCTTCAAGCACTGAGAGGCAATGTGCCCAACTTTTCCACAACGGAAACATGCAAGAGGTAACTTCCCTTTGAATTTCCCATTCCCCTTCTGGAACTTCTTTGCAATGAGAGAAAGAATTTCTTTCTCTTCGTCATCATCACCGCTACTAACCTTTGAGATTTTTAATTTATCCATGGCCTTGAATGCCATTTCCTTGATCACCCAAGTCGTAGCGTCTTCTGGTTTGACTCTCATTTCATATGCTACCAGGCTGCTCAGTAGATCATCTAGAGAAAGTTTGGAATGATCTCTTTCCTCAATGGCTGACACCTTCGCATTATACAGAGGTGGAAGTCTTATTAATATTTTCTTTACAATTTCAATGTCTTTGATTTCTTCGCCTAAACCCCTATTTTCTCCAACCACTTCAGTAATTCGATTGAAGAAAGAGTCTGCATTCTCGTCTAGATGCATCTTCAGATCATCAGACCGATTGTGTAGCACTTGTAGTTTCGCCTCCTTCACTTTGCTATCTCCTTCATAAATATTCGAAAGTTTATCCCACATGGATTTTTCTGAGGTGCAATTCATCACCTTCAGGTAGATCTGATCAGAAAGGGCTGCAGTGAGAGCATTCTGTGCTTTAGCATCTGCATCAAGACGTTTCCTGTCTGTTTCAGTCACAGCCAGACCTGTTGGATCAGTGACATGTATTCCTTGCACAGTAGAAAAAAGAACTTCCATTCCAAGAGATCATAGATGAGATCTCATTCTGTTCTTCCAGATCTGGAAATTGCTTCCATCAAAGTGAGGGACTCCCCTGACATTGACCGCGTTTTCCATGACGAAGAAGGTCAGATTCAACACCAGCAACCTCGCTCTGATACCACTTGAAGGACCCTAGGACACCCTGAGAGGGGAGGGGTGAATCAGGGTGACCACTTTTTCTTTTAATGTGATGGATCTTGTTCCCACGTTGGTAGGAACTTGTTGAACTTGTATGATGATTATGTTCAGAATGCAAACATTCACATGCACAGAGAAGACACAACCCTTTTTACTTGGTTCACCACTAAGGGCTACGTCCAAGGAGCATACGCCGACAGGTTTTCGGTCGTACCAAAATCCACTATGCTTCACTAGCGGTAGATTACAAATGTTCGGGTACAGTTACTCTGTCCCAGGCACACTGCCTTTACAAAGGTTCAGGGATAGCCCACTGCGTCCCTCGAGTCACTCCCGTTGACTCCCCCTAGCTCACTGCCGTTGGTGACGTCTCACTCAGTTTATAGACGTGAAGGTCTCTTCATAATTTGCATAAGAATGCATCCTTTGTTGCATGTAGATGCTCTATTGAAGTTTGATTCTCACCGGAAACAGAATATCACTTTTCCTCGAATGCTTCGGGTAGTCTCCTGGCTTTTGTGCAGCTCCAAACAGGCTGGCGGGCTTCAGAAAAAACTGGCGCGCTTCTCCAAGCCGGACACGCAAGTCCCAATACAGCGTGCAAGTCCAGACTGGTGCACAAGTGGCATTAACGCACCTGCGCGACGCTTCCTTCCCCAAAAACAAACTTGCGCGGTCCACTTCCTTTCTCTCCCAAAGAGCCTTGGGCGCTCAGCAGACAACCGGCGCGCAAGCTCTACTTGCGCGACCAAACTACCACCTGCGCGGCTCCACCACCTACGCGACGAGAGCTCAAACAATCTCTCAGTCTTGAACTCCATTCCAAATGAGGAGGGGTGGTCCAATATTTATAGGCAAACTGGACCCCCTGCGCGGAGGCGCGCAAGTCCCTCAGCAGCGCGCAAGTCTTGTCTCCAGTAACCTCTATCGCGCAACTCACTTGTGCGACCCAACCAACACATGCATGACCTTCTTTCCTTAGCGAAATTTTGATGTTCTGATCCTCAAAAACATATGGCGCGCATGACTTTCATCCTCCAAGAGCTCGGCACGCAAGTACCTTCACTACTTTTTTCTACTTGAACGGTCTGATCTCTTTGTTGGTACACATCCTGAACATCCACTGAAGATTGACAACAAACACAAACCATACGCCAAATCATGCTTTGAAGACCCTGGTTCCAACAAAATCCCCCTTTGGGTTTGTTGGCAATCAGAATAAATTCAATAGATCTCCAACCATGAGAAAACCGAAAACGCAAGAATCAACTCAGCCAACACTCTAAGTCTACGTGAGCAATGCTCGGTGTAGAAAACAAGAGAGGAAGCTTGAATTGGGTTCCGGTGTTTTGAAATTCTCCATGACGCCCGATGTTATCATTCTTATACTTCTCATCGCAATCTTATACTTCTAATCGCAATCTTATACTTCTCATCACAGAAGAATTTCGTGCAATGAATTTATTCCTTTCTCCCCCATTGACAATAAAAACAAAGACCGATAAGTTGTTCAACATTCATCTCAATCCATACTCCCCCTGAATAGTATCTCCCCCATAATCCTGCATCACAGCCATAAGCAGATAAAAGCAGTTAAAACAAACGGGGAGAGGGGATTTCCGGAGCCTCATTATGCAGTAGGAGGTGGTTAAACACCGAGGTTCAACCGATGCTTCTCAAACACAGCGGCGGACAATGGCTTTCTTAGGATATCAGCCACTTGCTCATTAGTTCCCACATGATCAATTCTAATAACACCTTGTTCAACCTTTTCTTTGATAAAATGATACCGTATTTCAATATGTTTTGTACGAGAATGCTGAACTGGATTCTTCGTAAGATCAATTGCACTTTTCTTATCACAATAAATCACCATTGGTTGCTGCACCTTATCACCAATATATGTTAGCTGCTGCTTCATCCAAAGAAGTTGAGTGCATGATTTTGTGGCAGAGATATACTCAGCTTCATCTGTACTAAGATAAGTACTTTCTTGTTTCTTGCTCAACCAGCCGACACATTTCTTCCCAATATAGAAAGCTCCACCACTAGTGGACTTTCTGTCTACCACATCACCAGTCCAGTCAGCATCTGAAAATGCGGATAATTCACTGTCCCTGCCTGCAACAAAAAATAACCCGAAGTTATGTGTACCGTGAATGTATCTCATGATTCTTTTTACTGCTGCCATATGTTCCCCTTTTGGATTACTCTGAAAGCGGGCTGCAAGGCATGTGGAAAAGACAATATCTAGCCTTGTTGCGGTCAGGTACAGTAGGCATCCAATGATCCTCATGTACATGGTGGGATTAACAGAGTCCCCATCCTCATGATTTCCGAGTTTAGTTCCAACTGCAACTGGAGTTGACATTTGTTTGGAGTCTTGCATATTGAACTTCTTTAATAGCTCTCTTGCATATTTTTCCTGAGAAATGAAAGTGTATTCCTTCTTTTGAATCACCTGCAGCCCCAAGAAATATGTGAGCTCCCTAATCATAGACATTTCAAATTCTGATTCCATGTGGTTGGAAAATTCATCCACTGATTTCTGCCTACTGCCACCAAATATGATATCATCAACATAGACAAGAACCATGAATTGATGTTTTGGATAATTCTTCACATAGATATTGTGATCAACTCCTCCTCTTTTGAATTCCAAATTCTTGAGATATGCATCCATCCGTGAGTACCATGCCCGTGGTGCCTGCTACAAACCATACAGAGCTTTCTTCAGTTTACAGACCTTTGTTTCATCACTACCCAAAACAAAGCCCACTGGTTGTTCAATGTAGACTTCTTCTTCGAGTACACCATTCAAGAATGATGTATTAACATCCATTTGATATACTTTATATCCTCTTTGGAGTTCCATGGAAAGGAAAAGCCTGATTGACTCCAGTCTAGCCACTGGAGAAAAGGTTTCTTCAACATCAATGCCTTCAATCTGAGAGTATCTTTTACATACCAGACGTGCCTTGTTTCTGATGACACTTCCATGTTCATCAAACTTATATTTGAAGATCCATTTGGTACCAATCACATTTTGACCTTCGGGTCTCTGGACAAGATCCCATGTCTGATTCTTGTCAATATGATCTAATTCATCATTCATGTCTTTCACCCAAGATTCATCATTAGCAGCTTCTTCGAATGAGGATGGCTCTACAACTGATAGAAATGCAGATTGCGTGTTATTTCTCATTCTCCTTGTTTGAGTGGGTTCACTCCTGTCCCCAATTATGTTGGATGGATCAATCTCAGCTCTTCGATTTCTCCTGCGAGGTTCAGAAGCATTTTCTTAAGCCATAGTTTCTTCTTCAGATTCTTCTTCTGAGTCAATATCATGATGTGACTGCTGACTGTTTTGAACTACTTCATCTATTTCTGCATTTGTATTTTCTTCATGTTCACATTCATCCTGACTTTCTATCACATCAGTATATGACATCCTTGAAGAATTCGTGGTTTTCTCTTCAATTATCTTAACATCACTGCTTTCCACAATTCTTCACAAATTCTTGTTGAAGCATTTGTAGGCTTTGTTGTTCATTGAGTAACAAAGGAAAATTCCTTCATCTGCATTGTATTTATATTTCCCTTCATTTCCTTCTTTGTTCCTGATGAAGCATTTACTTCCCAGGAAAAGGAAGTATTTTAGAGAAGGCTTCCGTCCATGCCACAATTCATATGGTGTCTTTGTCAAACCCATATAGAGTCCTGTTCGATTCTGAATGTACACTGCAGCTTGAACAGCCTCTTTCCAGAAATGTCATGGAATACGACTCTCAATCAGCATAGTTCACGCCATGTTGTTCACCTATCGATTCCTACGTTCAACAACTCCATTTTGTTGTGGAGTTCTCACAACAGCTTCCTCATGTTGTATCCTATGCTTCTCTAGATAATTCTCAAATTCAATGGACGTGTATTCTCCTCCATTGTCAGATCGAAACACTTTGATTGTTTGTCCAGTATCATTCTTGGTGATTCGCCGATATGTTTTCATGCAGTCAAGGACTTTTCGTTTCCTGTGAATGGCCATCACACATGTCATTCTACTGTAATCATCTATAAAAAGGAAAAAGTACCTTTCTCCATGTGTTCCGGCAACATTTATTGGACCACAAACATCTGTATGAATCAAATCAAGAATGTGAGATGCCTTTTTCTTCTTTGGCCGATATGAACTGCAAACCAGCTTCCCACGAATACAAGCATCACAATATTTTTCAAGCCCACGCTTCAGGTTGGTGATGTCCATGACAATTCTCAATTTTTATATTTTCTCCATGTCTTGTTGATTTATGTGTCCCAATCTCCGATGCCACAAATTTTTTTCTTCTTCAACAGTCATGTAACATACATTTTCTTCACTATCAACCTGATACAAGTTGCCTTCTATTCTGCATCCTTCCATAAGTGAATTGCCGGTTTTTCCCTTGATAGTGCAGCCTTTCTGATTAAAAGTAACTATAAGTCCTGAGTCACAGAGTTGACTCACGCTGAGGAGATTATGACGTAGGACATCTACGTAAAGGACTTCAGTCTTCTTTAGTTCTCCATTAGCTAATTGGGTACTTCCACTTTCTTTGATTTTCAGAGCCCCATCATTACCAAATCTTACTATACCATCAACATTCTTTATGATATTCGTTAGTAGGCCAACATTACCCTTCATATGAGATGAACAACCACTATCCAGAATCCAGGTACTGTTGTTCTTTGTAGCTTTGAGGGCGACCTCTGCAAGGTTCAATTTATCAATCTTCTTCCTTTCCTTCCATGAGACAATAGATTGAGTATATAGAACTGATGGCCTTTCAACTATCTCTTCCGCATACCCAGGTTCTTCATAGTCAAAGTCTTCTTTGAGAGGTGAGAACCTGTTTGAAAGAGAAACACTGTCTTGCTGACGAGACTTGACTTGTCTTGAACATCGGTATGAGGTGTCTATGTCCCTTCTCTGACTGCAATTAACGGCCTTATGACCAATGTTAGAACAACGAAAACAATATCCATAGAAATTATTTCTTCTATGAGAATTAGGATATGAGATTGTCCTCCTTTGTTGAGGATCTATATCTTATCCATTCATATAGCTTCTTGCCTCTTCACAATAAGACATGGTATGGCCCAGATAGCCACAGAACTGACACATCATGAGAGGAAATGTCTTCTCGCTTGAATTTCTCCTGATATCTTCTTCCTTGGGAGAATAGTAAGACTGTCTGTCATTTTTGAATGTTTGAGGATAATTTTCGGGTCTCCTTTTAGTTTGGATTGAGGGTTCCTTTTTCAGCACTCTAGGTAACATTTCATCATGTTCAACTTTCATCTTATCTTTCTTTTGGATATTTTCACTTCCAGGAGTTGATGACTATGCCTCACAGCCAATTCCACTCTTTCCCATGCAAGCGGGTCTTTGATCACTGAAGATTTTTTCAACCCCATCTAAACCACACTTGGCTCTTTCTAATAATTCTGTATCTGAGAATCTTCCAAACTGTATTTTATTCCTCGATTATTTTGGAATTGATTCAGTCTCTAGTTTACTCCTTAGAGTAACTACTTCCTCCTCGAGACCCTCAGTAGTCTTGTATTTTTCATCCAGTCTGGATGTGAGGTCATTGATGACCTTTTCATGCTCTTCAATTCTCAGCTTCAGATCAACTACATAATCATTTCATTCAATTATTTTAGACTGTACATTCACAAATTCTTCCAATCGTTCAATTTCAGCTTCAAGTTGATCAACATATTCAGTTGATTCTTTTACAATTGATTTCCACTTATTGCAGCTCTTACATTTAATATTAAGCTTTCTAAACGCATCCTTAAGTTGAACCTCATGATCTACACAAGTTCTCTGTTTTTTTTCTCCATTAGTATCTTCTGACTTTTCAACAGTGGCCATCATAGAAGCATGGTTCCCAGTTTTGAATTCCGGTTCTTCTTCATCATAGAATTCATTGTCATCTTCTTCCTCTTCACAGACAAAACACTTCTATTGAATTTTCTTACCAGATTTGAAGTCTCCCTTTTTGAAGAACCTTCTCTGAGGCTTTTTGAAGTTTTCATCTTCACTGTCATCATCATTGATATTCTTCAAGCACTGAGAGGCAATGTGCCCAACTTTTCCACAACGGAAACATGCGAGAGGTAACTTCCCTTTGAATTTCCCTTTCCCCTTCTGGAATTTCTTTGCAATGAGAGAAAAAATTTATTTCTCTTCGTCATCATCACCGCTACTATCCTTTGAGATTTTCAATTTATCCATTGCCTTGAATGTCATTTCCTTTCTCACCTGAGTCGTAGCATCTTATGGTTTGACTCTCATTTCATATGCTACCAAGCTGCTCAGTAGATCATCTAGAGAAAGTTTGGAAAGATCTCTTTCCTCAAGGGATGACACCTTCGCATTATACAGAGGTGGAAGTCTTCTTAATATTTTCTTTACAATATCAATGTCTCTGATTTCTTCGCCTAAACCCCGAATTTCTCCAACCACTTCAGTAATTCGATTGAAGAAAGAGTCTGCATTCTCGTCTGGATGCATCTCCAGATCATCAAACCGATTGTGTAGCACTTGTAGTTTCACCTCCTCCACTTTGCTATCTCCTTCATAAATATTCTCAAGTTTATCCCACATGGATTTTTCTGAGGTTCAATTCATCACCTTCAGGTAGATCTGATTAGAAAGGGCTGCAGTGAGAGCATTCTGTGCTTTAGCATCTGCATCATGAAGTTTCCTGTCTGTTTCAGTCATAGCCAGACCTGTTGGATCAGTGACATGTATTCCTTGCACAGTAGAAAAAAGAACTTCCATTCCAAGAGATCTTAGATGAGATCTCATTATTTTCTTCCAGATCTGGAAATTTCTTCCATCGAAGTGAGGGACTCCCCTGACATTGACCGTGTTTTGCATGACGAAGAAGGTCAGATTCAACTCCAGCAACCTCGCTCTGATACCACTTGAAGGACCCCATGATACCCTGAGAGGGGAGGGGTGAATCAGGGTGACCACTTTTTCTTTTAATGTGATGGATCTTGTTCCCACGTTGGTAGGAACTTGTTGAACCTGTATGATGATTATGTTCAGATTGCAAACATTCATATGCACAGAGAAGACACAACCCTTTTTACTTGGTTCACCACTAAGGGCTACGTCCAAGAAGCATACACCGACAGGTTTTCAGTTGTACCAAAATCCACTATGCTTCACTAGCGGTAGATTACAAATGTTCGGGTACAGTTACTCTATCCCAGTCACACTGCCTTTACAAAGGGTCAGGGATAGCCCACTGCGTCCCTCGGGTCACTCCCATTGACTCCCCCTAGCTCACTGCCGTTGGTGACGTCTCACTCAGTTTATAGACGTGAAGGTACCTTCATAATTTGCATAAGAATGCATCCTTTGTTGCATGTAGATGCTCTATTGATGTCTGATTCTCACTAGAAGCAGAATATCACTTTTCCTCGAATGTATCGGGTAGTCTCCTGGCTTTCGTGCAGCTCCAAATAGGCCGGCGGGCTTTAGAAAAAACTGGCGCGCTTCTCCAAGCCGGACACGCAAGTCTCAATACAGCGCGCAAGTCCAGACTGGCGCACAAGTGTCACTAACGCACCTGCGCGACGCTTCCTTCCCCGACAACAAACTTGCGCGGTCCACTTCCTTTCTCTCCCAAAGCTCCTTGGGCGCTCAACAGACAACAGGCGCGCAAGCTCTACTTGCGCGACCAAACTACCATCTGTGCGGCTCCACCACCTGCGCGACGAGAGCTCGAACAATCTCTCAGTCTTGAACTCCGTTCCAAATGAGGAGGGTTAGTCCAGTATTTATAGGCAAACTGGACCCCCTGCGCGGAGGCGCGCAAGTCCCTCAGCGGCGCACAAGTCTTGTCTCCAGTAACCTCTATCGCGCAACTCACTTGCGCGACCCAACCAACACTTGCACGACCTTCTTTCCTTAGCCAAATTTTGATGTTCTGATCCTCAAAAACAGATGGCGCGCAAGTCTTTCATCCTCCAAGAGCTCAGCACGCAAGTACCTTTGCCAAAAACACTTTACTTTATTGACCGATTTTCTGGCCCAAAAATTTGGCAAACACTGGGAAACAACGCCACCTTCACTACTGTTTTCTTCTTGAACGGTATGATCTCTTTGTTGGTACACATCCTAAACTTCCACTGAAGATTGAAAAAAAAAACAAACCATATGCCAAATCATGATTTGAAGACCCTGGTTCCAACAGAATTTTGGTGTTTGTAGCCTCATGAAGTGATCTAACATTGATCCTCCACATTGTAGATCAGGGTGCTCCATATGGTTACAGTTATTATTCATAACCTGAGTGAGTTGTCCCAGTATAGTGATAAGCTTATCAGTACTAATTGTATCACCATCTCGACTATAATTATCTTGATCAGGAGGGAAATACCTACATGGAGTGTATGCATTGATATAGTTTCCATTCCTTCTACTAGGTGCCATTTCTAAACAATGGCATAAACTATATCATTTTATGAATCGAAATACGTAATTCCAATCTTGTAAAACACATCACAATAATTGAAAAGTTTATCGATATAATCCATAATCATAATAATGCTTTCATTGAGGAAGTATATACTAATAAACCCTTCAAAATGGTTTGTAATGAAAATGAGAATTGTCCTAAGAATATCCTCTCGCAGTGTCGTAATCAAGAGTGCAGAAAGGCCCATTGTCGTGCACCAATTCCCATTCGAGTCTAGCTCCAAGTGGTGTTTTCGGGTTTTACCTTGAGGTACATTTTTGCGAGAGCCACATCTACCTGCTCGTATCCAGACATGGATGTATTTCTCAGAAAACTCACAAAATATATACAATACCAAAATTCTAGGAAGTTCTTCTATACTAATCATCATTGTCCATATTAAGTCTATGTTATCTAGTCAATGTTTATCTAAATATAGCTTCTATGGTTTCTACTAAACATCCTTTGATACCAACTATAATGCCTCAACCCTAGTTACCCAGAGTCGGTGCATTATTACATAACATTGGAATGATAAAAAATGATCAAGTCTCGAAAGACTGATTATTTTAGTATCCTTGTAAACAATAGATACATTCATAAGTCTTACATTACATGATAAAATGGAAAACATAAATAACATAGTCTCTA
The DNA here is from genome assembly GCA_963277665.1 of Viscum album. Classification (NCBI taxonomy): domain Eukaryota; kingdom Viridiplantae; phylum Streptophyta; class Magnoliopsida; order Santalales; family Viscaceae; genus Viscum; species Viscum album. The sequence goes on along the minus strand of OY728133.1, from coordinate 1,367,034,430 downwards.
TAATCCACATTCATATCCCCTCAGGAAATCCCTGCAAGTCAGTCATAAAATACTTCTTCACATCCAGGGAAAAATAAAACATAGAAAGGGTGAGCATAGATGCTCAGTAAGGATCACAATATAACGAAAACTTTAATAAATAAGCCTAAACATTTAAGGCAATGTATAAATAAAACAAAATTCTTTTAAACTTGAACATCAGCATAACATGGAAAAAATAAAATTAAATAATTCCATTTACTTATTAAAAGGATATTCTACTAGTCGAATAATCACATGCAATATCAATAACCACTTTCATAAAGATGGAATGCATAATGCCAGACTATCATAACCACATAGTGAAGGCCTTGTGCCAAGACTACAAATAATATTTTGTCAAGGACTTGTGACAAGACACTAGTTAGTCTCATGAGACCTACCAATACATCAAGGAGCTATAGTGGGATCCACCAGTCACTTAATAAGTCCAGTGCATTCCTCATATGAACAGGTTTAAACATAACATAAACATTTGTATTAAAACTAGCATACGAAATGTAAATAATTTTTGATAGACCATGAATGGTATAAAAATAGAACATCCACAGTCAAACATATCACAAAACCTTCAATACAATATGGAATATTTGTATCATAATAAATAAACTTCAAATAAGCATAAAATCCATTAAAGGATGTTGACATAGATTAAATCAAAACTATTTGAGAGAAATATCTCTTTTTATGAAGTCATTTAAAAGTCAAATAATTATAGAAGAAAAAATTTACTTTTAAAATATTATTATAAGCTTGTAAGGGAAGATTTGGCAATTTTGTAATGGCAGAAAATAGTCGCACCTGCCGTATAAGTTAAAAATTCATTCTTACCTTAATTTTGTCGAAAAGGGTAAAAATGGTCTTGTTTAGAAAACAAAGGAAAGATTCCTTTAAAACCATTTTAAAAAAATTCTAACAAGGGCATAAGTGACATTAACCCATATTCTAGTAAATAGTAAAAATGTTTTGGAATACATTTTTAAGAAACATGGATGTGGATGATAAAGAGGCCCTAGTAGATAATTACTTATAAACAACTTCGGATAATGAAAAGATTTTGAAATAAACCCTTACATTGTACATTTCCTTGGTAGAGGGTAGGTTAACCTACTGTATAATAGTAAAATCATTGTTATTAAATTATATATGAAACATATACATAAATATGATATCATATATGATCTTCTAATATGGACTTTTAGTATTATCGTTGTTTCAGTGTTAACTAATTTGTTTCTCTTTATATTTTTTGTTACATAAGACGTGTTTGTTATGGGTAGGATGTATTTGATTAATATCCAGAATTATATTAAGTTCTTAATCATAATTTATAATAATAAAATGAAAAATATTCTTGAATGGTTATGATGGGGAATGAATCTCATCGCGTTCGTGGAGATAGTAATTCGTACGCATGCACGAACGCTACTTGCATTTAATTTTTAATTTTTAAAGGAATAAAAAACCAAATGATACATAGGTATATTATTATTCAAGTATAATATTATATCTTATATATGTTACTTATGTTCATTAACACCATCCATTATACATTCCATGTATGGTATTAATGAGTCATATCACTTTGAGGGGGTGGTAGTCCACACTTCCTCAAATGAAATTATCTTATATATATACAACATGAAACGAATAATGGTATGTTATAAAATGGAATTACAGAAGCTTATATATAAAATATATATAATGAATATCAATTTTTACTACAGTTCCATCATAATGGCCACAGTGAGACGCGGTATGGGATAATTGAACAATCATCATTTCCTGAGGAGTTTGGTTTCCATCCAGAGAAACATTTTGTTCTTTACCCATTAGATGGAGGAGTGTGTATGTGTAGTTATAATAATTCACATAACAAAAATCCTAGTATATTTACTATACTTGTTTTGTTACAAATGAAATGAATAAAAATAGTTTAGGGGTTGGAGATGTAAAATAAAAGAAAATAAAGTTTAGAGAAATCGTTACATTTAATTTGGGAAACTCCCTTTGGTTTGAACCAAAAGGACTCTTTAAGTGCCTTATGCCTATGGTAATGCTTCTAGGAGGAGAAGAGCGATGTAGGGAGCTTAATTGGTTAGATTTTGGACAATCCAAGGGGCTTGAGAGGTCTGTGTAATTGGATAGATGTGAGGGCTTTTTATAAGGGGGAGGGGCTCTTTAGGAATGATTGAAAATATTATTTTATTATATCAAGGTATTCGGTTTCTAAAGGTCCAAAACACATTAAAGATGAAGATAAGATTACTCATGATCAAAATGAAATCCTCATTTAATAAGTTGATTGGTTTCGTGTATTATTTGAGTCTTTATAATCTTATTTATTTAAATCATTTATTAATGAGGTAAACACTACATAATTATTGTGTCATAAATAATTTATTTTATTAGATTTCTATAAATTATTAAAAAAATACAATGATGTGGGAAATATTTTTATATTTCTAATGAATATTTAATGTCAAAAGGATTACCTTAATAACCCTATGTAACAATTGTTTTACTAAATGATATATGTTTATGTCATTTTTGTCTTTACTTTAACTTAATTAATATAAAGTGTCATTATCACTTACAAGTGGCTCCATGGGGTCCCAAAATCGACCCAAAGATTCCCATGGTCGTAAATGTATCATCAAATTGGGTTATGACACATTTTAGGCAAATTTAATATTATTATAATATATTTTTTAACCCTAATTTACCGGATTTACCCTTTATCCATGGTAAATAAAATATTTACCGAAGTAATTATTCAAAATGTATAAAAATTAAAGTTGCCTATTTACACAATTTTCACCTCCTAATTCTAAATATGGAATCCATTTTTCCAAATACAAAACACAGAAGTGGCAGAAATTAATTTAAAATTAATTCTCGTTGTTAAAACAAAAAGAGTGTTTTTAAAATATAATATTTATCAAAAGATTGACACTTGTTTATGTATAGTTTAAAAGTGATATTACATCCAATGACGAACATTAGATTAAACGGTAAAAATATAATTTAATTATAAATTAAAACTACCCAATAATATAATTTATCACTATAAATTTTTTTGATTAAAAAAAAATTTAATGAAAATTTAGTATTTTTCACAATTCATCAAAAATTGAAATTTTCAGAAAAATACCAAATATTCACCCTAAGATAATTTTGATATTTCGAATACAAAAATGAAGTCCAATTAGAATAATAATATTTATTAAATTTCAATAAATGTGTATTACTATTCATAACGGTTACTTTGATTGGTTACAGTGTGTTAGAATCTCAATGTTGCGTACAATGCAAGCTACTGCATTTATCAAAGTGAAGAGTATTGTGGAAGCTTGGGGTGTTACATTTTTTGAATAAATTTGAATGAGGGAGACGGAACCTACACGGGTTGTTGGTCCTGATTCTGGCTAGGCAGTGATATCTGATGTGTCATTTGGAATGTACGTCTTTAACCGTTGAATAAGAGTTCCTTATAATCAATAAATTAAATATAATTTTATTATAATTAATTATTTTAAATGATTTTTAGTGAGTATAAAATCATGGAGATCAATGTAGGATGAATGTACGTAGATGAATCGAACAAATTTTTCAGTATTTTGTTAGATTGGAGTTGAATTGGATTGAGGTGTGTGGTCCTGTGTACTCTACCATATAGTATTATGAATGGTTTATTAGCATGAAATAAATTGTTCTCCACCTTTTATGTATGAGACTTAAATTTATAATTTTTTAAGAATTATATATAAGTCTTAATTAATTAATTATACTTATTTTCTCAACTACTTAAATGAATCATGACTAATGTAATTAGAAAAAGTTCCAAGGTCTACAATGGACCCTTTTTTCTAGTGTGATGTCCATAGATAATGATTAAGGCTTTATCAATAATGTGTTTCTTATATTACATGGAACCTATTAGTTTTTTATGTTTTATATGATACATAGACTAATGAAACTACGATTGATGTATTGATTACATGTCTGCGTGTGTGGATAGCTCATAAGACCATGTCTAATGTCTTGATCACATGTGTGAGCATGTGTAGTGTGTTAGAATATATTTGATGTTTGATCACATGTGTGTTCATGTGTGACCTATGGGACCATGATTGTTGTTTGAACACATGTGGTTTCATGTGTATCCTCTAAGACCAATATATTATTCTTGATTCCATGAGAATACTTATGTATCTTTTTGTACCATGGATGATAATTATCAAATGTATTTTTATGTTTCAACTAATTTTATCATGATGATATGCATTTTTTACCTTTATATGCCCTATATTATTTTAGATTATTACATTTCCTTTTAGATAAATGTTTTGGATATCCATGATAGGTGGACTACAATGATATGGTAATCCCATAGTGTTGGGGGAGTGGCTTAAGACAATAATGAAGATAGACCAGAGCAAGTGGTAGGGGTGTGAAAGTCATGAGGTAATAACCATTATAGTAGTATTTTTATCTAATGCCTTTATGGATGTTGTGTGAAATGTTTTCTTTCTTCCATGAGCATACTAAAAGACATGTTTTCTAGAATCCTTGTGGATGTTAATGACATTTCATCACAATCCCTTTTGGATTCTGAGTGGTATGTTTTTTATATCTTATAACATCTTTTCTTTATACTTACAGTGTGGTATCAAAGTAGGTATGACTAGGGTTCATGGATTATTGGTAATTGCATGACTTCTAAACACATTGATATTTATTTATTACCTTTACTGGTTATTATAATATATTTTTCAGAATTCCGTATTACATGTCTACTTTTTGATGATATTTTCACATTGAAATATAATTTTCTCTACTATCTGCGTACTAGACCACGTTTGTGGAATCCAACTAAGTTGTACTCACACCCTGATTGAGGGGTCACGGAACATGGGGACCTGACCGACCCTCACCTATTTCTTATATAGGTTGGTCTGATGCTCAAGTTTGAGTGTCTATTGGGAGAACTCTCTATATGTATGGAAACCTAGATGAGGTGTGTCTCTGAATTTGGTGCAAATATTAATGATCATTATTCTTTTCTCTGTATATACACATGATTTTAAGGGAGTCCAATCAATGAAATTGTATTTATAATGATAGTTTTGGTCTATTTTTTCGACATCCAACCATTACTGATTTCATCTTATTGGTTCTGTATTCTTGAATTGTAAATTATCAACATTTTTAGTTATTTATTTTTTATTATTTTACATTTATTATTTTTATACTCTCCTAATTTTTTCACCTAAAACAATCACTTCTAGTCTATAGCCTCTAGAATATGGGGAGGTATTCTTGAGGGTTTTTCAAACTTTGGATCAAACCTAGTGATTTAGATCAGGGTCTTACAATTATTCTCTTCTCCATAACCTCGTGAATATAAGAATAATATGCGGTCAGATTAAATTCTTAGTAAGGAAAAAACTCATCGATTATTCATTATGTTTTAGATAAAAAAACTTATAAGAAAACATAAGAAGTGGGGAAGTATCATATTTAATGAACATTTAATAATAATAGTTTTCCATAAGACTTGGTCATGAATTATGTAATATCAAAATAAAAAATATGTTCCACTGTATAAAAGACATATCTAATCTTGGGAAAAACACATAAGGAAATGATATCAATTAATCATGTAATAATTAATTGGTGGAAACTAAAAAAACATTAAATCATGGGAAATTGACAATGATCAACTCTATGAAAACATAACATAGTGTTCATAGGCTTACCATATGCAGTATATGTATAGGTTAAGCCTCACCTCCAAAAAATATAACTTCGTGTCCTTAGGCTAACAGCTCATGTAGAATATAAAGTATCCCATTATATGTAAACATTATCCCATTAATTGAATAACTATCATCGTTCATTATTCATTTTCATAATATGAACACAAAAATGTGTGAAAAAATAGGAGAACAGATCATACCATGATCAGAAGCTTTAAACCCCTGAGAAAGAAGTGTGTTCCATAATCTTTCCTCAAATCATAACTGAAGGATATACCATAATAGTTCTTTTGAGAATAAGGAAATAAATAATTTCTTATGATCATATTTTTATGAAAAAATAATAGGCCTTGAATATTGAGTTCTAATGTGAAAAAATTCAATGGAAGGATCATGCATAAGTATAAATAAAAATGAACCACTGAGGTGATGCTTTATGGAATGAGCAAAGGATCCTTTATGAATTGAAAGAACATATTGTTTTCCATTAAACCAAAATTGAACTAGGATTATTTTTCAAAAAATAATGAGGTTTTCCAAATTATATTCATGGTTAATACATTTTATGGGGTTGATACTAGGTATAAAATAAGAAATATAGAAGTTCCCTTAAATCGGGTTATATAAAAGAGATAATTGAAAAGGGAACCTGAAACATGTTCTATCTCCCAAAATGGAAGGAAAAATAAACTAGTTATATATATAATTAACAAACACACACACATACACACACATATATATATCATATGGATGAAATAATTGAAAATATAATAGAGGTATATGGGTTAAAAATAAAGTGAACATGTAACCCAAAAATAACATGGGATGTATGAAGGTCCCTTTTATGATTTAAAATACAATATATTGAAATCACGTATCATAAAAAAGTGAAACATTATTATAAATATACCATAAAGAAAATTTTTTGTTCACCTAATGTAAAACACAATTAGTTATCTATATCTAAAGGAGCACATTGGTGGGGAGGGAAAATATGGACATTGATGAAAAATCTCCATTAAAGAGAATGAGAATTATTCATAAAATTCTTACACTATCATGGGGAATAAATACATAATGAACAAAGATTTAAATAAAAGGGGTTAAATTAACAAGAGAGAAATAGAAATTTCAATATAAAATTTTATAGTGGATATAACCCATTATACAAGTAATAAGTTCTAGATTGGCCCTTATTACCCAATTAATAAGGGTTTGATTTAACCGAAACCCTTACTGTGTCATAATCATTCCAATTAAGAGTCTATGAAAGGTAAAACATGAAATTGATTTTTATATCCCTATTATTTAATGAAAATTATTTCAATATTAAATACATTTCTATTATTTACACCCAAAATAATTTATAATTATTGAACATGAATCCAATATCAATGAAATAAAAATGAGATATAAAAACTCTTACCTTAGGTCAAGATTCCTTCTATGTGAGAATGTAACGTCCTAAATTAAAAAAAATTAACTTTTATAAATACTATTTTAATATAATTATTCATCTCCATTTCAATTTATAATTTCTATCTATTTCTATATATTATAAATTTACTATATTGTTTTCGTTAATGTTAGTTACTTCAGGTTGTCCAGTCTATTTCCTTGTAACTATTGTGTTGTGTTGACCATTGTAAAAGGTGTTTTAAAATAGATTCAGAATATATAAATTTTAGATATAAATATCCTTTATTATTTAATTATAAAAAAATATAAATAGTTCAATAGGTATCAGAAGTAGACTCAAATTAAAAAATCTGTCTTGAGATACTCATTTAATGCGGTTGAATTTACCATAACCATTAATTATTAATATTAATTTGAGATTGTAAAATATTTTAATTACAAAATTTTTAATAGTTTCATAATATAATTTCAATAAAATATTTAAATTTTTAATTTCATCCATATTAATTTGTAATGGTATAATGAAATTGGTTATTTCAGGGGGATGATTGTTTTCACGTACACGAATGAAGATTTAATTTTCCATAGATTTTGAGGAAGGGTAGAAACATAAAATAGTAATCGTTTAGGAATATTAATAAATATAATTTTTATTATATCTATATCTTAAATAAATAATTTTTACAATCCTTGAATTTTTTTATTAATAAAACTACCAGTTCCTGGAGGTAGTAGTATACACAACACATTACAAAGTATTCATTTCATGAATGGTTCTATTGGGAGGTAGAAAAGAGGTATTCCATTAGTATAATGAAATTTATTAATATTAAGAGTACTCATGATATCAAAATTTCAATAACATAGAACATTGATTGGGTTATAGGAAGATTAATAAGAAAGACCAAGGAGAAATAATTACTCACAAGGAGAGATTAAACATTCACTCGAAAGTATTCTTGCAAATAAAGATATTAGGATATGATAAAATAATATGGGATTATGGACATGAAATATAATTATAATAAAGCTAAATTTGGAGTATATTTCTTAATATTACAAAACATAGATTTATCATGTATGGGTGTTGAGAAGATGATTTAATATGTGGAGAAAATGGTGTTTTGAAAAAACCCATTACATCTCAATAATTCCATGACAATATTCAAGGGTCAATGGATCCAAAATATGTCCTTAATTCAATGGGGTGGGGTTTTGGTCAATAAATCCCTAAAAATTCATTTTAAATATGATGTTAACATGTATTGAGACAATTATCAATATAGATTTAAACTTTACCATTTGGGTTTTTACCTTGTTAACTAGTTTTTACTAATTAATTTATATTTTAATAAAAATATAAGATAACCATTCCTACAACATTTTGGGGTGTCAATCCAAATTTCTCCGTTTAGAATCCTTTTAATTTTTTAATTATGAGAAAAACATATTTTAAATTTAAACATATAATATATATAAAAAAATTATATAAAAATCATCTTTTGATAATTAATTTTTCCTAAATTTATATAAAATTAATAACCAATTAAATGGTATATAATTTTTTATTATATATGTGTAAAGGTTTTATTATATTAAATATAAAGAATAAGTATATATAATTCATCTGAGAAAAATTATAAAATATTAGTAAAACAATTACTTAAAAATAACCCTTTGATGATGATCAATAATTTAAGTCATAGTAATCATACTTTTATCTATAAAATGAAATTAATATTATAATATGAACATTTTGATATAAAATATGTAATAATTTTTTTTATATTAAACTTATACAAATTATGAAAAAAAAATCTTAACATAATCAAATATTTTTGAATGATTTATATATTACTTAATTTTTAAAAAAAACTATGATTTTATAATCATAACATAGTATTTTTAAATTATTTTATTTTAATTACAAAATATTTAATTTTTAAATAAAATTTGTTTGAAAAAAATTTAAGTGATTCTTTCACGATGATAATTTCTTAAATGTGATGGTTTTACCACAAACGATATTACATTATAATTCACCAAAAAATATAATACTTCATAACAATTCCAAAAAAATTAATTTTTAAATAATTTGAATATGCTTAACTCAATAATGAACATAATTTTTTCAATTTAATATCAAAGAAATTATAAATTTTAATTTTAATTTTATATAAAAATATTAAAGAAAGCTACATTTTTAGAAAAATTTTCTTTTTAAGAATTATATTTTAGTTATATTATTCTATATATATTACAAATTAAATAAGTGTTAATATATAAAAAATAACTTTATCATCATTTAAAGATAATATATTTAATCTCTTATAAAAACTCATTGCTCATGAAATTAAAATTTTAGAAAAATAAACTTTTAAGTATAAAACATTCCTAGGCACCTTTAATGACACATATGTTGGGGAAAAGAAATTATAGTGTTGTTTGGTTGGGCATTTAGGTCATATATTTGGAATTATGCCTTTGGGACTCTTAGTTATGTATTGTGACTTATTCCACTAGTCCAAAATGACATGTTAGGGTTCTTTCTCATCCTAGTTTAAAAAAGAGATTATCCAAAATAAATAAATATCAAGGAATTCGTGTTGTTCAGGCATATATCAGAGTCATTTATTTTTATCAATCCATTGATATTAGAAATTTTATTTCAATTCTATCAGATCACTATTTAATAATAAAACATTAGAACTTTAAAATAAAATATTTTAATAAGATGCTATATTTTTCATTTATTATTATTTTTAAAATATATTATTTAAACTCATTAATAAAAAAACATAACTCGGGTATACATATATGAAATAGGTTTATCCGATGACCATTTGTGAAGTGACCATATTTTCAACAAAAATATTTTCAACAATAATATTTGTAATGGTAAAATTTCTTTTTTTTAACAACATGACATTTATTGAATTTTTTTCCAAGAAAATAAATTTCTTCGACAGGATGTTTTACATAAAACACATATTTTTAACAAATATGGGTATATTACAAAAATATTATCATGTGAATTTTATGAACTAAGTGTTATATTTACATATATGAATAGGATTATATTTTTTTTTATTTATAAAAACATCTTACTAATTATAAATTTTTTGATGAATTCTTAAGAAATATACATTCATTTTTTTAGCAAAGTTATATTATGATTTTAAAAAATAAATTTCCATTAAAATGATTTTTATTAATTTTTGTGAGAAAATATTTTATTTTCTCTTTGAAACAAAGAAAATTATTTCGTGAAAATAACTACAATTTTAATACAATCAAATAAAAAATAAATTACGGTTAATATTTAAGAACTTTATGAAATGATTGATTTTCCATTTAATGGTGAAAAATACAAATTTTTATTTAAATTGTATTATTGTTTAATGAAAGTATAAAGTTCCATTTTTTAAAAAATGGGTTCAAAGTAAAATTAGTATTATTATATTTCAAATAATTTAATTAACCCCATTGGAATAAAGTTTTATGCTTGAATTTAGTATAAAAATATTTATATAGGTAAAAGCTAATTTCTTGGAATACAATTTTTATAGTCAATGTGTTTTTATATCAATAAATTAAATTAAAAAATATTTATTAAATATTTTAAAGAAATAAATATATTATATATTAAATAAAATTTATTAAACATTCAACTAATATATTTAGTTTTCATGAGATAATAATAAATATTGTTCTCTAATTAAAAGTGTATTTTTCTAAAAGCTGTTTTCTTCACATTTTTCATACATATTTTAAAATTGATTTTTAAAACATGAAGGAATTTAATTTGATAAAATGGATTCCATATTTTTATTCATAATGTTAATTTTTATAAAATCAGTCTTTAATTTTTTGGTCAAAATGAATCGGAACCGTGGTAAAATTTATCACATCAATAAAGCATAAACCAGATTAATTTGGGTTGAAACTATGTGATATGTATTTATTTTTTCATCATAATTCTTACTGGATTAAGTTAATTATATCCTGATCATCGTTATTTAGAAATTGATTTGTTTATTTGAATATTTCCCATGAAAATTACATATAGAATATTTAAACCATATAAGTTTACAAAATGTAACTCTATTAGTTTTAAATATCCCTTATGTGTCCACATTAGTTCATAAGAATGTTATGAGTGAATAAAAGTGTCAATTTGAAGATATATTATATTATTTCATTGATATAAACTTGTTCCCAATTTTTATTATTTATATAATATCCTTAAATACTTCTTAAAAACTGATGTAGTATTTCAATAATTATTTAATAAACAAAATAAATGATTTAACAAAATTAAAATGGTATAATGTGTTTGAGTTATGGTGTTCCAAGAATTTTTTAGATGAATATGAAATAATATTTTTATGTTAAAAAAAGATTTAAATTCCAAATTTTTATTGATGACTTTTATGTTTTTTTAAATGAACAGTTTTTAAATTTAAACCAAATATATTTTATGAAAATAATATTTAATAAAATTTCATAATAAGCATTAATATTGTAGAAGATGATACTGTGAATAATATATGGTTGTAAATTTTATCCCTTCACCATTTATAGAACATTTAAAAACATTTATCTTGAGAATGAATTAAATATATTTTAATCTTATAAAAAATTCTAAGAGTTCCCCTCTACTCAATTATAACTGTTCCCCAGCTTTCTCATATTCACACCACATTATGATTTTTAGTATGAAAATATGCTATAAAAATCTATTCTAATATTATCATGTGAATTATAGCATTTAAATTATATTCTTCTATTAAAAAACATTTGTCTTACATATTAATGTTTTATAAATATTGTTTTATAAAGGTTATTTTACTATTCTACCATGATTGTGTAAAGTTATTTTTAATTTTTTTGACATTTTACAAAATTATTTAAAAGGAATATTCTTATATTTTTTTAAAAAGTTCATTTTTTACATTTTACAAAAATGTGAAAGAAAATTTTTCATTTTCCTTATACGACATTAATGTAATTTGTAACGACATAGGTTATTAAAAATAAAATTAATCTTTTATAAAATTAAATGTAATCTCATTTATGGTTACAGAAAACACATGAACATATTTTGTTTTATTATATATAATTGGATTTAAAATACCATTAGGTATCATTACAGTTGATAGAATTGTTGTTGTACAATGATCACATGATTAGTATAAATATATGGTCTTAACTAATAAAATTGACATAAAAAAAGGATGTGATGGCCTCAACCAGTAGGATCATACCCCATGAAGCCCATTTATCAATGATTCTAAGGAAGATATAATTTATGGGATTTTCCCTATACATGACCAACAATGAGATACAACAACCTAAGAATGAGAGAAACCATTGACGAGAAAAGTTCAAACTCATCGACATCATGACCCAAACCATGTTCGTTGAACCAACCAATGAAATTCTTACCATCAAAAACCTTACTCTTATGGTGTTATATGGTGTTTTAATGATATATATATCAAGACCCTAGAAATATGAATATTCACATTATTTTATATAGAATAATGAATATATTTTTATCTTATTATTTATACTTTCTAAATGATTTTTATTTTGATACAACAAAGAAAAAAATATTTTTTTGTGTAATATTAAAATTAAATTAATTAATTTAATATTAATTTATTTTTGGTAAAATATTATTATTAAGTAATTTTTACCAAATATAAATTATCATATAATTTTTGAGAAGTAAAATGTACTTTTAATAAGGGTCCAAAAACTGTTACTATCAAAAAGCACAAAATTTGTTAATAAATCCACATTTCATTATAAAAGTAAAAATGAAAATTTTTAAAAAAATTGTTTAGATAAAATGAATATTTTTATTATATAATTTTATTGTTGAAATTATCCAATGGTGATTTTTTCATAATTTTCTGAGACAATCAAATTTTTAGGTAAAAAGTATATATCATATAAATGCACATTGCCAATTATGAAATCATAATCACACAAAAGTGATATAATAATTACTTTAAATGAGATCCATACCAAAATATATTTTTTCCATTTAAAATAATGGGATATTTTTTTATTTGATTTATTTTGTAAATCCATTATGAATCCTCCAAAATTTATAATATATTTAAATGTTTTGAAATCATTTCATTAAGAGCGTGACTCACCTCCATATAAAAAAAGTAATTATTTTAATAAGTTTAGAACTATTAAATATGAAATAATAAAGATAACTCTCCTTAGGAAGAAATCATGGGTAAAACCCATGGGATGGTTTGTGGTTTGGGATATTTTAATATGTAGAGTCCAAAACCTAAATAATAAATAAATCTCTCTATTTTAATATTAAAACCAACACAATATCCCATTTATCATCATTAAAACTACATGGATCATGACCACACACATCCTTACACTCTCTGGATTCCTTATAAAGACCCCGAAGATCCCTAGAATCCCCTCCCAATCTTTTGGAGTCACAAACTCAAGTAAGGGACCTTCCACTCCTCTTTCAATTCAAGCACCTTAATTGAAATTAGTTCTATTAATTTATATTTTTTATGTTTTCATTCATTTATAATCATTAACATAATTTATAGTTGATTTTATTTAAATGTGTAATCATTATCATCCCTCATTTGTACCCTTACCAAATATGATACTATTCCAAAATACCATAAGGGATCCTCACATTCTCTTCTTTATTCAAGTTTCTTTACGAACTTATTTATTCTACTTCCATTTACTAATGTTGGGATATGAATTTACATGTACCTATTACTAACAAATTTATTTATAAAGGATGAGAGACCCATTTATTTCACTTAACACATTTTTATGAATTTTTAACTAATGTCGTTATGATATTGAAATTTCAGCATGATTTTCCATGCCAAACAAATTGTGTAGTGAATACCATACCAATTTTTCTATCAGGGGAATTCACATTTATGCATATATACATATTTATTTGGGAATTACATGTACTTATTACACATTCCATGATCATGTAATAAGTTATGATGATGAATGAATCAATATTTTTGATCTATGTGGCACACTTTAGCATGAGAATGAAATGAATGTGATTGGTGCGACCAAAATTATATAGTGCTATAATGAATTGGGTAATGTTTGTATCATGATATTTCATGTCGAGATAGGGAGTGAACTAGATTCTTTTATGATAATTATTACACCATGGAGCCTTTAATGGTTCATCCTTGATCTATGATTATGATTTAGTGTTTTAATTTATGGTCACATTTCATGTGTTATGATTATCATGAAATATCATGTGATATTATTCATATTCCTTTTGTTCCAAATTGATTTTCCTATTGTATGACACGTAATATATTCTTTATCGTATAATTTTTGTATTCCCTTATAGATATATTTATCTCTCCAATTTCTAATGATTTTCCCCAGGTTATCCATTTCAATTTTAAATATCCATTGAATTTAAGAAGTATGTTAAGGATGTTTTAAATAATTTTATTGTATCCACATTTTAAGACATTATTCTATTTACCTAAAAAATATATACTAGACTTCTTAACCTTTTAGTCTATATTAAGTGTAATTTTATGTAATAAATTATATTTTAATGTGAAATAAAGAGTAGGGTAGGGATTTTTATAGTTGTTATTAGAGAAATAATTTATGTTTTTATTTGGATTATGATGAGAATGATCTTGAAGAATCATTATGGATATGATTGTGCATAAGATAACCTCCCTAATTTTTGGTAATTAGAGTGTACATTTTTATCAAAAAAATAAATACCTATCAAGATACAAAAAGTGGACATGATTCTATCATATATAAATTATAGGGTAACAACCTCGAAAAGTTGTCCTTGTCCTGAGTCGAGGTAACCCAATACATGACAACAAGCCTTACTGTGATCTTGAATAGACACTTCTGTGGGATACGATTAGGTAAATTTATAATATCATTAGAAACCATTATTAAGGGATTAAAAAATTCACATAAGAATATATTATAGTAAATATATCGTGGATAATAAATATTCATGCCTATAAATTCATAAATTAAGGAAATAAATGCAATTCATATGTTATCTCTTTAATGTCATTGGATCCACATTTATGTGTTTAATGGTTTAAATAAAATAAATTACCTAAGTCTATTTTGTATGAAGTAAATGATTATAAATATAATCCAAAAGTGAAATTTAGGGTCATCATACATAGTTTTATGTATTCCTTTATATCACAAAAATTTAGTATAACTATTCAATCACCACAAAAAAGAATGGAAGTAGATCTGTTAGTGAAAAAATGGGGAAATTATTGCATCCCAGTATATGACTCCCATACTATCAATGTTTTTTCGGATGAAATTCCTAGCGAACCTTTTCATACTTGATTTGGTGGAATGTTATGTAATTTTTTTATCAATTGGAATTCCCTAAATAGATCCAACAAAAAGTTTCGCAAGAAGAAAATCACTCCCTGTATTGAGAATCAACCCCTTATTCTATAAAAGTGAAAAAAGGTGGAAGAATTTTCATTAGAATCATCATCTAAAGAATAGATATTATTTCCATATGAGCATGTATATCAGGATAAAATGATAGACTCTATGAAACAAATCATCCTTGACTACATGCCTATTGTGTGGGAATACTCTATTGTGTTTCTTGAGGAATTGGATGGTCTTCCTCCTAACAGAGGGGTTTAATTTTCAATATAGATTATACGTATGATGTTACCAATATCTATGACATTTTATATAATGGCTATTTTAGAACATGGGGATCTGAAGAAACCCTAACAAGAAAAGCTGGATAAAGGGTTTGTATACCCAAGTGCTCCACCATGCGGTAAAATAACCCTCTTCATCAATAAGATGCATAGGTTAATGAATCTTTTCATAGATTATCATGATCTAAACAAGATCATGATAAATAAAAAGTATCATCTACCTTTATTGATGACTTATTAGATCTGATATAGGGAGAACAATACATATCCAAGGTGGATCACCGATCGAGCTATTATCAAGTAATGGTGAAGAAGGAAGATATCACCAAGATTAGTTTTCTTACAATTTAAGGGCACTATGAGTTCATAGGGATGCTATTAGGGCACACTAATGCTCCATAAATCTTCATGGATTTTATGAATAGAGTCTTTATAGATTACCTCGAAAAATATTTGGTTGTCTTTAGAGATTATATTGTAATACACTTTATAATCAACGAGGAGCATGATGAGCATGAAAGTATAATTCTAATAACCATGTGAAAGGATAATATTTATGTAATTACATAAAATTTGAGTTATAATTGAGTTAAATATCATCATTATATTATATCATCACAATAAATGTGATATCTTTATACCCTTCAAATGAAAATAAATTGATGGATGGCTGAGGCCAAAATCTGTTACATATATCTATTGTTTCTGTCAGTTTATAGGGTATTATCATTGATTTGTAATAAATTTCACAAGATTATCAAACCCTCTTACAAAGCTAACTCAAATGAGAGTAAAGATTTCATAGAGTGATGAATGTGAAGAGAGATTCATGGAGGTGAAAATGAGGCTTATCACTACCCCTATGTTAACACTACCTACAAGTGGAGAACTCTTTCTAGAATTTAGTGACACCTCAATGAGGTAATTGGGATATGTGTCGATGAATAATGAAAAATCCATAGACTATGCTTTAATACAATATAAATTTCCTTAAAATAACTACCCATCACTTTACCTATAGTTATATGTACTGATATTTACTTTAAAATTTGTGTAGAATTATATCTTTTGGGATAAGTGAACAATATAAAAAGATCAGAAAATCCATAAATATATTTTCATAGTGAAAAATCTAAAAACATGTTAATGAAGATGGTTAGTGTTGATCAAGAAGTACAACTTCTCAATCTACTAGCATCCTAGTAAGGTGAATAAAGTGTTGGATGCTTTAAGCATAAAAGATCCTTCATATTTATAAATGATGAGAATTTAAAAGGATTCAATGTTATTATATCTATAAAAAATAGTAAAGAGAATTACTAAAGAAGGAAAATCATAAATCCTTTCTCAAATGATTGATCAACTATCCCTCATAGAGAAAATAAAGGATGATAAAATAAGGGATGTTGAAGTTCAAAAGAATGTGGAAGCCATGAGAAAGGGGAAATCCTCGTAGTTTAAAATTTATGAAGAAGGAATTGTGATATTTGAGTCAAGACTATGTGTTATAACAAATCCTATGTTAAATAATGAACTATTAGAAGATGCACAAATTTATACTTTCTTTATTCATCCTAGAGGAACAAATATGTATCAATATATCCATGAGAACTATTGGTAGGACAATATGAATATGGAGATCCCTGAATATACATTAATGTGCTCGGTATGTTTGGAAAGTGAAGTCTGAAAGGAACAATTCCAAGGGGATGATGCAACCATTACCCATACCAACATGGAAATGGGAGAACATCACCATGGACCTTGTCACAGGACATCCAAATACATCTAGGGGAAACAATTCTATATGGGTTGTTTTCAGATTCCATACAATCAAAGCTCACTTTGTCAAAATTTTAGAGGACATATCAATAGATCAAAATTCACGTATATTCATCTAAGACAAGGTAAGGTTACACTGAGTAACACTATCTATTATACCCAATCGATATCTGAGATTCAACTCCATGTTTATGAAAAGTCTCCAACATGATCAAAACATTGAGATGAACATCAATATGTACTATCATCCTCAAACTACTCGTCATAATTATAATAATATTTAGACACAATCATCCATGTTGCGAGAATGTTATGTGGACTTCAAAGAAGGATGGGACCAATAATTCCATTGGTCAACTCCTCTTATGACAACAGTTTCCACTCGAGTATCCATATGGTTCCCAATGAGGCCCATTATGGGAAGAGATGAAAAACTCTGGCACGTTGGTATGAAGTTATATAATGAAATCTTATATGTCTTAAAATGGTTGAGGAAATAGTGAAGAAGGTTAGTACCATTTAGTTTCATATCAAGGATTCTTAGATTTGACAACAAATCTATACTAACAATCATCAGTGAAACCTAGAGTTTGATGTCAAAGACATTGTATTCCACCACATATATCTATGGATGAATGTGATGAGATTTTGGTAGAAGGGAAATTTTAGTACAAGATACATCATCCCCTTTGAGATCCTTGATCACATTGAAGTGGAGACCTATCGACCAGCTATACCAACAAAACGATCTCAAGTACATGATCTATTCAATATATCCCTCTCAAGGGAGTATATATCTAACATTTCACATCTACTAATTCCAGAACTGGTACCATTAGAGAATGATTTTCCTATGAAGATCTTAGATCATAGAGAAAACATTCTATGGAATAAAACAATAATCCTTTTCAAATTGTTGTGGAGAAATCACAAGTTCGATGAAGCAACATGGAAATTAGAGGATGGGATAAAATTGAGTAACCCTCATCTATTTTATAATGGGAAATGAAAATTTAAAAGGCTAAATTTATAAAGGGGGAATATTTTAATGAATCTATATATTTTATATAAAATTCTACTTTTGATTTAATTAAATGTATTATCATATATGGTTATAGAAAACCCATGAACTTATTTTTTTTATTATATCCAATTATATTTATAATACTATTATGTATCATAACCATTGATAAAATAGACATTTTTATAGTGATCACTTGATTAGTATAAATATAGAGTTTTAGAAAATCCAAATGACACAGAAAAAAGAAGTGATGGCCTCGACCAACATGATCTTAACCTATAAATCCCATTTATAATATATTCAAAGGGAGATATCATTTTTAGGATTTTCCATATTTCAATCCAAAACTGATATCCAAAAACATAAGCATTAGTGAAACTATTTATGGGAAAAGTTCAAGCTCATCTAGATCATGGTACTGACCATGATCGCTGAACTGCCTATGAACGTCCCACCATCACGCACCTTTCTCTTAGAGATTTTGATGGCGTATTAAATAGATTTATATCAAGAACCTATAAATATGAATATGTAAAATATTTTTTATAGAATAATTAATATATTTTTATCATATTATTGATACATTGTAGATGATTTTTATTTTTATACCATAAAGTACAAGTTGTATTTTTGGTTAATATTCAAATTCAATTAATGATTTTATGAATTAAATTAATTTTGATAAAATATTATCATTTGATAATTATTATATATAAATGATCGTATAATTTTTATGAATGTCAGATGTCATTTATTAATGGGTTCAAAAATTGTTACTAACAAAAAACCCACCATTTCTTAATATATATCAATTTAATTTTCAAATCTAAAATTAACTTATTTAGAAAATTATTTACATAAATTTAAAATTATTTTTGGATTATAATTTCAAAATTATCCAACGATGAATTTATCATAATAATCTGCGATTTTCTTTTTCTAGTAAACATTAAATACCATACAAATATAATTTGTGTATTGTGATACCATAATGACCCAAAAGTGTTGTAATAATTACTATAAATGGGATACACTACCAAAATTTTTTTTCCATTTTAAATAATTGGTTTTTTAATTTATTTTATTTATTTTTTAAATCCATTATGAATCCTGTAAAATTGATATTATATTGTATGATTTTAAAATCATTTATTTAGGAGTGTGAATCACCTCCATATAAGCAAGGGAATTAATTTTATAAGTTCATACATCATCCTTATAAAATAAAAAAACATATTCACTTTTATATAAAGCATGGGGAAAACCTTTGGATTGTTTTTGGTTTTGGATATTTTATTATGTAGAGTCCAAAAACAAAATAATAGAGAAGTACCCCTCTTTTCCTATATAAATCCCCCAATCTCCCATTTCACATAACTCAAACTCCTTAGAGAATGACAATACTATACCCTCCACTATATAGAGTCCTAAAAATAATCCCCCAATCTCTCAATAATACCCTCTAAATATTTTTGAGTCACAAACATAGGTAAGAGGCCTTCTTCTCCCCTTTTAAATCAAGCACCTTATTTGAATTTATTTATTTTTATATAAATTGGTTATAATTTCGTTAATTTATAATCACTAACTTACGATCCAATTTTTGTTATTTTAATGAAGTATCATTATCCTTCCCCATTTGGAAAATTAACTAACCTATTACTATGCTAAAATTCAGTAACGAATTTTCACCTTTACTTCTTTATTCACGCTTCTTTATAAACTTATGCATTGTCTTTCCAATTCCTAATGTCAAGACACAAATTTCTATATCACAATTACTTTACACTTTATTTTTAAATTATGAGAGACACCATTATCTCTCATAAACAATTTTTTAATAATTAATAAGTAACATCGTTATACTGCCAATATTTCATCCCAATTTTCTATGCCAAAACAATTGTGCAGTGAATATCATGCCTTTTTTCTGTCAACGGTATTCACCTTTATGCATATATACATATTTATTGGGGACATGCATGCCTTTATTTTTTATTTCTTGATCATGGAATAAATTATGATGATGAAAAAATCGATTTTGGATGATCTATGTGGCACACATAATCATAATAATTAAAATAATGAGATGGGTGCACCTGGAATAATATATGGCTCCAATGAATTTGGTAATGATTAGTTTCAAGAAATGTCATGTTGGGGAATGAAGTTAACCGGATTTCTTTTTTGGGGATTTTTTCATAGTGAATACTTCTTGGCTTTAGCCTTGACCAATGTTTATGATTCAGTGTTTTAAGTTGTTTCCATATTTATCATGTTATGAATATCATACTATATCATGTAATATTATTCATGTTACTTTTATTCCCCATTGATCTCTATATTTTATAACATGTATTATATTTTTCATTTTCTACCTTGGTTATTCCCTTACTGGTCTTTATAGATCACCCATTTCTTATAATTGTCCCAAGGTTATCCAAATTAGTTTTAAAAGTCCAAGGAATTGTAGATGCATATTAAAGAAGTTTTCAATAATGTTTTTTATCCCATTCTCAATATTTTATTATATGTACCTAATCCCAAAATAAAATAATATTTTTGATAATTTGGTTTTTACTATGTTTAATATTATGTAATAAATCATGTATTAATGTGAAATTAATAGCAGGGTTATCATAGAATTTCCCACCATCATGACTGATCAATGCATTGGTGATCAGTTTACATGTTTTAATGGTTCTTTTCTATGAAATTATTTTCCAAATTAATTGGAAGTGTTTTATAGATTTAAAACGTTTTTTCAAATTGAAATGGATATTTTTCTCAGCATAATTTACAAGAGATATTTCAAAACTAGTTTCCAAATAAAAGGAAATCATTAATATTAATTATGATTTAATAGGGATATGATAAAATGACACCTTTCTTAATATTTCTTTTTATGGTTCATTATTATATATATGAGATTTTTATCAAACCCCCTTTTTCCATGGTCAATACAATAGTGAATTGATTTAGTAATTATGAAACCCATTTTCCATTCATAGCTTTTTATTTGATGATATGATGAATTTTTTATGATATTATGTAACACATATGTGTTGTTTATGAGATAATGGTAACAACATAACCAAGGATGGTGGTAACATTATAACCAAGGATGGTGGTTATGTTATAACTAAGTATGTGTGGGACCTATATCTCCCTCTAAGTCGTTTGGTAAACATTGATATCTCCTAAGGTAAACATGATTTGAATGGGGAGTAAACCTAGTTCAGTAAGGGACGCTTTCCCCCATGATAGTCATGAGGGTAATTCATGACTACTATGATGGTTTTGGGAGTGAACCAAGTCCACTATGATAGTCCTGGAAGAACGTTGACTACTATGATGGTATGGGTAGTGATCTAAAACCACTATTATAGTTTTGTAATTGAAACATTGAAAAGTTTGAAATAAATTTAATTAAATACATTAATTTTATAATTCATTATCTAACAAAAATGTTGTCACAACATGACCCGCTATGTTCTGGCCCTTAACTACCCTATTACCACCTCCAACAGTCCATGGGTTGGGGATAATCACCAATTAGGAATATCCTAAAAATTTGAGGCATTATCCTAAAACCTCCTATACAAATGCACACTTCTCCATTCTCATACAATGCTAAAATTTAAATCAACTAAAACCCATTAATGCTTACATCTATATGCCCCCTATTAGAGTATGATAGTATGTATTGAAATAATAAAAAGGATCAAATATAAAACCAACCAAAAACTATAATGAGTCAAACCTTATCCAAGGATGAGAAATAAAATAAAATAAATGATATTGGAAAACACCTCATTTTTTTCTAGATCAATCTATGCATCGCCTGATCTACATCTTCCCAGGACACCATTAAAAGGGTCGTCCACTTCATAAGACAAGACATGTGCGTGCAGATCCCATGCAGGGTTGATTATAATAATACATATAATGAAACAACTAAAAAACTAAAAATAAATCATTAAGTACATTTATATCGATACAAGGTGTAAAAAAAATTATAATATAAAACACCAAGAGATACATTGGAAGGATGCCACACCACCAGACAGTCACAACCAACTTTCAGCCACATGATTCCACTCGAAAACATTCTCATTCTGGGATAATCCACTAAATTATCCATGTTATAACCAAAGATACACAATCAAGAGTTCATGATCATTAGGCCCCAAATAAGAAATCTCATTAGTCTCTAAAGACCCTAATACTCAGATAGTGGGTCACTCCCATAACTGTTAGGGTGAAACCATGAACCCAATTTAATTATCCAGAAATATGGGGGATCATATTCCAATGATACCAAAAACACTACCAATATTTCATGTTATATTGAGGGAGAATTACCTACTCATGTATGTAATTAAGATTCCACAAAACCCACATTGGGTATAAAGATGATAAAGGACCACACTATAGTCTCACGGAGGGACACCATGAACTCTATCTACGACTCATCCACTAGAGAGGATCACAATCCTATGATCTGGATGTAATGCCTCACTGTACCCTCAACAAAATAAGAAAATGGTAACTCACTCAACCAAAACTAGTCTGAACTAAAGAGTTTAATAGCTCCAAACATTCTTTAAGGAAGTATATAGATTATAAGTAGAGTACATTGTGTGCCTTACTCAACCTAGAACTTTCCATGTAGCTCTATCTCACACAACATGTAAAAATCCATTTACATGATGTTTAAGAAGGTAAATCATATTTATAGATCATTCAACACCCTTCCTATGTTTCATTTTTTTGTTTGTGTACCAAGGTTCATGCTCATGTACTAGCATGTATAAACCTAGTTGTGTCTGTGTTTGAGTACATAACATGTTTGAGGTTGTGTACTTCTACCCTTGATTGTGTACCCTCTGTGATACATTATAATCCTTCATGGAAGGGTTACATGGTTTGTGACCAGGTCACATGACATGTGATATTTAACTAACTGTAGAAACTATAGTGCAACATATGGGGTCCTATACAGTGTGTAACACCGAATTACATGCTATATATATCATAATTTTCCAGATCTCTCTAATTATCCTACATATTTTTCTTCACATCACCAGAACCATCATTTTCAATGTAAATTGAAGATCTTGAGTCATGAAACCCATTTTTTCATCCCTATCATGGATTTGAGTCCTTTATCTTGTAGGAAATCAAACTACCAGTCCATCCATCATCATGTGTCAAAACTTGGATGAATGAGAATTAAAAACCCATTCTAATCCACCACTGGCCCCCACCATTGTCTCCACACCTCAATCGTATCCACATTCATGAACTACACCAACGGTATTAATCTATTTCACTCATGAATGGCCACTCAATGATCATAAACTGGGTATTAGTCATACGATGATCCCAAAGAAAAACCCAGGTTGAACATGTGTTTAATGGGTTATGAAATCCAAAATCTATCAAACCTGAGGAATAACCCACAACCTTTATTTTTTTTAAACATGATTTTTTGTTATAGAAAAATACCAATGATGATATATTAAATGAAAAAAAAAGATAATTAAATCCATCAATTTTATCTTCCATCAATTCACAAATAGTTTATTATTTTTTGAATTGTTCTGTGTTGGGTAGGGATTAAATAATGTGTTGTAATAATCACAAATCAGTATATTATATGTAGTTTGGTTCATTTGATGATAAGGAATGGTTATTCTCTATCATCATTGATGAGATCCGCAAACTCCATTTGTTCACAGATCCTCGATCTGGTCCGAATCCATCTTCATTCTCCAAAAATGGTATCCTCCAATGGTAAATTAATCTCTAGATATTGAGTGGAAAATCATGAGATAAAATATGTGGCCATATATTTAATGAGTAAGTAGGTCTCTTCATAAAAAATACTAAAATAAATCATTTAATTTTTTTGAATTTTTAATTTTGTGACAATGGAATTTTTTCATAGACACCCCATGATGAAAATATTATATTGAACCTATAGCAAAACCCACATTCTGGACTTTATGGTTCCCTCAAGTTTCTGATTCTGGCTCCTATTTGGGAGTAACTCAACATTTTTAGGAAAACTTTATGCATGTGTTATTTAATATGATTAATATATTTCAAACACTTATTCTGGGAATACCGAGCCTTAGAATCACACATTGTCTCAACACATAGACTTGAAAATAATCCACTTAATATCAAACAATAAGACATCAAAAATACAATTCATTACATTATCCCCAAATTTTAACTTTACATCCTGAAAATCCAAAAAAAAGTATATACAAAGAGATAAGGGTATATAGATCGCATATGGTTATCTTTCTCCTAAGTGTTCTCCAAAATAGGGTATGCACTAGTGGAATTGGTCACCCATGATGAATCCTCTAATTCCAATCCTCAATCTACACCAAGTACTCAGCAAAATTAGCTCTATCCTTAGTGTACATATCTCTGTAGTTAAAAAATTTTGAGGGGTCATGCATATATATTCTAAATTGTGACATGTTGAACTTGTCACATACCCAGTCCAACTAAAGTCGTAGAGATAAGTAGTAATCCCCTCACAAACTCTGCACAATATATGGATGGGACCAATGAATCATAGAGATAACTTGTCACCCCTTCCACATCTCGGCAGTCCACATTGAGCTGATACACTTAGAGAAAATTAGTCTCCCGCCTTCTACTCAATATTTCTTCGTTTTATATCCACATAACTCTTATGATGGATCTTTGTAGCACTCATCAGATCTTGGATGATCTGTACCTTCTCTATATTATCTTACACAAACCATGAGCCCATAATTGAGAACTCGCCTCGATCAATCCAACAAAGTGGTGACCTACATTTTCTCCCATACAATACCTTGAATGGTTCCATACCAATGGTGGAATGGTATCTATTGTTGTATGAAAACTCCACCAAGGTTTGATAATCCTCCCAATACTTGAAAAATTCCAACAATCAAGCCTGTATAATGTCCTCCATGTCTGGAATCTTCCACTCAGTCTAATCATTAGTCTATGGGTGAAAATATATGGTCAAGTGCATTCAATCATAAATGTCCCATAAAATCCTCTCTATAATCGTGACATGATTCAATTATCATGGTCTGAAATGATTATCAATTGAACTCTAGGGATTCAATCCATAATCTTCACATAGAGGCATCCCATTCCTTATAATGAAATCTTCCCATGAATATATAGATTATGGGATTCCATTATGAGTTGGCCTACAATCACTTAGATGGAATCATTTCCTCTAGATGTATATGGTAACCCATTCATGAGGTACATGGGTATCCCATCAAACATCCACTATATCACCTCAAAGTGTTGAGATAAACCCATAATAATAAGGTTCTCTTCCATCACCTTCTGAAAAGTAAGTCATTGAGAGAAAAACTATGATACTCAATTCATAATTCCTTGCAACCCAAAAATACATTAGAGGTCCTAGTACATCTTTACCACACCTTGTTTTACCACAAAGGGGATCTATAAAACTCATGCATCATCTCCTATCAAAACATCAACAGAACCATCGTGTTCAATAAAATGTATATTGTACTCCCCACACAAATAATATACATCGGGATCATGTTTATTGGATATCTGAGTTTCTAAAGTAAGACTGTTTGTGTCACCTCACTGAGCATCCTTAACCTTCCATAAAAGTTGTGGGGTAACAACCATAAACTAAATACATGAATAAAAATCTGTGTCTACTTAGTACAACAACAATAAGGCTAACTGTTCTGATTCCTCGGCCAATAACTAAGAATAAGACCTACTTCTGGGAATGTGTGCCACCACATTCCCATTCGTAGAAGTATAAAAAATATCTAAGTCACAGTTCAGGAGAAACTCAATTAATCTCCTCTGTCAGATGTTAATATCCTTTTGAGATAATATATACTAGAGACTCGTGTGGTCATATTAGATGATAAACTACTCACCCATTAGCTAGTGTCACCAAATATTTAGTGCAATGACTACTATTTCTAACTAAATATCATGGGACCTATAATTCTATTCATGTGGTCTCGACTAATTTGGACCATAGGTAATCATCACCTACCTCTAAATCAGAATACAACCACTTTCAATTCTCTGGTGCATCATATAACACTATATACTTGACAACCACTTATTGAAATAATAATATGTGAGTGATTGTAAATCTCTTCCTCAACTTCTGAAAGCACATAGTACACCTTTCTATCTACATGAATGTATGGCCCTTCTTGTTCAATCATATCAAGGGTTTTTTCAATCAACGGAAATTGGGTAGAAAACTCTGATAGTACCATGAAAACCCAAGGGAACTATTCACCTTAGTAATACTCTTCGGTTTCTCCCAATAAAGAACTACCTCATCCTTTTTGGATCTACTAATACTCTTTCCACTAAGATTATATCTCCCAATAATTGGATGCCATGAATCCAAATCATAAAATTCAAGAGCTTACCATATATATGGTTCTCTCAGAGTGTGTCCATGACCATCCTCAATTGTCTCATGTACCCCCCCTTGGATTCAAAGTACACAAGGATATCATCAATGATGACCACCAAGAATTGATCTAATAATGGTTTAAAGATATGGTTCATGAGTTCCATTAACACTACAAGGGAAATCTTCATATGAAACTACTTAATCAAGTACTCATAGTTACCGTAGAAAAATCAAAAAGTTTTCATTTTTATATCCTTTCAACATACTCACATCATCTGGTATCCTGATCTAAGGTCAGTATTTTGAGAACAATCACTTCCCTCTCAACTAATTGATGAGGTATTAGATACTCGGTATAGGATACAAATTTTTTATGATCACTTGGTTCAAGAATCATTAATTGATACAGTAATGACCCGAATCCGGAGCCACTCATGGTGCCCTGTACCCAGTTCGCCACGTGACCTCAAGTGCATTCCCCCGAACTCCAAAGGCTGTCGACTAGCAGCGAGGGCCTTGGGTAATGTAGTTGGGAGAACTATTCCCTCATAGGTTATGAAAATAAATGAAAGGAAACAATATATATAACAGCGAAAGTAGTAAACAACATTCTCATCAGAATTTAACAGCGGAAGACTTTTTAAAATAATAAATAACTAAAACAGAAGATATGATGGATGTCATGTTATAAGTCTAATAAAATAGCCAAACCAAACAATAGGATGGAAGAAAAATAGTAACAATGAAAAGAAAAAAAACATCCAAAAGTCTCCTCCGCATTGCAAGACAAAGCTTGGTCTCATGCTCTCCTGCTCCAAACAATCATGTGCCAGTAGTGGAAGGGCACTTTCCCATGTATATACATGTAACAACAAAGTCTGTTTGGTCCCAAAAGCCTGACCCAAATAGGTTGTGAGACTAAATCCCAGTAGGAAATAACCCGAAGATCTGTGCCTAATAGTTAGTGAGTATATGGTAGGTAAAAGTACAATAAATAGTAAACAGTAGCAACAAAGAAAGATGACACACAACAACAATCAATCCACAAGATAGAAACAGCATTGAAGAAATCAGTTAACAACAACAACAAACCCTTTGGAAAGTACACACATCCATCCCCTCTAGTCCTATACAAGAAATACCACAACCCTTTGGGTTGTGCACTCAGCCTAACCCATTTGGTTTGGTCATACGAATTTATCAGACTTTCTGGGGAAGCTCACTTGGTCAATTCACATTATAGTCTAGGGTAGTCAAGGACTCTCTAAGGGAGATCCCATGGTCTACCCTCTTAGCCCCCGAGGTCTAGAGACTCTTTGAGGAAGCTATCTCGGTCAATTCCTTCCATAGCCTCAGGTATACAACAAACTCTCTGAGGAAGCTCACTTGGTCAATTCCTCCTCTTTCCTATGAAGGATCTTAAAGAGATTCAAACAAAGTAAGAATCTCTGAGGAATCTCACTCGGTCTACTCTCTTGTAGTCTATAATATCCAAGACTCTCTGGGATCTCACTCGGTCCATCACCTATAGTCTATAATGTCAAAGACTCTTTGAGGAAGATCTTTCGGTCTACCTTCATGTAGTCTATAATATCTAAGACTCTCTGAGAAGCTCACTTGGTCTATCCCTTATAGTCTATAGCACTACGTTCTCTCAGTCTCGTTCTAGGTAGTTCATAATAATGATATAAGGAAAAATTAAACCTATTGAGTGACTTGGATATCCAGTCTATAGGGAAACAAACATGTTTTGAATTTCACTCCAACCCATAATCACAAGGCATGGAAACAGGCGTAACAGCCAAAGGAAAACGATACCCCAAAGGTTGTAAACAGAACAAATCATGGGGAAAACATCCAAGCACAACAAAATATCAACTAACATGATCAATTTACCTCTATACAAGCATACAGGAAAGGTAGGAAAACAACAAGGGCAAGACAATAAACACGCAATACCCTATTCATAGGTATTGGTGGAATTTGCCCATAAAACTCAAGGACTTTGAACGATAAGGCACAAACCACCTACCTCGAGGTGAGAAGGACGATATAATCGGATGTTGGATTTCAGTTTTCCCTTGGAGTGGACCCAGGTTAGCACACCTTGCTTTATCTGTCACGCAGTCACACGTGTGCGACTTTGATGTGCCTTTATATATATATTTATATATATATATATCTGTATATATATATATACATGTACACATAAAAGTGTTTCGTATATATAACATGCAACATAGACTGCAATATATTTCTAAAACAACCCAACAAACGCAGTACGAGAAAAAAATAACTATAATAGTATAAACACACTTTCATACCTAAAAGGCAATAAAACGTAATCGCACCCGATTGCGGTTGTCGGATCATGGACCCACGTGTCTCGCGACACCATTGCACTGCCTTGAAATCAGACAACACCAAAAAACTGAGTTATCATAAAACCGTCAATCAATCAAAACTAATATGGTATCGAACCAAACCCAAATCGCAGTTGTGATGATCAACTCCATCAAGGGAAAACATACCTATACTAATCTATCCCAAAACCAAGGAGGAAGTGGAGAAATCACTGCATGGAGGAGGAACCCGCAACAAGGGTTGCGCTTCACGGGATGTCTGACC
The DNA here is from genome assembly GCA_963277665.1 of Viscum album. Lineage (NCBI taxonomy): Eukaryota > Viridiplantae > Streptophyta > Magnoliopsida > Santalales > Viscaceae > Viscum > Viscum album. Next base: position 1,367,004,583 of record OY728133.1, on the reverse strand, counting down.
AAGGCCATGCTGCACAAATACAGTAGGGAACACAATAGGTGGTTCACTCGGGCCACGCCATAGGGGTCTGAATCCATCGTTGTGCGGTTCATGTGCTGCTCGAGTGAGGAAGGTTATGCCTCATGCGATGAAAGCAGAGGAAGAAGGCGCTGCAAGGGGGAATCCAAAGGGAGTTCCAGCCACTGCACGCCCAGAGTTATAGGAGACAGCGTCATGCCATGGAGGTCCAGACTATGGAGCACGTTGCGTTGTCCTGCCGTTGTGTGTGTCGCACCCTTGGAGGTTGGCTAGCCGCACGCCGCTCCGGGTGAAGAGATCCGGCCTAGGAGCGCTGTGTGGAGGAGGAGTGCTCTGCCAAGGAGGGAGAAGGGCAGGACCTGCATGTAGCTAGGGTTTCCCAAAATAGGCCAAGCGTGAATTGAAGGATAAGAAAGAAAAAAATGAAAAAAATAAAAAGAAGGGGGGAAATCATGGGGGGTCACACCCTACCCATTTCCAAAAAGGGATTCCCCTTTCCCTTTATCAAACACACACACACACACACATATATATATATATACAACTTCGTAAAAATATATATATATATATATATATATATATGTATAGTGAAAATAAATTATTAAAACCCTAATTAGTTTTAAAATAGTTAACCCCTAAAAATTATAATAATCTCATTATTATTATTCAACCCTGATTAAAATCCAAAACTGTTAATTAAAACATGTCGTCAAAATAACGCGTCATTAATAAATTGCAATTCTTCATTTAAATCTTTCCCAATTAATCCATCATTATTATTATTCAAATTAATATTAATAACCACCAATAATTATGATTAAATTTCTAATTTAATTATACTCTCGTTATTGAATTAAATCCTTCATTGCGAACTTGTGGCAATAACGCGTTATTAAAAATAACGTTTATTCAAATAAAAATCATCGTCAATTAAATCCGCTAACACTTGATTTTAAAATTTACATTCTTTATCAAACTGCAGCGTCACATTTAATGGCATTTGACCACCACTAAAATAAACATGTCTGCGTAAAATTTAATAATAATAATCTTCCAAAATTATTATTATTAGAACATCCAAATTTAATTTCGTTTGACCATCATTTTATTAAATGCGTTTTCCAAAAATTCAATAATAATAATCTCTCACTATTAATATTATTAAAACATCCATTAAATAAAATTAATTAGATAACACGTTTTGACAATCGGTCAACTGCGCGACTTGACCCACATGGTCTAACCGCCCATTGTGCAGCCCGATGTCACTGCTTGAACTGGTTCGCACACTCGGGACCTCATTCCGAAGCGCGGGTTTTAAAACTGAACCACCGATAAATGAAAATTTTAAAAAAAATTGTATTTTATCTGGTCTAAGAATGCAGGTTCTTACAAATTACCCACCTCAAAAACTTATCATCCCCGAGAAACCTTTGGGAACCAACAAAAACATAACTTGACCTACAGGGGTTGTGAAGTTCCGTTCAATAAGATTGCATTGTGTTCCCAACGCCCAATGCATCTTTATGCATTTCCTAAGAAAACTGCACTTGAGCTGTTAAAACACGATCCAACACTCACTTTAAAACTCAAACACCAAAACGAAGCTTTACATCCGAGTCCATTTTAGGGACCTCATCAATAAAAATAGTCAATCTCAATCAACAAACATAAAGAGGTTACACATGCTTCCTCAGAAGACATTGCTGACCCAAAACCCACAATCGTCCTTTAACTGACGACGTGTCTTTAAAACCATTAGATTACCAATTGTGCATACACCGATGTCCTGACCCGATCTTCGTTAACGTTCCAAAGTCAAACCTTCACAAGGTTATTGAAAACAATCGTGCGTTATCATGAATAAGGTCAAAGATTATGTAAATCACACATCTCGTGAAAAACTACAAAGGAGACCGCAAGACAAGCCAATAGCTTTAAAACATTAGCGTGGCGTATAGCTGATGCTATCCTAGTGCCTCTAGCTTGAGTTCAAGATGGGGGACATGCTCGTCGCATTCGAGAGAGTGCACTAAGAGGAAACCAAGATCATCAAGAAGATCATTCGTTCTACCAAGTAAGCATTGACACGTTTATGGAAACAAAAGCAACACTACCCACCTTAAGATCTTCCATGTCGCCACAAAAAGATATCTGCCACTAACCAGTGTTCTATATGAGAATATCATAATCCCATGTGTGATGTTCCAAGAACCTCGATCACCATGTGAACATCTTACATGGAAGATGATAATTAAACCGGTCGGCATGTCAAAATACCTGAGTCAAAAGTTCTCCCGAGCAGTGGGATGCAACTTATTTCTTAACTCATTGGTCACTGTACCACGGAGGAAACCTGAAATCGTACTCAACAGCACAACAAGGTTTACATCAGGGTCGGGTCACATCACACGACAATTGTATCGGATAACATCATAACAAGTCATCCCTTTAAGTAGAAGAAAAGGGTCAATGACCACCAATCCGAATGAGGTTGCATTTCTAAACTGAAAAAGTCCTACTAGGAACAATGTCACAAAAGGCATCAACCTTAAAAGTTAACAACCAAAACAAGGTATATCAGGCTCTACGGGTGCCATCATCCATGGGATAGCCCCTTATGAAGCCCACACGTTGACTCTATCTTCTGGTCACACAAATCAATTTAAATGCAAGGCTCAAGAGCCATTTTCATTTTAACAATTTAATTTTAATTCATTTCAACCCATAAATATTTGAATGAATTCTAAAAACACACAAGTATTGTTCACAACATGTGTACTTGGATTTCAATCAACACCCATGAAAAAAACAAGACAGTTAGCACAAAATTCCTCTTAACATTTAATCATTCAATGTTATTCAAACATTAGCAGGAAATTTAGCTTCTATAATTATTTTACTGAAAGGGCATCCTCCGAGGGTCCCATTTGTTTAATCCGGGTTCTTAAAAAAACAACCCTAATATAGTTCATTTCAATTAAAAAAATCAATAGTTTTATACTTATAACCATTTTAAAACACACATAGTTATAAAATCCTTAGTCACATGGGCGGCCACATACCAATCGATATGGCACTCATTGACCATACTGCTGACATTTGGCTCCCATTCAAGAGAAATTCACTTTAGGATTTACTTTAGAATCCTTTTTTTATATGTTCGAATACATGGGTTACCCTTTTTCTCAGTTATAAGGTGCCCATACACCTTACAACTAAAAAAACTGGTTCTGTCGTATTCGCAACCAATAACATTTATCCATAACGACCTATCATTTATAGGCAAGCTACAATGTCATTACTAATAACTATCACAACACAGCATGTTTAAATCACCAACACATGTTATACCATAAAAGCATGGTATATAACAAGATATGAAGCATGGAATTTTATCACACAAGCATGTTAATTGTATCACTAAAACATGCTATCTAATCAAGACATACTAAATAAATGCAAGACATGTCAAATATTCAAGGCACATAATCAGTATTAGCAGGCAATTTACTAAGGCAACTACATGTCATGGAACATATGCATGCATATGAATCTCTAAGTGCCTAATATGATGCATGTAATGAAATTTTTCTTGCCATAATAGGCCAAGGAAAATTTTCATTAAACATTTTGTCATCAATAAGTAGCGGAATGTACAATATTCACCCAAGGTGAAATCATATCAACTGTAACAGCAACCAGTATGAATATCAATCCCAACCCTGGGCACTTGGTGATTTTCTGTACATGGGGTGATCATTCCAATGCACGACTATTAACCCAAGAACCGACACATTCCTAGTCTTATATCTACCAACCCAAAAACAGTAAGACAAAAGGAAAATAAAGAACAACCCTCCTCTGATACCACTTTGTAACGACCCAAATCTGGATCCCCTCATGGTGCCCCGTACCCAGTTCGCAACATGACCTCAAGCACATTCCCCCGAACGCCACAGGTTACCAAAAAGTAGTGAGGCCCTTGGGTAAGGTAGTTGGGGAAACTATTCCCTCATAGGTTATGAAAATAAAAGGAAGGAAACAATATATATAATAGCGAAAGCAGTAAACAATATTCTCACCAGAATTTAATAGCGGAAGACTTTATAAAATAATAATTAACTGAAAATGTAGATATGATGCATGACATGTTATAAGTCTAATAAAATATCCAAACCAAACAACATTCTAGAATCAATACAGTAACAATGAAAAGAATAAAAAACAAAGAAGCCAAAAGTCTCCTCAGTATTGCAAGCCAAAGCTTGGTCAGGTGCTCTCATGTTCTAAGAAATCAAGTACTAGAAGTCGAAGGGCGCTTTCCCTTGTCAATAACTGCAACAAAAAATTCTGTTTGTGCCCAAAATCATGACCCAAATAGGGTTTGAGAATAAATACCAATAGGTATTAACTTGAAGAACTGTGCCTAATAGTCAGTGAGTATATGGCAGGTAAAAGTAAAATAAACAGCAAACAGTAGCAGTAAAGCAAGATGATACACAATAGCAATCAATCCACAAGATAGAAACAGTAGTGAAGCAACCAGCTAACAAAAACAAGAAACCCTCTGGGAAGTACATGAATCCATCCCCTCTGGTTCTATCCAAGAAATACCACAACCTTCTTGGCAGTGCACTCAGCCTAACCCCTCTGGTTTGGTCATACGAGTTTATCAGACTCTCTGGGGAAGCTTACTCGGTCAATTACCCTTATAGTATAGGGTAGTCTAGGACTCTCTGAGGGAGATCACGCAGTCAACCCTCTTAGACCCAAATTCTAGAGACTCTAAGAGGAATCTATCTTGTTCAATTCCTCCTATAGCCACAGGTATACCACAGACTCTATGAGGATTCTCACTCGGTCAATTCCTCATCTAGCATGGGAAGGTTCATAAAGTGATTCAAACAAAGTAAGACTCTCTGAGGAATCTCACTCGGTCTACCCTCCTGTAGTCAATAATATCTAGGAATCTTTGGGAGCTCACTCTGTCCATCCCATATAGTCTATAAAGTCCAATACTCCCTGAGGAAGCTCTCTCGGTCTACCCTCATGTAGTCTATAATATCTAAGACTCTCTGGGAAACTCACTCGGTCTATCCCTTATAGTCTATAGCACCAGGTTCTCTCAATACCATGTTAGTCAGAGAATAATAATGCAATAAGGCCAAAGTACCCCTATAGAGCTACTTGGCTAACCAGTCTACAGGGAAAAAACATGATATGAATTTCACTCCAACCTATAATCACAAGGCATGGAAACAAGTGTAACAGCAAAAGGCAAACAAGGCCCCAAAGGTCGTAAACAGAACAAAGCATGGAAAAAACATCCAATCACAACAAAGTATCCTCTAACATGATCAATTTACCTCTACACAAGAATACAAGCATGGCAAGAAAACAACAAGGGAAAGACATGAAACAAGAAATACCCCATTCATGGGTTTTGGTGGAATTTGTGCATAAAAGTCAAGGACTTTGAATAGTAAGGCCCAAACCACCTACCTCGAGTTGAGAAGGACGATATACTCAGATGTTGGCTTTTGGTTTTCCCTCTGAGTGGACGCAGGTTAACACACCATTCTTTACCTGTCACGTAGTCGCACGTGCGTGACTTTGATGTGCATATATATATATATATACTTATACACATAAAAGTGATGCATATTTATAACATGCAACATAAACAACAATATATTGATAAAACATCAAAACTAATGCAGGACTAGATAAAAATAACTATAACAGTGTAAACACACTTTCATACCCAAATGACGATAAAATGTAATCGCACTGGATTGCGGTTGTCGGAGCATCGACCCACATGTCCTGCGACACCGTTGCGTAGCCATGAAATCATAAAACACCACAAAAATGATTTATCCCAAGACCGTCAATCATTAAAAACTAATCGAATACCAAACCAAACCCAAATCACTGTTGCAATGATCAAAACCATCAAGGGAAAACATACCTCGACTAATCGACCCCAAAACCAAAGAGGAAGTGGACAAATATATACGCGAATGAGGAACCCGAAACAAGGTTTGCGCAACACGGGCTGTCCGACCAAGGTCATGATGCACAACTATATTAGGGTGCGCAATAGGTTGTCTTCTCGGGCCATGCCGTAGCAGTCCGAAGCCATCGTTGTGCGGTTCACGTGCTGCTCGATTGAGGAAGCTTACGCCTCATGTTGAGAAGGTAGAGGAAGAGGGCGCTGCAGGGGGGAATCCAAAGGGTGGTCTAGCCGCTGCATGCCCAGGGTTACAAGAGATCACATCACATCATGGAGGTATGGCATGTGGAGCACGTTGCATTGTCCCGCTGTTGTGTGTGTCGCACCCTTGGAGGTCGGCTGGTCGCGCGCCGCTCGAGGTGAAGTGATCCGGCTGAGGTGCACTGTGTGCGGGAGGAGTCCACTACCAAATAGGGAGAAGGGCAGGACTCGCATGCAGCTAGGGTTTCCCAAAAAAGTCCAAGCATGAATTGAATGAGAATAAAGAACAAAAATAAAAAAATAAAAAAAGGGGGGGAATCGTGGGGGGTCACGCCCTGCCTATTGCCAAAAATATATTACCCTTTCCCTTTATCAAACATATATATATATATATAACCTTATAAAAATATACATATGTATAGTCAACTTAATTTATTAAAACCCTCATTAGTTTTAATATAGTTAACCCATAAGAATAATAATAATCTCACTATTATTAATCAACCCTGATTAAAATCCAAAACTGTTAATTAAAACGTGTCATCAAAGTAATGCGTCAGTAATAAATTGCAATTATTCATTTAAATCTAACCCAATTAATCCATCATTATTATTATTCAAATTAATAATAATGACCAACAATAATTATATTTACATTTCACATATAATTATACTCTCTTTATATAATTAAATCCTTCATTTCGAACATGTCGCAATAAAGAATTATTAAAAATAGGGCTTCTTCAAATAAAAATCTACATTAATAAAAATCCGATAACACTTGATTTTAAAATTGATGTTATTTTTCAATCTTCAGCGTCACATTTAATTTTTTTTTGACCGCCACTTAAATAAACACTTCTGCGTAAAATGTAATAATTATAATCTTCCAAAATTATTATTATTAAAACATCAACATTTAATATCATTTGACCATCATTTTATTAAACACATTTTCACAACATTTAATAATAATAATATCTCACTATTATTAATATTAAAACATACATTAATTAAAATTAATTAGATAACGCGTTTTGACAATCGGTCAATTGCGTGACTTGACCCACATGGTCTAACTGCCCATGTGCTGCCCGATGTCACCTCTTGAACTAGTTCGCACACTCGGAACCTCATTCCAAAGCGCAGTTTTAAAAATGACCCACTGATAAACAAAAAATTTTAAAAAATGGATTTTATCCAGTCTAAGAACGTGGGTTCTTACAAATACTTATCCTCAAACTCTCATCATCTATCATGGTGAACAACACTGGGGATAACAATGGGAAACAATGGTTCTCAAAAAATGATTCTCCTATAAGTCCTTAAAATTAACCCTCAAATCTCAATGCTCTATAAGAACCATCTGATATACTGGGTATGATATCAAGGAAATATCAGGATAAAAGTAAAAGTAGAAGTCTAGCTCTCGGTGGGGTGGTTATCCAAGAATGTCCTTAGGAAATACATCCTTAAACTATGACACTAATATAGGAAGTTGATATCATGTTTCTTATACTACATTAATATTAATTTTATCCCACTTGTGACTAATAGACTCCAATATCCTATTTGTGAGATCATTTTATTTTTTGAGGTTTCATTTTCACCAATAAAAGAATACCTCTTCCCATCACTGTGGACACACCGTAACCTCTTTTGAAAATAGTCAATATGGACATGAAATTTGGATAGAAATTTTATACCTATGATGAAATTGTAAGGCCACATCACTACTACAATTATATCATAAAAAATCTCACACCTTCAAATCTCAGGTTACACTTTGTTCACTAGTCCACAATCAATAAGTCACTGCATGTTGGAGTCTCCAACGACAAGGGTCGATTCAATAACACAACTTGAATATCAATGTCTCAAACAAGAGAAAAAGAATGGAAGGAATGGATCGATCCTATGTCTATGAATACTATAGTTAAGATATAATAGACACAAATCATAGCTTTTATCATCCCTAGAGCGTCGTGGTCATTGGCCACCATATACTAAATCTCACCTCGTCCCTAACCACCAGATCTCTAAGCCTAGTGTATACCACCTAGGGCTTTCTGTGGGGGTAGGTCAAACCTATGACCACCTAATTTTACCCTTTCAGTACCTTTTCATTGTATTTCTCCCTATAGACCACCCTACTCCTACATCTACCTCTATCTCGAAAGCCCCTAGACCATCTCTCGATAAATTTTATAAAATTTTAGAAAATCACAAGCCTGATGCCCCCAACCATTAGAGGAGAAACACTACCTATCCTTGAATTGATTCGAGCTATCCTGATAGACCTACACCATTGAAACAATGTATTTGAAACATCTTCTAAATTTTATAGCATGCATCAATCCATGTGATTGCTGTTGGACACCTCCTATCGAGGTCTCAAATCACGAGTGCCCACTACCAGTACCCACATTCAGTGCCTACTCTTCTAGGAATATCTACACCACTAATTCTTGAACAAGAACCCCATAATAAGGGGGATTGATATGTGATACCATTGAATCATTGATGTCCCTTCACAGGCACTACATGAAGGTCTTTTCTCTTTGAAACTGATCAGAAACCATATCTATGGAGTATCATGAGGGATCAATAAACATCACTAAGTAAACCATGATGGTTAAACTAAACTAATACAGAATTAGAATCCATTTATTGTTCAATAATCCCAACATGTACTGATAGAAATCATCCTAGAAGAGATTGTAGAATTATGACTAAAGGAGATATGTCTCGTCAGGTGACTCAGTCACTAAACTCCACCATCACCCAGAATATTCCTAAAGAAGACTCACCACAAGGAATTTCATATGATCTATTTCGGTCCTTAAAATTAGGAAAACATATGTGACTACCTCTAGCCAGTCCTCATCCACTTAGGGGTCACACCCAGAACCACTGGGTGGCCCCATAAACCTAATTAGGATCAACCCCCTACGTAGGGGATCATATTCCAATGATACCACAAACCCTATTGATACGACTGTCTAGATAAAGAATCACCTCCCCAGTCAGAGAGGTCACACAAATTCCAAAACCCCACCAAGTCTATATATATGGTAGAGGTTCACACTTCTGTCTTAGGGAGGGACACCATGAGCTCTATTTGAGACTCATACTCTAGAGGGTAAAAATACTATGATATAAATGTAATTTATCACTTTAACCTCAAGGGAAATTCCAAATGGTTAATCACTAAACTAACACTATTCTAGAAGAAAGATTGAACGATCTTGAAGTTATCTCTATGAAAGTAAACGATGTGTAAATTGAGTACATTGTGTTCCATGATCAACTAGGATCTTCATATGTGGTTCTATCTCATAGGGAATGAACATATCCATATATACACCTTTTAGAAAGGTACATAGTGTGTAAATATTTTTTCACATCATGATTATGTCCCCTATTCATGTAATTGTACAACTTTTCATGCTCGTGTTCAAGCCCGTGTACACCTGAAAGTGTCTTTAAATGAGTAAATTATGTGTCTGATGCCTTTTTCTTTTTACGATGTCAATTTACCCTTTGAGGTATATGGAAGTTAATCATGAATGATTTACATGGTGTATTTTCATGTCATATGGCATGTGATTTTTAACTCACCATGGAATCCCTAGTGCTATATAGGGGGGCCAACATGGCTTGTAATATTTTGTTAATTGTCATGTGTATTATGATTTTCTAAATACAATGGATTCTCATCAATTCTATTAATTTCATCTACATAACATTTTTCCCCAAAGGAAATTGAAAACAAAGGGTCATTCAAACCATGTCCTCATCACTATCCGCGATTTATGTCATCAATATTATCAGAAATCAAACCATTTATCAATATGTTTTCATGCATCAAAATCATAAATAATGCGAAAAATTACAATATGATATACCTCGATTCAAACACCAACTTTGTTGAACAATTATTGTAGATGGAATCATGAAATCCACCCATGTTATTGATCCATTGTGAGTAATTACATTTATGCATTAATTGAATTATGAGTATTTGTCGAACCACATGCCAAAATAAAAGGACTTAATTAATGTGAGAAGAAGAGGGGAAGAAACCCCAAATACCTAAAACATGAGGAATGAACCTCATCAATAGTTCATTCATCCTCAATTAATTATTGTTGAAAGAGACATTAGAAGATGAATAAAATCAATAAAAAAATAATTAAATCTATCAATTTAAACCATCGTCGATTTGTCAATAAATCTTCTTCATGGAATTGATCCATGTTCAATCGGAATAAAAACAAGTTATGGAATAATCAAAAATCAACATTGTACCTATATTTTTGATTCATCATTAATGAATAATGATTTTTCCCTACCCTTATTATTGATTTCATGAACTATGTTGGCATAATGACCATTGATCTGGTCTCAATCCATCATCATTCACCAATAATGGTCTCCCCTAATGGTCATTAGGTATATAAGTCTTAAGAATCCAATAATAAGTTGAAATATATAAGCTTATATTCAAAGAGGAATCAGTTCACTGTATTGAATCAAATAACATAAATCATTTCATTGTTTTATTTTATTAGATCCACCCATGTGACTAAAATTAAAAAAAACACCATTCCAAGATATGTTATCTTTCCCCAAGGGTAAAAAAATTCTAAACTCAACAATTTACATGGATTTATGATCTAGACCCCCAATAAAAAGATATTCCACTTTTTTAAGAAAATTGTACATGCATGTTATTTAATATATTTAATATCTTTCATACATTAATTCTAGACTCTTCGAGCATCAGAATCACATGTTGTCTTAGTGCCAAGTCTTGAAAATAATCCATGTGTTAACCCAGAAAATATTCAAAAAAATCTGAGTCATTAAAAATGTTACTCTATAGTGGATCCTATTCTTTGATTCCTTTATGAATCAAGTCTTACGAACTATCAATATTTATTAAATGAATCAGTAATTTGATCCATGATATACAGGGTACTATTTCAAATGTTATGATCATGTTCACATACTCTTTTGATCATTTTATCTTCAATAAAACAAGTTTTCTCTCTTTTCGTCCCTTACTAGGAATATGAGCTATCCCTTTCATATATTTACTTTCCCTAGTATATGACAAAATGTGCAAAGTGTGATATTCCTAAAAAAGGTGGTGTTATGAATAACGTATTGGCAGATGATATAGATATTTTATAAACCATTTGTTTATATGTCCTTATTTCCTAAGACACTAGACCTATATGATTATGGAGTAGATAAATATGTTATGCAAGTAATATTAATAAAAAAGGATGTGATGGATTGAAATGGTTTTCCTCTTATGAAACCAAATTTTATAAGAGCTTAGATACAAAAATATTGTTAGTGTACTTAAAAAACATTCTCATGCTATAAATTGTGTTGACCTTGAAAAAAATAAATGGAATGAACAATGTTTTGAGACCTTTATAAAGAAAATCACAAATTCATTTATTAGTTATACTACATGAATAGTTATTTAGAAGGTGATTAGAACAATCGAAGATATATTTTCTATTCTCAAAATGTTCAAACCTGAAAAATTCATTTTAATATACTATTTTATGGAATGGATGAATATAATTGGTGTAATATTTTTAGGAAAACAAGGAAACAAAATTAAATTGACTCCATGTATTTTAATGTGTTTAGGATCATATTTTTTCAATATGTACGATCCATGTATTAATCACACAAAAATAGAGAAGTAATTCCTTGAGGTAAATATGAAGTATAGTGAATGAATTGGTACCAATGATTAAAATTTTAAAATATATGTAAGGTATGATTCATGTATTATCATCCAACATAAATGTAAGTTTGATCGATTCTTTGGTGTCTTAAAACCAATTCTCTGATTGTAGTTATCCATAAGAGACTTCAAAAGATATAAATAAATATTTCGATGTGCCATAAAAGTTGTGATAGAGAATGAAGTTACCAATAAATCTCATGGTCTTGATAAGAAAATAAAAATGGAATTCAATTGAAATTATAAATACCATGGGGAGAAAACGATGAGAATTCATTTATTCTCAATGTCTAGAAAGAAACCTAGAGGGAATTGGGATAAGAAATTAGAAATTGAAAAAAGTTTGGAAGTAAGTTCATTAGTAAATCAAATGCTGAAGTGATGTGAAGAAGTAAGGTAATGATGTGAGTAGATATAGATCTCTATAGAATTACCCACTAATACTATAGTGGTATAAATAAATAGAGGTTGTTAATTATTTGAATTAAGGCCATAATCCAAGGGCTATTGAGAATAATAATCCAAAACAGTATTTGAAGTCAAAGGAAAAAGATAATTACTTTAAAATAATAATAGTTGAAATGAATCATGATAATTATGGAACATTTATCCCCAACTATAGGGTTGCAGATTTTATGTTGAAGTTTATAAAAATGTTACCTATTAAAACATTATTGTTTACACTTTAGTGAAATATTATGTGATTTGTATAATTGATTAGTTTTCTCAATATATACTCTAGAATAAATAAATTACATTTTATATTATGAATCAGATTATGATCATTCATTTTTGTATATATTAACCTATACTTCTGATGAAAATATTTTTGGATAAAAAATAGCTTATCTAAAATGAAAAAGTTAAATTTTCATTTGGAAGCATATTTTATTTTTCAATGACTTCATTTTGGGAATTAATTAGGGTGTATACATTTCGATATGAGACTTTATGAGTGATTAAATATAACACCCCAAAATTTTATTCAAACTTTTATCTTTAAATATTTTTATTTCTTCAATAGCTCATGCAATATGCAACAACAAGTTTAGTCCAATCATGAAACAATGTTAAAAAATTTTGTGTATATTATATCATAGATGTTAAATTTGTAGATATGAATAAGAATAACTAAATATGAAATAAATAATGTTTCAAATCATTTATAATCTATTAAATAATTCTTTTTAAATAATCACTCTAATTTTAGTAGTCATTTTATACTTCAAAAATAATTTTTCATTAAAAAATATTTTTATTTCATTTGGTGATAAAATAAAATAATTAATTTATATAAACATTATAAAACTTATTTCATAACATTAAATTAGTATGAAATAACCATATAAAAATTATCTTAGTACGAATCTCTATGAATTTTCAGAAATGATTGATTTTTCAATGAATAGTTAAAAATAATGAATTTTATTAAAATGTGTATTTTATTTTAAAATATTTAAAATTTGACATTATATTTTGTATTAGTTTTAAAGTTTCACTTGTTAATTTTGATATATATTAATTATTTTAATGTATTTTTAATTAAATTTATCATAAATATAATTTATATTTATAAATTAATTTTTAGGAATAAAATGTTTTTCATTGCGTTTTTATGGTTTAATTTTAAATTAATTTTTGAAGATGCTGTATTTTCAATTTTGAAAATGGATTCTATATTTGTAATCATAAATTCCAAATTTATTAAATATTGTCTTTTTATTTTTTTCATTAAGAATTGTAACCATAGTAATCATTCTACGATAATAATGGGTAAACTGCGTAATTAAAGATAAAAATAATAAGATAAAGAATAGAAAATGAACATAAATCTTTAAGAAATATTATATTTTGAGTTTATTTAAATCATAATATTCTATGATTCGGTTATACTAATGTTTATATCCATTTTGATGATATTACAACAATTATAATATTTTATTTCAAGAAAAGACAAACATGTCCCACTCTTGTTTTAAATAACTATAATATTTATAATAGGGATTTATCTATAGAATATGATATAATATAAATTGAATTTTCAAATATAAAATATTTATATTATTCATGGTAATTTATTTTAAAATTTTAGGGAATAATTAATTACCTTAAATGTTTTCACAACACTAAAATAATAATTATTTAATAAATGGAAAATCCAATAAATGATATAAAAATTATTAAAAGTATTATAATTTGAGATACTTGATGTGATAAAAAATTTATATATTTCCTTGAAATTTTTTATATGTATCCATTTTTTTAATTATAAATTTTATCTAGATATGATTAATGTCACTGTAATGAATAGTTCTAAAAATAAACATTAGTGATATTTTAAAATAAAAACTATTATATTAAATGATATGAGTTTCATAAAAAACATGTATTATTCCAAGTAATTATTATATGGTTTAAAATATAAAAATTGGTACATTTATGGTTATTTTGATATTTTATAGTATCTATATTTACCCTAAAAGAGTAAAAAACGTTATTATCAAAGTAAAATTTGAAAGGGTTTATGAGGGGTCAAAACAAAAAGATAAGGGTAAAAACATTGTCGAAACTTTTATAAATTATTAATGGGATTATATAGACCCCTAATAATACTATATTATATCTAAATTATTTTTATCTATTTTTAATTGAATGATAGTTTATATTAAATTAATATTTTCAAAAATACCAAAAGATCACCTTCCCTCTCTTATAAAAGATAAAACCCACTCTTTCTTCACAACAATGCTTATATCCTTCTAAATAAACCATAAAATAAAACATTATATTATCCACTTACATATACATATTCTATATGTTATTTTATTCTAAAAATACCAACCCCATAGCACTTTACAAGAGATATAAAGGAGTCATTTTTAAAAATAGATGATTTTGTTAACTAATGAATTTATATTTTATAATCTTCTATAACTAGTATAAATCGTTTATGTTTTTTAGGAAATAAAAAAAAATTATTATCCTAAATATACATAAATATAATTATAATTATGAAAAAATAGTATCCACCCTCTTTCCCAAAAAATATTAATTGAATGTATCGCTCTTGCGTATATACGACATACTACCTCAATGTATATACAAAATTTATTTTTCATCGTCATATTTTATGGATCATTATTCTGATGGGTTTAATGATTATATATAATATTTATGAAATTATTATACTTCTTGAATTATAATATTATTTCTACCTTCTTACCGTCCAATCCATTTGGAAATGATTACATCACTCGTGTGTATGTATGGACTACCAACTCCACACTGTTAAGTGATTTCTTTTTCATTTTTATTTCACATGGATGATAATAATGATGAATTTTAAGAATATTTATTATATATATGATATAATAAAGATTTTATAATATGAATTATTATTTACCTTTATTTGATTTCATCAGTCTAAAAATGGCATCATTATTTATGTGTTCATATGGCATATTGTCTTCATGAATGAAATAATTAATTTTAATTTATAAAATTTTTATGATTGATTATAAATATGTATATAATTATTATATATATTATTTTTATTCCAAAAATTAAAATTTTCAATATTATGGGGCCATGATAAACGTATAAGGACAAGAACATCCAAACCAAAACATTCTTGCAAAACAATGTAGTTATAACCCAAAACAATGATTTAAATTTTTTTTAATAAATCTGTGATAATATGTTTTAAATATATCATAAATGTTTTGATATATAAATATGGTTATTTAATTCAAATATAAAAAATTAATATTTATTGTACATGAGGTTTTAATGTGAATGACGAAAGGAATGACTCGAGGTAAGGGTTTATTTTACAATCTCAACATTATTCAGGTTTGTTTATATTTAAGTCTCTAAGAGTAAATCTTTCTCTTCCATTTTTTTGTTTCCTAAAAAAATTAAATTTTTTCATTATTCTCCAATTATTTTTTAATTTCATTTTCTCCCTTTTTTACAATTTTAAAATTTGGTATGAAATAATTTTTTTTTTCAAACGAGGTACATTGTGACTTTTCTGACAAATATACCAAAGGATTTATTTGTAAACATATACATTATGAGTGTATTTTACAACCGTTTTGACAGAAATTTTATTAAATTTTTTATTACATGTTTATACAGTTCTTTCCAATGAAATTATTTTTGTTTATACATGTTCTATTTTTTAGATAAGTAATTTCAAAAATAAAATGTTTATTTTCATTTGGAATGTTTTGAATGACATCTTTATAATAATTTCATTAATAAATAAAAGAACTAATTTTTATTATACTATGATGTCCATGAATTGGGTTCCACTCAGGTGTTCCCCATTCCCGGTTAGCTACATGGCCTCATGTTCCCCTCCTCAGATGCAAGAGGGTACTGACTAGGTGTGAGGTTTTAGTGTGTATATTTGAGGAAAATATTCCCACATGTCAATGTAGAGCACAAAAGATATAATAAAAAGATAAATAGTGGACGCTTTATAATAATAAAAATAACAGTGGAAGAAAAGGTAAACATATATTATGGATTCTGTAAAAAAAAATTGAGCTAGAATGGAATCATATATAAAATTCTGATAATGTATGTCATGTCTCTAGAAAACTGGAAAATGAGTATACAAGGTAGTACGAAATAAATTATATAATACAGAATTAAACCAAAAAAATTATCAAGATCAAGTATCCAAAGTGGGATTCTTCTCATTGTCAACACCTATATACATGAAATCTTCCTAGGTGCTAACATCAGCACATATTGGGTGTGAGATAACTCTTAGTAGGCCTCCACCGATGGACTCTATATCATTCAGTCTATTAATATAAATTGAAATAGTGTGTATATATATATTAAAGTAAAAACAATACAGTAATCCATATAACTTTATACCTGCATCAGCCTCATCTAGTGACTGAAACTGTAAAAAATTAATTAATTATATTCCAGTTTAAAATAAGTGAATCAGTGGATTCAGGGAATGAAAAAAGAATCCAATAATGACAATAATGACCTATGATATTAGTTAATAACCAAGGAATCCATGATGATCACTATAGTTAAATAGGATCCAAGGTAATAACCAAGGTTTAATAGACCTCATCGGTTGTTCTAACTAAGTAATAACATGCAGCCTAACAAAGGGGTCTGAGTTTAAAATAAGGATAATATCCCAAGGAATTGCACTATAAATATTTCTATCCTCATTAGAGGATCTCATCTAAGGTAAAATAAGATAATCATGAATGGGGACAGTGGGGTGAATCCATGGCATCTCATGTTCAAATATGTCAATCTAGATCCAAGGATTGTATTTGAGGCATCCTAATATCTGTAAGCTAGTGAAGGGATATAAGGCTTCATGTCATGCATCCTCTAATAGACAAACACCATTATCGACGGTTTGTATCTCCCTTGGCAGTCAGATCCTTGAATAGAAATGGAATGATATTTTATCTGAAGGAATTACCTCAGGAATCCAAGGATGGCTCAGGTTTGACCACTCATATGATGATAAAAAGGTCTATATCCAATATGAAACTTATAAATTTATAATTATTTAATTTATTCCATGTAATACTCATTCAATTTAGTAATTAAAAAAGATCATTCCACTACATTTCATAATAAGTGACAAGGATAACTATGATATACTACCATATATTACATTCTTTCATATTTAATTATTAGGTTGATTCCCTTAACTTTCATAATCATGAAAATGATGTATAAGTACATGAGACAAATTACCATCAAATTTATCGTAATTTATTTTGTTCTTTTCATTTCATGTTATTAAGAATAACAAGGAAAATAAGGATAAGAATCCAATTCAATTAATATATACCAAGTCCAAGTTATATCTATAAACATACTTTCTGCTTAACAATTTAATAGATCATTAATTAATTGGAAAACATAACTTATAATTTTAAAATGATAACTATGCTTGTACAATCCATTAAAAATTTATTCTTTTAAATAAATCACCTACCCATATGAAGGTCAAGCCACATCACACCCAAACAGTAGTATAAATAGTTATAACATACCACTAAATGAATATAAGGGGAAACACCCGACATGGGTTTGTGGGTACATAGGTCATCGCATCCAACGATGTGATGGTCATATATATAGGGGTCTCTAGAATATGAGAACAATGATTAAAAACATGTGATATGAATTTGATAATAAATTCCCAATGAAATTAGTCTGTGCACAATATTGATACTTTATATAATGATGAGACCTTGATGGATAAGTCATAGACCATCTATTATATACCCATAGTACTTTCATCATCCATTATTGAAAATAAGTTTGGATCATATCTAGAAAAAAAATAGATAAATAGTTGAAGGCCCTGAAAATAGGGTATATAATCTCCCTCTAAAATATCACATCCTATAGAAAGAATAATGATGAAAGGAGTTAAAGGAAAAAAAACACTTACTAGCATGATTCCAACATGATAGACAGATATGAAATCCTTGTCTGGATGAATTAATTTTCATAGAAACCCTCTTTAACCTCAAAAGGGGGCTTCAGTGTGAGAGATAAGGGAGTTGGTGAGGTTCTACTGAAAAAGGGTTCCATAGAAGAAATTATTAAAACCAACCTCAGTCATTTACATGAAGTGTTAATTTCATACATGTGATCAAAATCCTAGGGTATTCCTACATGTCAAAATCCTATACACATCATGAATTTTTCTTAACAATCCATTACACATCATTTATTAAATATATGTTTTGTATTCTAAAAACACATCATGTATGTGGCCTACTAGTAGCCCTCATCCCCTTCTTCATTCTTTTCCGAAAACAACCCAATTGGACCACAAGCCTTCCCTTAGGGTCTAACCCAAAAGAGAAAATTACATGAACATAAAGAAGAAATTATAGGTTCCATTCCTTAAACGAAAACTGTGTTCTTGTAGTCTACCATCCTTAAATGAACTCATCCCTATGTTCACCTTCCTAGGGTGGTGAGAACTTTCCAAAGAACAACTCTGGCCACTGATCACGTACGTCACCCTCCTTCACCCATGTCTTATCATGTGCGTGGTTTTACAATTGAAATAGTGGGTGCCCAAGACCCAATTATTCAGTTATATTGATTACCGTATCATGTATATAGTCAGTTATATATGATGTCGTCTTACCATTACAATATAGAATTTTTTGCGTCCACTATTGAAATGGTAATGTCCAAATATTAATTCTTTTATCGAAAGGTTATAGCATATCTCATGATATAATGAGAAACTCTAGATACTATGAAATTAATCATAAATATATGTTCTATGGTCTAGATACATAATACTGATTAGAAACATTTGATGTTCGGCTATCAGGTGTTGGGGGATTATAAGCATTGATAATTATTATCACAAAGTTCACACTTGGTGATCTCTAGTAGTGAGATCTTGAGGACAAACCCACCAATAAGAACACCACATGTTTTTTGTGTCATTGTATGTTCCTATCTATGATCATGTGTAATGGTCTCTTTACATGAGATCATTAAAAATGTATGTCATTTGATTGCCTACTTTTATGAAAGACTAAAATCATGTGAATGAAGTCATGGTGAGGTATTTTGTGTTGGGTGCGTCATTGGTGGCATGACATTAGACGAATGGTCAAGAAATTATTTTTCGCTTCTGGGTTATAGAAGTAATATATCTCAGGCCATGTTGAAAATGTTTGAAGTACATGTATAAGACTATGTACATGGTAGTCGATGGTAAATTCTTCCAGTTAAATCAATAAACAATAAATCATGAAAAGGGTGATGAAATTTGAGTGCATCCTCCTTTATGAGATATTACAGAAAAATGGATTATATTACATAGTGTGTTTTCATAGGTTGGTTGTTTATGATGTTACAATCCTTATCTCTATAAGAGTCATGATAGGTTGCTTGATCCTTCTCTTTTTCTATGAATAATATTCACTACTATCGAGATAAGATCCTAGAGGGTCACACACAATAGTGTATTTGAGAATATTCCCTATACAGTTGAATAAGATTTTTATACTTGGTGGACCCCACCAATGCATTCTAGGATTTTTCCAATGTTTAACGATCACCAATGAAATAAACAAATTCATATTATTATAGTTTAGAATAATAGGAATTTATTTTACATATTAACTTTTTATGGGTTTTAAGTAAATATATTAAAATATATTAATTGACGAATATTAAATTATGGAAGGTTCAATTAATATTTATGGGAGAAAAGAGTCTTATTCTGGACTCAATTACTATCATGTAATAAATTTAATATATTACAAGAAAATGATAATAATATTTATGACATATTTTAGTTTCATAAAATGTCATTGATAGTGCGTTAAGTATTCGGAGTCAGCGAAGCTATAACGAGTATTTTAATTAAACACTATAAATAGAAGAGTATGAGAATTTTCCAATCACTATTCAGGGGGTATCTCTCTCCTATCCACACTCCGATGTTCTATAGAAAGATGCACTAGAACTAAGGATCTCAGATCAAAAACTCTCTCAAGCATCGCAAGAAGAACGATTCGGTGATCGTCGAAGCGTTGAAGGCTTTATAGGAATTCCACACTAGCACCCAGACATTGACTAACGACATTACCACAGTTTCTTGAATCGCGTGTGGAAGATCTAGAGGATTCCAATGACAGATTATTTGAGCAGTGATCACCAATGAAGAGCAGACATCATACACGACATCATATTTTAACAATGAATTTTATGGTTTCTTTTTGTGCCTAACAACCGTCACGCGAGATACTTGTCTTAAACCTGGAAGCTATTCATCGACATCGGCTAGATTATGTCGATCGTCGATGATTTTTTATAAAAATAACTTATTTAGGTATTTTGCAGCACACTCTGTTCCTTCAAGTTGTATCAGAGGGGACGCATGTCGATTTTAAGCCAAAATAAATTATATTCTCATTAATTTCAATTGTGGGTGTTGATAAAGTCCCAATGTCGTAGATAAGAGTTGGAATCAGATATTGGATTTCTAGTCTGCAACCATCCAAAGTTGTGAATTCGGATTCAATATTGAATTTCAGTGGTGTTTTTTATTTCAACAGGATATCATGTGGCTGAAATACTCACCCAAATATCAATTTCTATTTGTGTAACACCCCAAGCTTCTGTCGTACTTTTCCCTTTGAATAATGTGGTAGCTTTCATTGTATGCAACTTGGAGTTCTAACACACCATGACCAATCAAACTAGCCATTACGAATCGTAATACCCGCTTTCGGAAATTTTATAAATTTTATTTTCAAAACTGGACTTTTTTTTGTATTAGTAATTTCAAAATTAGCTTAGTTTGAAGTTTTTGTATTTTTTGAAAACTTCAAATTATTATGGATTGTGAAAAACATTGCGTTGTTGTTTAAAACTGAAATTTTATATAAGTAATTAGTTATTTTATTTTAATTTATTTTAGGTAAAAATAGATACATAATACCTATATATTTTTAATTTAATTCATTAGAGTCATTTTATAATAAGTTTAGATATATGATATTTTATAGATCTTTTACCCACCTTCTAGGTGCATTCGAAAATTTTCAGAAAACATAATTTTACTGCTTCAGTGAGTTGAATTTAAAAAATATGAGAGACACAGTTGAAATTATCATGTAAAATTTGATCCAATAAGATGAAAATAATTTTTGGTAATAGTAACTTTTAAATTTTATTTACCATGGATGAAAGTAAATAGGGTAATTAAGGGTAGAAATGATATTATAATTACCCTAAAACATGTCCTAATTATATTGGATAAGTATAATTCGACCAAAAACAACGTTAGTAATAAAATATGACCTTTTTTGGTCCACATGGATTAGATTAGGACATTTATTATTATTTTATTTAAAGAATAGTTAAAAGATTGAAATTCAATGTTTAATAACTAAACCATTTTTAATATTGTCTTACACAAAATATAAATTCGACTATAAATACTCATTATAAATCACTAATGATTTCATATATAATGGTATTTTATTTATAATTTTTAGATATTAAATAATTTAATTTATTTATGACACAATGATGATGCAGTAATTACCTTAATAATGAAATATTAAAATAATTGATATTATAAATATCCAAAACAATGTAAACTGAATCTTATGTTGAATTCCTCTAATTTTATATGTTAATATTACATATCAGGGTTGATTAAATATATTTTATTTGAAGTGATAAAGTTTTTATGGTTTTCAATGGAATCAAATTTTAAATAGTGTCAAAATTGACATAATTGAGTTTTTAAAACAAATATTATATTATTAATTGATCGAATATTCATAAAAATCTAAGGATCGTCCCAAGAACTTATATAATGTTATATATATAAATAATGAACCAGTTGGGGTTCTCTTGGTAGTTTATAGTAAGTTTATTAACCATATAATATAAAAATACAAAGAGACATGGTAAATGTCAAACTATTTAACTAAGAGTTAAATATAAAAGGTAATGTTAATATGGTGAACTAAACCTATCTAAAACCAATTTGTTGAGATTTTGTCGACCCATCCCCACATTAGCCTCGAAATAAATCATTTTTATCCTTTTTAATCTGAAAACTATTTGATTATAAAATAATATTTTAATCTTTTCCAAAAGTGACCCTCACCACTCCTATAAAGGGGTACTTCCACTTATCTTATTTTCACACCTCCAAATCCATTTGGCATGGCCAAAACCACACCTAATATCTTCCCAACTTCCATAACGTCATCCTAGTGGACAGAGTTTGATCAGGAAGCTATCGTATGGAACCCTTTTGATCAACTCAAAAGGAAACACCCGAAAAAGAGGTAATAATTTCACCACCCTCTTTGAAGTTCTTTTCTTCTTCCACTTCTTCTTTCATTGTTGTTTCCATACCACAATAATAACTCAAATTTATTATAAATACATTGATGTTATTATAAATCTGGTAGAACCATATTAGTCATTCTATTCATCATATAAATTACAAAGTCACCATACGTGCGTACATACGGCTTACCGTCTCCATGTCACTGTGTAGTTTGTTATTGAAAGATTTAGTTTTTCAGATGGGTATAATATTGAGTATAGCTGATATAAATAATAAATATAACATGTTAATGATTATGTATATATGATATACCATTCAATTACATACGATTTGACCATCAATATAATGATATTGTCGCCTGTGTGTACGTACGGATTACCGTCTCCACGAATGCGATGATATTCATTCCCCATTGTAATAATTCAAGAATAATTTTCATTTTATGATTAAAATTAATGTTTATTAACATAATATCATTCTGTATATTAATCAAATACATCCTATCCATCACAAACATGGATTATGTAACCAAGCATATAATGGAAAACGAAGCAGTTAACACCCAAAATGATGATACTACTGAAATATTATTATCTAAGAAATATTAGAGGATCATATATGATATCATATTTAAGTTTATAGTTCTTGTATAATTTAATAACAATTTTTTAACTATTATACAGGATGTTAACATACAATCGACTATGGAAAAGTACAAGGTAATGGTTAATTCCACAATCACTTCATTATCTGAGGTTGTTTATATGGGGGTATCTACACAGACCTCTTTATCATCCACATCCATGTCTCATAAAAATATATTTCAGAACATTATTAATAATTCCTAGAATATGGGTTAAAGTCATTTATACCCTTTTTTTACTTTTTATAAAAATTTTATAAAGGAATCATTCCGTTGTTTTCCAAATAAGTACCTTTAAAACCATTTCGACAAAATTAACAAAAGAATATTTTTTAACTTATACGGTGGGTGCGGATATTTTCCGTCATTATACCACCTTCCAAGATTCCCTTACAAAATTATAGGAATATAAATTTTCTCTTTTATAATTAAATTAATTTTAAATGATTTCAAAATATAAAGAGTTATGACTCTCAAAAATATTTGATTTATTTTATGTCAACATCCTTCGATGGATTTTAAACATGTCTGAAGTTGATTTATTATGATATAAATCATCAATATTGTATTTAAGTTTTTGTGATGTATTTAATTGTGGATGTATTATTTTTATATCATTCATGGTTCAATGTTAAATTATCGTCATTTCATATGCTAATTTTAATACAAATATTTATATTATGTTTCAACCTTTTCATGTGAAGAATGTATTAGACATAGTAAGTGACGAGTGGAGCCCGAAATATATCTTAAGTGCATCGGTAGGACTCATGAGACAATTACATGTGGAATTGGTTGAGGCCTTTCCGAATTTTGATATATGGTTTTGGCTGAGGCTTTAATCATTTTTAGTCATGTTGGTCGAGGCCTTGATAAAATGTTTTAGGATGTCCCTCATTATACATTCCCTCATTATGAAAATATTATTGATGGTTTATGTGGTTATTCGACTTGTAGAATACCCATTACGATTTTTTATTATGGGATTATTTACTCAACTCATATTCCTTCCATAAAATGTTCTTGTTTATTATTTGTAAAGTCATGTGTTTTCAATTATTCACTATGCCTAATGTTTATGCTATCATCCAATGAATTGGTTATCCTTACTGAGCGTTGGAGCTCACCGCTTTCTTATGTTTCATTTTCCTAGGATATGAAGAATTTAGTTATCAGTGACTTGTAGGCATAATCTATGAGGCTTGGATGTTTCAAATGTAGTAATCTACTTCTGTATTTCACTTCAAGATGCAATGTTAAACTTATGTATGTATCTTACTTCCAATAATAATAATCTAATAGGTCATTAGGACATGATTTCTTGTATCATTCCAATTTTATGTAATAAAGAAACAACTTTGGGTAACTAGGGTCAGGGAGTTATAGTTGGTATCAGATTAAGTTTAATAAAAACCTTGGAAACTAGATTTAGATAAACTTTTATTAGAGAACATTACCATAAGATATAATTTGAAGATTTGTATGGAAGAACATCCTAAAATATTGTTAATGTATAGATTTTGTGTATTTTCAAGAAATACATACCTATCTGGATATGGGTAGGTAGTGGCAGCTCTAGCACAGATGTATCTAGGAGTGAAAACTCTAACAAGGAGTTTCGGGCTTGACCCGGGGTATCCTGGTACACGATAATGGTTCTTTCTTCACTCTTGGTTACAACACTCCTGGGGGATGTGCTTAAGATAATTTAAATTTTCATTAAAAACCATTATGATGTATTTATGAGTATATACCTCCTCAAATAAAACATTTTTATGAGTATGGATTATAACCATAAACCCTCCTATTTATGTTAAGTGTTTTAGAAGTTTGTAATTATGTATTTTGATTCATAAACTAATATATTGTATTCCATTTCTTATAAATGGCGCCTAGTGGAAGGAATGGAAACCATATCAACACATGTAATATCTATAGGAACATCCCTCGTACTCAATATAATTATAGTGGAGCTGGTGATGCAATTGGTGCTGATCAGCTTATCACCATACTGGGGAAACTCACTCAGGTTTGGAATAATAACCTTACCCATATGGAGAACCCTTATCCACAACTTGGAGGATGAATGTTAGAACGATTCAAGAGGTAACAACCACCAATATTCAATGGGAATATAAATCCATTTTTATCTGAGCAATGGATAAGTTCCTTAGAGAAAATATTTCATGCTTTGGGGAGTAGCGAAAGGGAAAAAGTTGTCATGGTAGTTTA
Source organism: Viscum album (assembly GCA_963277665.1). Taxonomy (NCBI): domain Eukaryota; kingdom Viridiplantae; phylum Streptophyta; class Magnoliopsida; order Santalales; family Viscaceae; genus Viscum; species Viscum album. The sequence continues at coordinate 1,366,978,839 of OY728133.1, read as the reverse complement.
TCGCCTCATAGGAGATGTAGATCAATGGTGGTCATTAAACCAAAACAAAAAAACGGATGAATATGTATCATGAATGGAATAGATGGAGTTTAAAGATTTTGTGTTAGAAAAATAATTTCCTTGTAACCATCGAGAGGATATAGAAAGGAAATGTATGAGTCTAATGAAAAAGGAAGATGAAAATGTCACAATGTTTGAGGCTAAATTTACTAGTTTAGCAAGGCATGCATCAGATTATATACGTAACTCATAGATTAATATTGATAGATTATTTTATTGGATAAAACCATTCATCCTTCGTGCATTAGTCTCAAAATACTTCTTAACGTACGAAGATATTGTCTCATGTTCTATCAATAAAGAAAATGAATTCTCTATGTCTTGTGACTTTAAAGAAAAGAAATAGAATACGATATTTTCTGAACACTCTAGGAAAGATAATAAGGAAACATGGAATAAGGGAATAGTTTAATTTATACCCTGCGATAAATGTGGAAGGAAGAACCCTGGTGCCTGTCTAAAAGGAAAATTAGTATGATACAAATGTGGATAGAAAGTCCATCACGCTATTGATTGTAAGGATAAGAAAGGAGCAACCATTGCTCCACGCTATAATTGTAGGGATATGGGACATTTTCACATCAATATAAAACGTGACAAGGAAACTTATCTCAGAAAATTATAAGGGAGAAAGGCCAAGCTTATGAGATCACTACTACTGAGGTTGAAGCTCTGAAAGACATTGTGTCAGGTAATTTAATGGTTTCTTCAAGTTCAGCCTATGATTTATTTGATTCTGGGTCATCATATTGTTTCTTATCTTCCCATTTTTCTAAAAAAAATAGATATTTCCCATTTTATTTAGAAAAGGAGTTATCAGTAAAAACTCTTATGGAAAGTATCATTACAACAATGTTTTGTGAATTAGCTCCCATTAGAGAATATAAATGTTCTTTATCTACTGATCTCATTGTCAAAACCTTGATTTTATTTGATATAATACTTGGTATGGATTGTATTTCAAACCATTATGTGAAAATATATTGTAATAAGAATGAGGTTTCAATTTTCGATGATGATAAAGAGTACCTTATCTTTTCAGCAGAAACGTCACCATCTGATTCTTACCTAGATACACCCCCAGTAGCTCTACTAAATTAAATTATTGGGGAGGGAGAGAATGAAATAATTGTGGGTGAGGAAAGGAATGTTCAAATTTAGGATGTACCTATTGTGTAAGAATATGTTAATTTGTTTCCAGAGGATTTACCTGGACATCCACCAGAATGAGAAATTGAGTTTTCCATTGACTTAATTCCTAGTTGAAGGCCCATATCGAAGACCCCTTATAAAATTACCACTGTGGAATTAGTTGAACTATAGAAACAACTAGAGGAATTGAGTAATAAGAGATTTATTTTCCCTATTGTTTCTCTATTCGGAGCCCCTGTCCTATTTGTTAATAAGAAAGACAGATCATTGAGGTTTTGCATTGACTATAGGGAGATCAATGATATAACAATAAAAAAACATGTATCCCATACCTCACATTGATGATTTATTCAATCAACTTCATGGAGATCAGTTTTGTTTTTCAAAGATTTACCTTCGATCTGAATATCATCAGTTGTGTGTGAAGAAGGAAGACATTTCAAAAACCTCATTTTGAACTAGGGACATGCATTACGACTTTACGACAATTCCTTTTGAACTGACAATTGTACCCTCTATTTTCAAAGATCTAATGAATAGAGTTATCATGGAATATCATGAATAATATGTAGTGGTGTTTATTGATGATAACTTTGTTTAATAAAAAAGATACGAAGATCAGGAAAAACACCTGTGCACTATTCTAAAAACCCTTAAAAGAAATGAATTATATGTGAAGTTTAGCAAGTGTGAATTATGGCTTCAAGAGATTTCTTTTCTTGGAAATATTTTCTCTAAGGATGGTATCTATTTTGATCCTTCAATGAACAAGGAAATCCAAGAATTCCCAGCACCGACGATTATAATTGAGGTTCAATGTTTTATTTTTTTAGCATGTTATTATCGACGTTTCGTCCTGGATTTTTTATGGTTGGCTAACGCATTAACCAATCTTACACATAAGAGGGTTAAATTTTTTTGGACAAAATAGTGTGAAGAATGTTTTTAATTACTCAAGATACGATTAGTCAATTATTTAATATTGAATCTACCATTAAGGAAGTATGGTTTTTTTTATTTAGAGTGATACATTGATGAAAGTACTTGGTTGTGTCCTTATGCAGTATGATAGTGTTATTGTCTATTCATCACGACAGCTAAAAATTCATGAGAAAAAATATCCCACTTAGGATCTTGAGTTACCACCTATAATCTTTGCTCTGAAATTATAGAGACACTATCTCTATACTGAAATATGTGAGTTTTATACAGATCAAAAGAGTTTGATGTATATTTTATCATAGAATAAACTCAACATGAGGAAAAGATGATGGTTTAAACTACTCAAGGATTATGATTGTGCAATACCCTACCACCCGAGGAAGGCAAATAAGGTGGAAAATTATTTGAGTAGAAAGGATCATGGAGTTTTGAACAAGATGGGAGTTGAAATGGATCACATTTTCATGGATCTGGTAAAGATAGATACAGGAATAACCATGGATGGTGAAACATTAATACTTTTTCAAATGGTTTCCAAACCATCTTTACTATAAAGGATAAAAAGTTCTCAAACTGTTAATAAGGAGTTTAGAAATAAGATTAATGATGTGAATGATGGTAGATTGAGTAACTTCATATATGAAGATGGAATTTTGAAATTTGGGAAGAGACTTTGTGTTCCCGATATACCTGATCTGAAAAGGGAATTGTTGGATGATGTTCATAGCTCCAATTTATTTATACAGCCTGGGAGCACCAAGATGTATAGAGATATGAGGGAACATTTTTGGTGGGATAACATGGAGATAGAGATTGTTGATTATGTGTCAAGATGTATGGTTTTTCAACAAGTGAAAGCTAAAAGACAACATCCTAGAGGATTAATTCAACCTCTTCCCATACATGCATGTAAATGGGATGATATTATGATGGACTTTATCATTGGAATACCAAAGACTCCTAGAAGGAATAATGAAATATGGGTCATTATTGATCGTCTTACCCGGTCATCAAATTTTCTTACTATAAGAGAATATTTACCACTTGAAAGTCTAGAAAATATATATATTAATGTAGTTGAAAGACTACATAAAGTACCCCTATCGATTGTTTCTGATTGTGATCCCTATATTAAATCATGATTCTAGAAAAGTCTTCAGAAGTACCTAGATACTGAACTTCGTTTGAGCACTGCCTACCATGCTCAAACTGTTGGAAAATCAAAATAGACTATTCAAACCTTAAAAGACATGTTGATATCTTGATCACATGACTTTCATGGTATGTGGGATCAATATTTACATCTTTTAAAATTTTACCACAACAATAGCTTCCAATCAAGTATTCAGATGACACCATATGAAGTTTTATATGGAAAGATATGTCACACACCAACTTGTTTGGGCGATATTGGTGAAAGAAAACTAATATGCCCAAAACATGTTAGGAAAACAATTGAAAAGGTGAATATTATCCAAACCCACATCAAAGCATCCCAATGTAGGAAAAATATCTATGCCGATAACCGAAGGAAGGTTTTGGAATTTCAAGTAGGAGACCATTTTTTCTTGATGGTATCTCCATGGAAGGGTGTTATACGTTTCGGTAAGAAGGGTAAATTGAGTCCCAGGTAATCAGATATTTCAAAATTATAAAACGCATTGGAGTTGTAGCTTATCATTTTTCAATGCCTCCACGTATCTCCAAAGTTCATGGTGTGTTCCACGTATCACTGTTGAGAAAATACATGCCTGACCCAACTCATGTACTCACCTATGAAGAATTAGAACTGGAACCTAATCTATCTTATTGTGAAGAGGCTATCATAATTATTGTAACCAGAGAACAAGTGTTGAAAAACTAGCTGGATCGTCTGGTGAAAGTTCTATAGTGAAATCAAAAGATGGAAGAGGAAACTTGGGAACCCGAGGAACTTATGATGAAGGACCTCCTGAATGATTTTATGCAGTAATATTCTACAAATTTCTAGGATAAAATTATTTTAAGAAGAGGAGAAGTTAACACCCCAATAATCCATGGTACCTTTCCCTTTGAATAACGTTCTCGCTTGCGTTGTACAAAACATGGAGTTTTAACACATCACGACCAATCGAACTAGTTGTTATGAATAGTAATACACACTTTTTAAAATTTTAAAATTTTTATTTTTTAAAATGGATTTCATTTTTGGATTGGGAATATCGAAATTATCATAGTGTAAATTTTTGGTATTTTTCTGAAAACATTCAATTTTTGATGAATATTGAAAAAAATTGTGTTATTGTTTAAAAACAAATTTTTATTTAAGAAATTATTTATTTTATTTGAATTTATATTATGTAAAAATAGATACATAATACCTATATATGTTCAATTTAATTCATTGGAGTTGTTTTATAATATGTTTAGATATATAAAATTCTATTGAACTATTTACCGTCTTTTACCCACCTTAAAGGAGAATTTTCAAAATTGCATAAAACATAACATTACCACTTCAATTAGTTGAATTTTAAAAATCCAAGAGACATTTTTGAAATTATTATGTAAAATTTGGGTCAATAAGTCGAAAATATTTTTTGGTGAATATTATCTTTTGACATTTATTTACCAAGGTTAAAAGTAAATAGGGTAATTAAGCTTAAATTTGATATTATAATTACCCTAACACATGTCCTAATTCTATTGGATAAGTTTATTTAGTACAAAAACAACCATAGGAATAAAATATGACCCCCTTTGGTCTAATTGGATTAAATTAAGGGATTTATTATTATTTTATTTAAAGAAGAGTTAAAAGAGTTAAATTCAATCATTAATAACTAAAACATTTTTAATATATGGTTAAACACAATATAAATTAAACTATAAATATTCATTAGAAATATGATAATATTTCTTATTTAATGGTATTTTATTTATAATTTTTAGACGTTGGATAATTTTCTATAGTAATGACACCATGTTGATGTAGTAATTACATTAATATTGAAATTTTAAAATAATTGTTATTATAACTATCAAAATAAATTTAAATTTAGACTTATGTTGAATTAAACTAATTTTTTAGGTTAATATGACATTTTATGGTTGAATAAATATATTTCATTCGATGTGATGTAATTTTTATGGCTTTCAAAAAAATCAATTACTAAGTAGCGTCAAAATTGACATAATTGAGTTTTAAAAAGATTACTATATTATTAATTGATATAATATTCCTAAAAATATTAGGATTATCCAAACGACTTATATAAGTATAGATATATCAATAATTAGCCACTTTTGGTTTTCTTGGTAGTTTATACTTTGTTTAATAACCAGATAATATAAATATACCAAGAGACATTGTAAATGTCAAACTATTTAACTAAGAGTTAAATCTAAAAGATAAGGTTAATATGGTGACCTCAAACTATCTAAAACATATTTTATGAAATTTTTTAGACCCATACCCACATTATCCATTAAATAAACCATTTTTTATCCATTATAAACTAAAAATGATTTTATTATAAAATAATATTTCAAGATTTTCCTAAAGTGACCCTCACCTCTCTTATAAAAGGGTACTTCACCTTCTATAAATTTCACACCACCAAATCTATTTGGCTCTACCAAACCGTGCCCCAATATCTTTCCAACATCCCCGACTTCAACCTAGAGGCCTTACGTTGATCAAAAATCCATCCTAATGATCCCTTTTGATCAATACTAAAGGAAACACTCGAAGAAGAGGTAATAATTTCACCGCCTTCATTCAAGTTCTTTTCTTCTTCCACTTCCTCTTTATTTGTTGTTTCCATACCAAAATAATAACTCCAATACATTTTAAATACTATTATTTTATTATAAATATGATACAACAATATTAGTCATTCTATTCATCCTATAGATAATAAAGTCACCATACATGTGTACGTACGACTTACCATCTCCACATCGTGGTGTACTTCGTTATTCAAAAACATTATTATTTATATGGTTATAATAATGACTATAAATGATATAAATAATTGATATAAAATGTTAATTATTTTTTATATATGATATACCATCATATTACATATGATTTCACCATCAATATAATGATATTGTCGCTCGTGCGTACGTACGGATTATCGTCCCCACAAACGCAATGAGATTCTTTCCCCATCATAATCATTCAAGAGTCATTGTTATTTTATGATTAAAAATAATGTTTATGAACATAATATCATTCTTTTTATGAATCAAATACAACCTATCTATAACAAACACGGCATACATAACCAAGTATATAAAGGAAAACGAATCATTTAACACCCGAAATGAGGATACTACTGAAATATTATTAACAAATCAATATTGGAGGATCATATATGATATAATATTTATTTCTATAGTTCATGTATAATTTAAAAACAATGTTTTAACTATTATATCGAATTTTAACGTACCATCGACTAAGGAATAGTATAATGTAAGAGTTAATTCAACAATCTCTTCATTATTCGATGTTGTTTATACATGAGTATCTACTAGGACCTCTTTATCATCCACATCCATGTTTCTTAAAAATATAGAACAAATTTTTTTTATTTTTTCCTAGACTATGGGTTAAAGTCATTTATACCCATTTTGATTTTTTATAAAATGTTTATAAAGTAATCTTTTGGTCTTTTTTCATAAAAGTACCTTTACGACCTTTTTGACAAAATTAAGGAAATAATGTTTTATTTAACTTATACAGTGGGTGTGTCTATTTTCCACTATTAAAAAAAATTAAAATCTTAGCTTAAAATATTATAATAATATAAATGTTTCCTTTTATAATTACAATACTTCTAAATGATTTTAAAATAGAAAGAGATATTTTATCTCAAAAAGTTTTGATTTCATCTATGTCAACATCCATTGATGAATTTTAAACTTGTTCGAAGTGGATTTATTCTGATACAAATCTTCTATATTGTATTGAAGGTGTTTTTATGTATTTTACTATGGATGTATTATTTTTATACCACTCATGGTTTCGGTTAAAGTATTGACATTTCATATTCTAGTTTTATAGGAATTTTTATGTATTGAATCATCCTTTTCATATGATGAATGTATTTGACATAGTATGTGATGGGTGGATCCCGCTATAGCTCCTCGGTGCATTGGTATGTTTAATGAGACAATTATAAATGGAATTTGCTGAGTCCTCTCCCAATTCTGATATATGGTTTTGGTCGAGGCCATAATCATGTTTAGATGTCTTGGATGAGGCCTTGAAAAAATGTTTCAGAATATCCCGTATTATACATTACATAATTAGGAAACTATTATTGATGGTTCATGTGGTTAGCCAACTAGTAGAATACCCATGACTATTTTTAATTATGAAATTATTTACTCAACTCATATTCCTGACATTAAGTGTTTATGTTTGTTATTTGTAATGGAATGTGATTTAAATTATTCACCATGCCTAATGTTTATGTTATCATCCGCTATATTTCTTACCCTTACTGAGCGTTTGAGCTCACCCCTTTCTTATGTTTCATTTTCCATGGATATGAAGAAGTTAGTTACGAGTGAGTTACGGGCATAATCTAGCAATATTGGAAGTTTCTAATGGAATAATCTAGTATTGCTTTTCTTTTCAAGTTGAAATGTTGAACTTATTTATGTATCATGTTTCCTATAATACTAAATGGATAGGTCTTTCGGGACATGATTCCTTGTATCATTTTAATCTTATGTAACAAAGAACTGAATCTAGTTAGCTAGGGTCGGGGTGTTACAATTTGATAATAATTTTTTAATATTAATTATATTATTATTATTATAATAATGGTTTTATTATAATAATAAAATTAATTTTATAATAATAATAATAATATTATTATTATATAAATAATAGTTTTTTCCAAAACCTAATATTTACGTTTGGAAAAAACTTTAAAGTAGAGGGGTGATTTGTTTTGGTCAAAAGAGATAAACATTAAAAAATGGAGGGGAGACCTGCAAAGCATGTCTCCTGTCAAAAAAATTAAAGAGGTGTGGAATTTACTTTATTTTAAATAATGAAGGTTGATTTAAAAACGGGGGGGGGACCTACAAATCTGGTCATGAAAAGAAAAAACAATGAAGGGTTGTGGGGCCACCCCCCCCCCCCCCCCCCCGGTTCAACTATAGCGGCCCTGTAGGGCCACCTCCTCCCTTTTGCCACACTACTGTGGGCCACCCCAACACCCTCTCCACCCCGGCAACCCAGCATTACACAACACCCACGGTGGCCCCCAACCTCTTTTCCTCTATCCCCACGGAGCCACAACACATAAGGATGATGACCCTGCTAGAATCCCTCCCCGCGAAAGCTCCCTTTCGTACCTCTACTCCACCCTAGCCTGGCTGTATTGCTTCCCCGCGCTGGACCGCGTCGGCTGCCCGCAACTAATTCCTCGCAAAGCAGCAATCGCATGCCCTGGAGGGCGGCCTCCTCCTTTCTACCGTGCTGCAATGGACTAGCACATAGCCTCAACAAGCCAGAGTCAAACCTCAGACATTTCGCCTTACCTCCACAGAAAGTGTGCCTCACCGCGCCACCCAAGACATACCAGCCGCCCAACCCTCCACAACGGTGCACCAATCCATACTTTATCCATATTGTTTTCTCACATAGGATCCATGTCGGTTGGCCCTATAGCCCATCTGCTGCTATCCAGCATGACACCACAACTCGGATCACCACCAGTTGTGGCTTGTTCCCTTATCGCATTGTTAGGATGAACTCATGAACCCACTAGATTTGTTATTGGGCCAAAATCATGGTACGATGTAATCCCTTGGTGCTCCACATAGGCCAGACCAGCCCTAAAATGGGATTATGAAGGTATTCTTAGCCCAGAATGGGCTTCGGCGGACCTTTCTAGCCTAATACACCTCTATACAGCATCGACATAGCCTGTACTGGGCCTGCACAGGTTCTCCATAACCCGCACAGGCCCTACCTCTGGTTTTAGGGGATTGAGTAATTTTAATTCAACCAATAAATTAATTATTTTAATTAATTTAATTTTTGTTGATAATTAAATTAAATAAATATTAATTTTTGGATTATAAAAAATGTTGAGTAATTAATTTAAATTGATGATTACTTAAATTAATTACCTAATTTTATTTTTAGTTTTAAAATTAAATTAATTAATCTGTACCGAACGACAACATTTTTTGAATTAAAATTAGAGTGATATTTTAATTCCTTAAAAAATTCACTAAGAATTTATTTTTAATGAATGTTTAGTATTATGCTGCATTTAGTTTATATGGGATAATTAATTCATTTATGACTATCCATGAGCCTGAGGTCAACCAAAGTCTCCCGGGTGTATTTTATTAAATTACTTATTTAATTTATTTATTTAATTATTGCATGTCAGTTTGTAATAAATATTATAATTATATAAAATATGATTTGTGTTTCGTATCAGGTGTCATTATACGTATAAGGGTATGCGCGCCCATTCTCATAGTTGTATTTTATAACCCAAGACCCCCTCGCATGTGTGCAAGTATAGTTGTATAATGACAAGATGAGGTAAGATGCACTTTGCGCCAAGTGACGATGACACACCAGACAAGAGTTAGATACATTTGATGAGAAAACATTTCTATTCAAGTTTCAATCCACGAAACTAATTGTAAGGTCCATATGGTCTCAGCTTTTCTATTATTCACTCAACAGATCAACCATTAGAACCCTCTCATGATCTTTTGTTCAATTTGATACACATGTTTTATTTTTTTCTGCATGTGTAGTTAATTATGTGATCACATATTATAATAATAAACAAGCGTGAAAGATAAAATTAACATGTGACGCGATCAAATTTCTATTTCATTTATAATCAGATATGAGTTCTATCCCATAGTATGTGATTATAAAAAATGATTTCTTTCATCTCATTAAAAATAATAAAACCCTCAAATATAAGTTATATTATAACAGCCTTCCATCATTCAAATTTGGAAAAAACTGACTGTTGGAGGTGTCATTTATGCCGTAGCTAGGGGTGAATCTTACTACTGGGAAGTCCTTATAATAACGATGGATTGACATAAGTAAAATTGTAGAAAAGAAATAGCCATAGAAAGCTTCTTGTAATTTTAGTGGCAAGCATTGAGTAAATCAATTTCTGATTTTAGAAACTAGTACTTCACTCAACATATCAAGGAACCGTAGGATAGATCAGTCTGCCTTCCAAAATCCCACCTTGAACCCTAAAAGTGTGGAATATACATATCTTGTAGACTATGAGGGGTTGTTTTGGGATCCTTTCCACTATAATACTCAAGCGACAGAGTATTTAAATTCTAGTATAGAGGGTTCCTAGAATCCAATTAAATAGTGGGAGACATTAAATGATTTAAGTAATTAATCAAAATATCTTAACTGGTAATCATGATAAAAGAACTAATCTGCTAAAATTTATTTATTTATAAAAATGGAAATTTATACCACAAGATTAAAAATACAATATTATAATGGAAAAAGTAAGTTTCCTCACTGATATGAGTATCCAGGAATAGTGCATGTGTGTGCGCATAGTAGTATGATATAGGAAATTCAAGGTTCCATTATCCCCAACACTATTAAGCTAACTCAAGATAAGAGGGTAAAACTTCTTACAGGAGACTAATGTACAAAGTATATTATAGTTATACCATTATGCTTCCATCAATGTTCGGTGTTAGTTGCGGTCGCTACACTGGAAAAAGGATGATATAACATGAATTCTCATCTCTGAGATGTTTGCAATGATAATGAAATGCAATGATATAAATAAGGTGATGGGTACACCAGCATGTGTAAATTTAATGATTGATCATGGTCATTAAATGAATCCCTCTCTCATATCATTTTCACCACATTACTCAAGTATCATTTTATGTAAAAAAATGACAAGTATTTCATAACTACTTCATTACCAATTAAGGTAAGGTTCACCATGACAATAATAATATCAATGAAAATTTTGTCTTTAATTATTATAGGGAATAAATTTAAAGACAATGCGAAAATTCCAAGAGGAAAGTAATTCTAATGGCACATTTGCAACTTCATTCAATGAATAATATATTACCAAAAGTTATTTTCATTTTATATTATAAAATAAAAAAATGGATTTTTAAAACCAATAAATTGAATTAAATAAGAATGTTACTCGTTTATTCATCATGAATATTCCTCATTACAATGTTTCAGTTTTACTACATTGGTATTAAATACAACCTGTTGGTGACATATTTGTATTCTGATACGGTAACCAAGTAAGTATAAAACCCTTAGTAGAAGTCAGGTGTATCCTCCAAGTGGATTTGAAATGGTGATACCTAGGCCAGTGGTGAGAAGTACATGACTTTAATTTCCAAGTGATATATTCATTTTGAACTATTATTGAGTATAACCACAAACATAAATCTTATGTTTCATATAGATGGTGTTTTTCTATGTGGTAAGCACCCCGTAATCCTACATGAAAAATGGTAGTTCAAAACCCATGGGGTGATGGGACTGTAGTAGTACTATCGGCGGTAGGACACTATAGCAGCAACGGTACTACAATAGGTTGTAACTATAGCAGTAATATTCACATAATGGGCCTTGGGCCCAAAAAATTGGGTCTATGGGCTATGTACTTAGGTATATTCCCACTGGGCCTTCGGGCAATGTAATGGGTCTCCCTCTACCTAGTTAGAGGAGGTCTTTGTTTTCATTTAATAAATAAATGAGGCTTCGTCTCTAGCCTTTTTAATCTCATGTGTCCTTGGACGCATGGAGACATTCTTTTTGTTTCATGAATGAATATTGTTTTTGGTATTTAAAACTCAATCACTAGTTTAGTGATACACAAATCATAGGAAATTAGTGATGAATATTAATCTAAGACATATACCTAGTTGTGACAAGATAATTAATTGTCATGTAATACTAAAAGTGAACATCATAAATATATCAAGTAAAGTATTTAGACTCGACATAGATAAATACTTTTGGTAATATCAATTTCTATAGTTTTCATGAAGGAACCCTTAAAATAAAGGTATGTCACAAAGCTTTTGGAAATAGTTTAACAAGTGAATGTGAACTATTCCAATTATAAGATAGAGGTATATATACTTCATATGATTCCATTAAGTAATTAAGGAATGGTAATATGAAGTATGTTCATTGTAAGATTATATGAGATGCTTCCAGCCAACATGTTGAAGAATATCTTGACTATGAAATCATCAATCGTGATAATTTAGCATGGAGTAATTCCTAAAGGCACATTACCTCTTCCACATCATGACAATGATGATAATGAGGAGGACCAATGATGAAGTCTTACATGTTAAAAATGATCAACAAAATGTAGCATGGTGTAATTCCAAAACAAACATTTTATACCTCAAAGTATTGATGTATGTAATATCAATGTTGCAAATTGCATAAAATTCCATTATATTTCATGAAATGATTTGAAAATAATGATGATATCCCATAACTATAAGCCAAATATAAATGACTAATGAATATCATACAAGTTATGGTATGATGGAAATCCATTATGTCATAAGGATATGTGTTTGGATGCAAATAGTTTGTTAGGACATAAACAAACATGCATCAAGAGAAACACATTTTGCATTTAGTGTAATAATACAAATGTTTTCTTAGGATATTACATAAATCCCTAAGATAGAATATTTATGGTCAAATGATAGTCTATATTTTTATATATGGGTTAACATCCCTATTGGAGATAGTGGGATCTATATTGACATGTGTTTAGTCAATGATCAAGATGGACAAATAGTTGTCATTGGAACTCGTTACAGAAGAGCATGTGGAACAATGTATGTTCTAGTGGCACATACTGTGTAGGAAGGATAAAACCATGGTGATGGTTTTTATATTAACCGTGTTCGGTGATCTATTATTCAATGTGATTAATATTTCCTTCAATCAAGAAGTGTATGGAAATTAGCTAAAATTTATAATGCCAACTAAAATTCAATTAATGGATTCTATGTATCATAGTGCATATGAGATTATTATTCTGAATACTATGGTGGGTATTCAAGTGAGTTGATACATCTATGGTACAAGTTTGGCACCAATAAGGCTCAATTGGTTTGACCAAGTCATTATGCTTAAATCCGTTAGAATTATACATGTCATAGCTAATATCTATGATCAAATTATTTAGAATTGGAAATCATGACCAATAATTGTGGATGGTGTCTATATGATGCAACCAGGAAGTGATGGTAATGCCACAGAATGCTAATAAAGGATTCAAGTTAATGAAATATTGTTTAAGATTAAAGTAGGAAACATGACCACAAAATATATATTTTCATAAAATTATTTCCATGTGTCTATGAGAGGTTAGTGGGAGCATCAAGGTATTCTAAGAAAAATATGTTCGTCAACATATGAAAAAAATATTGGTTTCACTATAAGTTAAGATGAAAATGAAATTTATTCTTCAGTGATTGGCTTAAAGTAACCACATAAGTTATATGGAAAATGATCTATTAAGGTAGATCTACAAGGTTCTTGGTCTTAGTCAATAGTATATAGAGTGACACTGTATAGAAAAATACATGTTTGAACAGTTCATGAGATGATTTTTTCCATATGACACATGGCATAATCTCTTTAGGTTGACATGTTCGGGACATGGGAAGAGATAAACGTGGTGAGTTGAAGTCCATACACTTAAGAGAATGATTAATCATGTATGCCAAGATATGTAAAAGAATTGATATTTCTACGATATTCATTATAATAGGAAACTATTAGTTATATTCAAGATCACTACAAGGAATTTAGTTAGAACTATCTAATTGTACTTCAGAAAGTACAAAAGATATGTACTTGGTATGTGGAGAATAAATCATACTAGTTTTTGGGATACAAACAAGTCTTCCATAGATCAATGTGATATACTATCACAATTAGGCTATATAAAATGAATGATTCAAGCTCATAACAGCTAGTGGTAGCCATACCTACAAATACTGAGTATGTTACAGCTTCTAAGGCAACTAAAAAGTAGGTAAATGCATCGATTTGTTGCAGTTCATGGAATATCACCAAGTAAGAAAATTATTTTCATAATGAAAATTTTGATATTATTAATATCAAAGATGTCATGTTATGAGAGTGTAAAAGTGGGTGATACATGTGGATACCATCTCTTCTGATGTTTTACTCAAAGAGATAAGGTCACTATAGAAGAATATCCATTTGGGGGAATATTAGAAGAACCATTAGATAAATCCATTACTCAGAATAAGCATTATGTCTATCATGTGAGTAACTAACAATTTTATTTATCAAGATGGATCTAATTCAAGTGGGATTGTTTAAATAGTGGATGTCATATACCCAACTATTCTGTGCTTTTTATTACCATATCGTGCATATAATTTTCTGTACATGATGTCTTCTTACCATTATAGTGTAGAATTTTCTACATCCACTATTGAAATGGTAATTTAAAAAGATTAATTTTCATATTTAATGGTTACTGAACATCCCAATATATAATGAAAACCTCTATATACATTGACATTAACCTTAAATAAATGTTATATGGTGTAGATACATATTACAGATTAGACACAATATATGTTTGACTATCAGGTAATGGGGTCTCATAAGCATAGAAACTTCTCCTCACGAAGTTCACACTTAGTGATCTATATTAGTGAGATCATGAGGACTGACCCGCCAATAGGAAAATAACATGTTTTGGGTGTCATTGGATATTCCTATCTATGATCATGTGTAATGGTCTCTTGAATTGAGATCATTTCCAATGTATTTAATTTGATTGCATACAATGATGTAATGAGAAAATCATGGTAATGAAGTCGCGGTGAGGTAGTTTGTGTTGGGTGAATCATTGGTGGAATGACATTGGTTGAATGGTCAAGAAAGGATTTTTCAGTTTCAGTTTATGGAAGTAATATATCTCAAGCCATTTGGATAAGGATGGCAGTAACTTTACAAGACCATTCCCAAGGTAGTCAAAGGTAAATCATTCTAGTTAAATCAGCAAAATATAAAGCAAAAAATGGTGATGAAATGTGAGTGTGTCCTTATTTATGAGATATTACATACAGAGAGATTATATTACACAATGATTGTTCGTAGGTTGGTTGTCATTATTGTGAAAATGTTTATCTCTTTAGGGGACATGATGGGTTTCTTGATCCCACTTTTATTCTATGAATAATATTCACTATTATCAAGATAAGGGCCTAGATGGTCACACACAATAGCATATTCGAGAATCTTCCCTATTGAGTTGAATAAGAGATTGGGACATGGTTGGCCCCACCACTAGGGTCTGGCATTTTTCAAAGGTTAATCGATCACCAATGAAATAAATAAATTAAAATTATTCAAGTTCAAAATAATGACCATTGAATTTATTTATTAAATGTATTTACAAGTTTTAGGTAAATATGTGAAAAAATATAAATTAACAAATATTAGATTAATCACGGTTCAATTAATATTTATGGGAATAAAAATTCATGTTCTGGAAACTATTATTTTCATGTTACATATTGTATATATTAAAAAATAATAATCATAATATGTATGAAATATTTTAAAATTAATAAAATGTCATTGATAGTGGGTTATGTATTTTGGGTTGGTGAGGCTATACTGGGTATTTTAATTAAACACTATAAATAGAAGAGGAGGGGATTTTTCTAAGAACTATTCATGGTGCTTCTCTCTCCTTTCCAATTTCCAATGTTCTTGGGAGTGATGCTCTGAATCCAAGGAGCTCGGATCTAGTTCTCTTTCAAGCATCGTAAGAAGATATATGGGGTGATCGTTGGAGCGTTGAAGGCTTCGTCAGAATTCCACGCTAGCACCCGAACTTCGACGAACGACATTCCAGTAGTTTCATGAAGCGTGTGTGGACAATCTAGAAGAGTTAGATGTCATATTCATTGATCATAGATCACCAACAATGATCAAACATCAAGTATGAATTCAAATTTGAACAAGGTATTTTACAGTTCATTTTTTTGTTTAAACCCCTTAACGCGAGATCCTTGGCTTAAAATGGGTAGCTGTTCACTAACATCGACAAGATTACATCGATCGTCGGTGAAATTTTTTAACAAACCCACTTGTTTGGGGATTCCACTATATGCCCAGTTCCTTCATGTACTACCATAGCTCCCATGATAATGGTATAGATAGTCTTTATAGATCCTTCATGATCTAGTCGACAATACATATTGGATAATCCTCAATTGAAGAACCATCATTAGGATCAACATCCTTGGGATAAAAAGTATGAGACGGGTTAGCATTGGAATGGTGAAACTATGAACTGTTGAGGAATTCATACATGGAATAATACTAATAAGGTAATAGTAACTTATAGGGCACCATCAAGAATCAATCCTAGATAGAGAATACCAAATAAGAGAGTTGATAGCTTCCCCTTCCACTTTATCTGTCTAAGCCCAATCCTAGGCGATACCTTCATGAAAACATGATCCATAACCTTCAACTCTAGTGTTTATTAATAATGATTGACATAATATTTATGTCTATAATGATTAGTAGACATACTTTTTCTGATTAGAAAAACAATTCTCAAATTCTCCTACATGACATTCTCAACATGTAGTGTTGCCTCTCCTACCTCTAACCATCACATTTGTGAATGGAACGCCCTACTATACCAGACCTCCCATGAACCCATTTGAATCATCTCTTGAATGTTATAATTATGGGATAACATGATGAGAGGGATATTCTTCTTCCCAAGAACCTCCAAAATCATAGATTCTTGCCCAAATCATGTCCTTTAAAACAAGTATCATCAATTTTGATTGTCCATTGGTCTACGGTTGAATGATTTTTCTTAGAAGTATCTGTGTGCACATATCTCTCTATAACCCATGTCAGAACTCTAATGTAAAATGAGCATCCCTATCTGAAATGATAGTACAAGGGACCACATGTAGTTTTATAATCTCACAAACATTCATTATTCCCAACCCATCAACTAATAATGTCTCTTATAAAGGAAGAAAGTGGTCTACTTTCATCAGTGAATCCATGACTACACAGGCTATGTCGCTACCTTGAAGACCCCATAGTAAGCTGATGAAGAAATCCACCACTACATATTCCCATTTTCATTCCCTTACCAATAATGGATTTAAAAAGATATTAGGTCACTATTTCTCCACATTAACCTTCTGACATGTGGAACACCTAGTGAAAAAACATGTTATCTAATGTTTCATCCTAGGACACCAATAATTGAATCACAAATCATGATACATCTTGAAGATTCCTATATGAACATCCCAAAAAAATGTGTTGGACTTGGGAATTAATTACTCTCCCAAAAATGTAGGAATCTAGATACACCCATGAATATATATAATTTCATCTCCATCAACAGACCTATTCAGATGTAGGTCCTCTACATAAATACTCTCCTAGAGAACCAGGCCTTCATGATCTGAAAATTGCCTTCTCTTCACCATATCAAGAAGTGATGATTTATCTATCAAGGATTTAAGATTAAATTTTTGGTGACCATCAAGAAACTCTAAATTCATATTAGGAAAAAGTTTCATCAATTCTCATTCATCATAGGAATTCTATATAGCCTTTTCCAGAGTATTCAAAATCAGTGTATCCTTTACTATATTTCCCTTTATAATTTTATAGGTAATCTCAATGTCCAAATAATGATGGTATTAAAACCATATTAATTATATTAGATTCATGTCATACTATGTGAATTTATAATTGAGGCTCTTGTGGTCTGTATACAGAAAACATTTCTCACCCATTAGGTAATGTATTCAGTAGATCAAGGTATAGACAATTATTTCTTTCTCAATGTTTTCTGTTGAGTATTTTGTCTCATGGTTCCACAATAATTTATATCCGTACGAAAATAATATATCCTCTTGAATCATCACTACTCCTATGACAATTCTTGATTCATCACATAACACTGTATAACCTCTACCGGGATCTAGAAGAATCAAAATATGTTTCATTCTAATCCTTCCATTCACCATTAGAATTGATTTCTCATGCCCTGATGACCACATAAACTATACACCTTTATTTGTAAGACCAATATAAATTAATTAAAGGAATGATAAGTCATTTATAAAATAATGGAGAATATATAGTAGAGGCAAATAGATTAGACCTCTATAATGTAGAATGTCCTTCACTTTGATCCTTGGGTATCACCTGTAACGCACAAAAACGAACTGATCTACATCCTTATTCCATACTAATACTACCCTAAGTAGGTTTTATCTACTAGTGATAATAATTTGAAGTCTATATACCATGTCCATGACCACTTCTTAGGTTTTTTCATCCAGGGATACTCCAAATACTCACCGGGAATAGCTTAACCACTCATTCCACTAAAGGTTGACCAGGTGTGGATGCTCATCCACTAGTAACATATGGAAAGGCCCAACGGAAGAACTAAAGATTCCCCATATAGTCAAAATAATATCATTAAATAGGTTCTATATCATATTAAGGCTTTATATATTATTTCCACTAAAACAGATGGCATGGAGTAGAGAAGACAGTCCAGATAATTTGGATACTATTGTTATGACATGAAAGGTCATGGGTAGGCTTTCTATTACTAGAAGAACTACTACCATGTCGTGGAAATGAGCCACTATTCCTAGATATATCACCATCACAAAGGTTCCTTTTAGTGATAATATCTTGATTACTGATCTTATAAAATCTAGGTAGGAGAAATAAATTCACCTAAATACGGATGGCATACATGAGACCATACTTGAAGATTCTAGCATGTGATAGTACATCATCGGCTAGAAGAGGTGAAAAGTGTTTAAACATAGAAAAATACACTAAATAGTCCATAATAATATAACACCCAACCCCAGGTGCGTAAACTCTATTGTTCATTCATCTCTCAGTATCGGAGGGAAAAATTAATCATTGAAGGAAGTCTGAAAATCAGTCCAAACCATACCCTAATAACGACCATCCTAGTTAAGCACATCCCAATTTCACATCGATGAATTATGAAGCATGTGGGTGGAAATATTGACCCCCCCCCCCCACTTCGATGGGAACTTCAGATGATCAATGATAGATATAGTGGAATCCATACAAGACTCAATAGTTTGTGGACCACCATCCCTAGAAAACATTGGTGTTTGTTGCAGCTAGATCTCATGAGTCATATTAGCCATAGTAGGAGTTTCCCATGGAGAACCATTACTAGACAACATAAAATGTATAAAATCCTCAAAAATATAAGAACAATTGGCCCACCATCTCTACACCGTGGTCGTCGCCACCCTCTGGGTGCATGACACTAGTATGTCGCAGTGTAATATCTATAAAAATTCCATGAACAAGAATTAGATCAATATTTGAGAATAGATATAAGAACTATATGAAGTAGATAGTAATAATAAGGACCACTACTTAAGGTATACTGCACCAATAACCTACATAAAAGGACATGGTATTTGTAAGTCTTTATGTTTTATTTAGTAGGGTTTCATTAGGTGATGTTTAATCGAATTTTTCATTTTAATTAACTAGAAACCATATCATTTTATGTTTTCATTTTCTTATCTTCATGTTTCATTGATTAAATATAATGGATCGACATTCCTAGGGAATAAGGTCCCATACACCATTTCACGGAAATTGATACCCATTTAATTTCTATTTAACCCCATCTACATTCAGTCACAAAATATAACTGTTGATATACAATTACTCGACTTAATAAATTAGCCATTATATTTTAAAAGGGCCAATAATTCTCGTGAATTGAAACTGTAAATCTCTAAATTAAATCCAAATATAATCTCATGTAACCATAGGTACATAGCTAATATAATTATAAACTGGCTATTTAAGATTCCATCATGAACCAATATAGGAAAATGTTATTTTGATTGATTCTGAAACATTAAATGAACAATTCCTTTCCCTGTATAAAAATTTCAGTAGTACATGAATATATCACAACCATGGATCAATAAATATTCATAGTAAATAAAAGAAAATGAATGTGGTGGAACATATCTATATTCAATGGAATATATATTCTATGTGGCTATAGTGATGCATGATTAATGATTGATTTATTTCATCTCATCTGGCCAAGGATAAAATGAAATTCTCAATCGTAATAAAAAAATAAACCATCACATATCATGTTCATCACACAATGGTGAAATTTTTTCAACAATAATTTGAAGCCTATATACTATGTCCATGACCACTTCTTAGGTTTTTCCTTCCAGTGATACTCAAAATACTCCCCTAGAATAGATTAAACACTCATTCCTCTAAAGGATGTCCAGGTTTGGATCCTCATCCACTAGTAACATATGGAAAGGCCCAACAGTTGAACTAAAAATTCCCTATATAGTCAAATTCATATCATTAAATAGGGTCTCTATCATATTAAGGCTTTATATATTCTTTCAAATAAAATAGATGGCATATAGCAGAGAAGAGAGTCCAGATAATCTAGATACCATTGTTATGACATGAAATGCCAAGGGTAGGATTTCTAATACTCGAAGAACTACTACCATGTCGTGGAAATGAGCCTCTATTCCCAGATGTATCACTATCCCATAGGTTCCTATTAATGATAATGGCTTGATTACTAATCTTATAAAAGGTAGGTAGGAGAAATAAATTCACCAAAATACGGATGGCATACTTGAGCCCATACTTGAAAATTCTATCTTGTGATAGCACATCATCGGCTAGAAGAGGTGAAAAGTGTTTAAACATAGAGAAAATTCACTAAATAGTCCATAAAAATCTAAAACCCAACCCTAGCTGCATAAACTATATGGGTCATTCATCTCTCAGTATCGGAGGGAAAAATTAATCATTGAAGGAAGTCTGAAAATTAGTCCAAACTATGCCCTAATAATGACCATCCTAGTTAATCACATCCCATTAGAACTTGGATGAATCATGAAGCATGTGGGTGGAAATATTGAACCCCCCCCCACTTTTAAGGGAACTTCATATGATCAATGATAGATATAGTGGAATCTATTCAAGACTCAATAGTTTGTGGACAACCATCCCTAGAAAACATGGGTGTTTCTTGCAGCTAGAACTCATGAGTCAGATTATCCATAGTAGGTGTTGGCCAGGGAGCACCATCACTAGAAAACATCAGATGTAGAAAATCCATAAAAATATAAGAACCAGTGGAATAATTATATATAGTAGTAGGTTCCTAATGTGACACTACTCGATGTAAGACTGGAGGCTCGGGGCCCACCATTTTTACAGGGTGGTCGTTGCCACCCTCTGGGTGAATGACTCTAGTATGTCGCAGTGAAATATCTCTAAAAATTCCATGAACAAGCATTAGATCAATATTTGAGAATAGATATAAGAACTATATAAAGTAGACAGTAATAATAAGGATCACTACCTACGGTATACTACACCAATAACCTACATAGAAGGACATGGTATTTGTAAGTCTTTATGTTTTATTTACTAGGGTTTCATTAGGTGATGTTCAATCAAATTTTTACTTTTAATTAACTAGAAACCATATCATTTTACATTTTTATTTTCTTATCAACATATTTCATGGATTAAATATAATGGATCGACATTCCTATGGAATAAGGTCCAATACACCTTTTCACTAAAATTGATACCCATTTAATTTCTATTTAACCCCATCTACATTCAGTCAGAAAATATAACTGTTGATATACAATTACTCGACTCAATAAATTACCCATTATATTTTAAAAGGGACAATAATTCTTGTGAATTGAAACTGTAAATCTATAAATTAAATCCCAACAGAATCTCGTGTAACCATAGGTACATACCTGATATAATTAGAAACTGACTATTTAAGATTCCACCATGAACCAATATAGGAAAATATTATTTTTATTGATGTTGAAACTTTAAATGAACAATTACTTTCCTTATAGAAAAATTTCAGTAGTACATGAATATATCACAACCATGGATCAATAAATATTCATTGTAAATACAAGAAAATGAAAGTGGGGGAACATACCTATATGCAATGGCATGTATATTATATGTGCCTATAGTGATGCATGATTAATGATTCCTTTCCATCATCTCATGTGGCCAATGATAAAATGAAATTCTCTGTCATAAAAAAATCAACCATCACATATCATGTTCATCACACAATGGTGAAATTTTGTCAACAATAACAAGAAAAATGCATAAAAACAATTATTATTTCAAGAAACTAGTTACTTTCACTGAACATGGGTCACCTACTCCCAGGAATGGATTATAACAAAATTTCAAAGCATTCCATATATCCTATATATTGTTTCAAAATAGTAAATAAAGAAAACAATGTCCCTGATTCTACTCTATGACCGCTCACACCCAGGTTCCACTCAGAGGAGGCCTGAAGCTCAGTTGGCCACATTACCATCAAGGCACCTCCCCATATTCCAGAGGCTATTGACTAGTAGTGAGGGCCTAGGGTGTGTTTATGAAGATACAATACTGAGATGTTAAAGTGGAAAAAACATATATAATAAGTGAATAAATAGATGAAGCATTATAATAATATAAAATGCATCAAAAGATATTGTAAACATATATGATTGATATAGTAATAAACAGAAGCAGGAATTGAATCATTAAAAAATTGATGATTATGTCACTCATGTCTTTATTAAAATATAAAATAGATATAAAAGGATGACATAAATATACAATATAAAAAAAACAAAAAAGAATACAAAAAACTATCAAGCATATTGAGCAGTAGTCTAATAATCTTTTACCAAGATCCATCCTAGAGAAATTGATCAATACGAGGTTTCTAAAGAGTCACACTTCCCCTTGTCAACACCTTCATACATGTAATCTGCCTGGGTACCAATGAAGCCCAAGATTTTTTGTGAGGGAAGTCTAAGTAGGCCACCAACAATTTCATCTATACTAACATGTAAATGAATATAAACTAAAATATTGTGCATTTTTATATAAATGTAAACACAGTATAGTAATGTAAAAAATTTGGTACATATATTAGCTTTAGTTTGGGTATAAAAATTTAATAATTTAATTAATTAGGTTCATTTTTATAATAAGTGATGTAATCGGATCCAAGGAATGACCAGCGAATCCTATAATGATAACAGTAATTGTGTATACATGGTAATAAATAAGGCATCCTTTATGATTATAATAATGAAATAGGATCTAAGGTAATAACCATGGAATCCTTATCCTCAGGGGTCGATCCAACCCAGTAATAAGATGAATCCTAGCTAGAGGATCTGAGTGTAATCTGAGGGGCATCGTTCAATGAATAATTAGATAAATAATTCTATCAGAGTAAAAGTATCTTGTCCAATATAAGATGGTTTTAGCATGATTGGTCCCAATGGGGTTAATCTATGTCACATAATGTCCAAAGGCATCAAGATACATCCATGGATTGTATGTGAGGCCTCATAATATCTGAAATATGTTGAAGGGATATTATATCATTATTTTGGGAATCTTGTAAAATACAAGTACTATGATCCATGGTTGGTATCTCCCTTGGCAACTGTCTCCTTGATTTTGAATGGCATCCTCTGATTTCTCAATGCATTCCACACAGAATCTAAGGTTGGATAAAGTCTAAAAACTCTTATGAAAATAAAATGGATTACATATAATAGGAACATTTTAAATCTACAATTACTTAATTAATTCCATGTAATACTCATTCAATTTATTAATTCAAAAGGTTTATTCCATTGAATTTATGACTAAGTGATAAGTCTAAATAATACATACAGCCATATATTAGATTATTCTAATATTTAAATATTAGGTTCATTCCTTTAAATTTCATTATAATGATAATATATTCATTGAACATCCGAACAATTCCCATTTAATTTATCAAGATTTGATAGGTTCTTTCCATTTAGTTCTGTTTGTCTTGACAATGAAAATTAGGATATGTAGCCAATTAAATTAACATAATCAAAATCCAAGTGATATCTATAAATATATAATTCAATTAAAATATTAAAAGTTAATTAATTAATCGTAAGACATACCTTATGAGTTTCAAATGATAACTATACATGTTAATGCCCTTTATATTTAATTCTTTTAATTAAAAAACCACAACTTTATCAAGGATAAGGCATAGCACACCCAAAGGGTGATGATGATAGTCATATGAAAATTCATATTAGAGGAAACAAACTAAATGGGTTGGTCATTGTTGATGTCATAACCTCCAATTATGTAGGGAACATATATAGAAGTCTCTCTATAAAATAATCATAATGATTAAAAACATGGCATATGAATATAATAAGAAACGCTTGATGAAATCAGCTTGGGCACAATGATGAAATCTTATAAAATACTGAGAATTTTATGAATTAATCGTATAACACCTACAGTACACCCATAGTACTCTATTATTCTAGTATCATACCATACTTTGGATCATATTGAGAGAAAACATAAAAATGGCCGGACACCCTAAAAATAAGTCATATAATCTTACAATGAAATATTGTAGTAGGTAGAAAGAAGAATGATGAATGTATCTAACGGGTATCACTTAACAGTGCACTTAGAACATCATGGGTTGATCTGTATACAGTGTTCAGGAAGAAAAACAACTAAAGAATCTAGATTTAGTCTCAAAAGGGGTATCATGTATAAGAGAGAAGGGAGGGGTGAGGTTTTATTGAAAAAAAGGGTCCCTACCTTTTTTTTATAAATTTACCACATTGATTTACTTGATGTGTAAATTCTTTACACTTCATGTAACACTAAGGGTCTTCCTCGATCAGAAAACCCCTATACACATTATAAAATGTAT
Source organism: Viscum album (assembly GCA_963277665.1). NCBI lineage: Eukaryota > Viridiplantae > Streptophyta > Magnoliopsida > Santalales > Viscaceae > Viscum > Viscum album. The sequence goes on along the minus strand of OY728133.1, from coordinate 1,366,953,739 downwards.
TGGCCTGAAAATTACACATTGTGAAATGATTACACACCTCGTAATCCAATTACACATCATGTGATTGGGCTGAATCATTCTTTCATACTTCCATCCCTCTTCTTTCCAAAATAACCTATCCATCCCACATCCTATATTTAGGGCTCTAGATATAAAAAACCTAAACTATGGTTAAATAATAAATAAAAATAATCCATACCTAAAAGAATAACTAGGTTCTTATATATACGTTTATAGACATGTGATCCAAGGATAACATCCTTAAGATATGATGAAATTTTTGTCAGATCCATTTCTTTTTAGGGGCTCTGATATTATTAATTATTAATGATCTTGTAGCATGAATATATAAAATTTTAATTATGTGATTGGAGTGGCCTATCTGCCACTAATGTAATTGTTGAAGATTATATCTCATTAGATAAACATGTCTAAAATGCGGAGTGAACTTAGTACATCCTTGGAAATTATCCTCTATGATAGTCTTAGGTGTGAACCTTTTCTACAATGATGGTTTGGAGAGTGAACTCATTCCACTATGATAGTCTTCGAAAAGAGTGTTGACTATTAAGGGAATAATTTTCTATTCTTATTTGTATTCCACATTTCCATGATGTATGATAATGATATGCTCTCATGGCTCATGTTATTTGATTACTTTATGATTCTTATCTTATGAACTTCCAAGATTTATTCCATGACTAACGATTATGATCTATGATAGGTATGATATAAATTTTAAATGTTATGTTCATGTTCTTATTCCATTATTCTCATTTTATGCTTATATAATATCTCCCATGTTTACCCTTAATGGACCGATGATCTCACCCTTTTCATTTGTATCATTTCCCCATATTATAAAAGATATTATTATGTATGATATGTATTAAAGGGTACTAATTATGATGAAAAAAGGGTGATATGATTTAAATATTTTTTTATGTTTCCATGTTTCCAAAGACACTAGAACATAATGGATATGTTTTGGATAATATTTTATGTAATGAATATTCATCAATTTGAAGAAATATCAATGTATGAAATGTATGGATCATTATATTTGGTATCATAGTTGGGTTTTGTTCACATTTAGAGATTATGTTTAGAAATATTTGACGAAAAACCTAGAGATAGGTTTAAGTATTGGATAAAATACAATTTTTTTGATAATTGTCATGAATGACCTAGGTCAAACTAAAGGATTCATAAAAAAATGTGTCATGATTTAGATAATATATAATTGATTTTTTTTAAATTATTTTATCTTTCACTATGATTAGTATTTATTATAGTATTATTTTTTATTTTACTAAATTGTTATAACCCAAAAAAATCATGCTAATGATGAATACGACAGTCAATGAAAAGATTTTACACTTGATCAACCTTATTTTATGTGATATAGAATGATGAATCTTGTTTCTATGCTCACAGAAAATTCTCATTCTATGAATCATGTCATGTTTAAAATTGATCAAAGGATGTAACAACATATTATTGAATCATTCATGAGAAAACATCATCCATATTTTATGGGATCTTTTGATCAACTAGGGGATGAGTGATAGATCAACACAATTGATAAAATATATTCAATTTTTCAATTCATGGGACATGAAAATTTATTCCAATCTATTTATCATCTTGAAGGAGAAGTAAATAAATTGTGGAATATTATAAATAATAAAATGCAAGATGAATAAATGGAATACATGGAATATAATGATTTTAAAGGGATATTATTTGGTAACTAATTCCCTTATATTCAACAAACAAATACGGAGAATAAATTTCATGAGATGAAAAACAAATATGATGAATCCATTGGTACATATATTATAAATTTTAAAAGGATCAAAAGTATTTGTCTAATTTAATTATCTACCCTAAAATTAAAATTTTTCAATTCTTTGGTGCATTAAAACTGCATATCTGAAAAAGAATTAGGTGTAAGATACTTTAGTAGCTACAAATAAATGGTTCATTGTTCTCTCAATGAAGATATAGATATTGTATTTACCCATCAATCTCATGGTTTTGATAAGAATAGAAATATGTAACTCAAAGGAAATTCTAAAAAACAAGAAAAAAGAGAATAAAGTTTTCATTATGATCAAATGCGGAAGGAAAAGTCGAAATAATCATATGGGAACGAGTAAATGTTTCAGGTGTGGAAATGAATGTCATCAGCCAATCAAATAGTGATGTTATGGGAAGAGGTCAGATAATGATGTGAATATAGGTAAATATCCATATAATTCACCACTCACACTCCAATTATTCTAATTAAAGAAGTATGGGAATTATGAAAACCATTTCAGGAATTCAATTATTTTTTATGAGCAGTGACAACAACCTCTTAAGCTAAATGATAGAGGAACATATCATTCAATCATGAATGTTGAAGTGGGTTATGAGAATGAAATGTTTAAAGGTATACTTCTCATCAACTCTATAATATATATTGTCTTATTTTATTATGGATCCACCCACTATTTTATTTCAAAATAATTTTTCAAGGGTACCATCATATTCCATTAATACTTTTTTGGTGATATAGCTACTGAAAATCCTAATGGAACACTATCGAATCATATGTTTACAACTATTTGATTAATTTTTTTGGGAATTATCTTCATATAGATCATTTAAATATTCTATTAGTAGATTTAGATTTCTGTATACGGATCTCATATCAATTTCCAAGGAAAGTAAGTCACTTACCATATTCTAAATAAAATTAAGATCATTAGTCTATGCAAGGATGAATATGATATTCTAATAGAAATTAATTTCATTATGTGAGTCTTAATTTTATAAATCAATGTTATATATCTCATATTGTTTGGTATAAGTTCAATATTATGTATACACCTACTTTA